>OW121748.1:13259338-18259338 GCA_933228765.1 Miltochrista miniata | reverse complement strand
TAGGGAGCGAAATTCTCCCTAGGTGAATAATTGTCTAGCTGCAAACGACGAGTACCCCATCCTTGGGTGAGTTAAATTGTGTATAACGTAATCTAATTTTTAAACTGTGAAAATTAACGGCTGTTGGTCCACCCTGTTATAAGGGGGTAGTTAAAGGGGTGTGAAAAAAACACTTTGTAAAATTAGTTCTGTAAGCAGATATTGTAAGACCTCGCGATTCCCGCAGCTGTTCATAGCAGACGGGAACCGGCTGGTCCTTGAGGAATATGCAGGGAAAAAGGGGTTCAAACTAACGCCTAGTCTGGAACATTCCAGGGTCCATCCTCCGGGTTCCACGAAGAACCATTCACCCTACGGGTTACAAGAGGTAGCGTTCACCCTCCGGGTTCTACTACCAAGTTTTACGAGGATCCACCTTCCGGGTTGACAAGAGAAGTCACCCACGGGTAACCATAGTACATCCTACAATTTGCGACGCCGTGCAGTTCGACGAGTGGACGGCACGGAGACGTCGCTGACTTCATCACCCATTCACCCATCAAGAAGGCCAAACCCCAAGATAAGTCGGAACCCCGCGAAGACCCTCGGAAGTCGCGAACCACTTGCTGCTTGACCACACCCACGACCCTGAGTTTCATTTCCAATAAATTGTCAGTTATATTTTAATTCTATCTTCTTATTTCTCTCTTCTCCTTTTTCCTGAAAGCCTTTAGCATTTCAGTGGCGCCCATATCGTGGTTTCAAGTAGCGAAAAAGCGATTTCCGACGGGAGTCGGGAGGTTATAGTAATAAGATATTTTGAGTTGTGTAAAATAGTCTTAAGAGTGCCCGTTAGCGGGGTAGTTTCCCTCAAAAGTATTACAACTACGCAGGAATTTGGCTCTCCTGACCTCTGCTGCCAACTTGTTCTTTCCGGCTTATTTTGTGTATTTTTTATTAATTTTAGACAGATTTCGGCAAACTCAAGAACAAGGCCAAATTTGAAAATTTTCTCAACATAATTGTAAATTTTTCAAATTTTAACGGTCCCCATTTTTATTTTTCACACCCTTTATAGGTATTCATTTTATGGTGGAATTTTTTTTGAAGAATTTACAGTAAAAGTTTTTTTTTTTTTCAATTTTAAATGTTACATTTGACAAAGTTCTGAAGTAAAACTTCTAATTTTAAACGCTTACATTAATTTTCGTATGCGATTTACATAGCATATAATCATCGTAAAGGTCATTATTTTATACAACCACCACAATTTTTATTTTTACGGCGTCAAACCGCCTTAATTTTATTGTATTTCCTATATGTGAATTTACAGCGAGACCAACAGCCGATAATTACACTTCTGGGTAACAATCCCTATTGAATTTTCACTTTAGTAAAACGGTAGAACGAATATTTCACGAGTTTGCACTTCAAGTAAATAACAGAAGATTTATAATTGTTATCACTTTTCAAATTGCGTTGAACTCTGGTACACTGAAAATAAAACTGTAAAAGAAGCATTCCAAACGTGGATTACGCATTAAATACACTCTTGCCAAAAACCACTTTAAATTAGTAACTTTGATTCGTGTTTCGAAAAAACAACGGCAGATTTTGCTTTCATAACGTTTACGGGTAAGTTTATTTCCTAGCTCGATAGTAGCGGAAATTTTTGTTTTCCATATAAACTGTGGGTGGAAGTGAATAAAATAAACTCCTGACACCAACAGTTTGATACAAGATATTTCCAGAATCGTCCAAGTACGAATCGGTTTTAACACAATTCAAAATATTCAAGGGTTCCGTAGTAGTAAGCAACAATTTACATAAAAAATTTAGTTACTACGATATAGATTATTTCCAGAGTCGTCGAAGTGCGAATCACTTTTGACACAATTCGAAATATTTAAGGGTTCCGTAGTAGTAAGGAACAATTTATATAAAAAATTTAGTTGTTACGTGTTAACATACAATTAACTCTTAGCACGTTCGCGGGAACAGTTAATTTTCAAAAAAAATAATATTAGGGTCGAAAATTGTATTAGTTAATTAAAGCTGTCAAACATTTATTTAATTTCATCAACCAATCATCATACATTTCATTATCACTACTTACTACTTCTGGTTAGATTAATTTCAAACACAGACAGACATACAGATAAAAAGTATCAATAAGGGTCCAGTTTATTATTTCGATGAAGGAACCCTAAAAGAAAGTATTTTCTAAAATCAAGTATTTCCCAATACGAACAGTCAATTTCCATTAACGTTCAATTTGTAGTAATTGTAGTTTTTGTTATTACTACTAAGTTTGCGAATAACTGAAATGCTGAAGGCTGAAGGAGAAGAGAGAAACAAGAAGATAGAATTAAAATATAACTGACAATTTATTGGAAATGAAACTCGGGGTCGTGGGTGTGGTCAAGCAGCAAGTGGTTCGCGACTTCCGAGTGTCTTCGCGGGGTTCCGACTTATCTTGGGGTTTGGCCTTCTTGATGGGTGAATGGGTGATGCAGTCAGCGACGTCTCCGTGCCGTCCACTCGTCGAACTGCACGGCGTTGCAAATTGTAGGATGTACTATGGCTACCCGTGGGTGACTTCTCTTGTCAACCCGGAAGGTGGATCCTCGTAAAACTTGGTAGTAGAGCCCGGAGGGTGAACGCTACCTCTTGTAACCCGTAGGGTGAATGGTTCTTCGTGGAACCCGGAGGGTGGACCCTGGAATGTTCCAGACTAGGCGTTAGTTTGAACCCCTTTTTCCCTGCATATTCCCCAAGGACCAGCCGGTTCCCGTCTGCTATGAACAGCTGCGGGAATCGCGAGGTCTTACAATATCTGCTTACAGAACTAATTTTACAAAGTGTTTTTTCACACCCCTTTAACTACCCCCTTACAACAGGGTGGACCAACAGCCGTTAATTTTCACAGTTTAAAAATTAGATTACGTTATACACAATTTAACTCACCCAAGGATGGGGTACTCGTCGTTTGCAGCTAGACAATTATTCACCTAGGGAGAATTTCGCTCCCTATACACTGATTAATTTATTTTAATATTTGCTGATACTTTCGCGATTGTACTTTATTTTTAAATTTGTGATGTGTTCGCCGAAACTGCGCGTGCACTCCTATTTATAGAATTGAACAGCGCCTCTGGCGGCGAAGATCGTCCCTACGTCCTACTTCATTTACCTACTTGGCGAGTTAACCCGCGCTGCCCTTAATGTGACGATTTGTCGGCAGATGGCGCTTTCAACAACATCCCTAGTAAATTAGTTTTTAAGATACATAAATTAATTGAAATAATAATACGAATTAATAAATTTTTCATTCGTTGCTTAACAACGTTACAATATAAAATCAAAAAGTATAATAGTTTGAAGAAATAATCATCAATATGCATAATTTACGTTTTATACAAATGTAAATGTAATTGCAAATGTGTTATTTTTTACAAACATTTAATATCATACATACATACATACATATGGTCACGCCTTTATCCCCGAAGGGGTAGGCAGAGGCATATTATATGCCCACATTTCACCTTTGTATAATTTGTCCCACGTAATAGGTGGTGAGCCGTATTGCCGTGTTTAAATGGACAGGTGCAGGTTGTGACTGCCTGCTGTTGAAATAAAGCCTTCAACTTAGCTTAACGACTGCCATTTTACTCGCAACCGGGACCAACGGCTTAACGTGCCTTCCGAAGCACGGAAACGCTCAAATAAATGTCACAAAGTGATCACATGGATGGTCACCCATCCATGGACCGGCCAAAGTGAAAGTTGCTTACTGCAGTGATCGTTTACAGAACACTGAGTCCGCGGGGCCACGAGCGCTTCCTTTGCACATTTAATATCAATTAAGGTCAAAATACCTAAAAATAATGCAATCCGATTTAGATAGGTTAGGTTAGAAGGCTAAGGCGGGAGCGGAGCGGAGATCCCGCCTTAGCCTTCGTGGTTATTTTTTTATAAATAAAAATAATAGTTTATGCTACAACACTATTATTTAGTAGTGTAAACTATTTGCGGAGCTCTCTAACCTAACCTATCCAAATCGGATTGCATTGTTGATGATTAAAAATTAAAAAGCATACCTACTTGTGTCTTAATTTATAATCTTTCTGTATTTTAAATATAGGTCAAACAACCATTAGGTATTTAGATTTTAGGTATTTTAAACGTAGCCCTAGGAACCATTTGTGCATTGTGTTCGTTATATATTTCGACCATTTTGGCATTCAAACTTAGAAATTTAAAACTTATGTCAAATAACTTTATATATTTTGATGCATTATATATTTTATATTTTCCAACCATATGTATTCTGAACTTATATATTATGATACGTACCCTTCTCAATAGACTTTGACTACCACTGCGGCCTCACTTTATAGGGGGTTGGGTACTTTCCCGCGTCTTTAGGGATTGTTCGGGTGTAATCGTAAAATCGTAAAAATGTAATCGTAAAAGAATGCGTAGTTGCCTATCAATACCACTCCGGGAGCAATTAGTTGAGTCGCTTGTATTATCGAAATTCAACTATCTGGATGCAGCATGAAGCTGCTGGCAGTGCGATTAAGATGGCAGAATTTTATGCCCAAACTATTAATCATTGACACGAAAGAAGAAGGAGAAGTCTGTTAGCTAAAACTGAAAACCTTATTCAGCCAGTGCAGAATGCATGCGCACGTTTCTGTTATAATATTAAACGGCATGTATTTAAATCGATATCTGTTTATTCCCTTTTTCCGAACAAAATATTTCAAAGTTAAACCAAAAATACTGACTTGCACACTAATTATGCACACTAAATAAACCAAATTCATTATACTGTATAATGGTATTTGCAGAACTGTTTTACTGAACAAATAACTATTATCAGAATAGTATAAATCTAAAAATTCCATTGTTCAACAAAAATATTAAAACTTTTTTAAGGAAATCTATCGCCTAATTTACTTTTAGGAACATCTTTTATTCTAAGTAAAACCTTAATTTAATCAGTCACCTTTACAAAATTAAATTTTATTGATCCAAAAAAAATAAAAGTTGAACCTAACCTAACCTATTCCATTATAAGATAGTACTATTTGGGATGCGGGGTCCTACTAACATCTTAAGGACCCCAATGGGTCGGATCCTCCTCGTGGTGCATCCTGGGCAACGGAGTAGCGACCACTCCCCTTCCTCTGTGGGGGAGTTGTGCTACTCTGGCTAATTCGGGCGAAGGCGGGAGTAACCCACCTGTGGGTTGCTCGGTGGTGTGTGTTGCTGCCGGCCGTGCCGTTATTCACGGCCGGCAGCAGCAATGCTGGGTCGCCGTCGCTTCGCCACCTTGCTGGCGAGACGATGGCGGCAAAGTGGGAGAGGCACTGCGTGGGGGGCGGGAGTTTGGGTAAATGCTCCCGCCCTGCCATGCAGTTCAGGCTGCCGGCCGTGAATAACGGCGCGACCGGCGGCAACAGTGCTGGGCCGCTGTCACCTCGCCAGTTGGCGAGGTGATGGCGGAAAAGCGGGAGGTGCACTGTGCGGGAGAGCGGGAGTAACGGATAATGCTCCCGCTCTGCCGTGCAGTTCGAGGGCGCCGCGGTGAGGAGTCACTACGCGTCCCCGATTGTTTCTTGACCGTGGGCGTAAGGTCGGGGGACCCCGCCCACCAACGGTCACATGGCGGTGGGCACCTTTCCCGTGTTCCGGGGGTGCCCATTTGCGCACGCCTGCGCCAGCCGCTCTCTGTCTCCTCTATTACAGAGGGGCGCTCGAGAGCGGTGCAGGCGTGGTTTTTAGCTCCTTGAGGAGCTTTGGGGAGCCGCCCATCTGGCTCCCCCGAGGAGAGCCCCGAATAAACGGGGCGCCCCTAGCCGGGTCGACGTGAATAATCTTTTGATATCCCTCGGCCCGGCTAAAGGGTGAGGAGGAACACCGCGGGGTTTAGTGGGTAGGACGGTCCATTCCGGACCGGGCCGGGAGTCCCACACACCATCCCAGCTGCCCCCCCGCAGCTGGGATGAAGGCGCGTAAATGCGTTCCCCGCGTCAACAAAAAAAAAAAAAAAAAAAGATAGTACTATTTAGAGTGCAAGTTAGTATTTTTGATTTGCAATTCGTATTTTTGTTTCACAAATCATATATTCGATGTACAAACCACATTTTTGGTGTGAATTCGATTAAAAAGGTCATCTCGTTCTGAGTAATATTTAAGTTTTTTAAGTAGGACATGTTTAGTTAATCAATTAGTTTTTTTGCACAGCATTTAATTTTCTGGTTTGCATTCAGTAAATTAGTGCAGGTACCTAGTGTGCAGAAAAATTAAACTGAGGTGCATTTAAAAATATCCCATATTAAACCCAGAAGCCATGTCACGCCCTTTCTGAATAGATTTAATATTCTCAAAATGAAATACAGACGTCAATTGCATTTAGCGACCTTGCTGTTCGGTGTCATACAAACGCAAAAGCCAGCTTATTTGTACGAGAGGTTGATCTGGATGAGTCATGGTAGCAGGTATCCTAAAAGAACTATGTCATGCCCGTTGCGTATCCCGCCTCATAGGACTGCTGCGTTAAATCATAAATCATTTTATTGTGGATCATAGCTATAAAAGATGTTACAATTCCAATTCTCCGGCTATGTCCCGCCATATAGACATACAAAACAATTATCACATACATTATCATACATTAATAACTTACAAAAATATGGAAAGCATGAATATCTATTATCACATAAAATAAAATGAAAAAACATAATAATGCAAGTTAAGAATTAAATATATGTCAAAACAAAAATCATTTAGGAGTCTTACTTGACACCATACACAACTTGTCCTTGTGCCGAGCTCTATCCCGGAATTGAAATAAATCCAGGTGTATTTTAACAAATAAAGCAACCTCGTAGATATATAGAGCCGGTAAAGCTAAAATTCTTAATGAGTTAAAGTGGGGTCTACATGAGTCAGTTTTTTGTAGATTACACATACTCCTGATACATTGCTTTTGAGCAACAAATGCACGGTGTTTTTCTGTGGAGTTACCCCAAAAAATTACTCCATATCGGAGAGTAGATGCAACATAACCATGATAAGCCGTTAAGATTGTAGGTTGGTTGACAATTTTACTTAATCTATACAGTGCATATGAGTATTTATTTAATTTTAAGCAGACTTGTTCTATGTGAGATTTCCAATTAAGCTGACCATCAATGTAGAGACCCAAAAATTTAGCAGCATCAATTTGTTCAATATTTGAATTTAAATACGATACATTAATATTGGTTTCCAATCTGTCACGTTGTTTAAAGAGCATAAGTTTAGTTTTTTGTATATTAATACTCAATTCATTTTCTTCAAGCCATTCTATTATTTCCGTCAAGCTTACATTCATTTCGTCTTCTAGTACACTTAAATTATGTCCAGTATAAAGTATAGTACTGTCGTCAGCAAATAGAGTCATTTTATAAGAGGTAATTTGAGGCATGTCATTAATATAAATAAGGAACAAAAGAGGACCCAAAATACTTCCCTGTGGTATTCCTAAGTGGTTATATTTTAAGTCAGATCTATGTATTTCCTCAATTTTGCCAGTAACAGATACCCTTCTTATTTCTGTATACTGTTTTCTATTGTGTAGGTACGATTTAATAATTTTATGAACTATTAAATCTATGACTAACTATGACTTATAGGGTATAAACCTGGAATAGCTCATGTCAAGAAAGGTAGCTTTATATCCTTTACATATGAATTTCAACAGGTGATTTAGTTTGGTTTCTCGCAGGTATTTATTAAATGGAACCTCGCTGATAACAATATTTGTGTTCCTGAAAGCAGTTAACCAAGATCGTAAGTTAAATTCTATTTCACAGGGATTCATATCATTTGTACCACCTAAAACTAGGACATAGTCTTGATTGGTGAGTGTTCTAATATAGGTTGTAAATGAAGACAATAATTCGCCAAGTTGTGCGCCACTCTTGATTAAAGATAACACATCGAAATTTTCTCCAAGAAGCTTTTGTAGGACATCACGCAAGCCGCGCCCCTGTTCGTCGCATAGTATTAGTACTCTTTTCTTCTGTGTATTGCTGTGATTATTTTGCAAGGCGTCATGGTTACTTTTCAATTTTTCTATGCTATTTATTTGCGATTTGCATAAAATGGGTCTTGTGTCATTAGGCTCAGGTTGTTGTCTGTTAACGGCCTGTGTGGTTGGTTGTGATATAGATTGAGTAAGTACGTTGTTGACCATTACACTATTAACAATATTATTTTCATTTAAGCAATGTGTTTTACCCCCATTCCGGCGCTGAGATTTTCCAGCCGACGATAATGGACTGGTGCATAGATGTTTAAGGACCTCCATTTCCTTTTGGAGTTGACACAGCTCTTTTCTAAGTTCATTATTCTCCAATATCACATTTTCTAGCTCAGTTTGCGTACTATCGAAATTACATTTCAGTGCCTCAATTTCATTATTTAGAGTTTCCGTATGTTGGTCAACATTTGTCGATAAATCCAAACTTTTTATTAATAAATCGTCTGAAGACGTAGACTCGAGTAAATTATTCTTGCTATCGTTATCTTCAGATTTAGTTCTTGTTCGTGGATGTCTTCGGATTGTTACATTATTTGCCATCGTAGTAATAATAATAAAAAAAACAACAACAACAAAGAAAAAATCCACCAGAAGCATAAGTGTCAGTAACTCAAAGTTTGTTGTTGTCTCAAAAGAAGTCACAAAGCCGAAGATTCCATACTTCAATCATAGATGGCGTTATAGTCATGACTTCATTCGATTATATTGACCTCAATCATTCAATTGTTGATTGATACAGTTGCACAGTGCAGTGGATCGCGTTCCTTATTTCAATCGGGTAGGTTGGTAGTACTGTTATGTTGACAATGTTTTGTTTTGATTTTTGAATGTAGGTGAAAAAACGAATCTTGGGAGACACAATTTTACACCATTAGTTAAATTATGTGGGGTTTTATTATCGTGTGAGTTCCAATGCTTACCCCGAGCGATAACTCCTTATTGATTTAGTGTTGTTTTCACTTCATAATAGCCGATGGTAGGATTGTTCTTAGGTTTGATATGCACTTAGTGTTTCAGTGTAATACTCATAATTTTTCAAAAATAGCACCGTCAGGATAATGTCACTGTTAACTTGAGTAAACTTCCACATAATTAACACATAACTCTTGTATTAGAGGAACATTACAGAAGAATAACAATTTAAAATCACAGAGCGAATGTTTCTCGCACGGATCCTTTTTTTTTTCCGTTCCGAGGTAGCTTTAGGTATAGTGCTACTAAGTGTTGGAACAACCTCCCGCCGCCGTTAAGGAGAGGGAGTAGCTTGCGTCATTTTAAAATTAATTTAAAGTCTGTGTTCCTGGAATTACAGAAACGTTCTTAGTGACATAATTGTATACTTACCTAAATATTAAATTTATAATAGTTATTTCTCCAGTACAAATATTTTTTTTTACCTATTTGCCTTTCCATGCCTTTGACATTAAATATTATCTATTCATGTTGATATTGACATTCCAAGCCTTATTGATTATCCTGTTTTACTTTTTGACTAACCCTATAATTGTTTTTTTTTTTAATTTTTATTGTATACTAGTATTTTCTTTGATTTATTGACTTCAGATTTAATGAAATGTTTTCCAATATTTACTGAAACTATGAATTGTATTATCTATGTTATTGATTTACTTTCTTGTTTCGTATCTGTGGCTATACTTATTTTGTTATTGTCATTGATGTATTGTTATGTCCTTTATGATTAATGTAAATGACCTTAGAAGGTTGCAACTGAAAATCAGTGCTGCAATCGCTTGCAGCATGTACTGAGTTGTGGCCTGTTAGCCACACGTACAACACTATGCTGAAACTAACGATGACTGCTTGTGCTATTTTGTACTTCTTTTTTAAAATTCTGTTTAAGTGTTGTGTGTGTGCTAATAAATGTGATTTTCTTTCTTTCTTTCTTTCTAATCCCGGTTCTTGTTGTCTTGAACCTGTTTCTGTAAAGACAGGCAATTAGTAAAGTGTCTAGCTCAGCGATACAAGTGTAATGTGCCGCAGGTGTGCAGGCGGGACCCGCCGCAATAATGTTAAGATTATGGAATTTTCTCAAAACGCTGAAAGTCAACATTATACTCAAAATATTATTCAATAATGACGAATTTTTATAGTAATGATATCATATAAAAATCCACACTGTCAATTTTTCAGAGGAAAAGTTAAGTCCACGTGTTTTATATTTCTTCAATAGTACCGATTACTACTTCTATGTAATATATTAACTATGTTAAGTGATAGTTTATACTAAGCAGAGTAACGTTAACGTGTTAGTAAATTACTTAAAATTATAATTATATTCGGGATATACAATTGTCTCTCTCTCTTATAAAATACCCCGTATTTTGTGTAATTACCCGAATAATTACCTTGCAACATAGATTTGTTTAGCGCAAGTCAATTGGTTTGAAATATAATAATAGTATACCCCATGCCAATTTATCATGAAAATTTATACGTCTTGTGTTAGAATCTTTCGACACAATTGTATCACAATATTTTGTCGGAAATGAAATATCATCTTTTGATTTCTTAATGGTACACCCAGTAATATATTATGTAAATAGGTACACTCTTTTCGAAAAAAAATCATCGCGTTATACGTACAGTCAGTAAAATGTAGCGAGCTTTATTTTTTTGACACTGATCTTCAGGCCCATCCTGTAATGCCATCACAAATTAAAAGCTTAAATGATTGAGCTCATTTAACTTTTTGACCGGCATTATCCTTTAATCCTAACGTAGAACAATTATCCTTTAATCCTAACGTACAAGGGTATGACAATATTTATGAGTGTATCAGTACTTACACTTTCATAAGTCAAATGGGTGAATCGATTATTATATTGCATAATGAATGTTGTATGGGTACCTCTACCTATCACATATAAATCTAAACTGCTATCATTTTTTACATGTGGAAATGTTCTCAGATGATAATAGAAGTTAACTTCTACAGTTTACCACACGCTGACCTACAACTACAATATACGGCCGGGAGTCCCTGGTAAACCCTCGGGAAGATGTCCCAGGATTCCCACAGAGAGTGCTATCATTGACTTAGTGTGGAGAGCTTTACATCTAATCGCTCTGGACCATCTAAACACCATCCGTATTAGGTTGACATAAGGAAATTATGATTTCAAATAAGCATACTACTACCGCTGTCAGGACGTAGCCTTTACCAATCATTTCGGAAGTGTGATTTCGAAAGAGGCCGAAAAAAGAAGGTTTTGTTTCGATTTTTCATTTCTGTGCCATTATCTCGCCTGGCGGTAGGTGTGGAGATGTATTATTTTTAATACTATATATATAGGTGACAGACAAGCTTACGGCTCACTTTATGGTTGGTAGCCGTAGCCTATGGACGTTTGCGATCCCAGAATCAGAATCAGAATCAGAATCAGAAACTTTATTTGTGAAACATAGGTGATACGTTAATACATAGATCTTAAATAACAAATAAGCCCGCTATGTTTTGTCCCAAGAACGTACAAATATAAATGGTTGGTAACATAAAAAATCAAGTAAGATATTAAATAATTTAAAAAAATCAATTAAGCTAATTAGTTATTGTCCAAATCAAAATAAGTAGGTATAATAAATTAAATATAAACAATAAATGTAAAATGAAATAAATTACAATTTCAAAAAAAAAATACCTACAATTTAGTCAATCAATAACAATGTCAACAAATCAAAATTACTGAGGCACTATAAATTATTTTTAGAAACACATTTATATGATTTACCAGTGCCTAGATCGGGCAAGCTTCTTAACTGAACTTGGATTAGACGACATTGTGTGAAAATGTGTCAAATATTTAGCATCATAGTTCGGCTGAATCTTGTATCATTGAAAACAGATAGACAATCACAATTACAAGTGTAAAGCTGTATAAAACTTGTAATTTATAACAATCATATGTGTGAATATCAATACGTACAAAGGAGTACGTACTCCATGTTACAGCTGGTAGAGTTTCATTCGATCGCTTTGAATGCAGCGACGACAGTTTATTCAAATGTACATCCGTTGATTACAAAGGTATCTACAATTTAACAGGGTGTCTAGTTAAACTGAATTCTCGAGAGCGTCGTAACTTGCATTTAAATTGTAAAGCAAACAGCAGCACACCGAATGGTACCGACAAACATAACGAACTTTGTGTTTCGTGTGTAGATTTTGTGATTTGAATAGTAAGGTAATATTGAGAACGGTTTAGAATTAATACTCCTTGTACAATTTTTCTTGCTTGGCCATCGGCAGACGAATGGGAACCGTGTGGTAGGAGTCCCACGTGGTATATAATTAGGATATACACAAGTAAAAGGGGTGCATTGGAGCCCTATACGTGAGGTTTTTTAGTCGGTAGGAGTTTTTCATTTTCATTATCATCATTTTCATTCATCAATGAGGATTTTCCCTCACGTTGAAAAAACAAACCTATAGCCATCCTCAATAAACGGACTATCAAACTGTGAAAGAATTTTTAAATCCAACTCAACCAAAAAAAAACTCTTCAAAGTCAAAGTCAAAGTCAAAGTTCTTTATTTGTGGAATACGGTACAATAGGTGGTATTATAATAAAAACATAGGTATCATCATATTCTGCCTAATTTGGCGTACAAATTTTTACATAAATTATAATATAACAAATTTAAATCACAATATAAAATTCAAATTAAGTTAAATGGAATAAAACAATTTCAATAATAATAACAAATAACAATTACAATCAGAATAATAGATTAATTAAATATGTCAATGTCAACAATAAAAATGTCAAAAATTCGTAAAACAATGTCAATTGTTACTATGCTATTAGTAATTGAAACATACCTACATCGGACTTATAATCTATCAGTGAAATATTCATTTATGTCATAATATACTTTATTTACCAAAAAAGCTATTAATCGTTTTTTATATATATTTAATTCATTTATCTCCAGAATATTAACTGGTAGTTTATTATATATTTTTGATGCCATTCCCAACAAACTTTTATTATATATTATCTTTTTGTGCGGCTTTTGGTGAATTTTATATTTATGACGCGAGCTATTTAATGTTTGAAATAGGTGCATGTTGATTTTTACAAACATTGCTACTTCATAAATATATAGGCTGGGCATTGTCAATATCCTATATTTCAAAAAGTAGGGTTTACAGCTGTCTGTGCTCATGATATTGGACATAGATCTAATGCATCTCTTTTGTGCTCGAAACACAGTTTCTTTATTGGTTGAGTTACCCCAATAAATGATTCCATAGCGTAACGTGGATGTTACATACGCATGGTATGCGGTAAGCAGTGTAGCTTCATTTACTATCTTCGCTAAGTTATAGAGCGCATAGGAGAATTGACTCAGTCGATTACATATGCTTTGAGTGTGGGTTTTCCAAGACATATCACTGTCCAATTCAATACCCAGAAATTTAGTTGAATTGACTTCAGAGATTCTATTATTATCATAAATAACAGTGGGTTTTATATTGTTTGTTCTCTGTTCAAAATTTATTATCTTTGTTTTGTCTAGGTTGATTCTTAAGTTGTTTAGTGTGAGCCAGCTAATTAGATCTTTTAAACAATTATTTATTTCCTTCTCTATTGACAAACCGTCGCTTTTACTAACAATTACCGTACTGTCGTCAGCAAACAAGACCATAGGATGCTGAATAACCCTTGGCATGTCATTTATATAAGTGATAAACAATAAGGGTCCCAAAATACTACCTTGGGGCACGCCATAGTTATTATTTTTTTCATGTGAGGTGTATGTTCGCTCCAATTTTGTGTTTAAACATATTTGGTTGATCGTTGTCACGTGTTTTCTATCTTTAAGATAGGATTTTAGAAGATCAAGAGCATTTCCCCTTATGCCATAGCGCTCCAGTTTCTCAGCGAGCATTTTGCGATCCACAAAATCAAACGCTTTACTCATATCCAAGAATAAGGCTGTTACTGGATTCCGGTTGTCAATATTTGTCATTATGTTAGCGAATAATCTGTAAATAGCCATATTTATGTTCTTGTTTTTTCTAAAACCATACTGCTCATCCACCAAAATGTTATTCTTTTCAAAAAAACCGTACAGTGAGTTGTAAATAATTTTTTCAATGATTTTAGAGAATATCGGCAGCAGCGCTATAGGTCTATAGTTAGCCAGATGTTCCTTATTCCCTTTTTTGTGCAATGGTTTTATTACAGATATTTTCAATCTGTCTGGAAATACACCTGTCTCTATGCACCGATTAATGACATGACATAGTACAGGGGCTATATAATTTGCTACAGATTTAACTACACTCGTAGTAATGTCATCGTAACCTGAGCTATTGGTATTGTTCAGTGATTTTATAATATTAACTATATCCTGAGGAATTGTAGGTGCAAAAAATAAAGAATTTTGGTTTCTGTCAATTCTGAAATTAAAATTTTTTGATCCAATTTTGTCATTAGTCGTTTTTGATTCTACATCGTCTATAAAATATTGATTAAATTTTTCGGCAATTTGCTGTGGGTCAGATATCACTTCACTGTCAACTAAAATTTTAGACAAACTCTCCGTTGGTTTGTTATGTTTTTGCCTATTTATAATCTGCCACGTAGCTTTGCTTTTATTAGCAGCATTATTTATAAAATAACTATTTTGTGACTTTTGGGTAAGCTTTATTACTGTCTTTAATCTATTTGAATAATTTTTAAACAGATTTTTGTTGATACTATTAGGAGCTTTCCGAAACTGCCATAGCATTTGGCGTTTGCGTTTGCAACACTTCCTTATACCCTTACTGATCCACTTCGGTTTTCTTACAGCTGAAATTTTTATTTTCTTGACTGGAAAGCACATGTCATAAAATAATTTAAAAATATCATGAAATTTATTAAAGGCATCATTAGCATTGTCACAATTATAACTGTCATTAAATGTCAAATTTCGCAAGCAATTTCTAAATTTTGATGAGCTTTCTCTACAATATTTACGTCTAAATATATACCAGTAGGATAATGTACAGGTCTTTTTTACAGGGCACTTCATTAACTGGGCTGTGTGATCCGATAGAGACAATTCAACAATATCACATTTACTACCCCTAATATTATCTTACTAATATTATAAATGCGAAAGTTTGTGAGTGTGGATGTTTGTTACTCTTTCACGCTCAAACCGCTGAACGGATCGGGCTGAAATTTGGTACAGAGATACATTATAGTCTGGAATAACACATAGGCTATCTTTTATCCCGGGAATAACTTCCCGCGGTAACAAATTTTACGCGGGCGAAGCTGCGGGCATCAGCTAGTCAATAATATTATCAATACAAGTACCAGTGCATATACGAGTTGGGGCGTGTACACCTAGCTTTAGATTGTAACTACGTAAAATATTTTTATACTGTAGAGACACAGCATCATCTTTTAACGTGTCAATATTAAAATCTCCACAAAGAACAACCTTTTTTTGCCGTTGACAGCATGCGTAATGTAATATTTTATCTAAATTATCTAAAAAAATGTCTTTACTGGATTTATCATTTTTAGGAGGTCTGTATATGCACAAAATTATGATAGTATGCATGACTAATTCCACTGCGCAACATTCTATAAGGTTTGGTATGGACCATTTTTCCATATCAAGCCTCACACCTCTTTGAGTATTTTTTAATAGAATACATGAACCTCCATGCCTGTTGGATCGGGAATAGCTAGCATAAATTGTATAATTTAGTATAAATAGCTGCTCATGGTCACAACCCTTCATGTTTGTTTCAGTTATGCATAATACATCAATCGATTTTCCCCCCTCGAGAAATTCATTGAGGTGAACACTCAATTTGTCAGATTTACTAATAAGTCCGTCTATGTTTTGATGTAAAATATATATATTATTATACACGAAAAAAATCGTTTGCCTGAGTGCTGGTTTTTAATACCAATTTTTCTACATTTGATGATTCAGTAACATTTTGGTGCTCTTGTACATTGGTTTTATGACCACTCACAATAGGCTTAAAATACTGTAATATAGATTTCTGAGATAATATTCTAGTATTTGGTCTTGACTCCTTCTTAATACTATATTTACTAGAATACCACTTTTTGGCATTGAGGTATTGTTTACTGTAATTTATATAGTCTATCTCAATATTAAGCTTAAAACAGAGTCTATGTAAATATAATCTATGATTACAAGCTAATAAAGAATGTTTTCCATGAATTATGTCGTATAAAGAAAGAAACTTACAATTAGAATAGTTATGGGTCAATAGTTTAATACTTTGGTTCAGCATATTCTCATTTAGATACTTATTACATTGAATACCCAGTAGAAAAACTTGTCGACATTTCTCTAAATTTTTTAATGCTATACATAGTTCCTTACACAGATAAGAAGGGTTTTTGTCATTTGTCCCTACTGACAGAATAACAATATCCTGATCTGTAACCATGTTGAACAGAGTTGAAGTCTCACATAAGATGTGATAACAATTAGCACCGGGTTTAACCAGGGCTGACACACTATAAATATTGTTCCATTTATTTCTCCTCTGATTTATTAACATTTGAGACAATCCTCGCACCTGTTCGTCCCCTACAATAACAATCTTAGGTTTTTTGACTAAATTACTGTTACATAATGGTAAATTAGAATCAATTGTAGTTGACGCAACTTGTTGGCAAGTTTCACGTAACAAATCACTAGGCGATGCTAAGGTTTTCTCCGGTAATTGTTGACCGATATTCATGTTACTTTCCTTAATGCTAGAATCACTGTCATCCTTTTCAAAGTCCAGCGTTTTTTTGCATAAATTTCTATTTTTCTTTTTGCTTAGAGGATTGCATTTTGTGCGGCTTAGTGGCGTACTTGAACAAATAGATTTTAAATAAGTTATTGTTTTTTGTTGTTCCTTACAAGCTGTATTCAGTGAGCTATTTTCCAGTGACAACCTTTCAATCTCTTGATCAGCACTCTTTAATTGACTGGTAAGAGCTTGAATCTGAAACTTTAAGTTATCAACAAAGTCCTGGTCATAGTTATTTTCAGAGTTGTTTTCCGGTAAGCTGTCAGCAAATGAAATATTCCTTGAAGGTGAGCCCGACAAACATAAAATGTCCATTCTTTCGCAGGATTGTGTAGAAGATACATTTTTTCGACGCAATGTAATATTTTCAGAACTCATCTTGAAGAAAAAATGTCAAAAAGAAATTGCTGTCTGTGCCCGGATTCGTACTTGGGTCTCTCGTGTCAGTAGCTAAATTTATACCTCCAGACCAACTGCGCTTGATGACTGGTGTGTGAAAATATGGTTCTTAATAGAATATAGGCAAATGTTTATCAACCAGAAACTGTTTTATCGACACTACATACTGTTTGAGAAAAATTTTTTGGCGGTAGTGATTGCCAAGATTTGAAATAATTTTTCTCAACGATTTATATACATACACACACAGGTTAATTATATTTAAAAGTTATTTATTACACCGAATTTGCGTCAAAATCCTCTTCAATGCTATTACACTTCACTGTTTTGTAATGTATTTGCACTGTTTATATTATAATGTTGGATTTATTTCACTTTTAATCACTTTGTATTTGCTTATTGTTTATGCCTATTATAATAAATATTTAGCTCAGATAACACTTTTACTGTTGATTTAGGCTACAATAGTCAGTTTGGAATACAATTCACTGCGTTATGGGTGATATTAAAATTATACAAAACATTAATTACGGAGCGATACGGAACGATCTGTTTACGTGATGGCTTCAGCTTTATAATATTAGTATGGATAGTCAAAGAAGCCTTAGTGCTGAAGACTATTTTACCACTACGTTTAAATTACAAAAATAAGCTAATGATCTAAGATCCCGCTATAGAACGACCTTCACTAAGCTGGTTAATGGATAGTATAGGATGTCTAGGCAATAATAATTACCTATATTTTGTCATTTGAATGTTCTGGAATAGTTTCTAACGTTTCTATAACACTTATTTTACTCACCGTTATTCAAATTTGTACTGCTTTCAATCAAACCCTTAACAATATATGAGGGCGAATAGTTATCAGACTCAAACCACTCCTAATCCAAACAATTAAGTGAGAATCACACAAATAGATTACTCACGGGACACGTACCCACAATAATACTTGACGCAGTGGGACTTAATGCAAACAACACTTAAATTACTTTAATAGAGAATTCAATTCCATGTTTAATCGTCCACTTTACCTTTTTAGCAATTACCTTATTTGGATTATGTTCAAAATTTTATTGTTGGTATTTTGTTATTTTTCAAAGCAATTTAAGCTTCTTTAAATTGGAATATTTTAGCATAAACCTCCACGACGACGTCAAGTTTTAAAAAATGTTTGTATTTGTCTATCTTTCTCTTGGAAGAGACATTGAGATATATTATTATAAAAATATATGTTACGTAAACAATGTTCCATCGGCTACTATTTTTAACATCAGGACCTCCCAGTCTCGTCAGTGTGGTTTTAGTCGGTAGCATCGACCTCGGTGAGGATTTCCAGACGTAAAAAGAACGTCTGAATTTAATTTAAACTTAACGTTCAACAAATAGGTGCCTCTATCCTGTTCCATTAATTTCTGAACGCAGCTGCCTGAACCGACATCCTGTATCCACGTAGTTGAGTAACGAACTTAAGCGAAGTTAATGACTACTAACTTAGCTAGTTCTCGTCTTCGATCCTTGGAATTACCCAGTTGAAAGTTAAACAGTAACCAAGTACACATTTGTGTAAAGTGCTCTTCTGATGAACTGACTTCAGAGCAGTACCTAGGTATTCATATATAGGTACATACATACATACGTGATTCATTCGTGACGTATGAGTTGAAAGAGGCACACTGAATGCCGCATTTTGTCAGTTACACTTATTTTGTCCCAAGTCTAACGAAGTGGTAAGTTGCGTTGAAATGAACTGGAGATGGTTGCGGTTACCTGGTGTTAAAAAAGCCTTCAACTTTGCTTAACGGTGCTACTGGCAGCCAAGTTGCGTGCCGTGCAAATTAAAATTTTCACATGTTTAATAATAGTAATACTTATTCAATATTATATTATAATTATTATATCGACTTTCCAGTATTAGTCTCAATTTATTTCACTAATGGATCCCTGTATCAATCTTAGGTAAATATGATAGCTTCATATATGAATATCCTGCCCTAGTGCTTACAATCTCCTTAATGGATTCTCAAATCCATCATGCTGTGCTAAGGTTATTCTATTTGACTGCCGCATATATGTTGATGGGTTGTCGTAGTTTAACCCTTAAATTCATAGTGTAGGTTTCGTACTAGCTATTCACTATCTATCTGACATATCAATAATAGTTTGTTGGGTATGTAAGCAAAATTGAGCTGAACTGGAATTAATTGGAATGCCAAATATACTTGGTATGAAATGGTTCACAGACAAATAAACTTTGCAGTTATGGTCTAAGATCCCACTATAGAACGATCTTCACCGAGCTGGTTAATACGAGTAAATGAAAATTATTTTATATTTAATTAAATACCTATGTCAATAAATAAATTGCAGATGGGTTGCACTACGCTCATTTTAGCGAATAAATAAATAAAATAGGAAAACATTGTACCAGCCTTTAATTTACCGCATGTTTCCGACTCTAGTGCTACTTTCTAAAGGTTGATAATTTATCGAAAATGCTAAAGCAAAATAGTAATGTCAAAAATATCTTTGCCGCTTTATTAGACTTGACGCAAAAGCTCTTCTGCGTATATCTTTTAGGATACAAATAAGGAGTAGATACGAGTATTTACAAGTGTCCGTTTTTTGTCTTAGTTTATTATCGAATCAGACATTTTTCGTAACCGGTGGTCAAGATTTTAGTCTGATCAGGTCCAAGAATGCTCTTTGTATTCTCAAATAATAAATCAGAAAAGTATAGTTTACATATAGCATCTTCTATATAAATGTAGTTGAATAAAATTTTATCAAAAAAGAGATTTCTAAGTTATGTTTAAAAATTTATGATGCCATTAATAGTTTTTAGGGTTCCGTACCCAAAGAGTAGAGAACAGGACCCTATTCATGAGACTTCGCTGTCCGTCTGTCTGTCTGTCTGTCCGTTAGAAGGCTGTATCTCATGAACGGTGATAGCTAGAGAGTTGAAATTTTCACAGATTATGTGTTTTTGTTGCCGCTATAACAACAAATACTAAAAACAACAAACACCATCTGTGGTTAACAAACACCATAGAGCAATACTTGTTTTATAATATATAGTGATATTATGATAAAAGGGCAACCAGTAGACGTTTGAAATACTCACAGAATATCGAGCAGTCTGTTTAAATAAAAATAAATCTAATTAAAACAAAATGGACATTTACTGGGACATCTTTCCGAGGGCTAACCCGGGGCTCCCAACCGTAGACTGTTAGGCGTTACGTGAGGTTTTTTAGTCGGTAGGAGTCCGGAATTGCATCCATGAAGGATTTTCCCTCACGTCAAATAAAAAAAATTAAAAAAGGGGGGCTCCCATGCAACAAATAAGCCTTTCTGTTGTTTTTTTGGTTCGGAACCCTCCGTGCACGAGTCCGACTCGCACTTGGCCGGTTTTTTTATTATAGTATCCAAAGAGCTTAGCTGTCTACAAACCATTATAATATATGACTTTTGTAGGGCTAACATTGAAACGGTCTCGCATCCTCTTCCTCTGTACACAAAATAATTGCGTTTCATCTAGACTAATTTCAAATATAGCCATACAGTTCTACAACCTGTATTGTTTACCATTAGGAAATAATAAACCCAACTGTATGATAAACATAATAAATTTTAAACAATGAATATGAGTGATTTTTATGAATTTTATAAAACATTGCAGGTTTTCGAATTCGGAGAAATAGCAGACATTTGAATCAAAAGTTACAATGCATTCAATAACAAAATTTTACGCAACAAAATAGACTCTTTATTCTAGGAAAAGCTCTTATTCCCGCAAACCCAAGCGAAGCTGCTAACATTTTTTAACCCCCGACGGAAACCCGGACGGGGTGTTATAAGTTTGACGTGTGTGTAGGCACGTGTGTGTGTGTGTGTGTGTGTGTGTTTGTAAGTCTGTCTGTGGCATCGTAGCTCCCAAACGGGTGAACCGATTTTGATTTTGTTTCTTTTGTTTGAAAGATGGGTTAGTCAGTCTGCTCAGAATGACGGGAGAATTATCGTCTAACCGGTTGACTGACGGACTGATGGTCCAGAATGACAAAAATTAAATATTTTAAACATTTTTCATCATTCTGTTGTGAATGACAGCAAACTGATGCCAGACTGATCGTGTAACCGCTCGAATCATTCTCGTGTCAGTCAGTCACCGTCCGCGACGCAATGGAGCAAGACGTGCCAAACGACGAAGCGCTGCCGCCGCCTCCCGCATCACCCCCAATTTTGAAAGTGTTCTTCTTCACCCTGTTGTCGTATTTCATTTAATAAATTTAGATGCGTGTAATGTTCTCTTTTTAACCGACTTCCAAAAAAGGAGGAGGTTCTCAATTCGTTTGTATTTTTTTATGTTGTTACCGGCAAATCGCTTGAAAGAGTTAACCGATTTTGATGATTCTTTTTTTATTTGAAAGCTGGGGCTTCCCTTTTGGTCCCATATACAAGAAGTCAGAATCTGATGCTAAGATCCTGGAGAAATCAAAGAAATCCCTCGAATCGAGGGAATTCCTTAACGATTTACAGCAGTTACCTTGTATTTGGGCTTGATTAATTTGTATTGGGAGAACAATACCCCTAGACTGTTATAATTTCAGTCTACCCGTCACTGAAAATAATGAAAAAAAAAATTACAAAAAAAACCGACTTCAATCAAAAACTAAAAATTGAAAAATAAAATTAACTTAGCACAAAGTAATAGGTAGTAAATTTAGATTTATCAGATATTATTGACTGTAATCCTGAAGTCGGTGCCAATATTTCTATGAGAGATTAATAATAACTACCTAAACCTAGTTTTACTTGGCGCCGATTCAGTATTACATTCAATAATATCTGATAAATCTAAATTTACTACCTATTATGTACGTTGTGCTAAGTTAATTTTATTTTTTAATTTTTAGTTTTTGTTGGAAGTCGGTTTTTTTTTTGTTATTTTTTTTTGTAGCCAGGTTTTCATCCATCGCTTCTCTATTACGCGTTTCTCTAGCAGTAAAGCGATAATTATAATAGCACAGGCTCTTTTTTCTTCAAAATATCCATAGCTAGACACAATCAGGTGACTCACTTGACTATCGTCTTCACTTTACGAATGGTGACTAACGTAAGTTTTATCAGTCTGCTGTCAGTCTAGACTGAGCGTGTAACCGTGTTTTTCATCCATCATTATGGCATCAGTCTTAGCCGGACCAAACTGATGGACTGAACTGACGCCAGAGTGAGCGTGTAACCTATGTCTTAGGGGAGAGTGTTCTTAGCTATGTTTTATAAAAATCGGTTAAGCCATTTCTTATTCTTCAGATCTGAGGGGTGAAAGTGGTGATGAAAAATTGAATGTGTTCAAATATACCCCGTGTTGGGTATCAAATGAAAGGTCATACATCACGATGCCGAAAGATATGAGGAGTGGAATGTATTTCGAATTCTGTAACTACTAACAAACTAGTCTAATTTTTGATAGACTATACGTATTAGTCCCGGGACATCCTTCAGACGGCTTACCCGGGGCCCCCAACCACAGGCTGTTGGGCGTTACGTGAGGTTTTTTAGTTGGTAAGAGTCCAGCATAACATCCTTTGAGGATTTTCCCTCACGCAAAAAAAAGACTATACGTATGTTGATATTAAAAAACCCCTATAAAATCCCTATAAAAAGCATGAATTAAAAAATTACCTTTAGTATTATTGGTAGCTATATTATTTAGGTATTAATATTTTTACCTACCAGTTGGTCTCGTCGGGGGGACCGCTCTATACCTAAACAGAGACAGACGTACGATTAGGTTATGATTAGGTGAGCGGTCCCCGACGAGACAAACTGTTAGTTAAAAATATGAATACATAAATAATATAGCTACCAATAATAATAAAGGTTCAATACTTAGGGTAAATAGGTCATAATATATTAGTTATTTTTATACTTTTTACAGGTTTTTTTATTGTTCTTTTTTTGTGAGTAGGGGGTTTTTTAAATTTTTAATTTAATTTTTTATACAGCTTGTTTATTATCTCTGTTGATACAATACTTTACTAAATTGTAGATTTGGTACCACAGGAATCCACTGGGTAAAAACAAGACTGTTTGTGTTCGCTACCCTTCTGTATGTAAATCACCAGGCTTTAAGTTACGAACCGTGATGGCTAGACAGTTGAACTTCACAAAAAATTTATTTCTTTGACCGCTATCATAACAAATACGGAAATAGAATAATATTTTTGAGGGTTTTCCATACAACAAGCGTGATTTTTTACCGTTCTTTGGCACGAAACATTTCGTGCGGGGTTCCGACTTGCATTTGGTCCGTTTTCTTAGCAATAGGTACATCTCGCTATTTACCATCTATTTTCCACTGGAAGGAAGGCTCTATATTACAAGGACTTCGTTTTGTGTACTTTTCATATCACAAATTGCACAACACACAACGGAACCAAACACCACTCAAAGACTGATGAAAGTAAACAAAAGCATTGTGATATTATTTTCTCCTTTAATGGTTGTCTAAAAGTAGTAGACACATTTTTGCTCAAACATTTCTTGTCGTGAAGAGTTTGTGGATTCTTTCACGATACGTTCGTCGTCGGCTTCATTGTTTCGGTTGTAAACATCACTCTTGTCATGAGCAATTCCTACCGTAATGCAGCTGAATTTTCTAAGAACACAGATATAAAATGTGTTGTTTTTATAAGAGTATCTTCAAAGATAAACAAGAAAGCCGTAAGATTGTTGTCACCAGACTGCCCCTCTCTAACACGTTTAGTTACTTTGGGATTAGATAGCGTTGTGTGAGATGTCCGTGAATAATTATTTATTTATTTACAATTGCGAAAGTTCAATCCGATCGACGTTGTCATTTTTGTTTTATTTCAAACTTTGAACAGATGATCTACGGTGACGTATTTTAATGCAACAAAGTCACAGACTACAGACAAAGTCTCGACATAAGCCCCTCTGCACTCTAGTTTATAGAGAGGGGCTAAAAGTCCAACAGAAATGTTACAGCATGTAACCGTTAGGTAATATCTTCACACAATCTGACATTCAATCTCAATCCTGTAACATTTTTTTTTTTTGATGTTTCACAAATAATACTAAGCTACCTACTTTTAGCTGAAACTAATCTGCCGTAAGCTAATGTTTTGTTCAGATAATTTTTTACGCTAAAGTTTGAAAACAGGTTTCAGTTTTGTATGAAATGGTATACCTAGAAGGAGCTTTCGATTTCAAAATGAGGCATAAATAGCACGAGTCATCAAACACAAAAGTTAATATCAAGCTGCATTCACGTAAAGTTTAGTTTATCTCACGATTTCAAAGGTTCATCTAGTACCTAACTCCTCTCAACTCAGCCTGCATTTTCCAACATTAATTATGAATGCTCTGGTTGGAGTCATAAATAGTTACTTACTCCTCTTTCCTTATATAACGTAACCTTTGAAGAGCTCAGTTTCAATACGGGTAAAGACTAGTATTGAACAAAATTTCAATTTTCTTAAAATTTTAGCTACAGGTATTTTGTACCGACTAAAATGTTGATGAACATGTGATTTTTGTTCTTAATATGACTCAATTTCCTCTACCTAACAGATTATTGTTCTTTTCTTTGGCAGCTTCTGAGATTACTAACACCAATCCAAACGGAATAAGACTTAGGTAAGTCATAAAAATTGTATTTGATTTTTAACACAAAACATTTGTTTTATTTTTACACTTCTACTAGAATTTAAAAACACTATAATAGACCAGAAAACATGGTAAGTATTTTTGAAATAGACGTAAGGTATTGTCACTATATCATTTTGCTTCTTCTAGTGTCTTCTCTAAACTCATTTGACAGCCTATTAAAATTCAGGAGTTACTTACCTACCAAAGAAATTTTACTAGCGTGTTATATATATAAAAAATAGTTACTTATCTGCTGAGTGCTGATACAAATTGAAATAATCCCAAACTTTTCACCAATAATGTGCTATGGGGTTCTACCGCGATCTTAGGGGCCCAAATGCGCCTCACTTGCAAGTAGCAACCTACTACTAACTAATACAAAAAGAAAACTAAAAAACAAAATCATGCACCAATGCTCTAAAAAATTGAGAGAAACTAACATCCATCAGTGAACTGTAATAGTCTGATAAGATTGATCATGAGTCATTCATTCATATTCCTAATCATTTTGAAGCCTTCACTTTTCCATACCCTAAAATCTCTGCATATTCTTACAAAATTTTACGAAAAGTAGCAATAAATTCCAAGAAATACCTTTGTAAGCGCCATTAAACTCGGGCTAAAATTTCCTACAGATTAGAACGATATCTTTTTAACAAAACCACGACGGCATACATAAGCCTTAAACTTAAGTAAAAGGATAGAAAAGTCGCATTTCACAACCGATTTCCTCTGGCCGCAATAACGCCAAGTCACAGAAGCAAAGGTGGCCATTCGAAAACTAATAAATATCTCTGGGACTGTGAATTTATTTGATAAACGGCCTAGATAAAGATGCGGTAGAGACATCTCAACACTTCCTTGGTCAGCAACCCGCAGGGAGTAAAAATAAAGTTACGCTGTTTTGTATTCTATAGATAGGTATATGATTTTTGATTAAAGCGCTGGTTTCTTTTGCTAGTACATTCATTTAGCTATTTTGGCAACATCAGTTCTAAGTTGGGTAACCGCTTGTAGCATTTACGAGGGTGTGCGTGCTTCACAACGTATACAGTCGTAATTCCCGAAAGTAATATTATGATAGTCGAGTCGGCATGTAGCTATCTAGTGAAAAACGCTCTACAGAGAGTCATTAGAAATGACTCAGAAATAATTTTATATTCCGTTTATACTGTGTTCGTATAGTTGAAGTATTTTATTAATGGTACCGGCAGCAGTGTGACAAAGATTTGGTACCTCTATTCGTGAGTTTGCTTTTGTAAAACAAATAAAATAGGTTGTGGTAGTCTGTTTCCCAACCCAATCGTGTGACGTTATGTTCGTGCTTCTTTTGGGTACATTATAATATATATAGAGCCACTTTCATAAGGCTGTTCAACCTATACATGGACAGTTGCTTGAAAGAACTACAAGAGTGTGCGTATGGATTAAAAATGAATGAGCTAACCGTCAAATGCCTCCTTTATGCTGATGATCAGGTAATACTGGCATCATCGGCGGATGAGTTGCAATTGATGGTTAATATAATGAACGATGCGCTTAAAAGTAGAGGAATGAATGTTAATATAAGCAAGACAAAAGTAATGGTTTTTGAAAGAGAGAAATGTATGACTGATTGCTCGATATCGATCGAAGGAAAGAGCATGGAACAGGTGAAAGAGTTTGTATATTTGGGTTCAAAATTTGCAAGAGATGGAAAGTGTGACAATGATATTGAAAGAAGAGTTTTGGCAGGAAATCAAGTGAATGGAGCCATTCACACCTTTATGAGCAGTCAGAACGTGTCTAAAAAGGCAAGGATGGCTGTACATAGAGGAGTGCTTGTCCCTACACTTATGCATGGTAGTGAAAGTTGGGTGTGGCAGGAGAAGCATGAAAGTAAAATTAATGCAGTGGAAATGAGAAGTTTGCGAAGTATAGCTGGAGTGACATTGAGGGATAAAGTAAAGAATAGTGTGATAAGGGAACATTGCGGTATGACAGAAGATGTAGTGACTAAGATAGAGAAAGGGATGCTCAGATGGTTTGGACATGTGGAGAGAATGGATGGAAATAGGCTGACAAAACAGATTTATGAAGCGAGAGTGAATGAGCAAACTGGTAGGGGTCGACCTCGGCATACTCATATCGATCAAATCGATAATCTTCTGAAAAAAGGCCAGGTCAAGAGTACCCTTAACCGAAGAGCATGTATGAAGACACTTATGAAAGTTGAAGAAGCAAAAGTTGTTTGCCAGAATCGTAGCAAGTGGAAAGTCATAGTCTCTGCCTACCCCGTTGGGAGACAGGCGTGATGTTATGTATGTATGTATGTTCATAAGCAAAATATGCATTACTTACAAGTCTTTATTGCCATTTATATTCGTCTTTCTCGACAGAACCAATATCATTTGACCTCTATTTCGAGTGTCAAATAAAACAAATTACGTTTATTACTAACTGGTGATAAAAGTATCAATACGTCAGTCAGCCTAAGCATAAACATAGTTATTTATTTCCTTGTCACAATACCCATAACATCTGAGTCGTATTTTGTCAAGGTTATGATGGAATTATGGCAGTAGTAAAAATAACCATGGATATAAAGTGTATCAATATGATAATAATGTAGTATGTATTTATTTTCAGCCCTTGTTAATTTACGAAAATGTGTCACTCATTTTATTTTTACTGAGTCTCACCTCGCGGTTACATAAAACCAACGACAATATACTGGTACTAGTTCTTCGTAGAAGTACCTTCTACAAATTATTTAATCTGTGTCCCGGATCTTATCTCTATTAGAATTTCTCTTTTTAAAAATTGGTCGCAATAAAGGTATTTTTTTAAGCATCTCGTTGAATTTACTGCTGAGTCAAGGGCTGGCACCTTTCTCGAAGAATACGTAAAGCTATTCAAAGAGATAATGCTGCTAGACTTTCGGGCACGAGGCCAAGGAGGACGTTATTTAGATATAGTTTAGTTAGATAGATGATAACGTTTAATTTTATTTAAAATTTATCTATAATAATAAGATTACAGGGTATCTATTCATGTATCAGCGCCCAGCCCAAACCATTAGAGCTAGAAACTTATTTTTTTTGGGTAAGCTACACTCATATAGTAAGCTACCGATAAGAAAGGATTTTTGGAAAATCCACCATTTAGGTGGAGAAATAAGGTCTAAAAGGTTGAATGCAAAATCGTCATTTCTAATGTTAGCAGCATTAAATTACATACACGTGTTTTTTTTATTACGAAACAATAGACCACTTTATTAGGGATGTGAAAAAAAAATCACTACAGGGGTTAAACAGGAAATGTAAGTTTGTATAGGAACTTTTTAATTTTCAAACATAATTTCAAATTCCGTATACCGGTTCTAAACAAAAATAATTGTACACGTGTTACAGGATTTTTCAAACTTCTGCTCCTAAGGTTTTAAAATATTAAAACACTCCATCATATGTTTACATTAAATGTATTAATAAAATTACAGTGTAAGTCATTAATTTATCAACGCCCAGTCGAAACCCAGCTAAAACAGGGAATTTAAAATTATATCGTAATTAGGTACTTCATTTTAAAATACACTTTAAATTTCTTCCCGCTACTCTATAATGTATCCTAGAGAAAACATTTTTCTAAATTTCAGCCCTAACGGGATAAAAAGGTCATATACTTGGTGATGCTAGTATAATGTATAATAACTTTTTATTTCAAAATACAAAAGGTGCGAAACTGTAATAAACAATACTCGCTTCCACGTCACTTCTTGTAAATCAACAATACTAAAGACGATATGCACTGAGCTTCCTTAAGCCATAGGTTTGGGCTTTGAAAGTAAAGCTTCGACATTTACGTCATTGTGTTTCACATCATAAATTGTAAATGTAGACGGAGTTAAACCGCGGTTACATGAAAATACATCCGCAACAATTTCCACAAAACACTCCGTTGAGTTATTAGATATTCAAATGGACGCAACAAACAACTCATGGCACGCAGGGACAAAGCGAAAAGGCGCTTTAAGCACTGTTCGTCTGAGCAAATCTTACTTGCATTTAAAACTCTGCGTAATCGCTGTAGTCGCATGTGTAGAGATGCAAAGAGGCACCATTTCCACAAATCCCTCTCTAATAGTAGCTCTTCTGATACTTGGAGATTTCTCAAATCTGCTGGAATAGGTAAGTCACCCGTTAATGACGTTAGTGATATAGATATCAATGCGTTAAATAATCACTTCGCCCTAACGCCAGTTACCTTGGATGCTGGTACTAAATATATGACATTGACGACCCTCTCGGCTAAACCTGTTCCGCAGATTTCTCCATTCTATTTCAATCCTGTATCTGAAGCTGAAGTCAAGAAATCTTTTTTGGCTATTTCTTCTACTGCTGCCGGCAACGACAATATTTGCTCAAGAATGATCCTACCCATACTTCCTGCTATAATCCCGATTTTAACTCACATCTTCAATTATTCCCTTTCCTCTGGCTCCTTTCCAGAATCCTGGAAGCAGGCATTTGTTATCCCTTTGCCTAAAACTTCTAAACCATCTTTATTTACTGACTTTCGTCCAATTTCCATTCTCCCGTACCTTTCAAAAGTTCTTGAGCATATTGTACATAGGCAGCTTTCCTTCTTCCTTTCCACCAACAACTTACTTAGCCCAACCCAATCGGGATTCCGTGAGGGACATAGCACAGTTACAGCCCTCGTCAAAGTGACTGATGATATACGCTGGGCTATGGAAAGGAAAGAACTCACTCTATTAACACTGCTGGACTTCAGTAGCGCTTTCAATGCAGTCGACTTTGATATGCTGCTGGGTACACTGAAGTCAATCAATATTTCTACTTCTTCTATTTCTTGGTTCAGCTCTTATCTTCGAGGGCGCTCGCAGTGCGTTCATTTGGAGCAAAAGTCTTCGGACTGGTGCCAACTCGTTGCGGGCGTACCTCAGGGTGGTGTTCTCTCTCCTCTTTTATTCTCAGTCTTTATTAATTCTGTCACTAGTTTAATTTCCTGTAACTTCCATCTCTACGCAGACGATTTGCAGCTATATCACCATTTCAGTGCGTGTGCAGCTGCATCCGGTGTAGCAAGTATGAATCGGGATTTGGCTTGTATTAGCAACTGGGCCAGGTCGGTTGGTTTGCTCATTAACCCTAAAAAATCACAGGCCATATTAATAGGTAGCAAGTATATGAAGAATAAAGTTGATTTGGTGGCGCTGCCGCCTGTTGTCTTGGATGGAGCTCACATTGCCTACACTACCAAGGTCAAAAATTTGGGAGTCATAATTGATGAAAATCTATCCTGGAGAGCACATGTCAACGAAGTCAGCAAGAAGGTACACTTCACCTTCCACTCGCTGAAATGCCTCCAGACTTTCCTGCCCTTGAAGATTAAGATCACTCTTGCTCAGACTCTTATTAAGCCCATTATAGACTACGCTGATGCCTGCTACTTAGATGCCACAGAGGAGCTGCTAGACAAACTTGAGAGGCTGCAGAATTTATGCATTCGTTTTATTTTTAACCTCAGGAAGTATGACCATGTTTCACATTTTCGCCAAAAGCTCAAGTGGCTCCCAATCCGTCTTCACAGGAACACTCGGATACTCTGTCTCCTCTTCAATATACTGCACAACCCAAAATCCCCGTCATACCTGAGGGAGCGATTCTCATTACTACGTTCTCCTGAAGCTCCCTGCAGGACGCACCTTCGCTCCATCCTTAAAGTCCCACCCCACAAATCCGACTTCTATTCCTATTCCTTCACGGCACATGCGGTTAGGTTGTGGAATTGCTTGCCACCAAATATTAGAAATGTTAATGCGGTTGCGAGTTTCAAGAAAAAAGTACGTGAACACTATCTCTCAACCACTTTTAATTGCTAATGTCGTTATTTTTCCTAGTTAAGTATATGTCGCCACACCGAGAATTACAAATTAAAATCTATTTGATTATAAATAGATTAAAACCATTACAATGAGCAACTTTACTGATACTTTACTATTTTGTGATATAAGGTTCGAATAGAAATAGTTGTAGAATTTATTAACACTGATTTGTATAACTTGATGTAGTGTTGAACTAATTAGGTTACCTAAGTGTTATGTGACTATGTAGGTTCGTAAGAACCTACAATAAAGACTATTGTTAAATTCTTATTGACAATTATTACGAATATTGTCGACATTTAAAAATGTTTTTAATCAAAACAGGATTTTTGTTATTCCTATAGTTCCGACAATGTTCATTTTACTGAGAATGAATTAATCTTTGTATTTTAATGATTTCATTCAATTTAACAGTTTGTTTGACTAATTAAATTAATAACTTTATTTCTCAAAAATAAATTGAACCACATTTCTTTGATTTAAAAAGAAAACATTAAATATCAAGCCACGTGTTTTGTGAGAACAATTTGAGTGGCGGGGATTTATAAATAGACAGTGGTTGTGGCCGAGGGCTCACTTTGTTGCTGGAATTTGGAGAGAAAACATTGTGAGTAGATTCTATGTTGGTTTTAATTTGGAATAAAAATTATGTTGTAATAACCTACTGGAAGTTAAAAGAGTGGCCGGAGTTTTATTGCCAGGTTCTTTTTTCTCCAGCTCTACCTATTGCGTTGCGAATCTGGCAGTAAATGTAGATTGTGACTTACATGAATAAAGATTTTTCATTTCATTTTATTTTATTTCATTGGTGTTCCATTTGCTTGTTTTGATTACTGTGTTTCTGAAATAAATACCGCCTAAGTATTTATTTCACTGTTATTTAACCAGATATCCATCTATAAGTGTAATAAAGCATAAAGCAGACCCGATGACCTACTCCAGGTCAGCGGGCCTGCGCTTTTTAAAAACAGCTGCCGCATGTCTACTCCGACATCAGAAGTGGGATCACTACCTACAAAATACTGTGCGAGACTATTTATTTTTCAGGATCTTTGCTACGAAGATTGTGTACCAGTTTACCAACGCGCCGCACGCGGTTACGGGCGCGCCGGCGTGTTCCGCGCCTGTGCGAGATCCTGGTGCTAGTAAGTCTTCCACCAGCACCGTCACACAGCTACAACAGCAAAGGGGTAATGTACCACCTGAATTTTATTTTAATATGATCACAGTGAAGTAATGTATGAGTGATCGCCTGTCGAAACAACAAAAGAAAATTATGATTAAGTACCGATGTGTTTCTACCCTCAAATGACTCAGTTCTGCGAAGCTTAGGAGAAATTCCTTCATCACCTAGAAAGTGATGATGTTCAAAATGTATAGCTAAGACACATTAATCACCTCGGCTCTGAAATAAAAACAAATCGTATCCAAATTGGCCCATCCGTTAGGCAGCTGTGATGCCACAGACAAACACACAGGTTACACCCACAACAACACGTGTTTTCGTCGGGGGTTAATTAATTGACCTCGATTCAGATCATGTTGAGTACAGTTCGAGCGTAAGTGGACCTGTCTGTTTGCGTGGTGCATCTTTGGTGTAACGTAGTACCTAAATATCTGGCCCCATTTCTTTCACGAATTTCACACAACCAGCAGACTAACCTTTGACAGTAAAATCAGCGTTGCTGTACAGAAAAGGAACACTACATTTGTCATTGTCCCAAACCGTTCGGCTACATCCTGTCTAGAATTCAATCCAATGCATGCATCCAAGTATAGGTATTACTGGAAACGGGGTTTTATGTTCTTAAAAAAAAACTCAAGAAGTACAAGTTTATGACTTCTTAATCAATCATCAATCAGCCTACAGCAGTCCACTGCTGGATGTAGACCTCTCCCAATTTACACGGTTCTACGCCTTTCGCATCCTTTCCTACGGCCTTGTCCAGGTCGTTGGTTCTACTATAGATGTGCCAGCCCATGGCCACTATGATGCACTTACTCTGCGAGCTACGTTGACTACTCTGGTTCTCTAATAGATAACATTGTTTCGGATGTTATCTCTCAGAGACACCCTAAGTGTAGCTCGCTCTGTTCTAAGTAAAACACATTTACGCAAGTTGATCGAAAAAATCGCTTTGGTACACTACTTCATGTGACAGAACCATGCCCTCCTCTGCAGTCTATTCTTTTTGTGTCCAGTTAAGAGGCCTTGATATTTTACTGACCTGACCGATATAATTTCGATTGAGATAATCAGCATGTGGCAGTACAACTCCTTTTCTTTGCTGGAAAGCGGAATCCTGTGTTCGTATCGACCATTGGGCGCCTCTCAGAAAAAAAGGAGCAGACCATTTTTATGTTTTGTCAATTTGAGAGTAACCTAATAAAGTAATAACAAAAACGTTGAGGGTAACTTAACAAAGTTATAGCAAAAGTGTTATGAAGCCTTTACGACAGCTAACGATTACTTTACCGAATGGAATATGCTACCACACGCTTCCCATCATCAGCATAGGTCAATACTAGATACTACCACAATACTACTAACTTGCGTCCGTGTGAACCTCCGTGGGAGGTTCTGATTCTGGGTTCACTGGTCACTCTCGTCAGACAATCGTATCAAGCCTTGTCTAATTTGTTATTGATGTGAACTCCAAATAAACTTTTCAGTGAAACCTTGTAGCACGATTCTGGATATGTCTACGAAAATATCCTACAAGATCTAGAATTTCTCGGATCTGTAAGAGTTTTAAGGGAATAGGTGAAAATTATAAGGCGTTTACCTTTTCGTAAGCTTGGCACTTCCTGACCGCAGCTGAGGGCGCGTGCGTGTAGAGTGCACCCGTGCGCATCGCGTAGACGCGCATAACGTGATCAATGCACGCGCGTGTAGCGCATATGAATACGCGTCGCGCAGACCAGCGTGCAGCGCGTCGTGTGGACTAGCGCGTGCAGCGCACACCAACGCGCATCGCGTAGACTAGCGCGTGCAGCGCACACCAACGCGCATCGCGTAGACTAGCGCGTGCAGCACACACCAACGCGCATCGCGTAGACTAGCGCGTGCAGCGCACACCAACGCGCATCGCGTAGACTAGCGCGTGCAGCGCACACCAACGCGCATCGCGTAGACTAGCGCTTGTAGCGCGCACCAACGCAAGTCGTGTAGACTAGCGCGTGCAGCGCACACCAACGCACGTCGTGTAGACTAGCGCGTGCAGCGCACACCAACGCCCATCGCGTAGACTAGCGCTTGTAGCGCGCACCAACGCACGTCGTGTAGACTAGCGCGTGCAGCGCACACCAACGCGCATCGCGTCGACTAGTGCTTCTAGCGCTCAACAACGCCCTTCGCATTGATTTAGAACTCCCGGATCGGCGGACAGGAGGATTATCGCCGTTACTGTATAGGAGAGTGACAAAGGACAGTTTCTAGTCACTTCAACGATTGATTAACTGTGCACAAACATAATCGCACCACGCGTCAATACGTGAATTAAGGGGTCAAAATTATAGTCATAAAATACTGCATTCTAAAGGGGTTGAACGCTTGAATCGCGTCCATAATCATTTGTAACGTTTGAAAAGTTCACGGGCACTTTCGGTACTAATTCGCTTCCTTTATGGCAAGTTGTAGAAACATCTCACTTTTAACGATACCGTGCGTGTAACAACGAACGAGATCGGATCCGAGACCGCGATGGTGGTGTCTAGGATCGCGACGGCTACGAACGGTATTCCCCGTAATACCCTTCGTGACCAATTACACGACACGTGGCACTCACGATGGTCCACTCAAATCATCAATTCACTATGCAATTTACGGCTTGAATTATGCGTTTTAGGCATAATTACACGAGAAAACACAAACAAATTGCGTAAAACATACACAACTCACTAAAAGAGGGTACTTTGTAATGATTACGTTCCTTATGTTTCATAATACCTCTCGTTCGACTCGGTGAGTTGGCGATTAGGTAAGAATCCCACTTCTGATGTTAGCAATCACCAGGAATGTTAATAAAAAAATATACACGGAGATTAACAAAGCAGATTTCTATCACTTTATTTAACAAATTTACTACACCCTGAACGTAATCAATACACAAGTAGCTAATCAGTATCAGTAAGTAACTTAGAACATTCTTACAATCACGGCGACACTGATATCACATGGATCACACTGATCACCAAGGTGTGTAGTTCTGTACTCTGCAGCGGTCAACCGTCGAAAAAAAGGGCCGTCCACTACATTGCACGCCATTTTATATTAGAAAACTAGTCATAGACAAGTCGACTTCTACAATATTATAAAAAGGCAAGATTTTGTTTGTTTGTTTATAATTATGTTTGCATTTGTTTATAATCGAATAGCGGGCGCCATGCGGTTTACACGGCGTAATTTCCGTTCACGTAGGAATACAAATATATATGTAGTCTCTCTTACCCGGGTATAGTGTAGCTTTCAAACAGTGAAAGAATTTTTCAGATCTATTCAATAGTATTGGAGGCTTTTCAATGCAGGCAAACAAACAATCTAATCTTTCCTCTTTAGTGTATTGGTATCAATAAACTGTGGACCTACTAAATCGTCAAGTTATCCAAAATTATAGTTTCAGTTTTTCATACAGCACTGTAAATATGGGAATTAATGGAATCAATAAGTGCTACTGGGTTTGTAGTATTTCATAAGAAAACTTTTTAAGGCGGAGCTAGTACTTTGTAATTGAATAATAAACGTATTTAATCATACTGCCTACTAGATTTCTATTCACTCGCCATTCCTTTGTGAAGAGATTTAATGAAACCCACAAATTCGATAATCGCATTACACACTGGTCTAATAGCGCATCAAAAACCTTGAGCCCGGTTTCCACCGCGATCTGAACGGGACCATTCATGAATCCGCAACAATAAACTCGATCAATCAATCAACAACCAACTCATTTTTAAGACTTTTTTTACCCACAGGGTAAAATCCGGACCCTATTATTAATACTCCGCTGTACGTCTGTCCCTCTGTATCTCATGAACCGATAGCGTCACTGATAAGGTTATACAGACGGTGCTTTTCTGTTGCCGCTGTGATAGCAAATACTAAAAAAAAATGTTTCTATTTTTTGCGCAAGACTTCATTTTACTCATGACATCGAAAATGAAAACAGAAATTGTGGATCGCCTCGTTACAAGCTTTTATTTAACTTGCTATGTTTGTAGGTACAAATTTTGCAAGTAGCATTTGACCCCTTTTTCATGCTCATGAAAATTGATATACGTATTTATATGACTTTGGTAACAATACAAAATGATGGTATCTTGGACGTGGTCTGAAGGTGAAATCCGAAGGTCACCATACTAACTCTTCAATTAAACAAGATAAACTCTTACCCCCTTATTCATAATCGTTTATTAAACCTATTTTAGTTAAAACACACTTTAAGTCTATTGCTGTCTCTAACCAATGACAGAGTATGGTTAGAGACAGCAATAGACTTAAAATGTGTTTTAACTAAAATAGGTTTAATAAACGATTATGAATATGGGGGATAGTGTTTGGGCTCTTTAGTTAGATAGGTTTTGTACTATAAAAGCTTGTTTTTTTTCTCTTGTTACTTTTTACACTCTTAATTGATGGAATATATAACTCATTCATTAGAAATAGGCCCGTTCAGCTTTCCATCGCGCAACTCATCATAATCGTTGCCGATATAATTAAACGCACACCACGTACGTGTTTTTAGCACCGCCACGTGTTCTATTGCATTGTTTGTGCTTGGCAGGATGAATATAATCATGAATATAAGTACGTACTTCATTATTATCTCGTCCCGCACTATAACTAAGCGGCTTAGGTTGGTGGGAATTGTAAAGTACTTTGTTTTATTAAATAGACTATGAGTTCTTATTGCTAATTTGCCTTTTTTTCTTTTTTTTTTTTAACGTGAGGGATAATCCTCGTAGGATGCTATGCCGGACTCTTACCGACTAAAAAACCTCACGTAGCGCCCAACAGCCTATGGTTGAGAGCCCCGGGTAAGCCCTCAGGAAGGATGTCCCGTGAAACATTGCTAATTTGCCTACTTCCCAACTGATCGAAAGTGGTTAGCATACCATTTGGTGTCTATATCATAGGTATTCAAATCGTCTTACAGCAGTGAGGCTCAGACTGGGACTACCAGCTGCAGCTGTCAAGCCGCTCTCAAGGTCTTAACTTGAGCTTAGCATAAATAAATAAATACATATTTTTGGACATTCTCACAGAATATTATCTAGTCCAAAATGAGCTAATATAAGCTTGTACTATGGGATCTAGAAAACTGATAAACATGCATATATATTTTTAAATACATAGATAATGTAGATAAATTACACCCAGACACAGAACAAATCAGTGTGCTCATCGTACAAAGAGATTTGTCCTGGGTGGGAATCAAACCCACGACCTTCAAATCCGTAGTCAAATACTCTAACCACTAGACCACGAGGCCAGTCAAATTCTTGTACATAAATGTAAATGCCACAAACGGTCACCAATATCAGAACTAACCTTTGTGTAATTTACTAAACGCTGTGATCGTTTACAAAACACTGAGCTAGTGATAGCCAAATTCACGATCATACACAGTCGTAAAGAAACACTATAAATGTCTTTGTCGGTTAGCATACCGGTATGTACAAAAAAATAACATACCTACTCATATTTCCATCAAAGTCAAAATATCTCGAGGTAGAAAAATCAAAACAAACTATTCAGTTGAGTTCTAATAAATACGTGTATAAAAAAAAAATATATTACATCAATTATTATGAAATGTATACTTAATACGATAACTTTTTATACCTTGTTTCACAATTTTATACACAAATGACCTAGGCGGTAACGTCGCGTTGGCGACTGCAATTGATGTAATCATGTTTTTTTTTTGTTTGTTTCAAACTAACTATGTTATCAAGTGACTACGATATACGTATGAATGAAGGCCGCGCTAACATAGGTTGACAACTGGCTAGTTACCGCGTCCACGGTGAGGCCACCATAAGCTAGTCTGCCAGCTTAGTGGTTACGAAATTGCGATGCAGTAGCAGCGATGATAGGTTATTTTACCTCTTCTATATTATGTAAGCGTTCAAACGCGAATTGATCACAACCACCACCGAAACTGTTAAAATATTCCATTGATAGTGGAAACGCTTCTTACTGTAATTTTTGTAGTAAGTCCGGTCATACCTCTCGTGAGTGACGTTTTAAAGCTACTACAACAGATTCGGATAAACGTACGGTTGAAAGAAACTTGTGTTCTCAATGCGACAATAACCCGGCCAACACAACGGTTATACGAACAAACTTATAGTACTTGAATTTTATTCATTTTGATCAAAAGCCGTTTACACATTTGGTACCTGCTATCGCCGCGAAAAGCACATAACCTATAATATGAACTCTGTTCTTAACTAGTCCAGCTTGAACACAATGCGTGTGAGGATAGGTAAGGTAATTAATAATACCATCTTTGATAGCGGGGTTAAGTGCTTGTTAATTCGTGAGTCAATCTCATACAATTTGCCGGAAAACCGAAAACGTGTGGTCGATAAAATTACTTGGTGGCATAGGTCTCCTGTTATTTCTACGAGCATCTTAAGTCTGTCTAGATTCTAGATAATAGAATTAACGTAGAAATTGAATGTCACATTTCACAAGATTATTACTTCAGACGTGTTGGTAGGTTCAAATCTATTTTTATTAGATAGCATAAGGTAACCTTGATATCGAAGATGACTTAAAAACACCCAGAAAAATAAAATTACCTCTTGAGTTCAGACAATGACCTCAAAGGTAGTATAGCATAGGTTTGTACAGGTGACGTTATCAGTACATGTTTTTCTGATATCTGTGGTAAATACCGTAGGTTTTCTCTCCAAGCTCTGTCACTAGAGCAGTAACTATTTACTAATCTGTGCTTAGAGTCTTAATATCATTCCGTAAACCAGGATTTCCAATCCTCATAGAATAATGCCTTTTCTTTTAACGGTCAATTGAGTATGCTAAAAATTTAGTACAGAACGGTCAAGTGCGTCCTAGCCCTAAAAAGGTTAAGCCTAAAAACTCTGGTACCGACAAATGCTAAACAAATTCGTCTATTTAGTTGTCGCGCTGAATACTCCCGCTCGTTCATACCAAATATCGCTCCTGCTGTGGCTTCTCTTAATGAACTGACTATCTAAGGCGCTAAGTGGCAATGGACCCATGTTCATGAGGAAGCATGGCATAGAATATTTCTAGGAAAAGAACCTAGCGAATTGCTTCCTTGGCTGGGCCTTGACTTCGGGTCAATCCTTATTCAAATCAATACGGGTCGGCAGCACATAGTGGTTTTTTTTTTTAGTATGCACACGATCGATGCGATGTAGAAACTAGATAAGTATCACTCGAGCGAACTCGAGATTTTGGTGGTAGTACGAGTCAAACGTTTTAACTATTACTTGTATGGACGCCATTTCAAGATGATTATACGGTATCCCGACTGCGACGCGCTTTAAGCCTCGAAGCACAAGGAAGACTTGCTGTCTCACATCCATAATGGTATATTCGCAAAAAATTGAATTTGAAATAAATACAGGAAGGGCGAGCGGATGCAGCATGCCGATATTGTTAAACTGAAATACCTTTAACAGGCAAAGTCTTGAATAACAGTTTGATTAATGATTATTCATCTGAATAAACAGTAAACAACTATATAGTTACGTACATACTATCATAGACGGTTTCCATTGAGATGAGACCGTCCAGGGATGTTATCTGCAAGAAAATGTCAAGATAGGTATCTGAAAAGCGAGACCCAATGTTGGGTAGGTACACAACGGTTGACTGTTGTACCTAAATCTTTCCAAAGAAGCTTTAGTAATTAATACCTTAAGACTCGTCATAAAATTATGGAAGTTACTATTTTGAAAAAAATTAGCACCGTTAAAGTTTTTTTTTCACCGTTAACATTAGGACAATTGCATCGTTTTCAGGACCTCGAATGTTTAGATCAACGCAAGTTCACTTGCGCTCTATTAGCAAACCGACCGTGCCATTCGAAGCTATACCTACACGTCAACGTATCGAGTAAGCCAGGCACTTCAGATGAACAGGAACGTGTAACCTTCACAGTAGACTCCTATGCATATTCCCCCACCGCTAGGTGAGGCCGCAGTGGTAACTGTAGGTCTGTCGGGAGTCCTGGGGTCATCCTTCCGAGAGCTTACCCGGGGCTCCCAACCGTAGGCATATTAGGTAGGAAACGTGTGGTTTTTAGTCGGTAGGAGTCCGGCATGGCATTCATGTAGGATTTCCTCTTTAAAAATACTCCTATACAAAGTAATTTCTGTTACGCTATACAAACTACAAAGGCGAGCATTGAACCTTGGTGGCCCAAACAAGTATTTCATCTCTTTCTAGCCCCAAAACAAGTGATTATAAACGATGTCCCTGTATAGTAGCCACAGGTATCATTAGGGCTAATAGTCTTATCATGATAAGGGATTACGAGACTTCAAATTCGCACACCGCATCAGAAAGTCCGAACCGCAGGCGTAGCTCCTCTTATTTCAGTGCCAAAACTGTTTACCAGCGGAATTGCCTAATTTGGTCAACCACTGAAGTACCTAGTTTGAAACTTCTTGAATGGCACGTACAACAACGACACAGACATCTACTAAAGATAAGGCGAGATTTGACAGGAATCGTGCAAAAAAAAAATCATAGTTTTTACAGAGGCATCTTTGTTTAAGTTTACAGCGTTCTCGACAACGGCCGCTGTCTTCTAAAGGAAGCATTAGGACATCATAGACGGGCGCTAAAGGTCCCCACAATCAACAGCGGGGCGCCCAAAACCTCGTGGTGAGCTACAGCTTAGGTTAGGTCATCTGGCGCATTGGCGCTGACGCTGACGGCACCGCACCCAGCGAGTACTTGATTCTCAGAAACCACAAATTGAAAAATCTGGTGAGGTATTTTCATTTTAGTTTCTTCAGTCTAATCGGTATTAAAATGCTAGCTGAATTATTAGACAAATGATGCTATTGGGACGTGGAGTCACCAAATTAGCTAATAAAATATTTAAATTAAAAGATGCTATTGGGGCGTGGAGTCGCCAATAAGCCACTAATATCCCTATCCTGAATCATATTATTTATTTATTATTTGTTATAAGCCACAAAAAGTGGATATTCCAATCCTGAAAGAATAGTGGTCCCCTGTGTAACACGGCGTACAAGACCGCTTAGGGCACAGCATCGACCTTACCAACATCCCCTAGGGCCCCTGTCTTTGACAGCATCGACCTCTCCCCTACATATCCTTACCCGTATATAAAAAAAAAAAAAAAAAAATACTGTTGTCATGTGGAATGAGCAGTAAGAACCACTAAAAGTGGATATCCTAATCCTGAAAGAATAATGGTCCCCTGTGTAACACGGCGTACAAGACCGCTTAGGGCACAGCATCGACCCTACCAACATCCCCTAGGGCCCATGTCTTTGACAGCATCGACCTCTCCCCTACATATCCTTACCCGTATATATAAAAAAAAAATACTGTTGTCATGTGGAATGAGCAGTAAGAACCACTAAAAGTGGATATCCCAATCCTGAAAGAATAATGGTCCCCTGTGTAACACGGCGTACAAGACCGCTTAGGGCACAGCATCGACCCTACCAACATCCCCTAGGGCCCCTGTCTTTGACAGCATCGACCTCTCCCCTACAAATCCTTACCTGTGTATAAAAAATAAAAAAAAAATAAAAAAATCTGTTGCCATGTATTTACATGTGCGCAGGACCGTGTGTTGTGGCGTCATTTGGGAGAGGCCTACGTCCTGCAGTGGACTGATATAGGCTGATTTGATTCATTGATTGATGTGGATCGCAGTAGTAGCACTCAGTGAGCGCATCATAACCAGCTCACCGTCTTCATTAACTATGAGCGGTGACACTCTACATGCTACCACGATGTAAGGTTATGACCAATGGAATTATATTTGCTTAACCAAGTTTTTCTGGTTTGCGTGTACTGTAGAACTACCAAGCCTCAGCTTTTAATATTTATTTTGCAGATCTAGACCTTAACACACGATGCAGAGCACGCATCGCCGATCAGTATGGCCGTGTCGCCACACCGAGAATTACAAATTAAAATCTATTTGATTATAAATAGATTAAAACCATTACAATGAGCAACTTTACTGATACTTTACTATTTTGTGATATAAGGTTCGAATAGAAATAGTTGTAGAATTTATTAACACTGATTTGTATAACTTGATGTAGTGTTGAACTAATTAGGTTACCTAAGTGTTATGTGACTATGTAGGTTCGTAAGAACCTACAATAAAGACTATTGTTAAATTCTTATTGACAATTATTACGAATATTGTCGACATTTAAAAATGTTTTTAATCAAAACAGGATTTTTGTTATTCCTATAGTTCCGACAATGTTCATTTTACTGAGAATGAATTAATCTTTGTATTTTAATGATTTCATTCAATTTAACAGTTTGTTTGACTAATTAAATTAATAACTTTATTTCTCAAAAATAAATTGAACCACATTTCTTTGATTTAAAAAGAAAACATTAAATATCAAGCCACGTGTTTTGTGAGAACAATTTGAGTGGCGGGGATTTATAAATAGACAGTGGTTGTGGCCGAGGGCTCACTTTGTTGCTGGAATTTGGAGAGAAAACATTGTGAGTAGATTCTATGTTGGTTTTAATTTGGAATAAAAATTATGTTGTAATAACCTACTGGAAGTTAAAAGAGTGGCCGGAGTTTTATTGCCAGGTTCTTTTTTCTCCAGCTCTACCTATTGCGTTGCGAATCTGGCAGTAAATGTAGATTGTGACTTACATGAATAAAGATTTTTCATTTCATTTTATTTTATTTCATTGGTGTTCCATTTGCTTGTTTTGATTACTGTGTTTCTGAAATAAATACCGCCTAAGTATTTATTTCACTGTTATTTAACCAGATATCCATCTATAAGTGTAATAAAGCATAAAGCAGACCCGATGACCTACTCCAGGTCAGCGGGCCTGCGCTTTTTAAAAACAGCTGCCGCATGTCTACTCCGACATATATAATATATATTTGTATTCCCTAAGTAACCATTTACATCTAATAAGAATAGGTATTTATATATTTGTATTTATGTATATGTGTATATATGTATATGTGTATATATTTGTGTGTTTGTAAGTATTTGTTTCTCAAGTATGTATAATCCTTGTTTTTAACTAGTCTTTTTTTTACACACTTCTACCTTTTTCACAAATATCGTTGTCATGCTCTCCTCTCGCCGGCCTGCTGGAGGAGATTTCTTGTAGAAATAAGCAGTGCCATTGTACTCTTTTTTTTTCCTTACTACATATCTGTATAATACATGTGTGTACATAAATTGTTAAATAAATGGAACGGTGCAGTACGCGCTGACTAGAATTCTAAAATAAATACGAATCTTAGTTAGAAATGTTTGCTGTACATGAACGTTCTAGTCTGAACGAAGTCTGTGAATTACGCGAAACTAGGTACCTATTCTATGTTGTAAACAAAAATGTTGCTTGGCGAATTGTATCAACAAGCTATCCCTTGGAACGTCGTTGACGCCACAAAAAGATGGGGATAGGAGGGGCTTTTAAAGACACTAATTGTATTTCTTGATTTAAGTAGTCTACGATCATTTTATAAAATCTTTTCTAGGCAAATACTAGGAACACTCAAAAATAGAAGCGCTCGTGGCCCCGCGGACTCAGTGTTCTGTAAACGATCACTGCAGTAAGCAACTTTCACTATGGCCGGTCCATGTGATCACTTTGTGACATTTATTTGAGCGTTTCCATGCTTCGGAAGGCACGTTAAGCCGTTGGTCCCGGTTGTCAGTAAAATGCCAGTCGTTAAGCCAAGTTGAAGGCTTTATTTCAACAGCAGGCAGTCACAACCTGCGCCTGTCCATTTAAACACGGCTATACGGCTCACAACGTATTACGTGGGACAAATTATAAAAAGGTGAAATGTGGGTATATGTATAATATGCCTCTGCCTACCCCTTCGGGGATAAAGGCGTGATGATGAACCTGAACCTGAACACCCAAAAATTCCGAAATATGTTTTTCCGAATTTCAATATTCCGATGTTCAAAATTCCGAAGATTATAATTCCTAAAAAACAAAGCTCCGAATATTCAAAAGGGCGATATTCATTTATCCGAAAGTCATAAGTACGAATTTTTATTTTTCCTAATTTCTTTAGTACGAATAATCAAAAGACCGGACTGTTATTTTTCCGAAAAACATTATTCAGAATTTCAAATATCCGATAATTCACTGTTTATGTTTTTTTAATAAAGTGCGGCCAAGTCTAACTACCGAAGATATTATTTCCAAGTGAGTGAAAGGCAAACAACAAAGCAAAAAAAAATAACCACGATGGCTAAGGCTGGAGCTCCGCTCCACTTCGCTTCGCTTTCGCCTTAGCCTTCTAACCTAACCTATCCGAGTCGAGGTGTTAACCATAATAAGTGAATGGTTAACACCCCGACTCAGAGTACCCCGACTTGGATTTTTTTTTGTTTTGTCGTTTGCCTTCCACTCACTTGGAAATAATATTTTCGGTAGTTAGACTTGACTATACTTTATTAAAAAAACGGGTGGAATCGGGAACATAAATAATCGTCTTTAATGATAAGTTTTCGGGTTAAAACAGGAACGGGTGGAAACGACATTCACCCTTCGTATTTATGATATTTCGGATTTTTGATAATCGGAGTTCGTATTTATAATATGGCGGATTTTTAATGATTCGGAATTCAACGGTTCGGTTTCTTGAAATTCGGCATTCTAACAGTCGGAATTGTAAACATTCTGAATTTTAAAATTATGACTTTTAATAAAAAGGATTTATGAAACATCGGATTTTTGACTTTCGGGATTTCGAATCATTCGGACTTTTGAAATTCGGTATTATGAAATTCGTGATTATGACTTTCGAAATTAAGTTTTTCGATTTAATGTAGTGTACTCAAATATTAGACCATTAAAAGCCCCTTACACCTCTTTTATTAACAATTATTTTTTGGGCGTTAATTGATAAATATTTTTAGTCCTTTAGAAAGGACTTGGGCCGTAATCGAAAAGTTATGAAATTATGCGTGGGCCGCTAGAGGTTATTAGGATTTCTATTATTTTTTGGTGTTCCTGCGCTATTCCTAGAATTAAAGGGTCCCTAATTTTTTCTATTATGTATGGGTGTATTCAAGCGAACACCCCAGTTTCACACGCTCCCTTGAGCATGAAGTATAAATTAAAAGGACTTTGGGCCGAAATTCAGTCATTAAACATCAAGTTTTGTAGGAGATATATGGGTACATAGGCGATCAAAGTATATGAAAGGTTATAAAAATAGCTTATAAGCAACTTTTTAGAAATATAGGACGTTTAAACGTTTGTAACAAAACCAAAATTTATGTATTGGATTTTTTTTATATTTATTATCTTTTGAATCGTAACTATTCTAAGATCATGTAATTACTAGATTCCCTGCTGCGATAGAAGATGAAGAGAAGGCCGATGAATATTGAAGACGTTTCCACTATGACTTTCCCTGTCATAGCCCCTTTCTTTACCACGACCTGTTTTAAACCACATTATTGATGTGTCTGGCGGTACCATGGGGAAATTCGGAATTCTTGGTCAATTAAGGCACGCCCATTATTGGGTGAGGTCTTAAACTCAAGGTGGGAACTGGCTTTGGCCTTCTAAGTCTTGCAGTAACTATATATATATATATATATATATATATATATATATATGTATATATGTATATATTGGGTGCAGAAAGTCAAATCAATAAAAATTAATATATGTACTCTGTTAAAGCCCGAAGTCCCTTACAAGGCACTAAAAATATAAAACTTCACGCAAACTACGTCCTGAGGGCATTCAGAGGGACTATTGCTTTTATACTAATAAATTATAATAAATATTAATAATTCCACGAAAATAAATAATTCGTTTTTTCATGTAATTCAATAGCTTTAAAATGGTGTATGTTTTATAATAAGAAATGTAACAGATTGTTCAGGCGTTCCTAAGCTGTCCCCGCAAACGCAAACGAAAATCATCGTCATCGTGACGTCATCGATACGTAATGACAGTACAAATTTTATCTTCATTCGAACTATATACTACCTACCATAACGTACATGGACTACTGTAATTTTTCACAAATTTATTATACGCATTAATCAGTCGTCTGCGCATCATTTCTTCAACCCCAAGCTGAACCCTCACCATATGGTCCTTCGAGCCGGATCTAAATATCGACACCAGCGCGCATAGATCGTTGGGGGTACCAGCAACAGCCGTTACGCTTCAAGAAAAGCTGTTGCAAGGAGTTGAAGTATCGGACGATAAGCAGCCCTTGCAGTATTCAAGACCAAGGAAAGCCAGGAGCAAAGGAGTGTACGCGCAAGCAGACGAAAGCCGGTTCCGCACCTGATACGCGCACAATAGGTACGGCCAGCCATCCTGCCCATCTCCCGCTTATCTCCCTTTCTAGTGTCTAATATCGTGCTATTTAACTAATTACAGTGTTCGCCTAATTACCTGTGTACGTATTTGCTACCCCATTCGCATCATTGGGTTTCACAGCATCACCGTAAACTGTAAGTACCCCATATTTCTATGCTTACCGCCAGAATGACCGAAGAACCGAAAGATCTAGGTAAATCACGCGATAAATCCCCTTGCAAAACCAGTGAAAGTGCACTTACGCGTGAGCTGATTAAAAAACGTGGTATTATTAAGGGTAGATTCACAAGATTCGCCAATTACCTTTCTACGCTAGAAGATGATATTTTGTCTAGTCAGAAACTGATTGATTTAAAATTACGCATTAAGGGTGCTACTGATTTGTTTAGCGAATTTAACCAAATACAGAACCAAATCGAGGAATCAGTTTCGGACTTCGAGGAGCAGTTATCGCAGCGTGATTCATTTGAAAATACTTACTATTCAGTGTTATCAAAGGCTGAATACCTACTTCTTAAGAATAAGGATGCTGAAAGTTCTAATAAATGCGTTCATCATAAAAAATCGGTTAAGCTTCCAACTATTTCTATGCCCACCTTTGACGGCTCATATGAACAATGGCTGGAGTACAGGGACACGTTTTTATCATTGGTTCACAATTCCACAGAGCTTAGCGATATTGAAAAGTATCATTATCTTAAAACTTCCCTCAAAGGAAGCGCAGCACTCGTAATAGACTCGGTGGAACGATCTAGTGATAATTACTGTGTGGCCTGGGAGTTACTTCTCAATCACTATAATAACAGTAGGCTATTAGTGCACAATCACGTTAAGTCGCTTTTCAGTACGCACAATGTTCACAAAGAGTCCTCAGATTTGATTAGAAAGTTGAAAGACACTGTACTTAAGAACTTACGGGCTTTAAAAACATTAGGTGAACCCACAGACTCGTGGGATACGCTGGTTATTTACATAGTGGTATCTAAGTTAGATAACACGACGGAACGCGAGTGGGAGCAACACAAAGGTACATTATATTCCATGAGTGGCGATCCTAAGGCAATAATTAGGCTCAGTGATTTAATTAAGTTCCTAAAAGACCGTGCCGATATGTTGGAAACGTTACAGGTGTCACATAGCAAAGCTAGTCACTTCACAAAAAATAATAACACAAAAAATACACCGAATCATTCTAAAATTCACTGTAACGTTTCCACCAATAAGTCACAAGAACGTCATTTACGAAATCACTACAAGAAGGTTTGCTTGCTATGTAATGCGAGTCATCCACTATATGCATGCCAAAAGTTTCTTGATTACACTTTAGATAATAAATTACAATTTATAACCAACAAGAAACTTTGTAAAAACTGTTTACGTTCCGGTCACACAGTAAATGATTGCAGGTTTGGGACGTGTCGCTTATGTAGCCAGCAACATAATTCTGTAATTTGTCACAATAATAATCAGCCTATTTCACTGTCTACTCGGCGCACTCAAAACGAAAGAAATGCAATGACTGCGCTCGACACGCCTGAATCCCTTCCCGTCTCGCAGTCGCCGGTCGCATCTTCATCACTCTTATCAGTAGATATACCTATAATTCAAACTAACAATAAACGCACTAGTGTTGAATGCACTCAGGTAGGCATAGCGAGACCGGTTCTTTTGTCAACTGCGTTGATCGAAGTGGCTGATCATTGTAATAAGTATCATTTAGCCCGTGCATTACTTGATAGCGGCAGTGAGCGATGTTTTATAACGAAATCTTTATGCGATTTACTACAAACTCCATTAATACAGTCCACTCAAGAGATTCGTGGTATAGGCAACTCAATCACGACATCCTCACAAATATGCAACATAAATATAAATTCACGCGCTAACGCATACTCCACGCGATTACAATGTTTCGTGTTACCGAACATTACATCGGCGTTGCCTGCGACGTCGACCCAATGCGTACTAGATATACCAACGCATATACAACTAGCGGATCCGTGTTATTATGAATCTCGGAACATAGATATTTTAATAGGCGCAGATAAGTTCTGGGATTTATTAAATACCAATAAAATAAAACTACCTAGTGGGCCTTTCTTATTGGACACTAAATTAGGCTGGATTATATCCGGTACTATTTGTTCCCTTACGCGTTATGATAGGGCTATTCACTGTAGTTTCTCACAGTCAATTGATGCGCAACTACGACAGTTCTGGGAGCTCGAAGAAGTACCCAAAGGTCTGCGATGTACGCTCACTGACGAAGAGCGTGCTTGCGAGCAACACTTTCTTAGTCACACTAAGCGTTTAAGTGACGGAAGATTTTGCGTACGTATACCTTTTAAGCAAAGCCCTGATACGTTGGGTGAAACTTACTCACTGGCCGAACGTAGGTTTTTAGCGCTTGAAAAACGTTTGCTTCGTAATGCTGACTATAAAGCGGTTTATAGTGCATTTATTCACGAATATATTCGCTTAGGTCACATGAAGCGCGTTGACACCTACGGAGTGCCCCATAATATTCTCCCGCATCACGGCGTCTTTCGACAACATGCCGCCACCACTAAGCTACGAGTTGTATTCGACGCAAGTGCCCCATCTACTAACGGTATATCTTTGAATCAATTGCAAATGGTTGGGCCTGCGATACAAGGCGATCTTTTAGCTATCCTGCTACGCTTTAGGCAGCATAGGTACACAGTTTGCGCAGATGTGGAGAAGATGTATCGCCAGTGCCTGGTAAGTGAGGATCAAAGGCATCTCCAATTAATATTGTGGCGCGACGATCCCAAATCACCAATAAGCGTATATCAGCTACAAACCGTTACTTATGGGTGCGCGGCATCAGCGTTCTTAAGCTGTAGATGCCTCAAACAACTCGCAAGCGAATGCTTAGATTCTGACGTCACAAGAATTATCAACGAAGACTTTTTTGTTGATGATTTGATTACAGGTTGTAACCACAAAGAAGAATTGTTAGAAATCTGCCGTAGGGTTGACAACGTTCTTCAATCAGGTGGTTTCCCACTTCGCAAGTGGAAATTTAATTTTCAATTAGATCCTATCTCAAATGATAATGCGCATGAGTTTTTAAAGGATTTAAATTTAGGTGAAAACATACACTCTAAGACTCTTGGCTTAGGGTGGCATAACTTAAGCGATGAATTTAATTTTAGTACACAATTTTATAATGATAATAAAAATATTACAAAGCGTTATATAATGTCCACTGTAGCCCAGATCTTCGATCCTCTGGGACTTCTTAGTCCTGTTATAATCACAGTCAAAATCTTATTGCAATCCCTGTGGCTTTTAAAAATAGGTTGGGATGACGTAGTGCCTAGTGACGTCATGCGCACTTGGGAGCGATTCATAAGTTCCCTGCACATACTAAACGATATACGCGTACCACAGCATGTCATTGGCGCTGATCCTGTGCGATTAGAGCTGCACATCTTTACGGATGCCTCGCAGTCTGCCTACGGAACCTGCATCTATGTGCGTACCATTAATCGCGACTCGTCCGTTGGTGTGAGACTATACATTTCCAAAGGAAAGGTTTCGCCTTTAAAGCCTGTAAGTATGGAGTTGGAGTTATGCGGAGCCCTATTAGGTGCTAGGCTTTTCGCTAAGGTTCGAGAATCCCTGCATTGCAGTTTTGATCGCATAGTATTCTGGTGCGACTCAACAATCGTGTTGGGCTGGCTGCGAATGTCTCCCAATCTATTAAAAACCTTTGTCCAAAACCGAACGGCAGAAATACACGAAATAACCGGAGACCTTCCATGGTGTCATGTAAAGGGTACAGACAACCCTGCCGACTTGGTGTCTCGTGGTATAAGCCTGGAGGACATACAAGCGTCCACTTTATGGTGGGAAGGTCCTTCATTTCTCCGTGACCCTGAGTTTGACTGTGAACAATCTATAGCAACCTGGTCCACTAACGAGACAGTCGTTGATTTACCCGAAACTAAGCATGTACTAGAAGTTCACTCACTGGTTGTCACTGCGGACACATCCTTATTTCCATTTGAAAGGTTTTCACAATATAATCGTATGAAACGCGCCTGTGCTTATGTGTTACGCTTCATTTTTAACACACGCCACAGCAGCACTAGACGTCATGGACCTCTTTCAGTGGATGAACTGATGGACGCAGAGGTAACTTTGGTTAAGTTAAGTCAAAGGGAATCTTTCACGGAAGAATATAATTTGTTAACTAATAAGCGTAGTTTAAGAAACAAACATAGTTTAATTAGTCTAGCGTTATTTATTGATTCTGACAAAAATATTCGTGTAGGTGGCAGAATAAAACATTCACCTTATAACTTTGATAAAAAACACCCATATTTAATATCGTCGAAGCATTGGTTTTCAATATTATTATTTCGTTATGAACATAAGCGCCTACAGCATGCGGCACAGCAAGCATTATTGTACAGTATTAGGGATACACATTGGCCGGTAGGCGGTAGAAACTTAGCTAAACGTACCGTACATAACTGTGTAGTTTGCTCGCGATTGAGAGGTAAATCCTTAACTCCTATCATGGGAGATCTGCCGCAAGAGAGGATTACACCTACCTACCCTTTCTTTCGATGTGGTGTTGACTATGCTGGGCCAATGTTCATATTGAGTCGAAAAGGCAGAGGCTCGAAGCTAACAAAGGCTTACGTTTGCTTATTTGTATGTTTCGTGACTCGCGCCGTACATTTAGAACTCGTCAGCGACCTCACTACCGATGCCTACCTATTGGCTCTCAAGCGATTTATTGCTCGTCGTGGTCAGCCAGCTGAAATATTTTCAGACAACGGTAAGAACTTCGTGGGTGCTGCTAACGAATTTTCAAAATTTTTGTCGAAGTGTTCTGACGATGTAGTTGGTTATGCGACTAGACAAAATATCAAATTCTCTTTCATTCCGGTTCGCGCGGCACATTTTGGTGGGGTGTGGGAGTCTGGGGTACGTAGTTGTAAGCATCATCTGGTTAGAGTAGTAGGTAACGCGCACTTGACTTTCGAGGAATTTAGCACGATATTGGCACAGATCGAAGCCATCCTAAATTCACGTCCCATTAGTCCTATGTCTACCGATCCTAACGATTTCCTTCCCTTGAGTCCTGCTCACTTCCTGGTTGGTCGTCTCCTGACAGCACCTGCGACTGAACAGTTGTCCGACATTCCGGTTCATCGACTTACCCGCTACCAGCGAATCGAGCAGCTCCGACAACACTTCTGGACAAGATGGAGCAAAGAGTACGTCTCTGAAATGCAAGTTCGTCATAAATGGCGTGAGAATAAGGACAGCTTACAACCCAATACTCTCGTGGTCATCAAAGAAGACAACACTTCCCCACTTAATTGGAAACTGGGACGCATTCTGTCCACAATGCCAGGAAAAGATGGGATTTCCAGAGTGGCCAATATCCAGGTGGCCTCAGGCGTCATTCGTCGCGCATTTCCCAAGATATGTCCTTTGTTTAGCGAAGACCTTGACCAAGTCGAGAAGTTGGATGCAGGTGCTTCCAAGGCCGGGGGTATGTTCAGGCGTTCCTAAGCTGTCTCCGCAAACGCAAACGAAAATCATCGTCATCGTGACGTCATCGATACGTAATGACAGTACAAATTTTATCTTCATTCGAACTATATACTACCTACCATAACGTACATGGAATACTGTAATTTTTCACAAATTTATTATACGCATTAATCAGTCGTCTGCGCATCATTTCTTCAACCCCAAGCTGAACCCTCACCACAGATCTAGAATAAAATAAGATTGAATTGTTGCTTACTTTTACGACGTGATGAAAATTTTCTTATTGCACTATTTTCTTTATTCTTTAGGCAGAGAACCTAGTCGATTCATTTTGCGACAGACTGACGAGTTTGACAAATCAAACATAAAAATTCTACGGCGATAGTATGAAAAAAAAATCAACTAAATGTTTTTGGTCCCTTAAAAAGGACGTGGGCGGTAAATAAGAAACTCATAACATTGGTTTGGGCTGTAATGACATAAGTTAATAAAGGTATTTGAAAGGACCTTGGGCCGCTAGAGGTTAATGCAAAGACCTCGCTGTCCAATTTTTGTTCCCCAGAATTTTCAAAGAGGTTATTTACATCATATCCATTGCCACTGTAATAACAATAAGGTAAGTACAAAAAACAGTTTTTTTTCTTTGTTTGTAGTGTATTATTAACTTAAGGTTTAACCCATGGGTTTAACCGACAGATTTCATTATAGAGACCAAAGTTAGTACACATTATGCACTTTTGCTTTATCACTTGTACTTTATTCCAAAATTTTCAATATTGTTACATATAACCTGACCAGTTTCGCTTCACTGCATTCTCAAACGTAACTCAAATGTAATGTAATGTAGAATAATTGTAAGGTGTTATAACAAGTTCCAACAATCAAGACTATAAATGATACCAAAGTTAGTCTTACAGGTATATTTACTTTTTAAGGTTGCTGTTTGATGTCTATGCGTGTAGTTCATTACTTTATCATGATTGAATGAAACCACTCTAATCTTGTCGTTTGATTTCGAAACTATTTTGAAACTCTCTTTGGACACAAGAAAGTTTTTCGTCAACTTTGATTCATAGGTGAAAAGGACCAAACATCTATTCAAAAACTGTTATTTAATTAATAAACCTGATCAGTGAAACAGAATAAAATTCGCTTTATTTTCATAGCTTCACAGAGACTATACTAATATTATAAATTCAATAGTTTATGAGTCTGTGACCACTTTATTAATCTGTTTGATTACTCACCAACTTACTCAGAGGACGCTTTCAGAGGACTCTTTCCCAGGGCACCTTTCTTCAGAGTTCCCAGTATGTGTGCAAGGGTAGGCTAGGGCTCTAACGAAAACAATGCAGTGAGGTGTACACACATATATTTAGTAAGTTCTCAGAGCAACAGAGACAATAGGATGAAGTTATACATTAATAGACATATATAGACTAGAAATTCTGAAAGTAGATCCTATACTTCGGGTCGGTTTTTTAGTACGGGCTTCAGCCCGTACTAAAAAACCCAGTTTAATGGGTGAATGTGGCAAATAAACTCTTCTTTCTGAGGAATTCTTTTCCAACCTCACCTCAAATCCTTAGGAGATCTTTAGGTTATAAAATGCCTGAGACAATCAGAATTCAAGAATAATTAGCGAAAGTCCTGAAACTTCAGAGCAGAATCTGTAAACCCTCACGATGAGAATCTAAAAAAAACCACTTAAAAATTGCCTCGTCATCTGTCTTAAATGTACCATAGTCTCTCAGTCCTTGCTGACCAATGACAACCAAAGATAAAAATAAAAAAGACCGGCCAAGTGCGAGTTGGGCTCGCCCATGAAGGGTTTCGTAGCAGCAAGTAACATAATATAAAAGTTCTTATAGTTCGTTGTAACTTTGATTGATGTTTTAACACTTTCGCAGTGGTACTGATTTTTCTTACCGAGAATTGCGGTTTATGACGTAGTAAAAAAAACTACCTGCTCTATCTCGTTCAAACCAAATTTTCGTTGGTAGTTTTTATGGCAATGTACATCATATATTTTTTTTTAGATTTATCATTTTCTTAGTTTAAAAGTTAGAGGGGGGGGGGGGGGGGGGGGCGGCACTCATTTTTCCACTTTGGAAGTGTCTCTTGCGCAAACTGTTCACTTTAGAAAAAAATTATGTTAGAAATTTCAATAGCATTTTTGAAGACCTATCTATAGATACCCTACACGTAAGGGTTTGATGAAAAAACAAAATTTGAGTTTCAGTTCTGAGTAAGGGGACCCCCAAAATTTACTACTTTTTTCTAGTTTCTTATAAGAATCTTAATGCGGTTCACAGAATACATCTAGTTACCAAGTTTCAATAGCATAGGCCTTATAGTTTCGGAGAAAAATGACTGTGACACACGGACGGACAGACAGACAGACAGACAGACATGACGAATTTATAAGGGTTCCGTTTTTGCCATTTGACTACGAAACCCTAAAAACGATGATTTGACTAATGATCGATTGATTGATTGAAAAACAATTGCTACAAGTCTAGTTCGGCATGTCATAAGATAATAGTCTGGAGCAACACATGGGCTCCTTTTTCTTAAATAGGAAAAAAATTCACGCAAGGGGAGCCGTGGGCGCCATCGAGCATCATGTATAAATATTAATCGAAAACTCTAGCTCAATATACACTCGAGAGCAATGAATCCGGGTCACTTAAAGAATGTTAAAAATCTCGGAAACTAAAAATGATAGGTTAATGCAATAAATTGTATTTAATAGACAATGTAATACTCCTTAAATGAAAGTAAAAAAAATATGAGTCACCATACATTTTATTAACACAAAATTACATAAAGAAAAAACTGCTGATCTCTCCTTAAAACAAAAATAGGAAACATGAAATTTTTGAACTTTATTACGATTTTCTTGAATTTTAATACTTCGTATTGCCACCTCGTACTTCCATTACTGCGTTTACGCGGTTTGGCATGCTGTACACCAAGTTCCTTATACGTTTTTGGGGAATATTCTCCCATTCCTCTGTGAGAGCAATTTTGAGCTCACGAAGCGTGATTGGGGGAGGGTTTCGTTGTTTTACGCATCTGCCTAGCTCGTCCCAAGCATGCTCGATCGGGTTGATATCCGGGCTGCGCGCTGGCCACTCCATACGAGTAATGTTCATCTCTTGAAGGTAGTCATTCACAATCCTACCTGTATGAGGTCGGGCATTGTCATGCATAAATATAGCATCCTCACCTAAATTGACCATAAATGGACCAACGTGATCATTGAGGATTTCTTCCACATATCTTACGCTAGTTAAAGAGCCGTTTTCTATGATCACCAGCTCTGTGCGACTTTCAGAAGAAATTCCGGCCCACACAAGTACAGACCCACCACCGTAGGCTACTTTTTCTTCGATGCATGCTTGCTTGAATCTTTCCCCTGGTCTTCGATACACTCTGTGTCTTCCATCGTGCTTGTAGAGCATAAATTTTGATTCGTCGGAGAACATAACTTTTGACCAATCTTCAATACTCCAATTTACGTGGCTCTGGGCATACCTTAGTCTCGAAATACGATGCCCACGCTCCAGTTTAGGGCCGTTTGCAGGTCTAAGGGGTTTTAAGTTAGATTCAGCAAGCCGACGTCTTACTGTCCATGCACTTGGGTTACTTCCTCCGAGGCGTCGAAACTGATTGGTGAGTTCAGTTCCTGTGAGAAAGCGATTTCGAAGCATGGTGTTCACCAAGTATCGGTCTTCTCGTGCTGTGGTACACCTGGTTCTGCCCGTTCCTGGTCTGCGTAGGTTAGAACCAGTTTCTTCGTAACGTCGGAGAACTCTTTGTACTGTTGACAGCGACACACCGACAGTCCTGGCTGTATCGCGCTGACTCCGGCCGGTTTCCAGCATTGTAAGTATTCTGGTGCATTCTTCAGGCGTAAGCGACATAATTTCAGCTTGATTAATGAATATAGAGCACTATCAACATGGTTTATGTACCCACATAAATGACAGATTACAAACAAAAGCAACACCAAATGCTGTAATTTCGTAGTTCCATCTTCGAAAGTGGCCCTTTTTCAAATTTGATTTTTTTATGATATAACTTTACAATAACTAAGAAGTTTTAATACCTTCATTTAAGGAGTATTACATTGTCTATTAAATACAATTTATTGCATTAACCTAGCATTTTTAGTTTCCGAGATTTTTAGGATTCTTTAAGTGACCCGGATTCATTGCTCTCGAGTGTAATATTGTAATCATTTGGTGCTAAAGTGTATCGAAAATTTGTAAAACACAAATTGCAAATTAACATCTTAATTACAATACCTAATTGTTTACATCATTAGAGGGATTAAATTAAATTAATGCTATTAAAACTTACGTTTGATGGAAACGAGGCTTTAGATGTAAGGAACATTATTACAGATCTTAATTTATGCATCAATCAAAATCAAATACGCCATACAATGGTCATGTTGTGTCAGTTTTGAATGGAGCTTCTGAAACTAGTGTTAGATGAGGATCCAAGTTAAATGGGAATTTCCCTAGTGAGTGAACTGATAGAGCAACACGATTTATGATGTTTATTGGAAGAGGAGGCACCATACTGAGACTTTCCCCTCTGTCAAAGCTGACTCAAAAAAGAGTCCGCTTATACACATACATACATATAATATTTTAATAATATGGCGCCCCAAAATTAACTCATCGAAGTCATGAGATGACTTGACTTCGGTGGAAAATAAATAATGAGTGTGACTGAAATTATGAGTGTATTTGTTTTAATTGTTTTGTTTAAGTTCCATAGTGAGAGCCGATTCCTTTTGTAGTAGTGTATATGAATCGATTTTCCCCCGCAACATTATGATAGACAGATATGTATAGAGCAAACATGTTAAGTCTACTTTAGAAGTACTTTCGAAGTACTTGTACTTGTACTGGTCAGGTTGCTCTATGGAGTTAAATACGCTGTGTTATAGAGAGTTAGCTATAGTGAATCTGAAATGATTGACTACTAGGTACCTATTACCCGAATAGTAGTATCAATAAGATGCACGTGCGATACGTTGAGGCACGCTTGGGAAGAGATCAATATAGAAAATTTTGCGGCGAATGAGAAGCATAAATACCCCGAAAACTACTGCGTGATGACCTTCAGCAAACCTTTGGCATGGTTAGATGACCTAGACTGACCTGAACGATCTGGACTGAAATGTCTGTGTGACTTAACTTCTGTAGAAATCACAACACGACATTTTCAATAATGAAATTTTAGGTACTTCTAATGCAAGTGCGATGGCAAACAATCTTATTTTCTTAGTGCCAAGTTTATTCATAACCGCAAAAAGTGTATTATGCTATCATAAAAAGAAATTGTTATTAAATCTTTATTTTATTTTGTGTGCCTAACTTCCTGCTCTCAATATTGAATGCTTTACTTGAAAATCCTAAAAAAGGGGTTGTCTGTAAAATCAGTTTACGGACGAAGAGATCGTGCCTCTCTATCGCTTGTTCCACGCTCTCACTTGCACGCTTGGTTTTTGTGTGTGCATCCAACATTAAAAAGCTTTAATTTTATTGATTTTAATCTTTATTGAAGACTTTATCACGTAAAAATTTAAAAATATCAGCGACAGTCGATATCGCAAATGATAGGTGTATTTTAATAATATAAATCAAATGATAAGGCCAGATCAGATATTAAGGAGGTTTCATTAGCATTTTATTTCCAACCCAAAACGATTACTTCAAATTACTGCCAGTCGTCAGAATGTTACAAATTTTAGGATCGTGCGAAACCATAAATCGGATTGTAGGTTATGTCGTTAGAGTAAAACAGTTTTTGATGAGAGCGCAAATAAAATGTAGGGCAGTTCTATTTTTGGGATATTTTTTTCCGTTATTTTGAGGAGATTAAGGAAATATCAAATAAACTAATAACCCTTATAATCTGGACATCCTTGGCATAGACGTCCGGCTCCAGCTCAATCACAAAATTATATTGAGCGATGTATTGGGCTGGCCTCAAGAAAACTAGGAGTCCTAAACAAGATGAAGCGGTTCTTTGCGCCAAACCAGAGGAGTCTGCTGTACAAGACGCAGATACGTCCTTGCGTGGAATACTGCTCTCACCTTTGGGACGACTCCGCGAGGTACTTGCTTGACGCGCTGGACTCTATGCAGCGGCGTGCTATTCGCATTATTAATTGCCAGGAAGTTACGGAAAGTCTGGAGCCGTTGGCGCAGCGAAGAACTATTGCGTCTCTGGCTGCATTCTACCGTATCTATCACGGTGAGTGTTCTGAAGAACTTTTCAACCTAATCCTACCCTCTCCCTTTCGATCCCGAACAACGCGTGCTGGCCAGAGGTGCCACCCTCACACAGTGTAGATAATCTTCGCTAGAACTGAACGATTCAAAAGATCGTTTCTCTGTCGAACCATAGAAACCTGCCAGCGCACGTGTTTCCCTCCTCTTACAATCCTAGGTCCTTCAAGCGGAGCGTGAAGAAGCACATCATAATGCCGCCAACTTGGGGACCGCTGTCAGAGGTGGCCCCCAATCGCTAGATGCGTCACGGCTTTCCATCAGGCTGGTGGCGATGTCAATTTGGCGAGCTAAATATATATAAAAAATAAATACAACTGTCAATACCAATCCATTCTATATCTATTCAATATAATTCACGTGTCACGATGTTGATGCAAAATATATACATCATACATACAAATAGTCACGCCTTTATTCCCGAAGGGGCAGGCAGAAAAGTATCCGCTCTCATTTCATCCTATATTGGTTTGTCCGACGTAATAGATGGTGAGCCTGTTGCCGTTTTGAAATGGGCAGGTGCAGATTTTGTCGACTTAAAAATTTTCAAGCCTCCCATAATAATGGTCTGTTATTTTACTGACAACTGGAACCAACTACCAATCAGCTTAGCATGACTTCCGAAGAATGAAAACGCTTGCAAATGAAATGCTTACATGACTGTTTTCAGAATTCTGAGTCAGCGGGGCTAGAAGCGCTTCTGATGTTGGATGAACTCCGACATAAATTATCTGATAATAACTTTCTATTAGAATGTGTATTTAGAGAGATTTTTTAATACAATTGTTTTGATAATTTTATGCGGTAGAATACAGGTGCACATAGTATTAATTTACTGCATTTTTTATTTACTACATCATAAAAGAGTGGCTATACTATTTAAGTTACAACTATGGGTACTCAAATAAAGGTTTTAATATATCAAGCGCTATAAGGGTCCGTTCACACAGACCGGCTCGGAGAGCATCGGCGCGCACTTTTCTTTTCACACAGACCGGATCGTATACGCTCGGAGCTGGTCGGAGCGGAGCCGCCAATTATTTCACATAGACCGGCTGGAAGCGCATGCGCTCGGAGCCGGTCGGATGCCCTCGCAGCCGGTCGGATGCTCTCGCAGCCGGTCGGGATGCGCTCGCACCGGGTGGAATCACTACAAAGGCAGTACCAGTATCCACGCAGTCCAAGTTTTGTTCTCGGTGTTAACGTGTGCTTTTCGGAGCATGACACAACTGTTCTGTTTAATTGTGCCATCAAAATGGCGGTCGGCGTGGGGCGGCGCGCACGCAATCGGAGCCGATCGGCTGCGCGAGCGGGAAAGAGCACGCAATCGGAGCAAATCCGCTGCGCGAGCGATAAAGAGCATGCAATTGGAGCCGATCGGTTGCGCGAGCAAGAAAGAGCATGAAATCGGAGCCGAACGGCTGCGCGAACCAGAAAAAGTACGCGATCGGAGCCGGTCAGCTCCTCTTATTATTTCACACCAAGCGCGTTCAAGCATTCTTAGGGTCCGTTCACACAGACCGGCTCGGAGAGGAGAGCAGATTCTTATCACGTTGAAAACAGAGTTTTTATTATTTGAAGTAAGGTTTATTTTTGCATGTGCACTGCTTTTGTCGTTGAGAATGCTTTAACGCGCTTGGTGTGAAATAATAAGAGGAGCTGACCGGCTCCGATCGCGTACTTTTCTCGTTCGCGCAGCCGTTTGGCTCCGATTTCATGCTCTTTCCCGCTCGCGCAGCCGATCGGCTCCAATTGCATGCTCTTTCTAGCTCGCGCAGCCGATCGGCTCCGATTGCGTGCTCTTTCCCGCTCGCACAGCCGATCGGCTCCGATTGCGTGCGCGCCTCCCCACGCCGACCGCCATTTTGATAGCACAATTTAAACAGAACAGTTGTGTGCACTTATACGAAAACATGGCTGATGAAAAATTAATGTATTTCTTCATCGGAGCTATCTAAAACCATGTTCCGAAAAGCACCCATTAACACCGAAAACAAAACTTGGAATACTGGTACTGCCTTTGTAGTGAATCGATGCACTCGATGCATCCGACCGGCTGCGAGCGCATCCGACCGGCTGCGACCGCAGCCGACCGGCTCCGAGCGCATCCTCTTTCAGCCGGTCTGTGTGAAATAGTTGGCGGCTCCTCTCCGACCAACTCCGAGCGTATCCGATCCGGTCTGTGTGAAAAAAAAGTGCGCGCCGATGCTCTCCGAGCCGGTCTGTGTGAACGGACCCTAAGTGACAAAAGCAGTGCACATGCAAAATAAACCTTAATTCAAATACTAAAAACTCTTTTTTAAACGTGATAAGAATCTGCTCTCCTCTCCGAGCCGGTCTGTGTGAACGGACCCTAATGCAGTGGCTTGAGCATGTAAAGCTTCAAAGTTGAGTAAAATTTCAGAAAAAAATATTTTATCCTCTACTTTCTTTCCGATCCCGAATAACGGGTGCTGGGCAGAGATGCCATTCATACTCATATGCAGTGGAGAGAATCTTCACCAGAACTGAGTGTTTCAAAAGATCGTTCCTCTGTCAAACTATTAAAACCTTGGACTATCTGACCGCACACGTGTTCTCCTCATCCCGTATTCTTCAAGCGGAGCGTGAAGAGGTACATCACAGGGCCGCCAACTTGACGTCTTATGGACTGTCAGAGTGGAGCCCAAGCGCTAGATGCAGCACGGCTTTCCATCAGGCTAGCGACGTCCATTTGGCAAGATAATTTCACAAAAATAAAATCTGGTATTGACGTGCATGCAAAATAAACCCCGCGCCTCGCTAGTACTTAATATAAACCTAAGTAGCTGTTATATAGAGTGTTGACATTTTGCTAAGTTTTAATCCTAAACAAAACACAAATCATAAAAAAATATCTGACACTCAAGACACTCGAGCTATCAATATTGATCAGATAAACTTGTTACGATGTCTATAAACCAACGAATAGGTTCTTGACCCACTTTATGTAATGTAATATAATAAGCGAATCTTTTTTCATTCATCAAAATAGTAAATTGGATTTGGGAGAGTAAAATAGCAATCATTGATGATTCTATAATCTACAATATCTCTAGCAATAGAAAGAAGATAACTGAAGAAAAAAAATCTAGTGCTAAATTGTGATCTCAAGATTTGAGTCAGATGGGAACCAACTAGAAATATACAGTAACTAGCTGATGCCCGCAGCTTTGCCCGCGTAAAATTTGTTTCCGTTCCCATAAGAACTTATTCCCGGGATAAAAGTAGCCTATTTGTTATTTCAGACTATAATTTATCCCTGTACCAAATTTCAGCCAGATCCGTTCATCCGTTCGAGCGTGACAGAGTAACAAACATCCACACATCTACAATCACAAACTTTCGCATTTATAATATAAGTCAGATTAGCCTTATCATTCTTTATAGTCGCAAAATATGGCCGGTGCGCTTGGGCAGTACAAGCTTAATTATTATAAAGAAAATTCTGTAGAGTTACATACATTATAGCATATCAGTCTTATAAAGCAGTCTTTATGTTTTCAAGTTTTTTTAAGTATTCAAGACATGAGGATCACCTTCGGTCCACTGCAATCAGCCGGGATGAGCGCCTGGAATGATAATAAGGAAAGAAAATTAACTTCTATAGTTTTAATAAAGATTTAGTTGTTCCTTTCTTGAAAGGCTCCATTCCTTAAAGTAATCTATATAGGTGTCATGGTTCCATGCATAATTATATTTTGGACCTTAAATATTTATAATTTTATGATTATTGAAAATGTTCTGTAAATTATAAAGATACCAAGTAGTTTCAATTACGTAGCTATGAGCCTATAACTTTTCAAGCATTTTCCTAATATCGAGCTAACTCAGTAGGTGATTATAATAATTATGTACGTTCTACAATATCCGACACATGGTCGTTAGCTCAAGGTGATCAATAAATTGCTCCTACTGACGTTAATGAAGCTCATCCAGAGCATTAATTGTTAGTGGTTTGGGGCTATTAATTCTAAGTTCTATTACATTATGACGCAGATTTAAATAATGGACAGATTATATTCATAGTATATTGTTGTTTATACAAAACTAGAGGATCTCAAGCGGTTTAAGCCGCATGGGGAATACGGAAGTAAAATATATCCAATAGCCCCGAGGATTTTTTTTTTTTGTTGACGCGGGGAACGCATTTACGCGCCTTCATCCCAGCTGCGGGGGCAGCTGGGATGGTGTGTGGGACTCCCGGCCCGGTCCGAAATGGACCGTCCTACCCACTAAACCCCGCGGTGTTCCTCCTCACCCTTTAGCCGGGCCGAGGGATATCAAAAGATTATTCACGTCGACCCGGCTAGGGGCGCCCCGTTTATTCGGGGCTCTCCTCGGGGGAGCCAGATGGGCGGCTCCCCAAAGCTCCCGTGGGCGTAAGGTCGGGGGTTCCCCGACCTTACGCCCACGGTCAAGAAACAATCGGGGGCGCGCAGTAACTCCTCACCGCGGCGCCCCCGAACTGCACGGCAGAGCGGGAGCATTATCGGTTACTCCCGCTCCCCCGCACAGTGCACCTCCCGCTTTGCCGCCATCACCTCGTCAACTGGCGAGGTGACAGCGGCCCAGCACTGTTGAAGCCGGTCGCGCCGTTATTCACGGCCGGCAGCCCGAACTGCATGGCAGGGCGGGAGCATCTACCCAAACTCCCGCCCCCCACGCAGTGCCTCTCCCACTTTGCCGCCATCGTCTCGCCAGCAAAGGAGGCGAAGCGACGGCGACCCATCATTGCTGCTGCCGGCCGTGAATAACGGCACGGCCGGCAGCAACACACACCACCGAGCAACCCACAGGTGGGTTACTCCCGCCTCGGCCGGAATTAGCCAGAGTAGCACAACTCCCCCACAGAGGAAGGGGAGTGGTCGCTACTCCGTTGCCCAGGATGCACCACGAGGAGGATCCGACCCATTGGGGTCATTAAGATGTTAGTAGGACCCCGCATCCCATAGCCCCGAGGATAGTCTAGCTGACTCTAGCTTGATCTAGCGTGATTGTTTACAGAACACTGAGTTCGCGGGACCGCGAGCGCTTCAATTTATTATAATTACAATTTAGCCGGAACTGCATCCTGAAACCTCAACACGGTACGCACGTGATAGATACGCTTATACCTATGTAAATTAATTGGTTGACCGTGCTGGTTCGCGGTTTACAGCTTGGCATAAAAGAGTAGAAAATAGTGTTTTTGTGCTGTTTATATGGCAACCCATTAGAAAGAACCATTATTTATTGTACGGTAAACATTTTAATCTTCTGTATGTAGTTGGCAGTACTTTGTAACAATTTAGCCAACATGCAAAGTGAAGTTCCGTTTCACGACAGTTTTTGAGAAACTGTGTAGTACCTACTAATTAATTAATATTGTTTCATAGCATATAGATATAAAATTGTAGAATAATAATAAAATAAATATGATCAGGTTAAGAATCGTCTTTGTGAAAAGAAATAGTAATAGTGTGTTAATTAACTGTTTTGCTTCATTGATGTTTCCGGTAAATATCGATAGTTATTACATGGAGTAATGTATGTTAAATGTTATTACTGAATAGATACTATGATGTTTCACATTTATAATTAAATTAAGTTATTTTAGATGTTACTTTGTCAGAAAATGTCATTGCCTCATTCGATTCAATGTATTGGGATTTTATTTGACACTGTTTACCAAGGGCAAACAGTGTAGTGATGTTTGGGCGCCAAAAGTATAATATAAAAGGGTATAATGTTAGGTCAGGACAGTCGAGTCGCTGAGCAGCCGTCTTAAGGGTACGTTCCTCATTAATAACTTATGTAATTTATCTGATCTGATGTGATGTGTAATATATGTGTTGAAATTAGCAGAGGTCTACGTCCAGCAGTGGTGGACTGCCATAGACCGATTTGATTGATTGTATTCGAGGTTATTTTATACTGCCCATGGCTTGGTTTAAAAGATAATGCATAGGTACTATACTGCTGAACTATTTGTAAAGATATGACCCGTGTTGCTATTAATTGTAATGACGTGTACCAACCATTGATTGAATTAGATTATGGTAGAAATAGATGTATAGCAATTAATGTGACTTTGAAAGAAAGAAAGAAAGAGTGGCCGTGAGTTTTATTGCCAGGTTCTTTCTCATAGGCTCTACCTATTGCGAATCTGGCGGTAAATGTAGAATTTGAAATCTTGACGAGAATAAAGATATTTTTATCTCATATTATTTCTTTTCATTTCATAACTTGTTAGCTAATACCCTCCTTACAGAATATGCCTCTGGCTATCCCTTCGGGGATAAATGGCGTGACCGTATGTATTGATATACCTACCCTCTACGAGACGAATCTAACACACGTATACATTTGCACCACATAGACACCCTCGCGATAGATATAATCAGTCTTCCGCCATTATTAAGCCCTTATAGCATCAAATTTGACGATAACCATAACACCAAAGTCACAATGATTATGACGTTGAAAGAAATACACGAAAAAAGTCTTTTAAAAAGAAAAATACTCCGTGAAAATTACCCGAAAACAGTAAAACGTCGTCGTACCAAATATACCTGCTCCTTCTAAGCCTCGCAAAAGTAAAGGCGATATCTTATCCTCGAGTTCAACTAATCAGGCGAATCTTAATCACCTTTTAGGTACTTCGGCACTCCGGGACCCAAAGTAAAGAAAAGATAAGTAAAAGTGTCTTAGCTACCTTATTTAAGTGCCTTTCTACTCTGTTCGCTTCGGAAGTATCTATTAGCGATTCCCAGATGGCATTATTCATTGAACCTGTATTTTGACAGCGGCCTAATATTGCTTCTCTGGTTAAGGGTATTTTAGAGAGCGGTATTTTATCTTTTAGATTATAATATAATAAGTAAGATACTTCGATTAGAACAAACTATTTTTTAGATATTAATATCGGCGATAGTTTATTCGACGACACATGGATGTAATATGCATATTTAAAGTAAAAAATATCTATAAAGTTAGAGTTAGATATCCTTGAGCGGTATTTATTAAGATAAAATACTTATGGGTATATATATTCATCTGTTTTCTCATAACTTTTAAACTAGGTACCTACTTATCAGAATTTGAGGATAAGCTATTGAAATTACTTCATTAAATCATTACGTAACCACACTATCTAATAATGTAAACCGTTTACGTATGTACTTGCCTACTGATAGAGTGGTGGTGTAGAAGCAAACATAATTTTTACAACACCCAATTTACGCGCTGTTATTTAAAACCAAATATACAACAGTCCTCCGAGCAAATACCGAACTCAATAGTCGTCATAGTTAAAAAGATGTCCTTGTTTTTAGTAGATTTGATTCCCTGCATGGAGGTAAATAATTTGTTGAACATTTTCTTATTACATAGATCAGTGGTTCCCAACCAGTGGTCCGCGGACCACCAGTGGTCCGCAGGAGCGAAAATATGGTCCCTGAAGGATTTTAAATTTATCGGGTGTTGAGCCGTTAGTCGCCGTGCAATGAGCGAGAAGAGCGCGGGTAGTGGGGGCGGTTGGTACGCCCACCGGCTCGGCGGGCAAAGACAACACAAAGTCTGCGATTTGCCCACGATTGAATGTGTTTCCAGGCCGAGCGTGGATCTTTGCTTAAGACTAGTTTCCTAAAGCCTAAAGTGTGGGAACCATAACGCCCATCGGGGTACCGACCGATGTTGTTTCTCGTCGAGGTTTGCTAGCTCTTTGAGCGTATCATTACAGAGCGACACAACTTCAGAAGTTAAGTCTTAAAACAGGGGGGGCAACAGCAGCGCTCTCGCGGTTGGTACCCAACATAAGAGCACCCAACGCTCCCTGCAAGAGACCTTCGGGGTCATGCGGAGTATGGCACTATACGGGACCCCTGTATGGGCGGAGGCCCTGACGACCGTCAACGTGGCTAGACTGCATAGCCCGCTAAAGGCGATGGCCGTCAGGAGAGGGTACCGCACGATATCCGTTGAGGCGGCATGTCTCCTAGTCAAGACCCCTCCATGGGACCTGGAAAACAGGACTCTTGCGTCGTTGTATCAATGGTGCATGGAGGCGCTGGATCGGGACCACAGGCCTGTGCCCAAAGAAATAGAGGCATAGTGATCCCTGTTTCGCCAGAAGCTCATGGAGACATGGAAGATCCGACTTGGGCTACCAAAGTGAGGACTCACCACTAATGAGACGAGCGCCATGGCAGCCTCATCTACCGAGTGTCACAGATGTTTACCGGGCACGGGTGCTTCGGTAAGTATCTACAGCGGGGACACAGCACTACATGGGCATAGCAGCGACAAGACCTCGTTGCGGGCCTGGGCGTGAATATTCTCACGCTGGAGACCATGTTAAGGGCTCTGGTCTCCAACGGGAGAAAGTGTAACGTAACTGTGTCTTTCTGCGAGCAGGTCATGCTCGCGAAGAATGCAGCGGGACAGAAATCTCCCTTCCGAGTTCCGTAGTCGGTGGCGCGGTCGTCCACCATGACCGTTAGAGCGGCGAGTTGGCTGCTCACCGTTCTTTCACAGAAGCCGGTGTAGACGGTGGCGTGTCTCTTCACCCCTCGAAGAAGTGGAATAGTACCAGCACGGACACTGGTGAAGTTAATGAAGGAATCCAGGAAGAACACAACAAATTCACTTGAGTGGTTTGGTGTTTAAAAGCAATTTCTTATACGAAACTCCGAGAAATCGCCTTTCGCTATGAGTGCCGAGTGCTTACCCGGAGTCCCAATCGTAGTAATTAGTTAGAAAATGAGTGGTTTTTAGTCAGTAGGAGTTCGGCATAGCATCCCTGTAGGATTTTCTTCATGTTAAAAAAACTAATATTATAAAGAGAATAGATTTATAGATTTGATTGTATGCAGGCTTCGCCACTACTGAACTCATTTGTAAACTATTTTACTGCTGGGAAGTTACACTATCCCCGGGTCACATACGCTATATTCCCTTACTATATACCACGGGAACGGGAACTACGTGGTGGGATGGGAACTATGCGAGCGTGACTTCACGGCTTATGAGATAGGTACTGCCTGGTGATAGAGAGACGGGCAGCGGAGTCTCAGTAATAGGGTTCCGTTTTTACCCCTTTGGATGCGGAACCCTGAATGTTTTTCGTCCAAATCAAGCAAAATTTTACCTATGCAAGGTAATTAAAACTTTAGTTGGAGAATCATGTTGACAGTCTTTAGTCGAAGGATGAATACCCTGATAATAGTTGGTTTTATTTGAATGAACCGTACACACTTAGAGCGAGTTCGTTAATTATTCCTGAACAGCCTGTGTCTAAGTCTACCGGTTCAACTTTTTATACTAAACTTTAATTAATCAACATGAAGACATTTACAATAACACAAAATCAATCTCTGTTGGACATCAAATAGGAATGACAATGTCAATCGGATTTAACGTTCAAAAATGTGTCACTATTAAAAGTAATTTAAATCAAAAATAATGAGTAAGTTTTTTAAGGAGTATTGATAACAATTCTGGAAAAAAAATTCCCCAAATTATCTTTCATTCCCTTTTTAGCTCGTTATAGTATAATTTTTTATAAAATACGAAACACATCTTTAATCAATAATGATTTTAATGCTATAAGCCGAATTTGAAGTAGATCAGACCAAGGAATCTCTTTGTCCCATACAAACTTTACCCTTCTTTTTTATACCCTTGGAGGTGGAATTTGCAAAAATGGTAAAATTACTTTCTTCAAATTGTAACAAAGAACGCTCGTGCTGAGTTTCATCACCGTACCATGAACCGTTTAGGCAATAATTGATAATAACTTTATACGACTATAGTTCTTTCATCTGCGATTCGATTTTGATGAAAAATAGCCTAAAGCCTCCCCCGAGTTGAGCTTAATCTTTTTTTGTAAACAGCAAATGAATCCGTTCAGTATCTTCGGAAATCCTGATGCTCATACAGACAGACAGACAGACAGACAGACAGAAAAGAATTTTAAAAACATCATTTTTGTGCTCTATTGGTGTTTTTATACCGCCCCCGCTACTTTTTTTTTAATTTTATCAATTGTACAGACACACGATTTCTACTCTCTTATTATAGTATAGATGAAAAACATGGCGAATACAATTCTCTTCTTGAAATCTTTATTTTAGTTTCTGAGTATTCTGGAAAATTCTGACTAATGTTTTGTCAAGTACCTACAGTATTAAAATTATACAACAAAAGTTTCCTTATTTTAACCGACTTCAAAAAAGGAGGAGGTTCTCAATTCGTCTGTTTGTTTTTTTTAAGGATGTTCACCGATATTTCCGTCAATTATAGACGGAATTTAACTTTTTTCTTGTTTTGGATATGGTTTACATCTGAGGTGGTCCCATTTTCACCAGGTCAGGATCTGATGATGGAATCCAGGAGAAATCGAGGGCAACCACCAAAAATTGTAATGAGAACTCGTGCGTTTGTTAACTTTTAAATGAAGTGCTTTAATGTACTGCAATTTAATGAAGGTCTGGAGTCGGTCTGATGATGGAACCGAAAGACAGTCGAGGGAACTCCTTAACGATTTACAGCAGTTACCTTGTGTTTGGGCTTGATTGATTTGTATTGATGAGAACTTTACACCTAGGTAGATTTTTCGGTCCACACTTCATTAAAAATAATGAAAAAAAAATTAATAAAAAATACAACCGACTTCAAACATATTCTGAAAAATAAAATTTACTTAGCACGAATTAATATGTATTTTGATTTATCACATTTTATTCAATGTCATATTGAAGTTGGTGCCGTTAATAATACCTACCTTAACCTATAAGATTACTTGGCGCCGACTTCAATATGATATTGAATAATATCTGATAAATCAAAATATATGTTACTTCGTGCTAAGTAAATTTTATTTTTCAGGATATGTTTGAAGTCCGTTGTCTTTTTTATTAATTTTTTTTTGTTCATATTAGATTGCAATCTTTTTATAATATTTGTAGTTCCCTAAATTAGAGAGAGCACCATTCGACCGGAACTCAATCTTCAGCATATCAGACCATCGAAGGTAAAATCCATCCCAAATTATTATAGGTACTTAATATTAAGTTTATTCTACTTCAATTTTAGCTATAACCCCTATCTATGATAAAAATGAAAACACGATAGATACACAGATATCTTATTATTTGTTCTCTTTTAACCTTCTTTATTCGTATAGGATAAATCAAACAAAAGGATCTAAAATAATGAAATCATTAATTCTCATAAATCCCATGAGCTTCGGTACTTCTTAGACTATCGATTTCACAACTCGTTCCTCTTCACATGAAATTCTCACCCAATTTACTATTTGTATTCTAATATTTTAATATTTTAATTCTAATTCCGCAAAGACCGAAGAAATATTTTGTTTGGCGTACATAATATTTCTCTGGCCATGTAGATAAAGATGTATGTATGATAAATATTTTGCTATAATGATTTTTTAACAATGCTTTCTGTATTGTCACGCAATTACAAAAGCTAAAAATTGTTTAAGGATGCATAATGGTTATGGTGGAAAGTATACCCTATCATGAACCCTGGAGTGTCAGTTTTGAAATGAGTTTCTCCAACTGACTGACGCAGTCGCTCACCGACGGTTGCTTGAGTCTTTATTACTTATTCGATTGAAGTGTTAAAATCACGTCATGAAGAATGGTTTAACATACTTAAAAATATTTTTAAGAAAGAAATTATAGAGGCTCAAGCCACTTCTATCGTATGTTATGAATACCTGTGTAGTGAGTATTTTACATACATACATACATATGGTCACGCCTTTATCCCCGAAGGGGTAGGCAGAGGCATATTATATGCCCACATTTCACCTTTTTTTATAATTTGTCCCACGTAATAGGTGGTGAGCCGTATTGCCGTGTTTAAATGGACTGGCGCAGGTTGTGACTACCTGCTGTTGAAATAAAGCCTTCAACCTAGCTTAACGACTGCCATTTTACTGGCAACCGGGACCAACGGCTTAACGTGCCTTCCGAAGCACAGAAACGCTCAAATAAATGTCACAAATTGATCACATGGATGGTCACCCATCCATGGACCGGCCATAGTGAAAGTTGCTTACTGCAGTGATCGTTTACAGAACACTGAGTCCGCGGGGCCACGAGCGCTTCTCTGAGTATTTTAATCTAACTAAAATATTGTCTTTTAAAACCTGTAATACTGCTAAAAGATTTGTACTAATTGGGGCAAATTTAATACTTTATTTAAATACAGAAAGACATTAAGTACATACTGTTAACTTGGAATAATGTTTATGATCAGAAAATGTATTTTTCCACTTGTCTGAAATTGCTTAGAATTCATGATAAGAATATTGTGCAAAGAATAATGACTAAACAAGGAAGAATGAATATGAAAGAAGCAGAATCACCCATATAAGCCCATCACTACACAAATGTTTTGTCAACAAAATTACTACACCTCTTATATTATAAAAAATATTATTTGGCTTAAGAGAACAAGAACTGAAAATTCCTTCAGCCTGCACAAGGGTACACCTATTCTCTGTTTATTATAGTACCGCGGACGTACATTCATTAACCCTGTAACTGTTCCAGAGTTTATGAGGATAATGGAAATGTGTTGTAAAGTTCAAAGAATTTGTATCTGGCGCGAAGCCAACGTGTGTTATCTAAACAATCGCTGCGTTTTCTATGATATCATTTCATATTAGTCGGTATATATTATTTACACCTAAGCCGAACCACTATTAGAAATTAGTCCATTGTTACATGAGCTTTGCATTTATTAGAGGACGTAATTTTATTTTTGGGACATGTGGGGGGGTCAATAGAAGCTTAACCTCAAGTTTGGGGGGTCGCCACCCTTGTCCCCCGGCCGCCATCTTGAAAAGAGGGAAAAAAAAACACTTTTTTCGCAATATCTCGGAAACTATGAGTCTAGAACTATGAAAAGTAGTAACAGTAAGTAGCTAAAGAAAACCACAAAAAGAATGTAGAGCTTGTTTTTTTTGCTTTTCAGTTGTATGTTCACTTGGCAGTCGGGTTTTTGTATTCTTAATAATTAAGTTTATTTCATGCAAGATTCAAGTTGTTTTGGTAATGATCATACAAATTATAACTATTGTGTTTTGTATATATAAGTGGCAAAATCGCGATAAAATTAACTCTATGACTGCTTTTACGTCCCTAATGTTTTAGTAGCTTGTTTTCTTAAGTACCTTCTAAACGTAACTCTACTAAAAATAGTCTAAAGAGTTTAAATCAGGCAACCCCGCGGGCCATTTGACAGGGACGATTGTACCAATTCATTTCTGGGACAGACATCATATAAAACGTCTCCAGCTGGTTGAATATTGTGGCCGATGTGTCGAACCTTGCATAGAAAAAAATATGGTATTCATCTATACTTATAATAAATCTGTAGAAGTGAAAATTCTGTACATTCAAAATATCAAAAAAAATAAATAGCAGGGGGTGTTACTAGACCGACACCGAACCCAAAAATGTGATTAAAAATTTTTTTGTCTGTCTGTCTGTTTGTTCAGGCATCACGCAAAAACTACCGGTTCGATTACGATGAAACTTAGTATAATTATTCTTTAATAGCCTGGGCACAACACTGGGTACTTTTTATCCCGGAAAAGTATACAGAATTCAAACCAAACTTAATTTTGCGGTTCGATCCCTAGACCCAAAGTTATTATCAATTTATTGCCTAAACGGTTAGTGGTACGATGATGAAACTAAGCATGAGCGTTGTTTGTTACAATTTGAAGAAAGTAATTTTAACATTCCTTTATCCGATCTACTTAAAATTTGGTATATAGCATTATTAACAGAATTGATGGAAGACGTGTTTCGTATTTTATTGAAATTCATACTATAACGAGCTAAAAAGGGAATGTAAATTATTTTGGGGCTGATTTTCTCCGGAGTTGATATCAATACTCCTTAAATACTCTTATTTTATACTTAAATTACTTTTTATTTTGACACATAATTTGTGAAAGTTCAATACAATTGACGTTTTCATTTATGTTTTTTAACCGATTTCTATTTCAAACAAACTTCAAACAGATGATTTTACTACATAGTCATAAAGTTAAATAAAAAGCGCTATTTTGGTAAAATAATAACCAAATATGCTTTAGGGAAGTATTATTGCTAATATAGTCAAATTTTGTGTAACAAAAAAAAGAAAATTTTAAGATGGCTAGCCAGAAAAAATGAAAGACCACGCTTCAGGTAGTATCCACTGGTCAATAAAATAACTATCTACGCTGAATCCTTACGACAAACATTGTCAGCAGCCCTAAGCAACTGGTCATGGAAGGTATGAACTTTACTCTACATATAGTGCCGACTGCATTCCGTCAGGAAACAGATTCACTAAGTCTATGTAAAATACGGGAACGGCCTCTACGTAGACTACATTCGACAGGACTGAAAAGAGCCATTACAATGAACATGGAACGCTCAGCTGATGAAATTTAAATTGTTATTTCGTTACCAAGTCTTGGTTGAACCATCTGTATTAGGAGGACAAAGCCTACAGTAGTTCGGTTTGTCCAAACGTCGTAGGCTGGGACTACCTGAAGAAGGAACTAAGTTACGATGTCAATTGCTTAGAAGAGAAGTGGTGTTGAGTAGTAGTTTAGCCATTGAATTAAGAAATGTATTTAATAAATAAATTTACTTAGCTCATATTATTATGCATTATGAATTTGTTAATCAGAAATCTATCTAACTAGGTATTATTATAAATGCAAATGTTTGTGAGTGTGGATGTTTGTTACTCTTTCGCGCTGTAACGGCTGAACTGATCTGGCTGCAATTTGGTGTCTACAGAGATATGTTATAGTCTAGGTATCAGTCGAACAGAATCAACAGAAACAGAATCAGAACACAATCAGTAGGAACAGAATCAGTAGTAGGTAGTAGGAACAGAATCAGTCTTAAGCAGAATCTGTTTTAAACAGAATCTGACTTAAACCGAATAAAGGCAAAATTTCACGCAGGCGAAGCTGCGGGCATCAGCTAGTTTTGAACATGTAAGTCAGTTTTAAATTAAAGTAAAGAAATACAATGCATACTGTATCTTTAGAATTCACTAAGTCGAAGAACAAGAATATTAAGAGTCAAATTCGCACCAAATGACATACTTCAACGAACCCAACCCTTAATAAATTTGGGATGGTCTTAAATCCCGAATATTAAGGATTCTACTAAAATTGTAAGGGCAGTTATGGAGAACGCATAAAATAAGATTGAATGCCTATGGCCTATCTATAAGCCCTATCGTTGCTCTCAGGAAAGGTCGCTCTTCATTTGTAGGTCTCTCCACACTCAGGCGTTATACTCAAATATTGTTGCAAAAGCCATACATTATATTCATCAGAAGCTGAGCAGTTTGGTGTAAGCGTATTTGGTATTACAACTTGCGTATCGAAGGGTTTCTTTTTCTTTAGTCAAAAACTGCAAACACCTGAAAGAATAGGAATTAGTTCTGTTGTTTTTGCAAAATAGAACTAGCAAACTTCATAAACTGTACGTTATCAAAGTACGACATCATGGAATGATCTTTGATATTATATAAACTTTATAAACTGTACGTTATCAAAGTACGACATCATGGAATGATCTTTGATATTATATAAGGGGTAATATTTTCAGCAAAACATTTTTAGGCAAATAAAGCTACATGTCGCAGGCTACGAGTAACTCCTATTGAACGCTAGAGGCAATCTAAAGAAACTTTGTGAATAATGTTACAGGATATAATTTTATTGACTTACAAAAAAGAATTGGAAATTACGTGACTTTAGTATTAGGTTTTGACTCACTAGATGCATTCCAGTAATAGCAAGTACCTAATTGAGATGCCTAATTGAGAATAGTTGAGATTGACAAAGCTGTTAGTAAGAAACCTACTTGAGTTATTTGAAACATACTTGTACAACACAAACATTCGTAGTTTAATACATTTTCATTACCACCCATTATCTAACCGCTATAAATATCAACTAAAATAATGCTGCGAGCTGAAAATAAGCGTAAATAAAACATAAAAGCCCAAGGTAAAAGTAAAAAATCGCTAACAAACCACACAAAGATCATTCAAGTTAACGGCATACAACAATCCGCACTTCGGCTACTCGTGACCTGTGACTCGCCCATTTTTCCTCTCAAGAGCGACAACCAACTTCACTGAAAACATGCAAAAATGCAGGGTAAAAAAGAAAAGCTGCCACGCTTCAGTGATATTGAAAACGAGTACAAGCGCTTCGTGATACTTTCCACACACAATAGTTTGTGTTAACTGAGTTTTAAGTACACCAACCCTTTGCGTTTATCCACTCGATAATAGCACATAATAGTGAATTTGTTGGTCAACAAATACTCAATGAATGGAGTGAGAACATCGCCACATTTACTTATTTTGTATCTAAACTATTTTGCAGTTTAGGTGAACATTTTCTCGAAACTAACCTGTGACGTGTTTGTTGAGAATATTGATATATTTAGGGTTCTGTACATATCTAAAAGGGAACAAACGTAACCCTTATAGTATCACTTTGTTGTCGGACTGTCAAGACTGTTTTTTGTTGAGAAAAAAAAAGCAAGACTATTGCCACAATATTCTGTCTAAAAAGAAAGCACCATAAATTCCCATAAATTGAGCTACGACAGAAATTAGATAATTAAATTCGTTTATGACTCAGTCGTAAATGTGCCAAATGCGTGTTTTATAGGGCATCATAATTATATTCTGTTAATCCGCACTTCTGTGGCTTAATGCATTATTATTTTCTGAATTTTGAAACAAACCATCGATTACTTATCCTATTAATATAATGTGAAAGATTGTTTAGATGTTTATTATTCAATCACTTTATAACCCGTGACTAATTTGGGATACAGTTATCTAACAGCCTATGTTAACGTAGCATAGACATTTCTCTTTTTTTTTTCATTCCGGTATCAACTTTCTGCAGAAAGCAGGCTTAGGAAAGCTTTAGGTAGTCATGTTCTTGTAAAATTAGTAGGTACCTGTCCCATGCAACTTTATTAACGTCCTATATAAGAGTGAGAAAGGTGTAGTTGTTAATCAGGCTCAACTTGGCGTGCGAAACTGGTGTGTTTTCTTTCTTATCAATATCTTGATAATGCTTACATACATACATATAATCACGCCTTTATCCCCGAAGGGGTAGGCAAAGGCATAGTATACGCCCACATTTCACCTTACAGTTTTATGTCCCACGTAATAAGTGGTGAGCCTATTTTCGTGTTGAAATGGACAGGCGCAAGTCGCCGCGACCCACAGTTGAAGTTTTTCAAGTCGTCCATAAGGCCTTCAACTTGGCTTAAATATTGCCATTTACTGACAACCGGGTTTCATTTCGAGTTTTCCTTCTCTACGCAACGGATCTTTTCGCGAAAGTGTTCCCTTAGTCGCCTCTTACGACACCCTAGGGATGTATTGGGGTGGCGACATTTTGTACTCTTACCCGTCGCAACACGGGGCATCTAGATAATATTTCAAATTTGTGGCGGAGTCTACATTTTTACAAATGATGTATTTATAACATAAATACTTACATCATCTGTAATGTAAACTCTCTAACAACTACCACGGTTGCTAAGATACAGCTTCGAGACAGACAGACGGACGACGAAGTATCAGTACTATGGTCCCGTGTTGACTCTTTGGATATGGCGCCCTGAAAATATTCCATATTTATTTATATTGAATATTTGAGTTGAAAACAACCAACCGCGTGCAGGTAATGCACGAAAAGTTTAAGCAAACGACCACCTTAAGCCCGATTCTTAATGGCCCATTTGATTGTTTTATACGCCACAGTGTTATTTATTTTAATGACTGCAGTATTAGAGACTGGAAGATTTGAGTTTCCCCTAAAACGGGAAATATACTTTAAAATATTGGAATGGCATGAATAAATTTGCTCAGTAAAATAAAATTGGCGTCGACATCGTGGCAGTAGCGAGTGGCGAAGCGAACCCTATGGTCACAGTATAAAGAGTACTAACCAGTATTGTAACTCCCTACAAACGGACGACAACTGGAGTCTCTTCTGCTTGTTTTGGTTGCATGAATTCGTCAATAACGCACCCAGAGATAACGTTTTTTAGATTACCTGGATACTCCGAAAGGTAAGACTATAAATTGATTTTACTTAAGTACTAATTGGTACTATACTACTACTTGACTAAAGTTAAACAAAGTGATTGACACGAGTGAACAAGGTAGTTACATGAAGTAGGTATGTTTGTGTTTAAAACTAGACTTGTGCTTGCTCAGTCAGTGAACGGTGCGATCCAATTTAGTACAATATCCAAAAAAAACTAGTTAAGAACTCTAGTACGTGTAGGTAGTACATTTAGTTCCGTTGTCAGTTCGTAGTTATTTAATTGAGAGCAATGATTTAGGTATGTTTCAAGAGTATTCATTTCTTTGTGGATGACCGATGTTACAGTACACGCTAAGTGTACTGTAACATCGGTCATCCACAAAGAAACAAACCGTATGACTTTAATTGACAGCATTTTTGTTACCTTTGATTTTTATTACACGCATAGAGACAAATATGAACTTCCAACATTTAACATAACTTGACAATGTACGAAAAGTACTAGTGTACTAGAGACTGACTAGTACTTTTAAATCGAAAAATAGTTTTAATTTTGTAAATCAAAAATTTAACGCAATGATTATAAAGACTACAATTTCGTGATTCTATCACTAACAAAACATGTGATGAGCCGATTATTATTGTCTACGCCGCTTACTCGTTTTCAAATTTCTTTACCCGTCTCACTCAATCGTTAGTAGATAACGGGCACTGCCCCGCCACGCCGCCGCCCGCGCCGCCAGCTGTTGCGGGGTTATTATATTATTACTCACAAAGTATTTTTTGTTTAAATAAAAAAGGTACATATTTACTGGAAATAATAGCCGGTTGTCAGTAGAACGACAATCCTTAATACAAATTGAAGGCCTTGTGGGCGAATTGAAAAATTTTAACTGTATTACGCTCACTGTCTATACGCGTACGTAAAACAATAAGGTAAAATGTGGGCGTATACTATGCCTCTGCCTACACTTTCAGGGATAAAGGCGTGACTATATGAATGTATGTATGTACATATTTACAATCGCAATACTAAATAGAAAATCAAAGTAGGCACATATTATTAAAATGTTTTAGGTGGGCAGCCCTATCGCATGCTTACGTACCGCGCGGCTGTAGGCATTTATTTCTAAAATCCGGCCGAGTCAAACTACAGTATACAGTGCTATGGTGTAGTTGCAAACGTTAATTGAATAAAGAGAGTACTTTCCATCAGGTGAGCTATCATCGTACGTGACTGTTTATTACCTACTTAACTTATATGAAAAATATATGGATGCTGATAAGCAATAATGTGTTAACCCTCATGAACCTTGTTTTGAGAAAATGGCGTCTTAAGAAGTTAAACCAATTCTTAAATAGTTTGTTAAGAGAAATATGTATCTATTATTCTTTTCTCTGTTCATTTAAAAGAAAAATGGATTTGAAAAAGATTGCGATTATAAAAAGACAGCAGGCTAGTATATTCCTCCGAAAAAAGGGGATTACTGCATATTGCAAAATATGGAACACGCTGTAATAATCGAAACATTAAATTAAGGAACATAACACTGTTTTGCTAAGTGCCTGTACCAAGATCGAATGACAATAAATGTATGTTGAGGAACATAAAGGATTATTGATAAACACATGTTATCACTTAAATAGTTTATCAAATAGTTTTAACTGAACTCGAATTTTAACTTTAATAATATGAAAAATATAAGAAACCTAAACTTTATTACTAAGTCATGAATCTAGTGTAACAATAAACATAATTTAGTATTCATTTTTCTTCTTCTTACGTTTAATATATTTTTCTTGTCCTCAGAATCATATTACATACATATTTTTGCAACATAATTATTATATTTCAAAATATTATGTATTTAGATCGTCGTTTAGAAACAGCAGTTTTCTTTCATCAATGTACGGAAATAAAAAGTATTTTTTTAAATATTTATACTATATTAAGGTGGCGTACAAGGTTACGCTCACACCTAATGGAAAGTGGTCATCAGAGGCGCGACACTCGCCCTGCCTACCCTGCAAGAACCTTCTAAGCCCCCCTTTGAAGAACTCCATACTATAGGCGTTGCGGAAAACCGACTCAGGAAGATCATTCCACGTGCATGGAACAAAGTTCTAATCGGACCTTACCGTGATCAAACGCTCCGGACGCAGTGTGAGGATGAACACCCTGTCCGTGGTGAGCGGTGCGATGATGGAAGGTACATCATATCAAACAATTCCCCAGTGCACAAACCGTTGTACAGACTGTAGAATACGCACAAGAAGGTATTGTCTCTCCTATAAGTATAGAATCGTCGACAACTACCATGTCTCGCCTTTGCACCGAGTCGAATGGACGAAGCTGATATTCAGGTGCCCCAGCCCAAAGACAGCATTTGTGCCACACTGAAATAGGTACTGCTGCGTCCCACTGACCACCCCAGGCTTCTTGGACGCCAGCTTGTGAATTGTCCTCCAAATGACTGCGGAACTGAATGTCACTGGAAATGTCAACACCAAGGATCCTTATACTATTGGAGGTGGAAAGAGATGTGCCAAGAAATTACAGCGCCGGAGTAAATGGGGTTTTCTTAACAGTGAATACACAAACTTGAGTCGGAGATGTCAACACCAAGGATCTTTATACTATTGGAGGTGGAAAGAGATGTGCCAAGAAATTACAGCGCCACAGTAAATGGGGTTTTCTTATCGGTGAATACACAAACTTGAGTCTTGGTAGGTGTTTTTGTCTGAAATTGCGGCTATATTTCTATGAGAGTAACCGGAATTTTAAATACAAGTTGTTCACGACCACTGCGCAGCGAGGAATATCGGAACGACCCGTATAATAAGTATTAACCGTAGGTACTATCATTTGCATAGCAATAAATGCTGTCACAAGACCGAATATCATTGATATGCAGCAAAAACAGAGTGGCCGACAACACCGAGGCTTGTGCCATGCAGTCAGAACAGCTCCTGTCGACGACAGTCCTCATACTTCTATCGGCGAAGATACTGGACACCCACCCGCGAAACCCCTGGGGCAGTTCATAGGAGGACAATTTCGTAAGAAGGCCACTGTGCCAGACCCGGTTGAAGGCCTAAGAGATGTCGAGGCTCACAACTAAGACCTCACCCTTATTCGCGATGGCCGTCGCCAAGCTGTGTGTGAGGTACACATGAAAATCGCCAGTCGAGCGACCGTGACTTAAATCGTTAGCTGGTCGTGTTCTTCAAACTTACATCAGGATATGTGTATTAATTACATGCTCCATCACTTTTAATAAAAGTGGGAGCATGTAATTAATACACATCTCACAGGAGGTGATGGCTATTAGGCATGTAATTATCCGCATCGGTCCTGTCACCCTTCTTGGGCACAGGATGCACGTGCATGATCTTCCACGATGCCGGGACTACTTTCATGGAATATGAAAGCGTGAAAAGACGTGTAAGTACCGGACACGACTCCGGACCACACTGCTTGAGTACCATCGCGGGTATACCGTCTGGGCCACTCGACTTATGAACGTCAAGGGGTTGAAGCTCCCGTTAAAAGTCCCGCTTAGTGAATTTAACTTCCGGAAAATAAATCTACTTTATCTTGGCGGTGACATCTCTCCACAACAACATAGATATACATTTTTTAGTGGGACTATATTATCAGATCTACGAATAAAAATGATATTTCAATACAACATTATGGTAATTAACATAAAACTATTTCTCATAAAAAGTTCGTCAATATTCGGTATTAAAGTCGCACAGCGAGCTATTGAACGAGCTATGCTATGGATGTCTCTAGAGTAGTCTAGAGGGATAAAATCTGGAACGATGTTCTCCGTTAGAGAACCAGAGTGGTCGACATAGCTCGCAAAAGCATGCGTTCTTGAAATAGCAGTGGGCTGGCCACATTTTTGTAGGAGAACCGATACCGATGTTCGGTGGAGCATACGAGTTGTGGAGTGGCCTGCTGTTAAAATTTTTCAAGCCGCCTAAAAGGCTTTCAACTTAGCTTAAGACTGCCATTTTACTGGCAACCGGGATCAACAGCTTAACGTGCCTTCCGAAGCACGGAAACGCTCAAATGAATGTCACAAAGTGATCACATGGATGGTCACCCATCCAAGGACTGGCAATTAGTGAAAGTCGCTTACTGCAGTTATCGTTTACAGAACACTGAAACCGCGGGGCCACAAGCGTTACCAGTAAACCGTGATATAGATAAGTATATGAAGAAATATGTGATTTCTAAAATGAATAATGACATTTTTTATATAACTCCTTAGTAATGGTATCATGTGACCATATGGAAGACTTGATGCCCCAGGATCAAGTCACCCAGACCGGGGGGATCAAGTCTTACGTATATACGGGACACATGGTACGAATCCTTATTATTGATTTTAGTCAAATAACTACTAAATTTAGATATTCATATTTTTGGCTTTTACAGCAATTATAAGCAAATCAATTTTACGTATTTTGGTACCAACGGTTTTTTAAACGGATACTCAATATAGAAATTAGGGATAAAAAAAAAGGGGGGGATCAAGTGTCCCCAGTTTCCCTTACAGATTTTCAATGAAAATAAATATCACAATCTCACATGGTCAAATTACAGATGTCCAGAAATCAATTAAATGTCAAGAATGCAATAAAATGTCAAATTGTTAATAAAATTTACTTTAAATGTCAAACTTTAACTTTAAATGTCTAAATCCTTAACTATTACTATTGCATTATTGTCACTTGTCATATCGAACAATGTGGGGTACAACACTATAACAGAACCCAGCCAAACATTATATTAAATCAACAATTAGATATTAACCGTTCACCGTTACTACAATATTATAAATAATGACGTGTACTAATTATATATTTTATTTTTTGACCATTGGCTGGGTTCTGTAATAGTGTTGTACCCCACATTGTTCGATATGACAAGTGACAGTAATGCAATAGTAATAGTTAAGTTATTAGATATTTAAAGTTAAAGTTTGACATTTAAAGTAAATTTTATTTACAATTTGACATTTTATTGCATTCTTGACATTTCATTGATTTCTGGACATCTGTAATTTGACCATGTGAGATTGTGATATTAATTATTATTGAAAATCTGTAATTAGCATTTCCCTAATTTTAGGGTAAATTTCGAAACTGGGTCAAATGTCATTTCGACAGTTGCAATTCTTTAAGATGACATTTGTAATATTTAATCTGTTCAAAATCAGAAAATTTAACTACCCCAATTTTCGAGAAAATTTGAAAACTGGTACCTATCCTCTAAAATGTTGCAGTACCTACATTGAAATTTTATAGTTTACGTTAGTAGAATGATGTAGTGGTAATTGATATGTTATTGATTTGTTGTTTTCGAGTGGTTAAGTGAAGTAGTAGTCATTATACAATGTCCATTTGCCTTTGAAGAGGCCGAAAGGTGAAACCGGTCAGGTGTAAAATAAATAAATGTTGTGGAACAGTACAAGTGCCGTTATTCAATATGTCTGTATAAAAACCATTAAAAATGTTCGTGAACTATCCTATCACTGCATCAAGCACTACACGTTCTGCGAAATATATTTGTGTACTGGCTCCGCCATTCAACAACATTAGACCAACACACGTTTGAATTAGGCACAGGTACCTACATCAAAGGATTATTGTGTGCAATACTATACGCTTATTCTCCTTTCATGGCAGATAGGACGCACCTTTTGTTATCTGGCCTGATTGAATATGCACTTAATTTACTTTGAAGGAATATTATGCATTTTGAAAATAAACCACTGTGTGGCATACTCTATATTAATTTTATTAGTATTCTAACTGACCTCCGTAACTACGTTTAAGTTACAGCTCGACTTTTCTGTACTAAAATATTGTGTACTAGCGGACGTCACGCGGTTTCACCCGCATAGTTCCCGTTCCCGTGGGAATACGGGAGTAATATATACACTATGTTCACCGCAAAGAGTGTATCTTCCCAACAGTGAAAGAATTTTTCAAATCGGTCCAGTAGTTCCGGAGCCTTTTTTTTTTTTTTTTTTGTTTAACGTGAGGGAAAATCCTCATAGGATGTTATGCCGGACTCTTACCGACTAAAAAAACTCACGCCACGCCTAACAGCCCATGGTTGAGAGCCCCGGGTAAGCCCTCAGTAAGGATGTCCAGTGACTCCCAACAGACCTACGGCCGCCAATGCGGCCTCGCCCAGGGGGTGGTTCGGGTGCAATCCCGCGTCTATGGGGGGTTTCGGGTGTGACCCCGCTTCTAAGGGGGGGGGGGGGGCGGGCGTGAGTTGCTCACGTCACGCTGCCGTCATGGGCCTGCTTCTGTAAGGACGGTGAGCGGCCATCTCACCGTCCTCAGACCCCCGGTCATGGAGGCCGATAGTCCTCGGCGAAGACCGGGCGCCGACTGCGGAACTCGGGAGGGAGAGTTCTCTCCCGCACCCGGCCCGCTGCCTCCTTCGCGAGCATGACCTGCTCTCAGAAAGAGGCGGCGCAGTCCCACTTACTCCCGCTGGAGAGCATGGCTCGCACCATGGCCTCGAGCGAGAGAGTGTCCACGCCCAGACCCACTACGAGGACCTGGCGCTGTTGTGCCCACGCCGTGCACTCCACCAGCGTGTGGAGCGCCGTGTCGTCGCTGCGGTCCTCACAGTGCTGACACTCGGCCGTGGTTTCCCGGTGTTTTCGCCACAGATACCTACCGAAGCTACCGTGCCCGGCAAGCATCTGTGTCAACCGGTAGGAGAGAGCACCGTGTCTTCTCTCCAGCCACTCGTCCATGACCGGTCTGACGGCCGCGATTGTGGCGAATCCCCCCTTTGGGGAAATCCCCCCTTTGGTAGTTCCGGAGCCTATTCGTTACAAACAAACAAACGAACAAAAAAACAAATCTTTCCACTTTATAATATTAGTATAGATTGATACATATCTAAAAAGCTTTCTCTTAAATTACTCTATTTATTGTTGAAAACTACTTCAAAACTCGCTGAGCAGTTTATCTAAGCGAACAAACAGCGAAAGGATTTTTTTTTTAAATTTCATCTGGACTAACAACTATTATAACAGGCGGAACCCAATGTTTATTATTAGATAAGCATGTTTATTGATTATGTAGGTATTCAGGATGGAATTAATTTAAAGACAGAAAAAGTTGGTAAAAAAAATCTAGTATCTGTGAATGGGAATATTCGTTCTGGTCTCTTAGCCAACCAATTTCAAAAAAAGTAGAAGGTTCTCAATTAGACTGTTTTTTTTCTTTAGATAGTGAGTAAGCTTTACAATTAAAACATATTTTACTTGATCTTCCCTTAATTTAAGGTACTATGTTGCATAAAAAATTGTATGCAACATAGTATCTTTAATTAGAATTTGTTCCTTATTAATGTCTTTTTCCTCTGGTGTCATAAAATACAGGATGTTTTTTTTTCACATCCCCCAGGTTTGATTGCCGACTCAAGTAGGTGATTTTTCAAAAATCTTGAAATGCAGTTTTACTTACTTTTAAAACTAAAGGAATGTTTCCTTTCAGCAAACTTGCCATTATCAATATTAAGGGTACTTTACCTCCAACTACCGTCTTTAAATTCCACTCTGTATTATTCACGTGCCAGTCCATTTCATCATAATACTGAAAATAAAATTGGTAAATTATTTTGTAGAAAGTAGATAGCATATAAGTACCTACTTACAATTTTCAAGCAGTCTTATGGCTTATAAAGTGACTGAAAGAAGCGTATTACATAATCAGGCTAGTGGTAATTTAAGAAGCTTCTGTTGAACCAGTACCTACAATTTACATGAACTACCACGGTAGGTCTTCCTGATACGCCTATAGCGCAGCTATTGTAGTTGAAACTATGCTATTGAGCTAGGGTTACCAATCACACAACAATCATTGTCATTGTCTAATAATGTGGGAAATAACCAAAATCCAAGTGAAAATCCCATTCCGTTAGGCAGATGCACTGTTTATTGCCAATGGTATTGTAGAGTGGCAAACTTTACCTTACGAGTAATTTAAAAAATAATATCACATGGGCCTGTAATGAATTTTAATGTTTTTATTCTGTCAGTCTACATCGAATACCCACACGTTTTAAAATATAAAAGTAAATTCGATAACTACAGAGAGTGAAGTCAATAAATTACTGTCAACTTATACAGAATTCTATTTCAAATTTCTAGGCTTTTTCACAAATACCCGCTCAAATTTTCACGAATAGTTCTTTGTGAAATATAAAATGTTTTAAGGATTACTAGACAGGGCCTCGAAAATTTTAAGGCATATTTAAAATGTTTCTAGTGAAATGCGTCTATCAGGAGCTATTTATCTATTTGTTTTAAAGAATTTAAGGCGTGCTGAGATCTCTGAATTGCTTACTGTTAGGTATTCTGATTAAGTACCCATCTGAAATCTAATTCCTCAATTTAAACAAAACAACTAGTTGATGCCAAAGAATTAATAACATTGAGCGGTGGTGGATGTAATTAAATAATAAATAGGTATCCCTCCACTCCAATGACGATACTGAAAGGAAGCTCTTTCAATCCACATTGACGGCAACGAATTTTGGAGCACTGAATTCTTTTCCAGATTAACTGATATGAGTTGCTTATAAATTTGCTTCTTACACATTTTACGATTGACAGTATAAAAATAGCCTTTTTTCTTTCTTGACAGATTAACTGATATGAGTTGCTTATAAATTTGCTTCTTACACATTTTACGATTGACAGAATAAAAATAGCCTTTTTTCTTTCTTGACGAGCCTTCAAGAGCTGATTGATTGATTAGTTTATTAGCTAACCAATCACCAATATAAACTAAACAACAAATCCAAACGAGAATCCAATTTTCTCCGATCGTTGAATTCGTTACAATTATAAAGGCGTAGTGATCCATGCAGGTTTTATTCCCCGTCTAGTGTTCCTACAAACTGTCTAACTGATATAAGTCCTCAGTTTCGGTTCAGTAAGCCCGCCCAAATGATAAACTAATAGTTAAAAAAAATGAATTTCGCTTTAACCATATTTACAGCATCAATTTATTTATTAAATTAATTATTAAACATTTTTATAGTTTAATTTACATTTTTACAGTATAATTTACTTAGGCTTGATTTTTATTATTCCTTTCCGAAGTGAATGACAAACCACTCCGCTTTAGAATATCACATTTTTGTAAACACTTCCACGGAATATCATCAAGTTAACACATTTTAAAGATTCGTTTAACACAAAGTTAATACAAAAATTTTCCAATGTACTGAAATTTTTGTTTAATAAAATGTAAACACAGAATACTGACGCTGTAACTACTATCTTATTCTGTGTCTATAATATAGTGAAAAGTTTTAAAGTGAAGAACGAACCAAGAATTATGTTTGTTATGAAGTATAATGGCGTACAGCACTTTGCTTTATGCGGTAATGAGGGCCATTTTGCTATAAATGAAAACAAGTGACTTAGGCAAGGCATAAGCACAGTAACGTTTTTAAGTCCTGGCCAATCGACTACGGCAATTAGGTAATAATAATTTATGTAAAAGCTTAATTAAATTTGCATCGATTGAAGTACTATATTCACTGTGGAACTGTTGAACTTATAAATTTAGGAGTAGGGAAAAATTCTTAATCTATCGTTCAACCGATGAGATTTTTAGATACATATTTTTGAATACAAAATATTTTTTTATTGACATTCTCACGTTACATCATCTAGCTAAAATTATCATTTAAAATGTTCTCGTTATGTAATTATGTTTTAAACCTGCAAGGAGTAATTAATTGTCGTGTGGGCTCCGCGTCCCGCGTAATCCCAATATTGGATTATTCCCAGTAGAGCCTATCTATGATGCTAAATGTGAAGTTCTCGAGCGTCGCGAAAACCTATTCGAATAGATAGATTAGTTAGATGATAGCGAGAAAGTAAGTGCTCGAAAGTCACTACTTTTAACGGTGGGAGAAGTAAAAAAAAGAAATAAAAATATTAAAAATAATATGCGAGCAGTGAGTGATTTAGGGCACCCACCAATTTTTTGGACTGATATCTACCTACCTGGAGGTACTATTCAACATGTAAGGTACCTCACATATCTTACTACAAAAAATCCTTTTAGGCTTCCCATTCACAGTATTTCCGCACAAACCGATCCGTGGCGGAACTAGTGAGAATTTTTTTCCCAGTAGTTCCGGACGAACTGACGACCTGACAGAGACGGACGGACTATAGGTACTTGTAGTCCGTTGCAGTTAAATCAGTTTTAGATCATCAGAAACCGCACCATTATCAGGCCTTCCTTTGCGCTGTTATGGTGCTACAGACTTACCTACACATAGACGACTCGAATTTATAAAAAACCTGTTTTTTTTATTAAAGGATTCAAAATATATGTCGGGATTGTGAAATCAGTTTGAGACTTTTTGTAAAGTATATAATCTGATATGATGTGACGATTAGCATTAGAAACTTGGTGGTTTTGCCAAACTAAGGGGACCTAAAATAAATGTTTAAAGACAAAGATGAGCTTTCTTTTCAAATAAACTCACACATGACTGCCTCTGTGGCGCAGTCGGTAGTGATACCGCTTGCGGCGCTGGAGGTCGTGGGTTCGATTCCCACCGGAGACAAATATTTGTGTGACCCATAAATGTTTGTCTCAAGAGTCTGGGTGTTTCAATGTATAATATGTATGTATTTAAAAAGTATATAAGTATTAATATCCGTGATCTGATACCCATAACACAAGCAGGTTATACCTAGCTTACTTTGGGATCAGATAGCGTTGTGTTAAATGTCCGTGAATATTTATTTATTTATTTATTTATTTAATCAGGGGCGAGACCTGTGGGCCTTTGTGAAATCGGTATAATGGAATTTATTACGATACTCAACACCCCAATTGATACTTTATACTTTTCTCTAAGAGCATAATAACCCCCTTTGGTGGTGCACTTTCAAAGCAGCGTTGAATCAAATAAATTGATGAAAAATATAATTGCAAGTCTCGCCCAATGAAATACTGTGTAACTTAGTTTGATATCAAATATTTTGAGGGTTTCGCGTAAGTACCAATGGTGGATTCGTCGTATCCCAGAGTTCCATTGCGTAGTTCTATTTATCTGCGTCGTTGGTCTAGAGGTCAAATTGTGCGTCTGAGAATTACGAAATCGTGGGTTCGATTCCCACCGGAGGCAAAACTTGTGTGATCCATAAATGTTTGTCTTCAGAGTCTTGGTAAGTCAAAAAGTATTTAGTTAAATATTAATATCTGTGGGCTAATACACATAACACACAACAAAGCATGTTATTTCTAACTTACTTTGGAATCAGATAGCGTAGTGTGAAAATGTCCGCGAATATTTTATTTATCTTTATCTATATATATAAAAATGTTGTGTGCGTTTAAGTACCTATTAAAAACTCAAAATTTACTGAATCGACCGAGCTCAAAATTGAACACGATAGTACAACAGGATTCAGAGATGGTTTTAGGCTACTTTATACACTTTTATCATAACAGCAATAAGAATAAAACAACTTTAAAAAGTGATTTTACCTATAGATGGCGATAACGTTTTTTTTTTAAATTACATTCTGCTAGCTTCAGAACAAAATATTATAAACAACCTATTTAGAAGGTACCTACCAGATTGCTGTATTTTAAAAGAAGTTTGATTGCGGCCTCCTTGAATTTAGAATAATAAAAGAGATTCCCTACCTAATAAAGAGGTCAGATATGTTTTGCATGTTATTTTTGAAGTTAGTGCTCGTTTAAGGAGACGCGGCGCTTCGAGCGGTGCGGCCGGGCGGGCCGCCAGAAACACAAACATATGGAAATGTTCAGAGCGTTCAAGGAGAAGCGTTTTTGTAGGCGTTTGTTTGAGTTGTAGCTGCCCCAGCGGCGAGTGTCGTCGCGTCGGACGCGGCAAATGAAGCGACGGGTGATGTCGCGGAGGACGCGGCGGGTAAACCTGCGAGTCTCGCAATGGAGGAACACGGCGGATGAAGCTGCGGGTGACGCCGCAAAGCCCGCTAAGGAAGGGGTGTGAGAGGTGCGGGGTATGCGTTAGGGGTGTCGGGCAATTTAGTTCCTAGAAAATATCGATATTAAAATAAAAATATTTTTCAAAATAAAATACCTATTGATATTTTATTTAAAAAAATGTAATCGATGTTTATAACCCTCTGGAGCAGAACGTCATGAAAGCAAAATGTCATGTTCGCAAAATAAACGATACATCGATATTTATGAAAGATATACAAGGTGTCCCATGGCTATGCCACAAAATTATAAAATGCATGCATCAAATGTTAAAATACAGCTTATTCTTCTTCTTGACACTATGTTACTTAGCAAAAAATAATCCTTATGATGAAGCCTTTCGATCGGTATAATAAACCTACGGAATGATTATTTTTTCTCGTGTAGCGACTTCGATTCCCGGCTCAACCATGTAAGTACCTATTTAAAAATCTATGAATATAGATTAAATTGTTTTTTAAATTAAAATAATGTCTTCTTTCAGTAAAATGTTCCATCTACAATATTTAAGGTACTTTCCCTCCATGTAGCATAGCCATATCTCCGTTGTACAGACACGACAACTTCACATTTTTTTAATACGAGTAGTACATGTAGATGGAAAACATCCAAACTTGGAAAAATATTTTTTTTTCGAGCGGCCGATCGGTTTGAACCCCAGATCAGACTCGGGCATCAAACCCAAGACCTCAGTGTGGCAGTCGCATGCACTTTCACTCCGCCACCGTGGCGGTAGCAGGCAAGTGTTAACTTTATATTTTACAGTTTAATAGTTTTGGTAATTCAAATTAGATAGCCAAAATCAATCAAATCTGGACGAAGGCCTCTTCAAATTTACACCACAATAAATCCCTCCGGAGCAGAACCCTCCGAATCAATACATATAATAAAATCGTTACAGGTCGCTGTCTGTACATGGAAGATAAATAAGAAAAAATATTATACGGGGGGCTTTATGAACGCAATACAACCCAAAACAATAATATTATTTTTTAATGATTTTATGATATTTTGGGTTACAGTATCGTTACTAAAATATCGACATTTATAAACGATATATTGATATTTTTGAAATATCGATATACATATCATTATCATTTATAAATAAAGTTTACATCCCTAGTCGGTGCGAGAGTCGCAGCGGGTGTCGCAGCGGGTGACGCAGCGGGTGCCGCTGCGTACCACGCGGCGGATGCAGCCTCGAGGGAAGCCACGCCGCACTTTCCTTAAACGCGCTCCTACATTTCTATATGTTTGAGCTTGCGCGTGACGCAACGCGAGCCGCTTTACGCGCCGCCTCACTATAAACGGTCAAATCGCTTTACGCGCCGCTGCAAGCCACGCCGCGCCGTACGCGACGCTTGACGCCCCGCGTCTCCTTAAACGAGCCCTTAGAGTTTTGGCGCGTTAGAGAATTATTATCAGAGTGAATTTTTTTTTTGAAGCGTGCGCACGATGTTTTAAAAACTGAACATTGATCACAGAATTTTTTTTTTTTTTCAAGTGAAGCTTCTATTGATTTGGATGTTAATTGTATTTTCTGAAAGATTTGTAATTTTGTTTACGGCTCAACATTAAACTATTTTGAAATGTACCCATCCTTTGGTTTGTTACTCATTTCTCATAGGTACATGAAAGCAGCATAAAAAAGTCACAGCGAAACGTGGCAGGGAACCACTAGTTATATTATATTTTTTTTTTTATAATCCCACAGTGAGCATTACTGTACATTTTTATTTTAGTCTGAGTTACTTCCAATAGAGCTTCCGTTTCATGGTAAACGTAGACTATCGATATACTAGCGATAGTCCTACTAATATTATAAATGTGAAAGTTTGTGAAGGATGTTTAGATGTTTAGATGTATGTTTTTTTTTTTTTTATACTACTTAGGCGGCAGACAAGCTTACGGCCCACCGGAAGGTTGGTAACCGTAGCCTATAGACGTTTGCAACACCAGAGGCGCTACACACGCGCTGCCGACCCGGGCGCAGGTTGTGACGACCCACAGTTGAAATTTTTCAAGCCGCCCGTAAGACCTTCAACTTGGCTTAACGACTGTCATTTTACTGACAACCGGGACCAACGGCTTATCGTGCCATTCGAAGCACGGAAACGCTCGTAAATAAATGTCACAAAGTGGTCCACGTGGTGGTCACCCATCCATGTCCGGCCATAGTAAATGTTGCTAACTGCAGTGATCGTTTACAGAACACTGAGTCCGCGGGGCCACGAGCGCTTCTCAATCACGCTCTAACGGCTGTACGGATTGGGCTGAAATTTGGTACAGAAATAGCTTATAGTTTGGAATAACACATAGGTTAAGCTTTTCATCCCGGAAAAATGTTCCCACGGGAAGAGGTAACGGGTACAGAATTTCACGCGGGCGAAGCCGCGAGCATCACCTAGTTTGGATATATTTATATTTGCAATACTTATGAGGGCACAGTGATAAAATAGGTATAAGTATTATTGGATATACTCGTAACCTATATGGATATTAAAAGACTTTTTAGTGGTTCTATCGATAGTATTGCAATATTTTGATATTATTTTAGCAAACCCCGCGTTGCCTCGAGAAAGGGTACAAAATGTCGCCATCCGAAGTCATCCTGACGGCGACATAGGGATCACTTTCGCAAAACGATATATTGTGCAGATAGGAAAACTCAAAATGAAACCAGGTTGTCAGTAAAATGACAATCGTTAAGCCAAGTTGAACCCAAATTCAACTGTGGGTCATCATGACAAGCGCCTGTTAGTCGTGGGACATAAAACTATTTATAAGGTGAAATGGACCTATACCTACTATGCCTCCAGAAAATATAAAACAAGGAAACGCAAGAAAGGCCGTCAAAACATTTGGCACCAAATTCAATTTGAGAATATCTCCACTATTAACTAGAGAACCATCTCCAAGAAATATGCTTTACGAGAAGCTAATTGCGTAACATTTGCATAGCAAGCATTCTGAATATAAAATAATTTTCAACAAAATGCCGATTGCGAACGGACCCTGATAACTGCTGGCATCTTGCCAAACTCATCGGCTTTCTTAATTGGCAGTTTCTACGAGTATTAAAAATTCCTTTATTTTTTTTATTTAGAGATTATTGCTTCTAATTCTTCTGAGGTGACGATAAAATAATAACGAAAATTCCATAAGCGGCTAGATCTCTAGACCAAAAGTATCGAAAGAATGATGCTTAGTGATCGTTTATAAAACAATTACCTGATGGTAATAAGCGCTTCCGATCAACAATATACCAGCCGTCTAGAAGTAATTCACACTGGATGATTTTACAGGCTATTAGTTCATGGCCTGTGGTCTTTTAGGTGCTTATCTTTCGGGGTTAGTCGTAAACGAACGAAGGATATTCAGGTTAACTAGGGGTAATGCCATCTGCCCCTATCGAAAGTTAATTAAGGACAACATAGAGCGAGATATCGCGTCTCTATCAGGCGTGATTAACTTGCCATAGTCTTGTGATACGATACAAATTATCAAGCACTATAAATGAAAATAATACTATTTTAATCTAGTCGTGCCATCAGACATACATAGTAATATAAAGGGCGAGAGTCGATATCATCAATCAATCAATATCATCAATTAATACATAATAATAAAATCGTAGCTGTCTGTTTGTCTGTACGTTTGTGCACGCTAATCTCAGCAACCGCTTAACCGATTGCAATGCGGTTTTCTTTATTGCTTTGCGGTTTGCTCCACTTAACATGTAATGTTTGTTTCATGTCAATCGGTTCATAAATTAAAAAGTTATATCAATCTAAAGGATCACATATAAAATGCATTGTACGAAGTCGCAGACAACAGCTAGTTTAACATATATTTCACTTATCTACATATTCGGCACGACATGTCGGAAACCTCCACTACGGACCTAACTTATTTTCAATTTACCGATATACTCTCAAGTCTAAACTTTTTCTTTCTAGGTACCTATATGTATTATTTTCAAAGCGATTTAAAAATATTTTTAATTTATTATATCGTCACTGGAAAGCCAATAATACTAAAGCGGCAAAAGGCCATTTTACAGGAGAGCGAATTAAAGTTTTTTTTTTTCAGAAAACTAGGCATAACTTTTTCTAATTTAGTAATTGACGTACAGTAAAGGCAAAAATATTATTACTTAAACACTACAATATGTCAAAGGACTGCACGGTAAAGCGATGTATAGAGTTATTTGTTGGGATCATTGCTATGCCAAAAATACTTAATAATAAGATTGATCGTTCTAATTTGAATTTATTTTTCTTAACAGACATTATCAATAGAAAGTAAATCTTAATAATTGCACTAGTTGCAAACAAAATAATTGAGAATACTTACTAATTTTGATGTTGACACAGCATATTTTTTATTTAATTATTATTGTTTTTTTTTTTATATTAAGCTCGCCAAATTGACGTCGCCACTGATGAAAAGCCGCAGCGCATCTAGAGATGAGAGAAGAGGGCCTTTACAGTCCGTGAGACTCCTGACAGTGGTCCTCAAGTTGACGGGAACCCGGGATCGTAAGATGAAAGAAACACATGTGGCGGGCAGGTCGTTTCAGGTTTTTATAGTTAGACAGAGGAACGATCTTTTGAAATGCTCAGTTTTGGCGAAGATTCTCTCCACTGTGTATGAGTGGCACCTCTGCCCGGCACACGTTGTTCGGGTTTATCGGAAAGGAGAGGGTGGGATCAGGTTGAATAGCTCTTCAGAACATTCGCCGTGATACATTCGGTAGAAGGCAGCCAAAGACGCTATGGTTCTTCACTGCGCTAACGGCTCGAGGCCTCCCGTCTCCTCAGGACAACCTCGTCTCTGCACAGCGTCAAGTGCGTCTAGTAAATACCTCGCGGAGTCATCCAAAGGTGACAACATTATTCGAAGAAGGGATGAATCTGCGTCTTACAAACAAACATCTCTGGTGTGGCGTGAATTACCGCCTCGCCTTATTGATGCCAGCCCAATATTATACAACTCTCTAGGTCGTTTTTGTGATTGTGCTCACGCCGGACGTATATACCGAGGATCTCCAGGTTGTTTTTTAGTAGAACCGTAATGTTCTGATAAGAGGGTAGGGGTAGAAATGGGGACTTAGCTGTAAACGCACACGCTTGTGTTTTTCTGGCATTGAACTCGACCAGGATGTCTGAACTCATTGGGCAATGCGACCCAGGTTCCGGTCGAGATCCGCCACGAGTTGCCGCCTCTTTTCCTCCACGTCGCGTTGCCCATCCGCTGGAAGGCCGGAATAGCACCCATGCAGAGTACACGTCCGCATAACGATGAATGCACCCAAGGGACAGCATGTCGTTGATATGCAGGAAAAAGAGAGTTGGGGATAATACCGATCCCTGTGGTACTCTGGTATTGACCTGCAAAAAGCAGGAAGCCTGGCCAACACAGAGAACCCGTGTACATCGCCCGTGCAGGAAGCTGGCCAACCAGCGTTATGACTGAGGTGATAGACCATAAGCCGGCAGCTTGGAAAGAAGCGGCGCAAGCCATACTCTATCATAGACTTGAGCGATGTCTGGGCTAATAGCCAAAGATTCGCTGTGTCTCTCCATAGCCTCACTACAAGTGTGTGTTATGTACGCCAGGAGATCACCCATTGATCGTTTCGGCCTAAAGCCACTAGTACTACTAGTAGACTTGTATCCTAGCAGGGAAACAAGTACGACTAATCGTCAGGGTGGCATATTTGCATCTCCGTTAGAAACATCACAGCTAGCTGTATCTGTATCGTCTTTAGATGGTGAAGGACGATGTCGAGGTTGGCCTGGAGTCCGGGGATGTTTGCAAGCTCCACCTCGAACAAAACGTTTCGGGGATTAGTCGCAGCGGCCACTGTGATACCTCTTTTTCTTTTTTGCGCTGCCATGATATTTGCGAAATGAAGTGAGACGTGAAGACGGTGCGATATTTGCTTAAGCAGTTAGTGACAAGGCGTATGGATTAGCTTCATCTATGGCTGTGTGGTGTGGTGAGACGGAAGCCGACCCGCGTTTCTACGAATCTCCCTGGCCGGCGGCGGCGGCGGGTCGACCGCCGTTCGACCACCGTCAGCTACACTAGAATCCACTTAGCGCCTACTGTTCCCCCTCCCTGCTACATCATACTGTGCAACTGCTGAACCCCGAACGCAACCCAATCGGGATTAGGTTACTTGGGGGGCTTTTTACAGCTGCACGGTGGTTCCTAAATAAATACGCGGAGCCTCGTTAGTTGCAAACAAGTGCACCTCATGCAGGTGAGGTCGCTTCGTCGAACACCATCTGAGCTTATGGTCCGAGAACGGTTCTAGGATACTTCTTTTGATCTCGATATTTTGCGCGGTTCCTGTGGGAGAGGGGATGAAAGAGAAAATGACTTTTCAGTTGTAATTTCTCAACGCGTGATTCGATTTCAAATACATAAATACATTAATTCAAATGTATTTACTGCCATCTGACCTCCACAACCAAATTGGCGAAATCAAAGTTCTGTAGCTAGACTAAGGTCCGACCTTTGAGGGCTCCAACTACCCGTAACGACTGCCATAGGTGTTGTATGGCAACCCACCTGGATGGTATGCGGACCATAGGGTAGAACCTGGACCGACAGTTTAACGTGCTCTCCGAGGCACTACCAGCCCAATTCAAATACTCGTAATCATGCACATAATTATTTGCACTAAGCGGGTATCGAATCCGCGCCTCCTGCGTAGCGGCTGCGTTCACTACCGCTACGCCACAGAGGCTGTTAAATAAAAACATTATAGGGAATTAAATAAAGAAATGCTTGTCAGAATAAAATTCGAAATATAATAATTAATTATCATAAGTTTAGTGTGATCATTGTAGCGTACTGGTATAGTGTTCTAAAATGCATAAATAATAGATACCTACCGATTAGCTATGAATTTTAGTACAAAATACCAGTACGATATTATCATGCATTTGTGCCAAAAAAGTAGTAAGAAAACAATTAGTAAGTATTCTGGTAATTGCCCATAACAGTATTTATAATTACTACAACAATGATAATAATTATCTGGGTAATAATAATTACATTGTCTTATACATCCGTATCTTACAGGGTGTCTTGGACATTTATGGCACAAGGAAATTTTTTGTAAGTATTCATAATGATAAATTTCAGGAACTATGTTAGATTTAGGTATCTACTAAGTTTCGACGAATCATGGTATTTCTTCTTTGAAATGGGCAATCAAGTTTTATATATTGGTTAAAGTTTTAGATTTTTTTGGTTATTTCTATTTCTTTAACTAGACCATATTTTGCCATTGTAAATTTTAATTGCTATTTTCTGTGGGTCAGATTTCTTAAAAGTCGCAGTACGTACCGGCAAAGTAAAATAAGATAATATTTATAAATAAGTTACAAGAAATTGTGGCTCTAATTTCATGCTCAAGAAAAAAACAACCATTTAAAATTAATTTACTTACCTGGTCTTAAACTCTTGAATAATCTGAACAATTCACTCTGCGGCGGATAATCATAAGTACTTATCGAATCGTAATCAAAACGAAATATAATTTAAAAAGACTTAACGTAATATTTTTTTTAATTTTTGACCTAACTAAATGCTAAACGAACCATTAATATTTTGTCCATTAGAATTGTTGATACTTAATAAAATAATTACTCAATTTTATTGAATGTAAAAAAATCTAAAAATAGATACTCAAATACTTATATATGTAAGGCAAAAGCACTAGAACCGTTCCCCATCAAAACAGTGCATAGACAAAATATAATAAGCGCCATGCTAATCAGCTTCTACGTAACTTAACTACGTTATCAACTAGTAGTTACGGCCGGCAAAAAATACTAAAGCGACATCAATGATTCAACATCAGTATTTTAAGTTGCTAAACAAGGTTTAATTAGCTGGTGTCAGAGCATAAAAATACTGAAGGGACAACTACTAAAAATTTATTATAACTTGTACTACGTAAGAATTTGTCACAAATTCAAAATGATGAAAAATCTCCTTATTTTGAAGTGCTAAAGCGCCAAAAAAGTGCTCAGATCAATACGAAACCTAGACCAATCGACGCAGAAAAAAAAATCCTTTCCAACGATATAATATATAACTAAGTCTCAAGTACCTATCATTTTGTTGCCATGAAAATGTTCAAAGTATTTTACATTTTATATCTGGAACAATTCATCTAAGGCTCTATGAGCGCGCAATATAAGATGTTGGTATGCATTTTCACCTCTTTAAATTAAGGCAAAATATTATTATACCTTCAAACTATGTTGTCTTAAAAAAATTGTGGGAGCCAAGGGCCATCAAAGTTTAGGCCACCTTTCATGCAGGGTTTCCAGATATACCAGAAAGTTTTATACTCCACCGTGTTGGGGTTTCTATCTACTTTAGTATGACTTACCTACATCGAAAAGTTTAAGGATAAAATTCTATTTTGAACTTTTATTTAGGTAAAGGGAGACAGCGGCACTCTAAAAAACTGTAAAAATGTTGTATTTATGGAGATACTTTAAAAAACGCACTTAACTGACGCAGGACTTTCCCACATGAACTTTTTGTCGGTATTAAAACGTATGTGTAGTTTCAGCTAAAATTGTTCCGGGCTTAGAGGATTACTACTATACTTAGAGGTACAAATTCTATATTTTCGGTCATTTATTTTACGGTCAAAGACACGTGCCTAGATAGTAAATTGTTAATGTACTACGTGACCGCAGAGTTGCTTGCGGCGCAACTAATCTTAATTATTATTCATATTTTTCCCAAAGGTTGATCCTACAATGCATTAAGCCAAAAAACTATGTTAGAAAATATAAGGCATTATCAGATAATTTTTTTTTTTTTTAATTCATTTATTCATAACAAAATAATTTGTGTAGAATAGCAAATAGGTGACCAGTAACAAACAAAAGATTAAACAAACTTGAATAAATTTTAAAGTAAGCATACATTGCAAATTTCTTAATTAATTCCAACAAAATCATAACAATCAACATATTTAGAAGACTATCAAAAATCAAGATTTAAAAAATAAATGTCATAAAAATATACCAATTCTCGAATCGCAAAATGTCCCTATAAAAAAATTAAAACAAACAATAATCAGAAATGTCAACATAAATACATACGAATATTAAGATTTAAAAAAAAAATTACAGTATATTAATATGTCATAAATCATTAGTCCACTAGTTGTTAAATAGTCTAAGGTCCACTATTATTGATAATTACAATAATTTAAAAGGATATCTATAATGTCTAATTAGGTCTATCATCTGTGAAATTTAAGTACCCTGCAAATAATCATCAACACTGTAATAACACTTTTCTAACAATAAATTGCGCAACCTAGTCTTAAACCTGTTCACACTATATATTGTTTTTAATTCTACTGGTAGTTTGTTAAACAGTTTAATGGACTGAACTCCGGATGAATGCTTTACGACATTCAACCTTGGCAGCAAGGTGCTAGGTAGAGCCTTTCTGCGTGTTCCCTCTCTTATTTTTCTTTCATCCATAGTTTCTATTTTGCCCATATTCTTGACCAAATCTGTCAGTAATACGAGCAAATACAGACATGGCACTGTCAAAATATTCAGCCGAATAAAGTGATCCCTGCATGATTCCGTTTGTTTTATTTGTACCATTGTCCTTATGGCCCTTTTTTGCATTACAAATGCAGCATTTACATTGTCTATATATGAACATTAATATTATCGTAAGACTTTAAGCTGACAGTTTCTGCATCGCATCGGTCCAATCTAGTTGGAAACTTTTAACGGTATGTGCATTCAATCGAATATAATTTATCTTGACTATTCTCGCCGTTCGACCGCAGATAGGGTTAAAATTTCTTGATGTATGGCAGAAAGATTTTGGTTTTTTTTATAGACTAGCGACCAGTGCAGTCAAATTTATCAAAATTGCAATCTAGAATTACATATTATCTGCCAGTTTTGGCATTGTTGGAAACTTTTTACTTGTTGAAAATGCTCATGCTATACCGCACTAATACCACACAATCAAATCAGTCAATAGCAGTCCACTGCTGGACGCAGGCCTCTCCCAAATACCACAAGGCCTAAGTCCCGGGTAAGCCCTCGGAAGGCGGTGCCGAGAAACGATTGTTTTCTAGACTCACACTAGTGGAATTCACATGTGAAAGTTAAATATTGTACAGATATCATCTGGATTGTAGACTATCTTTATATAAAATACACTCAACTCAACTAAAATGGAAAAGAATATGATTGAGGTTCAGTCAGGGAAAACGATAAAACTTTTCAAGAATCGCAAGATATTATTTCATGATAATGATGTGGTGATCAAATGTCGGTATATCATCCGAATAACATTCACTGAATCTATTTGTAAATTAAAATAATGACAGACAGTTCCACGCTCTTACAATATTGGCTTATCGTTGTGAAGAAACGCTCTGTTGACACAATCGTATAAATTGAATACTGTCTCACTCAGTTTATATTCTATGTATTTTGATTGAAATTACTTAATAATATAGTAGAAAGAAACAGACCTCTTTGGAATTTTAAAATCTCTCTCTTTCCTTATCCCATATTTTTGTATAATTATTTGTCACTTCACATCCATAGCACTTTATACACAGATAAAACACAATTTTTTGTATCATGTTTCATTAATTTTAAATCAAAAACGTTGTAACTGCTCTCTTGGGAAACTTGAATCGGTGTTGGAACTAAATTACATTCTGAAATTAAATACATTCAAAATTGCGTTTTTATATTATGTCAACAAATATTCCAGTGTCTTCTATGCTATATTATAAAGAGGAAAGATTAGTTTGTTTGTATGTTATTATAGAATTATAAATAAATAATTAAATAAATAAATAAATATTCACGGACATTTCACACAACGCTATCTGATCCCAAAGTAAGCTAGGAATAACCTGTTTGTGTTATGGGTATCAGACCACGGATATTAATACTTATATACTTTTAAATACATACATATTATACATAGAAATACCCAGACTCTTGAGACAAACATTAATGGGTCACACAAATATTTGTCTCCGGTGGGACTCGAACCCACGACCTCCAGCGCTGCAGGCGGTATCACTACCGACTAATTATACAAAAATATGGTTTTGTATAATTATTTGTCACTTCACATCCATAGCACTTTATACACAGATAAAACACAATTTTTTGTATCATGTTTCATTAATTTTAAATCAAAAACGTTGTAACTGCTCTCTTGGGAAACTTGAATCGGTGTTGGAACTAAATGACATTCTGAAATTAAATACATTCAAAATTGCGTTTTTATATTATGTCAACAAATATTCCAGTGTCTTCTATGCTATATTATAAAGAGGAAAGATTAGTTTGTTTGTATGTTATTATAGAATTATAAATAAATAATTAAATAAATAAATAAATATTCACGGACATTTCACACAACGCTATCTGATCCCAAAGTAAGCTAGGAATAACCTGTTTGTGTTATGGGTATCAGACCACGGATATTAATACTTATATACTTTTAAATACATACATATTATACATAGAAATACCCAGACTCTTGAGACAAACATTAATGGGTCACACAAATATTTGTCTCCGGTGGAACTCGAACCCACGACCTCCAGCGCTGCAGGCGGTATCACTACTGACTGCGCCACAGAGGCAGTCCATCCAATAGGCTACCAAACTACTGAGCCGATTTAAAAAAAATCTTTCACTGTTAGAAAACTACACTGTCCCAGGTTGATACGGGTTATATTTTATTCCTGTAACTTATCAATGTGTAGTCCGATTTCAATTTTTTTTTCAGTGTTCTAATGGAAGTATTTTACGGATTGTTTCACACAAATTTCAATGTTTAGGGTTTAGGAAGTGTATAGTTTCCGTTACGGGAGGGATCCCGTAACGGAAACTATGCGGGTAAAAACGTATGACGTCTTCTAGTAGAAAATAAGGCTGTACGAGTATTGCAGGCTTAAAACTATACAGTTATCTGAATACATAAATTATTCGAAACAATTCCGTATTGAAGTTATGGTTCGTATACCGATACACTCTGCCCTGTTTAGATACTCATTTTTCAATAACACTGCCGGCTACGGCGCGGCGACAACCTACAAAGAAAAATATTGGAAGCGTGAATGGATTTATGTGTTCACATGTGTCGCCACCTGAAATTGATTTTGAAAATCTTAATACTTTTGCAACGTAAACAATTATTTTTTTGCAATATTTGGGAGGCTTATCATAGCTCGAAATTCAACTCTATTATAAATTAGAAGAATCCTTGGAACTTATTCTCGGGATGAAAAGAAGCCTAGGTGTGTTATTCCAGACTATGATGTATGTCTGTACCGAATTTCAGTCAGATCCGTTTAGCCTTTAGAGCGTGAAAGAGTATTAAACAACTACACATCCATACTCACAAACTTTCGCATGTAAATATGTATACTATGGTATTAGTAAGATTATAATATTATTAAGATATTTTATAATTGAGTTTAGAATAAGTTAGACGAACGACGTATACCCTAATTACTTGTAATAAAATTAAAGCTACTAACTCTAAATCATAATGAAATTCTATGTAATTTTATAATTGGTTCCTAAAATTAATATTTCGACAAACATAACCTTTCTTTTGTCAGTATTGAAAAGCTTCCCAAGGCAACGTTTTCTAATTAGCTGTGCTATTGTGTACGTTACAAGATTAAAATACACTGAGCAAGATTGTATTAACACAGGGTTTGGTTAAAATATCTAAAGGGTCGTTCCCTTTGCGACACTGGTAATAGATTCAACAATTACGGTGGCGTAGCAGAGTAACCAGTAACTCTATAATTAAACTGAACTGTAAATATCAGTTCACGTCTCGGAACTCATAAAGATTCGTCATTATGTCCGTCAGTCCATCCTGGACTTTCGTTCCAAACGGTTTTGCTAGAAAGATGAAACTTTGCATATCTATCTTCTATATCTATTCTTATAATAAAACTGTTGAAGATCGAGAGTCTGTACATGGAAGATATTTTGAAAATTTTAATTAGAGGGCGTTCTCTAATCGATCCTGAAGCCGAAAATGTAATTTAAACTTATCATGTCTGTCTGTCTGTATCCCGAATAAGTATCACGCCGAAACTAATGAATCGATTTAAATGAAACTTGGTACAATCAGAGCTTATAATCCGAGGAAGGTTCCAGGATACTTTTGATCCCGATATTCTGCGCGGTTCCTTTGGGAGAGGGGACTAAAGACAAAATAGTTTTTTAGTTGTAACTTCTCAATGTGTAGTCCGATTCCAAATTTTTTTTCAGTGTTATAAGGAAGTACTTTAAGGATTGTTTCACACAAGTTTCAATGTTGAGGGTTTTGTAGTTCAGGAAATAGAGACGTCTTGACTTTCGCAAAACCTCGAATTCAAGAATTCCTTTGAATGTAAAGGTAAATCTAAACTGGCGTGTTGGCTTAATCATAAAAGAGTCTAATAATTAAGGCTATTGTAAAATAATTCAGTCTGCGAGCGTGGACTGAATTGTTTTACAATGGACTTAATCTTTAAGCTCTTTTATGATTAAGCAAACAGGGAAGTTTCGTACGCTCCCATGAGTCTGTTGAAAAAATACCTGTCCTTTCATACCCCTTATGTGAGGTAAACAAAGTTGCTAGTGTCAGCTAGGTCTAAATTTTAAAAAAATATACTGATACAGTCACGCTTTTTGCCCTTAGAGGTAGGCAGGGGCACACCGTTATGCTCCCATTCGGTAGAATGTGAACATAACGTTGTGCCCCTGTGGCCCTGTGCCCTGTGGGACAAAAAAACCACGTATCAGGTGCTAAGCTCTATTCCTGTGTTAAAAGTGGTAGGTGCATTGTCGAAAATTTTTAACAATCCTTATATTCTTCAATTTGGGGTTACAATTGCCATGTTACTGACAACGAGGACCAACGGCTTAACGTGACTTCAGAAGAACGGAAGCGATTGTAAATAAAATAATACAACACCTATTCAAGGAGCAGCCATAGTTAAAGATGCTTACTGTGATCGTTGACAGATCAGTGAGTCAGCGGGGTCACAGGCGCTGTAAGTCAAGATAGGTTGCGTACAAAAGTCACTCATCTATTTGACTGTAAAAGTCAATATTCTTCGGTGAAACAAAGGTTTTCTTTGAATTTTACCAAAGGCAATTTTATATAGGGTTTCACTCTACATTCTTATACTCACGTATAACTACGTCGCACTAAAAGGTTTTTATGTTGATAAAATGACTTTTTCCTAAAATCATGAAATTGCACAAACAAAATTATAAGTTAAATAGACGTGAGATATTCAGGGAGTAAGATTACATTAGAAACAAAATAAAATGTAAGGGTACTTTTGTTCTATTCAAGGGCAATTCAGTGCAATAATTGGAAAAGTTCTTGTAGGCATTATAATTTTATGCTATTGTTGTTTTTATGAGTATTAATTGTGCATTCAATTCAGAACTTCAGATAGGTATCCAACGTTAATCAATCAATACATATAATAAAATCGTAACAGGTCGCTGTCTGTACATGGAAGATAAATAAGAAAAAATATTATAGGGAGGCTTTATGAACGCAATAGAACCCAAAACAATGATTTTTAGAATTTTTGTCTGTTTGTCTGTATGTCTGTATGTCTGTATATCTGTTTGTCTGTACGGTTGTGCACGCTAATCTCAGTAACCGCTCAACCGATTGCAATGCGGTTTTTTTTATTGTGTTGAGGTTTGCTTCAGTTAACATTTAGCGTTTGTTTTATGTAAATCGGTTTAGAAATAAAAGAGTTATAACACTTTTAAGAATCAGATATTTTGAAAATTTTAATTGTAGGGGTTTCTTTATGTGAGTGAACCTAAACTGGCGTGTTTGCTTAATCATAAAAGAGCTTAATGATTAAGACTATTTTTAAACAATTCAGTCCGCGCCGAAGGCGTGGATTGAATTGTTTTAAAATAGACTTAATCATTAAGCAATTTTAAGATTAATCAAACAGGGCAGTTTCAGACGCTGCTTGATGACTCTGATGAAGAAATACCTTTCCTTTAATACACCTTATGTGACGTAAACGAAGTTGCGGGCTCAGCTAGTAGTATAATATTATGAAGGCTATTTAAGCAATACTTATCAAAACACATTTGTTTAATATGAAAAGAAAACCTTTCTAATTTCGAAGCAATTCAGTGCAATAATTACTCTTTACTAACTTTGGTATCAATATAAAATAGTTTAAATTGCATTTTCCCGATAATATACCACATTTCTTAACACAATGTGGTAACAATTCTTTACAGCAACAAAAGGTCAAGAAAATGGAACATTTATTTTATGTCATCTGCGGTCTGCTTCACTGGTCTGATACAGTTTGCTTTTAAATGGGTTTTAAAAGAATACTTCTTTGTGTCTTACTCTTCTATTGTTGAATGACTTTTGTGTCGGTTTGATTATTTGCAATAGAAGAATTTTTTTCGTTACTACGATTGTTATTAATTTATAAAATAAGCATATTCGTGAGCTAAAAATTATCATTTTGAACACCTATTTGAACAGTACTAATTATTATATGGGACTTTTACTTGTTATTTATTTTCAGGTAACAATCCATGTATTTAAAATTACTTGTCCCGACTATCTGACTGACTGATTCAACAAGGCAGATTCAAACCGCTGAACCTACAAACTTGAATTTTTGACGGTAGATGCATTTTATGATGCAAGCATCCACTAAGAAAGGATATTTGGAAATTCTGCTATTAAAGGGGTAAACTAAAGGATGGAAGTTTTTATGAAGGCCGTCATTTTCAGAGCTAGATGCATAAAATTTTATAAACCTGTGTTTTTTAAGAAGTAAATGAACTCCTATATCAGCGTTTTTCAAAATTTAACTACTAAGATGGTAAAATAGGTGATAAACGTTTGTATGGTAAGTTCGCCATTTTCAAAGTTGGAAGCACGAAACTTCGCACACCATCGTCTTTTGAGAAATAAATAAACACGTGTATCAATGTTTTTTTTTAAATTTTACTACTAGAAAGATAAAGGATAAACGTTTGTATGCAATATTCGTCACTTTCAAAGATAGAAGCTCTAAAGTCTAATGAATATAAGCAACGAAACGGGGGTAATTTTTTTTTTTGGTTTATTTGTCCTTGACTAGTAGTCTTTGACTGTTGTCCTTGACTATAAGCGGATGCTGCTGTCCAACCAAAGGGTGCTCCACAGCAGTAGCACCCTTCTCAGCATTGGGAATCTAAGTCCTGGATATTATATCGCTTGAGGCCTTTGTAGTAGCTAATATTAGTTAGCTGCTTAGCCAGTTCATTAGGGTGGCTTCTGAGCCGGCTTTTTTACTTTTGAGCTAGTAGCCTTGTTTCCTCCTTAACTGTATTGACCTGTAGTGCCTCGTGTATTTCATCATTCCTGACAAACTACGGTGAGTTGGAGGTGTGTTTCGAAGGACACCGTTCTGCAATCTCAGCATTATGGTCAAGTTAGAGTTGCATGCACTTTCCCAGAGTTGAAGTCTATAGGTCCATATTGGCTTTAGGATAGTTTTATAAATGAGTGGCTTGTTATCCATGGCCAGGACTGAGTTCCGTGACATTAGCCAGTACATGTTCCTGTATCGCAGGTTGAGTTCATCTCTTTTTGTTTTAAAGTCTTGACAACTCCACAATTTCCCTTTCTCAAAGTAAAGGTAATGTGTACAGATGTTAGTAGTACTCGCACTAATTCTCCATTTTTGGAGCCATCCATCCCTTTATCCAGGCTACTTTGCAGAGTGATGGAGGCCAGGTCAGGGTTATTGTTGCTTGCTAGTATAGCAGTGTCGTCAGCAAAATAAATGTAGCAGTGGTAACGCCACGTACTTCAGGAAGATCTGATGTGTATAATGTATACAGTAATGGGCCTTACACAGATCCCTGCGGGACTCCTGCTTTTATGTCGTGAAACTCTGACAGTTCCCCATCCACTCTGACCTGGAACATACGGTCGGAAAGGTATGACTCCATCAATAGGCAGTAGCTGTGTGGAAAGAATTTTTTAAGCTTACAGAGTAGACTTTTGTGCCAAACTTTGTCGAATGCTTGTTGAATATCCATGAAGGCGGCCGAGCAATACTCCTTTTTTAACACGCTTTTATTAGCTTCACTTGTAACTATGTATGTAAGAAAATCTTGGAATGTTAATTTGACCCACTTCCCGTCCTTCGATCAGGCTGAAATTTTGCACACGCTCTGAGTTCTGATGATAACACATGACCAGCTAAAAAACGCCATTACAAATCCAATATGGCGGCGTCCCCATAATGGCGGACTGACTGTTTGAAATCCACCCCCATGATATGGGTATCGAATGAAGGAGTTTGCTGTCAGAAATACGAAAAAAGTAGTCACGTGACTAAAATCCAATATGGCGGACGTCCAAGATGGCGGACAGGCTATTTGAAATGCACCTCCATGATATGGGAATCAAATGAAAGGGTTTGCTGTCAGGAATACGAAAAAATTGTCGCGTGACTTAAATCCAACATGGCGGACATCCAAGATGGCGGATTGGCTATTTGAAATGCACCCCCATGATATGGTTATTAAATAAAAGGGTTTGCTGAATGGGATACGAAAAAAATAATCACGTGACCTAAATCCAACATGGCGGCCGTCCCAAGGTGGCAGATTGGCTATTTTAAATGCAGCCCTATATCATAGGGTATAAACTGAAAGGGTTTGCTGGAAATAATCCGTGCTAAAAGCGTGTTTTTGTGTTTTTTAAACTATTAGAATTATCTCTAGGGAATTCCGAATGACTTCACACACTCGATGTAACTGTTAAATGGTAGAGTGGTACTGTCTGAAGCCAAATTGATGTCTCGGGATGATTTCATTTTCTGTGAGCATTGGGATTATCCTAGCCAGCAGAATCTTCGCAAAGAGCTTGGACATGATTGGTAAGAGGCTGATAGATCTATAGGAGCTAACAGCTTGTGGTGGTTTGCCTGCTTTATGTGCCATCATTATTGTGGAAGTTTTCCATTGCTGTGGAAAGAACTGAACTCTCAAGATTCCATTAAAGAGGGTAGTCAGGTAGACTATGGACTTTCGTGAAAGTTCTTCTAATATCTCTTTATTGATCAGGTCAAATCTAGGCGATTTGTTATTTTTAAGGTACCTGATAGTCTTAATTTTAACCGAGTTCAAAAAAGGAGGAGATTACTCAATTCAAGACAGTACCACTCTACCATTGAACAGGTACATCGAGTGTGTGAAGTCATTCGAAATTCCCTAGAGAAAAAGGAGTATTGCTCGGCCGCCTTCTTGGATATTCAACAAGCATTCGACAAAGTTTGGCACAAAGGTCTACTCAGTAAGCTTAAAAAAGTCTTTTTACACAGCTACTACCTATTGATGGAGTCAAACCTTTCCGACCGTATGTTCCAGGTCAGAGTGGATGGGGAATTGTCAGAGTTTCACGACATAAAAGCAGGAGTCCCGCAGGGATCTATGTTAGGCCCATTACTGTATACATTATACATATCAGACAGTATACATATTTTTTATTTTTTATAGTCCTTGTCCATCCAGTATCAGTCTTGATTGGGTACTTCATGTCTTGGGGACCTTTCAGCGCCCTTTTTGTCTTCCAGTGTGAGTAGTTAGTAGATGCTGTTGCAGTAAGTTTTTCTAGTATATCCTGGATTGTTTTGTTCTGAGCATCTTTCATAACCTCCTTTAGTTCTTTAACGGCTCTATTCAACGTAGTTTTATCACAGGGGTGCCTCGTTTGATGCCAGATACGGCGAAGTCTTCTTTTTTAACGAACTTTTTGTTTTATGTCGAAGGGCAGGTTTTTGACAACCAAAATACTCCCCTGTGGCGGAGTATTTTCCCAGCAAGCTACTTGAATAATGTTTGTAATGTGGAAGGTAGCTTTTCGATCTCATCTGGAGTTTTTAGGGATACTTTTAGCTTTAAGCGTTTACTTATGTGGTCTCTAAAGCTATTCCAGTCTGTGTGCCTGCCATACAAACAATTAGGGTTTCGCTTTCGGTTAGGCGTTCCAATCGCCTCCAGCAACGAACCTGCCTCCCAGAGTTGAGAAGTACGCGGTATATGTAGAACAGTTGCTTGCGTGTTTTGGAGAACAGTAGGCGGCCGACAAGTTGAAGTGTCCAATTTGTCTTCAACCGATATGCTGGTTGCCTGTATTTGGTGGGTTTTGTATTCAAAATCAAAATCAAAATCAAAAATCATTTATTTACTTAGGCATATACAAATTCACTTGTAAACGTCACTTATATAAACCAAAAAGTTACCACCAGTTCACAACGCGACCCACCTGAGAAGAACTGGCAAGAAACTCAGCGGGTAATTCTTTTAACTACTCTATTTACAACTTTATTAATGAATCTAAAAACTATGCATTTTAACAGTTTTTTGAGAATCTAGCAGAGCAGGTCATTTCCGGCTTCCTTATCCATCAAGTAATCACCAACCGTATAGTAGCCCTTGCTGTATAATTTACCTTTAACAAACTTTTTGAATTTATTTAGGAACATACTCTTAATTTCGTTAGGTAACCTGTTGTAAAAGCGTATACAGTTACCCCTGAAAGAATTACTGATTTTGTGCAATCTGCTATGATAAACAGCGAGGTTATTTTTATTTCTAGTGTTGACATTGTGTCTATCACTTAACTTATGGAAACTATGTAAATTTCTTTGTAAGATTTTCAAAAATGTATTGAGATGCTACTGTAAGAATATTAACCTCTTTGAATGTTTCGCGCAGAGAGATCCTTGGACCTAATCTATATATAGCTCTTATGGCTCGCTTTTGTAAAATAAAAATAGAATTTATATCTGCAGCATTGCCCCACAGTAGAATACCGTAAGACATCATACTGTGAAAGTAACTGAAATAAACTATTCTAGCCGTATCTACATCAGTCAAGTGCCTTATTTTTTGCACAGCAAATGCTGCTGAACTTTATCTACTAGCTAGTTTTACAATATGTGGACCCCATTGTAAACCAGCATCGACCGTTAACCCTAGGAACGTCGTTGATTCCACAAGTTCCAACTCTCGACCATTAAGTTGAACATTGGTGTCTGACTGTGTTACATTCGGCAAGGTAAACTTAATACATTTAGTTTTATTATCATTCAGTCTAAGATTGTTAGTGTTAAACCAATGAACCACTTTCAAGATTGCATTGTTTACATCGTCATAGTTATCTAGTTGTCGTTTGACTTTGAAAATCAAAGAAGTAACATCAGCAAACAAAACAATCCTGTTGTTGTCCCCCATGTAAAAGGGTAGGTCATTAAAATATATAAGGAATAAAAATGGGCGGAGTATTGAACCCTGCGGGACGCCCATAGTAACTACTGATCCTTCTGAACGTGTACCATTAACATCGACTCTCTGAATTCTATTGTTCAAATATGAAGTCAGAAGATCGAGAGCCTTGCTCCTTGTGCCGTAATGGTGTAATTTCCTGATTAATGTTTCATGTTGGACGCAATCAAAAGCCTTAGACAGATCGCAAAATACACCAATTGCATCTTGTTTATCCTCCCAGGCCTCATAAATACATTTCAATAACTCTACACCAGCATCGGTAGTCGAACGTCCCTTAGTGAAGCCAAATTGTTTCTCATGAAACAATTTGTGACTGTTAAAATAAATCAGCATCTGCTCTAGTATTAATTTTTCAAATATCTTGCTCAAGGTCGGCAACACCGAAATAGGTCTGAAATTACCCGGATCTGAAGTGCTGCCAGCCTTGAACAGTGGTAATACTTTACTGTGTTTCATCAAATCAGGAAATACACCACTTGAGACGCAATCGTTAAACACAGTTGCCAAGTAGGGGGCAATGACATCTATAATACTTGAAACGGATTTCACTGATAATCCCCAAAGGTCAGCGGTTTTTTTAACATTAATAGATTTAAACGCTTTTATGATGTCGTTGCAGTTGACAACGGTGAATTCGAACGCCCCTTACAGGCAGCAACGGATTCTGCTAATAATAGCCCGGCGGAGGTAGAAGACGACCGAAGAGTGTTAGTTATATCTATTGGTACATTACTGAAGAATTTTTCGAACTCGGTCGCTACTTCCATATCCTCCGAGACGTGGCGATTGTTTATCTTTAAATCGAACTTTCTTTCATTCACTGTACACCTACTACATTCCGCATTTATTATGTTCCAGGTAGTTTTAATTACATTCGCAGAGTCTAAAATTTTATTTCTAATGAAATTAGATTTGGCTAAGGAACAGGCTTGCTTAAATATCTTTGAATATTTTTTAACATATTCCTGAAATTCAGGGTTGAAATTATATGATTTTTCAGAATACAGTTCATATAGGCTATGACGACTTTTATAAATTCCGGGTGTTGCCCAATCACTGAAAGCAGAACTGCCTCCAATTGATAATGTTTTTGGGGTGAAAATTTTCCCAAACACATCATGTATCAAATTAAATAAATTGGTGTAGGATTCATCTAAACTAGTGTAATCAGGCAATTCTGGTAATTTCTTCACTAAATTTCTTCTGAAAGTTTCCAAGCGCTGTGTGTTGACTGGGACAAAACTGATTATCTTCTTACTTTCCCTACTATTTCTCAAATAAGAAACGGACTGTCCGCGATAATCTGATTTTACAGGGTCCACTATACATTTTTTAATGGGATGTATATTAGTATAAATATTATCAATGCAAGTAGCAGTAGTGGCAGTTATACGAGAAGTTTCTAAAAATATATTATACAAACCAAACGACTTGAACAAATTTAACAATTTCTCTCTCTGTAAAGGTTCCCGTGCAGATTCTAAAACATCTATATTGAAGTCCCCACAAAATAGGACTATTTTTTTGAACTTTGGCATTTAAACAACGCTTCTTCAAGCTTCTCTTCGAACTGGACATATGGAGCATCCGGGGGGCTGTATACGCTTAGTACAATGAACTGCTCAAACTCTATACTAGCTATCTCAATAACTCGTTCTACAGAGAGGCCTACTATGTCTTTACGTTCTTTACACTTTATTGACTTATTAACAATAATTAATGAGCCTCCACGTTTATATTTTATTCTACAGAACGAGCTAGCAACCTGGTGATTTTTGAAATTGAACATTGAAAAGCTGTTAGCTTTTCGGGAAGAGAATAGCAGAGAGAAATGATAAAAAGGATTAAAATTATAACAGACGATTTATTCAAATAGAAACTCGGGGTCGTGGGTGTGGTCAAGTAGCAATTATGCAAGTGCGACTTCCGATGGTCTTCGCAGGGTTCCGACTTATCTTAGTTTTGGCCTTCCTGAAGAATGCTGCAGTTGCTGATGTAGCCGTGCCGTCCACAACTTCGGCTGGCACGGTGTTTTCAACCCGGAGAGTAAAATATTTCCTGTAGCCCGTAGGGTGAACTGTTTCTTCGAATCCGTGGGGTGGATGATCGCTTGTTGCCCGTAGGGTGAATCTCTGGAACCCGTAGGGTGGACGTTCCTGCTTGGAACCCGAAGGGTGGACCCTGGAATGTTCCAGATGACGGGTTAGCTGGAACCCTTTTTCCCGCCTATTGCTAAGACAGCCGATCCCTGTTAACCACTTCAGGAATCGGGTGCCTTACAATGTTTGCTTATATTCTAATTTTACAGAGACATTTTTTCACACCCCTGTAACTACCCCCCTAAAACAGGGTTGACCAACAGCCGTTAATTTTCACTGTTTTAAAATCTAGATTACATTATAAATAATTTAACTCACCCAATGATGGGGTAATTGATGCTTGCAGCTAAACCACTGTTTACTTAGGGAGTATTTCGCTCCCTATAACTTATATTTTATTTCGATTAAATATATTTACTGACACACAGACGCCTTCGCGACGAGTATAATTTAATTTTACGAAAAATGGTTTCTTGAACTTCGCGCGCGGTCGTATTTATATCTTTGTACCGCGCGTCTGGCGGCAAGTCGGGTCCCTACGTCTGACGTCACTTGGTAACGTCAGTGCTGTGTAGATAAGACTAGTTGTCAGTAGATGGCGCTTTCATTTATTTTCACTAAATTTCAATTTTAATCATCTAATATTAATCAATATCTGCACCCGTTGTTTCACAACGTTACATACTCCCCCTCCCCGGTGAGCGTTTGACGTACGATAACACGTCAAATGCTGCGTTCGTCCTCGAACGCCCCTAACCTAAGACCTACTACTCATCTATGTGTGTGTGTATGTTAGTGTGCTGTGTGAATGAGGTGATGCTGGGTATAGCGAAGAGTTGGCCTTAACCTTAATGAAACCAACTCGCAGGATGTATTTGGGTGATCCTGAAGAACTTTATGGGACAGAGAGAGAAAAGACGTATTTGAGGCTTTGGGTTGAAGGTTCAGGTAATACGCACCGCCTGAAAGTGGGGTGTGTATAATAAGGCTTTTTGCTGAAGGCTGGGATTTATACAACCGTCCCAGAGAAGAACATCCTACTAGGGCTCGTGTAACACTTCCGACTCATAGGATGGACTATCCCCCAGGGCAAGCCTCTAGCTTCCGAGTGGTAGGAGTAGCCATATGACGAAAATAAACGTAACATAAAGGTGATCTACACCTAAAACTGTTAGGGCAAGACCAATGCTGCCAAATAACAGTACACCATATATCTGTTCGGGTAAGACTCATGCTTCCTCGTAACAGTAACAACCTAAAACATAATTCTGTTCGGGCAAGACCATGCTGCCAACTAACAGTTAACGACGAACTCTGTTAGGGATAGACCCATGCTTCCAACTAACAGAAACTCCCAACTAAACCAAGAAACAGAAAAGTGATAGAAAATAATTTACTTGCAGAATCCTTCGTGATGCTAATTAACCCCTATGTCCCCATGACGAACACGGCATGTGTTTGTCACGTTGTTATATGTAGTTATTTGTAAGTCGTGTGTAGTGTGTAGTGTCCCTAACTAATTATTAGGCAATTTAGCCCTTTAACCAAATAACATTAAAAAAAAACTAAGTGCTTCCTCGCAACCTTAGCAGTAGAATGTTGACTATGACTATTATGTCAACCCTAAAAAATGACGATCGTAAATTATATTTGGCTATAATGCCAATTATATAAATAAAATGGGACCATTGTGTGCCACCATAGTAGTATAAAATGTATGTGCGTGCTTCAATGAATAATATGTTTGTATGTACGTATGAAATTATAATTGTGTAAGTTGTGTTTTGCTAGCGCGTCTAATGTTGACGTAATAAAGTTGATGTAAACGTGTTTTCTATCGTTGCATCTAAGGCCAGTGTCACACTACATTCCATGCTATATTAACCCGTCTGCTTTAGTCGGGAAACAAAACTTAGGACATTTGAGTCACTTTCTCTAATCTACGAATGTGACTCGCCTGTAGCTAGTCTGCTCCCTCCTTCCGCCTTTGGGAGTCACACAACACGAAATGCAAGTGTCACTATGTAAATAAACGAATAAAAACTGCTTGTTAAGTGTTAGGAATTGTGTATGAAGGTAATTATTATGAATGTGTAATGACTATATATTACCTAATTGTTATGCGAGTGTAATTGTGAACTTCCGTATGATAATTTGTATGCGTGTAACATGACACGAAATGTGGTACCTAATGTGCCACCTAAGTATTAATATTGTCTTACGGTGTGCTAACACCCTCATATTTTCCAAAAAAATAATTATCAAAAACACTATTGTGTAACTGTCCTGATGTACTAGATACGCTATTCGCAAATGCATCTTAATGCAGTGTGTTACGGCATTTACCGTTATCTGCATTCGTCTTTGTAATATTGAGGAATGTGTCTATTTCCCGACCCACCCTCGGAATAACGAAAAAATAAATTCTACTTGTTAGGGTTCGGTGAACCGAATTATCAATTGAACCTTTATGAAACTTAGTATTTGCTTTAGGAAATACTTAAGTTTGGAAATATTACCTTTTAGGGTTCCTTCACTCAAATAAAAATTGGACCCTTCTAGATATTAATTGTCTGTCTGTCTGTCTGTGTTTGAATATAATCTAATCAGAAGCAGTAAGTAGTGAAAGTGAAGTGTATGATGATGGGTTGATGCAATTAGCTAAATGTTTGACAGTTTTAATGGATTGATGCAAGTTTTTGACCCTAGTCTTGTTTTAGTTACATGTAACAATTCCCACGAACGTGCCAAGAAACAATCGTATATTGACTCGTTCCAATTATTTTTTTTTTTTTTTTATAATAGTTCCTTAATACTACGGAACCCTTTAATATTATGAACTGTGTCAAAGACGATTCGCACTTGGACGGTTCTTGAAATAAACTATATAGTAGTAACTAACTTTTTATGTAAATTGTTCCTTACCACTACGGAACCCTTGAATATTTCGAATTGTTTGAAAAACCGATTCGTACTTGGACGATTCTGGAAATATTTTGTATCAAATTGTTGGTGTCAGGAGTGTATTTTATTCACTTCCACCCACAGTTTATATGAAAAAAAAATTCCGCTACTATCGAGCTAGTAAATCAACTTACTTGTAAACGTTATAAAAGCAAAATCTGCCGTTGTTTATTTCGAACACGAATCAAAGTTAGTAGTTTAAAATTGTTTTTTGGCAAGAATGTTTTCACTGCGTAATCTACGTTTGGAATGTTTTTTCTTACAGTTTTATTTCAGTGAATCCGAATTCAACGTAATTCGAAAAGTGAACCAATTTTGAATCTTTTATTATTTACGTGAAGTGCAAATTCGTGAAATATTTGTTCTACCGTTTAACTAACGTGAAATTTCAATAGGGATTGTTACCCAGAAGTGTGATTATCGGCTGTTGGTCTCGCTGTAAATTCACATATAGGAAATACAACAAAATAATGCACAAATTGAGGCGGTTTGACGCCGTAAAAAAATAAAAATTGTGATGGTGATATCCTTTGCCTACTTTTTACGATGAATATATGCTATACAACTCGCTAACGAAAATTAATGTAAGCGTTTCAAATCAGTTTCAAATCAGACGTTTTACTTCAGAACTTTAACAAGTGTAATGTTTAGAATTGAAAAAAAAAAAAAACTTTTACTTTAAATTTACTTAAAAAAAATTTTTCACCATAAAATAAATACATGAGGGTGTGAAAAATAAATTGGGGACCGTTAAAATTTGGAAAAATTACAATTATGTTGAGAAAAATTCAAATTTGGCCTTGTTCTTGTTTTTGCCGAAATATGCCTAAAATTAATAAAAATACACAAAATAAGCCGGAAAGAACAAGTTGGCAGCAGAGGTCAGGAGAGCCAAATTCCTGGGTAGTTATGTTAATTTGGAGGGAAACTACCCCGCTAACGGGCACTCTTAAAACTATTTTGCTTACAACTATGACCTCCCGACTCCCGTCGGAAATCGCTTTGTCGCTACTTGAAACCACGATATGGGCGCCACTGAAAAGCTGTTAGCTTTTCGGGAAGAGAATAGCAGAGAGAAATGATAAAAAGGATTAAAATTATAACAGACGATTTATTCAAATTGAAACTCGGGGTCGTGGGTGTGGTCAAGTAGCAATTATGCAAGTGCGACTTCCGATGGTCTTCGCAGGGTTCCGACTTATCTTAGTTTTGGCCTTCCTGAAGAATGCTACAGTTGCTGATGTAGCCGTGCCGTCCACAACTTCGGCTGGCACGGTGTTTTCAACCCGGAGAGTAAAATATTTCCTGTAGCCCGTAGGGTGAACTGTTTCTTCGAACCCGTGGGGTGGATGATCGCTTGTTGCCCGTAGGGTGAATCTCTGGAACCCGTAGGGTGGACGTTCCTGCTTGGAACCCGAAGGGTGGACCCTGGAATGTTCCAGATGACGGGTTAGCTGGAACCCTTTTTCCCGCCTATTGCTAAGACAGCCGATCCCTGTTAACCATTTCAGGAATCGGGTGCTTTACAATGTTTGCTTATATTCTAATTTTACAGAGACATTTTTTCACACCCCTGTAACTACCCCCCTAAAACAGGGTTGACCAACAGCCGTTAATTTTCACTGTTTTAAAATCTAGATTACATTATAAATAATTTAACTCACCCAATGATGGGGTAATTGATGCTTGCAGCTAAACCACTGTTTACTTAGGGAGTATTTCGCTCCCTATAACTTATATTTTATTTCGATTAAATATATTTACTGACACACAGACGCCTTCGCGACGAGTATAATTTAATTTTACGAAAAATGGTTTCTTGAACTTCGCGCGCGGTCGTATTTATATCTTTGTACCGCGCGTCTGGCGGCAAGTCGGGTCCCTACGTCTGACGTCACTTGGTAACGTCAGTGCTGTGTAGATGAGACTAGTTGTCGGCAGATGGCGCTTTCATTTATTTTCACTAAATTTCAATTTTAATCATCTAATATTAATCAATATCTGCACCCGTTGTTTCACAACGTTACAACATGACCTGATAAGGCATTAACCAATGTTCTGTTACACAAAAAATATAAATGCCATTCAAGTTCATGTACAATTCCAATTCCAATTCTTTTCCACCAATCAGGCCTTCAACATTTTGGTGCACCAGGTGTAAAGCATTATTTTTAAGATTAATAAGATTAATAGATTCAACGGCCTGAGAGCAATCAGATATAGAATTGGGCTGTGGCTGATGTAGAACTAAATTTGATTCATACATTATGTCAAGCTTAGTGCAAGAACGCTGCTCTTTTGTCCTATATTCTAATTTAAATTACTTGGATATAAACAGCTATCCAGAGATCTAATATCAATGTCATTTTGCTCAAAAGGAGCTGGTTTGATAGCCAGATTTTTGGCTAAAACATCTATAAAATGATGTAGCGAAATTGCTACCCGTCTTTTAAAATAATCCAGAAGCTTATGCTTTCCTTTAGTCATATAAAAATAATAATTCTTCCTAACAATAGTGTTAGCGTCAATTATACTAAACTTTTTATCATGAAGTGTTAATGTGTCCAATGACAAATTTAAATAGTACCTAATCCTATTTTCCGCAACTGGCATATATTTACAGTAAGGCAGTGTGTAAATAATAATATTATTTAAATCTAAGGAGTTTAATTTATTATAATATTTAACAAGTTTATGTTTGGTTATACCTGTCCTGTTTCCTATGAAAATGACCAGATTGTCTTTCTGTTGAAATTTATAGCTGCATACGGACTTCATTATTTGTGTATAGGATGAAGAAGGCATGCAGTGATTTATAAAGGACTGCCCCTGTGTACAAAAATTTAATTTTGACCCCATGTCTCTCCCAATTTCATCACTGAACATGATCCATCGACTACTTTCGCTGTTATCTTTTTTTAGACCTATATTGACCTGTTTTTGTGTCCTATGCATCTGGTCACCAGATAGGGTAAGTGGCTGGCTCGGACTCGGCCCTGGCTCGGGTTGGCTGCAGTCACATTTGGTTTTATCTGCTAAAGAGCTAAAACGGTCAGCATAATGAGATGTTGAATTTAAGAGTTTATCCATAGCCAAAGAATATTCTTTTATAATCAGCTGAGATTTATCATACATAGTCTTAACAGACTCCAGGGAATCTTGAAGCTGTTGTAATTTATAATTGAATTCCTGTGTGTCTGCAGCATGCTGTTTTTGACTAATTTCTAACTTTTCAGTGCATAAATTTAGTTCACGTAATATATCCAATCTATTTCTACAATTTTTAATATTTTGGGTGAAGTTTTTATTATTATTAAGCAAATTTTGATTTTTTCTTATTAACTTAATTATTTTTATATAATGTTTTAACTTTTTGGTACTACAATGACCTAAACCTATTTTAATCGATAGTGCAGTGTGATTGGGAGTATCATTTGTCAGGTCCATAATGTCAGTCTGTTTATATTTTGCAGCGGTAACTAACTGTGGGGACCTATCTATGAGTTCATCAAACAAGGTTTGGTTTTGTTGGGTACTGACTTGCAAAGAGACCTCTTCTAGCTGAGTTATTTGTTGGTGGGAGTCCCTAACCTCATGTTCCAGATCAGCTATGCGGTTTAAGGCGCGCTCATACTCTGCACTGCACTTATCAAAATTATTAACTATTCTTAACAGTTCATCCCGTTCCCCAGTCACTTCATCTAACCGTACACTTAGCAAGGACAACTGTTGCTTTAGTTTGCCGTTGTGTTTTACAACCGAGATAAGCTCTGTTTCATTGTCCTCACGTTCATTACTGAGCTGCACAACCTGCTCCTTGGCAGATTTCAGTTCTTCTAAAACCAGTTGGAGTTTAGTCAGTTCCTGACGGGTCAGACCTCTTCGAGTCATCATTTTGTAATTTTTTACAAGACAGCTAGTTTATATTAAAAACAAGGAGTAGCCTATGAAACTATGGATGGATAGAAGTAGGATAGCAATATATTAATGCGAGATTGAGTGTGATACCTGTCAGTTTTCAACATAGAATATAATAGTAGTTATATTACAAGTGAACAACAGGTGCACACACCTACTGTACCTATTATGTACTTTCAAAGCGAAGGTGGGATTTGATTGATCTACCTGTTTAATATCAGCATTGAATACATTATGACATATATACAAGTGAACAACAGATAAACAAACTCACCGGCACGCCTAAGCTATCCACTGAACAACTTCTGACACTTCTTTTGTGAATCTATAATGTTATTTATTTAATTATTCGAAGTAAAATTGTCTGTTACCAGCTGAACTAACTAAATACTTACTAGCTTTATAACTTTCAATGTTTTAAACGTCAATATTAATAATTTTAGCAGGTTTATGTGTACAAGTAGACTAAGGTTATGTTACCGGCAATAATTTTATTTTAAGTACTAACACAACTTTAAAATCGTTAGATAAAGTTGATTAAACACTTTGGCACTTATATTAATTCCACACCGAGGAAATAGGCAATAAATTTTGAATATTTACGTCAAAATCACTTCACTAAAACGGTTGGATGACTCATTAGTTTGTTTTTCAAAAATTTATAACCAAAACTTTGGAATTTTGTATTTTTACACTTCTAACCTTTGTTGCCCGTGGTACTACTGCTTGGCACTACCAGTAGTGTCACGGGAAATTTTACTTTCCCGTGGCACTACTGGTAGTGCTACGGGTAATTGTACATTTACGTTGACACTACCATTTGCCAGTAGTGCCACGGGAAATAATATTTCCCGTGGCACTACTAGCAAATGGATTACTAAAACAAATGAAGATCGCCAAAACAAATGAGGATCGCCAAGACAAATGAAGATCGCTTAAACAAATGAACATCGTAAAAACAAATGAAGGTCGCTAAAACAAATGAACATCGTAAAAACAAATGAATATTGGTAAAAACAAATGAAGGTCGCTTATACAAATGAAGATCAGTTCTAGGTGAGGCCGCAGTGGTAGCCATAAGGTCTGTTGGGAGTCCTGGGGTATTCTTCCGAGGGCTTACCCGGGACTCCCAACCGTAAGCTGTTAGGCAGAGCACATGAGGTTTTTAGTCGGCAGGAGTCCGGCATAGCATCCATAACGATTTTCCCTCACGTAAAACAAAAAAAATCAGTTAAACAGATCAAAAAAAAAAGAAATAATATAAGTAGTTAGTTATATTAAAATTGCAAAAAGAAATAAATAACGAATATTGAATATTTTTTTATTTTTAGCTCGAAAAAGAAATTAAACAAAAGTTATGATGTCTTATAATGAAATCAAGTTTCCATGTTTCCATGCAAATTTTAATGATTTGCTTATTAAGTTTAGGCTTTCTAAACTAGCGATGCGAAAATACTATGGCAAAAGGTCTTTATTGTAAAATTAAGGCCTATTACATTAAAATGGTACCTACTATCGTATCGTTTAAGGGCTTTTATCGTAGGTCAGCCTACGATAAAAGCCCTTAAACGATACTCATCATGAAATTTTGTGATTTCGGAGCGGCGGCCAGATCGGATTGCAAAATTATCATGTGATTCGTACTCAACATACCAAAAACCCGCTTAAACGATACCGATCATGAAATTTTGTGATTTCAGCGCGGCTGCCATATTGGAGTGCAAAATTATCATGTGATTCGTACTCAGCATACCAAAAAACCCCATAAACGATATCCAACATGAAATTTTACAACGGTGGCGCGGCGGCCATATTGGATTGGAATATTAACCTGAAATTCGTACTCGTACTACTATCTTTTCCCAAAAGCATTTGACATCTTAGATCGTATGTCCACCTATTTTAAAATCCGGACCAGTGTGCGGCCGGCCAGCCGCAACAAAAAAGCGCATTGATGTTACAAGTTGTATCAAAACATTACACATTGTATCATTATAAGGTGCGCAAAGCGCATTGATGTTACGAGTTGTATCAAAACGTTACACAATTGTATCATTACAAGGCGCGCATTGTAATGCTCGGTTCTCCTCCCTCATTGATGTAACCTCGTCTTATATCATTACAATGTGCGCATTGCAATGCTCGGTTCACCTCCCTCACTGCTGTAATTCTCGACTCGTAACGTTACATTACGCGCGAATGCTCCCGGTGTGGGAGCGCCTTAACTGGAATATATTTATTTATAACTAGCTGAGCCCGCAACTTCGTTTACATCACATAAGGTGTATGAAAGGAAAGGTATTCTTCATCAGAGTCATCAAGCAGCGTCTGAAACTGCCCTGTTTGCTTTTAAGCCAACACGCCAGTTTAGGTTCACTCACATTCAAAGAAACCCCTACAATTAAAATTTTCAAAATATCTGATTCTTAAAAGTGTTATAACTCTTTTATTTCTAAACCGATTTACTTAAAATGTTAACTGGAGCAAACCTCAACACAATAAAAAAAACCGCATTGCAATCGGTTGAGCGGTTACTGAGATTAGCGTGCACAACCGTACAGACAAACAGATATACAGACATACAGACATACAGACAAACAGACAAAAATTCTAAAAATCATTGTTTTGGGTTCTATTGCGTTCATAAAGCCCCCCTATAATATTTTTTCTTATTTATCTTCCATGTACAGACAGCGACCTGTTACGATTTTATTATATGTATTGATGATATTGATAGTTTATTAACTTCAATGTGCCGACGGACAACTTGTTACTGTACTTGTCTTCGATAGATAATTACACCTAATATTTTATGTGTACGATCAGCTGCGCGCGCGCACAGCGAGCAAGGCGATGAGCCCCGCTCCAACCGGCACATTCAGTCGAGATTTACTGTAGATACTAACCTGTCGTTGCCGCGTGCGCTCAATGTGGTTCAGCGCATTTCGATACGCGTTTGATGTACCTAGCATATAATAAGTTTCTACTATTCTTGCTTATTCTCGCTATTCTGTTTCACGCTATTGACACTTTATTTCTCCTTCTGTGTAACTCACGTGCTTATTCTTGAAACTGTTAACTATTCTGTGCTGTGCTTTAATACAAACTTTTCTATCTTCAAACAACTGTGGACGTTTCATTTCTTACCACGTAAGTGCCGAGAAACTATTTAATACTCGTAGGGAACCCCTACAATGCCATGTCCGGTTCCATCAGGGTGGTGACTGGTATAGATGCTGTAACCCTAAATGATGACATTGCTTTTCTTGGTGCAGTGTGCCTCTGTTATTAGACTGCATCAAGTTGGTGAGAAACGGGGGTAAATGCGACGGGAAACATTATATTACTTTAAATAATAAAACCATACCTCTCTCTTTCTCACTCTCATGTGCCGCAAACGAAGTTGCACGGTTTAGCACATAACCACAATAATTTATTTCCAGGTAAGTTTTCAACACATTGTAGGCTCGTCAATATAGATTTATTATAGAAGCTGATAAAATGTAGGCGTATGTATGCCTCATCTTACCCGTTCGCTGAAAAATAATTATGAAACAGCTAGTAATATAATTGAAAACCTTGTTACAGAAATAGATTTTTTTTTTAAATTCCTGATGAATAGCACCTACATTGATATACACAACATTGACTTATTATTTTACATACCAGCAATAAACAGCGTTCTAATTTATGTGTCTGTCAAGTTGTCTAGACTGCTAAGCTATCACAAACTCGAAGCTTAACATATATTTACAGCAAAACAATACCATTGACATCCCAGCTGAAATCTATGTTTATTATTTGGAACGTTAGTAAAGTGCCAACCCTAATGTGGGTTGATGTTGCCCGTCGCCCGCTCCGTTAATTGTGCGGTGCTTTTATTACATTAACACAACTATTGTCTTGATTATTCTTGTTGACGAGTTTCCTGTCTGTATACGTAGATATTATTATAGGCACAGAGAGAAAACTATAGGCAGATAGTACATGAGAAAGAATCTTATAATCTAGTAAGCTGTTTGTTGTTATTATATTATTCTATTAGCTTCATTTGTGATGAGTAGCCGGTAGGGTAGTCAAGGTTTATTTTTTTGTATGTAAATGTAGAAATTGCTCGTGGTAATTAAGCTATTTTAGAGTTTTGTGTGTGACATGACATCCCAATTTGTATCATTCTTTACATGTTTTTACTTAAATATTAGGTTTTGATCGTCCCTCTCGAAGAGCGATTCGAATTTCAAGTCAGCAAAGTCATGGACCTTTATGTAGGTACAAGTAAATTTTCTACATAATATAAAAGCAAAAACTGACTGACTAACGATAAACGCACAGCCGAAACCGCTAGGTCTAGGACCATGAAATGTTAGGCGAAATATACTCCTAAAGTGACGTAGATGGGCAATAAGAAAGAGCCCCTGAAGGGATGAAAAGGGATGGCAAAGTTTGTATAGCATAAGGTGATTATTTGGTTTAATCAAAAATTAACAAAGTTGATGGAAGATGAGTTTCATATTGAATGTAAATTTTTTCTCTTAAATAGGAATAGCAAGTTATTTTCGGGAGTTGAAATCAATACTCTTTTGTGGGTTTGATTTAAATTACTTTTTTTTTATCACGTTTGAAAACTTATAGTTTAAAAAAAGTGTTGTCAGTTTTTGATTTATGTCAAACAGATGATTTTAATTGAATTATGTTTACGTTAATATTTATGCCTTGGGCGGTATGATGCGTAGGGTATGGGGCATGGAGTGTTGGCGTTGAGCGTTGCTCGTTAGCCGAAGGGCGTCTGTCGCGAATATTAGTAACTCGACGTGAGTAATGGCAACATGAGTGAAATGCGACGGGAAACATGATATTTACTATATATATTACAATTAAATATTAATACAACTTTTTTTTGCAACTTTGCTTGCGTCACATAAGAGAGAGAAAGAAAAAAGAGAGTCTTTCTCGCTTTTCTCTCTCTCTCTCTCTCTCTCTCTTAAGTGACGCATATTTCTTTTTATAATTTCATAGCTAATTCATTGCATGCATTATATCTATATTTTTATCAATGATCCCTAACAAAAACTTGTGTCAAAGTCGATTGGAATGAAATAAAATAATTAATGGAATAATATTCCATTAATTATTTTATTTCATTCCAATCGACTTTTATTATTCAGTCTTTCGTTATTCAGATAGCAGGCGTGTTATTTCAACGCACACCAAGTTGACACTTAATTATTTTCATTATTCCTGGAGGTAGGTAAGTCGCGTTTTACATCATTGAATTTTCGTAATTCTTCAATATTTAATCACGTTCTCATCAGATTATATTCACGTCTTGATGGAGTAATGCTAAACAAACAGCGCGCCAGAAACGGCCCTGAAAACGCGGCATGTGCATGTGTGTGTGCGCTAGTTTACACATTGTTATCGCCCTGTCATTGTGTGTGTTACTGATGCCTGCGTTGTAACCATTTATCTCCCTAGATTTCTATTAACAACTCAGCGACAGGCTATGTGAAGGGGTAAGTAGAACTAAATTATGTGTTGGTCATTTTAGGGTTCCGTACCCAAACGGTAAAAATAGGACCGTATTCATGAGGCGTCGCTGTCCGTTTGTCTGTTTGACTGTCTTTTTCTATATTTCGATGATGGAAGTGTACTGGACAACAAGTTATTAGGTATTATAAATACCTAAAAAAAATACAGTAGTACACTAAAATAATTATGAGTAGCTTTTTCGTATATTCTTTTTGATCTATAATAAAATTTCATTTTACAAGTAGATGTAAAATAATAAAAATATCGGTAACTTAACCCAGGGTCCATATGGCGAATCCTGATTATCCACAAACTCATCGTTACTAGTCGTGATGCACCAAAGTATATGGGCTGTTGATTTTTCCACATCCACACATTCTTAGTTATATCAGGAAGCTATACAGCGCTAAAAACTCAAACTATACCCTATATTATTCAGTACATTTTTTTTTTCTTCAATGGGAAGTATACTGGACAGAGTCGAATTAAAGGTTAAGTGTCTAGAGCTCAGCGATACAACTTTAAATGTAATGTGCCGCGGGTGTGCAGGCAGGCCCCGTTGCGATAATGTTATGTATATGGAATTTTCTGAAAACGCTGGAAATCAACATTACGCTTTAAATATAATGCAATGATGACGTTTTTATAGTAACGATATCATATAAAAATCCACACTGCCAATAGTTTCAGTAGAAAAATTAAGTCCACGTGTTTTATATTTCTTCAATAGTACCGATTACTACTTCTATGTAAAATTTTAACTATGTTACATAAGTGGTAGTTTATACTTAGTAGAGTTACGTTAATGTGTTAGTAAATTACTTAATAATCATATTCTAATATACAATTTGTCTCTGTCTTTTTTAAAATACCCCGTATTCTATATAATTACTCCAATAATTACCTTGCAACATAGATCTGTTTAGCGCAACATACTAATTCGCGAAGTCAATTGTTTTGAAATATAATAATGGTTATACCCCATATAACCAATTTATTACTTAAGTTTATTCGTCTTGTGTTAAAATCTTTCGACACAATTGTATCACAATATTTTGTCGGAAATGAAATATCATCTTCTGATTTCTTATTGGTACACCCAGTAATATATTATGTAAATAGGTACACTGTTTTCGAAAAAAAATCATCGCGTTATACGTACAGTCAGTAAAATGTAGCGAGCTTTATTTTTTTGACACTGATCTTCAGGCCGATCCTGTAATGCCATCGCAAATTAAAAGCTTAAATGATTGAGCTCATTTAACTTTTTGACCGTCATTATCCTTTAATCCCAACGTAGAACAAAAGGGTATGACAATATTTATGAGTGTATCAGTACTTACACTTTCATAAGTCAAATGCATGAATCGATTATTATATTGCATAATGAATGTTGTATGGGTACCTCTACCTATCACATATAAATCTAAACTGCTATCATTTTTTACATGTGGATATGCTCTCAAATGACAATGCTGAATTTATACAGTTTACTACCCGGTGACCTACAACCGACCTACAACATACGGCCGGGAGTCCCTGGTAAACCCTCGGGAAGATGTCCCAGGATTCCCACAGAGAGTACTATCATTGACTTAGTGTGAAGAGCTTTACATCTAATCGCTCTAGACCACCTAAACACCATCTGTATTAGGTTGACATAAGGAAATTATGATTTCAAATAAGCATACCACTACCGCTGTCGAGACGTAGCCTTTACCAATCATTTCGGAAGCGTGATTTCGAAAGAGGCCGAGAAAAGAAGGTTTTGTTTCGATTTTTCATTTCTGTGCCATTATCTCGCCTGGCAGTAGGTGTGGAAATGTATGATTTTTAATACTTCTTAGGTGACAGACAAGCTTACGGCTCACTTTAAGGTTGATAGCCGTAGCCTATGGACGGTTGCGATACCAGAATCAGAATCAGAAACTTTATTTGTGAAACATAGGTGATACGTTAATACATAGGTCTTAAATAACAAATAAGCCCGCTATGTTTTGTCCCAAGAACGTACAAATATAAATGGTTGGTAACATAAAAAATAAAGTAAGAAATTAAATAATTAAAAAAATCAATTAAACTAATTAGTTATTGTCCAAATCAAAATAAGTAGGTATAATAAATTAAATATAAACAATAAATGTGAAATGAAATAAATTACAATTTCAAAAAAATACCTACAATTTAGTCAATCAATAACAATGTCAACAAATCAAAATTACTGAGGCACTACAGATTACTTTTAGAAATACATTTATGATATATGTTTACCAGTGCCTAGATCAGGCAAGCTTATTAACTGAACTTGGATTAGACGACATTGTGTAAAAATGTGTCAAATATTTAGCATCATAGTTTGACGGAATCTTGTATCATTGAAAACATATAGACAATCACAATTACAAGTGTAAAGCTTTATATAACTTGTAATTTATAACAATCATATGTGTGAAAATCAATACGTACAAAGGAGTACGTACATATTACAGCTGGTAGAGTTTCATTCGATCGCTTTGAATGCAGCGACGACAGTTTATTCAAATGTACATCCGTTGATTACAAAGTTATCTACAATTTAACAGGGTGTCTAGTTAAACTGAATTCTCGAGAGCGTCGTAACTTGCATTTAAATTGTAAAGCAAACAGCAGCACACCGAATGGTACCGACAAACATAACGAACTTTGTGTTTCGTGTGTAGATTTTGTGATTTGAATAGTAAGGTTATATTGAGAACGGTTTAGAATTAATACTCCTTTTACAATTTTTCTTGCTTGGCCATCGGCCGACGAATGGGAACCGTGTGGTAGGAGTCCCACGTGGTATATAATTAGGATATACACAAGTAAAAGGGGTGCATTGGAGCCCTATACGTGAGATTTTTTAGTCAGTAGGAGTTTTTAGTCGATAGAATCAATGAGGATTTTCCCGCACGTTGAAAAAACAAACCTATAGCCATCCTCAATAAACGGACTATCAAACTGTGAAAGAATTTTTAAATCCAACCAGTAGCTCCCGAAATCCTGCGTTCAAACAAACAAAAAACTCTTCAGCTTTATAATATTAGTATGGATAGTCAAAGAAGCCTTAGTGCTGAAGGCTATTTTACCACTACGTTTAAATTACAAAAATAAGATAATGATCTAAGATCCCGCTATAGAACGACCTTCACCAAGCTCGTTAATGGATAGTATGGGATGTCTAGGCAATAATAATTACCTATATTTCGTCATTTAAATGTTCTGGAATAGTCTCTAGTGAATCTATAATACTTATTTTACTCACCGTTATTCAAATTTGTACTGCTTCCTATCAAACCCTTAACAATATATGAGGGCGAATAGTTATCAGACTCAAACCACTCCTAATCCAAACAATTAAGTGAGAATCCCACAAATAGATTACCCACGGGACACGTACCCACAATAATACTTGACGCAGTGGGACTTAATGCAAACAACACTTAAATTACTATAATAGAGAATTCAATTCCATGTTTAATCGTCCAGTTTACTTTTTTAGCAATTACCTTATTTGGATTATGTTCAAAATTGTATAGTTGGTATTTTGTTATTTTTCAAAGCAATTTAAGCTTCTTTAAATTGGAATATTTTAGCATAAACCTCCACGACGACGTCAAGTTTTAAAAAATGTTTGTATTTGTCAATCTTTCTCTTGGAAGAGATATTGTGATTATATTATTTTAAAAAATACAAGTTACGTACCTATACAATGTTCAATCGGCTACTATTTTTAACATCAGGACCTCCCAGTCTTGTCAGTGTGGTTTTAGTCGGTAGCATCGGCCTCGGTGAGGATTTCCAAACGTAAAAAGAACGTCTGAATTTAATTTAAACTTAACGTTCAACAAATAGGTGCCTCTATCCTGTTCCATTAATTTCAGAACGCAGCTGCCTGAGCCGACATCCTGTATCTACGTAGTTGAGTAACGAACTTAAGCGAAGTTAATGACTACTAACTTAGCTAGTTCTCGTCTTCGATCCTTGGAATTACCCATTTGAAAGTTAAACAGTAATCAAGTATACATTTGTGTAGAGTGTTTTTCTGATGAATTGACTTCAATGCAGTAGGTATTTATATAATGTACAAACATACAGTCACGCCTGAATTGACAGAGACACACTGAATGCCGCATTGTTGATGGGTTGTCGTAGTTTAAGACCGTACTAGCTATTCACTATCTATCTGACATATCAATAATAGTTTGTTATGTAAGCAAAATTGAGCTGAACTGGAATGAATTGGAATGCCAAATATACTTGGTATGAAATGGTTCACAGACAAATAAACTTTGCAGTTAGATATGGTCTAAGATCCCGCTATAAAGAACGATCTTCACCGAGCTGGTTAATGGATGAAAATTATTTTATATTCAATTAAATATGTCAATAAATAAATTGCAGATAAGTTGCACTACGCTCATTTTGGCAAATAAATAAATTATAGGAAAACATTGTACCAGCCTATAATTTACCGCATGTTTCCAACTCTAGTGCTACTTTCTAAAGGTTGATAATTTATTGAAAATGCTAAAGCAAAATAGTAATGTCAAAAATATCTTTGCCGCTTTATCAGACTTGACGCAAAAGCCCTTCTGCGTATATCTTTTAGGATATAAATCAGGAGTAGATACGAGTATTTACAAGTGTCCGTTTTTTGTCTTAGTTTATTATCGAATCAGACATTTTTCGTAACCGGTGGTCAAGATTCTAGTCTGATCAGGTCCAAGAATGCTCTTTGTATTCTCAAATAATAAATCAGGTATAGCTTACATATAGCATCTTCTTCATAAATGTAGTTGAATAAAATTTTATCAAAAAAGAGATTTCTAAGTTATGTTTAAACATTTATGATGCCATTAATAGTTTTTAGAGTTCCGTACCCAAAGGGTAAAGAACGAGACCCCATATATGAGACTTCGCTGTCCGTCTAACTGTCTGTCCGTCAGGAGGCTCTATCTCATGAACGGTGATAGCTAGAGAGTTGAAATTTTCACAGATTATGTGTTTTTGTTGCCGCTGTAACAACAAACACCATAGGGCAATACTTGTTTTATAATATGTAGTGATATTATGATAAAAGGGCAACCAGTAGACGTTTGAAATACTCACAGAATATCGAGCAGTCTATTTAAATAAAAACAAATCTAATTAAAACCAAATGGACATTTACTGGGACATCTTTCCGAGGGCTAACCAGGGGCTCCCAACCGTAGGCTGTTAGGCGTTACGTGAGGTTTTTTAGTCGGTAGGAGTCCGGAATTGCATTCATGAAGGATTTTCCCTCACGTCAAATAAAAAAATAAATAAAAAAGGGGGGCTCCCATGCAACAAATAAGCCTTTTTGCTGTTTTTTGGTTCGCAACCCTCCATGCGAGAGTCCGACTCGCACTTGGCCGGTTTTTTTATTATAGTATCCAAAGAGCTTAGCTGTCTACAAACCATTATAATATATGACTTTTGTAGGGCTAACATTGAAACGGTCTCGTATCCTCTTCCTCTGTATACAAAATAATTGCGTTTAATCTAGACTAATTTCAAATATAGCCATAAAGTTCTACAACCTTTATATTTTACCATTAGGAAATGGGTGTGTGAACCCCACAGATGCACCTGCGGTTCCATGGTGGAGGCTAACGGTCATCACGCGTTGTGTTGTCGTCGTAGTGCGGGTAGGTTCCCTCGTCACCATGCCCTCAACGATTTAATACGAAGAGCTCTGGTTTCGGCGGATGTGCCCTGCGCTCTTGAGCCCCCTGGGCTGTCCAGATCAGATGGTAAGAGACCAGACGGTTTAACCCTGGTGCCGTGGAAGAGGGGTAAATGCTTGGTATGGGACGCTACTTGCGTAAGCACTATGGCCTCGAGTCACTTGTGCCGAACAGCTCTTTCCCCTGCGGCTGCGGCTGAAGATGCGGCAAGCAAAAAGCATGACAAGTATGCTGCTTTGGGGTCAAATTACATTGTGATGCCGGTCGCATTCGAGACAATGGGCAGTTGGGGCATGGAAGCTAAAAAGTTTGTGAAAGAAATAGGCCGTAGAATAAAGGAGAAAACTGGTGACTCTCGCTCTGGCTCGTATCTGATCCAAAGGTTAGCTATTGCCATCCAGCGCGGAAATGCAGCCAGCGTTATGGGCACCTTTGCATCGGATACGACCCGGGGTGGGTTATTTAGCTAACATATTTTGTTAGCTTATTATTTGACAATATTATTATTTGACATTACTTGTATGTAGATAAAAAATTAGGAAATGATAAACCCAACTGATGATAAACATAATAAATTTTAAACAATGAATATGAGTGATTTTTATGAATTTTATAAAACATTGTAGGTTTTCGAATTCGGAGAAATAGCAGACATTCGAATCAAAAATTACAATGCATTTAATAACAAAATTTTACGCAACAAAATAGACTCTTTATTCTAGGAAAAGCTCTTATTCCCGCAAACCCAAGCGAAGCTGCTAACATTTTTTAACCCCCGACGGAAACCCGGACGGGGTGTTATAAGTATGACGTGTGTGTGTGTGTGTGTGTGTTTGTAAGTCTGTCTGTGGCATCGTAGCTCCCAAACGGGTGAACCGATTTTGATTCTGTTTCTTTTGTTTGAAAGATGGGTTAGGGGAGAGTGTTCTTAGCTATGTTTTATAAAAATCGGTTAAGCCATTTCTTATTCTTCAGATCTGAGGGGTGAAAGTGGTGATGAAAAATTGAATGTGTTCAAATATACCCGTGCTGGGTATCAAATGAAAGGTCATACATCACGATGACGAAAGATATGAGGAGTGGAATGTATTTCGAATTCTGTAACCACACTACGCGCAATTCGCATTAGCTCTGAATAATTTTTGATAGACTATACGTATGTTAGTCCCCGGAACATCCTTCCGAGGGCTTACCCGGGGCCCCCAACCACAGGCTGTTGGGCGTTACGTGAGGTTTTTTAGTTGGTAAGAGTCCAACATAACATCCTTTGAGGATTTTCCCTCACGCAAAAAAAAAAGACTATACGTATGTTGATATTAAAAAACCCCTATAAAATCCCTATAAAAAGCATGAAATAAAAAATTTAATTAAAAATTTAAAAAACCCCGACTCACAAAAAAAGAACAATAAAAAAACCTGTAAAAAATAACTAATATATTATGACCTATCTACCCTAAGTATTGAACCTTTATTATTATTGGTTGCTATATTATTTATGTATTCATATTTATAACTAACAGTTTGTCTCGTTAGGGACCGCTCACCTAATCGTAACGTACGTCTGTCTCTGTTTAGGTATAGAGCGGTCCCCCCGACGAGACCAACTGGTAGGTAAAAATATGAATAAAAAAAATAATATATAAATAAAATAATATAGCTACCAATAATAATAAAGGTTTAATACTTAGGGTAGATAGGTCATAATATATTAGTTATTTTTATACTTTTTACAGGTTTTTTTACTGTTCTTTTTTTGTGAGTAGGGGGTTTTTTAAATTTTTAATTTAATTTTTTAAACAGCTTGTTTATTTGACTACATTGCAAATATCTGTTGATACAATAGTTTACTAAATTGTCGATTTGGTACCTGAGGAATCCCCTGGGTAAAAACAAGACTGTTTGTGTTCGCTACCCTTCTGTCTGTAAATCACCAGGCTTTAAGTTACGAACCGTGATGGCTAGACAGTTGAACTTCACAGAAAATTTATTTCTGTGACCGCTATCATAACAAATACGGAAATAGAATAATATTTTAAAGGGTTTTCCATACAACAAGCGTGATTTTTTACCGTTCTTTGGCACGAAACATTTCGTGCGGGGTGCCGACTTGCAATTGGTCCGTTTTCTTAGCAATAGGTACATCTCGCTATTTACCGTCTATTTTCCACTGGAAGGAAGGCTCTATATTACGAGGACTTCGTTTTGTGTACTTTTCATATCACAAATTGCACAACACACAACGGAACCAAACACCACTCAAAGACTGATGAAAGTAAACAAAAGCATTGTGATATTATTTTCTCCCTTAATGGTTGTCTAAAAGTAGTAGACACATTTTTGCTCAAACATTTCTTGTCGTGAAGAGTTTGTGGATTCTTTCACGATACGTTCGTTGTCAGCTACATTGTTCCAGTAGTAAACATCACTCTTGTCATGAGCAAGTCCTACCGTAATGGAGCTGGATTTTCTAAGACACAGCTAAAAATGTGTTGTTTTTACCCGAACTGCCGAAGAATGGAGGGTAATGTTTTTCGAGAGAATGTATGTCTAATTCTTTGTCACGTCCTACAGCTTGAACGGCTTGACGGATTTTGACATGCGATGCGGATGTCATTTGATTCGTCGCAATTGTGTGAGTGACACCAGGTATACTAATTTAAAAAAAAAATACTGACGAATTGATAACCTCCTCCTTTTTTGGAAGTCGGTTAAAAAAAAATCAAAATGGCAGACTTTTGGCGCTAAAATGAAAACCTTGAAAATTTTCCTTGCACGCTCTACAGCCTGATCGGCTTTACCGATTTTGACATGCGAGATTTCATTTGATTCGCCGTAATTGTGTTAGTGACACCAGGTATACAAATTTTAAAAAAAATCAAAATGGCAGACTTTTGGCGCTAAAATGAAAACCTTGAAAAAATTTCTGGCACGCTCTACAGCCTAAACGGCTTTACGGATTTTGACACGCAAGGTGTCATTTGACTCGTCGTGATTGTGTGAGCGACACAAAGTATAATATAATTCCTAAAGAATCAAACGGTAAATTTTTGGCGCTATAGTTATTTGACTGCGATGGACGAAAAACTACTGAACCTATTTCGATGCGGTTTTACTTGTTTTAAGGTCTTAGTCAGACTTAAAATCTAACATTGGTTTGATTGCAATCGATTGAGTAGAACCAGAAATATGACCAAAATATAATAATTAAGGTTAAATTTCGGTGAAGTCCTTCCACTACACAAATATTTATAACACCACTTCTAAGATAACTAAAGTGTTTTAAATAAACTTTATTATTAAGAATACAAAAAACCGACTGCAAAGTAAAAAATACAACTAAAAAGCAAAAAACAAGCTCTATATTTCTTTTAAAATTTTCTTCAGCTACTTACTGTTTTACTTTGTCGGCAATATTTGCAGGCAGGAACAAGCTATCTCAAGCATGTGGTGGTTTACAAAGTAGCTAAATTTTCCCGTAGCTTGTTTAATAGAAATATAAAGCTTGTTTTTTGCTTTTCAGTTGTATTTTTACTTTGCAGTCGGGTTTTTTTGTTTTCTTAATATTTACAAGAGTATCTACAAACATAAAAAGTACAACAGTAATGTTGTACTTTTGTTTGGCCTTTGGTGTGGGACGCCACATGCGTCGACACCCTTGCGCCGTCACATCTTCCAAGCACAGCGGGTTGTGCGGGGGCTGTTGCCGCTTCTGCAGAAAACCTCGAACTGCGAAAATATAGTAATCTAATTGGTGATTATAATGTTTTAGCCGTTTGGGGTTGAGACATTGGGGCCTTGGGGTCCGAGTGCCCGCTTCTTTTTTAAAGACTTGTCCAATCGGTTAGTCGACACTTCGCGGGACCAGAAGGCTGGCTTTTTCCTTGCACAAAGGATTAGCATTGCCATTCAACGTGGCAATGCTGCCAGTCTTCTGGGAACGTTTCCAGTTAGCGATGATGTGGAGGAATTCTACGACGCATGTAAGTAATTATGTTTGCATATTATGATTAGCTTTCTCCTTTTATTTTTTATTTATGATTAGATAGGTTTAATTTTTATTTATGATAGTACTGTACTTTTCTTATCAACCAATCAATAATTAAATATACTCATTTACAGTAATGTTAAAATGTAAAAACGCTAGTGATATCTTCACACAATGTGACATGCATTTGAGGTTTTTCAAATAATACTTAACTATTTTTAGCTGAAACTATTATTATATTCATATTAAAAGGTCTAGAAGAGGCTTTCAATTTCAAAACGAGGCATAAATAGCACGAATCATCAAACGCAAAACTTAATACCAAGCTGCATTCACGTAAAGTTTAGTTTATCTCACGATTTCAAAGGTTCATCTAGTACCTAACTCCTCTCATCTCAGCCTGCATTTTCCAACATTAATTATGAATGCTCTCTGGTTTGAGTCATAAAAAGTTACTTACTCCTCGTTCCTTGCATTTTTTTTTGCAAGCTTTTAAAAGCTTTATTCCAATACTTATAAAGACTAGTATTGAACGAAATTTCAAGTTTCTCAAAATTTTAGCTATAGGTAGGTATTTTGTACCTGCAAAAATGTTGATGAACATGTAAATTTTGCTCTTAATAAGACAGTGCACTCAATTTACTCTACAGAATTTTGTAACTCTTTTTCGGCTATTTATCAGACATGGTTACTTACCGATGCAAACACAATAATACTGCATTAAAATTGTGTTTGATTTTTAACAAAAATCATTCGTATGTATTATTTTTACATTTCTGCTAGACTTTAAAACCACTATAAAAGACCAGAAAATACCATACGTTTTTGGAAATGGACGTAAATATTGTCACTATCTTATATTTCTTCTTCAAGTGTCTTCTCTAAGTTCTGCTAACAGCCTATTTATTTTCAGGAGGTGCCTACCGAGGTAATTTTACTAGCGTGTTACATAAGGTTATTCCTAGCTTACTTTGGGATCAGATAACGTTGTGTGAAATGTCCGTGAATATTTATTTATTTATAATTAAAATGAAAAATTAAATTAAACATTTAAATTCCCCGTCACAAAAAATCTTAATCGAACAAACAAAACTATGGAAAAAGAATAGCCACAACCCACAACAAAATAAGCAACACTAAAAAGATAGCGTGAAACCCTATAAAAAGAAAATAATAATGTAGAAATTATTACCGTTCGTAAGTATCCCTACGTATGATTTTTTATACTAATATTATAAAGAGGAAAGATTTGTTTTTTTGCTTGTTTGTTTGTTTGATTGCTTGTAACGAAAAGGCTCCGGAACTACTGGACCCATTTGAAAAAATCTGTTGGAAAGCTCTTTGCGGTGAACATGGGCATATATTTTATTCCCGTATTCCCACGGGAACGGGAACTACGCGGGTGAAACCGCGTGACGTCAGCTAGTTTTAAATAAAATGTTGTCGCGTCGGGGGACCGCTTTAATTACAGGGTAGGTACATTAAATGTGTATTTAGTTTTTTTTTTTTTTAACGTGAGGGAAAATCCTCATGGATGTTATGCCGGACTCCTACCGACTAAAAAACCTCACGTCACGCCCAACAGCCTGTGGTTGGGAGCCCCTGGCAAGCCCTCGGAAGGATATCCCAGAACTCCCAACAGACCCAAGCCGCCACTGCGGCCTCGCCCAGGGGGGGGTTCGGGTGCTATCCCGCGTCTTTGGGGGGTTTCGGGTGTGATCCCCACTTACTCCCGCTGGAGAGCATGGCTCGCACCATCGTCTCGAGCGAGAGAGTGTCCACGTCCAGACCTACTACGAGGTCCTGGCGCTGCTGCGCCCACGCCGTGCACTCCACCAGCGTGTGGAACGCCGTGTCATCGCTGCGGTCCTCGCAGTGCTGACACTCGGCCGTGGTTTCCCGGTGTTTTCGCCACAGATACCTACCGAAGCTACCGTGCCCGGCAAGCATCTGTGTAAACCGGTAGGAGAGAGCACCGTGTCTCCTCTCCAGCTACTCGTCCATGACCGGTCTGACGGCCGCAATTGTGGCTAATCCCCCCTTTGGTTGCTCAAGTCGCACCTTCCAAGTCTCCACGGTTTCCTGTTGGAGTAGGGACCGCTGGGCCTCGATTTCTTGATTAGCGGGCCTTTGGCCCCGCTCCAGCGCCTCCTTGCGCCATCTGAACAGTGACGCAAGGGCTCTCGCTTCCAGGTCCCATGGAGGGGTCCCGGCTAGGAGACATGCCGCCTCACCGGAGATCGTGCGGTATCCCCTGATCACCCTGATGGCCATCACTCTCTGCGGGCTCAGCAATCTAGCCACATTGCTGGCCGTCAGGGTTTCCGCCCATACAGGAGCTCCATATAGAGCCATGCTTCGCACGATCCCCAAGTACAGTCTTCTGTTGGGAGCGTTGGGTCCCCTGATGTTAGGCATGAGCCGCGCCAGTGCTGATGCCTAACATCAGGTGATGATCCCCGTTCCCGTGGGAATACGGGAATAAAATATATGCCCATGTTCACCGCAAAGAGTGTAGCTTTCCAACAGTGAAAGAATTTTTCAAATCGGTCCAGTAGTTCCGGAGCCTATTCGTTACAAGCAATCAAACAAAAAAACAAATCTTTCCTCTTTATAATATTAGTATAAAAAATCATACGTAAGGATACAAGCTTACGAACGGTAATAATTTCTACATTATTATTTTCTTTTTATAGGGTTTCACGTTATCTTTTTAGTGTTACTTATTTGGTTGTGGCTATTTATTTTTCCATAGTTTTGTTTACTTGATTAAGATCTTTTGTGTCGGGGGTTTTTTAATTTTTTTTTAATTTCATGCTTTTCATAGGGTTATTTAAGTAATACGTTATTTAAGTCATTTGGTGTTTAAATAGGTTTTTTATTATATTACCATTATTATTCCTTATTTTTCTCCTAAACATTTATTTTATTAAAATATTATCCACCATTTTATGGCTACAGCCATCTTGGATTTGTAATATGATAGTCTACATTATTCTACTAGTCAAGCCCTTTAATTTGACACCCATATAAGGAAGCTAAGAAAAAATTATGTACTCCCGGCATTTTGTGGTGGACCGATTTTCTTCAAACATAGCTAAGAACACTCCCGACTACTATACCTTTCCAACAAAAGAAACTAAATTCAAATCAGTTCATTAGTTCAGGAGCTATGGTGCCACACTCAGACACACACACAGAGAGAGACATGGTAAGCTTATAACACCCCGTCGTTTTTGCATGTTATAAGCTTGACGTGTCTCTCTGTGTGTTACCTAGAGGTACAAATTTCAATAGTCATTAGCTTTATCCCCACTAACGTGCAATGGGCTCTACCGCAATCTGTGGGGCCCAAGTGCGCATTACTTGCAAGTGGTGCACCTATTACTAACGAACGAAACAGGAAAACTAAAAAACAAAATCCAACGCACCAATGCACCTACGCTCTAAAAAATTGAGAGAAACCAATGTCCAGCAGTGAACTGTAATAGCGTGATAAGATTGATCATGATTCATTCGTTCATATTCCTAATCATGCGAAGCCTTCACTTTTCCATACCCTAAAATCTGTGCATACACTTACAAATATAACATAAAAAGTAGCAATAAATTCCTAGAAATCCTTTGTAAGCGCCATTAAAATCGGGTTAAAATTTCGTACAGATTCGAACGATATCTTTTTAACAAACCCACGACCGCATACATAAGCCTTAAACTTAAGTAAAAGGATAGAAAAGTCGCATTTCACAACCGATTTCCTCTGGCCGCAATAACGCCAAGTCACAGAAGCAAAGGTGGCCATTCGAAAACTAATAAATATCTCTGGGACTGTGAATTTATTTGATAAACGGCCTAGATAAAGATGCGGTAGAGACATCTCAACACTTCCTTGGTCAGCAACCCGCAGGGAGTAAAAATAAAGTTACGCTGTTTTGTATTCTAGAAATAGGTATATGATTTTTGATTAAAGCGCTGGTTTCTTTTGCTAGTACATTCATTTAGCTGTTTTGGCAACATCAGTTCTAAGTCGGGTAACCGCTTGTAGCATTTACGAGGGTGTGCGTGCTTCACAACGTATACAGTCGTTATTCCCGAAAGTAATATTATGATAGTCGAGTCGGCATGTAGCTATCTAGTGAAAAACGCTCTACAGAGAGTCTTAGAAATGAATCAGAAATAATTTTATATTCCGTTTATATGTACTATGTTCGTATAGTTGAAGTATTTTATTGATGGTACCGGCAGCAGTGTGACAAAGATTTGGTACCTCTATTCGTAAGTTTGCTTTTGTAAAACAAATAAAATAGTTTGTGGTAGTTTTGTTTCCTAATCCAATCGTGTGACGTTATGTTCGTGCTTCTTTTGGGTACATTATAATATATAGAGCCACTTTCATAAGCAAAATATGCATTACTTACAAGTCTTTCTTGTCATTTATATTCGTCTTTCTTGACAGAACCAATATCATTTGACCTCTATTTCGAGTGTCAAATAAAACAAATTACGTTTATTACTACTGGCGAATAAAAGTATCAATACGTCAGTCAGCCTAAGCATAAACATAGTTATTTATTTCCTTGTCACAATACCTATAACATCTGAGTCGTATTTTGTCAATGTTATGATGGAATTATGGCAGTAGTAAAAATAACCATGGATATAAAGTGTATCAATATGATAATAATGTAGTATGTATTTATTTTCAGCCCTAGTTAATATACGAAAATGTGTCACTCATTTTATTTTTACTGAGTCTCGCCTCGCGGTTACATAAAACCAACGACAATATACTGGTATTAGTTCTACGTAGAAGTACCTACTGAGAGAGGAAGGGCATAACGGAATTCCGTTCGGTGAGCAGCCCGCCTGGGGCAGTACCTCCACCCTGCAGAAGACCGCGGTAATAGTAACCTTGCTTCGTGCTGGGTTATGTTCTCCGTCGGTTAGCACGGTTTCAGTGCTCATTGGGGTGACTTTGTGCCGGTGGTGGTGAGACCAGAGGCTCATCTGTCTCTATTGGCTGGCAAAGGCGCGGAATATTGGTACGTCGGTCAGGGAGACCCGGTGAAACGGTTGACCGCTGACCGCCCGCAGGCTGTACGGGACCCGAACCTGGGGATTACGTAATCTCCGCCCCAGGAGGCTGAACCAGCAGCCTGTGTAAAGTCCCTGGTGCTGTGGTCGTGCCGGAGGAGGATACCGGAGTGGACGCGGCTACTGCATTGGGGGGGGGGGGGGACCGGGGGCCCTTCCGTACGCCGTGCCAATCTACCGCACTACCTGTGCCTGCCTTTGGGGAATTGGAGCCTCGCTTAGTCTCCTGCGTCACCGACACACAGGCACCCCCTACCTTCTTTTTATCCCCTTTCAAATATCATCATGGCAAAAGGTCAAATAAGAAAAAAGGTTTCCACAGCGGCTTCGTCGTCGTCCACACTAAATGTGGACTTTTGTAACATCAGAGGAATGCACTCTAACATCTAAGCTGGAGGCTAATTTCAGGCGTCAAGCTGGGGTATGCACGTTCGTACAGGAGGATATCTGCTGTCGCCGTCTCAGTGACCTGAAAGACAGGGACCTGTCTACATTATGGGCGCGCGTGGATCATGGGGGCCACACTCGGATCTACGCGTGCATTTACAGGTCCCATAGCGGTGATACGGAGACAGTTCGCCTTTTTGACCACCTTCAACAATTGACCGACAAGGCTATTGAGCGGTATCCCTCCGCGGAGATAGTGATTTTGGGGGACTTTAATGGTCACCATATTGACTGGTTGGGTTCCGTGCACACTAACTTTGCGGGGAAAGCTGCTCACGACTTTGCCCTGACCTACGGTTTCTCCCAACTGGTAAAATCTCATACGAGAATACCAGATAGGGAGAACGAGCAGAGTGCATTGCTGGACCTTCTGCTGACTACGCGGCCTAACGGATACACCACATCAGTGGATGCACCACTTGGTTCATCGGACCACTGCCTCGTTCGGTCGCGAGTGCCTCTCGCAAGGCCTGAACCACCTCGGCCCAAGGAGTGGCGACATGTGTGGCACTACAAGTCAGCAGACTGGGAAGGACTTCGAGAGTTCTTTGCGTCGTACCCGTGGAGGCGGCTTTGCTTTACTTCAGAAGACTTGGACTCCTGCGCTGCAGCAGTAGCTGAGGGGATCTTGGCGGGCATGGAATGTTATATTCCTAACCGCTGGATCCCGGCAGGAGCTAGGAAAACTAGGATGTTGAAAGAAACTGCCTACAGAGCTTGGACCACGGCTTGCGCTAACTCAGATCCTAGCATCTCTGAAGTGAAACGCAAACTGAATGCCGCCTCGAGGGCCAGTAAAAGAGAGGTTGCCAGGGCTAAGTTCGATTTCGTCGGCAGAATTGGTCAGCGACTAGCCGGCTACCCTTCTGGAAGTCGTGAATTCTGGTCGCTCGCCAAAGCTGCCGAGGGAAACTTTTGTCGGTCGGGATTACCACCTCTACATAGACTGGATGGTAGTCTGGCCCAGAGTGCCAAGGAGAAGGCCGACCTTTTGGGTTCTCTCTTTGCCTCCAACTCGACCATGAACGATGGAGGTGCGCTTCCGCCTGGTATCCCTTGGTGTGGCACTTCAATGCCAGAAATTAAATTCAAGCAACGGGACGTCAGGCGGGAGCTTCAATCCCTAGATATTCATAAGTCGAGTGGGCCGGACGGCATTCCCGCGGTGGTACTTAAGCGGTGTGGTCCGGAGTTGTGTCCGGTGCTTACACGTCTTTTTACGCTTTCATACTCCATGAAGCAAGTCCCGGCGTCGTGGAAGATCGCGCACGTGCATCCTGTGCCCAAGAAGGGTGACAGGACCGACCCGGCCAATTATAGGCCTATAGCCGTCACCTCCCTTTTATCTAAGGTGATGGAGCGTGTAATTAATACACAGCTCCTGAGGTACCTTGAGGAACATGACCTGCTCAGTGACCGGCAGTACGGTTTCCGTCACGGTCGCTCGACGGGCGATCTTCTTGTGTACCTCACACACCGCTGGGCGGCGGCTATCGAGAGTAAGGGTGAGGCTCTAGCAGTGAGCCTCGACATCTCGAAAGCCTTTGACCGGGTTTGGCACCGTGGTCTTCTTACGAAACTGCCCTCCTATGGACTGCCCGAGAGTTTTTGCGGATGGGTGTCCAGCTTTCTGGCTGGTAGAAGCATCAGGGCCGTCGCTGACGGCAGCTGTTCTGACTGCATGGCCATAAACGCTGGAGTACCACAAGGCTCAGTGTTGTCCCCTACTTTGTTTCTGCTGCATATCAATGACATGTTGTCTATTGACGGCATTCATTGTTATGCGGACGACAGTACGGGCGACACTTATTACACGGGCCGTCCCGGTATCTCTCGGGTTGCAGTGGAAGAAAGTCGTGAACAACTTGTGTCTGAAGTCGAGGCTACTCTCACCAGAGTGTCCGATTGGGGTCGACAAAATCTTGTCCAATTCAACCCTACCAAGACACAAGTTTGTGCTTTCACCGCAAAAAAGACCCCATTCACTGTGGCGCCACAATTTCAGGGCACATCTCTCACCATCTCTGAAAGTATAGGGATCCTTGGTGTTGACATCTCCAGTGATGTGCAGTTCCGCAGTCACTTGGAGGGCAAGGCCAAGCTGGCGTCCAGGAAGCTCGGAGTGCTCAGAAGGGCGCGGCGGTACTTTACTGCGGCGCAAGCACTGCTTCTCTATAAGTCGCAAGTGCGTCCGCATATGGAGTACTGCTGTCACCTCTGGGCGGGGGCACCCGAATACCAGCTTCGTCCATTTGACTCGGTGCAAAGGCGAGCTATGAGAGTTGTCAACGATCCCATACTTGCAGGTGGTGTGGATCCTCTTAGTGACAGGAGAGACTTTGCTTCTCTGTGTGTGTTCTACCGCCTGTACAACGGTTTGTGCTCTGAAGAATTGTTTGATATGATGCCTACGGCTACATTCTATCATCGCACCGCTCGCCATAGACAGGGTGTTCATCCTCACACGTTGCGCCCTGTGCGCTCGAGCACGGTGAGGTCTAATAGAGGCTTTCTTCCGCGTACGCTTAGGTTGTGGAATGATCTCCCTGCTTCGGTTTTCCCAAACGCCTACAGTATGGGGTTCTTCAAAAGGGGACTTAGAAGGTTTTTAAATGGTCGGCAGCGCGATTGTGGCGCCTCTGGTGTTGCAAACGTCAATAGGCTGCGGTGACCACCGGTACATCTGGTGGGGCCGTATGCTTGTCTGCCACTCTAGTGGTATAAAAAAAAAAAAACCTACTACAAATTATTTAATCTGTGTCCCGGATCTAAGCTATCTCTATTAGAATTTCTCTTTTTAAAAATTGGTCGCAATGAAGGTATTTTTTGAAGCATCTCGTTGAATTTACTGCTGAGTCAAGGGCTGGCACCTTTCTCGACGAATACGTAAAGCTATTCAAAGAGATAATGCTGCTAGACTTTCGGGCACGAGGCCAAGGGGGACGTTATTTAGATATCGTTTAGTTAGACAGATAATTACGTTTAATTTTTTTTTAAATTTATCTATAATAATAAGATTACAGGGTATCTATTCACCTATCAGCGCCCAGCCCAAACCCTTAGACCTAGAAACTTATTTTTTTTGGGTAAGGTACACTTATATAGTAAGCTACCGATAAGAAAGGATTTTTGGAAAATCCACCATTTAGGTGGCAAAATTAGGGGGAAAAGTTTGCATGGGAATTCGCCATTTCTAAAGTTAGCAGCATGAAATTTCACACCTACACATGTTTTTTTTATTACAAAATAATAGACAGTGTAACAGGGATGTGAAAAAAATGTCAATTCAGGAGTTAAACAGGAAATGTAAGTTTGTATAGGAACTTCTTCATTTTCAAATATAACTACTTCAAATTTCGTATAAAAGGTTCTAAACAAAAATAATTGGTAATGAGGTTGTAAAATATCAAACACTCCATCATTAAGCTTCTATTATATGTATTAATAAAATTACAGTGTAAGTTATTTATTTATCAACGCCCAGCCGAAACCCAACTAAAACAGGGAATTTAAAAATATATCGTAACTAGGTACTTCATTTTAAAAGACACTTTAAATTTCTTCCCGCTGCTCTTATAATGTATCCTCCAGAAAACATATTTCTAAATTCCAGCCCTAACGTTATAATATTGAAGTATATTCTAGGCCGAGCCGGGAGGCGATGCTAGTATAATATATTTAACTAGCTGACCCGCGCAACTTCGTTTGCGCCACATAAGAGAGAGTATCACCTGTTCCCGTCGCATTTACTCCCGTCGCGTTGCGTTTACTCCCGTAGCGTCTCCTCGTTAATATTCAATACATAACTATAAATATTCACGCAGCACACGCAACGAAGCTCTCAAAATGAATAACTTTTCCCCCGTTTTTTAAACATTTACTATTACTGCTCCGCTCCTATTAGTTGTAGCGTGATGCTGTATAGCCTATGACACTCCACAATAACGTAGCTTTCTATTGGTGAAAGAATTTTTAAAATCGGTTCAGTAGATCCCGAGATTACCCCTTACAATTTAACAAACACACAATCTTTACTTCTTTATAATATTAGTATACTTAGATAACTTTTTATTTCAAAATACAAAAGGCACGAAAATGTAATAAACAATACTCGCTTCCACGTCACTTTTTTGTAAATCAACAATACTAAAGACGATATGCGCTGAGCTTCCTTAAGCCATAGGTTTGGGCTTTGAAAAGTAAAGCCTCGACATTTACGTCACTGTGTTTCACATCATAAATTGTAAATGTAGACGGAGTTAAACCGCGGTTACATGAAAATACATCCGCAACAATTTCCACAAAACACTCCGTTGAGTTTTAGATATTCAAATGGAACGGTGCAGTACGTGCTGACTAGAATAGTAACATAAATACGAATCTTAGTTAGAAATGTTTGCTGTACATGAACGTTCTAGTCTGAACGAAGTCTGTGAATTACTCGAAACTAGGTACCTATTCTATGTTGAACACAAAAATGTTGCTTGGCGAATTGTATTATTAATTACAAGCTATCCGGTGCAACGTCGTTGACGCCACAAAGAGATGGCGATAGGAGGGGGTAGTTTATACTTCATGCTCAAGGGAGCGTGTGAAACTGGGGTGTTTGCTTGAAAACACCCATACATAATAGAAAAAATAGGGACCCTTTAATTCTAGGTACAGCGCAGGAACACCAAAAAATAACAGAAACCCTATTAATGCAAGATCTCGCTGTCTAATCTTTGTTCCTGGACTGTGAGGTTTTTACATATATCTGTTGCCACTATAATAACAAATAGGTAAGTACTAAAAACAGTTTTTTTCTTTGTTTGTAGTGTATTAGTAACTTCAGGGTATAACCGACAGATTTCATTATAGAGACCAAAGTTAGTACACATTATGCACTTTTGCTTTATCACTTGTACTTTATTCCACTATTTTCAATATTTTTACATATAACCTGACCGGTTTCGCTTCACAGCATTCTCAAACGTAACTCAAATGTAATGTAATGTAGAATACTTGTAATGTGTTATAACAAGTTCCACCAAGTTCCAACAATCAAGACTATAAATGATACCAAAGTTAGTCTTACAGGTATATTTACTTTTTAAGGTTGCTGTTTGATGTCTATGCGTGTAGTTCATTACTTTATCATGATAGAATGAAACCACTCTAATCTTGTCGTTTGATTTCGAAACTACTTTGAAACTCTTTTTGAACACAAAAAAGTTCTTCGTCAACTTTGATTCATAGGTGAAAAGGACCAAACATCTATTCAGAAACTATTATTTAATTAATAAATCTGATCCACTGATCAACTAAACAGTTTCACTAAACAGAATAGAATTAGCTTTATTTTCAGAGCTTCACAAAGACTATACTAATATTATAAATGCAATAGTTTATGAGTCTAGTTCGGGATGTCGTAAGATAATAGTCTGGAGCAACACATGGGCTCCTTTTTCTCAAATAAGTGCCCGTGGAAAGCGAGAACAGGAAAAAAAATTCACGCAAGGGGGCCGTGGGCGCCATCGAGTATCATATAAATGTTCATCGAAAACTCTAGCTCAAAATGTAATCATTTGGTGCTAAAGTGTATCGAAAATTTGTAAAACATAAGTTGCAAATTAACATTTGGGGGCACTGCAGTGCCCCCAAGCCAAGTCGAGCGCGATGCAAACACTGCCTTACCATCCTTTACAGGAACCATTTCACCGCATTTTCAGGCCCCTATTTGAGAACCTCAGGATAAGACCAGAACGCAGAAATTTTCGCTATCCAGTTAGCTATAATCACATACTAAAAATCCAAAATTTCAAGTCTGTAGGTCATTTAGTTCCGGAGTTAAGCGAAAGCAAAGTTTCGCATTTATGACACTTATTCACTCATGATCATCAAAATAGAACTAGTACTTCCCATAAACTGAGAGAGCTGAAATTTGGTACAGAGTTAAGGTTTAATGACCACATAAAGAGAAAACTATAAAAACTAGGATAATCGAAGATCTGGAGTACCTGGCGACCCTGATTAGAAAACACAAGAGCCCAACCAAACTATTAAAGATCGACATACCGCCTTTACAAATAATATTGAACTTAGTGGGCCGCTTCTTTGATGTCAAAAATCGAAGGTCTGAAGTATCTGATGAACAACCTTCAGCTGGTCTCAGCTGTATTAGAGATATGGTAATGCCCCCTTCTACTATTGGGACATAAAAAATCGACATCGGACCCATCTTTTAATTTAATCTAGCCTATAGCATCCCACTGCTGGGAGAATGCCTCCCCTTCTGCTTTATATACAAATATAAATAAAATTAAAAGAAAACTCTGGATAATACTAGACTGGCTTTTATACTTATACTTACAAGTTTACAATAAGAAGTAGTCGAATGATTATCTTTATTCTATTCGAAAATTACACAAATTAAATAAACAAATTATTTTCGCTCAAAATTTGGTTAAAATATAATGGCATGAACGCGAATGGGCAATACGAAAAACTGTTGCTACTGTACAAGTATCAGAACCGGAAAAAAAAAGATCTGTAATAATAAAAAAACTACTCTCAAAAAGAAAAAAACTGCGTCTAATAAAAAAATCTAATAAAATAAATCAATTAGCCCACGTTTCTACAAAAAGAAGTGAAATCGCACTAATCACATTCTGTAAAAAGCTAGCCAATTCTCGATGGAGCTACTTGTTTATCTCTAAAAAGTAATGAGATCTAGACAAAGTCGTGCCAAGTCTAAGGTTCCTTACTGCGATTTCTTTATTATTATAGGTAATGTTGTATGACTTCGACGTTGAAGGGTACACAAGGGTACAAAACAAGATGCTTCATGACACCATTGCACCAATCTGTTGCCAGAACCGCTACCCATTGACGATCGAAAATTGCCACTTGGAGAACGTTGATTCAATACCAGTCATTTATAGGCTTGATAAAGCTGCGTATTTCAATAATACTTATGTATGCCTTATTATGCCTGAAACAAACAGTATAAAAAATTATTTCCAGTACAGACGGACTTCTAATCGTTGATAGAAGTCCGTCTGTACGTCTATTTTATGTTAGATTGGTGGTCGATTTGACGCTTGAATAGAAGTCAGCATTGTCAATGCTGAATGCATGTGTTGCACAATCAAAAACAGCCTAAAGTGAGACACTAGCGTCCAATTACCAATACCAGTATGGGCTCTTATCTCGCTTAACAAACATAGGTAGTAACAACAGATATAACATTACGTGTAAACAAAATTGACTTGTACACACTAACGTATAAAAAATTTTCAACGGCCAAGTCACACAACATTAACTATAATAATAAAGAAATCGCAGTAAGGAACCTTAGACTTGGCACAACTTTGTCTAGATCTCATTACTTTTTAGAGATAAACAAGTAGCTCCATCGAGACTTGGCTAGTTTTTTACAGAATGTTTTTGGTGGGATCTTAATTACAATACCTAATTGTTTACATCATTAGAGGGATTTAATTTAATTAATGCTATTAAAACTTACGTTTGATGGAAACGAGGCTTTAGATGTAAGGAACATTATTACCGACCTTAATTGTTGCATCAATCAGGATCAAATACGCTATACAATGATCATGTTGTGTCAGTTTTGAATGGAGCTTCTGAAACTAGTGTTAGATGAGGATCCAAGTTAAATGGGAAGTTCCCTAGTGAGTGAACTCATAGAGCAACACGATTTGTGATGTTTATCGGAAGAGGAGGCACCATACTGAGACTTTCCCCTCTGTCAAAGCTGACTCAAAAAAGAGTCCGCTTATACACATACATATTATAATAATATGGGGCCCCAAAATTAACTCATCAAACTCATGAGATGACTTGACATCGAAAATCAATATGTGTGGAAAAGAAATAATGTGTATGTCTGAAATGATGAGTGTATTGTTTTAATTGTTTTGTGTAATTTCCATAGTGACAGCCGATTGCTTTTGTAGAAGTGTATAGGAACCGATTTTCCCCCGCAACATTATGATCGACAGCTATGTATAGAGCAAACATGTTAAGTCTAATTTAGAAGTATATACTTGCACTGGTCGCGTTGCTCTATGGAGTGAAATACGCTGGGATTTAGAGAGTTAGCTATAGTAAATCTAAAATGATTGACCTTATTGATCTATTACCTTATTGATACTACTATTCGGGTACCCGAATAGCAGTATTAATGAGATGCACTTGCGATATGTTGGGGCACACTTGGGAAGAGATCAATATAGAAAATTTTGCGGCGAATGAGAAGCATAAATACCCCGAAAACTACTGCGTGATGACCTTCTGCAAACCTTTGGCATGGTTAGATGACCTAGACTGACCTGAACGATCTGGACTAAAATGTCTGCGTGACGTAACTTCTTTAGAAATCACAACACGACATTTTCGATTATGAAATTGTAGGTACTTCTCATGCAAGTGCGATGGTAAACAATCTTATTTTCTTATTGCCAAGTTTATTCATAACCGCACAGAGTGTAATATGCTATCATAAAAAGAAATTGTTATTAAATCTTTATTTTATTTTGTGTGCCTAACTTCCTGCTCTCAATATTGAATGCTTTATTTGAAAATCCTAAAAAAGGGGTTGTCTGTAAACTCAGTTTACGGACGAAGATTTTCCGTGATGACGTCTTATGAAACTATGAACGCAATTGGCCGATGGAATGGAAGAGATGTAGATATATCACAAACTAACGCTTAGGCTGATCGTTCCTCTCTATCGCTTGTTCCGCGCTCTCACTTGTACGCTCGGTTCATGCGGAACGTTACACCTTTTTGTGTGTGCATCCAGCATTTATTGATTTATAAGACTTTATCACGTAAATATTTATGTAAAAATATCACTGAGCAGTCGATATCACAAACTACGTATATTTTGATAATATAGATCAAATAATAAGGCCAGATCAGATATTGAGGAGGTTACATTAGCATTTTATTTTCAACCCAAAACGATTACTTCAAATTACAGCCAGTCGTCAGAATGTTACAAATTTTAGGATCGTGCGAAACCATAAATTGGATTGTAGGTTATGTCGTTGGGGTAAAACAGTTTTTGAAATGTAGGGCAGTCCTATTTTTGGGATAATTTGTTGCTTTATTTAGAGGAGATTAAGGAAATATCAAATAAACTAATAACCCGTGTAATACAGCTGTCAATACCAATCCATTCTATATCTATTCAATATAATTCACGTGTCACGATATTGATGCAAAATATTTACATCATACATACAAATAGTCACGCCTTTATTCCCGAAGGGGCAGGCAGAATAGTATCCGCTCACATTTCATCCTATATTGGTTTGTCCGACGTAATAGATGGTGAGTCTGTAGCCGTGTGAAATGGGCAGGTGCAGATTTTGTCGATTTAAAAATTTTCAAGCCTACCATAATATGGACTGTTACTTTACTGATAACTGGAACCAATGGCTCAGCGTGACTTCCGAAGAATGAAAACGCTTGCAAATGAAATGCTTACATGACTGTTTCCAGAATACTGAGTCAGCGGGGCTACAAGCGCTTCTGATGTTGGATGAACTCAGAAATGAATTATCTGATAATAACTTTCAATTTGAATGTGTGTTTGGAAAGATATTTTTATTCAGTTTTTTTTAATACATTTCCTCTGATAATTTTATGCGGGAGCATTTTTTATTTACCACCATTTGAAGAGTGGCCATACTATTAAAGTTACAACTATAGGTACTCAAATGAAGGTTTTAATATATCAATCGCTTTAATGTAGTGGCTTGAAGAAGTTGCTTTAATAGCTTCAAAGTTGAGTAAAATTTCAGACAAAAACATTTTATCCTCTACTTTTTTTCCGATCCCGAATATCGGGTGCTGGACAGTGATGCAACTCAAACGCAGCGGAGAGAATCTTCACCAGAACGGAGTGTTTCAAAAGATCGTTCCTCTGTCGAACTATAGAAACCTGGAACTATCTGACCGCACACGTGTTTCCCTCATCCGGGATTCTTCAAGCGGAGCATGAGAAGCACATCACAGGGCCGCCAACTTGACGACCACTGTCAGAAGTCTTATGGACTGTGAGAGTGGAGCCCAATCGCTAGATGCGCCACGGCTTTCCATCAGGCTAGCGACGTTACTTTGGCAAGATTATTTCAAAAAGTAAAACCTAGTATTGACGTGCACGCAAAATAAACTCCGCGCCCCGCTAGTACTTAACATAAACCTAAGTAGCTCTTATATAGAGTGTTGACATTTTGCTAAGTTTTAATCCTAAACAAAACACAAATCATAAAAAAGTATCTGACACTCAAGACACTCGAGCTATCAATATTGATCAGATAAACTTGTTACGATGTCTATAAAGCAACAGAATAGGTTCTTGACCCACTTTATGTAATGTAATATAATAAGCTAATCTTATTTTCATTCATCAAAATAGTAAATTGGATTTGGGAGACGTAAAATAGCAATCATGGATGATTCTATAATCTACAATATCTCTAGCAATAGAAAGAAGATAACTGAAAAAAGAAAATCTAGTGCTAAATTGTGATCTCAAGATTTGAGTCAGATGGGAACGAACTATAAATATACAGTAACTGGCTGATGCCCGCAGCTTCGCCCGCGTAAAATTTGTTTCCGTTCCCATAAGGACTTATTCCCGGAATAAAAAGTAGCCTGTGTGTTATTTCAGACTATAATTTATCTCTGTACCAAATTTCAGCCAGATCCGTTTATCCGTTCGAGCGTGAAAGAGTAACAAACATCCACACATCTACACTCACAAACTTTCGCATTTATAATATTAGTCAGATTATAATCCTTCTTTATAGTCGCAAAATATGGTCGGTGCGCTTGGACAGTACAAGCTTAATTAATATAAAGAAAATTCTGTAGAGTTACATACATTATATTATAGCAGTCTTTATGTTTTCAAGTTTTTTTAAGTATTCAAAACATGAGGATCACCTTCGGTCTACTGCAATCAGCCGGGATGAGCGCCTGGAATTTTTTTTTATACCACTAAGGTGGCAGACAAACAAACGGCCCACCAGAAGGACCGGTGGTCACCGCAGCCTATGAACGTTTGCAACACCAGAGGTGCCACACTCGCGCTGCCGATCCTGTAAAAACCTTCTAAGACCCCTTTTGAAGAACTCCATACTGTAGGCGTTTGGGAAAACCGAGGCAGGGAGGTCATTCCACAACCTAAGCGTGCGCGGAAGAAAACACCTATCGGATCTAACCATGCTGGAACGCACCGGACGCAGAGTGTGAGGATGAACTCCCTGTCTGTGGCGAGCGGTGCGATGATAGAACGTAGCCGTGGGCATCATATCAAACAATTCCTTAGAGCACATACCATTGTACAGGCGGTAGAACACGCATAAGGAGGCAAAGTCTCTCCTGTCGCGAAGAGGTTCCACACCAGCTGCAAGTGTACAGGATCGTTGACAATTCTTACAGCTCGCCTTTGCACCGAGTCAAATGGACGAAGCCGATATTCAGGTGCTTCCGCCCAGAGGCGACAGCAGCACTCGAAATGCGGCCGCACTTGCGACTTATAGAGAAGCAGTGTTTGCGCCGCAGTGAAGCACCGCCGCGCCCTGTTGAGCACACCTAGCTTTTTGGACGCCAGCTTAGCCTTGTCCTCCAAATGACTACGGAACTGAACGTCACTGGAGATGTCAACGCCAAGGATTCCTATACTTTTGGAGATGGAAAGAGATGTGCCCTGAAGTTGCGGCGCTACAGTAATTGGGGTTTGCTTAGCGGTGAAAAAACACGCTTGTGTCTTGGAAGGGTTGAACTGGACAAGATTTTGTCCACCCCAATCGGACACTCTAGTAAGAGTAGCCTCGTGTGACACAAGCTGTTCACGATTTTCCTCCACTGTGTCCCGAGAGATACCGGGGCGGCCCCTGTAACAAGTGTCCCCCGTACTGTCGTCCGCATAACAATGAATGCCGTCAATAGACAACATGTCATTGATATGCAGCAGAAACAGAGTAGGGGACAACACTGAGCCTTGCGGTACTCCAGCGTTTATGGCCATGCAGTCTGAACAGCTGCCGTCAACGACGGCCCTGATGCTTCTACCGGCCAAGAAGCTGGACACCCATCCGCATAATCTCTCGGGTAGTCCATATGAGGGCAATTTCGTAAGAAGACCACGATGCCAGACCCGGTCAAAGGCTTTAGAGATGTCGAGGCTCACTGCTAGAGCCTCACCCTTACTCTCGATAGCCGCCGTCCATCGGTGTGTTAGGTACACAAGAAGATCGCCCGTCGAGCGACCGTGACGGAAACCGTACTGCCGGTCGCTGAGCAGGTCGTGTTCCTCAAGGTACCCCAGGAGCTGTGTATTAATTACACGCTCCATCACCATATATAAAAGGGAGGTGACGGCTATAGGCCTGTAATTGGCCGGGTCGGTTCTGTCACCCTTCTTGGGTACAGGATGTACTTCGCGATCTTCCACGACGCCGGGACTTGTTGCATAGAATAGGAAAGTGTGAAAAGACGTGTAAGTACCGGACACAACTCTGGACCACAATGCTTAAGTACCACCGCGGGAATGCCGTCTGGCCCACTCGACTTATGAACGTCCAGGGATTGAAGCTCCCGCCGGACATTCCGCTGTGTAAATTTAACTTCCGGCATGGAAGTGCCACAACTCGGGATGCCCGGCGGTAAAGCACCCCGTCGCTCATGGTCGAGTTAGAGGCAAAGAGATTACCCAAAAGGTCGACTTTCTCCTTGGCACTCTGGGCCAAACTACCGTCGGGTTTAAGGAAGGGTGGTAATCCTGACCGACAGAAGTTTTCCTCGGCAGCTTTGGCAAGCGACCAAAATTCACGACTTCCTGAAGGGTAGCCTGCTAGCCGTTCGCCAATTCTGCCGACGAAATCGAACTTGGCCTTGACAATTGCTCTTTTACTGGACCTCGAGGCGGCATTTAACAGTGGGCGCACACTAGGCGTCTTGTCGCGGCGACAAGCTGCGGGCGCCAAATTACATACATTTTGTTCTAAGCTCCGCACACTAGGCGACATGTCGCCGCGACTTCGTGACAAACAAGGTGACAAGTCGCCGCGACATGTCGCCGCGACATGTCGCCGCGACTGTCGCCTAGTGTGCGCCCACTGTTATTTGCGTTTCACCTCAGAGATGTTTGGATCTGAATTAATGGAATGATTGTAAGGAAAGAAAGTTAAATTCAATAGTTTTAATAAGGATTTACTTGTTCCTTTCTTGAAAGGCTCCATTCCTTAAAAGTAATCTTTATAGGTTACATGGTTCCATGCATAATTATATATTGGGCATTAAATATTTATAATTTTATGATTATTGAAAATGTTCTGTAAATTTTAAAGATACCAAGTAGTTTCAATTACGAAGCTATGAGTCTATAACTTTTCAAACATTTTCCTAATATCGAGCTAACTCAGTAGGTGATTATAATAATTATGTACGTTCTACAACATCCGCCACACATGGTCGTTAGCTCAAGGTGATCGATAAATTGCTCCTACTGACGTTAATGAAGCTCATCCAGAGCATTAATTGTTAGTGGTTTGGGGCTATTCATTCTAAGTTCTATTACATTACGAGGCAGATTTATATAATGGACAGATTATATTCATAGTATATTGTTGTTTATACAAAACTAGAGGATCTCAAGCGGTTTAAGCCGCATAGGGAATACGGAAATAAAATATATCCAATAGCCCCGAGGATAGTCTAGCAGCTAGACTATCCTCGGGGCTATTGGATATATTTTATTATAGCCTAGCTGACTCTAGCTTGATCTAGCGTGATTGTTTACAAAACACTCAGTCCGCGGGGCCACGAAAGCTTCAATTTATTATAATTACAATTTAGCCGGAACTGTATCCTGAAACCTCAACACGGTACGCACGTATACATTTGCACCACAGAGACACCCTCGCGATAGATATAATCATCATTCCGCCATTATTAAGCGCTCATAGCATCAGATTTGACGATAACCATAACACCAAAGTCACAATGATTATGACGTTGAAAGAAATACACGAAAAAAGTCTTTTAAAAGGAAAAATACTCCGTGAAAATTACCCGAAAACAGTAAAACGTCGTCGTACCAAATTTACCTGCTCCTTCTAAGCCTCGCAAAAGTAAAGGCGATATCTTATCCTCGAGTTCAACTAATCAGGTGAATCTTAATCACCTTTTAGGTACTTTCGGCACTCCGGGACCCAAAGTAAAGAAAAGATAAGTAAAAGTGTCTTAGCTACCTTATTTAAGTGCCTTTCTACTCTGTTCGCTTCGTAAGTATCTATTGGCGATTCCCAGATGGCATTATTCATTGAACCTGTCCTTTGACAGCGGCCAAATATTGCTTCTCTGGTTAAGGGTATTTTAGAGAGCGGTATTTTATCTTTTAGATTATATTGTAATAAGTAAGATACTTCGATTAGAACAAACTATTTTTTAGATATTAATATCGGCGATAGTTTATTTGACACATGGATGTATTGTGTACATTTAAAGTAAAAAATATCTATAAAGTTAGAGTTAGATATCCTTGAGCGGTATTTATTAAGATGAAATACTTATGGGTATATATATTCATCTGTTTTCTCATAACTTCTAAACTAGGTACTTATCAGAATTTGAGGATAAGCTATTGAAATTACTTCATTAAATCATTACGTAACCACACTATCTTTTTTTTTTAATTTATTTATTTAGGCACACAAAACACATTACAATCATAAAAGCTATGACTATAAAAAATACAGTTCTGTGCTGGATTGTAGCGTAAACTAGTGCACACAGTAAAAACAATGCAGAAAATACAAGAAAGGCACTGAATTATAAAACAACCGTGCTTATTAATATAGGTACTTATATTTAATAGGTATTTATATAATATTTTCTAATATTATTATCTAATTGTCTAATCTTTATGGAGGATGTCTTTCAGAATACGCTCATATCTTTTAAAGCTTGGGTCAAATATATCAAGGGGCGGGTTCTTTTTCGCCAGCTCATTGTATTGACGGGCCATTCTTGTTAAAGGGTTGTAATAAGAGATGTTGTTTTTTATAGATTTGTAGGGAAAATAAATTTGTCTCGTTCGATCTTCGTGCCCTGAATCTAATATTAAATGTTATTTGGGAAAGTAATTCCGGTGTGTCAGTCAAATAATGTAAGATTTTATAAAGATAGATTAAGTCAAAGCATATGCGTCTAGTTTCCAACTTTTGTACATTAAATCTACGAACTATCTAATAATGTAAACCGTTTACGTATGTACTTGCCTACTGAAAGAGTGGTGGCGTAGAAGCAAATATAATTTTTACAACAGCCAATTTACGCGCTGTTATTTAAAACCAAATATACAACAGTCCTCCGAGCAAATACCGAACTCAATAGTCGTCATAGTTAAAAAGATGTCCTTGTTTTCGGTAGATTTGATTCCCTGCATGGAGGTAAATGATTTGTTGAATATTTTCTTATTACTGCGAATTAGTCTTACCGAGCGCAAAGGCTTTAAATCACCTATTAATAGACTAATCTCACTTCCTTTCTTTCAATTCTATTATTATGAAAATGTCTCGCTTTATCTTTGTGGCGCAGAACATTTGTAAATAAAAGAGACCAATCCTAAAAGAATAGTTTACCCCTGAGTATAGCGAATTTATGGAACACGACATTATTGTAGCTTGCCTGAGGGTTGCCACAACTAATCCTGGCAGGAATCGTGCCCGAAGGAATAAGTGTTTTAAACAACTATAAAACTACATGTATTAAACTTTGGTCGTAAATGAGTAGTTTCACAATTGGTCGAAGAAATAAAAGGGCGTGCACTAGTCTTTTTTTTAACGTGAGGGTGAAATCCTCATGGATGCTATGCCGGACTCCTACCGACTAAAAAACTTCACGTAACGTTCAACAGCCTCTGGTTGGGAGCCCGGGGTAAGCCCTCGGAAGGATGTCCCAGGATTCCCAACGGCGTGTACTAGCCTTAGTGATTGATTCAGCTTTCCCCGAGAATGTCTTGGTCGTATTAAGTGATTAATATCAGTACAAATAATTCTTACGAAGGTGTATAAAGAAATAAATGGCATGTACTGTCTTATGACATTGCCTTATTAGTACCTGTTATATATTTGCAAGGTTTATACTAGAAAGGCACAGGTACATGGCGCAGATGATCAAAAATTTATCCCTTTAAGAAATGGATGACTGCAACACCAGATGTTCTACACTTAGGTACCTTGTCGACACTTTCAAAACTTCTATGGCCCCTATATATATTATATTTACGTTAAAATACGTAAAATAAAAAATGCAATCCTAAAGAAGAATATTTTATGAATTTCTAACAGTAACAATGAACTTACATGACCTCGCGATAAAGCCATTTCAAAAACAAATTAGACTTGCAAAGCTTTTGAAATATTATTTTAACTTTGGATAACAAATCAAATTAAATGGATCGTCTCGATTATAATAAAATCGTAAAGGTGATTATGTCTGGAGGTACTATAAGTACATTCATATATTTTTAACAAAAACTGACGTTAGCAAAGTACCTACTAAATAAAAATTTGATCAAGATTTTGCTATTTTAAAATAAATGTCAGTCCGTATGTCTATTTGTAAGAGCTAGATGGATTTATTATGTTATTTAATATTATTTATTTAAAAGAGAAATATTTTTATTATGCAGGGAATAATCTAAAGTTAAAAGTACTCACTGGATAAATATAAATATTAAAAGCAATCAGTTTGATGATAAATAACAACTTATTTGAAAGTAAAAAAAAACAGATAAGTCCAGACGGATATTGAACCCGCGAGATTTTCCCAAACCAAGACAATTCTCTGCCAACCGAGCTACAGAACCTCGGTCTCCTGCCTTGGTTCTCCCACACGCCAACAGTATGAGGTTCTTTAAAAGGGGTCTTAGAAGGTTTTATAAGCTTGGCGGCGCGAGTGTAGCACCTCTGGTGTTTTGCAAACGTCCATTGGTTACGGTGACCGCCTCTAATGTTCATAATATTGCAAAGTGCTAGAGAGATGACACTTGTCTTCTGGTACAGTCACTACTTATCACCTGAATAAATCAAGAATACCTACGTGTCTGGCAAAGCCACAGGCTCTGAGTCCAAGCAGGAGAGGTAGACCATAAGACATCCGGCACGGTGTTCTAAATAATCCTACTAATATCCATAACTAGATAGTTCTATTGCAGCAAGTACCAAACTGTTACGTACTCCCTTAGACCATATAACACGGGACTAGCCTTTGCGAACCACCGCATACAAAAATATTCTGCCAGTTTTCATACAAATGAAGGGGGAAACACAAAGACATATAAAATTTCATTGCAATTAAAAATGTATTAATCGACAAACGCGTAATGGCTGTTGTGTGTTAATTGTTATTGTACAGTCAACTACAATGTAATGTACTAGTTTAATCATATAAAATGATGTACTGATGTACAGGCTTTTCATAAAGCCAAAAGACCAAATGGTCATGTGCAATGGCAGAAAACAATGCTTAAGTAAGGCGCATCCTGTGGTTAGATGATCTAAGCGTACTCCTAGTCATTTGTAGAAAATAAACTCTTTCCCCTCTCGTATTTATTTTTCGTAAAGAAATTGCGGCCAACATTTCTTAGTTCTCCACTACGATACCTACTCAGAGGAGATTAAACGTCAACATCTAAAACAAACCATTCACAGCTTCGGTCTTCATCACACGGTTTATTTATATCTATAATCCTATTAACGAAGGTACTTGGTCTTGACTGTAACATGAAGTATGCACTTCAAAAACGGTATTAAATGTTTTCATATTGTTGGAGAACTGAAATGGTTTGTACAATATAAGTGTGGGTAGGTACAGGCATCCTGTGTGCATATATGACTTATGTCTGAACTACAAAGTCAACACGTATTCTAGTCTTATTTTTTGCTGATTTATGTTAGTGTAAGCCACTGTGATGCCATTGTATTACTAAATCAATACCTACTGTTACTTCATAATTTCAGTTAAATAGGTTAAATCGGATACCGATAGCTTCTCAAAAAAATGTCATGCAAAGTTATGACGAGTTAGTAGTCCCAATGCCCCACAATTTCCGAAAAATCAGTAACGAACATCTTCTTATACTTTCACTTACAATAATAGTAAGTAGATTTACTTTCATTATCGTGAATGAACTCCCAAACTATTGTCAACATCGTCAATCAATAAAGTTCGAGAATCCATCCTTGGTACCTTCAGTTCTCGTTTACATACATCCTGTACATGTCGACATCAAGAGGAAACATCTGACGGGATTTCAATAGCTCAGTGTAATATATGTATTCAATTAAGTGTATTTATGTTATTATTGGAGAACTTCATTGCTCGGCAGAGGACACAGACACGCCCTGTCAAATTTTGTGGGCTCTGACGGATCTCTTTTGTAGTGTAGTGCTATTCGTATGAAAAGCCTATAGAGAAAGCACTAGCAAGTCAGCATTTTGCAGTACAGTGGAAGCACTCGAATATTAAATAAGACAAAAATAATATTTTTGTTTTACGTTATACCATCCACGACTATACGAGTATTGTTATTGATTAAATGGATAAAAAAAGCTGATTGTAGTTTCTTGCTATTGAAAAATGTAAAGCCCTCCATAAGACCATTAATTTGGCTTAACAAGTACAACTGGGACGTGTATATAGAAGCACAGAAACGCTATTAAATGAAAACGCCACTAGCGCTCCCTCATCTCAAAACTTACTGTGATGGTTGACGCCACAGATATCTGACTGTTTTCTGATTTCTATGGTTGAAGTAGTAATCGTTTACTAAATACCTACTGAGCCAGCGGGACTACAAGCAAAAGGGAGATGAGATATACTGGTATAAACGTACAATGATAGAAAAACAACAAAATAAGGAGCCAAGATTTTCTCGCTGTAAACAAGCTACGGTGGAAAATGTTATTTTGCGCCAGGAAGTACAAAAAACCCTTTCTTTAAATAATAGAAAAGATACAACGGAAACACTGGTATGATAAAATCGTTTTTATCTTTCTTTTTGGTGTTAAGATGTAGGTGACGAAATATTTGTTTTACTATTCATTCCATCTATAAATTGGATTTAGATAGGTTTATATAATGTAGCTCGCGCTCTCCTGGTGAAAAGCCATGATGACATCGAGCAAATTAAGGTCCAAGCTTATGGCTAAGCCATTCACAAGACTTTTTTTTAAATTTTATAAGAACATTTGATAAACTTTTAATTATCATGACAATTCTTTAGTTTTCAGTGGAGTCGAAACGTAAACAAATGAAAATTCAATTCATAATGAACCTAAGTATTATTTTATCATACTTCAAGAAAATCCGCACTAATATGGACTCATGGCAAATTAATTTGTTTATTGAAATTATTATTATTTTGTAACGAAATATTGGAACGAAGGAAGGTTCATAAAGAAGATTATTGTATGTACTACATAGTGGTAGCATATAAAAATTCTCAGGTCAATTGATTGTTTGATTTACACAGTGCTACCTGAACTCAATGTAAGCTAACTTTACCTAATAGTTGGACATAAAAATATCACGCATCAGAATTTACCAAATAACCTTGACACAAGTCTCTAAAATGAGTTGGATACTATTCGGGTACGATTTCACATCAGTCTATGGAACCCCTCCGCACCACTAAGTTGAATTCTTAACCCGGCGAGAATGTGGTACAAAATGAGTACATCGAGAATGTGGAGGGTCTTGCTGACCCCGTATTTCAATCTTTTATATTTTTTTAACCAAGAACGGATATCAATCTTATAGGGTAGTCGACAACTAAGCGATTATAATAACTTAAAATTTCTTTACATAAACAAGCAATGACTTGTGAATGTAAAGAAATTTTCCGCCTTTCAAATTAATTAAAATTATAGGTAATATCTAAAAAAATATATCAATTTTCGGCTCTTTGCCTGACATATCAATTATCATAAAAAATATTAATCTTTTACTTCTAATTCGACTTCTAGTTTTATTATATTGGTAATATAAGATGAGTTCAACAATAAAAGATCACAAAATCAGTCTTAGAAACTCACGCCCCCCCCCCCCCTAAAAGAAGCGGGATAGCATCTGAACAACCCCCCAAAAATACCACCCCGTCCCACTAGGTAAGGCCGCAGTGGTAGCTGTAGGTCTGTTGGGAGTCCTGGGTATCCTTCCGAGGGTTTACCCGGGGCTCCCAACCTTGGGCAGTTAGGCAGGATACGTGTGGTTTTTAGTCGGTGGGCGTCAAATAACATGCATATAGGATTTTCTCGCGTTAAAATAAAAAGAAAACTAAATGCGTTCAGCCTACCGTTCTTCGCGGTACATTTGTCCAAATATACCTAAAAAAACAAAATATTCAATGAAAATCGTTAATTGAACTAAGGAATGAAACTTCTACGTCACGGTTGTGGAAGGGTCATACGTACCATGTAGACGTTATTTCGACGTGTACGACATGTAAACAACAAATACAGGGTCAAATAGACCCCGCCACATCCTCGCCGGGTTAAAATGTTGAATTATTTTTCCCGAACCAACCTCTGCTTTAAATGAATACAGTAACAACAAAAGGAATCTAAAACCGACAACTTACTTCTGCTTTTTTTTTACGTGAGGGAAAATCCTCAGAGGATGTTATGCCGGACTCTTACCGACTAAAAAACCTCATGCAACGCCCAACAGCCTGTGGTTAGGAGCCCCGGGTAAGTACGAAGGATGTCCAGCTTCAAGGGACTTGTTAAATTCTGTAAGATCATATTTATCTATTTTTTTCATTTTATTAACTGTTTTTTTTTACCTTGAGTTTATTTTCCAATTACGGTACTTGCTGTGTCAGACTTTCGTAGTATCGATCTTTAGAATTTCCATTAGTAGGTATTTCTGATTGACTTTTTTGTAGGTCGTAGCGCTCAGTACGAAAAATACTACTTGTTTTGTAATTATATACATGTCAGGCCTTTTAAGCCGAAGGTACTACACGCCCACATTTGGACATCAGGAGCTTCATCATAACTGTACTATTAGGATTTTGTAGTTAGTTTTTCAACTTAAATAACGCTGTATGTTTTATTAAAATCGGTTCAGCGGAAATGATAATACAGCTTGACCTATGTTTTAATAGAAGCCCTATCCATTGGACAGGTCAAAATCGATTGGATATTAGTTAAAATCACCTCTCAAACGAAGTCGCGGGCAGAAGCTAGTATAAATATATAATTAATTATACCTATAAATATTACACTCTTATAACATTTTTGAGCAAGAAAAAATTTAGTACAACTCATAATATCCTAGTAAAAAACCGACTGATCAATATAACACACCCCAAGGTACCGTGTGTTTTGCGTAAGAATAAGGACAATAAAATTTCCCTGAAGATGCTTATGAAAAATATGTGGAGGGTAAAATGAGCAGGAATTCACAAAAGGTTATACAAGGACGGAGATTTACTTGTCTCGGTAAAATTTTGTATGCACACAACGTACACTCATGTGTTCTTATAAAGGTGAGCAGACGATAAGAAAACAGAAAATGGCTATGAGAATTTGTTTGAACCTTCATGAAATTCTTATAATTTTTTATAAGAAATTTTGATGGAGGGTTTACTTTTGTTCAAACGCACTTTTATACAAATTATGTTACTTAAATATTAAAACATAAAAGTATGAGAAAATGTTGTTAATTATACTCTAACCCCTGAAAGGTTTTACTGAAATTTGGTTTACAACCCAGTAAACTTAACTCCGTACCTCGCCAGAACACGTTTTCTCGCGTATCAGGTGCGTGTCTAGTAAATTTGATTCAATTTTCAAGCAAAAGTTCGTAACCTATTTTACAGGTTTTGCGAGTTTTTTTAATTTTTTTTTATTATAACACTAAGGTGGCAGACAAGCATACGGCCCACCAGAAGGACCGGTGGTCACCGCAGCCTATGAACGTTTGCAACACCAGAGGCGCCACTCTCGCGCTGCCGACCCTGATTTTGAGTTGAATTGAGTAAAATTTTTACAGAAAGCTTGATAATACGTTTTCATTTAATTATATTTTAAGAGTTTTGCAGTCATTGAGTTCTGATGGTAATGCAATAATAATAAGAAAAAATGGCGATCTATCGCAGTAAAAATTTAAAATTAAATTAAGCTTAAAAGAAAACTCCCGTGTGGCGACGGGGTCCCGTGTTGCGACGGGTAAGAGTACAAATTGTCGCCACTCCAATACTAAGCAAAAAAATTCATTACATAGAGAAGGAAAACTCGAAATGAAACCCGGTTGTCAGTGAAATGACAATCGTTAAGTCAAGTTGAAGGCCATTGTAAAATTTCAACTGTTGGTCGAGGCGACCTGCACCTGTCCATTTTAACACGGCAATAAGCTCACCAGTTATTACTTGGGACATAAAGCTAGAAGGTAAAATGTGGGCGTATACTATGCCTCTGCCTGCCCCTTAAGGGATAAAAGCGTGACTATATGTATGTTAAAAAAGAAACATAACTCTGTTTTAGTTATTATGTTTCTTCTTCTTTGTTTTATGTCTTATTGTGACACAACAATTGGTTTCATTTTTTACTTTCTGTGGGTCTAAATAAGATACCTACATAATTCCACAATACATTATTTTGTTATACCTCGAAGGGTTTAGGCAGCGTTTTTGCTTAAAGCTCGCAAACAACAATTTTTTTACGACCGCTCCAACATTTAGCTTTATATTTTGGTCAATGTATTCAAAAACTTAACAAATAATATACTTAACCCTTCCTCGAGAAACACTCTATCTATTGAAGATCTCAGCATTGCAGTAGTTTTTCAGTTTATCGCGAACAGACAGACAGACAGACAGACGCGGTGGGGGGACTTTTATAATATGTAGTGATATGATAACTTTATTATTATATTTTATTCTGATCTGACTAACGACTAGAACTAGACCAATTAGGTTATGTTACCTAGCTAGCAGCCAGTTACGGATGCCACCTGAGCTTGTTTGCAAAATAAGCACTTTTAACACTTTCCTGCAATGGATGTATTATGCAAAGTTAAAATGATTTAGGCAGCAGATAAAGCGTAGCTTTTGTAACCATTTTCAGAGAAAAGGAAAAAAACTGATTTTCATCTTTATTGACACTACATTTGCTGCGTCTCCCGACTTTGCCTATGATAGACTTTAAACTCCCGATGCACCTTATTTGTCTAACCAATATTAAATTGAATGTTTAGTATAAATTTAATATTTAAAAAAATTGTTAGTTATTCTAAAATGTTGACATTTTTATCACTGCCACTCCGCTCCTCTAGGTGATGCTATATCATATTATAATTACCTTCTTCAATAAACGGGCCATTGCACACAACAAGCATTTTTAAAATCGGGTTAGTCGTTCTCGAGTTTGACCCTTATATTCAAACTCATTAACTTTTTCTCTATATATAATTAGTAAAAATTGAATAAAAATAGAAAAATATCAAGAATTAAAAAGTCCAACTATTCGCTCTAAATTATCCAACAAAACAAACGCAATTTTAAATGCTTGCGGTGAGCACAACCACTTTGTTCTATCTGCTAATAGCGTCCGACGATTTCGACCCGAAATTTCGTAAAAGCAGCACCAACACTGCCCATTCATTTGGTCTTTCCATTAAAAGGGTGCTTTTAACTACAGCTAATTTATGCAGTGCACGGTTTGCTGGGACAGATTACAGAGTAGCGTGTTCATTCTCTGCGCAATTTGGGTTTGAATCACGCCTGTCGAATGTGTTACGCCTGGTGGAAATTCCTGGCTGTTCATTTGTGTTTTTGAGTTGATGTTTTGTACGTTACTGTTAAGTACGTTTAAAACGTCAGTTTCTATGCAGTGCCGTTTCAGATTTATATACAGATAAGGTTGCCCAACTTTGCTCACGGCAAGAATATTATAAGTTTTAATAGTAGATATTATTTATTTAAGCAGGTTACAATTTCTACAACTAATCATGTTACCAAACTACAAACGCAGTTCGGTGGCAAGAGTACAGTCAATTTCTTAATTATTCCATGAACGAGTACATTTTCAATGCATTTTGATGCCTGATGCCCTTCATTCTAATCTTTGTATTGTACTCCTAGTCTCACATCTCTCACACTTCCACTTCTTTGGAATTTTGCATAATATGTTCTCTCCGCATGCTACCACAACACTCGACACCTACGATGCCCCTATTCTTTAAAGCTTTATTCGACTGTACATAAAAGCGAGAAGTTACGTTACTAATTACGCTGCTGATAAATTATCCTTAATTTAATCATATATTTCTCATTATATTGTTTTCTTTAGTCTATTCTAATAATAATATTATAAAGAAGTAAAGTTTGTGTGTTTGTTAAATTGTAAGGGGTAATCTCGGGATCTACTGAACCGATTTTAAAAATTCTTTCACCAATAGAAAGCTACGTTATTGTGGAGTGTCATAGGTTATATGGCATCACGCTACAACGAATAGGAGCGGAGCAGTAATAGTAAATGTTTCAAAAACGGGGGAAAAGTTATTTCTTTTGAGAGCGTCGTTGCGTGTGCTGCGTAAATATTTATAGTTATGTAAAAAATATGTACCTACTACAAAATTGTTTCTCTTAAAAAAGTTCCAAAAAAATTGCGTGATATCATGTGTCTATCTTTGGGTGGGTGCACAATAACCATTATAATGGCAATCAATTTTTTTCTACAATAATGCCACGGGATACCTCTTTCATTTTACAAACGAAATTGTTCTTAAAAATAATGCGACGGGAATACACGCGACGAGAAACCTTTCTCTCTCTCGCTCTGTCTCACGTAGTATTGAATATTAACGACGAGACGCTACGGGAGTAAACGCAACGCGACCGGAGTAAATGCGACGGGAACAGGTAATACTCTCTCTTATGTGGCGCAAACGAAGTTGCGCGGGTCAGCTAGTAGTTTATACGAGTGCGGGGTTCACATACATGAAATCACAGATTCGAGATTCAGTCCGTATTAAGAATTAAGTTTCGATTCGAATGAATTATTGCCAGTCAAAAATGCCAAAATATTAATAATACAAACTTTTTTAGTCTCTTGTACAACAAAGTATAAATTTTAAAGACAATTTAGTCTCCCCTAAAACCGAAACGAGTATACCAACAAAGTATTCACAAATGTTGTATCTGCGGTCGGAACCGCTAGGATATTTGTATTCATGAGTTTTATGCTTAGTTTAGGTTGCAGTTGCATTAAATTTCCACCAGCTACAGAATTCATTAATATACATAGGTTGAGGCCATAACTATTTACTTATGTAGTGCCCGCGACTTTTCCCGCTGTATTTAAGTTTTCGGTAACCTATCCCACAGGAACTTGTTTCTGTGATAAAAACCTATGTGTTAATTCAGAGCGACGCCAGCTATCTAAATATCAAATATCAGTTAAGAGGTTGTAGCATAAAAGTGTAACTAGTATCTTGACATACATCACAAGTCATTCTGGACTCGGACAAACTAAAACCCCACTATACTTTACTCATAAGGATGTCCCAGAAAACATAAAAGGATGGAGTAAAAACTGAACAAATGCAAGTTTAACTAGCGCCATGATGAGGGTCTTGAAAGTGCACTGTGTATAAAATTAGTTAACAATAGGTATTTACCTATGTAATGGCCGTTCTGCAGTAATGACCATTTAAAATCAAAATAATTTTTGTTTGGCTAAGAATTCTAATTTCAAATAAATTTTATTTAAAAAACATGGAATTCATTTTTTAAAAGTAGTTATTTGTTTATTGATTAGTGTGACGTTTTCATCGCATTTCACTCTTTTTTGTCATCATAGGTACGTTAAACGTTCGAGTAATTATGGAATATGAGTATAGTCGTGGCAGCAACGCGGCACACGCGGAACGCAACATCAACGACGTTTACGGAGCTAACACTACAAACCAACGCACCGCCTGTTATTGGTTTGCTCGCTTCCGTTCTGGAAATTTCGACCTAAAAAATGAACCTAGCGCTCGTGGAAAACGATCATACACAATCTAGTGCAGCAGCAGCTTTCGACGTTAGCGTCAAAACAATATCAGTCCATTTGGGTAAAATCGGCAAGGTAAAAAAGCTTGACAAATGGGTGTCCATGAACTCAATGATCGCCAGCGCAAAGTACGCGTCGAGACATGCCTTGCATTGGCCAATACACACACAAATAAAGGAATTTTGAACCGCATTGTTACTTGCGATGAAAAATGAGCCTACAGACTACTACTTTTCCCAGAATCTGGATAACTTCTTGACGGGAAAGAAATTCAATACCCGAGAGGCAGTACAAAAAAAGCCTTTAAAGAATTAGTTGCCTCCCGTCCAGTTGATTTCTTTAAGAAGGGCATCATACAAATATATCGCTGCTTTGGCCAAGGTGCGTTGATTCCATGGGTGATTACTTCGATTAATACAAATAAAAAATACTTACATGAAAAAAATCGTTTAATTTTTCATTCATAACGGCAATTTCATAGGTAAAGACCTAATAATAATAAAAAAAACAGTAATAGGAATGCACAATATTAAAATATTAGCCGCGTTACGTTAAGCCGTTATATTGTAAATAATTATCCTATTTTAGTGAAATTAAGATTAACTTAGGATCAAGTTTTATGCTGTTTTTATTTTCTATTGAAAGCAAATAAATTGAGTAAAGGAGGATTATTTCATTCTCAAAAGGTTGTCCGTTATCAAATAATATTGAACCAAATGTCCGTAATCAATTCCTAATCTCTCAAATCTAAATTTCTTTAGAAATATAAGGAATTTGAACTGAAATTAAAACGAGAAATACATAAGTTGAATACTTTTTAGTTATACCACTAACCTATGACCTAATTAAAAGTAGCCACCTACGAACTTTTGCAACTCCAGAGGTGTTTCACTCGCGGTCGCGACCCTATTGAGTGTTGAAATGAGGCTTACCTTAATAGACTATGGCAATCTGCTATAAAATTGCCCATATGACCTTTTTTAAACATGTGGTAATCGTTCATAGTTTTAATAAGGATTTACTTGTTCCTTTCTTGAAAGGCTCCATTCCTTAAAAGTAATCTTTATAGGTTACATGGTTCCATGCATAATTATATATTGGGCATTAAATATTTATAATTTTATGATTATTGAAAATGTTCTGTAAATTTTAAAGATACCAAGTAGTTTCAATTACGAAGCTATGAGTCTATAACTTTTCAAACATTTTCCTAATATCGAGCTAACTCAGTAGGTGATTATAATAATTATGTACGTTCTACAACATCCGCCACACATGGTCGTTAGCTCAAGGTGATCGATAAATTGCTCCTACTGACGTTAATGAAGCTCATCCAGAGCATTAATTGTTAGTGGTTTGGGGCTATTCATTCTAAGTTCTATTACATTACGAGGCAGATTTAAATAATGGACAGATTATATTCATAGTATATTGTTGTTTATACAAAACTAGAGGATCTCAAGCGGTTTAAGCCGCATAGGGAATACGGAAATAAAATATATCCAATAGCCCCGAGGATAGTCTAGCAGCTAGACTATCCTCGGGGCTATTGGATATATTTTATTATAGCCTAGCTGACTCTAGCTTGATCTAGCGTGATTGTTTACAAAACACTCAGTCCGCGGGGCCACGAAAGCTTCAATTTATTATAATTACAATTTAGCCGGAACTGTATCCTGAAACCTCAACACGGTACGCACGTATACATTTGCACCACAGAGACACCCTCGCGATAGATATAATCATCATTCCGCCATTATTAAGCGCTCATAGCATCAGATTTGACGATAACCATAACACCAAAGTCACAATGATTATGACGTTGAAAGAAATACACGAAAAAAGTCTTTTAAAAGGAAAAATACTCCGTGAAAATTACCCGAAAACAGTAAAACGTCGTCGTACCAAATTTACCTGCTCCTTCTAAGCCTCGCAAAAGTAAAGGCGATATCTTATCCTCGAGTTCAACTAATCAGGTGAATCTTAATCACCTTTTAGGTACTTTCGGCACTCCGGGACCCAAAGTAAAGAAAAGATAAGTAAAAGTGTCTTAGCTACCTTATTTAAGTGCCTTTCTACTCTGTTCGCTTCGTAAGTATCTATTGGCGATTCCCAGATGGCATTATTCATTGAACCTGTCCTTTGACAGCGGCCAAATATTGCTTCTCTGGTTAAGGGTATTTTAGAGAGCGGTATTTTATCTTTTAGATTATATTGTAATAAGTAAGATACTTCGATTAGAACAAACTATTTTTTAGATATTAATATCGGCGATAGTTTATTTGACACATGGATGTATTGTGTACATTTAAAGTAAAAAATATCTATAAAGTTAGAGTTAGATATCCTTGAGCGGTATTTATTAAGATGAAATACTTATGGGTATATATATTCATCTGTTTTCTCATAACTTCTAAACTAGGTACTTATCAGAATTTGAGGATAAGCTATTGAAATTACTTCATTAAATCATTACGTAACCACACTATCTTTTTTTTTTAATTTATTTATTTAGGCACACAAAACACATTACAATCATAAAAGCTATGACTATAAAAAATACAGTTCTGTGCTGGATTGTAGCGTAAACTAGTGCACACAGTAAAAACAATGCAGAAAATACAAGAAAGGCACTGAATTATAAAACAACCGTGCTTATTAATATAGGTACTTATATTTAATAGGTATTTATATAATATTTTCTAATATTATTATCTAATTGTCTAATCTTTATGGAGGATGTCTTTCAGAATACGCTCATATCTTTTAAAGCTTGGGTCAAATATATCAAGGGGCGGGTTCTTTTTCGCCAGCTCATTGTATTGACGGGCCATTCTTGTTAAAGGGTTGTAATAAGAGATGTTGTTTTTTATAGATTTGTAGGGAAAATAAATTTGTCTCGTTCGATCTTCGTGCCCTGAATCTAATATTAAATGTTATTTGGGAAAGTAATTCCGGTGTGTCAGTCAAATAATGTAAGATTTTATAAAGATAGATTAAGTCAAAGCATATGCGTCTAGTTTCCAACTTTTGTACATTAAATCTACGAACTATCTAATAATGTAAACCGTTTACGTATGTACTTGCCTACTGAAAGAGTGGTGGCGTAGAAGCAAATATAATTTTTACAACAGCCAATTTACGCGCTGTTATTTAAAACCAAATATACAACAGTCCTCCGAGCAAATACCGAACTCAATAGTCGTCATAGTTAAAAAGATGTCCTTGTTTTCGGTAGATTTGATTCCCTGCATGGAGGTAAATGATTTGTTGAATATTTTCTTATTACTGCGAATTAGTCTTACCGAGCGCAAAGGCTTTAAATCACCTATTAATAGACTAATCTCACTTCCTTTCTTTCAATTCTATTATTATGAAAATGTCTCGCTTTATCTTTGTGGCGCAGAACATTTGTAAATAAAAGAGACCAATCCTAAAAGAATAGTTTACCCCTGAGTATAGCGAATTTATGGAACACGACATTATTGTAGCTTGCCTGAGGGTTGCCACAACTAATCCTGGCAGGAATCGTGCCCGAAGGAATAAGTGTTTTAAACAACTATAAAACTACATGTATTAAACTTTGGTCGTAAATGAGTAGTTTCACAATTGGTCGAAGAAATAAAAGGGCGTGCACTAGTCTTTTTTTTAACGTGAGGGTGAAATCCTCATGGATGCTATGCCGGACTCCTACCGACTAAAAAACTTCACGTAACGTTCAACAGCCTCTGGTTGGGAGCCCGGGGTAAGCCCTCGGAAGGATGTCCCAGGATTCCCAACGGCGTGTACTAGCCTTAGTGATTGATTCAGCTTTCCCCGAGAATGTCTTGGTCGTATTAAGTGATTAATATCAGTACAAATAATTCTTACGAAGGTGTATAAAGAAATAAATGGCATGTACTGTCTTATGACATTGCCTTATTAGTACCTGTTATATATTTGCAAGGTTTATACTAGAAAGGCACAGGTACATGGCGCAGATGATCAAAAATTTATCCCTTTAAGAAATGGATGACTGCAACACCAGATGTTCTACACTTAGGTACCTTGTCGACACTTTCAAAACTTCTATGGCCCCTATATATATTATATTTACGTTAAAATACGTAAAATAAAAAATTCAATCCTAAAGAAGAATATTTTATGAATTTCTAACAGTAACAATGAACTTACATGACCTCGCGATAAAGCCATTTCAAAAACAAATTAGACTTGCAAAGCTTTTGAAATATTATTTTAACTTTGGATAACAAATCAAATTAAATGGATCGTCTCGATTATAATAAAATCGTAAAGGTGATTATGTCTGGAGGTACTATAAGTACATTCATATATTTTTAACAAAAACTGACGTTAGCAAAGTACCTACTAAATAAAAATTTGATCAAGATTTTGCTATTTTAAAATAAATGTCAGTCCGTATGTCTATTTGTAAGAGCTAGATGGATTTATTATGTTATTTAATATTATTTATTTAAAAGAGAAATATTTTTATTATGCAGGGAATAATCTAAAGTTAAAAGTACTCACTGGATAAATATAAATATTAAAAGCAATCAGTTTGATGATAAATAACAACTTATTTGAAAGTAAAAAAAAACAGATAAGTCCAGACGGATATTGAACCCGCGAGATTTTCCCAAACCAAGACAATTCTCTGCCAACCGAGCTACAGAACCTCGGTCTCCTGCCTTGGTTCTCCCACACGCCAACAGTATGAGGTTCTTTAAAAGGGGTCTTAGAAGGTTTTATAAGCTTGGCGGCGCGAGTGTAGCACCTCTGGTGTTTTGCAAACGTCCATTGGTTACGGTGACCGCCTCTAATGTTCATAATATTGCAAAGTGCTAGAGAGATGACACTTGTCTTCTGGTACAGTCACTACTTATCACCTGAATAAATCAAGAATACCTACGTGTCTGGCAAAGCCACAGGCTCTGAGTCCAAGCAGGAGAGGTAGACCATAAGACATCCGGCACGGTGTTCTAAATAATCCTACTAATATCCATAACTAGATAGTTCTATTGCAGCAAGTACCAAACTGTTACGTACTCCCTTAGACCATATAACACGGGACTAGCCTTTGCGAACCACCGCATACAAAAATATTCTGCCAGTTTTCATACAAATGAAGGGGGAAACACAAAGACATATAAAATTTCATTGCAATTAAAAATGTATTAATCGACAAACGCGTAATGGCTGTTGTGTGTTAATTGTTATTGTACAGTCAACTACAATGTAATGTACTAGTTTAATCATATAAAATGATGTACTGATGTACAGGCTTTTCATAAAGCCAAAAGACCAAATGGTCATGTGCAATGGCAGAAAACAATGCTTAAGTAAGGCGCATCCTGTGGTTAGATGATCTAAGCGTACTCCTAGTCATTTGTAGAAAATAAACTCTTTCCCCTCTCGTATTTATTTTTCGTAAAGAAATTGCGGCCAACATTTCTTAGTTCTCCACTACGATACCTACTCAGAGGAGATTAAACGTCAACATCTAAAACAAACCATTCACAGCTTCGGTCTTCATCACACGGTTTATTTATATCTATAATCCTATTAACGAAGGTACTTGGTCTTGACTGTAACATGAAGTATGCACTTCAAAAACGGTATTAAATGTTTTCATATTGTTGGAGAACTGAAATGGTTTGTACAATATAAGTGTGGGTAGGTACAGGCATCCTGTGTGCATATATGACTTATGTCTGAACTACAAAGTCAACACGTATTCTAGTCTTATTTTTTGCTGATTTATGTTAGTGTAAGCCACTGTGATGCCATTGTATTACTAAATCAATACCTACTGTTACTTCATAATTTCAGTTAAATAGGTTAAATCGGATACCGATAGCTTCTCAAAAAAATGTCATGCAAAGTTATGACGAGTTAGTAGTCCCAATGCCCCACAATTTCCGAAAAATCAGTAACGAACATCTTCTTATACTTTCACTTACAATAATAGTAAGTAGATTTACTTTCATTATCGTGAATGAACTCCCAAACTATTGTCAACATCGTCAATCAATAAAGTTCGAGAATCCATCCTTGGTACCTTCAGTTCTCGTTTACATACATCCTGTACATGTCGACATCAAGAGGAAACATCTGACGGGATTTCAATAGCTCAGTGTAATATATGTATTCAATTAAGTGTATTTATGTTATTATTGGAGAACTTCATTGCTCGGCAGAGGACACAGACACGCCCTGTCAAATTTTGTGGGCTCTGACGGATCTCTTTTGTAGTGTAGTGCTATTCGTATGAAAAGCCTATAGAGAAAGCACTAGCAAGTCAGCATTTTGCAGTACAGTGGAAGCACTCGAATATTAAATAAGACAAAAATAATATTTTTGTTTTACGTTATACCATCCACGACTATACGAGTATTGTTATTGATTAAATGGATAAAAAAAGCTGATTGTAGTTTCTTGCTATTGAAAAATGTAAAGCCCTCCATAAGACCATTAATTTGGCTTAACAAGTACAACTGGGACGTGTATATAGAAGCACAGAAACGCTATTAAATGAAAACGCCACTAGCGCTCCCTCATCTCAAAACTTACTGTGATGGTTGACGCCACAGATATCTGACTGTTTTCTGATTTCTATGGTTGAAGTAGTAATCGTTTACTAAATACCTACTGAGCCAGCGGGACTACAAGCAAAAGGGAGATGAGATATACTGGTATAAACGTACAATGATAGAAAAACAACAAAATAAGGAGCCAAGATTTTCTCGCTGTAAACAAGCTACGGTGGAAAATGTTATTTTGCGCCAGGAAGTACAAAAAACCCTTTCTTTAAATAATAGAAAAGATACAACGGAAACACTGGTATGATAAAATCGTTTTTATCTTTCTTTTTGGTGTTAAGATGTAGGTGACGAAATATTTGTTTTACTATTCATTCCATCTATAAATTGGATTTAGATAGGTTTATATAATGTAGCTCGCGCTCTCCTGGTGAAAAGCCATGATGACATCGAGCAAATTAAGGTCCAAGCTTATGGCTAAGCCATTCACAAGACTTTTTTTTAAATTTTATAAGAACATTTGATAAACTTTTAATTATCATGACAATTCTTTAGTTTTCAGTGGAGTCGAAACGTAAACAAATGAAAATTCAATTCATAATGAACCTAAGTATTATTTTATCATACTTCAAGAAAATCCGCACTAATATGGACTCATGGCAAATTAATTTGTTTATTGAAATTATTATTATTTTGTAACGAAATATTGGAACGAAGGAAGGTTCATAAAGAAGATTATTGTATGTACTACATAGTGGTAGCATATAAAAATTCTCAGGTCAATTGATTGTTTGATTTACACAGTGCTACCTGAACTCAATGTAAGCTAACTTTACCTAATAGTTGGACATAAAAATATCACGCATCAGAATTTACCAAATAACCTTGACACAAGTCTCTAAAATGAGTTGGATACTATTCGGGTACGATTTCACATCAGTCTATGGAACCCCTCCGCACCACTAAGTTGAATTCTTAACCCGGCGAGAATGTGGTACAAAATGAGTACATCGAGAATGTGGAGGGTCTTGCTGACCCCGTATTTCAATCTTTTATATTTTTTTAACCAAGAACGGATATCAATCTTATAGGGTAGTCGACAAATAAGCGATTATAATAACTTAAAATTTCTTTACATAAACAAGCAATGACTTGTGAATGTAAAGAAATTTTCCGCCTTTCAAATTAATTAAAATTATAGGTAATATCTAAAAAAATATATCAATTTTCGGCTCTTTGCCTGACATATCAATTATCATAAAAAATATTAATCTTTTACTTCTAATTCGACTTCTAGTTTTATTATATTGGTAATATAAGATGAGTTCAACAATAAAAGATCACAAAATCAGTCTTAGAAACTCACGCCCCCCCCCCCCTAAAAGAAGCGGGATAGCATCTGAACAACCCCCCAAAAATACCACCCCGTCCCACTAGGTAAGGCCGCAGTGGTAGCTGTAGGTCTGTTGGGAGTCCTGGGTATCCTTCCGAGGGTTTACCCGGGGCTCCCAACCTTGGGCAGTTAGGCAGGATACGTGTGGTTTTTAGTCGGTGGGCGTCAAATAACATGCATATAGGATTTTCTCGCGTTAAAATAAAAAGAAAACTAAATGCGTTCAGCCTACCGTTCTTCGCGGTACATTTGTCCAAATATACCTAAAAAAACAAAATATTCAATGAAAATCGTTAATTGAACTAAGGAATGAAACTTCTACGTCACGGTTGTGGAAGGGTCATACGTACCATGTAGACGTTATTTCGACGTGTACGACATGTAAACAACAAATACAGGGTCAAATAGACCCCGCCACATCCTCGCCGGGTTAAAATGTTGAATTATTTTTCCCGAACCAACCTCTGCTTTAAATGAATACAGTAACAACAAAAGGAATCTAAAACCGACAACTTACTTCTGCTTTTTTTTTACGTGAGGGAAAATCCTCAGAGGATGTTATGCCGGACTCTTACCGACTAAAAAACCTCATGCAACGCCCAACAGCCTGTGGTTAGGAGCCCCGGGTAAGTACGAAGGATGTCCAGCTTCAAGGGACTTGTTAAATTCTGTAAGATCATATTTATCTATTTTTTTCATTTTATTAACTGTTTTTTTTTACCTTGAGTTTATTTTCCAATTACGGTACTTGCTGTGTCAGACTTTCGTAGTATCGATCTTTAGAATTTCCATTAGTAGGTATTTCTGATTGACTTTTTTGTAGGTCGTAGCGCTCAGTACGAAAAATACTACTTGTTTTGTAATTATATACATGTCAGGCCTTTTAAGCCGAAGGTACTACACGCCCACATTTGGACATCAGGAGCTTCATCATAACTGTACTATTAGGATTTTGTAGTTAGTTTTTCAACTTAAATAACGCTGTATGTTTTATTAAAATCGGTTCAGCGGAAATGATAATACAGCTTGACCTATGTTTTAATAGAAGCCCTATCCATTGGACAGGTCAAAATCGATTGGATATTAGTTAAAATCACCTCTCAAACGAAGTCGCGGGCAGAAGCTAGTATAAATATATAATTAATTATACCTATAAATATTACACTCTTATAACATTTTTGAGCAAGAAAAAATTTAGTACAACTCATAATATCCTAGTAAAAAACCGACTGATCAATATAACACACCCCAAGGTACCGTGTGTTTTGCGTAAGAATAAGGACAATAAAATTTCCCTGAAGATGCTTATGAAAAATATGTGGAGGGTAAAATGAGCAGGAATTCACAAAAGGTTATACAAGGACGGAGATTTACTTGTCTCGGTAAAATTTTGTATGCACACAACGTACACTCATGTGTTCTTATAAAGGTGAGCAGACGATAAGAAAACAGAAAATGGCTATGAGAATTTGTTTGAACCTTCATGAAATTCTTATAATTTTTTATAAGAAATTTTGATGGAGGGTTTACTTTTGTTCAAACGCACTTTTATACAAATTATGTTACTTAAATATTAAAACATAAAAGTATGAGAAAATGTTGTTAATTATACTCTAACCCCTGAAAGGTTTTACTGAAATTTGGTTTACAACCCAGTAAACTTAACTCCGTACCTCGCCAGAACACGTTTTCTCGCGTATCAGGTGCGTGTCTAGTAAATTTGATTCAATTTTCAAGCAAAAGTTCGTAACCTATTTTACAGGTTTTGCGAGTTTTTTTAATTTTTTTTTATTATAACACTAAGGTGGCAGACAAGCATACGGCCCACCAGAAGGACCGGTGGTCACCGCAGCCTATGAACGTTTGCAACACCAGAGGCGCCACTCTCGCGCTGCCGACCCTGATTTTGAGTTGAATTGAGTAAAATTTTTACAGAAAGCTTGATAATACGTTTTCATTTAATTATATTTTAAGAGTTTTGCAGTCATTGAGTTCTGATGGTAATGCAATAATAATAAGAAAAAATGGCGATCTATCGCAGTAAAAATTTAAAATTAAATTAAGCTTAAAAGAAAACTCCCGTGTGGCGACGGGGTCCCGTGTTGCGACGGGTAAGAGTACAAATTGTCGCCACTCCAATACTAAGCAAAAAAATTCATTACATAGAGAAGGAAAACTCGAAATGAAACCCGGTTGTCAGTGAAATGACAATCGTTAAGTCAAGTTGAAGGCCGTTGTAAAATTTCAACTGTTGGTCGAGGCGACCTGCACCTGTCCATTTTAACACGGCAATAAGCTCACCAGTTATTACTTGGGACATAAAGCTAGAAGGTAAAATGTGGGCGTATACTATGCCTCTGCCTGCCCCTTAAGGGATAAAAGCGTGACTATATGTATGTTAAAAAAGAAACATAACTCTGTTTTAGTTATTATGTTTCTTCTTCTTTGTTTTATGTCTTATTGTGACACAACAATTGGTTTCATTTTTTACTTTCTGTGGGTCTAAATAAGATACCTACATAATTCCACAATACATTATTTTGTTATACCTCGAAGGGTTTAGGCAGCGTTTTTGCTTAAAGCTCGCAAACAACAATTTTTTTACGACCGCTCCAACATTTAGCTTTATATTTTGGTCAATGTATTCAAAAACTTAACAAATAATATACTTAACCCTTCCTCGAGAAACACTCTATCTATTGAAGATCTCAGCATTGCAGTAGTTTTTCAGTTTATCGCGAACAGACAGACAGACAGACGCGGTGGGGGGACTTTTATAATATGTAGTGATATGATAACTTTATTATTATATTTTATTCTGATCTGACTAACGACTAGAACTAGACCAATTAGGTTATGTTACCTAGCTAGCAGCCAGTTACGGATGCCACCTGAGCTTGTTTGCAAAATAAGCACTTTTAACACTTTCCTGCAATGGATGTATTATGCAAAGTTAAAATGATTTAGGCAGCAGATAAAGCGTAGCTTTTGTAACCATTTTCAGAGAAAAGGAAAAAAACTGATTTTCATCTTTATTGACACTACATTTGCTGCGTCTCCCGACTTTGCCTATGATAGACTTTAAACTCCCGATGCACCTTATTTGTCTAACCAATATTAAATTGAATGTTTAGTATAAATTTAATATTTAAAAAAATTGTTAGTTATTCTAAAATGTTGACATTTTTATCACTGCCACTCCGCTCCTCTAGGTGATGCTATATCATATTATAATTACCTTCTTCAATAAACGGGCCATTGCACACAACAAGCATTTTTAAAATCGGGTTAGTCGTTCTCGAGTTTGACCCTTATATTCAAACTCATTAACTTTTCTCTATATATTATTAGTAAAAATTGATTAAAAATAGAAAAATATCAAGAATAAAAAAGTCCAACTATTCGCTCTAAATTATCCAACACGACAAACGCAATTTTAAATGCTTGCGGTGAGCACAACCACTTTGTTCTATCTGCTAATAGCGTACGACGATTTCGACCCGAAATTACGTAAAAGCAGCACCGTCGACCAACACTGCCCATTCATTTGGTCTTTCCATTAAAAGGGTGCTTTTAACTACAGCTAATTTATGCAGTGCACGGTTTGCTGGGACAGATTACAGAGTAGCGTGTTCATTCTCTGCGCAATTTGGGTTTGAATCACGCCTGTCGAATGTGTTACGCCTGGTGGAAATTCCTGGCTGTTCATTTGTGTTTTTGAGTTGATGTTTTGTACGTTACTGTTAAGTACGTTTAAAACGTCAGTTTCTATGCAGTGCCGTTTCATATTTATATACAGATAAGGTTGCCCAACTTTGCTCACGGCAAGAATATTAAAAGTTTTAATAGTATTATTTATTTAAGCAGGTTACAATTTCTACAACTAATCATGTTACCAAACTACAAACGCAGTTTGGTGGCAAGAGTACAGTCAATTTCTTAATTATTCAATGCTTTTTGGTGCCTGATGACCTTCATTCTAATCTTTGTATTGTACTCCTAGTCTCACATCTCTCACACTTCCACTTCTTTGGAATTTTGCATATGTTCTCTCCGCATGCTACCACAACACTCGACACCTACGATGTCCCTATTCTTTAACCCTTAAATGCATGATTTTTTATTTAGTTATAAAATAAATATGTCAGTATAGATTTTGACTCATAAATAAAGGGAAAAATAATAAAAAAAATATTTATATTTTTGAAAAAATACAGTTTGTAGACATTTGGCTACATTATGCGTCTAGGGAAAAACAAATAACAATGCGGTAGGTGAGATCAAAATCTAATAACTTATAATACTAGGGGTTATTTATGTATGTAACGCAGCAAAACAATTTCTGTCTTTAGTATGACAAAGGGCCACCTGACACTTGATACATTCTGTGCGTGAAAACCCCTCACATCCTTGTAATTTGCACCTATTTTTTGTATCACACCTTCTCTCATTGTGATCAATCAACCCCGTCAGTTCTAACATCTTTAGGTGGAACAGGCTTCATAGGTCCTCAGTGCTTTTTAGCATCAAATTCTGCATTCTCACGCTGGAGACCATGGTGAGGGCCAAGGTTTCTAGCGGGGGAAAGTGGAACGCTGTTGCGTCTTTCTGCGAGCAAGTAATGCTCGAGAAAAAGGCAGCAGGGAGGGAGCGGGAAAGAAACCTCCTTCCCGGGTTCCGCAGTCGGCGACGGGGTCGTCGCTGGTTGTTTTACGTCCAGGACTACCGGCCTCCATGACCGAGGGTCAGAGAAGGGCGAGTTGGCTGCTCGTCGTCCTTACAGAAGCTGACCAAGACGGTGGCATGTCTCTTCGCCACTAATAGTAGTGGTATAGCACCCAATTATCCCCCCAGACCCTCACAGATGCACGATAGTACCCCGAACCATCTAGGCGAGGCCGCGGTGGTAGTCTGTCGGGAACCCTGGGACATCCTTCCGAGGGCTTGCCCCGGACTCCCGGCCATTAGACTGTTGTAAGGCATTTTATGGTTTTAGTCGGTAGGTGTCTTATACAACACCCAAGAATTTATAGCCGACATGACATGTCCATCATGTGATAAAAAAGCCGAAGATAGCATTTTCTACCTTTTATTCAGATCCTATACCTTCCTAAGAAACTGTCAATGAGGTCTACTCCGCCCATATAGGCACTGTAGTCCTTTATGATTTTTGGGCAAATTATAGTTTATTTGAGATGAGGTTTCCGCCACAGGTTCCGCCGTGGATGCACCACCTGACAAGTGCTAGTCTTCATAGAATATGGGAAGGTCTTCGTTATTATTCAAGGATTGATCTTCCAGTTCATGCAATAAGTCCTCTACATTTGAATAATAAATAATCGATATTATCATCATCGAAATCTACACCATCTTCGAAGACCTCACCGTCATGTAAAGCAGCAAGAGCTGGCTCGATTTCTTTTTCTGCTAGCGAGCCATACATGTTGAAAAGAAAAGCGAAATAACCAAAATATCAAAACTATACCCAAATAGGCAAAATAAAACAAACGCATGGTGTAGACATTTGGCAACACACATAAAAATCAAGCTACAGACACATTCAGGATAAATTGCCAAAAAAACCGTTATAATAGTGGTTTCTTACCCTATGTCTAATGTATTTCTTATTTTTTTAAATCGTTACAGCAACTACTTCTCAGTAAATTTCAATTCAAAAGTCACTAATTATCACACAATCAACTATTTCCCCCTTCGCTTTCGTTATGTCAAATTGCGCGGTAATTTTAATTTCTGCCGACTCTCTTTCATAGTTTTTTGTTTCATTATGTTATTGGCTATGATAAAAACATACATTCAGAAACACTTGTCACATATGTCACTTTTTAGAAGTACAAAAGTAGTTTGTAGACTTTTGGCAACAATATGCATTTAGAATTAAGTTTCGATTCGAATGAATTATTGCCAGTCAGTCAGTTTAAAGTATAAATTTTAAAGACAATTTAGTCTCCCCTAAAACTGAAACGAGTATACCAACAAAGTGTTCACAAATATTGTATCTGCGGTCGGTACCGCAAGCACAAAAGTCACAGACAGAAACTAGGATATTTTTTATTCATGATTTTATGCTTAGTTTAGGTTGCAGTTGCATTAAGGGGCGGTTATAGCGCACAAGTAGGCATTTGGCGCTCCCCTCGCCCCGGGCGCGAGACACACCGCGCGCCGGCAGCGGCAGTCAACTCTCATGCCACAGTATACAGTAGAGTAGAAAGAAACAGCATGCTAACTTTGTTTGACGTAGTAAATGCATCTAACTTTATTAAGTGTAGTGATTTATTCGAGTTTCCTAAATAAATGAGTTAATTATATTTATTATACTATTATTTTTAAGCTAAAGAGTTTCACGGACATTTCACACAACGCTATCTGATCCCAAAGTAAGCTAGGAATAACCTGCTTGTGTTATGGGTATCAGACCACGGATATTAATACTTATATACTTTTAAATACATACATATTATACGTAGAAACACCCAGACTCTTGAGACAAACATTTATGGGTCACACAAATATTTGTCTCCGGTGGGAATCGAACCCACGACCTCCAGCGCCGCAGGCGGTATCACTACCGACCGCGCCACAGAGGCAGTCAAAAGTTTGTTTGTTTGTTTAGTTGTTTGAACTCTAGAGTCTAAGAGACTGCTAGTTGAATTTCAAAAGTTTCTTAACAGAATGTCCATTTTTGAAAAATACCAAAATATATAACATCACGCTAAGGCGAATAAGAGCTGAGCAGCAACGAAACATTTTTCGAAAACTAGGATATTTCATTTCTTTTGAGAGTTTCCGTTGCGTAAGTTTGCTAGATGGTTACAGTTGCGTAAAAAATGTAAATTACATTATAACTGGTCATAAAAAATTCTAAAGTTTTCTAAAGTTGGTATGCTAAGTATGAATCACGTGATCATTTTGCAATCCAAAATGGCCGCCGCGGTGTAATCACAAAATTTCATGATGGGTATCATATAAAGGGTTTTTTTGGTATGCTGAGTACCAATCACGTAATAATTTTGCAATCCAACATGGGCGCTGCGCCGTAATTACAAAATTTCATGATGGGTATAGTTTAAGGGGTTTTTTGGTATGCTGAGTACGAATTACGTGATAATTCTGCAATCCAATATGGCCGCCGCGCCGTAATCACAAAATTTCATGATGGGTATCGTTTAAGAGGTTTTTTGGTATGCTGAGTACGAATCACGTACTAATTTTGCAATCCAATATGGGCGCCGCGCCGTAATCACAAAATTTCATGATGGGTATCGTTTAAGGGGTTTCTTGGTATGCTAAGTATGAATCACGTGATAATTTTGCAATCCAAAATGGCCGCCACGGTGTAATCACAAAATTTCATGATGTGTATCGTTTATAGGGTTTTTTGGTATGCTGAGTACGAATCACGTACTAATTTTGCAATCCAATATGGCCATCGCGCCTTAATCGCAAAAATCCATGATGGTTATCGTTTAAGGGGTTTTTTGGTATGCTGAGTACGAATCACATGATAATTTTGCAATCCAAAATGGCCACCGCGCCGTAATCACATAATTTCGTGATGGATATCGTTTAATGGGTTTTTTCGAATGCTGAGTACGAATAACATGATAATTTTGGAATTCAATTTGGCCGCCTAAGCTATTAACAGTAGTAAACTAAAAAGATTTGCTTATTAAGTTCAGGCCTAGCAATGCGAAAATACTATGACAAAAGGTTTTTATTGTAAAATTAAGGCCAATTACATTAAATTGCTACCTAGCATACGAAAGAATCCCTTAATCGATACCCATCATGAAATTTTGTGATTACGGCGCGGTGGCCATATTGGATTGCAAAATTATCACATGATTCGTACTCAGCATTCCAAAAACCCCTTAAACGATATCCATCATAGAATTTGGTGATAACGGCACGGCGGCCATATTGGATTGCAAAATTATCACGTGATTCGTACTCAGCATACTAAAAAACCCCTTAAACGATACCCATCATGAAATTTTGTGATTACGGCGCGGCGGCCATATTGGATTGCAAAATTATCACGTGATTCGTACTCAGCATAGCAACAAAAACCTTAAACGATACCCATCATGAATATTTGTGATTACGTAGCGGCGGCCATCTTGTATTGCAAAATTAGTACGTGATTCGTACTCAGCATACGAAAAAACCCCTTAAACGATACCCATCATGAAATTTTGTGATTACGGCGCGGCGGCCATATTGGATTGTAAAATTATCACTCGATTCGTACTCACCATAGCAAAAAACCCCTTAAACGATACCCATCATGAATATTTGTGATTACGTAGCGGCGGCCATCTTGTATTGCAAAATTAGTACGTGATTCGTACTCAGCATACCAAAAAACCCCTTAAACGATACCCATCATGAAATTTTTTGATTACGGCGCGGCGGCCATATTGGATTGTAAAATTATCACGTGATTCGTACTCATCATACGAAAAAACCCCTTAAACGATACCCATCATGAAATTTTGTGATTACGTCGCGGCGGCCATATTGGATTGTAAAATTATCACGAGATTCGTACTCAGCATACGAAAAAACCCCTTAAACGATACCCATCATGAAATTTTGTGATTACGGCGCGGCGGCCATATTGGATTGTAAAATTATCACGAGATTCGTACTCAGCATACGAAAAAACCCCTTAAACGATACCCATCATGAAATTTTGTGATTACGGCGCGGCGGCCATCTTGTATTGCAAAATTAGTACGCGATTCGTACTCAGCATACCAAAAAACCCCTTAAACGATACCCATCATGAAATTTTGTGATTACGGCGCGGCGGCTATATTTGATTGCAAAATTATCACGTTATTCGTACTCAGCATACGAACAAACCCCTTAAACAATACCCATCATGAAATTTTGTGATTACCGCGCGGCGGCCATATTGGATTGCAAAATTATTACGTACTTCATACTCAGCATACCAAAAAACCCCTTAAACGATACCCATCATGAAATTTTGTGATTACGGCGTGGCCGCCATGTTGGATTGCGAAATTATCATGTAATTCGTAGACATTTTAATGCATTAGGTAGCTGGTTACCATGTCGTGAAAACACTTAAAAGTAAAAGATCACCACATTTTTACCATGAGTCGCGTATGTATTTGTAACGGTTAATCTAATTACATTTTGCCCATTACTGATATTTTTATACTGTGGCGCGATTTCAACGTAATTTGGCATAATAATTACGAAATAGTTGCGAAAAAAACTGACACAGGTCCTGCCTCCACAAGCGCCAGGGCGAGACTGATCGGCCGTCAGCGGCGCAATTCTATTGCGTTTGGTAGATATTCGTACATGATAACTATGTAAGTAGTTGTTTATAGAAAAACGCTCGGAAAATGTGTATAAAACCTTAATACCTTTAATTGAGTGCAAAAAAAATATATAAAATATTAATAGTTTAGCCACAGTTTTGAAAAAACTTTTCTGAGAGAGACAACTTTGGGATTTTTTTCTATCTAGTGAAATTTATTGGATCGTGTAACGGGCTCGGAATATGTTTAGCTTATATCCTTAACTATTATATATATATTTATCAGAATTATAAACCCTTTACTTTTTGAGTAGGATTGTTTCAAAAAACTCAAAATCTGACCCACGCGGCCTTAAATTTCCACCAGCTACAGAAGTCAATAATATACATAGGTTGACGCCATGACTATTTAGTTATGTAGTGCCCGCGACTTTTCCCGCTGTATTTAAGTTTTCGGTAACCGATCCCACAGGAACTTGTTTCTGTGCTAAAAACCTATGTGTTAATTCAGAGCGACGACAGCTTTCTAAATATCAAATATCAGTTAAGAGGTTGTAGCATGAAAGCGTAACTAGTATCTTGACATACATCACAAGTCATTCTGGACTCGGACAAACGAAAACCCCACTATCACTTTACTCATAAGGATGTCCCAGGAAATATAAAAGGATGGAGTACTACGAATAATGTATTCTATAGAAATGTAACACCTATAAAGTTACCGCTTAAATCTTGGAGTAACTTACGCATACTAAAAAACAGCAATAAAAATTAACACTCACACATCCATCGTTGAATACTTGCATGCGATTGGTCGCGCCAAGGTCATACCGGCTCGGCGCCCCACCCGAAGCGGCGAACGTGATAAGCGTGGATGGTTTTATACAATAATAAGAATAGGTTCAATCAAAGTTTAATCAACAGAAAAATAATAACTGGATTGTTATTATTTTTCTATTGATTGAACTACTTTGTATGCGTATATACAAATTAAAATAAGTTGTTTTTTTTTTCACAATTATGAACCTCTAAAAATAATTAGTTTATTTAATTTATGGCGGTTGAAATTTAATAAGGACTCGTTTTTAGAAATATAATGCAAACGAATTATTAGAAATTGTTCGATTATAGCCTTCAACAACATAACATGGTGATTGCTTTCTATAGGATGACTGTCTTTCAGGGGTTTCGTGACGTCATTTCTTTCTATTATTTTGGCAAAACACTTATTTACAATTATTTTCAAATTGTGTGCCCTAGAGGCCTAAACAACCCTTTTCCTTCTATGTTGACAAGCTGTCCGAGTAATGTTTCAGACCAAAGACATAATTATTTTGAAAACAATGAATGAGGGATAAACTAATACTCCAAAATCTTTCAAACAAATTAGTTTGTGAAAATAAAGTTTTTCCGTTGCCAGTAATAAATTGATGCAGGACAAACATTCTATTTTGGTTTGCAACTTTTTTGCTACGAACCCTGCAATATAGCCCACAATTTGCTCAACTGTCTCTGGAAGTTGACGTTCCACATACAGCATATTTGACAACGCCATGCAAACTCCGAAACAAACAAAAATTATGATTTAATTTCTATGCATAATATCATCCTACCAATATAATATCTTACTAACAATATTACCTCAGCGCTTAACACACTATGATGAACACTGCATAAAAATAATTTAATTTTGGAATTGCGTTCATATTGCATAACACATTTCAACTTCCCCAAGTACGTGTTTTTAAAATGAATATTTACTAACTTATGGAAGGTGATTCCAGAGTTTTTCATATCCGTATGGCTTCTGCACCACTTCACAACACACGAAGGCATTTTTGGGATATATTTAACGCGAAAACACAATTAATATCACTGACTGATTGGTTCCAGCGACACAACCGTACGTTACGCGTGACAGCGCGGACTAACTGTGTCGCGCGGTCCCCTTTTTAAGCCCCACCTTCCGCGGTCCCCATTTGGTGGAGCCATTTTTTGAGCCGAATTACACTTCTATAGAATACATTATTCGTAGATGGAGTAAAAACTGAACAAAATGCAGGTTTAACTAGCGCCATGGTGATGGTCTTGAAAGTGCACTGTGTATGAAATTAGTTAATAATAGGTCTTTACCTATGTAATTGCCGTTCTGCAGTAATGACCATTTCAAATCAAAATAATTTTTGTTTGGCTAAGAATTTTAATTTCAATTTTTTAAAAAACATGGCATTCATTTTTTTAAAGTAGTAATTTGTTTATTAATTAGTGTGACGTTTTCATCGCATTTAAATCTTTTTCGTCATGATGGATACGTTAAAAATTCTAGTAAATTAAGATTAACTTAGGATAAAGTTTTATGCTGTTTTTATTTTCAATTGAAAGCAAATAAATTGAGTAAAGGAGGATTATTTCATTCTCGAAAGGTTGTCCGTTATCAAATAATATTTAACAAAAGGTCCGTAATCAATTCCTAGTCTCCCAAATCTAAATTTCTTTAGTAATATAAGGAATTTGAACTGAAATTAAAACGAGAAATACATAAGTAGAATATTTTTTATATACCACTAACCTATGACCTAATTAAAAGTAGCCACTTACGAACTTTTGCAACTCCAGAGGTGTTTCACTTGCAGTACCGACCCTATTGAGTGTTGAAATAGGGCTTACCTTGACAGACAATGGCAATCTGCTGTGTGCTTCAAGCTGTAATCCTCACCTTTGAAATCTCAATGAAAACGAATTTTGACAACGCCAAAAAATAGTCGTGAAATAGTCGTAAATAGTCGTACATGTAAAAAAAATAGTCGTATTATAGTTCCGGCGTTATAGCTATAGGTTAGTGAGGATTATGGCTTGAACGTCAAGCTGTAATCCTCACCTCTGGTGCAAGAAAACGGTTAATGCTATCGAATTGGTTTAGGTTCCAAAAAATAGTCGTGAAATAGTCGTAAAGACCTGCAAAATCTCAGAAATAGTCCATAAGCGGTTTCCGAGATGTGAAGGTACCCTGGTGAGGATTATGGCTTGAACCTTTGAAAACTTCAAATTTCTCCGGAACGCCTGCGAGTTTCGGTTCAAAGTTTGTGCCAAAAAATAGTCGTGAAATAGTCGTAAGAAGCTATAATCTTTATCCAAGGTGATGGAGCGTGTAATTAATACACAGCTCCTGGGGTACCTTGAGGAACACGACCTGCTCAGCGACCGGCAGTACGGTTTCCGTCACGGTCGCTCGACGGGCGATCTTCTTGTGTACCTAACACACCGATGGGCGGCGGCTATCGAGAGTAAGGGTGAGGCTCTAGCTGTGAGCCTCGACATCTCTAAAGCCTTTGACCGGGTCTGGCACCGTGGTCTTCTTACGAAACTGCCCTCATATGGACTACCCGAGAGATTTTGCGGATGGGTGTCCAGCTTCTTGGCCGGTAGAAGCATCAGGGCCGTCGTTGACGGCAGCTGTTCAGACTGCATGGCTATAAACGCTGGAGTACCGCAAGGCTCAGTGTTGTCCCCTACTCTGTTTCTGCTGCATATCAATGACATGTTGTCTATTGACGGCATTCATTGTTATGCGGACGACAGTACGGGGGACACTTGTTACACGGGTCGCCCCGGTATCTCTCGGGACACAGTGGAGGAAAATCGTGAACAGCTTGTGTCTGAAATCGAGGCTACTCTTACTAGAGTGTCCGATTGGGGTGGACAAAATCTTGTCCAGTTCAACCCTTCCAAGACACAAGCGTGTTTTTTCACCGCTAAGCAAACCCCACCGCTAAGCAAATTCTACCGCCTGTACAATGGTATGTGCTCTGAGGAATTGTTTGATATGATGCCCACGGCTACGTTCTATCATCGCACCGCTCGCCACAGACAGGGAGTTCATCCTCACACCCTGCGTCCGGTGCGTTCCAGCACGGTTAGATCCGATAGGTGTTTTCTTCCGCGCACGCTTAGGTTATGGAATGAACTCCCTGCCTCGGTTTTCCCAAACGCCTACAGTATGGGGTTCTTCAAAAGGGGTCTTAGAAGGTTTTTACAGGGTCGGCAGCGCGAGTGTGGCACCTCTGGTGTTGCAAACGTTCATAGGCTGCGGTGACCACCGGTCCTTCTGGTGGGCCGTATGCTTGTCTGCCACCTTAGTGGTATAAAAAAAAAAAAAAAAACTACTATTAAGACTAATTCTATTTTTAGACTAAGACTATTTTTTGGCACAAACTTTGAACCGAAACTCGCAGGTGTTCCGGAGAAATTTGAAGTTTTCAAAGGTTCAAGCCATAATCCTCACCAGGGTACCTTCATATCTCGGGAACCGCTTATGGACTATTTCTGAGATTTGGCACGTCGTTACGACTATTTCACGACTATTTTTTGGAACCTAAACCAATTCGATAGCATTAACCGTTTGCTTGCACTAGAGGTGAGGATTACAGCTTGACGTTCAAGCCATAATCCTCACTAACCTATAGCTATAACGCCGAAACTATAATACGACTATTTTTTTTACATGTACGACTATTTACGACTATTTCACGACTATTTTTTGGCGTTGTCAAAATTCGTTTTCATTGAGATTTCAAAGGTGAGGATTACAGCTTGAAGCACACAATCTGCTATAAAATTGTTAAAACTGCCCATAAGACCTTTTTTTGACGTGTGGTAATCCTTCATGGATGCTATACTGGACTCTTATCGGATAAAACCACACAGTGTCCTAAAACTGCCTACGGCCTGGAATCGGGGATAAACCCTCGAAAGGATATCATTGGAATTTTTACAATGCCAATAAGGTACTAGCACCCGGGATTAGCGGCTTAATGTATCTTCGGAAGTGCGCTAAATTTATATCTATACTATCAAACACTATTCTAAAACACACTAAAAAAATAAAACTAAACAGTAAAAACAATATACTAAAGCCGTGGAATACTCTTAGACTACTTCGTTGTATTAGAAATAGGGATAAGTTACACATACAGTCTAAAAATTCACCTTACGATATAAAACTTAAACTTACCTATACCCGCTATAGAAACTTCTTACTCCGGAAACTGAAAAATGCTTATAACAAAAACCTGATAACAGAAGCAGGCAAAAACACTAAGGCCTTGTGGAACGCTATCAAAACCATTACTGACACAAGAGCAGAAAAATCTTGTTGTGATGAGCTCTTGAAAATAACTACAAACCCCCAAACATCAGTGAATTCTGTTTGTGAATATTTTACTAATATTGGAAAAACCCTTGCAGGTAAAATAGTTTCATCTAGCTCCCAACCTTACAATCCAGGAAGCAAAGTGGCACACATAATTACTCCATCCAATTCTATAGCTTTTCTCAGTGTCTCGGAATCGGATGTAAAAGCTATTCTCTTTCAACCCCGCACAAACTGTGCTGTTGGATGAGATGGCATTTCAGCACAAATACTCAGACAATCGCATCATATCCTAATACCCATCATCACTCACATATGTAACAGTGCTTTAGAAACAGGCACACTCCCCAGCGCCTTAAAGAAGGCTGTCATACACCCTATTCATAAGAGTGGAGATAGAGACACTGTAAACAACTACCGTCCTATAGCAGTACTCTCTACCTTGTCGAAAATCTTGGAAAAGATACTAAATAAAACATTGCAAAGCTATCTTGAAAAATATAGTTTGCTAGCAAAAACTCAATATGGTTTTCGTAAGGGTATCTCGACAGAGGATGCCGTTCATGATTTAACAGGTGCAATAGCTAGGAATCTAGACAAAAGACAAAAATGCCTCTGTGTCTTTCTTGATCTTACTAAGGCATTCGACACAGTCTCTATTCCGAGGCTGTTAACCAAAATTGACAAGATAGGGATACGTGGAACATCAATACATATAATAAAATCGTAACAGGTCGTTGTCTGTACATGGAAGATAAATAAGAAAAAATATTATAGGGGGGCTTTATGAACGCAATAGAACCCAAAACAATGATTTTTAGAATTTTTGTCTGTTTGTCTGTATGACTGTTTGTCTGTACGGTTGTGCACGCTAATCTCAGTAACCGCTTAACCGATTGCAATGCGGTTTTTTTTATTGGGTTGAGGTTTGCTCCATTTAACATTTAGCGTTTATTTCATGACAATCGGTTTACAAATAAAAAAGTTATAACACTTTTAAGAATCAGATATGTTTAAAATTTTAATTGTAGCGGTTTCTTTGAATGAGAGTGTCTATCTAAACTGGCGTGTCGGCTTAACCAATACATCAATATCAATCATCAATATCAATATCAATCAATATCAATCAATACATATAATAAAATCGTAACAGGTCGCTGTCTGTACATGGAAGATAAATAAGAAAAAATATTATAGGGGGGATTTATGAACGCAATAGAACCCAAAACAATGATTTTTAGAATTTTTGTCTGTTTGTCTGTATGACTGTTTGTCTGTACGGTTGTGCACGCTAATCTCAGTAACCGCTTAATCGATTGCAATGCGGTTTTTTTTATTGGGTTGAGGTTTGCTCCATTTAACATTTAGCGTTTATTTCATGTCAATCGGTTAATAAATAAAAAACTTGAGAGGTGTCAAGGGACACCCGGATGGAACGAAGTTCCTTTCGATTAAAGTGAAGGAATTATAAAAAAAAAATATTTTAATTTTAAAATTTTATTGTAAGCAAAAACAAAAACAGAAACAAAAACAAAAAGAAAACAAATATAAAAAAAAGTGAGTGCGTGTAACCTTTACGCGCGACTGAAACTGAACAGAGCGAAACTCCTATTTGCTTTGGTGTTGCTCGTAGAGTTCATGTTCATCCCCTGGCTAGCACTAGCACTACCACTATCACTACCACTATCACTATCACTACCACTACCACTATCATTACTACTATTACTACCACTATCACTACCACTATCACTACCACTATCACTACCACTATCACTATCACTATCACTACCACTATCACTACCACTATCACTACCACTACCACTATCACTATCACTACCACTATCACTACCACTATCACTACCACTATCACTACCACTATCACTACCACTATCACTACCACTATCACTACCACTATCACTACCAAAAGTGTCGTTACGACTTTTCGTGAGAATTTTTTGCCCCCTTTCACAACGCGCGATAAGGCACTTCGTTCCAAAAAGTTATAACACTTTCAAGAATCAGATATGTTTAAAATTTTAATTGTTGCGGTTTCTTTGAATGAGAGTGTAAATTTAAACTGGCATGTTGGCTTAATCAATACATCATCAATCAATATCATCATCAATACATATTATAAAATCGTAACAGGTCGCTGTCTGTTCATGGAAGATAAATAAGAAAAAATAATATAGGGGGCTTTATGAACGCAACAGAACCCAAAACAACGATTTTTAGAATTTTTGTCTGTTTGTCTGTATGTCTGTTTGTCTGTACGGTTGTGCACGCTAATCTCAGTAACCGCTTAACCGATTGCAATGCGGTTTTTATTGTGTTGAGGTTTGTTCCACTTAACATTTAGCGTTTATTTCATGTCAATCGGTTTATAAATAAAAAAGTTATAACACTTTTAAGAATCAGATATGTTTAAAATTTTAATTGTAGCGGTTTCTTTGAATGAGAGTGTAAATCTAAACTGGCATGTTGGCTTAATCAATACATCAATACATACATACATACATTTTTATAATAAAATCGTAACAGGTCGCTGTCTGTACATGGAAGATAAATAAGAAAAAATATTATAGGGGGGATTTACGAACGCAATAGAACCCAAAACAATGATTTTTAGTATTTTTGTCTGTTTGTCTGTATGTCTGTTTGTCTGTACGGTTGTGCACGCTAATCTCAGTAACCGCTTAACCGATTGCAATGCGGTTTTTTCTATTGTGTTGAGGTTTGCGCCACTTAACATTTAGCGTTTATTTCATGTCAATCGGTTTATAAATAAAAAAGTTATAACACTTTTAAGAATCAGATATGTTTAAAATTTTAATTGTAGCGGTTTCTTTGAATGAAAGTGTAAATCTAAACTGGCATGTTGGCTTAATCAATACATACATACATATAATAAAATGATAGAAAAGTCAAAACTGTACATTGGAAATATAAAAAAAAAATACTCGCTGGGTGTTCAACATAAGATACCGAAGCCGAAAATGTAGTCAGAAAAATTTTTGTCTGTTTGTCTGTTTGCTTTGCTGAAGGATCTCGAAAAGTACTCAATAGATTTGATTCAAATTTTGCACAAATATTAACTAGGGGTAGGGTCTTCAAATAGGCTATATATTATCACGCTACATATCCTACGGGCTAAGCAGAGAGCAATCAAATTGGCATTATAACATAATTTTCACGCTTACGAAGTCGCGGGCAACAGCTAGTCTTATAATATATTTAAAGATTATTTGCACTCGAGAAAACAAATTGTTAAAATATTAAACTTTAAAACTAGCTAAGAAACTGTACTCTATGGCATTCCCCAAGGAAGTATCCTGGGTTCAACTCTATTCCAAATATATATAAATGACCTCTGCACTTTATCTCTTCCCCATACACAAATTTATGCATATGCAGATGATACTGCAATCCTTGTATCTGGACCGGATTGGCATTACGTCAAGGAAAGAGCAGAATATTCCCTGTCAAGGATAATGAATTGGTTGAATAATAATTTGTTTACTCTAAACCTAGCCAAAACCACCTACATACCTTTTGCACTAACTAAAATAAGTAACCCACCACCAGCTTTCTCCATTAAAGTTCACAACTGTATCAGGCAACGAACCAGCCAGAATAAACGTCTGAGCTTTGCAGCGACACGATCCACCTGTACCTGTTACGAACTTACTCGTTCAAAAGTCGCTAAATACCTCGGCGTACAGATTGACGGTGCTCTGCGATGGGACAAGCAAACTGACTTAATGATTACCAGACCAGACGATTAATAAGAGTATTTAAAACATTACGTGATTGCACACCATTCGAGAAAATTAAAATAGTATATACGGCATTATGGCAATCGGTCCTCCAGTATTGCATAACGGTGTGGGGTGGGGTGGCCAAGACTTACATGATGGGCTTAGAAAGACCACAAAGAGCAGTGTTGAAGGTGATGACAAAAAAAGCCCTACCGATACCCTTCCACACAGTTATACAAGGATACAGAAGTGCTCACGGTCCGTCAGCTTTTTGTTCTCAAAGTCATAATGAAAAAGCATGAATCTGTACCTGCAACTGATGCAAATAAACGAGACATTTAAACCTGTATTTTCAGTACCTAGTAAAACCTCTTTTGGAAGAAATCAATATGCTAGTCTAAGTTGTAAAATATATAATACTGTAAACAAAATATTAAAAATTTCGAAAACAAGCAAACAAGAAAGAATACATAAATTAACAACATGGTTAAAACAGTTAGACTACTATAAGACAGAAGAATTACTGACATACCTGGCATAGTAAGCATGCACACTCTCCCTCACACACACACACAAACCCCCCCCCCCCCCCCCACACACACACACACACACACACACAATGTACATTTACTGTGGATAAACTATAGGAATAGCATAATCTATAGGTATAACTATTATGTATAGCATTAACAAACGTATCACTGTAAGACTGAACACTGGTTCCCATAACACAGGCAATAATAGCCTAGCTTGGGAATCAGTTTTCGTTCAAAGTTCTGATGTATAATATGTGATTCAATAAACATTTTTATTTATTTATTATTTACTAGCTGTTGCCCGCGACTTCGTACGCGTGAAAATTATGTTATAATGCCAATTTGATTGCTCTCTGCTTAGCCCCTAGGATATGTAGCGTGATAATATATAGCCTATTTTAAGACCCTACCCCTAGCTAATATTTGTACAAAATTTGAATCAAATCCATTGAGTACTTTTCGAGATCCTTCCGGACAAAGCAAAGCAAACAGACAAACAGACAAACAGACAAACCGACAAACAGACAAACAGACAAAAAAAATTCTAACTATATTTTCGGCTTCGCTATCTTATGTTGAACACCCAGCGAGTATTTTTTTTTTAATATTTCCAATGTACAGTTTTGACTTTTCTATCATTTTATTATTTATTATTTATTTATCTAAATGCCCTTAGACCAGTGGCGGGCGAACTTTTTTTAACGGGGGGCCAGAAAAATTAAGAAATATCAGGTGAGGGCCAGAATTATAGAAAACTGACCAAGTGAAAGTCGGACTCTTGCTCAGAGAATTCCGTACAAAAAAAAAACGAAAAAAACTCACATTTTTTGTAAAATACAGTAAACTTACACACAAACGTTAAAACATAGAATTTAATTGGTATTTGCCCTGCCATGCCGTGGTAGGCGTGTAGGACGTAGAAAATTGCTTCTTATGTGTCATATTTCAAATGCAAGTTCGTGTTGTGACGAAGTAACTTTAGCAGTGCTAAAAGGTGTTCAACAGTAAGTCGGTTTGCGATTGAGTTGTTCAGCAATTTCATGGTCGAAAGTCAGTTCACTTCACCGTCTTCACCAATGTGTTTATTGCTCTACAAAGTAGAACCTACATAATACTTCTGGACCGTCAAAATATAATTATCGTGGGCCATATACCAGGTGCCGAAGGACTGTCGGCGGGCCGGATTAAATACTGCCGCGGGCCGTAGCTGGCCCGCGGGCCGTACTTTGCACATCACTGCCTTAGACGCATATGCCATTAACAGTAACCACATCATCAGCATCAGCAGTGATTAGCAGTGGCGGCTGTACCTTAAGTGCGCTCGTGCGGTGAACCACCAGTTCAAAAGATATAAAAATTACAAAATTTTAAGACATCTTTATTATTTAATTACCTACCATTAGGTATGTAAGTAACACCTATTCTTACAAAACTTAAAACAAATAAAATATCTTATTGTGACGAAACAATTTAAGCTCTTTGCTACACTACTAAAGCCTAAATTCCCTGTAAAAAACATCGGCGTGCGCTTTCCCGAGCGCACGAGAACGGCCCATACAACTTGTACTATATCCGAGCTAAAACACCTGGCGCGTGAGACAAAACATTGTTCATAGAAAATGTACCGAGCGATGAGTCTGATTTCGTGCGCCGCACGCACTCGTGAAAACCGAACATTACCCGAGAGCACTCGATGTTTTGTTTGACGAAATTCAAATTCTCCCGGTATTGTTTCGCTGTATGTATGAGGGTGTAGTGGGGCCCTACCAACACCATCGGGCCCAAGTCAACCTCACGTGCAAGCTCGTGCACCTGCTGAACAACGGACGAGGCTCTGACGGCGGCGGTCCATTTCAACACGGCGATGGGCTCACCACCTGTCACGCGGGACCAAATTGTACACGGTGAAATGTGGGCCGGTATAGGCCTCTGCCTACCCCTTCGGGGATAAAGGCGTGAGTATATGTATGTATGTATGTATGTATGTATGTATCTGTGGCGCGTTAAATATTTATTGTTTGATTTTTAAATTGTTAGTTTATCATTTATTTTGATCTTAGTTCTATTCTATATTTCTTTCCTTTAATATTTATTTCTTTATTAAAGAAAAGAAAATTTTGCTTGTAAAGTGTCTGGGGTGTGTTTACAAAACTTTTCAAAATAAACATACCTACTGCATACATATGAATGCCTTTATTCCCGAACGGGTAGGCAGAGACATAGTATACGCCCACGTTTCTCCTTATAGTTTTATCTCAGATTAAATGATTATTTTATGTCCCACGTAATAGGTAGGTGGTAAGCCTAATGCCGGGTTTCAAAATAAAGTCGATATAAAATAAGCGCGACCACCAAGGCTCTTATTAGATTTAAAACTAGACAGCAAGTAAAGTGCACCACCAGTTTGAGTACCCACCAGCCGCCACTGGTGATTAGTGGTGAAGTTACGCTCAGCTAGCTCGGGGTCGTGGCAAAATTATTACTGTATCTTATTAGAATTTGGAATTAGTAGTACATTATTATTGAAACTTCTAGTCATATTTATGTGCATGTTTACGTAAATGCTGTCCAATACAACGGTAAAGTCAATTGCGAGTACAAAGACGAATTTTCTCCGCAGGCATATTTTCGATTTATGCTGAATGAATGAATCACAAAACGTTTGAGGTTTGGGACAGTAACAAACGAGAACAATTTCATTCTTTGAAAAAAGTTTAAAGAGGAAACAATGCGGGGCTGGCACGATCAGCCCTCTGTCGCCAGTCAAAAGCGACCCAATCGTGCTCGTTATTGAAATGGTTGTCTGCCGTCTTTGTTGCGGGAATTCCCTTGAATTCAATTTATGCAAAGTATTTACGAGGGACAAGAATTTATTTGACGTGCCAATTTCGTATACTTGAACGCGACAATTTAAAAGCGTTCCTTTATGCTAGTGATTGAACGATTTTTCACCATTTTTACCTCCGAATGAAAACCAATATGGCCATACCTTCTTAGTTTGAATTATTACAGCGTATGTTTGTTTCTTTTCATTTCAGGAATGAATATTAATATAACTTTACATCTCTCGAAGCAAAGCTTTATAAATACAGATTCGGAAGCTAACCTGACTAAAATATAGTCATGGTTAGCTTCCGAAGGCTTAATCTTCGACCGCCTTTGTCTTGACTCTCTCGTCTTGCATTAATACAATATAAATCCATGATCTTTAGACACTGATAAATGAATCGGTGTCAAGTGACTTCAAGCGATGCGGTAACGTCGGCTGAGCGAAAACGCAATAGCAAGGAAACTAGTCGTTGATATGAACCCATAAAGAACGGCATTGTTGGTACTTGTAGCGATATATTGACGAAGATGGATGGCTGAATTATGTGACTAGCTAACACTAAAGTGATTACAGTACTACCAAATAAAGTTAAGCATTGGATTGGTAAGAATAAGGATAATATTATTTACATCGATATTGATTTAAAATTTAGTGCGATGCGATGGTTTTTGAATTTAATGTTTTTCAAAGTTGTTCTATGAAATAAAACAAACATATTTATTTTGTAAACAGTAGTATGTTTAGACTGACCTCGTGGTCCAGTGGTTTGTGTGCATGGCTACGGATTCAAATGTCGTGGGTTTGATTCCTGCCAGGACAAATCTCTTTGTGTGATGAGTACATTGATTTGTTCTGTGTCTGGGTGTAATTTGTTTATAATATGTATGTATTAAGACATATATTAGTATGTTAATCAGTCGCCTAGATGCCATAGCATAAGATTATATTAGCTTAATTTGGGCTAGATGATGTTGTGTAAGAATGGCTACAAATATTATTTAAGACCCGTTATAAATTCAATCCAGGTTACTAGTACTCTTGGGATAAATATCATGTGCCTTCGGAAATAACCAGGATATTGCCTAACAAATTAAATCCCCTGAAATGAAGTCGAAAATATGACTTGGACACCGTTGTTTTACACAAACAGTAATGTTCATTACGCGGTGACCCACCGCGTAATCAAACATTACTGTTTGTATGCGTACATAACACCAGTAGTATTTAGTCCTACGTAGTAGGCGGTGTGCCTACAATTGTTATGAAAGTACATGCAATCGAAAGTTTTCAAACTTTCAGGACTTTAATTTTATATAATGAGTAGCTTGCCACTGACAGCCGGAACCAACGGTTTTTCATTTTGTTGCAAAGTACAAGCTCATAAATGGAAATGTCACAAACGATCGTCAATCACCCAACTCTTTACAGACCATAGCGTACATTGCTTGATGCAGTGATCGTTTACCTACGTCCTGTAAACGATCACTGCGAAAGTGCACGGAGCAATCAAGTCACCTTTATTTTATACTATCTGACCCTCGCAACTTCGATTACGCTACTTAAGATGTACGAAAGGAGAGATATTTTTTCATCGGACTCATGAAAGCGTATGAAACTGCCCTGTTGGCTTAATCATAAAAGAGCTTAATGATTAAGGCTATTGTAAAATAATTTAGTCCGCGCCGAAGGCGTGAACTGAATAGTTTCGTAGCCAAATGGCAAAAACGGAACCCTTATAGATTCCTCATGTCTGTCTGTCTGTCCGTCTGTCTGTCCGTCCGTGTGTCACAGCCACTTTTCTCCGAAACTATAAGGTCTATGCTATTGGAACTTGGTAGCTAGATGTATTCTGTGAACCGCATTAAGATTCTTATATAAAACTAGAAAAAAAGCAGTAAATTTTGGGGATCCCCATACTCAGAACTGAAACTCTAATTTTTTTTTTTCATCAAACCCATACATGTGGGGTATCTATAGATAGGTCTTCAAAAATGCTATGGAGGTTTCTAACATCATTTTTTTCTAAAGTGAATAGTTTGCGCAAGAGACACTTCCAAAGTGGAAAAATGTGTGTGTCCCCCCCCCTCTAACTTCTAAACTAAGAGATTGATATATCTAAAAAATAAATATGATGTACATTGCCATAAAAACTACCAACGAAAATTAGATTGAACGAGATAGAGCTGGTAGTTTTTTTTTAATACGTCATAAACCGCAATTTCCGGTTAGTGAAATCACTACCACTGCGAACGTGTTAAAACATCAGTCAAAGTTACAACGAACTATAAGAACTTTTATATTATGTTACTTGCTGCTACGAAACCCTTCATGGGCGAGTCCAACTTGCACTTGGCCGGTTTATTTAGATTTAAATTTAGATTTAAACCCTTGAATTTAGGTCTGGCGCAAGTTGAGATGTCACGCCTTCGGCGCGGACTGAATTGTTTTAGAATGAACTTAATCTTTTTTAGATTTAAACCCTTGAAGTTAGGTCTGGCGCAAGTTGAGTTGTCCCTAATTTCTGAACTACAAAACCCTCAACATCGAAACTTTTGTGGAACAATCCTTAAAATATTCCCTTTAAACCAATGAAAAAAAATTTGGGACCGGACTACGCATTGAGAAGTTACAACTGAAAAACCATTTTGTCTTTCATCCCCTCTCCCAAAGGAACCGCGCAAAATATCGAGATTAAAAGTATCCTGGAACCTTCCTCGGATCATGAGCTCGGATTGTTCTAAGTTTCATTCAAATCGATTTTGTAGTTTCGACGTGATACTTATTCGGGAAACAGACAGACAGACATGAAAAATTTTAATTACATTTTCGGCTTCAGTATCGTTTAGCAAAACGCATTACAATTTAAAATTTTCAAATTATCTTTCATGTACAGACTCTCGACCCTCAACAGATTTAGTATATGTATAGATAGCGGACGTCACGCGGTTACACCCGTGTAGCTCCCGTTCCAGTAGGAATACGGAAATATAAAATAGCCTATGTTCACCGGGGATAGTGTAGCTTCCCAACAGTGAAAGAATTTATTAGATCAGTTGACTAGTTTCAGAGCCTATTCGATGCAAACAAACAATAAAATCTTTCCACTTTATAAAAATAGTATTAGTAATTAATATATATATGTAGGTAGATAGTACTTCAAGTATTTGCAAAATAGCATAAATGCCTACCTAATAGTCTAAATAATTTCAGTTTATTCCATTTATATTTAATCTTGTTAAGTATGATGAGCAATCAACTAACCGATCGAATAAGGGTAACAAGTAAGAAAAAGGTTCTAAGTATTGTAAAAATGTATTTTTGTAGAAGGTACTTGAGTAACGAGGGTGAGTTATCTTAAAATATGGTTATCTATGAACGGTACTCATCACGCAGCGTTAAGAGGATATTTGATTAACGATCTATATTAATTTTACCGAAAATACCCTTAACAAGGCGAGCGGAAGTAGGTTTATACGTTCCGCGCAGAAATATCGCCATACGTATTTGTAATACCCGTTATTAATGCTAGTCATTCGCCAAGTAAGATGGCTATCAAAAACTCCCAGTCTACTTTCGTGCAACATAATTGAGCGTTTCATGGTTGAGTCATTGCCACAGAAAAACGACTAACTATTTGTTTTCAGTCGGTGACATGATCATAAAAAATTCATATTGCAGATATTCTTTACGAAAATTAATCGACATAATGCAAGGGGATCCCAGAAATATAAATTCAACATTATCGACTTGATTACCTTCTTCTTGCAACATCGTATAATATTGTAGGTATTTTCCTTAACAAAGAAACAAAATTTATAGGTAGTACTACGTAGTACTTCATTAATATTAATAGGTAATCGTACGATACGATTCAATTAAAACTAAGAATAGTGCAAAATTAAGTTACAGTAGATTATTTATATACAGGATGTAGAGTGCTCTAAAGTTTAGAAATAGCTTTCAACTTTTCCACCGAACATTCCGAACATTGAAATGACATGTCCTTAAGTGGAAATTCAGTTAGTTTAAAAGTTGAAAACCGGTGAAAATATCGACTGCAATTGCTATGTCAGCATTTATGCTCGACTTTGTAAATGAATATTATGGTAATCATTATATTATGTCCATATAATCCTTGTCACGTGATGGGTGGGTCAGCCACCTCATCAAGTGCAAATATAGGTATATTTACCAAGGAGATAAATATGAACGATGTGGTAATAGTAGAACTGCAGTTATCTGCGTTTATTCTTCAGAGAATCGATATATTACAATAATAACAGAGGACTTTCGTCCCTTTAATCAATTAACGAGAGAGGTTTCTTAGTACTAGACCACCAGTCCCAGCGATGTGCACAGATGGAGAGTGGCACATCACCTGAACAGCCGCAGGCCGGAACCGAGACCCGTCGTAGTCGCGCAGCTGTTTATATAGGCACCGGTAGTGGAGGCTGCGGCGGGGATGAGAGTGCGGGGACGCGCGCCTGGCACGAAGCTCGCGCGTGGTGGTGGCGTGACATGACGTCACAGACGTCACACACCCCCCTTTTAGGGCGAGAATTTTTCTTAAAAAATTCCGCTTCTCCAGTCTTCAAGGTCCGCTCCCCTTAACGCTCCAGGGACTTGGCTTCCACCCTGGAACAAATCAAAGATAGTGGGGTACATAAGGGGTACAAGGGTGCTTAGGGTAGTAGGGGTAGAAGGTCAATAGCTAGGTAAGCTCAGATATAGGACGTGGCTAGACCGCGTAGCATAATTTTAGTAAGATTACAAGAAAAATTATAAGTACAATTTCAGATAACATAGATAGGTAGTAGACGGCATTCGGCGCGTTGTTAGCTAGCTATAGGCTTGTGTGAGCGCAGCTGATAACCAGTACCTACACACGTAAGCTGTGAGCGAGAGAAATCGAAGTATGATTTGACTTCTTAGAAAAGATAAGATTGCAAAATGTAGATAACAAAGTCTATATCTTCATAGCAAAGCAATAATACACCTGACTATCCTGCGACGTAGTCTTGGAATCGGAATGTTAGCCCATAGTCAGGTGGAATGCATTATTATCCCGTAGCATACTTATAGATACAAGTACATGCATAAAATTTTAGTTAACAGCGAATACTAAGTAAGTATGTATATTGATTGCGCCGCTCGCACAATGCACTGTAGTAAACATGATGACAGGCGTCACAGTCATGTCGGTCTGTTTGTCACGGTTCAACGCTATAACTAGCGAATGGCTGAACCGATTTTGACAAGTTTTAGTTTAAAAATAGATAATTATTTTAAGATATTAGTAATTTTTTTTGAAATATGTTATAGTTACCACAGAATAATATTTTTAGTTTAAGATTGTAGGAACAACTATTGCAATGATGTGTCGCTATTAGGGCTGATTTTACCCTCTAGTATAGAAGGTAATTAGCTTAGCGATTCGTCGTAGCTGTACGTGCTCATCAACGCTCATCAACCATATGAGAGTAGGATATATGGTGTGAACTGTACCTTTAGTTTTTATGAATAGAAACAACGATGAATGAATCAAGTGACTGAGTTTCGATCGAGTCTCCGCTTGTTAGAAGATGTTTCATTAAATTAGGAAAAAATGTGAGCGGTCGCCCTCAGATCGACTGTTAGAAACACAAAAGATTTTTTTCATTATCGACGTAGGAACTTAGGTTTACAACGCCGAAACACTTTATGATTAGAAACCAAGATTGATTCTAAATTTTTAGGGAAGAGATTATATTTTCTCCAAAAGTCCATTCCTAAAATAAGGTTATTTTTTATATTAGGTACAATGTGAGCAACGAGAGATACAGTTTTATTTAGAAATTTGAAAGAAATATTGGCCGAGCCAAATGAAGAAAACTTATCACCACTAGCTGTGACAAAATTTAAGGGTTTAGAATTATTTATTTTTACATTTTTTAAGATTTTATGGGAACCATTACCCAGAATAGTAACAGCTGAACCCGAGTCAAGTAAACCAACAGTATCAATCCCGTTCAGAGTAACAGGGATATAGGGGATACGAGGAATATGATTTATTGTAGTATTTTTAGTTTTAGAATTTCGCAGTGAATTTGAAGATTTTGAAACAAAATTTAGCCAACTTTGCCAATCAGCCGGGTCAAATTTATTATTTACTTTAGTCGTAATATAAACGGGACTTACAATATTAATTGGTATTTTCTTCGAGGCTTGATTGCAGTTAGGGCAGTCAGTAGTGCGAAATTCCTTTAAACCGCACTTAAAACATACTAGATAACGAGGTTCAGTGCATGTTTTCAAGGAATGCGAGTAAACACGACATCTCGGGCAGTATTGTTTAGCGGTCGCAGCCGCGTTGACCTTGAACGCTGTGGGGCTAGTGTTAGAGGGAGATGGCATGTCAGATGCGATAACATTATTATAAGTTGAGTTAGATAACTTATAATTTCTGTTAGTGGAATAAGTATGCAAGTTAGAATTATTTTTAGAGCAGTTATATGCGAATTCAGGGGCTATCGTATCTGAAGTTATTGTTGGAGGTTCAACAAAGTACTTAGTGCGACTGTGGTATTGTTCAAATCTTCTACAGACGCTCAATAAAGAAGGAACATCTACTACATTCGATGTTAGAAGAGAATTTACATAACAAGGCCTGATATTATTTAGTAAAATTTCAAGCTTATCAGACTCGCTGATTGGAGTATCGAGACGAGAAAATAACCCTTGCATTTTAGAGATGTAAATGGTTATATTTTCTACTTCGCCTTGAGAACGGCGTCTAATTTCCGACATTAGTTTATAGTCGTAATTATGGGGACTGAAGTCTCGTTTTAGTAGTATACATAACTCGTCCCAAGATTTCACACTGTCCTTTACAGCGCGATACCAGTGGAGGGAGTCGTCAGAAAAGATTTCGAAAGCAAAGGATAGTACCTTTTCCGAAGGAATATTCCTACAGGCAATGAATTCATTAAGATTTTGTATGAAAGCACGCACACAAGTCTTTCCGTTATATTTAAATTTAGCTAATTCAGAAAAAAGTTTACGTTCATAATAAAGATCAGAGGAAATCGGAACGCGCGAGTCAAGAGTAGGTTTGGCCACGTCCGTAACCTTGGCATCCGTAGGGGACAAACGGGTCAATCTAGTATAGTAATCATGGAACTGATCCCATAGGGGCTTGATTACTTCTACATCAGACAATGAGGTTAAGTCAATTCGAGATAATCTAAAGTAAACGTGGTGTAAGACCGATTCAGTTCTAGCAAAAATGTTACTATCAAATTTACATTCTAGCGAGTTGATGTTATTAGATACTTTAAACAAAGAAACTTTACAGGCAGCTATATCGTCATCCGCTTTATAGGGAGATGTAGCAATGTCCTCCGAGGACACGGTTAGGGAAAGTTTAGTAATTTGCTTCCGGAGCTCATCGACCGTATTCGACTTAGTTCCCTCACGAATTAAAACTTCGTATTCTAATTCGTTTTTACCTAAATGTGTATACTTGATGGGGTAAGACATTTTTACGGTGGATGCTATCCGTAGCGAGAATAGATATAGTAAGCAGAAAAATAATGAGTTAGGTTCAAGAAATTAATTTCAGTGCAGAATAAATAGGAGCGCGTTAGGCCGGCCGACGCAGCGACTCGCTCAAGGTCATGCGGCGAGCCAATTTGAAGGACACGCACGACTCGAGTGCGCGCTGTATTTAGTACGGTTTGGAAGATTAACCTCGCTTATGTTATTACTTGAATAAATAAAGCGAAGTTAAGATCGAATTTACCTTCTGCACTGAAAAAAAATATGTATTAGTAACAAAAAATACACGTCCTGGTATTGGTGGTCTAGGGGTTTTCTATTCCCGTGGGCGCCATTGTCACACTGTGGGTGGGTCAGCCACCTCATCAAGTGCAAATATAGGTATATTTACCAAGGAGATAAATATGAACGATGTGGTAATAGTAGAACTGCAGTTATCTGCGTTTATTCTTCAGAGAATCGATATATTACAATAATAACAGAGGACTTTCGTCCCTTTAATCAATTAACGAGAGAGGTTTCTTAGTACTAGACCACCAGTCCCAGCGATGTGCACAGATGGAGAGTGGCACATCACCTGAACAGCCGCAGGCCGGAACCGAGACCCGTCGTAGTCGCGCAGCTGTTTATATAGGCACCGGTAGTGGAGGCTGCGGCGGGGATGAGAGTGCGGGGACGCGCGCCTGGCACGAAGCTCGCGCGTGGTGGTGGCGTGACATGACGTCACAGACGTCACACCTAGCAGTGGTATCTTACGACCCTCTACCCATTGTCCTCACCCTCACTCCTGATTGATAGCGCCGGAGATTGCATGTCAGTATTACATCTGCGGGATTATTTAGTTCCTGGTGTCGGATAAATAGAGCAAGCATTACCTACATATTTGGAAATAAAAATGAAAATATATGAGACAGCATAATCTAATTATCGTACATGGTGGATTGGTGGAAATTTGTGGATATACACGTTAAAACACGTTGTAAATAGGTATATTTTGATATTATCTTTTACACCGTAGATACCTATTTACAATGTGATAATAAATTTGAGTGTCATCATAATAATTATTAGTTATTTTCCATGTGATATATTATGTGAATCCGGCAGCTATCAAAAATAATAAAAGTGATTATTTAACGTCATACGTTATATTTATTTAAGGTATTGTACCGTAAGAATACTGCTTGGCAGTGGAATTTACTTAGCACTACACCACCGAGGCCGTTTTATCACTAACTAGCTGTTCCCCGCGGCTTCGACCGCGTAGAAGTCGTTATCGCGTAAAACCATAACCCTACTTTTGCGCAGTCGGTTAAAAAGTAGCCTATGTCCTTTCCAGAGCCTCGAACTATACCCATACCAAATTTCATCTCAATCGCTCCAGCCATTTAGGCGTGAAAGGGTAACAGACAGACAGGCAGTTACTTTCGCATCCAGTTATGATCACACCACTCAACCTTACCTGATCACACCCCAACCCAACTCACCTCACCCTACCTCACCCATCTAACCCCACCCAGTGTAACATCACTCCACCCCATCCCGTGTTACATCACTCCACCCCACCCCATCATACCTCACCACACCCCCACCCCAACCCACCTCACCTCACTTCACTTCATATACATAGACATACACGCTAAGCGAACGTGCTCCGAGCCGAGAACGGCCGAGCGTCGCTGAGTGTAGCCGAGTGTTAGGTTTTATTTTCGTTACGGAATTTCTTGATTCGGTCGCCGCGATCAAAGCCCGTGATAAAATCTATTCAATAGCTTAATATAAAAATTGTAAGTGTTAATTTGGACACAGTGTCCGAATATTTTGTGTCCGACTCGTCATTTACCCGTTTTAAAAATTGTTCATTCTATTTAGGTAATTCCACTATACTAATGCACAGAATAGTAAAGTTTTTGTCGCACTTTAGTAGTGAGGGTGCTTAACCCAGACAAAGAATAGAAAGTGTTTCATTAAAACAAACTAAATTTTTCTCCAGCATGTCTCACATAACTCGAAAGTACAGCACGTATACGAATTTTGCAATTATTTACATACCTTGCTTCACTGAATCAAATACCCTATTATAATGGATTGGAACGTATTTGCACGTCTAACGTTATTTCCAAATGAGTGGAAATATTCCCAATAAAATAGAAACGATATTGATTCAAAATATTTTTTGAATATCATGAACGCGAAAATAATATCAAGAAAGATTTTGTATTCAGAAATATTTATGTGTTACATATTGATATTCTCATTAGGTACATATGTTAGAAGTAAGAATACTAAATAGCCAGTATTAAAACGTTTATGCATAGCTTCTTTAAAAATATAATATTTATTTATACGGTGAAGGAAGTAAGTACCTAGATAAGAATAAAATAGAATAAATTTATTCCTTTGTTCAGAGCAAAAAAAATACTTTAGAGAAGGTAGTAGACAAGTACATGTTTCTCATCACTACTACTTTTATAACAATAATTATATTATTATTATCCATTTTATAGCTACATGGTACTTATCATAATAAAGAGGCACGGCAATTCCACAATAATTATGGTAGTCATTGTGCGGACAAGATAAAAAAATTATTAAATTTGTGTCCTTAAACCTACCTTTGGTAATGCCAAAACTACCCCCAAAATGTAGTGTTTGATTTTAGGGCGCAAAACATCTGAGATTAATGTAACATATAAAAATTCTACTTATATCCATGAGGAAAAGGTATTTGTTGTGCATAGCACAACAAATACCTTTTCCTCATGTTACGGTTCGTTACATTTCTAGATATAACTTTCATTAAAATTCCTTTAATTTAAAAAGTTTTTCAATATAAGCCTATCACGTTGGAAGACATTAATAATGCGAAAGACATCGGTCAGGTAGCTGGAACGCTTTAATCAAAGCGACTATGAACGCTGACTAACGTTTTTAAAATTTGATATCGATTGATGAGCACCTGATCTGCTAATAATTCAGACCTTCTTTATAATAGGTAAAAGTTTACTGGCTCCAGGTATCAGAGGAATACGTTTTAGAATGAGTGTCGTTAACACTGTAGGTTTTATATTTGTATTGAGGCATTCGTTACTTACTCGTTTAGCAAATTTTTAAATCGTTATATCACAGATTTTACATCTCAAAAACGGTGGCTCGTAGGAAAAAACTATTGATACAGTATTAAAGTCAAAATAAATATTGACACGTCGGCGGCATCCCGCCCGCGCCGAAGTGTCTTCGCCCAAGACTACCGGCCTCCATGACCGGGGTCCTGAGGACGGTGGGGGGCTACTCACCGTCCTTACAGGAGCAGGCACTAGACGATAGCGTGACGTGAGGGATTCACGCCCCCCCCCCCCCCTCTAAGAAGCGGGGTGACACCCAAAACCCCTCCCTAAGACGCGGGGTAGCACCGAACCCCCCCTTAGATGAGGCCGCAGTGGTAGCCGTAGCTCTGTTGGGAGTCCTGGGGTTTACTTCCCAGGGCTTACCCGGGGTCCCAATCGTAGGCTGTTAGGCAGGATATGTGAGGATTTTTAGTCGGTAGGAGTCCGGCATAGCATCCATGCAGGATTTTCCCTCACGTTAAAAATAAAAACTGACTAAGTACTGATTATTAACTTGGTGGCTAAGTTGAAAGGACTACATTGCTTCCTCAACGAACGAAGTCAATTTATCAGATTATGTTTTAAATTATATCAACCTGACTCAAAGTAAACAACATAACTGATGACAATTAATTGAAAATAATGGTACATGTCCTCTCCAAGACAAAAATTCACAATTCATGCACCATTTACTCAACAAAATGATTTTATTACCGACAATCAGAATTTATAGCTTCCGTACAATATATAATTCCTAAATTAATTATCACAAAATTGCTATAAAAACTCGAAACAACAAAACTGGCTAATAAATGTGTCTCTCTATTTAATAAATATGCCATTACACGAGCTCACCCCCCTATAGTAAACAGAGGAATAGGCGATCATTCGCTTGTAAGAGACGGGCGCATCTGGCGCTTCCCAGATTATGTTGGTAAAATTCAATAATCTTTATCGAACCAACTGTGTAGGACGGCTATTGCAATTTTTTTTTTCCTTAGCCGAAGGAGTTCTGACGACTTTGATAATCAAATTTGCGCATGTACTGCCCCATACAATTGAGTTCCTCTAACTTAACCCAAACGCTTTTTGCATTCAAAATAATGTGTAGTGTTGTTTGCTCTGCCTTGACCTAATAACACATTTATCAATATCAATCATCAATATCAATACTCAATCTATACATATAATAAAACTGTTGAGGGTCGAGAGTCTTTACATGGAAGATATCTATCTATACTTATAATAAAACTGTTGAGGGTCGAGAGTCTGTACATGGAAGATATTTTGAAAATTTTAATTGTAGGGTGTTCTCTAATTGATACTGAAGCCGAAAATGTAATTTAAACTTTTCATGTCTGTTTGTTTGGCTGTCTGTCTGTCTGTCTGTATCTCGAATAAGTATCACGCCGAAACTACTGAACCGATTTGAATGATACTTAGTACATTCCGATCTTATAGTCCGAGGAAGGTTCTAGGATAGTTTTGATTCCGAAGTTTTGTGCGGTTCCTGCGGGAGAGGAGAGGAGAGGTTTATCAGTTGTAATTTCTCAACGCGTGATGTAATTTCAAAATTTTTTTTAGTATTGGAACGGGAGTACTTTAAACATTGCTCCATACAAGTTTCAATATTGAGGGTTTTGTGGTCCAGAAATTAGAGGCATCTCAACTTTCGCCAAACCAAGAATTCAAGGGTTCCTTTGAATGAGAGGGTAAATCTAAACGGGCGTGTTGGCTTAATCATAAAAGAGCTTAATTATTAAAGCTGTTATACAATGATTCAGTCAGTCAGTGAATTGTTTTAGAAAAGCCTTAATCTTTAAGCTCTTTTATGATTAAGCAAACAGGGCCGTTTCACACGGTGCTTGACGAGTCTGATGAAGAATTACCTCTCCTTTCGTGCACATTATGTGACGTGAACGAAGTTGCGAGGGTCAGCTAGTACCAAATATATTTGGCATTCCAATTAATTCCAGTTGAGCTCAATTTTGCCTACATACCCAACAAACTATTATTGATATGTCAGATAGATAGTGGATAGCTAGTACGGTCTTAAACTACGACAACCCATCAACAAATATGCGGCAGTCAAATAGGATAACCTTAGCACAGCATGATGGATTTGAGAATCCATTAAGGAGATTGTAAGCACTAGGGCAGGATATTCATATATGAAGCTATCATATTTACCTAGGATTGATACAGGGATCCATTAGTGAAATAAATTGATACTAATACTGGAAAGTCGATATAATTATTGTAATATAATATTGAATAAGTATTACTATTATTAAACATGTGTCTGTACATGGAAGATATTTAGAAAATTTTAATTGGAGGGCGTTCTCTAATCGATACTGAAGCTGAAAATGTAATTTAAAATTTTTATGTCTGTCTGTCTGTCTGTCTGTATCCCGAATAAGTATCACGCCGAAACTACTGAATCGATTTGATTGAAACTTGGTACAATCAGAGCTTATAATTCGAGGAAGGTTCTAGGATACTTTTGATCCCGATATTTTGCGCGGTTCCTTCAGGAGAGGGGATGAAAGATAAAGTGCCTTTTCAGCTGTAAGTTCTCACCGCGTGGTCCGATTTCAAATACTTTTTCAGTGTTGGAAAGGGAGTACTTTAAAAATTGCTCCATACAAGTTTCAATATTGAGGGTTTTGTGGTCCAGAAATTAGAGGCATCTCAACTTTCGCCAAACCTAGAATTCCAGGGTTACTTTTAATGTGAGGATAAATCAAAACGGGCGTGTTGGTTTTCATAAAAGAGCTTAATGATATAATCTTTAAGCTCCTTTATGATTAAGCAAACAGGGCCGTTTCATATGCTGTCTGATGAGTCTGATGAAGAAGTACCTCAGAGTCTTTCGTACACCTGTGACGTAAACGAAGTTGCGAGGGTCAGCTAGTACATATAATAAAATCGTAACAGATCGCTGTCTGTACATGGAAAATTAATAAGAAAAAATATTATAGGGGGGCTTTATGAACGCAATAGAACCCAAAACAATGATTTTTAGAATTTTTTCTGTATGTCTGTTTGTCTGTACGTTTGTGCACGCTAATCTCAGTAACCGCTTAACCGATTGCAATGCGGTTTTTTTTATTGTGTTGAGGTTTGCTCCGCTTAACAATTAGCGTTTATTTCATGTCAATCGGTTCTAAAAAAGTTATAACACATTTGAGAATCAGATATTTAAAAAATTTAATTGTAGGGGTTTTTTGAACGTGAGAATAAATATAAACTGGCGTGTTGGCTTAATCATAAAAGAGCTTAATGATTAAGACTATTTTAAAACAAATCAGATTAAGCAAACAGGACAGTTTCACACGCTGCTTGATGAGTCTGATGAAGAAATACCTCTCCTTTCATACACCTTATGTGGCGTAAACGAAGTTGCGGGGTCAGCTAGTTTTATTCTATATTTTTCATTATTAAAATCTCTGATTATAGAACTAAAGGCAAATGATGCTTACCGAACAAGATAGTAAGCGAATACCTACTAGAGTAACTCTGTCTGTCTGTCTGTCTGCTACGCTTTCACGCCTAGACGGCTGAAGCGATTAAGATGAAATTTGTTATAGGGATAGTTCGAGGCCCTGGAAAGGACATAGGCAACTTTTTAACCAACTTTGCAAAAGGAGGGTTATAATTTTAAGATATAACGACTTTTGCGCGATAACGACTTCTACGCCATCGAAGCCGCCGAAAACAGCTAGTTACTATCTGCTCTACTAGCTGCTAGTAGATAATAATAACGCGGCAGTGCTAAATACTATTCCCACGTGACGAGTTATTTCTCAATTTTGCTGGATTACTAAACTTTACTTTACTGTACTATCTTCACACCAAATCCCTTGCGAGGTTGGCAGAAAGAACCGAGCACGGTTCATACGCACCTCACTTGCTTCTTCAACTTTCATTTTTCTTTTCATGCATGTACGTCGGTTCCTTCGGCTCTTGACGTCGGCGCTTGGTCGTGGCAGATGTGTCGAGGTAGGTGTGTTGTGTACGGCATTATTCACGAATTCGCTTCTAGAGAGTCTACGCAATATTGTTCTTTTTTATGGAATAACTTTCTTGTTCGGTAAGCGTCTTCTAACCTTAGTTCTATAATCTGAGATTGGAAAGCAAACGGCTGAACTGTGTTAGTAGGTTATTTACTAAACACCATTAGGCGTTCTCGGTTTCCATGGGGAATTATAATAAAACTATTCTCAAGACATGCACCATTGGCCTCTATTGGTCTGACTGATTGATTACCTACAGCAGTCGACCAGGACATGGGATCAATGACAGACATAAACCCGGATATGGATGACTTACAAAACGAATTAATCATGGGGACAGTCCTGTATTCGTCGAGAAAAAAATATATCGAAGTATAACTACTAATAAGGGGAAAGATCTGTGAGTTCGTAATTTCTTTTTCCTACGTTGGTAGAATCCTTAAATATTTGAAATCAAAGCATTGGCTGACTTAGTCCATTCCTCATGTTTGCAATAGCTTAGCAATATTTTTTTATAATAAAGACTGATTTATTACAAAAAATCTGTTTTAAAATTTCAAGGTATTTGTAATAGGCGGGAAATTTTAATTTCCCGTTTTCATTTCATTACAAATACCTTCAAAGGACTGCATAAGATTATAAAAGCAGTACACCTCTAATCCAAAGGATATCGACCGACCAAAAGCCTAACTTAATCCGCTTTGGGAATGTTTTGGTAAGTGCTTAAATCACTCTATCATACCCAGGGAGCTATACATTATACTATTGCGTTGGCCTCTACCCGAATTTAGATGCGTGCGAAGATTGCCCTGTGAATTGTTGAGTGGCCCTTAGTGTAATCCTATATCAAATACAACTAGACCTTTAGTATTACTAGAGTCATGATGAATCTGTTATTAAGTACAACATATTGGATAACACCACGTATGCTGTTACACAACATTTATTTTTTTAAACTTGTTATTTATGATTTTTCCAGATATTGACATAATTTCCTTTTTTGCCGTCGATATAAATTCAAGTTATAAAATGCGTTAAAATAAAAATTTGGGGATGATTCTATAATCCTTTTACACATTGTGTTTAATTATTATCTATTATAAGATCTATAACAAAATTATATTTAGACACTAACACAATCTAACACACTAACATAAATACATTTTTCGACTACTTATGCAGAAAAAAAATAATTTCAACCTCAATTTTGTCTTTTTCTGAGATAGGGTTAAAATAAGTACCTACAATAAAAAAAAATAACAAAAAAGATACCGACTTCAAACAAAACTAAAAACTGAAAAATAAAATTTACTTAACACTAAGTTAGTATATATTCTGATTTATCAGATATCATTAAATATTATACAGAAATCGGAGCCCAGTAAAACTATGTAGGCATTATTAATCTCTCTCATAGTCATATTGGCACCGATTTCAGTATTATATTTAATGATTATCATAAAATATCTACAAAAGGCTAAAACAAACAATTTAAAAAGAACTAAGAATTTTATTATACATACCTACATACATGCGTCGTAGTATTCCTCCACATCATCGTTCACTGGAAACGTTCCCAGAAGACTGGCAGCATTGCCACGTTCAATGGCAATGCTTATCCTTTGTGCAAGGAAATAGACAGCCCTCTGGTCCCGTGAAGCGTCGACTAACTGCTTTGCCAAATCTTTATACAAAAAGCGGGCACTTGGACCCCAAGGCCCTAACGTTTCAACCCCAAACGGCTCAAACATATAATTACCTATTAAATTACAGTATTTGCGCCGTTTGAGGTTTTCCGCTGAAGCAGCAGCAGCACCTGCACAACCTGCTGTGCTTGGAAGATGTGACGGCGCAAGGGTGTCAACGCATGTGGCGTTCCACACCAAAGTTCGACCCATCTTCCAAGGTAACAATGACATACCGTCGGGCCTCTTGCCATCGTCACGCACCAGTCAGTTTGGTTCTAAAAAAAAAAAAAAATCAACATTATACTATTATTACATTCTTCTAATGATTACCTGATAAATCAGAATATACTAACTTTGTGTTAAGTAAATTTTATTTTTCAGTTTTTAGTTTTTAGTTTTTTTTTTTTTTTACCATTTTTAGTGACGTGTAGACTGAAAATCTATCTATCTAGGTGTAAAGTTCTCGACAGTATAAATTAATCAAGCCCAAACACAAGGTAACTGCTGTATATCGTTAGGGAATTCTCTCTACTGTCTTTCGTCTCCATCATCACATCGACTCCAGACCTTCATTAAGTTGTACTACTTTAAAGCCCTTAATAAAAAAAAATACAAATGCCCTAAATGCCCCTATAATTTTTAAAAGTTCCCTTCTATTTCTCCAGGATGCCATCATCAGATCCTGACTTTCTTAAAATGGGACCACCTTGGGAGTATTTATTTTCTAACGAAAAAAAAAAATTTAAATCGGTTCATAAATGACGGAGTTCTGCGCGAACAAACATAAAAAAAATGTACGGTCGAATTGAGTAACCTCCTTTTTTGAAGTCTGTTAAAAAATTAGACGTCTGTTAAAGAATTAGGGCACTGAGTGAAATTCTAAATACATAAGTCATGCACAGTCGTTCACGCCTACGTCAGTGAGACACGACAAACTTTATGTCAGATCATTTACATTTACGAGAGTACAATCCCAAACTGAGATTAAAGCACCGAATATTAAACCCCAGGTGTGCAAAGGGAATCTTTGATTGATGAAGGCTGTATCTATTACATATTGATAAAAATCTCAATAGAAAAACAGAAAACAAAACATAACAATTTTTCATGTGATTGAGTATCACATGAAAAATTGTTGTTTTCATTAAAATTACATAAAAGGTTTTATTTCCACATTAATAATTGTACCCAACATGCAACATCCTTGCTTAGTTACTTAGCCTCCTCGGCTAGTTTAAACTAAAAGTATAATCACAACAGCGTTAGCCTAATAAAAATAAGTAGGTGTAGGTATGTATACTAGTAACTAGATTTCATAAAATACAGGATTTTTTTGGCAAAACTCACATTACTATACCCATAAATGCAATTACAGTGCTGCATTTGCACATTACATGTCTCACGAGAGACACAGCTGTTACCGAACTTATTTTCTTTCATAAAGTCTGTTTAGGGTTCTGCATGTGATGGATAAAGACATGCCCATATTACTGAGACTCTGCTGTCTGTCAATCACTAGCCAATTTACCGTTTAAATAGCAGCAATAGTGATGTGAATCATGTGTGATGATGTATTTCTATTGCAGTATTGCCGCTACGAGTATAACAACAAATACTAAAAACAGTATAAAATAAATATTTGAATACAACAAACGTGATTTTTGCCGAATTTGTGATATGAATGATTTGAAGCGCTCGTGGCCCCGCGGACTCAGTGTTCTGTAAACGATCACTGCAGTAAGCAACATTTACTATGGCCGGATATGGATGGGTGACCACCACGTGGACCACTTTGTGACATTTATTTACGAGCGTTTCCGTGCTTCGGAAGGCACGATAAGCCGTTGGTCCCGGTTGTCAGTAAAATGACAGTCGTTAAGCCAAGTTGAAGGCCTTACGGGCGGCTTGAAAAATTTCAACTGTGGGTCGTCACAACCTGCGCCCGGGTCGGCAGCGCGTGTGTAGCGCCTCTGGTGTTGCAAACGTTCATAGGCTGCGGTTACCACCGGTCCTTCTGGTGGGCGGTAAGCTTGTCTGCCACCTAAGTAGTACCTATAAAAAAAAAAAAATGAAACTATTCTTATGCAAGTCTGAATCGCAACGGGCCGGTTTTTTTAAACTTTGATTATATATTTTACGTCTTTTCTCCAGTATAGGAGTGTGATCTATTGACTTTTAACAAAAATATATACATTGGATATACCAAATTAATTGCTGAATAATTTAAATGTACCTACTTAGATTAAGTTATGAAGATTTGTAAGATAATCGAAAGATAAGGATTTGGAATAGTCATAATCTGCTACAAAAAACTTAGACAATATAAAATGAAAGAAAATTACGAATAAAAATTATTGCTTTCATTTAAAAAGTTCCTTACCTCTCAGGCGAAATAGCTCATCTCATCAATCTTAATTGATTTGCAATCAACAACCTTCAAGTTCATTTTAAAAGTAATTTGGTAGAGCCTATCAGATCAAAAAGGCCGACGGGTCCTACTGATTGTGACCACCGAGCCCCACTATCGCGCCACTATACCGAGGACATTCCGGACATTGACCAGGGCGAGGTGAGGGCGGCTCTCGGGCAACTTAAAAACAACAAGTCCCCTGGGGAGGACGGAATTACAACTGAACTACTGAAGGCGGGGGGGGGCTCCGGTCCTCAACTAGCTGACGAGTTTGTTTAATTCCGTCCTCCAACAGGGACAAACACCTGAAGCGTGGAGCGGGAGTGCGGTGGCTCTGTTCTTCAAGAAAGGAGATAAGACCTTGCTGAGGAATTACAGACCCATCTCACTCCTGAGCCATGTTTACAAGTTGTTCTCGAGAGTAGTCACAAACCGCCTCGCCCTTAGGCTCGACGAGTTTCAGCCAAAGGAGCAAGCCGGGTTTCGAAAAGGCTTCAGCACCGTGGACCACATCCATACTGTACGGCAGATTGTACAGAAAACAAACGAGTACAATCAGCCGCTGTGTATGGCTTTTGTGGACTACGAGAAGGCCTTTCATTCTGTCGAAACCTGGGCAGTCCTGGACGCTCTGCAGCGATGTCGTGTAGATTGGAGATATATCGAGGTGTTGAGATGTCTCTACGACAACGCTACCATGACCATCCAGCTAGAGAATCAAAAAACCAGTCCCATTGAACTGCGTAGAGGTGTAAGACAGGGTGATGTGATATCCCCGAAACTCTTCACCAATGCGCTTGAAGACATCTTTAAGACACTGGACTGGGAAGGGTGGGGCGTGAACATCAACGGCACGCAAATCTCGCACCTTCGGTTTGCCGATGATATCGTAATTGTGGCGGAGACGCTGGAACAGCTAAGCGGAATGCTGCATAGCCTGAACGGAGCGTCTCGACGTGTTGGACTCGGCATGAACTTGGAAAAAACCAAGGTTATGTTTAATAACCACGTTACGCCGGGGCCAATATACGTCGAGGGATCGAGGCTAGAGGTCGTCCAGGAATATACTTACCTTGGGCAGGTTATTACACTGGGGAAAGGAAACCTGGACAAGGAAATCGTCAGAAGGATACGGTTAGGCTGGGCAGCATTTCGCAAACTGCGTCGAGTCTTCAATTCGCCTTTACCGCAATGCCTGAAGACCAAAGTCTACAACCAGTGCGTTCTACCTGTTATGACATACGGTGCCGAGACGTAGACACTTACAGAGAGGTTGGTCAATGCTCTAAAGGTTGCGCAGCGGGCTATGGAAAGGGCTATGCTTGGGGTGTCTCTGAGGGATAGACTCCGAAATGAGACTATCCGGCAAAGAACTAAAGTCGTCGACATAGCTCGCAGAATAAGTACATTGAAGTGGCAGTGGGCCGGCCATATCTGCAGAAGAACCGACGGCCGATGGAGCAAACGAGTTCTAGAGTGGAGACCGCGTCTCGGCAAACGTGGGGTAGGACGTCCACCCGCTAGATGGACCGACGACCTGGTAAAGGTCGCAGGCTGGGACTGGATGCGTAAGGCGCAGGACCGTGGATTGTGGCGTAAATTAGGAGAGGCCTACGTCCAGCAGTGGACTGCGATAGGCTCATTTGATTGATTGATTGACTATCAGATCAGTCGATTATGAATTTACTCTTTGACATTTAATCGATGATGTTTATACCTTCATCAGTATTTTGCGAGGTTTACGATAGGTACCTATTTCATTTTGCAGAGTTAAGTATACAAGTTTATAAATATTTAGAGTGTTATAATAAGTGTTATAAATAGCATTGTGTGATGCATGAACCCGTAATTTTTGACGTATTTCCCATCGTAATATTGACTCAATCAAATCAGCCTCAGTTCTCTGCTGGATATAAGCCTCTCCCAATTTACGCCACAGCATACGGCGTATCCGCATCCAGTTGCTGCCTGGGTCCTTTTCAGGTTGCAGGTGTTACTTACCGGCTCCTCCTATTTTTATTTTGTGTATATCAACACGTACCGACTACGTAAGTTCAAGATTATAAGTAACTCGTCTACCATTTTATTTGCAATGATAGATATAATATTGTATTCAGGTAAAACAGAACGTACCCAGATAATATCATAAAATTTGATTCAGAACTCTCTGCTTCATCACAGATGGCTTCATACATATACCCTTTAGAAAAGCCCACATGATACTATAAATGCAATACATTGCTTAATTTGCATGCGGCAAGTCGCACGGATGCCAACAAAACCAGAACTGTTTGCGCACGGCTCCTCTATAATTCAGCCGCATCTTCCTTTTATTTTCCTACAAAATATTTTACTATTCCGAAATTAAATTAAAAGAGAATATTAAATTGCGGTTTGAAAAATTAGCATGAGAATAAACGCATAGTTATATGTTTTTTTTAAAACTTTATTATTTAAAAGTCGGGTTGGTCAGAAATGAAAAATATAAATCAATCGGATTTTGAAGTTATGTTTGAATCATTATTTCATTAATCAAAAATGAATGAGTTTTTTGTCAAACAGAAAAGCTGGTGACAAATTACAACATCACTTCCAAGATCATTATAAAACAATCTACAAAGATAAAAGACAAAACAAAAATTAAAATCAAAAGCATCGAATTTATTCAGTACTAGCTGACCCTCGCAACTTCATTTACGTCACATAATGTGCACAAAAGGAGAGGTAATTCTTCATCAGACCCGTCAAGCACCGTGTGAAACGGTCCTGTTTGCTTAATCATAAAAGAGCTAAAATATTAAGGCTATTTTAAAACAATTCAGTCCAAAGAGCTATTTAAAAAAAAAATTACAAAAGCCTTAATAATTAAGCTCTTTTATGATTAAGCCGACACGCCCGTTTAGATTTACCCTCTCATTCAAAGGAACCCTTGAATTCTAGGTTTGGCGAAAGTTGAGATGCCTCTAATTTTTGAACTACAAACCCCTCAATCTTGAAACATGAGTCGAAAAATTCTTAAAGTACTCCCTTTCCAATACTAAAACAATATTTAAAATCGCATCACGCGTTGAGAAATTACAACTGAAAAACCATTTTATCTTTCATCACCTCTTCCGCAGGAACCACGCAAAACTTCGGGATCAAAAGTATCCTAGAACCTTCCTCGGATCATAAGCTCGGAATGTACCAAGTATCATTCAAATCAGTTCAGCAGTTTCGGCGTGATACTTATTCGGGATACAGACAGACAGACAGACAGACAGACCGACAGACATGAAAAATTTTAATAACATTTTCGGCTTCAGTATCGATTAGAGAACGCCCTTCAATTAAAATTTTCAAAATATCTTCCATGTATAGACTCTCGACCGTCTACAGTTTTATTATATGTATAGACTAAGATGGTGCTCTGCGGCTTCGCCCGGATAAAATGATCCCGTTTTCGCATACTATGGAAATTTACCCTTGAGATAAAACGTAGCCTAGGCTTAACCAGACTATAATCAATCAAGATTCAAATTTCAGCTAGATAATGTTCAGCTGTTACAGTTTGATTGCATAATAAACATCCAGATACCTTTAACATTTATAATATTAGTGAGATTATATTATCATTTTTGTTAGTATAAATGAGGATTTAAAAATGGTATGCTAAAAATATTTCTTTTTAGGCGACGTTAAAACACACTAGGGATTTTAAAAATCACTCATAAGATATTTAAAGGCCGACCGATGTTGCAACGTAGTATTCTGTAGCTGCCCATCTCTTTTGTTAATACTAACTACCACAGTCCAGAGATGTAACACTCAATTATTATTTTTGATCTCATTGCTGTGTTTAATTGAAACTGACATGCTATAATAACATGCAGGCTATGACTACCCAACTACCTTTTGTAACTTTAGAAGTGGCTATACGGTATGTAATACCTATTAAACTATCTTTATTTATGGTTAAGGACTTGGTTTCACGACTGCCATTATTACTTCTTATGCATCAGCACAAGCTTATATTATCCTAATTTAGGCTAGATGGCGTTATGTGAGAATTTTCCATAATATTTATTCATTGTTTATTACAGGTCAATGCTATCACTGTAGTAAGCAACATTTTTTTTTATATTTAGCTCGCCAAATTGACGTCGCCACCAGCCTGATGGAAAGCCGTGCCGCATCTAGCGATTGGGGGCCTCTTCTGACAGTGGTCCTCAAGTTGGCGGCCCTGTGATGTGCCTCTTGACGTTCCTTTTGAAGAACACGGGATTGAAAGGTGACGGAAACACGTGTGCGGGCAGGTCGTTCCATGTTTTTATAGTTCGACAGAGGAACGATTTACTGTGACTGTGACCGGTTATGTGGATTGGTGACCATCACGTGACCACTTTGTGACAATTTAATTGCGAGCGTTTCCGTGATTCGGAAGACATGTTAAGCCGTTTGTCCCGTTTGCCAGGCAGTCGTTAAGCCAAGTTGAAGGTCTTTAATATGGGCGTCTTGAAAATTTTCAACAGCGAGCAGTCACAACCTGCGCCTGTCCATATCATCACCTATTACGTGGGACAAATATCTAAAATGGTGAAATGTGGGCATAAAATATGCCTCTGCCTTCCTCTTCGGAGACGAAAGGCGTGATTATATTATTATTTATGTATGTATGTATAAATGATCAGCTGATATATAATAATACACAGATAATGGAACTTTTCTACGGCAATGACCGAGACATGACCAGAAAACTTCCACCGAGCTCATAATACTCACATAGCTAACTATAATATTAATACTTTGTGTGAATTCTGATCCTGATCAACTTATCCCCTGTACGTGAGTTCGTGATAAGAATAAACTTGCGATATCTTAGGTACGCAGTGTTAGAATAATAATAGGTATGTAAGTATAATGCAAGTCAAAGTTATCTATACTAATATTATAAAGAGGAAAGATTTGATTGTTTGTTAGTTTGCATCGAATAGGCTCTGAAACTACTGGACCAAAAGCTTCACTATCTCCTATAACGAAGGCTTTATTTTATTTCCGTATTTCCACAGGAACGGGAAGTATGCGGGTGAAACCGCGAGACCTAGTGCATGATAAGTTTCAGTCATTTACTTCGCGGCGTGAAAGATTACCAGATTTGTTGACTTGTTGTAAATAGGAGTTAAAAAGTCGAAAACGCCATGCGAGCATAGTCAGTTGCACGAAATAATTTGTAGTGTATTATTCTAAAACATTTTTGTTAATTTGTTTATTTTTCACGAAATTAATTATAACCGGCCAAGTGCGAGTCGGACTCCCGCACGGAGGGTTCCGTACCAAAAAACAACAAAAAGTCGTACCTATTTGTTGCATGGGAGCCAGGGGGGCTCCCGTTTTTCTTTTTATTTAACGAGATGGAAAATCCTTAATGGATGATATTCCGGACTCCTACCGACTAAAAAACCCCACGTAACGGCCAACAGCCTACGGTTGGGAGCCCCGGGTAAGCTCTCGAAAGGATGTCCCAGTAAAGGTCCATTTTGTTTTAATTATTTTTTTTTTAAATACACTGCTCGATATTCTGTGAGTATTTCAAGCGTCTACTGGTTGCCCTCATTACCTATTAACACAGAGCAACGCGCGCCTTAGACAGGTTGCGCTGCTCTATAGTGTTATACAACGCGCGTCTTTAGACAGTTCGCGTTGCTCTATAGTGTTATACAACGCGCGTCTTTAGACAGTTCGCGCTGCTCTATAGTGTTATACAACGCGCATCTTTAGACAGTTCGCGTTGTTCTATAGTGTTATACAACGCGCGTCTTTAGACAGTTCGCGTTGCTCTATAGTGTTATACAACGCGCGTCTTTAGACAGTTCGCGTTGCTCTATAGTGTTATACAACGCGCGTCTTTAGACAATTCGCGTTGCTCTATAGTGTTATACAACGCGCGTCTTTAGACAGTTCGCGTTGCTCTATAGTGTTATACAACGCGCGTCTTTAGACAGTTCGCGCTGCTCTATAGTGTTATACAACGCGCATCTTTAGACAGTTCGCGTTGTTCTATAGTGTTATACAACGCGCGTCTTTAGACAGTTCGCGTTGCTCTATAGTGTTATACAACGCGCGTCTTTAGACAGTTCGCGTTGCTCTATAGTGTTATACAACGCGCGTCTTTAGACAATTCGCGTTGCTCTATAGTGTTATACAACGCGCGTCTTTAGACAGTTCGCGCTGCTCTATAGTGTTATACAACGCGCGTCTTTAGACAGTTCGCGTTGCTCTATAGTGTTAACTATCCTTGTATAAATCCTCTACGGTTGGTACAGTATATATTTCAAAAAGAGTTTGTTACCTCTATGTTTAATTTCTTTTTCATAATATTAATGACATCAAATGTCATCAATATTCTGAAAATGATTACATTATAAACACGATATCTACGTCTACAACATAAATTGTGTGTTTGTACGTTAATTGTTTATACTGAAGAAAAATCTAAAATATGGACGATTTGTTTACTATTTCCTATTAAACAGCTATCTTTGAATATTACATCTACCTAAAGTAATCTCCTGAAGGCGTTGTTAACTTTTTAAAGAAAAAATATTTACGATGAAAGTCGAAAAATAAGTTAGTATGTGACCCGTATAATGTTCAATCATGGCGACACGAAATTAATTTTATTGAGCAACATTTGATTATGCTATACCTCCTATAGTATTCATTTAATTTGCATGGTGTAAAGGGAATAAATGATCTTAACGAAATGTTCAAATTAACTAACGTAATTAAATTAAGAAGGATACCTTATAACCGAATATATTAGACAAAATCGCTAAAAAACAAGTTTGTTGTATGGAAGCCCCCCTTAAATATTATTATGTTTTTGTTTTCAGTATTTGTTGTTATAGCGGCAACAAAAACACATAATCTGTGAAAATTTCAACTCTCTAGCTATCACCGTTCATGAGATACAGCCTCCTGACGGACAGACAGACAGACAGACAGACAGACAGACAGACGGACAGCGAAGTCTCATGAATAGGGTCCCGTTCTTTACCCTTTGGGTACGGAACCCTAAAAAATGAGGATATTTTGGGTTGTTAACTGAAATTATGTCATGAAAACTCTCGAGAAGCCACAAAAGCCCGGGGTGCTGGGTAGGACAAAGGGTGCTGGGTAGGACAACCTCCACGTGGTGCATCCAGGACGACGATGTGGGCTTCGCACGAGGCGCACGTCGTCGCCCACGGCCAATAGTCCACCAAAGAGGGGGGGGGGGGGGGGAGCAACTAAGAGATGACATGACTATGATAAATTATTTACTTGCCAAATGGATTGGAATTTAATGAGAGTTTTCATCTAGTTGTATCCTTGTTTATAGTGTAGCGGAACAGAGGTGATCATTCAGATTGGGCTAATTTTTATTTAATTAATTAATTTAAGGATATCTATCGCCTAATTTACTTTTAAGAACATCGTTTATTCTAAAAGTAAAACCTCAATTTAATCAGTCACCTCTACAAAATTAAATTTTATTGATCCAAAAAAATAAAAGTTTAACCTAACCTAACCTATTCTGTTATAAGATAGTACTATTTGGGATGCGGGGTCCTACTAACATCTTAAGGACCCCAATGGGTCGGATCCTCCTCGTGGTGCATCCTGGGCAACGGAGTAGCGACCACTCCCCTTCCTCTGTGGGGGAGTTGTGCTACTCTGGCTAATTCCGGCCGAGGCGGGAGTAACCCACCTGTGGGTTGCTCGGTGATGTGTGTTGCTGCCGGCCGTGCCGTTATTCACGGCCGGCAGCAGCAGTGCTGGGTCGCCGTCGCTTCGCCACCTTTGCTGGCGAGACGATGGCGGCAAAGTGGGAGAGGCACTGCGTGGGGGGCGGGAGTTTGGGTAAATGCTCCCGCCCTGCCATGCAGTTCGGGGTGCCGGCCGCGAATAACGGCGCGACCGGCGGCAACAGTGCTGGGCCGCTGTCACCTCGCCAGTTGACGAGGTGATGGCGGCAAAGCGGGAGGTGCACTGTGCGGGGGAGCGGGAGTAACGGATAATGCTCCCGCTCTGCCGTGCAGTTCGGGGGCGCCGCGGTGAGGAGTCACTGCGCGCCCTCGATTGGTTCTTGACCGTGGGCGTAAGGTCGGGGGACCCCGCCCACCAACGGTCACATGGCGGTGGGCACCTTTCCCGTGTTCCGGGGGTGCCCATTAGCGCACGCCTGCGCCAGCCGCTCTCTGTCTCCTCTATTACAGAGGGGCGCTCGAGAGCGGTGCAGGCGTGGTCTTCAGCTCCTTAGGGAGCTTTGGGGAGCCGCCCATCTGGCTCCCCCGAGGAGAGCCCCGAATAAACGGGGCGCCCCTAGCCGGGTCGATGTGAATAATCTTTTGATATCCCTCGGCCCGGCTAATGGGTGAGGAGGAACACCGCGGGGTTTAGTGGGTAGGACGGTCCAATCCGGACCGGGCCGGGAGTCCCATACACCATCCCAGCTGCCCCCGCAGCTGGGATGAAGGCGCGTAAAGGCGTTCCCCGCGTCAAAAAAAAAAAAAAAAAAAGATAGTACTATTTAGAGTGCAAGTTAGTATTTTTGATATGCAATTAGTTTTTTTGTTTCACAAATCATATTTTCGATGTACAAACCATATTTTTGGTGTGAATTCGATTAAAAAGGTCATCTCGTTCTGAGTAATATTTAAGTTTTTTAAGTAGGACATGTTTAGTTAATCAATTAGTTTGTTTGCACAGCATTTAATTTTCTGGTTTGCATTCAGTAAATTAGTGGAGGTACCTAGTGTGCAGAAAAATTAAACTGAGGTGCATTTAAAAATATCCCATTTTTATTTAGCCAGCCACGAAAAAAAAATGCTTGATTGTGATAGAACACGACATTGTAAGCATTTTTTATCACTACACCATAGTTCTAAATCGATTTCTTGAGATTTTATTTAGGATTAAATATTTAGTGTAAAGTGTGACTAGCGTAGACGTTAAACAGCCTTGTTTTTGTCTAAACTATTATATGTATTGTAGAAGTCGACTTGTCTATGACTAGTTTTCTAATATAAAATGGCGTGCAATGTAGTGGACGGCCCTTTTTTCGACGGTTGACCGCTGCAGAGTAAAGAACTACACACCTTGGTGATCAGTGTGATCCATGTGATACCAGTGTCGCCGTGATTGTAAGAATGTTGTAAGTTGCTTACTGATACTGATTAGCTACTTGTGTAATGATTACGTTCAGGGTGTAGTAAATTTGTTAAATAAAGTGATAGCTTTGTTAATCTCCGTGTATTTTTTTTTATTAACATTCCTGGTGATTGCTAACATCAGAATTGTGATTCTTACCTAGTCGCCAACTCACCGAGTCGAACGAGAGGTATTATGAAACATAAGGAACGTAATCATTACAAAGAACCCTCTTTTAGTGAGTTGTGTATGTTTTACGCAATTTGTTTGTGTTTTCTCGTGTAATTATGCCTAAAACGCATAATTCAAGCCGTAAATTGCATAGTGAATTGATGATTTGAGTGGACCATCGTGAGTGCCACGTGTCGTGTAATTGGTCACGAAGGGTATTACGGGAAATACCGTTCGTAGCCGTCGCGATCCTAGACACCACCATCGCGGTCTCGGATCCGATCTCGTTCGTTGTTACACGCACGGTATCGTTAAAAGTGAGATGTTTCTACAACTTGCCATAAAGGAAGCGAATTAGTACCGAAAGTGCCCGTGAACTTTTCAAACGTTACAAATGATTATGGACGCGATTCAAGCGTTCAACCCCTTTAGAATGCAGTATTTTATGACTATAATTTTGACCCGTTAATTCACGTATTGACGCGTGGTGCGATTATGTTTGTGCACAGTTAATCAATCGTTGAAGTGACTAGAAACTGTCCTTTGTCACTCTCCTATACAGTAACGGCGATAATCCTCCTGTCCGCCGATCCGGGAGTTCTAAATCAATGCGAGGGGCGTTGTTGAGCGCTAGAAGCACTAGTCGACGCGATGCGCGTTGGTGTGCGCTGCACGCGCTAGTCTACACGACGCGCGCTGCAAGCTGGTCTACGCGACGTGCGCTGATGGGCGCTTTACGCGCTAGCCTACACGACGCGCGTTGGTGACCGCTACAAGCGCTAGTCTTCGCGATGCGCGTTGGTGTGCGCTGCACGCGCTAGTCTACACGACGTGCGTTGGTGCGCGCTACAAGCGCTAGTCTACGCGATGGGCGTTGGTGTGCGCTGCACGCGCTAGTCTACGCGATGCGGGTTGGTGTGCGCTGCACGCGCTAGTCCACACGACGCGCTGCACGCTGGTCTGCGCGACGCGCATTCATATGCGCTACACGCGCGTGCATTGATTACGTTATGCGCGTCTACGCGATGCGCACGGGTGCGCGCTACACGCACGCGCCCTCAGCTGCGGTCAGGAAGTGCCAAGCTTACGAAAAGGTAAACGCCTTATAATTTTCACCTATTCCCTTAAAACTCTTACAGATCCGACAAATTCTAGATCTTGTAGGATATTTTCGTAGACATATCCAGAATCGTGCTACAAGGTTTGACTGAAAAGTTTATTAGAAGTTCACATCAATAACAAATTAGACAACGCTCGATACGATTGTCTGACGAGAGTGACCAATGAACCCAGAATCAGAACCTCCCACGGAGGTTCACACGGACGCAAGTTAGTAGTATTGTGGTAGTATCTAGTATTGACCTATGCTGATGATGGGAAGCGTGTGGTAGCATATTCCATTCGGTAAAGTAATCGTTAGCTGTCGTAAAGGCTTCATAACACTTTTGCTATAACTTTGTTAAGTTACCCTCAACGTTTTTGTTATTACTTTATTAGGTTACTCTCAAATTGACAAAACATAAAAATGGTCTGCTCCTTTTTTTCTGAGAGGCGCCCAATGGTCGATACGAACACAGGATTCCGCTTTCCAGCAAAGAAAAGGAGTGGTACTGCCACATGCTGATTATCTCAATCGAAATTATATCGGTCAGGTCAGTAAAATATCAAGGCCTCTTAACTGGACACAAAAAGAATAGACTGCAGAGGAGGGCATGGTTCTGTCACATGAAGTAGTGTACCAAAGCGAGTTTTTCGATCAACTTGCGTAAATGTGTTTTACTTAGAACAGAGCGAGCTACACTTAGGGTGTCTCTGAGAGATAACATCCGAAACAATGTTATCTATTAGAGAACCAGAGTAGTCAACGTAGCTCGCAGAGTAAGTGCATCATAGTGGCCATGGGCTGGCACATCTATAGTAGAACCAACGACCTGGACAAGGCCGTAGGAAAGGATGCGAAAGGCGTAGAACCGTGTAAATTGGGAGAGGTCTACATCCAGCAGTGGACTGCTGTAGGCTGATTGATGATTGATTGAGAAGTCATAAACTTGTACTTCTTGAGTTTTTTTTTTTTAAGAACATAAAACTCCGTTTCCAGTAATACCTATACTTGGATGCATGCATTGGATTGAATTCTAGACAGGATGTAGCCGAACGGTTTGGGACAATGACAAATGTAGTGTTCCTTTTCTGTACAGCAACGCTGATTTTACTGTCAAAGGTTAGTCTGCTGGTTGTGTGAAATTCGTGAAAGAAATGGGGCCAGAGATTTGGGTAGGTACTACGTTACACCAAAGATGCACCACGCAAACAGACAGGTCCACTTACGCTCGAACTGTACTCAACATGATCTGAATCGAGGTCAATTAATTAACCCCCGACGAAAACACGTGTTGTTGTGGGTGTAACCTGTGTGTTTGTCTGTGGCATCACAGCTGCCTAACGGATGGGCCAATTTGGATACGATTTGTTGTTATTTCAGAGCCGAAGTGATTAATGTGTCTTAGCTATACATTTTGAACATCGTCACTTTCTAGGTGATGAAGGAATTTCTCCTAAGCTTCGCAGAACTGATCGATCTGAAATTTGGCGTACTGTTGCTTTAATGGTATTTCAGCGACATGGAAGCGTCGAACTTACTGCTCTAATGGGTAGTCTGCGGGATGCCCGCATCCTCAGAGAGATGCAGCATTTGCACCAAGATGGGGCTCGTTGCAGCGGTCTTAGTATCGAGGTATTGCGGATGAACACTTTAAATATTTGTTTAAGTATTTTTGTGGAAGTTACAGCTGACCTTAACGTTATTAAATGGAGGACGTCTCATTTTTCCTCTGGGTCTCATAAAGGGAAACTAAACTACCGACCCAGTGATTTGGTCGCAAGTCTGAGATGTGCCATTGAGAGGTTTGCAACTAAACTGTAAAACAAAAAGGTGTAGAAGTCCCCACGGCCGGGTTACTGAAGAGTAACTAGGTTCAGTAAGGTTCACACGTGGATCGTAATAGAGGTTCACCTCCTGTGTTTAAATGTTAACAATTTTGTGTTTCCACAGGTTCAATGTAAAAATGCAAGTTGAACCCTGGTATGGTATGGTGGTCCATACGTAGTCATGCGAGCGCTGCCGAGCGGATGACATGAATTGAACCAGGCTGCGTGCGGCCCAGTTTATGGTGGTAAAGTGGACGAATGGTGGCCTGATACCTGCACTGCATTCTTCGAGTGGCGAGTTGACGGTAATATTGACAACGTTTACTATGACAGGTTCTTGTATGGGTAACCACCACGTGACCACTTTGTTATTTTGCGAGCGTTTTCGTGCTTCGGAAGGCACATTAAGCCGTTGGTCCCGGTTGCAAGTAAAATGGCAGTCATTGAGCAAAGTCGAAGGCTTTTATGGACGGCTTAAAATTTTTCAACAGTGTGCAGTCACAACCTGCACCTGTCCATATCAGCACGGCAATACGACTCAGCACAACACCTATTACGTGGTACAACATCTATAGGTGAAATGTGGGCATATAATGTGCTTCTGCCCTACCCCTTAGAGAATAAAAGGCGTGACCTGCTGTAACTGATGTATGTATGTATGAGTTGTCGGTGCTGACTAAAGTGGCGTGTGCCTGACGGGTGCGTGTCATCTGAACGCAGCCAGAGTGTTGGTGAAGGAACAGACTGCGGGATGTTCCATGCCGACACATGCTGGGTGCCAGTGTTCTGTATGGGTACAACTTATGTACATATATGGGTACTAGTTTTATGTATAGGTGTTAGTTTTGTATATAGGACGGACTACGGGACGTTCATATTGGCAGACTGCGGGATGCCAACTCCATGTAGAGGACGGACTGCGGGACGTTCCTTTCGGCAAATAGACTGCGGGATATTTGCCCTACGTGGTAGTGTAAAGATGAATGTCGGTGTACAGGACGGACTGCGGGACGTTCCTATTGGTACGCCTGTGGGATGCCAATTCCCTTGTAGAGGACGGACTGCGGGACGTTCCTTTTTCGGCAAACAGACTGTGGGATGTTTGCCCTACAATGAATTGGTAGAGTGAGGATGAATGTTAAATACTTGAATCTAAATTGAATGAATCCTAAATCTCATATGAATCAGAAATCCTCATATATAGTTTAACTTATTTAATGTGCGAACGTAATCAAATTGAATGAATGTGGTGACGTGTGATAAGCTGTGTGCTATTTATCTTAGCCAATGTATTTTGAGCTGTACGTTAGGTAAAGGTTGATGGATACAACAATTAAGTCTTTCTGAGTTACATTGGCACATAGTAATGTCATGTTATTTCTAATTGATTTTAGAAGCCGCCTCGATGGAAGCATCGCAGCTCATGCCGATGAGCGTGTTTCAAATCCTGAAGCTAGTCCATCTGAACCGGTGACTGTTCAGGTTCAGACATCTTATATGCAGTCGAGGACGACGCATGGTCAGGAGAGGCCGTGTAGAAGTCGACTTGTCTATGACTAGTTTTCTAATATAAAATGGCGTGCAATGTAGTGGACGGCCCTTTTTTCGACGGTCGACCGCTTCAGAGTAAAGAACTACACACCTTGGTGATCAGTGTGATCCATGTGATATCAGTGTCGCCGTGATTGTAAGAATGTTCTAAGTCACTTACTGATACTGATTAGCTACTTGTGTAATGATTACGTTCAGGGTGTAGTAAATTTGTTAAATAAAGTGATAGAAATCTGCTTTGTTAATCTCCGTGTATATTTTTTTTATTAACATTCCTGGTGATTGCTAACAGTATAATAACTACTATTGCTACAGTTATGGTAATCTAATTAGGTTTTACGGTCTTTACGCCGCTTTTTATATGCAGTCAATTAGAGTTTGGCATAGCATGCTGGAATATGTCGCTTATTTTGATTTCAACAGTTGAAGGGTAGGGATTTTCAGAAGAAAAAAACATATGACGCACTCAATCAAAACTCTTGGACCTCTAAACTTCAATTTTGAAGTGTTGGCTAGCTTTATAATTTTTAGCCTAAGAAGGAGTTTTAACTTTTTTACCCCTTAGGGACAAAATAGAGGGTTGAAATATTACACGAGAAAGGTAGGTGGTGCACAGTTAGTATTTCTTATAGATATAGTCGTTGTCCAAGGAAGTCTTTATTATAGAAATATTTGTGGAGGGGATTTGTAGTTAAACTTTATAGCTATGAAAGTGATATATAATTTGCAACTAAACTCATAGCTCACGCTTACATTAGCCTCTTTTTAGGCATATATGGTAGGTACATGATGGCACCGTACCTTTATATCTCTTAGAATTCAATTACGAACTCAAAGCTGGAATTGCAATGATTACAAACAATCGCTAAGTATAGCTGCGGGAGTATTTTACTTTTTTAACCATCCGTTAGATTCAAAGTGTTCCACAATTTTAATGTGAAAAAATTTTTGATCTCGAGCAGGATTTGAACCCGCGTCTTCTGGTTTGCCGGACCAGACGCCTTAACCAACTAGACCACCGAGACACTGCTCTCGACCGTCAAATTTTTTCACCTCATTACGTCTTGGGGCGACGTAGGCACCATCTACCGGTAACTTAGTTAAGTTGCACGGCTCGAATGTATAGAATTGCACCTATATAATCATTCGACTTGCGATGATACCTGCCCAAACATTAGAGATAATTTTGAAAAGCAATTAGTATGCTGACTCAATCACAATTTTAATGTGAAAAAATTTTTGATCTCGAGCAGGATTTGAACCCGCGTCTTCTGGTTTGCCGGACCAGACGCCTTAACCAACTAGACCACCGAGACACTGCTCTCGACCGTCAAATTTTTTCACCTCATTACGTCTTGGGGCGACGTAGGCACCATCTACCGGTAACTTAGTTAAGTTGCACGGCTCGAATGTATAGAATTGCACCTATATAATCATTCGACTTGCGATGATACCTGCCCAAACATTAGAGATAATTTTGAAAAGCAATTAGTATGCTGACTCAATCACAATTTTAATGTGAAAAAATTTTTGATCTCGAGCAGGATTTGAACCCGCGTCTTCTGGTTTGCCGGACCAGACGCCTTAACCAACTAGACCACCGAGACACTGCTCTCGACCGTCAAATTTTTTCACCTCATTACGTCTTGGGGCGACGTAGGCACCATCTACCGGTAACTTAGTTAAGTTGCACGGCTCGAATGTATAGAATTGCACCTATATAATCATTCGACTTGCGATGATACCTGCCCAAACATTAGAGATAATTTTGAAAAGCAATTAGTAAGCTGACTCAATCACAATTTTAATGTGAAAAAATTTTTGATCTCGAGCAGGATTTGAACCCGCGTCTTCTGGTTTGCCGGACCAGACGCCTTAACCAACTAGACCACCGAGACACTGCTCTCGACCGTCAAATCATCGCAAGTCGAATGATTATATAGGTGCAATTCTATACATTCGAGCCGTGCAACTTAACTAAGTTACCGGTAGATGGTGCCTACGTCGCCCCAAGACGTAATGAGGTGAAAAAATTTGACGGTCGAGAGCAGTGTCTCGGTGGTCTAGTTGGTTAAGGCGTCTGGTCCGGCAAACCAGAAGACGCGGGTTCAAATCCTGCTCGAGATCAAAAATTTTTTCACATTAAAATTGTGATTGAGTCAGCATACTAATTGCTTTTCAAAATTATCTCTAATGTTTGGGCAGGTATCATCGCAAGTCGAATGATTATATAGGTGCAATTCTATACATTCGAGCCGTGCAACTTAACTAAGTTACCGGTAGATGGTGCCTACGTCGCCCCAAGACGTAATGAGGTGAAGAAATTTGACGGTCGAGAGCAGTGTCTCGGTGGTCTAGTTGGTTAAGGCGTCTGGTCCGGCAAACCAGAAGACGCGGGTTCAAATCCTGCTCGAGATTAAAAATTTTTTCACATTAAAATTGTGATTGAGTCAGCATACTAATTGCTTTTCAAAATTATCTCTAATGTTTGGGCAGGTATCATCGCAAGTCGAATGATTATATAGGTGCAATTCTATACATTCGAGCCGTGCAACTTAACTAAGTTACCGGTAGATGGTGCCTACGTCGCCCCAAGACGTAATGAGGTGAAAAAATTTGACGGTCGAGAGCAGTGTCTCGGTGGTCTAGTTGGTTAAGGCGTCTGGTCCGGCAAACCAGAAGACGCGGGTTCAAATCCTGCTCGAGATCAAAAATTTTTTCACATTAAAATTGTGATTGAGTCAGCATACTAATTGCTTTTCAAAATTATCTTCAAAGTGTTCGTTCAAAATAAGTTAAGTTTAAAATAAAAGTATTCAGGTAAAACCGTCTGGTACCGCACCTGTGCGATGGAAGCTATGCAAATGATAAATACAAATGAAAATGTTCAACTGAACACGTTCAAGCACTTTCCTGGAAAAAAATAATAAAACAAATCATTCAAATTCAATAGCGAAACAATTGCACAATCAACACCATCTATTACCGCTTTGAGAAAACTTTTAATTGAACGTGCCACTCCTGTGTAAAAGCTTTTGAAGAAAATAAACTGAGAAAAATTAAATGCAAACTAGTCTTTGCACGGGTTTACACGCGGCACACTTACAAAGCGGCACTTAGCGCAGTCGGCGCTCAGTGACCACCCTTCCCTTCTAAAACGCAGGTCAAGAGCGGAAAAATAAATTATAGTTAATGCGTAATGAGAATATGTACCAAAAGCTGTTCATACAACTTCTGCCGTTACATAAATTGGAAGATATTAATTAACTGCTTAATATCCACGATCAATACTATAATAGCGTTAAAAGTTGTGAGTTTCTGAGGTTATATAGTGTGAGATCCCGCTATAGAACGACCTTAACCAAGCTGGTTTTTTTTTTTCAAATTTTTGATTAATCATATTTTGAACTGATTTTTTTTTGGCAACCCAATTGCATTTTTTTTTTATTTATTTATGAAGTTATAAATCAAGTTACAAATTTAATACAACTTATTGATATATTTCATTGAATGTAAAATAATTTTCATCCATAAACCAGCTTGGTGAAGGTCGTTCTAAAGCGGGATCTTAGACCAATAGATATGGGGTAAACTCTGAATCTATTGCACCGATTTCATTTCTGATAATTCTTTCACCAATAAAAACCTACATTATTTGAATATCATAGATCGTAGTGTAATGATATAATATGTTAAGTAGAATACATATTATGAAATTATATTATCACGCTACTGCCCAAACGAGGAGTGCAGCAGTAATCATAAATGTCAAGAATATGCTTTTGACTTTTCTACATTTTTTTTGATTTGTCAGCAGTGAAGGTGCTACAGTTCGAAGCACCTTACTGGTATAAAGTTTTGGGGGAAAATGAAAAGGTTGAATTTCAGGAATCAAACATTACTGGTTATTTCGAAGTAAATTTTACTATAATTTTACGCAGGAGGATATTTTTCAATTATGTATGTCATCAGATACGTGGAATGTGAATACATACAATGGATACTATTAGGAGGTACGTTATTATTACATGTAGTTGTCCTGAATTGGCTTGTGTTAAATAGGTAGGTTTGGACATGCCTCGAATTTTACACGCACAATAATAGTCACGCGGAAATTTACCGGGATAATCGCAATTGATGGGAATATCCATACTAAAATTATAAAGCTTAAGAGTTTGTTTGTTTGTTTGTTTGAACGCTAGGTTCACATGAACTACTAGTTGGAATTCGAAAATTCTTTTAAAGCTTGATAGTTTATTAATAAAATTGAGGATGGCTATAGGCTATACAGGTTGAATTTTTCAAAAGGGATTGGATAGCCAAATCCGAAACTATAAGGATTAGCGAAAAATGCTCAAAGGAGTCACGAGCCCGATTTTGATGAAACTTAAAAACTCATCATTAGATTTTTGAAAAACCAATAATCCTAGCTAGGAATCGAACCCATTGATTTTGAAAAAAATAACACACCCTATATTATTACACCATACGTTAGTGTTGCTATTAAGGATCTTATTCTGGGAAGTAATGACATACGGCAAACTAAAGGAAAGTGCTCATCTTTAACAAAATACAATTTATTTTTCTTAAGTTAACTGATTAATTGTTCAAAATGAAGACCATTGTTTTGAATACATAGCTGGATTCGAGACCTCAAGGATCATACTGCCTTCAATATTATTGATTCCGTTTAGAATATTCTCTAAAGAATCATTCTGAGCATGATTTAAAACATGGAATAGTTAAGATCTATTCTGGGATTCGAACGAAACAAATAATGATACAAAATTTAGATACATGAAATATGAATTCTATTAAAATTCCAAACTTTCTTTAAATTTGCCGTATATCATTGCTTCGCAGAATTTCAAATAAAATAAAATAAAATAAAATAAAATTTATTACCTTTGAAATTTTGAAAAAATTACTAGGTTTGTCAAAATTTTTGTGACTCTACTGGAGGTTCGGAAATGCTACAGACTGAGAAGAACACCCCAAGAAACTCAGTCCGGTCCCTATTAATTCATCTTAGTATCTAATACAGTTTTTTTTTAATGTAGAAAGGAGCAATTCGTGTCACTGCCAGGCAGCCTTGTCTTCTAGAAAGTCTTTAATGCTATAATAAGCTTTCTGGCACAATTTAAGTTTTATTAGTTTTTTAAATTTATTAACTGACAAACCTGTTACGGCTGTCGGCAATGTATTGTACATTCGAATACAATTGCCCGCAAAAGAATTGCTTATTTTTTTAAGCCTAAATCTAGGTACAGCCAATTTATTCTTATTTCTTAAGTTTAGGTTATGGATATCACTATTTTTAATAAATTTATTATTATTTTTACGAGTATATAATAAGTTTTCATATATGTACTGTGAATACACAGTAAGGATGTTGATATCCTTAAACTTTTCTCTTAATGACTCCCGAAACCCCATACCATAGATAGCCCGGACAGCCCTTTTCTGCAACACAAAGATACATTCGATGTCGGCAGCGTTACCCGATAATAGTATGCCATAGGTCATGACACTGTGGAAATAGCTAAAGTAGACAAGACGCGCTGTTCTAATGTCTGTCAGTTGTCGGATCTTTTTAACGGCATAGGCTGCAGAGCTCAGTCTGCCCGAGACTTTCTCGATATGAGGCCCCCACTGCAAGTTGGAGTCTAACTTTATGCCCAGAAAGACAGTTTCATCGACCAATTCTACTTGATCATCCCTAATCCTAATACTGGTGTTAACGAGCCTAACATTTGGCAAGGTGAATCTAATACATTTTGTTTTAGTTTCATTTAACAATAAATTATTTGCGTTAAACCAGTGGACTACCCTAGAGAGGGCATTGTTTACTTCGTCAAGATTGCGTTGTCCACGTTCAACTTTAAATATTAAAGATGTGTCATCAGCAAACAAAACTACCTCGTGATCGTCTCTTATAAGGTGAGGGAGATCATTTATGTACACTAAAAATAGAAAAGGTCCCAGAATTGAACCCTGAGGCATCCCCATTGTTACAGCAGACCCATGTGACTGTTTACCATTTATAACTACTCTCTGTACTCTATCTCTTAGGTAAGAACTAATTAAATCCAAGGCCGTCCCCTGGATCCCATAATGATCAAGTTTTTGAATTAAAGTCTGATGCTGGACGCAATCAAAGGCCTTAGATAAGTCGCAGAATACACCATAAGCATCATACGACTCCTCCCAGGCCTCATATATACACTCTAATAATTTAATTCCAGCATCCGTGGTAGACCGATCGCGCGTGAAACCGAATTGTTTAGTATGGAATAGTTTATTTGTATTAAAATGATTTTGCATTTGATTAAGCATTACCTTTTCAAAGATTTTACTAAACGTGGGTAGTACAGAAATAGGACGAAAATTGGACGGATCCGAGGTGCTACCCGATTTAAACAGAGGAGTTATTTTACTAAACTTCATTAAGTCAGGAAACACACCACTATCAACACAATTATTAAATATTATTGATAATTCAGGGGGCAACCATTTCAATTAACGAATTAACTAAATGTACAGAAATTCCCCAGAGGTCAGCCGTTTTCTTAATATTTAAAGATTTAAAAGTTTTTATGATAGTGTGTATACTAATTTTACTGAATTTGAATATTTCATTACAGCAAGGAACATTTGCTTTTAACAAGGATTCTGCTATTGGGGTAGAAGAACCTAGGCCTCTGGTCAAATCTACTGGTATTCGAGAGAAAAAATGTTCAAATTCGTTAGCGACTTCGGCATCTGTTGTAATGATGTTACCATTTACTTTAAGTTTAAAATTATTATCATTTGATTTTGCTTGGCCTCTTTCTGCGTTAATTATTTTCCAAGTAGATTTAACTTTGTCTACACTATTGATAATTTTATTACTTATATACTTTCTTTTGGCCGCTAAGCAGTCTGCTTTAAATTTTTTTGAATAAGTTTTAACATAATTTAGAAATTCATCTGTTCTATTAAGCTGTCTTTCTGAGTATAGTTCATACAGTTTTTGTCTACTTTTATGTATATCCTCAGTGGCCCATTCACTGAAGGCTGGCCTGTCTCCGATTGTGACTTCCTTAGACTTGAATATGGAGTTGAACTCATTGTAAAAGGAATCAAAAAATAACTTATACATTACATTTGAATCTAAGCCAGTGTCTAAAAATGGAAGTTTATTGCAAAGTCCAACTCGCATACGTTCCAAGCGGTCACTAGTTACTGGTCTACATAATATTTTACGTCTTTTAACTTTTTCTCTTGTGATCTTGAAAGATGCTATTTGCCCAGTATGATCTGATTTTATCTTATTTATAATACTCTTACTTTCTGGCAACATATCACTGTATATATTGTCCAGACAAGTAGCTGTTGTATCACAATATCTAGTAGGCACTAAAAATAAGTTAGGGAGATTGTGTGATTTAAATAAATTTAAGATATCATTGGTCTGACGTGTATTTATAAGTATATTAACATTAAAATCACCGCACACTATTAGGTGTTTATTAGTTTTTCCAAGTTTAAATAGCACTTTATCCATTACTTCCTCAAACTCACAAAAGGGTGAGACTCCAGGTTTATATACGCATACTACTATGAATTGCTCCAATTCTACGCACGATATTTCAACTGTACACTCTACAGAGAGGGACACAACATCTTTCTGTTCCTTATACTTATAACTTCTTATTTAATAAAATCAACGAACCCCCCCGTGTTGTGTTGACCCTGCAGAACGCACTACCAACCCGGTGACTACTGAAGCTGAACATGAGCGCATACTCCTTACGCATATGTTCTGTAAGACAAACTATTTCAATATTTTCTGAGCTCATGAACAGCTCCAATTCAAACTCTTTGACCTGCGTTAATGTTGCTATATTATAATGCACCAGACTGATATAATTTACATTTTTTAAATTAGTTTTGTTCGGAGGACAGTTTCCGATATAGTTATGATTTGCAATTAAATTCAACTCTATCAATTTACAATTTTGGCTAGAGGGTAAATCCTCTGTTGTCCCAGAAGTTAATTTAAATTACTTGGAAGCGATTCCAAAGTCCTAAATCTACTCTGCTCAAATAAAGCAGTTTTGTCAGCCAAGTTTTTGGCTATAGAGTAAAAATAATTGAATAGCAAACTTGCTATTTGTCTTTTATAGTATTTGGGTAGACAATACCTACCCTTGTGATTATTATAGACTTTATACTTGCTATGTGACAAATTTGTGTCAAATACAGAATTAAAGTCAATTACATTGAATTTATTATTATACTGACTTATTAAGTTTAAACGTAAATTCATCTTATATCTAAATGAATTTTCCGAGTCTGGCACACCTTTTATAAATGGAAGTGTGAACATTACAACTTGTATGACATTTAAGTTTAAGATGTAATTCATGTATAGGGACAAATCATCATTGCTAATTTTCCCCCTGTTTGCACAGAAAATTATTATTTTACTGTTAGCTTCAAATTTATATTCTAATATCTTTTGCATAATATCACTTAATGAAGCACCCGGATAGCAATTATTAATAACCGAGTAATAACTTGAATTTAAGTTTTGTTTTAAAAATGAACTTAGATTGGTACCAATATCATCACTAAATACAATTAATTTAGTACAACGATTACTATTATTTACACGGTCACACAATATATCCACTGATGTACTGGGCGGGCAAGTAGTAATGGGAGCTAAGGGCTCAGCGGTAACCGGTTCACCCTGAGCCTCCACCGGCTCAATTGCTTTAGGGCAGTTAATATTGCATAAGTGGTCATTTAGGAAACAATTAAGGCGTTCAGTGTTATCATTTGATGTTTTGAGTACCTTATCTATGGTTACAGAACATTTAGTAAAGTCCTTAAGGGACCATTCATATTTTTTTGTCATATATTGTTGCTCAAATTGCAAACTTTGTATTTTTGATTCTAATTTTTGTGTGTCAGTGCAATATTTTAAATGACTTTGTTCCAGCTCCAACATTGACAATTTAGCTTGTTCTCTAAATTTTAAACCAGAACCTATATCCTAACCTGATCAGCGACACTATCGTATGGTGTAATAATAAAGGGTGTGTTTTTTTTTTCAAAATCAATGGGTTCGATTCCCAGCTTGGATTATTGGTTTTTCAAAAATCTAATGATGAGGTTTTAAGTTTTATCAAAATCGGGCTCGTGACTCCTTTGAGCATTTTTTGTTATTCCTTATAGTTTCGGATTTGGCCATCCAAGCCCTTTTCAAAAATTCATCCTGTCACGCTACCACAAATAGGAGCGGAGCGGTAATGGTATATGTTTGAAAACGGGGGGAAAAGTATACTTTTTACAGCTTCCGTTGCGTACCTACAATGCCTAAATGGTTAAAGTAATGTAAAACTTCCACTATATAATAGAATTTTTTTATATAACCTGACCGGTTTCACCTAAAGCATTCTCAAAGGTTAGGTGAAACCAGTCAGGTTATGTAAAAAATTACCATAAAATAGTGGAAAAGTATAAGTGTGAGTTTGAATAATGAATTATAACAAGTTCCATTAAGTGCGAACAATCCAGAGAATGATAATGTAAAAACCGGCCAAGTGCGAGTCGAACTCGCTCATGAAGGTTTCCGTAGCAGCAAGTAACATAATAATATAAAAGTTCTTGTAGTTTGTTGTAACTTTCATTGATGTTTTAACACGTTTGCAGTGGTAGTGACGTATTTAAAAAACAACTACCAACTCGATTTCGTTCAAACCAATTTTCGTTGGTAGATTTTATAGCAATGTACATTATATATTTTTTTTAGAATTATCATTCACTTAGTTTAGAAGTTAGAGGGGGGGGGGGGACATCTTTCCACTTTGGAAGTGTCTCTTGCGCAAACTATTCCCTTTAGAAAAAAATGATGTTAGGAACTTCAATAGCATTTTTGAAGACCTATCTATAGATATCCCTTCACGTATGGGTTTGGTGAAAAATAAATTTTTGAGTTTCATTTCTGAGTATGAGGACCCCCAAAATTAACTGCTTTTTTCTAGTTTTATATAAAAATCTCGATGCGGTTCACCGAATACATCTACTTACCAAGTTTCAACAGCATAGGCCTTATAGTTTCGGAGAAAAGTGGCTGTGACACACGGACGGACAGACAGACAGACAGACATGACGAATCTATAAGGGTTCCGTTTATGCCATATGGCTACGGAACCTTAAAAATGGTGTATTAGAAACTAAAGCCTCTTAAAAGTTCTAACAAAAATTGGATAACAAAAACCATGTTAATGAAAATCTAATTTCTTTTTGAATAATGCGACGGGAAACCTCTGTCGCAAACAAAATTGTTCTTAAATAATGCAATTGAAATACACGCGAGGGGAATACATGCGACGAGAAACCACTCTCTTTCTCTCTCACGTAGTAATGAATTTTAATGACGCGATGCTACGCTACGGTCGTAAACACAACGCGACGGGAGTTAATGTGACGGGAACGGGTGATATTAAGATATGAATACCATAGCTCTCTCTTTCTTTCTCTATCTTATTTGACGGAAATGAAGTTGTGCGGGTCAGCTGGTTTATAATAGGGTATACTATAACCTATAACTTATACAATATTAATTTGACTACCTTCTGCGTTTATAAAACGTGATCTCATGTTTATTTCAATTTTCGATGTCGTTATATATCTAGAAAGAGTAATTTGAACAAATACATATCATGATATATTAAGAAGACTATCTGGAATTGTATCGAACTTCGATATAATCGAAATCTTAAATAAAATGGAGAAACAAAGTCATACCAATAAAATTACTTAATCAAGTCAGTTGAAAACTGCGAAAAGAGATAGCTCAGTTCACTGTGAACGTCAGGAGCTCCTAATTTTCTCCAGACCACAAAAAATAAGGCTTATCCTCAAACTGTCCGAAAATGATGAATAGGTACTACTTAAAATCTGTGATATGAACTTATGACAATCAACAGAAACTGGAAGTTGTTCACCTTCTTTTATTTTAATAAATTGATAGACTCTACAATCGTATTAGTTTTTATTTTGAATTGATAGACTCTACAATCGTATTAGGGGTGTAGTGGGGCCCTACCAACACCTCCGGGCCCAAGTCAACCTCACGTGCAAGCTCGTGCACCTGCTGAATAACGGACGAGGCTCTGACGTTGGCGGTCCATTTCAACACGGCGATGGGCTCACCACCTGTTACGTGGGACCGAATTGTACACGGTGAAATGTGGGCCGGTATAGGCCTCTGCCTACCCCTTCGGGGATAAAGGCGTGAGTATATGTATGTATGTACAATCGTATTTAACTTTACTTTTCGAACTCATAGAAACATAACAAAACCATGTAGGTACCAAACGTACTTTCAAACTATGCCGCAGCTTGTTTTTTGTCCCCGAATTAAGGCTCATGGAGTTCTTCGGAACCCTACCGATAAGACTTTTCACATCAAATCAATTAGTTAATTAATCGCTTCAACGTTCTTGCTGGTTCTGATGCACAAATTGGCAAAGCGTCAGATTGAATATAAATAATCTTGTGTATTACTTTTTCAGAGTCAGGTCAGAGCCATCTATCTAGCTTCCAATTGCAAAGACTCTTTAGCCATACATTCATACATTAATGATATCTCCAAAGGGGTAAGCAGAGGTATATCTTGTCTACGTTTTTGGTATACACCTACTTTTCACCCTCTCGAAATGATATTACACATGACTGTATTATGACAAAAGTTGTGAGAATTGATACGGCCCACAGTATCTTTAATTGAGCACTGGTGAGGAGAATAAATCCTATATTGACACTATAATTATTATTATGTTAAATAATTTGATAAAATTTGAAGGGTACGTGGTTTAAAATGTAATCTTTCCTACAGGGGCAAACATCTATGTTACCTATATAATTTATCATTTTATATTTTCGCAACAAAGATAATGATTATGACTATTTATTTTGAGTCCTTACTCACACATGGCATCAGAATGATCAAAATTATGGTTCTGAAGTATAATATTTCATAATTTCTCCAAAAATAATTACGCATATTCTGCACAAGTGATGATTATTTTGGGTGTGGTGAGTTGTGACATAACTGACCTGACTCTTTTATTAATATTTAATTAAATTTCTCGTACACGAGACAGATCCCAAAGCAAATATAGCTACCGCTGCCGCTGTAACATATCGGGGTCACTTCAACCGACATCTGTTTTCGATAACTGAAAAATGAAACTGAATATCTGCTGGTTTTATTTTAAATACTTGTACCATTTGATACTCGGTTACCGGTACCGTTAAAACAATTCTTCAAGAATTGTTATAGAATAGACGATAGGTAGAATAGACGATAGAAAGGGTAGATAGATAGGATAGATAGGGCAGTTTCACACGCTGGTTGATGAGTCTGATGAAGAAGTACCTCTCCTTTCATACACCTTATGTGACGTAAACGAAGTTGCGGGCTCAGCTAGTTGTCAATAAAATTGATATAATTTTTGAACACATTTGTTTTTTTAGAGGCTAATGTGTATACATTGTAAAAGTGGGCCACGCGGGTCACGCTGCGTACAATTGAGGCTTGTAGTATTGACCGACAACTCAGAACAGACGTTTAAACATAGTCCTGACTGCCGCACAACTTTGTACCCCACGGCCCAAACGGAATGTACTGATGTCGCCCAACATTGTCCAACATGGCCTGAATGAAAATATACTGTATTATTCGTTGGCGTTCAACGTGTTAAACATTTAATATCATTTCATACATTGTCTGAACGACCCCGTCATTCTATACAGTGCCTAGGTATTGTATAGAATGCCGGCATTATACAAATTGCCTATAAAAAATATATTATTATTATATTTAACTCGCCAAATTGACGTCGCCACTAGCCCGATGGTAAGCCGTGGCGCATCTAGCGATTGAGGCCAGTCTCATAGTTCGTAAGACTTTCGATATTGGTCCTCAAGTTGGCGGCCCTGAGATGTGCCTCTTTACGCTCCTCTTGAAGAACCCGGGATTGTAAAATGAAGGAAATCCGTGTGCGGGCAGGTCGTTCCATGTTTTTATAGTTCGACAGAGGAACGATCTTTTGAAACGCTCAGTTCTGACGAAGATTTTCTCCACTGTGTATGAGTGGCATCTCTGCCCCGCACGCGTTGTTCGGGATCGGAAAGGAGAGGGTAGGATCAGGTTGAAGAGCTCCTCAGAACATTCACCGTGATACATTTGGTAGAAGGCAGCCATGGACGCTATGGTGCTTCGTTGCGCTAACGGTTTGAGGCCTCCCGTCACCTCAGGCCAACCAATTATTCGGATAGCACGTCTTTGCGTAGCGTCAAGCGCGTCTTGTAAGTACCTCGCGGAGTCATCCCAAAGGTGGGAACAGTATTTGACGCAGGGGCGAATCTGCGTCTTGTACAGTAAACATCTCTGACGTGGCGTGAAATACTGTCTTACCTTATTCAGGATTCCTAGTGAGCGAGACCAGCCCAATACAGCTCTCAATGTAGTTTTTGTGATGAAGCTCACGCCGCGCCGGACGTCTATACCGAGGATCTCAGGTTGTCCTTTAGTGGAACGTAATGCTCTGAAGATAGGGTAGGGTTAGGAATGGGGACTTCTTAGCTGTAAACGCACACGCCTGTGTTTTTCTGGCAATGAACTCCGTCGGTTGAAATCCGCCACGAGTTGTCGTCTCTTCTCCTCCACGTCGCCTCGCCCCACCGCTGGACGGTCAGAATAGCTCCCATGCAGACTACTATCATCCGCATAACACTGAATGCACCCAAGGGACAGCACGTCATTGATATGCAGAAGAAAGAGAGTTGGGACAATACCGATCCCTGTGATACTCCGGCATTTACCAGCAAAAAGCAGGAAGCCTGACCATCACAGGGAACCCGTATACGTCGCCCGTGCAGGAAGCTGGCCAACCAGCGGCACAACTGAGGCAAGGAAAGAAGCGAAGCATGCCATACCCTATCAAAGACTTAAGCGATGTCTAAGCCAAAAGCCAGAGATTCGCCGTGCCTCTCTATAGCCTCACCCCGGGTGTGTGTTATGTACGCTAGGAGGTCACCCGTTGATCGTTTCAGCCCAAAGTCATAATGACGATAGTATTTTAGGTAAAGAGTGCAAATTTTTATACTTTTATATCTGATTAAGGAATTCCCTCGAATCTCTTTCAGATCGACTCCAGACCTTTATTAATGGTAGAACATTAAAGCACTGAATTAAAAAGTTAACAAACGCACTAGTTGTGCCTATCATTTTCGGTGGTTGCCCTCGATTTCTCCAGGATCCCATCATCAGATCCTAACCTGGTTATAATGGGACCACCTCAGAAGTAAACCCTATTCAAAATTGAAATCCGTCTATAATTGACGGTGAACATACATAAAACATTGAGACCTTTCTTTTATTTTTTGAAGTTGGATCTATCAATACAGGTGTAAAGTTCTCATCAATACAAATCAATCAAGCCCAAACACAAGATAGCTGCTGTAAATTGTTTAGGAATGCCCTCGACTGTCTTTCGACTCTATCATCAGATCGACGCCATACCTTCATTAAAGTGTAGAACATTAAAGCACTTAATTAAAAAGTTAACAAACACACTAGTTGTCCCTACAATTTTTGGTGGTTGCCCTCGTTTTTTCCTAGATCCCTTCATTAGATCCTGACCTGGTGAAAATGGGACCACCTCAAAAGTAACCCCAATTGAACAAAAAAAAAATTTTTGAAATCCGTCTATAATTGACGGAATTATCGCTTGACATACATAAAAAAAAATACAGACGAATTGAGAACCTCCACCTTTTTTTGAAGTCGGTTAAAAAGAGATTTACTTAGGAAAAATAGAAAATTTCTGTATATCCGGCACAAACATTTTTATAACGGGTACAAAGTTTACGTATGAAATCATTTTAGAATCCGTTCACGATGCAAAACAACATCAAATTTGTCGTAAATATAAATTTGTGTATGTTGTAATAACAGGGTCTACTGCAAATTTATGCAGATTGTGTTCCACCGCAGACCTGTGCGTATACGTTTCCCGTCAGAGATAACAGTGGATTTATGTTTTAGACTTTATTGCTTCGGACAGCCTGATACCAAGGTTTCACTTTTAGTGTGACCTACGCGTGCACAAGAAAGTAAGAAACTCAGTATGTGATCGTCAAAACTTACATGAAAAGAAAGGGCTTCAGAATTTACTCTACTTTAATTCACAATAAGATACCTGTCTTGGATTTTTTTTGAGTCCCCGTTTTGGGTGCTTGTCGTTTGACCGATCCACTTTAATCCACTAAACAAATCCATTCATAGATTTGTTTACACTTTTTGTTCCACTCTAATCCATTGCCGAGATGGATTATATTCCACTGCCTTTTATATTTCATTCTAACCCATCGCCGCGATGGATTATATTCCACTGCCTTTGATATTCCGTTCTAACCCATCGACGCGATGGATTATTAAAATAAATAAATAAATAAATATTCGCGGACATTTCACACAACGCTATCTGATCCCAAAGTAAGCTAGGAATAACCTGCTTGTGTTATGGGTATCAGACCACGGATATTAATACTTATATACTTTTAAATACATACATATTGTACATAGAAACACCCTGACTCTTGAGACAAACATTTATGGGTCACACAAATTTTTGTCTCCGGTGGGAATCGAACCCACAACCTCCAGCGCCGCAAGCGGTATCACTACCGACTGCGCCACAGAGGCAGTCAAAGTCAAGTATTTTTCACCGCCTTTTATATTCCGCTCTAAATATTTGTATGAAAGAAATTCTTTATTACATAAATAAAATAAGTAACTAAATATATGTAGCCAAACAAACTTAAAACAGCCTTGGTAATTATTTCACCTCTTCAAGGAAGTGGCCTATGGTAATGCTGCCAGTTAAAACTTCCACCTGAGCTTCCTGAATTCAGTTGTCAATCATTATGTGTCCTGTATGTTTTTTTTTACCAATGATGACGAGAAAGGTAGCTCCTCGAAGCAAGATGAAGCACTGGTTTGATTATTTTTTACAGCAAAAAATTAAGCATCTTCTTTCAGGTGTCTGATAAGGTGAATTATTATTGGGCTTCTCTTTCCAACACTGCTATTCAGGTTAAAGTTCCAACCTTCCAATTTATTATTTTTTTTTCTGAATTGTTCACCAAATAATACACAATTATGGCATTTGATCTTCAATTAAATAATCTATTACAGCAAACAATCTTTAGACAATAAACGTTTGATCTTTACAAAAAAACATAAAGGCAAAAATATTTTATTGAGAATTGCAATAATTAAATATTATGTTAATACTAGATGTCACTCGCGACTTCGCCCGCGTGAGATTCGGTACCCGTTCCCGTTTCCAGTGGGAACATATTCGCGGTCTGAAAAGTAGCCTATGTTATATTCCAGACTATAACATAGGCTACTTTTCAAGCTATCTCTGTACCAAATTTCAGCCCGATCCGTTCAGCAAACTTTCAAACATCTAAACATCCAAACATCTTCACAAACTTTCACATTTCTAATATTAGTAGGATAGAATAGTTGGATAAGATAATAATTTATTTAGGGCTTCAATATCATTACCAATATCAATGGTGTACAACTCCTAAACGGTTCCAAGTCTGTATAATGCGCGCCCCGACTTGGATACGTTAACTTAGAAGGCTAATGCGAATTCGATGATGTGACTCTGAAACTAATCATTGGCTAAACAATTGACTAATAAAAACCGGCCAAGTGCGAGTCGCCAACAAAAACACATCATCTGTGAAAATTTCAACTCTCTAGCTATCACCGTTCATGAGATACAGCCTCGTGACGGACAGACAAACAAACAGACGGACAGCGAAGTTTCATGAACAGGGTCCCGTTTTATACCCTTTTCCGTACGGAACCCTAAAAATTAAATGGTAATTTAAAAACTAATGATATGAAATATTTACCTTATTTTATTTTGCGTAAAATATGTTTTTCCAACTGAAACATTTGACTAAATAAAATTTTGTTAAAGTACTAGTTGGTAAATAAATTATTGTGTAAACGTTCACTACCTAAACATAACGTTTGCGTTACAATTATTTTTTGAAGAGATTTTTTGCTAAGTAATAATTTGGCAAATGAAATTATGCAAAACATTTTTGAGAAGTGTTAATTTGGCAATTTCTTTTCGGTCTAACATAATAGATATTTTGAATTTCATTCCTTCAATTGAACTCAATGACTTGTTGTTACCGTCAGCCAGAACCTACCAAAGCTTGGAAATCTCGCAAATGGAATTACCACAGTAACACATTTTAGATTTTACAATTGCGTCACTAGATTACATTTAAACAATATCATTATTATTGACAGAGTGATTATTGGAATAAAGGCATTAACATGAATAATCAGATTTCAATGCTACGATCCAAGCGCCTCGTACTGTTTTTATTGATAAACTAGCTGTTGTCTGCGACTTCGTACATATATATGTAATTATTTAGATTGATATAACTTTTTTGTTTATGAACCGATTGAAATGAAACAAACACTAAATGTTAAGTGAAGCAAACTTTAACGCAATAAAGAAAACCGCATTGAAATCGGTTGAGCGGTGTCTGAGATTAGCGTGCACAAACGTACAGACAAACAGACAGTTACGATTTTATTATATGTATCGATTGATATTGATTGATTGATTGATGATTGATTGATATTGATTGATTGATGATATTTCACGAATTTATGTGTGTAATGCAAATTTTCTAATAGTCAGAGCTTTTTACTTAATACTTCACAATTTAAAAGAAAAAATAACTACATAAATAAAAATGCAATAAAAATAAAAACGTGTCGAGAATTCAAATGAAATCCAAAGAGGACACTTCTTGTTTGTTCAATGTTGTATGAAATAATAACTCTTTATATTATGAATAACGTGAAAATGTGAGGCAAAAGAAAAAAGTACGTGTTTGATAATAAAATTCTCCTTTTGCGGCGTACTCTCGACGACATTACTTTCCGCCAGTAAGTTGTCGTGATGGAGCAACGTTTATTTCAAATGAAAAACATGGCGAATACAATTCTCTTCTTTAAATCTTTATTTTAGTTTCTGAGTATTCTGGAAAATTCTGACTAATGTTTTGTCAAGTAGCTACAGTATTAAAATTATACAACAAAAGTTTCCTTATTTTTAACCAACTTCAAAAAAGGAGGAGGTTCTCAATTCGTCTGTATGTTCTTTTTATGTATGTTCACCGATATTTCCGTCAATTATAGACGGAATTTAACTTTTATTCTTGTTTTGAATATGGTTTACTTCTGAGGTGGTCCCATTTTCACCAGGTCAGGATCTGATGATGGAATCCAGGAGAAATCGAGGGCAACCACCAAAAATTGTAGTGAGAACTCGTGCGTTTTTATGTTTGTACTGCAATTTAATGAAGGTCTGGAGTCGGTCTAATGATGGAACCGAAAGACAGTCGAGGGAATTCCTTAACGATTTACAGCAGTTACCTTGTGTTTGGGCTTGATTGATTTGTATTGATGAGAACTTTACACCTAGATAGTTATATTTTTCGGACCACACTTCACTAAAAATAATGAAAAAAAATTAATAAAAAATACAACCGACTTCAAACATATTCTGAAAAATAAAATTTACTTAGCACGAATTAATATGTATTTTGATTTATCACATTTTATTCAATATCATATTGAAGTTATTGCCGTTAATAATACCTACCTTAAACTATGGGATTACTTGGCGCCGACTTCATTAAGATATTGAATAATATCTGATAAATCAAAATATATATTACTTCGTGCTAACTAAATTTTATTTTTCATAATATGTTTGAAGTTCGTTCTATTGTTTATTAATTTTTTGTTTGTTAATATTAGATTACAATATTTTTATAATATTTGTAGTTCCTTAGATTAGAGAGAGCACCATTCGACCGGAACTCAATTTTCAGCATATCAGATCATCGAAGGTAAAATCCATCCCAAATTATTACAGGTACTTAATATTAAGTTTATTCTACTTCAATTTTAGCTATAACCCCTATCAATATCATCAATACATATAATAAAATCGTAACAGGTCGCTGTCTGTACATGGAAGATAAATAAGAAAAAATATTATAGGGGGGCTTTATGAACGCAATAGAACCCAAAACAATGATTTTTAGAATTTTTGTCTGTTTGTCTGTTTGTCTGTATGTCTGTATATCTGTTTGTCTGTACGGTTGTGCACGCTAATCTCAGTAACCGCTCAACCGATTGCAATGCGATTTTTTTTATCGTGTTGAGGTTTGCTTCAGTTAACATTTAGCGTTTGTTTTATGTAAATCGGTTTAGAAATAAAAGAGTTATAACTCTTTTAAGAATCAGATATTTTGAAAATTTTAATTGTAGCGGTTTCTTTGAATGTGAGTGAACCTAAACTGGCGTGTTGGCTTAATCATAAAAGAGCTTAATAATTAAGACTATTTTTAAACAATTCTGGACTGAATTGTTTTAAAATAGACTTAATCATTAAGCTCTTTTATGATTAAGCAAACAGGGCAGTTTCAGACGCTTTCAGAAATACCTCTCCTTTCATACACCTTATGTGACGTAAACGAAGTTGCGGGCTCAGCTAGTCTATGATAAAAATGAAAACACGATAGATACACAGATATCTTATTATTTGTTCTCTTTTAACCTTCTTTATTTGTATAGAATAAATCCAACAAAAGGGTCTAAAATATTGAAATCATTAATTCTCATAAATCCCATGAGCTTCGGTACTTCTTAGACTATCGATTTCACAACTCGTTCCTCTTCACATGAAATTCTCTCCCAATTTACTATTTGTATTCTAATATTTTAATATTTTAATTCTAATTCCGCAAAGACCGAGAGAGAGAGTGATATTTTGTTTGGCGTACAGAATATTTCTCTGGCCATGTAGATAAAGATCACCCTCTGTATGTATGATAAATATTTTGCTATAATGATTTTTTACAATGCTTTCTGTATTGTCACGCAATTACAAAAGCTAAAAATTGTTTAAGGGTGCATAATGGTTATGGTGGAAAGTATACCCTATCATGAACCCTGGAGTGTCAGTTTTGAAATGAGTTTCTCCAACTGACTGACGCAGTCGCTCACCGATGGTTGCTTGAGCCTTTATTACTTATTCGATTGAAGTGTTAAAATCACGTCATGAAGAATGGTTTAACATACTTAAAAATATTTTTAAGAAAGAAATTATAGAGGTTCAAGCCACTTCTATCGTATGTTATGAATACCTGTGTAGTGAGTATTTTAATCTAACTAAAATATTGTCTTTTAAAACCTGTAATACTGCTAAAAGATTTGTACTAATTGAGGCAAATTTAATACTTTAGTTAAATACAGAAAGACATTAAGTACATACTGTTGACTTGGAATAATGTTTATGATCAGAAAATGTATTTTTCCACATGTCTGAAATTGCTTAGAATTCATGATAAGAATATTGTGCAAAGAATAATGACTAAACAAGGAAGAATGAATATAAAAGAAGCAGAATCACCCATATAAGCCCATCACTACACAAAGGTTTTGTCAACAAAATTACTACACCTTATACAACAAATTATAAAAAATATTATTTGGCTTAAGAGAACAAGAACTGAAAATTCCTTCAGCCTGCACAAGCTTACACCTATTCTCTGTTTATTATAGTACCGCGGATGTACATTCATTAACCCCGTAACTGTCCCAGAGTTTATGAGGATAATGGAAATGTGGTGTAAAGTTCAAAGAATTTGTATCTGGCGCGAAGCCAACGTGTGCTAACTAAACAATCGCTGCTTTGTCTATGATATCATTTCATATTAGTCGGTATATATTATTTACACCTAAGCCGAACCAGTATTAGAAATTAGTCCATTGAAATGTTACATGAGCTTTGCATTATTAGAGGACGCAATTTTATTTTTCGGACATGTGTGGGGGGTCAATAGAAGCTTAACCTCAAGTTTGTGGGGTCGCCACCCTTGTACCTCGGCCGCCTTGAAAAGAGGGGAAAAAAACACTTTTTTCGCAATATCTCGGAAACATTGACTAAATAGTCAGGCACTAAATAATCGTTATAGCTGTGTGCGAACGCATGGCGTCCTCAGATTAAGGCCGATGTATGTCGATTATGATAGTGAATCAATCGATTCTCAAGTGCTTTTTATAAACCTCTTAGCTCGAATGATCTATTGCCTTGGCAGAGGGGAATGCTTCAGTAAGGCGGGTCCTGTGTTAGATGGTCTAAGCTCGGAAACTATGAGTCTTACAAAAAAATTGTAGAGGCATAATTTGTAGCATATTGTGTTGCCTACAAATATGTACTTATATAACTAAACAATTTTTTTTACAAAAAATTGTAAAAAATTTTAATCTAAATTTTCTTTTTTGCTCTATAACTTTTTTTTATACATTTTACAAAAAAATACCTAAGACTAATCTTGTAGATGATCTTTTAAGAGAAATTTAAAAAAAAAGTCCTCAAAAGATCATCTACAAGATTGGTCTGAGATAGATAGATAGATAGATAGATCATTCTTTATTGTACACTATTACATACATAGGATATTCTTAATTAATACATAATAACTATTAATGAGAGTACAAAGGGCGGTCTTATCGCTAATAGCGATCTCTTCCAGACAACGTCGGTATGGAAAAGAAGATCAAGATAGAAAAGATAGTTGAATGGCGCACATTACTTAATAAATAACATTATAACAATACACTAAATAATAGCACAATTAATAACAATAAACACACGTAAATAACACAACATAAATAACAATACATACATACATATGGTCACGCCTTTATCCCCGAAGGGGTAGGCAGAGGCATATTATATGCCCACATTTCACCTTTGTATAATTTTGTCCCACGTAATAGGTGGTGAGCCGTATTGCCGTGTTTAAATGGACAGGCGCAGGTTGTGACTGCCTGCTGTTGAAATAAAGCCTTCAACTTAGCTTAACGACTGCCATTTTACTGGCAACCGGGACCAACGGCTTAACGTGCCTTCCGAAGCACGGAAACGCTCAAATAAATGTCACAAAGTGGTCACATGGATGGTCACCCATCCATGGACCGGCCATAGTGAAAGTTGCTTACTGCAGTGATCGTTTACAGAACACTGATTCCGCGGGGAGCGCTTCATAAATAACAATATACTAAATAATAACACAATTAATGGCTATGTTATACACAATAAATAAACAGTAACAAAAATAAGGGAGAAACAGAAGAAGATATAAATTACTCTTATAGTGACAAATAGTGGTTTTTAACCCTGTCTTTGAAGATGGCCACCGACTTTGCACGTCTTATATCTAATGGCAGCACATTCCGCAATCGTATTGCGCGTACAGTAAAAGATTTATCTAAAAATTTTGTGGAATGTGATGGCATTTTTAGTATCAAATTCTCCGATGATCTCAGGCACTTTGAGTGAGTATCATGAAGGAATTCAAATCTTCCTTTGAGATAGGTAGGCGTGGAAGGGTTGAACAGTATACTGTATAACAAGAAAAGAATATGAGCATTACGGCGAAGACGAATAAGTAGCCACTCGAGTCTTTTCCGAAAAACGGAGATGTGATCATATTTGCGTAGTCCAAATATAAATCTGATGCATAAATTCTGAAGTCGCTCAAGTTTATCTAACTGGCTCTCGGTGAGATCTGGATAGCTGACATCTGCATAGTCGAGGATTGGAAGTAAGAGAGATTTTGCAAGCGCAATCTTGGTGGCAGTTGGCAGGAAAGCTCGTAAATGTTTCAAAGATCCTGTCGCTGCATACATTCTACGACTGGTTTCTTGAATTTGAGGATCCCATGACAATTTTGAGTCAATATATATTCCTAGATCTTTACCCGATCACTATATACAATATTGGTACCATTGAAGGTTATCGGTGGGAGTTGTGACCAATCAATCCTTGAGATCATCCAAGAACTACCAACAATTGAGACTTGAGTCTTAAGAGGGTTCACTGCGAGACCGTATGATTCACTCCAAGCACTTATACTAGCCAGATCTTTCTTAATGGCATCTACAGCGTCTGTAATGGATGCCAAGGGAGCTTGACTGTATATCTGTAGATCATCTGCATAAAGGTGATAGGAAGAACGAAGTTGGTCTGAGATGGAATTAATGAATAATGCGAAGAGTAAAGGAGACAGACCGCCACCCTGGGGTACTCCAACAGATGTATTGCACCATGAAGAGAGAGTGTACTCAATACGTACACACTGTCAGCGTCCACACAGGTAACTGCGAAACCAATCAATCACCACTGGAGATATGCCAAGTGACCGCATTATGTCAATTAATATGTTGAAATGTACTGTGTTAAATGCGTTGGAAAAATCTAACAGAGCCAGGACGGTAACATTTCCACACTCCATGCCATGTCGGATGTCGTCCGTAATGTTAACCAAGGCAGAGACGGTGCTGTGGCAAGGTCGGAATCCGGATTGAAGAGGATTCATTAAATTGTTTCTGATCAGAAATGCACCAAGTTGATCATGTACAAGGCGTTCAATTACTTTGGAGAGGAATGGTAGTATTGAAATGGGCCGATAATCGGAAAAACAGGAAGTTTTTATTTTTGGGTAGAGGAATTATTTCAGCTGCTTTCCAGAGTGAAGGGAAGACACCAGAGGATAGTGAGGAATTCAGGATATGACAAATGACTGAAAGGATCTCATCAAGGATAGGTAGGATCATATTACGGCTCACACCATCATTTCCAACGGCATTAGACGAGATTGACATAATACTCCTCCTAACACCACAGGGTGTGATCTGATTAAAGACAAATGGTGAGTATTGGGGAGTTGACAGGGACGAGAGATGGTTAATAGTTTGAGTCTTAGTTGTCTTACTGATATTAGACGAGGCGGTAAAATGTTGATTTAATAGATCAATATTTAAGTTCTTAGGCTGTGCATCGAATCGCGATTTTCCCACCCCCATTGTTTTAAGAAATTTCCAGACTTTGGATGGATCGCTATTTTGAACAGATTTGTAAATGTGCTGGCGTTGTGCATCCCTACACACCATAATGCAGTGATTGCGTATACGAATATAATTCTCTCGGTTTGCGTCGGTTGGTTATCTTGTATTTAAATTTGGCCGCCGCTTTCTTAGAGATAAGCGGATATCATCTGTCAGCCAAGGAGATGGAGCATGTTTCATTTTGACAGGTCGCATAGGAGCATGTTTATTACATATGTTTATTATATATATATATATATATATATATATATATATATATATATATATATATATATATATATATATATATATATATATATATATATATATATTGTAAAATATATATAAAAAAACGCCACAGAGCAAATTTTCATAATTTTATTTTCAATTTTTGGTTAATAACTTCTTTAATTTTTAATTTAGGCAAAACAATTTGCTACAAATTATGACTTCACAATTTTTTTGTAAGACTCATAGTTTCCGAGATATTGGGAAAAAAGTGTTTTCACCCCTTTTAAGATTGCGGCCGGGGGACAAGGGTGGCGACCCCACAAACTTGAGGTTAAGCTTCTATTGACCCCCGCACATGTCCCAAAAATAAAATTGCGTCCTATAAGAAATGCAATATTCGGTCTTTATTGTAACATTTCAATGGACTAAATGTATTCTAATAGAGAATGTGCAAATATGCAAAAGTAATAAATCGCCTTGCATTTTTTTAAATCTACTGGTGGTACTATGAAAACCTAATTGACGTTGGTCACATCAAAAGTGTTACACTCGAGTTACTGTTCTTATTATTATGAAGAGGACAGGCACAGGTTATAACTTCTACTTGGTTTGGAATTTTTACAATCCTTTAATTTAGCTTAAGAATAGTTCATTGAGGTAGCTAATGCACGTATCAACATACTGTTCAATCTCTTCTTTGGAGTTTTCATAAAATTTTATTATACGGAGTGTTGCGTTAGGAGCGGGGCGGGCAAGTTTGTAAATTTAAGATTTAAAACATACAAAAATCGGTTTTTAGGAACCATGTCATCGATTTTTAGAGAAACGTAGATAGATATAAAAAAAACCTCTTTCACAGTTCGGGAATCGAACCAGGTCATTTTGAAAAATTTAATTTACATAATTTCTATTTAAATATCGATTGTATGGCCAGTAAATTTTACTATGAAACAAAATATCTTAAATAAATAGAATACATTGCATTTTATGTTCTTTAATTTAATTAAGTTCATATTCGAAGCTCAAACCATTTTTGCCCGAACTGCCGAACAAAAAAAAAGAAAAAAAAGTTTCAAAAAAATCAAAATGGCATACGCTAAAATGTAAACCTTTAAAAATTTTCTTGGACGCTCTACCTACAGGCTGAACGGCTTTACGGATTTTGATTTGCGAAGTATTATTTGATTTGTCGTAATTGTGTAAGTGACACCAGGTATAATAAAATTCCTAGAAAATCAAAATGGCAAATTTTATTATTATTATTTGACTGCGATGAACGCAAAAACTACTGAACCCATTTTGATGCGGTATTGTGTGTTTATAAGGTCTCGATCAGACTTAAAATCTTACATTTGTTTAATTGCAATCGGTCGAGTAGCATTGGAAAAAATGACCAAAATTATAGTAATTAAGGTTGAATTTTGGTGATGTCCCTTCACTACACGAAAATTATTTTGTCGGCAACATTTGCAGGCAAACAAGCTATGGGCACATGTAGCTATTTTGTAAACCACCACTTGCTTAACATAGCTTCTTCCCGCCTGCAAATGTTGCCGACAAAGTAAAACAGTAAGTAGCTAAAGAAAACCACAAAAAGAATGTAGAGCTCGTTTTTTTTGCTTTTCAGTTGTATTTTCACTTGGCAGTCGGGTTTTTTGTATTCTTAATAATAAAGTTTATTTCATGCAAGATTCAAGTTGTTTTGGTAATGATCATACAAATTATAACTATTGTGTTTTGTATATACAAGTGGCAAAATCGCGATAAAATTAACTCTATGACTGCTTTTACGTCCCCAATGTTTTAGTAGCTTGTTTTCTTAAGTACCTTCTAAACGTAACTCTACTAAAAATAGTCTAAAGAGTTTAAATCAGGCAACCCCGCGGGCCATTTGACAGGGACGTTTGTACCAATTCATTTCTGGGACAGACATCATTTAAAAAGTCTCCAGCTGGTTGAATATTGTGGCCGATGTGTCGCGAACCTTGCTTGGAAAAAAAATGGTATTCATTTCGAATATTTAAGTAAGTTTAAGTTTAAGTTTAATAGTAACTACTTGCGTACCGTGGGGTTTCTTTTATACATGTTCGTCAAAAACTGCCAAAACCTGAAAGTGTAGGAATTAGTTCTGTTGTTTTTGCAAAATACAACTAGCAAACTTTATAAACTGTACGTTATCAAAGTACGACATCATGGAATGATCTTTGATATAATATACTAACTAAGGGGGTTATATTTTCAGCAAAACATTTTTAGGCAAATAAAGCTACATGTCGCTGGCTACGAGTAACTCCTATTGACCGCTAGAGGCAATCTAAAGACACTTTGTGAATAATGTTACAGGTTATAATTTTATTGACTTACAAAAATGAATTGGAAATTACGTGACTTTAGTATTAGGTTTTGACTCACTAGATGCATTCCAGTAATAGCAAGTACCTAATTGAGATGCCTAATTGAGAATAGTTGAGATTGACAAAGCTGTTAGTCAGAAACCTACATGAGTTATTTGAAACATACTTGTACAACGCAAATATTCGTAGTATAATACATTTTCATTACCACCCATTATCTAACCGCTATAAATATCAAGTAAAATAATGCTGCGAGCTGAAAGTAAGCGAAAATAAAACATAAAAGCCCGAGGTAAAAGTAAAAAATCGCTGACAAACCATACAAAGATCATTCAAGTTAACGGCATACAACGATCCGCACTTCGGCTACTCGTGACCTGTGACTCGCCCATTTTTCCTCTCAAGAGCGACAACCAGCTTCACTGAAAACATGCAAAAATGCAGGGTAAAAAAGAAAAGCTGCCACGCTTCACTGATATTGAAAACGAGTACAAGCGCTTCGTGATACTTTCCACACACAATAGTTTGTGTTAACTGAGTTTCAAGTACACCAACCCTTTGAGTTTATGCACTCGATAATAGCACATAATAGTGAATTTGTTGGTCAACAAATACTCAATGAATGGAGTGAGAACATCGTCACATTTCGTTGTTTTGTATCTAAACTATTTTACAGTTTAGGTGAACATTTTCTCGAAACTAACCTGTGACGTGTTTGTTGAGAATATTGATATATTTAGGGTTCTGTACATATCTAAAAGGGAACAAACGTAACCCTTATAGTATCACTTAGTTGTCGGACTGTCAAGACTGTTTTTTGTTGAGAAAAAAAAAGCAACACTATTGCCACAATATTCTATGTAAAAAGAAAGCACCATAAATTCCCATAAATTGAGCTACGACAGAAACTAGATAATTAAATTCGTTTATGACTCAGTCGTAAATGTGCCAAATGCGTGTTTTATAGGGCATCATAATTACGTTCTGTTAATCCGCACTTCTGTGGCTTAATGCATTATTATTTTCTGAATTTTAAAACAAACGATCGATTACTTATCTTATTAATATAATGTGAAAGATTGTATAGATGTTTATTATTCAATCACTTTATAACCCGTGACTAATTTGGGATACAGTTATCTAACACCCTATGTTAACGTAGCATAGACATTTCTCTTTTTTTTTATTCCAGTATCAACTTTCTGCAGAAAGCAGGCTTAGGAAAGTTTTAGGTAGTCATGTTCTTGTAAAATTACTAACTGACCCATACCACTTTATTAACGTCCTATATAAGAGTGAGAAAGGTGTAGTTGTTAATCAGGCTCAACTTGGCGTGCGAAACTGGTGTGTTTACTTTCTCATCAATATCTTGATAATGCTTACATACATACATATAATCACGCCTTTATCCCCGAAGGGGTAGGCAGAGGCATAGTATACGCCCACATTTTACCTTATAGTTTTATGTCCCACGTAATAGGTGGTGAGCCTATTGTCGTGTTGGAATGGACAGGCTCAAGTCGCTGCGACCCACAGTTGAAGTTTTTCAAGCCGTCCATAAGGCCTTCAACTTGGCTTAAATATTGCCATTTACTGACAACCGGGTTTCATTTCGAGTTTTCCTTTTCTACGCAATGGATCTTTTCGCGAAAGTGTTCCCCTAGTCGCCTCTTACGACACCCTAGGGATGTATTGGTGTGGCGACATTTTGTACTCTTACCCGTCGCAACACGGGGCATCTAGATAATATTTCAAATTTGTGGCGAAGTCTACATTTTTACAAATGATGTATTTATAACATAAATACTTACATCATCTGTAATGTAAACTCTCTAACAACTACCACGGTTGCTAAGATACAGCTTCGAGACAGACAGACGGACGACGAAGTATCAGTACTATGGTCCCGTGTTGACTCTTTGGATATGGCGCCCTGAAAATATTCCATATTTATTTATGTTGAATATTTGAGTTGAAAACAACCAACCGCGTGCAGGTAATGCACGAAACGTTTAAGCAAACGACCACCTTAAGCCCGATTCTTAATGGCCCATTTGATTGTTTTATACGCCACAGTGTTATTTATTTTAATGACTGCAGTATTAGAGACTGGAAGATTTGAGTTTCCCCTAAAACGGGAAATATACTTTAAAATATTGGAATGGTATGAATAAATTTGCTCAATAAAAAAAAAATTGGCGTCGACATCGTGGCAGTAGCGAGTGGCGAAGCGAACCCTATGGTCACAGTATAAAGAGTACTAACCAGTATTGTAACTCCCTACAAACGGACGACAACTAGAGTCTCTTCTGCTTGTTTTGGTTGCATGAATTCGTCAATAACGCACCCAGAGATAACGTTTTTTAGATTACCTGGAAACTCCGAAAGGTGAGACTATAAATTGATTTTACTTAAGTACTAATTGGTACTATACTACTACTTGACTAAAGTTAAACAAAGTGATTGACACGAGTGAACAAGGTAGTTACATGAAGTAGGTATGTTTGTGTTTAAAACTAGACTTGTGCTTGCTCAGTCAGTGAACGGTGCGATCCAATTTAGTACAATGTCCAAAAAAAAACTAGTTAAGAACTCTAGTACGTGTAGGTAGTACTTTAGTTCCGGTGTCAGTTCGTAGTTATTTAATTGAGAGCAATGATTTAGGTATGTTTCAAGAGTATTCATTTCTTTGTGGATGACCGATGTTACAGTACACGCTAAGTGTACTGTAACATCGGTCATCCACAAAGAAACAAACCGTATGACTTTAATTGACAGCATTTTTGTTACCTTTGATTTTTATTACACGCATAGAGACAAATTATGAACTTCCAAAATTTTACATAACTTGACAATGTACGAAAAGTACTAGTGTACTAGAGACTGACTAGTACTTTTAAATCGAAAAATAGTTTTAATTTTTATAATCAACAATTTAACGCAATGATTATACAAAGACTAGAATTTCGTGATTCTATCACTAACAAAACATGTGATGAGCCGATTATTATTGTCTACGCCGCTTACTCGTTTTCAAATTTCTATACCCGTCTCACTCAATCGTTAGTAGATAACGGGAACTGCCCCGCCACGCCGCCGCCCCGCGCCGCCAGCCGTTGCGGGGTTATTATATTATTACTCACAAAGTATTTTTTGTTTAAATAAAAAAGGTACATATTTACTGGAAATGACAGCCGGTTGTCAGTAGAACGACAATCCTTAATACAAATTGAAGGCGTTGTGGGCGAATTGAAAAATTTTAACTGTATTACGCTCACTGTCTATACGCGTACGTAAAACTATAAGGTAAAATGTGGGCGTATACTATGCCTCTCGAGGCGGAACACCGCGGGGTTTAGTGGGTAGGACGGTCCCGCATATCAGACCGTGAGTCCCACACGAAGCCGTCTTGTTCCCCCGAAACAAGGCGGCGAAGTGCCTACACTTTCAGGGATAAAGGCGTGACTATATGAATGTATGTATGTACATATTTACAATCGCAATACTAAATAGAAAATCAAAGTAGGCACATATTATTAAAATGTTGTAGGTGGGCAGCCCTATCGCATGCTTACGTACCGCGCGGCTGTAGGCATTTATTTCTAAAATCCGGCCGAGTCAAACTACAGTATACAGTGCTATGGTGTAGTTGCAAACGTTAATTGAATAAAGAGAGTACAGTTTGTCTGTAAAGTCGTGAAATGAATGTTTGAGGAACTAAAAATAGTTATGTGTGTGGCAACACTGGCAACAAGAAACATAAGTACGTCAGTTGTCAATGCTATCGTCGAATTTCGTATACTTTCTCACGTAACTTTAATGTTTGGATTAAACTGCAACAAATTGAAACCAAACTACGCATAAAGGTTTGAAAAATGAGTAAAGAAAATCGGAGTGGTGCGCAGGAAGTGATTTTTAAAGTTTTCCAGTGATGTTTCGCGGAGTACCAAGCTGGACAATTGTTGTGGGATTTTGAGGATGTTTATGAGCGAACAGCATCTTTGGTGGGTATGTAATCGTGTTATTGTTTGTTTTGAATCTGTCTGAAGTTACAAATTTACTGAATTTACGATTTGGAGACAAAAAAAAGGCATTGTTTGCATATTTTTAGGTTAGAATCTTAAACTTACAATCTACCTATATTGTAAGTCAGTGGTTAGAACAACATGGTTATTTTATAGTACGATCTACATTTTTGATACTCAGTTCAATCTGGTTTTCTACCAATTTTTATTTTGAATTAATTGCTTCATGTCAATAGTTTGTAATAATTAATTTTCTTTTTTTACTCTTTTCAGGAAAATCAGAGAGTACAGTTAGGCGAATAGTTAACGAAGGTTTTAATAATGAAGGAAAGTTTGAAACTCCTGGTAAATACAGAAAAGGTCGGCAAAGAAAGAAATAGACGATTTTAATATTTGAGCACTGCGCCAAAAAAATCCTTGTCAGATGGGGGAAAGTTACAGATAAAACATGTAATTACATGATTGTGGCAAAGCAATTGGGACTGCTAGGCACCTGCTGGTGGGTTGTAAGACGCTATTAGACCGGGGCTTCTGGATCTGGTTCAATAACTTTATTCTGGATCTGATTCAATAAAACAGAAACAAAATTAAAAATGTATAATGTGTTTTATTTATTAACTCACTAGCTGATGCCCGCAGCTTCGCCCGTGTCGAATTTGTTCTCGTTCCCGCTTCCCGTAGGAACTTATTCCCGGGATGAAAAGTAGCCTATGTGTTATTCCAGATTATAATGTATCCCTGTACCAAATTTCAGCCAGATCACTTTAACCGTTCGAGCGTTAATAAAATTTACTTTAAATGTCAAACTTTAACTTTAAATGTCTAATACCTTAACTATTACTATTGCATTATTGTCACTTGTCATATCGAACAATGTGTGGTACAACACTATTACAGAACCCAGCCAAACATTATATTAAATCAACAATTAGATATTAACCGTTCACCGTTACTACAATATTATAAATAATGACGTGTACTAATTATATATTTTATTTTTTGACCATTGGCTGGGTTCTGTAATAGTGTTGTACCCCACATTGTTCGATATGACAAGTGACAATAATGCAATAGTAATAGTTAAGTTATTAGATATCTAAAGTTAAAGTTTGACATTTAAAGTAAATTTTATTTACAATTTGACATTTTATTGCATTCTTGACATTTAATTGATTTCTGGACATCTGTAATTTGACCATGTGAGATTGTGATATTAATTATTATTGAAAATCTGTAATTAGCATTTACCTAATTTTAGGGTAAATTTCGAAACTGGGTCAAATGTCATTTCGACAGTTGCAATTCTTTGAGATGACATTTGTAATATATAATGTGTTCAAAATCAGAAAATTTAACTACCCCAATTTTCGAGAAAATTTGAAAACTGGTACCTATACTCTAAAATGTTGCAGTACCTACATTGAAATTTTATAGTTTACGTTAGTAGAATGATGTAATCGTGCGAAGCATGGCCCTGTACGGGGCTCCCGTATGGGCGGAGACCCTGACGGCCAGCAATGAGGCTAGACTGATGAGCCCGCAGAGAGTGATGGCCGTCAGGGTGATAAGAGGATACCGCACGATCTCCGGTGAGGCGGCATGTCTCCTAGCCGGGACCCCTCCATGGGACCTGGAAGCAAGAGCCCTTGCGTCACTGTTCAGATGGCGCAAGGAGGCGCTGGAGCGGGGCCAAAGGCCTGCGTCTCGAGAAATCGAGGCCCAGCGGACCCTGCTCCACCAGGAAACCCTGGAGACATGGAAGATGCGACTTGAGCAACCAAAGGGGGGATTCGCCACAATCGCGGCCGTCAGACCGGTCATGGACGAGTGGCTGGAGAGAAGACACGGTGCTCTCTCCTACCGGTTGACACAGATGCTTGCCGGGCACGGTAGCTTCGGTAGGTATCTGTGGCGAAAACACCGGGAAACCACGGCCGAATGTCAGCACTGCGAGGACCGCAGCGATGACACGGCGCTCCACACGCTGGTGGAGTGCACGGCGTGGGCACAACAGCGACAGGTCCTCGTAGTGGGTCTGGGCGTGGACACTCTCTCGCTTGAGGCCATGGTGCGAGCCATGCTCTCCAGTGGGAGTAAGTGGGACTGCGCCGCCTCTTTCTGCGAGCAGGTCATGCTCGCGAAGGAGGCGGCGGGCCGGGTGCGGGAGAGAACTCTCCCACCCGAGTTCCGCAGTCGGCGGCCTGGGCGCCGCCGACGTGTCTTCGCCGAGGACTATCGGCCTCCATGACCGAGGGTCTGAGGACGGTGAGAGGGCCGCTCACCGTCCTTACAGAAGCAGGCCCATGACGGCAGCGTGACGTGAGCACTCACGCACGCCCCCCCCCCCCCTTAGAAGCGGGGTCACACCCGAAACCCCCCATAGACGCGGGATTGCACCCGAACCACCCCCTGGGCGAGGCCGCATTGGCGGCCGTAGGTCTGTTGGGAGTCACGGGACATCCTTCCTGAGGGCTTACCCGGGGCTCTCAACCATAGGCTGTTGGGCGTTACGTGAGGTTTTTTAGTCGGTAAGAGTCCGGCATAGCATCCTAGGAGGATTTTCCCTCACGTTAAAAAAAAAAAAAAAAAAAAAAAAAAAAAAGTAGAATGATGTAGTGGTAATTGATATGTTATTGATTTGTTGTTTTCGAGTGGTTAAGTGAAGTAGTAGTCATTATACAATGTTCATTTGCCTTTGAAGAGGCCGAAAGGCGAAACCGGTCAGGTGAAAAATAAATAAATGTTGTGGAACAGTACAAGTGCCGTTATTCAATATGTCTGTATAAAAACCATTAAAAATGTTCGTGAACTATCACATCACTGCATCAAGCACCACACGTTCTGCGAAATATATTTGTGTACTGGCTCCGCCATTCAACAACATTAGACCAACACACGTTTGAATTAGGCACAGGTACCTACATCAAAGGATTATTGTGTGCAATCAATGATGTTATAGTAAAAAAGAGGTAGATATCGCATTAGCGCTCAAAAACTGTTGCGGACAAAGTCACACAATTGTTGTTTTTTCATTTAGTCTGCTAATAGCTGCGAGCGAAACAAGCCGTGTTGTGGTCTGCTGCTGTTTGCAATACGACACAGATAGCTATCCCTCTCTGTTTTAAACGTTTTGTATTCTCTATCGCATTCATAGATGAAATCTATTAGGTATCGATAGGTAAGCACGTGAAATTATAACTCAACAATAACTGAACGCTGTTTTGTATGAAGGTAGCATATCTTTACTTAAATATCATTGTGTGCAATACTATACGCTTATTCTCCTTTCATGGCAGATAGGACGCACCTTTTGTTATCTGGCCTGATTGAATATGCACTTAATTTACTTTGAAGGAATATTATGCATTTTGAAAATAAACCACTGTGTGGCATACTCTATATTAATTTTATTAGTATTCTAACTGACCTCCGTAACTACGTTTAAGTTACAGCTCGACTTTTCTGTACTAAAATATTGTGTACTAGCGGACGTCACGCGGTTTCACCCGCATAGTTCCCGTTCCCGTGGGAATACGGGAGTAATATATAGCCTATGTTCACCGCAAAGAGTGTATCTTCCCAACAGTGAAAGAATTTTTCAAATCGGTCCAGTAGTACCGGAGCCTTTTTTTTTTTTTTTTTGTTTAACGTGAGGGAAAATCCTCATAGGATGTTATGCCGGACTCTTACCGACTAAAAAACCTCACGCCACGCCTAACAGCCTATGGTTGAGAGCCCCGGGTAAGCTCTCAGTAAGGATGTCCAGTGACTCCCAACAGACCTACGGCCGCCAATGCGGCCTCGCCCAGGGGGTGGTTCGGGTGCAATCCCGCGTCTATGGGGGGTTTCGGGTGTGACCCCGCTTCTAAGGGGGGGGCGTGCGTGAGTTGCTCACGTCACGCTGCCGTCATGGGCCTGCTTCTGTAAGGACGATGAGCGGCCATATCACCGTCCTCAGACCCCCGGTCATGGAGGCCGATAGTCCTCGGCGAAGACACGTCGGCGGCGCCCAGGGCTCCGACTGCGGAACTCGGGAGGGAGAGTTCTCTCCCGCACCCGGCCCGCCGCCTCCTTCGCGAGCATGACCTGCTCGCAGAAAGAGGCGGCGCAGTCCCACTTACTCCCGCTGGAGAGCATGGCTCGCACCATGGCCTCGAGCGAGAGAGTGTCCACGCCCAGACCCACTACGAGGACCTGGCCTGTTGTGCCCACGCCGTGCACTCCACCAGCGTGTGGAGCGCCGTGTCGTCGCTGCGGTCCTCACAGTGCTGACACTCGGCCGTGGTTTCCCGGTGTTTTCGCCACAGATACCTACCGAAGCTACCGTGCCCGGCAAGCATCTGTGTCAACCGGTAGGAGAGAGCACCGTGTCTTCTCTCCAGCCACTCGTCCATGACCGGTCTGACGGCTGCGATTGTGGCGAATCCCCCCTTTGGTAGTTCCGGAGCCTATTCGTTACAAACAAACAAACGAAAAAAAAAACAAATCTTTCCACTTTATAATATTAGTATAGATTGATACATATCTAAAAAGCTTTCTCTTAAATTACTCTATTTATTGTTGAAAACTACTTCAAAACTCGCTGAGTAGTTTATCTAAGCGAACAAACAGCGAAAGGATTTTTTTTTTAAATTTCATCTGGACTTACAACTATCATAACAGGCGGAACCCAATGGTAACAGATTAGGTAAGCATGTTTATTGATTATGTAGGTATTCAGGATGGAATTTAAAGACAGAAAAAGTTGGTAAAAAAAATTCTAGTATCTGTGAATGGGAATATTCGTTCTGGTCTCTTAGCCAACCAATTTCAAAAAAAGTAGAAGGTTCTCAATTAGACTGTTTTTTTTCTTTAGATAGTGAGTAAGCTTTACAATTAAAACATATTTTACTTGATCTTCCCTTAATTTAAGGTACTATGTTGCATAAAAAATTTTATGCAACATAGTATCTTTAATTAGAATTTGTTCCTTATTAATGTCTTTTTCCTCTGGTGTCATAAAATACAGGATGTTTTTTTTTCACATCCCCCAGGTTTGATTCCCGACTCAGGTAGGTGATTTTTCTAAAATCTTGAAATGCAGTTTTACTTACTTTTAAAACTAAAGGAATGTTTCCTTTCAGCAAACTAGCCATTATCAATATTAAGGGTACCTTACCTCCAACTACCGTCTTTAAATTCCACTCTGTCATCATGTGTCGTGCCAGTCCATTTCATCATATTACTGAAAATAAAATTGGTAAATTATTTTGTAGAAAGTAGATAGCATATAAGTACCTACTTACAATTTTCAAGCAGTCTTATGGCTTATAAAGTGACTGAAAGAGGCGTATTACATAATCAGGCAAGTGGTAATTTAAGAAGCTTCTGTTGAACCAGTACCTACAATTTACATGAACTACCACGGTAGGTCTTCCTGATACGCCTATAGCGCAGCTATTGTAGTTGAAACTATGCTATTGAGCTAGGGTTACCAATCACACAACAATCATTGTCATTGTCTAATAATGTGGGAAATAACCAAAATCCAAGTGAAAATCCCATTCCGTTAGGCAGATGCACTGTTTATTGGCAATGGTATTGTAGAGTGGCAAACTTTACCTTACGAGTAATTTAAAAAATAATATCACATGGGCCTGTAATGAATTTTAATGTTTTTATTCTGTCAGTCTACATCGAATACCCACACGTTTTAAAATATAAAAGTAAATTCGATAACTACAGAGAGTGAAGTCAATAAATTATTGTCAACTTATACAGAATTCTATTTAAAATTTCTAGGCTTTTTCACAAATACCCGCTCAAATTTTCACGAATAGTTCTTTGTGAAATATAAAATGTTTTAAGGATTACTAGACAGAGCCTCGAAAATTTTAAGGCATATTTAAAATCTTTCTAGTGAAATGCGTCTATCAGGAGCTATTTATCTATTTGTTTTAAAGAATTTAAGGCGTGCTGAGATCTCTGAATTGCTTACTGTTAGGTATTCTGATTAAGTACCCATCTGAAATCTAATTCCTCAATTTAAACAAAACAACTAGTTGATGCCAAAGAATTAATGGATTATTCCGTTAATCGGATTATTCCGTTAATCCACCCCAAAAAATCCACCCAATGTAACATTGAGCGGTGGTAGATGTAATTAAATAATAAATAGGTATCCCTCCACTCCTATGACGATACTGAAAGGAAGCTCTTTCAATCCACATTGACGGCAACGAATTTTGGAGCACTGAATTCTTTTCCAGATTAACTGATATGAGTTGCTTATAAATTTGCTTCTTACACATTTTACGACTGACAGAATAAAAATAGCCTTCTTTCTTTCTTGACGAGCCTTCAAGAGCTGATTGATTGATTAGTTTATTAGCTTACCAATCACCTATATAAACAAAACAACAAATCCAAACGAGAATCTAATTTTCTCCGATCGTTGAATTCGTTACAATTATAAAGGCGTAGTGATCCATGCAGGTTTTATTCCCCGTCTAGTGTTCCTACAAACTGTCAAACTGATATAAGTCCTCAGTTTCGGTTCAGTAAGCCCGCCCAAATGATAAACTAATAGTTAAAAAAAATGAATTTCGCTTTAACCATATTTACAGCATCAATTTATTTATTAAATTAATTATTAAACATTTTTATAGTTTGATTTACATTTTTATAGTATAATTTACTTAGGCTTGATTCTTATTATTCATTTCCGAAGTGAATGACAAACCACTCCGCTTTAGAATATCACATTTTTGTAAACACTTCCACGGAATATCATCAAGTTAACACATTTTAAAGATTCGTTTAACACAAAGTTAATACAAAAATTTACCAATGTACTGAAATTTTTGTTTAATAAAATGTAAACCCAGAATACTGACGCTGTAACTACTATCTTATTCTGTGTCTATAATATAGTGGAAAGTTTTAAAGTGAAGAACGAACCAAGAATTATGTTTGTTATGAAGTATAATGGCGTACAGCACTTTGCTTTATGCGGTAATGAGGGCCATTTTGCTATAAATGAAAACAAGTGACTTAGGCAAGGCATAAGCACAGTAACGTTTTTAAGTACTGGCCAATCGACTACGGCAATTAGGTAATAATAATTTATGTAAAAGCTTAATTAAATTTGCATCGATTGAAGTACTATATTCACTGTGGAACTGTTGAACTTATAAATTTAGGAGTAGGGAAAAATTCTTAATCTATCGTTCAACCGATGAGATAGTAGATACATATTTTTGAATACAAAATATTTTTTTATTGACATTCTCACGTTACATCATCTAGCTAAAATTATCATTTAATTTGTTCTCGTTATGTAATTATGTTTTAAACCTGCAAGGAGTAATTAATTGTCGTGTGGGCTCCGCGTCCCGCGTAATCCCAATATTGGATTATTCCCAGTAGAGCCTATCTATGATGCTAAATGTGAAGTTCTCGAGCGTCGCGAAAACCTATTCGAATTGATAGATTAGTTAGATGATAGCGAGAAAATAAGTGCTCGAAAGTCACTACTTTTAACGGTGGGAGAAGTAAAAAAAAGAAATAAAAATATAAAAAATAATATGCGAGCAGTGAGTGATTTAGGGCACCCACCAATATTTTGGACTGATATCTACCTACCTGGAGGTACTATTCAACATGTAAGGTACCTCACATATCTTACTACAAAAAATCCTTTTAGGCTTCCCAATCACAGTATTTCCGCACAAACCGATCCGTGGCGGAACTAGTGAGAATTTTTTTCCCAGTAGTTCCGGACGAACTGACGACCTGACAGAGACGGACGGACTATAGGTACTTGTAGTCCGTTGCAGTTAAATCAGTTTTAGATCATCAGAAACCGCACCATTATCAGGCCTTCCTTTGCGCTGTTATGGTGCTACAGACTTACCTACACATAGACGACTCGAATTTATAAAAAACCTGTTTTTAATACGCTTTTATTAGGTCGTCGTGTATGTAACTAACAATGTAATGGAATCTAAGGACACAAATTTAACCGTCTTCCAAGGATCGTAGCGTCATGAAAATTGGCAGATGTATGTAGTTCTGATGACAATACAATAATATAGTACTGTCAAACTGATATGATGATGGAGCCGGAAGATAGGTACTGAAAACACGTGGAATCTAAGGTAGCTCATTTAACCAGCTTCCAAAGATCGTAGGGTCATGAAAATTGGCAGCTGTATGTAGTTATGATGACAATACAATAATATGGTACTGTCAAACTGATATGATGATGGAGCCGTAAGATAGGCTCTGAAACTTCGATGGAAAATGTGGAATCTAGGGTAGCTAATTTAACCAGCTTCCAAGGATCGTAGCGTCATGAAAATTGGCAGATGTATGTGGTTCTGACGACAATACAATAATATAGTACTGTCAAACTGATAATGATGGAGCCGAAAGATAGGTACTGAAAACCAGTGGAATCTAAGGCAGCTAATTTAACCAGCTTCCAAGGATCGAAGGGTCATGAAAATTGGCAGCTGTATGTAGTTATGATGACAATACAATAATTTGTACTATCGAACTGATATGATGATGTAGCCGGAAAATAGTTTCTGAAAACCAGTGGAATCTAAGGTAGCTAATTTAACCAGCTTCCAAGGATCGTAGGGTCACGAAAATTGGCAGCTGTATGTAGTTCTGATGACAATATAATAATATGGTACTATCGAACTGATCTGATGATGGAGCGGCAAGATATGCACTGGAACTTCATGATGGAATATCATATTATATCTGTTTTTGGTTTCGTCAGAAAAGTCTTGTAATGAACTTTGACCAGGCTTAGGTTTCAGGGTTTTAACAAACCTTTTTTTAATTGACTTGTAAAACTATGCAATGGAATCTCAGGTAACTAATTTAACCATCTTCCAAGGACCGTAGCATCATGAAAATTGGCAGATGTTTGTAGTTCTGATAACAATACAATAATATGGTGCTGTCAAACTGATCTGATGATGGAGTCGTAAGATATGAACTGTAACTTCATGATTGAAAATCGTATCATAGCTGTGTTTGGATTTGTAAGAAAAGTCTTGTAATGAACTTTGACCACGATTAGGGTTTAAGGTTATAACTAACTTGTTATATATTGAAGTTAATATTGAGTGTAAATATTGACATAGGTACCTGCATAAAATGTATGTGTATTAGAGTAATAAATAAATGGTTTAAAAAACCCTAGAAAAATACGCTTTTATAATGCACGAATAAACCAAAAATAAATTATGGATCGTTCAAGTTGCCTCTATTTCTGGGCTGAAGTGTAAACTATGTGCTTTTAGTTATAATATTTGATTGCAAAAGAGTGGGGCGCTGGAACAGGAAAGACTTTCCTGGCGGAAGCTTAAGGATAAAGTCACATTTTTCACAAGGATTAGTATTAATAGGAATTTGCTTACAAAAAAGTATTTCTTGTTCTAGCGCCCCACGCTTTTACAATCAAATATTATAACTAAAAGCACATAGTTTACACTTCAGCCCAGAAATAGAGGCAACTTGAACGATCCATAATTTATTTTTGGTTTTTTCGTGCATTATAAAAGCGTATTTTTCTAGGGTTTTTTAAACCATTTATTTATTTTATTAAAGGGTTCAAAATATATGTCGGGATTGTGAAATCAGTTTGAGACTTTTTGTAAAGTATATAATCTGATATGATGTGACGATTAGCATTAGAAACTTGGTGGTTTTGCCAAACTAAGGGGACCTAAAATAAATGTTTAAAGACAAAGATGAGCTTTCTTTTCAAATAAACTCACACTAATCAGGGGCGAGACCTGTGGGCCTTTGTGAAATCGGTATAATGGAATTTATTACGATACTCAACACCCCAATTGATACTTTATACTTTTCTCTAAGAGCATAATAACCCCCTTTGGTGGTGCACTTTCAAAGCAGCGTTGAATCAAATAAATTGATGAAAAATATAATTGCAAGTTTCGCCCAATGAAATACTGTGTACAACTTAGTTTGATATCAAATATTTTGAGGGTTTCGCGTAAGTACCAATGGTGAATTCGTCGTATCCTAGAGATCCATTGCATAGTTCCATTTATCTGCGTCGCTGGTTTAGAGGTCAAATTGTGCGTCTGAGAATTACGAAATCGTGGGTTCGATTCCCACCGGAGGCAAAAATTGTGTGATGCATAAATGGTTGTCTTCAGAGTCTTGGTAAGTCAAAAAGTATTTAGTTAAATGTTAATATCTGTGGAAATCTGTGAAAGTGGAAAAACACACATAACACACAACAAAGCATGTTATTTCTTACTTACTTTGTAATCAGATAGCGTTGTGTGAAAATGTCCGTGAATATTTTATTTATAATATTTTTTTTTATAATCCCACAGTGAGCATTACTGTACATTTTTATTTTATTCTGAGTTACTTCTAATAAAGCTTCCGTTTCATGGTAAACGTAGACTATCGATATACTAGCGATAGTCCTACTAATATTATAAATGTGAAAGTTTGTGAAGATGTTTGGATGTTTAGATGTATGTTACTCAATCACGCTCTAACGGATGTACGGATTGGGCTAAAATTTGGTACAGATATAGCTTATAGTTTGGAAAAACACATAAGTTAAGCTTTTCATCCCGTGAAAATGTTCCCACGGGAAGAGGTAACGAGTACCAAATTTCACGCGGGCGAAGCCGCGAGCATCACCTAGTTATATTTATATTTGCAATACTTATGAGGGCACAGTGATAAAATAAGTATAAATATTATTGGATATACTCGTAACCTATATGGATATTAAGACTTTAGTGGTTCTATCGATAGTATTGCAATATTTTGATATTATTTTAGCAAACCCCGCGTTGCCTCGAGAAAGGGTACAAAATGTCGCCATCCGAATTCATCCTGATGGCGACATAGGGATCAATTTCGCAAAACAATATATTGTGCAGAGAGAAAAATTCGAAATGAAACCAGGTTGTCAGTAAAATGACAAACGTTAAGCCAAGTTGAACCCAACTTCAACTGTGGGTCATCATGACAAGCGCCTGTTAGTCGTGGGACATAAAACTAACTGTTAGGTGAAATGTGGGCCTATACCTACTATGCCTCCAGAAAATATAAAACAAGAAAACGCAAGAAATGCCGTCAAAACATTTAGCACCAAATTCAATTTGAGAATATCTCCACTATTCACTAGAGAACCATCTCCAAGAAATATGCTTTACGAGAAGCTAATTGCGTAACATTTGCATAGCAAGCATTCTGAATATAAAATAATTTTCAACAAAATGCCGATTGCGAACGGACCCTGATAACTGCTGGCATCTTGCCAAACTCATCGGCTTTCTTAATTGGCAGTTTATTATCATAAATTCCTTTATTTTGTTTCTAATTCTTCTGAGGCGACGATAAAATAATAACGAAAATTCCATAAGCGGCTAGATCTCAAGACCAAAAGTATCGAAAGAATGATGCTTAGTGATCGTTTATAAAACAACTAGCTGACCCGCGAAACTTCGTTTGCGTAATAAATGAAGAACCGCTCGACCGATTTTGTGCAAACTTCACATAAACCATCTACTAAATAGTCCGAACAAAGCCTAAACATTTGGTTTGGATAGGTGAGCCCGTTCTTGAGTTATAAAATTACAACGAAAAGTGGCATTGATTTTTATATATATAGATTACCTGATGGTGATAAGCGCTTCAAACAAAACCCATTATAGAGCTCAAGTGAGAAGTGAATTATATTTTCCTCAGTATGTACCGATTAAAAAAATCTAGAAATTATTACATTATATGAGAGGACATCACTTATATCGCAGTAAATAATTATAGGTACATGAACCATACTTACTTATACCGATCAAATGTAGCAGCATTGGCATACCAGCTTCGATCAACAATATACCAGCCGTCTAGAAGTAATTCACACTGGATGATTTTACAGGCTATTAGTTCATGGCCTGTGGTCTTTTAGGTGCTTATCTTTCGGGGTTAGTCGTAAACAAACGAAGGGTAGGTTTACTAGGGGTAATGCCATCTGCCCCTATCGAAAGTTAATTAAGGACAACATAGAGCGAGATATCGCGTCTCTGTAAGGCGTGATTAACTTGCCGATACGATACAAATTATCAAGCACTATAAATTCAAATAATACTATTTTAATCTAGTCGTGCCATCGGACATACATAGTGATATAAAGGTGTAACCACTTTATTAATCTGATTACTCACCAACTTACTCAGAGGGAGCTTTCAGAGGACTCTTTCCCAGGGCGCCTTTCTTCAGAGTTCCCAGTGTGTGTGCAAGGGTAGGCTAGGGCTCTAACGAAAACAATGCAGAGAGGTGTACACACATATATTTAGAAAGTTCTCAGAGCTACAGAGACAATAGGAAGAAGTTATACATTAATAGACATATATAAAGACTAGATATTCTAAGCGTAGATCCTATAGGTACCTATAGGCAGCGCCGGGTACTTGTGCCCGGCAATATGCTGAACTGGTTCCCAGTTTTTGTGCAACGACGTATGTACCTACCTATTATATATTCTATTATTATTATTGTGTTTGTTTGTATTATCTTTATTAATTAAGCCAGTACTGTTGTTGCAGAAAAAATAAAAATATTTTTCTTTCTTTCTTTCTTTCTTTTTTTTTCTTTCTATGCACTAGTAGGTACTATTTAAACGATCTACGTAGGCGTGGGCAGGTACTATAGGTTATAAATTATTTAAGCAGCTATACTACACGATGGAATTAGTAGCAAGGTACTGGCCTTCATGTTGAGGTGAGAGCGACACCGGCTATTGTTAATGCCAGGCGGAGACGGCAGGTTTCTCTCAAATGCACCTTGCTCGTGCAGTCCACGTATTTGAGGTTGTGGCTCCGATCACCTTAGAGTGGGCCGCTTCGCCCGTACTAAAAAACCCTGTCGTGAAACAAAACAACGAAATAAGTTGCTGGCAACGCGACAGACGAAGATTGAACTGCTTTGCAAAAAGAAAAGGAGAGTTACCAGTTTCCTGGGTAGAATGTAGCAAAGAGAATTAATAACTTTATCATAACCTCTAACTATTGCAAGGTAAAATATAAGTGCTTGAGCAAACACTGTTTCGAGGCAAATAAAGAACTTTGAACTGTCTTCAGAGTAAACTTGCAAAGGGGGCTTGGGAACTTCGGAGCAGGGCTATTTATAGGCACTCCAGCTTAGAATGTTCTCGAAATCTATTTCTAAAACCTGTTTGCCAGCGTAAGTCCCGAGGTGCCATAGACCAACCCGTCACTCGCTAAACCAAAGACAACCAAAGATAAATATAAAAAACTAAACTCAGTCCCGAGCGAGCGGTCGTCCCGTACGGTCGGTCGGCCGATGCGCGTGAGCAATGTCAGTACGTACACTCATAAACGCGGCGTTTGGTGTTAAGCTACCGACAAGTGAGAAATAATATTAAAAATTTTCTTAAAAAGTGCAAGTTACTAAAAATCTAAGATGAGTTGCGTGTGTAACATAGTAGTAAATGAAGTGCTAGCTTTTATGGCAACGAAATGTGACGTGATGGACGATTTAAGTGTCATAAAAATATGCAGCTCCTGGTTTACGGAAGACGAGATCGAAGTCGCAAAAACAATTTTATGTGAGGCCACGCAGACCAAGAAAATCGTGCGAAAGGGTGATAAGAGGCACGTAAGTAATATTACTGACATTTTGAAAATTTTAAACGAAACGAATGGCGAGAAATTACCGACTTATGTTGCCAAGGACTTATATCGGGTACCACCCGTTACATTTGACCATTTAGATGTGTCAAGCATTTTGAAAAATATGGCGACTATGAAATCCGACTTTTTAATAATGAAACAGACTTTACACGATGACATTAAAAGATTAGAAGACGAAGTATTAATACTGAAAAATAAAGATAAGACTGACAAAACTGACTCGGCCACACTTGCTGTAAATCAAAACTGGACAACTGGGTCCCTGACAGACACCTCGGGAACCCAGACGACTTCCTTGGAAACAAGAGTGACAGAAATAGAAAAACAACGAAAAAATTTTAAAACTTTTAAGAAAGCCCTTTTATGCACACCTACACCCGCTGCGTCACCATCCATATCAGGGGGTAGTATGACGCGGAAAAGTAACGGTCAAGCACAAAAGCGCCCGCACGACGATGAAAGCAGCCTAGATGACATTGAAGGATTCCAAACAGTCTCCTACAAACATAAACGACCACGTATGACATCACAAGAAATTTTAAGACCTGAATTGGTGTCACAAAGGCCTGTAGTTAGAAATAGAAGAGGAACCAAACTTAGCGAAAAACTCATGGCTGCAGAACACATGGTCAGTATTTACGTATCCCGCTTTCGAGAGGACTGCAGTGAAGCTGATATAGAGGAATATATTAAGGAAAACGGCCAAAAAGTGCATGGCATTGAGATTTTAAAACCGAAGGTACCCACTAGTTTTAAATCCTTTAAAGTAACGGTTAAAAAGAAAAGTCTTGAGATAATTTTAAAAGAAGATTTTTGGCCAAATGGTATTGTATTTAGAACGTTTAAATCTCACAAAAATAATGGTTCACAATAGTACTGAGACCAACATCAAAATGGTGACGTTTAATTGCAAGAACATTAAACGTTCACTGGCACATATACAAAAGTTATGTACGAAGTATGATATTATAGCCTTGCAGGAGACATGGCTGATACCAGATGATATAGATTTTCATAGTGGAATTGATTCGAATTTTTTATACTACGGAAAATCCGCAGTTGACACCAGTCAGGGACCACTTCGTGGAAGGCCGTATGGCGGTTTGACTATTATGTGGAGAAGAAGTATATTTCCAAATGTTACTCCTATACGGTGTGACTCCAGTCGAGTCATGGCTGTACGTATCTAGCTGGCAGATAGAAGCGCGGTCGTCATGTCTGTCTATATGCCGACAGAATGTAATGATAATCTACCTGAATTCACGGAGTGTTTAGGCGTAATAAACTCAATAATACAAGACTGTGACGAAGAGTGTGTGTATGTTTTGGGCGATTACAATGCGGACTTTAGGCGTTTATTTGGACGGAACTTACTAAGGTATTGTGAGGAAAATAATATGATTTGTGCGGACTTTCAATATCTGGGTGAGTCTTGTGACAATTATACGTTTCTGAGTGACGTGTTTGGCACTACCAGTTGGCTGGACCACTGTGTCGTGACAGGCTCTGGTTGGGATACCATTCGTAAAGTGTACATATTGAACGATTGTCAGTGGTCAGACCACTTTCCAGTAGTTATAGAATGTAATTGGAGTATAATTAGAAAGAAAGTAGTGGTTCATAATCATGCGGTAAATAATATTTCTCTCAATAATAGATCTGAGTCACAACTGTTGAGGTATTCGGAGTTGAGCGACGAATATCTACACTATGTACATTCTGACTTTTTTATTTGTAACTGTGTTGGACTGGAGTGTAGGGACCAGATATGTTACAGGGCAATAGATAATTACTATCATGCAATAGTGCAAGCTTTGACAAAAGCAGCTGTTAGTTCATTTATAGTAAAAAAGTATAGAACGTATAAACACACAGCGGGCTGGAACGAACACGTTAAAACATTGCATTCTAGTGCGCGTGAAGCGTTTCGTGTTTGGTCCTTGCACGGTAGGCCAAAGGAAGGTATTTTATACGAAAATATGTGTAAGTGTAGAAAAGCCTTCAAAAATAAATTAAAGTGGTGTCAGCAACGCCAAGAGCAACTAAAAATGGATGCAATTGCGAGGCAAAGAGCCTCTGGCGATTTTCAGGGCTTTTGGAAGTCAACTAATAGTTTGAAGCATAAGCAAAGTCGGGCAGTTACTGTAAACAACATTGACAATCCCAAGCGAATCGCGGAGGCATTTGCATTGCAATTTAAAAACGTTCCGTCGTCGGCGGCGCCGGCGGGGGGTACAACTGCTCACGCGCACATTCACAGTGCAGGCCGTCGTGTGTCGGGGATGCCTGTGCAACCTAGTAGCGGCGCCGTTACGTCTGCGGCCTTCACTGTAACAGCTGATTTGGTGCGAGAGTGCATTGTAAAAATGAAACGAGGCAAGTCGCCGGGACACGACGGCTTGGCATTAGAACACATTATTAGAGCGGGCCCCCAGTTGGTTGAAAAATTGACAATATTGTTTAATCAATGTTTATTACATGGATATCTTCCTCACAATTTTATGAAAACTGTAGTAGTACCATTAGTTAAAAATAAGAAAGGTGATATATCAGATATATCGAATTACAGGCCAATATCGTTAGCTACTGTTCTGTCAAAAAATTTGAGAGAGTAATTCAGCCTACTTTAATGAAAAATGTAAAAATACATAGCACACAGTTTGGATTCCGTAGCAGGCTGTCTACTGATAGTGCTATTTTCTCTCTTAAGAAAACTGTAAAATATTATCTGGACCGCAAAACCAATGTACTACCCGTTCGCTCTAACTTTGCCGCTGGCGTAGAGGCGTATACCCGAATTGTTAATTATACGAAGTAAATTGACAGTAGCTAATGTCACTTCGTCATAGAAAATAAGCAACATTGTATGAAAAAGTGACATTAGTTGCTGTCAATTTACTTCGTCTAATCAAAAATTCGACTTCAGTATGTAGCCGAGCGGCAAAGTTAGAGCGAACGAGCAGTATACGCATGCTTCCTAGATTTAAGTCGCGCCTTCGACTGTATTATTTACGATAAATTGTGGGAGAAAATGACTAGTGTGGGAATACCTTACGACTTAGTTAGCATTATGAAATGTTGGTATGAGGGGCAGTCCAACGCCGTTAGGTGGGGAGACACCGTATCAGATGAATACTCACTTGGTGCTGGGGTCAGACAAGGCGGGTTGACATCTCCGTTTCTCTTTAATTTGTACGTAAACGAATTGTTGGAGGAGCTGAGCAGTGCCAACGTAGGCTGTTCCATTAATAATGTATGTATAAATAACCTTAGTTACGCTGACGACATGGTGCTGCTCAGCCCCTCTGTCAAGGGGTTGCAAAAGTTACTTAAGATATGTGAGAATTACGCACACAGGTACGTGCTAGTATATAACGTGAAAAAAACAGAGGTTATGATTTTTAAACATGACAATAAGACCAGTGCTTAGTCCTGACATATCTTTGTGTGGCTCTGTACTTGGGGTAGTAAAGAAATTTAAATATCTGGGACACATACTGACGGAAAAGCTTAAGGACGATGATGACATGGACAGGCAACGTAGGGCTATAGGTCATAGCACACTATAACCACCCCGCTCCAACACCGCTCCCACCCAACACTGCCCTAAAAGAAGGCTACTGCTCGCAGTCTACGCGGCGACAGCTAGCACGCACCCAGCAGTCCACGCGGCGACAGCTAGCAGACGGCCAGCTGTCCACCCGCCGACCGCTCTCGCCTTTCGCAATACACACAGTTCGCGATCGGTGCCGGTGCGGCGACTCCTAGCAGTAAGCGCGCGGGCATCGCGCCGACCGCTCGTCTACAACGCACACCCAGCGAGGCGTCCACTCCCGAGCAGTGTGACGGCGGTAAGCTCGCTGACAGCGAGCTGTCTGCTAATTGATGATGGCAATGTAAAATATATCTAAAGAGCAATATTTAAAGCCTATATTTGAATTATATTGTTTTTGCCGGGTGGGAGTGGAGTCGTTATAGTGGGCTTTGACCTTACAGCTGCGAAAAGCAATATGCTGGCGAGGCGCTTTGTAAAATGCTCTAGGCAGGCGCGGGTCACTCTGTTCAACGCCTACTGCCGGTCAATGTACACATGCCAACTGTGTTACGACTACACCCAGCGTGCTTACAACACCTAACGGGTACAATATAACAACGCGTTTAGATGTATGCTGGGGTTACCATGGCGATGTAGTGCATCAGGTATGTTCGCGGAGAACAGAGTGGACGACTTCTATGCTGTGATGAGGAAAGCAAGGGCCTCCTTTATGGAACGATTACATGAATCTGACAATGAAATATTGAGGGCTATATATACGAAGCTAACCAGTTCTTTGTATATGGCTGTCAATATTTCAGCTAAGAACGTTTAAATGTAAACAATAATTGACATGTATTTTAATAGTACTTACAATAATGACATTTATTTTAATTATTTTTTTTTTTTTTTTTTAATTTTTATTCTAATTTTAATGTTATTTGAATTTTATTAATTTTATTTTTATTTTCATTTATTTAATTTGAGTGCGTGAAAAATTGTATGGGATTATTGCCTGAAATAAAGATATTTTATTTATTAATTTATATTTATTTAAAGGGGGCCCGCGTCCCGACACGTTCAATCGGGAATTGTCAAGGGCTTGGCAACTAGATACTGTTGCATCTAAAGAAAACAAATGCTACAAAGGGCGAGAGTCGATATCATCAATCAATCAATATCATCAATCAATATCAATCAATATCAATACATATAATAAAATTGTAGCTGTTTGTTTGTCTGTACGTTTGTGCACGCTAATCTCAGCAACCGCTAAACCGATTGCGTTGCGGTTTGCTCCACTTAACATTAAGTGTTTGTTTCATGTCAATCGGTTCATAAATTAAAAAGTTATATCAATCTAAAGGATCACATATAATCAATATCAATCAATCAATAGTAGATCTAATAAAATCGTAGCTGTCTGTTTGTCTGTACGTTTGTGCACGCTAATCTCAGCAACCGCTTAACCGATTGCAATGCGGTTTTCTATATTGCGTTGCGGTTTGCTCCATTTAACATTTAGTGTTTGTTTCATGTCAATCGGGTCATAAATTAAAAAGTTATATCAATCTAAAGGATCACATATAAAATGCAGCGTACGAAGTCGCAGGCAACAGCTAGTTAAACATATATTTTACTTATCTACATATTCGGCACGACATGTCGGAAACCTCCATTACGGACCTCACTTATTTCAGTTTACCGACGTACTCTCAAGTCTAAACTTTTTCTTTCTATATTATTTTCAAAGCGATTTAGAAATATTTTTAATTATTTTACAATGACTTTGTTATATTCATAGGCACATAATTGTACTTCAGCCGTTAAACATAGCCGCTATTGTCATTTATCTCCTCTAAAAGGTTATCACAGCTCACTTAAAGGAAAGTATTAATCTGTAATCTGTAACACTGTATAAACCGCTGTTCTCTTAAAAGGATTACTAAGATAAGGAGAAGAATATAATCAGTACCTATCATTTTGTTGCCTTGAAAATGTTCAAAGTATTTTACATTTTATATCTGGAACAATTCATCTAAGGCTCTATGAGCGCGCAATATAAGATGTTGGTATGCATTTTCACCTCTCTAGATTAAGGCAAAATATTATTATACCTTCAAATTATGTTGTCTTATAAAAATTTTGGGTGCCAAGCCAACTAAGTTTTGTTTTTTTAACACCTTTCATGCAGGGATTCCAGATATACAAGAAAGTTTTACACTCCACAGTTTTGGGGTTTCTATCTACTTTAGTATGACTTACCTACACCGAAAAGTTTAAGCATAAAATTCTATTCCGAACTTTTAATTAGGTATAGGGAGACAGCGGCTCTCTAAAAAACTGTAAAAAAGTTGTATTTATGGAGATACTTTAAAAAACGCACTTAACTGACGCAGGACTTTCCCACATGAACTTTTTGCCGGTATTAAAACGTATGTGTAGTTTCAGCTAAAATTGTTACGGGCTTAGAGCGAGAATCTAATTGTACTGTGTCCTTTTCTTTCTCATCATCAGCTTAAATATGCATGGAATGGATTACTACTTTACTTACAGGAACAAATTCTATATTTTCGGTCATTTATCTTACAGTCAAAGACACGTGCATAGATAGTAAATTGTTAATGTACTACGTGACCAGAGTTGCTTGCGGCACAACAAACAAAAATGCACAAAAATTTACTCAAAGTTCCAAGCTGCATAATACAAACAGGCCGCATGTCCAAAATGGCTACTTCAAAATTCTTATTATATTTTTCCAAAGCTTGATCCTACAATGCATTAAGCCAAGAAACTACGATAGAAAATTTTAGGCATTACCAGATATGAACATTAATATTATCGTAAGACTTTAAGCTGACAGTTTCTGCATCGGTCCAATCTAGTTAGAAACTTTTAACGGTAGGTATGTGCATTCAATCGAATATAATTTATCTTGACTATTCTCGCCGTTCGACCGCACATATAAGGTTAAAATTTCTTGATGTATGCAGAAAGATTTTGGTTTTTTTTATAGACTTGCGAGTTTCTTATTTGTGTACTATACGTCAGTGTCAAATTTATCAAGTTTGCAATCTAGAATTAAGTATTATCTGGCAGATTTGGCATTATTGGAAACTTTTTACGTGTTGATATTCCTCATCCTATACCGCACTAGGTAATACCACACAATCAAATCAGTCAATAGCAGTCCACTGCTGGACTCAGGCCTCTCCCAAATACCTCACGGCCTAAGTCCCGGGTAAGCCCTCGGAAGGCGGTGCCGGGAAACGATTGCTTTCTAGACTCACACTAATGGAATTCACAAGTGAAAGTTTAATATTGTACAGGTATCATCTAGATCGTAGACTATCTTTATACGAATTACACTCAACTAAAATGGAAAAGAATGTAATTGAGGTTCAGTCAGGGAAAAGGATAAAACTTCTCAAAAATGAATGAAGAAATGATTAATGATGTGGTGATCTAATGTCGGTACATCGTCCGAATAACATTCACTGAATCTATTTGTAAATTAAAATAATGACAAACAGCTCCACGCTCTTACAATATTGGCTTATCGTTGTGTAAAAACGCTCTGTTAGATCAATGGTATAAATCTATCATTAGACTGAATACTGTCTTACTCAGTTCATCTTCTATGTATTTTGATCGAAATTACTTTAACCTCTAGCGGCCCTCGCATAATTTCATAACTTCTCGATTACGGCCCAAGTCCTTTCTAAAAGACTAAAAATATTTATCAATTAACGCCCAAAAAATAATTGTTAATAATAAATTTTTCAATTAAAAAAATTTTTCTATAAAAAATACAACCGACTTCAAAGAAATCCTGAAAAATAAAATTTACTTAGCACAAACAAAGTATTATGTATTTTGATTTATCACATTTTATTCAATATCATATTGAAGTTGGCGCCAAGTAAATTCATAGGTTTAGGGAGGTATTATTCATGGCACCAACTTCAATATTATATTGAATAAAATCTAATAAATCAAAATACATATTACTTTGTTTGTGCTAAGTAAATTTTATTTTTCAGGATTTCTTTGAAGTCGGTTGTATTTTTTATTGAAAATTTTTTTTTCATTATTTTAAGTGACGGGTGAACCGAAATATATATCTATCTAGGTGAAAGTTCTCATCAATACAAATTAATCAAGCCCCAACACAAGGTAGCTGCTATAAATCGTTAAGGAATTCCCTAGAATCTCTTTTGGTTCCATCATCAGATCGACTCCAGATCATTAATGGTAGTACATTAAAGCACTGAATTAAATTCTATTATAAGAAGGACCTATACGGCCGTATTTGACTAGTAGTGTAGGTACCTAATTTTCCTGTCAGCTCGTGGATTATATCTGAAACGACTAGACTGATTTTATTGAAACTTTTACACCCAGATAGATAGCTGAAGGATAATAGAAGTCACTTTAGACTACTATCATTATGTTGATTTTCAAGGCAGTGGAGCAATAATCATGGTGGTAGGTACATCGGCGGGCACAGCTATTGTATCTGTAATGTTTGTGAACTCACATAATTTGTAATCTATATATATAAAAATCAATGCCACTTTTCGTTGTAATTTTATAACTCAAGAACGGGCTCACCTATCCAAGCCAAATTTTAAGGCTTTATTTGGACTATTTAGTAGATGGTTTATGTGAAGTTTGCTCAAAATCGGTCGAGCGGTTCTTCATTTATCACGCAAACGAAGTTGCGCGGGTCAGCTAGTAGTTATTATAGAATTTTTTGCGTATACATATTAAACTTTGCTCACCTCTCGATTTTTTAGATATATTCAGTAGTTTTTAGAGCTGTGCAAAGTTTCATGTATCCTCGACAATGACCCGAAATCTGACTATAATAAATACCTATCTATAAGTATTATAGCTATAATATTCTTTACAATAAAATTATTCTGTAGGAGTAACAACTCAGAAGAATGCTACATGCTCAGAAGAATGGTACATTAAAGCACTGAATTAAAAAGTTAACAAACGCACTAGTTGTCCCTATAATTTTCGGTGGTTGCCCTCGATTTCTCCAGGATCCCAACCTGGTTAAAATGGGACCACCTCAGAAGTAAACCCAATTCAACAAAAAAAATTGAAATCCGTCTATAATTGACGGAAATATCGGTGAACATACTCGTACATAAAACATTGAAACCTTTTTTTTTTTAAGTTGAATCTATCAATCTAGGTGTAAAATTCTCAGCAATACAAATCAATCAAGCCCAAACACAAGATAACTGCTGTAAATTGTTTAGGAATGCCCTCGACTGTCTTTCGACTCTATCATCAGATCGACGCCAGACCTTCATTAAAGTGTAGAACATTAAAGCACTTAATTAAAAAGTTAACAAGCGCACTAGTTGTCCCTACAATTTTCGGTGGTTGCCCTCGTTTTCTCCTGGATCCCTTCATCAGATCCTGACCTGGTGAAAATGGGACCACCTCAGAAGTAATCCCTATTCAACAAAAAAAAAATTTTTGAAATCCGTCTATAATTGCGCTTAACGGAACGGAATTATCGCTTAACATACATAAAAAAAAATTCACACAGACGAATTGAGAACCTCCTCCTTTTTTGAAGTCGGTTAAAAATAAAACCGACTTCAAGCAAATCCTGAAAAATAAAATTTACTTAGCACAAAGTAATATGTATTTTGATTTATCTGATTTTATTTAATATCATATTGAAGTCGGCGCCAAGTAAACCCTTAGTTTTATGTAGGTATTATATTGATGGCACCAACTTCAATATTATATTGAATTAAATATGATAAATCAAAATACTTTTACTTTGTGCAAAGTAAATTTTATTTTTCAGGATTTGCTTGAAGTCGGTTTTATTTTTTATAGAAAAATTTTTTTTCATCATTTTAAGTGACGGGTGAATCGAAAAATATATCTATCTAGGTGAAAGTTCTCATCGATACAAATCCATCAAGCACAAACACAAGGTAGCTGCTGTAAATCGTTAAGGAATTCCCTCGACAGTCTTTCGGTTCCATCATCAGATCGACTCCGGACATTCATTAAATTGTAGTACCTTTAAGCATTGAATTAAAAAGTTAACAAACGCACTAGTTGTCCGTACAATTTTCGGTGGTTGCCCTCGTTTTCTCCTGGATCCCATCATCACATCCTGACTTGGTGAAAATGGGACCACCTCAGAAGTAAACCCTATTTAACAAAAAAAAGAAATTTTGAAATCCGTCTATATTGACGGAAATATCGCTTGACATACATAAAAAAAATACATACAGACGAATTGAGAACCTCCTCCTTTTTTTGAAGTCGGTTAAAAAGGGGTGTAAGGGGCTTTTAATGGTCTAATATTTGCACCAGGGCCTAGAAAAGGTTTTAAAAATGATCGCAGACTAGTTAAATCAAGAAATACAATTCGTGTCTTTAAAAGGACTTTGGGCCGAAATTCAGTCATTAATCATTAAGTTTTGTAGGAGATATATGGGTGCACAGGCTATCAAAGTTTATAAAAGGTTATAAAAATAGCTTATAAGCAACTTTTAAGAAATAAAGGACTTTTAAACGTCAGTAATAAAACCGAAATTTATATGTTTGATTTTTTTTTAAATTATTTTCTTTTGAATCATAATTATTCTAAGATCATGTAATTACTAAATGCCCTGCTGCGATAGAAGATGAAGAGAAGGCTGATGACTATTGGAGACGTATCCACGACGACTTTCACTGCCATAGCCCCTTTCTCTACCACGATCTCTTTGTAAGTCGTATTATTGATGAGTCTGGCGGTACCATAGGGAAATTCAGAATTCTTGGTCAATTGAGGCACACCTATTATTGGATGAGGGCTTAAACTCAAGGTGGGACCTGACCCCGGCCTTCTAAGTCGCGCAGTAATTATTCTACATAATTATATATATTGGGTGCAGAAAGTCAAATAAATAAAAATTAACATACACGGAGTATGTTACTTTTTATTTATGTACAGCCCGAAGTCCCTTAAAAGGCACTAAAAATATAAAACTTCACTTAAACTACGTCCTGAGGGGAATTCAGAGGGACTATTGCTTTTCTACTAATAAATTATAATAAATACAAATAATTCTACGAAAATAATTAATTCGTTATTTAATGAAATTCATTGGCTTTAAAATGGTGTATGTTTTATAACAATAAATGTAACATGTCTACAATAAAATAAGATTAAATTGTCGCTTACTTTTACGACGTGATGACGCCTAAATGGAAAATGTCTTATTGCTCTATTCTCTTTATTCTTTGTCAGAGAACCTAGCTGATTCATTTCGCGACAGACTGACGAGTTTGACAAATCTAACAGAAAAATTCTACGGCGGTAGTTTCCAAAAAAAAATCAACTACATATATGTTTTTGTTTTTTTTTATAAAGGACGTGGGCGGTAAATAAGAAATTCATAATTTTGGTTTGGGCTGTAATGACATAAGTTAATAAGGGTATTTGAAAGGACCTTGGGCCGCTAGAGGTTATAATATAATAGAAAGAAACAGATCTCTTTGGAACTTTAAAGTCTCTCTCTTTCCTCATTCCATATATTTTTGTATATTCTTTTGTCTACTGTTGACAGCGTTATATACACAGATCAAACACAATTTTTTGTATCATGTTTCATTTATTTTAAATCAAAAACGTTGTAACTGCTCTCTTGGGAAACTTGAATCAGTGTTGGAACTAAATTACATCTATACTTATAATAAATCTGTAGAAGTGAAAATTCTGTACATTCAAAATATCAAAAAAATAAATAGCAGGGGGTGTTACTAGACCGACACCGAACCCAAAAATGTGATTAAAAAAATTTTTGTCTGTCTGTCTGTCTGTCTGTCTGTCTGTCTGTCTGTCTGTTTGTTCAGGCATCACGCAAAAACTACCGGTTAGATTACGATGAAACTTGGTATAATTATTCTTTTATAGCCTGGGCACCACACTGGGTACTTTTTATCCCGGAAAAGTATATAGAATTCAAACCAAACTTAATTTTGCGGTTCAATCCCTAGACCCAAAGTTATTATCAATTATTGCTTAAACGGTTAATGGTACGATGATGAAATTCAGCATGAGCGTTGTTTGTTACAATTTGAAAAAAGTTATTTTACCATTTTTGCAAATTCCACCTCCAAAGGTATCAAAAAGGAGGGTCAAGTTTGTATGGGACAACGCGATTCCTTGGTCCGATTTGTTTAAAATTTGACATATAGCATTATTAACATAATTGATGGAAGACGTGTTCCTTATTTTATTAAAATTTATGCATTATCGACCTAAAAAGGGAATGTAAATTATTTTGAAGCTGATTTTCTCCGGAGTTGATATCAATACTCCTTAAATAATCTTATTTTTGATTTAAATTACTTTTTATTTTGACACATTTGTGGAAGTTTAATCCGAATGACATTGTCATTTTCATGATTTAAGTACTATTAGAAATATAGGGGCGAGGCCGCACTTGCGGTTATCGCGGCGGTTTCTAACCTCAAAATGTCAAAACATTGACTTGATTTCATTGATTTTGACAGTTTGATGACATTTTGAGGTTAGAAACCGCCGCGGAAAAACGCAAATGCGGCCTCGCACGAGGCCGCACTTGCGGTTATCGCGGCGGTTTCTAACCTCAAAATGTCAAAACATTGACTTGATTTCATTGATTTTGACAGTTTGATGACATTTTGAGGTTAGAAACCGCCGCGGAAAAACGCAAATGCGGCCTCGCACTAGTTGTTAATGTTTTTAAATTTTGTATAACAAAAAATAAATATGTGAAAGAAAAAGAAAATTCGAAGATGGCTAGCCAGGAATAATGAATGACCACGCTTCGGGTAGTGTCCACTGCGCATTAGAATGAAAGGTTATCAACAGCCCTAAGCGACTGGTCATGGAAGGTATGAACTTTATTCTATAGTGCTGGCTGCATTCGGTGCACACAGACTCACTAAGTCTTTGTTAAATACGGGAGTGGCCTCTACGAAGATCACATTTGACAAGTAAAAAGAGCCATTAAAATGAACATGAACCCCTAGCAGATGAAATTTACATGGTTATTAAGTTAACAGGTCTTGGTTGGACCATCTGTATTAAGAGGACGAAGTTGTAGTTCGGTTTTCCCAAACGTCGTAGGCTTACAGTATGACTGGGACTACCTGAAGAAGGAACTAAGTTACGATGTCAATTGCATAGAAGAGAAGTTGAGTCAAGTAGTAGTCTAGCCAATGAATTAAGAAATGTATTTAATAAATAAATTTACAAAACTCATAATATGTATTATGAATTTGTTAATCAGAAATCTATGTATCTAACTACTATTACGAATACGAATGTTTGTGAGCGTGGATGTTTGTTACTCTTTCACGCTGTAACGGCTGAACGGATCTGGCTGAAATTTGGTACCTACAGAGATAGGTTAGAGACAGTGTAGGAACTAAATTTCACGCAGGCGAAGCTGCGGGCATCAGCTAGTTGTAAATAAATAAAAAAAAACTGCTACAGTAACGCTTTTTTCCCTTAGAGGTAGGCAGGGGCACACCGTTACGCTCTCATTCGGTGGAATGTGAGCATAACGATGTGCCCCTGTGGCCCTGTGGCACAAAAATCCCACGTAACAGGTGCTAAGCCCTATTCCTGTGTTGAAAGTGGTAGGCGCATTTAGTAAGTACTGTTGAAAAATTTTAAGCAATCCTTGTATTTTTCAATTTGGCGTAACAATTGCCATGTTACTGACAACTAGGACCTACGGCTTAACGTGACTTCAGAAGCACGGAAGCGATTGTAAATAAAATAATACATCACCTATCCAAGGAGCAGCCATAGTTAAAGATGTTTACTGTGATCGTTGACAGATCAGTGAGTCAGCGGGGTCACGGGCGCTTTAAGTAAAGATGGGTTGCGTACAAAAGTCACTCATCTATTTGACTGTAAAATTCAATGTTCTTGGTTAAAACAGTGATGCTTTCTTTCAATTTTACCGAAGCAAATATTTAAACAGGTTTTACTCTACATTCTTATATTCACGTATAGCTACGTCGCACTAAAAGGTTTTTATGTTGATAAAGTTACTTTTTCCTAAGATTATGAAATTGCACAAACAAAATTATAAGTGAAATAGACGTGAAATATTCAGGGGGTAAGGTTACATTAGAAACAAAAGAAAATATAAGAGTACTTTTGTCCTATTCAAGGGCAAGCAATTCAGCGCAATAATTGGAAGTTCTTGTAGGCATTATATTTTTATGCTTATGTTGTTTTTATTTGTGCATTCAGAACTTCAGATAGGTATCCAACGTTAATAGTATAATATAACGAAGGCTATTTGACCAATACTTATCAAAACTCATTTTATTTTTATATTAAAAGAAAACCTTCAAGTTTCGAAGCAATTCAGTGCAGTAATTACTCTTTACTAACTTTGGTTTCAATATAAAATAGTTTAAATTGCATTTTTCCGATAATATACGACATTTCTTAACACAACGTGGTAACAATTCTTTACAGCAACAATGGGTCAAGAAAATGAAACATTTATTTTATGTCATCTGCGGTCTGCTTCACTGGTCTGATACAGTTTGCTTTTAAATGGGTTTTAAAAGAATACTTCTTTGTGTCTTACTCTTCTATTGTTGAATGACTTTTGTGTCGGTTTGATTAGAAGAATAGAAGAATTTTTTTCGTTACTACGAGTATTATAAATTCATAAAATAAGCATTTTAGACCTTCGTGAGCTAAAAATTATCATTTTAAACACCTATTTGAACAGTACTAATTATTTTATGGGACTTTTACTTGTTATTTATTTTCAGGTAACAAGATATAATATATTTACAGGGTGTCCCACGGCTATGCCACATGGAGGGAAAGTACCTTAAATATTGTAGATGGAACATTTTACTGAAAGAAGACATTATTTTAATTTCAAAAGCAACTTAAACTGCATTCATAGATTTTTTAATAATTCCATGGTTGAGCGGGGAATCGAACCCGCTACACGAGAAATAATTATTACCTTGTAGCTTTATCATACCGATCGAAAGGCTTCATCATAAGGATTATTTTTTGCTAGGTAACATAGTGTCAGAAATAAAAGGAAGACCATGAATTTTAACATTATTAATACAAAAGTCCCATACTGTTGAATACAAAGTCGCACTCTTTTATTTATTTTACTCCTTGTCGATCTTTAGATCTTGCAGTGGTGGATACTTATAATAATACGTCCAAGTTCTGTTCGTAGGTCGTGAACATTTTCATTTCTTGTACTACATTTAATATACATTTTTTTATATACATTTAATATACATTTAATATATATTTAATACATAATATACAATTTTTAATATACATTTAATATACATTTAATAACTACATTTAATATAGGCTGCGGTGACCACCGGTCCTTCTAGTGGGCCGTATGCTTGTCTGCCACCTTAGTAGTATAAAAAAAAGTTACATGTCATAACCTCATAAAAAAATCTAACGTTGTTAGATCTGTGGATCTCGGCGGCCATCTTATTTGTCCCGATCCAGGGACGAAAGTCTTCATTGAGATCACCGGCGATGCCGGATTTTCATTTTTCTGAACAAAATTTCACATCAAATGGCAAAATACATGGTCTTCCTTTTATTTTTGACACTACGTTACTTTTTTTTTTTACCTGCGGGTAAATCCTTAAAGGATGTTATGACGGACTCTTACCGACTAAAAAACCTCACGTAACGCCCTACAGCCTGTGGTTGGGAGCCCCGGGTAAGCTCTCGGAAGGATGTTCACTTAGCAAAAAATAATCCTTATGATTAAGCCTTTCGACCGGTATGATAAAGCTACAGGGTAATTATTTATTCTCGTGTAGCGGGTTCGATTCCCAGCTCAACCATGTAAGTATTTAGAAATCTATGAATGCAGTTTAAATGGTTTTTTAAATTAAAATAGTGTCTTCACTTAGTAAAATGTTTCCTCTACAATATTGAAGGTACTTTCCCTCCATATGGCATGGCCGTGTGACGTCCTGCATATAAAATTACTTCTCCCGACTGACTGACTGATTCAACAAAGCAGAGCCAAAACCGCTGGACCTACAAACTTAAAGTTTTGACAGTAGATGCATTTTATGATGCAAGCATCCACTAAGAAAGGATTTTTTTTGGAAATTCTGCTATAAAGGGGTAAAATAATGGATGGAAGTTTGTATGAAGGTCGTCATTTTCAGAGCTAGATGCATAACATTTCATAAACCTGTGTTTTTAAGAAGTAAATTAACTCTTATATCAGAGGGTAAAATAGGTGATAAACGTTTGTATGGAATATTCGTCACTTTCAAAGTTAGAAGCTGTAATGAATACAAGCGACGAAACGGGGGTAAATGCGACGGGAAACATTATATTACCTGAAATATTAACACCATACCTCTCTCTTTCTCACTCTCATGTGACGCAAACGAAGTTGCACGGGTTAGCTAGTTACACATAACCACAATAATTTATTTACAGGTAAGTTTTCAACACATTGTAGGCTCGTCAATATAGAGTTCGTTCGCTCGTGACCCGCGGACTCAGTGTTCTGTAAACGATCACTGCAGTAAGCAACTTTCGCTAAGTCCAGTTCTTGAATGGGTGACCATCCATGTGACCACTTTGTGACAATTATTTCAGCGTTTCCGTGCTTTGGAAGGCACGTTAAGCCGTTGGGCCCGGTTGCCAGTAAAATGGCAGTCATTAAGCCAAGTTGAAGGCGTTTTTGGGCGGCTTGAAAAATTTCAACTGCAGGCAGTCACAACCTGCGCCTGTCCATCAACACGGCAATACTAAAAAACAACAAATTCTAAAAAACGTAAACCCCTTCCCCTTCAGGGATGAAGGCGTGACTATATAATATGTATAATGTATGTAATTTATTACATACCTACTATTGTTAAAGTTTATTAAAATGTTTGAAAATTCCCATGTTTGTTACTCAATCATGCTCTAATGAATGAACGGAAGCGGCTAAATTTGGTACAGGGATTGAATATAGTCTGGAATACACACAGGCTTCAACTCTGTGGAACGGGAACTGAGTTCCATCAGCTAGTAATATAATTGAACTTTGTAACAGAAATAGAGAAAGATATTTTTAAATTCCTGATGAATAGCACCTACATTGTTATACTCAACATTGACTTATTATTTTACATACCAGCAATAAACACCGTTCTATTTTACGTGTCTGGCAAGGTTGTCTAGACATCTAAGCCATCACAAACTCGAAGCTTAATATTATATTTACAGCAAAACAATACCCTTGACATCCCTGCTGAAATCTATGTTTATTATTTGGAACGTTAGTAAAGTGTCAACCCTAATGTGGGTTGATGTTGCCCGTCGCCCGCTCCTTTAATTGTGCGGTAGCTTTCATTACATTAACACAACTATTGTCTTGATTATTCTTGTTGACGAGTTTCCTGTCTGTATACAAAGATATTACTTATTATAGGCACAGAGAGGAAACCATAGGCAGATTTATTTATTTATTTATTTTAAACTTTAGCACTGAGTACAAGTCGGACTTAATGCCTTAGGCATTATCTACCAGTCTACCTGAGGGTGATGCAGAGATAAGATTAGGTAGGTGCTCAGGGATATAACGAAAACTATTTACAAGATAATTTAAGAGATCATATTTAAGTATGCAATGTGATAATACATACATAATTATGTAACTACATATATAAATACATAAATGCAATAATACGTACATATATACATACATACACAAATACATGCATATATAAATACATAAAAACTAACTATCACAGAGAAAAAATAGTTATGTTAATCATAAACCATAATATTTGAGAGCAGATGGAGATTATGGTAAAAATAACTAATATTGTTTGGATTATGGTACACTATAAAGTAGCCTTACTTTTTCCTTAAAGGATTCCCTACTAGTGGTCATCCTTACTTCTGAAGGGAGAGCATTCCAGAAAAGGATTGACTGAACAAAGAAAGAGGAGTGCACAAAACCAGAGCTATGTTTGGGACAGCGAAGAAGAAGGTTGTTAGATGAGCGCAAGTTTTTATTATGATTGGAAGATATCAGTTCAAAATGAGGAGTCAAATAAGTAGGGGCAAAAGGAGAGTGTAGGATTGTGTTAACCATAGTCACCGCACGCAAACTACGACGGCGACGTATGGGCAACCAACCCAACTCGTCCCGGTAGGCCGAGACGTGATCATATTTTCGGAGATTGTAAACAAATCGAATGCAATTATTGAGAAGTCGGTCAAGTTTATTGAGCAGATCTGCATTCAGGTCGAAATAGCACACATCACCATAGTCAATAATAGGAAATATTAGCATCTGCACAAACGTTATCTTGGTACTAACAGGAAGAAAGTTCTTAAGCCTGTAAAATGCTCGTAGTGTTCCAGTAACCTTCTGGCTGACATCGGTAACCTGAACACGCCAATCAAGAGTAGAATCGAAATGCAATCCCAGGTTCTTAACGGTTGTTGTGACCGGTATAGTTTGGGCCCTAAATGTACATTGTGGCAGATTTACACCCTCCAGTCTGCTCATCATCCGGGAGCTTCCTATGATTATACATTGACATTTCTCCGGATTAACCGATAGGCCGAACCTGTCACACCAGCTCCCTATAGAGTTTAAATCTTTATTTAAGTTATCAATGGCCTCCGCAATGTTATCAACACTAGTTTGACTATACATCTGCAAGTCATCAGCATACAGATGATACGTACACTGAAGATCAGTAGTAAGGAAATTAATAAATATTGAGAATAGAAGAGGAGAAAGTATACCGCCTTGAGGGACCCCAGCATCAAGGTTACACCAGCTTGACGAAGTATCATTAACAGAGACTGATTGCTGGCGGCCCCGAAGATAAGAGAAAAACCATTCCAGCTCGTCAGATGAGATTCCAATGTGAGCGAGAACAGCCAGTAAAATGTCATGATTGACGCTGTTGAAAGCATTCGAGAAGTCCACTAGCACCAGCACTGTAACCATACCCTTCTCCATACCGTCCCTAACATCACCAGTTATCTTAAGAAGGGCGGTAGTGGTGCTGTGCCCTGGTCTAAAACCAGATTGGAGAGGGCTCAATATGGCATTACGAGAAATAAATTGGGACAGTTGACTTTGCACGCATGCTTCCAACACCTTAGACAGAAAAGGAAGTATGGATATTGGACGAAAGTGTTTAGGCAGGGAGGGGTTTGAAATTTTGGGTAAGGGACGCACATAGGCTTTACGCCACAGACCAGGGAATTGACCAGATTCGAGGGAAAAGTTAATAATATGAGAAATAGCAGGAAGGAGCTGTTCAAGGATGGTGGCAATCATACGGCGGCTAATGTTATCACAGCCAACTGCTTTGGACTTTATGGAAAGAATGATTCTTTTAATCTCATCCTCCGAGACTGGAGAAAATTTAAAAGGAGCATAACTGGGAACCGGTAGAACAGCCAGAGAATCTACCGTTCGACGTTTGATTAGATCAGCCATGGGATTAGAGGAGGAGAAATGATTATTTATGGCATCTAACCCAATTGTCTTAGACAACTCTAACTGCCTAGTTCTACCAATTCCCAATGTACCCAGAAATCTCCATATATCAGTAGACGAAGACGCGGCAATGCTATCGAATATATGTCGGCGTTTAGAGTTACGTATCATCTGATTGCACCGATTCCTGGCAGTTAGTACATGAGAAAGTTGGCAGTTAGTACAGCAGATAGTACATGAGAAAGAATCTTATTATCTAGTAAGCTGTTTGTTGTTATTATATTTTTCTACCAGCTTCATTTGTGATGAGTAGCGGGTAGGGTAGTCATGGTTTATTTTTTGTATGTAAATGTAGAAATTGCTCGTGGTAATTAAGCTATTTTAGAGTTTTGTGTGTGACATGACATCCCAATTTGTATCATTCTTTACATGTTTTTACTTAAATATTAGGTTTTGATCGTCCCTCTCGAAGAGCGATTCGAATTTCAAGTCAGCAAAGTCATGGAGCTTTAGGTAGGTATAAGTAAATTTTCTACATAATATAAAAGCAAAACCTGACTGACTAACGATAAACGCACAGCCGAAACCGCTAGGTCTAGGACCATGAAATGTTAGGCGAAATATACTCCTAAAGTGACGTAGATGTGCAATAAGAAAGAGCCCCTGAAGGGATGAAAAGAGATGGCAAAGTTTGTATAGCATAAGGTGATTATTTGGTTCAATCAAAAATTAACAAAGTTGATGGAAGATGGGTTTCATATTGAATGGAAATTTATTCTCTTAAATAGGTATAGCAAGTTATTTTCGGGAGTTGAAATCAATACTCTTTAGTAGATTTGATTTAAATTACTTTTTTTTTATCACGTTTGAAAACTTATAGTTTAAAAAAAGTGTTGTCAGTTTTTGATTTATGTCAAACAGATGATTTTAATTGAATTATGTTTACGTTAATACTTATGCCTTGGGCGGTATGATGCGTAGGGTATGGGGGCATGGAGTGTTGGGCGTTGAGCGTTGCAAGTTAGCCGTAGGGCGAAGGGCGTTGGGCGCGAATATTAGTAACTCGACGTGAGTAATGACAACATGAGTGAAATGCGACGGGAAACATGATATTTACTATATATATTACAATATTAATACAACTTTTTTTTGCAACTTTGCTTGCGTCACATAAGAGAGAGAAAGATAAAAGAGAGTCTTTCTCGCTTTTCTCTCTCTCTCTCTCTCTCTCTCTTAAGTGACGCATATTTCTTTCTATAATTTCATAGCTAATTCATTGCATGCATTATATCTATATTTTTATCAATGATCCCTAACAAAAACTTGTGTCAAAGTCGATTGGAATGAAATAAAATAATTAATGGAATAATATTCCATTAATTATTTTATTTCATGATTGACGCTGTTGAAAGCATTCGAGAAGTCCACTAGCACCAGCACTGTAACCATACCCTTCTCCATACCGTCCCTAACATCACCAGTTATCTTAAGAAGGGCGGTAGTGGTGCTGTGCCCTGGTCTAAAACCAGATTGGAGAGGGCTCAATATGGCATTACGAGAAATAAATTGGGACAGTTGACTTTGCACGCATGCTTCCAACACCTTAGACAGAAAAGGAAGTATGGATATTGGACGAAAGTGTTTAGGCAGGGAGGGGTTTGAAATTTTGGGTAAGGGACGCACATAGGCTTTACGCCACAGACCAGGGAATTGACCAGATTCGAGGGAAAAGTTAATAATATGAGAAATAGCAGGAAGGAGCTGTTCAAGGATGGTGGCAATCATACGGCGGCTAATGTTATCACAGCCAACTGCTTTGGACTTTATGGAAAGAATGATTCTTTTAATCTCATCCTCCGAGACTGGAGAAAATTTAAAAGGAGCATAACTGGGAACCGGTAGAACAGCCAGAGAATCTACCGTTCGACGTTTGATTAGATCAGCCATGGGATTAGAGGAGGAGAAATGATTATTTATGGCATCTAACCCAATTGTCTTAGACAACTCTAACTGCCTAGTTCTACCAATTCCCAATGTACCCAGAAATCTCCATATATCAGTAGACGAAGACGCGGCAATGCTATCGAATATATGTCGGCGTTTAGAGTTACGTATCATCTGATTGCACCGATTCCTGGCAGTTAGTACATGAGAAAGTTGGCAGTTAGTACAGCAGATAGTACATGAGAAAGAATCTTATTATCTAGTAAGCTGTTTGTTGTTATTATATTTTTCTACCAGCTTCATTTGTGATGAGTAGCGGGTAGGGTAGTCATGGTTTATTTTTTGTATGTAAATGTAGAAATTGCTCGTGGTAATTAAGCTATTTTAGAGTTTTGTGTGTGACATGACATCCCAATTTGTATCATTCTTTACATGTTTTTACTTAAATATTAGGTTTTGATCGTCCCTCTCGAAGAGCGATTCGAATTTCAAGTCAGCAAAGTCATGGAGCTTTAGGTAGGTATAAGTAAATTTTCTACATAATATAAAAGCAAAACCTGACTGACTAACGATAAACGCACAGCCGAAACCGCTAGGTCTAGGACCATGAAATGTTAGGCGAAATATACTCCTAAAGTGACGTAGATGTGCAATAAGAAAGAGCCCCTGAAGGGATGAAAAGAGATGGCAAAGTTTGTATAGCATAAGGTGATTATTTGGTTCAATCAAAAATTAACAAAGTTGATGGAAGATGGGTTTCATATTGAATGGAAATTTATTCTCTTAAATAGGTATAGCAAGTTATTTTCGGGAGTTGAAATCAATACTCTTTAGTAGATTTGATTTAAATTACTTTTTTTTTATCACGTTTGAAAACTTATAGTTTAAAAAAAGTGTTGTCAGTTTTTGATTTATGTCAAACAGATGATTTTAATTGAATTATGTTTACGTTAATACTTATGCCTTGGGCGGTATGATGCGTAGGGTATGGGGGCATGGAGTGTTGGGCGTTGAGCGTTGCAAGTTAGCCGTAGGGCGAAGGGCGTTGGGCGCGAATATTAGTAACTCGACGTGAGTAATGACAACATGAGTGAAATGCGACGGGAAACATGATATTTACTATATATATTACAATATTAATACAACTTTTTTTTGCAACTTTGCTTGCGTCACATAAGAGAGAGAAAGAAAAAAGAGAGTCTTTCTCGCTTTTCTCTCTCTCTCTCTCTCTCTCTCTTAAGTGACGCATATTTCTTTCTATAATTTCATAGCTAATTCATTGCATGCATTATATCTATATTTTTATCAATGATCCCTAACAAAAACTTGTGTCAAAGTCGATTGGAATGAAATAAAATAATTAATGGAATAATATTCCATTAATTATTTTATTTCATTCCAATCGACTTTTATTATTCAGTCTTTCGTTATTCAGATAACAGGCGTGTTATTTCAACGCACACCAAGTTGATACTTAATTAATTTCATTATTCCTGGAGGTAGGTAAGTCGCGTTTTTAACCGACTTCAAAAAAAGGAGGAGGTTCTCAATTCGTCTGTATGTATTTTTTTTTATGTATGTCAAGCGATATTTCCCTCAATTATAGACGGATTTCAAAATTTATTTTTTTGTTGAATAGGGTTTACTTCTGAGGTGGTCCCATTTTCACCAGGTCAGGATCTGATGATGGAATCCAGGAGAAAACGAGGGCAACCACCGAAAATTGTAGGTACTACTAGTGCACTTGTTAACTTTTTAATTAAGTGCTTTAATGTTCTACACTTTAATGAAGGTCTGGAGTCGACCTGATGATAGAGTCTAACGACAGTCTAGGGCATTCCTTAACAATTTACAGCAGTTACCTTGTGTTTGGGCTTGATTGATTTGTATTGATGAGAACTTTGCACCTAGATTGATAGATTCGCCTTCAAAAAAAAAGGAAGTTCTCAATGTTTTATGTATGTTCACCGATATTTCCGTCAATTATAAACGGATTTAAATTTTTTCTTTCTTGAATAGGGTTTACTTCTGAGGTGGTCCTATTTTAATCAGATCAGGATCTGAGGGCAACCACCGAAAATTATAGGGACAACCAGTGCATTTGTTAACTTTTTAATTCAGTGCTTTAATGTACTACAATTTAATGAATGTCTGGAGTCGATCTAATTATGGAACCGAAAGACAGTCGAGGGAAATCCTTAACGATTTACAGCAGCTACCTTGTGTTTGAGCTTGATTGATTTGTATTGATGAAAACTTTTACCTAGATAGATATATTTTTCGGTTCACCCGTCACTTAAAATAATGAAACAAAATTTTTCAATAAAAAATAAAACCGACTTCCAACAAATCCTGAAAAATAAAATTTACTTAGCACAAAGTAAAATGCATTTTGATTTATCAGATTTTATTCAATATAGTATTGAAGTTGGTGCCATGAATAATACCTACATAAACCTATAGGTTTACTTGGCGCCGACTTCAATATGATATTGAATAAAATCAGATAAATCAAAATACATTTTACTTTGTGCTAAGTAAATTTTATTTTTCAGGATTTGTTGGAAGTCGGTTTTATTTTTTATTGAAAAATTTTGTTACATCATTGAATTTTCGTAATCCTTCAATATTTAATCACGTTCTCATCAGATTATATTCACGTCTAGATGGAGTAATGCTAAACAAACAGCGCGCCAGAAACGGCCCTGAAAACGCGGCATGTGCATGTGTGTGTGCGCTAGTTTACACATTGTTATCGCCCTGTCATTGTGTGTGTTACTGATGCCTGCGTTGTAACCATTTATCTCCCTAGATTTCTATTAACAACTCAGCGACAGGCTATGTGAAGGGGTAAGTAGAAATAAATTATGAGTAGGTCATTTTAGGGTTCCGTACCCAAACGGTAAAAATAGGACCGTATTCATGAGGCGTCGCTGTCCGTTTGTCTGTTTGACTGTCTTTTTCTATATTTCGATGATGGAAGTATACTGGACAACAAGTTATTAGGTATTGTAACTGACAAGAGTATTTTTGATCTTTCACGTTTCAGGGCGAAATCCCGATGTGCAAAACTCCTTATTATGAATGTCTTATACGCCGATGACGTATGCCTGATGGCAGATAGCATGGAAGCCCTGCAGACCTATATGAATGCTCTCCAGGAGGCGTGTTGCAGGTTTTCTGATCATTAGTGTCGCTAAAACCCAACTGCTTAAACAACCACCAAGAGGTTGCGTTGCTGATACCGATTCGCTGACAATCAATGGAACTATCTTGGCGGAGGTTACTAGATTCCGGTATCTGGGTTGCCAAATAGAAAGTGACAAACGCCTTACATCCGAGATTCCTGCGCGTATAGCGGGGGCGGCTGCTAGCTTTGGGATGTTAAATCGGCGTGTCTGGGGGTCCCACGACATCGCACTGCAGACGAAGCTGTTGGTATATCGTGCCATGGTACTGCCTATTCTTTTGTACGCTTCCGAGAGTTGGTGTCTGTACAAGGCGGATATAAGAAAATTGGACACATTCCATCTGATATGTCTTCGTTCTATGCTTCGGATCAAATGGCAAGATCGTGTCACAAATGCGGATGTTCTTCGTCGTGCGCAGACGCAAGGAATGGAGGCCCTACTGATGAGGGGACAGCTGCGATGGTCATGTCCAGCGAATGGATGACAGCAGATTGCCGAAGAGTGTGTTCTACTCGGAACTCTCGAGTGGTAAACGTAGTTCTGGCGGGCAATACCTTCGCTACAAGGACGTGCTAAAGAGAAACCTTACTGCATGTGGGCTTTCTACAGAGGGATGGGAGGAGATTGCACAAGTGAGAACAGTTTGGCCCTCAAAAATTAATAAAGGCATAACGTCTTTTGAAAACACTCGACTATCTGAGTTGGACCTCAAGCGCCAAGTTCGCAAAAACCGACCGAAACCTTCCTACAACTATACCTACAGCAGCACCGGCCGGCTCTACTGCGTAACATGTGACCGAGTGTTCAAGACGAAGTTCGGATTTTCAAGCCACCTACGAGCACATGCCAGGAAATAGCCAGGGTCGCCGTCGTCGGACACGACGCGGGCGACGATGAGGTATTGTAAATACCTAAAAAAAATACAGTAGTAAGTACACTAAAATAATGATGAGTAGCTCTTTCGTATATTCTTTTTGATCTCTAATAAAATTTCATTTTACAAGTAGATGTAAAATAATAAAAATATCGGTAACTTAACCTAGGATCCATATGGCGAATCCTGATTATCCACAAACTCATTGTTACTAGTCGTGATGCACCAAAGTATATGGGCTGTTGATTTTTCCACATTATTTCTTAGTTATATCAGGAAGCTATACAGCGCTAAAACTCAAACTATACCCTATATTATTCAGTTCATTTTTTTTTTTCTTCAATGGGAAGTATACTGGACAGAGTCGAATTAAAGGTTAAGTGTCTAGAGCTCAGCGATACAACTTTAACTGTAATGTGCCGCGGGTGTGCAGGCAGGCCCCGTTGCGATAATGTTATGTTTATGGAATTTTCTCAAAACGCTGGAAGTCAACATTACGCTTTAAATATAATGCAATGATGACGTTTTTATAGTAACGATATCATATAAAAATTCACACTGCCAATAGTTTCAGTTGAAAAATTAAGTCCACGTGTTGTATATTTCTTCAATAGTACCGATTACTACTTCTATGTAAAATTTTAACTATGTTACATAAGTGGTAGTTTATACTTAATAGAGTTACGTTAATGTGTTAGTAAATTACTTAATAATCATATTGTTATATACAATTTGTCTCTCTCTCTCTCTCTTTTAAAATACCCCGTATTCTGAGTAATTACCCCAATAATTACCTTGCAACATAGATCTGTTTAGCGCAACATACTAATTCGCGAAGTCAATTGTTTTGAAATATAATAATGGTTATACCCCATACCAATTTATTACTTAAGTTTATTCGTCTTGTGTTAAAATCTTTCGACACAATTGTATCACAATATTTTGTCGGAAATGAAATATCATCTTCTTATTTCTTATTGGTACACCCAGTAATATATTATGTAAATAGGTACACTGTTTTCGAAAAAAAATCATCACGTTATACGTACAGTCAGTAAAATGTAGCGAGCTTTATTTTTTTGACACTGATCTTCAGGCCGATCCTGTAATGCCATCGCAAATTAAAAGCTTAAATGATTGAGCTCATTTAACTTTTTGACCGTCATTATCCTTTAATCCTAACGTAGAACAAAAGGGTATGACAATATTTATGAGTGTATCAGTACTTACACTTTCATAAGTGAAATGAATGAATCGATTATTATATTGCACTAGCTGATGCCCGCAGCTTCGCCCGCGATGGCGCTGTATGTGAAATTTTGCTGAATTTTCTTTGTTATAAACCTCACGGAGCCCGAGACCTTTCCAACGAATGCAAAACCGTGGAAATCGGTTCGTGCGTTCTAAAGTTATAGCGTCAGGAAGGAAAACCCGACTTATTTTTATATAATAGATAAGTTAAAACAACACCTGCCAAATACAGCATACTTGCTCTTGAAGTCATACCTGCAAAACAGAATATTCCAGGTTAAGTGCGAGGAATATCTATCATCTATCTGCGAGACCAGGGCAGGTGTTCCTCAGGGTTCGGTGCTGGGCCCGGTCTTATACGCTATCTACACCGCTGACCTACCCACCTCAGAAGCAGTGGTGACAGCAACCTATGCAGACGACACTGCAGTTCTCTCCTGTAATAGAGACCCACACATAGCTTCCACAAAACTTCAGGAATGCCTTGACAAAATTGGACTATGGCTGAAGAAGTGGAGAATCCAAGCAAGTCCAGCAAAGTCTGTTCATGTGTCATTTACCCTAAATAGAAAGGATTGCTCAGCTGTGACACTTGATGGAACTATCTTGCCACACCATGCAAAAGTCAAATACTTGGGTATGTACCTAGACAGGCGACTAACTTGGCGCGATCATATAAAGGCCAAAAAGGCGCAGGCAAATAAGAAATTTGGAAACTTGTACTGGCTGCTTGGTGGAAAGTCGTCACTAAGCCTTAAAAATAAGCTCCTCATATACAAATGTATATTGAAACCAGTTTGGACCTATGGTATACAGCTCTGGGGATCAGCGAGACACTCCAATATAGAAATTCTACAACGTTTCCAGAATAAAGTCCTGAAATCCTTGAGCAATGCACCATGGTTCATACGAACCACGGAAGTGCATGAGTACCTGGAAATCCCAACAGTAAGGGAAGAGATGGAAAGGTCTACTGCGGCTTATGGGCATAGACTTGAACAGCACAAGAACCATCTGGCTACAAAACTAATGGACGCATATATCGGTTGAAAAGAATGCGACTAGCCTCAATCTAAGGGAAGTGGAAAAATATGAGATGACACATCAGAGGATGTGCACTCTCCAAGTATTTGATGAAATCATCAAATCTGATTAAAGCCATGGGGCTGATTGCAGATGGAAAGAAAAAAAAAAAAAATATATTGCATAATTAATGTTTTAGGGTACCTCTACCTATCACATATAAATCTAAACTGCTATCATTTTTGACATGTGGATGTGCTCTCAAATGACAATGCTGAATTTATACAGTTTACTACCCGGTGACCTACAACTACAACATACGGCCGGGAGTCCCTGGTAAACCCTCGGGAAGATGTCCCAGGATTCCCACAGAGAGTGCTATCATTGACTTAGTGTGAAGAGCTTTACATCTAATCGCTCTGGACCATCTGACCACCATCCCTATTAGGTTGACATAAGGAAATTATGATTTCAAATAAGCCTACCGCTACCGCTGTCTATTACTGGACGTAGCTTTTACCAATCATTTCAGAAGTGTGATTTCGAAAGAGGCCGGAAGGGAATACATATATAAGGGAATACATATATCATTTTCAATTATTCTTATCCGACCAGTACTAATTTAAGAAGGTTATAAGCTATTTTCTTTAGTGGGTCTTCAAAGATAATAAAATCTCAGTGGACCCACTAGTGGGCCTTTGGAGACATGTCAGTATTCTGAGACCCACCGGTGGGTCTGCTTTATGAACCTGTATAACGAAGGGGTCATTTTTTTTTTTTTTTTTTTTTTTATTTCTGGCATCTCTACCATAGGCAGAGGCGTATCTACTACCGTTTTATGGATCTATATTTAGTAAATCTAGCCTCTTGAGCTATGTCTGTCTCGTCTTCGTTTTGCAACATCCATGCACCCTTACAATTTATCTTTTGCTCTTATTTTGCTACTCTCTTATTTACTATACATTTTTATAAAACTATGGTTATATTGTTAATCTTGCCACTTAGGCTATTTTGTGCTTACATTTTTTAAATCTTTGTCCAGGCACCCATTAACTTAAATTCTCTTTCATTCAATTTCTATCTCTCGTTCCTCTTCATGCACTTTACCTGCTTTCTTTCACATCCTTCGCCTTTCGTACTTTCATGCATAGTGAGAGGAGGGGTATTTATTTCTTTTTTTACAAGATTTTATACCTTACATACCGAGTCCTACTATACATATACATAGATATAATATATACTTAAGATACTTTTACAGTACAGAATATTTACATAGTTAGGTATACAATACAAAATATAAGTATAATAACATTGCCGTTACAAAATTTGCCACTGCAGCTATACTCTATTTATAGTTGTTGCTAATGTTAAATAATAAATATATATCATTAGCAACAACTATGAGCTAAACATATAAATTTCAAGTCATACAAGACCCCATACATATAATGATTTTCTACACATTTTCTACAGTTATACAAGTTATACATCTTAATAATGCGGATACAATTAACTATATTACAGTGGGGTATGTGTATTATATTATTACTCGACTACAGCCATAGATACAGGATTTTTGTACTAGTATTTGCAGTCCGCCAAAGACCTATCCTTCTACAATCTTGTTGCTTTGCGCCAATATGAAAGCATATTGCTTAAGCAATCCTTTCTTACGTTCGGTTCCGGGTGTTAACGATTTTTATAATCTTGACCGCGTACCTTAGAAACGGGTCTCTGTGATACCTCAGCAATGTCGGTAGAGCTTCTGCATCTATGACTAAACCGGTCCGAATGGCTAAGTCCGTTCTGTCCGCGAGATGAATAGGGCAGTCGGTCAGGAGATGGACGACCGTCTCCTCCACTCCAGGCTTGCAGGCACACGATGGATCCTCCTTACACTTGAAACGAACCAAGTATCCGGAGAACCCACCGTGCCCCGTTAGTAGCTGGGTTGTGATGCCGGCGATCGTCATCTTGCGGACGATGCTGTACGCTTCCACTGCACATGGGAGAAAAAGTTTTGTTACGGAGGCCGTCTCGCCCTCTCTGTACCTCTTGTTCCATTCGTCAAGCGTCCCTTGACGTAGGAGACGCTTCACGAATGAGACCGGGTATAGACCGTAGTCCGGTGCCTTCTTCAACTTCAGAGCCGCTTCCTTTGCGAGTTCATCCGCTCGCTCGTTACCCTCCAATCCTGCGTGGGCCTTGACCCAGAATAAGGATATCTCCTTACCCTGGGCCCTGCCAAGATGAATTGCGGCTCTGGCTTTCACTGCCAGGGGATGGAGGGCATGACGGTTTGTAACCGTCAAGAGAGCGGCTCTGCTGTCGCTGAAGACGCCGAACGTGGACGCGCCTCGCCTGAGGATCTCACTGGTCGCTTTGCATAGCGCCAGGAGTTCGGCCTGGTATACGGTGCAATGGGGCGAGAGAGCAAGTTTGAGGGCCTTGATTTCGGTCTCCCTATTCCAAAATGATAGGGCAGCGCCGACTCGGCCCTCAATCTTGCTCCCATCCGTGAAGATGCGCACCTCAAAGTGGTTTGCATCCTCCAGCTGCCCCTCGTTTACCAGGCTGGTGAACCCCAAAGACGCATGCTCCGCGGGGTGAGGTGCCTCTATTGCTGGGGACATTCGCTCGACCTCCCAGTCTCCCAGCCATGACTGGCCCACCCCTCTCTTGGCCTCATACAATGAGGCCACCTCACGAACTCTGAGGTCCAGAGGGAGTAGACCAGCCAAGACCAGCGCTGAGTTCAGGGAGACCGTGCGATATGCCTTGCACAGCTTTTGGGCGAAACCGCGCTGTACCACGTTCAGTTGTTTTTGGACACAAACCTTTCTCACCGATGTGTGCCAAGCACTGGCTGCGTACAACATCGTCGGCTCCACGGCTGCGGTGTAGATCGTCCGGATCACCTCGGGGTGAAGCCCCCAGCTGATCCGGGCCATCCGCGCCAGCTTCCTGTAGATGGCGATGGCCTTACTGCATATGTCCGGCATAGCATCAATGAGGATTTTACCTCACGTTGAAAAAACAAACCTATAGCCATCCTCAATAAACGGACTATCAAACTGTGAAAGAATTTTTAAATCCTACCAGTAGCTCCCGAAATCCTGCGTTCAAACAAACAAAAAACTCTTCAGCTTTATAATATTAGTATGGATAGTCAAAGAAGCCTTAGTGCTGAAGGCTATTTTACCACTACGTTTAAATTACAAAAATAAGATAATGATCTAAGATCCCGCTATAGAACGACCTTCACTAAGCTGGTTAATGGATAGTATAGGATGTCTAGGCAATAATAATTACCTATAATTTGTCATTTAAATGTTCTGGAATAGTCTCTAATGTTTCTATAATACTTATTTTACTCACCGTTATTCAAATTTGTACTGCTTTCTATCAAACCCTTAACAATATATGAGGGCGAACAGTTATCAGACTCAAACCACTCCTAATCCAAACAATTAAGTGAGAATCCCACAAATAGATTACCCACGGGACACGTACCCACAATAATACTTGAAGCAGTGGGACTAAACACAAACAACACTTAAATTACTATAATAGAGAAGAATTCAATTCCATGTTTAATCGTCCAGTTTACCTTTTTAGCAATTACCTTATTTGGATTGTGTTCAAAATTGTATAGTTGGTATTTTGTTATTTTTCAAAGCAATTTAAGCTTCTTTAAATTGGAATATTTTAGCATAAACCTCCACGACGACGTCAAGTTTTAAAAAATGTTTGTATTTGTCTATCTTTCTTTTGGAAGAGACATTGAGATATATTATTATAAAAAATATATGTTACGTATACAATGTTCAATCGGCTACTATTTTTAACATCAGGACCTCCCAGTCTTGTCAGTGTGGTTTTAGTCGGTAGCATCGGCCTCGGTGAGGATTTCCAAACGTAAAAAGAACGTCTGAATTTAATGTTAACTTAACGTTCTACAAATAGGTGCCTCTATCCTGTTTCATTAATTTCTGAACGCAGCTGCCTGAACCGACATCCTGTATCTACGTAGTTGAGTAACGAACTTAAGCGAAGTTAATGACTACTAACTTAGCTAGTTCTCGTCTTCGATCCTTGGAATTACCCAGTTGAAAGTTAAACAGTAATCAAGTACACATTTGTGTAAAGTTTTCTTCTGATGAACTGACTTCAGAGCAGTAGGTATTTATATAATATACAAACATACGGTCACGGCTGAATTGACAGAGGCACACCGAATGCCGCATTTTGTCAGTTACACATTAATTTTATCCCAAGTCTAACGAGGTGGTGTGTTGCGTTGAAATGAACTGGAGATGGTTTCGGTTACCTGGTGTTAAAAAAGCCTTCAACTTTGCTTAACGATGCTACTGGCAGCCAAGTTGCGTGCCGTGCAAATTCAAATTTTCACATGTTTAATAATAGTAATACTTATTCAATATTACATTATAATTATTATATCGACTTTCCAGTATTAGTCTCAATTTATTTCACTAATGGATCCCTGTATCAATCTTAGGTAAATATGATAGCTTCATATATGAATATCCTACCCTAGTGCTTACAATCTCCTTAATGGATTCTCAAATCCATCATGCTGTGCTAAGGTTATCCTATTTGACTGCCGCATATATATTGATGGGTTGTCGTAGTTTAAGACCGTACTAGCTATTCACTATCTACCTGACATATCAATAATAGTTTGTTGGGTATGTAAGCAAAATTGAGCTGAACTGGAATTAATTGGAATGGCAAATATACTGCGTATGAAATGGTTCGCAGACAAATAAACTTTGCAGTTATGGTCTAAGATCCCGCTATAGAACGATCTTCACCGAGCTGGTTAATGGATTAATATTTAATGAAATACCTATGTCAATAAATAAATTGCAGATGGGTTGCACTACGCTCATTTTAGCAAATAAATAAATAATAGGAAAACTTTGTACCAGCCTTTAATTTACCGTATTTTTCCAACTCTAGTGCTACTTTCTAAAGGTTGATAATTTATTGAAAATGCTAAAGCAAAATAGTAATGTCAAAAATATCTTTGCCGCTTCATCCGACTTGACGCAAAAGCCTTTCTGCGTATAATTATCTTTTAGGATATAAATAAGGAGTAGATACGAGTATTTACAAGTGTTCGTTTTTTGTCTTACTTTATTATCGATTCAGACATTTTTCGTAACCGGTGGTCAAGATTCTAGTCTGATCAGGTCCAAGAATGTTCTTTGTATTCTCAAATAATAAATCAGGTATACCTAGTTTACATATAGCATCTTCTTTATAAATAATAATAATAAATAAATATTCACGGACATTCCACACAACGCTATCTGATCCCAAAGTAAGCTAGGAATAACCTGTTTGTGTTATGGGTATCAGAGCACGGATATTAATACTTATATAATTTTAAATACATACATATAATACATAGAAACACCCAGTCTCTTGATACAAACATTTATGGGTCACACAAATATTTGTCTCCGGTGGGAATCGAACCCACGACCTCCAGCACCGCAGGCGGTATCACTACCGACTGCGCCACAGAGGCAGACAAATGTAGTTGAATAAAATTGTTTACCATTAGGAAATGATAAACCCAACTGTATGGTAAACATAATAAATTTTAAGCAATGAATATGAGTGATTTTTATGAATTTTATAATACATTGCAGGTTTTCGAATTCGGAGAAATAGCAGACATTCGAATCAAAAGTTACAATGCATTCAATAACAAAATTTTACGCAACAAAATAGACTCTTTTTTTTCTAGGAAAAGCTCTTATTCCCGCAAATCCAAGCGAAGCTGCTAACATTTTTTTATTTGACTACATTGCAAATCTCTGTTGATGCAATAGTTTAACTAAATTGTCGATTTAGTACCTGAGGAATCCACTAGATAAAAACAAGACTCTATTACTAAAACTTCGCTGTCCTTCTGTCTGTAAATCATCAAGCTTTAACTTACGAACCGTGATGTCAAGTTAAAATTCACAGAAAACTTATTTCTGTGACCGCTATCATAAAAATACGAAAATAGAATAATATTTTAGAGGGTTTCCATACAACAAGCGTGCATTTCCCTTTTTTACCGTTCTTTGGCACGAAACACTTCGTGCGGGGCTCCGACTAGCTATTGGTCCGTTTTCTTAGCAATAGGTACCTACATCTCGCTATTTACCATCTATTTTCCACTGGAAGGAAGGCTCTATATTACAAGGACTTCGTTTTGTTTACTTTTCATATCACACATTGCACAACACACAACGGAACCAAACACCACTCAAAGACTGATGAAAGTAAACAAAGCATTGTAATATTATTTTCTCCTTTAATGGTTGTCTAAAGTCGTAGACACATTTTTGCTCAAACATTTCTTGTCGTGAAGAGTTTGTGGATTCTTTCACGATACGTTCGTCGTCGGCTTCATTGTTTCGGTTGTAAACATCACTCTTGTCATGAGCAATTCCTACCGTAATGCAGCTGAATTTTCTAAGAACACAGATATAAAATGTGTTGTTTTTATAAGAGTATCTTCAAACATAAACAAGAAAGCCGTAAGATTGTTGTCACCAGACTGCCCCTCTCTAACACATTTAGTTACTTTGGGATTAGATAGCGTTGTGTGAGATGTCCGTGAATAATTATTTATTGATTTACAATTGCGAAAGTTCAATCCGATCGACGTTGTCATTTTTGTTTTATTTCAAACTTTGAACAGATGATCTACGTGACCTAGTGACGTATTTTAATGCAACAGAGTCACAGACTACAGACAAAGTCTCGACATAAGCCCCTCTGCACTCTAGTTTATAGAGAGGGGCTAAAAGTCCAACAGAAATGTTACAGCATGTAACCGTTAGGTAATATCTTCACACAATCTGACATTCAATCTCAATCCTGTAACATTTTTTTTTTGATGTTTCACAAATAATACTAAGCTACCTACTTTTAGCTGAAACTAATCTGCCGTAAGCTAATGTTTTGTTCAGATAATTTTGTACGCTAAAGTTTGAAAACAGGTTTCAGTTTTGTATGAAATGGTATACCTAGAAGGAGCTTTCGATTTCAAAATGAGGCATAAATAGCACGAGTCATCAAACACAAAAGTCAAGCTGCATTCACGTAAAGTTTAGTTTATCTCACGATTTCAAAGGTTCATCTAGTACCTAACTCCTCTCAACTCAGCCTGCATTTTCCAACATTAATTATGAATGCTCTGGTTGGAGTCATAAATAGTTACTTACTCCTCTTTCCTTATATAACGTAACCTTTGAAGAGCTCAGTTTCAATACGGGTAAAGACTAGTATTGAACAAAATTTCAATTTTCTTAAAATTTTAGCTACAGGTATTTTGTACCGACTAAAATGTTGATGAACATGTAATTTTTGTTCTTAATATGACTCAATTTCCTCTACCTAACAGATTATTGTTCTTTTCTTTGGCAGCTTCTGAGATTACTAACACCAATTCAAACGGAATAAGACTTAGGTAAGTCATAAAAATTGTATTTGATTTTTAACACAAAACATTTGTTTTATTTTTACACTTCTACTAGAATTTAAAAACACTATACTAGACCAGAAAACATGGTAAGTATTTTTGAAATAGACGTAAGCTATTGTCACTATCTCATTTTGCTTCTTCTAGTGTCTTCTCTAAACTCATTTGACAGCCTTATTAAAATTCAGGAGTTACTTACCTACCAAAGAAATTTTACTAGCGTGTTAAATATAAAAAAAAATAGTTACTTATCTGCTGAGTGCTGATACAAATTGAAATAATCACAAACTTTTCACCAATAATGTGCTATGGGGTTCTACCGCGATCTTAGGGGCCCAAATGCGCCTCACTTGCAAGTAGCAACCTACTACTAACTAATACAAAAAGAAAACTAAAAAACAAAATCATGCACCAATGCTCTAAAAAATTGAGAGAAACTAACATCCATCAGTGAACTGTAATAGTCTGATAAGATTGATCATGAGTCATTCATTCATATTCCTAATCATTTTGAAGCCTTCACTTTTCCATACCCTAAAATCTCTGCATATTCTTACAAAATTTTACGAAAAGTAGCAATAAATTCCAAGAAATACCTTTGTAAGCGCCGTTAAACACGGGCTAAAATTTCCTACAGATTAGAACGATATCTTTTTAACAAAACCACGACGGCATACATAAGCCTTAAACTTAAGTAAAAGGATAGAAAAGTCGCATTTCACAACCGATTTCCTCTGGCCGCAATAACGCCAAGTCACAGAAGCAAAGGTGGCCATTCGAAAACTAATAAATATCTCTGGGACTGTGAATTTATTTGATAAACGGCCTAGATAAAGATGCGGTAGAGACATCTCAACACTTCCTTGGTCAGCAACCCGCAGTGAGTAAAAATAAAGTTACGCTGTTTTGTATTCTATAGATAGGTATATGATTTTTTATTAAAGCGCTGGTTTCTTTTGCTAGTACATTCATTGAGCTGTTTTGGCAACATCAGTTCTAAGTTGGGTAACCGCTTGTAGCATTTACGAGGGTGTGCGTGCTTCACAACGTATACAGTCGTAATTCCCGAAAGTAATATTATGAGAGTCAAGTCGGCATGTAGCTATCTAGTGAAAAACGCTCTACAGAGGGTCTTAGAAATGACTCAGAAATAATTTTATATTCCGTTTATACTGTGTTCGTATAGTTGAAGTATTTTATTGATGGTACCGGCAGCAGTGTGACAAAGATTTGGTACCTCTATTCCTGAGTTTGCTTTTGTAAAACAAATAAAATAGGTTGTGGTAGTTCTGTTTCCCAACCCAATCGTGTGACGTTATGTTCGTGCTTCTTTTGGGTACATTATAATATATAGAGCCACTTTCATAAGGCTGTTCAACCTATACATGGACAGTTGCTTGAAAGAACTACAAGAGTGTGCGTATGGATTAAAAATGAATGAGCTAACCGTCAAATGCCTCCTTTATGCTGATGATCAGGTAATACTGGCATCGTCGGCGGATGAGTTGCAATTGATGGTTAATATGATGAACGATGCGCTTAAAAGTAGAGGAATGAATGTTAATATAAGCAAGACAAAAGTAATGGTTTTTGAAAGAGAGAAATGTATGACTGATTGCTCGATATCGATCGAAGGAAAGAGCATGGAACAGGTGAAAGAGTTGATATATTTGGGTTCAAAATTTGCAAGAGATGGAAAGTGTGACAATGATATTGAAAGAAGAGTTTTGGCAGGAAATCAAGTGAATGGAGCCATTCACACCTTTATGAGCAGTCAGAACGTGTCTAAAAAGGCAAGGATGGCTGTACATAGAGGAGTGCTTGTCCCTACACTTATGCATGGTAGTGAAAGTTGGGTGTGGCAGGAGAAGCATGAAAGTAAAATTAATGCAGTGGAAATGAGAAGTTTGCGAAGTATAGCTGGAGTGACATTGAGGGATAAAGTAAAGAATAGTGTGATAAGGGAACATTGCGGTATGACAGAAGATGTAGTGACTAAGATAGAGAAAGGGATGCTCAGATGGTTTGGACATGTGGAGAGAATGGATGGAAATAGGCTGACAAAACAGATTTATGAAGCGAGAGTGAATGAGCAAACTGGTAGGGGTCGACCTCGGCATACTCATATCGATCAAATCGATAATCTTCTGAAAAAAGGCCAGGTCAAGAGTACCCTTAACCGAAGAGCATGTATGAAGACACTTATGAAAGTTGAAGAAGCGAAAGTTGTTTGCCAGAATCGTAGCAAGTGGAAAGTCATAGTCTCTGCCTACCCCGTTGGGAGACAGGCGTGATGTCATGTATGTATGTATGTTCATAAGCAAAATATGCATTACTTACAAGTCTTTATTGCCATTTATATTCGTCTTTCTCGACAGAACCAATATCATTTGACCTCTATTTCGAGTGTCAAATAAAACAAATTACGTTTATTACTAACTGGTGATAAAAGTATCAATACGTCAGTCAGCCTAAGCATAAACATAGTTATTTATTTCCTTGTCACAATACCCATAACATCTGAGTCGTATTTTGTCAATGTTATGATGGAATTATGGCAGTAGTAAAAATAACCATGGATATAAAGTGTATTAATATGATAATAATGTAGTATGTATTTATTTTCAGCCCTAGTTAATTTACGAAAATGTGTCACTCATTTTATTTTTACTGAGTCTTACCTCGCGGTTACATAAAACCAACGACAATATACTGGTATTAGTTCTTCGTAGAAGTACCTACTACAAATTATTTAATCTGTGTCCCGGATCTAAGCTATCTCTATTAGAATTTCTCTTTTTAAAAATTGGTCGCAATGAAGGTATTTTTTGAAGCATCTCGTTGAATTTACTGCTGAGTCAAGGGCTGGCACCTTTCTCGAAGAATACGTAAAGCTATTCAAAGTGATAATGCTGCTAGACTTTCGGGCACGAGGCCAAGGAGGACGTTATTTAGATATAGTTTAGTTAGATAGATAATAACGTTTAATTTTATTTAAAATTTATCTATAATAATAAGATTACAGGGTATCTATTCATCTATCAGCGCCCAGCCCAAACCCTTAGAGCTAGAAACTTATTTTTTTTGGGTAAGCTACACTCATATAGTAAGCTACCGATAAGAAAGGATTTTTGGAAAATCCACCATTTAGGTGGAAAAAAAAGGTCTAAAAGGTTGAATGCAAAATCGTCATTTCTAATGTTAGCAGCATGAAATTACATACACGTGTTTTTTTATTACAAAACAATAGACCACTTTATTAGGGATGTGAAAAAAAAATCACTACAGGGGTTAAACAGGAAATGTAAGTTTGTTTAGGAACTTTTTAATTTTCAAACATAGCTATTTCAAATTTCGTATACCGGTTCTAAACAAAATAATTGTACACGTGTTACAGGATTTTTCAAACTTCTACTCCTAAGGTTGTAAAATATCAAAACACTCCATCATAAGTTTATATTATGTATTAATAAAATTACAGTGGAAGTTATTTATTTATCAATGCCCAGCCGAAACCCAGCTAAAACAGGGAATTTAAAATTATATCGTAACTAGATACTTCATTTTAAAAGACACTTTAAATTTCTTCCTACGACTCTTATAATGTAGCCTCCAGAAAACATTTTTCTAAATTCCAGCCCTAACGGGATAAAAGGTCATATACTTTTATTGAAGTATATCCTAGGCCGAGCCGGGAGGCGATGCTAGTATAATATATTTAATAACTTTTTATTTCAAAATACAAAAGACACGAAAATGTAATAAACAATACTCGCTTCCACGTCACTTTTTGTAAATCAGCAATACTAAAGACGATATGCACTGAGCTTCCTTAAGCCATAGGTTTGGGCCTGGAAAAGTAAAGCCTCGACATTTACGTCACTGTGTTTCACATCATAAATTGTAAATGTAGACGGAGTTAAACCGCGGTTACATGAAAATACATCCGCAACAATTTCCACAAAACACTCCGTTGAGTTTAAGATATTCAAATGGAACGGTGCAGTACGCGCTGACTAGAATAGTAACATAAATACGAATCTTAGTTAGAAATGTTTGCTGTACATGAACGTTCTAGTCTGAACGAAGTCTGTGAATTACTCGAAACTAGGTACCTATTCCATGTTGAAAACAAAAATGTTGCTTGGCGAATTGTATTATTAGTTACAAGCTATCCCGTGGAACGTCGTTGACGCCACAAAAAGATGGGGATAGAAGGGGGTAGTTTATACTTCATGCTCAAGGGAGCGTGTGAAACTGGGGTGTTCGCTTGAATACACCCATACATAATAGGAAAAATTAGGGACCCTTTAATTCTAGGAATAGCGCAGGAACAACAAAAAATATTAGAAATCCTATTAATGCAAAGACCTCGCTGTCCAATTTTTGTTCCCCAGAATTTTCAAAGAGGTTATTTACATCATATCTATTGCCACTGTAATAACAAATAGGTAAGTACAAAAAACAGTTTTTTTTCTTTGTTTGTAGTGTATTATTAACTTAAGGTTTAACCGACAGATTTCATTATAGAGACCAAAGTTAGTACACATTATGCACTTTTGCTTTATCACTTGTGCTTTATTCCACTATTTTCAATATTTTTACATATAACCTGACCGGTTTCGCTTCACTGCATTCTCAAACGTAACTAAAAATGTAATGTAATGTAGAATAATTGTAATGTGTTATAACAAGTTCCAACAATCAAGACTATAAATGATACCAAAGTTAGTCTTACAGGTATATTTACTTTTTAAGGTTGCTGTTTGATGTCTATGCGTGTAGTTCATTACTTTATCATGATCGAATGAAACCACTCTAATCTTGTCGTTTGATTTCGAAACTATTTTGAAACTCTCTTTGGACACAAGAAAGTTCTTCGTCAACTTTGATTCATAGGTGAAAAGGACCAAACATCTATTCAGAAACTGTTATTTAATTAATAAATCTGATCAGTGAAACAGAATAGAATCCGCTTTATTTTCAAAGCTTCACAGAGACTATACTACTATTATAAATGCAATAGTTTATGAGTCTGTAACCACTTTATTAATCTGTTTGATTACTCACCAACTTACTCAGAGGGAGCTTTCAGAGGACTCTTTCCCAGGGCGCCTTTACTCAGAGTTCCCAGTGTGTGTGCAAGGGTAGGCTAGGGCTCTAACGAAAACAATGCAGTGAGGTGTACACACATATATTTAGTAAGTTCTCAGAGCAACAGAGACAATAGAAAGAAGTTTTTAAATTAAGAATTAATAGACATATATAGACTAGAAATTCTGAGAGTAGATCCTATACTTCGGGTCGGTTTTTTAGTACGGGCTGAATGAAGCCCAGTTTCCTGGGTGAATGTGGCAAATAAACTCTTCTTTCTGAGGAATTCTTTTCCAACCTCACCCCAAATCCTTAGGAGATCTTTAGGTAATAAAATGCCTGAGACAATCAGAATTCAAGAATAATTAGCGAAAGTCCTGGAACTTCAGAGCAGAATCTGTAAACCCTCACGATGAGAATCCAAAAAAAAACCACTTAAAAATTGCCTCGTCATCTGTCTTAAATGTACCATAGTCTCTCAGTCCTTGCTGACCAAAGGCAACCAGAGATATAAATAAAAAAGACCAGCCAAGTGCGAGTTGGGCTCGTCCATGAAGGGTTTCGTAGCAGCAAGTAACATAATATAAAAGTTCTTATAGTTCGTTGTAACTTAGATTGATGTTATAACACTTTCGCAGTGGTAGAGATTTTTCTTACCGAGAATTGCGGTTTATGACGTATTAAAAAAAAACTACCTGCTCTATCTCGTTCAAACCAATTTTCGTTGGTAGTTTTTATGGCAATGTACATCATATATTTTTTTTAGATTTATCATTTTCTTATTTTAGAAGTTACAGGGGGGGGGGAATCATTTTTTCACTTTGGAAGTGTCTCTTGCGCAAACTGGTCACTTTAGAAAAAAAAATGTTTGAAACTTCAATAGCATTTTTGAAGACCTATCTATAGATACCCTACACGCATGGGTTTGATGAAAAAACAAAATTTGAGTTTCAGTTCTGAGTATGGGGACCCCCAATATTTACTACTTCTTTTCGGCATGTATTTAAATCGATATCTGTTTATTCTGTTTTTCCGAACAAAATATTTCAAATTCAAACCAAAAATACTGACTTGCACACTAATTATGCACACTAAATAAACCAAATTCATTACACTGTTTAATGGTATTTGCAGAACTGTTTTACTGAACGAATAACTATTATCAGAATAGTATTTCTAAAAATTCCATTGTTCAACAAAAATATTATGACTTTTTTAAGGAAATCTATCACCTAATTTACTTTTAGGAACATCGTTTATTTTAACTAAAACCTCAATTCAATCAGTAACCTCTACAAAATTAAATTTTATTGATCAAAAAAATAAAAGTCTAACCTAACCTATTCCGTTATAAGACAGTACTATTTAGAGTGCAAGTTAGTATTTTTGATATGCAATTCGTATTTCTGTTTCACAAATGAAGAGTTTAATTCGAGAAGGGGTTAACTGACATTTTTACGCAAAACGAGTTATGGGTACCGTTGGATTCGTAGTAAAATTATCTACCTTATGACATTAACAGAAAAGCGAAATTCTTTACGTATCTCGATATATTCAGTCTAAAAAGGGTTCAACTGAAATAGGATATGAAGTCCGCTAATTCAAAAAGGATTTCATGCTTGTAAACTTACCAAAAAATACATATTTCTACTTTTTTCAAATAAAAAAGGAGTTAACATAACATAAAGCCGTTTTAACGTTCACAAACACATTTAATGAGCTAAATGAATTGTTTCAAGACGGGATTATGGTAATTTAAATCCTTTTTGCACTAATTTTACCACATAAAATACTCAGTGTCAGAACACTAAAAAGGGTTTATTATCGCCTAAACAAAGAATTTTAAGCGATAATAAACCCTTTTTAACAGGCTCCAAAAAATGAGCAGGTTCTCAACTCGTCTGTATGTTTTTTATGCATGTTCACCGATATTTCCGAAATACAAATGCATTTCAAAAATTCATTCCATTTTCAAAAGGTCAGGATATGATGATGGGATCCATGAGAAAACGAGGGCAAATAAATTAAAAAATTGTATGTTGTGCTTTTGTTATGTAATCATATCCGACTCAGGTATTCACTTCAGGTGTCAACATAAGATGCTTCTGTGCTGATGATGAAGCTATAGAACTCCTTAACGGTTAGAAGTTGGGAGACCGTCTGCAATTGGTCGATGGAAACTACTTAGTAGTATGTAGGGCTAACGTGATGCTTCTGAGGTATGCTGGAAACAACGCCTGTTGCTCTTGTGCTGATGATGAAGCTAAAGAACTCCTTAATAATTAGGAGTTGGGACACAGTACTAGAAGGTCGATGGAACCTACTGATAGCAGACTTAACTGTACGCCCAGAAGTATACCTAGAGCAGTTGTGTAAAAACTACTGTTAGTGTAACGGCGTTGTTAACGGCCTATCAAGGCTCAGTTATGGAATTATTATATTAAAGACGGATTTCAAAAATTCTTTCTTCGTTTGATGGTGTCAACTTTTGAGGTGGTCCCATTTTCACCAGGTCTGATGATGGAATCCAGGAGAAATCAAGGGCAACCACTGAAAATTGTAGGGACAACTAGTGCTGATTACAGCAGTTACCTTGTGTTTGGGCTTGATTAATTTGTATGGATGAGAACTTTACACCTAAATGGATAGATTTTTCAGTCCAACTGTCACTTAAAGTAATGAAATAATATTTTTAACAAAATTAAAACCAACTTTTAACAAAAACTATTCTATTGATATTGATATGAAGTCAGTGCCATTAATAGTACCTACCTAAACCTACGGGTTTACTTGGCACCGACTTCAATATGGTATTTTATAAAAGTGTCTGATAAATCAAAAGACTACTTTGTGCTAATTAAATTTTATTTTTAAGTTTTTGTTTGAAGTCGGTTTTATTTTTGTTAAATAGAAATATTATAAATGTTTATATAGTTTTATTTGTACCTATACTTTTTAATCACTATAATAATCTAACACATTCATACACAAGCACACAAACTTTTCCCATACTAAGCAAAACTTGTTCATGGGTAGTAGACAATGGGTGAACAAAGCTTAATACTTATTTGTACATAAATACATATTTAAGATACAAAGAAACACCCAGAACAAGACAAACATCCATGTACACAAAAATACTTTTCTATTGCGGAAATCGATCCGCGACCTCTGTCGTGAAGTAAAAGGCTAGCAATAGTGCATTAATAAAACACAATAATGGGTTAATTTTTTTTTTTTTTTTTTTTTTTATTTATTTATTTATACAAAGGAGTAAACATTTACAATTTCTTTCTTTGTACCAGTAAACCGGAAGGGTTTGTATCGGTACTCACAATTCGTTTTTCTTTTTATTGAAAAAGTAACATATTCTTTCACTTATCTACATTACTAGACATAATAAATATGTATTTAGGTATTATTATAATTATATACTAGTTTAACAACTTACAATTTAATAATTATATTAGCAGTGATTCTAGCGCATACTACGTATTATCACAGATTACTAAATAGTTACTACGTAAATACACCTTATGCGTTTAACAGTAAGCATCCATTTGCTTGAATATACGACACGATCACACGATCGGCCAGCTGATATTAGATATTAGTGTGCAGTGCGTAGGTACTTATTGTTTTGTTATGCAGGCGTCACCGCTCACCGCTGCACCGCGCATGCATAGAACTGGTTTTTACTAGTGAAGCGAAGTGGGAGTTAATAAATTTATACAGGCTGTTTGGTTTTGTAGTAGTAACTTTTGTATTTTTTGATATAATTTTTATTATCTATTTCTCGCAAAATATTTGTGACATATTTCGTTCATTATCGTCGGAACCAAATATTCTACTGTCCGTCGACCGTAGTAGTTTTTAAATTTCGGTACTACTAGTTGGTTTTTAGTGATTTTTCTTGTGGTTATTTTATGGGATATAGGCACTTGGGCGGATTTGTTATGATGTTGTTCTATTAGTAAATTCATTTTAATTTTCGTCTGAATGGGGAGAATGTTACAATATTTAAAAAGTTCCAATGGGTTTTCTTTGTAGTTTTGCCTTATTTGGTCTGGTACTATGAGTTTTAGAAATCTAACCTGTATGTTGAAAATTCTATCAATATGTGTTTTAAAGGTTCTACCATAGCTGGTGATGCCATACGTTATAATGGACTCTGCTAGAGCACTGTACATATTACGCAAAATATTTAAACGGTATTTTAGTTTTTAAGATGTAAAATTTGGCCAAAATAGCCCGCAATTTCTCGCAAACTGAGTCTACATGATATTGCCAGTAACTTGCTCGATATAGCCACATGCACATGAGTTTCTAAGTGCAGCTTTATGCAGACAATCATGATTGTGTGCAATTATTTTAAAATTAGTTAGAGCTTTTATATGGCTTGAATGCACATGTATAATTTTGGTTTTATTTGCATTTAAAACCAAGCCAGCGTCATGAGACCATTCACAAATTCGGGTAAAGTCTTGTTGTAGCCATTTAGCTGCTATATTAATGTCTTTGTTAGCAACTACGAGACATGTGTCATCGGCATATTGGTATACAGAGCATTGGTTTACTACGTGCTCCATGTCGTTGACGTAGGCAAGGTAGTGTAAGGGTCCAAGGACTGAGCCTTGCGCCGTTCCCACAGTCATGTCAAACGGTTCACTACTAATATCATTTACCTTAACCATACATTGCCGGTTCTCCAAATAGTTTTCGCACCAAGATAGGAGTGGTCCTCGAATACCGGAGTTATCTAACTTTTTTAATAGGGTGTTATGCCTGAGCGTATCAAACGCTTTACTAAAGTCTATGAAAAGTAAAATTACATGTTGTTTATCATCTAGATACTTATTGATTTCATTAGTAAATTTAGACAGTAGCTGCGTTGTAGATTTTTTTGGTTGGAAACCATATTGGGAGACAGACAAGACATCGTTATTAGAATAAAAATCGTGTATTTGGTTGCCTATGTATTTTTCTATAACCTTATCAATAACTGGAAGAATAGTAATAGGTCTATAATTCGCATAATCTTCATGACTTCCTTTTTTATAGATAGGTCTAACTATACCTGTTTTTAGTTCTGAAGGATATTGACCTTTTTCTACACTACAATTTACAAGTTTAGTTATGACTTCTGACATTTTCTCACAAACATACTTAATGTCTATACATCTAATGCCGTCTACCCCTGGGCCCTTTTTTATGTCTAGGCTTTTTATAATTTTTATCACATTTTTGTGATCAGCTTTCTTAAAATAAATCGATTTATTTTGTGGGTAAGTATATTCTGCGATATTTAGTAAATTTTGGTTACATTTAGGTAGGATTTTTATTACACTGTTTTTGAATTCTTTAGCAAAATTATTAGTTACTGTTTTTGTGTCTGTCTGTCCCTTTTTAAATGCCCTAAGTATTGTTTCATCAATTGAGCTCCTTTTTTGTCCTGCAAGTGAGTTTAGGATTTGCCATAGTTTCCTGATGTTTGTTTTGTTTACTTTTATTTCTTCTTTAAAGTAATTATTGCGTGATGTTTCTATTAATTTTCCTGTTTTATTTCTAATTTTGTTATATTTTAGTCTAAGTTCTATGTTAGTATTATCGTTTTTCCATTCTATATATAGCATATCTCGTTTTTTGCACATACTATTTATTTTATTATTTATCCAGGGCTGCTTATTTCTTTTACTATTTTCATTAATATACTTTTCGTAAACCGATTTTTGGTAACAGCTATTTAATTTATCTTTAATACAGTTATAAATTTTATTCGGACACTCTGTATCATATATTTCACTCCAGTCTATATTATCAAGTAATGAATGTAACTTTTTATTGTTTATTTGTTTTACTTTTTTTGTACCATCCTGTATATGTGAGCGATCAAACCCGACGCACGAGAGGATTTCCAATAATCTAATTTACAAAAGGACTAAATCCGTAATATATTAGAGGAAAAACGGTTTGTTTCAAATTAAATCGTTTTTATACTCACGAAGTGCATCATTATTCACGCGCATTTTAGGTTTAAGTGAAAATCATCACATATTTACTGTATACTATATATTTTAGCTCTATTTTTTTATTTAATTATATAATACACAATGAAAGTTATCATTTAAAAGTTTAACCAACCTTTTTTATAACGATTTTCGATGCTTAACATCAAAATAAACCCATGAAACTTTAGAGCCCATTTTCTACAACATTACGATTAGTCAGTTAACCCCTTCTCGAATTAGACCCTTCAAATCTTATATTCGATGTACGAACCACATTTTTGGTGTGAATTAGATTAAAAAGGTCATCTCGTTCTGAGTAATATTTAAGTATTTTAAGTAGGACATGTTTAGTTAATCAATTGGTTTTTTTGCACAGCATTTAATTTTCTGATTTGCATTCAGTAAATTAGTGGAGTTACCTACTGTGCAGAAAAATTAAACAGAGGTGCATTTAAAAATATCCCCTTCTTTTCTAGTTTCATATAAGAATCTTAATGCGGTTCACAGAATACAGCTAGTTACCAAGTTTCAATAGCATAGGCCTTATAGTTTCGGAGAAAAATGACTGTGACACACGGACGGACAGACAGACAGACAGACAGACATGACGAATCTATAAGGGTTCCGTTTTTTCCATTTGGCTACGAAACCCTAAAAACGATGATTCGACTAATGATCGATTCATTGATTGAAAAACAATTGTTACAAGCCTAGTTCGGCATGTCATAAGATAATAGTCTGGAGCAACACATGGGCTCCTTTTTCTTAAATAAGCGCCCGTGGAAAGCGAGAACAGAAAAAAAATTCACGCAAGGGGAACCGTGGGCGCCATCAAGCATCATGTATAAATATTAATCGAAAACTCTAGCTCAATATAATATTGTAATCATTTTGGTGCTAAAGTGTATCGAAAATTTGTAAAACACAAATTGCAAATTAACATCTTAATTACAATACCTAATTGTTTACATAATTAGAGGGATTAAATTTAATTAATGCTATTAAAACTTACGTTTGATGAAAACGAGGCTTTAGATGTAAGGAACATTATTACAGATCTTAATTTATGCATCAATCAAGATCAAATACGCTATACAATGGTCATGTTGTGTCAGTTTTGAATAGAGCTTCTGAAACTAGTGTTAGATGAGGATCCAAGTTAAATGAGAATTTCCCTAGTGAGTGAACTCATAGAGCAACACGATTTATGATGTTTAATGGAAGAGGAGGCACCATACTGAGACTTTCCCCTCTGTCAAAGCTGACTCAAAAAAGAGTCCGCTTATACACATACTATTTTAATAATATGGCGCCCCAAAATCAACTCATCGAAGTCATGAGATGACTTGACTTCGGTGGAAAAGAAATAATGAGTGTGTCTGAAATTATGAGTGTATTTGTTTTAATTGTTTTGTTTAAGTTCCATAGTGACAGCCGATTCCTTTTGTAGTAGTGTATATGAATCGATTTTCTCCCGCAACATTATGATAGACAGATATGTATAGAGCAAACATGTTAAGTCTACTTTAGAAGTATATACTTGTACTGGTCGCGTTGCTCTATGGAGTGAAATACGCTGTGTTTTAGAGAGTTAGCTATAGTAAATCTAAAATGATTGACTACTAGGTACCTATTACCTTATTGATACTACTATTTGGGTACCCGAGTAGTAGTATCAATGAGGTGCACGTGCAAAACGTTAAGGCACGCTTGGGAAGAGATCAATATAGAAAATTTTGCGGCGAATGAGAAGCATAAATACCCCGAAAACTACCAGCAAACCTTCGGCATGGCTAGATGACCTAGACTGACCTGAACGATCTGGACTAAAATGTCTGTGTGACGTAACTTCTATAGAAATTACAACACGACATTTTCGATTATGAAATTGTAGGTACTTCTCATGCAAGTGCGATGGTAAACAATCTTATTTTCTTACTAGCTGAACCCGCAACTTCGTTTACGTCACATAAGGTGTATGAAAGGAAAGGTATTTCTTCATCAGAGTCATCAAACAGCGTCTGAAACTGCCCTGTTTGCTTAATCATAAAAGAGCTTAATGATTAAGTCTATTTTAAAACAATTCAGTCCACGCCTTCGGCGCGGACTGAATTGTTTAAAAATAGTCTTAATCATTAAGCTCTTTTATGATTAAGCCAACACGCCAGTTTAGGTTCACTCACATTCAAAGAAACCCCTACAATTAAAATTTTCAAAATATCTGAATCTTAAAAGTGTCATAACTCTTTTACTTCTAAACCGATTTACATAAAACAAACGCTAAATGTTAACTGGAGCAAACCTCAACACAATAAAAAAAACCGCATTGCAATCGGTTGAGCGGTTACTGAGATTAGCGTGCACAACCGTACAGACAAACAGATATACAGACATACAGACATACAGACATACAGACAAACAGACAAAAATTCTAAAAATCATTGTTTTGGGTTCTATTGCGTTCATAAAGCCCCCCTATAATATTTTTTCTTATTTATCTTCCATGTACAGACAGCGACCTGTTACGATTTTATTATATGTATTGATTGCCAAGTTTATTCATAACCGCAAAGAGTGTAATATGCTATTATAAAAAGAAATTGTTAATAAATCTTTATTTTATTTTGTGTGCCTAACTTCCTGCTCTCAATATTGAATGCTTTATTTGAAAATCCTAAAAAAGGGGTTGTCTGTAAAATCAGTTTACGGACGAAGATATTCCCTGATGACGTCTTATGAAACTATGAACGCAATTGGCCGATGGAATGGAAGAGATATAGATATATCACAAACTTACGCTTAGGCTGATCGTTCCTCTCTATCGCTTGTTCCACGCTCTCACTTGCACGCTCGGTTCATGCGGAACGTTACACCTTTTTATGTGTGCATCCAGCATTTATTGATTTATAAGACTTTATCACGTAAATATGTAAAAATATCACTGAGCAGTCGATATCACAAACTACGTATATTTTGATAATATAGATCAAATAATAAGGCCAGATCAGATATTGAGGAGGTTACATTAGCATTTTATTTTCAACCCAAAACGATTACTTCAAATTACAGCCAGTCGTCAGAATGTTACAAATTTTAGGATCGTGCGAAACCATAAATCGGATTGTAGGTTATGTCGTTGGGGTAAAACAGTTTTTTGAAGAGAGCGCAAATAAAATGTAGGGCAGTCCTATTGTTGGGATAATTTGTTCCGTTATTTGGAGGAGATTAAGGAAATATCAAATAAACTAATAACCCGTGTAATACAGCTGTCAATACCAATCCATTCTATATCTATTCAATATAATTCACGTGTCACGATGTTGATGCAAAATATATCCATCGTACATACAAATAGTCACGCCTTTATTCCCGAAGGACCAGGCAGTATCCGCTCACATTTCATCCTATATTGGTTTGTCCGACGTAATAGATGGTGAGTCTGTAGCCGTGTGAAATGGGCAGGTACAGATTTTGTCGATTTAAAAATTTTCAAGTCTACCATAATATGGACTGTTACTTTACTGATAACTGGAACCAACGGCTTAGCATGACTTCCGAAGAATGAAAACGCTTGCAAATGAAATGCATACATGACTGTTTACAGAATACTGAGTCAGCGGGGCTACAAGCGCTTCTGATGTTGGATGAACTCGGAAATGAATCATCTGATAATAACTTTCTATTAGAATGTGTGTTTGGAAAGATATTTTTATTTAGTTTTTTTTAATACATTTCCTCTGATAATTTTATGCGGGAGCATTTTTTATTTACCACCATTTGAAGAGTGGCCATACTATTAAAGTTACAACTATGTGTACTCAAACGAAGGTTTTATTATATCAATCGCTTTAATGTAGTGGCTTGAGCAAGTTGCTTTAATAGCTTCAAAGTTGAGTAAAATTTCAGACAAAAACATTTCATCCTCTACTTTTTTTCCGATCCCGAATATCGGGTGCTGGACAGAGATGCAACTCAAACGCAGTGGAGAGAATCTTCACCAAAACTAAGTGTTTCAAAAGATCGTTCCTCTGTCGAACTATAGAAACCTGGAACTATCTGACCGCACACGTGTTTCCCTCATCCGGGATTCTTCAAGCGGAGCATGAGAAGCACATCACAGGGCCGCCAACTTGACGACCACTGTCAGAAGTCTTATGGACTGTGAGAGTGGAGCTCAATCACTAGATGCGCTACGGCTTTCCATCAGGCTAGCGACGTCACTTTGGCAAGATTATTTCAAAAAGTAAAACCTAGTATTGACGTGCCCGCAAAATAAACCCCGCGCCCCGCTAGTACTTAATATAAACCTAAGTAACTGTTATGTAGAGTGTTGACATTTTGCTAAGTTTTAATCCTAAACAAAACACAAATCATAAAAAAAAAACCGGCCAAGTGCGAGTCGGACTCGCGCATGGAGGGTTCCGTACCAAAAAACAGCAAAAAGTCTTATTTGTTGCATGGGAGCCCCCTTATTTTTTTTTTAAGTGAGGGAAAATTCTTCATGACTGCTATGCCGAACTCCTACCGACAAAAAAACCTCACGTAACGCCCAAAAGCCTACGTTTGGGCCCCGGGTAAGTCCTCGGAAGGATGTCCTAGTAAACGTCGTAAACGTAGGTACAGTATATATTTCCAAAAGAGTTTGAGAACTCAATGTTTAATTTCTTTTTCAGAATATTGATGACATTTGAATGATGACATTATAAACACGATGCGTCTACAACATCGGTGCATGTAATTGAATTGTGTGTTTGTACATAAATTGATTCTACTGGAGAAAAATCTAAAGTAAGGGTTGTTTGTTTACTATTTCCTATGAAATTGCTATCTTTGAAATATTACACCCACCTAAAGTAATCTGCTGAAAACGTTGTTCACTTTTTAGGGAAAAAATATTTACGATGAAAGTCGAAAAATAAGTCAGTATGTGACCCCTATAATGTTCAATCATGTCGAGACGAAATTAATTTCGTTGCGCAATATTTGATTGTGCTATACCTCCTAAAGTATTCATTTAATTTGCATGGTGTAAAGGGAATAAATAATCTTGATGATATATCCAAGCCAACTAACGTATTTAAATTTAGAAGGATACCTTATTACCTAATATATAAGATAAAATGGCGAAAAAACACGTTTGTTGTTTGGGAGCCCCCCTTAAATATTATTATGTTTTTGTTTTTAGTATTTGTTGTTATAGCGGCAACAAAAACACATAATCTTTGAAATTTTCAACTCTCTAGCTATCACCGTTCATTAGATACAGGCTCGTGACGGACAGACAGACAGACAGACGGACAGCGAAGTCTCATGAATAGGGTCCCGTTCTTTACCCTTTGGGTACGGAACCCTAAAAAGTATCTGACACTCAAGACACTCGAGCTATCAATATTGATCAGATAAACTTGTTACGATGTCTATAAACCAACAAAATAGGTTCTTGACCCACTTTATGTAATGTAATATAAGAAGCGCTCGTGGCCCCGCGGACTCAGTGTTCTGTAAACGATCACTGCAGTAAGCAACTTTCACTATGGCCGGTCCATGGATGGGTGACCATCTATGTGATCACTTTGTGACATTTATTTGAGCGTTTCCGTGCTTCGGAAGGCACGTTAACACGTTGGTCCCGGTTGCCAGTAAAATGGCAGTCGTTAAGCCAAGTTGAAGGCTTTATTTCAACAGCAGGCAGTCACAACCTGCGCCTTTCCATTTAAACACGGCAATACGGCTCACAACGTATTACGTGGGACAAATTATAAAAAGGTGAAATGTGGGTATATAATATGCCTCTGCCTACCCCTTCGGGGATAAAGGCGTGATGATGAACATAATATAATAAGCGAATCTTATTTTCATTCATCAAAATAGTAAATTGGATTTGGGAGACGTAAAATAGCAATCATGGATGATTCTTTATTCTACAATATCTCTAGCAATAGAAAGAAGATAACTGAAGAAAGAAAATCTGGTGCTAAATTGTGATCTAAAGATTTGAGCCAGATGGGAACGAACTATAAATATACAGTAACTAGCTGATGCCCGCAGCTTCGCTTGCGTGAAATTTGTTCCCGTTCCCATAAGAACTTATTCCCGGGATAAAAAGTAGTAGTGCCCATGTGTTATTTCAGACTATAATTTATCCCTGTACCAAATTTCAGCCAGATCCGTTCATCCGTTCGAGCGTGAAAGAGTAACAAACATCCACACATCTACACTCACAAACTTGCGCATTTATAATATAAGTCAGATTAGCCTTATCCTACTTTATAGTCGCAAAATATGGCCGGTGCGCTTGGACAGTACAAGCTTAATTAATATGAAGAAAATTCTGTAGAGTTACATACATTATAGCATATCAGTCTTATATAGCAGTCTTTATGTTTTCAAGTTTTTTTAAGTATTCAAGACATGAGGATCACCTTCGGTCTACTGCAATCAGCCGGGATGAGCGCCTGGAACGATAATAAGGAAAGAAAGTTAACTTCAATAGTTTTAATAAGCATTTAGTTGTTCCTTTCTTGAAAGGCTCCATTCCTTAAAAGTAATCTATATAGGTGTCATGGTTCCATGCATAATTATATTTTGGGCCTTAAATATTTATAACTAGCTGATCCCGCAACTTCGTTTACGTCACATATGGTGTATGAAAGGAAAGGTATTTCTTCATCAGAGTCATCAAGTAGCGTCTGAAACTGCCCTGTTTGCCTTATCATAAAAGAGCTTCATGATTAAGTCTATTTTAAAACAATTCAGTCCACGCCTTCGGCGCGGACTGAATTGTTTAAACCCCTACAATTAAAATTTTCAAAATATCTGATTCTTAAAAGTGTTATAACTCTTTTATTTCTAAACCGATTTACATAAAACAAACGCTAAATGTTAACTGGAGCAAACCTCAACACAATAAAAAAAACCGCATTGCAATCGGTTGAGCGGTTACTGAGATTAGCGTGCACAACCGTACAGACAAACAGATATACAGACATACAGACATACAGACATACAGACAAACAGACAAAAATTCTAAAAATCATTGTTTTGGGTTCTATTGCGTTCATAAAGCCCCCCTATAATATTTTTTCTTATTTATCTTCCATGTACAGACAGCGACCTGTTACGATTTTATTATATGTATTGATATTGATTGATATTGATTTTATGATCATTGAAAATGTTCTGTAAATTATAAAGATACCAAGTAGTTTCAATTACTTAGAAGCTATAAGTCTATAACTTTTCAAGCATTTTCCTAATATCGAGCTAACTCAGCAAGTGATTATAATAATTATGTACGTTCTACAATATCCGCCACACATGGTCGTTAGCTCAAGGTGATCAATAAATTGCTCCTACTGACGTTAATGAAGCTCATCCAGAGCATTAATTGTTAGTAGTTTGGGGCTATTAATTCTAAGTTCTATTACATTATGAGGCAGATTTAAATAATGGACAGATTAAATTCATAGTATATTTTTGTTTATACAAAACTAGAGGACCTCAAGCGGTTTAAGCCGCATAGGGAATACGGGAGTAGAATATATCCAATAGCACCCGGGGATAGTCTAGCTGACTCTAGCTTGATCTAGCATGATTGTTTACAGAACACTGAGTCCGCGGGGCCACGAGCGCTTCTATATTTATAATAATTACAATGTAGCTGGAACTGCATCCTTAAACCTCAACACGGTACGCACGTATACCTATGCACCACAGAGACACCCTCGCGATAGATAAAATCATCCTTCCGCCATTATTAAGCCCTCATAGCATCAAATTTGACGATAACCATAACACCAAAGTCACAATGATTATGACGTTGAAAGAAATACACGAAAAAAGTCTTTTAACAGGAAAAATACTTCGTGAAAATTACCCGAAAACAGTAAAACGTCGTCGTACCAAATTTACCTGCTCCTTCTAAGCCTCGCAAAAGTAAAGGCGATATCTTATCCTCGAGTTCAACTAATCAGGCGAATCTTAATCACCTTTTAGGTACTTTCGGCACTCCGGGACCCAAAGTAAAGAAAAGATAAGTAAAAGTGTCTTAGCTACATTATTTAAGTGCCTTTCTACTCTGTTCGCTTCGTAAGTATCTATTGGCGATTCCCAGATGGCATTATTCATTGAACCTGTCCTTTGACAGCGGCCAAATATTGCTGGTATTTTAGAATTTTATTTATCGGCTTATTTTATAGATTAAATTGGAACAAGTAAGATACTTCAATTAGAACAAACTATATATTATACATATTATATTATATTCATCTGTTTTCTCATAACTTCTAAACTAGGTACTTATCAGAATTTTAGAAAAAGCTATTGTAATTACTTCATTAAATCATTACGTAATCACACTATCTAATATTGTAAACCGTTTACGACTATGTACTTGCCTACTGTAATGACGCATTTTTATTAGTCGATAGGGACCGCATGCGGGGTGCGGGAGATTTCTGGACCGCATGCCACAGGGCCCGCATTCGGGGAATCGTTTTCATTAGTCGATCGGGTCCGCATGCGTTGTGTAGCCGTGTAGCATAGCCTAGCATAGCACAACATGAATTATTGATCCATAGATCAACAATTAATGTTATATGAAGCAACTAGCTAATGCGCGCGGCTTCGCCCGCGTGAAATTTGGTTCCCGTTCCCACTTCCCGTGGGAACATTTTCCCGGGATAAAAAGTAGCCTATGTGTTATTCCAGACTATACTCTATCTCTTTACTAAATTTCAGCTAGATCAATTCGGCAGTTAAAGCGTGATTGAGTTACAAACATCCAAACATCTAAACATCCAAACATCTTCACAAATTTTCACATTTATAATATTAGTAGGAAGTAGGATTGTGTGTTATTTTCATATCAACCATTGCACACAGCGTCTTTTAACCCAACAAGTACTCACGAATAAATTAAATAATGAAAAGTATTTGACTCACTACCCGCATGCCGTATAACGACCGATGAATTTCATTGGTCGATAACACGGTCGATATAGAGCATGCGGGGAGCCCCGAACGCGTATTGACTTGTTCACTTTCATTGGTTGTTATCTCGCATGCGGGGACTCCCCGTATGCTGTATGCCGAACGATTTAACGACCAGTGAAATTGCTCCGTAAGAGTGGTGTAGAAGCAAGCATAATTTTTACAACACCCAATTTATCCGCTGTTATTTAAAACCAATCATACAACAATCCTCCAATCAAATACAGAACCCAATAGTCGTCATAGTCAAAAAGATTTCCTTGTTTTCAGTAGATTTGATGCCCTGCAGGTATTTTCTTTGTTGAATATTTTCTTATTACATAGACAGAAATTTACTTACATCTATGTGTGATTTAAAGATTGACTTTTTAAAGTTAAATAATAGTTTCAGCCCATAAATGTTAGACCAATATCACTATATTTCTTTCATTTCTATTATTATCAAAATGTCTCGCTTTATCTTTGTAGCATAGAACATTTGTAAAGGAGAACAATTCTAAAAGAATAGTTTACCCCTGAGTATAGTGAATTTATGGAACACGACATTATTGTAGCTTGCCTGAGGGTTGCCACAACTAATCCTGGCAGGAATCGTGCCCGAAGGAATAAGTTTTCTAACTATAAAACTACATGGAACTGTTACATCCGATTTCAACGATAGTGTAAGTGTTCAAACATTTGTCATACCTAAATGGGTACCTAGTTTCAGAATTGGTTGAAGAAATAAAAGGGCGTGTACTAGCCTTTTTTTTAACGTGATGGAAAATCCTCATGGATGCTATGCCGGACTCCTACCGACTAAAAAACTTCACGTAACGCCCAACAGCCTATGGTTGGAAGCCCCGGGTAAACCCTCGGAAGGATGTCCCAGGACGGCGTGTACTAGCCTTAGTGATTGATTCAGCTTTCCCCGAGAATGTCTTGGTCGTTTTAAGTAATTAATATCAGTACAAATAATTCTTACGAAGGTGTATAAAGAAATAAATAGCATGTACTGTCTTATGACATTGCCTTATAAGTACCTGTTACATATTTGCAAGGTATATACTAGAAAGGCACAGGTACATGGCGCAGATGATCAAAAGTGATCCCTTTAAGAAATGAATGACTTTCAAAACTTCTATCGTAAAATAGAGAATGAAATTCTAAAGAAGAATATTTTATGAATTTCTAACAGTAACAATGAACTTATATGACCTCCCGATAAAGCCATTTCAATAACAAATTAGACTTGCAAAGCTATTGGAATATTATTTTAACTTTGGATAACAAATCAAATTAAATGGTTCGTCTCGATTATAATAAAATCATAAAGGTGATTAAGTCTGGAGGTAAGTACATTAATATATTTTTAACAAAAACTGATTTTGGCAAAGTACCTACTGAATAAAAATTAGAACAAGATTTTGCTATTTTAAAATTAATGTCAGTCTGTATGTCTATTTGTAAGAGCTAGATGGATTTATTATGTTATTTAATATTATTTATTCAAAAGAGAAATATTTCTATTATACAGGAAATAATCTAAAATAAAAAGTACTCACTGGATAGATATAAATATTAATCAAACAATCAAAGCAATCAGTATGATAAAAAATAATAATTTATTTGAAATTAAAAAACAAAACAGATGAGTCCAGACGGATATTGAACCCGTGACATTTGCCCAAACCAAGACAATTCCCTGCCAACCGAGCTACAGAACCTCGGTCTCCTGCCTCGGTTCTCCCACACGCCAACAATAAGGGGTTCATTGGTTACGGTGACCACCAAAACTTCTGGTGAGCCGTATGCTTTTCTGTATTAAAGTAAACCGTTCGGCGAAACAAAAGAAAAGTTACGAGCGTTAGCTGCGTCTGATAGGTACCTAGTACCCAAGCGATACATAAATGAGCCCTCGGAAGGATGTCCCTAGCAACATTACCAGTGATGTCATGAAGAAAATAAGATTGTTTTTCACCGATTGTAATTATTTTGATAAATTTACAAAAGCAGATATTAGCTGTATTCGAGCTAGTTAATAAATGAAGTTAAGAATGGGTTCCTTGGTACTCGTAACCTAGAAATAAAAAAAAAATACATTTCTCGTGCAGCATGAATGAGGTTCTGTGAAATGAAAGTCACCGTAATATTAGAGTTGTATTGGAAACCATTTGTTAGAGGATTTTATTTAAAAGTTTTCTTATACTTCTAGAAACAAAATTTTTAAAACGTCTCATGAACTCGAATTACGCATTTAACCTCCTAACTTCTGAAGGTATAAAATCCTTCCGATTCTTATAAAACTTAGTGGAGATGTTAGGTATGGTATGAAAACCATGGGAAAATTATTGAAAAAAATCGTAAGCTTGGAAAAGTGGGTTTTCTTGATGTACTATACATAGTACATTCGGTGTCTGTTAAGCTTAAATATTTAATATGATGTTCTATCTGTAGTACTTTAGTTGTGAAATAGTGTAAAAAAAGAAAGAAAATTTTAGGTTTTATTTCAAAAAATGCTTGTATATTGCTATAAAATAAGTTAAATCGTTAAAAAAAAATACAAAAAAGAATGAAACTATGAATAAAAATTTACGGAAATAATTTCTTAGTAATCAGAATCTTCAAAGTAATGTTAGCACAATAACACAGTTTGACTTTTCATGATTATTTGTGGCGAGCGTGAACTCCTCACTTCACGCAATTTAATTTAATATGTTATTCATCAAGCAGTTTTCTAGTGGAGAAATATCTACCATAACATAAAATGGCTAGGTTTACGTTTCTGTAAAAGAGCTTAGGAGCCATGAAGGCGAAGGGACTGGTACTGATAATGGAGGAGCTGATTCAATATTTTCTTCGACATCTGATAATGATAATGAACTAGAAATATTATACTCTTGATATGTAGGGGGTCATAGTCAGAATCATCTGAAAAATCATGCTCGGATTCGTCTAATATTGTCAAAATTAAGCTAAAAAATATGAACATCAATCACACCATTGGCACCTGATGTATTATGCATAGTACATCAAAACAGTTAAAAAACAGTAACTTGACCCCTGTTGTACTATATGTAGGACATCAAAATATTTGACCTTGTAGTGAAAAAGCTATTGAAACCAAAACCAAAATACATCGTCAATATTATCATATACTTCATAATAAAATAGAAAACACATTGCAATCTGAACATATTATCCTAAAGAATGAATCAATATGAATTACTTACTATGTTTCGAACTAAAACGCGTACACCTGCATTGAAAGTGTTTCTTAGAAAGAAATTTGTCAATCTGGTGAAGGTGGTAGTATTTTTTTTTAAAAGAGACGTTCACATACCATGCTATAGCAGAAAAAAAAATGCAATTTTTTAATTAGCTATCTCGTCAGATTTTTTTACTTTTGATGTACTATGTAAAGTACGCCAGGGGTTAGGAGGTTAAAAGTGCCATTTATTTCCTATATGAGGTCTTTTATTTTTGAATAAAGTTTTATGACTTTCACATTTTTAGGCTTCCGTAGCCAAATGGCAAAAACGGAAACCTTATAGATTCGTCATGTCTGTCTATCGGTCTGTCTGTCCGTCCGTGTGTCACAGTCACTTTTCTCCGAAACTAAAAGGCCTATGCTGTTGAAACTTGGTAAGTAGATGTATTCTGTGAACCGCATCAAGATCCTACTTCCTACTAATATTATAAATGTGAAAGTTTGTGAAGATGTTTGGATGTTTGGATATTTGTTACTCAATCACGCTCTAACGGCAGAATGGATCTGGCTGAAATTAAGTACAGGGATAGAGTATAGTCTGGAATAACACATAGGCTACTTTTTATCCCGGGAAAATGTTCCCACGGAAAGCGGGAACGGGAACCAAATTTCACGCGGGCGAAGCCGCGCGCATCAGCTAGTATTTATATAAAACTAGAAAAAAAGCAGTTAATTTTGGGGGTCCCTATACCTACTCAGAACTGAAACAATTATTTTTTATCATCAAACCCATACGTGTGTTTTTAAATAGGTATTCAAAAATGCTATTGAGGTTTCTAACATCATTTTTTCTAAAGTGAATAGTTTGCGCAAGATACACTTCCAACGTGGAAAAATGTGCCCCTCCCCCCCCCCCTCTAACTTCTAAACTAAGAGAATGATAAATCTAAAAAAAATATATAATATACATTGCCATAAAATCTACTAACGAAAATTGGTTTGAACGAAATCGAGTTGCTAGTTTTTTTTTAATACGTCATAAACCGCAATTTTCGACGAGAAAAATCACTACCTCTGCGAACATGTTAAAACATCAATGAAAGTTACAACGAACTAAAAGAACTTTTATATTATGAATCTTGCTGCTACGGAACCCTTCATGGGCGAGTTCAACTCGCACTTCGCAGGTTTTTTTCTTTGTCATCTCAATATTTTCTGGTAGTCATAACTGTTCAGTCATAACTGACACACAACATCGTACTGGAAAATCCGTGTTTTGTCAGAAAGTTAGGTATTCATCTAAAATATCTCCACACACCACTGTCAACTATAGTAATGTGGCGTTCAATAGAGAAGTATCCCAATGACTATAGGGTAGGATATTTACCACCTGTACTATATGATAAACGGAGGAGTGACGAATCAAAAAGAGGAAGTCTTTTTCGATTCGTCATTTCCCTGTTACAATTAGTTTCAGTAGGTAATTGTTGCTTCACTATCGCGCGCTAGGATTACCCGATCGAGGTAGAGTGTTGGGTTCTAGCGAAAACCAAGTTTTCAATTTAAATAATGTTTGGCCCTTCCCTTAATACAATTTTCTGTTCTTTTAATAGTTTTATAGATGCAAACAATAATTGAAGTCCGTTATCACTAGATTTTCAGGGTCGGCAGCGCGAGTGTGGCGCCTCTGGTGTTTTGCAAACGTTCATAGGCTGCGGTGATCACCAGTCCTTCTGGTGGGCCGTATGCTTGTCTGCCACCTTAGTGGTATTAAAAAAAATATAGTTTTAATACAGCAAGAACCAAAATGTTACGTACTCCTAGTCATTTGTACAAAATGAACTCTTTCCCCTCTCGTATTTATTTTCCGTAAAGAAATTGCTGCCAACATTTCTTAGTTCTCCACTACGTTATACTAAGAGGAGATTAAACGTCAACATCTAAAACAAACCATTCACAGCTTCGGATCACACGGTTTATTTATATCTATAATCCTATTAGCGAAGCTACTTGGTCTTGACTGTAACTTGAAGTATGCACTTCAAAAAAGTATTAAATGTTTTCATACTGTTAGAGTACTGAAATGGTTTGTACAATATAAGTGTAGGTAGATACATGCATCCTGTGTGCATAGATGACTTATGTCTGTACTACAAAGTCAACACGTATTCTAGTCTTATTTCTGCTAATTTTTGTTAGTGTAAGCCACTGTGATGCCATTGTATTTCTAAATCAATACCTACTGTTACTTCATAATTTCAGTTAAATAGGTTAAATCGGATACCGATAGGTTCTCAAAAAAATGTCATGCAAAGTTATGACGAGTTAGTAGTCCCAATGCCCCACAATTTCCGAAAAATCAGTAACGAACATCTTCTTATACTTTCACTTACAATAATAGTAAGTAAATTTACTTTCATTATCGTGAATGAACTCCCAAACTATTGCCAACATCGTCAATCAATAAAGTTCGAGAATCCATCCTTGGTACCTTCAGTTCTCGTTTACATACATCCTGTCGACATCAAGAGGAAACATCTGACGGGATTTCAATAGCTCAGTGTAATATATTTCAATTAAGTGTATTTATGTTATTATTGGAGAACTTCATTGCTCGACAGAGGGCACAGACACGCCCTGTCAAATTTTGTGGGTTCAGACGGACCTCTTATGTGGTGTAGTGCTATTCGTATGAAAAGCCTATAGAGAAAGCACTAGCAAGTCAGCATTTTGCAGTACAGTGGAAGCACTCGAATATTAAATAAGACAAAAATAATATTTTTGTTTTACGTTATACCATCCACGACTAGGTATACGAATATTGTTATTGATAAAAAGGATAAAAAAAGCAGATTGTAGTTTCTTGCTATTGAAAAATGTAAAGCCCTCCATAAGACCTTTAATTTGGCTTAACAAGGACAACTGGGAAGTGTTTATAGAAGCACAGAAACGCTATTAAATAAAAACGCCACTAGCGCTCCCTCATCTCAAAACTTACTGTGATGGTTGACGCCACAGATATCAGACTGTTTTCTGATTTCTGTGGTTGAAGCAGTAATCGTTTATTGAATACCTACTGAGCCAGCGGAACTACAAGCAAAAGGGAGTTGAAATATACTGGTATCAACGTACAATGGTAGAAAAACAACAAAATAAGGAGCCAAGATTTTCTCGCTGTAAACATGCTACGGTGGAAAATGTTATTTTGCGCCTGGAAGTACAAAAAACCCTTTCTTTAAATAAAAGAAAAGATACAGCGGAAACACTGGTATGATAAAATCGTTTTTATCTTTCTTTTTGGTGTTAAGATGTAGGTGACGAAATATTTGTTCTATTTATTCCATCTATAAATTGTAGTTAGATAAACCTATATAGGTATAATTAAGCTTGCGCTCTTCTGATGGAAAGCCATGATGACATCAAGCAAATTAAGGTCCAATATTATGGTTAAAAGGCATTCACAGAACATTTTTTTTAAATTTAAAAAGTATATTTTATAAACTATAAATTATCATGACAATTCTTTAGTTTTCAGTGGATTCGAAACATACATAAATGAAAATCCGATGTTTATTAACCCTAAGTATAATTTTATCATACTTCAAAAACTCCCACTGGTGACGACGTGCTCTGGGTCTTGCAGGTGGTGGCAAGAGAAACAGCTGGTTTCTTGGTGAACTTTATAATTAACGGTTGATTGTACAAAATCACAGACGTATAGGTAGGTATATATAGGTGCGCGTGTTGAGGTGACGGTGTTTTTTGACGTAGTGACTGACGGCCGCACAGCTGTTGCTCGGTGAGCGGGGCGCGTGGACCCCCCGCGTCTTGGATGCCCCTGCGTCGTCCTGCTGGCGACGATATGTCTCCGACATGCTCCCGGGGTTGAAGACTTGTCTTCAAATTCAGTGTGTGACTGGAAGGAGACAGATAGTATTATAAGCGCGTCGAACGATACCTGTCTTAGTCTTGATATCGGCGACTCTAGCTATTCCGTCTCTCCCGGGTATGAGACGAACAATGCGCCCCATTGGCCACATGAGAGGCGGCGTGTTTGGCTGCTTCAGGACCACCATAGATCCCTCTTCAAGGGTTCCTTCGGAGTGCGCCCACTTGGTCCTCTGTTGGAGGTAAAATATGTATTCGTTAGAAAACCTTTTCCAAAATTGTTGTTTTAGGTGTTCTATGCGCTCGAATCGCTTTAGGTTGGCAATGTTCTGGCTGGTTACTTCTGGATGAGGCAAAGCAGTGAGAGACCTTCCAATTAGGAAATGGGCAGGAGTTAAAGGGTAAAGGTCAGATGGATCTGTGGATAAGGGTGTAAGAGGACGAGAGTTTAATATGGCTTCAACCTGTATCAAACACGTAGCCATCTCTTCGAAGGTAAGATGTGTAAGACCTAGTATACGTCGCAAATGTCCTTTAACGCTACGTACTAAACTTTCCCATATCCCACCGAACATAGGAGAATAACTTGGAATGAAAGAGAAATTAATACCTGACTCTGCCATTTCGGATGAGTAGTCCTGCTTTAAAATGTCAGCCAGCGCGTTACATGTTCCTACGAAATTAGTACCATTGTCAGAGTAGATGGTTTTCGGTTTACCTCGACGAGCAATAAATCTGTTAAGTGCTGCAATAAAAGCTTCCTTGGTAAGATCCGAGACAAGCTCCAAATGAACTGCCCGTGTGGCTAGACAAACGAATACACAGATATAGGATTTAATGAGTCGGCATCCTCTACCTTTACGATCGGCTATCAGAATTGGTCCGGCGTAATCCGTGCCTGTCTCGAGGAAAGGAAACTCTAACTGAACCCGTTCCTTTGGCAGATTACCCATCATAGGTTGAACGGTTTGACCCTTGATACGTTGACATTTGACGCATTTATGTACTGTGGATTTTGCAAGGTTCCTGCCACCCAAAGGCCAGTAGTTATGTCGTAATGACGACAATAATAACTGTGGTCCAGCATGAAATAATCTTAAGTGGTAGGTATTGAATAGCAACTTAGTAATATGATGCTGACTACATATAAGAATCGGATGCTTTACATTGTAATCATAGTATGAGTTGTCCAGTCTTCCTCCTACACGTATGATTCCTGATTTGATGAATGGTGATAAAGAAATAAGACGGTTTTTCTTGGGAAGAGATTTTCCCGATGAGAGCAGATCATACTCCATGGGAAACATTTCCCTCTGACATGTTTGAATAATAAAGTCAGCACTGTACGACAATTCTGAACTTGTTAGAGTTGAGCCTAGACTTAAATTATTATTACGAGCCTTATTTACAAATCTAAATAAATATGCTATAGTACGTTGTAATTTAGTGTAATTAGATGAATTGTTGATTAAATTCAAAATTAATTGATTATATTTGATTTCATTGGACTGAGTAATTGTGTTTGTATGAAATGATGCATTGTATTGTGTGTGTGATCTCAATAGCTCCGGTAGTGGAACATTGCTGTCTGATTTAGGTGTAGACGGCCACTGAGAGGCATCAAGAGACAGATAGGAAGGACCTGACCACCACAAGGAACATTGACCTATGAGGTCAGCGCTAAGACCACGTGAGATCAGATCAGCTGGGTTCTCTTTTGAGGGCACGTAGCGCCATGTGTGATCACCAAAACCTTCCCGGATCTCGGAAACGCGATGCCTGACAAAAGGCTGAAGAGAAGCCGGGGACGATGACAGCCATCCCAGAACTATCATTGAGTCGCACCAAAAGATACAACTATCAGGTTTTATTGTTAGGGATTCCAGAACTTTCGTACATAGTCTTGTACCGAGTAAAGCTCCGCAAAGCTCCAACCTTGGAATAGTAGTAGCCTTAACCGGCGCGATCTTGCTCTTGGAGGTAAGTAGACTTACATGAATGGAGCCATCGCCTGCCACGGCGCGAATGTAAATGCAAGCGCCGTAACACCGTTCGGAAGCGTCGCTAAAAATGTGTAAAGCTATAGATGAAGGATTGTCACATACAACCCACCGTGGGATACTAAGTGTGTTCAGATGAGGCCAAGTTTCAGTAAGCTTTAGCCAAAGCTTTTTAACCTCTGCCGGCACCTCTCCATCCCAAGAACACCCACCAATCCACAGCCTTTGGAGGATTAGCTTGGCCTCCATGATGGTTGGTGAAACTAGTCCTAGGGGATCAAAGATCTGTGCAATTATAGACAGTATGTGACGTTTTGTAATGATAGTGTTTGTGTGTAATGGTGAATTTATTGAAAAAGTGAGTGTGTCTGTGTTACACCGCCAATTGAGACCGAGAGTTTTACTAGGTTCGTCAATGCTTAAACTCACTGTGTTAGAAGAAGTTGTAGTCTGATTTGTCACTGAATTTAGAATTTCGTGGCTATTAGACTGCCACTTCCGTAGAGTCAACTGTGCTGACCCCAAAGTTTTGATGATGTCTCTGCCTAGGGTGATAGTGGAATCGATGGAGTCACTCCCCGACAGGAGATCATCCACGTAGAGATCATGATGAATAGCGCGTTGCGCTTGTGTAGTAGATGCCTGCTTCGCGAGCTCAGTCAGACATCTTGTACTGATGTATGGTGAAGCTGAATTCCCGTAAGTTACTGTGTTCAAAATATACTCTATAAGGGGCAGAGAAGGATCGCATCGCCATAGAATCTGCTGTAGAGGCCGTTGAGATTCCTCAATATTGATTTGTCTGAAAAACTTCTCTATGTCAGCTGATATGACGTATTTATGTTGGCGGAACCGCAATAGAATAGACATCAGATCATCCTGAACTCTAGGGCCTACAGCCTGAATATCGTTGAATGACTTGCCTGATGTTGTAACCGCTGAGGCGTCGAAGACGACTCGCAATTTGGTGCTTGTACTGGACTCTCGAAACACGCCGTGATGTGGAAGAAAATATGAGTATGGTGATGAATCTGAGAGAATAGGAGATTTAGTCATGTGACCTAATGCCTCATACTCGTTCATAAAATCCACATAAAGTTTCTTAAGTTCCGGTTCTCGGTTGAGTCTACGCTCTAATGACAAGAAACGTCGTTTGGCCATGTCATAAGAGTTTCCTAATGCTTTAGGGGATGCTTTCAATGGAATGGACACAATGAAACGGCCGTTGCTGTCTCGTTTTGTTGTGTCTATGAAGTTCTGCTCACATAGGCGTTCTTCGGAAGTGAGATTGTATTTTGGTGAGATTGAATCTAGTTCCCAAAAACGTGTGAGGTCTGTGGTGTGTGTGTGTGTTGTGTGTTTATCATGTGTAAACATGCACAATAATTTGCTATCAATTGACTGTGGTAGTGCGCCTGATATTAGCCAACCGAGCTTTGTTTCGAAAAGCGTTGGCTGTTGTTTACCTAGCTGTATGCGACTATGACCTATCACTGACCAAAAGACTTCTGCTCCCACGAGGATATTAATTTCAGATGGAATGTTGAATGACGGGTCAGCTAGGTGAATGCCTGATGGTACAGGTAAGTTTTGTATGTCAATGTATGAATGCGGTATGAATGGTGTGATTTTCGGCAAGACAAAACAATCAATGTCAGTTGTGTATGAACCGTCACAAGATTCTAAATGCAAGGAGCAAGACTCTGATATGATTGACGTTTGACTGTTTATACCTGCCAGGCTTGAGCTTACATTACGAATAGGTAATTTAAGCTTACCGCAAAGATCCTTGGTAATGAAATTGGCCGTGCTTCCATTGTCTAGTAAGACTCTGGCGCCGTGCGACCTTCCCAAATGATCCGTCACCTTTACCCATGCTGTGGAAAGTAATACATTACATGATGAGGAAATTGGTTTAAATTCGTGATTTGTGCTCGATAATGCTAAGTGTTCACTATAGGTACTAGATTCTTCAGCGTGGGAATGAACGAGAGAATTATGCTTTTGATCGCAATATTTGCAATTTCCCAGTCTACAGGTTTCCTGCAAATGGCCTGGACGTAAGCAGTTCACGCATAGTTTTAAATCTTTGACCTTTCTAATGCGTGCATCAATGGATAATGCCCTAAACTGATCACAGCTAAATAAATTATGTGATTGCTTGCACAATGGACAGGAAAGTGAAAATCTAAGTCCCGGCTTAGCCTTGCTGGAAGCTACTACGAAACTCTTCGGCTTATTGTTAGTTGTGACCCTAGCATGAGACACCCTTGCCTCCTCGAGCGTCTCCAACAGGTTACAGCGGTTTGAAACGAAGGTAGTGAATGTGCTTAAAGAAGGGGGCTCAGTCAGAGAATTCCTATGTTCCTCCCATTCCCTATTAGTAATTGGATCTAGCTTTGACGCCATGATGTGGATAATTAATGAGTCCCAGTGTTCAATAGGTTGACCCAAGGTTGCTAAAGACCTCAGATTTTTTCTTGTTTCATCCACAACCATACGCAGGCTTTTACTACACTCTTTGCTCACCGACTCAATGTTAAACAAAGCTTGTATGTGATTAGTAACTAGTAGCTGTCTGTTGTCGTACCTGTCACACAATAATTTCCACGCTTCCTCATAGTTGCTGCCTGTAAAATCCAAGCTCCTAATTACCAAGGCAGCAGCGCCGTGAAGAGAACTACGTAAATAATGAAATTTGTTGATATCATTGATGCCTTTCTCCTCATGAATCAAGGACACATACATGTCCTTAAACTCCAACCAATTCTGATAACCGCCGCTAAAATGAGGTAAATTAATTTTAGGTAATCTAACATTACCTTGCCTTTGTGTAACCACAGTGAGCTGATCACCAGAACCGACCTCGGACCTCCCAGGCTGCTGACTGCGGTGCGTAGCCACGATTGTGCGAGCAGCTGCTAGCTGCTTGTAGTACTGGGTTTCGAACTGGTCGCGCTCAGAGTATTGCTCGTCTGGTTTAGCCGCCAAGTACTCCAATTCACTCTGAAATCCATCATAAATCGGATATATAGAAACCAATTTATCAACTTTCAACTCTAATTCGGCTAACTGTTCATCGCTAAGCTGTTTGCATGTTTTTATAGGCGTCAAATAGCTAGTAAATTGAGTCAACTGAGATTTTAAAGCAGCACGCCTCTTTACCAGTTCTTTCACTTTTTCATCAGCCATGGTTGCGAGTTAAAAAGAATTGAAGAACGAAAATAAAAGTGAAGGGCCAAGTATGACTAGTAAAAAGAAATGTTACATACGTAACTGGCAAGCGAACAGCTGATTGCAATAGATAGGTAGGTATCAATCTATTGTGGGTTGAATGACCGTTTGAAACGGAATAAAAAATATAAATTTAAAAGGAGGTACTTTTGGCTGTCGGCAAAAACTTTTAACTACGGTTTAACTCACTATTAATTTGAAAAAGACAATAGTTTTACAATTTGGGAAAAAAAATGTAGGTAGTTAAAAAAAATAAATTTGCAAATTACTTGAACTAATTATTATTCTACACTGCACAATAAAATTAACGGAATCACTACTAACTTTCACTGATATTAATAGATCGGTATTCCACTGTTATGTACGGCACAATAATACATAAGTAGGCGTTTTTATAAAATGTTAAAGATGGAATAACTACAAGCAACCACTAGATAGTTTCACAGCACAGAACACTATTGATCTACGCTGATATCTACTGCGCCGAGGTATATAATTATGGTTATGTAGCTAGCACTACGAGATAGACAGCTACGGGACGATACTGTGGTTTGCGATATTAACTACTCGGACTAGGGATATGGTTAGTAATAAGCGACTAATGTTAGTAGGTAATGAAATTGGAATGATCTCACGTATGCTGCACGCTTCGCATCCAATCTGGCTATTCTGATTTCGCCGTATGTGTAATTTTTCTTTCGATGAAAACGATGTCGCCGGGCTTCACTTGGGCTGCTACTGGGCGGTGACCCGATGAAAATGACCCTTAAGACTGATCGGTTTTCTGAATGTCTTCTGGTTTTTTGTGAAATTTCCGCACCAATCCTATGCCTTTCCGACGATCGTTGACTGGAACTGGGCTCCGAATTTGATCGAGATGACCTGCTTGTCCAATTGCGACGATTGAAGGTGTCTGATAATTTTTTTTTTCAAAAAACCGTTACTCCACTTCGCTGCTGGAATTCTTTTTTCTTCTTCTCGAAGGACCATCTGGTGACGACGTGCTCTGGGTCTTGCAGGTGGTGGCAAGAGAAACAGCTGGTTTCTTGGTGAACTTTATAATTAACGGTTGATTGTACAAAATCACAGACGTATAGGTAGGTATATATAGGTGCGCGTGTTGAGGTGACGGTGTTTTTTGACGTAGTGACTGACGGCCGCACAGCTGTTGCTCGGTGAGCGGGGCGCGTGGACCCCCCGCGTCTTGGATGCCCCTGCGTCGTCCTGCTGGCGACGATATGTCTCCGACACCCACTATATATGTAGGTACTCATTGACCCTTTATCATCTTTCAGAAATTGTTAATTGAAATTATATTTTTTTTGTAACGAAATATTGGAACGAAGGAAGGTTCATAAAGAAGATTATTGTACGTACTAGTGGTAGTATATAAAAATAATAATCTTCTACTTCTAGTTCGACTTCTTGTTTTATTAAATTGGTAATATACGATGATTTCAACAATAAATGATCACAAAATCAGTCTTAGAGACTCACCCACGCCCCCCCTAAAAGAAGCGGGAAGACACCTGAACAACCCCCCCAAGGTTACCACCCCACCCCCCTAGGTAAGGCCGCAGTGGTAGCTGTAGGTCTGTTGGGAGTCCTGGGTATCCTTCCGAGGGCTTACCCGGGGCTGCCAACCTTGGGCAGTTAGGCAGGATACGTGTGGTTTTTAGTCGGTGGGAGTCAAATAACATCCATGTAGGATTTTCTCGCGTTAAAATAAAAAGAAAACTAAATGCGTTCAGCCTACCATTCTTCGCGGCACATTTTGTCCAAATATACCTAAAAAACAAAATATTCAATGAAAATCGTTAATTGAAATCTGGAATGAATCTTTTACGTCACGGTTGTGGAAGGGTCATACGTACCCTGTAGACGTTATTTCGACGTGTACGACATGTAAACAACATGTACAGGGTCAAATAGACCTCGACACATCCTCATCGGGTTAAAATGTTGAATTATTTTTCCCGAACCAACCTCTTCTTTAAATGAATACGGTAACAACAAAGGGAATCTAAAACCGACAACTTACTTCAACTTCAAGGGACTTGTTAAATTCTGTAAGATCAATTTTTTTAAATTTTTTCATTTTACTAACTGTTTTTTGAAGTGAAACTTCTTTATCGGCGTTGGAAAAAAATTTGCGTCACGTCACGTCACGTCACGTCACGTCACGATTTTTGGTTACGCGCCATCTTTGTTCTGTTCCTCACCACGGTGGATTCGAATTAAGAGTACTTTATCCAGGGATAGCATGTCATTTAAGGGTTTTTGGACTTTTTGACTTTTGGGCTTTTGGACTTTTGGACTTTTGGATGGGACATTGGTACTTTGGGTCTTTGGGACTTTGGAACTTTGAGACTTTGGGACTTTTGAACTTTTGAACTTTTGAACTTTTGAACTTTTGAACTTTCGGACTTTTGGACTTTTGGACTTTTGGATGGGACCTTGGTACTTTGGGACTTTGGGACTTTGGGAATTTTGGACTTTTGGACTTTTGGACTTTTGGATGGGACCTTGGTACTTTGGGTCTTTGGGGCTTTGGGACTTTGGGACTTTGGGACTTTTGGACTTTTGGACTTTTGGACTTTTGGACTTTTGGACTTTTGGACTTTTGGACTTTTGGACTTTTGGACTTTTGGACTTTTGGACTTTTGGACTTTTGGACTTTTGGACTTTTGGACTTTTGGACTTTTGGACTTTTGGACTTTTGGACTTTTGGACTTTTGGACTTTTGGACTTTTGGACTTTTGGACTTTTGGCCTTTGGGACTTTTGGACTTTTGGATGGGATCTTGGTACTTTGGGTCTTTGGGACTTTGGAACTTTGGGACTTTGGGACTTTGGGACTTTGGGACTTTGGGACTTTGGGACTTTGGGACTTTGGGACTTTGGGACTATGGGACTTTGGGACTTTGGGACTTTGGGACTTTGAGACTTTGGGACTTTGGGACTTTGGGACTTTGGGGACTTTTAGGCTTTTGGACTTTTGGATGGGACCTTGGTACTTTGGGTCTTTGGGACTTTTGGATGGGACCTTGGTACTTTGGGTCTTTAGGACTTTTGAACTTTGGGACTTCGGGACTTTGGGACTTTGGGACTTTGGGACTTTGGGACTTTGGGACTTTGGGACTTTGGGACTTTGAGACTTTGAGACTTTGGGACTATGGGACTTTGGGACTTTGGGACTTTGGGACTTTGGGACTTTGGGACTTTGGGACTTTGGGACTTTGGGACTTTGGGACTTTGAGACTTTGGGACTTTGGGACTTTGGGACTTTGGGACTTTGGGACTTTGGGACTTTGGGACTTTGGTACTTTGGGACTTTGGGACTTTGGGACTTTGGGACTTTGGGACTTTGGGACTTTGGGACTTTGGGACTTTGGGACTTTGGGACTTTGGGACTTTGAGACTTTGGGACTTTGGGACTTTGGGACTTTGGGACTTTGGGACTTTGGGACTTTGGGACTTTGGGACTTTGGGACTTTGGGACTTTGGGACTTTGGGACTTTGGGACTTTGGGACTTTGGGACTTTGGGACTTTGGGACTTTGGGACTTTGGGACTTTGGGACTTTGGGACTTTGGGACTTTGGGACTTTGGGACTTTGGGACTTTGGGACTTTGGGACTTTGGGACTTTGGGACTTTGGGACTTTGGGACTTTGGGACTTTGGGACTTTGGGACTTTGGGACTTTGGGACTTTGGGACTTTGGGACTTTGGGACTTTGGGACTTTGGGACTTTGGGACTTTGGGACTTTGGGACTTTGGGACTTTGGGACTTTGGGACTTTGGGACTTTGGGACTTTGGGACTTTGGGACTTTGGGACTTTGGGATTTTGGGACCTTGAGACCTTCGTACTTTGGGTCTTTGGGGCTTTGGGACTTTGGGACTTTTGGACTTTTGGACTTTTGGACTTTTGGACTTTTGGACTTTTGGACTTTTGGACTTTTGGACTTTTGGACTTTTGGACTTTTGGACTTTTGGACTTTTGGACTTTTGGACTTTTGGACTTTTGGACTTTTGGACTTTTGGACTTTTGGACTTTTGGACTTTTGGACTTTTGGACTTTTGGCCTTTGGGACTTTGGGACTTTTGGACTTTTGGATGGGATCTTGGTACTTTGGGTCTTTGGGACTTTGGAACTTTGGGACTTTGGGACTTTGGGACTTTGGGACTTTGGGACTTTGGGACTTTGGGACTTTGGGACTTTGGGACTTTGGGACTTTGGGACTTTGGGACTTTGGACTTTTGGATGGGACCTTGGTACTTTGGGTCTTTGGGACTTTTGGATGGGACCTTGGTACTTTGGGTCTTTGGGACTTTTGGACTTTTGAACTTTGGGACTTCGGGACTTTGGGACTTTGGGACTTTGGGACTTTGAGACTTTGAGACTTTGGGACTATGGGACTTTGGGACTTTGGGACTTTGGGACTTTGGGACTTTGGGAATTTGGGACTTTGGGACTTTGGGACTTTGGGACTTTGGGACTTTGGGACTTTGGGACTTTGGGACTTTGGGACTTTGGGACTTTGGGACTTTGGGACTTTGGGACTTTGGGACTTTGGGACTTTGGGACTTTGGGACTTTGGGACTTTGGGACTTTGGGACTTTGGGACTTTGGGACTTTGGGACTTTGGGACTTTGGGACTTTGGGACTTTGGGACTTTGGGACTTTGGGACTTTGGGATTTTGGGACCTTGAGACCTTCGTACTTTGGGTCTTTGGGGCTTTGGGACTTTGGGACTTTTGGACTTTTGGACTTTTGGACTTTTGGACTTTTGGACTTTTGGACTTTTGGACTTTTGGACTTTTGGACTTTTGGACTTTTGGACTTTTGGACTTTGGACTTTTGGACTTTTGGACTTTTGGACTTTTGGACTTTTGGACTTTTGGACTTTTGGACTTTTGGACTTTTGGACTTTTGGACTTTTGGACTTTTGGACTTTTGGACTTTTGGACTTTTGGACTTTTGGACTTTTGGACTTTTGGACTTTTGGACTTTTGGACTTTTGGACTTTTGGACTTTTGGACTTTTGGACTTTTGGACTTTTGGACTTTTGGCCTTTGGGACTTTGGGACTTTTGGACTTTTGGATGGGATCTTGGTACTTTGGGTCTTTGGGACTTTGGAACTTTGGGACTTTGGGACTTTGGGACTTTGGGACTTTGGGACTTTGGGACTTTGGGACTTTGGGACTTTGGGACTTTGGGACTTTGGGACTTTGGGACTTTGGACTTTTGGATGGGACCTTGGTACTTTGGGTCTTTGGGACTTTTGGATGGGACCTTGGTACTTTGGGTCTTTGGGACTTTTGGACTTTTGAACTTTGGGACTTTGGGACTTTGGGACTTTGGGACTTTGGGACTTTGAGACTTTGAGACTTTGGGACTATGGGGCTTTGGGACTTTGGGACTTTGGGACTTTGGGACTTTGGGAATTTGGGACTTTGGGACTTTGGGACTTTGGGACTTTGGGACTTTGGGACTTTGGGACTTTGGGACTTTGGGACTTTGGGACTTTGGGACTTTGGGACTTTGGGACTTTGGGACTTTGGGACTTTGGGACTTTGGGACTTTGGGACTTTGGGACTTTGGGACTTTGGGACTTTGGGACTTTGGGACTTTGGGACTTTGGGACTTTGGGACTTTGGGACTTTGGGACTTTGGGACTTTGGGACTTTGGGACTTTGGGACTTTGGGACTTTGGGACTTTGGGACTTTGGGACTTTGGGACTTTGGGACTTTGGGACTTTGGGACTTTGGGACTTTGGGACTTTGGGACTTTGGGACTTTGGGACTTTGGGACTTTGGGACTTTGGGACTTTGGGACTTTGGGACTTTGGGACTTTGGGACTTTGGGACTTTGGGACTTTGGGACTTTGGGACTTTGGGACTTTGAGACTTTGGGACTTTGGGACTTTGGGACTTTGGGACTTTGGGACTTTGGGACTTTGGGACTTTGGGACTTTGGGACTTTGGGACTTTGGGACTTTGGGACTTTGGGACTTTGGGACTTTGGGACTTTGGGACTTTGGGACTTTGGGACTTTGGGACTTTGGGACTTTGGGACTTTGGGACTTTGGGACTTTGGGACTTTGGGACTTTGGGACTTTGGGACTTTGGGACTTTGGGACTTTGGGACTTTGGGACTTTGGGACTTTGGGACTTTGGGACTTTGTGACTTTGTGACTTTGTGACTTTGTGACTTTGTGACTTTGTGACTTTGTGACTTTGTGACTTTGTGACTTTGTGACTTTTGGACTTTTGGCTCTTGGGACTTTTGGACTTTTAGATGGGACCTTGGTACTTTGGGTCTTTGGGACTTTGGAACTTTGGGACTTTGGGACTTTTGGACTATTGGCCTTTGGGACTTTGGGACTTTGGGACTTTGGGACTTTGGGACTTTGGGACTTTGGGACTTTGGGACTTTGGGACTTTGGGACTTTGGGACTTTGGGACTTTGGGACTTTGGAACTTTGGGACTTTGGGACTTTGGGACTTTGGGACTTTGGGACTTTGGGACTTTGGGACTTTGGGACTTTGGGACTTTGGGACTTTGGGACTTTGCGCCTTTGCGACTTTGCGACTTTGCGACTTTGCGACTTTGCGAATTTGCGACTTTGCGACTTTGCGACTTTGCGACTTTGCGACTTTGGGACTTTGGGACTTTGGGACTTTGGGACTTTGGGACTTTGGGACTTTGGGACCTTGAGACCTTGGGACTTTGGGACTTTGGGAATTTTGGACTTTTGGCCTTTTGGACTTTTGGACTTTGGACTTTGGACTTTTGGACTTTTGGACTTTTGGACTTTTGGACTTTTGGACTTTTGGACTTTTGGACTTTTGAACTTTTGGACTTTTGGACTTTTGGACTTTTGGACTTTTGGACTTTTGGACTTTTGTACTTTTTGACTTAATTTAAGGTGAGGTGAAAATTAAGTTTATGAAGAAGTTTCACTTCTTACGTGTGTACACTAAGTACACGCAATTTTTTTATTTTTTACCTTGAGTTTATTTTCCAATTACGGTACTTGCTGTGTCAGACTTTTGTAGTATCGATCTTTAGAATTTCCATTAGTAGATATTTCTGATTGACTTTTTTGTAGTTCGTAGCGCTCAGTTCGAATAATACTACTTGTTTTGTAATTATATGAATGTCAGGCCTTTTAAGCCGAAGGTACTACACGCCCACATTTTGACATCAGGAGCTTCATCATAACTGCACTGTTAGGATTTTGTAGTTAGTTTTTCAACTTAAATAACGCTGTATGTTTCATTAAAATCGGTTCAGCGGAAATGATAATACAGCTTTACCTATGTTTTAATAGAAGCCTTATCCACTGGTCAGGTCAAAATCGATTGGATATTAGTTAAAATCACCTCTCATACGAAATCGCGGGCAGAAGCTAGTATAAATATATAATTACTTATATAAATATTACACTCTTATAACATTTTTAAGCAAGAAAAAATTGAGTACAGCTCATAATATCCTAGTAAAAAGCCGACTGATTAATATAACACACCCCAAGGTGCCGTGTGTTTTGCGTAAGAATAAGGACAATAAAATTTCCCTGAAGATGCTTATGAAAAATATGTGGAGGGTAAAATGAGCAGGAATTCACAAAAGGTTATACAAGGCAGTGGCGGCTGTACCTTAAGTGCGCTCGTGCAGTGAACCACCAGCTCAAAGGATTTAAAAATAACAAAATTTATGAATATACATATTACTTACAATTATTAGGTATTTACCTAACACTTATTCTTTAAACATACAAGAACTCAAAACTAATAACATGTGTAATTATCACGAAACAATTTAAGCTCTTTGTTACACTACTAAAGCCTAGATTCCCTGTAACAAAAATTCGGCGTGCGCTTTCCCGAGTGCACAAGGGCTGCTCATACAACTTGTACTAGATACGAGCTAAAACGCCTGGCGCGTGAGACAAAACATCGTTCATAGAAAATGTACCGGGCAATGAGTCGCTTTTCGTGCGCCGCACGCGATCGTGCAATCCGAAGATTACCGAGAGTCCTCGATGTTTTGTTGATGACGAAATTCAAATTCTCCCGGAGTATTGTTTCGCTGTATCTGTGACGCGTTAAATATATTGATTGTTTTGATTTTTAAATTGTTAGTTGTTTTATTTTGTTCTTAGTTCTATTCTATATTGCGTGCAAAGTGTGTGGAGTGTGTGAAAATGAGCATAAACAATAACTAAGTACCTAAGTACTTAAAACTATACAAAACTTTTCAAAATAAAGTTGATAGGTATAAAATTAACGCTTACTAAATTTAAAACAAGAAAGCTGGTAAAGTGCACCACCAGATCGAGGACCCACCAGCCGCCACTGATACAAGGACGGAGATTTACTTGTCTCGGTAAAATTTTGTATGCACACAACGTACACTCATGCGTTCTTATAAAGGTGAGCAGACGATAAGAAAACAGAAAATGGCTATGAGAATTTGTTTGAACCTTCATGAAATTCTTATAATTTTTATAAGAAATTTTGATGGAGGGTTTACTTTTGTTCAAACGCACTTTTATACAAATTATGTAACTTAAATATTAAAACGTAAAAGGATGAGAAATTTTGTTAATCATACTCTAACCCCTGAAAGGTTTTACTGAAATTTGGTTTACAACCCAGTAAACTTAACTCCGTACCTCGCTAGAACACGTTTTCTCGCGTATCTGGTGCGTGTCTAGTAAATTTGAATCAATTTCCAAGCAAAAGTTCGTAACCTATTTTACAGGTTTTGCGAGTTAAATTTTACAGAAAGCTTGATAATACGTTTTCATTTCATTATATTTTAACAGTTTTGCAGTCATCGCGTTCTGATGGTAATACAATAATAATAAGAAAAAATGGCGATCAATCGGAGTAAAAATACAAAGTTAAATTAAGCTTAAAAAAAAACTCCCGTGTGGCGACGGGGTCCCGTGTTGCGACGGGTAAGAGTACAAATTGTCGCCACCCCAATACTAAGCAAAAAAATCCATTGCGTAGAGAAGGAAAACTCGAAATGAAACCCGGTTGTCAGCGAAATGACAAGTTGAAGACCATACGGGCGAATTGTTAAATATCAACTGTTGGTCGGGAATAGGCTCACCACTTATTACGTGGGACTTAAAGCTAGAAGGTAAAATGTGGGCGTATACTATGCCCTGCCTGCCCCTTCGGGGATAAAAACGTGACTAAAACACCAATTTTTTTCCGACCGCTCCAACATTTATCATTATAATTTAGTCAATGTATACATGAACTTAAGGGGAGTGGTTGACAAAGTTTGCGAAAAAGAGGTGCAGATAAAGACGTTCTTCTCGGTATTAGTATACGAAAAATGACAGCCAAAAGTAGATTTGAAATCTACAAGATGTGTTCCAGAAAATGGTTTCATCAGAAATTGTGTATTTATTATAAATAACTAGTAAAACATCACTGAACTAGCCCACAATGTTTTAGAAGAAGCCGTTTTATGACATGTATTTATTAATGAATGATAATAAAATTTATATCAAAGACTAAAGAAAACATAGACGTCTAACATGGTTTTCTTCAATTTTAAATTAGTATAAGTTTTAACTAATTATACCTAATAATGTATTCAAAAAATACATCACATTGCTTGCTTCCCCGCGCTCGCCCGAAAATCTAGTGCGGGGGGAGTCGTGTTGCTAGACGGACGTGTGTCGCTCTGGTCTGCAAAATATTCTCGTAAAATGTTATATTTTCATTCATGTACAGAGTAATGCGTGTAACAGAGCCAGAGCCCGAGTTACACAATGCATACTGCATTACATGAGAATATAATGCATTTCAACTTATTTTTCGTATTGATTTATTAAATTACTTCGAAAGGTGGTCATGCTTATATTGTAAGCGGTACTTAATCATTTCAATATAATTAAATGAAGAAATATTTGTGGACATTTGCAGACAACTTAAGCTATTATAACCTTGTGCTAAGGGATATAGACAACTGATGAAAATACTTATATTATAGTTACACACTGCTTTTTTGAGACACTGCTCTCAACCTAAGCTGAAAGAATTGACTCTTTTAGCTTAGTACGTCTTGTGGGTCGCCACAAGTAGGCACCATCTACCGGCAAATTGGTTAAGGTATAAAAGTGAATAAAGTGAGTGCCTGCCGGGTTTCTTGCTAGTCTATATCTTTACATAATAATAAAACTGTTGAGGGTCGAGAGTCTGAATATGGAAGCTTTTTTAAAAAAAAAGAACGCGTTCTCTAATCGATACCTACTTAAGCCAAAATGAAATTTAAAATTTTCATGTCCGTCTGTATTACGAATACGTATCACGCCGAAACTACTGATTTGAATGAAAATTGATCCGAGGAAGTTCAGGAGTTAGAGACATCTCAACTTCTCTAAACCTAGAATTCAAGAGTTCCTTTGAATGTGAGGGTAAATCTAAACCTGCGTGTTGCTTTATCATTTTTTTCATTCAAATCGATTCTGTAGTTTCTACGTGATACTTATTTGGGATACAGACAGACAGACAGACATGAAAATTTTAAATTGCATTTTCGGATTCAGTATCGATTAGAGAACATCCTTCAATAAAAATTTTCAACAGACTCTCGACCCTCAACAGTTTTATTATAAGTATAGATAATTCAGGCCGCGCCGAGGGCGTGGACTGAATTGTTTTAGAATCTATTCTAAAATTTTCCACGGGGCTTAATCATTAAGCTCTTAACTATTAGAGCTTAATGATTAAGCCCCGTTTTATTATTATGTTTTATTATTATTGAAGGGTGTTCTCTAATCGATACTGAAGCCGAAAATGCAATTTAAAATTTTCATGTCCGTCTGTCTGTCTGTATCCCGAATAAGTATCACGTAGAAACTACAGAATCGATTTGAATGAAACTTGGAACAATTAAAGCTTATAATCCGAGGAAGGTTCCTGGATACTTTGATTCCGATATTCAGCGAGCTTCCTTTGGGAGAGGGGATGAAAGACAATATGGTTTTTTAGTTGTAATTTCACAATGCGTGGTCCGATTCCAATTTTTTTTTCAGTGTTATAACGGTAGTACTTTAAGGATTGCTTCACAAGTTTCAGTGCTGAGGGTTTTGTAGTTCAGGAATTAGAGATATCTCAACTTTCTCAAAACCTATAATTCAAGGGTTCCTTGGAATGTGACGGTAAATCTAAACAGGCGTGTTGGCTGAATCATAAAAGAGCTGAATGATAAAGGCTGTTGTAAAATAATTCAGTCCGCGCCGAAGGCGGGGACTGAATTGTTTTAGAATAAACTTAATCTTTAAGCTCTTTTATGATAAAGCAAACAGGGCCGTTTCACACGCTGCTTGATGAGTCTGATGAAGAAGTGCCTCTCCTTTTGCAAACCTTATGTGACGTAAACGAAGTTGCGAGGGTCAGCTAGTTTTACAATATGCTTAATCTTTAAATTCGTTTATGATCAAGCAAACAGGGCAGTTTCACCCGCCGGTTGATGAGACGTAAACGAAGTTGTGAGGGTCAGCTAGTTACATACATACATATGGTCACACCTTTATCCCCGAAGAGGTAGGCAAAGGCATATTATTATGTCCCCACGTTTCACCTTTTTAGAATTTGTCCCACGTAATAGGTGGTGAGCCGTATTGCCGTGTTGAGATAGACAGGCGCAGGTTGTGACTGCCTGCTGTTGAAATTGTTCAAGCTGCCAAAAAGGCCTTCAACTTGGCTTAACGATTGCCATTTTACGGGCAACCAGGACTAACGGCTTAACGTGCCTTCCGAAGCACGGAAACGCTTAAATAACTGTCACAAAGTGGTCACATGGATGGTCACCTATCCAAGGACTGGCCATAGTGAAAGTTGCTTACTACAGTGATCGTTTACAGAACACCAAGTCCGCAATGCCACGAGCGCTTCTTATTTATACATATCTAGCTGACCCTCGCAACTGCGTTTACGACGCTTACGTACGTACATATTTTTGTTGGTTTGTAATAATAAAATGAAATGAAATTTTGTTTCTTAAAAGGAATAAAAATTTCAAGCGGGTGGAAGACCCCTTATGTCTGTATATAAACGTTTGTTTTTTAATTTACTTTTAGCCTCTCGCTATAAAATAGATTGCAGGGGGGCTTATGGCGAGACTTTGTCTGTAGTTTGTGACTCTGTTGCATTAAACTACGTCACTAGGTCATCTGTTCAAAGTTTGAACTAAAACAAAAATGACAACATCAATCGGATTGAACTTTCACAATAAATGTTTAAGATAGGGGTAGTCGGGTGAGACTTTCTTGTTTATTTGGTGAAGCCAGGAACGCATTTCCCTTTCATTTATTTATTTATTATTATTTATTTATTTTTATGATAACTTCGTTATTTTGTTTTATTCTGATCTGACTAACGAATAGACCAATTCGGTTATGTTACCTAGCAAGCAGCCAGTTACGGATGCCACCTGAGCTTGTTTGCAAAATAGGCACTTTCAACACTTTCCTACAATAGATGTATTGTGCAAAGTTAAAATGATTTAGGCAGCAGATAAAGCGTAGCTTATGTAACCATTTTCAGAAGAAAGGAAAAAAAACTGATTTTCATCTTTATTGACACTACATTTGCTGCGTCTCCCGACTTTGCCTGTGATGGACTTTGAACTCCCGTTGCAACTTATTTCTCTAACCGATATTAAATTGAATATTAAGTACCTATATAAATTTAATAGGTATTTTTTTTTTTTTTTTGTTTAACGTGAGGGAAAATCCTCATGGATGTTATGCCGGACTCCTACCGACTAAAAAACCTCACGTAACGCCCAACAGCCTATGGTTGGGAGCCCCGGGTAAGCCCTCGGAAGGATGTCCCAGGACTCCCAACAGACCCACGGCCGCCACTGCGGCCTCGCCCAGGGGGTGGTTCGGGTGCAATCCCGCTTCTAAGGGGGGGAGGCGTGCGTGAGTTCCTCACGTCACGCTGCCGTCATCGGCCTGCTTCTGTAAGGACGGTGAGCCGCCCTCTCACCGTCCTCAGGCCCCCGGTCATGGAGGCCGATAGTCCTCGGCGAAGACACGTCGGCGGCGCCCAAGCCGCCGACTGCGGAACTCGGGTGGGAGAGTTCTCTCCCGTTCCCGCCCCGCCGCCTCTTTCACGAGCATGACCTGCTCGCAGAAAGAGGCGGCGCAGTCCCACTTACTCCCGCTGGAGAGCATGGCTCGCACCATGGTCTCGAGCGAGAGAGTGTTCACGTCCAGGCCCAACACGAGGACCTGGCGCTGTTGCGCCCACGCTGTGCACTCCACCAGCGTGTGGAGCGCCGTGTCATCGCTGCGGTCCTCGCAGTGCTGACATTCGGCCGTGGTTTCCCGGTGTTTTCGCCACAGATACCTACCGAAGCTACCGTGCCCGGCAAGTATCTGTGTCAACCGGTAGGAGAGAGCACCGTGTCTCCTCTCCAGCCACTCGTCCATGACCGGTCTGACGGCCGCGATTGTGGCGAATCCCCCCTTTGGTTGCTCAAGTCGTACCTTCCATGTCTCCACGGTTTCCTGGTGGAGCAGGGATCGCTGGGCCTCGATTTCTCGAGACTCAGGCCTTTGGCCCCGCTCGAGCGCCTCCTTGCGCCATCTAAACAGCGACGCAAGGGCTCTCGCTTCCAGGTCCCATGGAGGGGTCCCAGCTAGGAGACATGCCGCCTCACCGGAGATCGTGCGGTATCCCCTTATCACCCGGATGGCCATCGTCCTCTGCGGGCTCAGCAGTTTAGCCACATTGCTGGCCGTCAGGGTCTCCGCCCATACGGGGGCCCCGTATAGGGCCATACTTCGCACGACCGCCAGGTACAGTCTCCTGTAGGGAGCGTTGGGTCCCCTGATGTTGGGCATCAGTCGCGCTAGTGCGGCTGATGCCCCCCTCAGTTTTGGGACCAAACTTCGGAAGTGATGTCCGAAGTTCCACCGGCCATCGAGTACGAGCCCCAGATACTTCATCGAAGGCTCGATGCCGATGCTGACGCCCCCTACCCGCAGGCTGGACCCCGCAGGTGGCCCCTTCCGAGGTCCGTGGAAGCACAGAGCCTCGGATTTGTGAAGGGCGACCTCGAGACCCAGCCGCCGAATCCGACCCACGACTTGAGCAACCCCTGCCGTGGCCTTTAGTGCTGCGTCACGGTACGTTGCTCCCCGCGCCGTAACGAGGGTATCGTCGGCGTAACAAGTTACGCTGACCCCTCGGAGCAACGGACCACGCAGCACCCAGTCGTAACCGATGTTCCACAGGAGCGGCCCTAATACCGATCCCTGTGGAACACCGCACGACACATCCCGCCGACCCGGCCCTAGCCAGCTCGGGTAAGTTATGGCTCTCTCGGAGAGATAGGCCCCGACAATACGACGGAGGTAGGGAGGCACTCCATGGTAAATCAGCGCCTCCCTTACGCAGCTCCAGGGCAGGGTGTTGAAGGCGTTGGCGATGTCAAGAGACACCGCCACCACCACCTCACCCTGAGAGACTGCTTCCTCCGTCAGGCCTCTAATGCGCATGATCGCGTCCACCGTGGAGCGCCCCTGACGGAAGCCAAACTGGCTATCCGCCAGATCAGGCCCCACGCGTGTGAGGTGCCCGACGAGGCGTTGTGCAATAATGCGCTCAAACAGCTTGCACACCTCGTCGAGCAACACGATCGGCCGGTACCCTGAAGGGGAATTTGCCGGCCGCCCCGGTTTTCGAATCAAGACCAGTTTCCCGGTCTTCCATACCTTGGGAAACTGGCCTTTATCGAGGCATGCGCTAAAGAGCCCTATTAGTCGAGGCCCAAGTTCCTCGAGAGCCAGGACCCACGCTCGGCCTGGAATGCCGTCGGGTCCAGGGGCGGTGTTTCTGCGGGATTTAAGCCGCAGTACAGCCGCCCCTAACTCACCCTCGGTGACTACGGGCACGTCGTTCTCGCTGCTTTCCGCGTTGGGCGCCTGAGACGGAGCCATGCGCGGAGAAACGTGTTCCTCCGCTCTCGACGGGAACAAGGAGTCCAGGACCTCCTCCAGCCGCTCCGGCTGGAGACTCTGAGTCAGTGGGGGCGCCTTAGGGCGTAATTTGCCTCTTACCATAAGGTACGGGCGCCCCCACGGGTTCCGCTCCAGAGTCTCCATCAGCTCTTCGCGGCCCAATTTTTTGGACTGCTTGATGGCCGTCTGGAGGGCCCTCTTGGCCTCCTTGTAGCCATCGTAGAGCTCCGTCTCTCGGGCTGCCGCATTGTCTGGGCGGCGACGCCTCCGGCGGAACCTGGTGTACCGGCGGCGCGCGGTAACGCACTCCACGCGCAATTGCGCGATTTCCGGCGTCCACCAGTACACCTGTTTCCTCGCCGGTCTGGGCCTTGCCCTGGGCATCGCAGCATCGCAGATGTGCGACATGGCTCTCCCGAACCACTCCACCTCGGTATCAACATCGGCAGGCCTGTCCGCTGTCGGAATCCAGGACTGCACGATGGCCGCTTCCAGGAGAGCCTCCCGATCAAGGCGATGGAGTGCCCAACGCAGTTCCGGGGGATTCGCAATTGTTGGCGGCAGGTTAGGTGGAGGGGAGACGTCGAACCGAATATATCGGTGATCTGACGACGTCTCCTCCTCCTCCACCACACGCCATCCCTGGACACGGCGGGCGAGCTCAGGGGTCGCAAACGAAACGTCTATGACCGAGCTGAGCCCCCGCCGCGTCCAGGTTGCGACATTCCCCCGGTTCAGGATGACTAGGCCACGTGTAGTGACCCAGTCCTCCAGTATCCTCCCCCTATCTCTGGTTTCCCGGGAGCCCCAAGCCTGCGACCAGGCATTGAAGTCTCCCAGGACCAGGACAGGGCGAGGCCGGCATGCAGCGAGAACGACGTCCAGCTCAGGGAGCCATAGCTCAAACTGATGCTGGTCGAGGCTCGGCGAGATGTAAACGGCCACGACAGCCACACCCTCGTATTCCGCCGCGACACAACCCGGACCTCTAGCGATGACCGCTAGGCGCGAGTCGTCCGCGCCGGTCCCCCCAAAGATAGTCGCCAGGCCGTCCAGATCCACCGGGCTTCCCGGGTGAACCCAGTACGGCTCGGCGACGACTACAACATGAATGGACCACTGCCTGATGCTCTGGTACAGAAGGTCCTGAGCACCAGAGCAGTGGTTCAGATTCACCTGCAGGATGCGGATTTGGGTGTCCATTAATGGACGTCCATTTCCGCACCCTGCCGCGATTGTGCACCCTCACCCCCACGTGCGGACGGACGGGGCTTTGGCCTTGAGGCTGCGCAGGCCTTGCTGCCCGCCCGGTGGTCAGCCTCCTTGCCCTCCGCCACGCATTTAAAGCAGCGTGGCGGGGCGTCACAGGCATGGGCCGTGTGACCGGGCTGACTACAGCGGAAGCACCGGTTTCCTACGGTCACTTCCGCTGTGCACTGCACCCCCACATGACCTACGACCAGGCACCTGTAGCACCTGGTTTCACGTGGCTGCAGAAGGTGCACCTGTGCTTTTAGGAAGCCCCCAATGAGGAGGTTCCGTCCATCAGCTATTTTTTGAGCCACCGCGACGGGGCAGCTGACGACGGCTGACCCGTGACCGGTAGGACCAAAGCGGATTACTCCAGCTCTCACCTGGTCACGGGGACAACCGCTCACCTCTACAACGGCGGTAATTACTTCCTCCGTCGTGGCCGCATCATCCAGACCCGAGATACGCAGACTGGCGCATTTGTTGGGCCTGGTGACACGGACGTCAGCCGCATCCAGCGTCGCCCTCAGCCTAGCCGCTAGGGCATCAGCCTTGGGAGCGCTGGTGGCGCCAGAGATCTCAAGGAGGCGAGCTCCAGTACGGGTTGTCTTGCATCGAATCCCACCTGTAATCTCAAGGGCCTTGAGATCTACAGAGGCCTTCGCCTGCCTCAAGACCTCAGCGTACTGCACGCCCTTTGCCACTCCCTCCGTCGTCACAGTTAGGACTACGGCAGTGGAGCGTGGAGCGCGAAGCCTCTTTGGCGCCTGCGCCGCGGCGGCTTTCGCAGCTGTCTTTGCTGCCTTCGCGGCGGCTTTCGCAGCTTTCTTTGCTGCCTTCTTGGCGGCCTTCTCCTTTTTCTTGTCTCCCACTACTTTCCAGACTTCCGTGGAGGGAGTTTCGGCTGTAGCGGGAGCAGCAGCTACAGTGACAAGAGCAGCACTTCTTTTTCTCTGCGGCTCAGCTGGCTTCGGAAGTGATGAGGTGGGGACCGTTCTCCTCTCCACGGGAGCACCCCTAGTGGCATCCGTGTACGATGCGTGTGGGCGGTACGCCCGGTCCTCCAGAACGACGAGGCGTCTCTCCATTGCCGCCATTACCTGCGCTATAGTCGGTGCTGGTTTAGCTACCGGCTTCGTCGGTGGCTTTGGATTCGGCTTGGGCGCTGGTTTCGGCATAGCAGTCTGGGACGCACCGAGTTGCACCCCAGGAGTCGCTTTCGTCTGCTGAAGGCCCTGCGCCCCCCGATCTGTCGCAGACCCATTACCCATCCTCTGCACCTCTTCTCGGAGGACCTGGATCTCCACACGGTAGTCGGCGAGCTCAGCCTCCAGACTCGTCACCCGGTCTCTAAGCTTCGCCTCCTCTTCGGAAACACTCCTTGCGAGGAGCTCCTCTAGCGCCTTCTTGGCGCCTGTGACGCATTCCGTCACCACCTTCTTTTTTCCCGCGATATTTTTGGCACCCTTCATGGCGTCAGATATCCGGGAGAGAGCAGTGAGGAGCTCCCGCGCTGCCGGGACATTTTTATCTCTTCCACTTGGTAGTGGAGGAACATGCACCGGTGACTTCGGTGTCCGCCTCTTTGGGTTGTCTTGGTCGGATTCCCGACCTCTACCCGCGGTGGTAGCCGGTATTTTAGCCGGTAGGTCATCCTCACTAGAGGAGGCTATACCTGGTCGACGGAACAGGCTTTTGCCGGATGCATTGGATCGCGGCCTCTTCCTTCCAGCGTTGATACCGAGAGCCTCATTTTCGGTATCAATGCTTAGCAGTGACTCCACGTCAGTGTCAGCGAGATTCGACGTGACTTCGCAGCCAATCTCTTGAGACTCGATGTCCGTAGTTAGTAAGCCATGGTTGTCAGAGAGATCTATAGTATTGGGGGTTTTGTTAATTTGGTCCATAACTATTCCCACGAGTAGAGACGAAAGGGATCACTTCTTGGGTGACGCTCATTCCAAGAAGCGGGCTACATACTGCAGGGTGCGCCTGGTGCCCTGCAGGCCTTACGACTTTGCTCTCGGGTTTTATAGACTATCCTTGTCGCGGGCCGACCAATTAAGGCAAGCCCTCCGGCTCCTAAGTTCATCGCGTACCAACTGGTGCCACCAGTTGGATGGTTGCGATGGCCTTAGAAGTTACGGAACGCGAGGAGGGTGGCTGGTCCTCCTCAGCTCCGACGCTGACACGAATGCCTGTAGGTCCCTACGTGAGTAGGAGGCCTACACGTCCTGCGGCTTCTCCGCTCAGTACGCTCTGCCTTAAGCAGAGAGTAGGCGGAGGAACCTGAAGTGGCCTTTACGGCCCCCTCCGTGGTGGACTATTGGCCATGGGCGACGACGTGCGCCTCGGGCAAAGCGCACATCGTCGTCCACGTTACCAGGGTGTACCACGTGGAGGTTGTCCTACCCCACACCCCAATTTAATAGGTATTTTTAAAAAATGTTAGTTATTCTAAAATGTTGACATTTATATCACTGCCACTCCGCTCCTCTAAGTGATGCTATATCATATTATAATTACCTTGTTCAATAAACGGACCATTGCACACAACAAGCATTTTTAAAATCGGGTTAGTCGTTCCCGAGTTTGCCCCTTAGGATATTCAAACTCATGAACTTTTTCCCTATTAGTAAAAATTGATTAAAAATAGAAAAATATCAAGAATAAAAAAGTCAAACTATTCGCTCTAAATTATCCAACACAACAAACGCAATTTTAAATGCTTGCGGTGAGCACAACCACTTTGTTCTATCTGCTAATAGCCTCCGACGATTTCGACCCGAAATTTCGTAAAAGCAGCACCCTCGACCAACACTGCCCATTCATTTGGTCTTTCCATTAAAAGGGTGCTTTAACTACAGCTAATTTATGCAGTGCACGGTTTGCTGGGACAGATTACAGAGTAGCGTGTTCATTCTCTGCGCAATTTGGGTTTGAATCACGCCTGTCGAATGTGTTATGCCTGGTGGAAATTCCTGGCTGTTCATTTGTGTTTTTGAGTGGATGTTTTCAGCTGTTAAGTACATTTAAAACGTCAGTTTCTATGCAGCGTCGTTTCAGATTTATATACTTACAAATAACGTTGCCCAACTTTGCTCACGGCAAAAATATTATAAGTTTTAATTGTATTATTTATTTAAGCAGGTTACAATTTCTACAACTAATCATGTTGCCAAACTACAAACGCAGTTTGGTGGCAAGAGTACAGTCAATTTCTTAATTATTCCATGAACGAGTATATTTTCAATGCTTTTTTGGTGCCTGATGCCCTTCATTCTAATCTTTGTATTGTACTCCTAGTCTCACATCTCTTACACTTCAACTTCTTTGGAATTATGCATATGTTCTCTCCGCATGCTACCACAATACTCGACACCTACGATGTCCCTATTCTTTAATTAAAGCTTATCTGGTGTTTATTCGACTGCACATAAAAGTGAGAAGTTACGTTACTAATTACGCTGATGATAAATTATCCTTAATTTAATCATATATTTTTCATAATATTGTTTTCTTTAGTAGTTTATACGAGTGCGGGGTTCACATAAATGAAATCACAGATTCGAGATTCAGTCCGTATTAAGAATTAAGTTTCGATTCGAATGAATTATTGCCAGTCAAAAATGCCAAAATATTCTTAATACAAACTTTTTTAGTCTCTTGTACAACAAAGTATAAATTTTAAAGACAATTTAGTCTCCCCTAAAACTGAAACGAGTATACCAACAAAGTATTCACAAATGTTGTATCCGCGGTCGGTACCGCAAGCATAAAAGTCACAGACAGAAACTAGGATATTTGTATTCATGAGTTTTATGCTTAGTTTAGGTTGCAGTTGCATTAAATTTCCACCAGCTACAGAATTCATTAATATACATAGGTTGACGCCATAACTATTTAGTTATGTAGTGCCCGCGACTTTTCCCGCTGTATTTAAGTTTTCGGTAACCTATCCCACGGGAACTTGTTTCTGTGATAAAAACCTATATGTTAATTCAGAGCAACGACAGCTTTCTAAATATCAAATATCAGTTAAGAGGTTGTAGCATAAAAGCGTAACTAGTATCTTGACATACATCACAAGTAAGTCTGTACTCGGACAAACTACAACCTCACTATCATTTTACTCATAAGGATGTCCTCATAAGGATAAAAGGATGGAGTAAAAACTGAACAAAATGCAGGTTTAACTAGCGCCATGGTGAGGGCCTTGAAAGTGCACTGTGTATAAAATTAGTTAATAATAGGTATTTACCTATGTAATTGCCGTTCTGCAGTAATGACCATTTCAAATCAAAATAATTTTTGTTTGGCTAAGAATTCTAATTTCAAATTAATTTTATTTAAAAAACATGGAATTCATTTTTTAAAAGTAGTAATTTGTTAATTGATTAGTGTGACGTTTTCATCGCATTTCACTCTTTTTTGTCATCATGGATACGTTAAACGTTCGAGTAATTATGGAATATGAGTATAGTCGTCGCAGCAACGCGGCACAAGCGGAACGCAACATCAACGACGTTAACGGAGCTAACACTACAAACCAACACACCGCCTGTAATTGGTTTGCTCGCTTCCGTTCAGGAAATTTCGGCTTAAAAAATGAACCTAGCGGTCGTGGAAGCCGATGATACACAATCTAGTGCAGCAGCAGCTTTCGACAATAGCGTCAAAACAATATCAGTCTATTTGCGTAAAATCGTCAAGGTAAAAAAGCTTGTAAATGGGTGCCCCATGAACTCAATGATCGCCAGCGCAAAGTACGCGTCGAGACATGCCTTGCATTGCTCAATACACACACAAATAAAGGAATTTTGAACCGCATTGTTACTTGCGATAAAAAATGAGCCTACAGACTACTACTTTCCAGAATCTGGATAACTTCTTGACGGGAAAGAAATTCAATACCCGAGAGGCAGTACAAAAAAAGCCTTTAAAGAATTTGTTGCCTCTCGTCCAGTTGATTTCTTTAAGAAGGACATCATACAAATATATCGCTGCTTTGGCCAAGGTGCATTGATTGCATGGGTGATTACTTCGATTAATACAAATAAAAAATACTTACATGAAAAAATCGTTTAATTTTTTTCATTCATAACGGCAATTTCATAGGTAAAGACCTAATAATAATAAAAAACAGTAATAGGAATGTTCATTATTAAAATATTAGCCCTGTTACGTTAAGCCGTAATGTAATAAGATGTAGTTTGAGTGATATTGTAAATAATAATCCTATTTTAGTGAAATTAAGAATAACTTAGGATAAAGTTTTATGCTGTTTTTATTTTCTATTGAAAGCAAATAAATTGAGTAAAGGAGGATTATTTCATTCTCAAAAGGTTGTCCGTTATCAAATAATATTGAACCAAAGGTTCGTAATCAATTCCTAATCTCCCAAATCTAAATTTCTTAAGAAATATAAGGAATTTGAACTGAAATTAAAACGAGAAGTACATAAGTAGAATATTTTTTAGTTATACGACTAACATAATGACCTAATTAAAAGTAGCCACCTACGAACTTTTGCAACTCCAGAGGTGTTTCACTCGCGGTACCGACCCTATTGAGTGTTGAAATGAGGCTTACCTTAATAGACTATGGCAATCTGCTATAAAATTGCCCATATGATGCCCATATGACCTTTTTTAAACATGTGGTAATCCTTCATAGATGCTATGCTGGACTCCTACCAGATAAAACCACACGGTGTCCTAAAACTGCCTTCGGCCTGGAATCGGGGATAAACCCTCGAAAGGATATCATCGAAATTTTTGCAATGCCAATAAGGTACGGTAGGTTGAAGCGCTCGTGGCCCCGCGGACTCAGTGTTCTGTAAACGATCACTGCAGTAAGCAACTTTCACTATGGCCGGTCCATGGATGGGTGACCATCCATGTGATCACTTTGTGACATTTATTTGAGCGTTTCCGTGCTTCGGAAGGCACGTTAAGCCGTTGGTCCCGGTTGCCAGTAAAATGACAGTCGTTAAGCCAAGTTGAAGGCTTTATTTCAACAGCAGGCAGTCACAACCCGCGCCTGTCCATTTAAACACGGCAATACGGCTCACAACGTATTACGTGGGACAAAATTATAAAAAAGGTGAAATGTGGGTATATAATATGCCTCTGCCTGCCTACCCCTTCGGTGATAAAGGCGTGATGATGAACCAATAAGGTACTAGCACCCAGCGTTAGTGGCTTAATATATTTTCGGAAGTGGAAGTGCGTACTTAGACGCATATGCCATTAACAGTAACCACATCATTAGTATCAGCAGTGATTAGTGGTGAAGTTACGCTCAGCTAGCACGGGGTAGTGGCAAAATTATTACTGTATCTTATTAGCATTTTGAATTAGTAGTACATTATTATTGAAACTTCTAGTCATATTTATGTGCATGTTTACGTAAATGCTGTCCAATACCACGGTAAAGTCAATTGCGGGTACAAAGACGAATTTTATCCGCAGGCATATTTTCGATTTATGCTGAATGAATGAATCACAAAACGTTTGAGGTTTGGGACAGTAACAAACGAGAACAATTTCATTCTTTGAAAAAAGTTTAAAGAGGAAACAATGCGGGCCTGGCACGATCAGCCCTCCGTCGCCAGTCAAAAGCGACCCAATCGTGCTCGTTATTGAAATGGTTGTCTGCCGTCTTTGTTGCGGGAATTCCCTTGAATTCAATTTATGCAAAGTATTTACGAGTGACAAGAATTTATTTGACGTGCCAATTTCGTATACCAGCGGAACTTGAAAGCGACATTTTAAAAGCGTTCCTATATGCTAGTGATTGAACGATTTTTCACCATTTTTACCTCCGAATGAAAACCAATATGGCCATACCTTCTTAGTTTGAATTCTTACAGCGTATGTTTGTTTCTTTAACCGACTTCAAAAAAAGGAGGAGGTTCTCAATTCGTCTGTATGTATTTTTTTTTATGTATGTCAAGCGATATTGCCGTCAATTATAGACGGATTTCAAAATTTATTTTTTTGTTGAATAGGGTTTACTTCTAAGGTGGTCCCGTTGTCACCAGGTCAGGATTCAGATCCTGACCTGGTGACAACGGGACCACCTTTCCACCTTTTTGACCAATTTTCGGTGGTTGCCCTCGTTTTCTCCTGGATCCCATCATCAGTGATGGGATCCAGGAGAAAACGAGGGCAACCACCGAAAATTGTAGGGACAACTAGTGCACTTGCTAACTTTTTAATTAAGGGGCGGTTATAGCGCACAAGTAGGCATTTGGCGCTCCCCTCGCCCCGGCCGCAAGACACCGCGCGCCGGCAGCGGCCGTGAACTCTCATGCCACAGTATACAGTAGAGTAGAAATATACAGCATGATAACATTGTTTGACGTAGTAAATGCATCTAACTTTATTAAGTGTAGTGATTTATTAGTTTCCTAAATAAATGACTTAATTATACATATTATACTATTATTTTAAAGCTACAGAATTTGTTTGTTTGTTTAGTTGTTTGAACTCTAGAGTCTAAGAGACTGCTAGTTGAATTTCAAAAGTTTCTTAACAGAATGTCCATTTTTCAAAAATGCCAAAATATATAACATCACGCTAAGGCGAATAAGAGCTGAGCAGCTACCAAACATTGTTCGAAAACTAGGATATTTCATTTCTTTTGAGAGTTCCCGTCGCGTACGTTTGCTAGATGGTTACAGTTGCGCAAAAAATGTAAATTACATAATAGCTGGTCATAAAAATTTCTAAAGTTTTCTAAAGTTGGTATGCTAAGTATGATTCACGTGATCATTTTGCAATTAAAAATGGCCGCCGCGGTGTAATCGCAAAATTTCATGATGGGTATCGTTTTAAGGGTTTTTTGGTATGCTGAGTACGAATCACGTACTAATTTTGCAATCCAATATGGGCGCCGCGCCGTAATCACAAAATTTCATGATGGGTATCGTTTAAGGGGTTTTTTGGTATGCTGAGTACGAATCACGTACTAATTTTGCAATCCAACATGGCCGCCGCGCCGTAATCACACAATTTCATGATGGGTACAGTTTAATGGAATTCTTGGTGTGCTAAGTATGAATCACATGATAATTTTGCATTCCAATATGGCCGCCGCGGTGTGATCACAAAATTTCATGATGGGTATCGTTTAAGGGGTTTTTAGGTATGCTGAGTACGAATCACGTGATAATTTGGCAATCCAATATGGGCGCCGCGCCGTAATCACAAAATTTTATGATGGGTATCGTTTAAGGGGTTTCTTAGTATGCTGAGTACGAATCACGCGATAATTTCGCAATCCAAAATGGCCGCCGCGGTGTAATCACAAAATTTCATGATGGGTATCGTTTATGGGGTTTTATGGTATGCTGAGTACGAATCACGGGATAATTTTGCAATCCAAAATGGCCATCGCGCCGTAATCACATAATTTTGTGATGGATATCATTTAATGGGTTTTTTTGAATGCTAAGTACGAATAACATGATAATTTTGGAATTGAATTTGGCCGCCTAAGCTATTAACAGTAGTAAACTAAAAAGATTTGCTTATTAAGTTTAGGACTAGCAATGCGAAAATACTATAACAAAGGTTTTTATTGTAAAATTAAGGCCAAATACATTAAATTGGTACCTAGCATACGAAAAAATCCCTTAATCGATACCCATCATTAAATTTTGTGATTACGGCGCGGCAGGCATATTGGATTGCAAAAATATCCGTGATTCGTACTCAGCATACCAAAAAACCCCTTAAACGATACCCATCATGAAATTTTGTGAATATGGTGCGGCGGCCATATTGGATTGCAAACGTAGTACGTGATTCGTACTCGGCATACCATAAAACCCCATAAATGATACCCATCATGAAATTTTGTGATTACGGCGCGGTGGTCATATTGGATTGCAAAAATATCCGTGATTCGTACTCAGAATACCAAAAAACCCCTTAAACGATACCCATCATGAAATTTTGTGATTACGGCGCGGCGGGCACATTGGATTGCAAAAATATCCGTGATTCGTACTCAGAATACCAAAAAACCTCTTAAACGATACCCATCATGAAATTTTGTGATTATGGCGCAGCGGCCATATTGGATTGCAAAATTATCACGTGATTCGTACTCAGCATACCAAAAAACCCCTTAAACGATACCCATCATGAAATTTTGTGATTACGGCGCGGCGGCCATCTTGTATTGCAAAATTATCACTTGATTCGTACTCAGCATACCAAAAAACCCCTTAAACGATACCCATCATGAAATTTTGTGATTACGGCGCGGCGGCCATATTGGATTGCAAAACTATCACGTGATTCGTACTCAGCATACGAAAAAACCCTTTAAACGATACCCATCATGAAATTTTGTGATTACGGCGTGGCCGCCATGTTGGATTGCAAAATTATCATGTAATTCGTAGACATTTTAATGCATTAGGTAGTTAGTTACCATGTCGTGAAAACACTTTAAAAGTCAAAGATCACCACATTTACCATGAGTCGCGTATGGGAATTTAAGAGAAATCCCTTCATCACTGAGGAATTAAGCTGATGGTCTTCAAAATGTATAGCTAAGTACCATCATGGATACATTGACTAAAGGGCCCCACTCACTAACAGTCCGCCTGCAGTCTCTGATCCTATCGGACGGCCTGCCGTCCTAGACCAATAGCGCCAACACACTAAAGCGATTTTTGCCTGCCGGCAAGGGCCTGCTGTCAGTCTTGCGACCACACACTAACAGTCGGGAGTCGGCAGTTTTCCACCGTACGATCGCCCGTCGGCCATGGTCTGATATCGGTTGGAGGGTCCATACACTACATACAGCAAATGGTCACCTATTTGCTATTCTACACAAATTATTTTGTAATGAATAAATGAATTATTATCACAAGTCAACAAGTTATTACGTAGATTCATCGATCTGAAAGTAGGTAGATGGATATTTAATGAATAATATACCGTACCATAAATATTTTTATTCAAAATTTTTGACAAAACTATTATAATCTGGATAACAATAATAAATATATATTTAAATTTTATAATACATAATTTAAAAGTACGTAGGTACTTTTAATCTGTGTAAATTATAGATAGGTATAAGATATATAGGGTTATCCCTGTAGATAGCTACCTACCAAAAAGCGTATTTAGCATTTTCATATCAGAGTAAAATCAAAATTAGCTTTCATAGATCTTTTCTGAATGTGCTTTTAAGATTTTTTTTTCACATTGTCAATTGTTGCTGAAGGTATTGTGGTTTGATAATATGCTAATAATTTGTTTTAAGCATCCTTCGTTCTTCCTTCAACCGTTTATTGTGATGACAATCATCTTTCACCTTCTATAAACATGGGAAACTTCTATATAACTCAATAAACGTAGATACAAATTGAGGTTTGCTGTCCATTTTGACGGTAAAATTAAACAAGTCGAAAAACTTAAAACTGTCGTCCTGCAACTGATACAAGACGTCGGTCGACAGGCCGCCGGCCGGCTACCTGCTAATGTGTGGTCAATCGCGCGCCAGGCTTTAAACTGTCCGGCCGATATCTGCCGGTGCTGAACGGAATCGTCGAGCGGCCACACACTATCAGTTCGTATTAGTCGTCCGTCCAAAACCTTCAACAGAACTGTTAGTGTGTGGGCTATTGCGATTAACTGACAGATTGATATCGTCCGGTAAACTGTTAGTGAGTGGGGCCCTTTACGATCAAAAAACCCCTTGGGCCGTGACGAATTCACAGGACAGAGTTTTTAATTATGAGAGTTCGTTAATTGAATTAATGAGTGACTAGTTACAATGTAATTAGATTAACGTGTAATTCCATTACTCAGTAATTAATTACTGCTAGTACTCATTGTATTAATTACTCAAGTAATCTGTGACAGAGTAATTGAATTAAGCATTACAAAGTAATTGTAGTTTGTAATGGTTAATCTAATTACATTTTGCCCATCACTGATATTTTTATACTGTGGCGCGATTTCAACGTAATTTGGCATAATAATTACGAAATAGTTGCGAAAAAAACTGACACAGGTCCTGCCTCCACAAGCGCTAGCGCGAGTCTGATCGGCCGTCAGCGGCGCAATTCTATTGCGTTTGGTAGATATTCGTACATGATAACTATGTAAATACTTGTGTATAGAAAAACGCTTGGAAAATGTGTATAAAAACTCAATAGCTTTAATTGAGTGCAAAAAAAATATATAAAATGTTAGTAGTTTAGCCACAGTATTGAAAAAACTTTTCTAAAAGAGTCAACTTTGGGATTTTTTTCTATCTAGTGAAATTTATTGGATCGTGTAACGGGCTCGGAATATGTTTAGCTTATATCCTTAACTATTATTTATATATTTATCAGAAGTAAAAACCCTTTACTTTTTGACTAGGATTGTTTCAAAAAGCTCAAAATCTGATCCACGCGGCCTTAAGTGCTTTAATGTTCTACACTTTAATGAAGGTCTGGAGTCGACCTGATGATAGAGTCGAAAGACAGTCGAGGGCATTCCTTAACAATTTACAGCAGTTACCTTGTGTTTGGGCTTGATTGGTTTGTATTGATGAGAACTTTGCACCTAGATTGATAGATCCGCCTTCATTAAAAAAAAAGAAGTTCTCAATGTTTTATGTATGTTCACCGATATTTCCGTCAATTATAAACGGATTTAAATTGTTTTCTTTCTTGAATAGGGTTTACTTCTGAGGTGGTCCCATTTTAATCAGATCAGGATCTGATGATAGGATCCAGGAGAAATCGAGGGCAACCACTGAAAATTGTAGGGACAACCAGTGCATTTGTTAACTTTTTAATTCAGTGCTTTAATGTACTACAATTTAATGAATATCTGGAGTCGATCTGTTTATGGAACCGAAAGACAGCCGAGGGAAATCCTTAACGATTTACAGCAGCTACCTTGTGTTTGGGCTTGATTGATTTGTATTGATGAAAACTTTTAGCTAGATAGATACATTTTTCGGTTCGCCCGTCACTAAAAATAATGAAAAAAAATTTTTCAATAAAAAATATAACCGACTTCCAACAAATCCTGAAAAATAAAATTTACTTAGCACAAAGTAAAATGTATTTTGATTTATCAGATTTTATTCAATATAGTATTGAAGTTGGTGCCATGAATAATACCTACATAAACCTATGGGTTTACTTGGCGCCGACTTCAATATGATATTGAATAAAATCAGATAAATCAAAATACATTTACTTTGTGCTAAGTAAATTTTATTTTTCAGGATTTGTTGGAAGTCGGTTATATTTTTTATTGAATTTTTTTTTTTATTTCAGGAACAAATATTAATATAACTTCACATCTCGCAAAGCAAAGTTTTATAAATACAATTTCAGAAGCTAACCTGACTATTATAGTCATGGTTAGCTTCCGAAGGCTTAATCTTGTACCGTCTTCGTCTCGACTCTTCGAAATCCATGATCTTTGGACACTGATAAATGAATCGGTGTCAAGTGACTTCAAGCGATGCGGTAACGTCGGCTGAGCGAAAACGCAATGGCAAGGAAACTAGTCGTTGATATTAACCCATAAACAACGGCATTGTTGGTACTAGTAGCGATATATTGACGAAGATGGATGGCTGAATTATGTGACTAGCTAACACTAAAGTGATTACAGTACTACCAGATAAAGTTTCTGCATTGGCTTGGTAAGAATAAGGATAATATTATTTATATCGACATTGTTTTGCAATTTAGTGCGACGCGATGGTTTTTGACTTTGATAATAATAATTTATTCCTAGCTTACTTTGGGATCAGATAGGGTTGTGTGAGATGTCCGTGAATATTTATTTATTTTTTTAATTTTCAAAGTTGTTCTATGAAATTAACAAACATATTTTTTTGGTACAGAGCAGTATTTTTAGACTGGCCTCGTGGTCCAGTGGTTAGTGTGCCTGGCTACGGATTCAAATATCGTGGGTGTACATTGATTTGTTCTGTGTCTAGGTGTAATTTATCTATTATATTATGTACGTATTTAGAAATATTGTATAAGTATGTTAATCAGATGCCATAGCACAAGCTTATATTAGCTTAATTTGAACTAGATGATGTTGTGTGAGAATGGCCACAAATATTATTTAAGACCCATTATAAATCAAATCCAGGTTACTTGTACTCTTGGGATAAATATCATGTGCCTTCGGAAATAAGCAGGATAATGCCTAACAAATTAAATCCCCCGATATGAAGTCGAAAATATGACTTGGACACCCTTTGTTGATTTTACACAAATAGTCATGTTTCATTACGCGGTGGGCACACTCAATGCGTAAATAACACCAGTTGTATTAAGTCCTACATAGTAGGCGGTGTGCCTACAATTTTATTGAAAGTATATGCAATCGAAAATTTTCAAACTTTCAGGACTTTAGGTTAATATTATACCTACTAGCTGACCCGACAGACGTTGTCCTGCCTTAACTATGAAAAATCGATATTCCGAGTTCTGAGTACCCGGTCCCCTGTTCTCGTGCCCGATTTCCTGTTCCCGGTTTCGGATTGAGTTTCCGGTCCCCTGTTTCAGATTCTGGGTTCTCAGTTTTGAGTTCAGAGTTCCAGGTTCCTGGTTTTCGGTTACCGAGTTTCAGTTCCCTGTCAGTCTTTCTGTTCCCGGTTCCCATTTCGGAGTTTCCAGTTCTCAGACCCGATCCTAAATTGCAATAGAAACCATTTCTTCTAACAGTTCAAGCCGGTTACAGTTATTTAAGATTTTCCACCCATTTTCTTTAAACCTTCCTGACAATAACACACACAAAAACGTTCACGCGTGATGCCGTGACCAAGGAAATGTGGATTCATTTTTATAAACTTACTCGTATATAGATAGATGATAATGATAAACCGTTAGTTTCGGCTGTCAGTGGCATGCTAAATGCCACAAACGATCGTCAATCACCCAACTCTTTACAGACTACGGCATAAATTGCTTGATGCAGTGATCGTTTACCTACGTCCTGTAAACGATCACTGCGAAAGTGCACGGAGCAGGCGGACGTCACGCGGTTACACCCGTGTAGCTCCCGTTCCAGTGGGAATACGGGAATATAATGTAGCCTATGTTCACCGGGGACAGTGTAGCTTCCCAACAGTGAAAGAATTTTTTAGATCAGTTGAGTAGTTTCGGAGCCTATTCGATGAAAACAAACAATCAAATCTTTCCTCTTTTATAAAATTAGTGAGACTTGGTAATTAATTAAATGTAGGTAGATAGTACTTTAAGTATTTGCAAAATAGCATAAGTGCCTACCTAACAGTCTAAATAATTTCAGTTTTTTTCCATTTTCAATTAAACCGTGTTAGGTATGATGAGCAATCAACTAACCGATCGAATAAAGGTAACAAGTAAGAAAAAAGTTCTTAGTACTGCTAAAATGTTTTTTTGTAGAAGGTACTTGAGTAACGAGGGTGAGTTATCTTAAAATATGGTTATCTATGAACGGTACTCATCACGCAGCGTTAAGAGGGTATTTGATTAACGATCTATATTAATTTTACCGAAAATACCCTTAACAAGGCGAGCGGAAGTAGGTTTATACGCTCCGCGCAGAAATATCGCCATACGTATTTGTAATACCCGTTATTAATGCTAGTCATTCGCCAAGTAAGATGGCTATCAAAAACTCCCAGTCTACTTTCGTGCAACATAATTGAGCGTTTCATGGTTGAGTCATTGCCACAGAAAAACGACCAACTATTTGTTTTCAGTCGGTGACATGATCATAAAAAATTCTTATTGCAGAAATTCTTTACGAAAATTAATCAATATAATGCAAGGGGATCCCAGAAATATAAATTTAATATAATCGACTGGATTACCTACTTCTTTCAACATCGTATAATATTGTAGGTATTTTCCTTAACAAAGAAATTAAAATTTATATGTAAAGTAAGTTAGTTCATTAATTAGTTAGTTAGTTAATTAGTTACTTAGTTCTCCATTAATATATATTAATAGGTAATCGTACGATACGATTCAATTAAAACTAAGAATAGTGCAAATTTGATAAGGGGATACCGCACGTCTCTTAGCCGGGACCCCCCCCCCCCCCCCATGGGACCCGGAAGCGAGAGCTCTTGCGTCACTGTTTAGATGGCGCAAGGAGGCACTGGAGCGGGGCCGTCAGACCGGTCATGGACGAGTGGCTGGAGAGGAGACACAGTGCTCTCTCTTACCGGTTGGCACAGATACTTGCCGGGCACGGTAGCTTCGGTAGGTATCTGTGGCGAAAACACCGGGAAATCACGGCCGAGTGTCAGCTCTGCGAGGACCGCAGCGACCGCACGGCGCTCCACACGCTGGCGGGGTGCACGGCGTGGCCGCAACAGCACCAAGTCCTCGTAGTGGGTCTGGACGTGGACACTCTCTCGCTCGAGACCATGGTGAGACGGCGGGGCGGGAACGGGAGAGACCTCTCCCACCCGAGTTCCGCAGCCGGCGGCCTGGGCGCCGTCGACTTGTCTTCGCCGAGGACTATCGGCCTCCATGACCGGGGGCCTGAGGACGGTGAGAGGGCGGCTCACCGTCCTTACAGAAGCAGGCCCATGACGGCAGCGTGACATGAGGAACTCACCCCCCCCTTAAAAGCGGGATCACACCCAAAACCTCCCAAAGACGGCGCCCGAACCACCCCCTGGGCGACAACGCAGCAGCGGCCGTGGGTCTGTTGGGAGTCCTGGGACATCCTTCCGAGGGCTTGCCCGGGGCTCCCAACCATAGGCTGTTGGGCGCTACGTGAGGTTTTTTAGTCGGTAGGAGAACATACATGAGGATTTTCTCTCACGTTAAACAAACAAAAAAGAGTAGTGCAAATTTAAGTTACAGTAGATACATACTATACAGGATGTAGAATGCTCTAAAGTTTAGAAATAGCTTTCAACTTTTCCACCGAACATTCCGAACATTGAAATGACATGTCCTTAAGTGGAAATTCAGTTAGTTTAAAAGTTGAAAACCGGTGAAAATATCGACTGCAATTGCTATGTCAGCATTTATGCTCGACTTTGTAAATGAAAATTTATGGTAATCATTATTATGTCCATATAATCCTAGCAGTGGTATCTTACGACCCTCTACCCCTTGTCCTCACCCTCACTCCTGATTGATAGCTCCGGAGATTGCATGTCAGGATTACATCTGCGGGATTATTTAGTTCCTGGTGTCGGATAAATAGAGCAAGCATTACCTACATATTTGGAAATAAAAATGAAAATAAATGAGACAGCATAATCTGATTATCGTACATGGTGGATTGGTGGAAATTTGTGGATATAAACGTTAAAACACGTTGTAAATAGGTATATTTTGATATTATCTTTTACACCGTAGATACCTATTTACAATGTGATAATAAATTTGAGTGTCATCATAATAATTATTAGTTATTTTCCATGTGATATATTATGTAAATCCGGCAGCTATCAAAAATAATAAAAGTGATTATTTAACGTTATACGTTATATTTATATAAGGTATTGTACCGTAATAATACTGCTTGGCAGTGGAATTCACTTACCACTACACCACCGAGGCCGTTTTATCACTAACTAGCTGTTCCCCGCGGCTTCGACCGCGTAGAAGTCGTTATCGCGTAAAACCATAACCCTCCTTTTGCGCAGTCGGTTAAAAAGTAGCCTATGTCCTTTCCAGAGCCTCGAACAATCCCCATACTAAATTTCATCTCAATCGCTCCAGCCATTTAGGCGTGAAAGCGTAACAGACAGACAGGCAGTTACTTTCGCATCCAGTTATGATCACACCACTCAACCTTACCTGACCACACCCCAACCCAACTCACCTCACCCCACCTCACCCATCTAACCCCACCCAGTGTAACATCACTCCACCCCATCCCGTGTTACATCACTCCACCCCACCCCATCATACCTCACCACACCCCCACCCCAACCCACCTCACCTCACTTCACTTCATATACATAGACTAAGCGAACGTGCTCCGAGCCGAGAACGGCCGAGCGTCGCTGAGCGTAGCCGAGTGTTAGGTTTTATTTTCGTTACGGAATTTCTTGATTCGGTCGCCGCGTTCAAAGCCCGTGATAAAATCTATTCAATAGCTTAATATAAAAATTGTAAGTGTTAATTGGGACACAGTATCCGAATATTTTGTGTCCGACTCGTCATTTACCCGTTTTCTATTATTAAAAATTGTTCATTCTATTTAGGTAATTCCACTATACTAATGCACAGAATAGTAAAGTTTTTGTCGCACTTTAGTAGTGAGGGTGCTTAACCCAGACAAAGAATGGAAAGTGTTTCATTAAAACAAACTAAATTTTTCTCCAGCATGTCTCACATAACTCGAAAGTACAGCACGTATAAGAATTTTGCAATTATTTACATACCTTGCTTCACTGAATCAAATACCCTATTATAATGGATTGGAACGTATTTACACGTCTTACGTTATTTCCAAATGAGTGGAAATATTCCCAATAAAATAGAAACGATATTGATTCAAAATATTTTTTGAATATCATGAACAAAAATAATATCAAGGAAGATTTTGTATTCAGAAATATTTATGTGTTACATATATGTTAGAAGTAAGAATACTAAATAGCCAGTATTAAAACGTTTATGCATAGCTTCTTTAAAAATATAATATTTATTTATACGGTGAAGGAAGTAAGTACCTAGATAATGTTAAAGACATCGCAGGAGGGAGATAAATCAAACGAATCACAATATTTTAACAAAATTTATTTAACCTCACTACTAATTTACTCCTCAACAGAAACTCATAAACAAAGTTTTACTGACCTTATTGATCTAATCGCGTCCGCCCTCTGACTGGCGTTTCACTCGGAAGCCTGACACATACTCTGTTCTCTCCACAACACTTTGACGTTTGACGTGTCAACGTCAAATGTCAACTTGTCACTGTCAAACTTCAAACTAATGGCAGTATCTTATAAAAATAATAAATATGCCTACAAATTCTGTAACAGTCGGCCATCCTATGGGAACGAGTCTCTTCGTTCTAATTAACTATAATTTATATTTCCATTATACATTGTTTAACTATCTAATAAAATTGAACGTATCACTCGCATCACTTTTATAATTACCTAAATTAAGATTTTTACTGTACGTATATAATTACATACACTTAAACTACTACAGAACCTTCTACTATGGTATAGCTGCGTGGCTTAAAGGTTACTTCCTTCACCAGTAAGTCACACAACTGCGATGTCTCTTACCAATCGTGGGCGGCGAGTTCGTTACGCCAATCTTGCCCGGCTCGAGAACACCCCTCACTACTATGATATAGCCGGCCGCAAAGGTTACTTTTTTCACCAGAACGACACACAACTGCGATGTCTCTTACCAATCGTGGGCGGCGAGGTCGGTTACGCCAATCTTGCCCGGCTCGAGAACACCCGTCACTACTATGGTATAGCTGCATGCCGCAAAGGTTACTTCTTTCACCAGAACGACACACAACTGCGATGTCTCTTACCAATCGTGGGCGGCGAGGTCGTTTACGCCAATCTTGCCCGGCTCGAGAACACCCGTCACTACTATGGTATAGCTGCATGCCGCAAAGGTTACTTCTTTCACCAGAACGACACACAACTGCGATGTCTCTTACCAATCGTGGGCGGCGAGGTCGTTTACGCCAATCTTGCCCGGCTCGAGAACACTCGTCACTACTATGGTATAGCTGCATGCCGCAAAGGTTACTTCTTTCACCAAAACGACACACAACTGCGATGTCTCTTACCAATCGTGGGCGGCGAGGTCGTTTACGCCAATCTTGCCCGGCTCGAGAGCACCCTCACTATAACTATATTTCAATCACTCTAAAATTATGCGTTCACTCCGTTTTACAATCATTAATGTTTGTCGTCCTAAATCTGTAATTATTCAATCTCATATCATCAAATTACAATTACTCATTGACACTGTTTACAGTTGAAGAGCAAGTAGCAGTGTCTTCGCCAAAATTAGATGATAAGTACATTACTCAGGCTCAATTCAATTTTAAGGTTTAAATCCCTCATCAATCACTTATACACACGCATACGTATGTACTCGATAATTTACAATCATTTTTCACATCCTGCCTACATACATCACTATACTTAAATCACTAAAATTATGCATTCACTCCGTTTTACAATCATTAATGTTTGTCGTCTTAAATTTGTAATTTTCAATCTCATATCATCAAATTACAATTACTCATTGACACTGTTTACAGTTGAAGAGCAGGTAGCAGTGTCTTCGCCAAAATTAGATGATAAGTACATTACTCAGGCTCAATTCAATTTTAAGGTTTAAATCCCTCATCAATCACTTATACACACGCATATGTATGTACTCGATAATTTACAATCATTTTTCACATCCTGCCTACATACATCACTATACTTAAATCACTAAAATTAATGCATTCACTACGTTTTACAATCATAAATGTTTGCCGTCTTAAATCTGTAATCAATCTCTTATCATTAAAATACAAGTACTCATTAACACCATTTTCAGTTGAGGAGTAAGTAGCGGTGTCTTTGTTAAAATTAGATGATACATTATTTAGACTTAATTAAATTTATTGCAAGGTTTTTTTTCGCAACCCGTAATAATACCGTCACTAGGTACATTATAGGTATATTTCGCTATTAACTCGTTCACGTGTATTTTTATGCCGTATTCGACGCTTTAACTCTCTTATTTTAAATTGACATATTATAACGATCGCAATATCCTAGTATTTTTTTTAAAGCATCTTCAGGCTCCTCTTTTTCTTGACATTACGCGCCGATTTAAATAAATTACCTACTTTAATTAGTCTTTTGCAAACAGAATGCCCAAAACTATGGATGATCGTAAATTCCCTGATGGAGTTAAACTTTTCAACGCAAAAAGAAAGTCTATTATACTAAATTTACTAATGAAAGGCATCAATTATTTATCATTACATTTGACCCAATGTTAAAGTATCAGCTGGATGATAATTTTTTTTTTTATGGGTATTTATGTATTCAATGATTTAAACTCTAGTCTTAATGACTTCAAATAGTATTTATTTCTTATTGTAATTGTTGAGATTTTTTTTTTAAAGAATCTTATTTAATATAACACTAATCTCTGTAGTCTCTAATAAATTAATTATCTAACGACATATGTACTTACTTCTGAAAATGTGACGGTTTATACACAAAGTCTTGCATGCTATTTCAATGGCTGAATAGGCAAGGATTATCTTATTCATACGATGTAACAACATTGTGTACCCTATTTATCGCAGATAGAGAATCTGTATTTGAATAAAAATAAAATGAAATCAAATTTATTACCTTTGAAGTTTTTTTTTATTTTTATTTTTTGTTTTTTTTATTATTTAGTGTTTAAATTTTTGTGACTCTACCGGGGGTTGGGAAATACTACAGACTGAGAAGAACACCCCAAGAAACTCAGTCCGGTCCCTATGAAAATTCATCTTAAAAAGTATTGCAGGCTGCGCTAATATTTATGGCCACAAAATGTTTATGACCTGTGCTCAATGTTTCCGATGAGTCATGCAAGCATACTTAGTAGGTAGATATATATTCTTTTCGTCATTTTTTTTTATTATTCCGTGGTCAGAAGGAAGAAGGAAACAACCTGGTCTACCAACAAAAACTCCCTCCACTTAACCTGACAGTTCTTGACGTCGTTCCAAGTGAATGGTGACTTCTCTACAAGATCCTCATAAGTCTCATTCATGACCACACCCGCCTCTTCACAGGGAAGGTTCAGTACTTAGAGGGTAAATAATCTAACAAGGCTTCGACAGTGTTTTCAGAGATTCCTTTCACTGCTAATAATTACGCTACCATTTGGAAGGCACTTCTAGAAAATTAGTAGAATGCTAGGGTTTAAGTTTCGTACTACATCACTAAATATTAATGACACCAATGCAACCTTAAGACAGCTTTGCGGACGACACAGAATCTCTTAGATCTTTGTTGGATATTGATTAACTTCGCATACATTTATCGTTTGAGCTATTAACCGCCTACTGTCGCGAATGCAGTTTGAAAATTGTTGAGACGGAGGCGATTCTGTTTTCAAGGCAAAGTCGCTCCCTAGGTGAAATCTCAAATTTGACTGAAGTGGGATCAAATGGAGTCATTCTGTTTGAGCTTGGGCACTATGCTAGATCATAAGCTCAATTGGAGTGATAACACAATAAGATTAAAATTTGAGGGCACTACAGCATTGAACGCTTTAACTCCCATTCTCAATTGAGGATTCCTGCCTATTAGTGAAACTAAATTGACTTTATATTGTACCATATGACCTGGTTTTACTTACGTTTGCCCAGCCCAGTATGGAGCAGTACTAGTCATCAACCTTAATAGTCTTCTAGTTGTCCAAAACAAGTTACTTAAGTGCGCACTCAACACTCCCTATCTAACAAATTTAATAGAACTATATATTAAAACTAATTTACCAAAAGTTTTATTTGAACAGTAAACCAAGTAGAGCCTGTAGGAAAAGACTTCTGTTTATCCACAACCACAACCAACACAAGTTACCTCACCACTTGTTTCTTGAGTGCGATAAATAGACTCGCATAGTGGCCCGCTCAGGACCGTACCCTACGCCTGTCGGAGCCTTGCGCGCGTTGAGCAGTTATACGGACTAGGAATATAGATACATATGATCGGTGGCGCCGCCTTTTCTGTGGCTATTGATAAATGTGTTTGACTGCTAATAAACCAATCTTTTGTGTTTGTTGCATTTTCAATAGAAACCTTTTTTTACTATGTTAATACCTGTATATTTAAAGGGATATTTTATGCACATCTGTATAACCTTTCTGTAGGCTGGGTAACTCCACTAATCAACCAACTGCATATCAGAAATTGAATGCTATGTGAAAACCAATTGATTAACTAAACATGTCTAATTCAAAACTTAAGTAGTACACAAAACGAAACTTCTTTTTTTTTTTTATCGAATTCACATTAAAAATGTAGTTTGTTTATCGGATATATATATGGCTTTTTTTAACAAAATAGAAATTGTTTATTAACATGTAATGCTAACTATACCTTGCTAAACTTAATCATTGACGATGCTCCTTGCAGGACACACCTTCGTTCCATCCTTTAACTCCCACGCCATAAATCCGATTTCTATTCTTACTCTTTTTCAGTTCATGCGGTTAGATTGTGGAATTCCCTGCCACATGATATTAGAGACGTTAACACAGTTGCGAATTTTAAGAAGAAAGTCCGCGAATACTATCTCTCTACCACTTAACAGATAATGCCTTTTTTTATTTATAAAAATGTAATCTCACGTATGTAAGTTTTTTTTTTTGTTATAAATATGTATATACACACTCACATATATATATATATATACTTATTAATTTACATATACACACATATATACATATATATATACACATATTAATATTTTAGTATTTGTATAGTATGTATAAATAGTTGATTCTACCTAGTTATCTCACACACTTCTACCTCTCTGAATTATTCAATATCATGTTCTCTCGTTGGCCTGCTGGAAGAGATTTCTTATAGAAATAAGCAGTGCCGTTGTACTCTTTTTTCCTAACTATGTATCTCTGTAATATATTATGTGTGTACATAAATTGTTAAATAAATAAAATAAATAAATCATTTTCAACGCAGTACCTACCTCATTATGATTATAATTTTAACGACCTATATTAAATACATCAATTAATTCTTAAAAAAAAAACGTCAAATCATTGTGAACTGTAACCTTATTTAATTTGTTAACCTCTAGAATCAAATTTACACTAGAGATTTCACATTTTATGTATGCAATAAAGACTTTGAACGTTGAATAAAATCAGTAGATTTCTTCCCAGAACAGTTCTGTAATACAGGATTTGTCTTACCAACATTAAAAATTGACAATTGCCAATACACAACATAAGAACGAAATCACTCGCCTTGATCTCACATCGCTCATAATCAATCCACGCACAGCAATGTACCGCGGTATCATTTTCGTCCTCGCATACATCTCTCACAATACTCTCGCCCGCGCAACTATCAAACACTCGCTCGCGAAAATCACACACGACGCACGCTCAAAATAAAAACATTCGCTTCTCACAACAAAACTTAATTTTGCTTAACGCAACTAACTCCTTCGCTTGAAACGCTTACGCAACGCTTTTGATCACTCGAAAGTGTCACTATTAACAGACATTACGAAGTCTGTGACACATTTTTATTTCAACTCTTACTCGAAATGACATCGATCGCCACTCTGATCACACTGATTCACCTCTGGTCCCACCGCAAAACGCCAGTTCCTTACTTTAGAGAAAAAGTTAGAAGCTAACCCCGACCTACGCTTTAATTATAATAATATAATTCAAAATCATATCGATCAAGTAGATATCACATATTTCGAAAATGGCTCATATAGAAGGTCGACGATGAGTCTTCCTTCCTCAAAGCGCCCACAATACACCCGTCTGTTGCCATGACATACCTACCTCAAGGAGGCGTATCATATTGATAATGGTTATGGAACCACAAGTCGGAAATCGCTTAACGACGCACTTTACAGGTTCAAATTAACGAATCAATGTTCTTTCTCTTAAATCGATTAAACTCACGCATGTACTCAGTCACCGTGATCGCTGTTATAGAAAAGGTGTATTTTCAATTACAGAAAGCTCGTTCCCGCTCATCAATATTTTCAACGCATACTTACTACAAATAAGATCGTAGTCTTGAAGGAGTGTAAACCTGGCGACGGGTGCCACTCCAACTTCGTCGCAAATGTACCCGGTGTTCATGAGAGTTCGTTGCAGAACCTTGGTTGCTCATTCTCTGAAAGCTCGAAAATTAACAAAGTATTAGATTTTATCCCGTATGCGTCACTATAATCTGCTAACTGTTTTATCACAAGTTAAGAAAAACCGTATTATGAAATCGAGAAGAAAAAAAATAGGGTAGACTAAAAGTATAAATCCATTTGCATCTTGACTAATTCGGGCAGAAATTATAATTTATTTTTATATTCCTGACTTGTTAATTAAGTAAATATTAAAATTGTGCATATTTTTCATATAACTCAACATCACAAAAGTTTTATTTATTAGATTCTACTGAGGTCAAGTAGGTGAATCCGAATAAAATCCTTTTCCATCCATCAAACCGCGATAAAAATCTTCACAAGAAATGTGTTTTACTATGTCAATGAGGCTACTTTATCTATACAACACTGTATTTTTATATAAAAATAGTTTCTTTCATTTCATTTATCAATGATGGCCACCGTGCTCGTGGGGTGGATTTTAACGAAATATTGTTTTCTTTCGAGATATCCCACTTCTGAGATGTTAAAGACATCGCAGGAGGGAGATAAATCAAACGAATCACAATATTTTAACAAAATTTATTTAACCTCACTACTAATTTACTCCTCAACAGAAACTCATAAACAAAGTTTTACTGACCTTATTGATCTAATCGCGTCCGCCCTCTGACTGGCGTTTCACTCGGAAGCCTGACACATACTCTGTTCTCTCCACAACACTTTGACGTTTGACGTGTCAACGTCAAATGTCAACTTGTCACTGTCAAACTTCAAACTAATGGCAGTATCTTATAAAAATAATAAATATGCCTACAAATTCTGTAACAATAAGAATAAATTTATTCCTTTGTTCAGAGCAAAAAAAATACTTTAGAGAAGGTATTAGACAAGTACATGTTTCTCATTACTACTACTTTTATAACAATAATTATAATATTATTATCCATTCTATAGCTACATGGTACTTATCATAATAAAGAGGCACGGCAATTCCACAATAATTATGGTAGCCATTGTGCGAACAAGATAAAATTTTTATTAAATTTGTGTCCTTAAACCTACCTTTGGTAATGCCAAAACTACCCCCAAAATGTAGTGTTTGATTTTAGGGCGCAAAACATTTGAGATTAATGTAACATATAAAAATTCTCCTTATATCTACGCACAACAAATACCTTTTCCTCATGTTACGGTTCGTTACATTTCTAGATATAACTTTCATCAAAATTCCTTTAATTTAAAAAGTTTTTACAATATAAGCCTATCACGTTGGAAGACATTAATCATGCGAAAGACATCGGACAGGTAGCTGGAACGCTTTAATCAAAGTGACTATGAACGCTGACTAACGTTTATAAAATTTGATATCGATTGATGAGCACCTGATCTGCTAATAATTCAGACCTTCTTTATAATAGGTAAAAGTTTAATGGCTCCAGGTATCAGAGGAATACGTTTTAGAATGAGTGTCGATAACACTGTAGGTTTAATATGTGTATTCAGGCATTCGTTACTTATACGTTTAGCAACTTTTATATCACAGATTACCTATATAATATGGTACACCTTTTAAAAAACGGTGGCTCGTAGGAAAAAACTATTGATACAGTATTGAAGTCGAAAAAAATATTGACACGTCGGCGGCATCCCGCCCGCGCCGAAGTGTCTTCGCCCAAGACTCCCGGCCTCCATGACCGGGGGCCTTAGGACGGTGGGGGGCTACTTACCGTCCTTACAGGAGCAGGCACTAGACGATAGCGTGACGTGAGGGATTCACGCCCCCCCCCCCCTCTAAGAAGCGGGGTAACACCCAAAACCCCTCCCTAAGACGCGGGGTAGCACCGAACCCCCCCTTAGATGAGGCCGCAGTGGTAGCCGTAGGTCTGTTGGGAGTCCTGGGGTTTACTTCCCAGGGCTTACCCGGGGTCCCAATCGTAGGCTGTTAGGCAGTATATGTGAGGTTTTTTAGTCGGTAGGAGTCCGGCATAGCATCCATGAAGGTTTTTCCTCACGTTAAAAATAAAAACTGACTAAGTACTGACTATCAACTTGGTGGCTAAGTTGAAAGGACTACATTGCTTCCTCAACGAACGAAGTCAATTTATCAGATTGTGTTTTAAATTATATCAACCTGACTCAAAGTAAACAACATAACTGATGACAATTAATTGAAAATAATGGTACATGTCCTCTCCAATACAAAAATTCACAATTCATGCACCATTTACTCAACAAAATGATTTTATTACCGACAATCAGAATTTATAGCTTCCGTACAATATATAATTCCTACATTAATTATCACAAAATTGCTATAAAAACTAGAAACAACAAAAAGTGTGTTCAAATTGGCTAATAAATGTGTCTCTCTATTTAATAAATATGCCATTACACGAGCTCACCCCACTATAGTAAACAGAGGAATAGGCGATCATTTGCTTGTAAGAGACGGGCGCATCTGGTGCTTCCCAGATTATGTTGGTAAAATTCAATAATCTTTATCGAACCAACTGTGTAGGACGGCTATTGCAACTTTTTTTCCGTAGCCGAAGGAGTTATGTAGACTTTGATAATCAAATTTGCGTATGTACGGCCCATACAACTGAGTTCCTCTAACTTAACCCAAACGCTTTTTGCATACTAAATAATGTGTAGTGTTGTTTGCTCTGCCTTGATCTAATAATATCTACATTAATTTTATTCTATATTTTATTCACTATTAAAATCTCAGATTACAGAACTAAAGGCAAATGATGCTTACCGAACAAGAAAGTGAGCGAATACCTACTAAAGTAACTCTGTCTGTCTGTCTGTCTGCTACGGCTTTCACGCCTAAACAGCTGGAGCGATTGAGATGAAATTTGTTATAGGGATAGTTCGAGGCCCTGGGAAGGACATAGGCAACTTTATAATTTTATGATACCTATAACTACTTTTACGCGATAACGACTTCTACGCCGTCGAGGCGAGCGAACAGCTAGTAGGTAAAAATAACGCGGCAGTGCTAAACACTATTCCCACGTGACAAGTTATTTCTCATTTTTCCTGGATAACTGACTTTACTTTACTTTGCTATCTGCACGCCAAATCCCTTGCGGGGTTGGCAGAAAGATCCGAGCGCCACACGGTTCGGTCCATACACACCTCACTTGCTTCTTCAACTTTCATTTTTCATTTCATGCATGCACGTCGGTTCCTTCGAATTGGAAAGCAAACGACTGAATAATGTAAGTAGGTTTTTTACTAAACGCCATTAGGCGTTCTCAATTTTCCTGGGAAATTTTAATAAAACTATCCTCAAGACCTGCGCCATTGGCCTCTACTGGTCTGACTGATTGATTACCTACAGCAGTCGATCAGGACATGGGATCAATGACAGACATAAACACGGACATGGATGACTCACAAAACGAATTAATCATGGGGACAGTCCTGTATTCGGCGAGAAAGAAAATATATCGAATTAAAACTACTAATATTATAAAGGGGAAAGATCTGTGTATTCGTAATTTATTTTTCCTACGTCGCTCGGTAAAATCTTTAAATATTTGAAATCAGTGCATAGGCCAACTTAGTCTAGTCCTCATGTTTTGCAATAGTGTTTGCACTTGAGTGTAATCAACTATAGACAGAGCTATATTCGAATATATAATAGAGTCATAAAAAGTGCTAAAAGGCTATCAATCCAGAGTCAAATTGCTAGAACTAAAAATGTCTCAAAACATATTTGGAGAATAGTTAATCGGTACAGAAACAAGGGACATATGAAAGAAAAATTAGCTTTAAAGGTACATAATAGGATGTTAACAAATCCACCTGATGTAGTAAATATTTTTGCTAGTGAATTTGGTCAAAATTTCTGTCAGACTCATAGTTACTCGCAGCGGGCGATTAATATCTTAGAAAGTTACGCAAATAAAATTGATAATGAAATTGAATGGGACCCCGTCACGCCAGGTGAAGTGCTTAGGATCATAAATACAATGAAGCAGAAATCATCGTGTGGTTATGATGATATACCTATTACAGTGATTAAAGAGAATATTGACATTTTAGCTGAACCACTAAGTATTTTTTATAATAAATGTTTTGACGAGGGTTCATTTCCCGAACAGTATAAAATCGCCAAGGTCATTCCTGTATATAAAAAAGGAGCCAAAACCGATCCCACCATGTATAGACCTATTTCACTTCTGCCGACACTATCTAAAGTTTTGGAGAGGCTTATGAAAACAAGACTCGTTCGACATCTAAATTTAAGGAATGTATTGCACCGGAGGCAGTTTGGGTATCAGAAGAATGTTGGTACGCAGGATGCCATAGATACTCTGGTGAAAGACATAGTCTGTCAAATGAATGATAAGAAAAAAGTAGCAGGACTTTTTCTAGATCTGAGTGCCGCTTTTGATACCATAAATCACGAATTATTGTTAAAAAAATTGGACTATTATGGAATAAGAGGTAAGGCAAAAAAATTGTTTGCATCATATTTACAGAATCGAAAGATGTTTGTGGAAATAAAGGCTATGAATACTTACGAAGAAGGCTTTCAGGGTAAACACAAGTGGGAAAAGACATATAGGTCAAAAATGGTACAGATTAGAACAGGTGTCCCACAAGGCTCTATTTTAGGTCCTATACTATTCATAACTTTTGTGAACGATCTCATAAATTATGTAGCTCGGATGGCGTCCGGCGGAATACAATTAGTTATGTTCGCGGATGACACAAATGCTGTTATATCCGCGGATAATTTTGACGTTCTCAAGTTAACCGTAAATGAGGCCCTGTGTGTATTCTATGACTGGTTTTCGGCAAACAGCCTTAAGCTAAATCCAAAAAAGACTCAGGTTGTTCTATTTAAGTCAACTGCTCAAAACAAAAGTACTCTTTACTGCTTTTTGCATGGCGTAAAGGTGTCTTCAGTGACTGTTGTGAAATTCTTGGGTGTGTATATAGATGAATTTCTTAATTGGAAAGCAGAGCTTGGCAATCTGGAAAAGGCTGTGAGTTCGGCTTGCTATGTCCTGCGAAGTCTGCGCAATGATGTAAGTTTGGACCATCTGAAAATAGTTTACCATGCATTGGTCGAGTCCAAACTCAGATATGGAATTCTTGTCTGGGAAGGAAGCTATGACTACAATATACAGCGAGCTTTCATCCTTCAGAAAAGAGCTATACGCACAATGGTCTGTATAAGGCAGAAGGAGTCTTGCAAAAGGCACTTTCAAGAGCTAGGCATATTAACGGTCCCTAGTTTGTATGTACTGGTACTAATGACCTTTTTTGCCAAGTACATTCATGAATACGAAACTGAAGATGAAAGGAGAATTAGAGAGAGCACGCGCAGAAAGGATTTCCGGAGCGTAGTTTTTCCTCATCTTAATATTATCAAACATAGCACAATTTATAGTTCTACAAAATTGTTTAATAAGTTGCCCTTAGATTTAAAGGTTCTTCTTTATAAAAAAGAGTTCCAAACAGAATTGAAAGCGTATCTATTGAAGGGGTGCTACTACTCAGTTGACGATTTGTAGAAATAAATTTATATAATTAATTACTTCTGATTATTATAATAATTTATTGAGATTTGGCATTGTATTTGTTTGTTTTAATGGATTTATATTTTTTTTTTGAGATTTGACATGTTTTTGTTTTTTTATGGGTTTTAATTTAATTAAGATTTGACAAGTATTTTTTTGTTTTTATCGGTCTATAATTTAATTGAGATTTGACATGGTATTTGTTTGTTTTTATGGATTTTATATTTTTTTTTGAGATTTGACATTACTGTTTGTTTTTACGGATTTATATTTTATCGAGATTTGACATGTATTTGTTTGTTTTGGGTTTTTTGAATTTTATGTACCTACCTATCACTTTATTTCCTGACATTGACATTTTTATTTCTATTCATTTAAATTGATAGTAAGTATAATTATATTTGGAAACAATGTGTATGCCTAATATTATGTTCAAACACAATGTAAATATTGTTAATGAATAAATATACTGAATACTGAATAGCTTAGCAATGTTTTTTTTTTAAATGAAGACTGATTTATGACAAAAAATCAGTTTCGGAAATTAAAATTTCCCGACTATTACAAATACCTTCTAAGGACTGCATAAGATTATAAAAGCAGTACACCTCTAATCCAAACGATATCGACCGACCAAAAGCCTAACTTAATCCGCTTTGGGAATGTTTTGGTAAGTGCTTAAATCACTCTATCATACCCAGGGAGCTATGCATTATACTATTGCGTTGGCCTCTACCCGAATTTAGATGCGTGCGAAGATTGCCCTGAGAATTGTTGAGTGGCCCTTAGTGTAATCCTATATCAAATACAAATAGACCTTTAGTATTACTAGAGTCATGATGAATCTGTTATTAAGTACAACATATTGGATAACACGACGTACGCTGTTTCACAACATTTATTTTTTTAAACCTGTTATTTATGATTTTTCCAGATATTGTCATAATTTCTTTTTTTGCCGTCGATATAAATTCAAGTTATAAAATGCGTTCAAATAAAAATTTGGGGCTGATTATATGATCATTACATTGTGTTTAATTATTATCTATCTATTATAATATCTATAGCAAAATTATATTTAGACACTAACACAATCTAACACACTAACATAAATTAATTTTTGGCATTCATTTTTCGACTACTTATGCAGAAAAAAAAAATTGAACCTCATTTTTGTAATTTTCTGAGATAGGGTTAAAACAAGTAGGTACAATAAAATTAGACGTCTACACATTAAAGTTCCGCGTGGTCAATTAGGGCACTGAGTGAAATTCTAAATACATAAGTTATGCACAGTCGTTCGCGCCTACGTCAGTGAGACACGACAAACTTTATGTCAGATCATTTACATTAACGAGAGTACAATCCCGAACTGAGATTAAAGCACCGAATAATAAACCCCAGGTGTGCTATGAGAATCTTTGATTGATGGAGGCTGTTTATATTACCTTTGATAAATATCTCAATAGAGAAACAGGACTCAATCACATAAAAAATTGTTATGTTTTCATTAAAATTACTTAAAAGGTTTTATTTTCACATTTATTAATCTACTTAACATGCAACATCCTTGCTTATTTACTTAGCCTCCTCGGCTAGTATAAACTAAAGTATAATCACAACAGCGTTAGCCTAATAAAAATAAGTAGGTATGTATACTAGTAACTAGATATCATAAAATACAGGCTTTGTACAAAAGATCTTTTTTTGGCAAAACTCACATTACTATACCCCTAAATGCAATTACAGTGCTGCATTTGCATACTATATGTCTCACGAACAGGGATGTAACGGAGGTAGTATTATCGGAACCGAAGGCGGAGCCGGAGTTTTTAAATTTGCTTCATCGGAGTCGGAATCGGAGTCGTAGGCAGGGTCAGAAGTGGTGGTAAGAGAGATAATTTTTATTTAAGGACAAATAAAACATTATTTAGTCTATTTTCTTTTATTTCAATTTTCAATTATAAAATTAAACACAAACAATGAAAAAAATTGGCATATTTCCAATAAACAAGATATTAAAATAGATTAATTTAAACTCAACGTAACATACTACAGTATGGGATGCGGGGTCCTACTAACATCTTAAGGACCCCAATGGGTCGGATCCTCCTCGTGGTGCATCCTGGGCAACGGAGTAGCGACCACTCCCCTTCCTCTGTGGGGGAGTTGTGCTACTCTGGCTAATTCCGGCCGAGGCGGGAGTAACCCACCTGTGGGTTGCTCGGTGGTGTGTGTTGCTGCCGGCCGTGCCGTTATTCACGGCCGGCAGCAGCAATGCTGGGTCGCCGTCGCTTCGCCACCTTTGCTGGCGAGACGATGGCGGCCAAGTGGGAGAGGCACTGCGTGGGGGGCGGGAGTTTGGGTAAATGCTCCCGCCCTGCCATGCAGTTCGGGCTGCCGGCTGTGAATAACGGCGCGACCGGCGGCAACAGTGCTGGGCCGCTGTCACCTCGCCAGTTGACAAGGTGATGGCGGCAAAGCGGGAGGTGCACTGTGCGGGGGAGCGGGAGTAACGGATAATGCTCCCGCTCTGCCGTGCAGTTCGGGGGCGCCGCGGTGAGGAGTCACTGCGCTCCCCCGATTGTTTCTTGACCGTGGGCGTAAGGTCGGGGGACCCCGCCCACCAACGGTCACATGGCGGTGGGCACCTTTCCCGTGTTCCGGGGGTGCCCATTAGCGCACACCTGCGCCAGCCGCTCTCTGTCTCCTCTATTATAGAGGGGCGCTCGAGAGCGGTGCAGGCGTGGTCTTCAGCTCCTTAAGGAGCTTTGGGGAGCCGCCCATCTGGCTCCCCCGAGGAGAGCCCCGAATAAACGGGGCGCCCCTAGCCGGGTCGACGTGAATAATCTTTTGATATCCCTCGGCCCGGCTAAAGGGTGAGGAGGAACACCGCGGGGTTTAGTGGGTAGGACGGTCCATTCCGGACCGGGCCGTGAGTCCCACACACCATCCCAGCTGCCCCCGCAGCTGGGATGAAGGCGCGTAAAGGCGTTCAAAGGCGAACAAAAGCTTTAAAACAATTTAAATTAAATGAATTGACTCCACAAACAATGAAAAAAAAATGGCATATTTCCAAATAAACAAGAAATTAAAATAAATTAGTTTAAACCAAAAGTAGCATATATTACATTACCTATATGAAATGAACAAAAGCTTTGTAACAAATAATTGACGATAGAGTGCACGTAGGGAGATTCCCCGCGCGACATGTATGAACCTGTTTATAACAGTCGACAAAGGCCGCCGCCGCCGCCGCTATGTTAGGTATGCTTCGACCTCCGATTAAAACCTTCGATTTAAAAGTGTCGGAGCCGAAGTCGGAACCGAAGGCGTAATTATAATCGGAAGTTCCGACTTAACGGAACCGGAGTCGAAGCTCCGTAACATCCCTGCTCACGAGAGACACAGCTGTTACCGAACTTATTTTCCGAGGCGTTGAGGCACCACAACGTCCCGTGGTACCTAAGGCGTATCCTTGCGAATTACTTCGTGGACCGGGCCATTTCCTTAAAAACAGTATAAAATAAATTTTTGAATACAACAAACGTGATTTTTACTTACGTAAATTTGTGATATGAAACGATTCTTATGCGAGTCTGAATCGCAACGGGCCGGTTTTTTTTTAACTTTGATTATATATTTCACGTCTTCTCACCAGTATAGGAGTGTGATCTTTTGACTTTTAACAAAAATATATAAGTTGGATATACCAAATTAATTGCTGAATAATTTAAATGTACCTAATTAGATAAGTAATGAAGATTTTAAGATAATTGAAAGAAAAGTATTTTGGAATAGTCATAATCTGCTACAAAAAACTTAAACAAAATAAAATGAAAGAAAATTACGAATAAAAATTATTGCTTCCATTTAAAAAGTTCCTTACCTCTCAGGCAAAATAGCTGATCCCATCAATCTTAATTGATTTGCAATCAACAACCTTCAAGTTCATTTTAAAAGTAATTTGGTAGAGCCTATCAGATCATTCGATTATGAATTTAGTCTTTGACATTTAATCGATGATGTTTATACCTTCATTAGTATTTTGCGAAGTTTACGATAGGTACTTATTTTATTTATCTACTTTATTGTGCAGAGTAATACATGTTTATAAATATTTAGAGTATGTTATAATAGCTATGTGTGATGCATGAACCCTTAATTTTTGACGTATTTTTCCCATCGTAATATTGACTCAATCACATCAGCCTCAGTTCTCTGCTGGATATAAGCCTCTCCCAATTTACGCCACAGCACACGGTCCTGCGTATCAGCATCCAGTTGCTGCCTGCGTCCTGTTCAGGTTGCAGGTGTTACTGTCCGGCTCCTCCTATTTTTATTTTGTGTACATCCACACGTACCGACAACGTAAGTTCAAGATTATAAGTAACTTATTCAAAATACATTAGAGACTCGTCTACCATTTTATTTGCAATGATAGATATAATATTGTATTCACGTAAAACAGAATGTACCTACTCAGATATGTAAAATCATAAAATGAGATTCAGAACTCTCTGCTTCATACATGTTATACCCTTTAGAAAAGCCCACATGATACTATAAATGCAATACATTGCTTAATTTGCATGCGGCAAGTCGCATGAATGCCAACAAAACCAGAACTGTTTGCGCACGGCTCCTCGATAATTCAGCCGCATCTTCCTTTATTTTCCTACAAAATATTTTACTATTCCAAAATTAAATTAAAAGAGAATATTAAATCGCGGTGTGAAAAATTAGCATGAGAATAAATGCATAGTTATATATTAGGTGCTAACATATGAAATTGGCGTTTTGTATAGGAGGAACAAAAAGTCGAATATTTTTAAATATAATATATTTAATTAATCAAAGTATGAACCGTTGTTTTCTATGCATTTTTGCCATCTCATAGGTAGTTCATTGATCCCTTTACTAAAAAAACCAGTCGGACGGGAATCAATAAAATCTGTGAAGGCGATTTGGACTGCCCCATCAGAGTTGAATTTTTTCCCTTGCAAGAAGTTGTCCAAATTTCGAAAAAAATGGTAATCTGTTAGAGCAAGATCCGGGGAGTACGGAGGATGTTTTAGACATTCCAATTGAAGCTCTAGTGTGTGGTCTAGCGTTGTCGTGAAGCAGCAGTGGCGTGGAGCGATTGACCAGCCTAGGTTGTTTAGCCGCTAGCTTTTCCATCATGGTTTGCAATTGCTGACAATAGACATCAGCCGTAATAGTCTGGCCAGATTTGAGAAAACTGTAATGAACAATACCGGCACTAGTCCACCAAACGCTTACAAGTAACTTTTTTGGGGTTAATTTTCGCTGGGGGCAGGATTTGGCTGGCTGGCCAGGATCCAACCATTGCGCTGAGCGCTTTCGATTATCGTAAAGAATCCATTTTTCGTCACAGGTAATGATTCGGTTTAAAATACCTTCATTATTGTGCCGGTTCAGTAATGTAACGCAGCAGTCGACGCGCTTTTGCCGGTTTGCTTCAGTCAATTCGTGAGGTACCCACCTTTCAAGCTTTTTAATCTTCCCAATTTGCTTCAAGTGAATTAAAACAGTTTTATCACTAACACCGCAGCCTGCAGCTAACTCGGACGTGGTTTGCGATGGATCCGCTTCCACAATAGCCTTCAATACTTCATTATCAACTTGAGTCTCAGGCCGTCCACGGGGCTTGTTCTGCAGGTCGACATTTCCTGAACGAAAACGTTGGAACCAAAAACGAACTGTGTTTTCTTTTGCAACATGACCGCCATACACATCATTCACCCTTCTAGTCGTTTCCGCAGCACTAGTGCCACGGCGGAACTCGTACTCGTAAATAATGCGATATTTTAAGTTTTCCATTTTGTAAAATGAGTGACGCAAACAGAAAAAAACAAATGAATGACGGTCATCGAAGGATAAATACATGAGTAAATAGCTGGGAAAATTTGAATTTGGAATTCCTTACCAAAGAGGAGAAAATCGTAATTAAAGTGGCCAGTACGAAAAACGCCAATTTGATGTGTAAGCACCTAATATTTTTTTAAACTTTATTATTTAAATGTCGGGTTGGTCAGAAATGAAAAATATAAATCAATCTGATTTTCAAGTTATGTTTGAATCATTATTTTATTAATCAAAAGTGAATGAGTTTGTTGCCAAAAAGAAAAGCTGGTGACAAAAACAGCATCACTTCCAAGATCATTATAAAACAATCTACAAAGATAAAAGACAGAAGAAACATTAAAATGAAAGCATCGAATTTATTCAGTACTATAATGGTGCTCTGCGGCTTCGTCCGGGTACAATTCTCCCATTTTCGCATAGGTAGGTACTATGTAAATTTATTCTTATTCTTATTCTTAAAACGTAGCATATGCTTAACCAGACTATAATCAATCATTATTCAAATTTCAGCTAGATCTGTTCAGCTGTTACAGTTTAATTGCATAACAAACACCCAGATACCTTCACAAGCTTTAACACATATAATAATATCAGTGAGATTATATTACCATTTGTTAGTATAAATGAGTATTATAAATGGTATGGTAAAAATATTTCTTTTTAGGCGACGTTAAAACGCACTAGGGATTTAAAAAATAAGAGCTAATAAGATATTTAACCAATTGTTTTTTTTAATTTAATTTTAATTTATTACCAATGTTCAGATGGCTCGAGAAATCGAGGCCCAGCGGTCCCTGCTCCACCAGGAAACCGTGGAGACATGGAAGGTGCGACTTGAGCAACCAAAGGGTGATTCGCCACAATCGCGGCCGTCAGACCGGTCATGGACGAGTGGCTGGAGAGGAGACACGGTGCTCTCTCCTACCGGCTGACACAGATGCTTGCCGGGCACGGTAGCTTCGGTAGGTATCTGTGGCGAAAACACCGGGAAACCACGGCCGAATCTCAGCACTGCGAGGACCGCAGCGACGATACGGCGCTCCACACGCTGGTGGAGTGCACGGCGTGGGCGCAACAGCGCCAGGTCCACGTAGTGGGTCTGGGCGTGGACACTCTCTCGCTCGAGACCATGGTGCGAGCCATGCTCTCCAGCGGGAGTAAGTGGGACTGCGCCGCCTCTATCTGCAAGCAGGTCATGCTCGTGAAGGAGGCGGCGGGCCGGGTGCGGGAGAGAGCTCTCCCACCCGAGTTCTGCAGTCGGCGGCCTGGACGCCGACGATGTGTTTATGCCGAGGACTATCGGCCTCCATGACCGGGGGTCTAAGGACGGTGAGAGGGCCGCTCACCGTCCTTACAGAAGCAGGCCCATGACGGCAGCGTGACGTGAGCAACTCACGCATGCCCGGGGGGGCATGCGTGAGTTGCCTTCCTTAGAAGCGGGATAACACCCGAAACCCCAAAGACGCGGGATAGCACCCGAACCACCCCCTGGGCGAGGCTGCATTGGCGGCCGTAGGTCTGTTGTGAGTCCCGGGACATCCTTCCGAGGGCTTACCCGGGGCTCCCAACCACAGGCTGTTGGGCGTTACGTGAGGTTTTTTAGTCGGTAAGAGTCCGGCATAACATCCTCTGAGGATTTTCCCTCACGTAAAAAGAAAAGGGCCGACCAATGTTGCATCGTAGTGTTCTGTAGCTGCCCATCTCTTTTGTTAATACAACCACAGTATATAGAGAACACAAGGCAGGTTAACACAGCCTGACTCATTGATAGTGGTTGCCGTAGCTTATAAACGTTTGAAAGTTCAGAGATGTAACACTCAATTATTATTTCCGATCTCATTGCTGTGTTGAATTGAAACCGATATGCTATAATAACATGCAGGCCATATCTACCCAACTACCAGCTTTTGTAACTTTAGAAGTGGCTATAAGGTATGTAATACCTATTAAATTATCTTTATTTAAGGTTAAGAACGTGGTTTCACGACTGCCATATTACTTATGCATTACATAGCACAAGCTTAAATTAGGCTAGATGGCGTTATGTGAGAATATTCCATGATATTTATTTTTATTACTACTTACAGGTCAATCCTATCACTTTTTGACTACAAAACTCTATTTCTCCAGAAACCATTGACGAAATTACAGTAAAATAACTTATCTTATTTTTATGAATAATCATGAAGTGTTCGTGGCCCCGCGGACTCAGTGTTCTGTAAACAATCACTGTAGTAAGCAACATTTTCTGTGGTCGGTTATGTAGATGGGTGACCATCACGTGACCACTTTGTGACAATTTAATTGCAGGCGTTTCCGTGCTTCGGAAGAGGAACACCCAAAAATTCCGAAATATGTTTTACCGAATTTCAATATTCCGATGTTCAAAATTCCGAAGATTATAATTCCTAAAATACAAAACTACGAATATTCAAAAGTACGATATTTATTTATCCGAAAGTCATAAGTACGAATTTTTATTTTCCCTAATTTCATTAGTACGAATAATCAAAAGTAAGGACTGGCTATTTTCCCGAAAAACATTATTCCGAATTTCAAATATCCGAAAATTCACTATTAAAAGTGTAAAAATTAAAATTGATATTATCCAGAGTTTCTTAAATAAATAAGTACCTATATTGAATGATGGTATTCATGTAACATAAAAATGAAGTTGAAACCCGACTCGCTGTGGTTCTAACCCGGAGTAATAAGAGTAAAAGAAAATTCAATTTGGTTAGGTTAAGTTAGAACCATGACCCATGTGCACGAGCCGAGCGAGCGAAGCGAGCGTGCCACGGTAGCGGCCAGCGAGTGCTTTTAAATACTGGTTAAAAGCATGGAGGAAGGATATTCCTCGATTGCAGTAACAAGCTTGTCTCGTCACTCTCAACTCGTCACGCAATTTTGGTAAGCTAAAGAATGCCTGCATGCATTTCCGCATGTCTGCTTGCTTGCGCATGGTTAAGGTTTCATGTAATTTATAATCTGAAGACTACCTTGCAGCCACAACAAAAGTAGTGATCGTTTAAAGAAACTCAAGCGGGGCTACGAGCGCTTTAATGCGAGTTTTACAAGGCTTTTAAACTACGGACATTATGTTTTTTTTTTCAAAATTTCGGTAATTGGAGTTCGTATTTATGGGTATACTACGCCAAATCGAATGCCAAATAATCGAACATCCAAATACTCGAACGTTCAAAATATCGAACGATTAATATATCGAACATTGATATTGTAATCGTCGATATTTTGAACGTTCGATATATTGAACGTTCTAGTATTTGGATGTTCGATGATTTGGCATTCGATTTGGCGTAGTATACCCCATATTTATGATATTTCAGATTTTTTGGTAATTGGAGTTCGTATTTATAATATGGCGGATTTTTAATGATTCGGAATTATACGGTTCGGTTTCTTGAAATTAGGCATTCTTACATTCGGAATTATAAACATTCGGAATTTTAAAATTATGACTTATAATGAAAAGGATTTATGAAACATCTGATTTTTGACTTTCGGGATTTCAAATCATTCGGACTTATGAAATTCGGAATAATGAAATTCGTGATTGTGACTTTCGGAATTAAGTTTTTCGTGTTAATAGTGTAGTTTACCTCTTCGGACGACATGTTAAGCCGTTTGTCCTGGTTGCCAGTAAAACAGCAGTCGTTAAGCCAAGTTGAAGGTCTTTATGTGCGTCTTGAAAATTTTCAACAGCCAGCAGTCACAACCTGCGCCTGTCCATACCAACACCTAAAATGGTAATTATAAAATGGTGGGACAAAAATCTAAAATGGTGAAATCTGGGCATATAATGTGCCTCTGCCTACCCCTTCGGGGAAGATAGGCGTGATTATATTATTATACATTATGTATGTATGTATGTATGTATAAATGATCAGCTGATATATAATAATACACAGATAATGGAACTTTTCTGCGGCAATGACCGAGACATGATCAGAAAACTTCCACCGAGCTCATAATACTCACATAGCTAACTATAATAATAATACTTTGTGTGAATTCTGATCCTGATCAACTTATCCCCTGTACGTGAGTTCGTGCGTAGACTTAACTTAGGATATCTTAGGTACGTAGTGTTAGAATAATATGTAAGTATAACGCAAGTCAATGTTATCTACCTATACTAATATTACAAAGAGGAAAGATTTAATTGTTTGTTTGTTTGTTTGCATCGAACAGACTCCGAAACAAGTAGACCGATTTGAAAAATTCTTCCATATTTGGAAAGCTACACTATCTCCGAGTAAATTTGGCTATATTTTATTCCCGTATTCTTAGGATACGATAACGGGATCTACGCGGGTGAAACACCGTGACGTCCGCTAGTGTATGATTAGTTTCTGTTATCTGTTTTTATTTGATTCCGTGAAAAATATAAAAATAACAAAATTTGGATAACTACCAATAAAAAAATGGGATTTTTTGTTGGTTATGTAAAACATGTCTTTTCTCTCGAGAAGCCGCAAAAGCCTTTTAACCTATGGACGTTATAATAGTCTTGTAGCTAAATGAACGATTTAAGAGGACGTATGACGCCAAATAGACTATTATCTTGATCTAGATCTCAGGACTCGTGAGGTCTGATGAACTAAGATTACAACACAAGCAACTTCAGTTCATGAACTAAAGATCTACTAGCCTGAAAACACGATTACTAAAAAAAACCTCGATACTTTTAATTTTTAAAAACACCTCGTTTTAGTTAAACTTTAGGCTGGATCTCTATAATTATCTATTATTTGGATATTATTTTTAATGTATAAGAAAGACAATACTAAAAACTTCATTTACACTAGTCGGTTTTTTTAATATTTATAATAGTTTTCTTTTTATCTGTAAATAACTGTTTTTTAGCTTTCATATCATTTCGCTAAACGCGCTCCAAGCTATCTCTCTCTTTCTTTCCTCACGAAATCTGTATGCGCTATCCTCTACCGATTACGATTAGTCTGGCTGCGCGCCTTGTAGGAAGCGGACCTATGCCCGATTGCGTCACACAATGCTCAATTACGACATCGATAGATCGATTAAAAAACTTTTGAATTCCTGAAGCAAGCTAGGGGGGGGGGGGGGGGGCTTGGCTGTAGGTGTATAATATCTTAATTTGTGTAAATAATAAATGTAACTAATTATAAAAGTTATAAATATTATAAAGACCAAAAAAATTATTAAAAAGGAACATAAAAAACGTTTTTCGCTCGTAGAATGAGAGAAATAAAAAGCTAAGAACCGTATTGATTGTTTACTATCCGATGTAAATTTTCTTCATCTTACTTAGCTTCTTCACGATGGCTTGTAGAAACTAGGGTGTTACTTTTGTGTTGAGTAGGTCGGTATGATTTGGCATATTATCTCCTCAATATTGTTGCCACCGAGAATCATCTAAGTTCCCAATGGCGTTACGGAATGCCTGTACCAGGACCTCGTTCGTTAGTCAGCACCTGCACTGCTTCAAGTGACGTCGGCCTGGGCCTAGAAGATCTTCATGGGGCCCAGACCTTATCTGCATATTAGCATCTGCCCAGTTGCCTTCAAGCCCAACCATATTTCAAACCAGACGCAGCTTTTATTGGCTGCCAGGAGCAGCAGCTATGAATTGAATTTTCATCCCCATTGGCAAAGTTGAGAGCGACTGCTGTCTTACCTCCCCAAGCTCGATAGGTTGCCTAATTGAAATGGACGCTTTCTAGGAACAATAATAATAAACCGGCCAAGTGCGAGTTGAACTCGCCCATGAAGGGTTCCGTAGCAGCAAGTAACATAATATAAAAGTTCGTGTAGTTCGTTGTAACTTTCATTGATGTTCGCAGTGGTAGTGATTTTTCTCGGCGAAAATTGCGGTAAATGACGTTTTAAAAAAAACTACCATCTTGATTTCGTTCAAACCAATTTTCTTCGGTAGATTTTATCACGATGTACATTATATATATATATATATATATTTTTTAGATTTATCATTCTCTTAGTTTAGAAGTTAGAGGGGACACACACACACACACATTTTTCCACTTTGGAAGTGTCCCTTGCGCAAACTATTCACTTTAGAAAAAAAATATGTTATAAACCTCAATAGCATTTTTGGAGACCAATCTATTGATACCCCACACGTATGGGTTTGATGAAAATAAAAATTTTGAGTTTCAGTTCTGAGTATGGGACCCCCAAAATTAACTGCTTTTTTTCTCGTTTTATACAAAAATCTTGATGCGGTTCACAGAATACATCTACTTACCAAGTTTTACCAACATAGGCCTTATAGTTTCGGAGAAAAGTGGCTGTGACACACGGACGGACAGACAGATAGACAGACATGACGAATCAATAAGGGTCCTGTTTTTGCCATTTGGCTACGGAACCCAAACCCAGAAACCGCCACTACTAGAAGTGCGGGCGAGTCAGTGCCGGAAGTAATTGCACGGAACATAAAACAATGGAGTCGGCTTTTTTTTTTTTTTATGTGAGGGAAAATCATCGTAGGATGCTATGCCGGACTCTTACCGACTAAAAAACCTCACGTAACGCAAAAACAGCCTATGGTTGAGAGCCCCTAGTAAGCCCTCAGGAAGGAAGTCCCGTGACTCCCACCCAACAGACCTACGGCCACCAATGCGGCCTCGCCCAGGGGGTGGTTCGGGTGCAATCCCGCGTCTGCGGGGGGTTTCGGGTGTGACCCCGCTTCTAAGGGGGGGCGTGCGTGAGTTGCTCACGTCACGCTGCCGTCATGAGCCTGCTTCGGTAAGGACGGTGAGCGGCCCTCTCACCGTCCTCAGACCCCCGGTCATGGAGGCCGATAGTCCTCGGCGAAGACACGTCGGCGTCGGTACAATGGAGTCGGCTAGTTCAAGTACAAAAAAGACAGTGTAAGTATTTTAAAAAAAAATATGTAAAATATAACACTGTCTTTAGACTTTCGATTTAATAGTAGAAAATTGCCGGTGATATTTTCAAAACAAAATTGTTTCAAAAATACTTGTTGATTCACATAAAAGAATAATCATTTTATTGAAGGTACTAATGAAAGAAAAATGAGTTTTTACTGAATGATGATGCTGTTGGGCGCAACAGCGCCAGGTCCTCGTGGTGGGTCTGGACGTGGACACTCTCTCGCTCGAGACCATGGTGCGATCCATGCTCTCCAGCGGGAGTAAGTGGGACTGCGCCGCCTCTTTCTGCGAGCAGGTTATGCTCGTGAAAGAGACGGCGGGGCGGGAACGGGAGAGAACTCTCCCACCCAAGTTCCGCAGTCGGCAGCCTGGGCGCCGTCGACGTGTCTTCGCCGAGGACTATCGGCCTCCATGATCGGGGGCCAGAGTACGGTGAGAGGGCTCACCGTCCTTACAGAAGCAGGCCACTCTGCCGTCATGACGGCAGAGCCCCCCCTTAGAAGCGGGATTACACCCGAAACCCCCCAAAGACGCGGGATAGCACTCGAACCAGCCCTGGGCGAGGCCGCAGTGGCGGCCGTGGGTCTGTTGGGAGTCCTGGGACATCCTTCTGAGGGCCTTACACCCATAGGCTGTTGGGCCTTACGTGACGTTTTTTAGTCGGTAGGAGTCCGACATAACATCCATGAGGATTTTCCCCCACGTTAAACGAAAAAAAAACGATGATGCTGTAAAAATTTAAAAAGATACTATTCTTGAAATATAATAACGGGGAATTCGTTGTTAATTAAAAAACACCAATGGTTTTGGCAGGTTTGAGGACAATCAAATAATAAGTCATTACCTCTGAAATTGCCGTTCTGCAGTACTGGCCATTTCAAATCAAAATAATTTTTGTTTGGCTAAGAATTCTAATTTCAAATTAATTTTATTTTAAAAACATAGAATTCATTTTCCAAAATTAATCATTTGTTTATTTATTAGTGTGACGTTTTCATTGCATTTCAATCTTTTTCGTCATCGTAGATACGTTAAAAATTCGAGTAATCTATACTAATCTATACTAATATTATAAAGAGGAAAGATTTGTTTTTTTGTTTTTTGTTTGTCTGTTTGTTTGTAACGAATAGGCTCCGGAACTACTGGACCGATTTGAAAAATTCTTTCACTGTTGGAAAGCTACACTCTTTGCTGTGAACATAGGCTATGTTTCATTCCCGTATTCCCACGGTAACGGGAACTACGCGGGTGAAACCGCGTGACGTCCACTAGTTATGAAATATGAGAATCGTCGTGGCAGCAACGCGGCACAAGCGGCACGCAACATCAACGACGTTTACGGAGCTAACACTACAATCCAACGCACCGCCTGTTGCTCGCACTGGTTTGCTCGCTTTCGTTCTGAAAATTTCGACCTGAAAAATGAACCTCGCGGTCATCCGAAGACTTTGGTCGACAATGACGAATTAAAGACGTACACTGCCCTAAACGAAAACTTACCCCTAGAAAAGTGATGGTCACTGTTTGGTGGTCTAGCGCGCCGGTGTGATTCATCACAGCTTTTTACCAAACGGGGTGAGCATTGATGCAGATGTGTTCTGTGAAGAACTAAACACGTTGATGGTGAAGCTGGCACAGCATTGATCAATCGCTCGTCTCCGCTGCTCCTGCACGACAATGCGCGACCTCATACTGCAGACGGTCCCCAAGTTGCAAGAACTGAGGTTGGAAGCTCTCTGTCATCCGCCAAACTCACCAGACCTTGCGATACAGACTTCTACTATTTCCAGAATTTGGATAACTTTTTGGCGGGAAATAAATTCAATACCCAAGAGGCAATACAAAATGCCTTTGAAGAATTTGTTTGAATGACGGCAATTTTATTTAATATTAATTTTATTTAATATTAGTCATAGGAAAGAATGTTTAATTGCTACCTGTTCAGGTGAAAATCGCCCCATAAAAATAGAACGAAATAAACGAAACCAGATATTGTAGGAAGATTTCATGGTCCTCAAACTCTAAGTCTTCTTATCTCGATTGTATCCTTACTGGCTGAATTGTTGGATCCCAGACATTCACGAAACATGCCCCTAAGAGAAATTGACGTGGTTATTAAAAAGAGCTTAGTGATGTGAAAAGAAAGAGCAATTATATAACACCTGATTCCAAAAAAACAGCAATGTATCAACAAATACTTTTGAAAATACGTTATTTATATGAGCCCCATTACCCCACTGGACCTAAAAGACATTATAAACGTGTCAGACTTGAACTGATTAAAGCCATGCACTGTTCTTATTAGCTGTAGTTTCTATCGGCCTAATGTAGTCATTTCTAATTTTTCATAGATTCATCGACAGCCTGTTGATGAATCCATGAAATTTAAAATTGCTAATTTTATAATAAATAAAAAGATTTTAGAGTTCTTTTTTGTTTTTTATTTCATAAAAAACAAAATTGAAGGCTTTATACACGGTCACATTCCAAAAGTATCACTTGGTCCCACGTAATACGTTCAAGTGAACAGAGGCAGGCTATGGAAACCTGCTTAGACTTGACCTTCAACATGGCTTCATGACGACCTAACTCCTGGATGCCAAGATGGATTACTAACAAAACTTTCGGCCATCACGGGCCCAACCAAGAAATCCATTCTCGACGTAACTACTCGAAAGCGTAAATATGAAAATTTACTGGTGAAAGGTATCTCAAAATTTGTCATTTTTAAATATGAGACAAAAGATATTTCGCAAATAAATTTCTATCGACGTTTTCATCTCAAATGATTTCGCCCTTATCTTGATCGATTACACAGAACAATAAACAAGTGTCAAGAGTTCCATTTGTTTATCCTCTGAGTAACAAAGTTCACGTTAATAGTATTATTAGTATGGGCGGAGACCCTGACGGCTGTGGCTAGATTGCTGAGCCTGCAGAGGGCGATGGCCGTCAGGATGATGAGGGGATACCGCTCGATTTCAGGTGAGGTGGCATGTTTCCTAGCCGGGACCGCTCCATGGGACCTGGAAGCGAGAGCCCTTGCGTAACTGTTTAGATGGCGCAAGGAGACGCTGGAGCTGGGCCAAAGGCCTGCGTCTCGGGAAATCGAGGCCCAGCGGTCCCTGCTCCACCAGGAAACCGTGGATACATGGAAGGTGCGACTAGAGCAACCAAAGGGGGATTTGCCACAATCGCGGCCGTCAGACCGGTCATGGACGGGTTGCTGGAGAGGAGACACGGTACTCTCTCCTACCGGTTGTCACAGATACTTACCGGGCACGGTAGCTTCGGTAGGTATCTGTGACGAAGACACCGGGAAACCACGGCCGAGTGCCAGCAGTGCGAGGACCGCTGCGGTGACACAGCGCTCCTCACGTTGGTGTAGTGGACGCAACAGCGCCAGGTCCTTGTAGTGGGTCTGGACGTAGACACTCTCGCTCGAGACCATGGTGCAAGCCACGATCTCCAGCGGGAGTAAGTGGGACTGCGCCGCCTCTCTCTGCGAGCAGGTTATGCTCTTGAATGAGGCGGGGGGGCGGGTACGGGAGAAAACTTTCCCACCCGAGTTCCGCAGTTGGGCGAAGACATATCGCCATGTGCACATGTCTTCTCTGAAGACTATCGGCCTCCATGACCGTGGGCCTGAGGACGGCGAGAGGGCTACTCACCGTCCTTACAGAAGCAGGCCCATGACGGCATCGTGACGTGAAAAGTTCACGCACGCCCTTAGAAGCAGGATCACACCCGAAACCCTCCAAAGACGCGGTATAGCACCCGAACCGCCCCCTGGGCGCCCTGGGCGAGGCCGCAATTGTGGCCGTAGGTCTGTTAGAAGTCCTGGAACATCCATCCGACGGCTTACCCGGGGCTACCAACCATAGGCTGTTGGGCGTTACGTGAGGTTTTTTAGTTGGTAGGAGTCCGGCATAGCACTCATGATGGATTTTATCTCACGTTAAAAAAAATTGTATTATTAGAATCTTTTTCTTCATTCAGTCTTTTCAAGAAGTGGAGGCACTGGCGAGTGCGTGTCCCTCTCGGAGACTTTGATAGGATAAAGAGTAAAAACTGGAAGATGAAAGCGTTAGGAGTATGTATGTAGGCTTAGTCAGTGAAAGGCTTGCAAACGCGAGCCTTTCCGACTTAGATGTGGATGAATGCTGGAATATTATGAAAGAAAGTATAGTGGATAGTGCAAAAGAAGCATGTGCGAGTGCAAAGAGACATGAACATTCGAAAGTGATGCCTGGTGGGATGCAGAGGTTCAATCCTGCGTAGCAAGAAAGAAGAAAGCGTGTTTGGATTATGTGTCATCTCATCAACTTGCCAGGATTTGGGATTGATGGTGCGCTGCTTCGTGCCGTGTAGTCTACATGTGTGGGATGTACGGCATGTGTGCGGGTGGGCGGCAGCCTGTCTCCCTGGTCTGACGGCAACATTGGCGTCAGACAGGGTTGCGTGCTGTCGGCCCTGCTGTTTGTCCTGTACCTGGACGATTGTCTTAAGAGAGTAAGATCGATGAATGTTGGATTGCGAATGGGTGACTTACTTGTGAACAGTTTGCTGTATGCAGATGATGCCGTGCTCATAGCCGAATCGCCATCAGAACTACAGTCTCTAGTCACAGCGATGAAAGATGATAGTCTAATGAGAGGCTTCCATTTGAACGCGACTAAAACGAAAGTGATGGTATTCGAAAGAGAAGAGGACAGAACGAATGCCAGGATAACTGTAAATGATGTAGTGCTGGAACAGGTAGATAAGTTTGTATATCTTGGATGTGCATTAAGCAGGGATGGACGGTACACCACTGATGTAGAAAGGAGGGTAACTGCGGGAAATAGTGTGAATGGAGCGTTAGGCAAACTTTTGGGTACCAAAACCCTAAGTCAAAAGGTACAGCTCGCAGTACACAGTGCGGTGCTGATACCTACATTCATGTATGGAAGCGAGAGTTAGGTATGGCAGGAAACGCATGAAAGTAGAATAAACGCGGTCGAGATGTGCGCGCTACCCAAAATCTACGGAGTAACGCTCGCAGATCGCGTTCGGAATGAAGATGTAAGAAAGAGAGTTGGTCTGGAAGAGAGTGTCGGTGTTAAAGTAAGGAAGGACATGCAACCATCGTAGGTTCGGGCATGTGGAGCGAATGGGTGATGAAAGAATGACAAAACAGATATACAACGCGAAAGTGGATGGACGTAGGAGTCGGGGAAGGCCACGACACACCTACCACGACCAAATTAATCGTGTGTTAGTTGAAGGTGGTGTCAAGAGCCGAAGGTACCGACGTGCATGCATGAAAAGAAAAATGAAAGTTGAAGAAGCAAGTGAAGTGTGTATGGACCGTGCCGTGTGGCGCTCGGTTCTTTCTGCCTACCCCGCAAGGGATTTGGCGTGAAGGTAGATAGATGGATAGTATCTTTTTCATCATTGTTCTTTTACAGTAAAAAAGGATTATTCGTTCTTCATAATTCGCCTTGATGCGGTGGTGCATTCGGTAGTATAGAATAGAATAGAATAGAATAGAATTTTATTGATCAATTTTACAAAATAGATTGCACTCGTAAACAAACAAAAATCGCCTGGTCTACATTACTAAATACAATTATTAATGCTTATACTAGACAATTATAATTACATTTTATACGATTCGGCTTAAAATACAATTTAAAGAGGTAAATAACTAATGTAGGCCATCTTGCTTATGTGCGACAAGTCTGATCTAGGTTTATGTCAAACCTGTGTTTCAGACCCTCACTGATCTGAATTTATCTTACGGCTAAAAAACAATAATTTAACAGTATCTAATTAATAGTCTATATTTAGACATAGGTTTAGGTTAACATTAGTTTAGTATAACCGATGGCCGCGCTGAGGCTCTGATTTTATTCTGGGGTCGGGCCGAATGTTCGTGTGATCCACAAAATGATGTTTCGGAGTTTGGGTGCTCGATAGTCCGCTTGTTGAGGCAGGTTTATAACATTACACTTCAACGAATAGGAGCAACTATGAATAAAGTTTCGAAAACGGGAAAAGTTATTCCTTTTGAGAGTATACGTTGCGTGCGCTGAGTAAATATAATTAAAGTTACATAAAAATTGTGAATTGCGAAATTGTTCATTTTAAAGTTCTATAAAAAATCTCCTATTTTTATAAGCAGTATAATACGGTCCTATTTTAAAAAAAGTAAAACTAAAAACCGAGTAAAACTATTCACACTAATATCTACTCCATTCTATTCATTGTTCGCCAGTGCGTTGCGATCCGCCCCTACTTGCGTTACTATAATCTGTCACCGACTGACGCGGCGCCGCGTGAATATGGCGCGCGATCTGTAGCAAAGGGGCGCGGGGGTAGCGGCAGTGAATCATGCGATTTGGTTAGGGTCAGGCAAGCTCTTAATAATTACATGACCATAACTGGATATATATATGAAGATTATGCGTTCAACGTCAGCGAGGTACATTATTCACAGTGATTAACGTCTTGGAGTTCGAACGTGACGTCACGAGTTCATGACTTGAATAGTTGCTGTAATCTCCTACTACTACTAGTGCATTCTATAGAGATTTTATTCTGTAACTATACATTGATGAAAGTGTTAATTTAGAAATAATAATAAATATATACTGAGGGATGGTACGATCGATGTATGTCGAGCGTGTCATCATCCTGGTGAGTCTCTCAGGCATATTATTTCTGGTTGTTCTCGTCTTGCTAACTGTGAGTTCTTGCACAAGCACAACCTAGTAGCCAGGATCATCCATCAGCAACTTGCTCTGAACTATAGCCTGGTGGATATAGAGGTTCCATATTACATTCAGGTATGTAGCTGAGCCAGTTCTCGAAAATGGTCATATCACATTGTACTGGAATCGATCTATTATCACAGACAGGACTGTTGTTGGCAACAAACCTGATATTGTGGTCATTGATCAATCTGAGCGGCGAGCGATGATTATTGACATCACCATCCCGCATGACGAGAATCTAGTGAAAGCTGAGAGTGATAAAAAAATAAAATACATTGACTTAGCTCGCGAGATTGTCGACATGTGGGAAGTTGATGCGACAATCATTGTTCCAATAGTCATTTCCGTTAATGGTCTTATGGCTAATAGCCTCGACCAACACCTTCAGAGGCTCGCGTTGGGCAGCTGGAACAAGGGCGTGATGCAAAAGGCAGTGCTACTAGACACGGTACCCATTATGCGGAGGTTCCTGTCTTTGGAGTCCTGACCACCGGTAGCTTGGTCCCTGTACCCGATACCGGTGGGATACTATATTTTATATTTTTAAACTAGCTGTTGCCCGCGACTTCGTACGCGTGAAAATTATGTTATAATGCAAATTTGATTGCTCTCTGCTTAGCCCCTAGGATATGTAGCGTGATAATATATAGCCTATTTGAAGACCCTACCCCTAGTTAATATTTGTGCAAAATTTGAATCAAATCTATTGAGTACTTTTCGAGATCCTTCCGGACCAAGCTATTTCTAACTATATTTTCGCCTTCGGTATCTTATGTTGAACACCCAGCGAGTATTTTTTTTTAAATATTTCCAATGTACAGTTTTGACTTTTCTATCATTTTATTATATGTATAATCGTAAACTACCTGTTGCCCGCGACTTCGTACGCGTGAAAATTATATTATAATGCCGATTTGATTGTTCTTTGCTTAGCCCCTAGGATACGTAGCGTGATAATATATATGGCCTATTTGAAGACCCTACCCCTAGCTAATATTTTTGCAAAAGTAGAATCAAATCTATTGAGTAGTTTTTGAGATCCTTCCGGACGAAGCAAAGCAAACAGACAATCAGACAAACAGACAAAAAAATTTCTAACTATATTTTCGGCTTCGGTATCTTATATTATATTTCCAATGTACAGTTTTGACTTTTCTATCATTTTATTATATCTACTTATAGATAAAGATGTATTTCCTTTTATATCTGTATTTAAAAAATTAATTTATAAGTTAATTAGTGAAATAAAGAGAATAATAATAAAATAAAATATGCAGAATAGTCCACAAATTTTTGTCCTTAAGTTAAATAATTGTAAAATACTTTAAAAAACTAAAAAACACGCTTCAAACCCTTTTATTTAATACCCATATCATGGGGGTGCATTTCAAATAGCCAATCCGCCATCTTGGATTTAAGTCGCGTGACAATTTTTTTCGTATTCCTAACAGCAAACCCTTTCATTTGATACACATATCATGGAGGTGCATTTCAAATAGCCTGTCCGCCATCTTGGACGTCCGCCATATTGGATTTAAGTCACGTGACAATTTTTTTCGTATTTCTGACAGCAAACCCTTTCATTCGATGCCCATAACATGGGGGTGGATTTCAAACAGCCAGTCCGCCATTTTGGGGAGGCCACCATATTGGATTTGTAATGACGTTTTTTAGTTAGTCATGTATTGTCATCAGAACTCAGAGCGTGTGCAAAATTTCAGCTTGATCGAAGGACGGGAAGTGGGTCAAATTAACATTCCAAGATTTTCTTATATACTTAGTTACAAGTGAAGCTAATAAAAGCGTGTTAAAATAGATCTCTTTACTAAGCACCGTGCAAAATATACCTCTTCGGAGAGTCCTCGAGAAAAATAATAACAATATTTGTGGACAATCACACACAACATCATCTAGCCCAAAGTAAGCTTATATAAGCTTGTGTTATGGGATCTAGACGACTGATAGACATACTTATATATTTCTAAATAAATAACGTGAGGGAAAATCCTCGTAGGATGCTATGCCGGACTCTTACCGACTAAAAAATCTCACGTAACGCCCAACAGCCTATGGTTGAGAGCCCCGGGTAAGCCCTCAGGAAGGATGTCCCGTGACCATTTATAGTATACATAGAAAACACCCAAACTCCGAAACAAACATTTGTGGATCACACAAAATATTAGACCGACCCAGGAATCGAACCCAGGACCTCCAGCGCCGCAGGCGGTATCACTAACGACTACGCCACAGAGGCAGTCATCAAATCTTACTAATATTATAAATGTGAAAGTTTGTGAGTGTGGATGTTTGTTACTCTTTCACGCTCAAACGGATGAACAGATCGGGCTGAAATATGGTACGCAGATACATTGAATACTGGAATAACACATAGGCTACTTTTTATCCCAGGAATGAGTTCCCACGGGAAGGGACCAATTTTTCGCTAGTATTTAAAGGCATGTATTTAAATCGATATCTGTATATTCCCTTTTTCCTAATTAAATATTTCGAAGTTAAACCAATAATACTGACTTGCACACTAATTATGCACACAAAATAAAGCAAATTCATTACACTGTTTTATGGTATTTACAGAACTATTTTACTGAAAGGATAACTATTATCAAAATTGTTTATCTAACAATTCCTTAGTTCAACAAAAATATTAAAACTTTTTTAAGGAAAACCATCACCTAATTTACTTTTAGGAACATCATTTATTCTAAATAAAACTCCAATTTAATCAGTCACCTCTACCAAATTAAATTTTATTAATCAAAAATATAAAAACCTAACCTAACCTATTCCGTTATACGATTGTAGAATTTAGAGTGCAAGTTAGTATTGTCGATATGCAATTCGTATTTTTGTTTTACAAATCATATATTCGGTGTACGAACCAAATTTTTGGTGTAAATTCGATTAAAAAGGTCATCTCGTTCTGAGTAATATTTAAGTTTTTTAAGTAGAACATGTTTAGTTAAGCAATTGGATTTTTTGCACAGCATTTAATTTTCTGGTTTGCATTCAGTAAATTAGTGGAATTATCTAGTGTGCAGAAAAATTAAAAAGATGTGCATTTAATAATATCCCGTATTTAAATAAAATAAATAATATTAATATTTATTTACTATTAAATAAATATTAAATCATTTTGAGGTTTCTTTTACCGTTTCCCATTTGGGACCTAAGTATAACGATTTAAAAAAATCTGTCCAACTGCATAGACAAAAAAGAAAGAGTAAGTATATTTCTTATTCTTCCAATATTCCAAATCCAATATTCTTGTAGGAATAAATACTCTGAACAGAACATACAGATTTTAACAGTCGAGACCCATTACTTACTTCCTAGCTCGAATCTTTCCAATAAAGAGTAGAACAACTTTTTGTCAACTTGCCGTTTTTAGTACTTAATGTGTGTTTGTAAATGAATGTCATAGAATTTTACTGACGACTATGATGCACAGAAAAATTCTAATGAGTTTTTGTTGCATTTTTATGTATATCCTATGTATGTGTCTGTTTTGTACGAATAAATAAATAAATAAATAAATAAATAACAAATTTTAATTCAGACATTAGTACAGATAAATAGAATTAAAGTTTTCGTGACTGCATTTTTATTATTATTTTCTTGTGGTGGACGCCGGCTATGCCCAGCGGTCGATCCGATCGCCTGTTTTGCTACCCATTTTGTTCAATTCGTGACTGCAAGCTTAACCTATTTCTCTCTCAGATAATAATCATTACATACCATCTAACGTGCGAGCAGCCTTACCCTTACCATTGGATGGGGAGGAATTCCCCAACACCTGGAAAGGGTACAGCAACAAAATAAAGGGTAAAATATTTACCTTGTCGTAGTTTATAATTTTACTTATGTTAAAAAACCGAAAGTCTCTGCGTGTAGATGTGTAGATGTTTGGATGTTTGTTACTCTATCACGCTGTATATGCTGAACGGATCTGGCCTGAATAGATATTTCTTTTCATTTCATTTATTTCGCAGAATATGGGTACAATAGATGTTTTACATAATATAATTATTGAGTTACACCATACTTAGCTTTACAGCATGCAAAAATTACACAAACAATGACAACAGGGATATCAAATATGTATTATATAATCAAGAATACGTTTTTAAGTAACTTCTCATGAAAAGCGGAGACGGTAATAAATTTTTATTTATTATGTTTTTTTTTTTTTTTAAATTTATTTATCATATAAACAATTAACTTATCAAAAAGGTACTTAAGCATTATAAAAACCTATGCGGTTTGTATCTAATGCTACTAATAATCTACATTGATGGTGTTTAACTTTACAATAGTGCTAACATGAAATGATTTTTTAATGATTTTTTAAAATTAGGCACAACATTGTTTGCATCCACATCCCGCAATTTTTGCGGTAATGCGTTAATGAGTCTAGGAACCAGGTAAGCAGTCGTTCGCTCGCCATACGTATTGTTTGCGCCACTCGTACACAACTGGTTTTGAGCGACCGCGCGAGTGAGTGTTTTATTTTGGTTCGAAATTTTTGATTATAAAAATTTTCTGTGAGTAACATATACTTGACTTGATCCTGAACTGGCAAGATTTTGCAGAAGTTAAATAGGCCATTATCGTCATTTTCAAATTGTTGCTTTATTTTTGTGGAGACGATGTTACGAAGAATTCTTCGCTGTAGATTAAATATACTTTGTAGGTATGTGTTATAAGTGCGACCGTAGCTACTCAATCCATATTGAATATAAGACTCAGCTAGAGAGTTATATAACATCAATTTGATTTTATACGGAATGCGATTTCTAAGTATAACTATATTTGCAAGAAACTGTCTTAGTTTATTGCAAACATTTTCAATATGGTGTCCCCAATTTAATTTGTTATCAATGATCACGCCCAGATACCGTTGGCTATCAACATTTTTTATAAGCGGACAGTTACATTGACGTGTTGGTGATCCATGTAGGCAGATGTGGTTGTGTACAATCAGGTCGTCATATGGTGAGTGTTTGAGGTGTGGGGATTTGATCTGCATTAGTTGCGTCTTGTCTGCATTAAGTACTAACCCAGAGTCGTGACACCATCTCAAAAGGACATTAAAATCTGATTGCAAGCGCTCTGCAGCTTTTTGTGGGTCTTTATCGGCACTGACTAAACATGTATCGTCCGCAAACTGATAACATGTACATGATTTTAAACATTTAGCCATGTTATTGACGTAACAAAGAAAATGAAGTGGCCCGAGCACCGATCCCTGTGCTGTTCCCTCATTAGCATCCTTGAGGTCACTATATGTGCTTTCTATGCGAACAGTAAGTTTTCGGTTTAGTAGGTAGTTTTCGCACCACCGAAGCAATGGTCCTCGCACTCCAGTGGCTTCCAACCTCCTAACTAATAGTTTATGATTTAATGTATCAAACGCTCGTGAGAAATCAATAAACAGCACCAGAACGTACATCCTATCATTTAAATAAGTATTTACTTCATCAGTGAATTTTGAAAGGAGTTCTGTTGTGTTTTTACCAGGTTGAAATCCGTACTGATCATGGTTAATGACCTCATACGTTTTATAATACTTATGTATTTCCTGGCTAATATATTTTTCGACAATTTTGTCTCTAACGGACAACAGTGTAATAGGCCGGTAATTTGAGTAACTGGTTTTGGGACCTTTTATGTGTATCGGCCTAACGCACCCTATTTTTAGTACGTCAGGATACAAACCACTTGAAACACTGGAATTGACAAGATCAGCAAGGGCTTGTGACACATCTTTGCCCGCTGCTTTTATATGGGATATTTTTATGTCGTCAATACCTGGGGACTTGTTTGAGTTCAATTTATTTATTATTTTATGAATGCTGTCGCTTGTAGCTTTTTTAAATAGCATGCTATTATCAGTCTGCACATTGTAAATGCCCGGGTCTAACAGCTCAACACTACAGGTTGGTATTATGTCTTTTACGGCGTTGTCGAAGCAAGTCGCGAAGTTTTCCGTTATTTGTTTCACAGATAAACCTTGGGCATCAAAAGCCTTTAAGACAGCCGAATCTGCCGATAGTGACAACCTTCCAAGCATCTGGTTTAATATTTGATATTTTTTTTTGGTATTATTAAAGTTATCGTTAATTAAAGTAATATAATATTGGTTCCTTTTTTTTTCTAATATTTTATTTCTAATTTTATTATATTTTAATTTCAATTCCGGATCATTTGGATATTTCCTACAGAATTTATATAGTCGGTTTCGTTTTTCACATAATCGGTTTATATTCCCGTCTATCCAAGGAACTTTAACTCTAAGGAATCCTTTACACGTTTTTTCTTTAGTAGCAAGTGTGCATGCACCCTGAAAAGAACTACGTATAAAGTCATAAATTTTATCGGGGCATTTCATTTTACTGGTATGCAACCAATTTACCTTTTCAAGTTCTTTGCAAAGTATTTTATAGTCTATTGTTTTTTTAGTTACACTCTGTATATATCCCGGCGCAAGCGCCGGATCGCCGATGCAAGTGAACATAAGCGCTCGGTGATCGGCCAGTGTGACGTCTAGAACCGCCGAGTGCGGATGGCTTGCGGGGAAACGTGCAAAAATCTGATCAATGCAAGATTTTGTGATTTTATTAAGTTTTTTCTATATTCTCGTATACTGAGAAACTCCGCAAGTCAATCCACACCCGCCGAGCGCGTCCAAATATACATCTTTGTATGAGGATATACTTTTCAAGTTTATATTCATATCACCGACTAGAAGAAAGTTCTGTTTGGAGTTGTATTTTGAGACGTGATTACCTAGTTCCTTTACAAAGATTCGCTTATGAGTGCTAGGCGGCCTATAGGTTGCACACACAACCACTTCTTGGCTAGGATTAATTTTTAAGAGGCCCGTGATACTTTCGAATGTTTTTGTATTGTGCTGAAACTCTGTGAACTTAATATAATTTTTTATATATAATATAACACCCCCACCCCGCCTATTATTGCGTAGTTGTGTGTGCATGTTATACGTAGGTATGTTAAACAGAGGTGCAATATTATTTGAGATACCAGCTTCTATAATATATAACAATAACATCAATTGGTACTACACAGGTGTCAATCAGTTGAACAAGTTTGGTGTAGTTTTTTATCATAGATCTTATGTTTAGATGCAAACATGTTAAACTTAACCGACTGTTTGTAGGTAACTTTTTAATGAAATCTTGAGTAGATGTACAATCAAATAATTCAGTTATGGATGAACTAGTATACATTTTCTTTTTTTTTTTGTAGATAATATTTGAATTAATAAGCTTACTAATTATCTAATAAGATTTCGTGAAAACGGTACAGTTGTGATGTGTAGGTTGGTACTTATAAAATTTGTGATAGGTTTAGTTAATTTTTTATTTAATTAGTTGTTCTATGTCTAACTGGGTGCGAATTTGGTGAATTTTACTATTACCGTTTCTTCTTACGAATATCCTACCCTCTTTACACCAGATATAGTTATATGTTTTATTTAGATGTAGTTTTGTGTTATATAAAAGAGTTTTATTATACTTTGTTAGGGCTTCCCTCACGTAGACGCGATGCTCAGCCTTCTCCTTTGGGGCTTCAGGTAGCACAGTTCCCAGAGTCTAAATTCTTTCTTTGCTTGCTTCCACCCACTGTTTCCGGATCGATGCACTTTTTAATTCTATCAGAATAGGACCAGGCTTGTCTGCCGAATCTGAGGTTTTTTGGGTCGAATAGATGTCTTCTTCGTTCATAGCTAGTTTGGATGCTATGGTTTGAACAACCTTTGTGAGATTATTAGGGGGTATATCAGGCAACCCGGCAATTTCCACTGATTTAGACAGGGTTTTTTGTTCAAACCCTTGCACACTTTGCTCCAGTACAGCGACTCTTAGCTCCAAATTTTTATTTTTGTTTGTTAGGTCTTCGTTTTTGTTTTCAAGTTTTCTGATGGCATTTTCTTGCGTTTTTAAAGACGTTTCCATAGTTGTGATCTGTTCGCTCAAAAATTCTAGGGACTGTTCTAAACCTGCTATTTCTTCTTTGAAAGTTTTCTTCAGTTCTCGGCTGATGTCCTGTACAAGCTTTTTCGTATCCAGAGTTTGGACGTTCGTAACAGACCCATAGTCAGATTCGTTGTCCTCGTCGTCTTCGTTTGGGATTAAGAAAGATGATCTGTTCGATAGATTTTTCTGGCAGTCTTCGCAACTCCACTCGATGCCAGGGGAGTTTCGTAAAGTGTTCAGCTGCTTATTTGAGAGCTTTACACAGTTAGTATCTGCGTGAACCACCTTTACACATCTGCTACAGGTTAATCCAGGTTTTGTTTTGGTTATGTTTTTGTTACACTTTAAACACTTTTTTACGACCATCGCGGGTAATTATTTTAAATTAGCACACAAGCGTTCGCTGTCAGCGCACAACGTAGACGTCTACTCGTCATCGCGTAAAATCACTACCCTTTTTTTGCGCAGTCAGTGAAAAAGTAGCCTTTGTTCTTTTCTTGGACCCAAACTATCTCTGAACATTTTATCAAAATCAGTTCAGCGGTGTAGACGTGAAAACGTAACAGACAGACAGTTACTTTCACATTTATAATATTTGTAGAAATGAACTCCAAACCAATTATAATACTGTGACTTTAGCGTATAATTCGAATCATAACCATTAAAAGGAAGCCCCAGAAGCTGATATTAATTAGTCCTTGCGACACGTTACTTACGTTGTACGTGATCCAAATAACACATTGAATATAAACCTTTTCAATGTGAAAGCTCGTACTAAATTATATTGTTTCGGTTATAAACAGTTTATATGTACACCCATGTCAATGTCATATGCTTCTGCGGACCTGATGTGTTAATTGTTGCTGGGATTTTAGACCGTCCCTCTATTGTGATAGTAGCTATTCTGTCGTGCATAAGTAAAACCGTTCTGAATTAATTTTGGGTTATAAAAAGGTTTCAACTTTCATAATGTTTTGTAATATTTTCGTGAATGGACAAACAATTTGAGGAATGTTTTGGACGTGACATCATTAATTAAGCTGTTCCGTATTAGAAAAATGACTTGTAGGTATCTATATAAAATTTTATTATAAATATATTTATATGAAATTGAAAATTGGTTACCCAAACGACGTGGTAACTATATGATGTAAGTTATCTTTTTTTTTGGGAAACCAGATATTACTTTTCAGGGATTGAAAAAAATATAATAAAATTTCACTTAACAGTTTTTTGTGGTCAAGCTCCCACAACATAGTTCAACCGATTTTAGTAAGATCGTTATATTTTTTTGGAAGGTACGAGTCTAGATCATAAACTGCTATTTCTTTGTTTTATGTTAATGGTTTATTTGATCAACAGTTTCTAAGCTTCCATCAAAAAAACTTGAATATTTGCCCCGCAAACGCTCAATATTGTAGACATTTCACAATTTTTTTTTCGCAATGAAAGCCACACGTAACCATCGTACTTTATAATTCATTTAGCTCATATTTCAAGCAGTTGACTGCCTCTGTGGCGCGGTCGGTAGTGATACCGGCTGCGGCGCTGGAGGTCGTGGGTTCGATTCCCACCGGAGACAAATATTTGTGTGACCCATAAATGTTTGTCTCAAGAGTCTGGGTGTTTCTATGTATAATATGTATGTATTTAAAAGTATATAAGTATTAATATCCGTGGTCTGATACCCATAACACAAGCAGGTTATTCCTAGCTTACTTTGGGATCAGATAGCGTTGTGTGAAATGTCCGTGAATATTTATTATTATTATTATTTATTTTAGTAGAGGGTTAACAAAATTATTTTAACGATTAAACTACCATGAATTTTCAACAAGTATGGAGAATATTTTTGCATCCAAAATATTTTTAAGCAAATATTGAAGGACGTTGATAAAATTTAATGTTAAACACACAAAATAGTACGAGTGTACACACCTTATGATCACGTTTTACCAGCCCATTATTTCACCAGATTTGTTTTGACAATAATAATAATAGTATTTAGATCCACATTCATAAATTCACTAATTCTACACATAAACTGTTACTACATAAATTTACAAGTATGTGCTACATTCTCGTATACAGGATGTATTATGTGAAAAGGCAGATTCATTTTTCATCGAAAATAACACACATTTTACAATGAAATTCTTGTCGATCGAGCAGCCGCTTTGTCTTGCATTTTTCTTCATTTTTCCTCGCTTGATTTGTGTTCTCTGACTTTTCCATTGCACTCGGTTCACTCGCCTCGAGGAATATTGGATATCTGTCATAAGTCATAAGATTTCGCATACAGACCCTGTAATGTGTCTTATATAAATCGTGAACTGTTTATTTCTTCTGAGCGTAGATGAGACTGGGATTGAGAAATTAAAGTATTTCGTCGAAAACTCTAATCATTTTCTCCACCTATAATCACCATGAATGTTGGTATTGCGAGAATTTGCATGGAACATGAACAAAAATTTTACATTTGAGGATGATTTTTAAATTAAATATTGATGTTGTTATTACAACGAAGGATAAGGCCTTATCCTTCATTGTAATAACAATGGAGGGTAGTTCGACAAGAAATAACTTCGTGGTTTTTGTCGATCCTCGCCTCAGTCTAACCGCGACCACTGGCACTGCAACGTGTCTGAAACGTCGGCGAATGTAATTAAATAGTATTTCGCGTGAAGTCCCGAACTCTTCAAGTGTGAGTGTTAACCACCGCGATAGTTTAAAAATAATATCAAACGTATTAGGCCCTCAAGGAGAAGCAGGACAAGATCTCTCAGGCGTCACAACGTAGGCAAAAAAAGCGCTCTAATTAAAATCAAAATTATGAGATTTAGACAACTAGGTACATTATAAGATATATTATTCAAAAGATTTTAAATAACCTGTTTTGTCCTTGAAGCAAAGAAATTTCGCTTCTCAAGTGCAACAGAAATCGAGATCGAGAAATCGAGAAACCAATTTACATCTGCCGATGATAATTTCTTATAAATTTGTTTGTCTTCGAATCTCCTCAGATTACAGACATGCCCCGCACGAAACAGGAACGTAAATATATGCAGAACTTTTAGAATAAATTTCCTCCCCTTTTCCCTCAAGATTCTGAATGAATAGAAAGAGCTTGAGAAATGTAATAATATCTTTAATTTCGTCTCAAAGATGGCTGTGTAAACATCCTTTACAGGAATATGGTTATAATCGTTTGTCGAGATAAATATGAATAGTAAGACAGATTTATCGTTTAATTTAATTAACAGACGTAACTAATTATTTGAATATTGTTTGCCATTAAAATGACTTTGCTGTTTAAATTGATTTGCGGTATGTTGAAAGTGATTTTTACTCGTGAAGATGTTCTGAGTATTTAGTGAATATTCATAACACTGTCCTTACAATAAAACCAGCATTACTCAATAGTATAGTGCCTCATAAAACTCAACTTACAGTTATAAAGTAGAGCAATAAAGGAAATGACAAACATACTTGGTACGTGCAATATTATCAAGACGCAGTACCAACGATGTAATGCAGAACGGTAAATAAGTATTTATTTGAAGTACTTACTAAAATGTTTGTTTTATTGTTTATTTGCAGAATTAATCATTGTCTCTTATAGTAATACTTAAACTTTAACATTAACATCGGTCCTGAAACTAATCCTTGAATAACTAGAGATTTGTTAAGACTAAATTTGAAGCCGGTACCATATTGCCTCACATAATAGTTGTACCCGCCCTCCTGAAACGGACTGGAACCACTTGTGGCTACCGGCTGCAGCTGTAGAAATTTGACATGCCATCCGGTCTTCAACTTTGCTCAACTATTACAATTTCACCTTGCAAAACCTAAATGTGCTCTGTGAAAAGCAGAAACGCTTGAAAATGTACGTGTCACAAAATGGTTAGGTACCTATCTCAGAACCAGCCATAGTGTAAGATGCAAGCAGTGACCGTTCACAAGAAACTGCGAGCTCTTTGAGAACTGGGCGAATATTCATAACACTGAATTTAAAGTGTAACTTGATAGAACTCAGTAATAAAGTGCCCCATAAAACATGACTTGTAATATAAAGTAGCACTACGAGTATAAAGGAAATGACAAACACGCTACGCTACGTGCAGTATTGTCAAGATGCGGTACCGACGGTATTACACAAAACGAAACGTTATTCATTTAAAGTAAGGAACGTTTGCTTGAAATCATTTTATTGTTTTATCGATTATTCGCAGCTGCATTCTCTCTATGTATAGATGCTTTTTATTATTGTTCTGTAATATTATGATATTTGGCACTAAATATCTTAGTTCTGCACCTCTAGAGTAGCTTTTTCGTTGACATAGGTATTCTCTTGGTGAATGTTCGTTTAAGGGCGGATTCGACCAAAATCGGAGTAAGACTAGAGAATAACTTATACCTACTTGTACTAAAAGTAAAATGATTTTCCATTTTACCAACAACTAATAAGCACAACGTAAGTATGGTAACCATACTGAAGTTACGTAACTGTGGTAACCACACTGAAGTAGATAGTTGGTAAAATGGAAAATCACTTTACTTTTAGAATAAGTACCTACAAGCTATTTTCTAGTATAGTCTAACTACATACTCGTATGATTTTGGTCGAATTCGCCCTAACTAGAATAGACTTATAATGAAGATCACTGCTCACATGTTCCAAATTCAAAATACTTACAGAAATAATACCTCAAGAAAGGTTACGACTTACTTGGAAACTCCTGGCAAAACATTATTTCCTAAATATCGAAAAGGATCCCATACTGTCAGTGGTGATATAAATATTACTGATATTTCCTCACTTTCTCATAATTACAAACTTCATTTTCAACACTTATAATACCTATCACTTATATGTAATAGTGTTGAGTCTGATTAAAGGTCTACATTTAAACAATCCTATCCTAATATCCTACTTCCTACTAATATTATAAATGTGAAAGTTTGTGAAGATGTTTGGATGTTTGTTACTCAATCACGCTCTAACGGCTTAATGGATCTGGCTAAATTTTAGTACAGGGATAGAGTATAGTCCGGAATAACGCATAGGCTACTTTTTATCCCGGGAAAATATTCCCACGGGAAACGGGAACGGGAACTAAATGTCACGCGGGCGAAGCCGCGCCCATCCGCTAGTAGGTACATAATTGATACATTTCCCATGTATTAACTGCAAATATTGCGTTAATGGAGAATAGATGTAATCATGTAACATCTTTTCTGGTTCATGGAATTTATGGGTATATCTAATGTGTTCCGTGTCTGCAGTAAAAGACTTACCCTTATTGTTTGCGACCAACAAATCTACCAAACAAGAGTGGGTACCTCCTATATATCCCGAAACTTGATTGTATATTCTGTTACATGTAGGTACTCATGCTTCCAAAGTAACTTTATAACTTGATCATCCGTTTTATCCAATTAATCAACTTAATGATCAACTGTCGCAAAGTCAATTAGTGCCATTCGAACAAAAGTTGTAATCTCGTTGTCAAGGAACGTACCAATTCGAGCGGTCACTAATGTCCGCCCTACAGAGTTTTACTAAGTTCTCTGCCCGTATGCACACAATTCTTCTTGAGTAAACAAATAGAAAGGGTGTCTTATCTATATTAATCGAACTAGCTGAGCCGGCAAATTCTTACCGCCGAAAATCTAACCTTGTAAACCTTTCCTGGACTTTCAGATATGTTTTATACATGCATACATAATAGTCACGCCTATATCCCTGAAAGGGTAGGAAGAGGCATGGTATACGCCCACATTTCACCTTATAGTTTTATGTCCCACGTAATAGGTGGTGTGCCTATTGCCGTGAATAATTGCCGTGAGAAATATTTCTGAACCAAAATAAGTCGCTTCAAGTATATTTGGTGGATTTGGTGGGTTTCTCGCCTATCAACGCCCAGTCGAGACCCTCTAGAAACTTGAATTAAGACAAGCGGTCACTATACGGTAGACACCCACTAAGATTCTCCCCCTTATGTAAAATGGGCTGGCTAAATAGTGTTATGGCTGGCTATTATATTTTGGAGATATTCTACTGCGTCGGAGCCATTTGTAACTTGCTACAAACGGATACCTGTAAACCGTTTTTAAAGAATTACGAAATATGACAATTCCTTTTTTTAACGTGAGAGAAAATCCTTCATGGATGCTATGACATGACTCCTACCGACTAAAAAACCTCACGTAACACCCAACAGCCTACGGTTGGGAGCTCCGGGTAAGCCCTTGGAAGGATGTCCCAGGACTGCCAACAAACCTACGGCTTCAAGCTCTTTTATGACTAAGCAAACACACCAATTTAGAATTACCCTTTTTTTTTTTTTTTTTTTTTTAACGTGAGGGAAAATCCTCGTAGGATGCTATGCCGGACTCTTACCGACTAAAAAACCTCACGTAACGCCCAACAGCCTATGGTTGAGAGCCCCGGGTAAGCCCTCAGGAAGGATGTCCCGTGACTCCCAACAGACCTACGGCCGCCAATGCGGCCTCGCCCAGGGGGTGGTTCGGGTGCAATCCCGCGTCTATGGGGGGTTTCGGGTGTGACCCCGCTTCTAAGGGGGGCGTGCGTGAGTGCTCACGTCACGCTGCCGTCATGGGCCTGCTTCTGTAAGGACGGTGACCGGCCCTCTCACCGTCCTCAGACCCCCGGTCATGGAGGCCGATAGTCCTCGGCGAAGACACGTCGGCGGCGCCCGGGGCGCCGACTGGGGAACTCGGGTGGCAGAGTTCTCTCCCGCACCCGGCCCGCCGCCTCCTTCGCGAGCATGACCTGCTCGCAGAAGGAGGCGGCGCAGTCCCACTTACTCTCGCTGGAGAGCATGGCTCGCACCATGGCCTCAAGCGAGAGAGTGTCCACGCCCAGACCCACTACGAGGACCTGTCGCTGTTGTGCCCACGCCGTGCACTCCACCAGCGTGTGGAGCGCCGTGTCATCGCTGCGGTCCTCGCAGTGCTGACACTCGGCCGTGGTTTCCCGGTGTTTTCGCCACAGATACCTACCGAAGCTACCGTGCCCGGCAAGCATCTGTGTCAACCGGTAGGAGAGAGCACCGTGTCTTCTCTCCAGCCACTCGTCCATGACCGGTCTGACGGCCGCGATTGTGGCGAATCCCCCCTTTGGTTGCTCAAGTCGCACCTTCCATGTCTATTTAGAATTACCCTTACATTCGAAGGAACCCTTGAATTGTAGGTTTAGCGAAAATTGAGATGAATGAGATGATATTTTGTGGACTACCAAACCTACAATATTGAAACTTGTATGAAACAATCCTCAAAGCACTCCCTTTCTAACACTAAAAAAACTTTTTAAATCAGACCACGCGTTGATAAATTATAACTGAAAAACCATTTTGTCTTTCATCCCCTCTTGCCAAAGAACCACGCAAAATATCGGGATTAAAAGTATCCTGAAACCTTTCTCGAATCATAAGCTCAGATTGTGCCAAGTATCAGTCAAATTGGTTCAGTAATTTAGGCGTGATACTTATTTGGGATAAAGACAGACAGACAGACAGAAAGACAGACAGACAAAAAAATTTTAAATATCATTTTCGGCTTCTGTATCGATTATAGAATGCCTCCTGTTAATTTTTTTTTAAATATCTTCCATGTACAGATTCTCGACTACAGTTTTATTAGATGTATAGATTCATGAATCATGCTTGTTATTTAAATAGATTTATATTTTTAAGGATTTTTATGATTTTATAAAAATTGTAACGATTCTTTTGTTTGTTATATTTTTCTTGTGACACTGGTCTAACTAAGTTCCTTATTTCCATTATTTCAAAATGTATTAGTATGTAGTAACTATTTTGCGCAATTTTATTTGTGTAACTCTGTATTGTATCGTCATATAATTTGTCAATTTATGACTTTATAAAGTCTATTGCATGCCTTCCGGCGGAATATGACAAGAAACACTATGTATTACGTCAACTTATTTATCCATCACTCGCAACAAAGATTTGGATTTGTATTGAAACTTTAGTCGGAAAGATCTGCAAGTATGAGGTAATAATAAATATTAGACCCTGAGGTCTAATATTATGGTAGTTTGCCCTGCAAATGAGTTCTGAGCATTTTCGGGGCTAACTACCAAATGAATAAAGCTTAATACGTAAAGATCTAGCTACTAGAGGATACAGCAGGACAAAGCGAAGTCTTTGGACACAACCAAGACCAACGTTCATTATAGTTACAACTATTCAAAAACTAATAACTGCTAAGAAAAAAATATTCCACTGAAAAATTGCAGAATATTAAAACATTTCTAAATACTAATCTCTTTCAACGAAGTTAAATATCAGCTCTAACAAAAGGTATTACTATACTAATCATATAATACAATCTTATAGAAACTAACAAGACCAGAACTACAATATAGAACAAGGTACTAACTAAGTATACGAGCTAAGGTAACGAGTACCGCCTTTGATCTCAGGCTGGCATCCATCTCCTTTGAAAACTGATTGAGCGCACCGCTCTGTGTGCATACGAAAACGTCTGTGCTTTCGTCTATTCCTTTATTCACTAAGAATTTACAGTCTCTTTAAAAACCGCTTCCGTTCCAGAGGCTTCTCATTCGTGAAGTAAAATAAACTACCACTCAATGTTTTGTGCTTTAAAATATTTATGTAAGAATCTAAAACACATTCAGGTTGGTTACATTACAACGTCTTGGAGACTCGCCATTTGGGCCTTTAGGCCTCTTTCAATTGTCCTAGCGTTATGAAATTTGGCACACAAGTCGTGTGTTATAATTGTAAATTAACAAATAAATAAGAAATTTAAGAAATCAGTCAAGCGTGAGTTGGCGAATATCGAATTATTAATAAAAATATTTATGAACCAGTGATACAATGAAAATACGATGAGGACCGAGAGAGGAGGAGAGAGGGGAGGGGGTATAAAATATTGTCATGTATACAATTATATTTCAGATGATTTGCCTACAATAAAAGTTGCTCTGAAACCCAAAATGACTTAGGTTAACAATGGATGAAAAAAAGTATTGAAATTCCACCAAAAAAATACCTGTTAAAAGGAGGCCAAGTTCCTATCGGCTAATTGTTCGCCTGAAAAAGGATTGAATTCCAATCCTATGCCAAGTTTAGATGCACTTTAAAATCGATCGTAATCATCTTCATCAACAGCCTGATCCACTGGTAAACATTTGCCATTCCCAAGACTCGCCACCACACCCAGTCCTCCGCCTTTCGCATCCAGCCACCACCCGCCACCGTATTCACGTCAACGGTCCATCTGGCCGAAATTCACTTTACCATACACCCAACTAAAAATATGGTATAGTTGTGAAAATAATGTAGGTACTTGGTTAAAAATATCAATACTTCTAAATTTGAACTTGAAAATATAGGTATTTAAACTTTCATGGTCACTAACACTATTATTAGAGTTAACGGGATATTTACCATGTCTTTTTGAGTATTTCCGATATTTCGGCGCTGTTGCAAGTGCCATGATCACGGAGGAACTGAAGTATTGGCGGTTGAAAGTAAAAGTCTTAGCACATATATCGATCTACCCTCCTTCGCACTCGTTTGTGTCGTACAACACCACTACTACTGGTTTCACTTTCACTGTACAGTCGCACTGGAACTCGGTCGCGACACACAACACTCACAGTATCTACACGCGGTTTCGGTTGGATATATTTACTTTTATTTATGCACACACGGACCACTGGATGCCAGACGCAGAACTTGGCAGTTCACAGATACGAGGTCAGGCGAGGTTGAGGCGAGTTTTCGATACTGATTTGTTCGCGAGTGTGGATAGCAGAGGGTAAAAAAAGTACATACATAAGATTTCTATCTGTAATACTCTTACGTGTAACTGTACAGCACTCGTTCCACTCAAATTGGTAGAGCATATTTTGTTTTTATAATTTCTTCTTATTTTTTAACATCAGTACAGATGTGTCAATCGGATTTCCGATTCAAGACAAAAAATAACTCGTTTCTTCTTTTTATTCATTATCATTTGATAATGAATAAAAAGAAGAAAAGAGTTATTTTTTGTTTGAAATCAAAAACTTCTATAGCAAATGCCAGTAAAATGCTCTAATTTTTTATACAACCCATATTCATTATGTAATCAGGAAAAACATTTACTGGGCTCATAATTTAGTCACTAATGTATCTGTTTTCAGCAGTATGGTGAAGTAATGAAATTAAAATCGTTTTACAATGAATTACTTTATTGAAAACACGTTAACATAAATAACTACAAATGTTATTAATAGATACGCATGCACTTAATTAAAATATTACAATTTGTAAATGGAATTAGATGCAACTAACATAAAATTGGTACGTTTAAATGATTTAAATTTAAAGGTTTTTCATTTTGTAAAAAGCATAATGGATATTATATTGTTATGTGTTAGTAGAGGTATTCGTTTCCCACAAAATTCAATTCTAGAAAATGCTTTAGGTGGCTTGAATATCAAAAGCAGGTAGGTGACCACAACCAGGTAGAAGGCGCGATTTTTTGCATTTATACCTACTAGATGGAATTCTGTTCCCGTTTGATCTTGAACTTATTTCTGGAATAAAAGTAGCCTATGGGGAATCCGTTAATCCACTAGAACGTGAAAGAGTAACAAACATCCAAAGATTTACAAATTTACACATTCACGCATCCGCACTAGGTACGTACTTACTCACAAACTTTTGTATTTATATTATTAGATGGTACGTATTACTGTATCACATCATTAGTATGAAAAGCGCCTAATGTGTTATTAACGACGTCTATGAAAGGTAAACAATAGGGTGGAAAGTAAGAGTAGGGAAAAGGTTTCAGGTGAATAAGGTAATTAGTGAAGTAACGGCTTGACTTCTTCTTTTGTGTCGCACGCTCACACTTGGTAGCTGACATTGTGACGTAATAAAACATCCGGTAGATAGATATTGTTACCCTATTGTTGTATATATTTTGTTGGTTTATGGATTAGGTTTAGTCTAAGTATAATTTGAAAATATTTAAGTAAAAAAGAAAATAACAAAATAAACATGTAAGCCGTAACAATTAATTTAAAAACAAATTTAAAAGTTATTGCTAAGAAATACACAAAGTCAAAGAGGGGTGAGCTAGATTTTTTACACAAAGTATAGCAAAGTATGTGTATTGTCAGTGATCAAGGTGTAGTGTAACTGTAAAAAGCTCTTCGAAGTGCTCATAACTCCGATGGCTCAGTGTTCTATGATTTGATGATCATTAAGATACGCATCGTAGGATACGGATAGTTTCGAGATGGGACCTTGAATGGCCTTACCGCTAAGAATGTTTCCGTAGCTACTGGTTCCAGACGCAAGTAACTTGACTGTAGATACGGTGACCATCTTGTATACCTAGAAGCACTGATTTTAGATTATTATAATGCTTAAACTCAATCACAAAGCAAAGAAATTAAACCAGAAGTGTCAAAATGCACAAACTCAATCACAAAGCAATAACATTACACTAGAATATAAGCACCCCTTGTAATGAAAGTTTAATGCACCGTAATTCACAGACTAGACATTATTGCAAACTATTTCCTAACGTTTTGGAACACAATCGCTACGTAATTGGAACAATTTCATGGAAATGTAATGGTCCCAAGTTCACAGAACCATTGAATTTCGGAACTTATTTTGCATTCAACATTTTAGTTTCAAATAGCAGTTATTTTTAGCACGTAGATTTGGCAAATGATATGTCGAAATATAAGTTACAGTACTCGTTGATCAGGAGTACCAAAATTGAGACAGATAATAATATTAATGCGTTGAACAATAAAATCGCATAACTTTTCCAAAATGCGATTAATGAAAGAATTATATCCTAATCTATGAGTACTATAACATGCTTATAAAAACTGGCCAAGTGCGAGTTGGACTCGCCCATGAAGGGTTTCGTAGCAGCAAGTAACATAATATAAAAGTTCTTATAGTTCGTTGTACCTTTCATTGATGTTTTAACACGTTCGCAGTGGTAGTGATTTTTCTAACCGAAAATTGCGGTTTATGACGTATTAAAAAAAAACTACCAGCTCTATCTCATTCAAACCAATTTTCGTTGGTAGTTTTTATGGCAATGTACATCATGTTTTTTTTTTAGATTTATCACTCTCTTAGTTTAGAAGTTAGAGGGGGGGGGGACACTCATTTTTCGACTTTGGAAGTCCCTCTTGCGCAAACTATTCACTTTAGAAAAAAATGATGTTAGAAACCTCAACAGCATTTTGGAAGACCTATCTATAGATACCCCACACGTATGGGTTTGATGAAAACAAAAATTTTGAGTTTCAGTTCTGAGTATGGGGACCCCCAAAATTTACTGCTTTTTTTCTAGTGTTATATAAGAAAGTTAATGCGGTTCACAGAATACATCTAGTTACCAAGTTTCAATAGCATAGGCCGTATAGTTTCGGAGAAAAGTGGCTGTGACACACCGACGGACAGACAGACAGACAGACAGACAGACAGACAGACATGACGAATCTATAAGGGTTCCGTTTTTGCCATTTGGCTACGAAACCCTAAAAACATGCTTGTCAATTACAGATGTATGTATTGTGGCATTGATCTAATGATTTGATAATAATATACTTAAGTTAGATCAACGCTAACTAAATACTAAATACATACCCCCTTATTCATAATCGTTTATTAAACCTATTTTAGTTAAAACACAGGGGATAGTGATTAGGAGTGCGAGGTAGATAGATACAGAACAACATAAGTAAAGGCTGATGGTATAGGTATCGACGCTACTCAAACAGGTCACCATAGCTGGTGTTACCTGATCGAAACGTTGGGTTAACGTCAGACTTGAGACCTTATTTCACCTTTATAACAAATTTCAGGCAGATCCCTCAGGATGTTAGAACGTGACTGACTTCGCCACAATCGCGGCCGTCAGACCGGTCATGGACGAGTGGCTGGAGAGGAGACACAGTGCTCTCTCCTAACGGATGAAACAGATGCTTGCCGGGCACGGTAGCTTCGGTAGGTATCTGTGGCGAAAACACCGGGAAACCACGGCCGAGTGTCAGCACTGCGAGGACCGCAGCGATGACACGGCGCTCCACACGCTGGTGGAGTGCACGGCGTGGGCGCAACAGCGCCAGGTCCTCGTAGTGGGTCTGGACGTGGACACTCTCTCGCTGGAGACCATGGTGCGAGCCATGCTCTCCAGCGGGAGTAAGTGGGACTGCGCGCCGCCTTCTGCGAGCAAGTCATGCTCGTGAAGGAGGCGGCGGGACGGGTACGGGAGAGAACTCTCCCACCCGAGTTCCGCAGTCGGCGGCCTGGGCGCCGCCGACGTGTCTTGGCCGAGGACTATCGGCCACCACGACCGGGGGCCTGAGGACGGTGAGAGGGCGGCTCACCGTCCTTACAAAAGCAGGCCCATGACGGCGTGACGTGAGCAATTCACGCACGCCCCCCCCTTAGAAGCGGGATCACACCCGAAACCCCCCAAAGACACGGGATAGCACCCGAACCACCCCCTGGGCGAGGCCGCAGTGGCGGCCGTGGGTCTGTTGTTAGTCCCGGGACATCCTTCCGAGGGCTTACCCGGGGCTCCCAACCACAGGCTGTTGGGCGTTACGTGAGGTTTTTTAGTCGGTAAGAGTCCGGCATAGCATCCTACGAGGATTTTCCCTCACGTAAAAAAAAAAAGAAAGTAACGGCTGATGGTATCGGTATGGACGCTACTCAAACAGGTCACCATAGCTGGTGTTACCTGATCGAAACGTTGGGTTAAGGTCAGACTTGAGACCTTATTGTACCTTTATAACAAATTTCAGGCAGATCCCTCAAGATGTTAGAACGTGACTGAGTAACAAATAACATTCATAGTCTTTCATGCTTACAAATTTTCGTATTTACTCGTATAATGCTGGTAGTTATCTATACATACCTGCTATAATAAGAGTGTAGAAGTCGTGTGAAAAAGTTAAATAAAAAGTAGTGGGAAGACATAAAACCAACAATAGAGCACAATTTTTTTAATTTTTTTGTCTGTCTGTATGACCTGGGTAATCTCAGAAGATACAGAACGGATTCTTCTGTGGTTTTCACCAGCATATTAAACTCTACGTGGCGCAACTTAAAGGATATTTTTCATCACATTTGAATAGCAGATCAAAGAGCTATCGTCGTTAAAGTTATTATCAGTTATTGCTGAAACGGTTGTGCTACTACAATGAAATTCAGAATTAACTTTAAAGCTCTAACAGCTGAACAGATCAGGCTGAAATTTGATACAAATATAGATTATAGTCTGGAATAACCCATAAGTTACATTATTCCGATATAACTAACCATAGGAATCTAGAATGGGAGCAAAATCTTAAACGAGCGGAGCTGCGGGCATCAGCTAGTATTATATAAAATCTTATTTATAGACAAAACTTTGTAACAAATCGCAAATTTACGTAGGCAGTCTAATTGCGTTCCTTTTTGATAAGTCCAGCATGTTACATGATAGAGATAGTAGTTGTTATGGTTCAAAAGATTTTCAGTTTGAATAAAGATTACCTCACAAATTCTTCGCAAAAATTTCAGAAATCAAATTTTAGAAATTGAACCTTGACAATACTTTCTATATAGGTATAATGCCCAGCCACCAAGAGATTCATTTAAGTGTGAAGTTAATCTGTCTGTATTGCAGAAGAAAGAATTTTATTCACTTCAAATTCATATTTCACGAACAATTCAAACGTTTTTCTGTTAAGTTTTTTTGTCTTCATTTCAAGCATTTTTACTGATAAATGAACAATGATACGCACATCAAGAATAATTTAAGGTTTTATACAATCTGCTGACGTAACTTTAACCATTCTTCTTTCATAAATAATTGGGAAAAATGCTTATTTTTGAACCATTCGTCTTATTGTTGTCTCACATTTTGATGCTTTATGTTTTTCAAAGTACGAAGATTACTAACGAGTTTAAAGTTTTTGATTTTTTTCATATGCAGTAGAGTTACGATAGGCGAATTTATCGCTTAAAGCGATCTCTTCCAGACAACCATGATGGATTTCCTGTTACGAATACTTAATATTACGAGGCAGTTTATGGCTTACTAGGCGTAGTGACAAAAGCAAAAGTAATAATACCTAGTTGGTTAAATAAACATGCAGAAAAACATATCTATTTACATTACATATAATATTATACATACAGATAGAGACATAAATATCTATATCAAATAATATATAAATGTAGTATAAGTAAGTACACCTACACATGTTCTTAATAATAATCATAAACCTACACTAATATTATAAAGAGGAAAAAAAAAAATTTTTGTGTGTATGTGTGTTTGTAATAAATAAAAAAAATACTTGCCGATTTCAAAAATTCGTTCACCATTGAAAAGCTAGATTTACCTTGAGTAGAATAGGCTATACTTTACTCCCATACTCCCACGGGAACGGGAGCTACGCGGGTGACACGCTAGTATTTAATAATTAGAAAAGATGACTGATCTAATTTAAATTAGTTGTTGATGTTTAAATAATGTTTTTTTACTTTTGGAATTAAAAGTAGATAGTGTTTGGGCGAGTCTAATTTCAGTCGGCAATGTATTCCACAGACGTATTGCCTGTACAGTGAAGAAATCCGCGAAGAACGACGTGAAATGTATAGGCAAGTTTAGCATCAAATTCTCCGATGATCTCAAGCATTTCGTGTGTGACTCATGTTGGAACTTGAATCGTTTCTTAAGATAGAAAGATGCTGAAGGGTTGAACATCACACTATACAGTAATAATATCTTTAATAATATAATAATATATTTTATTTAAAGATATAACTATACTATCAATGTATTCATAACACGATAGAAACAAAGTCAAAATTTAATTTCATAGTGTTACATACAAACTATTACATAATATATATTTCTCAGATGATATCATTAGATATCCTGAGTAAGTATCCTAAATCATGATCTCCAACATGCTTTGCAATAGGAAACAATTAATTAAGTAGGTACCACTTAGAAGAAGGAATTGATTTTTATCAACAATACAATTTGGTTTCTCTCACTGTAAACACTGTGCAGCTGGTGTGTAATTTTGTAACCAATGTGCACACTATAGGTCTGACAGTCACTAGTTACACAAATCAGTGTGGACTGAACTCTGAACGACAGCCTGCAATCTGTTCCACGTCCGATTGTCAACTTGATTTACCAATTTGTGTTTACATGGTGTCTGGTGAAATTTAATTTGTTTCTACGCGGATAAACGTGGCTATTTTAAGAACAAATCCCCGACGTTTAACCGTGCATTTGCAAATAGCCTGTGACCACGGACTCAATACAGACAACATTATACAATTTTGATTATGAATGAATTTTTGTATCTTTGGTAGGTAATAGAATTCATTCATATAGTATTATTTATGCTTGATAACTTATCAATAAATCAAATCAGACTATGGCATTCCACTGCTGGACGTAGGACGCTCCGAATATACGCCACAGTATACAGTCCTTTACCTTCCGCATCCAGTCCCAGCCAGCGACCTTTTCTAGGTAGTTGGTTCATCTGGCAGGTGGATGTCCTACCCTACGATGCTAAATCACTGTCTCCACTCCCGAACTCGTTTGATCCATTGGCGGTATTAACTATAGGGCAGAAGAATGTCAGCTAAATTTAGTATAGGTACTTTTGAAGAAATAGTCTAGTGAACTTTGACTACATTCGTCTTTGGCCGTCAGATGGGTCGACGACCTGAAGAAAACGCAGGGAGTGACTGGTTGCTGAAGGTACAGGACCTACGCGCCTACGTCCAGCTACAGCAGTAGACTGCCGTAGCCTCATAAGATTGTCAATCGGCTTTTGCTATTGTACGTAAATAAATTAAAATTTAGATGATGTTGTAGCGATGTGAATGAAATGTTATTTCATTAAAAAGTTTATAATTTTAAACGTAGAAAAAAGTTGTGAGTTGTGTCAACTGTAATGTTTGAGTTATTGTTTGTACCTACTTTGTTGGTTGTCATGTTTACGTCTGGATATTTGAGGAGAGGGCGTATGGTGGGTTTTTATTTGAGTGCGTGACGTGGTATTGTATAAAATAGCTACAAATATTGACTATAGAGAGTAAAAAAAGAACAATTGGTTCGATATAGCTACAAAACTCAAGCACTTCAATCAATCAAAAATGTTTCTTATTTATAATATTGTGAACGTACTCAAGCTTCAGCACATCAATCACATTATATTGATACCTAGCACACATCTGTCGATCTAGAAAACTTTCTGAAAGGTCTCTAAGCCGTCTCGTAGTTGAAGCTACTTTGATACATAATTGATTTACTCGCAGAATAGATGGAACGTGTGCGAAGCGAATCGTTCAATTATATCAGGTTATACCCAGCGGCTTCTTCTTCTGTAACATCATTTGAACCTTCGATATACTCCTTCATGGAGAAAGTTTTAAGAATTCATTACGTAGTAGACTTTTATTTCAGGATTTATTTGTGCCAATTTTTATTTTAATCCTATCAGAGCAGGTTATAGGTTTACATTGACAGATTCAGGAATAAAAACCGGTCAAGCTTGCATTTTAGGTTAAACCAGCTAATACACGGGGCTTGTCTGCGCATTAATGTTTTTCGATGGGTACTTACTCGTTTTCTACTCGAGTTTGGTGTCTTTGTGCGATTCGATGTTGTCAGCTATCTGTGTACCACATACTATCAATTGATTGGCTTCACATTCATAATATGAATTAGTAGGATTGATATGATTAGTTATTTTACATACATATATATAGTCACGCCTTTATCTCCAAAGGGGTAGGCAGACACATATAACACAGTGATGATCAGTGTTACTCACCAACTAGCGCGAGGTAGCTATGCAGAGAACTCTTTCCCAGGGCGCCTTACTACAGAGATTCCAGTGTGCGTGCAAGGGTAGGCCAGGGCTCTGACGAAAACAGTCAGGTAGGGTGTACACACATATATTTATATAACACAGAGATACACAGAGACACACAGAGAGCTTATTCACTGATAGACACAAATATCACAGGTACACAGAAGTATAGTCAGTGCTTAGGTACTTATGCTACTAAATAGACCACTGCCGCGTGAGCAGGTAACACGGGTAAGCAGCTAACTACACTGTAATAGGGTGACAATTACTGGCCTTGAGTTAAGATGAGAACAGCACAGCCCGAGAATGCCACGTGGAGGCGGCTGGTCCCTCTCAAAACACCTCGCTCATGTAGTCCACGTGTCATTGGGTGTGGTTTTTGCTAACCGCGGACGGGCCGCTTTTCCCTGTAGTAAAAAACCCTGTCATGAAAGAAACGACAAATTAAGATCTTGGCTGCGCGACAGACGACAATCGACCCGCTTTGCAAAAGAAGAAGTGACTCACCAGTTTTCTGGGTAAAATGTAGTAAGATGCAATGCAGCAACCCAATCACAGCCCGCTAGACCATGCGAGGCAACAAATAATCGCGCTTGAGCGAAAAACTGATTCGCGGCACAGTCTCAGAGCATAAGCCAAAGGACCTCCAACTACCCCAAAGCAGGTCTCGGTCAAAGTCCCGTCTTTCACGAAAAATCTTAACAAAACCTGTTCCTTTAAATGCGAAATCGATTCGTCCTCGAACTTATGACATCCTGTCATTCTGACAGCAGAAATGTCACCACTGACAACCGATTAAAAAAAGATAACTCGATTAAGCTGCTTTCACATCCTGAATACTGCATCTATAGAAAATAAATGCTACACACATAGTATACGCCCATATTTTACCTTATATATTTATGTCATACGTAGGTCGTGCCTATTGCCATATTGAAATGGACAGGTGCAGGTCACCACGACCCGCAATTGAAATTTTTCAAGCCGCTCATAAGGCCTTCAACTTGGCTTAACGATTGTCATTTTACTGATAACCGTGTTTCATTTCGAGTTTTCCTTCTCTACGCAATGGATCTTTTTGTGAAAGTGTGCCCTTAGTTGCCTCTTACGACGTCCTCGTGATGTATGGGGATGGCGACATTTTGTACTCTTACCCGTTACCACACGGAACCCCGTCGCCACACGGGGCTTTATTTTACACTAATGTCTACTTCATGACTTAGTTGATTTTGATTGCACAAAATAATTTATATTAATTTTTTTATTTATACGATCTATTTTGTTAATATGTAGAACCAACATGAAATACAGACTTTTAAGAAAAATGTATCAGCAACTACGAACATTCAGTAAGTAAACATATTAAGACAACTGTACAACAATCTTCCTTATTATAATTATGTGAAGCCAATTCTTGACGTTATAATAAGCACAACATGTTTAAAATGTACCCCATTGTGAGATTTTCTTGGAAAGTCGTATCGTCATTAACGTTCTTAATTAAATGGCCCTCGAGCAACAAATGCTCGCGTAAAATGTGAAATGTACGCCACTCGGTGCAAACCATGTCGTACATTCTTTATGTACCCCATTATAAATGCTTTATACATTGTAAACACATTATAATAAGTTGATTTGTATAAAATTTATTGAAATGTCAAATTTTTGTTAATTGTTGAATGTTACGTCTGTGTGTGTGCGTCTGGAAATCTTACTGATATTATAAACGCGAAAGTTTGTGAGTGTGGATGTTTGTTACTCTTTCACGCTCAAACCGCTGAACAGATCGGGCTGAAATTCGGTACAGAGATACATTATAGTCTGGAAAAACACGTAGGCTACTTTTTATCCCGGAAATAAGTTCCCGCGGGAACAAATTTTACGCGGGCGAAGCTGCGGACATCAGCTAGTGAATAATAATATGTATGTGAAACTGTATTTCCTTGGTATTAACTGACTTCTAAAAAGAGAAGGAGGTTCTCAATTGCACGGTTTTTTTTATTTATATTTGTTGCTCGTGCATTTCATATGCTATGCCAATCACAAATAAATAGGTTTTCTTCATTTATGGTTTCATTCATTACTACTGAAATATCTATTTACTACAGAACTTTAAAACAGGTGCTGATTGTATAGCCTCTTTATTGTCCATTCTTTAATAAACAAATTTGAAATCATTTGTGTAGTAATATTCATCATCTCACCATCAAATATCAAAACGTAATTATGTGTTATTATGTAGAAATTTAGTATTTGTAATTAGAAAGTTATATCCGATCTAGTAGTACGCCTGAGAACTACCACTCATTACCATCAATCAACTTTCTCCATCCAAAGGTAGCCTGCTAGAAATTGCTTTTAAGCGATAAGGCCGCCCATTGTACATCTTCTTGCACTGTATTTATGTACCATAATTTTATTCATTTGGCATACAATAAAGTGTAAAATAAATAAATATATTTCAAAATATATCATATAATTACCTACTTTCATAGAGTTAGTAAAAGTTAATAATAATAACAATAATAATATTTTTACCAACATTTTTTCACAATATTTCCACGAATATCGTTTATGCAATCGATGACTTACACAGGCATGCTTACATGTTAAATTCCTTAATTCTAATAAAAAAATAATTAGGTATTAAGAAAACAAAAAAATCCGACTGCAAAGTAAAAATAGAACCGAACAAGAAGTCGTGAGACGGTCTCGCCCAACTGCCCCTCTGTGAAAGTGAAAGTTCAATTCGATTGACGTTGTCATTTTTGTTTTATTTCAAACTTGATGAAAGAACGCTAGAAGAAGAAAAAGAGAAAAACTTTAAAAGATAACAGCACAAATAATTAGTTTTCACTACCAAACCATCCGCATGAAAAATAAAAGTCACTCCTCGTTTGTTTCGAGTGCTTTCACTGAAATGGGTAAATGACGAACGGTTTTAAAAGGAAGCTTTTCCGGACTTGGCGGAATCTTATTGAAGTTAACAGCGCACTCTCGATATAACAAACTACGTTGTAAGAATATTTATTTTTATGGGATAAGCGCGGATGTTTCATACTTTCTTGTTGCGTATTTCGATCAGGGCAAGTTTATTATTTCAATTGTGTCAGGACAGAATCGTAATCGGAGCTCAATATAAAACCGACTAGGCAAGAAACAATGTGGCAGTTTTCGTAGAAATTAAGCCATTGCTTCATGAATTGAGCCATTGCTTCATGAATTGAGCCATTGCTTCATGAATTGAGCCATTGCTTCATGAATTGAGCTACGACTCTTTTGAGACACCAGGCCTCGTTGCACACAGACTGAGCCAGCCTGTGACTGCAAAGATAATAAAGTTATTAAAAACACATAATATCTAGTGCATTCCCTCTGTCTGTATCGTTTAAAAAGCATCTTCAACGAAACCATTTATGTAATATTTCATAATGCATACACTCTATACATAACGTTAAAAAAGGATCTTCAACGCATCGATTTATGGAATATTTAATTTTGCATAACAGGTCCTCGAACAAGGGCTTAGCAACTAAGATTCGCATTCGGGTGATAATTAGATATAAACAATACAACAAATTATCATTATTTAATTCTAAGTTAGCTTATAAATGATAATAAATAACTAAACAAAAGAAAAAGCCGTAGTATCTCAATAAAGTAATTTATCAACAATGTATTAAACAATTTGCGCAATCTATACTGAGTCAATAAATTTAGCAACGGATACTAAATTTACGTGCGAAATAATTTAGAAACCAAACACGAAGCCGAATTAATTCTATCATGTAAATATATAAATTTGTGTAGGTATATACCTAGTAATATTAAGGTCAACAGCAAATTCATGCAGATTTGGTTCTACAGCGTAGGTACTATGCGTTTACGTTTGCCATCACAGATAACCATGAATTTATGTTGCGTTTTCGCACTGGTTGTTACAGTGGACAAAGCGCGTTTTAGCTGGATATGACTAAATTATACCAATTTTGCTGATATTATCAATAACGAAAATGTACCAACTACTTTGCTCCAATTTGTATTTTCAGCCAAGTATGGATAGGTACAGTACTGCGTTATATTTTCAATCTTTTCGCAAGAGTTTTCTTAATCGCATATGCCGCTGACGAGAGGTTAAAATATTTTACATTACATCCCGCTTTATCGAGCAGGAACTTTTTACAAGTCATTTATCATAAAATATTATTCTACTACTGTTAATATAATGAATTTAAAAGTTTGTGATGAAGATACTTGGAGGTTTGAATGTTTGCTCTCCAATCACTGGATCAAGCTGAATACTGGTACAAGGATAGATCTGGAAAATACATATGCTATTTTTAATCTCTGGAATTGGTTCCCATGGGATGCGATGATGCCAATTTACTATTACTTATACCCATGGGATGCGATGATGCCAATTTACTATTACTTATACATATTATTAAACCAGCTGATAATTGCAACTTCGTTTGCGTCACAAAAAAAATACTTTACATTTAAGGACCCCTTGAAGTCTAGGTTTAGCAAAATTGAGACTAATTTTAAACTGTTTAAATTACTAATTTCTAAACTACAAAAGCCTTCAATACCTATTTGAAACTTGCGTGGAACTATTCTCAAAATACTTCCTTTCTGACACCAAAAACATATTGGAAATCTGACCACGTGTTTAAAAGCTATTTTGTCTTTCATCTCCTCTCCCAAAGGAATAGCGCAAAATAATGAGATCAAAGTTATCTAAAGACCTTCATCATAAGCTCAAAGCGTGCCCTCATTCAAATATATTCTGTTGTTTCAGCGTGATACTTATTCGGGTTATAGACGGACAGACTGACAGAAAAAACAACAATTTTTTTTTCTTTGGTATCGATTAGGGAATCCTACAGTTAAATTTTCAACTAAAATATCATCTAAGTGCAGATTCTCGACCCTCTACAGTTACATTATATGTATAGTACTAGTATAGACTAGGTACAAAAGTAGTAATTTTGTAGGAAGTTATGATGGGAGCATAAAAGAACATTAATTTAACAAATTTAACGTTATATAAATAAGAATAGGCACTTATTTCTTCAGACTCTCCTGGAATGACAATTTTTTTCTGCCATGAATAACACGAAATGTGAAACAGAGAAAATAGACGTTCAGGATAATAAAATTTTCCTTTGGTGGCATTACTTTCTATGATATCTCTTTTCATAAGTAAATATTGTTGGAGCTACGTTTACTTCAGAAAAGGAAGTGTTTGTACACGTAAGTATATACCTATATATTACGACTCTTTTATTGTAATTGTTTGTTAGTACATTGAGAAATAATCTAAGTGGAAGTGTTTTTTAATTGCCATCACTAAGGCAGAGAAATTGAGGATTAAAATTTATCGAAGTATGTCAGGCTGGGGAGCAAAGCTAGTATATTTGTATCGAAAAATATTTTCTAAGATCGGAGAAACTATGATTCCCAAGAGTTTTAATGTCTTCTTTGACTTGCTCAATACATTTCCAGTCCACTTAACTAACATAGGTACAACAATCCGCAGAGACCGTTTAGTACTTATAACAGTTGCTCGACGTAAGTGTAGGCCTTCGAACCTAAATCAAACGACTAATCCATTTATTTTATACCATTTTGGTACCTATATATAACCAAAAGATTCTCATGTTGCTGAATTTTGACATTAAACGTCTTTATAGGGTTCCGTACCCAAAGGGAAAAACGTGACCCTATTCATGAGACTTTGCTGTCCGTCACAAGCTGTATCTCAATAACCATGATAGAGTTTGCAGGGAGATGTCGTGCGTACGACTGGGTCCTGTGCGGTGCTACTCATTGGGGGGTCGGCGTACTTTGGTACTCTGACGATAATTTGGTTACCGCTCGGGGCCTGGATTTTAAGGACGCGAAGATCCTGGTCACAGTGGATATGGCCCAGGTGGTCATAACCACAATGACCAGGATCTACGACTTCAGGGCGCTACGACTCCAGGTGGTCCCTGAAAAATATTTGACGGTATTTAATCGTGGGCCTTGATGAGAGCCATTTTGTGATTCTCACATTGTGGTAAGGCACACTCATCGCTATCCGGAAGACCATGAAGTACTTAAGATTGATCCTCAACAGCCGATGGGGTTTTGTCAATTATCTCTAGTGCTTGGAACCTAAGCTGTTGTCATACAAAGGCTGGAGATGCTGCTCCCCAATCAGAGTGATTGAGCCGAGCGCGGCACGGGCGTACTGCACCATCTCTTACAAAGCAGATAGTCTTATTGATGGCAACCTCCGTGATATCTTGAGGCTGGAGTCCTCAAGAGTGTATACGAAGAAAGCGCCCTGGTGCACAGGGATGGAGGTCGCCCACCCCACATGACACGATCGCTAGAGACAGTTGGCTCGCGATGATCTCATGTGGGAATGGGAAATTACGTGGCTCGAGGGAGCTCTCCGGCCCACCTTACGGTCTTGGGGGAAAAGGCACACGGTGCGCTGGCGTACTCAAGGGACAGGGCCGTTTAGCCAAGTAACTATGGGAGCTAGTGGGCGTGGAGCTAGGCCCTGTGTGCCGTTACTGCCAAGTGGCGCCATGGACATGGAAGATTAAACTTTTTCCGAATATGCAGCATGGGTCAGGCCACGTAACGCCTCCACGAACGTCGTCTGTAGGGATCTGTCATTGCCAGCAGCGGTAATACCGGCTTCTGACAGATATACTGCAAATATTAAAGGAACGATCATTAAAACTTGGTGCCCGTCACTCACACACCTGCACAAGCTCATCAACATAACAGGACACACTTTTGCACTCACACAATTACTCACTAATCACGGCTATCACAAGCAATACCTACATAGATTTCACATCACCGACAACGACACCTGCCCCTGTGACAACACAACAACTCAGACTTTTACACACCTCATTACAGCATGCCCACGATTCACTCGTACAAGGCTAGAACACGAACAACTCTGCCACCACGTTGACCTGGACCCATACAACTTAACGATTCTGAGTACCAGCAACGCCGCCACTTACACTTTTATGACTCACATTACCCACATAGTTAACACACTCAAGAAATTTAATAACACATAACATAACACTCATATACCTAATTCAACAAAACATCACAATATTCACTTAATGTTCATAACCAAATGTAACAAATAATTTCTGTATCAAATAGCAGAATGGACCTTAACGCAATAAACTCCCCCTGAAGGTGGGTTAACCTTGAGGGGAAACAAAAAAAAAAAAAAAAAAAAAAAATACCGGTCGTTGAATGTTGTTATGTAGATATGCCACAAGACGAGGTACGAGTACATTGAGTGTATGGCGGTAAATGTATTTATTTTCGAAAAGATTTTTATCCGGTATATAAATAATCACGTCTTGTTAAGATTTTGTATCACAGATACGTTTATTATTATGGTATAATATTTTGATTTTCATTTCAACACGGCGATGGGCTCACCACCTGTTACGTGGGACCGAATTGTACACGGTGAAATGTGGGCCGGTATAGGCCTCTGCCTACCCCTTCGGGGATAAAGGCGTGAGTATATGTATGTATGTAATATTTTGATATTTGAGAGTTTGTTAGAAAAATCGTCTGAAAACACTATACCTATTATCCAAAGTAACAAACAATATCGCTAATTCTAATAAGTTATATCTCAATGGCTGAATTTTGAAACGAGAAATAAATTGTGTTTTATATAAATCTATACTAATATTATAAAGAGGAAAGATTTGTTTTTTGTTTTTTTGTTTGTTTGTTTGTTTGTAACGAATAGGCTCCGGAACTACTGGACCGATTTGAAAAATTCTTTCACTGTTGGAAAGCTACACTCTTTGCGGGTAACATAGGCTATATTTTATTCCAGTATTCCCACGGGAACAGGAACTACGCGGGTGAAACCGCGTGACGTCCGCTAGTTTATACATAAATTCGCAGTAATATTTAATTATCATCAGTAAAGGACCAATATTACTCACATCGTGTTTTTCTAAACAGTGAAATAACATGAAATAATAATTTTAAACAGAGAACCAAGTACTCCTCGCGAATGTTTGTATGCAAAAAAAAGACGTACCTATGCTTTATTCGCATCAAAAAATGGCGGCTGGACTTAGTACGTATTCCATTCAACTAATTCAAAAGTAATAAACTAGATAGACGTAGTTTTAATCACTCTACCTATTTCTGAAAAAATCACTGTTTAGCTTATTGGCAATTTTGACTTAAATCATATTAGCATTAGACCGACGACATGCATTAATTTTTAATCGCAATTCAAGCTGTGTAACTTGCAATTTTCACACAAATTCATATTTATCATGCAACGCCCCTAGCGAGGCACAAATATAGTATTAAATGTTAGCTGTCCAGCCCGGCTTCCATTGGATGTAAGCATCCATGAAGAAAATGAGGTCAAATATTTACAGATTTTTAAGCATATTTTTCACCCTTAGTGTTATACCGGTTCTCAAATTAACAATGTTGGTAACTAATTCAATAAGAACTAAAACGCCAATATCGCTTACATAAATTTTCTATTGCTAAAAATAAAAATAAAAGTAAATATTAGCGAATCTACTCTTGAGGAATGTTTTGGAGAGACGAAGAAAACGAGAATAATGTTCGTTTTTAGGTATAATGGCGTACAGCACTTTGCTCTATGCGGTAATGAGGGCTATTTCGCCATAAATGAAAACAAGTGGCTTAGGCGAGACACCGCAGAACGATGTCATTAAGCCTCTGAAAATGGGTCACAAGTAAACAAAGTGTTAGGACAACAATTTCATAAAACCTTCATTACAACGTTGCTTAGCACTCAATAAAAAAATCTTGAGTATCTACAGTTTGAGAAATCTGCGAATTTATATTTATTATATAGGTACTATATACTCTGCAAACTTTCACGGCCTTCACCTCATTTACCTTTTTTTCCTAATACTCATTCTCTACTGAGCAATGACCTAACACAACTTCAGCGTCAGGTATGCATCTACCTACCTATCTGACAAATAGGCATGATTGTTTGAATAGGGCTTAGACAAGCCAAATTAAATTACTTAATTAGTTATTCAAAATGATTTTGATGTGCAAATAAATAGAAATTTGCGTAGAACAGTGTCATAATAAAAATGGAAGCCAACCGAAATATTTGGCAACGAAAAGCACATTTTTGGAGAATCACACCACTAACTGGAAAACCATCTCCAAAAAATATTGTTTATTAGAGGTTGTTATATTAGCATAGAAAGTATGCTGCATATTGAATAATTTTCAAAAAACCCGGTTACAGACAAGCCCAAAGGCTGATAATTGTTGGCAGCACGCCAAAATCATTGAATTTCAAGATTACGCTTCTTAATTTATTGCTTTAATTAAACTCGCTTTATTTTGTTATCTCCACAATCTCCTGTCATTATATTACTAAACTACGACAGGATCGTAGGTTTTGTAAATTTTGCCATTACAAGGTTGTCATTATGAAGCAGATAGGGTGCTCTGCGATCTGCCTAGTGCCGGGAGTCCCGGGTAAGCCCTCGGAAGCTCCAGGGAACTATACAAAACAAAAAGAAAAAAAAAAACAATCTATAGGTACTCGGAACCAAAATTTGTAAAGGCTAGGCCAAATGATGCATACGATACACGTTCTGCAGCGTGAGCAATAATGACAATCGTATTATTTTCCACCTACATCTGACTTACACGCTAATCCTTGTTCAGCAGTCAGCTGACGTGCGACGAGTTGTTTATTATGCTCTCGGGATTGCCCACTGCAGCAGTTTACGTGATCACATTGTGAGATGAGCTATCGTGCTCTCTGGAAGTCCATACAGTATTAGGTAGTATAGGTTTCGACTAAATGTATGTGAGATATTTTTATGATCAGCTATTGAAATAAGTAAGTTTGAAGCACAATAGAAGTATTGCACGGAAATAGTTAAGATATTAAAGTAAAAAGTATGGATGTATGCAGTATGTTTGTAGTAAACCGATAATTGCCAAAATTAGGTTCATAAATTAGACCGTTTAAATTTACACTTACCTACCTGCTGAATTTTGTGTATATCTAATAGTATACACAGAGATTTTACGACACATCGCTTGTCGTCAAATAAAATGCAAAAAGTCGTTTAAAGTCATCAAATTATACAACATCAGCGCCTGTCTAACAGTCAAGCAAATAAGCCCAAGAATTCAACAGTAAGTTGAAATACATTATAATGATATTGCTGGTATGAACAAATTGAAAAAAAACTTTTACCTTCCCCGTTAAATTTTAATTAAATTTTTCACTACAAAATGGCCGACATCACCCTTTGTGTTCCAACCCTAAAAAGAATGTATCGTTTCTGTTATTTTTAATTTCTAAAGCAAAGTTAACGGCTCTTGTTAAGGGAAAATATTAATCAGTAAAACCGAACAATTTCTTTTGAGGTAGCATTTTTTAGATAAAGAGATATGCAAAGTAACTAAGTACATGTTCTCTTTGCACGTTAGAAATAATTTTATCTAGATTTTTTTTTGAATATTTTACGTAAGTTTATTAAAAGTGTCGCCCCGTGTGGCGACGGGGTACCGTGTTACGACGGGTAAGAGTACAAAATGTTGCCACCCCTATGCATCCCGAGGGTGTCGTAAGAGGCGACTAAGGGAACACTTTCGCGAAAAGATCTATTGCGTAGAGAAGGAAAACTCGAAGTGAAACCAGGTTGACAGTAAAATGATAATAGTTAAGCCAAGTTGAAGGCCTTATGGGCGGCTTGAAAAATTTCAACTGCGGGTCGCCGGGACCTGCGCCTGTCCATTTCAACACGGCAATATGTTCACCACCTATTACGTGAGACATAAAACTATAAGGTGAAATGTGGGAGTACACTATGCCTCTGCCTAGCTCTTCAGGGATAAAGACGTGATTATAAGTATGTATGTATGTATTATTTAAAAGTATTATAAAAATTACGCTGTTAGGTTTAAATTTCTAGGGTAGATAGAACTAGTGATTACCTCCGGTATTGCAAACAGTATTTGCCTATTAAATATGGTGAACACTTTCTATCAGATGGGCTATATCTATGCCAGTCTACTACCATCTACCATAACAATCCCGTTACAGATCATTGAATGTTAGATTATACATTATATTATACTCGTACCCATTAAACGTGGCATGCATTGGCAAGGACTGAATGCGGTAGATTTAATTAAAGTTATAAATTACGGCATCTCTAAAAATTGGCTCTTCTACAAATCTACCAAATATTACTCACTTATTCATATTTCTCAAAGCTTAGTCCTACAACCGAGAAAAGCCAAGAGACTACGGTAGCAATTTCTAGGAAATATCAGATATGAACATTAATATTAACGCAAAACTATAAGCTGACAGTTTCTGCATCGGTCCAATCTAGTTTGAAACTTTAACGATATGTGCATTCAGTCGTACATAATTTATTATACATTTTCTCATTTTTCAACCACGGAGAAGTTGCCACGAAGAGGTTTTCAGATAAATTCAGCATAAAATGACAGTGTAGCAAGCGTCGCGGTTGGAATTGTGTTGAGTGTTATTATTTCGGGTGTGTTTTAATGTTGAGATGTAAGGTTTTGCGTCGGCCGAAGTACTCAGTGGTATTACACGTCACATTCGGAAATGTACATACATAAATAACATTTTCGGACTATAGATTTAGAAATGCTGGTTGCCCGCCATCTCAGTTTCTTATAATTTATCTAAAATGGGCGGTGGCTTTGCAGCACTTCCATTTACGATGGCAAAATGAAAGGCAGGCCAAGCCGTTGATCCCAGTTGCGAGTAACATGGCATTTTCAAACCAAGTTGAATGCAATAATAGGCTTCTTAAAATATTAACAGCAGGTAACCACAACCTGTGTGTCTCTATTTCAGAATCACCTGATTTACCAAGAGCTAAGATAGAGTTTATATTTGCCAGGGAATAAAGGCGTGACTGTTGGTATGTAAATAAAACAGCCAATTACGGAAGTTTCAACGCATAAATCATTTGCCAGGTACGGGTATGAGGTATCACGGCATCCCAAACCGTAAATGGGAATTAAATAATTGATGTCCCCATCTGCGTAAACGATGAAGCTCTTCAAGAACCAAACAATATATTATTTCGTGATTAATGATGCGGTGATCCAACGTCGGAAGAGCGTCCGAATAACAGACAGCGAATCGATTTGTTTAATTAAAAATAATGACAGACATTTTACCCCTCGGGATTTCGGGGACATGCGTTACTTCTAATGGAGTTAACGTTACACCCTGAGGGTACAGTAGTGGCTTCTTCAATCAGATCCCTAAGATCCAATATCTTAGGGATTAACGAAAAAGCCCACATTAGGAGGAAGGGCCTAACGGTACTCCGTTCGTTGAGCAGCCCGCCTGGGGCAGTACCTCCGCCCTGCAGAAGACCGCGGTAATAGTAACCTGACTCCGGTCGGGTTATGTTCTCCGTCGGTTAGCAGGGATCCAGAGCTCATTGGGGTGACATTGTGCCGGTGACGGTGAGACCAGAGGCTTATCTGTCTCCATTGGCAGATCGAGGCGCGGAATATTGGTACGGCGATCAGGGAGACCCGGTGAAACGGTTGACCGCTGACCGCCCGCAGGCTGTACGGGACCCGAACCTGGGGATTACTTAATCTCCGCCCCAGGAGGCTGAACCAGCAGCCTGTGTAAAGTCCCTGGTGCTGTGGTCGTGCCGGAGGAGGATACCGGAGTGGACGCGGCTACTGCATCGGGGGGGGACCGGGGGCCCTTCTGCCTTCGGTGAGTTCGAGCCTCGCCTAGTCTCCTGCGCCACCGGCACAAAAGCACCCCCTTCACCTTCTTAATTCCCCATATTTTTTTTTAAGAACTATGGCTAGAAACAAAAGAAAGAAAAGGGTATACACAGCGGCATCGTCGTCCACACTTCAAGTGGACTTTTGCAACATCAGAGGTATGCGCGCGAACATCGACGTAGTCCACCACCATCTTGAAACTGCGAAGCCGACCCTTTTTTTCTTAACGGAGACGCAGATCTTACGTCCGGGCGATACATCTTGCTTAATGTACCCTGGCTACAAGCTTGAGTACCACTTTAGGCAGAAAGCCGGGGTATGTATGTACGTCCGGGATAATGTCTGCTGTCGTCGTCTTTCAAGCCTCGAAGACAGGGACCTGTCTACGTTATGGGCACGCTTGGATCACGGGGGCCACACTCGGATCTACGCGTGCGTGTATAGGTCTCACAGCGGTGGTAACACGGACACAGTTCGCCTTTTTGACCACCTGCAACAAGCGACTGACAAGGTGATTGAGCAGTATCCCTCCGCGGAGATAGTGATTCTGGGGGATTTCAACGGACATCGTGTTGACTGGTTGGGCTCCCGGACCACCGACTTTGCGGGGAAAGCTGCTCACGAATTTGCCCTGACCTATGGGTTCTCTCAACTGGTTAAATCCCACACAAGGATACCAGACAAGAAGAACGAGCATAGTGCATTGCTGGATCTCCTGCTGACAACGCGTCCGGACGGATACAGTGTTTCAGTGGATGCTCCACTCGGATCGTCGGACCACTGTGTCGTTCGGGCGCATGTGCCTCTCGCAAGGCCTGAACCACCTCGGCCCAAGGAGTGGCGACATGTATGGCACTATAAGGCAGCAGACTGGGATGGACTGCGAGAGTTTTTCGCGTCGTACCCATGGAGGCGGCTTTGTTTTGCCTCAGAGGATCTGGATTCTTGCGCTGCAGCAGTCGCTGCGGGGATCTTGGAGGGCATGGAATGTTACATTCCTAACCGTTGGATCCCTGTAGGAGCAAAAAAGCGACCGTGGTTCAATCGGCTCTGCAGAGAAACTTTGATGTTGAAAGAATCTGCTTGCAGGGCTTGGACCACGGCTCGTGCAAATTCAGATCCAAACATCTCTGAGGTGAAACGCAAATTAAATGCCGCCTCGAGAGCCAGCAAAAGAGCAATTGTCAGGGCTAAGTTCGATTTCGTCGGCAGAATTGGTGAACGGCTAGCAGGCTACCCTTCAGGGAGTCGCGAATTCTGGTCACTTGCCAAAGCTGCCGAGGGAAATTTCTGTCGGTCAGGTTTACCACCTTTACTTAAACCCGACGGTAATTTGGCCCAGAGCGCTAAGGAGAAAGCCGACCTTTTGGGTTTTCTCTTTGCCTCTAACTCGACCATGAGCGACGGGGGTGCTTTGCCGCCGGATATTCCGTGGTGTGGAACTTCCATGCCGGAAGTAAAATTTACACAGCGGAATGTCCGACGTGAGCTTCGATCCCTGGACGTTCATAAGTCGAGTGGGCCGGATGGTATACCCGCGGTGGTACTGAAGCAGTGTGGTCCAGAGTTGTGTCCGGTACTTACACGTCTTTTCACGCTTTCATATTCCAAGCAACAAGTCCCGGCGTCGTGGAAGATCGCGTATGTGCATCCTGTGCCCAAGAAGGGTGACAGGACCGACCCGGCCAACTATAGGCCTATAGCCGTCACCTCCCTTTTATCTAAGGTGATGGAGCGTGTAATTAATACACAGCTCCTGAGGTACCTAGAGGAACACGACCTGCTCAGTGACCGGCAGTACGGTTTCCGTCACGGTCGCTCGACGGGCGATCTTCTGGTGTGCCTCACACACCGATGGGCGACGGCTATCGAGAGTAAGGGCGAGGCTCTAGCAGTAAGCCTTGACATCTCTAAGGCCTTTGACCGGGTCTGGCACCGTGGTCTTCTTACGAAATTGCCCTCATATGGACTGCCCGAGAGATTATGCGGATGGGTGTCTAGCTTCCTGGCCGGTAGAGGCATCAAGGCCGTCGTTGACGGCAGCTGTTTAGACTGCATGGCCATAAACGAAGGAGTACCGCAAGGCTCAGTGTTGTCCCCTACTCTGTTTCTGCTGCATATTAATGACATGTTGTCTATTGACGGCATTCATTGTTATGCGGACGACAGTACGGGGGACACTTGTTACACGGGCCGCCCCGGTATCTCTCGGGACACAGTGAAGGAAAATCGTGAACAGCTTGTGTCTGAAATCGAGGCTACTCTTACTAGAGTGTCCGATTGGGGTGGACAAAATCTTGTCCAGTTCAACCCTTCCAAGACACAAGCGTGTTTTTTCACCGCTAAGCAAACCCCAATTACTGTAGCGCCGCAATTTCAGGGCACATCTCTTTCCATCTCCAAAAGTATAGGGATCCTTGGCGTTGACATCTCCAGTGACGTTCAGTTCCGTAGTCATTTGGAGGACAAGGCTAAGCTGGCGTCCAAGAAGCTAGGTGTGCTCAACAGGGCGCGGCGGTACTTCACTGCTGCGCAAACACTGCTTCTGTATAAGTCGTAAGTGCGGCCGCACATGGAGTACTGCTGTCACCTTTGGGCGGGGGCACCTGAATATCAGCTTCGTCCATTTGACTCGGTGCAAAGACGTGCTATAAGAGTTGTCAACGATCCTATACTTACAAATGGTGTGGAACCTCTTCGCGACAGGAGAGACTTTGCCTCCTTATGCGTGTTCTACCGACTGTACAATGGTGTGTGCTCTGAGGAATTGTTTGATATGATGCCCACGGCTACGTTCTATCACCGCACCGCTCGCCACAGACAGGGAGTTCATCCTCACACTCTGCATCCGGAGCGTTCCAGCACGGTTAGATCTGATAGGGGTTTTCTTCCGCGCACGCTTAGGTTGTGGAATGATCTCCCTGCCTCGGTTTTCCCAAACGCCTACAGTATGGGGTTCTTCAAAAGGGGTCTTAGAAGGTTTTTGCAGGGTCGGCAGCGCGAGTGTGGCGCCTCTGGTGTTGCAAACGTTCATAGGCTGCGGTGACCACCGGTCCTTCTGGTGGGCCGTATGCTTGTCTGCCACCTTAGTGGTATAAAAAAAAAAAAAAAAAAAAAAAAAAGACAGTTCCATCATTCATTTGTTTGGTGTTTTCCAGTTTGTCAGGAAAATTGTTTTATTGAGATTAAGGTATCTTTGATTTAGTGGTCCTTAATGGTGTTTCATTTCGATTTGTTATTTCAAAAAGAAAAATATTGTTTACTTAAACGTTAGAACGATGTAGATGTATCTAGTTATCAACAGGTATAAATTATGATTTGTTGGCAAAGTTTTATTATGTCATGTAGAAGATTCTGATTTCAATGTAAATGGTGGAAATTGTAACATCCTTTTGTTATTTATGCTTACGAGAACTTTCTCATAAACCTAACGACTGTGTAGAATATTACGTTTCTTAAATTGCAAGGATATCTACTCTTACTCATTAACACTTCTGTGATTAGAATGTGAAACAGTCATAAATATGTTAGTACAGCCGTGTAAAACTGTTTTCCTTTCTAGGGTGTGAAAGTCTTGCCGTTATTCTCTCGATTTCAAGGAATAAGAAAATTAAAACCAGGAACTCGGAACCCAAAACAGGGATCAGGAAACCAGGAGCGGGAACATGGGACTGGGAACTCAGAACTCGGGATACTGATTTCCATAGCTATGGCATAACAACGTCTGTCGGGTCAGCTAGTTATATTTAAAAATAAACATAAATATACCACATTTGTCTCGTTATCAAAATTTCAATTCGTATCCAAAAGGTATGATGCTTGTTTAAAGGTAAACTGTTCAGTATATCATTTGCATAAATACAGATGACATGACACCGTATACTAACTAATGAACATGCATCAGTCGTCTTACCATACTAATCACTGTCTGATTGCTTGTGGTCACCAGTTTCTACATACATACAATATTCGTATATACAACAGACATCGTATTAGCACTAAGTCACTGACATAGCTATTGTCACAGTATAAAGAGTACTAACCAGTATTGTAGCTCCCTACAAACGGACGAAGCGCAAGCTATACCTACGATTATCGTTTTCGGCACGCCTTTCAGCACGCTAGCAGGCGATTGTGCCGAGTAGACGAATGGACGGGGTGTCGTTTTTTAGATAGTAACCGCGCGTGTTTTATTTACTAAAAATATTTAATATGACAACTAGAGTCTATTGTGCTTGTTTTGGTTGCATGAATTCGTTAATACCCAGAGATAACGTTTTTTAGATTACCTGGAAACTCCGAAAGGTAAGACTATAAATTGATTTTACTTAAGTACTAATTGGTACTATACTACTAGTTGACTAAAGTTAAACAAAGTGATTGACACGAGTGAACTGGGTAGTTACATGAAGTAGGTATGTTTGTGTTTAAAACTAGACTTGTGCTTGCTCAGTCAGTGAACGGTGCGATCCAATATAGTACAATATCCAAAAAAAACTAGTTCAGAACTCTAGTACGTGTAGGTAGTAGGTACATTTAGTTCCGTTGTCAGTTCGTAGTTATTTAATTGAGAGCAATGATTTAGGTATGTTTCAAGAGTATTCATTTTTTTGTGGATGACCGATGTTACAGTACACGCTAAGTGTACTGTAACATCGGTCATCCACAAAGAAACAAACCGTATGACTTTGATTGACAGCATTTTTGTTACCTTTGATTTTTATTACACGCATAGAGACAAATATGAACTTCCAAAATTTAACACAACTTGACAATGTACGAAAAGTTCTCGTGTACTAGAGACTGACTAGTACTTTCAAATCGAAAAATAGTTTTAATTTTGTAAATCAAAAATTTAACGCAATGATTATAAAGACTAGAATTCCGTGATTCTATCACTGACGAAACATGTGATGAGCCGATTATTATTGTCTACGCCGCTTACTCGTTTTCAAATTTCTATACCCGTCTCACTCCATCGTTAGTAGATAACGGGCGCTGCGCCGCCACGCCGCCGCCCCGCGCCGCCAGCCGTTGCGGGGATATTATATTATTACTCACAAAGTATTTTTTTGTTTAAATAAAAAAGGTACATATTTACTCGAAATTGAAGCTGGTTGTCAGTAAAACGACAATCCTTAATACAGATTGAAGGCCTTGTGGGCGGATTGAAAAAATTGAACTGCATTATGCTCACTATATATACGCGTACGTAAAACTATAAGGTAAAATGTGGGCGTATACTATGCCTCTGCCTACACCTCCAGGGATAAAGGCGTGACTATATGAATGTATGTATGCACATATTTACAATCGCAATACTAAATAGAAAATCAAAGTAGGCACATATTATTAAAATGCTGTAGGTGGGCAGCCCTATCGCATGCTTACGTACCGCGCGGCTGTAGGCATTTATTTCTAAAACCCGGCCGAGTCAAAGTACAGTATACAGTGCTATTGTACCATATCACACGAACCATGTTATATAGATTACTAGCTGACCCGCGCAACTTCGTTTGCGTCACATACAGAGTATATCACCCGTACCCGTCGCATTTTTGAATTCTTTTGTTACAAAAAATGTGATAAATGAAGGACCGCTCGACCGATTTTGTGCAAACTTCACATAAACCATCTACTAAATAGTCCAAACAAAGCCTAAACATTTGGTTTGGATAGGTGAGCCCGTTCTTGAGTTATAAAATTACAACGAAAAGTGGCATTGATTTTTATATATTATATAGATAGATTGTTTACAGATATCTGAGGGGCTTTTTAGGCCGTGCTAGTTAGTTATAACTTACTGGTTTCAAACTTATTGGATAGTAGTTGATTGTTTTTATAATGTTGTTTATAGAATATTATTTTCAAACTGATTATATTGCGGCATGACAGAAGATGTAGTGACTAAGATAGAAAAAGGGATGCTCAGATGGTTTGGACATGTGGAGAGAATGGATGGAAATAGGCTGACGAAACAGATTTATGAGGCGAGAGTGAATGGGCAAACTGGTAGAGGTCGACCTCGGCATACTCAAGTCGATAAAATCGACAATCTTCTGAGAAAAGGCCAGGTCAAGAGTACCCTTAACCGAAGAGCATGTATGAAGACACTTATGAAAGTTGAAGAAGCGAAAGTTGTTTGCCAGGATCGTAGCAAGTAGAAAGCCATAGTCTCTGCCTACCCCGTTGGGAAACAGGCGTGATGTTATGTATGTATGTATGTATGTATGATTATATCATAGTCTACTTAAAGACGTAGGCTTCTTTCAACGATTTTGGGATGAAGATAGGTCCTTATTTTTCGGTATTTGAAAACAAATTATCCCCATCTGTAGAGGCGTGAGACGATTTGATATAAGAAGTTGAGAATGGGCGTATATACGAGTATAGTTGAAATCATTGAAACCATTCTTTTGTCCATTAATTAAATTCCACCATACCATCATTATTACTAATCGCTAAATGACTTACCCCCAGTTTCCGAAAGGCTGATCAACGCTAAAATTAACTAATCGGCTGTTAAGGGCGGATCCCCACCGGACGATCCAAAATGGATCGCCAGTTCCTGCGATCCGCGATCCGGGAGCATGAGGCATGGATTATGTAGAGCTGCACATGTGACTCCATAGCGACCGAAAGTTCAACTGTACTATACTTAGGCGGATCAGTGTGGAGCGTGTCGGTGCAACGCGGCGGGATCGCAAGAAAAGTTTTCTTCGTCAGGCTACATGATCCATGCCTCATGCTTCCGGATCGTGGATCGCAGGAATTGGCGATCCATTTTGGATCGTCTGGTAGGGATCCGCCTTTAATAGCCGATTAGTTAATTTTTGCGTTGATCAGCCTTTCAGAAACTGAGGGTTAGTGTACTTTTGGATGCACAAAAACGCTTGTTGCGTTCTGTTTTGTCATTTCTGATCTTACCGTATCGGCAGTAACCCAATGCTAGTTTATCAAATACTTAGAATTCTTTTCCGGTTTAAGTAATACTACCTAATACCTATTAATATTAAACTAACTACCCCATAATATTGTAGAGTATTTAATGTATCTTTAATGACTTATTGCCATAAATCAAACGTACAATCACCAAATTTGCCGCCTATTGATCCATAAGGGATCAATAGGCGGCAAATTTGGTCCACATGGAATTTCTGTTTCGTATTTTTATGAATTCCCCTCTGTGTGAAGTGATTAACTTAACATGAATAAGTCAATGTTGGAACGTTCCAAGTTTCTCAGTACATAAATTATTGGGAACAAGTCAGTCTTGAATTTATGACCCGTCTACCGATACGATGCCATGTTTAGATACTCATAATTCAATAATACTGCCGGCTACGGCGACAATCGACAAAGGAAAATATTGTTAGCGCGAATATTGGATTTAATGGTTTTGCAAATACACGAGTTGCTTCTTGTTATTTATCTAAAAGGTCTTGTAATACAATATAGTCACACAATTATCCCCGAAGGGGTAGACAGAGACATAGTATAGTATGAATAGATTAGGTAGAAAAGTAGGCAATAATTTTGTAGGAAATAATGATGGGAGCATAGACTGTTGTATTATAATTGCATGGAATGGAGAATAAATAAACAGTTAATAAAAGCACATTTATTTAACAAATTTAATGTTAAATAAGTAAGAATTCTACACTTATTTCTTCAGTCTCTCGTGGAATGATTTATTTTTTCTGCCATGAATAATACGAAATGTGAAACAGAGAAAATAGACGTTCCGGATAATACAATTTTCCTTTGGTGGCATTACTGTCTATGATATCTCTTTCCGTAAGTAAATATTGTCTTGATGGATCAAAGTTTACCTCAGAAAAGGAAAAGTTTGCACACGTAAGTTACACCTATACATTACCACTCTTTTATTGTAATTATTTGCTTGTACATTAAGACAGAATCTAAGTGGAAGTTGGAAGTAAATTTCCACCACTAAGGGAGAGTAATAGAGGATTAAAATTTATTGAAGTATTTTAAGCCGGGGTGCACAGCTAGTATATTTGTATAAGAAAATATTGTTTAAGATCTGAAAAACCATGAATCCCAAGAGTTTTAATGTCTTCTTTGACTTGCTCAATCTATTTCCAGTCCACTTAAAATAGGTACAACAACTCCGCAGAGACCGTCTAGTAGTTACCAGATGTAACTGTACACCTTCGAACCTAAATCAAGCGACTGATTTATTTATTTTCAACCCAATACCATTTCGTTATTATATTACCAAAAGATTCTCATGTTGCTGAATTTTTACTTTTTATTGTTCCGTACCCAAGGGGTAAAAACGGGACCTTATTCATGAGACTTCCCTGTCCGTCTGTCTGTCTGTCTGTCTGTCCGTCCGTCAAAAGGCTGTATCTTAATAACCGTGTTAGCTAGAGAGCTGAAATTGGCCGGTTTTTTTTCCTTATTTTTCTCATTGAGATTCATCGGAGCTAATGTTGAATGTAAGACTCTAAATGACTTCAACAACACGCTACATTCTCTTTGCTGTGTGTAGCCAAGGAACTTGGTCCTGGGACATGCTTCCGAGGGCTTATCCGGGGCACCCAACTGTAGGCGGTTGGGCATTACGTGAGGTATTTTAGTCGGTAGGAGTCCGGCATAGCATGCATAAAGGATTTTCCCCCACATTAAATAAAAAAAGCCAAGGAACTTGTCTATTCCAAGTTCTTTGGCTGACTCTCAAAATGAAAGCCTGATACCCTAACTAGCTTTGGTCATTAAAACCTCACGACTACAACCTGTTATTTTGGAGCCGATTACCTTTACAGAGATTCTCGTGAGTACTAGTCTCATCGCCGACACTCTTAGCCTGTCCCTTGAAAAGTATATTATGAGTCATTTATATTTTTTATTATGTTACACAGTACTTACACATCCTTATAAAAGAATAACAAATTTCTTCAAGCTCTTTCTCGCACGATGGTACAGGACAAAAACTGAAATAGCACTCTGCACTAATCGTCAAACGATGGGTTTTGTTGGCAACACATTGCACAGAACATGGAGCGGAATGTTTAAAGTTAGCACAAAACGGTGATTTACACTGCAAGTAATACCCGGTTTCATTATAAAATAATACGATGGGTATGGAGGATGCATATTCATTAACCCTGTAACTGCGGCATACATCCGTTTCCCGTGCTGGCGTCTACTATAATGGAATAGTGGTGTAAAGCTCAAAGAATGGATGTCTGGCGCTAAGCCAACGTGTGTGCGCTGAACAAATCTCCACTTTGTCTATGGTGTCATTCCACATCAGTTAAATCGTGTTGAGCGTGTGTGCCGCCGACATAATATACGCATTAGCTTAGTTGATCTCTGTAACTTTACTAGGCATGCCTAATATTCCAACCGTTGAGTCTTTTCCGCTGTCTTTATCGGCCGATTTGATGTACACAATAACTTTCATAGTTAGTTACTGTTATAATTTTATTAGAGACGCGTTGGCCGTCGAAATTCTATTGTAATTTAAAATAGTTTCCCGTAAATCCGTTCGCGTAAATTTAAAAAAAAGATAGTAGGTACTACTACTAGGTAGGCTACTGGAAGAGATTTCTGTAGAAATAAGTAGTGCCTTGTACAATGTTCCTTGTTATATTTATCTTTTCTCAGTTGTGTGTACAAAACTAATAAATAAATAAATAAATAAAATGTTTTAGTTTACGTTTCTGGATTAGATGGCTACATAGAGCTTTATTTCACAAAACTCTAAAAAACTTGAGTTCCTTGACGAAAAGTATACTCAATTACCATAATAGGAGCACAAAAATGAAACAAAAACGACTATTATATATTACCTACAAGCAGACGTCACGCGGTTACACCCGCGTAGTTCCCGTTCCCGTGAGAATACGGGAATAAAATATAGCCTATGTTCACCACAAAGAGTGTAGCCTCCCAACAGTTAAAGAATTTTTCAAATCGGTCCAGTAGTTACGGAGCCTATTCGTTACAAACAAACATAAAAACAAATCTTTCCTCTTTATAATATCAGTATAGAAGTGCTAAAAGTGTCTTTAAATTTCAGTGACTGATTCCTATCCGTGACTGCCATAAAATATAATTTTGATTCATGAATCATTTAAATGAAGTGCGATTTGAGCTCTTTATCGTTGTCAGCAACTAGTGGCATATTTTGTTAAATGTTTTTAAATCTTTATCTCTGAATTACCTAACAAAAAGTATATTTTAGTTTGCGGAAATGCATGTGGGCAATGCACTCTTCTTCGCCTAATTTAAAAATCACAGACAACCATCAGTCTTAAAGCATTATTATACCTGACATTTATACGTAAGTTATAATTTCGACCTGTATGTATGTATGTATTTATGCTGATGTGTTTCCTCATGATTTGTAAACCACTTACATTCGGTTCCGGATCATGGTTGTGGTTCTCATCATATTTAACCACTGTATGTAACTGCATCTCCATGTTCACTGTCGTCATGGCACGACACATACAGTTTTCTACACGTTGTAATAAACTTTATTCTTCACTTTCCTGTTTTTGTTATAAATGTATCCATTTACCTCAATTTTAGTCCACCTTTAGAACTTTTTAATGTACTATAATTTATAGTAGTCATTTTAATAAGTAAAACAAAGATCGAGATTGCAATAGCCACACGACGAATAATTTTGCTGTAATCGTAACAGTAAGAAAAATAATAAATATACAGTCTACCCACCTCACACATAAAAGCAAACTTTTGTAGCAATTAATGTTCACGCGATACTTTGCTAGAACCATAATAGCAGGCGTTTAAAATTATATAAGATTTTCTAAATTACATTAAATGTTACATAAAGATTATGAGTATTTATAGTAAATGAAAATATTCTGAATTAATATTATGTCAAATGTGCATTAAACGAAATATTCTTTGTGTCAAAAGAAATTAGATAAAATTAAATTATATCAACAATTCAATATCTCAATTAATTGATCGCTATAGTAAACAAAAGTATATTAACTGAAATAAAGTCAAGTGAACGTTAGATTTTTTGGTATTATATCAACCGTTACACACCCTATGAAGTGAGAAGTGAAGAGCTTCACTAACGCGCATCATTATACCTAGAAATTTCCGGATGTGGATCACAGTAGGACCAAGACGAAAGGCGGCTCTAGTTAACTTAATAACGATAACCGGGCACGGTGCTAATTCAATAGTTTCATGACAGAATCAGAATTGTAGGCAGTAACGAAATCTGTCAAATTGTATTGTTCTTTTTGTTTTAACGTGAGGGAATTTCCTTCATAGATGCTATGCCGAACTAATACCGACTAAAAAACCTCACGTTACGCCCAACAGCCTACGGTTGGGAGCCCCGGGTAAGCCCTCGGTAGGATGAACCAGGACTCCCAACAGACCTACGGCAACAACTGCGGCCTCGCCTAGGGGATCAAATTGTACTGTAGACGCCGATTAGGCTTTATACTGAGTTACGATTACGATTCTGTTCTGACACAATTGAAATAGCAGACTTGGGCCTCTGGTAACTCCGCTTCAATAGCTTTATAGTATCGAAGCGGAGTTTCATGCCCATGTTTAATTTATTTATTACAAATTGGTCGGTAATACTCTGATGCTAAATAAATAACATTCAATTTAAAAAAGATTATAGTTCACTCACTATCATAGTACATACATACATACATATGGTCACGCCTTTATCCCCGAAGGGGTTGGCAGAGGCATATTATATGCCCACATTTCACCTTTTTTTTTAAATAATTTGTCCCACGTAATAGGTGGTGAGCTGTATTGCCGTGTTTAAATGGACAGGCGCAGGTTGTGACTGCCTGCTGTTGAAATAAAGTCTTCAACTTGACTTAACGGCTGCCATTTTACTAGCACCCGGGACCAACGGCTTAACGTGCCTTCCGAAGCACGGAAACGCTCAAATAAATGTCACAAAGTGATCACATGGATGGTCACCCATCCATGGACCGGCCATAGTGAAAGTTGCTTGATGCAGTGATCGTTTACAAAACACTGAGTCCGCGGGGCCACGAGCGCTTCTTCTTCTTCTTCGCTACTATCATAGTAACTGAACTGAAATTAAACTGAAATTTACGGTACTAATATTGACTAATACGCTTTGCCTTCGCTAAATACCTATACCTGCCAGTCATGAACTACATTTTTTACAACTATATTTTTTTTTTTATTTTTTTTTTTAAATTCACGGACATTTCACACAACGCTATCTGATCCCAAAGTAAGCTAGGAATAACCTGCTTGTGTTATGGGTATCAGACCACGGATATTAATACTTATATACTTTTAAATACATACATATTATACATAGAAACACCCAAACTCTTGAGACAAACATTTATGGGTCACACAAATCTTTGTCTCCGGTGGGAATCGAACCCACGACCTCCAGCGCCGCAGGCGGTATCACTACCGACCGCGCCACAGAGGCAGTCGATCGATATGACGAGTTGACAAACATATACGATCAGAGAACGCTATGTGCCTGTGGTTTTATTTGGGTGTTAATTAAATACACTCCTCATTTCCAATGGAGTTTCACACCCGTTCACTTTGGTGAAATCATAATATTAGTTAAGTACGGCACATAATATTATGACGTGAGGTGAGGTAAAGCGAATACACTATATTTGAATACAAATATATTTTAATATAACTGCTACCTTCAGTTAGATTCGATTTATGCCAGAGAAGTAAAATCGAACAGAACGCAGGCAATGTCAGACATTTTCAGCAGTAGATAAATCTAGTGTGCCAACAAAATAGCACAAGCTTATATTAGCTTAATTTGGGTTAGATAATGTTGAGTGAGAATGTCCACATATTTATTTATAAAAAAAAAATTGTTTCAGGATGATGCCACTAACCACATGGAAGTATTCCCTGCTCAACTTCATGTCAACCACGTAGATTCGCTCAGCGGAGTCGCATCATCAGATTTTTTCCTTTAGCCAATTAGCCCAAACACAACAAGGTGTTTTTCGTTTTTCTATTTCATCAGACATCGGAGAGTATGTACCAAGAAGCTGGCGTAGGTAACAATGGACCGAGCGAGCGAAGCGACGAGTGACTCCCATTCGACATTATGCACGATTTTGCTTCCGCCCGTATGTCTGTGTGTATGTGAGTTCCGGTCTAAAGGACGCATTTCTTAACTAATGTTCACCGAACTTGGCACAGGCGTTCTTTGCTTTAAAATACAACTTTTGTCGAGAGCTTTAATTTAATGGAGGGAAATGGGGGATAAAAGGTGTGAAAATTGTTGTCGCGTTACTTTTCTGATCTTGATATTTTTCCTTTTTGCCTTCTCTTCGCAGAAGTAAAAGTATATTATAACGATATTGAGCAAACCTCAAGGGCTTAGGTAAAGTTAGTACACTTTGAAAAGGTCAAGGTCAAAGTTAGTAGTTCTTGTCAAGTAAAATTATAAGCGTGTTAACATAAGGTTGAGCACTTTGTGTGCTTTTATAAGTTATTCAGATTTACTTGTGCTTGCTCACGTGTTCAACTTTTTCAACATTTACACTTGTATGTGAGGCAGAGGAATAGTAAACGCCCGCTATTCACCTTATAGTTTTATGTCCCACGTAATAGGTTGGTGAGCCTTTTGCAGTGTTGAAACAGACAGGCGCAGATTGTGACGACACACTGTTGAAAATTTTCAAGCCGCCCATAAGGCCTTCAACTTGACTTAGTGATGGCTATCTGTATAATGACATTACTGTATTTTCCTTCGCATCCTATGACACCCTTGCGGCCTCGGGATGAATTGGTGTGGCGACATTTTGTACTCCTCCTTGTCGCCGTACGGGGCATTTACTTGTTCCTTTTTAGGGTTCCGTAGGTGGTACCCAAAGGGTAAACGGAATCCTATTGATTAGACTCCGCCACCGTCAGTCTGTCTATCTGTCAGTCTGTCCGTCACGAGGCTGTATCTCAGGAACCGTGATAACTAGAGAGCTGAAATTTTCACAGATTATGTATTTTTGTAACCGCCATGACAACAAATACTAAAATTTAGAATAAGTTATAATAATTAGGGGGGGCTCTCATACAACAAACGTTAGGGTTGCGCGAGTCCGACTCGCACTTGGCAGGTTTTTGTACATTGCAATGTTAAAGTGATTCATGTTTTAAACTAATGAACGAAAAATATATATTATATTTTTTTAAATGTACCAACTTACTGATAGAATTAGGATACATCAAACAATAACCCTTAGCCACCTATCATACGTCTCACAGATCCAGCAGATATTTAAAACGTAAATATATCTGAGACCGAGTCGTTTACGAACTCGTCCGTTCCTGTACCTTTTCCCCGCCCCCCTTCAGTGCCGTGCAACTGCTCATCAAGGTCTTACGTGCGTTAATTATGCGGTAATTGCAATAATTGCAAAAATTGTCGTGAAAAAACTATAAGTTTAGGGCTTGCAATTTTGTTTAAATTTAATTAAATTTTCATCTTTTTGTTTTTTTTTGCTATGGTTGAATATTGAATAAGTAAAAACATACAAAAGAAGTTACTGTCCATGTGATTATTTTTTATAGATCTCATTTACCAAATGACTTAGTTTGTTAGCTAAAAATAGGAGATATTTTTGATTAATAGTAATTAAGACAAAATGCCTATAATAATGATTCTCTTGTACCTTTACTAAAGAGTTTAATACTTTCCTAAGCTGATTATTACTAAAAAAATATACCTCAATAAACAAGATATTACTTTAAAGAACAATTTTACTCAGGAGTCTCATAGACGTATGATAGGTGGTTGTGTGACAAAAAGTAATGGTAGGTGGCTAAGGGTTAACGTTATGGTATGAAATTTAATATAGAACCGATTCTGCGTATCATCCGCGCACAATGCCAAAATATCTGAACGCATTAAGTTCAAAAAAAGTTTACGGTAGCACAATATTGTGGGACATTCTCACACAACACCATCTAGCCCAAACTAAGCTATAAGCTTAATCGGATCAATTTACATACAATGTTGATTGATTTTTCATTAAAAAATCTACACCATAGTTACAAATACAAAATAAAGAAGAGTAAAATGCTTGAGTATTAAATATATACTTGGTGACGTCACACAAGCATTGGCAAGTTTGAGCGAACTTTGAAATACACTTATGGAAGAGGCAAAGTTTCGTTTGACCTTTTAGTCGGCTCTCTCCGCCAAATAACGCAATGTGTCGTGGACTAACTCGCCTCATAGCCTTTAGGAGAAACTTTCTAGCTTAACTTTAAAGTTAATTAAGTGATGTTGCTTCATTTCACCTCTTATACGTCGTATTCGAGTAGTCGCTGTCTTCTTTGTGGAGTAAATTACGAAGAAAAAGGGACAGACGGGGACCTTAATTGCATTTTTTCTTGTTGATCTTAAGTGCGGCCAATTGGATATTTATGATGAAATACACTTTAAAATCCTAGAATATCTGTGTCTCGGCATTCATGGTAGACATATTCTTATATTTTCTAGATCTATAAAACTTTTAGTAGGGAGGTACTTGTACGAGAAAGCAATATCTTTGAGACCAGGTACAAAACCATAAGGTGTTGTGCAATCCAATGCTAAGAGCTTTGACAAAATTCTTCTCAGAGTGAGTGTCTAAAGCGTTGTTACTTTAAATCTATCAATCTTTCTATACTTATAATAAAACTGTTGAGGGTCGAGAGTCTGTACATGGAAGATATTTTGAAAATTTTAATCATAGGGCGTTCTATAATCGATACTGAAGCCGAAAATGCAATTTAAAATTTTCATGTCTGTCTGTCTTTCTGTCTGTCTGTCTGTCTGTCTGCATCCCGAATAAGTATCACGCCGAAACTACTGAATCGAACTAAATGATACTTGGCACAATCTGAGCTTATGATCTGACGAAGGTTCTAGGATACTTTTAATTCCGATATTTAACGCGGTTCCTTCAGGAGAGGGGATGAAAGGCAAAATAGTTTTTTAGCTATAATTTCTCACTGAGTAGTCCGATTTCAAATATTTCTTTGGTGTCTGAAAGGGAGTACTTTAAGCATTATTCCACACAATTTTCAATAATGAGGGTTATGTAGTTCAGAAATTAGGGGCATCTCAACTTTCGGTAAACCTAAAATTCAAGGGTTCTTTTGAATGTGAGGGTAAATCTTAACGGCCGTGTTGGCTTAATCATAAAAGAGCTTAGTTATTAAGGCTAATGTTTTAGAAGAAGCAATCAGGGCCGTTTCACACGCTGCTTGATGAGTCTCATGAAGAAGTACCCCTTCTTTCGTACACCTTATGTGACTTAAACGAAGTTGCGAGGATCAGCTAGTCTATCCTACTAATATTATAAATGTGAAAGTTTGTGAAGATGTTTGGATGTTTGGATGTTTGGATGTTTGTTACTCAATCACGCTCTAACGGCTAACCGGATTGTGCTGAAATTTGTACAGGGATAGAATATAGGCCGGAATAACACATAGACTACTTTTTATCCCGGGAAAATATTCCCACGGGAAGCGGGAACGGGATCCAAATTTCACGCGGGCGAAGCCGCGCGCATCAGCTAGTACATATAATAAAACTGTTGAGGGTCGGGAGTCTGTACATGGAAGATTTTTTGAAAATTTCAATTGTAGGGCGTTCTCTAATCGATACTGAAGCCGAAAATGTACTTGAAATTTTTTGTGTCTATTTGTCTGACTGTATCCCGAATAAGTATCACGCTGAAACTATTGAATCAATTTGAATGAAACTTGGTACAATCAGAGCTTATAATCCGAGGAAGGTTCTAGGATACTTTTGATCCCGATATTTTGCACAGTTTTTTTGGGAGAGGGGATGAAATACAAAATGATTTTTTAGTTGTAACTTCTCAATGCGTAGTCCGATTCCAAAACTTTTATGTGTTATAAAGGAAGTTCTTTAAGGATTGTTTCACACAAGTTTCAATGTTGAGGGATTTGTAGTTCAGGAATTAGAGACATCTCAACTTCCGCAAAACATAGAATTCAAGGATTCCTTTGAATGTGAGGGTAAATATAAACTGGCGTGTTGGCTTAATCTTAAAAGAGCTTAACGATTAAGGGTATTGTATACAGGTGAATTTTTGAAAAGGGCTTGGATGGCCAAATCTGAAACTATAAGGAATATCTAAAAATGCTCAAAGGAGTCACGAGCCCGATTTTGATAAAACTTAAAACCTCATCATTACATTTTTGAAAAACCAATTATCTAAGCCGGGAATCGAATCCATTGATTTTGAAAAAAAGACACACCCTTTATTATTACACCATACGATAGTGTCGCTGATAAGGATCAAATTCTGCGAAGTAATGATATACGGCAAATTTAAGGAAAGTTTAGAATTTTGATAGAATTCATATTTCATGTACGTAAATTTTGTATCATAATTTGTTTCGTTCGAAATCCCAGAATAGATCGTAACTATTCTGTGTTTTCAATCATGCTCAGAATGATTCTTTGGAGAATATTCTAAACGGAGTCAATAATATTGAATGCAGTACGATCCCTGAGGTCTCGAATCCAGCTATGTATTGAAAACAATGGTCTACATTTTGAACAATTAATCAGTTAACGTAAGACAAATAAATAGTATTTTCTTAAAGATGAGCACTTTCTTTTAGTTTGCCGTATATCATTACTTCCCAGAATAAGATCCTTAATAGCAACACTATCGTATAGTGTAATAATATAGGGTGTGTTTTTTTTCAAAATCAATGGGTTCGATTCCCAGCTAGGATTATTGGTTTTTCAAAAATCTAATGATGAGGTTTTAAGTTTCATCAAAATCGGGCTCGTGACTCCTTTGAGCATTTTTCGCTATTCCTTATAGTTTCGGATTTGGCCATCCAATCCCTTTTGAAAAATTCACCCTGTATAATGCAGACCGCTTCGTGGACTGAATTGTTTTAGAATGGACTTAATCTTTAAGCTCTTTTATGATTAAGCAAACAGGGCAGTTTCATACGCTCCCATGAGTCTGTTGAAAGAATACCCGTCCTTTCATACACCTTATGTGGAATAAACGAAGTTGCGAGGGTCAGCCAGTCTTATTATATGAGTAGCTAATTCCAACCACTTCAGTTGTTTATGTTTTCACCGCCTACACAATGCGTCTATGGACCCGGCACTTGCACAAAGTTGTTCAATAGAAGGCTAAAAACCGGCCAAGTGCGAGTTGGACTCGCCCATGAAGGGTTTCGTAGCAGCAAGTAACATAATATAAAAGTTCTTAGAGTTCGTTGTAACTTTGATTGATGTTTTAACACGTTCGCAGTGGTAGTGATTTTTATAAACGAAAATTGGGGTTTATAACGTATTAAAAAAAAACTACCAGCTCTATCTCGTTCGAACCAATTTTCGTTGGTAGTTTTTATAGCAATGTACATCATATCTTCTTTTTAGATTTATCATTCTCTAAGTTTAGAAGTTAGAGGGGGGGGGGGGGGGACTCACATTTTTCCACTTTGGAAGTGTCTCTTGCGCAAACTATTCAGTTTAGAAAAATATGATGTTAGATACCTCAATAGCATTTTTAAAGACCTATCTATAGATACCCCACACGTATGGTTTTGATGAAAAAAATTAATTTGAGTTTCAGTTCTGAGTATGGGGACCCCCAAAATTTACTGATTTTTTTCTAGTTTTACATAAGAATCTTAATGCGGTTCACAGAATACATCTAGTTACCAAGTTTCAATATCATAGGCCTTATAGTTTCGGAGAAAAGTGACTGTGACACACGGACGGACAGACAGACGGACAGACTGACAGACAGACATGACGAATCTATAAGGGTTCCGTTTTTGCCATTTGGCTACGAAACCCTAAAAATGGTTGTTCTCTTGATTATAAATTATGATATATTATTGTTATGATACTAGTTATTAGTTAACAGCAACACCCCGTGGACACTACTACAGAACAAATCGGAATAGAAACACAAACATAATATTGTTGAAGAAATCATTCTTAAATAATATTTACTTTTATTTTATCTACATTCCATTTATACACATATTTTTATCTTCAATCAAATCTAAAGAGCCTAAAGATATTGTGCCTCCTGTTACTGTTATGTTACCATAATTCGGCTACAATTATAAATGATACCTTCAACCAAAATTAGTCGGAAATAACAGTAGAAGCTTTCAAGTCAGTGGTAAAAACGAAAATACCTGATTGATCCTCTAAAAAATATTCAACATTATAACAGCAAACAACGATCCGCACTTCCGCAGCTCGTGGCTCTCGCACAATTTTACTCACGAAACTGACAGCCTAGCTTACGTGAAATGTTTTCATGGAAGCCTAGCGTCGGTGTTGAGAGAATATTTATGTAAAAAATTGAAGCAACCGCGCTTTAACTACATTAAAACCCATCCCATCCAAAAACATAAATGGAAAAAAAAGAGAGCCAAGTTCAATACAAAAATTATGCTCGACTGTGGGCTTCACCGCAAAAAGAATAGAGATCTCTCCTTTTTTACATTTATGTTTCTGGTGGGATATCATTACTTTTTGTAAAGAAAACGAGGCATGTATGTAGATTTACTTCTGCTCTGTGTACATATGATTAGCGCGTACTCGTATTACAGTTTTTTGTATGTAGACACCACTTATTTTTTGACTTAATTTTATTTTTATATACTTGTTACATAGCAAATATAATAATACATTTATTGGGATAGTTTCAAATATCTGTTTGTTACATTGTAACATTTCAAACGCAACAATTAAAAAAATAGTATAGCCACCCCGCCTATTTTTTGACTCTTTTTTAATTTTTAGGTTTTTTCCTACGCTTGCACACAATTACCGAGCTGGATTCTAAATTCCATCTTTCTAGGTCATCTGGAAGTAGGTTAGGTTTAGGTACTATGTCAGTCACTCAGTCGGTACTAAAATTTACGACTTTTTGACTTTCATATCTTTGTTACCGTTTGAGCTAGCTTCGTTTGAGATATAATTAAACACATGTAGTTGTATGTGTTTACGTTAAAGAGGTTTTGAGTTATAGAACGGTCAAAAGTGGCACCAAATGGTTAGTCTAATATTACTCTCGGCGCTGGCTAGCCAGTTCCTTTGCTTGATTTGGCTTCACACGCTGCCGTGTGTCTAGATAAAACCAATATAAGTACCTACTCGATACAGGGTGATACATTTCTTTGCTTTTCGTGATATTATTTAAGTATTCTGATTCAAATTTGTTCACAGACGAGGTCTTGGGTATAATTAGTAATATTTAAATAACCTACACAAACCCTATTTAGTACCATGCAAAGAAAACAACATGCGTTAAATTTTAATCGCAATTCACTACACAGCTTGCAATTTTCACGCAATTTCATATTTATCATACAACGCCACTAGCGAGGCACAAATATTAAATGTTAGCTGTCCAGCCCGGTTTACATTGTAAGCATCCATGAAGAAAATGAGGTCAAAAATGTTTGCAGATTTTTTAAACATATTTTTCACCCTAAGTGTGTGATATCGGTTCTAAAATTTAAAATGTAGGTAACTATATAATTCAATTAGAACTAAAACGCCAATGTCGCTTACATAATTTTCAGTTGCTAAAAATTAAAATTAAATACTAGGGAATATACTCTTAAGGAATGTTTTGGAGGGACGAAGAAAGCAAGAATAATGTTCGTTTTTAGGTATAATGGCGTACAGCACTTTGCTCTATGCGGTAATGAGGGCTATTTCGCCATAAATGAAAACAAGTGGCTTAGGCGAGACACCGCAGAACGATGTCATTAAGCCCCTGAAAATGGGTCACAAGTAAAACAAAGTGTTACAACAAATTCATAAAACCTTAATTAAAACGTTGAGTAGCACCCATTAAATAAATCTTGAGTTTTTGAAAAATACATTTACTATTCACACTACTCTGCAAACTCCCACGGTTTCCACCTCATTTACCTTATTGCCCTTGTACTCATTCTCTACTGAGCACTGAGTTAATACAACTTCAGTGTCAGTTATGCATCTTATAATTAAAATAGGCATGATTGTTTCAATAACAAAATCTTTAAGGGTTTAGACAAGCCAAATTGTTTAACTACTTAATTAGTTTTTTAAAATGGTTTCAATTCGCAAAAATAAATGGAAATTTACGTAGAACAGTATAGTAATAAAAATGGAAGCCAACCAAAACATTTGGCAACGATAAGCTCATTTTTGTAGAATCACACCACAAACTGGAAAACCATCTCCAAAAAGTATTGTTTATTAGAGGTTGTAATATTAGCATAGAAAGTATGCTGCATATTGAATAATTTTCAACAAATCCCGGTTACAGACAAGCCCAAAGGCTGATAATTGTTGGCAGCCCGCCAAACTCATTGAATTTCAAGATTACGCTTCTTAATTTACTGCTTTAATTAAACTCGCTTTATTTTGTTATCTGTACAATCTTCTGTCATTATCTTACTAAACAACGACAGAACCGTAGGTTTTGTAAATTTTGCCACATACAAGGTTGTCATCAAGAAGCAGACACGGTGTTCTACCATCTGCCTAGTGCTGGGAGACCCGGGTAAGCCCTCGGAAGCCCCAGGAAACTATACAAAACGAAAAAAAAAGCAATCTACACTCGGAACTGAAATTTGTAAAAACTAGGCCAAATGATGCATACGATACACGTTCTGCAGCGTGAGCAATAATGACAATCGTATTATTTTCCACCAACATCTGACTTACACGCTAATCCTTGTTCAGCAGTCAGCTGACGTGCGACGAGTTGTTTATTATGCTCTCGGGATTGCCCACTGCAGCAGTTTACGTGATCACACTGTGAGATGAGCTGTCGTGCTCTCTGGAAGTCCGTACAGTATTTGGTAGTATAGGTTTCGACTAAATCTATGTGAGATATTTTTATGATCAGCTATTGAAATAAGTAAGTTTTAAGCACAATAGAAGTATTGCACGGAAATAGTTAAGATATTAAAGTAAAAAGTATGGATGTATGCAGTATGTTTGTAGTAAACCGATAATTGCCAAAATTAGGTGAGTGCAAACCGACTTTCATAATTATTAGACTGTTTAAGTTTACACTTACCTACGTGCTGAATTTTGTGTATATCTAACAGTATACACAGAGATTTTACGAAACATCGCTTGTCGTCAAATAAAATGCAAAAAGTCGTTTAAAGTCATCAATTAAATAAATAAATAAATAATACAACATCAGCGCCTGTCTAACAGTCAAGCAAATAAGCCCTAGAATTCAACAGTAAGTTGAATATTGCTGGTATGTACACATTGACAAAAACTTTTGGAGTACCTTCCCCGTTCAATTTTAATTAAATTTTTCACTACAAAATGGCCGACATCACCCTTTGTGTTCCAACCCTAAAAAGAATGTATCGTTTTTGTTATTTTTAATTTCTAAAGCAAAGTTAACGGCTCTTGTTAAGAGCCTACCAGACGCCAAATTGTTAAAAGAAGATAGAAGATATACATTTTAGCGTGCAAGAAAGAGAGAGATGCGATCGGTTTTTGTGCGCTTTAGCCAATATGAAAAAAATGCTCTAGTGCAAATGAAGATTTTACTATTGTCTTTCTAATAAATATTTTATATTATTAAAACAACTTATAACATACGAGATCTACCTTAAAATTTCACAAAATCGAGGTATTTTCAACATAAAAATCTATCCAGGATTTCATCAGTAATCGTGTTTTGAGCCTAGAGCGTTTTTAGTTCATGAACTGAAGTTGTCTGTGTTCAAATTTTAATTCAGCAGACCTCACGAGTTCTGAGATCTAGATCAAAATAATAGTCTATTTGGCGTCATATGGACTCTTAAGGGAAAATATTAATCAGTAAAACCTAACAATTTCTTTTGAGGTAGCATTTTTTAGAAAAAGAGATATGCTAAATAACTAAGTACATGTTCTCTTTGTACGTTAGAAATAATTTTATCTAGATTTTGTTGAATATTTTACGGTAGTTTGTTAAAAGTGTCGCCACACGGGGCGACACTATTAACAAGCATTGGCAAGGATTGAATGCGGTAGACTTATTTAAAGTTAATAAATTACGGCATCTCTGAAAATTGGCGCTGCTACAAATCTACCAAATATTACTCACTTATTCATATTTCTCAAAGCTTGGTTCTACAACCGAGAAAAGCCAAGAGACTACGGTAGCAATTTCTAGGAAATATCAGATATGGACATTAATATTAACACAAAACTATAAGCTGACAGTTTCTGCATCGGTCCAATCTAGTTGGAAACTTTAACGATATGTGCATTCAGTCGTACATAATTTATTATACATTTTCTCATTTTTCAACCACGGAGAAGTGGCCACGAAGAGGTTTTCGGATAAATTCAGCATAAAATGACAGTGTAGCAAGCGTCACGGTTGGAATTGTGTTGAGTGTGATTTCTTCATATTTATGATACCTTGAGATGTTAGGTTTGGCGTCGGCCGAAGTACTTATTGGATGTACACGTCACATTCGGTAAGGTACATAGCTAAATAACATTTTCGGATTTGGAAATGCTGGTATTCGCCATCTCAGTTTCTTGTAATTTATCTATACTAATATTATAAAGTGGAAAGATTTGTTTTTTTGTTTGTTTGTAACGAATAGGCTCCGGAACTACTGGACCGATTTAAAAAATTCTTTCACTGTTGGGAAGCTACACTCTTGGCGGTGAACATGGGCTATATTTTATTCCCGTATTCCCACGGGAACTACGCGGGTGAAACCTAATAAAAAATAAAAAGTCCGCTAGTCTAAAATAAAATTCAAATGAAATGAAAGGCTGGCCAAGCCGTTGGCGAGTAACATCGCATTTTTAAACCAAGTAGAATGCAATAATAGGCTTCTTAAAATATTAACAGTAGGTAACCACAACCTGTGTATCTCCATTTCAGAATCACCTGATTTACCAAGAGCTAAGAGAGAGTTTATATTATTTGCCAGGGAATAAAGGCGTGACTGTATGTATGTAAATAAAACAGCCAATTACGGAAGTTTCAACGCATAAATCATTTACCAGGTACGGGTATGAGGTATCACAGCATCACAAACCGTAAATGGGAATTAAATTATTGATGTCCCCATCTGCGTAAACGATGAAGCTCTTCAAGAACCAAACAATATATTATTTCGTGATTAATGATGCGGTGATCCAACGTCGGAAGAGCGTCCGAATAACAGACAGCGAATCGATTTGCTTAATTAAAAATAATGACAGACAGTTCCATCATTCATTTGTTCAGTGTTTTCCAGTTTGTCAGGAAAATTGTTTTATTGAGATTAAAAGTATCTTTGATTTAGTGGTCCTTAATGGTGTTTCATTTCGATTTGTTATTTTAATAAAAAAAATTGTTAACTTAAACGTTAGAACGACATAGATGTATTTAGTTATCAACAGGTATAATTATGATTTTTTGCCAAAGTTTTATATGCCATGTAGAAGTTTCTGATTTCAATGTAAATGGTGAAAATTTTAACATCCTATTTACTTAACCATTTTGTTATTTGTGCTTACGAGAACTTTCTCATAACCCTGACAACTTGTGTAGAATATTACATTTCTTAAATTGCAACGATATCTACTCTTACTCATCACCACTTCTGTGATTGGAATGTGAAACAGTCAGAAATAGGTTAGTATAGCCGTGTAAAACTATTTTCCTGTTTAGAGTGTGAAAGTCTTAACCGTATGCTCTCGATTTCAAGGAATAAGAAAATGAAAATCAGGAACCAGGAACTCGGAACCCAAAACAGGGATTAGGAAAGCAGGAGCGGTAACATGGAACCGGGAACTCAGAACTCGGGATACTGATTTCCATAGCTATGGCAGGACAATATCTGTCGAGTCAGCTAGTTATATCAATCAATACATATAATAAAATCGTAAAAGGTCGCTGTCTGTACATAGAAGATAAATAAGAAATAATATTGTAGGGGGGCTTTATGAACGCAATAGAATCCAAAACAATGGTTTTTAGAATTTTTGTCTGTTTGTCTGTATGTCTGTATATCTGTTTGTCTGTACGTTTGTGCACGCTAATCTCAGTAACCGCTTAACCGATTGCAATGCGGTTTTCTTTATTGTGTTAATGTTTGCTCCGCTTAAAATTTTGTGTTTATTTCATATCAAACGGTTTATAAATAAAAAAGTTATATAACTTTAAAGAATCATACATAGACTTATGAATCTAAAAACTGGTAAATCTAAACTGGTGTGTTGGCTTAATGATAAAAGATGTGAATTGTTTTAGAATAGACTTAATCTTTAAGGTCCTTTAGGCTTAAGCAAACAGGGCAGTTTCACACGCTGCTAGATGAGTCTGATGAAGAAATATCTCTCTTTTCATACACCTTATGTGACGTAAACGAAGTTGCGGGCTGAGCTAGTTTTAAAAATAAACATAAATATACCACATTTGTCTCGTTATCAAAATTTCAATTCGTATTCAAAAGGTAGATGCTTGTTTAAAGGTAAACTATTCATACATACATACATAAACTCACGCCTTTATCCCCGAAGGGGTAGGCAGAGGCCTATACCGGCCCACATTTCACCGTGTACAATTCGGTCCCACGTGACAGGTGGTGAGCCCATCGCCGTGTTGAAATGGACCGCCGCCGTCAGAGCCTCGTCCGTTGTTCAGCAGGTGCACGAGCTTGCACGTGAGGTTGACTTGAGCCCGATGGTGTTGGTAGGGCCCCACTACACCCTTCCTTAGGCTGCTCTAGTTAGTTATAACTTAATGGTTTTAAACTCATTAGATAGTAGTTGATTGCTTTTATATGTTGTATAGAGAATATTATTTTCAAACTGATTATATCATAGTCTACTTAAAGACGGAAGCTACTTTCAGCGATTTTGGAATGAAGATAGGTACATATTTTTCCGTATTTGATAACAGATTATCACCATCTGGAGAGGCGTGAGACGCTTTGAAATAAGAAGTTGAGAATGGGCGTACATACGAGTAAAGTTGAAATCATTGAAACCACTCTTTCGTCCATTTATTAATGACCACCATACCATCATTATAACTAATCGCTAATGGCACAAAAACGCTTGTTGCGTTCTGCTTTGTCATTCCTGATCTTACCGTACCGGCAGTAACCCAATGCTAGTTTATCAAATACTTAGAATACTTTTTCAGTTTTAATAATACTCTACCTACGATTAATATTAAACCAACTACCCCATAATATCGTAGAGTATATAATGTATCTTTAATGACTTATTGCCATAAATCAAACGTACAATCACCAACATTTGCCGCCTATTGATCCCTTATTACACAGGCAATTTCTATTTGATATGTTTATGAATTTCCCTCTGTGTCAAGTGATTAACTTAACATGAATAAGTCAATGTTGGAACGTTCCAAGTTTCTCAGTACATAAATTATTGGGAACAAGTCAGTCTTGAATTTATGACCCGTCTACCGATACGATGCCATGTTTAGATACTCATAATTCAATAATACTGCCGGCTACGGCGACAATCGACAAAGGAAAATATTGTTAGCGCGAATATTGGATTTAATGGTTTTGCAAATACACGAGTTGCTTCTTGTTATTTATCTAAAAGGTCTTGTAATACAATTATCCCCGAAGGGGTAAGCAGAGACATAGTATACGCTCACAATTCACCTTAGTAAACAGTATTAGGTAGGCTCACTACCTATTACGTTGGACATAAAACTATATATTATGTTATTTATTATCCTACTTATATTATTAATGTAAAAGTTTGTGAAGATTCTTGGAGGTTTGAATGTTTGCTATTCAATCACTTGATCGAGCTGAAAACTGGTGGATAGATCTGGAAAATACATAGGCTACTTTTAATCTCTGCAATTGGTTCCCATGGGATGCGATTATGCTAATTAACTAGGTATGATTTATATTATTAAACCAGCTGACCCCCACAACTTCGTTTACGTCACATAAGAAAAAGATATGATAGTGTAGAAGTAACTTTCCATTTAAAGGACCGCTTGAATTTTATGTTTAGCAAAATTGAGATGTCTCTAATTTCTGAACTACAAAACCTTCAATGTTGATACATACGTGAAACAATTCTCAAAATACTCCCTTTCTGACACCAAAAACATATAGGAAACCAAACCACGCGTTTAAAAATTACATGAAAAAAAAATTGTCGTTCTTCCCCTCTCCCAATGGAACAGCGCAAATTATCGAGATCAAAAGTTATCTAAAGCCTTCCTCTAATCATAAGCTCAGTTCATGCCAAGTATCATTCAAATAGATTCCGTTGTTTTGGCGTGATACTTATTCGGGTTATGAACAGACAGACAGACATACAGAAACAATAGCTTAAAAATCAATTACATTTTCATCTTTAGTATCGATTAGGTCCTACAGTTAAATATTCAATTAAAATATCTACCATGTATCTTAGATTCTCGATTCTCCTGCAGTTGTATTATATCTATAGTATGTATAGATTAGGTAGAAAAGTAGGTAGTAATTTTGTTGGAAATAATGATAAGAGCATAGACTGTTGTATTATAACTATGGACGAGAGAAAAGATAAACAGTTAATAAAAGCACATACATTTAACAAATTTAATGTTAAATACATAAGAATAGGCACTTATTTCTTCAGTCTCTCGTGGAATGATTATTTATTTTTTTCTGCCATGAATAACACGAAATATGAAACAGAGAAAATAGACGTTCCGGGTAATAACATTTTCCATTGGTGGCATTACTGTCTATGATATCTCTTTTCGTAAGTAAATATTGTCTTGATGGAGCTACGTTTACTTCAGAAAAGGAAAAGTTTGCACACGTAAGTATATACCTATACATTACCACTCTTTTATTGTAATTATTTGCTTGTACGTTGAGAAAGAATCTAAGTGGAAGTTAGAAGTAAATTTCCACCACTAAGGGAGAGAAATAGAGGATTAAGATGTATCGAAGTATGTCAAGCCGGGGAGCACAGCTAGTATATTTGTATAAAAAATATTGTTTAAGTACGGAAAGACTATGATTCCCAAGAGTTTTAATGTCTTCTTTGACTTGCTCAATCCATTTCCAGTCCACTTAACATAGGTACAACAACTCCGCAGAGGCCGTCTAGTTTTGCCAGAATTAAACGACTAATCCATTTATTTTCAACCCTATACCATTTCATTATTATATTGCCAAAAGATTCTCATGTTGCTGAATTTTTACTTTTTATTGTTCCGTACCCAAAGGGTTAAAACGGGACCTTATTCATGAGACATCCCTGTCCGTCTGTCTGTCTGTCTGTCCTTCCGTCACAAGGCTGTATCTCAATAACCGTGATAGCTAGAGAGCTGAAATCGGCCGGTTTTTTTTCTTATTTTTCTCATTGAGATTCATCGGAGCTAAAGTTGAATGTGAGACTCTAAAACAAAGAGAATGTAGCGTGTTGTTGAAGTCAACACGCTACATTCTCTTTATCGTGTGTAGCCAAGGAACTTGGTCCTGGTAGGTCCCAACTGTAGACGGTTGGGCGTTACGTGAGGTATTTTAGTCGGCAGGAGTCCGGCATAGCATCCACAATGGATTTTCCCTCACGTTAAATGAAAAAAGTCAAGGAACTTTTCCATTCCAAGTTCTTTGGCTGACGCTCAAAATGAAAGCCTGATACCCTAATTAGCTTCGATCATCAAAACCTCACGACAACAATCTGTTATTTTGGAGCCGATTGCCTTTACAGAGATTCTCGTAAGTAAGTACTAGTCTCATCGCCGACACTCTTAGCCTGTCCCTTGAAAAGTATATTATGAATCATTTATATTTTTATTATGTTACACAGTACTTACACATCCTTATAAAAGAATAACAAATTTCTTCAAGCTCTTTCTCGCACGATGGTACAGGACAAAAACTGAAATAGCACTCTGCACTAATCGTCAAACGATGGGTTTTGTTGGCAACACATTGCAGAGAACATGGAGCGGAATGTTTAAAGTTAGCACAAAACGGTGATTTACACTGCAAGTAATGTCCGGTTTCATTATAAAATAATACGATGGATATGGAGGATGCATATTCATTAACCCTGTAACTGCGGCATACATCCGTTTCCCGTGCTGGCGTCTACTATAATGGAATAGTGGTGTAAAGCTCAAAGAATGGATGTCTGGCGCTAAGCCAACGTGTGTGCGCAAATCTCCGCTTTGTCTATGGTGTCATTCCCCATCAGTTAAGTCGTGTTGAGCGTGTGTGCCGCCAACATAATATACGGATTAGCTTAGCTGATCTCTGTAACTTTACTAGGCACGCCTAATATTCCAACCGTTGTATCCGCTGTCTATAACGGCCGATTTGATCTACACAATAACTGTCATAGAAGTGTTATAACTGTCAGTGAAATAAGACACTTCTTCACTATTCAGTTTTAGTTACTGTTATAATTTTATTAGAGCCGCGTTGGCCGTCGAAGTTCTATTGTAATTTAAAATAGTTTCCCGTAGATCCGTTAGCGTAAATTAAAAAAAAAAGATAGTAGCTACAATGTTTTAGTTTCACGTATCTGGATTAGATGGCTACATAGAGCTTCATTTCACAAAACTCTAAAAAACTTGAGTTCCTTGACGAAAAGTATGCTCAATTACCATATTAGGAGCACAAAAATGAAACAAAAACGACGATTATAATATTATGTGATAAAAGTGTACCTATTTAAATTTCGTGTGTATTTAAATATAATTTTGATTCATGAATCTCTTAAATGAAGTGCTACTTTAGGTCTTTATCGTTGTCAGCAACTAGTGGGATATTTTGTTACATGTTTTTTAATCTTTATCTTGGAATTACCTAACAAAAAGTATATTTTAGCTTGCGGAAATGCATGTATGCAATGCACTCTTCTTCGCCTAATTTAAAAATCACAGACAACCATCAGTCCAATAACATTATTATACCCGACATTTATACGTAAGTTATAATTTCGACCTGTATGTATGTATTTATGCTCATGTGTTTCCTCATGATTTGTAAACCACTTACATTCGGTTCCAGATCATGGTTGTGGTTCTCATCATATTTTACCAATGTATGTAACTGTATCTCCATGTTCACTGTTGTCATGGCACGACACATACAGTTTTCTATACATTGTAATAAACTTCACTTTCCTGTTTTTGTTATAAATGTATCCATTTACCTCAATTTTAGTCCGCCTTTAGAACTTTTTAATTAACTAGAATTTATAGTAGTCATTTTAATAAGTAAAACAAAGATCGAGATTGGAAAAGCCACACCGTGGCCACACGACGAATAATTTTGCTGTAACCGTGACAGTAAGAAAAAAAAGACGTGTGGCACTCGGGGACTGCCGCGGTAAAGCTATTACATAGCATTTTTTACCAACTATGCTAGTATAATTATTTCTATATAAGAATACTAGCTGATGCCCGCAGCTTCGCCCGCGTAAAATTTGTTACCGCGGGAAGTTATTCCCGGGATAAAAGGTAGCCTATGTGTTATTCCAGACTATAATGTATCTCTGTACCAAATTTCAGCCTGATCCGTTCAGCGGTTTGAGCGTGAAAGAGTAACAACATCCACACTCACAAACTTTCGCATTTATAATATTAGTAAGATTTTAAGGCCTATGTTCAACAAAGTAAAGTGCCAAGTACCTACTTGACTGTGGACAAAAGAAAGAAAGTCCAAAAGTGCAAAAGTCTAAAAGTCCAAAAGTCCAAAAGTCCAAAAGGCCAAAAGTCCAAAAGTCCCAAAGTCCAAAAGGCCAAAATTCCACTCCACCTAACCTCACCCCACACCAATTTAAGAAGAACAATTATTTTGTAATAAATTATTTTAATGTAACTTCAACCATTTACGCAGAGGCGCAACGGATACTCATAAAACGATTCAATGTATTCCGTTTTCGAAACATTCCTCATTGCTGCACCGCTCCTATTAATCTTAGCATTATGTTATGTAGCCTATAGCCACTATCAATAAATGTACCTACTTACTATCGAACAGTTTTTGAAACCCTACCAGTAGTTTCAGTAAGGCTTGCCTTGGTATGATGTGATCATGGTCCCTTTGCAGCGTGTGTCCAATCCAGCGCAGCAGCTACACTTCCGACGTATGATCTGTTGGTGGATAGGCGTCTCACTGCAGCGTTCCAATAGTCTTACGTTCGTGATATTTTCGGGCCCGTATGTACCGAGGATCCATTGGAGGCAGCGTTTGACGAAGACTTATAGCTGGTAGCTGGTGCGAAATGTCTTTAGTGACCTTCCATGTCTCGCATCCGTATAGCAGTTAGCAGTACAGTTTTAACGTTTACTTTGTTTTGAGTTTCACTCTTCGTGTCCATTTTCGCAACTGCCTACGGGGCGCAGCTGTGTAAAGGTTGTTCTGGCCTTGGCGAGACTCGAAATGATGTAGGGTACTCTTCTATCCCATCAGTTTCTGACGCGACACTCCCGAGGTACGTGAATTAGTGCCTCCACCACATCTCTTGCGTCAGTCGATTTTAATTTCAGTCCAGCCATTCGCTGCCTCATCCTGCTCGTTGTCCTGCACGTTGTCCTGCAGACATGCATGACGGCGTGTGTGTGCCTCAGCAGGCACAGGACATCGGCATCATTAAAATCCTCCAGGATTTCAGTATAGGCCCCATTCTATGCCGCGCCGATTGTTCTTTGCGGTATTCAGCATTATACCATCTATTTTCTATGGATGGTTGTTAACTATCCTGTTATCTTCATAACGATCCTCTAAGGTAGGTACAGTATGTATTTTCAAAAGAGTTTGTGAACTCTATTTTTAATTTCTTTTTCAGAATATTGATGACATTTGATTGATGTCATTTTATACACGTTACGTCTACTACTCTTACGTAGTATTGTATTCTCTTTGTCTACTACATTGATACATGTAATAAAATTCTAACACGCCGGTGTTTGTATGTAAATTGGTTATACTGAGGAAAATTCTATACGGAGGAATAGCTTTAACCATTAAGCTCTATTTTGATTAAGCAAACAGGGCAGATTCACACGCTACTTGATGAGTATGATTAATAAATACCTCTAATTTCATAGACCTTGTGTGACGTAAACAAAGTTGCGAGGGTCAGCTAGTTAAAAGATAAAACAATAGGTTTCTTCTTATCTGCTTAAAAACTATTTTTACAAATTTTATGGTAATAATAGACATTCTTTGAAATATGCATGTATGGTATTGTTGTGACTTTTATGACACGTTTAAAGTACATAGGTATGGGATAGATGGCGCTCGCGGCTACGTCAGCGTGAAATTTTCTTCCCGCTTCCCATGGGAACGTACCTACTCCCGGGTTTGGTTATCTTTATAGCAGTATTTTATACTATAAATTAACAAAACAAAAAATAATACTGCATTGGTGATAATAATAATAAAATGTATGTATTTAGAGTACTCACTCATTTTCGTTTACTATTTTTCGTGACTTTCTTCATTAATAAATGCACTTTGTTTATTCATATTTAAAACACTTTTTACACAAATTATACGAGTACAGTTCACTGTTGTACATAGATGATCAATACCTATACACCTATAGTCGAATTTTTATTTAGACGAAGTAAATTGACAGCAACTAATGTTATTGACAGCATCGAAATTGTCATTTCACATTAAGAACTCTAAATTCAACCAGCACTCTTAATTCAACTTTGGTCGAGTGGTTAAGACGCGGATCGGTACGCAGAAGGCGCAAGATCGATTCTGGGTACAAGCATCAATTTTTGGATTATTTGACATAATATATAATATATATAACGACTGCAGAGTTCATAATTGACGTAAACAAAAAAATTATGAAGTGCGAGACGAGATACACGAACGTGGCCGAAGGTAGCCGAGAGTGTGATTCGTTTTCGTGACACAATTTCTGGATTCGGTCTCCACGCAAGGCCCGCGATAGAAGCTATGCAATAGCTTAATAATAAATATACAGTCTACCCACCTCACACATAAAAGCAAACTTTTGTAGCAATTAATGTTTATGCGATACTTTGCTAGAACCATAATAGCAGGCGTTTAAAATTGTATCAGATTTTCTAAATTACATAGAGATTATGAGTAGTAGTAAATGAATATATTCTGAATTAATATTATGTCAAATGTGCATTAAACGAAATGTTCATTGTGTCTTAAGAAATTAGATAAAATGAAATTATATCAACAATTCAATATCTCAATTAATTGATCGCTATAGTAAACAAAAGTACCTACCTATATTAACTGAAGGCATGTATTTAACGCGGTGACAAACTAATCTTATTTAGGATTTTAAAAATAATTAAAGCGGGTAGGAAAAATAATGGGTTGGCAGCTACAGTGAAATAGCATTTTAAGTATAAAGTAGCAGCTTTATACTGAGATCTACGCTTTATTTAAATTTGAATTGGCAGTGATTTTTTGGTGAAGCAACTGAATTTATTGTTAGGAGTCAACTTGGCGGCGAATAAAAAGTAGAAAATAGGCTTTTATATATTATACAATGAGTTGTTTATAAAATTAACTGAGATGAGAATAAAATATGCACATGGTAATAAAAATCATACTCTTTGCGACATTTTATTAGGTCTAAATAAAGCAAATTGCGGCATGCAAAAAATATTATTGGTCTATACTATTGTTATTATTCAGTTTAGTAATAATTAGTTTCCTTTCATTGTCAATAAACTTACGGTGATTTCATAGTTTTTTTTTAATTATGTTTTTAGTTTGGCACTCGGCGGCCGCTACCGAGGCACGCTCGCTTTGCTCGCTACATATTATACCAACTGAACATTCATGAAATGAGCATTATACTTTTTGATCAATAGCGCAAATGTTGTTATCTCAAATATATATTCGGTGAAATGAAAATTATGCTTTTGCTCCACCTCCCACGCCGCGGCCACTGCTCTGCTTCTATGCAACCAACGCATTTGTCGCCTTTTTCAATATTTTACGATTCTACAAACAAAAATTCTGATATCTTGATACCTACTTAAAATTTGGACCCGTTTTAATTTTTATAGCTGCTTGCAAATCACTACCCGAAAGTGTATTTTTATATGGAAGTCAATAGTTGCTAATAATACAATGTTTGATATTTCACTGTTAATACTAGCTGCCAAGTCATTATTTTTAATACCTAGCATATTATTTCATTTTTCCTGTTTAATATATTTGTTATCTTATAGCGGCAGCCGTTATTTAGTTTTTATAAATCTTACGTTTTAAAAGATAATTGTTGCTAAAATATTTAATCACTACCAAGTTATTTTTTTGGAACCATGTAGTTAGTCGCCTAATAAGATGTTAGTCGCCTCATTAATAATTTGCCTTAACTGAAATAAGGTCAAGTGAACGTTATATTTTTTGTTACTATATCAACCCTATGAACACAGAGCTCCACTAACGCGCTTCATTATACCTAGAAATTTTCGGATGTGGATCACAGTAGAACCAAAGGCGGCTCTAGTTCAACTTAATAACATTAACCGGGTAATAGTATCATAATCGTAGACAGCAACTAAATCTGTCAAATTGTATTGTTCTTTTTTTTTAACGTGAGGTAATTTCCTTTATGGATGCTATGCCGAACTAATACCGACTAAAAAACCTCACCTAACGCCCAACACCCTACGGTTGGGAGCCCCGGGTAAGCCCTCTAAAGGATGTACCAGGACTCCCAACAGACCTACGGCTACAACTGCGGCCTCGCCTAGAGGATCAAATTGTACTGTAGACGCCGATTAGGCTTTATACTGAGTTACGATTACGATTCTGTTCTGACGCAATTGAAATAGCAGACTTGTGCCTCTGGTAACTCCGCTTCAATAGCTTTATAGTATCGAAGCGGAGTTTCATGCCCATGTTTAATTTATTTATTACAAATTGGTCGGTAATACTCTGATGTTAAATAAATAACATTCAATTTCAAAAAGATTATAGTTTACTCACTATCATAGTAACTGAACTGATATTTACGGTATCTACTAATATTGACTAATACGCTTTGCCTTCGCTAAATAGGTGCCTATCTGCCAGTCATGAACTATATGACGAGTTGACAAACTTAACAAAGCTTATATATGATCAGAGAACGCTCCGTGCCTGTGGTTTTATTTGGGTGTTAATTAAATACACTCCACATTTCAAATGGAGTTTTACACCCGTTCACTTTGGTGAAATCATAATATTAGTTAAGTACGGCACATAATATTATGACGTGAGGTGAGTTAAAGCGAATACACTATATTTGAATACAAACATATTTTAATATAACTGCTACCTTCAGTTAGATTCGATTTATGCCAGAGACGTAAAATCGAACAGAACGCAGGCAATGTCAGACATTTTCAGCAGTAGATAAATCTAGTGTGCCAACAAAATAGCACAAGCTTATATTAGCTTAATTTGGGTTAGATGATTGCTGTGATTTTTCTAAAACCATTCAGTCTTAAGTAGTAATAAGTTATTTTTGTGATGTCAACACCGCCTCATAGTAGAATGATTAGCCTGTACATAAAACATTTATTGATTATTCGAAAATAGTGGGTAGTTGATTTGACATAAAAATGTTCAGTATGAGGTGGGATTTGTTGAGAGGCGATAAAAAAGTGAATTTTCTGGAAAAAGAACACGTTCTGTTTCCTGATCGAGTTCGGTAAAGTGCTAATTAGTTAAAGTAGAATATTTGTATTAATTAATAGTTAGTACTTAGTTGTGCAAGTATTAGTTAGATTGTGAAAATAAAAATGTAAAGAATCTACAATCATAGGATTATTATTTCGTAATACCTGTTAAATAGGTACACCTTCAGGAATAAAATAAAACTTGAAATCACAACTTTACATTTACATTTATTTGTGCAGCGTTACCGCCTATCTAAGCGTTCAGAATGAAGAGAGCTCCCAATATGATTACCCGCCATTTTATACATTTACCCCCAGAAGCTGCTAATTAGACAATACCATTTAATTACACAATATTATACAAAACTAACTTAGCAATTATGGATAATTATAATTAATATTTTTAGTACTCGATACAACACAAAACACATAGTTATCATGTCAATAATTATTACAACTTGTAACGTTGTGAAACAACGGGTGCAAATAGGGGTTCAACGTTAGGGGTTTTAAAATGAAAACTTAGATTAATAAATGAAAGCGCCATCTACCGAGTTAGTGTCGCAACGACGGAAGCTATAGGCAGTGATACGGTCTTGACGATTGAGTAGTTTCGAGCGGTGCCACTAGAGGCGCTATTTCATTGATATATAAGGCATTGCGTCAATGCAGGAGGACCGCCAGATTAATATTTAAAATAGATCACGAACGTATCAGTGTAATTGGAAATTGTGAGAATCACATCAGTTTAAAAATAATCGTTTATATCATCGCAAATATCCTCGTAAATATTTGTCAAGGATAAGGAGCAAATAGCTATAAATAGAAGACCCCATCATTGGGTGAGTTAAATTAATTATTATGATTCTAGATTTTAAAATAGTGAAAATTAACGGCTGTTGGTCGACCCTGTTATGGGAGGGTAGATTACAGGGGTGTAAAAAAAAAGGTCTCTGTAAACTTAGGATAGAACCAACCATTGTAAGGCAACCGACTCCCAAATGGTTTAACAGTGGTCGGCTGTCTTAGCAATGGGCGGGAAAAAGGGTTCCAGCTAACCCGTCTTCTGGAACATTCCAGGGTCCACCCTACGGGTTCAAGAAGTCCACCCTTCAGGTTCCACGAAGGAACATTCACCCTACGGGTCCAAGAAACCGTCTACCCTACGGGTTGGTAAAATCCACCCTTCGAGTTCTACGAGCGAACATCCGCCCTGCGGGTTGGGAATACCGTGCCGGCCGAAATTGTGGAAGACACGGCTACCTGGCGGACTGCATCGACATCCTGGAGCCACAAGATAAGTCGAACCCTGCGAAGGCCTTCGGAAACCGTACTTGCTGCCCGAAGTTGCCACACCCACGACCCCCAAGTGCTCAATTCTAATAAACTACTAATTATTTACATTTTAAATTCAATCTTTTCATTTCTCTCTCTCTTCCTGGAAGCCATCAGCATTTCAGTGGCGCCCATATCGTGGTTTCGGGTAGCGAGAAAGCGATTTCCGACGGGAGTCGGGAGGTCATAATTATAAGATATTCAACTTGTGTAAAATAGTCTTAAGAGTGCCCGTTAGCGGGGTAGTTTCCCTCAAAATTAACATAACTACCCAGGAATTTGGCTCTCCTGACCTCTGCTGCCAACTTGTTCTTTCCGGATTATTTTGTGTGTTTTTTTAGTGATTTTAGACAGATTTCGGCATAATCAAGAACAAGGCAAAATTTGAATTTTTTCTCAACATAAATTGTAATTTTTCCAAATTTTAACGGTCCCCAATTTGTTTTTCACACCCTCAGATATTAATTTTATGGTGGAAAAATTTTAAGTAAACAAGTAAAAGTTTTTGTTTTGTTCCAATTTTAAATATTACTTTATTAAAGTCTGAAGTAAAACTTCACATTTGAAACGCTTACATTAATATTAGTAAGTGATTTGTATTGCCTATATTCATCGTAAAAAGTAGTCACAGGATATCACCACCACAATTTTTATTTTTGTACGGCGTCAAACCGCCTCAATTTGTGTATTATTTTGTTGTATTTCCCATATGTGAATTTACAGCGAGACCAACAGCCGATAATCACACTTCTGGGTAACAATCCCTATTGAAATTTCACGCTAGTAAAACGTTAGAACAAAGATTTTACGAATTTCACTTCACGTAAATTATAAAAGATTCATAATTGATTCACTTTTCGAATTACGTCGAATTCTGATACACTGAAATACAACTGTAAGAAAAAACATTCCAAACGTAGATTACGCAGCGAAAACATTCTTGCCAAAAAACAATAGTAAACTATTAACTTTGATTCGGGTTCTAAATAAACAACGGCAGATGTTGCTTTCATAACGTTTACGAGTAAGTTCATTTACTAGCTCGATATTAGAAGAAATTTTTTTTTTTCCATATAAACTGTGGGTGGAAGTGAATAAAATACACTCCGGACACCAACAGTCTGATACAGAATATTTCCAGAATCGTCCAAGTACGAATCGGTTTTCAACCAATTCGAAATATTCAAGGGTTCCGTAGTGGTAAGGAACAATCTACATAAAAAAGTTAGTTACTACGATACAGATTATTTCCAGAACCATCCAAGTGCGAATCGTTTTAACACAGTTCGAAATATTTAAGGGTTCCGTAGTAGTAAATAACTATTTAAAAAAAAATAGTTGGTACGAGTCAATATACAATTAACTCTTACCACGTTCGTGAAAATAGTTACATTTCAATAAAAATAATAGCAGCGTAGAAAATTGCATTATTCGTGCAAAACTGAAAAACATTTAGTAAATTTCGTCAACCCATCATCACACACTTCACTTTCATTACTCACTGCGTCGGATTAGATTACATTAAACACACAGACAGACAGACAGACAATTAATTTCTAGAAGGGTCCAATCTATTAATTGAGTGAAGGAACCCTAAAAGGAAACACTTCCAAACTTAAGTATTTCCTAAAGCAAATACTAAGTTTTATAAAGGTTCAATTTATAATTCGGTTCAACGAACCCTAAAAAGTAGAATTTATTTTTCGTTATTCGGCGGGTGAATCGAAAAATATTCACATTCCTTAACATTCAACAATACGTAAACAGACAACGATAAGGGCCGTCGTTCACTACAACAGAATTCGTTAGCGAATATAGCGAACATTCGTTGTTTACATAAAATTAACACTTCATATAAAATAAGTAGCAGATAAATACACTAGATATTGGTAAATAATCATCATCACTAAAGATTCCCGGCAATAGTAATTGAAATAGTCAGTACAATGGCATTCAAATCAAATTTCACATCACTTCCAAAGGCGGAACTTGCATATGAAGTTAAGATCCGGGGAGAGGAACCTGGTTCAACGGTGGCAGCCCTCAGGCAACAAATTAAAAAATTAAAGTTAACCACGGACGAAGAGGACTTACAGGTCTCCCCTTTGGATTTGGAGGAAGACTTAGTAGGGTTGTATTCCTCGCTGGCCGTGTTGGAGAGGAACGTGGCGTCCCTTCAGGACAAGTACAAACTGTCATTATTGGCGAGCTCCAAAGCCTTATGTGCTCACATGGAGTCTAGGTTTGCTAGAATCATTCCCCCAGAGGAGTCTGATCTAAAAGAAAGATACGACGACTTTCATCTCACTTTCAAAACTACATACAAGAGATTGAAAGCCATATCCGAAAGTTATTCGCATGCATCAAACACCAGCGAATTTGATGATGCGGACGAGAGCATTGCTGCCCCTACCAATGAGGCGCAGGAGGCAGACACCCTCGCGGACATTAAAGAGAAAGCAAATAGTAACAACCGGAAAGAGAGTCACTTTTCAGGCTTTCCCGTAAAATATGAGCGATGCTCTCTTACGGAACTTTCCAAATTTAGATACGACGGTAATTCGCAGGTACACTCATTCATTGAACGGGTGGAAGACTTTAAACAAGCCAGAGAAATCGACGACAAGAGATTGTTAACAGCAGCCTCTGAATTATTCACCGGCAACGCTAGGCATTGGTACCGCAGTAATCGCGATAAATTTGCGTGTTGGCAAGATCTAACGAATGCGCTAATACAGGATTTCGGAGTCAGTAACTACGAAAACCGGCTATGGCAGGAGATTCGACAACGCACTCAAGGAAACGGGGAAGGCATAGTAGTGTACCTGGCCATTATGGATGGAATGTTTGCTCGACTAAGCAACAAGGTGTCTGAAACGGAAAAGTTACACATTGTCTTAAACAATATCAGACCCGTCTACGACACCATCCTAGCAACCAATGGAAATATAGTCTCATTGGAACATTTAAAGAACATATGCAGAAAACATGAAGACATGGTGGCACGCAGAGCGTTCTTTACAGAGCCTCCAACAGCATCTGAAGGGATGGTAGCAGCGGAATTCGCATTCACAAGCAGGAAGACTGCGAACAAGACCTCTACATCTACAGGGCAAAGTTACAACAACTTTAACAGAAACGGCCGTAACTTCCCAAACAGCAGAATGGCGAACAATACCTACGGGACCAGTAACGCTTACAGCACAGGTTACAGCCGCGACAGTCGTAACTTCAGATCGCAAAACACTGTGGCGGCGACAACATCGGACGACACACGGCCATGTTCAAAGTGCGGGTCCAGATACCACTCGACTATGGCATGTCGAAATAGTAAGGAGCCATATTGTTACAAATGTGGAAGAAAAGGAGTAAGGGTTACAGAATGCACATCGTGTAATGTACAACCAGATCAAGCACACAGATACACATACCACAACAAAAACTTCACTCATAACTTCAATAAGTCAGCCACTCAAGGTCGCCGCAATAATTCGGAAAACTAAGAGGGAGATATGGAAGTCTGAATCAGCAAGACGGGGTCGCTGAGAAAGCCCTTCAAAATCAAGAAAACGAACTTACAGTTCAGAAGGAATCTTCTATACTCTCCCCATTACCTACAAATGACCCCAGGCCTTACGCCAAAATAACAATCATGTCAAACCCACAGTTAGAAGCATATGGATTGTTGGACACAGGAGCCGCAATCACAATTTTAGGTAACAACTCGCACAGAGTGTTACAAAATTTAGGATATAAGATAGAGGAAAACATAAGTACAACGGTTACAACGGCCGGCGGACACACAACCGTTGTACAAGGGAAGATAAAATTACCCATCAAATTCGAAGACAGAACTCACATAATTACGGCGTATATAGTGCCTAACATAACCACAAACCTAATTTTAGGTATAGATTTCTGGCTCAGATTTAACCTATGTCCCAAATACTTCGGACATATACCCATATTAGTGGACGATGACCCTAAATTGTCATTAATATCCGAAGAGCAAAACAAACTGTATGACTGGCGTAGTCTCACGAAACAACAACGCTTAATAGCAGAAAAAATGATATCCAGATGTGCCGAAATATCATATGAGAAAGTAGGGCTAGGCAGAACACATCTAATAGAACACACCATCGATACGGGAGACAGCAAGCCAATCAAACAACGAACCTATAGAATGTCCCCTGAAAAAACGCGAATAGTATCAGAACAAGTAGACGAGATGCTAAAGACTGACGTCATCGAGCCTAGTCAGAGCCCTTGGTCAAGCCCCGTACTAATCGTCAATAAAAAAGACGGCAAGCCCCGTTTCTGCCTAGACAGTCGCAAGCTCAATGCAGTCACAAAAAAGGACGCATACAGCCTGCCATACATATCAGAGATATTAGACAACTTGAGAGAAGTGAAGTATCTAACAACACTGGATCTCTCCAAAGCTTTCTGGCAAATTCCTTTAGCAACAAAAGACCGGGAAAAAACAGCCTTCTTCATCCCAGGACGAGGAGCATACCATTACAAGGTTTTACCATTTGGACTAAGCAACTCAAGCAGCTCACAACAAAGACTAATGGACAATCTATTTGGGCCACAGTTTCAAAACAAGGTGTTCTGCTACATAGATGACATAGTGATAGCGTCATCTACATTCGAGGAACATGTGTCACTCATTTCAAGAGTTCAACAAATATTAAAAAGGGCAAATCTAACCATCAATCTAGAAAAATCTAATTTCTTCAAGGACAGGCTAAAGTTCCTGGGGTACATTGTGGATGGTCTGGGTCTCAGAACAGATCCGGAGAAAGTCAACTCAATCCTGAAATTCCCGGTACCAACAACAAAGAAGGACGTTAAGAGGTTCTTAGGCACTGCGTCATGGTACAGACGGTTTATACCCAACTTCAGTACGATTGCTGCACCTCTTAACAAACTCACTACAACAAAGAAAGGAGCCCCGGCTTTTCATTGGAACACAGAGGCGGAAAGGGCGTTCATGGAATTAAAAGCACACTTAATAAAAAGCCCGGTACTCAAATGTCCAAAATACGACGAACCATTTCAGGTACATACAGACGCAAGCAACTTTGGCATTGGTGCCATGTTAACACAACTACACGAGGGAGTAGAACACCCAATAGCATATATGAGTCGGTCACTGAGCGGGCCGGAAAAGAATTATAGTGTAACAGAACGAGAATGCTTGGCGGTGATAGCCGCATTAGAACATTGGAGATGCTACCTAGACAATGGTCACAAATTCACGGTGTATACTGACCATTCGGCACTAAAATGGTTTATATCATTGAACAATCCAACCGGCCGGTTAGCTCGTTGGGGCATACGGCTTAGCTGCTTCAACTTCGAGTTAAAGCACAGGAAGGGCAAAGACAACATAATACCAGACGCATTGTCACGAGCTGTACCAGTATCTACCATTTCCACGAAACAATGCAAAGTCACCGACAGCAAGGACGAATGGTTCATGAAAATATGCAACGGCGTGACTAGCTCACCGCAGGCATACCCCAACTTCAAAATAGAGAACGACGTACTATACAGACGAACTGACATAAAGGACTTTGTAAACAATGAGTTCGAGTGGAAAACGGTAGTACCACCCGAAGCGAGAAACGCAATATTTCGAGAAAACCATGACTCACCTACAGCCGGACACTTCGGTATTTTTAAAACATACCATAAAATAAAGTTACGGTATTACTGGCCGGGGCTATATAAGGACACGGTAAGCTATGTGTCATCTTGTGAAAAGTGCAAAGCACACAAACATGACACTCAAGCATCCATCGGTAAAATGGGCCGTCCCAAACAGTGCTCTCGCCCGTTTCAGACAATTTCGACTGATCTAGTAGGACCCTTACCGGTCTCTAAAAAACAACACGTATACATTCTCGTCGTCACGTGTTGTTTCTCTAAATATTGTTTAATCTTCCCACTACGCAGAGCTACCGCAGAACCAATAGCCAAAATACTAGAGGACAATGTTTTCATGGTGCATGGCATACCACAAACGGTATTAATGGATAACGGTGTCCAATTCATAAGCAAAGAGTTGAACACATTATTTACGAAATATAAAATTCCCAACATCAACTTCACACCTAAATACACACCCCAAGTAAATACCGTAGAACGGTACAATAAAACTATAATGACAGCCATATCAATATTTACCAATAATGACCATCGATCATGGGACATACATATCCCAAAAATCCAATTTGCGATCAACAACTCGATCAACGCGTCCACCGGTTACACACCAGCATATTTGGTTCATGGTAGGGAATTGGTAACATGCGGGTCACATTACTTACAAAATGATGACCCAAGTGAACTTAACCTATTACCTAGAAACATATACGCGGAGAACCTAGGATATCTCGCAGAGGTGTTCAACACAGTACAAGAGAACCTCTGGCGTAGCCATCTAAAGTACGCACACCATTACAACACGAGACACCGACACGCACAATTCGAAGTAGGCGACATAGTGTGGAAAAAATGCTATTTCCAAAGTGATAAAGACGCATACTTTTCTAAAAAACTGGCCCCCAAATTTATCAAATGTAGGGTCAAGGAAAAGTTATCAAATTTGGTCTATATCCTGGAAGATATGACAGGAACAAACCTAGGAAGTTGGCACGTCAAAGACATAAAACAACATTCGGTATCGTCCATTGCATCGGTGAGACGAATAACATAAACATTCCTCAACTATGCGTGTACGAATGCAGATAACGGTAAAGGCCGCAACACACTGCGCTAAGACGCGTTTGTTAATAGTTTATATAGTACATCAGCACAGTTACACAATAGTGTTTTTGATAATTATTTTTTTGGAAAATATAAGGGTGTTAGCACACAGTAACATAATATTAATACTTAGGTGGCACATATAGGTACCACAATTCATGTCATGTTACGCGCATACATGTTATCATACGGAAGGTTCACAATTTCACTTACATACTAATTAGGTAGTATATACTCATCAAACATTCATCATAATCATCTTAACACACCATTCCTAACACTTAATAAGCAGTTTTTTTTTTTAATTTTTCTTGTTTGTGTACATAGTGACACTTGAACTTCATGTTGTGACTCCCAAAGGCGGAAGTAGGAGTCAAACTGGTTACAGGCGAATCACTTTCGTAGAGTAGAGAAAGGGACTCAAAGGTTTTGGTTCCCGACCAAAGCTGACGGGTTATTATATAGCATGGAATGTAGTGTGACACTGGCCTTAGATGCAACGATAAATAACACGTTTACATCAACACGATTACGTCAGCAGCTTACGCGCAAACAAAACAAAACTTGCACAGGGGAGATTTCATACGTACATACATACATATTATTTATTTAAGCACGCACATACATTTTACACTGCCATGGTGGCATACAAGGGTACCATATGTTTTTGGAGATTTGGCATAATGGCCAGAGAGCGTTTATCTTTGTTATTTATTAGGGTTGACATAATAGTCATAGTCAACATTCTTCTACTAAAGTTGCGAATAAGCACTTAACTTTGTTATTGCTACTAAGATTGCGAATAAGCACTTGTTTTTATTTTATTTTGTTAAAGGGCTAAAATAGCCTAGTTATTGGTTAGGGACACTACACACTACACACGACTTACAAAGAACGACATATAAAAACGTGACAAACACATGCCGTGTTCGTCATGGGGACATAGGGGTTAATTAGCATCACGGAGGATTCTGCGAGTAAATTATTTCTATCACTTTTCTGTTTCTTGGTTTAGTTGGGAGTTTTCTGTTAGTTGGAAGCATGAGTCTATCCCTAACAGAGTTCGTCGTTTACTGTTAGTTGGCAGCATGGTCTTGCCCTAACAGAATTATGTTGTAGGTTACTGTTACGAGGAAGCATGAGGCTTACCCGAACAGAATTATGGTGGACTGTTATTTGGCAGCATTTGTCTTGCCCTAACAGTCGTAGGTGTAGATCACCGTTATCTTTATTTTCGTCATATGGCTACTCCTACCACTCGGAAGCTAGAGGCTTGCCCTGGGGGATAGTCCATCCTATGAGTCGGAAGTGTTACACTAGCCCTAGTAGGATGTTCTTCTCTGGGACGGTTGTATAAATCCCAGCCTTCAGTAAAAAGCCTTATTATACACACCCCACTTTCAGGCGGTGCGTATTACCTGAACCTTCAACCCAAAGCCTCAAATACGTCTTTTCTCTTTCTGTCCCATAAGATCCTTCAGAATCACCTAAATACATCCTGCGAGTTGGTTTCATTAAAGTTAAGGCCGACTCTTCGCTACACCCAGCATCACCTCATTCACACAACACACTAACATACACACACACATAGACGAGTAGTAGGTATTATATTAGGGGCGTTCGAGGACGAACGCAGCGTTTGACGCGTTAGGGTACGTCAAACGCTCACTGGGGAGGGGGAGTATGTAACGTTGTGAAACAACGGGTGCAAATAGGGGTTCAACGTTAGGGGTTTTAAAATGAAAACTTAGATTAATAAATGAAAGCGCCATCTACCGAGTTAGTGTCGCAACGACGGAAGCTATAGGCAGTGATGTTGAGTATGTTGGAGTAAGCGCCATCTATTGTGGGTCGTATTTGTAACACTCGGCCATCCTGTAAAGGCCGTGTCCCACGGCCCTCATGGTACGGTACATTGTGCTCATGGCTTGATTAGTCATTCGTCATTCGTCAGCGTATAGAATCGGGAGTTCTGAAACAAACATTTAACAGCAGTAACTTGTGTTCAACAACATTACGTGTTCGATTGTAGTCAACCTAACAAACATTTTGTTCATTTATTGATAATTATTATACATATAATAAAATGATAGAAAAATCAAAACTGTACATTGGAGATATTTAAAAAAAAATACTCGCTGGGTGTTCAACCTAAGATACCGAAGCCGAAAATATAGTTAGAATTTTTTTGTCCGTTTGTCGGTTTGTCTGTTTGCTTCGCTTAGTCCGGAAGGATCTCGAAAAGCACTTAATAGATTTGATTCAAATTTTGCACAAATATTAACTAGGGGTATGGTCTTCAAATAGGCCATATTATCACGCTACATATCCTAGGGGCTAAGCAGAGAGCAATCAAAGTGGCATCATAACATAATTTTCACGCGCACGAAGTCACGGGCAACAGCTAGTACCTGTATAAAATACTTAATAACAGGGTAGGTAGGAATGCATTAATTTTTTAAAATAATTGGAGGTTATGCCGACTGCATCATAAATATAAACATGCAGACTCTCCAGACAAATGTTTTTGGGTCGCACAAATTTTTTGTCTCAGGTGGGAATCGAACCCACATCCATCCGGTTACAAGTCGGCTAACATGCTAATGTGGAAAAAAAAACATACGGTAGAAGGGTTCAGTTCTCAGTTTTGAAGTTGGTTATTAAAATACGTATATCAGTCTCGAGCAGGATTCGAACCCACATCTCTAGCTGCGACACAGTTGCAATTTAAACCTAAGTTACGGGCAGATAAAACATGTTAAAATTTTTATTGTTATTTTATAACTTTACACACTGCTATAATCATTTTCGTGGATGTAAGCACACAGTGACTCCTTATTTTGTATTTACGTATAATAGACTTCTTCACACAGCGAGAAGCAAAACTCCAAATCTATTCATACAGTAATCGGTTTAAATGCATGGGATTGATCACACAGCATTCCTTACTTGTATGAATTAATTTACACAGAATCACACAACAATCCATTGACGTATAGGGATTTGTCACACAGACATCAATGTAAATATGGATTTGTCACATAGACACAGCTTATCACACAGATTATCACACAGATTATCACACAGATTATCACACAGATTATCACACAGATTATCACACAGATTATCTCCAGATTATCACACAGATTATCACACAGATTATCACACAGATTATCACAGTCATGGTCATTGCCAAGAGAGATCTCTGACAAAGGTCTATAACTTTTTTGTAGGGCAACGTATGCGTTTTCTTTCAACAGGCTAGTAACCATTCAAGAAGTTTACAGAACTAAATGGCCTAAACCACAAGGCCTAACTATTGTTCAATGAAGCCTGGAAAAGATCCTTCTCTACTAGGTAGATTCCCAAAATTATTTTTCGATTTTCTACATTGTAGAATAGAGAACCAAAAGGAATAAGCCTACACAGTTTCCGGCCGGTGCCTCTCAGGACGGTGCTGAGTTCTGAACTAGGGGTAAAATTTACTTTGAATCATTGGCATTTTATCAGCGTTATGTATATTTCCATATGAAATAAATGTATCTTGAATTACTGTAAATTAATCCACACAGCATATTTACACTTAACACGAGTTTTCAGTAAGCACTCACTCGACCACATCTATACTCTATTATACTAATATTATAAAGAGGAAAGATTTGATTGCTTGTTTATTTGTTTGCATATTAATAGGGAAACTAACAACTTATAACCCCCAGTATGTAGGCATGAAATTTGCGAGTGCATATCACTAATGATTGTATCAAAACATTTCCTCTGGCAGTTTTCATCTACTCTGAGTGCACGTAAATGCTACTTTGTGTTATATGTAGTGTTAAAGACATCGCAGGAGGGAGATAAATCAAACGAATCACAATATTTTAACAAAATTTATTTTAACCTCACTACTAATTTACTCCTCAACAGAAACTCACAAACAAAGTTTTACTGACCTTATTGATCTAATCGCGTCCGCCCTCTGACTGGCGTTTCACTCGGAAGCCTGACACATACTCTGTATGCTCCACAACACTGACGTTTGACGTGTCAACGTCAAATGACAACTTGTCACTGTCAAACTTCAAACTAATGGCAGTATCTTATAAAAATAATAAATATGCCTACAAATTCTGTAACAGTCGGCCATCCTATGGGAACGAGTCTCTTCGTTCTAATTAACTATAATTTATATTTCCATTATACATTGTTTAACTATATAATAAAATTGAACGTATCACTCGCATCACTTTTATAATTAACTAAATTAAGATTTTTACTGTATGTATATAATTACATACACTTAAACTACTACAGAACCTTCTACTATGGTATAGCTGCGTGGCTTAAAGGTTACTTCCTTCACCAGTAAGTCACACAACTGCGATGTCTCTTACCAATCGTGGGCGGCGAGGTCGTTACGCCAATCTTGCCCGGCTCGAGAACACCCCTCACTACTATGGTATAGCCGGCCGCAAAGGTTACTTCTTTCACCAGAACGACACACAACTGCGATGTCTCTTACCAATCGTGGGCGGCGAGGTCGTTTACGCCAATCTTGCCCGGCTCGAGAACACCCGTCACTACTATGGTATAGCTGCATGCCGCAAAGGTTACTTCTTTCACCAGAACGACACACAACTGCGATGTCTCTTACCAATCGTGGGCGGCGAGGTCGTTTACGCCAATCTTGCCCGGCTCGAGAACACCCGTCACTACTATGGTATAGCTGCATGCCGCAAAGGTTACTTCTTTCACCAGAACGACACACAACTGCGATGTCTCTTACCAATCGTGGGCGGCGAGGTCGTTTACGCCAATCTTGCCCGGCTCGAGAACACCCGTCACTACTATGGTATAGCTGCATGCCGCAAAGGTTACTTCTTTCACCAGAACGACACACAACTGCGATGTCTCTTACCAATCGTGGGCGGCGAGGTCGTTTACGCCAATCTTTCCCGGCTCGAGAGCACCCTCACTATAACTATATTTCAATCACTCTAAAATTATGCGTTCACTCCGTTCTACAATCATTAATGTTTGTCGTCCTAAATCTGTAATTATTCAATCTCTTAACATCAAATTACAATTACTCATTGACACTGTTTACAGTTGAAGAGCAAGTAGCAGTGTCTTCGCCAAAATTAGATGATAAGTACATTACTCAGGCTCAATTCAATTTTAAGGTTTAAATCCCTCATCAATCACTTATACACACGCATATGTATGTACTCGATAATTTACAATCATTTTTCAGATCCTGCCTACATACATCACTATACTTAAATCACTAAAATTAATGCATTCACTACGTTTTACAATCATAAATGTTTGCCGTCCTAAATCTGTAATCAATCTCTTATCATTTAAATACAAGTACTCATTAACACCATTTTCAGTTGAGGAGTAAGTAGCGGTGTCTTTGTTAAAATTAGATGATACATTATTTAGACTTAATTAAATTTATTGCAAGGTTTTTTTTTTCGCAACCCGTAATAATACCGTCACTAGGTACATTATAGGTATATTTCGCTATTAACTCGTTCACGTGTATTTTTATGCCGTATTCGACGCTTTAACTCTCTTATTTTAAATTGACATATTATAACGATCGCAATATCCTAGTATTTTTTTTTAAGCAATGTCATCTTTTCTTGAAATTACGCGCCGATTTAAATAAATTACTTAAATTAGTCTTTTGCAAACAGAATGCCCAAAACTATGGATGATCGTAAATTCCCTGATGGAGTTAAACTTTTCAACGCAAAAAGAAAGTCTATTATACTAAATTTACTAATGAAAGGCATCAATTATTTATCATTACATTTGACCCAATGTTAAAGTATCAGCTGGATGATAATTTTTTTTTTTTTATGGGTGTTTATGTATTCAATGATTTAAACTCTAGTCTTAATGACTTCAAATAGTATTTATTTCTTATTGTAATTGTTGAGATTTTTTTTTTAAAGAATCTTATTTAATATAACACTAATCTCTGTAGTCTCTAATAAATTAATTATCTAACGACATATGTACTTACTTCTGAAAATGTGACGGTTCATACACAAAATCTTGCATGCTATTTCAATGACTGAATAGGCAAGGATTATCTTATTCATATGATGTAACAACATTGTGTACCCTATTTATCGCAGATAGAGAATCTGTATTTGAATAAAAATAAAATGAAATCAAATTTATTCCCTTTGAAGTTTTTATTTTTTTTTATTTTTTTATTTTTTTATTATTTAGTGTTTAAATTTTTGTGACTCTACCGGGGGTTCGGAAATACTACAGACTGAGAAGAACACCCCAAGAAACTCAGTCCGGTCCCTATGAAAATTCATCTTAAAAAGTAATGCAGGCTGCGCTAATATTTATGGCCACAAAATGTTTATGACCTGTGCTTAATGTTTCCGATGAGTCATGCAAGCATACTTAGTAGGTAGATATCTATTCTTTTCGTTATTTTTTTTTTATTATTCCGTGGTCAGAAGGAAGAAGGAAACAACCTGGTCTACTAACAAAAACTCCCTCCACTTAACCTGACATTTCTTGACGTTGTTCCAAGTGAATGGTGACTTCTCTACAAGAACCTCATAAGTCTCATTCATGACCACACCCGCCTCTTCACAGGGAAGGTTCAGTACTTAGAGGGTAAATAATCTAACAAGGCTTCGACAGTGTGTTCAGAGATTCCTTTCACTGCCAATAATTACGCTACCATTTGGAAGGCACTTCTAGAAAATTAGTAGGATGCTAGGGTTTAAGTTTCGTACTACATCACTAAATATTAATGACACCAATGCAACCATATGACAGCTTTGCGGACGACACAGAATCTCTTAGATCTTTGTTGGATAATGATTAACTTCGCATACATTTATCGTTTGAGCTATTAACCGCCTACTGTCGCGAATGCAGTTTGAAAATTGTTGAGACGGAGGCGATTCTGTTTTCAAGGCAAAGTCGCTCCCTAGGTGAAATCTCAAATTTGACTGAAGTGGGATCGAATGGATTCGTTCTGTTTGAGCTTGGGCTCTATGCTAGATCATAAGCTCAATTGGAGTGATAACACAATAAGATTAAAATTTGAGGGCACTACAGCATTGAACGCTTTAACTCCCATTCTTAATTGAGGATTCCTGCCTATTAGTGAAACTAAATTGACTTTATATTGTACCATATGACCTGGTTTTACTTACGTTTGCCCAGCCCAGTATGGAGCAGTACTAGTCATCAACCTTAATAGTCTTCTAGTTGTCCAAAACAAGTTACTTAAGTGCGCACTCAACACTCCCTATCTAACAAATTTAATAGAACTACATATTAAAACTAATTTACCAAAAGTTTTATTTGAACAGTAAACCAAGAAGAGCCTGTAGGAAAAGACTTCTGTTTATCCACAACCACAACCAACACAAGTTACCTCACCACTTGTTTCTTGAGTGCGATAAATAGACTCGCATAGTGGCCCGCTCAGGACCGTACCCTACGCCTCTCGGAGCCTTGAGCGCTTTGAGCAGTTATACGGACTCGGAATATAGATACATATGATCGGTGGCGCCGCCTTTTCTGTGGCTATTGATAAATGTGTTTGACTGCTAATAAACCAATCTTTTGTGTTTGTTGCATTTTCAATAGAAACCTTTTTTTACTATGTTAATACCTGTATATATTTAAAGGGATATTTTATGCACATCTGTATAACCTTTCTGTAGGCTGGGTAACTCCACTAATCAACCAACTGCATATCAGAAATTGAATGCTATGTGAAAACCAATTGATTAACTAAACATGTCTAATTCAAAACTTAAGTAGTACACAAAACGAAACTTTTTTTTTTTATCGAATTTACATTAAAAATGTAGTTTGTTTATCGGATATATATATGGCTTTTTTTAACAAAATAGAAATTGTTTATTAACATGTAATGCTAACTATACCTTGCTAAACTTAATCATTGACGATGCTCCTTGCAGGACACACCTTCGTTCCATCCTTTAACTCCCACGCCATAAATCCGATTTCTATTCTTACTCTTTTTCAGTTCATGCGGTTAGATTGTGGAATTCCCTGCCACATGATGTTAGAGACGTTATTATATATATATATACATATATATATATATTTATTAATTTACATATACACACACATATACAGTAGCGTTCATAAGTCCGATAGCAATTTGACGAAAGTATAGCGCGTCAACACTAGTCGTACTTATGACCTTATTCTTCGAAGACAATTCACACTTACTCTCACACACACACGTCAGCACTATTATGACTTTATTCTTTGACGACAATTCACACACATTAACTGTGGCGGCCAATCAGATCACAGTATGAGATATGCGAGAATGAGTACAGCGCCATCTAGATATTAGTTTTGAATTATGATAAACTACATTTACTCTTATAGCCGCTAGATGTCTTATCTCGATCAACGTATGACATTCGAAAATCGATCTAGCTGTTGTTAACTTGAGTTAACACATTGTTCACTCGTTGATAGATATTGTTAATTTCACTATTATACGTAAGCGGCTCTGTGGCTTAGTGGTTTAAGGTGCGGGCTGACGAATGATAATGGTCGGGTGGATGGTTCAGAACCAGATATGTGAACTATTAACTTTTTGTGTTTTTATATTTAACAGTTATGATTTAAATGTTGACAAGAATATAAAAATGTTTCTTATGTAGAATTATAAACTTAACGAAAAATTTTAGAGGGTGGATTTGAAATTAAATGGATTTATTTGCAGTGAGTGAAGTTGTTGGTTGGTGAAATCAGTTACGACTGTTCGTGTTTATTACTACTATTGCGATTAGATTTCTTCTATAATAAATCAATATGTCGAATATAAGTATTGAAGCAAAAGCTAATATTGTGGCCCTATATTCGAATGGTTTGAATATATCTCAAATTTCTAACGAGACGGGCTTATCTGTAAGTTAATTAATTAATTAATATTGTTGTAATGCAATTTTGTTCATTGGTTGCAATTGTGTAATATAGTTGTTGTTTTTTAGAGGAACACCGTGAGTCGTTGGGTGAAACGATTTCGAGAAGAGGGCAACTTGCAGAGCCGGAGGAGAAGTGGAAGACCTGCTATTATTAACAGGGCTCAGCGACGTTATATGGTAGCGGAATATGAAACAAATGGTTTTATACCAACCAAACGATTTGCCGATGAGTTTCATACGTCATTACTCACCGTTCGCCGTGCACTTCATGCTGAAGGTTTACATCACCGAAAGCCAGCGATAAAACCTTTTTTGACTCAAAGGCATAAACAGGAGCGGTTACGTTTTGCACGAGAGTATTTAGACTTTAACTGGGAAACAACAATATTTTGTGATGAAAAAACGTTTAAATCATCTCAAAAAGGAAGATTACATTTGTGGCGTAAGGACAACACTCGTTGGTGTGAAAACAATATAATACCGAACACTGAATCTGGTAGAATAAGTGTAAATATGTGGGGGTGGATTAGTGCGCAAGGGCCGGGTGAATTAGAATTTATATCTACGCGTGCAAATAGTGCAAATTATGTGGACGTGCTAGAAGATATAATGTTACCCACAGTGCGAAATGTCTATCCAGGTGTTAATGATATAAGTTTTGTGCACGATAATTGTCCTATCCATCGAGCTACCATAGTTCGTGAATGGTTTAGTCAACATCCGGGCATTAAAGTTATTCCTTGGCCAGCACGATCCCCTGATTTGAACCCGATTGAAAATATATGGGGTTTGATGGTGCAAAGATGGGTAGCACAGGATAAAAGATGTCCCGAGCGGCTCAAGACCCACTGCATGCAGTTGTGGGACAGTTTACGTGGCACAGATATCTGTGCAAATATTGTAGCCTCCATGCGTAGACGTCTTCTGAGTTGTATTGAGAATAACGGAGGTCACACAAAATATTAATAATATAAAATTTAGGCTTTTATATATATAAAAGTTATTTCTACTTAGTCCGCGCTAAGCTATTCTGTTTAAATATTTTTATTAATTAATTTCAGTTGAGCCTATTGAGACTACTGAGCCTATCAAGGGACGTGCTGGCCTGTAATTAGTATAAGACTGTATGGTTGAGGTTAAGTTTCAATCATCTTTTCCACGAGAAAATGAATAATTAAGCTATAACCTCAATAAGCAATATTAATTATAAAAAAGTATATTTATGGATAAAAATATTATAGCCACAAATTAACAGTGGATGATTATTTTAATTTCAAAATTGAAATAAACATTTTCTGAAAGCTTTTGTTTTATTTATGATCTATTGTTAATTACCTAAGTATAGCATTTTTCTATTTGTAAATAATTATTTCTAATTCCGTTAACTTGTTCCTAAAAGTTAATGAAAACAAAACAAAAAGAGGTTTAAAATAAGATCCGAACCCAGAACATCCAATTTCAACACTATCCGTAGTAGCCCCGTTACCGACTTAGCTACGCGCTGCCTTACGTAGATTCTCAAATTTTGGCATCACCTTATATAGCTTCAGTGCAGTGCATACTTCGAACATAATAGTATGAAAAGGCAAGTATAATGTTCTCTTTGTTTCGCATCACACACATTCATGTTTTCTCGTATTGATACTGTATGACATACAAAAGTATGAGTTGACACATGACACACATAGATAGGTACGCGTTTAACCGGACAAGCCATTATAATCCTTAAGGTGCTAACACACTCATGAACGTTGACTGTACATATACATATATACACATATTAATATTTTTGTATTTGTATAGTATGTATAAATAGTTGATTCTACCTAGTTATCTCACACACTTCTACCTCTCTGAATTATTCAATATCATGTTCTCTCGTTGGCCTGCTGGAAGAGATTTCTTATAGAAATAAGCAGTGCCGTTGTACTCTTTTTTCCTAACTATGTATCTCTGTAATATATTATGTGTGTACATAAATTGTAAACGACCTATATTAAATACATCAATTAATTCTTAAAAAAAACGTCAAATCATTGTGAACTGTAACCTTATTTAATTTGTTAACCTCTAGAATCAAATTTACACTAGAGATTTCACATTTTATGTATGCAATAAAGACTTTGAACGTTGAATAAAATCAGTAGATTTCTTCCCAGAACAGTTCTGTAATACAGGATTTGTCTTACCAACATAAAAAATTGACAATTGCCAATACACAACATAAGAACGAAGTCACTCGCCTTGATCTCACATCGCTCATAATCAATCCACGCACAGCAATGTACCGCGGTATCATTTTCGTCCTCGCATACATCTCTCACAATACTCTCGCCCGCGCAACTATCAAACACCCGCTCGCGAAAATCACACACGACGCACGCTCAAAATAAAAACATTCGCTTCTCACAACAAAACTTTATTTTGCTTAACGCAACTAACTCCTTCGCTTGAAACGCTTACGCAACGCTTTTGATAACTCGAAAGTGTCACTATTAACAGACATTACGAAGTCTGTGACACATTTTTATTTCAACTCTTACTCGAAATGACATCGATCGCCACTCTGATCACACTGATTCACCTCTGGTCCCACCGCAAAACGCCAGTTCCTTACTTTAGAGAAAAAGTTAGAAGCTAACCCCGACCTACGCTTTAATTATAATAATATAATTCAAAATTATATCGATCAAGGATCACATATTTCGAAAATGGCTCATATAGAAGGTCGACGATGAGTCTTCCTCAAAGCGCCCACAATACACCCGTCTGTTGCCATGACATACCTACCTCAAGGAAGCGTATCATATTGATAATGGTTATGGAACCACAAGTCGGAAATCGCTTAACGACGCACTTTACAGGTTCAAATTAACGAATCAATGTTCTTTATCTCTTAAATCGATTGATTAAACTCACGCATGTACTGAGTCACCGTGATCGCTGTTATAGAAAAGGTGTATTTTCAATTACAGAAAGCTCGTTCCCGCTCATCACTATTTTCAACGCATACTTACTACAAATAAGATCGTAGTCTTGAAGGAGTGTAAACCTGGCGACGGGTGCCACTACAACTTCGTCGCAAATGTACCCGGTGTTCAGGAGAGTTCGTTGCAGAACCTTGGTCGCTCATTCTCTGAAAGCTCGAAAATTAACAAAGTATTAGATTTTATCCCGTAAATCACTATAATCTGATAACTGTTTTATCACAAGTTAAGAAAAACCGTATTATGAAATCGAGAAGAAAAAAATAGGGTAGACTAAAAGTATAAATCCATTTGCATCTTGACTAATTCGGGCAGAAATTATAATTTATTTTTATATTCCTGACTTGTTAAATATGTAAATATTAAAATTATGTATATTTTTCATGTAACTCAACATCACAAAAGTTTTATTTATTAGATTCTACTGAGGTCAAGTAGGTGAATCCGAATAAAATCCTTTTCCATCCATCAAACCGCGATAAAATCTTCACAAGAAATGTGTTTTACTATGTCAATGAGGTTACTTTATCTATAGAACATTGTATTTTTATATAAAAATAGTTTCTTTCACTTCATTTATCAATGATGGCCACCGTGCTCGTGGGGTGGATTTTAACGAAATATTGTTTTCTTTCGAGATATCCCACTTCTGAGATGTTAAAGACATCGCAGGAGGGAGATAAATCAAACGAATCACAATATTTTAACAAAATTTATTTTAACCTCACTACTAATTTACTCCTCAACAGAAACTCACAAACAAAGTTTTACTGACCTTATTGATCTAATCGCGTCCGCCCTCTGACTGGCGTTTCACTCGGAAGCCTGACACATACTCTGTATGCTCCACAACACTGACGTTTGACGTGTCAACGTCAAATGACAACTTGTCACTGTCAAACTTCAAACTAATGGCAGTATCTTATAAAAATAATAAATATGCCTACAAATTCTGTAACAGTAGATACTAGCTGAGCCCGCAACTTCGTTTACGTCACATAAGGTGTATGAAAGGAAAGGTATTTCTTCATCAGAGTCATCAAGCAGCGTCTGAAACTGCCCTGTTTGCTTAATCATAAAAGAGCTTAATGAAAGTCTTAATCATTAAGCTCTTTTATGATTAAGCCAACACGCCAGTTTAGGTTCACTCACATTCAGAGATACCCCTACAATTAAAATTTTTAAAATATCTGATTCTTAAAAGTGTTATAACTCTTTTATTTCTAAACCGATTTACATATAACAAACGCTAAATGTTAACTGGAGCAAACCTCAACACAATAAAAAAACCGCATTGCAATCGGTTGAGCGGTTACTGAGATTAGCGTGCACAACCGTACAGACAAACAGATATACAGACATACAGACATACAGACATACAGACATACAGACAAACAGACAAAAAATCTAAAAATCATTGTTTTGGGTTCTATTGCGTTCATAAAGCCCCCCTATAATATTTTTTCTTATTTATCTTCCATGTACAGACAGCGACCTGTTACGATTTTATTATATGTATTGATATGTATATAGATAGTTTTTAGTCCTACCTTTCGTTTAAGTTGCAACTACCAAAGTAGGTATATCTATGCATATATGTAATATATACCAAATACTGAGTTATAACATGTACACACATCTGCATCCAAATCGTAAAGGTGGTGCAATAACAATAGTTCGAATTTGCTTTAAATTCACTGTCAAGACACTCCGAATACACCTTTGAAAGTATAACAGGCACTTTAATCGCGAGCACGACAATTAATAACAAAAATGTTAACTGTGTAATTTATAGACCGCCATCGAATAGCGAACTAGGTAGGTATGTGTGTTTCCGAACTTGACAAACTCCTAACTAAATGCAGTCTCACTGAATATAGGTACTCAGTGACACAAACACATCCCTCACATCGAGACTCTCATTTGAATGAAATCTAGGCACGGTTTTGTGTATGGCATATCAGATTATACCGAATCAGCAAGACTGGCGGATCATCGCATTGTAGTACTCGCTCCGAATAGAAATTAAATGAATTGCTATTGTTACAGAATTGTTGGCATATTTATTATTTTCATAAGATACTGCCATTAGTTTGAAGTTTGACAGTGACAAGTTGACATTTGACGTTGACACGTCAAACGTCAAAGTATTGTGCAGCGAACGGAGTATGTGGGGCTTCCGAGTGAAACGCCAGTCAGAGGGCGGACGCGATTAGATCACTAAGGTCAGTAAAACTTTGTTTGTAATCTCGGTTGAGGAGTAAATAGTAAATATTAAATAAATTTTGTTGAAATATTGTGATCCGTTTGATTTTATCTTCCTTCTGCGATGACCCTAACATCTCAGAAGTGGGATAATCTCGAAGTAAAACAATATTTCGTTAATATCCACCCCACGAGCACGGTGGCCATCATTGATAAATGAAGTGAAAGAAACTATTTTTGTTTAAAAATACAGTGTTCTATAGATAAAGTAGCCTCATTGACATAGAAAAACACATTTCTTGTGAAGTTTTTTATCGCGGTTTGATGGATAGAATAGGATTTTATTCGGATTCACCTACTTGACCTCAGTAGAATCTAATAAATAAAACTTTTGTGATGTTGAGTTATAAGAAAAATATGCATAATTTTAATATTTACTTATTTAACAAGTCAGGAATATAAAAATAAATTATAATTTTTGCTCGAATTAGTCAAGATGCAAATGGATTTACACTTTTAGTCTACCCTATTTTTTCTTCTCGATTTCATAATACGGTTTTTCTTAACTTGTGATAGAACAGTTATCAGATTATAGTGATTTACGGGATAAAATCTAATACTTTGTTAATTTTCGAGCTTTCAGAGAATGAGCGACCAAGGTTTTGCAACGAACTCTCCTGAACACCGGGTAAATTTGCGACGAAGTTGGAGTGGCACCCGTCGCCAGGTTTACACTCCTTCAAGACTACGATCTTATTTGTAGTAAGTATGCGTTGAAAAGAGTGATGAGCGGGAACGAGCTTTCTGTAATTGAAAATACACCTTTTCTATAACAGCGATCACGGTGACTGAGTACATGCGTGAGTTTAATCGATCGATTTAAGAGATAAAGAACATTGATTCGTTAATTTGAACCTGTAAAGTGTGTCGTTAAGCGATTTCCGACTTGTGGTTCCATAACCATTATCAATATGATACGCCTCCTTGAGGTAGGTATGTCATGGCCACAGACGGGTGTATCGTGGGCGCTTTGAGGAAGACTCATCGTCGACCTTCTTTAGGAGCCATTTTCGAAATATGTGATCCTTGATCGATATGATTTTGAATTATATTATTATAATTAAAGCGTAGGCCGGGGTTAGCTTCTAACTTTTTCTCTAAAGTAAGGAACTGGCGTTAGCGGTGGGACCCGAGGTGAATCAGTGTGATCAGAGTGGCGATCGATGTCATTTCGAGTAAGAGTTGAAATAAAAAGGTGTCACAGACTTCGTAATGTTTGTTAATAGGGACACTTTCGAGTTATCAAAAGCGTTGCGTAAGCGTTTCAAGCGAAGGAGTTAGTTGCGTTAAGCAAAATTAAGTTTTGTTGTGAGAAGCGAATGTTTTTATTTTGAGCGTGCGTCGTGTGTGATTGTTGCGAGCGAGTGTTTGATAGTTGCGCGGGCGAGAGTATTGTGAGAGACGTATGCGAGGACGAAAATGATACCGCGGTACATTGCTGTGCGTGGATTGATTATGAGCGATGTGAGACCAAGGCGAGTGATTTCGTTCCTATGTTGTGTATTGGCAATTGTCAATTTTTAATCTTGGTAAGACAAATCCTGTATTACAGAACTGTTCTGGGAAGAAATCTACTGATTTTATTGAACGTTCAAAGTCTTTATTGCATACATAAAATGTGAAATCTCTAGTGATAATTTGATTCTAGAGCATAACATATTAAATAAGGTTACAGTACACAATGATTTGACGTTTTTTTTAAGAATTAATTGATGTATTTAATTTAGGTCGTTAAAATTATAATTATAATGAGGTAGGTACTGCGTTGAAAATGATTTATTTATTTTATTTATTTAACAATTTATGTACACACATAATATATTACAGAGATACATAGTTAGGAAAAAAAGAGTACAATAGCACTGCTTATTTCTATAAGAAATCTCTTCTAGCAGGCCAGCGAGAGGAGTACATGATGTTGAATAATTCAGAGAGGTAGAAGTGTGTGAGATAACTAGGTAGAATCAACTAATTATACATATTATACAAATACAAAAATATTAATATGTGTATATATATGTATATGTATATATGTATATATATATGTATATATATATGTATATGTATGTGTGTATATACATATTTATAACAACAAAAAATACTTACATACGTGAGATTACATTTTTATAAATAAAAAAGGCATTATCTGTTAAGTGGTAGAGAGATAGTATTCGAGGACTTTCTTCTTAAAATTCGCAACTGTGTTAACGTCTCTGATATCAGGTGGCAGGGAATTTCACAATCTAACCGCATGAACTGAAAAAGAGTAAGAATAGAAATCGGATTTATGGCGTGGGAGTTGAAGGATGGAACGAAGGTGTGTCCTGCAAGGAGCATCGTCAATGATTAAGTTTAGCAAGGTATAGTTAACATTACATGTTAATAAACAATTTCTATTTTGTTGTCTCGTTTTGTGTACTACTTAAGTTTTGAATCAGACATGTTTAGTTAATCAATTGGTTCAAATCAAATCAAATCAAATCAAATAATTTATTTGCATAGAACAGGTACAGTACAGGTATTATAAGTTTTAAAAGGTTGTGCGCTGTCCTATAACTTCAATGGAGCGTGCAAATGTTATAAAGCACTACAATATTATTTTGCAAAAATTACAGCAAATAGAAAAAAAAAATTAATACATACAAAACAGCAGATTTTTGTGCATGCAATCATTAACAAGCAATTATTGGCCAGATTGATATTTTATTAATACTCTTAATAATTTATATTTCAATAAGTATTATCATGTCAGGAGATTTATAATGTCAGAATTAAAAGGGAATAAAATATGTATAAGAATGTCAAATGAATCAAATAAGTCCTTGATGTCAGGTAGTTAAGGTCACCAATATTTTGAGTATTATTAAAATCACAAAAAAGTCCACATTAAAATACATTATAATAAGTCTGTTAGGTAGTCTTTCACATTGTAGTAACATTTTTTTGTCAGTAAATCTTTCAATCTTTGTTTAAAAATTAACATATTTGATTCCTTAATATCGCCCGGCAGCCTGTTATATATTTTAGGAGCCATGGCAAACACACTATTATGCATTATGGTTTTCACATAGCATTCAATTTTCTGATATGCAGTTGGTTGATCAGTGGAGTTACCCAGCCTACAGAAAGGTTATACAGATGTGCATAAAATACCCCTTTAAATATACAGGTATTAACATAGTAAAAAAGTTTTCTATTGAAAATGCAACAAAAACAAAAGATTGGTTTATTAGCAGTCAAACACATTTATCAATAGCCACAGCAAAGGCGGCGCCACCGATCATATGTATCTATATGCCTAGTCCGTGTAACTGCTCAACGCGCGCAAGGCTCCGACAAGCGTAGGGTACGGTCCTGAGCGGGCCACTATGCGAGTCTATTTATCGCACTCAAGAAACAAGTGGTGAGGTAACTTGTGTGGGTTGTGGTTGTGGATAAACAGAAGTCTTTTCCTACAGGCTCTACTTGGTTTACTGTTGAAATAAAACTTTTAGTAAATTTGTTTAATATGTAGTTCTATTAAATTTGTTAGATAGGGAGTGTTGAGTGCACACTTAAGTAACTTGTTTTGGACAACTAGAAGACTACTAAGGTTGATGACTAGTACTGCTCCATACTGGGCTGGGCAAACGTAAGTAAAACCAGGTCATATGGTGCAATATAAAGTCAATTTAGTTTCACTAATAGGCAGGAATCCTCAATTGAGAATGGGAGTTAAAGCGTTCAATGCTGTAGTGCCCTCAAATTTTAATCTTATTGTGTTATCACTCCAATTGAGCTTATGATCTAGCATAGTGCCCAAGCATCAAACAAAACGACTCCATTTGATCCCACTTCAGTCAAATTTGAGATTTCACCTAGGGAGCGACTTTGCCTTGAAAACAGAATCGCCTCCGTCTCAACAATTTTCAAACTGCATTCGCGACAGTAGGCGGTTAATAGCTCAAACGATAAATGTATGCGAAGTTAATCAATATCTAACAAAGATCTAAGAGATTCTGTGTCGTCCGCAAAGCTGTCATATGGTTGCATTGGTGTCATTAATATTTAGTGATGTAGTACGAAACTTGAACCCTAGCATCCTAATAATTTTCTAGAAGTGCCTTCCAAATGGTAGCATAATTATTGGCAGTGAAAGGAATCTCTGAACACACTGTCAAAGACTTGTTAAATTATTTACCCTCTAAGTACTGAACCTTCTCTGTGAAGAGGCGGGTGTGGTCATGAGACTTATGAGGTTCTTGTAGAGAAGTCACCATTCACTTGGAACAACGTCAAGAAATGTCAGGTTAAGTGGAGGGAGTTTTTGTTAGTAGACCAGGCTGTTTCCTTCTTCCTTCTGACCACGGAATAAAAAAAAATGACGAAAAGAATAGATACCTACTAAGTATGCTTGCATGACTCATCGGAAACATTAAGCACAGGTCATAAACATTTTGTGGCCATAAATATTAGCGCAGGTCATTACTATATTCTACATAAAATAAACCTGTGTTACTTTTTAAGATGAATTTTCATAGGGACCGGACTGAGTTTCTTGGGGTGTTCTTCTCAGTCTGTAGTATTTCCGAACCCCCGGTAGAGTCACAAAAATTTAAACACTAAATAATAAAAAAATAAAAAAATAAAAAAAAATAAAAACTTCAAAGGGAATAAATTTGATTTCATTTTATTTAAATTCAAATACAGATTCTCTATCTGCGATAAATAGGGTACACAATGGTGTTACATCATATGAATAAGATAATCCTTGCCTATTCAGCCATTGAAATAGCATGCAAGATTTTGTGTATAAACCGTCACATTTTCAGAAGTAAGTACATAATGTCGTTAGATAATTAATTTATTAGAGACTGAATTGTTTTAAAATAGACTTAATCATTAAGTTCTTTTATGATTAAGCAAACAGGGCAGTTTCAGACGCTGCTTGATGACTCTGATGAAGTAATACCTTTCCTTTCATACACCTTATGTGACGTAAACGAAGTTGCGGGCTCAGCTAGTATTAAATAAGATGCTATAAAAAAAAAAACTCAACAATTACAATAAGAAATAAATACTATTTGAAGTCATTAAGACTAGAGTTTAAATCATTGAATACATAAATACACATAAAAAAAAAAAAAAAATCATCCAGCTGATACTTTAACATTGGGTCAAATGTAATGGTAAATAATTGATACCTTTCATTAGTAAATTTAGTATAATAGACTTTCTTTTTGCGTTGTAAAGTTTAACTCCATCAGGGAATTTACGATCATCTATAGTTTTGGGCATTCTGTTTGCAAAAGACTAATTAAAGTAATTTATTTAAATCGGCGCGTAATTTCAAGAAAAAGAGGAGCCTGAAGATGCTCAAAAAAAAAAATACCAGGATATTGCGATCGTTATAATGTGTCAATTTAAAATTAGAGAGTTAAAGCGTCGAATACGGCATAAAAATACACGTGAACGAGTTAATAGCGAAATATACCTATAATGTACCTAGTGACGGTATTATTACGGGTTGCAAAAAAAAACCTTGCAATAAATTTAATTAAGTCTAAATAATGTATCATCTAATTTTAACAAAGACACCACTACTTACTCCTCAACTGAAAATGGTGTTAATGAGTACTTGTATTTTAATGATAAGAGATTGATTACAGATTTAGAACGGCAAACATTTATGATTGTAAAACGTAGTGAATGCATTAATTTTAGTGATTTAAGTATAGTGATGTATGTAGGCAGGATGTGAAAAATGATTTTAAATTATCGAGTACACACATATGCGTGTGTATATTAGTGATTGATGAGGGATTTAAATCATAAAATTGAATTGACCCTGAGTAATATACCTAATTATCATCTAATTTCGGCGAAGACACTGCTACTTGCTCTTCAACTGTAAACAGTGTTAATGAGTAATTGTAATTTAATGATATGAGATTGAATAGTTACAGATTCAGGACGACAAACATTAATGATTGTAAAACGGAGTGAATGCATAATTTTAGTGATTTAAGTATAGTGATGTATGTAGGCAGGATGTGAAAAATGATTGTAAATTATCGAGTACATACGTATGCGTGTGTATAAGTGATTGATGAGGGATTTAAATCATAAAATTGAATTGAGCCTGAGTAATGTACTTATCATCTAATTTTGGCGAAGACACTGCTACTTGCTCTTCAACTGTAAACAGTGTCAATGAGTAATTGTAATTTGATGATATGAGATTGAATTATTACAGATTTAGGACGACAAACATTAATGATTGTAAAACGGAGTGAACGCATAATTTTAGAGTAATTGAAATATAGTTATAGTGAGGGTGCTCTCGAGCCGGGCAAGATCGGCGTAAACGACCTCGCCGCCCACGATTGGCAAGAGACATCGCAGTTGTGTGTCGTTCTGGTGAAAGAAGTAACCTTTGCGGCATGCAGCTATACCATAGTAGTGACGGGTGTTCTCGAGCCGGGCAAGATTGGCGTAAACGACCTCGCCACCCACGATTGGTAAGAGACATCGCAGTTGTGTGTCGTTCTGGTGAAAGAAGTAACCTTTGCGGCATGCAGCTATACCATAGTAGTGACGGGTGTTCTCGAGCCGGGCAAGATTGGCGTAAACGACCTCGCCGCCCACGATTGGTAAGAGACATCGCAGTTGTGTGTCGTTCTGGTGAAAGAAGTAACCTTTGCGGCATGCAGCTATACCATAGTAGTGACGGGTGTTCTCGAGCCGGGCAAGATTGGCGTAAACGACCTCGCCGCCCACGATTGGTAAGAGACATCGCAGTTGTGTGTCGTTCTGGTGAAAGAAGTAACCTTTGCGGCCGGCTATACCATAGTAGTGAGGGGTGTTCTCGAGCCGGGCAAGATTGGCGTAACGACCTCGCCGCCCACGATTGGTAAGAGACATCGCAGTTGTGTGACTTACTGGTGAAGGAAGTAACCTTTAAGCCACGCAGCTATACCATAGTAAAAGGTTCTGTAGTAGTTTAAGTGTATGTAATTATATACGTACAGTAAAAATCTTAATTTAGGTAATTATAAAAGTGATGCGAGTGATACATTCAATTTTATAGTTAAACAATGTATAATGGAAATATAAATTATAGTTAATTAGAACGAAGAGACTCGTTCCCATAGGATGGCCGACTGTTACAGAATTGTTGGCATATTTATTATTTTCATAAGATACTGCCATTAGTTTGAAGTTTGACAGTGACAAGTTGACATTTGACGTTGACACGTCAAACGTCAAAGTATTGTGCAGCGAACGGAGTATGTGGGGCTTCCGAGTGAAACGCCAGTCAGAGGGCGGACGCGATTAGATCACTAAGGTCAGTAAAACTTTGTTTGTAATCTCGGTTGAGGAGTAAATAGTAAATATTAAATAAATTTTGTTGATATATTGTGATCCGTTTGATTTTATCTTCCTTCTGCGATGACCCTAACACTATGATCGTCGTATTTTGCACAATGAACTTAATTCAATCGATTGGTATATCATTGAGGGCATAAGCTGTCCTGTGGCCGAATATGATAGTTTTCGAAGTGCATTTAGTACAGCACAGTTTAGTAACTACTCGCAATGTCATTCACCACAAACAACCGAAGATTTTAACTTCTGTCAAATAAGAGACGAATTATTTGCCACATGGAAGTCAGCTCCTACTAATAGATAGACATCCAGGACTGCACTCATCAGCTACAGTCTACAGTATAAAAAGTTACGCAACAAAACTCTTAAAAAAAAACTGAATATTGTAGAAACTACTTCTAGATAATATTAAAAACTTTGGCAAAGCTACAAAATCTGTGGCATTTAATTATTGCTATTTGCGGATGGGTCTCTCGCAGCAACAGATGATATTATTACAAAAGCGTTTAGCTATCAGAACCTACCCTCCTATGGAATAGCCAATAAATTTGCAGTGAAATTTCAAAGTTCGGTTAACGAGTTGATGACACAGTAACATTCCTCTTCTTGGCGATAAGGACTATTTTCAAAATGTGTAACTCAGCATGCTAGTTAACCCCAGGCAAATTAAACACTATTTTAAACAAGCCTGTTACCTATACCTACAGCGCTTGATAAATATAAGTTTCAAATTTCGTCAATCTATTGCTAACCACATTAATACTAGTCTCAAAACAGGAAAATATTCCAACGGATTGCGTTAGCGTTCGTCGGGTCCAGAATTTTAGTCAACAGTAATATCTACAAAATCAATTTGACTTTCAACCGAGAAAAAAAGGAAAAGTCGACTATTATCAATATTTACAGCCTAAAAATACAGTGTATCTAAAAAACATGTGAAAAAGCTTGATAGCTGCCTATAAGAACTGCTGTACTTGTCCAAAAATCGAGGATGTTGAGCATCATTACCCATTATACCATTAAGAAATTTCATTGGCTTCCTCATATTCACTTACTAATAATTATGTGAAATACTTTGAGCTTTTCTGGCAAATATGTTATTGACGATAGAGTACCATTTAAAGTTGAACTCGTGCTGTATAACGTACCTAGTAATACTTACACTACCTACTAACTGATATTGATTATCGGATACTGCATAGCGAGCTATGGAAGAACGTATAAGCCTTATCTTGATCGAAATCATGAACTCCAATTAATACTTCTCAAAAAAAAGTTGTACGACATGATTTAAACCAAAAATATAGAAATAATGATAGCGAATGCTACAACTCTTGTAAAGTTTTCTCCATACACACGGTTACGTAACTATAATCTTCATATATTTAGAATCTTTTTTTTTTATCCATGTTTTCTACAAGAAATATCTTATACCAGGCCCAAATGAAACAATAGAAAAGTAGTATCGGTTGGAGCAGTAAATGTTTTCGGAGAGAGAACTGCTGCGTACCTTATCCTTCGCATTACATATAGCTAGTACTATATTTCTGTAGTTGTAGCTACACAAAGCATATTGTTATGTCGTGTGTCCAATAAGTAGCTTTGCGCAAAAATGTAAACAAACGCATTTGATCCCATATATCCATAGTTACTTGCATTGAGTATTCACCCTGATTATATCCCAGTGTCCAGGAGTCATACAGTGTTCTTACAATTATTTCGACAGCAAATAACTTCTTTATGATAGTTTATTTTCATTTAAAATACCTACTCGAATAGTAAAAAATTCAATGATTCATACTATATTTTTCTACTCGAGTGTCTTAGACAACGATTGTCAAAACATGGCATGTTTACATTATTGCCAGATCGGGCAGGATTGGACTATAGGTTTTTCACATTATGTAACAAATGTAAAATAAGTGAATGGCAAATTAGATGTAAAACCACACAGTTAATTCGACCGGCCAATATTAAGCATAAAATAGATATTCATCACACAGATGTATTCATCACACAGATGTATTCATCACACAGATGTATTCATCACACAGATGTATTCATTAAGCTGGATTCAAATTGTCATCTGCAGAATGTACGGTACTCCGCATAAACCCTGCGTATTTTTGGTTTGCTATTGGGGTTATTTCATATTATATGAAAGTAAAAAAATATTACAGACTCTGAAATAGTTTTCAACTTATGGACTTTCCGTATTCCAAACTTTACAAACTGATTTGACAATTTTCAAATGAGAGGTACTGTTTAATTATAACAGAAGGTAGTCACGTTTCCTAAATGCATTCGTAGTGCTTATAAATAGAATGGTGTGGTCATTTTCGATTTTTTTATAATTTGTCTACCCACATAAACATCGCCTTGATTTTTATTTGAACGCTGCAACCAATTTAAATTAACTGGAAACTACTCAATACAGTTAGATGCGGGTTGATACATGACCCTCAACACAATTATCTTAAAAGACGATCTTAACCAAACTAGTACAAAAGATGACACTTACTACGCAATTGATATTAAATTTTTCTTTGAACTTAATAACCTATCCGATGTCATACTATCAACTAAAACTATGCCTTTCAGTCAGTCTCTCAATGATAAGAAATATGTAGGTTCAAATCTTCATCACCTGCATCTACAAAACCTCACGATCGTCGATCTTGGTACCGGGTCCGATTATAATGCCTTTATTTGACTTTCGACAAAAGCTACACCTATTAATTTGCTGCCAGACACTGGAAGCAATATATGCCTCGAACTGGTGATCAATCTCGGTCACGAATCTTTAGCAATTATTAACACAGATCTCAAACGAAGAAAGTAATGTTCAACTGACCTTTCTATCTGGATGATGTCGTGAGCTCCTCTCAAAACCTGGTCATCTGTACAGCATCGCTCACCCAGCGTCGTTTTCGTGCAGGATTTAATTGTTAGAAAAAAAAAATTGCTTTCTTTTTCGTCTTCTGATCTGAAACTGCCGCCTACAACTAAAATACTCCAAATCTATCTAAGCTGGGTCTTATCCCACTTCTGAAGTGTTAAATAGGTACACCTTCAGGAATAAAATAAAACTTGAAATCACAACTTTACATTTACATTTATTTGTGCAGCGTTACTGCCTATCTAAGCGTTCAGAATGAAGAGAGCTCCCAATATGATTACCCGCCATTTTATACATTTACCCCCAGAAGCTGCTAATTAGACAATACCATTTAATTACACAATATTATACAAAACTAACTTAGCAATTATGGATAATTATAATTAATATTTTTAGTACTCGATACAACACAAAACACATAGTTATCATGTCAATAATTATTACAACTAAATAGTGATGTTGAGTATGTTGGAGTAAGCGCCATCTATTGTGGGTCGTATTTGTAACATACCATTAAGTGGAATGTAGGAGTAGTATCTATTATTATACGAAGAACAGAAGAATAAATAGCTATGTAAAGGATATTGGAGTATCATTTTTCATCAACTCAGAAGTGGTAACCTGCGAGCCGAGCCGTGACAAGTTAAAATTGTAAGTAAAAGTTCATTCTAATTCTAATCATGGTTCGTGATTATTTTTATTAGCGTGTATTATATTCGTAGCAACTTCTACTGTAGTCAAGAAGGTATATGACTTTAACGATTTGCTGCAAACTGGGGTTACATAACTCTATTGGCTGCGGTGTCCATTTAACTACGCTTTTTTTTAACGCCGGTAAGGGTTTTAGGAAATATTCTCTACCGGAACGATGAATACATTTGTTTTAGATTGAATACAGAAATGTGACAAAAAGGTCCTTATCGATTTATTGTAGTTGCATAGAGCTACATTTTTATTGCGGTAATACCCACCATTATGCCCATATGTACCTACCTATTAGTTACCTTGAAACAAAAGAAGGTACATATTTAAGTTAAATAGCCACATATCAAGGGCTAGGACTTCATTTTAATTCGTGGATCCTCAGTTAACCTTTAACTGGTGACATGTTTTTTTTATAACATAACTGGTGACGAGCGGCCTGACAGGCCGCTGCCATAATTGGTCTATAATACATTATATTAAAATATGGTAGGTTATCCTAATGTTTATTTGGGTTTAAATTAACTATTAAAGTAAAAATTAAAACAACGTCATGTAGTCTAAATATAATTTTAATTAGAAACTGGGTAGTTACAAAGTTTTGGATCTCTGTAATTGAAAAACTAGAATCGAGATCAACGATTGCTTATAAAATAGTAAAAATCAACATAAATTATAAAATATTTGTTTTTTAACAAAGTTCAAACACTAATCAACTTAAAAAAAAATCAAACTCTTATCACAAGTGTCATGTCTCAAAAATGACAACTGTCAATCTTTAGTATTTTTATTGACAGTTACGGCATAATTGCTTCGCACACTGCAAACACACATGTTTATCGCATGATATACATTCGTCACTGTCACTCTCTGCAAGCTGATTTTCCTGGTGTATTATATCATATATACAGGTTCTTCGTCTTCAGAAGCATTTTCTTCCGTCTCTGAGTTGTGGCCGCTATGCTCCGGGACATAATTTTTGGAAACGTCTTCAGCTTCCGATCCACTTGAGTTTTCTTGTGCTAAACCGGTCTACAATTCGAGTAGGCACTACATTTTTGTCAACAACCTCTCTACGCTTTTTTCTAGGAAGTCCAGAGTCATTCATAGTAAGAAATATAAAAAAAAACGCAATACAACACTACAGTGTAATTCCAAAAAAGTTACGTAAGTGGTGATATAAGGTCTGAGAGGCCGCCCGAGAATTTTCAATCGATCTAACTTACCGATTTGGGCCTGGCCGACGCAACTATCCCCCTCTAGGGCACTGCCTACACTAAACTCGAAGCTACTCAGGCGCTCAAACATGGGAATTGCGGGGAAGGGGGTGATATGATGTTTCGCTTACGCCGCTCGGCCTGTGAGACCGCACGTCACCAGTTAAAGGTTAATAAGAAGTCCTATTAGAAATTTTGGACATAATTACAGTTAGTTATTTTAATTTATTTTGTGAATACCCTCTACCGGTACCTACGGTAAATAAATTTATTTTTACATAGGACAAATAAATGTGACCAAATACGATAGGTACGCACCGTTCTTATTGATCAATTATATGTATTATATTTTGTGTTAAGACCGACTAGCAGACAGACTAGCAGTCTTTGCTATTTATTTTTAAAAGTATGTGGTTAAGATACTTAACGACTTCTCAAGGGCAAAGACTGTATTTAGTGCGTGGATCTCCAATCAACGAAACGTACTATGACAAATTTAGACATTATTTTATTAATTTAAGTATGAATGCTGCTGTGCAACCCTGAGCGTTGCAAGTGATTGTATAACCATGCAGGTAATATGTGTGTTAGTCCCATAGCCGTGCAAGGTGTGATGTTTGCAGCCATTCAGGTGAGCTGTAATGTGAAACCATGCAGGTATGTTGAGACTCAGTTCCATTAGTCGTGCAGGTGTGCTGTTTGCCGCCATGTGGCTGCGCTGTAGAAGCACAACCATGCAGATATGATGTGAGTTATTTCCATAGCCGTGCAGGTGTGCTGCTTGCAGTCATGTAGGTGCGCTGTGAAAGGGCAACCATGCAGGTATGATGTGAGTTAGTGCCATAGCCGTGCAGGTGTGCTGTCTACAGTCGTGTAGGTGTGCGGTAGAAGCGCAACCATGCAGGTATGATGTGAGTTATTTCCATAGCCGTGCAGGTGTGCTGTCTACAGTCGTGTAGGTGTGCTGTAGAAGCGCAACCATGCAGGTATGATGTGAGTTATTTCTATAGCCGTGCAGGTGTGCTGTTTACAGCCATGTAGGTGTGCTGTAGAAGCGCAACCATGCAGGTATGATGTGAGTTAGTGCCATAGCCGTGCAGGTGTGCTGTCTGCAGTCATGTAGGTGTGCTGTAGAAGCGCAACCATGCAGGTATGACGTGAGTTATTTCCATAGCCGTGCAGGTGTGCTGTCTACAGTCGTGTAGGTGTGCTGTAAAAGCGCAACCACGCAGGTATGATGTGAGTTATTTCCATAGCCCTGCAGGTGTGCTGTCTACAGTCATGTAGGTGCGCTGTAGAAGTGCAACCATGCAGGTATGATGTGAGTTATTTCCATAGCCGTGCAGGTGTGCTGTCTGCAGTCATGTAGGTGAGCTGTAAAAGCGCAACTATGCAGGTATGTTGAGAGTTAGTTTCATAGCCATGTAGGTGAGCTGCTGAAGTGCAATCATGTAGGTGCGGCAAATGATTTCTATAAGCTATGTAAGTAGACTACCAGTGCACAACCATGTAAGTATGTTGAGATTGATATGTTTAGTCATGAAGCGATGCTACATGCAGCCGTGTTAGTGTGCAGCCAGTATGCAACCGTATAGGTGTGCTGTCAATTTCAACCAGGCGAGTATAGTGATAATGCTTCACATTATCATCTGTGCTTTATGCAGTCATATTGTTGTGCTGCTATTATGGTGGCGGTCATAACAATATAGAAGTTTTTTCAATGATTTAGGCTGACATTAGGCTTACTTGGATTGGTAAGTGTGGAGCGTTTAGATTACACACACATGAATGCATAACAAATGTTGTTGCCCAATAGTAAATGAAGGGTATGTGAAACAGTATTGATATTTTTCGATTTTCTTAACACCGCCAGCCTTGTTTATGCCTATAGTGTTATTTAGATTCCATACCAGCGGCTTAGTGAGCTTTCCCAATCACGGAATCGCTCAAGAAAGATTACGGCACAAACTGTACCCTTTTCATAACTAGCCGTATGCATAGTAAGGCATAGAGGTTTTTTTTTTGGGGACGCCAAGCAGGCGAGATATTGGCGCCAGTGCCTTGGACGTAATAAACGCCTTAGATGAGATGATAGATGGGAAATCGTTAGCTTAAAAGAGCAGTAACTGCGTTTAAAATGACAATTCCAGGTGACTGAAGTGAAAGATTCACGCCCAAGCAGAAAGACGGGTGAACTGTCGTGTCGGAATACAGTGCGGCGCAGCGGCGCGGTGTGACCGCCAGAAGGCGGAATCTAACCAGTGGCGGCGATACTGACGGCAACGGTGAGGATTGGGCCGAGCGACAGGTGAAATTAAGACTTTGATTCGGATAACTGCTAACGACCTTGAGCAACCGCGACACGAGTCCTCCAGACAAGGAATTGTGGTCTTTTATAACTTATTTTAGTTGTACTTTATTGATAAGAACTCCTAGTGCATTATTTATGGAATTATAATTATACTAGCTGACCCGCGCAACTTCGTTTGCGCCACATAAGAGAGAGTATTACCTGTTTCCGTCGTCCCCCGTTTCTGAAACATTTACTATTACTGCTCCGCTCCTTTTAGTTGTAGCGTGATGTTATATAGCCTATGACTCTCCACAATAACGTAGCTTTCTATTGGTGAAAGAATTTTTAAAATCGGTTCAGTAGATCCCGAGATTACCCCTTACAATTTAACAAACACACAAACTTTACTTCTTTATAATATTAGTATAGATATAGATATAATGTATCACGTTTTCAAAATGTGAAATGCCTGAGGATTAGTTGAACTTTTTAGCTTCATAACAATCTATATTTATGTGTTATAGTGTGGGTTTCCTCAAGAGTTATCCGTGTCAAATACACGTCGGAAGTTTGAGGCGGAAACACATTGTTAAAACGCGACGCAACGCGTGTTGAGTAGAATCAATTTGTGTTGTTTTCTATGACCAGAGTCACACTATCAACATCCAATGCGCCACCATACGCAGTACATTCTATCTACACATAGTCGCGTTGTGTTTTTAGTGTGTCGCGCACATTAAAAATCCCTGGCGACCATTTTAGGTATGGACTCTTATTATTGGGGAATATAATATAATTTCTAATTGTAATAGACGGTGACCTTTTTGACCAATTGTACCAAATCATATCATATCATATCAGGTGTTCAAAATATCTCGGTAGATACCGTGCAATGTACATGGGTAGACAATTTTAGGATTTCTTATCTAATTTCGACGTTTTGTGGAAAGATTTTGTGAGACAGCTAGCAATATCTATTATAAAGACCTTTTTTTAATTGAAAGAGCTATACAACGGCAGTGGACTGTACGAGTTAAGCTAAATATTACACTTGGATCCTTGTAAAAAGACCTAGTTGAACGACCTCTACTGGTCGAAGACAATACTAGCGGTTGCCGCATGGTTTTCCCTGCGTAGTCACATTCCCCTGGAGATACGGGAACGTTACTCGGGGAGGGTGTGCCTTCGCAGTAGTGAAAGAGTTTTTCAAATTGATTCAGTGGTTTTGGAGACTATTCAACGCAAGGAAACAACCATACAGGCAATCGAATCTTTCCTTCTTATAATATTAATATAGATAATCCTGATTGAAACACTGAGGCACGGAATAACTTTTAGTAGTACGTACACAAGTTTTACTTCCTTGATCTTGATTAAAGCCAGTGCTAGAGAGTAATAACTATTTTGTGCTATCTTATAGGTATTTCTAAACATACCTACAAATCGCAAAAAAATATCTATATACAGAGAAATTTAAGTAAAAATCGAAACATTTAGAAACTGGCTCCGAGACGGTCAGTCGACCCAATGTTTTGCGTGCCGCCATACGCGGTTTAGAAGTCTCCGTTCGGGCGGTAGTTATTGCTGTAGGTGTAGGCGAGTTTCAGAAGCCTGACCGAAGTGCATACGGTTGCAGTTCACCAGGGTTAGGTGGTATTCTCTGACTAGTTTAGTATATCAGATTATTCAAGTTGCGTATTTCAGTCAACAAACTACACTACAAGAACGCCCTGTAAACTGTTAGCAAAAAAAAGGGTACGTAGGTGTCTATTAGGCCTTAATTTTACGCTGTACACCGGCTGTAACATACTTCGTACCAGCAGTCTTAATACTGTAGTACCACTATGACAAAGAGGGATTTAGTACCACAAATAGCGTCAGGTTGTTGATTTCTTTTAATCCCGCTTCAAGATGGACTAGTGTCCAGTCAAATGAGTATACTAAGACATAATGCCCTATAGGGATAATTTAGGACCAAATAAACTAAGTATAATTCTGATGCTTATTATGGTTATTTTGGTTACGCTAGAACAGATTCAGTCTTACTGGTTTACTTATGCAATATTTATAATTCCGCTAAGACTGGAGAGAAGGTAAAACTGCCTTTTAACAGTTTATATGCACTTAGACCACTTAGGGCCATTTTGTTAGAGGTAAAGGCTAGAATTAAATGTATATCCAATATTCTAATAAAAGTTGACTGGTTCGCAAAATGAAAAAAAAAGAACCCTGAACAGCTTACGTTATCAGAGTTCCTTGTAGAATTTTATCAGATCGTGGGACCGCTGCCTAAAAAGTATTGTAGCATCTGACAGAACGAGACTTGCTACATATTTATTTACCAAAATAATCCCAATGTAACATTATCTATTTACATTATAACTATCTAAACTAACCTAAATCTAAATAATGACATTGTACCCAAAGACTGGCAGCATTTCCCCTTTAAATAGTTATACCCATTGGTTTAGAGAGATGACTGCAGTCTGCCAGTCGACTCGACTAGGAGTTTTCTTTTTCATAATTTTTAACAAATATCGTTAATATTCTTATTCTGATAAAAATTAAAAAGGAAAACCTTCTAAAGTCTTAAATTTACCGTGACTATTGTAACACATAGAAACCAATGCTTAACTAAATGGTCGAGAGTTGGAACTTGTGGGGTTAGCCGCTTCTAGTAGTTTATTTTAGATAATTTGATTCAATTTAAAACTAGCTAAAGGTTAAGTTCACCAGCTTTTGCTGTGCAAAAGATGAGGCATTAACAGACATCTGTTATATATTCCGTCTACATAGATGGAATTGTAAATTTGAGGCCGGCGAGGACTGAGCCTGGCCGGCCCGCGCCGCCCCGCGCCGCCCCGTCTGCGTTACTTCATACAAACTGGTTTGTGTGATTCATGGCGGCGAGCCACGGACATGCCGCGCCGCCAGTGCCCGGCGGACAGCGGCGGCGCGGTCTTTTTGCCCTTCGTGTGCGTTGGTAGTATAGGATTCCTTTAGCGCTATCGTTCGCGGCGAAATTGACCGGCCCGGCCCGCCCCGTCGTCTGTTTTACGCCGTGTATTCAAATTTAACCTGTATCCTTCTGCGGAGTAATCTTGTATCTTACAAAATGTACATAATAGCGATATTCTATAATTTAGATTACGCACAAGAGTCTCTCTGCAAAAAGAGTAGGTACATAACATTATGAGAATAAGAAATTCATCAGAATCTTGTGGCTGCACCTCACAAGAAATATAGGTATCGTACCTTGCAGTTTCTTTTATTCAAATACCATTTCTAAAGTAATACCATACTATTTCTAAGTAAGTAGTAGTCGAATAATTATATGTCTAGTTTTTTATCCTGTATTTGTGAAATAGGAAGGTTTTACTTACCAAAAAGTTCAATAAATCTTGCGAATTTATAACATGTGCATCAACCATAAAAAAAAGTCTTTCTGGTTATCATAGTAGACTGCATAAGGTCAATGACACTTTATGGGTAGTTACCCAGTTAAACAGTGGTAGGTATACGCTCTTGCGACAGGCTACCAACCGAATTTGACGGTATTGGTATGGTTAGATTAATCAGAGTATCTCAGTGATTGACTTAAGAATACTTATACATTTTGCATTGACACATTTTATGCGCATACCATGATTATTTTATATTATTATTATTATTTGACATAATTCTTACCTACTTCAGATTTATGTTTGCAAACGTTTGACACAATTTATTATAGTATGATATGAAATTATTAATTATTGACATTATTACACGAATGAAACTATTATTACATTATAAGACACTAATATTTTTGTTATTATCACCTGAGATTTTTATTAATATTTAAAATGATTATCTAAAGTCATTATTAATTGCATGACAATTTATTAAAGTTAGTTTACAGTATCGGAATTTAATCTATTGATGTATTTATGACCTATGTTACAATTTATTGATTAAAATTGTCGGCAATAATAAACACATTGTAACACTATCGAATTAGGGAAACCTGTAAGGATAGATGTTGATATAAAAAAAAGGTAACTTCGAGAATGCCACAAAAGCTGCCTTAGATACTATATTTATGTGTCCTTAGGGTTAAGGTATAGGTATATTGTGGCTTCATCACGTTGCCTGAAACTAGACGATTATTAAGGTTAAAAGAACTTTATTTCACATAAGAACAATAGTTCGCTTAAAATGAGATAAACAATTTAATTTACAAATATTATTTAAGTAATATATGATGGTAATATTAGATACCTAATGATTTTTTTTATGAAAAATCACTCGCTTGTACTAGTTGTATTCCACTAAATATATTTTACACTAATTGCTGACACATGTAATGATTTCTTTTGCTGGAAAAGGAAACCTGGAAGTGATCTGCAGACTCTGCTGGGTTTTAAAAAAGAGGTCACTTTTTAGATTTTACATTTGTAAATAGTTTCAGCAGGCGGCCTGCTCTGTGAACTGGTTACTTGTTGACTTTGTTTTGTATTCTTGACGTGCCAGACTCAAGTTCTCACTTATAGTTTTACAAAATAAATAATGATTGAGTTAATATTATAAGCCTATAGACTATAGACAGAGTAGATAGAAGATATAGAGAAAGTTTAGGTTTAATTAAACTTTAAGATTTTGATTTAGCATATTATGAAAAGCCGCATAAAGGTATTATTGTTATGTACGTTATGTATAAAAATATGTGATTAGTTTACTATACAGGTCCGAATGTTGTGATTACTGCGTGCTCCGGAGATAGCACGCTGTCTGATGGCCGAATGTTGTGATTTTTCTAAAACCATTCAGTTTTAAGTAGTAATAAGTTATTTTTGTGATGTCAACACCGCCTCATAGTAGAATGATTAGCCTGTACATAAAACATTTATTGATTATTCGAAAATAGTGGGTAGTTGATTTGACATAAAAATGTTCAGTATGAGGTGGGATTTGTTGAGAGGCGATAAAAAAGTGAATATTCTGGAAAAAGAACACATTCTGTTTCCTGATCGAGTTCAGTAAAGTGCTAATTAGTTAAAGTAGAATATTTGTATTAATTAATAGTTAGTACTTAGTTGTGCAAGTATTAGTTAGATTGTGAAAATAAAAATGTAAAGAATCTACAATCATAGGATTATTATTTCGTAATACCATTAAGTGAAATGTAGGAGTAGTATCTATTATTATACGAAGAACAGAAGAATAAATAGCTATGTAAAGGATATTGGAGTATCATTTCTCATCATGATGTTGTGTGAGAATGTCCACAAATATTGTTTTATTAAAAAAAATTGTTTCAGGATGATGCCACTTACCACATGGAAGTATTCCCTGCTCAACATCATGTCACTTACGTAGATTCGCTCAGAGGAGTCGCATCCTTTGATTTTTTTCTTTAGCCGATTAGCTCAAACACAACAAGGTGCCTTTTTCTTCATCATCAGACATAAGAGAGTATGTATCATGAAGCTGGCGTAGGTAACAATGGACCGAGCGAGCGAAGCGACGAGAGACTCCTATTCGACATTATGCACGATTTTGCTTCCGTCCGTATGTCTGTGTGTATGTGAGTTCCGGTCCAAAGGACGCATTTCTTAACCAATGTTCACCAAACTTGGCACAGACGTTTTTTGCTTTAAAATACAACTTTTTTCGAGAGCTTTAATTTAATGGAGGGAAATGGGGTTTAAAGGTGTGTAAATTGTTGTCGCGTTACTTATGATCTTGATATTTTTCCTTTTTTCCTTATCTTCGCAGAAGTCAAAAGTATATTATAACGATATTGAGCAAACCTCAAGGGCTTAGGTAAAGTTAGTACACTTTGAAAAGGTCAAGGTCAAAGTTAGTAGTCCTTGTCAAGTAAAATTATAAGCGTGTTAACATAAGGTTGAGCACTTTGTGAGCTTTATAAGTTATTCAGATTAACTTATGCTTGCTCAAGTGTTAAACTTTTCAACATTTACATACACCTGTATGTTAGGCAGAGGAATAGTAAACACCTTATAGTTTTATGTCCCACGTTATAGGTTGGTGAGAAACGGACAGGTGCAGATTGTGACGACTCACAGTTGAAAATTTTCAAGCCGCCCATAAGGTCTTCAACTTGGCTCAGTGATGGCTATCGGTAAAATGACGTTACTGTATTTTCCTTTTCTACGCAATGAATCGTTCTGCGACGGTATTCCCTTAGTCGCCTCCTATGACACCCTCGCGGCCTCGGGATGAATTGGGGTGGTGACATTTTGTACTGCTTCTTGTCGCCGTACGGGGCATTTACTTGTTCCTTTTTAGGGTTCCGTAGGTCGTACCCAAAGGTTAAAAAATGAAATCCTATACATTAGACTCCTCCACCGTCAGTCTGTCTATCTCTCAGTCGGTCCGTCACGAGGCTCTCAGGAACCGTGATAACCAGAGAGCTGAAATTTTCACAGATTATGTATTTTTGTAACCGCCATGACAACAAATACTAAAATTTAGAATAAGTTATAATAATTAAGGGGGGCTCTCATACAACAAACGTTAGGGTTGCGCGAGTCCGACTCGCACTTGGCAGGTTTTTGTACATTGCAATGTTAAAGTGATTCATGTTTTAAACTAATGAACGAAAAATATATATTATATTTTTAAATGTACCAACTTACTGATAGAATTAGGATACATCAAACATTAACGTTATGCTATGAAATTTAATAAAGAACCGATTCTGCGTATCATCCGCGCACAATGCCAATATATCTGAACGTATTAAGTTCAAAAAAGTTTACGATAATAGAATATTGTTGAACATTCTCACACAACACCATCTAGCCCAAACTAAGCTAAAGCTTAATTGGATCAATATAGACACAATGTTGATTGATTTTTCATTAAAAAAATCTACTCCATAGTTACAAATACAAAATAAAGAAGAGTAAAAAACTTGAGTATTAAATATATACTTGGTGACGTCACACAAGCATTGGCAAGTTTGAGCGAACTTTGAAATACACTTATGGAAGAGGCAAAGTTTCCAACTTTTGACCTTTTAGTCGGCTCTCTCCGCCAAATAACGCAATGTGTCGTGGACTAACTCGCCTCATAGCCTTTAGGAGAAACTTTCTAGCTTAACTTTAAAGTTAATTAAGTGATGTTGCTTCATTTCACCTCTTATACGTCGTATTCGAGTAGTCGCTGTCTTCTTTGTAAAGTAAATTACGAAGAAAAAGGGACAGATGGGGGACCTAAGTTGTATTTTTTCTTGTTGGTCTTAAGTGCGGCCAATTAGATATTAATGATGAAATCTATTATATAAAAATAAGTCGGGTTTTCCTTCCTGACGCTATAACTTTAGAACGCACGAACCGATTTCCACGGTTTTGCATTCGTTGGAAAGGTCTCGGGCTCCGTGAGGTTTATAGCAAAGAAAATTCAGCAAAATTTCACATACAGCGCCATCGCGGGCGAAGCTGCGGGCATCAGCTAGTACACTATAAAATCCTAGAATATCTGTATCTCGGCATCCATGGTAGACATATTCTTATACTAGCTGACCCTCGCAACTTCGTTTACGTCACATACTGTGCACGAAAGGAGAGGTAATTTTTCATCAGACTCGTCAAGCACCGTGTGAAACGGCCTTGTTTGCTTAATCATAAAAGAGCTTAAATATTAAGGCTGTTGTAAAATAATTCAGTCCAGTGGACTGAATTATTTTACACCAGCAATTATTTTACAACAGCCTTAATATTTAAGCTCTTTTATGATTAAGCCAACACGCCCGTTAAGATTTACCCTCTCATTCAAAGGAACTCTTGAATTCTAGGTTTGGCGAAATTTGAGATTCCTCTAATTTCTGAACTACAAACCCCTCAATCTTGAAACTTGGGTCGAAAAATCCTTAAAGTACTCCCTTTCGAATACTAAAAAATATTTGAAATCGCATTACACGTTGAGAAATTACAACTGAAAAACCATTTTATCTTTCATTACCTCTCCCGCAGGAACCGCGCAAAATTTCGGGATCAAAAGTATTCTAGAACCTTCCTCGGATTATAAGCTCGGAATGTACCAAGTATCATTCAAATCGGTTCAGTAGTTTCGGCGTGATACTTATTCGGGATACAGACAGACAGACAGACATGAAAAGTTTAAATTACATTTTCGGCTTCAGTATCGATTAATATCTTCCATGTACAGACTCTCGACCCTCTACAGTTTTATTATATGTATAGATTTGCTAGATCTTTAAAACTTTTAGTAGGGAGGTACTTGTAGGAGAAAGCAATATCTTTGAGACCAGGTACAAACCCATAATACAAATAGTCCATGATAGACATATTCTTATATTTGCTAGATCTATAAAACTTTTAGTAGGGAGGTACTTGTAGGAGAAAGCAATATCTTTGAGAACAGGTACAAAACCATAAGGTATTGTGCAATCCAATGCTAAGAGCTTTGACAAAATTCTTCTCAGAGTGAGTGTCTAAAGAGAAGAAGAAGAAGATAGATAGATTTACAGTAACAACTACTGTAAATCTATCTATCTTCTATGCATATAATAAAACTGTAAGTTGAGGGTCGAGAGTCTGTACATGGAAGATTTTTTGAAAATTTCAATTGTAGGGCGTTCTCAATGCGTGGTCCGATTCCAAAACTTTTTTCTGTGTTATAAAGGAAGTTCTTTAAGGATTGTTTCACACAAGTTTCAATGATGAGGGATTTGTAGTTTAGGAATTAGAGACATCTCAACTTTCAACATAGAATTCAAGGATTCCGTTGAATGTAAGGGTAAATATAAACTGGCGTGTTGGCTTAATCTTAAAAGAGCTTAACGATTAAGGCTATTGTAATATAATTCAGGCCGCTTCGTGGACTGAAATGTTTTAGAATGGACTTAATCTTCAAGCTCTTTTATGATTAAGCAAACAGGACAGTTTCATACGCTCCCATGAGTCTGTTGATAAAATACCCGTTCTTTCATACACCTTATGTGGCGTAAACGAAGTTGCGAGGGTCAGCTAGTCTTATTATATGAGTAGCTAATTCCAACCACTTCAGTTGTTTATGTTTTCACCGTCTACACAATGCGTCAATGGACCCGGCACTTAAATAATAATAATAATAAATAAATATTCACGGACATTTCACACAACGCTATCTGATTCCAAAGTAAGCTAGGAATAACCTGCTTGTGTTATGGGTATCAGACCACGGATATTAATACTTATATACTTTTTAAATACATACATATTATACACTAGCTGATGCCCGCAGCTTCGCCTGCCTAAAATTTTGTTCCGAGACTATAACATATGTCTGTAGGCAACAAATTTCAGCCAGATCCGTTCAGCCGTTACAGCGTGAAAGAGTAATTTGTTACTCTTTCACGCTGTAACGCCACACAAGGTGCATCCACACTCACAAACATTCGCATTTGTAATAATACCTAGTTAGATAGATTTCTGATTAACAAATTCATAATGCATAATGATATGAGCTAAGTAAATTTATTTATTAAATACATTTATTAATTCAATAGCTAAACTACTACTTGACAACGGGATGCGGGGTCCTACTAACATCTTAAGGACCCCAATGGGTCGGATCCTCCTCGTGGTGCATCCTGGGCAACGGAGTAGCGACCACTCCCCTTCCTCTGTGGGGGAGTAGTGCTACTCTGGCTAATTCCGGCCGAGGCGGGAGTAACCCACCTGTGGGTTGCTCGGTGGTGTGTGTTGCTGCCGGCCGTGCCGTTATTCACGGCCGGCAGCAGCAATGCTGGGTCGCCGTCGCTTCGCCATCTTTGCTGGCGAGACGATGGCGGCAAAATGGGAGAGGCACTGCGTGTGGGGTGGGAGTTTGGGTAGATGCTCCCGCCCTGCCATGCAGTTCGGGCTGCCGGCCGTGAATAACGGCGCGACCGGCGGCAACAGTGCTGGGCCGCTGTCACCTCGCCAGTTGACGAGGTGATGGCGGCAAAGCAGGAGGTGCACTGTGCGGGGGAGCGGGAGTAACAGATAATACTCCCGCTCTGCCGTGCAGTTCGGGGGCGCCGCGGTGAGGAGTCACTGCGCGCCCCCGATTGTTTCTTGACCGTGGGCGTAAGGTCGGGGGACCCCGCCCACCAACGGTCACATGGCGGTGGGCACCTTTCCCGTGTTCCGAGGGTGGCCATTAGCGCACGCCTGCGCCACTCTCTGTCTCCTCTATTACAGAGGGGCGCTCGAGAGCGGTGCAGGCGTGGTCTTCAGCTCCTTGGGGAGCTTTGGGGAGCCGCCCATCTGGCTCCCCCGAGGTGAGCCCCGAATAAACGGGGCGCCCCTAGCCGGGTCGACGTGAATAATCTTTTGATATCCCTCGGCCCGGCTAAAGGGTGAGGAGGAACACCGCGGGGTTTAGTGGGTAGGACGGTCCATTCCGGACCGGGCCGGGAGTCCCACACACCATCCCAGCTGCCCCTGCAGATGGGATGAAGGCGCGTAAATGCGTTCCCCGCGTCAACAAAAAAAAAAAAAAAAAAAAAAAAAACTACTTGACAACTTCTGTTCTAAGCAATTGACATCGTAACTTAATTCCTTCTTCAGGTAGTCCCAGCCTACGAAGTTTGGACAAACCGAACTACTGTAGACTTTGTCCTCCTAATACAGATGGTCCAACCAAGACCTGGTAACGTAATAACAATGTAAATTTCATCAGCTGAGCGTTCATGTTTATTGTAATGGCTATTTTCAGTCTTTTCGAATGTAGTCTACGTAGAGGCCATTCCCGTATTTTTCAAAGACTGAGTCTATTTCCTGACAGAATGCAGTCGGCACTATATATATATAGAATAAAGTTCATGCCTTCCATGACCAGTCGATTAGGGCTGCTGAAAATCTTTGTCGCAAGTATTGAGCGTAGATGGTAACATGCGGTGTTATTTTATTGACCAGTGGATACTACCTAAAGAGTGGTTTTTCATTTTTTCTGGCTAGCCTTCTTAGAATTATCTTCTTCTTTTCACAAATGTATTTTTGTCACACAAAATTTGAATAAATTAGCAATAATACTTCCATAAAGCATATTTGGTTAATATTATACCAAAATAACTTAACTTTATGGCTATGTAGTAATATTATCTGTTTGAAGTTTGAAATATAACATAAATGAAAACGTCAATTGTATTGAGCTTTCACAAATTATGTGTCAAAATAAAAAGTAATTTAAGTATAAAATAAGAGTATTTAAGGAGTATTGATATCAACTCCTGAGAAAATCAGCCCCAAAATAATTGATATTCCCTTTTTAGCTCATTATAGTATAAATTTCAATAAAATACGAAACACGTCTTCCATAAATTATGTTAATAATGCTATATGCCAAATTTTAAGTAGATCGGACCAAGGAATCACGTTGTCCCATACAAACTTTACCCTCCTTTTTAATACATTTGGAGGTGGAATTTGCAAAAATGTTAAAATTACTTTTTCATATTGTAACAAACAACGCTCATGCTTAGTTTCATCATCGTACCATTAACCGTTTAAGCAATAATTGATAATAACTTTGGGTCTAGGGATCGAACCGCAAAATTTAGTTTGGCTTGAATTCTATATACTTTTCCGGGATAAAAAGTACTTAGTGTGGTGCCCAGGCTATTATAGAATAATTATACCAAGTTTCATCGTAATCGAACCGGTAGTTTTTGCGTGATGCCTGAACCAACAGACAGACAGACAGACAGACTAAAATTTTTTTAAGCACATTTTTGGGTTCGGTGTCGGTCTAGTAACACCCCCTGCTATTTATTTTTTTGATATTTTGAATGTACAGAATTTTCACTTGTACAGATTTATTATAAGTATAAATAGAAACACCCAGACTCTTGAATCCAATGTTTATGGGTCACACAAATATTTGTCTCCAATGGGAATCGAACCCACGACCTCCAGCGCCGCAGGCGGTATCACTACCGACCGCGCCGCAGAGGCAGTCGATCGACTTGCACAAAGTTGTTCAATGGAAGGCTTAGAAATGGTTGTTCTCTTAATTGTAAACTATGAGATATTATTGTAATAATACTAGTTTTTAGTTAACAGCAACACCTCGAGGACGCTACTACAGAACAAATCGGAATAGAAACACAAACATAATGTTGTTGAAGAAATCAATCTTAAATAATACTTACTTTTATTTTATCTACATTCCATTTATCGACACATTTTTATCTTCAATCAAATCTAAAGAGGCTAAAGATATTATGCCTCCTGTTTCTGTTATGTTACCATAATTCGACTACAACTATAAATGATAACGTCAACCAAAATTAGTCGGATGTAACAGTAGAAGCTTTTAAGTCAGTGGTAAAAATGAAAATACCTGATTGATCCTCTAAAAAATATTCAACATTATAACAGCAAACAACGATCCGCACTTCCGCTGCTCATGGCTCTCGCACAATTTATTTTACTCTCGGAACTGACAGCCTAGCTTCCGTGAAATGTTTTCATGGAAGCCTAGCGTCGGTGTTGAGAGAATATTCATGTAAAAAATTTAAGTCTACATTGGATTCAAGCATCTTCAAATATAGGGGACCCTAGGAGGTAAAGATTCTCTCTGCTAACAATTTTAATATTCGGACATAGGGCATTGAATTTTTCAACGAGTTCCGAATTGATGTGATTATTATGAATATGTAATTCACACTTATTACTTACTTAACCATTTTGTTATTTATGCTTATGAGAACTTTCTCATAAACCTAACGACTTGTGTACAATATTATATTATTTTCTTAAATTGTAACGATATCTACTCTGACTCATTCACCACTTCTGTGATTGGGATGTAAAACAGTCATAAATAGGTTAGTACAGCCGTGTAAAAGTGTTTTTCTTTTTAGAATGTAAAAGTCTTGACCTTAGTCTCTCGATTTTAAGAAATAAGAAAATGAAAACCAGAATGGCAGGACAACGTCTGTCGGGGCAGCTAGTTATAGTATAAAAATAGACATAAATGCGAGTATACATTTGTTTCGTTATCAAAATTTCAATTCGTATTCAAAAGGTATGATGCTTGTTTAAAGTTAAACTACTCAGTATAAAATCATTCGTATAAATACAGATGACATGACACCGTATACTAACTAATGAACATGCATCAGTCGTCTTACCATACTAATCACTGTCTGATTGCTTGTGGTCACCAGTTTATGTACAGCAGACATCGTATTAGTAAGAAGTCACTGACGTAGCTGTTGTACCATTTCACATGAACCATGGTATATAGATTATTAGTTACAGATATCTGAGGGGTTTATTAGGCTGCTCTAGATAGTTATAACTTACTTGTGTCTAACTCATTGGATAGTAGCTGATTGCTTTTATAATGTTTTTTATAGAATATTATTATCAAACTTTGATAAGATCATAGTATACTAAATTTGGGATAAAGATCATAAATAGCCATCCATATCCATCCATAACGGAAGCTTATATTAACTTGATTTGGGTTAGATGATATGAGTGTGTGTGTGTGTGTGTGTGTGTGTGTGTGTGTGTGTGTGTGTGTGTGTGTGTGTGTGTGTGTGTGTGTGTGTGTGTGAGACTGTCCACAAAAAAAGATAAAAACATATTTTTCCGTATTTGATACCAAATTATCGCGATCTGGAGAGACGTGAGGCGGTTTGAAATAAGAAGTTGAGATTGTACACAAAGAACACTAGATAAGTAACCCGGGCGGAAGAGACGCACACCGACGTCTGCGTAATGTCGACGAGTGTAGGCACTTCGTTAGCATACATTCACTCACACAGTTGCAATTTTTTATATTAGTAATGACCGAAATATAACTATGCAATACAATTATGTAGGAATTCCTTATGCCTACATAATACAATATCTTTACATATTTGAACCATTTACGTAACAGCTAGCGCAGCATGATTGGTTAGAGGTGGACTGATAATAGCGATGATCCGAGTTCGAATCCTATTGCTCAACTACTTTTTGGTGAATTCTGTAAAACTCACCCAAGTTCTAATCCACAGACCTTCAACTAGTTTTTGCAAAAAAATACTCTTAATTGTATTTTATTTTGTAAATAGGTTATATTATACATACATATGGTCGCGTTTTTTTCCTTGAAGAGGTAGGCAGAAGCATATTATACACACTCTATAGTTTATCTTTACTAATATTATAAAGAGGAAATATTAAATTGATTGTTTGTTTGCATTGAATAGGCCCCGAATCTACCAAACCTATTTGAAAAATTCTTTCATTGTCGGAAAGTTACACTATCTCAGGTGAACAAAGTGTATGTTTTATTTCCGTATTCCCATGGCAACGGGGGCTCCGCGGGTGAAACATCAATAGTAAATATAATAAAACAAATACCTTTTACAGAAACGTTTTTATTAAATAACCATTCACGTGTCTATAGTGAGTATAATAACTTAAAATGGTAATTAAACCATAAATTGTTTCATTCCGTTCAATTGCATAGCTCTTGAAGACAACTTTAAAAATCTTAATTAAATATTTTATCGACGGAAGTGTATTTTTATCTTTGTAATGTCATTTTTCAACAATAAATATTTGTGGACAATCTCACATAACATCAGCCCAAATTAAACTAATTAAGCTTGTGCTATAGGATCTAAACGACTGATAGACATACTTATATATATAAAAATACACACATACTTGGCGACACTTTCATATTCAGTAACAGTTATCTGCCTTTATATCTATATAATCTTTATTAAAAAGATAATAAATTTGACAAGCATGGACGCATATTTTTTATAATTCCAAAAAAAAGTCATACCTACTCATAAGTGATATGAATCAACATGTTAGCTAGTCGGAAATCATGGTATCATGATTTCTAACCTCGCAAACAATAACATCACTCACTTATTAGCTACCTAATACTCACTTAATAATTAATTTGGTAATATAGTCCTGCGTAGTGAAATATTTATTTAAAATACCATTCACCTGGTTTTACATACACCATTAGCATTGGGTTACTGCCGGGACGGTAAGGTAAGATCAGGAATGGTAAAGAAGGTGAACGCAACGAGCGTTTTCGTGCATTCAAAAGTACATTAAGCCATTAGTGATTAGTAGTAATGATGATATATTATGTGGTAGTCATTAATAAATGGACGTATGAGTGTGTAAAATGATTTCAACTTTACTCTTATGTACACAAAGAACACTAGTTAAGTAACCCGGGTAATAGAAACGCACACCGAGACGTCTGCGTACGCCAACGTAAACCATTACACACACATACACAAACACATGTACGCTAAGTCATTTTTATTACACTTACACACTACTTGTGGAATTACAAAACAAATAACGTGTTGCAATTAAATAAGTAAGCGTATTTGAAACTATGACGTAATAACCAACGTAGCTTAGGCTCATAAGTTCTCGTCTTTCCCGATTCTGAAGACCCGAGGTTCATAATGAGTGAACTGTATGTACTCTTTTTGAATTTCCATAATGCTTGTTAATATTTTTCTATGATGAGACGGTTTGTTTCGAGTGATTGTCGAAAACTAAAAATATGTTAAATGTTGTGGTTTTATTTTGTTATCATTGCATTTTTTGTAAAATATTTTTTTTAGTTCCTTAACTGATTCTAATAGTGAGGGTAGATAGTATAAATTCAAACAAGCTAAGCAAGTTGCATTAGGTTTGAAATTACTTTATATATACTGTTGTAATTTTGCTAAAACCATTCAGTTTTAAGTAGTAATAAGTTATTTTTGTGATGTGATGTCAACACCGCCTCATAGTAGAATGATTAGCCTGTACATAAAACATTTATTGATTATTCGAAAATAGTGGGTAGTTGATTTGACATAAATGTTCAGTATGAGGTGGGATTTGTTGAGAGGCGATAAAAAGTGAATATTCTGGAAAAAGAACACATTCTGTTTCCTGATCGAGTTCAGTAAAGTGCTAATTAGTTAAAGTAGAATATTTGTATTAATTAATAGTTTGTACTTAGTTGTGCAAGTATTAGTTAGATTGTGAAAATAAAAATGTAAAGAATCTACAATCATAGGAGTATTATTTCGTAATACCATTAAGTGGAATGTAGGAGTAGTATCTATTATTATACGAAGAACAGAAGAATAAATAGCTATGTAAAGGATCATTGGAGTATTATTTCTCATCAATACCCTCTTAATAATAATACCGTTTGTCATTGGTATTATTTAGTTAGAGCATTCGTATACAGCTAACAACCTTTGTGCCTGACGCTTTCACGCCTTTTGACTCAAAATTTAAACTTACTACGAATACTTACCTAATTATTGAGATTAAAGATGCCTGATTTAACAATATTATTGAGAGCAAAAATAATTATTTTTCACGAGAAAAATGTCTCAATTAGTGAAATTGCGAGACGCTTAATGATATCGGTAAGCAGTCAAATTTAACATACTATAATTTTTTTACATGAGTGTTCAGTTTCTTTGTTAATCAATAATCATATTTTGTTTTTGTTTACAGAGAAAAACTGTGTGGTTGTGGATTCACCGTCATGAAAATCTGGAGGCATAGATCGTCTCCGACCTGAAAGAAAGAAGAAAGAAAGAAAGAAAAGAAAAAAGAAAGAAAAATAATTTATTCGGAAACATAATGGGGCACAAAAATGTACTTTTGGATGCACGAAAACGCTCGTTGCGTTCACCTTCTTTACCATTCCTGATCTTACCTTACCGTCCCGGCAGTAACCCAATGCTAGTTTATCAAAACCTTAGAAAACTTTTCCAGTTAAAATAATACTATAAATTTAATAATAAACCGACTACCCCATAATATCGTATACCTAGTATATATATTATGTATCTACAGTGACTTATTGCCATAAATCAAACGGAGAATCACCAAATTTGCCGCCTATTGATCCATTATTACTCAGGCAATTTCTATTTGGTATGTTTATGAATTCCCCTCTGTGTCAATTGATTAACTTAACATGAATAAGTCAATGTTGTAACGTTCCAAGTTTCTCAGTACATAAATTATTGGGAACGAGTCAGTCTTGAATTTATGACCCGTCTACCGATACGATGCCATGTTTAGATACTCATAATTCAATAATACTGCCGGCTACGGCGACAATCGACAAAGGAAAATATTGTTAGCGCGAATATTGGATTTAATGGTTTTGCAAATACACGAGTTGCTTCTTGTTATTTATCTAAAAAGTCTTTATACTTTTATTGAAATTGATCATATTTTAAAGGCTTTATTTAACGCGAAAATAATAATTATTATCGACTTCATATATCATTGAGTGGAATTTAAATAACGTTAAGATAAAGTAGGTACTAAATTTAAATGCTGAACATGAGTATGCAATGTTACATAACAAATATAATAATACATTTATTGGGATAGTTTCAACGTCGTTTCTGTTTGTAACGTCGCGTTGTAACGTTTCAAACGCAACATTTTTTTTTAATATATAATATAGCAGCCCCCTCTATTTTTTAACTTTTTAATTTTATGTTTTTTACTACACTTGCACACAATTACCGAGCTGGATTCTAAATTTCATCTTTCTAGGTCATCTGGAAGTAGGTTAGGTTTAGGTGCTATGTCAGTCAGTCAGTCAGTATTAAAATTTACGACTTTTTGACCTTTATAATAATTATGAATATTATATACATTTATTATTCATATTAATTATTCATATTAATTATTCATATTTATTATTCATATTAATTATTATATCTTTGTAACCGTTTGAGCTAGCTTGGCTCTACACGTTGCCGTGTGTCTAGATAAAACCAATATAAATACCTATTCCATACAGAGTGATATATTTCTTTTCTTTTTGTGATATTATTTAAGTGTTCTGAATCAAATTTGTTCACAGACGAGGTCTTGGGTATAATTAATAATATTTAAATAACCTACACAAACCCTATTCGAGTACCATGCAAAAAAAACAACATGCGTTAAATTTTAATCGCAATTTACTACACAGCTTGCAATTTTCAGGCAATTTCATATTTATCATACAACGCCACTAGCGAGGCACAAATATTAAATGTTAGCTGTCCAGCCCGGTTTCCATTGGATGTGAGCATCCATTAAGAAAATGAGGTCAAATTAATGTTTGCAGATTTTTTAAACATTTTTTCACCCTAAGTGTGATACCGGTTCTAAAATTAAAAACGTAGGTAACTAATTCAATTAGAACTAAAACGCCAATGTCGCTTACATAATTTTTCAGTTGTTAAAATTAAAATTAAATACTAGCGAATCTACTCTTAAGGAATGTTTTGGAGGGACGAAGAAAACAAGAATAATGTTCGTTTTTAGGTATAATGGCGTACAGCACTTTGCTCTATGCGGTAATGAGGGCTATTTCGCCATAAATGAAAACAAGTGACTTAGGCGAGACACCGCAGAACAATGTCATTAAGCCTCTGAAAATGGGTAACGAGTAAAACAAAGTGTTACAACAATTTCAGAAAACTTTAATTAAAACGTTGAGTAGCACCCATTTAATAAATCTTGAGTTTTTGAAAAATCTGCGAATATACATTTACAATTCACACTACTCTACAATATCCCACGGTTTCCACCTCATTTACCTTATATCCCTAATATTCATTCTCTACTGAGCAATGAGCTAACACAGCTTCAGTGTCAGTTATGCATCTAATAATCAAAATAGGCATGATTGTTTGAATAAAAAAATCTTTAAGGGTTTAGACAAGCCAAATTGTTTACCTACTTAATTAGTTTTTCAAAATAGTTTCAATTCGCAAAAATAAATAGATATTTACGTAGAACAGTGTAGTAATAAAAATGGAAGTCAACCAAAACATTTGGCAACGAAAAGCTCATTTTTGTAGAATCACACCACTAACTGGAAAACCATCTCCAAAAAGTATTGTTTATTAGAGGTTGTAATATTAGCATAGAAAGTATGCTGCATATTAAATAATTTTCAACAAATCCCGGTTGCAGACAAGCCCAAAGGCTGATAATTGTTGGCAGCCCGCCAAACTCATTGAATTACAAGATTACGCTTCTAAATTTACTACTTTAATTAAACTGGCTTTATTTTGTTATCTCCACAATCTCCTGTCATTATCTTACAAAAGAACGACAGAACCGTAGGTTTTGTAAATTTTGCTACATACAAGGTTGTCATCAAGAAGCAGACACGGTGTTCTACCATCTGCCTAGTGCCGGGAGTCCCGGGTAAGCCCTCGGAAGCCCCAAGGAACTATACAAAAAGAAAAAAAAGCAATCTACACTCGGAACCGAAATTTGTAAAAACTAGGCCAAATGATGCATACGATACACGTTCTGCAGCGTGAGCAATAATGACAATCGTATTATTTTCCACCTACATCTGACTTACACGCTAATCCTTGTTCAGCAGTCAGCTGACGTGCGACGAGTTGTTTATTATGCTCTCGGGATTGCCCACTGCAGCAGTTTACGTGATCACACTGTGAGATGAGCTATCGTGCTCTCTGGAAGTCCATACAGTATTAGTGTAGATTTCGTCTAAACGGATATGAGATTTTTTTATGATCAGCTATTGCAAGAAATAATTTTAAAGCATATGAAAGTTTTGCACGGAAATATATATAAAGTGAAGATGTTAACGTAAAAAGTATGATACAGTATATTTGCAGTAAATCGATAAGTTTATCAACCAAAGCAAATATTATGAATGTTTGCTTTGGTTAGTAAACTCTTCTATAAATATTTGGCAAAACTAAGAGTGTACAAATAGATTTTCATAATTAGAGCATTCTAATTTTTACTTTGCTCGGACTGCAGAGAATATTGTGAAAGTAACAACTGCCCTGGCTGTTGGCTATTGGTTTTGAAAGACAGAAGGTTATGAAAAGTTTTCCTTATACCAGTCCCTCTCCTATCACAGCCTTTTCCAATCCTGAAATCCCTTTCTGATTTCATCATCCCGATCCCATCCTCTCTCCGCCAAGCCGAGGGTGCCTATGTGCTGCGTGACTAGGGGCGAGCCTAGTATTAGCGTGCTTATTACCCTGGGACCGGGCGAACCCAGAATAAGGTTAGCCTTACTTGGACAAGCGGGGCTCTGTTCAGGTGGACATGTTTTTCCCTTGCTACTCGTGGGAATGCAATGGAATTGATAAATTTAAACACCCAGGATGACGGCGATGTGGTTCGCAACCCGTCACGTCACGTCTCCCATCGGGGCAAAAAGTGGGCTGTGGATAGCCGCGTTGCTACGTTAAATGTAAGAGGAGGTATGAATGATAAAATTGAGGAGGTATGCAAGATTATGCGAGATAGGCGATTGGATATTTTGTGTGTGAATGAGACAAAGCGGAACGGATGCGACACCACGACACATGGAGCCTATACGGCCTACTGGTCAGGCGTAGCCACAACCAGCGCGGCGTGCCAGGGCGTCGGTGTAGTACTTTCCGCGAGAATGAATGAATGTGTGACAGATTATGAATGTGTGAGCCCAAGACTCGTTTGGTTAAGGCTAAAGGTTGGACTCACCCGCATCTTTGTGTTAGGAGTGTATGCTCCTAAGGATGCGCGGTGGCGCCGGTCCTCAAAAGACCAGAGTGAGAGGCAGGCATTCTGGGAGAGTGTGAATGATATTCTGGGTAAATGCAAACGAAACGAAAGGATTGTAATGTTAGGTTATTTTAATGGATGGGTTGGAGTGAAGCGTGATGGATATGAAAGTGTATTGGGAAAGTTTGGGGATGAGCGAGTGAATGAAAATGGCGAAAGTCTGCTAGAAGTATGTTTGGAGAGGAATCTTGTGGTAACCAACACCATATTTAACCACAAAGATATCCACTTGTATACAAGGAAACAAGAAAGCCAGAGAAGCATGATTGATTTTGTGATAGTAGACGCAAGAATGAGAAAGAATGTGCTGGACACCCGGGCATACCGCGGTGCCGGGATTGACACAGATCACTTCTTGGTAATTAGCCGAGTAAGAGGTCTGTTTCAGCGGTGGCGGCATCGTGCGCACAAGCCCATTAGTGTACTGGAGCGCATTAAAGTCGAAAATTTGAAAGATATAAGCGTGAGCCGTAGCCGGCAGTATTATTGAATTATGAGTATCTAAACATGGCATCGTATCGGTAGACGGGTCATAAATTCAAGACTGACTCGTTCCCAATAATTTATGTACTGAGAAACTTGGAACGTTACAACATTGACTTATTCATGTTAAGTTAATCACTTGACACAGAGGGGAATTCATAAACATACCAAATAGAAATTGCCTGAGTAATAATGGATCAATAGGCGGCAAATTTGGTGATTCTCCGTTTGATTTATGGCAATAAGTCACTGTAGATACATAATATATATACTAGGTATACGATATTATGGGGTAGTCGGTTTATTATTAAATTTATAGTATTATTTTAACTGGAAAAGTTTTCTAAGGTTTTGATAAACTAGCATTGGGTTACTGCCGGGACGGTAAGGTAAGATCAGGAATGGTAAAGAAGGTGAACGCAACGAGCGTTTTCGTGCATCCAAAAGTACATTTTTGTGCCCCATTATGTTTCCGAATAAATTATTTTTCTTTCTTTTTTCTTTTCTTTCTTTCTTTCTTCTTTCTTTCAGGTCGGAGACGATCTATGCCTCCAGATTTTCATGACGGTGAATCCACAACCACACAGTTTTTCTCTGTAAACAAAAACAAAATATGATTATTGATTAACAAAGAAACTGAACACTCATGTAAAAAAATTATAGTATGTTAAATTTGACTGCTTACCGATATCATTAAGCGTCTCGCAATTTCACTAATTGAGACATTTTTCTCGTGAAAAATAATTATTTTTGCTCTCAATAATATTGTTAAATCAGGCATCTTTAATCTCAATAATTAGGTAAGTATTCGTAGTAAGTTTAAATTTTGAGTCAAAAGGCGTGAAAGCGTCAGGCACAAAGGTTGTTAGCTGTATACGAATGCTCTAACTAAATAATACCAATGACAAACGGTATTATTATTAAGAGGGTATTGATGAGAAATAATACTCCAATGATCCTTTACATAGCTATTTATTCTTCTGTTCTTCGTATAATAATAGATACTACTCCTACATTCCACTTAATGGTATTACGAAATAATAATCCTATGATTGTAGATTCTTTACATTTTTATTTTCACAATCTAACTAATACTTGCACAACTAAGTACAAACTATTAATTAATACAAATATTCTACTTTAACTAATTAGCACTTTACTGAACTCGATCAGGAAACAGAATGTGTTCTTTTTCCAGAATATTCACTTTTTATCGCCTCTCAACAAATCCCACCTCATACTGAACATTTATGTCAAATCAACTACCCACTATTTTCGAATAATCAATAAATGTTTTATGTACAGGCTAATCATTCTACTATGAGGCGGTGTTGACATCACATCACAAAAATAACTTATTACTACTTAAAACTGAATGGTTTTAGCAAAATCACAACAGTATATATAAAGTAATTTCAAACCTAATGCAACTTGCTTAGCTTGTTTGAATTTATACTATCTACCCTCACTATTAGAATCAGTTAAGGAACTAAAAAAAATATTTTACAAAAAATGCAATGATAACAAAATAAAACCACAACATTTAACATATTTTTAGTTTTCGACAATCACTCGAAACAAACCGTCTCATCATAGAAAAATATTAACAAGCATTATGGAAATTCAAAAAGAGTACATACAGTTCACTCATTATGAACCTCGGGTCTTCAGAATCGGGAAAGACGAGAACTTATGAGCCTAAGCTACGTTGGTTATTACGTCATAGTTTCAAATACGCTTACTTATTTAATTGCAACACGTTATTTGTTTTGTAATTCCACAAGTAGTGTGTAAGTGTAATAAAAATGACTTAGCGTACATGTGTTTGTGTATGTGTGTGTAATGGTTTACGTTGGCGTACGCAGACGTCTCGGTGTGCGTTTCTATTACCCGGGTTACTTAACTAGTGTTCTTTGTGTACATAAGAGTAAAGTTGAAATCATTTTACACACTCATACGTCCATTTATTAATGACTACCACATAATATATCATAATTACTACTAATCACTAATGGCTTAATGTACTTTTGGATGCACGAAAACGCTCGTTGCGTTCACCTTCTTTACCATTCCTGATCTTACCTTACCGTCCCGGCAGTAACCCAATGCTAATGGTGTATGTAAAACCAGGTGAATGGTATTTTAAATAAATATTTCACTATGCAGGACTATATTACCAAATTAATTATTAAGTGAGTATTAGGTAGCTAATAAGTGAGTGATGTTATTGTTTGCGAGGTTAGAAATCATGATACCATGATTTCCGACTAGCTAACATGTTGATTCATATCACTTATGAGTAGGTATGACTTTTTTTTGGAATTATAAAAAATATGCGTCCATGCTTGTCAAATTTATTATCTTTTTAATAAAGATTATATAGATATAAAGGCAGATAACTGTTACTGAATATGAAAGTGTCGCCAAGTATGTGTGTATTTTTATATATATAAGTATGTCTATCAGTCGTTTAGATCCTATAGCACAAGCTTAATTAGTTTAATTTGGGCTGATGTTATGTGAGATTGTCCACAAATATTTATTGTTGAAAAATGACATTACAAAGATAAAAATACACTTCCGTCGATAAAATATTTAATTAAGATTTTTAAAGTTGTCTTCAAGAGCTATGCAATTGAACGGAATGAAACAATTTATGGTTTAATTACCATTTTAAGTTATTATACTCACTATAGACACGTGAATGGTTATTTAATAAAAACGTTTCTGTAAAAGGTATTTGTTTTATTATATTTACTATTGATGTTTCACCCGCGGAGCCCCCGTTGCCATGGGAATACGGAAATAAAACATACACTTTGTTCACCTGAGATAGTGTAACTTTCCGACAATGAAAGAATTTTTCAAATAGGTTTGGTAGATTCGGGGCCTATTCAATGCAAACAAACAATCAATTTAATATTTCCTCTTTATAATATTAGTAAAGATAAACTATAGAGTGTGTATAATATGCTTCTGCCTACCTCTTCAAGGAAAAAAACGCGACCATATGTATGTATAATATAACCTATTTACAAAATAAAATACAATTAAGAGTATTTTTTTGCAAAAACTAGTTGAAGGTCTGTGGATTAGAACTTGGGTGAGTTTTACAGAATTCACCAAAAAGTAGTTGAGCAATAGGATTCGAACTCGGATCATCGCTATTATCAGTCCACCTCTAACCAATCATGCTGCGCTAGCTGTTACGTAAATGGTTCAAATATGTAAAGATATTGTATTATGTAGGCATAAGGAATACCTACATAATTGTATTGCATAGTTATATTTCGGTCATTACTAATATAAAAAATTGCAACTGTGTGAGTGAATGTATGCTAACGAAGTGCCTACACTCGTCGACATTACGCAGACGTCGGTGTGCGTCTCTTCCGCCCGGGTTACTTATCTAGTGTTCTTTGTGTACAATCTCAACTTCTTATTTCAAACCGCCTCACGCCTCTCCAGATCGCGATAATTTGGTATCAAATACGGAAAAATATGTTTTTATCTTTTTTTGTGGACAGTCTCACACACACACACACACACACACACACACACACACACACACACACACACACACTCATATCATCTAACCCAAATCAAGTTAATATAAGCTTCCGTTATGGATGGATATGGATGGCTATTTATGATCTTTATCCCAAATTTAGTATACTATGATCTTATCAAAGTTTGATAATAATATTCTATAAAAAACATTATAAAAGCAATCAGCTACTATCCAATGAGTTAGACACAAGTAAGTTATAACTATCTAGAGCAGCCTAATAAACCCCTCAGATATCTGTAACTAATAATCTATATACCATGGTTCATGTGAAATGGTACAACAGCTACGTCAGTGACTTCTTACTAATACGATGTCTGCTGTACATAAACTGGTGACCACAAGCAATCAGACAGTGATTAGTATGGTAAGACGACTGATGCATGTTCATTAGTTAGTATACGGTGTCATGTCATCTGTATTTATACGAATGATTTTATACTGAGTAGTTTAACTTTAAACAAGCATCATACCTTTTGAATACGAATTGAAATTTTGATAACGAAACAAATGTATACTCGCATTTATGTCTATTTTTATACTATAACTAGCTGCCCCGACAGACGTTGTCCTGCCATTCTGGTTTTCATTTTCTTATTTCTTAAAATCGAGAGACTAAGGTCAAGACTTTTACATTCTAAAAAGAAAAACAGTTTTACACGGCTGTACTAACCTATTTATGACTGTTTTACATCCCAATCACAGAAGTGGTGAATGAGTCAGAGTAGATATCGTTACAATTTAAGAAAATAATATAATATTGTACACAAGTCGTTTGGTTTATGAGAAAGTTCTCATAAGCATAAATAACAAAATGGTTAAGTAAGTAATAAGTGTGAATTACATATTCATAATAATCACATCAATTCGGAACTCGTTGAAAAATTCAATGCCCTATGTCCGAATATTAAAATTGTTAGCAGAGAGAATCTTTACCTCCTAGGGTCCCCTATATTTGAAGATGCTTGAATCCAATGTAGACTTAAATTTTTTACATGAATATTCTCTCAACTCAACTCTGGTCTGACGAAGACGTGTGCGAAGATGGCAATTACCGTCTTATCCTCATAAGTTCGAAAGTCTCGGGTGCGAGCTTAGAGCACCTGTTATTGCTTTTTCCATACAAAATCCTTCGAGAAATTTGCTGCAGCGTCCTGACTTTATTATCGGCTTTATAGTGAACGTTACCAGTGGTTTCCAGCAGATCGAAACGACTTTGAAGTTTTAATTGGAACCTATCGGCACCCGAGGCTATTTGGGCCGTGGTAGGTCGAAGAGTAAGCTTCATCATATGGGCCCTTTCGGCGCGGAAGTTTAAATTTAAAAATGCTCGGAGAGGTCGGTGATCACTGACGATATTAAACCTGTGGATCATAGAGACATCTCTAAATAAATACTGTATTTCAGAGCTTTGCGCAAAAATGTAAACAAACACATTTGATCCTATATATCCATAGTTAATTGCAATTGAGTATTCACCCTGATTATATTCCAGTATCCAGGAGTCGTACAGTGTTCTTACAATCATTTCAACACCTAATAATTTCCTTATGATAGTTAATTTTCATTTAAAATACCTACTCAGGATAGTAAAAATTCAATGATTTGTCATACTATATTTTTCTACTAATCTGTCTTAGACAACGATTGTCAAAACATGACATGTTTACATTATTGTCAGATCGGGCAGGATTGAACTATACACTTCCTGTCCGTCATTTGATGAAGTCTATCTCATTCGTTCTTAAATGTTGATCATAGATACATCTCTAAATAAACACTTCCTGTCCGTCATGATAAAGTTTATCTCATTCCTTCTAAAGTGATATCTTCAAATTTGAGAAAAAATTGAGATGAACTATATTTATTTGAAACGTTTGTAGTGGAAAATAATTAGCTGTATTAATTTTTGATAGCGCATGTATTGAGCTTTAAGATAGAGAAAACAGAAATAAAAAAACAGCAATTTACCTTTAAACTACAGCCAACTTTACAAAAAAGGGACGATTTTTAAAAAAAGGTACCTATATTTCTGTAACCCTTTGGTAAGTGTGGGTGAAATTGTAGTATGTTATAGTGGGCACCTGTTCTATCACACCCTGATGGTTGGACCACTATATACGCCACACCCTGTTTAATATGTATGTATTTAGAAGTATATAAGTATGTCTATCAGTCGTCTAGATCCCATAGAGTGTATAGTAGCTTAATTTATTATTTTATTTTATTACTGCAAATATTATATATCTAGTAGTGACTTTTTTTGTTTTAACTTATGGAAAATCCGTCATGGAACTACGCCGGTTTCCTACACTAGTAGTGGCCCTGGTAGAAGCCAGTTAGGTTAGGTAGCCAGGTACGGTAGCGACATCGGTATTATAATCAATTTCTTCCTCAAACTACGTGCACGAGAAGAAAAATACTATTCCTGGAGTGCTTTGGTTTTAACATAACCAAGTTAAGGTTGGCTTTGATGGAGTGAAGTTCATCGAGATTTGTAGGTTCCTACAAGATAGAAGTATGTAAGTTTCTTAAGCATACATACATACATATGGTCATGCCTTTATCTCCGAAAGGGTAGGCAGAGGCATATTAGATACCAACATTTCAGCTTTTTAGAGTTTGTCCCACGTAATAGTTGGTGAGCCGTATTGCCGTGTTGAAATATATGTATAGGTGCACGTTGCAGTCACAACCTGCACCTATACATATATTTCAACACGGCAATGCCTGCTTTTTTTTTAACGTGAGGGAAAATCTTCATGGATGCTATGCCGGACTCCTACTGACTAAAAACCCTCACGTTATGCCCAACAGCCAATGGTTGGGAACCCCGGGTAAGCCGGCCTCGCCCAGGGGGGTGGTTCGGGTACTATCCCGCGTCTTTGGGAGGTTTCGGGTGTGATCCCGCTTCTAAGGGGGGGGCATGCGTGAATTCCTCACGTCAAGCTGCCGTCATGGGCCTGCTTCTGTAAGGACGCTGAGCAACCCTCTCACCGTCCTCAGGCCCCCGGTCATGGAAGCCGGTAATCTTCGGCCAAGATGTGACTTCCTGCTGTTGAAATTTTTCAAGCCGCCTAAAAAGGCCTTCCACTTGGTTTAACGATTGCCATTTTACTGGAAACCGGGAGCAATGGATTATCGTGCCTGTCGAAGCACGGAAACGCTCAAATAAATGTCACAAAGTCGTCACATGGATGGTCACCCATCTAAGGACCGATCACAGTGATAGTTGCTCACTGAAGTGATCGTTTACAAAACACTGAGTCCGCGAGGCCACGAGCGCTTCAAGTTTCTTAAAGAAGTAATGCGTTTTTTTGGAAATAAAAACAACTTAATGCATAATAGTCCATTGAAATGTTACATGAGCTTTGCATTTATTAGAGGACGCAATTTTATTTTCGGGACATGTGTGGGGGGTCAATAGAAACTTAACCTCAAGTTTGTGGGGCCGCCACCCTTGTCCCCCGGCCGCCATCTTGAAAAGAGGGGGGAAAAAACACTTTTTTCGCAATATTTCGGAAACTATGAGTCTTACAAAAAAATTGTAGAGGCATAATTTGTAGCATATTGTTTTGCCTACAAATGTGTATATAACTTAACAAAAAATTTTACAAAAGTTTTAAGAATTTTTTATAAAAATTTTCTTTTTTGCTTTATAACTTTTTTTTATACATTTTACAAAAAAAATACTTACCTCAGACTAATCTTGTAGATGATCTTTTAAGAGAAATTAAAAAAAACGCCCCAGAGCTAAAAAGAAAATTTTCATAATTTTATTTTCAATTTTTTGTTTATAACTTCTTTAATTTTTAATTTAGGGCAAAAATTTGTTTAACATATTTGTAGGCAAAACAATTTGCTACAAATTATGATTTCACAAATTTTTTGTAAGACTCATAGTTTCCGAGATATTGGGAAAAAAGTGTTTTCACCCCTTTTTAAGATTGCGGCCGGGGGACAAGGGTGGCGACCCCACAAACTTGAGGTTAAGCTTCTATAGACCCCCCACATATGTCCCAAAAATAAAATTGCGTCCTCTAAGAAATGCAATATTCGGTCCTTAAATTGTAACATTTCAATGGACTATAAATATTAATTTTAAAAATAGGTACTCTCCTTGCGCAACAAAATATCATTTGGTTTCTAGGCAATTGATTTGTAAAATAAAAAAAATATTTTGCAGAAATTTTGAACGGAACAGAATGAAATTCACCTGGACAACTAGTTAGCCCCTTTACTTAAATAATGAAATCAAAACACATTGCATACTCATGTTCAGCATTTAAATTTAGTACCTACTTTATCGTATCGTTATTTATATTCCACTCAATGATATATGAAGTAGATAATTTTCGCGTAAATAAAGCCTTTAAAATATGATCAATTTCAATAAAAGTATCAAGACCTTTTAGATAAATAACAAGAAGCAACTCGTGTATTTGCAAAACCATTAAATCCAATATTCGCGCTAACAATATTTTCCTTTGTCGATTGTCGCCGTACCCGGCAGTATTATTGAATTATGAGTATCTAAACATGGCATCGTATCGGTAGACGGGTCATAAATTCAAGACTGACTCGTTCCCAATAATTTATGTACTGAGAAACTTGGAACGTTCCAACATTGACTTATTCATGTTAAGTTAATCACTTGACACAGAGGGGAATTCATAAACATACCAAATAGAAATTGCCTGTGTAATAATGGATCAATAGGCGGCAAATTTGGTGATTGTACGTTTGATTTATGGCAATAAGTCACTGTAGATACATAATATATATACTAGGTATACGATATTATGGGGTAGTCGGTTTAATATTAAATTTACAGTAGATATTATTTTAACCGGAAAAAATTTCAAAGGTTTTGATAAACTAGCATTGGGTTACTGCCGGTACGGTAAGGTAAGATCAGGAATGATAAAAATAGTGAACGCAACGATCGTTTTCGTGCATCCAAAAGTACATTAAGCCATTAGCGTTTAGTAATTATGGAGGCATGGTGGTCATTAATAAATGGAGGTATGAGTGGGAGAAATGATTTCAACTTTACTCTTATGTACAATCTCAACTTCTTATTTTAAACCGCCTCACGCATCTCCAGATAGCGAAAATTTGGTATCAAATACGGAAAGATATGTTCCTATCATTTTTTTGTGGACAATCTCTCTCTCACACACACACACTCTCACATCATCTAGCCCAAATTAAGCTAATATAAGCTTGCACTATGGATGGATATGGATGGCTATGTATGATATCTTTATCCCAAAATCGTTGAAGGAAACCTACGTCTTTTAGTAGACTATGATTTAATCAATGTTTGATAATAATATTCTATAAACAACATTATAAAAGCAATCAACTACTATCCAATGAGTTTGACACAAGTAAGTTATGACTATCTAGGGCAGCCTAATAAACCCCTCAGATATCTGTAACTAATAATCTATATACCATGGTTCATGTGAAATGGTACAACAGCTACGTGAGTGACTTCGTACTAATACGATGTCTGCTGTACATAAACTGGTGACCACAAGCAATCAGACAGTAATTAGTATGGTAAGACGACTGATGCATGTTCATTAGTTAGTATACGGTGTCATGTCATCTGTATTTATACGAATGATTTTATACTGAGTAGTTTAACTTTAAACAAGCATCATACCTTTTGAATACGAATTGAAATTTTGATAACGAAACAAATGTATACTCGTATTTATGTCTATTTTTAACCGACTTCATAAAAAGGAGGAGGTTCTCAATTCATCTGTATGTATTTTTTTTAATGTATGTCAAGCGATATTTCCGTCAATTATAGACGGATTTCAAAATTTATTTTTTTGTTGAATAGGGTTTACTTCTGAGGTAGTCCCATTTTCATCAGGTCAGGATCTGATGATGGGATCCAGGTGAAAACGAGGGCCACCACCGAAAATTGTAGGGACAACTAGTGCGTTTGTTAACTTTTTCATTCAGTGCTTTCATTTACTACAATTTAATGAATGTCTGGAGTCGATCTGATGATGGAACCGAAAGACAGTCGAGGGCATTCCTTAACAATTTACAGCAGTTACCTTGTGTTTGGGCTTGATTGATTTGTATTGATGAGAACTTTACACCTATATTGATAGATCCGACTTAAAAAAAAAGGAAGTTCTTAATGTTTTATGTATGTTCACCGATATTCCGTCAATTATAGACGAATTTCAAATCAGCTTTTTGTTCGATAGAGTTCACTTCTGAGGTGGTCCCAATTTCACCAGGTCAGGATCTGATGATGGGATTCAGGAGAAATCGAGGGCGACCACCGAAAATTGAAGGGACAACTAGTGCGTTTGTTAACTTTTTCATTCAGTGCTTTCATTTACTACAATTTAATGAATGTCTGGAGTCGATCTGATGATGGAACCGAAAGACAGTCGAGGGAATTCCTTAACGATTTACAGCAGCTACCTTGTGTTTGGGCTTGATTGATTTGTATTGATGAGAACTTTCACCTAGATAGATATAGTTTTCGGTTCACCCGTCACTTAAAATAATGAAAAAAAAAATTTCAATAAAAAATAAATATTTGATTGTAAAAGCGTGGGGCGCTAGATCAAGAAAGACTTTTTGTAAACAAATCCCTATTAATACTTATGTTTTTACAATAAAAATCCTGGCGAAAGCTGCATGAGGTCACACAGGAGCATAACGTTTATGCAGCCAAAGGGAACGCCTCTTCTTTCAGGCAATTAAGTAGATACATGAAGGGAATACGTTAATAGTGGCAAAATGTAGAGTTCTTGTTCAAGAACGAGATATCTTTGGTTACCTTTGATAACCCGCTTGGGGATATATGCGTTTGTATTCTTATTACATGATTAGGTACTACATATTGTACTAAATATCTCGGAATGCCGAAACTTTAAGGACCTACCTATGAATTATCTAATAGAGATCCGTAACGGTAATAGGTTTGCTCCTATTACGCGGGCGTCACGAAAAACTGGCAAAAGTGGGTGTTGAAAATGCGTAGGCGTGATTAACTACTTTACTTTTCAAGTAAGTGTGTTATGCATTTCAATTAAAGCCTATCATCGTAAATACATTTTCGAAATATAAAATGATATTAATAATAGTAAAAGTCACGATAGATATGTAAAAGCGTGACAGTGTAAATTAATAGTTTAAAAACACGTGAAAAACACGCTTTTATAAATGTGACCTTATCCTTAATCTGACAAGACATCATGCAGCTTCCGCCAGGAAAGTCTTTCCTGTCCCAGCGCCCCACGCTTTTGCAATCAAATATTATAACGATCCAAAATTTATTTTTGTTCTTTCGTGCATTATAAAAGCGTATTTTTCTAGGGTTTTTAAACCATTTATTTATTAGAATGTAAAAGTCTTGACCTTAGTCTCTCGATTTCAAGGAATAAGAATATGAAAACCAGAATGGCAGGACAACGTCTGTCGGGCAGCTGGTTATAGTATAAAAAAAAATTTCAATAAAAAATAAAATCGACTTCAAACAAATCCTGAAAAATAATATTTACTTAGCACAAAGTTATATGTATTTTGATTTTATCAGATTTTATTCAATATCATATTGAAGTCGGCGCCAAGTAAACCCATAGTTTTATGTAGGTATTATTCATGGCACCAACTTCAATATTATATTGAATAAAATCTGATAAATCAAAATACATATTACTTTATGCTAAGTAAATATTATTTTTCAGGATTTGTTTGAAGTCGGTTTTATTTTTTATTGAAATTTTTTTTTTCATTATTTTAAGTGACGGGTGAACCGAAAACTATATCTATCTAGGTGAAAGTTCTCATCAATACAAATCAATCAAGCCCAAACACAAGGTAGCTGCTGTAAATCGTTAAGGAATTCCCTCGACTGTCTTTCGGTTCCATCATCAGATCGACTCCAGACATTCATTAAATTGTAGTAAATGAAAGCACTGAATGAAAAAGTTAACAAACGCACTAGTTGTCCCTTCAATTTTCGGTGGTGGCCCTCGATTTCTCCTGAATCCCATCATCAGATCCTGACCTGGTGAAATTGGGACCACCTCAGAAGTGAACTCTATCGAACAAAAAGCTGATTTGAAATTCGTCTATAATTGACGGAATATCGGTGAACATACATAAAACATTAAGAACTTCCTTTTTTTTTAAGTCGGATCTATCAATATAGGTGTAAAGTTCTCATCAATACAAATCAATCAAGCCCAAACACAAGGTAACTGCTGTAAATTGTTAAGGAATGCCCTCGACTGTCTTTCGGTTCCATCATCAGATCGACTCCAGACATTCATTAAATTGTAGTAAATGAAAGCACTGAATGAAAAAGTTAACAAACGCACTAGTTGTCCCTACAATTTTCGGTGGTGGCCCTCGTTTTCACCTGGATCCCATCATCAGATCCTGACCTGATGAAAATGGGACTACCTCAGAAGTAAACCCTATTCAACAAAAAAATAAATTTTGAAATCCGTCTATAATTGACGGAAATATCGCTTGACATACATTAAAAAAAATACATACAGATGAATTGAGAACCTCCTCCTTTTTATGAAGTCGGTTAAAAATAGACATAAATACGAGTATACATTTGTTTCGTTATCAAAATTTCAATTCGTATTCAAAAGGTATGATGCTTGTTTAAAGTTAAACTACTCAGTATAAAATCATTCGTATAAATACAGATGACATGACACCGTATACTAACTAATGAACATGCATCAGTCGTCTTACCATACTAATTACTGTCTGATTGCTTGTGGTCACCAGTTTATGTACAGCAGACATCGTATTAGTACGAAGTCACTCACGTAGCTGTTGTACCATTTCACATGAACCATGGTATATAGATTATTAGTTACAGATATCTGAGGGGTTTATTAGGCTGCCCTAGATAGTCATAACTTACTTGTGTCAAACTCATTGGATAGTAGTTGATTGCTTTTATAATGTTGTTTATAGAATATTATTATCAAACATTGATTAAATCATAGTCTACTAAAAGACGTAGGTTTCCTTCAACGATTTTGGGATAAAGATATCATACATAGCCATCCATATCCATCCATAGTGCAAGCTTATATTAGCTTAATTTGGGCTAGATGATGTGAGAGTGTGTGTGTGTGAGAGAGAGATTGTCCACAAAAAAATGATAGGAACATATCTTTCCGTATTTGATACCAAATTTTCGCTATCTGGAGATGCGTGAGGCGGTTTAAAATAAGAAGTTGAGATTGTACATAAGAGTAAAGTTGAAATCATTTCTCCCACTCATACCTCCATTTATTAATGACCACCATGCCTCCATAATTACTAAACGCTAATGGCTTAATGTACTTTTGGATGCACGAAAACGCTCGTTGCGTTCACCTTCTTTATCATTCCTGATCTTACCTTACCGTACCGGCAGTAACCCAATGCTAGTTTATCAAAACCTTTGAAATTTTTTCCGGTTAAAATAATATCTACTGTAAATTTAATATTAAACCGACTACCCCATAATATCGTATACCTAGTATATATATTATGTATCTACAGTGACTTATTGCCATAAATCAAACGTACAATCACCAAATTTGCCGCCTATTGATCCATTATTACACAGGCAATTTCTATTTGGTATGTTTATGAATTCCCCTCTGTGTCAAGTGATTAACTTAACATGAATAAGTCAATGTTGGAACGTTCCAAGTTTCTCAGTACACAAATTATTGGGAACAAGTCAGTCTTGAATTTATGACCCGTCTACCGATACGATGCCATGTTTAGATACTCATAATTCAATAATACTGCCGGGTACGGCGACAATCGACAAAGGAAAATATTGTTAGCGCGAATATTGGATTTAATGGTTTTGCAAATACACGAGTTGCTTCTTGTTATTTATCTAAAAGGTCTTGATACTTTTATTGAAATTGATCATATTTTAAAGGCTTTATTTACGCGAAAATTATCTACTTCATATATCATTGAGTGGAATATAAATAACGATACGATAAAGTAGGTACTAAATTTAAATGCTGAACATGAGTATGCAATGTGTTTTGATTTCATTATTTAAGTAAAGGGGCTAACTAGTTGTCCAGGTGAATTTCATTCTGTTCCGTTCAAAATTTCTGCAAAATATTTTTTTTATTTTACAAATCAATTGCCTAGAAACCAAATGATATTTTGTTGCGCAAGGAGAGTACCTATTTAAAAATTAAACAGCGACAGGTCCTCGTAGTGGGTCTGGGCGTGGACACTCTCTCGCTCGAGGCCATGGTGCGAGCCATGCTCTCCAGCGGGAGTAAGTGGGACTGCGCCGCCTCTTTCTGCGAGCAGGTCATGCTCGCGAAGGAGGCGGCGGGCCGGGTGCGGGAGAGAACTCTCCCACCCGAGTTTCCGCAGTCGGCGCCCTGGGCGCCGCCGACGTGTCTTCGCCGAGGACTATCGGCCTCCATGACCGGGGGTCTGGGGACGGTGAGAGGGCCGCTCACCGTCCTTACAGAAGCAGGCCCATGACGGCAGCGTGACGTGAGCACTCACGCACGCCCCCCCCTTAGAAGCGGGGTCACACCCGAAATCCCCCATAGACGCGGGATTGCACCCGAACCACCCCCTGGGCGAGGCCGCATTGGCGGCCGTAGGTCTGTTGGGAGTCACGGGACATCCTTCCTGAGGGCTTACCCGGGGCTCTCAACCATAGGCTGTTGGGCGTTACGTGAGGTTTTTTAGTCGGTAAGAGTCCGGCATAGCATCCTACGAGGATTTTCCCTCACGTTAAAAAAAAAAAAAAAAAAAAAAAAGGAGAGTACCTATTTTTAAAATTAATATTTATAGTCCATTGAAATGTTACAATTTAAGGACCGAATATTGCATTTCTTAGAGGACGCAATTTTATTTTTGGGACATATGTGGGGGGTCTATAGAAGCTTAACCTCAAGTTTGTGGGGTCGCCACCCTTGTCCCCCGGCCGCAATCTTAAAAAGGGGTGAAAACACTTTTTTCCCAATATCTCGGAAACTATGAGTCTTACAAAAAATTTGTGAATTCATAATTTGTAGCAAATTGTTTTGCCTACAAATATGTTAAACAAATTTTTGCCCTAAATTAAAAATTAAAGAAGTTATAAACAAAAAATTGAAAATAAAATTATGAAAATTTTCTTTTTAGCTCTGGGGCGTTTTTTTTAATTTCTCTTAAAAGATCATCTACAAGATTAGTCTGAGGTAAGTTTTTTTTTTGTAAAATGTATAAAAAAAAGTTATAAAGCAAAAACGAAATTTTTTATAAAAAATTCTTAAAACTTTTGTAAAATTTTTTGTTAAGTTATATACACATTTGTAGGCAAAACAATATGCTACAAATTATGCCTCTACAATTTTTTTGTAAGACTCATAGTTTCCGAAATATTGCGAAAAAAGTGTTTTTTCCCCCCTCTTTTCAAGATGGCGGCCGGGGGACAAGGGTGGCGGCCCCACAAACTTGAGGTTAAGTTTCTATTGACCCCCCACACATGTCCCGAAAATAAAATTGCGTCCTCTAATAAATGCAAAGCTCATGTAACATTTCAATGGACTATTATGCATTAAGTTGTTTTTATTTCCAAAAAAACGCATTACTTCTTTAAGAAACTTGAAGCGCTCGTGGCCTCGCGGACTCAGTGTTTTGTAAACGATCACTTCAGTGAGCAACTATCACTGTGGTCGGTCCTTAGATGGGTGACCATCCATGTGACGACTTTGTGACATTTATTTGAGCGTTTCCGTGCTTCGACAGGCACGATAATCCATTGCTCCCGGTTTCCAGTAAAATGGCAATCGTTAAACCAAGTGGAAGGCCTTTTTAGGCGGCTTGAAAAATTTCAACAGCAGGAAGTCACATCTTGGCCGAAGATTACCGGCTTCCATGACCGGGGGCCTGAGGACGGTGAGAGGGTTGCTCAGCGTCCTTACAGAAGCAGGCCCATGACGGCAGCTTGACGTGAGGAATTCACGCATGCCCCCCCCTTAGAAGCGGGATCACACCCGAAACCTCCCAAAGACGCGGGATAGTACCCGAACCACCCCCCTGGGCGAGGCCGGCTTACCCGGGGTTCCCAACCATTGGCTGTTGGGCATAACGTGAGGGTTTTTAGTCAGTAGGAGTCCGGCATAGCATCCATGAAGATTTTCCCTCACGTTAAAAAAAAGCAGGCATTGCCGTGTTGAAATATATGTATAGGTGCAGGTTGTGACTGCAACGTGCACCTATACATATATTTCAACACGGCAATACGGCTCACCAACTATTACGTGGGACAAACTCTAAAAAGCTGAAATGTTGGTATCTAATATGCCTCTGCCTACCCTTTCGGAGATAAAGGCATGACCATATGTATGTATGTATGCTTAAGAAACTTACATACTTCTATCTTGTAGGAACCTACAAATCTCGATGAACTTCACTCCATCAAAGCCAACCTTAACTTGGTTATGTTAAAACCAAAGCACTCCAGGAATAGTATTTTTCTTCTCGTGCACGTAGTTTGAGGAAGAAATTGATTATAATACCGATGTCGCTACCGTACCTGGCTACCTAACCTAACTGGCTTCTACCAGGGCCACTACTAGTGTAGGAAACCGGCGTAGTTCCATGACGGATTTTCCATAAGTTAAAACAAAAAAAGTCACTACTAGATATATAATATTTGCAGTAATAAAATAAAATAATAAATTAAGCTACTATACACTCTATGGGATCTAGACGACTGATAGACATACTTATATACTTCTAAATACATACATATTAAACAGGGTGTGGCGTATATAGTGGTCCAACCATCAGGGTGTGATAGAACAGGTGCCCACTATAACATACTACAATTTCACCCACACTTACCAAAGGGTTACAGAAATATAGGTACCTTTTTTTAAAAATCGTCCCTTTTTTGTAAAGTTGGCTGTAGTTTAAAGGTAAATTGCTGTTTTTTTATTTCTGTTTTCTCTATCTTAAAGCTCAATACATGCGCTATCAAAAATTAATACAGCTAATTATTTTCCACTACAAACGTTTCAAATAAATATAGTTCATCTCAATTTTTTCTCAAATTTGAAGATATCACTTTAGAAGGAATGAGATAAACTTTATCATGACGGACAGGAAGTGTTTATTTAGAGATGTATCTATGATCAACATTTAAGAACGAATGAGATAGACTTCATCAAATGACGGACAGGAAGTGTATAGTTCAATCCTGCCCGATCTGACAATAATGTAAACATGTCATGTTTTGACAATCGTTGTCTAAGACAGATTAGTCGAAAAATATAGTATGACAAATCATTGAATTTTTACTATCCTGAGTAGGTATTTTAAATGAAAATTAACTATCATAAGGAAATTATTAGGTGTTGAAATGATTGTAAGAACACTGTACGACTCCTGGATACTGGAATATAATCAGGGTGAATACTCAATTGCAATTAACTATGGATATATAGGATCAAATGTGTTTGTTTACATTTTTGCGCAAAGCTATGAAATACAGTATTTATTTAGAGATGTCTCTATGATCCACAGGTTTAATATCGTCAGTGACCACCGACCTCTCCGAGCATTTTTAAATTTAAACTTCCGCGCCGAAAGGGCCCATATGATGAAGCTTACTCTTCGACCTACCACGGCCCAAATAGCCTCGGGTGCCGATAGGTTCCAATTAAAACTTCAAAGTCGTTTCGATCTGCTGGAAACCACTGGTAACGTTCACTATAAAGCCGATAATAAAGTCAGGACGCTGCAGCAAATTTCTCGAAGGATTTTGTATGGAAAAAGCAATAACAGGTGCTCTAAGCTCGCACCCGAGACTTTCGAACTTATGAGGATAAGACGGTAATTGCCATCTTCGCACACGTCTTCGTCAGACCAGAGGGATTTGAACCTAAGAATCCGCAAGCTGATACGACGTGACCTCAGACGACATAACACCAGTGTCGTTGAGGCTGCGATCGAGAAAAACAGGGGTACCAAGGTCTTTGCCCAACAGCGTGGACGACCCCGTCTGGCGAAATTAAAGACCGTGTCATTGTGATGCCGTGACCTCCAGGTTCAAGATTCTCGAGAAAATTGAGAGCTTTTACAAAGATCGGTATTCATTACGGGCAACTAGACCAAAGGTGTGACCACCGAGCCCCACTAACGCGCCTCTATAACGAGGGCATTCCGGACATCGACCAGGACGAGATCAGGGCGGCTCTTGGGCAACCAAAGAACAATAAGTCCCCTGGAGAGGACGGAAGTACGGCTCAACTTCTAAAGGCAGGGGACTCCGGACCTTAAAGAATTATCAAGTCTCTTTAATTCCATCCTCCGACAGGGCCTACATAAAGCATGGAGCGGGAGTGCGGTGGCTCTGTTTTTTCAAAAAGGTGATAGGACGCAGGACCGTGTGTTGTGGCCTAAATTAGGAGAGGCCTACGTCCAGAAGTGGACTGCCATAGGCTGATTTGATGATTGATATAAGTACATGCTTTTTTGATTTACTTTATTGCAAAATTATGAATTTTATGTAGCACTAGCGGACGCCACGCGGTTTCACCCGCGTAGTTCCTGTTCCCGTGGGAATACGAGAATAAAATATAGCCTTTGTTCACCGCAAAGAGTGTAACTTTCCATCAGTGAAAAAATTTTTCAAATCAGTCCATTAGTTCCGGAGGATCAAATCTTTCCTCTTTATAATATTAGTATAGAAGACGACGCGAGTAAACGCGACATCAGTATATGCGACGGGAAACATTATATTGAAAGTTTGATACCATACCTACCTCTTTTTCTCTCTCTTATGTGACGCAAACGAAGTTGCGTGGGTCAGCTAGTTATAACAATAATGGTAATCACCACACGAGTGGTTTAAATAACTTGTTCATAGCCTTTTTCTGCCCCGTTACAGTGATTTCTCAAACTATGCTATTTTATAAACATTATACAAAATTATTGATTAAAACTAAAAGAAAACACATATTTTATACTTCTTAATAATTTCATAAATTACCTACTTTAATATTTCTTTAGAATTTGATTCGTTCTTGTAAACAAAATTTAATCAAAGAAATGAAATTAGAGGAAAAAGGAAAATGAAATAAAATATGCTGATAGGTTCCAATCGTTACAGTATAATGGAATTTACTTCAAAAGAACCCAATACACGTGATCAAAGCGTAAAATTTGTAAGAACATGTAAATACATTAGGTAGGTACACAAACACAAAATAAGACCGAGTAAATGCGTGGTACCGGGTAGCTCAATGTCTAGGACAAAATATACTTTTCATAATAGTTATTTAAAGAGTAGAGATAAAGAGGGAAGAAGTGTAGGAATTCGAAGAGTCAAGCGAAAACCCATGATAAGAACCGCGAATTTTGAATGAAAAGTTGAAGAAAATTCTTTCCGAAGATACTACACCCAATCTAATAACAATAATATGATTCCATGAAAATATATTTACGATCACTATGTAAGTGTCACTATGTAAATGTTGCTAGCAAAATATTAATTAAGTACTAGATCTTCTATTAAATCTTTATTTTCATCTATCCTTGTATCAAATTTCAACTTGATCCGTTAAAGCGAGGAAAAGTAACGATCAATTCACAGATCTCCATCTATCCATTTTCACAAACTATCGGATTTATAATATTAATAACATAAAAATTATTCAGTTAAAGAAACACAGAAAACAAAAATGTAAGCATAGCAAGTACATTTGCTGCCTTTTTTTTATTTTTTTTTATTTTTTTTAACGCGAGTGAAAATCCTCGTAGGATGCTATGCCGGACTCTTACCGACTAAAAAACCTCACGTAACGCCCAACAGCCTATGGTTGAGAGCCCCGGGTAAGCCCTCAGGAAGGATGTCCAGTGACTCCCAACAGACCTACGGCCGCCGCTGCGGCCTCGCCCAGGGGGTGGTTCGGGTGCAATCCCGCGTCTATGAGGTGTTTCGGGTGTGACCCCGCTTCTAAGGGGGGGCGTGCGTGAGTTGCTCACGTCACGCAGCCATCATGGGCCTGCTTCTGTAAGGACGGTGAGCCGCCCTCTCACCGCCCTCAGACCCCCAGTCATGAAGGCCGATAGGCCTCGGCGAAGACACGTCGGCGGCGCCCAGGGCGCCGACTGCGGAACTCGGGTGGGAGAGTTCTCTCCCGCACCCGGCCCGACGCCTCCTTCGCGAGCATGACCTGCTCGCGAAAAGAGGCGGCGCAGTCCCACTTACTCCCGCTGGAGAGCATGACTCGCACCATGGCCTCGAGCGAGAGAGTGTCCACGCCCAGACCCACTACGAGGACCTGGCGCTGTTGTGCCCACGCCGTGCACACCACCAGCGTGTGGAGCGCCGTGTCATCGCTGCGGTCCTCGCAGTGCTGACACTCGGCCGTGGTTTCCCGGTGTTTTCGCCACAGATACCTACCGAAGCTACCGTGCCCGGCAAGCATCTGTGTCAACCGGTAGGAGAGAGCACCGTGTCTTCTCTCCAGCCACTCGTCCATGACCGGTCTGACGGCCGCGATTGTGGCGAATCCCCCCTTTGGTTGCTCAAGTCGCACCTTCCATGTCTCCACGGTTTCCTGGTGGAGCAGGGTCTGCTGGGCCTCGATTTCTCGAGACGCAGGCATTTGGCCCCGCTCCAGCGCCTCCTTGCGCCATCTGAACAGTGACGCAAGGGCTCTCGCTTCCAGGTCCCATGGAGGGGTCCCGGCTAGGATACATGCCGCCTCACCGGATACATTTGCTGCCTTGCTTACCTTGTAATATCATAAACACTTAGCGAAACGCTGCCAGATTTAACAAAGTACCTACTACATCTATTAGCATTTAAGCACAGAGTAACGATTTTCTTTTCTATTTCACCTTTTGCGTACATTTATGTGTGTGTGCACAAATGTTAAAATATTGTAAAATTCAGAAATCTTGTAAAATGTCTTCTAAGTAAGTAACTTTATCACTTCTTCACTGCTCATACTGAACTAAATCATCGGCAAATTATGGGTCCTGTCTGTTATATTATATTTATATACCTAGTCCTATACTAATGTATATACACCTATTTTCTTGCAGCATAACGTCGATAGGCTTTCTGTGATCAATCTCTGAGGCTGATGATGCACCTTTATCGCGCTGAATTTTTTTTTAATACCAGAGCAAATTTTTTTTTCGGTATTGTCAGTAAAATGGCCTTCAGTAAGGAAAGTTGAAGGTCTTATGAGCAGATTGAAGCAGCCACAATCTGCGACTGCCCATTTGACCACGAGAATAAATACTGCTCACCACCTGGGACAAATTGTACAGAAGATGAAATGTGGGCATAAAATACGCGTGTGAAAGCGTTTTAACGATTGAATATATTCATTTTTCGTACCAAAATACCAATAATTTTTATTTCAGTCACACAGTTGTCGGAAATTTTCAATCTGCTTCAAACTGTTTCCAACCGAAAATGAATACCTATACTACATAATTAAAATAATTCAGCTTCATATATTATTGTGGTCGTTTTCCTTTAAGTTTCTCGTGCACTACTTTCTGTATAATAAATAAATAAACATTGTGGGATATGTAACCTTGTGCTACATGATTAAGACCATTTTGATGAAAGCAAATACTTTGAAAGAAAATACAGGCTTTGAGCCTTAACACTCAAAAACAGACATTTACTGATCCCACAAACATTTATTCCAACTCAAAGTTCTAATCCCAGATCAAATTGTACAATAATACGCAAAGCTTTTATTCAATACAATTGATAATAAGAAATAACACGAGCTTTGAGTATCAATAGATACTTAGCTATTTAAAGGAATTACTGAGACATCGTGCGCGTAAAATAAAGGCAAACATTTTTACCTTTGTTTCAAGAGTAAAACGTAAGTGCCTATTATTTTTGTCATGTCGTAAGTGTATTTTACGGCCTCTCGTCCTTTTCTTTTACGTTGCGTAAGTTTACCATTAAAATGTCGTTTTGTTTGTACAATCCACTTTCTTTTCCACGGGATAAAGTAAATATAGTTTTCTTTTTCTTTACTTTGAAGAAAACTCGTCATTTTCACCCAACCTCTAAGTAGGTACTTATATTGTGAGAAGGATAAGTTTGTTTGTTGTCAGCAATTACTTATTATAGCTAAACCGAATATGGCAAGCACACAACCTATGCGAAACCCAATGACGTCTTCGAAGTGTCACTAAGTGCTTGTACTTCTATTTTCAGGCGAGGAAATTATATGTATTCACCACACATAATAAGCATTTTTGTGATTTTGCATATGTAGGTACTGAAAGTGGTGCACCCAACGAGGCAGCAGTGAAAGTACTATTTAACCTAGGAAGAAAATTTCAAAACTAAGCCCTGTACCTACCAACCTGTCTTTTTCTCGTGTGGAAATCCTTATAAATACCATGCCGGACTTCTACCGACTAAAATCACGCGGTGCCTAGCCTCTGTCTAAGACCAGAAGTCCCGGGTACACCCTCGGCAGGATAACCTCAGGGCTTCCGACACAAACTTCGGCACCATCGCGGACTTTGCCTATGTTTATATCAACCGGTATTGCCAGTGTGGTACAGGTAAAGCAGTTATTTTATTATACTACACAGTAACAAAACTGGAAAAGGCCTGAGACTAACTTTGGATTGAGTTGGCTGAATCGATTGATTGTTTGCATCAAGTATTCATTCGACATTTATATGGTGGTCAGTCTATTTGTGTCTGTGCGGTATTTTTATCTATGCTGACGACGGTGGCAGTTTGACATAGTTTCTGCTTCACGTAATAATTGGATGCTACGGTGTTCGCAGTTTTTGAAAATTACGATGTCGCATTGGCTTGAGGTATAACGAAATATGGACAAGCTCTCAAAGACTGAGGACAAGGAGGTTTTATTACACCACTTATGTGGCACACAATCTTGCCATGCGAACTGATGGAAAGTGACCACTATTTCAACACCAGGGCTCGCGCTGCCAACCCTGCTAAAATGTTGGTTATTTTATTATTATTTATGTACTAGACTCGATTCGCTCCATTTCAGGTGAGTCCAATTGTATTATATGTATACAATAAATATTATTGCTTGTATGAATAATTTGCTGACGAGTAAAATAAAGTAAACAATATTTTTAATGAATATACCTAATATAAACTTTTAAACACCTAAATAAAAGCAAACATTTAATACCCGAATGTAATCAATTTATACAAATAAAGATATATAAGAGATTATTTTCAGACTTAACCAACATTCGGTGCAAACAACTGGAAGAGATGACTGGAAAGATCATAGGTCTGTTGCTATTGGGCGCAATATGTCTGCATTCGACCGTAGCATATAACGAGAAACCTATTTACAACTTCAAGAATGCACCAGTGCTCTTTGTCAAATATATACAAGACTACAATAAAAATTACAGAGATACCTATGATCTTCTTTTCCATTATGAAGCATTCAAAAACTCGTTGCTAAATATTAATGCACATAACAGCAACCCCTCCTCAGCAACGTTTGAAGTCAATCAGTTTACTGATTACACACCAGCAGAATGGCGACAACTGTACCGGTAAGCTAGAACGTGTACTGTTATGTTATGTATGAGTAATACCTTACCTACTCCTGTCTTCTTACTAATACTATAAATGCGAAATTTTGTGAGTGTGGATGTGTAGATGTGTGGATGTTTGTAACTCTTTTAAGTTTTAAATAAAAAGTCTCATAATCCCTACCGAGTATTTGAAATTTGAACATTTAAAAATCGAAGCTATGTACGTCTGTGACTGATGGTAGTGATTTAGACATTTAGCAAAAGTTGGATAAAATTTAAATATTTAATATCAACTTTTATTTCAGTTTACATAAGAAGAAGTAAAAACTGTATAAATGAATTGCAGTCTCCAACCATCTCAAAATCGGTTGTATTAATAAATGATTAGAAAAAATTTTGAGACTTTTATTTACTGTATTAAGATATCAAAGAACTCTTTTCTTTATTACAAATTTTCAGTCAGTCAACATCAAATTTAAATTGATCTCTGTTAGACCCTCCTTTCAGATTTCTTTTATTTTTCTCCCAGCAAAGCCAGATACAAATCTTTAATCAATCAAACTTGGTTTAACAATTTAAATTCAAACTTTTAAATTGAAAATCCAAAGTAATGTGACACCTCTTCCAAATTTGCCATATTTTTATTCCAAAGTGCCTATTCGATACAAAATCGATGACAGATGACAATTATAGATAGCGTACCTACACCGTTTGTATTCGATTTATTGTAGTGAAACATTATTATAATTAAATATAAATCATACCCCGAATCTAGTCCTATTGTTCGCATAGCCAATTACAATGTCTTAATTAAGATCTAAGGGGGCATGTTTACAACGACGTCCATGTTCAAATCGGGTGTATTGCCCAACCGCCCCTTGGATCTCGCCCCTAATTGGCAAAGGGTATGTATCAATTCACACCCGGGTATTTTAGGTATGCAAACTTAGTCATTCACTGTCTTTGATTCCAGTATTTTGATGTAAGTAAATTACAGTTAGTCTTCCTAACAGGTTTATATAATAGTAGGTAATAAAACCGGTAAAAGTGTGCACTATACAAAGTGTATACTCACGCAAGGAGTTCCGTTCCAAAAATTAGAAAAACACCGCATTCATATTGTATAGTAGAACCCCCTTAAATATTATTTATTATCTTTTAATCATATTTGCTATTATAACGGCAAAAAAAATACATCGTCTGAGAAAATTTTAACCGTCTAGCTATCACGGTTTATGAGAGCCTTGTGACAGACAGACAAAGAGCGGGGTCTCAGTAATAGGGTCCCAATTTTACCCTTTTATTTTTAGGATGACATACCATCCTAAAAATAAGTTACAATGACATAATGTCAAATCAATTAATCAAATCAGCGTATGGCAGTCCACTTCTGGACGTAGACCTCTTCCAAATGACGCCACAACACACGGTTCTGCGCCTTCCGTATCCAGTCACTACCTGCAAACTTTTTAAGGCTGTCTGTCCATCTGGCTGTGGTTCATCCTACTCCACGTGTACCAAGTCACGGTCTCCACTCTAGAACTCATTTGCTCCATCGACCCATGTTCTCCTACAAATGTGGCCAGCCCACTGCCACTTCAAAACGTGTACTCTGCGAGCACTCCAGTTCTCTGACGGAAAACATCGTTCCGGATTATATCCGCCAGAGACACCTCAAGCATAGCTAGTTCCATTGCTCTCTGTATAACTTTAAATGCATGGACTAGCTTTACTGTAAATGTTCACGTCTCGGCACCATAGGTCATAACTGGTAGAACGCACTAGTTATAGAATTTTTCCTTGAGGCATTCAGCAGTAGGCATCATATATCGTGGTACTGAGAAAAGTGTCTATAAGTAGGTTACTAGAACCACTGACAGCAATAACATCGGCATTAATGATAATAATATTATACATGTCATTTTGTTCACCTGAAACTTAAGGGAATTTACCTCCATTTACAGCATGGTTGAAAAGGGCATCATTGGAGTGCATCTATGGTTGTCGTTCTCAAATTTTATGACTTCGCCATTTCTATGTGGTAGTTAGTTGGTGGACAGATTAACGATGCCCTTATTTTACATATGGAAATCCTCACATACATGTAGGTATGGTATAACGTATTCATATCGACAACACCACACGACGCCCTATCACAGCCAATAACGATATTCTATAAATGTATAAAATCGTGTCTTAAAGTTGCACAACTTTACAGCGCCAGCGTTTCGAAGATTCATCGCATCATAAAGTGTCTAATCCTAACAAATGAGCGCACTAATGTAACAAATACACACTCGAACGCTACGTACTTCACCCCTGGGTCCCCTTTCTTTAAACAAAAGAAAAGCAATAAATCTCATACGTTCCTTATTACTGGATTTGTAGCCTGCAATCTTAACGGTTTTATTTATTGTTCAGACCAATGTTAGTGTTCAACTGAGACAATAATAATATCCTCTAATGCCCAAGTAACCTCATGAAAATATTTTTATTTTCAATAGCTTGTTGTATTGGGTCAAGAATTTGGGTCAATCAAGTTTAGTTCACATAATAAAGGCGATATTATATTGGTACTTAACGCCAGTTTCAAAAACAGAAAGGCAAAATAAACAAAATCTTCAGCGTAAATTTTCCGACTTTCTAACAAAACGATACAGATCATCTACTCGTACTGTCTCGTTTTATAAAAAATAGTCTCACTTTAGTAGATACTTTTTGAGTCCGTCTATGTCAATAACAAGGCGAATACACGTAATATTCCGTAGTCTCATAACAGTAAAACGATGTTAAAAACAATAAAAAATTCAAGCGTTGTTACATAGTTATTAACAATCCCTAACACGACGTTATTTTAAACTTAAAACCCAACAGCTTTCTAAAAGTTATAATTCAACTCGTAACTTTGTTATAGAGGGCTACCGGGCATTTTGAAACGCTTTTGGACATAACGTTATTATAAGGCGTTTATTATGTCAGGGTCGGCTGAGCGAGTATAGCGCCTCTGCTGTTGTTAATATTTATAGGCTACGGTTACCACAGTCCATCAAGTGGAGCCGTATACTTGTCTGTCACCTTAGTAGTATAAAAAAATAGTTTAATTCCTTAATCGACAAATAGTCACGCCTCTATTACCGACCGCATGGTAACTCCCACATATTTTACATCATTTTTTTTTTCTATGTCCCACGGAAGCGCTCATGGCCCCGCGGACTCAGTGTTCTGTAAACGATTACTGCAGTAAGCTACTTTCACTATGGCCTGTCCTTGGATAGATGACCATCCATGTGACCACTTTGAGATATTTATTTGAGCGTGTCTTTGCTTCGGAAGGCACGTTAAGCCGTTGGTCCCGGTTGTCAGTAAAATGGCAGTCGTTAAGCCAAGTTGAAGGCCTTTGTAAGCGGCTTGAAAAATTTCAACAGCAAGCAGTCACAACTTTAGCCTGTCCATCTCAATACGGCTCATCACCTATTACGTGGGACAAAAATTAAAAGGTGAAATGTGGGCCTTATATTATGCCTCTGCCTACCGTATGTATGTTTGTACGCAATGGATCATTTTGCGAAAGTGTTCTCTTAGTCGCCTCTTACAACACTCTCGGGATGAATTGGGGTGGCGAGATATTTTGTACCTTTCCCATAGCCACACTATTCCCATTTTTCTAATAGATAAAACTTAACATAATCCAACCGTATTATTCGGAACTCAGAATCAATCTGGTGCAATATGTTTTCTAGTATCATTTAATAGATTTCGGCAAGCCCATACCTTTGATATCTAATTCCATATATTACTAACCTGTCAAGTTATTTGAAAAATCAAAACATAAAAATAATCACTTGAGAGTGACAAATTGTACAACATGCCATTCTTCGTTTACACTACAGCACTAAGTAGCTGATAATGTCGTTCCTGGTCCTCAACATGTGAAATCCCGCTGTTTACTCGTGGAACCATGATTTTCTCCCATTAATGGAACCACGAGGGAGAACTGGATATACCTTTATCTATACTAATATTATAAAGAAGTAAAGTTTGTGTGTTTGTTAAATTGTAAGGGGTAATCTCGGGATCTACTGAACCGATTTTAAAAATTCTTTCACCAATAGAAAGCTACGTTATTGTGGAGTGTCATAGGCTATATAGCATCACGCTACAACGAATAGGAGCGGAGCAGTAATAGTAAATGTTTCAAAAACGGGGGGAAATGCGACGGGAACAGGTAATACTCTCTTATGTGGCGCAAACGAAGTTGCGCGGGTCAGCTAGTCTATTAAGTACATTATAAAGCTAGGAATGCGCTTATAGGTCTTTTTTCGTGATTGTGAATCCTCATGGATGCTATGCCAGACTTCTACCGACTAAAAAACCTCACGTATCCTGCCTAACAGCATACGGTAAGCCCTTGGCAGGATACCCCAGTAAAATTTATTGCTTTGTCGCGGTGATTATTTACTTAGGTATTTATATTTATACCGTAAGGCTGGGCTGGAACACGAGTCTATAAGCTCGCACTAATTGAAGTCTTTAATTTCGTACACCTGTTGTCGGTACAAACGTTTCTTGGCTATACTTTAGCTGAGGTAGGGATTAATTCTAACTGTAAGACTTCATATACCATGATTTTCATTACAACATTCGCGCCTGTACTGATGAATTATATTCATCAATCATTATTAATGCGTGACTGAGGTTTTATAAGGCAAAAAAGTAACTTAAACTTGAATATTGAGTTTAATTTGTACGAAACGAAAACAAGGTGTGTTATACAATTAAATTGTGTATCTATCTGTATCATCGTAGTGATCTCATAAATGTCCAATTCTTATGCAGTTATTAATTTGGAAATAAATTTATTAAAAATAAGTTTTTCAAACCTACTAAACTAAAATATTTTCAAACGTGACAATTTTAAGTTGAGGTAATATTCGGTTAATTATAAATCGGCGACGTTTATAATTATGGCTACAAATATTGATATTCAAAAACATTGAACGCTAGAAGGGTTAGCAAAATGGATTGTAGCTCTCAAAAATATAACCGAATTTTCCTTCGTAAAGAATCCACATGGCACAAAAAGTTTCAGTTAGATTTAGAGATGTCTTGAGCCAGACAGAGGCTAACTGCCACCAGGTGTCTATTGCATCAAATAATAAAATTAGCTTAATACATTTGTGACTACTCTATCCGGAAAGGAAATGGTATCATTTATTTTACTTTCTATAATATTATTCCGACTACAGGGAGTACCTAAAGTGCTCGCTACAATCGTGAATCTAACTGCGAACATTAACACACAAAGGTAGAAAATAACCTTACTGTATCCCCATTTCACTTCCTTATTATTCTTTTATTACATACAAACGCAAGGATAATATTATAAAGGTTTAAGAAAATGTACGTGTAATGTTCTGTTATGAGCAAAATGGATGTAGATACTCTTGTCGCAGCGCCATACATATACCCTTGTAATTCAATTATTTGTCACTTACGTAAGTATCGCTGTCATTTTCCGGTAAATATATTACACAGATGTTATTCTCGTAAATAAATATTATGTGTGTTACATTCCAGTATTCAATATAATGTAATCTGCAACTCATTTCCTTATCATTTTTATTATGAGGACCTAATAAAAATGATAACGAAATGAGGGTTCAAAAAATGTTTTCATCCCTCGCCGTCCCGTGCCGCGGCACGCTCGCTTCGCTCGCTCGGCTCGTGCACAGGGGGTCAAAGTTCTAACTTAACCTAACTTAATTTAATCTTCTTTTACTCTTGGCAATGCAGGTAAGGACCACAGCTAGTCGGGTTTCAACTTAGTTTTTATGTTAGACGAATACCCCATTTAATAACAAAATTAGCCAGTTTAAGTTGGATTTTTACCGTTGTGCGCCTTTGACATTCTGTGTTTTTGACATTCTGAGCCTTATAATGTGAGCTTTTGAAATTCTGCTCTTGACTAATGTGAGCTTTTGACAATTTACGATCGTTTGTCATTTTGGATGGACTTACTAACATTATAGCTATTGGCTCCTAGTATACAACGAAACTTTATGAACGCAGAAGTTATAAACTGCCTCTTATACTGTGAAATAAAAAAATGAGGACACGAATACAAATTGTAACTTATTCCATTTAGCATCCAAGTATTTTGGTAGAACGACATTTGTAAATCATTGATATTCTTATCCACAATAAATAAACAATTTTTCACATCATAAATCGCATATAATAGCAAGGAAACTGCAATATTATGCAGATTTCACAGTAACAGCGAGTGTCGCGGATGTTCCTGGCGTCCGATGGCCTACGATAAGAAGAGTTTCCACGTATTATGTAAATATGAATTGTATTATGGATATTTTTGGTTGAGATTGTACTGTTACGAGTACATACTTTACTATTATGCCAGATAGACGCAAGTTTTTGTTGTAGTTATTTGAACTTATACTATGTATTTTGTGCAGTTTTCTAACTGTATATCTTGGAATTTAAATTGTGCTAGAATAAACACTACTAAATTATTTAGTGAACGGCTATTTATTTATTTTTTAATCCGATCTTCTGATTACACTTTGTCACCGCAACACCGGAAACTGACTGATTTGGTTTGACTGAGGAATCAATATCTTCGTACATGAATAGGTTGTTGAGTGAAAGGGGCCTACAAATATCTTCTAGAGCCAAGCTACCTTACATTCTAACAGTGAAGCTACCTTCATAGCATAGCTGATGTGGTTACTTCGGCAGGCATCAACCACCACACGGTTTACTTATACATACATAAAATAGTACTTCGACTTTGCTATTGTATAAAGCTCAGCACCAATATAATAATATAACTTTATTTCTCTCAAAAAGGTACAAGCTTTTACATGCAAATTTCTTAATTTACTAGGTATACATACCTTAGCGAGAGCTGGAGTCTGTACTAGGTTCAAGACCTGTGTTACAGATCTCCAGGCCCCCCAGTATTTTATACTTAACTTGGTATTGTGCATTATTCGACATAGATAGTACTAGTACCTACGTAATTTTGTACCTATTAATTAATTTGAGTAAGTACACGAGTTTAATTAGGTATGCCTTTGTATGAATATAATATCACAAAGAAGAAAAAACAGGAATGAATAAAGAAGAACTTATCACAGATAACATTATATAAATCTTACAAGTAGTAATATTATTACTGAATAATATTCAATGAGATCGCGTGCTTTGTCTATAGAGTTAAGGACGTTTGCTGTGTGTGTTTGCAAGTGTGTGGTGCAAGTTGAATGACGGTGTAATATGGATTAAGGAACGGGTCTGTGTGCGCGCGTACTGCGTGTTGTGTGGTGTAAGTAGCAAGAATTAAGCGTTTGCGCTTTTAATTAATTAAGCTAATATTTGTAAAATATGCTCGATCTCATCGTAGCTCAGCTCCAGTAGCCAGTCTGTGATGGATTTCTTGCACTTATGTGTAGACATTGGATATACGTATATAATTTTGTTTATTTTATTGTATAAAAAAAAAATTTTCAATAAAAAATAAAACCGACTTCCAACAAATCCTGAAAAATAAAATTTACTTAGCACAAAGTAAAATGCATTTTGATTTATCTGATTTTATTCAATATCATATTGAAGTCGGCGCCAATTAAACCCATAGGTTTATGTAGGTATTATTCATGGCACCAACTTCAATACTATATTGAATAAAATCTGATAAATCAAAATACATTTTACTTTGTGCTAAGTAAATTTTATTTTTCAGGATTTGTTGGAAGTCGGTTTTATTTTTTATTGAAAAATTTTTTTTCATCATTTTAAGTGACGGGTGAACCGAAAAATATATCTATCTAGGTAAAATTTTCATCAATACAAATCAATCAAGCCCAAACACAAGGTAGCTGCTGTAAATCGTTAAGGATTTCCCTCGACTGTCTTTCGGTTCCATAATCCGATCGACTCCAGATATTCATTAAATTGTAGTACATTAAAGCACTGAATTAAAAAGTTAACAAATGCACTAGTTGTCCCTACAATTTTCGGTGGTTGCCCTCGATTTCTCCTGGATCCCATCATCACATCCTGATCTGATTAAAATAGGACCACCTCAGAAGTAAACCCTATTCAAGAAAGAAAACAATTTAAATCCGTTTATAATTGACGGAAATATCGGTGATCATACATAAAACATTGAGAACTTCCTTTTTTTTAAGGCGGCTCTATCAATCTAGGTGCAAAGTTCTCATCAATACAAATCAATCAAGCCCAAACACAAGGTAACTGCTGTAAATTTTTAAGGAATGCCCTCGACTGTCTTTCGACTCTATCATCAGGTCGACTCCAGACCTTCATTAAAGTGTAGAACATTAAAGCACTTAATTAAAAAGTTAACAAGTGCACTAGTTGTCCCTACAACTTTCGGTGGTTGCCCTCGTTTTCTCCTGGATCCCATCATCAGATCCTGACCTGGTGAAAATGGGACCACCTCAGAAGTAAACCCTATTCAACAAAAAAATAAATTTTGAAATCCGTCTATAATAGACGGAAATATCGCTTGACATACATAAAAAAAAATACATACAGACGAATTGAGAACCTCCTCCTTTTTTTGAAGTCGGTTAAAAAGCTACCTAGAAAGTAAAAACTTCGTTGGGCAAATCTGGTGTTAACTAATCTAGGTAGAAGTATATCGTGTTTTCGTCTGACGTTATTAATTTTTTCCCGGTCATAATGTGTGTGTGCGTGGGTCGTCAATATAACACTGCGGATAAACAGAGCCCTCACTGAAATGATTCCACAGGTTTTGTATAGTTCGTCAGTTGGGAACCGGAAGGGAAGCTTCCATCCAACCTTCAGAAGTGCTCTCTCCGCTCGCTCCAGCTTTAAGAGATACGATTTTGTGCACCCACCCCATGCAATTATGCAATATTGTGTAAGCGATTGGCAAAGGGCCAGGTACACCATTCTTAACACTTTTTTATCAGCAACATGCCGAAGGTGTGAAAATATGTACATCATTTTTCTTAACCTAGAGGTAAGTATATCGATATGGTTATGGTATGAGAGCTTGCAGTCGATTTCGACACCTAAGTATTAAATGCAATCTGTTTTTTTGAGTGCTAGACAATCGCAAGTTACATAAGGCTGAGTTCTACATGTGTGAGCAGTTAGATATGACATTATGGCTGGACATCTACCAATCGAAGATATTGAGAAAGTCATGTATTTTGTTTTCTCAACATTAAGTGTAAGGCGATTTAGGGCTAACCAATCCGTGACCGCATTAAAACCCAACTGAGCGTGTCTAAAAACTGTTTCCCAAGATGTATGGTGAAAAATCAGTGCAGTATCGTCGGCGTAGGCATATATAGTTCCATGTGAGAGTTGTAACCGACAGAGGTCGTTTACATAGATAATAAACAATGTTGGGCCGATGACACTACCCTGTGGCACGCCCCGGGTTATTGAAAGCTCATTACTAGTCCAGTTACCAATCTTAAGACATTGACGTCTACCGCTGAGGTAACTTTTGAAAAGGGACAGTTGATTGCCTCTTATGCCAATTCTTTCCAGCTTCTCGAGGAGCACGGGGACAGACACAGTGTCGAATGCCTTCGCAATATCCAAAAATATCCCTAAAACTTTCTGGCCATCATCTATCTTAGTAACAATTTCGTTAGTAAGGTCGAGTACAGCATTACTGGTGGATATCCCTGAACGAAAGCCATATTGAGTTGGGGCAAGAATATTGTATTTATCGAGAAACGTAATGAGTCTACTATTCATCAACTTTTCCAATATCTTCGACAAAGTAGGCAATATAGAAATGGGTCTATAGTTGGTAAGCAAATTTCTGGCCCCGCCCTTATGGATTGGGTGTACTATTGCTAATTTAAACGCATCTGGGAACGTGCCAGCAGTCAACGCCAGGTTACAGATGTACCTACATCTATAATATAATAATAGGAGGAACCAAAAACAATTTATACTGTTTGATAAATGAGGCAGAAAACAATCGCTTCTGTGGTTTTTTATAATGAGATCAACTTCCATTTCATCGGTTTCTAGTAGGGTAAATGTATGATGTGAACAGTTGGCAGGGTTTTGAGATGTGTTTACGTGTGGTAGATGCGTTTGTGTAATTGTCCGTCCAATGTTGGTGAAGTAGGTATTGGCTTCATTCACTGAGCGTTGAGGCTCGTTGGGTAAGAGAAGGTCGATCGCAGGTGTTTTTTGATTTGTTGTGTGAGTTATTGATTTGATGACTTGCCAAAGCTTTTTACTATTGTTTTGCGCTTTATTTATTTGAGCCTTATCATAGTTCACCTTAGCCGCTTTAATTAGGGCAGCGCAATAGTTCCTATATCGCTTAAAAGTAGTTATTATTATTTCATCCTCTGGTGACTTTTTGAGTTTTAGATGTAAATTGTCTCGATTTTTTAGACATCTAAGTAAACCCGGCGTCATCCATGGCTTTTTTAATCGTTTGCGACTAGATAAAGGTTTAACTTTTGTGTTGGTTGAATGGACATAGTTTCATTATACAGTATCTCTGACGTCAATAGTGCCACTAACTATTTTATTGATACTCTAAACACCATCATTTGTCATCTGTCAATGATAGTGTTTAGAGTATCGATAAAATAGTTAGTGGCACTATTGACGTCAGAGATACTGTATAACGAAACTATGTCCATTTGCTTGAGATCTAATTCAGTTTTTACATAATCGAGTATACGGTGTGTCTTATTGACTGATTGAGAGAAGTTGTATGGGTTGGTAATGTGTTGAAAAAGTATAACAGTATCATGGTCGGTAATTGAAGTATGAGCAACATAACAGAAGGCAGGTTGCTTTGTTTTTAGCATTATGTGATCCAGGCAAGTTCGGTTATTTCGGGTTGGGATGATGTGTGCCGGCAACATACCAAAATATGCTGTTAAGTTCAGGTATTTATTTGATCGTTTGTCCGTGTTATTTACAGAGATATCTATATTTATATCACCAGTCAGGATAATATTTTTGAAAGATTTGAGGGAAAGTAGTAGGTCATGAAGGGATTGTAAAAACATATTTACATCAATATATGCTGGTGGTCGATAAATACCGATGACAATAGTATCGTTATTAATTTGCAAGGTAAGACAGATTGCATCTCGAATTTGGGGTTCAAAAACAATATATTGGCCGTTTTGACGAAAGTACATTATTACACCCTCATTTTGCGTGAAATTGTTGTTAGTAGAGGCGGAGTTGTACCCAGGGATTTTCGGTATAGGCGGTGCATTAAGCAACCAGCATTCTGTCAATATGATTAAATCCCATGAATTGTTACTTCTGGACAGTAAAGTGGTGAGTTCATTAAAGTTTTTATTTATGCTCCGAATGTTGTGACACAATAGTGAGAAAGCATTTTTGTTTGACCTGGCAATTCGGCAGCAGTCTTCAATCAAACAAGTGGCCGATTCAGCTATGGATATCTGATCTAAATCAGAGTTTATGAGATTTAGAGTATCGAATTTTGAATTTTGAGATCAATGATGCGGTGCTAGGGAACCAACAGACACGTTTATGAAGTACTTTACGTACGACCATACATTGACGTTGCCATATCTGTATTGTACTTGAGCGGAGAAGAGCTTTTGATATACTGTTATATGCGGTGAAGTTGTGGTGTTTATTGTTGTCGTTGAATTGTAGTTCAGTATGCAGGCGTGGGCAGGCAGACTTGAAATGTATGTAAGATATTGTGTAAGTGTACATGTTTAACACATAAAATTTCAATAACAAATTAGAATAAGTAAAAAAAAACTTAAGGCTAATATATAGGTGGTCTCTTGGTGGACCCATCAGTCACAGTGTAGGATGTAGATTATTTAGCTCTGCTTCGGATTTTATTATGATGTGCTGTTCGCCATCTGTTTTACGAAGAAATACTCTCCCAAATGAAATCCAGCAATACTTGTAATTATTATTACTAGCAAAATTGCGGGCCAAGTAGAAGATGCGTTGAGTTTTGGGTGTGAGTTTTTCGGATATGTAGATCGATTTACTAGGCCCATCAAGTTTCAGATGCGATGTACTCAGTTTTTCCTGTTTGTTAACGGTGTTGAAGTTACGAGTTTTTTAAAAAATATTCTCCCTGGTATAGGCGTTAGCAAAATCAACTGTAATTACGTTATCTTTGGTCTTTTTTGTTTTGGTACGGAAAACATCTTTAATTTCATTATCTTGTATCGGATAGCCAACCACTTTGGAAGAATCAATCACTATACTTCGTAAATCTGCCGTGGTCTCTTGCTGCTTCTGAGGGACATTACGAATATCTATTTTTGTAGAGCATAGTTGTCTTTCTATATTCTCTACTTTGTCTTCCAGTTCTCGAATATAAAGACGGTCCGATTCACGTCCCGCCTCCAGCTCGGCCATTCTCAATTTAATGTCGTCGTATTCTTTAGCTATGAAAGTAATGGACTCTTTTATGTCTGAATTTTGAGCAGTTATTTCTGCAATTGCTGTGTGTAAGGCTGCAAACTTGGCCTCCGATTGTTTTGCAGAAGTAAATAGCAATGCGTGTATTTCGTCTAAGCGGGACGCGCAATCGCAATCATTACGTTTGCGCTTTTGGCGGGTAGTTATGTTGATGTCACTCCCTTCAAATGATAGGTCTGGTGGTGGTTCAGACTGTGGCAATAGCTGACAAGACGCCGAAGCACTTGCGGCATCTGCTCGCATAGGTGTAGTGGGAGGTGTACGTTTAAGTGGCATATTATAAGTAGGTATATTGTTATTACCTTTTGAAATGGCTGGTGCTGGTAGCCGATGCTCACAGTCGCACTGATGTGTAGTAGTAGTCAGTTGTAGCAGTGGAATCTTATTATATTAATATCCCCTGGACATAAAGGTACTGAGCTGGTCCTAGTGACCTCGATTATTAGTGGACCAGCTAATCAATGGATCAAGGTCAGACGACAAGATGAAGAATTAAATGGTAGTCCAAATGCCTCCGACAACTTTCAACATTTTATACTAACTGAAAGTTAATTGAAGCCTGTTATTTAAACAGATAAAGTTGGGGTAGCCTAGTTTCGGATTCTTTTCCTAGGGTTGGATAGTTAATTGACTACTCTAAAAAGTTATTACCTAAAGCCGTATAAGAATATAATCATGTAGGTAGTGAAAAATAATGCTTAAATAGCAGTTTAAAACTGTTCATTATATGCTATACATAATGTACTTCACATCACCACAAAATATGCTTTCCTCTTAGAAAATTATGCAGCTGGATTGCTATTGCATGCCGAGTACGTCTCATTCCTGAAAAACCGTCGGAGTTCTTTGAACGTTATATCCAAGCGGGGTCTATTTACTTGTAAGTGCATCACGATCATTGAAGTACCACTTGGGGATGTAAGATGGTAGATTTCATATATGAATCTAAGTCTGAGGTACATAATTCTACCGTGTATTAAAGTTTATCGTTAATCAATAAAGTTGAAATAAAGTTCATCGGTCAAAAGCACCCTTTTTAGAGTTCCTTGCCGCAAAAAGAATAAAGAAACTCTTACAAGATCACTTTGTTGTCCTTACATACGTATGTTTCTCAAGTTCAATTATCTCTTAAAAGTGTAAAGATCGAGTTGTCGACACAGTCAACGCAAAAATAGTATATTTCGACAGTTTCAAAGGGATTTAAAATTAATTGGGTATTTTGTGTTAACCTCTTGCTATGAAATAAGGCAAGTTATGTAGTATTATACTGCAAATAAACAAAGATAAACTGATTTTTTTACGTAATCAATCAATTAGATCAGCTGATGGCAGTCTATTGCTGGACTTAGGCCAGTCAATCCCTGCGACCTTCTTCAGGTCGCCGGTTTTTGCTAAATGTCGTAATAAAAACTGCGATATTAGATTTCTGAGTTATTTAGAACACGCATCTACAAATTAATACGGACCCTGAGTGGACGAGATCGACTCGCAATTTTCCGGTTTCTTATTAGGGTTTCGTACCCAAATTGCAAAAACGGGACCTTATTCATGAGTCGCGTTCGCCGTCTGTCTGTCTGTCCGTCACGAGGCTGTATCTCAGGAACCGTGATAGCGAGAGAGCTGAAATTTTCATAGAAGATGTAGGTATTTCTGTTGCCGCTGTAACAACAAATACTAAAATCAGAAAAAAGAGGGTTTAAGGGGCGGGGGGGGGGGGGGGGAGGGGCCTCTCAACATACAACAAATGTGACTTTTAGCCACTTTTTGGTCCCGAACACTCTGTGCGCGAGTCCAACTCGCACGTGGCCGGGTTTTTGAATTACCTATCCAAATATTTGAAACATTTTTACACAAGCCCTAACTAAGTACATAAGTATATTTTTTATTTATACTGTTGATTGACGGCACTTGGTGGAACTTGCTGCACATATTGAAAACGACATTGTACTATTCCACAATATTTATTATTATAAACCTGACCGATTTCGCTTTACAGCATCTTCAAAGGTCTAGATGGGAGGACAAGGTATTACTGTCTCGAAATTTCGGATTATTGGAGACTTTAGGAATATTGCATTTTGACATTTGTAAGTTTTATAATGTTTGTAAAATAGCAAATATCACAAAATGAAATAAATTTATTCTCCCTATTTTTGGGGTAAATGTGGAAAATAATAGTTCATTTGGTACGTTGATAAGTAAAACATAATTGTAACATACATTTAACAAAAATATTTAAATTTGTAAAAATATTTAAGTTTTTATATTTTTATAACGGCAACAGAAATGAACATCTGTTATAATTTCCACAGTCTGGTTATCAAGATTCAAGAGAGCCCTATGCCAGACAGAACAGACAACTGTCTCAGGGATAGGGGAACCCTATCGTTGAGACAGTTGTCTATGACAGATTCTGTCATAGACAAATGTCTGTTGCCGTTATAAAAATATAAAAACTGAATAAAATAAACATTTATATTTCATTTATTTTACAACAAACCTAATTCTTGCCCATTTTTGGAACGGAACACTCACAAAATTTTGGTCGGTTTTTTTCATGTTTGATAAGACTTAAGTCTCATGCAGATACGACACTTAGGTCATATGAAACACTTGTGACGTTGCAGCTTTGCGTCAAAATTAAATGCAATGTAATTCATGGGCCGGCTTTTGAAGCCGGCCCATGACGGCAGCGTGACGTGAGCTATTCACCCCCCCCCCCCCCTAAGAAGCGGGATCACACCCGAAAACCCCATAAAGACGCGGGATAGCACCCGACCCCCCCCCCCCCCCCCCACAACAAAATTCGAGGCCGCTTTGGTAGCCGTAGGTCTGTTGGGAGTCCTGAGGTATCCTTCTGACTTCCGAGGGCTTACCTAGGGCTTCCACCCGTAGGCTGTTAGGCAGGATACGTGAGGTCAGTAGAAGTCCGGCATAGCATCCATGAGAGGATATTCCCTCACGTAAAAAAGAATATGACTTTTAACATGATAAGTTGTGTTTACGTCCGTACTTTTTTTAGATCCGTGGGTAGCAATTTCCAAGTTAACAAGCTTAGTTACGATATCAGTTTACAAAGTCTCAGATGAGATATTGTTTCGTATCCTTAATTTTATGGCTAAACTTTTTATTTTCTTCAATCTATAATCACTCTTTGTTCTAAAATTTTATCTTGTAACAGACAGATGCAAATCAATATTCAAACATCGATATAGATAAGACTAGATGACTAACGACCGCGCCAACATCAAGCCTACCTAACGTAAGCCCACAGGCTTAGGTGACCAAAACGTCAGTTCAGTCTGACGCCGTTACGCCAATCGTACGTACAAATTGAACCGGGCGACAAAATGGGCAAATACACAGTAAAAGATTGCGATTCTAAAACATAAAAACACAATTAGTCATGTAGAATTACTTTTCACACGTAATTATACTATTTACGCATTGATATCAGCGTAAATACCGCTATAATCGAATTTTGAAAATAAAATTTGTGATTGCCATTCAGTGTTACCACTAAAATATCGGTTTGGTTTACCCACATCAGTGGGAGAATTAGTAATTAATTACCTATGTAAGATACATTAATAGTATTACCCGACTAAGGCAGGGTTATGATTTTGACAGGCTATATACGTATGTCTGTATGTTCATGTATTCCCTCAGAGCTCCTCAACTAGGTACTTATTAGAACTGGACTAATGAGATATTGCTAGAAGCGTCTTGACGTTCGACTGGTTATAAGCTATATATCGTGTCACTGAATTTAATGGTGCGCCCTCTAGCGGCCATAAAGTACTGTGTTAAAATAAATTTAAGAAAAAAATATCGTGTTTGGTATTAAATGAAAGGGTTAGACGTTTTGTAAGTAAGTGCCTTTTTAATGGTCTATATAGAATACTAGCGGACGTCACGCGGTTTCACCCGCGCAGTTTCCGTTCCCGTGGGAATACGGGAATAAAATATAGCCTATGTTCACCGCAAAGAGTGTAGCTTCCCAACAGTGAAAGAATTTTTCAAATCGGTTCAGTAGTTCCGGAGCCTATTCGTTACAAACAAACAAACAAAAAAACAATAAACATATCTTTCCTCTTTATAATATTAGTATAGATATATAGAATACTAGCGGATGTCACGCGGTTTCAGTCGCGTAGTTCCCGTTCCTGAGGGGAATACGGAAATAAAATATAGCCTATGTTCACCGGGGAAGAGTGTAGCGTCCCAACAGTAAAATAATTTTTCAAATCGGTCCAGTAGTTTCGGAGAGAGTTTGTTTAGTACGCCGGGAACCAACCCTAAAGACGCGGAATAGGACCCCTATGCGAGACGGCAGTGTTAGCTAAGGTCTGTCGGGATGCGATGCGATATGGTCACGCCTTTATATGTACGCAGAGGCATTTTATATGGACAAAATTCACCTTTTTTATAAGAATATAACCTACGTCATATGTGGTGAGACGTACTGCCGTTGCCGTGTTGAGATGGACAGGCACAGGTTGTGACAGCCTGCTGTTGAAATTTTTCAACCTTGGTCAAGCCTTTCAACTTGGCTTAACGACTGTCATTTTACTGGCAACCGGGACCAACAGCAACGTGCCTTCCGAAGCACGGAAACGTCGGAAACGCTCAAATAAATGCTAGCAGGGACAACCTTCGTAGGCAGTAGCAGGGCGCAGTGTGGTTTTAGTCAGTAGGCGTTCGCAATAGCATCCATGTGTAATTTCAAACGTAAAAGAGAGAAACCCGGGCCATTTTAAGGTAGAGAAATTTCTAAAATGGACATTAGAGAAGATTTATATCTACCGTTGATTAATGGCACTTGGTGAAACTTGCTGCACATATTGCAAAAAAAACCGGCCAGGTGTGAGTCGGATTCGCGCACAAAGGGGCAAACGCGAGACTCTGTGAACGAGACATGAGGCTTTGCCGTCCGTCTGTCTGTTAGTCACGAGGCTGTATCGCAGGAACTGTGGTTGATAGAGCAAATTTTTTCACAGGTGATGTATGTTACTGCCGCCATAACAAAAAATACCTACTAAAAGCAGAAAAAGACCCCACACAACAAACGTAAATTGCCGTTTTTGTATGGGGACCTGAACTCTGTGCTTAAATTCGACTCGCACTTGGCCGGCTTTTTTTAATATGAACACGTGAGTTTCGGTTTTAACCGAAATAAAATAATAAATGAAATGGGTACATAATAATTTTAAATTTGTTTCGTAATTCTATAATTATCGTGGGTAAAAATTTCATACAGTAGTCAACACTGGCCCACGTTCGTCATGTTTATGTTTTTGTCTTTGTCTAATCGCAGTGGCGGCGGTGTTCACCGTATGCGTGTGAGTGAGACAGATATATGTTTACCATCACTGCTTAAAAAGTTTCATAGTTGCGTCTTCTCAGCTCATAAGTAGCCGTGCTTTTGTCGAGACGCGATGTTCGTGCTTGCCTCTCTAATGATAATATATATAACTCTATGTATTCAAAATATAGGTGCCAACTATTTGATCGAAGGTGCCATTACGAATTCATGAATTTTCTATTCTAATTGGTAAATAACAGAGCCCAAATTCGCTGTGTGTGAAGTTTAAAAATAAAGGGATTTGTTTAGAATTCCAAAGAAAAACGTCATAATGCAACATTGCATAATATCACATATATATCTTACATATGTAAAAAATTAATATTCATAATACTGCATTTACAGATTTTTGATAATTCACACTTTTTCAAAAAACATGTTTTTTTGAGTTTCCCAAAACCTTCTAAAAATCATTGAACTTATCAGGCGCAGCGACGATATAAAATGCAAACCCAGTATTTTAGAACTGCAGTAAATATAAATCTTTTACATGAGCAATAAAAGTTGTATACTAATTGTAGTTCTACCCTAGACAGAGAAAAAGTGTAATAATAAAACAAAAAATCTTCAGTTTGTTGAAGATGAACTTCAATTTATGAATAAAAAATACTTTTAAGCATTATTTCAAACACTCAATTTATCTACTGCAGACAACTAAATCCCCCCTCACCCTCTACCGTAGTCCATTGCTTTGAAATTTAGATTTGCGATTTTTGCCACTACAAAACAAAGAAGTTTGTTTCATTGTCGCAAAATGATGTCGCTTCACTGCGCTCATTGCTTCAAAACATTATATTCTAAATATTTAAGTCGTCTTTTCATTCACAAAACGACTTTTTGTCGTAAGCTACGAAATTTAAATTTATAATCAAATCTATTAGAGCTTTGTTTACGCACAAAATACTTAGCAGAATGGAGTTTGTTCAATTGTTTTAATTAACGTTTTATCAATTTTATTCCAAATGCCCTGCAGTAGACAATGAGTATTCAAGTTTCATAACTGTAATTATGAAATTCAAAATTCCTTAATTAAAGGAGACGTACCTACACTAAAGAATTGTTTGAAATTCTATCGCCTTAACAGTTATGTCTTTATAATTAGATACCTAGATTCAACTTCTTTTTAGGGTTCCGTAGCCAAAGAGTAAAGGGGGCCTATAAATTACCGATACTCGGGTGTCTGTCACCAGGCTTTTTGGTAGGACTACGTAGGCAAGCCCGACACACACTTGCCGATTTTTATTTATTTTATACAAATAAATTGTCGGTGATCTTTAATATTCACCAAATTTATTCGAATAAAAGTTTAAAAATAAATCTAGTTTAATATAAGTCCGTACTTCAAACTGTACGTACGGACAGATCATTGGCAAAGATCCAACCGAGCACGTGATGTATACTGTTCAAATACCATCGCATCTTCTATTTGTAAGGGTTTACTTTGCTCTGAAATATGATTGAATTCAAACCTATATTGGAACGGTTCCATTGTTGAGAAAAAATGCCATCATTATGTGTGCCGCTTTGGCAAATAGAATTCTTTTGGTGAAAATTGTACTTGGATAATGTACTCTTTTGGTATTCATAAAATTATATAGCCAGTAAAATTTTACGTGCACATTTAATTTGTATTACACCGTAGCAGAACTGGTGTATGATTGTTTATATTTATTGTTAACTAGCTGACCCCGCAACTTCGTTTACGTCACATAAGGTGTATGAGAGGAGAGGTATTTCTTCATCAGACTCATCAAGCAGCGTGTGAAACTGCCCTGTTTGCTTATCATAAAAGAGCTTATAGATTAAGTCTATTTTTGCTAAGTGCTAAATGGAGCAAACCTTAAGGTTGACACAATAAGAAAAACCGCATTGCAATCGGTTAAGCGGTTACTGAGATTAGCGTGCATAAGCGTACAGACAAACAGATATACAGACATACAGACAAACAGACAAAAATCTAAAAATCATTGTTTTGGGTTCTATTGCGTTCATAAAGCCCCCCTTTTTTTTTGTTTTTTTTTAACATGAGGGAAAATCCTCGTAGGATGCTATGCCGGACTCTAACCGACTAAAAAACCTCACGTAACGCCCAACAGCCTATGGTTGAGAGCCCCGGGTAAGCCCTCAGGAAGGATGTCCCGTGACTCCCAACAGACCTACGGCCGCCAATGCGGCCTCGCCCAGGGGGTGGTTCGGGTGTAATCCCGCGTCTATGGGGGGTTTCGGGTGTGACCCCGCTTCTAAGGGGGGCGTGCGTGAGTGCTCACGTCACGCTGCCGTCATGGGCCTGCTTCTGTAAGGACGGTGAGCGGCCCTCTCACCGTCCTCAGACCCCCGCGGCCCCGGTCATGGAGGCCGATAGTCCTCGGCGAAGACACGTCGGCGGCGCCCAGGGCGCTCCCGCACCCGGCCCGCCGCCTCCTTCGCGAGCATGACCTGCTCGCAGAAAGAGGCGGCGCAGTCCCACTTACTCCCGCTGGAGAGCATGGCTCGCACCATGGCCTCAAGCGAGAGAGTCATAAAGCCCCCCTATAATATTTTTTCTTATTCATCTTCCATGTACAGACAGCGACCTGTTACGATTTTATTATATGTATTGATGATTGATTGATGATGTACTAGTCTTGGTTTTGAAATGCTTTCCGTTCGTCAGACCTCAGCCTACCGTCCAAACAGTAAGTGCTAGAATGATGAAACTTTTCATTATAACTAATAGTTGTACTATGCTAATCAGTAATAGTATCTACTACGTACCTATAAGAAGGAATGATTTTTTTCTCGCTTTTGTGTCATTGGATAGGTATTTTATAAATCCTTAGGAATTTCTACAAGTTATCCGCTTACGATTAAAAATCTTAATCAATCGAAGTTAAAAATGCATTTTGTTTACTAAAATACAAAATTGGGTTTCCCCGCTTTTGAATATCATCATCAGCTTACTTATTAGGTGATGAAGGGATTTCACCTAAGTTTGTTCATCCTCGTAGTCCTATTGATCTGTTTTTTGGTATAGGTTGTTACTCTAAAGGCATAACCTACCTAACTTACTTGACGCAGCAGTAAGTTTCACTGCTGAGTCAAGTGTAGTCTACAGGATACCCAGAATATAATCAAAACACTCAGCAGCATATAATTTTTTGTATTTCATTTACAAAATCTGGCATCTTTTAGACTTTCCGCCAGCAGAGAATTATGTTCCAGACATCCTGAAATTCCGGGAAGGACCCTTTCTGGTGATTAGGTCAGAAGTACTTATAGCTGATCATAAAATCATTCATTTAAAATCAATCCATGATAAGAAAATTTTAGATATTGTGTTGGTTAAGGCTATCGATCTAGCGTCTTTTGGACGAGTTACAATTTCTGAATTCCGAATTCCGAAAACGAACCTCTCCGAAGACCGCTGGTATTTCTTTACTCGAGCAGATCCTGTCAAATATGCTCAGAAGGTGTTCACGTAGGTACTGACGGAGATTTATTAGACTATGTAAGGCGTGCTATCGGACCTATGGGGAAAATTCAGTTAATTTCTATCAAGATATTACATTCAATCTACAGGATTCATTGCGATATGGTTTTAATATATACGACATACTCTGAAAATTGCAGCATATGTTTTTAGTTTTCAAATTGTTTTCTCTTGTTTGTTAATTGCGTTCTTTGTACATTTTGTAAATATGACATTAAATCTACAGAATACATTGCTGTATAGTTTTATAACGATAATTACCTGTAAAATCTAGCTAAACTATTGCTGAGTTCAAGTTATTCGAAAAAAGATTTTTAATTTAGTTTAGGGTGGAATAATTTGAATTTTATCCTTTGAGAAATCTCGGTTTTATCATTTAAATTGGCGTCGTGCGGAGGCGGAGCTGTGCCAAAGGCAGTTGGCGTCAGCCCCCGAGTACTTCTAGAAACTTCGATTAACGAGTTCCAAAGATTTAGTGGCTTCGTAATCGTATAAAAATTACACTTTGCGTTACTCAAAGAGCCTGTTGGCAATTTATGATTCTAGAGTTACGTGTATAGCTATACAAATCAGTGTAAAAATTCGTTTATAAAATAAGTCTAAGTCTTGAAAAACCTTTAAGGGGCTCGTCTGTAAACACAACAAAAAAAAGAGCAAATGAAATCTTTTTGTCCGCATAAGTAGACGAAAATGATGTCTAATAATCGATTTTTAATTTTCTCGATGTGCGTCAAAATACGGTTTTGTTTAAGTTGCATATGACTTATACATAATGTGTAAAACGATCCTATAATTTTCAGCCCTAAATTTTTAGATGAATGCATTTTATGACGTTAGCCCTGTGCACGGCCATCCACAGCACCGCCTCCCTTAAGTGTGAACTAAGAACAGAAAAACAACTAAGCAGAGACGTATTTATTTTCTGAATGTGAATAAAAATATTTAGTAAAAATATTCTTCAAAATGGGTCTAAGATGGTGTTTTCAGGGTCGGCAGCGCTATTATTGCTAACGTCCATTAAAGGTGACCACTTTCGGGAGGCCGCATGCTTGTAGTATTTTACTGGTAAACAATCTAGCATAAAATACATTTTAATGTCCACACAGTTATAAAATTTATAAAATCCCTCGTGGCCTCGCTAACTCTGTAAGCGATAGTCATCCTCGAACGGCTGACCACTTTGTGACGTTTCATTAGCAAGCGTTTTCGTGCTTTGGAAGACACGTTAAGTCATTACCTAATCCTAATTCAGTCGTTAAGCCAAATAACATGGCAGTCGTTAAGCAGAGTCGGGTAGTCACAACCTGCGCCTGTCCAGTTCAACACGGAACAAATAGGCTCACCGCCTATCTCATCATACAAATAATGGTAAAATTTGGGCGTATATAATTCCTCTGCCTACCATCTGAGATAAAGGCGGGACTATTGTATGACTTATTGGTAGGTATTGAGCGTTCAATGACAATTCAGTGATAATATTGTTTGAACAGACAACAGATTTGTTTGAAAACGAATGACTCAGTATTAGTAATTGTACGCATTTTACTTTAATCAATAAGGTCGTACTATCTACCGCAGTCTTGAATACCACATAATAATATTATGCAATATTTGAAATATTCTAGTACCTTCCTAACACTATAAGGTACCAACTAAAATGTTTCAAATATCGCAGTTATCTTGTCATTTCTTGAATTCCGGCAAACCTGTACCATTGCGTCGTATTACTTCTTTATGAAACACTAGCGGACATCACGCGGTTTCACCCGCGTAGTTCCCGTTCCCGTGGGAATACAGGAATAAAATATAGCCTATGTTCACCGCAAAGAGTGTAGCTTCCCACAGTGAAAGAATTTTTCAAATCGGTCCAGTAGTTCCGGAGCCTATTCGTTACAAACAAAAAAACAAATCTTTCCTCTTTATAATATCAGTATAGATTCAATTAATTGTTTCTTTTATGTATTTATTAGCTTGAACTTTTAAACGATAATATATCAGCAGGCAATAACCGAGTGATAAACTAACATTTTGAGATCGTGAGTTCAGTTATAATATTCACCTTGCATGTACTACTACAAGATAAAGACTTCAAATACAAATAGACTGTCGTTCAGAAAATAATAATAACTAGCAACTGAGATAATTATAGACTTAAAAGTAAGTTTATGGCTATGGAATAATTTGGTAGGTGTTTACTGTGCAAGATGTCATACATATCTACTAAGGTCTTGAAGAAGGGTCATATTAATTCTGGGGCGCATCGTTTAGTGTTTCAGCCAGGCGATTCCTACTCAACATAAGGAGTAATTTCTTTGGAAACCTAGAGATGTTCTTCTATGAAAGTACCTGAGTCTTCGGACACACAAGCTGAAAGGAGACACCAAGAATGCAACGTGAACTTCTTATAATAAGCCCGGGGACGTACTTGCGTTTTACCGTGGCAAAATGTCATCAAACTGGCAAAATCAATGAAATCAAGTCAAGGTTTGACATTTTGAGGTTAGAAACCGCCGCGGTAAACCGCAGATGCGGCGCTGCGCTTTCACCAGATTACAAACTTTTAGTTATATTATGCCGACCAGAGATACTAAATCGTGAAAATATTAATAGCATAAAAATATCTTAAAAATAAATAAGTGTAGCATGTTATCAAAGAGTAATGAAACAGTTACAACAAGAACAAGTGGGTACTATATACCGAAGTACCAAGCTGAACTACATAATACATTGTATATCGAAGTATTAATCAGCAAATTAATATCATTTTGAAAGAGATTTTTTTTTTCTAGGTAAAGTTTATTGTTAGGGTTCCATTGATACCTCACAAGAAAATCTTTATCTACTCACGTGCTTTTGGTGGCTGTGGCTACAAAATGAATTTTGCTCGTATAGCTTTTGGTGGCTGTGGCCACCGAGAGGTCTGCGGTCCAATTAACGGTTTTATTTATATTTTAGGCATCGTTTCCTGAGTCAAACTATGGTATGTGTATAGTGCATTAGATAAGGAATACTGTGAGTGTGATTTGAAGCACATCTGTCGGCACAATTTTAAATAACAATTGTTTGAAAGTTTAGCGAGACAACACCGTAGTTCTTGTCGCGGCTCTTATTAAAAAAATGCCCTTTTTATTCAAGTTGTGTTTGTAATAAAAATAACATAGAAAGATAAAACTATTATTTGTAAAACAATTTCCTTATAGACTCACTTTGCTATGGTACGACTTTCCGTTCGTCTGTCTGTCAATACCCTTTATCTTAAGAACGCGTAAAAGTAGGTATAGAACCGAAATTAAAACCAGTACCTACTTACATAGGTACTCAGGGTCCACAGTCCCTTGAAGCTGTAAAAAGTCAAAAAGAAATAAAATGCAATAATCACCAACGCCTCATAAAAAAAAAAATGTCCAAATAAATATTTTTCAATCAATAATCTTGCAGACTGTAATAAAATTGAATTTGTGTTCAAATGCTAATAAGAAACGCAAGCAATGTGAATGATTAAAAACCTTGATGATATAGGAATAAACAAGAAGCCGTGAAACGGTCTCACCCGACTGACCCTCTCTAAAACGTTTATTGTGACAGTGAAAGTTCAATCCGATTGACGTTGTCATTTCTGTTTTATTTCAAACTTTGAACAGATGATCCACGTGACCTAGTGACGTAGTTTAATGCAACAGAGTCACAGACTACAGACACAAGTCTCGCCATGAACGCCTCTGCAATCTATTTTATAGATAGGGGCTATAATTGACTCAAAGTGAATATTCCTTGTCCTCAAATCAGCCCATCGCAGTCTACTACTGAACGAAGGTCCCTCCCAATTTCATTTTGTGAGGGTGATTGAACTTACTGTACCACACTGTGTACAAACTACAAAGTAACGACGGGTTGTTAATCGTAGGTACAACGGTTTAAATTGAAGTTTTTCTTCTCTTCTCCACGATTTTATCCATTAGCTTGACAGTATTTGCACCACTTGCAGCTGAAGCTAATTGACTTGGACCTAGATCTTCCCGTGCATATACAGTTTTAAATAATTAAACTTATTTCTTTTTTCGAAACAAACTTAACAAAACTAAAACATGTTCTGCAAATCAGCTTAGAACTCCATTAATTTCTACGAAAATAAAACCACTTCACACAAGGCTGTGTGCAGTGAAGCTTGACGTCTCTCTCCAGCTCCCTCATTATTATTTCTTCAACGGAACTCCTAAGTTCGAGGGCTACGGCATCTTTGAAGTTAATTAAACGACTCTCATCGCGTCTTCATTATTGGCAGACTTTGCGCCGACAGAAGCTTGCTAGCTTTAACTTTATACCTATATGGATTTGCGGCTTATAGTTTTGGCATGCTCTGTTTTCATTGAAACACAGCTTAAGTTAAATAATATTTATTATATTCTTATGAAATTGGATATTATAATAGCATTTACAGCTAGCTTATAATATAAATAACATTTAACATCTAAGTAACCTGGTATGATGTACAGATTTATTATCTAACAGTTTTTAGAGTTCCGAAACCTAAGTTTAAAAACGGGTCCCTATTTATGAGACTTCGCTTTCCGTCTGTTTGTCTGTCTGTCCGTCATGAGGCTGTGTCTCAGAAACCGTAATAGCTAGAGAGCTGAAAGATGATTCACAGATGATGTATTTCTTTTGTCGCTATTACAACAAATACTGAAATCAGAAAAAAACCGGCCAAGTGCGAGTTGGACTCGCCCATGAAGGGTTTCGTAGCAGCAAGTAACATAATATAAAAGTTCTTAAGGTTCGTTGTAACTTTGACTGATGTTTTAACACGTTCGCAGTGGTAGTGATTTCACTAACCGGAAATTGAGGTTTATAACGTATTAAAAAAAACTACCAGCTCTATGTCGTTCAAACCTATTTTTATTTTTATTGGTAGTTTTTATGGCAATGTAAATCATATATTTTTTTTAGATTTATCTTTCTCTTAGTTTAGAAGTTAGAGGGGGGGGGGGGACACATTTTTCCACTTTGGAAGTGTCTATTGCGCAAACTATTCACTTTAGAAAAAAATTATGTTAGAAACCTCCATAGCATTTTTGAAGACCTATCTAAATATACCCCACACGTATGGGTTTGATAAAAAAAAAAACATTTAGAGTTTCAGTTCTGAGTATGGGGACCCCCACAATTTACTGCTTTTTTTCTAGTTTTATATAAAAATCTTAATCCGGTTCACAGAATACATCTAGCTACCAAGTTTCAATAGCATAAACCTTATAGTTTCGGAGAAAAGTGGCTGTGACACACGGACGGACAGACAGACAGACATGACGAATCTATAAGGGTTCCGTTTTTGCCATTTGGCTACGAAACCCTAAAAAGGGGGTGGTTGGTACATGACCCAGTGGGCGCGAGTCCGACTCGGTTTTTTTACAATTTTACGAAGAAATATCTACCATACCTATTATAATCGTTTATTTGAGTGTGTTTAACAACGAAGTGTGATTCATTTGTTCATGATATCTATATATATAAAAATCAGTGCCACTTTTCGTTGTAATTTTATAACTCAAGAATGGGATCACCTATCCAAACCAAATGTTTAGGCTTTGTTAGGACTATGTAGTAGATGGTTTATGTGAAGTTTGCACAAAATCGGTCGAGCGGTTCTTCATTTATCACGCAAACGAAGTTGCGCGGGTCAGCTTGTAATTCATAAACAAATGAATCATCTTAAGTCATAATACAACCATTTATAAGCCGCATATTTTATCTGTTACACTTAGAATAGAATAGAATAGAATAGAAATATTCTTTATTGTACACCAAAAAAAAAAAATTTACATAGTTAAGGAATACAAGGTCTTGTAATGTACAATGGGCGGCCTTATCGCTAAGTGCGATTTCTACCAGGCAACCTATACTATATAGATAATATACGTTACAATACAAATATCTCAGCGCCGTATTGTTTTCGAAATCCATCATATTTAAAAGGCCTATCGGGACTAATTGAGTTGTGCTGGAAAACCCAAGTATCTACATAGATAACTAAAATTTTGTCACAATAATCATCTTAAAACGGGAGATCATTGATGTGAAGGCAAAGGTTTTCTTTTAAGGCCGCGTGGGTCAGATTTTGAGTTTTTGGAAACAATCCTAGTCAAAAAGTAAAGGGTTTTTAAATCTGAAAAATATATATATAATAGTTAAGGATATAAGCTAAACATATTCCGAGCCCGTTACACGATCCAATGAATTTCACTAGATAGCAAAAAATCCCAAAGTTGACTCTCTCAGAAAAGTTTTTTCAATACTGTGGCTAAACTATTAACATTTTATATTTTTTTTTTGCACTCAATTAAAGGTATTAAGTTTTTATACACATTTTCCGAGCGTTTTTCTATAAACAACTATTTACATAGTTATCATGTACGAATATCTACCAAACGCAATAGAATTGCGCCGCTGACGGCCGATCAGTCTCACCCTGGCGCTTGTGGAGGCAGGACCTGTGTCAGTTTTTTCGCAACTATTTCGTAATTATTATGCCAAATTACGTTGAAATCGCGCCAAAGTATAAAAATATCAGTAACGGGCAAAATGTAATTAGATTAACCGTTACAAATACATACGCGACTCATGGTAAAAATGTGGTGATCTTTTACTTTTTAAGTGTTTTCACGACATGGTAACCAGCTACCTAATGCATTAAAATGTCTACGAATTACATGATAATTTCGCAATTCAACATGGCGGCCACGCCGTAATCACAAAATTTCATGATGGGTATCGTTTAAGGGGTTTTTTGGTATGCTGAGTACGAAGTACGTGATAATTTTGCAATCCAATATGGCCGCCGCGCCGTAATCACAAAATTTCATGATGGGTATCGTTTAAGGGGTTTGTTCGTATGCTGAGTACGAATCACGTGATATTTTGCAATCGAATATAGCCGCCGCGCCGTAATCACAAAATTTCATGATGGGTATCGTTTAAGGGGTTTTTTGGTATGCTGAGTACGAATCGCGTACTAATTTTGCAATACAAGATGGCCGCCGCGCCGTAATCACAAAATTTCATGATGGGTATCGTTTAAGGGGTTTTTTGGTATGCTGAGTACGAATCACGTGATAATTTTGCAATCCAATATGGCCGCCGTGCCATAATCACAAAATTTCATGATGTGTATCGTTTAAGGGGTTTTTTGGTATGCTGAGTACGAATCACGTGATAATTTTGCAATCCAATATGGCCGCCGTGCCATAATCACAAAATTTCATGATGTGTATCGTTTAAGGGGTTTTATGGTATGCTGAGTACGAATCACGTGATAATTTTGCAACACAATATGCCCGCCGCGCTGTAATCACAAAATTTCATGATGGGTATCGTTTATAGGGTTTTATGGTATGCTGAATATGAATCACGTACTAATTTTGCAATCCAAAAAGGCCACCGCGCCATAATCACAAAATTTCATGATGGGTATCGTTTGAGGGGTTTTTTGGTATGCTGAGTACGAATCACGTGATAATTTTGCAATCCAATATGCCCGCCGCGCCGTAATTACAAAATTTTATGATTGGTATCGTAAATGGTAGTATCGTAAGTATGGTAGTATCGTAAGTATGGTAGTATCGTTAATCATACGTAGCAGACTGTAGTGTAAAAGAGATAGAGACACATGTTACATTCTTCGTTCTAACATTTGTGTGTGGTTGGATTGCATGGAACGACACAGACTAAAAAAACTTGTTCGGTTTACTGTGAGTTAGTTAACCGCGTGCCAATTTGCAACTGTGCAAAACGTGGTCAGAGTTAAGAAGTTATTTATTTAACTCAGAGCTTACTAACTCTATATTTATGTATTTAACTCGACTCTCCGCGCAAGTGGGCCTAAATAGCTTAGGCGGCCAAATTGAATTCCAAAATGATCATGTTATTCGTACTCAGCATTCGAAAAAACCCATTAAACGATATTCATTACGAAATGATGTGATTACGGCGCGGTGGCCATTTTGGATTGCAAAATTATCATGTGATTCGTACTCAGCATACCAAAAAACCCCTTAAACGATACCCATCATGGATTTTTGCGATTACGGCGCGGCGGCCATATTGCATTTCAAAATTATCACAGGATTCGTACTCAGCATACCAATACACCCCTTAAATGATACCCATCATGGATTTTTGTGATTACGGCGCGGCGGCCATATTGTATTGCAAAATTATCACGTAATTCGTACTCAGCATACCAAAAACCCTTTAAACGATACCCAACATGAAATTTTGTGATTACACCGAGGCGGCCATTTTGGATGGCGAAATTATCACGTGATTCGTACTCAGCATACCAAGAATTCCCTTAAACTATACCCATCATGAAATTGTGTGATTACGGCGCGGTGGCCATATTGGATTGCAAAATTAGTACGTGATTCGTACTCAGCATACCAACAAAACCCTTTAAACGACACCCATCATGATATTTTGTGATTACGGCGCGGCGCCCATATTTGATTGCAAAATTATCATGTGATTCGTACTCAGCATACCAAAAAACCCCTTAAACGATACCCATCATGACATTTTGTGATCACACCGATTACCGATTAAATCAATCGATACTTCTCTTCAAATAATTCGATACCTATTTCACCTTTATATATTGTTGAATTAGTTTTTTACGTAATTACTTTAATGAATCTATACTAATAATACCATACTAATATTATAAAGCTGAAGAGTTTGTTTGTTTGTAGCTTTTTTTTTAGTTTGTTTGAACAATAGGATCTCAGAAACTACTGGTTAGATTTCAAAAATTCTTTTATGGTTTGATAGTCAATTTATTGAAAATGGCTATAGGCTATATAACATTACGCTAAGACCAATAGGAGCGGAGCAGCCACGAATAATGTTTCGAAAACAGGTATTTTTTTTACCTTCTTCGAGCTTCCGAACCGTACGCTGCGTAAATGGTTAAAGTTACTACTTTTTAAGAGAAATAATTTTGTGTACTACAAAATTATTTCTCTTAAAAAGTTCAAAGAAAGAGTTCGCGACAGCATAATTATGTCTAACTTTTAAGCTTCGCTTACAAAAAATGACTATTTTTTTAAGTTTCGCTCACAATAAATGTTCCATGTAATTGTCACCATGTGTTATGGATTTTGAGAGCTTCCGTTACGTCCGCTGCGTAAATGATTGAAGTTTGGTGAAAATTGAGTATTACTAAATTGATTCTCTTACAATAACCTGCTTAATGAGTTTTAAATTATTAGCGACGCTGCGCTCAGCGACGTAAGTACACGTGATGGGAGTAAATGCGACGGGAAATGTGATTTTGAAATACTCATACGACACTTCTCTCTTTCCCACACTTAAGTGACTCAAACAAAATTGTGCGGATCAGCTCTAACGAAAGTAAGCGACGCGACGGGAAACATTATATTACTTTAAAATATGAATATCATACTCTTTCTCACTCTTATGGTGATGCAAACGAAGTTGCGCGGCTCAGCCAGTCATAAATATAAATAAATAATCAAATACTAACATTAATAAGGTTCTTTAAAAGGGTTTTTGGAAGGTCTCTACAGGGTCGGCAGCGCAAATGTGGCGCTTCTGGTGTTGCAAACGTTCATAGGCTAGGGTGACCACCAGTCCTTCTGGTGGGCCGTATGCTTGTCTATCACCTTGGTGGTATAAAAAAAAGAAGCTTGTTGATCGATTTCTTATAATCTCAATCGATAGAATAACTATGTAATTCTTTACATAGTTATTCGATTTTCTTTATTTCGTTCGATCATTGGTTTTAATCGATGCATATAAATTAAATTATTTTAGAATAGGTATGCTCTTCCCTCAAGTCAACAGCCGCCATGATATATTTGGCTGTCAGGGCGGAAAATGCATTAGAAACTGTTAAAGTGCTTTTGTATTTGCCCTTTTTTTTTTTTTTTTTTTTTTTAACGTGAGGGAAAATCCTCGTAGGATGCTATGCCGGACTCTTACCGACTAAAAAACCTCACGTAACGCCCAACAGCCTATGGTTGAGAGCCCCGGGTAAGCCCTCAGGAAGGATGTCCCGTGACTCCCAACAGACCTACGGCCGCCACTGCGGCCTCGCCCAGGGGGTGGTTCGGGTGCAATCCCGCGTCTATGGGGGGGTTTCGGGTGTGATCCCGTTTCTAAGGGGGGGCGTGTGTGAGTTGCTCACGTCACGCTGCCGTCATGGGCCTGCTTCTGTAAGGACGGTGAGCGGCCTTCTCACCGTCCTCAGACCCCCGGTCATGGAGGCCGATAGTCCTCGGCGAAGACACGTCGGCGGCGCCCAAGGCGCCGACTGCGGAACTCGGGTGGGAGAGTTCTCTCCCGCACCCGGCCCGCCGCCTCCTTCGCGAGCATGACCTGCTCGCAGAAAGAGGCGGCGCAGTCCCACTTACTCCCGCTGGAGAGCATGGCTCGCACCATGGCCTCGAGCGAGAGAGTGTCCACGCCCAGACCCACTACGAGGACCTGGCGCTGTTGTGCCCACGCCGTGCACTCCACCAGAGTGTGGAGCGCTGTGTCATCGCTGCGGTCCTCGCAGTGCTGACACTCGGCCGTGGTTTCCCGGTGTTTTCGCCACAGATACCTACCGAAGCTACCGTGCCCGGCAAGTATCTGTGTCAACCGGTAGGAGAGAGCACCGTGTCTTCTCTCCAGCCACTCGTCCATGACCGGTCTGACGGCCGTTTGTATTTGCCCTAGTACTAAGGATGTTTTACTGTTAAATTTAATCTTAAAATACATTTACAGTAATTAACATAATTTCCGATTTAAAGTACTACTTCGTTGAAAGTGATACCATGAATGGTCATTCTTCTTTACACCGCGGCGGCCATTTTGGATTGCACAATGATCCCGTGATTCATACTTAGCATACCAACTTTAGAAATTTTTATGACCAGCTATTATGTAATTTACATTTTATACGCAACTGTAGCAAACGTACGCAAAGGAAACTCTCAAAAGAAATGAAATATCCTAGTTGTCGAAAAATGATTCGTTGCTGCTAAGCTCTTATTCGCCTTAGCGTGATGTTATATATTTTGGTATTTTTTTAAAATGGACATTCTGTTAAGAAACTCTTGAAATTCAACTAGCAGTCTCTTAGACTCTAGAGTTAGAAAAACTAAAAAAACAAACAAACTCTTTAGCTTAAAAATAATAGTATAATAAACATAATTTATTTACGATTAACTCATTTATTTATATTTACGAAACTAATAAATCACTACACTTAATAAAGTTAGATGCATTTACTACGTCAAACAAAGTTAGCATGCTGTTTCTTTCTAATATACTGTATACTGTGGCATGAGAGTTGACTGCCGCTGCCGGCGCGCGGTGTGTCTCGCGCCCGGGGCGAGGGGAGCGCCAAATGCCTACTTGTGCGCAATAACCGCCCCGCATTTTATAATCAGTCAGTTAGATAATAATTTCACTGGAACATGTTTACTACTAAAGTTAGCTTTCCAGATATATTGAATTTCATATTTAAATGATATTTTTAAAGATGAATTTAAATTGAAATTATCCTATAGCTAAACTAACCCATAGCACTTTTCCTCTTGGCCTTCAAACACTCTGAGTCAAACTATTGTTTTATTGGTAGGATCCATTTCGGACACTGAGTATGTTGAAATATTCTATCAACGATCGAAGGCTAGAATACCTGTTTTAATAATATTATTGCACTTAACCTTGTAACATGGAAACGATTCTGCAGGAAAATATTGCGTTCATCGAATAGTAGGTACTTATGTAATTACTCATACCTACTTACATTGAGCGAGAACCTTCCATAAACATAATATCGTTGATTGAAGGCGAGAACATTATCATAAAATACTTCTAATAGTTTTTTTAATGTGAGGGAAAATCGTTTCGGATGCTATGCCAGACTCCTACCGGCTAAAAAACCTCACGTAACGCCTATGGTTGTGAGCCCCGGGTAAGCCCTCGGAAGGATATCCCAGGACTCCCAACAGACCTTCGGCTGCCACTGCGACCTTGCCTATGTGGGTGCTTCGGGTGCTATCCCACGTCACGGGTTTTCGTGTGTCATCTCGCTTCTTAGATGGGGCGTGCGTGAATCCCTCACGTCACGCTGCCGTCATGGGCCTGCTTCTGTAAGGACAGTGAGCAGGACCCTCACCGTCCTTACCGCCGTCCCTTTACGAGCATCACCTGCTCGCAGAAAGAGGTGCCGTAGTCCCACTTACACCCGCTGGAGATCATGGCTTGCACCACGGTCTCGAGCGAGAGAGTGTCTACGTTCAGACCTGCTATGAGGACCTGGCGCTGTTGCGCCTACGCCGTGCACTCCACCAACGTGTGGAGCGCTGTGTCCCCGCTGCGCTCCTCGCAGTGCTGGCACTCGGCCGTGGTATCCCGGTGTATTCGCCACAGATACTTACCGAAGCTGCCGCTCCCGGTAAACAAAGTACCTACTTCTAACACTTGATTACAACTCCAAAACTTGTCAAGTGTGAGTCGGACTCGCGCACCAAGGGTTACGTACCCAAAACGGCAAAAACTTGCGTTTATTCGTTTTTGTGTGTGTCGTTTCCACAATATGTGCAGCAAGTTCCACCAAGTGTCATCAAACAACAGTATAAATAATTATACATAGCAAGTACCTACTTATTTGTTGTTATAGCGCCAAAGAAATAAAAAAAAATATCTGGGAAAGTTTCAGCTCTCTAGCCATCACGATTCGTGAGATATGACAGACAGACAGACGGACAGTGAAGGCTCAGTAAAAGGGTCCCGTCGCCTAAACACGGTTATGCCTGAAAACGTAACAGACATACAGACAGTGTTACTTCCGCATTTACATTATAATATTAGTAGGGAGTAGGGATTTTAATGAATTTAATCATCATTTTAACAAACACATTGAAAATGTAATTTCATATACCTTTCGGATGTTCAGACGACCCTGTATTGTCTTTTACGAGAGTTTTACAAAATAAGGTAAACCTTGAATAACCCGGCTCGCATCCGAAAAACATTTTACGAGGGTCCGACAAATCCCCGGAATGATTCAGTGGTGCTCAAACTTGCCAATTCCTGTCCTCCATTCCGCGTTTCAATTTGCCCCTTGCACAGTTTGCTAGTCCAAATAAACGGTAGCATCTTGTTTTCCGGCAATCAACTGGGTCCTTGGTTGTTATTTTTATGGCTACCTTCTATTCTCAAAGGAGACGTAACGTCGTAGTACGTTGATACAAGAATTGCAGTTTTTAATGAGTATTTTTGTTATCACTTGTAACGGCAGTTTACGGCTCATATTTTATGATGTTTATGTTTATGAGGTGTTATAAATTTTTGGCACTTTTTGCTTTGAACACGCCGCATGTGGCGAGCGGTACGGTCAAATATGGCACTCTGATTTTTGCTAATTTAGTATCTCTAAAGTATTATTAAAAAAATAGGATTAAATACAAAATTACTGGGTATGTACATGATAATATTTTGTATAATTTATAAAACGACATTAAAAAGCAACAAAAAATCACGTTAGTTGTATAAGAGCCCCCCTTAAATGTCAATTTTATTCTAATAAAATTATTATAAATCCCGTTTTTCACCCTTGGGTGATAAAATTAAATAAGTAGAACACGCCGCATGTGGCGAGCGGTACGGTCAAATATGGCACTCTGATTTTTGCTAATTTAGTATCTCTAAAGTATTATTAAAAAAATAGGATTAAATACAAAATTACTGGGTATGTACATGATAATATTTTGTATAATTTGCAAAACGACATTAAAAAACAACAAAAAATCACGTTAGTTGTATAAGAGCCCCCCTTAAATGTCAATTTTTTTCTAATAAAATTATTATAAATCCCGTTTTTCACCCTTGGGTGATAAGATTTTGTTCGCACTTAGTATATTATTTAAAAATATCGAGTTATCGCAGAACCCCTTGTCTTTTTTAAGATAGTATAAGTCTTTTAATTTGATTATGTAGCTTTCCATGAAATTACATTGGAATTTATCTCAATACTAACCTACATTATCATAATCGAGCGTACAAACCATGTTTATAGGTATAATTATTTCGTGTGCTTCGTTCGTCTGTTGGAATCATTTACATTTTTAACGCCAATATAATATGTTTTTCAAATATAACAAACTTGCCAAATTGGTGCCGATCGCGTGATGGAGAGTCAGAATTGGCGACATCCAGCTGTTGGGGGCCACTCTCAGCCCTTCTAACAGTTTAGTTCGCTTGAAAACCCCATGTTCGTAAAAGGAGGACACCAATTTTTAATATTATAGGCAGTCTTAATACCACTCTGGTGTAAAGTACGGCCAACATGATCGATAGATGATACAGAATCATCTATCGATCATGTTGGCCGTACTTTGGCACCCATGGCAACATCTGCCTCAACAGTAGAGGTGATACAATCATGCTGCCATGTGACTACCATGTGGCCCATAAATTTTATATATGGAAAAAGAATTGGTTTCGAGCAGGATTCGAACCTGTGTCTTCGGCGAACCGTGCCGACGGAGTGGTTAACGCATCGGCACGGTTCGCTGAAGACGCAGGTTCGAATCCTATTCGAAGCCAATTTTTTTTCATATTTAAAATTTTTGATCAGTTAGCATACTAATTGCTTTTCAAAAATAATCTTACCATGTAGCCCACCGAAGACCAAGGTCACTTAACCATTAAAGTTGTTGCTTTCTTGCTAATATGGTTTCGCCAACCTGATATTTTTTTTGGCTATCTGACTCTTCAATTGACGGCCCAATGATGTGCCCTTTCCTTCGACCAAGTAATTCTTAGTATAGACAGGCCCATCCATACATTCGTTTCGAAGATGTTAAGTGAGCGCTTGCGCTCACTTGTTCGTAGTTATTGTTCCGAAGGTGAAACACTTATGGCAAGATAAGATTTTACGTTAGATGCCTTTCTGTGCTTTCCCGAAGTGTAAAAACACTACCCTAAATACGAAAAAAGAATTGGGAATTACTTTTCATATCTCATACTCGGAAAATAGTGTTTTCTTGATCTGACTATTGGGTGGAAAATGCTTTTTCCCTCCCTAGGGAGGGAAAAACTCATACAAATTCCTTCCCACCCAAGGGCCGGAATGAACTTTAAAAATAGAACTGCTGACAGGTCAGCTGGAATAGTCAAGAGATTTGTGTAAAAAAAAAATAAAAAAAAATGCGACTTTCCAAACAGCCAGCGTGAACTTAGCGAAAATTTCTTCCGGCCCATACACGTACAATAATAGTGATCAATATAGCAATAAATTGACCGTGTATGGGTAATATTGAGGTTTGAACAGACTATATTCGGATGGAAATAAATATTGTGGCAATATTATTGAGTCAATAATATTGTACGTGTATGGGGCCGGTAATAATCTATGCAACTATTACGCGGTGAGTTCCATATTTAAAATTAAAAAAGTCGACATAATGTAGTTGTTATTTATCTGTAACAGAATTCAAAACAATTGGTAATAATCTTTTATGGTAAGGTTTGAATCTTATTATTAGTTTTAGTTTCCTCGTATTTGAAATGAAAAGTAGAGTGTTTAACTCGGGTAAAAGAATCAATTTCGACTCGGACTATAGTCTAAATACCTCGGGAATTGATTCTTTCCACCCTCGGTTAACAATCTACTATTTCACTCGGAAGTACAAATTTGCATCTAGTATCTTAGTCTCAGTCCTGGGACATCCTTCCGAGGGCTTACCCAGGGCTTCCAACGTTCCTTTTGGGCGTAACGTGAGGTTTTTTAGTCGGTATGAGTCCGGCATAGCAACAATGCTGATTTTCCCGCGCGTTAAAAAAAAATAGTCTCACTTTTTGAGTTCGTAATGTATGACGTGGGCCCGTCTATACTATTACTTGGTCGAAGGCCGCTTCACGCTCCGTTTGAAGAACCCGGTGTTGTAAGAGGAGAAAAGGTAAATTATCTCGCACTCTTCCTTTACGATAGGTACTAATTCATGGGATGAATTGGGGTGCTGACATTTGATTTTACCATGTCATCACCAACAAATAAAAGCAAATACAATCAAATCTTTTTATTATACAAAATATACTCTGAGAATATAAAACCTTAACTTTAATATTAGGTACTTAAAATATTCTGCCATTACGCATGAAAAGAGATCCAGCCAGAAATCCAGTAGGTACTCGACAATTAATCTGAAAAAAAAAAGAAATCAAAAGTTATCATTTAATTACACACTGATTTACTATTTCTAAAGATTGGAAAAAAAACTTCTTAAAGCAGATTTAATATTTAGCCAGCTGGCTACATTGTCAAAGTACTGTAAAGATGGAATTCTTGTAGACTAGATAAGTAGGAAGTAAAATCTCGATAAACATAATAAATGAAAGTAGATCAACGTAATGAGTGTATCCTTTAATATATTTTTTTGAAAAAACGTGTAACTACATACCTATAGCGTTCTATTTAGATAACTGTGAAAAGGTGGTGTACTTATTTATTAGCTTTACCCTGATGCTAATGTGGCGCCACCCTAATTTAACTCATTTGTCGGAACTTTTTATCTTTGAACGCCCTGTAGTCTATAATTTGAAGAAATGAAGCAAGATATATTAGAATTAAAAAGAAAACGATTCTTTCTAACGGTTTACCAAACCCTATTTTGCCTAGAAATTCGTTATCAACTTGTCATTAATGTATAGGAGCAGTCATCTTACATAAACTATAGTAAGATGACTGCTCAAGAGGAGTTCAGAGTTTCGTTCCAATTCACATTTTAACCTTATATTTTTATTACAATAGTTACGTACTATTGACCCACTCATAGTAATGGAGAAAAATAATTATTAAACATCATTTACGTTGTGTGGCTGACAAAAAACTACTTCTTACATTAAATAAAAAAAGGAAATATATTAATTAAATAAATACGCCTACACCTACAAATAAATATGCAGGATAAATCGCATTTCATTTAAATTGAAATTATACTGATTCGAAGTATGCCACTTCTCAAAAGACCGTGTTTTTATTCATGCTGTTAAAAACGAAACGTCAAATTGAGATCGATTCACACAAACCATAGAGGAAAACGTCTACTTTCATAACCTCAACCTCAATGTATTGTGTGACCTACAAAACTATGTACATACTGATTGCAATAATGCTGCGTTTAAATAAATGTAGGAATTTAAAAAGTCCCTAATGCAGAAACTGCGCGTGTGAAATATGGCAATTGAATATAATAACTTTTTAATTCGTCATTAAAACGATTGAAGGTCATGTTTTGCTCGTAGAATCAAAACAAATAAATGGTGTCAATTAGTCAATTAGTCAAGTAGGTATTGTGAATAATAGAAATTAAGTCATATTGAGTATACTCACTGCGTTTTAATCCACGCATAGCTTTCATCTCTTCAACTGTATAATCGGCAAGTTCATTAATACCGTAAGTGGCTGAGGGATCTGCTTTGTTTAGTTTGTTTATTTTCTCCAAATTTGCCTTGAACGCCTCAAAGTGAACTTTCCGATCCTCGTCATCTTTGTACGTCCTCTTATGAGCAGTTATAAAGTCTTCAAAATGTTTATCGGCCTCAGCGAGATTATAAACTGGCTTTTCTGAATTACTTGAAGCACTCGCCATAGTGGCAGCTATGAATAACACGACAAGACTGATACAGTGCATCTTTACGTAGTGCGCGACAAAATGAGTCCCTTTGTTTACAAGCTGACGCTAGCACGGAATGGCGTTTGGATTAAAGTGCGATGACTAGAACGTATGACGTAATCGAGTATTACTGACCGTCTGACCGGTTTGACCACTACCTATTATTTTATACCGTTCTTCTGTTTACCTCATGCATTGTGTGATATTATAAACTTTGAAACTATCTGTGCTTTTACATGTAGTAGGGTCATAATATAAACTAGACAATGCTCTTACATTCATAAGTAAATACTATTAGTAAATTATTATTACTTTTAGTAAAAATAGCGATTCGCTTAAGTATACACGGTGTATTTTTGAAACGGGGCAGAAAGGACGAAGTAATGGGAGTCACTTAAGCAATAATGTATCCAAAACACAAGTCTTTGTAGTAATATTTATTAATATAAGTGTTTAACATAGTTTACTTAATCAACTATCAGTATGACGAGTTACATTTACTTTGGTGACGAACTTTCATCTTCCACTTGTTTGCAAAATACGTTTTGACGCCCAAGCCGTGGTTCCGAGAAATCTTTTTTTATAAGTGTTTCTGAAGGCTGGAAAATGGTATATCCATACATTTGGCAGCTTGTCTTATAGATAAACCTCCATTTTTGATATTGTCCGCTTTGGATAGTGTATCTGAAGACCACTGGACTTTACTTGTACTCCTAGGACGTAATTTTGGCATCTGCAAAACAGACAATGTACTATAAATTAACTATAAAAAAAACGAATCATGTGAACGCTATAATTACCTACTGCGGGTAGTGAGAATCACTGCGGAAAATGGGAGTCACTGTGACTCTCATTACCTTAATGTGACAACTTGAAAAAAATAGGTTATAAAACAATAGATTAAAAATTTATCATTTCGTATGAATCACAAAACGAGTCTCAAATGACCTAACTACAGTATCAAATGAATAAATAGTCGAAATGTATAACAAAAATTGACTTACTGATTTTTTGTGCACACGAAAAATTATAAGAAAATGGCGCAAAAAACTCAAACGGCCGTATCTTCCAAGCACTTGGCGCGAAAAAAGCACGAGTTGGTGCGGGGTCTGTATGAGGTGAAATGACCTTGGATACGCGGCGTTTGCGACTGAGCGCCTTTTGTTTCTCGAGTTATTGTAGTGACCACGATTGCCCACTGACTCCCATTACCCACTTCTCCCCTAGTTACAGTAAAACGTTCTTACGAGACCTTCCCTAACTTTTCGAGATATTTTGAACTGCATTCACAGATTTGCAAAAATCTTATAGTTAGGCAATAAAATGCATAAAGTTCGAAAATATTTTTTCTGTGCCAATCGATTCTATTTCATGTGGGGATCAAAAGGCTCTATTGGACCATTTTAGCTTTGAGTACTAGGAAAGGCAGAAATCGCCAAAAACGTTTCCCATACATTTAGCATGAAAATACCTTGTTTTTATATTTTTTTTTTATTTCTTTTGTGCCAATCGATTCTATTTCATGTAGGGATCAAAAGACTCTACGGGATCATTTTAGCTATGAGTACTAGGAAAGTGAAAATGTATGGGAAACGTTTTTGGCTATTTCTGTGTTTCATAGTACTCAAAGCTAAAATGATCCCGTAGAGTCTCTAGATCCCTACATGAAATAGAATCGATAGGCACAAAAAAAAACACCGAAAACGATCCAAAATGGTATTAAACTTAGCTTACCAAGCTGACACGAATACTAGGGATACCGAAAAGAAAAGGTGGGCCCGTATACCATACATAGGCAGTGTATCGTATAAATGTTCTAGACCATTAGTCAGAGTAAAACCGGCTTTTTATACCATCCACAGCTTAAAACGCCACCTGTGTAATAATGCTGATAAGACTCCTGTGGCACAAAAGAATGGAGTGTATGCATTGACATGTGCAGAGTGCAATAAAAAATATATACGACAGACAGGTAGGTCTTTCCAGACTAGGGTCGCGGAACATGCAAGTGGCTGGCGACTAAAAAAGACCGAGTCTAATTTTGCAGAACACCTGCTGACGGAAAACCACTCCTTTGACCCAAAATCTGATTTTAGGGCCTTGCATATTTGTGATAAAGGTCGAAAATTGAATGCCCTTGAGGCCTTAGAAATAAACAAATTATTAAAGGGTAACCGGGACACTTTGCTAAATCAACAGTTGGACATAAGTAATTCACCTTTATTAAAATATTTTCCGTAGGTAATATCATCCACATGATCGGGTGAAAATTGTATATTAATATTTCGGCTTAATGTTTTAATTTTCATAATTTTTTTTTATTAACATTTTCATTTGACATTTTTGGAATTGTATTTTATTTTTATTTATCTGATTTAATATACAATTGACATTTCATTAGTATTGACTTCATGACGACATTTCATTATTTATACTTTACTAGCGGCCCGCTCCGGCTTCGCACACAGTATTTCTCCACTATTTATTGGATGTTATTATACATATAAACCTTCCTCTTTAATCACTCTATCTATTAAAAAAACCGCTTCAAAATCCGTTGCGTAGTTTTAAAGATTTAAGCATACAAAGGGATATAGGGACAGAAAAAGCGACTTTGTTTTATACTATGTAGTGATTTAAGAATTTAATTCAGTAAATCGGACATTCTATTGTAATTAAAATTTTATTGAACATTCAATTTTATTTATATGCGAATTTAGATTTATATTTAAATGTCTAAAGTTTTTTCCCCATATTTGGGGGAAAATTCTTCATAGTGACAACCATGTTTATTTTTGTACAAATGGTTAAAAAGTATCATTACTAATGTCAAAAGTTAGTGTAAACAGTAAACACCTTTGAGAATGCTATAATAGCGAAACCGGTTAGGTATTATTAAAATTATAATAAAAGTTGTGGAATAGTACAAGTGAGTGAGTTTTCATAATGATAACAAGTGCCAACAATCAAAAGTATAAAGGATACGAAAAAAAAATTCAAATTTATAAAAGCAAGGTATTTCCATTCGAAATATATGGGAAACGATTTTGGCGATTTCTGCCTTTTCTAGTACTCAAAGCTAAAATGATCCGATAGAGTCTTTTGATCCCTACATGAAATAGAATCGATTGGCACAATAAAAACATTTTTGAACTTGTTACATTTTTTTTTGCGTCCTGTAAGATTTTTGCAAAATCTGTGAAGGCAGTTCAAAATATCTTAAATAGTTAGGGTAGGTCTCCTAAGAACGTTTTGCTGTAACTACAACAGTTAAGGTACTTGCCCTTACTGTCCCGTTTCAAAAATACACTCTGTATAGGTACTACCCGTTCGCTCTAAGTTTGTCGGTCGCCTCCCATATAACGAGTACTCGTATGCCTCCACGCCAGCGGCCAACTTTGAGCAAACGGGATAACAAAGACTTCTATATAAACTGAGGTAGACACGCTGTACTCTAACAAACGAGATTTCAAAAGTAATCCTCAAACACACACATTGCTAAGACTACACTCACTTATAAATAATATTTACGTAGTTTTAACACGTCGTGGTAGTGATTTTTCTCGGGGAAAATTGCGATTTATGACGTATAAAAAAAAAACTACCAACTCGATTTCGTTCAAACCAATTTTCGTTGGTAGATTTTATGGCAATGTACATTACATATTTTTTTTAGATTTATCATTCTCTTAGTTCAGAAGTTAGAGGGGGGGGGGACACATTTTTCCACTTTGGAAGTGTCTCTTGCGCAAACTATTCAGTTTAGAAAAAAAAAATATCTAAGAAACCTCAACAGCATTTTTGAAGACCTATCTATAGATGGGATCTATAGACACGTATGGGTTTGATGAAAAAAAAAATTGAGTGTATGGGGACCGCCAAAATTAACTGCTTTTTTTTCTAGTTTTATTTAAAAATATTGATGCGGTTCACAGAATACATCTACTTACCAAGTTTTAACAGCATAGGCCTTATGGTTTCGGAGAAAAGTGGCTGTGACACACGGACGGACAGACAAACAGACAGACATGACGAATCTATAAGGGTTACGTTTTTGCCATTCGGCTACGAAACCCTAAAAATGGTGAAATGACGTTTTTAAAATTGTAAAAAAAACGCTTGTATGCTGAATTTCATTATCGTAGCACTAAAACCCTTTGAATAATAACTGATAATAACTTTATACGATTATATCTATACGATTATAAATATACCTACTTCTGCAACGCGCCGCCTCTTTCTGCGAGCAGGTCATCCTCGTGAAAGAGACGGCGCACAGTGGATCGATCCCATACAAATGCCTGGACGTCTGGCTCAATATGCAAACTAATCAATTCGAGTAGATGTGATGTGATATCGAAAGACGAATACATACTTCATCTAATATGGGTAGATAAACACCTCAAAACACGCTTATTATTACATAAAATAGGTTCAAAACACACCCGATCCTTTTCTGGAGAAATTAACTCGTACTTTAATTTTATTTATTCACAAAATTCGTGGTTTACTTTTACTTTGTTAAATATGAATCAACAGGATATATATTAAGCTTTACATTTTTATGATATTTGTAAATTGTAACAGCCATTTAATACCGATTTGAAGAAAAAATAATATTACTTTTATTTTCGAACAAAAGTTGAGTTTTTGTTACTACTTCCAAATAATTCCAAAAATATATTGATGAGGGTAAATAAACCAATAAATACTCGATACTTCTTGCTACTTTTAAGAGCCGCATGTGTCCGCGTTATTGAGAAAAATAAAATTTTATAAAACGCCTACTTTATTTTAAACAGCAAAATTTCTATTAAACGTAAAAAAATATACGTATTTTGATTTATCAGATATTATTCAATACTATCTGACCCTCGCAACTTCGTTTTAGTCACAAATGGTGTATGAAAGGAGGAGTATTTTTTCATCAGACTCATCAAGCAGCGTATGTAACTGCCCTGTTTGCTTTATCATAAAAGAGCTTAAAGATTAAGTCTATTCTAAAACAATTAAGCCCACGCCTCACTAAATCATTTTACAATGCTCTTTTATGATTAAGCCAACACGCCAGTTTAGATTTACCCACAAATTCGAAGGAACCGTTGAATTCTAGGTTTTGTGATAGTTGAGATGCCTCTATTTCCTGAACTATTAAACCTTTAACATTGAAACTTGTGTGTAAAAATTCTTAAAATATTCTCTTTGTGACACTGAAAACATTTTTGAAATCGGATCACGCATTTAGAAGTTACAACTGAAAAACCATTTCGTCTTTCACCCCCTCTCCCAAAGGTACCGCGCAAATTATCGGAATCAAAAGTATCCTAGAAGCCTTCTAAGACTATAAGCTCAGATTGTACCAAATTTCACTCAAATTAATTCAGTAGTTTCGCCGTGATACTTGTTAGGGATACAGAAAGACAGACATAAAAAAAATAAATTTCATTTTCGGCTTCAGTATCGATTAGAGAACGCCCTAAAATTATTATTTTTTTAACTATCTTCCGTATACAGACTCTCGACCCTCAACAGTTTTATTATATGTTATAGATCATATTGAAGTCGGCGCCAAGTAAACCCATAAGTTTAAGTAGATATTATTAATGGCACCAACTTCAATATTATATTGATTAAAATCTGATAAATCAAAATTCATATTACTTTGTGCTAAGTAAATTTTATTATGTAGGATTTGTTTGAAGTCGGTATTATTTTTTATAAAAAAAATATTTCATTATTTTAAGTGAAGGGTGGACCGAAAAGATATCTATCTAAGTGTAAAGTTCTCATCAAAACAAATCAATCGTGCCCAAACACAAGGTAATTGCTGTAAATCGTTAAGGAATTCCCTCGACTGTCTTTCGGTTCCATCATCAGATCGACTCCAGACCTTCATTAAATTGTAGTACATTAAAGCTCTTAATTAAAAAGTTAACAAACGCAATAGTTGCCCTACAATTTTCAGTAGTTGCCTTCGATTTCTCCTGGATCCCATCATCAGATCCTGACCTGGTGAAAATGGGACCACTGCAGAAGTGAACAATATTTACGAGAGGAAAAAATAAATAAATCCGTCTATAATTGACCGAAACATCGGTGAACATACATGAAAAAACATACAGACGAATTGAGATCCTTCTCCTTTTTTGAAGTCGGTTAAAAATAGGTACAAGTTATAAGAATAATGTTTTATTAACAGTAGGGTCCCCTTAAGTAGGAAGTTATAGAACGCGTATATACTCTTTATTTTAAGATATATTCTTACTAACATGCGACCCTATATGATGTCCAAGCATTTGTATGGGATCGATCTACTGTGCGGCGGGGCGAGAACGGGAGAGAACTCTCCCACCCGAGTTCCGCAGTCGCCGGCCTGGGGCGGCCTCATTGATCTCCGAAGGGGTAGCACATAATGTATTTTGTACCACGTAGTAGCCGATGAGCCTATTGCCATGTTGACATAAACAGGCGCTGACATTGACAACTTATTTTTCCAAATTAAGGTTTTCGTCATTAATGTACGAACACAGAGCAACGCGACCATGAACGTCATGATCGTGTAGCTCTATGGGTACGAACCATAAACACTTCTCATCTCATCAGAAAAATCGAAACACTTTTTATGAAACATACATACATAATATGGTCTCACCTTTATCCCCGAAGGGGTAGGCAGAGAAATGTCCACATTTCAACTATTTTTAGAACTTGTCCCACGTAGTAGGTGGTGAGCAGTATTGCCGTGTTAAAATGAACAGGCGCAGGTTGTAACCAACCTCTGCAGTTGAATTTTTCAAGCCTTTAAGAGATTGCTTTTTAGCGTTAACGCCGCCCTCTGTACGTTTATAAAATTGTAATGTCTTCCTCTTCTGTATGTTTTTGTTTTAGTGTGCAATAAAGTTTATTCAATTCTATTCTATTCTAAAGGCCTTCAACTTGGCTTAACGACTGCCATTTTACTGGCAACCGGGACTAACGGTTTATCGTGCCTTCCGAAGCACGGAAACGCTCAAATAAATGACACAACGTGGTCACATCGATGGTCATCCATCAAAGGACCGGCCATAGTGAAAGTTGCTTACTGCAGTGATCGTTTACAGAACACTGAGTCCGTGGGGCCACGAGCGCTTCACGATTTTTATGATATGTGTCCTAATTTAACACAAAAGAGTAAAAAAATCACATGATTATGTAGCTAGCAGTATGGCCATGTAAGCGAAAATTATAAATCAAAATTAGAATCTCATTTCCTTATCCTAAAAAGATATGAATCATTGTTTTGAAACAAATGTGTTTTTAGAGTTGGAGTAAATCTCACCTTTGAAACAAAAAATTTGCGTTTATCTTGAAACTTTTTCTTCTTTATTTGTTTACCATGGACTAAGGGACGTCTGAAAAAAAATTGTTATTCTAAAAAAATATAGATTCTTCGCCCAAGTGGTGGCATTGCTGGATACTGGACTCAGTCAGCGTTATGTGGCTGAAAGATTGCATCTAAGTCTGTCCTCTGTTCATAGAGCCTACAAACGCTATAGGGAGACAGGTTTGTTCACCCGTCGTTCAAGATCTGGCATAAATCGGTCACTTCTGAGCGAGATGATGAAAAAATAAAAATATCTTTATTCATTTAGGTTACAAAGCAACACTTATAAACGTCAATTATTTTGCTTCTACATTTAAAACGATAGATTTATTGTAACAACTTCCTTACGAAATCGACGCCTTAACGCTTCTGAACTGCAGCAGTAGCTTCATGTTGTACGTAGAATGGCTTTTTTTTTTTTTTTTTTTTTTTTTTTAACGTGAGGGAAAATCCTCGTAGGATGCTATGCCGGACTCTTACCGACTAAAAAACCTCACGTAACGCCCAAGAGCCTATGGTTGAGAGCCCCGGGTAAGCCCTCAGGAAGGATGTCCCGTGACTCCCAACAGACCTACGGCCGCCAATGCGGCCTCGCCCATACGTAGAATGGCTATAAGTGACTCAACCATTAGAACAAGGTTGAAGGAACGTGGACTGGTACCGCACACGCCAGCAAATGGGCCGAAATCAACTACAGACCATCGAAGAGCGTGCTTTAACTTTGCAAGTGAGCACCTAAATTGGTCATACCTCCAGTGGAGTAAATTCTCGTTTCTGATGAGTGTAAAATTATGCTGAATGGTAACGATGGAAGGAACAAGGTCTACAGAAGAGATGGAGAACGGTTTACACAATGCTGCATTGAAGAGAAGAAAAGGTCGGCTATGGTGGCGGTTCGTATATGGTTTGGGGAGGAGTCAGCGCTGACGGTATGACACAGCTTGTCTTAGTGTTTGGGCCACGTCTACCTGCACTAAACTTTCATCGGTACAACGAACAGTGTCTTGAGCCAGCCTCACGTGGTGCCCTATGCACATTTTATTGGCAACGGCTGCATAATCATGCACGACAATGCTAGGGCTCATACCGCGGGCGTCGTACGAGACTATCTTACCAAAGTCAGTGTCTCCATTATGAAATGGCCAGCAAGAAGCTCAGACCCATTGCACATCTATGGGATGCGTTAAAGAGAAGAATTCGTCCAATAGATCCTGCTTAGCCAGCTGCAAAATGCAATCCAAGAGGAATGGAATGTAATGCCACAATGGGATCGGGCTTTTTTTTTTACGTGTGGTTTTATCCACTTTCTTCACACGCCATACAAGCTAAAAATTGGTCCGTAAACAAAGTACGAAACCTATGAAAATTTAACCTATTGAATTTAGAACATTAACATTAGAATTTGAAAATCTCATATATACAATTTTTTCCTAAATATACATTTTTTTCTGATAATCCTTAGAAAACTTGCAAGGTTGCAACGTGCAACGATTTTTTTGATGAGAAGTTTATTATGATGATTAAAGGTATTGCAAACCCTACATTTAACTTTAAAATGCAAAAAGAAGATTTGCAATACCCACTAATGTTATAAGCGCCCAAGTCTGTAAATTTGAATGGATGTTTGTTGATTATTTCTTGGAATACTGTAATTACATACATAATTATCACGTCTTAATCCATGAAGGGGTAGATAGATGTATAGTAAACGCCCACATTTCACCTTAAATGGTTAGTCCATTGCCGTGTTGTGACGACACGCGGTCTTAATTTTCAAGTCGCCGATAAATACCTTCAACTTGGCTTAGCGCAATCAACAAAATATGAGAACGTCGGGTAGGCAAATATACCTGTATAATTTTTAAATTAAGTACTTGATTAATTTTTCTGAACTTAATGTTCACTAAAAAGCAATTCAGAATCTCGCAGTTCTACCTAATCTAACAAGGAAACTAGTGACCGACCGAAGTTTCGGTTTCGGTTTCGGCCAGTTTCGGCCAAAAAATCGAGTTTCGGCCGCAGTTTCGGTTTCGGCCAAAATGGGCCGAAACTTTCGGCCGGGCCGAAACTCACGTGTTCGTGAATTTTGAGTGCCTGGTTCTGTTTGTGACGTGGTTGGGTTCAGCCCGACCAGTTAATATGTTACTAAACGAAGATTTAGAGATTTACAAAGGACTTCCAATCAAGATTAATAATAAATAATAATACAATTTTATTCAAACCACAAGCAATTACAAGCATAGAGAAGTATTAGATTTCTGTGTTATGTCTTAGACCACCTTTTTAGGGTCCCATTATTACTTTTAGTTACAGAATCCTCAAAAGATGATCTAGAATTCTAGAACATTACATGAACCTACCCCTTTGTAGTCGTTTCCGTACAAAAAGGGTAAAAGCAGGGTACCATTACTAAGACTTCGTTGGTCGTCTGTCTGTTTGTCAGCAGGCAGTAACTCATGCACCGTGATCGTTAAACTAATTATATTTTCACAAATGATGTATTTCTGTTCCAGCCAATTTCCAATAAATAATAAAAACAGACAAAATAATAATAATAAAGGGGGCCTCCCATACAACAAACGTGATTTTTTCTTCTTTAGTTAAAGATATTTCTAAAATGGCACTAAACACTAAACACTTGAGAAGATTTATACCGTTGATTGATGGCACTTGGTGGAACTTGCTGCGCCTATTGAAAAAAAACCGGCAAGTGCGAGTCGGACACGCACGGAGGGGTAAAAGCGGAACCCTATTAACGAGACATGAGACTTAGCCGCCCGTCTGTCTATTAGTCACGAGGTTGTATCGCTGGAACCGTGACAGATAGAGACCTAAAATTTTCACTGATGATGTGTTTCTGTTGCCACTTTTTATTTTTCAACGTAAGGATAATCCTACAGAGATACTTCTGTAAGCAGGCCTTAGAATTCCTAGACTAGAGTTCCGAAGACTGCGGAACTCTGTAACTTGGGTGGGAGAGTGCTCTTCCGCTTCCTCTCCACCGTCTCTTTCACGGGCATGACCTGCTCACAGGAAGAGGCAGTGGAGTCCCACTTACTCCCGCTAGAAATCATGGCTCGCACCATGATTTCCTGGTGGAGCTCGGACTGCCGAGCCTCAATTTCTCGAGACGCAGGCCTATGGCCCCGCTTCAGCACCTCTTTGCGCCATTTAAACAATGACGCAAGGGCCCTCGTGAGGGGAGTTGTGTTATTGAAACAACTGTTCTCGAACGATTACCATTTATTACTCTCTCTTAAAATACAAAGTAACTATATTTATACTAAAGTCTGTCATAGACTATATTACTACACCTCACTCGCTTCCAGGTCCCATGGAGGGTCCCGGCTAGGAGACATGCCACCTCAACTGAGATCGTGCGGTATTCCCTTTTTACCATGACGGCCGTCGCCTTCTGCGGGCTAAGCAGTCTAGCCGCATTGCTGGCCATCAGGGTCTCCGCCCATACGGGGGCCCGTATAATCTGGGGCTCGATGCGGTATCTGGGGCTCGATGCCTCCTACATAGCATCTGGATCCCTCAGGTGGCTTTTAGAGCTGCGTCTCGGTGCGTTGCTCCTCACACTGTAACGAGGGTGTCGTCGGCGTAACACAGAGAGAAAGAAAGAAATATTTATTAGGTGCAAAGTAGTTACGTTACGGCGACACCTCTGAGCAATGGACCACGCAGCACCCAATCGTAACCGATGTTCCACAGAAGCGGTCCTAAGACGATCCCTGTAGAACACCGCACCGACCCTGCCCTAGCCAGCTCGAGTAAGTTATGGCCCTCTCGGAAAGATAGATCCGGACAATTCGACAAAGGTAGGGAGGCATTCCATGGTAAAAAGCGCCTCCCGAACACAGCTCCATGGCAAGTTGTTGAAGGCATTGGCGATGTTAAGAGACACTGCCACCACCACCTCATCCTGTTCTGTTGCTGCTATAACAAAAAATAGGTAGGTACCTACTAAAATCAGAAAAAAACATCGCTCACAGCAAACTTAATTTTTGTGCCCATTTTTTGTAACGGAACCCTCTGTGCTGGAATCCGACTCGCACTTGGCCGGTTTTTTTTTTTATGCATGAACACGTGAGTTTCGGTTTCGGTTTCGGTTTCGGCCGAAACTGACCCTAGGGCCGAAAGTTCGGTTTCGGTTTCGGTTGTGACTGGAAAACCAGTTTCGGTCGGACACTAAAGGAAACAATCTCGTAGCTTATTATTAAGTTCTCTAAAGAAATCATAAAAAAATGGTTTTATATTAGGGACTACTATTAAAAATTTTAGAAATAAGAGAACACATACCTTCATATTAACTGTTAATTAAAATTAATTTTAAAACACATGGTTTTTTTTCTAATATGATTTTATTCTAATTATCTACCAATTACTTCTTTTTGTACTTAAAAGTTGCATTTAAGAAAATGATAGTAGACGGCCAGCATGTTTATTTTTCTAATCTGAAATAGAAAATTGCAAACATAAGAAAAAATACCTATAGGTATTAATATCAGTACACACTCATTTTATCTATTTCCTGATTCTTTATGCAGGTCAAATCTATCTAATCGTGCTCTAACCCCAAATTTACTTATCCAATCCGGGATGCGAGGTCCTACTAACATCTTCAGGACCCCAATGGTTTGGACCCTCCTCGTGGTGTACCCTGGCCAATGGAGTAGTAACCACGTCCCGTCGTCTGTAGGAGAGTGTTATTCCGTCGTCTTTTATTACCTCCCCTCCATGACATGTGTGAAATAATGATTCTATCACCCAATTCTATGGCGAACCGTGCTATCTACGTATGTTTATTCCTGCCAACCGTGCTTTCTATGATTCCAGCAAAAACAGAATACCGTATTAGATTTAGGTTCTACATTATTGTGTTTACTTACGCGATCTTCTTGATTTGACTCCAAACAAGTTTTTCGTCTGGTCTTCAGTATAGTCTGTAAATTGGTTTATACCATAAGTAGCAGTTGTACTTTCTTTGTTCAGTTTGTTTATATCTGCTAAAGAACGCTTAAACGCCTCGAAGTGAACTTGTTTATCCTGGTTATTTTTGTATACCTTATGATAGGTTTTTATGTAATCTTCGAAATATTGTTCAGCCTTAGCGAGATCATAATATCGAGGAACATCTCTACTTGAAACAGTGGCCACAGTGGCTGCCAAGAATAACATTACAAGACTGACGCAGTGCATGTTGACTGCTAAACAAACGATACCTTGGTCGACAAAGCTGGTATGTAGCACAGACCCTCCTTTATATAGAACTGCAGTGGCTAAATGCTTATCAGTATAACGTCACTAAGTTTGATTGACAGCCTTACCACTTTATTCTAGATTTTTTATTGTATTCACGTTAAAAGATAATGTGGCATGATATAATAATATATGTATATGTATAATTAAGAATTATATCGGTAAATATATGTATGCACGCTACTAGTTTAGTTGAATTGAACGTAGGTACAATATTTAAAAACATTTAAGCATGAGTGTCGAAAGTTTTTCAAAATGAGCGCGTCTGTCTACTTTCCTAATTATAATTATACATTAATCAATTAAAAACAATACTTAAGTATTTATAGATCTAGAGATATGCGGGGAAAAATTGTAGGAACAAACTTAATTATTAAGAAAAAAAAACCCGACTGCCAAGTAAAATATAACTGAAACGCAAAAAACAAGCTAGACATTTCCTTTGTGACTTCATATGCAACTTACCTACTGCAGGCGGGAACGAGCTACGAGTGGTGGTTTACAAAATAGCTAATGTTTCCATAGCTTGCTCCCGCCTGCAGTAAGTAGCTAAAGAAGTCGCAAAAGATATGTAGAGCTTGTTGTTTGCTTTTCAGTTGTATTTAAAAATCCGCCATTTTGATTTTATAGAAATTTTATTATATCTGGTGTCACTCACACAATCATGACGAATCAAATAACACCTCGCATTTCAATATCCGTCTAGCCATTCAGGCTGTAAGACGTGACAAAGAAATAGACATACATACATAGTCTCGAGAAACATTACCCTCCTTTCTTCGGCAGTCGGGTAAAAATTAGTATACAAAATTATGAAACTGACAAGTTGTTGAAAAATTCCTCTCCATAAAAATCGGTAAGTTAGTACGGATCTCGTATAAGGTTGCCTGCCTTGCCACGTTGGGTGCAATATGCCGCTTCCATAGAGCAACACGATCTGTAGCTTTTATCGGGAGTAGTTTTTGACGTTTATCTTGTATTGGTCGCATTGTTCTAGGTATAGCGTCAACCAATCGCTTTTACCCGAGGCTCCCAACCGTAGGCGAACATAGGTAGGCAACGTTTAATTTTTCCTACAGGGATGCTATACCTTTTACAAACCACACATCCTACCCAATGGCCTACGGTTGGGAGCCCCGGGTAAGCCCTCGGAAGGATACCCCAGTAAGGAACCTACGAATTTTGCCTTATGAGTGTCTCAGATCACTGAGACGTTAGGTCAAGTGTACCTGAAAAACTAAAACACCAACACATACAATACTACGGACAGGGATAGATTGTGGTATGGAATAACGTATAAGCTACATTTTATCCCAGGAACATGTTCCCACAAGAAACGTTTACGGGAATCAAATTTCACGCGGACAAAGCCACGACCATCAGCTAGTACTTATTATGAATGTGAAAGTTTGAGAAGATATTTGGATGTTTGTGACTCAATCACGGGTTAATCACTCTTAGGGTTTACAGGGACGGATTATAGTTTTGAGTAACACATTTAGAGTAAACAAGCTTAACTTTTTATCCCGGGAATATGCGTCAAAAGAAGCAGGAACGGTATACGAATTCCACGCTGCAAGCATTATCTAGTCATGTACAAAATTAAAATTTTTGCTTTGAAAATGTCAAAAACAAATTCACGTAGATTTATACACGTAAAAAACATAATTCTTTATGTGTATGTACATCTTTTCTTTCCTAATATTTTGATGGAAATCAATTTTGTTCTAAAATAAATAGTGCAATATTAGCGACTGGGTTTTTATAAACTTAACAAATAAATATACTCCCCCTCCCACTTCATCTCTCTCTTACTAAGGTGACGTAAATGAAGTTCTGAGTGTCAGCTAGCCTATATAGAGCCTATTCGATGCAAACAAACAGACAATCAAATCCTTCCTCTTTATTATAACATTATTTTCTATACTAATATTATAAAGATAGATTTGATTGTTTGTTTGTTTGCATCGAATAAGCTCCGAAACTTCTAGACCGATTTGAAAATTCTTTCACTGTTGGGAAGCTACACTCTTCGTGGTAAACATAGGCTATATTTTATTTCCGTATTCCCACGGAACGGGAGCTACGCGGGTGAAACACCATGACGTCCTCTAGTATTTAATACTAGCTGACCCTCGGAACTTCGTTTACGTCACGCATGGTGTATGAAAGGAGGTGTATTTTTTCATCAGACTCATCAAGCAGCGTATGAAACGGCCCTGTTTGCTTAATCATAAAAGAGCTTAAAGATTAAGGCTATTCTAAAACCTTCGGCGCGGACTGAATTACTTTAAAATAGTCTTAATCATTAAGCTCTTTTATGATTAAGCCAACACGCCCGTTTAGAATTACCCTCACATTCAAAGAAACCCTTGAATTGTAGGTTTTGCGAAAGTTGAGATGCCTTTCATTCCTGAACTACAAAACCCTCAACATTAAAACTTGTGAGAAACAATCCTTAAAGTACTCCCTTTATAACACTGAAAAAATTTTTGGAATCGCATCACGCGTTGAGAAATTACAACTGAAAAACCATTTTATCTTTCATCCCCTCTCCCGCAGAAACCGCGTAAAATTTTGGGATCAAAAGTATCCTAGGACCTTCCTCGGACTATAAGCTTCAAGTGTACCAAGTATCATTTAAATCGGTTCAGTATTTTCGGCGTGATACTTATTCGGGATACAGACAGACAGACAGACATGAAAAGTTTAAATTACATTTTCGGCTTTAGTATCGATTAGAGAACGCCCTCCAATTAAAATTTTCAAAATATCTTCCATGTACAGACTCTCGACCCTCAACAGTTTTATTATAAGTATAGATAATGTTATTATAAGGATTATAAATATAATTATAGGTTTGATTATTTGTTTGTTTGCATCGAATAGGCTTCGAAACTTCTAAACTGATTTGCGAAACCCTTTCACTGATTGGAACCTACACTATCTTCGGGTGACATAGGCTATTTTATAGCCGTATTCCCTAAGGAAACGGGAACTACGCGGGTGAAACCGCGTGGCGTCTGCTAGTTATGTACAAAAGTAATCTACAAGTTACTGTACCTATGCGTAACAAACAAACGAGACGAACCAATTAAATCAAATTAAGGCGAATACAATCTAAAGTAAATAGAATAAAATAACTCATTACCTTCTATGAAGATAAGGTAAGTAGCAGTAACAACCTAAGCCGAGTCTTATATGGCATGACTGCTGAACGGTTCAACATCTCCGGTTCGAAGTAGTGCTCACCTCGGGCAGAAAAATAATATTACGTCGACTCCATAGAGCATCGTGACCTGTGTGTAAGGGTATCGATGTCGCGTTGCTCTGTGGTCGATCTCAACTATGGGATACCTCTCGTACACCGGATGTCTAGCGCGCTCTGTCTGTTACCACGCTATGGACCGCGCACTCGCATGGTTAATCAATGGAATGCAAAAAAATATGTCTCTGTACTCCAAGTAAACACTTTCTATCCCAGAACTCCCTTGGATGGATTCGTAGCAATCTATGAACAGGTGTGATTTGATTGAAGACATTGTCTCTGAAGGACTGCCTCTGTGGCGCAGTCGGTAGTGATACCGCCTGCGGCGCTGGAGGTCGTGGGTTCGATTCCCACCGGAGACAAATATTTGTGTGACCCATAAATGTTTGTCTAAAGAGTCTGGGTGTTTTTGTATAATATGTATGTATTTAAAAGTATATAAGTATTAATATCAGTGGTCTGATGTACTGATATCCCAGCAAGCTGACCCCATGGCGAGGGGGTCGCAGTTGCGCAACGCAACACCCCGTGGCAGACGCCCCAGTGCTCCCGGCCTTCCAGTCGGTAGAAGCACTGGGAACGTTACACAGCCGTCTTTTGACGGAGTTGACCCCATTGCACGAGGGGGTCGTGGTATGGCGGGCCTTCAAGGCCCGCGGTGTTTCGTCGGCTCCCGTCTGCGGCCGGTTCGAGCCAGTTTGCTGTGCGGCAGCGGCCGTATGTGCGGCTGTTCCGCCTGTGCGGCTGTTTCCGCCTGTACGGCAGTTCACCTGTGCGGCAGCTACGTAGCGCGGCAGTGTTTGTCCAGCTGCTGCGTGTGTGCGGGCTGCTGCATGTACGGTGGTTCCGTCTGTGCGGCCGTTCCACCTGTGCGGCCGTTCCTTCCGTGCGGCCGCTCCGTTCAGCACCGGTAGGGGCCTGTCACTGCGGGTCATGGTACTAGCCATGGTCAGCAGTCAGGCGTGCTGAGTCGCCATCGATTCAGCGGGAGGTGCACTGTGCGGGGGAGCGGGAGTAACCGATAATGCTCCCGCTCTGCCGTGCAGTTCGGGGGCGCCGCGGTGAGGAGTCACTGTGCGCCCCCGATTGTTTCTTGACCGTGGGCGTAAGGTCGGGGGACCCCGCCCACCAACGGTCACATGGCGGTGGGCACCTTCCCCGTGTTCCGGGGGTGCCCATTGGCGCACGCCTGCGCCAGTCGCTCTCTGTCTCCTCTATAACAGAGGGGCGAACGAGAGCGGTGCAGGCGTGATCTTCAGCTCCTTAGGGAGCTTTGGGGAGCCGCCCATCTAGCTCCCCCGAGGAGAGCCCCGAGTTCACGGGGCGCCCCTAGCCGGGTCGACGTGAATAATCTTTTGATATCCCTCGGCCCGGCTATAGGGTGAGGAGGAACACCGCGGGGTTTAGTGGGTAGGACGGTCCACTCCAGATCGGGCCGGGAGTCCCACACACCATCCTAGCTGCCCCCGCAGCTGGGATGAAGGCGCGTAAATGCGTTCCCCGCGTCAACAAATAAAAAAAAACTTTGGGATCAGATAGCGTTGTGTGAGATGTCCGTGAATATTTATTTATTTATTTATTATTTATTGTAAAAGAAACTGGCGTCTGATCTTCGCTGTTACAATTATTTTCGTCAGTGCCTGCGCCCGTAACTGCACTTAGCGTACAGGTGCTATGGAGATCATTGTGACTCCCTGATAAAACCCAGCCGAATTTTCTGCTTATTGTGTAATCAAATTCAACAACGGTTCTTAGGCACATATAATTCAGTAAACCACTTCGGGATCATATAGGTATTATGGATGATGATTGACGTTCGTTTGTATACGCTTGGATACCTCAAAAAGTAGAGCGTCAATAAAGCTCAACCTGATAAGAGAATTAAATATTTTCTGTTTTAATACGGGAACCAGTTCCTATGTGAAACGGGTGCGGGTAAACTGTACCACACACACAAAGTGCGGCCGCATATGTAGTACTGCTGTCACCTCTGGGTGCCTCTGGGCGGGGGCTAAGCTAATGCAATATGCACTGGTTTTGCTCGTTATTGTAATGTTTATTATCGTAAACATTATCTGTAATGTTGCCAATTCATTCATCTGCGGATGTTCCAACTTTATAAAAACACCAAAAAATTGGCTACAAATAAAACATCTGAATATCAGAAGCCTTTTTTTTTTTTTTTTTTTTTTTTTTTAACGTGAGGGAAAATCCTCGTAGGATGCTATGCCGGACTCTTACCGACTAAAAAACCTCACGTAACGCCCAACAGCCTATGGTTGAGAGCCCCGGGTAAGCCCTCAGGAAGGATGTCCCGTGACTCCCAACAGACCTACGGCCGCCAATGCGGCCTCGCCCAGGGGGTGGTTCGGGTGCAATCCCGCGTCTATGGGGGGTTTCGGGTGTGACCCCGCTTCTAAGGGGGGGCGTGCGTAAGTGCTCACGTCACGCTGCCGTCATGGGCCTGCTTCTGTAAGGACGGTGAGCGGCCCTCCCACCGTCCTCAGACCCCCGGTCATGGAGGCCGATAGTCCTCGGCGAAGACACGTCGGCGGCGCCCGGGGCGCCGACTGCGGAACTCGGGTGGGAGAGTTCTCTCCCGCACCCGGCCCGCCGCCTCCTTCGCGAGCATGACCTGCTCGCAGAACGAGGCGGCGCAGTCCCTCTTACTCCCGCTGGAGAGCATGGCTCGCACCATGGCCTCAAGCGAGAGGGTGTCCACGCCCAGACCCACTACGAGGACCTGTCGCTGTTGTGCCCACGCCGTGCACTCCACCAGCGTGTGGAGCGCCGTGTCATCGCTGCGGTCCTCGCAGTGCTGACATTCGGCCGTGGTTTCCCGGTGTTTTCGCCACAGATACCTACCGAAGCTACCGTGCCCGGCAAGCATCTGTGTCAACCGGTAGGAGAGAGCACCGTGTCTTCTCTCCAGCCACTCGTCCATGACCGGTCTGACGGCCGCGATTGTGGCGAATCCCCCCTTTGGTTGCTCAAGTCGCATCTTCCATGTCTCCAGGGTTTCCTGGTGGAGCAGGGTCCGCTGGGCCTCGATTTCTCGAGACGCAGGCCTTTGGCCCCGCTCCAGCGCCTCCTTGCGCCATCTGAACAGTGACGCAAGGGCTCTCGCTTCCAGGTCCCATGGAGGGGTCCCGGCTAGGAGACATGCCGCCTCACCGGAGATCGTGCGGTATCCTCTTATCACCCTGACGGCCATCACTCTCTGCGGGCTCATCAGTCTAGCCTCATTGCTGGCCGTCAGGGTCTCCGCCCATACGGGAGCCCCGTACAGGGCCATGCTTCGCACGATCCCAAGGTACAGCCTCCTGTAGGGAATATCAGAAGCCTCAATAAAAATTTTAATCAATTTAAATCTGTTGTTAGTACGGTGCCAGTTAATTTGGATATTTTGGTGCTAACTGAATGCAGGTTGAAAAAGAACAACTCTGTTTCACTCCTGGATGGTTACAACTCAAACGCTACGAAAAACATAAGATCCAAAACGACGGGGTTGTTTCATACACGAAGTGTGGTCCTGGTCTGCTCTGTCGAGTTTATGAGCCTAACACCAATTGCCTTCTGTGTGAAACGGGGGATATACGATAAATATTTATCGCTCACCGTCTTATACGGATCTTAAATCTTATTATAATAGCATATCACACCTATCACATATTACCTCCAACATTAAGTCGGTCAAAAATGTGACTATTATAGGCGTCATAAATGTAGACATAAAAATAATAATATAGACAGTAATTGCTTCACTTGGGCTGATTCACATGGTTTTTTACCCGGACACCTTCATTTACAGGACTACATCGTCTGCCTCTACTTTGGTTCTGGTAATTCACATCACAGATCACCTACCAACTGTTTTATTTCTCAATATTAAATTCGAAATTTATACTAGGGCTCCAAATTTTAAAGTTCTTCTTGATTATGTGTCTATTAAGAAAGAAATAGATGATTTGAATTTTGAGCCGATTACGGAGGAATCAGACGCAAGTCTGGCTACAAACTCGCTGATTTCAATTATTCAAAGAATAGTACATAGAAACAGTCAAACTGTAAAAATTACTCACAAAATAGAAACCAGAAGCCTTGGATCACAACTGGTCTCCTGCATTGTATTTGCATCTGCCACTCAAGAAAGACCCTAATAATATAATTCTTCGTATCACATACAAGCGATATCGTAATTTTTGCAATTCTCTTCTACGGAAGCTTAAAAATTCTTCGAAAGCAGAAGAATTCGCTAAAGTTCAAATTGATCCCAAGACTACATGGGAGCTGATTAACAGGATTTCTGGTCGTAAACGACATAGAACTGTTGCTAGTGAACTGCTTGGTGTGTGTGCTGATGACAGAATATCGATTAATCAAGTCAATCATGATGAAGAAATGATACTCCAATGATGTACATAGCCATTTATTCTTCTGCTCTTCGTATAATAGATACTACTCGTATATTTCCACTTAATGGTTTGATAAAATAAATAACAATCCAATGATTGTAGATTCGTTACATTTTTATTTTCACAATTTATCTAATACTTGCACAACTAACTATTAATTAATACAAATATTCTACTTTAACTAATTAGCACTTTACTGAACTCGATCTGGAAACAGAATGTGTTCTTTTTCCAGAATATTCACTTTTTATCGCCTTTCAACAAATCCCACCTCATACTGAACATTTATGTCAACTCAACTACCCACTATTTTCGAATAATCAATAAATGTTTTATGTACAGGCTAATCATTCTACTATGAGGCGGTGTTGACATCACAAAAATAACTTATTACTACCTAAAACTGAATGGTTTTAGCAAAATCACAACATTCGGCCATCAGACAGCGTGCTATCTCCGGAGCACGCAGTAATCACAACATTCGGACCTGTATATTGAACTAATCACATTTTTATACATAACGTACATAACAATAATACCTTTATGCGGCTTTTTATAATATGCTAAATCAAAATCTTAAGGGTCGGTTATAGCGCACAAGTAGGCATTTGGCGCTCCCCTCGCCCCGGACGCGTGACACACCGCGCGCCGGCAGCGGCAGTGAACTCTCATGCCACAGTATACAGTAGAGTAGAAAGAAACAGCATGCTAACTTTGTTTGACGTAGTAAATGCATCTAACTTTAATATGTGTAGTGATTTATTAGAGTTTCGTAAATAAATGAGTTAATTATATATATTATACTATTATTTTTAAGTTTGTTTGTTTGTTTGTTTAGTTGTTTGAACTATAGAGTCTAAGAGACTGCTAGTTGAATTTCAAAAGTTCCTTACCAGAATGTCTATTTTTCAAAAATATCAAAATATATAACATCACGCTAAGGCGAATGAGAGCTGAGCAGCAACGAAACATTTTTCGAAAACTAGGATATTTCATTTTTTTTGAGAGTTTCCGTTGCGTACGTTTGCTAGATGGTTACAGTTGCGTAAAAATGAAAATTACATAATAGCTGGTCATAAAAATTTCTAAAGTTTTCTAAAGTTGTTATGCTAAGTATGAATCACGTGATCATTTTGCAATTCAATATGGGCGCCGCGCCATAATCACAAAATTTCATGATGGGTATCGTTTAAGCTCGGCGCTCGTGGCCCCGCGGACTCAGTGTTCTGTAAACGATCACTGCAGTAAGCAACTTTCTCTATGGCCAGTCCATGGATGGGTGACCATCCATGTGATCACTTCGTGATATTTATTTGAGCGTTTCCGTGCTTCGGAAGGCGCGTTAAGTCGTTGGTCCCGGTTGCCAGTAAAATGACAGTCGTTAAGCTTAATTAAAGGCTTTATTTCAACAGCAGGCAGTCACAACCTGCGCCTGTCCATTTAAACACGGCAATACGGCTCACCACCTATTACGTGGGACAAATTATACAAAGGTAAAATGTGGGCATATAATATGCCTCTGCCTACCCCTTCGGGGATAAAGGCGTGACCATATGTATCGTTTAAGGGGTTTCTTGGTGTGCTGAGTACAAATCACGTGATAATTTCGCAATCCAAAATGGCCACCGCGGTGTAATCACAAAATTTCATGATGGGTATCGTTTAAAGGGGTTTTTAGTATGCTGAGTACGAATTACGTGATAATTTTGCAATCCAATATGGTCGCCTCGCCGTAATCACAAAATTTTATGATGGGTATCGTTTAAGGGGTGTTTGGTATGCTGAGTACGAATCACGTGATAATTTTACAATTTAATATGATCGCCGCGCCTAAATCGCAAAATTCCATGATGGGTATCGTTCAAGTGGTTTTTCGGTATGCTGAGTACGAATCACGGGATAATTTTGCAATCCAATATGGCCGCCGCGCCGTAATCGCAAAACTCCATGATGGGTATCGTTTAAGTGGTTTTTTGGTATGCTGAGTACGAATCACGGGATAATTTTGCAATCCAAAATGGCCACCGCGCCGTAATCATATAATTTCGTGATGGATATCTTTTAATGGGTTTTTTCGAATGCTGAGTACAAATAACATGATAATTTTGGAATTCAATTTGGCCGCCTAAGCTATTTACAGTAGTAAATTAAAAAGATTTGCTTATTAAGTTTAGGCCTAGCAATGCGAAAATACTATGACAACAGGATTTTTGTAAAATTAAGGCCAATGACATTAAATTGGTACCTAGCATACGAAAGAATCCCTTAATCGGTACCCATCATGAAATTTTGTGATTACGCCGCGGCGGCCATATTGGATTGGAAAATTATCACGTGATTCGTACTCAGCATTCCAAAAAACCCCTTAAACGATACCCATCATGAAATTTTGTGATTACGGCGCGGCGGGCATATTGGATTGCAAAATTATCACGTGATTCGTACTCAGCATGCCTAAAAACCCCTTAATCGATACCCAACATGATATTTTATGATTATGGCGCAGCAGCCATATTGGATTGCAAAATTATCACGTGATTAGTACTCAGCATAACAAAAAACCCCTTAATCGATACCCAACATGAAATTTTATGATTATGGCGCAGCAGCCATATTGGATTGCAAAATTATCACGTGATTCGTACTCAGCATAACAAAAAACCCCTTAATCGATACCCAACATGAAATTTTATGATTATGGCGCAGCAGCCATATTGGATTGCAAAATTATCACGTGATTCGTACTCAGCATACCAAAAAACCCCTTAAACGATACCCATCATGAAATTTTGTGATAACGGCGCGGCGGCCATCTTGTATTGAAAAATTAGTACGTGATTCGTACTCAGCATACCAAAAAACCGCTTAAACGATACCCATCATGATTTTTTGAGATTACGGCGCGGCGGTCATATTGGATTGCAAAATTAACACGTAATTCGTACTCAGCATACCAAATAACCCCTTAAACGATACCCATCATGAAATTTTGTGATTACGGCGCGGCGGCCATCTTGTATTGCAAAATTAGTACGTGATTCGTACTCAGCATACCAAAAAACCGCTTAAACGATACCCATCATGATTTTTTGAGATTACGGCGCGGCGGTCATATTGGATTGCAAAATTAACACGTAATTCGTACTCAGCATACCAAAAAACCCCTTAAACGATACCCATCATGAAATTTTGAGATTACGGCGCGGCGGTCATATTGGATTGCAAAATTAACACGTAATTCGTACTCAGCATACCAAATAACCCCTTAAACGATACCAATCATGAAATTTTGTGATTACGGCGCGGCGGCCATCTTGTATTGCAAAATTAGTACGTGATTCGTACTCAGCATACCAAAAAACCGCTTAAACGATACCCATCATGATTTTTTGAGATTACGGCGCGGCGGTCATATTGGATTGCAAAATTAACACGTAATTCGTACTCAGCATACCAAAAAACCCCTTAAACGATACCCATCATGAAATTTTGTGATTACGGCGCGGTGGCCATATTGGATTGCAAAATTATCGCGTGATTCGTACTCAGCATACCAAAAAACCGCTTAAACGATACCCATCATGATTTTTTGAGATTACGGCGCGGCGGTCATATTGGATTGCAAAATTAACACGTAATTCGTACTCAGCATACCAAAAAACCCCTTAAACGATACCCATCATGAAATTTTGAGATTACGGCGCGGCGGTCATATTGAATTGCAAAATTAACACGTAATTCGTACTCAGCATACCAAATAACCCCTTAAACGATACCAATCATGAAATTTTGTGATTACGGCGCGGCGGCCATCTTGTGTTGCAAAATTAGTACGTGATTCGTACTCAGCATACCAAAAAACCGCTTAAACGATACCCATCATGATTTTTTGAGATTACGGCGCGGCGGTCATATTGGATTGCAAAATTAACACGTAATTCGTACTCAGCATACCAAAAAACCCCTTAAACGATACCCATCATGAAATTTTGTGATTACGGCGCGGTGGCCATATTGGATTGCAAAATTATCGCGTGATTCGTACTCAGCATACCAAAAAACCGCTTAAACGATACCCATCATGATTTTTTGAGATTACGGCGCGGCGGTCATATTGGATTGCAAAATTAGTACGTGATTCGTACTCAGCATACCAAAAAACCGCTTAAACGATACCCATCATGATTTTTTGAGATTACGGCGCGGCGGTCATATTGGATTGCAAAATTAACACGTAATTCGTACTCAGCATACCAAAAAACCCCTTAAACGATACCCATCATGAAATTTTGTGATTACGGCGCGGTGGCCATATTGGATTGCAAAATTATCGCGTGATTCGTACTCAGCATACCAAAAAACCGCTTAAACGATACCCATCATGATTTTTTGAGATTACGGCGCGGCGGTCATATTGGATTGCAAAATTAGTACGTGATTCGTACTCAGCATACCAAAAAACCGCTTAAACGATACCCATCATGATTTTTTGAGATTACGGCGCGGCGGTCATATTGGATTGCAAAATTAACACGTAATTCGTACTCAGCATACCAAAAAACCCCTTAAACGATACCCATCATGAAATTTTGTGATTACGGCGTGGCCGCCATGTTGGATTGCGAAATTATCATGTAATTCGTAGACATTTTAATGCATTAGGTAGCTGGTTACCATGTCGTGAAAACACTTAAAAAGTAAAAGATCACCACATTTTTACCATGAGTCGCGTATGTATTTGTAACGGTTAATCTAATTACATTTTGCCCATTACTGATATTTTTATACTGTGGCGCGATTTCAACGTAATTTGGCATAATAATTACGAAATAGTTGCGAAAAAAACTGACACAGGTCCTGCCTCCACAAGCGCCAGGGCGAGACTGATCGGCCGTCAGCGGCGCAATTCCATTGCGTTTGGTAGATATTCGTACATGATAACTATGTAAATAGTTGTTTATAAAAAAACGCTCGGAAAATGTGTATAAAAACTTAATACCTTTAATTGAGTGCAAAAAATATATATAAAATGTTAATAGTTTAGCCACAGTTTTGAAAAAACTTTTCTGAGAGAGTCAACTTTGGGATTTTTTTCTATCTAGTGAAATTTATTGGATCGTGTAACGGGCTCGGAATATGTTTAGCTTATATCCTTAACTAATATATATATATTTTTCAGATTTAAAAACCCTTTACTTTTTGACTAGAATTGTTTCAAAAAACTCAAAACTGACCCACGCGGCCTTAAAGTTAAATTAAACCTAAACCTTCTCTATATCTTCTATCTACTTTGTCTATAGTCTATAGGCTTATAATATTAACTCAATCATTATTTAGTTTGTAAAACTATAAGTGAGAACTTGAGTCTGGCGAAACGTCAAGAATACAAAACAAAGGCAACAAGTAACCAGTTCACAGAGCAGACCGCCTGCTGAAACTATTTACAAACGTAAAATCTAAAAAGTGATCTTTTTTTTAAAACCCAGCAGAGTCTGCAGATCACTTCCAGGTTTCCTTTTCCAGGAAAAGAAATCATTACATGTGTCAGCAATTAGTGTAAAATATATTTAATAGTGGAATACAACTAGTAAAAGCGAGTGATTTTTCATAAAAAATTCATTAGGTATCTAATATTACCATCATAATAATATTACTTAAATAATATTTGTAAATTAAATTGTTAATCTCATTTTAAGCGAACTACTGTCCTTATGAGAAATAGAGTTCTTTTAACCTTAATAATCGTCTAGTTTCAGGCAACGTGATGAAGCCACAATATACCTATATACCTTAACCCTAAGGACACATAAATATAGTATTTAAGGCAGCTCTTGTGGCATTCTCGAAGTTACTTTTTTTTTATATCAACATCTATCCTTACAGGTTTCCCTAATTCGATAATGTTACAATGTGTTTATCATTGCCGACAATTTTAATTAATGAATTGTAACTTAGGGCATAAATACATCGATAGATTAAATTCCGATACTGTAAACTAACTTTACTAAATTGTCATGCAAATAATAATGACTTTAGATAATCATTTTAAATATTAATAAAAATCTCAGATGATAATTGGTGTCTTATAATGTAATAATAGTTTCATTCGTGTAATAATGTCAATAATTAATAATTAATAATTTCATATCATACTATAATAAATTGTGTCAAACGTTTGCAAACATAAATCTGAAATAGGTAGGTACGAATTATGTCAAATAATAATAATAATATAAAATAATCATGATATGCGCATAAAATGTGTCAATGCAAAATGTATAAGCATTCTTAAGTCAATCACTGAGATACTCTGATTAATCTAACCATACCAACACCTTCAAATTCGGTTGGTAGCCTGTCGCAAGAGCGTATACCTACCACTGTTTAACTGGGTAACTACCCATAAAGTGTCATTGACCTTATGCAGTCTACTATGATAACAAGAAAGACTTTTTTTTTTATGGTTGATGTACATGTTATAAATTCGCAAGATTTATTGGGAACTTTTTGGTTAGTAAAACCTTCCTATTTCACAAATACAGGATAAAAACTAGACATATAATTATTAGACTACTATTTACTTAGAAATAGTATGGTATTACTTTAGAAATGGTATTTGAATAAAAGAAACTGCAAGGTACGATACCTATATTTCTTGTGTGGTGCAGCCACAAGATTCTGATGAATTTCTTATTCTCATAATGTTATGTACCTACTCCAGAGAGACTCTTGGACGTAATCTAAATTATAGAATATCGCTTTTATGGATATTTTGTAAGATACAAGATTAGGTACTCCGCAGGAGGATACAGGTTAAATTTGAATACACTGTTAAAGTAACTCAAATTTACAATTCCATCTACATCTGTTAATGCCTCATCTTTTGCACAGCAAAAGCTGGTGAACTTAACCTTTAGCTAGTTTTAAATTGAATCAAATTATCTAAAATAACTACTAGGAGCGGCTAACCCCACAAGTTCCAACTCTCGACCATTTAGTTAAGCATTGGTTTCTATGTGTTACAATAGTCACGGTAAATTTAAGACTTTAGAAGGTTTTCTTTTCCATTTTTATCAGAATAAGAATATTAACGATATTTGTTAAAAAATATGAAAAAGAAAACTCCTAGTCGAGTCGTAAACGTAAACTAAACCAATGGGTATAACTATTTAAAGGGGAAATGCTGCCAGTCTTTGGGTACAATGTCATTATTTAGATTTAGGTTAGTTTAGATAGTTATAATGTAAATAGATAATGTTACATTGGATTATTTTGGTAAATAAATATGTAGCAAGTCTCATTCTGTCAGATGCTACAATACTTTCTAGGCTGCAGTCCCACGATCTGATAAAATTCTACAAGGAACTCTGATAACGTAAGCTGTTCAGGGTTCTTTTTTTCATTTTGCGAACCAGTCAACTTTTGTTAGAATATAGGATATACATTTAATTCTAGCCTTTACCTCTAACAAAATGGCCCTAAGTGGTCTAAGTGCATAAATATACTGTTAAAAGGCAGTTTTACCTTCTCTTCAGTCTTAGCGGAATTATAAATATTGCATTAGTAAACCAGTAAGACTGAATCTGTTCTAGCGTAACCATAATAAGCATCAGAATTATACTTAGTTTACTTGGTCCTAAATTATCCCTATAGGGCATTATGTCTTAGTATACTCATTTGACTGGACACTAGTCCATGTTGAAGCGGGCTTAAAAGAAATCAACAACCTGACGCTATTTGTGGTACCTACTAAATCCATCCTTGTCATAGTGGTACTACAGTATTAGGACTGCTGGTAAGAAGTATGTTACAGCCGGTGTACAGCGTAAAATTAAGGCCTGATAGACACCTACGTGCCCTTTTTTTTAAACAGTTTACAGGGCGTTCTTGTAGTGTAGTTTGTCGACTGAAATACGCAACTAGTATAATCTGATAAACTAAACTAGTCAGAGAATACCACCTAACCCTGGTGAACTGCAACCGTATGCACTTCGGTCAGGCTTCTGAAACTCGCCTACCCCTACAGCAATAATTAACGCCCGAACGGAGACTTCTAAACCGCGTATGGCGGCACGCAAAATGTTTCTATCTTTACTTAAATTTCTCTGTATATATATATATTTTTGCGATTTGTAGGTGTGTTTAGAAATACCTATAAGATTAGCACTAGCTTTAATCAAGATCAAGGAAGTAAAACTTGTGTACGTACTACTAAAAGTTATTCCGTTCCTCAGTGTTTCAATCAGGATTATCTATATTAATATTATAAGAAGGAAAGATTCGATTGCCTGTATGGTTGTTTCTTTGCGTTGAATAGTCTCCAAAACCACTGAATCAATTTGAAAAACTCTTCCACTACTGCGAAGGCACACCCTCCCCGAGTAACGTTCCCGTATCTCCACAGGAATGGGACTACGCAGGGAAAACCATGCGGCAACCGCTAGTATTGTCTTCGACCAGTAGAGGTCCGTCAACTAGGTCTTTTTACAAGGATCCAAGTGTAATATTTAGCTTAATAACTCATACAGTCCACTGCCGTTGTATAGCTCTTTCAATAAAAAAAGGTCTTTATAATAGATATTGCTAGCTGTCTCACAAAGTCTTTTCACAAAACGTCGAAATTAGATAAGAAATCCTAAAATTGTCTACCCATGTGCATTGCACGGTATCTCCCGGGATATTTTGAACACCTGATATGATATGATATGATTTGGTACAATTGGTCAAAAAGGTCACCGTCTATTACAATTAGAAATTATATTATATTCCCCAATAATAGAGTCCATGCCTAAAATGGTCGCCAGGGATTTTTAATGTGCGCGACACACTAAAAACACAACGCGAGTATGTGTAGATAGAATGTGCTGCGTATGGTGGCGCATTGGATATTGATAGTGTGACTCTGGTCATAGAAAACAACACAAATTGATTCTACTCAACACGCGTTGCGTCGCGTTTTAACAATGTGTTTCCGCCTCAAACTTCCGACGTGTATTTGACAGGGATAACTCTTGAGGAAACCCACACTATAACACATATAGATTGTTATGAAGTTAAAAAGTTCAACTAATCCTCAGCCATATCACATTTTTAAAACGTGATACATTATATCTATATCTATATAATTATAATTCCATAAATAATTCACTATGAGTTCTTATCAATAAGGTACAACTAAAATAAGTTATAAAAGACCACAATTCCTTGTCTGGAGGACTCGTGTCGCGGTTGCTCAAGGTCGTTAGCAATTATCCGAATCAAAGTCTTAATAGCACACCTACATGGCTGTAAACAGCACACCTGCACGGCTATGGAAATAACTCACATCATACCTGCATGGTTGCGCTTCTACAGCACACCTACACGACTGTAGACAGCACACCTGCACGGCTATGGAAATAACTCGCATCATACCTGCATGGTTGCGCTTCTACAGCACACCTACACGACTGTAGACAGCACACCTGCACGGCTATGGAAATAACTCACATCATACCTGCATGGTTGCGCTTTTGCAGCACACCTACATGACTGCAGACAGCACACCTGCACGGCTATGGCACTAACTCACATCATACCTGCATGGTTGCGCTTCTACAGCACACCTACACGACTGTAGACAGCACACCTGCACGGCTATGGAAATAACTCACATCATACCTGCATGGTTGCGCTTCTGCAGCACACCTACATGACTGCAGACAGCACACCTACACGGCTATGGAAATAACTCACAAAATACCTGCATGGTTGCGCTTCTACAGCACACCTACATGGCTGTAAACAGCACACCTGCTCGGCTATGGAAATAACTCACATCATATCTGCATGGTTGTGCTTCTACAGCGCACCCACATGGCTGCAAACAGCACACCTGTACGGCTAATGGAACTGAGTCTCAACATACCTGCATGGTTTCACCTTACAGCTCACCTGAATGGCTGCCAACAACACACCTTGCACGGCTATGGGACTAACACACATAATACCTGCATGGTTGGACAATCACTTGCAACGCTCAGGGTTGCACAGCAGCATTCATTACATTTACTATGGCCAGATATGGATGGGTGACCACCACGTGGACCACTTTGTGACATTTATTTACGAGCGTTTCCGTGCTTCGGAAGGCACGATAAGCCGTTGGTCCCGGTTGTCAGTAAAATGACAGTCGTTAAGCCAAGTTGAAGGCCTTATGGGCGGCTTGAAAAATTTCAACTGTGGGTCGTCACAACCTGCGCCCGGGTCGGCAGCGCGTGTGTAGCGCCTCTGGTGTTGCAAACGTCTATAGGCTACGGTTACCAACCTTCCGGTGGGCCGTAAGCTTGTCTGCCACCTAAGTAGTATAAAAAAAAAAAAAAAATTCATACTTAAATTAATAAAATAATGTCTAAATTTGTCATAGTACGTCTCGTTGATTGGAGATCCACGCACTAAATACAGTCTTTGCCTTTGAGAAGTCGTTAAGTATCTTAACCACATACTTTTAAAAATAAATAGCAAAGACTGCAAGTCTAGTCGGTATTAACACAAAATATTATATTACACATAATTGATCTATGTAACTGCAATAAGAACGGTGCGTACCTATCATATTTGGTCACATTTATTTGTCCTATGTAAAAATAAATTTATTCACCGTACCGGTAGAGGGTATTCACAAAATAAATTAAAATAACTAACTGTAGTTATGTCCAAAATGTCTAATAGGACGTCTTATTAACTGAGGATCCACGAATTAAAATGAAGTCCTAGCCCTTGAGAAGTGGCTATGTAACTTAAATATGTACCTACTTTTTGTTTCAAGGTAACTAATAGGTACATATGGGCATAATAGTGGGTATTACCACAATAAAAATATAGCTCTATGCAACTACAATAAAACGATAAGGACCTTTTTGTCACATTTCTGTGTTCAATCTAAAACAAATGTATTCACTGTTCCGGTAGAGAATATTTCCTAAAACCCTTACCGGTGTTAAAAAAAAACTTCGTTAAATGGACACCGCAGTCAATAGAGTTATGTAACCCCAGTTTGCAGCAATTCGTTAAAGTCAAATACTTTCTTGACTACAGTAGAAAATGCTACGAATATAATACACGCTAATAGGAATAATCACGAACCATGATTAGAATTCGAATAAACTTTTACTTACAGTTTTAACTTGTCACGGCTTGGCTCGCAGGTTATCACACTTCTGAATTGATGAAGAAATGATACTCCAATGATGTACATAGCCATTTATTCTTCTGCTCTTCGTATAATAGATACTACTCGTATATTTCCACTTAATGGTTTGATAAAATAAATAACAATCCAATGATTGTAGATTCGTTACATTTTTATTTTCACAATTTATCTAATACTTGCACAACTAACTATTAATTAATACAAATATTCTACTTTAACTAATTAGCACTTTACTGAACTCGATCTGGAAACAGAATGTGTTCTTTTTCCAGAATATTCACTTTTTATCGCCTTTCAACAAATCCCACCTCATACTGAACATTTATGTCAACTCAACTACCCACTATTTTCGAATAATCAATAAATGTTTTATGTACAGGCTAATCATTCTACTATGAGGCGGTGTTGACATCACAAAAATAACTTATTACTACCTAAAACTGAATGGTTTTAGCAAAATCACAACAATCAATTCTTTGCAAATGTCAACTTACGGCGCACAGTGATCAATTATTGGATATTAGGTGGATTTTATTCAAATTTGACATTGTGACTGTGAGGGTACGTAAAACAAATTATGTCTATGCGATTGGGGGTACTTACCTCATATTATTGTTTAATATGAACGGTTGAAGGTAAGTCATTACTGAGATAACAGCTAGTGTATGCAGTGTTCTCGCTAAATGTATCGATTTGTTCAATTTACTTCCTGTTTTCGCGCACAGTTAGGTTATCTATTTGCTGTGACTTAACAGTGCAATATAGCGCATCACTAAATATTGTACACATTAATAAAGGTATGTGCTTCATTTTGTATACCACATAGTAGCTGTAAATTGTTACAGTAATTTGGGAAAAAATATTCAAAACTTAACTTAAAATTTAACATTTTTTTTATTTTAAAGCCTGTATCTTACGAGGAACATATTAGAACATAGTCATTTTTACACTAGTAGATAATTGAAAGTCTGTAGTGTGATATTCAATTAAAAAATTTACCCCAAAGTACCCCTGCCTGAACAAACTTTTCATTTATACAGAAAACGGTAGTGCAGTTAGAAATACCGATTTATTTAAATATCTCAAAAAACACCCGCCATTAAGGCCATACCCAGGGCTAACGACCTTGAGCAAATGGGCGATATGACTCGCTAACATAGAGTAGCGCAACTACAGAGACATCAGAGTAAAAGAACCACGGATGAAGAAGAAAAATAGTAGCGGAAATGCGTTCCTCGCTTCACCAAATAAACAAGAAGCTGTGAGACGGTCTCACCCGACTGCCCCTCTCTAAAACGTTTATTGTGAGAGTTCAATCCGATTGACGTTGTCATTTTTGTTTTATTTCAAACTTTGAACAGATGATCCACGTGACCTAGTGACGTAGTTTAATGCGTTTAGTCGCATAATGCCTAATTCGCAAAATGGCACCCGAGTCTGAAAAGGACTAATTCGCAAAAGGACTAATTCTTAAAAAGACTAATTCGCGAAATGGCTAATTCTGAAAAGGACTTATTCGCAAAAGGACTAATTCTTAAAAAGACTAATTCGCGAAATGGCTAATTCTGAAAAGGACTAATTCGCAAAAGGACTAATTCTCAAAAAGACTAATTCGCGAAATGGCCAACTCTTAACTAGGTGTAATGTTGGGTGTTGGTTATAAAAAAAAACCACGAAGGCTAATGCGGGAGCTCCGCTCCGCTCCCGCATTAAGCCTTCTAAACTAACTTATCGAAGTCGGGGCGCGCAGCATTCGACTTTACCTACCAATTTCGATGGTGTACCTCCTAAACGGTTGCAAATCGAATGATGCTGATTAGCCTTCGTGGTTTTTTTTTATAACCATTCAACACCAACATCATACGCTGTTAAGAGTTGGCCATTTCGCGAATTAGTCTTTTTAAGAATTAGTCCTTTTGCGAATTAGTCCTTTTCAGACTCGGGTGCCATTTTGCGAATTAGGCATTATGCGACTAAACGGTTTAATGCAACAGAGTCACAGACTACAGAAAAAGTCTCGCCATAAGCCCCTCTGCACTCTATTTTATAGAGAGAGGCGAAAAGTAAATTAAAAACAAAGGAACGTTTGTATTTCAATTATCCTTTGTTTTTAAGTGTAGTAAAAACACACTGCAAAAAATGTGATTGATCATTACGTAAAACTTAAATGTGACGAATTCACAAAGACGAATGTTCATATGATTAAATTCATTGTTTTGTACTTAAATTATTACAAATCCAGAAAGGGTGGTCTTCCACTCGCTTAAAATTTTTGTTACTTTTGGAATAAAATTTCATTTCATTTTATTATTACAAACAAACAAAAATAGACGTAAACGCAGTTGCGAGGGTCAGCTAGTTATGTATAAATAAGAAGCGCTCGTGGCACCGCGGACTCAGTGTTCTGTAAGTGATCACTGTAGTAGGCTCATTCACTATGGCCAGTCCTTGGATGGGTGACCATCCATGTGACCACCTGCCTTCCGAAACACGGAAACGACGCTCAAATAACTGTTATTTGAGCGTCGTTTCCGTGTTTCGACAGGCACGTTAAGCCGTTGGTCCTGGTTGCCTGTAAAATGGCAGTCGTTAAGCGAAGTTGAAGGCCGTTTTGGCGGCTTGATTAATTTTAACAGCAGGCAGTCACAACCTGCGCCTGTCTATCTCAACACGGCAATACAGCTCACCGCCTATTACGTGGGACAAATTCTAAAAAGGTGAAATGTGGGGACATAATAATATGCCTCTGCCTACCCCTTCGGGGATAAAGGCGTGACCATATTTATATATGTATGCAACTAGCTGACCCTCACAACTTCGTTTACGATGACAGGGGGGGTATTTCTTCATCAGACTCAGCAAGCGGTGAGTGAAACTGCCCTGTTTGCTTTATCATAAAAGAACTTACACGTCGAGGTCGTGGACTGAATTGTTTTAGAATCTATTCTAAAATAATTTATTTCTGTCCACGCCTTCGGCACGGATGAAATATTTAACACTGGACTTAATCATTAAGCTCTTATAATGATAAAGCAATACGCCGGTTTAGATTTACATTCAAAGGAACTCTTGAATTCTAGGTTTTGAGAAGTTGAGATGTCTCTAACTCCTGAACTTCCTCGGATCAATTTTCATTCAAATCAGTAGTTTCGACGTGATACGTATTCGGAATACAGACGGACATGAAAATTTTAAATTTCATTTTGGCTTAAGTAGATATCGATTAGAGAACGCGTTCTTTTTTTCTAAATAGCTTCCATGTTCAGACTCTCGACCCTCAAAGGTTTTAATATTATGAATAGATATAGACTAGCAAGAAACTCGGCGGGCTATTCTTTTCAGTGCTCTGCTTACTATAATATAGACTTAAAAAATCATAACAAATTGTTTGAGAATCCAACAGAGCCAGCAGATCATTTCCAGACTTACTTGTCTAGCAAATAATTGTATACAATTTTTGGTCCCGAGCAGGATTCGAACCTGCATCTTCTGGTTTGCCGGACCAGACGGCCTCACCATTGGACCAACGAGACACTGCTCTCGACCGTCAACTCTTTCACTTTGTTACCTTAACCAAGTTGCCGGTAGATAGTGCCTACGTCGCCCCAAGACGTAATAAGCTGAAAAAATTGACGGTAGAGAGCAGTGTCTCAAAAAAAGCAGTGTGTTAATAATAACTGTAATATAAGTATTTTCATCGGTTGTCTATATCCCTTAGCACGAAGTTATAATAGCTTAAGTTGTGTGGGAATGTCCACAAATATTTCTTCATTTATATATATTTTGAAACGATTAAGTACCGCTTACAATATTAGCATGACTATCTTTCGAAGTAATTTAATAAAACAATACATAAAATAAGTTCAAATGCATTATATTCTCATGTAATGCAGTATGCATTGTGTAACTCGGGCTCTGTTACACGCATTACTCTGTACATGAATGAAAATATAACATTTTACGAGAATATTTTGCAGACCAGAGCGACACACGTCCGTCTAGCAACACGACTCCCCCCGCACTAGATTTTCGGGCGAGCGCGAGGAAGCAAGCAATGTGATGTTTTCTTTGAATACATTATTAGTTATAATTAGTTAAAACTTATACTAATTCAAAATTGAAGAAAATCATTTTATAGGTCTATGTTTTCTTTAGTCTCTGATATAAATTTTATTATCATTCATTAATAAATAGATGTCATACAACAGCTTCTTCTAAAAAAATATGGGTTATTTCAATGATGTTTTACTAATTATTTATAATAAATACACAATTTCTGATAAAACCATCTTTTGACACACATCTTTTAGATTTCAAATCTACTTTTGGCTATCATTTTTCGTATACTAATACCGAGAAGGATGTCTTCATTTGCACCTCTTTTTCGCAAACTTTGTCAACCAGTCCCCTTAAACCTGCAACTAAGAAATCTAAAGTTATGTTTTTGAACTATATTTATGAGGTCATTGGAGTATCAGATTTGACAACACAACATCAAAATGAGTTACGAAATTCAGTACCTACATATCTTTTGTTTATCACCGTCCAGAAATTGGATTAAAATCGGCAAAGATGTTTCCAAATTTGAAAAAAAATATTAGGATTGGTTGTCTAAAAGCACAATAACATCTGGAGATCATAATATTGAACAGCCTTCAACTTCTGGGTCTGTAGGTAGAGGACGCCCGAAAAAGGATTTCATGGATTTAGGTGAGAGAACTATGCGTAGAAGGTTAAAAGCCGAAGTATCATCCAGAAGTGAAGAAGAGTTGTGCCTAGCAGCTGAGATGAAACTTCATTCAGTCGGAAGACGTAGGGCTGCTTCAGCACTTCATAATATTTTATCATCTCCTGACTGTACTGTTAAGCTACAAGACAGGGTACAAAATGAAATTTCTTACGCAAAAGAAGCACTAGCACTTTTTATTCAATTTAAATTAACGCGTCTTCAATATATTGAACTAAGGGCATCAGCTATACGAAAAAAAATACAGAACTTTTAGAAGAGACGCAAGCAGACTAATGATGATTTATTTAAAATATTATTGGTGTCGTCAGATCCTCTGATGTCGATTTTACGCCCCTTACCCCTAAATCAGAAAGATATTTTTTCTGCAGAAGTCATAAAATTATTAGAACAACCTAATTTGATACAAACGAGGAAGAACCTTTACACATTTTTTTTTTGTACGTTGGAATATCAAAAACTGAATTTAAATAAAGATTAATTTATTTTAAATATTTTAATAGCAATATTTTCAATAACAGTAGTAGATTATTGTAATTCCAAGTTAAAATATTTTTGTCATCCTAAATTGTAATTATTGATCACAGTGCGGCGTCTGCCATGCCCAGTTGCATCTCAGCGGCTAGGAATGATGCCACGCCTTCAAGTCCCTCGCCACTCTCGTCACTAGGTATCATACCGGTTAATGACGACCAGATCGACTCCATTATTAAATCTTTGAAAACGACCAGTGCAGCTGGTTAGGATGATATACCAGCTAGAGTGATGCAGTTCTCGCGAGACGTCCGAATTCCGGCGTATCCCAGTAGTTCCATTGCGTAGTTCCATGATGGAACTTCGGCCCACCAATTACTCACATAATGTAATATCGCGATTGGTTCGGGTGTATTCCCTAAAGCACTAAAAAAGGCCATTGTGACACCCATCTTCAAGAGCGGGAATAGAGAGTGTGTATCAGATTATAGACCTAAGTATATCGGTACTCAGTTCACTTTCTAAGATCCTGGAACGTATTCTAAACTCATGCTTGATTCAATACCTGGAGAAGAATGGTTACATTTCACGTAATGAGTTTGGTTTCCGTTCGGGTTTATCAATAGATGATGCTATTATGGGAATCAGTGAGAGTCTCGTTGATAAATTGGACAATAAATATAAGTGCTATGGTATCTTCCTTGATGTTTCAAAAGCATTCGATACGGTCTCCACACCTATCCTAGTCGAAATTGGAATCAGTTGGTGTGAAAAACTTGAAAGGCATTTTAAATTATTTACATAATACATACTTACTTGGCCTTTTGAATATTGATAATTCGACTTCGGGTATTTTTGGCTAATGCATTTTAAGTAAAGGCACTCTCATTTCTGGTATTGTAATGTGTAACCATTAAAAGATATATTAGGTATAAACAATAAATGTTTGTGGAAATTCTCACACAACATCGTCTAGCTAGCCGAAAATAAACTAATATAAGCTTGTTCTTTGGAATGTAGACGATAGATAGATAAATAAAAAAAGCCTTTTATTATTCCATGGGTGTTAATTTGAACTGAACCTTCACGCGCTCTCGATGTGAAGACTTTTAAGAGACCAATCGAAAGGGTTTCGTGTTCTTTCCTTTAGAGCTACGGAACCCCAAAATGATTGCTGTTGTAAATTTGAAACATAAACTAATTGTAGGTACTGCCAGTTAGTTCCTTTATTTTGTTCTCAACTTCTTTTGTGATAAGTCATACTCTAGTGTAGTAGTCATAGTCGATGACTGATCGATGATAATAAATTGAACAAAGGTTTTAAATTTTTAGAAATAAGAAAAACTAACCTTCAAATTATCTTTTAATTGATAATAAAAATTAAAACAGATTGGTTTTATTTCTACCATGATTTTATTTAAACACCAAATACTTCTTTTTGCCCAGTTGCATTTAAGGAAATTATCATAGACGGCTAGCATTTTCATTCGCCTAATCTGAAAAAGAAAATTACAAGCGTAAGAAAAAATATAATACACTTCTCATCAGAAAAATCTAAACACCTTGCAATTTTATGTTTTCTAAGGATTATCAGAAAAATGTGTATTTTTACCCGAACGGCCGAAGAGGAGGGTAATGTTTTTCGAGACTATGTATGTTTATTTATTAATTTAAAGCTTTAATTAATTCCATACTGAATTATAAATAACAATAACATAATGAGAATTGACAAAGCAATTAATTTACAATGTAATACATGTTAGCAATACTAATTTGTTCTATTTTTTTTAATTACTACTTAAATCATTAATTTAAAACATTGTGTACCTATGTCGAATTCTTTGTCACATCCTACAGCCTGAACGGCTTTACGGATTTTGACACGCAAGGTGTCATTTGACTCTTTGTAATTGTGTGAGTGACACCCCCTACTCCTCGCGTCGTGCTCCTCATTACTGAGGGTCGTGATTCCCCCTCTGAATCACTCTCTCTCTGACGATATTGCGCCATCTGTTGCGATCTTTGCAATGTGGAAAGCATTATATAATCCAGTGTCCAACGCAGTGCGTATCCAGTACCACCAGGTATAATATAATTCCTAAAGTATAAAAATGGCGGATTTTTGCGCTATATTTATTTGACTGCGATGGACGCAAAAACTACTGAACCTATTTCGATACGGTTTTATTTGTTTATAAGGTGTTAGTCAGACTTAAAATCTTACGAGTACATTTGTTTGACTGCAATCGGTTGAGTAGAACCAGAAATATGATCAAAACTATATTAATTAAGGTTAAATTTCGGTTTACTTCACCTTCACTACACAAAAATTAATAATACTCCACTTCTAAGATAACTAAAAAGTTTTAAATAAACTTAATTATTAACCCTAGAACCGTACCCATCATAGACTTTAAATAACAGTACCCAGGGGTACCCCGTTAAAGAAAACATTTTTTTCATAAGAATAGACATTTATTAATATAATCAACATACATAGACTTTTATGGCACTTATTTCAGTCTCACATTACATAATTAAACAAAAAAATACCAAACTTTTATTAACAGTTTTGGCAAATCTTCTATTGGTGCTCCAAACATATAAAATTTTTAGATTTTTCACATCGAGTGCTTGATTTACGGTCTTTTGAGCTGGGACAAAAGGATCATCTACCAGATTATGAATCTGAAGAGGATGGAGCACTAGAAGGTCGTGCTTTTTTAAAATACCGCCAATACTTATTTGTGCATGCATTTTGTAGATGCATACCCAGGGGTGCTGTAGTACTCCACTCAGGCTTGCCACGATCGCACGCTAACAGGACTCGCGCCCGGCCGATGCTTCGACACGAGCCCCTGCCCCCCGTAAATACGCGGAGGTGCGAAAAGATCCGTTTTAAAACAAAAAAGTTATAGCCAATATTACATTTTTTTTTTCAGTTGTACCCCAGGGTACGGTTCTAGGGTTAAGAATACAAAAAACCAGACTGCAAAGTAAAAATGTCAAGCGAGTGGTGGGTTACAAAATAGCTAAATGTTTCCATAGCTTGTTCCTGCCTGCAAATATTGCCGACCAAGTAAAACAGTAAGTAGCTAAAGAAAATTACAAAAGAAATGTAGAACTTGTTTTTTGCTTTTCAGTTGCATTTTTACTTTGCAGTCGGGTTTTTAGCATTCTTAAATATTAAGTTTTTAGAAATATATTATAAATGTCAAATGTCGTTTAATAGTAAATATTATGAGGTTTTCAAGCGCCATGATCACGGTGGAACTCCAGTAAGCCTGTGAACTATGGGGTGGAAAGACATCCAGCATTTTTGCCACAAATAAAGGGTGTGACGGACAAGGTGGCAAATATCCTCAAAAAAGTTTCTGTAAAAACTGTTTTCCCCCCTTTTAAACGACTGTCGCAATATCTACGCACACCTAAAGATGATTTCCCACTGGACAGGCCGGGAGTGTACAAAATTCACTGCAGCTGCGGTAGTTCGTATATAGGACAAACCAAACGAACTGTTACGTGCCGAATAAAAGAACACATCAGGGCAGTCAAAAATAACGAGCCACAGAAATCCGCAATAGCCGAACACCTGTTTGAGTCGGGTACTGACCACTGGATTGAGTTACATAAACCTAAGATGTTGTCGACAGAACGCCACTACTTACGAAGACTGGTTAGGGAAGCGATTGAAGCGATTCCCACAGTGAAAGTGAGAGTGAATCCAATAGTAGTGGTGTTGAACGACACAAACGAGTGCGAAGGAGGGTAGATCGATATATGTAATCCTAAGACTTTCTCTTTTAACCGCCAGTACTTCAGTTCCACCGTGATCATGGCGCTTGCAACAGCGTCGAAATATCGGAAAAACTCAATAATACATGGTAAATATCCTTAGACCATATAACACGGGACTAGCCTTTCCGAACCACCGCATACAAAAATATTCTGCCAGTTTTCATACAAATGAAGGGGGAAACACAAAGACATATAAAATTTCATTGCATTTAAAAATGTATTTATCGACAAACGCGTAATGGCTGTTGTGTGTTAATTGTTATTGTACAGTCAACTACAATGTAATGTACTAGTTTAATCATATAAAACGATGTACTGATGTACAGGCTTTTCATAAAGCCAAAAGACCAAATGGTCATGTGCAATGGCAGAAAACAATGCTTAAGTAAGGCGCATCCTGTGGTTAGATGATCTAAGTAAATATCCCGTTAACTCTAATAATAGATCTATTTTTACCCTGTATGAAGTGTGAAGAAAGTGGATGTTACAACACGTAAATGAAAAAAAAAGCGTTTATTTAATAACTTGTATACCATCCCCGAGCTCTTAATACTGCTTTCATACGGGTTTTTTATCGATCGGATGAGAGTCACGATCACATGTTGTGGCATTCCATGCAATCAATACGACATCGCTGCTAAGTGTCCAAGCGTTTTGTGACTACCCTTGATACTAACATGACTCAGCAATCAGATGAGTCCGTAATTCTTCACTAAAGTCTTGTGCTCTTTTGAAGGAGTTTCAAGGAGTTCCGTCGTAATTCCGTCCTCTCGTCGGCAAACGAGTAAAATGTATTGTGAAAGAATAATATTTGATTACCTTCCTCAATAATTGTAAATAGGGTATTCATTTTATTTTCGCCTTCGATATCGTATTTTTACAACAAAAAGTTATTTGTAGTAAATATTATCAGGTAGGGAACTCTAGATAACCTGTAACCCGACACTTTAATTTTTAGAATTCCATGCCCAAAAGGTAAAACCTGCGTCCTGAGACTCCGCTGTCTGTCAATAGGCTGCATCTCAAGACCCGTGATATACGTGAATACAATTTTCACAAATGATGTATGTAGCCGTTATAACAAAAAGATACCAACATAAAAAGAACCGGTAAGTGCGAGTCGGACTCGCATACAGAGCCGTTCCGAAAAACGGCAAAAAAATGTAGTTTTTGGTATTAGTCCTTGTCCTCCTTTTTTAGGGTTCCGTAGCCAAGTGGCAAAAAACGGAACCCTTATAGATTCGTCATATCTGTCTGTCTGTCTGTCCGTCCGTATGTCACAGCCACTTTTCTCCGACACTATAAGACCTATGCTATTGAAACTTGGTAAGTAGATGTATTCTATGAACCGCATTAAGATTTTTACATAAAACTAGAAAAAAAGCAGTAAATTTTGGGGGTCCCGATACTCAGAACTGAAATCCGAATTTTTTTTTTCATCAATCACATACGTGTGGTAGGGTATCTATAGATAGGTATTCAAAAATACTATCGAAGTTTCTAACAGCATTTTATTCTACTCTCTTAGTCTCTAAATTCTAAACTAAGAGAATGATAAACCTAGAAAAAATATATATAATGTACATTGCTATAAAAACTTCCAAAGAAAATTAGTTTGAACGAGATATAGTAAGTAGTTTTTTTTTAAACGACACCGCAATATTGGACTAGAAAAATCACTACCACAGCGAACGGTCAAAACATCAATCAAAGTTACAACGAACTACTAGAACTTTTACTAGGGCGAGTCCGACTCGCACTTGGCCGGTTTTTTCTGATTTTAGTTTTGTAAAATTTTCAGCTCTCTAACTGTCACGATTCCTCAGATACAGCCTCGTGACGGACAGATAGAGGGATAGCAAAGTCTGATAAATAGAGAATACCATATTTAAATTAGGTTCAATTGGGTTTACTCACGCGATGGTCTTGGTCTGACTCCATTCAAGTGCTTCATCTCTTCGTCAGTATAGTCAGTAAATTTGTTTATATCATAATGAGCACCTGAATTTTCTTTGTTTAGTTGGTTTATTAGTATTAAAGCACGCTTAAACGCCTCAAAGTGAACTTCTTTATCGTGGTCATCTTTGTATACTCTATGATAAGTTCTCATGAAATCTTCGAAATACTCTTCAGCCTTAGCGAGATCATAATATTGAGGAACATCTTCACTTGAAACAGTGGCCATAGTAGCCGCCAAGAATAATATTACTAGACTGACGCAGTGCATTTTGACTACTAGACAAACGATTCCTTCGGTCGACAAAGCTGGTGTGTTACAGAGAGCCTCCTTTATATAGAACTGCAGTATGATGTAACTTTAGTATGACTGACAGCCTGACCGCAGCGTTCTATTCATAATTTGTTACTGTATGCACGTTGACATAATGTGACATGTTATCCTAAACTACACATTTAACTATGTATGTATAACTAAGAATTATATCAAAAAATGTATGTATGCACGCTGATAGTTCGAATTGAATTTTATGTAGATACAATATTTTAACATCATCTAAACAGGGTGCCGCATTTATTTCAAAATGAGCGCGTCTATCTACTTTCCTAATTTATACATACATATTATCACGCCTTTTATGTATTTATCAATTTAAAATTGTATTTATTTAACATTAATTAAGTATCTATAGATCTAGGGATATGAGGAGGAAAATTGCAGGAAAAATAAGTTATATAAATTGAATATGATTGTCAAGCTGTTGAAGAATGCGTCTTCATAGATGCAGGTAAGGTAGTACGGATCTCGTAAGGCTACCTACATTCCGTGTTGGATGGTATTAAGCCTCTTCTATAGCGTAAACCAGTCGCTTTCCGATGTCGATAAAATAAACAGATATTTTGTGTATATATTATATTAGTATATTAGTTCGTGCCATAGAAACGTACCTAAGTGTTAAAAATAATACACAATCTAGGTACTATTTCTTGGGGTAAATTAATTACATTAGTTATAAGCTTCATTACGAAACTACATTTAAATCAAGAAATATTTACTATACTCAATAAATTTGCCTTATTATTTGTTATTTACATACATACATACATACATATACTCACGCCTTTATCCCCGAAGGGGTAGGCAGAGGCCTATACCGGCCCACATTTCACCGTATACAATTCGGTCCCACGTGACAGGTGGTGAGCCCATCGCCGTGTTGAAATGGACCGCCGCCGTCAGAGCCTCGTCCGTTGTTCAGCAGGTGCACGAGCTTGCACGTGAGGTTGACTTGGGCCCGATGGTGTTGGTAGGGCCCCACTACACCCATGTTATTTACATAATGTTATATAACATTATTGTGACAATGTATAGGGCATAAAAATCATAACTTATTAGTACTTTACCAAATAAATAATTCAGGCAAATCTGTCCGCACAGAATCATACTTTAGTACTAATAACATTGAAATAATCGTCTATGTATTGTGTTAATATAGAGATTTATAGTCATAATAACACAATGGCATTGAAACGTCAAGTGTTTGTTGCTGTTTGCATCAGGGATCCTCGTACCTCGTATTCGTACGTACTGCTCGTTCGCTCTAAGTTTTCCGCTCGGCTCCATACTAAAAGTCGAATTTTTAATTAGACGAAGTAAGTTGACAGCAACTAATGTCACTTTTTCATACAATGTTGCATATTTTCTATGACGAAGTGACATCAGCTACTGTCAATTTACTTCGTCTACTTAAAAATTCGGGTATACGCCTCTACGCCAGCGGCAAACTTAGAGCGAACGGGTAGTACTACAGAGCTTGGACCACGGCTCGCGCTATTGCGGATCCTAACATCTCTGAAGTGAAGCGCAAACTAAATGTCGCCTCGAGGGCCAGTAAAAGAGCGATTGCCTGCGCTACAATTTCGTTGGCAGAATTGGTGAGCGACTAGCCGGCTACCCTTCGGGAAGTCGTGAATTCTGGTCCCTCGCCAAAGCTGCTGAGGGAATCTTTTGTCGGTCGGGATTACCACCTCTACACAGGCTGGATGGTAGTCTGGCCCAAAGTGCCAAGGAGAAAGCCGAGCTTTTGCGTTCTCTCTTTGCCTCCAACTTGACCATGAACGATGGAGGTGCGCTTCCGCCTGGCATCCCCTGGTGTGGTACTTCCATGCCAGAAATTAAATTCAAGCGGCGAGAGCTTCAATCCCTTGATATTCATAAGTCGAGTGGGCCGGACGGCAATCCCGCTGTAGTACTTAAGCGGTGTGGTCCGGAGTTGTGTCCGGTACTTACACGTCTTTTCACGCTTTCATACTCCATGAAGCAAGTCCCGGCGTCGTGAAAGATCGAGCACGTGCATCCTGTGCCAAAGAAGGGTGACAGGACCGACCCAGCCAATTACAGACCTATAGCCGTCACCTCCCTTTTATCCAAGGTGATGGAGCGTGTAATTAATACACAGCTCCTAAGGTACCTTGAGGAACACGACCAGCTCAGTGACCGGCACTACGGTTTCTGACACTGTCGCTCTACTGGTGATCTTCTTGTGTACCTCACACACCGCTGGGCGACGGCTATCGAGAGTAAGGGCAAGGCTCTAGCAGTGAGCCTAGACATCTCTAAAGCCTTTGACCGGGTCTGGCACCGTGGTCTTCTTACGAAATTGCCCTCCTATGGACTGTCCGAGAGATTATGTGAATGGGTGGTCAGCTTTCTGGCCGGTAGAATTATCAGGGCAGTCGTTGACGGCAGCTGTTCTGACTGCATGGCCATAAACGCTGGAGTACCACAAGGCTCAGTGTTGTGTTGTATTTTGTTGTGTTTCTGGTATATCGTAGGTGTATAGCAGGTAGAAAATTGGACCTAATACACTCCCTTGTGGTACCCCTGCTTCAATTGTGTTAAGCTCAGAATACGCATCTTCTTGTCGTATTCTGAATGCTCTGTTGGTGACGTAAGATGTTAATATGTCTGAAAAAGCTTTTGGCAGCGTTTTTTTTAGTTTATATATTAGTCCTTCGTGCCAGACTTTGTCAAAAGCTTGTGCTACATCTAAGAATACTGTACTACAAACTTTTTTACCTTCTAAAGCTTTCTCAATGTTATTCGTTATCCTATGAACCTGGTCTATAGTAGAGTGGTTTTCTCGAAATCAAAATTGGTGGTTTGGTATTAAATTATTCTTGCTAATAATTGGTTTCAACCGCTTTAATAAGAGCTTTTCAAAAAGCTTAGAGATCATAGGCAGCAAGGAAATAGGCCGGTATGAAGTTGCTTCATGAGGTGGCTTGCCAGGTTTAGCTATCATGATGACTTCAGCGACCTTCCATGCCTCGGGTACATATTTTAACACAAAGATGGCATTAATAATCTTTGTGATTTTAATGATGGCTTTCTGTGGCAATTGCTTTAAAATTGCCCCTGTGATCTGATCATATCCTGGCGATTTTTTAGAGCTAATGTTGTTTTTAATTTCTTTCATCACTTCCTTTGGCGTGACGAGTTTAATTCTTTGATCCTCTAATACGTTGAGACACGTGAGGTTTTCTGTCTGGTGTCTGTATGGCTGAAATTTTTTTGCAAGGTGCTGTGCAAACCTGTGTGCTTTTTGCTCGTTGCTTATTGCCCATTTTCCATTGTCGTCCCTAATACTCGTAGGAGGAATTTGTGTCACTGACCTTTTGAATCTGAAAAAATCTGTTGTGTGGTCACCAGTTAGCTGCTGTAAATTATTCCTTAAGCATTCATCGTTAAACAGTTGAATTTTTTTCTTTAAGATTTTGCTAATATTATTAAGTAAAGTTTTGTCTTTAGGATATCTGGTCTGTTGCCATCTTTTTCTCTGCTTCCTTTTTTCTGTTAGTAATGTTATTATTTTCTTGGGATAAGTGTTACCCTTGTACTTGGCTCTTAGTGATGGCGAATTATTCCATGCACATTGCTGAATATTCACGGTCAACTTATTAGTTTCTAAGTCGAGATTGTGTAATTTTAAGGGCACATTTAAATCTATAGTTTTTTCTAATTCTAATCTAAAGCTTTTCCAGTCTGTATTTCTGAGTAAAATGTTATTACTTAATCTTAATATTATCGAAGATACATAAAAAATTACTTGATAAATTTTTAAATACGAAGAAGTCTATAAGGTCAGGTACTTTATACCTATCAGTTGGCCAGTACGTTGGTTTTCCTGTACTTATTGTTTCACACCGCATCTCTTTAATCGCACTTAGTAGTTGTCTTCCTTTTGTCGTAGTTAACCTGGACCCCCAGTACTTATTCTTAGCATTAAAATCACCTCCCAGTATGAACCTGGATCCGAGGAGGTCAAAGAGATGCATATATTGTTCTGTGACTATTTTGTGCCTTGGGGGACAGTAAATAGAAGCGACGACCACAGGGCCGAATTTAGTTTCGATAGATACCGCCATGGATTGCATGTGAGGTGCTTCATATCTATTATATTCATAGTGGATAATATTTTTCTTGATCATAACCGCGCTACCTCCTCTAGCAGTATTGTCCGGGTGGAGTGAGTTATATATTTTGTATCCTCTAAATTTAATGTGAGACTGTTTAGTGAAGTGCGTTTCAGATATCAAGCACACGTCAATGTTTTCTGTATCTAAGACTAACTACAACTCATTTTGGTGTTGAAGTAATCCATTAGAGTTCCATGCCATAATTTTGAGACTGTTATTCATGGTTGTTTTGTGGGGCAGCTATTTTAACGCTGGATTCTAGTTTATCTAGTCTTCGATCGAATGAGGATATATATTTTAAAATTTGACTAAGCTTGTCTTCTATGCTCGATGGCTGTAATGATTTCTTGCTTACATGCGCATAGGAAGCTTTGTTTGTAGTCAGTATACTAGACATTACGGGTGACAATTGTTACACGGGCCGTTCCGGTGTATTCAACGCAAAAAAAGACTCCATTCCCTGTAGCGCCACAATTTCAGGGCACATCTCTCACTATCTCTGAAAGTATAGGGATCCTTGGTGTTGACATCTCCAGTGACGTGCAGTTCCGCAGTCACTTGACGCCAAGCTGGCGTCCAGGAAGCTCGTAGTGCTCAGCAGGGTGCGGTGGTACTTAACTGCGGCGCAAGCCCTGCTTCTCTATAAATCGCAAGAGCGGCCGCATACGGAGTACTGCTGTCACCTCTGGGTGGGGTGCACCTGAATATCAGCTTCGTCCTTTGGACTCGGTGCAAAGGCGAGCTATGAGAATAGTCAACGATCCCATACTTGCAGGTGGTGTGGAACCTCTTAGTGACAGGTGATACTTTGCCTCTGTGTGTGTGTGTTCTACCGGCTGTACAACGGTTTGTGCTTGCTCATCATCGCACCGCTCGCCACAGACAGGGTGTTCATCCTCACACGTTGCGGCCTGAGCGCTCGAGCATGGATAGAGGCTCTCTTAGATTGTGCAATGATCTCCCTGCCTCGGTTTTCCCAAACGCCCTGCAGTATGGGGTTATTCGAAAGGGGTCTTAGAAGGTTGTTATAAGGTCGGCAGCGCGATTGTGGCGCCTCTGGTGTTGCAAACGTTCGTTGGCTGCGGTGATCACCAGTACATCTGGTGGTGCCGTATGCTTGTCTGCCACTTTAGTGGTATATAAAAAGAAAACCTACTTTATATTAGTAACTAGGGTATCCTTCCGAGGACCCGGGACTCCGAACCGAAGGCTGTTACGTAGGATACATGTGGTTTTTAGTCGGTAGGAGTCCGGCATAGCATTCATGTAGTATTTTCCTCACGTTATAAAACTGTAATAACTAACTATAATATAACTAGTCAAAACAAAATAAGGGCCACTTTGAAAAGCTGATGGCTTTCAGGAAGAAGAGAGAAATGAGAAGAGGTGATGTTTAGAATTCAACAATAATGATTTATTTAAAAGAAAAAGAAAGAACTCGGGGTCGTGGTAATTTCGGGCAGCAAGTGCGGTCTCAGAAGGCCTTCGGGGTTCGACTTATCTCAGTATTGGTCTTCCTGTAGCCCGCTGCAGTTCGCCAGGTAGCCGTGCCGTCCCCAAATTCGGCTGGCACGGTGTTTTCGAATCGTAGGGTGGACTTCTACAGCCCGTAGGGTGGATGTTGACAACCCGTAGGGTGGATTTCTTGACAACCCGTAGGGTGGACTTCTTGAACCCGTAGGGTGGACCCTGGAATGTTCCAGAAGACGGGTTAGCTGGAACCCTTTTTCCCGCCCATTGCTAAGACAGCCGATCCCCGTTAAACCATTTAGGAGATTTTCATAATTTTATTATGCTTCTCTTTCCGTAATGCTATCAAATGTGAATTTTGGAAATATTAATGCCATCTAAAAACAAATTTGCAAAAAAGACCAAGTCTCGCAACTCAGTTCTTCTACCGTAAAAGTAGTGAGATTCGTGTTGTTTTAAATAAGTAAGTTGACTCGGCAATCACATGAAATGTATCTCACAAGTGCTCTCTAGTGCGATTGGCAAGTAAATTATACAGGACTAGCGACCAGCTCCGGCTTCGCACGGGTGCAATGCTGATACTAAATACACTACAGAAAAACTGTGAACTTTGAAGCATTGTGGACCCCAAAACCCCTGAATACGAACAAATTTTTCATGTTGTCGTACTAAAGACCATAGTTGCATAAATGAATAGGTGAGACCTATATACTTTGATACTGAACTGAGAAATTGAACCAAATAAATTTTCCACCAAACATTTTCTATTTTCATTCCTTTTTCAAGACTCATTCATGTCTATGAATGAGTCATTTTATGGAAAAGTTGTAGTACTAAATGTTAATTAACACTATATTTCCTATTCAAACGTAGACATCTTAGATCGTATGTCCACCACCTATTTTTAAATCCGGACCAGTGTGCGGCCGGCTAGTACCGCCACAAATGCTGCGTCCCGCAATTTTTTAATCTGTAGTATCTTCGAAAATATTCATTTAAATCATTATGCTGTAAAGGGCCATATACTTCTATATTAAATAAACAATTTATTTAAGGTATTTAATTGGATAAGGATACATTCTGTATCGGTTAAAATGGCTTCGAAAATTAGCCATTATTTGTCGTAAAAAGTAAATGACAAAAAAATGTTATTGTGGGATATCTAGAGATAGACATATACCATCGCAGAGTTTTCTGTAGACCTTTTTAATGTGTACAAATACTTAGTACTTACATTATTTTGATAAATCTCGTAGGGTTTTCAGCCTGCGTTTGCAATGTAAGCGGAAAAAATGAAATTATTTACGACATCACATTAGAAACCTCAAAAATAACAGTATTTTTCCACTATTTAATGGATGTTTTTATACATATAAACCTTCCTTTTTAATCACTCTATCTATTAAAAACTGCATCAAAATCCGTTGCGTAGTTTTAAAGATTTAAGCGTACAAAGGGACATAGAGACAGAAAAAGCGACTTTGTTTTATACTATGTAGTGATTACAAAGTTATTTATGCAGTTATATTTAGTCGACAATTAATTATAGGAGTCAAAGTATCAGCAAAACTATTGCGTCAGATATGGTTTGGACGGTTTCTTGTAAGGAGATGCCATAAATGGGTAGTTCGAATCAATACATTAACTGCCTTTCAATACTGTTCTAGACCATTTTTCTGTATGCTACGTTATGTTTTAGGTGTTCATTTTGTAAATCTACACTTAAGTTATGCTTTGCCCCGAATTCGACACCACATGACCACTGCTACGGCAACTAGAGCCACTGAAATAATTGAGAGTGGTCAATAGCAATAGATTTTCAAGAGGAACTGTCCAATACCTCTAAAATTTTTATCAGACCACAAGTAATGGATCCAAGAGTAAAGGCTTGGACAGCAAAAACGACAAAATAGTCTTTTTCCGTTCTTTTTAAATAAATTTTGACTGTGCGCTCGCTGTAAAATCATGTCTTCTGGATTACTGGTAGGTACATTTGTCAGGGTGTACTATGCCAAATCGAATGCCAAACAATACGTTCGATTGTTTGGCATTCGATTTGGCATAGTACACCCCATTTGTCAGTGACCATACTTTTCTAAATCATTTGAACGATGACCAGAAACGTTTAAAATAGCAAACATAGTTAGTTGTACTAACCAGGGCTCCTTTGGTGGGCCGCTTAAGTTTGCATGTCAATACTTTAAAGGAGGATTAGACACCTGGAGCAAGATGCTCCTCACTAATGCACGAAAAGTGAAGTTTTTTTGCGGTGACCAACGTGTTAGAAGATGAAGACAAAGTGTAAGAAGATTTTCTTATTCTTGCATTACGAAAGTGATAGGTTTGGTGGCTTGCATTTAATGGTCTATTGTGGGATTAGCTTGAGAGACAAAACTAGTCTTACCATTCTAAACGACGACAGTACCGTAATTGCTCAGTGACACATCGTAAACGTTCAAAGACTTCATATTTTTGAGCGTTAAAGAGTAACTAACATTCATACCCCTCGTGGACAGTCGTTATCCTTTCATGGGTATAACGCAAGTCTATCGAGGGCTTAGAAATTCTGCTTTTTGAGTTATCCACTTTTTGAGATCAACAAAAAAAATGCCTCACAAGGGTTTAAAAAGCACACATTCTCAGGGCAGCTTGTGGCCAGCTGAATGTGCGTGGCTACATATAGTCCTGATTCGTCACAGTTTTGTTGCGCTTCACGACCAGTTAGCATTAAATGGGCTAACGAGAGACCATGGCGCTACTCGGTACTCCCGGAAGTGCAGCAATTTCAGCTCTGGCTTGCCTTGATGGACCGGTCATAGGGAGGAAGCCAGAGCTATATGCTGGGAGGGTGCAAGAGTCATTTTCAAGGGCATAACTACGTGGCAGATGTTGCACTCTGTCGCCTTACAGGCTTACGAGCCTGTGGCGATTGTAAAGGGGGCTTATCTAGTGAGTTGACGAGTCACCGGCTGCCAATATTTTTATAATGAGATATTGAAATGGTAGATGCCGTCTTCATTGATAAATAAAATCGCCTAGTCTATTTTAATCCCCAATTCGTAGTTAGCATAATCAATATTCATACATTTAATGAAATCGTAAAAGGTCGCTGTCTGTACATAGAAGATAAATAAGAATAAATGTTATAGGGGGGGTTTAGGAACGCAATAGAACCCAAAATAATGATTTTTAGAATTTTTGTCTGTTTGTCTGTATGTCTGTATGTATGTATATCTGTATATCTGATTGTGTGTACGGTTGTGTATGCTAATCTCAGTAACCGCTTAACGCTTAAGTTTGCTTCATTTAACATTTAGCGTTTATTTTATGTCGATCGGTTCATAAATAAAAAAGTTATAACACTTTCAAAAATCTGATATTTTGAAAATTTTAATTTTAGGGATTTCTTTGAATGTGAGTGGAAATCTAAACTAGCGTGTTGGCTTAATCATAAAAGAGCTTAATGATTAAGACTATTTTAAAACAATTCAGTCTTATATGATTAAGCAAACAGGGCAGTTTCACACGCTGCTTGATGAGTGTGATGAAGAAATACCTCTCCTTTCATACACCTTATGTGACGTAAACGAAGTTTCGGGGTCAGCTAGTTTACAATAATTAAGCCCATTTTGTAGTTAGCATAATATATTTTACAATAGTTAAGAGTGCTTATTCGGTTTTCAAATTACATACGATCATAAGAAATCAGACCGCGCGTCACACACATCTTTAGCAACAAAGAAGTTTGATACTTTTGTAACTTTTTCGAAACAAAATTGGTGCGGTTAAGGAAGATAATATATTTTAATATAAATATAATACATATATTATACACATTTTTCCCCGCCTAAAGCGGGGTAGTAGGTGGGGTCATACGTAGTAAACTTTGTGCCCCACCTACCCAGTAATAGATAGTAAGCAGCATTTACTAGGTTTTTTCCTCATTCTATCTGTCCATGTACAGAATTCATTCTCTTTACTCAGTAGGTCTGGGCACTGCTTTAAGCTGCGAGTCAGTATTGCGAGGTCGTCTGCAAACGCCAGAATGCATAATATATATATTTACTATTTATTTTAAAACAATATCCCCACTTATTATTATGAAAGGTAATACTGTCTATAAAAATATTTATAACTATATTGAAAACTATTGGTGATAAACATCAACCCTGGAACCAACCTACTCTAAAATTTAAGGTTGCGTATGTCCTTCATTTGTATTAATAACAAATTTTAATTGGTTGTAATAAGATGCTATTATTTCACAGATTATTGACGGAAATTTCTACCATTTTAACGCAAACAACATAAGCTCATGTTTATTTATTCTATTTATTTATTTATTTATTTATTCAAGCATACTCTTTTCACTACCCTTACAGGACCCTTACCCCAACACAGTAGTGAAGTTACAGTAAAATTAAAACAAGTACATTAAAATTAAAATTACACACAATTATATTAAATAATAATAGAATAGGATTAACAATTTCACAATACTCTTATTAGTCGACTTCTTTCCTTAACTAAAGTGAAATTATAAAATATAAAAATTATATACCTAGTCACATTGAAATATCATCAAAAATTCTAATATTAAATTGTCATATTATACATTATACTTACATACAATTTTACTATTATAGATAACTCGAGTACAATCATAAATTCAAGTGAAATATATTATATTAATCATTATTGCATACCTAGTCAAATTAAAATGTCAAAGGATATTAAATGTATTAAAAATGTCAAAATTTACATGTCAATAAATTTCAAAAAGTCAAATTAAATTATAATAATGATGAGATAAAAAAAAATAAAAACAAATAGTCAAAAAGATTTAAATGTCAACAAAACTAAGTAAATTAAAAATCCATATCTACTTACTATAACAGATTACAATCAATATGACCTTTGCAAGTTCACCCAATCGACAGGAGAATATGTCAATTCTACTGCTTACCTCATTGATAATGTGGATGGAGCGGACCATCGGTGATTTCTTAAGTAAATTGGTCTTAGCCATTGGCACCGCCAGTAGTTGCGGACGACGCCGTCTCCACACATACTTATCCGGTACACTGAGGTTCAGCTGCACAAGCACTCCCGGGTTATATGTATTACCCCGCAGTATATTTACCAGATAAGAAGCAAAGGTAAACTCTCGCCTCACCCCTAACTGGTTGTATCCGACCATACCTAGTACAAATAACGTAGGATACATCAGTGGATAAAAAGGATACACACCGTACAGCTTCATGTATAAATACCTAGTAAATTTATTTTGTATTTTCTCTAACATTAATTTGTACTTATCTTCATGCGGTGACCATTGACAGAACTATGTTCCAGGTGGCTCCTAACAAATGTATCGAACAAGACCCTGATCGTACTGATACTGGTAAATCCTTGAGACTGTCTCAGCACGAAACCCAAATTTCTGTATGCCCTTTTGCAAACACTGTAAATATGATCACAAAAAGACACGTCAGCCGTCATTAAAACCCCTAAGTCCCGTACCTGCGTGACACGTTGCATAGTTTCTGTCCCTATTCTGTACTGAAAGGTTATAGGTCTTCGGACACGAGTGAAAGATATAACCGCACTCTTAGATGTATTAAATGATAGATAATTATCCTCTGCCCACCTCACGACACTATCTATATCCTCTTGCAAGCGTTCACAGTTGGATTCTCCACGAATCTCAATCAACAACTTCAGATCATCGGCAAACAATAAGCAATGTTGTACTGAGCCAAAGGCGTTTTCCAAATCTATTCAACAAACTGTTATTTAATTTTGTCTTTCATTTAATCTGGCATCTTTTAGCCTTTCCGCCAACGATTGGACCAATTTCGCTCATTCTAATGTTATAACCAGGGCAAGGTTTGTAACTAAAAAGAAAATGAAAAAAAATCATCATCATCAAAAACATCATCAAAATCAGCTTGATATAGCGGAACAAAGTTCGCCGGGTCAGCTAGTATAAAATATAAAAACACAGTTTATTGTTAATATGATTTTATTATGTTATTTACAAATTACTTCTTTTTGTACTTAAAGCTGCATTCAAGAAAATGACAATAGTCGCACCAGCATGTTCAGTTTCTTATTGATCTGAAAAAGAGAAATGAAAGCATAAGAAAAAATATAATATCTGTACTCACTCATTTTATCTATCTCCTGATTTTCCCTGTAGGTCAAATCTATGTTCCAATCTCAAATTTACAAATCTAATTCAATTTTGTACTTTTGCTCCTTCACATTATATGCTGTAAAACTGAAAAAGTCACTTCAGACGATTATTACGTACTAGTGGTGAAAGTAACTCTGTATTTTGGGGCCTACCACTTTTTGATACCAACAACAGATATATAGATGTGGAATTCAGTGAGTAATAAACTTGAACGTAAAACTGTGCCAATTAAAACTGACGTAGTGAGTGTAGTGTGTCGCCGGCCTTATCCTTCGTTGTAATAACAACGGAGGGTAGTTCGACAAGAAATTATCTTCGTGGTTTTTGTCGATCCTCGCCTCAGTCCAACCGCGACCACGGGCGCTGCAACGTGCTCGAAACGTCGGTAAATGTAAGTAACTAAGTATTTCGCGTGAAGTCCAGAATTCTATAAGTATGAGTGTTAAAAACCGCGATAGTTTAAAAATAACATTAACAGATATATATTATGAAGGTCAGAAAAACAACGCGTAGAGTCGCTTGTGGTGAAGTAAGCCATCATCGTCAGATTCTTCACAGCCAGCTCGCCTTGAATTGTCGAGAGAAGATGCATTACGCTAAAGTGTAGCAAATATCAACTCTGGCTTCCCTTAACTGGCCGGTGTACGGTACTACGTGGAAGGGTTGACGATGGTCAACCCATCGACGTAGTTTAGTCCTGATACGTCAAGTTCATTGAATATGACCGTGGATTTATCTGAATTTATGCCGTAGCCACCGCACAAAGAACAAAACCACCGCACTCCCGCTCTACAATTTGGGCCTACTAGAGGACGGAATCTTACTAATATTATAAATGCGAAAGTTTGTGAGTGTGGATGTTTGTTACTCTTTCACGCTCAAAGAGCTGAACAGATCTGGCTGAAATTTGGTACAGGGATACATTATAGTCTGGAATAACACATAACTTTTTGTCCCGGGAATAAGTTCCCACGGGAAGTGGGAACGGAAACAAATATTACGCGGGCGAAGCTGAGGGCATCAGCTAGTTAAATATACTCGTAAGTTCTCTCAGGATTGGACACCTGTTTCTAGGAGCTTCGTTGTAATCCCGTCTTCCCGTCAACAAGGGGGTAAAATTAAATCAATACTAATATTATAAAGAGGATGGACTTGATTGTTTGTTTGTTTGCATCGATTAGGCTCCAATACTACTGAACCGATTAGATAAAACCTTTTACTGTTGGGAATCTACACTATCCCCGGTGAACATAGGCTATACTTTATTTCCATATACCTACGGGAAAGGGAGCTATGCGGGTGAAACCGCGTGACGTCCACTAGTATTACATAATGTAAGAATAAATTTAGAGTACTATAACTGGTATTTTAGAGTACTATAACTAGTATTTAAACACGGCAATACGGCTCACAACGTATTACGTGGGACAAATTATAAAAAGGTGAAATGTGGGCATATAATATGCCTCTGCCTACCCCTTCGGGGATAAAGGCGTGATGATGAACCTATGAACTATAACTAGTACTATAACAGGTATTTTAGAGTACTATATCTGGTATTTTACAGTGCGGTAACTAGTACTATAACTGGTATTTTAGAGTACTTTATCTGGTTTTTAGAGTACTATAACTAGTACTATAAATGGTCTGCCGAGAGCCCTGGGACATCCTTCCGAGGGCTTCCCCGGGACTCCCGGCCGTGGACAGTTGTAGGGCATCGTGTGGTTTTAGTCGGTAGGAGTCCGGCATAGCATCCATGTAGGATTTCCACACGTAAAAAAAAAAAGTACTATAAATGGTATTTTAGAGTACTATTATATATCTGGCATTTTACAGTACTGTAACTAGTGCTATAACTGGTAAATTGGTAAAGTTAAAACCCTAGTACTGATACTCCGCCCAATTTCTGTTCCCAGCTAGTAGCTATTTAGGTTTTTTAGGGTTCCGTACCCAAAGGGTCAAAAATGGGACCCTATTCATTAGACTTCGCTGTCCGTCTGTCTGTCTGTCTGTCCGTCACTAGGCAGTTTTTCACGAACAGTGATAGCTAAAGATCTATAATTTACACATATTGTGTGTTTCTGTTGTCGCTATTATAACAAATACTAAAATAAGAGGAGGTTACCATTAAAAAAACTTGATTTTATTGCCCATTTTATTTTAAATATTAATAAGGGCAAAGTACACCCATGAAATACTGAATATCAATCAGTGTATTTTCATTAAATATCCATACTAATATTATAAATCTGAAGAGTTTGTTTGTTTGTTTTAACGAAAATTCTTTTACAGTTTGATAGTCCATTTATCGAGGATGGCTATAGGCTATATAACATCACGCTAAGACGAATAGGAGCGGAACAGCAATCAAGAATGTTTTGAAAACGGGGTATATTTTTTACCGTCTGAGAGCTTCCGAGGCGTACGCTGCGTAAATGGTGAGAGTTAGGTAAAAATTGTATATTACAAAATTGTTTCTCTTAAAAAGTTCTAATAAAAAATCCGCGACAGCATAATTATGTCTATCTTTTAAGGTTCGCTCACAATAACCTAATTTGTCTATCTCTTAAGGTTCGCTCACGATATAATGAAACTGAAGAGTTTGTTTGTGCTAGAATACCAGAAACTACTGGTTGCATTTCAAAAATTATTTTACAGTTTAATAGTACATTTATTGGGGCTGGCTAATGACGATATAACATCACGCTAAGACGAATAGGAGCGGAGCAGCCACGAATAATGTTTCGAGAACGGGGATTATTTCTTTCTTTTGAGAGCTTCCATTGCGGACGCTGCATAAATAGTTAAAGTTACGTAAAAAATGCATATAACAAAATTGCTCCTCTTATAAAGTTATAAAAAAAAGTCCTTAACAGCATATATGCCTATCTTTTAAGGTCTAATTACGTGATTCAAGGAATACACAATGCGACACAACGCCTATTTACACTACGCGTAGTGGCAAAGAATTCCAAAATAAAATGAACGTAAATAGGCGTTGTGTCGCATTGTGTATTCCTTGAATCACGTAATTAGACGTAGGTACTGTCCGCGAAAGTGTTAAGTTTTAAAGTATGAGCAACGCGACGGGAGTAAACTTGGTCTGCAGTGGCTTCAGTTGGAACGATAAAAACCGGCCAAGTGCGAGTCGGACTCGCACACGATGAGTTCCATACTCAAAAACGGATGGGTGGAAGTAAAAGCGCCTGGAAACATCATTTCACTTTAACACCTCTTTCCTACTCACTCTCATGTGAGGCAAACGAAGATATGCGGTTCAGCTCTAATGAATACAAGCGCCGCGACGCGACTGGAATACGCGGCGGGGTTCAAGGCAACGGGAAACATTTTAATACTCGAAATATTAATACCATACCTCTCTCTTTCTCACTCTCATGTGACGCAAACGAAGTTGCGCGGGTCAGCTAGTTTATAATATTAGTAGGATAGGATTAAATAATAGAGTCCAATGTTAAAATTAGGTTCTATTATATTTACTCACGTGGTGGTGTTGATCCGAGTCCATGTAGATTTTTCATCTCTTCTTCGGTACGGTCACTAAATTGGGTAATACCAAAAGTAGCAGCTGAATTTTCTCTGTTATACAGGTTTATTTTATTTAAGTTACGCTTAAACGCCTCGAAGTGAATTTGTCTATCGTGCTCATCTTTGTATGCTCTGTGATAAGTTTTCAAGAAATCTTTGAAATATTCTTCTGCCTTAGAGAGATCATACCATCGAGGAGCATATGTACTTGAAACAGTGGCCACAGTGGCCGCTAACAATAACATTACAAGACTGGCGCAGTGCATCTTGGCTACTATACAAACCATTCCCTTGGTCGACAAAGCTGGTGTGTTTCTCTGACCCTCCTTTATATAGAACTGCAGTGGCTAAATGCTTATCAGTATGACGTAACTAAGTATGACTGACAGCCACGTTATTCGCGATTGATTACTGTGTGCACGTTGAAATGTGGCATAATATATTGTAAACTATACTTTTAACTATGTATGTATACCTTATAATTATTATCTGTAATTGTATGTAGGCACGTTGATAGAATAGAATAGAATAGAATAGAATAAACTTTATTGTACACCAATTTAAAAACATGCAGAAGAGAAAGTTATCATAATTATAAATGTACAGAGGGCTGCCTTATCGCTAAAAAGCAATCTCTTACAGGCAACCTTTGTTGATGTTCTATGACCTTAACCTATGTTGATGGTTCTAATAGAATTTTATGTAGCGCGTTTTGTACACGTTCATAGTCTACGATGACCACAGTCCATCAGGTGAGGCCGTAAGCTTATCTGTTGCCGTAGTTGTATAAAAAACGGTACAGCACTACTAAGCAAAGGAGTATATAAAATCTTTCAAATATCCAAACTGAACCTAAGAGGATCGCTAACAACTACAACGAAACAACAGGCTCCGTCCGTGTATAGTCTGTGACAGCCACCATGAGAGGTGTTGAGGTTGATATGATGCCCACGGCTACGTTCTATCACCGCCCCGCTCACCACAGACAGGGTGTTCATCCTCACACATTGCGTCCGGAGCATTCGAGCACGGTTAGATCCGATAGGGTCTTTCTCCCGCGCAGGCTTAGGTTGTGGAATAACCTCCCTGCCTCGGTTTTTCCAAACGCCTACAGTACCTATGGGGATCTTCAAAAAGGGTCTTAAAGTCGAATTTTTAATTAGACGAAGTCAATTGACAGCAGCTAATGTCACTTCGTCATATAAATTAAGCAACATTGTATGACGAAGTGACATTAGCTGCTGTCAATTGACTTTGTCTAATTAAAAATTTGACTTTAGAAGGTTTTTACAGGGTCGGCAGCGTGAGTGTAGTGCCTCCGGTGTTGCAAACGTCCATAGGCAGCGGTTACCACCGGTACATCTGGTGGGCCGTATGCTTGTTTGCCACCTTTGTAGTATAAAAAATAAGAAAAGATCAGGGACCAATCCAGAAAAACCAGAAGTGGCGTTAGCACACCATATATGCATCTACGAGTATCTATATAATATAATGATAATAAATAAATCTTATTAAATTATTATTGTTATTATTATATCACACTCAAACTCAAAAAAGAACATTTATTTTGCATAATCCTAATACATAGGCACTTGCGACACGCCCATGAATACAAATCAAAGTTAGTTTGGAACGCGGCCCGTTTGAGAAGAACTGGCAAGAAACTCGGCGGGCTTTTCATTTTTTTTAACGTGAAGGAAAATCTATCGTGGATGCTATGCCGGACTCCTACCGACTAAAATACCTCAAATAACACCCAACAGCCTACGGTTGGGAGCCCCGGGTAAGCCCTCGGAAGGAGGTCTCAGGACTCCCCCAACAGACCCACGGCTGCCACTGCGGCCTCGGCTAGGGTGAGGTTCGGGTGCTATCCCGCGTCTTTAGGGGGTTTCAGATGTGATCCCGCTTCTAATTCTCAATTCGCCTGTATGAATTTTTTATGTATTTTCACCGATATAGGATTTCATTTTTTTTTTCTTTTGTTGAATAGGGTTTTCTTCTGAGGAGGTCCCATTTTCAACAGGTCAGGATCTGATAATGGAATCCAGTAGAAAGGCAACCACTGAAAATTGAAGGGACAACAAGGACTTTTGTTAACTTTTTGATTATTTGCTTTAAAGTGCTCATGATGGAGCCGAAAGACCGTTGAGGGAATTTTCTAACCTGTTAAGGGCTTGATTGATTTGTATTGTTGAGAACTTTGCACCTAGATCGATAGATTTTTCAGTCCACCCGTCACTTCAAATAATGAAAAAAATTATTAACCAAAAATACAACCGACTTCAAACAAAAACTTAAAATAAAATTTACTTAGCACAAAGTATTTAGATTTATCAGATTTTATTTTTCCTCTTTATAATCTTATACTGGGTTTAACAAAATTGACTCTCCAAACATGAGATGACTTGGCATCGGAAATCAAATACAAATATTTAATAAAAAAAGGGGGTTAATTTCTTTATCTTTTTTTTTTGTCGCACATTAAGAATTCGTTTTTTACCGCGGCAATTCGAGGTAACATGGTCGCCGTGGCAAAACAAACACGGAGCACCGTCTGGCTGTCGTTGTCGCTATCTACTGCCGCTCAGTAGCGATAGAAAGGGTGATAATGAACATTTATAGGACCTTTAAAACGTTTTTTCGGTTAAAGTTTTTTTTTTTCTTCATTTTTGTAAAGTTTCTTGACTGATGCCATGTTACGTGACGAAATTTGGAGAGTCAATTTTGTTACACCCAATATATAAAATTCTCGTGTCACAATGTTCGTTTCCGCACTCCTCTGAAACAGCTTGACCGATTCTCATGAAATTTTGTGAGCATATTGAGTAGGTCTGAGAATCGGTCAACATCTATTTTTCATACCCCTGTGACCGGGAATAACATTCCACGCGGGCGGAGCCGCATCAGCTAGTATTTAATAAAATATAAATAAAATCTGATAAATCTAAATACGTATTACTTTGTGCTAAATCTTACTAATATTATAAATGCGAAAGTTTGTGAGTGTGGATGTTTGTTACTCTTTCACGCTCAAACCGCTGAACGGATCGGGCTGAAATTTGGTACAGAGATACATTATAGTCTGGAATAACACATAGGCTACCTTTTATCCCGGGAATAACTTCCCGCGGGAACAAATTTTACGCGGGCGAAGCTGCGGGCATCAGCTAGTAAATTATATTTTTAAGCTTTTGTTTGAAGTCGGTTGTATTTTGGTTAACTTTATTTTTTGTGCTCTACTTACAATAATATAAACTAAAAATCACACACTATGATTTGAAAATGCAGTAGAGCAAACAGATCATTTCCAGGAGCATTCAACATCATTTCTAGCAGATCATATATATCGAACTCAATTATTTTCGACTAGCTAAGCCATTGTTGTCGTCCCCGCATGTCATGGGGACGGAACGTTTACCAGGGATAGAGAGTTTAGATTACATGTGTATTCCAATATTACTCTTACAAAACCAAGGAAACCTTATAAACCTATTCCTTTTGAAAGTTTCCAATGCGTGCAAATGGTTATAGTAACGTAACCAGCATGTAAATTTACAATTGTTTCTCTAAAATAGATTAAAAATAAATTTTGCCAGAGCTTAACTTTATCACGAAGTCTACATTTTTTTTAAGATTGGCATTTATTATAATATTTTTTATGGAAAACAATTTTATTTTGTTCTAAGATAATGCAATATTATCGACGGGGTTTTTTAGCATAATATTAAACGTCATCAAAATGAATACACTCCCTCCATGTCTCCCTCTTTGATGATGACATTAACGAAGTTGCGCATGTTCGCTAGTTATGTATGAAGTCGGTTAATAAAAGTAATCTACAAGTTAGCGTATCCGTATCAAACAAACGAAACGAACCAATTAAATCATAAAGCGAATAGGAAGTAAGGAAGTAGGTATGCAATCTTCAGTAAATAGAACAAAAAAAAAACTAATTAATATAGTGTGACGACAGTGTGGCGACGGGGTCCCGTGTTGCGACGGGTAAGAGTACAAAATGTCGCCACCCCAATACATCCCGAGGGTGTCGCGTGAGGCGACTAAGGGAACACTTTCACAAAAAGATCCATTGCAAAGAGAAGGAAAACTCAAAATGAAACCCGGTTGTCGGAAAAATGACAATCGTTAAGCCAAGTTGAAGGCCTAATGGGCGGCTTGAAAAACTTCAAATGCGGGTCGCGGCGACCTGCGCCTGTCCATTTCAACACGGCAATAGGCTCACCACCTATTACGTGGGACTTAAAACTATGAGGTGAAATGTGGGCGTATACTATGCCTCTGCCTGCCCCTTCGGGGATGAAAGCGTCATTATATATATGTATGTACTATAGTGATAAGACAGTTTAATAAGCTCAGCTCCAACAACCTAAGTCGAGTCTAATAGACACTTGCAAGGTCTAAGATAAAGGCATGACCACTGAAGGGTTCAACATCTCTGGTTCGAAGTATTGTGCACCTCTATGGTGAAACGGGTAGGAAAATAATCTGTCGAGTCCATAGAGCAACGCCAACTGTAAGGGTGTAGCGTTTCTGTGGTCAAGGCCAACTATGGGCTACCTGTGTCGTATACGGGATGTCAGCGCGCTTTGTTTGTCACCACACTATAGACTCCACGGTTAAGTAATAATTGGAATGCTTAAAAATAAATCGCTCTACTTAAAATCAACACTTTCTATCCCAGAACTCCCTTTTCTTTTTATTTTTGTTAACGTGAGGAAAATCCTACATAGATGCTATGCCAGACTCCTACCGACTAAAAACCACACGTATCTATCCTACCTAACCGCCTAGTTAGGTCCCGGGTAAGCCTTCGGAAGGATACCCCAGGACTCCCAGAACTCCCTTGAATAGATTTTTACCATTTCATGGACAGGTGTGATCTGATTTATATCAGTCAGATTTTGTTCAAAGAAATTGGCATCTGATCTGTTACTATTTTTGTCAGTGCCTGCGCCCGTCACTTCACTTAGCGTACAAGTGCTATGGAGATCATTATGGCTCCCCGATAAACCTAGCCAAACTATTTCCTTACTATGTAAGCAAGTACAACGGTTTCTCCTACGCAAGTAGTAAAAATTACTGAGGTATTTTGAAGTGTCTTTACTCCTTTATTAGGTATCTTCACATTGCAGTGTCTACCAAATATAATTGACAAAATATAGGCACATCCATACTAATATTATAAAGCTGAAGAGTTTGTTTGTTTGTTTGTTTGTTTGGACTATCAAACTGTAAAAGAATTTCCGAAATCCAACCAGTAGTTCCGGAGATCCTAACGTTCAAACAAACAAACAAACTCTTCAGCTTTATAATATTAGTATGGATAATAAAGAAAATAATAGCAAATAATATAAAGTACATAACTTTAATATAATAAAACTTTTACCCTGAAAAGGTAGGGAGAAGCATAGATAACATAAATAGTATATATAATTCTTAACTAAACGTCTACATTTCATCATTTAATTTTGTCCCATGTAATTGTTGGTGAGCCAATTGCCGCGTTGAAATGGACACGCACAGGTTGCGACTACCCGCTCTTGAAATTTCTTATTTTTTTTATTTCTTATGCACACTCTTGACAGTTCTTTTTATTTCTATTGAACATGAACTTCCGAAAAAAATCAATTTCCGACTAAATGGCTTCCCTTGTCTTTAAGTACAATATTCAGCAGTTTAATCCATTTTACTACAAAAACAGATATTTAAGCATTATAATTAGCAAAATGTATGTTTTTTTTTTACTTTTTATTTTATACGCTGATTATAATTACCTAGTAATTATTCACAGGCAGCTTATACTTAATTCCGGCATCATAACCGCTGTTATGGAAATTCTTCCCACACGTACAATCTGGTTTTGAACAACGAAGTGGTTGGGGTTTGTTAAAATAACGGTTTTTTACATAATATTCATGTCTTGCATCACCACTTTCAGTACCTAATGTTCTCGTTGGGTCGTCATAGCTTGTTCCTATGGGATGGCACTTTACCACACTCTTTTGAATAGTATCATATTGTCCAGGTCTACGCTTAATATAGAGGGATTTTTTGGGATATTTGGACTCTAGTCCGTATCCACCATATTGGACTGATGGTTTGCCTTCATCAAGCTCTTCTGAGTCTGAAGCAGTTAAAACAAACTTTTCTAGGACTTCTACACATTGAGCAACTTCATTACTTATATCTTTATCGCAAAATAAGACATTTTGGCGAGCTTCAACAAAGATAATTGTAGTAAATAGTATAATAAACTGTGCAGTAATAACTTTCATACTTGCAAAATTTACTGGCGTAGAGTCGGTTGAAACTGCGCCCTTGGTTAGCTACCGCGGGTTTAAAAAGAATAAGAGCATATCAAATTGATTATATTTTTGTGTTCTTGATACTATTATAAATATTTTATCATGTAGTACATGCATGTATGTATTAATAGGGTATTAATAATAATAAATATGAAAGTTTACGATTATGTTTGGATGATTAGAAGTTTGTTATTCATTCATGTTCTAACTGCTGAACGAATCTGGCTATGACTACAGGGGAAAGAAGGGAACCAACTTCAAAAAAAGAAGGAAGAAATTAAAGAAAGATCAAGTAAAACATGTTTTTATTGTATAGCTTACTCACTATGAAAACAAGAAAAAAGTCCAATCCTCCTACTTTTTTTTGAAGTTGGTTGGTTAAGTGATCAGAACGAATATTTCCATTCACAGAAACTAGAAAAATTTTCTAAACAACTTCAAAAAAAAAGAAGGAGGTATGCAATTAGACTGTTTTTTTTTTCTAAAGAAAAAAAACAGTCTAATTATATATATATATATATACTAGCTGTTGCCCGCGACTTCGTACGCGTGAAAATTATGTTATAATGCCAATAAGATTGGTCTCTGCTTAGCCCCTAGGATGTGTAGCGTGATAATATATAGCCTATTTGAAGACCCTACCCCTAGCTAACATTTGTACAATATTTGAATCAAATCCATTGAGTACTTTTCGAGATCCTTCCGGACAAAGCAAAGCAAACAGACAAACAGACAAACAGACAAACCGACAAACAGACAAACAGACAAAAAAAAATATAACTATATTTTCGGCTTCGGTATCTTATGTTGAACACCCTGCGAGTATTTTTTTTTAAATATTTCTAATGTACAGTTTTGACTTTTCTATCATTTTATTATATGTATAGATATTACTAGCTGATGCCCGCGGCTCCGCCCGCGTGGAATGTTATTCCCGGTCACAGGGGTATGAAAAATAGATGTTGGCCGATTCTCAGACCTACTCAATACGCTCACAAAATTTCATGAGAATCGGTCAAGCCGTTTCGGAGGAGTATGGCAACGAAAACTGTGACACGAGAATTTTATATATATACTAGCTGACGCCCGCGGCTCCGCCCGCGTGCAATGTTTTTCCCGGTCACAGGGGTATGAAAAATAGATGTTGGCCGATTCTCAGACCTACTCAATATGCTCACAAAATTCCATGAGAATCGGTCAAGCCGTTACGGAGGAGTATGGCAACGAAAACTGTGACACGAGAATTTTATATATTAGATTATAAAGCTTACTCATTATCTAAAGATAATGAGTAAGCTTTATAATTAAAACATATTTTACTTGGTCTTCCTTTGATTTAAAATACTATGTTGTTCAATAGAAATTGTTCCTTATTAAAGACTCTTTCGGTCGGTATCATAAAATACAGGATGTTTTTTTTTACATCTCCCAAGTTCGAATCCGGGATTCGAGAGAACTTTTCAAAAATCTTTAAATGCAGTTTTAATTACTTTTGAAAATAAAGGAATGTTTCCTTTCAGCAAAACAATGTTAATGGTACTTTAACCTCCAATTGGTGGAAGGATGAAGGATGGAATTTAAAGACGGTAGCTTTAAATTCCATCCTGTTTATTTAAAAAAAATATGTGAGATGTAGGTATACGCTGCAAAAACTCAAAATGTACTGAATCGATTGAGCTCAATATTTGACACGATATACAACAGGTTTCTGAGATGGTTTTAGGCTACTTTTTACAGGCAGATTTGGACGTGGACACTCTCTTGCTCGAGACCATGGTGCGAGCCATGATCTCCGGCGGGAGTAAGTGGGATTGCGCCGCCTCTTTCTACATGCATGTGAAAGAGGCGCGGGTGCGGGAGAGAACTCTTCCACCCGAGTTCCAAAGTCGGCGGCTGAGGCGCCGACGTGTCTTCGCCGAAGACTATCGGTCTTCATGATCAGGGGCCTGAGGACGGCAGCATGCCGTGAGGGATTCTCGCACGCTCCCCCCCCCCCCCCCTAAGAAGCGGGATGACACCCGAAAGTCCCCCCAAAGACGCGAGATAGCACCTAACCACCCCCTAGGCGAGGCCGCAATGGTAGCCGTAGGTCTGTTGGGAGTCCTGAGACCTCCTTCCGAGGGCTTAGCCGGGGCTCCCAACCGTAGGGTGTTGTAGATATACGCAGTGAGACTGTGGAAGTGTGAAATGAAGTAAGAATGAACTACCCGCTCTTGAATATTTCAAGTCCCCATAAGACTTCCACATTGGCCAACTAATTGCCATGTTAGTGATAACAGCGATCAATGGCTTAACGTACCTTCCGAAGCAAGGAAAAGCTCGCTAATGGAAATTTCAAAAAGCGGTCAACCATTCAAGGACCATCCAGAGTGTTCGTTTACAGAACACAGATTCAGCGAGGCGTTGTATTTAATGATGCTAGCTCTGGCAAGTTTCTGATGTGGTACAAATCATCCCAAGTAAAAAGTAGTCTATTCAATTCATAATAATGACAATAAAAGGAATTTTATGCAAACTAATAAAATAACTTATAATACTTTTATTGATGACTAGCTGTTCCCTGCGGCTTCATCCGCGTGGAAGTCGTTATCGCGTAAAATCATTACCCTCCTTTTGCGCAGTCAGTTAAAAAGTAGCCTATGTCCTTCCCTTGAACTCAAATTATCTTTATACCAAGTTTCATCAAAATCGGTTCAGTGGTTTAGGCGTGAAAACGTAACAGACAGACAGACAGAGTTACTTTCGCATTTATAATATCAGGAGTTACACGTGTTATTGTGAGTCAACCATAAAAGATAGACATAGGATATTTTTTAGACAGTTTTATGTAGAATACCAATATGTATTTCCCTCATACATGATTTCTATGTAACTTTAACCATTAAGGCTGCACACGCGACGGAAGCTTAAAAAATGGAGTAACTTCTCCCGTTTTCCCAAAATTTCCCTTCACCACTCTGCTCCTATTGATTTAGCGTGATGAAAAGTATACTATAACCTGCCCAGGAGTATGAAGAATAATTGTATCAATTTTCGTTAAAATCCGTCGAGTAGTTTTTGTTTCTATAAGGAACATACAGACAGACAGACAGACAGACAGACAAAAATTTTACTGATTGCATTTTTGGCATCAGTATCGATCACTTATCACCCCCTGATAGTTATTTTGAAAATATATTTCATGTACAGAATTGACCTCTCTACAGATTTATTATAAGTATAGATATAGATATAGATAGAAGATGAAATGCAATTAGTAACAAATGTACTTTTTATAATGCACACTCTTGATAGTTCTTTTTATTTTTATTAAACAAGAACTTTTGAAAAATAAATCATTTCCAACTTAATGACTGGTAAAAATTCAGCAATTCAGAACAGATATTTAGAGATTATTATTTTCAATATTTTTTAATTTTTACTATTGTTTATTTGATACGACAGTTATCTATAAATTTCTTAAAATATTAACCGAAGGTTTAATACTTATATTGGGCATCAGAACCGCTTTTACGGAAAGACTCCACACACGTACAATCTGTTTTTGTCTTGGGCCAAAAATTGCTTGTACGAAGTGGTTGGGGTTTGTTAATATTATCATTTACATATTCATGTCTTGCATAACCTGCATCACCATTTTCAGTATGTAATGTTCTCGTTGCGTCATAGAATTTTCCTTTTTGTTGGCACTTTACCAATTTCTTTTTAATAGCAGCATGTTGTTCAGGTCTATGCCTAAGATACAGGCTATTGGGATATCTATCCAATCGAACTTTTCCTTCATCAAGCTTTTCTGGGTCTGATTCAGTTGAAATAAAATTTTGAAACAATTGTACACGTTGAGCTTCTTCATTACTTATATCCTCATCGCAATAATGGAGGACATTTCTTTGAGATTCAGCAAAAACAATTGTAGTAAACAGTATAATAATTTGTGTGGTAACAACTTTCATACTTGCAAAATTTAGAGGCGTAGAGTCAGCTAAAACTACGCCGTTGGTTAGCTACCGCGGGTTTAAAAAGAATAAGAGTATATCAAATTGATTATTTTTTTGTGTCTTTGTTACTATTATAAATATTTTATCATGTAGTACATGTTTGTATGTATTAATAGGGCATTAATAATAAATATAAATATGAAAGTTAGTGATTATGTTTGGATGCTTGGAAGTTTGTTATTCATTCATGTTGTAACGGCTGAACGAATCTAGCTCAAATTTGGTGCGGGGGTTTTGAGTAACCTATAGGCTACTTATTTCTTAGGTTCCCACGGGATGTAGGAACGGCAACAGAACTCCACGAGAGTGAAGACACAGGCACTAACTAAATTCAAATAATAGAGAGCTATTAAGACACAACAACCGATTAAGGTAAAGGATTACCATAATTGGTTGTGTAAATGTTGATATGCTTTAGTTTCACTAATAGTATTAGTATGGAACTGAATGTGAGTGAATGTTGATTTAGTATATTTTTAATAGTGACCTAGTTTTATTGGTATTGCCCGTGTTCACTCTATTACACACGGCCTTGTTTTCTGAGGTCTATACTATTAGTGGTTTCTTTACTTTTACATACAATTCATATTAATATTTAAAATGCTCTTGCTTGTCATTGGGGTTTTCACTAGCTACAGAATTAAAGATGAACGATATCCTTAGCTTAACAAACAGTACCATGACACTAACAGCATTTTTTATTGCAGGTTCATCAAAATTGATTCAGTGGAAAGGTATACGTTGGAGAGATCAAGTAAAGTGAAAATTTATGATGTATTGCATTCGTAGCTTGAATTAAACCCTGCCAAAACTATGGAAGTAATAACACCGTTAGCATTACCTACATTTAAGTAATTATTATTGATCAATTGTAATTTGATTTGTAACTATTCTCTGATTAAATTTTTATTTATATTTGTAACTATTCTCTGATTAAGTTCATAACTGTAGAAATATATAAATTCGCCCCAATTAGGGGAACATAGTTGGACTTAGGTGACAGCTCATCCGCAAAATATTTCATCCTCGGATGAATTGACATCCTTTTCAAATTGTTAGGCGTCAATTCATCCGCAAGTGGTGTCGCTATCGGATGAGTTGTTACATACAAAATATCGAAGTGGTCATTTCAGCCTAATTGACAATCAAAGGCAAAATTTATACAATTTCGCGTCTGAATAATTAGTTATTCTTAGTAATTATAATATCAAACAAACTAAAGCACATACTTCAGAATACAACCAAAAAAATCTAAGTTTTGAATTAACGGTGTTATTTATTTTATAAAACTTAATAACAGTATATTAAATAATAACATATCGAAATAATAGTTTAATATAAATGAAAATGAAAACCATCTTCGTAAATAACCGATTTTCAATTAAATGTGGTTACTTAACCAATGGATAACAAATAAGGTACATATTATCTTTTAATTTAGTTTTTAAAAATAACAATCAACGATCGTTGTGATCAAGTAGTCTCAATCGTTTCGTAAGTACCCTCAAAATTTAGTTTTTATATAAAATGTGTTAAAAAAATATAAAAATACTCAGTTTAACAATTACTTACAAAATGGTTTACTGTTTATTTGCATAAAAATAATAACCATAAAATATTTTGGCATATGGTAATTTAGACTAATGATATTTATGCATAATTTTGTTATCCGTAACAAATTTAGCATAGTAATTGTCTTGTCTTAATCATAAATAAAATTAGCATAGCCATATTTAGGCATAAAATTTATAAGCATAGCTTTATAAAGGCATAAAAGTATCAAACTATAATGGAAAGTATAAAACTATAATGAAAATCTTGTGTAAAATAATATAATTGGCGGCTGAGGGGTGGCCCAGGGGATACCGCCGCCGCACCTAAACCTACTTTGACACTATATAAAATAGGAAATACTGGTATATACTATTAGGCGACTGTACACTATGCCTAAAAACATTGTGCAAATTACAACTATGCATAAATATATTAGACCTAAATATAATTATTCCACAGTAAAATGCTGATATAAATCAATTATGACCAAATATAATTATGCCAAAAAAAGCATGCCAAATTCATTGTGCCAAATCATTTTAGGAATAAATATATTATGTTTACGAAAGGTAGGTATCCCTTACAAAATACATGGACAAAAAGTTCACCTTAAAACTATTTCGATTTTTGTTATTTATTAAGTTTTATAAAATAAAAAACACCGTTAATTCAAAACTTAGTTTTTTTGGGTTGTATTCTGAAGTATGTGCGTTAGTTTGTTTGATATTATAATTACTAAGAATAACCAATTATTCAGTCGCGAAATTGTATAAATTTTGCTTTTGATTGTCAATTAGGCTGAAATGACCACATCGATATTTTGTATGTAACAACTCATCCGATAGCGACACCACTTGCGGATGAATTGACGCCTAACAATTTGAAATGGATGTCAATTCATCCGAGAATGAAATATTTTGCGGATGAGCTGTCACCTAAGTCGGCAAAACTGGTCCAGTATGTGAAGGAACTATACTTATTGGTTCCACCTTAAAACGATAATTAAGGAGGGGAGGGAGAGGAGCCTACCGCACTCCCTCGATTCATCAATATACAACTAATTGTAAGGGAGGAATAACGAATTTGACTCCTCTGGAATGGAAATATGGATGTTGTATAGGAAAAAAACCTATTCCCTCCAGATTTTTAATAATAAGCACTGCTCCATTTAACATGTTGAACAACAATATGAGATAGTTTTAATCGCAGAAAAAAGTTACGGTCGTGTACTTCGACATTCCCAAGGGAATCAAATTAAAAGGGTACATTTCTCTCCACCTTTCCTCCACAATGGTAGTTCCCGTTTACTTAGAACTATGAAATGGCTCTCATATAAGAAATACAGGAAAAATTCTAAAATTTGTAACGAAATCATAAAAAATCAGAGTTTTGTTTACGTATTTTTAAGACCATTTTAGGGTTCCGTACTAAAAGCGTAAAGAACGGGACCCTATTGCTTCGCAGTCCGTCTGTTGGTCTGTCCATCATGACATTGTATCTCATGAACGGCGATAGCTGGAGAGTTAAAATTTTCACAGATTATGTGTTTTTGTTGCCGCTATAACTACAAATACTAAAAACAAAAACATAATAATAAGGGAGGCTCCCATACAACAAACGTGTTTTTTGCCATTTTATTTTAGGTAAGAGGATATCTTTCTCAAATTAAATACGTTAGTTGGCTTGAACATATCATCAAGATTATTTATTCCCTACACACCATGCAAAATAAATGAATACTTTAGGAGGTATAGCAAAAAACAAATATTGCGCAACGGAATTACTTGCGTGTCGCCATGATTGAACATTATACAGGTCACATACTAACTTATTTTCGACTTTCATCGTAAATATTTTCTCTTTAAAAAGTGAACAACGCTTTTAGTAGATTACTTTAGGTAGGTCATATTTCATAGATAGCAATTTCATATAAAATAGTTAACAAAGAGCCCTAATTTTAGATTTTTCTCCAGTATAAACAATTAACGTACAAACAAATAATTTTATCACATGTACCTATGTTGTTGACGTATCGTGTTTATAATGTCATCATTCAAATGTCATCAATATTCTGAATAACAAATTAAACATAGAGTTCACAAATTCTTTTGGAAATACATACTGTACCTACTGTATGAGGATAACAGGATAATTAACAACCACCACAGATCAATACTTGATTTATAATTATGTAGTGATATTAGGTAATAGAGACAACCAGTAGACGCTTGAATAACTCACAGAATATCGAGCAGTATATTTATATAAAAAACTAGCTGACCCGCGCAACTTCTTTTGGGTCTGTTATGAGAGAGGTAAGGGTATTATAATTTTGATATCATGTTTCCCGTCATTGCCTCCCGTCACGTCGCTAGTATTAATTATTTTAGAACTAATTTGGGTTATTGTGAGCGATCCTTTTAGGATAAATAAATAAATACCTATTCTTTTAGAACTTGCTAAGAGGAACAATATTGTAATACATTATTTTTACGTAACTTTAACCATTTACTCAGAGGCGCAGCGGAAGCTTTTAAAAGCAATAATTTTTTCCGGTTTTCGAAATATTTTTCTTTGCTGTTCCGCTCCTAATCTTTATAGCAATTAGAAAAATGCCTATACTCCGTGTCTGAATTTGAGTGTCCGCGCAATAATGATGAAATTTAATATCCACTTGACTACAGTATTTTTTATTTTATTTTCTGGCTTTTATTATCTTATGTTTTGTTTTTATTCCGATTGTGACATTTCTTTGTAATATTTTATTAATAGTAATGAATATAACTGTGCTGACTGTACTTATATGTTATTTTTGTTATTGATTGATTTTAGATTTTTTTTTTCATGTAGGTAGGTAATTTTATTATGAATAGTATATTTTATGAATAGTAATGAATATGACTGTGTTGACTGTATTTATGTTATTTATTATGGATTAATTTCGAATTGATATATTTTTTAGAATGTTTTCATGTAATATTGAGTAGATACTTAATATTGACTGTGTACTTATAAATTCAAATATGATGTAAATCATTGTTGAATAAATAAACAAAACAAAACAAATAGCGTTATGATATGTAGCCTATAATAGTCATCCTCAATAATTGTACCTACCTACTGTAAAAGAATTTTCGAAATCCAACCTGTAGTTCCTGAGATCCTAGCGTTCAAACAAACTCTACAGCTTTATAATATTAGTGTACATGGTTACGTTTTTCAATGCAATTCAAATGGAAGATTTCAAGAGAATTAAATACTTTTTCCTGCTTTTACAATAAAACTGAAATAATACATAGGCTAGCTCTCATGGGAAGCTGGAACAACAACAGATGTCCACATGTGCGTAGCCGCGGACATTACATACATATACATATTATAGTCACGCCTTTATACCCGATGGGGCAGGCTGAGGCATAGTATGCGCCCACATTTCACCTTATAGTATTATGTCCCACGTAATAGGCGGTGAGCCCATAGGCGTGTTGAATGGACAGACACAGGTCACCGCGATCCGCAGTTATAATTTTTAAGCCGCCCCTCATTTTACTGACAACCGGGTTTTATTTCGAGTTTTCCTTCTCTACGCAATGGAGGTTATGGCTCTACGAAGATTTGTACCTAGTGAGCGATGTCTTTTGTGAACTTCTACGTCTTGCATCCGTATAGCAGCACGTGTGTGCAGCAAGTGAGCCAACGTCAATAATGACGTTGGCTCACTTTTAAGTTTCACTCTCCGAGTCGATTTTTGCGACAATCATACTAGGCACAGCTGTGTAAAGGTTGCTCTAACCTTGGCGACTCTCGAAGTGATGTCCTCTTTAGTACCCCCAGTTTCCGACATGACATTCCCGAGGTACTTGAATTTGTGAACGCGCTCTACATCTTCTGTGCCATTGCTTAGGGATACAGAGCCCGTCTTCCCGCGGCGTTTGTTCTTTGGGGTATTCATTATTATTATTTATTTATTTATTTATTTATTGTATACTTTATTGTACGCCAAGATAGTATTCCAATTTGAAATTTGATACAAAATAGCACTACAATGGGCGGCCTTATCGCTAAAAGCAATTTCTGCCAGGCAACCTTTGGATGGACATATTTGGTAGGATCGAAACTGATAGTTGTTGGCGTTAAATTTATATAAACAATAAATTATCTTATACATTACATATCTACATATAAAACTAGAGAAAGCGATAAACTAAATAGTAGGCACATACATATACATACCAATAAATACACGAAAATATATACAAACAAACATCCATACACACCAATATTATAAAGTAGGTATATGCGAACAGGAAAATTTTAATTATTACTTGTTTAAGTAATAATTCTTGACACTATTTTTAAAAATTTGCAGTGTCTCAGCGCGTCTAGTTTCTACGGGTAGTGCATTCCACAAGCGAACTGCTGTAACACTAAAAGAATGGTCAAAAAAGTTCGTGGAGTGCGGTGGCATTTTTAATTTCAAGTTTTCTGATGATCTCAAACATCTGTCATGCGTATCATGAAGAAACCTAAAACGTTCTTTTAAATAGGAAGGTGTAGATGGGTTAAACAATATATTATATAATAAGAATAAAATATGAGTATTCCTGCGAAGTCGTAAAGGTAACCACTTGAGCTGTGTTCGAAACTGTGAAACGTGATCATATTTGCGCAAACCAAATATAAATCGTATGCAAATATTTTGGAGACGCTCAAGTTTCTCAAGTTGGTCCTCGGCAAGATCTAAGTAACTGACATCTGCATAATCAAGGATTGGAAGAAGCAAGGAGTTTGCAAGCGCAATTTTTGTGGCTGTAGGAAGGAAACGCTGCAGTCTCCTAATTGTTCCTGCGGATGCAAAAATCTTTCTACTTAACTCCTGGACATGTGGTCCCCACGATAAACTTGAGTCCAGAATTATTCCCAGATTTTTAACTTTTTCACTGACAGGAATAGTAGTCCCATCAAAAACAAACTGCGGAATCTGCGACCAATCTATTTTACTTCTTGTTCTAGAGCTTCCTAATATGATGATTTGTGTTTTTGTTGGATTTACTCTTAATCCGTGTGATCTACTCCATGCAGATATAGTAGACAAATCACCATTGATGACATCCACCGCCTCCGATAACCCGTCCAGGGGTGCCTGTGTGTAGATTTGGAGATCGTCTGCGTAAAGGTGGTAGGAAGAATTCAATTTATTTGAGATGGAATTTATAAAAATTGCAAAGAGGAGGGGAGAGAGCACGCCACCCTGGGGTACACCGACATTGATATTGCACCAACTAGAAACGTGTTCTTCAACACGTATGCATTGTCGGCGGCCACACAGGTAACTACGAAACCACTCTATTACCGTAGGAGATATGTTAATTGAGCAGAGTATTGACAATAAAATATCGAAATCAACTGTGTTGAATGCGTTACTGAAATCCAGTAAACATAGAACAGTTAACTTTCCGTTTTCCATACCATGTCTAATGTCATCCGTAATGTTCACCAAAGCTGTGGCTGTACTGTGTCCGGGCCGAAACCCTGACTGGAAAGGATTAAGGAGATTATTTTTGCGGATAAATGAACTAAATTGACTGTGAACAAGGCGCTCGAGTACTTTAGAAAGGAATGGTAGGATGGATATTGGACGATAGTCTGTTAGCAACTGAGGATTTGATTTTTTCGGCAAAGGAGTTACTAAGGCATCTTTCCATGAGGTTGGAAAAATACCAGATGTCAAGGAATAATTAAGGATGTAGCAAATTATGGGTAGGATTTCATCAAGGATGGGAAGGATCATGTTCCGGCCCATGCAGTCGCTACCAACAGCCTTGGATGTAATCGCCATTATACTCTTCTTAACATCACTAGCGGTAAATAGGTCGAAAACAAAAGGTGAATGGTTGGGGGTCGGAATCGTTGAAAGATAGTGAATAGTATTTGCCTTCATAGTCCTATCAAAGTTGGACATGGCAGTGAAATGTTGATTGAGAACCTCAATATTCAAATCTTTAGGATTCAATTCTTGTTGTGATTTCCCAACCCCCATTGTTCTCAAAAATTTCCAGACCTTTGATGGGTCACTATTTTGAACTGAATTATGAATATACTGGCGTTGTGCATTCCTACACGCCCTCCCGCAGCGATTCCGAGCCGAAACATATTTGTCGAGGTTTGCATCAGTGGGATTAATTTTGTAGCGATATTTGGCAGCAGCTTTCTTCGAAATTAATGTTTTGATCTCACTGGTTAGCCACGGAGTCGGAGGGTGCCTCATTTTAATTGCCCGGACAGGAGCATGTTTATCATAAAGTAGGATGACATTCGACGTAAAAATATCAACTTGTTCGTCTACAGATCCCGACGTAACTAATGATGTCCAGTCAATGTTACTAGCATCCTCACGCAAGCCATCAAGATCCATGCCACAAAAATTACGCTGCAGAAGGATTTTAGGCTTGGCCTTAGGAGGACGGATATTGTAAGACAGATAGAGTAGGTCATGATATGAGAACTGGTCAGCCGGGTATTGCCCGTGCTTGATGACTTGATCAGGAGAAGGGACCATAATGAGATCAATAAGTGTAGGTTTACAATTTGGAAAGTGGTGAGTTACATCTGTGGGAAGAATGGAAAGGTTACAAGATGTTGTAATATTGAGAAGAGAGGAGGTACGGGAATCATTCTTGAGCAAACATGTATTCAAATCCCCCATGATTATGTAATGACTGTAAGAAGGTATGAGATTCACTAAAAGTGATTCGAAGGAGGAGAAATAATTGATATACATTGAGGTACAGTAATAAACGCCGAGAAGGAGTTTGGTATGATTGAGTTCAACTTCCAGAAACAAGTGCTCACCGGCATTAGGAGGTGGTGGTTGTTGTGACATACTTATGATAGCATATGGTATATAGGATCGAAGAAATATGGCAACACCACCAGCACGAGTCTTATTATCTAACCGATCATTTTTGATATCTGTCCGGTCGTTTCTGATGAGCTGAAACCCAGGAATGGAAAATGTAGTGGAAGAATGACTAGTTTTTAGCCAGGATTCAGAAACAAGGATAGCATGAATATTCTTACAGTCAAAAGTTGCCAGCATTTCAGGATGATGAGCAGGAATACTTTGGGCATTGATGTGAACAACATTGAAATGCCGAGGAACATCAGAAAACTGAGATTTGAGACTTTTTGACAGCGAGAACGGAACACTGACGATTGACGAAGATGACATTTTCTAAGATAAATTCAATATGTATATGTATAGTATATATTATATATAGAGGTATTAATTAATAGATATGTACATACACCTATCGACAATTCAATTTAATATTATAAAATATATATGTAATACCTATGCATATATTATTTTCTCTTACTATTTTTTTTTTATAAACCACCTGCCAGTTGCCTCAGCATGAGAGAAGTTATAATTACTTATAATATAATACAACCAATTTTGCAACAACATAATATACATAATAACATTTAAAGCAATTTAAAAGATCCGGGTATGTTTTCGAAAGAGTTATGTTATATTAGTAAACTAACATACTTATATTAATTATTATATTATTAAAAATAAAACTATTATACTTATATTAATAACACAAAAAATATTTATACAAATAAAAAGAATAAAATAAACGATTAAAACGCGACGCGACACCAGTAGGTACAATGCGTCTTTTATGATAAAGTGCCAAACCAGGTTTGACACATTATGAACTTGTCAGTGTCAATGTCATTTAAACTAAAATTGTCTTGTCGGATCAGTCTGTCTGTCGGTCAAGATCGAGTTCTCAAAGTTGAAGTTATTGTTATAATAATTGTTGTAATTGTTATGTCTTTACAAAGAGAATACAATCAATACAATACTACGTAAGATGTCTGTATATAGAAGTGATAGTAGTTGAAAAAAAAGAAAAGTTGAGGAAAGTTAAACAAGATTGCAAGACATGATTACGTGTGATAAAAGTTCAAAATAACACACCAACCATAACAACACATTATAGTAAAACTACATAAATATTAACTATGTACATACCCGGATGATAGATAAAACTTAAACTTATGGAACTACTTCTTAAGATTAGTACCTCTTCTGGTTTTCGTTGCCTGTTTTATAGGCGAGTGTGGTGTTTCTACACAAATGCTCTCAATTTTATTCAACTCGTCTTTACAAACAATACGGTGGCGAACTCCACTGTGAAGTATGTGTATATAGCCCTCCTTGGTCCAACAATTACTCAAACCAAATCGCTGTCGTGCTGCCATAAACGTCTGATGCCGATCCTTCGTCAGGAACTCCGATTGTGTGACGCCAGTGCCCTTAAGTTTGGTTTTATCGTACCACAGGCCGTCACGTATTGCAACACTATGGAATTTTACCACTATAGGCCTTGGCTTATGCTCCGACGAAGGGCGCCCCATTCTGTGACAGCGACGAATGTCCCCCGGTACTACAGTAGACTTTAAATGTTTGTTGAGTTCACCAATCAGCACATTAGTGGTATCTTCCTTCTGCCCTTCAGGTATGCCATGAATAAGTAACATTTTACGGCGGGATCGCATCTCCATAGCATCCATCGATCTAGACAGTATAGCAACCTGTCGCTGGAGGTTGCTGATAACATCAGCAACAAATGTCTTAAACTGTATAAACTCAGCTGCTAAACTCACCAGTGATGTTGCACTCTGTGTTTTAGGGAGTTGAGCCTCAAAATCAGCCATTCGTTTCCACAAGGCCTCTTTTGTTGAAGTAATAGATTCCTGAAGAGCCTCCATTTTAAATAAGTGATATAAATTTTAGATATTTTGTGAAGGATAATACAAAGCTGGCAGGTATGGGTTTTTAGCAACTTAATATCAACATTTATATGTATAAACAATATGTACAACTATTTTAATTTAATTAAAAATTATGGAGCAAATTAAACTTTGTGTTTATTCAACAACTACCCTCAATGTTATTGAATCCATCCATTGAAAATAATTGAGTCATAGCAAATGTGGTACGCTAAAGCCACTCCTATTTTCTGTAGATCTGCTGACTTAAAATCACCTGTGATGGTGGTTGTCACAGAGTAACATGGCTACACGCTGATGGAGCGGATTGCTCCGTGGTTGTTTTTGACTATCCTGTTATCCTCATAACGATCCTCTAAGGTAGTTACAGTAGATATGTACTTGCCAAATAGTTTGTGAACTCTATGTTTAATTTCTTTTTCAGAATATTGATGACATTCGAATGACGGCATTTTATACACTCTACGTCTACTTAAGAATATTTTGACAGATATGATTGAATTTGAACTTTGTGCAGCGGTAATAAATTTCAAATTGACTCTTTGAAGTTAGGAACACAGGAATAAAAAAGAAACTCACCTCAGTGAGTGATTATAATTTAATATGAACTTTATTGAAAAGCAGTAAAGTTCAAATTGACTCTACATTTTATTTAGAAAACGTTTGTATGGGAAAAAGCAAAAGAGCTGTTTTTCGGTTTTCCCGGCAATTATTCGAATTTTTCTCAACTTTCAAACCTTCCCTAGACTTCCACGAACATTTCAAGACCAAGATAAGAAAAATCTATTCAGCCGTTCTCGAGTTTTAACGAAACTAACGAACAGCAATTTATTTTTATATAAATATATATAGTTATAGATATAGATAGATAAATAATTTTACAAAATAGCCATTTAAGGGGGGCTCCTATGCAACAAATAAGACTTTTTGTAGTTTTTTGGTACTGAACCCTCCGTGCGCGAGTCCCACTCGCACTTTGCCGGTTTATTATGATTCAATTTCAAAATTTAGATTGTATTATTTTCTATTTGAGTTATAAGAAAATATTACTTACCAAATAATGTATACATACATATTGCCCCGTGTGGTGACGGGGTCCCGCGATGCGATGGGCAAGAGTACAAAATGTCGCCACCCCAATACATCCCGACAGTGTCGTAAGAGGCGACTAAGGGAACACTTTTGCAAAAAGATCCATTGCGTAGAGAAGGAAAACTCGAAATGAAACCCGGTTGTCAGTAAAATGACAATCGTTAAGCCAAGTTGAAGGCGTTATGGGCGGCTGCCAACGGCGGCAGGTGTTGCTCAAGTCGTTGGTCGCTGTTTTCGACCCACGACTTGAGCAACACCTGCCGCCGTTGGCGGCTGGGTCTAGAGGTGGCCCTTTACAAATCTGAGGCTTTGTGCTTTCACGGACCTCAGAAGGGGCCACACACGGGATACAGCATGCAAGTAGGGGGCTTTATCATCGGCATTGAGCCCTCGATGAAGTACCTAGGGCTGGTACTCGATAGCCGATGGAACTTCGGACACCATTTCCGAAGTTTGGTTCCAAAACTGAGGTGGGCAACAGCTGCACTTTCGCGATTGTTGCCTAACATGAGTATGGCCCTATATGGGCAGAATCCCTGACGGCTCGCAAGGCGGCCACATTGCATAGCCCGCTGAAGGCAATAGCCATTAGGGTATAAGAGGGTACCGTACGATCTCCGTCGAGGCGGCATGTCTCCTAGCCGGGACCACTCGAGGGGATCTGGAAGTGAGGGCCCTTGCGTCGCTGTATCAATGGCGCAAGGAGGTGCTGGACCAGGATTAAAGGCCTGTCCCCCATGAAGTCGAAGCCCAGAGATCCTTGCTGCGCCAGGAGCTTATGAAAACATGTAAGGTGCGACTTGAGCAAAGTGGGGACACACTACTATTGAGGTGCTTCGGAAAATATCTGTGGCGCATACACCGGGAGGTAATACCTGAGAGCCAGCACTGTGGTGACTGCAGTAAAGACACGGTGCAGCACACACTGGCGGAGTGCTTAGCTTAGGCCTACAGCACCATGACCTCGTTGCAAACTTGGACGTGGGCAATCTCACGCTTGAGACCATGGTGAGGGCCATGGTCTTCAGCAGGGAAAAGTGGGACGCTGCTGCGTCTTTCTGCGAGCAAGTTATGTTCAAGAAACAGGCAGCGGGAGGGAGATTTCTCTCAATCTCCCTCCCGATTTCGCCTACTCCACCCGTCGGCTATCCCCCATTTTTTCAAGTAGCGGGATAACACTCGAACAAACCGCCCAGAAGCGGGATATAGTACCTGAACCATCTAAGCGAGGCTATTGTGGTAGCCAAAGTTTGACGGGAACCCTGGGACATCCTTCCGAAGGCTCACTCGGGACTCCCGGCCATAGACTGTTGTAAGGCATTGTGTTGTTTTAGTCGGTGGGAGTCCAACATCGCATCCATATAGGATTTCCACACGATAAAAAAAAAGACTGCCAATTGCCGATATCGAAGTCCTATAGTTGCTGTTAACATAATTATCTCAATAATATAGTTCAAATCATTGTAGTAGGTACTCTAATATCTATCTATCTATATCTATACTTATAATAAATCTGTAGAAGTGAAAATTCTGTACATTAAAAATATAAAAAAAATAAATAGAAGGGGGTGTTACTAGACCGACACCGAACCCAAAAATGTGATTAAAAAAATTTTTGTCTGTCTGTCTGTCTGTCTGTCTGTCTGTCTGTCTGTCTGTCTGTCTGTTTGTTCAGGCATCACGCAAAAACTACCGGTTCGATTACGATGAAACTTGGTATAATTATTCTTTTATATCCTGGGCACCACACTGGGTACTTTTCATCCCGGAAAAGTATGCTTATTATAAAATAAAAAAGGAACTTAAGTCCTATAAAGTTATTATCAATTATTGTTGAAACGGTTAATGGTGCGATGATGAAATTCAGCGTAAGCGTTGTTTGTTACAATTTGAAAAAAGTAATTTTACCATTTTTGCAAATTCCACCTCCAAAGGTATAAAAAAGGAGGGTCAAGTTTGTATTGGACAGCGCGATTCCTTGGTCCAATCTACTTAAAATTTGGCATATAGCATTATTAACATAATTGATGGAAGACGTGTTACTTATTTTATTTAAATTTATACGTTATCGACCTAAAAAGGGAATGTAAATTATTTTGGAGCTGATTTTCTCCGGAGTTGATATCAATACTCCTTAAATACTCTTATTTTTGATTTAAATTACTTTTTATTTTGACACATTTGTGGAAGTTCAGTCGGATTGACATTGTCATTTTCATGACTTTGCTATAAAGTACTATCGGAAATATTATTGTTAATTATTTTAAATTTTGTATAACAAAAAATAAATATGTGAAAGAAGAAGAAAATTCGAAGATGGCTTGCCAGGAATAATGAAAGACCACGCTTCAGGTAGTGTCCACTGTGCATTAGAATGAAAGATTGTCAGCGACTGGTCATGGAAGGTATGAACTTTATTCTATAGTGCTGGCTGCATTCGGTGCAGGACACAGACTCACTAAGTCTTTGTAAAATACGGGAATAGCCTTTACGAAGATTACATTTGAGAAGTAAAAAGAGCCATTAAAATGAACATGAACGCTTAGAAGATAAAATTTACATGGTTATTAAGTTAACAGGTCTTGGTTGGACCATCTGTATTATGAGGACAAAGTCTACCGTTGTTCGGTTTTCCCATACGTCGTTGGCTTACAGTATGACTGGGACTACCTGAAGAAGGAACTAAGTTACGATGTCAATTGCTTAGAAGAGAAGTTAAGTCAAGTAGTAGTCTAGCCAATGAATTAAGAAATGTATTTAATCAATAAATTTACATAACTCATATAACATGTATTATGAATTTGTTAATCAGAAATCTATCTATCTAACTTTTATTACGAATACGAATGTTTGTGAGTGTGGATGTTTGTTACTCTTTCACGCTGTAACGGCTGAACGGATCTGGCTGAAATTTGGTACCTACAGAGATAGGTTAGAGACAGTGTAGGAACCAAATTTCACGCAGGCGAAGCTGCGGGCATCAGCTAGTATTACATAAATTTTAAGTAAATTGATTTTATGCATTAAGATTTTCACGTAAATGTGTTGCATTGATTTTCCTCGGTTCAAAATATTGTTGCACAAGAAATATTCGTATATTAAACAATCTGTCTCCTCAAGTAAACGAAAATCATGTAGTCAATCATGACTACGTACATGTTCGATTGACTCTTATATACACAAAATATTAAAAGTATTGTAGTCGGTGATAGTCTATTAATACCTAAAAATGTGGAAGGTTGTGTAGATCTTTGGATTTTTGTTAATCAATCACGCTGTAACGACTGTACGGATTGGGCTGAGTTATGGCACAGGGAGCAGGACAGAAAGTCTATAATTTTAATACGATTGACCGTATCGTATTCACATTGAAATGATGAAATACATCAGTAAATAATTTCGTTAATATCATATAACACCACCAACCTTTATCTCATTTGTGTTCCCTAGCACTTTGTAACAATGATTTGTTCAGTCAGAAATCCTGGAACATCATTCCGAGGAATATTCGGAGTGATAGGGAACGTGTGGTTTCGTCCGTCGAAGAGTCCTACATGGTTTTTTTTTAATATGGAAAAAGAATTGGTTTCGAGCAGGATTCGAACTGCATCTTCTCGCATTCCGTGCAAGATGCTTAACCACAAGTCTTTTCCACCTTATACACGTCTTGGAGCGACGTATTTAAAATTTATGATCAGTTAGCATACTAATTGCTTTTCAAAAATAATCTTAGTCCTACGTGGCATCCATGAGGGATCTCTACAGGAAAAAAAGCACATTGTAACAATAGTTTTCTTCAGAAAATTCACATTTAACGATAGGTACTTTTATCTCATTATTCCAGACAAGGTAAGTACAATCGAGTTATAGTTCACAATACTTAAATCAACAAGCAGCGTGGTACTCAAGGTAATGGTTTGGTCCCTTGAGATATTGTTGAGTACAACTCTTAGTGAATGTTTCGCAAAAAAAACTCATCTCTATATCTACTCGTGAATGCATGAAAGCACCCCTTGTATTAATTTTCTGATGCCCTTTCGTAGTATAACAACTACAAATTTATAAAATTCTTATGCATTGTAATTTCTGAAAAATCAAAAGACGTAATAATTTGTGCTAAGTAACAAAATTATTTTTTTTAGTTCTTTTCTTTCTCTTGTCCGTATATTTGGCGACATCTAGTGATTGTTGGTCACTCTTACAGTATAAAGACTTCTGACAGAGGTCTAATAGAACTACGTAATAAGTCTATTCGGGAGGAAAATTGCTGACAATGCTCATAAAAAACGACCTATCTTTAGTTATTTTTAAACTATCGCGGGTTTTAACACTCATATTCATAGAATCTTTGGGACTTCACGCGATCTATCTTTTGCCCATTTTTCATCAAGCCAATTTTGATTTTGAATATACGTATATAATATACCTACGTATTATTGCATAGTTTATTCGATTATCATGTGATATAGTTAAATCATTATTACATAATATCAAACGAATTTAAACCAACAAATTGGATATAAATTATTAAAAATTTCCTTTTTGTTGAAGAGCGAATCAGTCAGTTATGCTTATCTATATAAAAATCAATGCCACTTTTCGTTGTAATTTTATAACTCAAGAACGGGCTCACCTATCCAAACCAAATGTTTAGGCTTTGTTCGGACTATTTAGTTGATGGATTATGTGAACTTTGCACAAAATCGGTCGAGCGGTTCTTCGTTTATCACGCAAACGAAGTTGCGCGGGTCAGCTAGTAGGGTATATTTTCTACGTGAGCGTGTAATTTTGCTTTATTTATCTTAAATAGAAAATAGATATCTATTTGTGAAGAACTTTTGTAAAGTATTTAATACTTTATACATCATGCCCGCAGCTTTCTGTACATTTGATTTGGATTACACAAATGTGTTTCAAATGAGACGTTTCTCACGAGATAAAAAGCACTCTCCATACCTCCTACATCTATCTTCATTTTTAAAGTCACGTCAATCTGTGAATTCCTTACCACGTGTAAAGGATCAAAGGAACAATTCACCTTTTTAATATTATAGATTGGTATAATATAATATACCTAGCATATCCGAGTGATTTTATTCCAAGAAAAATTATTGGCATTAAACACGTGTGAATTTCATATGCTACCGTGTCCAACAAGTTACTTCAATAAGCACATTAAATACGTATTTCGTTACACCTGAACAATTGATATTAATTTCAAGTATTACAGTTGTAACACAATAAGACTCTCTCGCTCTTATCTCGCTCTCTCTCTCTCTCTCTCTCTCTCTCTTTCTTTCTCTCTCTGTCATTCCTCTCTGTCTAGTTTTCCATTTCACTTCTTTTTGCTGCACTGAAAATTCTTTTGGTTCTTATCAACAAATTGATATGAATGAATGAATGAATTATTATCTATCCTGATCTAAATAAATAACAGGTTAGATACTTGGAAAATTTGTTGGTTCTAAGTTTTAAGAAATACTTATCTATACTTATAATAAATCTGTAGAAGTGAAAATTCTGTACATTAAAAATATAAAAAAAATAAATAGAAGGGGGTGTTACTAGACCGACACCGAACCCAAAAATGTGATTAAAAAAATTTTTGTCTGTCTGTCTGTCTGTCTGTCTGTCTGTCTGTCTGTCTGTTTGTTCAGGCATCACGCAAAAACTACCGGTTCGATTACGATGAAACTTGGTATAATTATTCTTTTATATCCTGGGCACCGCACTGGGTACTTTTCATCCCGGAAAAGTATGCTTATTATAAAATAAAAAAGGAACTTAAGTCCTATAAAGTTATTATCAATTATTGTTGAAACGGTTAATGGTGCGATGATGAAATTCAGCGTAAGCGTTGTTTGTTACAATTTGAAAAAAGTAATTTTACCATTTTTGCAAATTCCACCTCCAAAGGTATAAAAAAGGAGGGTCAAGTTTGTATTGGACAGCGCGATTCCTTGGTCCAATCTACTTAAAATTTGGCATATAGCATTATTAACATAATTGATGGAAGACGTGTTACTTATTTTATTTAAATTTATACGTTATCGACCTAAAAAGGGAATGTAAATTATTTTGGAGCTGATTTTCTCCGGAGTTGATATCAATACTCCTTAAATACTCTTATTTTTGATTTAAATTACTTTTTATTTTGACACATTTGTGGAAGTTCAGTCGGATTGACATTGTCATTTTCATGACTTTGCTATAAAGTACTATCGGAAATATTATTGTTAATTATTTTAAATTTTGTATAACAAAAAATAAATATGTGAAAGAAGAAGAAAATTCGAAGATGGCTTGCCAGGAATAATGAAAGACCACGCTTCAGGTAGTGTCCACTGTGCATTAGAATGAAAGATTGTCAGCGACTGGTCATGGAAGGTATGAACTTTATTCTATAGTGCTGGCTGCATTCGGTGCAGGACACAGACTCACTAAGTCTTTGTAAAATACGGGAATAGCCTTTACGAAGATTACATTTGAGAAGTAAAAAGAGCCATTAAAATGAACATGAACGCTTAGAAGATAAAATTTACATGGTTATTAAGTTAACAGGTCTTGGTTGGACCATCTGTATTATGAGGACAAAGTCTACCGTTGTTCGGTTTTCCCATACGTCGTTGGCTTACAGTATGACTGGGACTACCTGAAGAAGGAACTAAGTTACGATGTCAATTGCTTAGAAGAGAAGTTAAGTCAAGTAGTAGTCTAGCCAATGAATTAAGAAATGTATTTAATCAATAAATTTACATAACTCATATAACATGTATTATGAATTTGTTAATCAGAAATCTATCTATCTAACTTTTATTACGAATACGAATGTTTGTGAGTGTGGATGTTTGTTACTCTTTCACGCTGTAACGGCTGAACGGATCTGGCTGAAATTTGGTACCTACAGAGATAGGTTAGAGACAGTGTAGGAACCAAATTTCACGCAGGCGAAGCTGCGGGCATCAGCTAGTAAGAAATAAAGCCCGGATTTCCATCGGTAGGTATCTGTGGCGTAAACACCGGGAAACCACGGCCGAGTGTCAGCACTGCGAGGACCGCAGCGATGACACGGCGCTCCACACGCTGGTGGAGTGCACGGCGTGGGCACAACAGCGACAGGTCCTCGTAGTGGGTCTGGGCGTGGACACTCTCTCGCTTGAGGCCATGGTGCGAGCCATGCTCTCCAGCGGGAGTAAGTGGGACTGCGCCGCCTCTTTCTGCGAGCAGGTCATGCTCGTGAAGGAGGCGGCGGGCCGGGTGCGAGAGAGAACTCTCCCACCCGAGTTCCGCAGTCGGCGCCCTGGGCGCCGCCGACGTGTCTTCGCCGAGGACTATCGGCCTCCATGACCGGGGGTCTGAGGACGGTGAGAGGGCCGCTCACCGTCCTTACAGAAGCAGGCCCATGACGGCAGCGTGACGTGAGCACTCACGCACGCCCCCCCTTAGAAGCGGGGTCACACCCGAAACCCCCCATGGACGCGGGATTGCACCCGAACCACCCCCTGGGCGAGGCCGCATTGGCGGCCGTAGGTCTGTTGGGAGTCACGGGACATCCTTCCTGAGGGCTTACCCGGGGCTCTCAACCATAGGCTGTTGGGCGTTACGTGAGGTTTTTTAGTCGGTAAGAGTCCGGCATAGCATCCTACGAGGATTTTCCCTCACGTTAAAAAAAAAAAAAAAAAAAGCCCGGATTTCCAACAGACTTTGGCTACCACTGCGCCATCACCTAGCCGAGGGGATTTGGGTATCTTACCGCGTCTTCGGGGACTACAAGTCTACGGCGCCCTCCCCGCAGACTGCGGAACACGTTATTTGCCATTCCCTCCCCGCCGCCTCTTTCGTTAGCATCACCTACTGATAGAAAGGCGCGGCGGCGTCCCACTTATTCCAGTGATCTCCAGTGGATCATGGCACGCACTATGGTCTTGAGCCAGAGAATGTCCACTCACTCCACCAATGTCTGGTGCGCTATGTCCTCACTGCGTCTTTCGCAGTGCTGGCACTCAGGCATGGTTTTCCAGTGTATTCACGACAGATATTTACCGAAGTACCCGTGCCCAGTAATCATCTGTGACAACTGGTAGGAGAGAATGCCGTGGCTCCTTTCCAGCCGCTCGTCCATGACCGATCTGATCGCCCCAGTTGTGGCGTTTCCTCACCTTGGTTGTTTAAGTCGCACTCTCCAAGTCCCTTTGATTTAAGTTAGAGCTGGTACCGCCGAGCCTTGATTTCTCGAGGCCTATGGCCCGCTCCAGAGCTTCCTTGCGCTATTTAAACAATGACGCAAGGGTCCTCGCTTACAGGTTCCATGGAGGGTTCCCGGCTAGGAGATAGGACACCTCAACTGAGATCGTGCGGTATCCCGTAATCGCCCTGACTGCCGTCTCCTTCTGTGGGCTAAGTAATCTAGCTGCATTGAGGGCCGTCAGGGTCTCCGCCCATACGGGGGCTCCGTATAGAGCCCATTCTCCGCACGACCCCCAAGTTTAGTCTCCTGCAGGGAGCGTTGGGTCACCACTGCAAAAGTGCGCCTATTATCATTGCCCCCCCCCCCCCCCCAGTTTTGTGTCCGAAGTTCCATCGACTATCAAGTACGAGCGCCAGATACTTCATCGAGAGCTTAACACCGATGAAATCCGCTATATGTATGCTGGACCCAACAGGCGTCCACTTCCGGGGTCCTTGAAAGCACAGAACCTCAGGCTCAGCTGCCATATTCGAACCTACTACTTGAGCATGTGCAACGAATGCTACTTAATATTATAATAGGCAACCAATGTAGCTAAACTATGCTGGCTGTAATCGTCACAGCATTTAGTAATGACGTAAGATAGGATTGAGTATTTACATTACAGGCCTATTAATTTTCAATAGCAACTTATTTAATTTTAAGATTTCACCGCAATCAATGTTACAGTTGCAAAAAAAAAACTAGAGTAGAATCTATTGAAACAAAGTCCATTTGCCATTTGGATTCTCTTCTGTTGGAATTGACTTTATTTGAATACTGTGCACAAAAACCCGTAAACAATCTGTTCGTTTTTCCACTGTCTCGTATTTCTACGTCAGTAATAAATTGCAAAACGGAGATGGAAGTGTGCTAGGGGCTAGAGATAAAACAAAAAGGTAGGCAGAGGAAGATTACACGATCATACCACATAATAATTTAATAGTACAACGTATGTACTCATACTTACATTTACTATAAATCTATAAACATAATATTATCTAGATCTATATACTATACTAGCTGACCCGCGCAACTTGTGATAAATGAAGAACCGCTCGACCGATTTTGTGTAAACTTAACATAAACCATCTACCGAACAAAGCCTAAACATTTGGTTTGGATAGGTGAGCCCGTTCTTGAGTTATAAATTTACAACGAAAAGTGGCATTGATTTTTATATATATAGATAGATTGATATATAAAAATCTATTTTCGTAGATCAATGATACTGGCTGACCCCCGCAACTTCGTTTACGTCACGTAAAAGACTAAAACTTTTTAAAATAAATAGAAGAAACCGATTTTAAACAAAAACTTAAGAAATAAAATGTTTATAGCACAATGTAATACACATGTATTTAGATTAATCAGATTTTATTAAATATAATAATGAAGTCGATGCCATTAATAGTACCTACCTAAATCTATGTGTTTACTTGGCGCCGACTTCAATATTATCAATCAATCAATCAATATCAAAACATGTAATATAATCATAACTGTATGTTTTTCTGAACGTTTTTGCACGCTAATCTCAGCAACCGTTTAACCAATTGCAATGCGGTTTTCTTCATTGCGTTGCGATTTCCTCCACTTAACATTCAGTATTAAAATTTGTTTCATGTCAATAGGTTCATAAATTTAAAAAATATATCAATCTAAAGAATCACATATAAAATGCAGCGTACGAAGGCGCAGGCAACATCAAGTATTTAATAAATTCTGATAAATCGAAATTCATATAATATACTTTGTGCTAATAAAATTTTATTGAAGTGAAACTTCTTTAGGCGCGACTAGATAGTAACTCAGATTTTTTTCTGACGGAAGTAACGCTTACTAAATAAATAAATAAAAAACTATTCACGGACATCACACACAACGCTATCTGATCCCAAAGTAAGCTAGGAATAACCTGCTTGTGTTATGGGTATCAGACCACGGATATTAATACTTATATACTTTTAAATACATACACATTATGCATAGAAACACCCAGACTCTTGAGACAAACATTTATGGGTCACACAAATATTTGTCTCCGGTGGGAATCGAACCCACGACCTCCAGCGCCGCAGGCGGTATCACTACCGACTGCGCCACAGAGGCAGTTACTATTTGAATTTTGAATAGCGGAAACGTAGTTTCCGTTATTCGAATATAATAAAAGCAAAGAAGTATTACTTCGATCGCGCGTACCTAATGGTTACACGCTCACATTTTTTTTTATTTTTTTTAAGTCAGTTTTTTTTTCGTTAAATAATTTTTATTTCATTATTTTAAGTGACGGTTGGACTAGAAAATCTTTCTATTTAGGTTTAAAGATCTCATCAATAGAAATCAATCAAGCCCAAATATAAGGTAACAGCTGTAAATTGTTAAGGAATTCCCTCGACTGCCTTTCGACTCTATCATCAGATCGACTCCAAACCTTCATTAAATTGTCGTACATTAAAGCACTTGATTACGAATTTAACAAGCGCACTAATTTTCCCTACAATTTTCGGTGGTTACCCTCGTTTTCACCTGGATCCCATCATCAGATCCTGACCTGGTGAAAATGGGATTACCTCAGAAATAAAACAAAAGAAAAACAAAAAATTAAATTAATCTATAATAGACGGAAATATCGGTGAACATACATAAAAAACATACAGACGAATTGAAAACCTTCTCCTTTTTTTAAGAAGGTTAAAAGGCGAGAAAAAGGCGTATGATAAGATAAATATTTCTTCATCAGACTCATAGGAGCCTGTGAAACTGCCCTGTTTGCTTAATCGTAAAAGAGCTTAAATACTAAGTCCATTCTAATACAGTTCAGTACATAATTATTTTACAATTGCCGAAAACAAGTCAGTTTTGATTTTTCCTTACATTCAAAAGAACCCTTGAATTGTATGTTTAGCGAATGTTAAGATGTCTCGAATTTCTTATCCGTGTCATACGCTCCTATGAGACTAATAAAAAAATACCTCTCGTTTCATGCACCTTTTGTGACGCGAACGAAGTTGCGAGGGACAGCTAGTTTAGTTATTTTTCGTATTTTAACCTAGCTAATAAGCATGCCGTACTTACATAGTCGTCTGCCAAGTATTTTGAAATTTAAGGTGATAAAGTTAAAGGATCCAGTTTTAGTAACTTCATGGTCGCTAAGCCAAATTAAAGCCGTAATGCGGCTACAAAAATGTCAACATCGGGAAGTTGCAACACTCGATTGTCCATTTTTTTTTTTTTTTTTATAAATATTCTCGGATACTTCACACAACGCTATCTGATCCCAAAGTAAGCTAGGAATAACCTGCTTGTGTTATGGGTATCAAACCACGGATATTAATACTTATATACTTTTAAATACATACATATTATACATAGAAACACCCAGACTCTTGAGACAAACATTTATGGGTCACACAAATATTTGTCTCCGGTGGGAATCGAACCCACGACCTCCAGCGCCGCAGGCGGTATCACTACCGACTACGCCACAGAGGCAGTAAAAAAAAATTCCAATACGGCAAATGGTATGTCAAAGGGAAATTTCTGTTTAGTGTGCCTCTGTCTATGGTCTAAACCTTCCGGGATAAAGTCGTGACTAATGTATGTATGTAAAGTAAACAGTAAAAACTGGGCGATGCCTTTTTTTTTTACGTGAGGGAAATTCCTCAGAGAATGTTATGCCGGACTCTTACCGACTAAAAAACCTCACGTAACGCCTAACAGCCTGTGGTTGGGAGTCGCGGGTAAGCCCTCGGAAGGATGTCCCGGGACTCACAACAGACCCACGGCCGCCACTGCGGCCTCGCCCAGGGGGGATCTGGGCGATGCCTTACATTACTAAAGAAGGATGATAATGTGTGTAAGTAGGATGAGTGTAATACCTAGTTGAAAAATGAACTATCATCGTCCAAAAATATTTATTATCTTAGCAGTTCGGTGCCTTTTCAAATGATACAGTCATGTAGTACCATCGAGAGTTCGACTTACCTATCTCATCAACAGCTCCAGTAGGAAGAGGAAAGGGCCGCTTACAGCCAGCCGTGCTTACCATAATGTCAATAAAACTCAAGATATGAAAAGAAAATATCCGTTTATTATATTTACAATTACCTTTACATAAATTATTTTTTGATATAATGTAATTTAAATCCTTAATGTACCTGAATTAATTACTTTCTTTCTTTCTAAATCAAAACTTAGGTTAACCTTTAAAAATTTTCGTTTTCATTGCAATCCTGCCGCACGGTGTGGACCTGGAAGTAATCTGAAAATAGAATACTTAAATGTTCTTGTTTACAAAAATGGGCAAAATTACAACACGATCAACGGGTAAGAGTAAACTCCAGGAGAACCCAAGGTCTCTTTGGAAGTACATTAAGGGAAAACGTGCTTTCAAAAGTCCAAAGACTATCATAAGGGATGAGTTACCGTTAGCTGGTTTTGATTGTGCTACAGAATTAGCTAAATATTTAAATTCCGTGTACAGCATACAACCCGCCGAGCTTAATGTAGAAAAGACAGTAACAGACACTGGTGGCGAAAATGGAGCGAAGAGGATCCACCTGCATCAATTGCAGTTGCAAGAGGTAAGTCATGCCCTATGGAAGCCCGAGCGTTCAATGGGACCTGATGGCATCTCACCCTACATCTTTAGGGATTGTCGATCAGTAATGGCTAGACCGTTGCTTAGCATCTATATCTACATTATGATGATAGCAAAGTCAAAACTGTACATTGAATGTATTTAAAAAAAGATACTCGCTGGGTGTTCTACATGTCAATAAGATACCAAAACACAAGATTGTTAGAAAAAAAATTGTCTGTTTGCTTTACTTTGTCCGGAAGCATCTCGAAAAGTACTCAATAGATTTGATTCCAATTTTGCACAAATATTAGTAAGAGATAGTTTTTACACACAGGCTACATATTATAACGCTAAATATTTTAGAGGCTTGGCAGAGAACAATAAAATTTATGTGTATATTATAACAAAATTCTGAAAAAGCTCTCTATTTATGTTTTTAAACTCACACGACTTGCACTACACATTATATTAGTTGCGGGTCTTTTTCGCGTAAACAATTCAAACTTCGCTCACCTCTCGACGTTTCGGCTATGTTACAATAGCCGTGGTCACGAGTAGACTGGGGAATGCAGCGGGCGTCATCCTCTTGTACCGTTGATCTTACAGGTACCCACATATTAGTTTATTAATAACAGTCATTAGGGTCGCGACACACTACACTCACGATATCCGAACGAACGTTAGGCGGTTTTTCGCGACACTTACACATCTTCACTACAGGGTTCCATGTGGACGAAAGTTTATATCCCCCCTCACGGTTGAAATTGTTGTGATGCTTCTTGATTTCAACCGCTTCACGAACAATCCTCGGGTAATATCGGCGTTCAGTGGACAAAACTCCCGGTGCATGCAACTCCATCCAGTGATTTGACCCCGATAGAAAGAGATGCTCCGCGATCGCTGATTTTTCGGTTTGGTGGTTCTTGACCGCTGCTATGTGCTCTCTCACTCGTTCTGCGATGGTTCGCTTCGTTTGACCGATATACGAGCCTCCACAGCTACAGTCCACCTTGTAAACACCCGGCGTCTGATAAGGAACGGTGTCCTTTGGTGTTCTCATTTGCTGTGAAACCTTTGCCGTTGGGGTAAATATGGTGTTTATTGAAAAATTCTTCAAAATGGTACCAATTTTGTCCGTTACCCCCCTGACATACGGTAAGAACGCCGGCAGCCTGACAACATCCGGTTGTTTTTCCCTACGCCCTTGGATAGGAGCGGCCCTCCTCACGCTGTACCCGTTTTCATGTAGCACCTTCCGTATGTGGGACAGTTCATCATCTAAAAACTCGTGGTCACACAGAGCATGAGCCCTGTTAATTAGGGTTGTCTCCACCGAACGTAGGTGACGGGGATGATGGTGTGACGCAGCGTGAAGGTACCTGTCTGTGTGCGTTGGTTTTCTGTACACCGTGTGCTTCAGGAGTCCATCCTCCCCCACCATGACCTTTACATCCAGAAACGGCAATGTCCTATCACTCTCCAACTCATAGGTGAACGTGAGATTAGGGTGCAATGCATTAAGGTGCTCAAGGAAACATCCTACCCCCAGACCTTCGCCTTTCATTACGCAGAACACGTCGTCCACGTATCGTTTCCAAAGGCGTACCCCATGCGAGCCGTAATCAATAAGGGTTTCGACGTGCTCCATCCATATGTTCGCCATGACCGGAGCTATAGGACTTCCCATTGCGACCCCATCCATCTGCAGGTAATGTTCTCCTTGGTATGAGGATGGACTCCTGAAGCACACGGTGTACAGAAAACCAACGCACACAGACAGGTACCTTCACGCTGCGTCACACCATCATCCCCGTCACCTACGTTCGGTGGAGACATCCCTAATTAACAGGGCTCATGCTCTGTGTGACCAAGAGTTTTTAGATGATGAACTGTCCCACATACGGAAGGTGCTACATGAAAACGGGTACAGCGTGAGGAGGGCCGCTCCTATCCGAGGGAGTAGGGAAAAACAACCGGATGTTGCCAGGCTGCCGGCGTTCTTACCGTATGTCAGGGGGGTAACGGACAATATTGGTACCATTTTGAAGAATTTTTCAATAAACACCATATTTACCCCAATGGCAAAGGTTTCACAGCAAATGAGAACACCAAAGGACACCGTTCCTTATCAGACGCCGGGTGTTTACAAGGTGGACTGTAGCTGTGGAGGCTCGTATATCGGTCAAACGAAGCGAACCATCGCAGAACGAGTGAGAGAGCACATAGCAGCGGTCAAGAACCACCAAACCGAAAAATCAGCGATCGCGGTGCATCTCTTACTATCGGGGTCAAATCACTGGATGGAGTTGCATGCACCGGGAGTTTTGTCCACTGAACGCCGATATTACCCGAGGATTGTTCGTGAAGCGGTTGAAATCAAGAAGCATCACAACAATTTCAACCGTGAGGGGGGATATAAACTTTCGTCCACATGGAACCCTGTAGTGAAGAAGTGTAAGTGTCGCGAAAAACCGCCTAACGTTCGTTCGGATATCGTGAGTGCAGTGTGTCGCGACCCTAATGACTGTTATTAATAAACTAATATGTGGGTACCTGTAAGATCAACGGTACAAGAGGATGACGCCCGCTGCATTCCCCAGTCTACTCGTGACCACAGAGTATATTGAATATATGGAGATCGTGACCACGGCTATTGTAACATAGCCGAAACGTCGAGAGGTGAGCGAAGTTTGAATTGTTTACGCGAAAAAGACCCGCAACTAATATAATGTGAAGCTCTCTATTTTTACGTGAATAGCAATAAAAAGAGGTACAATACATAAAGTACATAAATTATAACGCTAGTTAGCCTAGGGGCTTGGCGAAAAAGTATTTAAATCTTTATGTAGATACAGTCAAAACGAGAAAATACCAAATTTGATGAAATTCTAATTTACTAGACTTGTTAATATGAAGCTTATATGTAATACTAGCTGATGCCCGCAGCTTCGCCTGCGTGAAATTTGGTTCCTACACTGTCTCTAACCTATCTCTGTAGGTACCAAATTTCAGCCAGATCCGTTCAGCCGTTACAGCGTGAAAGAGTAACAAACATCCACACTCACAAACATTCGTATTCGTAATAAAAGTTAGATAGATAGATTTCTGATTAACAAATTCATAATACATGTTATATGAGTTATGTAAATTTATTGATTAAATACATTTCTTAATTCATTGGCTAGACTACTACTTGACTTAACTTCTCTTCTAAGCAATTGACATCGTAACTTAGTTCCTTCTTCAGGTAGTCCCAGTCATACTGTAAGCCAACGACGTATGGGAAAACCGAACAACGGTAGACTTTGTCCTCATAATACAGATGGTCCAACCAAGACCTGTTAACTTAATAACCATGTAAATTTTATCTTCTAAGCGTTCATGTTCATTTTAATGGCTCTTTTTACTTCTCAAATGTAATCTTCGTAAAGGCTATTCCCGTATTTTACAAAGACTTAGTGAGTCTGTGTCCTGCACCGAATGCAGCCAGCACTATAGAATAAAGTTCATACCTTCCATGACCAGTCGCTGACAATCTTTCATTCTAATGCACAGTGGACACTACCTGAAGCGTGGTCTTTCATTATTCCTGGCAAGCCATCTTCGAATTTTCTTCTTCTTTCACATATTTATTTTTTGTTATACAAAATTTAAAATAATTAACAATAATATTTCCGATAGTACTTTATAGCAAAGTCATGAAAATGACAATGTCAATCCGACTGAACTTCCACAAATGTGTCAAAATAAAAAGTAATTTAAATCAAAAATAAGAGTATTTAAGGAGTATTGATATCAACTCCGGAGAAAATCAGCTCCAAAATAATTTACATTCCCTTTTTAGGTCGATAACGTATAAATTTAAATAAAATAAGTAACACGTCTTCCATCAATTATGTTAATAATGCTATATGCCAAATTTTAAGTAGATTGGACCAAGGAATCGCGCTGTCCAATACAAACTTGACCCTCCTTTTTTATACCTTTGGAGGTGGAATTTGCAAAAATGGTAAAATTACTTTTTTCAAATTGTAACAAACAACGCTTACGCTGAATTTCATCATCGCACCATTAACCGTTTCAACAATAATTGATAATAACTTTATAGGACTTAAGTTCCTTTTTTATTTTATAATAAGCATACTTTTCCGGGATGAAAAGTACCCAGTGTGGTGCCCAGGATATAAAAGAATAATTATACCAAGTTTCATCGTAATCGAACCGGTAGTTTTTGCGTGATGCCTGAACAAACAGACAGACAGACAGACAGACAGACAGACAGACAGACAGACAAAAATTTTTTTAATCACATTTTTGGGTTCGGTGTCGGTCTAGTAACACCCTCTTCTATTTATTTTTTTTATATTTTTAATGTACAGAATTTTCACTTCTACAGATTTATTATAAGTATAGATGTAGGCCTGACGCCTACATAAGCTTCATATTAACAAGTCTATTTGTGTAAGCAAAAAGTCAAAGCTGTATAGAACTAATTTATTAGCATGAAGAATAATAATTATATTATCACATTATTACACAATGGGTAATGCTCTAGCTTATGGAGTAAAGGTACTTAGTGATAAGCCCTTACAGTTTTACTAAATCGTTATTCTCTTTTAACGATTCAGCAAATCAGTGTTGGAAATATTTTAGACAAATGTATTTAATTTTAGTTTTGTTAAGTAGCCTGTAAAGATTTATTTTGAAAAGTATCGTGAAATCTCTTAGAGATCAAGTGTGATTAACGTTTGTAAAAAGTACTTGACACTGTCTTGGAAAGAGTTGATTTCAACCAAAGTTGTTTATACTAGGCTCCTGTCCGAACAATGGAATATCCATTACCACTGACATTATTGCAGAGTTCAGAAGGTAAAGTGAGCTGCAATGACTGCCTAGATTACTGGTTGGAACAAAAACTTAGAGCAGCTGACACGATGTGCAAGGCCTGAGGTAGTAAATACCTCCTTGAAACAATCTTCATGATTAAGGTTTTTTTTAACGTGAGGGAAAATCCATCATGGATGCTATGCCGGACTCCTACATACATACATACATATGGTCACGCCTTTATTCCCGAAGGGGTAGGCAAAGGCATATTATATGCCCACATTTCACCTTTGTATAATTGGTCCCACGTAATAGGTGGTGAGCCGTATTGCCGTGTTTAAATGGACAGGCGCAGGTTGTGACTGCCTGCTGTTGAAATAAAGCCTTCAACTTAGCTTAACGACTGCTATTTTACTGGCAACCGGGACCAACGGCTTAACGTGCCTTCCGAAGCACGGAAACGCTCAAATAAATGTCACAAAGTGATCACATGGATGGTCACCCATCCATGGACCGGCCATAGTGAAAGTTGCTTACTGCAGTGATCGTTTACAGAACACTGAGTCCGCGGGGCCACGAGGGCTTCTGCCGGACTCCTACCGACTAAAAAACCTCACGTAACGCCCAACAGCCTATGGTCGGAAGCCTCAGGTAAACCCTCGGAAGGATGTCCCAGGACTACCAACAGACCCACGGCCGCCACTGCGGCCTCGCCTAGGGGGTGGTTCGGGTGCTATCTTGCATCTTTGGAGGGTTTCGGGTGTGGGGCGTGCGTGAATCCCTCACGTCACGCTGCCGTCATGGGCCTGCTTCTGTAAGGACGGTGAGCAGCCCTCTCACCGTCCTCAGGTCCCAATTCTCATTTGCAGGCCGATAGTCTTCGGCGAAGACACGTCGGCGGCGCCCAATTCATGATTATGGTTACAAGTTCATAGATTCACTCTAATTGTGCGCCTGTCTGCTGGCATGCTCAGGTGGATTCTATTAGCAGAATTGTAACTAGCTTGTAGAAACTAATGCGATGTGGATCTAGGTGATATGAGTAAAATGACTGAAGACATAAGTCTTAGTTTTGTGAATCACCTAAAATATTCTGTAGTTAATTTTTTTAGCAAATACGGCTGCGGCAGTCGACCTAAGGTACGAATAAGTGTACGTCGCTGGCTTCTGCTTTACTAGAATTGATTCCTTCTGTTTATTGGCTGCTGAGAGGAAAACATACATACATACATTCATACATATAATCACGCCTTTTATTCCCGAAGGGGTAGATAGAAGCATATTATATGCCCACATTTCACCTTTTTAGATTTTTGTCCCACGTGGTGAACCGTATTGCCGTGTTGATATAGACAGGCGCAGGTTGTGACTGCCTGCTGAATGTGAATATGTACTTAAATGAGTCGAAGTTGCTTGAAATAAATGATTTATTATTATTATTGTAGTGAACATTCTTAAACTTGTTCTATTTTAGGGTGGGGGATTGACTTAAATTGATCCATCTGTGTACGATTATGGAAACTCATTCACTTGTACTATTTCACAACTTTTATTTTGATTTTAATAATACCTGACCGGTTTCGGTATTATAGCATTCTCAAAGGTTTTTACACTAACTTTTAAAAGTTAGCGCGGAACCGATTATAAACACGTATGTTACCCCCACCTCGGGTAAGTCCTATGGGGGTCCTATTATCATTTGGGTTCGATAGAGCGCAACTCAAGTTTTCACGCGGACGAAGTCGTGGGCAACAGTAAGTATTTAATAAATCCCTAATTAAATAAATAAATAATTTAATAAAGCCCAAAGCCTAAATTATAAATGCGGAAGAAATTCCTCTCATTTTTTTTTAATTACCAAAGCCAATCCTCAGGTACAACAGGCAGGTCAACTATTTAAATCGATGTAGCTACTAAATCAATTTGCTCCATTTGATCCGGCATACCAGAAACCTATTAGGTAGGTTATGTTCAATTAATAAAAGCATGGTACACTATGAAGTAAACTTGGTATCAACAGGTAATCAATATTTTGCCACACACCTACTACTACCTAGTACCTTGCCTCCTTACTTTCACGGAAATATGATTTCACATTTCCTGATGAACATCCAGGAGGACACCCTCATTATTATCGGCCTCAATGACCGGGGGCCTGAGGACGGGGAGGGGGCTGCTTACAGTCCTTACAGAAACAGGCCCATGACGGCAGCGTGATGTGAGAGGTTCACGCACGCCCCCCCCCCCCCCCCCCCCCCCAAGAAGCGGGATCACACCCTAGAACCCCCAAAGATGCAGGATAGCACCCGAACCACCCCTAGGCGAGACCACAATGGCAGCCGTAGGTCTGTTGGAAGTCCTGGGACATTCTTCTAAGGGCTTACCCGAGGCTCCCGACTGTAGGCTGTTGGGCGTTACGTGAGGTTTTATTAGTCGGTAGGAGTCCGGCATAGCATCAACGATTGATTTTCCCTCACATTTAATAAAAACACCCGTTAACAATGAACGAAATGGTAGATACGACCGTTTCTCGGGCGCTCGTGCCTCTTCCTCAGCTCGCGAAAATCGTAGTAACATACTTTACCTTACCTTATTATATTCGACCTTGTTATTCTAGAAAAACAATGGTGAAGACTGTTTTGAAATTTGAAATTTTGTGAGGTCTTAGATATGGATATTTTAAGCCTTTTGGTGCAATAAAACGAAAATCGCCAAAATGTAGCTCCGACTTTGTTAATAGCTACGATCGAGTTCATAGTTCGATATACCTATCTCGTCAGAAGCTTCAGCAAAAAGAAAGAAGGGATTTTACTAAGCAAAAAGCTTCAAGAAATAAAAATAATATACAAGGAATTCAGTGCCCGAAAGTATTCGTTTATTTAATTCATGATAACTGACAATTACTTATTTGAAAACATTTTCAGTAATTTTGTAAATTTTCGTATTCGATTCAATCAACACCGGCCTGCTGGACGGTCTGGACTTGGGAGTACACTGAAAAGAGAAATAAATTCAAATGATTTGACGAATATTTTAACATACCTAATGAATTAAATTAAACTATCAAGCTCGACCTATCTCTATAGTGCGTTTGGTGCTGAACCTGTAATCTATTATATAAAAATAAGTCGGGTTTTCCTTCCTGACGCTATAACTCCAGAACGCACGAACCGATTTCCACGGTTTTGCATTCGTTAGAAAGGTCTCTGGCTCCGTGAGGTTTATAGCAGAGAAAATTCAGGAAAAATTTCAACAGAAAAGCGGGAAAATCATTTTTCACATACAGCGCCATCGCGGGCAAAGCTGCGGGCATCAGCTAGTATATTATAGTATTGCACGTACATAATTATAAAAGTCACTCTTTTAACCAAAAGAGTGACTTTTATACGTTACCATCTTGAAACAAAACGGGGTAAGCAATTTTATAAGCTAAAAAGGCCGTTTTCTAGCTGCGGTTCATACTGCAGGCCAATTGCCATTTCATACTGTCTATTTTCTATACAGAAATAGGCTCACTACTTTTAACTGACTTACACGGCAATAAGCTCAATAGGTGCCCATTATTGGATCCCATAACATTTATTGTTAAATTGTTGGACATTCTCACACAACATCATCAAGCCCAAACTAAGCTATACCTAAACTTGTGCTATGGTATCTAGACGACGGATAGACATACTTTGTTTGTATTTAGAAATAATTATCTATAGTATAAAAATGAATCTGCGCAATATATGACCTACGCACATAGCTTTAGTACAGCTGGACCGATTTCGCTAATTCTTTTTTTAGTTCTACCCAGGGCAAGGTTTGTATTCAAAAAAATATATAAAAAAAGTCAAAAGGTCAGCTTGATATGGCGATACAAAGTTCATCGGGTCAGCTTGAAATGGCGGAACAAAGTTTGCCAAATCAGCTAGTTATAGATAACATACACCCAGCTATAGAACAAATCAATGTGCTCATCATACAAAGAGATTTGTCTTGGGTGAGAATCGAACCCTCCGAATTCGTAGACAGGTAAGCTAACAACTAGACCACGAGACCAGTCAAACTAGTCAAATATCATTATCATGAAACCAGTCCGAGCGAGAATATTAGCTTAACTTAGGCTTGGGCTAAATCTGATTATTTGATGGGGCAAAATGTAAATGGTGAATTTCGGTAGGATGAAATGGTGAGATATGTTTAACATGCCTCTGCCCTGCCCCCTTTGGGAATAAAAGCTACTATTTGACGGTGCGAAACAAAGTTTTCATGGACTGTATGGATAACTTTTTTAGGCACCGGACTATACAACCGAGGATCAATGAAAAGATAGGCCTCTTTGCAGTGTTTTAATACTTACCCATTCAGTTTTTTCAATTCTTCCTGCGTATAATCAGAGAATTGATTAATAGCGAAAACGGCTGACACTGGACTTGGTCTATTACTGTTTAAGTGGTTTATCTCTTTTAACGAGTTTTTGAATAAGTCGTACCGTACATATAACTGTCCATCACTACCATAATGCCGATTGTAGTCTACTATGAACTTGCCAAACAAATATGGTGCGTCACTTAAATCATAAAAAACTGGCTCTAAGGCCCACAAAGATGAAACCGAGACAAAAATTAAAAATGCAAAACAAATTCCTCTCATTTTTTTTCGAATTACTTCGGGCAATGCTCAGGCATAACAAGCCGGTCATATATATGGATGTTACTGTCAAATCAATTTGCTCCAGCAACCAGAAGGCTATTAATAAATTATGTTCTATTAGTAAAAGCATGGTACATTTAATGTAGTAGACTTGGAATCAATATTGTCAATATTCTTTTACATTACCTACTACCAGTGGCAGGTATGTAAAAGAATATTGAATATTGATACCAAGAAGTCTACCTTACTTCCCACTCTCACATAAATATACATGGTCTTTCCTTCCCAGCTACGAATAATTGGTGTTTTAACGTGAGATAAAATTAATATTTTATCGAAAAAACATGCTGCTGTACGCATACCAATAGGAATGTTCATAATTTTATTAGGTACCTATTAGCTGCTCTCGATTCCGAGTTACATTACTGGTTTCTGGTTCCCTGTCCGTTTTCCTGTTTTCAGTCGGTAGAAAAACGGCCAAGGCGTTTTTCTATTCCAGGCTCGCATTTTCGAGTTCCGATTTCCGATTCGCAAACAATAGAATTCATTTCCTCGAACAGTACGAGAGGATTACAGATATCAGTGTCTGTAAGCATGACTTTTTAACCGAATTAAAAAAAGGGTGAGGTTCTCAATTCGACTGTATGTATTTTTTTACGTATGTTCACCGATATTTCCGTCAATTATTTATATATAACGATTTCAAAAATGTGAAAGAGTTTGCTTCTGAGGTGGTCTAATTTCTAATGATGGAATTCCAGGAGAAATCGAGGGCAACCACCGAAAGTTATAGAGACAACTAGTGCGTTTGTATTTTTTTTAATTTTGTGCTTTTAAGTACTACAATTTAATGAAGGTCTAGAGTCGATCTGATGCTGAAGCCAAAAGACAGTCGAGAGAATTTCTTAACGATTTACAGCAGTTATCTTGTGTTTGGGCTAGATTGATTTGTATTGATAAGAAGTTTACACCCAGATAGGTAGATTTTTTTAGATCACCCGTCACATAAAATAATTTAAAAAAATATTTTATCCAAGCGCCTGGTAGTGCGCAGGCCAAGTTCCAGCAACAGGCCGCGCTCATGCCGTACACTATTTACACGAACCGTTTCGACCTACTTTTGAGCCCCTGTAGCTCAGTGCCTATTGCAAGTACAGAGATAAAATTCTACGTACGTAATCATATACTAGTACTTAGGCAGTGTACCAAATTTCATAGATATAACTTCAGTAGATCCTGAATAATGACCCTGTAAATATATTTTTCTTATTTTACGTACCGCGCACTTTATCACTAGCATTTCCGCGCACTTGCTCGTTATAGAAACCGCAATCTTCCAAATCTGCTTGTCTACGACGTCCACGGAGAACACTAGCATGTCTCCTCAAAACCAAATCATTCGTGTGTTTCTCTATCATTCTCTTGTGGCATCTCCGGTACACACGATACAGTACATACAGTCCAGCCAGACCCAAAAATAGGACAATCGAAAGCAGAATAATATTGGTTGTGGTAGCTTGGTGCAGGAGCGGATCAGCAGAATTTCGACCTCCAGCCGAATTTTGAACAATCACTTGCTCATCCCGATTATTTTGAGAGTTGCACATTTTGTGGTATAATAACTGACGTTATAACACAACGAAAATATCCGACAATTTGCGCCATCATGTTGGATACTAAGTCACAGAGATTTGTTTGAAGATTGTTTGCCTTATAAGGATATCGCGTCGCGGCGTGCGCATTCCTAAATCCGAGATGGCAGGGTCGCCATATGATATCGGGCCAATTGTAGGAATAAAAGGCACTAAGACTGATACAATACTGAGCGTTTATTATGAATAACATACAATATATAGCTAATTTTATCCCTCGGCCCGGCTATTGGATGAGGAGGAACACCGTAGAACACCGTATCCGTAGTGGGTAGGACGGTCCCTTTCCGGACCGGGCCGGAATAGAGTAGAGTATAGTGGAGTGGAGTGGAGTAAAGTAAAGTAAAGTAGGAGTAGAAGTAGCAGTAGAAGTAGGAGTAGAGTAGAGTAGAGAGTAGAGTAGGGTAGAGTGGTGTAGACTAGAGCTATTTTTATTAATATTTGTATTTTAAGTCTCGGATTGAATTCTCAGTTTTTGGTACATTTCGGACTATAGTTCTAATTAACTTTTGTAGAAATACCTAGGATACCTAACAATTATTTCCTCTTTCATGTTCAAGTATAAGGGGGTTATAATATCTGTAAATAGGTGTACCATATTGATGTATGAACCTATAATGTCGGTGGTCAGTTGCATGATATCGGTGGCCAGTCGTCTAGTATCGGTGGCCAGACGTCTAATAACAGTGTTCAGAAAAAAATATCGGTGTAGGCTTATAATATCGGTGGCAACCAAAATTCTATTTAAAATTTCTCCTCAGTTTTAAATGATAGAGTAATGATCATCAATTTGGGGATCTTTAATATCAAAAAGAGTAATAGTGAAAAATCACCACTTTTTGAAAATCGCCCATTTACATTATACACTTGTTTTATATCACATGAATGTCCGGTAGTTTTACCGCTAGTTTTTATTCGTGTTCTTCCTTTGGTGGTTATTTCTGGTGTAGGAGTAATTGAATAAAATAAAAAATATTTTTCTATATGTTGACATTGTTACGCAAAAACATATTTTTATTTATACAATTTACTCAATATAGTTTTCATGTTTCAAAATCGTCACAGTATTCATCGTCACATAATTAGTACATGAATAAGTAAATTGATTTTATGCATCAAGATAAAGTGTTTCAATGATTTTCATCGGTTCAAAACGTTATTGCGCTTTAAGTACAGAAAAATAATAATACCTATTCATTGACATACAAGTAATAATAATTATATTCTATAGTAGGTACATAAAGATTGATGAACATGACCTATTATTAAAAAGCAGAATAGTTTCTTTGTCCGTTTGAACGCGATCTCTGGATAGAAACGACTGGTTGAATTTCAAAATTTCTTCTAGTGACTTCGATAGCCCATCAATTGAAAAAGGCTACATCACTCTGAGACGATTTGCGGCAATATTATGTTAGGTCAAATGCAGGCTGTAAATCTTACTGCGACTAATATTATAAATGCGAAAGTCTGTGAGTGTGGATGTTTGTTACCCTAATACTCTTTAACGGCTAAACGCATCTGCCTGAAATTTGGAAAAAAGCTAGACTGTAGTCTGAAATAGCACGTAGGTTACTTTTTAAGGTTCCGTAGCCAAATGGCTAAAAACGGAACCCTTATAGATTCGTATGTCTGTCTGTCCGTATGTCACAGCCGCTTTTCCCCGAAACTATAAGGCCTATGCTGTCGAAACTTGGTAAATAGATGTATTCTGTAAACCGCATTACGAATTTTACACAAAAATACAAAGAAAAACAATAAGTTTTGGGGACTGCTCTGTGGCGCGGTCGGTAGTGATACCGCCTGCGGCGCTGGAGGTCGTGGGTTCGATTCCTATCGGAGACAAATATTTGTGTGACCCATAAATGTTTGTCTCAAGAGTCTGGGTGTTTCTATGTATAATATGTATGTATTTAAAAGTAGGTGTATAATTATTAATATCCGTGGTCTGATACCTATATCACAAGCAGGTTATTCCTAGCTTACTTTGGGATCAGATAGCGTTGTGTGAATTGTCCGTGAATATTTATTTTATTTATTTTTTATCCCCGTACCTAAAACTGAAACTCAACAATTTTTTTTCATCAAACTCATACGTGTTTGGTAATGTGCCCCCTGCCCCTATAACTTCTGAAATAAAAGAATGATAAATCTAAAAAAATATATGATGCAAACTTCCACCGAAAATTGGTTTTAACGAGATCTAGTTGGTAGTATCTTTTTTTAATACGCTATATAACGCAATTTTCGCCTTTCATTGAATTGCTGCTACGGAACCCTTCATGGGCGAGTCTTACTCGCACTTGGCCAGTTTTTTTATCTTGAGTATAATTTCCCATGGGAAGCGGGAAAGGGAACAAAAGTCCAGGCATAGCTAGTAGGTATTACTAATTTATTTGAATACTTACACTGAAGAGTTATACATATACTAGGAATTACATATTTACAGAAAAATGGGGGAAGAGAAAAAGGGAAAAGAACAATACATAAGACTACCGTTATCCTCGTCTAGGTGTCAAATAATTCCTCCCCACCCATCGCAATCGACTGGTAAGGTTCCCACAAGGCTGGCCACATTGCCACGTTGGATGGCAATGCTTATTCTCTGAGCGAGAAAGAGGCCAGCCTTATGGTCACGAGAAGCATCGACCAAACGCTTTTCACCTTGGTCCCCATGAACCTGGTGTCTCGACACCAAACCGCTCAAATATATAATTACCAATAAAATGACGGATGATACGGGATGATGGTAAGCGACCCGACGGGATGTCTTTAGTACCCTGGAGAATGGGACGTGCGTTAGTGTGGGATGCCACTTGCACCGACACTCTTGCGGCGTCCTACCTCCTGGCTACTAGCAAAAGAGCTGGTTCGGCGGCTAATGCGCGTGAGCCGTTAAAGATCGGCAAGTACAGTTATCTCGGTGCCCAATATGAATTCGTTCCATTTGGTGTCGAGACACTGGGTCCATGGGGTCGCGGTGCACAATGGTCTTTTCACGGCTCTGAGTAAGTGTCTGAGGGAAGAAACGCTTGATCCCCGCGCAGGTAGCTATTTCGCGCAAAGGCTTTCTTTCACAAATGCTGCTGCCTGCGTCATAGGTATCGTCATACCGAAGGGACCCAATTTGTATATTGATAGGTAGTTAGTAAGTTTTTATTTTAAGTAGTTATAATGTTATATACGCTCATTTGCAAAAAAAACGGGCGGTTTTGATTTTCATTCATCTTTAAAAAGATACAATAGCAAAAAGGTTTTAATCGTTTGTACACGTTACTGGCCGGTTTTAAAAATGCCGTGGTATTTAAAAATGTACGTTCTAAATTCAAATTTTCATTTGATGCTCATTTTTACAGAAAACCCCTTTTTATCCTACATTTTTGGCGCGAAGTTCTAGAAGTTAACATCGACTTTCACAACTTTTATTCAATTTTTATCGATTAATTTCATATCCTTGGCTGTCAAAGCTGTATTTATTGCTTTTTGGCTGTATCCAAAATGGTAGATAAAGTGGTAAAAGCTACCAAAATTATCGCGCTGCTTGAAGAGGGTTGCAGCCAATGTTTCGTGGCTAGGAGGCTAAATGTTAGTCGCTCGACGGTCCAAAGGACCTGGCAGCGATATCAGGAGACTGTTTCCGTCGAGAGAAGGCCTGGTTCTGGAAGAAAACCATGTACCCAACCACAGGATGATCGTTTTCTTGTGAGTCGCGCATTGAGAAATCGCAAATCTTCGTATGTGGATCTTAAGAACAACGATCCAAGAAGTAAGAAATGTGCATATTAGTCTATGGACGGTCAGGAGGAGGCTTCTCGCTGCCAATATACGCAGTCACCGCCCGGCCCGCGGCCCCAAATTACTCCGTGAGCACAGAGTTCACAGGCTTAGGTTCGCTAGAAATTGTGAATCATGGACTCAAGAAGATTGGAATAGGGTTTTGTTCTCTGATGAAGACAGGATATCTCTGTTCGGTGAAGATCGACGTCGGCGAGTGCTAAGAAGACAAGGAGAGCGCTTTGCAGATGCATGTTTCGAAGAAATCACACCTTATGATGGGGGCTCTGTTATGTTTTGGGCAGGAATAAATTCAATGGAACGTACAGAGTTAGTCTTCATTGAAAACGGCTCACTGACTGGGCATCGATACATAACGGAAGTTCTAATTCCTCATGCACAACCCGCATTGGCCGCTCTAGGTCAAGACTCGATTTTTAAGGACGACAATGCTCGCGCCCACCGATCCCGCGATGTTAATGCGTATGTGCAAGAGGTCGGCATTCGTCGTTTGGATTGGCCAGCTCGAAGTCCCGACCTCAATCCCATAGAACATATCTGGGACGTTCTAAAACGGCGTGTGAGATCAGTACACCCGGCTCCGCAGACCATCAGAGAGCTGAAGAATGTGATTACTGCGGAGTGGGAACGTATTCCGCAAGCAAGTATCCGGGATATACTCGCTAGCATGCCCAGACGAATTCAAGCTGTGATTTTAGCTAGAGGGGGTCACACTCGATACTAAACATTTATCTGCTTTTACTTTATTAAAGAAAAACAAACAAAAAAACTTTTTTATTTTTACTTCATGAGCATATGCACTACTAGCGAACATACACTACTAGCGAGGTTTAGCATTATTTCCCATAAATTGTAACAAAATTTTATGAAATACTGATGAAAACGATTATTTTCTTATTAATTTACCAAATTGTGAGGATAAAACTACCTATAATTATCAAACAAAGCAATATTAACATTTGAAATGGTTCATTGCTTAGGTGCCCGTTTTTTTTGCAAATGATTTTTTCTGTGTCTGTGTGTAATGTATCTTTAATACGAGTATGTATGTCTCTGTATCTATAGTATGTATTTAGAAATATTTAGTATGTCTATAGTCGTCTAGATCCCATAGCACAAGCTTATAATATTACCTTAATTTGGACTAGATGATGTTGTGTGAGAATGTCCACAAATTAACGCCACACTACAAAAAAACGACTACGTCGGTTCGGGTGCTATCCCGCGTCTGGGGAGTTGATTCGGGTGTTATCCAGCTACTTGGGGTCTTTACTATACGCAAAACGTATCTACTCATATGAAAGGTAGATATAAATCAAGATTTAGTTTTTATAGAAAAAAAATAAAATGGCTGTTAGCATTTAAAATTTAAGTCTACGTAATTTGCAATGTAAATTGATAAGGGCAGGGTGCTGAAAAAATGATTACTGTCTATATCTTTACAACCAATATCTTTAGTTTCTACCCGAAGAAACAGAAAACAGGCAAACTTGCGTACCTATTCAACAAACTCTATTCAACTACTGTTGATCACGGTCAAAAAAGTTCAAACCACAACTACTTTTAGCCATTGGGACCGGATCCGGGGATTCAAATATGAAATTAGGGACTTAGTCAAGATTCGTGCTAGAATGACAGCAACAACTCTATTTAGTATCTATATAAGAACATTTCTTTTCAATTCACGAAATTATAGCTTATTAGTCCCGATTACCAGGGTTACCTAATGGCAGTTGCAGTTGCAATTAGCTAAGTTGATGGCTTTATGGGTAAAGTGAAAAGTAATAAATAATCTTTAACTCATATTATATTCAAGAATTATTATAATTTTAACCATAATTAAAAATTTTCAATGTCAGTCTTGCATTTAATTTACAATACTTAATACAACTTTAACTGGTGCAAAAGGATATATGGACCGAAACGGGAGTCGCCGGTCTTTTCCCTCAACCGAACGCCCTAACTTTATTAGGACTCTTTGCGTCTGTACCATAACTGCCCATCGTCTCATGGGCAAAAGGAGCATAGAAATAATGCTCTGAAAAGGTGGCATATTTAAGCCACTTCTTTTCTGTGGTTTTTCTATACATTCATACATACAGTCATAATAGTCTAGCCTTTATCCCCAAACCGGTAGGCAGGGGCTTCACCTTATAGTTTTACGTCCCACGGTGGTGAGCCTATTGTCGTGTTGAAATGGACAGGCGTCGGTCGCCGCGACCCACAGTTGAAATTTTTCAAGCCACCCATAAGGCTTTCAACTTGGCTTAACGATTGTCATTGACAACACTGACAACCGGTTTTCATTTCGAGTTTTACTTCTCTACGCAATGGATCTTTTGCGAATGTGATACCTTAGTCGCCTCTTACGACACCCTCTGGATGTCTTGGGGTGGAGATATTTTGTACTCTTACCCGTCACAACACTGGACCCCGTCGCCACACGGGACTCATTTGTAAATACATACTGATAATACATAGATTCTCGAGACAAATATTTATGGATAAAATATTTTTTTGGTCTACGGTGGGAATTGAATCCTTTGCAATGCCTTATCTCTCGGAAGAAGAATGACTATAGTCAAGGGACAGAAATTTTGGATGCAGCCTACAAGAATGTAAGAACAAGGAACTACCTAGTAAAAGTGAATGTGGCGTACCCTAGCTAGAGTATCAAGAAATCGTTCTCACCAAACTGCGTCTCTCTAACACGTTTATTGTGAAAGTGAAAGTTTAATCCGATTGACGTTGTCATTTTTGTTTTATTTAAACTTTGAACAGATGAGCCACGTGACCTAGTGACGTAGTTTAAAGCAACAGAGTCACAGACTACAGACAAAGTCTCGCCAAGAGCCCATCTGCACTCTATTTTATAGAGAGGGGCTAAAAACCAGCTGCTTTTTTATAGAATATTCCAAATTCCTTTGCCACACTGAGTTATGATGTACCTCCACGTGAAACCACACATGGGGACAACCAGTTCACAGTTCGATATACCTATCTCGTCAGAAGCTTTAGCAGGGTGAGAAAAAGGTATTCCTAAGGAAAAACCAGGAATTCAGTACTCGAAAGTATTTGTTTATTCAAAATAACTGCCAATTATTTAGTAGATACAGAACATTTTAAGTAATTTTGTAAATTTTCGTATTCATCCAATCAATACTGGCGTGCTTGACGCTCTGGACTGTGCAGCACACTGAAAATAGAAATAGATTTGAATGTTTTGACGAATATTTTAACGTAATGCATAATAAATTAAACTGTCGAGCTCGACATAATGCTCATGGTGTGGTTGGTGTGATGGTAAATCTGTAATATCTTCTTCTTGTTGTTGCTTTGCGTAAATATAAAAGTCGCTCTATTGGTTTTAAACCAAAACAGGTCGAATTAAGTAGATATTTGTGTGATCCACAAAGATGTTTTCCATGTATACTTAAGATCGATTCAGCAAACGTTCTCCTAAGACAGTATGATTCATTTATTTCCGTTTCCCCAGCAGGGTCTTTCACCTGTGGACATTTCGCCGACAGAATCTTCCATATCCCGTAACATATATTGTTATATGGTTGGACATGCTCACACAACACCATCAAGCCCAAACTCAGCTATAAGTTTGTGCTATGGGATCAGACGACTGATAGACATACTTTTATATTTCTAAATATATACTAATATAATAGAATAATGTACACCCAGACAACAAAACAAATTCTAAAAATGTGAAATGTGGGAAACAAAATATAAAAAAATGTATGTACACCCAGACACAGAACACATCACTGTGCTCATCACACAAAGAGATTTGTCCTGGGTGGGAATCGAACCCACGACTTCCGAATCCGTAGTCAGGTATGCTAACCATTAGACCATGAGACCAGTCAAACATCAAAAATCAAACATCAAACCAGTCAAACATAAAATTATACTTGGGCTAAATCAGATTATTTGATGGGGCAAAATGTAAATAGTGAAATATGGTAGGATGGGATGGTGAAATGTGATTAATATGCCTCTACCTTACCCCCTTTGGGAATAAAAGCTACTATATGTCGATGCGAAACAAAGTCTTCACACAGTCTATGGATGACTACGAGTATGTATACAACAGAGAATCAATGAAAAGCAAAGGTAAATTTACCTTTTTGCAATGTTTTTAATACTTACCCATTCAGTTTTTTCAATTCTTCCTGCGTATAATCAGAGAATTGATTAATAGCGAAAACGGCTGACACTGGACTTTGTCTATTACTGTTTAAGTGGTTTATTTCTTTTAACGAGTTTTTGAACAAGTCGTACCGTACATATAACTCTGTATCACTACCATAATGCCGATTGTGGTCTACTATGAACTTGCCAAATAAATATGGTGCGTCACCTAAATCATAAAAAATTGGATCTAAGGCCCACAAAGAGGAAACCGAGGCAAAAATTAAAAATGCAAAACAAATTCCTCTCATTTTTTTCGAATTACCTTGGGCAATGCTCAGGCTTAGCAGACCGGTCATATATATATATCGATGTTACTGTCAAATCAATTTGCTCCAGTAACCAGAAGGCTATTAATAAATTATGTTCTATTAGTAAAAGCATGTTACATTTAATGTAGTAGACTTGGTATCAATATTGTCAATATTCTTTTACATTACCTACTACCAGTGATAGGAATGTAAATAAATTATTGAATATTGATACCAAGTGTACCTTACTTCCCACTCTCACATAAATATAAATAGTATTTCCTTCCCAGCTACGCATAGTTGGTGTTTTAACGTTAACGTGACGGGTAGACACTGGAATCATGGTCACCCATGATTACCGATAAAATAAATATTTTATCGAAAAAACGTGTTGCTGTATGCATACCGATAGGAATTTAAAAACTATCATAGACATAACTATTTCATAATTTTATAGTTACCTACTAGATGCTCCCGATTCCGGGTTCCCAGTCACTGGTTTCTGGTTCCCTGTCAGTGTCCCTGTTTTCAGCCGGTATAAAAACGGCCAAGGCGATTTTATATTGCAGGCTCGCATTTTCGAGTTCCGATTTCCGATCCGCAAACAATAGAATTCATTTCCTCGAACAGTACGAGACGAAAACAGATTTGAGCTGTCAGTAAGCATGGTTTTTTTACCGACTTCAAAAATTAAGAAAGTTCTGAATTCGACTGTTTGTATTTTTTTACGTATGTTCGTCGATATTTCCGTCAATTATAGACAAAATTTTAAAAAAATGTTGTTTGAAAGAGTTTACTTCTGAGGTGGTCTAATTTCCAATGATGGAATCCAGGAGAAATCGAGGGCAACCACCGAAATTTTTAGAGACAATTGATGCGTTTCTTATCTTTTTGATTTAGTGCTTTTAAGTACTACAATTTAATGAAGGCCTAGAGTCGATCCAAATGACTCTAGGCCTTAGATGAAGCCAAAAGACAGTCAAAAAAATTTCTTATCGATTTACAGCAGTTATGTTTTGGCTAGTGAAAAGTGTTTGGGCTAGATTGATTTGTATTGATAAGAAGTTTACACCTAGATAGGTAGATTTTTTAGATCACTCGTCACAAAAAATAATGGATCTCAGCACTAATATTTTGCTTGGGTCTTAATTATTAATATTAAATAGGTTTTCTATTCAAGAAATGGGGTTTTAGCAATGTTTTTACTGATATAAGGAAACTGTATACTTAATAGAAAATAAAAAAAAATCTTATAAGAGATGCGTTTTTTGTTTTGAGATACGGAGCCCTAAGAACGTTCCAGTTCTTAAAACGAATAGCCTAATGTATTAAGCTTTAGGTCACGGCAGTCCTAATGATTACAATCCTATACATAAATAAGGTCAGGAGCCCAGATCTCCCAGACATTCGTTTTGCTAAAAAACTGACAAAGAATGATCAGTGAGTATGGAGTTGGGACTCCAGATACTTCGGAATATATCAGGTAGTAAATGGGTAAAAAATAGTATCTCAAATTCATTATATTATAAAAGCTAGGTTTTACATATGTTATCAACCTTTAAAACTAGTACTTCTGCGAAGAGTAGACCTCGCGAGCAACCAGAAACCAAACCAAAACATTCTGTGAGGCACCTACTACATGTGTAGCATATCTGTATAGGACCCGGTTCGTACAGGACTAAGCTATCAGGCAGGTCACATTATTGACGCTGTGGTAATCGAACAGATATAAGTAGTCCACCTGCTTTCAAACATCTATGGTCATTCCTTGAATAGTGAAAGTGTAGCCCCTCCGCCTCACAACGATTGAAAGCCTTTTAAATAGTTGACCCTCTCCGTAGTATTTCTCAATGTAACTATCGAAATTGGAACATTCCCCCAAAAATTACCGCTGTGGCCTACCCTCACTTTCCGTACAGAGAGTGGGGAGCAGGTCGTCAGAGCATAGCTGAACAATCACAGCAAAAATAGCGCAGATTTATTTGCTCTATCGAGACAAAGTCGATAGTAAGTACGAGTATCCACACACAGCACCACATGATCAACATCGAAATGATAAAAATCAATGTCATTTGATGTGCCATGATTCATGAATCACTGCCGTTGTAGCCACAGCGAAACATTGTTGATATACCCCAGCAAAACCTGCTGAAAATTGACTAAAACTTCCTCTTTTCGCCTCGAAACTCATGGTTTCCTTCATTCTTGACGACAATCACCACAACAACAATTCAATTACTAATAAGTTTGACGAGATAGTGGTTCAATGAAAATAGCAAAAAAAAAATAGTCACGCTGTGAAAGATATCATAATTATTAATTATCCTGTTTGTAATCGCGTTAGTGCTATCTAGTAGTTATAATTTTGTAACTGAAAAAGTGAAATTTAAATTTTAATTTCGTAAATAACTTTTTCTTATCTATCTATACTTATAATAAATCTGTAGAAGTGAAAATTCTGTACATTCAAAATATCAAAAAAATAAATAGCAGGGGGTGTTACTAGACCGACACCGAACCCAAAAATGTGATTTAAAAATTTTTTGTCTGTCTGTCTGTCTGTCTGTCTGTCTGTCTGTTTGTTCAGGCATCACGCAAAAACTACCGATTCGATTACGATGAAACTTGGTATAATTATTCTTTAATAGCCTGGGCACCACACTGGGTACTTTTTATCCCGGAAAAGTATATAGTATTCAAACCAAACTTAACCAAAGTTATTATCAATTATTGCTTAAACAGTTAATGGTACGATAATGAAACTAAGCATAAGCGTTGTTTGTTACAATTTCAAAAAAGTAATTTTAACATTTTTACAAATTCCACCTCCAAAGGTTGTATGGGACGACGTGATTCCTTGGTCCGATCTACTTAAAATTTGGCATATAGCATTACCAACATAATTGATGGAAGACGTGTTTCGTATTTTATTGAAATTTACACTATAACGAGCTAAAAAGGGAATGTAAATTATTATGGGACTGATTTTCTCCGGAGTTGATATCAATACTCCTTAAATACTCTTATTTTATACTTAAATTACTTTTTATTTTGACACATAATTTGTGAAAGTTCAATACAATTGACGTTTTCATTTATGTTTTACTTCAAACTTCAAACAGATGATTTTACTAATAAAAGCCATAAAGTTAAATAAAAAGCGCTATAGTGGTATAATATTAACCAAATATGCTTTATGGAAGTATTATTGCTAATTTATTAAAATTTTGTGTGACAAAAATACATTTGTGAAAAGAAGAAGAAAATTCTAAGATGGCTAGCCAGAAAAATAAAAGACCACGTTTCAGGTAGTATCCACTGCATGTTACCATCTACGCTCAATCCTTACGACAAACATTGTCAGCAGCCCTAAGCGACTGGTCATGGAAGGCATGAACTTTATTCTACATATAGCGCCGACTGCATTCTGTCAGGAAACAGACTCAGTCTTTGTAAAATACGGGAATGGCCTCCACGTAGACTACATTCGACAGGGCTGAAAAGAGCCATTACAATGAACATGAACGCTCAGCTGATAAAATTTACATTGTTATTACGTTACCAGGTCTTGGTTGGACCATCTGTATTAGGAGGACAAAGCCTACAGTAGTTCGGTTTGTCCAAACGTCGTAGGCTGGGACTACCTGAAGAAGGAACTAAGTTACGATGTCAATGGCTTAGAAGAGAAGTTGTGTGAAGTAGTAGTTTAGCCATTGAATTAAGAAATGTATTTAATAAATAAATTTACTTAGCTCATATTATTTTGCGTTATGAATTTGTTAATCAGAAATCTATCTAACTAGGTATTATTATAAATGCGAATGTTTGTGAGTGTGGATGTTTGTTAATCTTTCACGCTGTTACGGCTGCACGGATCTAGCTGAAAGGAGAACGCCCAGAGATCGTTTCTTTTTGAAAAACCTTAATAAAAAGTGTATGGCCATCTAAGTAAATTGGTAAATCATGTAATATTTTTTTAACAATCTTTTAATTCAATCGATCAAAATCTTTTGTGGCGTTTTAACTTTGATAATAATTCGTGGTTGTATCGTTTGTACGCGCCGCGGACTGACCAAATGAATGGTACTGACGTGACAAAGATGGCCGCCAATCGCAAATATCAATGTGTGAGGCCTACATTTCGGTGTTCATGCAACAATGTCGTTGAGATCATAGATTTACTATCAATAAATTCTAAATCTATGGTTGAGTTGGAAGTAGGTTCTATTAATAGCAGATTATTGTATTTTTTATATAAAATAGCATTCTAACCATAGATTTAGAATGTGATTTGAGAGTAGCGAAAAATCCTAAATCTATGATTCTAACTATAGTAAAAATCTAGGCTGGTGATATATTATTCACCGCGTTGCGAGCATATTAGAAATTTGAACGAAATACGAACTGTCAAAAATTGAAAAGTTTTTAACAAAACGTCTTTTCGGTACTTGACTTTGAGTGTCCTAAGAGGACGAGGACCGAGAAAAATGACATAAACAGCTGAATATTAAATAATACAAGAATTGGCAGTATGGTTTTAAATACCTTTGCCTGTCCTTTGGACGAATAAAGCAGCAACAACAACAACAAGGAAAAATGACAGTTTAAAATGTTTATCACCGAAGGATTTTTCATGAAATTATTTTATATAAATCGGTGTGAAATGTTTATATAAAACAATGTACGGTTCCATACAAAGTGATTATGATCAGGATTGATATTTAAATGGTAAGTAATTAAGGAACAATCGAGATCCAATTTGTTTATTTACTACAATACATTATCTCAATAAGTTGATATGTGGTAAGTAAATACATTTTCAGGGTTTTTTATAAGTGTGATGGAACTATTACTTTTATCTTTTTTGAATTAAATCCATGTTCATCAATGTAACGATTACACTTTTTGGACAAATTGATTTGACGGATTGATGGACATTTGCTTCAAAACTAACCTCTAATTTGAACAGCAAAACGAAGAATGATAGAAAACCCTACAAAATAATAGAATATTTTTTATTTCCTATGAAAGTACGATATCCATTCAATTCAATCTCCGATTTTCGCTGTCATACTAAATTATTTGTTATGAAACGGCGGTCCATTGAAAGATGGGCAATCGCCTTTAGTGCCTACAGAGATATGTTATACTTTAGGAACAAAATTTCACGCAGGCGAAGCTGCGGGCATCAGCTAGTTGTAAATAAACCCTAATACTATTAGGGTTCCGTACCCAAAAGGTGGAAACGGGACCCTATTTATAAGACTTCGTTGTCCGTCTGTTCGTCATGAAGCTATATCTCAGGAAGCGTGACAGCAAGAGAACTTAAACTTACACAGGTGACGTATTTCTGTTGCCGCTTTATGAACAAATACTAAAATCAGAAAAATAATAATATTTAAAGGGGGCTCTCATACAACACTTTCCTTCCTTTATTTTTAGGGTTCCGTGTCCAAAGGGTAAATAACGGGACCCTATATAATATTCATGAGACTTCGCTATCCGTCGGTCTGTCTGTCCATCACGAGTCTGTATCTCACGACCCGTGATAGTTAGAGAGCTGAAATTTTCACAGATAATGTATTTCTGTTTCTGCTATAACATCAAATACTACAATAAAAAATAACAATAATAATAATATTTAATGGGGCTCCCATAAAGCAAACGTGATTCTTTACCGTCTTTAGATGCGCGAGGTCGACTCGCACTTGGCCGGTTTGTTTTTGTTACAACAATTTGTGAGGAATTACATTCTTCATATTTTAGCCAAAAATCATCAAGATCCATTTATTAATAACGCGACACCAATCTTCCCCCCTTTTCTTCCCCATTTCCCCCCTTATCAATAAAAGCTCTCGACAAAAGTTGTATTTTGAATCAAAGAACACGTTTGCCAAGTTAGTAGAAATGCGTCCTCTAGACCGGAACTGACAACCAGACATACGCCCAAAAGCAAAATCGTTCATACTGGCGATACTAGGACTTTCGTTCGCTACGCTCACTCAGTCAAAAACGTTACCTCAAAAGCCGGCTCCGGTCATGAAAGCTGATAGATAGTCTGGGGCGAAAACCTACAAGTTTAATAACATTTGAAGCGCTCGTAGCAGTCAAAGCCCCGCTGACCCAGTGTTCCGAAAACGGTTGTAGTAGTAAATTAAATAATATCTAAGGTGAAATGCGAGCATAATACTATTCCTCTGCCTACCGCTTCAGTGATATACATGCGTGGCTATATACGATTGAATGAAGCAATTCCTTGTGAGACTTCTTAAACAATTGCAATAGACCGAACACCCAAACTCAAGATAAACCTTAAATGACTTTCCTATTTAGGCCACGCCATGCATGGCCTAATAACCTATAATGATTACAATGTACATTCATTGTTACAATATAAATGTGGATAATTGCAAATGAAAATCGATCCCACACCTATTATTTCGATTTAAGTAAGTATAAAAATGTCTACTGAATGAATTAGGTAAATATTGTGACACAGAATTTTGAAACGATGTGGCGGTTATATTTGGCATTGTTACTCGGAGCAATTTATGTACAACAAATAGAAGCAAATCCTCGTAAGCCTATCTATGATTTGGATGAAGCCCCAATACTGTTTGCTCGTTTTATAGTAGCGTACAATAAAGATTATAAAGATGAAGTAGACGCATTTATCCATTATCTGACTTTCAAAAATGAGCTGCGCTCGATTAATAAATTAAATTTAAATTAAAAATTAAACTTGTCATTCGGCGTACCTACGAGAAAGTCGTGTGCTTATTTATCTTTATACAAATTGCAAATACCTACCTAAATTGTTACAACAGTATGGCACCTTCGAAGTTGCCTAAATGTGATCAGTGCAGCAAGTCCATCACGACCAAAACACCTGGTGTGGAATGCAGTAAGTGTGGTACTCTGGTGCATGCTAGCACCTTATGCGCCGGCTTGACCACTAAGCAAATTGCAGCCATAAAAGCCTCAGGTAAGCTTGAATGGACTTGCGATGAATGTCATAGTAAATCACCTAGAAGAACATCTCTGATCATACCAGAAGAGGATGAACAAGAAGAAGATGAAATCGGCACTGTACCCCAATCACTGCCGAAGAAATTAACCGTCGATGTTCAAAAAATGACGCAGAATATAACTAGGGAAATAGAAAAGGCGGTTAGAAAACAACTTGGTGAGCTAGAAAAGGCTATGGAGTACTGCAGTAATAAAATAGACGAATTTGACGAAGAAATGAGTTCCTTTAGAATGAAGATGAAACTACTTGAGAAAAAAAAATGAAAATTTAGAAAATACTAATAAACACCTAAAGCTTAAAATAATGGCGATGGAGCAAAAGTGGAATGAAAATGAACAAAAAGCCCTAATTAATTGTCTAGAGATAGTTGGTATTCCGCAAGAAGATCAAGAGAATACAGAATTGTTAACTTGTCAGGTAGCAAAGAAACTGGACCTAAGGGCAGAAGGGCTGCGGACCAGAAGAATTAGGTCAAGAAAAAATGATACAATTCTAGTAGAATTAAAAGAAAATTGTAATCCTGCTATATGGGTAAAAGCGTCGAAATCTGCTAGAATAAAGTTATCAGATGTAAATCCTAATTGCAGTCCTGATACAGCTGGAACAACTATTATTATCCGCCACGCCCTAACTACCTACAATAAAACTTTATACTATCAAGCTAAACAACTGCTTAAGGATGACTATAAATATATATGGATAAGCCCAGAGGGTAAAGTACTGATACGTAAGAATGATATGAGTAAAATAATAACAATCCGCTTTGAGGAAGACATAAAAAACCTCTCCTTATCCTAATAGCATTATGTGTGGTGTGGCGAGTAGGTTAATGGGTATGTACAACCATATAAACAACGACATTTTGTGTTTTTAATAGTTATGGATAATTCTAGCTTTAGTCAAAATACTTTAGAAATATTTAACTGTACCAACTTAAATACCTATTTATCGTGTATTCCTAAGCAAAATAACTTCACTATACTACATACTAATATAAGATCTTTAGTTAAAAATTACTCACAACTTACGGTTCATATTGCTAAATACAAAAATAAAATCGATGTCATCATACTAACAGAAGTCAATGTATCGGAATCCCTATGCAGTATGTTCAACATGGAGGGCTATACAATGTACACGAAATTACGAAGAAGTCGAAAGGGTGGCGGTATTATAATATATATACACCAAAAGCACACTTTCAATGAGGTAAATCACAACACTTTGCATTGTGAATGCATGCTGGGTAATATCACAACTTCACAGCGATTTTCTATATTTATGTGTGCGTTGTATAGACCTCCAGATAATAGTAAACATCTATTTCTAAAAACCGAACTTCCTAAAATACTAAATAAGCACTGCCCTAAAGATAACTTTGTCCTGATAGGCGATATAAATATAAATCTAAAAGAGAACAGCATTTTAACTGAGCGTTACATAAACCTTCTGTCCGAGAAAGGTCTCCAGTGCGCTATTTCAGACTATACACGAGTAGAAATAACTAAAAGTTGTGTTACAAAGACTTGTATTGACCACATTTTTGTCCGATATTGCACAGGAGACATTCACTCGGCAGCGCTCGGCACCGTACTAGCCGACCATCGCATGACCGTTGCTACATTGCACGGAGTGCGTCAGATACAGCATGCTCCAAAAAAAATAGATTTAATAAATAAAAATATATTATATAACGAATTAAATAAAATTGACTGGGAGCAGACGTACGAAATGAATTGTCCTAATCGGATATATAGCTTCATAAGGGATAAATTTGACGAAGCTTATAAACATTCGACATACACAAAACTTCTAAGTCCATCATCAAAACGAAATCAGGCAAAATGGATAAATAATAAACTTAAAGATAAATGTAGTAAAATTGACAAATACTACATACTTTGTATGAAAGATCCAACAAACAGACTACTCCGACTTAGGTATAATGCAGAAAGAAATAAATGCCATAAACTTGTAGAAAAAACACGTAACAAATATATCACTGATGAAATTCAGAAAAATAAAAATAATCCACGAAAATCTTGGTCTATAATCATTCAGCTCATGGGCAGGATAAACAAGTCAATTGAAGATATCATACATCAAGCCTTCAGTAAGACTATCAAAAACGATAAACAAATTGCTAATAATTTTGCTCTAGAGTTTGAAAGGGACGTGGCTGATATTGTGCCTAAATGTAACAAGCCTCTCTTGGATAAACAAAATTACCTTACACCTGCTGACCAATCCATTTTCTTTAGAAAAGCGACAGAAAGGGATATACATAAGATAATTCACACACTAAATCCCCACAAAGCACCTGGAATTGATAACATACGAGCAGTGGATGTAAAAAATGTCAGTAAAAAAATTGTAGGAGCTATAACTAATTTAATAAACATAAGTGTGTCACAGGGCAGCTACCCTACTGAACTCAAAAGCGGATTAGTAAGACCAGTATATAAAAAAGGCGAAAAGGCAAAGTATTCTAACTATCGACCAATTACGTTACTTCCAATAATAGACAAGATAGTCGAAAAATTTGTCGCGGGTGAAATTTATAGGTATTATGAGAAAAACAATGTACTAACTACAACACAATTTGGTTTCCGGCCTGGTAAAAGTACAACTTTATTGCTAACAGATTTTACAGATGAAGTCAATTCTCATTTGGATGAGCGAAAGCATGTTTTGATGCTCTTTATAGATTATAGTAAGGCGTTTAATACATTAAGACATGATCAATTGATTGAGAGACTGAAAGTTAGTGGAATTCGCGGTCCAATACTGAGCTGGTGTGAAGACTATCTAAAAGGTAGAAACTACAGAGTAAAGGTTGGAGATGCTACCAGTGGCGGGGTTCATGTGACAATGGGCACAGCGCAAGGATCAGTGCTCGGCCCACTACACTATCTTACATATGTAAACGACGCTAAAAAAGTCATAAGACATTGCCAAATATATCAATTCGCCGATGATACTTGCTTAATTGCAGCTGACAAAAACGTAGATGTAGCAAAGCAAAAATTACAAACTGATTTCACAACTCTAAGCATGTGGTCTCACGATGCTGGTCTAGTATTAAACGCTGAAAAGACCCAACTACTTCATGTGAGATCTGCCCATAACACAAAAGGGCTGGATAAGATCAAAATAATGGCCCACAGTCACATGTGCTTGCACCTATACAAGGGAGGCCAGTGTGCGGGGAATTGCACAAGTATCAGCCAAGCCAGGACCACTTCTTACCTTGAGTTGGTAGTAGATGACCGACTCAACTGGGCGGCACATGTGGAAAAAGTGTGTGATAAGTTAAGGGCTTTATTGGCAAAATTCTACCTCCTGAAATATAAGATACCCTTTAAAATACTGCGAAATTTGTATATCGCGTTGGCTGAGTCGGCTATTACTTATGGTATCACTAGCTATGGACGCACGTACAAAACTTATTTAGACAGAATATATAACATCCAAATAAAGTTACTCAAAACAATTGTTCCTAAAAAAATCAAAGAAGCTTATCGAGAAAACTACAGAAGTCTATTTAGCTACTGCGAGGTATTGCCGGTACAGGAACTGGTGCAGTGCGCTATGCTCAGCGAACAATATATTCGTCCTCAACAATTTCTGATTCCTATGGAAGGAAAAATTATAACTCGACAAATTAGCAGAAGAAACGCAACCACAATTTCTCGGAGTAATAATTACTATGGACGACGAACTTATCAATACCTAATTCCTAGACTGTACAACCAGTTACCGGTTGCATTTAGAGATACGCTTAACGCAAAAAATTGTAAACAAAAATTGAAAAAATACTATTTGGAAATTATAAAAAATGAGCTTAGCATGTAGACATCATTATATGTATATATTTAAGAGTGTACACACAAGGTTTAAAATACTCAATACATATATTTTACAATACAAGTATTTATACTACAAATCCCTATGATATTATATCAGTATGTATGTTAATTCGGAAAAAAAAAAAAAAAAAAAAAAAAAATAACACAATATGCACTTTTATTTGTATTCGTTATATCTCTTACTTAACTTGATCATTTACCTCATGGTTATTACCCAAGACAATATTCTTGAAAAAAAAAAAACCGCCACTAAAATTAGATTCTCAAAATAGAAACACGCTGTATTGCAACACCTAACATTGTTATCTCGTAGACAACTGGAGGGAGGCGGCTCAGAGCGCCTGCGAACCTGCGAATGTGAGATAAGAGTGACTTCAGACTGTCGCATGACTAAATGAATACGTTTAGCAAATCAATATTAACGTATGGTAATCCTATGCCTGTGGGTAAACCGTACTAAAATATATATTACAGCTGTGAGGAAACGTGTACATTGTGAATGGATGATTAGTGTTATAATTATGATACGACCTATTATGCTAAACGGTATGTACCTAGTCTGAAGTCACCTTTAGTAATGTAATATAAACGGCACATTCGCTGCTTTGAAATGCAGAGGCTAACTTTGAAGTTGTTTTAAAGTTGTCTACCCACATTGTTTTATTAATAAGAGATAATATAAATTGGTCGAAGAATGTCATTGCATGTAGGTATTTATTTTTGGGTTGGGTACAGTATGAAGCGAGTGAAACCCCTGTATTATTGATTGTGAATTGTAAGTAATTGTAAATATTTTAGGAAATAAGTACCCAACTTAACTTTATCTAGGAGATAGAAATATGATATGTAATGAAGGTAAAATTAATGTTAATTGAAAATTGTTTGGTGAGCCAGTGTCAAGTTAAACTTCGGTTGCCTGGACAAACCTATAAAGGTTTTTTTTGGTAACCATTACATATTGTACTTAAGACTAATGTTTGTGTTGAAACAATAAATAAAAAAAAAAAAAAAAAAAAATATCGTGAATAAAAACCCAGATTTAACTTGGACAGCAGACATTAATGAGTTTTCTGATAATACGGATGAAGAATTCAGACACCATCTTGGGTGCGTATCCAATTTTATTCATGTAATATGCCCTTTCTTTGTCAGGCAGATGAAAAGAGGGGCAAGTTTTTGAAAGGGTAATGAAATTTTTATTATAGTTACGAAATATTTTCAAGAAAGTTTCAGTACATAAGCACTACATAATAATATTATAATACAAAGTAATGTTCAATGATTTTTGTCCTTGAAAGGAGTTCGAACAATAGGTGTCAACAAGTAGGAACAATGAAGTAGTAGTCCAAAGTTTTTGAATAAATAACACTTAAGACCAATTTCGGTGATTTTTGTACTATGACAAAACACTTGAGAGTACTGGAGGCAACTTTTCGGTCAACGAAGCAAACCTATTCGTGTGTAATATGACCTGTGTAATTTCGTATCATGTTGTTGCTTACTATTAACTCTGAACCTATTCATCCAATTATTAAGTTAATTTTATAAATATTTGAGTTTTCATGGCGTGTGAAAGTTTTTATTTTATTTTTGATGCAACTGAAGTTCTGTATGTCAGCTAGTTATTTAATATTTATGTAGATCCTAATTATAATACACTTTTGAGATATGGATTAACACTAAGTGTTAATCCGTATCTCAAAATTTTAATAAATTTTCTCGGAAGAGTATGTAGTCTACTAAAAGAAATTATTTGTGTCTCTTATGTCTTTAGTAAATTAATAATTAATAATGATAATAGTCATTTACAGTACAGTTACTTTTTTGTGGCATAGGCGACCGTAACCATAAACGAACTCGCTTTTCTAAATAAAGTCGTATGTGTAGTTTTTTATTTTTTTCAAAGTTCGTGAGCCAGCCGACGGCATAACATTCATAACACCTTCAAAACAATAGGATTAATCTATCAAGAATGGAATCCATAATTGGCTGACAGAAGACATTGGCCGAGCGGTAAACTTATTAGTTTTAACTCCTGTTACCTGATAAAATTTTGAATAAAGAACTATCCGTTTTACAATTTTTTTTTCCTATAACTTTTGTCGAGCACCGTTATCGTCGCTGACAGTAGAGATTGGTTTTTAGGGTTCCGTATCCAAAGGGAAAAGAACGGGACCCTATTCATTAGACTTCGCTGTCCGTCTGTCTGTCTGTCTGTCTGTCCGTCAAGAAGCTGTATTTCATGAACGGTGATAGCTAGAGAGTTGAAATTTTTCTTCCTCCATTCTTCCTTCCATACAACAAACGTGAATTTTTGCCATTTTACTTTATATATTAGGTAATAAGGTATCCTTCTCAATTTAAATACGTTAGTTGGCTTGAACATATCATCAAGATTATATATTCCCTTTACACCATGCAAATTAAATGAATACTTTAGGAGGTATAGCACAATCAAGTATTGCACAATGAAATTAATTTCGGGTCGCTATGATTGAACATTAAACGGGTCACATACTTACTTATTTTTCGACTTTCATTGTAAATATTTTTTCTTTAAAAGTGAACAACGCTTTCAGCAGATTACTTTAGGTAGGTATTTCAAAGATAGCAATTTCATAGGAAATAGTAAACAAAGAGCCCTTATTTTAGATTTTTGTCCAGTATAAACAATTTAGGTACAAACACACAATTCAGTAAATGTACCGATGTTGTACACGTATCGTGTTTATAATGTCATCATTCAAATGTCATCAATATTCTGAAAAATAAATTAAACATAGAGTTCTCAAACTCTTTTGGAAATACATACTGTACCTACCGTAAAGGAACTATATGAGGATAACAGGATAGTTAACATCATAGCGCGACGCGAACTGCCTAAAGACGCGCGTTGCTCTGTGGTTAACAAACACTACCGAGCAATATTTGTTTTATAATATGTAGTGATAATAGGTAATAAGGTAAACCAGTAGTTACACGCTTAAAATACTCACAGCATATCGAGCAGCGTATTTTCATAAAAAATAATTAATTACTTAAAACAAAATGGACATTTACTGGGACATCCTTCCGAGGGCTAACCCGAGGCTCCCAACCTCATAAAATGTATATGGCTTACACACACACACAGTATTCATTCTTTCATCCAATAAATAAATATTGGCGTATTATTATTGTTCCATTTATTTATTGTTTAAACATACTCTGTCACATTGTTTTTAAATACTATAAAAATAAGAATTATTATTATCAAATTATTATTCCATTTAAGTAGTGTATAGTTAGTATTCTTAACATATTTTATTACATTTTTAAATAAATATTTTTTTTTTAAATATAAAAAAAATACTGTCCCACCGACATCGGGTGCCGGGACCAAGCTTCCGGTGGTTAGGGTTTCAGAGACAGGAACCTCCTCACAATACGTGCCGTGTCAAGAAGTACTGCCTTCTGTATCAGGTCCTTGATCCAGCTGTCTAACGAGAGTCTCTTCAGATGGTTATCGAGGCTCTTTGCCATCATACCGTGGACCGAAACGATAATTGGATCAATAATTGCTGAATCAACATGCCACACAAGTCAACAAACTCATGAGCCAAATCCAAATATTTAATTTCTTTTTCCTTTTCTGCTTTAAAGGGGTTGTCATCATGAGGAATGCTGACATCAATTAATTATTGCGAGGCGTTCCAATCGATCTATGAACACTATTTGTCTCAAGAGTATGGGTGTTTCTATGTATAATATGTATGTATTTAAAAAGTAGGTATATAAGTATTAGTATCCGTGTTCTGATACCCATAACAGAAGCAGATTATTCCTAGCTTACTTTGGGATCAGATAGCGTTGTGTGAAATGTCCGTGAATATTTATTTATTTATTTAGATCAGGCTTATTGGCAACAATAGTCCCGGCAGTGATGATAGATCGATCCCAATATAGTGTGACCTGCCCATCTTCGAGAACTGGGTCGGGCACATATTTGTAGTAAGGTACTTCAAAATCTACAAGATGGTATTTAAGAGCAAGTTGCTGATGTAAATCTTGGCCACTTGGTTAGTTCTGTGCAAATATTCTCCATTGGCAAGACGAGAACAACCAGAAACAATATGGGATTCTCCGAGACAATGACATGCCCGACAGATATCGATTGTACCATCCTTCTGAATATGTTTCCGGTAGTTCATTTCATCCATTATGGCAAAGACAAAACCTTCGGTTTCTCCGAAAAGATTACCAAACTGTAGCCAAGATACGGACGCTTTTAAAACAATAAAATGCCCATTTAAGGCCCGGTAACAACGTCCATGTAGCTGCTTGCTTTTCCATACCTCCTTGCGAACATTATTATTATTGTCAATAAAGATTATTACTATAATAAAGCTGTTATTGGCTGTAGTACCTATTTTTTTTTTTTTTTCCAACCCCACTATTCTGGATCAAATTTTCTTCCTAGCCAGGTTTGTATTTGATAATACACTCGATAAACTTTTCAGCCGCTCAACAGCTGCAGCCTGGTTAGGAACATCCGGAACAGTGGGATCAGGAGGCAATACTTAATGGAAAATTTACAGCTGTGCTTGACGGTGGTGTCAAGGGTCCAAAAGGTGCTTTCTCTTGTTAGTTCAGCAAATTTACAGTAAATTCGATAAATAATTACAGATTCTGTAATTATTTATAGAATGTTCTTTCTTTTCTTTCTTTCTTTCTTTCTTTCTGTTCTGACTCGATGACACGCTTCTGGGAAGTCTTAACAATTCTAGGCGGTTCAGTTCAATAACGACAACAATTAAACGATACACATTTATTATAACTAAAGACTAATTTAACAGTAACTTATTCAAAGTAGGTGCTAAACAGAAGATTGAGGATCCACCTTATCGTTGAGGTATAACCGTATAATATACTTTAAATTGCGAGAAGAGAAATCTCTAAATATATAATATTATATTGGGGGAATTCCTCCTCTCCCAATTTGAAGTAGTAAGTGTAATAATAGGCCTACTTCTATGTTTCATGTTGCCAAGGGGGTGCCAAAAATTTTGCTAAAGTGCATATAGGCTGTAGTTCTAAAGATGGAGGTTCATCTGTAAAGAACACATAGGAATATTTTTAAGCAACTCTTAACACATAGAGGGTTTCCCAATAACTTCCCTTCCTAATTAACAATTTATTTACTAAAATCAAGCCCCTAGAACGAGTACACACATTTTTACAAAATAATTAGCAACCCATTTCACACAGTCAGAACGCCTGAATTTTCTAAGGAATTTTATACAATAAATTACTCACATGTTGCTAATTATGTACGATATCTACAAGAGGTATTTTTTCACCAGACTCATGGGAGCGTATGAAACTGCCTTCAGCTCATACATAATTATTTTACAATAGCCTTAATCATTAAGGGGCTAGTCCGCTAAAAATGCTCTTAGAATTTTGGAAATATTCAAGAACTCACTTAATCAAATGACATTAAAATGGAACCTTATATTCTTAATAGATGGAACTACAATAACACCGTGCGCTTTTTACAAAATAATTATTTACATTAGAAAAAACACCTCTCAAAGTTATTAAAAATCATCGAAATAGCAGAAATAATCAAATTGACAAAGGTAAATTTCGATGGGTTTCAGAGGTTTTTTCGCAAGTAAATAATTATTTTGTAAAAAGCACACGGTGTTAACGTAGTCTCATCTATAAAGAATTTTAGGTTCCATTTTAGTGTCATTTAATGAAGTAAGTTCTTGAATATTTCCAAAATCCTAAATGTCTTTTTCTGCATTTTGCGGACGCGCCCCTTAAGCTCTTTTATGATTAACAAAACACGACGGTTTAGATTTACCCTAATATTCAAAGGAACCCTTGAATTCTACGTTCAGAGAAAGTTGAGATGTCTCCAATTTCTGTGTGGAACAATCCTTAAAAAATCCCTTTCTCACACCTAAAAGATCTAAGAAATCGGACCACGTAGTAAGAAATTGTAACCGAAAACCCATTTTGTCTTTCATCCCCTCTTCCAAAGGAACTGTGCAAAAAATTGCGATCAAAAGTATCCTGAAACCTTCATCGGATTATAAGCTCAGATTGTGCCAAGTATCATTCCAATTAATTCACTAGTTTAGGCGTGATCCTTATTCGAGAACAGACAGACAGAAATAAAATTAAACGATATTTTTGGCTTCAGTATCGATAAGAGAATGCCCTACAATTAAAATATTCAAAATATCTTCCAGAGTACCGATTCTTGACCCTCTACAGATTTATTATTGCACTAGCTGACCCTCCCAACTTCGCTTACGTCACACAGGGTCTATAAAAGGAAAGGTATTTCTTCATCAGACTCCTAGGAGCGTGTGAAACTGCCCTGTTTGCTTAATCAGAAAAGAACTTAAAGATTCAGTATATTGTATTTTTTTATGCTTAATTTTTACGTTCTTTTTATACTAAGCAAACACGCCCGCCACTTTAGAATGACCCTTACATTCATAGGAACCTTGAATTAAACGTTTAGCGAAAGTTGTGATGTCTCTAATATCTGAACTACAAAATCCTCAATATTCTAACTCGTGTGAAACAATTCTTAAAGTACTCCCTTTACAAAGCTAAATATATCTAAATCGGACTACGCGTTGATTAATTACTACTGAAAAACCATTTCGTCTTTCATCCCCTCTCCCGCAGGAATCGCGCAAAATATCGGGATCAAAAGTAGGTATCCTAGAACCTTCCTCGGATTTTAAGCTCAGATTTTGCCAAGTATCTTTCAAATCAGGGATACAGACAGACAAAGTTTAAATTACATTTTCGGCTTCAGTATCGATTAGGTAACGCCCTATAATAAAAATTTTCTAAATATCTTCATGTACAAACTCTCGACCCTCTACAGTTTTATTATATGAAAAGATAGACCAGTATAGACTATATAGCTGACCCTCGCAACTTCGTTTACGTCACATAAGGTCTATGAAAGGAGTATCCATACCAATTTGACAGCCTTTAGTCGCTTTGTCAGCGCTCTACTCCCAAAACGGGTAATTATGCACAATATGCAAAAAGTATTTTTTGTAAATAATTTCACGACAAATTCTTACACTGACCTCCAAGCAACAGGTCGCGAGATGTTTGCGAACACTGATATTCGTGACCTTTTGACCTTTGTTCGTTTTTTAGCGGGCGCAATATCAATGTTGATTTTTCACATAATTATAACAATACAATCGTTGTAGTGTTATAATAAAGGTGTAAACAAAAGTTCAACAAACTAGCAATTTTTTCGCTGATGGAGTCTTAAATGACTGGACTATTTAGGCCACAGCATGCGAGGCTTAGTAACCTATAATGATTACTATGTAATACTTATTTTCATTGTTACAATATCAATGCGGATAATTGCCAATGAAAATCGATCCCACACCTATTACTTCGATTAATATAAATGTGTACAGAATGAAGGAAGCAAATATTGTGAGACAGAATTTTGAAAAGATGTGGAGGTTATATTTGGCATTTTTACTCGGAGCAATTTACGTACAACAAATAGAAGCAAAACCTCCTCAGAAAATCTATGATTTGGATAAAGCCCCAATACTGTTTGCTCGATTTATTGTAGATCACAATAGAGATTATAAAGATGAGATAGACGCACTTATACATTATCTGGTTTTCAAAAATAATCTGGTCAAGATAAATACCGTGAATTTGAACCCAAATTTAAGTTGGACAGCAGACATTAATGACTTTTCTGATAATACGGATGAGGAACTCAAACAGCATCTTGGGTACGTTTCCAATGTTATTTATGATAGCTGACCGTGACTGATCTAACCATCGATCTGACGAACGGGAAAAATCGGTCGCGTACTCGATGGCCGGTGGAACTTCGGACATCACTTCCGAAGTTTGGTCCCAAAACTGAGGGGAGCATCGGCCGCACTCGCGCGGCTGATGCCCAACATCAGGGGACCCAACGCTCCCTACAGGAGGCTGTACCTGGGGATCGTGCGAAGCATGGCCCTGTACAGGGCTCCCGTATGGGCGGAGACCCTGACGGCCAGCAATGAGGCTAGACTGCTGAGCCCGCAGAGAGTGATGGCCGTCAGGGTGATAAGAGGATACCGCACGATGTCCGGTGGGGCGGCATGTCTTCTAGCCGGGACCCCTCCATGGGACCTGGAAGCGAGAGCCCTTGCGTCACTGTTCAGATGGCGCAAGGAGGCGCTGGAGCGGGGCCAAAGGCCTGCGTCTCGAGAAATCGAGGCCCAGCGGACCTTGCTCCACCAGGAAACCGTGGAGACATGGAAGGTGCGACTTGAGCAAGCAAAGGGGGGATTCGCCACAACCGCGGCCGTCAGACCGGTCATGGACGAGTGGCTGGAGAGAAGACACGGTGCTCTCTCCTACCGGTTGACACAGATGCTTGCCGGGCACGGTAGCTTCGGTAGGTATCTTTGGCGAAAACACCGGGAAACCACGGCCGAGTGTCAGCATTGCTAGGACCGCAGCGATGACACGGCGCTCCACACGCTGGTGGAGTGCACGGCGTGGACACAACAGCGCCAGGTCCTCGTAGTGGGTCTGGACGTGGACACTCTCTCGCTCGAGGCCATGGTGCGAGCCATGCTCTCCAGCGGGAGTAAGTGGGACTGCGCCGCCTCTATCTGCGAGCAGGTCATGCTCGCGAAGGAGGCGGCGGGCCGGGTGCGGGAGAGAACTCTCCCACCCGAGTTCCGCAGTCGGCGCCCTGGGCGCCGCCGACGTGTCTTTGCCGAGGACTATCGGCCTCCATGACCGGGGGTCTGAGGACGGTGAGAGGGCCGCTCACCGTCCTTACAGAAGCAGGCCCATGACGGCAGCGTGACGTGAGCAACTCACACACGCCCCCCCTTGGAAGCGGGGTCACACCCGAAACCCCCCATAGACGCGGGATTGCACCCGAACCACCCCCTGGGCGAGGCCGCATTGGCGGCCGTAGGTCTGTTGGGAGCATGTTGGGAGTCACGGGACATCCTTCCTGAGGGCTTACCCGGGGCTCTCAACCATAGGCTGTTGGGCGTTACGGGAGGGTTTTTAGTCGGTAAGAGTCCGGCATAGCATCCTACGAGGATTTTCCCTCACATCAAAAAAAAAGAAAAGATTAAGTCCATTCTAAAACAATTCAGGCTATGCATTCGGCGCGGACTGAATTATTTTACAATAGCCTTAATCATATCATAATAAGGATGCCTTTGAATGTAAGAGTCACTCTAAACTGGCGTGTTTGCTAAGTCATAAAAGAGCTTTAAGATTAAGGGTATTGTAAAATAATTCTGTCGTTCATTATCGGGACTGAATCTTTTTATAATATACTGAATCTGTTATGATTCAATAAACCGGGCAGTTTCACACGGTCCTAGGAGTCCGATCACGAAATACCTCTCCCTTTATAGACCTTTTATGTGACGTAAACGAAGTTGGGAGGATCAGCTAGTCTTTAATATACTTACAATAGAGTAGTATTGTTAATTTGTATCTCAATTATTTCAATCAATTTTACCTTGGAAGTATTCTACAAAAAGAAAATTTTTGTGTCTCTTATGCCTTTGATAAATAAAAAATTCTGGTCGATTTATTATTATTGCCTTTTACACAATAGTTACTTTTTAGTGGCATAGTGCGACCATAATCTTAAACGAACTCGCTTTTCTATTTCTAGTCGGTTTATGGATTTTTTTTTTCAGACTTCGTGACTTAACGTTCATCCCGCCACCAAAAGGTTAAGATGAATCTTCCAAGAATAGAATCCATAATTTGCTGACAAAAAACCTTGGGCTGGGAGTAATCTTATTAATTCTATCTTCTGTCCTAATGATGTTCTCATTAAAAAACTACTGACTTTAGTATATTTTTTATTTTTTTCTCCGTAAAAACCAATCCCTACTCAGAGATGATAACGCAAGTACCGTCGTCATCTCTGAGTAGGGATTGGTTATTAACGACGAAAAACGAGGGATGTGTTTGTCTGTCTGTGGCATTATAGCGGCCTAACGGATGGACCAATTTTAAAGCAATTTTTGTTCGAAAGCCAATGTAACCGGGGTGGTTCTTAGCTAAGTATAAATAATAAGATCATCAGCTCACTCCCTGAGTGATGAAGGGATTTTACTAAAATTTACAGAAGTGATTCGTCTTAAATGTGGAAGGTAGAAGTACCCATTGTTTCTTTGTTGGTACTCGTATTTCTACAACACTTCATGTTATATCTTTAGTTATCTGAGGCAGGTATTAAATATTTAAAAAAAAAACATTTTAAACTACATTAAGTATTTACATTTATTTTATGACATGCCCACACAATCGGAAGGGATGACAAGGGTCTGCTGTGGTTATAGTACATTTCTCAAGATTGAGATTATAAACTATTGCCTTGCGAATCTGGCAAGTTTGACGCTTGTATGTAAAACCTACACGAATAAAGATATTATTCATTTCAGATCACAAAGTAAAAATTATTGAGTATTTGTATCCTTAGCACCGCTACCACTTTGCTCATTGACTGTATCTGAAACAATGATACCAAATTGTAAATTAATATCATAGTAAATATCCTGGTTTGTGGAGAGAGCAATCAAAATAATTCAACCAAACAACAAATTACTCTGATTGCATATTAAGCCACCAATTGGCGTCATTCCAATAATGCGTAATAAACCATGCTGCACCATCAATATGTCACGTTCAGTCAAGTACTGTGTAACCAGAAGCACTGAGTAATGTTTACTGGCTTTTAAAAGAGTTTAATGGGATGGCATAAATATTTAATGCACAGAAATTTACTGGGCTTTGCTCGCAGCTGCACCTGCGGATAATACCAATGGCTTTTTGTGTGATTTGTCGATCTGCGTTATTTTATCTCCAAGTATTTTTTCAATTTCGTAAAGAGGCTGATTCAATATTATAACTTTGTAGTTAGTAGGCATATACTGCATGATATGACTGAGTGGATATTCTTCATGAGTACGAAGGTAGAATTAATCTTGAAACAACTTCTAATACAATAGAATATTAATTGTAGTCTGAATCGTATTTATCTCGTATGTCAATCGGTTTACACATCAATAATATGAACAAATGGCGGTTTTGTCACTAGAATAGTTTTTTATAAGCAACCTTGAGGGGATCGACACATATTAAAAGAACAATACATACATACTATATGGTCACGCCTTTATCCCCGAAGGGGTAGGCAGAGGCATATTTAAGAATTTGTCCCACGTAATAGGTGGTAAGCCATATTGGCGTGTTGAGAATAAGTGAGATGGACAGGCGCAGGCTGTGACTGCCTCCTGTTGAAATTTTTCAAGCCGCCTAAAAAGGCCTTCAGCTTGGCTTACCGACTGCCATTTTACTGGCAACCAGGACCAACGGCTTAACGTGCCTTCTATCTGTGGTCACATAGATAGTCACAATAGTCACTCATCCAAGGACTGGCCATAGTGAAAATTGCTTACTGCAGTGATCGTTTACAGAATACTGAGCCCGCGGGGCCACGAGCGCTTCCTAATGAACAAGCTATATTTATATTAATTATAAAGTTACTTTTAACTTGTAAATATTTACTTACTAGATAAGTGTGTTCGAAGTTCACCACTGTCACAGTAAATGGAGCCTTTTAATACATTACTAAGTTGTTCCTTAACAGATGGCCTTGCATTGCAAAATATTATGCGACCATGTCGGCGCCAGTCCATTTCTACCATTTTTAAGCTCTGTAACAAAATGAACCTTCGGCAGATTATTCTTATAGAAATTTGCAAATCTAGTAAGGGGAAAACATGTTGAACTATCTCCTTTCTGATATATGTGTATTCTTCTAACCCAAAAGCCACCTCTCTTCTATCATTGTCACCGTCCCTACTTTCTTCGATCAGTACTCGATTGTACCTTTAATGCCGAATAAATTTCACGGGTAGTGAGATTTAGCAGAAATCGTCACTTAACAATGTGTAACATGTGACCTCATGACTGGGATCCCCCGTCGGCTATCCATCCATTTCTGTTACACCTTATTTCTGTGTTCAACTTATAGGTATAGAAATATAATAATTCTGACACCAAATATGAAAAACATTATCGCAACATCACAACTATAGAAGTAAGTACACAACTTTTAAAAATTAAACAACAAAGCCATGATATCGTTCTCACCAGACTGCCCCTCTCTAACACGTTTATTGTGAAAGTGAAAGTTCAATCCGATTGACGTTGTCGTTTTTGTTTTATTTCAAACTTTGAACAGATGACCCACGTGACCTAATGACGTAGTTTAAGGCGACAGAGTCATAGCTACAGGCAAAGTCTTGCCATAAGCCCCTCTGCAGTCTATTTGCTAAAATGTACATCTCGACGCAGTTAATTTAAACATTTTTATTTGACAGGAATCATAGTTGTATTTCGTGTTATGCCTAAACTAATAATATTAATGTAAATTTTGCGGTTTACCTAGTGCAGATATCAACGTTGCATGTGATTTGATGTTGCGGTGGGTGCGGTTTATGGAATATTAAATACAGGTTTGTCTATATAATATTCTAAAATACATTTCTTTCAATTAAATGCGTTCGAATTGAAATTCAAAATATATGATTGTTGATATTTGTGTGCCACTTATCTGTATTTATTTTATCTTGCACGATTATGCAGTCATATATAGAATTAAGTAGGTATACCTAATTACCACAGCTGATGAGACATGAGATCTACGTCATGAATGGCCTATAAAATCAGTAAAATATGCCATTCTGCAGCAACCGTAAACTTGATAAACATATTCAATTCCTGCTATTTAACATGAATTAATCAATAAAACCTAAATACTCTCTTTATCTTTTAGCCCCTCTCTATAAAATAGAGGGCAGAGGGGCTTATGGCGAGACTTTGTCTGTAGTCTGTAACTCTGTTGCATTAAACTACGTCACTACGTCACGTGGATCATCTGTTCAAAGTTTGAAATAAAACAAAAATGACAACGTCCATCAAATTGAACTTTCACTTTCACAATAAACGTGTAAGAGAGGCGCAGTCTGGTGAGAACGATCTCACGACTTTCTTGTTGGGACTTAAACGGGACAGAAACTTGTATAAAATTCTACGTGAATATTGAATCTACTGCTTATAGTTATTGACATTAGGAATAACCTTTAGCAAAAAGCTAAACTTTACATACCTGTAAAAATGTGTAGTCCAATCTATACAAGGCGTCACAATACACGACGAGTATAGCGACAGAACTCAGTCTACTGTCTACCGTTCTCCCATTTTCCGTATCGGCCTGTACCAGACCTGGCCTCGAATTGTCATTGGACAGTAATAAGGAGTTCAACTTAGAGCGAACAGTTTCAGCTCCAGCAAAACTGAGGCGTCCAACGGGATAGATAGCGTAGTGAGGAGGTAAAGTCCCGTCCTATGGAGATAGCAAATTATTTTTAATTTGAATATGTATTTGGGCGGTGTGAAGCGCGGTAGTTTCATATCTGAGGTATAAAATATACTGTGGTCGAACTGCTGGTGCCCAGCTACAAGGGAGGTAGACAAATTGCTGATCTCCTTTTTCTACGTGCACTTCCTACTTCGATCAACAATACCGAAGTCAAAACTGTGCATTGGAAATATTTTAAAAAAATACTCTCTGGGTGTTTAACATAAGATACCGAAGAGGAAAATATAGCTAAAAAATTTTTTGTCTGTTTTTTGTTTGCTTTGTCCGATTAATAAAAAATATCGTTTTCATCCTCTTAGCCTGTTGGCAATGGCACCACACAATAGGTATCGCAAGATGCCGCGTAAATATATTTTCCACTATGTAACCTGACTGTCTAAGGTTGCGGGAAGCAATTGAATGCGGATGATTTTATTTCTCACCAAGAAGGCGTTAGTGGACTGGAAATAGCTGAATCGTAGGTGCTTACTTTGACATACTTCAAATCCAATGGTGGCCGTGAATTGTAGAATAGAAGTAGCAGAATATCAAAAGCAATACCGCATAAAAGACCCCGTTCAATTCCTAACCCGAGACTGCACAGAAAACAACCTACCAATGGAATTAAATCCATTTCTGAAACCAAAGAAAATATTATTTATACCTACTGTTGATTGATGGCACTTAGTGGAACTTGCGGCACCTATTGAAAATGACACTTGTACTGTTCCACAATATTTATTATTATAAACCTGACCGGCTTCGCTTCACGGCATTTTCAAAGATCTAGCCCGAAACAAGACCTTTGAAAATGTCGCGAGGCGAACCTGGTCAGGTTTATAATCTATACAAATAAATAAAATTGGAGTGTCTGTTTGAAATATTAAAATAACCGCTTTCTACAACGTGCATATGAATGTATCTATGGTACACATACCAAAATATATATTTTTTAAATTTTTGTCTGTCTGTCTGTTTGTTCCGGCTAATCTCTGGAACGGCTGGACCGATTTGGACGGGACTTTCACTGGCAGATAGCTTATGTAATAAGGAGTAACTTAGGCCACTTTTATCCTGGGAATAAGTTCCTACAGAAAGCGGGAACGGGAACAAATTTCACACGGGCGAAGCTGCGGGCATAAGCTAGTAATAACACAGGAACAGTACAAGTGTCGTTTTCTATAGGTATGTCCAAAGAAAATAAATTAGGCTCATCAAATTAGAATCTAACTACTTTAGCATTGACTGTTGTATAAACACAACATGCCCCCCTGTGACTTTCGATAAATACATGGTCGACCGATATCAAGTTCTCGAATCGGTCAAATCGTTTGAGAGCTAGGCGTGTGACAAAAAACAAACTACACACGGAATACGAGAAGGCAGGCTGTAGTAGTACCTATGGTTATTCATGTATTCATAGATTATTATTTAAGGCAGGTATTAGTCTAATAAAGGGCAGAATATTTAAAATATTCACTAGTTTCAGTCATCTCCAAACACACAACCTTACATGGTAAACCTGCCATGCCATGCTGAAGTGAAGTGGAATAGGGGCCATTCAAAAGTCTAACAAAATAACTAGATAATTTTTTTATAGTTTTGGAAACCCCATGGACTAACGTTATCTGTACTGAGATTGGTGATTCAGTGTTCACTTTTCCTATTCAGTACGATATCTTTTTATAGACTTATCTTCTATTATATAAAAATAAGTCGGGTTTTCCTTCCTGACGCTATAACTCCAGAACGCACAAACCGATTTCCACGGTTTTGCATTCGTTGGATAGGTCTCGGACTCCGTGAGGTTTATAGCAAAGAAAATTTAGGAAAAATTTTAACAGAAAAGCGGGAAAATCATTTTTCACATACAGCGCCATCGCGGGCGAAGCTGCGGGCATCAGCTAGTAGAACTATAAAAACATGGAACGACCTGCCCGCACACGTGTTTCCCTCATCTTACAATCCCGGGTTCTTCAAGAGGAGCGTGAAGAGGCACATCACTGGGCCGCCAACTTGAGAACCACTGTCAGAAGTTATGCGCCACGGCTTTCCATCAGGCTGGTGGTGACGTCAATTTGGCGAGCTGAATTGAAAAAAAAAATCATTACATATCTGTCAGTAAAGACAAAATAGTTTCAATCGGTATTATGAGGTATACTCACTATTAACTTTCCATAACTGCTTCAAGATCGCAATTTCCACCATTTGTAGAACAGCACAAACGATAACCGACGAAAGTACAGCCCGTGGGATAAAGTAAAAACATGGTGTCAGTAGAAGCAACGTCAGAATAACTAGTGTACCTGAAAAATACACTAGGTTTATTGAAATGAAACTATTTAGGTCTCTATTTCTGTTGTGTTTCAAAAGTATGAAATAGACACCTTTTGATACCTACAGGGTATCAAAAGTGTCTATTTCATACTTTTGGAGTAGTACCTTTTGCTTATTGCGGTATCTATTGAGGTGGAAGTGAAAACTGTTATAGGCAAAGACGTATCATATATAGACACGTTATACACGAACATTGCGACTTTCAAAAACAGCTAAACTTTCATAAATTTGAAAAAAGAATTCTATAAATTATATGTGGTAGCATGCATGAAGTCAATATCAGAGGAATGTGGGTAAAAAAGGAAACTTGAATTTCACTTACTGCGACATAATATGGTTAATGTATTTACGGGTAAAGTACGTATTATTTAAATTTACAAAATGATAATGTAGTTTATCGGATTAGTAATATTATTAACGTAAGTCATAAAATAAAAATATAATAATATCAAACAGAAACATTTATTTTAAAAGTAATAATTTAGTACCTAGTAAGTAATCCAAATATTTGTAATTTAAATCATTTTAAAAATCTTAATATATTATTATTACGTTTAATTATTTTTTAGTGAAATATAATTACCTTAATAAAAAAAATATTCAAATAGCAAAATAAAACATCAGTACAAAATCTCCCCGACATCCCCTTACGGGTCGTAGGAGCTAAACCACAGACTATAGAGTACATTTTCCTTGTGCATTCAGTACATTATGCTTGCCGCCATTTTATCGATCGGAGAAAATGAAATAATATTATTATTTCTATTGTACTTAAGCATGAAATGACACGTTTTTATATTGAACAGTTGCTGTGTAGCTTGTGCATCATCTGAAGATACATTAAGGCATGTTTTTTCGAGTTTTCTTTACTAACAGAATTTAAAACAGTGCTAATAGAACTTTCGCTAACCCTACAGCCGCGTCACAGATTTTCAGGTACTTTATGTGTTGACATTTTCAAGTGTCTTTAACGTATCTATAGTTTTTATATCATTGGTTATAGGTTAGTTGGTTACCGCACGAATTTTCTTTTTCAGAGCGGAAAAATTCTGTAAAGAAAAATGTGTTGCCTGATAGAATAGTGCGGTGAGTATTGTTTTAATATTTAGTTCGCAAGGATATGATGAAAACCCATTGTAACGTCCCGAGATCAAGAGCTGGTTTTACAAGCAAAAGCCTATTACGAGTATGCATATCGGCTTCGAGCAGTTAGAACAATAAATGTATTTACTAACTAATACTTTACAGAAAAATATAACCAAAGCACAAGTGCATTGATTTCAATCCTTGATTATAAGTACCTACACGACGACGGTATCTATACTCTGTTAAAATTAGGTTGATAATTTTGATAGCTCTGAATAGTGCACCCCATAGTGTATAATCGTTAATGAATCTATTCGATTATCGTTCCAGTAAAATTTGAAATCGATAGTAACAAAAACGTTTTTATTATCTATATATATAAAAACAAGAACTGACTGACTGACGACGTCCATATTAATTCAGGAGCCACCTTACACCTTTTAAATTAAATTCACGTAAGGACGTGACGTGAAATGAAAAAAAAAATAAAAGCCCTCTCACGACTACGATCTTGCGCATATTTTTTCGGTACCTAATGAACTTGTTCAGTAGAATATACGCAAGCCCCAAATCGTTGTTGAGGAAGAGCCTCTTTTTAAGTGTGGAATCTAACATGGATGCTATGGAATCCTAATTACTAAGACCACAGGATGCCTTACAACTGTCTCGGAAGGATGTCCAGGGGCTCCCGGCAGACTTTGGCGACCACTTAGGCCTGCCTAGGGGGTTCAGGTGCTATCCCACGTCTGGGGAGCTATCTCGGTACTTGGGGAAGAGGAGGAGAGTTGGGTACTATCCGCCACTAAGAGGGGCAAAGAAACATGGCACCGTTTTGGCCTGATTCAGCAAGAACGGCGAGCAGCCAACTCGCCTTTCTCAGGCCGCCGAGTCGCCGACTGCGGAACTACGTAAGGATATTTCTCCCCGCTCCCTACCCGTTGCCGAGGAAGGGCCTTAGGTGAAATGAAACGAAAAATAAATCTAAATTACTATTTTAATTCTTTCAGGGGTGCACAACCTAAATCCTCATCCTCTTCATCACTACTCGAACCATCACCAAGGCAAATAATAAATTCTTGCTGTTCACAGATGTTATCAAAGTGAACATCGCGCTCCCTGTCCTCTTCAATATTTTTTTTCGTATGTTCTATGACTTTCCTCCAGTCCTCCGCAGTAACACTCCGCAGTAATTATAAGTCGCTGTCCTTTGCCTTCGGGTACTTTTAAAACAGACAGTGCTGTGTCATCGGTCCATGCTTTCGGCACGGTGTGATTGGCATTAAGCCACGTCTCATCGAGAAAAATAACAAAGTCCCAATTTGTAATTTTTTTAGCTTTTCTTAAAAAATCTATGCGTGCCAGCATAATATCTGTACGCTCCATAACAATCTTTCTTTTATTCTATTTTTTGAACGAAAATCCAATATTATGCATAATATGGCGCCTATAATATTTATATTATTTAATAACGTCCTTAATATTTAGGTTAATATTACAAAACATGCTTAATATTACAAAAAAAACTAGTAGATTCCCACGTAATCATTTTACTTTCATTTAAAATAATATAGTTTAATTCGATTTATTCGATTAATTTGTCTATGGTCAATTGTGCGGTATTCTTGGAAGACGCTTCACTACGATAAGTGGGCGGTACTCGTCTATGTGCTACGGTATTTTTTTGAGGTATTCTTGACATAAACAAATACGGTACTTCATAGGCGTGAGCTATCAAAATTATCATCCTAGTTTTAACAGAGTATAGCAAGAAGTTTCCCGCAATGCAGCCTTCGTCGTAAGTTTGGGCGCACGTGCCCGACGTACTGAGCACCCCATTAATATGCATTTCATCAACAGCACCCCCTCCATCACTATTAATGTAAACGTTCGCAAGATGGATTGTAAATTATCCAGAACGTTTTACATAGGTTTACACAAGGCAAGAAATACTACAACTGTAGACAGATATATTGATTTTTTTTTACTGATGGAAATGAATAATGGCAATTGTTGTCATCTTACTACGTAAATAAATTAGTGGTCTATGTGGCAGATTGGGTCTGTAGCACAGCGGGTAGGCGGCGCCCGGTGCAGTCATAATATGAATGGGTTCGAATCCCACTGGAATCCTGGGGTATAATTCCGAGGGGTTACCCAACCGTAGGCTGTTAGGTAAGATACGTGTCGTTTTGAGTCGGCCGGGGGGAAGACTGTCTAGATCCCATAACATCAGCTTATAATTTGATTTATTTGAGCTAAGTGGAAAAATTACTTAAATTATTTTCAAAAATGGGCCTTCAATTTTCATGGCAGTTTTTCGTCGCTCGCCGAAAACATTTAAGTGGCTTTTTGATTCGATAGGTTCGTGCTTTTCCTGAGCGTTTTTTATTCAAGTTTAGCATAGAAGTCAGTTTTCAGGGAAATATTTATCTACATATTGCACCGAGGAGTGACTAGGAGTTATTATAAGCCTGTAATTTCTATATTCTGAAGTATGGCGACACGATATATCGTACCATTATTCGCCACACTTCGTGAAAAGCATTATGAAAACAAAATTAACTTCAAGGGGCTCCTTATGTCGGTGCTGACAACAGCAGCACTTGAGATTAAAGATTTATTAGATTTAAGCTTACCTGACTTGCGTCTAAACGATTTTTGGTAATGAAATAATTATACAAGTCCAGTAAAAATATAGAAACAATTGCAAATAGAATACATTACAGTTGGGCGATAATCGCAAATCATTATAACGTCAGCAGTAGGTACCTTTCAAAAAATATTCATTTGCAGATCGTATACAATATTCTTATATTTGAATATCGAATTTCTGCATTGGAACAGTTGTAATTAGCACTGTTTTATGTTTAAAATCTCAAATGTAGCCCATAACTAAATCAACCTGTCTCTAAAAATAGTTAGGATACATTTTCATTATTTCTTTAGGGTCGCTTTCCGTCCGTTCGTTTTTAAATAATCGCGCATTTTCCTAATTATTTTGCTACTGTAGTTAGAAGTTGAGAGATAAAAGAAATCATAAAAAATATAAAATGCGAATAAAATAAAATGATGAATAAATCACAAACGTTGTGACTTGTGTAAAACATAAGTCACGATAAACCTAGAAGACAATAGCATACTTGGCGTCAACAATAAGTGTCATAAGTCATAACTATAAACACTATCATTCCGAAGAGTTAACATCATGCAGTTAATGACAAAACAATTACGTATACTATACGAATATATTCCACCGATGCGGATGTTCCCTCACGTTGAAAAGAAAAATTTGCAGGTTCACATTAAAAATATTTACATCGACATTTCCTGAACCTTATTAAAGTAAAAGGTGTATGAGATAAAGCGCTATAACCACGTATTACAAACGTACCTGTATAAAATCCTGCAGCGGGAGTTCTGACTCCCGATGCGTCACTTACAGCACTGCGACTGATAGAGCCATTCACAGGAAATGACAGGAAGAACGAACTGACAATGTTGCAAACTCCGACGGCTAGAATCTCTTGTGTAGCATCTACTCTCTTTCCTCTGGCTGTAATATTTTATATTATTAACTACATAATTGGTTCATTCACTTTTTCTTAACTTTGCACTTTAATAAAGTGGTAGTGAAAGTGGCGAGGTCTTGGGTTCCAATCCTTGGGTTTAATTAATTCTAATATGGTCTTGGTTTTACACACTGTCGTAAAATAATATCCTACATTTTTTCACTACACAGTATTATTTTTGGTACCACGTCATTTGGAAAGAACTGGAAGAGATTGGTCATGACCTTAGATCATCTAACCACAGGATGCGCCTTACTTAAGCATTGTTTTCTGCCATTGCACATGACCATTTGGTCTTTTGGCTTTATGAAAAGCCTGTACATCAGTACGTCATTTTATATGATTAAACTAGTACATTACATTGTAGTTGACTGTACAATAACAATTAACACACAACAGCCATTACGCGTTTGTCGATAAATACATTTTTAAATGCAATGAAATTTTATATGTCTTTGTGTTTCCCCCTTCACTTGTATGAAAACTGGCAGAATATTTTTGTATGCGGTGGTTCGCAAAGGCTAGTCCCGTGTTATATGGTCTAAGGTCATGACATATATAATTTTATTAAAGGTATCTCTGTAATATTTTCAGTGCAAGGCAAAAAAGTACTTATTTTAAATGTGTTTGTTGGCATTATGGAATCCAATTATAACATGTATGTTTAATCAACTAGGTACCTACTGGTACGTATACGTACCAAACGCTTTGGCAATAGCAACATTGACCAAAATTCCAATCAATGGTACAACGAATAGGCCAGTACCAAGATGTGACAACATATCACCAGCATTGTACACTGTTTCATTCACATGTGTTTCAAACACAGGGGGACGAGGCGTTGGCAGACCTGGCGTTACAGGACCTGGTGTAAAATAATAAACAAGGTTTCTATTAGTATTGACTATAGAACCTTAAGCCGTTGATATTCGGCTTAAGCAAAACAGCTAAATGCATTTCTGTTTCATAAACATAATCTGTGTCAAATTTCATCGCCAGTGCATTTTTCTTAAAAGTTTACAAAGTCGCTTCACGAGTTGTTAATACTGGGGAATATGAAGTTACTCAAAAAATACGTTCTGATATTTAAACCTCTACATTCAGATAAGGCTAGCTCCTGCTTACTTCAAAAGTGAGTGACCGACTCAGGGCAATGATTTTGTAAGTTGTAAAGTAAGCGGCATTTCCCTGCACCTATTGTCATCCGCCGTCAACTACTAAGTCAAGCTACTAATTATTGACCAACGGCATAATATTGTTTAATTAAAAAGGTATATAACTTAGTTTAGACAGCGAGAGTCATATATTTTCTTACGTTTTGTGAACTTAGAAAAAAGCGAGGTAGGTACCTATGTACATTGCTTCACTTACCAGTTAATATAAATGGATCATTCAAGCTTTTGTACATAAAATATGAAGCAGCCGAAGCTAAAATCACCACTAAAGCATTTCTAGATACACTCAAGAACCATAAACTTTTCTTTTTTATGGTCGCTCTTCGCGATTCACTTGCATTTTGGGGTTTCTTGACAGGTATACTTTTTAAAAACTGAAATCACAGAGTTTGATGACATGACATTACTTGACAGTCAGTGCAACATCACCTAGAAGATTATTATTTTACTTCACTGCAGTTAAACGCCTGGGATGAAATCAAGTATTCAAGGAATTGTCTATGCCTGGAATGACGTTATGTATAGTACCTATACCGAGTTTATACGGCGGAATAGTTACATGTGAATAATAAATCATACTGATATGCTACAAATTTTAATATACGTCAGCCTTGAGTTCCTTGAAGAGCTCTTCTTGGTGTAGTTGAATTTTAGAACCTAAAATATAACCAGAGTCTCTTTACCAAGATAGCTTTTCAAAGATCTGATAGGAATAAAAGTTAAGTACTGTTGTAACTACCTGCATCGCTGTCAGTACGGTAATACACAGTAAACTTAGTACTCCGTCAGGCATCCTGGCTTCTCCTATGTGTTTAAAGATTTTACTCCATGTATCTACAAATGAGGCAGCTTTAAAATTTAAACCTAGTAGTCCCTTTATTTGTGACGAAGCCACCATGAGCGATGCGGCTGATGTGAATCCTGATACTACTGGTACTGATATGAATTCCATAAGAAACCCTAGAAAATAGAAACATACGTTGCACACACATGATAAATAGAAAATTAAAGATCAGGTGTGTTGCATATCTAATAAAAAAAGAAATTTATTCAGACTTATACTGACAGGTCAAGTCAAATACTTCTATTTTACTTTTCCTCGCATGTTCTGAATAATATGTATTCTTTCTTACGATCTAGTTTGAATACGGTCAAACTTTATAGGAACTCTCGCAAAATACCAGACTAATCAGACTTAAAGAAAATGCGTAACTATCGGTGAGGACAGAAATATGAACTTCGCTACCTTTTATTGACAAAAAGGCAGTATAATACTTACCCAGTTGAGCTGCACCAGTTACAACCTGTACAATCCCAGTCATTAGACAGAGAAGAATAGCAAAATCCACATTTGTACCATTCGTATGTGTGAATGTAAGAAGTGACAACAACGCAGACGGGCCGATGTTAACTTGAGGGCATGTTCCCATAATAGCGTAGACAAAACCTCCCATAAAAGAACCGTATAATCCATACTGCAATAAAAGCAGATCAATATTAGCGAACTTCGAGCGTGAAAAGGCTGAAACAATTTTTAAATACTTGATTTTTTTAAATGATGTACTTTCCGGGTGGTTTCGATGACTTATCGTCATTGTATCCTATTAGGAATTGGAAACTAGTGAAAGCAGAGTCAGTTAAATAAATTTGGAGTATTTCTTTACCACAATCCTAAAAGCTTTATCGGTTATAAAAAATATGATGCTATTGATCAAGAGTTCAGGTTTTACATTACATTGCAGACTGCTGACTGTAACCAATTTAAGATACTCCTATATTTATGATTACCTAGTGTCTATTAGTAGGTATAAAAATTTATTAACGGAGGTTCAATGAGTACCTGAGGTTCGAAGCCAGCAAGTGCAGCATATGCCATCGATTGTGGTATTAATGTGAGAGCAACCGTGATACCGGCTATTAGATCTCCTAAAGCCAATTCCAAATTGTAAGTCCCTGACCATTTTATAATAGGAAATATCCCGACGATTATTTTTTTCGGATTAAGCGCTGCCCACAACATGGAGCTGCAAAAACAAGTTAGAAGAGAACTGTTATAACAAAAATTAGCAGCTCGTTTTCAGTTAATATCTAAACTTTGAAGCGCCCGTGGCCCTGCCGACACAGTGTTCCGTAAAAGATCACTGCAGTAAGCAACTTTCACTATGAACAGTCATTGAATGGGCGACCATTCATGTGACCACTTCGAGACATTTGTTTGAGCGTTTCCGTGCTTCGTAGGGCAGCGTCAAGCTGTTGGTCCCGGTTGCCAGTAAAATGGCAGTCGTTAAGCCAAGTGAAAGGCTTTTTAGGCGGCTTGAAAAATTTTCAACAACAGGCACTCACAACCTGCCCCTGTGCATTGCAACACGGCAATATGGCTCACCACCTGTTACGTGGGACAAATTCTAAAAAGGTGAAATGTGGGCATATAATATGCCCTCACGACACGCCAGTCGGTCACGCCTTTTTCCCTAATGTATGTAATATCTAAACTTAACTGGTAAGTAATTCTCTAGTTTTACGGTCTACGCAAATCGGGGATTGAACTGAAAAAGAAGAATTTATTACACAGACACAAACGATGTGTCTGGCTCATAAGAACTTATGCCACTGTCATCACTTCTATTTCCTACACTTTTCTACTATTTCCCCTAACCTGCTTTGCTTCATAATCATGTAATTTTATATTAAAATATAATTCTCCCTAAACTTTCCCCCCATGTATATGATAATTTTAACTGATGGTCACAGCATTGAAAGATCAGTTTTTCGCCCAATGACTTCATTTTATGAATCTATGTAATGTAATGTTACGTTACGATGAACTTCTAAGCATAATGCAATTCACACGGCTTGTAATTAAAGCAGGGATTTAATTACTTTGTGTCATGAAAATCAATATAGGTACACCGAAACGAAAGTAACGAGTGGAACAGTTTTTAATTTACCGCCTATGAATAAGAGTAATACAATTAAGAGTGCATTAAGTTATTAAGACTTCACCAAAAAAGTATGACGCAAATTAATTAGGCACTTATCATATGTATTTAAACAACCAATATTTTATGTGATCACCTGAAATTCTTAAGAGATTCCCGTGTAACCATGATGACAGCTGAAACTAATGACATTGAAAACTGACACAAAATGCGTGTTGCAGCACAGAAACGTTTTTTTCCAAGAATATTACTATCTATCATTATTAGACCTCCTTTTATCCACCGTGTGACGACGGGGTCCCGTGTTGCGACGAGTTAAGGTACAAAATGTCGCCACCCCAATACATGCCGAGGGTGTCGTAAGAGGGGACTAAGGGAACACTTTCGCAAAAAGATCCATTGCGTAGAGAAGGAAAATTCGAAATGAAACCCGGTTATTAATAAAATGACAATTGTTAAGCCAAGTTGAAGGCCCTATGGGCAGCTTGAAAAATTTCAACTGCGGGTCACGGCGACCTGCGCCTATCCATTTCAACACAGCAATAGGCTCACCACCTATTATGTGGGACATAAAACTATAAGGCGAAATGTGGGGGTTTACAATGCCTCTGCCTACCTCTTCGGGGATAAAGGCGTAACTATATGTATGTACACCTACTTTTATCAAGTACTCATTTTTAGCCATAAAGCAACGCGAACTGTCTAAGCGCGCGTTGCTCTGTGTTTTTTAGCTAAGGACGGCGGAGGGCTGCTTACTATCCTTACAGAAGTAGGCTCAAGACAACAGAGTGCGAGTTTTAACGCAGTGGTAGGGCGCATGTGGTTTTAGTACGTAAGCATTCATGAGGAATTCCCACAAAAAATACATTTGTAAGCTTTTTTAACTCGCGACAAAAAGCGAAGGGTATTATGGGTTTCACCTGTATATCTGTGTGTCTGTCTGTGGCATCGTAGCAGCCCAACCAAGGACCTCTTTTGATGCGGTTTTTATTGTTCAAAAGCTGATGTTACGGGAATAGTTCTTAGATAATTATGAGGATCGCAAGCTCACTTCTTGAGTGAGTGAAATTTTCCCTAAATCCCATCAGCAAATTTCATGCATCAATGAGACATCGCTGCATTCTTAGATAGGTACCTACTTGAAAGTTATATTTCACCACTTCTGAGTGTTCTATTTAGTCAAAATTGTTTTGGGGATAAATGTGATTTTGTGATTTAACAGAGTAGGTACATACTGCATGAATTTGTAATTATTTAGGTTCATTAATCTCACAATTACTGATAATATCATTAACTGCAAGTAGTCATGATCATTCAAGCGCCTTCATAAAGGCTGGTAGTGTATTTTATACACAAATTGCTATAATCTTATTAAAAACGTTGAGAAGACATTTTGCAATTTTTTATATGATCTTAGATTTTGACTGCCCCTGTGGCGCAGTTGGTAGTAATACCGCCTGCGGCGCTGGAGGTCGTGGGTTCGATTCCCACCGGAGACAAATATTTGTGTGACCCATAAATGTTTGTCTCAAGAGTCTGGGTGTTTCTATGTATAATATGTATGTATTTAAAAGTATATAAGAATTAATATGCGTGGTCTGATACCCATAACACAAGCAGGTTATTCCTAGCTTACTTTGGGATCAGATAGCGTTGTGTAAAATGTCCGTGAATATTTATTTATTTATTTTACTTATGATCGGAAGTGTAAAAACTACTGTGGGGTTACGGGGTTCAAGCCTCCCACTTGACACCATACACAGTACGTACTGCACCTACTTCTTTCGCAACTTTCAAAGAAACATCGTAATGATACAGGAAAACGTTTAAGTGATAATCCAATTACACACGAGCAGAGCCGCAGGCGTTCTCTAGTCTCGACTTACATTTCATATGCAAAATTAACTCTCGTCTGTGTGTCTGTTAGGTATTCACGCCTAAACCGCTGAACCGATTTTAATGAAATTTGGTACCTATAGAGATAATTTTGGTCCAAAAACATAGGTTACTTTTTATCTGACTGCGCAAAAGGAGGATAATGATTTTACGCGATAACGACTTCTACGCCGACGAATACGCGGGGAACAACTAGTACTGTAGAAAAGCAAAAATAAATGCAAGCAAAACACCTGAGTTGTAAGTATAATTCAAAAACACGTTCGATATTATTATCCAGTCGGATGAAGCCGTTTAAATATAAATCTTACACAGAAACTTTGAACTCGTTCAAGTTTGTTTAATTGGATCTCAGGACAAGAAGTAGAATGGAGTTCTAAAAGTTCCAACAATATTTTGTTGGCACTTTATACAAGATTGTTTGCTCATTACACAAAAATTTATAACCTCTTGAATATGTGAGATGAATTCTTACAAGTATTATTGCCGAAATCAGAATCGTCGATTGATATCTTAAATAATAGGTATTTTTTACTTTCACTAAGTAGATATGTGATTCTTCTTCAAAAAAAAGGAGGAGGTTCTACTCGACTTTTTTTTCTTTAGATAATACCTAAGTAAGCTTTACAATAAAAACATGGTAATTTAATTGATCTTCCTTTAATTTAAGGTACTATGATGTTCAAAATAAAAATTGTTCCTTATTGAAGACTGTTTCGGTTGGTATCATAAAATACAGAAGGTTTATTTTTCACATCTCCCAGGTTCGATATCTAGCTCAAGTCGGTGATTTTTCAAAAATCTTTAAATTCAGTTTTACTTACCTTTGAAAATAAAAGAATGTTTCCTTTTAGCAAAACTTGCCATTATTAATATTAAGGGTACTTTACCTCCAACTACCGCCTTTAAATTCCGCCCTGTATATCACTATTCTACTTCCCTTAGAGCGCCGTGTGATTTAAGCTGTAGCGGCGATAGTATCCATGAAGATTTCCACACGCAGAAAAGCCCTAATCTTGTTCTAGTTGTAGTTTATCAATCAATCAAATGAGTTTATGCCATTAAATACACTGCCGGATGTAGGTCACTCAAAATTCATCCCATAATACACGCTCCTGTTCCTGGCATTCGGTCCCTATCTGCAATATTTTCCAATCCAAGACTCGTTGCTCCATCAGCCATTGGTAAATCGGCATGTGTGGCTGCCCCTGTGCTACTTTAGTGACTTTTGTGCGAGTTATGTCGACAACTCTGGTTTTCTGCTAGATGAATGGTCAATAGCTACTTTTCAATAACCATCGAAAGTATCTGGGTATTGTTAATAAGCTAATGTAATAACCATTCTCAAGTTCTGAGTTTTGTTTTCACATTTTTTCCAAAGTCTAACTGGAAGAATTTTCAATTCTGTGTAGTTGTACAGCAATTTAATCTATTTGAAAATACCTGTCCCAACAAACTATACTACCTTAAAAACTTGACACGTCCCGGTGTTTTCAATCTCATCATAAAAACCTTTTTCTGACACTGAAGAGCACAATAAAAAAGAATTACCAGTTTGATGCAGCTGCTCTCAAGTTATGACGTCACTAAAGGAAATAAATATTCATTTTGACATACAGATAGAACATTTTTGAGACGGAACAGTAGTCGGAAATCTTCCGATATAGTGAGGCAAACGTTCCTAGGAAGGTCTAATCCATGACTTTTGAAGATTTTCCTAACTGCATAGGTAAATCGATTTTAGAAAATAGTGACAGTTAGCAAATAAAGGGTAGAAATCAAAAAAGTTCATTGGATTAACTGTCATAAATTTCTGTTTTATAATCTTTTGTATTTTTTTCTGTAACTATAACTTATATCGATCTGTTCTTATAGTCCGTGTCGATATTAAATCCAGTTTATAGAAGAATTCTTGTTATACGTTTGATCTGAAACCTCAGAAAAATATATGTATGGTCACATTCTGTATTCAATGGGCAATATAATAAGTAGCGAATAAAATTCCGGTCTTTGCTTACCAAAGGGCCAATCCCAAACCGGGGAAATGGAGCATTTGATACGAAAAGGGAAAATCTATGGAACCATGGCTGAGTGTTCCGTACCACATTGATTTTTATGGTTGAGAAATTTAAATCCGTGTACCTTCATCAAACAGACTTAACGTCTAAAGTAAAAAACGAACAGTGATACCCAAACTTTTTTTTCAAACGTTAAATACGAGTATGAAAATACTCTATCTATATTTTGTACTCTATCTCCATACTAATATTATAGAGAAACTAGCTGACCCTCGCAACTTCGTTTACGTCACACATGGTGTATGAAAGGACAGGTATTTTTTCAACAGACTCATGGGAGCGTATGAAACTGCCCTGTTTGCTTTATCATAAAAGAGCTTAAAGATTAAGTCCATTCTAAAACAATTCAGTCAGCCTTAATCATTAAGCTCTTTTATGATAAAGCCATCACGCCAGTTTAGAATGACCCTTACATTCAAAACCCTTGAATTGTAGGCTTAGCAAAAGTTAAATGTCTATTATTTCTGAACTACAAATTCCTCAACATTGAAACTTGTGTGAAACAATCCTTCAAATTGGTTCAATAGTTTCGGCGTGATACTTATTCGGGATACAGACAGACAGACAGACAGACAGACAGACAGACAGACAGACAGACAGACAGACAGACATGAAAAATTTAAATTACATTTTCGGCTTCAGTATCGATTACAGAACGCCCTCCTATTAAAATTTTCAAAATATCTTGCATGTACAGCGACCCTCTACAGATTTATTATATGTATAGAAGATTTGATTTTTGTTTGTTTTTTTTTTTCATTGAATAGGCTCCAAAACTACTGAACTGATTTGAAAAGTTATTTCCTTTTTGGGAAGCTACACTTTCCCCGAGTGGCATAGAGGCTATATTATATTCCCGTAATACCACGGCAACTACGCGGGTAAAACCGTATGACGTCCGCTAGTACCTTATTATAGTTATTACGAAAAATTAATTGCTCACAGGTACCTAATCGAATCCAAAATCAGCTAAGTACACCATGTATATAAATGGTAAGAATGAGAAATAAGATTTAATTCTTTCTTACGCTTGACTATTGACGATGATAATTATCGTCATCTTTATTCGAGCATGACGAAGACTGCGGTGCGTTTTTACAATTTTCAGTATAATTATTATTACTAATAATTACTATCTACTTTCAACTTAAAATCACACCATTCATAACCAAAAAGGGCTATAATTTATGTCATAGCATACTAGTACCTAAAACCACTGGTTACTACTTTCAAAGATTAATATTAGTCTACTCTGCTATTAAGGCACTACTTACCTCAGAGAGTGATGGCCGTCAGGGTGATAAGAGGATACCGCACGATCTCCGGTGAGGCGGCATGTCTCCTAACCGGGACCCCTCCATGGGACCTGGAAGCGAGAGCCCTTGCGTCACTGTTCAGATGGCGCAAGGAGGCTCTGGAGCGGGGCCAAAGGCCTGCGTCTCGAGAAATCGAGGCCCAGCGGACCCTGCTCCACCAGGAAACCATGGAGACATGGAAGGTGCGACTTGAGCAACCAATGGGGGGATTCGCCACAATCGCGGCCGTCAGACCGGTCATGGACGAGTGGCTGGAGAGAAGACACGGTGCTCTCTCCTACCGGTTGACACAGATACTTGCCGGGCACGGTAGCTTCGGTAGGTATCTGTGGCGAAAACACCGGGAAACCACGGCCGAGTGTCAGCACTGCGAGGACCGCAGCGATGACACGGCGCTCCACACTCTGGTGGAGTGCACGGCGTGGGCACAACAGCGCCAGGTCCTCGTAGTGGGTCTGGGCGTGGACACTCTCTCGCTCGAGGCCATGGTGCGAGCCATGCTCTCCAGCGGGAGTAAGTGGGACTGCGCCGCCTCTTTCTGCGAGCAGGTGATGCTCGCGAAGGAGGCGGCGGGCCGGGTGCGGGAGAGAACTCTCCCACCCGAGTTCCGCAGTCGGCGCCCTGGGCGCCGCCGACGTGTCTTCGCCGAGAACTATCAGCCTCCATGACCGGGGGTCTGAGGACGGTGAGAGGGCTGCTCACCGTCCTTACAGAAGCAGGCCCATGACGGCAGCGTGACGTGAGCAACTCACGCACGCCCCCCCCCCCCCCCCCCTTAGAAGCGGGGTCACACCCGAAAACCCCCATAGACGCGGGATTGCACCCGAACCACCCCCTGGGCGAGGCCGCATTGGCGGCCGTAGGTCTGTTGGGAGTCACGGGACATCCTTTCTGAGGGCTTACCCGGGGCTCTCAACCATAGGCTGTTAGGCGTGGCGTGAGGTTTTTTAGTCGGTAAGAGTCCGGCATAACATCCTATGAGGTTTTTCCCTCACGCTAAACAAAAAAAAAAAGGCACTACTTACCTACAGCTAATAAATCGAATAAGTACTATGAGTACCTACTTACCATATACAAATAGCATAAAATACAAGTTTATCACAATATTATATTTTGTTTTTTTTTTCATGCTAAAATTACACACACCATAACATATATACATACATATATGTACACATATTATAGTCATGCCTTATTCCCCGAGCCGATAAGCAAGGGAAAATTAAACGCCCATATAGGTATTTCATCAATCATATAATAATGTTAGGTTGTAGCCACGCTGAGCATGGACAAGGGCTGGATGTAAGTTTCAGCTGTTGAAATTTTATCAGAAGACCTTTAACTTGATTAACATCTACCATGATAATGGCAGCCGAGACCTGGCTTAGCGTATCTTCCTTATCTGTACTGTAGAGGTACGAGTATATGTAAAATAAAATAAAATAAAATAAAATAAAATAAAATAAAATTTATTCCCTTTGAAATTTTTAAAAAAATTATTTAGGTTTGTCAAAATTTTTGTGACTCTACCGGGGGTTCGGAAATACTACAGACTGAGAAGAACACCCCAAGAAACTCAGTCTGGTCCCTACTCTTCTAGTATCTTAGTATCTAATACAGTTTTTTTTAATGTAGAAAGGAGCAATTCGTGTCACTGCCAGGCAGCCTTGTCTTCTAGAAAGTCTTTAATGCTATAATAAGCTTTCTGGCACAATTTAAGTTTTATTAGTTTTTTAAATTTATTAACTGACAAACCTGTTATGGCTGTCGGCAATGTATTGTACATTCGAATACAATTGCCCGCAAAAGAATTGCTTATATTATTAAGCCTAAATCTAGGTACAGCCAATTTATTCTTATTTCTTAAGTTTAGATTATGGATATCACTATTTTTAATAAATTTACTGTTATTTTTATGAGTATATAATAAGTTTTCATATATGTACTGTGAATACACAGTAAGTATGTTGATATCCTTAAACTTTTCTCTTAATGACTCCCGAATCCCCATACCATAGATAGCCCGGACAGCCCTTTTCTGCAACACAAAGATAGATTCGATGTCGGCAGCGTTACCCCATAATAGTATGCCATAGGTCATGACACTGTGAAAATAGCTAAAGTAGACAAGACGCGCTGTTCTAATGTCTACGACCTGTTTATGACACTTCATAAATAAACAAATATTTGTGGACATTCCACCCAACATCATCTAGCCCAAATTAAGCTAAATATAAGCTTGTGCTATTGGATTTAGACGACTGATAAATATACTTATACTAAATCACCCGTTCCCGTCGCATTTACTCCCGTCAGAATAATTTCCTTAACGATAGATGTTTCCCGTCGCATTATTGTAGAAATTGCGCATATTCATGCATAGGACGTGGACTACCGGTGTACGTCGCCAGCAGAATAGTGAAAAAAAAAGCGAAGTCAAACGGGATAAAAAGTATCCTATGTCCGTCTCCTGGTTCTAAGCTACCTCCCCACCAATTTTCAGCCAAATCGGTACGGCCGTTCTTGAGTTATAAATGTTGTAACAAACCCGTCTTTGTTTATATATTAAGATATTCCTAAATACGGTCATATAGTAGATAAATTACACCCCAAATCAATGTGCTTATCACACAAAAAGTTTGGTCCAGAGTGGGAATCGAACCCATGACCTCCAAATCCGTAGTCAGGCACACTGACCACTGGACCACGAGGCCCGTCACACTTTGCGAAGATTTACACTTAGTACTGTCATATCATCGTACACAAGATTTAGAAGTGTTATATCATCGTTGCTTTTACTGAAATGCAAACATTTTACAGAGCTGCGGAAACAGCAATAAGAGCAGATAGTATTTCAGCCTGAATTTTTATTGGGCCTCGTAAAGCTAATACGACATTTCCGAATCAGTACAGATGTCCAGCCAGCTGCGAAACAGTTACACAGATCGATGCTTCGATGACTTTCGGGCTGATTCACGCTCGTTGAAAATACAAAATAACACTAGCATAAACCTCTTCTTTATTTTGTCTGTTACGTAAGAAACTAGTACCTAGACTTAAGCTTAGGGTCGCGTACCGTACTATAACCAGTATAAATAGGAAACCAAAAAGGTATGAAAGTAAAAATAAATATGATATTTAAGGCATCTGTAGGTAATGGCAACTACACTATTGTAATCCAGTGCCCCAACTAGGGTGATCTAACTTGTTCCCATCTATGTAGACAGCAGAATATAATCCAAAGTTATATTTTGACATTCATCTTTCTTGGTGGGACCAATCAAAGTTCACCACTGTTGGGACGCTGGATTACAATCGCGTAGCAGATCCTTGCGTCTTATCGAGTCAAAAATCATTAACTTTGTCGTTACACGAAAGTTATTACAGTCAACTTCTTTCATATAAATCACTTTTCGTAGTTAATTAAATTAGTCTGAAGTCTGTATGTGGAGACTAGACTAGTATTTTGTTTACTAAGGTGACCTTTCCATATCAAATCAATACGAGTTATGAGTATAAATATTTATTATAAATTATAATGAGGTGTTGTGGTATCCATTTTGTTCGCTGACTGTACCTGAAACAATTATATTTACATTTAACGTATTCTTACAGTAACTAAACAATTACATTAATGAAAAAAAAAATTTTTCAATAAAAAATAAAACCGACTTCAAACAAATCCTGAAAAATATAATTTACAAAGCACAAAGTAATATGTATTTTGATTTTATCAGATTTTATTCAATATCATATTGAAGTCGGCGCCAAGTAAACCCATAGTTTTATGTAGGTATTATTCATGGCACCAACTTCAATATAATATTGAATAAATTCTAATAAATCAAAATACATAATTACTTTGTGCTTTGTAAATTATATTTTTCAGGATTTGTTTGAAGTCGGTTTTATTTTTTATTGAAAAATTTTTTTTTCATTATTTTAAGTGATGGGTGAACCGAAAAATATTTCTATCTAGGTGAAAGTTCTCATCAATACAAATCAATCAAGCCCAAATACAAGGTAGCTGCTGTAAATCATTAAGGAATTCCCTCGACTGTCTTTCGGTTCCATCATCAGATCGACTCCAGACATTCATTAAATTGTAGTACATTAAAGCAATGAATTAAAAAGTTAACAAACGCACTCTAATTGTCCCTACAATTTTCGGTGGTTGCCCTCGATTTCTCCTGAATCCCATCATCAGATCCTGACCTGGGGAAATTGGGATCCCCTCATAAGTGAACTCTATCCAACAAAAAGCAGATTTGAAATTCGTCTATAATTGACGAAATATCGGTGAACATACATGAAACATTGACAACTTCCTTTTTTTTTTAAAGTTGGATCTATAAATCTAGGTGTAAAGTTCTCATCAATACAAATCAATCAAGCCCAAACACAAGGTAACTGCTGTAAATTGTTGAGGAATGCCCTCGTCTGTCTTTCGACTCTATCATCAGTTCGACTCCAGACCTTCATTAAAGTGTAGAACATTAAAGCACTTAATTTAAAAGTTAACAAACGCACTAGTTGTCCCTACAATTTTCGGTGGTTGCCCTCGTTTTCTCCTGGATCCCATCATCAGATCCTGACCTGGTGAAAATGGGACCACCTCAGAAGTAAACCCTATTCAACAAAAAAAGAAATTTTGAAATCCGTCTATAATTGACGAAAATATCGCTTGACATACATAAAAAAAAATACATACAGACGAATTGAGAACCTCCTCCTTTTTCTGAAGTCGGTTAAAAACTACAATTCAAGTTACACAGCTTTATGGATTTTAAATGTTTTAACAAGTCCATTCTCAGCTAGGCTTGTGGTTGATTGGTTGTCATGAATCTGTATAAAGGGAGGCAGCGAGTGTGGACTCTCCCACCCGAGTTCTGCAGTAGGCGGACCCGGGCCGCCGACGTGTCTTCGCCCAAGACTATCGGCATCCATGACCGAGGCCTAAGGACGGTGAGGGTGTTGCTCACTCTCACATGGCGGCAGCGTGACGTGAAGGATTGCCGCCCCCCCCCCCCCCCCCCCCTTAAGAAGCGAACCGCCCCCTGGGAGTCCTGGGTCATCTTTCTGAGGGCTTACCCGGGGCTCCCAACCGTAGGCTTTTGGATGTTACGTGAGGTTTTTTAGTTGGTAGGAGTCCGGCATAGCATCCATTAAGGATTTTCCCTCACGTTAAAAAAAATATCTGTAAAAAGGAAATGTACTTGATTGACAGCAAACTAAACTGTTTATCTCGCTGTAACTAATCTACATTTTACAAGTTTAATCAAATCAATTAAAACTTTAAATAAACAGTGTCAATCACCTTCTATTAAGTTTTTAGTACTTCTTCCGTTTGTTTCTTGTAAATAATGTAAATAAAGTGATATACTTACTCGTGAGATAGCCTTTTAATTGTTCGTCGTCGCAATAAACACAGTTTTGCATGACACTATCAATTTGTTTCTTGACAGCTGGTTTCACGTTACAAAATAGAACTTTACCAGTCCGATTCCACTCTTTCACTAGCATATTTAGACTCTGAAACAAGTGGAAATAAAGACATAAGTAGGTACACATACTGTCTACCTGTCTAGGGCCTATGCATCATACCAAGATTCTGCTGAATCTTCGTAGGTATACAAATTTTTAAACGTGATTCTAAGGTAGTAGACGATGTAAAGAGTGCCGCAAAAGCATAGAAAACTTTCAAACTCCGATTCAAACATTGGCAATCAGTCAATATTTTGTTTCAAGAACAGTATTACACTACGTCTGCATCACAGAAGCTTTACTAGATTTGTATATTCAGCTGCTTGGGCTTATCACAGTGAGGGGCCGCAATTCAAATGATATAAAAGTATGTGCGAAGAAATTTAATTCAATTCAGTTCAGTTCGAGGAAATGTCAGTGCAATATTCCGCTTAAAATCGAGATGCAAATTTTTTTTATTTTTATATTCCAATCGCACATGTTATTTAATATATTACTAAAACACATGAAAGGAATTTCTCAATGCTGAAGTTTATTGACAAGTATCAAAAAACTCCATCACACTAATAACTTATATTGACCTTTTGCCCTTTGTGACGAATATTAATATCTCAGAGTGACGCGAATTGTGATCTCTGGAATAACGTGATTAATCACGAAGATGCCACAACAATACGCACTTACCAATTCTGAGCACACACCGATAAAATAGGACCACTTCGTCTCAGTACCATTTTCGCGTATCTTTAATATTTTTCTGAATCGCATAAATATCTAATTTCGTATTCCGTTTTTGTGCGCAAGGCTAATGACTTACTGGAATGAAATCCCTATGTAATCAAAAGCGGTGAAATTATAAAACTCAATAACGCTACGGGTTCATGTTGGGTGACAAGACGAAGGATCCGGATATTATTCGATATTAGAATGCTCAAACTTGAGTCGCGATAGGTTTAAATTGGGAACCAGATACGTCAACTCTGTCGATTTGTATGAAAAGCGAAGACGTAGCTGTGTGTATTTGAAATTGTATTGTATTTTATCTACTCTGATACTATAATACAAAGATTATAAAATTGAAATCAATACTATTATGACAAACATTACGCACAGGCCAAAAAAAAAGTTTTATTACGATACAGGTCTTGTATGGACACCTGTATCATAATAAAACTTTTTAATCATTACGATACACCATAAACAATCTCCAGCTGAAAGAGAAGTTTGACCTCTACTTTAAAAAAAAAAGTGTCTCCAGAGTAGCGAAAAATCCTAAATCTATGGTCTCCGCACCCTAAAAAAAAAAGAGACACGCATGCGCAATCGATATTTGCGCCTTGGCGCCAACATTTTACATTTAAATTAAACAAAGTTTGGTTTTGTTTGTAAAATAAATTAGTTTTTGTGTAAAAACATGTCTTAAAGCGAGGATGGTGGTAATTGTACACCACCAGACATTCTGGAAACTGCGTCAAACATGACCATGAACCTGTTACCGGCGAAATCAAGAAGCAACTATATATCACAACAAAATGAAATCAGGTATTATAGTATGAGAGTAGATAAAATAGTGTATGACACTGTACATAACTTGGTCTTATAACACTCGTGTGATACTATAAAAAAACTCGCCTACGGCTCGTTTTTTTAAAACACACTCGTGTTATAAGAACCCTTATTATGCAACAGTGTCATAAACTACTATTATTTGACTCTGTGGTCTGTACTGAATTGTACACACAGCTGTGAAAGACCAGTTCCAGTATAAGGATTAAAATTGCGTTCATATAAATCTTTTGCCACGGTAAGTAACAGTTCGAGTGAATGTGACTATTGCATGGTTTCTGCTCACTTGTAGCTACAAATTCTAAATCTATGGTATCTCCACTATTAGAGGCTACTGATCATAGAAATCATGTACAACTATTTTATATTTATTGCTAAGTATACGGCTGTCCTCACGTGTAAATTTCAGAACAAATCTACTGGTTTAGAGGAAGCTACTACGTTCTACTCGTATTATAGTAAAGTTTGTATAGAAGAGTTTTCGAGGAGATACTTCCCCTACAGTATTGAGCTTTTATGCTAAAATTAATAAGCATAAAAGTTTCTTCCGATTTAAGTACTAAATTCTATCTTTACATACCTGTAAAAACGTATAGTCCAATCTATACAAGGCATCACAATATACGACGAGCACCTCAGAATACTTCCTTCCACTTGCTTCAAGATCAGTCCACGGAGGGCTACCATTTATGCCATGTCTTAGTATACTACCATTTGGAATAGTATCCTTAGCTTTCGGTTGTCTAAGCTCAAGTAGTTGAGAACGAACTCTTTCTGCACCAGCGAAACTGAGACCACCGACTGGATGAATTGCGTAGTATGCAGGGAGAATACCATCCTATTGTGAAAAATGAAGAGAATTAGTTAGGAGAAGCTGAAATTTCAGAGATAACAGTAAATTACAATGTCTGCTGATTGAGTCATTTTGACCAGTTCTATTAGATAGAGTTCTGGGCAGGTACCTATTACGTATGATATTGTATAGCTATCTACTTACTAGTGAAATTGATACATACATACATACATATAATCACGCTTGTCTCCCATCGGGGTAAGCAGAGACTATGGCTTTCCACTTGCTACGATCCTGACATACAACTTTCGCTTCTTCTACTTTCATAACTGTTTTCATACACGCTCGCCGGTTAAGGGTACTCTTGACCTTGCCTTTTTCCAGAACGTCTCTGATTTGATCGGCATGCGTACGCCGAGGTTTACCCCTACCAGTTTGCCCATTCATTCTCGCCTCATAAATCTGCTTTGTCAGTCTATTCTCATCCATTCTCTCCACGTGTCCAAACCATCTAAGCATCCCTTTTTCGATCTTAGTCACTACATCTTCTGTTATACCACATTTTTCCCTTATCACGCTATTTCTTTTTTTGTCCATTAAAGTCACTCCAGCTATATACTTCGCAGACTTCTCATTTCCACTGCATTAATTTTGCTTTCATGCTTCTTCTGCCATACCCAACTTTCACTACCATACATAAGTGTAGGGATGAGCACTCCCCTATGTACAGCCAACCTGGCCTTCTCAGACACATTTTGACTGCTCATAAAGGTGTACATAGCCCCATTCACTTGATTTCCTGCCAAAACTCTTCGCTCAATATCCTGGTCACACTTTCCATCCCTTACAAATTTGGAACCCAAGTATACAAATTCTTTCACCTGTTCCACTCTTTGCCCTTCAATGAAGATTGAGCAATTCGTCATACTTTCTTCTCTTTCAAAAACCATAACTTTCGTCTTGTTTACATTAACTTTCATTCCTCTACTTTTTAGAGCCTCATTCATACTATTAACCATCAGCTGCAATTCCTCCGCTGATGATGCTAATATCACCTGATCATCAGCGTATAGGAGGCATTTGACGGTCAGTTCATTCATTTTTAAACCATACATACTCTCTTGCAGTTCTTTCAGACAACTATCCATGTATAGATTAAACAGCCACGGAGACGCTACACAGCCCTGTCTCACACCCTTTTCAATGTGAAAGAAGTCCGTGCAGGCCCCGTTGATCCTGACACAAGCACTAGAACCCTCATAGAGAGACCTCAGTGCCCGTATCAAGTTGCTGTTCACTCCATACATGGACAATATTGACCACAGTTCATTCCTCACCACTCTGTCATAGGCCTTTTCCAAGTCCACGAATATGCAATAGACCTTTTGACTTTTAGCCAAAACTTTCTCAGCTACGCATCGTAAGGAAAAGACCTGATCCGTACATCCCCTTCCTTTCATAAATCCTGCTTGCACATCCCACATTTTTCCTTCAGTTTCATTCATCACTCTTTTTATCAACACTTTTGCATACAATTTGCCAACGATGCTGAGCAAGCTTATGCCGCGGTAGTTTTTGCACTCTTGCTGCGACCCTTTTCCTTTGTAAAGGGGCACAATGACAGCTTTACACCATTCTGCTGGTACTCTGCCACTTCGCCAACAAAGGTTAAAAAGGCGGTACAGCTGGCAAGCTACCACGCCACGTCCAGCTTTCAGCATTTCGACAGAAATCCGATCTATTCCAGCAGCCTTTCCTACTTTCATACAATTCAACGCTTCCACTATTTCTCCCATACTTAACTCGCTTTCATCGCCAAATTCATTCAGTTCTAAAACACGCGTATCGCCTTGTATATCTTCTTTTTCGAATAAACTCTCAAAATATTCCTTCCATCTCTTTAGCACACATTCTTCTCCTCTTACAAAACTTTCATCCTGGTTTCTGATGTGATTGAGCGGCGACATTGTTTGCTGACTCCTCACTGTTCTTATGGACTTCCAAAAAAATGTAATATTCCGTTGGAAGTCTTCAGATAACCTTTTATCAAATTTTTCTCTATCATTCTCTTTCTTTCTCATCATCGTCTCTTTTGCAACACGTTTATACTTTTTATATTCATCCTTTGCCATTTTTACATCCTCATCCGTTGCCTTTTGCATTCTTTGATTGGCCTTTGTAGCCAACCAGTCCAACCATGCTTTCTTCTTGCCAGTCAACGCATTAAGAACTTCCGCACTCATTCCCTTTGCCATACATCCTTGTCGTCTTTTGCTAACCCCACACACTTCAATCGCAACTTCCACAAGTCCTTCCTTAAACGGCTTCCATAATTCTTCAATCTCACATATTTCATCTAGGTTTTCAAATTTTTCACTCAGTTTACTCACAAATGCCTCTTTTATGCCTAACTCTTGTAAATTCTCAACTTTTATTCGCTCTAGTACACTAACGGGTTCATGCACACGATGTCGCCACCGCTGAAACAGACCCCTTACCCGGCTAATTACCAAGAAGTGATCTGTGTCGATCCCGGTGCCACGGTACGCCCGAGTGTCTAGCACTTTCTTTCTCAGTCTTGCGTCTACTATCACAAAGTCAATCATGCTTCTCTGATCTCTCTCCTCTCTTGTATACAAGTGGATATCCTTGTGGTTGAATATGGTATTAGTTACCACAAGATTCCTTTCCAAACATACTTCTAGCAAGCTTTCTCCATTTACATTCACTCGTTCATCACCAAACTTTCCTAATACACTTTCGTATCCATCGCGCTTCACTCCCACCCAACCATTAAAATCACCTAACATCACTATTCTCTCGTTTCGTTTACATTTATCCAGAATATCACTCATACTCTCCCAAAATGCCTGCCTCTCGCTTTGGTCTTTTGAAGACCGGTGCCACCGCGCATCCTGCGGAGCATACACTCCCAAAACAAAGATGCGGGTAAGTCCAACCTTCAGTCTTAGCCAAAGGAGTCTTGGGCTCACACATTCATACTCTGTCACACACTCATTCATTCTCGCGGAAAGTAGTACACCGACCCCCTGGCATGCTGTGCTGGTTGTGGCTACACCTGACCAATAGGCCGTATAGGCTCCGTGTGTCGTGGTGTCACATCCTTTCCGCTTTGTCTCATTCACACACAAAATATCAAGATGCCTCTCTTGCATCATCTTACATACCTCCTCAATTTTATCTTTCATTCCTCCTCTCACATTTAATGTAGCAAAGTGGCTAACCCTAGTCCACTTTTCGCCTCGATGGGAAACGAGACGTGATGGGTGGCGAACCACATCGCCGCCGTTTTTGGTTTTAAATTTCACTACCATAGCGTTCCCACGAGAAGCTAGGGAATTAAATTGGTCCACCTGAACAGAGCCCCGCTTGTCCAGGTAAGGCTAGCCTTGTTATGGGTTCGCCCGGGCCCAGGGCAATTAGGCACGCTTAAGACTACGCTCGCCCGTAGCCACGCAGCTCATCGGCACGGCGACCTTGGCTTGGCGGATAGTGGAGCGGATCAGGATGGGGTAGGAAGGGATTCACGGACAAGAAAATGGATAAGGTAGGATAGGACGGGGTTAGAAAGGATCCAAAACCATCTGTAATTCAAACCAAAAAAAAAATTCCAACAGCCAGGACAGATCTTACATACAAAATACAATCTCTGCAGTCCGAGCAATTGAAATTGATACATCAAAAAAAATACCGGACAGTAGTTTTAGAAGTGAAGAATTACAATGCGTGCCGGACAGAGGTGTCTCTCCTACAGTGGAGGAAATCTTCGCCAGAACTGAGAGATTCAAACGATTGCTTCTCATTCGAAACATAAAATTCTGGAACGACCTGCCCGCGCACTTGGTGTCCTCCTCTTATGATCCCGGATTTTTAAGCAGAGCGTGAAAAGGCACATCATAGGATCACCAACTCGAAGACCACCGTCAGGAAGTCTTATTGGTATACTGTGAAAGTGGCCCCCAATCGCTAGATGTCACCATGACTTTCCATTAGGTAACCAGCGTCACTTTGGCGAGATTAATGTAAAAATAAAATTTAGTGCAATGAAGATTGCCACGGTCTAAAATATTGAAAAAATAGGGTCAAAATGTTGAAAAATAAAACCAAAAATGCATGGTAAAAGATATACTCACATTAATAAACTTGATGTCCAATGGTGGTCTTGAGTGGTAGTACATAAGTAAAATCATGTCAAAGCCCACGCCACAAATCAATCCTATTTCGATGCCGAGTCCGAGGCAGCAGACGAAACAACCCAACAGTGGTATTAAGTCGAGCCCTTTATAACAGAAAAGTAAAATTGTAAGCAACTAGCGGACGTCACGCGGTTTCACACGCGTAACTCTCGTTCACGCGGGAATATGGGAACAAAATATAGCCTATGTTCACTGGGAATAGTGTAGCTTCCCAACAGTGAAAGAATTCTTCAAATCAGTTCAGTAGTTTCTGAGCCTATTCGATGCAAACAAACCCGCTTGACAATATAAGTATATGTAGATTAAAGCTGAAACTTAAAATAGTAAAAACCAGCCAAGTGCAAGTCAGACTCGCGAACGCAGTGTTCTTAAAAACGGCAAAAATCAAGTCATGGGATTATTGATATTTGATGTTATAGCAGGTACAGAAATATATTTCAGCTCTCTAACTATCATGGTTCCTGAAGATACCCTTTGGGTACGGAACCCTAAAACTTCAACAATACCACGGGCGGTAATATTTATATTATAGCTACGTATGTGATTGAAGAGTTTAACCAAAGCCAGTTCATTGCGACCAGTCTGTGATCTGTCATTAAAAACTAACATCCTCTGCAACAAACAAACAAACAACAACAAAGGTTGCCTGGAAGGAACGTCATTTAGCGATAAGGCCGCCCGTTGTACATTTTAAAACATGTTTTCCGTATGTCATGTAATTCTAAATTGGTGTACAATAAAGAATATTTCTATTCTATTCTATCCTCATCACCCAAACGCATATACCGTCTCCGTTCCGTCGTGGGTAAAAAGAAGATAAATAGCCTTATTTTTACTCTCTCATAATCACCATCCTATTTTGTTCTAATTTGAAAGTCACCTCAAACCATACATAAATATTAAATAGCCATGTGCCTCAGTTGAGGCTTTAATTAACGCAGCGTAAGCTTTAAAGTCTCATAACAAGCCTACATCGCTTTATTAACCTTATGTTCCCTTTTGACGAGGCTATAATAAACTAATTTAACCAGGCTAGCTGCGAACACAGACGCTGAAACGTTTATAGTCTACGTAACGTACCTACACGCACATTGTTCATAGAAAATACCTGAATCCCAAAATAAATCATTTGCTGATCAGACACAAATAATTTATTCTAACTGGAGATTCGAACCCGACGGCTATGGTCTCTGAATTGCAGGCACTATATGAAACCTTCTTTTTTTTCAAATAGCTGCCATGAACCACAAGCTCAAAAAAGGTAACTTACTCGTATTTGTACTAAGCAGCCGTAATCTAGGTATTAAGAGGCTACTACGCTAACGTCACCTACTTAACGAATAAAAACGGGAATTTAAATTTTAAACTAGTTTATTACGCTACGGAGCTCTGGCAACAGCTCGTACGTAATACTTTAATGAACTTTTCACGTTTGCATTTATCTTATTTGTAAAATGTAAAATGCTTGTGTTTTTATCATCATTATCTCAGTCGATTGACGCCCAATGCTGGGCAAGGCCTCCCCATGGATCACCTCAAAATGTATGGACTTATGCTCCCCGTATTCAGCAGGCTTCCGCGAATTCCATCTGGCCGGCCGTCAACCTTGCTGTGTTTTTCGGTACCTACGCGATTACTAATCAGGAGCCTTTCAGATACGTATGATCTATTTTGATACATTGAGCCGGAAAACGCAGAATGGTCAGACCTCCTGCAAAGTGGATGAACTTATGAAGGGAGCCGTCTGGATGCGGGTGGCACATGACACGAAATCGACTGAGATGATGAATGATTGATTGAAATTGATGTAACTAAGTTTCTCCTCGCTTAGATTTCGACAACAAAGATCCCCCTTAATTACCCTCGAGTGACAACAAGCTTTACAATAATTACTACTGTCAGGACCACGTCTGCGTGCCGTATGTTACATAAAACATTGCAGTATTTTTGGACAAGAGTGCTCTCCAACGCTGGTCAGCCGAATAGGACTCGATTATTGATAATCATTTTAAAGTCAACTGCATGATTTGTCCTGGCTGCGGATAAATAAAAAATATTTTTATCATGATCTTATTATAAGTAGGTACTCACTGCTAGTTCTCCACAATTTCTTAACCATAGCTATGTCCACCATGTTGAGTACTGCGCAGACGATGACCGATGCAAGTGCGGCTCGAGGTATGTAGTAGAAATATGGCGTCAACAGAACCAGCGTCAGCATTACGATCACACCTAGAAATTGAAACGTGTAAGGTTCAGCTTTTTTTTAACGTTAGGAAAATTCTACATGGATGCTATGGCGGACTCCTACCGACTAAAAACCACACGTTCCCTTCCCACCCTGGGTAAGCCCTCGGAATAATGACCCCAAGATACCCAACAGAGGTAAGGTTTAGCGATTAATAATATATTAACTATAGATTAAGAAGAAGAGGGATAGCACTCAAACCCTTCAAAAAGAGGGAAACAAACCCACGCGAGAGGTTGCAATGGCAGACCAAGTCTGTGCCGGGAGGCCTGGAATTATCCTTCGGAAGGCACATTCATACTCCCAGCCGTAGGCAGAAGATGACAGGAAGGGTTTCGTGAGGTTTTAGCCAGTAGGAGTCGGGCAAGTATGCATAAAGGTTTTCATACGCAAACAAAAATATCTATTTAATGACGCTTATTGATTTCAATTCAAACTGTGTTGGTTTTTACTGACACCCGTGGCTCTATCCGCGAGAGTTTCGGTTAGACATTCGTTTCGCTCTACAATAGAGAAAGACACACACTTTCAATAATTTTCGGAAAGGATTTTCTAATAACCAGAAATGGTAAAAAAAAACATTTTACATTTGTTTTTCTCCTAATTAAATACCTGAGTCTACGTTGTAAATAATGTTGTTAATACTTTTTATTTGACTCAGTGTAAGTAACGTACCTACTCTTGGAAGTAAATAGAGAAGTAGATAGTACTCAAACTAAAGTTGTTACAAGTTGTTAACTCTATAAGTACATTAGGTAGGTACTCACTAAATCAACAGAATTATTTACTTTCGTAAAAGCTCAAATGCTTTCTGGAAAATTTTGAACTCTGTAAGGTATTTTAACTTTGTAAGTGTGCAATAAAACCAGATTGACTGAAAATAACGTAAATGAAAAACTATTACTTTGCCAGTAATCTATCGCTTAAAAAATAACCAGTATCAATTGATATGCCTATACCTTAGTGGTCTTTTTTCCATTAGGTAGGTATACTGTTTGTTCTATGATATTATTTTTTCTACGCTATAAAATCCCTAATCATTCTTTTTCAAGAAATCATATTTTTATTTTTTATATTCGGCTCGCCAAATTGACGTCGCCACCAGCCTGATGGAAAGCCGTGGTGCATCTAGCGATTGGGGGCCACTTTTTACGGTGGTCCTCAAGTTGGCGGCCCTGTGATGTGTCTCTTCACGATCCTCTTAAAGAACCCGGGATTGTAAGATGAGGGAAACACGTGTGCGGGCAGGTCGTTCCAAGTTTTTATAGTTCGACCGAGGAACGATCTTTTGAAACGCTCGGTTCTGGCGAAGATTCTCTCCACTGTGTATGAGTGGCATCTCTGCCCGGCACGCGTTGTTCGGGATCGGAAAGGGGATGGTGGGATCAGGTTGAAGAGCTCTTCAGAACATTCGCCGTGATACATTCGGTAGAAGGCAGCCAAGGACGCTATGGTTGAGTTTAATTTTGTGTACATACCTATCACTCATTACTAAATTCAAATTACATCAATCATAACTATTAATTCCTATATCCAAATGTCTAATTAATATCCTATATATAATAGAATATTACTAAGTTCCAATAACTGTATGTATATGATTGTACTTCGCCTGAACAGACCACCCAATTAATATCGGAGCTATTCAGAGATTAACACGAACGTTAATTGCGCCACCATTACTCAGATTACAATTATGAAGACGGGACAATATACGAGAAATGTTTCATTGCCCTAATTGGGTCTTGGCGTAATCGGAGCGAAAGTTAAAATATTAGAATCCTATGGTAATAAATGATACAGCGTCAGTAACTGAGGTTTTACTTGGTAAGAGCTTTTGTGATATATTTGTATTCAAGGAAATAATATTTTCAAATTCTTTAGTGGTCTAACCATAAAACAATATTTTGTGAAGTATCTCAATATATATAACTCACGCTCTTAGCACACCTCCGCCGCGAAACCATGATAGCGGAACCGCAGTAATTCCGCCAAGTTCTGTCACATGTAGGAGGAGCGGAACACTAGCGAAACCGCCTGTTCTAATGCATAGATTTAACTATCTTCTATCTCTTTCACCGCTCGGTTTCGCCAATCTGCTCCTACGCCAGTCAAACCTCCGCGCTTCGGCCGCCTTGTTATTGCGGTGCCGCGTTGTCTACGCGCCGGTTTGTCAAAATTGACAGAAATACAGAGCGGAACGGCTCTTACGTAGTATTGTATTCTCTTTGGGAACGGCGAAACTAATGTTTTTTCAGTTAATGGACGTGAAGTTTACGGAAAAACTACTTCAAGCCATTACAAATAGACCCTTTATGTATTTATTAAGTCATCCAGATAATAAAAATAATATGATAAAATTGCGATAGCGTCACATCGACTAACTCGTGTCAGGTTCCGTTGCCCAGTTCCGCAGTTCAATCCACACTTGATTAAGGCGACTGACTGACTGACGTAGTGATCTATCAACGCCCGGCCCAAACCAATGGACGGATCGGGCTGAAATTTGGCATGCAGGTAGATGTTACGACGAAGACATCCGCTAAGCAAGGATTTTGTTAAATTCTACCCCCAAGGGGATAAAATACGGGAAGCGAGAACGGGAAAAAATTTTACGCGGGCGAAGCTGCGGGCATCAGCTAGTTTACAATAATCTTACAATACGATATGTAATATTGCTGCATAAATATTTTAATTGCTTTTAACCAGTGGAGCAGTAGCAACGCATGTGACTGCCGTTTATATGATATCTAAATGGTATCCCTATCGAAAAACCGGTTAAGAGCTTTTCAATGTATATATGTACGAGTTGTTCTTTCAAAATGTATAAGCTGTATTGAAACTTAAATATGAAACTAACGATTGCCCGAATTTTATTGTGAGTAATAGATATTGTACAACAGCATAAATGACATTTCTAGTTTACAAATAGACATCATAAGTACACTCGTAAATCGCCATAAAGGTGAGTTGAGTGCACTCAACACAATGGCGCCACAAATCCACTCCACACACATATAAAGGAAGCCTCCTGATATTGCAGACGTACATTTGAAATTGTAAAGCCGTGGAAACTTCAGTGTGACAGTAAACTACGATCCAAACTTTTAGATTTATGAAATACCCACAGTAGGTATAACTTCACTGCGCTGTAGTCACACATGGCGAAAATGATATATATGGCTTAAGATTTACATTTGTCTTCTATAAAATATTGGTCTCAGGATTTATTAAAACGTATCTATCTTAAGATTACCATTTTGCTGTAACTAATAAAAAAATCACCCAAGACCGAGGCAATAAGGGATTTAACATAGCTTTATCTTTATTAGGATGTCACAGGATATTAAGTTAAATTACGGAAAATGTTTTTATATTAAAGAAGAATCGGCTTTAGTAACGTATTTCGTAGCTTCTATTTTAGTCAACACGATACGCCATACAAGTATATTTTTTTACCATTTCCTTAGACAGAGTACCTACCTCTTTTGAAAAATATTACTAACCAAAAGCCAGGTAACTAGGTATGTCTATAAGATTCTGATATAGTATTTTGATCTAACTAACCTGTATAAATTCCAGCGCCGGGTGTCTTGACTCCAGAAGCTTCGCTTACAGCGCTGCGGCTAAATGAACCGTTTACTGGCATCGATCTGAAGAAAGAGCTTACAACGCTGCAAGCTCCTATAGCTAGAATTTCTTGAGTAGCGTCCAACGTTTTTCCTTTAGCTGAAATGTTTTTAATTTCTTAAAGTAAGTCCTTTACTAGTACTTAAATTTAGGTTTCTTCGTTACCAATATCGTAGTATATATGGAAGCGCTCGTGGCCCCGCGGACTCAGTGTTCTGTAAACGATCACTGCAGTAAGCAACTTTCACTATGGCCGGTCCATGGATGGGTGACCATCCATGTGATCACTTTGTGACATTTATTTGAGCGTTTCCGTGCTTCGGAAGGCACGTTAAGCCATTGGTCCCGGTTGCCAGTAAAATGGCAGTCGTTAAGCTAAGTTGAAGGCTTTATTTCAACAGCAGGCAGTCACAACCTGCGCCTGTCCATTTAAACACGGCAATACGGCTCACCACCTATTACGTGGGACAAATTGTACAAAGGTGAAATGTGGGCATATAATATGCCTCTGCCTACCCTTTCGGGGATAAAGGCGTGACCATATGTATGTATGTATGTATGTTACCAATATCGACAAAAAGTATTACCTACTCTTTTTGTTGAGTGCGATGGGGCCCTACCAACATCCCCGGGGTCCAAGCCAGCCTCACCTGCGAGTTGTGCACCTGCTGATTAACAAACGAGGTCATGGCGCAGAGTAAAAAAACTCCAAATAAAACCCTGTACTAACCTGTTTGGCCAGCATTGGACAGCAAGGCTAAAAACCCTCCCAAATATGATATGATAAGACACAAAAAGGAAGTAGTTTGTGGAATATAATAATTATGCAGTCTTGGTAAAATTAGTAATAATTTCGGTGTTTGAATCTAAAGAGTCAGAAAACACCAACCTTGATGCAAACTGTATAAAATTACATACATATTTAAGCCGAGAAAGTCTAGCAAAAGTTATCGAGCATACATTAAATCGATGTTGAAGCTGCTCCAAACTTTACTCCAGATTTTGCTGTATGTAAATTTTTAAATACGACCTACTTCACATTTTATACGTTCTTAAGTTTGAACATTTTCAGCTTAAATATTAAATAGCTAAGTTAAACTGAACTGAATAACTATTTATACTTTGATGGTACTTTGTGGAACTTGCTATACATTGAATTCAAACACTGGTAGGTACTTTTGTGAAATTGTTTCTTTTTCATTTTGTGTTGAACGTCTTTTTTCTGTGCTATCTTTAGAAGAGTATGAAATCGAAATTGAGATTCTGCCTGGTTTAGACAACTTTATACATAGAATCACACAAATTCTTATTTTTATAATGGTCCATAAAGATCTCCAAGGCCTTTTAAGCTAGCCAGGAATGTAGTGTATCTGCCTGCTAAAGAACAAGTCTCTGGCTCAGCGCCGACTAGAAGGTAAGACAGGCACTCACAAACCGTTAACGCTAGATAGTTAAAAATGGCATGAAACTTAGAATTAGTTGTAATAGAAAAGATAACGAAAAAGCTCTAATAATAATAAAAATAACACTTACCAAAAGCTTTAGCTATGGCGACGTTACTCAAAATTCCTACCATAGGAACCACAATAAGTCCTGTGCCAAGGTGCGACAACATTTCTCCAGCGGTATAGATTCGGTCACCGACTTGAGTTTCAAATAACGGCGGTCGGGGTTTTGGTAGACCTGGTGTTACCGGACCTAGAAGAAAACCAATAGTACGGATACACTTTTTTCTCCTCCTTAGATAATGTCCAGTGATTGTAAGCCTGCAGACAATTGCTGTACATTTTTTACTAATAAAAGAGCAAAGTAGAACTTTCCTATACGAATGCTAAGGCCAACACAATCGTAGAAGTAATAGGTATAGGTTTAAAAAGTATTTTCAGCCCAATTTTTACGCTACCTATGTTAAGGTACCGTGTGCGCTATATTCTCTTTTAATTCAGAAAATCTAACGATACTGATCAAATTTTATCCACACCAATGCTAATCATCATCTGATCGCTAGTTTTGGTTGCACCCGTAGGCTTCTTTAGAAGCGACACTTTTGGAAGTCACACAAGTCATTTGCTAAAATTCCTACTTACCTGTTAGAAGAAATGGATTGTGAACATCAACGTACATCAAAACGGCAGCCAGCGTCGCTACGACGACAACTACAGCATTCCTGGATACTCCCAAAAACCACAAACTCTTGGTCTTTATCAGTGCACTACGTTTATCTTTCTCGTCTTGGGGTGGTTTAATGCGGATGTCTTTTAAAGCCTAAAATGAATTACTCATTTTATTGTCTTCAATAGTGGCATCAGTAGGAGTTGCAAGGAAGCAGCATCCAATAAAAAAAAAATTCGGCCAAGTGCAAGTCGAACTCCCGCACTGAGGGTTCCAGACTAAATACGGCAACAAATCGTTTGTTGTATGGCAGCCCCGCTTAGACATTTTTTCTGAGTGTAAATTTTTTTGTTTTAGCGGTATCAAGAATATATCATCTGTGACAATTTTAACCATCTAGCTACGAGTGGCTTATGAGATACAGTCTGGTGACGAACATACGGACAGCGGAGTCGGGTCCCGTTTTTAAAGTTTGGGTACGGAATCTTAACAGCTCTTTCCTAAAGAATGGGGGATTAAAGCCCAGAGGCCCTTTGGGCTTTAATCCTAATGTCTTTTCAAGGGAGAAAGAGAGAGAGAGTTAGCCTACAAATTAAAGTGAAACACCGATATTTTTAATCAGTTATGATCATGAGCTAAATAATCTAGCTTGTTATGAGATTATCTAGCATTTCAAACCCTTCTACAATAGCCCATTTCACTGAAACATAAGCTAAAAATAATAAAGAATGATAATTATTATAACGAACATAGTTATTTCATCCTCTAATGGGACGAGATTACTCTGTAAATCAGGAAATTGTGAAAATTAATTTCAAAGTAAACTTTAGTTCACCGGTCGGGGCATGTCTGAAGTAAATTATGTATAATCCGAGTCGATAGAAGATTTTGGTCGGAGTAAGTTGTACTAATAGAGTTGTTGAATAATTTATGTTCAACTTTGACTTTGATTCGAATTTCGAAACAGATTACTTATTACCAACTCCCAGAATAATGAATAGGAAATTATGATTGAAGTTGTTCCTGTTTAATCATAATACTATTTTAATAGTTACGCTTCTCTCTCTGGGAAAGGGATTTAATGAACGCTTGTTTCTTGTTACATTGCAAACGTAATTTCAATAATAAAAGAATTAATTAACTCTATTTTTTCTTTTCATCAATCATTCTACATTAGTTCTTTATTATTATTTTTCTGAATGTTTTGTCTTTTGTTTCTTGTATAATGTTGTTGAGTACCTACTATATCGTGCAGGTTCACGTTATAGTAGGTTTATTTATCATTCTTTATCATTAAAATACTGATTTATCATTATTGAAGACAACCCTGGTAGAGACATTTCCTTCTTTGCATACTTCGTGTGGGAGTTGGATTGCTGCTACATTCTATGTGAGAGGTACCACCAACCCAGGTGACGCCAAAGCCTGCATTCATTAAGGCTAGGCATCATACCTAAGGTTTTCAACTCCTTTGCCTTACTCTTGTAGCATGGTTAGGTTATAATCAGTCTAATCATTTCTTATTTATCAGTCGCTATATTTCGAAACTGTAATAGAACGAGAGAACGGGTACATTCTATCTTTCCTACGTGCAGAAGTGAACAGGAGTATTTTTTTTTAATTACTCCTGATTACTTCTGTTTAATATTTTTTTCTGTCATATCCCCACTAGTTCTATATTCCTTTTCTTGCGATTCATTATTCTTCATTTCTTCACTTGAGGGTAAACCTTGACAGCGGTGCATTAGGATTGACAAATCGAGGGTGTGCGGTGCGTTACCCCTTTTCTCCTTTATTGCCATTGTAATGAATTCTCTAAAGTTCGTTTCTGTACTCTATATTTAATTGTGTAAGTTTCCTATAGTTGGGTTTCTGTCACCGTTCTTATGAATCATTTTTTCTTGCGTAAGAGTGATCGTTTAACTATGTGAGACCTATCCCAATTCAATTTCAACAGCATTCAGTACTTCTGGTTTTAATAACATATCTGTTATCAGAACTAGAAGTAAGTACTAGCATTACGAGTATATTCAAAATCTCTCTCAACTGTAATATAACATTTCAAGGTAAAGTTCACTAAATTACTGATGTAACCTTTAGGAATTAGCGAATATTGTTGATAATATGTACCAGGACAAACCGAGTATTATTTACTTTGTTACGTTGTTTGCAAACTTGCGAGTTCGGCGGTTGCTCACCGCACAACATGGTGTATTGAATTATAGACCAACTTATGTTTTAGAACAATTTAACTGAAATTGTAGTTCCGAAGTATATAATTTCATTCGTGAGTCGATTAAACAGCAGTAAAATAAATATATCTATACTATCATTTGCCAAAATCAAGGAACCAAACCCACTTAAACAGTTTCAGTGTGTAAATGATAAGATAAATATAAGACTAATGCAGATATAACCATTCACGAAGATGCTCGTTACTATTTTTTCGTTGTGGTTATGGATTGTGGGGAGTTTGACTCGAGCACTGTGGCTATTTTATCGATGAGATAATATTGTTTTGTGTATCGACAGAAAGAAAATACACGTAGAAGTTTAACACTTTCACTGTAAGCGATTGGTGAAAAGGTTTGGCCATTTTTGTGGACGGTAATATCTATAATCCAGAACTCCAGACGTGTCCGAAGGTCGTAACCCAGATATTTTTAATGGCCCAACACAGAGACGTGAGGATTATCTAGTTGCTAACCGACTTCAACATTGTTGCGATACTGAACCAATAGCTCTAACTATTTGGGCATATGAGTATTCGCTGGTTCCGTCTTCAACATGCATTGACATATATTCTACCGATAGACAGGAACGTCCGTACATTCAATATGTACGCGCATGAGCGAGAATGGACTCCCCCAACGGGTGCTATAAAACGCATGTTTTGGTGTGAATTATTTAGCATTAACTTTAATGTGTTTACTTCTGTACATTGCGTTCACAACACTTTGTTTGATAATTCTACCACAATAAATTAAAATATCTCCGCCACGTGCGTGTCATTCGTATTGTGGCACAAACCGAACTAACAAGCGATGAGTACATGTACCGCAGCTGAGTTGTACACGACGCTTGTTCTGATCGCTGCATCTAGTACGTAGTACATATAGATCGATATCTACATGTCTTGTTGAGCTTGGCCAAAATCTCCAACCAAATGCTACCTCCATCTAGAGTCAGGGACATTAAAATTACAGAAAACTAGTTATAAAACATAATTATACCTGCATTCCCATTAGTACTATGCAACAGGCCAGACTAAGCATAGTGTCAGCCATTCTAGTTTCTCGTATGTGCACGAAGAGGTTTCTCCATGTCTCAATAAATGTGTCAGCATTGAACTTTAAGCCAAGTAATCCCTTTATTTGTGCTGAAGCGATTGTGAGCGCTGCTGCTGATGTAAAACCCGATACCACGGGTAGTGACACAAATTCCACTAGAAATCCTATAACAGAGAAAACATTTATTTCATTGGACATATCGAATTACGGCACTTGTACCGTTCCACAACTTTTATTTATTCTACACCTGACCGGTTTCGCCTTTCGGCATTTTCAAAGGTAAAATCTATAATACATTTATGTTATGAACACTGCATCATTTGAATATACGTAAACTATAAAATTAACATTTACGTGACCACTACATCATTCAAATATACGTAAAACCATAGTGTAAATACCACTTAAACTATAAAATTTTCAATGCAGGTAGGTAGGTACTCGACAAGTTAAAGTGGGGGTACCTAATAGATTTCAGATAATTTATTTCATTGAACTCAAATTGACTTCATCTATATTCCTGTACTCTACTGCAGCGGTAGTTCTGCTTATGTACTGTACCTAGTCCTGGGACATCCTTCCGAGGGCTTACCCGGGGCTCCCAACCATAGGCTGTTGGGCGTGACGTGAGGTTTTTTAGTCGGTAGGAGTCCGGCATAACATCCATGAGGATTTTCCCTCACGTTAAACAAAAAAAAATAATGTACTGTACCTACCCACTCTATAACAGCCTTGGAAGTAATAGGTTGTTTTTAAATACAAGCCAAGCCCTCGGTTGACTTATTAATGTTATAATCATTTCAAATAATACTCAGAAGTGCCTAAGAGAAAATGTAGCAACGTCATAATGTCGTGATAACCATTGTTGCAAAAAATCCCGCTTAATATAGAGATGATCACCGTATTTTGATAAGATACAATAAAAGAAATTGTTGAAATTAAGTTTTGCGATTCACCATTTCTCTGGCGCTCGTATGGGTATTTCGATGGTCAAGATAGTGTCTCAAATTTATTCCAACTTTTTTCACACCCTTTGGTATTGAAAAAATAATTACGAAAGTTGACGGACTGTGTACTACACAGAAACAATGAAGCAACAGCTGAACCAGTCAGCCAACGTCGATTTGAAACGTCAAGACTACAAAATCAGTATGCACCATTACCGCAGTTAACCCCACAGAAATAAATAATTACGTGTAATCCCCTTAATTATGTTCTTCCTAAATATTCTTTACGATATTGTGTTTCATATCCTATACTTATGACCCCAAAGAGGCTTTAGAAACGTTTATGTCCCTAAGCTGGGCATTCATAACCTCATTGTCTGCCAGAAAAGTTGGCAAGTAGTAAGTACGTAATTAATTTTTACTTACCCAATTGCGCTACGCCTGCGACTAACTGAACAATGCCAGCCATCAGACAAAGGAGCACTGCAAAGTCTGCATTAGTTCCATTTGTGTACGTGAATGTGAGGAGAGATAACAATGCTGAAGGTCCTATATTAACTTGAGGGCATGTTCCCATCAGCGCGTACACGAAGCCTCCCATGAATGAAGCGTATAATCCATACTGTAATTTAACAACATTATCACTATTAATGGTAATACTGAGCTGTTTTGACAAATTTAATAGGCTGTTTAAATTACTGTATGAAAGCATACAGTCAAAAGTTGTTGAGTTAAAACCTAGTAAATTTCACGTCATTATCGAGCCCTAAGAATTAGCATATGAACAACGTTCCAGGTTTATGTTTTCAAAGGTTATTTATTGAAGAAACATTTAAAAATATAAACCTGGAAAGTTTACAAGTTGTTCATGATTATTTAATTAGTGTAATACTTGTTGATTTCAGGGCTAAAGTATCGTAAACCATATGGATATCAAGCTAAGTGTGAACTTGTCTTGTACTATAAACAATTGCGTCTAAAATCACCTCTACTTTCGGAGCAGATTGTATGCATGAGGCTTGGCCCTTTCGACTTCTATAACTCCTGCACTGCTTCCATGTGCAGTAGTGTGAAGATAGTTAGTGATGACAGATTACTATGAGCAATTGAGCATGAATAATACGTGGTTTTATATTGGTAAAATAATTTTCAAAATCGTTTTAGGAGATCCAAATATTATTCTCTACTTCCTCACAAAATTTATTAGTATAAAATGAGCTAGCGGATGCTACGAATGCTTACTTATAGCCACAGAGCATCGCGCGCCTCTACAGAAGGAGGGGCCAAAGCTTTCAAACCCCCTCTGGCAATAATGTGACACATAATGTGACATATCGACGACAAAAAGTGCCCAGTTCCATACAAACTGAAGGAAGATTTCCCCCCGCCACCCGCAAAATATGACAGAAAATTTTGTACCGAGCAATCGTTCTATGCCGTCTCCCCTCAGACAGTTCGCGTTGCTCTATGCTTATAGCTAATTCTGTGTCTTTTATTAATAAATCTCCTAAAACAAAAGGCTTGTACATTTTGTTTTATTCGGTTATTATGACTCAGTGATCTTATCAGACCAACAGCGGAGAGCATTGAGTTCAAATGGATAAATATTAATCATACAACAAATCTATCTTATATAGGCTATTGCCCAGATAAGATAATCTCGTCGCGTTTATTTTAGTTTTCTAATACGAGCGCATCTTTTGTGATGTCTACATCTTTGACAATGATTCAAATGATATCTAGAATAATCTAGATATGCACGATTATGTTTGATCAAAAAACCGGTAAAAGAGTGAAGCGCTGGTAAACGATCACTGCAGTAAGCAACTTTCACTATGGCCGGTCCATGGATGGGTGACCATCCATGTGATTACTTTGTGACATTTATTTGAGCGTTTCCGCGCTTCGGAAGGCACGTTAAGCCGTTGGTCCCGGTTGCCAGTAAAATGGCAGTCGTTAAGCTAAGTTGAAGGCTTTATTTCAACAGCAGGCAGTCACAACCTGCGCCTGTCCATTTAAACACGACAATACGGCTCACCACCTATTACGTGGGACAAATTATACAGAGGTGAAATCTGGGCATATAATATGCCTCTGCCTACCCCTTCGGGGATAAAGGCGTGACCATATGTAGCAGTGATCGTTTACAGAACACTGAGTCCGCGGGGCCACGAGCGCTTCACGCTTTTTTATATAAACTTGTTTGTGATTAATATAAATATTTAAGAAGAGTTTTTAAACTACTCCAATGAGTTCCAACCTTTTATATTGTATTTAGATATATAATCAAAAGCAGTCAATGGAACTCGCCAGATGTAGAACTGTCGCCACTGCAAAAATGTTACTGAAAGCGGGTTTTCAAGTGGTGGTTCTTGAGCATTATCACAATTTGTTCAGAAGTTAACGTTTTTTTTTAACTTTTCCGTTCAACAAAAGAGTTTTAATAACACAACGTGTCGGCATATCATATTTGTCACACTCTCTTTAAATTGAACAACAAAACAGTGGTCTATTATAAAACCGAATACAATATTCATTGACTCGTGACAGTTCAAACAACAGGCTTTTTGCAGTCAAGCCATTCACGGATGGACGAAGGTCAATGGGAACAAAAGCTGAATTTGATGTTGATTTAGCTTTTTTTTTCTAACTATAATTGTGTTTTATGCTGTGTTCGTAAAACAGTGTTCTATGGATTGTAGTTTAATTTAGTTCCTCAGAAGAAACAAAGTTACTGAAACGATTTTTCTTCGTTTTTAAAAAAACTTAGATAGGTTCTCTTTTGGCAAGCTATTTGTATATTGCTCATGATTTTATTTCTGAATTCCGCAACTAGCACAAGCGAGGACAATTTCTTAAGGCTTCATTTTTCAAGAGTACTGTACTATAATAATAAATACTTTTCACGAAGTATTTTGTCGTATTTATGGATTTTATTTTCATTCTGTTATGGCTCAGACAGACACATTTTTCAATTTTACATCATAATAAAATAGAATCCTTATGTATTAAATAATACTTTTATGAAATAGAATAAAATAAACACAGTAGGTAAGTTTTCTTATCCGTGAACAAGTCTTTAAAAGACTTAAATAAACTTTATTTCAAAAGAAGGGTATTCTCAAACAGTGGCCGCAAGATAAACACCGCAAGCTTTTTGTTGGACTTATTTGGTGGTTAGAACAAAAAGTGAAACTTCTCATCCTTGACAAAATTCAGAAAGTTTTGTAGCTTTTTCTTGGTGAAAATGTTTGATTTTTTGACAAAGATACTCAGCTTGCGTGGAATATAACGTATTTCCCAAATAATGGTCCTGGCTCAAGCTAGGTATTATGAACTCATAAAACAAGACTACTGAAGATAATTGCTAAATACTTTTAAAATATTAGATAGGTAGAGTAGATACCATAGATTTAGAATTTTTCGCTACGTAGATACCCATATAAAAATGAAGAAGCTCTGGTACCTACCTATTTAAATAACTGGAAACTTAATTACGAGAATTCTAGATAAACATAATGGTGACATTTGTATTCTAGTCAAAAATATGTGTAATTATTAGATTATATTATTAAAAATGCATGACTACTTATTTTCTAACCAGTGTACGTGATATTATTCTCTTATTATCTGTATGTTTAATTGTCTCCTGTACGCGGATGACCAAGTTATACTTGGGCCAGTTGCAGAGAATGGTGAAAGAAATGAATGAGACATTCAAAGCGAAAGGTATGAAAGTAAATGCATGAAAAGACGAAAGTTATAGTTTTTGAGAGGAACCAAGAAATCACCGAGTGTAACATAATGATCGAAGGTGAATGTGTCGAGCAAGTGTCAGAGTTTGTATACTTGGGTAGTCTGTTTGCAAGGGATGGAAGCTACGAAGGAGACATTGAAAAGAGAATGACTGCGGGAAATCGCGTGAATGGTGCGCTACATTCCTTTATGAGCGGTCAGTCAGTGTCAAAGAAGGCACGACTGGCGGTTCATAACGGTGTGATAACGGCGTGCTAGTTCTAACATTGATGTACGGGAGTGAAAGTTGGGTATGGCAGGAAAATCACCAAAGTAGACTGAATGCAGTTGAGATGCGATCATTGCGCAGTATGTGTGGAGTAAGGCTGGTTGATGAAAGAGGAATACCGATATCCGAAAATGCAGTGGCCTGAAACAGGATGTTGTAGCAAGAATTGAAAAGAGTATGCTAAGGTGGTTTGGACATTTAAAACGAATGAGTACTGAGTGAATGACACACCAAATATGGAAGGCACAATACTAAAATCAGAAAAAAATGGGGATTAGGGGGGGGGGGGCTCCCAGTCAAAAACGTGATTATTTGCCGTTTTTTCAGTACGGAACCCTCTGTGCGGGAGTCCGACTTGCACTTTGCCGGTTTTTTTATATTTAATGTTGGTCAAAACCTGGCATTTTAATATGTCGCGGTACTAAGCAATTAGTAAGTCTGGTGCTCCCAATGCATTTTCAGTATACTACCTACAAAAGAACAGACGATTCTGAAAACTACCTCGCGTGTACACAATGAGCTCACGGTTTTGAACTTGATAATAAATAAGTACAATGGCTTCGTAATGGTGATAATCATAGACAAGGTCGGCTTTGGCAAATTGTCATTGTTATTCTTGCAAGTTTAGTGAACCAATCATAACAATTGTACAATTTAGTACCTAACTTCGTCACATAATACATGAATATTTTTAGTTTATGCATAACTTTGTAATGGAATGTGTAAATATTATTATCGACACAAGTATGCATAGCAAACTGCGCCGCCTCTTTCTGCGAGCAGGTCATGCTAGTGAAAGAGGCGGCGGCGGCGGGGCGGGTGCGGGAGAGAACTCTCCCACCCGAGTTCAGCAGTGGGCAGCCTGGGCGTCCCCGACGTGTCTACGCCAAAGACTATCGGCATCAATGACCGGGGGCCTGATGACGGTGAGTGGGCTGCTCAAAGTCCTTACAGAAGCAGGCCCATGACGGCAGCGTAACGTGAGGGATTCACGCACGGCCCCCTAAGAAGCGGGATCGCACCCAAAAACCCCCCAAAGACGCAAGATAGCACCTGAACCACCCCCTTGGCGTGGCATCGATTGTAGGTCATACGGAGTCTGTTGGTAGTCCTGGGACATCCTTCCCAGGGCTTAGCCGGGGCTCTCAACCGTAGGCTGTTGGGCGTTACGTGAGGTTTTTTAGTCGGTAGGAGTCCGGCATAGCATCCATAAAGGATTTTCCCTCACGTTAAAAAAAATGCATAGCAATGTATAATTTATTGAGACTTACGTCAGTAATTGGTTCAAATTACATCATTGCATAAGTTTGTTGGGTTGGAACAGAATGTGTTTTGGGATACTAGATAGACGAGTAGCGAAAAATCCTAAATCTATGAGATAGACAGTTCTATTTTAGACATGAAATAAGTGTAACAATGAAAGCAAACCCAGCATATTGTTAGATACGTCACAGCTAGGCTTATGCCTATTCTTTAAAGTCTTCTAGGAATATATTGTTCTTATATCTGAAATATTTATTTTACACAAGTATCACACTAGATATCGAGAATATCGCGAGAAATATCGAACATATCTCACCAATTTGTATTGTTTTTGGTTTTGAGAAGTTTGTCCTTGCTGGCCTTTCACAAACTTCTCAGGTTTTCTTTAGGTTAAAAAGGTGAGAAAAATTGTGTTAATAATTAAGTTTGATGGGTCAACTAAACGGATATTTTCTTTCTTGTGACACGATTGATATCAGCTAATAGAGTTGGCAAATTTAATCTATGTCTAATGTAAGATGAACAAGCAGTAGGTACCTGAGGTTCGAATCCTGCTAGCGACGCATATGCCATTGACTGTGGTATCAATGTGAGAGCAATTGTGATACCAGCTATTAAGTCTCCAATGCCTTTTCCTAGGTCGTAGCTCCGTGACCATCGTAAAATCGGGAACACGCCTGTGATGAGCCTTGCTGGATTTAGTATCTTGCGCATTGTATTACTGCAAATTAATAATAAATTATATAAATAAACATTTTGCCCAACCAAATCAAGCTAATATAATGTTTATCCCTGGGGTAGGCAGATGCATAGTTTATCGCTGTTGAGACCCATTGGTGAGACCACGAGAGAGAACTGTTTCACATTTCACCTAGTCTTTGTCCTATGTCGTGGTGAGCCTATTGCTGTGTTGAAATGCACAGGTGTATGTTGTGACGACCCCCTGTTGAAAATTTTAATTAGCCAAGAATAAGGCCTTCAACTTAGCCTTACGGCTGTAATATCACCGACAACCGGTATCAGCGACTTAGCGTGCATTTCAAAACACGGATACGCTCACTAATGAAAGGTCACGCTGTGGTCTCGTGATGGTCACCCTTCCATCCATCCATGGACTTGCCATATTAAAAATTGCTTACTGAAGTGATCGTTTACAGAAAACTGAGCCAGGCAGGACGGTCGCAGATAAGGAAATATATAAATCAGTCATAATTTTACGTCAAGTCCAAAGTAATTACTTGAGTCAACAAGAAACCAAGCAGTGGGCAGTTTACTGAAGAAGATACCTATTTTATTACCATTATTTGTGTCATTACCTTGGTCGTCGACAAGTTGCCTTCTAGCTGAACATTAGACCTAAATAGTAGTTTTATGGTGTATATAAAATGCATAGAAAATTATACGATAACAAGTTGAGATTTATATGAAAACTTGTTAAGGAAATGTGAGTAAAGTAAAGTGTGCGTGAATGTGTGTGTTAAATAACTTAAATATTTTCATGATTACATCCACTTTTTATTTTATTGTCATACAAACATTGTTATAACAGTGGCATACAAAACCTGAATGTTTTTTGTCGAGCTATGCGTCGTGTGGAGCTCCGTAACTGCTAATTTGTGTGTAATAAATAATATTGTCATAAATGTATTTTTTCTCTTCATAGAAAGTCTAAATAGGTACATTTTTCATTTTTTAGTTGGGCAGATCATCCATTTGTCATGCCTACATAATCAATGTTTATTATCGTGATTTATTTTACATTCCCAAAAAACCGTACCTTTTTAACAATTCTAACACTATCTCGAGTACAGTAACAAATTGCATTTATCCCATTTATTACGTAGGGCATTTACATGTTCTTTTACATGTTCATTTACAAATTCCAGCTCTCTAGAACTAAAAGACCTTGAGCTAAATCACAGACAGACGAACGCTTGGACGAAAAAATGAACTTAGCGAATGCAGATGCAGATGAGGTCACTTTGGTCCCTGATATCTTGGTAAGAATTATATTAATAACGATATTGTGCTAAAAATACATACGATAGCTATATTTAATGTGTTGCTGAGACACCGACTGATACAGGCAGACATGGCAGGCATCACGCTTAAAGTGAAGGCAAGCAGAGGATTCCCACAAGGGGGATGCTTATCACCGCTACTATGGTGCCTGCTAATAGATGAGCTAATTAGCAAACTCAACAGCCTACACATATACGCACAAGCGTACTCCGATGACGGGGTGATCCTAGTCACAGGTCCAGTGTTAAGCGTTGTAAGTGACATCATGAACAGAGGCTTGAATGTAGCCCTGGCATGGTGTAAAAGTAAAGGGCTCAATCTAAACCCTGATAAGACTAAAGTAGTGCTGTTCACAAACAAAAGAAAGATTGGCAGCGCTGATCCAGTGAGACTGAACACCCAGGTACTAGAAGTGGTCGGCGAAATAAAATACCTGGGAGTCACCCTGGACAGCAAACTAACCTTTAAGAAGCACATTGAGTACACATGCTTAAGAGCCAAAATGGCATTAATGCAATGCAAGAGTGCAATAGGAAAAACGTGGGGAATAAGACCTGCGACAGTAATTTGGATATACAAATCCATAATCCTACCAAGAATCCTACATGGAGCCATAGTATGGTGGCACAAAGCCATAAACAAGACAAATCAAACAGAACTTAACAAGGTACAGAGGCTGGCGGCCCTGATGACCACGGGCGCGATGAGAACCACGCCAACAGCCGCGCTAGAGATCATTCTGGGGCTCCACCCCCTAGATCTAGAGATAAAAAAGAGAGCAATCGAACAGTGGTTCAAGCTAAAAAGCTTGGGCCTATGGAGGGCGAACTTAGCAGACGGAGGCCATGCAAAAATTAGCAAACCATATGAAGAGAAGATGTCAATGATTCTCATCAATAATGACCTCATTAACAAAGAGAGGATCTTTGACAAAAAATATAGAATACACATAGGGACAAGGGAGAATTGGCAGATAGACGACAGTAATGGCACTATCTGCTACACAGACGGCTCTAGAATGGAGTCGATAAAGCAATCCGGATCCGGAGTGCACATCACGCACGAAGACGGATCGGAGACTAGTAGATATATAAGTCTAGGCAAGTTCGCTAGTGTCTTTCAGGCGGAAATCTGTGCCATCACGGAGTGCGCGCAAATGGTCTCCCGCCACACTAATAGCAGAAAGGCAACGATATACAGCGACAGCCAAGCAGCCTTAAAAGCACTTAATAAGGAAGAAATAACGTCAGCCATCGTCAAAGAGTGCAGGGAGTCACTCGACAAGCTGGCGGAAAGAATCCAAACAAGCTTAGCCTGGGTACCCGGACATGCGGGAGTCCCAGGAAATGAAATAGCAGACAACTTAGCCCGAATGGGAGCGGAAGAAAGCTTGGTGGGACCTGAGCCTGGGCTTCCCATTGCTCACAAAATCACCAAGGGAGTAATCAGCAGGAGCATAACGGTAGATACCAACCGCAGATGGAGATCTTCGACTGGAATGAGACAGTCGAAGATCTTCATCAAAGGCTTGGATGCGAAAAGAACCAGCCAACTGGTCAAACTGACCAGAGCAAACATGAGGCTGGTTATAGAGATAATCACAGGGCACTGTCGCCTGAACAGGCACCTGACAGTGATAGGAGTGAAAGACGATCCCATATGCCCAGAGTGCATGGAGGAGGAAGAGACCAGTTTCCACCTACTGGCCGAGTGCCCCATGTACTCACTAAGCAGATGGGAGACTATGGGCACGGATAGACTAAATCTAGAGGATCTGGAACATCTGAAGGTGGATCAAATTGTCCGATTCTGCAAGGATACCAAAAGATTTGAAGGGGCGCCGTGAAGAGTGCTGGGATACCTAATCCAATCCCAGAGAGGAGACTGGGGAAATGGACGAAATGGACAGCAGGAAAAGCGGTTGGATCGTCCGCTCGGTACAGCCGGCGTCCCCCACAAGAAAATAATATATTTAATGTGTATGTAGTGTCATGTCATTACGACATCGGTCAGTTTTATCTTAAAAGTGACTTAAACAGTGGGATATTAAGTTAATAATACGAGCTCGTAAAATATTTTATGTCATCCAGTTTAAGTTGTAATCTGAAATTATGTTGTTAATAAAAATAGGTAAAAAAACTTTTTAAGTTAAACGGTTTTATGTTAAACATACATTGCAATGTTTAAGATAAATGTACTAAAAACCAAAAAATAATAAAATAGATACAGTCGTGGGAATTATAAACATATGCATAGACTAGACTAAAATAAAACCGTGGGGCACGTCAATTGTCTACAATCGTTGATTAAAATGTTTATTTTGTAATGTTACACTATAATTAGGCAGTTGTTCAACCGATAACGATGGGCGTGTGATAAGTACGGCTAGAATGTGGAAACAAGCCAGCAAGCTCGATTATAAGCGAGTTTTCGCGGTTTCATAGTGGTGAGTGAGTAGTACTTTTATCATATGTTTTGTCGATTAAAGACAAACTACGAGCAGTGAAACGATTCCTCGCCTGCCAGCAGTGTGAATGTCCAACGATAAACTAGTTGAAACATTTCTTTTATTTACATGGAGTGTATAACTATTTCCATGAGCAAGAAAATAGTGAGTAATTTCCTCACCGTCTGCGGGCCAACTGCCTAACGACGAATTAAACGATTCTTCTATCGCACATTAAGTTGATAATTTGTAGACAATTGACGTGCCCCACGGTTTTATTTTAGTCTAGTCTATGCATATGTTTATAATTCCCACGACTGTATCTATTTTATTATTTTTTGGTTTTTAGTACATTTATCTTAAACATTGCAATGTATGTTTAACATAAAACCGTTTAACTTAAAAAGTTTTTTTACCTATTTTTATTTTCTAGTTTTTAGTTTTTATTTCGCATTCTGTTTAATTCATTTAGTGCTTCATTATTGCAAGGTTTCTTGCCCGTTAGTTTATTGCAGTCCAACTTTTCTATACGTAGTCCCTGCAAAGATCTTACTCTACTAAGAGCCACGTAGGCTTGACCTTCTTCAAACAGTTTCACACCTAAGTATACGACTGCATGATCCACAGTGCTGCCCTGCATTTTATGTATTGTAGTACATACATACATATGATCACGCCTTTATCCCCGAAGGGGTAGGCAGAGGCATATTATATGCCCACATTTCACCTTTGTATAATTTGTCCCACGTAATAGGTGGTGAGCCGTATTGCCGTGTTTAAATGGACAGGCGCAGGTTGTGACTGCCTGCTGTTGAAATAAAGCCTTCAACTTAGCTTAACGACTGCCATTTTACTGGCAACCGGGACCAACGGCTTAACGTGCCTTCCGAAGCACGGAAACGCTCAAATAAATGTCACAAAGTGATCACATGGATGGTCACCCATCCAAGGACCGGCCATAGTGAAAGTTGCTTACTGCAGTGATCGTTTACAGAACACTGAGTCCGCGGGGCCACGAGCGCTTGTATTGTAGAAGCATATGATAGTATTAAAGGCAACATTCTTCTTTCAGCCGTCCCGTAATTGTACTTAGCTGGAAACTGTATAGCTTTCGGGTGTATAAGATGTACTCCGTCTCTTGCGAAATCAATTCGGATGGAAGGTACATCTGTTGCATACATCTGAGTTCGACGAAATTGAGGCCAAACGATTTCGTTGATGTAGCCTATAGCGCCATTTACTAATCCCTTTGAAACGTCAATATTGGACCGTAGCATGACTTTTGCCCCAACAAATATTTCCAGTTCCGCTGGTAAACCCCCAGTTTTGTTGATATCAGCTGGTATTATAGTAGCTATATCCATATTGTCTGCATGTCGTGTAGCGTGTACTAGCTGATCCTGCGCTTTTATTTTGTAAATGCGAGCACCATTATTTCTGTACAAATTCAATACAGCGGAGTTGTGGTCGTTAACTTGTTGATTTGTGGGGTATACCCTTAACGCTTTGTCTATTGCAAACTCATCACTCGTGTCTTGAAGAAGTCTTCCCATTAAAATACTAAAATGTTGGGTTGTTAGCTCACCGACTCTCAAAGCATTCAAAATATCAATAAAAGTCTGGTCACCTTGCTGACGCATATTTTTAGTTAATTCACACAGCGTGAATAAACGCCAGAGATATTATCCACCATATATTTTTTATTATTATATTATCCACCCTAATGCCATACAGTTCTCGGCGCGTTTTAACCTTTCACCTTAACTTGGGTGGTGTACCGCTAACGACGTATCATTTTTAGCCACCCTAACGAAACACAGTCCTCAACACGATACGAAATCTTGACTTGGGTGGTGGATTCAGGCTGGATTAATCAGATACCTAAATTACAGATTCAATTTCTAAATTTAAATCTTATTATTATACGCCATTTAGTGGCTGCGCCCATCTTAAATATTGAGGTTGTACGGTGCATTGTATTCTTCTTGTCAAGCCCTTTTATTTGATACCCATATTGGTGGGATTGTTAAAAAATTGTTATCAGCCATTTGGTAGCGGCAGCCATCTTAGATTTCAATTTTGCATAGTAAATTGTATTCTACTTGTTGAGACCTTTCATTTGATACCCATGTTGGTGGGATTGATAAAACCTAAGTTATCCGCCATTTTTTAGAGGCCGCCATCTTGGATTTCAATTTTTTATAGTATATTGTATTCTGCTTGTTGAGCCCTTTCATTTGATACCCATATTGATGTGATTAATAATAAATAAATTATCCGCCATTTTGTAGCGGCGGCCATCTTGAATTTATAAAGGTAATGAATAAACATAATTGTATTGTCATCAAAATCCAAAGTGTATACAAAATTTCAGATTAATCGGTTGACAGGAAGAGGGTGAAATTTGAATTACTAAATTTGACCCAAGAATAAATAATAAAACAAACGGGGTGAGCTAAATAAAACCGTTTAATAAAACCGTTTAAAAATAGATTCACGGTGATCTTGGACACTGTATACTGTAGTTTGACTCGGCCGGATTTTAGAAATAAATGCCTACAGCCACGCGGTACGTAAGCATGCGATAGGGCTGCCCACCTACAGCATCTTAATAATTTGTGCCTACTTTGACTTTCTATTTAGTATTGCGATTGTAAATATGTACATACATACATTCATATAGTCACGCCTTTATCCCTAAAGGTGTAGGCAGAGGCATAGTATACGCCCACATTTTACCTTATAGTTTTACGTACGCGTAATAGATAGTGAGCCTAATGCAGTTGATTTTTTTCAATCCGCCCACAAGGCCTTCAATTTGTATTAAGGATTGTCGTTTTACTGACAACCGGCTTTCATTTCGAGTAAATATGTACCTTTTTTATTTAAACAAAAAAATACTTTGTGAGTAATAATATAATATCCCCGCAACGGCTGGAGGCGCGGGGCGGCAACGTGGCGGCGCAGCACCCGTTATCTACTAACGATCGAGTGAGATGGATATAGAAATTTGAAAACGAGTAAGCGGCGTAGACAATAATAATCGGCTCATCACATGTTTTGTCAGTGATAGAATCACGGAATTCTAGTCTTTATAATCATTGCGTTAAATTTTTTATTTTCAAAAATAAAACTATTTTTCGATTTGAAAGTACTAGTCAGTCTCTAGTACACTAGTACTTTTCGTACATTGTCAAGTTGTGTTAAATTTTGGAAGTTCATATTTGTCTCTAGGCGTGTAATCAAAATCAAAGGTAACAAAAATGCTGTCAATCAAAATCATGCGGTGCTAAGTGTACTGTAACATCGGTCATCCACAAAGAAATGAATACTCTTGAAACATACCTAAATCATTGCTCTTAATTAAATAACTACGAACTGACAACGGAACTAAATGTGCTACCTACACGTACTAGAGTTCTGAACTAGTTTTTTTTTGGATATTGTACTATATTGGATCGCACCGTTCACTGACTGAGCAAGCACAAGTCTAGTTTAAACACAAACATACCTAATTCATGTAACTACCTAGTTCACTCGTGTCAATCACTTTGTTTAACTTTAGTCAACTAGTAGTATAGTACCAATTAGTAGATACTTAAGTAAAATCAATTTATAGTCTTACCTTTCGGAGTTTCCAGGTAATCTAAAAAACGTTATCTCTGCACAATAGACTCTAGTTGTCATATTAAATATTTTTAGTAAATAAAACACGCGCGGTTACTATTTAAAAAACGACACACCGTCCATTCGTCTACTCGGCACAATCGCGACTGCGGACGCTGCTTGCGTGCTGAAAGGCCTGCCGAAAACGAGAATCGTAGGTATAGCTTGCGCTTCGTCCGTTTGTAGGGAGCTACAATACTGGTTAAACAACATATATATACTGTGTCTTGGAGGTTCTTTAATGTTATCGCACACGTGACTACTTCGCAGTAGGTATATCGGAAGATAAAGTGCACTTAGTTTCAAATTGAATTTTTGTCAATTCGAAAGAGATATTTCAGATATGAGACGTAAAAGGGACAATTGATTATAAATTAATGTTTAAGAAATATTTCGTTACAGTAAGTATATAATATAAGTAGTACACCATGACTAGAGACTTCAGACGTGTGGTGATACAAGTGTGATCCAATCATAGGAAATCATCATAATATAATTGTTTACCTAACCTCTTGATAAGCATAATATATGTATCATGGTGACTCCCTATGATTGCATCAGACCTGTTCAGGTCTACCTTAAGAGCGAAAAGGGTGACCTCAAGGGGCATCTGTGCACTGGACTGCCTGGTAAACAAATACTGTACAAAAGTAGTTTATTAATTTTGATTCTGAATATGTCAAAAGGGGCATTTTATTTTTAGACAACTATGAATACGAGAATCATTCAGAAAGCGGGCTAGATAATATAGGTACCTACCTCAATGTGAAATTAATTGATAGCACAAGGGTATCAATGAAATACTTAAAGATCGTTTGCATGCCAACAAAAGGTTATCTGCTATTATAGCATTTCGGTACACTCTAGAGAGCAGGGTTATTTGATGTCATATACTATTGTGTAATCATTTTTTACTGGAACCACTACGTATTCTACTGCCGATTAATAATCTAAAATTAAATGAGCGATCACTAACGTAATGGAAAGCACCTGTCAGCCAGTGAATATGCAAAAGCCACAGAGAAGCGCACCGTCACACTAGCAAATTGCAAATACATCACACCGGGGTTTCCCACCATTCGTATTAGTTTTTCTCAAAATATTACATCATTAGTTATTTGCATTCGATGCTCACATGCTGCTCAAGTATAATTCTTACTTAGAACATAAAAAATACTCGTATAAGGAAAAATATATGACGTAAAGAAACTGTGTATCAGAAAAAGTACAGAGCGAAGTGTGCCAATTACAATTGCAAACAAGTTTGGATTATTTTATCACAACATTTAGAATTGTCACTGTTCTATTCTTGTTAGAATTATTCAGATCTTTAAATCGAACAGAAAAAAGCATTTCATATACAATTTCTAAATACGACTTCGATCTTATCTTAAATTGACTAAAGTAAATTCCAAGCATGTTCTTCGGAGCCCTGAGTTCACTTTCCTACTGCTTGTCCTCCCTAAAAGCCTCGATGATACGGAGCGAGTTTACAAGGTGCTATATAGTTGGCGAGTTTAAAAACTAGCGAGTGATTTACAAACTTCTAGCGAACTCGCTGGTTTGTAGTTTCAGTTTACAGCGATACTAATACCACTGGCACTCATGTCATCCTCTCTGATGTCCACTGCTTGAAGTCTACCTCTTTTGAAATACTAGAATTTCAAAATAAAATTCATGGGTAATAATATCCTGTTAAATTATAATACTAATGTAAGTAACTATGAAAGTTTACCCTTTTCCAGCATTTGGAGTAGTGGCGAAGAGGATTATTCAAGTCATCTCCAACAGTATACATAAAAGCAAGTGCGGGCATGCCCTAAATTTTGAAAAAACTGTGCTCATTAAAAACTACCACATAAGTCCAATTAAATGGCCATAAACCCAGAACACAGAGGAATACGGGTAATTACGATTCAAAATCAACCAGTACTTGTCTCAGAAGATCGATTCCTTTGATATTCCGTCCTGTGGAACAACGAATATGGTTTCAATGTTGAATGTAGGTACCTACGTCGAACATTGACAGGGGAATACTTAGATACGTTAGTTCGGGCTTACACTAGGCTCCCTGCCTTATGCAGTGGTAGAGCACTGTGTGGTTTTTTGTCGGTAAGCGTCTGGTATAGGATTCATGAAGGATTTCCACACGTGAAAAACAAAGAAGGAAAAGAATACGTTCTTACCATTAATTATAATTTTACGTAGAGTCTGTTACTATGACGGTGACGACTGTATACAAAAACTGCAATTAATGAATACCTAATTATAAGATCAACATTCCGAATAAGGTCAAGTAATAAAAACCGAATGTTTTAACTGAACGTAAAAATAAAAGGAAAAGACCTCTTGCTTTTTAGGGTTCCGTATCCAAATGGCAAAATACGGGACCCTATTCATGATATACGGACATCATGATGACGAAGCATCATGATGTCCGTCCGTCCGTCCGTCTGTCTATCTGTCCTTTACGAGGATGTATCTCATGAACGATGGTAGGTAGCAAGAGTGCTGAAATGTTCACAGATTATGTGTTTCTATTGCCGCTATAACAACAGATACTAAAAATCGAAAAAAAAAAAAACATTTATTTCCATTTCCATACAACAAACATGATTTTTTAGCATTTTATATTACGCGCTTGTGGCCCCGCGGAGTCAGTGTTCTGTAAACGATCACTGCAGTAAGCAACATTTACTTTGGCCGGTCCTTGGGTGGGTGACCCATGGTTTATAATTAAATTAGAATAAAATAGAAATTTAAGAGGGGTTCCCTTACACCAAACGCGATCTTTTGTCGTTTTTTGGTACGGAACCCTTAGTGCGCGTGTCCGACTCGCACTCGGTCTGTTATTTTTCTATTTTACTTTAGTTTAGACTTGACATAGCTCTTTAGCTACATTTACTGAAATTGCAGTAGTACCTATTTATCTGTATAAATATATAAGAAACCGGCCAAGTGCGACTCGGACCCGCGCATGTCGACAGTCGATTGAACTTTTCTAACGCAACCATGTGGCATTTGACATACCTGTCACCTGTCAGTCGTTTGCAATTTGCGAAATTTACATAAAATTGACTGTCTTAATATTGGATGCGATAGGTCGGAATTATATTGATGTTTTGATATGCATGCAAACATTTAGCTATTTTGTAAACCACCACTCGCTTGACATAGCTTGTTCCTGCTGGCAAATGTTGCCGAAAAACTAAAACAGTAAGTAGCTAAAGAAAATTACAAAAGAAATGTAGAGCTTGTTTTTGCTTTTCAGTTGTATGTTTACTTTGCAGTCGGGTTTATTGTATTCTTAATAATTAAGTTTATTAAATGATATGTTCTGAGTACTGCGATTGCGTGGAAAATTGAATACTAACATGGCAGTATAACGAATACATCGTTATAAAACAAAGTATAATTTTGTTTTTATACACAGTCATTTGTCAGGCTGTGATGTTAGCAAACATACTATGTAGACTTAAACATGAAGTGACAGATGTCACTGTATTTTAGTTAAACAGATGTTTAACTTAAATACAGCCAGATTGTGCTTGAAAACAGCAGATGTTCAAAAACATTGATATGAACGAAAACGTGTAATGTTTATTCACGTACTGCAGTTGACTGAATAGGTGTAAAAGGATGATAAAGGACGAAAATGCTCGCAAATAAATGTCACAAAGTGGTACCGTGAGCGTCACCCATCCAAAGACCGGCCATAGTGAAAGTTGCTTACTGCAGTGGTCGTATCCAGAACACTGAGTCCACGGGACCCCTTTACAGTATTCTAAAAATATGGACATAAAAATACAACTTCCTTATCGTCTTGTAGGTACTTATTCTTTTTTTGGCGCGTTCGGAAAAAGTATCAGGGCGTGTTCAATAGACACGCGCACACTAAGCGCACGCCACGCTCTTCAACACGCCTCTGACACGCTTTATTTGTTTTTTAAAATATAATTTAAGCCCTATAATCACATCAAAAGATTTCAAATTGCATTAATTAAAGTCCATCCGCACACGCCACGCGCCCGCTTTGCACCCGCCCCGCGCCAACTACGCGCGCGCCCCGCGCATACGCGCATCAATTCAATTTGAGATCTAAGTGCATGAAAATAGGGACTAAATTATATTTTAAAAACCAACAAAGCGTGTTAGACGCGTGCTGACGAGCGTGGCGTGCGCTTAGCGTGCGCGTATTGTCTGAACACGCCCTCAATGTGATAAGTACCTATTTTAGTTTTATGAAATTTTACGTTTTGCATGCGTACATAGTAGAAATGTAGTAAGTAGTGCAGTACACACACACACACACGCTTTTCTTTTATTAGATTAACCGGTAGTTTTTGCGTGATGCCTGAACAAACAGACAGACAGACTAACAAAATTTTTTTTAATCACATTTATAGGTTCGGTGTCGGTCTAGTAACACCCCCTGCTATTAATTTTTTCGATATTTTGAATGTACAGAATTTTCACTTCTACAGATCTATATATATAAAAATCAATGCCACTTTTAGTTGTAATTTTATAACTCAAGAACGGGCTCACCTATCCAAACCAAATGTTTAGGCTTTGTTCGGACTATTTGGTAGATGGTTTATTATGTACAAAATCGGTCCAGTGGTTCTTCATTTATCACGCAAACGAAGTTGCGCGGGTTGGCTAGTTTATTATAAGTATAGATGTCTTGGTCAGACTTAAAACCTTCTTTAATCTCAATAAATTGAGTTGACTCGGAGATATGTATTATGAACAAAAATAGAATAATGAAGGTTGAATTTCCGAGAGATCAAAGATAAATAATATTCAAGTATTTTTATCAATTCTGTAGATCGTATAGCACTAGCTTATATTAGCTTAATTTGGGCTGTTAGGCATTGTGTGAGAATATCTTAAAAATACATAGTATTTAGGGTAAACCACCCAATTATTGGCACTTTTAGAATGAGTTATTGGCACTTTAGTTAAGAGTATATTTCGAAAAATAAGGGAAACCTAGTTTATTTCAGTTCGGTGTTGCCCATTATGTAGTTGTAGGTATGCATTAAAAAGTAAAATAGCATTCTTTTTCTGTTAGAAATGGGCAAAATTACCTATAGTGCCAATAATTGGAGGAGTGCCAACGATTGGGTGGTTTACCCTATGTTAGTTTAGGTACTAGGTTCTTAATTCAAAATTTAAAGGCATCATCGACTCATTTCCTACTAACTTGTTTGTTCGAGAACAAACAAAATTGAAGTCTTTGTTTGTAATTTCAAGTTAACTTGCCTATCACTTTAACAGCTGAACACGTAGTAAGTATGGTACGATAATAATAATTGTAATTAGAATTCAGCAATTCATGGGCAAAGCAGACTCTTGTTTGGAGATGCAGCAGTTAACTGAATGTCAGTTTGTATTGCTTCAGTCCGGCAGCATGCAAATGCTTTATAAATAAATAAATAATAAATAAATATTCACGGACATTTCACACAACGCTATCTGATCCCAAAGTAAGCTAGGAACAACCTACTTGTGTTATGGATATACAATCACGGATATTAATACTTATTTACATTTAAATACATACTTATCGTACATAGAAACACCCAGACTCTAGACAAATATTTATGGATCTCACAAATATTTGTCTCCGGTGGGAATCGATCCCACGACCTCGTGATCCGCAGTCACACATTTCAACTTCTAGACCAAAAAGAGTTTATGATTGAACAGAAAACTTATAATGCACTGCAGTTGACTGAATAGGTGTAAAAGGATGAGATGGTACAGGATGAGATGACACGGTACCACTTTGTGACATTTATTTGCGAGCATTTTCATGCTTGGAGGCACATTAAGCCGTATGTCCCGGTTGTCAGTAAGGAGACAGTCGTTAAGCCAAATTGAAGGCCTTATGGGGCGCGGTTTGAAAATTTTCTACAGTGGATCTTCACAGCCTGCGCCTGCAAACTTCCATAAGCTACTATTATCAATCATCAGGTGGACCATAGGCTTGTCTGCCATCTTAGCAGTACAAAAAAAAACTCGCGCTGCTAAAAATTCACTGTGATACAACATGGTCTGAAAAATTTTATTCCATAATACTTCAAAACTGCGTCAAAATCTGCCAGTAGTTCTTGGATCCATCGCGGACAGACAGAAAAAAATGTTTGTGGTCAATGTCATTCGTAAATATAACTGAAGTATTTTTTAAATTTATCGAACGTAGAGACATGGCTGCTTTACAATTTTATTACTCAATACTAAAACAATTACCGGCGATGTAGTAAATTATCCCGATTACAAACTATTATTGTAATAAAACTGTAACTACCACGGAATTGAAATAATGTCGTCACAGTCATGGTGGTCATTGTCTTTTGTGATACATAAAATATAAATACTCACCGTATTTTATATAATTAAAATTGATTTAAAATCTAATATCACTGCGTATCACTCAACACACAATTCAATAACACAAAATAATAAGACAATAAAAAAGACAATAAAATAAACGTCAATCAAATTTTCCCGCCGTTTCGTTCACAATCGCGCATGTCTTGCAAACTTTTTTCACCTGCGCATTCGGCTATGGCATTATTCTAACTGCCTGCTGACAGACTGACAACAATCTCACAATCAGTTTCAGTCACGGCATATCATATTGGATTATCAACAAAGATGACAATAATAATGTCGTACATTATTAGCATGAATCTTTATCTCCGACAAATAGGTTTATTGACCACAAAATGAAGGACTTCTTGGCATTCTGGAAACGTGTGTAGGTAAAGTTAGGTGTATAGCTATCATCTAAGCTAGACAAAGAGTCCTGGCTGCAACCAACATTTCCTTTAATATTGGAGCTTGTGTTTGTTACCTGGACTTCTCGGGGTTCCCGATCATAGGCAATCGTAGGGTACCGTGTAGTTTAATAATAGTCATGAGAAAAAAAAGTGTGTGCGTGTAACCTTTACGCGCGATTGAAGTAAAACTTCTTTGCTATTGACGGCATCAAATATTATATTAATATCATTAATTGGAAGCGTTACTTCCGTCAGAAAAAAAATCTGAGTTACTCCCTAGTCACGCCTAAAAAAGTTTTACTTCAAAATTTAAAAGATTACAAAGAGTTAATTACAACTTTTCCAACAATCCCGAATCGATGGGAACAACTACCGTCACATCCGCCTTTATGTTTACAAAATTTGCAGGTGTGGTTATCTTACCGCAAACCGCATTGCAATCGGTTAAACGGTTACTGAGATTAGCGTGCACAAACATACAGACAGATATACTGTACAGACATACAGAAAAAAATGTAAAATTCAATGTTTTTGGATTCTATTGCGTTCATAAAGTCCTCCTATGATAATTTTCTTTTCTTATATATTTTCTTATTGATACGGTATCTTCTAAGGTTAGGTGGGGAAAGGGAAACATACTTTTCATTTCTCATACTCGGAAAATAGTGTTTTCTTGATCTGACTATTGGGTGGAAAATGCTGTTTCCCTCCCTAGGGAGGGAAAAACTCATACAAATTACTTCCCACCCTTAGATCATCTAACCACAGGATGCGCCTTACTTAAGCATTGTTTTCTGCCATTGCACATGACCATTTGGTCTTTTGGCTTTATGAAAAGCCTGTACATCAGTACATCATTGACTGTACAATAACAATTAACACACAACAGCCATTACGCGTTTGTCGATTAATACATTTTTAAATGCAATGAAATTTTATATGTCTTTGTGTTTCCCCCTTCACTTGTATGAAAACTGGCAGAATATTTTTGTATGCGGTGGTTCGCAAAGGCTAGTCCCGTGTTATATGGTCTAAGTTCCCACCCAAGGGCCGGAATGAACTTTAAAAATAGAACTGCTGACAGGTCAGCTGTGATAGTGAAGAGATTTGTGTGAAAAAAAATTAAAAAAAATGCTGCGGCTATGCGACTTTCCAAACAGCCAGTGTGAACTTAGCGAAAATTTCTTCCGGCCCCATACACGTACAATAATATTGATCAATATAGCAATAAATTGACCGTGTATGGGTAATATTGAGGTTGGAACAGACTATATTCGGATGGAAATAAATATTTTGGCAATATTATTGAGTCAAAAATATTGTACGGTATGGGGCCGGAATCTCTGCAACAATTAGGTACAATCGTACGCGGTGAGTTCCATATTTAAAATTTAAAAAGTCGACCTATTGTATAGTCTTTTTCTGGACAGCTCAGCAATCATGTAAACATGTCATGTTTTGACAGAAGTTGTCTATGATCATAGTGTTGTAACTATACTGATTCTATGTATGTAAATAATCATTGAGTTATATCTAGTTCACCGTACATTCATTGACTTCGGTATATTAATCGCCAAATTCATCAAATCATGAAATTCGGTATATCAATATATATTATGTGCAATATTTTTTTATATTGATTTAATTAAAGGATCTTTAAAAAAAAGAAACTTTTAGAAAATTTAATAGTATAATCATTTATTTACAATAATATATTACTTTAGGGATGATAAAAAGTGTAGACGCCTCATTGGCTGCTTGCCGTTCTTACAGAAGCAAACTAAGACATCTTGAGAGATTTCTAATGTGGGGTTTTTAAATCCTAAGAAAAGGAAGTAGGCCATTGTAATGACATGGTGACAGGTATATTCGAAGCAAAGTAGTAAAAAATTTAAGCTTTTTGAACAAGCGCAATTTGATAAAAAAAGTTACGAAACCAAATACATAGGTAGGGATGTTGCCAATCTCGCCGCCTCAAAAAAAAAACAACGGCACCTTCGCTTAATCACTTTGAACTTACTTCGGGACAGGTAAAGTCTTACGTAGGAAGAAAAAAAAACAAATCATCAAATATAACAGAAGTTGAAGTACTGCTAAAAATAGGTTTGACTAGAATCGAAGATTAATGTGTCACTCAGGTTCAAAAGGAAAAGGAACACATGTAAAAAAAATGACTAGAAATTAAGCATTTAGTTAGCGAGGCTGTAACAACGCACTTTATAATCACTGGGAAAAGTCTGGCATGACTTCCATGAAGAATTGCATCTAGCACCTACTACGGTCATATGGCAGCTTGGCGGCGTCGCGCGCATCATTCGTTTGTGTCTGATTCGTAATAGTCACTAGATGTGTCGCCGGACACAGTAATTAAAAAAGTGTTTGTTACGGTATCGCTAACCTGATCCATAATCTCAATTAATTTTTTCATGTGTTCCTCTACCTCTTTAACGTGAGCAACACATTTTGACCATTGTTCTGCTCCGATTCTCGCCAAACCTTGTTTTAGCAGTTCTTTGATTTCTGCCATTTGAAATGATTTGTTTTTTCTTCCGACATAAGATTTTACCTGTGCCCAAATAAGTACAATGGGGTTTAGCTCTTTAAGTTTGGAGAAAATCGGTTAACAAATGCGTCTTCTAGACCGAAACTGACATGCACACACACATACGGACGAAAGCAAAATCGTCTATACTGTGGAATCGAAGACCCAAACTCAAAGTGCCTTTTCACACGTACCGGTTGCCGGGTAGCCGGTGCCGGGTAACCGGCGGCGAATGCAAGCGGTTGCCGGGAAAATCACGCCGGTACGTGTGAAAAGGGGCAAAGACTCGCACTCTTCGCTCTCTGGGTCAATAAGTGATATTATTATAATAAGTACATTTTTTTCGAACTGACAGATTGATAAAACAATGACCTCCTTTTAAAATCAATTGGCCAGTACAACAGTTTTACAACACTATGGCAAAGACAAACAAGTCTGAGAAAAAATAATTTAATGACAAGCAAAAATGACAGTCTTAAATTTTTACCATCAGAGTATTTTTCATGAAATTATTCTATAATCTCAAGATTTATTAGTGTCGAAATGTCCGCATAAATCTAACTAGAGTTCCTTGAAACGACTATGATCAGGATTGATAATTAAATGTAAGTAATTATGGAGTAGTCAAGATCCAATTTCTTTGTTTACTATATTATTTACATCTGTTGAATTCCACTATAGTTGTTAGTTATCTGTAACCGGCCCCACACACGTACAATAATATTGATCAATATAGCAATAAATTGACCGTGTATGGGTAATATTGAGGTTTGAACAGACTATATTCGGATGGAAATAAATATTGTGGCAATATTATTGAGTCAATAATATTGTACGTGTATGGGGCCGGTAACAGAATTCAAAACAATTGGTAATAATCTTTTATGGTAAGGTTTGAATCTTATTATTAGTTTTATTTTGATATTTTCCTCGTATTTGAAATGAAAAGTAGAGTGTTTAACTCGGGTAAAAGAATCAATTCCGACTCGGACTATAGCCGCCCGAGCGCAGCGATCCAGCAGCGACCACGGCAGCGGTAGCGCGACCAGTCACCCGCCACCAACAAAATACAAAAAACCACCAAAATACAAAATACAAAAAGCCACCAACAAAATACAAAAAACGCCGCCAATTTAAACATTTTGTTAGTGGTGGCGACTGGTCATGCAAACGTGGTGCCCGGAGAAATATAGCTCAAGCAATGGTTTGGTTATATTTGTGGTACTATAAATAACCCTACATTATCATAAAAACACACACATGTATAACTAACAATTTATTCATTTATTATTAAGTAATTAGGAGTTGTAAATTCAAGTAATGTAAATTAAAAGAATCAAAGACATGTTGAAGCTTATGTGACCTCTTCGGCCAATAATAGATAAAAGCCTTTCACACATAATTTCTAGGCATTCTGCATTTCTGTAACAAATAATATAACAATTGCACGATCGAACGAACATTATTAAATGTGCTCATAATAATAAAACACACTACATATTATTCACATTAGGATAGGGAACCGGGCCTACGTCTCACCAGTTCTTAAAAGGTTTACCCCCTCTGACATCGGCAAAGAGAAACATATGTTTCCCTTACCCCAGTCAGCACAGTTCCTCTTACCCCACTTATACTTTTTAGGTTAGGTTTCAAAACAAGTGGTTAATTTATGTGTGTTGCATAGTTTTTCACGTTTCATAGATAATATAATCTAATTTTAAGTATAACAGAACACTTACCAATATTTATACACTTCCAGCAAAAAAAAATGATGCACAAATTACTTACAGAAAAAAGCACGTCGAGCTCACGTATCCGCGGAGATCGCACAAAATTTTTGATTGCGTCATAATTGTATTTTGGTGTGAGAAAGAGCCATCTATGTCTTTTCTTTGAAATTAAATTGACATTACTGCTTCATCAACGGCGTAGATATAGAGAAATTGAGTATAGTTTTTGTTATACGAACTGCTGTTTCCCTTGCCCCGTAGTTCCTCTTACCCCACCTGACCTTATGTATGTTTATTTTTGCATAGAGTCACAACTATTCTCTGTTCAATATAGCTTGATCTCTGTGACAGTTCTACAAGCGTAAACAAGAATAGACTTTATGTCAACGGCATAAAGCTTTTGTGATTGAAATGCATAGAGTGAGAACACAGAGGTGCAAACTGTAAATAACAACTTAATTCCTTTGAAGTAAAAGTCAATTTTGTTTACGTTAATAGGTATAACTGTCGCAGACATCAAACTATATTTTACAGAGTATAATGAACACACTCACACAGGAGAAAACTCCTTTCTACTTAAGTTAGGTGTCTCCGTTTGGTTTTCCGTGACTTTTAAGGTCTCGCGAAACACCTTAGCACCAAGATGTTTCAGGTGCATTTCTACTAATATCCTATAAACTTTTGCACTGCCTACTTTTTCTTCGTCCTTGAGGGCTAACGTGACAAGGTCACCGCAGTGACCTTAACGCTCTAAGTTCGTTTAGGGTGTTAGTAGGTACTAAACAAACTAAGTGGAAGAAATATTGATATGTTTTAGGGTTGATTGTAGTATGCCCTAAAAAAGAAATAGTCAGCATATCTAATATTATTAGATGATCCTAACTAATCATAAATATTTGATTATGGAAATAGAATTAGTTTCGAGCAGGCTTCGGTTTTTTGGTTGGTTTCGGTGGCGATTTTACACCGAGGAAGTCTCACTTGAAAAATAAATTTATTAATTCTATTCTGTGCCAAATGTTCAGTTTTTAAAAATAACTTTACAAATAAAATGCAAAACATAACCTAACAGTAAACGCACACTGGGCGACAGTCGCGGCGACATGTCGCGGCGACTTGTCGCCCAGTGTGCGCCTACTATAACCTCTGACTCTGAATGCAAGGAAGGCGTAAAAGATATTTCCCTTTTTAAAAATACATAGCAATATATAATAATAAGTAGGCTGCTTATAATATTACACGGCAATAGGCTCACCACCTATTACGTGGGACATAAAACTATAAGGTGAAATGTGGGAGTATACTATGCCTTTGTCTACCCCTTCGGGGACAAAGGCGTGACTATATGTGTGTATGTATGCTTATATGATCTGTAGCTGGCAGAATATAATTTCAAAAAAGAAAAAAATAGCGCCATCTTTTGGTAAAATTAGTTTTTTAAAGCTGTTTAATTAAGTTATTGAAGTTTTGTTTCGAATTACTGAATGGTGATTTTCCCCTCTACACAGTTACCCGTAATAGCAATAGGTTTGCCCTCCAACAATTAGAAGCAACAACACTGCTTTCTACCTTGTTCTTTTCTTATTTCTGAAACCAGGTTTGCTGAATTTGAAGAAAAAAAATTTTTAGCGTAAAAATTTTATATATTTTGTGATTAATACGTAACCGAATAATAGATTTTTTTGGTTGGAATAATTGGTTGTGCTGAGGTGACGGGAACTCGAACCGTTGGCGCTGCAAAGAACCATAGCGTCCTTGGCTGCCTTCTACCGAATGTATCACGGCGAATGTTCTGAAGAGCTCTTCAACCAGATGCCACCATCTCCTTTCCGATCCCGAACAACGCGTGCCGGGCAGAGATGCCACTCATACACAGTGGAGAGAATCTTCGCCAGAACCGAGCGATTCAAAAGATCGTTCCTCTGTCGAACTATAAAAACTTGGAACGACCTGCCCGCACACGTGTTTCCCTCATCTTACAATCCCGGGTTCTTTAACAGGAGCGTGAAGAGGCACATCACAGGGCCGCCAACTTAAGGACCACTGTCAGAAGGAAGAGGCCCCCAATCACTAGATGCGCCACGGCTTTACATCAGGCTGGTGGCGACGTCAATTTGGCGAGCTTAATATAAAAAAATATGAAAAAAAACCGTAATTTGAGTATTAACATTGTAACTGTAAAATGTGTAACGAGGAATTAAGTCATAATAGTTTGTTAACATAATTTCTGCGAAAGATATAAACCTTAAATGTGTTAAGTCAATATTGGGCGACTGTCATGTTTTGATATATTAAACGAGTTGGTAACACACGGAACAGAAACTGTCCTATTTAAATTTCTAATAAAATAAGTACTTTATACTGTGTTGAAAGTTAAATGTACTTTTATCAATGACCAAATAACATTTTTGTCGCACTATGAGTTGAATATTTTTATCCTTTCTAGTTTCTTGTCAGTGGTACTAGGTACTACGGGTAGTACAAAGTACAAATTTACAACTTTACAACCTTCTGTATTTCTGTACCTTGTTATTTTGTAGTTAGTACAATAAAGCATACATATATCTATCTATCTATCTATGAAATAATATGGGTATGTTTTTCGCAATACATTTGCGACCTAATCAATACTTAAACAGCGACAGTAAAATAACAATTTAGATAGTTGTACATGCATAAAGTCATGTCTTCGTCCCCGAAGGGGTAGGCAGAGGCATAGTATACGCCCACATTTCACCTTCGCCTATTGCCGTTTTGAAATGTGACAAACCGTAGTTGAAATTTTTCAAGCTGCGTAAAGCCTTCAACTTGGCTTAACGCTTGTCATTTTACTGACAACCGGATTTCATTTCGAGTTTTCTTTCTCTATGCAAAGGATCGTTATGTGAAAGTTTAACCTTAAGTCGCTTCTTCCGACGCTCGGGATGAATTAGGGTGGCGACATCTTTACTCTTTCCCGTTGTCACTCGGGGCGTGTTAATTATTAATTATTATCGAAATGAAATCCGGTTTTGTTATTGCGAAAAACATACCCATATTATTTCATGGGTAATTTGTACTTTGTGGTAGATGTATTTCAGCTAAGTTAGGTAGTAGGTACACATAGTCATACCAATATCCCTGAAGTGGTAGACAGTAATATTGTTGATTGCGATTGTTTGAGGGCAAACCTATTGCTACTGGGCACTGTGTACATGAAAAAACCGGCCAAGTGCGAGTTGGACTCGCCCATGAAGGGTTTCGTAGCAGCAAGTAACATAATATAAAAGTTCTTATAGTTCGTTGTAACTTTGATTGATGTTTTAACACGTTCGCAGTAGTAGTGATTTTTCTAACCGAAAATTGCGGTTTATGACGTATTAAAAAAAAACTACCAGCTCTATCTCGTTCAAACTAATTTTCGTTGGTAGTTTTTAAGGCAATGTACATCATATATTCGTTTTAGATTCCTCATTGTCTTAGTTTAGAAGTTAGAGGGGGGGGGGGGGACACACATTTTTCCACTTTGGAAGTGTCTCTTGCGCAAACTATTCATTTTAGAAAAAATGATGTTAGGAACCTCAATAGCATTTTTGAAGACCTATCTATAAATACCCCACACGTATTGGTTTGACGAAAAAAAAATTTTGAGTTTCAGTTCTGAGTATGGGGACCCCCAAAATTTACTACTTTTTTTCTAGTTGTATATAAGAATCTTAATGCGGTTCACAGAATACATCTAGTAACCAAGTTTCATTGGCATAGGCCTTATAGTTTCGGAGAAAAATGGCTGTGACACACGGACGGACAGACAGACAGACAGACAGACAGACATGACGAATCTATAAGGGTTCCGTTTTTGCCATTTGGCTACGAAACCCTAAAAACATCATTTCGTAATCGGGAACTTATTTCCAACAGCCAGGACAGATAAATAGAATCTTCTTAATTCGGGCGATGCATATGTAGTAGCACTCATTTTTGTTTCAAGCCCAATTTCGTTAACTCAGGAAGGATGACACGATGCAATTTATGATTTTATGACTCTGTCTGTATTGCATTGATTCAGGTACTTATATTGTCTCACAATCGACAATAAACGAGAGAGTCGAGCAGCGTGAACCGCTTTTTTTTTTGATGTGAGGGAAAATCCTCGTAGGATGCTATGCCGGTCTCTTACCGACTAAAAACCCTCACGTAACGCCTAACAGCCTATGGTTGAGAGCCCCGGGTAAGCCCTCAGGAAGGATGTCCCGTGACTCCCAACAGACCTACGGCCGCCAATGCGGCCTCGCCCAGGGGGTGGTTCGGGTGCAATCCCGCGTCTATGGGGGGTTTCGGGTGTGACCCCGCTTCTAAGGGGGGTCGTGCGTGAGTTGCTCACGTCACGCTGCCGTCATGGGCCTGCTTCTGTAAGGACGTTGAGCGGCCCTCTCTCAGCGGAAGAATAGCTCTTGTCGCACAGGGACAAACTTGTGGAGAAAATCTTCGCCGGCAGTTGACAGTCACTGCCGGCGATCACCTGTATTGTCAGAAAGAGTAGCAAAATGTATATCTCCACCAACTTTCACACCTGTATGACTTGTAGTATGCGTGTACTTGTAGGAAGGGAAAATGTAAGAGGAAAAGAATGCAGAACTACTCGTATAATTTATTATGTTATCATATGAATCAGTGTTAGTTGTTTGACTGATGTAACCATCAAGATGTGATAGAATCTTTGTTTGAAAAATGTTTGTACTACAATATTTACCCACTGGTCATTGCGGCGTAGTTTCAACGTCAAAATTATACTATGTTATCTGTGGTCTTACAGCTTCATACCTAAAATACATGCCACGTATATGTAAATGTACGTTACCAAAAACAGCGTTGCCGTGCTGGAGTCGGTAGGTATAGCTCTAAGTTTCCCGGTCGGTTACCATACTACGCCCCTACACCAGCCTCTACGCCAGAGGCAAACTTAGAGCGAACGGAATATACCTATTTATACTTTCAGAGAACTTTAAAAGAACTCTGTGCGATAGGTAAGGCCGCCAATTGTAAAACCAATTTAGTGTAAGTTAGTAGACTTAATTATAAAATGTATTTTGGTGTTACAATAAAGGATATCTATCTATCTAACTAGTAGGTACTACTAACGTAGACTATTTATCAATCAATTTTCATTGTCGTTTTAATACCCATGGACTCCATAAAGAGTTTAAAGCTTTTATATTTCGACAAAGATATTGTAATGGTCAAATACAATTATGTAATTTAATATCTTTATACACAGTTCATTTATTATTACCCCACAACTGTCGTTCATGATTAATGACGGATTCGACCAAAATCTGAATAAGACTACACTAGAGAATAACTTGTACTTTAAAAATAAAGCGATTTCCATTTTACCAAAAACTAACCATAGTGTGTGTAAAAAGGATAGAGTTGGATTAGGTGGAGAGCTCCTAAGAGCACTCAACAGCAAAATAGGTTAAGCGTCTCCATTGAATCAAAGGGCCTAATAACCTCAGTACAATCAGTCTGCGACACTATATTATGTGATGATAAAAAATAAGAAAATAGATACTTTGCAGTAGCATACCATACAAAAGGAACCGGAATAATTTGTGTCAAGTGCACTAGCCATGCTTGCATGCCTTAAGACTACTTTATTCAGAACTTTACTCTAAAATTACGCGAGGTCAACGTGTCGAGTCAAGACGTGTCTCTTTGCTCCTCACAGAAGTGGGATCGGACGCAACTTTTCCCTCCTCTCCTCCAAAGAAGAGGGATAACACCCGAACCCAAAGAAATCGAAAAATAACCATTCAGGAACCCTGGGGTATTCCTTTTGAGAGCGTACCCGGGACTCCACTGTCACTCTCCACTATGGAAGAGCACTGTGTAGTTTTAGACGATAGGAGTCCGGCACACCATCCAAGAGAATTTTCACGCATATAAAATGACTAGCTGATGCCCGCAGCTTCGCCCGCGTAAAATTTGTTCCCGTTCCCGCTTCCCGTATTTTATCCCCTTGGGGGTAGAATTTATCAACATCCTTTCTTAGCGGATGCCTACGTCATAACATCTACCTGCATACCAAATTTCAGCCCGATCCGTCCAGTGGTTTAGGCTGCGCGTTGATAGATCACTATGTCAGTCAGTCAGTCACCTTTGAGTTATACAGGGTGAATTTTTCAAAAGGGATTGGATGGCCAACTCCGAAACTATAAGGAATAGCGAAAAATGCTCAAAGGAGTCACGAGCCTGATTTTGATGAAACTTAAAACCTCATCATTAGATTTTTGAAAAACCAATAATCCTAGCTAGGAATCGAACCCATTGATTTTGAAAAAAATAACACCCCCTATATTATTACACCATACGTTAGTGTTGCTATTAAGGATCTTATTCTGGGAAGTAATGACATACGGCAAACTAAAGGAAAGTGCTCATCTTTAACAAAATACAATTTATTTTTCTTACGTTAACTGATTAATTGTTCAAATCGAAGACCATTGTTTTGAATACATAGCTGGATTCGAGATCTCAAGGATCATACTGCCTTCAATATTATTGATTCCGTTTAGAATATTCTCCAAAGAATCATTCTGAGCATGATTTAAATCATGGAATAGTTAAGATCTATTCTGGGATTTCGAACGAAACACATACATACATACATATAATCACGCTTGTCTCCCATCGGGGTAAGCAGAGACTATGGCTTTCCACTTGCTACGATCCTGACATACAACTTTCGCTTCTTCTACTTTCATAACTGTTTTCATACACGCTCGCCGGTTAAGGGTACTCTTGACCTTGCCTTTTTCCAGAACGTCTCTGATTTGATCGGCATGCGTACGCCGAGGTTTACCCCTACCAGTTTGCCCATTCATTCTCGCCTCATAAATCTGCTTTGTCAGTCTATTCTCATCCATTCTTTCCACGTGTCCAAACCATCTAAGCATCCCTTTTTCGATCTTAGTCACTACATCTTCTGTTATACCACATTTTTCCCTTATCACGCTATTTCTTTTTTTGTCCATTAAAGTCACTAAACACATAATGATACAAAATTTAGGTACATGAAATATGAATTCTATTAAAATTCCAAACTTTCCTTAAATTTGCCGTATATCATTACTTCGCAGAATTTGATCCTGATCAGCGACACTATCGTATGGTGTAATAATAAAGGGTGTGTTTTTTTTTCAAAATCAATGGGTTCGATTCCCAGCTAGGATTATTGGTTTTTCAAAAATGTAATGATGAGGTTTTGAGTTTTATCAAAATCGGGCTCGTGACTCCTTTGAGCATTTTTAGTTATTACTTATAGTTTCGGATTTGGCCATCCAAGCCCTTTTCAAAAATTCACCAGTATTCTGTATTCTGTAATCATCAGTAACGTATCTCAGGATACTTTTGGTCATGAGTCTGGTCCGTTCGTAGCATGGTATTTACTAACATTTCCGTTCTTCGGAAGACAAGTAAGTCGTTCGACCCTGTTGCCAGTAACATCGTAGTCGGGATGCCAATTTAAAGGTCAAAGTATATTCCTGTCTGTTTTTATGCGGCAGCGTGACTGAATCTTATTTTTATCGTATTTGTATATACTTATGTAATTATTTAACGTAATGTAGTACAATTTCCTTATTGTTGTCATTTTGTTGTCGTTTTTCACGATTATAGAAAATTGCGTTTTTAAGATAATAATGTATAATGATAATAATAGGTACATAGTAACATATTTTTTTCAAATTAGATGAACAGATTTTTGTAATTAGATATACATTTTCATTGAAAGATTCGTTATTTTTTATTCAGTTACCTAACAATTATGTAATTTAACTTTGATAATTATGGGTCTACTCGTAGGATGCGCAAAAACCCTAGCGTAGCTGTACCGGTAGGTAATTTTTGAGAGTTAATGTGTACTGAATTACTCACAAATTGTTCTCCAGACACCTGTTCCGGCGTAGGTAAATTGAGTATTACATAAAGTAACTAAAAGTATTTAGGTACTTATTATCATAGCTGACAGTTATTCCAAGTTACTTTTAGTGAGTTTATTACAGTGTTAAATGTCAATTTGATTCAAGCGATTGGTCATGATGTAATTTATTAATTTCGCGGTCAAATAATTCGCGAAACCTTTCGAAACGCTTTAATGAGTTTTCTTTATACAATGACAACCAGTTACTATCTACTACCAAAGTACTAACTTCTCGTTACTGTACTGTAGGTAAATTTTTAAGAGGTATATTTTGATAATTGTTCATCTTTTATTCCTACGGGAAAACCACTTTGTGGGCTAAAAATAGTTCACGAGAGACAGAAAATTTCTATGTAAAAATATTCTTAAAAATTAATGTTTTAGCTGATAATAAGTATCTTCTTGTAGTTTTAATGACTCTTGATTATTTATTTACATTTCCCAGACTTTTCTTTCAGAAGCTGTTTAATGAAATCTGAAGGTTGAAAATAATATTTTTGTACTAGATATTTGGTAAGTGTTGTTTTGTAGTTTTCTTGATTGTTTAAAACTCAATTGCCAAATTCAATAGAATTTAACCTTTATTTGGTAAGTAGCACTGATAAAATTGTTTACCTAACTAATTTGTCAGTGCATACGAGTTACAAGGTCAATTTGTATAAGAAACCGTTTATTAGTTCTATCACAAATAGACTGAGTTCAAATTAGTTGAGTAACTAACCAATAAGGAAGTGTCAGTACTGTAAAACCTACCATACGTCGTAATATTGATTGATTTAAATTTGCATCGTTCAGAAAGGAAAATTTGTGAATAGTGTGGAGTTCTCCAACATCTGAGGAGTCCATGCAAACCTCGACGCGTCATCCACCATCTCAAGATGGCACGGCCATCTGTGGTGTTCCTGTCTAAGACGCAACATCACAGATAGCCGTGCGCTCCGACCGCCACGCCGACGGTAAGTCGTACTTATGTTACCCCGGCTATATCATCGAGGAGCAATTCGAGGTAAAGCTGGTGATGATCTGTCGCCGTCTGCGCTGCTTTGCGAACTCTTCCTTCTCCGTCCTTTGGCTGCACGTAGATCATGTCTCCATGAGCCAGATCTATGTTTGCGAATACCGTTCCCACACACGGGAAGATGAGACAACAAGGCTGTTTCAGCACCTTAGCGAGGAGGCTGATGACGCACAGGCGCTGTTTCCGAACGCTGAGTTGATATTTCGGGGTGGCTGCAATGGCCACCACACCTAGTGACTGGGTTTCCTCAAGTTCCTCTCACGCATTCGCCCTTTCCCATGTTCTGACCCAAATGGTACGCGGAATTGCTCGCATACCGAACAGGTCGGACCATGTACCCGCTCTGTTAGACCTGCTGCTGACGAGTTGGCCAGCACAATACAGTGTATTCGGTGGGCGAACTAAATACATAAACAAAGTAAAATATCACTTTACGTCTCTCACTTCAAGTAGTAAGTATATAGTGATTAATTACTATGCATGTACCTACATACTCGTACAAGCAATGTTATGTAGGTACTTGCATAAAAAATACCCCTATTTCCTTTGGTCACGGCTAAACCAATTTATTTCGTTTATTTTTTGTTACTTTTGTTGCCCCGAGTGGGGACGGGGTTTCGTGTTGCAACGGGTAAGAGTACAAAATATCGCCACCCCAATGCATCCCGAGGGTGTCGTAAGAGGCGACTAAGGGAACACTTTCGCAAAAAGATTCATTGTGTAGAGAAGGCAGATTCGAAATGAAATCCGGTTGTCAGTAAAATAACAATCGTTAAGCCAAGTTGAAGGCCTTATGGGCGGCTTGAAAAATTTAAACTGCGGGTCGCGGCGACCTGCGCCTGTCCATTTCAACACGACAATAGTCTCACCACCTATTACGTGGGTCATAAAACTATAAGGTGAATTGTGGGCGTATAATATGCCTCTGCCTACCCCTTCGGGGATAAAGGCGTGATTATATGTCTGTACTTTTGTTGTTATGAGAAGATGTTTTTTTGAAATTTTTTAAGTGAAAAGCAATAATTACAAGGCCAGAAAATGACAAGACTTTGAGGCGGTTTCAATTTTGTTGGGACTGGAGCCGTGACTTGTCTAAATACATTACACCCGATATTCACCGCCAGCTGAGCGGTCTTATTAAACTGCGAATTTGTTTTTTCACCACCGTACCACCATTATATAGCACGAGTCATTTATGGGCCTTTAGGTTAAAAATAACCTTTGCGCTCGGTAAGCCTATTTCGCAATACTCGTATCTTTCGAAAACGCTGTATAGTTTAGTTGCCTGGTATCGGACATTACTTGTGTTAATGCTATCCTGATAGAATTTGAATGTATAATGAAGGCGTACTAGTATGTGGTGTAACGAACAAAATCTTATTACTTTTCAACTATCCTAAAAAATATAAGTTTGTTGAAATTTGGCCGTAGATGGTTACGGCGTAGTCGTCAATGTCCCAGTTACGGCGTAGCTAGTAGACCCCAGGTTACGGCGTAGCTGGAATGATTCAAACTACGGCGTAGGCCTCCAGAAAATGAATGTGAATAACATTAAAATTTAAACAGTCCACAACTGTCAACATCATTCAACGTCTACACTGCTCCTAAAGATTGTCCAAGACCGTTGTTTTGTACTCACTATCGGTAGCCATTGGATAGGTTCAAAACACAATGTAGGTACATAAAACACATGTAAACAAAATCTCTCGGCATTTTACATTTGATCTTGAGTACAATGATTTGAATTATGATAAGATAAGGTAATAGATCAAATCTTTTATAACACTTCATCTTTATCCATTCTGAATCTTATTTGCGTACCTTTCTATGTGTTTTTTTTATAATTTTCCTGTTTTTAGTGACTGTCAATTTAAGAACATAAGTTTAAGACGTTTCTAGTAGGTACTGTAAACAATCTTACGCGATTCAGAGGGTGGATACGTACATGCGTAATAGGTATATCGTAACTTGATCTTAACATGACATTTGTCAATCAATTTTTCAAGTACCTATCTGTATAGATGTCGCGTGACTACTAGGATTTAGCAACCGTTTAAAAAGATAAGGGATTACGAAAGCCTAGGTCACCAGCGACCTCAAACTATAATCGAACAGCGTGTGAAACTATGGCTACTATATGGGTTTCTTTTTATTTAACGTGAGGGAAAATCCATCCAATCCATCCCACCAACTAAAACACCTCACGTAACGCTCACCTAACAGCCTATTGCTGGGAGCACCGGGTAAGCCCTCGGAAGGATATCCCAGGACTCCCAACAGACCAACGGCCACCACTGCGGCCTCGCCTAGGGGGTGGTTCGGGTGCCATCCCACGTCTTTGGGGGGTTTCGGGTGTGATCCCGCTTCTAAGGGGGGGCGTGCGTGAATCTCTCACGTCACGCTGCTGTCATGGGCCTGCTTCTGTAAGGACGGTGAGCAGCCCTCGCACCGTCCTCAGGCCCCCGGTCACTTTATGGGTCTACCGAATCAGATAGATGGAGTATTCCATAGAGAGCAACTGTATAAGTGGCGCCTTTTGCCTAGCAGCATAAATCAGCCATCGTCGACTTGCCGTGACTTGCTGAAGTAGTTGTCGATGCAGATTCGTGAACTAAGTACAGTATGCCATGGATTTTGGTAACAGTTTGAGTCACATCGTACGTTACCGTTACAAAATTAAAACCGTGTAATAATGTCCACTCGTTGATACCAGCCTGAGTATCGGTCTCAGGTAAAAGTCACACTAAATGTCTTCCAATTTCTTAAGTTTATAGAAGGTCGCAAACAAGCGGAATCGAATTAATCTAATACAGAACTCTGTCTTTAGACAAAACAAGGACAAGTGTGTAAAACAGATAAAAGTTGAAATTCGTGCTCTCTCAACTTTTCTTAGAGTTACTGACAAATAAATAAATTCACGGACATTTTCACACAACGCTATCTGATCCCAAAGTAAGCTAGGAATAATCTGCTTGTGTCACGGGTATATTAATACTTATACTTTAAAATACACACTTCTCATACATACAGAAACACCCAAACTCTCGAGACAAACATTTACAGATCACACAAATGTTTGTCTCCGTTTGGGAATCGACCCAGGACCTCATGATCCGCAGTCACACATTTGGACCTCTAGACCACCGAGGCAGATTTATGACAAAGACTTCATAATCTTCGATTAAAACCAACTGTATTTTTAGTTATTAATACTTTATTAAAACCGTATAATTAAATCTACAGAAATATACAGGGTATTCAAACTGAATAGTAATCAATATGTACAAACCAAGTGATTTCCTTCAACAAGATAAGTCGTTAAGCTAGAGAAAATTGACTGAATCCCGACAATCTGTGAGCACACTATTATATTACCATAATCAAGCTGATGTAGAGCTCGCAACTCACTTGAGCACAAATTCAGTCGATGAAGGTTCATTTTCTTCAATCTCGATAATACGATTATAGTTCTGCAAGACTTTGATGTGAAGATGTAGATTGGGGGGCATTGAACCTCAATGAAACAAAGGTAATTAATTACATACTTTTCTTTACATTAATACCGTATTTACTTGGCCGCTAGACAAAATGTAAACAACACTTTAAAACTTTTGTACATTTTTATTACTTTTCACACTAAACTAAATATAGACGGCATGTCTAAGATGCCTACTTAGTCTTATTTTACTTTCACATGTTTATTTAATAAACACACAACACATTTTTCGCCCCACTCGACTAAAAAAGTACGACCTACAGTATAGTACATACTTAGTCATAGTGCCGATCTCAAGGTCGCATGTCAAGTCGAAGTAATAGATTAAGAAGTGTGAATGGCACAATATTTAATGATGACTCTAACGACGTAATCACCGTCTAGACCTGCAGATCCAAACTTACCACCAGTGACCTATAGTCTTCTCGTGATTTGCTTAGAAATAGCTGATTTCATAATAAATCATGCGTAGAGTGCTTAAATATAATATCCCAATAAAAACATCCCATCAAATTTTACAAATTTCAGGCATGTGGAGCTTCAGGATTCCCTGAGTTCTCTATAGCTATAGTATTTATCTCATGTAATCGGGTCCCACTGAAATTAAAACAGAAAGAAAAAACATTAGTAAACACAGCAGATCTAGTGCCTATAGCACATAGACTGACTCGGCGGCGCATTCGGTAGTGTAACCGTCTGCCGCGCTGAGGGTTTGATTCCCAGATCGGTCAAAATATTTGTGTGATCCACAAATGTTTGTTTCGAAGTTTGGGTGTTTGCTATGTATATACCTAATCATGTATGTATTTAGAAATATATAAGTACTTATCATAGAAACACCCAGACTCTCGACACAAACCTTTAAGAGTCACACAAATGTTTGTCTCCGTTGGGAATCGACCCAGGACCTCGTGATCCGCAGTCGCACATTTCGACCACTAGACCAACGAGGCAGGTTAATGACAAAGACTTCATAATCTTCGATTAAAACCAACTGTATTTTTAGTTATTAATACTTTATTAAAACCGTATAATTAAATCTACAGAAATATACAGGGTATTCAAACTGAATAGTAATCAATATGTACAAACCAAGTGATTTCCTTCAACAAGATAAGTCGTTAAGCTAGAGAAAATTGACTGAATCCCGACAATCTGTGAGCACACTATTATATTACCATAATCAAGCTGATGTAGAGCTCGCAACTCACTTGAGCACAAATTCAGTCGATGAAGGTTCATTTTCTTCAATCCAGGTAATACGATTATAGTTCTGCAAGACTTTGATGTGAAGATGTAAATTGGGGGGCATTGAACCTCAATGAAACAAAGGTAATTTTATAAGCTATTATACATACTTTTCTTTACATTTATACCGTATTTACTTGGCCGCGAGACAAAATGTAAACAACACTTTATAACTTTTTTACATTTTTATTACTTTTCACACTAAACTAAATATAGACGGCATGTCAAAGATGCCTACTTAGTCTTATTTTACTTTCACATGTTTATCTATTAAACACACAACACATTTTTCGCCCCACTCGACTAAAAAAGTACAACCTACAGTATAGTACATACTTAGTCATAGTGCCGATCTCAAGGTCGCATGTCAAGTCGAAGTAATAGATTAAAGTGTGAATGGCACAATATTTAATGATGACTCTAACGACGTAATCACCGTCTAGACCTGCAGATCCAAACTGCCTACCAGTGACCTATAGTCTTCACGTGATTTACTAAGAAATAGCTGTTTTTTTTTATATTCAGCACGCCAAATTGACGTCGCCACCAGCCTGATGGAAAGCCGTGGTGCATCTAGCGATTGGGGGCCACTTTTGACAGTGGTCCGCAAGTTGGCGGCCTTGTGATGTGCCTGTTCACGCTTCTCTTGAAGAACCCGGGATTGTAAGATGAGGGAAACACGTGTGCGGGCAGGTCGTTCCAGGTTTTTGTAGTTCGACAGAGGAACGATCTTTTGAAACGCTCTGTCCTGCAAAGATTCTCTCCACCGTGTATGAGTGGCATCTCTGCCCGGCACGCGTTGTTCGGGATCGGAAAGGAGAGGGTGGGATCAGGTTGAAGAGCTCTTCAGAACATTCGCCGTGATACATTCGGTAGAAGGCATCCAAGGACGCTATGGTTCTTCGCTGCGCCAACGGTTCGAGGCCTCCCGTCACCTCAGGACAACCAATTATTCGGATAGCACGTCTCTGCATAGCGTCAAGCGCGTCTAGTAAGTACCTCGCGGAGTCATCCCAAAGACTCTCGCAGAGTCATCTTGCGGAGTCATCAAAAAAAATTCATAATAAATCATGCGTAGAGTGCTTAGATATAATATCCAAAAAAACATCCTATCAAATTTCAAGCAAGCAGAGCTACAGGATTTCCTTAGTTCTCTATAGCTATAGTATTTATCTCATGTAATCGGGTCCCACTGAAATTAAAATTGAAAAAAATGAGTAAGCTCAGCAGATCTAGTGCCTATAGCAGATAGACTGCCTCGGAGGCGCATTCGGTAGTGTAACCGCCGGCCGCGCTGAGGGTTTGATTCCCAGATCGGTCATAATATTTATGTGATCCACAAATGTTTGTTTCGAAGTTTGGATGTTTGCTATGTATAATCTTACTTCTTACAAATCTTACATCTTACAAATATTATAAATGCGAAAGTTTGTGAGTGTGGATGTTTGTTACTCTTTCACGCTCAAATCGCTGAACGGATCGGGCTGAAATTTGGTACAGAGATACATTATAGTCTGGAATAACACATAGGCTACTTTTTATCCCGGGAATAAATTTCCACGGGAACAAATTTTACGCGGACGAAGCTGCGGGCATCAGCTAGTTATGTATATATTTAGAAATATAAAAGTATATTTATCAGTAGTCTAGATCTAGACCCCATAGCACAAACTGATGATATTAGCTTAATTTGGACTAGATGATGTTGTGTGAAAATGTCCACAAACATTATCTATCTATATACACTCGAGAGCAATGAATCCGGGTCACTTAAAGAATCCTAAAAATCTCGGAAACTAAAAATGCTAGGTTAATGCAATAAATTGTATTTAATAGACAATGTAATACTCCTTAAATGAAGGTATTAAAACTTCTTAGTTATTGTAAAGTTATATCATAAAAAAATCAAATTTGAAAAAGGGCCACTTTCGAAGATGGAACTACGAAATTACAGCATTTGGTGTTGCTTTTGTTTGTAATCTGTCATTTATGTGGGTACATAAACCATGTTGATAGTGCTCTATATTCATTAATCAAGCTGAAATTATGTCGCTTACGCCTGAAGAATGCACCAGAATACTTACAATGCTGGAAACCGGCCGGAGTCAGCGCGATACAGCCAGGACTGTCGGTGTGTCGCTGTCAACAGTACAAAGAGTTCTCCGACGTTACGAAGAAACTGGTTCTAACCTACGCAGACCAGGAACGGGCAGAACCAGGTGTACCACAGCACGAGAAGACCGATACTTGGTGAACACCATGCTTCGAAATCGCTTTCTCACAGGAACTGAACTCACCAATCAGTTTCGACGCCTCGGAGGAAGTAACCCAAGTGCATGGACAGTAAGACGTCGGCTTGCTGAATCTAACTTAAAACCCCTTAGACCTGCAAACGGCCCTAAACTGGAGCGTGGGCATCGTATTTCGAGACTAAGGTATGCCCAGAGCCACGTAAATTGGAGTATTGAAGATTGGTCAAAAGTTATGTTCTCCGACGAATCAAAATTTATGCTCTACAAGCACGATGGAAGACACAGAGTGTATCGAAGACCAGGGGAAAGATTCAAGCAAGCATGCATTGAAGAAAAAGTAGCCTACGGTGGTGGGTCTGTACTTGTGTGGGCCGGAATTTCTTCTGAAAGTCGCACAGAGCTGGTGATCATAGAAAACGGCTCTTTAACTAGCGTAAGATATGTGGAAGAAATCCTCAATGATCACGTTGGTCCATTTATGGTCAATTTAGGTGAGGATGCTATATTTATGCATGACAATGCCCGACCTCATACAGGTAGGATTGTGAATGACTACCTTCAAGAGATGAACATTACTCGTAAGGAGTGGCCAGCGCGCAGCCCGGATATCAACCCGATCGAGCATGCTTGGGACGAGCTAGGCAGATGCGTAAAACAACGAAACCCTCCCCCAATCACGCTTCGTGAGCTCAAAATTGCTCTCACAGAGGAATGGGAGAATATTCCCCAAAATCGTATAAGGAACTTGGTGTACAGCATGCCAAACCGCGTAAACGCAGTAATGGAAGCACGAGGAGGCAATACGAAGTATTAAAATTCAAGAAAATCGTAATAAAGGTCAAAAATTTCATGTTTCCTATTTTTGTTTTAAGGAGAGATCAGCAGTTTTTTCTTTATGTAATTTTGTGTTAGTAAAATGTATGGTGACTCATATTTTTTTTACTTTCATTTAAGGAGTATTACATTGTCTATTAAATACAATTTATTGCATTAACCTATCATTTTTAGTTTCCGAGATTTTTAACATTCTTTAAGTGACCCGGATTCATTGCTCTCGAGTGTATATAAAAATCAATGCCACTTTTCGTTGTAATTTTATAACTCAAAGACGGGCTCACCTATCCAAAACCAAATACTTAGGCTTTGTTCGAACTATTTAGAAGATGGTTTATGTGAAGTTTGCTTAAAATCGGTCGAGCGGTTGTTCATTTATCCCGCAGACGAAGTTCGCGGGTCAGCTAGTTTAATATAGCATGTGCCGCAATGCAGATTTTACTTTTAGTGGAACTGATTATATCGGATTTCTCGGATCTCCCATGTTATACCTGCGGGTCTAAAGAGGCAACATTGTAGGTTTCATGAGCTGATCATAATTAATTTTTTTTTTTTCATTTCGATGTGTCCACGTATTTTTTCGGAGTAGCAACATCAATATGATTGAGATTCTTTTAATAATATACTATTTCACGGTCTCTAAAGCATTTCTTGTACGAAAATGACGTACCTACAAGAAATGCTTTAAAGACGTTTAATTAGATTATGAATGAAACACGATGTTGCCTTTTTAGTCCTTCTAGGTGACTTTATGTAAGATATTTAATTTGCACACCGTTATTAATGTTATTTTTTTTCATCTTAACATCTTCTCGCCAATCGGTTCAGTAGTTTCGGAACCTATTCGATGCAAACAAACAATCAAATATTCCCACTTCAAATCAAATTCCAAATCAAATATTAGATAAAAGATTCATATAAACAGGTTGATTCTACAAATACGGCCTCTTTATTATAATTACCGTCGTCATAATAAGATTACTTCGGCCAAGATGGCCTAGACAATTATAATTATGAGATTTTTACAAGTTAAACAGTAAAATTACGTCAGTTGTGAATGTAACAAGGCCACTTATTACTTACTTCGTGCAAAAAATACTTTTTTCTCTTCATCACTTAAATCTTCATCAGTAAATTCGATATTAGTAGTCAATTCAGTTGTGACAGGAATGTTTTTGTTTGTCCGTAAACGATCTGCACTGGTCCGGAACTCCACAGAATGCTTCCTTTTAAAAGACTCTTCCTTGTAAAGGTTGTCAAAATCTTTCATTAATTTATCAATTGGACTTGTAGGATATTCTATTAAACCGATATTGTCTAAAACATCTGGGTACAATGACTCGGAATCTGAACTTAATACTTCTGCCACAGAAGTAGTAATTACTAGTAAGAACAAAGTAATGCAGCCCATATTATCGTTGCTTGTACTAGCAATTGTACTTTTACTCAGCTTCTAGCGTAGACTGTTCGCAAAGGTATTCTAACCCTTTACCACATTTATAGTGATTTATAAAGCGTATAATAAAGGAGAAAGAACCCTTATCACAATATTTATTTCACAGTCCATTTAAACGAGTCAATATTTTTTTATTTTCTTCAATATTACTTCCGCGTATTCAAAGAGATAGGTATGTTTCCCTGAGATAATGGATTAACACACCGACGTTTAGAGCTAGTACTCGTAGTTATCTCGTTAGGAGGCTCGTAAGGTGTTGAAAGTTATACGTACTAAGTCTCCCTAATTTGTGGTTATGTGGTCCCTAAAGTCTCTCGGAAGTACCTAAGATACATAGCTGTGTGTTCCTATGGAAATATACCTCACGTTTTCGTCTGAAGTACAAAGTAAAGTAGGTAGGTAGGTAGGTACGAGTACATCATTTACAATTTTTTGCACCGAAATAATGAAGCTATGAGATGACTGGACTTTTTTCAGGTACGTTGAGAAATATAAAAACGTGTATTAATAAAAACCGGCCAAGTGCGAGTCGGACTTGCGCGCGGAGGGTTCCGTACCAAAAACGACAAAAAAAACCACGTTCGTTATATGAAAGCCCCCATGAATGTCTATTTTGTTTTAATTTAATAATTTATATTAATGAAAATACACAGCTTAATATTCTGTGAGTCTCTATAATCATCTATCTTCTATAATAATACACTCATTTGCAAAAAAAACGGGCGATTTTGATTTTCATTCATATTTAAAAAGATATAATACCAAAAAGGTTTCAATCGTTTGTACACGTTACTGGCCGGTTTTAAAAATGCCGTGGTATTTAAAAAAGTACGTTCTAAATTAAAATTTTCATTTGATGCTCATTTTTACAGAAAACCCCCCTTTATCCTACATTTTTGGCGCCAAGTTCCAGGAGTTAACATCGACTTTCACAACGTTTATTCAATTTTTATCGATTAATTTCATATCCTTGACTGTCAAAGCTTTATTTATAGCTGTTTGGCTGTATCAAAAATGGTAGATAAAGTGGTAAAAGCTACCAAAATTATTGCGCTGCTTGAGAGGGTTGCAGCCAATGTTTCGTGGCTAGGAGGCTAAATCTTAGTCGCTCGACGGTCCAAAGGACCTGGCAGCGATATCAGGAGACTGGTTCCGTCGAGAGAAGGCCTGGTTCTGGAAGAAAACCATGTACCCAACCACGAGATTATCGTTTTCTTGTGAGTCGCGCATTGAGAAATCGCAAATCTTTGTATGTGGATCTTAAGAACAACCTCCAAGAAGTAAGAAATGTGCATATTAGTCTATGGACGGTCAGGAGGAGGCTTCTCGCTGCCAATATACGCAGTCACCGCCCGGCCCGCGGCCCCAAATTACTCCGTGAGCACAGAGTTCACAGGCTTAGGTTCGCTAGAAATTGTGAATCATGGACTCAAGAAGATTGGAATAGGGTTTTGTTCTCTGATGAAGCAAGGATATTTCTGTTCGGTGAAGATCGACGTCGGCGAGTGCTAAGAAGACAAGGAGAGCGCTTTGCAGATGCATGTTTCGAAGAAATCACACCTTATGGTGGGGGCTCTGTTATGTTTTGGGCAGGAATAAATTCAATGGAACGTACAGAGTTAGTCTTCATTGAAAACGGCTCACTGACTGGGCATCGATACATAACGGAAGTTCTAATTCCTCATGCACAACCCGCATTGGCCGCTCTAGGTCAAGACTCGATTTTTATGGACGTCAATGCTCGCGCCCACCGATCCCGCGATGTTAATGCGTATGTGCAAGAGGTCGGCATTCGTCGTTTGGATTGGCCAGCTCGAAGTCCCGACCTCAATCCCATAGAACATATCTGGGACGTTCTAAAACGGCGTGTGAGATCAGTACACCCGGCTCCGCAGACCATCAGAGAGCTGAAGAATGTGATTACTGCGGAGTGGAAACGTATTCCGCAAGCAAGTATCCGGGATATACTCGCTAGCATGCCCAGACGAATTCAAGCTGTGATTTTAGCTAGAGGGAGTCACACTCGATACTAAACATTTATCTGCTTTTACTTTATTAAAGAAAAACAAACAAAAAAACATTTTTATTTTTACTTCATGAGCATAATGCACTACTAGCGAACATACACTACTAGCGAGGTTTAGCATTATTTCCCATAAATTGTAACAAAATTTTATGAAATACTGATGAAAACGATTATTAACCGACTTCAGAAAAAGGAGGAGGTTCTCAATTCGTCTGTATGTATTTTTTTTTATGTATGTTAAGCGATATTTCCGTCAATTATAGACGGATTTTAAAATTTCTTTTTTTGTTGAATAGGGTTTACTTCTGAGGTGGTCCCATTTTCACCTGGTCAGGATCTGATTATGGGATCCAGGAGAAAACGAAGGCAACCACCGAAAATTGTAGGGACAACTAGTGCGCTTGTTAACTTTTTAATTAAGTGCTTTAATGTTCTACACTTTAATGAAGGTCTAGAGTCGACCTGATGATAGAGTCGAAAGACAGACGAGGGCATTCCTTAACAATTTACAGCAGTTACCTTGTGTTTGGGCTTGATTGATTTGTATTGATGAGAACTTTACACCTAGATTTATAGATCTGACTTTAAAAAAAAAGGAAGTTGTCAATGTTTTATGTACCTATGTTCACCGATATTTCGTCAATTATAGACGAATTTAAAATCTGCTTTTTTGGATAGAGTTCACTTACGAGGGGGTCCCAATTTCACCAGGTCAGGATCTGATGATGGGATTCAGGAGAAATCGAGGGCAACCACCGAAAATTGTAGGGACAACTAGAGTGCGTTTGTTAACTTTTTAATTCAGTGCTTTGATGTACTACAATTTAATGAATGTCTGGAGTCAATCTGATGATGGAACCGAAAGACAGTCGAGGGAATTCCTTAATGATTTACAGCAGCTACCTTGTGTTTGGGCTTGATTGATTAGTATTGATGAGAACTTTCACCTAGATAGATATATTTTTCGGTTCACCCGTCACTTAAAACAATGAAAAAAAAATTTTTCAATAAAAAATAAAACCGACTTCAAACAAATCCTGAAAAATAAAATTTACAAAGCACAAAGTAATATGTATTTTGATTTATTAGATTTTATTCAATATAATATTGAAGTTGGTGCCATGAATAATACCTACATAAAACTATGGGTGTAGGTACTTGGCGCCGACTTCAATATGATATTGAATAAAATCTGATAAAATCAAAATACATATTACTTTGAGCTTTGTAAATTTTATTTTTCAGGATTTGTTTGAAGTCGGTTTTATTTTTTATTGAAAAATTTTTTTTTTCTTATTATTTTACCAATTTGTGAGGATAAAACTACCTATAATTATCAAACAAAGCAATATTAACATTTGAAATGGTTCATTGCTTAGGTGCCCGTTTTTTTTTGCAAATGAGTGTAAAATGATTGAAAAGTCAAAACAGTACATTGGAAATATTTAAAAAAAAATACTCGTTGGGTGTTCAACATAAGATACAGAAGCCGAAAATATAGTTAGAAAATTTTGTTGTGAAAATCCATGTGGGTTCGGGATCCTAAGAAAAAAGTAGGTATGTAAGAAAGCGAAACCATGAGACCTTAATGCAAATGAGAGATCTTTAAAAATTGATGATGAGTCATAGACCAAGCTGAGCCACAAACTTCACTATGGCATTTAAAGCTTACTTAATACCTATACTTACCTAAACATTGCATTAAATTTTATTTGCAAGTGGGTACCTACCTATAGTCTTAATATACTTTCCCTCTTATTTGCAGTTCTTCTTATTTGCCAGCAATGCAGGCGCTGAATGAGAAAGGGGCCAGACCGCATCGCCGCCGTTCAGAATTCGCAATGAGGTGAACAATGGATCATCCGGATATTGCCTGTCAACCGAGCTACCTACACGAGCAGCGCTAAACGATACTAGGTCGACCGTTGCCGCTTGCCGCCCGCTGGACCGGGGTAGAATGTTTCCATAAAACATGAAGCTAATACTTTAGTAGGTATTTGATGTGTATTTATAGCCTTTTTCCATAAAATATGATACACTAACTTTTTAATACCTGCTTAATGAAGTGGGTGGAAAAATTTTTGGCCACTAGAGGGCAACTGCCTTAAAAATGCTTTAGTAATCTAACTCATTATACTGAAAGAAAACATTTCTTTAATTTTAAAAACCTGCATTCGTAGATTTTCTTAATTTCGCTTGTCTCACCCGAGTATAGGTACATACATACATATAATCACGCCCTTTTCCCCGAAGGGGCAGGCAGAGGCATAATATACGCCAACATTTCACCTTAGTTTTATGTCCCACGTAATAGGTGGTGAGTCTATTGCCGTGTTGAAATGGACAGGCGCAGGTCCCGCGACCCGCAGTTGAAGTTTTTCAAGCAATTTAAGATTAAGTCTATTCTAAAACAATTCAATTAAATTATTTTACAATAGCCTTAACCATTAAGCTATTTTATAATTAAGTCAACACGCCAGTTTAGATTTAGGTAGGTACCCTCAGATTCAAAGGAACCCTTGAATTCTAGGTTTAGCCAAAGTTAGACGTCTCTAATTTCTGAACTACAAAACCCTCAATATTGGCACTTGTGTCGAACGATGCTTAAAGTATCTACTCCCTTTCTGACACTAAAAAAATCTTTGAAATCGGACCCCGCGGTGAGAAATTATAGGTGAAACACCATTTTATTTATCATCCCCTCTCCTGAAGGAACCGCGCTAAATATCGAGATCAAAAGTACCTATCCTAGAACCTTCCTCGGAACAAAAGCTCAGATTGTGCCAAGTATCATTCAAATTGATTCAGTAGTTTCGGCGTGACGCTCATTCGGGATACAGACAGACAGACATGAACATTTTAAATTACATTTTCAGCTTCAGTATCGATTAGAGAACGCTGAAAATAAATAAAAATAAAAATTTTCAAAATATTTTCCATGTGCAGACTCTCTACCTTCTACAGTTTTATTATATGTAATAGACTAGCGGAGGTCACGCGGTTTCACCCGCGTAGTTCCCGTTCCCGTGGGCATACGGTAATAAAATATAGTCTTTGTTCACCGCAAAGAGTGTAGCTTTCCAACCACAGTGAAAGAATTTTTCAAATCGGTCCAGTAGTTCCGGAGCCTATTCGTTACAAACAAACAAAAAAACAAAAACAAATCTTTCCTCTTTATAATATTAGTATAGATTATTGTGGATAGAGACACCCAGACTCGTGAGATCAATATTTATGGATCACGCAAATTTTTGTCTCCGGTTTTATGAACTCCTAACCAATGAGGCAGTCAATTGGCACATTAGTTCGACAAAAGAGTTCAACCTCTTTCAACTCTTTGCAATTCAGAATCTCAGGCACGATCAGATATAGGCAAGATAGATAGAGGATTAGATGTGTTAGGTTGTTTTATTACAGGTGAAGAGTGTCCCATCGTCTATTACGTAAATATAGGACAAAATACAAATGATGAAATGTAATCTTGGCGTGTAGTGTACAATTAGGTATATATTATAGTAATGATAAGTATATAATGCCTCTGAATGCCGTTTCGGGAGTAAACAAATATGTTTGACACAACAGGAAGTAGGTATTGTGTATAACATTTACCACATAAACGAATGCACCTAAAAAAATAAGGACTGTCTTTTATTTACGTTGATACGTACGTATTAGTATCGAGCTTTTATAAAGGTTGACAAAAATAAATGATCCACAAAGCGCCGAGGACAATCCTAGAGGGGAGGGTCACCCGAAACGCGTGAAGAATTCACAATGAACGAGGTCGAATATTTATCATCCGTTCAGCTATCAACGATTAGATTGGCGCGCACAAATACGTGCCCCTATATTAAATGAATTCCAAAATTATTGCTTGGCTACGGCATTTTCCGCGTAGTAGTGCTTACATCCGTGATAGTGCTAGACATTGAACTTGATGCATTAAAATATAAAAAAACCGGCCAAGTGCGAGTTGGACTCGCCCATGAAGGGTTTCGTAGCAGCAAGTAACATAATATAAAAGTTCTTATAGTTCGTTGTAACTTTGATTGATGTTTTAACACGTTCGCAGTGGTAGTGATTTTTCGTGTGTGTCAGAATGGCGTGAATGGTGTCTGAATAGTCACAAAACTAGGACCAAAAAACTGTACCTAAACTGTACTAAACTGTACCTATGTTAAAAAAAACTGTACCTCAAGCAATTCTATATAAATAGAAAAAAATATGGACACGCCATTCTGACGTCAGGTTGGCGCGCATAGTCGTGTATCGCCCCAACGTGTGGAAACTATGTTCTGGAACATATATCAATAAACTGTACCTAAACTGTACCTCATAAAACTGCTATTAAAAAAATTAAAATCACACGTGATATCTGTCAAATCAAGAACAAAAATTTGTTAGGGTTTTTAAACTCACACGACTTGCACTACACATTATAATACAATTCTGGTCTTTTTGCGTATACTTCTACCTGTTCTCACCTCTAGACGTTTCGGCTATATTGCAACAGCCAGCCGTGGTCACGAGTAGACTGGGGAAAGTAGCAGGCGCCGTCATCTCGTACCGGCGATCGTACATGTACCCACATAAAGATTTTTGTTAACACTCATTAGGGTTGCGACGCACTACACTCACTATATCTGAACGAATCTATCTATCTACCGAACGCCATTACTACCGAAGGATTGTTCGTGAAACTATTGAAATTAAGAAGCATCATAATTTCAACCGGGACAGTGGTCACAAGCTTTTCTCCACATGGAATCAGGTAGTTAAAATCGCGTAGTATTCGTTCAGACATAGTGAGTGTAGTGCGTCGCAACCCTAATGAGTGTTAACAAAAATCTTTATGCTGGGTACGAGAGCACAGCGCCCGCTGCTTTCCTCAGTCTACTCGTGACCACGGATATAGTCGAAACGTCTAGAGGTGAGAACAGGTAGAAGTATACGCAAAAAGACCAGAATTGTATTATAATGTGTAGTGCAAGTCGTGTGAGTTTAAAAACCCTAACAAATTTTTGTTCTTGATTTGACAGATATCACGTGTGATTTTAATTTTTTTAATAGCAGTTTTATGAGGTACAGTTTAGGTACAGTTTATTGATATATGTTCCAGAACATAGTTTCCACACGTTGGGGCGATACACGACTATGCGCGCCAACCTGACGTCAGAATGGCGTGTCCATATTTTTTTCTATTTATATAGAATTGCTTGAGGTACAGTTTTTTTTAACATAGGTACAGTTTAGTACAGTTTAGGTACAGTTTTTTGGTCCTAGTTTTGTGACTATTCAGACACCATTCACGCCATTCTGACACACACGATTTTTCTAACCGAAAATTGCGGTTTATGACGTATTAAAAAAAAACTACCAGCTCTATCTCGTTCAAACCAATTTTCGTTGGTAGTTTTTATGGCAATGTACATCATATCTTCTTTATAGATTTATCATTCTCTTAGTTTAGAAGTTAGAGGGGGGGACACACATTTTTCCACTTTGGAAGTGTCTCTTGCGCAAACTATTCAGTTTAGAAAAATATGATGTTAGATACCTCAATAGCATTTTTGAAGACCTATCTATAGATACCCCACACGTATGGTTTTGATGAAAAAAAAATTTGAGTTTCATTTCTGAGTATAAGGACCCCCAAATTTTACTGCTTTTTTTCTAGTTTTACATAAAAATCTTAATGCGGTTCACAGAATACATCTAGTTACCAAGTTTCAATATCATAGGACTTATAGTTTCGGAGAAAAGTGGCTGTGACACACGGACGGACAGACAGACGGACAGACAGACAGACAGACAGACATGACGAATCTATAAGGGTTCCGTTTTTGCCATTTGGCTACGAAACCCTAAAAACCATTCAAGTGCGAATCTATATCCCTCACGGAGGGTTCCGTAACAAAAACCGCAATAAATCACGTTTGTTCTATAAGAGGAAGGGGTAGGCAGAGGCATATTATATGTCCACATTTCACTTTTTTTTTCATTTGTCCTACGCACTTCCTACGTAATAGGTGATCATACGTGTTGCCATGTTGTTTTGGACAGGCGCAGGTTCTCACTACCTGCAAAGACCTTCAATTTAGCTTAACGACTGCCAACCGGGACCGAGGTGGCGGCAAAACATGACTTCCGAATCACGGAAACACACGCAAATAAATGTCACAAAGTGATCACCCATCCAAGCATGCTGGTCACCCATCCAAAGACCGGCCATAGTAAAAGTTTCTTACAGCAATGATAATTTACAGAACATCGAGTCCGACGGACCACGTGCGCTTCCTTACGTAACCTCGTAAGGCCTTGCATACTAAAAATAGTACAAAATAGTGCATAGCATTCAAACCTAGGGGAGATGTAGGTAATGGGGATCACTTAAGCAAAAACAGAAATGAAAACATATTTATCAATCAACGATTTATTGTTCTATACTAATTATAAACTTCACTTTCTTAACTATCAACTCAGATCAACTTTTATCATATAAGTTTACTAATTTTGGTACAATCATCAAATTAAAAAAATTTACGTTTGATTACCATTGTCAACATCGGTTGGCAATGGTGATCAGTATGTGGGCAATGGTGATCAACACATATCGCATACATAATTGTGCGCGGAATCCCATCCAGAACAGTCGGCATGAGCCCAGAGCCCACAAGAAGTGCACCGATACCATGTCTCGTTGTCTCGCCCGAATTCACCACATACAAGACACAAGTTACCTGCATCTTCTGCATCATCATTTTCATCATCCTGACATAACTCGTCCGTATTTACGTCTGACATCGAAGTGTCATTAGAGTCCTGTAGAATTTTCTTCTTAACCTTCTCACGACTGATCATTTGTGGATTGCTCTTCTTTCCTACTCCTTTTCTTTATTTTTCACAGCTTTTTCCTTCCTTTTATTTTCTTTATCCACTAGGGCGTCTTTGAGCGGTGTAGATGTCAAAATAGTTGCGTGCTGTTTTTTTCTCCCTCGGTTAGTCTTGACAACAGTTATTTTATTAGGCATCTGAATGAAATTTTCAATAGTAGGATTAGGTGCCATGTCAGTCGTTGGTTCAGAAGTAGTAAGACAAAATGTGGATGTGCTCGGAATAGGACTATTCGGATCTAGCTCAGTAGTAGCTGGTAGGGGTGGTACGGAGTCATCAGCAACAACAGAAGTCGATTCTAAAATAGAGTCAGCAACATCTTGAAGAACTTGAACAACAATTGGTTCTAACTGAAGGACTTCAGCTCGCAGAAAGTCTTCATCTGAAAAAACATTGGGATTTATAGGATATATGCCTGTTGCTCTAAATCCAGCTTCGCCTTTGCTCATGGAGGCAACATTAGAAAATGCTTTTTTGACTAAACTAAACCAGTCGCCGGTCGTGAACGAAGATGACGCAATACTAGCGTATAAGTACATTAGCAGCGCTCGCTCGCATTCGGTTTTTGTTATTTTAAGGTGATCACCATTGCCAACTGTCTCCCATTGCCTACATCTACAGGCGCAGGTTCTCACTACCTGCAAAGACCTTCAATTTAGCTTAACGACTGCCAACCGGGACCGAGGTGGCGGCAAAACATGACTTCCGAATCACGGAAACACACGCAAATAAATGTCACAAAGTGATCACCCATCCAAGCATGCTGGTCACCCATCCAAAGACCGGCCATAGTAAAAGTTTCTTACAGCAATGATAATTTACAGAACATCGAGTCCGACGGACCACGTGCGCTTCCTTACATATTATAGTAGATACCTACTTAGTTTATAAACAATAGTCAACATATCAATCAATGGTAGTAGGTAACGCATAAGTTATAGTTTGTTGATTGAAGGTTATAGTAGGTAATTAATCATAGTTTATAGGTTAAGTACCTACCTCTATTTGTAGGTTAACCAATGAACTATTTATTTAAGTGTCTACTTATATTAGCTAGCAGGTACTTCTTTTGAGCGATACAACGAGTACTAAAGAGAAACGCTCAATCTCCTCGTGTACCTCTCTCACCACTCAGTACGGCTGACACTTATTATACGAGCCGTACCAGTATCCCTAGGTGCGCAGTGAAAGAAAGCCGTAAACAGCTTGTGTCCGAAATCAAGGCTACTCTCGCATGTGTCTGACAGGCGAATCTTTGTTTAATTATTCCTTGCACTTGTCTTATTTAACCCTACAAAATCCAGACCTGGATTATTCCGGTAATCCACCCCAAAAAATCCACCCAATGGGGTGGATAACCGGAGTTACATGTAATGGTATGTCCGGAATTCCACCCAAGGGGTGGAGTTCCGGATCTATCCTTGATGAATAAAAAAGATAAAAAAAAACAAATGAAGATCTAAAAAACAAATGAAGATCGGCAAAACAAATGAAGATCGTCAAAACAAATGACGGTCGAAAAAACAAATGGAGATCGGCAGAACAAATGAAGATTGTCAAAACAAATGACGGTCAAAAAAACAAATGAAGATCAGCAGAACAAATAAAGATCGTCAAAACAAATGACGGTCGGATAAACAAATGACAATCGAAAAAACAAATGAAGATCGGCGAAATAAATGAAGATCGTCAAAACAAATGACGATCGGGTAAACAAATGACGATCGAAAAAACAAATGAAGATCGGCAAAACAAATGAAGATCGTCAAAACAAATGACGGTCGAATAAACAAATGATTGAACAAAATTTTGTCGATCTTCATTTGTTTATCCGACTGTCATTTGTTTTGTCGATCTTCATTTGTTTTGTCGATCTTCATTTGTTTTGTCAATCTTCATTTGTTTATCCGACCGTTATTTGTTTTGTCGATCTTCACTTGTTTTTTCGATCGTCATTTGTTTATTCAACCGTAATTTGTTTTGACGATCTTCATTTGTTTTGCCGATCTTCATTTGATTTTCGATCGTCATTTGTTTATCCGACCGTCATTTGTTTTGACGATCTTCATTTGTTTCTTTCGATTCATCTGTTTTGCTGATCGCCATGTGTTTTGTCCATCTTCGAAACCCACCCATTTCATGGGTGGATTAACGGACTTATTGGATTAATAATATATAATTCCGGAAATCCACCCCTTGGGTGGAATTTCGTGGGTGGATTACCGGACTATTTTGATTAATAATATATAATTCCGGAAATCCACCCAAGGGGTGGATTTTTATGGGTGGATTAACGGACTAATCCAAATGTGACTCCAATACTATAGCGATCCTTGGTGTTGACATCTCCAGCGACATTCAGTTCCGCAGTAATTTGAAGGACAAAGTCAAGCTAGCGTCCAAGAAGCTCCGAGTGCTCAGCAGGCCCCACCCGGTAGGTACTTTAATGCGGCGCAAACATCGCTTCTCCTGCAGTCATCTGAGCAGCTGCATATTCAGCTACGTTTTACTCAGTGCAAAGGCAAGTCATGGTACTTGTCAACGATCCCATACTTACAGGTGATGTGTGTGTAACCTCTTCGCGACAGGAGAAACTTTGTCTCCATAAACGTGTTCTATCGCCTGTACAATGGTTTGTGCTCTGAGGAATTGTTTCATATGATGCCCACAGCTACGTTCTATCTAGAGTTGGAACTGTGGCCTTTATAGCTGTTTTACCATCGCGGATGCGAAGGTTAACGGAAGCGGAGGTGATAGTAGATGTGGCAACTGTGTTTTTTTAGAATTCTTCTGAAGAAAGCTTATTGTTAACTGCATTTTTTTCATGAGACGAGGTGAGGCCTTCTCCTGTATACGGATCAACTGAAAACAGTTTTAATGAAGCGCAAATAAATTTTTGAAGTTAAACTTCTTTATCGGCGTTGGAAAAAAATTTGCGTCACGTCACGTCACGATTTTTGGTTACGCGCCATCTTTGTTCTTTTCCCCACCACGGTGGATTCGAATTAAGAGTACTTTATCCAGGGATAGCATATCATTTAAGGGTTTTTGGACTTTTGGGCTTTTGGACTTTTGGACTTTTGGATGGGACATTGGTACTTTGGGACTTTTGGACTTTTGGACTTTTGGACTTTTGGACTTTTGGACTTTTGGACTTTTGGACTTTTGGGACTTTTGGACTTTTGGACTTTTGGACTTTTGGACTTTTGGACTTTTGGACTTTTGGACTTTTGGACTTTTGGACTTTTGTACTTTTGGACTTTTGGACTTTTGGACTTTTGGACTTTGGGACTTTGGGACTTTGGGACTTTGGGACTTTGGGACTTTGGGACTTTGGGACTTCGGGACTTCGGGACTTTGGGACTTTGGGACTTTGGGACTTTGGGACTTTGGGACTTTGGGACTTTTGGACTTTTGGCCTTTGGGACTTTGGGACTTTGGGACTTTGGGACTTTTGGACTTTGGACTTTTGGACTTTTGGACTTTTGGACTTTTGGACTTTTGGACTTTTGGACTTTTGGACTTTTGGACTTTTGGACTTTTGGACTTTTGGACTTTTGGACTTTTGGACTTTTGGACTTTTGGACTTTTGGACTTTTGGACTTTTGGACTTTGGGACTTTGGGACTTTGGGACTTTGGGACTTTGGGACTTTGGGACTTTGGGACTTTGGGACTTTGGGACTTTGGGACTTTGGGACTTTGGGACTTTGGGACTTTGGGACTTTGGGACTTTGGGACTTTGGGACTTTGGGACTTCGGGACTTTGGGACTTTGGGACTTTGGGACTTTGGGACTTTGGGACTTTGGGACTTTTGGATGGGATCTTGGTACTTTGGGTCTTTGGGACTTTGGAACTTTGGGACTTTGGGACTTTGGGACTTTGGGACTTTGGGACTTTGGGACTTTGGGACTTTGGGACTTTGGGACTTTGGGACTTTGGGACTTTGGGACTTTGGGACTTTTGGACTTTTGGCCTTTGGGACTTTTGGACTTTTGGACTTTTGGACTTTTGGACTTTTGGACTTTTGGACTTTTGTACTTTTTGACTTAATTTAAGGTGAGGTGAAAATTAAGTTTATGAAGAAGTTTCACTTCTTACGTGTGTACACTAAGTACACGCAATTTTTTAGTAGCCATCTACGGTGATCTTCCTGAAAAGGTTCGAAATCACGCGTAGGATAAATAAAAACAGACTTTTTTAAACTTTAAACAACGTGTTTTTAAATTAGCTTCGAACATATTTACACATTATTTACTATTATAAAAATATAGTCTACGATAAAAGGAACAATAAATAGAACTTACTAATGAATAGACTTAACGCCAATAGTGAGTAGGTAATGTTTGTGCATCGGAAAATATCGAAAACATCGTATCGCACTCCTAATTTCTACCTTATGTCCTAAATTTCAAAAACCCCGATCGCCAGACTGTTCTAATAAGCCCAAACATGGTATAGTAAGTTCAACTCATCAGTGCGCGCGGCGCTATGTGTGCGTGCGCTAGTAATTATACAGCTTTCATTTGTGTGCCAGTGACGCAGCCGTCTTCACAGAGTACATTTGTTTATTATGAGATAGAGACGTACTCGACTTATTGACGACACCAGCGGTGCCAAGCAGTCTTTGCAGGAAACTCTCTGCGAGGCCGCGAAATAAAAATTATAATAAACAAAAAGCATACAGCGTCATCTACCACGTTTTGAAGGCAACTCTTACGTTATAATGAAACAAAATTAAATATCATGACAATTCTCAATGTAACTGCAATGTTGACATCCTGTGTAAGTTGGTTACATTATAATCCATTACACAGTGTTCTAAGTGATAATACCATGGGTACAGTCGTTAAAGAAAATGTCTAGTTCTTCACGGAGAAAATGTTTAAGAAGTTAGATAAATATTTTTTAAGTGTCAATTCGATGTAATTAATATTTTTTATCACTACATATATATTATTATAAAACAAAGTTCTTCACGACAAACTTAAAAACTACTGCATTGATTTTCATGCTGAGATCACCAATGATTCTTGAGAACGGTTTGCGTATACAGGATGTTGATCTGCATTTGTGCATTACTTGCACACATGACTGTACTGCCTACACTCGTTGATATTTCGGGATAAAACGAGACACCTTTTTTTACACTTTTTTTTCTCTGCTTAAATTCTTTTCTATTTGCTATGGGAACTCTACTGCTTATACTAAACCAATATTAAGTGAAAAAATGGGGCAGTAAAATTAAGTTCTTAATAATTATTAAATAAAATAAATTTAAAAAGCAACTCGTATGAATCGGTTCTAAATATTCTAATAATACTATTACCTACATAGGTACATTTTCACCGTTCATTCAAAACCGTTTCTTCTTTGCCTACAGTTTAGTAGGCACATACAAATGTGTAGGCATAGGCAAAGGAGGCGGTGGCGGCGCGGCGCGTGTAAGTTACCCCTCCAACCGCCGCGCAGGAGCGAGCGGCTCAGGCGGCGCCTTTGATCGGTGAATTTGAAATTTTGAATTAATTAGTCGCTCGCCCGCGTTCAGCGTGAGTATAACCGCACGCGCCGATATCTACGTACTTCCTCGACATGCACAAGGTCGTGGTACACAAGGCCTATCAGCTGATCGGCAAGAGCAGATTCTCAATTATTTTGAGGAAGAACCTCGAGCCAGTACGCGTGAAGCCGTTCGCCTTTTCGGTGTTCATCATACCACAGTGTGGAAGCTGCTGAATCGCGAACTAATGCATCCGTTCCATTTCCGACGTGTTCAAGAGTTGCATCCGCAGGACAATAACGCTCGGACAGTTTTTTGTCACTGGCTCCTTGAACATCAGGACGTGAACATTTTGTGGTCCGACGAATCATTGTTTACGCGCGTGGGCGTTTATAACGTCCACAATGAACATTGGTGGGCTCACCGACAACACAACCCACATGTTACTACGCGGGACTCGTTCCAGGTCCGGTTTAGTCTGAATGTGTGGGCTGGTATCATCGGTGATCATCTACTTGGCCCATATTTTATTGACGGACGTTTGAACAGTGCTACATACTTGGTGCTACTCCGACATGTGGTTAATGAGATGCTCGATGACATTCCACTCGCATTTCATAGGGACTTGTACTTCCAACAGGACGGTGCGCCACCTCACTATGGACGCCAAGTGCGCGAATATTTAAGTGAAGTGTTTGGTACGCAGTGGATAGGCCGTGGTGGACCGGTAGCCTGGCCGCCGCGTTCACCCGACCTAACGCCCTTAGACTTTTATTTGTGGGGAGATATTAAAAGACTTGTTTACAATGAAGACATTGTGAGTGTTACACAATTACGTGAAAGAATTGTTTTGGCATTTGAACAAATATGCTAGTGCTTCGCAGCTTAAAACGCAACTTAGTGCGCCGCGCCAATCTGTGCATAGACACTGGGGGTGAGCATTTTGAACAATTATTGCGTGTTACATGATTTTGTAAATAGGTATTTAAGCATTGATTCTCAATTAATTCTGTAAATAAGTTGATTTAAAATTTTTAACTACGCCAGAAATGCTTCATTTCAGAATACTTTTCTCATACCTAATGTTTACTAACAGTACTTAATGTTTTTGTTTGCAATTGCATGATAAATAGCGTGTTTCTGCCGGTCCTAAGCCCTTGAAGTAGGAAGGAATCTTTTAAAACAACATAAACTCATCATCAAATCATTAATATCAAATCAAAAAAGTACATATAGGTCACCGAACTTGTCAGCTGGAACTAAAAACTCATGAAACCTAATAACTAATGGCTTCTCTACACTGCCCGCAAAGTTCATAGGCGAAGTACTCTAGAAACTTTGTCTAAGTTCGAAAAAAGTGCGTCACTACACACTCAGTGGTGTCAGTAGCCTGCGCACGCACATTGCCGCCGTTTGTAATGAACAAAGAAATTTGTGTGGCAGAGTTTCCAGGAACAACATAATTTGCTCCTGACCACTGTTTGACGCTGATAATTGGATCACATACACCAAAGCACTAATTATAGCTTAAATCACGCGCCGGCAAAGCACCGGCACACACGATGTCGGCCAAGTAGTGTAGAGAGGTACTTCGTGAACGCACTTCCCGCATCTTTGGGCCCATTGACTGAGGCGCAAAAATCGACAGCAAATAAAGTCGCCTGAGGGGAGGTATAGTTTTTGACGAGGTAAGCCGAAGTGCCTCTTTACACTATCGTATTCATTTAACTTCGTTCAACTTCGCGGGCAGTGTAGAGGAGCCATGAGATGCGATACGTAGCCGCATTATCTAGGTACCTACTATTGTCTAGCTTTAAGCCCAGGCCACACCGCCAGCGGGCGGGCGAGCGAGCTAGGCGGGCGGGTGAAGTGAGATATTGAAGTTATGCAAACTACGCGACATTGCCGAGCTAAACTATGGGGTTTACACCAAAAACTACATACGGAAGGGCGAACCGGGTAGTGCGGATGAGACTAGACACGTGGACACTGCTATTCGAATGACAAGCGACGACTAGTCTGAGTACCCGAAACGGGGAGGACGGTAGTTAAGCTAGCGAAGCGGGCGCGCCTAACGACGAAAACGAGTAGCTTCGCTCGCATCAGCCACGTAGGTTATTCGGCAGCTCGCAGTGTGCCTAGCTCGCTCACCCGCCCGCTGGCAGTGTGACTTGCGCTTTAGCGTTGGCTCGGCGACGTAAACATTAAATACACGGGTGAAGATTTTTTCTTCGTAAATCATATTTCACTAAAAACAGGATTTTTGGGGTTTTGTTATCTACTGTGTTGCTGTGTTGCTTGCAATCGATAATATGTACCTATAGTACACTACGCACTGAAGGAGGCTTGTGCACGACCAAATCAACAGCTTGTATAATTTGGTGAGTTTGTTTGACATTGACTAAAATATAACGATATTAGTTGGAGATGTCGGAAAAAAATCAGGTGTACGGGAGCTTTTAACGAAAACGTTGCCTAAACCCTTCGAGTCATAACAAAATAGGGTCCGTAACTTAATTTCGAGAGACATATGTTCGATTATTGGAATATCGACTGAACGATTGTGCGAATATAGTTTATTGCGAAACAACTTTTTGTCGCTAAACGCTGCTTCGACTGAACGATTCTTCGAATATAATCGATAGACTGATCTTTCGAATGTTAAAATTTATTACATTCAAATTGATTGGTATGTATGAAGAAAAAACATAATTTTTAATCAAGTAGGTATTTATTTAAACTATACAAAATTGACATAAAATAATAAAAAACTAAATATTTATGTAAGGGTTCTTTTATTTTTTAGAATGGCAAACGTAAGCCATCGACCTCATGAAGTCGCCTCTCCATGTGATTTAAAAGTTTTTTTTCATTTTTTCTTCTTTTCCTGCCTGCTTTTTGTTTTTGTTAGGAGACACCGACTCATCTTTGTCTCTAATATCTTTCTGTAATCAGCTCATTAATCTTTTGTTCTCTTTCAATTTCTTTTATTGTTTTAAATATGTTCCACTTCCTTCTTCCTAGGAGGACTCCTAGGAAGTTTTAAAAACACCGCTCCGGAATGGACATTCCGGAGCAGTGATGCCATGAATCAACTGAATTTTGTGAATTAGAAGTGTTTGATACTAAACGATCATGGATAGACCATGTTTCAGGCGGGAAAGCGGGAACATTTTCTAAAATCAGGGAGACACTGACTCGTCTCTCCCAACAAAAAAAATTACAAAAATAAAACCGACTTCAAACAAAAGCTGAAAAATATTTTTTTGCCTCGGTTGCCCTCGTTTTCTCCTGCATCCCATCATCAGATCCTGACCTGGTGAAAATGGGACCACCTCAGAAGTCAACCCTTTCCAACAAAAGAAAAAAAATGAAATCCGTGTATAATTGACTGAAAAATCGGTGAACATACAGACGAAATTGAGAACCTCCTCCTTTTGAAGTCGGTTAAAAAGAAAAAGCATGCAGGAAAAAAAGAAAAATTGAAAAACTTTTGAATCAAAAAGACCACAGGAGAGGCTTGACTTCGTGAGCTCGATCCAATCAATTTGCATGTAACTCCTCTAAATTGAACATTCGAAAGATCAGTCTATCGATTAATAAATATTCGAAGAATCGTTCAGTCGAAGCAGCGTATAGCGACAAAAAGTTGTTTCGCAATAAACTATATTCGCACAATCGTTCAGTCGATATTCCAATAATCGAACATATGTTTCTCGAAATTAAGTTACGGACCCTAACAAAATAATGTATGGTAGAATTGTGTAACTTATAAAGGCCTACAGAATAGTCGAAAAATGATAGAGCTCCAAATCCTAATGCAGAAAGAAATAGAAATGCAGAGATGATGGTCGACAGAAAAAACATTGCTTATACAGTAAATCTATACTTATAATAAAACTGTAGAGGGTCTCCCGACTGTACATGGAAGATATTTTGAAAATTTTAAGTGTAGGGCGTTCTCTAATCGATACTGAAGCCGAAAATGTAATTGAAAATTTTCATGTCCGTCTGTCTGTCTATCTGTATCCCGAATAAGTATCACGCTGAAACTACTGAATTGATTTAAATGAAACTTGGTACAATCTGAGCTTATGATCCGAAGAAGGTTCTGGGATACTTTTGATCCCGATATTTTGCACGGTTCCTTTGGGAGAGGGCAGGGCAGTTTTGTGACGCTGCTTGATGAGTCTGATGAAGAAATACCTCTCCTTTCGTACACCTTATGTGACGCAAACGAAGTTGCAAGGGTCAGCTAGTTTGTAATAAGATTGATGACATTCTTTAGCCACATGGCTTGAAAGTTCTTCGGCTACCACCGCGGCACCGTATCATCCTGAACTAAACCCAATCGAAAATGTAGGGGGAATAAAAAAAATATATAATGCCTCGCATAGCATCGAACAAAATGTGATGGGAATAATGAAATTAATAAACGAACGTTAAGGTCAAATTTATGAAGAGATGTGGCGTAATACAAAGAAGAAGAATACTATGGACATTTTGATATGGAATCTGAATTTATAATTAACCTTGTAGAGAGCAGCGAATCCTAAATTTCCTCAATTTTATTCTTTTAGCAGCAAAACATATTAATATGTTTAACATACTTTTCACCCCTTAAGTTTTTTATTTTAGTTAAACGAGTGTTTTTGTATTTTGTACTTCACTGTACCTCTTAACACGCACGCGAAGTCACTGTGTTTATACGAGGTTTACCCACACATAGGGCCGCGCGCACAGATGAGTTGAACTTACTATACTGCCCGTTCGCTCTAACTTTGCCGCTCGACTCCATACTAAAGTCGAATTTTTAATTAGATGAAGTAAATTGACAGCAACTAATGTCACTTCTTCATACAATGTTGCGTATTTTCTATGACCAAGTGACATTAGCTACTGTCAATATACTTCGTCGAATTAACAATTTGGGTATACGCCTCTACGCCAGCGGCAAAGTTAGAGCGAACGGGTAGTATAATATTACATTCTGTACTTTTCTGAGGAGTTAAACAGACGTGTCGTGTCGTGGAAATACTATAGTTACAAACATTACACTACTATTCCGATTTTTGGACAATCCGGCCTACAGGCCCTATGCCTGTGAATTTAAGTAAAATTTCTTCATCACTCAGGAATTGGGCTGATGATCACTAGTTCCATGGAACTAAGCCCCTTTTCTCACGTACCGGCTGTCGGGTACCCGGCAGCGAAGTATATGGCCATGTATGCTTTCACACGTACCGGCGTGTTTTGCCCGGCAACCGCTTGCATTCGCCGCCGGGTGCCCGGCACCGGCTACCCGGCAACCGGTACATGTGAAAATGCACTAATTGTTGTGGAACTAGTGAGAATGAGGTCACATTGGCTTTCGAACAAAAAAATGGAGCAAAATTGGTTCATCCGTTGGGACGTTACGATGCCACAGACACAGATACACAGGTGAAACTTATAACACCCCTCATTTTTCTTCGGGGTTTAAAAATATCCAGTTGCAATAACTCACTAAACATACGTCTATTAATAACAAGCATATTTAATATGTAGATACAGCTTGGCAAAAAAGTCTAGAAACGGAACTAATATTTTGCTGACTGGCTACATTGTCAAAAAAGCTGCCAATAACGTCACATATATGTCTGTCAGTCAATGACGGTATACAATTTGATTGGTGGGATTTATTGACGGTTGTTGACAACTGGATACTGATTGGTGGTTCTTTTTAACAGGCTGCCATATGAACAGCACAGTGGCTCCTCCATTATTTTCTTCTCTTTTTTGCCAAGCTGTAGATACTTTATATTTGCCATCATTCAGCCGCTAACACATTGGTAGGTATAGTCCAATCCTGCCCGATCTGGCAATAATGTAAACATGTCATGTTTCGACAATCGTTGGTTAAGACAGATGAGTAGTAAAATATAGTATGACAAATCATTGATTTTTTTACTATCCTGAGTAGGTATTTTAAATGAAAATGAACTATCCTAAAGAAGTTATTTGGTGTCGAAATGATTGTAAGAACACTGTATGACTCCTGGATACTGGAATATAATCAGGGTGAATACTCAATTGCAAGTAACTATGTATATATGGGATCAAATGTGTTTGTTTACATTTTTGCGCAAATTTATAATTAGTATTGAGTCAAAACAAGTTCCTGCGTTTACGTCTAGATGGCGTTGAATCACTTCCATACACATTTTTGCTCACCGTTAATCACGATAAACGCTCGCAGAAACCCACAATAGGCACTCTGGTGGGTTAGAGACTTACTTACTACTTGTTTTATATCCCTTTACTTGAGATTGAGCACCTTCACTCATTCACCATTCCTTCTTTACAACTAACTCAGGTAATCCATGTTGACCGCCAGGATTGACGAATCGAGGGTGTGTGGTGGGATTCTTCGCGATAAATGAAATCACACATTCAAGGAGAGGCTTTGCATGTCTGATTTCATTTATCAAATAACTACGTTTATAACTACTTTTCTTATTCATGCTTAGGCACTATTAATCACAGAAGTACTCTATTAAGTTATATAGTGGACTAAATACAGCAACGACATCAATATATACTTTTCATTTCTTCCCCGGTATGACATCATTCCGCATCAACACCTAGTCCTGATACTTAAATTACTAATCAAACATTTCTTTCTTGAATTAAATTCATGTGAATATTACTAATACTATCTGTAATGAATATATTTCTGGTGTAAACGGACAACCATTAGGTTTGTTGAGGACCAACAGACATAGTGTCGGATTATATAAGGGATCTACCTACTCGTTCAGAAAAATATACCTATAATAAAGTAATAATGCTATTATAATATGAATCACAAATTCATATTGCATGTTTTATTTACTTATTATTACGTAAGACAACTACAACTCATAAAAAGTAGGAGTATAGTATTGAGAAGATTTTACCAAATCTGGATAAGCACAGGGTGGAAACACGATGAAAGGTGAGCGCTAATGCATCTTAAGGTGGCTACCCTAAACCTATTCGAATTCCCCAGACATGCTTAGTGTTTCCCTCTACCACGCTATGGATCCGGCGCCCGCACCGTGAATCCATGGAATGCTGAGCAAACGGTCTCTCCTCTACCTACTTCTTTGGAAAAAGGCGTAACTGTATGTATGTATGCTAGTTTTAGTTTGCAGTGTTTATGTTGGCTACATGAACGGTCCCCATCCTATATACATTTGACACAAGTTGTGAATGCTGGTCGCTTCTACTATCAAATGTTCCACCTGACCTTCTGGAGACAACGATAGCGAGAGCTGCTTGTTTTTCGTTCGTACCTTTGAACAAAAAAAATCATTTTATGAATTTAAATCTGTCGTTGTAAAAACTTGTAATTTGGTACAGGGACAGATTCCTAGGTTTCAGCCAGATTCGTTTAGCCATTATAGCGTGATTGAGTTTAAAACATCGAAAGAAATCGAAATAAAAAAATAATAGCATACGGTCCCGAGGCGCCAGCCCGGGTAGTTTTTCCCGAACCACGAACAAAATTTTAGCATCGCAATTAGTTATCGCAGTTCGCAGCAATTAGTTATCTTCTTTTTTAAAAGTAAAGCCATCAATTGTGTTTCCTGGTCAGAATCTATTTTGTTAACGATGATACCAAAACAACACCAACGAAATTGTGTGACGCTAGCGTGGCGTATACGCCGCGTATACGTCGCGTATACGTCGCGTCTACGCCGCGCATACGTCCATCGAACGCCTACGCTAGTGTGAAGGCGCACTTACTGCTTCACAACTTTTCCCGGACTGAATGATGATGATGTGTCTGGATGTTTGTTACTCTTTCACGCTCTCCTGGCTCCCAGTTCCCATGGGAAGTGAGAACGGGAACAAAATTCCACGCGGGCACCATCTAGTAACCTATAAAGAAGCTACTGGAGAACATCTTACCATTCCATTTAGCCGCTGTCTAATATGCAGTAAGTGTTGCAACGCTTGTTCGTTGGTTCGCTCGCCGTAGTCCACGGGACGGACTCTGCCCCACGACACAAGCGGGTCGTACAAAAACGGACCGATCACTGACATCAGAGCCGCGGTCTGTGCGCTTGATGCTTGCATACTGCTTCACACACAACTTCTCCCGGAAATAGTGATGCGTGGACTAGATTTTTCACACACTTTCACGCTCTATTGGCGCCAAGTTCCCATGGGAAGTGGGAACGGGAACAGAATTCCACGCGGGCGCCATCTAGTAGCCTATAAAGGTACTAGAACAGATCTTACCATTCCATTAAGCCGCTGTCTAATATGCAGCAAGTGTTGCAACGCTTGTTCGTTGGTTCGCTCGCCGCAGTCCACGGGACGGACTCTACCCCACGACACGAGCGGGTCGTACACAAACGGACCGATCACTGACATCAGAGCCGCTGTCTGTGCGCGTAATGCTCGCATTACTGCTTCACAACTTTTCCCGGAATTAGTGATGTGTGTATCTGTATGTTTGTTACTCTTTTACGCTCTAATGGCTCCCAGTTCCCATGGGAAGTTGGAACGGGAAAAAAAATTCACGCGGGAGCCATCAAGTAACGTATAAAGAAGCTACTAGAACAGATCTTATCATTCCATTAAACCGCTGTCTTATATTCAGCAAGTGTTGCAACGCTTGTTCGTTAGTCCGCTCGCCGCAGTCCACGGGACGGACTCTACCCCACGACACGAGCGGGTCGTACACAAACGGACCGATCACTGACATCAGAGCCGCTGTCTGTGCGCGTAATGCTCGCATTACTGCTTCACAACTTTTCCCGGAATTAGTGATGTGTGTATCTGTATGTTTGTTACTCTTTTACGCTCTAATGGCTCCCAGTTCCCATGGGAAGTTGGAACGGGAAAAAAAATTAACGCGGGAGCCATCAAGTAACGTATAAAGAAGCTACTAGAACAGATCTTACCATTCCATTAAACCGCTGTCTTATATTCAGCAAGTGTTGCAACGCTTGTTCGTTAGTCCGCTCGCCGCAGTCCACGGGACGGACTCTACCCCACGACACGAGCGGGTCGTACACAAACGGACCGATCACTGACATCAGAGCCGCGGTCTGAGCGCGTAATGCCCGCAGTACTGCTCCACAACTTTACCCGGAATGAATGATGATGTGTGTGACTGGATATTTACCATTATTTTACGCTCTAATGGGTCCCAGTTCCCATGGGAAGTGGGAACGGGAACAGAATTCCACGCGGGCGACATGTAGTAGCCTATAAAGGTACTAAAACCTCTTACCATTCCATTAAGCCGCTGTCTAATATGCAGCAAGTGTTGCAACGCTTGTTCGTTAGTCCGCTCGCCGCAGTCCACGGGACGGACTCTGCCCCACGACACGAGCGGGTCGTACACAAACGGACCGATCACTGACATCAGAGCCGCGGTCTGAGCGCGTAATGCTCGCATTACTGCTTCGCAACTTTTTCTGGAATTGAATAAAACACTTATTTACCGTTAAGATTTTGCTTCTACATTTGCTGCCAGAATTACACGGCAAACGGTAATCAGTGAAAAAATAATTTTGCAATAATAATAAATTATTCCATTACTTTTAACATCAGTTCTGTTTAAAAGCCAACATCACCTACTCATCGGTACAGCGACTCATTAATGGATGACACTTTAAAGGCCAGCATCCTATAATTGTTTGCTTCAAAGTTATTCTGTTAACCAATTCCAACAATCTATACACCCGTGGTTGTGTATTACAATGAGAAACAAGCATGTAAGTACTAAGTAAATAATAATTCGCGTTAAGTCCTAAGTTCTATAAGACAGTATAAGAGTAAAAAATCAAAATAGTTTAGTTTATAGTGTAAAAATAACATTAGAAAGATAAATATTCGTATTGATAATATTGAGTAGAATATTTACCAACCTATACATGCCATCGTGTCTGAGCGGTCCCATAGCAGCCTCCATATTATGAGTGAGACGGAAAGGCACTCGTTCTGGCCACTCGAACGCCTCGCCTTTGTTGAACAAGCAGTTAAAGTCCACGTGTACGGTATCTCCGTTTGTCGAGTCGAATGATATGTTTTCGCCGTGCCTGTCGCCGAGACCTGTGGCAGAAATCTCCATTACTTTTTACTCTTTTTCTTCCTTCTTCTTACAACTTCTAGTATTGTCATAAAAGTAGCAAAGAACATAGAGTTACTTACCAAGTATGTATCCAACCATAGACATAACTGCAGTAGTTCTTATGTAAGCCGACCTTGCTTGGTACCTTTAAACAGAATTAATAATAATAATAATATTCATTTATTTCAGATAAATCCATAGTTCGTTAGTAATCTTAGACTATGTTAAAAATATATCAATAATTATAATAGACTAAATAAGATACATTATGTTATGATCAAAATTAAAATTAAAATACATTTTTTTAATTGAAAACCGTTAGCGACCATTTATGACCACGTTATAAGATTCATTTGCCTATCTAAAGAATGTTATAGGACAAATATTACTTTTCATTCCTTTTATTCGAAAAGAATCACTTTGCACCACGATAACGGGGCGCAAAATAGCTCTTTTCTGTTAAGAGCATTTTAGCGGGCGGCAAAGGATTTGAATTTGGAACTGGAAAATTTCATAGAAATCGAACGCAAATTGTATGAGTTACTGGCTGGTACGTGTTGGCTGCAAAGCGCGGTGTCCTGAGCTAACTAAAAAAAAACTAAAGACCGCCATTTATCTGTTCGTACGAACACGAACATTATTAATGTTCTTGTAATCAGTGTGTAAACATTATATTATTGTATTCTGCAAATATAATAAGTTCTACGTCAAGTTTTGAAAGTGACATACCATGAACTCCTGGAACAATAACTATTGAAGGTAACTACTTCGTACAAAACTTATTTTTTCTCATAGAAAGGGAATGAAAAGTAGAGTATATTACTCGAGGGCAAATTATTTTCCCTCGGGCGGTGTACTTTGAATCCCTCACTGCGCTCAGGATTCTACGTTAGAATCCCTCGCTATGCTCGGGATTCTATTCTAGAATCCTTCGCTTCGCTCGTGATTCAAAGTAGCGCCCTCGCCGTAAAAATACTATTTTGCCCCCTTGTTATACAATCTACTATTACGATCTTCTAAGCAGTAAGGCACAAAATGTATGCGGATGGACCAATTAATTCGATTACAGTTATGTGTACAAAATATTAAATGTAATTACCATCCATAAGGATCAGAGAAAACTCTTCGGAACCACTCTTGGAAGACAGGCGGATGTCGTGGTAGCAGTTGTTCTTCGTAAATTCGTCTCTTTTTCTCTACCGGGTCCTTGTTAGAGCACATCATTTCTTTCAATTCACGATTACTTGTGTGAATACCTATACAAAATATTGGATTTTCATTATGCTTTAAAATGCCTCCGTCTACCTTTTTAGGGATAAGGTGGAAAGTAATTAATTAAAATATTGCTGAAAAATCTACTTTTGTCGACTCTATTTCTTTTAAAGCATTATTTATGAAGACTTTAAAATATTTGACTGTCTATAAAAGTAAATTTAGAATCTTTCGTTCACTTAATAAAGGAACTACACATTTTTTAAATATGGAAAAAGAATTGGTTTCGAGCAGGATTCGGGGCTGCGTCTTCTTGCAAACCGTGCAGACGCCTTAACCACCGGCCACCGAAACCTACTCGGAACCAACCAATTTTTCCACCTTATATACGTCTTGGGGCGACGCGACGTACACGTAGCACTGGTAACATTTTGTCCTTTGCCTCCAAGAGATATCTACATAAACGATTTAGGCGGGTCGCCCACACGAGCTGGAGTCGAGGCGGCGTCGAAGCACGGGCGCATAAGCGGCGCGCCGCTTCTACGTTTCCTTCAGCAATACATGGCAGTGCGATCACACACTAGAGTCGCGTCACGGGCGATGTGGAGTCGAGGCGGAGGCGGGGTGGGGCTGATGCTCTCGGCCGCGCCGCGACTCCGTCACCATTTTGTCATTTTGTTTCGTGCGTAGACGTGTTTACACTCTTCAAAAATGCGTGACGATTTTGAAACTAACGTTAACTTTATTGAAATTTTACGAATGAATCCGTGTATTTTTTATCCCCAAAGGGGAAGGCAGAGGCATATTATTATATGCCCACATTACACGTTTTCAGAATTGGTCCCACGTAATAGGTGGTGAGCCGTATTGCCGTGTTGAGATGGACAGGCGCAGGTTGTGATTGCCTGCTGTTGAAATTTTTCAAGCCGCCTAAAAAGGCCTTTAACTTGGCTTAACGACTGTCATTTTACTGGCAACCGGGACCAACGGCTTAACGTGCCTTCCGAAGCACATAAATGCTGTGTGCAAGCGCGTCTTCATCTTCTGACGACGACATGGTGAATAAATTGGAATGTGTAAAGGAAGCATAGCCGCCCGCGCCTCGACTCTACTTCGCGTTCACGCGCCGCGACGCCGCCGCTACCGCGCCTCGACTTACCAGTGAGCGACGCGCCTTAGGCGTCTAGCAGCGGGTGCTCCTAAGAGAAAATATCAAACCAATATTTTCTACGTCCATACCTTTCTGTTTATAAATATGCACCAATATCGGCCTCAACCCCACCAGATTGGGGACCCACTCAATCAGTCCGCACTCTTCATTCAACGGTAGTACACTATAAGTCCTGATATAAAGCCGTCGTCTGCGGGTTTCCGGGGCATCTTGTAAGAATCGATTCACGACTCCGTTGAATTCCATTAATCGATAGTCTTTTCGGAGATCGTCGCGTGGCTTCAGCATTATTATGTATGATTTGCCGTCAGAACCTTAAAACATATGGTTATGTTAAAATCCTAATACATAGTCACATTCACAAAAAAAAACAAGTTAGGTACAGGTGAACCACTTTTATAAGTCGCAGTGACGAAATTCGCCTGCTTAAAAGAGAGCATGCTAACGCCATTATATTACGATTGCCAACGCTGTTGAAACACCGACTTTATTAGGTTACGTTAAGATTGAAAATGCAATAAATCCAGAGAGTAGTGCTATTTCGCTCATTGAAGCTCATTGCACCGCGATGCTGTGGGCATCGAACATGGCGCGCAGGCGTCAAGATTTTTTCGCGCGTTTCGGAGACTTCTGCGCAGGTACATCGGCGTAACTTATCAACGTGGTACTACTGTACAACATTGGAGACCATAAGCTTGTTCTTTCGAAGTTTGCTATGAATGAAATGAAGAAATGCACGAATGATGTGCAAAGTCTGCTTTACTGGAGCAGGGGCCAAACTCCAGGTCGGAACAAAATATTAAGTTATTCGTAAATGTAAATGGTTGTTTCGGGGTTTGAGTTATGTTCGTCAGTTGTCTAGAACCCATAGCGCAATTTTGTTTTTGCCTTATTTAGGCTAATCTCGCAATAATTTATTTATATGCAGCCAAAACTACTTTTTATTACACAGATTATTGTACGGTACGCCGTATTTCTAATTGAGTTGATTGCACGGATCTACACTTTTTCTAGGTTTGCTGACAGAGAACTCTTACTAATGATAAAACTATTAAGTGCCTTACCTTTTAGAGTAACTTTTCTCGGTTTCTGCAAAGAAGGCAGAATATTGATCTGTTCTTCTATACCGGCGATATACACGGGTGGTTCCGTAGGTATATTAAAATCAATGCGCTCTTGCCGCGCCGCCTTGGATGGCAACACAATCTTACAAAACTCTTGGAATGGCATCATTATGTGGCTGAAGTTGTCTCCGGATAGTAGGCGTGGTAATATCCGGACTAATGTTGAAACGGTTGTAGTCTGAAATCATGGTATAAGGATCTGTTTAAATATACTTAGGTCAACAAAATTTTGTGTGATTCGAAAATGTTTGTTTAAGAATTTAGGAAAAATAAGTATTTTCAATGTTTAATATAATTGGAAATAGATAAGTGTTTAAATGTGAAACAACTTATTGGTTTTGAGCAGGATTCGAACCTGCGTTTTCTCGCATGCCGTGCAAGACATTTAACCGCTCAGCCATCGAAACCCTACTATGAACCCTACTACTACCTTAAACGACTCTGCTGCTCCGCTCTTGAGGCGATATATGCATCTACCGGAATTTTTTTCGAAAGTTACACGGTGTGACAAAAGCCGATAAATTAGGCAGTATATACATATATAAAGGGCATAAATACTGCAATGATGGTTCGAATTATATCAAGAAAAAATCACGCGTCACGCGGGAATTTAAAGACCAATTAACGGAGGGCCATTAATTAAAAGAAGAAGAAGAAGAAGAAAGTACTATTGGAAATATAGTTGATAATGTTTTCAAATTTTGTAAAATTTTAAATTTTAAATTTTACTTACGTGAAAGAAGAAGAAAATGCGAAGATAAAATTCAAAAACTTACCGAAGAATTCCCAGCTATCGGTTTATTACACAGCTCAATCAACTTCTCAGCGAGCAACGTAAAATCCCCGATCAATTTCAACATGCCCGGTTCCTTTAGCCTCTGGTCAGCTAACACATCGCCACACCGCTTGATGCGCTGAGCGTAGCTCGATTTGATCACGGACATCATCATCCATAACGTATGTTGGGGGTATGCGATTATTAGTTTTACTATTATTGCTTTTAGTTGGAGGTATACCTGGCGATTGAGAGAGTAGACATGTTATTTTGTATTAAGATAAAAAAAATTCAACATAAAAGAACCAACTTCAAAATAAAAACTCAAAAATAAATTTAGATGTATTTTTATTTTTCAAAGATTATTAAATATAATATTAAAATTAGTGCCAAGTAAAACTATAGATATAGGTAAGTTTTATTAAACTCTCTAATGACAGAAGCTAATATTGGTAGATAGGCATGGAATATCTGTACTGTGGTAGGTAATTTATCTACTTTTTGCAGTATTAGCTTGGCACCGTGATGACGTCAAAATCTAGTTAAATGTCACAGAGCACATTTACTTAGACCCTCTCCTCTCTAATATTTGCTTCATGGTATCGACCCACCAAGGCATCGAACGAGGATAAAATAAAAATCGAGGTTGTTCACATGCAAAATATTAAAAAAATGCTTACTTCTTTAACTGGATGACAAATCCTGGAGACTATTTGTGAGAAAGCGGTTAAGTAAAGATACAGTGGGAGTTTTTCTGAATACACTCTTATGATATCCGTCATTTGAGCGAGCACTGTGTGAGCGCTCGTATCTGAGGATGTTACTTCCACATCCAACCTAGAATTGAAAAAAAAATAGATGATAAATAGTGCGGCTAAGGATGACAAATTTACATGATATCAAAAATTAAAAAGCAGAACAAAAGTTTAAAATAGAAAATGGAAAAATATAGTTGCTTGTTGCAATAGTAGATTACAATCCCGGGTTCTTGAGGAGGAGCGTAAAGAGGCACATTACAGGGCCGCCAACTTGAGGACCACTGTCAGAAGTCTTATGGACTGTGAGAGTGGCCCCCAATCGCTAGATGCGCCGCGGCTCACCATCAGGCTGGCGACGTCAATTTGGCTAGCTAAATATTTTAAAAAAATTGCGCCTATTTCCTTCAAGGGGAATGCTTGGGAATTCAAGGTTGAGGTATAAAATACACACGCTCTATAAAACGACTATATTTCGTTTCGTATGCAGAGCCTATTGGGAAAAGGGGATAAAAAAAACATTCTAGTCATAATAATTTCAGTTTTGTAAACTCGTAAACTTCAAAACTCGCCATAATCTCGCTCAAAAATTCTAACTACCCACATAATAATAAAGGTAGAATATCAACTTACCAAATAGAAAGCATTCTCGGCATACTCTGGTACAAATACTTGTGTCCATACTGGAGAGCTTTACCATAGCTGTTGAGAGCGTACAAGCGGCGACTCCACATTGTACTCAAACATCCCTCCCCACTGCTGACTTTCTCATAGTATGTTCCTAAACATACCTGTAACATAAATATAATAAAAACCGGCCAACTGCGAGTTGGACTCGCCCATGAAGGGTTTCGTAGCAGCAAGTAACATAATATAAAAGTTCTTGTAGTTCGTTGTAACTTTGATTGATGTTCTAACACGTTATCTGTGGTAGTGATTTTTCTAGGAAAAAATTGCGGTTTATGACGTTTTAAAAAAAACTACTTACTAAATCTCGTTCAAACCAATTTTCTTTGATAGTTTTTTTGGCAATGTACATTATATATTTTTTTCAGATTTATGATTCTCTTAGTTTAGAAGTTAGAGGGGGGGACATACATTTTTCCACTTTGGAACTGTCTCTTGCTCAAACTATTCAGTTTAGAAAAAAATGATGTTAGGAACCTCAATAGCATTTTTGAAGACGTATCTATAGATACCCCACACGTATGGGTATGATGAAAAAAAAATTAGAGTTTTAGTTCTGAGTACCAAAATTTACACCCTTTTTTTTGTTTTATGTAAAAATCTTAAATCGGTTCACAGAATACATCTACTTACGAAGTTTCAATAGCATAGGTCTTATAGTTTCGGAGAAAAGTGGCTGTGACATACGGACGGACAGACAGACATGACAAATCTATAAGAGTTCCGTTTTTTGCCATTTGGCTACGAAACCCTAAAAAGGCTATTCGTACAAAAGGTATTGTGCTTTTCGACCTCTTTGGGTTCCCTTTAGATACGAATACCTAAAGGGTAAAAACGGGACCCTAACAGTGAGACTTCGTCATCTCTCTGTCTGTCCCTCACAAGGCTGTATCACATGAACCGTGATACATTCAGCAGTCGACTGCGATATCTTGATTTACTTTGCTTGTAAAGCGTTGCCTTCGACATTTTCGTCCTACAATCAAAGATAATTATAATAGTTTTACATACAGATAGGCAACTCCCTGCCTTCCACTGAGCAAGCTTCCTCACCCTCGCCACAGCTGTCATTATAGTTGAAGGGTATTTTGACGGAACGTTTGCTTAGCCTTAGTAGTTACATATTCGATTGAAAACGAATCATTTATAAGGAGTTTACGTCCTGTGCTAAAATGTAGTGATCCCATTGGTAAGTCAGGGTAGACTAAGCAGAAAAATATTGCATTCAGCGGTCACATTCGCCACCCATATTCACACCCACAATGTTACATACTCTTATAGATGAGTCATAAAATTATATCTCGAGTTTGACATGTGAATTTACATATTTCATAGACTTGCATACACTTACCAGACTCTTCTCCCATTGCTTAAAGACATCAACAGCTTCCTTATAGTAGCCGATGTTAACATCTACATCGACGTTCGTAGTCTCGTCGTTATACTTGGCAATCAGTAGCTTGGCCTTGGCGCAAATCTTTCTGAAAATGACATTCATACATATAGTCACGATTATAAGCACGAAGAGGTAGGCCGAAGCATTGTATACGCCTACATTTCCCCCTATACCTTTTGTCCCACGTAATAGTTGGTGAGCCTATTGCTGTGGACAGGCGCAGGTTGTGACGACCCACTAGGATTGACATTTTTGAAGGCCTTCAACTTGGCTTATACTTAACGACTGTCATATTGATAATTGGGACCAACGGGTTAACGTGCCTACCGAAGCATGAACGCTCGCAAATAAATGTTACGAATTTGTCACCCACCCAAGTACCCGCCATAGCTAAAGTGGTTTCAGCAGTGATCGTTTACAGAACACCGAGTCCGCGGGGCCACGAACGCTTCCATAACTATTTGATGCTTTACTTTTAAAGTAATGATTATATTTACCTCTGATCGTTATTGAGTTGTTCTAATAATGGATAGGTGTCATCTAGTCCTCGGCGTAGCGTAGTGAACGCTTGCTCATACTGTCCCCGTGCCCAGTACATTTTGGACTTTTCTATAAACAACTCTTCAGGTTGGTATTCTTCTGCATTCAGAATGTACATGTATGACTGAAATATATTAATATGAGTTTGTATAATGTAGTAGTAGCTTTTTAACACATCCATCAGTCAGAATTTACATCTGAGTACTTTAGCGACTTTACAGATCTCGTTCAAGATTATGAGAGAGGAGCCGCGGCTGACTACTATTACAAGATATCGATCAATCAAATCAAGTTCACGCCACAACACACGGTCCTGCGCCTTCCACATCCAGTCCCAGCCTGCGACCTTTTGCAGTTCGTCGGCAGTATACTCTATCTATATCTACATATAATAAAATTATAGAAAAGTCAATACTGTACATTGGAAATATAAAAAAAAAATACTCGCTGGGTGTTTTACATAAGACACCGAACCCAAAAATATAGTTAGAAAAATTTTTGTCTGTTTGCTTTACTTTGTCCGGAAGGATCTCGAAAAGTACTCTTCAAATAGGCTATATATTATCACGCTACATATCCCAGGGGCTAAGCAGAGAGCAATGAAATTGGCATTATAACATAGTTCTTCACGCGTACGAAGTCTCGGGCAACAGCTAGTAGAGAATAAAAATAAGATCCAAAGCAGAGGATGTTCCAGAAAACTGTTTATGTGTGGTCCTCCATCGTCGTAATAGCTATTTTAAGAAAATCTATGAATTACCTGTTGGAATATGCCAGCTTTCCTTGCGTGCTTCGCACTTTGTAGCCAAAGATCTCCGATGCATGACTTTAGTTTATTGGCCGTCTGAGGATGTGTCGGCTCCAGTAATTGCTGTTATCATAATTATACGTAAGTAAAATAATTAAAAAAATACTTTGGACATTTAGAACGAATGAGTACTGAGCCAATGACACACCAAGTATGGAAGGCACATGTAAGTGGACAGGCAAGCCGAGGTTGACCTCACAGAACATACACCAATCAAATTAGTGTGTTACAAAAAGGGCAGGTCAAAAGCGCTCGAAATCGGCGGGCATGCATGAAAGGTTTAATGAATGTAGAGGAAGCTAGTGAAGTATGTAAGGACAGAAGCAAATGGCAGGCTGTTGTCTCTGCCTACCCCAGAGGTAAAAAGGCGTGAGTATATGTATGTATGTAAAATAATTATACGCTACGGAAGCGTACGGAGCCTCGCGGAAACATGGTTCTGTAAACGATCACTGAAATAAGCCAATTTTCGCAGTGATTGGTCCTCAAACGCTTGACCTGTTCTTATACGCTTCCAGTCTTTATAATCAGGACAGAAAGGGAAAGGATACATGTCAGAATTTACTTCTTGCAAACCCATATCGCTTTATACCTATGCCAATAAGGGCTATATTTCACTAGGACACCATGGCGGCGCAATCAGTCGCCGCAACCAATAAAATGTAAAGAGCTCTATAGAGCGTTACTCACGTGGTGTTCGTTTGGTCGCGCAACCAGTTTGGTGGCGCGACCAGCACGGACGCGCGCATACAATGTTACTGGTCGCGCCGCCACGCTGGTCGCGCCACCACTAATTACTATGGCGCTGTATGCAGTTGTACTCACTTGGCCGCCAGTCCGGCCGCCAGCCTCAATGTTACGAACAACTTTTCTTCAGAACTGACTGATTTTCTTAATATTGTGTCTTATACCTATCAACAAATCGTTTTAACAGAAAGTCAGTAACTCATCAAAGGACCTCAGGGACATCCGGAGGGATGTCGTAATGTTAACGAATTGTCCTTTCTTACAGCGATCTGCTAAATAAGGATGAATCCACCACTGTTACTTTCTTTTCTTGAACTTTTTTTCCTACGCACATATTAAATACGAGGAGGACAGACCATTGAAACATCTATTTGCTAGTTTCCATAGTAACACACTGACTTTATTACGAGGTCCATAAAGGTGGTTTGACATTTGCATACATACTTAACATTCCTCCCCTTAGTTTAGAATACACTTTAACAAACTAAACTAAAAGCTGCTAAGCTAGTAATAGCTTCACACAGACGACTATCACAGTCAAAAGAACAGTTTATAATTAACTTTTGGCAAATTGCGCTTAGCACGTGGTGTTGGCTCAGACTCAGTTGCCTGCTGTTGCTGGGACGCTTCATCATTGGGCGAACCCGGCAAAGCCTCCTGAAACTCCTCTTCCTCCCCTGAATTTTCCGATGATGAAGGCTGGATACTTGTGACAGGTGAAGTAGTACCTGCAACCTCTGGGGCATACTGAATGGTCTCACAAGTGTTGGGTTGTGAAATCTGGTCCGAGGTTTGACAGCCTCCTGCTACTTCCGGATCTAAGTCTATGCTTATGTTATCATCGCAATCATTATTACCTTTATACAATATTATCTGGTTTTGGTGCTTTTTCACTACGGCCGAAGTCACCATGTCTCTAATTAGGTACAACACTCTTCCCATTTTCTTAATCACTGTTCCTTTGCACCAGGTGAATTTTGCATTTACTGAATAATTTTTATAAAGAATAATGTCGCCGTAGCTAAACGGCTGTTTATTTTGTCCTCCTGTCTTATTTTGCAAACACTGTTTACGGTGAACAAATTTAGAAAGAGCCGTGGATGAAGATGATGGTAATTCTGGTCTGAGTAAATCTAACCGCGTTCTAAGCTTACGACCGTAAACCAGCTCTGACGGTGACACACCGGTCATTGTGTGAATGGAATTTCTGTAGTCAAATAAGTATTTTAAAAGATTTCTATTAAAATTTCGCCCCCCATTACTAAGCAAGCTGGTTTTAATACCCTTTTTAACTATCTTTACATAGCTTTCAGCCTGACCGTTGCTAGCGGGACAGTACGTCGGCGACGTCACGTGCAAAATTCCGTTCACCTTACAAAAAACTTCAAAATCATGCGATGTAAACGCTGTACCATTGTCGCTGACTAACGTATGTGGAATACCGAATCTCGACATAAACTCGTATAGCTTTTCAGTCGTCGCTGCCGTTGAGGTACCAGACTTCATGTCATAAACCTCCACCCACTTACTATATGCATCAACCATAACTAAAAATGAGTGGCCGTTAATCGGCCCCAAAAAATCTATATGCACTCGGTAAAATGGCTTAGGAGGGTATTTCCAGTGCGCAATCGGCGCCCGCGCCGGTGACGCCCGCATTTGTACACACACATCCCATCCTCGTCGCCAATATTAAATACGAGGAGGACAGACCATTGAAACATCTATTTGCTAGTTTCCATAGTAACACACTGACTTTATTACGAGGTCCATAAAGGTGGTTTGACATTTGCATACATACTTAACAGCACATAATATAGCAGCAGTGCTAACGTCCATTTTGATATTGTCTCAGTGTGGTGTCGCTACTCTGGTGTCTGTTTGCTGTCTCGTTTGGTAGCTTTCAGACACCACGGTTGTGCGACTGGTTGCGCCGCCATGGCGTCCCAGTGAAATATAGCCCTAAGGCGCTAGGCAGACGACGGGGCAGACCGCGTCTGCCTGTCGATGCCCGTGACCGCCCGCACCGCGAACACAACGCACACGACGGGCGGAGGCAGTGAGTTCACGACGTTCGTTCTAGTGAAGAGACTGAGCTTTCCGCTCCGCGCGCCGTCAGCGTTACTTCATACAAACTGGTTTGTGCAATCCATGGCGGGTAGTCGCACCGCCACTGCCCAGCGGGCACCTGCGGTGCGGTCTTTTTGCCCTTTGCGTGCGTTGATAGTATAGGATTACTTTAGCGCTATCGTTCGCGGTGAAATTTACCAGCCCAGCCTCCCGCTTGTCGCCTAAGGCAACACCTTAAATTTAAAGGTTTTTACAAGCAACCGGAGCTTTACCCTCTTATGAATAAGAAACAGTTTATGAACGCCAACAAACATTACAGCATAAAATATTTGTACCTGTGATTGCTGCAGTAGAATTCTGCGAAGTCTGAGTAGTGGCTCAATCGTTCTGACATCAGACTGCACTACTGACAACCGTCGACGCCATTCATCTAGCAATTGTTTCAATATCTCTGCACTTTGCCGGTCTCCATCTCGCATTTCTTTTAGCCTGTAAAATATCATCAATATTGTAAACAGGAAAGCTTTAGTAATTTGTAATGGAGAAACTCTAAATCTACTAAATAGAATTTAGTTTCTTTTCGCCATTAGAAAATCGTTTTATTTTTTCTGAAATGACAATGCGCTATGCTACCATCATGTCTCACCGAAGGGAGAGGAACGGGAACTAAATAATATGAAAAACTATAGCATATTTATGGAAATATGCTTCATAAAACTTCATAAAACATAAACTCATGTACGGACATGAGTTTACAATTCGATGATAAGTTTATTCTTTGTTTTCTTTTCAATCATTAAGTGAGTGTTCTAAAAAAAATATTTTATTGCTCTAATAAAATAAAATAAAAATAAATACGGGCACGTATGAATAAAACAAAATCTATATATATAAAAATTATTGCCACTTTTCGTTGTAATTTTATAACTCAAGAACGGGCTCACCTATCCAAACCAAATGTGTAGGCTTTGTTCGGACTATTTAGTAGATGGTTTATGTGAAGTTTGCTCAAAATCGGTTGAGCGGTTCTTCATTTATCACGCAAACGAAGTTGCGCGGGTCAGCTAGTTATTTATATTCTCAAGTAACTCTATTTGTTCTAAAAAAATTAAAACAAATATAAACTGTACCTTTGCAAGACTGCCTCAGCATGCCCAGTCTCCGTTACAATATGTAACCCCAGAACACTTTGATAACCACTTCTCAAAGCGCTTTCGCCTCTGTTTTCACCGTCCATTTGAGCCAATAGTCTGCTCGTCGTGTCTTTACATGAGAGCATAAACGCGTCATGATTTTGACTGCGGTAAGCGAGAAGAATCCGACCCATTAATAGACCCCAGTTTTCCTTTGAAGGTGGCTGAAAATGCCAAAGAAATAATGTTAAATGAATTTCGACTTCATCCTTACTAATATTATAAATGCGAAAGTAACTCTGTCTGTCTGTCACGTTATCACGCATAAACCATCGCAGCAAGACAGAGACAGAGTTTGAGTCCCTGAGAAGGGGAGATAGGCTACTTTTTAGCCAAAGTGCAAAAGGAGGGTAACGATTTAACGTGATAACTACTTCTACGTGGACAACAGCTAGTATCTTGTGATAGTCCCACGGTATAATAGCATAACTACAACACATTATGACTGAGAAGAAAATTCACCTGAAAAACACGTATGTGCAAAAATATAACATCAATCGCAAGATAAGGTTGAATGGTCTATATTACTCGTAATAGGAAAACATTGCAATGCGGTGTACAATTGTACTTACAACAGGTTTTTTTTCCAGCTCTTCAAGTTGCTCAAATCTGCCGAGTCTCCACAACGGTTCAGCGGTTAACTCCATCATATCGTCGTCAAATTCCTGTTCGCTCAATAAGCGGTACGCAGTGAATGGCTGGTCAAGCCCTAGGTAGCAGTCTATCATACCCTGAAAATTTGTCAATTAAACAGTCTGTTTAGGTTCTAAAAAGGGTTTTTGACATTATGTATAACTTCTTTTGATAATAAAATTGGTGCTCATATTCATACTACTGTGGCACCAGCAAAACGCACGAAAACCTTTTAACCTCATTTTTTTTCGTTTGGAAATCAGTCATGGATATGACTCTTATCGACTAAAACTACCACTGCCAACGGCCGGGAGCCCCGGTTAACGCCTCGGATGGATCTCCCAGGATTACCTTTTTAACCTATAAAGAGTTCGATAAGTATAGATGGTAGTACTTCGGCAGAATTGATTTCGAACAAAACAATTGACACTAGGCGCGTCCACACAGAGCGAGCAGTCGCGCGAGGCAATTGCTGCGTTCTCGATCGAGCACGGCAGCCTTGGTCATGGTGAGGGTGAGGTTAATTGATTGGATCATCGTGAGGCTGCCGCGCGCAAGCCCGAGTCGCCCAGTCGCTCGGCCGCCCAGTCTCGGATGAGGCACGTCCACACTAATGCCCGCCTTCCACTGCGAGCGAGTCGGACCCATTACGGACTCCGCTATACTCGTAACGACGATTTTCATACATGTCCTTCCACCAAAGCAGACATGACATGTATCGAAAATCATCGTTACGATTATAGCGGTGTCCGTAATGGGTCCGACTCGCTCGCAGTGGAAGGCGGGCATAAGGGTGCCTGAGGCGGAGTGGAGCGGTGCGGAGCGGGGCTGAGCTGTGAAAAGAGGTAGGTGTTATCACAGAAGCGGAGCGGAGCTGGGTAGTGCGGAGCTGCTTTTTGCCTATTCGCATCATCTAGTGCTTGAGTGACCCAGTGACACGCGTTCTCTCAGTCAGATCACACGCCAGTGAGCCGTCCAGCTCCGCTCTGCACTGCCCCGCCCCGCGTCGCTATTAGTCTAATCTAACCAGTGGCGGCTGGTGGGTACTCGATCTGGTGGTGCACTGTACCGGCTTTCTTGTTTTAAATTTAGGTAGTAAGTGTTAATTTTATACTTATGAACTTTATTTTGAAAAGTTTTGTATAGTCTTAAGTCCCTACTTAGGTACTTAGTTATGCTCATTTTCACACATTCCACACACTTTGCACGCAATATAGAATAGAACTAAGAACAAAATAAAACGACTAACAATTTAAAAATCAAAACAATCAATTCATATTTAACGCGTCATAGATACAGCGAAACAATACCCCGGGAGAATTCGAATTTCGTCATCAACAAAACATCGAGGACTCTCGATAATCTTCGGATTGCCCGAGTGCCGACAAAATGAAAAGCGACTCATTGCCCGGTACATTTTCTATGAACGATGTTTTGTTTCACGCGCCAGGCGAATTAGCTCGTATCTAGTAAAAGTTGTATGAGCAGCCCTCGTGCACTCGGGAAAACGCACGCCGATTTTTGGTTACAGGGAATCTAGGCTTTAGTAGTGTAGCAAAGAGCTTGAATTGTTTCGTCATAATTAGACATGTTATTAGTTTTGAGCTTTTATATGTTTAGTGTTAGGTAAATAGGTACCTAATTGTAAGTAATTTATTAATAAATTTTGTTATTTTTAAATCCTTTGAGCTGGTGGTTCACTGCACGAGCGCACTTAAGGTACAACCGCCACTGAAGCTAACCTGTTTTCCCGATATTTTAAGCAATTCTGCCCCTCTCCGCCAATGATGTTTCCTTTGAAGCGGAGTGGAGAAGAGATGTGAATTTCAAACCATGTGATTGGTGAATTGCGGCACAACTCGTCTCCGCTCCGCCTTAGTGGAACCGCAGCTTAACTGAGCTGATTCGCGCGGTTATTGTCTCGCGAGGCTGCTCACTCTGTAGTGTGGACGAGCCTATTTACTGTTCTGAAATCTGTGTGATGATACCTTATGTCAGCAGCTTAACCGATTGAATTACGAAATTAAACATTACCTGTAAACTACATCTGTCTAACTGTCCTTCCTGTGCCAAACGTTCATAACAAAGCGCTGCATCTTGCAAGCGACCCGTCACCACTTGCGCCAGTATCAATTCTTTCAACGAAGGCTCAGATCTCTTCATCGATAAAATACCTGAAACATTCAAAAAGTCTGCATTAGAAACGCTGTCGCCAATATGTTGGTTTACTATCTAGCAAGTGAAGTTGGTTTAATCCGGGGTTCCATAGCGACGGTTGTGAAAATAGACTTACTTATGATGCGACTAGCAACATTTATTTGTTCGTTTTGTCACTGTTCTATGTTGTGCTGCCGCCAGTGCGGGCCTCGATCTTAAGGACCTAATACAATCGCCAGTGATGTCGTACGATTCTAAAACGTTTGCGAGAAAGAGCGTAACAAACAACCAATTGTTACAATATTTCTAATGTATAATATGTAGAAGTGCCTTACCAGCCACAGAATCCGGTTCATCCAACAACGCGTATATTTCCGCTAAAAACGGCAACTGGTCCTGCATCCTATCCTTTTGTTCGTCCATGTACAACTCCAGATATTGTAGCGCCCTTTCTAACTCGCCACACACAAAGTTACCGCGGGCTATGGTTAGCTTGTCAAATTTATTTATGAACGACGATATCGCCCTGTAATATAAAGACCATCATTATTTATACTACTATACGATGCCGTTGTATGATTAGAATACTGGAAGATTGTAAAACTACAAATAAGTGTCATGATATTTACATCCAGAGAAATATTATTCTACATAGTTCATCCTACATAACGAAACCGCTCACTTGTTAAAAAGTTATGACCAGAGATTGAAAGGCCGCTGTCAGAACGGGTAAGGTTATTAAAAATTACCCTTAAAAAGACGGTCCAAAAAGTTGTAAGAGCCGTATATACCTACTTTGCAACACATACCTACTTTGGATTCACTGGGATTCATTGTTATGCTCACAGACGTTATGTCACGCTTATGATGTGATACAAATGTCACAATTTTAATATTTTCACTCTGCGCAGACGCATAAATCGTGGATTTTTTTTTAATTGCTCAAGCAGCAATTATTAAAGTTTGACGTAGTACATTGTTAAACGTAGATATGGGATCATACCATTGTTATGTGAAAACCTCGACTACTATTAATAGTTGTATAAAGGTGGGAACAAATTATCGGACGCGTCCGTAAGCCCCGGCTGACGGACGCGGCTTAATAATGTGTACGATTGTTCATAAGGCGTCCGTGGCAGCAAAAATATCCAGCTGGCCAGATTCTATTAGGACGTCCGTGCGCTCGAGGACAGCACAAGGTCACGTCCGCTACTTATGACCGATAGTTTGCACAGTTTCGTTTATTTGTACTATTCAGATACAAGCAGGCTTGCTTGTATCAGCCGCGGACAACATATTACGGACGCGTCCGATAATATGTTCCCACCTTAAACAATATATACTCCAATGAGATATACCTACTTGTAATTATCATTCTCAAGCGGTCTCTGCTTCGAATGACACCATTCCAATAGCCACCTGTTCAAGAAATCTAGCAACGTGTAAATAGTTTTACTACATTTGCTCTGATTCCCTTCTTCCGCTTGTACAGAATTTATATTTGGCGTCATTCTGATGTGACGCAACATTTTATACTTGGACCTTTCCGTTGCTACGGCAATTTCATTGTCAAAGTTCTCCAAACCTAAAAAAGTGTCGTGATAATTATGAATTATTCGCAGTCGTAGAAAAATAAGAAGCCCATTTTACAGTGGGAGAGTGGGTGTAAAGCAACAGATCAGTGGTGTCAAGTAAATTTACGAGAGAGGCATATCACTCATCATCCCAAAATTCTTCTCTCTCATTCACCAGAATACGTCCACATCTATCTATAGCGAAAATTGGAAATGACCCTTGCACAACAGGAGATACTTGGCTTTTATCCATGAATTTATTTTATTTCGAGGGTATACTCGGTTTCTTGGCCAAACAAAGTTATGAAAGAACACCGTGTGGTTTTAATGGGTTCGAGTCTGACATGTCCAACTCACGGTTATTAGCTCTGATGCATGGGGTAAAATCAGTAGCCGGAATAGTTGATTATCGCGATAACTCTGATTCAAATTATTACTCTGTCATCCAGCTTGAAATCGATTTCTATAGATATTAATTTGCCTTCAACTCAGTTTAAGAAAGTGAGCTATCAAAGCTGGCCTCTGTTTGATTTAAGCACAATTTATTTCTACTGTAAAAAAACTAATTTCCAACACTTACCAATAACAGCCAAAATTTCTTCTTGAATATATTGAGCGCTGTTTTTAGACATAACAGCGTGTAGTAGCACGTAGGGTAGAAATAGAAATAACGTTCTGACGTCACGGCGCATGCTCGGATGTACTGTGCGCAGGAGTTCACGAATGCTTTCCGACTCTATTAGAGGGATTAGTTGACCTGCCCAACTGTAAATCATATAAGAAAAGGTTATAAAATTGGGAAACTCTTGTAGCCCCACTGGAGCAGTGCTCTGTAAATGATCACTGCGTTAAGCATCTTACGCTAGGGCTGGTTCTTAGATGGGTGACTTTGTGACATCCCCATTTATGAACGTTTTCGTGCTTCAGAATGCTCGCTAAGCCGTTGCTTTCGAATCACGGCAGTCCTTAAGCCAAGTTGTAGGCATGAAAATTTTCAACAGCAGGTACAAGCTGCGGTTCCATTTGAACACAGTAATACGTTCACCACCACTATGTAGGACCAAAACAAATGGTGAAATGTGGGCGTATTGGATGCCTCTCAGCGGGTAAAAGCTTGACTGTACATTTATATGTACCTATGTATCCATACTAATATTATAAAGCTGAAGAGTTTGTTTGTTTGTTTGTTTGTTTGAACGCTAGGATCTCAGAAACTACTGGTCGGATTTCAAAATTTTTTTTACAGTTTGATAGTCCATTTATCGAGGATGGCTATAGGCTATATAACATCACGCTAAGACGAACAGGAGCGGAGCAGCAATCAAGAATGTTTTGAAAACGGGGAATATTTTTTACCGTCTGAGAGCTTCCGAGGCGTACGCTGCGTAAATGGTTACAGTTAGGTAAAAATTGTGTATTACAAAATTGTTTCTCTTATAAAGTTCTACAAAAATGTTCGCGACAGCATATGTCTATCTTTTAAGGTTCGCTTACAATAACCTAATTTGTCTATCTCTTAAGGTTCGCCCGTGATATAATGAAACTGAAGAGTTTATTTTGTGCTAGGATCTCAGAAACTAGCATTTCAAAAATTATTTTACATTTTAATAGTCCATTTATTGAGGCTGGCTAATGGCGATATAATATCACGCTAAGACGAATAGGAGCGGAGCAGCCATGAATAATGTTTCGAGAACGGGGATTATTTCTTTCTTTTGAGAGCTCCCATTGCGGAAGCTGCATAAATAGTTACAATTTACGTAAAAATTGTGCATTACGAAATTGTTCCTCTTAAAAAGTTATAAAATAAGTCCTTAACAGCATTATGCCTATCTTTTAAGGTTCACTTTCAATAACCCTCTTATTAAGTTTCAAAGTATAAGCGACGCGACGGGAGTAAACTTGGTCTGCAGTGGCAGCCAGTCAACTGAACGATAAAAACCGGCCAAGTGCGAGTCGGACTCGCACATGATGAGTTTCATACCGAAAAACGGATGGGTGGAAGTAAAAGCGACGGGAAACATTATACCCCTTTAACACCTCTTTCCTTCTCACTCTCATGTGACGCAAACGAGGTTCAGTTCTAATGAATGCAAGCGACGCGATGCGACGGGGGTAAATACAACGGGAACATTATAATACTCGAAATATTAATACCATACCTCTCTCTTTCTCGCTCTCATGTGACGCAAACGAAGTTGCGCGGGTCAGCTAGTGTAAAATAAATAGTCTTGTCTTGTCTTGTAACTAGTGGAATTTTTTTTTTCTGTAAGTAAATGGAACTTACTTGTGAGCCCATTCTAAGAACGTCGTCGCGTAGGTCGAACCAAATAAGGGATGAGCTTTTTTCGGTTGAGATGGATAGGCCAATGTATACCTGTAAAACAATAAATATATTCATTAAATAACTAGGTTTTGCATTAATTACTAAATATGTTGCTAAGAAAACCTGACGCAACACGTGCTTCCCTCCTCATACAACGGGCTACTAAGCAGAGCGTAAAGAGGAACAACATAGGGCTACCAACTTGAGGACCACTATCAGGAGTCTTACGGACTTCGAGAGTGGCCACCAATCGCTAGATGTTAGACCATGACTTTCCATGAGACGGGTTGCATAATTTGGCGAGCTTATTATAAAAAATAATGTAGCTCAGTAAACGTAAGGAATGGCGTCCACTAGACAGATGGACCGACGACCTATAAAAGTTCGCTGGGAAAAGACTGAAAGGAACAGGACTGAATTAGATTTAGCTAACTGTTATCTGCAGAATGTACGATATTCCGCGTCGACACTGCAAGGTTTTTGGATTTGCTATTGACGAACTTTTTGAAAAAAAAAGTACAATGGCGAAAATAGGGCGAGTCTTACGTCCAGAAATGGACTGCGATGAGTGGATTAAGGGTGTGTGATTGATAAGTAACAACTTATATTTACCTTGAACTGAGTAATGGTTGCATGATTTGATGCATATGCTCTGGGAAACTGTCCCACACGTCTTTCTTACAGCCAGTAGGAGATATATCGTACACCTTTAATATCTCTTGAATAGTTAATGCATAGCAATCCATATTCTGAAAATCATAAGTTAAATATTGTAACCGATCATCACTGAAAGTACTAAAAATGATTTTCGAAAAATTTTCGATAGGTAGCATAAAATCAAAATATTCTGAATTAATCTATGCTATTCAAAAGAGTGGAGCAGTAATAATAAATGTAAACAAAAAACATTTATTTGTGAACATATCGGTTATGTGTTTGCTACAGATTTCGTAGAACGAGATTCCATAGACACAGCTAGTCGGTAATAATATTAGAGATACTTTCAAGATTCCGTTTATATTTACTGCTATTAAATACTACTTGTAACTATAAAACTCACATAAATAAAGATACATACCATCGTATCCTTTTCATACTGAAACGCTCTAGAAAGTTCGACAAGCGCAGTGGCAGCGAAACAACTGTCGCCTATAGAAAACGCGAACGGCGATCTATCTGGCTGCACGTATTGACGGGGCAGATGACCCGCTTCGATAGCACCTAGTTGACCAAGACATGCCCCGCTGGCTAGGCTCACTTGACTGTCCGAGTCTTTGCAACCTAGAACGGTAATATTTGAACGTGAATTGGCGGGTATCTAACAACTGTCGCCTATAGAAAACGCGAAAGGCGATCTATCAGGCTGTACGTATTGACGGGGCAGATGACCCGCTTCGATCGCACCTAGTTGACCAAGACATGCCCCGCTGGCTAGGCTCACTTGACTGTCAGAGTCTTTGCAACCTAGAACGGTAATATTTGTACGTGAATTGGTGGGTATCTAACAACTGTCTCCTATAGAAAAGGTGAAAGGCGATCTATCAGGCTGCCCCTATTGACGAGGCAGATGTCCCGCTTCGATCGCTCCTAGTTGACCAAGACATGCCCCGCTGGCTAGGCTCACTTGACTGTCAGAGTCTTTGCAACCTAGAACGGTAATATTTGTACGTGAATTGGTGGGTATCTAACAACTGTCTCCTATAGAAAAGGTGAAAGGCGATCTATCAGGCTGCCCCTATTGACGAGGCAGATGTCCCGCTTCGATCGCACCTAGTTGACCAAGACATGCCCCGCTGGCTAGGCTCACTTGACTGTCAGAGTCTTTGCAACCTAGAATGGTAATATTTGTTCGTGAATTGGTGGATACCTAACAGGAATGAAGAAATTTCTGACATTCAAAAAATCGGAATTGTTAATACAATAGAATCAGATCTGAGACTAGTTTAGATGCTGCATCCATAGATCTCTGCACTGTCTGAGATTGCCACATAGCCTGACTCGTGTATGAGTGCAAGTGTGCCCCTAAGAACACAGGAAAATGAAGCCTATTCAGCCATGTCTAAATCGCAACCACATTCTTATGTGTCCTAAAATAGTATTTGGAGTTATGAAAGTCACTTTGACGCGATCTGAGGGCTGTCTTGGCTGGCTGGATTAGACTAAAATCAGAGTAACACTATACCACAGAATACCATGTACATCTTCTAAAAGTAAAGTCATTTTCTATTTTACCAACAACTAACAAGCATAACGTAAGTATGGTAACCATACTGGAGTTGAGCACTTCAGTGTGGGACATGGGTTACCATAGTTACGTTGTGCTTGTTAGTTGTTGGTGGTAACTTCACTTTTTAGTATAAGTACGAGCTATTCTCTAGTATAGCCTAACTCCGATTTTGGTCGTTTCCAGCCTAAGTAATGTTATAAATCAATGGTATGAACACAAATTGTTGCACTTACCAAGAAGCAAAGAATCTATAAGTTCCACTATAACAGGATCTATGTTTTTCCCACCAAATATAGCTTTGTGAATATCAGTTCTATTGCTCTTCAATAACTTATCCAAGTGAGAAAATACAAATGCTTTTACAATTGGTATATCATGGTTCAGGTGTAACAAATACCATTTTATTTGATCCAGGAAACCATCAGGCTGTGTTCTCTTCACATGCCTTTTTATAACAATTTTGATATTCTCTGATATTTTAGTATCCTCCAAAAAGAAAAGATCGGAAATATGGGAACTTAGCAAGTTCTCATTACGTATCACAAGATACTGAAATATATTATTGATTTCTTGAGGGGCATAATCTAATTGTTGGGACAATGATACTGCTAAGTTAGATAACAGTGGCCCCAAAAACATTGTATCAATATTATGAATGAAAGCGCCCCAGGCTTCAGCCAGAATTTTAGGAAATTCTTTAGCTAATGGAAGGGCAGACCTTAAAGTAGCAAGCACTTTGAACCTCAATGGAGTCAAATACTTTACTCCCATCAATTTCATTATATCTGGGAAGCTTTTTAGTGCCTTCCTCTTTACAGAGAGCGCTACTTTGGCATTTACCAGTTTGTGGTCAAAATAGGCCAGGACTCCTAAAAATTTTGGATTCAGAAAATCTGCTAATTGTGAAGTACTCATGTTCATATTTCCAGTTGGATTCGACACATCAGGGTCATGGCAAGCAAGATAACGACAAGCATTTAACACTTTTTCTGAGTTGCAACAATACTGTAGAAGAAACTCTGTCAGTATGACTCTATAATGTCTCTTTACTAAGTTCAATATAGACATTTTTGTCAGTCGTTCTATTATACTATAGCATTTCTTCCCAACTTCCTTTGACTCGTTCAAGTATACATAAACATAAATATGAGGGAACCTTTCTGCGAGAAAATCCGACACAGAACATTGTACCAATGACGCAATTTCCTCAATCATGGAAGGTACTTCTTGAATGGTAACTGAATAAGGCATTAAGTATGGTAAAAAGTGATGGCCGTCTTTAGATATGAAGTCCCGATACCCAACGAATCCGAATGCCCTGACCACTTTTAATAGAGACAAAGCAAATTCCTTTCCACTAAACAAGCTGCATTCAACAAAAAGCTTGCAATAATCTTTTTTGTATCTATGATAAACTTGATTTGGCGTGTATCCATGTGCTTCACAGATATCTCTAAGACTAACTATGGCTTTGGGACCAAGGGAACATTGTGGATGCATAATGAAATATACAAAGAGTTTTGTTGCTGGTAAAATAACTTTAGGATCAGAACATGTGCCGAAGTCCGTTATAAGATTCAAAATCAATATCTGCTGTGAATGGTCATTGCTCTCTAAGCTCTTTTGAGTCGATTTTACCAAGATGTTGACACACAAATTGTATATTGCATCCTTATGGGCATTCCATTCTGAATCCTCATTTACCTGCAATTAGCAAAAGTAGGGTACTTTAAAAAAATAGGTAGGTTAAGTGATATATTCAATTAAAAAGCAGTGCTTTTACAAAATTGAACAGCTTAAAGGTTCTTAAGTTTCTTAAGTTCTTAAGTTAAATTCTGAATCCTCATTTACCTGCAATTAGCAAAAGTAGGGTACTTTAAAAAAATAGGTAGGTTAAGTGATATATTCAATTAAAAAGCAGTGCTTTTACAAAATTGAACAGCTTAAAGGTGTTGTTTATACTTAGTTGTTTATACTTACAGTATTGTCACTGATACAGGACCGAAAACTTCGTAAAACATCTTTTGCGTTATCTTCATTTAATTTCTCTTGTGAGACACCATAGTTGAGCACACAAAAGTGATTACAAAGTCTACTAAATAGATCCCAGTATCCATTCTTCAAATCACTGTATTGCTTCCAGTTCAAAAATTTTGCAAACAAACCTTTAAGAGTTGAAATCGTAGAATATTGACTAGAAGAATATGTGTTAGATTCTGAATATATTTCAATTTTACACCTATTTTCTTTAGAAATAAATTTGACAGAATTTTCAGCTTTGTCTACATGGCATTTTGAGCAAATCGCTTGCAGATTTATCGCAGTGTTGAGAAATATGGAATGTCCATGACAACAATTTCTTGATGTGCATATAATACTATAAGAATCCAGTGTGATGCAAGTCATAACTGATACTACATCAGTGACTGCTTTCTGTATGCTTGAGTCTTTTGTCAAAAAAGCTGGCATGAGAATGTCACCAATAAGTTTGCTTGCAGAAAATATTTTATTTAACAACACCAGAGGGCAAAGTGGTATTATCTGAAACAAAAGTGGTTAATAAAACAATTACTCTCAATAGTAAGAAGGCAGAAGACACTGTCTTGCCTTTAAAAGCAACTAGCCAGCATTCGCAGAATTTCAGCTAGTGATGAAATATACCCAATCTAGCAATAGATCGGAGTTGCAATCCCGATTACATGGACAAGAACTATACTTGCAATAATGCAAGCAAGCACATTCACAAGTTGAAATCACTTTTTTCATTATCACCCCCATTAGCCATAGTATCATTTGCGATCCCTGATCTCCCCCACCGCGTCCAGGGCTGGCGCGTGGCGGAGGAGGAGTCTTCGTCCGATTACAGGTATATTCGGGGTTGGGTGGTGGGGTGGGCAAGAGGTATTGTATGGTGTACCACAGGGATCGGTCTTAGGACTGCTTCTATGAAACATCGACAACACCACCCTTATAAAGAACTCTTTTCTGTATGAGTTGTCGTTGTTTATAAAGACAGTGCAGTTATATCAATGCTGGGCATCAAGTAATTCCAATCATCCCACAAAAAAAAGTTGGGCTCCATAATAGTGTCCGATGCAAAAGAAATTACACTAAGTATAAAAGATAGTGTAAAACTCATTATGTACTTACTTCTTTATACACATTACTATTTCTATTACTGATGTAGCTGTTCATTAAATTGCTTATTAATCTTACCCAAACATCAGTAACTTTCAGTTTCAGTATAAGTCTTACAAGCATTATGTACTGTAAGATAATAACTTTAATATTATCATTGTATCTCATATATTGATCAGAAATCTGTGGAGTGCTCTGTAGACAAAGTAGTTGAAGTAATGTATTAGATTCTTCTCGAGACACAGTCCTTGATAGAATTACTGTACTCAATATTATATCCATAAAGGACTTGATGCAATTGCTATCACCAAGTATAATAGTCCTGTGTTGTTCCAATGTTCTTATTAGCGAACTCCAGAGTTGTAATATATCTTCTTTTGATAGTATTTCTGCACTAGAATTTTCTTGTACTCTGTTGCTTTGTATCAAAACATTTTGTAATATTCCTAATGCAGAAAGACACCTTTTCAAATGGTAACTTATCAAGTATATGTCAGTATTGTGGTCCTCACAAGTCTTCAATGACATTATTACATTTAATGTTTGTTTATAGAACCAATTTTCTTTAAAACTCTTTGTTATATCAGCTTGTGAGTTTGCATTAATGTTTTGCAGTAAATGATTGCAGTAACATTCTGTTAAGGTCTCTATTTCAACAGAATCAAGATTTGATATGTCAATAATATTTTTAGAAAAGTTCAATTGTTTACTGAACGATAAACATTTTAATTTCAAATCAGTGATGAATATTTTGTTGTCCTGTGTCGACAGAATCACAGAACATATATTTGATAGAACTTCTTCATTGTGTATATTGCTTTCATTCATTTTCATAAAGATCATCATCAATTTGTTAAAAGTGTCCAAGTACATAACATCAATTTCACCTTTTTCGTAAAACAAGTTTGTTGACCTAACCATCACTTCCAGTGAGTTTTCAAACTCATCGTAAACATCAGGGAAACATTTATTAAATTTGGCAATACCAATTTGATTATAATTATTCATCAAATTTATAAAAAATCGTATAGTTATCAACTTTAAATCAGCATTAAAATTATCGAATATGTACAGAATTTCTTTGAACAAATTTTCATATTCTTTTCTATGTTTATTGATTTGAATGGAATTCACAGCTAAGCTTTCAGAAAGAAGTTCCAAAGTCAAATCAATTAAAGTTGTACAAGTCTTCAAATCTTTTACAGTTACATAAATAGGTTCTAAATTTAACTGTATATTAGAAATGTTGATCTGCTCAGAAGCAAAATTTTCTAATACCACAGTATATGATGCTTCCCTCAGAGTTTCTTTATAATACTGAATAAGCTTAGTGACTATTGAAAAATATTCCATGTGCAGTTTATTATAAAATGATGCTGAATACATGCATAGTATGTTTAATATTTTTAACTGTGCCTCCTTGCTGGCTGTGTGTATTCTGGAAAGATGTGATTTAAAGATATAGAAAATTATAAACTGCAGATAGTTGTAAACCTATTAAGTTGCATAGAATTATGTGTAATTTACCTGTTCAGCTCTTTTACAGACCATACATAAAATAATCTGCCAATCAACCATGTATTGAATGCATCATAATATGAATCTGGATACTTTGCAGACCCGGGCCGTGGAACCAACACTTCAGAAAAGTCACTGAAAGAGATAGGTAATTGTAGCCCATTCGCTCTAAGTTTGCCACTGAACTTTGAGGCTGGTGTAGAGGCGTCTATAGAAAGCGACCGGCAAACTTGGAGCAAACGGGTAGTACATTGTTTACATTAATTTACACCTTGTACACAAACAATTTCTAACCTGTAACAATTTGGGCGGTAGCAATAATCTAAGACATTTAGGTAAGTACCTATTAGTATTAACAACGACATTGATATTTCAATGAGAGATAAATAAAAACATTTTAGTTACCCCGATAACTTTAAGATGGAAGTTAGTAGTCTTTCTAAACCATCAGCTGCATGTTCCAAGTTATTAAACAATACCATAGTTGGCGCATTAAACATTTGCCAAACTGTAAAAGGCCCATCTTGAGTATCGTCTTCCATAACAGTATAAATTATTTTAATAACTGTAATTAAATTATACAGATATTTAGCACAAAACCATAAAAGTTGCTCTTGCTATGTTATTGTTTTGATTCCCTTTCCCTTCCCTTCTTCTCGGCTTCCCGCCTATATGTCAGTTCTTTTTGTTTGTTTATTCGTGCCACATGAAACAAACTAAGGTAAGTGACCATGCTGCTTAATTATTAAAAAGATATCATGCTCTGATACGTATCAGTCTCTTTTGTTATTTATGGGCTGGCAACCGTGAATAGATAGATTTTTAACTTCCAACTACTACTTACATATTCGTAATTTCGTATTTAAAATATTTTTCTAAAGCTGTTTCTAATATACCAACTACCTATATCATAAATGTTGAAACTTTATTAGTCTCGAACGCGAACGGGATTCAAACCTGAGTGTTCTCGCATACCTTGTCAGGCGATTAAATCGTTCAGCCATCGAGATCCAACCTGAAACAGACCAACAGAATTACATACTGAAACAATTTCTTTTAAACAACATAGTGTCTTAAATTAAAGGAAGATCTAGTGAAAATAATGTTCCAATTTCTGGGAATATTCGTTCTGGTCAATGGTCATGAAGCTATAGATAAACATGGAAGCCACACTTCGAACAACCGCTTGAGTCAAATACCTACGTATCTCTATTTCACTCTCTGTGGGCTAACCTTCTCTTTCTAGGGAATTGTGCAGTGCTGCTATCTTCTTATTAGCATCTCCTAGAAAATAATAGAAATAGACCATACTAACCAAAAATGCAAGTAAAATAATTTATAAATAGCTCCATTGTTCGACGACGATTATTTAATGTGTAAATTGAAATATTTTATACCATAATATGCATGATTGGGTTGTCGAATCAGTGAATTACATTCCCATTTTCTAAGGATTCTGTAATGTGGCAACATTGGTACTACATGTCAACTGTCAAAGTGTCAACTAACAATCGAATGGCGGTTGACTTCATTGTTTTCACACAATAGGAAACGTTGTGAAGAGTGTGTCTATATTGAGCATTTATATGGGACTTCCTGTGTTTTATTTATTATTAGAGTAAATAAAATAAGTTAAGTATTGTTTTCGTACGTTAATGATGAATAATTGTTTTAGGTTTCCTAAAAATAGCATTCAGCGAGAAATATGGTTATCCATTGTACCATTAAAAATTAAGTTAAGATATTTTTATAAAAACAATTAGTATGCTAACTGATCATAAATTTTAAATATGGAAAGGAGTTCGTTTCGGAGCGGGATTCGAACATGCGTCTTCTCGCGTACCGTGCGGACGCCTTAACCACCGGCCACCGAAACTTACTCAGAACCAACCAAATTTTCCACCTTATATATAAGCCCCGCAAGTTGGTAATGCGCTGGAATCTTGTCATAATGACAGCTATGTGACGTCATAGTGAAGTAGCGCGAGCGCGCGCTGGCCTCGCGAAGCTGTGTACGGTATTTTTTTTAATACTGACTGCTCGACGGACATACGTCACCAAGTGGACACCAAGATGGCCGCCAAGCGCCATATCAACGTGCGGGGCTTTTACGTCTTGGGGCGACGCATGCACCATCTACCGACACTTTTTAGAAAGTTACACGGCACGAATGTATAGAATTGCACCTATGTTCATCCGATTTATGATGAAACCTGCCCGAACATTTAAATATTTTTTTGAAAAGCAATTAGTATGCTAACTAATCATAAATTTTAAATATGGAAAAGGAGTTGGTTTCGGAGCGGGATTCGAACCTGCATCTTCTCGCGCACCTTATAAATCGAATGAATATAGGTGCAACTCTATACATTCGTGTCGTGTAACTTTCTAAAAAGTGCCGGTAGATGATGCCTCCTTTTCCATATTTAAAAAAAATGAAGTTCTATGAAAGCGCCAGGATTTGCAATTTGCATTTTCAAAAAACCGATTATGATGTAGTAACAAAGCGATTAAAACCATCAACAGTTCCTAACTTGTTATCCAATAATCCTGTTCCTAATTTATTGTCCAATAATCAAATTAAAAACACATACATAAAAATAAAATAAATTGATTGAATAACTAAACTACTAAACTATTGCCTACTGAACATTCAACCCCTGATCATACCAGGCGCAAAGGTGCCCAATACACTAGCAGCGTTGCCGCGCTGGATAGCTATCCTTTCTACCAGGTACGACCAGGCGTGGGAGTCATGCGTCTTGTCCTGTAGCCTATGGCCGATCTCCGAGACCAAAGCCTTAGCATCACTCCCGCAACAGCCCATCGTTTCAACAGCTACTGGTACGACCAGATAACACGACTCCATCTCCGCGTACTTTTGGCGTTTTCTGTAAGCAGCATCTTCAGCTGCGGCCGCCGGTAAATGGACTATTCGAGCGAAGTGACTGGCGGTGAAAGTGCTGCCGCATGTTGCGTCCCACACTAAGCACTTGCCGTTCTTCCATGACACAAGGGTCACACCGTCCGGTCTCTTGCCATCTGCGCGGGACAAACCTGGTGGTTCAAGGATACAGGGGACCTCGGCCGACACCAGAGCCCGCCGGATTAACTCATTGAGAGCTTGGTTACGCGGATGCCTACCAGTGCAGCGACGACAACTCAAAGCATGATGACCATCGCTCTCCACCATGGCACCGCAGATGCATACGCGACATTCCCCACAAAGGAAAAAGAGAATGAAAAGATAGAATTTAGTACCTATGTGCATACTGCATTACTTACATTCGCATTTCGCAGAGGAATCGACTCTCCGACCAAAAGAAAATTACAATATAACCAAGGAAATAATTCTTTTCACTTTCTTTTTTCGACTTTCGTCACAGCCTGCCACGAGCAGCCGCAGCGCGCGAGACTTGATTAACCTAGAAAAATAACCCACTTTGACGAATAGCTTCGTTATTCGCAATGTACCTATGCAATCTGCAGAGAATACTACCTATTAGTCTTCGTAAAAAACAGAGAAAATAGTTAATCTAATATCATATATCATAATAAATTTTCACCACCTATTCCGTGTAAAGAAAAATAATCTTAAAAAGGTGAAATGATAATATACCTCTGCCTACCCCTTCGGGGATAAAGGCGTGACCTTATGTATGTATGTATGAATTGTACATCTAATTGTACTTATTATGAATATATATTGTCTTTATTGCGTACAATAAAGAATATATAGAAAATGAAATATCCTGGCAAAAACAAAAATAGGGCTACCCTACTTAGAAAGAGACGTAGAGCCCACACAGAGCAAGACAGTAATATACAGACTACGCTTCAAGTAGGTATTCGAAGTGTGGCCTCCATGTTTATCTATATCTTCATGGTTCTGGTCACTTAACCAACCAACTTCAAAAAAAAGTAGGAGGTTCTCAATAGACTGCTTTTTTTCTTTAAGGGGTCATGCCTCGTCAATATCATGTGTACATTTACGTCGATGCACACACGTATGCAAAGAAATCACGCACACTGAAACAACTTCCATTTATAAATATCAGACTTGACCATGAAGCTATAGATAAACATGGAGGCCACACTTCGAATACCTACTTGAAGCGTAGTCTCTATATTACTGCCTTGCTCTGTGTGGGCTCTACGTCTCTTTCTAAGTAAGGCAGCCCTATTTTTATTTTTGCCAGGATATTTCATTTTCTATAATATATTCTTTATTGTACGCAAATTAGATGTACAATACATACATACATACATAAGGTCAGGCCTTTATCCCCGAAGGGGTAGGCAGAGATATATTATCATTTCACCTTTTTAAGATTATTTTTCTTTACACGGAATAGGTGGTGAAAATTTATTATATGAATTAAATGTACAAAGGCGAGATTAACTATTTTCTCTGTTTTTTACGAAGACTGATAGGTAGTATTCTCTGCAGATTGCATAGATACATTGCGAATAACGAAGCTATTCATCCAAGTGGGTTATTTTTCTAGGTTAATCAACTGTACGTCTCGCGCGCTGCGGCTTCTCGTGGCAGGCTGTGACGAATGTCGAAAAAAGAAAGAGAAAAGAATTATTTGGTTGGTGATATTGTAATTTTCCTTTGGTCGGAGGGTCGATTCCTCTGCGAAATGCGAATGTAAGTAATGCAGTATGCACATAGGTACTAAATTATATCTTTTCATTCTCTTTTTCCTTTGTGGGGAATGTCGCGTATGCATCTGCGGTGCCATGGTGGAGAGCGATGGTCATCATGCTTCGAGTTATCGTCGCTGCACCGGTAGGCATCCGCGTAACCACGCTCTTAATTAGTTAATCCGGCGGGCTCTGGTGTCGGCCGAGGTCCCCTGTATCCTTGAACCACCAGGTTTGTCCCGCGCAGACGGCAAGAGACCGGACGGTCAGACCCTTGTGCCATGGAAGAACGGCAAGTGCTTAGTGTAGGACGCAACATGCGGCAGCACTTTCACCGACAGTCACTTCGCTCGTATAGTCCATTTACCGGCGGCCGCAGCGGAAGATGCTGCTTACAGAAAACGCCAAAAGTACGCGGAGATGGAGTCGTGTTATCTGGTCGTACCAGTAGCTGTAGAAACGATGGGCTGTTGCGGGAGTGATGCTCAGGGTCTGGTCTCGGAGATCGGCCGTAGGCTACAGGACAAGACGCATGACTCCCACGCCTGGTCGTACCTGGTACAAAGGATAGCTATCCAGCGCGGCAACGCTGCTAGTGTATTGGGCACCTTTGCGCCTGGCATGATCAGAGGTGGAATGTTCAGTAGGCAATAGTTTAGTAGTTTAGTTATTTAATCTATTTATTTTATTTTCATGTATGTGTTTTTAATTTGATTATTGGACAATAAATTAGGAACAGGATTATTGGACAACAAGTTAGGAACTGTTGATGGTTTTAAGCGCTTTGTTACAACATCAAATCGGTTTTTTGAAAATGCAAATTGCAAATCCTGGCGCTTTCATAGAACTTCATTTTGTTTAAATATGGAAAAGGAGGCATCATCTACCGGCACTTTTTAGAAAGTTACACTACACGAATGTATAGAATTGCACCTATATCATTTCGATTTAAAAGGTACGCGACAAGACGCAGTTTCGAATCCCGCTCCGAAACCAACTCCTTTTCCATATTTAAAATTTATGATCAGTTAGCATACTAATTGCTTTTCAAAAAAATATTTTAATGTTCGGGCAGGTTTCATCATAAATCGGATGAATATAGGTGCAATTCTATACATTCGTGCAGTGTAACTTTCTAAAAAGTGTCGGTAGATGGTGCATGCGTCGCCCCAAGACGTATATAAGGTGGAAAATTTGGTTGGTTCCGAGTAAGTTTCGGTGGCCGGTGGTTAAGGCGTCGGCACGGTACGCGAGAAGACGCAGGTTCGAATCCCGCTCCGAAACCAACTCCTTTCCCTATTTAAAATTTATGATCAGTTAGCATACTAATTGCTTTTATAAAAATATCTTAACTTAATTTTTAATGGTACAATGGGTAACCATATTTCTCGCTGAATACTATTTTAAGGAAAAATAAAACAATTATTCATCATTAACGTACGATAACACTACTTAACTTATTTTATTTACTCTAATAATGACATTCGTGTTTCTTCTTATAATACACAGGAAGTCCCATATAAATCCTCAATATAGTCACACTACTTCACAACGTTTCCTAATGTGTGAAAACAATGAAGTCAACCGCCATTCGATTGTTAGTTGACACTTTGACAGTTGACATGTAGTACTAATGTTGCCACATTAAAGAATCCTTAGAAAATGGGAATGTAATTCACTGATTCGACTACCCAATCATGCATATTATAGTATAAAATATTTCAATTTACACATTAAATAATCGTAGTCGAACAATAGAGCTATTTATAAATTATTTTACTTGCATTTTTGGTTAGTATGGTCTATTTCTATTATTTTCTAGGAGATATTAATAAGAAGATAGCAGCACTGCACAATTCCCTAGAAAGAGAAGGTTAGCCCACAGAGAGTGAGATAGAGATACGTAGGTATTTGACTCAAGCGGTTGTTCGAAGCATAGATTTATATAGAATTTTTCGCTACTCTCAATAGATATACAAAGCGTGCGAGCGAGACCTCATTATCCATAGCACTTAGCTCGAGAGGAAAAGAGAAAGCAAATTGTGTACTCATATGTCAGTATTTTGAATCGCTGAGCCCGCTGGGATCCTATGGCGGCTCTATGTTATTCATAATATCCAATAATCTGTAGTGATCTTACGATTAAAATAGAAAATTTTATATTTTCAACAATATTGTCGTGTTTAGTGTGTGAATAGGATATTACAAAACGCAATTATACGAAGAAAGACTCGTTTAACAGGTCATTTGTGACTTCGTTCATTCCATTTTTGACGTACATATTTTGCCAAATTGGATGTAAAATTTCACTGAAAGTTCAACTCATAACGTAGATTATGCATTTTTCTTCATACATAACACAATATTTAATGTGTAAATGCATTTTTGGAGGATATATAAGGCAGAAATAGAAAGGGCTGTTTACAATAAAATAGTCATGGGTAGGTATCGATAAGGATGTCGATAGTTCATTATAGTGACATTGCTACAAACAAACTTATCTGGATTTAATCTATACTAATAGATTTGTTTTTTTGTTTGTTTGTTTGTTTGTTTGTTTGTTTGTAACGAATAGGCTCCGGAACTACTGGTCCGATTTGAAAAATTCTTTCACTGTTGGGAAGCTACACTCTTTGCGGGTAACATAGGCTATATTTTATTCCCGTATTCCCACGGGAACGGGAACTACGCGGGTGAAACCGCGTGACGTCCGCTAGTTTACTATAAATATGATTGATTTTTACTCGAACTGTGTTATTTAACCTTTTTTTAGGGTTTTGTGCCTATTTTAATATAATATTTCCAAAATTTGTGATCCATTTTGAGTTGATTTTTTATAATTTTACTTCACTTAAGGTACTCCACGCCACACCGGGATGTTTGCTGTACAAGGCGCAGATTAGCCTCTGCGTCGAATACTGTTCTCACCTTTGGGATGACTGTGCGAGGTACTAACTGGACGCGCTTGGCGCTATGCAGAGACGTGTTATCCGATTTCAATTATAGGTTGTCCTAAGATGACGGTAAGCCTCGAGCCGTTAGCGCAGCAAAGAACCATAGCGTCCTTGGCTGCCTTCTACTGAATGTATCACGGCGAATGTTCTGAAGAGCTCTTCAACCTGATCCCACCATCTCCTTTCCGATTCCGAACAACACGTCGGGCAGAGGTGCCACTCATATATAGCGGAGAGAATCTTCGCCAGAACTGAGCGTTTCAAAAGATCGTTCCTCTGTCGAACTACAAAATCCTGGAACGACCTGCCCGCACATGTGTTTCCCTCATTTTACAATCCCGGGTTCTACAAGCGGAGCGTGAAGAGGCACATCATAGGGTCGCCAACTTGAGGACTACTGTCAGAAGTATTGTGTGCTGTAAGCATGGCCCCCATTCGCTAGATGCGCCACGGCTTTCCATTAGTTTCCATCAGTGGCGACGTCAATTTGGCGAGGTTAATATATTTAAAAAAATCTACGAGTAATATCTTTTATTGTTACTAGGGTTCAATAATAAATGAGTTTCTAGGTTTCGTATTACGGTAAGAGTTGGATTTTTAGTAAAATTTCAAATTCAATTGGCAAAATATATATGTACGGCAACAATGCAATGTACGATGCCATAAATTACATGTTAAAAGTGTATTTTCACATTCAAACACTGAATCAAAATTCGTAAAATCACTACAGAATTTCTAATATTACGAGTTACCCCATATAATCCCATTTTTACTTTTTCATAGTCGATTACATTCAAATTAACAATCTATTCCCCAAAACAAGAAGTTGGAGATGAAACTTCTAAGCACTTTGTGTGCTTAGAAGTTTCATTTCCATTCCATCCATTTATACAGATACTTTTATCGATAACATAGGTGTGACCATTCAACAACACTATTTTACCCACACATAGATCTTTCATTTTTGGTCTCGTCTTCAGTTTGACACTGTTCATCTTGTACATTCTAAATCTATGGTTCGAAGTGTGGCCTCCATGTTTATCTATAGCTTCATTGACTTGACTCCATATATTGACCCGTGTCGGGAGCCCATTATAGGGTCCCGATATGCGACACGATCAATTGGCAATTGTTATGCCTCATCAATATCATGTGTACATATACGTCGATGCACACACACATGCAATGAAATCACTCACACTGAAACAACTTCCATTCATAAAGATATTTATCTGATAAGACTTGCCTCAATATATTGACCCGTGTCGGGAGCCCATTAGATAGTAAGTAAGCTTTACAATAAAAACATATTTTTCTTAATCTTCCCTTAATTTAAGATACGATGTTGATTAAAATAAATTGTTCCTTATTAAAGACTCTTTCGGTTGGTATCATAAAACTGGGAGACGTGAAAAAAAATATTTTTTTCACATCTCCCAGGTTCGAATCCCGGCTCAAGTAAGTGATTTTTCAAAAATATTTAAATGCAGTTTTACTTACGTTTGAAAATAAAGAAATGTTTCCTTTCAGAAAAACTGGCCATTATCAATATTAAGGGTACTTTACCTCCAACTACCGTCTTTAAATTCCATCCTGTACATTATTAGGATGGTAATTATTGAATCAATCTCGACCGGCAGATCGAACAAGACTATAATTTGCATAGGGTTTAAATTCTATATTGGTTGCATGCACTGCACCTACCTTAGACTATTTAAAGTCTAAGGCACCTACCTACTACGTGAAATGTAGGAAGGAACTGTAACAGAGCTGTTACAGCTGTAAAAGATGCTCAAAAAGTTCACACACTATTTCAACTTTTTAGTCGTCGCCATCCATCGGCCTATTAGCACAAGTGGTTAGAGAAACGTCTTGCTAATAAGGCGGAGTTCACAGGGTCAAAGCCTTTCTTGCGCGTTTTACTACCAGTGGTAGGTAAGTACTACTGGTAGTCCCACGAGTGGAATTACTAGTGATACTACTGGGATCACTTGGTCAACTTCACTGGATAAAAATAAATGAAGCTCGGTAAAAACAAATAAAGATCGGTGAAACAAATGAAGCTTGGTGAAAACAAGTGAAGATCGATAAAAACAAATGAAGATGGGTAAAAACAAATGAAGATTGGTAAAGCAAATGAAGATTGGTGAAAACAAGTGAAGGTAGATAAAAACAAATGTAGATCGGTGAAAACAATTCAAATTTGTAAAACAAACGAAGATCGGTAAAACCAACTGAAGATCGATAAAAACAAATGAAGATTGGTAAGAACAAGTAAAGATCGATAAAAACAAATGCTCATCTATAAAAACAAATGAAGATCAGTAAAAACAAAAGAAGATCGGTGAAAATAAATGAAGATCGGTAAAACAAATGAAGATTGGTGAAAACAAGCGAAAATCGATAAAAACAAATGAAGATAGGTAAAAACAAATGAAGATTGGTAAAACAAATGAACGTCAGTAAAACAAGCTCAGATCGATAAAAACAAATGAAGATTGGTGAGAACAAGTAAAGATCGATAAAAACAAATGCACATCTATAAAAACAAATAAAGATTAGTAAAAACATATGAAGATCGATGAAAACAAATTTAATGAAGATCGGTAAAACAAATATGAAGATTGGTGAGAACACGTCAAGATCGGTGAATACAAATAAAGATCGAAAAACAAACAGATCAATATGAATGTAAATAAATGAAAGTCTTGAAAAACCAGTAAAGATCGTGAAAAACAAATGAAGATCGGTAAAACCAAATGCAGATCGATAAAACAAATGAAGATCGATAAAACAAATGAAGATCGGTGAAAACGAATGATTATATTTCGTAAAACGTGTGATTTGCGCAATTGCAATTAGTTTGTCCTATACATATTAGCATACAACTGTGAATGTCAGGTAGTGGCCTTGAAGGAGCCATTACTATAGTCACTAATCAGCCTTGTCTATTTTCCTAGTGGAGTTCACTAAAGCGTAGTAAAAGATTGTATTTTGAGTTGTTGTTGTTGCTGTTGTCGTTGTTGTTGTTGTTGTTATTGTCTAAGATTGTCTTCGATGTATGTTTACAAATAAAGAATTGTGGATGACAAATGATCTATACATAGATGCACGATTCAACACCTAAACTTGGTAGATCATGGCACTCGAGGTAGTAAAATTCCTTAAAGACCTACACTTTTATGATGCAATCTAGATAATAAACAAGTTGCTTTTACTGATCATCACTTGTTTTTACAGATTTTCAATTGTTTTTACTGATCTTCAATGGTTTTTACCGATCTTCAATTGTTTTTACAGATCTTCATTTGGTTTTACAGATCTTCGTTTGTTTTTACCGATCTTCATTTGGTTTTACCGATCTTCGTTTGTTTTTACAAATTTCAATTGTTTTTAGCGATCTTCATTTATTTTTACCGATTTTCATTTGTTTTCACCCACCTTCATTTGTTTTCACCGATCTTCACTTGTTTTTACTGCCGTGCATTTGTTTTACCGCTCATAATTTGTTTTTACCGATCTTCATTTATTTTGACCTACCTTCATTGGTTTTCACCGATCTTCACTTGATTTACTGTCGTTAATTTGTTTTACCGATGTTCATTTGTTATGACCGATCTTCATTTGTTTTAACCGATCTTCATTTATTTTTGATCCAGTAGTACCACGGGTAATTCAATTTTACTCGTGGTACGACCAGTAGTACCTACCACTGGTAGTACCACGCGAAAGAAAGGGATCGACCATCTTATTAGAAAGCTTTCTTTAGGCTGTGCTCTTTGTTTGCCATTAATTTTTCTAAATTATTTTGAATACATTTTATTAAATTTAACTAGTTATTGGACACTCAGTGTGTCAATCAAAATGTGTCCACACTGAGAGTTCAAAATGTGTGGCCAGGTCATCGTGGCAAGTCTGGACATCGATATTCTATTCGTGGAGACCATGGTTATTGTTACTTTGAATTTTTGAAATTGAATCCGTACGGAACTTCATTCCTGACGGGGGCACCCCGAGACCGTACTATTTTTTTTGTGACTTGAGAAGTAGCTCAAATATAATGGGCTCTCGACACGATCATGCCTCGCAATTGTCAGTCACGTTATATATGAATGGAAGTTGCTTTAGTGTGCGTGATTTCTTTGCATGTTTGTGTGTATCGACGTATATGTACACATGATATTTATGCTTGACAATTGCCAATTGATCATGTGGGGACCCCTTAACATTATGAGCATTACTTTCAAACAATTGATTAGAATAACCATCGATTAAAATTTGTGAAGAATCGAATAACATGATGACGTTCAGATGTGCCAACGTTCAGCAAAAAATAAAAAATGACTAAAATGACAAAATTGTGCTGTCATTTTTCTGTTCACCAAATCAATCAATCACTGTTGATTTTCTAAAACAAAAGTTTATTATCGCCTGTAGCGAGAAAAAATGTTTCGAGCCAACAATTTTGATAAGTTACTTGGTGAGTTACAAATATTACAATTAAATCCTTTATCAAACACGTCTATAGCAACAACCCCTTCGTTGTTACCAATTTTACAGAACAGTTTTCTCCGATTTGCATAGCTTTCTTTATTTTTTTGGGTAATTTGTGTAGCTTATTTTAAATATGTTACTACTAAATATTACGGTTCAATTCGACAATGTCCTACTGTCATATTCTATGATCATATTCAGTAACAAAGTTGATCTATGTTAATTTGTTCTAGATAAAGCGACAAGCAATCTACGCCTGGATCCCGATTGGCCGACTATCCTACAAATATGTGATTTAATTAGACAAAATGATTGTTCGTAAGTATTGTTTATATTGTGAATATAAATTTAACAGTAAGAATAGGTTGGTCCTTAGTATCAAGACATGTTAATGCATCCTTAATCAATATTCTACACGAACAGTCACAGTCACTGTAAATCTAAAATTTTATGTGACATTCAATAATTTTGTATTTATATTACTAAAGACTCATCTTACATTACTTACAGCCAGTCTGTTTTAAACTTTCAACTGATATTATACATGTTTATATCATTTTATCCCTAAAATCACCATAAGATAGCATTACAGTGGATAGTCACAAACGTCATCCTCTACCCTGTTTAATTTTCTCATGTAAACATCCCTCTTTTGATACCATATGGTAGGAATTTCATTGTGCCATCCAATTTATAAGAGGTTGTTACGTGTTTGGTATTTCATAACACTTAACTGCCTAATAGTAATCGGACTACTAAAGCCTTGCTGTACTACCACTTCAGATTTTTGACAATTGTTTTTTTTCATTAAGAAATTACAGGTCATTGATATTTACCATTGTGTTGTTTAATTATGAATGTATTTAAATAACTTAGTATGTTAGCTATTAAAATTATAATATCTCTAACAATGTAGACAAGGCCCCAGTGACATTGTGCCCTAAAGACAAATAGCGTTGCCTATTTGCTGAGAGAGTTACATAATAACTAAAGTAGGGTACATTTATCTACACACTGAAACCTGTGGCATGCATGCTATAATCATTATTTTGTAGTATTTGCCACTCAAACGTTACAACTGGTGAAATGTGGGTTTAAAGCTGTTTACTGTAGTTTACTTATGCAAGTGATACCTTTTCCATTAATAAGAAAACAATTCAACCTTCTGCGGGATGTAGTTTCCACAAAAATGTTATTTAATTCTGTTCGCATTCTAGCATATTTTATTTATTTATTTTATTTTTGAATTTATGTACACACATACAAGAACATGAAAAAACAATTACAGAGAGAGAAGAAAGTACAAAGGCACTACTTATTTCCATAGAAATCTCTTCCAGTAGGCCTGAGATAGGAGATGTAACCTATAAAAAATATAATATGTGTGCAGGTTAACAATAAAAAAAAAATCACATATAACTATCTAATAAAAATACATACTTAAATAAATACATAATATTGTATATAAAACTTATAATAACTACATAAAAATATATTACACTCTATGATAAAGAGGAGAGGTAGTGTTCTCGTACTCTTTTCTTAAAAGTAAATATGGTTGGAGACTTATGTATATCAGCCGGTAGTGAATTCCACAGCCTAACCGCATGCACAGTAAAAGAATAAGAATAGAAGTCTGTCTTGTGAGACGGAAAATTAAGACGGAAAGTGAGATGTGATCTACACGGTTTATTAGATTTATTCATAAATGTAAACCGCTCCCGTAGATATGAAGGGTATGTAGGGTTGAAAAGAATATTGTACAGAAGACACAGTATCCGAGTATTCCTCCGAAGGCGGATTGGGAGCCACTTGAGTTCTGCACGAAACTGTGAGACATGATCATACTTACGTAGATTAAAAATAAAACGAATACACATCCCACAAGAACATATTATTTTCAGGGATAACAATGTAACCTGTTTTAAACCAAACTGTAATCTATGCCTGCACCAAAGAAGGATGACCAGGTGACTATGGAAGCTCGTATCACTATGAAGTTTGCTGTGTCTCTATAAAAATGTCTGCATCCTGATGATATTATGCTATATTTTAAGAAATAATAATAAACTATTATATTTAGCACCGGATTTCGTGGCAAATCGTGCATCAAATTAGGTCTTGAATACCCTAATTGTACGCACTTTTCCCATGGAGGGTTAAAAAATACCTAATAATTAGCCCCATTGACATCGAATTATTAAATGTGAGCACTTAATAATTGGTTACCGTTGTGGTATTAATTAATCATCATCATCATCTAAGCGTTGTTCCTGACACAGATGGTTACTCATTCCAATTCACTTAGGTACTCGGAATTAGCATTCCCCTTACCTTTCTTACATGGTCAGAGTGGAAAGACAGTACAGTACTAGGGTTCCACAATCTTCAGGGTTCAGGTCAACATCAACTGCGTGTGGTGTACTTGCTGACCAACCGAGGCTTTGGTGCAGATGCTCCTTGCGATGTTGCAAGAACAAACTGCAGAATCCTTGATGCTCCATCTACTATCAAGTGGTAACACAGGCGCTTAATGAATATTAGTAAAGTGCAGTTAGATAATGAAAACAGCATAAGTAAAAGCATATCAACTACCGGTGAGCGACTCTGGCATTGCTTGCACCCACAAAACTTACTGTAACACAGCTTCAATGAGGATTGATATTTTAATTAATAAATAATAGAATAATACAATAAAGATATTTTATTTTTGGAATAAAGCCTATTGTGACCTGAGTAGTTGAAAACATTTTCCAATGCAAGCAAATATTTAATAAAATACTTCATGTAACCCGACCGGACAGCGACAACGTAAAATAGACTTAAATAAAGGAGAGTGAAAGGAGGGAGCCTGCCACACACCCTCGGTGTGTCAATCCTAATGGTCACAATAGTAAATGTTACCCTTATGATGGTAAGAGGCCCCATACACCTACAATAATATTGATTCTAATAACATTGCATCAATATTTATTTCCGTCCAAGTATATGTCTGTTCAAACATCAATATTACCCCAACAATCATCTCTAATGATCAATATTATATTATTGTACGTGTATGGAGCCTCTAAGGAAGGCCAAACCAAACTCCTGATGGAAAGGATTATCAAAAGCTATAGGAATAACAAAGCATTTTACCATAACTACTAGTATATTAAATTGGAGAGCATATTTTAAAAATTATGTCGAAAATAACACGGTATGCCCGCCCGAATACCGAGTCCGTTGGGAATGTATGCAAACTATAATTATTTAAGGAATGATTACGGGATTAACAGAGGCGGCAGGTAGGTGTTAAACCAATTATTATCTTAATAATAGAATATCTTATGATAGCTACTATCATAAGATATTCTGTTACATAGTTAATATACAGAATTTCTTAACTAATATAAACACAGTTATATTACAGAGTATCTTAAGGTACTGTCATAATCAACAGAGTCAAATAGCAGTGCATTGGGTACTAGTCTCTTAATCAACAGAGTAAGTATAAATTATAAGTAAAAATAAAACAGTCTTGCATTAGCCGGAATGTAAATTCTATGACGGCTCAGCGCTTCTCTCTGTTACATAGTTAATATACAGAGTTTCTTAACTAATATAAACACAGTTATATGACAGAGTATCTTAAGGTACTGTCATAATCAACAGAGTCAAATAGCAGTGCATTGGGTACTAGTCTCTTAATCAACAGAGTAAGTATAAATTATAAGTAAAAATAAAACAGTCTTGCATTAGCCGGAATGTAAATTCTATGACGGCTCAGCGCTTCTCTCTGTTACATAGTTAATATACAGAGTTTCTTAACTAATATAAACACAGTTATATGACAGAGTATCTTAAGGTACTGTCATAATCAACAGAGTCAAATAGCAGTGCATTGGGTACTAGTCTCTTAATCAACAGAGTAAGTATAAATTATAAGTAAAAATAAAACAGTCTTGCATTAGCCGGAATGTAAATTCTATGACGGCTCAGCACTTCTCACATATCTTTGGGCACTAACATATGTTCCATATTGTCACAGTTTCGAAACATGCAATGTCTTGTACAGTTATTATTATTATTATTTTCTTGTGGGGGACGCCGGCCATGCCGAGCGGACGATCCGACCGCCTGTTCTGCTGCCCATTTCGTCCATTTCCCCATCCACCGCTCTGGGATCAGGTTGGGTATCCCAGCATCCTCACGGCGCCCCGTTAAATCTTCCAGTGTCCTTGCAGAATCGAACTATCTGATCCACCTTTAGAAGTTCCAGATCCTCTGTGTTCAGTCTGTCCGTTCCCATAGTCTCCCATCTGCTTAGAGAGTACATGGGGCACTCAGCCAGTAGGTGGAGACTGGTCTCTTCTTCCTCCAAGCATTCCGGGCATATGGGATCGTCTTTGACTCCTATTACTGTCAGGTGCCTGTTCAGGCGACAGTGCCCCGTGATTATCTCGATAACCAGTCTCATGTTTGCTCTGGTCAATTTGACCAGTTGGCTGGTTCTTTTCGCATCCAAGTCTTGTACAGTTACACATTTATATGTTTGAATTTATTTTTGGTTCCTGATGCCTTACTTGTGGCTGGTACAAAGGTTCTGGTGGTAATGGTAGTGGTGGTGATGGTAGTGATGCTGGTAGTGAAGGTTCAGATGCTGCAGTTGCACTGTCTTCTACCACATTCATGAACCAAATGCTCGGCTTCGTGAAGAGAATGCCGTTGTACAGCCCTTCTAGCTCTCATCCAACATGCTTCACTAGCTTTCTCCAGGTGAGGACCCTGAAAGGAAAAGATATGCTACATTATATGAATTGTTTTAAAGATTATTATTTCATACATAAATATTATTAGAAATTCTCACAAAACATCATCTAGCCCAAATAAAGCTGACTGAATAATAAACTCCAAAAACATCAAATATTTAAGGTTTGTAGAAGACGGGACCAATATCAAAAGATCCAGTGTCCAGGATCCCCAATTAAAGATCATGGATCCATGACCCAAGATTCATGGACCAAGGGTCTATTTTAATAACAGGACAGGACCATTTTTAACAGCATACATAGAAATTATAAGTATGTCTATTGATGCTCTTACATCAAGGCTCCAAACAGCTTACTAGCTAGATATAGTGTGTGAGTTTTGAAGAGTGCATGTTCACGGTGTAAAACAACTGGTTTTACACCGTGAACATGCATTGTGAAAATAGTCATATTATGAAATTAACAAAGCTGACTTTCTGTGAGTACATTAGAAATAACCGATACAGCTATACAGTTGATTATACTAAATTAACTGTAAGTACATACCAAGTGTGGATATATCTCGGTAAGCAGTAAGTTCCTTTCATCACAATCTAGTGGCACTCTTACTGATTTTGTCCGTAGGTAGATTTGCCACAGAAATAACAGATACTTCTATGTCCGAATGCTGGGGCTTCTCCCAGCCCAGTTTCAAGAGCAGCTTGCATCGATTCATAGCACTTTATGCATATGTTATTGTCACGTGATACCTACAACACAAACAGTTTCCATGTGTCAAATTATTCTTATGCAATGCACTCGCAGTTCCTGGGATGCATTTATATCACTGCATTTGTCTAATCTGCATTAAAACAGCTGACTCACACAACATCATATTTGCTACACCTTTGCTTTTTAACTATGATATTTTGTAATATAAATACATAATTATAATCATTCCCCTCAGATCTAGTGCTATCTGTAAATGATCTATTGCAGCAGTAAACATTAAAATCGTTCAGTAGTTTTTAGGATCTTGTTCATTAATTAATATACAAATATTTACTGATTCAGTATGTATCACAGTTTTAGTACCTTTTTCACATAAACCCAACATGTATTGTCAAAAAGTGTCTTCTAGGATTGCCAGTAGACCTGGTAAGTTTCAGTGAGAGGCATAACTTATTTTATTTAAAAGCATAATAGGCACATACATACCTATTATACTTTTGATAATCTTCTAATCTGAAGCACACGGTGCCATTTTTAAAACATCATCTCTTTTAGGAACTCCGCTTTGATCACAATAGATCAGTAATGGTCGCAGTGAAACTAGCTTAGGTAGTTGTGCTAGAAAGATTGAACGAAAAATGCGTGCCACCACGGTCGCCAAAGCGCGAGAACGATCGGGCAGATGGCCGCCCTGGTTGCCGTGGCCCTTGAACAACTTGGTCGAGCCCCTGACTAAACAGTCAGCACATTTTTTATATTTTATGTTATTCACATGTTGGTTGGTAGTAATAAAATAAATACTCACCAGCGTTGGCAAAATCCTTGACGGTAATGCAGTGTAACTTAAGTCATTTAAATCCAATAATGACTGCCACTGGCGGAGGGGAGTTATCAATTAAGCGAACAAAAAACACAGCGACGCATTGTAATACAATAAATTAAAAGTTATAACATAAAAAGTACACTCTTTTCACAGCTAAAATCATAAATTCCAAGTACTTTTACTACTAATAAAAGCAATATCTTTATCAACGAAACGGAGTACCGAAATTACCGAATACAATATGGCGGCCGGGCAGCCGAGCCGGCCCGTTTGACGATTTAGTACTGTTATTTAGGGATGCCAACTAAAACTAAATCGATAAAATCAATCGATAGTTTATTTCAAATTAATATAGATTTTTGAAATTATGATTATACCTTAATATATTTTATGATTGCTTTACTTATGTAATTACTTACTATATTTAATCGTAAACATCATCAATCAGATGCGGTGATCAGAACAAGCGTGTACCACATAACTGTGGCCTATGTACTCATTTCTTTAAAACACAAGTTTAGACCGTAATATTCGTACTAAAATATGTGTTTTATTGCACTAATCAATTTGGACGATGCCATTTTTGGGCAAGTCCATTAGCATCGCTCTCGCTCAAGCGCGTACAATATTTCTTTTTTCAATTAATTTATACCGACTTTGGTTATTTAGACCTTAAGCCAAATCTAGATTCCATAATTATATAATATCAGCAGCGTATTCGTGTAGGTCCAAGTTTGAACTAAGTTCTACTCTAGTATAGCGGTGGCACTTTACTAGAATCAAGAGCTTACAAATTAAGGGTGCCTTCAAATTAGAGGCGTGAGGAAGCGCTGCAGTGGTGCCACAGTGGTGAGCTAGACGCGCCACTGCAGCGCTTCTTCACGCCTCTAATTTGAAGGCGCCCTAATACTTATAGATACGTAGACGCAACAGCTATCTGGAACACAGCTCGCGCCACATAACTTTGAGTTTATGAATTTCGTTCGGTCGCGCAGCAATTATGCACGATTAGGTATCACAGGGTGAACTACTGAGCAGCTGAGTCGGGAGGTGCGCCCCTCCCGCCTCAGCAGGTAGAATAAATATATTTGCGAATGGTAATCATAGATATAATATATAGTAAAAGCAATATAAGACAATATCGACGTATATTAAAATGTATCGATTATAGATTTTAATCGATTCATTTATTGTTGAATTATTTATTTTAAGAATATGCCTTACATGTTGGCAACACTGGTCAACAGCCGCCATATTATTAATAGTCGGGGCGGAAAATGCAATAAAAACTATTAAATGTTTTTGTGATTTCCCACGGTGAAACGATGTTTTATTGTTAAATTAAATCGTAAAAGACATTTACAGAAATTAACACAATTTTCGATTTAAAACACGCTTTCATTTTAAGTGATTCCATAAAAAAACAATCCCCTTTCAGCCAGATCCGTTCAGCCCTTAGACTATTACTGAATAGCAAACATGTAACATTTTCGTGAACTTCATTTATTATATTAATTGTCTAATTTACTTGGACATCATTTATCAAACATTACTTGTTTCAGACCAAAATATGCAGTTACTGCAGTCAAAAAGAAACTGTATTCGCAGAATCCACATCAGGCCATGTTTGCACTACTCACCTTAGAAAGCCTTGTAAAAAATTGTGGTATGTCAATCTTATACATAAGTTACGAGTTAATTGTCTATCCTCACGTGCCTAATAGGTGTTCTCTGCCATCTTGTCAAAGTAAAGTCAAAGCCATATTTGACTTGACTTTACTTTGGCACTACAAGATGTGATTGCCATATTGCCATTGACTGCCTCGGTGACGCATTTGAGAGTGTAACCGCCTGCCACACCGAGGTCCTGGGTTCGATTCCCGGGTTGGTCCAAATATTTGTGTGACCCACAAATGTTTGTTTCAAAGTTTGGGTGTTTTCTATGTATCAATGTATGTATTTATAAAAATATAAGTAGGTATGTCTAAAAGTCGTCCAGATCCCATAGCACAAGCTTAAATAAGCTTAGTGGTCCATTCAGAGACTTATCTTGAAACCATGGAAATACTAAAAACGAGCCATGAATCGATATCAGCCAGCGGTTCTAGAACCGCTTCCGGCGATATCAAACCCTACCCCATTACCTTAGGTTACACCAGATTCTACCTTTTAGCTGTATCTATTGTCAGATCAATTTAATCCTACGTCTGCGACTTCGCATACACTATCACTGCTTTTTAAAGCCGTGCACCCCTTTTTTTTTCGTGTGGAAAATTCGTCATGGATGCTAAACTTTTACCAACTTAAAATCAGTACATTCCCTACCTACTGCCTTCGGTTGGGAGCCCCGGGTAAGCCATTGGCAGAATATTCCCAGGACAGCCGTGCACCCTGTATCGTCATAATTTTAACATCTGTAAGGTACTACTTGTTTCTATACATGTGTTATTATTCTCTAGGATCTGGTATCCATGATGAAGTGACTTCAAAGGCGTTTTGCGAAATGCTCCGGGACCTGGTGAAGACCACACAACACGAAAATCTCCGTACCAAGATACTTGAACTAATACAAGCGTGGGCATTCGCATTTAGAAACTCTCCTAAATATAGAGCAGTGCAGGTATGCAATATAAATTATAAAATAGTACATAATTAAAATACTGTTTACTTGGCCATCGATAATTGACCAGTTTTCTCCCTGAAATGGAGCCAGGGGGATTAAGCTATAGTCTGTGTCTAAAAAAATATCCACTAAGATGGAAAGGAGGAAAGAGTGAGGATAGTATTATAACTAACTTTTGTTTTGGGTATATCTACACTTTACTTGTATAATGTAGGTACATTCAATTATTGTCAAATCTATCCTGACTCATTACGATAACTGATAAATACGCTCGAAATTACAAATCGACTGATAAGGCGTAGTTGTGCCGATAATTTGATATTTATTGATTTAGGTGCCTATATCTACTAAGATTAGGTACTCATCAGCATTGTTAGCACAATCCTACTAAGTAATTACTATACACTAAAGTGGCCGTAAGTGGCGTCATTTTAAGAAAAAAATTGTCTTCTGTCAGTTTTATCTTCATAATAAGAATGATGAATGAATCGAGACGGACTTGAAAGAAATTTGTATTTTAAAATGATCACGCGAATCCCTGTCCTATTATTATTTTTTCTTACCTACGTAAATTTTAGGAGCAAAATAAGACAAGTACATAATTTGATTGTCAAATGATTGTGAAATTGAATTGTCAAATGTTACCTATTATAATGACTCTACTTTAATATTATTGTCATTACACAGTACCATGGACCTATAAAAATACCGGACGGAGTACGCGGTAATACAAAAATAGGGCGTGATAAATAGCGACTGCATAATTATCTAATTATGTGAATATTGAGAACGAATTTTAGGAAGCTTATCGTGCGTGCTGACTCATTAGTGTCTGCACTTTACTTTTTCTGTGGTAGTGTGTGATTACACGTAAAAGGAGCAGGCTGAACAGTTAAGGATAGGGTTGCCAACCGTCCCGCTATACGCGGGACGTCCCGTTTCTGAGACCCATAACAAGACGTCCCGCTCACACTCTGAGCGGGACGCGTGATATCCCGCTTTTCTTGATCTAGCAACATACGTTTACGTTTACAGTATTTCTAGCGATGCATCAAATCACGTAATATATGTAGTTGTAAGATTCTACTGTCCAGAGGAGGGTATTCGCACATGTTTGCTTGATTTCTATGAAGACCCCAATAAGAAAGCGATAGATAGATACAATAACATTAAGGCCGTTCATAGGGCTAACGACCTTGACCATACAAAACACGAGTCCTTCAAGCTAGGAACTGTTGTATTTTAGATCTTATTTTTGTTGAAATAAGCTAATACTCTTACTTATTCAAAATCGAAGAAAACCAAATTATAGATGTATATTTTCTTTTTAAGTTGGTATATTTTTTCTTGTGCGTCGATAAAAATTTAAGTCATAAAATGCATTTATCTAAAAATTTGGGGCTGACTTTATGATCGTTTTAGACATGATGTATAAATAATCTATATATATAAAAATCAATGCCACTTTTCGTTGTAATTTAATAACTCAAGAACGGGTTCACCTATCCAAACCAAACGTTTAGGCTTTGTTCGGACTATTTAGTAGATGGTTTATGTGAAGTTTGCACAAAATCGGTCGAGCGGTTCTTCATTTATCACGCAAACGAAGTTGCGCGGGTCAGCTAGTATACTATAAAACAAATGCATATTTTGACACACATCTTGAACCTAGATTTAAAAAAAAAATTTGCCCTTAATTTTCCGTACTTAGGTATCCAGACAAAAATGCTTTTATTTGCACCTCTTTTTCGGCATTTTCTAAACCAGGCCTCTTTTGATTTGCAAAACGCATCTGCGTATTCCGCTAATACTGCTAATGTTAATTTCGGGAGAAAAAGTTCCGTTTTAACACATTTACGGAACCAAAATGGCGACATGGATGCTCAGATTGCTCAGCAAACATGTTGCATGATGCTGTTGCGCATGCTGGTGCAAAATGTGAATTTGATGTGGAAACTTTGGTTTTAAAAGTATATGGTCACCTGTCGTATAATGCACAGAGAGTTCAAACACTTAAAGAATTTTTTGGCTGATGCTAATCTACAGTATACAAATACGATAGTCAGACATGTGATAACAAGTAACAAAATGGCTCTCATTACATCCTCCTGTCGAGAAAATTCTAAACGGGTTTCCTGTCTTAAAAAGTTATTTTACGTTTCTTGGAGCAAACTTTCCAATCGCTTTGTAGAAATTTTTTGACGAGGATAAGGGTAAAAAGACCGAATGCTATCTTGGTTCTTTTGACAGCTTCTTAAAAAAAATCAGTACAGTTACAGTATCATGCGTTTGGAAAAAGAAAATGCGTTGTTGTGTAAAACTTACAACATAGCAAAAAGCGTACGGAAATTATATTTTAACTAAATGATGCTCGCGGCTTCTCCCGCGTAATATTCAGTACCCGTTAAATTTCGATTATTCCCAGTTGTTCCGTTGAAGTAGTTCCGTGGCGGAACTAGTGAGACTTTTTTTCCCAGTTGTCCCGCGGAACAAAGCATCAATAATTCAGTTCCCATTAGTTCCGCGGAACAAAGTAGAAATGAAATAATAATAAATTCATTCCCAGTAGTTCCGCGGAACAAAGCATAAATTAAAAACTAATAAATCAAGTCCCAGTAGTCCCGCGGGAGAAAGCATCTCTTACATACGAATATTTTATGTTCCAATTAGTTCCCTACGGTGTCTTACGGCTATTTTCTCATACAATTAAAAAAAAATGAAGATCGACAGAACAAATGAAGATCGGTACAACAAATGAAGACTGACAAAACAAATGAAGATCGACAAAACAAATGAAGATTGACGAAACAAACAAAGATCGATGAAACAAATGAAGATCAATGAAACAAATGAAGATCAACAAAACAAATGACGGTTGGAAAAACAAATCACGGTTGGAAAAACAAATGACGATCGAAAAAAAAATTATGCAGATCAATAAAACAAAAGACTATAAGCAAGTTGATAAGGTCGAAAGTTTCTTGCAGCCATATTTTGTAAGCTAAATGCGATTACCATTCAAAAATCGGTGCAAGCAATTCTCGACCTTAAGAATACGCATGATATTTATTTATTTTTTATATATTCGTGATCTGTGATGTCTATAAACGCCTAAAAGCACATTTTTAGGGAAGTGTCATTAAGGTCGAGAATTGCTTGCAGCTATTTTTTTGAATGGTTATCGCATCTAGATTACAAAAAAGGTCCATGCCAATTTCGACCTTATGAGCATGCATAATATCTATTTATTTTTTATATATTCGTGATCTGTGATGTCTATAAACGCCTAAAAGCACATTTTTAAATAAGTGCCATTAAGGTCGAGAATTGCTTGCACCTATTTTTTTTAATGCTAATCGCATTTTGATTATAAAACATGGCTGCAAGTAACTTTTGACCTTATCAATTTGCTTATAGTCTTTTGTTTTATTGATCTGCATAATGTTTTTTTCGATCGTAATTTGTTTTTCCAACTGTCATTTGTTTTGCTGATCTTCATTTGTTTCGGCGATCTTCATTTGCTTTTGTCGATCTTCATTTGTTTTTGTAGATCTTTATTTGTTTTGAAAATTACTTAACTACTTTATACTTTTAAACTAGATGTTCTTCGTATAATGGATCTTTTTCCACTCGCATGTCCTAAAATATCCATATTAATAAAAAATAAAATACTTTAAGGCTTTAAGATATTAAAGTGGACATAATATAATGTACATAAAGATCCATGATAGTTCCGCTACGGAACTATTGGGAATAGAAAAGTCTCACTAGTTCCGCTACGGAACTACTGAGAATAGAAAAGTCTCACTAGTTCCGCCACGGAACTACTGAGAATAAAAATGTCCCAGTAGTTCCGTGGTGCGGAACTACTGGGAAAAAAAAGTCTCACTAGTTCCGCCACGGAACTATTGGGACAAAAAGTCTCACTAGTTCCGTCGCGGAACAACTGCCGCGGAACTACTGGGAATGAAGGTTAAATTTCACGTTTTTTAGTATTCTGAACAAAATTCGTAAGGTCCCGCTTTTTAAATCCTTGTCCCGCATTTGAAATCAACATTTCCCGCAAATTCGCATTTTGAAGTTGGCAAGCCTAGTTAAGGAACAGTCAGAATTGCGTTACATAGTCTCCGTACGCTGGCTCTAAAGATAGACAATACATCAAGACAAATAAGCAGAGTAGATCTTCTGGTTTTACTAGCGTATAAGTATGCATGGCATGATGAGAATTATATGGTCCATCAATTGGGGATGCTGCTATAATAGCTGTGAAGAAGACCCAATACTTCAAAGCGAGGGTCTCGTAAGCGGCCGGGAATAACGCCCATATGATAATGAAGTATTTATTATAAAAATCCCCACCGTCACATAGATATGTATTAGTCATAATCATAAGTTATGACAGAGTGAGGTGAGGTGATATTAGATTTATATTCCTCCTCAGTGTCATCGCTTTTACAGTAATTATAAATCACAATTGCAATTGGTCTGCGGTTGGTCTTGGTTGCCGGTAACGTGGTTGGTAGTTTTTAAGCCCAGTTCATTGGCTTGAAAGTTTTCAGCAGCAGGCAGCCACATCTAGTTTCTGTCCATTTCAACACAAAACAGGGTCGATAGCACGAATGTTTCATGTTTGGTGTTCCAATCGTCTTTAAGTTACTGTAACCAGTTTCGATCAGGTGAAACTTATGCTGGTCTGTCTCTCATTACTTCATTAGTATAAAAAAGGCTACATGGGCTTAACACGAAAAAGAGACTAGGTTAGGAAGATAGGTACGTAGCTGCTGATTTTCCAGCTCAATTGAATAGATGTTCTTGAAAAGTAGCTGAAAAGAAAACACTTTGGATTATAACTTGCGAATAAACAAAATACTATTTACGTCAAAAGCTGTTAATTCAGGTTTTATAGTTTTCCGCTGGCATCATCATTAGCTTGAATATAATATCAATAAGAGTCAAACCACAGCATGACTCCACTTTCCCTATTGGTCTATCGCTATCGAGTCCTATTTTCCATTCCATCAATACAAACCAGCTGTTAGCTTGTTGTAGTTGGGCGGCTTGAAGATAGGTGAATCATGTGACAATAAGTTAGCTGCCCATAATAGTCCTGGGGTATCCTTCTGAGGGCTCCCAACCGTAAGCTGTTACGTAGGATACGTTGATATGTAGTCGGTAGGTGTCCGGCGTAGCATCCATGTAGGATTTTCCTCACGTTAAAAAAAAACACCCACCATATGAGTTTTACATTCCTAACGTTTGAGGCAATACCTTCCCACTTTCACCTTCGACTACTTACGTAAGAAGCTATCGATTAGTATGAATGACGCACAAGTTATTTTCTTCTTTTGCCACGTTTAAATTGAGTTCTATTTACGACTCTTGATAGGTAGGTACTTGAGATTGTGATAAAAAAGTATCTACTATCTCTGGTTCGTCAACGTTATAAGAAAACCACCCGGATACGTGGGAAAAAAAGTGTCTGGCCATGACACCTTCGCCAGGCTCGCAGCAGGAGAGGCAGACCCAAAAAGTGGGGACTTGATCTGATAGAGGATGACATGTTAATAGTATATTAGCCTGTGTACCTAGTGAGCTACGGGGATGCAGAAGTGGAAGTGGTAGAAGAGTAGGAAGTGAACTCAGGTTCCGAAGAGAGGGTTTCGAACGCAACCAGGCTTAGCGATCGGATGATGAGAATGCGGATAATACTTTAGTCCAGCCCGGATCCTTACTGACTCCTAGCTGAACCAATAAGTAAGGTAGACAACGTAAATGATAAATCATTTCGTCAAGAAATCGTCAATAAGTAAGGTAGACAACGTAAATGATAAATCATTTACGTTGTCTACCTTACTTATTGGTTCAGCTAGGAGTCAGTAAGGATCCGGGCTGGACTAAAGTATTATCCGCATTCTCATCATCCGAGCGCTAAGCCTGGGTGCGTTCGAAACCCTCTCTTCGGAACCTGAGTTATGTTCACTTCCTACTCTTCTACCACTTCCACTTCTGCATCCCCGTAGCTCACTAGGTACACAGGCTAATATACTATTAACATGTCATCCTCTATCAGATCAAGTCCCCACTTTTTGGGTCTGCCTCTCCTGCTGCGAGCCTGGCGAAGGTGTCATGGCTGGATGGACTTTTTTTCCCACGTATCCGGTGGTTTATTAATCATATTATGATTAATTTAACATTATCGATAACTAGTTACTTTAGCAGGCACAAATTTTAAATAGCCCAAACATAAAAGCCTATAATAACACTACTAGACATTGTAAACTTGCAAATAAAACGTCTGTCACAGTTCACTGAACGTTTGTGCTTTGTCCATTCCAAGGTTGCACATCGAGAGTTCACAATATTGATCTAACCACACCTATAATCTAATTATACTTACTTTTGCCACATTAGCTAGTGTAAATGACTATGGCGATGTTCATGACAAGTTATCTGTTTAAAGTCTTTCAACCTACTGATGCGTCTTCATGGAAGCGCTCTTAATTAATTTAATCAAGCAGGCAGCAGCAAATCGGAGTAATTGTATTGTTTACTTACACATCAGATCAAATGTCAATGACCTTGAACGTCTTCTAAAAATGTCTAACTTTGTGTCTACAATGTACATCTTTTTACTAATCTAGACTTCGAAAAGTATATTTAAGAGCCTACCAGACGCCAAATTGTTGAAAGAAGATAGAAGATATACATTTTAGCGCGCAAGACAGAGAGAGATGCGATCGGATTTTGTGCGTTTTTAACGAAATAAATTAATTATAAAAAAACTATAACCAATTTTAAAAAAGTGGTCTAGTGCAAATTAAGATTTTACTATTGTCTTTCTTGTAAATATTTTATATTATAAAAACAACTTAAAACTTCTGAGATCTAGGTTAAAATTTCAAGAAATCGAGGTATTTTCAACACAAAAATCTATCGAGGATTTTATCAGCAATCGTGTTTTTGGCCTAGTGCGTTTTTAGTTTATGAACTGAAGTTGTCTGTGTTAAAATTTTAATTCATTAGACCTCACGAGTCCTGAGATCTAGATCAAGGTAATAGTCTATTTGGCGTCATACAGACTCTTAAAGTAAAGATTTTATATTTACATAAAGTACTTAGCATAAAATTATATTTTTATTTATCTCAGTCATTTAAAATGATTACCAAGTCATTGACATTTTTATCGCCAGTCACTGCTATACATACCTACAAATACTTACCTGTACAGCTACGTCACATCTTATCACTGTGACAGATGAATCATAATCTCTATCTAAACAACATAAACAATAGTCTTTCATGTTACTGTGATGTGCTCAACAATCTGTTTCATAATAAATCATCTGTTTCAAAATGGTAGACTATGTTTAATAGAAAATTTACCGTAATCGTGACGCGTATAATTTTGTGCTAATATTAGTCATCGTTTTGTACGCTGTATTTGTGTTCTTTTTTGAATAGGACACTGTGAACATACTGAAAGCTGAAGGTTACAAGTTCCCAACACTCAAGGAGTCAGATGCAATGTTTTCTGCGGACACAGCCCCTGAATGGGCTGATGGAGAAGTTTGCCACAGGTACAGTTCACTTTTCTTTGTTGCTGATGAAATATGTGAATCATTTTTGCAACCCAATGCCATACAAAGTGCCATAATTTTTGCAAAAAAACTGTGTTACTATTATTTTTATTATTGTACTACATAGCATGTTATTATTCTAATGAGATTTTAATTTCCTTTGTTCAGATTGAAGGCTAATTTCATTTAATTCATACAGTCTTAGTGAATAATATCTGTCAGTCTATTTCCTCAACATCCTTTTTCCTTGGTTTAGGTGTCGCGTGGCATTTTCGTTGATGGTACGCAGGCATCACTGCCGAGCGTGTGGTCAAGTGTTTTGTCAACAGTGCAGCTCTAAAACATCCACATTACCCAAATTTGGCATAGAAAAGGAGGTATGTCCGTAATGATAGTTTAAACTAAGTGTTAACGGCAGAAATGGTGCTGGAGGCTCAATCATGACTAGGTGAGGTTGTTGCTAACATAATGTATTTTCTGCAATCGGTATAAATAACTAAGCACCTAATAAAATACACCCGCAGACTTTGGATGCAACTAGGAAGCTGTTCAATGTAGATGTAAAATGTTTTCTTGAATTTTCATAACTAAATACTTTAGAAATATGTATTAAAATCAAGGAAATCTTCAAATGAGGCCTCAAAAGACTTACAAGGCTGACAGCGCATGTTTCTACACCATTAGTGTTATTAATATAGATAGGTTATGCTTGTCTGCCCCTATGGTGGTAAAAACTTGTCACTGATTTACTTGGCCGTGAGACCAAGTAGAGTAGTAAGTTGTATACAACATTACACATACAATGGCATATCGAAGATGCCTACTTGGTCTTCTTTCACTTTCATATTTTTATCTATTAAACACAAGACATTTTTGCTAAAAAAAAGTTCGAGGACTGTTTTTTCTTTGTTTATGTATGTCTCATGGCGAAATAAATACAGTATAGAACACTTAATACAATTAGTTTTGGTGTTGTACTGTAAATAAAATCATTTTACAGGTTCGTGTTTGTGATGCTTGCTTTGACAAAGTAAGCAGGCCACCTCCAGCTTCTACTAAATTGGAGATAGTTGACACATCAAATGACTATGGGCCCACACAGCCACAGGTAAGAAACCTATTAAATATAAAAGAAATGATATTTACTAGCTGACTTATGGAAAATCAGTCTGAATAACCCAGGAGGTGAAATCGAACTTATAGTCGATATTCTTTTGGTGAAATGGTCTACATTCATTATTGTTCCATTGCTTCAATGATGTAATGTTTTGGTAGCAGCTACATAATAAAAATGTATTTTAACACTGCGGCCATATCTGCTAATAGGCTTAGGGGTCTGCAAATATTCATGTTATGTTACTCCAATGATTAGAGGGACATTTTATGACCATACAAACTAGGATGTAATAAAGTAGTTATTTGGCAATCTGATGAAAGCTCCCAATAATGACTAAGACAAAATTATGTAAACCCGCGCACACTACTAACCACTGCAAATCATGTACTTCACAGTTATGATCTTGTACTGAACTTTATTTGATGTAGAAGTCTGAGAGCATTCCTTTCTACAAACACTTATTTTTCTATACCAACACCTGTATGCTAACTTAGGGCAAATGAAAGAAAGAATGAAACAAAAACATTCACTTTTAGGTTAGGTCTTTGTTCAGTCAGGAAACGATAATAAAACAGTCTCAATACTTATCAAACTAATTTATTTATAAGTCGGAATTATTGAGCGTCGTATGCATCACCCGGCATTTCACCACCAGGCACTAACATTGCTATGTTATTACCGTTTAGTAGAATTTGATCTAATTTGGTTATTTTCCTTCCTTCTGGCGTCGATTCATATTCTGTGACATCATCTAATAACATATTGACGAAATCATCGAAGCCTTGTAGTGTTCCAACCATTTCTTTGTCGTTTTTCATGATGATGTGAATTCGCGAACCTATACATTTGTCCACCAGCTCCAGTGGTAATAAAGTATTCGGGTTAGGTAGACTTGCTTGTGCCATTTTTAGGAATGTATTTAACTTGCTAGGTACAGTGTTTTATTCTATGGTGAATTTTATAAAAACTTCTCAGCATTAGCAATTCAGCAGGTATGAAAATCAAACAATCAAGTATGTAACAACGCTAAACGCTACCTGCTCCCGCTGTCAACTGTCAATGTCACACATACTGAAGTTTTGGCTTGGCTACTATAGTCCGTTCACAGTTTATTTACCTCTGACAGATCGTTTTCTGTATGTTGGTATTGCAGTAAAGTCCCCCTATGAGTGCCAGCTAAAGACATTTTGCCGCGTAATAGGGGAGATTATAAGATGTTAACGTTAGCACTAACGATTATTTTTTATGTAAATATCTAATTGTCAATTAACATAGCTTTAACTAAACACGTGATTCTGATACTATAAGATTGTAATTAAATTTTATTTTTATTGATATGGTTATATTTAAAAAAGACACTCATTACCATCACCAAGGAGGGCGAAGTTACACCTTCCCGATCACAAATAATTTCCGCGCCCGAAAAACGGCAACAAAAAAGAAAATAAGTTTCGACTATAAGGTTAGAGTACATGGGATAAACAAAATCTAAGTATGGTAACACGAAAATCAAGCAAGTCAACATCAGCGCTAGAGGTAAATTAACTATGAACGGACTATATAATGCCATTGATGTTGTTTTCTTTATTCTTGCTTGGCTACGAATAATGTATACTATAGAAGCATAATTCGGCTCAAAAAATGGCTCCACCAAATGGGGACCGCGGAAGGCGTTGCTTAAAATGGGGACCGCGCGACACATTTAGTCCGCGCTGTCACGCATAGCGTTCGGTTGTGTCACCGGAACCAATCTGTCAGTGATTTTAATGGTTTTTTCCCGTTAATTATATTTCAAATATGCCTTCGTGTGTTCTGAAGTGGTGTAGAAACCATACGGATATGAAAAACGCTGGAATCACCCTCCATAGGTGAGTAAATATTCATTTTAAAAACACGTACTGGTGACGTTGAAAAGTGTTATGCAACATGAACTTAATTCGAAAATCAAATTATTTTTATGCAGTGTTTATAGTATCTTAAGCGCTAAGGTAATATTGTTAGTACGATATTATATTAGTAGGATGATATTATGCATAGAAATTAAATTATAATTTGAATTTCACGGATTCCCAACAAATGAAGTCCAGCGTGAAAAATGGGTTAATGCGATTCGTTTGGAAAGAAATGAACGTAATTGGATGCCTAGTCAGTACAGTAACATGCGCGGTACAGTAACATACACTTTTAAACTAATGACATGTACACACTAAATAATGGAAAGGTTAAGCGATTAAGAAAATCTGCGGTGCCTATTTGTAGGTACTGTAAGATATTTTATATATGTGTTTGCAATTAATAAAAAAGAAGTGTTTAGCCAATATAAAAGAACGAAATGACGTCACGAAACCCCTTAAAGAAAGCCATCCTATAGAAAGCAATTACGACGTTATGTTGTTAAAAGCATAAATGAACAATTTGTCATAATTCGTTTGCATTAATTTGCTAAAAAGGAGTTTTTACCAATTTCCAACCGCCATAAAAATTAAAAAAACTAATTAATTTTTCTGAGGCACATAATTGTAAAAAAAACCGTAACCGTTTTTCATTTGTAGGCGTATGTTGTTCAATGAATAGAAAAATAATAACTTTCTATTGATTGAACTTATTCAATAACAAGCTTTCTTATTATTGTATAACACCGTCCACGTTCGCCGCTTCGGGTGGGGCGCCGAGCCGCCATGACCTTGGCGCGACCAATCGCGGGCAAGTGTTGAACTATGAATGTGTGAGTGTTGTGTTTTATTGCTGTATTTTAGTATGCGTAAGTTGCTCCAAGATTTTGGCGGTAACTTTATAGAAGTTACATTTCTATAGTATACATTATTCGTAGTTGCTTGGTATTAGACCTCTGAGTTTCATGTCATCGAGACACTATGACGTTCGACGTAATGTTGCCAACTCCCGTCTTAAAGTGAAACGACAACACGATAGAAACTAGAAATTGTAAACATTGATTGTAAAATGTAAAAAAAGATTGACGGAGGTAAATACTTATGAAAATTTGATCCTATCAATTTTCATGAGCATTTCGATCGTCCCTCCGTTTGTCTGTCTGTCGCCGGACTGAATCTTAAGAACTGTGATAAAGTATAGTCCGTTCGTAGTTAATTTACCCCTAGCGCTGATGTTGGCTTGCTTGATTTTCGTGTTACCATACCAAGATTTTGTTTATCCCATGTACTCTAACCTTAAAGTCGATCCTTATTTTCTTTTTTGTTGCCGTTTTTCGGGCGCGGGAGGAGTAACTTCGCCCTCCTTGGTGATGGTAATGAGTGTCTTTTTTAAAAATCAATTTCAATAGAAATAAAATTTAAGTACAATCTTATAGTATCAGAATCACGTGTTTAGTAAAGTTATGTATATTGACAATTCGATATTTACATGAAAAATTAATTGTTAGTGCTAACGTTTACAATGACATCTTAAATCTCCCCTATTACGCGGCAAAATGTCTTAAGCTGGCACTCATATGGGGACTTTACTGCAATACCAACATACAGAAAACGATCTGTCAGAGGTAAATAAACTGTAAACTGTGAACGGACTATAGTGATCTGGACTTTTTGCCAAGCAGTAGTAGCTTAGCAACAATTCTAGACACTGAACTTATATTTAGCATGCTGGCTACATTGTGAAAATGCTGTCGATAATGGCACTTTTATATCAGATACGGTATCAGATGATGAACGGTGATTTTTATTGGAAATGTAGCCATCTAACTATTTAAACTGCAGAGGCTCTATTATTTTTTACTCTTTTTTGCCAAGTGGTATACAGTTCAAATATTCACAGATGATGTATTTCTGTTGCTATTATCAATTAATACTAAAAATAAAAAATATACGATTGTATGTTTTTTAAAGTTTAAAATGGCCTCTCATCCAAGAGATTTTTAAATGCCATTTTCTCACAACCTCGCACTTCGTTAATTTTGTTTCGAAATCAAATTCATTGTTGATTAAGGGAAATTCGATTTTGCGCACGGCAACATTTTTTTGTTCTTCTGTCATAAAGTTGACACAAATACCCTAGTTGCCATGCCACAGGCATAGGTAAAAAAAAAGTTTAACGTCAATTTGTGAGAGTTTATTTTAGTTTCGTGTTTCATTTGAAAATAACGAACACAACAATTTGTCTTGTTTTACTTTAGCTGGCAAAGTTCATTTGTTTACTTATTAGAAATGGCTAAAAATGTGACGAACTTTCGCGGTGAAATATATTTTACCCCGAGCGCTTGCCCGAGGGTTAAAGACGAACCTGTTACGCCTCTAGAGGAGGATTTTGGTGCTCACAATCATCTTGACCAGTCATTTGAAGATTATGGCGGCATGAGGAAATCTATGTCTATGAATGATATAGCTGCACTTCGAGAAGACTTTGTTAAACTGGAATTTGGTAACAAAGAAGATGTTCAAAATAGGTACCGTAAAATTTCCGTTGCACCTCAAGAATTGTCACGAACGAAGTTTGTGTCCATGGCTGAAGCTATATATCACTACCAAAGAGATACCCCGGGTCGTTTTCATTCGACGCGACCACAAATATTCAGATCTCAAGGAACATCCGGCCCGTCGAATCTCACTATACCTCAATCACCAATGCTGCGATGCAAAGCTCGTTCGCGACCCACACACGTTTTGTCACAAAAAGAAAAAGAGGAAATGGAAATGGAGGAAATCAAGAAATTCAAGCTCAAGGCACAACCAATCCCAAAATCTGTAATAGAAGGCCCTAAACATCTTCCTGAGGTATTAAAGAAACCCATAACTGTTCCAGAACCTTTCAATTTGACTGAAATTCACAAGAAAGTGCAGCAATCTACTGACAATATTCATAATTTCAAAGCTCGCCCTGCTCCTAAACATATTTTAGAGAAACCTTACATACCTGTCAAACCTCCAGTTCAAAAGACAGTACCAGTCAGTCCTAAGTTCCATTACAAGAGAGTAAATTCTGCAGACCACATTAAGTTTGATAAACCTGTCATTAAATCTACACAGAAACCTGAAAAACCTGAAGAAAAACCACATCTTAGGCTGGGTCCAGTTAAGCCTGAGCCCTTCTCATTTGAAAAAAGAGATGAGGAATTGAAACGTCGTAGAGAAGAGAAAATCAAACAGCTGATTGAAGAGGAACGAAAGCAAGCTTGTTTATTCAAAGCCCAACCTGTACCAGGGGTTGTTAAGAAACGTATGCACTGCACCACTGTTAAAGGCAGTGCATCAACAGCATCTTCAGAAAACAAAGAGAACATTAAGTTTGAGGCTCGGCCAGCTACAGTACTTTACAAAGAACCTTTTAAACCTGTCCTCAGACCGGTACAACTCGTGAAATCTGCTCCATTTGAGTTGACTACTGAGAAGCGAGCTGCTGAAAGGGAAAGGTTTGACAAACAGTTGAAAGAAAAAGAGGAAGAAATAGAAAAACTGAGACAGCAAAGAGAAAAAGAGCTTTTAGAAATTGAAGAGCGGGCTAGGGGTGAATTGAGAGCCAAACTTGTACATCATGCAAAACCTGCGCCTGCTCCGCTACCATTCCACTTAGAAAAGTCTGTAGCACCACTCACTGTTCCAGAGACACCTAAGTTTGTGAGAAGGCAGAGACAAAACTGAGATTTAAAAAACATATTTCTAATTTGTTGAACTTTTGTTTGGATAGATGTTATCAACTCGTTATCATGTTTTGAGTATGTCACATGCGAAGCATGTTCCTGCTGATCTACTACTCCATTTAGAAGTCTGTTTTACCACTCAGTTTTGGATAGTTGGGAGCAGAAACAAAGCTGAGTTTTTGAAAACATGTTTTAGTAATAATGTTTGTCTATTACTAACTTAGACAAGACTGTTATCTCATTTTGAATTTTTATCAGTAATAATAATTATGAAATAATGGGCGTGACATATTAATTTTATTTTGTGACATTAGGATATTTTCATATTGATATTGCATAGATGATATGTTTCGTAATAATAAATGTATCTTAGACAGAGAATTGTTTTATTGTTGTGACCTAGTTTTAGACATGTTTAATTATAAACAATCACGTTTCAGATAACCAATATTATACTTCATTGAGGAGTATATAGTACTAGTTTTTAGTAGATAATGAAAAGGAATTGACAAAACTTGAGAAGTTTTGAGTAATTTTGGGACAAATGCTTGAAGGTCCCTTTCTTTCCTGTGGCACTACAGCTTGGTACACTAGCAGTGTCACGGGAAAATTTAAAGGTCTATGGTATGTAGACACATCAATCAAACTGTGTAATTGAACTTGATTTTGTGCTGGTACATTGTTCCTCAGATTAGCTAGTGCTTATTATATTCTCAAAGATTAATAGTTCTGATAGCTCTATGCAGTAGCTTATCGGAACACTTATTCCCCAAGTTTGCTAGTCAATGATCACTGTACTACATGTTGAATGCCCTATATTTGGACTGCAACATTCTCTATGGCTAGTCGTTTGATCGGTGACTATTTTCTGACTTTTATTTAGGTATGAGCGTTCTGTGCTCTGGGGTAGGCAGTAGGCACGTTATACCTTTGGTCCTGGTTGTCCGTAGCAGTAGTTGTTAAGCCAAGTTGAAGGCCTTATGGCTTGAAAACTTTGAACATCGAGTCGTCACTACCTGCGCCTAAACCTGCTATAAAATATGCACGTGGACTTTTCCTCTGTCTATTCCTTCAGGGATAAAGGGGTGACTATAATGTATTATCAAACTTGATATGAATTTGGTGCATTGGTTTGCTCCCTGGTAGTGTAGAGGCAGACTACATTATACTTTTTAGTACCCATTAAGTACTCTACCAAGCTTGATAAGCAGGTAATTCATATTAGCCTGATAGTTTAAAGGGTATGAGACATAACCGCTAACAGAGAGCTCTATACCAAAAAGCGCCAACATAATTACCTACGTGTGATGTATGTGAGCCTCTCTTCAAAAGTATCGTTCTGTTTTTAGTATTTATTATTGTAGTGGCAACAGAAATACATTATTTATGATAATTTCTGAGATACAGCCTGGTCACAGACAGCAGAGTCTTAGTTTTAGGGTCCCGTTTTTACCCTTCGGGGTACGAAACCCTAAAAAGCAGCAGCTGTGCAAACCTATGGTGCAATCAATCCGAAACGGTAGTTAAATAATTCATTAAATTAGCGCTATCAAACAAACGTTTCCTATCGAAGCGCTTGTGGGCCCGCGGACTCTGTTCTGTAAAGATCACTGCAGTAAGCAACTTTCACTACGGTCAGTCCTTGGATGGGTGACCATCCATGTGACCACTTTGTGACATTTATTTGAGCGTTTCTGTGCTGCGGAAAGCAGTGTGCAGACAAGGCGGTTGCCAAATTGAAGGCCTTTTAAGGAGACTTGAAAAATTTCAACATCGGGCTCACAACCTGTGCCTGTCCATCTCAACACGGCAATACGGCTCATCACCTATTACGTTAGACAAATTCTAAAAAAAAGGTGAAATGTGGGCATACTGCCCTTCGGGGATAAAGGCGTGACCGCGTATGTATGTATCGAAGGCGTGAATTATACAGTGACGGTGTGGGACAGGCACCGTACAAGCATGCTACCGCTTCCGAATCTGTTTTATAAAATGTACGCTACGCCACGTTGCGCCGGGCCGCTTCTGCAAATTTAGAACACGCCGTCTCCATACATTTTGAATGATAAAGTTCCGAAGCGGCATAGTGCCTGCGCTGCGCATGTCCCACATCGTTACCTTATGCACCTTCTGTATAATTCACGCCTAAAGTAAGACAATATACTACACAACCTAGCACTACCACTTTCTCATTGCATGCTTTTGTAATGTCTACAGAAACGTCCCCCTGGTAAGACGGCGGAGGAGTTACAAGAAGAGGAGGAACTGCAGCTGGCCCTGGCGCTCAGTCAGTCTGAAGCTGAACAGAAGGAAAAGGAGCGCAAGTCAAGATCGCATATTGCACCCGATCCTACTCCTCACCACCCTACAGGTATGTGACTATAGCGACTAAGAAATCTTACTTACTAATATAATAAATGCGAAAGTTTGTGAGTGTGGATGTTTGTTACTCTTTCACGCTTCAACGGCTGAACGGATCGGGCTGAAATTTGGTCCTGTGATATATTAAAGTCTGGAATAACACACAGGCTACTTTTTATACAAGGTTTAATTTTATTTATTTTCGTTATAAATGAATACGAAACGAGCACGAAATCTCAGTCAACCTCAGTAGCACGTTGTTGTGTTTACTCACGGGCGCACACAGCCTCAAGTCGCCCATGCACATAATATCCTGCCTACTTTATGTAAACACAAGCGGACTTCACGATATTCCACCCGTATTGTCCCGTTCCAGAACAGGAATAAACTATAGCATAATGTCACACTCTGGGGATAGTTTAGCTTCTCAACAGTGAAGAATTTTGCAAATCGGTTCAGAAGTTCGGAGCCTATTCACTGCAAACAAAGAAAGGATCAAATCTTTGTACTCTCAAACACTGAGGCACAAATTAGAGATAGTACAGATGGAAACCTACATACTACATTCGCTGAGGCTACGCACACATAGACAACTCATTCACAGACACTATGCTCACATAGACAACTCATTCACAGACACGAGGTCAGGCGGTCCTCAACCGAATTTTCGATACTGATTTGTGCGCGAGTGTGTGTAGCAGAAAGTGGGTGTGAAAAAAAGTATACACATGAGTTTTCCATCTGTACTATCTCTAATTTGTGACAGAGGTGTATTAACCTGCATATATTCGAAAAGATTTTCAATTACAAACGTATATTAACTAAAATTCCAGTATCCCCAACGCCTTCATCGGTGAGCGCATCACCTGAACACAATACAACAACGACGACCGAACTGTCGCGATACTTGGACCGCAACTACTGGGAACAACGCCTGTCGCGAGACACTGCTGCAGTGGCCCCCACTGCGCCGGCTCCCACCACACAAGCTTCTGAAATTGTTGAGGTATGTACGATAATTTTACTCAACGCTACTGGCTCAGTGTTCTGTAAACGATCACTGCGTAAAGCATCTTACGCTAGTCCTGGGGCATCCTTCCAAGGGCTTACCTGGGGCTCCCAACCGTAGGCTGATAGGCAGGATATGTGAGGTTTTTTAGTTATTCGAGTCCAGCATAGCATCCCTGTAGGATTTTCCCTCGCGTAAAAAATAGCATCTTACGCTGTGTCGTCCTCAGATGAGGGACCACGTCATATTTTCATTTATGAGCGTCTCCGTGGTTCGGCAGGCACGTTAAGCCGTTGGTCCCGGTTACTAGGAACATGACAGTTGATAAGACGAGTTGAAGCTCTATACTGGGTGTAACAAAATTACCTCTCCAAATTTCATGAGATGACTTGGCATCGGAAATCAAATACAAATATTTAATAAAAAAGGGGGGTTAATTTTTTAATTTTTTTAATTTTTTTTTTGTCGCACATTAAGAATTCATTTTTTACGGGGTAACATGGTCGCCGTGGCAAAACAAACACGGAGCACCCGTCTGGCTGTCGTTGTCGCTTTCTACTGCTGCTCAGTAGCGATAGAAAGGGTGAAAATGTAAATTTATAGGACCTTTAAAACGGATTCACGGATTTTTTTTTCTTCATTTTTGTAATGTTACTTGACTGATGCCACGTCACGTGACGAAATTTGGAGAGTCAATTTTGTTACACCCAATATATAGACTCACCGCCAAGAAACAATCCACCACCACCAAATATTACATTATCCACTAAACGTCCACGGTTTTCCACCGAGCCGCCCTCGGTTTTCCACCAAGCCACTGGATAGGCTCGGGCTTAAGTCACTGCGACTGGGTGGATGGCTCAACTCAGGTGTGGTTGGATGGTGATCCCGAAGATCTTGATGGGGCCCCTGAAAATCCATATCCTACTTAATCAGATGTCAGAATGAATTAAAAAATAATTGATATCTCTCTGAATTTATAAACCTTGATTCCTTTTACTATTTATCTTGTCAAGCTATACTTAAACCAAACAAAACTTCAAACTTATAATCTTTGTTGCCAGGAGTTCCCAAAACCCTCGACAACCAAACAGCAGGACGATGACGCTGAAGACAAAGAAATTGACGAGTTTGTGCAGTCATTGAAGTCGCAAGTGGAAATATTTGTTAACAGAATGAAAAGCAACTCTTCGAGGTGAGCTTAACGAAGTAGTCATTCATCTTATGTATATGTATGGAAACCGTCATCGATTTCACCTCATAGAGGAGGTATCAGTGATAACTAGGGTATCTATTATATTTGAAAAACCTGATCCATCAAGAATTTTTGTGTAAGTCAGACATGCCCTCAAATTTAGCTGTAGTGGCTACGAAAATACATCATCTGTGAAAATTTCATCACGGTTCTTGAGATGCAGCCTGATGACAGATATACAGACAGTGGAGTTTCAGTAATGTCGCGCGCACACTGGGAGACATACATACGACTGTCATGGCGACATGTCGCCCAGTGTGCGCCCCAAACGCCGCGACATGTTGCTGGCCTCAGCGACATGTCGCGGTGACAGACGTCGTACAAAAAGCTGCTGCTCGGCGACTGTCGCCGTGTCGCCGTGACAATAGCGCGACAGCCGCGTTGTCGCGGGTCCGACTCCGCGACATGTCGCCCAGTGTGTAGCTTAGAACAAAATGTAAGTAAGTTGGCACCCGCACCTTGTCGCCGCGACATGTCGCTCAGTGTGCGCCTACCGCCTACTGACATAGTGTTCCGTGTTTAACTTTTGATTTGAATCTCTTTTTATCCTTAAAGCCTTTTTTTACGGTGACTCTTAATAGTGACTGTATTTCGCTTAGCCCTATGCTATTTCGGAGCAGAATTTAAAATATTTGTAACAATTCCACAGAGGACGTTCCATTGCCAACGACACGGCTGTTCAGACGCTCTTCATGAACATAACGGCAATGCACTCACGTCTACTGCGCTACATTCAACAACAGGACGACAAACGTGTTTATTTGGAGAGCTTACAGGTAATTTTCAAAAAACTCGTTTCGGCTTCCAGTGGGAACATATTTCCGGGATAAAAAGTAGTCTATATGTTATTCCAGGCTATATGTAATCTACCCCTGTGCCAAATTTCAAACAGATCCGTTCACTTGTTAGAGCGTGATGGAGTTACAAACATCCAAACATCTTCACAAACTTTCACATTTATAATATTACTACGAAGTAGGTTTTAACTAACCAAAATGCCATGGCGGCATCTTGACTTGGAGGCCTGAAGACCACTCTCACTTTCCACAAGATTATTGATAGTGGACTTCAAGTCCCCTAGTTGAAGCCCCAGTGGTAGCCGTAGGTCTCTTAGGAGTCCTGGGGTATCCTTCCGAGAGCTTACCCGGGACTCCCAACCGTAGGCTGTTAGGCTGCATACGTGTGGGTTTTTAGTCGGTAGGAGTGTCCAAGCAGGAGTGGCCTTCAATTTGGTGACCCTCTGATGCCACTTAACGCTCCACTTCAAGAACCTAGGGTTATGGTCGGAGGAAAACACGTGCTCTGTCAGAACGTTCCAAGTTACTATGATTCGACTGAGACACGGTCTTTTGAATCCTTCACTGTAAGAGTGTTGCAATAACTCAACAAAAATTCGTATACTTTTCCAGGATAAAGTAACCCAAATCCGCGACAGTCGCGCAGCCCTAGACACGTTACGAGCAGAGCATACGGCCCGACTGGCGGCTCAAGCAGAAGCAGCTGAACGACAGAGACAGATGCAGATGGCCGCCAAGTTACAGGCCATGAGGAAGAAGAAGCACGAGTATCTGCAGTACCAGCGGCAACTGGCTTTGCAGAGAGTTCAGGTAAGATACAGGCACTCAAATCTCCCTCAAGACACGTTGAGCGCAGAACACAAGTGACAGAGACAGATGCAGATGACCGCCAAGTTACAGGCCATGAGGAAGAAGAAGCACGAGTATCTGCAGTACCAGCGGCAACTGGCTCTGCAGAGAGTTCAGGTAAGATACAGGCACTCAAATCTCCCTCAAGACACGCTGAGCGCAGAACACAAGTGACAGAGACAGATGCAGATGACCGCCAAGTTACAGGCCATGAGGAAGAAGAAGCACGAGTATCTGCAGTACCAGCGGCAACTGGCTCTGCAGAGAGTTCAGGTAAGATACAGGCACTCAAATCTCCCTCAAGACACGTTGAGCGCAGAACACAAGTGACAGAGACAGATGCAGATGACCGCCAAGTTACAGGCCATGAGGAAGAAGAAGCACGAGTATCTGCAGTACCAGCGGCAACTGGCTCTGCAGAGAGTTCAGATAAGATACAGGCACTCAAATCTCCCTCTAGACACTTTGCACAAAGTCCGACTAGGGTCGAACGACAGAGACAGATGCAGATGGCCGCCAAGTTACAGGCCATGAGGAAGAAGAAGCACGAGTATCCGCAGTACCAGCGGCAACTGGCTCTGCAGAGAGTTCAGGTAAGATAAAGTCACTCAGATCTCTCTCTAGACATGTTGCGGAACACACGGCTCGGCTAGAGACTGAACGACAGAAACAGATGCAGATGGCCGCAAAGCGTGAGGCCTTGAGGAAGAAGTAGCACGAGTATCTGCAGTACCAGAGGCAACTGACTCTGCATAGAGTTCAGGTAAGATAAAGTCACTCAGATCTTTCTCTAGACATGTTGCGGAACACACGGCTCGGCTAGAGACTGAACGACAGAAACAGATGCAGATGGCCGCAAAGCTTCAGGCCATGAGGAAGAAGAAGCACGAGTATCTGCAGTACCAGAGGCAACTGACTCTGCAGAGAGTTCAGGTAAGATAAAGTCACTCCAATGATCCTGTAGACACGTCGTGCGTGGAACACACCGCCAGTGTCATCATAATAGCTTATGAATAGTTTTGAGCATTATTAGTTCATGAACTGAAGTTGCTTGTGCGACAACGTTACTTACCTACCTCACGAGTAGTAGTCTGAGACATAGATCAAGATAACAGTCAATTTAGCGTCATACGGCCTCTTAAGTACCTTACGTTACAGTTAGTCCTGAGGAGAGTGGTCCTTCACTGTTATTTTATTTATGTTTCAGGAACAAGAAAGAGAGATGCAGATGAGACAAGAACAGCAGAAACATCAATACCTGATGTCCGCCAACAGTTACTACATGCCAGGCGTCTCAATGGCCCAATACCAAAGTGGATATCCGAATCAACCAATCTACGCAACTCCACAGTTCCATCCGCAGATGATGACCCAGGCTACCACAGACACCATCCCTGGACAACCCCAAATGTCGACAGCTAACATGCCAATGAACGTTCCAGTCGGAAACATACAATCTATGCCTCAATTAGGCAATACCTATGGAATCACTACGACATCCAACGCTATGAATCCAAATACCGCAATATTATCGACGAATCAGTCAAATCTGCGACCGGGACTTGGCCAGCAAATGCCTTTACAACAACAAATGTTAATGCAACAAATGCACCAAATGCGAATGCCGGTGCAACAAGGTATGCATCAGCTACTAGCACAAGGCATTCCCGCTGGTATGCCAGGACAACCTATCCCTCAACAAAACGGACAAAATCCGACGCTACCGAAACCGAATCTACCGAACCAGCCGCAACAGTCAACCTCAATGATGCCTCAATTGTCTATGGCTCAAAGTGTACCACAAACTATTGCGAACCCTACCAATCCTATGATGGGATTACCAATGCAAAACATGAGAATGCCTCACATTCAGGGCAATCAACCGACTGCAAACAATCAAGTACCCGTTTCCCAATTCCAAAATATGAATTTACAAAATCCGCCTAACAGTCAGCAGCCTGGAAATCAAGCACAGTCACAAATGAATATGCCTGGACAACCGATGTCTTTACCACAGCAGCAAATGATGCCGGGTCAAACGTTGCCTGGTCAGCCTCAGAGCTTGCCGGTCAATAATAACATGTTGCCTGGAAACCAGAATATCGGGCAAGGACAACAGGTGCCGCCTATGCTACAAATGTCACACAATCAGCAGTTAATGCAACAACAGCCTGGCCCGCAAATGATGATGCAGGGCCAGCAAATTCCTAGTCAAGGCCAAAATATACAACAACAAGGCCAGATGCTAAATCAAGGTCAGACCCAACCAGGTCAATTACCGCACCAAGCTCAGCAAATGGGTCAACAGATGCCCCCAGGGCAACAATTTCTTCAAGGGCAGCAAATGACTCAAGGTCAACAGATTCCCCAGAATCTACAAATGACCCAAAACCAGCAGGTACCTCAAGTTCAGCAGATGTCACAAAACCAACAATTGCCTCAAGGTTCGCAAATGCCACAAGGTCCACAAATGCCTCAAGGTCCGCAGATGCCTCAAGGTCCGCAGATGCCACAAGGTCAACAAGTGCCCCAAGGTCAGCAAATGCCCCAGGGTCCGCAAGTCTCTCAAGGTCAGCAAATGCTGCCACCTCATTTGGCTCCTGGTCAACAAACGCATCAAATTCAGATGGTTCACCAGATTGCGATGGGACCTATGGCTCACCAAATACCTCAGGGTCAACCGATGCAAGTCCCACAGCAAATGCCGGGACAGATGCCACATCAGCCACCGAATATACCTGGACAAATCAAAATACAGCCCGGGCCACAGACTACTAACCAACAAATGCAAACTTCGGTAAAATCTGAACACAACAATAATACGGCAGAATTGATAAGTTTTGACTGAGTTGATGTTCTATTATCAAGGATCTCCGCGATCAATTGACTGGATACCATATTATTAGATCTTACGTACGTAATACAAACATATTTTATTTATTATGCACTTTGATAACGTGCTGCTATGTGACTTTATAGACATCCTGTATAGTGAAATTAGATATTTTTATGGTTATCAAAATATAACAATGAATGCCTTTGAGTGTAATATTAAATTGTTGTAAATGTCGCGATGTATAAAATTGACTGTTCAAGTCTTAGTCAGATTTAAAAACGTTAGGTATATAAAAGCTTCTTTAAACGTAGGTATATTCAAGCTTAAAGCAAATCGAAGCGCAGAGTATTTTCAACATGAAAGTTTACTTGGAGATTTCACCAATATCTTCAAATATAGGTGATACGAATTCGCAGGCGTTTGGAGGAATTTCACCCTTTACTATGTCTGTATATAAGGTACATAATTGCTTCAGAGTGAAAAGCCACGCTGTGTATTTCAGAACTGTGAAGAAAATTATGCCCTATGCTTGTAGTCATAAAGATGAATATGCTATGTTAACTTCACGTTTGGCTTCTTTTAGCTTATTGCCAATTCGATCCTTTCCCCTAATTAATTATTAGTAACATTTATAAGTAAACCAGATTTAGCGTTTTATCACAGATGATAAATTATTATTTATATTGTAGTTAAGGCTCCATCATCACTAAAATCCATTGTAAATTTAGTCTTCGTACTTTTCGAACTTGCACCCAATTTACAAAGGCAAAGTAACCCTCAATGATTTTCATAAGCGTCCAGAAAGTATCAGGATAATATTTTCGGTAAATGCACATTGTTTTCAGTACTTCATTTAAGTGACGTTTTGACAGTGTAGCCAACATTTAAAAAATGTGGTGTTTCGAGACTTTGCCAAGCTGTAAACAATAGTAATTCTTAAAAAAGTAAACTTAGCTATAATGTCATTGGTGTTCTGTACAGTTGAAAAAATTAAGAGCTAATATTGTAACAAAATTATGCGAATAGGGTAGAATCTATATACATATTATGGAACACAATACCACGCCATCTAGCGTCAAACTTGTTGAGTTTGTAATATGAGATTAAGATAACTGATAGAATATTAGCTTATTTTCTGCCATGAACCGATTTGAATATTTTTCATTTGAAAACTTATTTACACTTTCGTTTCATACTTAATGAATACTTATGTGGAAAATGAAAGTGCGTACGTTTCTTTTTTAGTTTTTTGTCAAATCCAAAAATATACAGATTGTTCCCGTGGGAAATGAGATAATCATGTTACAGTCTGGTTTGTCGCTTAGATTTTGTCGCAATTTTTATGATAATCAGTTGATAGGTGCTTAGGGCAAACTTTTATAGCTTGCAAAATATGGTAGTATTTGGTGGTCTAATTTATAGTGCAATCTACCCTATGAAAGTATGGCCCATTTCGTCAATTCATTTGCTATAGCCTTCTAGTAAGGATGGCCTTGTAATCTATGTAAATGCTAAATGTATAAAATATTTGTCGTTTTTAGTTTATTTAGATAGTAATATATAAATGAGAAATTCTAATATTTTTATGTTTTACTACTTTCATCGTTCATATGGTAATTATTTTGTTATAATATTTTAAGTTATAGGGTGTATAATACGACATACCAATAAATAAACGTGAAATTATAAGATGTTTACTTTCAACTGAAGTATGTTCCCAAAATAGTTGCAATAGTCTGATTTGAATTTATTCTAACAAAATAAAACCTTACTTACCTACGAAACGCAGACGTATGATGATGCTTGTATAAGTACTAGTAGGTAACTGTTCGTAGAAGAATAATATACTAACACTAGCGGACGTCACGCGGTTTCACCCGCGTAGTTCCCGTGGAAATACGGGAATCTTCCCAACAGTGAAAGATTTTTTCAAATCGGTCCAGGTGTTCCGGAGCCTATTCGTTACAAAAAAAAAACGAATCTTTCCTCTTTATAATATTAGTATAGATATTACCAAAGATCTTACTAATATTATAAATGCGAAAGTTTGAGAGTGTAGATGTGTGGATGTTTGTTACTCTTTCACGCTCGAACGGCTGGACGGATCTGGCTGAAATTTGGGTACAGTGATACATTATTTATTAGTCTGGAATAACACCGGCTACTTTTTATCACGGAAATAAGTTCCAACGGGAAGCGGGAACGGGAATAAATTTTACGAGGTCGAAGCTGCGGGCATCAGCTAGTATATAATAGTATTACATACAGATCGGTAATTCCCTGATGCCGCGCTGCAGCTGTCATTGACGGACGTGTTGACGGAACATTTGCTTATAATATTGGTCACACGCACACATTCAAGCTGGAGATTCTGCCCTGTGATATTACCTCGGGGCGGAAACTTCATACAAATGATTCGTTTTCAATTCTTTCACCTACACCAAAGCACGTTATGATTGTACAGAGCTGGAATGTGTGTGTGTGTGTGTGTGACCACTAAGGTTAAGCAAACGTTCTCCGAAATAGCCTCCCAACTATTATGATAGCTGTGACGGGGTTGGAGAGTCTTGCTCAGTGAAATTTTCCGCAAATGTGGCTCAGGGGCGTAACTAGCTGCCGCCTCTTCCTCCGCGATTAACCTCTTTGCCTCTGAATAGCAGGAGCAACTACCGTGAACTCGGGACAAGATGTCATTGATTGATGCGTAGAAGAAAGAGGGTTGGGCTACAATACCTCGCTGGCCGAACGTGCTGAACAGGGTAGGGTGTTCCGTCAAGTTTTTTTCCGTCGTCCACAGCTTCATCTTGCTGGTGAGGATCTTCGTAGGGCTACATTGCGCCTACGTTTACAATAGATTCTTTCACAAGGGTATAACTCTTTTATGCTCAATTTGGGTTCAATTTGTGTTGTAATAATAATGGATAGGCAGTCCTTTATCGCGAGGATTTTTAAAATATAATTATCATGTTATTCAAAGTGTTTGTAAACGATCACTGTAGTAAGCAACATTAACTGTGGACAGTTATGGATGGGTGACCATCACTTGACCACTTTGTGACATTTATTTGCGAGCGTTTCCGTGCTTCGGAAGGCACATTATGCCAAGTTAAGCCAAGTTGAAGGAATTTACGAGCGGCTTGAAAAATTTCATCAGCGGACAGTCACAGCCTGCGCCTGTCCATATCAACACGGCAATACGGCTCACCACTTATTACATGAGAGCGCCATCCCCACAACGAATACAGTAGAAACTTGATACCTACTTATAATTTTTGGCTATGTTCCGGAACTAGGCAGTGGAACCAACAGTCCGAAAGGCCTTTTTGACCTAATTTAATTCGACTTTGTTAATAGAGATCTTTGCAATTTGAAATCTTATCACTGACGCACCTTGTAGCAGTACAATATCATCACTGATTTGTTATCATTGTTTTAGTGTCTATAAAGCCTTGTAAATAAGTAGAATAGCCGTGTTTACTCAAGAGTTTATTAGCTTTTACAATGACTTGAATAACGCCGGTCTGTGAGTGATTTGAATAAAATGGTTGAAATAATTAGTGCCAGTGCGATAAATTATTTAAAGGATCAAATGGATATCAATAAGAAAATGCTGACAAAATTAGAAAGTGATTTGAGAACATTTAATAATGAGTTGACTTCAGTGAAGATAACAGTGTCTACGCTGCAACTACAGATGACAGCAATGCAAACAATATACAAAGATGTTATGGAGCTTAGGAATATTATCATAATCTTACACCCACATTTGAGAAAACCGAGATGAAAAACTGCAACAGAAATTGTAAAAAAAATAGTCTAGTTTGTTTAAGAACATTTATATTTTTTTATGTCTACTTTTGTAGTGAAAGTTAAGTCGTTGTGCTGAACATAAAGGTGTTTTAACAAGAATAGTTTCGTCTAACTTAGAATAATCTATCACAAATCCTTCTTTATCCTCTAAATAATCGATCATATCGACAAAACGATGACCCCATAGTATTTCCTGTGTTGTATAACTTGATGTGACCTGAACAGGCTGACCTGTAGATTCAATAGTTCCTTCGAAGACGGCTAATATTTCTAAATTTGCTTTCAAAATATCGCTGGCAGACATGGAATAAAACGGACTATCTTTATTGATTGCGTGTACTGCTGAAATAGGAAACATAAAGGAAATGTTTTCACTCGTATCAATTTTCAGATCCAGTTGTATTTGTTCATTTAAAAATTCGTCAGAGTTGTGCTTGATTAAATAAGCATGAACGGTACCCGATATAATCCTTGACTTCCTTGTATTGCCGATTCGAAATATCATGCATAGATCGCTATCTCTTACGTTGATGACTATATTTTTGGAAAAAAGAAGTGTTTGCGCTCTGTTCTTTGGGGTGGTCAACTTAGCGAACACAACACCGATCATGAAGCTTTGCAATATAGTGCCTGTAATGCTTTCAAGGCACATAGTCACCATGGCTGTGGGGCACTCCAGTGTAATGGCCCTGGATCCATAACCTATCGTAGTGTGAACTTCGATGCTGAACAGAAAAAGCGATGTGAAGTTGTAGATTTCTTTAACGCAGGGAACCCAGTTGGATGCATTGACCGCATGCGGCAAATGGTCTGGTTCAAAATCGCCGTGTGTTTCTAAAATCATCCACCACACACAAGTGAATGCCAGCCAAATGAATATATAAGTAAAGATACACAGTAATATAGTCCACTTCCACTGTGACTCAATGAAAATCTTTACGATGTCTGGGAAAACGCGATATTTAAATTTCTTCCACTTTTCCAAATTAAAATGACCTGATTTAAATACGACTCGTCCAACTTTTCGTCTGTCTGATCTTCTGTGCCAATGTCTGTAAAAATGCATGAAAGTATGTATCTAATTTGCATGGTTGAATATCATTGTTCAGAAGGGCTTGTAGCCGACTCAGTGTTCTGTAAACGATCACTGCAGTAAGTAATTTTCACTATGACCGGTCCTTGGTTTGCCGTGATCCATCACATTTATTTGAGAGTTTCCGTGCTTCGGAAGGCACGTTAAGCCGTAGGTCTCGGTTGCCAGTAAAAAGGCAGTCGTTAAGCCAAGTTAAAGGCCTGTATAGGCGGCTTGAAAATTATCAATAGCAGGCAGTCACAACCTGCGCCTGTCGATTTCAACACGGCAATACGGCTCACCACCTTTTACGTGGGACAAATTCTAAAAAGGTGAAATATGAGCATATAATATGCCTCTGCCTACCCCTTCGGGGATAAAGGCGTAACCAATGTATGGATATCATTGCATTTTTTATCAATTCTTAATGCATACGTGTCAGAATAAATATTAATTAGGTGTTTTTGACAGTCTAGTTTTAATCTTATCTGATCACCTGTTAACTGATAGATAATGATATTGAATTGAGCAACTCATAGGGCAATTACCGTATTATAAATAAAGTAACCAACTCTGTGCTGTAACCAACCGTAAGTGAGGATTGACGATCAAACGTTGGTTTTTTTATTTATTTTTATAGTTAGCTCGCCAAAATGATGCCGCCGTCGCCTGATGGAAAGTCACAGCGACATCTAGCGATTGGGGGGCCCCCTCCCAGTCTTTAAGACTATTGAAAGCGGTCCTCAAGTTGGCGGCCCTATGATGTGCCTCTTCACGCTCTGCTTGAAGAACCCAGGATTGTAAGAGGAGGGAAACACGTGCGCTGGCAGGTCGTTCCCGATTTTTATGGTTGGATAGAGAAACTTTCTTTTTCGACGACGAGAAGGTTATGGTTACCGTTGTTTGTGGTTGTCCTTAACTGTTGCTCCTACGTTGAGATTGACGAATCGAGGGTGCAATGGTGGGTTCCTCTCCCTCCCCTCCTTGGCTCCATTATTATCGTTCTAAATGGATTTCTGCCATGTAACGCCTGATTCCCATTAAATACAGTTGTGTCATTTTCGAAAAATTGTAATTTGAATAAACCTGACCCTGGCGTTTGCACCTGTTTAGCCGTCTAGCTTATAATGCTATTGAAAATCATCATCACAATATGTTCGGAAATTTCACTCGATTTTAGTAAAATGAAATTAAGTGACCGTCTCTCAATATTCTGTTTGTGGAAACAGACTTATATTATAAAGCTATTTATCCCCGTAATACCTATCCCTGTTTTTATTAATTTAGTGGTTACCAATCCTGAGATGCTATGTCGAACTCCTACCGACTGAAAGCACACGTTTTCTACCTAATGCCTACGGTTGGGAGCCCCTTGGAAACCATTTGATGGATGACTCCAGGACTCCTTGTCACTGACCTATGTTTTGACTTTTGAATAGGTAGGTTAGATAATTTCTCTAATTTCTTTCGCTATTCTGACATATAAATTAACCCACCGGAGACAAAATAATATTTGTCTGACACATAAATGTTTGTCTCAAGAGTCTGGATGTTTCTATGTATAATATGTAAATGTATGTATTTAAAAAAAGTATATAAGTATTAATATCCGTGGTCCGATACCTATAACACAAGCAGGTTATTCCTAGCTTACTTTGGGATCAGACAGCGTTGTGTGAAATGTCCGTGAATATTTATTTATTTAATCACAAAGCGACATGAGATTATTTATTTCAATAGGGTACATACCTATTTAATAATTTGTTTTACTGACCTGAATATCTGATGACATTTTTTCGTAGTCCTTATTATTCCATTTTCAACGTTATTGATATGTACTCTATCAATAAGCTGTTCTTTTTCATGCACGTCCATATTTTTAAAAAGTAATCACAAAGTCCGTTATCATTATCCTATACCTGATTGCTCAACACCTTAGAACAAAGTGTCATAACAATCCTTCCGCATGATTCTCTCATTATTTGAATAGTAAGATAAAAATTACAAGTAATACCTATTATGTCACGAATCACGAGTTTAAGAATATGAAAATACTGCTTTTTTATAGTAAGGGAATACAGAGTAGAATACATTTTTCTAAATGTCTTTATAAACAGGAAGGAAGATATTGATTGCCTGCCACAGACATTGATATGAAATATCTAAACTAAATTACTTTATTTGATCAAAGAACGCAGGGCTTAGTAAGTACATATATGCCTCTGGCCTTAGACTTGATTGGCAAAAAAACAGTGTCTTTATGGTATCATGACGGCCATTAGCAGTAGGTATTTCCTCTTGCGTCAACTGCGTTTTAGCAATGCGAGCGGTCTTGGGGGCATTAGATAAGGCAACCCGCTGTCACCTTAGAAAAGTTATGATGGGCCGACCTTCACCAGTCTTTAGGCTGGGGTAAGAATTCGCCTTTACAATTAGGCAAGGGTTGACGGCTTTCACGCAATCTTCCGGAAACGGAGTGCAAAGGTCTCTCCCTTTGTTGCCCGTGGCACTACCGCTTGGCACTACCAGTAGTGTCACGGGAAATTTTACTTTCCCGTGACACAACTGGTAGTGCTACGGGTAATTGTACATTTACGTTGACAATACCATTTGCCAGTAGTGCCACGGGAAATAATACTTCCCGTGGCACTACTAGCAAATGGATTACTAAAACAAATGAAGATCGCCAAAACAAATGAGGATCGCCAAGACAAATGAAGATCGCTTAAACAAATAAACATCGTAAAAATAAATGAACATCGCTAAAACAAATGAATATTGGTAAAATCAAATGAAGGTCGCTAAAACAAATGAACATCGTAAAAACAAATGAAGGTCGCCAAAACAAATGAACATCGTAAAAACAAATGAATATTGGTAAAAACAAATGAAGGTCACTTATACAAATGAAGATCAGTTCTAGGTGAGGCCGCAGTGGTAGCCATAAGGTCTGTTGGGAGTCCAGGGGTATTCTTTCGAGGGCTTACCCGGCTTCCCAACCGTAAGCTGTTAGGCAGGGCACATAAGGTTTTTTAGTCGGCAGGAGTCCGGCATAGCATACATGACGATTTTCCCTTACGTAAAACAAAAAAAAAACCGTTAAACAGATAAAAAAAAAAGAAATAATATACTTAGTTAGGTATATTAAAAATGTAAAAAGGAAATAAATAACAAATATTGAATATTTTTTATTTTTAGCGAAAAAGAAATTAAACAAAAGTTATGATGTCTTAAAGCAGCTTCCCACGGTCTGCGATATCGCGGACGGACGCGGACCAGCTCGCACGACACACCGTGGGAAGGGTCTCGTCCGTGGTAGCAAAGGACATCTGTGGCGGTGCGCCGGTATCCGTCGCGAGGCGGTAACTTCAAAGGTGCGGTGCGGCGCGATCCGATCGCGGACGCCGCGGTCCGGACACTCCGGACGCGTCCGTGGTAGCACAGACGGTGACAAGACAAGTCAGAAATTGCTTGTTCGCTGACACGATTAGTGGTGTTGTTTGTGTGTAGTTGGTTGCGGAGAAATGGAATGGACAAACAATCTTATTTTTGAAAATTTTCTACCGTGATCCCACTGCTATGGGTGACAAAACAGAAAATAAATAAAATTAGATATACTCGTATGTTTATGTACACTTACGTTAAACGACTTTTGTTGTATGCTGATATCCACCAGCGACGTGGTTTCTTTTTACTTTTATTAGAACGCATAATTTGGTAATTGTTAATTAATACCACAGCCGCGGCTGCAGCGACGACCTGTTCTCTTTCCCTTTGTAGTTGAAATGAAGTTATCAAAAGATCTACACAGACCGACACGCGCCGTTGGAAGAGCCCTGTCTCCGTGCGTTGCCGTCCGTGATCGTCGGCTGTGCGTGATGATCCGCAGAATCGCGGACCGTGGGAAGCGGCCTTTATAATAAAATCAAGTTTCCATGTTTCCATGCAAATTTTAATGATTTGCTTATTACGTTTAGGCTTTCTAAACTAGCGATGCGAAAATACTATGGCAAAAGGTCTTTATTGTAAAATTAAGGCCTATTACATTAAAATGGTACTCAGCCTACGATAAAAGCCCTTAAACGATACTCATCATGAAATTTTGTGATTTCGGCGCGGCGGCCATATCGGATTGCAAAATTATCATGTGATTCGTACCCAACATACCGAAAAGCCCCTTAAACGATACGGATCATGAAATTTTGTGACTTCGGCTCGGCGGCCATATTGGATTGCAAAATTATCATGTGATTCGTACTCAGCGTACGAAAAACTCCATAAACGATATCCAACATGAAATTTTACAACGGTGGCGCGGCGGCCATATTGGATTGCAATATTAACCTGAAATTCGTACTCGTACTACTATTTTTTTTCCCAAAAGCATTTGACATCTTAGATCGTATGTCCACCTATTTTAAAATCCGGACCAGTGTGCGGCCGGCCAGCCGCAACAAAAAAGTGCATTGATTACAAGTTGTATCAAAACATTACACATTGTATCATTACAAGGTGCGCAAAGCGCATTGATGTTACGAGTTGTATCAAAACGTTACACATTGTATCATTACAAGGCGCGCACTGTAATGCTCGGTTCTCCTCCCTCACTGATGTAACCTCGTCTTGTATCGTTACAAGGTGCGCATTGCAATGCTCGGTTCACCTCCCTCACTGCTGTAATTCTCGACTCGTAACGTTACATTACGCGCGAATGCTCCCGGTGAGGGAGCGCCTTAACTGGAATATATTTTTTAATACAGTTGCTCAAAAAGTGGCATATTACAGGGACGTATAGCGTTCGGGATGTGGGCAACACTTGTGCTTTTTCTTTACAATTCCCGCACTCGTGCGTTTTCTTTCCCAATTGTCAAAATAATGTCTGTGATTCATGCAAATATTTCTAAAAAAAGATACTAACTTGTTTCATTATCAGATTAAAAGTAATTTTAATTAAAATTTAAGCATAAATTAATATAAGTATCGGCCAAATTAAATTTATAAATATAAAAAAAGTTGGCTGTATGAAGTGCACTGCCATAGTCTCTGCTTATGAAGATATAATATAATTCTTTTACGGTTGGCGCCATTTTGAATATTCAGGTTTATTGTGTTTTTATTATTTTATAAAATTGCTTAATTTTTTCGCAACTATATTAAAAATAGTTGTTCAATACAACGTGTGGGACTGTTATTTAAACTCGCTCCGACTGTCTACCCTCGCCTTCGGCTCGGGTCAACACCTGTCGTAACTCGTTGTAATAACAGACATCCCACACTTGTATTGAAAACTACTATATTACATACCGTTACAATAAATTATAATATAATATTCACGGACATTGCCGATCTTTATTTGTTTCACTGATCTTCATTTGTTTTATCGATCTTCATTTGTTTTATCGACCTTCATTTGTTTTGCCGATCTTCATTTGTTTCACTGATCTTCATTTGTTTTGCTGATCTTCATTTGTTTTACCGATTGTCATCATGGGACCATGTGAGAACATGATCGCTCTTGATTTGATATGTTTGGTATTTAGTAGTGCCATTGGTAATTGGTAGTGCCATGGGAAATTATACTATATGGATTTAATCAGCCATTAGGGACGGTAGTGCCACGGGCAACAAAGGCATCTCTCCTGCTATGCGCAGGATACGGGGCAGCTCACACATCATTCTGGGCGTATTGAGCGATAGGTGGGACTGTCCAATGCTGGGACGTTGGATAGGAGTGCATGCGAGGCATTCAGTGTCCTAGTAGTGTGATGGTCTCATATTATTATTGTAATGTCTGTGTACGTAAATATTACTAACACTAGTTGTAAGAATTCCGTTACTAACACTATGGATCCTGGTCGGAAATAAATATTTTATTATATTATTATTTTTAATTAGTTCAGTCGGACGCCGCGCCGACGCCGTTTAAGATTTGCTTGGAGTTCCTTCGAAGGGCGTACCCTCTTTCAGGAAAGAAAACTTAAAGAAATAGTCACATTCAGTTAGTTCAATGCTGCCGTAACAACTATACTCTGTTAAAATTAGGTTGATAATTTTGGCAGCTCACGCCTATGAAGTATCGGATTTGTTTATGTGAAGTATACTTCAAAAATTTATCGTAGCACATAGACGAGTACCTACCGCCCACTCATCGTAGTGAAGCGTCTTCCAACAATACCGCAGAATCGATCATAGACAAATAAGACAAATAATTCGAATAAATCGAAATTAAGTATATTAATTTAAATGCAAGTAAAGTTAATAGGAAGTAAGTAGGTATCTACAATATTTATTTGTAACTAGCTGATGCCCGCAGCTTCGCCCGCGATGGCGCTGTATGTGAAAAATGATTTTCCCGCTTTTCTGTTGAACGTTTTCCTGAATTTTCTTTGCTATAAACCTCACGGAGCCCGAGACCTTTCCAACGAATGCAAAACCGTGGAAATCGGTTCGTGCGTTCTGGAGTTATAGCGTCAGGAAGGAAAGTAAGTAAACTAAGTAGTGATGTTCGACTTATTTTTATATAATAGATATGATTAGCAGTAATACAAACAATATCTAATAATGCTATTATATTTACCTAATTACCTAAAATAATAAAAACGGTTTTTTTGTAACTATCGATTTAAAATTTTACGTAGGTAGTCGATAATCGAATAGATTCATTAACAATTGGACACTATGGGGTGCCCTACTAAGAGCTGTCAAAATTATCATCCTAATTTTAACAAAGTATAACGGTGTAGGATGCTACAAATAAATAGGCATTTCAGCAACTTTGCACATTTAATCCTACTAAGTACCTACCTATATCGCCGGAAAATTTGATAGTTTTTTTAACTTGTGAAATAAATATGACACCAGGACGAAGCGGTGGCGGCTCGTTAGTTCGTTATAATTCCAATGCACGAGTGCCATAAACACAACTCATACAGTTGGCAATTCCCTCAAAGCGGAAAGAGCAGTGGCCATGACAAATGAAAGAGCATCGCGACACGCGGGGACGTAATTCGATAATCGGCGTGCTCTTGAACGCTCTGTCAGACTATTTGTCATGTACATTACTCCTGCCGAGGATGTTGTATTGCGGAGATAGTTTAAACACCTGGCATTCAGGAACTGTTCGTACTAGCCTTGTTCATTTGTATGACCGGCACTGTCGGTCGGTGTGACTGTCAGGGTTGTTTGATAGCATTCCTGTTTCCATCTATTTTTACCCGATTGACTCAATATTGTAGGTATTCTTTAACGTCAATTTAAAATGACAAATTTGGAATGTCAAAAGTAATCCAGTAAAGGAGATATTTTAATATTTAGGCCACTATGATAAATGTAAGGCCATTATCAGAGGCCGTCAAGTTGATGGTGAACTAAAATGCTTCATCACGCCTCGCTTGAAGAGCGGGGTGACAAGAGGATGAAAAAAACGCGTTTGACAAAGCATTCCATTCCAAGTTACTTATGGATTTTGTTGACTGTGTGAGGATGGCCTAACTGATCCAAACGTAGGTACCTATTATGTCGGATGGCAATTGTGGGCGGGATTAAGAACAGTTTCAGCAGATTTGATGAAACGAAACCCTTTTATTCATTACATGCCACGTCACACCCTGTGAGGCTGTAAGGCACACATCGTCGATATTGCCCCTGCTTCTTTCTTAATCCAATATACGCTAGAGTAACTTAGGTACACATCTATCTATCTCATAATATGAGTGTAATGTGCGAGTTGCCAACAAACAAACAAAAGCGAACGTGAGCATAGCATCGTGCTGTCGCCTTGGTCTCCTACAAACATCTCTCTTTGTTCGCCAATCTAATGGTATTTTACTCAGCCTGCACAGAGACAGACAACAATGCTGTATGAAATTGTCGAGGATGCCTCATATTATAGTTAAGGGCAATTGAGTTGATTGTGTTTAAACATTTAGCAGGGATTGGTCCTTGTAGCGAAAATGAGCTTGCCCGTCATCTATGTTAGCAAAAATAACCATTTGCTTTGCTAGTATCTCATATATACCCCCTTTTTTTCTAACGTGAGGGAAAATCCTCATGGATACTATGCCGGACTCCTACCGACTAAAAAACCTTACGTAACGCCCAACGGCCTATGGTTGGGAGCCCCGGGTAAGCCCTCGGAAGGATGTCCCAGGACTCCCAACAGACTCACGGCCGCCAACGTATCCGGCGTCTTTGGGGGGTTTCGGGTGTGATCCCGCTTCTAAGGGGGGGCGTGCGATAATCCCTTAAGTCACGCTGACATTCGGCCGTGGTTTCCCGGTGTTTACGCCACAGATACCTACCGAAGCTACCGTGCCCGGTAAGTATCTGTGACAACCGGTAGGAGAGAGCACCGTGTCTCCTCTCCAGCCACTCGTCACATATACCCCTTATACTCATATAGGAATTGACTCTACACGAAATAGACCATAACATGCTCCAAGACCGATCTGAGGGGCTGCTTGCCGTCCTTACAGAAGCTGCTGGCCTAAGACGGCAGCGTGACGTTACACCCCCAAGCTAAAGAAGCGGAATAACACCCGAACCAACCCCAAAGGAGTGGGAAAGTACCTGAGCCAAAGTCAGCTGTGAACCCCGGGAGGGACATCCTTCCGGGGGCTTACCTGGGAGTCCCGGCCGTAGCCAGTTTGTAGGGGCATTAGCCGGTAGAAGTACAGCGTGGCATTCATGAGGATTTTCAAATAACAAAAAAAAACATAACATGCTGCGAGTAAAGCCTCGTTGTTAACAGTTGGTGCTAATACTAATCATAAGAGAGACTGCTAATTTTATTACTGCAGTTTGACCGCGCAATCTTTACTTTTTAGGGTTCCGTACCTACCCAAAGGGTAAAAAACGGGACTGTCTGTCTGTTTGTCACGAGGCTTCATATCAGGAACCGTGATAGCTAGTAAGCTGAAAATATCACAGATGATGTATTACTGTTGCCGCTATAACAACAAATACTAAAACTAGAAAAAAAGGGGGAATTAAGGAAACAGAATTTTTCAAATGGAATAATGAAGTTCTTGAGATCAGTAGATACTTTTAAACAAACTCTCAATTAATCAAATTAGAACTAAACAAAAATTAGAATTAAAAAAAAACTAGAAGCGATCGTGGCCCCGCGGACTCAGTGTTCTGTAAACGATCACTGCAGTAAGCAACTTTCACTATGGCCGGTCCATGGATGGGTGACCATCCATGTGATCACTTTGTGACATTTATTTGAGCGTTTCCGTGCTTCGGAAGGTACGTTAAGCCGTTGGTCCCGGTCGCCAGTAAAATGGCAGTCGTTAAGCCAAGTTGAAGGCTTTATTTCAACAGCAGGCAGTCACAACCTGCGCCTGTCCATTTAAACACGGCAATACGGCTCACAACGTATTACGTGGGACAAATTATAAAAAATGAAGTGAAATGTGGGCATATAATATGCCTCTGCCTACCCCTTCGGGGATAAAGGCGTGATGATGAACAATCAAATTAGCTTAAGGCAGTCCAGTGCTCGACGTAGGCGTCGCCCACAAAATCCACGCTCACAACACACAGTCCTGTGCTTTCCTCATTCGGTCCCAAAATGCGACCTTTTCTAGGTCGTAGGTCCATCTAGCGGGTCGACGTTTTACCCTACGTTTGCCGAGTCACATCACACCTTCCTCTCTAGAACTTGTTTGCTCCATCGGTAGTCGGTTGTTCAAGCCCATACAATTTAATCCCATACAACAAACGTAAGGAGGGTTTCCGTAAACGTAGTCGGTGAATTTTATTAGTTGTGAATAAACGTGGCTGGTTATTTACAACTAATAAAATTCATAGTCTGCTTGTCTTCTGCAAAGAATAAAAAAAAAACTTTTGATTTTTTCGGCACTCTTCCCCAGCAGGGCTTTAACACTCGACTTCTTCTAAGTAGTGATGTTCGACTTTTCAAATACAATACATAATATCTACTACCGTTGATCAGCAATGATATTTGAGCATCCTATTGTTGTATAATTTGCACAGAGACCTTTACGAGGCATTCATATTATGACATTTGAAACAATTACCGGCTGTCCCAGATTTTATGTCACGGTTGGTCATTTTCATTGTGTAGGTAAGTTACTCAAAATTTAAACATTGTGTGTACCTGTTTGAACTAAATCCTGCTAATATTATAAATGAGAAAGTGTGTAAAGATTTTTGTACTAACCCCTTTTTTTCGTGTGGAAATCCTCATGGATGCCATGCCGGACTTCTACCGACTAAAACCATTCGGTGCCTTGCCATCTGTGTAAGGCCAGGAATCCCGGGTAAGCCCTTGGAAGGAGTCCTGGGGTATCCTTCAGAGGGCTTACCCAGGGCTTTCAACCGTAGACTGTTAGGCAGGATACGTGAGGTTTTTTAGTCGGTAAAAGTAAATAGCATTCATGAGGATTTTCCCTCACTTTAAACAAAAAAAAAGCCCTTGGAGGATAACCCAGGGCTTTGTGCTAACCTCTAATTCAATTTAGCTGTCATTTGGTATACATATAGGAAACCTAGTTGCAGATATCCCAGGACCAGAGCAGGATCTGGCCCCTTGAAATTTAGGTTTTCCTCGAATGTGTCGAACCTGAAATTATTCCCATTTTCATTTCAATCAATTGAATCTTTACGACGTCAAAGACACAAACTTTACAATATTGGAATTGACTAGTAGTGAATATTTATAGTAAACCTACAGAATCAGTTTGTACAAATATACATTAGTAGGTATAATATCGGTAAATAAGTACCTACTTAGGTACTTATTAAGTTAGTAACTAACTACAGATACCCACAGTTAAAATTTAAGTGACTGCGAAGCTAATTAATTTATCTTCTTTAATTTAAAGATTTCGTACAAGAATAGTATTAATTTAAAACTAACCACAATAACTTTACTATGTTTAACAATGAATAAAACGGGGAGAAATTGTAAAAGGTTCTGATTAGTGACAGATATTCTAAAAAAATTACTTAGGTACCTATCTATTGCGCAAGGTAAATTTCTATAATAGAGTTTGTCTAAAAGCGCTCTCTCAAATATCGCACATTCCATTTAAAAATTCTGTTTGAATTACTATTAAAAGAAAAAAAGAAAGTAAGAAAGAAAAATATTTTATTCAGGACACGCATACATACATACATACATATACTCACGCCTTTATCCCCGAAGGGGTAGGCAGAGGCCTATACCGGCCCACATTTCACCGTGTACAATTCGGTCCCACGTAACAGGTGGTGAGCCCATCGCCGTGTTGAAATGGACCGCCGCCGTCAGAGCCTCGTCCGTTGTTCAGCAGGTGCACGAGCTTGCACGTGAGGTTGACTTGGGCCCCGAAGGTGTTGGTAGGGCCCCACTACACCCACAATGAATATAAACAAAAATATTTATGTCAACAAATCGAATTCTGTCTGCTACTCTGTCTTCCATTTCTTTCAAGAGGTGCAACGGGAGCTCGAAGTATATTACAGGCGAATCCAAGGGAAACAACTAGTATGTACACGTAAGTTTAATCTAGTACTTACTGATAACGATACTCCATAATATAGAAGAAGAATAAAGACGTCTCTTTCATAATCAATGTTATATTTAGGGGCGAAGGAAAATATTCAAACCTCACCTAGGTTTGAGCATTTTCTTCGCCCCTAAATATTAAAATAATGGTTTTTCTTCCAGATGACAAAAGAATACCTACTATAGGCCCGTGGTTATCCATTCACCACCAAGTTTAGCACAAAATTTCTGTACTAGACCCCGCCAAGATAGATATAGCTATCAGACTATATTGATGGCATGTCATAATGTCGAAACAAAATACTCTGCTATTTAAATTAGAAGAACTCTCATCAATTTTGTACAATGAGTCAGCATTAGCGTAAACAAAAACGTATACAATTCTATGAATGAGGAAACAAAACAAGACAAACAAACTGGATATGCAAATCTTATCTATAGCTAGTCTAAAAGCATATACGGTCAATTGTTTCCAAACGCGTGCACAGTTAAATAATCGTGGTTAACAATTGGAGTAGCTACGAGGTGGTCTGTGGTACTCTGGCAGGCCAGTTCACGCTCTTCTGGCGACCGGTGCGCACACGCAGCTAGTGCGACAACCCTAGTAACCCCACCCCACCCCAAAACATTTCGATGTTGCCAATGTTCAGTGATGGTGGAAGTTTAGTGATAAAAAAGTTTTAGAAATATGTTCAATATTGGTCTTTACGGTAAGTAAACTACAAGTTTACCTAGCCATTATTTTGTGGGTTCGTTTTGTATGTGAGGACTTCCCGTACCCGTTTAATACAATAACTTAGGTATTCCAGAGATAGAAGTAGAGTTCCATTCTCAAGCCCTATTCTATCTCTGAACCTTTCGTGAATCGATTCAGTGGCTTACGCGTAAAATCATTTCAGGCAGTTCATTCGCATTTGTGTATTAAGTAGGGAAGTGGGAAACATTACCAGTCTTCGGAATTACTAAAAAAATTGTCAAATTTACAAAACATTTAGAGAGATACCCAATCTGTTTCCTGTATTAGCCAATACTTTTGATTCAGATACAGCTGAAAGTGTTCATGCGGTTGGATGTATACGATGTTTTCGGTAATCTAGTCATTAAAACGTAAAGCGAAACTCTTATACCCCTTTTTACGACGAATTTGAAATTTGAAACCGTTGAAATTATATGGAAAAGAATATTTTTAATAAATTAATTTCAATATTCGACGGCAATGGGTCTCTATTTACGCTAAAACAACACAATAATACCACAGTACGGAAAGATTGTAATCTCATTCAATTACAAAAGTCGTAATGAGACAATGAATGAATAGTCCGTTGGCATTGTTTACTATGCCAATGCCATAACAGTTGATGTAGATTCGAAGGGGTTTGACTATTTGAATAAGTACACTGCACAAGTGCACAGTATGAACTATTTACTCTCAATAGAGTTTTATGTGCAGGCAAAAAATAAATCACAGCTTAACCCAAAATTCAGTCCACGCTATGCTACAGGATGGATTCATAATGTGTACGCTCATTGTCCTATATCTATATATCTTTTTTTACGCGGTGAATGCTTTTGATTCACCATATCCTCCGATAAGAAGATGAAGGACATGGGTGAGACTCTAGGCCTACATTGGCAAAGAAGGAGCCCCAGGAAAGTATCAGCCGCGTCTGGAGTCCACGTAGCCATGCTTTATCGCTATAGCTACTTCCAGGAGGTATTCATACCTTCGTGAACCCTTGGAACATTTAGACCCTTTTTCAATTTGGGCAGTGGAAATATATCTCGATTTATTCAGACATCTCAAATCCTATTTATTTGTTTCGCTTGTTCGAATAGAATTGGCGTTTTTTGTCTTACAAATATCTAACAGGTTTCTTGATTTACTCTCAAACACAAAACGTGTAGTGCCTGCTTTACATCTTTAACCGGCAGTTTAGTTAGATTTCGTTGTTTTGTATCTTTATACATCACGATCGTGATTCATCATTAGGTCATATTACGTCTCAAGTCTGACCTTAAATTAATTAAATTTTATCCTATAATTTGTTCATGTCTCATCGTCATCTTGACCAAATCTCGTCAGCAATCAGGTGCGCCCAAAAATAAAAAGTTTATAGTGACTAGTTAAAGCAGACTTTTAATCGAAACTTTACATTTATTTACACCTGGTTCCACTTTTTAGGGAGGAGGTAAAGTAAGATGGGGGATTATTCTCTACTTTAAAGTTCTGAGTTTCCGATACATCATTTAGATTTTTATGTCAGTGCCCTGTAAACAAAACTTCCTGGAAACTACTACATGAAGTAAATTTTATTAGTTGAAGAAATGGTAATCTTGCTTGAAAGCTTTGTTACGAAAACCTTTTCGTATTGCAAAACGATCAAAACAGCAACACGTGCTCTAAGTTATGTAGTAGAAGCGATGATTGGTATAAGTGGATATGGAGCTTATATGCTACGTGGGTGACAGGTGAAGTGACAGCTGGCTCGCGTACGAGTATGGCCCCTGAATCATATGAATTCATTACTTCTTTGGAGAGGTCACTGTAGTTGGATCGAATGGATTACAAAATACATAAAAAAATACCGAAGACTTGAGAGAGTAAAGCTCATCTTCTCTCGTCCTTCCACAAAGTGAAATATAAATCACTACTTGATGCCCGCGGCTTCGAACACCTGCATGTATAGCGTATAGTCTTGGTCTGGATTTATAGTATTAGTAGGATTATAAGTAGCTCGCCTCGATAGCTCACTATTTTGTAATCTTGTAGCAGTTGGTTTACTCCTCACAAACGTCCTTAATAAAAAAAAGCTATATTATGGTAACCACATTAGATCAAGTGAAACGTGTGCTATTGTGCCTGTCCCTCACTAGTATTACACAAATGATGTATTGCTTTCAATTTTGTATAAATTTGACCCTTTAGTTGAAAAAAAAGACCCCATTCACTGTGGCGCCACAATTTCAGGGCACATCTCTCACCATCTCTGAAAGTATAGGGATCCTTGGTGTTGACATCTCCAGTGATGTGCAGTTCCGCAGTCACTTGGAGGGCAAGGCCAGGCTGGCGTCCAGGAAGCTCGGAGTGCTCAGAAGGGCGCGGCGGTACTTTACTGCGGCGCAAGCACTGCTTCTTTATAAGTCGCAAGTGCGTCCGCATATGGAGTACTGCTGTCACCTCTGGGCGGGGGCACCCGAATACCAGCTTCGTCCATTTGACTCGGTGCAAAGGCGAGCTATGAGAGTTGTCAACGGTCCCATACTTGCAGGTGGTGTGGAACCTCTTAGTGACAGGAGAGACTTTGCTTCTCTGTGTGTGTTCTACCGCCTGTACAACGGTTTGTGCTCTGAAGAATTGTTTGATATGATGCCTACGGCTACATTCTATCATCGCACCGCTCGCCATAGACAGGGTATTCATCCTCACACGTTGCGTCCTGAGCGCTTGAGCACGGTGAGATCTGGTAGAGGCTTTCTTCCGCGTACGCTTAGGTTGTGGAATGATCTCCCTGCCTCGGTTTTCCCAAACGCCTACAGTATGGGGTTCTTCAAAAGGGGACTTAGAAGGTTTTTAAAGAGTCGGCAGCGCGATTGTGGCGCCTCTGGTGTTGCAAACGTCCATAGGCTGCGGTGACCACCGGTACATCTGGTGGGGCCGTATGCTTGTCTGCCACTCGAGTGGTATAAAAAAAAAAAAAAAAAAAAAAAAAAAACAACAGAGTCCTGGGGTATCCTTCCAGGGCTTACCCGGGGCTCCCAACCGTAGGCTGTTAGGCAGGACACGTCAGGTTTTTAAGTCAGTAGGAGTTCGGCATTGCATCCATAAGGATTTTCCCTCACGTAAAACAAAAAAAAAGTTGGATAACAGAAACATTGCTTATGTTTGAAATACCTAAGATTTGTCATCATCAGACATTGTTGATCTGGAATACAGACGGATTTTAGATATTAGTACCTATGCACTCGAGCTTGGCTAATTGAATAAAACTCGATCCTCTCTACAAGTGCTTATGACGAAATCTTCTTTAATTGTTTAGGTGGCCGCACCCAACGGGCTGAGCTCAGATGATGAGAATAATGACACTTCTAAAAGTTATAATTTGTTCTTGTAGATAGCTAAATTTACGTTAGTGAAAAAATTAAATCAATAAAAAATATCTGTTACGTTGTAACTTGTATCACAACCAATCTGTCTATTTATACTAATAATAATATTGCTGAGTGATTCACTCACCTTTTAACGCCCAGCCGAAACCATTACACCTAGAAACTTGTCATTTTTGGGGTAAACTACCCTTATAATTTAGGTATAAACAGGTTTTTCAAAATTTGGGTTTTCATAATCCAGTGAATTATTTTTGGTTCCTTGAGCGGAATCATAGAGACAAACTTACAGTTCTGATGTACCAAACGCGCTGTTCGTTAAAGAGGTTTATAGTTACGTTTTTGTGGTACAGCTATATTTCATGCGATTAGAACCTTGGGGCTCCTCTAGTACATGATAAAATAGCACTGATGTCGCTGATATGACTGATAAAACTCTCATGAGACTAAAGATCGAGACATTAAGAGAAAGGGATAGGAGGAATTCAGCACACACCACATTCTTCAATTCTAGCTCACAACATAGGTACGGTATCTGAGCCTATATTTATAGGGTTACGTACCCAAAGGGTAAAAAGTAGAAACGGAAGCCTATTACTGAGACTCCGTCGATCGCCTACACGTCTGAGGACGTCACCAGGCTGTATCTCATGACCGTGACAGCCAGACTGTAGATTTTTTTACTGATGATATTTATGATACTGTATGATCAAATACAATTTCTGCGGAGCCTTTAGCTGGGAAACTGAAAAGTAATAAGTTCATTGCAATAGTTTGTAGTTATTACAGTAATTGAAATGTTATCAAATTTGGAAGATTATTTAATGATACAAATTATTCATCGCCTAAAACTTCGTCTGTTACTTCGGTATTTGTTGCCTCTTTAACATCAAATACTAAAAACAGAAAAAAAATAAGGAAACTAGAAGAACTATACAACATACGTAATTTTATAGAATTTTTTGGATCCGAACCCCTTCTTGCGCGAGTTCAACCCGCACAAGAAGTCGTAATTTGCCGATATTAGGCAGAATATTCATAGACATTTATGACTAGTCATAATTATAATGTCTGTTTTCTTACACTACTTAGGTGGAAGACAAGTTTACGCAGGTTGTGACAACCCACAGTTTCTGTGCAGATATTCGTTTTGTACTTATTCATATAATATAGACTTTACCTCAGTCAAAGTTAACGTTCATTTGAAGTTCATTCAATCACGTATTAAGAAATAGATAGGTACACTTTACAATATTCATCACTATTTAGTGTCAGCACTAATCAAATCAGGGATAGGCTAACTCATGCCATCTGTACGACAATTACTTTAATAGTCATCTCTGCCCCAATATAGACTTCCTGGCTGTAAATCGGTCATTGTGCTACTGGTACGGACATTTCGGCCTTATAAACCATTTGATAAAAGGCACAATATTTTCCAGATTGAAGTCTGATATTTACAAGAAAGTCTTTAAAAAAACACTTCTCTTCAGAAGCAGAAATAGAACTTAAAGGGCTTGGAACTTGTTTAAGACTTTCTTGGAAAATTTGGCATCTCTGTATATAAAAAAATAAAGTAGTTCTTTACACAAATCGTTACCTACAATTCTCTTGTTTATAATGTTTTATAAAAAATAGTAGGTAGGTATACCTAAGGAATGAAAAGAAATGGCAATGTTATATTATCCTTCTCATGTATTTTCACTTGGCATAATGCCTATAATTTCACATAGAAACCAATTCCTATGACTTGGCACGGAGCAAAGTCTTAAGTAAATTTTAAATCTACTTTTAATAACGACATCTTGAGTTCTTGACACGAATGGCCAAGCTGCTGCCGGCAGCAATGCAAAATGCGCAATGGCACACATAAATCAGAATTCAGAATCATTAGCAAGAGCAGTTTATTCTCACGATTTTTTTTTTTTTTTTTTTTATACCACTAAGGTGGCAGACAAGCATACGGCCCACCAGGAGGACTGGTGGTCACCGCAGCCTATGAACGTTTGCAACACCAGAGGCGCCACACTCGCGCTGACGACCCTGCAAAAACCTTCTTAGACCCCTCTTGAAGAACCCCATACTGTAGGCGTTTGGGAAAACCGAGGCAGGAAGATTTGCTCCATTCCATACTTTTGTACCAAGACTTATTATATGAGAAAGAAAAAAAATTCGTATGACACGTGGTGCGCCTTTTAATGTTGCGTCGCATTCTCGGCATCTACTGGCCCGAGAAAATCTCCAACAAAGAACTGTTGGAGCGCCACGAACCCCCGATCACCCTGCAAATAAAGCGTCGCTAGTGGAACTGGATTGGACACACGCTCCGAAGAGATTTCGATCATATTCCGAAGCAAGCGCTGGATTGGAATCCTCAAGGAAAGCGCAAACAAACTTGGAAGCACACAGTGGCGGACGAGGCGAAGAACTTTGGAAAGACCTGCCGCGAGATAAACCGGGAAGCCCAAGACCGAACCCGATGGAAGATCACTGTGGACGTCCTCTGCCTCATTTATGGGACATAGGGGTTTAAGTCAAGTATGGAAACCAGGGCCAATGGCTTTTAACGTGCATTCCAAAGCACGGAGATTGCTAAAGAAGCCGTCAAGTTTCCTGCCCTTCTTTTTTTATTCTGTACTAGCTGACCCTCGCAACTTCGTTTACGTCACATAAGGTGTACGAATGGAGGGGTACTTCTTCATGAGACTCATCAAGCAGCGTGTGAAACGGCCCTGTTTGCTTAATCATAAAAGAGCTTAAAGATTAAGTCGATTCTAAAACAATTCAGTCCACGCCTTCGGCGCGGACTGAATTATTTTACAATAGCCTTAATCATTAAGCTCTTTTATGATTAAGCCAACACGCCCGTTTAGACTCACTTTCAAAAGAAACGTTGAATTCTAGATTTACCGAAAGTTGAGATGCCCCTAATTTCTGAACTACATAACCCTCAATATTGAAAATTGTATAGAATAATGCTTAAAGTACTCCCTTTCAGACATCAAACAAATATTTAAAATCGAACCACGCAGTGAGAAATTATAGCTAAAAACCTATTTTGCCTTTCATCCCCTCTCCTGAAAGAACCGCGCAAAATATCGGGATCAAAAGTATCTAAGAACCTTCCTCGGACTATAAGCTTAGATCGTACAAAGTATCATTCAAATCGGTTCAGTAGTTTCGGCGTGATACTTAGTCGGGATACAGACAGACAGACAGACAGACAGACAGACAGACAGACAGACATGAAAATTTTAAATTACATTTTCGGCTTCAGTATCGATTAGAGAACGCCCTACACTTAAAATTTTCAAAATATCTTCCATGTACAGACTCCCGACCCTCTACAGTTTTATAATAAGTATAGATTTCCTTCGCTTCTCTTATGGTCAAATAAAAGATGACCAACCCAATAAATATTTGTAAATATTTTCGCCGTGTTCAACCCCTAAATGTGCGCTACATTTTAGGGGTTGAACACGGCCGGATGTCGAAACTTGGTGGGTTGAAGAGTTGAAGGTGGACTAAACCCTTGAGGGCCATCATAGCTAATCGGCGAATTTCAAGCAACCGAATTATCTTTGCTTCGCCTTCGCCTTTTGTTGTTAGGAAGACTTTTAACACTATGAGAATTTCTGTGTTCCAATTTCTCCAAATCAACTCTCAGTACCAACATCGAAAGTTCGAAGTACTCGTAAAATGCCACTATGTATGCACGAAAACACAACCGACAGAACCAGACCTCCAAATCTCTCTGCAGACAAGAGTGAGACAGTGATATGTTATTTGTCTGAAACAGATCGTTGCTGTTAGGAACCTTTATCACCTTCGGTTTAGTTATGATATAGTAATCATGGCTGAGAGCTTAGACAAGTTCATGCAGTGCTGGATGCGTTGGAATTGGAACAAATCACGCTAAAAATGAAAATGGGCAAGTATATCTAGAGGAAAATCATGAGAAAGGTCCCTTACTCAGAAAATGTCAGAGTCCTTGCTAACAATAATGTCTATCTTTGGAATACTTATTCATACTATTTAGTTCTAAAAGCGTCAATAAAACATGATTTTTTTTTGATAAAAAACCGCAATAATTCATAATCATAATTTAAAAAACCCGTCACTTGTTTTGACGCTGACTGACGCAATTTCCTGCTATTTGTAAAAAAAATGCGTACCTTTGAACATTTGAGCACAAACGTTGCATGCTGATAATATCAGAATCTACTATAGGTACCACATAATATGCACCTCATACTCGTAGATCGTGTGAAGTTTCCAGTTTATTTTACTATACCCATTTTGCCATTAGACTATTATCATTAGTCGGTAATAATGTCTATTAGTAGCAATTTTTTTACGCTCGTTACTCTTTACTCGACACTTTACGTGTGAATTTGATATCCTTGTTAAAATGATTAAATAAAGCTATTGCAAAGTTAAATACGGATTTTAATGATAAAATTATAAGGACAAAGACAATAAATTATTGAAAAATGTAGAACACGTCCTATTGAAGTTTATAGTGGATATGATTTCCGAGGGCTTACCCTTTGCTAACCTTATGGTTTTAGTCAGCAAGAGTCGTGTTAGCTTCCATGAGAATTTTCACACGTAAAAAAAGAGAAAGATAGGTAAGTACTTAGTAGTTAAAAAACAAAAAAAAATTAATATCGTTTTGCAGCGCATCCTTCTCGTGATCACATCATTGCCAGCGAATACAATGGACGTGTAGTTATTGGAATTGCAACATGCAAAACAATATTGCTGATATACTTGATTCCAGTACTTTTGTAATGGGTGCAATCTCACTCACAGCTCGTCTATGTCTCCGTTTCATTGTTAAAAGGGAGAGGTTGATTTAAATGTAAATTGAGATTATATTTTCAAGCATTTCAAAGGTATCCAGCGTTATTCAAGGAGGATTCCCGGACTCCAATATAATGTTTAGCTTCGCGCACCTGTTTGGAAATTTGATTTCACAAACCCCGAACCTTGTCCATTGCTCGTTATGTACAAATTAAGTAGGTACCAAGTGAAATCGGGTCTCAATAAGCCTTGGTGATGACTCTATGCAATGGGAAATCTTTAAAGCATTAGCCAGCCCCGGATCTAGAGATTTTTTTAGGCGGGGCAAAATGTGAAAATGCCGCCCCCTTTACCCCCGCCCCTATTTATAAGGTTCTGTAACGTTGTGAAGCAACGTTTAATTAAATTAAATTAAATTAGTTGAATCAAATAGAAAATAGGGCAAAGGACCACGATTAAAACAGCGCCCTCTACCGAGCAGGTGTCGCAAAGACAGAATATTTAGTTTCATAGTCGTACTAGCGGCCGTGCCTTGAGTTAGTAACGAATTGTGCCACCAGAGGCGCTATTCGGGAGTATATAAAGCGTTGCACAAGTGCGTTAGCGCCTGCCAGTTTAATATTTAAAATCGCTGATGCACGTGGAAGGTCATGGATTGATATAGTGAGACGCAGAAATAAAAGTTGTCATATTGAAAATTAGATAATCTTCATTAAGTATAAGGAGGAAATAGCTCCAAACTCCGTACATAAGAAAACTCCAGACCGGGGTCCACGCTCCGGACTTCAGAGTCCCCCTTACGGGCTGCATAATCCCACCTTCGGACTGCACCGTGCACCTTGAGGCTGCATCGGTCCACCCGGTTGTGACGACGGTGGTCTACATCAATATTATAACTCGCAGCAAGATTCTTCAGAGTGGATCGAAGGACCGTCGGGAATCTTCGAGAGGGCCATCGCTTCCCCGATATAAGTCGGGACCCAGCGGAAACCAACGGAAATCGCTATTTACTTGCTACTTGAACATCCCCAGTGACCCTGAGTTTTTTCTTGTCAATAAATCGCAAATTTAAATTTTAACTGTCACTTTCTTGTTATTTATCTCTCGCTACAAATACCTGAAGCCATCAGCGTTTCAGTGAGTACGACTATGAAACTAAATACTCTGTCGTTGCGACACCTGCTCGGTAGATGGCGCGTTTTTAATCGTGGTCCTTTGCCCTATTTTCTATTTGATTCAATTAATTTAATTTAATTTCATTAAACGTTGTTTCACAACGTTACAGTTCCTTAGTTCAAAGTTGAGAGTAGTATTAGCGAAGGTACAATATGGTGGCGTAATCCGCATAATGAAATGAAAGGATTTTTTAGATAGATACGTATGGAAATCCATCATGGATGCTATGCTGAACTCTTTCCGACTGAAAGCACACAAATCCTGCCACTGCCTACGGTCTGGAGCACCGTGTAAGCCCTCAGAAGGATATACCAGGATTTCCAACTTTTGCTACCATTGCGACCTTACCTAGGGGGTTCGGGTCCTCTCCCGCATCTTTGAGGGTAGTTCAGGTGTTATCCAGCTTCTTGGGGCATGTGGCATGCGTGAAACGTTCACGTCACACTGTCGTCTTGGGCCTGCTTTCTGTTAAGAAGGTGAGCAGGCCTCCGCCATTTTCAGGCCCCCGGTCATGGAGACCGAGAGTCTTGGGCGAAGACAAGTCTGCGGCGGGGGCGCCGCAGTTATCTCCAGTTTCCCGCTTCATCTCCTTTACTCCAAGCCACGCCACTCACGAGCATTAACTGCCCGCAGAATGTCGAGGCGACATCCCACTTACTCCCACTCTCTCCAGCAAGAGAATGTCCATGACCAGACGTACGTTCGTCACACAGAAGCTCCCGTGCCCAGTAATCATCTGCGACAACCGGTAGAAAGGGTTGCCGTTGCTCCTCTCCTTCTGAAGAGAAAGGGTAAAAGAAAAGGGAATCTTTCAGCTGTAAAAGCACATTCCTGTTTCCTGACAATTAAATCTACCAGGTTTTCTAAATTAAATGTGGAAATGCGATCAGGCCCGGTCGAGAGTCGCCACGAGATGCCACCTCTTTTCTTCTACGTTGGACCGTCCCCCTCTGAACGCTCAGAGGATGTCTAGATAGTCCTTTAGTAGTATTACCGCATTGTGAAAAGAGGGTAAAGGACGGATAAGAGATCTTCCAGCTGTAAAGGCACGCGCTTTTATTTCCTGACATTTAAAATCTACCAGTTCATCTAAATCCTATTGGTAAATGCGGTTAGACTCGGTCGAGATATGCTACAAGCTGCCGCCTCTTTTCCTTCAGCTTGGGCCGCCCCTCCGTTGGACAACCAGATTAACTCTCTTGTAGAGTACTGCACTGTCGTCTGCATAACAATGAGTAAACCCAAGGGTTACTCGTAATATGCCGAAGAAATAGTGTTCGATAACACAGATCCCTGTGGTACTCTTGAATTAAACTGCATAAAGCAGAGAAACTGACCAGCATAGAGGAATAGTAGATATACGTCACCCGTGCAGGAAACTGGCCATCCAGCGGCACGATTGAGACGGTCAGAGCAAAAGTACCTAATCCTCTTTTTAACAGTACCTATGCAACAATGGCCTATCTTTTTTTCATTTTTAAGACAAAAAGAAAAGAAACTTTATAACGCTATCCGTTGACGCATGGTGCAACAAGAGATATTTTAAGAACAGCACAACAAATTTTCAAAAATATGAAACACTGTGGCCGCCTCCACAACATGCTGCAAGTTTGTAAAGAAGTGATGCATGCATCTTGGAATTGTTTGCTACGTTTCAAGCTTCTGGCATATATCTATAGTTAATTTCTGATATAATATGAGCAAATACCATAATTATTTCTTGTGAATAGAGTTGAATAAGTTCGAGTCTTTAATATTAGGTAGGTCGGTAAGTAATCTACTATCGTCAAGGTTACTGACTGATGATTTGTGCATTTGTCTGCAAAGTTTGAATTTCTCGCCCTCTGATTTGCCGCCCCCCTGATTCTGCCGCCCGGGGCAAGGGCCCCGGCTTGCCCCCCCCTAGATCCGGGGCTGGCATTAGCACGGTAATTCAAACCATAAACTCTGGCAAAATTATCAACGTTTAATAAGCCGTATGTCCAGACGGTAATAAATTGTTAATACGAGTACTTATCCTGCGCCTGAGGCATTGTGTCTTAGTGGCAGTTCCATCGATTTACGATTTGGTGTAATGGTGTTGAGGTCAAAACGGGCCACTCTACTTTATATTGTTTAAAGATAAGTAGTTAACCCAAGGATGGGCCCAAGGAGCTAGTAAAAAATTGCTGTATCGATATTTTTTGCTACCGCTGGAGGTGTTACTACCAAGTTCAGAGTTTCTTCCGTCAGGATCTTTGAGATTCAAGCCAATTTGATGTCCAAGTAAACTTATTCAATGATGATGATTGAGAATTCAATGATTTCGTTGAATGATTGAGCTGTCCGGCCTCCACATTTAATGAAAGTGAAAGATCTAGGATGAGATGACATGTGAGAATCATAGCGTTCGTCATTGAGGCGGGACGCAAATTTAATGAGCTGCTAGCTAGACCGTCCAGCGGTCATTCAGAGTTTTGGAGACGTATATCCGTCCAGTCCATGGACTTTCTAGCAAACAGATAGAAAAACGAAATAGCGAGCACGTGTCACCATGCCCACTGCTGGCAGCGATGCGGAGTTCAAGATCCGAGGATATTACATACTAGAAAAATATAAGATGGTATAGAGGCATTTGTTAAAAATATTTAGATCGTCAAAATGACGCCTTCTAATGAAAAGCCAAAGAGAAATCCAGGTATTAAAGAGACAATTTCAAAGTCCGGGAATGTCCTCAAGCTAGGATTAAACGAGAAGGAATTCTGTTGTTTTCAAATACGTGCATGTCATTTTAATAAACTACGACCACCTGTATTGATGCAACACGCCAAAGGATTACTTAATCTCGTTAGATACACCTAGATAGTCATAACTGAAAACAACAAGGGATATAATCATACAATAAAGTGCAATCCTAACAATAAGATCGTTGCTGTGAATCGTATAAAACTATAGGTTATAATGGACGATTTTATCAGAATTACAACGGAAATACATAAATGAAATAGCTTCCTGCCAGCTTGAGCTGATTTTTATCGTTTTTCCAGACTGCCAGCGGATAAAATCTTGGAGAAAACAAATAAAAGGAATATTCCAATCAGAATCACTAGTTTAGCGACCTTTAATCATGTAAAGTTGAGAGATATTTCAGTTTATCTTAATTAGTTACTGTAAAAAGTGCATTAGAAACTTCTACCAACAAAGTATTATTTACTTGTTGAATGTACAATACAGAAACATTGAATGTTAACCTGCCGAAAGATTTAAAGGAATGTCTATAACTTAAAACAGAAGTAACTACAAAATATCTTAAACTACAAATAATTAATCGAGCGAATGAAGCGAACGAGAGTCTCCGATTCGACAGCATGGACGATTTTGCATTTGTCTTTATGCTGTGTGTATGTATGTGTGTGTGACCGTAAGTCAGTTCCGGTCTAGAGGACGCATTTCTTAACCGATTTTCACCAAACTTGGCACACGTGTTCTTTGATTTAAAATACAACTTTCGTCGAGAGCTTTTTGGATAGGGGAAAATGGGAAAGAAAAGTGGTGAAGATTGTCGAAGAGTGTCGCGTTATTTATGAACGGATAGCCTTGGCTGAAACATAAATGATATAATTCCTCACAGGAAAGGCAACATAATGCAACTTCTAAATTCAAATTTATATACCAAAGACCAGCGTTAATCCCCCGCATTTTCAATCCGTTAATCAAATCAGCCTATAGCAGTCCACTGCTGGACGTAGTAGGCCCAAAATATGACTTTTCAATTTTTTCCCTAATTTTTAATAACAAGTGACAGTTAATGAATGAAATTCTAACGTCAAATCATTATCCACCGAGGCTTTTCTCAACCTAGTCGGGGTCGGCTTTTCAGTCTAACTGCATTGCGCTGCACTTCGATATTTTCCTTGATGCTACTGCCATTTGACCTCCACAACCAATATGTTTGGCTAATATACGACAAGGGTTTCAAGACCGCAAAGAAGATAATACACAGCATCAATCACTATTTGAAACATTTAAACGTCCTTTAGTATGACTCATAGCACGTAAGCAAATTTATAAAGGAACATTACTATCAATTCCTTAGCTTCCTCTTGAAGATCACGCTAAACGCGGAATATTGTTCTACGAGGTTTTCCGCAATAACGCACGGATAGTGCCACATAAGTGGGATGATGTATAACCACATCCTACGCCAGTCACCACGTCTTTAACACTCTAAAGACTGTAAAGTATGGATATCAACTACATCCTAATGAGTGCAAGGACGTCATGTGTCAAGTAGAACACCGGAACGACCAGGTCATAACGATTTTCAGGGAAACAGTATGTGACATCTAATTAGGTCAAGTATAAGGCTACCAATTGAGTCTATTGTACTGAAATGCACGTGTTCTTGGCAAAATGGACGATCAAAATTGTCGTAGATGGCTAACAGATGTCAGTGTCAGAACTACTTTAATGGAGTGTTTGGTAGGTATAAAATAAAATTACGAACCCATTTTTCAAAATCCTTGTCATTTCAAGTTCTCCTATAAAATTATAAGGAGCATTTTTTAGTCGAATTTTATGAAATTTGGTATATTAGATCATTTTATTGTGTCGTCGACGATTTTGTTTGAGGAGGAAATTAGAGGCAAAAGGGATGAGGCTGATGAAGAAATACCTCTCCTTTCATACACCTTATATGACGTAAACGAAGTTGCGGGGTCAGCTAGTAAAAATAAATATGTAAAAGTACTTTAACTTAAAAAAGGTGTATTGGTGATAATTTGGTAGACGAAACGTAATCTTGCTATTCGTCAACAGATGGCAGTACTGTGCACAATAAAGTGCGCTACAGAGTGTTGCAAATTAATATAAAAGAATAGGTATTTAAAGCATCATATTTTTTAGGGTTTATATTTTAAATTCTTCTTGCAATTATGTAGTATTGTGTGATGTGAGGTTGTGTAGTAACATATAATGTATGTTGAATGTCCGGCTGTCTTGAAATGCTAGTTAAGAGAGCAGATGTTCATTCATAGTGCTAATTAAATTTGTCATGACTTTTATGAACTCTAAACTAGATAATGAAGTGTACTTGGGAGTTTTGATTGCGACTACCTCGACAATAAATTCTTAAGTGAACCTCAAAATATTCGTATCGGACTTTGGATGTTGGGACTATAAAATATAGGTATATATATATATAAAACCAAATATAGGTATATAGGTATATATATAATAAATATACCAACCTGAGTTCCTTTTATGTAGCTACCAATAGTTTAGATTTTGACTTGATCCTATTGGCAAACGGAGCTGTGTATAAATTTCCCAAAGGTTCTGTTTATTTGATAATCTTTAAATTATACTATTCATTGGAACTTGCTTGGGGATGCAGGGTTATAAAATAGTTTTTTTTATAGATATGTATTAAATTAGCAGTCCTTATAATTTCTTTGACTTATTATTACCAGAGAACTTTTTTACTTGTTGTAATATGCCGCACTCGAATCCACTATAACCACTCGGTCCCTACCTATTGGTCTGTAACTTTTTATAAACAGCGAAACATACTCTTAGATTTTAACTTTAATATTTCAGGTAACAATGGAGGAAGATCAATCTATAACCGGACATATCATGAAGGCAACGGAAGCGCTAAATAAAATGCCAACCATTAGAAGCTATGTGAGGACAGTCTTGTGACAATCGCTGGCCTTGCGAAAATGACTGAAGGTGCTTCTTCTTATGAAATGCAAGTACGCAACGATGAACAAAAAGATAGTAGACCAAAGCCAGGGCTGTCAGCCGGCAAAATATTTTACAAACCAGGGGTTATTGAAGAGGAGACAGTTGAAACGAGTGTTTTCGAAAGTTCGGTGGCTGAAGCCCCTATGCTGGGAATGGGACATGGAGGCAGTGGGTTCCTGAGACCACCACAGATCTATCCATCCAGTAGTCTTCACAGAATACCTACATATAGCAGCTCTATTGGACATAGTACTGTTTATCGACTGGATACTTGCAGGTAAAAATATTTTGTTTAGATCTCTATCCTTCCTATGAAAAGGCGAAATCTTAAAAAGTAATTGTTGCCTTGTTGGAAATCGTGTTTTAACTTATTTAATTCACGCTACCGAACGTATTTAATAAAATAAATATAGTGCTAAATCATCTTCACCAAATCCCTTGTAATTTTACTGATTCAAATATCCACGATAATTTCTACACTTGTATGGTAAAATAATGAGAAAACACTTTTAATAACCTAACACGTGTTGTTGTGGAAGGGAAATTATTATTAGGAGGGAGTTAGGGATCCATTTTTTTACTACTAAAGTGGCAGACAAGCTTACGACCACCTGATGGAAAGCGGATACCGTAGCTTATAGATGTTTACAGCACACGCGCCTAACAATTCAAGAATGTAGCAACTCCTTAAATTTGTTATTAAGGGATGCACTAATATCTTGGTGACACCAATGGTTCGGATTCTTCTCACGGTGCATCCTGGGCAATAGAGTAGCGACCACGAACACTCCATTTCCTCTGTGGGGGGAATTTTGCTACTCTGGACTCCGGCTAATTCCTGCTAAGATGGGATCATTTCACCTTTGGGTTGCTCGACAGTGTGTGTCTTGCTAGCCAGAATTGGATTAAGTATGTACAAAACTATGTAATACAACTTCCTAGAACATCGATTCTATGTTATGGGTATGATATCATTTCAAAAGTATTTGAATGTTATCGATAAATAAATATAAGTGAGATTACGTATATCCTGTACGACTGATCTTCGACAAGCAATAAGTTTAGGTGAATTCTACTATTTTGGTCTATTAATTTTTGTATTAGCATAAAATGTGTTTTAGATCAGTTTCGTATTTTCGTTCAATAATTTAAAAATTTGATATTACTTTACAAGAGATTTCTTGTAATTTTCTCTTTCCTGTTCTTAAGTTTACAGTGTTTCATTGAATGGTCTGGAACGCATTTTCATCGAAATTTGCACCGATGACGGTACAGACAGAGTTCTTATATCATACTTTGTTATCTCCAAAGTCATTTTAACACAATATATGTTTGCGCTCAATGAATTTATACATTATTCGAATTTTATTGCAGATTTGCGTATAATCCAGAATAATTATAATATATTGCAGTTTTTATCTGAAACGTTGGCACAATGACAAAGAAAACTACGCAATGTAATAATTCGAGAACCAATCCTTGAGTTTCTGTTACTGATATCTAATCACGAAAGATAAAGACAACTTATCGAAGTAACAGACTGAGGTGTTCAGTATTTACTGTAATTTAGTGCCTTTAGAATTATTCTGTAGTCTCTTTTTAAATGTTTATTGTACAGTCTAGATGATTTTGGTATAAAATGCGTCGCCGGCGCAAATAGTGTTGTGACGGACATCTTTTGTGTTAGTGCTGAGTGTTTTAGGGTTTTATAGTAATTTGGTAATGGCAGGTATGTAGTTGTCACTATCACAATGTACTGGCGTGAGCACATTATACCTACTGTGGCTCTGGTTACACTAGCATAGTTCTACTGGCCGATATTTATAACGGCGCAGATATTGTAGGTTTAGATAGTACTGATTTCGGTTTATTTAAATTCAAAGAAAACCAAGTAATAGCCTTTAATTTCTCTATTTCGAAGTCCAAGATCATTTTACAAGCTAAAATACATTTCTAGTGTAATTATAAGATATTTTGCATTTTAAACCATTGCCCGCCCAGAATGTCAATTAGCGCTAACAACATAAAAATCACAGCACACATTTGAGAATCGTAAAAGCACACATGAGTGAAGAAACGGCATGTCTCCGTTATCGACATGGAGAACATCACACATATCAGGGTGTCCAGACTGAGGGGTTAAAACTACGTAGGTATCTAACTATCTAAGTATTTTAAACGAGAGATTTTTATGTTTTTCATGAGGACCAAAAGCCCTGTGGTTTTGATGACTCTAAATAGATATCTTTCTTTTATTACCTTTGCCTATTATAGCAGTCCACTGTTCTACGTAGACTGATCAGGAAGTCGGCATTTTCTACATAGCTGACCAAATTTCAGGTTACCTTATTTCGGAAATTTGATTAACTAGTTAAAAATGCAGCAAAATCTCCTTTACTGGTATATACAGGACACGGTAGATATCATCAGTGTAATTAGTTTTACGGTTGTATTTGCAAGCTCTTAATTTGTCATAACGAAGATAACAAGTTCGGTGTTTTATTTTGAAAATGTACGATGTCCTTGACTCATTTCATTCTGATGACCTCATTTCTACATAATTAATTTGATTCATAATACGGTTACGGTTATCCTCTAATTACAAACAAAAGTGCTACAAAATCTGCTACGGATCTGCTTGCTCCTAACACGGAAGCAACTTGTACTCTCTAAGCAATATTTTCATATATAATAACCAAATCTCTTGAAATTCTACGATTATATGATTTGACTATGACTTTGGTCCCATTTCAGGTACCTACCGTGAAAGCATTATGGATTTTCGAAAGTTCATAATTTTTTATTTTGATATCTTTTATTAAGATACGCTTATTATTGTTTCAACTTCTAATTAAAGTAGAAATCAGTTCTGTGTGCCGTTTGTAACCTTCGCTGCAAAAGTTTATACAAGTGGCACAGGTACAGGTTTCCAATATACCTAGGTGATATGGGGTCACTGCGAAGAGAAGTCGACCGAATCCTGTACTAGTCCTGTACTAGCGTGGTACAGTAGAGCTAATCACCCTCACAACATGGTAAAAAATTGGAAGAGGCTTACGTTCGGCACTGATCACCTCTCAGCCTAGATTGACTATTTCATATACTTAGGTACAATACAATTAAGGTGGTAGAAAACCATACACCAATCCAATTGAGCAAAATTAGTAGTAGTAGTATAAGTATAGGCGAGTATTAAAGAAAATTTATCAATTTCCTATAAGTCAGTACATTTCTAAAAAAATATTGTTGGACATTTTCACACAACGTCATCTAGCCCAAACTAAGCTATAACAACAATATACAGAAACAAATATTTGTGGACGACACAAATAGCTATTAGGCATTCAATATGTATATTATATAACCGTGCCACGGTAATACTAAACTATACAATCAAGTAATATTCGGGGAAATATTTCCGCCACTAAAATGTGCCCGCGAATAGCTAAAAGTTACATTGAACGACTACAAGAGTGCAGGCTTTCTAAGCAGTACATCTGTAGCTGTACAGGCTTAGAAATGTAATTCTGTTCATGGGATATCATCACGGGTGGCAAGCTGGACCATGCAGTCTCTGCCTTTCCACGTAGCACTAGGCACCTCGAGTAACTCCTCGGAAGTATGTCCCAGGCTTATGACCCATTATCTATCAATATCTATAGTTACGTTTCTCACTTCCAAACTATGGGACGGATTTTGGTACAGTTTTCGCCATCCTTTTATGTCGGATGGTCCTGTTGTATTCTCTCTTATCAATGCTATCTGCAACTGCCTTATCAAAAACAAATAATCGATGCTACTTTAAAACAGAACCCAGATATGAATCCACTTCACATTTCCGAATTCTGATGCTGAAGTGCAGTGGCAATGATTGCGTCTTTATCTTTACTTTTATTTAAATGATTGATGAAGACGCAAAAGATGGAATCAATATCAAAAAAGTCAGGATCTATATATTCGTAGCAGTATCGATTTGTGACTTGCTAGTATGGCCAAAACCGCGCTCACACCTCACATTTTACATACGAGTATTCTTATTCCTACATATTTTTTTTTATATTCAGCTCGCCAAATTGCCGTCGCCACCAGCCTGATGGAAATTACAAAAAATAATCCTCCACCGCGTCTGTGTACTATTTGAGATAAACTCAAAGACTATTTAACGAACTTTCATGTGATCTCACCAAAAGCTAGGAAAGGGAATAGATAGGCATTCTTCAGGAAGGAAATTAGGTATTTAGAAATGTATACCCTACCTAAGAATATAATTTGATGTAAGTATATGTTTTCATTAAATGAAAGTGCTGGGCATCAGATAGTAAATGCAAATAAAACTTACAAGTGTGTTTGTTGATTTGATTCATTTTTAACATCGTTAGGACGCAATGGTTTGCTTTTTTGACGAATGCATTGCCTTACGTCAAATCTCTGTAAATTAGACAGCTGTAAGGCTTTATTTAGGACCTCCATCCCTAAAGAGGGGCTAGACTAGGTACTAAACAATCACCCAATGTCACATTTTTCTTAAAACTTAATAACTTCAAAGTTTTATAAACATGTAAAGTATGTGTAACTATAGATTTATAGCCTTCCATAGTTGGACATCTTGGCATTAAGTTAATCTTTTTAAACCCGCTATAATCTGTAAACATTGAGGCCTACGCGTCTAGATTATCGTGATTAATCCTTCATGGTTAATTCTTTTTCCATCGATAATCGTATACTTAAAAGCAAACTGCTAGAGATGTTCAGTTGCCTAGATCATAAAGCACAAGTTGAGATGGCGCTATTTAAAATTATGTTATGTTAATAACACGTCAGAAGTCTGCTTTACAAACTAGATCAGTTTCGAATCGTGGCAATCGCAGAACTGAGCCTAGCACACTCACGTAACGCCCAACAGCCTATGATTGGAAGCCCCGGGTAAGCCCTCGGAAGGATATCCCAGGACTCCCAACAGACCTACGGCTACCACAGCAGCCTCGCCTAGAGCACAGCCTAGAGCCTAGTACACTTAAACAATAATAGAGATTACAACAGTGGTATTTTACCAAAATTAGAGAGAATTGAATATTCGTATTATTTTAGATTTTAATTGACACTGTTATTTTCATTCTCCTAATTTCTAGAGAGTAGTCTGTTCTTCAGTGAATACTTGAGTGACACAGTTCTGTTGTATTTGTGACTATATGCTGTAATAGAAACTTTAACTAGGTAGATACCTACTTCTAAGGCTTTCTTAAGCTGCTATTAATATCTCACGTGCTTTAAGTAGGTTTCTATCAGATATCGTTTATCAAAATATTATTCATAAAACTTCACTGTCCGAAAACCTTGCAGAATTATTTAGCTTAGTTTTAGCGACAATGATTGTTTTACAAGATGATAATGAGAAAATACTATCAGACATAAATCTATTTAACTGACATACTTTTAACGAGGCGATAATAGGTATAAGAGACTACGTTATGCTGCGCAGTTTTGCTTGAAACAAATTTCCATTTTTTTTTTCTTATCCTACTTATTGATGTGGCAGGCAAGCGTCTTTATGATCAAAAGTGGTTATCGAAACCTTAGGACGATTGCAACACCAAAATGATTATACTTGCACTGCCTTGTATCTTAATTTCATATTAGAAATTGTCAGTGAAAGGCAATGGCTTCTTGACGTTGAAATACTGTATGTCACTGGCAACCAGGATCATCTACTTAGCGGGCCTTTTCGAATGTTACAAATGTCAATCATCGTAGGGCCGAATGTAGAAATGATTCACACTGAGATAGGAGTTATGAGTTCCTTTATGCCAATTTAAGCCAAATTCACTTAGGGGTTGGTTCTATACTTTGATGGATCAGTCACTCACGGTTATCTTTTGTTCATGTATATTAAATACATCGGCGTCATACGCAAATAGCCTAGCTACGTAGCTTGCGGAACAAACCAAGTGTCACCTACAGGTGTTTATTTTGATATCACGAACATCTTGTTTGTCGCGTATTTATTCCATAATAATGTGTCGTGTCACAGGTTGTTTACTTGAAGGCGTGGTGTGAATTGGTTCAGCTGAATATCACGATGTTTGATTATCAAACCATTGGCAGAGGACAGATTAACAAATTAAGTAGAAGCAGGTTCATGCTAATCATTTGTTATTCGGTGGGTGTGGTGTGGTGGTCGTGACGTTAGTCGGTCATTAATCAAATAGGCCTTTTTCAGTCCACTGCTGGACGTAGACCTCCTCCAATTCATTAAAAACATACGGTCCAACGCTTCCCGTATCCAGTTCCTCTCTAGGACCTTTGCTAAGTCGTAGAGTTTAAGAAAAGGATAATTTTTATATTCTGTTCAATCTTGATGTTTTGTATTCAAACTAGTTAATTCTAAGCAGTTTTTACTCGTATAATAATCAGCTTATTATAGACATACATGTCTATGATGAGTTCAAATGCCTGTATTTAAGACTTGTAGAAACAATTAAAACTTTTTAATACTGTAGAATAACCGAAGGCCATCCAAAATATTAGCTACTCCTATTTCCATTAAACTCTTCACTTCACTCTTATCCAGATTTTGCATATTTTCAGAACCTGTAAACATAAATACACCAAGTTACTTCGTTATTTAGTTTGCTTTACATATTTAAAGACCTTGTACCTACACGTACCTATCTGCTTCGTTATTACCTCGAAGTGCGAATGTCACTTAATTCTATTACATAAGTCCGTGATGTGAGAATTTCGCTGAAGAAGCGAGATAACACTCGAACCTTTAGAACTCTGCTGGGAATCTTGGGACATCCTTCCGAAGAATTGGGAACCTACGCCCGGCGCTGAACGGGAAGAAAGATGATGATAGCAAGAAAAATGATAACAGACAGATGACAGCAGTGAAATTTCCACACGATGAACAGTTGTATTTTTCATCGTAAAAAGTCAATACAGCAAAATTTGTAACAATTTTCTAAACGAGCTTTATTGAAACTAGCTTTTGTTATTCTTTCTACTTCCTACTAGATGTCGCTTTTTGTACAAAATTTAAAATTCTTCAAAATATAGATTTTAACCCCAGGGTTTTCCCCAAGAGACTTAAACTAAAAAGTCCGTGTTGTATGACGTAGTATATAAAGAACCCATGAATATAATAAGTCATTAGAGTATATTACCAGGTTTTAGAAGTGAGACGTCGTTGGCGCGACCTTCACTCGGAAAATGGTCGAGAACAAGGAATTAGTGTAGGTAAAAGATTCGCATTAGCGCTCCAATTCGCACGCTGTCAAATTAGCTATTTTAATGAAAAGGCTGGGGTGAGACGCCATATTTTGTTTATATACAGGAGGTTTTATTAATGATTTATTAAACGAAGCACCTAACTCAGTGATTAAAATTAAAAACTTTAAACTTTCTACATATATACATATACATACATATACGTATACGCGGACGTACTGTAATGCTTAAGACCTCAGTGTACGAATTTTAAAAATTATAAAGCCGTCAATTTTTTTTCTGGCTGGACATATTGTTTCTTCAAAAGAACAAAAGCAGAGCTGACTCTACTTAATCTTTATTGCAATACAAGATGATGCTAGAGGTTTTACCAGCGTGGAACTCGGTTCCGGTTTCCGCTTCCCATGGGAACATTATTTTGAAATAAATAGTCTACGCGTCTATGTAATCCCAGACGTTACTATCCCTATAAGAAATTTCAGTCAGATCCGTTCGGCCGTGATTGAGTAAAAACGTCTTTATAATTTTTTACATTTACAATATAAGTAGGAAGTAGGATATTAGGAGTAGCATTAGTAGGATAGGATAGTTTTTACAACAGAAATTTACGTCGTATAACCTAAGAGTTTAGGAAAATAGAGATTTGCGCTTGATTACATATAGGTAATAACGAATCTGCCCAAGTTGAAAAACCCACGGAAACTTCAATAATGAATTATCTTCTTCTTCGTGTCAATGGCGACAAAAATAGCTAGATATGCCCAGCCCAAAACTCAGCAAGATTGACTAATGAATTATGTTACACATATAGTTATTTTCTATCTTTGTTTTTAGTTTTTATCTTGAATGTACCGCAACAACTGTTTTTGCATTTTTATATTTGGTACCTATTGACTTTATGTATTATAAATAAGTAAAAAATGTTTATATCTCATGTTTAAAGGTGGGCGTTAGTGACTGCGCCACAGTGTTAACTAATGCAGTCACTATCGAATCACAACAACCATGTACCTAATGCGTTTTAGTTCCAATAAAGAATTTTTATTTTAAAAAAAAGTTATTTCAGTAAGCATTTTCCAACTTTAATACTTTAAACAAAAGTTTACAAAAGAGCTTAAAGATGAATTATTAGGTAATATTGTTAAAATTGTGCCGTTATTGCATTTAGACCAATCTGTATTGCCTTCTTTCTATCCCATGTCTTTTGAATGACAGCAGTTAACATCATTCTGGCGTGGTAGGAAACACCTTCTTTTTTCGTATTTTGTTTATAAAATACTTTATCTATTAAACTCGTGTTCAACAATCTTATCTTAAAATATGTAAAGATAATTAGTGTAAAGTTGTAAATACAGCGGAATAATATTAAAACGATAGCACAATCATACATATTTGTAAATCTATACCTACCTATTCCAATATTTTTATAGAAACGAAGTCTTAAAATGGCGGAAATACAAATTACTCACAGTTTTTATTAACATTTATATTGTGTTTTCGATGAAAACAGTCTATCAACCTACTAATCATAGTTATGAACGATAACAAGGGGTTGATATAATTCAAATTAGCCTGCTGCAGTCCACTACTGCACGTTGGCCAATAACAATCATTTTGTGAGGTCATTTCGTCACATTATGTGGGGTATAATGTGACGAAATAACCTCTTTTCTTATTTTTGCTATTAATTCCTCCATTAGTCAGCAAACCACTTGGAGATAATACTAGCTTGTAACTTGAATATCTCGGCAGGGTCCCTGTATAAAACCATCTCTAGGTATTACCCGAGGGCTTACCCGGGGCTCCCAACCGTAGACTGTTAGGTGGGATACATGTGGTTTTTAGTCGGTAGAAATCCGGAATAGCATCAATGTAAGATTTTCCTCACGTTAAAAAAAAGGCAATGAGTAATACCTACGTATATTTTCTGAATATTTCGTTATTTATCTCTATTTTCAAAGTTCATTAAAACACTCTGTTGAAATGTTATCAAGGATTTTGACGAAATTTGTCAATAATAAGTCATTGACATTGAAAATAGCAAGTATTATTTGAGACAATCTTGTCACTTCAAATCTTAATCTATATCCAACAAACGTGTAAGGAGCTCACTGCATATTACTATATTAGTCCTAAAGTATCCAGTTATATTGAACAAGACGTAATTAATAAATTACCTTACTTGTCGGTAAAGCAAATGATGATGTACTAGCCTTAAGAACAAATGGACATAAATAGTTGTTAGTGTTAAACATTGACTGATCTCGTTGCTTAGTGTACACTAGAAATGTAATTGAAATAGTAGAAGAAAACATAGATGCAATGGTATTGTTTATTTCCATAAGAAATATCTACCAGGACACCGACGAAGGAAAGTAGTAGTATATAACTAAATTAACTCAAACCAAATAGAGAATATAACTAAGCTACACCAAATTAGTTACATTTACATTACAGTCATAAATTATGTCAAACAAGATATTAGGTAGACAGATTTTCGGTGCATATTCACTAAACGTAAACTAAACAAACGTGGTTCAGGCGTCTAGTATCTTGCACGTAGTCACCTGCAGACATAAGTGTGTAGATATCAAATTAGGTAAACAAAAACACCCTGTAGGTAAGATAACGTCAACGCGAGCACTAACTAAAATTTGTTTTCCGTAGCGAGCTGATAATTTCCGATATAGAATCTCGCGATACAATTATACAACGTTTAGCGCATGTTGTACTGGGCGGGCACGAGAGAGTCAGTCGTGACTGAGACATTATCGCGCGCGATGCTTCAGGAGGCTGCCCACTGAGGGATGGTGGCGCAGACGGTCCGCTGCGAGTGAGTCGAGCGCACGACGCCGCACCGGTCACCATGCACCACGACCCAGAGTCACCCACATGCCGCGAGGAGTCACAGTTACTGCCTGACGAGTGGCTCAAAGTGAAACCCGTGGCCGGGAATGGGAACCTCTCTCCCGGCGTCTACTACCCGACTACAGGCAGCAAGAGGTTGGTCGACGCAAGGACCCCTGTGCCGTCTCCAACGGATTCACACCCGTACTGTGTCTGCTTTTGTCCGTTTATACGCTTTTCAATGTCTCCCTCTTTGTTTAATGTCGTGATTATTGGAAAAGATTTATTTAAATTAGAAAGCATAAATACTCTTCATTAGAGCTAGAATATTTCAATATTAGTTTTAATGAAGGTCACATTAGTAGCTCGGTTCGACAACATGTGAACTTGGCATTCATACTTCTAGTCCACTCCAAATAGGTAGCTAACTAGATAGTATTGTAGTTTATTAGACGAAATTAACATATATTTGTATTTTTGTAGGAGCAGATCTCACAGACATGGTGCCACCAGAAGAGCAAGGCGTCGCGCTATTCTCAAAAATGGAGAGTGCAACATTCTCAAGTCTCGGATCTCTCAACGGCGATTGAGATTTTTGCAGGATATGTTCACAACTCTCGTAGACGCACAATGGCGATGGACACTGCTAGTATTCACCCTCTCCTTCATATTATCGTGGCTAGGATTTGCACTAATATGGTGGCTGATTTCATTTACGCATGGAGATTTAGAGCCAGACCATTTACCACCTATGCAAGAATCCTCCAATTGGAAGCCGTGCATCTTTAACATTTACGATTTTACCTCATGCTTCCTGTTCAGTATTGAAACCCAACATACCATCGGCTATGGATCTCGAACAACAACTGAAGAATGTCCTGAAGCTATATTTATCATGTGCCTTCAAAGTATCGTAGGTGTAATGATTCAAGCATTCATGGTGGGCATTGTGTTTGCTAAGATGACAAGACCCAAACATAGGACGCAAACACTTCTATTTTCCAAGTATTGCGTTGTGTGTCAGAGAGACGGCGAACTAAGTTTGATGTTCAGAGTGGGTGACTTGAGGAAATCACACATTATAGGGGCTAGCGTGAGAGCACAACTGATACGATCAAGAACTACTAAGGAAGGGGAGGTGCTGTCCCACTATCAAACTGAACTGGAGCTAAACGCTGATGGATGTGACAGCAATTTGTTTTTCATTTGGCCGATAACGATGGTTCATAAGATAAACGCAGACAGTCCGTTCTACGGAGTTTCTGCTGCGGATGTATTGCAGGAGAGGTTCGAGATTGTGGTAATTTTAGAGGGAACAATAGAATCAACAGGACAGACAACGCAGGCTCGCTCTAGTTATACGACCAGTGAAATTATGTGGGGACATAGGTTTATTCCTTTGGTGACATACAATCGTGAGCGGCAAGGATACGAAGTAGATTACTCCAAATTTGATGAGACGTCGCAAGTTGATACCCCGTTATGTTCTGCCAAGGAGTTGGATGAGTTCTACGGCAGTCAAGGTGATCGTAGATCGATCGGTGAGTTTTTTTCACGAGTTAAATATGGCTTTAGGTGTGGTCGTGGTGGCTGGGTGTATGTACCAAGTGTTAGTTAATGTTTTTGTGCTTTATTTGGTTGTGTCTGTTCTGTGCCGTATCTATGGAAGACGAATCTCATTAATTTCTTTAAATATGGTAGTGATATTTGATATAGAAACCTAGTATGTGTATATTTTAGCGTTAATATACAAATAGTTGTACCAAATTATTGTATCATTGATTAGTATATCTACATCTGCAATTAAATCATATGTAAGAGAATATTATATATTCCTAGAAAAAATATATTTTAACTATACAAACACTAAGATTTCTTGTTCTCTTACATTTCCGCATTCATTATTGTAGTAGTAGATATCATTGCAACATTGTTTATCTAGGGTCAATAAACTAAACTATTATTTATTCCTTGACGTGAAGAAGTCTAATTTATGGCGAGTTATATTTACTATAGTTTTTTAACCTACATTTCACACTATCTTCATGCAAAATGAAATATAGTTTAAGTATTTATTGGCACAAATATAGATACTAAAATGTTTTTTATAGTTTTAATAAATACGTCGAAAAGTTTTTTAACTAAAAGCATAGCATTAGACCTACCAACGTGGGCCGACTTATGCCTCTTTGTACTTCTTTTGGGTAATAGGCGTGATTATAAAATATTCTGAGTTGTTTCCTGTCTTGCGTTATCACCAAAAGAAAAGTAATTTGAGATCTTGCTTGGCTTAGTTAATGTTAGTCTCCATATCCCACAATACACCAAAACTATGTCTATGAACTTGTGAAATAAACCGGCCAAGTGCGAGTTTGACTCGCCCATGAAGGGTTTCATAGCAGCAAGTAACATAATATAAAAGTTCTTATAGTTCGCTGTAACTTTGATTGATGTTTTAACACGTTCGCAGTGATAGTGATTTTTCTAACCGAAAATTGCGGTTTATGACGTATTAAAAAAAAACTGCCAGCTCGATCTCGTTCGAACTAATTTTCGTTGGTAGTTTTTATAGCAATGTACATCATATGTTTTTTTTAGATTTATCACTCTCTTAGTTTAGAAGTTAGAGGGGGGGGACACTCATTTTTCCACTTTGGATGTCCCTCTTGCGCAAACTATTCACTTAAGAAAAAAAAGATGTTAGAAACCTCAACAGCATTTTAGAAGACCTATCGATAGATACCCCACACGTATGGGTTTGATGAAAAAAAAAATTTTGAGTTTTAGTTCTGAGTATGGGGACCCCTAAAATTTACTGCTTTTTTTCTAGTGTTATATAAGAATCTTAATGCGGTTCACAGAATACATCTAGTTACCAAGTTTCAATAGCATAGGCCTTATAGTTTCGGAGAAAAGTGGCTGTGACACACGGACGGACAGACAGACAGACATGACGAATCTATAAGGGTTCCGTTTTTGCCATTTGGCTACGAAACCCTAAAAAGTGTAGTCAGTTCATCAATGAATTAGTAAGTCAGAACCAGACAAGTAACTTCATATGTTTAGAATAAAAAGTCAACCTGTAACTTTCTTTAGATACTCAGAGTTTGCTGGAGAGTTTTGAGTTAAAACCTTGTCTGTGTAAGTAAGAAAGAATTGTGTTGGCATCAAATCTTAGAACTCAATGATTATATCATTTAGGTATAAATATTGAAGTAAATTCCTGTACTAGGGTCCAAAATTAGATGACACTCGCCCAACTTCGAAAATTTTAATTCACGTCAAACATGGAGTACCGATAGAAATGTTATGTAGCAGCCAATAAAGGCGGGCCCCAGGTGCCGCATCCAGGTACAGTCTGAAGCTGGAAAGAAAGAACTAATTAGTAAAATGACAAGAAAGTATATGAAACAATTTTCAATTCCAATAGATTATTTTTAGCGATCTGTAGTTCAAGTTTCGCTAATCATGCTTAAATCTAAGGCAACCTCTCAAGTGGCGGGCTCGATATTAGCGCTTTTAAATATTAATTATTTATTTTGCTCAAAAATTTGTTTGTTAATCTATTTATTAGTCACACACCTAAAATAGACAGAGCCTAAAATGAACCGAATAGAACGATGAAAATATAAGTGCATTGTCTTCCTTAAAATATTGTTTATCAATTTACTGGGAAGAAAGCGAATATCGACAGACTTATTTGATTTATTCATATGAAATTGAATATAATAGTAAATGCATGACAGTTATGTAGTGTCTATTATAAGGTTATTCATAGCTCGTTAGAACTTGATGCCTGTGATCTCTTGTGAAGCGTATCACATACTCTATACAATGATTGGTAGTAAGACTACTATGTGCATTATAACATACCTAGAGAAGAACATTTTAATATTCTACAATTTATTTACAACTAGAACATGCCAAAGGTATGTTGTTTAAATGGATATAAGTTTAGATTTACGAAAATATTTAAACAAGAAAGCCGTGAGATCGTTCTCACCAGAATGCTCCTCTCTAACACGTTTATTGTGAAAGTGAAAGTTCAATCCGATTGACGTTGTCATTTTTGTTTTATTTCAAACTTTGAACAGATGATCCACGTGACCTAGTGACGTAGTTTAGTCACAGACTACAGACAAAGTCTCGCCATAAGCCCCTCTGCAATCTATTTTATAGAGAGGGGCTAAAATGCTGAAGTTCGACTGTAGCGTAGCGAGAACATTAAGTTCCTTCCTAAATTTACATTACATTACATTTTATTATATTTTTTTGTTCTATCTATGATCATTATTATTATCTTTCATTCTTTTCTAACCACTAGATGTGTCACTTTAGATACGAATAATTTATTTATACGTTCTATATCTTTAATAATAAACTGCCACAAATTTAATTTTCATTTGACAATGAAATCATTTTACGCCTTATAGTATCAATAACACACAACATGAGGCACACAAACTTTTTCAACTTGTAGTAATTAAGGTCTTCACAATGTTATTGAAGAACTTCGTATGATCTCTTTTTGCACTACGTTAGCTCTACAATTATAAACTAATATAAATCCTATTTTTATTTAATACAATCACATGTGTAGTTGTTCGTCATGTTGATGGTGTATTTTATATATAGTACCTACTCCTCCTAATTATAATAATTAGCATTAGCAAATAAATAAGATCACAAGTCACCATTTAGCGCTTTACGTATGCATAGTTATGAGGTTCGTTTTAAATTGATCTTTAGTATGTTCGACACGATTGTGTATATAAGCAACGCTAATATTTTAAAAATATGTGTTATATTGTCATAATTAGCATTTTGAAGTTATCGTTAAAATAGTAAGTATGTAAACATATCATTAAGTAAATGATGTAAAAGAAGTTGCCGCATTGCATATAAAGCGGTTGTAGAGAGTAAAATATTGGATTTGAAATCAAGAGAACTGAGCAAATTGCCAAATTTTTGCTCCTTGGGAGTAAGGGATTAAACTAGTCATGCGAAGTCTATAATGCTGAAGAGATTGTTTCGTTGAAGGTGGTTATCTTAGGCAGCGAATTTGTTAAAAAAATTATATTTATATAACTAACTAGCTGACCCGCGCAACTTCGTTTGCGTCACATGAGAGTGAGAAAGAGAGTGGTATAGTATTAATATTTTAAGTAATATATTCCCGTCGCGCTTACTCCCGTCGCGTGTCTTATATTTATAAGAGAGGTATGGTAGGTATTAATATTTAAAGTGATATATTTTTTCCGTCGCGTCACGTCGTCGCTTATAATCATTACCATTAGAGTTGACCCGCACAACTTTGTTGAAGTGATATACCTAATGTTTCCCGTCGCATTAATTTTTGACCGGTATTTGGTACGGAACTCATCGTGTGCGAGTCCAACTCGCACTTGGCCGGTATTATCTTTGGCCGGTATTATTTACGCAACGTACGCAATGGAAGCTCTCAAAAGAAATAAATTTTCCCCGTTCTCAAAACATTATTCATGGCTGCTCCGCTCCTATTTGTCTTAGCGTGATGCTATGTAGCCATTAGCCATCCTCAATAAATGGACTATAAAACTGTGAAATTATTTTTGAAATGCAACCAGTAGTTTCTGAGATCCTAGCACAAACAAACTCTTTAGATTGATAATATTGTGACTAACCTTAAAAGAAAGACAAATTAGGTTATTGTGAGCGAACCTTTAAAGATAGACATATGCTGTCGCGGACTTTTTTATAGAACTCTTTAAGAGCAAAAATTTTTTATACATAACTTTTACGTAACTTTAACCATTTAGGCAGCGTGCGACTCGGAAGCTCTCAGACCGTAAAAATAATTTCCCGTTTTCGAAACATTCTTCGTTGCTGCTCCGCTCCTATTCACCTTAGCGTGATGTTACATAGCCTATAGCCATCCTCAATAAATGGACTATCAAACTGTAAAAGAAGTTTTGAAATCGAACCAGTAGTTCCTGAGATCCTAGCGTTCAAACAAACAAACAAACAAACTCTTTAGCTTTATAATATTGGTATGGATATAGAAACGGTGCAGTCTACTAATCATAAACGTTTAGAAATAGTTACATACGTTGCAATGTGATGGGCAAATATGGAAAGTACAGCTAGTGGGATAATAATTTTCAAGTCAGCACTTTGGTATTTATCTAGAATGGAGACCATTTGAAACTGTGACTCATATAGATATAGTTATAAAATCACGGCCATAAGCAATTGATTCCTTTAATAAAAATAATATAAGTAGAAACGTATCCCTCTGTAGGTATTATTATCAAATCTCAGCAGGATGTACCATTTTGCCAATTTGTTTTCCCCTTTTTGATACAGGATACATTTATTTGGTCAATGATCTAAGACAACTGTCGGTTTAATGGCTTTCTTTCCGTGTGTAAATCCCCACGAAGATCATTCCGCCTAAGCGAAAGAATTTCACGTACCTATTCTTCAGCTCCGTTCGAACTAGAACCTATTAAAACTACACGGTGTTCTTTCATGACTGTAGTAAATCAACTGAGCTCGCGAATCAGAGAATATTCTCGAAGAATAATGTCTAGAATTAAGACGAGCTTAAGTCACCAGCCCTGGGATTTTTAATGTCTGTTCTATTGTGGTCAATGCCTTTTGCTCTATAGATAGGGCGATCCCGAATATGTCGTTCTGCCACCCTGGCCATGTTTCTGCTAGGGTGACTGCTAGCCTAGCAGCATAGTACTCTTGCCAGTGGTGGAACTCTTTTCGTGTGGTTGTTTCTTTAAATTGCCAAATATTGTCTGCAGCATTGTGATAAACAACTTGCAATATTGCCAAGTATTATACACCATTCAGACTGAGTAATTTCAAGCACATTGATTCATTGACTAAAATTTGCTTGTCAATCTTTAATCTGCATTTTAATGGTTTATGCTTTGGTACGTGGCTCATTAGTATAGAATTAACACAAAACTTATGGATTCGTATCGTTATACTGTTTACAACGTTAAAAAATGTATAACACATAATTTTATATTTTCAGTTCAAACGTTTAGTTAATGGCAATCTTAATTGTTAAAGATATGTGCTATTGTTTCAGTAGCTACATTTATTATATTTCTGTGAATTAGGTATTGAGCTTCTTCAATGTGTTTGTGTTTTATATCGTCGACAGCTATGTCACACATTGTTTGTCAATGGCAAATTGACATTAGGATCATACGTGTTCATATAATCTGTATGTAAATATTGTCGAGGGATTTTCTTGTAAATGCCTTCTTTTGTGGCTAGGTGACCTAAGAGTGATGAGACAGTAAGTAGATAATGATTAGATCTTTTTTAAGGATGATTCATTAGACACATTTCGAAATTATTTAATTATATAATAATTTATTATAAATTTATTATAATTAATTATTATATAATTAAATAATTTTATATAGCAATTCAACTATTTAATTATTAACCTATTTAGCCTCAATCTGTCTACCTATATACTTAATTATTATACTTAATATAGATAATCTATATTAAGTATAATAATTAAGTATATAGGTAGACAGATTGAGGCTAAATAGGTTAATAATTAAATAGTTGAATTGTTTGAATAGTTCATTATCAAGAGAACAACGGACCAAAAAAAGTTATGCTACTCATTTTTAGTCATCTTTATCAATCAACGTCTTGTCGTATGGTAGACTGGAGCTAATGTTAATATTGTGATATATTTTTTGCCCATTAACGTCAAAATAACGTACAATCATATCATAGAATCATTAGAATCAGATCAACTGCAAGTATAAATTGATCTGACCTTAAATTGTTAAAAGTAAAAAGATTGATATGTCATATGACGAAGGCGCAGGTGACTATGTTTGCGTCCCTTATCATAAAAATACATTTGCAATTGACCTTATGCGTAATCTTACCTTGTCGGTTACTTTTTTAGGCTTTTGTTTTTAGGCTAAGTGCTCGAAGCATGTTATGAATTCAGTATAATAAGTATAATAAGAGAAGCTAGATTGTAAGTACGGTCTTGATATACCTTCTAAGGCAATGTGTGCACCCGTTGAGGACGAACAAAAGTGTTTTCAGTATGGTCTAGAGACTAACCAGTAAGGTATTCACCCTAAACGAGGCCGGAGTGGTAGCCGTAGGTCTGTTGGGATTCCTAGGGTATCCTTTCGAGGGCTTACCCGGGGCTCCCCTTTTAGTCGGTAGAAGTCCGGCATAGCATCCATCTAGGATTTTCCTCTCGTTAAGGAAAGAAAAGACTAAACAGTAAACCACAACAAGGTTACGCCCTACCTCTAGTGTGTCTTAACCACTGGCCTGTCTTGTGACTTTGTAAAACGACGACACGCCTCGAAATGGGGCGCACTTCTCAAGGGCAGGGCCGCAGGGCGTCTAGATGTGTGACTCTTTAAGCTGCAGTAGGCACGATGCAACTAGAATTAGATGGTTAACGTGATGTGATAAATGATGTCGCATAACAACCTTCATGTCTATTAAAATCTGAAACCAATGAATATTGTCTCTGACTAGAAAGACTGCAATAGTTAAGAATGTCTTTATTTTCTGTGATTAATTTTCTTTACACAAATTGGAATCATTTACCACTTAGCTTTTGTTATCAACACTTTATATTTTAAGGGTTATTTTTTTTTAACACACAATGAAAATATAGACATTTGAATCGAATCACTTCTGTACTATTTTTAAATAATTGACATTGACCACGATGTCGTGATTTCCTTTATCAATATTCTATTGACAAGAAGCATGGTCCTTTATCTTTAAATGTTTATATTTTCAATAATAAATTTAGCTGAGTAGAATTTGTCGCACTGGTATATTTAACTTTTACTTACATGTATGTAATTGTGTATGTGTTTGTGTATGTGATACAGAGAGCGGAGAACAACAACATCTGATGCTGAAGATGCCACCACACGGTCACGATCAAAAGGAACCTAAAGCGGAACAAAAGGACGGGGATTTTACGGTCACCCTGTAAAATAGCGAAAATAAGACAAATTTGTCATTCGTACATGTATTATTCACTGTTGTACATCTCGACATGTATATTTTTTGTAATTTTGATATATAAACTCGAACAATCGATCAAAGAAAATAATATATTTAGTTAAATTTATTTATAGCTCATATTAGCCGGAATTTCGAATAGGCTGAATATTTTCGGACAGTAAGTAAAGAATAATAATATAATATGTATCAAACTCGAATATTTTCTAATCATGAAACTATTTTCAAAATATAGACGGGACCGTCTTTCGGAGATTTATTTAGTTTAGGAAATTTATTACCTTAAGAAATATATAGTTATGTGTTTACGAATAAGATCTGATAAATGTATATGTTGGCTTCTATGTTTAGAATACATTGGGTATTAATATTTAAGAAATTGTCTGCGACACATTTGGTACAGATTTTGTTCTGTAAATTAATAAGTTTTGTGTTCTGAATTCAAAGCCCTACTAGTCAGTTTGTAGATGGTACCTTCACCTTTTAATAGAACATGTATAGCAGGTTGTGTTTTTGACAATTTAATACATTCCAAATTGTAATAATATACTGTGCAATGTTGATATTAATTTAATTTTAGTTTTAAGTATTAGTACTGCTTTAGAATGTGCCTAGAATGTGATAGTATTACGTAGTGTGTAAAATACGCATTTTAACTTTATTTACTTCTTGTTCTTCCATAGTAAGTCTCGTATCAATGGTATATTGTGTTGTTCTATGTACATATTGAACGAATATTATTTATGTTGTGACGTTGATCTGTGTTTGATTTATAATTCCTTAGAAATTCTATTACTCTATGCAAAAAGTAAATGGGACGGAACACCAATGTATACGTGTGTAAAATACGCATTTTAACTTTATTTACTTCTTGTTCTTCCATAGTAAGTCTCGTATCAATGGTATATTGTGTTGTTCTATGTACATATTGAAGGAATATTATTTATGTTGTGACGTTGATCTGTGTTTGATTTATAATTCCTTAGAAATTCTATTACTCTATGCAAAAAGTAAATGGGACGGAACACCAATGTAATACTTTCATTTATCTGGATCTTATTCTATTCTGAATCTGACAAAACAGTTTGATTCCAAAATTCTCTAAGTAGGTACAGTATGGGAAGTCGGTTAAAAGTTTGCTTTAAGTTTAGTTTTAATTCTTTAGTGAACAGAAACAAAATACATTGACATTTATAACTAGGAACAATGATACACAAAGGCGAGCTTCGCTCAACACTGAGTTTTCTCCCAGCAAACCTTTGGGTGAAAGGAAAACTTAGCGAAGGTATCAGCTTGCTTTTCAAGTAAATGGGGATGCAGTTTTTTAGTAAATGTGTAAAAAAAGTAATTAATTTCAATAGTGAATTATTTCAAAAGAATGTTACCTACTACTCGTAGAAAATCCGCTTAATATTTCCCAATATTTGATCAAAACTTAAGCGTAGAGTGATAGAAATCTTACCTGAAGGTTTATAATGTGTAAAGAGTGTCTTGCGAAGATAATCGTCTGCTTATCTCTGTGTGTTTACGTCCAAATTTGTATTGTGATGTCAGACCTGTGACGTTTAAATCTTCTCCAATACATTTGCGTCTTTTTTCTTTATCTACGATAGACATGAAATATGTGTCAAGTGGGGTTTAATTTCGATCTGTCTTGCTGCATGACGAACACGGTTTATCATGCATTTATGGTTCGGCATAGTTCCGTCGGTTGGCTGGAGATAATGGAGGCACGGGGAAAAAATCTGCTTTAACGTGTCTACGAGATAGTTTAGTTTAGTCCAAAAAAGAAAGATAATTTACTGAGTCTGAGTCTTGGGTTCGAATCCCGGGTTTTGGATTCGTATTCGAATCCCGAAACATCTAATTAGTAGTGTTGATGCATATACGTATAAAGTGTATACATTTAGAAATACGTAAATATAATTTCTATAGCCTATTGTACAAGCTAAGCTTTGGTGCAAAAAAAATCAAAATATTTTTGGGCCTACGCTGAACTAACCTGTTAACTAGTGCGTCTGCTGACTAAACAACTCTAGGGTTTCACCGTATTGGTGTTGAAGGGTTAGTTTTCTTACACCACTAAGGTAGCAGATAAGCATACGGCTCTCGAGATGGAAATTGGTAACAAATAGCAAAAGGACGTTTGCAATCGCCGACTCTGAAAAAACCTTCTGGACTTCTTTTGAAGAACCCCATACTTTAGGCGTTTGGGAACATCAGCACGCGGTGAAAACTAGGCGTCATTCAGTAGGGTGATTTAAAATTGATTTCTTCACATTGAGTAAGCCAAAGAGTAAATCTACAGAATACCGTAGTCTGAAATCAGCTTTATTCTCTGTAACAACAGATTAAAGCACAATACCTAAGTAATACCTCGGTGTGCAGTTTTCGTCAAAAAAGCTGTCTCTACTCTTATGAACGACATTCAATATCATAATGTCATCGCAGTCGATTTGACGCCCACTGCTGGGCATAGGCCTCCTCCACGGATCGCCACAACGTTCCGTCCTGTGCCGCCCGCATCCAGCAGGCTCCCGCGACCTTAATCAGGTCATCTGTCCACCTTGCGGGAGGTTTCACCACTCTCGGTTTACCAGTACGCGGACGCCACGAGTACTTTTCGACCCCATCGGCCGTCATCTCTACGAGCGAGTCAATAATGATCTACTCGTAATATTGGATGTCATGAATAAGATTCATGGAGTCTTGAGTACTTAGAGCATCTTTAGTGATTTGACATAATTAGTTCTTACAAAAAGGCCTTGATATATACCTACATATTCTTGGACGTTGGCTACAAAGCTTTCGTATCCCACTTGCGCAGTATTCTGTAATGGATCACCGTGACCTTCAGTATCTCACGTCACGGTCAGCGATGGGAGTAAATGCAACGGGAAACATTATATTACCCCAAATATTAATACCATACGTCTCTCTTTCTCACTCTCATGTGACGCAAACGAAGTTGCGCGGGTCAGCTAGTTTTATATATTTAGACTGCCACGTTTAATGGGAAATCAAAAACTGTACATCGAAGAGCCCACATCACTTTCTACACGTTTGAGACAAGCTGCAATTACAGGTCTGTACCGACTTTTGAAACTGGCAAGACTGATATTAATATCCAGTATTTGAGCATGATCAGACACCTTCGTTTTACTTGTATTGAATTTTATGCTAAGTGTAATAAATATCTTCGAAGTGTTTCAAAGAATCCTTCAAATGAGATACCTTCAATTTAACGCAAAATAAATGAATTATCCTTTTCTTATTAATTTGCACTGTATAGGAATAGGATGTGGCGTTCAACCTTATCTCATAATAAAATAAATATTAAATAAATATTCACGGACATTTCACACAACGCTATCTGATCCCAAAGTAAGCTAGGAATAACCTGCTTGTGTTATGGGTATCAGACCACGGATATTAATACTTATATACTTTTAAATACATACATATTATACATAGAAACACCCAGACTCTTGAGACAAACATTTATGGGTCACACAAATATTTGTCTCCGGTGGGAATCGAACCCACGACCTCCAGCGCCGCAGGCGGTATCACTACCGACTGCGCCACAGAGGCAGTCAAATAATGACGTAAGTTAAGTCTACTTACAGTTAAATCTTGTACTCATCACTTCAAAATTTCCCTTCCAGGTTACATGGAAATCACTCCACCTATGTCAACCACAATAGCGATAAGAGAGTCCCTACCAGAAATCAGGCCTCTTCCAGTATTGCCTCTCCCACCGCCAGCAGAACTTGCTGGCATAGCTGATCGGTTTGTAGTAGATGCTATTAAACGAGTAAGCTTGTCACGCCGAGGGTCGACTGTTCCAAAGTATCCAGTAAATTACTTCAGTCCACCTACTGAAGAATCTTCTTCGTCCAGTGAAGAAGAAAGGGAGGTTACTAGAAGAAGAAAGTCGAAGAAAAGTGACAAAGTCTAAGGACCGTGTGCAAAGTGATACTCAAAAGTCAAGAAACGAATGTGGTTAGTTGCATTAATAAACTACGCTCAAACGTTTCTTGATTTTTGAGAAACGTTCAAACGTAAGTTATTTTCTGTAAAATATAGATTGATTCAAATGAAATTTATTATAACGTAAATAAAACACAGACTCTATTTCATTGGTTTTGTAGTTGAAAAGCAAAAAGTGAGAACACCCAGATGTCCAAACTATAAAAATATACTAGGTAGGTATATGTCTTTGAATTAAAACTTCATTTTATATACATTTAGAGATCAAGCTACTTTTAACAGACTGTAGAGTAAGGTATTTTTAGTATCGAATTGTCACAGTTTGTGAACAATCAATCAATCTCTATCTTAGTCGAACGAGTTATGTGACGATAATATTCGTGAACATTGTTCGTATTGTAGACCTAATTATCTTTAAGTATAAGATTTTTTTAAACTTACCTTCTATGTAAGTTACTCGTAATTTCTATTAAACGATTAAACTTTATCATACTAAACTTCTAGATTCTAAGGATGCAAAATTTTGCAAAGCGTATTATTATTATTATTATAACCTTTATTTTCCTTCAAGTACATTACTTATAATCTACAAAATCAGACTTCAATATTAATATCCGTTTCCTCGAGGAACTCAGTATGAGTAAAGGCCTCCTCCATGGCTTTCCAGTTGTCTCTATTTGACGCTTCAATTATCCAGTCTTTTCCTGCTATGTCTTTGACTTCATCTTCCCATCTTTCTGCCGGTCTGCCTCTGTTTCTTTTTCCTATTGGTCCCTTCCAAACCGTGGTAATTTTTGTCCATTTTTTTCCTGTCATTCTAGCTATGTGTCCAGCCCATTTCCATTTTAATTTTTTACAGTAATGTAGAGCGTCAATGACCTTGGTAATTTTCCTTATTTTTGTATTTCTTATTCTATGTTTTCTCTTTACATTAATTAGACTTCTTTCCATTGCTCTTTGTGTTGTTGCTATTTTCCTACATGTATATTCATTAAAAATCCACGTTTGACATCCATAGGACAGACACGGTAGAAGGCAAGAATCCATTATTTTTTTCTTGAAGTGTGTACTCATGTTTGACTTGAGTATCTCTTTATAGGACCAGAATTTATTCCATGTTAACTGGATTCTTCTCTCAATTTCATCACGATGTCTTGAGGGACTAAATGATATTTGTTTCCCTAAGTATACATAATTTTCAACATATTCTATTGTAGTGCCTTGTATTGTTATTGCCTTCTTAAGATGGTTAGTCATTATTCGAGTTTTTTCTTTGTTAAGCTCTAGGCCTATTTTCAAGCTACGGTTATACAGCTCAGTTAGCATTTTTTCAAGTTGTTGTGCCGAGTCAGAGAATACTACGATATCGTCCGCAAATCTTAAGTTGCTTATGTAAGTGTTTTTAACAAATATTCCTTTTTTATTCCAGTCTAGATCTTTCATCATATATTGAAGTACAAGAATAAATATTCTCGGTGAGAGGGGGTCACCTTGCCTGGCCCCTCTGTTAATTTTTATTTCTTTTCCACTTCGATCTAGTCTGACTCTACTGACACTTTTCGCATATATTTCCTTAATGAGTTGTATTAACTCTAAAGGTACTCCATACTCTTGTAGAGCTGCCCACATACTGTCATGTGAAATAGAGTCGAACGCTTTCGCGTAATCAATGAATGCCAAATATAAGGGTCTATTATATTCATTATATTTCTCTATAATTTGATCCAAAGCATGTATGTGGTCAGTCGTGGAAAAGCCTTTTCTAAAACCTGCTTGCTCGAATGGTTGATGTTGGTCAGTTATTTTCGAGAGTCGTCGTTCAAGACAGGTTGCAAGTATTTTATATAGAGATGGTTGTAGGCTGATTGGCCTATAATTACTTATGTTCGTAGGGTCTCCCTTTTTATAGAGTAGAATGATATCGGATACTGCCAGGTCTACGGGAATTGTTTTTTCGTCAATTATTTTGTTGAAAAAACTTGTTAGCGGCACGGTAAGCAAATTTTTTCCGACTTTTAATATTTGGTTAGTAATTTTATCCGGTCCGCTACATTTGTCTTCTTTACATTTTTCCAGCTCTCTATAAACTTCCATCTCTGTCAATCTCTCTATCTTTTCGTATCTAACCGGGGTCAAATTGTATAATGTTGGAAGCGAACTTCTTTTTTCGTAAAGATTTCTGTAAAATTCTGTTGCGCCCTCTATTATTTCTGATCTAGAGTAAGCAGATTTGTTTCTTTTTGTTAAACAAGGGATCCAATTTTTTGACATATTAAGCTCTTTGTATGCTTTTTTCAGGCTTCCTTTTTGTAATAAATGTTTTTCAAACCTTTGAGTCCTGTATTCTTGACGTTCTTTTCTAATTTCTCTATAGATAGACTTGTATAAGGCTTTTAACTCTATTTTTTCATCTTCATTGAGGAATTTTAAATTTTTTAGTTCGTGTCTTCTTTTGATTTTATTTTTAGTCGTATCTGATAAAATTGTATTTTTGCGAATCTTTTCCTGACTTTTAGGTATACTATTTAGGATTCCGTACCTTATTTTTTTGTAGCTAGACTCTACATCATCCATATCTAATGGGCATAAGTTTTCAAAGTTTTGTTGAAGTTTCTCTAAGAATAATATTTCATCTTCTTTAGTTCTAAGTCGATGTTCTGTCATTGTATACTTTGCTCTACTTTGTTTTATTTTCTTTACGGTAAATGTACTTCGTATCATTCTGTGGTCGCTATCAAAAGCAAACTGGTTTAGAACTTCTATATTGGTAAATTTACCTCTTACATTTGACAATATGTAGTCTATTTGACTTTTCCTTTTATTCGGTGATAACCAGGTCCATAAGCTTTTCGTTTTCTTTTTAAACATACTATTTATGACTGAGAGATTATTTTCTAGACAATATTGAATGAGCCTTTCTCCTCTATCGTCTCTTTTTCCATACCAAGTAGGACCCATTACCGTTTCTTCATTTTGTTTGCGTTGGCCGATACGAGCATTGAAATCTCCCATTAAAACAAAGTGCTTTTCAGTTCTATTATCTATGGTGTTTTGTAACAATTTGTAAAAAGATTCCATGTCTTGTTTAGATGCCTTGCAAGTTGGAAGATGAACCTGTATTATTGATAGACTAGACTGGTCGAACTGCATGTTTAGAACTGCGATTCGTTCGGTTATTCCTATAAAACTCTTGATGTATCTTTTCAAATACCTTTTTATGAAAAAGCCAATACCCAGACTACCTTTCGTTTCTCCATAATAGCAGAATATGTGTTCGGTATCCTCTATAATTTCGTATCCCAGTTGTCTTACCTCGCAAAGTCCTATTATGTCATATCTGATGTCACAAATGGCTTGTTTGAACTCTAGTAATTTTTCGTCTGTTGAGAGAGATCTTGCATTATACGTACAGATGTATAATGATGTTGAGAGTGATTTTTCTTGACATGGAGGGTTTTGGTCTTGAACTCCCACGGCGACCACCCGAGTTGGGAGTTTTGAGAGTTGGGTGGCGTCGTTATTTAGTTTTTTGAATCGTTACGAAGGTAAGAGGTAATACTGCTTGTTTTATTAATTTTTGGTATCTGTTTAACAAAAGAAGAAGCAGATGTAGAGCTTTGAATATTCTCAGGGGATACCGGCAGCTGCCTCTTTTGTATGCGTATAGAGTCTTCGTCTGTACTTTTTTTTGTATTATTTTTCAGTGTAATTATCTTGTCGTAACGAATGAAAGCTTTATATCCTGCCTCTCTTTTACGTTTCAGCTCTTCTTGTAATTGTTTTCGTTTTTCTAGGACATTTTTAAAGCGTATTAGTGGACATGGATTAATTTTAAACTATTACATTACTTTCTATGAAACGTTTGGGAAACAACGCCATCTAGTGTCGAGTAGTAAAACTAATAACTGCGACGTTTGGTATTACTAATTACAATTACTGACTTAACCTAATTTGTTTTATTTTATTAAAAGCAACCAAATGCTGACTTCATAAGAAACTCTGCAGCTTCAAAGTGAAGATTTTGAGTGTTCTTAATGTAAAGTTTTCAGTTCTCTCTGCATCACTAACTGTGTCCATAAGAAAGTATGTCATCATTAATTAATCAATCAAAACCAATCAGCCTAATGGTGTCCACTGTTGGATGCAGGTCTCCCTTGCACTTGTTGCTTGATCTTTAAACTTGCACGATTTGTATCCATTATGGTTTTCTTGTTTGGTCTTTTGTAACCGCGATTTAAGTCTATTTCTGACTTAAAACGCTTCTTGCAATATAGACGAAACATCAAGAGATAAGTTAGGTTCCAATATAACGTTTGAAAAAGTCGTAAGGCAAAACCGGTCAGTATCCAAGTTAAGCGCACGAAACTGAATTTCGAGAAATCCTTCTATGACAAGATTTTACTTCGACAACATAAAACTCCGATACGACTCAATTTCGACAATATTTTAGATCGACAAAGCGTTTCTTATTTTGTCGGAGTACAGTAGTGTCGGGATTAAGTTGTTTCGATCTAAAATATTGTCGAAATTGAGTCGTATCGGAGTTTCATGTTGTCGAAGTAAAATCTTGTCATAGAAGGATTTCTCGAAATTCAGTTTGGGAGTCCCAAGTTAAGGTAAAGTGCTTTGAACTTATATAATAGTTTTAAGATCTGCAGCCTAACCGGCATTTTGGTGTCACAGGTGTGTTTTGTAGGTATAGGATAAAATAAAAGTCGTATACAATTTGTAATTGGTTTGTACTGATATATTATCAGGATATCAAAGCTTTGGGCTAACATATGCCTAATAAGCAGTGGCGCCCGCGCCACTCAGGCCCCTGAATTCACAAATTTGGATCGAATAAAATATGAAAGTAGGTACAGTACGTAACAAAACCCTTTTATTCCCAAAAAGTGCACAAAGTTATATATTTAAGTATTCTAAAGACATTATACGAATGGAAGTTGATCATAATTTTAGTGGCCATATTTGTTTAGTTGAACATGTTTTCAAACAAGTAAGGACAAGAAATTTGGTGACACCTACTAATAACTGCCTCCTTAATCACTGCCATTTGTAAAGTTTTCAACAAACATTAGAAAACGATTGCATCAATTTCCAAAGATTGCAAAAGGCAATCAAAGATGACAGTGAATCAAATTTTCGATTCCAATTGAGATTTGGATAAGTTGTTGAATGTGCTTAGGAAAGTTTAAGAATAGTTATGATTAAGGGGGCTTTAAATTCTATTCGATACTAACACTTTTAAGGATCTAACAAGCTTTTTGTTCCATACTGTATTAGGCTTTATCAGTGCTTATGATAAGTATTAGTTATTCATGTACATAATACTTATTTATAAAGAATTTTACTTAGGACTTGGGTCTGGCAAAACACAAACTGTTGGATACTTTAGCATTTCGTTAAGTACCATGTATTTTGATTTAATAGGTAAACAGATGTATTTTTCATTAATAGACGATTGGTTTTTTCATTCGAATTCAAAGACGATTGGTTGATTTATTGAATAACAATACAAAATGCAGCTGGTAAAAATATGGGCTTAAAGCATGCCTCTGCTTACTCAGCAAAGGATGTGTATGTATAAAATAGTATGCCCTCGGCAAAAAGGCGCGTAGGTACGATATAAATTTTCTGAGCAGCATTAAAATATTTTCTATGTTATTTTAGTAGAAAATTCAATAATATTCATAACTAAAATTACACAAATGTCATGATTTGCCAGATCCGAGTCATAATCTAGGAATATAAAGATAAGAACATAAGTGTGCACCGCCAAGTCCGTAAGTATTTTAGTCCAAATTATTTAAGTACTGAAAATATACATTTGAGTACAACATTAGGTTCATACATACAGTCATTAGTTTATATAGTAAGTAGTGCAAACAATATCTTGCCTAAACTCTTAAAGCGTAGGAAGCTCGATACAATTTTTAATATCACATTAAATATATTAAACTATTAAATTAAATAGTCGAAGAAACATTATTGTATTGAATTCAATTATTAAACACCTTTGGAATTTCGAGAAATCAGTTATTGTACAGGGGCCTCTTTAATTTTGAATTAAATTCGATTTTTTTTTGGAAATATAAATACTTCTGAGTTAAAATCTACTTTCATCTTTAGTTTGACTGTTGATGAAAAAGTATACACGACGAGTTTTATAATCTTACAAACTAACGAAGAGACGTGGTTTCTAAGATTTCAAAACTTCGTATTGTAGGGTGATTTCATAAAATTCACACAGAAAACCACCGTTTTTGCAAATCTCGACGTTTAAAGAGTTTTATAAATTTTGTTACCTTGAAGAATATCGAACTTGATCTAAATACAGCTTCATTTTTGAATAAGGTAACATTTATTTATTAATTCATTAAAAAGACCAATTTTGCAATAAGATTTTCTGTAAAAAAATTGTGAAATTCCGTTTGACAAAAACTTCATGTCTTCTTCCTAGTCATCTTTGAACTTTGTTATCTGAAACTTATATCTTTATTCATTTGAGTAGTATACTTAAGTTAAATTATATCTGTAAACTATCAGACTTTTTTGAAAGCAATATTTTTAGAATAAAATATTGGTTGAAATTTATATAAAGGAACTGTTAAAACAAGTAACAGTGAAGTACGTAACCATTTGCTACTGCTAATGCCAGAAGAGTGTATCGTAGAGTATTAAACATTTGAAAAAAAAATCTTTTTCGAGATTTTATCATTGTGTAAGAAATTTTTGTAAAAGCATACTCTGATAATGACTTTTGATGAACTTAGCGCTTATTTTTACAGATACTTTGTTTGTACTTAAAAATTGTATTTTATTTTGTACTACAGATGTGGTTTATAATCTTCGATACACCCTTTTGTTATATGTTTGTTATTTTGAATGAGCCATAGGCTGCATTCTCCTCTATAACATTCGTTAAAATTAACTAAATAAATACTTGGTCTAAATACAATCCCATCTGGTACATCGATGTCACGTGAAATTTAGTCGAAAGTACATAAAGTTCTTCGTAGCTCAGTGTATGTATTCAACTTCTTACTCAAACTGAGCCGGTCGGCAACGCAGTTATTTGTAGAATGCATCTTCAAAGATTACTGCGTTGCCGAGAGAACAGCAAACTTGAGAGAGAAGTCAAAGTTTTGAAAATACAATTCATTTTTGAAATAAAGCGATACTTAGAGCCGGTCCACTAGCAGCCAATGGATGCGAATTTAAAAAATCCAACCTACCAATTAACGCCATTGTCTTTACAGTGTAAGCTGATATAATAGATATTACCTAAGTATGTACACTGTAAACATAACGGTGAAAATTGCTAAATTACATTTTTGAAACTCGCTTTCATTCGCTGTTAGTAGATATTCGACCAAAAAGAAGCACCTCATTGTCTATATTTATTGCAAAACTGATAAAAACTTTTTAAAAGGCATTTAGTTAGACTCGTCAAATTATGTTGAACTTCTTTATTTAAATATTTATTTAACGGCTTTGACTTCACAGTATTTAAGCCAAGATTATAAACTTCTACTAGTGATGTATTTCAGCGTAGATATTCTCGATGCTCTCGGCGAACGAGTAGAACGTGACATGTTGTACGTGAGGGCGCTTGTGTCGCAGGACCGCGGACGGGTTGTGTTCGCGCAACGGACGTCAGGCCGGCTCCGTCTCCGGTGACGTCACCAGTATTGGGATCACAGGTGTCTTACTGATGTGGTTCTCACTTGGGGATCTGGTGAATAAATTATTATATAATAATCATTTTGGTATATTTTCACAAAACATATAAAACCCATACAAACTTCTAGATTATAAACTGATAAATGTATTAAACCGGTAAGGAATTTCTACATACATTTTAAGGTATGGAATAAACTCGAATCAAAACGAGGAAGCAAGGTTTTGGACCCAGGATTGAAACCTGTGACATGACCGAATTGCAGAGCGTAGTGTCAATATCACTTTAGACTTCATATTGAGGCCATAGGCGTAGAGAAAAAAGTTCTAGCGAAGGTTATGAAAAAATCTAGTTTCTTTTTCTGTAGCTGATTGTTTTCAGGGTAATCCTTAGTTCCTCTTAGACACTAAGAAATCTTTTTGAAGAATTATAATAACAATGAAGGATGTGGCAATAATTTCTCAATATTGTTTTCACAACCCCTGATAGTCTAGTAATAATTCTTTGAATAGGTTACCTATTTTAAATGTATTGGTTTTGGTGATGAAAAGAATGAGTACCTATTAGGTTGACATTTTAAAGGTGTTTCAAAGAGCAATGAAGAGATGGGAATTCTGATTTTCAACTATAGATGGAAATGTTACCTATCTATGGTAATGGTTTAAGAATGCATAGACAAATGAGATTTCAACTCAGCATTATATTAAGAAATTTTGGATACTCAAAATTTTAAACATAAAATTTTGTAGATAGGTAATCAACGCAATAGCTATCTACCGTTACAAAAGTATTCCTAACGTCAGTAAAGTTGGTTATATTTGTACTCTAACCCAACATCATATCAGCAGTAAATTAATCAGTCGAATCAAACCGACAGATATCAAGCAAAAAAATAAACTTACTTTTTTAATTTACTAAGCTCATCTTGTCTATGCTCGTCCTGTCTATGCTCATGGTGGCCATTGCCCGCATGGCCGACCCCATTCGGCATCAACCCATGCGCTCTCTTCATGCTAGCGTGACTATGGCTTCTGTGCATATGTTCCTGATGTCTATATTCTGTTTGATGATTTGGAAGATGATTTCTATAAATGTCTTGGCCGTTTTCAACAGCCAAATGTGTGTGACTTGGATTTCTTGACCTTTCATTGATGTGGTGGATGAAATTGTTCTGGGCCATTATTCTGTTTTCACGTGCTCTTGATTCTGGTATTTTGATCTCGATGTGCTCGTCTAGGGACATGGAATCGACGGAGCTGAGATCCAATGTGTCTGCGGAGAATGTTTTTGGAATTGTGCCCAGCATGCGATCTGGAAAAATAAAAGTAATTTCTTTAGTGTTTTTCTTCCTTATTATGCTAGTAAACAGTCTGAGGTAAGCGCACTAAACTTGGATAACAATAATTCTAGTTAGTACCTAAGTCCCCGACACCCTAAAAAAGATTGCGACCGTGTGTAGTGGCTTAATTTGGGAGAGGCCTACGCCCAGCAGTGGACTGCTATAGGCTGATTTGATTGAATAAGTAAGTAGGTATTGTGACACTGGGTTGCCTCCAAAAGTCGCTAATACGTTCCAGGTACTTCTCTTTTCTGCTATTGTAGGTTTGGGAGGTTGGGCGATTCGTTTGGGGTCTCACAAACACTCTCTCTTTCCTTCCCAAGTTAAGTGTATGCAGTACCTTATAACTTATAAGCTAGCTAGCGTGATCGTCATAACCTCTCAAAAAAAAACTAATCACAGCTACTCTACAAACAGCTGAGAAGACACAAAGATGGATGAAAAACAAGCTAAACTGTTGCTATACCGCAAACAATTATGTTTCCTCAATTAGCGGGCCAATTGCGATTGTACCTACTGGAGGAAGTAAGTTACTGGATAATACGAAATACCTTACATCTAAAGTGTAGGACTTTATTTATTTATTTATTTTATTTATTTTACTCTTTATTGTACGCCAGATAAATAACAATAGTGTACATAAAATTTTTTTTTTTACTTTTTTTACTTTACTTTACATGAAACTGAATTAGTTTATTATATCATAAGGGATTACTTCAACATAATACCTATAAGAATTTTTGATAACCCAAACAAACCTTCGGACGGTGTCAAAGGAATATCGGAAGTAGACTATTGTTCATATTTACCTAATTTCTGTGATGTGGAAACTGTAGCCCTAAGTTCGTCAAGTTGTTTTGCCGAACACAAGGGCGTATCTACTTCATATGTGTTATTGAATCTGGTGTAGTCAACCTGGAATAGAAGAAATTTTACAGGATTAGTACCCATTCATATAATGCGTATTTTAATGATTTTTTTTCGGATGAATGATGATTAATTTCCAGTTTTGAAGCATCCTATGATTAAAACAAATGTTTCATAGGTTAGAACCTAACCTAATTTAGGTAATTTATTTATACAATAACTGCAACTGAAAATGCCTCACGAAAACTTATAACATTAATTTCACCCCTCTTGTACGTTTTTTGTCTCAAGAACTAGAACAGTTTATACAACGGGTTTCAGTTTTTAATATCCGTGAACACTTGTGATTGGTTTTTGACGATGGATAGATTTATTGTACAAGAAATGTATCTGAATATTGAAAATTGGACAGCTTGATGTCTATACCAAAACGGAAGCTCTGCACATATTATACTCGTACAATCAACAAAAGAATGATATTTATACATTTACTATGATGAACAAGGAAGCTCAAAATGCCTCATGTTTAAAATTATATTTGTTACTCATTATAATACGGTGAGTAAACCACGCATCTGGAGATATTACAATCATTCTGGCTAATAGTTCTGCCAAATATTTCAAGACGTAACATTAATTATCATAAACAAAGAGCTTTTATTGTAGATAGAGAATATTCCGTAATGAGAGTCCAAATTTATTTATCAACACTGTCCGTTTTAATGTAGGAACGGACGTAAAGATAATTGAAAGTGTCAAGATACCACAAACAACGTTATATCTAATTATGAATGGTTCTGTGTATTGAACAATGAAATAGATTAAAGCTCTGTAGGCACACACACTAGCTATACATTATTGCTGAGTACGCAAATGTCGAACGAGAGCGCAAACATCTCAAACTCGACAGTTGTCCCTAACCAACGTGCCCGCTCGCTTGTGTGTCCCTGCCTCACCCTCGCGCGTTCCCTTAGCGTAGTAACTTGTTTGTGAATTTGATAATATATTGCCGGAAATTACAGTGACCAAACTAACACGCAACCTATCTTTGATTTATCTCTCCGCATCTTCCATACGCGTACACACAATAACATAGACCCCCAAAGCTCCATCAAAATTTAAAACTTGACCAAAGTCAGTCGAGGATAGAAACTCATACTAAGAATACTAAAAAATCCAGTATCTCAGACTAGATTCAAGTTATACTATCTGAACATGGTTGAAGAATAGGATTGAAAAAATCTAAAAACCTATTGAACAGAGATCGATCACATGTCGTAAAACATTTTCTTTAATAACTGAAGTAGGCGAATTTATTTCTTTAAGTACCTAATAATAATTAATTAAAAACAACGAAATACAAGCTTTTCATACACTGTACAGGTAAAAAATTCGGCTAACGTGGAAGAAGATAAGAAATTTGTATTATCATGAAGGAGTTTTGAATGTGTAGAAAAATCGACATCTCATGACATTAAAAAACATGGTAATTATTCCATATTATCAGTTATGTTTATATAAAATTAATTGTTTAAAAATCATAATATGCTGATAATAAAAATGGGTATTATGGTTTATATGATAGTGTCAAAGTTCAGAAAAAGATAGTATTAAACGTGACGTGTGCCCGTACTAGGTTATCTTGCAAAAATATAATAGAAAAAAATTGTTATCAGCACTTACTGAGAGTGTTAATGAACGGTTGTCTAAGGTCAAAAATATTATTGTCTATTGTTCCAGTCGATAACCTCGGAAGTAACTGATTCAATAATTGTTTTATTTACCCATTTACATGTTTAAATAAAGGTCAGTTTTGTCTTAAAACAATCAAAACATAGGAAGACATCTTCTACTCAATGATTCAAGTTTCCTTCAGTATAAGCAATTTAGGAAATTCTTGATGTATTATTTGCTTACTAATTGATCAATACGTTTTTGAGCAGTTAATAAGTTGTGTCATTCAAAACTATAATTTCTGATATATTTATAAGGATAAGAAATATATTCCGGAAGAGATAGGTAAAAAAAGTAATTAATTTAATAAGAAAATTAATTAGTGAAATTGTGGTCTATGTAAAATAGTAGTAACTGATTTGTTTGTATAGGGTAACAAAATACTTGGGGCCCAAACCAACCTTACGTAAGCTGATGCACCTACTGATGAACGAGAAATGGATAAGTCTTTGGCGAAAGGATAAAAATTGCTTTATTATATAAGTGTTTTATTACTGAATGTTTAATTATTGTTAAAACGTAAATATGTTAAAATAATATTGTCAAGTAAAGAAAAATACTTTTTACTTAATTTATTATTTCTAGAGTTCATTTTGCTTTTTAACTGTTATTTTTTAATTGAATGTTATTTTTATTGAAATTCATTTTACTCATTGTTTCTTTTCTTAGCTCTATAAAACTATAACACAAGTGTGTTTTCCGGCAGAAGATTTAAGTATTCGTTGATTTGGCTCACCTCACTCACATAATTTCTGATATATTTATAAGGATAAGAAATATATTCCGGAAGAGATAGGAAAAAAAAGTAATTAATTTAATAAGAAAATTAATTAGTGAAATTGTGGTCTATGTAAAATAGTAGTAACTGATTTGTTTGTGTAAGGTAACAAAATACTTGGGGCCCAAACCAACCTTACGTAAGCTGATGCACCTACTGATGAACGAGAAATGGATAAGTCTTTGGCGAAAGGATAAAAATTGCTTCTTAGAATTCCGAAATACGTAGTACACAAGTAGTAAGTAAAACTTAAACTTTTGTTGACGAATACATAGGTACCTAAACAATACACGAACACAGGGTTATACCTACAATGTTATACATAAGACCTATATCGTAAAAACAGCATTCCTATATTGCATCATATCCAAGTCAATTATTATAAAACCCACAAGTATTTGTGAGAAATGTACTAAGTATTATAAATAACACTTTAAACGAGGTAATAGAGCTTAAACCAGCCCATGGCGCCATCACCATTACTCATAAAAGAATGTGTATAATTTTATAATAAATAACTCAGTGCATTCTCCAGGGCATTCATTGCTAAAATGCTGTTTGCCTTGTAAATATTCTACCATACCCTACCTACCTATTAATTATGGCAAACTAATTGTAATTTCATCGGTATTTACTAGTCACTTTTCTCTTCCTGAATGCAGTGCAACGAGATCTTAAAGAAATTGTTTGGGATATTCAGCATCCAAGTGACGCAGAAGATTCTTCAAAAGAATTAGAGGATTAAGTTCTTGATATCCGAGTCTAAAATTGATATAACTTGGAACTAAGAAAGTTAACTATCTACCTACTAATGAAATGAAATGAAACTTTAGTCATGTGGGTCACATAATGATCACCAGAATTTACACACAGAAATTACAAAATGAAGTAAACGAGGTTAACACAAATATATTTTTTCGTATAACCTCAATATTAAATTGCCAGAATTCAAAGAAATTCTCAGGACTAAAGCTACTGAATCACCAGTGTCTTAATTTTTTTGTGTTACGCAATTCACACTGCGTTGAGTCATTACTGCCATCTGTAACTCTATAGATGATAATTCGTATTATGTAACGAATTTTGTTCTCTTTTGTAATATTACACCCACAGGACAGGGAAAACCGCACGGCAACATTGATTTAAATAATGTAAGTTATAATGAGAAAGTTTTTAAGATAGATGAATGCCCTTTGTTAGTTTAGTATGATAATACCGGTTTGTCCCAAATAACAAGTAGACAGAGTCAATGATAATCGAAAATTTCTTTTAGACAAATTCTTCATAACTCGCGAAAACTACGGAATAAGCACCCTGGCAAATTTTGCTTAAACGAGTTTTTAGACACGAAATCTTTAGGAAATAGGTATAAACAGAATACCTAATCAGAACTTCAGTTTATACTGTGTGTCAATTTCATATCTTCAGAGCTGTACTCTCTCGTGTGCAAGTAGATTTAGTCTATTTTTTTCCAACAGTAGGTACATACATGTTTTCCGATCTAGATACTTCTTATGCTTCCTCCACATTACTCGCGAAGTTGAACGAAGTTGGACGAGTACGATAGTGTGGAGGGGCTCCTCGGCCTACTTCGTCAAAAATTTTCTTTGACTTGGGCAACTTCGCCGACGAACTTCGTTCAACTTCGCTATAATATGGAGGAAGCATAAGATGTCATCGACTTAAAAAAAGTTCTTTAAACTATTTTGCACAGTTGCCACTATTTCGGAATGCTGAGAAATGATTTCGAAAATGTATGGCTTATTGCAACCTTGTGGGATTTTATTAATATAGCTTAAATTTTTGTTTAGGTATGTGCGATTGTTTTTGTCAATCTCATTATATTGCAGTGTACGTTACCTATTTACCTTTTATAATGTTTTTGTATGACACTGCATTTTGTTTGAGGTTTGAAATTTTACAGATAATAAAATATCAGTATAATTGAAATAATAACCTTATTAAATTTATACCCACTGTATGTGTATCCGGTTCAATAACCTTAACGATCGTGGAATTATTTTCGTCACAAAGATGTTTTCTATAATTTTTCGTACAATATTATTATACCAACTTGTACATAAAAAGGTAGGCAAAAAATTATAAAATTCCTACAAATTTAAAACACTGAATAATGAGAGACGTTTCTACTGCACTCAACTTGACCAAAGCTTACAGATTTTGTGTTGTAAACTTTTCAAATAAGAACAGAAAGAATCTGAAGGTCTGACAATATCTATCTTTGGGAGATTTTCCTTTATTATTTTAAAGAGACTAGATTGGAAAATACACTTAGGTACCTATTATAGTGAATTCTGTAATATCTGAGATACATTACTAAAATTTTAGTGTATTTGCAGCATAATAAGAATTTACACTTTCCAGCTGTAAGAATTGCTAACTGAATGCAGAGACAAGCTTCAACGGAGTTAAAAAAACTAAATAAAAAAATACTATACATGTACTCGTATACTTATTTATTTATTTCATAAAACATCTATCGTTATATTAGATTTTATTATTATTGTTTTCTAATTTTATACGTTTGATGTCATACTAAAACGCATGGATGAATTTGAAAAACTTACCTCATATTCACCAGTGTCCTTTCTGAACGACACCATGGTCTCGAAGCGGTGGCCCCATAAGATCTCCGATGGTAGGAAGCTGCTACGCGCCTGAGTTGTCATACCCGTAGACTCGATCACGCCCTCTGTAATATTTAATATTAAAATTATGTAGGTACGTATAAGAGGTATATTTAATATTATGGGCTAATTACTCGTAGCTTTTTAGATTTTAAACAGATTTTTTAAATTCAGGGTAAATATTTGGAGTTGATGGAGAATTTAGATTTAATTAGATAGTAGTCGATTTCCCAGCAACACACTTCCTCGGAAGATCAGATTCTCAGAGTGTTTTGAATAAATATGAATTGTGTGTCGTAAGAAGACGACTAGTCTTTAATATCTGTGGGCATTAGTGAACCGACAAGAATTATACTGCCGATGAATTATAAAAGAGAATTACTTGTGTAATTATGATTATTTACTATGTTGACGTCACATATTTATCTTTTTAATACAATAATAATAATTGACGTTGTAGTCTATTTTAAAATAAAGCTATTAATATTGATGTAGCACATGGAAGTATACGCAAATGAGAGTAAAGTTCAGGGCAATCTACCAAATCTCTGTCAAGGAAGTGCCAAACGCCAAACATGTGTTGCGTTAGTATTGTGATGATGGCACACACATTATACTAGGTATAAACATTTGTGTAAAGGTTATTGATCAACTGCTTCTGAAAGACTAGACTAATTAGGATTGTATGTTTTGCTTACTTTTCTGTGTGATTGTGAGTAAAATAGATTCATTTTATTATTTACTGGCGGACGTAACGCGGTTTCACCCGTGTAGCTCCTGTTTCCGTGGGAATACGGAAATAAAATATAGCCTATTTTCACCGCAAAAAGTGTAGCTTTCCAACAGTGAAAGAATTTTTCAAATCGGTCCAGTAGTTTCGGAGCCTATTCGATGCAATCGAACTAACAAACAAATCTTTTCTCTTTATAATATTAGTATAGATCAGCGAACATATATAACTAGACTACAAAATTTGATATGAACTATTTACGAGTATATTGCTCGTTGAACTTTGTATAGAACTAGTTTAATGATAATGTTTAGTAAGTAAAAAATATTATAAAGATGCATTAGTTTAATCAATTAATGTATGGATATTAAATAATCCTTGAACTCGATAAATGTGTTTTATTACTGAATGTTTAATTGATGTTAAAAAGTAAATATTATGATAAAATAATACTGTCAAATAAATAAAACATTATTTTTTACTAAATTTAAAGTTTAGATTTCATTTTGCTTGTTTTAACTTTTATTTTTTTTATTTAATAATGTTATATTTATTTATTTGTGCAATTCATTTCATTCATTGTTTTTTTTTTGGAGCTCTATAAAACTTTAACACAGCATGTGTTTTCCGGCAGAAGATTTAAGTAAGTACCTATTCGTTGATTTGGCTCACCATCTATAACTATTAATATACAATGTCTATCAGATAAACCAGATCGTGAGTGAGATTAAATAAGTAAACAGCTGTAAAATTATTTTGGTGCAGCCATAAAAGCTTGCCATGAAATTTTCCTATTTCCTCCTAATTTACTACCTACTTATTTTGTCATAAGTACGGCCCGGTTTAAAATTATTAGTAAAAATTTACGTCTGTTAAACTAACATGGTTATAGATAAAATATTTAAAGCAATTAGTATGCTGTTTCACAATTCCTAAGCTATCGCGGTTTTTAACACACATACTTATGAAATTCGGAACTTCAAGCAACTGACGGAGGAACTCAGTTCCTCCTTGATCATGGCGCTTGCAACAGCGCTTTAGCGAAAAATACATGGTAAATATCCCGTTACTCTAGTAGGTAGTGTATAAACAAGTAATAGGTAAAATAGTGGACATTAAACACATACCCAACATGACGACGATCTCAAATCTCTCTTTCAGCATGTCAGATGCGGACAGGTTGTACAACGGTGACTTCTCATTGATCTTGTGTACTATCGTCATGGGCCAGATGAACATGAGTCGGTCTTCTTCTCCATCAGCACCAACCTTCAACTCTTGCTGATAGAACGGCAGCACTTCACCCTCTCTAGTTACCTATTATCGAGAACATTCGGTAGTTATAACAACTGTTTTAATTTTAAAGTTTTCAGCGTTGCGTAAGAACGAAATGCAGTATTTTTGTGTTAATTTTGTCACGGTCTGATACAAAGTTGTGTTAGTGACATAATACCAATTGTTCTAAAAGTAATGATTCAGATATTTTCTGCGTACTTAGTAGCAGTAATTGTGCAATTGTTTTTACAGGAACTAATCATAGAAACGTCGTGTTTTTATTGTCGTTTTGGAACCAAACTGTGATAACGTGACTTTGATTAAATTTGATTGGAATGACCGATATAGGTATAATGTGAATAAAATGAGAAATATTTCGATTTATATTTACCTCTATCGAGTTTAGTATTAATATAGAGTTTAGTTCCAAAACGACATTAAAATCTCGTATGCTTTAACTCCAATCGTTCTGTACAGATTGGCTAAATTGGTGAGTTTGTTTTTGAACTAAGATCATAATCATTGTGATCCTGTGCATCTTTGAGCAATAAATGAATAGAAATTGTACATTTTACATGAAAAGCGGAATGAAGTGGAGTAACTCAAGAAACACTAAATTAAGTTGTTCAAAATTCGCTGTACCGCTAAGTTAAAATTTTGATTTGAAGAACAAAGACACTTGCTTTCATTAGTAAAATTTATTATAATATGTTGCAAGCGAAGAGTGTTAATATAATAGTTATGGGTATTTACAATAAACAATTCTGTTAGATCAATGAGCTTAATTTAACAATGTATTGTGTTGTGGGTTTTTAGGCTACTGATAACGCACCAGCGTAATATCAGTAGATATGAACATTAGTAGAATATTTATCCTGTTTAAATTGAACGTGAGTACATCCAAATATTGACGTATTATCTATAGTTACGTAGAATAAAATTATGCTACAAGGAAAACTTTCAGAAACATTACAATATAAAATGTTCATATTAACCTTTTGCTTTTTGTAAAGAAGATAAGTTTGAATATAAATATAAATCGTAGATTAGCTAGATATTATTTTACTAAAATTTATTATAATAGGTATAAACAGTTTTCAACTCAATCTAATACCATGTTTATTTGCTTGACTCGGCCGTATCGTAAACCGCTCATTTCGATACACTGACTCATGCGTTTCAAAATGATTTGATATGTTTCAGTGTTAGCAAATATGTTTTGCAGTTTAATAAATTCTAACTATTTAATAGCAACGTGATCCGTGCTGTGTAAAATACACGACACATGTTTATTGAGGAATTATCTTACTGAAACATTTTAAACGAGGAGATAATTATATTATCAGAAGTGGTTTTTACATTATTGTGTATTAAAACTTATGTACCAACACATCCTTCTAGAGTGTATAGTAAAAGGAGCCATTCATCCAAAATTAAATTGGAAGAAACCTACGTCCGGAACTCCGTACGGTGATATTATTAGATTAGAAGATAGCAGGTGTTAAAAACCACGTATGATTATGGAAGTAATAACAAGGTGTACCATAAAAATAGTGTAGCGAACAACAAAATACACTCGAGAGCAATGGGTCACTTAAAGAATCCTAAAAATCTCGGAAACTAAAAATGCTAGGTTAATGCAATAAATTGTATTTAATAGACAATGTAATACTCCTTAAATGAAGGTATTAAAACTTCTTAGTTATTGTAAAGTTATATCATAAAAAAATCAAATTTGAAAAAGGGCCACTTTCGAAGATGGAACTACGAAATTACAGCATTTGGTGTTGCTTTTGTTTGTAATCTGTCATTTATGTGGGTACATAAACCATGTTGATAGTGCTCTATATTCATTAATCAAGCTGAAATTATGTCGCTTACGCCTGAAGAATGCACCAGAATACTTACAATGCTGGAAACCGGCCGGAGTCAGCGCGATACAGCCAGGACTGTCGGTGTGTCGCTGTCAACAGTACAAAGAGTTCTCCGACGTTACGAAGAAACTGGTTCTAACCTACGCAGACCAGGAACGGGCAGAACCAGGTGTACCACAGCACGAGAAGACCGATACTTGGTGAACACCATGCTTCGAAATCGCTTTCTCACAGGAACTGAACTCACCAATCAGTTTCGACGCCTCGGAGGAAGTAACCCAAGTGCATGGACAGTAAGACGTCGGCTTGCTGAATCTAACTTAAAACCCCTTAGACCTGCAAACGGCCCTAAACTGGAGCGTGGGCATCGTATTTCGAGACTAAGGTATGCCCAGAGCCACGTAAATTGGAGTATTGAAGATTGGTCAAAAGTTATGTTCTCCGACGAATCAAAATTTATGCTCTACAAGCACGATGGAAGACACAGAGTGTATCGAAGACCAGGGGAAAGATTCAAGCAAGCATGCATCGAAGAAAAAGTAGCCTACGGTGGTGGGTCTGTACTTGTGTGGGCCGGAATTTCTTCTGAAAGTCGCACAGAGCTGGTGATCATAGAAAACGGCTCTTTAACTAGCGTAAGATATGTGGAAGAAATCCTCAATGATCACGTTGGTCCATTTATGGTCAATTTAGGTGAGGATGCTATATTTATGCATGACAATGCCCGACCTCATACAAGTAGGATTGTGAATGACTACCTTCAAGAGATGAACATTACTCGTATGGAGTGGCCAGCGCGCAGCCCGGATATCAACCCGATCGAGCATGCTTGGGACGAGCTAGGCAGATGCGTAAAACAACGAAACCCTCCCCCAATCACGCTTCGTGAGCTCAAAATTGCTCTCACAGAGGAATGGGAGAATATTCCCCAAAATCGTATAAGGAACTTGGTGTACAGCATGCCAAACCGCGTAAACGCAGTAATGGAAGCACGAGGAGGCAATACGAAGTATTAAAATTCAAGAAAATCGTAATAAAGTTCAAAAATTTCATGTTTCCTATTTTTGTTTTAAGGAGAGATCGGCAGTTTTTTCTTTATGTAATTTTGTGTTAATAAAATGTATGGTGACTCATATTTTTTTTACTTTCATTTAAGGAGTATTACATTGTCTATTAAATACAATTTATTGCATTAACCTATCATTTTTAGTTTCCGAGATTTTTAACATTCTTTAAGTGACCCGGATTCATTGCTCTCGAGTGTATAAAAACAAAATGCAATATAACACAGCGTAAAGAATAAAGCATAAAATAGAAAAACAATCATGCAATCGTCCATAGATGGGTCGTACATCGAGTAGCAAATGAAGAGAGCAATAAAAAATGCATGTGCACGTAAATAAATATTATTCGGAACTATGTGTACCTTTTTCCTGATTATCTGGGCACGTATGTGTGCTTCTAGAATGTGTGACTTGCGAATATCTCCGACTCTAAATAGAAGGCAAAATTCTCCGTCTCTCAAACATAGCACCGCGTTTCGGGAGAACAGAAGAGTTGTGTTACGCTTTTTGGCGCGCGCCAGCTTCGCGAATATAAGACCCACCTACGGACAAGAGAGAAAAGTTTTGAAATATTACATTCAAAACTTGGAGAGTCAAAATTTGAATCAGACAATTTATAGTTATCAAACAAACAAAATCTGCATTCAGATTTAGACACCCCGCAAGTTAGAGAGTGGAGTCAGTGTAAAATCGTGTTAGACGTAACTAAGCGTGCCGACTGAAATCCCCAATCACTAACCAGTCTCCATTTTTGACGAAATTATATACCTTGCGGCGGACTATTTGTGCTCTTATATGCGCTTCAACTATATGGGATTTTCTCATGTCACCGACACGGAACATCAGACACAGTTGACCATCACGCATACAAATGACTGATTTCGTTGAGTATAGCAGAGTCTGGTTTCGCTTTTTAGGTCTAGACAGTTTTGCAAACACGATTCCAACCTAAAATTAAAATAACACTGATACATGTCTTTGACGTCTAAAATCACATGTTGCTACGAAACTATTGGTATCGTAGTCTTTGGCTTGGCGATACTTCCTGAAGCTGACATATTGCTGTCGCAGACTGGACGGACTTTAAACAGACCAAAGTAGTCTGTCAGTTTTAATTAAGGAGGCTTTATCAACCATCTAATTAATGTAGTAAAAAGTAACGTTTTAATACATATTGATTTTTTAAGAGAACATCTGGCTGGATCATATAAGTAGGAATGTTACATTACGTTAATACATTTGGCAAAATGCCAAGTTTATTTTAATATTAAATTATGATATTAGCTTCAGTGCATAAAGGATTTTAATTTTGTGGTGTACAAACCATTCGGTATTACAAATTCTTTTAGCGTATTACATCAATATTGATGCCGATTACGAGACTATAGTTTTAATGGGGTTCAGTACCCAGCAGTACTATGTTGTGTATGAACTGTTAAGATAAGTTGTAATGCTGTTGTAATCCTTTTGCAAAGCAATAGAAATGATTGTGATTGAAGCTAGGTTGCTTCTCTTGGGAGTACCTGCTGAGCGATTGACGAGACAAGTATCTGTCAAACGGTCTAAAATTAAGACAACTATTGCTCGAGGTTAAGTTGACATTTGAAATTAATTCTATTTTAAATCTGAACTAAAAGAAATAAACATGTCTTACCATAAAGGCCTGTATGAAAACTCCTACAATACTTTGTACACACATAACGAAGATAGCTTCGGGACATTCTTCATTGGTTGTTCTTGAGCCGTAACCGATGGTATGTTGGGTTTCGATGGAGAAGAGAAAACAGCCAGTAAAAGAGTTGACTCCATTGAGACAAGGAGCGATAGTTCTGTTTTCATTTTGAGTTTGAGGAGAGAGGTCACCATGTGTGAAAATGATTAGCCACCAGATCAGAGCGAAAAGTAGCCAGGAGAGAATAAAGGAGAGGGAGAACACCAGCAGCGTCCAGCGCCACTGAGCGTCCACGAGGGTCGTGAATATATCCTGAAGGTATCGGCGCCTGCGCTTGGCCACGTTCCATTGGACAACATTGCAATCTCCATGCTTGAAAATGACGCGCTTACGAACGCGTCTTGCTGCGTAACGGGCTTGACGATATCTGCAAAAAAAGAAAATGTTTTTTACAACTCTGGTTTACGAAAGATATATACTTTGTTTATAATAAAACATAGCGTTGTTTTCAACTGTGTTGATCTTCCTAGTAATAAGTCTTGTTCTTGTAAACAAGCTGAAGATTCTTGTGTAATTTATACACAAACATTTCTGTTGTATTACTTATTTATATCATACAATAACGTATTTGCGAAATTTTGACATAAATCTTTTCCATGTGGAATTTATTATACCCTTTTAATGGCGTGGCGCCACAATTGATCGATAACGAGTTGTACTCACAGCCCGTTATCGATTACACGCGGCGCCACGTTGTCCATACACAGACTTTTGCAATAAAGTATTGTATGGATAATATGTGCATTTCTATTTACGTGTGTGTATGTATGTCCGGATATGTGTAGGTATATGGAAAGTATGTTGAGCAGTTGATCCTGACTGCCTGGTTTGTAAATATGTCGTCAATATTACTAACGCCGCTTATGAAAATGAAATGACATGACATGATAAATAGGATTACGAGTATTATTTGGATTTTCTTTAGAAAAAAAAATAGAGTTTTTAACTTATATGCTACCTTTTTTCGGGCTGTTAAATTAACAAGAAAAACATCATCTTGCAATAAGTAATCTGTACGATTTAGAGTAACCAACTACAAGTACGTAGAAGACCAGCCAAATTTATGGCAATTCGCAGAAATGCAATTATATCAATGAAATTTAATTCCAAAATGGCGGTCACTCTATAAATTACTGTTATATTATGTTATCTTTGCTGTAGGACAAACGTTGTCTCATAGCAACCGGTTGCTAGCATAACTTAATGACGTCCATCTTAAAATTACCCAGCTGTTCAAAACACTTCTGTTCGTAGATATATGATGTCTTTGTATTTTCCCAGAGTAGGTACATTTGTACAAAAGAAATAATATTAATAATACAAACATAACAGGAAGTATTGGCAGCAATGCGAAATAATAAATGTAGGTACAACACGTACCTATATTATGATGTTCTATCTAGAATTGCGCTAAAATAACTACAGAAGTTACGTAACACGTTATTATTTATACATTAAGATTTTATCATTTCGACATTGCGAATAGAATAAGAAGGAGAACTATGTATATGTAAAGGATCACCAGGACACCGAATGGTGTAACAAAAATATCCATCTAGATTGAGGTGCAAGGCAGTTTTCGTTGAATACAATACCCTGCTCTTTATTGAAATTGATCAAAAATGGTAAGTGAGATTTCATAGACTCATATTCTGTCAGCTCCAGCCAGCAGCTTATTAGTGATTTCTTTATTTATTTACTTAAGGTCGCTGAAAAATCTAGGTCATTATCTTTTTCATCTTTATCTTTTTCACAGTGTCTAAGCCTGTATCTTAGTTTCAGACTCTATAGTCTGAATACTTTAAACTATTTTGTTTGTCTAACATTGATGTTGATATGAATTTTGCATTTTTCTTTTCGGCCTTTGCACAAATGCTAATATTATTTGTAACTTGACTGCACTCCATTATTACAATCACCTTATCGTCATTTTACGGACGGCAAATTTAAAATTCATGTACAAATTCAATAGTGCACTACTGTTTTGTTTCGCGAAAATGTTTAACTAAGCCTGTAAAAGGAAAATTCCATTATCCCCCTGAAGTATCCCTGAGTATTTAAATCGATAGTGTTAATAAAAGCTGCACTCAGAATTTCAATACCATTAAGATTACTCATACGGGTAGTTTTATGGGATTTGCAGAGCACTTCAGATAGACATTTTATCATGCTCCGACGGTTAAGTGAAAGTACCTACTCATTTTCGCTTATCGTTTAAAAGCTTTTTATATTAAAAGCCTCCTTTTAGTCTCAGTACAGTAATATCATCATTAATATCACAATCTCTAAATTGAAACACGTAAGTACTAGATTTACATTTTGAAAGGTGTGTTTTAGTTGCTAGGTGGAAAATACAACCGGCTATTAAAGTACGGAAGTTTGTGTGTATGTCATAATGTTTTGTTGAAACGGATGGACGAATATCAGTATACGCGAATTGGAGATTGCTTACGTTATGAACGTACTCGATAGCTTACATCCTCTACTAACACATAGTTACTACTACTTACTGGTAAACATAAACCACAATTTAAAGTACACAAAGTTATTATATTTCACACTGATTAGAATCTATAAAAATATTAGCCACTATCTTACTATGAATCCATTTAACTGTAGAATTTCATTATCGCCAATTGGTTGTAGAGGTCAGATGGCAGTCGCTTCATGGAAAATTTCGAAGTTCAGCCTCATCACAGTTTGACTGGGAAGCAGACCTCAGCTGGGTTGGGGAAAGGCATAGAGGATGACGATCTTACTATGAATCTGATACCAGCTTAGGTAAATAAATATTTAACTAATTTAAATAATTAATATTTAGCTCGACCAAATGATGCCGCCGCCTGATGGAAAGCAACGACATCTAGTGATTGAGGGCCACTGTCACAGTCTGTAAGACTGTAGACACACGAGCAGTCTACAAACACACGAGTACCGTACCAAAAAAAGGACGGGTGGAAGTAAATGCAACGGGAAACATTATATCACTTTACATATTAATACCACACTTCTCTCCTTCTCACTCTCATGTGATGCAAACGAAGTTGTGCGGGTCAGCTCTAATTAATATAAGCGACGCCACGGGAGTAAGTGAATGCAACGGGAAACATTTTATCACTTTACATATTAATACCTAGTCCTCAAGTTGGCGGTCCTATGATGTGCATCTTCACGCTCCGCTTGAAGAACCCAAGATTGTAAGAGGATGATTTATTACTACGCGATGTGAGTTTCATGGAATAAAGCATAATTTAAGCCTAACTTATTATTTTTCCTTGATCAGACAACAACAGCATTAGCAAGCAGAATCTATATTCATCTATCCTTTGATCACGATTCCTTATAATATATTCACGTCAATGAATTGTGTAACAAGTATTTCTATAATACTATTGACGTACGTATATACTAGTATTTAGCTTTGCGCTTAAGTTGTACTAGTTCAGAATAATTTAAGAGTAGCTTGGAAACAATCGTGCGCTGCGGTATTTACTTTGGAGTTATACTTACAAGTTGCTAAAATGGGGTTTGTACGTGCCTATGCGTAATTTTGAAAACAATAACAAGGAGTATTGCGTACAAAATAAGTATTTCCTTAGCTATGCATTCATTGGCATGCACTTTGTACTCCGTCTACTCTATAATTTCTCAAAATACTGAAAAGTATGTAGAAATAACTTAGTACCTATTTACTGCTGGGTCAGAACTAGGTAATGCATTTTGAACATAGAAATCGGAGTCATAGTCTGGTGAATGAAATTAGTCATTTAGTTTTTAATATTTCCAATGACTGATAAAAATATTATTTTAGTTTTTAACTATGCTATCTTAATGTAGGTTGAATCTTTAGCGCTCAACAACAGTAACCACCTCCTTATCATCGCCATTTTGTAAAAAAAACATGCAAATTTAGACATTTACATATAAATCAGTTACTTATTGACATTTCATTTGATAAAGGGTTTATACAGCATTACAAATGTATGATTTACAACGGAGAGTGGCAAATTAATTCAAATTTAATTCAAGACTTGAATAACTTAACGATATGAAATACGAAGTCACGTGAAGGTTCTTTACAATTAATTTAATGCTGTTATTTATTTAAATTGTTTTGCGTAAATTAAAGACAGAACAATAATTAGGTATGTCCGTTAAAAAAAGTAGTGATAATTAGTTATTTACCGCGTTTTTAAATTGATTACCTACTTGATAACGTAATATTAAGGAGGAATACAATATTTTTAAACGGTTTTTTTGTTATATTTAACAACAATAAGGTTTTAAAACTCGCACGACTTGTACTACACATAATAGATTTCGGGTCTTTTTCGCGTTTACATTTACAACTTTGCTGACCTCTCGACGTTTCGGCTATATTGTACCAGCTGTGGTCACGAGTAGACTCTACACCGTGGAGCACCGCTAATGCAATATAGCCGAAACGTAAAGGTAGGCAAAGTTGAAAATGTATACGCGATAAGGTACCAAATTCAAGTTCACTGTTGCAAAATGATAGGTACTAGTGCCCACCACAACTTCTAGATATCCAAGATGTGCTACATACTGCGTCGTATATCAGGAGTCACGCGGAAGGCCCGCGTGATAAACTCACGCATCCGTGGTAGCCTTCGTTCTATAACATACCTACGAGTTGGCATGCAGGACAATCGTCTTCGGTGGAATGTTCACGTTTTGCAGCAACTGAATGGTTAATGCTGTTGATGAGATGTGACTGTTTTCAAGGTTTACCGTCATGATAATAGTCTAACTCGAAAGGATGCTGTGTAGACCAATAAGCAGAAAAATAGACTAAGAGAAAAATAGACTAGAATAAAAATAGAATATGTTTGTTGAGCTGCTATGATTCCGTTTGAGCTTATTGAAAAAGCCAGGCATTGATTTTCCAAATAAAACACAAAAAAAAGTATCGAGTTCCAGCCACAGGTTTCCTATTTATAATTGTGAAATCAGTTTAGTAGATCCAGTTTTATAATAATTTTTTTTCGTGTTACTCCACGCTGCATACTAAAGCTAAATGGTTGATTCCTTGCATATGAAGAAGTTCAAGCTAGTAGAAATATTGACTCCTGGAGTATCCTACCGAGGGCTCACCCAAGGCTTTCAACCGTAGGCTGTTAGGCAGGATACGTGAGGATTTTTAGTCGGTAGAAGTCCGGCATAGCATTCATGAGGATTTTCCCTCACGTAAAAAAAGTAGGACTATTAAAAGTAAAATTGATACAGAGTAGTAGGTTTTACAAGTTTACCTATAACAATCCACCGACTGAGAAAAAAGTAGGTAACTTCATTTAGAAGTTCTTAGCAATAAAAATCCGCACCGGTAATTTGTCGGTTACAGAGATCCTAAATTCCGTTTTATTCACAGGTAAGAAGAAAAATAATTTCCTAATAAAATAACTGTATAAATTGTAAAATAAAAATATTTAATATAAAAATGGAAAAGCAAGCTGTGAAAACGATTCCGTCTCACTAATAGTAAATCACGTAACGCTTTAGTTTTTCTGAGAATTTCCAACCTGTAAATCATTTACAACCACGAAGTTTATAGGACGTTACAGAGTTATATGAGTCGCATAAAACTGTTAGTTTGATTTATAATTAAGTACGTCGATTACACTCATTAACGATTTAAACATTTACACTAAAATGTTTATCGTTAAAATATTTTGTAATGAGATCGTTTACAAAATACTGTTTTATTTTTCGTGTTGTAAAAATTCGTGATACGATATAATGTGCAATTGCATAGTGTAGAGCAGTGATGGGCAAAGTACGGCACGCGGGCCAGCTCCGGCCCGCGGAAGTATTTAATCCGGCCCGCCGATGGTCCTTCGGCACCTGGTATATGGCCCGCGATAATTACATTTTGACGGTCCAGAAGTATTATGTAGATTCTACTTTGTAGAGCAATAAACGCATAGGTGAAGGCGGTGAAGTGAACAGACTTTTTCGACCATATAATTGCTGAACAACTCAATCGCAAACCGACTTACTGTTGAACACCTTTTAGCGCTGCTAAAGTTACTTCGTCACAACGCGAACTTGCATTTAAAATATGGCACATAAAAAGCCATTTCCTACGTCCTACATGCCTACCATGGCATGGCAGGGCCTTGCAAATACCAGTTAAATTCTATTTTTAACGTTTGTGCAAATGTGTAATTTTACTGTATTTTTTTTTATATCTTATGGTTAAAAGTTCAGCACAAAATACATTTTTAGGGTTCGGTACCCGAAGGGTAAAACGGCCCTATTCATGAGACTTCGCATCCATCTATCTGTTCGTCTGTCCGTCACGAGGCTGTTTCTCAAGAACCGTGATAGCCAGAGAGCTAAAATTTTCCCAGATGATGTATTTTTGTTGCCGCTATATCAACAAAATCAGAAAAAAGAAGGAAACTAAAGGGTGCACCAATACAGAAAATGTGATTTTCTTTTTCGTTTTTTTATACGGAATTCTCTGAGCAAAAGTCCGACTCGCACTATACCGGTTTTCTTTAGTTATGACCCTCACCTGATATTTCTTAATTTTTCTGGCCCCCCGTCAAAAAAGTTTGCCCACCACTGGTGTAGAGAAACAAAATCTTGGCAATGCTTGTCAACGATCATCATTGACAAAACTAATGGTTACAAAAAAAACTGTAAGTATGTAATAACCTATGTAATGAGCTGTTGAATAAAGGAACCTTCGTCAAGTCTCTACTTGTGTCAGTTGCTGAAAAATCTAGGTCACATTTTTTATATGAATGAGATGGTAAAAATGATTGCAGAAATGAATTTTGAGATTGCATGTGCTATACAAACTGAGCCGACTCTGTAAAACATTAAGACTTTTTTTGAAGAATCAATTGGAAAAAATTATCCAGGGCGCTAATTCCACAGTCTAAGCGTACAGGGAAGGAAGCCTTTATCGGACATAAAGTTTGAGGATGACCATTGGACATGCGAGAAGCGGTGCAATAATAGAATGTAGCCATGCACGATGATGCCACTTAAAACAATTTTTAAGAGATCAGGAGAGAAACGTCGGACAAAGAAGAGGTTAGAAATATAACTGCGTTAATAGCAGTAAAAATTTTGCAGAAAAGAAGTAAAAAGTTACAGTAAAAAGGATATTAAATTTAATATTAGCGATGAGTGTTGCAAAGACGACTTTTTGCTTAAAAATAAATCTACACATCGCTGAGGTTGCTCTTGCTCGTGGATTACAAATTTTCAAAAATATCTTTATAGATTTTCCAGTAAAAACTAACAAATGATTGGACTAAAAGCAGTATGAACGATATGTTAAAATGCATCTGTTATGAAATCAACCTTGGGAAATAAGACTCACTAGTTCTGTCTCATGTGGCAGAGAATGCGAGAAAAATGTTAGGTATACATTAGGTTTTTCCGGGTTAAAAAGTATTTTTAGTCTTCGTTACGTGGAAGTCCATTTTAAAAACATTGTTATATTTTAAGAGTTAGCTAGTTGTGAGTGGCGGTTTGAAATACAATGGAGGAATGGATACATAACGCATCTCATTTCAATGCTATACACATTGTATAGGCTAGTTTTATAAATTTTTGAAAACAATCATCTATAGCTGAGGAGTCAACCCTTTCAATGTATACAATTTCCATAAAAAAGGTTGCCTGTAAGAGATTGCCTTGTGCGATAAGGCCGCCAATTGTTATGCCAGTAAGTGTAATTTTAACTGTTTTGCTCAAATGTTATTCCTGGTGTACAATAAAGAGTTTTTTAACTTTTACTAACTTACTTTAAACTTCTAAATCGGAATTTTGAAATTTGCTGCTTGGATTTTGCAAAGTAATTCCATGTTTTACATCTGACCGGGCGTCCCGAGACTGTTCAATTTTTTTTCTCACACATAGTATTACAATTAATCATTTTTCATCATCTCAGCTAGCAGTACCTACCTACCTTGTGCAAAACAAACAACAATCAAAAGTATTAACAATGATCTGTTCTGACAAAAATAAATTCTTAAGATATAATTAGTTCACCAATGGTGTATGGTCAATTTATTTATTGTGACGTTCTCATAGATTAATAGAGCAGGTAAATGCCTTGATTATGTAATTACTTAGACATGATTTACCTTTTCACGATTCATTACAAAATGCCTACTGGAAATCAATTACAATAAACCACAAGACACGAATAACGCGCAGTAAACAAACGTTAATCTATGAACAAACTTTCCTTGAATCAGTTTGCTCGATCAATGTAGTTATTTATTAAAAGTAATTACATACCTATGTAAATTATACATAAGAATGTAAGTAACTACATTAAGCACTATTGTACGTCGTCGTGCAAAAAAATACGAATCAGGTACTTCAAAACAGCACAGCAGACATATTATTTCTATTCTTATAATATCAGTTGTGTTTGGAATAATATTAGATATAAATGCGAAAGTTTGTAAGTGTAGATGAGTGAGAAATCATAATCGGAAAAATCATTTTAGTATTTTATCCCATCTCCCAAAAAAATTGCGCAGAATATCGGGATCAAAGTATCTTAAAGCCTACCTCGGACTATCAGCCCCGATTATGCCAAGTATCATTTGAATTGATGCAGTTGTTTTGGCAAATAGACAGAATAAAATAAATTACATTTTCGGTTTGACTATCAACTATAAGATGCCCTACAAAAAAAATCAAAACAGCTTCCTTGAGTACAGATTTGTGACCCCTACGGTTTTTCAATAAGTAAGATCTCTTCTGTTTAATATTGGTTTGTTTAACTTACTTTATCATACGTTTGTGGCACTCATCGTTGGAAAATTAATCGATGTAAACAAAGGTTTATTCCATAACATTAAATCAAAGAGCTCATATTTTATTCTTTATCAAAATATTACTGAACGTGAATTGCAAGATAACAATGTCATATAAATACAAGTTTATTTTTGAAACCGACGATAGAAAAAGAGATAAAGATTTTATTTCAGCGACACAACAACATGCTTATAAAATTATGAAAGTAAAATATTGCCGAGAGACTGTCTTACTGTACTTGCGCCTACGATTGACATTTACTACGCATGGAAAGCTTTTGATACCGAGTTCTACATCCATTTACCACGTTTTGACAATCTACCTATATTATATTCAAAGATTACCAAGGATTATGATTCGTTCTACAAACTTGCTTTCAATTCACCGTCAACTTTCTATAATATTGTCATACCATTTGAACTTCTTATCTGATAAAATAAAGAGCTTTTTAACGTGTGGAAATCTCCACTGATGCCATGCTGTGCTAGGAAGTCAATCAACTTGTAGGTATGACTCAACATGACACAATATTCTAAAACTTAACATATCTTAAAATTCCGATTTTTAAACACATGACTCGTTTAAAATGTCCACCACAGTCCACACCGTGTTTTAAAGTGAGGGATCTAAATCTCAGCGATTTTGGCTAACCTCAATCACTGATGGTTAAGAAAATAGTTTTCTGCACTTACGCCTGAAGAAATGCATAAAAGAGATGCATAATTGCATCTCTTCAGGCGTAAGTGCAGAAAACTGGATGAAATGAGCTTACTCCCTGTTCAGGTAGTTGCTCCGATCATGAGAGGAAATAAAACTTTCTCTGCTATGTTCATCTTCAATGCCAAACTAGCTTAGCTTAGTGTTTCTCTATACATTCTGCAAAGACATGAGTCGTACCGCGATTGTGGCATGATTGAATTTGTGCTTACCACGGCATATTTACCAGTTTATTTCTGTAAAATAATTGGACTATACGTACCTGTAACGTACGAATAGTACTTCTATTCTATATACCAGGTACTTGACATACATTCGATGCATTTCGAGTCATGTGTAAAACAATAATAATAAATACAACGCAAATCCCTAGAGAATAAATAATAACGAATCACTACCCGTTGCCAAATATTTAATTGCAGATCCAGAAAGAGAACTTACTTTTGTAATTCTTCTCTCCATGCTGTTTCTGATGAGTTCACCGGTTTGCCTGTCATTAGCATGGACACTTGACTTATACATCTTTTTAATCCCGACATCTTACGTATAATGGAATAAAGTTGAGAACTAATTTTGTAAAAAAACTAACGACTGATAGAACTTATATAGGCACAATCAACTGTTGAATGTTATTACCAATTCAGCCGGGGCGTGGAATTTAATATAATTGTCATACTCTTCAATTATGATACAACACAACGTTGTAAATCACTACACAAAAATCTATAAGATCGTCTCCACTCTGTCTTTCAATAACACATTAATAAGAGATTCACTAAACACTTCTTTAATATCGAATAACAACACTACAATTCGTCGCAACATCGTTATCTTTACTTAGAGACCACAACAAAGCCAAAAACTAATGGCGTTTTAACAAAAAGTGTGTATTTATTTTAAAGAACTTTTCTCTTACACCGATTGTGAAGAGAATTGGCCCAATACTGAAAGGCACGAGTGTTTAATGAAACAGATGCGAAGATGTTCACAAACATACTCTGTTCAGCGTCTCGTGCCAACGTAGCCAGAGCGCCCGTCATGACGCGGCGTTACGTCGCCATCGCCTATTCTATTTTTTGAATAAAAACTGCGGTGGCTATTTTTACAATTACGTTATAACCAATCCATTTTTTCAGTGCGTTTATTGTAAAATTAATAAATAACACTTTGATAATACAGTGCACGTCATATGCTATCATAAAGTACCTATCATTGTCACCTTGGTGTTGCAAAAGCTCATTATCTACGGTGATTACTTTGTTTCTTTTGATTACTTTTGATCAATCAGGCAGGTCGTATACCCGCCTGATCAAAAGTAATCACTGTTTCGATCTGCAGCATCTTATCACATCATGATTGTGACAGTACGCGAAGTTGTATAATTGTACTACCTAATTACTCTTCAGAATTCATTGAGATAGTAACAAATAACTATTGCTATGTACATTAAACTCACTACATTACTAGCATTAGAAGTGGAATTACGACAGTATTGCAACATGTTCATGTTTTATTTGTTATGATCTCCGTTTGTTAGTACCTAACTGCTCATAAATTTGACATAGTCTAATATTATGCGAAACATTTTATGAGCTAGTACTTAGCTGAAAAGTTCACTGCAATGCAATTAGCATGAAACCTGTAAATTAGCCTCTCACTTCACGTTTTCCCTGGATTAGTCAGGGTTATTAGCTGCTGAACCTCACCAACTAATTGATGCACCTGATATTGCCGACGCTTTATATATATTTCGTTTGATGAAGTTTGCTCGTTTTTACCTACCAGCAGAAAGTACTTTTTACAAATACGGTGTTCTATTGTACTTCTGTCTAAATTAATGATTTAATGAAGAGGTATGCTCTGGTATGCCCGCAAAAGTAGCTTCCGGTACCCAGAAAAAGCTTACTATCAACTCCGGTTTTTGCACAGTTAACAATCTGTATAAATCGCGTAGAGTCCTCTCCGTACGTACTTCTTAAAAGTCCACAGTTTATATTGGACAGATTGCTGTACGATATGGTTTTGGCTAAACTTCTAAAGTAGTACAGCTAATTTTGAGAATTCTGGGGTCTGTTTTGCTCTTTTATCAGTACTTGTTTCACGGGTAAGGTTCACCTATAGAATTAAGTTGAGTAGGTTCTGTATGTATAAAATATAATCCCCTTTGCAACCAAGGATGTTGAAGTCCTCGTATATTAAACGGATGTTATGTACTACACACTCAAGTTTTTTAACAGACACTGTGAGATGGGATCCCTCGTCGATTTTGTCATTTTTTACAAATCAAATAAATCGCAAAGACAAGAGGAATTGTATACGCTGAAATATTTGAAATTTAAATGTAAAAAAAAAATGGAAACTATAGACAAACTTTACTTAAATGAACCAAGAAATATTTGCCGAACGAAATTGTCAGCAAACGATCTGCTTGATCCTCTGGCCTCAACCAGGATGATAATCATCAACTCAAAGTAATATTTTAGGAAATATATCGCAAAACCCCACCGAGTATCTTTACAGTTCTCAGAATAGGATCGCGTTAACTGGTGGTCATGTTAGTATTTTGTTCGTTTTTGACGTTTTGCTAGAGCTGTTGAATAGGTGTTTATACTTTATTTCTTTTTTAAGTAACCCGTCTGGTAACTTTACTTTTAACTCTAAGCATTAGGAGCTGACCCACGAACCCATAAAATACCAAAGAGGACATTGTAGGTACAGCCAACTGTACAGTTTTCGGCTCATCAACATTTTTATACAGTTCATTCATTTCATCAGTATTTTTCTAAACGTTCATTATAAATTATATTCTTTAAAATCAGCAGTTTGCGTGTAGCTATCAAAAAAGGCCGCTTGTCCTCACAAATCATTAGTATTATCAATACACTCATAAGTTACCAAGAACCCGTACAGACATAATGTAGTAGTTTGGACATAGAAAAAATTTGTGCCAAACATATCCCGGAGTAGAGACAGAGAGATAAGTCCAGTATCATTGAGTAGATGGCTATACACTTCATATAAATCCATAGCGCTATGATGTCAACCATTTGCGTCAGCCATCATAAATAGATTATTATACTACATGGTTTGGATGCTATATTTACAGAGTGTCTGGAGTCTAGACAAAGACTAAATATTAAAAATCAAATATTAATATAACAGAGGTCAGGTAAGATAGACCGCGAAATATGATGACTCATTAGAGAGGCTTAAGCCTTTTAAGTCCAGTATTGGAATACGATAAATAATTTAATGTCTTAGTACTCATTCGGTTGTTGTCTCCTTCAAGTGGTTTGATTAGGATCCATTAGATTTTCTTGGGTCGATTGAATTGGACTCACCACCAGAGTGGAGCCAATTTTACAAAGGGGCAGAAGCTGGAAGTAAAAGCATATTGTTTATCATAAAAGTATTTACCTGAGATGTCTTTTATGCGGTATATGAATGTGACTGTGCTTAAGTCATAAAATATGAAAAAATAATTGAAAAGTAATAAGGCGGCAACTAATGGGCTAGGTGTTTAGCATAAAGTAGGTAGCGCTTATTGAGCTACTTACTATATTTTCAATGGGTAGAATTATCGTAGTTCTGAACAGGGTTGTGCATTGAAGACATAGGGGTGTACCTACCTATTACCATGTCGTATCAGCTTTAAGTAACGTCATTGGACAGATACTGGCTGTTCTATCAGAGTATGTACATACTAACGTGCTAACGTGTTCCTGCTTAAACCAGATGCACGTGTTGCGGTTATGAAAGCGTAGAAACCATACGATACTGATAACCCAGATTGGAGTATAATATTATTACCACCGGTACATACAGGTATATAACATCCTCATATGTTTACAGAACCCAGTTGCGATAACAGGATTGCGGTTGAAACGTGGCTGGGTCTCGTTGGTTTACATAGTTTATCACGTTTTCGTGACAACACAGTCAACTATAGCTGAGCTGACTATTTTAAGTTGGTATTTGTTCAGAAATAGTCAGAAAAATTTAAGTCACTAAAATATTGTTTGTCAAATTTTGTAGTGTAGAATATTGCAGATATATCACTAGGTGTCATAATACTTTTCAAGGATTTTAAGGATTACCCTTCGAGGTTACAAAAATTCTCATCTACTCACAGTCACTTAGAAGCACCATATGGCTGTCCACGGGGACACTGGGGATAAAACTATTGAAAAGAAATCAAACAACATTGGAGAGAACATCGTTAATCTGAAAGTTGAAGAATGTGTTGTAATGTTTGCTAAGGACAACACTTATCCTCTGAACCTAAACTGATTACTTAATATCAAGAAAACTAGAAGTATCAATAAGTGTGTATTAACACAAACTAAGTTGTTAAATTAACAATATTCTGAATGAATATGAATTTTATATGAAGCAGTAAGGAAGTTCCCGAACCACCCCCTGGGCGAGGCCGCATTGGCGGCCGTAGGTCTGTTGGGAGTCACGGGACATCCTTCCTGAGGGCTTACCCGGGGCTCTCAACCATAGGCTGTTGGGCGTTACGTGAGGTTTTTTAGTCGGTAAGAGTCCGGCATAGCATCCTACGAGGATTTTCCCTCACGTTAAAAAAAAAAAAAAAAAAAAAAAGCAGTAAGGAAGTGGTAAAAATATAATGTGTTATGAATATTTTATCAATAACACAGGATGCTTGTCAGTTTATGGCTAGTGTTAAGTTATTATCATTATTAATGAGCATCTTTAGCCTGTAATAATTGATTTTGTATATCTAAACCATCAATCTTTTTAACCATTTAATGTAACAATTATGTAAGATCTGATATAACGTTAGCGTTGATAAAATATACTGACGTATTAATTATGTAGATGCTGTGTTGAATTTTCGTAATATCATTTAGATGGACTGTATTTTTCCGATACATCCATACATAATATTTTCACTCTTTTCTCTCTTTTCTTCGAAGGGGAAACTGCAGATTATATACATTTCATCAATTACGTCGTTATAAGATCTTTAACCTGGCTCAACCACCGTGTCACTGGCAGCCGCGGCAAATGTGATCGTTTGTACTACAAACGGTTACCACACAAGTCAGATAGAACAGATGAAAATCTCATCTATTCGCTCTAAGTATGCCGCTGGTATAGATTCGAGGCGTTGTATGGGAAGCGACCGGCAAACTTAGAGCGAACGGGTAGTACTTCTTTTTTCACACCTACTCTCTGCTTCGTACAGTCGCGCACAAAGTATCAAACACTTCTATGAAATCTTTAACGTCATGTCTGTGAACTCTGTGAGCTGTGTCTAGGTATGTGTGCGTAGCCTCAGCGAATTTAGTATCTACTTAGGTTTACATCTGTACTATCTAATTTGCGCGGTTACCCCTTTCAGGGTGATTGTAGCGTGGTGCTTAGCACCTTCGACCAAATTACTTGGTCGAAGCTTAACACGGTAAACATTTACAGATCACGAAGCAAATTATTCTAGGAGCGCTTCCACATTTTTCACAGTACCTACACGTTAATAGTTCAATGGATTCGATGATACCATGAAATCATTTTCAATGACTTTTCGTATCAACAAACGAGTTTGCTCGCCATTCCGGAAGTGAGTAATGTATTTACAGCTGGCATAACCGATACCTTTTGATACGATTGCCAAACTACTCATCGTTCAGCGGGTTTTGTTACGAAATATAGACGAGATTGTTCACCAAGATTGTCGGTGCTCACTGGCGCCCGCAGAGGTAGGCTCAATGACAAATTTTCAGCAAAGGTAAAAACGGTAGGTGCTCATAAATAGCAGTGGATAAAATAGCTAAGATGTTAAATAGTCGAGTGATGTAACATTTTTTCACAACGCCATTAAGCCTAAATTTAGGCAGGTGCCCATAGGTAACCAAAAAACATTATTATAGATAGAAACATCAGAACATCGAAAGAAAAATTTTGCGGATCACACAAATCTTTGGTCTGACCCAGGATTCAAACTCGAGACCTCAACAGTCAACGAAATGGAAGAATACATGAAAATTGTATTTCAAGTCAGTCTATTGTAAATATTGCAATTCATTGTTAGACGTAGGCCTCTACCAATATTCGGAATAACACAGAGACCAGGACCATTCAGTTAGGTGTGGATTAAATTCATTAGAAACTGAAAACTAATATTAAAAAAAAACCATTAACAGCCAAAGTCGAACCGTAAGTATGTAAAGTTCATTACCCATAATAAGACGATCACCTCTTGAACATTGAATTTAAATAACAGAAAACAGGTATTACCGACAAATCATTATTAGTCCATTGAAATGTTACATGAGCTTTGCATTTATTAGAGGATGCAATTTTATTTTCGGGACATGTGGGGGGGGGGGGGGGGTCAATAGAAGCTTAACCTCAAGTTTGTGGGGTCGCCACCCTTGTCCCCCGGCCGCGCCGTCTTGAAAAGAGTGGGGAAAAAACACTTTTATCGCAATATTTCGGAAACTATGAGTCTTACAAAAAAATTGTAGAGGCATAATTTGTAGCATATTAGGTTGCCTACAAATGTGTATATAATAAACAAAAAATTTAATTTTTTTTTATTAAAAATTGTCTTTTTTGCTCTATAACTTTTTTCATACATTTTACAAAAAAAAAAACCTCCGACTCATCTTGTAGATGATCTTTTAAGAGAAATTAGAAAAAAAAAACGCCACAGAGCAAAAAATAATTTTTTCATAATTTTATTTTCCCTTTTTTGTTTATAACTTCTTTAATTTTTAATGTAGGGCAAAAATTTATTAGACATATTTGTAGGCAAAACAATTTGCTACAAATTATGATTTCTCAAATTTTTTGTAAGACTCATAGTTTCCGAGATATTGGGAAAAAAGGGTTTTCACCCCTTTTTAAGATTGCGGCCGGGGGACAAGGGTGGCGACCCCACAAACTTGAGGTTAAGCTTCTATTGACCCCCCACACATGTCCCAAAAATAAAATTGCGTCCTCTAAGAAATGCAATATTCGGTCCTTAAATTGTAACATTTCAATGGACTATATGTAAAACCAACATTATATCTTCTATATTAAACAAGTGAACTGGAATTGACCTTTGTATCTTTAGAACATTATAAAATGGATAATTTCATCTAGAGTAAAGAGACTTTGTTAGATCATCCAAGAGCAGCCATTAAACTATTCGTAAAATAAGGCCGAGGCCAACGACAGTTACATAAAATGGATAATTTTATTATAATACCTAATTATGTAACACGTAATTCATATTTAGTACCCTTGATGCCTCTGAAAGAGCTATAAATCATGACACAGATATTTTTAGTATCATGAAATGAATTCACGTACCTAATGGAATGGAAACGTATTTTCACGAAAAATCTTAGTGACTTATTCATTTGTACAACCACATGGCAAATTATTCGTGTCATGGAGTTTGTGCCAAATGCATCTAGAACAAAGTTCATTATTTTATACCAGCAAGTGCAATAATGCAATTTCTTGATGACAACGTGCTTAAATGAAACAAAAAGGTGTACGTTATAGTAAATACGTTGGTTTTTGATGACGTAAACATAGTAGAAACAAGTGGGCATATTGAATTGATCATTACTTATGTAGAAAATAGATCATGATTTAATTACAAGCTGTGTTTATGACGCACGTTTATTTATTTTTTGTTTAACGTAAGGGAAAATCCTTTATGGATGCTATGCCGGACTCCTACCAACTAAAAAACCTCACGTAACGAACAATAGCCTCCGGTTTTGGATTATTTGGAACAATTATATTACACTACTTATTTTTGTCCTGATCAAGAAATGTTCCATTTTTATTCATAAGTCTTCTAGCCATGAATTTAAATTACCTAGTGTTAGAATAAAGATGGATTGTACTTAATATACTGTATTTTCTTTGAATACAAGTTCTATTTAATATTTATGCATGTAGAGTACACCTTTATTTCAGGTCAAGGCAGAATGTTTACGACTTTGTGTGAATACATATTTGTTACAACAAAAGAGTGTTTCAACTTAACATTATAACACGTTTTCAATAGTCTGAAGTTAGCCGCAAATCTTTTTAACGATACGCATTCTATTTGATAGACTTCATTTTGAATGAAATAGAGGCGAATGATGTTGCCAAGTCGAGTCGTCTGGCGACACGAAAAAAATACAAATTCAAAATAGAAACATCCAATAGTGCGTTGCCTAACTGCACTCAAGGATTACGAAGATATCGCTACTTGCTAACAGATGGCATTGTTAACCAAAACCTTAGTTCTAATCAAATGTTACAATACTAAACTTGTACAAAGACATTGGCATAGGAATCATAAACGTTCACAATGAACATGTTGAAATAATATAATATGACATATCTATACGGTATTCAATATTTGGATATAGTAATTTATTAAAAGAACATTAATTTTACATTTAAAATAAGGTCAGCAAAGACTGCAAATGGTATTTTGTGAGTATAATTACTAATTAAGCGATATTAAACCAAATAGGTACATGTGCATCACCTTGACAGTTTTTACAAACTGGCATTCTACCTTCCATTTTACACAAGCAAATAATATTAGGGTTTGAAGCAATCAATCGCGTCTTATAACGGGTTATTTTCAATATAGAATTTTCGCTTAGCACGTTTCAATTTCTCATCCAATCACAAGACTAAATAAAAAATAAAAACTACCAAAGTATCTTCACGAATCGTCTTTGTTAGCAACTGTCCTTTTTTATATTTAAAAATGGAACCGAATTTCTGGCCTCATCAAATTTAAAAGGGGTCAACGGCTCGGTATAAACGAATACTGACTCATTCTTTTTCCGACAACTAAGCTATAGATCTTATGAGTCCTAAAAAACTAAATGTACCTGAGTTGAAACCCTTGCGTCTGGTATAATTAATGCGGCTGATGTTTTTTAGTTCATGTAAGTTACTGAGCCAAAAAACGTAGCGATAGCGACTGAGTGAAAGACCCTTCACGAACAAAAATCATCAGCGTATAAAGTTTGTTAGTAAGATAACTAAAAGATTACAAAAAAATGGCTGTGACATACGGACGGACAGACAGACAGACACGACGAATCTATAAGGGTTCCGTTTTTTGCCATTTGGCTACGGAACCCTAAAAATGACAAAAAGACGTTGAAAATACAAAATAATTAAAATGTATTTTCCTTGCGTTCAAACATCAGAAATGATGGGTTCTATCGTGCCGTCGCCGTTTCATCAATTTGTTTCCTGCAAAGTCTATATAAATCTTAACTAATCAACTGTGTTGGAATATGATACAGAGTAGAAAATTATATAAAATTTATGACCTCTGATAACTTACGAACACCAAGATCGTGTATGGATGTCCAAAAATATTGAACAGGTCTTCAGCAAATAAATGTAATGAAATAGATTTTATATTAAGTGTGAAAACACAGATCATAAATCTTTCACAAAGCATGTAAGCATTCTAAATCTAAGACAATAACAATCCGGCAATATATTTTACGTTCTCTTCAACAAACATTAAAACAAGGAGTCTGTGTTGTTCTATCTTGCAGTTGTAAGATTAATTGGGAAACATTTGACCTAGTACTCCAAAGGTAATTGAACTTTTATTTTTTGTAATATTATCGTTTTTACTACCAGCCACATGGCGGAAATCTATTGTAGTGCGTATGTTGACGTAAACCGACCATACATCATTGATTAGTCAATTGCAATGAGCATAGCAGATAAACTTAATTAGTTCCTGCAGCCATAAAGTAATGCCATGGACATTGGAACAAAAGTGACGGTATCTACCACACTAACAAAATTTATAATGTATACTCTTCTATCATCTTCAAACAAGCCATCGACTACGTCGTCTTCCAAGCATGATCCATGTCTATTTTCAAAAGGTTTTCGATGTCTTACTCCTTTCCTTAGTTCCTGATATTATGATGTCTTTTATAGCGTGTTGAATGCCTCCTCTTCGCTGCCCACAGCCGCGGGACTACTAAGCGAGAGACTCCTAGTCTTGAATCCTCGTCAGACTACTCATTATTAGCACTGTATTCCGTCTAACCTAGAGGCGACTCGGTAGACCGAGTTATTTACTGCTACTGCTGGCTGCTATGCTTATGATATTTTTGATCAAAAGAGATTGACAAATTCAGTGTGTGTAGTGATTTTTTCCTCTCTTTTTTATGTTATTTATTTTTGTTTCTCAATGAGTGTTAAGGGTAGTGCATCTGACGCAACCAAGCAACAAGTGTATATTACTCTACTTCAAACACAAAAAGTCTTTAAACTGTATTATTATATGATTGAAATTTTTAAATTTATTAATAACATAAGTAGGTAACCGTTAAGTTAATTTAAACTTCATCCTTCATCATAATTTAATAAACGGTTTTAGTGTTTCATAAATTTATGTCTGATGTAACAGGTAAACTAATAATTTTCAAGTACCTACAAGTTCCATAAATAAGCAAAACTGACATGGGAATGATGTCATTTCAAATAGATGAGCTTATTGTTTGTTAACTAAGACCACAATACACTGTAAAATATGTCTTAGCTAATAGTTCATACAAATTTTCCCTATAATTTCAATAGTTATATCCGTTTTGATGACGGCAACATAGATAGCCATTAAATGCATTTAATGTTTTATTAGTAGTTAAGTAGTAATAGTAAGAGAGTAGCCAGGGATGTTCAGTATCTAGTGTAATTCGCTATCATGTTAGACGACAATGTCGATGGCCGTACCTCTCATATCAACTGTATGTTGTCAATTTATATCGTATGACACACAGACAGTTTATCGCTTCACGCATAGAAAGTTGTGGACGACAGTAAATCGTGACATGACAAAAGGGGACATGACATTCCACCTGCAGTATATTGTATATTTTGCCGTCTTATAGATAAAATCCCGCCGCCTAGCCGGGGCCTGATTGTCATACGACGTGAAAGCGTGAAAAAAGAACTCTGAACTAATCGAGAATAGGCCTGCATTTTGCTATTGTGAAGTATTTTCATTTCAGAAGTTAATAGATTACTATTAGAATGACGCAGTTTGAATACATGAACTGAGTACAAGAACATTATCAGTGTATACTATATATAAATGTTATTATTGTAAGTCCCCGCATACGAAGGTTTTCCTTAGGACTTAAATCTTGAAATGTACTATTGTAGGGATTTCAACAATTAAAAAACTACTGTTCGTTAAGTTTGGTACATTCCATTATCAAATATGACAAGAAAGCCGTGAGATCGTTCTCACCAGTCTGCCCCTCTCTAACAAATTTATTGTGAAAGTGAAAGTTCAACCCGATTGACGTTGTCATTTTTGTTTTATTTTAAACTTTGAACAGATTATCCACGTGACATAGTGACGTAGTTTAATGCAACAAAGTCACAGACTACAGACAAAGTCTCGCTATAAGCCCCTCTGCACTCTATTTTATAGAAGAGAAAAGTGACTTCTAAGTTGGAAAATACCAGGAAAAACCATATTACTAAGAAAAGAATACACAATATTAAAAGAAATAATTAGGAAAAGCGAAACTGAGGATGATACTGCTGTTTGTGATAGTAAACGTAATAAAAGATCTCTCAAAATAACCCAAGTCTTCCTTAATGTGGGTAATGATGTGCTTGCGTCAATATTGTGCCAATTTCATACCACAATTAGCACAGTACACAGTACATTTCCATACATGAAATGAAGCGGGAATTTTATGCAAGAAAATGGAAATAGTTCTTGGTCACGATCATGCCAAACTCTTTTGCTTTTAAATTGGAAATTATTCATTTCATCGTAATATTGTAGAATTGATTGTAGTACCTTGTAGTACCTACTATTATGTTGGTATCATAAACTACTGTCAAATTGTGTTGTCCGGTCGCAGAAAGAATAACGATTTATTAATCAAATACTTAACATTAATAAATATTTATTTAATAGTTACGTTTGTTAACTATGAAGGTATACATATCCCTTTTTTTTATTAAAATTGCGGTAGTATTTGCTTTGAAATAATAAGTTTAATCAGTTTTACATTAAAACCAAAATGTTTGTTGTCCATAACTATCTGAAGAAACAAACAAGACATTTTCTAGATATGTGAAGATGAAAAGGAAAAAAAAAAGAAAACATAAATAACAGAAGACTTGCAAACGGCATAAGAAACTAAGAAGCAATGATAAATTCGAAAGGGAAATAGAAAAAGAAGGCCGGAAGTGATAAAAACCAGAGGAAATTTGAATATCAAGACCTCGTACAACCTGCATGTGACGGTGATGGCGAGAATATTGTTTCAATAAAATGTATCAACTTCAATAACAATATGTCTCATTCTAATTTTTGTAGAAATAATGTTTTAGTCAATGTATGTACTCGTCATTTTCCCGTCTAATGTATGCGTCTAAAATCTAACTGAACAAGACATTTGGAATGGAACTGCGCTTTTGGCAAAGATAGAGATTTACATTTATCCTTTGTCTCAAATCTATAAAATTCAAGAAATAATTTACTGTTACTTTGTCGATGGAAACACGCTATAAAGTAAGGTTTTTCATTTATCGCTAAGGAAAACATGTTAACAGGATGCCAATACCTATAACGCAGGTACAAGGAAACTCTTTGACCTTTCAATGGCTCATGGATGTACAGTGGAAACCCAACTACATTAAATTGTAGTTTTTACTTTACGCACGTTTTTGTAGTTTTTGTTCAGTTTTGTGTAGCGAGTAATTAACGAGGAGAACTTTGAACGTATGATGTTGCAGTTGGAATTGATATTGCATATGAAATTGTATGTACCTGATGAATGTGTTAACAGGATGTCCTGTCCTGTGCCGTCATTGACATACTAAATACTGCTGCCATAAAATGTATATCTATAACGTTCATATAACGTACCTACTCGCTTACAAAATTTGATAATACACTGCTACTAATACAAAATACAATAAATTAAGATTAATTACTTTTTAGTGTTGTGATTTGTTTAAGGTTTTTTTAAACGATTGCGTATGTTTTCAATATTCATTACACTGGAAAGAAAAACAAAGTATTTGCCGTCAAGTTGATAAAGAAAATGTTTCCAAGAAAATGAAAATTGTCGTAAAATTGAAACTAGTTTTCTACGAAATATCATTGTGAAAGATGACTCATATTATGAAGTTTTTATCTTAATATTCGACCTTATTTTCTTAGAACGAATGCATTCTTATAGTATCAGAACGACATTGGTAAATTATTCTTTTAACCAAGGTATACGTCACTATTTCGTAATTGTATGCGTCATCGGCCTTTACCTACACGCTTCGTTAAGGTATTAAGAAACCATCTTAGACAAAACAATGTTTAGTCACTAAGCATTGAGCATGACTGTGTTCTTATTTTTATGCTAAATTCAAGTCACATTCAAACATTATGTGTAAAGCTTCCATTGTATTTGTCGATCTCAAAAAAAAACGATCATTTGCAGTGATCAATAAAATAAAATTTACCAATGTATAACATAGATTTCAAAGTACCTAGTCCAAACATCTTTGTGTAGTTTTAGACTGTACTACAGGCACGACTGGAAAGTAAAATTGTAAAATAGGTATGTAACATTGAATGAACTATGGATGGAGTACATCGCCACAAAGCTAATACGTACAGAACAGCGATAAAGCACGCCAGGAAACAGGCAAGTTAACCTAAATATTTTTTAAATAGTACCAATTGCTCATTGCTAATGACGAATGTAAAATAATACAGAAACATACCACATTGATACACGTAGTTTAAGCAAGTGTGTAATCTGCTTTGAATGTGAATGTCCTCGTAACTTTCTTAGTAAGAACAAAACGACCAATGTAAGATGTTAATAGGCAATTTACAGATACAACACTCATTCTGATTCAAATAGAATGTCTGCTAATGCCAATTTATCGATACAACTAAAATCTGATTACGGAACTGCATTCTAGATTAGGAGCAGCTGCAAAACAAGTACTGCAACATTAACTAAGCTGGTGTTAAACCTTTATAAATAGCTTGTAATGGAAATTAAAAGGTAGGTACACAGTTAAGGGAAGGCTATTGAACTTAGCAAATCTTACTTTACTTAAGCGGCACTTGTGTTTATATATTTATTTTTCTACTTTATGCATGAGGTGCTCACTGAGCTTGTTTTGTTAGAGATGCATATTTAAGATATGCGATTCAACTGAAATCAATGACTTTCTTCTTTCGCTTGTCCAAGTCACTCAATCAATTTATTTGTCCTTCAAAAGATATGCTTTGGTTTCATTTGGAATGTGAAATCAACTGTTATGTTACACAACCCAGTTTTTTTTCCATTAACCAGCTTTCCCTTTTTTGTCACTCATAAATGACTGTTATTTTGAGTCAATCAGATCATGACATTACCGAAAAGGAAAGCCCAAATAGCTTGTGATAATAAGTACCTTATATTTGTAAATAACTTATATCATAAAGGTTGCATTGAATTTTATTACATCAGAGCAGTTTCAATGTCAAAACGATCTTCATTGAGAGCAATAACCTACTGCCGCTTGACCCTACTATCAGCTGATAAATGTGACATTACGTAATCCGGTTACTATCATATATTTTTCTTTGTTTTTGTATACTTTTTCGCTGTTATTTCACTGGACCTGAAGCTAATCAGCTTGAGGCTGAAGCTACAGTTAAAATATAGTTCTGAAATTGATGGGATCAAAACTGACCGATGATACGTTGTAAGAGGACGATATTATTATGTTAATCGAGAACTAGGTTATTGATTAGAAGCAGATTTAAATTTAAACAAAAACGTGCTACTTTGATTTCTATGACTGAAAACTTTGTATTGTTTTTCAATCGCTTTTATTTCATAAATATGTTAAGCTCTATAATTTTTGAGTCTTTTTACAATTTGTAACTTTATTCACATATTGCAATAGCCGAGGTCACGAGCTGGCTACTTTGGATAAAGTTCCGAAAACTACAATGAATTAATACAAGACGTAAGCGTGAAAGCCATTAGTTATGTAAAACTTTACAAAAATATGCTATTATGACTCATGACTGAGATAATGATGTATAGTACCTAAGTATTTCATGTATTATCTCAGTGTGTGGTCACTTGATAGGTACTAAACTATATGAATAAATCTTATCAAAGAGTAGCTCCAAAATGGATGTCACGTTTGTCGTATACATTTTTATCTACTCATCTTCGTCTGCGGTTACCAATGACAATAACCGGCCTGAATCGTCTTACTGCGCATTAAATATTCCAAACTTACGAAGACTAAAAAGTGAGGACATTGACTGCATAAAAAACCTAGGTTGCAACTTCCAATCAGCCTATTCATTAAATTCTTAGGCTATTGTTTTAGGTTGTCTATAGGCGCCATGTTTCCTTCTATTTAAATTTAAGGACGTCCGTTTCCTTTCCCTAGAAAGTTCTTCGCTAAATCATTTGTTTAATTTAAGGACGTCCGTTTCCTTTCCCTAGAAAGTTCTTCGCTAAATCATTTGTTTAGTTCTGTCGATTTATAAACGGAAGAGCTATTTTTGCCGATTGTTACGTATGATTACCACCTTTTAGTATAATCGTCTACATTACTTTATTTATTATCTATCATTATTCATTACATGACTTAATGTGGGTACAGTTTTTTTTTGTTATTCGTTTCAAGATAAGTATTTATATTTTGTAATATATCATTATAAATAGATCTGTGTCATGATTTTTTTAAAATTGTCCCTGTTTTAGATAATAATAATTAATATTTTAGGAAACATTTATTTTTAAACAACTTTTTTATCCCGAGCACCTTGCATACAATTTATGATAAGGTACGTTTTAGATTTTAAATACAAAAGCCTTGTTATTTCGAAACAAATGTAGTCCGATGTTATTTCGAAATTGTCAGGTGCTTTAAAAAAACTGGCACGGACAGTAAAGAGGGTCAAGTCAACCAATCAGTGAGAAGCCTTGCATGTTTCAGACCACGAAGGTTGCAATTAAAATAAGAAGGATAGAAGTACGGATGAGTTCATCAATAAAAAGCAATAAACCGTAGCTTTCATATGAAGCCTTAGAGGTTGTGTGGGCGTCACTTGCTCTTGACCTTAATATAACATTTCTAATAGAAATTCCTGTGTATAAAATGAAGTGCAGTGTAGGAGTTCAAGAAATACCATATTAGAATTTATAAGTTCAGCACTATCTGTATGAATGACAACGATTCTAATTTAGAGTTTACTCTACTTAAAATTTCGATATTGGAGTTAGTGAATTTCTTAAATCCAAATATTACATTTTGATAATATTTTGTTTGTTGGGTGAATATGATAAATTCTATTCTGGGTTAATGCATACACATCAGGTAAAAATAGAAATAATAAAAACACTTACCTAAGAAGAAGGTTAAGAGAACTGTCGTTCCTGGTCGTCGGTACATCCTTGACGCTTGAAGGTTCGCTCCGAACACCGCGCAGTGAGAGCCTCAACTGCTTAGGAAGCGAACTGAGAAAGCCGTTGCTACTATTTCTACGTTGATTTAAGCTCTTGGACCGCGTCAACTTATTCCCCTCTAAATCCACAGCCTGGGGATGAGTGGACACCTCCTCGATTGTTGTACTTGACACATTAGTCTTTATTATCGTAGGAACAGCAGTTTTAACCTCTCCCAATAACTTCTCCCACGGTGATGCGAGGTCCTCCTCAGAAATCGTCTCGAAACTCCTCGGACCGACGGATGACGAGGTCTTGTCAGACATTTTATTCAGTAATGGGTATATGAAAGCAGCGGAACGTAGCACGTAGCACAACAGACACCTACAGGGCACTTCGTCACTTTGGATTTTTAGTTTCCTGATAACACTTCACTCTTATCATAATATCCATTTGTAAATCATAATGTTTGGGGTAGAAATGTTGACACTGAAACAAAAAGAAAATTTCTCTTCAGATTTGTTGACATAACACATAAATAGTATATCTTGTGCGACGTCATGAAACACATGTGCATACATATGCATCAACATAACTGTAAAACGATGCATGTGTTCTATTCAAAATTAACTGACCAATGTGCTTTCATAAAATTTCTACTTTCACTTAAACTGAAAATATGTTCAACGAATTGTGGACAATAAATTGTATATTCGACTACAGTCTTTTTAATGCATTGATGAGTTAACTGACTGCAACTGATGTCCAGAATTTTGCTAAACTTAAAGATGAAGCCTTTCTAAACATTTAGCATTTAGTGATATTGTTTGAGGAGAAAGGTGTAATTTCTCCTTAGCTAGAGTAATGTCAGCGCTTGAAACAAGTCTTAATTACTTGGCACATAGCACATTCTACAAGAGTGTTACAATGTCAGTTAACTGAAAATTATCGAGTTTATTTGATTTTCGTTTCTTCTACATTGTATTTAGCAGAGATTTATGTATATTAACAGATGTACGATAATTATTCACCGTTCCGTTTCTCTGAATTGTATTAAGTATCTGTATGATTATGAATCATTACAGACACTTTAAACTACCGTCACACAAAAAAATCCATTTGTAAAGAATATTAACCGTTCTTAGAATGGCATCATTAAGAGCATCCTCAGTACCTCTTTATATACTCTATTACTATTATTAATTTTGATGGTGAAATTACGGACGTGCAAATGATAAGTATTACGTAAGGTACCTAGGTATATTGTATTATGTGACTTGATGTCAATCCTAGAAGTATTTTGCTATTTGGATTATAATTATATGTAGTTTCAAATCAGTGTCTAACAGCACATTCTTTGGGTTTAGTTTGAATAATCAGCTGAACAACATTAGTTTTAGTATTCCTTTATTGAGATTTTTTTAATATTTTAAACCGAACGCTTACAGCATCGGGTTCTTTAAAATGGATCTTACAAGGTTTCTACAGAGTCGGTAGTGCAAGAGTAGCGTTTCTGGTGCTGCAAAAGTCCTACATATTCTTTACAAGTATAGGTATATGGTTTTATATCCATTGATATCTGATCTTTAGGCTGGAACTTGTGATTCACATGTGTGTATTTTTATTATTCTTGGCGCCACACCTTTCGCGAAAGTGCAACACGCCTCCAATGCTCAGCTTCAGTAAGGAGAGAAAGTGGACAGTTATGTAGTTACGTAGGTAGTTAAAAGTGTATTGAATACCATTAGTGCTAGAATTCAATACGCATTTGTTAGAAAAATATTGTCTACGGTTTGAGAACAGATCGCCCATTTGGTACCTCCAATTTTTTTTATCATAAGTAAATTGAACCACTATGACTGATAACGTAAGGGATAAAATTATTGGTCAAGGTCATATCGCCTCCTTTTTATTTTGCTGGAGGGATGGACTCGATATCGACACTGAATCGCCTAATGAAAAATATCTTTGGTGAACCCCAATTTCGTAGCAGTGATCCGGTTCAGTTTATGTGAAACTAAGGACTCTTATGCACAGAAAACGAACAGTTTAGTCTATGAGAGCATGGCTGTTAAAAGTGTAGAATATAAATTAGCACAGCAAAATTAATAATCGTGTTTAATCTGAGTTATTAAACATGACATCATGAGATTGAATGAACGCAGGATCATTTTCCTCTATTACCACTCTAATTCTATCGAATTTGCCAAGAATTAAAAATACTAAACGAACGAAATTACCTATATCGATTACTTTTCTTAGATGCCACCTAATTTCAGCAACGTCAATAAAATACTGACATAATAACAATTCCTTGAATCGTTCGTTTGTAAATTACTAGACTAGACTATTTAAGTTGTAATGCAATAATAGTAAAGTTGCCCAGTTTGAACCTACATAATTTTTGACTGCCTCTGTGGCGCAGTCGGTAGTGATACCGCCTGCGGCGCTGGAGGTCGTGGGTTCGATTCCCACAGGAGACAAATATTTGTGTGACCCATAAATGTTTGTTTCAAGAGTCTGGGTGTTTCTATGTATAATATGTATGTATTTAAAAGTATTTAAGTATTAATATACGTGGTCTGATACCCATAACACAAGCAGGTTACTCCTAGCTTACTTTGGGATCAGATAGCGTTGTGTGAAATGTTCGTGAATATTTAATAATTATATAGGGCGAGCAGTATCCTTTTCTTAATATTTTTTATTCAGTTTATTTATTTTTGTGTATACTAAGAAAATCATTCAAATTTACAGTAAACCTATTCTAATATCACGAGCCACGAAGCAACGGTACTTCATTAGTTGTATTTTAAAACGAAACGTCTGCCAAATGTCCCGCTCTGTTCAAATCTGGGTCAATGCTCCAGTGGACTGCTTCTACCTCGTTGAATCACGAGATGGTTCAACCGATCAGATATCTCCATCAAAATATATTATGATATAAAAATGATATGGCTTTGATCTTCCACTGAACATTCGTTCCATGTGCTATTTTCTAAATAATCCATTCAAAGTAACGGTAAACAGATGCTTGAAATAATTGTACCAATTTGAAAGACAAAATACAGCAACCACTAATGTACTACAACACTATGCGATGGTTTTATTTAAACAGCCAACCTACCTACTTTTAGCAGTTGGAAATCTATCATTCTGAGAGTACAATATATCAACATACCATAATTTTATAAGTTGTTAATGTTGGGTGCCGATATAGAGTTTTTTTTCTAGGGTATATCTGCTATTCTGAATATAAAAAGTACCATGTTATTTATTGGACTTTTCCACAAAAACAACAGTATATTTTTAGACAAGTACATATAATTCAATCTCTGCGTATTTGTTTATGTAAGAATAGTTTAACAGATAGTGATCTTGTTAAGGACGTAAAGGATGGAATATAATAAGACTTCGTTATCAATGTGTATTACAGAACAATGCGAAGATCATATCTAGAGTATTATTTCAGTATCACAGCCTTGTTATATGTTTAGATTCTAAGGTGCTGTAGGTTGTTACTACAACTAGAAAATAATCTATATATATAATAACCGGCCAAGTGCGAGTCGGACTCCCGCACGGAGGGTTCCGTAACAAAAAACAACAAAAAGTCGTATTTGTTGCATGGGAGCCCCCCTTTTTTGCTTTTTATTTAACGAGAGAGAAAATCCTTAATGGATGATATGCCGGACTCCTACCGACTAAAAAACCCCACGTAACGGCCAACAGCCTACGGTTGGAAGCCCCGGGTAAGCTCTCGAAAGGATGTCCCAGTAAAGGTCCATTTTGTTTTAATTATTATTTTTTTATGAAAATACACTGCTCGATATTCTGTGAGTACTCATTACCTACTAACACAGAGCAACGCGCGACTTAGACAGTTCGCGTTGCTCTATAGTGTTATACAACGCGCGTCTTTAGACAATTCGCGTTGCTCTATAGTGTTATACAACGCGCGTCTTTAGACAGTTCGCGTTGCTCTATAGTGTTATACAACGCGCGTCTTTAGACAGTTCGCGTTGCTCTATAGTGTTAACTATCCTTGTATAGATCCTCTACGGTAGGTACAGTATATATTTCAAGAAGAGTTTGTGAACTTTTTGTTTAATTTTTTTTTTTCTAAATATTGATGACATTTGAATGATGACATTATTAACACGATATATACGTCTACAACATAAATTGTGTGTTTGTACGTAAATTGTTTATACTGGAGAAAAATCTAAAATATGGACTATTTGTTTACTATTTCCTATGAAATAGCTATCTTTGAAATATTACACCTACCTAAAGTAATCTGCTGAAAGCGTTGTTCACTTTTTAAAGAAAAAATATTTACGATGAAAGACGAAAAATAAGTTAGTATGTGACCCGTATAATGTTCAATCATGGCGACACAAATTAATTTCATTCAGCAACATTTGATTGTGCTATACCTCCTAAAGAATTCATTTAATTTGCATGGTGTAAAGGGAATGAATGATCTTGATGAAATGTCCAAATTAACTAACGTATTTAAATTGAGAAGGATACCATATTACCGAATATATAAGACAAAATCGCGAAAAAACACGTTTGTTGTATGGAAGCCCCCCTTAAATATTATTATCTTTTTGTTTTCAGTATTTGTTGTTATAGCGGCAACAAAAACACATAATCTGTGAAAATTTCAACTCTCTAGCTATCACCGTTCATGAGATACAGCCTCCTGACGGACAGACAGACAGACAGACAGACAGACGGACAGCGAAGTCTCATGAATAGGGTCCCGTTCTTTACCCTTTGGGTACGGAACCCTAAAAATCAATGCCACTTTTCGTTGTAATTTTATAACTCAAGAACGGGCTCACCTATCCAAACCAAATGTTTAGGCTTTGTTTGGATTATTTTGTAGATGGTTTATGGGAAGTTTGCACAAAATCGGTCGAGCGGTTCTTCATTTATCACGCAAACGAAGTTGCGCGGGTCAGCTAGTAATAACATAAAACCGTATAAACGTAATTTTCCTTATAAAAGTAATTATTAAAATAAAAATTTCATCTATCATTAATTTGTTAGGAAATTAGATTGAAATATTTTATTATTTAGGTAATTCATCTAATTGATGAATTAAGAATTAATGATTACAATAGTGTATTTTTGCAAGATACCCTATAGGTATTGTATCGAAGAATTCTAATTTTTACAATATATTGAAATCTCTTTGTAAAATCCATTTTGAAAATAAAATTCACTTGCTATAGAAGTAGCTCTATAAAAAATTCACTTGATCATACACTCTGTTACAAACAGCAAAGTACTCTACTGAGGCATGTTATGTTCAGATTGTTCAATGTACAAATATAGTATGACATCGTGTCCGTCCTATTTATCAAGTCACTTATAAGGTATTTCTACTTTGATTGATGTTAATCATTAATATAGACAGCCAAAACCACCCAAGTGCAAGTTGAATTCGCGCACAGAGAGCTTTGTACTTTAAAATTACGTTTGTTGTATTGGAGCTCCTCTTTAATATTTTTGTTTTTCTGTTTTAGAGTTTATTGTTATAGTGGCAACAGAAGTATATAATCTGTGAAAATTTCAGCTCTCTAGCTGTTACAGTTCATACCTCGTATCAGACAGACGGACAGTGAAGACTCAGTAACAGGGTCCCGTTTTTACCTTTCAGGTACGGAACCTTTAAAAAGATACCAACACCAAAGACGAAAAAAAATCTATGGTTATTCCTACCTCATTAAACATGCTACATCGATTCACCGGCTTCGTCGGCTGTACGTTGATAAATTATCATTGTTGCCTTATATTTATTAGAATAAATACATTACCACGGCCGAGTGTCAGCACTGCGAGGAACGCAGCGATGACACAGTGCTCCACACGCTCGTGGAGTGCACGGCGTGGGCGCAACAGCGCCAAGTCCTAGTGGTGGGTCTGGACGTGGAAACTCTCTCGATCGAGACCACGGTGCGAGCCATGATCTCCAGAGAGAGTAACTGAGACTACGCCGCCTCTTTCTGCGAGCACGTCATGCTCGTGAAAGAGACGGCAGGGCGGGAACGGGAGAGAACTCTCTGCTCACCGTCCTTACAGAAGCAGGCCCATGACGGCAGCGTGACGTGAGGAATTCACGCACGCCCCGCACCCCCCCAATAGAAGCGGGATCACACCTAAAACCCCCTAAAGACGCGGGATAGCACCCGAACCACACCCCTAGGCGAGGCCGCAGAGGCGGCTGTGGGTCTGTTGTGAGTCCTGGGACATCCTTCCGAGGGTAAGCTCGGGGCTCCAAACCATAGACTGTTGGGCGTTACGTGAGGTTTTTTCGTCGGTAGGAGTCCGGCATAGCATCCATGAGGATTTTGCCTCACGTTAAAAAAAAGGATAAATACATTTATGTAATAACACCGCTTTCCTCCAAAAACAGATAAAGAAAGATCTATGAAACCACATTTCACCCGGTGCAATTTTTTGCCTCAATGAAAGAAACGATGTATCTATTTGCCGAGTATGGTATAATAGAGGACAAGGTGAATTAAACCCTTTTCAAGCATGTTACAGTTCAATTACATTTAATTATTCTACGTAATGTTCATTCTACCAATCCCATGCCCAACATCAATAACAAATTAATGTTTGATAACAGTTCCAATTCCGTCTATCAAATTAGCAAGAATCAAATTCATTCCGACCAATTGATTTGTCACGTGCTCTTAACGAGATGTTTTCTGATGGCTCGCTACAAAAAGTTCACATCACATGTTTATTTGGATCAAGAAACTGTACATTCACATATTTAGTAAAGTAAATAAGTGTTTGTTATTCGATATGAGAATAGTAAACGTTGCTTTTAGGCAAATTTCGATGCTAGGTCAGGTTATTTCTATTCATGTTTACAACTCGGCCGGATAAACTGTAACTGTCCATTCATCAACGTAATGCTGAAAAATAAAAATGGGATCTTGATAATGTGTAGCAAATAATGAAGGATTTTATGATCTAAGTCCTACTTTAAAGTCTTTCGGGAAATATTTATTTGTACGTAGTTGTAAATTTACTTGAAGGCACTCACACACACACGTTAGACTATTAGATGACGTGAACCTCTAACTATGTTATTATTTCTTTTGTATTAACAATAACTGTACTTACATAAATCGCAAATTTGTGTCACATCGTGTTATTTTTTTTAATTGCTCTTACAAACAGTGATTAGGTGTTATTTTCATGCTCCACTTCAGGTCAAGAATACATTTGTACCTATTTTCTTTTTAGATCTGTGGTGGTCAGATCAGGATTATCTTTTTCTTTTTTATCACATAGGTATTTAGGAATAAATTAAATTTAGATGAAATATAGGTTTAGTGACATTTCCCCTTTTAGACTGTTCCTATCCGCGCACCCAGTGCTGTGATTTTCTAGATCAAACCCTACAGCAATTACTGAAACCAGAAATATGACTACGGATATCAAAAAAAGATTTCTGTGAATATGACTGAGCACGAAATCGGAAAATCCCAGCAATAGTTAAAATATTTTTGGAAAACGCGTTGAATTCAGGTTACGAAGTTGGAAAGTAGGTACGGTCGGCCAAGAAAGTGGTGTATCAGTTTTGATTTAGTTTTCTAGTCATTGAAAATTACAACAAGGTTTATACTAGATATCATTGAAAGAGATCACTGATCTGTATTATTACCACACTGGATAGGTGGCTGTCAAACTAAATTTATGCCTTCTTAATTCTCGCCATTGTGGCGCTGAAATCAGCAGCGCTGGTTCAGAGAACTAAAATTAGTGATGTGCCAAACTTTCTTAAACTGACGCGTATCGTTAGATTTAATTTGAAATGAAAACATTTTTAGTATCTATATATATTTAAAAATTAATTTTGTTTATAATTTGTTTAATATAAGAATATTACCAACCGTAATTACGAATATTCCCTTTCTACTTCTCTTCTTCTCCAACTAAGGTAAATTGCTTGTGCTAGGAGTGGCCAGGATTCGAACCCGGGTCTTTTCGATCGCAAGACAGTCAGTCTTCTTAACCACTAAGCTATCGACGCTTTAATGAATATTGCTCTTAATAAGGGTGGTTTAAGTTGGTGTCTAGTATACCTACCTAAATGAAATAATATTTACCTGCAATTTGGCATACTCGTGACGCAAAATTGCAGGAAAAATTACTTTCGTTAAAGAGATTGAGAGAGGTATTAAGGCACATCTCCACTTGAGCAGCCGCGGGGCGACCTGCCTCAATCTGAGCGTGCCGCGTGCTGGTGAAATTACATGCATCTCCACTTGGGCCAAATTAATCAGCAACTCGGCAGCGTGCCTCAAGCTGAGCAACGAATTTCTTTAGTTTCTTACTAGCTACCATGGGTGACGTATGCCAATTCGCTGCAGCTTTAGTAATAACTAGCTGACCCGCGCAACTTCGTTTGCGTCACATGAGAGTGACAAAGATAGTGGTATAGTATTAATATTTTAAGTAGGTAGATAATATAATCCCGTCGCATTTACTCTCATCCGTGTCTTAGGTATGTTTATTAGAAAGTTTTGATAGGTTTTAATATTTAAAGTGATATAATTTTTCCCGTTGCGTCGCTTATATTCATTAAGAGTTCACCCGCACAACTTTGTTGAAGTGATATAATGTTTCCCGTCACATTTATTTTTGTCTGTTTTTTGGTACGGGCCTCATCGAGTGCGAGTCCGACTCGTACTTGGCCGGTATTATCTTTCAGTTGACTGGCTACTGCTGCAGAAAACGTTTACTCCCGACGCGTATTCGAGTGGCGTCGCTCATATTTTAAAAAATATTGTGAAGGTTATTGTAAGTAAACCTTAAGAGATAGGCATATGCTGTTCAGGACTTTTTTTGTGACTTTTAAGAGGAAACATTTTGTAGTACACAATTTTTACGTAACTTTAACCATTTACGCAACGTACGCAATGAAAGCTCTCAAAAGAAATAATTTTTCCCCGTTCTTAAAACATTATTCATGGCTGCTTCGCTCCTATTTGTCTTAGCGTGATGTTATATAGCCATTAGCCATCCTCAATAAATGGGCTAAAAAACTGTGAAATTATTTTTGTAATGCAACCAGTAGTTTCTGAGATCGTAGCACAAACAAACTCTTCAGTTTGATAATATTGTGAGCTAACCTTAAAAGAAAGACAAATTAGTTTATTGTGAGCGAACCTTAAAAGATAGACATATGCTGCCGCGGACGTTTTTATAGAACTTTTTAAGAGAAATAATTTTGTAATACACAATTTTTACGTAACTTTAACCATTTAGGCAGCGTACGCCTCGGAAGCTCTCAGACGGTATAAATAATTCCCCGTTTTCGAAACATTCTTTATTGCTGCTCCGCTCCTATTCATCTTAGCGTGATGTTATATAGCCTATAGCCATCCTCAATAAATGGACTATCAAACTGTAAAAGAAGTTTTGAAATCGAACCAGTAGTTCCTGAGATCCTAGCGTTCAAACAAACAAACAAACAAACAAACAAACAAACAAACAAACTCTTCAGCTTTATAATATTAGTATGGATGAATCCCTACAAAAAGAATAAAAGGCAGACAGACAAAGATCATTGTGCGGTGAACGTGGATCCCATAAGTGTCTGTGGCTTTCATATATTTCAGTTAATTTGATGCATTTATCATTGTCCATTTCACCACGAAGTGAGCGTATATATATATATATATATATATATATATATATATATATATATATATATATATATATATATATATATATATATATATATATATATATATATATATATATATATATATCATGCGCCATAGAAATAGAAAGGGAGTTATGTCTAGAAAAAAATAAAAATAAACGTGATTTTATTAATCATTTATTTATTTTACACTTTATTGTAAAACTATGGTACACTAGCGGACGGTATACTATTTATTAACCGGGAAGTTCTTGTGTAATGCTTATAATAACACTTAACATCAAAATGATTAGAACACAGACGATCGCTTGAATTTGGAGTCCAGTTATGGGCTCCCATGTTGTCAAGCCATGCACTTCTGATTTTTGGATCAGTTGGAAATCTGCAATAAAATAAACATACATCAATAGAGTAAAAAACATTATGTAGTAAGTATTACCCACACAAGTTAAAGTCAGAAAATAAGTTAAATAAATATTACTAATAAGATTTTGTTTGGTTGATACCATTATTATATATTGAAACTCTCGTGGCCCCGCGGACTCAGTGTTCTGTAAATAATCACTGCAGTAAGCAACTTTCAGTATGACCAGTCCTTGGATGGGTGACCATTCTGGTAACCACTTTGTCACATTTATTTGAGCGTTTTCGTTCTACGGAAGTCACGTTAATCAGTTGGTCTCGGTTGTCAGTAAAATGGCAGTCGTTAAGCCATGTTGAAGGCCTTGTTGGGCGGCTTGAAAAATTTCAACAGCGGGCAGTCACAACCTGCGCCTGTCCATCACAACACGGCAATACGGCTCAGCAATTGTTACGTGGGACAAATTCTAAAATGGTGAAATGTGGGCATATAGTATGCCTCTGCCTACCCCTTCGATAAATGATACCATTATTATAAGTTTTCGAAGTTTTCGAAGTTTTCGATCACATCAGACTATGATCAAGTTTATCGATACGACAACATGGACATCACTAAACGAAATTAAAATCCTATTTTTGTGCTTAAAAATAATTTAATCTCACCTATATATTATTTTTATACATATTTTGTAAATAATCAAGCATTTTACATGTAGGTCAGGCTGATTTAATGATAAAAATGACAAAAATTCAACTTACCTGTGAAATCTAATGTTGCTCCCTTTTTTGAAGCTAATCTTGCAAAACACACATTTCACCATGTCTATTGCTTTTTTGTAACCACACAAATCGTCACTAAACTGCACAAAAGTCCTTAAATTACAAAATAATTCGTAATTCCCGGCGCGATACGGGAAGTCATTTGCATGATACGTCAGATTTAGTTCCTTGAACCAACTCTAGAGGCGTTTCAAATCGGCACAAATAATTCGCTGTCATTTGTATGAGACAGCCAATCCAGTGGTAATAATACAGATCAGTGAAAGAGATGCATAATAATGACGTAAACCTTATTGATAAGTATTCATTTGTCGTAAGTCACTTAGAAGTGCATGACATTTTAACCTTTATTAAAAACTGATAAAACATTAATTTCTGCAAGGATAATTTGAATGGTTCTAAATAAAAGTAATAAAATCTTTTTCAATCTAGCAATCTCTTTTTAATATAGAATACTGACAACTGACTTTTTGTCAAATATATTCTTCTGGTTCCATCAAGTTCAAACTAAGAACAGCTGTCACGTAACAAACAGTAGGTATCAACAATCAATATAAAAGGTTATCAATAATCAGATAAAGATGGCAATAGAAATTGTCAGATATGTCTGCAAGCGAAACTAATCATTATCGCCTATGAATTTGCCAGCGACGGTCAACCTTAAGATGGTACACCAATTTTTTGGCCCACTGTACCATTCGATATGTAATTACACTCCTTTGTATGGCAAATTATAAAAGCAGCAACAAAGGTCAGTGAATGTCCTATAGAAAAGAGGAGCACAGATTTATAAATCTTGATGAAATTCATAGTGAAATTTATCTTCAGTTATAAATATATTTTACTTAGAAATAATGGCAGAAAGTTGAGTCATACCAAGAATCTTTTCTAGAGCAAATTGAAATAATCTTACTTTTATTTTTACTCAAAATAAGAAAATCAGGACACGGAAGGCGACTTCTCGTTGAATAAATCGCAGATGTTTCATATTTGATACGTAGTTGTTTACTTAAATTAGTTCATTTCCGTGAACTTGTTTATTATGTCTGTGATTATTTTAAAGACCATTGCCCTCTTACTCTTAAAACACACATTAGTGTCAAATTTCTTTACAAATATGTCAGAATAATGAATAGAAGAACCTCTTTATAGAAGTATACTGATAAAAAGAACTTTGATGATAATTGTTATTCATACTTACGACTTTAAAGTATGACTTTAAACTGGTAAAACATGTTCCGACTCATTTTTAGAAACAGTAAAACAGTAGACAAAAGACACTTCACCAGTAAATTTTCCGCTTTCAAGTCGTTTTAGTCGAGAATTGACGGCTTGACATTTGTAATAGGTTGGCAACTTTAATATCAATTTGGACATTCGAGTGAGATCAGATCAGAATGTGTGACAATTATGACGACATTCAAATTTACATATGATTTCATTAAAATATACAGAAGGTTATCAAATATTTTATCCAATAATCTTACAATATCAGCTATTTTCTACTCTCTTGTTACTAAGTTATTATAAGCCTCCTTGTTACCAAGCGATCATATGACCGTGCGGCCCGTTATAGTTATAACTAGCTGACCCGCGCAACTTCGTTTGCGTCACATGAGAGTGAGGTATGATATTAATATTTCGAGTACCTAGGTATTATAATGTTTCCCGTTGCATTTACCCCCGTCGCGCTTATTATAGTCGCGTCGCGTCGCTTGTATTCATTATGGCGCATCACATGAGAGTGAGAAGGATGTGACTTTAACACCTCTCGTTAAAGTGATATAATGTTTCCCGTCGCTTTTACTTCCACCCATCCGTTTTTCGGTATGGAACTCATGGCGTGCGAGTCCGACTCGCACTTGGCCGGTTTTGATCGTTCAGTTGACTGGCTGCCACTGGAGACCAAATTTACTCCCGTCACGTCGCTCATACTTTAAAACTTAATAAGAGGGTTATTGTAAGTGAACCTTAAAAGATAGGCATATGCTGTCAACGACTTTTTTTTATAACTTTTTAAGAGAAACAATTTTGTAGTATACAATTTTTACGTAACTTTAACTATTTATGCAGCGTCAGCAATGGAAGCTCTCAAAAGAAAGAAATAATCCCCGTTCTCGAAACATTATTCATGGCTGCTCCGCTCCTATTCGTCTTATCGTGATGTTGTATTGCCATTAGCCAGCCTAAATAAATGGACTATTAAACTGTAAAATAATTTTAGAAATGCAACCAGTAGTTTCTGAGATCCTAGTACAAACAAACTCTTCAGTTTTATTATATCGTGAGCAAACCTTAAGAGACAGACAAATTAGGTTATTGTGAGCGAACCTTAAAAGATAGTCATATGCTGTTGCGGACTTTTTTTTAGAACTTTTTAAGAGAAACAATTTCGTAACACACAATTTTTACCTAACTGTAACCATTTACGCAGCGTACGTCTCGGAAGCTCTCAGACGGTAAAAAATATTCCCCGTTTTCAAAACATTCTTGATTGCTGCTCCGCTCCTATTCGTTTTAGCGTGATGAAAAGTATACTATAACCTGCCCAGGAGTATGAAGAATAATTGTATCAATTTTCGTTAAAATCCGTCGAGTAGTTTTTGTTTCTATAAGGAACATACAGACAGACAGACAGACAGACAGACAGACAAAAATTTTACTGATTGCATTTTTGGCATCAGTATCGATCACTAATCACCCCCTGATAGTTATTTTGAAAATATATTTCATGTACAGAATTGACCTCTCTACAGATTTATTATAAGTATAGATATAGATATCAGCTATTATTCTACAATTATTTGCTAAACAACTTGTAAGCAAATCCATTAATCACATTGCACAATTTTTGCTCGTATAGGAGACGGTATCCTTTGTGATAGAAAACCAAGTAATGGGAATCTTGTTGCTATCCATGATAAGTAAGCAAACTTGGATAGCAACATAAGTTAGATTGATTTACCCGGGTTCTCCGGTTTCACTTTGACTTAAACATGGCAAAGCGATAATGTTTCAGTTGAGCCAGCAAATAAGCCTTGTGTTCTTATGCCGACTTCAGAGTCATTGTCAAGGACAGGCTTGTTGCGTTCTTCTGTAAGCGTTCTACGTGATAGTAATCCAGCGTCCCAAGAGAGGTGATTTTTGAGGTCGAGAAAGGTGTTAATGTTATCTAGATTGAATCTCATGTATAGATGGTTGGTATAGAACTATAGAGTAAGGTCGCTGTGCTTGAGCCGCTGGATTATAACCGTGTAGCCGACACTTTGGCTATACATAAAAAGCCGTCCCTCTCCGAACCTGATCTTATTTCGAGGGCTGCTGCGAGTTGGACCAGTCTCACATCGCAGTTTAGTCACCTTTTGCAGTGTTTTATCCAACGAGACAACCTTACTTTCCCTGAATGGATATAAGTAATGTGATAGAAAGAGAGGCAATTTGATATTATACAGTAGCAGACTTGACCAATTGTTGGTATTATGCCGTGAGTGGAGAAATGATCCAGAAAAATTCTCATTGGCCTAGTCTGCTTGGTTTTAACTGGAAGGACATGAAAGGATTTTTTAGTGGCGGTAAAATAAAGCCCAATATCAATTTTTACATACATTAAGCTATATATGATTCATAATATCTGATGTCTCTGCAACAACGCGGATGACGTGCCTAAATTCATCTCAACACTCAAAAAAAGTAGGTATATCGCATAATTCAGTACCTACATAGGTACCTATATATATATGTTCATGTGACGTACCCAGTCACAAGTGTTGGAACCAAATGAAATTAATTAATGTTCGGCAGTGCACATTGAACTCGAACATGACTAGAACAATGGCGGCGACGACGTAATGATAACCGTCGTGTCGGCCTTGCAACAACATTTCGAATGGATATCTACGGATTTACTACATTTCAAACATTTAAATGTAGTGAATAATTTAAATAGCTATACTTTTTCGCTCAGCGTTTTAGCCAACGTGGTAATGCGGCCAGCCTTATGGGAACCTTACCAGTTGACTTCGATGGTGAGGAATTCTTCGACACCTAGAGGGAGCATTGTCAGTTTGGTATTTTTTTTTATTTGTTGTTGTAGATTACTTTTTTGTGCATATTTTACTCTGTATATAATTGAATGACATTTTAAACATATTAAAAACTAATTCGTTTGCGCCACATAAGAGAGAATATTACCTGTTCCCGTCGCATTTACTCCCGTCGCGTTGCGTTTACTCCCGTAGCGTCTCGTCGTTAATGTTCAGTACTAGGTGAGAGAGAGAAAGAGAGAGAGAGAGAGAGAGAGAGAGAGAGAGAGAGAAAGAGAGAGAGAGAGAGAGATAGAGAGAGAGAGAGAGAGCGAGAAAGGTTTCTCGTCGCGTGTATTCCCGTCGCATTATTTTTAAGAACAATTTCGTTTATGAAAGAGGTATCCCGTGGCATTATTGTAGAAAAAAATTGATTGCCATTAAAATGGTTATTGTGCACCAACCCAAAGATAGACACATGCTGTCGCGCAATTTTTTTAGAACTTTTTAGTACATATTTTTTACATAACTATAAACATTTACGCAGCACACGCAACGAAGCTATCAAAAGGAATAACTTCCCCCGTTTTTGAAACATTTACTATTACTGCTCCGCTCCTATTCGTTGTAGCGTGATGTTATATAGCCTATGACACTCCACAATAACGTAGCTTTCTATTGGTGAAAGAATTTTTAAAATCGGTTCTGTAGATCCCGAGATTACCCCTTACAATTTAACAAACACACAAACTTTACTTCTTTATAATATTAGTATAGATATAGATTATACACACCTAAGAAGCTACTTTAAAGATTATTGTCGGCATTGTGCCTTTGTTATTTACATTATGGCAACAATGTACCGAGATACATCTGGACAATCGGAATTCGTTCCAAAGTGGTTAAGGAAAATATCATTTATTTCAGTACATGGGTACTGCATAAATATATTATTTTTCCCCGAAGTGTTAGGTATGGTCATACAATATGCAATCGTATTTCAGTTTATTTTATTGTTGTGTTGAAAGGACAGGGCTAAGCAGTGGCTCTGGAAAACTTGCTTAAAGATTAGCATTTTACGGGAATAAATATAACGATGACTTTAGTAAGGAAAATTTACTATGGCCGGCCATGGATGTGAGCACCACATGACCACTTTGTGCCATTTATTTGCGAGCGTTTCCGTGCTTTGGAAGGCACGTTCGTTAAGCCGTTAGTCCCAGTTGCCAGTAAAATGGCAGTCGATAAGCCAAGCTGTAGGCCTTTATAGGCGACTTGCAATATATTCAACAGCGGGCAGTCACAACCTGTCCATATCAACACGGCAATACGGCTCATTACCACCCAAAAAAAGCTGGAATTTGGGCATATAAAATGCCCCTGTCTACCCCTTCGGGGATAAAAGACGTAATTATATGTGTTAATTTGGAACCCACCTAAGATGGAATATTGCAAAGCGCACTAAAGACATTTTATGTGAAGTTTTTGTCCTCATTCATTGTGTATGTTCTAACAAAAATTGGGAGAAAATGGCACCCAAATAACGATTTAGACTTTTTGCGAACTACTTAGTACGATACATTGGTCACATGTACTACACATGTACATTGGTTCAAGGATACTGTACGAAACGACGGACGTAGGTATCTACTCTAAAAAAATCCGATAGCTACTGCAATCATAGTAGACCTATTGACTTTATTTAAGCACATTATTTAAAAAAAATACAGGGCAAGTGCGATTTGGTCTTGCGCGACAAAGTGCTGCCCACAAATTTTTACCCAAATTATTCATATTCATGATTAATGTTTGTGTGAGTAACAGTGATGGGCGTAATTAATTACAAAAGTAATTCAATTAATAATTGAATTACAATGTAATTAAGTTACAATGTAATCTAATTACTCAGTAATTAATTACTTTGTAATTTAAATACTTTGGATGTTCCGGTTAATTAGTTTCTAAGTAACTAGTTGCAAAGTAATTAGATTACTTTATAACTAGTTACTTTGTAATTCATTACTTTGTAATTATCATACATTCAAGCAAATCAATACCACAGCCGGCAATCCAGTATGGCCGCCGCGCCGCCGTTGTAAAAGTTCATTTTGGGTATCGTATATGGGGTATTTTGGTATGCTGAGTACGAATTTCGGGTTAATTTAGCAATCCAATATGGCCGCCGCGCCATCGTTGTAAAAGTTCATGTTGGGTATCGTATAAGGGGTATTTTGGTATACTGAGTACGAATTTCGGGTTAATTTTGCAATCCAATATGGTCACCGCGCCGCCGTTATAAAATTTCATGTTGGGTATCGTATATGGGGTATTTTGGTACGCTGAGTACGAATTTCGCGTTAATTTAGCAATCCAATATGGCCGCCGCGCCACTGTTGTAAAAGTTCATGTTGGGTATCGTATAAGGGGTATTTTGGTATGCTGAGTACGAATTTCGGGTTAATTTAGCAATCCAATATGGCCGCCGCGCCATCGTTGTAAAAGTTCATGTTGGGTATCGTATAAGGGGTATTTTGGTATGCTGAGTACGAATTTCGGGTTAATTTAGCAATCCAATATGGCCGCCGCGCCACCGTTGTAAAAGTTCATGTTGGGTATCGTATAAGGAGTATTTTGGTATGCTGAGTACGAATTTCGGTTAACAAAAAACCCCTTAAACGATACCCATCATGAAATTTTGTGATTACGGCACGGCGGCCATATTGGATTGCAAAATTATCATGTGATTCGTAATCAGCAAACCAAAAAACCCCTTAAACGATACCCATCATGAAATTCTATGATTACAGCGCGGCGGCCATATTGGATTGCAAAATTATCATGTGATTCGTAGTCAGCACATCGAAAAACCTCTTAAACGATACCCATCATGAAATTCTGTGATTACAGCGCGGCGGCCACATTGGATTGCAAAATTATCATGTGATTCGTACTCAGCACATCGAAAAACCCCTTAAACGATACCCATCATGAAATTTTGTGACTACGGCTCGGCGGCCATATTGAATTGCAAAATTATCATGTGATTCGTACTCAGCACATCAAAAAACCCCATAAACGATACCCATCATGAAATTTTGGGACTACGGCGCGGCGGCCATATTGGATTGCAAAATTATCATGTGATTCGTACTCAGCATACCAAAAAACCCCTTAAACGATACCCATCATGAAATTCTGTAATTACGGCGCGGCGGCCATATTGGATTGCAAAATTATCATGTGATTCGTACTCAGCACATTGAAAAACCCCTTAAACGATACCCATCATGAAATTTTGTGACTACGGCGCGGCGGCCATATTGGATTGCAAAATTATCATGTGATTCGTACTCAGCATACCAAAAAACCCCTTAAACGATACCCATCATGAAATTTTGTGACTACGGCGCGGCGGCCATATTGGATTGCAAAATTATCATGTGATTCGCACTCAGCATACCAAAAAACCCCTTAAACGATACCCATCATGAAATTTTGTGACTACGGCGCGGCGGCCATACTGGATTGCAAAATTATCATGTGATTCGCACTCAGCATACCAAAAAACCCCTTAAACGATACCCATCATGAAATTTTGTGACTACGGCGCGGCGGCCATATTGGATTGCAAAATTATCATGTGATTCGCACTCAGCATACCAAAAAACCCCTTAAACGATACCCATCATGAAATTTTGTGACTACGGCGCGGCGGCCATATTGGATTGCAAAATTATCATGTGATTCGTACTCAGCATACCAAAAAACCCCTTAAACGATATTCATCATAAAATTTTGTGAATACGGCGCGGCGGCCATATTGGATTGCAAAATTATCATGTGAATCGCACTCAGCATACCAAAAAACCCCTTAAACGATACCCATCATGAAATTTTGTGACTACGGCGCGGCGGTCATATTGGATTGCAAAATTATCATGTGATTCGCACTCAGCATACCAAAAAACCCCTTAAACGATACCCATCATGAAATTTTGTGACTACGGCACGGCGGCCATATTGGATTGCAAAATTTTCATGTGATTCGTACTCAGCATACCAAAAAACCCCTTAAACGATACCCATCATGAAATTTTGTGACTACGGCGCGGCGGCCATATTGGATTGCAAAATTATCATGTGATTCGCACTCAGCATACCAAAATACCCCTTAAACGATACCCATCATGAAATTTTGTTACTACGGCGCGGCGGCCATATTGGATTGCAAAATTATCATGTGATTCGCACTCAGCATACCAAAAAACCCCTTAAACGATACCCATCATGAAATTTTGTGACTACGGCGCGGCGGCCATATTAGATTGCAAAATTATCATGTGATTCGCACTCAGCATACCAAAAACCCCTTAAACGATACCCATCATGAAATTTTGTGACCCCTTGGTTGGGCCGCGACGAATCCACAGCACAGGACAGAGTTGGTAATTATGAGTGTTGGTTAATTGAATTAATGAGTAACTAGTTGCAATGTAATTAGATTAACGTGTAATTCCATTACTCATTAATTAGTTACTGCTAGTACTCATTGTAATTAATTACTCAAGTAATCTGTTACAGAGTAATTGAATTAAGCATTACAAAGTAATTATAATTTGTAACGGTTAATCTAATTACATTTTGCCCATCACTGGTGAGTAAGTAAGTACTTAAGTAAAACTTTATTGTACACCAATACCTACAACCAGTTTACAAAAGAAACAAAAGCACAAATATGTACAAATGGCGGCCATATCGCTAAAAGCAATCTCTCTTGTGAGATAGACCAGGATGGACCCAAAATATATCACAGTGAACAATTTGTGATGAAAGAAGAGAAAGCTGAAGAAAAACTCAATGTTTGTGCTTCTCGTAAACCCTTAATATGGTCATCGACTGGTAGTACTAGACTTACGATTAGTGATTGTCTATTAAGTATACCAAAATCAATTGTTGCTCTCTTCTCTTTAAATAAAAAGGATTAAAATTTGATTACCTATAGGTTTTAAATACTTATAATCTACTAGCTGTTCCCCGCGGCTTCGTCCGCGTAGAAGTCGTTAGTAAATCATTTACCTCCTTTTGCGCAGTCAGTTAAAAGGTAGCCTATGTCCTTCCCTTGTGCTCAAATTATCTTCATACTAAATTTCATCAAAATCGGTTCACCGGTTTAGGTGTGAAAACGTATCAGACAGACAGAATTACTTTCGCATTTATATTATTAGTAGGGATTCGTACCATGTATTCGTAGGTCGCATATAATTTGTTCGTACTAATAAACAGTTTAAAATAACTTTTGCAGCATTCTTATTAAAACCCTTCACAAACTGTGTGTTTGAATAAATAACAACAGGTTTTTCCATTCAAAGTTAAACGGTTTTGTTTTAAATTTGCGTCAGTGATTACCTCATGGTGTCATATTTTTAATAGCTCCATTCAGAAAATATTTACTTGCATTAATGTTATAATAATACGTATTCAGTAAGTTCCAGAACCCAACTGATCAATAATATTATACATAAATACCTAGTGGTATTTAATGAGCAATATAATTAACAAGTCCAAAGGGGTTGGGGGTTAACGTTTATTGACAGCAATATTTTAGAATATTCATCAGATTTGCCACCCCAATACATTTCGAAGGTGTCGTAAGAGGCCACTAAGGGAACACTTTGCAAAAAGATCCATTGCGTAGAGAAAGAAAATTCGAATAAAACCCGGTTGTCAGTAAATTGACAATCGTTAAGCCAAGTTGAAGGCCTTATGGGCGGCTTGAAGAGTTTCAACTGCGTGTCGTCGCAACCTGCCTGTCCATTTCAACACCGCAGTAGGCTATAGCTCCCACATAATAGGTGGTGACCTATTATGTGGGACAGAAAATTATAAGGTGAAATGTGGCTCTATACTATGCCTCTGCCTACCCGTTCGGGGATAAAGGCTTGGTTCTAATATATGTATGTATCTTGTCACCTAACACCTACTACTTATGGTTTAAGTAGTAGGTGGTAGGTGACACGTGACGCCTACTTATACTATAATTAGAAGGTGTTAGGTGACAAGATATTCTTACCAAACGGTAGTTAGACGGTTTGTCACTAGCTCACTAACAGCTCTATGGTTTGTAATTAATGGCGACCTTAGGTAACCTTGAATGATTAACGTGTTCACTGGTGCAATTTTGTGTTGGTACTTACCTTAAAAAATGCTGTTATCTTTATGACGTAAATACGACCTTAAAGACTACGTAAAATAGACGGTGGGGATTTTGACATTGACATAGTACCTACCAAAATATCTTTGATACAATTTGTGTATTAATGTAAGAAAGGCGTCATTGCATTCGTTAATCAATAAATGCCTCTTCCAACAACATTAAAATTCAAAATATCATCTCTTGAACTCGACAGCTCTTAAATTACCGTGTGCTTTTAATAAATCTCTTCCTACGCTTGTAGTGTAATGTGGTGCTAGGTTTTCTTCCTGAACATTTCAGCACGTTCTGTTTATATGTTAAGGTAGTATGGTGTTCAAGGCCCTAAGATTGTATACTATCTTATATCATTTCATAATCTTATAAATATCTCTGAATGTGTAGGAAATATTTACTACCAACTCTATATAATTAGGAGTGAATGCTATTCGCCATATTGCTCTGCTATTTATTAACCAGTGAGGCTCAGGATATGAACTGGCTACTACTACTGAATCAAGAAACCAGCCCAGGTATCTTATACCACTTGACTGAAGAGGCCATTACTTAACATGTTTGAATAGGAATGCGGTAAGTATTGTCTAATTCCATTTCTACCTACATTAATACCACAGTAATTACACTGTCACTTTGAAAATGGCGTTTACTTTCAAAAATCTATTTGTTACGGGTAATACGCTGAAGCTAACACTAAAACTTTGTATTTCGAAAATAAAATTGACATGACAATCTATTATTTATGAAATAGAAGCACATGCTATTTTTATGGAGTGCCGTCCTAATACCGATAAATTCTCAAAGTAAATGGCACATTGCTTTAGGGTGAAAATGATATGAATTTGAAAGGAGTAAATGATGAGACGACGAGTAAAAAGGATGGATGAAAGAAGAATATTGGGAGAGGCCTACGTCCAGGAGTGGACTGCCATAGGCTGAATTGATTGAAAGAAGAAAACCCTAAATAAAGCCACTATCAACTAGCCAATATCCTAAATTAAATTGTAACAAGGGCAAGAGAATGATGGTGTAAATGCAACCAAGTCGATACAAAGTACTTGGTCTAGTTCCATTACATTTATAAAATTTACTCATTCATTATTTTTCGCGAACAAAATTTAAATAACATTTAGGCCACGATAGTGTCCCTAAACGAGATACCAAGCAATAAAATACTTAATTAAGTACTGAATAAACGATGTGTGATGTACACTAAATAAATTCATACTTTGTATTATTTTTTCGTGTCTACATATTACCTGTGTGCCGTGTTACACTCTTCATATTATGTACTTCAAAATCCCCCGTTAATATTAGGATTTTAAATAATGAATGGAAAATTTTACGATTTGTTGACAATTATATAACTGCCTTTCTCCCTTGGGTAGTAACGTGATGATACTCGTATATTTAGCCAATAACCTTCCCTAATACATGCGTGAAGTAATTCAAACAGAATTCTCAAAATCAGGTCTGTAGTTCTTGAGGTTAGCCCTAACATCCAAACTCACAAACTTTACCTCTTTATAATATTAGGATAGATAGATGTTACAATTCGATGTTGTCATTTTTATTCCCAGCATATTACAATGATCAACGAAGGGGATCGAAATAATGATAATCATTGTCATTATTGTATACGTTGAACATTCAAAATGTGGGTTTCGAATCATGTTAATATGAGGCTCAGAGGTAAACTTTTGAATGTAGTAATCATGTTGTTTGTTTCGCATTTGTAAATGAGGAGGGCTCTTCGAAGATCTTTCGGGAACAAGCCAGGCTCTCCTGCAAGTGGTACACCAGCTGATTAACGGATAATGTCTCGGCAAAAAAAAAGAAAAGGCGATATAAAACCTGCATACAGCTACCGACCTTTCCAGGGTGGTATATTAAGACCAATATTAAGTTGACACTGCGATAAGTTGATTTAATTGTTTCACTCGTTTTTATGATGTCCCGGCTAGAGAGAAATTGCGAACGATCACCGCAGTAAGCAACTTTCGAGATGACCGGTTCTCGGTTACTTTGAAAGGCACGTTTGCTATATCTGAACCTTATTATTTCTATAGCAATCAAACAATGATTAGATATAAATATGCAAAGATTGTATGGTTAACATTATGGTTATCAACCAAGATCATTTATAATCGCAGCTAATTGCAGAAAGATTGATAGTTAATCATCCGTTTAACCTTGAATGACTCAAAGCCAGATTTGTTTGAATGACAGCTACACTATACCGCCAGAGTTTGTCATAATTTGTTCTAAGTCAGGAATGTTGGAACGACACTAGTGTTTTAAAAACGACTCCACTGGTTTTGGTAAAATTTATTGTATGCATTTGGCAGTTATGAGAATAATCGTAAAGTATTTTTCACTTTCAACTGTCGTTCACATCTTGAAGTCTCGCGTCACTTTGACATTTCAATTAGTACAAAGTAAATTGAAATTTACAGCACAAGTTTATTTTTTTAAAACGTGATTATTTCACACATATTATTATGGCAAAAGAACATTAGCAAGATCAGGTGGTATGCAGGTAAAGATGGTAAAGTGATATCAATCATCAAGTCTGTCAAATTCTATTGTGTATGCAGTTCTTTTGGCTCTGACTGAAGTCTGTAAAGACTTAGTTTCAAAAGCTCAATATCAATGTTGTATTGACATTTACCTACTTAGTTTTATGTTCATTGATTTTGCAAATTTTAACGATATTTCATGATGTTTTTTTTACAAAATGGAAACATTTCTCTAGACACAACTTTACTCTGAAAGATGATTGTAATGCAGTAAAGAAGATCAATTGGTTTCGGTTAGGTGCTAAGCAGACGCCAGATCAATGTGCTTAGCGCATTAAGTACCCAGCTGTTCAGCGCATTGCCTACAGGGGCACTGACCAGCCATTGACCACAGGTTAAAGGTCCCTGAGCAAGTTGTCTTATGTTATTTTAAATAAATTGATATGCAAATGTTAATATACTTCTATTTGTATTACCTGGCCGAGAGGCAATTTCGTGATGACGCACGTTGTAAACTTTTTAGAAAAACTTGCCATTGCATCCAAACCCAAAACATCTGCTATCATTTGTGTCCATCACGCTAGTCAATACTTTTTGCTCTAATTCTTCTGCCGGGAGTTTATGAGTCGATTATCTGTTCAACCGTTGATCATGACCATAACATAAAACGTAATTATCTACTAAACTCTAAAAACGTGCTGTACAGAGGGGAACGTGACAAACATTCTTCAGTGTTATCCTTACAATGTTATAATTATGTACGCAGATAGAACACTATGAGAAGCATTTCCTGATTTGGCACTATCACACTTACTTCAATGCTAGAATGGCATAAGGCTATAACAAATACAAGGAGACTACAAACTACCTAAGTGGCTCCAACCACACCTCCATCCATTATACTGTAGGTTTTATGTTCTAGCTAATAAAGCTGAAAGTCAAATTGAAAATCTTATACACTACAGCTATAAAAATAAACTGCTCATTGTATGCTACATACCAACTAGTACATAATCGAACGCAACCGTCAACTCGATGAATTTCATCAATACCTACTGCGAATGAATCATCTCATGTTAAAAGACCGGTATCTTTTTAATGGTGTTTTTTTGGGGCGTTTTTGTTCTCGAAAAAGTCTTTGACATTGTAACTCTACAATGTGATGCTATGCGCGCTTGTTGGTTAACAGCTGATCAAAAAACTATAATAATATATTATAATTCACATCACGCCACATTTTTTACTTAAAAATCACGTGATGATAGAAGTTACAATGACTATGTGTAAACAAGGTGCCATCAGTGCGCTGAGTATCATCATCCAATTTTGAGTTCGGTTGCAGGTGAATGCGACTCTTCGAAACTTGGGGCCAAATTAACTGCTATAATCTCTCGTTTACACGTTCCTAATAAAGTGACCATTGGCACAATATATTATTCTCCGCTACGAAGACTCGGGTTTACTTCTATCACTTCTGTAGGAAGAGCAGATATTTATTTTCCACGTTTCTAAGTGGTTCTGCAGTTGTCATAACTATGAATTTCTTCAATTAGGGAGTTTCTAGTGTAAATTCACTGAATCTTTTTCATTTCCACATGAAGCAGCTCTTGTTTGTGTCATTGAAGTCATATTTCACGAGTTGCTTCAAAAAGAGATTGAAAAGCAACAGAATGGGTGGTACTGTAGATATCTTACAGTAATGTGATGTACCAGAGCATCTGTTAATGTGACCATGTGATATAAAATTTTAGCACAGTTAACAATAGAAGAACCTCCAGGATAGAAGTCGAATTGTAAAGGAATTTCAAATGCATTTCATCATCCCCGCAGACAAATTGATGTCTTGTATTAGTTAATTTTTTTTTAAATTTAGATTGTTTTTTATTCTGGGGACAAGCAGAATTATTGTGAACGCTAGTCCTTCTACGAAATGTACTTGTGAGTACAGCTATTCAAGGTACCCGACGCTCACCGGAGGTAGACTTGAATGGAAAAAGAATAAGACAATTCTTACATACTAATGTAAGTAGGTAGTTGCAAAATGCATTACATCGCAAAGAGTTCAACCACTTTTATGTAGGTTTACGACTTTTTGACAGGAAACAATAGTTACGTGCAAACAGTCAGAGGACTTTGGCTCAATGAACAAGCTTTTTAAGATTAGCTTTGTTGATAATGATGGTGATGGCTTGGTAAACATTTGTTCATCTCCAAATGTGTTGACTAGCAGTGCTATGTCTATTTGTTATCATTAAAACAGTCATTATTGTTGCTCTGCTAAAATAATACCACTATTTCAGCAATCAGAATAAATGACAGTACTATTGATGTCACGAAATATGTCAATAACCAATATTACTGAGAGAGTAATGATGTTATTCATAGTAGTTCTGGCTTCTGCTCATGAAAAATTCGTTCTGAAACAAACTCCGAATAGTGATGAATGGACCGTTTTGCATGGTGATTGAATCGGTAATGTGGTTTCCAAGGTGCGCGAAACTAGGGCGTATTTTCAATGTTTTATTGCGTATTGTAACCGCAACGTGGGAAGGATGTGTATCCGTTGGAAATTTACTAACTGTCATGGTGAACCCATACATGAGGGATATACACGGTACTATAAACTATTTCCTAACTAAACCATGAGGAGACCTCTCAATAAGGTCTTCAGGACTAATCAATATACAAAGATAACAGAGCTATAAAGGTAACTAATGGCGAATTCAATAAAAACATTGGATATTTGAAGGCTGTGTGTCTAGAAACATTCATTGAATTATCTAACTTAACTTCATCTGTTGAAATACTATACTTTACTTAGATACTTAGGAGTAAGACTTTTTGTATTTGTCTATCAAATATATCCTTTATCACGTTCAACATCGATGTCTGAAGCTGTAAATGAATTTGCGTTGCATCCCTTACACTCTTGATATGGGTAGTGGATTTTATTCTCTAAATGTAATAAAAAAAGAATGTCACATACGCTGTTATCAGTCTAAGGTTGCACTTCAGGAAGGAACTAGCTCAATGTAGAATTCGTCAATGTCCTAGAAAAACTAAGGGATCGATACTGCATTGATAGGTATTGTGTTGATACAAGCCGCGGATATGCGAGGAGGTCTTTAAGAGTGTTGCAAAATAGTCATTAGGGTGCCAAACAACAATAATATCACGTTGAGTTTAGTCTGAAAATCAAACATTTTTGATTTAAACAAAAATCTACATGCAGTTACTAACTTAAATCATTATTATTGTGTTTTTTAGGAATTGTGTGGTCCCAAAATGGCAATACAGTATTCAGGTCATATCACTGAAATAAGGTTTTAGTGACAGTTTTGACTGAAGACTTTGCTTTTACTGAATGTTCTCTTTCAAATTAGGAACTATCACACTGACAAGCATTGGGGTTATTTTGTTGCAGTTTTTAATTCCTATGACCTCTATTCCTTCGTCGTTAGATTAGACCTCTAAGTACCATATTGATGCATTCTCTAGTTACTGTACCACAATTCTATTTAGATTAGTAATTTGTACTTTCCACCATGTATATGACTGTTTACTTCATATTGATGAACTCTTGTTTATTGACATTGACTCTTGGTTATTCACCGGCATGAGAAAATAATTAAGAGATTAGGTTGAGATTAGGTACGTAATAATATAGGTAGGTATTTTAATCTTGTATAATACTAATTACTAAATCGAACATAGTGATCTCTTATTATGTATAGCTGATAATTCTGATATGAACACTAGTAGGTAGTATGTACCTACTTACGAACATTATATTGTATCTATTGAATTATAGTTTATGAGTAAGTATACATAATTATATTTATTTCTGAACGTTATAAAGGTCTCAATTTATCGCAGACCTTACATAAATACTGGTAATCTCGTGTTTGACTTATTATACAATAAATGACTTACTATTCTCTACTGAGAATATATTAAACAGTTCATCTATGTACTGATTTTGTTCATAAAGTTTACACAAATGAAATAAAATGTCTGTACCTACAGACATTTTGTTTCATTTGTGTAAACTTTATTAATTACCAAAAATTTTAGATCATGTTTCGATTCTTGAATAAAATACCAAGAAATGCAGATATCTCCGGGTTATTGTGCCAGTTATTTTTATATTGGCAGTGTTGCGAGTCAATATATCTACTCGAAATAGTTTTTACAAGAACACGCCATGTGGCGACGAGATTCGATTGCGGGGTTTTTAAAAAAGAATGGAACGCGATAGTTTAAAAGTTTATGTTGTTAATTTGTTTTTTTTTTCACTATGGAAATAATAGCTCAGGGTACATTACAATAAAGCCTTAACTGAAATGATTCAAGGTGGCCGTTTAATGCTATTGGTTGACTGTTTCGTAAACGTTTTAACACGTGTAGGTTGAAATTATTATCAATGTCGTCATGAGCGCCAACTGTCTTTATCAGGCATGTACAATGTTTGAGGTTACAAAGCCAACTTTACACGTTTAATATATTTCATTATAAAGCAGTAATGTACACTTGTGTTTGAGATATAGCTACAAGAGAAAGCCTAATAAGTTATTAAGGTGAACGTTATTAAACACTTTTCTGACTTAGATACGAATATAAATAAAACTACACATACGGATTACGTTTGTGGATAGGTAGGTATGTTATGTATTCATTAAAATTGATTACACTTTAACCTTTTCAAATATACGTCATGTAAGATATAAATTAGGTACTTATGTAAGCATGTGATACTTTACTAAAATTAACACTCACCTTCATATATGGACCTATCATAAAGAAATTTTCCTTATGTTTCGCGAAATAAAATTTCACGAAACCAATCAAATTGTAAATTACAAAGTTTTCCTTGCACTCAGAGGTTTATATTAAACGTTTCACAGCAATTTCTATCACAGAACTTTTTTTATTCACAAATTAGTATACAGTCTACAATGTCACAATTTATATTATTACGAGACATTAAATTCGAAAAGAGAACACGTTTTATTTCTTTTTCGGCATTATTTAGGTATGTATCGGCTGCTAATAACAAGGATGTTTGAAAATAGAACGTGTATTTAAATTTGCGGCGGGAAATGTATAGAACAGCGCGCGGCGCGAATGTCTACCGTGTGTTGTCTGAGCGGTGACTGGCTGAATACCGCTAATCCCACTACTCTTGTATATTCGCGGACCTTAAAAAAATAAATACGTAGAAGTGTGATGATGATGGAAGATGACTCGTTTCGTAGTAATTATTTCGTTTCGATTTCTAATATATGACTGTAAGGCTCTCAGCAAGATTTAATAGCCTTAAATTTGAAAGAAAACAAAATTGGCAACAATATCCGAAGTAGGCAGAGCTAGAAAACACAAATCTTCAGGCATGATTTATCTTGTGGGCAGGTCATTCAAAAGTTGCATGTGAAAATAACATCTATTGCTCAATAAAAACAAGAAATAAAGTACCTAAGGCGAGAAGCATTTTTTACGTCAGAAATTCCCCTCTTGAACTCAAACCAACTAAAACCACACTTCCTTTTAATGCAGGGCGCCCTTGGTAATACCTACAATATCCCAGGAAAAATCAGATACACTTATCTACATTATACATACATACTTAGATAAGTGCTGAAAATATTAAGTCAAAAACAATTTCACATTCATACAAGTAATTCATTTGTGTTAATAATAAAATTACCTAAAGAATCGGAAAATTATAATTTTGTCCAAGGAATTTAAATAGTATGACAAACTTCAATGACCTGAGGTCATAAACACCATTATTAAGATAATGGCCTAGTCGACGTCCTTCAAAGTTGCTTAACTCCTGCTTATGGAATCCTAAACTGTACTCTTATAGGTACCTATCTGTACTAAATGAAATTAACATAGGCTATACTAGCTGACACTCGCAACTTCGTTTACGTCACCTATGGGCCTATGCATTGAGAAGTATTTCTACATCAGACTCCAAGGAGCGTATGAAACTGACCTGTTTGCTTAATCATGAAAGAGTTTAGAGATTAAGTCTATTCTAAAACGATTCAGCCCGTGGATTGAATCATTTCACAATACCCGCAAATCGAGTATAAAACTGTTCTCATTTAGCAACTCTCAAGGGCCTGTATCTACTATTTATTAATGGCACTGTCTTCAATATTATATTTCTTAATTAAAATACATAGGCATTATACTATGTGCTTAGTAAATTTTATTTTTCAGTTTTTGTTTGAAGTCGGTTTTAGTTTTGTTAAAAAAATTTGTTTCATTATTTTAAGTGACGGATGGACTGAAAAATCTATAAAATATATATCTAGGAGTAAAGTTATCATCAATACAGATCAATCAAGCCCAAACACAAAGTAACTGCTATAAATCGTTAAGGAATTATCTCGACTGTCTTTTGACCCTATCATCAATTCGACTCTAGATCTTCATTAAATTGTAGTACATACATTAAAGCAACTAATTAAAAGGTTAACAAACGCACTAGTTTTCCCTATAATTTTCGATGGTTGCCGTCGATTTCTCCTGGATCCCATCATCAGATTCTGACTTGGTGAAATGGGACCACTACAGAAATAAACCCCATACAATAAAAGAAAAGAAATTGAAATCCGTCTATAATTGACGGAAAAATTGGTGAACATAGATCATCGATATACAAAGTTTTTGTATATCGATAACATAGATACATAAAAAAACATACAGACGAATTGAGAAGCTCCTTCTTTTTTGAAGTCAGATAAAAATATCTATTATTTCAATGATAAAGGTTAAAAGTTAACTACGGACTCTACTTAGGTACTTCCGTGTGAAATCAATTTGAAATCCGCAAATACGAGTACGTTTCGAAGTTTTAGCAGATGTATCCTCTTTGCTCCTTACTTTAAAATGTAAAATTTTATGTTTATCAGTTGCGTATATAACAATCTGACGTTGTGTAAAAAATGTCTCTCATAACATTAGTTTACGTATGAACAGCATAATATAATTTCAATAAGTTTAAATTTATAAAGCAGACCGAATAAAATTCCATAGCCTCTTAGGTACATGGTTTCACAATTAAACTGTCTGCAGACAGTCGCCGCGATTTCCACAAACTAATTAAACACTATTTTACCGCTACAGGCGCCGCCATTACTTTATTGAGGCATTCGATACATTGCAACTGCCAAACAGAAGTTTTATATGTATGTATGCAGATTTGTTTGAAACTTTATTGTTATTTTGAATTGTAAAGTAAGCTTTCTACTTATTGAGCAATTAGAATGCTCCAAAATCCCTTTTATCAAGGTTTCTAAAAACATTATGGATTATAATATCTGAGAGCAAAACAACGGAAAAGCCTCTAGTTCCAAATTGATCGGTTTGAAGTTTCAGGTTGGTCAGTTTGTGAGAATCAGAAAACTCAAGTGGAAAATGAGCAACCGAAGATACTCTGTCAATGTGTTATATGGTTTTTATGCCTTCAGTTAGATCAAACAATCAATATTATTAATCAATCAATACATATAATAAAATCGTAACAAGTCGCTGTCTGTACATGGAAGAAAAATAAGAAAAAATATTATATGGGGGCTTTATGAACGCAATAGAACCCAATACAATGATTTTTAGAATTTTTATCTGTTTGTCTGTACGTTTGTGTACGCTAATCTCTGTAACCGCTTAACCGATTGCAATGCAGTTCTTTATTGTGTTAAGGTTTACTCCACTTATCATTTAGTGTTTATTTCACGTCAATCGGTTAATAAATAAAAAAGTTATATTACTTTAAAGAGTCATACGTCATACACAGACATATGAATCTAAAAATGGGCAAATCTAAACTGGCGTGCTGGCTTAATTATAAAAAAGCTTAATGATAGACTTAAACTTTAAGCTCTTTTATGTAAGCAAACAGGGCAGTTACACACGCTGCTTGATGAGTCAGATGAAGAAATACCTTTCCTTAAATACACCTTATGTGACGTAAACGAATTTGCGGGGTCAGCTAGTTCATCAATATGGAGGCTATCCTTTAAAATGTTAGAGACGATAAGATAATTCAAATCGGCAAACCATCAACTCGGTTCGGGGGATACCTAAATAATGTATCGTTCTATATGTTCATAATGTGATGATTAAAAATAAATAAATTAAGAAAAGAAAAACAATACCTAGATCTTATTAGGATAATTAGTTGTTGTTTACTCATCCTAAAATCTAAAACTTGCTAATTTAGTGTTTGATATTTCTATTTGATAGGATTTTGAACAGTCGGGTTGCCTCTGTATCAATAAAACGAATTGTACCTACTCTTCGGAATATAATTTGGAAGTGTTTCAGCCCTTTGATAACTTTATACCAGTGGTACTCGATAAAAAGTAAAAAATACAATATTATAAGAGGGCCCCCGAGAGGGACTCAATATCAAGGAGCTGGGGATATTTACTGATGGATCCCAAACGAGAATGGGTACCAGAGCAGAAACTTTTTTGGATATCGCAATCTCTTGAGGAATTCAAGCAACAAAGTAGGCGGAGTGCATGGGTAAAATCATGTTTTCAAATACTAACTGATGGTAAATCAGTTCTGCAAGCGCCATAGAGCCATACAATAACATCTGGCCTAATCATTGAGTCCAGCCACCTGGGCCTCATAGGTATATGAGAAAAAACAGTCACCGGACAATGGATAAAAGACAATGAAAAAAAAAGATAAAAGTACGAGCTGGCAAGAAATGGCTCTTCGGTAACAGCAGTGGGCCCTGAACCTATCCTGCCCTTTCTATCTGGATGGGTGAGAACCCTGCTAAACAGCATACAAGGAGCACCAGCTATACTGAACAGGAACGCGATACGTGCAGACAGGCGAGAGAGCGGTGCCTGCCAACGATCAACTCCAGATTCTTTCCCAAAATTCTGCAGCTGAATAGGATCAAGATAAGCATGATAACAGGTCTATACCTGTTACCATGCTTAGCTTGGTCCTATTCATCTGCAGAGTTTTGTATTTTGTAACTACATATTTACAGGTCACAGTCTACTTAACAAACATTGTTTTTTTTTAATTTAGGTGTCATAGAAAGTTTTTGCAGAGCCTGTATGGAGACGGACGAGATTGCCAGTCACATTCCGATGGAATCCCCGGAACTGGCGAGATCCAGGGCTTCACACCTCGGCCAGTCAGACCAGCCCGTGTATACCTACATAGAACCAGTGATTTGAATAGTGATACTACATACCTTCGACGACACTTCAAGAATTGATGGAGTCGTTAGTAAAAAAGCTGAGGTCTACAAAAATGTACTTACCTAAAAACTAATGCGCCTTTTTTACTTGGAATAGGTTCAGATACTTGAATCAAATCTGTCTCTGCGAAAACTGAGATTAGCAATAAAACGTATCGATTATAACTATTTTCACACTAAGTATGAAGTAAATTACACTATGATCACTGTACTTATAAAAACAAGTTCTAGACGTTGATAAGTATTCAGATACTTCAACAGACTGAACCAGTAAACATACTATAATGGTCTTTAGTATCACTTTTCTTGAACAGTATATATAGATAGGTACTTCGCTATCACTCTTATTACTACGTTCCTGTTTTATTATTTATTAAAGTCCTTAACACCGATTGTCACAGGTTAAAATCCTTAATAGAGGCCGTCGACTACATTGAGACAAGTACTGTAAACAATAATAATGTTAATGATGTCATACACTAGTTTATCAAGGGTTATACAACATTTAAATCAGAAATAGACTACAAGTCATTGATTACTTCTTATCTTTTTGAAATCCACTTTATTACAATTACTTCTACTGTAATCTTTATTGTTTTGATCCGCTTATATTCTTCTATACTTCACTGTAATTTTTGAACGGACTTTACTGAGAAATCTATTGAGACCGAACCTTTTTAAACTTGACGATATAATACTAATTTATAAGTATTAATAAAAATAACAATATTCTTCATTTATCGAAATATCATCATCTCAGTCAACTTGAAGCCTACTGCTGAGCATATTATTATGCCTCTCCCAGGGATTGTTACAATGTTCGGTCTTATTCCGCCCGCATCCAGTAGGCTCCCATGACCTTTATTTATTTATTTATTATACACTTTATTGTACGCCAAGATAGTATTGTAATACAGAAATTTGATACAAAATAGCAATACAATGGGCGGCCTTATCGCTTAAAGCAATTTCTGCCAGGCAACCTTTATTAGGTCATCTGTTTGTGGCCTACCCCCTTTCACTCATTTATATAGAGATACCTACGTTGTTGAAGATAGCAGCGTATTCTACTGCAGTAAAGCGGTGGAAACTTTACCGGAGCTCTATGTATGTATGGTTTAAAATCAATAAGGAAAATCAAATTGCACTGCGTTGTATCACTTCGCTGTAAACGCCTTGTTTGTTTCAAATCTGTTGACGGTACGATTATGAATCTATGGAGATAATCAGCGAAATCTGTGTCATCGACGTCATCGTTCCTTGCTCCACTTTTATGTTTAATAACTGTGTCTCTAGTCATATATTTCCTGACGCATGAAAGATATCTATCGCTGAATGATCTTGAAAGATATTTTTTACTTAGTTTAAAGTAGTCGTGGCATACTTAAGTTATGTAGGATGACTGAACTCATCTCCGTTGAGGAATAGTTTCATTCGCAAATGTTAAAGTTTAGAATGTTTATTTTGAAAGTTATAGACTAAATAAAAAGTCATCTGAATAACAATTGATTATATTTTCATAAACACATTTACGTTCTAAGTTATTTCAGTAATAGGTAAATGAATTTCCATTTACGAGTAAAATACTCTACAAAAGCAATAGATAGGTACCATTCATCATCCTATTATCCTATATCAAGATAAAAATATAACATTAGGTACTAACGGTTAGTTTAGTACACCTTGATAAGGTAACCTATTTTATTATCGAGCGGATAGCAATAGTAAATTCTTCAAAGTAGATTTTGAAAAGTTCCTTCGTCGTTCTATTTAGATTGTCCCGTTTGTTTATTTGGGTCAAATTTAGTACTTATTCAAATCAGATCTCCTTTCTTGTGACAGATGTATCTGATTTTATTTGTACACAGCTTTAGTTCTTCTAGTTTTTAGCCCCTCTATAAAATAGAGTGCAGAGGGGCTTATGTCGAGGCTTTGTCTAGTCCTCTGCGAGATATTGTCTAGTCTGTGACTCTGTCGCATTAAACTACGTCACTGAGTCACGTGGATCATCTGTTCAAAGTTTGAAATAAAACAAAAATGACAACGTCAATCGGATTGAACTTTCACAATAAACGTGTTAGAGAGAGGCAGTCTGGTGAGAACGATCTCACGGCTTTCTTGTTTTAAATCTAAACACTTAACATTTAACACGTATTGTGAGAACACGAACATAACAAATCTCCTGGCAAAGTGCTTCAATATCCACGCATATTGAAGAGCACGATTATTCTAAACAAGACCTTTCTGGTGAGGTTCCAAAATCATGGGTTATAAAGACTGGGATCGTGGGTGTTCAGTACATATAAATGGTTATTAATCGAGCACTTTGGATAATGAATACTGAGCTATTGTTTAACGTGAGAATTGATTGAATCGTATTAGCAAATACATAGTTTTAAATCCAACCTACCAAGCCTATATAGAAACTTTGATTACCTATATGATTTTAGAATAAATATAAAAATCGTAAGTAGCTAAGATTGTAAACCTAATGTATATAGGTAGTAAGTAATGCATGAAGTCTTATTTTAATCAAAACTAAAGTTAATAATCAAATGAAATTATTACACAAAACCAAACCATTGTAGATCTTATAATCGTGACTCCTTTTAGCTTTAATGATTACAAAACTATATATCTATCTGAAAAGCTAATAAAACGTACATAGAGAGTTTGTTAGGAGTTCAAAAGCTCCAGATTAAGTTTTATTGAAATTAATATGTTGTAAAACAGTTATAAATATTTACATGAGTAAACATAGGTTCATAGGTTCATCATCACGCCTTTATCCCCGAAGGGGTAGGCAGAGGCATATTATATACCCACATTTCACCTTTTAATAATTTGTCCCACGTAATACGTTGTGAGCCGTATTGCCGTGTTTAAATGGACAGGCGCAGGTTGTGACTGCCTGCTGTTAAAATAAAGCCTTCAACTTGGCTTAACGACTGCCATTTTACTGGCAACCGGGACCAACGGCTTAACGTGCCTTCCGAAGCACGGAAACGCTCAAATAAATGTCACAAAGTGATCACATGGATGGTCACCCATCCATGGACCGGCCATAGTGAAAGTTGCCTACTGCAGTGATCGTTTACAGAACACTGAGTCTGCGGGGCCACGAGCGCTTCTCAAAAAAGTAAACATGTAACAGGTAACAACAATATACCTAAAAACCAAATATTTATTATATTTTAGTAAAATAAACAAATTTATTAGTACACAGAGTAACACAAAGTTTTGTATGCCACTGCCGCAAACAGCCATTGTAATACTCGTGCTGATCTATTGTGCCACTCGGCTTCGCTTCGTTTGCTTTTTTCTTGACAGTGGATAACTATTATTTTATGATTTGTCTGGCAAACTATACAAAGGCAAATACTAGGAATCAGTAATTCATTTTAAATCCGTCCTTTGAAAGTTTGTCAAATCCGACGATTAGAGGTTTACGATCTCATATTGTCATTTTGAACGTTTCATACATTCTAGGATATCGTCTCGTGGATTTTTCGTGAACTTGTATAATAATTTTCCATATAATTTTTAAGTATAAATATGTTTGCGGTGCAACTTGTGTTGACACTCTGCCCCGTCCAATGTTCCTAAAACAAAATTAAAAGGCTGAAAATATGAAAATTAATAAGTTTAAGGGTCTTGACATAGTATAGTTTTCTTCCAGTCGGTGTCGAGACCCTAGGTCCATCGGGTCCGAATGCGCATAATTTTTTCAAGAATTTGAAAAAGCGCCTGGTACCGTCAAGTGGTGAGTCTGGTGACCCCAGGGCTGGCAGTTTTCTCGCTCAGCGAATAGGTATTGCTATTTAAAGGAGGAATGCTGCTAGTCTTTTAGGCACAATGCCACGGGGGCCTTATTTAAGTTTAGTTTATATGGTAATAATGTAAATATATGTATCTAATAATTATGTTTTACAGTATAAATTGTTTACAACTTTTTTTAACACAGGCATATAAGGCATTTTTTTCTCCAACAGTAGTTTGATGAAATGTTACTTATTCATGCGTTCAATTTTAGAATGAAACTTCCTGGAGAGATTCCAAGACAGATTCTAGTATGACAGACAATATGACACATGATTCTCAAAAAAATATGTTAAAATAGAGACATATAAATAATGGATGATTGTATAAATGATGTATTTCAAGAAAAATGTATTAAATAGAGAAATAGAGTTGGTAGATACAGCATTTTAATGAGAAGAAAACTTAAGCATAGCTAATAGTTGAAAGTCGATCGCTACCCGATGGTAGATGGCGCTGTTGAAAGGGACTCTACATAATATTTTTGTAAAATCATTATCGTCATAGTTTAAATAGTTTTCTAGTTAGATCATACGAGCTGATGCCCGCAGCTTCGCCCGCGTATAAAAATGTGCCTATGTGTTATTCCAGACTATAATGTATCTCTGTACCAAATTTCAACCCGATCCGTTCAGCCATTTGAGCGTGAAAGAGTAACAAACATCCACACTCACGAACTTTCGCGTTTATAATATTAGTAAGACTATATATTTCTTAAGTTACGTCCACTCTGCACTTATTTTAACTCCTGCAGACTGTTTTTACTGTTCAAGTTTGAACCTATTCCTAAGTAAGTAAAGTAGACTAAGTTTTTTTTTCTTTTTTTTTCCGGACCTCTGCCATGGGCAAAGCCTAGTGAGTACAATATTTACTTGCTAAATACTTTTGCGAAGCTAGCCCCGCGGGGCTTATAGAACTTCTTCAAGAGATGGCGGGGGGGGGGGGGGGCACCTCGACTCGTCTTATATACTAATTAGCCTTGGCGACTGCAGTGCCGGCACATTCGGGCGCACTATCGTGATCCCATCCGTACCAAGCCACTGCATCGCCAGCCTTGTCTTCGTCCATCATGGGTAGCACCCTACGCCCCCGCCATCTCGAACCTATCTAAGCTATAACATGGTACAGATAATCCTCTTTCACTCCAATCCATATGGCAACACATTAGACAAGAAGCCGTGAAACGGTCTCACCCAACTGCCCCTCTGTGAAAGTGAAAGTTCACTCCGATTGACGTTGTCATTTTTGTTTTATTTCAAACTTTGAACAGATGATCCACGTGACCTAGTGACGTAATATAATGCAACTGAGTCACAGACTACAAACAAAGTCTCGCCATAAGCCCCTCTACAATCTATTTTATAGAGAGGGGCTAAAAGCGCCATATATATATTTTACCTACGGTAAAACTACCCAAAATTAAACGTACTACCCGTTCGCTCTAAGTTTGCCGGTCGCCTCCCATACTTCGCCTCTATATAGATAGTCTTTTGGGGGGTATACCGTCATAATACCAGAAATCATAATGCCTTTACTTAAAATGCCTGAGCCCAAAAAACCCGAAATCAAAATATCAATATTCAAAAGGCAAATATTTATAATATAAATAATTTAAAATGCCTTACGGTCGAATAACCGAAACCCAAAAAACAAATTTATCAAATACCTTATCCTAAAATGTTCAAACACAAAATACCTTTTTTTTAACATGATTTAAATCCTACATGGATGCTATATATCTGTGAATGGTTAACACCCCGACTCAGAGTATCCCGACTCGGATAGGTTAGGTTAGAAGACTAAGGCGGGAGCGAAGCGAAGCGGAGCTCCCGCCTTAGCCTTCGTGGTTATTTTTTTTTTATTTTTCGTTAGCCCACTGTAGTACTTTTGTAACTCTGAATCAAAGTGTTTTAACATGAGGTAAATCCTACATGGATACTATGCCGGACTCCTACCGACTAAAAACCACACGTATCCTACATTACAGCCTACAGTTGGGAGCCCCGGGTAAGCCCTCAGACGGATACCCAAGGACCAACAGACCTACGGCTACAACTGCGGCTTCACTTAGGTGGGGGGGTGGGGGGGGGGGGGGCCTCAAAATAAGATTCACATTGTATTCTATTTTCGGTATTTTAAATTAAGGATATTTGAAAATTTGTATTTTGAATTCTGATATAATAATTATTTGTATTTTAAGTTTAGACATTATAAGGTAAGGTGAACTGAAATAAGGCATTTTGAATGTTGACACGGCGCTCCACACGCTGGTGGAGTGCGCGGCGTGGGCACAACAGCGACAGGTCCTCGTAGTGGGTCTGGGCGTGGACACTCTCTCGCTTGAGGCCATGGTGCGAGCCATGCTCTCCAGCGGGAGTAAGTGGGACTGCGCCGCCTCTTTCTGCGAGCAGGTCATGCTCGCGAAGGAGGCGGCGGGCCGGGTGCGGGAGAGAACTCTCCCACCCGAGTTCCGCAGTCGGCGCCCTGGGCGCCGCCGACGTGTCTTCGCCGAGGACTATCGGCCTCCATGACCGGGGGTCTGAGGACGGTGAGAGGGCCGCTCACCGTCCTTACAGAAGCAGGCCCATGACGGCAGCGTGACGTGAGCACTCATGCACGCCCCCCCTTAGAAGCGGGGTCACACCCGAAATCCCCCATAGACGCGGGATTGCACCCGAACCACCCCCTGGGCGAGGCCGCATTGGCGGCCGTAGGTCTGTTGGGAGTCACGGGACATCCTTCCTGAGGGCTTACCCGGGGCTCTCAACCATAGGCTGTTGGGCGTTACGTGAGGTTTTTTAGTCGGTAAGAGTCCGGCATAGCATCCTACAAGGATTTTCCCTCACGTTAAAAAAAAAAAAAAAAAAAAAAAAAAAGGTATTTTGAATGTTAAGGTATTTCGAATTCGGGTATTTTGGCCTAATGCATTTTAAGTAAAGGCATTTTGATTTCTGGTATCTATATATATAAAAACAAGAACTGACTGACTGACGATCAACGCACAGCCTAAACCGCTGGGTCTAGAACCATGAAATTTCGCACAAATGCTCCTTATGTCACGTAGGCGAGCAATAAGAAGGGATTTTTGAAAATTCAACTCCTAAGGGGGTAAACAAGGGTTGCAAAGTTTGTATGGGACAACGTGATTCCTTGGTCCGATCTTCTTCAAATTTGGCATGAAACATCTTTAACTGTATTAATGGGAGACGTGTTTTGTAATTAATTGAAATTTATTTTTTAACATGGTTAAAATGGGGTTTAAAAATATTTACGGGGGATTTGCCTCATAGTTCTTAATAATACTCCATAGTCGGTACCTACTTTATAATATTTTTTTTGACACATTGTCATGTTTGACAGCTCAATTCGATTTAAAAAAGATGGTCGCAATATTAGTATTGTATTCTCTTTGGCAATATTTGATAAATGTAAAAAAAAACTAATAATAATTTTATTAAAACTGCATATTTATTGATTTTTGCCCTTCAATATGCGGATTTCATATTTTGTATGTCATAAATACATTTGTAAGAAGGAAAACCTGTACATGTCTGCTTGGAATTATGAAAGAACAAGTTCTAGGTAAGGTGTACACAGTTTCGATTATCACAGAGTATTTATTACCATCTTCGCTTACTTTCTTATTTTATACAGGGATAATACAAACGATCAGAGGCGTTATAGATGAACATTTAGCAGATGAAATCTGAGTAAATGTCTGGTCACAATAGGAGAAACTATATTAGTACGGGCTAAGAATATAGACTGGGTTGTCTCAGCCTCGAAAGTCTGAAGACCTACACAATCCAGAAATACGAGACACAAAGAAGTTCAGATATCATTTACTTAGCAAAAACAGAGAATGCTCTCTAAACCAATTACGAAAGACATTAGGTATAAATTTTTACAATAATATAGATTTTTTTTTTTTTTTTTTTTTTATTGTTTCAATACAAACATTAGATTTACAATAATTATGTAATGGTTACCAAAAAACCTTTACAGGTTTGTCCAGGCAACCGAAGTTTTAATCGACATCAGCGCACCAAACAATTTTTAAATATTACATCATCTTGATCATTATAATCTATCCCATACATAATATTACAGTTACGTTACTTATTTCATAAAATATTTACAACTACTATCAATAATACAACGGTTACAATTGTTCTATACCGTACCCAACACAAAAAACAAAATACATAAAATTATGGATGACATTCTTAGACCTATTTTTCCTTCTCGTTATAATGTGGGTAGATAACTTTAGAACTAAGTACTCCAAAGTTAGTCTCTGCATTTCAAAGCAGCGAATGTGCCGGTACATTTACATTATTAAAGGTGCCTTCAGACTACGTCATAAAACAAATACAATACCGTTTAGCATAATAGGTATCTACCTATTTCATAACAATCATATCTCGAACTATCCATTCATAATGAACACATTTACATTTATCTATACCATACAATTATATTAGATTTCACCCACAAACATAGATTTACCATACGTTAATATTAACTTGCTAACGTACCCATTCACTCGTGCGACATCGACAGTCTGAAGTCACTCTTATATCACATTCGAGGGTTCGCAGGCGCATGTAATGTAGCCGCCTCCCTCCAGTTTTATACAAGATAACAATGTTAGTTGTTGCAATACAGCGTGTTTCCATTTTGTGAGTAGGTATAATTTTAATAAGTTTTTTTTTTGTTTTTATTTAATTTCAAGGATATTGTCTTGGGTGATTGATAACTATACGGTATATTATTGGGGTAATAGATATAATAAATGGAAAATAAAAGTGCATGTTGAGGTTATTTTGCCGAATATATATATATAGACAAATATAATTAATAATATAAATATATGAATATTGTTTGATGTAATAAATAAATAAATATATCATGGGAATTTTTAGTGTTAATACTTGTATTGCAAAAAACATGTATAGAGTCATAGATTACATTGTATAACTTGTGTGGAAATAAATACCTACATATAATTATGACTAAGGCTAAGCTCATTTTTTATAACTTCCAAATAGTATTTTTTTAATTTTTGTTTACAATTTTTTGCGTTAAGTGTATCTCTAAAGGCGACCGGCAACTGGTTGTACAGTCTAGGAATAAGGTATTGATAAGTTCGTCGGCCATAGCAGTTATTACTCCGGGAAATTGTAGTTACGTTTTTTCTGCTAATTTGTCGAGTTACAACTTTTCCTTCCATGGGAATCAGAAATTGTTGAGGACGAACATATTGTTCGCTGAGCATAGCGCACTGCACCAGTTCCTGTACCGGTAATACCTCGCAGTAGCTAAAAAGACCTCTGTAGTTTTCTTGATAGGCTTCTTTGATTTTTCTGGGAACAATTGTTTTGAGTAACTTTATCTGAATGTTATATATCCTGTCTAAATACGTTTTGTAAGTGCGACCGTAGCTAGTGATACCATAAGTAATAGTCGACTCAGCCAAAGCGATATATAAATTTCGTAGTATTTTAAAGGGTATCTTATATTTCAGGATGTAGAATTTTGCCAATAAAGCCCGTAACCTATCACACACTTTTTCCACTTGTGACGCCCAGTTGAGCCGGTCATCTACTACCAACCCAAGGTAAGAAGTGTTCCGTGCCTGTCTGATACTTGTACAATTCCCCGCACACTGGCCTCCATTGTATAGGTGCAAGCACATGTGACTGTGAGCCATTATCTTGATCTTATTCAGAGCTTTCGTGTTATGCGCAGATCTCACATGAAGTAGTTGGGTCTTTTCAGCGTTTAATACTAGACCAGCATCATGAGACCACATGCTTAGTGTTGTGAAATCAGTTTGTAATTTTTGCTTTGCCACATCTATATCTTTGTCAGCTGCAATTAAGCAAGTATCATCAGCGAATTGATATATATCACAATGTTTTATGACTTGTTTAGCGTCATTTACATATGTTAGGTAGTGTAGTGGCCCGAGCACTGATCCTTGCGCTGTGCCCATTGTGACCTGAACCATGTCACTGGCAGCATCTCCAACCTTTACTCTGTAGTTTCTGCCCTTCAGATAGTCTTTACACCAGCTGAGTATTGGCCCACGAATTCCATTTGCCTTCAGTCTATCAATCAATTGATTATGCCTTAATGTATCAAACGCCTTACTATAATCTATGAAGAGCAGCAAAACATGCTTTCGCTCATCCAAATGAGAATTGACTACATCTGTAAATTCTGTAAGCAATAAAGTTGTACTTTTACTAGGCCGGAAACCAAATTGTGTAGTAGTTAGTACATTGTTTTTCTCATAATAATTGTATATTTCACACGATACAAATTTTTCGACTATCTTGTCTATTATTGGAAGTAATGTAATTGGTCGATAGTTACAATACTTTGCCTTTTCACCTTTTTTAAATACTGGTCTTACTAACCCACTTTTAAGTTCAGTAGGGTAGCTGCCCTGTGACACACTTATGTTAATTAAATTAGTTATAGCTCCTACAATTTTTTTACTGATATTTTTTATATCCACTGCTCGTATTTTATCAATTCCAGGTGCTTTGTGTGGATTTAGTGTGTGAATTATCTTATGTATATCCTTTTCTGTCGCTTTTCTAAAGAAAATTGATTTGTCAGCTGGTATAATGTAATTTTGTTTATTCAGGAGAGGTTTGTTACATTTAGGCACAATATCAGCCACGTCCTTTTCAAACTCCAGAGCAAAATTATTAGCAATTTGTTTTTCATTTTTGATAGTCTTACTGAAGGCTTGTTGTAAGACATCCTCAATTGACTTGTTAATTCTGCCCATGAGCTGATTGATTATGGACCAAGATTTTCGTGGATTATTTTTATATTTGTCAATTTCAGCAGTGATATATTTGTTGCGCACTTTTTCAATAAGTTTGTGGCATTTATTTCTTTCTGCATTATATCTAAGCCGGAGAAGTCTATTTGTTGGATCTTTCATACAAAGTATGTAGTATCTGTCAATTTTACTACATTTATCTTTAAGTTTATTATTTATCCATTTTGTCTGATTTCGTTTTGATGATGGACTTATAATTTTTGTTTGAGTCGAATATTTATAAGCTTCGTCGAATTTATCTCTTATAAAGCTATATATCCGATTAGAACAATTCATTTTGTACGTCTGTTCCCAGTCGATTTTATTTAATTGATCATATAATGTTTTTTTATTTATTGAATATATATATTTTTTTGGAGCATGCTGTATCTGACGCACTCCGTGCAATGTAGCAACGGTCATGCGATGGTCGGCTAGTACGGTGCCGAGCGCTGCCGAGTGAATGTCTCCCGTGCAATATCGGACAAAAATGTGGTCAATACAAGTCTTTGTCACACAGCATTTAGTTACTTCAACTCGTGTATAATCCGAAATAGCGCACTGGAGACCTTTCTCGGACAGAAGGTTTATGTAACGCTCAGTTAAAATGCTGTTCTCTTTTAGGTTTATATTTATATCACCTAACAGGACAAAGTTATCTTTAGGGCAGTGCTTGTTTAGTATTTTTGGAAGTTCGGTTTTTAGAAATAGATGTTTACTGTTATCTGGAGGTCTATACAACGCACATATAAATATAGAATAACGTTGTGATGTTGTGATATTACCTAGCATGCATTCACAATGCAAAGTGTTGTGATTTACCTCATTGAAAGTGTGCTTTTGGTGTACGTATATTATAATACCGCCACCCTTTCGACTTTTTCGTACTTTCGTGTACATTGTGTAGCCCTCCATGTTGAACATATTGCATAGGGATTCCGATACATTGACTTCTGTTAGAATGATGACATCGATTTTATTTTTGTATTTAGCCACATGAACCGTAAGTTGTGAGTAATGCTTGACTAATGATCTTATGTTAGTATGTAGTATAGTAAAGTTATTTTGCTTAGGAATACACGATAAATAAGTATTTAGGTTGGGACAGTCTAATATTTCTAAAGTATTTTGACTAAAGCTAGAATTATCCATAACTATTAAAAACACAAAAAGTAATTGTTTAAATGGTTGTACCCATTGACCTACTCACCACACATAATGCCATTAGGATAAGGAGAGATTTTTTAAGTCTTCCTCAAACCGGATTGTTATTATTTTGCTCATGTCATTCTTACGTATCAGTACTTTACCTTCTGGGCTTATCCATACGTATTTATAGACATCCTTAAGTAGTTGCTTAGCTTGAAAGAATAGAGTTTTATTGTAGGTAGTTAAGGCGTGACGGATAATAATAGAAGTTCCAGCTGTATCAGGACTGCAATTAGGATTTACATCTGATAACTTTATTCTCGCAGATTTTGACGCTTTTACCCACATAGCAGGATTGCAATTTTCTTTTAATTCAACCAAAATTGTATCATTTTTTCTTGACCTTATTCTTCTTGTCCGCAGCCCTTCTGTCTTTAAGTTAAAAAATTTACTTCGCTCAAAGTACGTATTTTGATTTATTTAGTCAAAATTATATCTAAACATATAAAAACAGTACTGTAAAGTGCTAAAGCTTAGCTAAAGGCTGGCCACAGAAGACGACAGACGACGGCAGATGGAGCAAACGAATTCCAAAGCGGGCATCGCGACTTGGTCCACCCGCCAGATGAACCGAAGGGAACCGAGGACCTAGAAGAGGTCGCAGGCTGGAGGCTGAAGGCACAGGACGTAAATTAGGAGAGGCCCACGTCCAGGAGCGTATATGCTGATTTGATTGATAGAAAAATACTAATTGATAAAAACGATCGAGATCTAGAACCTTGAAATTAGATTAATGACATAGTTGCGCACAAAGAAACACTTTTTAGGGTTTCGTAGCCAAATGGCAAAAACGGAACCCTTATAGATTCGTCATGTCTGTCTGTCTGTCTGTCTGTCCGTCCGTGTGTCACAGCCACTTTTCTCCGAAACTATAAGGCCTATGATATTGAAACTTGTTGGGGTTCGTGCCCTTAAACGGGAGCCTATTTATGAGACTTCACTGTCCGTCTGTCTATCTGTCCGTGATGAGGCTGTATCTCAGGAATCGTGATAGCTAGAGAGCTGAAATTTTCAGATGATATATTTCTGTAGCCACTATGGCAAAAAAAATACTAACGTCAGAAAAGGGGGGCGGGGATTAAGGGGGCTCCCATCTAAACACGTGATGCTTTGCTGTTTTTTTGGTACGGAAACCTCTTCCTCTGTCTTTCCACTCCGACCAACTAAACCGGCCAACCGTTGTTCGGAATGGAACTCATTAATCATTCCTATCTATACTTTATTCTTTATTTATTTCCTCTGTGCGCAAGTCCGCTTCGCACTTGGCCAGTTTTTTATACTACTAAGATGGCGGACAAGCTTACGGTCCACCTGATGGTTGGTTACTGTAGCGGACTAATTCGCATAGTGAACGTTTGTAACACCAGTGGCGCTGCTGCATGTCAACCTATATTTACCTTGGCATCCAGTAGAGTCACGGAAAAGTAAAATATCCCGTAACCCTACTGATATGATAGTGCTTCGAATTAGGTTCGTTTACAATAAGCATTTTAATGAAAATCCAGTTTGTGCAAAAATAATACAACGGGAATGCACACGACAGAAAACCACGCGATAAGAATAGAAGCGACGGGGGACCTTTCTATTTCTCTCTCTCTCTCTTACGCAAACGAAGTTGCGCGGGTCAGCTAGTTTTAATATATAACCCTTTTGGGGTTTTCTTGCCCCGTATGATTTTAATTTCAAAAACTTGTAACTATTAATATTTTTACATGTTTCATGTTAGGTCTAACTTTTATCTTACAATATTTTTAACTTATTTATTTTGTTCTCTTATATATAGTGACCGACCGAAGTTTCGGTTTCGGTTTCGGTTTCGGCCAGTTTCGGCCAAAAAATCGAGTTTCGGCCGCAGTTTCGGTTTCGGCCAAAATGGGCCGAAACTTTCGGCCGTGTTCATGAATTTTGAGTGCCTGGTTCTACTTGTGACGTGGTTGGGGCCAGCGCAACCAGTTAATATGTTACTAACCAAAGATTTACAAAGGAATTGCAATCAATAGCTAAAATAATACAATTTTCACGGAATCCTAAAAAGGTGATCCTAGACATTACTTCATTGGTCGTCTGCCTGTCTGTCAGCAGGCTGCAATGATATTTAAGTAAAGATATGCTACCTTCATACAAACAGCGTTCAGTTTTTGTTGAGTTATAATTTCACGTGCTTACCTATCGGTACTTAATAGATTTCATCTATGAATGCGATAGAGAATACAAAACGTTTAAAACAGAGACGGATAGCTATCTGTGTCGTTTTGCACACAGCAGCAGACCACAACACGACTTGTTTCGCTCGCAGCTATTAGCCGACTAAATGGAATTACAACAATTGTGTGACTTTGTCCGCAACAGTTTTTGAGCGCTAATGCGATATCTACCTCTTTTTTACTATAACATCATTGGCAGGCTGTAACTCATGCACCGTGATAGTAAGATAGTTACATTTTTTTGATGATGTATTTCTGTTGCCGCTATAGCAAAAAATAATAATAGAAATAGACAAATTGATAATATTAAAGGGGCCTCCCATACAATATACGTGATTTTTTGCCGCTTTTCTAATACTACTACTGTTTCGTGCGCTAGTCTCACTCACTATTGTCCAGTTTTAGTTATATACTTCTAGAATGTAACCAAAACCAGCCAAGAGCTAGTAGCAGGGCACCGTGAGGTTTTAGTCGGTAGGAGTTCGCAATAGCATCTATGAGTAATTCCACACATAACGAAAAAAACTCATCTTTAGGTGGAGATATTTCTAAAATGAACACTTGAAAAGATTTGTACCGTTAAATCTTTGATGGCACTTGGTGGAACTTGCTTTGTTGGTGGAACTTGGTTATTTTTCCAATAGGTGCACTATTGGAAAAGTAACCGGCTAAGTGCGAGTCAAACTCTCGCACAGAAGGGTTTCAATAGAATACTGTTTTCCAAAAGGCTAATTCAATTGCCAAATATTATACCTAAACATGAATTTTTTTCTCTTTCTTAATCTATAAATACAACTGGTTTCTTAAATTATCTTACCATCTAAATTCTTCTTGTTACAGTTCAATATTGAAAACATACTATTGGTGAACAAGAATGTCCTCTACTTATTTCTTTTATTTACTATTCTGATGATTTTGTCAGTGTATTTTATAAACCTTTCTCTATACTTTTTAACAAAAATAGGTAAATTTTCAACATTTAGCTTTAAATTTGTTTTTGCCTCCAGATCCACTCTGTCAAGCACGTGGATGGGACAATCTGGTCTCTCATTCTGTTGCACTAGCTTCTCTTTCACTTCTGACATAATTTTACTATTTTCTTTCACTAAGCTTTCTTTCGTCCTGTTTTTCAATCTTCTCTTTCAATTCTTTCATAATCCGATTGTTTTCATTCAAAATCCTTTCATTCTTTTCCATCTTTCTTAAAAACTCCTCATTGGAGCCTGTCGCACACACGCTCTCATTCATTCTTACCTCGTTCACTCGTTCTTCTTTCTTCGTTATTTTTGCTGCTTTTCCAGTCTTCTTCGTAGACTTTAATAATTTTTGTATAAGAAGTTTGAGTGCTCCTCTATTTCGCTTTTTATTTCTCGTTTCAAGTTCTTGGACCCCGCTAATTGTTCTCTAGTTATTATTATGCTATCAGTGGCTTTCAAAAATCTACTCTGAGGCCCCTGGACGAGAAGCGGTTGTCGTGCTGTCGGCGCCTCCCTGGGTCTTTGAGACAGTGGCAGGGGTTTAGGCTGCACTGCCTTGCGGGTTTTCGTAAGTAGACTAAGTTGGTACCTATTAATCTAAATAGATTAATGAACTACGTTAGTAAACTATGTATGCAATTATTTCAGGTAACAGACCACTAAAGGTATCCTGTGCCGTGCACAGCTTAGAAAAATGTAAGAGAGTATCTCTGAATTCTCTGACTCTCAATCTCTTCATTTGAAAAAAAAATACATGACGTATGTAGGTACGTACATATACATTTATCAATCAAGCTCGAATAACTACTGATATAAATCACCGTGTGTTTATTTTCCTGCAACGTTTTACGACGGTCATATTTAGAATGATTCACATCATTATTTTGCGTAGTACGAGCGTTTGTATACAAAATTTTTGAATAACGTTTATGAAAGAAATCTTTGAACTGGTTAAAGAGCTAGTAACTCGACTAACCCAGCGGTCTGTTCACGTTCACTGCCTTTGTAGTTAGTTCTTTTTTAACATAAGGAAAATCCTACGGGGAGGACTACTACCGACTAAAAACCACACGTATCTTACCTAACACCCTACGGTTGGGAGCCCCGGGTAAGCCCTCGGAAGTATACCCCAGGCCTCCCAAGATGGAGCATGGATAAATGCGTGGCTATAATAAATAAATAGTTTATGGTTAAAAATTACAGTGAAACATTATTCCATATATATGTACACTAGCTGATGCGCGCGGCTTCGCCCGCGTGAAATTTGGTTCCCGTTCCCGCTTCCCGTGGGAACATATTCCGGGGATGAAAAGTAGCCTATGTGTTATTCCAGACTATAAACCTATATCTGTACTAAATTTCAGCCCAATCCGTTTAGCCGTTAGGGCGTGATCAAGTAACAAACATCCAAACATACAACCATCTTCACAAACTTTCACATTTTTAATATTAGAAGGATTATTACTATCTTAACTAAACTAAACCTAAATAATACCACCGTGGCACTGCCCAATAGACTAGCAGCACCCCCTTTGAATAGCAATATCTTTTCGCTGAGAGAGAAAACTGCTAGCCCTTTGGTCACCAATCGAGTCTACTAGGCGCTTTTTTTTCAAATTCTTAAGTAAGCGTTCCATTTTTTTCCATTTGGCTACGGAACCCTAAAAATTAATGCGCATTGGGACCCCATGGATCAAGGGCCTCGACACCGACTGGAATAAAACGATAGGATGACTCGAGACCCTTATACTTAAGTACGGATTATTTTTATATTTTCAGCCGCTTCCGCTGCTGCGCTGTTTGTAAACACAACATTATGGACCTAAAAGTATTGTGAATATTTGACTGCATCACAATTATTTTTACGGTAGATGACGAGAAACGTTGAAAATACGAGTATCTATAAAAATATAGAGATTACTTTGATGCTATTTTCTGACATTAATGCGTCTTTAAATCCGGTAACACATCTATTTCCACATTTTATACAGTGCCTCACTAGGTGGTCGAAATTCAACAATAATTCATGAACATCTATAGAACTTCTTCGTATCATACTTTTCCATCAAACGTTTTATTTTTTCAAATGTCACATTATTTCACAATCGCTTCAGATATTTCATTTGTTGCAAGTAGGCCACAAATAAAATACCTATAGCACCACAAGTAAAATACTCGTATGTTCAAAACGTTGTTGAAGGCATAGATATAGAATTTTTCGCTACTCTCAAAGGAGAGTCCTGGGGTATCCTTTCGAGGGCTTACCCGAGGCTCCCAACCATAAGGCTGTTAGGTAGAATACGTGTAGTTTTTAGTCGGTAGGAGTCCGGCATAGCATCCATGTAGGATTTTCCTCGCTTTCAAAAAAAGCGTTGTTGACGAACGTTATTTCACCACAACGTTCCTCGCTTCTGAAAGGGTGACCGCTTTGTGGTATTTCCGTTTAAGAGCGTTTATACGCGAAGTCATTGGTAGGTACCCAGTTACTAGAAATAATAATATGGAAGTCGTTAAGACTATGGAAAACCTCATGGATACTTTTTTTTATATTTAGCTCGCCAAATTGACGTCGCCACCAGCCTGATAGAAAGCCGTGACGCGTCTAGCGATTGGGGGCCAGTGACAGTTTCTGTTATTCTTCTGGCAGTGGTCCTAAAGTTGTCGGCCCTGTGATGTGCCTCTACACGCTCCTCTTAAAGAACCGGGATTGTAAAATCAGTAAGACTATTATACTAAGTAAGACCATGGTAAAAATAAAACTCTGGTAAGTAGGGGTGGCTTGCAAGATTTTAAAATGGATAGGCGCATTAAATTGACAACCTGCGCCTGACCATTTCAACAAGGCAATAGCGTAATAATGTGTGTGGTGTTGAGTAAACATCTGTAGTGGTTCGATTAAAATAAAATACGTTTAAATGGTGTTTTATGACATAACCTACGAAAGAAGAACAAAAGTTGGCATACAAACCATTTTCAAAATGTTGACCATCATTTATAGCCTAAGAAGGAACTGAAGATTCCTGCCCAATAACTATTTAAAGGGTAGATAATAAATTTGAAGTTACTTTATTTGAAAAGTGCATTAACATATAAATCAGAGTGATTACACTATAAACTGTTCTCATCAGATTACCTATTCTCACCAGGTTCTCTTTGTCTTGCGAATATAGCAGTAAATGTAGAAGCAACCATTGGCGTTCATATTTGTACGATGTTGTGACTACTTGTGACCTACCTGCAATAGTAGATTGTTCACCGAGGGTGGAAAGAATCAATTCCCGAGGTATTTAGACGCCCGAGCGCAGCGAGGGCGGCTATAGTCCGAGTCGGAATTGAATCTTTTACCCGAGTTAAACACTCTACTTTTCATTTCAAATACGAGGAAAATAAAACTAATAATAAGATTCAAACCTTACCATATAAGATTACAGACATGTGATTTATTTGAAATACTTCTATTTAAAATGCAAATACAAAATGCAAAATACCCATTTTGTATTTTGAATTTAAATGCCTTTTATTAAAAAGCATTTTGTATTTTATTTGAAATACCTTTCGAGATGTATTTTGCATTTTTAACATTCATTTCAAAATGCAAAATACTTTGTGATTAAGTTCAGCCAACATCTCCAGCCAAACAAAATGAAATGAACGAAATTGTTCGTACGGTGGGATGATTACTCTCTCGCTCGAGATCATGGTGCGAGCCATGATCTCCAGCGGGAGTAAGTGGGACTGCGCCGCCTCTTTCTGCGAGCAGCAGTGCTATTCTCTAAAAAAACAGCCTTGCGTACAGCGCTGCCCACAGCGGCGAGTTTTTCGGTTATATATTATAATACCAGAAGTCAGAATGCCTTTACTTAAAATGCATTAGCCCAAAATACCCGAAATCGAAATACTAATAATCAAAAGAGTACATACTTGGCCTTTTGAATATTGGTATTTCGATTTCGGGTATTTTGGGCTAATGCATTTTAAGTAAAGGCATTCTGACTTCTGGTATTGTAATATGTAACCGAATAACTCGCCGCTGTGGGCAGCGCTGTACGCAAGGCTGTTTTTTTAGAGAATAGCACTACAGGTCATGCTCGTGAAAGAGGCGGCGTCTGCGCGGGCGGGGCGGGAACGCGAGAGAACTTTCCCACCCGAGTTCCGCAGTCAAGTCGGCGGCGGCTTGGGCGCCGCCAACGTGTCTTCGCAGAAGACTGTCGGCCTCCATGACCGGGGGCCTGAGGACGGTGAGAGGGCTGCTCACCGTCCTTACAGAAGCAGGCCCATGACGGCAGCGTGACGTGAGAAATTCACGCACGCCCCCCTAAAAGCGGGATCACACCCGAAACCCACCAAAGACGCGGGATAGCATCAGAACTACACCCTAGGCGAAGCCGCAATGGTGGCCGTGGGTCTGAAGACTCCAAGTCCTGGGACATCCTTCCGAGGGCTTACCCGTGGCTTCCAGCCATAGACTGTTGGGCGTTACGTGAGGTTTTTTAGTCGGTAGGAGTCCGGCATAGCATACATGATGGCTTTTCCCTCACGTTAAAAAAAACGGTCGAATGATTATGAGACCTCACTGAAGAAAAATGAGTGATGATGTATTCGAACGAAATAAAAATATATTGATGTTTATTTTTTTCACTTTTTAACAATACCAGTCCAGTTGTTATTATTATTACCTAATAAAAGAAAAGTATAATAATAATAAAATAAGAACTAGATACACAATCAACCGAAATAAATGGCCACACAAGTCACAAAATGGAGCCATGGCTCTCTTTTCGTTAGTCTAGTTTTTTACATTATTTTAAGTGAGTAGGTACTATTATTATTAATAACATAACAGAATTTATTGATACGCGTACTGATAAATATGACCAAATGGTCATGCTCATAAGGTGATATGATATTAGACGTTTTTATTCGGCTCGGCATTGTGTCTCTATTTCTCATGATAAATACCTAAAATAAATAAAAATATGTGAAATTTGGTAAAAAATTATTTTATTTTAAAAAAGTATTTTGAAAATACCTATTTTGCATTTAGCATTTGAAATACAAAACGCAAAACTATTTGGTATTTTGCATTTGAAATAGTAAATCTGAAAAGTATTTTGCATTTTGTATTTAAATGCTTTTTTAAAACCATTTTATACATCTCTAAAGATTATTACCAATTGTTTTGAATTCTGTTACAGATAAATAACAACTACATTATGTCGACTTTTTTAATTTTAGATAGTTACTTTTTTTGATGATGTATTTCTGTTGCCGCTATAGCAAAAAATAATAATAGAAATAGACAAATTGATAATATTAAAGGGGCCTCCCATACAATATACGTGATTTTTTGCCGCTTTTCTAATACTACTACTGTTTCGTGCGCTAGTCTCACTCACTATTGTCCAGTTTTAGTTATATACTTCTAGAATGTAACCAAAACCAGCCAAGAGCTAGTAGCAGGGCACCGTGAGGTTTTAGTCGGTAGGAGTTCGCAATAGCATCCATGAGTAATTCCACACATAAAGAAAAAAACTCATCTTTAGGTGGAGATATTTCTAAAATGAACACTTGAAAAGATTTGTACCGTTAAATCTTTGATGGCACTTGGTGGAACTTGCTTTGTTGGTGGAACTTGGTTATTTTTCCAATAGGTGCACTATTGGAAAAGTAACCGGCTAAGTGCGAGTCAAACTCTCGCACAGAAGGGTTTCAATAGAATACTGTTTTCCAAAAGGCTAATTCAATTGCCAAATATTATACCTAAACATTAATTTTTTTCTCTTTCTTAATCTATAAATACAACTGGTTTCTTGGGTCTTTGAGACAGTGGCAGGGGTTTAGGCTGCACTGCCTTGCGGGTTTTCGTAAGTAGACTAAGTTGGTACCTATTAATCTAAATAGATTAATGAACTACGTTAGTAAACTATGTATGCAATTATTTCAGGTAACAGACCACTAAAGGTATCCTGTGCCGTGCACAGCTTAGAAAAATGTAAGAGAGTATCTCTGAATTCTCTGACTCTCAATCTCTTCATTTGAAAAAAAAATACATGACGTATGTAGGTACGTACACATACATTTATCAATCAAGCTCGAATAACTACTGATATAAATCACCGTGTGTTTATTTTCCTGCAACGTTTTACGACGGTCATATTTAGAATGATTCACATCATTATTTTGCGTAGTACGAGCGTTTGTATACAAAATTTTTGAATAACGTTTATGAAAGAAATCTTTGAACTGGTTAAAGCGCTAGTACCTCGACTAACCCAGCGGTCTGTTCACGTTCACTGCCTTTGTAGTTAGTTCTTTTTTAACATAAGGAAAATCCTACGGGGAGGACTACTACCGACTAAAAACCACACGTATCTTACCTAACACCCTACGGTTGGGAGCCCCGGGTAAGCCCTCGGAAGTATACCCCAGGCCTCCCAAGATGGAGCATGGATAAATGCGTGGCTATAATAAATAAATAGTTTATGGTTAAAAATTACAGTGAAACATTATTCCATATATATGTACACTAGCTGATGCGCGCGGCTTCGCCCGCGTGAAATTTGGTTCCCGTTCCCGCTTCCCGTGGGAACATATTCCGGGGATGAAAAGTAGCCTATGTGTTATTCCAGACTATAAACCTATATCTGTACTAAATTTCAGCCCAATCCGTTTAGCCGTTAGGGCGTGATCAAGTAACAAACATCCAAACATACAACCATCTTCACAAACTTTCACATTTTTAATATTAGAAGGATTATTACTATCTTAACTAAACTAAACCTAAATAATACCACCGTGGCACTGCCCAATAGACTAGCAGCACCCCCTTTGAATAGCAATATCTTTTCGCTGAGAGAGAAAACTGCTAGCCCTTTGGTCACCAATCGAGTCTACTAGGCGCTTTTTTTTCAAATTCTTAAGTAAGCGTTCCATTTTTTTCCATTTGGCTACGGAACCCTAAAAATTAATGCGCATTGGGACCCCATGGATCAAGGGCCTCGACACCGACTGGAATAAAACGATAGGATGACTCGAGACCCTTATACTTAAGTACGGATTATTTTTATATTTTCAGCCGCTTCCGCTGCTGCGCTGTTTGTAAACACAACATTATGGACCTAAAAGTATTGTGAATATTTGACTGCATCACAATTATTTTTACGGTAGATGACGAGAAACGTTGAAAATACGAGTATCTATAAAAATATAGAGATTACTTTGATGCTATTTTCTGACATTAATGCGTCTTTAAATCCGGTAACACATTTAACTCCACATTTTATACAGTGCCTCACTAGGTGGTCGAAATTCAACAATAATTCATGAACATCTATAGAACTTCTTCGTATCATACTTTTCCATCAAACGTTTTATTTTTTCAAATGTCACATTATTTTTCAATCGCTTCAGATATTTCATTTGTTGCAAATATAGATTCAAAGCGTTGTTGAAGAAGAGACCTGGGGTATCCTTTCGAGGACTTACCCGGGGCTCCCAACTGTAAGGGTTTAGGTAGAATACGTGTGGTTTTTAGTCGGTAGGAGTCCGGCATAGCACCCATGTAGGATTTTCCTCGCGTTCAAACAAAGCGTTGTTGACGAACGTTCTTTCACCACAACGTTCTTCTGAAAGGGTGACCGCTTTGTGGTATTTCCGTTTAAGAGCGTTTATACGTGAAGCCATTGGTAGGTACCAGTTACTAAAAATAATAATATGGAAGTTGGTAAGACTATGGAAAATGTCATGGATACTTTTTTTTATATTTAGCTCGCCAAATTGACGTCGCCGCCAGCATAATAGAAAGCCGTGGCGCGTCTAGCGATTCGGGGACACTTCTAACAGTGGTCCTCAAGTTGGCGGCCCTGTGATGTGCCTCTTCACGCTTCTCTTAAAGAACCCGGGATTGTAAAATAAGTAAGGCTACACTAAGTAAGACAATAATAAAAATAAAACTCTGGTAAGTAGGGGTGGCTTGAAGATTTCAAAATGGATAGGCGCAATAAATTGACAACCTGCGCCTGACCATTTCAACAAGGCAATAGCGTAATAATGTGTGTGCTGTTGAGTAAACATCTGTAGTGGTTCAATTGAAATAAAATACGTTTAAATCTACGAATAATATATTGTAAATGGTGTTTTTATAACATAATCTACGGAAGAAGAACAAAAGTTGGAATACAAACTATTTTCAAAATGTTGCACATCATTTAAAGCCTAGAAGTAACTAAAGATTCCTGCCCAATAGCTTAGCGGGGGCTCCCAAACATAGGCTGTTGGGCGTTACATGAGGATTTTAGTCGGTAGGAGTCCGGCATAGCATCTATGAGGATTCTCCCTCACGATAAAAAAGACTATTTAAAGGTAAATATACCATATAAATCAGAGTGATTACACTATAAACTGTTCTCACAAGATTACCTATTGACTTGCGAATATAGCAGTAAATGTAGAAGCAACCATTGGCGTTCATATTTGTTACGATGTTGTGACTACTTGTGACCTACCTGCAAAATATATTTTCAATTTCATTTTTATTTTATGTACCTAATTATGTACTAATTATCCAATCACATTTAGTGAACAGCTGATAACCACTGACGACAAATCACACGCTTTGTCATCATTCAAGCATAATACACCACCATTTGTCATACAAGTATACTGTCCGTTCAGTTATATTAATAACTAGTTAAGATCTGTTCTAGAAACCTAAATATCTTATGTAAACAAACACACGAATGACGAGCTGGGTTCGAAATATTAGCACCATATGTTTCAGTTCGCATTGGGTGGCACATTGAGGGAACTGGGATAAATAAACAGCGTAAAATGTAAATTATGCCAAATTTTCTGTTCATTGTATTGCTGATGGCTTTGAAGAATTGGATCAATATTTATGAATCTCAATGCCTGCCAAGCGTACAACTCTTTGTGATTACCTGGCGGCCTGGTACTGTAGCAGTATTCTTCTTCTTCTTAGTCGTTCACTCTTGACAGAGTGGTCGTGGTTGATGATGTTGCATTTTGATTGGTAACAGCAGCCCTTGCGATGCGCCTCCACTTGTTGCGGTCTTCAGCGTCTCGTGAATTCTGAACGATGGAGGTTTGTGTCATGGTTTTCACGAGGTCTGTCCAACGCGTAGGTGAGCGGCCGCGCGACCTTTTGCCCTGCACCTGTCCCTGGACCACAAGTCTCTCAATTGAATGTTCATTTCGGACAACATGTCCGAAATATTTGAGGATAGTAGCAGTATAATATCATTCAAAGAAATAAATCTTTTTTTTAAGCAATGTATTTCTTGGAATCATCGCTTGAAAGCAAGGATTTTGAGTCAAGTCAAGTCAAAATCTATGCTTTCGAGCGATGTGTTGGACGATATCAAGATGAGTATGTAGGTATGTGTGTAGGTATACAATTATATTAATTTAGGGGTAATTTATTTATACATATTGCAGTCCAAACTGCCCTAAGTATTTCCCACCCTCCGGTTTCCACCCAAAGATTTAAAATATTGCATTGTGCGTTAAGGCCGCCAATTGTTATACCAACAAGTTTATTACTAATCTGTTTGATGTATTTCCTGGTGTACAATAAAGAGTGTGTGTATTATATTGTATTGATATCTTAGCAATTATAGATGTTAGGACCTGGCAAATAGCTGAATGTTGCCGCATGTCCTAAATTTTAGTGGAAACAAATCTACTGAGTTGATAAAGATAAAGATCATAAGAGGCCAAAGGGCCTCTTGCCCAAGCCCACACCAGTCCTATGGCACCTATAGTCACAAGAACTGCCTACCAAAAGTGTAAGATCTGCAAATAATTTTGTTTATCAGTATTTTATAATTCAACGTAAGTACAGATGTACCTGAAGAATCCTCTGAGTACCTACCTACTTCTTTATAGGTGAACTTCTGTTGTTTTTGTTAGATACTCCTGCGCAGAATCCGTATTTGTTGTGACGTTGGTTAGGTTTATTAGATAAGCTTGCAGTTTATCGTTGCAATTTAATTGTTTGTATTTTTTAATTGCTCATAATAATATCCACGTGTAATTTTTATGATGTGATGTTTTACCATTCTGGTTCTGTGTACACCACAGAAATCAGAAAAAAGAATGATAGTAGATCAGAAAAAATAATGATGATAATAGAGATGTTTTTTCTGATATCTGTGGTGTACCTACACTATTGTCAATTTAGGGTTGTACGGGTACGAACTTTAATTTAGTACATTCTAACCCACAGCCATCCAACCCAAGATCGAAACTTCAGCTACTGGCATTTACAGACAGTTCTGTAAATACCGGTGGGACAAAGGCAAGAATGATGAGAATTGAGAATATATGTATCTTTCAGTACCTATAAGAAATGAAAAGAAATTTCAAAAGATCGTTCCTCTGTCGAACTATAAAAACATGGAACGACCTGCCCGCACACGTTTTTCCCTCATCTTACAATCCCGGGTTCTTCAAGAGGAGCGTGAAGAGGCACATCACAGGGCCGCCAACTTGAGGGCCACTGTCGAAAGTCATAAGGACTGTGAGACTGGCCCTCAATCGCTTGATGCGCCACGGCTTACCATCAGGTTGGTGGCGACATCAATTTGGCGAGCTGAATATAAAAAAAAATGAAATTAAAATATCTTTATTCATAATCACAATGATCACAAAGTAACACTTATGAACATCAAAAACATTTATAAATACATACCTACATCCTCATATTCACCTGTCTTTGTCCCAATTAATTTAGCGTTGGCGCGTCTTCTTTGATTTCTTCTTCTCTTCCTTACCTGGTCGTCTCATCGCTTACTCCTTTCACTTTTAAATTTTAAATCATTCTTTACACTATTCATCCATCTAATCCTTATTCTAGCTCTCCATCCCTCAACATTCAAATTCATCGCTCTGTTGGTCACAACTGATGAATATATAAATTTTCACTAAAGGCACTCAAACATTTGTGGGTCACATAACTGTATAGCCCGTTCGCACTGGTACCCCTGGGCGAGGCTGCAGTGGTGGCTGTAGGTCTGTTGGGAGTCCTGGGACATCCTTCCGTTGAGCGTTACGTGAGGTTTTTTAGTCGGTAGGAGTCCGGCATAGCATCCATAATGGATTTTCCCTCACAAAAGTTATCTTTCTAGCTATCAAGATTTATTAGATACAGCCTGGTGATAGACAGACGGACAGCAGTCTCAGATAAAAGGCCCTATCACCTTTGCGCACGGAACCCTAAAAAGCAAGAAACCCTATAGTAGATTGTGTACTAAACATGGTAAAAAACTGAAGTCCAAAAAGAATTTTCCCGTACCGGGAATCGAACCCGAGCCTCCTGGGTGAAAGCCAGGTATCCTAGCCACTAGACCATACGGGAGTTGAGAAACGAGCCGAAATACCTCTTAGAAACGTGTTACATACAGTAACGGTCAAATTTATTGTTCTGTAGCTTTTGTCAATATTCATAAACTTGTTTTTCAAACTGTGTTGACAATTTACCAATAAGAATATTTCATCATATTTCAACACAGTAGATTCTACCGCCATCTATCAGCATGTTAAGGTATCGTGTAATATACTGCTACGCACATTAGTTATACTATTCAACGACAGATGTCAGGATTACAAAATATAGCTTTGCTAAACTCTTAACAGATGGCGTTAAAGCTGCAAAGCTATATTATATTACTTAATGTTATTCCGACTGTAATAAATAATATATTTTTCAACACCCTTGCTCATAAAGTGGTTTTTATCACATGGCTTTTACACTCATAAACCATGGTATTAAACACTTGTGCTTTTTTTTCTTTATCGCACTAGTGTTTTATTTTATATTCGATCAAGTTAAGTTGGTACCTCGCTGAAAGATATTAGTTATGCATTCTATTTGCTCTTAATTTAACTGGGTTATAGTTTTATTTTTAAATCTCGGAAAAAGTATTGACTTAGATACGTTTCGTTTCAACATTATGACTTTTAGTCATAATGTTGAAATATTACAATAACACAATTTTTGTAAAAAATAAGAAGTGTACCACCTTGAATATGATAAATTTTTAACAACTTATTTACTTTAATTAATAATTCAACGTGAAACTAATTTATAAATACATAAAAAATAAATTTTGAACATTTAGCGCTTTGGCTGTTTAGCTCCAACAGCTAAAATCCCGCGCGCAGAAAAAAAAATATCAGCGCGGAGCGCGCCTTTTTGACAAATTTTCCGTCTGTGACTCTGTGCTGTGAGGCGTGAGCATTGTTTATTTGAGTATGAATAATTATAAAATTTGTTGTTTTACTCGTAAGTGTGTTGAAAAACGTCGTATGACACACGTGAGGTTTGGTCATTACACTCACGGTTTCCTTGCAGCCCGCGCCTTCAGCTCGGGCTGTGCAATATCACCTCGAGTGTAATGACCAACATACCTCACTTGTATCATAAATAACTATTTATTTTTCATCAAATAATAGTTTATTTCATCGGAGTTTGTTATCAACGATTTTTAAACATTTCAATAATTTTATTTTACATGTTATGACGTCAATAAAATGATTCCATTTTTATGTATCGATAGATGGCGTAAATTGTGTTTTCTAAAGTGACTACGAAGTAAGGAAACTTGACACGCAGCTTTTAAAAAATTATAAGTACGAAATAAACCTTCCTCTTCTTTTACTTTCCATGTGTTGATTAAAAATTACTCAATGGTTTTCCAGGTCACTTTCGACAGAAAAACAGACGCGGGCGCAGTGGTTGAGCGCGGGCGGCGCGGCGGCGGTAGGCAACTACTGTGAGATTGAATTTAAATTAAAAAACGGGAATATGTCATCAAATCAATCATCATGAATAGTTTTGATTACTGTCCGATTATGTGTTCATGGTGTGTCTGTATCCCTTTGAGAATACTGTCGTGAATATACCTATTCAGTTCCATACGAAAGACAAGAGGGGAGGAGTTTAAAAACAACTAGGTACTTCATGTGGTAGTGTTAACAAACTGGTAGTTTTTAGGATTCCCGTACCCAAAGGGTAAAAAACGTGACCCAATTCATGAGACTTCGCCGTCCGTCAGTCGGTCTGTCCGTCCGTCACGAGGCTCAAGGCTGTATCTCATGTACCTACCGTGGTAGCTGTAATTTTGACAGGTGATATTTTGGATGCTGATACGAGTATAACAACACATACTAAAATCAGAGAAAGAGGGTAGGTATTAGGGGGGGTCTCATACAACAAACGTGTTTTTTTTTTCATTCTATGGTATGGAACCCACAGTGCGCGAGACCGGCTTTTTCTTTTATATCCGTGGAAATGTTCGTGGATGCTAAGCCGGATTCCTGCTGCGTAAAACCACACTTAATATGTATAACGTCTTTGAAGGAACATGCTTGAACAGGTGGTGGTATTTGTGGAAGAATACTGACATAAGCATGAGGCAAACATTTTATAACAGTGGAAATTAACCATGACTAATATTTTTTAATTTATAAAAATGTGAGTGTGGAATTTACATAAGGCGGTTCCATGTTAACCTCACTCTAGCTGGCAAATAAAAACTCTGTTATTTCCACAAAAGTAGGTATAGCAGACGACTGTGGTTATTTCGCAACCACTTTTAAGAAAGCTGGTCAAGTGCGAGTCAGACTTGCGCATGGAGGGTTCTAGGGTATTTTGTATGGAAGCCATCTTTAATTATTTTTCCCGATTTATTATTTGTTTTAGGTACACGTTCTGGCTGCATGCTTGGGGCATTATTTAATCTGCCATAAGGTCCTGAACTTGACTTAACGGCTAACACGTAACACGGACCAAACAGCTTGGCTTCTGTTCAAAAGCAAAACTCGCCAAGTTATAACGTAAGCTGTAGTTACCTAACGTTAAAATTTGATGCAGGATTTACTGAGATTAGACCAATACTAGTTCAATGGATTAGACAAATTCCTCTATCCAAATATTTACCACAGTCCTTAAGCCAAGTTGAAGGCCTTTTTAGGCGGCTTGAAAATATCAACAGCAGTCAGCCTGCGCCTGTCCATCTCAACACGGCAATACGGCTCACCAGCTATTACGTGGGACAAATTCTAAAAAGGCGAAATGTGGACATATAATATGCCTCTGCCTACCCCTTCGGGGATAAAGGTGTGACCATATGTATATAAATATTTACATTTTGTTAGTAAATTCAGGGTATTAAAAGTTTCTTACAGAATAGCATTGTTGCCCTACCTTTCCTGGTAAAAGCAAGTGTATGTGTGTTATTAGGTGCTGACTTTTATATGTAGGTACCTAGTTATGTACTCATCATTCTTCGTTCTTCTGCAAGATGTCGCCATACAGAAGACTATGACTCACTCAGTGTTATCTCACGAGTAAGACCTTCAAGGAATTCGCAACAGATGTTTATATTTGTCATCTAAGTAGGTACTTATATTTACATTACACGTCCTACTTTGTAACCTTAGTTTATCAACTAGAGCTAGACAACTACATACTTCTTAAAGTGTAGTCAGGATGTGCAATATCAACTTACCCACAGTTTTTTCATCTTGTCTCCTATTTCAATCTCTTCCTCTTCCTTGTTCTCTCCCAAGCTCATGTTTTGCACCCAAAAACTACGAGTACCTATGTACTGACTTATAACCTGAGTTCTGAACAGATTCTTCTCTTTTTAACCCCCTGACGAAAAACGAAGGAGAGTGTTATAAGTTTGACCTGTATGTGTGTATATGTGTATGTTTGTGTCTGCTGTGGCATCGTAGCGGCCCAACGAATGGACCTATTTTGATGCCATTTTTTTCGAAAGCCGGTGTACCGGGGATTGTTCTTAGCTTTTTGAAGATCATCAGCTTACTTTCTGAGTGATGAAGGAATTTCACTAAAATTCACTGGTCTGATTCACCGGAAACTGGATATGACTACTGTTACTTCTATGTTGTTTTCACGTGGAACTGGCTGAAGCATCAAGTAGTCTGCGGGGCACCAACTCATCAGACAATTGCAGAATAAGGTATAGATACACCTTGTTTGGGCTTATTAGAACAGTGTTAAGATCGGGAGATTTTTAATTTTCAAAAAATAAAAATAAATGAATAAATATTTGTGGACATTCACACACAACATCATAAAGTATGTCTAAGTATTAATAGAAGTTAACGAAATCATTAGGTTATTGAATTTCACTCCTGTTCCCGTTGCAAGGGTCTGTCTGTAGCACCTACCATGTTACTGGAAGCAACGTCAGTTTCCTGAAAGCCATTAAGAGAGAGAGTGCAGCCTGTTGGAGTCGAGTCGCAACGTGAGTTTCCTGTCGTTCGTGGTGCGAGTACCCAACAGTTGCCTGGGGCTCGTCATGGAGGAGAGCTTCTGGCCAAGGAGCGTGGTGTTCCGAGGCTTCCGCGGGCAATTACCACTGAAACGCAAAAAGACATAGTGCGTTATAGTGAAGTGTTTACTAATAATAGGCTTCTCTATAATCTAAGATAATAGGCTTAGGATTTTATACAGGTACCTACTAACACTACATATTATATTTAAATGTATCTATTCGTAGTTTGACGGTATATATCTATGGATCTTAGAATAAGTTAAATACCATCTGTACCTTTTCTTATGTTACCTTAAAATAAATAAATTATTAATATACTATTATTAAACAAAATTTAGGTCTGTAAAGGAAAGAAGAAAACTAAGTAAATAATAATAATTTTATTTTATTTATGTATCAAATACATTAATGGCGTCTATTTAAAAGGGGTGGACAGCCTCATGTATCCTATGCCGGATTACCTACTACCAGTTATAACTCAACTGCCACGGCAAAGAGTTCCGGATAAGACCTCAGAGTAGAGTAAATCGGAAGGAAGTCCCAGAATTCCCGCCTGATGAAGAATAAACTTTTCTATTAGTTTTTGGAGTAAACTTTACTGTCCGTTCGTTCTTTTATCTATACGTTTGTCTGTCACCTCTGTCTGTTTAACTGTATCTCATAAACGATAGCTATGCAGTTGAAATTTTCACAAAATGATGTACCTACACATCTACCCATTTCTGTTGCCGCTATACATAACAACCAATACCAAAACCCGAAAAAAATAAAGGGGTCTTCCATTCACTAATTGAGGGGTCCGATATCTCTTGAATCAACGTGATTTTAAATACAGAAACCTTCGTGCGCGACTCCGACTCGCACTTAGGCGGTTTAATTTTGTATTCTAAAGGTACCTACATAATAAATAAGTATAGGTAAGTATTTGAAATAAAATGGGGTTTATGATATCTAGCACTATTACTTTTTATTTTTATAGGCACATGACGCCGTTTTCAGGAAATGGAGTTGTAAATACTTTAATGAGTAATTAAGGGAGCAAGTACCCATCACAATTGAGGAACGGTTTAACAAATCCGTAATAGTTTTGTTTACCTTTTCATTTACTTCCAAGGTTACCAATTCTGACACCAGGAAACATTTCAAATACACATTCTATCACATACATATCATCACGCCTGTCTCCCATCGGGGTAGGCAGAGACTATGGCTTTCCACTTGCTAAGATCCTGGCATACCACTTTCGCTTCTTCTACTTTCATAAGTGCTTTCATACACGCTCGTCGGTTAAGGGTCTCTTGACCTGGCCTTTTTCCAACAGCTCTTAGATCTGGTCATCATGTGTACGCCGAGGTCAACCCCTACCAGTTTGCCCATTCATTCTCGCCTTATAGTTTAGTCAGTCTACTTTCATCCATCCTCTCGACATGACATTCTATCACAGAATCTTACTAATATTATAAATGCAAAAGTTTGTGAGTGTGGATGTTTGTTACTCTTTCACGCTCAAACAGCTGAACGGATCGGACTAAAATTTGGTACCGAGATACATTATACTCTGGAATAACACATAGGCTACTTTTTATTCCGGTAATAAGTTCCCGCGGGAACAAATTTTACGCGGGCGAAGCTGCGGGCATCAGCTAGTAATTAATATGATCCTACTAGTTATGCAAAATGCTACAATTACATAACATAATTATAATATTTGTTAATTTAATATAGCTATGGTTATCATGTGCTACTTATTTTTTAAGGTCGCGGCAACTAGGCTTACAAAGGTTACATAGTTTTATTTATTTGCATAATGGGCAAGCGTCATCCATTTAGAAATAGGTAAAGTGTTAATGAGCTTCTCGCATAATATATGAACTCGCGAAGTTGAACGAAGTTCCTCGGCGAAGTCGCCCGAGACAAAGTAAAATTTTGACGAAGTAAGCCGGAGTGCCTCTCTACACTACCTACCTACCTACCTTCGTACAACTTCGCGAGTAATAGGAAGTAGCAAATTTGACACAATGCATACTGTATGAAGTTTTAACCTTAGTTTTAACACAGACATTCATATGCCCTTTGTCAGAATTTAAATAATTATCTGTGAAAACCTTCTGAAATGATACCTGTAAACAAAATGGTTCTTCGCTGTTTCGCTTAGTGGTTACTTTGACACATAACTATAAATCATTACATTATGTAAAATTATTAATTTCATTAATGCCATACATACCTACCCCAAGAACAAGACGAATCTTTATGGATCACACAATTTTTTCCCGTTGTGGGAATCTCGGAACGGCATCGGCAGTCGTAACTGTACTAAACGACCCCTAGAATACCATACAACTTTTTAAACTGATTAAATTGGCAATTACCTGTTCCTCTCGGCTTTGTCCACCTAGAAGTTGGTATCGCGTAAAATCATTACCCTCCTTTTGCGCAGTAGTTATTTTTAACATAGGCACAGTTGCGGTAATTTAGTGCCAATTTTGTGACTATTCAGACATCTCTCACGGCATCCTGACTCCTGACACACACTAAAAATGTCCTTCCCTTGGACTCAAACTATCTCTATATCAAATTTCATCAAAGTCGGTTCAGCGGCTTAGGCGTGAACACGTAACAGACAGATAGACAGACAGAGTTACTTTCGCATAAAAAGAAAAAGGTTTGCAAGCACCGTCTAGTTAAAGAACAGTACAGTAGAGTATTGGTACATAAGTCTAATGGTAATATAATTCCCAGCAGTACTAGGTACTGGTAAGACTACACGGTAGTAGGTACTACTGGGAACAGTCATTGAGCGACTGTGCTGTACCTACCTATGTAAGGATTTTTTCAAATGATGATGATGATGAGTTCACTAGAGTGCGAGATAATGAGCAAGTAGATTGATTATATTATAACACTTTCACCACTTTCATTGCAATGACCATTGAAGCATACCTTTCCTAGAAAGATCACATAATCACTACTCGTATATATTTTTCATTAAATTATGCTACTAAAGACCTGGAGGCCATAGCTCTCTATATTGCATTGCCTCTGTGGCGCAGTCGGTAGCGATACCGCCTGCGGCGCTGGAGGTCGTGGGTTCGATTCCCACCGGAGACAAATATTTGTGTGACCCATAAATGTTTGTCTAAAGAGTCTGGGTGTTTCTATGTATAATATGTATGTATTTAAAAGTATATAAGTACTAATATCCGTGGTCTGATACCCATAACACAAGCAGGTTATTCCTAGCTTACTTTGGGATCAGATAGCGTTGTGTGAAATGTCCGTGAATATTTATTTATTTTATTTTATTTTATATTTCTACTAGTATGAATGAGTACCTACGAACGCAATGATTCTAGACTTTTGTCTTCAGGTACCTATCGGTATAGCTATAGGCGAATATGAAACCCGACACAGTTTGCTGAATGCTGCTTAGCTCAAGGGGATCTGTCAAACACTAGTGGTGAGACTATCCATTCGCCACAGATCCTTGTAGCTGTTTCCTTTTCTAGATTTTTCCTACCCCGGGTGATTATCTAGCGAAGGTAGGTGTAATAAGGGAATAAAGATGATGAAGCCTACGTCCTTCGACGTAGTTTGGTCCCGGCATGACGTGCTCATTGAACAATGACCATCATGGTTTTATCCAATTTCACGCAGAAGCCAACACGTCGAGACTCTCCACTTAAACTGTGCAGCATCCCGCTCAACTGTTCCAGCATTTTCGCAACTATGACGATGTAGCCGGCAAGCCGAAAGTAAGAGATGCGTTTTGAGTATGCGGAGGTTATTAACATAACAATATTATTACACAATTAACAAGCTTGTTTTGCGAGTGTTTTTTTCTACCAAAATGTCCAAATTACACAAGATATATCTTTGTCTCACGTAATAGGTGGCAAGACTATTGCCAACCGCTAAGTAGATGCGTGTTTATTGTAACTCTCTCATAAAACATACACAGATTAATTAATTAACATTTAAGCTAATGCGCATTGCATGATACTCACAATATAAGCCCCACGGCTTCGCCCGTGAGATACTGCGAATCTCGTAGCACCCAGTTGAACAAGTCCAGGGGATTATTTTGAGGGCTTACCCGGGGCTCCCAACGTAGTTTGTTAGCAGGACAAGTGAGGTTTGTTAGTCGGTAGGAGTCCAGCATAACATCCATGAAGATTTTCCCTCAGATAAAACAAAAAAAAACCCATTTGAACAATTGTCAACAATAATTTATGAAAACATAACCTTATGCTATACCTAACCGACTTCAAAAAAGGAGGATGTTATCAATTCGTTTGTATGATTTTTTTTTACAAAATCATTACCGCTAGGTACTACAGAATAATTAGACTTTCTGATAGCGAATTATTTTGAATAATCTTTAATGGTTTTTCGATTACAGTTCATTAGTATATTCCAGAGGCATAGTGTTCCCCGTGACCATAGACAGACAGGTAAGGACTGTGTAGTTTTGTTATAACATCTGTACAGATTGCAACAATAGTTTATCGATTACAAACAAACAAATCCTTCGTTTTAATATAGGTGATTTTGTCATTCATTTCTTCTCTACTCTGTCACAAAAGGAAAGTGAATGGAAACAGTATTCGCTAATAAACAAGATCAAAGCACGCTGAGATTGAATGTGATCAAGCGTTTACACGTGTCGAATTTCTATGTCAATCAATCATATTAACCCAATATGCCTTAATGATAAGCTAAGATATCATTGACCTCTACATGATCGATCGCATTAGTAAAAACCGGTCAAACGTGAGTAGCATTCCTATATGAAGGCGTCTTCTTCTAATTAGTGTTTTAAATGTCAAGAGACTGGGAGGAAAGTAGGCAGACACCGACAGCTCTTTGTACCAAATTTTAGCCCGAATCGTGTATCCTGGGAACTTCCTTCCGAGAGCTTGTCCGGGGCTCCCCACCGTAGTGTGGTTGGGGAATGTGCGGTTTTCAGTCGGTAAGAGTCTGGCATAGATACATGACGAATTTTCCACACGTTAAAAAGAAGCCGTATCTGTGCAGTCGTTACGTGATGAGTTAAAAATGTATGCGGTCGAATTGAGTAACCTACTCCTTTTTTGAAGTCGGTTAAAAACATCTAAACATCTTCACAAACTTTCACATTTATATATTTACTTATACACTTTATTATACGCCAAGATAGAATTACAGGATTAAACAGAATAGCAATACATTGGGCGGGTTTTCCGCTTATAGCAATTTCTACCAAGCAACCATATTGGTTCGAAAAATATTTATATTGGTAGAAACTAACTGTTGGTTGTTGGCGATACACGACTCTTTTCTTCTTAGAAAAGAGTCGTGTATCTATATCGTATCTGTCGTGTACTGAACGAAGTTCTAAGAACTACTACTTGTAAGAGTAGAACTTCGTTCAGTAACTAGTAGACGTGACGGTAATAAATGAGACATTTTTTTATTGATTCGACGTGGCGGGATTAAACGCAAAATAGACTTTGCAAAGTAGACGTCGACGTGTCGGCTGATCCACTTGGTGGTAGGTACTTACACTCAGGGTGATTCGACGTAGCGGCGACTCGACGTAGAGGCGACTACGCTTTATTACACCGATCCAAGGAACGACTCGAGGACGTAGCGGAGACTCGACGTAACGGGACTCGATATTGTGGCACTAAACCCTGATACATGGGAGCTGATAGACGAATAGATTACCCTGTAATTTTATTATTATAGATAGATAGATGGATAGAATATGAGTATTCTGCATGACGATGTCGTATAGGTAACCACTTGAGCTGTGTTCGAAACCGTGAAACGTGGTCATACTTGTGCAAGCCAAATGATTTGTATGCATACGTTTTGGAGACGCTTAAGTTCCTCAAGTTGTTCTCGGTGAGATCTAAGTAACTGACATCTGCATAATCAAGGATTGGAAGAAACAAGGAGTTTTGCAAGTGCATTTTTTGTAGATGTAGGAAAAAAACGTTGCAGTCTCTTAACTGCGGAAACAAACGTTTTCCTACTTATCTCCTGGAGTTGTAGGTCCCACGATAAATTGGAATCCACAATTATTCCCAGATTCTAGACCTTATCGCTAACAGGAACCGTTGTCTCATAGAAAACAAACTGTGGAATCCGAGACCAATCTATTTTTGCTGTTGTTTCAGGTTTGCCAATAACGATGATCTGTGTTTTAACTGGATTGACTTGTAGTCCATTAGATTTACTCTATGACGCCATTCTCGACAAATCCTCATTTACGATATCCACCGCTTCCAATATCCATATCACTGGAACCAAAATGGATCTAGACTATGGTTCCAAGTGGAATGATCCCTTCCAATAGACGATTCAGGGCTGCCTGTATATGCCTTGTATTTACAATATTAGTAGGTTAATCCTAGAAGGTTAAACGTCAACACGACCAAAGTCTACCTAGAGTACGATATATCTGGATCGCAGTGATTTATCCACTGGCCTACATTGAGACCCAGTTAAGCAACCCGACCGACCGACCGACCGACCCGAAATGCTACACCAACCCACGGGTTGGTTTAGGCGTACAATGTCAGAAACGCCAAAATGACAGATTAGCGAATTGACAGAAACACATAATGCCAGGTGTCGCAAAATGACAGATTCGCAAAATGACAGATTCGCTTGATGACAGATTCGCAGAATGACAGATTCGCAGAATGACAGATTCGCAGAAAGACAGATTCGCAAAATGACAGATAAATCTCGAATAAAAAAATCATCGAGTTATATTAATGAAATTCTTTATTTGTTAGTATAAATCAACATAAATTTCCAAAACTAAATCAATACGAATCAACCGTCTCATCTCATAATGTCCTTTTCTCGAAATGTCCTTTCTCATAATGTCCTTTGCTCAAAATGTCCTTTCTCATAATGTACTTTCTCAAAATGTCCTTTTCTCGAAATGTCCTTTTGGCGAAATGTCCTTTTCTCAAAATGTCTTTTCGCGAAATGTCCTTTTCTCAAAATTTCCCTTTTCTCAAAATATGTACACTACAGGATTAACCTCGGTCATTTATTTTATAACCATCAAGTTACCACCACCCACTTTTCGCTCCGCTGCGCTCCGCTTCCGCCTTAGCCTTCTAACCTAACGTATCCAAGTCAGATTGAGCGTGGTTAATCCTGTAGTGCACATATTTTGAGAAAGGGACATTTTGAGTAAAGGACATTTCGCGAAAAGGACTTTTTGAGAAAAGAACATTTCGAGAAAAGGACATTTTGGGAAAGGACATTTCGAGAAAAGGACATTATGAGATGAGACGAAAAAACGGACCGGGGTTAATCCTGTATGTCTCATCTTATAATGTCCTTTTCTCGAAATGTCCTTTCTCATAATGTCCTTTTCTCGAAATATCCTTTCTCATAATGTCCTTTTCCCAAAATGTCCTTTTCTCGAAATGTTCTTTTCTCAAAAAATCTTTTTCGCGAAATGTCCTTTACTCAAAATGTCCCTTTTTTAAAATATGTGCACTACAGGATTAACCCCGCTCAATCTGACTTGGATACGTGGTGACGTGGTTATTTTTTTTATGAACACCTAAGTTTTGTTTAGGTGACTATAAAAATTTACAAAGTGGGTGGTGGTAACTTGATGGTTATAAAATAAATGACCGAGGTTAATCCTGTAGTGTACATATTTTGAGAAAAGGGAAATTTTGAGAAAAGGACATTTCGCGAAAAGACATTTTGAGAAAAGGACATTTCGCCAAAAGGACATTTCGAGAAAAGGACATTTTGAGAAAGTACATTATGAGAAAGGACATTTTGAGCAAAGGACATTATGAGAAAGGACATTTCGAGAAAAGGACATTATGAGATGAGACGGTTGATTCGTCTTGATTTAGTTTTGGAAATTTATGTTGATTTATACTAACAAATAAAGAATTTCATTAATATAACTCGATGATTTTTTTATTCGAGATTTATCTGTTATTTTGCGAATCTGTCTTTCTGCGAATCTGTCATTCTGCGAATCTGTCATTCTGCGAATCTGTCATCAAGCGAATCTGTCATTTTGCGAATCTGTCATTTTGCGACACCTGGCATTATGTGTTTCTGTCAATTCGCTAATCTGTCATTTTGGCGTTTCTGACATTGTACGCCTAAACCGAAACAGAGTCACAAAGTGCCTACCGCGTTGCAAAAAAACTTTTATGAGGTAGGTATACAAAATTACAAATGATTTGGGTATCTTTTTAACCGACTTCAAAAAAGGAGGAGGTTCTCAATTCGTCTGTATGTTTTTTTTTATGTATGTTTCTTTTCTTTTGTTGAATAGGGTTTACTTCTTTGGTGGTTCCATTTTTACCAGGTCAGGATCTGATGATGGGATCCAGAAGAAATCGAGGGCAACCACCGAAAATTGCAGGGGCAACTAGTGCATTTATTAACTTTTTAATGAAGTGCTTTAATGTACTACAATTTAATGAAGGTCTGGAGTCGATCTGATGATGCAACCGAAAGACGGTCGAGCGAATTCCTTAACGATTTACAGCAGTTACTTTGTGTTAGGGCTTGATTGATTTGTATTGATGAGGACTTTACACCTAGATAGATATAATATATATCTTTCGGTCCATTCGTCATATCACTTAAAATAATGAAAAAAAAACCGACTTCAAACAAATCCTTAAAAATAAAATTTACCTAGCACAAAGGGATTTTTCAGATTTTGTTCAATTTGTTATTGAAGTGGGTGCCATTAATAATATTAACTACCTAAACCTATGGGTTCACTTGGCGCCTACTTCAATATGATATTGAATGAAATCTGATAAATCAAAATACAATTACTTTGTGCTAAGTAAATTTTATTTCTCAGGATTTGTTTGAAGTCGGTTTTATTTTTTATTATTTTTAAAAGTATAACATTGGGAGTAAGCCCATCCCAACCAACTCTTATGAGCGACTACTCTAGAGCGAACAGTTGTTCAGCAGGTGCACCACAGGTTGGCTTGGGACCTGAATAAAGGGCCCGGCATACTTATTGAAATGTTCTGTTTATAATTCATAACTATTCTCTTTACCCCGAGATCTGCTGTCAAATTATCGAATTTAACCCTTAAGTTTAGATTTTCCGGGAAAGACTGGTGTCTGGTACCTGCGTCTGACCCTTGTTCGTCAGACAGCAGTATACTGCCCGGTGAAACTGGCAGAACTCTTGGAACTTGAAGTTTCATACGTTCTTTACCAAAGCTATTACCAGAAAATTTTGGCAAATAGAGAGACCGTATTCTTAGCATTCCATGGATTCTCCGTGCGGGCGCCGGGTCCATAGCGTGGCACAGGGGGGAAACACCCCGACGGCGTCTGGGACTTGCGACCCATTCGAGTAGGTTTAGGGTGGCCACCTTACTATGCGCATAAACGATCACCTTCCACCGTCAACAATGTTCCCCCCCCCCTGTCCAACCAGATTTGGTAAGATCCTATCAATGCCGCTTTGGATACTCGTTTTAGTAAAGAGCTTACTGAAGCTCTTGGCAATAAAGAAAGAAAGAAAAAGTTTTTTATTCCACATTAATACATAAAAAATAACATTATAAAAATAAACTAAAAATACCTAAAAATACACTATTTAAAACTTACAAAATTTAAGCTTAATGTGGAACAATGGCCGTCTCTCAGCTTAATGCTGTATGCGTGTGGTGCACGCATACAACGCTGATTTTCAGAGACGGCCTGACGGTTTTCATAATAATAGTAAGTATTTAATAAAATTGCCGTCACGTAATGTATAAATAAAATTAAATATAAATAATGAGAAAAAAGAAAAAAAAAAAAAAAAAAACACAAAAAGGCATGTAGCCAAACACTAATCTAAGTAACAAGCAAGCTGCCCCCATAACAATATGACAGAAAATGCTGCAGACGGTAAGGATGAAGTTTTTATCATTGTTACCTTCTCCTTGTACTCGAATATTATACATAATTATTGTTTAATGTTAGCTTACAGTTACACATTTTATCTATCTTGTAAACCCTTTAATTTTTACCAAACTGACAAATTTTACATGTAATAAAAATGCGAAAGGGTCAAGAGTCTGTACATGGAAGACATTTTATAAATTTCAACTGTACGGCATTGTATCATAGTTAGGTATGTACTGAAGCCAAAACTAACATCTATGTACCTATACATTTCCATCGTTCATTTTCTTACGTGACTTTAACAAAGCACTAAGCAGGTAGCATGGGTTATTAAACTTTCTGTGCACAATGTGTATATTTTTCCTTTCACACAGTAAACAAAATTTAATTAAAAAATCTAGGTATCATTCCTAATTCTCATGCATTTAATTATTAATTATTAATTTCAGGCAAAGAAAAGAAACCACCCATACTGTGACAAAAACATAAAAAACATACAGGGACCGTGCAATCCAAGGTCCTTAAATAAATTATACAGGGATTTAGCTGGAATTCCCCTTGCTCCTACTTCTACGGCATAGAGTTTAACCACATAGCCATTTTTGGTTAACTCATTGGTCAAGTCAAAGTATTTATTTGTCTTCATGGCGTGGTCTTTCGGTATGTTGGTCTCCCACGGCACCGTCAGCTCCACGAGCACCGCACGCCTGTGTATCCTCGAAAACAGGAATATGTCGGGTCTGGATGACGAGGCACATACATCCTCCGGGATTTTGTAGTGTTTTTCATACGTGTCTGAGAGTATAGTCCAATCGGCGGCAGCCATCAAAATTGAGTATGGCTTTTGAGGTACTTTCTTTGAACAGCCTTCCTTTACAAACGCAATGTCATTTCTTTTGTTTGTGGTTAATCCCTTTTTCGCTCTCGCTACCGCCAAACTGACAGCCTCACGTATGATCTCCAATACCCTATCGTGTCGGCGTGAGTAATGACCCCGGTCTAGTAACGTCCTACAACCTACCAGCAGGTGCCTAGCAGTTCCAATCACTTCTCCACATGCATTACATGTTTTATCTGTGGCTTTCCCCCACCTGACCAGATTACTTGGGTCGGGGAGGGTCAATTGAAACGCGTTCAGATAGAACTTAAGCAAAGCCGGCGACCAGTCGTACAATAAGGTACGCCACTGCAAGGCCATGGGAATACAAAATTCGCCCAGAGTAAGCCATTCATTCTGCATCTCCAGGTTCATCGCGTGCACCTTATAGGCATCGCTCTTATCCTGCTCCAGAAAAGATTTTGTAATGTCTTTATCTGTTTGTCTCCGGATACTACCCAACCCCGCTCGACCAGTCTGCGAACCCACCATGAATTTCTTGTGGAATTGGAGGCGTGACTCAAGGTCTGCTATATTTTTATCCTTTGGAAGAGTTTGAACGATTTTGTCTCTTGATTTTACCAAGACGTGCATTTTAGTAACTCTTAGATGTTTATAGAGTTCCGACGGCTTCTTAAACGTCATTCCGAAGTTATTAGAGGCTCTGTATAATGCTGACGGGTCGGCCGATTGAGCTAGCCCTAGCCACGACTTCAACGTCTTCGTAACATTCGCATCCAATTTTCTGAGAAGGTTTTGGCTCATATCGTACACAAGAAACGGCCAGTTTAGACGTGATGTTAAATAGTTGTCGTATATCCATGCTTTCTTGACGTTACCTATTGGTTGTTGGTCTACCTTTTTATGTCAACAATGAAACTTTCAATTATGTCGTCCAAAGCTGGAGTACAACCTCTGTTATCTATCTTTCTGCCAAGAAATTTGAAAGGCACGGTTTCCGATATATTAGAAACTTTTTCCCCGCCTATAGCAAGCCCGGGGTCATATGACGTAAACTTAGTACCCCGCCTACCCAGACATAGACAGTAGCATTTGCTAGGTTTTGTCCTCATTCCATCTGTCCATGTACAGAATTCATCCACTTTACGCAGTAGGTCTTGGCACTGCTTTGGGCTGCGAGTCAGGATTGCGAGGTCGTCTGCAAACGCCAGGATGGACTCTGTATATTTGCCATTTAATTTAAACCGATATCCCCACTTCTTCTCATGAGTAATAATACTGTCAATTAAAATATTTATTGCTATATTGAAAACTATTGGTGATAAACAGCAACCCTGGAACAAACCTACTCTATACTTTAAGGGTTGCGTATGGCCTTCTTTTGTATTGATTACAAATTTTAATTGGTTATAATAAGAAGCTATTATTTCACGAATTATTGACGGAAAGTTATACCATTTTAATGCAAACAACATAAGTTCATGTTGTACTGAGCCAAAGGCGTTTTCCAAATCTATCCATCAAACTGTTAATTGCCTTTCATTTAATCTGGCATCTTTTAGACTTTCCGCCAGCAGAGAATTATGTTCCAGACATCCTGAAATTCCGGGCAGAAACCCTTTCTGGTGATTTGGTCTAAAATACTTATTGCTGATCATAAAATCAGTCATTTTAAATTGAAGCCATGAGAAGAAATTTTTTGATATTGTGTTGGTTAACGCTATCGGTCTGGCGTCTTTTGGACTGGTAACAATTTCTTTCTTAGGAATGAGCACAAAACTGGCCTCCCCGAAGGCCGCTGGTATTTCTTTACTCGACCAGATCCTGTTAAATATGCTCAGAAGGTGTTTACGTACTGATGGACATTTTTTATAGACTATGTAAGGTATGCCATCAGGCCCAGGGGCAGATTTAGTTGATTTCTTTTTAATTTGGTGTTCAATTTCTTCTAAGCTAGGTGGATTAATATATATATATATATATATATATATATATATATATATATATATATATATATATATATATATATATATATATATATATATATATATATACAGGGTGAATTTTTAAAAAGGGATTGGATGGCCAAATCCGAAACTATAAGGACTAGCGAAAAATGCTCAAAGGACTCACGAGCCCGATTTTGATGAAACCTAAAACCTCATTATTAGATTTTTGAAAAACCAATAATCCTAGCCAGGAATCGAACTCATTGATTATGAAAAAAAAAGCACACCTTATATTATTACACCATACTATAGTGTTGATATGAAGGATCTTATTCTGGGAAGTAATGATATACGGCAAACTAAAGGAAAGTGCTCATCTTTAACAAAATGCATTTTATTTTGCTTACGTTAACTGATTTTGTTCAAAATCTAGACCATTGTTTTCAATACAAAGCTGGATTCGAGACCTGAAGGATCGTTCTGCATTCAATATTATTGGTTCCGTTTAGAACATTCTCCAAAGAATCATTATGTGCATGATTTAAAACACGAAATAGTTACGATCTATTCTGGGATTTCGAACGAAACAAACTATGATAAAAAATGTAGGTACATGAAATATGAATTCTATAAAAATTCCAAACTTTCCTTAAATTTGCCGTCTATCATTACTTCGCAGAATTTGATCCTTATGAGCGAGACTATCGTATGGTGTAATAATAAAGGGTGTGTTTTTTTTTTCAAAATCATTGGGTTCGATTCCCAGCTAGGATTATTGGTTTTTCAAAAATCGAATGATGAGGTTTTAAGTTTTATCAAAATCGGGCTCGTGACTCCTTTGAGCATTTTTAGCTATTCCTTATAGTTTCGGATTTGGCCATCCAAGCCCTTTTCAAAAATTCACCCTGTATATATATATATATATATATTCACGGACATTTCACACAACGCTATCTGGTCCCAAAGTAAGCTAGGAATAACCTGCTTGTGTTATGGGTATCAGACCACGGATATTAATAGATACTTATATACTTTTTAAATACATACATATTATACATAGAAACACCCAGACTCTTGAGACAAACACTTATGGGTCACACAAATATTTGTCTCCGGTGGGAATCGAACCCACGACCTCCAGCGCCGCAGGCGGTATCACTACCGACCGCGCCACAGAGGCAGTCAGTTTACAGTTGATTACAGTTGATTAAGAATTGAGGACTTGATGGTTTTTTTTCCTTTGGTTCACTATATGATTTGTCATATTTAGGCACCTCATAATTACTTTTATAGTAGTTATAGATCTGATCGTTACTTATGTCCAGCCTACCATGCTTTCTGTCATTAAACATATTCCTCGAGTATTTAAAAGGGTCCCTATCAAATTCTACTTCATGTTTGGCTCTATTTAAACTCTAACTCTAACTTTGCAACTAACTCTAACTCTGTAACTCTAACTTTCTGTGGGCTTATCAAAAGCCTTTGAAAGCTTTATGAGAGGAAATATTAGGTAGGTGACGAGAAGTCAATCTACAGTACTCTCCTCCTCTACACCTAATATGCTCTGTAATAGTATAAGCCATTATAGACGAAATCAAACGAAGTGGGATCGTCTCGACATACCTACGTGGATTATTCAATTAAATCAGCCGATCATAGCCCACTGCTGGACGAAGACCGCTCATGATTTTGTAAGGAAGATTCTATGCCGCGCTGACCAAACAGAACAAGGTATTGTTTCTAGTTTATTTTCTCTTCGCCATGACTTTGGTATTAATCAGTAGTTACAACACTTGCACATCAAGTTGGCTAGAACCCCGAATTTCTCAGTCGTGCCCCTTCACACCTAATAATTTATACCTCTAAAATCAGCCAACCAAACCAGGCACATCGTTACACGTGAAGTTTACGTACGAGTTCCACATTTCTATGCACGCAACACTTTGTTTCCGCTTCTTAGGTACTCACTGAATAAAAAATACAAGTCTATAATATCCATTTGAAAAAAATACACAAGCATTAGCGCTGTTCTAACCGGCCCCATACACGTGCAATAATATTGATCAACATAGAAATAAATTGACCGTGTAGGGGTAATATCGAGGTTTGAACAGACTAGATTCGGACGGAAATAAATATTGATGCAATGTTATTAAGTCAATAATATTGTATGGGGCCTATAATATGAAATAACAGAATTGAAGCCCTGGTCGAACCGTTCTTACTAAGATAAATAAATATTTGTGGACAATCTCACTCAACATCATCTAGCCCAAATTAAGCTAATATAAGCTTGTGCTATGGGATCTAGATGACCGGAAGACATACATATTATATTTCTAAATACATACATATCACACATAGAAAACACCCAAACTCCGAAACAAACATTTGTGGATCACACAAATATTTGGACAGACCCAGGCATCGAACCCAGGACCTCCAGCGCCGCAGGCGGTATCACTACCGACCGCGCCAGAGAGGCAGTCAATAGTCAATAGAGGAATACGCAACCTAGTACACACTCAAACAATGCGAAACAGTACATATTGGTATTATTCCAATAGCGTTAGTAATTGGTTTCAAACATATTTATATAGTTTCATTATGTAATAATGAAATGAATGCCAGCCGGAAAAGTGAAAACGTAATTTATAATTCACCTCGTAACTATAGAGAACCGGTTGTAGTTATGGAGATGCACAAATGTAACGGGAAACGTTTTTACTATAGGATTGATACGCTCGTAGCCTCGTTAGATTACTGTTCTGTAAACGATCACTAAGTTAACCATAAACGCACCGGTCAGCCTTGTGATGGGTGCCCGTTTGTGGTATTTCCTTTTATGAGTTGGTTCTGAGTGACTTGAAAATATATTTATCATCCCGTAGGCCCTATTGCTACGGTATACAATTCAACAGTACGGTACGGTATACAATATTAGACAGGTCGTATACTTGTCCGCCAAATGATTTCAAAACGAAGACGTAAGTCATCATTCTCTTTTCAATGCCTTAGCTTGTTCCTTATTTGACGGTATTGGATCATTGGTAGTTTGTATTCAAGCACTGTGCGATTCACCCATAATTATATTATTAAGTCATCGTGCACGCCTAGGGTTACCATTTCTGAAGAAATGTATGCCTGATTTACATGGTAAAAACGCCTGATTTTCACAAAAAATGCCTGATTTTCTTGAAAAATGCCGCATAATAAAAGAAATACCTATTTAATAATAAGTAAAACACATTGCTTGAATGAATTTTTAATTTGAAAACATCTATTTTCAGACACGTTAGAGTAGGTAATAAGAAAATCAGCCAAATACATATATGATTTGTTCTTTGTATGAGTTGTTTAGAAAGGAATTCCACTGTACGTTTTCTTACTTCTAATGATATTTATCTGATGACGCCATTTTTAACAAGTCTTTTTGAGTTTAAATACATATAATATGTACAAAACTCTTTACAATTAATCATTTCGCCTGACATAGAACCATGCCGGCCGGGCGCCTGATCAAGTGCTAAACTGCCTTGCAAATCAGGCGAAAGCCTGGCATATGGTAACCCTATCACGCCGTACACCCTGCAGCGTTACAGTATAATAACTGTGTCACAATACCATTTTACTTACATTACTTACTCGGATATCTAAATTGTGTAAAACTGCCACACATTTGCATCGCCTGAAAGTGCCAGAAAAACGTAACCTATTTTTTTATTGCACGCACACACATCGCTGTTTTCATGCTTTACACATGTTCACTCGAGGTTACATCCGTACTTTTATTAGATCCGTGATCGTGTAGTATCATAATAATCGTGCATACTTTGTCACGCAGTGATGTAAATTTATTTTTAGCATATAGTGTTATTTCAATGGTGTTTTGAATGATTGAATTCTCTGGTGCTCATTACGCTATCTGAAACTCTATTAATCAGGTGCAAGGAGGAGATAGCGAGGGAGAACTTACCAACTGAACAGAGCGCTTTTTCCTTTAATGTACCTACACAGCATACAGGGAGCTACCTGGGACGTCAAACAATTTTTCCTCATTGCTGAGGCACTGGGCTAGCTGTACCCTTTCGTATCAACATCTTCTATCTGAAATCTTAGAAATAAATTATAGGAATTTGGTTCTCTGAGCTACCTTTTACATAATATAGGGTAAGCCCGGGAGAGACGCCTCAGATGCCTACTAAATTTTAAAAATACTTAAAAAAATCTGTGACACCCCGTAACGCATTATAATAATGCATCAGTCGGAAGCAAGTGTCCGTGTACCAAGTTTTAATGTAAACTTCAAATTTTTAATTAATATTTTGGTGTTTATCCGTAAAATACAGTAAGTGTACTTAATCAAATCGTGTGATATGTGCTTCGCAGTAATTTTTTTTCTCGAATTCTTCACATAAATAGTTTTCAATTGTTTTAAAACTTAAAGTTATGATCTTATTTTGTTAATCAGCCACCGTTTTTAATACGCTTTTATTAGGTCGTCGTGTATGTAACTAACAATGTAATGGAATCTAAGGAAACTAATTTTACCATCTTCCAAGGATCGTAGCGTTATGAAAATTGGCAGATGTATGTAGTTTTAATGACAATACAATAATATGGTACTGTCAAACTGATATGATGATGGAGCCGGAAGATAGGCACTGAAAACAGGTGGAATCTAAGGCAGCTAATTTAACCAGCTTCCAAGGATCGTAGGGTCATGAAAATTGGCAGCTGTATGTTGTTCTGATGACAATACAATAAAATGGTACTGTCAAACTGATATGATTATGGAGCCGGAAGATAGGCACTGAAACTTCGATGGAAAAAGTGGAATCTAAGGTAGCTAATTTAACCAGCTTCCAAGGATCGTAGCGTCATGAAAATTGGCAGCTGTATGTAGTTCTGATGACAATACAATAATATGGTACTGTCGAACTGATATGATGATGGAGCTGGAAGATAGACTCTGAAAACAAGTGGAATCTAGGGTAGCTAATTTAACCAGCTTCCAAGGATCGTAGGGTATTTAAAAATTGGCAGCTGTATGTAGTTCTGATGACAATACAATAATATGGTGCTGTCAAACTGATCTGATGATGGAGTCGAAAGACTGTAACTTCATGATTGAACATCGTATCATAGCTGTGTTTGGATTTGTTAGAAAAGTCGTGTAATGAACTTTGACCACGATTAGGGTTTAAGGTTATAACAAACCTGTTATATTTTGAAGTTAATATTGAGTGTAAATATTGACATAGGTACCTGCATAAAATGTATATGTATTAGAGTAATAATGAAATATTTTCACATTAGTCGAACTCAGACAAAACACCATATAATACAGAAATCCCTACTAATATTATAAATGCAAAGTAACTCTGTCTGTCTGTCTGTTACGTTTTCACGCCTAAATCACGGAACCGATTTTGATGAAATTTGTTATAAAGATAGTTTGAGTTTAAGTACACAAGTACTTTTTAACTGACTGCGCGAAAGGAGGGTAATGCTTTTATGCGATAACGACTTCTACGCGGATGAAGCCGCAGGGAACCGCTAGTAAAGGTATAAATGTTGTGAAAAAAGGATTAAATAAATAAATGGTTTAAAAAACCCTAGAAAAATACGCTTTTATAATGCACGAAAAAATCAAAAATAAATTATGGATCGTTCAAGTTGCCTCTATTTCTAGGCTGAAAACTGTGTAAACTATGTGCTTTTAGTTATAATGTTTGATTGTAAAAGCGTGGGGCGCAAGAACAAGAAAGACTTTTTAGTAGGTAAGCAAATTCCTATTAATACTAATCCTTATATATTAAAAATCCTGGCGAAAGCTGCATGAGGTCGCAAAAGAGCATAATGTTTATGCTGCCAAAGGGAACGCCTTTTCTTTCAGGCAATTAAGTAGATACATGAGGGGAATTCGTTAACAGTGGCAAAATGTACAGTTCTTGTTCGAGAACGAGATATCTTTGGTTACCGTTAAAAACCCGCTTGGGGATATATGCGTTTGTATTCTTATTACATGATTACTACATATTGTACTAAATATCTTGGAATGCCGAAACTTTAAGGACCTACCTATGAATTATCTAATATAGATCCGTAACGGTAATAGGTCTGCTCCTATTACGCGGGCGTCACGAAAAACTGGCAAAAGTGAGTGTTGAAAATGCGTAGGCGTGAATAACTACTTTACTTTTCAAGTAAGTATGTTATGCATTTCAATTAAAGCCTATCATCGTTAATACATTTCCGAAATTTAAAATGATATTAATAATAGTAAAAGTCATAATAGATATATAAAAGCGTGACCGTGTAAATTAATAGTTTAAAAACACGAGAAAAACACGCTTTTATAAAATGTGACCTTATCCTTAATCTGACAAGACATCATGCAGCTTCCGCCAGGAAAGTCTTTCCTGTTCCAGCGCCCCACGCTTTTGCAATCAAATATTAAAACTAAAAGCACATAGTTTACACTTCAGCCTAGAAATAGAGGCAACTTGAACGATCCATAATTTATTTTTGATTTTTTCGTGCATTATAAAAGCGTATTTTTCTAGGGTTTTTAAACCATTTATTTATTATTTCAATTGCTTTAGAATGCGTTCAGAGTCAATAGACATCTCTCCCTAATAATCGGGAGAGATGCCTAATTATTTTTCAGGGTTAGATGCCCAGTAAATTTTAATGATGTTTTATTATTTTAGATGCCGAATGAATACACAAGAAAGCCTAGTGGTGCTAATAGAGCTAGGTGGAGTGAAGAAGACTTGGAGAATGCCTTGGAAAAAGTAAAAATAAGGCATTAAATTATTTTCGAGCTAACCTAGCCTAAATAGATACATGCCTTTTGTTATCGCCAAAATTTAGTTGCTTCGTTAACGAAACGATTTGACCCGGGATAGTAGTCGTAGTCTACCAGGATGTCGTAGTCGGAAATTTTCGTTGAGTATTTGACAATTGCTAGAGTAACGTTCAGGTGGAACTCTCAATTTTGTGTCTTCGTCGGTACATCTGCAAGCAAAGGCGAGGTTCAAAAAAGTCTAGTTGTATTCTATAAACAACCTTTCTTTCTATAAATAACTAGCTGACCCGCGCAACTTCGTATGCGTGATATATGAAGAACCGCTCGACCAATTTTGTGCAAACTTCACATTAACCATCTACTAAATAGTCCGAACAAAGCCTAAACATTTCGTTTGGAAAGGTGAGCCCGTTCTTGAGTTATAAAATTACAACGAAAAGTGGCATTGATTTTTATATATATAGATAATCATTCGTTAATCCGATTTTTCGAATAAACGACAAAAAACCGGCCAAGTGCGAATCGGACTCGCCCATGAAGGTTTCCGTAGCAGCAATTGAACGAAAAGGCGAAAATTGCGGTTTATGACGTATTAAAAAGAAACCACTTACTACGTGTAGATCTCGTTCAAACCAATTTTCGATGGAAGTTTGCATGGCAATGTACATCATATATTTTTTAGATTTATCATTCTCTTATTTTATAAGTTACAGAGGGGGGGGGGGGGGGGTCATATTTTCACTTTAAAGTGTCTCTCGCGCAAACTATTCAGTTTACAATTATTGCTGTGTAAAATTCTTAATGCGGTTCTACTTACCAAGTTTCAACAACATAGGCTTTATAGAAAAGTGGCTAAAACATACGAACGGACAGAAAGACATGACAAATCTATAAGGGTTCCGTTTTTTTGCAATTTGACTACGGAACCCTAAAAACCGCAACGAATAAGGGGATTTTATAATTTTAGAAGGATTTTAGTTGAGTTCTGTCAGTTAACCTCTAGAGTTTACGGGAATATAAAGATAATAATATCTATTTTGGCAAATCAATGAATGGCATATATCCTACTTCCTACTAATACACTCGAGAGCAATGAATCCGGGTCACTTAAAGAATCCTAAAAATCTCGGAAACTAAAAATGCTAGGTTAATGCAATAAATTGTATTTAATAGACAATGTAATACTCCTTAAATGAAGGTATTAAAACTTCTTAGTTATTGTAAAGTTATATCATAAAAAAATCTAATTTGAAAAAGGGCCACTTTCGAAGATGGAACTACGAAATTACAGCATTTGGTGTTGCTTTTGTTTGTAATCTGTCATTTATGTGGGTACATAAACCATGTTGATAGTGCTCTATATTCATTAATCAAGCTGAAATTATGTCGCTTACGCCTGAAGAATGCACCAGAATACTTACAATGCTGGAAACCGGCCGGAGTCAGCGCGATACAGCCAGGACTGTCGGTGTGTCGCTGTCAACAGTACAAAGAGTTCTCCGACGTTACGAAGAAACTGGTTCTAACCTACGCAGACCAGGAACGGGCAGAACCAGGTGTACCACAGCACGAGAAGACCGATACTTGGTGAACGCCATGCTTCGAAATCGCTTTCTCACAGGAACTGAACTCACCAATCAGTTTCGACGCCTCGGAGGAAGTAACCCAAGTGCATGGACAGTAAGACGTCGGCTTGCTGAATCTAACTTAAAACCCCTTAGACCTGCAAACGGCCCTAAACTGGAGCGTGGGCATCGTATTTCGAGACTAAGGTATGCCCAGAGCCACGTAAATTGGAGTATTGAAGATTGGTCAAAAGTTATGTTCTCCGACGAATCAAAATTTATGCTCTACAAGCACGATGGAAGACACAGAGTGTATCGAAGACCAGGGGAAAGATTCAAGCAAGCATGCATCGAAGAAAAAGTAGCCTACGGTGGTGGGTCTGTACTTGTGTGGGCCGGAATTTCTTCTGAAAGTCGCACAGAGCTGGAGATCATAGAAAACGGCTCTTTAACTAGCGTAAGATATGTGGAAGAAATCCTCAATGATCACGTTGGTCCATTTATGGTCAATTTAGGTGAGGATGCTATATTTATGCATGACAATGCCCGACCTCATACAGGTAGGATTGTGAATGACTACCTTCAAGAGATGAACATTACTCGTATGGAGTGGCCAGCGCGCAGCCCGGATATCAACCCGATCGAGCATGCTTGGGACGAGCTAGGCAGATGCGTAAAACAACGAAACCCTCCCCCAATCACGCTTCGTGAGCTCAAAATTGCTCTCACAGAGGAATGGGAATGGAATGGAAGTATTAAAATTCAAGAAAATCGTAATAAAGTTCAATAATTTCATGTTTCCTATTTTTGTTTTAAGGAGAGATCGGCAGTTTTTTCTTTATGTAATTTTGTGTTAATAAAATGTATGGTGACTCATATTTTTTTTACTTTCATTTAAGGAGTATTACATTGTCTATTAAATACAATTTATTGCATTAACCTATCATTTTTAGTTTCCGAGATTTTTAACATTCTTTAAGTGACCCGGATTCATTGCTCTCGAGTGTATTATAAATGTGAAAGTTTGTGAAGATTTTTGGATGTTTAGATGTTTGAATGTTTGTTACTCAATCACGCTCTAACGGCTGAACCAATTGGGCTGAAATTTGGTACAGAAATAGCTGATAGTCTGGAATAACACATCGGCTACTTTTTATCCTGCGAAAATATTCCCACGGGAAGCGGGAACGGGAACGAAATTTCACGCGGGTGAAGCCGCGCGCGTCGGCTAGTTATGTTCATATGTCCAAACAACAACTTGCACTGCACTAGCATGAACAGTGCCAGCAGGTATCGATTCCTTTTGTGTGTACCTTTGAAGAAAAAAAAAGCAAACAAAATGGCTGACCGCGATTCCGTCACGAGACGTTTGACACGACAATAGCTACTGGCAGGTGTTGCAGTATTGCTTTTTATTCTTTTCTATCACGCATTCACTACACTCAATGTATTACGATAGTAAATTGACTTTGATTTTTTCAACAGGCATTTTTTCATTACAAATAATCGAAATAAGGTCAATAGTTGCGCACTTGTATTATTACGTTTAATGTACATACATACGTGCATACTAATATAATAGATGGTGAGCCTATTGCCGTGTTGAAACGGACAGGTGCAGGTCGCCGCGACCAACTAGCTAAGCTCTTCAACTTGGCTTAACGATTGTCAATTCGGGTTGCATTTCGAGTTCTCCTTCTCTACGCACTTTATCTTTTTGCGAAAGTATTCCCTTAGTCACCTCTTACGACACCCTCGGGATGTATTGGGATGGCGACATTTTGTACTCTTACCTTGTACTCTTACCTACTCTTACTTGTACTCTTACCTACTCGTGTCCACCTCAGTTTATATAGAAGTCTTTGGTCGCAACACGGGACCCCATTGTCTGACGGGACCGTTTAATATACCCCATAAAAATATTAACTGCTTAACATATAGAACTTGAAAAACGCAGCTGCTGCGTTGCCCGTTCCTTTTTATTAAACTTGGCTGGACCGCTGCCGCGCGTCAATATTTTGATTGTATTTTTACAGTCTCTCAATGATTGGGACATCAATGAAATAATTAAATTTTTATTTTATATTCACGGCTGTATTTGCATAATCTAAACATGGCTGAATGAATGGTTGGTAATGTCAATCGACTTCAATTAATTCATGCTTTTGTTCGATTATATTTATGTTTGTAATCAATATTTCGGTACCTATTCATTTTTGTTAGTTTTGTTAAATATTAAATATATATATACTGTGGTTTTAGGGTTCCGTACCGATAGGGTAATAAACGGGACCCTATTAATGAGATGCCACTGTTTGTCTATTCGTCTCTCTATCATCAGACTTTATCTCATAAACAGTGACAGCTGTCCAGCTGTCACTGTTTTCCCACATTCAAATCTTTCAGTTGCTGCTATAACAACAAATACTAAAAACTGCAAAAAAAAGAATATTTAAGCATGAGCTAGTACGTGTCCCTCCGTAAGCGAATCCAACTCACACTTTTCCCGTTATTTTTTACATTAATAGTTCTGAAATAATCATAATATCTGTCTTGAAATAGACATAAAAGAGGTCTCAAAAAATGTCTCTAAAACTGATCCTGTTTAGTTTTCCACTCTATTTTAAACCAATTCTTTGTAAATTGAGGCCAACACACTTTCATTACTTATTATTTATGTGTAGGTACAACCTTTAAATTATTATCCAAATTATGTACCTATAAACTCTCCGCAATTATGCTAATCATAATATTTTTCAACCATGTCCGGTACACTAAGATGAATCCAACAGGCATATTAAATATCCCTCAAACATCTCGTGTTAATTTTACCCTCCAACTTCTATATAAATACAACATAAAATAGATTATTTACCATACCAACCATAATAGAAAAAAAAATAAAATCATTTAGAACCGACATTTTAATTTGGGCATCAAATTGAATTCGTGCAATCGGGAAAAGTCGACGTTAACAGTAAGCTATGTATAATTTTACCTACATAGTCCAACTTACTCCCGCTGGAGAATGCGCTGATGTGCCCACGCTGTGCACTCCACCAATGTGTGGAGCGCTGTGTCCTCGCTACGTTCTCCCAGTGCTGGTTGCAGGATTGATAGATATACACACGTTTTTGTTTTAAAATAGGTGAGCATCCAAAGTTAAAATCGAATGCTGAATAAGTAGACATTATTTAATCAATTTGAAAGTCACGTACTTTACTTGCTAGGCTTATCAAGATCGCGTAAATTTACTTATCAAGTTATCAGTTAATTAGAATAACGTTAATATTAAACTTTATTGGACATTCTTACTGCGGGTGAGAGTAAATATCGTTCTATCCCAATTCCTTTCGAACCATTACCTCATGTTGTGGCAGTCTTAAAGACTCTACAATACGGGTTGATCTCGTTTTTTCAACCAGGCCGTGATGGAATTTTTTTCAAGAACGCTTTCAGCCTGTAGAATGTGTGTACCTAAGTATATATGTACTTATTCTATTCCGTAATAATGAGAAAACACAACTAAGGGAAACCTTTCACAAAGGGTCCCCTAGTTGCCTAATTAATCTATTACGTAGGGATGAAATCTTGAAATAAAAAATATTATTTATCTACACGTTATTAATCTGTGCTGCCACTTGTACTGTTAAGCATGACTTGCATAGCAAAGTAAAACTAAAAATAACCCCCAAAATACATAGTTTGAGCCTTAGGGGAGGCTTAGGAGTGAGGATTTTCATACTTATTTGCCACTAAATATTCACAGAATATTCACGAAACCTTGCACAATTAATTACTTTGTTTTGTACTAAAACCTACACCAAATAAAACTGTAGTAAACAGTTTTATTATGTATCATCCGTTTCAATAGTAATTTCGTCAATTGGACGAACTAAAACGAGTTATGTACAAACTCTACATAGTTGCAGCTATGTGTATATCTAAATCGATTGTCTGAAACTTTAAACACACACATTTAATAGACCCTCGAACCCACCGTCTAGCCAAGGGTGAGAGAAAACGACCTTGAAGCACCCTTTCCTTGCAACGGAGCAATTTATACAGTTGCGCTATATGTTTATAGAAATAAATCGCGAGTTTATATTTGCATCACCAATTTAAGTTATGTTTGTATACGAAACAATGAGGGTTGATTGTTCTCTATGTTATAGTGAGTAGTTGACGACGTCAGTTAGTACTGATGGTCACGCGCTTTACTTAGGTCTGTTCAGAAGCCGCGACGACCAAGTTGCTCCAGCGTCAGTTATACCGTTTGCGCCGTCCGCGCTACACGCTGTCGCCGCGCTCCCCGCCCACGATGTTAGCACTTGTGTTTTTCGCCGCCGTAGCACTCGCGGTCGCGCAAAATGAACCTGCGCCGCGGCCACCTTCTGTTAAACGGGAACAGTTTCGTGTTATATACGAATGGAATACTATAGATTTCGATTGGAATACACCAGATCATCGCATGACCTACATCAACAGCAGTCAATACATACCCCAAAACGTTTTAATATCTGGTATTAATTTTTACCAGGACGATATATTCCTGACCATGCCAAGGATGTTGGACGGAGTGCCCGCGACGCTTGCAACAATTCCAGCATCCCCAGTGGACACGGCGCCGAAAGTACGCCCATTTCCCAGCTGGGAGCAGAATATTTTGGGAGACTGCAATTCGCTACAATTTGTACAAAATGTAGAGATCGATAAAAATGGTATAATGTGGATTTTGGACAATGGTAGGGTCGGTACTCTTACTCAAACACCGGACCCTAAGTGCACTCCCTCTCTTGTGCTCATCGACCTCAAGACCGGCAAAAATGAAATGGAGCGTATACCGTTCTCGAGTGATGTTGTCGATCCCAAAACAACTTATTTGAACGACCTGGTTGTGGATAATCGCGATGGTGACTATGCGTACATCACAGACAACAGTGCAGTGGATCCAGGCCTTATAGTTTTCCGACGTAGTGATAAAAAATCGTGGAAACTTCGTGATAACCCATCAATGGCTGCTATCCCGGAGGCTTCGACGTTCCGACTTAATGGCACGACTGTCAATCTGCCAGTAAATATTGACGGAATCGCACTTGGTCCTCAGTATAGACGAGAAGATGGTAGTGTTGACAGGAAAGTCTATTACTGCCCTCTGTCCAGCTTTCGATTGTACTCTATTGAAGCATCAGTTCTACGAAACCAAAGTCTAGCAGCTGCAGGTGAAGGTGCTTTGCGTCCCTTCGTACAAGATTTAGGTCCAAAAGCATCTCAGACCGATGGTATGAAAATGGATTCTGCTGGTGTTCTGTTTTATGGATTAATCGGTAACTCGACAATCGCAGAATGGAACAGCACTATTGACTTCCGAGAGGGTCAGCGTACGATCGCACGCGATAGTAATTACATTCAGTGGGTGGACCGATTCACTTTCGATAATAAAGGAAATGTGTATGTGGTTGTAAATAGGCTTTACAATTTTGTGAAAAATCAAGTGTCTGTGAACGAAGTTAACTATAGGATTTTGAAGTCACATACTGGTTCAAAGAGCTACGTATTCGGGGAGGATCTTGAAGATTTGTCGGGCAATCAGAGCTCGGCGGCTTTACCTGTTGTGACGAGCTCGCTGGTCTTTCTGGCCATTGCTCACTTGCTCGCTTAATCTAGTTAACTGTTGCGGCCATGGTTTCATGGGACCCTGGTCGTGAATATCAGGGCTTGTTATTAGGCGACGCTTGGACTGATGCGTAACATTACCAAAAATATTTAAGTTACCTTGACCTATAGGTCATTTCAGTGATAACACGCATGTAAAAACGCTTTATATTGTTATTATAGTAGAATAGTAATATATTACTGAAATACGATAGAATCATGGTAACCTTTATGATAGGGGTCGGCTGTGTCGTGTCGAAGACGATTCGTATCGATGTAAACCGAAAGGTCGAGGACTTGTTGCCAAATACCGTGGTTCGGCTCAACAATGAACATTCCAACTAGTTACTCGTAAGGTGCATCCGAGCCTAATATATTTATTTATAACTTTGTAACAATTCCAAGAACAATAATAGGTATGTTAGGAACTAATATCTCAAAGATCGTTTTAATTGAGTATGGTTTTCAGTTGTGCTTGGTTGGTCTAGATTAAGATCTGTTTAAGATAATCTGTATAATATTGTAACTAATAATGTGTGGCTGTTGTGTGAACGCGTAGCGTTTGAAAATGAATAAACGTGTTTATTTTATTATATTGTTTGTACTTTTTATTTGCGAGTAAACATATTGTTCGTGCATAAAGAATCCTACGACAAATGACAGCAAGGTCATCGTCAAGGAACTCAGGTTTGTGACATACTTATACAAAATGTGTTAACATAAAACTAGAATTTAGCAAAAAAAAACTACACATCTATTGCAATTTGCAATGTAGGTGCTCGTAAATGTATGTGTAAAATGTAATATTTTTGTTATACTTCAGTACTTTAAAATCGTCATAGAAGTTTCCACATTCACGAAACACTAACATTGTTTTGAAACGGTTAAGTAAAATACTTGAAGTAAACGACTTTCACATACAAATTAATTGAAATTTGACCTAGAATATGAATTTAAAAATAACATTTTGAGCGCATTTGTATAATTATTATGACGTTGAAGTTAAATTTACACTGGAAAGCGATACGCGATTTCTTTCAAAAAATGGTACCTATATGGGACCAATAAAGGTCTAAAGTTGGAACATTTGTATGAAACGTTACTAAAATTACATTAATAATACAATAGTAGATCGAGTCCGTACAAAATTATCAGCAAAGAATCGTATTTGTTCAGATTAATTTCATTATTTAGTTCCGCCATAGTTTGAACGTTAACAAATGTGTAAACATGCACAATAACCTACGGTTACGATATTAAGTATTCTTCTATACAAATTTTATAAAGAGGAAAGATTTGATTGTTTGTTTGTTTGTTTGCATCGAATAGGCTCCGAAATTACTAAGCCGATTTGAACATAGGCTATATTTTATTCGCTTATTCCCACGGGAACGGGAGCTAGGCGAGTGAAACCTCGTGACGTCCGTTAGTCTTTGATAAAAATAATATGAATCACTTTCAGTTTAGGAGGCTTTCTTTAACCCTAAACTCGTTACTAGCATTTTTATGACGCAAAAGAAACTCGAACTGTGTGGTCCGTCACGATTAAAATGCGGAACGAATAGTAATGTTTGCACGAAAATACCTACTTTATTTGTACCAGAAACAATAGGAAGGATATTTGGATGAAACCGGAAATGATGCTCGTATGTTGATTAAAATGTTTTATTGGAGTGGAGTATTATAAGAATAACCCCGAAGCATATCTATGTAGTTTAGCATTAAAACCAAACTAATATGCAATAAACTTAAGATTGGTAGTTCCCCTGAACTTGGTACCGTTTCAGATTCTAGTTCCAAAGAGAATGAAATAAAATTCGCCCCAGCAGTTCTTGAGTGTGTTATAAAAGCTACTTTGTTTTAAATAAGTATACAATGTAAGTGCATTATACAAATAAACAGTGTATAACCTGGAGTACTATTAGGCTATATGCTACCTATATCTTCGAAGCCCAAGCAAACCAATAAACCAGCGACGTGATTTGGAGGAAATCTTAAAACCCTGCGCTCATTGGCCTTGCCAGCGTGGTATAATAAGATCAACTACGGGACTACCACAGGAACAGAAGTGGGATAAGCCTACGTCAAAATACAGGATGGAATTTAAAGACGGTAGTTGGAGGTAAAGTACCCTTAATATTGATTATGGCAAGTTTTGCTGAAAGGAAACATTCCTTTATTTTCAGAGGTAAGTAAAACTTCCCAGATCAAGCAGGTGCTTTTTCAAAAATCTTTCAAATAATACAGTTTTACTTACTTTTGAATATAAAGGAATATTTCCTTTCAGCAAAACTTGCCACTATCAATATTAAGGGTACTTTTCCTCCACCTACCGTATTTTAATTCCACCCTGTATATTGCGATAGGCTGATTAGATTGACTGTTTGAGTTTAGACCTGTCGGTGTTTGAGGAAATGAAATACTACTGCTGTGCGTGTGGTTTGGAGGGGGTTGATTTCATATTCAACACGCAACACTGAATCAATACTATACCTCAGTATATTATTGTATGTAGGTATATAGCTATGTTGTGTTGTAGCTAAGTACCTACTAATATTATAAAGTGCGTAGTATAGTGAGATTTGATTGTTTGTTGGTTTGTTTGCATCGAATAGGCTCCGAAACTAATGTACAGATTTGAAAAATTCTTTCACTGTTGGGAATCTAAAATCTTTGCGGTGAACATAGGTTATATTTTATTCTCGTATTCCCACGGGAATGGGAACTACGCGGATGAAACCGCGTGACGTCCGCTAGCATTTCATAATTTTAATTCTTACAAATGACGATATTGAGTGTAGATACGTGAATGTGTAAATGTATATGGATGTTTGGATGTTAGTTAATCTTTTACGCTGTAACGGCTGAACGGATCTGCTTGAAATTTGGTAAAGGGATAGATGTAAAGTATTCGGCTGTTTTCACTTCTATGGTAAGCTGGAGCCGCAAGCATCATCTATTATACTAAAGACTATTCTGTTGTGATTGATTAATAGCTTCTATGCGCGATTGGTCCAATTTGCAAATGGTCCATTTCACCCTTTTCTCAATTACTCCAATTAGCGATTGGTCGAATTTGTGATTCGTCCAATTATCGTAGCTACTAAAATTTCTCAGTCACAGCTTTTATTTCATTTAATTTTCGTCTAAAATACAAAAGAAACTGAGCAGATAGAAATGAGAGCTAACGCAATTATTTAATTTAACTTAAATTTGCCCAGTATTTTATGTACCTTGCCCTACTCTACAAAAAAATGCTATCTACTACAAACAAGGTTGCCCGTGTAAGAAATTAACAAGGCTAGTCTTATTAATGTATAAAAAAACAAAATATCTTTATTCATGTAGGTCGCAAAGTAGCACTGATGAACTTCAAGACTATTGCTTGAACATTTACTGCCAGATTAGCAAAGCAATAGGTAGAGCAGAACCTGTGAGAAAGGGACATGGCAATAAAAATCTCACACTCCCTCTTTTCTAGCAGCCAGTAATTACATTCGTTTTTAAGTTACAGTATTTTTTAAAGTTGTTAAGACTCAAGTGAGTTTATACAATCATGCTCTTTCTCGTTCTTAGTCTTTTCTCGTTCCCGCATCCCTTGGGAACTATTTCCGGATAATTAAAGCCTGTAATATATTCCTGTAATTAATTAATTTATCACAAATTACAGCCAGGTTTGTTCAGCTGTTTGATCGTGAAAGAGTAGCAAACACCTATCCATCTGCTGAAGAGATAGATTTATCCATATGTACTCGTAAGTATATTTTAATACATATAAAATAGTGATAATCTTAATATATGAAACAAAGACGGATTTGTTACAACATTTATAACTCAAGAACGGCCGTACCGATTTGGCTGAAAATTGGTGGGGAGGTTGCTTAGAACCAGGAGACGGATAGGATACTTTTTATCCCGTTTGACCTCGCTTTTTTCTTTTCGCTTTTTTTTTGGTCGATTCACTATTCTGCTGGCGACGGACACCGGTAGTCCACGTCCTATGCATGAATATGCGCAATTTCTACAATAATGCGACGGGAAACATCTATCATTAACGAAATTATTCTGACGGGAGTAAATGCGACGGGAACGGGTGATTTACTCTCTTATGTGACGCATACGAAGTTCAGTCAGCTAGTGACAAATAAAAAAAATAAAAAAGTAAGAATAATATATAAATATATAATAGTAAAGTAGGTGGTCATCGTTGCATAAGGGCGTTCGCAACTCCAGGGGCGTTACACTCGCGCTGCCGACCCTGTAAGAACCATCTAGGATCCTTTTGAAGAACTCCATACTGTAGGCATATGCTTGAATATGGTGAACCTAAATAGACATTGATATTGAAATGTTGAAGTACTCCAGGACTTTGCCTGAGGATAACTACGAGTCCCGTAGCAGCCCGTAGCACCCTTGAACCCATACATGCCCGTATTTACAATAGGTACCTAATATATGCTATATTTATAGAATAGAATAGAAAAGAAAAGAATAGTATAGAATAGAATAGAATAATCTTTATTGCACACCAATACAAAAACATTTATGTAACGAGATTTATTGACATTTATTATTGCTGCTCCACTCCCTTCTGTAGTAGCATGGTGATACATAGCATATGTAACTTCATAATAATTTGCCTCTATATTGGCGAAGGAAGTTTTAAAATCGGGTCTGTATTTTCTGAGTTCATTAATTACGAACAAATACAAAATGTCTTCTCTATTGGTAGGTGACTACTTACATTGCCAGAATTGTCCCTTAAATTTCTACCCTTTTCTCGTTAAAAGTGACACAACATTAATACCAAAAATAATATGATAGTAGGTATTTAGAATATTATCGCAGTCACTAATACAACAAGAAAGCGGCGTCGTGTACAACTTCGCGAAGAATGTGATCCTTTTGATTTAGATGAAGCAGAGTTTATCAAAAGATATAGACTCAGTAAAGAGCTGGCACATAACCTTTGCGATGAGTTGAGGCCGCTTATGCCAGCCCCTAAAAGATCTACAGATTTATCTGTAAATACGAAGGTAAATAATTGTAAAAAGTTTTTTTGTGTGAGTATATCTTTGTGTTCATAATATCAATTAACTAATCTATAATGTTTTATTATAGGTGTTGATTGCATTATCATTCTATGCAACGGGTTCATACCAACGTCCTATTGGCAACAATGAGGGTCATTTTGTAGCACAACAGACTGTCTCATCTGCCATAGCACAGGTTACGACATGCCTTAATTCTTCTACAATGCGACAGAAGTATATAAAGTTCCCAGTAAATGAGCAAGAGCGGAACAGTATAAAAATCGGGTATGTACTTTGTTATCCTTTCAAATTTCCACTCATTCACCCAAGACAAGCTGGCCAGTAACTGACTAATGACTATTCTTTAGACTATTCCTTGGCTAAGATTGGTTCTCTCACTATTAAAAAGCCCAAAACTATCCTCTAAGAAAGTCGCTGTTAAGTAACTGACACTCGGCGTTAAGGCATCATGAATGAGAGCATCTATCTCATTGTATGGCTAGTACACCCATTCTATCTACTCTCAACTCAAAGTATGATTAATTAACATTAATGTATTTCAGATTTTACAATAAGTATGGAATTCCTGGGATTTTGGGTTGTATTGATTGCACCCAAATTGCAATAATTCGCCCAGTACAGCATGAGGAATGTTACTTCTGTCGCAAACATTACCATTCCTTGAATGTTCAGTTGGTAAGTGCTCATATCTTATTTAAATATAATTGAAAACAGGAGAGAAACATAGAGTATATTATGCGAGTAAAAATATATTTATTATTTACAAGTTATTATCTAGAGAATATTAAAATTTGTTTCTTCTTGTGGGGATGCGGAGACACTATCCAGCCTGTTTTGTCATATTGACCAATCTGGGGACAATACACAATATTGTAAAATTATACAATGTCATTCAATGTACCTACTTACTTAATTTTTTTTTTCAGATTTGTGATGCAGACATGCAAATAGTAAGTGTTGATGCAAGTCATGGTGGTGCTAATCATGACTCTTTTTTATACCTATAATCTGGAATAGTACTACCACTTAATACTGTTGTATCTAGATCTAGCGGGTGCTCGTACAGAATTAGGTATTTATCCTAGGTAAGTATACTATGATGCTTGCGTCTTCGCCCGCATGGAATTCGGTTCCCATTACCGCTTCCCGTGAGAATATATCCGGGGATTTTATGTTATTCTAGACTTTAATCATAATTTATACCTGTGCCAAATTTTAGCCAGATCCGTTCACCCGTGACTGAGTAATAAACATCTTTCACATTAACAGTAATAAGTAGGATAATATTTAAAGGTTTAAATACCTTTGTGTTCCTCACAGTACCTCGGACATCGTGTTTTGGCTGCTGTAAAGATTTAACAGCAAGGACGCTAACACGTTGAATAGCACCATTTTGTAACAAGACCACTGCTGATACTTTCTCCTTGACGTGTTATAGTCCTAAAAACCTCACACAGGATATTTGTCCAAAAATAATAATCTACAGAAACTTTCTTTTCCTAAGCAAAACACAAAAAAAAAATTCAAATTTTATTTAAGTGTGCCAAAATATTAAGAGAATTGCCGCCACATTTTGTTTTCGCTTTTGCTTTCTTTATTTATATTTTCAATTTTTTGAATAAAGATCAAAAGAGGTTTTATTTTAATCCTCACGAATCTTAAAGAAGGATCTGTAATCTTCTTTAACTTAACAATATAGTATAAATTACCACCCTTTCGTTTTCCTGTTGTGTGTGTATTTTTTTATTTCAGATTTTAAACCAGCATTTAGCAAAATATAGAGTGATACAAAAGGAAAGTTTATTTGTAAATTCAAACAAATTATAGTACAGAAACGAAGTTGCGATGGTCAGCTAGTAAATAAATAAATTACTAAAATTTTCATTTTATATGGATGGATGTGAACACGTGGTGCACAAGCTAGTTTATTTAGCTAGAGTAAACAAGCTTCTTGAAAATGAACTCTTATTACTTAAATTTTTTATTGCCAGTCAATAAAAGTTCGGTCAGTAAACAGTCGCCATAACATTACAATAATTATGTACAATATAAAGAATTTACTACCATGGACGATAAAAACGCTCATATCCATTAACACCTACACCCGGATCGGAAGCGCGTGTGTAGCGCTTCTGGTGCTGTTGCGGTAACCAACCATTAGGTCGTAAGCTTGTCTGCCACCTTATTAGCTTAAAAAAACATAGTTTTAAATGTTTGAAATAAAGTAATAGTCCGGTCAATTTAGACATTCGATGGTAGGTACATAAATTCCCAACAAGCTGAAAATTAGTAAAATTGTTCAAAACATAATTTTAAACAATACCTGAAAGTTCCCCATCATTCCCGTGTAAGGAAAAAAAAATATTCAAGGTCAAAGGTCAAAAAATGAGTATTTTGCGATTTTCAGCAAAACGGTAAGTTTATCATAAAAGTACCTCAGATAAAAATTGTAGATTATAAAATATATATCTATATCTATATATATAAAAATCAATGCCACTTTTCGTTGTAATTTTATAACTCTAGAACGGGCTCACCTATCCAAACCAAATTTTTAGGCTTTGTTCGGACTATTTAGTAGATGGTTTATGTGAAGTTTACACAAAATAGGTCGAGCGGTTCTTCATTTATCACGCAAACAAAGTTACGCGGGTCAGCCAGTTATCTATAAAAATGTGTCAATAGTTTTTTCGTACCAGCCACCGTTTCTGAGATATACCGATTCAAAAAGTTATAAAAGTTGGTATCGTCATAATATGTACACGTTTCCACGCCACCTATGAGGTAGTGTACTTAGCGCGTTTTATTAATGTGGTTTCCCCATTAGGCCTACTCCACTCCACCGTGGACGCGATCATGCGCATTAGAGGCCTGACGGAGGAAGCAGTCTCACAGGGTGAGGTGGTGGTGGCGGTGTCTCTTGACATCGCCAACGCCTTCAACACCTTGCCCTGCGTTAGGGAGGCGCTTATTTACCATGGAGTGCCTCTCTACCTCCGCCGAATTGTCGGGGCCTATCTCTCCGAGAGGGCCATTACTTACCCGAGCTGACTGGGACCGGGTCGGCGAGATGTTTCGTGCGGTGTTCCACAGGGATCGGTATTAGGATCGCTCCTGTGGAACATCGGTTATGACTGGGTGCTGCGTGGTCCGTTGCTCAGAGGGGTCGGCGTAACGTGTTACGCCGACGACACCCTCTTTACGGCGCGGGGAGCGACGCACCGTGACGCAGCACTAAAGGCCACGGCAGGGGTTGCTCAAGTCGTGGGTCGGATTCGGCGGCTGGGTCTCGAGGTCGCACTTCATAAATACGAGGCTCTGTGCTTCCACAGACCTGCAGGGGCCACCTGCGGGGTCCAGCCCACAGGTAGGCGGCGTCAGCACCGGCATCGAGCCCTCAATGAAGTATCTGGGGCTCGTACTCGATGGCCGGTGGAACTTTGGACATCACTTCCGAAGTTTGGTCCCAAAACTGAGGGGAGCATCAGCCGCACTCGCGCGGCTGATGCCCAACATCAGAGGACCCAACGCTGCCTACAGGAGACTGTACCTGGGGATCGTGCGAAGCATGTCCCTATACGGGGCCCCCGTATGGGCGGAGACCCTGACGGCTAGCAATGTGGCTAGATTGCTGAGCCCGCAGAGAGCGATGGCCGTCAGGGTGATACGAGGATACCGCACGATCTCCGGTGAGGCGGCATGTCTCCTAGCCGGAATCCCTCCATGGGACCTGGAAGCGAGAGCCCTTGCGTCACTGTTCAGATGGCTTGGGTTCTTCTTCTTCTTCATCTTCACTTTGGGGGCAAGTAAATTGCGTCAATATCGATGTATCGCATGACACTTCGTCGGAATCAAACGAATCCTCCACCGTTTGTGGTTGAACATTAGAGCACGACTGGCCTTGAGAATTTGTGCATGCTAGAGAACAAAACAGTCCAACTTTTTTGCAACTGCATTTAGCACTGCATCCCTTTTTGCAGTTGCAAAAAATTGTGTTCAGCAGTTTTTTCGGGGCTGGTTGGAGTAAAGTTTGAACTGGCTCTAATAAATTGTTGACCAACTTCCGACCCCATTCTGTAGGGTCTAGCTGATAACCAAGCCATACTTGAACTTGGTAATAAACCCGAAAAAGATGTTGATGAGCAGCAACTGAAGTTGGAGGAAGACAAGCTAATTGAACTTGTTTTTTATTTTTAGTATTTTTAACAAAACATGCATATCGATGATTATCTAAACATTGATTAAAGTAGGAACGGCAACCTCTCACCTCAGGCGGCAAGCGTTGACAAGTCAAAGTTCTATTACTCTTTTCTTCAAAACATATGATTAAATTAGGGTGTTAAAATACGTAATTACGTAAACAAATAAAAGCTAATTCCGGCTAAACTGATTAATATTTTAGGTTTGTGGGGGGGGGGGGGTTATTTGTAAGTAAGTGTAAGTATTATCAGCTGTTTGAAGAAATGGGATAAGATCTGAAATATGCGGTATATATAATATTAATACGTGACAACTCTAGAGATATATATGTGGCGTGGCGTATTCATGCATATTATGACGATAATAACTTTTATTACTTTTTGAATCGGTATATCTCAGAAACGGTGGCTTGTACGAAAAAACTATTGACACATTTTTATAGATAATTTTATAATCTACAATTTTTGTCTGAGGTACTTTTATGATAAACTTACCGTTTTGCTGAAAATTGCAAAAACTCATTTTTTTTGACCTTTGACCTTGAATATTTTTTTTCCTTACACGGGAATGATGGGGAACTTTCAAATTTTATTTCTAATTATATTTTAAACAATCTTACCAATTTTCAGCTTGTTGGGATTTATGTAGCGCTTTCTCTTATTTTTGGTCTAATTTGACCGGACTATAAGCAGGTTGTGTATTAATCTTGCTCGAGGTACCTTAGTTCATTCAGAATAAAGAATCGAAGGTATTCTAAATGCGAGGGCCTAAAAATAGCAAAGATAACTTATATGTATAGGGCTCTCGCATTACAACTGTGATGAAGTTTATCACAATCGACTTAGTGATTTAAAGCATGATAGTGTTCGATCGTGATGCTCTGTTTTAAAAGACATTGTGACCGACATTTTTTAGGATGTTATTCACATTTTGATTTTCTTATATTATAGACGCTGTGTGAGTAAAAAAGTAAATTTACTAGTCATCAAATAAAATTTGTTTAAGGAAATGAATCCGTAGATATTTAAGGAATGTTTGAGTACCTACAAACAGTGTTTGTAAGTGATGATGAAGGATGTGTCATTATTGACGAGTAAATAATTAGTCATGTAGGCGTAGTAGTCAGCCCCGGATCTAGGGGGGGGCAAGCCGGGGCCCGTGCCCCGGGCGGCAAAGTCAGGGGGGCGGCGAATCAGAGGGCGACAAATTCAAACTTTGCATACAAATGCACAACTCATCAGTTAATTAACCTGGACCATAGTAGATACAGTAGATACCTACCTAATTATAAACATTCCCAACTTATTAAATTCTTTTCACAAGAAATAATTATGCTATTTTTACCTACAAATCATTTCAGAAATAACCTTCACAAACATGCCAGATGCTTGAAAGGAAGCGAACAATTCTTAGGTACATGCATTGCTTCTTTACAGACTTGCAACATGTTTTGGAGGCGGCTACTGCAGGGGTGGCCACAGTATTTCATTTTCTAATTTTTGAAAATTTGTTGTGTTCTTAAAATGGCCAGTTGCCTGCATGAGTGACGTATATCTACAAGTCCTCTGGTGCTTGTCAGGTTCATTGCTTTCTGCAGTTTAATTCAAGAGTACCACAGGAATCTGTGTTGTCCAACACTATTTCTTCGGCATATTATCGCTTGGGTGCACTCATTGTTATGCAGACGACAGTACTCTACAGGAGAGTGAATCTGGCTGTCAAACGGAGGGGCGGCCCAACCTGGAGGAAAAGAGGCGGCATAGCTCGTGGCGTATCTCGCTCGAACCGGTCTGACCGCATTTAGCAATGGGATTTAGAAAATCTGGTAGATTTAAATGCCAGGAAACAAAGGCCTGTGCGTTTACAGCTGAAAGATCTCCTTTCCATCCTCTACCATCTCTTCACAATGCGATAATACTACTGAAGAACTATCGAGACATCCTCTGACCGTTCAGAGGGGGAGTTCCGACGTAGAAGAAAAGAGGCGGCATCTCGTGGTGGATCTCGACCGGGCCTGACCACAATTCTCAATTAAATTTAGAAATCCTGGTAGACCCGTTTATAGCTAAAGATCCCCGTTTTCTTCTCTACCCTCTCTTCAGAAGGAAAGGAGCAACGGAAACCTCTTCTACTAGTTGTCGCAGATGATTACTGGGCACGGGAGCTTCTGTAAATGTCTGTGACGACTACACCGGGAAACCACAGCTGAGTGACAGCACTGCGAGGAACGCAGCCGGGACACAGCGGTGCACACATGGGAGGAGTGCACAGCATGAGCACATCAGCGTCAGGTCTTAGTAGCAGATTTGGTCGTGGACATTCTCTCGCTGAAGATCATGGTAGCCATGATGCCATGAGAGTAAGTGGGATGTCGCCGCGACTTTCTGCGGGTAGTTCATGAGGAAGCGGGAAACCGGAGATAACTGCGGCGACCCGCCGCAGACTTGTCTTCGCCCAACCTGACCGGACTATCAGTCTCCATGACGGGGGAGCCTGAGGCTGGCGGGGGGCTGCTCACCTTCTTTACAGAAGCAAGCCCAAGAAGACAGCGCGACGTGAACGTTTTACGCACGCAACACGCCCCAAGAAGCGGAATAACACCTGAACAACCCCCAAAGAAGCTGGAAGACCTTACTACGTAAGGTCGCAGTGGTAGCCAAAATTTTTTTTTTTTTATACTACTTAGGTGGCAGACAAGCTTACGGCCCACCGGAAGGTTGGTAACCGTAGCCTATAGACGTTTGCAACACCAGAGGCGCTACACACGCGCTGCCGACCCGGGCGCAGGTTGTGACGACCTACAGTTGAAATTTTTCAAGCCGCCCGTAAGGCCTTCAACTTGGCTTAACGACTGTCATTTTACTGACAACCGGGACCAACGGCTTATCGTGCCTTCCGAAGCACGGAAACGCTCGTAAATAAATGTCACAAAGTGGTCCACGTGGTGGTCACCCATCCATATCCGGCCTTAGTAAATGTTGCTTACTGCAGTGATCGTTTACAGAACACTGAGTCCGCGGGGCCACGAGCGCTTCTGTTGTCTGTTGGGAAGTCTGTTGGGAATCCTGGGACATCCTTCCTTCCGAGGGCTTGCCCGGGGCTCAAACCGTAGGCAGTGTTAGGGTGTGTGTGGTTTCCTTCGGTAAGTGTTCGGCATAGCATCCATGACGGATTTCCATACGTATCTAAAAATTCCCTCTATTCAGAATGCGATAATACTACTGAAGGACTATCTAGCTAAACAATCTCGGCATTGACGTCCACCGCGAACTCCGAATTCATCTCTCGCGGAAAATAGGAGCTATAAATAAGGTGAGATGGTTCGTTACGCGGACTACGCCACAATAGAGGTGTCTGCTGTACAAGACGCAGATTAGATACCTTAGCGACTGCTCTCAGATCTGAACTACGGACCGAAAAGAAATGAGGAGGGGGAGGTTAATGGGGCGGCATTTTCACATTTTGCCCCGCCTAAAAAAAACTCTAGATCCGGGGCTGGTAGTAGTAAAGAACGTAATAGTTTGGTGTAGGAAAAGCGTTCGATTCGGTGTCGTTCGACTTAAATTCGATTGCAACGCTAAACGTCCGCTTTCCCTAGCGTTACACAACACGAATTATGCTATAACTTTTATACAGTTTTTACACAGTGTTATTATCTATCTTTCAGAATTCCGTTGACAAACAAACGCGGCGTTTCGTAATACTCAACAGACGATTTATGATTGATAATATATTTATTAGTTATCAATTTTACACTGCACTGCACATGATTTTACAAGTAGTCATCTTAATTTATGCTTCTATGCCATGTGACCAAACAATTTTGAAAAATCTGTATACTTAATAAAAACAGTTACCTAGTTGTGTATATCCTGATAGTAATAGCATCCAGACATAAGAAAATTTTATACCTGGCGTACAATAAAATAATAAAATAAAATGAATAAAAATAAATATTTGTAGACATTCACACACAACATCATCTAGCCCAAACTAAGCTAATATAAGCATGTGCTATGGGACAATAATAATTAATTAGTTTATAATTTTTAGTAACTTATAAATATGAACTCATCCATAGTGATGGGAATCAAAACACGAATACAAATTATGCAAAATGAAAGTGTACCATTAGAAGGCATAGCGCATGCCTACATTTATTTACTAAGTAATAATGTAAAGAATGTAACACGTTTTGGTAGGTAAGTTAATAATTCGAACCATACATATAAGTCGTTTGATTATCTCACTGCATTTATTTACATACTAAGTATACCAGTGTCAAAATACTTAAAAAAAATAAACGTGTTGAACATTTTATACATACCTACCTAATTTTTTTTTCATTATTTGTTGCTAAGCGGCATACGATACAAGTCTGTGAAAGTCATAGTTTCAGATTATTTTGATTATGACGCCTGATGGAAAGCCAAGCATACATCTAGAGAATTGAGTAGCACTCTCACAGTCTTAAATTGAATTGGCCCTCCAGTTGGCCATCCAAAAATACGCCTTTTCATTTTTTCTTATTTATCATTTATTTCCCAGTGATATTTCAATTAGGTAAGTCAGCCTATCACAGTTCACTGCTGAACGTAGGGTCTGACCCCTGGGACATCCTTCCGAGGGCTTACCCGGGGCTCCCAACCATAGGCTGTTGGGCGTTACGTGAGGTTTTTTAGTCGGTAGGAGTCCGGCATAACATCCATGAGGATTTTCCCTCACGTTAAACAAAAAAAAAAAAAAAAAAGGGTCTGACCCAATTTCCTTTTAAAATGGATTTAGTAAATCGGCCTGACATTATAAATGCGAAAGCTTGTGAGGATGTGTGAATGTCTGGAGTTCGTTACTCCTTCACGCTCTCACGGTAGAATGGATATTTTTTTTTAACGTAAGCGAAAATTCTTTATGGGTGCTATGCCGGATTCCTACCGACTAAAAAACCTTACGTAACGCCGAACAGCCTACGGTTGGGAGCCCCGGGTAAGCTCTCGGAAGGATGTGCCAGGACTCGCAACAAAAATGGATATAATTGAAATTTGCTACAGGCATAGATTATAGTCTCAAACTCTACTTTTTGTTGGGGGATTAAGGGAAGCAGCAACTGGATCAAAATTCTACGCAGGTCGAGCCGCGGACGCCATCTAATCGTTGGTCAGACAGGTTATTACAGGGATTTGTTTTGAATTCACTCCCGTTGCACTTGCATTCGAGGTTGACTGCCCTAAAGATCTCGTTAGGTTTCCATAATTATTTAGTTCACCTAAGAGCACGTTTCTGATTCGACGATATTATTCTTAACGACAGTGAGATCGAGGCCTGTATATAGTAGAAATGTGTGGTAACTAAATCATACTTGGTAGATATATAATCTTTGGTGTTTGATGTAAGTAAGTATATTAATTAACCAAAACGATAATATTTAAATGTAATACCACTCTGCCCATGTTTTTCTCAGTATAAAGTCTGCATCCAATGGTTGCCTATAAGCAGTAGGTAGGTAAAGTTTATCGTTAAAGTAATTGTGCACAAGTAGTTATATTCATGACTGGTGGAAAAATAGAAGTATTTTTTTTAGCATGTTGGAAAAATAAATTTGCAAAACAAATAATAGTAGGTTATGACACTGTTGCATAATATGGGTTCTTATAACACGAGTGTGTTTTAAAAACCGAGCCGTAGGTGAGTTTTTTTATAGTATCACACGAGTGTTATAAGACCAAGTTATGTACAGTGTCATACACTACTTTATCTACTCTCATACTATAATACCTGATTTCATTTTGTGATATAAAGTTGCTCCTTGATTTCGCCGGTAACAGGTTCATGGTCATGTTTAACGCAGTTTCCAGAATGTCTGGTGGTGTACAATTACCACCATCCTCGCTATAAGACATGTTCTTACACAAAAAGTAATTTATTTTACAAACAAAACCAAACTTTGTTTAATTTATATGTAAAATTTTGGCGCCAAGGCGCAAACATCGATTGCGCATGCGTGTTTCTTTTTTTTTCAGGCTGCGGAGGCCCAATTTTTTTTTTAAGTAGAGGTTCAAACTTCTTTTACCAGCTGGAGGTTGTTTATGGTGTATCGTAATGATTAAAAAGTTTTATTATGATAGGTGTCCATACAAGACCTGTATCGTAATAAAACTTTTTTTGGCCTGTGCGTAATGTTTGTCATAAGAGTATTAATTTCAATTTTATAATCTTTGTATTATAGTATCAGAGTAGATAAATGTTAATACAACTGCATCCATTTCTTATTTCGGTTTGTCGAATCGGACTAAAAGACTCAGTAGTCCGATGGTTTATATCATTTGTTTTAATGCTAATGATTTATAATCATCTGCATCATCGAACTACTGAGCCAAAAAAGTCTCAGTCGTTCGATCATCGGACTATTTAATCGGACTACTGATACTAGCACGCACTCAAGAGGCCCATAATCATAAAACCTATTTAGTACCACATTATCATTATGTGCATAATGTTTTCTTGGCGTAGCAATAAAGAATAACAAATACAAGTCAAAGGATTATATTAATACCTACATCATAAATAATGGAATGGATGAAACACTTCAGTGTTATCTCATTGTATAAGTAACTAGTTATTGCATGTGACTTTACCCGTGTAGTTTTACTGATACGAATTCTCATCTCATGCCCTATTTCGACCTGTTTAAGCCATTTTCTCGATAAAAGGTAGCCTATGCCCTTTGATATTTAAGTTTGATTAATTGTTTTGCTTGCAATGCGATCGGAAATAGAAATGGGCAAAATTTATTTCATTTTTACAGCGAACTTCAAAGTTTCTGGTAAGTACATAATAAGTATACATAATATGTGCATACTACAGATCAAGCTAATAAAACAAGAGTTAAATATAGCAAGGGTATAATGTCACATTACTTTGTAAGTATGCTCGAAGTATGAACGAATGTCACTTCTATTGTGACCCTAACATCGCCTACTTTACTTAGCCATTTATTTAAAAATTATAATAGAAATAATTCAAGATTTTAATAGCGAGCGTTCCCGTGCTTTGGAATGCACGTTGAGCCATCAAGAAAAGTTATGTTCGTCAGACTATGCATCATCATCAGACTATCAATCAGATATCCATGATCCATGCCTCATGCTCCCGGATCGTGGATCGCAGGAATTGGCGATCCATTTTGGATCGTCTGGTGGGGATCCGCCTAACATGCAACGGTAATCAATCAACAAGTGAGCCGTAAGCTTGTCTGCCACCTTAGTAGTAAGTATATAAAAAAATATACTCTACCTAGATGAGACTAGCCTCTGGATACTACGTATTTTTAGTCAAACAAAAATACAATTAAAACTGAATTAAAATACAATTAACCCTGATAAATATGTGGAGCAATCGTCCTAATTAGTCAGTACCAACCTCGAATAGGTACTCTCCACCACGAGGCATGTCTATGTCACAATATACAGCATCTGTCATCAACTCAATCATCTTAGCAGAAAGACCTAGTTACATCTAATCTGTTTGAAGCAGTGATGACTGATGACTGACACTTTTATCAGTGAACCATAGTAGAATACTAAATCGTATTCTTGACCAAGTTATTCACCTTTTTTTTTCATCTTACAATTTTACTATTTTGCCAACCAATTCAGTAGGTAGGGGGCCAGGTGGGTGGTTAGGAACTTTTATTCCTAACTGACCAACCATGTGCACGAGGTGGGTGGTTATGAACTTTTATTCCTAACTGACCAACCAGGTGGATAACTCAGGTGGTCGGTTGGGAACGGGGGTTGATTCCCCCGTCGCACCATATCTGGATGAGGTTAGATTGTACCTTTTAGCCCCTCTCTGTAAAATAGATTGCAGAGGGGCTTATGGTGAGGTGAGACTTGTGTCTGTAGTCTGTGACTCTGTCACATTAAATTACGTCATTAAGTCACGTGGATCATCTGTTCAAAGTTTGAAATAAAACTAAAACGGGATTGAACTTTCACAATAAACGTTGGAGGGACAGTCGGGTGAGACCGTCTCACTGCTTCTTGTTTTACTTGTAAAAATTCCTAATGGCTGCTATACTGGACTCCTATTGGCTAAACCACTCGGTGCTCTACCATCTACCTACGACCGGGAGTCCCAGGAGGGCCCTCGTCAGAAAAAAAAACCCCAGAGAGATTAGCCTAGCCTAGGCATCAAAGGCCATAATGAGGTCCCAGTTAATTCGCAATTTATCACCATCTGAACCTTATCATCAGCTTACCAACCATTTACCTTTTGCCTGGTAAGGCAAAATGGATAATGATATGGCGTCATCTTCTACAACGTCAACCAAAACAACCGCATTATGCATTTGTTATTATTTGAACATTTTTATTTGTGCACCGCGATTAGTAGAAAAAATTCAATGAACAAATAAACAAAACATACCGCATCAGATTATGATAACACAATCCGATGATTACAAATACGGTGCACAATAATCATAATAACAATAACAGGGTATTAATGCCGTAGATATGAGTATATCCGTTTCCTAGTCTTACTTTTTTAAACAAACTTGGAAGGCACCACATGTTTTGAAAGCAAAGTCTCAATCGATTCAGAACTTTTTTCATAAAAAAGACAACACTGAGATTCGTTGCGCCCACGGCTCTATAGTTTTGACTTTTTTTAACGTGACGGAAAATCCTTATGGATGCTATGGTCTTACTTCTACCGACTAAAACACCTCACGTATCCTGCCTAACAGCCAACGGTTGGAAGCCCCGGTGGGAAGGATATACCAGGACTCTCAACAGACCTACGGCTACCACTGCGGCCTCACCTTGTTCGGGTGCTATCCCGCGTCTTTGGAGGGTTATTCGGGTGTTATCCCGCTTCTAAGGGGGGGCGTACGTGAATTCCTCATGTCACGCCGTTTTCTAGGATCTGCTTCTGTAAGGACGGTGGGCAGCCCCTCAACGTCCTCAGACCCCCGGTCATGGAGGCCGATACTCTTGGGCGAAGAACCTGGCGCTCTATTGCGCCCACGCCGTGCACTCCACCAATGTGTGGAGCGCTGTGTCCTCGCTGCGCTCCCCGCAGTGCTGCGTACACTGCACTGCGGGTTACTCGAAGCTCCAGTGCCCTGTAAGTATCTGTGACAACCGGTAGGAGAGAGCACCGTGTCTCCTCTCCAGCCACTCGTCCATGACCGGTCTGACGGCCGCGATTGTGGCGAATGCCCCCTTTGGTTGCTCAAGTCGCACCTTCCATGTCTCCACGGTTTCCTGGTGGGGCTGGGACCGCTGAGCCTCGATTTCTCGAGACGCAATGGCTAAAACCGAAACTAAATTATTGACCGAAATTGACAGAAACCGAAAATAATATTGGATCCGTCGGCACTAATTAGTAATCGCACTGATTACTGAAAAAAAGCTAATTAGTCCGATGATAGAATCTGTGAAATTAAAATATATCGAACAAATCGAGAAAATTTTTTCGAGTAGTCCGATGAATCAAACCACAGAAATCAGATATCTGTGAACCAAACTTGGCAGCCAAACCATGTGACCACAGGCGAGAACACAATACAATATTTTACAAGATTCAATGAATCAATCAAAAATCAGATTTATTAACGTAGTAGACCTCTTACAATTTTCAGCATAACATACATGCGCGTCTGGAAGGCGTCGGGGCTCTACCACAAACTATTTAGGTTGTATTTTCTGTGAGCTCTACCTACAGCGAGCTATCCTCATAACTTTGGGAGAGTGGTTGACATTATCCACGCGGGCCCAGACGGGTTGATAGTACAGTCAACTACAAAGAGATGTACAAGTTTAATCTTGCAAAATGGTGCATCCCTGTGAGTCGAATGAACGACGATACATCATTTTGTAAGATTAAACTATAATACTAACTTAATACTGTTGTAGTACATTTCTTTGTAGTTGACTGTAAAGGTTTTGTTTGGATTTTTTCTTCTTTTTGCTATGATCTCGTTTATCATAAGGTAGGTACCATCCGCAGGCGAAGCTGGTTACCCTGGGACATCCTTTTGAGGGCTCTTTCGGGACTTCCGTCCATTGACTGTTGTAAAGCATTATGGGATTTTAGTCGGTAAGAGACAGACCGGCATAGCATTCATGTAAGATTTCCACACGATTCAAATTAAAAGTTGATGCTGGTTTGGACCCTGATCTTTTTAAAACAGACAGACGGACTGCGAAGAATCATGAATAGGGTTCTGATTTTACCATAAAAGCACGGAACCTTAAAAAAAACCTAAAAGAGGTCTCTATGATTGTATATACATTATGTGTTAAAACACTTCCGTATTTTATGTAAAGTTGGTCTCAAACGTACAAGAACATTCGATTTATTCTAGTCAATAACGATTTAGTCATGCCACATAACATCAGTACATAAAAATGTAGTCATAATAACGGTTATATATTAAAATACCAGAAATCAAAATGCCTTTACTTAAAACGCATTAGACCAAAATACCCGAATTCGAAATACCTTAACATTCAAAATACCTTATTTCAGTACACCTTACCGTAAAATGTCTAAATTTAAAATACAAATAATAATGATATCAGAATTCAAAATACAAATTTTCAAATATCCTTAATTTAAAATACCGAAAATAGAATACAATGTGTCACTGTCACTCACACGTTTTGTTATTTGGCTTTAACTTATTTACACCCCCTCCCCCCACCTAAGTGAAGCCGCAGTTGTAGCCGTAGGTCTGTTGGTCCTTGGGTATCCTTCTGAGGGCTTACCCGGGGCTCACAACTGTAGGCTGTTATGTAGGATACGTATGGTTTTTAGTCGGTAGGAGTGCGGCATAGTATCCATGTAGGATTTACCTCATGTTAAAACACTTTAATTCAGAGTTACAAAAGTACTACAGTGGGCTAACGAAAAATCAAAAAAAAAATAACCACGAAGGCTAAGGCGGGAGCTCCGCTTCGCTTCGCTCCCGCCTTAGTCTTCTAACCTAACCTATCCGAGTCGGGATACTCTGAGTCGGGGTGTTAACCATTCACAGATATATAGCATCCATGTAGGATTTAAATCATGTTAAAAAAAGGTATTTTGTGTTTGAACATTTTAGGATAAGGTATTTGATAAATTTATTTTTTGGGTTTCGGTCATTCGACCGTATGGCATTTTAAATTATTTATATTATAAATATTTGCCTTTTGAATATTGATATTTTGATTTCGGGTATTTTGGGCTAGGATATTTTGAGTTAAGGCATTATAATTTCTGGTATTGTGACGGTATACCCATAATAACATTTAGAGTCCAAAGACTCTTTGTTTTATCGTAATATTAAGTACTAGCTGTAACTCACGACTTTTCCTGTAGCATTGGCTCTTTTTTATGTGTGGAATTCGTTACGGATGCGCTGCAGGACCCTTACCAACTAAAATCACACGGTACCCTACCACTGCCCACGGTTGAGGACCTGGGTAAGGCCTCGGAGGGATGTCCCAGGATTGCCGACAGACTTTAGCTACCACCACTCCTCACCTAGGGGTTTACTATCCCGGGTCTTTGGGGATTGGTTCGGGTTGATTAAACATGCCCTTAAGTACAATAATGTATCTCAGCTGCCTTGGGCAGTAACTTATGCCTATGTTACTCAAGAATAACTTGGTTTGTATTTAATAAATCTGTTCAGTAGTTCTAAAGTTTATCTGTTACAAACAAACAAACCTTTCTTCTTTATAATATTAGCATAGAAGCATAGACTTGCAAACTCTGTAGTTATCATGTAGAGGTCAGTTCTGTAACATAATTTGTACTATTATTATTATTAGGTTATCTGTGGTAACTGGTACTTAATACAATGTGCTACAATAACATTAAGCGTATAACGCCCACCGATATTTTATTTTAATTTTAGAATGAATATCTTGAAAATATACATATAAACTAAGATAATAACATTTTTTTTTTATACTACTACTTAGGTGGCAGACAAGCTTACGGCCCACCGGAAGGTTGGTAACCGTAGCCTATAGACGTTTGCAACACCAGAGGCGCTACACACGCGCTGCCGACCCGGACGCAGGTTGTGACGACCCACAGTTGAAATTTTTCAAGCCGCCCGTAAGGCCTTCAACTTGGCTTAACGACTGTCATTTTACTGACAACCGGGACCAACGGCTTATCGTGCCTTCCGAAGCACGGAAACGCTCGTAAAATAAATGTCACAAAGTGGTCCACGTGGTGGTCACCCATCCATATTCGGCCATAGTAAATGTTGCTTACTGCAGTGATCGTTTACAGAACACTGAGTCCGCGGGGCCACGAGCGCTTCAAAAACAACAACAACAATGTAACAATAACGCTTTTTTTTACGTGAGGGAAAATCCTCATGGACGTTATGCCGGACTCCTACCGACTAAAAAACCTCACGTAACGCCCAACAGCTATGGTTGTGAGCAGCGGGTAAGCCCTCGGAAGGATGTCCCAGAACTCCCAACAGACCCACGGCCGCCACTGCGGCCTCACCCAGGGGGTGGTTCGGGTGCTATCCCGCGTCTTTGGGGGGGTTTCGGGTGTGATCCCGCTTCTAAGAGGGGGGGGGGGGGGGGCGTGCGTGAGTTTCTCACGTCACGCTGCCGTCATGGGCCTGCTTCTGTAAGGACAGTGAGCGACCCTCTCACCGTCCTTAGACCCCCGGTCATGGAGGCCGATAGTCCTCGGCGAAGACACGACTGCGGAACTCGGGTGGGAGAGTTCTCTCCCGTATCCGCCCCGCCGCCTCCTTCACGAACATGGTCTGCTCGCAGAAAGAGGCGACGCAGTCCCACTTACTCCCGCTGGAGATCATGGCTCGCACCATGGTCTCGAGCGAGAGAGTGTCCAAAATTGAAGTCATAAAATGCATTCATCTAAAAATTTGGCGGTGACTCTATTATCGTTTTACACACAAGCACATTAAAGTGGCATTGGCTGGCCACATCTGTGAAAAATATGTCACTATTCTATCCCTTAAGTAAGGTATCGTTGGACAAAAGTTTGAAAACTATTGTTTTACATTTTTCGACTTTTGGATCGAGCCTATTAGCTGTCCCACTCCCTTCCTCTATCGTAATATCATAGATTATGATAATATACAGGGTGGAATTTAAAGACGGTAGTTGGAGGGAAAGTACCCTTAATATTGATAATGGCCAGTTTTGCTGAAAGGAAACATTTCTTTATTTTCAAAAGTAAGTAAAACTGCATTCAAAGATTTTTGAAAAATCACTTGCTTGAGCCGGGTATTGAACCTGGGAGATGTGAAAAAAAACATCCTGTATTTTATGATACCAACCGCAACAGTCTTTAATAAGGATCAATTTCTTTTATGCAACATAGTATCTAAAAATAAAGGAAGATCAAGTAAAATATGTTTTTAATGTAAAACTTACTCACTATCTGAAGAAAAAGTAAGTGACCAGAACGAATATTCCCATTCACAGAAACTAGAACATGTTTTACCAAATTCTAAAAAAAGGAGAAGAATCTCAATAACACTTATTTTTCTTCAGATAGTAAGTGAGCTTTACACTAAAAACGTATTTTACTAGGTCTTCCTTTACTTTAAGATACGATGTTGTTTAAAAGAAATTGATCCTTATTAAAGATTCTTTCGGTTGGTATCATAAAATACAGGATGTTTTTTTTTTCACATCTCCTAGGTTCGATTACCGGATCAAGCAGGTGATTTTTCAAAAATCTTCAAATGCAGTTTTACTTACTTTTGAAAATAAAGGAACGTTTCCTTTCAGCAAAACTTGCCATTATCAATATTAAGGGTACTTTCCCTCTAACTACCGTCTTTAAATTCCACCCTGTATATTCTATAGTAGTACCTATACATACCATTTAGCTTAATAGTCGACCAACTCAGAGAATGTTCATTTCAAATAAAAAAAGACGTGTGGCACTCGGGGACTGCCGCGGTTAAGCTATTACATAGCATTTTTTACCAACTATGCTAGTATAATTATTTCTATATAAGAATACTAGCTGATGCCCGCAGCTTCGCCCGCGTAAAATTTGTTACCGCGGGAAGTTATTCCCGGGATAAAAGGTAGCCTATGTGTTATTCCAGACTATAATGTATCTCTGTACCAAATTTCAGCCCGATCCGTTCAGCGGTTTTAGCGTGCAAGAGTAACAAACATCCACACTCACAAACTTTCGCATTTATAATATTAGCAAGAAGTAAGATTTTAAGGCCTATGTTCAACAAAGTAAAGTACCAAGTACCTACTTGACTGTGGACATTTGGGCTTTTGGAATTTTGGCCTATTGGCCTTTTGGACTTTTGGCCTTTTGGACTTTTGTACTATTGGACTTTTGGACTTTTGGACTTTTGGACTTTTGGACTTTTGGACTTTTGGACTTTTGGACTTTTGGACTTTTGGACTTTTGGACTTTTGGACTTTTGGACTTTTGAAGACCCAAAAGTCCTCAAAGACCGAAAAGTCTCAAAAGTCCCAAAAGTCCCAAAAGTCCCAGAAGCCCCAAAAGTCCCAAAAGTCCCAAAAGTCCAAAAGTCCAAAAGTCCAAAAGTCCAAAAGTCCAAAAGTCCAAAAGTCCAAAAGTCCAAAAGTCCAAAAGTCCAAAAGTGCAAAAGTCCAAAAGTCCATAAAACCAAATTCTAAAAGTCCAAAAGCCCAAAAGGCCAAAAGTCCAAAAGTACAAAAGTCCAAAAGTCCTGAAGTCCAAAAGGAAAAAAGTCCAAAAGTCCCAAAGGCCAAAGTCCAAAAGGCCAAAATTCCACTCCACCTAACTTCACCCCACCCACCTCACAGTCACACCAATTCACCTCACCACACCCCACTTCACTTCACCCCACCCTACACACCTCAGCCCACCCCACTTCACCCTACTTCACTTCATATACATAGGTACACGTTATGCAAACGCTCACGTGTACACGTTGGTATATGAAGTGCGAGATACACGAACGTGGCCGAGCGTGGCCGAAGGTAGCCGAGAGTGTGATTTATTTTCGTGACACAATTTCTGGATTCGGTCTCCACGCAAGGCCCGCGATAGAAGCTATGCAATAGCATAATACACTCGAGAGCAATGAATCCGGGTCACTTAAAGAATGTTAAAAATCTCGGAAACTAAAAATGATAGGTTAATGCAATAAATTGTATTTAATAGACAATGTAATACTCCTTAAATGAAAGTAAAAAAAATATGAGTCACCATACATTTTATTAACGCAAAATTACATAAAGAAAAAACTGCCGATCTCTCCTTAAAACAAAAATAGGAAACATGAAATTTTTGAACTTTATTACGATTTTCTTGAATTTTAATACTTCGTATTGCCTCCTCGTGCTTCCATTACTGCGTTTACGCGGTTTGGCATGCTGTACACCAAGTTCCTTATACGATTTTGGGGAATATTCTCCCATTCCTCTGTGAGAGCAATTTTGAGCTCACGAAGCGTGATTGGGGGAGGGTTTCGTTGTTTTACGCATCTGCCTAGCTCGTCCCAAGCATGCTCGATCGGGTTGATATCCGGGCTGCGCGCTGGCCACTCCATACGAGTAATGTTCATCTCTTGAAGGTAGTCATTCACAATCCTACCTGTATGAGGTCGGGCATTGTCATGCATAAATATAGCATCCTCACCTAAATTGACCATAAATGGACCAACGTGATCATTGAGGATTTCTTCCACATATCTTACGCTAGTTAAAGAGCCGTTTTCTATGATCACCAGCTCTGTGCGACTTTCAGAAGAAATTCCGGCCCACACAAGTACAGACCCACCACCGTAGGCTACTTTTTCTTCGATGCATGCTTGCTTGAATCTTTCCCCAGGTCTTCGATACACTCTGTGTCTTTCATCGTGCTTGTAGAGCATAAATTTTGATTCGTCGGAGAACATAACTTTTGACCAATCTTCAATACTCCAATTTACGTGGCTCTGGGCATACCTTAGTCTCGAAATACGATGCCCACGCTCCAGTTTAGGGCCGTTTGCAGGTCTAAGGGGTTTTAAGTTAGATTCAGCAAGCCGACGTCTTACTTTCCATGCACTTGGGTTACTTCCTCCGAGGCGTCGAAACTGATTGGTGAGTTCAGTTCCTGTGAGAAAGCGATTTCGAAGCATGGTGTTCACCAAGTATCGGTCTTCTCGTGCTGTGGTACACCTGGTTCTGCCCGTTCCTGGTCTGCGAAGGTTAGAACCAGTTTCTTCGTAACGTCGGAGAACTCTTTGTACTGTTGACAGCGACACACCGACAGTCCTGGCTGTATCGCGCTGACTCCGGCCGGTTTCCAGCATTGTAAGTATTCTGGTGCATTCTTCAGGCGTAAGCGACATAATTTCAGCTTGATTAATGAATATAGAGCACTATCAACATGGTTTATGTACCCACATAAATGACAGATTACAAACAAAAGCAACACCAAATGCTGTAATTTCGTAGTTCCATCTTCGAAAGTGGCCCTTTTTCAAATTTGATTTTTTTATGATATAACTTTACAATAACCACAGACTTACAATAAGTAGCAGACAAAGCATTAGAGATTGAAAAGTACGCCAAAACTAACACATATAAAAACCACACACACTAACGCAACTACAGGGAAGGAGTTAGCCGCCTAGTTCAATAAGATTTATTTTAATGAAATAAGAGTATCTTAAAATACCTCTTAAGGTTCCGTAGCCAAATGGCAAAAAACGGAACCCTTATAGATTCGTCATGTCTGTCTGTCTGTCCGTCCGAATGTCACAACCACTTTTCTCCGAAACTATAAGACCTATGCACTTGAAACTTGGTAAGTAGATGTATTCTGTGAACCGCATTAAGATTTTTAAATATAACTAGAAAAAAAGCAGTAAATTTTGGGGGTCCCCATACTCAGAACTGAAACGAAAAGTTTTTTTTTTCATCAAACCCATACGTGTGGGGTATCCATAGATAGGTCTTCAAAAATGCTAATGAGGCTAAAGCACCTTTAGAAAAAAATGATGTTACAAAACATCATTTTTTTTTAACCGCTCCTGCGTACACCACGTGGGCCGTCCTTATGACGTTTCCGGGTTAATAGTGTGCACGGATCCGTGTCTAAACAGACAAGGCGCTAAAGGTGCTTCCTCACCGGGAGCATTCGCGCGTAATGTAATGTTACGAGTCTAGAATTACAGCCAGTGTGGGAGGTGAACCGAGCATTGCAATGCGCACCTTGTAATGATACAAGACGAGGTTACAGCAGCGAAGCAGGTGATCCGAGCATTGCAATGCGCGCCTTGTAATGATACAATGTGTAACGTTTTGATCCAACTCGTAACATCAATGCGGTTTTTTTGTTGCGGCTGGCCGGCCGCACACTGGTCCGGATTATAAAAAGGTGGACATACGATCTAAGATGTCAAACGCTTTTGGGAAAAAAATAGTAGTACGAGTACGAATTTCAGGTTAATTTTGCAATCCAATATGGCCGCCGCGCCACCAAGTAAAATTTCATGTTGGATATCGTTTATGGGGTTTTTTGGTATGCTGAGTACGAATTTCAGGTTAATTTTGCAATCCAATATGGCCACCGCGCCACCGTTGTAAAATTTCATGTTGCATATCATAAGGGGTTTTTTGGTATGCTGATTACGAATTTTGGGTTAATTTTGCAATCCAATATGGCCGCCGCGCCGAATTCACAAAATTTCATGATGGGTATCGTTTAAGGAGGATTTTGGTACGCTGAGTACGAATCTCATGATAATTTTGCAATCCAATATGGCCGCCGCGCCGAAATCACAAAATTTCATGATGGGTATCGTCTAAGAGGTTTTTTGGTATGCTGAGTACGAATCACATGATAATTTTGCAATCCAATATGGCCGCCGCGCCGAAATCACAAAATTTCATGATGGTATCGTCTAAGGGGTTTTTTGGTATGCTGAGATCGTATCACATGATAATTTTGCAATCCAATAAGGCCGCCACGCCGAAATCACAAAATTTTCGTGATGGGTATCGTTTAAGGGGTTTTTTGGTATGCTGAGTACGAATCACATGATAATTTTGCAATCCAATATGGCGGCCGCGCCTAAATCACAAAATTTCATGATGGGTATCGTCTAAGGGGTTTTTTGTATGCTGTGTACGAATCACATGATAGTTTTGAAATCCAATATGGCCGCCACGCCGAAATCACAAAATTTCATGATGGATATCGTATAAGGGGTTTTTTGGTATGCCGAGTACGAACTTTGGGTTAATTTAGCAATCCAAGATGACTGTCGCGCCAGGGTTGCAAAATTTCATGTTGCATATCGTAGAAGGGATTTTTTGGTATGCTGAATACGAATTTTAGGTCAATTTTGCAATCCAAGATGGCCGCCGAACCACCGTTGTAAAATTTCATTTTGGATATCGTGAAAGGGGTTTTTTGGTATCTCAGTAAACTGACAGAAATCTCGCAACAGTGGCGCGGTGGCCATATTGGATTGCAAAATTAACCTGAAATTCTTACTCAGCATACCGAAAAACCCCATAAACAATATCCAACATGAAATTTAACAAAGGTGGCGCGGCGGCCATATTGGATTGCAAAATTATCATGAGATTCGTATTCAGCGTACCAAAATCCCCCTTAAACGATACCCATCATGATATTTTGTGATGACGGCGCATCGGCCATATTGGATTGCAGAATTATCATGTGATTCGTACTCAGCATACCAAAAAACCCCTTAAACGATACCTATCATGAAATTTTGTGATTTCGGCGCGGCGGCCATATTGGATTACAAAATTATCATGTGATTCGTACTCAGCATACCAAAAAAACCCTTAGACGATACCCATCATGAAATTTTGTGATTTCGGCGCGGCGGCCATATTGGATTGCAAAATTATCATGTGATTCGTACTCAGCATACCAAAAAACCCTTAAACGATATCCATCATGAAATTTAGTGATTTCGGCGCGGCGGCCATATTGGATTGCAAAATTATCATGAGATTCGTACTCAGCGTACCATAATCCCCCTTAAACAATACCCATCATGAAATTTTGTGATTTCGGCGCAGCGGCCATATTTGATTGCAAAATTATCATGTGATTCCTACTCAGCATACCAAAAAACCCCTTAGACGATATACCCATCATGAAATTTTGTGAGTTTGCGCGCGGCGACCATATTGTATTGCAAAATTATCATGTGATTCGTACTCAGCATACCAAAAAACCCCTTAAACGATACCCATCATGAAATTTTGTGATATCGGCGTGGCGGCCATATTGGATTTCAAAACTATCATGTGATTCGTACTCAGCATACAAAAAAACCCCTTAGACGATACCCATCATGAAATTTTGTGATATCGGCGCGGCGGCCAAATTAGATTGCAAAATTATCATGTGTATAGTACTCAGCATACCAAAAAACCCCTTAAACGATACCCATCATGAAATTTTGTGATTTCGGCGTAGCGGCCATATTGGATTGCAAAATTATCATGTGATACGATTTCAGCATACAAAAAAACCCCTTAGACGATACCCATCATGAAATTTTGTGATTTCGGTGCGGCCGCCATATTGGATTGCAAAATTATCATGTGATTCGTACTCACCATATCAAAAAACCCCTTAAACGATACCCATCACGAAAATTTTGTGATTTCGGCGCGGCGCCCATATTGGATTGCAAAATTATCACGTGATTCGTACTCAGCATACCAAGAAACCCCTTAAGCAATACCCATCACGAAATTTTGTGATTTCGGCGCGGCGGCCATATTGGATTGCAAAATTATCACGTGATTCGTACTCAGCATACCAAGAAACCCCTTAAGCAATACCCATCACGAAATTTTGTGATTTCGGCGCGGCGGCCATATTGGATTGCAAAATTATCATGAGATTCGTACTCAACGTACCAAAATCCCCCTTAAACAATACCCATCATGAAATTTTGTGATTTCGGTGCGGCGGCCATATTTGATTGCAAAATTATCATGTGATTCGTACTCAGCATACCAAAAACCCCCTTTAACGATACCCATCATGAAATTTTGTGATTTCAGCGCGGCGGCCATATTGGATTGCAAAAGTATCATGAGATTCGTACTCAGCGTACCAAAATCCCCCTTAAACGATACCCATCATGAAATTTTGTGATTTCGGCGCGGCGGCCAAATTGGATTGCAAAATTATCATGTGATTCGTACTCAGCGTACCAAAATCCCCCTTAAACGATACCCATCATGAAATTTTGTGATTTCGACGCGGCGGCTATATTGGATTGCAAAATTATCTCTTAGTCTTTCTGTTCCCGGTTTCCATTTCGGAGTTTCCAGTTCCATGATCCGATTCAAAATCGCAATAAAAACCATTTCTGCTAATAGTTTTGCAACAATTTTTTTAAAACCTTCTCCTTACAGAAACAAACACAACAAAAAAGAATTAGCGAAATCGGTCCAGCATTTCACGCGTGATGCCGTGACCACAGAAATCGGGCTTCATTTTTATATATTGTTTACTTAATATCATCGAAGATTACAGGCATTATATTAAAATGCATTTCTGAACTAATTAAATGCTGAATCACAGTTTGCCACACTTAATTTTATGTTAGCATTTTTAATCTTGAAAAGAAGTGCCTAAGTTTGGCCCCTACATTAATGAGAGGTATCTAATACGTCAAACTGCAGCATCGGCAGCTTATTTCTTTCAAAAACCAGGCGTACGTCATTTTTTTTAACATGTCATGTATAGTGTTGCTATACGTGTAGAAACGAGATAGCAGCATTCACTAACCCCTTAGAGCGAGCGGAATGGAAAGACCAACGCACACAAACATAATTAATGTTTCGTCTGCTACTTATTGTACGTCTGTGACAATAACTAAGAAGTTTTAATACCTTCATTTAAGGAGTATTACATTGTCTATTAAATACAATTTATTGCATTAACCTAGCATTTTTAGTTTCCGAGATTTTTAGGATTCTTTAAGTGACCCGGATTCATTGCTCTCGAGTGTAGGTATTTTGCTTTAGAACTTTTTAAGAAGAACAATTATTTTGTAATAAATTATTTTTATGTAACTTTAACCATTTACGCAGAGGCGCAACGGATACTCTTATAACGATTAAATGTTTTCCGTTTTCGAAACATTCCTCATTGCTGCACCACTCCTATTAATCTTAGCATTATGTTATGTAGCCTATAGCCACTATCAATAAATGTACCTACTTACTATCGAACAGTTTTTGAAACCCTACCAGTAGTTTCAGTAAGGCTTGCCTTGGTATGATGTGATCATGGTCCCTTTGCAGCGTGTGTCCAATCCAGCGCAGCAGCTACACTTCCGACGTTTGATCTGTTGGTGGATAGGGGTCTCACTGCAGCGTTCCAATAGTCTTACGTTCGTGATGTTCTCGGGCCCGTATGTACCGAGGATCCATTGGAGGCAGCGTTTGACGAAGACTTATAGCTGGTAGCTGGTGCGAAATGTCTTTACTTTAGTGACCTTCCATGTCTCGCATCCGTATAGCAGTTAGCAGTACAGTTTTAACGTTTACTTTGTTTTGAGTTTCACTCTTCGTGTCTATTTTCGCAACTGCCTACGGGGCGCAGCTGTGTAAAGGTTGTTCTGGCCTTGGCGAGACTCGAAATGATGTAGGGTACTCTTCTATCCCATCAGTTTCTGACACGACACTCCCGAGGTACGTGAATTATTGCCGTCTGTCGATTTTAATTTCAGTCCAGCCATTCGCTGCCTCATCCTGCTCGTTGTCCTGCACGTTGTCCTGCAGACATGCATGACGGCGTGTGTGTGCCTCAGCAGGCACAGGACATCGGCGTCATTTAAATCCTCCAGGATATCAGTATAAGCCCCATTCTATGCCGCGCCGATTGTTCTTTGCGGTATTCAGCATTATACCATCTATTTTCTATGGATGGTTGTTAACTATCCTGTTATCTTCATAACGATCCTCTAAGGTAGGTACAGTATGTATTTTCAAAAGAGTTTGTGAACTCTATTTTAAATTTCTTTTTCAGAATATTGATGACATTTGATTGATGTCATTTTATACACGTCGTCTACTACATTGATACATGTAATAAAATTCTAACACGCCGGTGTTTGTATGTAAATTGTTTATACTGAGGAAAATTCTATACTGAGGAATAGCTTTAACCATTAAGCTCTATTTTGATTAAGCAAACAGGGCAGATTCACACGCTACTTGATGAGTATGATTGATAAATACCTCTAATTTCATAGACCTTGTGTGACGTAAACAAAGTTGCGAGGGTCAGCTAGTTAAAAGAAAAAAACAATAGGTTTCTTCTTATCTACTTAAAACCTATTTTAACAAATTTTATGGTAATATTCATAGATTTAGAATTTTTCGCTACTCTCAAAAGATACACATAGCGTGCGAGCGAGACCTCATTTACCAGTACACATAGCTCGAGAGGAAAAGAGATAGCAACTTGTGTACTCTTAATTTATCACCCTAGCACCCGTGGTGATAATATGTCATTCATATTTTACAATATTCTGTAGTGATCTTACGAATAAAATGGAAAATTTAATATTTTCTACGATGGTGTCGAGTTAAGTGTGTGAATTTGATATTAAATAACATAAAAAGAAATATTTTTATTGTCAAAGGAGAAGTTCTGACATAATATTACATAATTATCATAATAAATAAACAAATAACATATATAGATATTCATATATTCATTTTCACACATAGATATTTCTTTTTTGGTTTCGTTTTCTATCTGACACTGTTTATCTTGTACATTCTAAATCTATGGTAATAATAGACATTCTTTGAAATATGCATGTATGGTATTGTTGTGACTTTTATGACACGTTTAAAGTACATAGGTATGGGATAGATGGCGCTCGCGGCTACGTCAGCGTGAAATTTTCTTCCCGCTTCCCATGGGAACGTACTCCCGGGTTTGGTTATCTTTATAGTAGTATTATATATAAATTAACAAAACAAAAAATAATACTGCATTGGTGATAATAATAATAAAATGTATGTATATAGAGTACTCACTCATTTTCTTTCACTATTTTTCGTGACTTTCTTCATTATGTGTAATGTTTATTCATATTCTTCTCTTCTTTTTACACAAATTATACGAGTACAGTTCACTGTTGTACATAGATGATGAATACCTCACCTATAATCGATTTTTTTTTAGACGAAGTAAATTGACAGCAACTAATGTAATTGACAGCATCGAAATTGTCATTTCACATTATGATCTCTAAATTCGACCAGCACTCTTAATTCAACTTTGGTCGAGTGGTTAAGACGCGGATCGGTACGCAGAAGGCGCAAGATCGATTCTGGGTACAAGGATCAATTTTTGGATTATTTGACATAATAATAATATATAACGACTGCAGAGTTCATAATTGACGTAAACAAAAAAATTATGAAGTGCTAGACTAGATACACGAACGTGGCCGAAGGTAGCCGAGAGTGTGACTCGTTTTCGTGACACAATTTCTGGATTCGGTCTCCACGCAAGGCCCGCGATAGAAGCTATGCAATAGCTTAAAAATAATTACTAATTCTCTTAGAGCCTTAGTGCAAAACAAGACTTGGCTGTCATATTTCTTGTAACAAGCCTAATATGACCTCCTCGTAGCATTGCACTTCACGCCTCTAGAGCTAGGTAGACCTCAAGAAGGCACAAACTAGCATAATACTTCGTTAGAAACAATATTTAATTCCAGTCAGAGTGTAGGGTTTATTTATTTCCTTGATTACCGCGCTTTATATTAATTGCTTGTATAGGTAAGTAATGTAATATTTATACGGATCCATTGGTAGCAGCGTATTGGCAATGAGCCAAAGACACACCACCATACACCTTTAACTGGAAGAAAAATTCAATGAAATGAAAATACCTTTAAACAGTATAAAAAAAAAAGAACTAGAAAAATGCGATGTACCTACTCGGTACTATTCCGATATTTCTATGCATTTGATTCGAACACAACATTTTTGATACTATTTGAATACAATATAATTTTGATTAATATGCGTTACAAGGATGAAGTGTTAGACATATCCGCAGCAGCCTGCTTGCTTCCTTATTTAAAAATTACATCATTAATGTAAGTAATTACAATTACTTACATTACAAATTGTAGAAACCTCTTCATTTTGATAGGTACTTCCTACATTTAAAAAAAGAAACCCTCGTCGAATCAAATAGGCTATATTTCACTCAGTCAACCGTGTGTCAATCTTACTAATATTATAAATGCGAAAGTTTGTGAGTGTGGATATGTACATGTGTGGATATTTATTGGGTACTTTTTCAAGCCCTAACGACTGAACGGATCTGGCTGAAATTTGGTACAGGAATAGATTATAGTGTGGAATAGCACATATGCTACTTTTTATCCCGGGAATAAATTCCATGGGAAGCGGGAACGAGAACAAAATTTCACGCGGGCGAAGCTGCGGACATCAGCTAGTACATTCATAATGTAATCAATGTCGACCTTGTATGTCCCAATAAACTTGACGTTGAAATCTGATGACAAAACTTGTTCTTCATGATCCGGAACCGACCAGTAGATTTTCACCAATCATTTTTTGCACTGAGAGGATTATTATAGAAAGTGTTTAGGTATTGCGTTCAATGAAAGTGCACTTTGTTATTTCGTAGAATTATTTTACCGGTTCATGCTTCCTACAATAGTTTTTTATAGAGAGCAAACTAGTTAGATGAAACTTTTGCATACACAGTCCTTAAAAGTATAGGTTAGGCTTATATTGAAAGTAAAATATTTTTAAATCAATCAAAACAAAAAAAAATAATGGACTGAGGTGGGAACAAATTATCGGACGCGTCCGTAAGCCGCGGCTGATACAAGCAAGCCTGCTAGTATCTGAATAGTACAAATGAACGAAACTGTGCATACTATCGGTCATAAGCAGCGGACGTGACCTTGTACTGTCCTCGAGCGCGCGGACGTCCAAATAGAATCTGGCCGGCTGGATATTTTTGCTGCCGCGGACGCCTTATGAACAATCGTACACATTATTAAGCCGCGTCCGTCAGCCGCGGCTTACGGACGCGTCCGATAATTTGTTTCCACCTGAATTGGACCGTGCCTGCCTGTTTGTTTATTATGTTATGTCAGTAAGAAGGCTGGCTGCTTTCTACGCATAATATTACTTAAGCGTATGACCCACCCCGCCTGATGTCAACAGTGGTCGCCTATGTAGGTACGTTTGCTACCGTGTGATACCAAAAAATCGTAGAAGTATTTCATTTTGGGATATAATAAACCGAGCCTCAAAAGTTTTTATCGGCCACGGCATTTAGCATCAGATTTAATAACTAAGCCACGCGAAAATGAAATAGCCTCTAATATGCTAATTCGTCCTCTTTACAACGTCACCTAAAAAAATCCATAATGAGCATCAAATAAAGATCAACAATTATTTTAACTTGTCCTGCGTATTAATATATTAACACCTAATTTACTAATTCAGCCACAGATTTTATATGTAATCGCCATTTTATATTTTACAGCTTCAAATCGAGAGCCTCAAAAAATTACAATTTAAGCCTCCACAGACAACATCAGTTTTTATAACTTTGCGTGTAAAATAAATATATCACATTCTTGTTTCGTGAAAAAAACCACTGCAAGGTTTAATCTAAGTGCAAAGGACGACAGCGACCGGCCATTTGCATCAATCAGAAACCGCTATTTGATGTCACTTTGTAACAAAAAACAGATTACGCTTACCGAACAAGAAAGTGAGGTCAACAAAGCAAATACTAAACTTAAAAGTGTATAATACATTATACACTTTGACTTTAGTATAGGTATATACATAATATACATTAAGTGAACATGTGGATAATGTCGTCATAAATTTCACGATTAATGAGAAATTACTAAACAGTCCCACGCTCCCGTGTTGAAACGAATTCGCTTGTCCATTTCCACTACCAGATTGTGACACCCCATACACTCATCTTAACGTGCCTTTCAAAGCAAGGAAACTCTTGCAAATCAAATGTTACAAAGTGGTCACCCATCCGAGCACCAGCAATAGCGGTAGTTGCTTACTGCAGTGATCGTTTACAAAAGACTGAGTCAATGGCTACAAGTGGTTCTAGCTATTTAGGTAATATTAGAAGCCATAATTTGTTTTTTGATGGCAATTTCGCTTAACTTTGATGATCCATTAATGTGGGATGAGTTACATTTTAAACATGCTGAATTAGGAAATTAGAAGCTAAGATATTAATAAATAATGTCTATTTTGATGCCATTTTTTAATAATTTAGAAGTTCACTGTTTGAATGCATGTTACAAAATTAGATGCTAAAAAATAATCACGATGCTGAATTATATTAACAGTGGCTAATAAAGAAGTTAAACGGTGGCAAGAACCTATAAATACTGACGCTCATTAACTGTGGCTGACTTATTAATTTGGGGGGCAAAGTATTTTTTCGGTGGCCAATAATGCTATTAAAAAGAAGTTCGTTTAATTAGCACCCTTTCATTTTCACGATATAAGCATACGCTTGAACCTATCGGTGGCGAACGGTAAACTCTTCCCCGAACACAAACTAATATTGTATGCAACAGGAGATGCCTCCATATGCGTATCATATATGGAGGCAAATTTCCTACTGTTTTAATGAAGTTTAACACTGCCTGCACTGATCGTTGATAACCTCCATAGCTCAGTTTCTATAGTATGATCGTTTGCTGATGAAAATCTGGTCATCAATAGGCACAATAAGATCTCATAGTGTGTTCAATATCTAGTATATCTATACCATAATAATAATATTATAAAGAGGAAAGATTAGATTTTTGTTTTTTTTTTGTTTGTAACGAATAGGCTCCGGAACTACTGGACCGATTTGAAAAATTCTTTCACTGTTGGGAAGCTACACTCTTTGCGATGAACATAGGCTATATTTTATTCCCGTATTCTCACGGGAACGGGAACTACGCGGGTGAAACCGCGTGACGTCCGCTAGTAATTTATAAAAATAAAACTTTGTTTTCTGATAGGTATGTTTTTATTCAAGACGGCCTTATCAAATCCGTATTGAGAGGTCAACAGGTATTGATTCGGTCATTGTACTTAGCGATATATTCATAGGTATAATTTTTGATCACCATATTTAAAACAAGGATCTTTTCTGAACATCCTTTTAACATTTTTATTTCTGCTCTGAACTTACGATACAGTTTGTTTATGATTTGAAATTTAAGAAAATTTATCAGCAAATTTTGCAACACTTCCATTGGTTTTTTTTTTCTTCTTGTTCTTGAACTTTCTCGGCTTGAGAGTATGCCAAAGTCAAGCAAATTTCATTGTGAAAATATAAATCATTTTCATGTTAAGATTCTTCTTAACTGCAGCGTATTTATTATGTCCAAGTTTGGACTAAGTTCTATTCTAGTAAGGCGGTGGTGGTACATTACTAGGGCTTGCTGTGGAATTTGTCGACAAACCTAAAAAACTCGCGTTTCATTGCACTATAACACTTTCCAACACTTTTGCACGTTGTCGAATCTTTATGTATAATAATCCACCATAAATTACACGTTAACACTCAAAAATACACTAGTTTTAAAAAAATGTTGTAGGTATGGAAATGCAACGCTTGTCTGAAAGTTTCCCGCCGAATCCCATTGCATTTGTTTAGTGCGAGGCCGCATCTGCGTTTTTTCGCGGCGGTTTCTAACTTCAAAATGTCAAACCTTTACTTTATTTCATTGATTTTGACAGTTTGATGACACTTTGAGGGTAGAAACCGCCGCGGAAAAACGCAAGTGCGGCCTCGCACTTAGGTTTATTCAATCTTTCTACCTATAGAGCAACACAACCTCCATTCAATCAAAGTCATAGGGCGATTTTGCTCTATGTCTCTACCCCAGGTTTTATAATCATTTTCGTCATGTGTGGTATGCTCCAAACAAGGTCTTCAATTTGGAGTTAAGAGTTTGTCGTCGGTGCCTCCTCAGGTCTGTACAAGGACAAGGAACCAGATATGCACTGGAAATGCAAACCAACAAAAATTTGACGGGGCTCATGTTGAAATACAAAAAGGTAAAATAATCTGTTACAGACGATTAATTTACGTAATAATGTCATATGAAATCGTTTATATGCACTCGAACGGTGGGGGGAAGAGAGATAGATGCGTCATGAACAGTACGCTTAGGCCTAACTTGTCTCTCTCTCTCTCTCTCTCTATCTTTGAACACTCGACTCAGGCGGAACGTGACACTTTTTGTTCATTGATTTATAAGACACTTTTTTTTTTTTTTTTTTTTTTGATGTGAGGGAAAATCCTCGTAGGATGCTATGCCGGACTCTTACCGACTAAAAAACCTCACGTAACGCTCAACAGCCTATGGTTGAGAGCCCCGGGTAAGCCCTCAGGAAGGATGTCCCGTGAGATTTATAAGACACTAGCGGACGTCACGCGGTTTCACCCGCGTAGCTACCGTTCTTGTGCAAACAAAGCATAAAATCTTTCCTCTTTATAATATTAGTACTTGTATAGACGCCAAAAAATTAGACATCACGCCAAAAAACAGGATTATAAAAACTATGTATAAGTACAACACATTTCCTTGTACAAAAGGAAAATACCTTGTCGTCTTCTCAATTAGGTATTGCAATGGTGACCTAGATATAATAGTAAGGAAACATAATGATTGTCCTTTCTGTACCTAATGATTGCGCCGATTATCATTTCAATGAGTGGCCCTCAACAAAATGAGGAAATATAGATGATCCATGAACTAGACCCCGCTGCTCCTAAGTTGAGTGACTAGCTGCTGTACCCCCGACTTAGTTCGTGGAAAGCAGCTTAAGTTAGTTCATATAACATCAGCTATCTGAAAGTGAAGGCCTGTTAAAATCACCGTTTCAGACATTAGCCGGAATAAACAGACAAAAATTAAAAAAAAAAGATTTTTTCTTACTTCAGTTTTTTCAATTGAATCTTTTCTCATGCATTTAGCGAATTTTAATTATTTACATAATTTGGAACAGACAGACCATATACACATAACATTTTTGAACAATTTGCTTGTTAATAACTTACCTATAGCATGTGGCATGTGATGATCCCTTTCGAGATCTTCGGGCTCCAACTCTTGCAAGTAGTGCTGAGTTGAGCCTAAGAGAAGGAGACCTTGAAACGATACCCCGTGACTACCCTTTTTTTTAACTTGAGGGAAAATCCTTCATGGATGCTATGCCACACTCCTACCGACTAAAAAACCTCACGTAACGCCCAACAGCATACGGTTGGGAGCCCCGGATAAGCACACGGAAGGATGTCCCAGAACAATTCCCATGCCAACACTTCAATCCAGCAAAGTACAACAAAATTTGAGCTTTGCTATGCCTTAACCTCATACAGCTTAGCAGAAAGCCTAGAAACGTCTTGGCGACATTGCCAAAATGCTGTCAACAACGTCACATACGCTCTAGGTTTGCTGCTGGCGTAGAGGCTGGTGTAGAGGCGAAGTATGGGAAGCGACCTGCAAACTTAGAGCAAACGGGTTTTGCCGTAAATATACCTACGAGTATATGGCTCTTTCTAATGTGTTGCCATATGAAGACCACAGAGGCGTCTCCATTATTTTTTACTATTTCTTGCCAAGCTATAGAAAGAGCCTGCTTGTATTATTTAGGCCACACCCACAGTTCTTTCTGCCTACTAAGCGCATGCTTAGCTAACTAAGAAGATGGATTACTACATTTATGCAGTGTAATACTGTTTCTGTAACAAAACTATAATTTTAACGAATAAATCTTACCGTGATTTATCCTGTTATGAACTCGAAATCTACACACTAAGTCGCAAGTCCCAAACGCCGCCATCGGGGTGTTCCCCATTGTGCCACGCTATGAATCCGGTGCCGCCGGCTCCGGCGCCAGCGACCGCTCGGGGAATCCATAGATCGCTAAGAATTAGGTCTTTCTATGATCTTTATATACAGACATTTAGGTCACGCCTTTATTCCCGAAGGGGTGTGCAGAGGCATATTATATGCACACATTATACTTTTTTTCGATTTTTGTCCCACGCAATAGGGAGCCGTATTGCCGTTTTGATATGGAAAGGCGCAGGTTGTGACTAATGAAATTTTTCAAGCCGCCCATAAAGGGTTTTAAATTGGCTTAACGACTGCCATTTTACAGGCAACCGGGACCAACCGGGACCAAGACTTCTTGACATGCCCTCCGAGGCACGGAAACACTCGCATATAAATGTCACAAAGTGGTTACGTGGTTGGTCACCCATCCAAGTACTGGCCACCTTTACACGGATCATTAAGAAAATTGGAAAATTCACATACACTTCGTGAATTTGTAGTCTTTTGGGCGATCATTTATTATTATTATAAAAGCTTACAGCTCTCAGGATAAACAATTTAACAATATTATTAAATTATGTAACACAAAATAACATTCATTTTAATTATTATCATCCATTGACGAATAAAACTATTAAGTATAAACATATTTATGCAAATATTCGCAAGCTATTAACCACAAAACATAACATTACCCCAGATTATACAATATATTCTAACATTACATACACAGTAAGAGTATAGGCATAGTAATGAGATGAAAGTATTTTGTATTGGGAAACACGCACTTTAACAATGACAGTAAAATAGGCGGTGATCTTCTGTCAAATAAACAACTAAGTAGGTATAATATAGAAAGTATATTTGATCGAATGAGGATGATCATTTTTACAGATTTGTGTATGCCATGCCAGCTTAGATCATCTAACCACAGGATGCGCCTTACTTAAGCATTCCTTTCTGCCAAGCTAATAGACCATTTGGTCTATTGGCTTTATAAAAAGCACTGTACATCAGTACATCATTTTATATGATTAAACAAGTACATTTCATTGTAGTTGACTGTACAATAAAAATTAACACACAACAGCCATTACGCGTTTGTCGATTAATACATTTTTAAATATAATGAAATTTTATATGTGTTTGTGTTTCCCCCTTCACTCGCTATGACTAGCAGAATATTTTTGTATGTGGTGGTTCGCAAAGGCTAGTCCCGTGATATATGGTCTAAGCATGCCAGTCATTCTTTCAGCAAAGACGCCAAATTCTAAGCTGCGTTCACGTACACAGTGCACCGTAACAGCGTACGCCACGGCACTAAACTTACTGTAGAAATGTACTTTTGTGATCTGTTTCATGCGCTGATATCGGCGTGACATTTCTATAGTGACGCGGCGTTGGCGTGACGTGACGTGTACGCAAACTATGGCGTTAAAGAAGACCTTAGCCTTTGTTTCCGTTACGCTTATTTATCGGTAGTACTCTAGGTGTATCGATACCCGCATTTACTGCAGGTATTCCACTTTCTATCAACTAATCTTACCACACAATAGTTATGATCTAAATCGAAGTAAATTATAATTTCCATTGTGTAATATCCATATAAATTTTATTATCTTTATAAAGATTTCTTTTTTATAGCACCTCTGTTATAGCAAACTCAATCCATTATAAGGAGCTAGACCCTAGAATTAAGACATATTACGTCTTTCACAGTGTCATGAACTCATGACGCAAGATTGAGTAAGAGAACTGTCAGTATTACTGTCAATCAATAATTCAAATCAGTTTATTGCAGTCCACTGCTGAACGTACCCCTCACGTCCGCTGGCCAAAAGGATTGGTACAGCCGGCTGCATTATTTTTTTTGTATTAGTTTATAACGGGTGTTTTTTTTAGAGGTATAGAACTTTAAGTTGGCATAACTGTTTTAACTGGCGGTATTTTTATCAGCTGTAAAGTGATTTATATTTAGTTTGGCTTGGCATTTCAACATGAATAGACTGACGCCTGAACAATGCTTCCAAATTGTGCAAATTTATTTTGAAAATCATGGTTCTGTCCGAAATACGTATCGTGATTTTCATAAGCGAATTTTGTTTAGCGGTGCAGCTCACTTTTGGTTGAATGGATACGTCAATAAACAAAACTGCCATATTTGGGGTGATGATAATCCTCAAGTGTATGTTGAGACACCGTTACATCCAGAACAACTGACTGTGTGGTGTGCTTTATGGGCTGGTGGAATAATTGGTCCGTACTTCTTTAGAAACGATGCTGACCAGAACGTTACAGTCAATCGTGACTGCTATAGAGCGATGATTACTGACTTTTTCGTTCATCAATTGAACAACCATGATGTGCAGGAGTAATGGTTTCAACAAGACGGCGCAACATGTCACATAGCTCGTGCCATAATTGATTTATTGAAGGAAACGTTTGGTTACCGCATAGTTTCACGTTTTGGACCCGTGGATTGGCCCCCAGGGTCGTGCGATTTAACGCCACTTGACTATTTTCTGTGGAGATATGTGAAGTCGCTCGTCTACGCCGATAAGTCCGAAACGATTGACCACTTGGAGGACAACATTCGGCGCGTTATTGCCGATATACGGCCACAAATGTTGGGAAAGTCATCGAAAATTGGACCTCTAGATTAGACTACGTCCGAGCCAGTCGTGGCGGTTATATGCCAGAAATCATATTTAAATTATAATGCCAGAAGATTTTCTTTCGAATAAAGCCATTTTCATGTCAATAAAACCAATCACCTTTGTTTTATTCCATTTCAAAGTTCTATACCTCTAAAAAAAACACCCTTTACATTATTTATAACTCTATTCAGTTCCAACTTGTAGCTCATAGATATAAAGTCTTTAAATAGGTTATACATATAATACATATATATTAAAATACCAGAAATCAAAATGCCTTTACTTAAAATGCATTAGACCAAAATACCCGAATTCGAAATACCTTAACATTCAAAATACCTTATTTCAGTACACCTTACCGTAAAATGTCTAAATTTAAAATACAAATAATTATTATATCAGAATTCAAAATACAAATTTTCAAATATCCTTAATTTAAAATACCGAAAATAGAATACAATGTGTCACTGTCACTCACACGTTTTGTTATTTGGCTTTAACTTATTTAAAACCCCTCCCCCCCGCCTTCACCTAAGTGAAGCCGCAGTTGTAGCCGTAGGTCTGTTGGTCCTTGGGTATCCTTCTGAGGGCTTACCCGGGGCTCCCATCTGTAGGCTGTTATGTAGGATACGTGTGGTTTTTAGTGGGTAGGAGTCCGGCATAGTATCCATGTAGGATTTACCTCATGTTAAAACACTTTGATTCAGAGTTACAAAAGTACTACAGTGGGCTAACGAAAATAAAAAATAAGATACCCTGAGTCGGGGTGTTAACCATTCACAGATATATAGCATCCATTTAGGATTTAAATCATGTTAAAAAAAAAGGTATTTTGTGTTTGAACATTTTAGGATAAGGTATTTGATAAATTTATTTTTTGGGTTTCGGTTATTCGACCGTAAGGCATTTTAAATTATTTATATTATAAATATTTGCCTTTTGAATATTGATATTTCGATTTCGGGTATTTTGGGCTACGATATTTTGAGTAAAGGCATTATAATTTCTGGTATTTTGACGGTATACCCTTTAAATAATCTAAGTTGTAGCTATCTATCTAATCAGAGATGTACAAAATGGTTTTAAAAAAGCATTTAAATACAAAATGCAAAATACTTTTCAGATTTACTATTTCAAATGCAAAATACCAAATAGTTTTCCGTTTTGTATTTCAAATGCTAAATGCAAAATAGGTATTTTCAAAATACTTTTTTAAAATAAAATACTTTTATTACCAAATTTCACATATTTTTATTTATTTTAGGTATTTATCATGAGAAATAGAGACACAATGCCGAGCCGAATAAAAACATCTAATATCATGTCACCTTATGAGCATGACCATTTGGTCATATTTATCAGTACGCGTATCAATAAATTCTGTTATTAACCGACTTCAAAAAAAGGAGGAGGTTCTCAATTCGTCTGTATGTATTTTTTTTTATGTATGTTAAGCGATATTTCCGTCAATAATAGACGGATTTCAAAATTTCTTTTTTTGTTGAATAGGATTTCCTTCTGAGGTGGTCCCATTTTCACCAGGTCAGGATCTGATGATGGGATCCAGGAGAAAACGAGGGCAACCACTGAAAATTGTAGGGACAACTAGTGCGCTTGTTCACTTTTTAATTAAGTGCTTTAATGTTCTACACTTTAATGAAGGTCTGGAGTCGACCTGATGATAGAGTCGAAAGACAGTCGAGGGCATTCCTTAACAATTTACAGGAGTTACCTTATGTTTGGGCTTGATTGATTTGTATTGATGAGAACTTTACACAACATAGATTGATAGATCCGACTTGAAAAAAAAAGGAAGTTCTCAATGTTTTATGTATGTTCACCGATATTTCGTCAATTATAGACGAATTTCAAATCTGTTTTTATTGGATAGAGTTCACTTCTGAGGTGGTCCCATTTTAACCAGATCAGGATCTGATGATAGGATCCAGGAGAAATCGAGGGCAACCACCGAAAATTGTAGGGACAACTAGTGCGTTTGTTAACTTTTTAATTCAGTGCTTTAATGTACTACAATTCAATGAATGTCTGGAGTCGATCTGATGATAGAACCGAAAGACAGCCGAGGGAATTCCTTAACGATTTACAGCAGCTGCCTTGTGTTTGGGCTTGATTGATTTGTATTGATGAGAACTTTCACTTAGATATATTTTTCGGTTCACCCGTCACTTAAAATATTGAAAAAAAAATTTTCAATAAAAATAAAACCGACTTCAAAGAAATCCTGAAAAATAAAATTTACTTAGCACAAAGTAATATATTTTTTGGTTTATCAGATTTTATTTAATATAATATTGAAGTTGGTGCCATGAATAATACCTACATAAAACTATGGGTTTACTTGGCGCCGACTTCAATATGATATTAAATAAAATCTGATAATTCAAAATATATATTACTTTGTGCTAAGTAAATTTTATTTTTCAGGATTCTTTGAAGTCGGTTTTATTTTTTATTGAAAAATTTTTTGTTATTAATAATAATAATAGTCACTTAAAATAATGTAAAAAACTAGTCTAACGAAAAGAGAGCCATGGCTCCATTTTGTGACTTGTGTGGCCATTTATTTTGGTTGATTGTGTATCTAGTTCTTATTTTATTATTATTATACTTTTCTTTTATTAGGTAATAATAATAACTGGACTGGTATTGTTAAAAAGTGAAAAAAATAAACATCAATATTTATTTATTACGCTTTTTAGCAATACCGGTTGTTCGAATACATCATCACTCATTTTTCTTCTGTGAGGTCTCATAATCATTCGACCGTTTTTTTAGCGTGAGGGAAAAGCCATCATGGATGCTATGCCAGACTCCTACCGACTAAAAAACCTCACGTAACGCCCAACAGTCTATGGCTGGGAGCCACGGGTAAGCCCTCGGAAGGATGTCCCAGGACTTGGTGTCTTCAGACCCACGGCCACCATTGCGGCTTCGCCTAGGGTGTAGTTTGGATGCTATCCCGCGTCTTTGGTGGGTTTCGGGTGTGATCCCGCTTTTAGGGGGGCGTGCATGAATTTCTAACGTCACGCTGCCGTCATGGGCCTGCTTCTGTAAGGACGGTGAGCAGCCCTCTCACCGTCCTCAGGCCCCCGGTCATGGAGGCCGACAGTCTTCTGCGAAGACACGTTGGCGGCGCCCAAGCCGCCGCCGACTTGACTGCGGAACTCGGGTGTGAAAGTTCTCTCGCATTCCCGCCCCGCCCGCGCCGGCGCCGCCTCTTTCACGAGCATGACCTGCTCGCAGAAAGAGGCGGCGCAGTCCCACTTACTCCCGCTGGAGATCATGGCTAGCACCATGGTCTCGAGCGAGAGAGTAATCATCCCACCGTACGAACAATTTCGATCATTTCATTTTGTTTGGCTGGTGATGTTGGCTGAACTTAATCACAAAGTATTTTGCATTTTGAAATGAATGTTAAAAATGCAAAATACATCTCGAAAGGTATTTCAAATAAAATACAAAATGCTTTTTAATAAAAGGCATTTAAATTCAAAATACAAAATAGGTATTTTGCATTTTGTATTTGCATTTTAAATAGAAGTATTTCAAATAAATCACATCTCTGTATCTAATCCGAAATATGCGTTCGTGCCAGAGCAGAACACTGTCCGCAAGTAAGACAGCCAGGAACGACTATTTTGACCCAATACATTCTTGTTTGTCAAAGTCATGACAATTTTATACGTCATAAATAAATTTATAGTGGTAATTTTCTCTTGAGTAATCGATTGTTTTATTCGTAACACGTGCAGAGGCTATTCCCACCCCTATTGGCACTTTATGACCCGTTTTTAGGGTTTTGTAGCCAAATGGCAAAAACGGAACCCTTATAGATTCGTCATGTCTGTCTGTCTGTCTGTCTGTCCGTCCGTGTGTCACAGCCACTTTTCTCCGAAACTATAAGGCCTATGCTATTGAAACTTGGCAAGTAGATGTATTCTGTGAACCGCATTAAGATTCTTATATAAAACTAGAAAAAAAGCAGTAAATTTTGGGGGTCCCCATACTCAGCACTGAAACTCAAAAAATTTTTTTTCATCAAATCCATACGTGTGGGGTATCTGTAGATAGGTATTCAAAAATGCTATTGAGGTTTTTAACACCATTTTTTTCTAAAGTGAATAGTTTGCGCAAGAGACACTTCCGAAGTGGAAAAATGTGTGTCCCCCCCCCCCCCCCCCTCTAACTTCTAAACTAAGAGACTGATAAGTCTAAAAAGAATATATGATGTACATTGCTATAAAAACTACCAGCGAAAATTGGTTTGAACGAGATAGCGCTGGTAGTTTTTTTTTAATACGTCGTAAACCGCAATTTTCGGTTAGAAAAATCACTACCACTGGGAACGTGTTAAAACATCAATCAAAGTTACAACGAACTATAAGAACTTTTATACTATGTTACTTGCTGCTACGAAACCCTTCATGGGCGAGTCCAACTCGCACTTGGCCGGTTTTTTTTAATACGTCATAAACCGCAATTTTCGCCGAGAAAAATCACTACCACTGCGAATGTGTTAAAACATCAATGAAAGTTACAACGAACTACACTCGAGAGCAATGAATCCGGGTCACTTAAAGAATGTTAAAAATCTCGGAAACTAAAAATGATAGGTTAATGCAATAAATTGTATTTAATAGACAATGTAATACTCCTTAAATGAAAGTAAAAAAAATATGAGTCACCATACATTTTATTAACACAAAATTACATAAAGAAAAAACTGCTGATCTCTCCTTAAAACAAAAATAGGAAACATGAAATTTTTGAACTTTATTACGATTTTCTTGAATTTTAATACTTCGTTTTGCCTCCTCGTGCCTCCATTACTGCGTTTACGCGGTTTGGCATGCTGTACACCAAGTTCCTTATACGATTTTGGGGAATATTCTCCCATTCCTCTGTGAGAGCAATTTTGAGCTCACGAAGCGTGATTGGGGGAGGGTTTCGTTGTTTTACGCATCTGCCTAGCTCGTCCCAAGCATGCTCGATCGGGTTGATATCCGGGCTGCGCGCTGGCCACTCCATACGAGTAATGTTCATCTCTTGAAGGTAGTCATTCACAATCCTACCTGTATGAGGTCGGGCATTGTCATGCATAAATATAGCATCCTCACCTAAATTGACCATAAATGGACCAACGTGATCATTGAGGATTTCTTCCACATATCTTACGCTAGTTAAAGAGCCGTTTTCTATGATCACCAGCTCTGTGCGACTTTCAGAAGAAATTCCGGCCCACACAAGTACAGACCCACCACCGTAGGCTACTTTTTCTTCGATGCATGCTTGCTTGAATCTTTCCCCTGGTCTTCGATACACTCTGTGTCTTCCATCGTGCTTGTAGAGCATAAATTTTGATTCGTCGGAGAACATAACTTTTGACCAATCTTCAATACTCCAATTTACGTGGCTCTGGGCATACCTTAGTCTCGAAATACGATGCCCACGCTCCAGTTTAGGGCCGTTTGCAGGTCTAAGGGGTTTTAAGTTAGATTCAGCAAGCCGACGTCTTACTGTCCATGCACTTGGGTTACTTCCTCCGAGGCGTCGAAACTGATTGGTGAGTTCAGTTCCTGTGAGAAAGCGATTTCGAAGCATGGTGTTCACCAAGTATCGGTCTTCTCGTGCTGTGGTACACCTGGTTCTGCCCGTTCCTGGTCTGCGTAGGTTAGAACCAGTTTCTTCGTAACGTCGGAGAACTCTTTGTACTGTTGACAGCGACACACCGACAGTCCTGGCTGTATCGCGCTGACTCCGGCCGGTTTCCAGCATTGTAAGTATTCTGGTGCATTCTTCAGGCGTAAGCGACATAATTTCAGCTTGATTAATGAATATAGAGCACTATCAACATGGTTTATGTACCCACATAAATGACAGATTACAAACAAAAGCAACACCAAATGCTGTAATTTCGTAGTTCCATCTTCGAAAGTGGCCCTTTTTCAAATTTGATTTTTTTATGATATAACTTTACAATAACTAAGAAGTTTTAATACCTTCATTTGAGGAGTATTACATTGTCTATTAAATACAATTTATTGCATTAACCTAGCATTTTTAGTTTCCGAGATTTTTAGGATTCTTTAAGTGACCCGGATTCATTGCTCTCGAGTGTATAACAACTTTTATATTATGTTACTTGCTGCTTCGAAACCCTTCATGGGCGAGTTCAACTCGCACTTGGCCGGTTTTTATATATGCGTGTTTACTGCCTGTAATCAATACCTATTCAATACTGATAACGGTATCTCATAATTATTTCATTTACATAAATAATGGACGAATTCACAATTTGAGATTGTGATTCACTTTGGCAGAGTTTTAATGAACTTTTTTACTAAATAGGGCTGCCATGAACGTAGCCAACAACATTTTGATTTGTGACGTCATGAATTTCTCTTTAAAGGAGGTTGTAACACTATTATTACCATATATTTAGGATTTTTCGCATGATTATTATTTGTTTTATTTAAAAGAAAAGACTCAGACATAATCAAATACAGTTCCTTTGTAGACCTCTTTCAAATTGCATCATTTTTTAAGAGTGATTGACCTTACTTTACAAAGTTAATCAGGACATCAAAAAGTCCTGAGTCCTGATTAACCTTGTGACTTCGGGATTTATTTTGAGTTTTACTTGTCTTCGATTGGAACTCGTCTGTCCTAGCGGGCCCCCAAAATCGTGGTAGAGATCTATGGCGACCCAAGACTATATTGGGGTCATACAGTTCATATTTATAAACTAGCTGACACCCGCAACTTCGTTTAAGTCACATAAAGTGTATGAACGGAGAGGTATTTCTTCATCAGACTCATCAAGCTGCGTGTGAAACTGCCCTGTTTGCTTAATCATAAAAGAGCTTAAAGATTAAGTCTATTCTAAAACAATTCAGTCCACGCCTTCGGCTAACGTTAATGTTACATTATTTTATATGCCGTCGTTAATGTAACATTTTTTATACTGGATTATTTAAAAATAGCCTTAATCATTAAGCTCTTTTATGATTAAGCCAACACGCCAGTTTAGATTTACCCTAACATTCAAAGAAACCCCTTCAATAAAAAAATTAAAATATAAGATTCTTAAGAGTGATATAACTTTTTTATTTATGAACCGATTGACATGATATAAACATGTAATGCTAAGTGGAGCAATCCTCAACACAAAAAAAAACCGCATTGCAATCGGTTAAGCGGTTACTGAGATTAGCGTGCACAAACGTACAGACAAACAGATATACAGACATACAGACAAAAATTCTAAAAATCATTGTTTTGGGTTCTATTGCGTTCATAGAGCCCACCTATAATATTTTTCTTATTTATCTTCCATGTACAGACAGCGACCTGTTAAGATTTTATTATATGTAGTATTGATGTATTGATTAAACATATTGACTACAGCAGCGAGTATGGCAATGATGTCCAATAAATAAAATTTAGCAAAATATTTTGTTAATTTTTTAACATTATCTGGTGTAAATCGTCATGATGTCAGCCACGGAACAGATGTATTTTCTGTTCCGTAAGGTCAACCCTACATACAGGTGAATTTTTCAAAAGGGATTGGATGGCCAAATCCGAAACTATAAGGAATAGCGAAAAATGCTCAAAGGAGTCACGAGCCCGATTTCGATGAAACTTAAAACCTCATCATTAGATTTTTGAAAAATCAATAATCCTAGCTAGGAATCGAACCGATTGATTTTGAAAAAAAAAACACACCCTATATTATTACACCATACGTTAGTGTTGCTATTAAGGATCTTATTCTGGGAAGCAATGACATACGGAAAACTAAAGGAAAGTGCTCATCTTAACTAAATACAGTTTATTTTTACGTTAACTGATTAATTGTTCAAAATGTAGACCATTGTTTTCGATACATAGCTGGATTCGAGACCTCAAGGATCATACTGCATTCAATATTATTGATTCCGTTTAGAATATTCTCCAAAGAATCATTCTAAGCATGATTTAAAACCAGGAATAGTTACGATCTATTCTGGGAATTTGAACGAAACAAATTATGATACCAAAATTTAGGTACATGAAATATGAATTCTATTAAAATTCCATACTTTCCTTAAATTTGCCGTATATCATTACTTCGCAGAATTTGATCCTGATCAGCGACACTATCGTATGGTGTAATAATAAAGGGCGTGTTTTTTTTTTAAATCAATGGGTTCGATTCCCAGCTGGGATTATTGGTATTTCAAAAATCTAATGATGAGGTTTTATGTTTTATCAAAATCGGGCTCGTGACTCCTTTGAGCATTTTTAGCTATTCCTTATAGTTTCGGATTTGGCCATCCAAGCCCTTTTCAAAAATTCAAAGTTTAATTGTGTAAGAAAGTGGAAAAAAGAATATAATAAACAGGTATATTATATTCTTTTTTCCACTTTCTTACACAATTAAACTTGTTTATTCCATATTCAATCGTGATAAAACCTAATCTAATTGTTTGTATAGTCTTTTTCTGGACAGCTCAGCAATCATGTAAACATGTCATGTTTTGACAAAAGTTGTCTATGATCATAGTGCTGTAACTATACTGATTCTATGTATGTACATAATCATTGAGTTATATCTAGTTCACCGTACATTAATTTACTTCGGTATATCAATCGCCAAATTCATCAAATCATGAAATTCGGTATATCGGTATATCAATATATATTATGTGCAATAATTAAAGGATCTTTAAGAAAAAAAGAAACTTTTAGAACATTTAATAGTATAATCATTTATTTACAATAATAAATTACTTTAGGGATGATAAAAAGTGTAGACGCCTCGCTAGCTGCTCGCCGTTCTTACAGAAGCAGACTAAGACATCTTGAGAGATTTCTAATGTGGGGTTTTTAAATCTGAAAACTGAAAATATTAATACTACCTACCTTTTTTTCACTCATAACTCTCATAAGTGACGTGACGCAAACGAAGTTGCGCGGGCCAGCTAGTCTAATATACAAATCGTAGGAATGCTTCATATCAAGGATAATACCTTACCCTTCGGCCACATTCGAAACCAAGTTTTGAAATGTTTCTAACCATATAAGTATTTATTAATGTATCTATATCTAATACTAAGTACTTACCTCATTGCTGTGTCTTATACTACAACATTACGTTTTATTCAGTTTTCCTAATTTTATTTGTGTATCAATGTGCTTTTGTGTCGCGCAGTAGGGTAAAATTAAATATAGAATGTTTAGAACACCTGAGGTCATAATTGTGCCGGACTTACCTCTCAAGACATTTGAATGGCCATAAAATTAAATCTATACCTTACCTATATTCAATCCACAAAGTATTAATCAGATTGTCATTGATTGAAGTCGTTCCATTATAATCTGCACGACTCCATAACTATCACCAATCAGATAATAAGGACCCCAGACGGACTTGCCTCGCATCGTCAGGGAAGTCAGTCTAAGCGACCAGTTTGACAGAAACCTGTTTATTTAGTTGCCGGGTAGCCGGTGCCGGGTAACCGACGGCGAATGCAAGCGGTTGCCGGGCAAATCACGCCGGTACGTGTGAAAAGGGGCAAAGACTCGCACTCTTAGCTCTCTGGGTCAATAAGTTATATTATTAAAGTAAGTACATTTTTTCGAACTGACAGATTGATAAAACAATGACCTCCTTTTAAAATCAATTGGCCAGTACAACAGTTTTACAACACTATGGCAAAGACAAACAAGTCTGAGAAAAAATAATTTAATGACAAGCAAAAATGACAGTCTTAAATTTTTACCATCCGAGTATTTTTCATGAAATTATTCTATAATCTAAAGGTTTATTAGTGTCGAAATGTCCGCATAAATCTAACTAGAGTTCCTTGAAAGGACTATGATCAGGATTGATAATTAAATGTAAGTAATTATGGAGTAGTCGAGATCCAATTTCTTTGTTTACTATATTATTTAGGCCTGTTGAATGCCACTATAACTGAAAATACGCTTCACAATTCAGACAGAAAAGCGTTATTCATTTTACAAAACATTGCGAAGACTCTTTTCTGAATTTGCTTATAGTGCAAGTTGCAGTCTTCTATCATCAGTTTAATTTGAGCATCAGTCGCTAATTAGCGAATCCATGTGAAAAATAGCGCACTTCACTGCAATATTAACACGTGTGGAAGACTGCATACTTGTACTGCAAGGAAAATGCATGTAGAAGATTGCACCCTTGTACTAGAGGAAAAAAGTAGCATGCGTCTTCGTGGATGACTTTATCAATAGCCCTGTCTATACGACAGACCCTTTGTCGTTCATTAAAAATAATAGTTTTATTAGAATATAATCTGTGGTTTTATGCACTTCTTTTCTATGTAAACTGGATATTGGTAAACTGGTACCTTAAGTTAATACTCTTAAACAGTAAGCCCAAAATTTTCTGCATATTTACCGTTCACATGCAAGCCCCTTTCTGCCATTGCCGGGTAAGTACGGGTTACTAGGACACCCAATATAAATATTTATTTGCCCCACATTCTCTAGGTCACAATACAAAAAATGTAATAACATTTAGATGTCGACTTCATAAAATTAGTTTGTAACATGCGATTGTGTTGCCTATAGACTGAATGCAGTTAGATTTCGTAAGCGGCGCAATGTGTATACTTATGTCACTGTAAAAATGTAAAAACTGTTAAATTGTAAGCTAATATCGCTGACCTAGCGAGATGGTAATCTGTCAAGATATTGTCAACCATACAAAACAGCTTAGATGGTAACAGTGACTAATTAACGTGCAGAGACAAGAGAGCGAAACGAGCGGCCGCGGCAGCAGCCACCGAGTGACATATACCCTATTTTTTTTGCTAGTTTATATTTAAAGGAAAATAATCCACTATATTTTAATCTATTGATTACAGTCTCGCTAGGTAACTTACAATCTGACTGCTTTTATAATTTTACGGTGACATATATAACGTAATTTCGGTGTACAATATACAAGCGCATTGTCTTGTGCAATTTGTTGGCTTAGGTACTGCACCTTATTCTTCATACACAGGCACTTAATTACATAGGTAAGTGCCCATTCGTAGAACATGATAAGTCTTTCTGTCACTTCATGATCAGTTTTTATACTTAAGTTTATAGTGTTTCCGTGCTTCGGAACGCACTTTACGCCGTTTGATTTCGGTTACCATTACTATGGTAACTGTTAAGGTATGTTGGTAGTTATCGGTGGCTAAGTAGGTAATCTCCAGGGCTGGAAGTTACCACACAACACGCTCTGCTGGCTCCGCGTCCATTTTGTTTAATCGATCTTCATTTGTTTTATGGATCTTCATTTATTGTGAAAGAAAATAGATGAATCTTTATTTCAGTGGGTCCGACAGGAACATTTTTCTCGAAAATGAAATAAGTAATCAACCAGTTGGTCAGATATCTCATTGAGTTCCATTCCACACAACAGTTGGTCAGTTTAGTTGGTCGGAGTGGAAAAATAGAATACGAGTAGATCGACGAAGTGCCTAATTGCATTTCACCAAGCCAAAAAAATCATCAGAATCAAATTGACAGTCAAAACGAAGAAAATGCCGTCAGGAAAAAGAAGAAAATTACAATAATATTGATTTCATATTTACTGATGGTGTCTATTCCACTATTAAGCGGTTATGGTGGGGTCACGCGCCATACCAACTTGACCTTGTCAAGTATGAGGTAATCGCGATTATACTTAGAAACTTTGTTTAGAATGACTCATCGAAGGATTTAAGCGGAACGACACTATGCTAAACGGCTAAACATCGATTGAAACTTATTTAAATAAGTAGGTAGTATTACCTGCTTAGTTTTGAGTTTTTTTTATTGTAAGTACATCGTCATTGGTTTCCAATCCCGACTGTGATCAAAACCCTCGCTGGAAACTTATCGCTTTTGTTAGTTACAAATCCTCAGAGGTGCCACACGCTGCCCTTGTAGCTGCCAACAGGGGAGTCCCGGGTAAACCCTCGGAAGCATAATCCCAGGAACTCAAAGGAATCTGTTGACTTTGTTTTTTCCACTCCGACCAACTAAACTGACCAACTGTTGTGTGGAATGGAACTCAATGAGATATCTGACCAACTGGTTGATTACTTATTTCATTTTCGAGAAAAATGTTCCTGTCGGACCCACTGAAATAAAGATTCATCTATTTTCTTTCACAATAAATGAAGATCCATAAAACAAATGAAGATCGATTAAACAAAATGGACGCGGAGCCAGCAGAGCGTGTTGTGTGGTAACTTCCAGCCCTGGAGATTACCTACTTAGCCACCGATAACTACCAACATACCTTGTTTTCGATGGAAAAAGTGGAATCTAAGGTAGCTAATTCAACCAGCTTCCAAGGATCGTAGCGTCATGAAAATTGGCAGATGTATGTAGTTCTGATGACAATACAATAATATAGTACTGTCAAACTGATATGATGATGGAGCCGGAAGATAGGTACTGAAAACACGTGGAATCTAAGGTAGCTAATTTAACCAGCTTCCAATGATCGTAGCGTCATGAAAATTGGCAGCTGTATGTAGTTCTGATGACAATACAATAATATGGTACTGTCGAACCAATCTGATGACGGAGCCGGAAGATATGCACTGGAACTTCATAATGGAATATCGTATTATATCTGTTTTTGGATTCTTGGAGAAAAGTCTTGTATAACAAACCTTTTTTAATTGACTTGTAAAACTATGCAACGGAATCTCAGGTAACTAATTTAACCATCTTCCAAGGATCGTAGCGTCATGAAAATTGGCAAATGTTTGTAGTTCTGATAACAATACAATAATATGGTGCTGTCAAACTGATCTGATGATGGAGTCGTAAGATATGAACCGTAACTTCATGGTTGAACATCGTATCATAGCTGTGTTTGGATTTGTTAGAAAAGTCTTGTAATGAACTTTGACCACGATTATGGTTTAAGGTTATAACAAACCTGTTATATATTGAAGTTAATATTGAGTGTAAATATTGACATAGGTACCTGCATAAAATGTATATGTATTGGAGTAATAATGAAATATTTTCACATTAGTCGAACTCCGACAAAACACCATGTAATACAAAAATCCCTACTAATATTATAAATGCGAAAGTAACTCTGTCTGTCTGTCTGTTACGTTTTCACGCCTAAACCACTGAACCAATTTTGATGAAATTTGTTATAAAGATAGTTTTAGTTTAAGGGAAGGACATAGGTGGTCCGTTGCTCAGAGGTGTCGGCGTAACGTGTTACGCCGACGACACCCTCGTTACGGCGCGGGGAGCAACGCACCGCGCCGCAGCACTTAAGGCCACGGCAGGGGTTGCTCAGGTCGTGGGTCGGATTCGGCGGCTGGGTCTCGAGGTCACCCTTCACAAATCCGAGGCTCTGTGCTTCCACGGACCTCGGATGGGGCCACCTGCGGGATCCAGCCTACAGGTAGGGGGCGTCAGCATCGGCATTGAGCCCTCGATGAAGTATCTGGGGCTCGTACTCGATGGCCGGTGGAACTTCGGACATCACTTCCGAAGTTTGGTCCCAAAACTGAGGGGAGCATCGGCCGCACTCGCGCGGTTGATGCCCAACATCAGGGGACCCAACGCTCTCTACAAGAGGCTGTACCTGGGGATCGTGCGAAGCATGGCCCTGTACGGGGCTCCCGTATGGGCGGAGACCCTGACGGCCAGCAATGAGGCTAGACTGCTGAGCCCGCAGAGAGTGATGGCCGTCAGGGTGATAAGAGGATACCGCACGAACTCCGGTGAGGCGGCATGTCTCCTAGCCGGGACCCCTCCATGGGACCTGGAAGCGATAGCCCTTGCGTCACTGTTCAGATGGCGCAAGGAGGCGCTGGAGCGGGGCCAAAGGCCTGCGTCTCGAGAAATCGAGGCCCAGCGGACCCTGCTCCACCAGGAAACCGTGGAACATGGAAGGTGCGACTTGAGCAACCAAAGGGGGGGATTCGCCATCGGAATCGCGGCCGTCAGACCGGTCATGGACGAGTGGCTGGAGAGAAGACACGGTGCTCTCAGGAGAGAGCAACCGGTAGGAACCGGTTGAAGCAGATGCTTGCCGGGCACTGTAGCTTCGGTAGGTATCTGTGGCGAAAACACCGGGAAACCACGGCCGAGTGTCAGCACTGCGAGGACCGCAGCGATGACACGGCGCTCCACACGCTGGTGGAGTGCACGGCGTGGGCACAACAGCATCAGGTCCTCGTAGTGGGTCTGGGCGTGCCATGCTCTCCAGCGGGAGTAAGTGGAACTGCGCCGGCTCTATTTGCGAGCAGGTCATGCTCGCGAAGGAGGCGGCGGGCCGGGTGCGGGAGAGAACTCTCCCACCCGAGTTCCGCAGTCGGCGCCCTGGGCGCCGCCGACGTGTCTTCGCCGAGGACTATCGGCCTCCATGACCGGGGGTCTGAGGACGGTGAGAGGGCCGCTCACCGTCCTTACAGAAGCAGGCCCATGACGGCAGCGTGACGTGAGCAACTCACGCACGCCCCCCTTAGAAGCGGGGTCACACCCGAAACCCCCCATAGACGCGGGATTGCACCCGAACCACCCCCTGGGCGAGGCCACAGTGGCGGTCGTAGGTCTGTTGGGAGTCACGGGACATCCTTCCTGAGGGCTTACCCGGGGCTCTCAACCATAGGCTGTTGGGCGTTACGTGAGGTTTTTTAGTCGGTAAGAGTCCGGCATAGCATCCTACGAGGATTTTCCCTCACGTTAAAAAAAAAGGGGGAAGGACATAGGCTACTTTTTCACTGACTGCGCAAAAGGAGGGTAATGATTTTATGCGATAACAACTTCTACGCGGATGAAGCCGCAGGGAACAGCTAGTAAAGGTATAAATGTTGTGACTAAAAAGTATAAAATAAATAAATGGTTTAAAAAACCCTAGAAAAATACGCTTTTATAATGCACGAAAAAAACAAAAATAAATTATGGATCGTTCAAATTGCCTCTATTTCTAGGCTGAAGTGTAAGCATAGCTTACACTTCAGCCTAGAAATAGAGCTTTAAGTTATAATATTTGATTGTAAAAGCGTGGGGCGCTGGAACAAGAAAGACTTTTTTGTAAGCAAATTCCTATTAATACTAATCCTTTTATAATAAAAATCCTGGCGAAAGCTGCATGAGGTCGCACAAGAGCATAAGGTTTATGCTGCCAAAGGGAACGCCTCTTCTTTCAGGCAAGTAGATACATGAGGGAAATGCGTTAACAGTGGCAAAATGTAGAGTTCTTGTTCGAGAACGAGATATTTTTGGTTACCTTTGATAACCCACTTGGGGATATATGCGTTTGTATTCTTATTACATGATTACTACATATTCTACTAAATATCTCGGAATGCCGAAACTTTAAGGATCTACCGATGAATTATCTAATAGAGATCCGTAACGGTAATAGGTTTGCTCCTATTACGAGGGCGTCACGAAAAACTGGCAAAAGTGGGTGTTGAAAATGCGTAGACGTGATTAACTACTTTACTTTTCAAGTAAGTGTGTTATGCCTTTCAATTAAAGCCTATCATCGTTAATACATTTCCGAAATATAAAATGATATTAATAATAGTAAAAGTCACAATAAAAGCGTGACAGTGTAAATTATTAGTTTAAAAACACGAGAAAAACACGCTTTTATAAATGTGACCTTATCCCTAATCTGACAAGACATCATGCAGCTTCCGCCAGGAAAGTCTTTCCTGTTTCAGCGCCCCATGCTTTTACAATCAAATATTATAACTAAAAGCACACACTTTACACTTCAGCCTAGAAATAGAGGCAATTTCAACGATCCATAATTTATTTTTGTTTTTTTTTCGTGCATTATAAAAGCGTATTTTTCTAGGGTTTTTTAAACCATTTATTTTATATTATTCAAGTCGTCTAACAAATTCGCACATAAAAATAAGTTATGGAAGAGACCTATTTATTATAAATTTATAACAACTCTGTATACGTACCTGTAACAAACAATAAATAAATAAATTGAAAATTTGAAGTTATAAATTCACTTTTTTCAGTGCGATGTTTCAGATGCATCCAAAATTCCAGTAGTTTTTTAATAGACAATAGAACTACTGGGATATGGCGGGCATTTAGGAATAAATATGCTTTACTTTATTTCTGGCATTATTGTCATAATTTAAAGTTCAAATGTATTCATAATGGGCAACTTTACACATTACAACCTACCATAGCGGCAAAGTTTCTCTGAAAGACAATCTGTCAGTGACTGATATACACTCGAGAGCAATGAATCCGGGTCACTTAAAGAATGTTAAAAATCTCGGAAACTAAAAATGATAGGTTAATGCAATAAATTGTATTTAATAGACAATGTAATACTCCTTAAATGAAAGTAAAAAAAATATGAGTCACCATACATTTTATTAACACAAAATTACATAAAGAAAAAACTGCCGATCTCTCCTTAAAACAAAAATAGGAAACATGAAATTTTTGAACTTTATTACGATTTTCTTGAATTTTAATACTTCGTATTGCCTCCTCGTGCTTCCATTACTGCGTTTACGCGGTTTGGCATGCTGTACACCAAGTTCCTTATACGATTTTGGGGAATATTCTCCCATTCCTCTGTGAGAGCAATTTTGAGCTCACGAAGCGTGATTGGGGGAGGGTTTCGTTGTTTTACGCATCTGCCTAGCTCGTCCCAAGCATGCTCGATCGGGTTGATATCCGGGCTGCGCGCTGGCCACTCCATACGAGTAATGTTCATCTCTTGAAGGTAGTCATTCACAATCCTACCTGTATGAGGTCGGGCATTGTCATACATAAATATAGCATCCTCACCTAAATTGACCATAAATGGACCAACGTGATCATTGAGGATTTCTTCCACATATCTTACGCTAGTTAAAGAGCCGTTTTCTATGATCACCAGCTCTGTGCGACTTTCAGAAGAAATTCCGGCCCACACAAGTACAGACCCACCACCGTAGGCTACTTTTTCTTCGATGCATGCTTGCTTGAATCTTTCCCCTGGTCTTCGATACACTCTGTGTCTTCCATCGTGCTTGTAGAGCATAAATTTTGATTCGTCGGAGAACATAACTTTTGACCAATCTTCAATACTCCAATTTACGTGGCTCTGGGCATACCTTAGTCTCGAAATACGATGCCCACGCTCCAGTTTAGGGCCGTTTGCAGGTTTAAGGGGTTTTAAGTTAGATTCAGCAAGCCGACGTCTTACTGTCCATGCACTTGGGTTACTTCCTCCGAGGCGTCGAAACTGATTGGTGAGTTCAGTTCCTGTGAGAAAGCGATTTCGAAGCATGGTGTTCACCAAGTATCGGTCTTCTCGTGCTGTGGTACACCTGGTTCTGCCCGTTCCTGGTCTGCGTAGGTTAGAACCAGTTTCTTCGTAACGTCGGAGAACTCTTTGTACTGTTGACAGCGACACACCGACAGTCCTGGCTGTATCGCGTTGACTCCGGCCGGTTTCCAGCATTGTAAGTATTCTGGTGCATTCTTCAGGCGTAAGCGACATAATTTCAGCTTGATTAATGAATATAGAGCACTATCAACATGGTTTATGTACCCACATAAATGACAGATTACAAACAAAAGCAACACCAAATGCTGTAATTTCGTAGTTCCATCTTCGAAAGTGGCCCTTTTTCAAATTTGATTTTTTTATGATATAACTTTACAATAACTAAGAAGTTTTAATACCTTCATTTAAGGAGTATTACATTGTCTATTAAATACAATTTATTGCATTAACCTAGCATTTTTAGTTTCCGAGATTTTTAGGATTCTTTAAGTGACCAGGATTCATTGCTCTCGAGTGTAACTACTGACCGCAATAGAATTAGTTTAGCAAAAAATACAACTTCATTTCACTTTTATGGTTAAGAAAGTATTTTTTAAATTTTATTCAATTTATTTACTGGCACGTAATTTATGGATTGAAATAAAACTTAAATATTCACATATGTATCAATACTGTAATCATTATAATCGATAGAAAAATAATTCATTGATCTCCACTATACAAGCAATACAAGAGTAGATTGTATAATTGCCATTACCTCGTGCGATAAGCCGATAACGCTAGAATATCCATTGTATCATAATTCATAATGTAATGCATTTTGTGTTTTTGCGTACGTTATAGAGATAATATAAATCTATAAGTAAATAAAATAAATTCTCCGTGTTGTGAAAGCGTTCTGAAAGCATCGGGTGTATTTAGGGTAAGTACTATGAAAATCAATACCTAAATATGCTAATTCGATCATAAATTTTTAAACATGGAAAAAAAGAATCGGTTTCGAACAGGATTCGAACCTGTGTCTTCTAGCATACAGTGAAAGACCTTACCACTCGGCCACCGAAACCCTACTCGGAACCAACCAAGTCTTCTTTTTTAGGGTTCCGTAGCTGAATGGCAAAAAACAGAACCCTTATAGATTCGTCATGTCTGTCTGTCCGTCCGTTTGTCACAGTCACTTTTCTTTAAAACTAAAAGATAAAAAATAATTTAATTTCATTTTTATAAACTAATAGAAAAATGTGTTTACAAAAAATTATTGTAAAAAAGGCGTGTCAAAAAGATATTAAAATATTCTGATCAAATAGCATTCCAGATATTACGTGTGTTTTCCGTTTATTATGAGTAATTTGCATTGAATTTGAGATTTTTGACACAAGTAAAAACACAACGAAATCGGTTGCTGTGCAACAATTACGTTGGTATTGCATTATTACTATTATCACAGATCACAGACATTATTTTTAATTGTAATTTTTATTAGAAATTTAAATTTGGTCACAATTTAATAATCTTAATTAGTACATGACGCAAGATTTTGAAATTATAACAAGACCTGGCGCTGGAGTTTTAGATTTTTATTATTCGTCATGAAATACGTTTGTATCTAAGTATTGAGATAATTGTAGGCTGTGAGAAAATTACAGTGATCGACTTTATCAAACAAAGTGATCTCTACCAGTGAAACTTAAAACTCATAGACATTTTGTTATAGATTTTGGGTCTTTTTAGCGTATACATCTAACTTTGCCGTGCCGTGGTCACGAGTAGTCAGTCTACTCGTGATCACGGCTATTTCAATATAGCCAAAACGTCGAGAGCTGAGCAAAGTTAGATGTATACGCGAAAAAGACCAGAAATCTATAATAATGTGTAGTACCAGTCGTGTGAGTTTAAAAACCTTTATAGACATTTTTGCTATAGGTATTTAGCTTGCTAATATTAACAGACTGCCTGGTAGAAAATAAGGAAGACATCGTAACGTTATTATATGTAGTATAGTAATCATAAAGGGGATAAATAATAAAAAAGGGGAACAATTTGTTTGTGAGTTAGTACACCCTGATCGAGATCTGGGGTGGGGTGTGCGTCCTTACAAAGAGGGGCTGCCCATCGGGCTCTCCTCGAGGAGAGCTCATTTTCTGAACATTCCCCTAGCCAGCCACTGGTTTACTCTGCGGCTCGGTTCAAACGAGGCAGAACACCGATGTGACTTAGTGGGGAGAAAGGGGCCGGGAGTTCCCCTCAAAGCTCCCTGATGCCCCCGGCAAAATTACCGGTAATTCAATCAACATTCACGGCGCCCAGGCGTAACCCTTACACGTAGACTAAAAAACTTATAATGTAGAGAAGCACAACAAAAGGGTTTATGAAAATTTTACTCCTTAGACGGTGTGAAACGCCTCTACTCCCACCTGTTCTGTTGACTAGTTCTGTTGACAGAACTACTGGTAATTTTATTACCATTAGTTCTGTGAATTATAAGACTATGCATTACACCTGACTTACGTAAACTATTCCGATCACCTGTACTGTTGAGTAGTTCTGTTGGCAGGACTACTGGTAATTTTATTCCCGTTAGTTCTGTGACTCATAAGACTATGCTTTTACCCGCGACTTATCTTTCAACTATTCCCACTTGTTCTGTTACTTAGTAAGGGGATGATTGAGCCTCACGGTTTCACCAAGTCAAGAGAAGTAGAAATCAAAACAAATGAAGATCGGCAAACAAATGAAAATCGACTTGACTAATGATGATCGTCAAAACAAATGAAGATTGACAAAACAAATGAAGATCGATAAAACATATATGCTGATCAATAAAACAAAAGACTATACAAGTTGATAAGGTCAAAAATTACTTGCAGCCATATTTGGTAATCTACATGCGATTACCATTCAAAAAAAGGTGCATGCAATCCTCGACCTTAATGACACTTTTCTAAAAATGTGCTTTTAGGCGTTTATAGTTATCACTGATCACGAATATATAAAAATAAATAGATATTATGCATGCTTTTAAGGTCGAAATTTGCTTGCACCCATATTTGTAATATAAATGCGATAACCATTGTAAAAAGTAGGTGCAAGCAATTCTCGACCTTATGAACAAGCATAATATTTATTATTTTTTTACATATTCGTGATTAGTGATGTCAATAAACGCCTAAAAGCACATTTTTAGAAAAGTGTCATTAAGGTCGAGAACTGTTTGCACCAATTTTTTTAATGGTAATCGCATCCAGGTTACCAAATATGGCTGCAAGTAATTTTTGACCTTATCAACTTGCGTAGTCTTTTGTTTTATTGATATGAATATGTTTTTTCGATCTGCATTTGTTTTTTCGATCGTCATTTGTTTTGTCGATCTTCATTTGTTTTGACGATCATAATTTGTTTAGTCGATCTTTATTTGTTTTGCCATGTATTACATTGGACAGAACTAATGGGACATAAAATACCAGTAGTTCTTCCAACAGAACTACTCAACAGAACAAGTGGTAATTTAATTACCATTTGTTCTGTGGACAGAACTAATGGGAATAAAAATTACCTGTAGTTCTGCCAACAGAACAGATGGGAATTGCATTACCATTTGTTCTGTGAACAGGACTAATGGGAAAAAAATTACCATTAGTTCTGTTAACAGAACTACTCAACAGAACAGGTGGGAGTAGACGGGGAAAAAACCCTCCCTCCTGAGAAAGGTTTTAGAGATTTCGAAAACGTAAATTTCAAATTCTTTACGGGTGAATCTCCAGCACAGCAAGTTCATTCAAATTTCTAACAGAAAAGAGTAAGAGGCGACTAAGGAAGCACTTTCGCAAAACGATTCTTTGCGTAGAGAAGAAAGACTCGAAATGAAACCCGGATGTCAGTAAAATGACCATCGTTAAGTCAAGTTGAAATTGGGTGGCTTGAAAAATTTCAGCTACGGGTTGTCACGACCTGCGCCATTTCAACACGCAATAGGCTCACCACCTGGGACATAAACTATGCTTCTGCCTACCTCTTCGGGGATAAAAGCGTGGCTATATGTTTGTATTAATTACAAATGAAGTACATAATTTAAAAACACTCCAAGATAGGTAGGTATAGCATAGATCGTAGATTGCAGTAAATACTTAAAACCTTGAATAAAATAAATAGAAACTATTTGAAGATTCGAGCCAAGATTTCGTACATAATTGTTGCTACATTTCATTACTTAGGCCATTTTATTTTATACTATTTTACTCCAAGGCTCATATTCAACCAAACATTATGAAATATATATTTTTTATTAAATTTAACTAAGCGCGGTTGCCTTTTGGTTTGTACTTGGGTTCAAGAGTCAGTTTGCGGTTAATTTAATTATAGACGATTACTCATTCATTATTTACAAAACACGCTGCCACAACGAATATCAGAAAATAAATATAGAATTAAATAAAATTTTCATAGAGCCCCTTGGCCATCATTTAAAAAAAAGCTGTAGGCATGCACTACTTTTTCTATAACGCCCACTTTCATTCATGGTGTCAAATTATACGTTTATCCGTTAGCGACATTTTCACATAAATTTATATAATTCATACAGAGTATTTTCATATAAATTAATATAAAATATGATGACATTAGATCATAGAATGATTAATAGTAATAACGTAGTAAGATGATAAAAATCAAAGACTTAAAAAAATTGTGAATAATTTGAACAAAACCAGGTGGGGCCCAACCTACACCAACCTCTGAAAAAGTTATACATTGCCATACAATATGGCAATGTTGTCACATTCTAATATTGCCATACAATTATGGCATTGTTGTCATTCTTATTCGTACCTTACCACAGGGATGACTACGATTGTGATGCGGAGAAATCGAAAAAACCACAAACCTAATATGACGCATATTAGGTTTGTGGTTTTCTTTATGTTTATTTATTTGTTGTAAGTAGTCCATAGTTCAGTCACTAGTATTTAATGTAGGTATGGTTTGAAATTGAGAAATTTTGTGCATTATGTAATCAACAAGCTATGTTATTGTGTACAACTTAGGGAATGCAATCCCGACACTAGATCGCAAATTCGAGAGCCCGCTGGATTAGAAATATCACACGGCTCTAGGACATCACTATTGTGTCTTTTTGCTGAGACAAGGTCTGGGTGGTAATACGAGTTGTTTTCAATGGGTTTTAGGAGGATTGACCCTCAAACAATGGACTGGAATCGCCAAGTGTTGACAACAGAGGGTTCTATATGTACAGGGATCGCTGTAAGGGAGCTCGCTACATTTTAAATTGTGCACCTCACCGTTGACTCCGGGAGGGATAAAGCCCGAGGGGACTTCCACTTGTAGAAAAACAGGGTAAATTTCTCATAGATATCAACTCATGACAAATTACAAGTTAAACAGGACACAACAGAATTTTTATTACAAGATTTTGTTACAGACTTAATATTATTTCTTTAGCAAAAAATAGCAAACTAGTTTAAATTTAAATGGCTATCATTATTGTAGATTTTATTTAAATCTTTTACTGCCTATAAGAATTATATATCTTTGGAGTATACCTATTTATTCAGCCGTTGAATTTATAAAACTAGATACCTCTACCTGCCTAGATTTTGAATAGGTATTTGCATACACAATGAACACAAGTGCGTTCAGAAATTATGAATTCAATAAGAATATGAACACATTTTTAATTATTCTCACTTTTAAATAGGATTATTTATTAAGATTCAGATAATAATATAATTCTGCATTTATTACGCAATGTTTTTGAATGAAAGTGAATAGGTATTACCTTACTGTAATGCTGGATTTCTCCTCTCTCTGACCTCAACTCACTGAAAACAATTTCCCAAATCTTTTTTTTATTTCATAGGTAGGTACTTTAATAGAGACCAACTTTATTAAAATTTAGGAGCGCTACCTAAAATGCTTTCTGGAAGTTTCGAAAATGAGAAATTTTACAGATTTTATGGAACGCGCCTCAAGGTGGTGTAGAAACGGGATATTCAGCGAAAAAAATATAAAAAAAGTATAAACAAATTGCGCCAAAAAGTCTTTTTTCAAATATGGCAACGCGAGCGGCGCATGTAGGTACGAGGTGGTCGATAAATGCACATTTATGTTATTTATTAACTTTTTTATTATGAAATTTAGGTAGTAGGTACTTACAGTATAAAATCTTTACTTCACCCATTTTACGTAGCCCGGGTTAGATGAAAGTCGGTGGTGGCGTAGAGTTTCGTAGCCGGGAGACTCGTAGCACCCTGTCTCGCATTCGGTAGCTGTACCGCCTGTATCCCTCGCTTTACCCGTGACGTACTTTGAACTTCCGTTGCAATTTGGTTTACAAGGAACTCCTTATTTTTCTAAAATAAAAGTAAAGTCAATCCTTTTAACATCGCTGTCTCCTATATGGCCAATAAAAATTGTACCAGTCTTTCTGCCGCCGAAAAATTTTATACACCTCAGTACCCTAAAATCCCAAAATACTTACTTAGTAAGTACTTAAGATAATACGTTTATAAGACATTTTGGGAAAAAACTCTGAAAATAGGATAGCCATAAGTTTTCAGTGTACATAAGCGCTAGAGTTGGAAAGATCTATGATGATAGTTTGCTGACGTTATTTAAGATTCACAGAATATTGTGAATCAGATGTGACTAGTATTAACATTGTTGTATAGCGCCTTGATACCTATAGCACAGGTTTCGACCTAGTTTAGGATCAGGGTGTCTCAAGAAACAGTTGAAATGTCAGTACCTGTTACCTATTAAGTAATTATATTGTATGTAAGTGCACTTGAGTTGAAATCTTAATAAATGATATTATATATTATTATATTAGGTATATTATTATATTATATTGTTAAGTCTTTATTCATGTCAATAGACCCAAAAAAATATCCGGGGATCAGTCCAACTTCCAACATGTCGACAAAAACACCTCTCGTAGTCAATTAATTTATATTGAATGAAACTGACAACTGTCAGCCTTTCATCGGGTTCGATTACAAAAATAGGGTTTCTCTGGTTGCTATTTAGACACTTCGTTGTACTGTTGTGGAGTGCAGCGACTTTGAGTAGGTCTTTCAGCCCTAGAGAGGGGCCGAGCAAGCGGGTAAAGCCGTACACCAGAACGGCTTCACCTTTCTCACGAGTGACTAATTCACTGCAACCCGGCAGACGGATGTACCAAGGCGAGACTCTCCTCAGGGGGTTCTGATGGACAGTCCCCAAAAGATCCATAAGGTGTATATCTGGTTACGTCTCGCTTTTGTGGACCCCTCAGGAAGCAAAAGGGGTAGAGTACGGTGAACCTGTACAATTGACTTATAACAATAAGGTATTTATTTTAACGTGTGGAACATCCATCATGGATGCTATGCCGGACTCTTACCGACTAAAACACACGTTCCCTACTACTGCCTACGGCTGGGAGCCTCGGGTAAACCCTCGGAATTATGCCTCCATGATTCTCAACAGAGAACAACAAGGCCTAAGTCTCAGTTGATGAATTGAATATAATTTGCTAAACAATATTATTATCTAAGTACTTAAATGAATTATTTATTGACCACAAAGCCTTCCTTGAACATGGATGGGCTGCTAAATTATGTCTCGCAGTATAAAGTTCATTGTTATTATACTCTGTGCGAACGCAATTGAATAAATATAAATACAATGTTATTACGTTGTGTTTGTATTAGAATTGCTCCTTTGTGTAGATTCCTTGAAATCTTTAGGTTTATTTTCAAATAGCTGCGTCTGGCGCTAGTTATCTACTGGCTAAACCCTTTTAATAAGAAGTTAAATATTTGTGCAAAGCTTATCCCTTTTTTTGGTTTAAAATTGCTTGGATCCGTTGAGCCGTTAGAGCGTGAAGAGTGACAAACATTCAGATCTGTACTTGATGTGTGGATCTGAATGTCTGATTGTTTGACTGACATGATGTGACACTTACAAACTTTCGTATCCATATCCATACCAATATTATAAAGCTGAAGAGTTTGTTTGTTTGGTTGAACGCTAGGATCTCAGGAACTACCGGTCCGATTTGAAAACTTCTTTTACAGTTTGATAGTCCATTTATTGAGGATAGTTATAGGCTATATAACATCACGCTAAGCCGAATAGGAGCGGAGCAGCAATGAAGAATGTTTAGAAAACGGGGAATTATTTTTACCGTCTGAGAGCTTCCGAGGCGTATGCTGCCCAAATGGTTAAAGCTATGTAAAAATTGTGTATTACAATTTTTTTTCTCTTAAAAAGTTCCACTTAAAATATTAATACTATGCCACTCTCTTTCTCACTCTCCTGTGACGCAAACAAAGTTGCGCGGGTCAGCTAGTTTATAATATTAGTACGTAAGAAAGATATACGCAAATCCATTCTCTATTTTTACCCTCTTCGTCGATAAATTCTATCAGAGCCGATTTCTGAACGTGTTACATAAAATATATTTACTTCTAATTACCACCTAAAATAGTAACTTTCCTTCAAAATTTCCGAAACCTCGTTACCAGTTAAAGAAAAAGTACGACACAATGTTAAAGAGTTTGAAAAATGATTTATACTTATTTAATTTTCAGATCTGGAGCAATGAAGCGAGGTTTTGTAATCGTCTACGATGATGATGAGCGTTTCCGTTAACCCAGGACTGAAATCCGCTAAGCGTGAAAATAAAACGTATGTGTGTGTGTGTACGCGCGTATCTGTGTGTGTCTAGATGTAGTGAAGATAGCACTTATGTAATTTGTAGGACGTTCATTTATACATTACGTTATAATCAGATTATTACCTAGTTACATAGTAGGTTCGCGATCCAAAAACACATTTAAATTACAAAGTCGTTATAATAATTGCTATTCTTTATTATATCATAATCTTCGTAGTGAACTAGGCTCGTAAAAACATTCACACTTACTACCTACCTAGATGATATAAATTCAACTTCTTTATCTTTACGTCAAATCCGGTCGATGTAATTAATCTTTTTCTTTAAGTACATAGTTAGTATAAAATGAAAATGCTTCTCGGTCTCTGAGCTGAGAATCTTAATTAAACTACTCAATGAATTTTAATGCAGTTTTCATCAATAGATAGAGTGATTCAAGAGAAAGATTTTATAGGTATAATACATACTGAAAAGTCGAGCTGTAAAGTAAACAAAGCTGCGCGCGGGTCAGCTAGTGTTTTATTTATTACCTATCTACGTGACGCCTTGTAGATACGTCACGTAAGAGTGAGAGAGGAAAAGGTGCACACATTCATTAGACTCAAAGAAGCGTATGAAACTGGGATGTTCATTCTTGTAATTCAGTTCACACACTGGACGTGGACTGAATTATTTTACAAAATATGTCGAGGAACAAATTGTGTAGAAGTTATATAGCGTGGAAAATTCTACCACTTTCCACACCATACAACTCTTAACTCTACGACTCTTTCCCATCGAGATGGGAGACTACTACTCGCTACCTATCCCGATGGAAAAGAGGCGTAATTAGTTACATTTCTTTTATACTACTAATGTGTCAAACAAGCTCACGGTCCACCTGATGGTTGTTTGCCGTAGTTAACCGCCGCGATTTGCAGTCGGTAGGTAAATTGTTTTAAAAAAATCTTTATGTTAAACTTACCTTCCCAAAATATTGTACAAATGTGGTTTACTTACTTAAAATACCATGTATTATGTATATTTTTAAATAGATTGTAATGAAGGTTATCTTTTCACTTAAATTAAGTAGGCATTATTTAATTGTATTATGGTTTCATGGTCGTCTTTAACATGTACAATTTTTTTGACGCTAAATATTGCAACCCCTAATGGCACATATTAAGGTCAAAGTATACAATAATTGTATGTAATTATAATATTATTATGTAAATGATGTAATTATAATGCTGTATTCTACATGTTTAGTTCCAGGGTTGAGTTCCGAATGTTTTGTTTTATATAATGTAGTAGTTTTTATTCAAATAATGTTTGACATTTCTTTTACTGAATAGTGGCACAAATTAAGCTAATGTCAAAGTTAATAAGTGGTCCGGCTTTAATTGGGAAATCAGTCTTCTCCAATCTGACCTAACTTGGAGATCCAATCAGATGTGTTCCCGTCTGGGAATAATCCCAATGTGTCAAGTTCGTTAATATGAATCGTGAACAACAGCGCTTACAGGCTACGGTATACTTTATTTTGTGCTACGGCCTACTACAGCGGCCGGATCGTGTTTGGTATTGCTAATAATAGCACAGATAATATATTTATATATTCTACTAGCTTTTGCCCGTGACTTCGTTCGCGAGATGATTTTAACGAATAACCAATCGAATTTGACCTGTCCAATGCATAGAGCTTCAATTATAACATAGGTCAATCTGTATTATTATTTCCGCAGAACCGATTTTAATGAAACATACAGCAATATTTAAGTTGAAAAAACACCAAATACTAATAGTAAAATTATGATTAAGCTACTGAATTTTGCTACAACCCCGAACAAATAAACAAACAAACAGACGCGAAGATAAAAATTATTGATTTGGACTCAGAAGCTCTAAATTAATCGATTACAGCATTTTTTTTTATGAATGTACCGTCACAGGAATTTTTTCAATTTTATAATAGTAGAGATAATAATACATACTTTCTTTCTATTTTTTCATTTATTTGCACTGTTCCGCATTCAAAAATCTTTATCAACTCATTTGAGCTCATTATGATTTCAGCGCACACCTACTTTATTTAAATCAGATGAAAATTTGCAATAATTTCGTAATGAAATTCTGCTGGTTTGACCAGGGTTGTATCCTCAGGAGAAAACACGTCGGAGCGAAAAGTTTGTATTCATACTTAAATGTTAATTCGGCAGGAAGCTGTAGGCCTACGGTAATCCGGTAGTACAATCCTCTTGAGATCGTTTTCACGTGAGACAAACTTTTCAACAATAATTAATGGTGAAGATTAAGCATTGCCATTCAACGTGGCAATGCTGCCAGTCTTCTCGGGACGATGCCACATGAGGACTGCGATGCGGAGAAATTTTATAACGCATTTTAGTTCCGTACTTTTTCTTTATTTTATTTTAATGTTACTCGTAGTTTAAGTTTATTTTAATCTTTAATTATTAGATTAGTTTTAATTATTCTGTAAATATTTAGTTTAATTTGTAAATTAATGGCATCGATTTAAAACTGAATTACATTATATCATCCTTTGTCACTTTTCGCCAGAAAAAAAAAGAAAATGCAAGAAAAAGGATAAATTTGAATTTATCCTTTTTCTTGCATTTTTAGGGGTCCGTACCTCAACAGGAAAAAATATACCTACTACGCATACTGAAGACCTTACAAAGAGAGGAGACCTAAATTCTATCAGAACCTTCGACGAAGTAACAATATAGACTGGCTCGTCCATACATTAGTTTTGAAGACGTTAAAGTGAGCGCATGTGCTCACTTGGTCGTAGTCGGTGTTATTGTTATTTTTAAACTATCGCGGTTTTTAACACTCATACTTATAGTCGAGACCAAGGTAAGATAGAATGGCCTGCCAATTGGTTATACAACGTTGCTTCGAAGTTGCATAGAAGGAAACTACTTCCTTTACCACAACCAATACTACCTCCAGATAGACGGCGTAGCTATGGGAAGTCCGTTAGCACCAGTAGTGGCAAATATTTGGATGGAGCATATAGAAGACATGATATTCCAGGATGTCCAAGGTCAGATCAGGTTGTGGAAAAGGTATGTAGATGATATATTCTGCATATTTAAAGGCAACAGGGAGCAGGTGGTTTGTTTTAACGAGTATCTCAACTCATTACATGTGAAAACACGGTTTACGTATGAAATTGAGAACAACAGGTCATTGCCTTTCCTTGACGTCAAATTGATGGTGAGAACAGACGGTTCCTTGGCCCACACTGTGTATCGCAAACCCACTCACACAAACAGATACCTGCACACCTCCTCGCATCATCACCCACTTCATTTGAAATCAGTCAGCTCCACGCTCATCAAGCGAGCCAATGACCTATGCGACCCTGAGCATTTACAGCAGGAGTTAGACTATGTTCAGGAGATACCGAAGATGAACGGGTATGCAGCGAGTAGTAGAAAGGCACGACGTGCACCGAGGAGAGTGTGACCGGAGGTGGAACGTCAACCAGCTTGTCTGCCATATATAAAGGGAATAATGGACAAGATCGGGTCGTGTTTACGGCGGTTCTCCATTCGGGCGATCTTTAAACCATTAACCAAAGTGGCTAGGTACGTGCGAACACCAAAGGACATCGTCCCTCTGCAAACACCAGATGTCTACAAAGTAGATTGCAGCTGCGGTAGTTCCTACATAGGCCAAACCAAGCGGACCATCGCGGAAAGGGTCAAAGAACATATTGCAGCTGTAAAAAATCGTCCGTTGAACAAATCGGCAATAGCAGAACACCTTGATTCGGGCATTAATCACTGGATCGAACTTCACCAACCGAAAGTCCTCTCCACTGATCGCCATTATTATCTGCATATGGTGCGTGAAGCCATTGAAATCAGAAAACACAAAAATTTCAATAGGGATGATGGATACAAGCTCTCCGGGATGTGGAATTCAGTGATTAATAAACTTGAACGTAAAACTGTGCCTATTAAAACTGACGTAGTGAGTGTAGTGTGTCGCCGGCCTTATCCTTCGTTGTAATAACAACGCGCAACGGAGGGTAGTTCGACAAGAAATAACTTCGTGGTTTTTGTCGATCCTCGCCTCAGTCCAACCGCGACCACGGGCGCTGCAACGTGCTCGAAACGTCGGTGAATGTAAGTAAATAGTATTTCGCGTGAAGTCCCGAATTCTATAAGTATGAGTGTCGGTGTTATTGTTCCGAAGGTGAAATACGTGTCAAGATAAGACATTTTACGCAAGATGCCTTCCTCTGCGTTCCCGAAGTGTAAAATCGCTACCCTAAATTCGAAAAAAGAATGTATGTTGTGTGCATGTCGTGTCGTTGCTACGATATCGTTTCAACACCCTTGCTCATAAATTGGTTTTTACACTCCTATACGATAATATTAAACACTTTTTTTTTTAACATTTTTTTTTTCTTGATCGCACTAGTGTTTTATTTTATATTCCATCAAATTGAGTTAATACCTTGCTGAAAGATATTATTAATGCATTGTATTTGCTCTTAACTTAACTGGGTCATTATTGGGATTATTTTTAAATCTCGAAAAAAGGTTTTGACTTAGATACCTACGTTTCGTTTCAACATAAGACTAAAAATAACACTATTTTTGTAAAAAAAAAAAAGAGGTACACTTCTTTTTTTTTTTTTGAATATGACAAATTTTCAACAACTTATTTACTTTAATTAATAAATCAACGTAAAACTATTTATACATACATAAAAATTTGATTTTTTACATTTTGCATTTTGGCTGTTTAGCATAATTGTTCGTGCCTAAGTTCCAAAAGCTAACACGCCACGCGCAGAAAAAAAACAGCGCGGTGCGCTCCATTTTTAACGATCTTTCCGTCTGCTCTGTGCTGTGAGCATTGTTTATTTGAGTACGAATAATTATAAAATTTCACAAAAAAAAAAGACGCGGGAAAGCGTGCTTGTGAAAAATTTTATTTAATTATTATTTTAGTGAAATAGTGTGAGAACTGTGAAATAAAATAACACTTTTAACACAATAAAATAACTAATTAGCGGTAAATTCAACTTATTTTAATGTAATCCAGGCTCTAAAAGGGTTTTTTTGCGAAAAAAGCCGGCGCGTCGTCAGCCGGTCGGCTGCGGGCGCAATGAATATTGAGACGTATGTTGTGAGCAATATAGTTGAAGATGGCTTATCTGGTGACGAAATAAATATTGATGCAGTTGTGGAAAATAGTGAGGAATACAGATCAAGGATGCAAACGGAAGATGAGGTATTTAGCAGGAAAAGACCTATGACTAGGGAAGATTCTTCTTCCGAGGAAGGTTGGCAGCGAGTTTCGAGAAGGCACAAGGTGGCTTGTACTCGTGAATCCGGTAGTGCGGAGCAGGAAAACATACAAGTATGTGTTTCATGTAGTTCCATTTTGCCTAAACAGTTTGCTTTAGCCAAATTATTTAAAGAAAATAACATTAGTGGGGTAATTCGAGTCAAATTTGTCCATCAATACAAAATTATTGTCACTTTTGATCAGGAATGCAATGCCGATCGATTTATTTCATGTAAGGCTTTTAGAGATCTTGAATGGAAAAGTCAAAAAACATCTGAGGTCGGAGTTTCGTATGGTGTTATCAAGGACATTGACTTGAATATTGCTGAGGAAGATATTATTACCAGCTTATTTTCTGATATTGAAATCATTGCAGCGAAAAGGTTAAACAAGCGAGATTATCACCAGGAATCGTCTTCTGGTTGGGTTAAATGTGAAGCCGTGCGTATTTCATTTAGAGGCCCCTCGCTTCCCGCTTACGTATACATCTATAACATGAGAGTAAGCGTGTTGCCTTATATCTTCCCTGTAACGCAATGTTCGCGGTGTTGGAAGTACGGACACACTAGATTACTATGCCCTTCGAAAAAGATTATATGCCCTAAGTGTACTAAAAATCATGAAAATTGCGATACTACCTCCTTCCGCTGTATTAATTGTACTGGCAACCATACGGCGTTGCAAAAGATATGTCCAGTGTTCAAAAAAGAGAAAAGGATTAGGGAAATTATGTCTGATTTAACTGCACCTACAGAAAAGCCCTCACTATGTATGTACCACCGTCTCCGCTTCCAGAAAGACATTCATCCCATGGTTTGACTGAAGTTGAAATGCCAAAGTTGGATTCACAGCAATTATTCCCTGATCTTCCATACGAAAAGACCAACCAACCACCAACTAAGCAGAAACTCATGTCTCAATTATTCAACACTCCACAACAACCTAATACCAAAAAGGCTCATGAACATAAACTGAAAAAGCCACGAAAACAGCTTCCTCGTGCTTCTCCATACCCGTCACGTCCTTCTTCACCGGCGAGATCGGAGAGAGCAGAGGAGGTCCTATATTCCGAAAGTTCTGGAGTCTACGTGGAAGTTAATAGGGAAGCCAGCAAAAAAGCACACAAAGCTAAAGACATTAGTTTTTTAAGTGTATTATATAAGCTTTATAGATTAATAATGGAGAAGGGTTCTTTAGAGGATAAAATACATGAAGTTATCAAAATTTGCACGGATTGGATTCTATCTAAAGTAATGCAAGGAATGTCGGTGAGTTCTTTTTTCAATACTTTCTCTAATGATGGATAGTGGTTTCATCGATATCAATTTAAACATTATACAATGGAACTGTCAAAGCTTGCGACCGAAGTCACTATCTTTAGAGGCCCTTCTTTCACAAAATAACATACATATAGCCGTTCTGAATGAAACTTGGCTTGAACCGGACAGTTATTATAACATTAGGAATTATAATATTTTCAGATCTGATCGTATTGATGGCTATGGTGGCTTAGCCATCCTCATACATAGCTCTGTCAGAAGTAGTTTAAGTATGTCACGTAGCCCTAACTCAGGTATAGAGCTTTTACATGTTAAGATACATAATTGTCGGTACATTGAAAACATATTTTCACTGTATTGCGCTTCAACTGTAAACACCGTGCAAAACGACTGGGATCATCTGTTTTCTCTCGCAAGTTCCAAATCATTAATTTTAGGTGATTTTAATGGTCACCACTTAAATTGGTCGTACAAAACTGAGCCGAGAGGATTACAAATATTTGATTCTATGATTGATCACAATTATATTTATTTAAATAATGGTGATCCGACTCGAATACAATTGGTAAATGGTGTACTGAAAAAGTCATCCCCTGATATATCTTTCGTCACCTCTGATTTGGCTACGTTATTTACGTGGAAAGTCTGCAATGAATCGCTAGGCAGCGATCACCTTATTATACAATTATCGGCCACGATTCATGTCCCCCGTGTCATATTAAAAAGACGTAAATACAAAAACAGTGACTGGCAATCCTACACCTCATATATAGAAATTTCATTAAAGGACTATATCGTTCCCTCTGATTCTCAAGAATTTTATGATGACTTTGAACGTACATTACAGACTGCCGGCAATAAGCATATACCCTTCACTAAGGTTCCCCAGTACCCCTGCAATAAATTCAAACCCAAACCATATTGGAACACAGAAATTTCGAAGGTTGTGGCGGAACGCCGATTGGCGCTGTCTAAGTTCAGAAGATGCCCTTCTCCCACTAATTTAGAGATATTGCAAGAGAAGGTACGTACTGCTCAAAGACTCATCAGATCAGCTAAGACTAGGTCTTGGCACGGGTTTTGTGATTCCATAGACTCTACTACTTCCCCCTCTGAAATGTGGAACCAAATGAGATGGGTAAAAGGACATCGAACTAACTCTCAGAATCACTATGTAGACAAAGATAATGCTTTACAATTGTTGAACTCCTTAACTCCCGATTTTACTTGTCCTCCTATCCCCCGCTTCAGTTCAGTCAACACTTCTTTAGAATCTGAAATAAGTATTCAGGAACTAGAAAACTGTATCAAAAAGACAGATACAGCTCCCGGCAGGGACGAAATATCATTTTCTATGATTGCACATCTGCCACCGACTGCTAAAATTCTGTTAGTTAGATTGTATAATATTTTTTTAACTTCTAGCTTCGTTCCTGCACAGTGGCGCGAGGTTAAGATAGTCCCCATTCCTAAACCGGGCAGAGAACCTAACTCTCTCCACTCACTTCGGCCTATAGCTTTAATTTCATGTTTATGTAAAATTTTCCATAGTATTTTGAACAAAAGATTAGAGTGGCATTTTGAAAAAGGTAAGCTTTTACCTGAGCATATGGTCGGTTTCCGCAAAACTCGTTCGTAGATAATTTATTTAGTTTAGTCTCTCAAATTCAAATTGGTTTTTCTAGGGATCAGCCAACCGCGGCTTGTTTTATAGACATCGACAATGCTTACAACAATGTTAACGTTACTTGCCTAGTAAATACTTTAGACTCGTTTGGAGTAGGTTCAAAAATATGTTTTTATCTGTGGTCCTTATTAACTAACAGACATCTATTAGTTGCGGTTGATGGTCAAAATTTGACCAGAACTACCGGACAGGGCTTGGCGCAAGGGGACCCATTATCTCCTCTTCTGTTTAATATTGTAACAATCAATACTTGTAAAAATATCACAAATGTACATATTTCTCAATATGCCGACGACTATGTATTATATGCTACACAAGATAATATTGATGCCGCCCTTTCAAATCTTCAATATGGCTGTGAAAAATTGAGCCGTATAATGTTTAATTTAGGCCTTTCTATATCTCCTACAAAATGTAAATTATGTATATTTAAAAAAGGTAGTTTTAGACGTTCTATTGATTTTAGAATTAACGAACAACCAATACCTGTTGTAAAGCACGTTAAATATCTGGGCTTGTGGCTAGATAGTTCACTGAGGTGGGGCAAGCATATTAACGAAACCGTTCAAAAAGTAAGCAAACATATTAATCTGTTAAAAGTATTATCAGGTCCTGGATGGGGTATTCATCAAAAACACTTAAGATGCTTATATATTTCTATTATACGTAACAAAATCGACTACGCAAGTTTTCTATATGATAATAGCTGTAAAACCAATTTACTAAAATTAGACAAAACTCAAAATCAGGCCTTACGCGTAATTGGTGGTTATATTAGGAGTACCCCGATCCACGCCATGGAAAATGATTTATGCCTTCCCCCCCTTCAGTTTCGCAGAAGATTTTTGGCAGGTAAATATTTGCTAAAATCAAAGTCATTTGCTAATAATTCTAGTGATCTGTTGAATACATTAACATCTGTTTGTAACACTAGCTATTGGACTAATAGGAAAGTCCCTTTGCTAGTCAATATCAATCGTTGTATAGACACAAGGTCAATTCACTGCAGTAATTTGCTAGAAATGTTTTCTTTAGAGACTTGGGTGAGTAATATCCCAGTTCATCGATTCATTGCAAGCTCTATTCCGCTGATTGATAAAGCTAAACAAAATTACTCCTGTCACCAGTTGAACTCAATTTGTACAAATTTCATTGAAGAAAAATATTGTCATTGTTACAAAATTTTTACCGATGGTTCTAAAGATAAAAGTAGCGCGGGGTCAGCTGTTTACGACCCACAGTCAGCTTGTTTTGTAAAACTTAGGATTGATTCTAATATATCAATTATGCACATTGAATTAGTCGCAATTTTTGAAGCTTTATCTTACATTGATTCAGTGAATTTTGATCAATTTGTCATATTGACGGATTCAAAAAGCGCATTACAACATTTGTCTCGCTGTACCTCTCCCGTGAGAGGCATACCGATTGCCTATAAAATATTAGATTCAGTCTTAGGTCTACAAGCTCGACAGAAGACGGTCACCCTTTAATGGATTCCATCCCATATCCAACTTGAACCAAACGACATTGTAGATGTGCTAGCTAAACGGGCATCAGTGGATGGGATTCCTTATGCAGTTTTACCACTATTTTCGGACAAGGTAAGTCATGTTAAACGGCATTGCCTGGATGTTTGGCAGGAGTATTTTGATGAGCGCTCACAAGAAAAGGGTATATGGTACCGAACTATCCAACCACACATATCAACGTTCCCATGGATAGCCTCGATTGGAATAAACAGAGAACATTTAAAAACCATTCTCAGGCTACGTTCCGGACACATTCCATCTAAAAAGTTTGGACATTTGATGAAAAAATGTTTATCACCTAATTGCATCGATTGCGGTGTAATTGAAGACGTGTATCACATCCTGATGGAGTGTGTCAGGAACGAACCTTTCAGGGCAACTTGTTTTGTTGGCGAATCGAGGATGTTTGTGGGTCAGGTGAATAGTGCCTTGTCTGAGCCAGGCTCACAAAAAGCCCAAGAATTAATCGAATTAGTTAAGTTAGGTTTAAGCGATTCCTAGTTATTTTTTCTAGTTTGTAATAAGTTCACTTTTAATTGATCGTAATTTTGTCAGTTGTCCTTACGGGACGATGTAATCGCTCAGCGATAAAGTCCTTTTTAACAATAAATTTAAAAAAAAAAAAATTATAAAATTTGTTTATTTACTCGTTAGTGTGTTGAAAAACGTCGTATGACACACGTGAGGTTTGGTCATTACACTCTCGGTTTCCTTGCAGCCCTTGCCTTCGGCTCGGGCTGTACAATATCACCTCGAGTGTAATGAGCAACATACCACACTTGTATCTATACATATAATAAAACTGTTGAGGGTCGAGAGTCTGTACATGGAAGATATTTAGAAAATTTTAATTGTAGGGCATTCTCTAATCGATACTGAAGCCGAATATGTAATTTAAAATTTTCATGTCTGTCTGTCTGTCTGTTTGTCTGTCTGTCTGTATCCCGAATAAGTATCACGCCGAAACTACTGAATCGATTTGAATGAAACTTTGTACTATCTGAGCTTATGTTCCGAGGAAGGTTCTAGGATACTTTTGATCCCGATGTTTTGTGCGGTTCCTTTGGGAGAGGGGATGAAAGACAAAATGGTTTTTTAGTTGTAACTTCTCAATGCGTAGTCCGATTTCAAAAATGTTTTCAGTGTCATAAAAGAAATATTTTGAGGATTATTTCACACAAGTTTCAATGTTGAGGGTTTTGTAGTTAAGAAATGAGAGACATCTCAACTATCGCAAAACCTCGAATTCAACGATTCCTTCGAATTTGAGGCAAATCTAAGCCAACAGGGCAGTTTCATGCGCTACTTGATCAGTCTGATGAAGAAATACACCTTTTTTTATACTCCATCTGTGACGTAAACGAAGTTGCGAGGGTCAGCTAGTCATAAATAACTATTGTGTGTGAACTAGTCTCACTTTTTGAGTTCGTAATGACGAGGGCCCGTCTATACTATTACTTGGTCGAAGATCAGGACTCGGAACTGCTTGATTTTTTTTTCGCAACATTGCAGATTTGACTTGATAAACTTTCACAATTATATATTTCACGCGTACGAAGTCGCAGGCATTAGCTAGTCAATACTAAAAGTGTTACAACAACAAGAATGTCATTGCTGTAACCACAATATTGTTATTAGTCACTATTATCATTATTATTGTAACTTATATAAGTAATTATATCTTTCACTTACTTATTATTCTGTACTCTGTTTTTTACACTACCTACATTGTAGTCTCTCAGTGACTGTAGCCCTACTTCATCTGTGTTCAGCTCAGAAATCACATCACTAAGCCCTTTCTGACCCGTGGTACACCTATTTCGTCCACCTAGGGTCCTAGGTAGTCCACTATAAACTGGTCCACTGGTGTAGTAGTAGTAGTTGTAGTAGTAGTTCCACGGTCAACTTTTGTACCCCTGGTCCACCTAGGTGTTCTACGGTTACTTTACACTTACGAGTATGTACCATCCCTTTTTATTTATCACCGATTTCCATGGGGTCCAAGTGCTACCAAGCTACACCTAGCATCGTTCGCTAAGATCAGTTCTGAGATTGGTAACCGTCTGTGGCGTTTCAATTTATTAGTGAATATTAAGTCCGGGTTGACAGTAAATTTCAACAACAGTTAGCCAAAACCTAAGGATGTCCGTTTTAACACGGGCAATGGGTTTCACCATTTATTATGTGGGAATAAATACAAAATAATGGTGAAGTGTGGGTGATCTTGCCTTTGAAAAAACGGCGAAGTTTGAATACTCCCATATACTTTAAATCTCGAAAAACAAAATATTTGTACTCCCGTATATTTCACCGCGATTTCGTCTACGGGAACGTGACTTTTTTACGTAAATAAACATTCGTTTACTTATGTGAAAAAGTACACACTTCAAAAGGATGTGAATTGTCACATCGTTTTGTTTGTATAGGTTACATAATTATATGTATTAAATATTTTATTCGAATCTCTCCCACGCATCGCTTCATAGTGGCAACAATTGCAATTAACAACACGATATTACAAGTTACTTTATACTTCTTTTTTTTGTAATTTGAATCTATTTATAAATTTACGGCTCATTGATTGCCATTGGCCATGATGACACAACCGCCATGACAGTTTTTTTATTCAATAGCAATGTCATTGTTATTTTCAATGTCAAACAATTATGTTTTGTATCGATTAAATATAATTAGCTGCTTACTTCGGATGCTTCGGACGAGTAGCCTCAATGTCAGGTATTCATGTATTTAATCGATTGTATTTGTCAATTCTAATAATGGAAAACTTAACATAACAAATGTTCTTTGTATTGGTTAGGACGCATTCGCAATTATTTGAAGTTCACAAAATACTTAACTTTTTAGGGTTCCGTACCCAAAGGATAAAAACGGAACCCTATTTATGAGACTGTTGTTCATGACGCTGTCCTTCTGTCTGTCTGACGAATACTCAAGTTTGAAAATTCTCTCCTTAAGAGCCTACCAGACGCCAAATTGTTAAAAGCAGATAGCAGATATACATTTTAGCGTGCAAGTAAGAGAGAGATGCGATCGGTTTTTGTGGGCTTTTCACGATATAAATTAATCATAAAAAAACTATATCCAATATGAAAAAAATGCTCTAGTGCAAATGAAGATTTTACAATTGTCTTTCTTATAAATATATTATATTACAAAAACAACTTATAACATACAGAGATCAAGCTGAAAATTTCAAGAAAACGAGGTATTTTCAACACAAAAATCTATCGAGGATTTTATCAGTAATCGTGTTTCGGCTTTAGTTCATGAACTGAAGTTGTCTGTGTTCAAATTTTAAATCAGTAGACCTCACCAGTCCTGAGATCTAGATCAAAGTAATAGTCTATTTGGCGTCATGTGGACTCCAGATACCCACAATGGGCCCCTGTCAGTTTCAATTCGGCTATAGGCTCACAACCTTTGCTTGCAACTTGTGGCAAGATACACTTGGTGAAAAGTGGACGTGTAGGATGAGTATAAGTATCTTTCCCTACCCCTTTTGACGAAAAGACCTAAATGTTATTGATTTCTTAGAGAGCTACAGGTATTCAGATACATGTAGCTCGCTAAGAAATCAGCTAAGAAATCGCTAAGAAATAAGAAATTCACCGAAGCTGACTCTGAAGTCAGCTTCGGTGAATTTTGGTGCCTAATATCTGTAAAATAGAGGGAAAGCCACTATTATCCATTACATCACACAACAATAAGTTGAACTAGTTTAGCGCGATAAACGCGTTAAATGAAATCAAACATTGATTTTGTTTCGCACAGTCACGGTTACTTTTTATTCGACTTAAAAAAAGGAGACTATATTTGTTTCGTGTGTGTGTAATAGATTTATTGAAACTTTGCCCATAAAGAAGTAGATTGACTAACTGAATGCTTAAGGTATCTCCCAGTCAACCATACTACTACCCGTTCGCTCTAACTTTGCCGCTGGCGTAGAGGCGTATACCCGAATTGTTAATTAGGCGAAGTAAATTGACAGTAGCTAATGTCACTTTGTCATAGAAAATACGCAACATTGTATAAAGAAGTGACATTAGTTGCTGTCAATTTACTTCGTCTAATTAAAAATTCGTCTTTAGTATGGAGCCGAGCGGCAAAGTTAGAGCGAACGAGCAGTACAGGCACATTCTCTTTATGTGATAGTGCTACTGCTTTATTGAAATGGGCGCCAGAATTAAAAAGAAATCGCGCAACAAAAAGAAATAAATATTATAGCCGGTGACTCGCCAGCGTATGTCGATCATGTTGTAATGTCGTCATATTGAAGGAGAAAATATCTACAAGTAATTGTGTTTTGGTCCAGTAGGCAATGTCATAATCGGAATAAGGTTTAAGTACGTGTATTTCGTGCGTACAAAGTTACATTACAAACAATATAGAAGCAAAACATTGATATTAAATATGGAAGGAGAGCGAGTCACTGACTTTCTTTTATACGGTGGTCACCGTAGTTTATGAATGTTAGCAAAACCAGAGCTGCTCCACTTGCGCTGCCGACCCTGTAAAACATACTAAGATCACCTACTTTTTAAAAACCAACGCCTACGGTATGAACTGTAGACGTTTGGGATAACCGAAGCAGGAATCTCATTCCACAATCTAAGCGTCGACGGAAGAAAGCCCTCGGACTATCGTGCTCAAACGCGCTTACGCTCGGAATGCAAAGTGTGCGGATGAACACTGAACACCCTGTCTGCGGCGAGCGGTGAGATGGTAGAGACTGGCCGTGACTGACAATTCGCCGTAAGCCGGTTGCCATACTTCACTGATTCATAATATTGTTTACAACATTGTGGCATTTTCGTTTACTACTAAGAGGTCGTTATGTCTACTAATCACGTTAGAAGTAAACGGACAAAAAGAAAACATTTCTTAAACAATCCGTAACTGAAGAAACCCAGAGCCTGTGAGAGAAGATGACCTTCGGGCCTAAAAAGGTAACATTGTATGTTTCATAATATGAAACATACAATTCATATAATTTGAAATACAAATCATACATTTCATGTTGCCTTTTTGGCCTACCTTTGATATCCCGGGATTTTTTAAAGGATCTTGAACCATTGCCGCGTTGGTCGCGGTTACCATTCTATGGCATTCTTAAAGCCAAATTGAAGTCTTTAAACAAACACTCAATCATAAAAGAAATATAATAATGACGTACAGTTAAATCACTTTAGGTTTAGCCCTAAGGCACCACCCCGGATACGAGGGGTGGAAGTAGAGAACGCACATGCGTACCATACGACCGGCCGTCTGAGTATAACAGACTATTACTGACTAAAACTTTACCTTAGTCTCTAGCCCTTAGGCCTTGGAGACTCATCGGAAGTGATCGCCCTACTAGGGAAGGGTGTAGCGAAAGTTAATGCACAGCTCGCAACGTCATAACAACTAATTCAATATTCTACCAATAAAGTATCGAAAGAGAAGAGGACAGAACGAATGCCAGGATAACTGTAAATGATGTAGTGCTGGAACAGGTGGATGAGTTTGTATATCTTAGATGTGCATTTAGCAGAGATGGACGGTACACCGCTGATGTAGAAAGGAGGGTAACTGCGGGCAATAGTGTGAATGGAGAGTTAGGCAAACTTTTGGGTACCAAAAGCTTAAGTCAAAAAGCCCAGCTCGCAGTACACAGTGCGGGGCTGATACCTACGCTAACGTATGGAAGCGAGAGTTGGGTATGGCAGAGAACGCATAAAAGTAGATTAAACGCGGTCGAGATGCGCGCGCTACGCAAAATCTGCGGAGTAACGCTCGCAGATCGCGTTCGGAATAAAGATGTAAGAAAGAGAATTGGTCTGGAAAAGAGTGTCGGTGTTAAACTTAGAAGGGCATGATACGATGCTTCGGGCATGTGGAACGAATGGGAGATGAAAGAATGGCAAAACATATATACAACGTGAAAGTGGATGGACGTAGGAGTCAGGGAAGGCCACGACATACCTACCACGACCAAATTAATCGTGTGTTAGCAGAAGGTGGTGTCAAGAGCCGAAGGAACCGACGTGCATGCATGGAAAGAAAAATGAAAGTTGAAGAATCAAGTGAGGTGTGTATGGACCGTGCCGTGTGGCGCTCGGTTCTTTCTGCCTACCCCGCAAGGGATTTGGCGTGAAGATAGTATAGTATATAGTGCCAATAACGTAAAGCTACCGTTCAAATAAGATTAGAAGTTGCACAACCGTGATGCAGAAATATTAGAAATTTGTTTATTGCTAAATTTTGGTCGTTGAACCAATAAATCGGTGGCAATCTATGAGACCGAAACTATTATTGTTAACAAACTTAATCTTAAGCCAGCTACTTAGGTACGCTAAATTATATTTACAGCTTAGCAAAATAGTCTGAAAACTGAACTAATATTTTGCATGATGGCTAGATTGGCGAAATGGTGTCATGAAGGTAACTTATAAATGAACTTAACAAATGAAATACAGTCAGCTGCAAAGAAAAGTATACAAAAAATCACGAATTTTGCACCACCTATGTATAAGAATCAACAGCGTGCACACTGTTCGATGATCCTATTCGTGGTACGTATAGAGGTAATCAATACATATAATAAAATCGTAACAGGTCGCTGTCTGTACATGGAACATAATAGAACCCAAAACTTGGCTTTATGAACGCAATAGAACCCAAAACAATGATTTTTAGAATTTTTGTCTGTTTGTCTGTATGTCTGTATATCTGTTTGTCTGTACGGTTGTGCACGCTAATCTCAGTAACCGCTCAACCGATTGCAATGCGGTTTTTTTTATTGTGTTGAAGTTTGCTCCAGTTAACATTTAGCGTTTGTTTAATGTAAATCGGCTTAGAAATAAAAGAGTTATAACACTTTTAAGAATCAGATATTTTGAAAATTTTAATTGTAGTAGGGGTTTCTTTGAATGTGAGTGAACCTAAACTGGCGTGTTGGCTTAATCAACAATTAATTCAGTCCACGCCTTCGGCGCGGACTGAACTGTTTAAAAATAGTCTTAATCATTAAGCTCTTTTATGATTAAGCAAACAGGGCAGTTTCAGACGCTGCTTGATGACTCTGATGAAGAAATACCTTTCCTTTCATACACCTTATGTGACGTAAACGAAGTTGCGGGCTCAGCTAGTGGAAAAATAAAATTTTAGTTTCTATAATAAGTAAATATTTATCCTACTTAGGCATTTTTTTCCTTTCAAAAGGGAGATGAATTTGAATGTTGAGGGATGGAGAGTCACAGTAAGGCCAAAGATTGTTTGGATTGTGAAAAGAAATTTATGATGAGAAGACAAGTAATATGGAGGAATGGAAGAAGAAAACATTTTGCACCAACCCCAAATAAATTGGAACAGGAGAATGACGATGACGATTTTCATGGATATTTTTAAAATATTTTTAAACCTCCCCTCAAGTTAGCTAGGTCTAGCACTTCGCGAATTTTAATGAGAAAGTCAGTTCATTTTACAGTACACTGTGTCTCCCCGGCTTTGACTGTCGCATGCTTTGAACATCACACCGTTTCAATTTTCTTTTCGAAGAAATAAAAGTAGCCTACGTTACTCCATATATATAACATCAATATATTATATACCAATGAGTCGTGTTTAAATTGGTCCAGTCGTTTCAGAGATTATCCTGAACAAACTACCTACTACAAAAACTGAATTTTCTGAACGCGGAGAACACAGCTTGAAAATGGTGTGTTTAATGATTTCTTCATTATAATACCACGTAATTAGTATTATGCGTTCTTTATATTATGTGCGTAGTTTTTTATGTTATTGTCACGCACACTAAGCGAAAGTATTTTTCCACTTTCGTCACACGAATTACTCTACGGAACATTTATAAGTGGAATGTTATAAATATAATAGGGTTACTTAAAACTTGATGTTTTACGGAACATACATACATACATACATATACTCACGCCTTTATCCCCGAAGGGGTAGGCAGAGGCCTATACCGGCCCACATTTCACCGTGTACAATTCGGCCCCACGTGACAGGTGGTGAGCCCATCGCCGTGTTGAAATGGACCGCCGCCGTCAGAGCCTCGTCCGTTGTTCAGCAGGTGCACGAGCTTACACGTGAGGTTGACTTGAGCCCGATGGTGTTGGTAGGGCCCCACTACACCCCTACTACCCACTACGGAACATAAAGGAAAAGAAATAACAAAATGCAATATTCCCAACGTCAGACACACACTTAGTACCTACGTAAGTAAGTATATAATAATTTCCAAGCATTTTTTGTTACAATTGAAGTACTAATAATAGGTAATCGTCTACATTGCGTGACCGAGTGTCCCCCACCCCATCAGCGCCCACCACGAGGGTCACGCGGCGACGACGGACGGTGTAACTGTTCCTAAACTAATAATTTACTCACTACCAGAGTGTGTACGGTCAGCCAACAAAACTGTAAGTAAGTATTACTTTTTTATGTAATTACCTGGAATTTCGCTTAAAAAAATCTCATGTAAAAATCTTATCAATAAACAAAATATCCTTATCTATCAATAATTAATAAACAAAGTAATACGAAATCTCGTGATTATTGCTCCTACATTTACCTACTGCCATATTCGCAAGGCTTGTGTGTGAGAATGTTGAATGTTTTCTTTTTCTTTTTCACGTAAATACATACTAAATCGACTGTTTCTCGTGAGTAGAATTATTATACTTGTATAAGCGTTTACTCGACGTTGACGACGGTCGGTGTATTTGCGTAAGTACATAAAAATATTAAGTATAATTTTATTGCCGGTACATACATAACCTTGTTACTTCTTACCATAAACTGTACAAAGAGCTCCATCATCAATATAATTCGCGTTTAATTGCACTTACTTATTAATAATATGAATACCCGTAGTCGCAGAGCTCTCGGCCGCCAGCAGGAGGAAACCAAACTTCAGTTGGTGTTGCTGGAGCTTAAATCTAAAACAGAGCTCTGTGAACAGTTGGAGAAGGAAAGAGAAGAAAATGAAAACTTATTGATAAACGCTCTGAATGTCACAAAAAAATTAAAATGCGAATTATCAAAACTTCATGTTAGTTATGATGACATTGTTGCGGAGCGGGACCACCTTCAGTCAATAGTAGATAGGTTCCAAGAGTGCAGTGACGAGTATGATAAAACCTTGAGGAGGACTACCTTTCTGGAACAGGAGCTAAGGGACGCCCAGGGACAGATCTCACACCTGGAAGAAGCTGCTGAGAAAGTTACTGCCCAACAAACTGATAATCTTTATAGTGAGTTAATGAGTGGTATCCCGCAGTTTATTCCTTCTGCAAATTCTCTAAACCTGGACTTGACTACTATAGATCTTACAGGTGACAGTCCATATCAACAGGACAAGTCGGTTTTGTTTTGCAGCAGAAATAAACTAAAAAAATATCTTAAAATTAAAAAGTTTATACAAAAATCAAAAAAGCAATTAAAATTCCATAAAATGTTAATCAAGAAGTGTAAAAATATAGGTTCTTGTTTAAAATTTAGAGAACAAGCTAAATTGTCAATGTTAGAGCTGGAACAAAGCCATTTAAAATATTGCACTGACACGCAAAAATTAGAATCAAAAATACAAAGTTTGCAATTTGAGCTACAATATATGACTAAAAAATATGAATGGTCCCTTAAGGACTTTACTAAATGTTCTTTAACCATTGATAAGGTACTCAAAACATCAAATGATAACACTGAGCGCCTTAATTGTTTCCTAAATGACCACTCATGCAATGTTAACTGCCCTAAAGCAATTGAGCCGGTGGAGGCTCAGGGCGAACCGGTTACCGCTGAGCCCCTAGCTCCCATTACCATGTGCTCACCCAGTACATCAGTGGATATATTGTGTGACAGTGTAAATAATAGTAATAGTTGTACTAAATTAATTGTATTTAGTGATGATATTGGTACCAATCTTAGTTCATTTTTAAAACAAAACTTAAATTCAAGTTATTACTCGGTTATTAATAATTGCTATCCGGGTGCTTCATTAAGTGATATTATGCAAAAGATAATAGAATATAAATTTGACGCTAACAGTAAAATAATAATTTTCTGTGCAAACAGGGGGAAAATTAGCAATGATGATTTGTCCCTATACATGAATTACATCTTAAACTTAAATGTCATACAAGTTGTAATGTTCACACTTCCATTTATAAAAGGTGTGCCAGATTCGGAAAATTCATTTAGATATAAGATGAATTTACGTTTAAATTTAATAAGTCATTATAATAATAAATTTAATATAATTGACTTTAATTCTGTATTTAACACAAATTTGTCACATAGCAAGTTTATAGTCTATAATAATCACAAGGGTAGGTATTGTCTACCCAAATATTATAAAAGACAAATAGCAAGTTTGCTATTTAATTATTTTTATTCTGTAGCCAAAAACTTGGCTGACAAAACTGCTTTATTTGAGCAGAGTAGATTTAGGACTTTGGAATCTGTTCCAAGTAATTTAAATTAACTGCTGGGACAACAGAGGAATTACCCTCTAGCCAAAATTGTAAATTAATAGAGTTAAATTTAATTGCAAACCGTAATTTTATCGGAAACTGTCCTCCGAACAAAACTAAATTAAAAAATGTAAATTACATCAGCCTGGTGCATTATAATATTGCAACATTAACACAGGTCAAAGAGTTTGAATTGGAGCTGTTCATGAGCTCAGAAAATATTGAAATTGTTTGTCTTACAGAACATATGCGTAAGGAGTATGAGCTCATGTTCAGTTTCAGTAGTCACCGGGTTGGTAGTGCGTTCTGCAGGGTCAACACAACACGGGGGGGTTCGTTGATTTTATTAAATAAGAAATTAAAATATAAGGAACGGAAAGATGTTGTGTCCCTCTCTGTAGAGTGTACAGTTGAAATATCGTGCGTAGAATTGGAGCAATTCATAGTAGTATGCGTATATAAACCTGGAGTCTCACCCTTTTGTGAGTTTGAGGAAGTAATGGATAAAGTGCTATTTAAACTTGGAAAAACTAATAAACACCTAATAGTGTGCGGTGATTTTAATGTTAATATACTTATAAATACGCGTCAGACCAATGATATCTTAAATTTATTTAAATCACACAATCTCACTAACTTATTTTTAGAGCCTACTAGATATTGTGATACAACAGCTACTTGTCTGGACAATATATACAGTGATATGTTGCCAGAAAGTAAGAGTATTATAAATAAGATAAAATCAGATCATACTGGGCAAATAGCATCTTTCAAGATCACAAGAGAAAAAGTTAAAAGACGTAAAATATTATGTAGACCAGTAACTAGTGACCGCTTGGAACGTATGCGAGTTGGACTTTGCAATAAACTTCCATTTTTAGACACTGGCTTAGATCCAAATGTAATGTATAAGTTATTTTTTGATTCCTTTTACAATGAGTTCAACTCCGTATTCAAGTCTAAGGAAGTCACTATCGGTGATAGGCCAGCCTTCAGTGAATGGGCCACTGAGGATATACATAAAAGTAGACAAAAACTGTATGAACTATACTCAGAAAGACAGCTTAATAGAACAGATGAATTTCTAAATTATATTAAAACTTATTCAAAAAAGTTTAAAGCAGACTGCTTAGCAGCCAAAAGAAAGTATATAAGTAATAAAATTCTCAATAGTGTAGACAAAGTTAAATCTACTTGGAAAATAATTAACGCAGAAAGAGGTCAAGCAAAATCGAATGATAATAATTTTAAACTTAAAGTAAATGGTAACATAATTACAACAGATGCCGAAGTCGCTAACGAATTTGAACAATTTTTTTCTCGAATTCCAGTAGATTTGACCAGAGCCCTAGGTTCTTCTACCCCAATAGCAGAATCCTTGTTAAAAGCAAATGTTCCTTGCTGTAATGAAATATTCAAATTCAGTAAAATTAGTATACACACTGTCATAAAAACTTTTAAATCTTTAAATATTAAGAAAACTGCTGACCTCTGGGGAATTTCTGTACATTTAGTTAATTCGTTAATTGAAATGGTTGCCCCTGAATTATCAATAATATTTAATAATTGTGTTGATAGTGGTGTGTTTCCTGACTTAATGAAGTTTAGTAAAATAACTCCTCTGTTTAAATCGGGTAGCACCTCAGATCCGTCCAATTTTCGTCCTATTTCTGTACTACCCACGTTTAGTAAAATCTTTGAAAAGGTTATGCTTAATCAAATGCAAAATCATTTTAATACAAATAAACTATTCCATACCAAACAATTCGGTTTCACGCGCGGTCGGTCTACCACGGATGCTGGAATCAAATTGTTAGAGTGTATATATGAGGCCTGGGAGGAGTCGTATGATGCTTATGGTGTATTCTGCGACTTATCTAAGGCCTTCGATTGCGTCCAGCATCAGACTTTAATTCAAAAACTTGATCATTATGGAATCCGGGGGACGGCCTTGGATTTAATTAGTTCTTACCTTAGAGATAGAGTACAGAGAGTAGTTATAAATGGCAAACAGTCAAATGGTTCTGCTGTAACAATAGGGGTGCCTCAGGGTTCAATTCTGGGACCTTTTCTATTTTTAGTGTACATAAATGATCTCCCTCACCTTATAAGAGACGATCACGAGGTAGTTTTGTTTGCTGATGACACATCTTTAATATTTAAAGTTGAACGTGGACAACGCGATCTTGACGAAGTAAACAATGCCCTCTCTAGGGTAGTCCACTGGTTTAACGCAAATAATTTATTGTTAAATGAAACTAAAACAAAATGTATTAGATTCACCTTGCCAAATGTTAGGCTCGTTAACACCAGTATTAGGATTAGGGATGATCAAGTAGAATTGGTCGATGAAACTGTCTTTCTGGGCATAAAGTTAGACTCCAACTTGCAGTGGGGGCCTCATATCGAGAAAGTCTCGGGCAGACTGAGCTCTGCAGCCTATGCCGTTAAAAAGATCCGACAACTGACAGACATTAGAACAGCGCGTCTTGTCTACTTTAGCTATTTCCACAGTGTCATGACCTATGGCATACTATTATGGGGTAACGCTGCCGACATCGAATGTATCTTTGTGTTGCAGAAAAGGGCTGTCCGGGCTATCTATGGTATGGGGATTCGGGAGTCATTAAGAGAAAAGTTTAAGGATATCAACATCCTTACTGTGTATTCACAGTACATATATGAAAACTTATTATATACTCATAAAAATAACAGTAAATTTATTAAAAATAGTGATATTCATAACCTAAACTTAAGAAATAAGAATAAATTGGCTGTACCTAGATTTAGGCTTAATAAAATAAGCAATTCTTTTGCGGGCAATTGTATTCGAATGTACAATACATTGCCGACAGCCATAACAGGTTTGTCAATTAATAAATTTAAAAAACTAATAAAACTTAAATTGTGCCAGAAAGCTTATTATAGCATTAAAGACTTTCTAGAAGACAAGGCTGCCTGGCAGTGACACGAATTGCTCCTTTCTACATAAAAAAACTGTATTAGATACTAAGATACTAGAAGAGAAGGGACCGGACTGAGTTTCTTGGGGTGTTCTTCTCAGTCTGTAGTATTTCCGAACCCCCGGTAGAGTCACAAAAAATTTGACAAACCTAAATAATTTTTTAAAAAATTTCAAAGGGAATAAATTTTATTTTATTTTATTTTTATTTTTATAGAAAAGAAACGGGCAATAAAAATTCAAAGCCACTCCTTTCTAATAACTAGTAATTATATTCGAAAAAAAACAACTAAGTAAATCTTTAAGGCTGGGTTCGACCAAACTCGAAGTTACACGAGTGTTTCTATTTTTTTTTTTTTTTTTTTATATTCAGCTCGCCAAATTGACGTCGCCACGATGGATAGCCGCGGCGCATCTTGCGATTGGGGGCCACTTCTTACAGCGGTCCTCAAGTTGGCGGCCCTGTGATGTGCCTCTTCACGCTCCTCTTAAAGAACCCGGGGTTGTAACATGAGGGAAACACGTGTGCGGGCAGGTCGTTCCAAGTTTTTATAGTTCGACAGAGGAACGATCTTTTGAAACGCTCGGTTCTGGCGAAGATTCTCTCCACTGTGTATGAGTGGCATCTCTGCCCGGCACGCGTTGTTCGGGATCGGAAAGGTGATGGTGGGATCAGATTGAAGAGCTCTTCAGAACATTCGCCCAGATACATTCGGTAGAAGGCAGCCAAGGACGCTACGGTTCTTCGCTGCGCCAACGGTTCGAGGCCTCCCGTCACCTCAGGACAACCAATTATTCGGACAGCACGTCTCTGCATAGCGTCAAGTGCGTCCAACAAGTACCTCGCGGAGTCATCCCAGAGGTGAGAACAGTACTCGACGCAGGGACGAATCTGCGTCTTGTACAGCAAACATCTCTGATGTGGCGTGAAGTACCGTCTCACCTTATTTAGCCGTTTCCGCGAGGCCAGCCCAATACAACTCTCTATGTAGTTTTTGTGATTGAGCTCACGCCGGACGTCTATACCGAGAATCTCCAGGTTGTCCTTTAGTGGAACCGTAATGTTCTGAAGAGAGGGTAGGGGTAGGAATGGGGACTTCTTAGCTGTAAACGCACACGCCTGCGTTTTTCTGGCATTGAACTCGACCAGGTTGTCTGAACCCCATTGGGCAATGCGACCCAGGTCCCGGTCGAGATCCGCCACGAGTTGCCGTCTCTTTTCGTCCACGTCACAACGCCCCTCCGCTGGGCGGCCAGAATAGCTCCCATGCAGAGTACTGTCATCCGCATAACAATGAATGCACCCAAGGGACAGCATGTCATTGATATGCAGAAGAAAGAGAGTTGGGGACAATACCGATCCCTGTGGTACCCCGGCATTTACCTGCAAAAAGCAGGAAGCCTGACCATCACAGAGGACCCGTATACATCGCCCGTGCAGGAAGCTGGCCAACCAGCGGCATAACTGAGGCGATAAACCATATGCCGGCAGCTTGGAAAGAAGCGACGCATGCCATACCCTATCAAAGGCTTTAGCGATGTCTAGGCCAATAGCCAGAGATTCGCCGTGCCTCTCCATAGCCTCACCCCAGGTGTGCGTTTCTGGTATAACTTTACACCTCTAATTTATCCTTGTTATATGGACGTTTACGTTTTTACAAATGACTTGTGGGTTCAGCTATACTTAGTATTGCTATTCAATGAGTTTTAAATAATGATAAAGATGAAAAATCCGACAAAAATCTATTGTACAACTGTTTCTTCGAACTTGACTTGAAATGCCACTACAATTTAATTATATAGGATAATACGTGGAATATCAACTGACACCTAATTTTTCTTTATAATTTTTTTAATGGCATCTCGTGGGTTGAAACCTTTTTTTCACGGTATAGCTGTTACACCGCCGAAATCGTTCGTGTAAATTATTCTCTTGATGCTTATGTCAGTTGTTGGTAAAATGGAAAATCACTTTATTCTTGTAATAAGTAGAAGATATCCTACAAGTTTTCTCTTACTCCATGTTGGTCGAATCCGCCCTAAATCAAATAACTTAGCAAAATAGCTAGAGGGAGGAGCAAGCAATTCGCTTCCATTTCTCTGTATCTTTCAAATCACAAAGTAATAGTAATGATAGGTCCTTTTGAAAAATGTTTCTTTTTTAAGTAGAAAAGAAACATTCGAAGTTGAATTTAAGTAAAAATAAATAAAAGTTAAATACAGGTATCCCAGTCCTAAAAAGCAGTCATGAACCTTTTGTAAGCGATATAGAGTTCCAATTGATATTTTTTTTAAACAAAATTATATTTTAATACACAATTTTTATGCCAACTGTACCACCAGTGACGCTACTTTTACTTCACTTTTATAGCATAAAAACGCACATCCATAAACTAAAACGTCAGGTATTTGACCCTGTTAAACATATAGCGCTAGATTTCATACAAATAAGTACATCTACGTTTGTTACAACATGCCTATTCACATAAATACATGTTAATGAAATTCCGTCTGCATTTTAATAGCTTTACCTATTATAGAAAATAATAGAAATAAAATACTTAATTAATAATAGTCGGCGGTGTCGAACTAGCTCGATCACATGGATGAATAATGAAATATTCACGGACATTTTCACACAACGCTATCTGATCCCAAAGTGAGGTAGGAATAACCTACTTGTGTTATAGGTATCAGACCACGAATATTAATAGTTATATACTTTTAAATACAAACTTATCAATTACACAGAAACACCTGGGTGTTTCTGTGTAATTAATTAAGAGGTAGTGCATCGTGTGGTTTTAGTCGGTAAAAGTCCAGCATAAATCCATGAGGATTTCACGCGGTTTCACCCGCGTAGCTCCCGTTACCGTAGAAACAAGGGAATAAAATATAGCCTATGTTTACCGGGGAAAGGTAGTGTAGCTTCCTAACAGTGAAAGAATTTTTCAAATCTATCCTGTACTTTCGGAGCCTATTCGATGCAAACAATCAAATCTTTCCTCTTTATAACTCGTAGTATAGAGAGCTTACTTACTCGTAGCTTCACCTGATGAACTGTGGTCAACGTAGCCTATGAGCATTTGCAACACCAGAGGCGCTCAACTCGCGCGGCCGACCCTGCAAGAACCTTCAACACTCCTTTTGAAGAACCCCATCCTGTGGGCGTTTGGGAAAACCGAGAAAACTTATGAGAATTTACATTTTCTTCTATAATACTTCCAGAAGGCCCAGTCTACATAAGTTCTACGTGTTCATGGGTACCTTTTAGTATTTATCAGAGTTGCACGGTGCACGATGTCACTTCCCCGAAAGACAGATCTCCGAATACACTTTTTCGAGAACCCGGCCTGAAATCCCAGATCCAATCGTTTTTGTTTTGATTTTCATTAGAGAATTAGGTACCCAGTGCCCAGACCTTAGTCTCCGGACTGCAGACCATGGACCCTTGACTCCTAACCTTTGGCTCCTGACCACCGACCCTTTACCCCTCACTCATAAAAAAAGTAAGTAACCACCACGCGAAGAATAAAAATGGCGGTCAATTAATGTGTGTGCGTGCATTAAAAAAACTAGGTTACGTGTTTTTTTAACCGAGACATCAAAAAACCGGCCAAGTGCGATCATATATTATATTATTTTTAGATTTATCATTCTCTTAGGTTAGAAGTTAGAGGGGGGGGACACATTTTTCCACTTTGGACGTGTCTCTTGCGCAAACTATTCACTTTAGAAAAAAATGATGTTAGAAACCTCAATAGCATTTTTGAAGACCTATCTATAGATACGTATACCCATACGTATGGATTTGATGAGAAAAAAAAAATTGTGTTTCAGTTCTGAGTATGGGGACCCCCAAAATTTACTGCTTTATTTCTAGTTTTATATAAGAATCTTAATGCGGTTCACAGAATACATCTAGTTAACAAGTTTCGATAGCATAGTCCTTATAGTTTCGGAGAAAAGTGGCTGTGACACACGGACGGACAGACAGACAGACAGATATTATGACGAATCTATAAGGGTTCCGTTTTTGCCATTTAGCTACGAAACCCTAAAAAGGAGAAGGTTACTCAAATCGACCGTATTTATTATTTTTTGACTGTGCGAGTATGTTTCTTGAAAAACTACTGTAATTGTGACACAGCTGCAGGTTTGCTTCGAAATGCGATTACGATCCGTCTGAAATTTTCAAAACACTCATATACTCCTAGATATTATGGTTTTCAAGGGCATAATGACTAATTGACTATTGATTACCACGTTACTAGTATACAAAGTCAATGGTTTTATACGATTTCAGAAATACAGTGCAAACGGAAAAGCCAAAAAAGACTGACCATACAAAAGATGTATAAAGCAGTAATGGTTTCCAGAGCAAGTGGGGCTACAGGCAACTATGTAGTAACTAGTATATTAAAATCTGTGCTATAGGGGGCTCCCGTGACTGTCGGGAATGCTGGGACATCCTCCAGAGGCTTCCTACCGTAGATAGTGGTAGGGCATTGTAGTTTTAGTCGGTAAAAGTCGGTATAGCGTCCATGAAGAGGCCCATGACGGCAGCGTGACGTGAGCAACTCACGCCCCCCCCCCCCCTTAGAAGCGGGATCACACCCGAACCACCCCCTGGGCGAGACCGCAGCGGCGACCGTAGGTCTGTTGTGAGTCCCGGGACATCCTTCCGAAGGCTTACCCGGGATTCCCAACCACAGGCTGTTAGGCGTTACGTGAGGATTTTTAGTCGGTAAGAGTCCGGCATAACATCCTCAGAGGATTTTCCCCCACGTAAAAAAAAAAAAAAAAGCGTCCATGAAGAATTTCCACACGTACGATGCGATACGCTGATACGAGTGTCTCTCATTTACGTAAGGAATTATATACTTATCCGTACTTTATAAATTACCTATTCTTTACTAAATAAGTACTTAGGTACAAAATTTGATAAGACAGTATTCATATCATCAAATTGTGTAGTATTGATAGCAACCCCTTCATTAGGCGGTCATACATGGTCAAACTATGCAAAAGACTATCAAGTCTTTTTAATAAGCTTTTATTAGGTCGTCGTGTATGTAACTAACAATGTAATGGAATCTAAGGATACTAATTTAACCATCTTCCAAGGATCGTAGCGTCATGAAAATTGGCAGATGTATGTAGTTCTGATGACAATACAATAATATGGTACTGTCAAACTGATATGATGATGGAGCCGGAAGATAGGCCCAGAAAACCAGTGGAATCTAAGGTAGCTAATGTAACCAGCTTCCAAGGATCGTAGGGTCATGAAAATTGGCAGTTGTATGTAGTTCTGATGACAATACAATAATATGGTACTGTCAAACTGATATGATGATGGAGCTGAAAGATAGGCACTGAAACTTCGATGGAAAAAGTGGAATCTAAGGATACTAATTTAACCATCTTCCAAGGATTGTAGCGTCTTGAAAATTGGCAGATGTATGTAGTTCCGATGACAATACAATAATATGGTACTGTCAAACTGATATGATGATGGAGCCGGAAGATATGCACAGAAAACAAGTGGAATCTAAGGTAGCTAATTTAACCAGCTTCCAAGGATCGTAGGGTCATGAAAATTGGCAGCTGTATGTAGTTCTGACGACAATACAATAATATGAAACTGTCAAACTGATATGATGATGGAGCCGGAAGATAGGCACTGAAACTTCGATGGAAAAAGTGGAATCTAAGGTAGCTAATTTAATAAGCTTCCAAGGAACGTAGCGTCATGAAAATTGGCAGCTGTATGTAGTTCTGATGACAATACAATAATATGGTACTGTCGGACTAATCTGATGATGGAACCGGAAGATATGCACTGGAACTTCATGATGGAATATCGTATTATATCTGTTTTTGGATTCGTCAGAAAAGTCTTGTAATGAACTTTGACCAGGCTTAGGTTTCAAGGTTATAACAAACCTTTTTTTAATTGACTTGTAAAACTATGCAATGGAATCTCAGGTAACTAATTTAAGCCGCTACGATCCTTGGAAGATCCAAGGATCGTAGCGTCATGAAAATTGGCATATGTTTGTAGTTCTGATAACAATACAATAATATGGTGCTGTCAAACTGATCTGATGATGGAGTCGTAAGATATGAACTGTAACTTCATGATTGAACATCGTATCATAGCTGTGTTTGAATTTGTTAGAAAAGTCGTGTAATGAGCTTAGACCACGATTAGGGTTTAAGGTTATAACAAACATGTTATATATTGAAGTTAATATTGAGTGTAAATATTGTGTAAATATTGACATAGGTACCTGCAGAAAATGTATATGTATTAGAGTACCTAATAATGAAATATTAGTCGATTAGTCGAACTCAGACAAAACACCATGTAATACAGAAATCCCTACTAATATTATAAATGCGAAAATAACTCTGTCTGTCTGTCTGTTACGTTTTCATGCCTAAACCACTAAACCGATTTTGATGAAATTTGTTATAAAGATAGTTTGAGTTTAAGAGAAGGAGATAGGTTACTTTTTAACTGACTGCGCTAAAGTAGGGTAATGACTTTATGCGATAACGACTTCTACGCGGATGAAGCCGCAGGGCACATCCAGTTAAGGTATAAATATTGTGACTAAAAAGTATAAAATAAATAAATGGTTTAAAAAACCCTAGAAAAATACGCTTTTATAATGCACGAAAAAACCCAAAAATAAATTATGGATCGTTCAAGTTGCCTCTATTTCTGGGCTGAAGTGTAAACTATGTGCTTTTAGTTATAATATTTGATTATAAAAGCGTGGGGTGCTAGAACAAGAAAGACTTTTTTGTAAGCATATTCCTATTAATACTAATCCTTATATAATAAAAATCCTGACGAAAGCTGCATGAGGTCGCACAAGAGCATAACGTTTATGCTACCAAAGGGAACGCATTTTCTTTCAGGCAATTAAGTAGATACATGAAGGGAATACGTTAACAGTGGCAAAATGTAGAGTTCTTGTTCGAGAACGAGATATCTTTGGTTACCGTTAAAAACCCGCTTGGGGATATATGAGTTTGTATTCCTATTACGTGATCACTACATATTGTACTAAATATCTCGGAATGCCGAATCTTTAAGGACCTACCAATGAATTATCTAATAGAGATTCGTAACGGTAATAGGTTTGCTCCTATTACACGGGCGCGAAAAACTGGCAAAAGTGGGTGTTGAAAATGCGTAGGCGTGATTAACTACTTTACTTTTCAAGTAAGTATGTTATATATTTCAATTAAAGCCTATCATCGTTAATACATTTCCGAAATTTAAAATGATATTAATAATAATAAAGTCACAATAGATATATAAAAGCGTGACAGTGTAAATTAATAGTTTAAAAACACGAGAAAAACACGCTTTTATAAATGTGACCTTAGCCTTAATCTGACAAGACATCATGCAGCTTCCGCCAGGAAAGTCTTTCCTGTTCCAGCACCCCACGCTTTTATAATCAAATATTATAACTAAAAGCACATAGTTTACACTTCAGCCCAGAAATAGAGGCAACTTGAACGATCCATAATTTATTTTTGGGTTTTTTCGTGCATTATAAAAGCGTATTTTTCTAGGGTTTTTTAAACCATTTATTTATTATATCATGCTTTCTAAAATGAATTGCCGCACGCTTATTCACTTGTTACATAAAACAGTGTATGGGAACCAATTTTGCACATTACATTACCTTTACGTATTGAATTTAGGGAAAATTTACTACGTGTTTATTGTGTTTCCGATATTTCAGCACTGTTGCAAGCGTGATCGAAGGAACTGCAATAGGTCGAATCACTCTTGCCGGCTGGATGTTCAACAATATGTAGGTAGTGTGTAAGTTAGAGTTTTATGTAGAGTCACATAAGTAAATATTCGGCTTAGCCAAGGGGAGGACTTTTCTCTTGCCGGAATGTTCGTGTTGACATTCAATGAGTCATATTACGGTTATTGCTAGCATAATATATAAGTAAATACACCTACCCCTGCGGGGATAAACGCTTTATTATTAGTAAATATGTATTTCATGCCCTGAAGTCGTTTTAATACTATCTGACACTGTTCCACGGTTAAATCCTTGTCTTGGAACCCCCTCTAAATCTTAAACCTGGCTACGCCCTTGAATGTGAGTTCTATGTTACATACTCTCTCTTAAGCTCTAGAAGTCTAGATAAAATAATATAATACTTAGTTGCTTCGTAGCAACTATCATATTATTGTCTTTGGTTGTATGCTACTCTGCAAGTTAAAGAATATTTAAAAGTGGCACTTCAGGAGCTATTGCGCCTGCGTTTTATACATTTTGTAATAACCCTGTTAAATATTTTTGTCGGATCGACTCGGATATGAAATCCATAGGAATTTCCACGTTAAAAGATTATTATCATTGACATATTTTCTACAGAGTACGTAGTACCTACATATAGATCGATGATTATTATATGGCTACAGGCAGTAGTAACTACACTCGAGAGCAATGAATCCGGGTCACTTAAAGAATGTTAAAAATCTCGGAAACTAAAAATGATAGGTTAATGCAATAAATTGTATTTAATAGACAATGTAATACTCCTTAAATGAAAGTAAAAAAAATATGAGTCACCATACATTTTATTAACACAAAATTCCATAAAGAAAAAACTGCCGATCTCTCCTTAAAACAAAAATAGGAAACATGAAATTTTTGAACTTTATTACGATTTTCTTGAATTTTAATACTTCGTATTGCCTCCTCGTGCTTCCATTACTGCGTTTACGCGGTTTGGCATGCTGTACACCAAGTTCCTTATACGATTTTGGGGAATATTCTCCCATTCCTCTGTGAGAGCAATTTTGAGCTCACGAAGCGTGATTGGGGGAGGGTTTCGTTGTTTTACGCATCTGCCTAGCTCGTCCCAAGCATGCTCGATCGGGTTGATATCCGGGCTGCGCGCTGGCCACTCCATACGAGTAATGTTCATCTCTTGAAGGTAGTCATTCACAATCCTACCTGTATGAGGTCGGGCATTGTCATGCATAAATATAGCATCCTCACCTAAATTGACCATAAATGGACCAACGTGATCATTGAGGATTTCTTCCACATATCTTACGCTAGTTAAAGAGCCGTTTTCTATGATCACCAGCTCTGTGCGACTTTCAGAAGAAATTCCGCCCCACACAAGTACAGACCCACCACCGTAGGCTACTTTTTCTTCGATGCATGCTTGCTTGAATCTTTCCCCTGGTCTTCGATACACTCTGTGTCTTCCATCGTGCTTGTAGAGCATAAATTTTGATTCGTCGGAGAACATAACTTTTGACCAATCTTCAATACTCCAATTTACGTGGCTCTGGGCATACCTTAGTCTCGAAATACGATGCCCACGCTCCAGTTTAGGGCCGTTTGCAGGTCTAAGGGGTTTTAAGTTAGATTCAGCAAGCCGACGTCTTACTGTCCATGCACTTGGGTTACTTCCTCCGAGGCGTCGAAACTGATTGGTGAGTTCAGTTCCTGTGAGAAAGCGATTTCGAAGCATGGTGTTCACCAAGTATCGGTCTTCTCGTGCTGTGGTACACCTGGTTCTGCCCGTTCCTGGTCTGCGTAGGTTAGAACCAGTTTCTTCGTAACGTCGGAGAACTCTTTGTACTGTTGACAGCGACACACCGACAGTCCTGGCTGTATCGCGCTGACTCCGGCCGGTTTCCAGCATTGTAAGTATTCTGGTGCATTCTTCAGGCGTAAGCGACATAATTTCAGCTTGATTAATGAATATAGAGCACTATCAACATGGTTTATGTACCCACATAAATGACAGATTACAAACAAAAGCAACACCAAATGCTGTAATTTCGTAGTTCCATCTTCGAAAGTGGCCCTTTTTCAAATTTGATTTTTTTATGATATAACTTTACAATAACTAAGAAGTTTTAATACCTTCATTTAAGGAGTATTACATTGTCTATTAAATACAATTTATTGCATTAACCTAGCATTTTTAGTTTCCGGGATTTTTAGGATTCTTTAAGTGACCCGGATTCATTGCTCTCGAGTGTATTTAGTAATCTGTGCTACTGGCTTGCGGGTCCTTTTTAACACTTTTTGCAACTTTGCTTACTTCTCGACGTTTCGATTTGTACTATCTGTAGTCACGGGTTGTCTACTCGTGATCGTGTGAGTTTAACAACATAACGTAGTCAACTACCTACTACTATATTGACTATATTGTTTTCTCAAATCGATAAGATCTTTTTCTATCATTGTAATGTTTCTGTAATAATCGTCTGTCATGGCATTGATTTGTTGGTTTCACGCTTCACGGTCCCCGATTCTCAATGCAAGTGATAGCCAAGTAACTACCTACCAGACCGGTATTGGGTGATGAGTGGAACGCCCGATGATATGACCTTTCGGACTGTTTCTGCAAAGTGAACCCAACACGATCATTAATACTTACTGCTCGTTCGCTCTAACTTTGCCGCTCGGCTCCATACTAAAGTCGAATTTTTAATTAGACGAAGTAAATTGACAGCAATTAATGTCACTTCTTCATACAATGTTGCGTATTTTCTATGAAGATGTGACATTAGCTACTGTCAATTTACTTCGTCTAATTGACAATTCGGGTATACGCCTCTACGCCAGCGGCAAAGTTAGAGCGAACGGGTAGTACATCAATGTTAATGTTGGTACCGTCTCTTTCTGCGAGCAGGTCATGCTCGTGAAAGAGACGGCGGGGCGGGAACGGGAGAGAACTCTCCCACCCGAGTTCCACAGTCGGCGGCCTGGGCGCCGTCGACGTGTCTTCGCCGAGGACTATCGGTTTCCATGACCGGGGGCCTGAGGACGGTGAGAGGGCGGCTCACCGTCCTTACAGAAGCAGGCCCATGACGGCAGCGTGACGTGAGGAACTCACGGACGTCCCCCCTTAGAAGCGGGATCACACCCGAGGCCGAAACCCCCCAAAGACGCGGGATAGCACCCGAACCACCCCCTGAGCGAGACCGCAGTGGCGGCCGTGGGTCTGTTGGGAGTCCTGGGACATCCTTCCGAGGGCTTACCCGGGGCTTCCAACCATAGGCTGTTGGGCGTTACGAGAGGTTTTTTAGTCGGTAGGAGTCCGGCACAACATCCATGAGGATTTTCCCTCACGTTAAACAAAAAAAAACTGTTAATGTTGGTACTCAATAATTTCTTCCTTTTCCATCAGTCGCTCACACACAAGTAATAGTATAGACGAGCCCACGTCATACATTACGAACTCAAAAAGTGAGACTAGTTCACACTCAAAGATATTGCAGCACATGCACACATACATTTTTACTATTACTTTAGGGTGGCGTTTTTACACTTCGGGAGCGTACAAGAAGGCATCTTGCGTAAAATGTAATGTAACCGATCGAGTGAGCGCATGAGCTGACTTTATCGTCTTCTAAACTAATGTATGGATCCGTCTATACTATTACTTGGTCGAAGGCCACCAATGACATTAGTTGAAGGTAAAGTCTAAGGGAACGTGGTTAACAAGCATACATCCCACCTGTTCGGAAGTGACCATCGTAGCCTATGAACGTCTGCTACACTAGAAGTTCCGCTGATAACCGTCATAGCATCCACAATCGTCATAACAAGAGTCCGGTTTAGCATCCATGAGAGATTTCCACACGTAAAAATTGTGCTATGGACCCTTTGAAAACCTAATTTTCACTATTTATTAACGAAATAGTTTCAATCGTTCTAAGAGATTACCCGGAACAAACAGACCGGTGCACAAAAAATATTAAATTGCTTTTAGCCCCTCTCTATAAAATAGATTGCAGAGGGGCTTATGGCGAGACTTTGTAGTCTGTGACTCAGTTGCATTATATTACGTCACTAGGTCACGTGGATCATCTGTTCAAAGTTTGAAATAAAACAAAAATGACAACGTCAATCGGAGTGAACTTTCACTTTCACAGAGGGGCAGTCGGGTGAGACCGTCTCACGGCTTCTTGTTTTGTACTAGTAACCAGGACCTATACAGTCACATATAATATTTATACTAGATGATGCTCGCGGCTTCACCCGCGTGAAATTCGGTACCCTGTAGCGCTTCGGCCGCCTAGGAAACCGGCATTATTATTATTAAAATAGCATTTGTTATTTTAATATTACAGACAAACACTGTAATTTTACTTAGTCCTAACTAATAAATACCTAATTAAATGTCTTATTTTCGCGTTATTCCTTACATCAGAGTCTCGAAATAAGTTAACAAACAGCACATTACGAGAACGATGAGCACAGAACCAGTTTCTAACATTATACGACATCGTCACATTTGCCATCTAGTCTTGCCTTGACCGAGTCACATGTTCACGTCGAATTCCAATGAGTGCATTGATTATAGTAATTATTGTATTTCTTCTTTATTGAATCGTTAACGATCACTGCATCCAACGCTATGGCTGCTCCTGATATGGATATCCACTTTCTAGCATTTTTATTCACGAGCTTTTCTGGGCTTCGAAAGCGAAAGGCACATAAATACAAAATAGAAGCACAGAACATGGCAGTGTCGCAAAGCCAAATTATCATCAGCTTGCAAAAAAAAACATTTTCATTTTCGAGTGTTTGAACTGTGCTTCGCTTTGGAAAGTACACAAACTGGCGGTTTCGCTTAAGTAACTTGGCAGTGGTAAAGTCAAGCTGTGGTCAGCTTGAGAATTTAACCGCAGTTGGCCACGACCTCCTATTGTAAGTTAGTGTCTCAATGTATTACATGGGATATTAGCATGCTCTTATGCGTTGACATTTTTTTTTAACGTGAGGAAAATCCTACGTGGATGCTATGCTGGACTCCTACTCACTAAAAACCACACGTATCCTACCTAACAGCCGACGGCTGGGAGCCCCGGGTAAGCCCTCGGAAGGATACCCCAGGAGTAGAACTGTAATTATCATACTTTTATATGGACGTTTTTATATCCCTAAAATTGCATTATGAGCATACGACCAATTTGATCTAAATTCTTTATTACAGTATAGATATTCACGTTTACAACACTCGTGGTGTCAGATCCTAACGTCACTGCACATTAGGTATTACCAAAACAATTTTTGCATTACACATTCAAGAGGCGTTCACCTAAAGTTGTTACAACCGTGAGAACCATACCAACATCGTTTAGTGTACAATTGAGATGCCCAATTAGATCCACTCACGGTCATAGCCATGCTGAAGGTCAAATCAATGCTTCACCGATCACAGCTAGCGGGTCGCCAATATTGCCGCGCAAAAATTGGTTTTACATAAAAAACCCTACAATCCCCATTAAGTGGTAATGTAATATTAGATCAATGACAACCCAGACAAAACTTTGATAATTATGGGATGTTGCGATGTGATGTGAATGATATTCAATCAAATATTTTATCATATTTGATCGAATATCATACACATCACATCGAGGCATTTCACAATCCTTGCCATAACACAAGGTCCTGCGCCTTTATTTCGAGTTTTTCTTCTGTTCACGAATACTGCTAACCTGCAGCACTTGCAAGGGAGACTGGTTTGGACCACAAACATCTATATAGAACCCTATTAAGACACATAAATATTAATTGCTTTTATTTAATAGTTATTGCCGGCGCAGTGTCAACGAGATCTTTGCAGTTCCAGTAAACATATTTTCAAACTGCTACACCCCCTATTCTTACTGCATCAGTGGCTTTAAGCATCTGTACCTAACTACATTAAAAGGCTCTTGAACTGACTGAGTCGCCAATAACAATAAAAATCAATTTCCATAATTTATTATTTTTCAAAGCAACAATCATACAGGGGCGTGTTAAGTGCCATTATACTTAGGTATCTATAGTCTGAAATGTTGTTTGTTCGTAATACAAAGTAGGTATTTAATAGTTGTCATTTGAAGTCATAAAAAATTATAACCATACCTTTGTTTTATGTGTGGATCGCCACACAAACTTCATTTCAACGGAGCTAACTGTGAGATGAAGTTTGTGAATGCATGTGGATGGAAGTCAAACCACTGCACGGGATGGACAATCCATAGTACCTACTAGCATATGTTAGCTTACTTTAAACTCGCGTGTACAAATCTCATCACACAAATCATTCAACAACTACATCTCTGTAGTTGTTGAATGATTTGTAATTACCTACTGGATGTTAAAAGAGTGGGCGGAGTTTAGGTACGCTTTGTTAGTTCCATCCAAGTTGTTCCTAGTACATCCATTGGATGAAAGTACATAGCTCCAAAGAATAGTCTGCGTAGGAGTTCAGCCGACAAACGGGAAATGTATAATCAATGAATAAACGCTAATACGCATTAGGAAATAAGTTAATCATCTTGTCAATGAAATTAATCCTTACCTACATTTACTTTTAGTATTTTGCAAGACAATTCTGTGATTTAATTACAAAATAATCATATGTATATAACGAATAATTAAAAACCAACTTAAAAATTCAGAGCTACGTAGTTCCTCTATTAAAGTCAATTAATAAAAAAAAAATCAAACATCAAAGTAGGTTGTATGTCTATATTTAATTACACAAATAGGTATGATGTTAATTAATTAAGTTCAGCTAATAATGGATAATAGCGGAATTGCAATGAAAATGCTTTACCTAATTTTTATTCTTATATCTATTTAAGTATCTTGCGCATATTTGACATAGAATGACATGATACAGGCAATTATCAGTTGAAGCAACTGCCTGCCTGATTTACGCACCGTTTTGCCACACAGCTACGTGTGGCAAAAGTAGATACCTATACCTACTACCGTCGAAAGGACATTTTTAAGACCCTGGACCCTGACCAGCCATAACCAGTGACCCTGACGAATGCTGCCCGTTGTTTTGATAGTCATTTCCTACGGCCTACCATACTCTTTGGGATAGTATAATCAACGTTACTCTACAAGTGTAAAAAGTACCTACAAGCAATTTATATTTTAATGGTGGCTTACCTAAGTGTATGTTTTCTCAGATGGGTGACTTCTTTATAACATTTCAATTTTACAATTCCGTGCTTTGTAAGGCATATTGTCGTTGGTCCCAATGGGTTGACATGGCAGTTATAAGTTAAGTCATGTGGATGGCCTCTTGGGTTGAATTCAACAGGCCACTGAGGCCGCAGCGAGAGTCATAACCTGCGCCTGTCCATTCCAGTACCGCAATAGGCTGACAGCATACATAATATACCTAGACTTATCTTTCGGGGATAGAGGTGTGACTAGGTATATGTTATGAATGTTTTACTACCTATATGCGCTATACGTATGAATAATAATTATTATTATGCAACATTCCTTACACGGGCCCTATGGTTTACCTACCAAGGTTATTTCTACACACGCTACATTACAATTTCAGCATTAAGTACTTTGCGTAACGTACGTTTCACCAACGGAAAAGGAAGAGGTATGCGTCACGGTTGGTTAATTTAAACAATGTTCAAGAAAATTTACGCATGTTTAACTAGTTTTTTTGTTATATTCTATTAAAGTGTAGAACGGTGATCGATTGGCAGTTTATTTCGCGTACTGTTTATTGACAAGGTAAAATTATTATTTTTTTGTACCTACCTCTCCATACGTTTAGTAGGTATCTCTTATTAGATGCAACTGTTGGGATAATATTTATGAATGTGTAACATAGTGTCCAGCGCCAGCGGGCTTAAATAGGCAACATTGTGTGTTTCATAATCTGATCATAAAATGTTTCATTTCACTGCGTTTGTTAATGTGTCATTTCATTTCGACGTGTCCCCGTAGCTTTTTTCGGAGTAGCAACATCAATATGTGATCGGGTTATGAAATAGTTTGCAGATGATACCTTGAATAATGTTACCATTTTACGATCTCTAAAGCCTTCTTTTACCAATAGGATCATATCATAAATGAAACGCACTATGTTGTCTTTTTAGCCCCTCTGGCTGTTGGACTTTTTTTTGAACGTAGTTCGTCGGCGAAGTTGCCCGAGTCAAAGAAAATTTTTGACGAAGTAGGCTGAGGAGCCTCTCCACACTATCGTACTCGTCTAACTTCGTTCAACTTCGCGAGTAATGTGGAGGAAGCATTACAGATTTTCTTTGTATTTGTTGCCTGGTAATAGTCTTTTCCTCCTAATACATGGGATGAACTAAAAAACTGAAAAAGCGTGGAGCTTTCAGCTCTGTCTCCCCGCTCGGTGATGAAAGCTTGATCGTAGGTGTGTTTGTGAAGAAAGGGAGGACACAAGAAGATCCATTTAAACATCTCACCTATAAGTCGGTGTTCTTGTTTATAGCCCAATGAGGTCCTGATGAAGGCATTCATATAGGAGGTATAAAGTCAAAGGGCAGACTTAGAACGATTCAAAAAAACGTCTGTAATGTCAATTAAAACAGACTCTGAGTTTGAAAGTAGAGACTAAGAGCACAAATTAGAAATATAAAATTAGCTCAGCGGTCCCTGCTCCACCAGGAAACCGTGGAGACATGATAGGTGCGACTTGAGCAACCAAAGGGAGGATTCGCCACAATCGCGGCCGTCAGACCGGTCATGGACGAGTGGCTGGAGAGGAGACACGGTGCTCTCTCCTACCGGTTGACACAGATGCTTGCCGGGCACGGTAGCTTCGGTAGGTATCTGTGTCCAAAACACCGGGAAACCACGGCCGAGTGTCAGCACTGCGAGGACCGCAGCGATGACACGGCGCTCCACACTCTGGTGGAGTGCACGGCGTGGGCGCAACAGCGCCAGGTCGTCGTAGTGGGCCTGGACGTGGACACTCTCTCGCTCGAGACCATGGTGCGAGCCATGCTCTCCAGCGGGAGTAAGTGGGACAGCGCCGCCTCTTCCTGCGAGCAGGTCGCGCTCGTGAAGGAGGCGGCGGGCCGGGTGCGGGAGAGAGCTCTCCCACCCGAGTTCCGCAGTCGGCGGCCTGAGCGCCGCCGACGTGTTTTCGCCGAGGACTATCGGCCTCCATGACAGGGGATCAAATTTCAATTTTACGATTCCGTCTGAGGACGGTGAGAGGGTCGCTCACCGTCCTTACAGAAGCAGGCCCATGACGGCAGCGTGACGTGAGCAACTCACGCACGCCCCCCCCCCCCCCCCCCCCCCTTAGAAGCGGAATCACACCCGAAACGCCCCAAAGACGCGGGATAGCACCCGAACCACCCCGTGGGCGAGGCCGCAGTAGCGGCCGTAGGTCTGTTGGGAGTCCCGGGACATCCTTCCGAGGGCTTACCGGGGCTCCCAACCACAGGCTGCTGGGCGTTACGTGAGGTTTATTAGTCGTTAAGAGTCCGGCATAGCATCCTTTGAGGATTTTCCCTCACGTAAAAAAAGAGATATAAAATTATTAGTATCTACATTTCTATCTGTATCTCTAATTTGTGCTAAGAGTAACCGAACCAGTGAATGTGGTCTAGTTATGATTAGATAAATTTGTCACGAGAGAGAGACCGCTTGACTAGGTACACTATATAGTACAACGTATACCTTTTCTGCTGCCATGCGCAGCTATTTTATCTGGTGGTAGGTAGGTATTGCTTAACTGGGCTACATTATCTTCATTAAACTGTTGTTATAAAATAGTAAACCTACTATTCAGTTTTACTACCAAATACAACACGGAAAAATCCTATTTTATCACTTTTTTATGACTTACTTTCACGACCAATTAATGCCCGGAAGGTTCAAAAGGCGACACGATAAATTCTTCAGTCACTTTACCCAATGGAAACAGCAGATATGGCGTCATACATTTTAGGCTTGCCTCAATTAGGTACTTCAAACAATATCGAAGTGTAGGTTCCGAGGACATAGTTAAAGACAAAAAATATCTACAGGGCAGTAGAAACATGGCTTTTGGCTGCGGAAAATCATAGCAAGTGTAGATCACCTTCTTTTTTGAAAGGTTTACAGGAGTTTGGTAAGTAGCCCCAATCCTGCATAAGGTGAACTTTACACAGAACAGCGTGCCTGAGATCTTTTTACAGAACAGTAGGTGTACGAATACCTCCTGGTTAGGTACCATGTGTTTGTTACGTTTAGGTAGGTACCTACTCGTAAAACTATATATAATAGTTAGCGATATTCATGCCTTTTTAGATTGATAATTTATAACTATGAATTGGAACCCTGTGTGTAGTTCCTACTGGGCAGCCAAGAGGTACTCAGTAGGTACCCACAAATAGTTTATCAGGTCACTCTTCGTTTATATTAGTTTGTCAAAATGGCACACCGCCCACGTGACGGAAAGACATGCCAAATCCAAAATGGTGTGGACACGAGTCTGAAGTGAATCCACCACTATATACAGACAATGATGGACACTATCGTATCCGCAAAGATCATTAGCACAGCGAGCGGTCTCATGTTGAAGAACACCGTAGAAGCAGATGCTTATTGTGAGAAAGGTGACAAAATACCTACTAGATAGATACTAGAAAAGCGTTCTCAGGTTGTCTATTCCATATCTCTGCTTGATAATATACCATTGTATTACTGCTTTGGTGTGTAATATATTATACTAGCTAATGCCCACAGCTTCGCCCGCGTAAAATTTGTTCACGTTCCAGCTTCCCGTAGGAACTTATTCCCGGGATAAAAAGTAGCCTATGTGTTATTCCAGACTATAATGTACCAAATTTCAGCCCAATCCGTTCAGCCATTTGAGCGTGAAAGAGTAACAAACATCCACACTCACAAACTTTCGCATTTATAATATTATTAAGATTATCTGTAGTGAGACTGATCTTTCGAACTAGAGCATCCCTGAATAGACCTGCAGCGCAGCTACAACCTTAAGAAAATTGAATGTAGTTAATCTGCATCTTACAGATGAGTATTCGGGCGTGACGAACTATCTGACTGATCTTTATTCGATATCAACATTAGATCAGAAATGGGGTTTGAGTTTTCAAGCCGCACGAATATTCAAACCGAATTTGTAAACAGTTTAAAATTACAACATACTTACACCTACATAATTGTTGTTTCCGTGTTTTCCCACGGCAGCCGGACAGATGTGGTCAAATAGGTACCTAAAAAAAATTAGTATTCTGTATACCTACAGACATCGAACAAATGGACGAATGGCTAGGTAAGGGGGTATGTAAGTAGGTTAAATTGTTTTTTTTTAAACTGTTGTCTGTTGATAATTCGGTTGCATGTGGAAATTTTGGCCAATACATTGGCAAGTCGGTCGGCGGGCCTGTTCTTGGACAAACTATCTTCGAAGCCAGGTTCGCATATGCGTTGCGTATGCGTTCGTGTACCATAGTGGAATAATGACAGTGACTGGTGTTGACAAGAAAATTTCAGAATTACTTTTTCGGGTTCCCAGTTTATTACTAAAACGTGGGCCGACTAAAGATGGGTTGATAAAATAAAAACATCGTAGTAAATAAACATATTTATGTATATCCAATTTCTTACAAAAAAATATTTACAACACCGCTATTATGCACATATCCGCTGTCATATAAAACATTACATTGATAAATTAACGGTTCTAAAGCGAGTTTACAGCATATTACACTAAATCTAAACTATTTGCAGATCAATATGAGGCACCATTCCGTAAACAATAATTACAATATTATTATTATCTATCTCCTATTCCTCCATTATAGCTGATGATTATACAATTAATAAAAATTTGTTTAAATAATACTTTTTAAAATCAAATTCTTATATTAGTAATCATTTTTCTGATGAACCATCATTATAATATTATCATTTAGGTTCTGATAATCGATCTACTACGAAAATAATATAAATACTAATAATGAATTCCTTAATGAATGTTCTTTAGAACACCTTTGAAAATGTGCTAAGGCTTAAGACATGACCTTATTACTTTCATTATGTTTTGATATGCCTTCCCATAAGACAATATATTTCATAATTACTTTAACAGTATTCCTTTTAGATATCTTTAATAGCTAAGTCCACTGTATTTCACTTAAGTATAAGAACCAAAGAGATGTGAACTATTGAACGAATATGAAATAAAGTGAGTTTATTTATTACAGAAATTATTTACAAATATAGGATAGTTTAATATTCGACGACAGAAGTTGAAACAAATAACTTATCAAAATGTAAATGAAAATTAAGATTAAATAGATCATTATTTTAAAAACAGAAAAGGAATGTAAACTAAAATTTAGTTGCCAACTAAAATATATTTAATTATTACACAGGCAACAATTAACTTCTAAAATATTGATTGGCATTAAGTTTGAAAGTCATTTTACAGCTTTAGTATAAAAAAAATTGTATAGATAGAGAACGAAATATCATATTCATTTTTAACTGTCTATTTTATAATTTTCGAATCAGCTTATAAAAGTATTACGCCTCCAAAGACTATTTTAATCTAAATCGAAAAGCTCAATTTTCTTAAATCAACATTTATAACCAAATTAATTATTCTCAAACCATACCCAAAATACAACCAATTTCAACACCAACCGCATAAAACTTAAATCATTTATTAAAAGGCATACAATGAGAACCTCTTTTTTTAAAGTAGGTTACAATTTTTAAACGGCTGCCACACTCTAAACTACACACTAAAGCTATAGTTCGTTCTCAGTTATTTTACCTCCAGCAGTTAGGTTGCCTACTTTGATTGCTGTGTTACCCTAATAAGTGTATTTGTTTCTACCATGTACTCCAACCTTTAGTCGAAACTTACTTTCTTCCATTGCTAAAGTTTTTTTCAAGCGTGTTCATTATTTTGCTTTCGTTGGTAATGGTACTGAATGTTTTTCTAAGATATTTATAAAAATAAAATCTAAATACAATCGTACTGTAACAGGACCACGTTTATAGTAAAGTTAAGAATATAATGACACTAGCTGATGCCCGCAGCTTCGCCCGCGTAAAATTTGTTCTCGTTCCCGCTTCCCGTATTTTATCCTCTTGGTGGTAGAATTTATCAAAATCCTTTCCTAGCGGATGCCTACGTCATAACATCTACCTGCATGCCAAATTTCAGCCCGATCCGTCCAGTGGTTTGGGCTGTGCTTTGATAGATCACTATGTCAGTCAGTCAGTCACCTTTGAGTTATATATATTTAGAAGATAAAAACAAAACTCTTAAACGCTAACGGTCAGATCATTAATCTCCAATAATATGCGGTAAAATGTCTCTCTATGGCACTCAAAGGGCTACTTTGCTACAATGCCAACACGCAGAAAACGATACAATGACAAGCTGTCAGAGGTAAAATAACTGTCAACAGACTATAGACCACATAACGAGTCCTCCTCCAAAGACAATACATTCACATGCGGCTTCAGGGGCCCTCAGGCTATGTTCTAAGAGTCACATTACTACCAGAAAATAATAAGGTACAGAAAGCAATCTCATGTATGTATTTTACTTTTCATACCTACTTCTATACTAATATTATAAAGAGGAAAGATTTGTTTTTTTGTTTGTTTGTAACGCATAAGGCTCCGGAACTACTGGACCGATTTGAAAAATTCTTTCACTGTTGGGAAGCTACACTCTTTGCGGTGAACATAGGCTATATTTTATTCCCGTATTCCCACGGGAACGGGAACTACGCGGGTGAAACCGCGTGACGTCCGCTAGTTATATAATAAGTATCGTAATTACTATTAAAGTAGGACTTTAATAGTAATTACGATTGCCTTCTGTACGTCTTTGGGCGAGGATTCAGTTACGTGGTCTGTGTCATAGACAAATATGTATTACGGACAGTAAAATATAACTTGATCTCTGTGACAGCTGTGTAAATGAAAATGGACTGTTTTTCAAAGGCGTATAGTAGTTATTTATAGATTGGACCTCTATTCTCACTCTGCATTTCAACCACAAAAGCTTTATACAGTTGGAATAAAGAGTTTATTTTTACTTTAATACAAGTGTCAAAGGAATCAAGCAATAATTTACAGCCTAGCTAAATACCTAGGTATTAATTTACATAGCTTTCACATATTTTACAATACAATAATTAATAAGCTAATACTTTCATTGAATACAATTTCGCCAGCTGGCTTTGCCCGACAATTATTTGCCGAACCGACGAAACTTATTGTCAATTCTGTAAATCGAGGTTGACAATAACTGCTTTAACATTCAAATAAATGTTGATAATATAAATAATGCCATATAATATTATATATTTTTTGCAAATAATTATAGTAATTCTGGCAGTATTATTTCGTCGAAATATAATGTTTAAGAAAGAAATAGCAACTCATCATTGTTGCATATAATATAATAGTAATTTTCTATGGTAGGTAAATATAAATTATTAAAAATTAAATATCATTATCATCATTTCGGCCGATGCATGCCCAATGCTGTGAAAATGTTTCAAACTAATGAATGCTGAGAACATAATTCTTTTTTTGATAATTATCAATCACATTGTTGTGAATTAGAAATTTCATTGAATTTTCTAACAAGAACGCCTAAATCTTGAGTGAATAAAAATTCAACAATTTAAACGAATAGCACGGCTAGACAAAGAAGTCTTAAAACGGAACTAATATTTTTATATCCTGGCTACGTTATCATTTCATTTGTATCATTGAATAAATGAAGACAAGAAAAATATTTACCGAAATACAAATGAATTTTTCTAGCGGATTGCCTTATAAACAGCAGAGTGGCGCCCACATTTTCTACTCTATGTATTTTTCTAAGCTGTATGTTATAAATTAATAAGCACGCGACTCTGAATTCCTTTTTCGTTTGGGCGATGTTCAAAAAGCACAAATTTTCAGTCTTACCTTCGTTTTATATACATGGACCGACAATCATGAAAAATAATGCGAGAATTATATATTGTGATATGTGTACAACACAATACATATATACAGTCGCTATCATGGCTTAATATCACATTATTCATTGGAGTTACGACTTAATGGCTATTGTCAAGTCATTTATAGACTTTTGACGGACGTTACCATAGGTAATAAGTCTATATAAAAATATTATAACGACTTATTACCCTTTAATTTTTGATACAGTTGTTCGTATCAAATGTGATCACAGTGATCATTATAAAATGTGATCGCTGTGATCGTTATAATTTCATACATGATCACTATTATCATTATTAGATATAATCACAACTATCAATCAATAAAAATATGATCACATTGGTCATTAATTATATTATCAACAATTCATACCAATGTCGTATTTGATATTGACAGCTGTGATTATCAATTTGATCATATCAGCAATGCTAGAAAGGATTTATAATAATTATGATCGCATTTATCTTAAAATTTATCAATGTTATCATATTTGATAATGATAATTCTGATCATGATTATCAAATTTGACCAAAATGATCATTATCAAATATGATCACAATGATAATTATCAAACATGATCACATGTTTGAAACATGATAATAGTGATCATTGTCGCAAAAGACCGTAGGGTCATTTCATATTACAACAAACTACCGACCTTATTCCTCTATTCTCTATAATAAATTACGTTATGTCAGTATGAAAAGTTCAAAGATATTTGACTGTACATCATAGCCTATGCTAAGTGAATATTCACCTAATCGCATTATACATAAGGTTTATAATTCCACTGATTAACATTAAGGCTCACATAACTGAGGTGGTACAATGTGTTAAATTGCACTTGATGAATTATTCTTTTACTCTAAACATACGAAAAATCCCCAATCCGGCTGTACATCACAATCAAATTGACAATTGGGACGTACGTACACTCAAGTTGCCGAAATCACAGTTATTCTGACAGGGTCTATTTCACAATGTCTGAAGTCCTATATAGCAAGCATAATCTACGTTCTAAGTCGGCTATTTCCATTGTTTGAACAAAATCATAATCGTAGCTCTATGGTACAATTTTACACCTTTCGTAACTATGGAGTTGAGTTTACGATTGAAATAGCCGACTTGAGCCCATAGGCTCCCGATACATTTAACCGCACTTGCTTTAAAACGCCCTTTTCAAAGAATCTCAAACTACATTCGTATTGGTAAACCACAGTAGAAAGTTTACGCTACAATCGCAACGTATTCGTTGATACATAGAACTTACTCACACATAGTGAAATAGACCTTCAGTTACAAGAATGTAACGCCCACAGATTATAGAACCAAAAGCAGATATGACGCTTGTCGAACAAGAAAGCGAAGCTTAAAAAGCAAATACATACTGAATTCAAAAGTGAGTACTATTTAGACACTCTAGAAGTGAATACGTGAATAATGATTTCATGTGAGAAATCACTCGTTGAGTGAGAACAGTGTTTAGCACTGCCACGTTACAGTATTCACTTTTGGTTATAGTATTTGCTTTTTTGACCTCACTTTCTTTTTCTGTAAGGGTCATCTGCCTTTAGCTCTATAATCTGTGGTAACACCTAACAATGTATAGCAAAAACCTCATTCACTTCACTGGAACTTTCAATAGTTGCCTTAACACATAAACTGTACGTACGCTAGTGCGAACTAGAATGTATATTGTGCTGCGCTTTCTTCTTGCGTTGCGCCAACATATCGTAGAACGGGTTGTGACTGATCGAACGGCGGAGACATTCGATCCATTCGTCGCGCTCTTCTACCGTTGCTGCCGACATTCTGAAAAGATATTATAGAAATTTTAAATCTTTATGCGCCTACTTTCATAAAAGAAAGTTCAAAGTTTTTTTTTTCGTTTGTTACCTAATAATAATATCGATATTTGTGAACCAATTTGCAATTTTTAATTATTTTAAGTCATGAACTTTCTTTGTTATACCTAATTACGATTTTTTTGGCAGATGGACCGACGACTTGAGATACATAGGTCGCGGGGACAGACTGAATGCGCAAAGCGCAGGGTTATAACTCTTCCTATTGAAATTTTCAGACCGCCTATTAGACTTTCCAGCGTGTTACTGGCGGGACTGCTCGTCAATGAAAATGCCACTGTTCAATGTTAATGGAAAGGCCAATGGTCGCCTATCTCAAGACTGACCTTAGCGTACGGAGCTTAACACAGTTATCGTTTACCGAACTCTGAGCAAGCTGAACTACTAGTGGTCTAAATATGTTTTCATAATAGTGAAACTATCGCGTCAAACGTATCAGGGTTGCGAGTTTGCACCAGACGGATATCCCTCGCCTGAAGCCTCGCATCCTTTCAACAGTCGGCACTAGCTTTCATCACTTCCTATGTAGGTGAAATATAAGGCATATTGATCATTGACCACTCAAAGAGGGTTTTCATGTTGCAGTCTTACAAATATCAAAAACAACTTAGAACAGTATTCAGTTTTTGAAAAAACTTAATTCACATTGACTGTCTCGGTGGTGCATTCGACAGTGCAACCGCCTGCCGCGACAACTGGTTCCCAGGTCGGTTCAAATATGTGTATCCACAAATGTTTGTTTCGAAGTTTGGGTGTTTTCTATGTATAATATGTATTTATTTAGAAATATATAAGTATGTCTAACAGTCGTGTAGATCGAATGGCACAAGCTTATAGCTTAGTTTGGGCTAGATAATGTTGTGTAAGAATGTTCAACAATATTAATTGGTTGCTTTTATTTAAAACACCACTTGTGCTTTGTACTGTTCCGCCTATTTGTATCTCCGCTCGCTCAGAGTATGGTAATTGATAACTGTGTTAAGCGCCGTACGCTAAGGTCAGTCCTGAGATAGGTGACCATTTGTGGCACATATGTTAACGTGCGGTCCCGGCAATAACAAGTTGGAAAGTCTTTTGATCGGTATTGATTGGTTGCGCCAACCTTTTTCTAAATTTAAATTTATGCAATTTATCCGCGAGTTTTATTGCCAGGTTCTTCCTCACGGGCTCTATCTATTGCCTAGCGAATCTGGCAGTAAATCTAGAATCAGAAATCTTATTGTTACTTTGTGACCAATCTGAATAAAGATATTATATTTCATTTTCATTTTTTTAAATAATTAGTGGCATATTTCCCTGGTTTGATGTGTCAAATTTTGTATCTCTATTTGCTTCTTGCTAAATGTTCTGTATATTGATCGGAGTAAGACAGCACAACTGTTGCTAGTAGTATCAAAATGCATGAGCTCGCTGTCACAGGGCAGCATACTCGTTAAAAATCTTGTCAATAGACTTTCCATTGGTTGCTGCGATATACAATCCATATACCATTCTTAAAGCAAACAAATGGAGCATATCAGATTTAGAAGGACTTAAATATACCCCAGGCAAACTAACCAAGTCGCTACTGTGCAACTATTCTTTTAAGATAATTGCCTGTATTGAGGGGCACCCATGCCCCCGCCAAGTCGAGCAACAAAGCGGCACGGCCGTACCTACTTTTCTATACTAATATTATGAAGAGGAAAGATTTTATTATTTGTTTGTTTTTTTTGCATCGAATAGGCTCCGAAACTACTACCTAGAGTCTAGCTAGTAGTTTCGGAGCCTATTCTAGCTGCTAGACCGATTTGAAAAATTCTTTCACTGTTGGGAAGCTACACTCTCCCAGTGAACATAGGCTATATTTCATTCCCGTATTCCCACGGGAACGGGCGTTACCAGGGTGAAACCGCGTAACGGCCGCTATTCTCAAATAATTTCAGGTCATCTTGCTTATTATATGACAGTTCATTAGGCGTCATCTAATTTTTGTGATATTTCTTGCATTTTAGCTTTTCCGTCAATCATGAGGAGGTAATCTGGTTGGTGAGATTGTCCTGTACACTTTAAGCTTCCATTTTCAAAGCAGGTTAAAGATCGATGGAGGGAACATTAGGTATAGACTTGGCTACATGTCAACAAAACTCATTTAATTAAAATCGTATGAGACATGTAAAACCGCATGTACCTCTGCGTTTCTTTCAATGACCGCGCAAGGATTTTGAGAAGGAACTTCCTGTTTAACTCGACTGATATACCCAATTATGAGTCAATCATAACATAATTTATGTACATTTTACCTCAACAGATACCTACGCACAACTAATTAACTTCAGCCAGTTCGTTTAATTGAAAAATAAGGTTGTTGAAATCGTGATTATTTGTCGTATCACAACATACAGCTTCTAAATGCAACGAGACCTAGAAGAACTGCTCATAAAACTCAGTCCTCCTTTTATTTGTTCAATTTCTATCTTAAAATCTAATATTACACTTGGTACAATTTCAACTAGATTGAACTCCGCTCTCCAAGAGTAGTCAAGGAATAAGAATCGGGCTGCATGTCAATACTTGCCCTGAAAAGCGTCAATTTAAAATGAACAATAAAATTACCTGTAGACGGTATGTTTCCCCTCGACCACCTTCCCTTCGGAGTCAGTCTTGCAGGCTTTAATGAGATCAGCGCCCCCGCTCGCGTACAACTCGAGACAATATGGCCTCTGTCTGTCACTTGCTGAACGAACCTGGAGTGGGAGAATATTATACGTAAGTTCACGGACATTTCACACAACGCTATCTGATCCCAAAGTAAGCTAGGAATAACCTGCTTGTGTTATGGGTATCAGACCACGGATATTAATACTTATATACTTTTAAATACATACATATTATACATAGAAACACCCAGACTCTTGAGACAAACATTAATGGGTCACACAAATATTTGTCTCCGGTGGGAATCGAACCCACGACCTCCAGCGCCGCAGGCGGTATTACTACCGACTGCGCCACAGAGGCAGTCAAAAGTCAAGTATGTATGTTAGTATCGTGTTGATAAAGGTCGTAATCTATATTAATATTATAAAGAGGAAAGATTTGTTTTTTTGTTTGTTTGTAACGAATAGGCTCCGGAACTACTAGACCGATTTGAAAAATTCTTTCACTGTTGGGAAGCTACACTCTATTTTTTATTCCCATATACCCACGGAAACGTGAACTACGCGGGTGAAACCGCGTGACGTCCGCTGGTTCTTTATAAGTCGTTGAGACTGTCCATCAGTTTCTAACAAGAAAGTTGGCCTCGGGTTCTGAGATAAGGACTTAGGTAATAATGATCTTATGATGATATTCTTATACTATGACATATTTGTGTGAATTGCAAGAGTTTGTTTCAAAGTTTGGGGTTCTTCTTTGTGTAATATGTATATAGAATGTTTATCAATTGACAGCTGGCTGTGAGCTGGATTGAGCTGTGTGACAATTTCCCAAATTCATTTGCTTATTATTTACACATTATTTTTACATTCGGAGACACTTTTACTTAGCGCTATTTATTCCAGATTAAGCGAATGCAAGCTTTTGCATATAAGACCTAAACAACTGATAATCTATATATATAAAAATCAATGCCACTTTTCGTTGTAATTTTATAACTCGAGATGGGGCTCACCTATCCAAACTAAATGTTTAGGCATTGTTCGGACTATTTAGTAGATGGTTTATGTCAAGTTTGCACAAAATCGGTCAAGCGGTTCTTGATTTATCACGCAAACGAAGTTGCGCGGGTCAGCTAGTATTTTATACAAAGGAAACACTCAAACCACGAAACTAAAAATATTTCTTTTGACCCGGGATTCGAACACAAAACGGCAGTTGAAATACACATACACTACCACTACAGCCCTAAGGTAGTCAGAAGGATTCATTTCCCGCCAGTTAACGTTAATGAAATACACATACACTACCACTACAGCCCTAAGGTAGTCAGAAGGATTCATTTCCCGCCAGTTAACGTTAATGAAATACACATACACTACCACTACAGCCCTAAGGTAGTCAGAAGGATTCATTTCCCGCCAGTTAACGTTAATGAAATACACATACACTACCACTACAGCCCTAAGGTAGTCAGAAGGATTCATTTCCCGCCAGTTAACGTTTATGAAATACACATACACTACCACTACAGCCCTAAGGTAGTCAGAAGGATTCATTTCCCGCCAGTTAACGTTAATGAAATACACATACACTACCACTACAGCCCTAAGGTAGTCAGAAGGATTCATTTCCCGCCAGTTAACGTTAATGAAATACACATACACTACCACTACAGCCCTAAGGTAGTCAGAAGGATTCATTTCCCGCCAGTTAACGTTAATGAAATACACATACACTACCACTACAGCCCTAAGGTAGTCAGAAGGATTCATTTCCCGCCAGTTAACATTAATGAAATACACATACACTACCACTACAGCCCTAAGGTAGTCAGAAGGATTCATTTCCCGCCAGTTAACGTTAATGAAAAACACATACACTACCACTACAGCCCTAAGGTAGTCAGAAGGATTCATTTCCCGCCAGTTAACGTTAATTAATTTCTTTATGAACATTCAATACGATTCACTTGGACACAATAGACTACAAAATACTCGGTCGGATCATCGGCCTATCTACGTTGGCGATCCTACAGGAAAATTAAATACATTCAATGCGCATTTACTTATCATTTTATACCTACTATACTCATAATGTCAAACAGTAACGGGGGTAATTACATTGGAAGCTGATTCACACATCATTGAAACTACCATTTAAATAACAATGATAAGTTTTATAACATGATTCAGAAATATTTTTCATTTATTGCTAAAAATCTCATTTTACATTCAAATATAACAGTAATGAAAATATCTAGACTTCTTTAAAAGACATTTGATTAACAATATTATCACGCATAATTTCGAGGGAAGTGAGACGAATAGGTAGGAACCGCGTGATTTTAGTCGGTTCGACTCCGGTTCGGTAATGGCGTAATACAATTTGATAGGTGGTTTTTAGGGTTCCGTACCCAAAGGGTAAAAAACGGCACCCTATTCATGAGACTTTGCTGTCCGTCTGTCTGTCTGTCCGTCTTTCTGGCGTCACGAAGCTGTATCTCATGAACGGTAATAGCTAGAGCTGAAAGGTGGGCTCCCATACATCAAACGTGATTTCTTTGCTATTTTTTTTATAATAATAACGGCAACAAGCAGACGCTTGAAATGCTCACAGAACATCGAGCTGTACATTTTCATTAAATATATATAATTTTACTAGCTGATGCCCGCAGCTTCGCGCGCGTTAAATTTGCTCCCGTTTCCCGTATTTTATCCCCTTGGGGGGGTAGAATTTATCAAAATCCTTTCTTAGCGGATGCCTACGTCATAACATCTACCTGCATGCCAAATTTCAGCACGATCCGTCCAGTGGTTTGGGCTGTGCGTTGATAGATAAGGTATAAGGTCTTAATTTAATAAATACGAGGGGTGATCAAAAAGTAATGATAAAAAAATATTAAAATAAAAAGGACATTTGACCGGAACCTCCGTGCGCAAGTCCCGACTCACTTGGTCGGTTTTTATTGACGTTTATTGACAACTTCTGTTCAGTTCTTTCTAGCGGGTTGCAAAATGAATAGCACAGTGGCGCCTGCATTATTAAAACCTTCAGAAAAACTACCTATAATTATAATGTCCGAGTATAAATGCAACTTACAGAAATATTCTCTAATGGAATGATCCCTCTCGGTTCTTTATCCGTCGTGTATTCGAAGTAGTACAAGCAGTTGTCATTCAAAATAAACCACCGTCTCTTCCACGACTTGTATCTGTAAAAATTAAGAATATCGAGTTAATGATCAGGTATTCATTCAATGTGTTTTTTAAATGAATTTAATTCATTCCTAACGTGAACCCATTTAACACAAGCAAGATCGACTAGCAGGAAAATGTGTTTATAATAGCCAATAATAGGTATGTTTAGCACGCTACAATGAAGTCGCCCCCTGATGGAAAGCTATGGCGACATTTAGCGATTGGGCCAATTTCACAATCCACAAGCCTAGATAGGGCCTGCTTCTTGGCGGCCCAATAATACCGCGATTTTGTCTACTATACTCTGTAAAATATAGCTCGATCTCTGTGACAGTTATATTAACTTAAACAAAATTGATTTTTATTTCAAAGGTATAAAGTTGTTATTTACAGTTTGCACCTTTGTGTTCTCACTCTCTGCATTTCAACCGCAACAGCTCTATGCCGTTGACATAAAGTCTATTCATGTTTATGTTTGTAGAACTGTCACAGAGATCAAGCTATATTTTACAGAGTATAGTAGAATCTTCAATAATTTTAAAGACAAATAATATGTAAGTGTACTATTAAATATCTTCTATTAGGCTATGTATACTTCTTTCTATTAACTATTAATGGCTATCCAGACGAAGTGCGTCACAAAACTGGATAGTCATTCAATACACTTTCTGTCCACAAAAACAGAGGACGCGTGCGAAATTCAGCTATCTCATTCCGGGTGGAATTTCAAAACCCCTTTCTTAGTAAGTGGAAATCTTTCAAGCCTAAAGTGTCATGATTCTAGGCGTAAGGGATGGACATTGATTTATTGTATTTCAATAGCTTTGCGCAAAAATGTAAACAAACACATTTGATCCTATATTTCCATAGTTACTTGCAATTGAGTATTCACCCTAATTATATTCCAGTATCCAGGAGTCATACAGTGTTCTTACAATCATTTCGACACCAAATAACTTCTTTATGACAGTTTATTTTCATTTAAAATACCTACTCAGGATAGTAAAAAATTCAATGATTTGTCATACTATATTTTTCTACTCATCTGTCTTAGTTAGACAACGATTGTCAAAACATGACATGTTTACATTATTGCCAGATCGGGTAGGATTGGACTATAGATAAATAAGTCTCCCGGTAATTTTATTACTATAGTTATAAAATCCTAATAGAATAAACCGCTGTCAATGAAATAAATTATACCCACGTTGAATTGCATTATATTTATTCTCAGTGCATAATAGGTTAGGTATCTACTAGCACAACTGTGGTCATTATGCAACCAACAACGCGGTTTATGGAGATAAGATATAGTAAATGTCCATATAAATGTGTATACTGTTGAATAAATTTTGTTTATATGCTAATCAGTCACCTAAATTATAATTTATCAAGTTCAATGTCAAGAGAATATCATTTATCAGTGTTCAGACGTCACCGTAATAGTAAAAGACTGCGCAGTATTACATGGTAAGAATCTACTGTACCCAACTGACCTGAAACTAAAAGGTCCTACTGGACCCTAACGCTACGTTAACATCATCATCAATTAATACATCAATATCATCATCAATCAATATCAATACATATAATAAAATCGTAACTGTCTGTTTGTCTGTACATTTGTGCACGCTAATCTCAGCAACCCCTCAACCGATTGCAATGCGGTTTTCTTTATTGCGTTTCGGTTTACTCCACTTAACATTTAGTGTTTGTTTCATGTCAATCGGTTCATAAATAAAAAAGTTATATCTATCTAAAGAATCATATATACAAAATGCAGCGTACGAAGTTGCAGGCAACAGCTATTTTGTAATATAACACACACATGTGTCACGGCCACGGGAGTCTGATACGGTAATGGAGAAATGTGCCTTAAAAATGTTACAGATGTGGATGCAACATTACGAACCTGATACCCTGTATAATTATTTTAAACATAAAAAGTGACAACGGTTGTAAACATTTCATCGTAACCTGTAAAGAATGAAAGTCATCTAGTATCGTTCACGATGCCCTGCTGGGTGTAGATGGCATAAGACCGAATATTGTGCTATTTTTGAAAAAGGCATAAGCCCAGTAATGAACGTTAAATCAAACGAGATCATGACGATGATGATGCTGATCGTATATATCTCGTATGTAAGGCCAAGGAACATAGTAATTCTGTAGACTAACGTGAATGAAAGAATGCTCACCTTCCACCCTGTTTCCACAGCCATCCTTCTTTATCGGGATTGAAGAATGTATGCATGAGATCGTTCCCGTCGTCCTCTGGGATCTTGAAAGGTTCAGTCTTTATAGACTCGTACAAAGACTGGAAATTAAAACAAATACTATTAAAATACGTTACGTTGGGAAGCCTCTATGGGCACTTCGTCTCCATCACCAGCCTGTGGTCAAATAACAAGGTACCTATTACTTCGAAAACAATACCTTGGAATCCCGACCAGTCTTGACTCCCAACCAAAGAAACCTCCAAGTGTTGTTAGGTGATTAACTACCCCTCACACTAAAACACTTCATCACTCTTTTAGGCACAAATGACAACTTTAGAACAAATATGGATCGTTTAGAAATATATATAGTCAACAAATTGATATTTAATGTGATATAACTGATGTAACCAAAGTATCAAACCACCAGTTTAAACAGATACTAACATGCAACTGTGACTACTAAGAGACAAATATTTATCGCTCAGTAGCTCCAAGATAACTCCACTAATGACTTCATATATCGTTAATATTGGCTTTTACGTCAATGTAGAATGTTACGAGTTATTCATGTTATTCAAAACACATTCATAATAATTAGTTATTTATAGAACTGTGTTTGTGAATTGCGAAAACGTGAATATTTATCTGTAATTGTTTTCTATTTAAACTAGTACGGTTAACATTTAATGTGATTAAGTGAACACTAGATTCTAATGATTAAGTCCCTGATTACGAAAGCGAGGGCCCGACGAGTACGTTGATTAGTTCTGGGCTTAGCTGTATGAATAGTTCTGTGCTAAGCTGTGTTTTTCTATTGTTTGTATTGTTAAAAAAAATAAGTTGACTAGATCATGGAGCTCAAGCTAATATAGGTCAGTTTGGGATAGCTGGCAGTATAAAAAGACACAAAAAATATCGATACTTTATATCCTTTCTATTTGACAGTTTCATTCCGTACGTTTATCGTAAGCTCATTTTCACGATACATTTAACGCATCCGTCATCATAGTTCACAACGTTCCTTTCCTACATAAATGCACTGTTATTATCGTCTTTCTTGTTTCTTTTACAAATGTATTTGAAAAATTTCATACTGTTATTGCAATTGTAAAAACAGTAATGACGGAACGTATAATTGTTCGAGGTTGACTTGCACATGACAAGTTTATTATTTTTTAAACACGTTTTACCTCAAAAACATGGTGTAAAAACTCTTTATACTGCCGTATAGTTAATTACGCATCAAGGAACTGTAAAATTCTATCGTAAACATGGCTATTAACTATGCTGCATTGATTGCAAGTTACAAATGTACCATTAAAAAATAAATAGTTATCAAGAAAATATGTAAGATTATTGTTAAAACATTTGATTACACGCTAACAAATAGCTGCTATTGTCCGTTTTTGAGTTTACGTATTTAGAAATCACGACGTTTGTCGTAATAAAGGTAATTTTACCCGACAATTAGTAGGCGGGTAATTAGTCATAATTGCTCTATCACCGAACAAATTCCGATTGCAACGACGATCACGATAGCAATTTGGCAGCGATTTAGTCACTTCCTGGTGTGTAGTTATTTTTGTATGTCACTAATAAAGGTATTTCATTGTTTGAAATAGCCCTCATCCAGTGCCCCATATACCCTTTTTTTTGTCCTCCTCTGCTGTTTGTTGTCAGGGAACCTGGTGTGCCCTCGAAAGGAGATACCAGTTACCCTGACCGTGTCCCATATACCCTATGAAGAAAAAAAGAATTGAAATCAATTCCGTTGAGATTGGTTCCAAAAATATTTTGTGCTTGAAAAGTACAAAAAAAAATAGCGGAAAAAAGTCTGCTTTGTTTTAGTTTTCACTATGCTTAACGGCAGCAGTATTCTCTGAGGCCAAAGACGAAAGTCAAGCTATAGTATTCTGCTCTGTTTTATTAACCGACTTCAAAAAAGGAAGAGGTTCTCAATTTGTCTGTATGTTTTTTAAGTACGATTGAGCGCAAGAAACTGTCGGTTTCCCCTACCAACTGTTTCCATACAAAAGTTGTCAGTCAGAAATTGCTTTTAACCGATAAGGTCGCCAATGGTATACTGATACTGCCGGTACTGCTTTAGTTCAGACACATTTCTCGCTATTTTTTCTTCTGTGTACAGTAAAGTATAAAACAAATAAATGCTTCACAACTCTACATATTACTCATATTCCGTTTCCTGAGTTGCCATTGTGTTGTGTACGCATAATATATCAATTTATATTACGGTGCCAGGATACAACTAGAACGTAACTGTTGTGTGTGTTAATACGGTTAGTTTGCTGCCTAGGCGCTAATATCGTAGAGGTTTACCGGTTGCATTTTGTGTACATTTCCTTTTGTTTCGACGGAGCATTATTCAAAGAAAAAAAAATTAAACAAATCAGCCTTTCGCAGTCTAATGCTGAACATAAATAATGCTTTCAATTTTTCTTACATAATATCATGAACATTTTCCTAATCAACGTTACTGGGAATTCCTTAGGTGCAGTACAATTACAGTTTTCAACTAAAACGCCGGATGATATTATACATTTTCAATTTGCATATAGGTGGGCAATAAGTACCTGCCGTACCGTACCGTTGACAATATTCATTTTTATCAATAACACTTACACCGTACAGAGTATCGGTGTCAATAGTTTGTAATTGAACCACCAATTGGAAGAAGGGAATAAACACCACTTTTTGAGATATTCACTTTACTACATTTTTACATTCTTAGAATGTAAAGCTTTAATGTGAGTTCGAAGATAGGAACAAAATCCATTCATTTCGTATAGTTTCATGCGGTCATAAAAATTGTTAGTTGGAAGAAGGAAATAAATCCTTCCTTTATTCCTTTCTTCCAACTATCAACTATGAATATAGGTAGATATAGGGTTTCTTTTTGGAGGTTTTTTTTGTTGATATACATATCTTAGACGTGCTAAATAGTTTTATAATGAACAGAAAGAAATTTTGGCCTTGTGCCAGTAAAGGGAAGATGCAGGAGTGTGTTTGATTTATATACAAAATCTGCCCATTCCTAAGATCCCAGTTCAAGAGATGTTTTATATAAGAAAACTATGGCTTTACGTGTTTTGTGTTCACGATTTAAAGACAAATTCAGCTGATTTCTATACTTACCATGAGGGTAAAGCCAAATGAGGCCCGGATGAAGTATGCAGTTTATTGTGAAAGACGATACGGAACATGGATTCCTCTGTCAAAGAAATGTAGTTCTTTGACAGAGGAATCCACGTTCCGTTTTCAGCGAATCTTGCGGGGGACAAAATAGAAATAATACTTTTCTAGGATTCTTACCACTCTTGTTATAATGAATCGTTTTAAGAAAATATATCAATATTCTCCAGTACGTAGCCATTCGTTTTTACAGTGTGATGGAACCGCTAAAAGACGCATTAGGAAAAAGGACAGAATTTACGTTTCAAATGAATATAACAGTGTTATTTAGGCAGCAAAAGTTAAGGGGTTTTCAGTTAAATTCATTACTTCAAAAGACATACTTGATTTTAAAAACTCCTGGCAGGTGTGTTTCAAGAATAGCCGTAAGTCATTAGACAAAGCAACAAAATTCAAAATTTTGCAATACAGAAGCTTTGAGCATAGTTCGAGTCATAAGGGTTACTTGACATGTTCCGAATTCATCGATGGTTTCGTTAAATCTACATTTTGACTCCAAAAACCTTCTACAAACCCGAAAATACCAGAATCTCTGCTATAATGTTCCCAAAATACCTATAAATGTGAAAAAAGAACGACCTACAAAAATAATCCAATATATTCCTGAAGAATTTAAGAATTTTACGATATAATCCTGACTTGGCCAACTACAAGATCCGAAAGTGATTAAATATACGAATAAATAATAGTCTCTTTATGATTTTCTAATAAATAAATCGTTTTGTCGTTATATTTCAAATTATTTTGTATACAGTAAATGATATATTGGAAGAAGGGAATAAATCCAACACATTTACACATACATAAATAGATGAATATTATATATTTTAGCCATGTTTTTCTGTAAATCAATCAGAATTTGTATTTTCTTCATTATATTAACGTTAAATGAACCTATACCTCGAAAGTAAAAAATATTAAAGTTTTTTTAATTATTTCCATTCCAATTTTTTGGATTTATTCCCTTGTTCCAATTGGTGGTTCAATTTGTAAATGATGTCAATTCAATACTATCAAATAGGAACCAGAAGTCAACCATTAGCTATTTTATTGACAGTTTATAAACTTGAGACGACACATTCTTACCTACATTTTCAAGTGCTCTCTAGCGCCTTCAATAGCACGTACGATCTCAATTGTCAGTCATCATACATGTACAATGTACACCGACGCTATTTGATTGCGGTCAAGAATTAATGATTGTAGTCTATCACAGCAAATTATTCAAATAACGACGTATCTTTTAGGCATCAATCACGCACGCTGGACCAAACGATACTCGGCACTCTCGATGTAAATAAATATTCGTGATTTTCCCGGTGTGAGTCATCTCTGGGGAACCACGGATCCGAAAAGAGATTTCAGTAATCTAGGCTACCTACTTAAAAACTACACAGTGCTCTACGATGTACTATTAGGTGATTGCATTCATACTTCACGGTTATAGGGTAGCGATCTTATTTATTATCTAAAGGGATGCTCACTGGCTAGTCTACGGCGATAAACTATGGAATCGTAGCCAACATTCACCGCATTATGGCCTCAGTCGCTCGTAAAATCGATCAGAATTTGTACTTACTCCCTTAATTGCATTTCATTTTAGATAACTACGGCGCGTGCCTTATCATTATTATCTACATCGGTATAATCAAATATAAACATTGACACAGTATGTTATTTTCTAGAATGAGAACGTTATACAATCCATTATTTGCATTTTAATGTAATGAAACAGAACTGAGCTCTAGAGACAGACTACGTGGATTTTAAATTAAAATATATGACACACCATTGCCCTCGTGTGAAAATTGGTTATTTTAACTTTTGCCGTGCGGAGACGACCTAAATATGATCAATACCCAGGGCTGTCATCCGGCCGGGTTACCGGATTTGGCCCAAATTGAATGGTACCTCCACAGAGCACCAAATCGACCTCAAATTTATGTATCATGACTGCTAAAATGACACCATTATTTTAAAGAATAGAAGAGACCTATGTAATAATACCGGATTTAAAGACTACATTACTTCGAAATTAGCAACACTTAATGTCTGTAATATGCAGCCGCAAAATGAAACACACGTTTACTGTTACGACGAAAGTACGAACTTTACAGAATTCACTTTTTTTTTTTTTTTTTTTTTTTTTTTTTGTTTAACGTGAGGGAAAATCCTCATGGATGTTATGCCGGACTCCTACCGACTAAAAAACCTCACGTAACGCCCAACAGCCTATGGTTGGGAGCCCCGGGTAAGCCCTCGGAAGGATGTCCCAGGACTCCCAACAGACCCACGGCCGCCACTGCGGCCTCGCCCAGGGGGTGGTACGGGTGCAATCCCGCGTCTTTGGGGGGGTTTCGGGTGTGATCCCGCTTCTAAGGGGGGGAGGCGTGCGTGAGTTCCTCACGTCACGCTGCCGTCATCGGCCTGCTTCTGTAAGGACGGTGAGCCGCCCTCTCACCGTCCTCAGGCCCCCGGTCATGGAGGCCGATAGTCCTCGGCGAAGACACGTCGGCGGCGCCCAAGCCGCCGACTGCGGAACTCGGGTGGGAGAGTTCTCTCCCGTTCCCGCCCCGCCGCCTCTTTCACGAGCATGACCTGCTCGCAGAAAGAGGCGGCGCAGTCCCACTTACTCCCGCTGGAGAGCATGGCTCGCACCATGGTCTCGAGCGAGAGAGTGTCCACGTCCAGGCCCAACACGAGGACCTGGCGCTGTTGCGCCCACGCTGTGCACTCCACCAGCGTGTGGAGCGCCGTGTCATCACTGCGGTCCTCGCAGTGCTGACATTCGGCCGTGGTTTCCCGGTGTTTTCGCCACAGATACCTACCGAAGCTACCGTGCCCGGCAAGTATCTGTGTCAACCGGTAGGAGAGAGCACCGTGTCTCCTCTCCAGCCACTTATCCATGACCGATCTGAATTCACTTAGAATTTGACAGAATTTGACAGAATTTGACAGAATTCACTTAGCATAGTTAAAAATTTATATTATTTTATACTAGTCGTTACTGATAAGCCCAACATCATCTTCATTTTAATATGTATAATACACGGTAATTAGATTTTGCGGTAAATTTATGCTTTAAATTAGTTATTTAGTGGAAAATCCTATTAACCAAATCATAAACCCCATGTTTAACTGAAGATAATCCCCGAAAGTAACATGAAAAGAGGAATTGTTAGCAAGCATTTTGCAAAAAATACTTTTCCTCGTACCACCGGATCTCGCTGGTAGTTGTTACAATGATAATTCACAAAAATATGAGAACAATTCATGTCCGTCTACAGGCGAGCTTCCGTAAAAGCCGGGAAAGAGAAATATTTTATGTAAGTGATATATGTATTACTAAGAGCTGCAAAAGTATACGATGTACTAAGTTAGCGTGTGAGTGTGATAAAGTGTAATAACTTACCAAAAGTAACTCCTGCGGTAGATCACCACCATTGTTGATTCCTCTGTTCATTGCAACGAATTGTTCTGGCAGAGGTTTGTCTTTCACACTGGGATTGTGCAACGAAGTGTTCAACATTATTATAGCAAAACTTAAAACGTAGCAAGTGTCCGCGTTGGTAAATATGTCCGGGTTTAGTTGGCAATATCTCTGTGCGAAACACTCCATCATACGATCTATCTTCTGAGCCTCGCCCGGTAAACGGAAACTCCATAAAAATTGTCTGTAAAACAACGAACAAGCACTAAGTAGTGATCGATTAAACTGCACGTGAAGTCTGAGAATATATTCTAGGTTTATGATAAGACGGAATTTTCAGAATCACATCACAATATGCGACGATATTACATTGTTGTTATGTTTAGTTAGCAATATTAGCATATCTACGAGTGCAACCTAAACTAATATATACATATACAGGGTGAATTTTTCAAAAGGGATTGGATGGCCAAATCCGAAACTATAAGGAATAGCGAAAAATGCTCAAAGGAGTCACGAGCCCGATTTTGATGAAACTTAAAACCTCATCATTAGATTTTTAAAAAACCAATAATCCTAACTAAACCAATAATTCAATTTATGACAAACAATGGATATCTAATATACAGGATATTAGATATCCGTTGTTTGTCATAAATTGAGGATATGTTCACTCTCAAGGATTGCTGCAATAAATAAAATATTGGTATCTTTATTTATGGAAAAGCATATGTCAGACGAGACCTCCTTTTTTTTTTTTTTTTTATACTACTTAGGTGACAGACAAGCTTACGGCCCACCGGAAGGTTGGTAACCGTAGCCTATAGACGTTTGCAACACCAGAGGTGCTACACACGCGCTGCCGACCCGGGCGCAGGTTGTGACGACCCACAGTTGAAATTTTTCAAGCCGCCCATAAGGCCTTCAACTTGGCTTAACGACTGTCATTTTACTGACAACCGGGACCAACGGCTTATCGTGCCTTCCGAAGCACGGAAACGCTCGTAAATAAATGTCACAAAGTGGTCCACGTGGTGGTCACCCATCCATATCCGGCCATAGTAAATGTTGCTTACTGCAGTGATCGTTTACAGAACACTGAGTCCGCGGGGCCACGAGCGAATCAAAGGAAATGAAAGGAAATGAGTAAAACATAAACAAAGTTATATCACGAAATATAACAGACTAGAACAACGACCTTACTACAAATTGCGGTCGTGCTCGTGATATGCCAAGTGAAAGATTTTTGCCTAAAAGTATTGCTACACATTGTTTAAAGTATAAACACACCGCTAAATCGGAACACACACAACAGCATCTTAAATGATAATTAAGAAAATGAGTACACTGTAATTTAAATCGACCATCTGATAATACTGTACATTGTTCTACGCATAGCGACCGTTTACAAGTAGGTAATGGCAATAAAAATATTTTTATGTACTACGCGAATCTTAATTACACAGAGGATCATATTATTCAGCGTCTTGTTTACCCGAAGAATGTATATTTGATTTCATGACTACATATTTACAGTATACAATTTAATCTTTTTATTAGCGTAACATTTACTTGGAAAGATGTGTAATGAGAACAGTTGAAAGACAGATATCAAATCAAACTTCCTCTTCTATTCTCATCATCTTATCTTCGAGAATAAATTTTGTATTCAGGTTGAAGAATAGTTTAATCTTCCGCAATTGAGTCTGTTTAGGAATATACTGAATACCCTTAGGAACGACCCTTCTATTAAATTTTGTGTTACTAAAGGTCTGGTTCAACCTGATAACGGATACCTATTCACCTTTTTATACGCATTTCTAGATCGTACCATAACATAGGGCTGACACATACATAACATCATCTTTTGTTAGATACATTGTGAGCAAAGTTCACAATGCTTTGCTTATCCAGTGATAGAGAATGTAACAAACTCACCTAAGCGCTTGTACTAGTATTAAGTCCGTGAAGTCGTGTAATTCTACGAATGCTTTGAGCACTGCTTCATTGAATTCTGAACGTTCACCAAGGTAATCACCGATCGCCGTTTTACTTAGGCCTTCACCTTTGTGAAGAAATTGTGCTACATCTTCTGGAGTTCGTTGTAGTAGGCCATTTTCGTAGAGGTATTCAATTCCTAAAAAGATAGAAAAATAATGTTTAGTAAATTGTGGAAACATAGGGTATTTCGTGGAAAAGTATGAAATAAGTACTTTCGAGGGAATCGAATCGTCTTATATTTTCAAAGCATTTATTATAAAATCATACGTTTAAGTCCACTCATTCAACCGCACCTGCTACGATATAAATATTTTCTTTAACCAGGAATCAAATTATTAATTTATTACTAAAAGTCGTGTTCTTAATTATTTTCAGTACCAGACTATGTCTGTATGAACGTAAAATGTGTGAATAATAATTTATGCTGTCTTTTCGTTTTTTTTTCTCCAAGCTGGGACCCCGCAGTAGTCTTCAGCATAGCCTTGGAAGTGAGAGGACCATTCGACACTTGGCAACAATATGCATGTCAAACCATTATATACACAACGATTTTACAATCAAAATAGTACACAATGTTTGAATGTTTATGAAATTTATTTCTCCTATAGGTTTAAACAGTTAACAACCACTCCTTAGGTAATTATCCAGATTTAGTCCTTTAAATGTCTCACATAATACATCTTTAAAGGTTTCAATCCAGACAGTCTAAAAGCCTATACTTGAGGTTCGTTGTGATGACGTGCACACTGTTGTGAAAGCGACCGGTGACCGTGTCTGCACCCATTCAGAGCTGCATTCGTAGCAGCTATGGAATGCAACTTCCATTCAAACAATGCCAACTTGAGAAGGCTACATTGCAACTCAATACAAAGCAGGTACTAAAGACTTTAAATGTTATTGTATATTCCCAGAGGAAGAAATATGTATTATGATATGGTCTTGAGGAAATATTACAATGTTAAATATTGATATGACAAGGAAAACAACTCAATAAATGTACTGTATTTTAATGTATATATGTTTATTACTGCTAAATTTAAAAAATTGACACAAAGTGAAGTTGAACATTAGTCGCCATGGAATGATATCAGTCACGCTTACAAAGAAATTAAATTCAAATATTAAATTCTACCAAAGTCCTAGGAAGTAGGAAAAAATTAGGAATGTACAAATTTATAGACCTGCCAGTATATTAAACTGTAAGGAAATTCGTGACTATGTCTTTGATGTTAGCACAAGGAAGAACATGGTAGATATAAGGATATGCGTAAAGAGTTTTGATATGCAAGGTCGCCAAATTGATCTTCGTGGCGATCTATGTAATAAACGTGAGGCAAACCAGTATTTTTTATTTAGGTATAATATCACGTCAATATGAGATTACAACGCCAGTGATGGTAAGCCGTAATACCGTACGTACCAACGTAAAATTAAGTAGGTAATGACAAAAATCACTTTCACTTAAAACTAAGAACAAATACACGATAAAGATTTAAAAGTCGAAGAAGTCAAGAACATATTGGAATACAGGGTGTACATCGTCTACATGACTTTTACCCCTTTTTTTTAACGTGAGGGAAAATCCTCATGGATGCTATGCCGGACTCCTACTGACTAAAAAATCTCACGTAACGCCCAACAGCCTGTGGTTGGGAGCCCCGGGTGGCCCTCGGAAGGATGTCCGAGGACTCCCAACAGACCTACGGCCTCCACTGCGGCCTCGCCCAGGGGGTGGTTCGGGTGCTATCCCGCGTCTTTGGGGGGTTTCGGGTGTGATCCCGCTTCTAAGCGGGCCGTGCGTGAATTCCTCACATCACGCTGCCGTCATGGGCCTGCTTCTGTAAGGACGGTGAGCGACCCTCTCTCCGTCCTCAGGCCCCCGCTCATGGAGGCCGATAGTCCGACTTTTACCCCTCCGGCACATCTTGAAACAGATTTAGCTCAAAGGTAAGCAAATTAGGTGATAGACTCCATTTCCAAATTCAGGCAAATAAAAATTCAATAAATAAAATCCTCAATAGTCAATTACGACCCGACGTCACGTTGACAGAAAAAATCCCTACAAAACCCAAATCGTTTTACGTCTGTTCATGACGTCATCCGCCCACACAAGATCAATGACGTACCTAACTTGAGCGAGGGCTTTTTGCGTGGGTAGTGGGTTCAGACTTCATTTACAAATGCAATAAAATACTTGTACAAAAGAAATTTAATTTTCTAAGAGGAGTTGAACAATTTCTTAAAACACAGTGCAGACTTGCAGACTGTATCTCTTTAAGTGCACAAAAAGGTTTCCAAATATAGAAACTCAATTGTACCTACGCTTAAAGCGGGGAGTGGTCCGCCGGTGTGGAATTATAGGGAAACCCACGCACAAAGACACGTGCCTCGTGACACCATGGATGTTATTACAGGGAAATCTTCCCGGAAGATGTCCTGTACTGTATGCAATCATCATCTATACAGTTTATAATAGAATCCCGTACCTTTAGACAAGCATCGTTCTGTGTATGTCATTCATTCTGAATGAGAAGAATACGATATGTCTTTTTCTGTACTATACAGAAGTCCTGCAACAGTTGAAATAGTAATCTTTATTTTTTATTTATTTATTTATTTATTATTAAAATCCCCTTACAACCATTCTTACAGGCTAGCCTAATACAATGGTAGCAGAACTTATTTAATCTTTAATTATGTTACAAATTCATATATTATAATAAAGTGAAATATCCATTTAAACAATTTTGTCAATTTTGCAAATAACTACCCAGTTTAATGTCAACTTAACAATGTCAGGTGAAAATGTCACAAAGTCTTAGAGATATCCATATCATAGAACTGCACAATAAATTCAGATATACCATTTAAAATACACATTAAAAGTTCTAACCTATCATAATATTCAGTCATATTTCATGAATAATCTTCCCATCTTAATTGACCGTGTCATAGAAATATAAATAAGAATCAAATAAATAATATGTACAATAAATCATAAATTAGTATTAGTAACAACAACAATATCATAAAATTAGATTCTAAAATCAAATTCGAGACATACCTACACTATGTTTAAATATTCCATAAAATAAAATCGAATAGAAAAAAAACATATTCATATCTATACATACACACACATATACACATATATACACATATACATGTGTATCCATACACATATATATATATACATACACATACACACATATACACACACATATCTATATTACAGAGTCGAAAACAATCTATAAATAGATACAATTCATTCAAATTAAATATTTTATCTACAATACAATTAACCATGCTCTAAAAATTTAAAAAATAAATACAAAGATCATAAACAATCAAATATTCTTATTTAATAATGTCATTCCTCAATTAATTCAATTAAATTGTTAATTATTTCCTCAATACAATAAAACTCAACCTGACCATTTGAGACAACTACTAACTATGATTAAAGCCACATTACAGCTTTATCATACATACTGTTGAGAATACATGGCCCTTGTGAACTCACTCAGTGTACACGCGAACAAATCAATCCTCCGGGATATCCCGTTCAGCGCACGCAACGTCCGCGTCAACGGCGCAAGCTGCAGTAGGTTTGTACGCGCCCTTGGAATGTCGAATAAGGGCGGCTGCCTCCGGCGGCCCATGTACTTGTCCGGAACATACAGACAGACCGTTTGCAGAACAGCCTGATTATTTATGTCCCCTCTTAATACTTTAAAGATGTACGTGGCTAATGCTACTTCTCGTCTTAACTCAAGCCTACTGTAACCCACCATACCGAGGACAAACAACGTAGGATACAGTACCGGATATCCCGGGTATACCCCATACCTCTTCATATACAGGAACCTGATAAATTTGTTCTGTATACGTTCGAGCATTAATTTATACTTCTCTTCCTGCGGCGACCAGACAACCGAGTTGCTCTCCAGATGACTTCTCACCAGTGCCTCAAATAGTGCTTTCAATGCTGCAATGTTTGTAAATTGATTTGCTTGCCGTAACACAAATCCTAAATTACGATACGCTTTTTTACAAACATAAGTTATGTGCTGGCGAAATTTGAGATCAGCCACAAATTGAACCCCGAGATCCCTCACTTCACTGACCCGCTGCAACGGAATTCCCTCTATGTAGTACTGGCGCTGAGGCGGATCCCGAGCGCGAGTAAATGTCAGCACGGAGCACTTGTCTATATTAAAATAGATGTATTTTATACTTCTTTCTATACTTTTACTTTTATTTCTATACTTGTAGTCATTTAAGCACAACTGCACAACCGTAGCATTATCTACATTTTGTAAAGTTTTTGCATGTGAACGTAAGTACGGCCTAATAGCATTTTACTAGGAATATAACATACAGGCTTTAAATAAGTAAACTGGTATTTCTATCTTGCTGCATGTTAAATTGCAGTGCAGATAGCAGCATGACGGATCGTTGGCGCTAAGTGAGCCAGTCTGTGGCGTTCAAGTGCTGCAGTCTGTGGAGTTCGCAACAATAACAAGCTTGTTAGCGAGTGAGAGGATATTACAATAAAATACGAGTTGAACTTTTTATTTTACAGCCCCATCGATATTTTTATTGGTGCTCAATTTGGAGTACATATTGTATAAGTACGATGAATGTATAATGAACATCCATCGTATTCAATATGTACTCCATGAAAGTCATGGTCCAGCCAGCATGTATGAATGTATTCATACAGTCTGGCTGAAACCATGACTTCCCAATTTCATAATGTTTCTGCTAAGGGCAATCTTTACATGCCTGTCCTTAAAACGTGTACGAATGGATGGAATGTCAACTAAGGTACATCTGACTATGAATCATCTGTAAATAAGACTGCCAATGATAATTTGTAGAAACCTTCACAGACTATAAAAGATACACACAGAGAGGCTATTGAATGCAGTAACCGTTCGCCATTACTTTAACAAACAAAATTATTGACAAACCACAGCGAACACCACCAAAGCGCTCTGTTGAGCAATATTAATGACGTAAGACTAAATCGTGACGTCAAATAAAAATCCAAACCACAACTTGATTTTACTTTCAGGTGAGCATTCTATTGACAAGAACTGGGTATCTACTAAGATATGACGTCAGGCATAAGACGTATCAATTAGTTTTGTGATAAATCTAGAAACACTTTTAACCGTAAAACAGTGAGGGCCGTTCTCCATAAAATGAAAAAAAAAAAAAAATAATGCCATTATGAAGTGTTCGCTATAAAAACAACAACGTCATAGGGCAACTCCCTTAGCCGATATTTTTATACTATCCATCATTTTAGACTCAACTCGTAAATTGATGGCCTGTTAACGATATGGCTTAGCAAATTGACATACGGTACACGTAAGTCGGCAGGCAATAAAGTTGATAAGAAACATGATTAATGATAAAAGATGCCTGTCAGGCAAAGTTTACTGTTACCCAGCTGAGTAATGTGTCCCAATGTAATATAATTATGGCAAACTATTATGGAATGAAATGGAAACTTTGCCTTCAACTTTGCCGCGAGGGAAATATAATAGAGAGCCTATTTACACAGTCTGAATATGAATAGTGTTACTGGGAACACTAATTGTATAATTTCTAGGTCCCTTCTTCAACATTATCACAACGTTCACCTTTGCGTGAAAGGGATGCCTTTGACGCGACGTTATATTAAATAAGCCATTAAATAATTTTGACTGGATTTTACATGAAAATACTCCTATGTGCGTCACTTAAAATAATGAAAAAAAAAAATCAATAAAAAATAAAACCGACTTCCAACAAATCCTGAAAAATAAAATTTACTTAGCACAAAGTAAAATGTATTTTGATTTATCAGATTTTTTATTCAATATCATATTGAAGTCGGCGCCAAGTAAATTCATAGGTTTAGGGAGGTATTATTCATGGCACCAACTTCAATATTATATTGAATAAAATCTGATAAATCAACTACATATTACTTTGTGCTAAGTAAATTTTATTTTTCAGGATTTCTTGGAAGTCGGTTGTATTTTTTATTGAAAAATTTTTTTTCATTATTTTAAGTGACGGGTGAACAGAAAAATATATCTATCTAGGTGAAAGTTCTCACCAATACAAATTAATCAAGCCCCAACACAAGGTAGCTGCTGTAAATCGTTAAGGAATTCCCTCGAATCTCTTTTGGTTCCATCATCAGATCGACTCCAGACCTTTATTAATGGTAGTACATTAAAGCACTGAATTAAAAAGTTAACAAACGCACTAGTTGTGCCTATAATGTTCGGTGGTTGCCCTCGATTTCTCCAGGATCCCATCACCAGATCCTAACCTGGTTATAATGGGACCACCTCAGAAGTAAACCCTATTCAACAAAAAAAAATTAAAGCCATCTATAATTGACGGTGAACATACATAAAACATTGAGACCTTTTTTTTTAACTTGGATCTATCAATCTAGGTATAAAGTTCTGGTCAATACAAATCAATCGAGCCCAAACACAAGATAACTACTGTAAATTGTTTAGTAATGCCCTCGACTGTCTTTCGACTCTATCATCAGATCGACGCCATACCTTCATTAAAGTGTAGAACATTAAAGCACTTAATTAAAAAGTTAACAAGCACACTAGTTGTCTCTACAATTTTCGGTGGTTGCCCTCGTTTTCTCCTAGATCCCTTCATCAGATCCTGACCTGGTGAAAATGGGACCACCTCAGAACTAACCCCTATTCAACAAAAAAAAATTTTGAAATCCGTCTATAATTGACAGAATTATCGCTTGACATACATAAAAAAAAATACATACAGACGAATTGAGAACCTCCTCCTTTTTTTGAAGTCGGTTAAAAAAAGGAGTCAATTCTCCTACTAATCTCTCTCCATCGTTAGCTTAGTTCTTTAGTGAACGTAGCTAATACTAATAATTATTATTTTAACTACCATCCTGGTGTACTAGCGATGGAAAAAATAAAGGTTATTCAAAAGGTTTTGAGTATTGATAGATTTTAGGCCTCAGACTAAAAGAATATTCTTAGGCGTATGTCGATTTTCTAACTAATAAACACTTAGCTGCGTTGCTATAGACAGCTATGAAATACGTCGTATCATGGATTACCTATGTATTATCATAGGGCACCCAGTTAGAATCACATTCAAAAATAAAAGCGACGTTCGAACAATAACAACCCTTACCGTTCAATATCAGATTGACCTATAAAATACGTGAAAGTAGTCAGACAGTCTGGGCAGAGAAACGAATCGGGCGCCCACTCCGCTAAATTTATTTGGCTGGCACTTTGGCAACGTCCGAACTTCTTCAGATGCTTTGGATTGTTTTTCATAATACCCTGCAGTTGTTTTAAGGGTTCTGTACCTTAAATGGAAAGCAAGAATCCTTATAGGATCACTTTGTCCGTCTGTTCGTATGTCTGTCAATACCTCTATCTCAAAACGCGTGGGAGGTGTCGAGTTGAAATTTACACTGCTAACAAACTTTAATTAAGTCCATGAAACCCTGTAAGACTGTAAGCTGTAAAAATCAAACTTCTAAGTTAACGCAGAAAAAAGTAACGGCTGTTTATGTCGCAAAAAAAAGTGTATTTCTTCACTCTCAAGGGATTCAATACGAGTATTAATAGAATATTCCCGACAACATAGACCTATAAATTCTTGAAAGTATGTGATTCCTGAACTTCTTGTTCGTGAGCAAAAACTACTAGTAATCTAGGTACTTAGTGTAGTCTAAGAAATGGAGATAATGATGTGCATATTTATGTGTGCACTAAGTACATCATTAGGAAATGCAAAACCAACAAGCTGCAAAGTCCGCTCATAGGAGCACTAGAGCGCTTGTGACGCTGTAAGTATGCATTCAGAAAAGTAGAAACTTGTACCAAAGCCTTCCCGGACTCTCAGCGAGCCAGTTATTCCTGTCAGCACGTCTTAATTAATATTTACTGAAAGAGGTTACGTTACAAGCTAAAATAGCTTGAAAAACATGGAAGAACTTATTTACTGAAAAGTGTATCGGTAACATGAAATGATCTATTACCCTAACATTGCCGATGATTTATGTGCATGTCTAAAATATAGTCCGTCCAGTAATTTGTATCGTTACTTGCAGAAAACCTAACAACCCACATCGTCATGCATATCTGAATTAATTAGTAATTTGTGGTAGTTGTGCAATATTCCACTAAGCCATTATCGTTTAATATCTATTAAATAAAAATAGGGAACAAGACACCCGTGTCACGCTGCTGTAGAATGCTGATGGCCATGACCATCATCAGCATTGAAAGTGCTGTCGCCTAATTTTATGGTGACAGACGTAGAAGAGGCAGCAAGAAACGAGAAAGTACTTTCTCGTGTCGCTGAAGATATGAAATCCCAAATAGATCTCTGGGAGTGACGGTCCGGGTCCAACCCTGGCAGGCAGCCCTAAGGTAGCAGCGTGACTGGTTCCAGAGCGCGTCTCTATGTCCTTAAGGGAAATTGATCCCCAAATAATGATTAAATCGCCAGGGCTGGTCAGGCTCTTGCGAACATGTCATTTAAAATGTTTTCTGCATCGGTATTCCCATTATTGCACCAAATGTACTTGGGGGTAAATAAAGGGACAAAACACTCATTCCTGTAAGTATAATAGAATGACGTAATCTTTTTAAACGCACTAGCAAACAATATTGAACGTTCGCAAAATGTTTAGTGTATTCCTATTGTCTTTCATGTCCGTGACTAATGAGTGTAATGACATAGAATGAATAGTTATGTAATGATGTCAAAAGGCAAGGACCTATGCATGAGAAGGTGCTATAGATTTAGTGACATTCTTTCTAATGCCGATTAATTAATTACATTTGGGGATAGCGGACGATTCCAATTCGAACCGAGTTGCTTTCAAGCTAAACCGATTTTGGTGAATTCTGGCACACGCTTAGATGCCAAAAACGTCTTGGCAAAATGAAACTTCGCCAGTCAAGACTGGCCGCAAAATTTTAGGGCACTTTCTGTTTTTGCCCGCAGCAATAACCGAATAGTGATAAAGTATTGATATTATATTTAAGTATTACTTTTACAACTGACAACCATAATAGCCGCTATTAACATTCGAGGATTGGACGACAGTTAAGACTTAAATTATATAATACGCCTTAGGAATTTATTGACAGCACATTTTATCAATTTGAAGTCCAGTTCCTTACATGTAGGAGTGCCTACGACAGGTGTGAATTGCAGGATTATAGAAGAATTTGCTGTGTATGTCGTCTGACCGGCCGCGTCGTGGGAACTATACACCTGCCGTTCTGAGAAGGGCTCATTCCTTTGTCTTATCAAGAACATTAATGAAATCATTTAATCAATACAGTATTTCCATATCTTTTGTACACTAAAGGATCTGTTTTTGACATATTAAGTTTGTCAAAGTCAATTGTCTACCTAGCAGTTTGCTAAACGACTTATCTGGTTCTGGGAATAAATTCTGTGTAGTAGGGCAATAACAACATTGAACGGAAAACTATTACAGATAAATTGGCGTTATTAAGCCACGAATAATAGTGGACCAACTGAGAAAATGTATTTATCGAAATAAAAAGATTATCCGAGTAAAACTTTCGCACTAGAAGCTAAGGAACTCTACATTGCGCATGACTCGACACGAATTAGTGATTTCTGGTTAGGTATATCAACTGGAATGTCAACAGGCGAAACAAAGTACTACGTGGATCTGAAGTATAGAAAGTATAATATGCGCCTGGACCTGACACTCTTTCCCCACATTGCCAGTAACTAAAGGAGCAAAAACAGTTTTTACATGAAATGTAATTAAAAACAAGTTTTCCTACTTTCGTAATTTCTCTCTATTCCAGTAATTGAACAGAGAGGCTTCTGCTAGTTTTTGTGCGACACAACAAACTGGTATTGCGGGCATTGCGGCCCTTATCGTACAGTCAGCACCAATAATGTAGACACAAATAAACACACCGTTTAAATTGCTCATCATTCATCATTTTCTTGTCCTTATCCCAATTTATTTGGGGTGGGCCGAATATGTCTTCTTTCATTCTTTTCTATGTGGTCGTCGTCTCATCATTCACTACTTTCACATTCATATCATTATTAACCTTAGACCATATAACACGGGACTAGCCTTTGCGAACCACCGCATACAAAAATATTCTGCCAGTTTTCATACAAATGAAGGGGGAAACACAAAGACATATAAAATTTCATTGCATTTAAAAATGTATTTATCGACAAACGCGTAATGGCTGTTGTGTGTTAATTGTTATTGTACAGTCAACTACAATGTAATGTACTAGTTTAATCATATAAAATGATGTACTGATGTACAGGCTTTTCATAAAGCCAAAAGACCAAATGGTCATGTGCAATGGCAGAAAACAATGCTTAAGTAAGGCGCATCCTGTGGTTAGATGATCTAAGTTATTAACACACTACTAAAATAATGTCTTATATGGATAGACTTCTGTAGTGCATTTTGAAACTTCGAAGTGAGTTATAATAAAATTTTGATATTATTGCGTCCATTCGTTTCTATAGTATTCATACTAACTGTGCCCTTTCTATAAACGTATTTAGTTCTGAGCTCACCTTTCTTTGGGTCCATATTAAATTTCTTTCTTCCTATACTCATCTGCTTGGCTTTACTATTTTGTTTACACTCCTCCTGGCCATCCAGCGCCTCCAGCTCAGCAACCACTTCGCCGAGTTCATCTTTGAGTTGCTGCAACAATACAATTTCATAATTAATCACTTGCTTGAAGTTATAACTATTTTGTATGATAAATAAAATACCAGACATTAAGGTCATTTAAAACTGAGAATCCAACTATATCGACATTCCAATATGAGATCGTGTATAATATAAACGGTTTTGTGTAAGTGACTAGCGGAGACAAGGCGAACCGCAAGCGTATTCGATTCAACTACCGCAGTTTGGTGTTAGATGTCGAATGTGATCCGCACTCCATTAAAGGCCTTCTGACTGTACTTACGTAATTTGCATATTATGCGTCTTAATTTATACAGATGAATATATTATGTTACTGTTGTCAAAGTTTGTCAAATAATATTGTATTAGACGAACCATATAGGATAGAAATAGGACATTGTTGATAAACGTAAAGAAAAACCTAGCCTAAATGAACGCAATGCTAATGACCCGACAGTGAAAATAAACACTATAAACAGCAGTAAAATAGTGTGCGTTAAAGCGTTTTGCAACTTTGAATATTAAGGTGAAGTGGGACTCAAAATACATAATTTTGACATATTTCGAACCAATTTTGCAACGGTGTTAACAAAGATTTCACAATTTTTTAAATGGATAATTATTATTAAGTATATTGACTAGGGATGTCAGTTCTCCAAAACACGATTGAGTAAATTCGGCTCGATAGAAAATAATCCCAAAGTTCCCTCGAATCTGTAAATTTACCTGTGACCGCCTTGACTATAATCAATTTCATTCAGTAGTTATATAATGTACCACACTAATTTTTTTTTTCCATGTCCCTAATAAGTTACCTCGAGGTCCTATGCAGTTATTTATTAATTAAAATCATATTGTTTTAATAAAAAAAAACGTTTTGTTGAGCGGGAGTGCATTTTGCCGCTATCAGCCACCTCACAGAGCTCGCTCAGTCAGCCGACAGGCTTCGTTGAGGACACCCGTATACAACTTTGTCACGCCCGCTGACGTAATTCGCTGCCGTAGTAACGAAAATAGGTAATAAAAAAAAGGAAGTATTCAAGGCTTAGCTCAAGAGCGTAAAAATATCGCATCTGTTTGGGGAAGTTTCTTTGGTGTATTATATAAGTTATAGTAACGTTTTCATACTTTCCAATACAAAGTTTGACTGATGCCACATAATAGATGAATGCCAGAAGATTCACCTATAAATGCGCTCATGTATGTGACGCCCTGACCGAGCGTATAACATGTACATTATTTAAATTAATATTTAAGTAAAATCAATGTCATAACGAGTATAATACTAATGACTGATAAATCAGTGGGCCAATTCTCCTAAATTTACAATATAACAGTAGGAATAAACATTAATTGAGTATATAATAAATTAAACTCAAAAAATTGGTATTCTTCTATCCAAAATTACAGCTTTCAAGGCACGTATTGCGTATTGTTGATATTCTCGTAGTCTTACTTTACTACTCGTGTGTCGTAGTTGATGTAGGTAGGTATTGAATTTGAAGTTGTAAGTATGAGTTTCTTTTTTTTTATATTTAGCTCGCCAAATTGACGTCGCCACCAGCCTGATATAAGCCGTGGCGCATCTAGCGATTGGGGGCCACTTCTGACAGTGTGGTTGGGGGACTTTCTGTTTCGACAGTGGTCCTCAAGTTGGCGGCCCTGTGATGTGCCTCTTCACGCTCCTCTTGAAGAACCCGGGATTGTAAGATGAGGGAAACAAGAGTGCGGGCAGGTCGTTCCATGTTTTTATAGTTCGACAGAGGAACGATCTTTTGAAACGTTCAGTTCTGGCGAAGATTCTCTCCACTGTGTGTGAGGGTCATCTTTGCCCGGCACGTGTTGTTCGGAATCGGAAACAAGAGGGTGGGATCAGGTTGAAGAGCTCTTCAGAACATTCGCCGTGATACATTCGATAGAAGGCAGCCAAGGACGCTATGGTTCTTCGCTGCGCCAAAACGGTTCGAGGCCTCCCGTCACCTCAGTTTGAATTTTAACCAACAGTGAACTGAAAATAAACAGCTTACATACAACCCGATACAGTCAATACAACCCTAACTTTGTTTTTAAGCCATAATGTAAAATAGTAATACAATGTTCAATGGATAGTGGTACCTACATGTTAACCGCTAGAAGATGATTTTGTGAATATATGTTACTGAAAAGGCCTGATGATTTAATATGACTTACGAATTATTAATTATGATATATGAAAGTCTGTGAAGATATTAGTGACAAAATCACGTTCCAACGGTTGAGCAGATCTGGCTGAAATTGATGGCCTATTATAATTATTTTATGCTTTTCCAGACTGCAATGTATTCTTGGACATATTATACACTAGCTGACGCCCGCAGCTCTGCCCGCGTCTAGTTTTGTTCCCGTTTCCGCTTTCCGTGGGAACTGATTGCCGGGATGAAAAGTGGCCTATTTGCTATTAATATTTTAATATAATGTGTTATTCCAGGCCTATATCTACCCCTGTACTAAATTTCAGCTAGATCCGTTTAGCCGTCAGAGCGTAAAAGAGTAACAAGCATCTACACTCACAAACTTTCGCATTTATAATATTAAGTAAGGTAAGATAATTTAGAAAATAGTATAAAGGCTATTTTATCCCTGGATATGACCCAATGGTAGAAGGGAACGCAAACAGAATTCTACACAGCTGAAGCTGCGGGCAATAGCTATGCGAAGTGAAACGTAGAATGTTTAATTTAGGAAATGGTAATCATTTGGACAGGACTAAAGCCTAGTCTAGTATCGAAATTTATTCCTTTACACCCTTGCATATATGCAAATAGCAATATTCGTTTTTGTATATTCTTCGTTTTCTTAGCCAAACGGGACCCTATTACTGAGACTTCGAAGTCCGTTTGTTCATCTGTATCTCATGAACTAGGCAGTAATACATTTCAAAGATGTGTTTCTGCTACCGCTGTAACAACTATGTATAATAACACTAGATAAAGAAAAAATAAGGTTACTCCCATACAACGTAATCTTCTGGCGTTTTTTTTTGTTACGAAATCCTCATCAGTGTGCCAGTCCAACTTGAACCTCGGCCGTTTTTACAGTTCCGTATCCAAAGGGTAAAAATGGAACGAGGAGAAAGTATTGCCTTTTGAAAATGCTAAGAGGCAAAAGCGGTCAGGTGTAGAGTAAATAAATGCTGTAAAACAGTACAAGTGGTGGTTATTCAATATGCGCTGCAGGTTCCACCAAGTGCCAAGAGTATAAATAATCTGTAATAACGCGACCCTATTACTGAGACTATCTATCTGTCATCTTATGCACCACTGCGATAGCTAGGCATTTGAAATTTACGAATCCTAAGAACAGAAAAATAAATTAAGGAGGGCTCCCATACAGGTATATTTTTCAGTCTTTTTTGTACAGAACCCTCCTTTTTCCTTTTAAGGAAGTACCAAAAAATATAAACAAAGGATAGGGGCAGCAGATTCTTACTTTTTCAATAAACCTGGCAAAAATCGTCACAGGTAAAAAAATAAATTGAAGTACTTCTTAAATATATTATGTTCTATTCTTATTATGAAAATAAATTTCATTACATGTTAGTGATAAAAATTGCATCAAAATCAATTACGTATTTGCTCACTAGTAGAAGATCTAAAGAGGTTTATCTAAACAGGGCGAAAAAAATTGTTATGTAAACTTGTACTTCTGTCAATGATGTCAATTGCGTAGTGAACGGGATAACGCGCGAAAACGTTTCCGACGCACGGAGCGTCCCGAACATCTTGCGTCTGCTTCACCCCCTCCGAATCGCTTGAGACACAATTGCACTTCGCCTTAACTAAATTTGGGTAATAAAACTTGCCAAGTTATAAATTCAATATCAATGAAAGTTACAAAATTTTTAGGTGAAGTAATTTAAGAGCGTTGTGCCTTTTTATTATACTTTTGAGATCGTTTAAGAAAGTGCTACAAAACTTGGCACTCACTCAGATTTCAACTTTTTTTGCCAGCGGTCAACCTCTGACGTCTTTTGCACCAAATTTGGCCACTTCTTTTTCATATTATGATTATTCTTTGAAAGTTTGATATTATATTTTCCTTCATTGATTCGATTTATTCCGATCAACTAAATAGTCACGTATTCGAACTTTCTCTGGTAAACAGATCAGACTAATCACCCCCGTCTGTTGTTGTCATCTTAAGTTAGATTAAAGACGAACATCACAAACAAGATTGGGAGATCACGATTACGGCTAATAGTTTGTGCTCTATAAGCTTCACTTGCAAAATGAACCGACATTTACACAACTTTTATAAGAACATAAAAATATTTGTTAGTTGGTAAGAAATTCTGTTACGATGACAATAATAATATAAAGACACAGTCTATAAAGAACGAACTACAAAACATTTTCAGGACTACCCAACCTATGTTATAAGCTCATACAAACTTAGCCCAGTTGGATACTACAAAGCAAGAAAGCAGAGAGCAAACAATATTGTCGTAGGTTGCTGGTAGCTGGTTTTGTAAGGCTCTTCGAGTTTGCATGACTTTTGTTGTGGATACAACGTTCAACCCTGTACCTTCCAAGAATCGTATTCGTGAGCATGCATTTTAAAATGTCGTGCATAATATTATGTACACAACGACCTTGTTTTAGCCAGTCTGCATAAATTTTGTGAGTCAGGAATTACAATCAATAATATTTGATTTTCCGCCAACCTGAATAAAGTTTACGATAAACAAGCCACGTCAAGGTTTTGCGTGCATTTTGTTTTAACTGTAAAATTGTGTAATTGTTATTATTGTAGCTGGTGCACGAAGAACAATTGAATGCTGAACGAATAAAACCGAGCATAAAGCGAATGTATTACCAGGTGGGTCGAGGCTAACTGCAATGGACACACACGCTGATCGAATTGCGTTTAGAACAAGGGAAAGTCAGAAACATCTAATCAATCTATGAATATCTAAGTCTTCTATGAATATCAAATGGCAAAAACATAGTTGCCGTATGGTTGCCGATGAAACAGAAAACAGAAATGCATCGGTATGTAAAATACAATGCTACTCAACAATAGGTCTGTTGCCCTTCCGCTTTTGTGTATAGATCCAATTGATATGACAATGGATATGACTATTACATGGGTACAAAAACTATGATTGTGGCAATATGTGGGTGCACGTTGCTCGTTCGCTCTAACTTTGCAGCTCGGCTCCATACTAAAGTCGAATTTTTAATTAGACGAAGTAAATTGACAGCAGCTAATGTCACTTCTTCATACAATGTTGCGTATTTACTATAACGAAGTGACATTAGCTACTGTCAATTTACTTCATCTAATTAACAATTCGGGTATACGCCTCTACGCCAGCGGCAAAGTTAGAGCGAACGGGTAGTACTGAAGGTCTCCCTGGGTAATACCTGCATTGACCTACTTAAGTATTTCCATGTACATACACATAATATATTTGAAAACCCCTACCATCGCACAGTTAGAAAAATGAAATAAAAATATACCGACGAAGGCACAAGTCTGTCTAGTCATACAACACCAGTGAATAAACCGTAATAGAAGCTCAAACAAGCCCACAATGGAATTCCTACTCTGTAGCTACGGTCTGGGGCTCGGCTAACAATATTTGCGGTCCGCTATCTATTCCCCAAGAGACGTGATACCGACCTCCCTTGTCTAGACGATACAACAAGTAAATAAGGGTCAAAATCGTACTGTATAGTACCGTTCATCTTCTACCTCCAACGAGCTCTTTTCTGTTGTGGCCATCCTTAATTAACTAATGGTGTACAGACAAATTTAACACGTAGTTTGCGTCATAATAATGTTATGAGTTTTTAATTGGCCATTGTTTAGTTCACCTGTATAATGCTGGGGTCAAGAAGTGTTAATTTTGTATTCTACGGTCAATGGTCTGTTGTAGGTACTTTTCGCTAACAATATTTATAATGAGACTACAAATTTAATGTGAACATAATACAAAAGTATTCAAATGTATTAAATGTTTATGTAGTTACTTAATGTGGTCACACACTTATATACGGAATTATTTATGCAGATTTAATGATTATACAAAAGATAATATAAATTATAATGTAATACATATTAAAACAAAAGGTACATTAAATAAACAAGTTAAAATAAGGAATTTAACATGTTCCTAAAAGTAAAGGGTTATGGTTATGACGTAACAAGTAATTTAAACTGATTGCAAAAATATTACATGATAATAATTTATACAAATAAGCGACGTACAGAGAACCTTATTCAGAACCATCTGATGCGCGGAACGATTGACAAGAAACAACACATCAAATCTTTCTGTTAAGGATAATATTGCTTTGAACTACTGTAATAATTTCTGTTCTACAAATTGTTGGTTACAATTTCCTCCGAAATCGCAACGCTGAAAGGCAGCAAGGGAGAATACAGACACATAATAACAATAAAAATAAGTAAGTAAGTGAAATCTTTTAACGAATTCACATTCCAATATGAAACAATTAAGTACGTTTAATTCAAGTTTATCTGAGTGCAATATGTATATGATCGAAGTAGACGGCTCTCATCTGCACTTGTAGCTTAATGCCGTCTAGACGGCTTTTTATTTACGTCGTATCAACAGGTAACTGGATTCTTATTATGAGAAAAATTACAAGTACAATGTACTGCTACTTAATAAATTATCGATGTTTTGAAGGATTCAGAGGTCGTTTTGAGAGGTGTTAAGAGTATTAGAGGGCTCTTTTGTTGTTGTATAAACGGAATAGAGTCTGTATGATCGTCCTTGATGGTCAATCAAAAGGAAGCTAAAAATAGTGTGATTTGATTTGACTCTTACTTACTGTACTGCCTACAAAAAAGAGGCCTATGTGTTTCATAGAATACAGATTGTGGCAGGCCAAAATCAAATTCAGGTTCGTCCACAAATACAAGGTTGTATAATAAGTTACTTATTTAAGCAATATAAAAGTTTCTTTCATAGCTACAGCACAGGAAGTTTGTTGACACATCTTTGAAAGTACGAGTAAATGGAGGTAGATACGAAAAGGACCCAACAAAAAAGCAATTGAACAGTATGTAGCATTTTTACTTTGAAGTCAATTATTACTATTGCTGTTTGTTCAATCGAAATATCGACTAATAGCTACCATCCGATGCTACTGTTGGAAAGCTTTCACCTTTCATAAGGCCTTTGATATTATCAGACAAAAGTGAATGCTGATTTATAAATTACTCTCGATTTATTATATTAGCACTAGTATGGAGTAGATATGTTTAATCTTATACTAACTGTTCGCTTAAATTTATTTAATTTTTTGGTTAGTATTAGTTCTGTTCTGAGGAATTTGAGCATCTTCCAAGATAATTGATTACGTGTACGCGAGTGCTTATGCGGTAGTAATTTGTAGTAGGTACATACTAAGGATTCTCTATCCAAAAGACGATCATTAAAATTATCTAAAAGCGGATAATTCTCTATACGGCTAATGTGAAATTCCCAGTATAGGCCACACTTACAAAATTAAACGCATTCTGGCATTGAACAGGTTTTATCTGATCCACATAAATGCCTTAAACGGGATATTCTCGGTTTGGGTAGGATTACGATAAAGATCGGAATTTTCTTTATCACCACTTTTCTAAATGTCGTATTTTGCAGATCATTGAATTGTATCGGAGAATTTGGAGACATTAAATCACACAGTGATTGTGGTGATTTGTAACTGCGTCGCTCAGTTCATTTGGATGCGACGGAGTTGATCCCGTAATGGATGGCCATTAAGTCTCGCGCAGTATAAATAGCGGGAGACACGAATATTCTGGTGTTGCAATTGTAAAGAAAATAGCTACAACGCGTGGTTTGACTCTTAATAACCTTTTAAATGTTTTCACGAAGACAAACCCGGCACACGTACTCATATGAACGTTTCACTGTAAGTGCCATGACTGCAATGAGTCAAACGTGTATGATTCATATACGTTTTGACCAATTTATTAGAAAATTTCAATTTACACGTAAATGAAAGTAAAATTTGTGTGAAACCTCATTCAATAAATAGTTATTACCAAAATCTTCGGATATTAAAACAACAAAAGAGCAGTCACATGAAATAATACGAATCCAAAATCGGTTCTTTAATAACACGTTATGCAACGTAATTTCGATGCAGTTACATGGAGATATTATGAGAATTTTCGTAATAAGTACACGACTATATCCGTTATATTAAACAATTGAACTAGGCAGTAAAAGTGTGACCCCAGAGTGTTATGTAACAAATTATTCAGCCACAGAAAAACTTTCTAGTTACAAACTAGTAATGTGCCTACCGATCTAAAAAACGGTATCATGACACGATTCCTCAATGACCGTAGCGAAAGCGTTTGCATTTTAAATGCAATTTCGTTACCCATTAGTTTAGATTGACAGAAACAATCTGAATCTTGAATTTCTGCAATGACTAAATCGTTCTTCGATTTTCCAAGCCCCATATCGGTTAATTGAAATATAATTTAGTCGTCGTTATAAAGGGCCCACCCTAATAATAGGACCGAATTGAAAGGTCAAAGTAATAGTATATTTGATATTTGACCTATCGTCTGACATAGTATTAACTTACGCTTTATAGAAGGAACATAATACACAAATGGTAATTCTATTTTAAACGCAATTATTAGTGTATGATGTGAGTGAATAACGCAAGCCCGCCACATGTGAACAATTACTTCAAGTTAAAAATATTTCTCGACAGCAAGCCACGCATATGGGAATAGTTATTCATATTACAAACCACTGAATTAGTTAAACACTTTAATTTTAAACTTCATGTTATAATTAGATTGATTTTAGACGAAACGGGAGTGTCCGAAATACATATTTTGACAGTTGTTAATGCTTTTAAATCGTGGACTCGTGGGGCAAGCCCGTAAATTCGTTTGGACGAATAACTCAAAATAGGTCCAAAATGAACAAATCGAAATGCCTATGTACTCTGTACTCTTTCTTCAAACGCTTCTTTGGGCACCTGAACTTGATATCGTTTACAATTAGGTAGAGGTACTATTATGATGATGATACTGTCATTATTGATGACAGTATACCTTATTTGTCTGCTTTATATGCAGTAGAGAGAACACGTGTGGGGCTGCAGTTTATGTTGTCTCGGTTTAGATTTCCGGGATAGACTAGATAAGGTAATGTGTTACTAGTATTTCCATAAGGAAACTCTTAATAACTTACATTACTCATAGGAACTCACTTCTTCGTAAATATTGCATGTTTGCAAATTATTATCTTCTAAGCGTAGTCCTCGTGGTTGTATCTGAGTTTTTCATCATACCACCTTCACTACTCTATCTTTGCAGAATCTACGATATTCGGGACTCCCGGCAGTAGGCGAATGGAAAAGCACCGTGTGGGTCTCATGAATGAGAATTCCACGCATAAAAAACAGAATCTACGACATCTCTGTTAATGAGGCCTTTAGATCCTCGTATAAATTTAAACCACATCACTGGGTCACAATAAACACAAATGTCATTCTCTAAAATTCTTGAATCTATCCACCATGCCACGACCCGGACAGGAGCAGAATGGTCAGATATTTTTTTATTTTATTTTTATACTACTTAGGTGGCAGACAAGCTTACGGCCCACCGGAAGGTTGGTAACCGTAGCCTATAGACGTTTGCAACACCAGAGGCGCTACACACGCGCTGCCGACCCGGGCGCAGGTTGTGACGACCCATAGTTGAAATTTTTCAAGCCGCCCATAAGGCCTTCAACTTGGCTTAACGACTGTCATTTTACTGACAACCGGGACCAACGGCTTATCGTGCCTTCCGAAGCACGGAAACGCTCGTAAATAAATGTCACAAAGTGGTCCACGTGGTGGTCACCCATCCATATCCGGCCATAGTAAATGTTGCGTACTGCAGTGATCGTTTACAGAACACTGAGTCCGCGGGGCCACGAGCGCTTCAAAATACTTTCTTCTACATAGATGCTGATTTCTCGAAGCCATCTACTGCAGTTTATTCATCTCCGCCACATGTAGGTTCTGATTGTGCAGCTGTATCACCGTTCATGCTTCACAATCGTATAAAAGACAGATCCATTTGTGCAATCATCTTCATAAAATCTATTGAGAGTGGACTATAAATCTAAATCAAGTAATGATGCATCGGGCAATCTTGTAATTCAAACTGCAAAATTCTGTTAGCAATTTTGTAGTCAGCTTCAATCAATTGCTTGGGCTTTTGATACAGAACTGGATGTTATTTTATTTGCTTAGATATTTTATATGAACTCCTTCCTTTGTCAGTCAGGTATAGTTTGGATCATGCAATATTGTTGGCACGTAATGAAAGCGAAAACGCGAATCCTTAGAGACTTTCCCCGCTTAATTCACTTTCCCGACACTATTCTATTTCGACACCGTTTCGAGATTAAAGTTACTTTCGATATTCAGCTTAAGATGACCAAGTTTCGTGAACTTTGTTGTAATTCTATAATCTCTAATCGCTCTCCAGAGAGTGCATGTCGTGTCGTACCTTCTATAAACATTGGATAGGGGTAGAATTTGATAGGACTACGGTTAAGTTCAACACAGCCGCGTCAAGTTCACTGCGGGCTAGGAAAGTGAACAACGGCCCGGGGTGCGTGACTCACGTGAACAAACAAACCATTCGGTTCCTCTGTACTTCCCCTCGCTAAGCTAACTACTAACTACCATAGGGTAGGGACAATGTGTTTAGTAACTCTCGTTCCGTGTTCAAATGTCTCCCATGTCTACAAATGGCAATTGTTTCATAATGTACTTAAAACCTTCCGTAACGTAAGCTTATTAGAATTATGTTTACTAAAAAAAATGAAATTAATGTTACCCACAAAAGTGTCGTACCGAATCGTTATGGAAATCTAAATCGTCAGGAGATAATCTTTTACCGTTCAGATACCCCTCAAGGACATAATGCTTTAAAAATCTATGAAAAAACGAATGTAAAATAAGTAGCAGTATCGACAGTGCAATCCCGCAACGTCAATCACTCCAGCGCCTAATTTCATAATAATAGGCCGTAGCTTTCACACATCGCACGTAATATGAAATCCTTTTGACTAGTAATTGCCAATTCGATAACTCACAATGATGGTAATTTCATAATATTTTTTTACTCCATTACAAAATATACCTACGATTTTTTCACAACTTTCAGGACGTATCCCTAGCACCACAGCTGCTAGGTTTATTACTCAACGGTTTAGTTAAAGTGTGCCAAGCTATAAATAATGCAGACCACTGGGTATGGCGACAGTTTTAGATCTTCAGAACTGGCAATATTTCCTAGTCATTACAGATGACTCTCAATCCCAACATAGATCAAATTAAAATCTAAAGTTCAAAAAAATTGCATCAACTACATTCATCAAGTTTCAAGGTCATTAATTAAGTTGCACAAGAAATTGAGTTATAAGTTACAAGGTTCGTTAATGAGATTATAATCTTTACACAGGCAATTATTTACATGTTATTTACACCATTGCAATAGAACAGACAAGTTTGAACCGCTGCCGCGCTGGCTTCTCAGGTGAAACGCCTTAAAACGAATCGTGAAGTGTTGGCACAGTTCCCAAACACGTCAAAAAATACATACGGTTTGTTACAAACGAAACAACTGCCAGCCCGACCTTTACACGCATAGAGTTATATATAATATCATTAGAGAGGCAAGCACGAACATTGCGTCTCGACAAAAGCACGGCTACTTATGAGCTGAGAAGACGCAACTATGAAACTTTTTAAGCAGTGACGGTAAATATATATCTGTCTCACTCACACGCGTACGGTGAACATCGCCGCCGCTGCGATTAGACAAAGACAAAAACATAAACATGACAAACGTGGGCCAGTGTTGACTACTGTATGAAATTTTTACCCACGATAATTAATTACTAAACAAATTTAAAATTATTATGTACCTATTTCATTTATTATTTTATTTCGGTTGAAACCGAAACTCACGTGTTCATATTTAAAAAAAAACCGGCCATGTGCGAGTCGAATTTAAGCACAGATGGTCCCCATACAAAAACGGCAATTTACGTTTGTTGTGTGGGGTCTTTTTCTCTTTTAGTAGGTATTTTTTGTTATGGCGGCAGAAACATACATCACCTGCTAAAAAATTTGCTCTATCTACCACAGTTCCTGCGATACAGCCTCGTGACTAACAAACAGACGGATGGCAAAGCCTCATGTCTCGTTCATAGAGTCTCGCGTTTACCCCTCCGTGCGCAAATCAGACTCACACCTGGCCGGTTTTTTTTGCAATATGTGCAGCAAGTTTCACCAAGTGCCATTAATCAACGGTAGATATAAATTTTCTCTGGTGTCCATTTTAGAAATTTCTCTACCTTAAGACGGGTTTCTCTCTTTTAAGTTTGAAATTACGCATGGATGCTATTGCGAACGCCTACTGACTAAAACCACACTGCGCCCTGCTACTGCCTACGAAGGGTGTCCCGGCTGGCATTTATTTGAGCGTATCCGACGTTCCCGTGCTTCGGAAGGCACGTTAAGCTGTTGGTCCCGGTTGCCAGTAAAATGGCAGTCGTTAAGCCAAGTTGAAGGACTTGACCAAGGTTGAAAAGTATCAACAGCAGGCTTTCACAACCTGTGCCTATCCATCTCAACACGGCAGCGGCAGTACGTCTCACCACATATGACGTGGGTTATATTCTTATAAAAAAGGTGAATTTTGGGCATATAATATGCCTCTGCCTACCTCTTCGGGGATAAAGGCATGACCATATCGCATCGCATCCCGATAGACCTTGGCTAACACTGCCGTCTCGCATAGGGGTCATATCCCGCGTCTTTAGGGTGGGTTCCCGGTGTACTAAACAAACTCTCTCCGAAACTACTGGACCGATTTGAAAAATTATTTCACTGTTGGGAAGCTACACTCCTCCCGGTGAACATCTATTCTTCTATCTAATCTATTCCCGTATTCCCACGGGAATGTTAACTACGAGGCTGAAACCGCGTGACGTCCGCTAGTATTCTATATAGACCATTAAAAAGGCACTTACTTACAAAACGTCTAACCCCTTCATTTAATACCAAACACGATATATTTTTTCTTAAATTTTTTTTTAACACAGTACTTTATGGCCGCTAGAGGGCGCACCATTAAATTCAGTGACACGATATATAGCTTATAACCAGTCGAACATCAAGGCGCTTCTAACAATATCTCATTAGTCCAGTTCTAATAAGTACCTAGTTGAGGAGCTCTGAGGGAATACATGAACATACAGACATACGTATATAGCCTGTCAAAATCATAACCCTGCCTTAGTCGAGTATATTATTAATGTATCTTTAATTAATTACTAATTCTCCCACTGATGTGGGTAAACCAAACCGATATTTTAGTGGTAACACTGAATGGCAATCACATATTTTACTTTCAAAATTCGATTATAGCGGTATTTACGCTGATATCAATGCGTAAATAGTATAATTACGTGTGAAAAGTAATTCTACATGACTAATTGTGTTTTTATGTTTTAGAATCGCAATCTTTTACTGTGCATTTGCCCATTTTGTCGCCCGGTTCAATTTGTACGTACGATTGGCGTAACGGCATCAGACTGAACTGACGTTTGGCTCACCTAAGCCTGTGGGCTTACGTTAGGTAGGCTTGATGTTGGCGCGGTCGTTAGTCATCTAGTCTTATCTATATCGATGTTTACACGCACATTAACAATCCAAGGCGCAGAGTAAATGGTAGCAAAATTTATTTCATATGTGCTAGTAATTCCATGTTAAGAATTCAGGTTTCGGGTACAGATGTACTAAAAGTACGTCCTTGTACACAAAATGTGTGCAAAGAATGAGAACCCTGGATTGAGTACCTACTATGTCTTGACATGCATATTGATCACAAATGTTTTACGAACTAGTACTGAAATGGAGTCTTTTTCTAAGTAAGTACCTACGTGGTTTAATGATGTTAATTTGGCAAGGATGATTATAAGAAGATTTCAAGACTGACGTGGTTCAAATTTGTGCTTATTGTTATCAAACTTTTATGGTTTTGACTTTTATTATTCAGTCAAAATGTTGCGGAATTATTAAAAATCACCATTCAGGGTAAGCCTACATTTCGGAATTTCATCTGTATGCTACTGATACTGGTTTAACTTGATAGTCCAAAAGCTTATTTGAGTTTCGACTTTCCACAAGTTCCTTTTTAATAAGCTTTTATTAGGTCGTCGTGTATGTAACTAACAATGTAATGGAATCTAAGGATACTAATTTAACCATCTTCCAAGGATCGTAGCGTCTAGAAAATTGGCAGATGTATGTAGTTCTGATGACAATGCAATAATATGGTACTGTCAAACTGATATAATGATGGAGCCGGAAGATAGGCACAGAAAACAAGTGGAATCTAAGGTAGCTAATTTAAGCAGCTTCCAAGGATCGTAGCGTCATGAAAATTGGCAGCTGTATGTAGTTCTGATGACAATACAATAATATGGTACTATCAAACTGATATGATGATGGAGCCGGAAGATAGGCACTGAAACTTCGATGGAAAAAGTGGAATCTAAGGTAGCTAATTTAACCAGCTTCCAAGGATCGTAGCGTCATGAAAATTGGCAGCTGTATGTAGTTCTGATGACTATACAATAATATGGTACTGTCGAACTGATCTGATGATGGAGCCGGAAGATATGCACTGGAACTTCATGATGGAATATCGTATTATATCTGTTTTTGGATTCGTCAGAAAAGTCTTGTACTGAACTTTGACCAGGCTTAGGTTCACAAACCTTTTTTTAATTGACTTGTAAAACTATGCAATGGAATCTCAGGTAACTAATTCAGGCATCTTCCAAGGATCGTAGCGTCATGAAAATTGGCAGATGTTTGTAATTCTGACAACAATACAATAATATGGTGCTGTCAAACTGATCTGATGATGGAATCGTAAGATATGAACTGTAACTTCATGATTGAACATCGTATCATAGCTGTGTTCGGATTTGTTAGAAAAGTCGTGTAATGAATTTAGACCAGGATTAGGGTTTAAGGTTATAACAAACGTGAAAAATATTGAAGTTAATATTGATTGTAAATATTGACATAGGTTCCTGCAGAAAATGTATATATATTAGAGTAATAATGACATATTTTCACATTAGTCGAACTCAGACAAAACACCATGTAATACAGAAATCCCTTCTAATATTATAAATGCGAAAGTAACTCTGTCTGTCTGTCTATTACGTTTTCACGCCTAAATCACTGAACCGATGTTGCTGAAATTTGTCAAAAAGATAGTTTGAGTTTAAGGGAAGGACATAGGCTACTTTTTAACTGACTGCACGAAAGGAGGGTGATGATTTTATGCAATAACGACTTCTACGCGGATGAAGCCGCAGGGAACAGCTAGTTAAGGTATAAATGTTGTGACTAAAAAGTATAAAATAAATAAATGGTTTAAAAACCCTAGAAAAATACGCTTTTATAATGCACGAAAAAACTAAAAATAAATTATTGATCGTTCAAGTTGCCTCTATTTCTAGGCTGAAGTGTAAACTACGTGCTTTTAGTTATAATATTTGATTGTAAAAGCGTGGGGCGCTAGAACAAGAAAGACTTTTTTGTAAGCAAATTCCTATTAATACTAATCCTTATATAATAAAAATCCTGGCGAAAGCTGCATGAGGCCGCACAAGACCATAACGTTTATATTATGCTGCCAAAGGGAACAACGCCTCTTCTTTCAGGCAATTAAGTAAGTAGAGTTCTTGTTCGAGAATGAGATATCTTTGGTTACAGTTAAAAACCTACCTATGAATTATCTAATAGAGATCCGTAACGGTAATAGGTTTGCTCCTATTACGCGGGCGTCACGAAAAACTGGCAAAAGTGGGTGTTGAAAATGCGTAGGCGTGATTAACTACTTTACTTTTCAAGTAAGTATGTTATGCATTTCAATTAAAGCCTATCATGGTTAACACATTTCCGAAATTTAAAATGATATTAATAATAGCAAAAGTCACAATAGATATATAAAAGCGCGACAGTGTAAATTAATAGTTTAAAAACACGAGAAAAACACGCTTTTATAAATGTGACCTTATCCTTAATCTGAGAAGACATCATGCAGCTTCCGCCAGTTCCTGTTCCAGCGCCCCACACTTTTGCAATCAAATATTATAACTAAAAGCACGTAGTTTACACTTCAGCCTAGAAATAGAGGCAACTTGAACGATCCATAATTTATTTTTAGTTATTTCGTGCATTATAAAAGCGTATTTTTCTAGGGTTTTTTAAACCATTTATTTATTAAATGTTTCCAACGCTGCCGCTCGCTGGTCCATCCGAACGTTAAATGTATTGGGTTTCAAGATCACCATCAACTTTTTTCACATTTTAACTATTTCATTTCACTATCAGTTTTTACTACAGCCCCTGATATCCATCATTCAACAGTTTATCGATACCCTATCCATAGACAAACCATAGGGGAAATCATTTCGGTAATAATGAAGTTTAACGAAGCCGTCATGATTGTATTCCTTTGATAATACGCTACTGTTAAATTGATTCAACTCACATTCAGGGTTACTTCATCGAATACACTGAATAGTACGAATAGTTGCGTATCAACGATTCGTTTGCAGCGAATTAGTTTCAATAACAAATCAAATTATAATGACGACATAGTTCAAGGAATGCTTATTAAAAAGTTCAATTGGAATCAACATCATCGGAGCCGTACCAATTTTGCTCATAAGAAACCCTCGTCTTAATTATTCTGTGTATGCTCACAGAACCAGAATAATACGAGTTTGTCACAATTACCATATCGCGGGCTTTAAGTCAGATGGTGATGTTTCAAAATTGTTTTAATTCTCCGAGTATTGTATTGGCTTGACACCCGAGATACACCTTATACAATTTTAAGGAACAGCTTACGATGTGCCAGTGAAGCTCTGCAGTGCTTCTCTAGGAAACAGCCTTGCATACAGCGCTGCCACATATCATCAGGTATAGGTGAGGAGGTATATCAACAAAACTGCTTTTTATATTAAAAACACACGAAGAGGGCGTTCGATTGATTAGTAAATTGTAAAACTTTTTATGAAGTAATTTAGTACTTATTTTATTTACATCATTTTTGTGTTTGTTGTAAGTGATAAACATAGACTTATAACACACGTTATAATTCTATGGTGATAAATAATTTCATTCACAATCTAGAAGAAAAGGAATCTTAAATTGGATTCAAAGCGCCAAAAGGGAAAATTAATTGTCACTTCACTGAAGAAGAGAATTAAAGGTCACTTGTAAAATTGCAAATTGGTATCAAAATCGATAATTCACCACTTAGCCGGTTTTGTCTATTTTTCAGATCCGTTGTGCATTCTATTCTAATTAGTTAATAGATATTGTAAGTAATAACCCGTCATTTCGTTGAAGCAAAATATTAGAAATACGCGTCATTAATTACTCGCAACATGAAGATGGAAATAAAAAAAAATCAATAATGGATCTCTAAAGCAACTCGAAAGTATCAAAGCTTATTATCGAACGCTTAATTTGCAATTACTTCCTCAGTAAAGTCGTTCCAAAGAGCAAGCTCCCGGCTGTCACAGGAAATTATTGAACTTATAGAGTCGTCATTATCATCCCTGTCGTCTTAAGGTTAAAGGTTGCTTATAAGAGATTGCTTTTTGAGTTTTTATTTGATGTTGACCTTTTACATTTGAGCTCCATAATTATTTTATTTGCTTGGAAATCCCTTAATCCGTCGATCATTGACTTTTTAGTCGGCAACGCATAGCCTCTTAATTATCAGTCTCATACATTCGTCAATGGATGATCAGAGACAGACACCTGCAGCTGCACCGTTAGCACTGCACACTCCAGCAGGTCTAGACAAGCGGCAAACCATTTTACCTCGATAATGCTTCGATATTCGATAATAGCACCGCGCCACTAAAGTCTTCTATATAAATCTCAGTTATAAAAGTCTTTGCGCGCTACATCGAAAACGATAGGCCTAAGCAGAGGTGTTCGATACAATGGATTTGAACACTGAAACCCTTGATGGGCTGATCATTACGTCATAATACATAAAGTATTTTTGGTCGATTTTGTACACACCTCCATATAGGGTTACCATATGCCAGGCTTTCGCCTGATTTGCCAGGCATTTTAGCACTTGATCAGGCGCCCGGCCGGCATTGTTCTATGTCAGGCGAAATGATTAATTGTAAAGAGTTGCATACCTATATTTTAACACATAAAGACTGGTTAAAAATGGCGTCATGAGATAATTTATCATTAGAAGTAAGAAAACGTTCAGTGGAATTCCTTTTTCATTTATTAAAAAACAAATCATTTATTAAAAAAAAAAATTTTTTTTTTACCTACTCTAATGTGTATGAAAATTGATGATTTCAAATTTAAAAATAATTCAAGCAATGTGTTTTACTTATTAATTAAAAATATTTCTTTTATTATGCGGCATTTTTCAAGAAAATCAGGCATTTTTCGTGAAAATCAGGCGTTTTTACCATGTAAATCAGGCATACATTTATTCAGAAATGGTAACCCTACCTCCATAAAGCTGAAATAGAGATATTGTGCTTTGGGATCTAGACAACTGACAAACATAAGTACTTAAATAGATATCGAAATACATGCATTATACATAGATAACACTTGATAACAAATATTTGCAGAGCTGGAGCAAACAATTGGTTTAAAATAAAAACGTCGTCGGTGTATATTTTCTTCCGCGTTTTCATTATATTCGTACTATCAGCGCGTGGCCCAGTGATATTTCAAATGTACTTTGTTCGGGTGATCGACCACTATTATTGGAGAGGTGTGTCACCTATTTTAAATGGACCTATGAATTTTGATCGGAATAACATCTAGGTGCTGTCTTATATTCTGGATTTTAAGTGGTTTTTTGAGTACCAGACAATAGTTCAATAAATAATTGTAAAGCTAGGCTAAGAACATTGTCGGATAGACTGAAAGAGAGCTCAATTTGAAGGAGCATAAGATAACCTATAAAACCATAATTTACAATAGATTTTCTTGTCTTGTCAAAGTTCAGGAACTCGTGCAGTATAAAAAGCATCTATCAGGGTCATCAGCAAGAGGAACACTAAATTCTGTTGATCTTGTTCTTGCAGATAAAATTATTTGGCCTTACTGTGGCTCTCAAAGAGATATGCGAAAGATAAAATATTGAGAATACGAAGTATATTTTTGACAGAATATCTTTCTCCACTGATGAAGAAGAGTGCAGGCCGTTACACCAGTTAGTCAGCGAGACCTAGTCAAAACGCCAGACCGTTAAAAGGTACGGTATGAAGCGCTCGTGGCCCCGCGGACTCAGTGTTCTGTAAACGATCACTGCAGTAAGCAACTTTCACTATGGCCGGTCCATGGATGGGTGACCATCCATGTGATCACTTTGTGACATTTATTTGAGCGTTTCCGTGCTTCGGAAGGCACGTTAAGCCGTTGGTCCCGGTTGCCAGTAAAATGGCAGTCGTTAAGCCAAGTTGAAGACTTTATTTCAACAGCAGGCAGTCACAACCTGCGCCTGTCCATTTAAACACGGCAATACGGCTCACAACGTATTACGTGGGACAAATTATAAAAAAGGTGAAATGTGGGTATATAATATGCCTCTGCCTACCCCTTCGGGGATAAAGGCGTGATGATGAACTAGTACACATTATTATATGTTTGTAATGTAGGAACGCGGAAGTATTAAAGTTATTAAACGAACAAGTGTAAGAAAACATATGCCAGAGGCGAATATTTCACCGTTTTTATTCGATACTTCAAACTCAGAAACGTGGAGTTTAAAATGAGCTGAGAATTTAAGATATATTTTTCGTATGTTTTGGCAGGTCTATAAATTAATTCATTATACCAAGTACCAAGCAACGTTTACATGTGCTTGCAGTGAACTTACAGCTGGAACTGTCATTTAGTTTATTTGATGTAGCTCAAGTGTTTCGTACCGTACACTTACAGTAATTTCCAATTTGTAATTGGCGTGTTTAGACGTCAGATTACACTCCTCATGTAAAAAGCTCAATATTTTCTAGTCGGTCGGATTCCAGGCTCGAAACCGACAATAACGCATGAGCCAAGGTTCTTGCTAATTCGTGACCAAACTCAAACTATTTCTAAAATACCTCCTCATTTATAAGTTACCGTTTAGGTATTTTCTTGTTTCTATTACAGCTATTATTATAATCCAATCACTTTATAGCGTGTATTATTCATAGACATCAATTCCGTTCGCCGCTCCAATTAACAAGTTGCAATTTTTTTTATGCCAGTTGTGTAACTGTAACTATGTACTATTGTTGTACTACGTTGATTTCAGGCATAAATTGTACCTTAAATGTTTAAAATCTTGACAAACATTGCACAAAAAATTTGATAATTGGAATTCAATGAGGTCAGTTTTACCTGACATCATAGCTAGGTAAGAATATGACGTGTATAATCCTTATAATGAAGTAAACGACGACGTTACGCGGTTTCATCCGCGAAGCTCCCGTTCCCGTGGGAATACGGAAATAAAATATAGCCTATGTTCACCGGAAAGAGTGTAGCTTTCCAACAGTGAAAGAATTTTTCAAATCGGTCTAGTAGTTTCGGAGCCCATTCGATGCAAACAAACATACAAACAAACAAACAATCGAATCTTTCCTCTTTATAATATTAGTATAGATATAATAATTACACAAAAATCGTAGAGGAAGACATGCTTGCTAATGATCTTACAATTGATGATTTTGAAGACTCAGAGAATCATATGTACACACCACACACAGTAACACAATTGTAAGTGCAGGAAATCGAACCCCTCTGGCCTGAATGAATGCCACCGGGAATAACGCTTGGCCTATTCATTATGAAGAAGGACACAATTAAAACTTCAGTGGGAGCGACCAATGTGACCACACGACCCTACTTGAGGTTTTGTTCGCAGATGACTTTCACAATCTCTTTTGCTACGGAGAAACTTTGTTCACAGACAGAACCAAAGGCTGTAACTTAAAATAAAGTATCATATTGTCATCATTAGTTACTCCTAATTTCTTGTTTTGTTTGTCTACGGTCTACGCGAATGTATAAAAATAGCCGTGTCAGAAGTATAGTATTGCCTACTTATTCTGCAACATGTCCTTCAACAAGGCCTATGTGTTGTATAAGTTTATTTTTACCTGTGAGCAAACAGTCTTCATACGTGGGGTTTCTAGTCAGTAGTCAGCTGCTTTTTATGTTTATTACCTCATAACTCCGTGTCATTATTAAGACTTTGTTTGGTAGGTTGAACTTATCTTTTTGCCCAATTTTAATTTTACTGTCATCAAATTGACACAGCATTGAAGTATTGAGAAATACTAAATATTGCGATTAGATCATGAGTTTATTCTTGTAAAGGTTTCAATGAGAGCGTGTCAATCTAAGCGTGTACCTACTGTTTTTACTCTGAAGTAGTCCAAAGCAGTCACCTATTACAGTGCTGCTCGTTCGCTCTAAATTTGCCGCTCGGCTCTATACTAAAGTCGAATTTTTAATTAGACGAAGTAAATTGACAGCAACTAATGTCACTTCTTCATACAATGTTGCGTATTTTCTATGACGAAGTGACATTAGCTACTGTCAATTTACTTCGTCTAATTAACAATTCGGGTATACGCCTCTACGCCAGCGGCAAAGTTAGAACGAACGGGTAGTACAATAATGGTTTTATTTAAATTTCAAGAATATGATGTAACCGCTTACGTGAACAGCTATCTATGACAATATGGCTACGTTTAGGAAACAGAATTGACATCTGATTTTATTGTTTCCTAGCAACAAGGCTTATTGGTTTAGCTGATGCAGTAATCGGTAAAGAATTCTTTAACACATACGACATTAGCTGAATGTGAATGTTGGCCTTCAAGCGCGGTGAGCTAAACAGCACGTCATAACTAATTAGCATTAGCAATACCTGCATTATTGTACCTACAATAGATGCAAGCGTGTACACACCTAGGTATTTTACTTTCGCTAAACAAGACAGATATACAAAACAGCACGTATACACATATCTATGTATTGTACTGCCGCAGATATATTTTCTGCTGTTGCAGAGAGAAGTATATTTGAAATGTATGAGATCCAACAACAATAACTTTGAAAGTACGAACAGCATGATTTATTATTCCCGATAACATGAAAAGTAAATATAAAAGTGTAGCTGTATCGTGCATTATATTTCTTCACTACATTTGTGACCTGTATATTATATCATTTTGATAACAATATATAAAGGATGGTGCGCACGGAATAACAAACTATGAAGCTGCACGACCATTTTTGATCGAATTCTGACCATCTAGCGCAGTGGTGTGGAAACATTTATAATGGGGGGGCCAGAAAAATTAAGAAATTTCAGGGGAGGGCCAGAATTATAGAAAAAATTGGAGTGCTGAAACTTTTTAACCGACTTCCAAAAAAGGAGGAGGTTCTCAATTCGTCTGTATTTCTTTTTATGTTTGTTACCGGCAAATCGCTTGAAGGAGTTAACCGATTTGGATGATTTTTTTTTATTTGAAAGCTGGTGCTTTCCATGTGGTCCCATATACAGGAAGTCAGAATCTGATGCTGGGATCCTGGAGAAATCGAAGAAATACCTCGAATCCAGGGAATTCCTTAACGATTTACAGCAGTGACCTTGTGTTTGGGCTTGATTAATTTGTATTGGGAAGAACATTACCCCTAGACCAGGCCTTCCCAACCTTTTTCAGGTCACGGCGCCCCTATAAGATTTAAAAATTTTCACGGCGCCCTCACATGCCAGGTGAAATCTCATATGGCATTATCCCACCTTGGTTACTCAAGTCGCACTTTCAAGTCTCTATGATTTTCTGATGTAGCTAGGACCGTTGAGCAGCTTGGACCTCTGAGCCAGGGAAGCTGTCTGTGACCATGTCGCCGCCTATATTACCACCTCTCTCAACTAAGACACCTTAAGGCGGTCAACGCGGTGAGGACTTAGACACAAAGTAGACTAGTTAAAAAAAACAAAATAGGGAACTTGAGAGACAGACCCTTTTTTAGAGTGGAGACAGCCACTTGGCAAACGACGAGTAGGACGTCCACCCGCCAGAACCTGGACCGTGTGGCGTTTTTTTTTTTGGTGGCGGAGACAGCTATGATGGTGTGTGGGGCTCCCGGTCCCGGAAAGGGACCGTCCTACCCACTAAACCCCGCGGTGTTCCTTCTCACCCTATAGCCAGACCGAAGGATATCCAAAGATTGTTGTGGTCGGCCGGCAATCTCCTTGGGGAAGCAAGATGGACTGCTCCCCCTGAGCTCCCTAAGGAGCTGACAAAACCCAAGCACGCATCGCACTGCTCTTGACGCCTTTCTGGAAGCAGAGACGGTCGAGCGGGCTGGCACTGAAGGCACCTCCGGAACACGGAGAAGTGCCTTCCGCCAAATGATCATCGGTGAACGGGGTCCCTCAACCTCCGCCCACCGGTACAACGCTAGTCGGGGGCGCGCATGAAGACTGCCATGTGGCGCCCCCAAACCAGACGGCGGGATGTCTCTCTTGACACTCCTCTCTGGATTAATTGCATGTTTATGATATTTTTTACTAACTTTTTTACGTACGAGGGGCGCTGCGAGGAGAGCCGCGGCGCCCCGCGGGGCGCCGCGGCGCACAGGTTGGGAACCCCTGCCCTAGACAGATATAATTTCAGTCTACCCGTCACTAAAAATAATGAAAAAAAAAATTTAACAAAAAAAAGCCCACTTCAAACAAAAACTAAAAATTGAAAAATAAAATAACTTAGCACAAAGTAATCTTCTATTACCTATATAAAAATAAGTCGGGTTTTCCTTCCTGACGCTATAACTCCAGAACACACGAACCGATTTCCACGGTTTTGCATTCGTTGGAAAGGTCTCGGGCTCCGTGAGGTTAATAGCACAGAAAATTCAGGAAAATTTTCAACAGAAAAGCGGGAAAATCATTTTTCACATACAGCGCCATCGCGGGCGAAGCTGCGGGCATCAGCTAGTAGGTAGTATATTTAGATTTATCAGATATTATTGACTGTAATACTGAAGTCGGTGCCAATATTTCTATGAGATTAATTCGAAGGTCCTGCCATAGTAGGCGTGTGGGACGTATGAAATTGCTTTTTTGTACCATATTTCGAATGCAAGTTCGAGTTGTGACGTAGAAACTTTCAGCAGCGCGAAAAGGTGTTCATCAGTGAGTCGGTTTGTAATTGAGTTGTTCCACAATTTCATGGTTGAAAAAGTCTGTTCACTTCACTTATGCATCGAGTGCTCTGCTAAATAGAATCTACATAATACTTCTGGACCGGCAAAATTATCGTGGGCAATATACTAGGTAGGTAGGTATTCAAGACGAAGGACCGTCGGCGGGCCGGATTAAATGCTTTCGCGGGTCAGAGCTGGCCCGCGGGACGTACTTTGCCCGTCACTGATCTAGCGTAACCCCCGCACTGGCCAAATAGAATAAGAATTTCCTGCGCACCACCCCCTCATACACGTCTGATAAATAACCTAATAATAAAGAAAAAGGAGCCATGCGTATCCCAGTTCCTAATTAAATTTCCCAGCCCAATCCATTAAGCCCTTTTTGTGGATGTCAAGGGTAGGGCTCCATCGCAACATTTTGTGAATGTATACAAGATAATGAAGATTACTTATTGGAAGAATGGAAGTCATCAGTCGATTGGCACTTGGCACGTACCTATACGGCTTTTTTTTTCATAAAGTAATTTGCCAAATTATATACTATACTAGCTGTGCCCGCGACTTCGTCCGCGTGGAATGTAATAAAAAAATGTAGTCTATTTAGTTCTTTTTTGTTTTTGGCTTTTTCTAAAAAAAAATAAAAGTAGCCTAAGTTACTCCTTATTACATAAGCTATCTGTCAGTGAAAGTCTCGTCCAAATCGGTCCAGCCGTTCCAGAGATTAGCCAGAACAAACAGACAGACAGACAGACAAAAATTTAAAAATATATATTTTGGTATGTGTACCGTATTTACATTCATACGCATGTAGTAAAAAGCGGTTATTTTAATATTACAAACAGACACTTCAATTTTATTTATTTGTATGTATAGATTGCCTACTACGGCCTACCAAACATTGAGAAAGTACAATTTATCGCTCATTACGACCAACGACTTACTTAAACAACAAAGTTTCTCACATTCGCACACAATACATTATTAATTATTACTTTACTGTTGAGTTTTTTAGTAACTGTAAAAAAATAAAAAATAATTACATTATTATGAATTCTTATTTTCAAGCTGTCTTAATTAGTAATTTTATTACAATTACCTACTTCAATGACATCATTGAAATAATATCAATGTAATATTACGAGTATTTATGAGTTAGCTTTTCTTTTACTAAAAAACCTCACGTAACGCCCAACAGCCTATGGTTGTGAGCCCCGGGTAAGCCCTCGGAAGGATGTCCCAGCTGCATTTTATTCATTATCTTTATGTAGGTTTAATTTATTGAATACGAATTCAAGATTTAATAACTAGCAGATGCCCTTTACTTTGTACAAATATTTTTGAATATTACAGAGATTTACTTTATAGACACTACATCCAAAATGACACTCAGCAGCTGTCAAAATAGTACACATTCATAATATTACTAACTCTACTAGGTATTATCATAAATTTTTAATACCGCGTGACAAACTATGTATAAAAGAAAAATAACTAGGTATCTGTGTATTCGAATACATACAATACAAACATCAAATCTTAGAATCACGACAGCCCAAGAATCATAATGTTTCCTTCCTTTAATTACGGCACATTTTTATTCCCTAACACCTTTTTATGATGAGATTCTTCTTTGTAAAATATTATTTACTTACTACACCTACACCTACTTAATTATAAGCTGCAGAGCATGTTTCCTGTGGCGTTGTGTTACAAGGCAAAATACAGGTAAATGACTCATTACTTTTTTTTTACTCACACGCGCGATAGAAACTTTGACCCTTGGTATTTTGTAAAGAAATTCACGTGGTAACTAAAACGTTAATCTTTAACATTCCTTAACATGTAACGTTTTTACGTAGAAGCTAGAGTTAAGATCATGATATAATTAACAACGAATAAATACTTATAGCTTGTTTGTGCTTACGCGTTAATAACGAGTTCAAATTTAGTAAAGTATGCGAAATATGGTTTCGGCGAGCAATTTTGCTGCCAACTAATTATCAACAAAACCTTTTAGGATGATATTGTTATTTGTAAAATATTATTAATTACTTACTACACCTACTTAATTATAAGCTGCAGACCATGTTTCCTGTGGCGTTGTGTTAAAGGTAAAATACAGGTAAATGACTCATTACTTACACGCGCGATAGAAACTTTGACCCTTGGTATTTTCTAAAGAAATTCACGTGGTAACTAGAACGTTAATCTTTAACATATCTAAACATGTAATGTTTTATATAGAAGCTGGAGTTCGGATCATAATAAAATTAACAACGAATAAATACTTATAGATTGTTTGTGCTTACGCGTTAATAGCGATCGATCAATTCGATAATCTTCTGAAAAAAGGCCAGGTCACCCTTAACCGAAGAGCATGTATGAAGACACTTATGAAAGTTGAAGAAGCGAAAGTTGTTTGCCAGAATCGTAGCAAGTGGAAAGTCATAGTCTCTGCCTACCACGTTGGGAGACAGGCGTGATGTTATGTATGTATGTTAATAGCGAGTTCAAATTTAGTAAAGTATGCGAAATATGGTTTCGGCGAGCAATTTTGCTGCCAACTAATTATCAACAAAACCGGCAAGCCCCTATGTTTAAACAGATCTATATATAGATAAAATAAAGTACTATGTAAAAACACCTACAGCGCAAAGCTATTGATGTATTGATACATATATTTATCTACCACATAAATAAAACAAAGTCGTGTTATTTACACCAATTAAGTAAATACCGAGAGGACCTATTCTTATGATGCTCGATTTATTGAATGTTGTCTCTAGGTACCCCAAATTACAGAGTAAGCAAACAACAATCGTACATTTTGTATGGAACCGGTAAACGTTGGTCCGGACAACTATGTATCTAATAAAATATGAAATAATACCAATTTTAAACAAGTGACTCAACCGGAACAAGCTATACAGTTATTAATTTGCTAGCGTCTGCCAATCGCTCTTCTCAGAATGGAGTCTGAGAATCTCAATGAACGGAAGGCACTATGTGAACACAAGTGTGAAAGGTTCAAGTTACCCGTCTTAAACATTTCAATATAACAAGGCTCCGCGTACGTTCTTTACTTATTACAGTTCAGTGATTTTATTCGTACGACATATTGTGTTGTTGACCCTTCCCATAACCATATCGAGTCGTCGCCACCGCATTCTTGACCCAGACTGTCAACCACACGCATACAACACGTCCCTTTATATTAAAATGGCAATGTAACCACGTGGAGAATAACGTTACCTCGAAATAACAGCCACCCTCGAATTTAGCATGATTCTACCCGGTTTAGATATTAATATTCTTACCGTATCGCCGGGTGGTGAAATATTATGCTTACCTGAAAAAGAAATACAACACAACGTTAATAATGAAATTATGAACGTAAATGTAGTTATTAAAATACATTTTATCGCATCAACCGGATGTTATAAGTTATAAACGTTACTGGGAAATTGTAACTGAGATAACGTTCGTAACGGCTGTATCAAGAATGCCTGCCTATGAACAGCAGCCTTCCTCGTTAACTGGAATCAAAAACCCACGTGATTCATAATTTGACTGTACTTTTTAAGTGGGACCAATCCCACCCGTATTCCCATTACTATAACTTCTGTAAATCATGATCTTCAGCAATGACCAAGATCAGAAAAAGTTACACCGAGCTCGAACTCAGGTAAAGTCTCAGGAGAAGTCAGTGTCCTGTTGACACCCAAATCTAAATTTATCATAAAATAAATTATTTAAGAGAGTTTAAAAGAAAGAACTCCACTTCCTTCCTTTGCAAACACGGATATCAGAAATGCAAAGTTTCAAGCAGCACACGCGTGTACTTTTAGTACAGAAATACCCAACAAAATACAGCTCAGCAGATGAAATCACCATCTTTCACGGAAGGCATTCGCGTGGCAGGTCGTAATAAGATGTTATGTCCTAACGAAATAGAAACTATTTCTCACCATATACAGCAAGTAATAATAGTCAAACACATGCAGTGTAAGTGCAGCACCCTAATGCATTGCAGGCGGATTACAAAGGGACTGCACTGAACACAATGGGTCCATATTTCCGGTCCGCGGTCACGGAGCGAAACTCCACGAGAATGTCGAGAACTGCAAAAGATTTCTGCTGTCCACAAACCACTTGGAAATTAAGGCCGCTTGTAAATCTGGCAATTTGCCAAAACCATAAGAGAAATGGTAGGGACATTAGAAGTTTCTAAAGATCTGTGATTAATGCTCAGCAGACATCTTTAAATTATTATGTCATTTGGATATAACCCAAATATTTTTACTTTATTGTTCAGACAAATGAGCCGTATCCATCCATTGACAATTATAATTAACTAGCTGATGCGCGCAGCTTCGCCCGCGTGAAAGGGCAATGCCGTAATTAGGCCCTGATTGCCCATACTTGGCATTTAGCTGAAAAAATAAGTAATGAATTTTCATAACTTTTGACGCTATTCACGACTTGACAGAAGTTAGGATTTATTTCGTCAAAATAAAAAGTCATTCAATAAATACACCGCCATTTGCATCAGCTGGGTTGCCAGTCTTTTGTAAACTAATAGAATAGGTAGTATTTTTACAAAATACTCAGATTAGGTTTTTACTTAGATACTTTTTTCTTTTTTTTTTATACCGCCAATGTGGCAGACAAGCATAACGTTTGTAACACCAGAGGTGCTACACTCGCGCTTTTAACTCTGTAAAAACCTTCTAAGACCCCTTTTGAAGATCCCCATACCGTTGACGTTTGGAAAAAGCCGAGGCAGAGAGATCATTCCACAATTCCTTATCCTATCTTACCGTGCTCGAACGCTCCGGATGGAAAGTGTGGGGATGAATCTGAGGCGGGCTACGTAAATATTTGTTTATTATATTTATTTATACTACTAAGAAATACAAGACAACCATGCACCGTGACCTGATGGAAAGATCTTGATAAGAAAACGTATAGGTACACAGGATACTTATTTATGTATAGATCTAATTTTCTAAACGGTAAATAGTAAGTTTTATTGAATTTCACTGTATTATAATAATTATTATACACGTTGACGCTGAGCTTACAAAATATGGATATACTTGTTGCGACGATCGACAGTAGACATTTTGTTTGTTTAAATAGCAACACTAAATTAAACTGACTTTATAGTCAAGTGAGCGACTGACAGTCACCCAGTGTTATGTCATTGTCAAAATGGTACTGCATCATTGTACGTTTTTCTGCTTTTTTTTATCAATAATTAAATATTCAATTCTGATCATGAATACTGACTTTAGGTGAATGAATAAATGTATGAAAGACAACAAATACATAATTAAATAGCTAAATGACTGCAGGAAGAGTTTCTGATAACTCTAAAGTGCTTGTGTAAGGGCACATTTATAAAAATTAAAAGTCTTGATATTTTGGAAACCCCAACTTATGTTTTAACTATTCTTTTATGAATAAATTATTTTTATTTACAAGCAATATATTGTACCCATTTTCATGATTGGGCACCCAGGGCCTAAAGTACTATGAAGACCTGGCATTGCCCTTTGGTTCCCGTTCCCGCTTCCCGTGGAAACATTTTTCCGGGATAAAAAGTAGCCTATGTGTTATTCCGGACTATACTCAACCCCTGTACTAAATTTCAGCTAGATCCATTCAGCCGTTAGAGCGTGATTGAGTAACAAACATCCAAACATCCAAACATCTTCACAAACTTTCACATTTATAATATTAGTAGGATAGTAGGATAGGATTAACAGCTACAGTAGTAATATAACTAAATGAGTACATTGAGTATGTTACAGATAGGAAATTATGAACTTTCTTTAAAGAAGTGCACAAGAAATTTCTATTTCCGAATATAAATAAAAAAGTTTCTCTGCAATAATATTTCTTTGTCTCAAACATTATGAAAAATTAAGTATAATATGGGAAAGAAACACAATGCCGACGTGGGATATACATTATGTAGGTATAACAACTGACAACTACTTATTCTGCGCGAGTATCGTTCATCAGAAATGATTTACGTGTGACTAAACATTAAATTCTGAACAACTGTTGAAACAAAAGGGTGGGTAAATAAACCGTCCTCTTATTTGTAGCCACGTCGATAAAGAACGACGCGCCGTTCAAATATGAGCAAAAAACACATTTGCAACAGGGATATAATGAGACAGTTATGGGAGCGATGGTCTGTAGAACAAGCAAGTCAAACGGGCAACGCCCGCACAATATAGGCGACGACGACACATCACTTACATCGGGCAACGATGTGATTTGAAACGCGAATCATATACCCCTACGAAACATCGACGAAAATGAAGTGAGTGCATGAATATCAATTACTTCTATGATATCATCAAACGACCGGAATTTGGATACGTGTAGACATTTCTATGAAGAACAGTACTAGTACTAACTATACAGGGTGAATTTTTGAAAAGGGCTTGGATGGCCAAATCCGAAACTAGAAGGAATAGCTAAAAATGCTCAAAGGAGTCACGAGCCCGATTTTGATAAAACTTAAAACCTCATCATTAGATTTTCGAAAAACCAATAATCCTAGCTGGGAATCGAACCCAAAGATTTTGAAAAAAAAACACACCCTTTATTATTGCACCATACGATAGTGTCACTGATAAGGATCAAATTCTGCGAAGTAATGATATACGGCAAATTTAAGGAAAGTTTGGAATTTTGATAGAAATCATATTTCATGTACCAAAATTTTGTATCATAATTTGTCTCGTTCGAAATCCCAGAATAGATCGTAACAATTCCGTGTTTTAAATCATGCTCAGAATGATTCTTTGGAGAATATTCTAAACGAAATCAATAATATTGAATGCAGTACGATCCTTGAGGTCTCAAATCCAGCTATGTATTGAAAACAATGGTCTACATTTTGAACAATTAATCAGTTAACGTAAGCAAAATAAATTGTATTTTGTTAAAGATGAGCACTTTCCTTTAGTTTGCCGTATGTCATTACTTCCCAGAATAAGATCCTTAATAGCAACACTGTCGTATAGTGTAATAATATAGGGTGTGTTTTTTTTTCATAATCAATGGGTTCGATTCCCAGCTAGGATTATTGGTTTTTCAAAAATCTAATGATGAGGTTTTAAGTTTTATCAAAATCGGGCTCGTGACTCCTTTGAGCATTTTTCGCTATTCCTTATAGTTTCGGATTTGGCCATCCAATCCCTTTTGAAAAATTCACCCTGTATATATTTTATATGGAATTAACTGTTGCAACATTTAATGGAAGTAAAAGCGAAAAAAATATTAAATACGTTAATATTTTCAACAATGTTCTGGGTAGTCTATAATAAAATAATTTCAACGACCCTGTATTACTCAGAACAATTTGTACATTCGAACCTGAAAGTTTATGAGGCACAAATTACGAAACCGCAACCAAATTAACCATTAAATAAACTAACGGATAAGTTTCCACATTCATAAGCAAATTATGGGAGTCTAAGTTGTCTTTATGTAACCATATTGTTAATTAATGCAATCATTGTCTGCGAAGCTGACTGTTCCAATTTCATGATGCTTCATATTTCAACACGGTTCATTACAAGAATGCAATTGTTGATCAACACAATGTCTCACATACACATCACACAGCCAATTTGACGACGGCATGTTCTATTCTCTACTAACATGGCACTACAGGATCGGCTTTTGCCACCAAACATTGCAGAATTAGGATCAAAATGACGTATTTCATTGGTCGAAATCTCAACGGACTCAGATCGAGGGGCGGGTTTCACTCCATACATCACTCAAGCACGCATCAATTTCTATTGTAATCGGGAATAAGGAAAACATTAGTTGGATATCAAAGCGTTTCATCAACTTTATGAACTGTATTATGAAAGGTAAGTATATATTTATCTTAGTTTTGAAACCTGGTGGTTGAACGGATATTTTTGTTTAGATTACCGTGTCTCTTCTTTCAAGAGGGGGCGATAAAGATATGATAAATAAGCCATATGGCGGGGCACATGCAGCCATCATCTTTTTATGCTGACCCTGACCGTGGGTATTGAACCGGTAGGTACGGTGAACTACCAGTTTTAATTAGCTTATATAGTTTTATGACTGTTAATAAGCTTATGGTTACGCAAACAAATAAACTTATCCAAAGCATGGATTTTCCTTATAACAAATACCTAGTCTACCTACAATATTATTTACATAAATGTATTACAAAGAGACGTAGTTAAAGAAAAAGAGAACAATAGCCCTGCTTATTTCTAAAGGAAACCTTTAGCAGGAAGCCGGCGAGTGGTGAATTGAGAAGAAATGATTGAAGGTGAAAGAACCAGTATAAAACAATTTCCGAATTTTACTAGGTACACAAGTTTAGGGGAAACCCAAACACACATTATACAACTATCTAAATCTAAATATATATATAACTCAAAGGTGACTGACTGACTGACATAGTGATCTATCAACTTACAGCCCAAACCACTGGACGGATCGGGCTCAAATTTGGCATGCAGCTAGATGTTATGACGTAGGCATCCGCTAAGAAAGGATTTTGATAAATTCTACCCCCAAGGGGATAAAATACGGGAAGCGGGAACGGGAATAAATTTTATGCGGGCGAAGCTGCGGGCATCAGCTAGTGAAGTATATAATTAAAAAATTCCATTGTCTGAGAATCTGAATAATTCATAAAGGCTTATACAAACTTTTCAACAGGAAAAGATATTTGTTATAAGTAGATGAAATTTCTACCGCATAATTTTTGAAATGCACTTAAATACATATAATATTGATTCTGCTATGATACATTCGAGGACATCCGTGTAGCAGTAAGATGTCTCACGATGACGCTGATTCACATTGTTCGACGGACATGTGTGTCATTCATTATTGATTTTTACCATTTGGACAAATATTATGAAATTAAAATGTATAATGTTAAATAGTGATTCATTATACACTAACTTATTGTCAGTAATTTGGATTTTATTGTCACCTTTCGAAGGGTGTTAGACAAATACGGCATCTAGGATTTTATTGTCATATGTCGATTGACGAAGAAGACGTTGTCAAACACATTCCGAAATTCAGATTTCATTGTTAACTTTCGAACGACGTTGTCAGACAAATACTCGCTTCACGCAGGACAAATTACACTTCGAAAAACAACTGTTGCATTTTCACTATGCAACTTCAACTAAATAATATCAAGTAAATAATGCTGACTTGGGAGTAATAAATAACAACTTTCAACTTGTGATAACGCAAAATAATTTGAGAACTGACCGAGATACAACGAAGAAATCCACTTTCAATTTCTGAATCAAAAATTTGCTAAATAATTTGATAGTGTTGAGAACTCAAAATAGATAAAACTTTTTTTAGAAAACACAAGGTCAAACAAAATAGAATAGTGACATAAAACATACGTCACACGTGCCACGACTTAACGTTACTGTTACGTTACAGACAATCTGCTATATTTACGACTTGCATTCCTTGCGAGACAGCTATTTGTGTCTGTTTTGTTTTAAAAATAAGCATATGACAAAACAACCATTTGATTTTTATAGAAGTCGGTAAATGAAGATACTGTGGCTGAGCACTTTTCCATGATTGATATTGTGAAGTGAATGAAATTTAGGAAAATCTTTTCTTCTATACAGAGCACTTAAGAATACAAGGTTGAAACATCTTTACTAATCTATAAAAATTGAAGGACGGTCAATAACTTGGCACTCTTACAAAAAAAATAAGCTTGCAAAAAGCGGGTAGTTAGTAACTCAATGATACCTATACAAATAATATACACACAGGCACAGAGGCGGGTTTTATCAATAGTATAATGGCAATTACGTCTTTAGCGGGGTTTTAACATGACATTAGTGCACCCCTTGGGAATATACCAACTGTTTATAGCCCTTCACAACGACGCCCCCGTTTCAAGTGAGTTTGCTACGCATCAGTAACTCGGGTTTATTCGTCTCGAGTCTCGGCACTTATACATCAAAAGTCACGTGGTCTGCCGCAAGCATTTTTCAAATGTCACTAAAAGCATTAGGTTTCTTTACGAGAACTGTCTCAGAATGTAGTACCGTACCTATATTTTAAGTCATAATAGTTTGACCATATTTGCCGTAGTAACACTGTACTATAGTTATCTTCGAACCCAGGAAAACAGGTTAATGAATAGGCCCTCGACTGCTAATAAAGTAAGGTTAAGTTGACGATAGTAAATGCAAGTGTGCAATTTACCTGAAATTGTAGAGGTTATTTGCACTAATGAATGATTTGAGTGTTGTTTTTAATGGCTGTTTTCACCAAAAGTCAATTTAATTGACATAAAGACAGATGAGTCGATTTCTCTCGATTTATACCTACCAAAGACTGTAATAGGTATTCGTCTAATTGACCTTTATGATATGGACGTTCGGTTCTATTGAGATGAACCTTCACACAATCACAAGTGTGAAAGTCTATCTTTCTAAAAAGTAATGCTGGAAAGATCTTTAGCAATTGGTGCGGTTGGCCTTCGAAGTAGCAAAGTAAAAACAAAATTGGCACTATTCATTAGTAGTTACACAATACATAATGATGATCACTCCAAAAAATAACACACCAAAAGAAACTGTACTTTAACCATCATTAAAACAGAAAAATACTCTTAACGTGTGACGTGGCGTAAACGATAGAAAACCGATTTTTTTTTCACTTGTAATGGTTACATTGGTGAATAATTGTATTTAAACAGATAGCACCTATTATTATTTATCTCTTCTACAACACAGCTATTTTGCACAATATCTCAGTCAATCCATCTATCAAATAAGCCTATGGCAGTTCTCCGCTGGACGCAGGCTTCTCCCAAATTACGCCACAACATCCTGCTATATTGGGACTTGGGACGAGTTAATATTGTTTATTTTTTGGAGTTATTGTTTAACTTTGGCCAAACGGGTTGGTACACGGTTTCCTTTCGAGTTTCCCTTCTCTACGGCAATTTCTCAATATATTTTCCTAATTCTTGTTTATATGAATATTTTTGTAACCTTGAAAGTTGGAATGTTTTCTTTATTTTAACCGGAGCCGGACATCACTTCACAAAATAATTATACGTGTTACAATAATGAACACATTTATCAACAGGTAAATGGGACGTGAAGATTATCTTAATTTATGATAAGTCGGCATCATTACAGGTTTTTGTTAAAAGAATTTACTGAGTTATTAAATCTTACTAATATTATAAATGCGAATGTTTGTAAGTGTGAAAGTATGCGTAAATGTTTGAAACGACTGAACGGATCTCGCTGAAATTTGGTACTGAGATAGAATAATCTGAAATAACACAAAGGTTCTCACATAGGAAGTGGGCGCTGTCTAGTAAATACATAAAATATATATCCAAAGCACTAGTTTGATCAGTCTTAAATCCTGTTACGAGCACGTACTCCTATAAAACATCCCATCATTATTCGAGCGCTCCTATAAAACGTTACTAAAGGTAAATCAAGACATTTAAAACTTCCACAACCCATCTTAATACAGGGAAGATTTAGAATTTAACGATACAATAAAATTAATCAGTGGAGAAGGTAATGTTTATTTAACACCCGATTTGTGGTTAACTCTATAGCTTAAGATTTTGTAGCTGGAATGTACTTACTGGGTCTACTGCATTTTTAAAATAGTTGTACATAATTATGCAGTAAGGTAACGTAAAAACATGTTTTATTCTTCACAGAGTATCTCCTACGGTAGAAACATGAAGGTATTCTATTAGAGATTCCATCAGACGTTATGAATACTAAAGCAAATACAAATAAAAAGAAATATACGTGCAAGGATTAAGTAAAGAATGCCGGCAGAAAGTACAAAAAGTAACATTATTTTTAAAAACCGTTATAAAAACAGCATATTAATTTTGAGTTTTATTAACGTTGCAATTTTATTTTGTTCTTAGTTGTGACCGGAATACATTTTGGGAATACCGTAAAAAATAGTAGAATTATAAATGAAGCCGTAAATTTAGTATGTTGATGAAACCGGAATATGTAGGTGAAGAAAATAGAAATATAAATTTATTTATTAACGTGGATAGAAAATGGAATAACTTTTGAATTGAAACGGAAAAAAATATTAATGGGATGGAAACGGAAATACCCATCAGAAACCATAGCTTGTTTACTAAAAGCAGTAAAAACATAGAACAGGTATGAGACTGTTTTCCAATATTTACAAATATTTGATCTAAAAAACTTACTTACACATTTTCCCCGTTTTCTTTAGAAAATTTAATATGTTCACGTTTCTAGAAAAGACACGGCAGCACTTAGACCGTTTTGTCTTATCTTACTAGACCAGCGTTTCAATGTTAATTTGCAATGGTAACAAGACAAGAGAAATCACTTAAGTTTATAATTCTGACATCGTTTAAAGGCGAAGAACAGTCGAGAGAAAACGTCCTCAATGAAGTGACAGCAAAAAGTTTAAAACCTTTATTCCGTCAACATGTGCCAAAGGCGTGTCCATGTTAAGTGCAGCGAAAGGGATTATAAGAGCAGACCATCTTACGTCAACTGAAAAAAAAAACTTGAATATAATTTTGTAACAAAAAATGTTTACTTAGGGCAAGGGAGATAACACTTTGCTCTAGTATCGTTGATCCTAAAGCGTAAAACACTCTTACAACCTTTTTTTTAATAATGGCAATTTGAAAAGCGTTACTGGCAGTGTCACTCAAGCCGGTCAACTTAAGTTAACGTTTCTTTCAGGGCGTGTCGTTAATTTTATCTCCATTAGTAACTTGTCATATGCATAATATATGGCAAACATGCTTAAATGAATTCGAGTATATTTTTTACAGACGAACCCAGTCTCGACTCTCGACACTCTGACTCTTGGTTTGACAGATTGGTCGTAATATTTTGCTATTGCGAGTGTTTATAATGTTGAATTTACGGATATTTTACTTGTGAATCGTGACTCGACTTCAAGATTCATTATAAGTTTAAAATTTATTTTTATTTATCAATAACAGATTTATCAAATTCTCAATTTTGGTACATTTCGAAAATGAAGTAACATGACGTGCCCACTTACAAAAGTAATATTCAGTATTTGCAACCAATCGCAATAAGTTTTGTTTGTATGATTGTATAATTAAACAATTGAATTAAGATAGATCATACTTTTTTCGATAGCCATAAAATTTGAGTTCGAAAAATCGTTTAATTTTTTTTTATAAATGCAAATTAAGTATTGCGGTACTCACGGTTAGCGGAATTTGTTTCAATTTAATTTGTTATAATAATATTATCGCATTGTATAAACATTAAGTGCGTTAATTATCAACGTTTTGTGTAATATAGCTAATTAGAGTTGTGTAATTTAAACAGCAAAGCTTATAAACAAGTGTTAACTAGATAATAGATTTAATGAAATTCTCATTTAGACGTGTGAACAAAAACAGGATGAACCACTGACACCGAAATGTGAATTCGGGGATTTTATAACCTGTAGAAATACAGCTTAGAATAATAAGTTCTATGATTGTGTTTGTTGATGCTACGCGTAACATCTTTTTTTTGTGAATGGCAATTAATTGCCAATCGTAACATTACTATCAGGGTTACCATCTTTATTGCTCTAGTCAGAAGGATAGAGCGTAGTAAATGCGATTTCGTGCATTCAGTCAGATGTTAGCCAACCTTATTTTTTATGGCGTATCGTTATTTTTTATGGTATCTTGAGATTATCATTCTTTAAAAATGCAAGTTAGTGAATACAGATGTAGACGCTTTAACGGCAGAACGGCTCTGAATGAAAATTTGTAACAGGGAGATTATAGTCCGGAATAACACGCATAGGCTACTTTTTATTACGGGAATAAGTAATCTGATTGATAAGATGTGATTAAGTATCGTCATCATCATCACTCTTAGTCGCATCGCTCGCTTCTCTCTCTCTCTCTCTCTCTGCAGTTTGCATTTCACGATAGTCTTCAGCATATCACGATAGGACTACAAAATGGTCATCCTCCATCACGCACGGTAAAACGAGGTAAACTTCAAAAGACAAGTAAATCGTAGGCCGTTGAAATTAGACAATTATTCATAAAAAATTGCTTCTCCGTCTTTTGTTGTATTCACAGTTAGCGGATTTTTTTAAAATTAGGGGTGCAATGTTTTCGCTTCACGTATTAATATTTAGATACTTATTATATGAAACAGGGAATGGATCTTATACAAAGAACTTGATATACCAAATGTAGAACACAAAGTACGTTTACCAAACACAATCGGTAAAGTCATCATTTGATCAAGGCCCCTTCACAATAAATGCGAGTAGAAACTAGTCTTGCAAGTCAGTGACCGCATGCGTGCGAGGATCTCTGCCCCCACCTACCCGACAAGGTCAAGGCACCCCCTCCGCCTTTAGAGATATTCCTGGAATGGGCCATTGAAACAACCGGTATGCCGAATGCGCTACATTGCAACAATAAAGAGATAAATAAACATTTGTGATGGATTTTCCCCGAAGATATTTTTGATAATCAACTTGTTTTTCGCACAATAATAAATACTGTTTTAAAAAAGATATTTTGCACGTGTTTGTTGACGTTTTCTCGCCTATGATAGATAACATCAAGATGCTTTCAAAATATCCACTTCGTATACCTACATTACTTTGGGACTTAGGATTTTAGTGCAAAGACACCATGTTAAAAAAAGCTTAAGAAATAATTCCTAAGATCTCAGGTTGAAAGTCCTAAATTGCTCAATAATATATAATGCAGCAATAAGTAACTTTAATCGTGCAAAGATAATATTGTCGATAAACAATGTAATGTTGTAATGGAGAACCACCTCCGAGTTCATTGCTAGTAACTGGGCGTTATCACTTTATCAGTCAATAATTAAATAATTTCTGATATGCAAAAAGGTCAAGAGATAAATATAATAAATAAATATTTATGGACAATCCCGCACAACGTCATCTAGACCAAATTAAGCCTATATTAGCTGGTGCTATGGGATGGTTTTCCTGGGACATCCTTCCGATAGCTTACCCATCCGGGACTCCCGGGAGCACCGTAAAGTTGTCGGTACGGTATGAGACATGAGTCCGGCATAACATCCGAGGATTTCCCCATGTAAAAGAAAGGTCAGGAACGAATGCTCTTTGCCTTAGGTACTTTTTGCATACCTTTCACCTTATGCCTAGTTCGTGACAATTGTTATTAAAATAATATGCGAAACCACATCATTCATAAAGAACAGAGAGAGGATTCTTTCATAACTATGCGTAGGTATGAAGACAATAGTTTGGATAGACAAAACATTACAAGACAGACAGACAATATAGTTATGTATAAAAGAGAATTGATTAGACTTTAGTATGATTAAGTACGCTATGTGATTATTACGATTACTTGAAGGTTGAACTAATTATATTTTCTTTTTGATATTTTAGCTAGGTAGGATGTATATTTTTTTTACACAAATGTATTAGAGACCCGAGTCAACCTTCAGTGTATTCCAACAAACTTCAGATTATGTTCTGAATTTATTATTACTAAATTATCATTCAAATGAATCTCCTAATTGAACTACTAAATTATGCTAAAACGCACGTTTTACATATGAGCTGTTATCACAAGACACTCCTGTTGATTCAGGGACTCACGTTGGCGGACACACAAATAAAGGAAGGAAATAATTTCCATAGAAAATTTAGATTTGTTGTGACCCTGCAGCTGTTTATCTAGAACTATTTGGTTAGATAGAGCAAGGACCGTGAACAAACTAACAACGCTATGTGAATGTGCGAAGCACGTTTGCGATGTCACGCAAAGAACGACTAATAAACAACATTATCGCCAGGTGACGCAAACTGAGGAAAGGTCATCTTAATTCCGAAGACGTTAATCTTTACTCGGAACTACTACAAATTGGCTAAACGTTGTTTATGTAACTGTTCTACGAACCGTATTCAGTCGTACCGTGCCTAAGCTTACTTTAGCGTGAACGCGAAAATTTGCAAACTTTTTAGATTTTTTCAAAGAAATGTAACGGATTTTATGTTATGTAAATTGAAACTACAGGCCCAGTGCGGTAAACTACTAAAGTAACTGACCATAACGAATTGAATTTTCAGTACATTGTTACTCTATTCTTCACAAATATACCTAATTTTATAATGATTGTCTCTAACAAAAATATGTGCTACGTGTAAGTTTTTATTCAAATCTATTTCGTACATTCGAATTGCCTTAACCTTAATCTACTTTTGAAGCTAACTGTACTAAATGTGGCTTCCTGATAATAAACTACCTGTATCCAGATAAATCAATACCTACCAAGGATAACTCGGTTAACATATCGTGATTTGGATAACTTCGATTTAGACCTATCGAATCTCGTAAACTTAGGGGTCGTAGACTCCATTAAATGTGACGTCATAGTTTTCAAGACCTGATGTCTCAAAATAGTTTTCCGTCCTTTTCTGTGTTTAATTAATTAATTATTTCACAGAAAAAGCTCCTAATAACACATGCATACTGCTTGACAAACAAAAAATAAAGTACAATATTGAGACATTGTCCTGTTAGGTACACTATAATAATATGAGTATTTTTTTTTTCAAAATTTGATTAAAAATTTCAATAAAAACTTAATAACATTTTATATATGCACTTAAAATGGCTAACCATCCGAAAAATAGTAAAAAAATTAATTCAGTAATGATTATAATAAATTGCGATATTACGTAACGTACAGTATTTGGTTGACTTTGATGAATTGCAAAAAGAAACGATATTTTTGAGCATTTTTTCGTTAATTAACTACATAAGTAAGTAGGTTTTTCTGATGTGTAGTCGACAATAGCTTTGAGCATCAGAATTACTCTCTCAAAGTTTCAAGAGAAGTCAATAATATTATGAAACTTTCAACATCATTTGTATATTACACCATTTTGGAAGTCATTTATCCTATCCCAAAAATAGGTACCGACGTTTCTAATATTTACATAATGTGCACTCAAGTTTTCTATTCTAGTCTTTTCTTTTAAACATCTGAAGATAATCTGTGAAAGTTTTTTACGTAAGTTACTATCAATATAAAAAATAACTTTCAAATAAGCAGTATGTATTTGATTGATACCCGCCGCATTGAATTTTGCTAATGTTAAGAAATATGACAGCCAATATTTTTGTATTACAATTACAACAGTTTAGTTTACTCTCTCAAAGTTTCAAGAGAAGTCAATAATATTATGAAACTTTCAACATCATTTGTATATTACACCATTTTGGAAGTCATTTATCCTATCCCAAAAATAGGTACCGACGTTTCTAATATTTACATAATGTGCACTCAAGTTTTCTATTCTAGTCTTTTCTTTTAAACATCTGAAGATAATCTGTGAAAGTTTTTTACGTAAGTTACTATCAATATAAAAAATAACTTTCAAATAAGCAGTATGTATTTGATTGATACCCGCCGCATTGAATTTTGCTAATGTTAAGAAATATGACAGCCAATATTTTTGTATTACAATTACAACAGTTTAGTTTAGATTTAGATTTCCATGATTACAACTTACAACCATAGATAAATAATCTAAGCTTACAACGCATAATAAGACCCAATGATTGTATGTGTGTATTCCGTGTATTTCGTGATCCGATCTTGGAAACCATATTATTAAATTGTTCTATTTCATGATGTGGAATTATCCGCTGCCCATTTCATGATAATCATGTCCAGCCCAGATCTGTTTAATCAGCTGTAAACGATAATAAACAATTAAACGTGCGACTATTTCATGATGTGATCAAACATTCATGATGATCATTATGTTAAAATATTTACATTGTACATAAGTTTACATAACACACAAACATCGTTAGCGACGATGATGTCGGTTTTTCGGAACGTCATCGGCGGCCGAGTCAACAAATTGCTTGTAGCCTAAAAAGCTGTGCTATGTGTACAGTATGTGCACATCAGTGGCGAATTGTCCATAGAAGCCCATTCCTTGTGGCTTCCCCTTTCAGATCGGGCAGTGACATGTAATATTTATTCATAACTAATAAACACAATTATATATTCTCGAACACTCATTCAAATATAAAAATATTTGCAAATTTACATGGTAAGTCGGCATTTTCGTCTCAACCCCTGCTACAAAAGTCATAGCAATAAATTTTCGAGTCAAAGTTCAAAGACCTATCTCTGACATCACGCGGTAAGCCCGGCTTCCTGATCATTTTGCGTCTGCTTCGTTAAATAGTACTACGCAAATGTATATATGCGTCCTATTCTCTCACATTTTTTCAAGATTTGATTCGTGGATTTTCGCCTAAAGTAAGCCATGAGTTCGTGGCTTACACCTGAGACAGTCATATTAATAGAAAAGGACAACGTATTTGACTTGAAAACTCGACCAATTTAAATGCACCTAACGCACGTCGAAACGTTTTGCATCGAAGTGTGTTTTTAATTTGATGTGTTGTTATTACTTCATTTCACATGCGTTTCCCGTGAATAATAATAAAACATAACATAGTTTCAATTGACTTTATAAAGTATTGTGCTGTTTATTAGTTAATTATAAATAATTATCTACTTCAAGTACTAAATACATCGTGGAAGTGTGTAAAATTGTGTTTTGTGTTTTGTTATGATTTCTGTACACATGATTATTGTTTTGGAGTCACATACAATGCTCACTGATGGACGTAGGCCTTCGGTATTACGGGTTCGATAAAAAAAAAAGGTCAGTTTTTTTATATTTATCAAGTAGGTATCTCAGAATACGCTAGTGATAATAGTTCAATGGCTTGGGATACCTAGTAATCTTTATTTTGGCTGAATGTTTCATTAATAGTTTATAACATAATAAAGCAGTTTTGTTCCATAGAATCACTTTGTCAGATATTTTTGAAAAAATAGATAAGAAGTATGTTTTTATTTCAATTTTGTATTGTAAAATATCGCGGTTTTTAATACTCTATAGGTACTTGAAATCTTACTAATATTATAAATGTGAAAGTTTGTGAGTGTGAATGTGGATGTTTGTTACTCTTTCAGGCTCGAACGGCTGAACGGATCGGGCTGAAATTTGATACAGATATCCATTATAGTCTGGAATAACACATAGGCTACTTTTTATCCCGGGAGTAACTTCCCACGGGAACTAATTTTACGCGGGTGAAACTGCGGGCATTAGCTAGTACATGCATATTATTAAAAACATTAGAAGTACCTATACCTATTTCGCGTCTAAGTCCCAAATTTATGAATTATTTTCAATTAACTTCAATCGAGACAATTTGAAATAGGTAGGTATGAGCTTGCAGAGAGTAGTAGAATAATTTCAAAACATGGTTAGTGTAAATTTTAATATCTTTTTAGTCATCAGTAGATAATTTATGATACCTACTTTTTTATAAGCCAATTTATCAAGCACGTAAGACATTGTTTTAAATTAAGTACATGGATCTTACGAGTATAGTACAGGTGGCAAACAAAACACAAAAGGCATTACACCGCCGCGCGCCACCATTTAATAAATACGCAAAATACCTACACTACAGGTGTGACCAACTGGATAATATTTTTTTCACCGGCTTTCCTTTTGAAAAAATTCAGCCTTCGCCGCTGGTGCACATATTACTTATAGTGTTTGTAACTATGTATGTACTGTGCAAATGATAATTGCACATTGGATTCAAAGCGATCTAGGTAATGTAATACGGTCAGCGACAACAGTAGAGAAAATTAATTTTAAATAGTTCGACTAAAAATCTTTAAAGGATGTTATGCCGGACTAAAAAACTTCGACAAGCTTAAAGCGCACCCGATCCACAGTGCTTACCATAGTTAATGAACGTTTGCAACATGAGATAGACTCATTGCAATAGGGTCGGTGAGTGTTCAACTCAAGTGCAATGTTGAAAAGGACAGAGGCAGGTTTTGCCTACCTGATATTGAAATTTTTCTAGCAGCTCATAAGGTTCGTTTAGCTTATATTAAATGAGCTAAACGAACGAAAATCATGTTGGGATATCAATCTCAGAACCGATCTTAGAGTAAGGTGTTAAATGCAGTAATCATTTACAGAAGACTTCGCCCGGTTTCTGAAAGACTTGTCAAATCATTGATCAACTAACACTGCTGTTAACGTAACATAGAAGTCAAATCAACTTAAGTTTCTGAAACGCTGATCAAGCCAAAATTAAGTACTCTATGATTAGTTTGATTTGACACGCGGTTTGTTTTTATTATGGACACACTAATTGTTCATTAGTTCATTCAAATCAGTAAATAATGCCAATATTCTGGGTTCCAAAACGGATGAAAAATGTTACGGACTGTCAAAGTTGGGTGTGATATGTAGTTTCGAATGACGTTCTTGCGACGCACGCTACTGCGAAAAATAATTCAAGTGGTACGCATTTGCGAAAGGCCGCTGTATCGAAAATCGCTAAATCGAATGACGGACTCGCGAACACGCTGTCTCGATATTCCTTTTATCGAAATCCATTGTTGCGATTAGAGTGCCTATGCCTATTCAAATCCATCGTATGGGAATCGAACTCACGACCTCGATGAGGCACAGCAACTTACGATAGGCTCGATTAGATTCGGAAGGAAGAGAAATGAAAAAAAAATTATCAACTCTTTACTATTGTTAGAGGTACTTATAAAACCTGGGGATCGTGCGAAGCATGGCCTTGTACGGGGCTCCCGTATGGGCGGAGACCCTGACGGCCAGCAATGAGGCTAGACTGCTGAGCCCGCAGAGAGTGATGTCCGTCAGGGTGATAAGAGGATACCGCACGATCTTCGGTGAGGCGGCATGACTCCTAGCCGGGACCCCTCCATGGGACCTGGAAGCGAGAGCCCTTGCGTCACTGTTCAGATGGCGCAAGGAGGCGCTGGAGCGGGGCCAAAGGCCTGCATCTCGAGAAATCGAGGCCCAGCGGACCCTGCTCCACCAGGAAACCGTGGAGACATGGAAGGTGCGACTTGAGCAACCAAAGGGGGGATTCGCCACAATCGCGGCCGTCAGACCGGTCATGGACGAGTGGCTGGAGAGAAGACACGGTGCTCTCTCCTACCGGTTGACACAGATGCTTGCCGGGCACGGTAGCTTCGGTAGGTATCTGTGGCGAAAACACCGGGAAACCACGGCCGAGTGTCAGCACTGCGAGGACCGCAGCGATGACACGGCGCTCCACACGCTGGTGGAGTGCACGGCGTGGGCGAAACAGCGCCAGGTCCTCGTAGTGGGTCTGGGCGTGGACACTCTCTCGCTCGAGGCCATGGTGCGAGCCATGCTCTCCAGCGGGAGTAAGTGGGACTGCGCCGCCTCTTTCTGCGAGCAGGTCATGCTCGCGAAGGAGGCGGCGGGCTGGGTGCGGGAGAGAACTCTCCCACCCGAGTTCCGCAGTCGGCGCCCTGGGCGCCGCCGACGTGTCTTCGCCGAGGACTATCGGCCTCCATGACCGGGGGTCTGAGGACGGTGAGAGGGCCGCTCACCGTCCTTACAGAAGCAGGCCCATGGCGGCAGCGTGACGTGAGCAACTCACGCACGCCCCCCCTTAGAAGCGGGGTCACACCCAAAACCCCCCATAGACGCGGGATTGCACCCGAACCACCCCCGAGGCGAGGCCGCATTGGCGGCCGTAGGTCTGTTGGGAGTCACGGGACATCCTTCCTGAGGGCTTACCCGGGGCTCTCAACCACAGGCTGTTGGGCGTTACGTGAGGTTTTTTAGTCGGTAAGAGTCCGGCATAGCATCCTACGGGGATTTTCCCTCACATCAAAAAAAAAAAAAAAACAATCAAGTTTTTTAAAATCAATTACATGACTAATGGGTATTAATCATAGCCGGTCTACATAACTCAGTCTAGTCTAGTTCTATTCTAGTTAACGTAGGTAGTTTTTAGTAATCATCGAGGTCGTGAGTTCGATTCCCATACGATGGATTTGAATAGGCATAGGCACTCTAATCGCAACAATGGATTTCGATAAAAGGAATATCGAGACAGCGTGTTCGCGAGTCCGTCATTCGATTTAGCGATTTTCGATACAGCGGCCTTTCGCAAATGCGTACCACTTGAATTACACAGGCCTGCAAAATGAGGGTCATAACTTCCTCTCTGGAATTTGATAGCTGATTCTAGGGTATTTTGGTGCGCTGATTACGAATATGTACTTAGATTTTCTCCATCACCTCCAGATTTTTCGAAAAAGGCACAGATAGAAAATAGAAAAAAAGACCCACGTTTTCTCATAAAAAATATATCTTTAAAAAAGTACATTACCTTTAACTTATAAAACGACTAAAATATAATAATAACTTGTTACTAGTCTAAATTACACGTAAATTTAATTTGTGGAACCCGGTTCTTTTTTCCTGGAACCTTCGGTTGTGCGATTTTCGCTTAAATTTCCAGTTTGGATCGTCGCGCTTCAATAAACAACAATAGTCCGCCATCATGTTAGTATTCCATCTTCCACGATATCAGACTTCAAGCTCTTTCAAATCTTGGTAAAATCTTTCGCCTTTTTCTACGATAACAGCTCCTAAATTTTCTGGGAAGTAATCAATGTGCGAATTTAGGAAATGATGTTTAGTGCTTGTTTATGTCCCTTTTATTTTAGAATTGTATCCAGTTATGTCACAACAAGAAAAGTAGCCATCATTATCATTGTCTTTAACCTCTCTTCATAGCATAGGTGAAACGATTTTGAAGCTATTTTTCTGGCCTTTTAAACACTTGCGAAATTGTAATAAATAAGTCGAACAAAGTTTATGAGGTGTCGAAGTTTTGTCTTGGTTACTTAATACGTGTCCAAAATAACTTTTGTAAATATTTTTCACAAACTCTGTAATGCTATTTCATTGTTTTATCACCATAAAATTTCGGGAGATATTACAAAAATAATTCGTAGAATTTAAACACCTTCGCAATGACATTTTAAAGTTCATGTTTCAAGATTCAACTGTTAATTTTCTAAATCAGTTTGGGTACTTATACAAAAACCCTTTGGTTTATCTTTATTACACCCTTTTCTAATAATATTTACAAAAAATAGGTATCTAATATTACTACTAGGTAATTTTTCGATTTTATTACAAAATTAAGTCAAAACTACCCGTTTTTAACATGATTAAGGCGAATTACTTATACGTTTTATGTAGTAATTACCAAATTACTGATTTGCATGATTTTCTATGTCCCCTTACACTAAATAAATGCAATAAAATTTAAACTGAAGTAATTTAATGACGTTTTATAAATTTTAAAACGTAGGCGCTCAGACATTTTAAAGCAAAATCTTAAATATTCAATATCAAAAAATCCTGACGTGTAGGATTTTTTTTATTATTTTTCTCGTAATCAGCACATCAGAAACTATAGAAAATGTTACTCAGATTTCAAAGAGGAAAACCATTGCAGACCTGTGTTATTTTTCGCAGTAGCGTGCGTCGCAAGAACGTCATTCGAAACTACATATCACACCCGTCAAAGTTATTGTTGACAAAATAAATCGGAGAATTTCAAATCTCAAGTTCATATTTAAATATTCAAAAACACGGGGCTTAATAGTTAGATCAGAAATTAAAAATAGAAATCAATTTTACGGACTACGGACATAGGCATACGACATATTCTAGATTGAAAGTACTTAATGGTCAACATGAACATCCTTTGGCACCGTTCTTTTACAATAAAATTGGTAGTGTAGTGTTGAACACGAAAGGAAAGTGAAATTGATACAACAAAGCATCCCAGATTAAACACAATAGAACACAAGCTATAAAACGCAAGTGGCTGAATAGCGGCAAGTCGAATTCTTAATAAAAAGATAAATTGAAGGGTGCATTGAAATGAACACAAATCCAATACAGGTATAGGTAGGTACCTACATTGTATAGTAAAAAAATACACTGCTGTCACGGCTGATCAGATCTTTTATGCAAGCTTTTGTATTCAGAATGGCATGGCGAGTAATTACGTCACATGGTACAAAACGAAACTGTAACAAAATTTCTTCAGAATTTAGGTATATACTTACACTCAGTAGCAAGCTAAACTAAAAGTAACACAGAAAAATACACTGTTTTTCTATATTGCTAATTAATTCATGGAGCTGGATGACAAGGAAATATTAGTATGAAAACAGGTCGGCCTTAGGTGTGGAGTTCTGAACAAACTCTCATGGAAGTCTTTGCCATACAATGGGAATGAATAATAAATTTATTATCTTAAATTCTTGTAATTGTTTCCTCAACGTTTGTTCGGGACCTCATTTTTTCACTATAGACAGTGAATATAGGCGACCCTATTTCGAGGACGATGAGTTTTTTGTAAGTTTCAGTGTAGTAATCCCGATGCGGTGAGGTATAGCGTCAGTCAGCGTCCTAAAAACACACAACGACGAAATCATTGCGCAAAAACAAGATGAGACCATTGATATCATGTATCTATAGGAAGTCAAGCATATCAGTCACGCGAATACCAATTATGACAATACCTCTTAAGGATCCACCAGTTGGTACGAGTAAAATTCGTTTTGATGGAGCTCATTCGCGTTTATTTAGGACAGTGCCGGACAGACGGCTGCAAGTTTTCAATTGATTGTTGCTTCTATTTGTTATTGTAATCGACGTTAATTAGCAATGACGATCACACAGTGACTCAGTGTAAGTGACCGTTGAGGTAAACGACTCGATTTTAAATCTAAGGTACAAACAACCTGCTTGAACCATGTGCGCAAGTGAAGAGGAAGTTTTCAGTTGAGTCATCTCTAGTGAATAACGTAGATTATAAAACAATGCAAACATTAACACGATAACAAGCGGTTAGTAAGAAAAATGTTCAAAATGATTTTTTTACAAAGGACACACACTAATCTGCAAGCATGGAGGAGATGGCGTGTAAAGCTGATAAAACTAATTGAAGTAGGCCAGGCGCCACATGTCCATTGTTCCCAGATTCCACATTATTGTCTTCTAGGTCGTACAAACATCGTTGTAGATACACAGTAGTTACGCTTAGTTTGTCCAGTGATGTCACCTTCGATAAACGTTTAAACATTACTTTACCTATTATGTATCTCATACACCAAGTCATGTATACTATCTATTATTCTATACCATTGTGCATTGCTTATTCGATAACTTCAATATTAAAACGTCACACATTTCCGTTGATTCCGTAATAGAGTATGTCAAACGTATGACTAATACTAGTTTATCAAAATACGACATAATTGCGTTATCTCTTTACAACTATTTGTTTCAATAACAATAATATTGTCACATTGTATTATGTTTCCAAGAATGGCTTTAGCCGTTACCAGTAATTTAAAAAGCTTCTGTTCAACAATTGCAATGCTATTCTTTAAGAACATACAAAATATCGACCCTCGATTTACGGTAAGGCGTTAATTTTTTTAAGGGAATTTGACAGGAAAAAAATCGAGCGTTGAGATTTTTTCTGATACAAACTTGTATTTAATCCATTGTGTAAGTAAGTGATGGTAACGTATTCATTTAAGAAACATCCTACCAGGAGAGATCTAAATTTGCAGTCTCAGAAATTATATCAACTTGCAATCCACTGCTGGCTGTAAATATTGGGAGGGTCATTGATATTAATGGTACAACACCTGGTACAGTAATGGATAGCAGACAAAATATTCTTGCAAATTCTTAAAAGGAATTCATATAATGATCCAAAAACGAAAATTCGTGGTAAACGAGCGTAAAAGTCCATAATAGACAATTGACAACATAATGCACTGAGAACCATGGTTATTATATTACAGAGCCCACAGAGTTAAGCCCCCCTTACAAACATACAGTGCAAACAATAGCCCCTAGTTAAACTAGTTAAACACCGTTGCTTCTGTTGTAATCTAAATGCGGATACGGACAAAGCTGGTCAAACGAATACCTACATCATGTTTACATTAGGATCGGCACAGAACTAGCACATAATGTTTGTCATGCTAGTAACGTTGCAGTGATGGAATAAAGCTACAGCCGTTCTCTGGTACACTTTGACCATGTTTGCAAAAATGAAAAGAAAGTTCGACAGGCTTTTAATGTTCAAACATTACAGCTTTTGGCATCGTTTTTGCAGACGAGTCGATCGCCTCCAAGCACATTATGTAAGTATGAAAGATTAATTTACTTAAGTACATATATGTATTTCTTTTTGTTACAGATCTAAGGAAAGTACCTCTTAACATTTGAGTAGCATCCATACCCTTCTAAAAAGTATTAAACTATATAAAGTTATACTGCGCGGTAGTCCTTTCAGACTACATTATGTCTGCTGGGAATACACGCAGTCCACAGGAATTAGATAAACTTTTGTTAACATAATCAGGGGGCCTACCACCACCTTTTATAAAACAATCTTATTTCAAGGAAGTTTTATTTCAAGCTTACAATAACAATACATTTATTCGTACCATGACCCTATATAAACAAAATTGTACCATTCCTGCTATAGTGCGGGGAAAGAGCGAATGATTTGTATATTCTGTCCATTCCTTGCTGATAATTGAAACGAGACAACGCTATTTAGTTTATATAGCGATGTCCTTTTCTAAACATCGCGGTCCGAATCGCTCATTGAGAATTGGTTTGAAAGTAAAATCATTTATTTGACGACCTAATAAGTATTGATTATAATACATTTATTTTTTAATTATACCTAAATTAGTAAATAAACATAAATCTTTACTGTATGTTCGCTAAAAACATAACAAGAATTAAAAATGGACTAACTACGGGTGTTGGCTATAGGTATAACGCCCATGGTGTGATTCGGAACATTGTTTTAGTTGTCAAGTGGTTGGTGCTAAAGTACGAACGAAATTTGAAACAAAAATGTTAAGTGGTTATAATAAAACTGATAAGCCGGGTTAGTTAGCTTATTGTAATAATATATTTCTTTAGTCTTGTTATGAGATTTCGATGTTCAACATGAATTCAAGGTAAGTACGATAGTAGTCAGTATATGAATTCGTTTTAAAATACAATATTTATTTACTGCTAATACGAAGTTAGCATATGTAGTACTTATTAGTGAAATGATGACTTTAATTTATTTATTTTCCAGCCGAAGATCTAACCGAGTTTCGTGCCGGCAACTTGAGATATTATGGGAATTTTTGAACGCGAATAGAGACGTCGCTTCTGCCCACAACCGCTCTCTACAAGCCAAAGAATTCGCAAAACGAAAGTGGAGAGAGGTGGCAGAAGTTTTGAACTCTGAAGGAGGTGGCTGCCATAAAGATTGGACAGGCTGGTCTAAAGTAACTATTTATTAAAATTAGGTATACTTCTATATTTCTTAACTTTATTTTATTACAATACATGAACCACATTATTATTATATTTCAGTACTGGGTAGACTTTAAGGCCAAGTTAAAAAAGAGAATGGCCATGGTGCGGGCTTCTCACACCCGGACTGGCGGAGGACCATCAACTGAAAAACCATTGACTGAAATTGAAACAAAGTTTCTACAAATACTCGGGGACGATTTCGGTCAAGGTTTGCCTGGCATTCGGGTGGAACTGGTAAGTAAATAATGTATGCGGCTTCATGTCTATTTGTTGTATTGAGCACTCTCAAATGAATAACTCTTCTTTTATCATTACAGCCGCCAGAGATTGGTTCAATGGATGTGAATGTGCAGGATTCCCCAGCATCAGTGTCTGTGTTGCAAAACACAGATATTATCCGTGATCTGACATCCACAGAGTTCAATATCGAGGTCCTAGATTTTCAACCTATTCCAGGTGGTGCCCCCCAAACGAATCCCTCTCCTATCCAAAATATAGCAGTTAGCGCCCCCCAAAGAACTCCCTCTCCTATCCTGCATCCTGCACCAGCATCTGTACACCAATCTCCGCGTCGCCGACGTCGGAGGCGCGAGCCACCACTGTCACAGGAGGCTGCAAGACGTGCCCTAGTGCAGTCCTCACAAACTCACGCAGCGGGGATTGTGAGCATGGCGGATTACATGAAGGAGGCAGTCGAGCAATTGAAATTGTTTACCAATGCTGTAGTAAGGTTAGTAATGTGCATCTTAGTTATTTAGGTAGTTATGTTGTTATATTTGACTGCCATTAATAAGCCCACCACCTATTACTTGGGACATAAAACTGTAAGGTGAAATGTGCATCTGCCTACCCCTTCGGGGTAAAAGGCGTGACTATGTATGTATATTTGACTGCCTTGTTGGTCTAGAGGTCGAAATGTGCGATTGCAGATCACAAATTCGTGGGTTCGATTCTCACTGGAGACATAAATGTGTGATCCATAATCAATCAAATAACCCATTATAAGTAAGCTGTACGATCTTAATCTAGACAATAAATTAACTTTGCGGATGACGCAAATATTTGTTCAAACCCGGGAGATTGAAAAATTACAAAAGTTGGTCATTTGTAAACAAAACTTTAATACTTAACAACAGTTTACAATAATTCAAATTTTAGTAGTGTTAGTTTGCCTTAAGATTAAATTATTAAATAATACAATTAAAAAGAAATTTAGTAACAATGATTGTAGAATACTATAAAGCAACTTATTGTTTCAGGAAGTTAGATGCCGCCTTTCCCACAGCCGCTGCACAAGAGAGCGCCGAGTAGATACACCATGCTGCAGAGCGGTGCTGGTGTTGGTAATACGCAAATGTTCACTAAAATTATGTTGGGGCTGTGATTGAGCTTCTTGAATCATATCTTCATTATTTAATTGTTGCACTGGTACGTTAGCCTTATTACAAATGTTGTGTAAGATTACACAAGCATTGACAATAGAGCCTGCTACTTTTGGGGAGTAATGCAGCACTCTGTGCACAAGTAAACAACGAAAACGTGCTTTAAGAAGCCCAATTGTGCGTTCTATAATGTTTCTGGTATGGACATGCAAATTAGTATAGTGTGCTTCTGGTGATTCTGGTGCTGCATCCAGTATTGGTGTCATCATGTACTTTCTCAAAGGATATCCAGAGTCTCCTAGTGAAAGAAAAATCTTAATATTATTAGAAAGTATGGTATAGTTTTTAGCAGCAAAGTGCAAAGAAAGTTCATGCCAAACATACCAAGAAGCCAAATGTCTTCAGTATCACTAAGAGTTTCCAAATGTGCTCTTAAGGGATGTGTACTCCATATAAAAGAGTCATGATTAGCACCACCATGACTTGCATCAACACTTACTATTTGCATGTCTGCATCACAAATCTGAAAAAAAAAATTAAGTAAGTAGGTACATTGAATGACATTGTATAATTTTACAATATTGTGTATTGTCCCCAGATTGGTCAATATGACAAAACAGGCTGGATAGTGTCTCCGCATCCCCACAAGAAGAAACAAATTTTAATATTCTCTAGATAATAACTTGTAAATAATAAATATATTTTTACTCGCATAATATACTCTATGTTTCTCTCCTGTTTTCAATTATATTTAAATAAGATATGAGCACTTACCAACTGAACATTCAAGGAATGGTAATGTTTGCGACAGAAGTAACGTTCCTCATGCTGTACTGGGCGAATTATTGCAATTTGGGTGCAATCAATACAACCCAAAATCCCAGGAATTCCATTGTAAAATCTGAAATACATTAATGTTAATTAATCATACTTTGAGTTGAGAGTAGATAGAATGGGTGTACTAGCCATACAATGAGATAGATGCTCTCATTTATGATGCCTTAACGCCGAGTGTCAGTTACTTAACAGTGACTTTCTTAGAGGATACTTTTGGGCTTTTTAAGAGTGAGAGAACCAATCTTAGCCATTAGTCAGTTACTGGCCAGCTTGTCTTGGGTGAATGAGTGGAAATTTGCAAGGATAATAAAGTACATACCCGATTTTTATACTGTTCCGCTCTTGCTCATTTACTGGGAACTTTATATACTTCTGTCGCATTGTAGAAGAATTAAGGCATGTCGTAACCTGTGCTATGGCAGATGAGACAGTCTGTTGTGCTACAAAATGACCCTCATTGTTGCCAATAGGACGTTGGTATGAACCCGTTGCATAGAATGATAATGCAATCAACACCTATAATAAAACATTATAGATTAGTTAATTGATATTATGAACACAAAGATATACTCACACAAAAAAACTTTTACAATTATTTACCTTCGTATTTACAGATAAATCTGTAGATCTTTTAGAGGCTGGCATAAGCGGCCTCAACTCATCGCAAAGGTTATGTGCCAGCTCTTTACTGAGTCTGTATCTTTTGATAAACTCTGCTTCATCTAAATCAAAAGGATCACATTCTTCGCGAAGTTGTACACGACGCCGCTTTCTTGTTGTATTAGTGACTGCGTTATCATCTTCCAAAAACTCAAATATTCCAAATGCAAATGCCATCTACGATCATTACACAAAATGAATATAATATTAGACTAAAATCATGAAATTCACCTTTTATACGATCACTAGCGATAATTATTGCAAATTACTTACTTTATAAAATATAATAATGACTTTTTCTATTAAAAATTGCTGTATCAATAATAAATCCGCCCGAGAGAAACAACTTTTTTAAGATCGCTAAATTTGACAGGAAAACAATATTGCTAGATGTCAAAAGTTGCGTCATGGTACGCTTTGAACGAACTTTTTAGAGGTGACGTCACAAAATTGCTAAGAGGACTATTGTGTTTCAATATTGTTTTAAGCTTGTTTTAAGGACGTCATGGTACGAAAAGACGAAGTAATATTAAAATAATACTGCTATAAGACGTGGTGGTAGGCCTCCAGGTTATTTTTTGTGTGTCACGAACTATTTCAATAATATTTACAGAGTTAAGGTAAATAGTAAGTAGGTTAAATTAATTATCAGTAACAATGTATCATTGTAGCTGGTATTTTATTATTAATTCCACGATTCCATTATACCCACACCATACGCAGTGATAAGATAGCCATGAATCATGACGTAATTGACAAGAATGTACCATTAGTACTGCCTTTGCAACGAACATTTCTTTATCGGTTATCAACAGATACAGAATAACGTAATGTTATTTATCATTATCACCCAAACCGAAAACATTTATTATATCTATCCCGCATTTTCTGATACTATGTTAAATGAAAACAGTTCTTCGCAATACCAGGCATTAGCCATATTTAGAAAAAAGAAGCTTAGTCATTATTTTACGCAGTCGCCAAAAGAATCGATCCAGCAAATTTGGATACTAGCCAAGTGTGGTCTCCAGCGCTTTGTATCATCGCATGATGACTTTCTATGTTAATAAAATGCAACAGAATATACAGACCAGTCTAGAAACGGTTGTAAGATCCCAGGCGGATCTGGTCTTGCCACGGGGCTGCGTACTATCTTTCCGCCTGCCCAGCGAACCGTATCCCGACGGTACGGCTGTTTCCTCGCGTTTACGACGCCCGGCTCCTCGTCTTAGAGACGAGAACCAGTTGGAGACAGATCCACGACGCTCAGTTTCGGCCGTTCCCGGCCCTGCCTTGATGAACATTACTTCACAAGTGCCAACGCACCACGCACATTACACTCTCACACACTGCAGGCCTTAACCACACGAACACCAGTATTAGAGAAGCCAGCAGCCACGAGAACCTATAAGCCCACGACATTTCGAAAATAAATATTTTGCAGAGTTTAGAGAAGCAAATAAAGTAGAAAAGTGGATGATTGCGCGTCGCCGGACCGTGTTTAGATTGTGGTATGTAAACTTAGGCTATAATGCATTAACTTGCCAAAATAAGAAGTGAAGCTACACAACAAACAAGTATAGATACATTAATTGCGTAGTGCACAAAAGCGGCATCGTTGACACACCTGTTCATAGTCGTCGTCGAAGACACGAGCTGCGCGAGCGCAACGTACCAGCAATGGCCACCATAGAGCTCCGCACAGCAGACGAACATGCAAGCACATCCCTCTAAAGAACGCACTATACTGAAGATAGTTGTGGGCGCCACCGGTGTTTGGCAATGTGACAATTTCTTACATGTACCTACATAGATTACGCTTTATCTTTCTGCACGTTTGCACTGTGACAAGGCTGTCGCCGCTACTAATTATTTTGTATTTCTGAACAAACAAACACATAAATACCTGTAAGGACAGAATCCTTCAATGAATTCTAAGTAAACTACCCACAGTATTTATCTTAGAAACAGATAAGTAAATGTTTGTACCCTGATACAGCTTATCTATCCATGAATCAAAACTATCGGCAGTTGTGCCGTCATTGGAATGGCTACTAAGAATATAATTGTTTAGAAGAAAGAACAAAATAAACAGGATGAAATGGAAAGAGATTTATTTAAAAATCAAACAAGTCTCATCATAACACTGGACTGTGAACGGCTCTGTTATCGACACTTGCAGTCACACTGCGGAAGCGGTAAAGGAAATATGATAAGCGTCGCCAATACTGGCCGGTTTCTGTGAATACCAAGCTTGGGAATGAAAAGGCTCTCATTCAATAACTCCGAATTCTATATATAGGGCTGTTTCGAAGAAAGGATTGAGGCACTGACGCAAAGGCTATTATTCAGATTTCGAATTGAAGATCTTGTCAGGGATTTAAGAAAACAAACAGTTGGGCTTTTTAAGTTCCCATTATTTATTTCAAAACATTTTAATGATATAGAAATTAGTCTCAGGAATCCTTCTTGAAAGAGGGTGTAAAAACATAATGATACAAGCATGACAATCATGTTTTAAAGAACAAGTTCTAACTAACGAAATTCAATTACATAGTAACACATTCAATTATATCGAACTATGTGCAAATAGTTAATTGTACTGGAAACGTCGGTTGTTTTTATAAGGGTTACTTTAATAAACGTTTGATGTCATAGCATAAGTATGATGATTACACATTACGTGCAGATTAACATACTGAAGGTTAACAAGTCTTAGGAATTTTGCAGTAAACAACAAGACAACGGTAAAAGTTCCCAAGTCACATTCCACAGAATTTTTGCAATGTGACAATGACATAAACTGCCATATAAAAGGGACAAACTGCTAAGTATTAGAATACAATACCATATATCATGAAATTGAATAACAAAATCCCCGGTATCCGACGACGTTTTCATAGCAATTTCCACTTATCCGCCTTATCAATATGAACTTACGTAGATATTCCTACTTGAACTAATACAAATATCACACGTTTACGATTGTTATTCACTAAAAAAAAATTCACAACACTAGGCTGAAAATATCCGTAGTAACCGTAGTAGAGGCAACGACAGCAACGCGTCACGCGAGTACTGCGGTCCGCCTCGCACTGGCTTACTACCAGATTCTGTATAGTAAGCTCGTCCCAAGCATTGATGGCTTACGTCAGACGAGTCCGCATGAACTGTCGTATTGAATGAAACTGCTACATAGGGATGGGGTGTATGAAACGTGTGATAAAGTTTTAATACGTCTGTGTTATCTTATATTATGTCATAGATAGGTGGGATTGATATAAAAGTTGTTGTATTGGAATAGAAATAGCACTTAGGTTTGGTTTGCCGTGAATGTAGCTAAGCTTATGGGATATTTGAATTATATGTACTTAAAAAGGCCGGCTAAGTGCGAGGTTGTCTCGCTCACGTGGGGATCCGTACCAATACATGGCAAAAAATCACTTTTGTTTTGTGGGAGCCTCACATTTTTTTTTTGTTTTTAGTATTTTTCTTCATTACAGCGACGGAAATACATCATCAACGTAATTTAAACTGTCTAGCAATCACGGTTTTTGAGATACAGCCTGGTGACCGACAGACAGACACGGACAGCCGTTATAGTAAAAATAGGGTGATGTCTTAACCCTTTGGGTGGGTTAATCCTAGCTTAATTTGGGATCAGGTGGCGCTGTGTAAAAATGCCGTGAATATTAGTTTAGAACTTGAATGCTATCGTAAAACTGATGTTTTTAATTTTTGTAATTTATGAATGTAAACTAACGTCTTAAAAATTAGTAAATTTAGTCAAGTTTAAAATCACAAAAGAGGTCAAAATGTCACAAAATCAGTGTTACGTGATTTATGGACGACCCCTTCATAAAAGGTTTATTTCTATTTCTAGGATATGTAAAAATAATTAACTACTTATACTTAATTTGGAGAAATGTCTGAATTGACACATAATTTGGATATTACGGCAGAAAGCCAAAACTTCCACAGGAAATTCATGGTGGGTTCGCAGACTGGTCGAGCGGGGTCGGGTAGTATCCGGAGACAAACAGATAAAGACATTACAAAATCTTTTCTGGAGCAGGATGAGAGCGATGCCTATAAGGTACACGCGATGAACCTGGAGATGCAGAATGAATGGCTTACTCTGGGCGAATTTTGTATTCCCATATCCTTGCAGTGGCGTACCTTATTGTACGACTGGTCGCCGGCTTTGCTTAGATTCTACCTGAACGCGTTTCAATTGACCCTCCCCGACCAAAGAAATCTGGTCAGGTGGGGGAAAGCCACAGATAAAACATGTAATGCATGTGGAGAAGCGATTGGAACTGCTAGGCACTTGCTGGTAGGTTGTAGGACGTTATTAGACCGGAGTCATTACTCACGCCGACACGATAGGGTATTGGAAATCATACGTGAGGCTGTCAATTTGGCGGTAGCGAGAGCAAAAAAGGGATTAACCACAAACAAAAGAAATGACATTGCGTTTGTAAAGGAAGGCTGTTCAAAGAAAGTACCTCAAACGCCATACTCAATTTCGATGGCTGCCGCCGATTGGAAATCCCGGAGGATGTATGTGCCTCGTCATCCAGACCCGACATATTCCTGTTTTCGAGGATACACAGGCGTGCGGTGCTCGTGGAGCTGACGGTGCCGTGGGAGACCAACATACCAAAGGACCACGCCATGAAGACAAATAAATACTTTGACTTGACCAATGAGTTAACCAAAACTGGCTATGTGGTTAAACTCTATGCCGTAGAAGTAGGAGCAAGGAGAATTCCAGCTAAATCCCTGTATAATTTATTTAAGGACCTTGGATTGCCAAGAGCTTCAGTAAGCTCTTTACTAAAACGAGTATCCAAAGCGGCATTGATAGGATCTTACCAAATCTGGTTGGGCAGGGGGGGGGAACATTGTCGACGGTGGAAGGTGATCGTTTATGCGCATAGTAAGGTGGCCACCCTAAACCTACTTGAATGGGTCGCAAGTCCCAGACGCCGTCGAGGTGTTCCCCCCTGTGCCACGCTATGAACCCGGCGCCCGCACGGAGAATCCATGGAATGCTAAGAACACGGTCTCTCTATCATGTCTCCAATCGTGTAACCCTAACTCCAAAATGAATATTTTAAAACAAGCCGTACATTTTTTTTAACGTGAGGGAAAATCCACATGGATGCTATGCCGGACTCCTACCGACTAAAAAACCTCACGTTACGCCCAACAGCCTATGGCTGGGAGTCCCGGATAAGCCCTCGGAAGGATGTCCCAGGAACAAGCGGAACATTACGTGAAAATGAGAAAAATTTGTTATTCATCATAGAAGAGATATTACGTATTAACCATAATTTACTAACCATAATTTACTAACAACTAAATTAAATAAAAATATTAAATAATACAGTCATTACGATATTATTATTTAAAAATAAAAGAACTTTAAAAATAAAAAATAAATAAAAATGTAATAAATATAATAACCTTCGGCGAAGGCATTGGAGGTCGCATGTCCGGATCCCGGTCATTCAGCTACCGATGTGTACCCATCCGTAATAATGTAAGACCTTGGGGGGTTGACTAGAATTACATAGTCAGGTAAAAGGGGCTTCACTCCTTAAAATGTGCTTTACAAAATTTTGTTTGTATGTACTTACTTAATCGTTGAACTCTAGAACTACTCAACCGATAATTTCGTAGACATTTGAAAATACAGGCAAGGCAAGTACAATGGGTTAAATGGGAGGCGAAGCAGTGGAGCACGCTAGTATAATAACAATAATTACGAACTGACGACTTAATTTTCATTATTTTTTATCATCTTCAATCAGTCTAAAATTCTAAATATAGGCTGTCGATACATACTGCCTGACGACAGTGACACGAATTGCTCCTTTCTACATAAAAAGACAAACTGTATTAGATTCTAAGATGAATTTTGGGAAGGACCGGACTGAGTTTCTTGGGGTGTTCTTCTCAGTCTGTAGCATTTCCGAACCCCCAGTAGAGTCACAAAATTTTTGACAAACTAATAATGTTTCTTTTTTAAAAATCAAAGGGTATCAATTTTATTTTATTTTTACATACATACATATGATCATGCATCAGCATTCACCCCCAGTAATGTTCCTCTCTCAATCTAACCAGGTTTGGTAGAGCCTCGATGACACCGAGCGAGTTTACAAGCTACAAACCAGCGAGGTTGCGAGTTCCTTTCTTGGGGTGTTCTTCTCAGTCTGTAGCAATTCGGAACCCCCAGTAGAGTCACAAAAATTTTGACAAACATAATAATGTTTCTTTTTTAAAATGCAAAGGGAATAAATTTTGTTTTATTTATTTTATTTATACATAGATACATAAATATGATCATGCATCAGCATTCACCCCCAGTAATGTTCCTCTCTCAATCTAACCAGGTTTGGTAGAGCCTCGATGACACCGAGCGAGTTTACAAGCTACAAACCAGCGAGGTTGCGAGTTCCTTTCTTGGGGTGTTCTTCTCAGTCTGTAGCAATTCGGAACCCCCAGTAGAGTCACAAAAATTTTGACAAACGTAATAATGTTTCTTTTTTAAAATTCAAAGGGAATAAATTTTACATACATACATACATACATATCATCACGCCTGTTTCCCATCGGGGTAGGCAGAGACTATGGCTTTCCACTTGCTACGATCCTGGCATACCACTTTCGCTTCTTCTACTTTCATAAGTGCTTTCATACACGCTCGCCGGTTAAGGGTACTCTTGACCTGGCCTTTTTCCAGCAGGTCATCAATTTGGTTACCATGCGTACGCCGAGGATGACCCCTACCAGCTTGCCCATTCATTATCGCCTTATAGATCTGTTTAGTCAGTCTATTTTCATCCATCCTCTCAACATGTCCAAACCATCTAAGCATCCCTTTTTCTATCTTTGTCACTACATCTTCAGTTATACCACATTGTTTTCTAATCACGCTATTCCTTTCTTTGTCCATCAATTTCACTCCAGCTATACTTCGCAGACTTCTCATTTCCACTGCATTAATTTTACTTTCATGCTTCTTCTGCCACACCCAACTTTCACTACCATACATAAGTGTGGGGATAAGCACACCCCTATGCACAGCCACTCTCGCCTTCTTAGACACGTTTTGACTGCTCATAAAGGTATGCATCGCCCCATTCACTTGATTTCCTGCCAAAACTCTTCTCTCAATATCCTGGTCACACTTTCCATCCCTCGTAAATTTTGAACCCAGGTATACAAATTCTTTCACCTGTTCCACTCTTTGCCCTTCGATAATAATAGGGCAATTCGTCATACATTCCTCTCTTTCAAAAACCATTACTTTAGTCTTACTTACATTCACTTTCATTCCTCTACCTTTCAGCGCCTCATGCATAATATTAACCATCAACTGCAACTCCTCCGCCGATGCAGCTAAGATCACCTGATCGTCAGCATATAGGAGGCATTTGATGGTCAGCTCGTTCAGTTTTATACCACACGCACTCTCTTGCAATTCTTTCAAACAACTGTCCATGTACAGGTTAAACAGCCACGGTGACGCTACACAACCCTGTCTCACACCCCTTTCTATATTAAAGAAGTCCGTGCAAGCTCCGTTGATCCTGACACAAGCACTTGAGCCCTCATAAAGAGATTTCAGTGCTCGTATCAAGCTGCTGCTCACCCCGTACAAAGACAATGTTGACCATAGTTCATTCCTCACCACTTTGTCATAGGCCTTCTCCAGATCTACGAATACGCAATATACCTTTTGGCTTTTCGCCAAAACTTTTTCTGCTATGCATCGTAAGGAGAAGACCTGATCCGTGCATCCCCTTCCTTTCATAAATCCTGCTTGAACATCCCACATTTTTCCTTCACTTTCATTCATCACTCTTTTTATCAACACTTTCGCATACAGTTTACCGACGATGCTGAGCAGGCTTATGCCGCGGTAATTTTTGCACTCTTGCTGCGACCCTTTTCCTTTGTACAGCGGCACAATGACCGCTTTGGACCATTCTTTTGGTACGCTGCCATTCCTCCAGCACAGATTAAAAAGGCGGTACAGCTGGTCAATCACCACGCCACGTCCTGCTTTCAGCATCTCAACGGAAACCCTATCAATCCCAGCAGCCTTGCCTAGTTTCATACTATTCAATGCTTCCACTATTTCTTCCATGCTAATGTCGTTTTCATTACCAATTTCATTCATTTTACAAAAATGAGTTTGCACTTGCGTATCCTCTTTATCAAATAGACTTTCAAAATACTCCTTCCATATTTTTAGCACACACTCTTCTCCTCCCACAAAACTTCCATCCTGGTTTCTGATCTTATTAAGCGGTGATGTGGTCTGTTGACTCCTCACCGCTTTTATGGACTTCCAAAAGAATTTTATATTCTGTTGGAAGTCACCAGATAACCTTTTATCAAATTCATCTCTATCATTCTCCTTCTTTCTTACTAACACCTCTTTTGCCACACGCTTATACCTTTTATACTCATCGTTGGCCATTCGTACATCCTCATCTGTTGCCTTCTGCATTCTTTGATTGGCCTTTGTAGCCAGCAAGTCCAACCATGCTTTCTTCTTATCAGACAACGCTTTCAGAACTTCCGCGGTCATTCTTTTTAACTTACATCCTTGGCTTCTCTTGCTCACACCACACAGTTCAATCGCAACTTCCACGAGTCCTTCCTTAATCGGCTTCCATAATTCTTCAATCTCACATACTTCATCTAAATTATCAAACTTTTTGCTTAGTTTGCTCACAAATTCCTCTTTTATACCTATCTCTTGCAAATTCTCAACTTTTATGCGTTCTAGTACACTAACAGGTTCACGCACACGGTGCCTCCACCGCTGAAACAGACCTCTTACTCGGCTGACAACCAAGAAGTGGTCTGTGTCAATCCCAGCACCGCGGTAGGCTCGAGTGTCTAGTACTTTCTTTCTCATCCTTGCGTCAACAATCACAAAGTCAATCATGCTCCTCTTACTTCCTTCTTGTCTCGTAACCAAGTGGATATCTTTGTGGTGAAACATGGTGTTAGTCACCACAAGATTCCTCTCCAAACATACTTCAAGCAAACTTTCTCCATTTTCATTCACTCGCTCATCACCAAACTTTCCCAATACTCTTTCATACCCATCACGCTTGACTCCAACCCACCCATTAAAATCGCCTAACATTACTATCCTCTCATTTAGTTTGCACTTACTCAAAACATCACTCATGCTCTCCCAAAATGCCTGCCTCTCGCTTTGGTCTCGTAAAGATCGGCGCCACCGCGCATCTTGCGGAGCATATACTCCTAAAACAAAGATGCGGGTAAGTCCAACCTTCAGCCTCAACCAAACGAGTCTTGGGCTTACACATTCATATTCTGTGACACATTCATTCATTCTCGCAGACAGTACTACACCAACGCCCTGACACGCTTTACTGGTTTTAGGCACACCCGACCAGTAGGCAGTGTAGGGTCCATGTGTGGTGGTGTCACATCCTTTCCTCTTTGTCTCATTCACGCACAGAATATCGAGTCGTCTATCTTTCATCATCTTGCATACTTCCTTAATTTTGTCTATCATACCTCCTCTTACATTCAACGTAGCAAAGTGGCTATCCCCAGTCCACTTTTCGCCTCGATGGGAAACGAGACGTGATGGGTTGCGAACCACATCGCCGCCATTTTGGATTTTGTTTTTGGTTTTGTTTTTTTATTATAATTTATTTTATTTTTACATACATACATACGATCATGTATCAGCATTTAACCCCAGTAATGTTCTTCTCTCTATCTAACCAGGTTTGGTAGAGCCTCGATGACACAGAGCGAGTATACAAGCTACAAACCAGCGAGTTTGCGAGTAGCTTGTAAACTCGCTCCGCGTCATCGAGCTTTTTACAATAATATTGAATACCTATTCCATTGTAAATCACTCTCTAGCTTTTAATAATCTCGCCAACTATTTAGCAGCTTCTAAGCTCAAAACAAAAAAAAATCAATTATAAACCAAAGAATTACCACCACTTCACAATGCGACCCATCTCAGAAGAACTGGCAAGAAACTCAGCGGGATATTCTTTTAAGTGCTTGCTCAGTATCATCGAGGCTTTAGATTCTATCAATGGCGCTTTGGATATTCGTTCCACTAAAAAGCTTGCTGAAGCTCTGAGCTATCCAAACAAGTTACACAAGGATCTAGCAGGAATTACCCTTGTTTCTACTTCTACGGCATAGAGTTTAACCACAACCAACCTTAAAGTAAGTCAAAATTATCATTCTGGATTCTGTTCTCATCCTACGGTACTCAAGCACACTGAGATAAGTGCTAGGATGATTATGAGAAAAATATTAATGCCTATTTTGTTGTATTGAATAATTAAAACTTTTTTTTTCTTTCTTCCAATATATGGTAATATAGGTACTGACATTTATTATTTAGTATGTGCACGCACAGACTCCCCACAAAAATGCTTGATAACAGACAAAACTTCACAATATTTAAAATACATTTTTTTGCTTAATGAATAAGAAAACCTTTCTCTAAAGGTCTGCACTGTATGAATACATCGCCCAAGGTCATTACAGAACACTCCAGGCTAGCAATATTAATGTTTCTGACAAACAAAAAATCAGGTTAAGCAAGCTTTAAGCCTTTTTTCCCTGGTCCGCGATACAGTATCTAAAATACAACTGCTGATTCAGACATGGAGATATGTTAATGACATATTGGTTAATTCTTTATAAACATTATTTCACTTGGCCCACTTATGATACATTACAAAACAAAGTGCAATGCACCTAATGTCAAAATAACATTTTATTGTGAAAGCAACTTAAATTTATTATGTAGTGTTCGTTAGTTTTTTCCTTTAGCTACAAATAATAGTTTAGGGGTATTCCACAAGGCAAAAGCTGTCAGTATTCAATCTAGTTGTAGCTAAACTGCTACGCATACTATAGAAGAAACAGATGACACCTCTCAAAGTACAAAAACATATGTGGGCAATTAAATATTAGAAATCTATTAAATACTACAATTTGAAATTTGTACAAACTCAAGGCAGTTTCAATCATTGCTAATAAAATCTTGGTGATTTTCTTTTTCAACACATACATAGTTCTATAAAAATAATGAACCCGTGCTTAAAAACATGAACACAAATGATATAAATGCTTCATGAGTATTCAAATAGGTACTACCTTATGAATCATAGCTGTATGTAACACTTCTCACTACATATTATCAGAATGTGGAATAGTTTTTCAAAAGAAGCACAAACAAAAATATGTTTTGATTAAAGGTTGAGCAGGAATTTGTGGTAGTAGAGGTGGTAATTAAAAAACATAAACACCAGCTCAACCAGAACCTAACAGAACTGCTAGTTACACCTGTATATTGGCAAGTTATAAAATTATCAGTGACAAGTGACAAGGCACAGCTAAGATTTTGTATCGGGTGTCACTAACCTGAATTTCCAATAGTAACTCCGTTTTCCTACGTCGTATATCAATTAAAGTCTTCTGCTGTTCAGGTGTCAATTCTGTAAGAAACATACGGTGACTATATTTGATCTAAACAGATATAAAAAAGTTATACATTGAGGTCATGTTTTAAAATTGGCATACGATTTACGTCTATTACTTTAAATCAAAATATAACTTACCGGTATGAGTAAATGGATCACCATGATTACTGGCAGCATTGTTTCCTCCAAGGGATAAGTTTTCGAATTCACTAATCATTTCTTAAAATATTTTTTAAAAAAACAGTAAACAAAAGTTTACATCGTTGTGAACTGACTGGCCGCCATATTTATTTACGATAGTGTTGTGTTGTGCTTTGCATCCTACTCTAGTCAGTCATCTATCCATAGACCCCGTACTCACGCAAACTTTTTGACATTATTTCTTTTTCATCATTTTTACAAAATTATTAAGAAAGGATTATAAAAAACGGGACTGTCGCGACAATCACGATGATACGCGAGATTTGGAGAAAGAAGGTTAATGCTCTAGTCATGAAATCAAAATAACTGGTAAGATTGTAAGTCTATTTGTCCCACGACTTGTTCTGTATTTGAATTTGAATCTGAGTCCGTTTCTAATGTCAAATAGATATTTTTCAGTTCACGTCGGGTGACCGGAGCGGACGTATAACGCTGGTCTAATAACAAATTATCGAGACAAGTTAATTGTCAATAACGCGTGTGAACTGAACGCGTGTGATCTGAAGCACTGGAGCTGCTTGGCAGCTAATCTACGCAAAATAAAAGGCTGGTAACTTTTTACATGTTTTATTTTGTTGGTGCTTCGTACAGCACATTTAGTAGTCATGAGGTCGATCTGCAATTGACCGGGCCTGTGTGTCATCATGCCGGCCACAGGGGGACGTGAATGCAGTCTACAGTGGGAAATGTTTATGAAATGGGAATTGATTATTATATGTTATATAGCAGCCAATAATCCGCGATTCATAGGCTTGGATCCAGCTCGCGGTGAGGTGTTTGCAACACCGATACATTTGATGTCCTTCGGTATAAGGAGTCAATGTACCCATGAATGGGCTATAACGACCTGAGTATGCATTCATGTGCATTGTAACATGTAAAACGCGTACCGGCTGCTCTCCTTTCCTTGGAGAGTAACGGGTACTTCCTTTGATTTGTTCCAGGTGGAGCACACTGAGGCGGCTGTGGACGTGGACGGCTGTGATAGACTCGCTCTTTATTTTATGGGTGAGTCTTAGGTTTAAGGAACCCAGCGGGAAAGAATTATATCTAGTTATGCTACTACTGGTTATGCTTCTTTCCGACATGGTGGAGATGCTGGTTCCTTGACACCGACTCAAGGGTTGAAATTGATGAATTCTGATCATTTTAAGAGTAACACAGCTGTTTACGTTCATAGTTTTGCCTTTCCTGGTTTTCACCTGACACAACGTTTAAAGACATTAAAATTTTGACGTCTTTTTAATCCTTTTTAAAATTTGGGACATTTGACCACAAACAATTAGTTATTTTTATTGACTAATATTATTAAAAATCGAATGCAAAAAATAAATCGTCTGCAACATGCCTTAAAACCATAAATATTCTGTGATATTAAAATTTATTTTTCGTTTGAAAAAAGAAAAAATGGAATGTCAAGTCAAATCTGGCTGTCATTCAAAATGAAAAATTTTAAATTTGAATTTAATTTACTAATTATATTTATAAATAAATACTTATTATAGTTAAATAATAAGAAAATTTGAACAAAAGGTAAGTCATTTTATTAATTTAAGCAAATTTCTTTTGCCTAGTCGAGAGGCAGTTTCCGATTATTTAATCATCGTAGGTACATACATGAGTTTGTTGTAAGTTTCTTGATAAAATAAGATATTCTTAGGACATTTTCACTGTTCCCTAATATCATTGAGACATTTTCTTGTTATAACTATGATGTTATGTTTGTTGATAGTTATCTTTGTTGGACATTACAGGAGAATGAGATAAGATCATGGAAACAATCAAACAGCTATCTTTAATTATAAATGCAGAATTAAATGCGCAGAAATTATGTGAAATAAATACTATGGAAGGAAATTGTGCACTTCGCAATACACCTACTATGGAGACTCTACATATTAGAGGATATCAAGACAGAAGACTATGAATTGTTGATTCTGTCAAGTCAACGAAAATAAAATAACGAGTGTAATGTATTGTGAATGTTTTATTGTATTGCGTTGAAATAAAGTGAATTTGAGTTTAAAGCTTCAACTTATTCTGCTAAAATGCACTACCTCTAAGTTGTACCAAATACAAAACCATAGAAGAAAGAATAAAGGTGTTAACGGTACAAAAAGCTTGTTTTAATTGATTTTTATAGAGGTCATAATTCTAGTAAGTGTGCAGTAAGGGATAAATGCTCTGTCTGTAAAACTGTATATCATCACTTAGCTTTATGTCCAGCAATGAAATATTTTTATGTAAACACAAAGTCTTTGATAGATAGATAAGATCATAGATCTTACAACCAGACAGCAACGAGGAAGATTACAGGTCAGTATAACATTACAAAGAAATGTAGAATTTTATTAGATTGTGGAAGCCAAAGGAGTTATGTAACTCAAAAGATTGCTAAAGAGTTACAAATGTTCATCGAGGAACAACAACAATTGACAATTTTCACCTTTGGATCTGAAACTCCTAGAACATTAGAAAGTCCTTTAGTCAAATTTCAAGTATTGACTAATAATAAAATGTTGAAGACAATGTATGCAAATGTTGTTCCAACTATATCTCAAGGCGTCCCATGTTTCAAAGAAGAATTATTTCAAATTAGTAAAAATTATACTTTAGCTGATGACGATGGTTCACTATCAGATAAAGTAGACATATTAATTGGAAATGATTATTATCACTCAATTATAATGATGAATAAAATATGTATTGCAAAAGATTTATATTTGATTGAATCAGAATTTGGATGGATTGTCTCGGGTCTTATTACTAATAGACATATAGAACAAATGTCAATGGTAACATTTTGTCAATGCTCTTGTAAGATAGGACTTAGCCAACCGGATCCACCATTGGATTTAGGAAACTTGAAGATGTTATGGGATCTAGAGTCTATTGGCATCACAGATTCACCGAAGATAAGCAGAGATGATATTGCAATCAAACATTTTAATGAAACAATGGAAATGCGAGACAATAGATACTATGTTAGTTGGCCATGGATCAACTATCCACCAGATTTATCTTCAAACTATGGATTAGCACATGGAAGATTAATTGGATTACTCAAGAGATTGGATCAAAAAAAACTCTTCAAACATATGATCAGACATTGAAACAACAAATGGAAAAGGGAGTTATTGAACTAGTCCCATCAAGAGAAGTGAAGGATAATGATCATCCTATACATTATATACTTCATCACGGAGTCTTAGCCCCTGGAAAAGCATTGAGAATTGTATATGATGCATCGGCAATGACAAAGGGTAGTAAAAGTTTAAATGAAAGTTTATACTGTGGACCATTATTATTATTGGAAGATCTAACAGGATTGATTATAAGATTTAGAAGTCATAAGATTGGATTGACTGCAGATGTGGAAAAAGCCTTTTTACAAATAGGACTTAAGGAACAAGATAGAGATGTAACAAGATTCCTATGGTTGAAAGACATAGAAGAGTCCATTTGTTTCAAGACGGATTGAAGAGATTAAAAGAAACAAAGATCTATCTTTTAGATATGTTCCAACTGAGTTGAATCCTGCTGACGTGGCCACAAGACCATCAAGAACAAATGAAGATATGAAAAGATGGTTAAATGGTCCAGATTTTCTACTAGAAGATCCTGAGAATTGGCCCGTTAACCCAAGTTATCAAAATACCTTATATGTGGGTGAAGATTTCAGTGAGACAGATCATATTGAAGTAATGAACAAAGAAGATAATTGTGTAATGAAAGAATATAAAGAACGCACCCATATGGAAGATAGTACCTTGCAAATGATTAAATCAACACAGTCAAAATACTTTAAAGATGAGTTGAATAATAAACAAACTAACTTGAGCAGAAATTTAAAATTATTCAAAGACATTGATGGTGTCCTACGTTGTAGAGGCAGACTCAAGTATGCAGAATGGTCGTTTGATAAAAGATACCCTATTCTTATTCCTAAGGATTGTGAATTTACACGGAAAATTATAAAAGAAACACACGAGAAGAACTATCATGTAGGAGCCAGTCACACATTAAGTCTAATACGACAGTCATACTGGATACCTCAAGGCAAGCGGCAAGTCCAAAAGATACTTCGAAAATGTCTGAACTGTGTCAAATGTAACGGCGGACCATAGAAGTTACCAAGTACTCCTCCACTACCTCCTGAGAGAGTAAACTATAGTAAACCATTTACATTCACTGGGATAGACTATCTAGGACCAGTGTTGGTAAAAACAGAAAACGGAACAGCCAAGAGATGGTTGTGTTTATTCACATGTTTGGCAATTCGAGCTGTACATTTGGAAGTGGTACAGAACTTATCAGCTGAAGAAGGATTATTATCTATAAGACGCATGGTATCAACCAGAGGCGTACCAAGTTTAATTACTTCAGACAACGCTACTCACTTCAAGCTGATAGCTGATATCATATCAAACAAATATTGTGTTGAAAATGAAATCAAGTGGAAGTTTATTCCTCAGCTAGCACCGTGGTTTGGTGGATTTTACGAGAGATTAGTAGCGCTGGTTAAACAATGTATGAGAAAGACATTGGAAAAACACCTATTAGGAGATAGTCAATTAACAACAATTATTAAAGAAATTGAAACAGTTATAAATACAAGACCATTGTTATATGTGAGTACAGAAGTGGAACACTGCTTGACCCCAGCAGATTTTCTACAAGTTGGAAAATACATAACTTTAGAAACAGTTCAAAATCAACCTATAACAACAGGTATATCGACTAAGAATAATTTAATTAATAGTTGGAGAAGAGCAAGAATCATAATAGAAGAATTCATAGAAATGTTTCAAAATCGTTATTTACCAAGTCTACGGGAAAGATACAATCATTCCGTGAAACAACCCCGTACGAGGTCAAGTTTGACACCACGTGTAGGTCAAACAGTCCAAATCAAAAGCGAGAAACCTAGGATAGGTTGGAAGGTTGGAAAAATTGTATCTCTGATCAAGGGAAGTGACGGTTTATGTAGAGTCGCACAAATTAAAGTTGACAACACTATATTCACTAGGTCAATATCACATTTGTATCCTTTGGAAATCGAAGAAGACCAACAAGATTCATCATCAGTGGATCAAAACGAAGAACAGATCAATATTGAAGATGCAAACATAGTCCCAAAAGAATTGAATAATATACCAGTAAGTGAAAATAGCCCAAATGTTGATATGTCAATAGAAAGTTCTGATTCTGATGTAAACAACACAAATGACGATACTTCACATGAAACTGAAAATACCATTGAAGTTATGGAAGAATCAAATCCCGTCACAATTGAAGCTGAACCTGATGAAGTGATGGAAGTAGAACAACTTGGTGCAATTAGAAATGAACGAGCAGCTAAAGTCCGTGCTCTACAAAAGATAAGAGAATGGACTCGCAACCTAATGGTTTTATTTTAGCTTTCCTTGGCCGGAGGGTCGATTTCTTCGCGAAATGCGAATGTAAATAATGTAAATATACATACTAAATTCTTCATGAGACACGAACATCTCTTTTCTACATACTAAATTCTTCAGGAGACATAATGTCTCTTCATTTTTCTTTTTCCTTTGTGGGGAATGTCGCGACAATCACGATGATACGCGAGATTTGGAGAAAGAAGGTTAATGCTCTAGTCATGAAATCAAAATAACTGGTAAGATTGTAAGTCTATTTGTCCCACGACTTGTTCTGTATTTGAATTTGAATCTGAGTCCGTTTCTAATGTCAAATAGATATTTTTCAGTTCACGTCGGGTGACCGGAGCGGACGTATAACGCTGGTCTAATAACAAATTATCGAGACAAGTTAATTGTCAATAACGCGTGTGAACTGAACGCGTGTGATCTGAAGCACTGGAGCTGCTTGGCAGCTAATCTACGCAAAATAAAAGGCTGGTAACTTTTTACATGTTTTATTTTGTTGGTGCTTCGTACAGCACATTTAGTAGTCATGAGGTCGATCTGCAATTGACCGGGCCTGTGTGTCATCATGCCGGCCACAGGGGGACGTGAATGCAGTCTACAGTGGGAAATGTTTATGAAATGGGAATTGATTATTATATGTTATATAGCAGCCAATAATCCGCGATTCATAGGCTTGGATCCAGCTCGCGGTGAGGTGTTTGCAACACCGATACATTTGATGTCCTTTGGTATAAGGAGTCAATGTACCCATGAATGGGCTATAACGACCTGAGTATGCATTCATGTGCATTGTAACATGTAAAACGCGTACCGGCTGCTCTCCTTTCCTTGGAGAGTAACGGGTACTTCCTTTGATTTGTTCCAGGTGGAGCACACTGAGGCGGCTGTGGACGTGGACGGCTGTGATAGACTCGCTCTTTATTTTATGGGTGAGTCTTAGGTTTAAGGAACCCAGCGGGAAAGAATTATATCTAGTTATGCTTCTACTAGTTACGCTTCTTTCCGACAGGGACCTTATACATGAGATTTCGCTGTCCGTCTGTCTGTCTGTCTGTCACGACTCACGACACGAGACTGATTGATTTTATATAATTAATAGGGAGACGCTTGAAATACTCACAGAATATCGAGCTTTGTATTTTCATTAAATATAAATAATTCAATTACTTCAAACAAAATTGACATTTAAAGGGGGCTTCTATACAACAAATTTGATTTTTTGTCGTTTTTTGGTTTGAAACCCTTCGTGCGCCGCGCCGCCGCGCCGTGCTGATTCAGTGGTAGGTATTTTATTATTCAGAAAAAAGGTTAGAGCTAAAACAGTACACATAGATTTTTTAGCTGTGAACGCACACGTGTGCTGTTCTGTCATTAAAATCAACTAGCTTTTCTGAACCCCATTGGAAAATATCTCTCTCTTTCCTCCTCGTCTGATCGCCTCTCCGCTGTCGTACGACCGTGGACGAGGACGAGGACGAACGAGGACGCATTTCTTAACCAATTTAGACCAAACTGACATACACACAGACATACGGACGCGGACGAAAGCAAAATCGTCCATACTGATGAATCGGAGAATCTCTTTCACTTCGCCCCCTCGGTCAATTATGTCATGAAAAATAAAACTTTTTGCGGTTGAATCTTATTCCACGAATAATTGGCAAAATCATAGATTTAGAATTTTCGGGTAATATGGTGTTATGCTTCCTCCACATTACTCGCGAAGTTAAACGAAGTTGGACGAGTACGAGAGTGTAGAGCGGAGGGGCACCTCGGCCCACTTCGTCAAAAACTTTCTTTGCCTCGGGCAACTTCGCCGACGAACTTCGTTCAACTTCGCGAGTAATGTACAGCAAGCATTACGCTGACACCCAAAGAGAATACAATACTACGTAAGAAGACTGGCACCACTGATCTGTATTTAAAATACAGATCAGTGGCTGGCATTATTGCAATGTGAACTCTGAATTCAAATTCAATTCTGTGTGTTGGCATTGCAATAATGCAGATTAAAATGACAAGTTGTCAGAGCCAGAGGTACAAAATAACTGACGGACTGTGGCCGATCCAGACTCTCGTGGAGGCGCCTCCTAGAGGCGCTCGACGGAGACTAGCGAGCGGAGGCGACAGTAGTGCTTCTATCCACACTCTTGTGGTGTGGAGGCGCTCGACGCGGTTTATACCTACAGTTACCTGCTCCGTCAGCCATATGCATTTGATGCGAGTCACAGTGTATTAATTGTACTTACATTATTTTGTATCACGCGTGTAAAACGTCTCTTCTGGGTAGGGGGTTAAACTTTTTGCCAAGAGAAAAGATTTGAGGGTTTGTTTGCATCGAATAGACTCCGACTGAAGCTTTTGGAGATTCGAAACATCACATTTAACTGCAACTTATCACTTTCCAACGTTCATAATGCACGTTTATGAGTATTTATAAATAAATCTATAGATATATTTTAGGCGTTAGGACACAAATTAATCACTAGGTATAGTTTTTGGAATTTTACATTTTATATTTTCCGCCTAAACTTAGAGAATTTTTTATTTCTTTGTGAGAGTGGAGGCAAAGATAATAAACATAATTAAGGTAAGCGCACATTAACAATAAAGATCCACTTTGGTAGTATCAGACGCGAGACGGTCTGATTTGGTTCGGCGGACCATATCCACCTTACCATATCCGGTTTCGCTACACATAACCGGACTGGACAAGACGGATCGGGCGGCAGTTGCTGGGCTGGCTGCTGCACATACGCCATCACGTGCACACGAGTGTCATTACGTCGGACATCAAAATAAAAAAAATCGACTTTAGTAAAAAAATAAGAGAATGAAAACTATTCAGATTAATTCAGAAGAACGCAATGAATTTAGTCACATGAAGTTTCCTTATGGCGGCTCCAGACTATTGCCGTGAAGCCCCGTGAATAGGCGTGAAAGTGAATGTGGATGGGTTTCACGGGCTTCGCGCGCGTTCATGCCTATTCCCCGATAATCGGTGTCGGTATTTTGTGCCGCGACAAAGGACCTCGCGCCTCGTTCGCGCGGCGTTCACGGGTACACATCCACATTCACGGCCGCTTGCCAGTTTGCTTCGGACTACAAGCATGTAGGGACGTGTGCAAAGTGCATTCACTGTGCGCGCTAAAATGGAATCCGGTATGAACTGGAACAGTGAAACTGAAATATTTTTTTTTGAACATTATCACTGTGAAAATATACTGTGGGATGCAAAAAACTTGCATCATAAAGACAAAAATTTGGTAATGGCTGTCTCCTGAAGCTAGAAACCGTAGTGTTATAGCTAAACGAATTCTTGATGGCTAATAAACGGCTAAATAAAACTACATTCTATATACTACATTTTATATAATATTGTAAGGAAATCAAGTGCTTAATTATTGTGACATTTTTTTGTTTGTGTTTAGAATTAGGCATTATTGATAAATGTTTAAATTGTTGATGTACCTACTTAGATTAGGAATTTTACAGTTTGTCTATAAAGTCGTGAAATTAAATGTGGGCGCTGCTAAATGCATGTAGCAACCCTATATAGTACGACCAAAAGGATTTTGATGCGAGGAGTTCGTTCTGAGTAAAATCTTACTAATATTATAAATGCGACAGTTTGTGAGTGTGGATGTTTATTACTCTTACACGCTGGAACGGTTAAAGGGATCTGGCTGAAATTTGGTACAGGGATACATTATAATCAGGCTACCATGGCTACTTTTTATTCCGGGAATAAGTTCTTACGGGAAGCGGGAACGGGAACAATACAAATATTATAAATGCGAAAGCTTATGAGTGTGGATGTGAGACTCTTTCACGCTCGAACAGTTGAACTGATCTGGCTGAAATTTGGTACAGGGATACATTATAGTCTGGAATAACACATACATTTTCATCCCGGGAATAAGTTCCTACGGGAAGCGGGAACGAGAACAAATTCGACACGGGCGAAGCTGCGGGCATCAGCTATTGAGTCAATAAATAAAACACATTATACATTTTTAATTTGTTTTATTGAATCAGATCCAGAATAAAGTTATTGAACCAGATCCGGAAGCCCCGGTCTAATAGCGTCTTACAACCCACCAGCAGGTGCCTAGCAGTCCCAATTGCTTCGCCACAATCATGTAATTACATGTTTTATCTGTAACTTTTCCCCATCTGACAAGGATTTTTTTGGCGCAGTGCACAAATATTAAAATCGTCTATTTATTTCTTTGCCGACCTTTTCTGTGTTTCCCAGGAGTTTCAAACTTTCCTTCATTATTAAAACCTTTGTTAACTATTCGCCTAACTGTACTCTCTGATTTTCCTGAAAAGAGTAAAAAAAGAAAATTAATTATGAGTGTGGATGTGAGACTCTTTCACGCTCGAACAGTTGAACTGATCTGGCTGAAATTTGGTACAGGGATACATTATAGTCTGGAATACCACAAAGGCTACTTTTCATCCCGGGAATAAGTTCCTACGGGAAGCGGGAACGAGAACAAATTCGACACGGGCGAAGCTGCGGGCATCAGCTATTGAGGTAATAAATAAAACACATTATTCATTTTTAATTTCTGTTTTATTGAATCAGATCCAGAATAAAGTTATTGAACCAGATCCAGAAGCCCCGGTCTAATAGCGTCTTACAACCCACCAGCAGGTGCCTAGCAGTCCCAATTGCTTCGCCACAATCATGTAATTACATGTGTTATCTGTAACTTTCCCCCATCTGACAAGGATTTTTTTGGCGCAGTGCACAAATATTAAAATCGTCTATTTATTTCTTTGCCGACCTTTTCTGTGTTTCCCAGGAGTTTCAAACTTTCCTTCATTATAAAAACCTTTATTAACTATTCGCCTAACTGTACTTTTTACCCCTCGGGGTTTCGGGGACATGCGTTACTTCTCATGGAGTTAACGTTACACCCTGAGGGTACAGTAGTGGCTTCTTCAATCAGATCCCTAAGATCCAATATCTTAGGGATTAACGAAAAAGCCCACATTAGGAGGAAGGGCCTAACGGTACTCCGTTCGTTGAGCAGCCCGCCTGGGGCAGTACCTCCGCCCTGCAGAAGACCGCGGTAATAGTAACCTGACTCCGGTCGGGTTATGTTCTCCGTCGGTTAGCAGGGATCCAGAGCTCATTGGGGTGACATTGTGCCGGTGACGGTGAGACCAGAGGCTTATCTGTCTCCATTGGCAGATCGAGGCGCGGAATATTGGTACGGCGATCAGGGAGACCCGGTGAAACGGTTGACCGCTGACCGCCCGCAGGCTGTACGGGACCCGAACCTGGGGATTACTTAATCTCCGCCCCAGGAGGCTGAACCAGCAGCCTGTGTAAAGTCCCTGGTGCTGTGGTCGTGCCGGAGGAGGATACCGGAGTGGACGCGGCTACTGCATCGGGGGGGGACCGGGGGCCCTTCCGTACGCCGTGCCAATCTACCGCACTACCTCTGTCTGCCTTCGGTGAGTTCGAGCCTCGCCTAGTCTCCTGCGCCACCGGCACAAAAGCACCCCCTTCACCTTCTTAATTCCCCATATTTTTAAGAACTATGGCTAAATCAAAGAGAAAGAAAAAGGTTTCCACAGCGGCATCGTCGTCCACAATTCAAGTGGACTTTTGCAACATCAGAGGTATGCGCACGAACATCAACGTAGTCCACCACCATCTTGAAACTGCGAAGCCGACCCTTTTTTTCTTAACGGAGACGCAGATCTTACGTCCGGGCGATACATCTTGCTTAATGTACCCTGGCTACAAGCTTGAGTACCACTTTAGGCAGAAAGCCGGGGTATGTATGTACGTCCGGGATGATGTCTGCTGTCGTCGTCTTTCAAGCCTCGAAGACAGGGACCTGTCTACGTTATGGGCACGCTTGGATCACGGGGGCCACACTCGGATCTACGCGTGCGTGTATAGGTCTCACAGCGGTGGTAACACGGACACAGTTCGCCTTTTTGACCACCTGCAACAAGCGACTGACAAGGTGATTGAGCAGTATCCCTCCGCGGAGATAGTGATTCTGGGGGATTTCAACGGACATCATGTTGACTGGTTGGGCTCCCGGACCACCGACTTTGCGGGGAAAGCTGCTCACGAATTTGCCCTGACCTATGGGTTCTCTCAACTGGTTAAATCCCACACAAGGATACCAGACAAGAAGAACGAGCATAGTGCATTGCTGGATCTCCTGCTGACAACGCGTCCGGACGGATACAGTGTTTCAGTGGATGCTCCACTCGGATCGTCGGACCACTGTGTCGTTCGGGCGCATGTGCCTCTCGCAAGACCTGAACCACCTCGGCCCAAGGAGTGGCGACATGTATGGCACTATAAGGCAGCAGACTGGGATGGACTGCGAGAGTTTTTCGCGTCGTACCCATGGAGGCGGCTTTGTTTTGCCTCAGAGGATCTGGATTCTTGCGCTGCAGCAGTCGCTGCGGGGATCTTGGAGGGCATGGAATGTTACATTCCTAACCGTTGGATCCCTGTAGGAGCAAAAAAGCGACCGTGGTTCAATCGGCTCTGCAGAGAAACTTTGATGTTGAAAGAATCTGCTTACAGGGCTTGGACCACGGCTCGTGCAAATTCAGATCCAAACATCTCTGAGGTGAAACGCAAATTAAATGCCGCCTCGAGAGCCAGCAAAAGAGCAATTGTCAGGGCTAAGTTCGATTTCGTCGGCAGAATTGGTGAACGGCTAGCAGGCTACCCTTCAGGGAGTCGCGAATTCTGGTCGCTTGCCAAAGCTGCCGAGGGAAATTTCTGTCGGTCAGGTTTACCACCTTTACTTAAACCCGACGGTAATTTGGCCCAGAGCGCTAAGGAGAAAGCCGACCTTTTGGGTTTTCTCTTTGCCTCTAACTCGACCATGAGCGACGGGGGTGCTTTGCCGCCGGATATTCCGTGGTGTGGAACTTCCATGCCGGAAGTAAAATTTACACAGCGGAATGTCCGACGTGAGCTTCGATCCCTGGACGTTCATAAGTCGAGTGGGCCGGATGGTATACCCGCGGTGGTACTGAAGCAGTGTGGTCCAGAGTTGTGTCCGGTACTTACACGTCTTTTCACGCGTTCATATTCCAAGCAACAAGTCCCGGCGTCGTGGAAGATCGCGTATGTGCATCCTGTGCCCAAGAAGGGTGACAGGACCGACCCGGCCAACTATAGGCCTATAGCCGTCACCTCCCTTTTATCTAAGGTGATGGAGCGTGTAATTAATACACAGCTCCTGAGGTACCTAGAGGAACACGACCTGCTCAGTGACCGGCAGTACGGTTTCCGTCACGGTCGCTCGACGGGCGATCTTCTGGTGTGCCTCACACACCGATGGGCGACGGCTATCGAGAGTAAGGGCGAGGCTCTAGCAGTAAGCCTTGACATCTCTAAGGCCTTTGACCGGGTCTGGCACCGTGGTCTTCTTACGAAATTGCCCTCATATGGACTGCCCGAGAGATTATGCGGATGGGTGTCTAGCTTCCTGGCCGGTAGAAGCATCAAGGCCGTCGTTGACGGCAGCTGTTCAGACAGCATGGCCATAAACGCTGGAGTACCGCAAGGCTCAGTGTTGTCCCCTACTCTGTTTCTGCTGCATATCAATGACATGTTGTCTATTGACGGCATTCATTGTTATGCGGACGACAGTACGGGGGACACTTGTTACACGGGCCGCCCCGGTATCTCTCGGGACACGGTGAAGGAAAATCGTGAACAGCTTGTGTTTGAAATCGAGGCTACTCTTACTAGAGTGTCCGATTGGGGTGGACAAAATCTTGTCCAGTTCAACCCTTCCAAGACACAAGCGTGTTTTTTCACCGCTAAGCAAACCCCAATTACTGTAGCGCCGCAATTTCAGGGCACATCTCTTTCCATCTCCAGAAGTATAGGGATCCTTGGCGTTGACATCTCCAGTGACGTTCAGTTCCGTAGTCATTTGGAGGACAAGGCTAAGCTGGCGTCCAAGAAGCTAGGTGTGCTCAACAGGGCGCGGCGGTACTTCACTGCTGCGCAAACACTGCTTCTGTATAAGTCGCAAGTGCGGCCGCACATGGAGTACTGCTGTCACCTTTGGGCGGGGGCACCTGAATATCAGCTTCGTCCATTTGACTCGGTGCAAAGACGTGCTATAAGAGTTGTCAACGATCCTATACTTACAAGTGGTGTGGAACCTCTTCGCGACAGGAGAGACTTTGCCTCCTTATGCGTGTTCTACCGACTGTACAATGGTGTGTGCTCTGAGGAATTGTTTGATATGATGCCCACGGCTACGTTCTATCACCGCACCGCTCGCCACAGACAGGGAGTTCATCCTCACACTCTGCGTCCGGAGCGTTCCAGCACGGTTAGATCCGATAGGGGTTTTCTTCCGCGCACGCTTAGGTTGTGGAATGATCTCCCTGCCTCGGTTTTCCCAAACGCCTACAGTATGGGGTTCTTCAAAAGGGGTCTTAGAAGGTTTTTGCAGGGTCGGCAGCGCGAGTGTGGCGCCTCTGGTGTTGCAAACGTTCATAGGCTGCGGTGACCACCAGTCCTTCTGGTGGGCCGTATGCTTGTCTGCCACCTTAGTGGTATAAAAAAAAAAAAAAAAAAAAAAAAAAAAAAAACTCTGATTTTCCTGAAAAGAGTAAAAAAAGAAAATTAATTAACTTAATGGAAACAAACTATTGACATGAAGCAATTAATTCAAAATAAAAAATTGGTAGAAAACCAGATTGAACTGAGTATCAAAAATGTAGGTCGTACTATAAAATAACCTACTAACAATGTTATTCTAACCACTGACTTACATTCTAAGTAGATTGTAAGTCTGATTCTAACCTAAAAATATGCAACGTAAACAATGCCTTTTTTTTGTCTCCAAATCGTAAATTCAGTAAATTTGTAACTTCAGACAGATTCAAAACAAACAATAACACGATTACATACCCACCAAAGATGCTGTTCGCTTATAAACATCCTCAAAATCCCACAACAATTGTCCAGCTTGGTACTCCGCGAAACATCACTGGAAAACTTTAAAAATCACTTCCTGCGCACCACTCCGATTTTCTTTACTCATTTCTCAAACCTTTATGCGTAGTTTGGTTTCAATTTGTTGCAGTTTAATCCAAACATTAAAGTTACGTGAGAGAGTAAACGAAATTCGACGACAGCATTGACAACTGACGTACCTAGATTTCGTGTTGCCAGTGTTGCCACACACATAACTATTTTTAGTTCCTCAAACATTCATTTCACGACTTTATAGACAAACTGTATATTTTTATGAAATTAAAATACAATAAAACAAAGTTATTGTAGCAGCAGCCACTACGTCCATTTCACGGCACGGCTCACGTACGAATGAATGAGAGCATCCCGTGAATGTGAAGGGCACGACTGTGCCGCAAATTCACGGCGCGAATTCACGGCAATAGTCTGGAGCCGCTATTAGAATTTTAGTTCATAATCTATCTATATATTTTATTTATATTTTATATTATATATATGCAGGTGAATTTTTCAAAAGGGATTGAATGGCCAAATCCGAAACTATAAGGAATAGCGAAAAATGCTCAAAGGAGTCAGGAGCCCGATTTTGATGAAACTTAAAACCTCATTATTATATTTTTGAAAAACCAATAATCCTAGTTGGGAATCGAACCCATTAATTTTGAAAAAAACACACCCTATATTATTACACCGTACGATAGTGTTGCTATTAGGGATCTTATTCTGGGAAGTAATGACATACAGCAAACTAAAGGAAAGTGCTCATCTTTAACAAAATACAATTTATTTTTCTTACAATAACTGTTAATTGTTCAAAATGTAGACCATTGTTTTCAATACATAGCTAGATTCGCGATCTCAAGGATCGTACTGCATTCAATATTATTGATTCCGTTTAGAATATTCTCTAAATAATCATTATGAGCATGATTTGAAACACGAAATAGTTAATGGGCTAGCTAATATTCTGGGATTTCGAACGAAACAAATTATGATTACAAAATTTAGGTACATGAAATATGAATTTTATTAAAATTCCAGACTTTCCTTAAATTTGCCGTATATCATTACTTTGCAGAATTTGATCCTTATCAGCGACACTATCGTATCGTGTAGAGGTGTGCTTTTTTTTAAAAATCAATGGGTTCGATTCCCAGCTAGGATGATTGGTTTTTTAAAAATATAATGATGAGGTTTTAAGTTTTATCAAAATCGGGCTCGTGACTCCTTTGAGCATTTTTAGCTATTCTTTATAGTTCCGAATTTGGCCATCCAAGCCCTTTTCAAAAATTCACCTGTATAAGTCCAGTGGTTTGGGCTGTGCGTTGATAGATCACTATGTCAGTCAGTCATCTTTGAGTTATATATATATATGCAGGTAGATGATAGATCTTTAAACGCATTTATCTCAAAAGTTGCAAAAAGGTAGTTAGTGCGTTTTTCCTAATCACGGCAGTATACAGACGGTTAGATATGGTCCGGCAGCGGACTAAATCCTTTGTCCAGTCGTACTAAATCAGTACTACCCGTTCGCTCTCGTCTGTTGCAGGTTTAAACGCTGTCAGCAGTGAACACTTTGCAGTTTAGATCGTTGTCAAAGCCAAAAATTAAGAGTCATAAAATAATATGTTATGTGGTACATCTGTACGAGTTGTATTATTAAATAAATAAGTCATCCCAGGATCACAGAATGGATTAACCAACTTTAAAATAGTTTAATAATGCATACAGCCGTGACTTATTTGATGGAATATGAAAGTGTCAACGGACTACACGACTGCAGTACCACCGCGCGCGGGTATACCGTCTGGCTCACTTGATTGCAAAGTATGCCAGACGAAAAGGCAGGTCGTTCACGGTCGAGTTTGAGGCAAAGAACGAACCCTTATGGGTTCCCTCTTTGCCTCTGGGTGGGGACCTTCTGGTTGGATTTCTTTTTGCAGTCTGGGACAATCGATATTGACCAGAACTCACTATTCCCTTCTGGGCGACTTGCTTGTCGCTCACCATTTCTGCGATGACATTGACATCGCATTTATTTAATCTAAACTCGGTCATCACATAAAATCTAAGCTCGGTCATCACGTAAGACCGTGGCATCTATTAATTAATAGTCAATCAATCAATCAATCAAATCAGCCTATATCAGTCCACTGCTGGTAATAGGCCTCTCCTCTCAATTAACAGTAGATATTAAAAAAGAATAAGAAATAAATCATGAGATTTTTTTGTTTCCGATGTTCAGACGGTGCCACTGACCTGTAATAATATCTGGACTGGTGATCGGTTTCATAAAAGTGTGCCTAATTGAAAATCGCCATTTGGCGCTGACGGCAGCTAGCGAATGTACTTGGAACTAATACTAGTGATGTACAACACCTGTCTTGGTGTCGATAAAAACTTTACCAGATATCGACTACAATGTTAATTTTATTTTTGTACCAATGATGTTTACATAATATGAATGACTACTTTAAAGTACCTAAGTAGGCTAACCATCAGGCTCGCGAATTCAGTTTGGCGAGCTTAATATAAAAAAATAGTGTTTGCTTAAACAGTGGTCGCAGGTATGTTGCCAAAGTAGTGTTACTATTGTAAATCGGCTGAAAAATGACACCGGACACAGCCCACACAGTCATTGGTTGTCTTTAATCATAATTGGGTCATTTTAGAACTTAAAGCTAGGCGTCCAATAGGCGGATGGGCCGGGCCGGGCCGCGACGCAAAAATCCGCATGCCATACGTTTTTAATGAAACTGCGTTTCGTTGCGGCCCGCCTCTAGTAAAGGCAGATGCAACACAATTTCATATGAAACGTACGGCACGCGAATTTTTGCTCTGCGCTGCGGCCCGGTCCGCCTGGTGGACGCCTCGCTTAACGTGAGCCGTGCGAGCGTGCTCCCCGAAGCAGCCAATGCCAACTTGCTATTCCGCCTCAATGGCAACTATTTCCCATTTACTTCCCGAAGCAGCCGTGCCCAGAGAGGAATTTTGTTAAGTGACAGATTAATTAGGATTAGGATTTATTGTAGTTTTGTTTGTTTGCAGTAGGTAAGTACAGAGGAGGGTAGGTATTTAAAAAAAAATGAAATCACACATTTATTACGGTATATTTTTAAATGCACATCTGTATAATTTTTAAAAGGAAATTATCTATATAAATATATCACATATTTTAAAAAGATTGAAAAACAAAGTAGATTCTCTCAAAATAGGCTTGTGTCCACTGAGAATAAATCTGATTGATGTGTGTTTCTAACGACTATGTCCAATATATAAATAACAAAAAGTAACATAAATTGGTACACAAATTAAGGATTAGGTACTATTATTTTTAGAAAATAAGATTGGAATAAATAGGCATTCCGTCACGTCACATCAAATACCTCTATCAGAAAGTGTGACGTAACAGATTGCTACTTTGACGTTTGACGCACTCTGGCAGTCTTGAGTCTTGACATCTTATGTCACAAGTCGTGTCATCTTGTGTAATTGCTTAGATTCTCACACGTTTTCATAAAATACAACAGATTTCAACAGTAAAAGTTCACCCCTAAACGTTTCTTTTTAGTACTAAAACTTTCTAAAAATCTAAATCACAAAACAAATCATTGAAAGGCTGAAAGGACTCATAAAAAAATAATACACATTTTCTTTTTGTTTTATTTGGCAACAAGTGACGTCACACGAGGCACCATGACAGTTTGGAGCGTTTTCGATACAAATTTAAATTGGGATATTTTTAAATGTACATCTATATATTTTTTCTGCACACTAGGTAACTCCACTAATTAACTGAATGCACACCAGAAATCTGAATGCTGTACCGAAACCAAATTGATTAACTAAGCATGTACTGCTTAAAAAAACTAAAATTTTACACAAAACGAGATGACCTTTTTGTATCGAATTCACACCAAAAATTTGGTTTGTACACCGGACAAAAAAAAAAAAAAGACTAACGGATAAAAAATACCTGCTTCCTCTAGATTCATTTGGCTATGCTGAGAATCATCAGTTGGTAACTGGACTTGCATATGTACTACAGGTGAATTAGATTTAGGTAAGTTGATTGGACTATCACGGGAGCATGGGTCATCATATGTAGATGAATCAGTTTCTGCAGTGACCAACGATGAATCAGTTTCTGAAAAATATTGAGTGTCGGTTATTTATATTCAATTATATTTCTTAAATACCAAAGAAGTATTCACTAACTAATTTACACCTACAAATAAATATTGTAGGTATACTGCACTTTTTTAAAGCAGTCCGTGACCCATGTTTTAATAAACAGTCATCAGTAAAATGTTTTGAACAAAGATAATCTGATGTTTTCGGAGTCCAATTGACAAGCTTCATTTTTTTAGCCACAGTTTTAAACTGTAATCGGAGGGAAACCTGTACCTAATAAAAGGAACATTTAAATATTATGAACAAGAGTAAATAATTTAATTATTAACAAAAAACAGTCTCACTAAGTGTTATAATTCAATGTTAGTGCTAGAAAGTTATATTTCACACGCTAGTTAGTTACTGTTTCGATTATCTACTACAATTTTAAGTGTTTATTAATAATTTTAATATGTTCATTAAATTATTAAAGAAATTTTACCATGCCTCTTGTTTTTAAACTACGAATTTTGGCATTGGACAGAAAATTAGCGATATACATTTTGACATCCCTATTAATCATTATAGGCTATAAAAATATTCGTAAAATCCCCGAAACTCGAAGGGTATTCGCTTATGATATTAAAAAAAAACCTAAATTATGGTTTTATAATAATTGTTTAAGAATTAGATTCTTAAATTTACTTACTTGTGAAAAGAGACGCCACAGCCCTTCTCGTATCTTGTTTTACAATATACACACGATCTCATGCTAAATATCTACTTAATTACACTATGAACTAAATTTATACATCAAAACACTTCAAATTTATACCAATCACAGTAATAACTTAAAAATATTCGAAATTTCACACATAAACTCCTTCTGAAATAAACAAACAACGGCCATTTGCAAACTAATTTAGTTCTCAGTGCACTCGGCAGAGGCGCTTTGAATCGGCACAAAAAAGTAGCTGTCATTTTGTATGGAATAGCCAGTCCAGCGATTATTATTACAGGTCAGTGGACGGTGCGCTCAGTGTACGCTTACCTTAATGTCAGCTGCAACCAATCACATCGCAATCCCACTCGATGAAAATAAACTGATTGGTGGACTGGACTTCTGCTGTAGTCAGCTGCGCTTTGAGTGGCTTTGAGTTGCGTTCTTGTTCTTGTTCTTGCGTATTTCGTGCAGAACACGCCCCCATTGCTATATTTCATTCAATATAATTTTTACATTACATTTTTTAATAAAGATCTGCAATCCCGAACGATAGGTATTGACGTATATTTGTGTTTTTATTGAATAAATAATTACAAAATTCAGTGTTAGTGTACAACATAATGCTTTTCTAAAACATAAAACTGACATTTGAAGAATAAATTTTGACCAGCCGGTTTATTTTACAAGCCAAAATAATGAATGACAATGGTTGCATACACTTGAATAATTTTAAAGCAGCAAAAGGTACAAATCCGTATAAAATCGTACATGCGTTTTTTGTGTCATGCACTTCTTTCGAAGCAAGGAGATACAAGGTAAGTTTTCACGTAATCGCTACAAAAGATATTGGGTACATTGTGCGTTTATGACCTTTTACGAGATTCAAATTGCTGTAGATTGATTGATTGAATCACCATTTATGATATCGTTTTCAGTCACGTGTATATAATTACTAACTATTCGATGAAGCTGATTATTGTTTTGTATTTTTTACGGTCATTTGCAATTGGTGATCAGCTGATTGCTGATCTTTGACCTCATGACAGCTGTTCATAATAATAAAGTGCAATGACGTTGTTTGTTATAGAATTTTACATATTCTAAACTTGTGTATTTACTGATTAATCTATAAAGATTCAGCACAGTAATATGGTATAGGTATGTCACGTTTAATTTGATGATATTGCTGCCCAGGAATGGGAATAAAATCTGTAATAAAGATATATTATGTTAAACATTAAAAAGAATATTTTGTGAAAATCACAGCATACTGAGATCTAATAATTTGTATTCTGACCCGTCTGTATTTACCGTTATGTTCTTAACGCCTTTATATGGTTTGACTTCATGGCAAGGTTTACATATAACCAAATGCTGGGCAGATATTTTAAACATCACTTCATATCTGTGTATGTTAAAATGCTTGCAGTAGAGATAGACACCACTAGTTCTGATTGGAAGTGGTGGAGAATGACATAGGTATGCTGAAGGCCGGTGAACAAACTAGGAAACTGGGTCTTAAGCCCCAAAATGCCATCGGAATCCATTCTCAGATGTTGGTATTGCTTGTAATCTATATTATTCTGTGTACTAGAACCGTTTGTGCGCATACCAAGTGGGCCCGTCTTATGATGTTTCTGGGTTAATTGCATGCTGCAGATTTGTGTTTAAACATACCAGGTGTTATAGCCATGTTTACCTGAAATATGCTGCCTGTAAACTGCTTTTTAACACATTCATATGTACACTATGTATGTGACAATTATATACGACAATCAACACACAGTTCAGAGATTTGAATGCAAATTGGGTTGAAATTTCACATTATGAAAGGAACTTCTGAGTTATAAATGTGTTTGACGGGGTTCAAAGTTGGTGATCAGGCAGAGCTGGTATAATATTATAATGAAATAATAGGTTCATATCATAAATTAGGTTAAAGGATGTATTCCTTGTTTTATTGAACAGAAAGTCCTAATATAAAATTATTATTGTATTTGTGTACTAAGTTGTTTATTTCTGTTCATGAAGGTCAAGGTTGTGTTAGTTTTTTTTTAATGGTTATGTTTCCTGACTCCTCAGGCAACAAAATGGTATGATAACATCTGCATTAATGCATACCATTATGATGTTATTAATCATTACAATTGTAGTGTGATAGTGATAGTTTTATCTGTTGATAAAATAATGGGCTGCTAAGATGATCAAGGGACTTGAGTCAAATCATGTGTACATACTCGGCAATGCACACACATATGTAAAGAAAGCACACACTCAAGTTACTTTCATTCACATTTTAACAGACTTGGCTCAAGTCGCTTGTCCCAAGCCCATTAACTATAAAGTTTGACTTGGTGATATTGCAAGCAGGTCCCCTCATGTGTGTAAGCACAGATCTGTGCAACACCATTATCAAGCAAACACCATAAGGAAGGCACACATGGTTAGCACAATATGTTTTTACAAAAAAAACAGGTATCCAGAGAAATTACATAAGAAGTCATTAGAAACACCAATTATTGCTATTTATCACCTTTTGAGTTTCCATAATGCAAGGTCAGCTTGGTCTAAGAATGAAAACGACACGAAGACAAAAAAAAAATAATATTGTTATTCTTTGAGAAAAATAATTAAATGTAACTGTATTTTTAGGCAACATCATGCCTTTGCTTCGTCTGTGGTCAGCCCGGGCCCCGTATGCATTCCTGTCTCCATTGCATCTACTTTGCATGTTATGGAGGACATATTCAAGAACACTCAAAATCTAAGAAGCATTTCCTATATGTTGACCTTAGCTACGGGAATATTTACTGTGGACAGTGCCAGGATTACATATATGACCGGGAGTTAACTGAAATTGCCAAGTCACATAGACTTAAAGAAGCCAAGTATGTATTCATATTATTTTTTTTACATGTTTTGTGCCTGTGTATTGGAAACTGATTGACATTATTTATGTGGCATGTAGGTTATGTGTACTACTGGTGGAGTAAAGATATGAATTTGATTTCAACGGTCTTAGTTTACGCTTTTTTCCAGATCCTTGGGAATTAGTGTGCCATTTTCGCCTTGGCTGCCGACCAGCAATGAAGCTAATGCATTACGACGCCTCCGTAAGCGTCGTCTCATCAGTCCACATACCACCATAGGACTACGCGGCTTGCAGAACCTTGGATCCACCTGTTTCATGAATTGCATTGTTCAGGTTAGTTTATATTGCTAAAGATATTATACACATTCTGTTGATATAACAATGTCCACACACTATAATAAAAATCCAATGTCATGTAATGTGACTCAGAATGAGGCGGGTTGGTACATACGACGAGTATGATACACGGATGGAGAACGCTGCTCTTACTTGAGAACAGTGGCTTGAAGCTAAATATGGCGATGATCAAGTACTTGACTTGACCTTCAGCTTCAAGGATCTCACGCCCGTCTGTATGGGCGATGACCTGGCAGAGTGGGCACCTCACATACGCATACGTGACAGAGTATTGGTACTGCATGAGTTCGAGCTGCAGAGCCAATTGACTTGAGGTTGCTGAGTCTGCAGAGATGCGGATAGGAAACAGACAGATACTGTATGTGGTGGAATTGAATATGTTGCAGTGGATGTGTGCAGAGGGACTGCATAAGGAAAGCAGTCAAGACAAGACAAGAAAAAGTCCTTGATGTGTTGTAGGCCTCACTATAGACAGTGGGAAGACCATGGAAAGTGGAGGGTTGAGAACAGAGCATACCCGAGCTCCAAGGCAAACTTCGTACCCATTGGGATTAGCGCTTAATGCGTTATATGAATTATTGATACTATTGATGGATGGCACTTGATGGAACTTGCTGCACATATTGAAAAACTTCATTTTTACTGTTTCACAACATTTATTATTGTAATACCTAACCGGTTTCGCCATTCGGCATTCTCCAGAATGTTGCGGAACAGTACAAGTGAAGTTTTTCAATATTCGTTTTATGAAGATACTTGGTCCTTTCTTTAGTTGAACTCCAATCTAACAGTTGTAAGAGACTAACAGCACAAGCCTGACTCTTATTCTACACTTATTCGCAATCTATACCTACTTACAAAATTATATAACTAAACGTAGTCTTTTCGGCGAATTGAGTGTCACTATCTATTGGTGTGCGGGTCTAATCGGTCAGGTAGGTACCACAATATGATGTTAGTACCTACAGTATAAAAGTTCTCTTGACAATGATAAAGAGAGAGGTAGGAATACTCGGATATTGTGTCTTCTGTTCAATATCCTAAACAATCCCACATATCCTTCTTATCTACGGCAACGTTTCTCTTTTATGAACAAGCCTGGTGCCGTCTGCCGGTCACACCTCACTTTCCGTCTTACTTGTCCGTCTCACAAGACGGGCTTTTATTCCTACTCCTTTACTGTTCACGCGGTTGGGCTATGGAACTCACTTCCAGCTGACATTCACAAGTGTCAAACTATTTCTAGTTTCAAAAGAAGAGTGCGAGAACACTACCTTTCTTTACCATAACATAGAATGTAGTATATGTATGTTTATTGTATAATAGTATGTATGTAATTTGTATCATCTATACAGGGTGGAATTTAAAGACAGTAGTTGGAGGGAAAGTACCCTTAATATTGATAATGGCAAGTTTTGCAGAAAGGAAACATTCCTTTATTTTCAATGTTTTTTTTTTACATCTCCTAGGTTCGACTCCCGACTCAAGCTGGTGATTTTTCAAAAATATTTAAATGCAGTTTTACTTACTTTTGAAAATAAAGGAATGCTCACTTTCAGCAAAACTTGCCATTATTAATATTAAGGGTACTTTATCTCTAACTACAATCTTTAAATTCCACCCTGTATATGTAGCCATAGTTTATGTAAGTTTATTAACCTACACACATAATTATATTCTTTTTTTATCTTCTCTTATCTCAGGCCTACTGGAAGAGAGTTCTATTGAAATAAGTAGTGCCTTTGTACTTTATTCTCTCTCTGTTATTTCCATTTCATGTTACATGTGTGTATGTACATAAATAAACAAATAAATAAATAAAATAAATAGAGAGAAAGCACAAAACTTAAAATTAAAATATTGTGCGATCGTGCGCAGTATTTTGACCAGCTTGTAATAACAGTACCTAATAGATATCTCTTGTTCAAAACAAACAAGAAACAAATTTTGGACTAGGTACATTTTGGACGTTTTTATTTAAAGTCAACTGCACTATATTTATCCTAGGTATTAGGTATAGGAATTCCTCATGGTGCCTGGGAAACAGCAACAGGTACTCTTTTCCTAACGGTAGGAAATCTTCGTCGCTTCCAAATAGTTTTAATTTTATTATGTACTACGAAGTTACTAGTAGAATAAGCACGAATTGATTCCTTCATAAACCAAACAGGAAAAACCATTATTTACTTGTAACGTTATTTGCGTTTGTTGTTGAATATTCGATCGAATGCCTATTCTTATATGGAGACTGTCATTGCAAGGGAGTCCTAGATATTAGCTTAAAGCAATCAATTTTACAGCACTCCGCGCAAAAAAGGTGGCTGGGCGTTTTATGCAATGATAAATACTACCATTTCCTATTAACTTGTAAAGTTCTCGGAAATCAAAATCTGTAGACAAGTGGTGTTTTGCTTGCGTTATCTCCTGGCATAACTGTTCGAGAAAGCATACTTTGACCCTGTGTAAGCCAGCAGGAGAACTTTAAGAAAATCTTTAATTAATGGCCACAATGGCTTTTATCACCTCGGTGATGACTTGCCCTTAATGGCCTTAATACATGTACTCGGCGAATGTAAGATACATAAATACATACAGTCACGCCTTTATCCCCGAAAGGGGTAGGCAGAGGAATCTGGCCTATCTGGCATCTGAATAAGGGGTAGGCAAGATCTCTGAATAAAATCGTATTTATGTACTTATTAAATGCTACGAAAATTATTTTCAGACTCTGATTCACACACCGTTACTGCGAGACTATTTCTTGGGCGAGAAGCATAAATGCAAAGCTCAGGGATCCAGTAAATGCTTGGTTTGTGAAGTTTCCAAGCTGTTTCAGGTAAGGAACTGATTCTTAAACCAACTAGACGTTTCTTTGTCATATCGACCGTTAATATTACACGCAAGATCTCTATCGATAATGTCGATCGATAATGTTATTTCGTTTTAAAAGTAAACTTTTAAAAAACAGTGAAAATTAAAACAGTCTTGTACTTTTCGAGAATTTTTGTTTAATTCTTTTAACATTTTTTTTGTATATTTTGTTTTCTAGGAGTTCTATTCCGGCGCAAAAACGCCTTTAACGCTGCACCGTCTGTTGCATTTGATATGGACACATGCTCGCCACTTGGCCGGATATGAGCAGCAGGATGCTCATGAATTTTTCATCGCAACCCTTGACGTGCTCCATAGGTTCGTTGATTATACATTTAGATGACTATATTATGTCGTATTTGAGCTTGAGTATATTTACCTATAGGTGTAGGTACTGTGCATTTGTGTCTATTTATTACCAAGTTTATGCAAAAAAACAAGAAGACAAATACCCTTTACTTCGTTATCTTAAATGAAGGTTGTGGATTTAACTGTTATTAATATCGAGATAAAAAAACAGAATAACATTTTAATCTTGATTTAAACTTTAACATTGTCAATCGGGCTAAATATACCGCCACAGAGTACATAGTAAGAAAATTAATTCTAACGAGATAGAACGCTTATAATCCTGACGGACGCCGATTCTGATTCACACTGTGAAAGATAAAGCAAGATTAAAATAATATCGTAATTCATAATATATCAAGCAAAGTGTCAAGAAATATTAAAATGTAGTCGCTTTTCAATTCTTACATAAAGTCTTCATAGAAATTAATTTAAGGTTAACTTTGGGGCAGGCCTATGTCTAACAGCGGACGGTAATTGATTGAGATGATAATGATGATGGATAAAGGGTTATCGTATCTGCTCACATTCGAATTTTTTAGTCATAACATCATAATTAATTATTTATTCAACATCATGTCGGTAACCTGTTTATTATTTATTTGACATGAATATCTCAATTTGTATTCAATGATGCACGAGATTATAAATGTTAAACATCCTATATGTGCGTGGAATACTTGTAATGTGCATTGTAGAAAGCCAAATGCGTATTTTTATAACATTTTTTCAACCTTTAAACTGACACCACGATTACTGTAGAATGAGAATTGAGTACATACATATACAGTACACTACTTTATAAAAACATCATATTTCAGTGCCTCTCCATCACTGGAGGTTGGCTGTTAACTTAATGCAAACTACACTATAAGTGACTTGCCAGTTGCTAAGAGCCCAGCCACTCACTTGGTATTTTGATCCTTATTCCTAGCGAACAGACTCATTACGTATTAGCCTAGCTGCGTGCCTAGAAAGTTTTAGTTAAGGTTAAATCAAGCCACTTGGCTGTTATGACTAATCGAGGCTTCTGTAGAAGCCTAGGAGTTCCACAGCACTAACAAATCCAGTCCAGCAATGACTTTTTACGCCACCCAAAGTCCCAACGCATGGGTTTCCTTTAATTTTCCTCGTCATAATCAATTTTACAAGGTCGTAACACCCATGTCTCACACATGACCCAGATATGCGGTTTTACGACGCGCGACGTTTGGTCACTTGTAGTTGTCGTGATTGAATTGTAATACAAATTCATTTTTGGTCCTGTGGGTCCAGGAGATTCGAAACACACGTCTTTAGCACGACACCTCAAAAGCTTTAAGGCGTTTCTTGATGTCCTTTTTGATAGTCCATGCTTTGCATCTATACAACACCAAAGGCTAAATTTAACAAAGAACAATCCTAGACCTATGTCTGATGACAATACTTTGACAACATAGAACCTTTTTCATTTTGCTGAAAGATGCTCGAGCAATTTTTTACCAAACATCATACAAACCTTTAAAGTGATTTTTTTTGTATATTTCGGATTCATTTTACTCTTAGATCATCTAACCACAGGATGCGCCTTACTTAAGCATTGTTTTCTGCCATTGCACATGACCATTTGGTCTTTTGGCTTTATGAAAAGCCTGTACATCAGTATAGTAAGTTCAACTCATCTGTGCGCGCGGCACTATGTGTGGGTAAGCCTTGTATAAACACAGTGACTTCGTGTGCGTGACATGAGGTACAGTGAAGTACAAAACACAAAAACACTTGTTTAACTAAAATAAAAACTCAATGGGTGAAATGTATGTTATACATATTAATATGTATCGCTGTTTGAAGAATAAAATTGAGAAATTTTAGGATTCGCTTCTCTCTAAGGTTAAATATAAATTCAATCAAAATGTCGATAGTATTCTTCTTCTTTGGCGTGTCGACAAGTATAACGCCACATCTCAATCAATTTGACTTAAACGTTCGTTTATTAATTTCATTATTTCCATCACATTTTGTTCGATTTTATGCGAAGCATTATAATTTGTTTAAATTCCCCATACATTTTCTATTGGGTTTAGTTCAGGATGATACGGTGGTAGCCGAAGAACTTTTAAGCCATATGGCTGAAGTATGTCCTTAATCTTATAACAAACTAGCTGACACATAAGGTGTGCGAAAAGCGTGTGAAACTGCCCTGCCGAACAAAAGTATAGAACCTTCCTCGGATCATAAGCTCAGATTGTACCAAGTTTCATTTAAATCAATTCATAATCAGGATACAGACAGACTGACATGAAAATTTCTAATTACATTTTCAGCTTCAGTATCGATTAGAGAACGCCCGACAATTAAAATTTTCAAATTATCTTCCATGTACAGACTCTCGACCCTCAACAGTTTTTTTAGATGTATAGATATGGTTATATTGGTATTTTTTAATTTTTTAAATCAAGTCATACAGTTCAATTTTTGTCATATTTGCAGTAGGTATAAGCAATGTTTTTTTCCGTCGACCATCTCTGCATTTCTTTTTTTTTCATTTATGACTTTTCTGTATGCCTTTATAAGTTACACAATTCTACCATACATTATTTTATTATGCCTCGAAGGGTTTAGGCAGCGTTTTCGTTAAAAGCTCCCAGACACCTTATTTTTTTCCGACATCTCCAACTAATATCATTATATTTTAGTCAATGTATACAAAAACTCAACAAATTATATACGTTAACCTTTCTCAAGAATAATTGGTGATCTCAGCATGAAAATCCATGCAGTAGTTTTTAAGTTTATTGTGAACAGACAGACGCGGCGGGGACTTTGTTTTATTATATATGTAGTGATAACAAATATTAATTCCATCGAATTGACACATAAAAAATATTTACCTGACTTCTTAAACATTTTCTCCGTGAAGAATTAGACATTTTCTTTAACGACTGTACCCATGGTATTATCACTAAGAACACTATATGTAATGAATTATAATGTGACCAAGTCACACAGGATCTCAACGTTGCAGTTACATTGAGACTTGTCATGATATTTGATTTCGTTTCATTATAACGTAAGAGTTGCCTGCAAACGTGGTAGATGGCGCTGTATGCTTTTTGTATAAATATGATGTTTATTTCGCGGCCACACAGAGCGTTTCCTGCAAAGACTGCTTGGCACCGCTGGTGTCGTCAATAAGTCGAGTTACGTCTCTACCTCATAATATAAAAATGTACTCTGTGAAGACGGCCGCGTCACTGCCACACAAATTAAAGCTGTATAATTACTAGCGCACGCACACATAGCGCCGCGCGCACTGATGAGTTGAATTATCTATACATCATTTTATATGATTAAACTAGTACATTACATTGTAGTTGACTGTACAATAACAATTAACACACAACAGCCATTACGCGTTTGTCGATTAATACATTTTTAAATGCAATGAAATTTTATATGTCTTTGTGTTTCCCCCTTCACTTGTATGAAAACTGGCAGAATATTTTTGTATGCGGTGGTTCGCAAAGGCTAGTCCCGTGTTATATGGTCTAAGATTTTACTCCATCTTATTACGTACTAAAACTAAAAATAACATAGCTTCTACGCAATTTTCAGGCACTGCATGAACGGCGTTGAAGGAAACGTGGAGAAACCGGAAAATGGACGCTGCAATTGCATCATAGACCAAATATTCACTGGTGGTCTCCAAAGTGACGTCGTATGCACATCGTGTTCAGGCGTATCCACCACGATAGACCCTTTCTGGGACATCAGTCTCGACGTAGCCGGACCAGGCTCGCTTCAAGCTTGCCTCGAACGGTTCACAAGAGCCGAACATCTCGGCTCTGGAGCGAAAATCAAATGCTCAAACTGCCGAGCGTACCGCGAATCAACAAAACAGCTGACCCTAGAAACTCTTCCAATTGTCGCGAGTTTTCACTTAAAACGCTTCGAACATTCGTCACAAATTGACAGAAAAATTTCGGCGTTTGTGTCATTTCCAGCAGAATTGGATATGACTCCGTTCATGTCCTCACATCGACGAGCGGTGGACGTTGGGGCCGATAATAATAATGCTCCTGAAGGTATATTCGAAGATAATCGTTACTCTCTGTTTGCTGTTGTGAACCATCTTGGATCTCTCGACGCTGGCCACTATACAGCGTATGTCCGACAGATGAAAGGGAATTGGTTCAAGTGCGATGATCACATGATCACACGCGCCTCGCTACGTGAAGTTTTAGATAGTGAAGGGTAAGTTTGATAACTTATACTATTATATAAATGGAGATAAATGTTATATCATTGTCAATAACATTATTTAAACTTGTGTAGATATTAGTTTAAGAATACCTATTAGTTTTAACTGCCTTGACTGCCTCTGTGGCGTAGTCAGTAGAGATACCGCCTGCGACGCTGGAGGTCTTGGGTTCGATTCCTGGGTCGGTCCAAATATTTGTGTGATCCACATATTATGTTTGTTTCGAAGTTTGGCTGTTTTCTATGTATAATATGTACTTATGTATTTAGAAATATATAAGTATGTCTATCAGTCGTCTAGATCCCATAGCACAAGCTTATATTAGCTTAATTTGGGCTAGATGATTTTGTGTGTGAATGTCCACAAATATTTATTTATTTAAAACCAACAATTTATCACAAGTATTAGTAGATAAAAAAACATTTTGAGAACAAGGGTGAGAGCTACTTTACAGCAAGCTGTGTCGGAGGTCTTAGTCCGAGGATGTACCCGGGACTCCAGGCCGTAGGCAAATTAAAGGGCACTGTGTAGTTTTAGTCGGTAGAAGTCTGGCGTAGCAAACATGGGGATTTCCAGACCTTAAAATAACCTGCGAAGTTAAAAAAGGGTTTGCCACCGGTAATTAGGATTGTCAGATCTTTGAGGGCGGAATGCGACCTGGTTCTTTAGCGATGTCATCGAATGTCATCGCCTGCCACAACACAAGCTTATATGAACTTAATTTGGGCTAGATGACATTGTGCAAGAATATCCCAAAATACTTTCTGAAATGTATGTCCACTTTTCAGGTATCTGCTCTTCTACCACAAGACTGTCTTGGAATATGATTGCGAAGTTTCTTAAATTAATGGAAAAGTATACAACTTTTTAGTTATTCGTACCTATCTGATGCCACCGCGTCGTTCTGTCAGATATACCTATTTCATTTTCTATAAGTTTACAAAGGAATTAGTTTATGTTAAAAAAAGTCATTCTCCCTCGTGATATTAGAAGTAGATGTTTAAAAGATGTCTCAATGTTCGATGTTTTCTGCGGAATCATTCACGAATTTGTTAGTTTTAAGCTATATAATGTAATATTAACGTTTAAAACTCAATAGTAAATGTTAACATGGTCGATAAAATCATCCTATACATTTGAAATACTTGTTCTTATCTGCTTTATTGAGCTATTCAGTAAGTACTACATTATAGTTTTGATCAAAATTGAGTAGAAATATCGTCAGAACTTTTTAAAAAATGGGATCTGAATCCTGCTTGACATGTTTAGGTTGCAAGTGAATTTGATATACAGTCTAGTGGTGACCTTATAGTTGCTGTAGACCCTGCTTAGAAGAGGTGTTTTACGAGCATATCCATACATACGAGCCGTAGCCGGAGTTTCATACATTGCGTCCAGACCAATGATGTTATAGTAAAAAGAGGTAGAAATCGCAATAGCGCGCGCGAACTTTTGCGGACAAATTCATACAATTAATGTTGTAATTCCATTTAGTCGGCTAATAGCTGCGAGCGAAACAAATCGTGCTGTGATCTGTCATTAACGTGAAACGACACAGATTAGCAATCTCTTTCTGTATTCTACGTTTTGTATTCTCTACATTCATAAATGAAATCTATTAGGTACCGATAGGTAATTCGCAATTTTATAACTTAATAACTGAACGCGTTCTGTATGAACGTACCTTATCTTTACTTAAATATCATTGGCCCAGATACTGTCGCGCGTGTAATATATGTATTTTGACATTTGACAGATGTCATAAAAACGCGCGAAAAACGCCTCTTCTGGGCACAGGGATATTATCAAAATGCTGACTGAAGGATCTGCTTCAACCCTGGCCGTGTCATAAATTAAAACTAACCTGTCAAGTCATTTATTGAATGACAATTAGTCTCATTTGACAGATGTCATAAAAACGCGCGAAAACGCCTCTTCTGGGCACAGGGATATTATCAAAATGCTGACTGAAGGATCTGCTTCAACCCTGGCCGTGTCATAAATTAAAACTAACCTGTCAAGTCATTTATTGAATGACAACTAGTCTCATTTGACAGATGTCATAAAAACGCGCGAAAACGCCTCTTCTGGGCACAGGGATATTATCAAAATGCTGACTGAAGGATCTGCTTCAACCCTGGCCGTGTCATAAATTAAAACTAACCTGTCAAGTCATTTATTGAATGACAACTAGTCTCATTTGACAGATGTCAGATAAAAACGCGCGAAAACGCCTCTTCTGGGCACAGGGATATTATCAAAATGCTGACTGAAGGATCTGCTTCAACCCTGGCCGTGTCATAAATTAAAACTAACCTGTCAAGTCATTTATTAAGTGACAACTAGTCTCATTTGACAGATGTCAGATAAAAACGCGCGAATACGCCTCTTCTGGGCACAGGGATATTATCAAAATGCTGACTGAAGGATCTGCTTCAACCCTGGCCGTGTCATAAATTAAAACTAACCTGTCAAGTCATTTATTGAATGACAACTAGTCTCATTTGACAAATGTCAGATAAAAACGCGCGAAAACGCCTCTTCTGGGCACAGGGATATTATCAAAATGCTGACTGAAGGATCTGCTTCAACCCTGGCCGTGTCATAAATTAAAACTAAACTGTCAAGTCATCGATTGAATGACCACGAGTCTGTAAGATAAATCTTGATCTCTGTGACAGTGGTTTTAACGTAAATAAAATGTAATTTAAATTCAAAGGCTAAAAGTAGTTATTATAAAGTTAGTTTGGACCTCTGTGTTCTGACTCTCTGCATTTCAACTACAAAACCTTTATGCTGTTGAAATAAAGTCTATTTTTGTTTACGTTAACACAACTGTCATACGAGTCAAATTACATTTAAGGCAGAGGCCGCACTTGCGGCTACCGCGGCGGTTTCTAACCTCAAAATGTCAAACCATTAACTTGATTTCATTGATTTTGACAGTTTGATGACATTTTGAGGTTAGAAACCGCCGCGGTAAATCGCAAATGCGGCCCCGGGCTTACTTCTTCTAAATGTAATTTGGACTGGGCCATTCGACAGAATCGTATTGTCTAAAAGTGTCCTACGATTTTTTGAGCCTTGTTTTAGTCTGTATTTTGAACTTTTTCAAACCATCACTTATTGACTATTCAATATAACGTTGAAGCTGACTGTACTAGACTGTAAATCAAATTGAGATACTGTGCATTCGATACTCAATTTTATTTGACTATAATGATTTTAAAGTATACTATTTTCTAAACTAACCTAAAATCAATTGTATTATAATAATAAAAAAAAAACTATTACTCTATGAACTATACACGCTAAATGCGTATCATTCCTAGTAAATAAATAAATTTATGTTTGTGTATGTACGAAATTATTTTTAAAGAAATTATGGTTGATTATTGAACAAACATTTCAAACTACCTCGCTGTTTATAATCTTGGTTGCGATTTATTTGTGCGAATAAATGTTTGGTACCTAATTCTGATGTGTTAATGTTGCTTTATTTACGGCTAAATACACATGAGCGCCACCTAACTGAATACAACTGAGGCTAAAGTCTAGGACATGGCGTCTGTTTCAATCAAATATCGTACTTAATACACTGTAATAAGGTCGTTTGTATCGGACGTGGACACCGAAATGGTGTGCGTTCGAGGGTAGTTGATTTTAATCAAATAACGACTTTATGACCTTGTATTTGGAACGGTATTTGATTGAAACAGAATGATGTCCGTGCCAGACGCCAGATCAATATGCTTAGCGCCTAAAATTATTTTTGCAGATGCGAGCAAAAGCTATACAAATCGCTTAAAAGACAATGACGTAATCCCACCCGCTAAGATTTAATAAAACGTTTTGTTCAAATGTTTTATAATAAACACAAATATCCATGCATTTTTTTATTTACAAAATGTTATGTTTGTTTTGTAATTTGATGAACACATGTTCCTATTTCTACATGTGTGCGGAGTGTTTTATTTATTTATTTTTGTTTCGCTCATGTCTATCTAGCTTAGATGGATTTAAGTAGTTCGTAACCTATGACTGAACTGACATTAGCTTAATGTGATATTTAAATGACTTGTATTAAACGTAGTTAGTTGTATGGATTTACATTTCTGAAGGTAGGTTTAATTTTAGTTTATTTAATGTGTGCTTGGAGGTATTAGCAAATGACGAAGTGATGCTTACACATAAGTTTCTTTATAAACGTTTTTAGTAATCCATCTCACTAGTCCGTACTATTTCAATAAAAAAAATCACCCTTGGCAGTCCACTGCCGTACGTAGGCTTCTCCCAAATTACGACATATAAGGCGGTATTTGCATATTACTGGATGATTATAAGTTGCTAGTTGGCGAGTTTGAACGCTAGCGAGTGATTTACAATAGGATAATCGAAAACAGATTGACGCAGACGAACTCACTGACTTGTAGCATTAAAACTAGCTCCGTTACATTAAAGCTTTATAATCTGGAGGATAAGTGTACCTACTACCTATATTAGGTACATCCCTTTATTTCAGAAGTTCGATTCATCATTCCCTCGTTACAATTGATTGAAGTTACCTTTGACTTTTGTGCGCTAGGATTGACAGATTGAGGTTTTCTGGTGGGTTGTTTCTCATCGTTCTAGTATGCATTTCGGTCATGCAACGCCTAATTTCATTTGCTGTTTCAACTCAACAAGCACAGAGTTTGCATTTTGGGGAAGGTTTATATAACTTTTATTTTTCAGCTTCCCTTTCCTTAAATTCCCGTATTTCGACTTTCGTCATTTGCTAATATTATACAACAATATTTTATTTGCATTTAATATTAATTTAGTGATTTGGATCCGAGCCTAATCAATCTTTAAATTAGTCCGTAATTATGATAATGATGTGATAGACTCAATGTCACTATTATGTAATATTTTCATTTGTACTTCATTTATTTAATATTCGATCAAAAATGTATCTAGATTAAGGGCAATGGTCCTCGGTCCTAAGTCTCACAAAACATAGGTAATTATAATTATACAAAAGCAAGACTACGCATTTCAAATAGACATTTTAATTTATTTCAAAATGTATTCTTAAAAGGATTCTGACATTAGTAATTTTATTTTCTCAGTTAATTTTAATTACCAATTATGTAAAAATGAATATTTTAATTTACAAAAATCTATCACATATAAATATAGGTCGATGTTGTTGGATAAAAATAATCAATGTGTCCAATGTTGTACACCAATAATTCGGTGTATACCTCCATCCCCCAGCTTATAATGTGTTTATCGTAGTAGATACCCTTACATCTCAATGTTTATAGAATAGACTTCAGCTTAAAGTCTGGTCAAATTAGACTAAAAATAAGAGTAAAGCTACATAAATTCCCAATAAGCTGAAAATTGGTATTGTTTAAAATACGATTAAGGATAAAATTTGAAAGTTCTCGATCTTTCCCCTGTATGGAAAAAAAATATTGAAGTTAAAAAGTAAAATAAAATGAGTTCTTTTGCGATTTTCACCAAAACTATAGTTTTCTCATAAATATACTTCAGACAAAAACATAAAATATCTACTAGAAATGTATACTTTTTTCCTAAGAGCCACCGTTTTTGAGATGTAACATGTAACGATTCAAAAAGTTGCTCAAACGTTTTTGCTAACTGTACTTAAACAAGCGCTTCCAATTTTTATTAAATACATTTTTTTCACGTTCGTACAACGTTAACCCGTTCCATAACTCAGAGCTACATTACATACATACATATGTACAATGTTAATAACAGAGAAAGCAATTTGCACAAACGCTGCACAACGATATTGCGCTCGGCTTACACTTTTTGTTTTACGTAATAGCCCACTGGTTGTGTGTGGAAATCTTTTGTGGCATTTTGGTTTTGTTTTTTAAAATTTTGAACTAAAAACTTATAAAGTATTAAGCATAAGCGCTATTAAGACCTCCCCGGGAACAAGCTAATACGAACTGCAAGCTGAAGCACTTGATGCTAAGTTAATACACTACAGGTGGCGTGGAAACGTGGGCATATTCTGACAATTACTCACAACGTTTAGAATCATTAGATCTCCAAAACGGTGGCACGTAGGAAAAAGTATTGCTCCATTTTTTGTACATAATTTTATGATCTACAATTTTTGTCTGAAGTAGGTATATTAATGAGAAAACTATAGTTCTGGTGATAATCGCAAAAAAACTCATATTATCTTTCATATTCAATATTGTTTTCCATACAGGGGAAAGATGGGAATCTTTCAAATTTTATTCTTAATCTTAATCATATTTTAAACTATCTTACCAATTTTCCGGTTGTTGGGGATTTATGTAGCTTCGAAGGTTTAAATTGACCGGACTATTAGGAACAAAATTACCGTGTAAAATGATTCACCATGAGTTAAGCACGATTCAAATCTCTTTTGTACTTGCCTGTAACAAACAAAAGTGATGTCATAGTGACATGTGGAAAATATTTCACGCTCAAGCAAGATATGGTGAAATATTTTATTAGCTCCGAGCATGCCTCGATAGCTTTGTGGTCTAATGCAACTCCCCCAACAAGGAAGTTCAAATTCAGCTTGATCGTGAATTATTTTCATAGAATACCAACTGCTTTTCAAAATTATTTCAAGTAACGAAGAGTTATTTTCTAAAATGCATAGAAGTCTTCTAGATCGTATGACGCGGCCATTTTAAACAGTAATTTTGTTTATGGACTTGTAGTCTATAATTGGTGTTAAAGTTACTAACTTACAGTTAAATCTACTATCGGTGTCATACACAGAATGTAAGAAAACAATCACTGTGAAAATAAATAATTAAAATGTGTTTAATGGTTATTTATTGCTAGCTGACCCGCGCAACTTCTTCGTTTGCATCACATGAGAGTGAGAAGGAAAGAGGTGAGGTATTAACCCTGGAACCCTACATGGGGTGCTGGTGCACCCCAGACCGATTTGTTTTGTGAATATCTCAGTTACCTTACTAACCACAGATTTGCGCGTTACAGTACTTTAGTTTGGTGATTAGTGCTTGCGATTAATCAACGCCGCGACGACAGTCGTATAGTATGGTCGCCTGTACAAGTGCTGTGGGGTGCGTCTGCACCCCAGTGTAGGAAAATAGGCAATAAGTGTACTAAGGTAGTATTTTTATTCACTACTTGTTTTGGTTTTGTAAAAGTATTTGTATACATGCATGAATATATATTGTATGTATGTATATAAGTGCAATTGACAGCAATAATTCATTTTTACATTAAAACTAGAGGTGGTTTAGAGGGTTTTCATGCTTTGGCAAAAAAACATTCCGTCGAAAGAGAAACCAGACATTGGCCACTGTGTTTATTTTACCAGTTACTAAATATGTTGCTGAAATTAACTCGTGGGTTCCCATTAAGTACTCAACAGTTTTGCAACAAGAAAGACAAAGTTACATTTCTACAACATTTCTAAAACAATTAGGCTCATTTGTGAACATTTGCATAAGCGATACCGGGTACCATCTTTGAGGCGGGATCTGAAAGAGTCTATTGGAGCTATCCTTAAAATAATCTCAAGAATCTTCAGATCCTACTACTGCACCCTCAAGCCAAGGACGGCATGCCCTTTGTCCAAGTTTCAAGGACAAAAATCAGGACTTTGTGTCTTAAGTGCAAAATACCCATTTTCTTAGAGCATCAGATCAAAGTTTGCACAAAGTGCTCAAATTAACACTGATTTCATATATTAAGACTAATTTGATATCTTATGTTCCTAATTAATATTATTAAAACATACTATTTAATAATTGATGCATTTTTCAACAATTACAGACATTTCAATTTGGGGTACTCAAGCACTCCCTGTAGGAAAATCGGTTGGCAAAATAGGTGTAGGGCTTAAGGGTTAACATGTAAAGTGATATAATGTTTCCCGTCGCATTTATTTCCGCCCGTCCTTTTTTTTGTTACGGAATTCATCGTGTCGAGTCCGTCTCTCACTTGGCCGATTTTTAGCGTTCTGTTGACTGGCTACCACTGCAGACCACGTTAACTCGCGTCGTTTCGCTCATATTTTAAAAATTATTAAAAGGGGTTATTGTAAGCGAACCTTTGCCTGTTAAGGACTCTTTTTATAACTTTAAGGAAAACATTTTTCTGAAAGCGACCACTGTATTAACCTCTCAACCGTGTTGTGCCGTATCCGTCCATACCCCACCATTTGTGTTGTCCCGTATCCGTCCCAAGAATACCGGCTCTAAATTTACGCAAATAAAACGCTAATGCTCTTGAAAATAGGTTCTTTTATTGCTTGATATTGTATCTATGATCATCAATTTTACCATTCAGTAGAGCCATCGTTAAAAAAAAAATATATCAGTCTAACAATTCGACAAACGCCGATATGCAATATTTGAAATCTGTTTTTAGGAGTGATTTATTGTTGGAATCCAGAGAGTTTACTTATCAATTGATTGGAAAATTATCTAGGAATGTGTAAAAATAAAAATAACCAAATTCTGTGAACTAATTTATTGACAAAATCGTTCATGTTTTGCAACAGGTAATGTTCGGTAATATTATAAAAAACATGATTTTATAAATAAATGTTCATGAATAAAATTATTCACTTATTTATCTTCCTAAAACAGTCATTGTTCATATTATGATTCATATAAATTTTCCTTGAATTTTGAGAAATTCGAAGAGCAGTCGCGCGCTCCCAGCGGCCTGTGTAACTTGCCACAGACGACGGGTACAATTTTTTTGCCCCTTCCACATACGAGGGGTTAAGCAACATTTACTATGGCTGGCCATAGATGGGTGGACCACCACGTGACCACTTTGTGACATATTATATTTGCGAACGTTTCCGTGCTTCGGAAGGCACGTTAAGATTGGTCCCGATTGCCAGTGCAAGCTGTTGACCTTTATGAACGGCTTAAATTACGTGGGACAAAAATCTCAAAAATGTTAAACGTGGGCATTTCATATGCCTCTGTCTAACCCTTAGGAGATGAAAGTCGTGATCATATGTATGTTGATACCGCTATAGAATAAGTTTTAAGCCTTCAAATTACCAACAGCTCATGAATTTGTGCTTGCACCGCTTTCATTATTTACGGTGGTAAATAAGCGCACGCCCTACCAGGGGTTTATGAATCAAAATCTGTTCTCCATAACACTTTATATTAATTTCAATATATCACAAATACACTTTTACAAATATAAATAATAACGAATAACTATCATTGTTAGCTACAACATTGAAATAATACATACCACTACAAAATTTAACTTTACACCAAAATTGGTAATATTTTTCAACACTTTCACATATCACATTACAATCAGACCATACATTCCAATATCAAGAAATATTTTTATTCCTTTTGGAACGAAGATGCAAATAATAGACAGAAATTTTATCTAAATCCAAGCTTATACTATAAATAACACATTAACTACTAGATTCGTTAGTTGAGAGGGTAAAATACATGAGAAATATGTAAGGAAATGTCCTAATAGATAAAAACAAACTAAATTTTCACCATAAAAAATCTGTACTTAACATAAACTTTTAACATTTACTTACCCAAACCGCCAAATAGAATAAAGAATTGACACAAACATTTATTGACTAGGTTAATGTTTAACAACTAATAATTAACTCTGAAAGATCTATTAAGTTATTTGTCTGGAGATTTATAAAGTAACTAGAGGGCCAGGCCACGCGTTGCTGTGGCTAAGCTTTTTCTAACCGGGTACTCCCGGCCATAGCCATGTAGGCATTTCACAAAAAAAAAACTATCCTATCTCTCAAGTTGGATCAAACTGCACACGGTGTGCAAATTTGATTAAAATCGGTTAAGTAGTTTAGGAGTCCATCGCGGACAAACATCGTGACAGGAGATTTATATATCTATATTAAGATTGTTACGATACTATGAATACCCAAAAGGTTACTAGGCCTTTAAAAAAGTAGAACTACAAAAGTTAGTAATTTGACAAACCTTTGCTATTTGCATATCTTATTACTTAGATTAGAAGGCCGACCCAAAATGCTCTGTGGATGATATATTTTTCGTTCGCGATCTGTTATCTCTCATAACACACATATTGGTGGTATTTACAAGCGCGTTCGGAGCTGACTAAAATACAATTTGTATCGAAACAGGCTCTCATTGAGATCTAAGCTGGAGGTGATTACATTTAAAAAAAATGTTTTTCGCCGTATAGCCGGCGTTCATCTTTTTATAAGACGCTATCACGTCCAAGCGTGTAAAATATAGGTTTCTATGTAAGTTTAAAGTTTGTCTGGAAGTGATCGCTTTTATCGATAAGGCCGCCTATTGTACAAACTGTGTTAAAATCTTAGAATAAACGAGTTTTTTTTAAATTTTCAAATATAGGGTAGCAGCACATTTAGGTTGGTTATTTCGAAGAAGTTTTCAAAGCCGTCGGTTCATCGAGTAGGTCCTCCAGTTGCTTCACGTCAGTGACGGGCAGCGAACAAGCGTAGCGTCGGCAAACGTACGCTGTGGGAACATCCCCAACTGATCTGATGCGGCTTAGGACTGCAAATAAAATGAATGTTAAATTTCATTGAATAACGGCACATTATACAACTTCGGCCCAAAAAAGCAAGGAGGTTACCGTGACATACCTACTCATGTTTCACCCGTCAACTGATACTTAGGCTATCCGTAAAAAAATATATATTAGATGTTCAGTCAACCCACCCTACAAATTGGTATAGCTGAAAACCAGCTGACACAGGGAAGAGGTGCAATCGCTTACGGGTGTAGGAGGTCTAAATGTATCATATTAAAGAACGCCCAAAAAAAAATCCAACCACAAGGGCCTAAGCCTGGTATAGCAGACATAGGGATTTATTAGAAAGTGCTTAACGTCACAGAGGATGATAAGTGTGCCAATAATATAGATAGCAGGGCTGTCGCAGAAGACTGTAAGAAGTTAAAAATTGAAAGCATGATAGTAAAGCCGGACCAAGTAATGAAGGTTTTGAATGCAACCAAAATTACCGCGAGGGTTTAGACGAAGTAAATTGACAGCAACTAATGTCACTTCTTCATTATAATGTAGCGTATTTTCTATGACGAAGTGACATTAGCTACTGTCAATTTACTTCGTCTAATTAACAATTCGGGTATAGTTAGTAACGACTTCAGAAATGCACGAATGTTTAAAACTGATGCCCGCTGTATTGCGGTCGTAGAGAAATTGGGACAGGAAATTCCACACTTACAGCCATAAAGCCCCATTGCAGTGCATTCGTTGCACCCATCATAAGTAATTCGCTATTGCAATAAACTTCGCATTCACTGTTTTATAAGATTCTTCTCGGTGGGCAGATTGGTCAATGCATTTACGTGTGGAAATCCTTTATGGATGCTAGGGTGGACTCCCGAATAAAACCACATGGTTCCCTAGCACTGCCTACAAACAGGAGTATCAGATAAGCCATCGGCTGATATAGAATCAACAAGTGCTAAGCTCATTAGCTACTGATTTCTCAACCGGCATTCACAATTACTACAAACAATCATTTTACAGGTAATGTGCACCACAAGGCCCGAAGCATGAAACATGTTAAGAAAGCTAGGCAATCGTGCGAGCCAAGGCCAAGGCGAATTTCACAGGCCCTTCTTTACCGACTCAACCCACACGGTGCCCTACCACTGACTACGGCCGGGAGCCCCGGGTAAGCCTTCGGAAAGATGTCCCAGGATTCCCGACAGATTTCACAGGTCCCAAAACACCTCTCGCCAGCACAGAACGGAGCCAAGAAGTTTTAGTGAGCATTCCCAATGCCAAACATGATCAGCTTTGTGACCCTCATACTGTTCTACTTCTAAGCATGTGATTCATTTGTAAGCAGATGTCACCTTGTCAAAAAAGGCAATTGTGCAAATTAGACTAAGGTTAGTGAAGCATTCCAAGTAACTCACGTATGTCGCACATACCGGCGGGCGATTCTGTGGGATCGGCGACGCACAGTACCCTTCCCGGCAGTAACCGGGAACGTACCACGTGGACTAGCTCCAACGTACGAGGGTCTGTGAAACCGCCTGCTATGAGCACCTGAAACGATGTAATATTGTCGTTAAGTAGGATGGATAAATAGGTGTGTTAGGGGATGAAGACAGTGACCATCATCCTGGCGACCGACGTTCTAAATAAATGATAGTGACTGACTCCGGTTTAGAAGGTCGGCAGCGCGAGTTTTTTTTAAAATAGTTTTGGACCTTTAAGCCAAAGCCTTTTTAAAGCAAAATGAAGATATAATAAATACAAAGACATCTTTGTATTTATTATATCTTCATTTTGCTTTAATAAGTCACAGTCCTCGTCATCTAAGTCCAGTCAAAGCCAAGTACAGCCCTAAGTCAAAGTCAGTCTTCCTTCAGAAAAGAGGTGGATAAAATTCTGAAAGTTTCTTTGGATTTTTTGTCAGAAACTGCAAAGTTGTGATTCACTGCGTCTTATCACTTCCCAACACTAGTGCACGTTGTCGAACGTTTATGTTTAAGAATCCACCATTGATATAGTGGAATTCAACAGACTTAAAAAATATAGTAAACAAAGAAATTGGATCTCGACTACTCCATAATTATTTACATTTAATTATCAATCCTGATCATAGTCGTTTCAAGGAACTCTAGTTAGATTTATGCGGACATTTCGACACTAATAAACCTTTAGATTATAGAATAATTTCATGAAAAATACTCGGATGGTAAAAATTTAAGACTGTCATTTTTGCTTGTCATTAAATTATTTTTTCTCAGACTTGTTTGTCTTTGCCATAGTGTTGTAAAACTGTTGTACTGGCCAATTGATTTTAAAAGGAGGTCATTGTTTTATCAATCCGTCAGTTCGAAAAAATGTACTTACTTTAATAATATAACTTATTGACCCAGAGAGCGAAGAGTGCTAGTCCACAGAGTATATTGAATATATGGAGATGCGAGTCTTTGCCCCTTTTCACAAGTACCGGTTGCCGGGTGCCGGGTAGGGTGGGTGTATGGCCGTGTACTATAGCTTTCACACGTACCGGAGTGATTTGCCCGCCAACCGCTTGCATTCACCGCCGCCGCCGCGCCGGTTACCCGGCACCGGCTGCCCGGCAACCGGTACGTGTGAAAAGGCACTTTGAGTTTGGGTCTTCGATTCCACAGTATAGACGATTTTGCTTTCGTCCGTATGTGTGTGTACATGTCAGTTTCGGTCTAGAAGACGCATTTGTTAACCAATTTTCTCCAAACTTGGCACACATGTTCTTTGATTTAAAATCATTGATCTACGAAAAGATAAAAATACAACTTTTGTCGAAAGTTTTTTTAATAGGGCGGAAAATAAGGGAGAAAAAGGTCCCCGTTATATATGATGGGATCATAAGGGATATAATTCCTCACAAGTTGTTTTTTCCTGGGCGCTCGCGAGGCCTACTCTTCGCAGAAGTACTTTTAAAAAATTGGGACTAAATAAGTATTTGTGCGACCCAGAAATCGTCAGAAGGATCCGGTTAGGCTTAGTACCGTGTGGAGGAGTAAATTTAAAGAGGCTAACGTTCATCAGCGAGCTGCCAAAAAGATAATCTAATGTTTCGAACGCCATAAACATTTAAATATGAATAAAAAGAAAAAAAAAAGATTCTTTAGGGTAGACTGGGTACGGTTGACGGTGGATGGTTAAAATATTCAGTCCTAAAGTAATATATTATTGTAAATAAATGATTATATGTACTATTAAATTTTCTAAAAGTTTCTTTTTTTTAAAGATCCTTTAATTAAATTAATATAAAAAAATTATTGCACATAATATATATTGATATACCGAATTTCATGATTTGATGAATTTGGCGATTGATATACCGAAGTAAATGAATGTACGGTGAACTAGATATAACTCAATGATTATTTACATACATAGAATCAGTATAGTTACAACACTATGATCATAGACAACTTCTGTCAACACATGACATGTTTACATGATTGCTGAGCTGTCCAGAAAAAGACTATACACACAAAACACTCGAAAATACACGAATTTTGCAAATTTTTAAAACGACGCGATAAGATTCCTTCCAGCTCCCGCCAAAAAAGCCGCAGCGCGTGTGTAGCGCCCCTGGTGTTGCAAACGTTCATTGGCTACAGTAACCACAGTCCATCAGGTGAGGTCGTAGGCTTGTCAGTCGCCTAAGTAGTATAAAAAAGCGTGCTTTCATTTTGCTCCCCTAAATGTCCCCACTAGTGGGCCAAAGGAGAATTATCTTTTGACTGCCTCTGTGGCGCAGTCGGTAGTGATACCGCCTGCGGCGCTGGAGGTCGTGGGTTCGATTCCCACCGGAGACAAATATTTGTGTGACCCATTAATGTTTGTCTCAAGAGTCTGGGTGTTTCTATGTATAATATGTATGTATTTAAAAAATTATATTTGTATTAATATCCGTGGTCTGATACCCATAACACAAGCAGGTTATTCCTAGCTTACTTTGGGATCAGATAGCGTTGTGTGTAATGTCCGTGAATATTTATTTATTTATATTATATTTATCTTTGCAACCTTGTTACCGGTAACAACCGGCGCGGCGGCCGGCCCTTTGGACCAATTGATCAACATGGCTTTCGAAACACAAGAACCCTCATAAAGAGTTTCTATTCAATTCTACAAACAGTTAATCATCTCTGGACTGACCATATGATTCTTATGCAGTATAATCGTTTATAGAATATTATCAAAGCTACGAGCACTTGAAATCTCTATAAAACAATTAATGAACGGCTTAAGTTGCGTTGCAAGAAACCAAGAAACAAACCTGTGTAGGAGAGTCATTATAAAACATTAACGCAGACATCATTTCTGGTAACGCAGTAGGCGAATCAACGAGCCTCGAAGAGAAAGTCAGTAATATCTTCTTGGCCATATCTTTTTCAGACTCTCCACCCTCAGGGGCGGAGCTTTTGTCTGCGTAAGCTGCTAGACGTAGTAGGTTATGGCATGAGACGCTGTTTCCTGATGGCTCGGCACCGTCTTGGTCTGGAAATAATAGGGAATACGTTGTCAAGTAAAAACCAAGGAAATTAGGTACTTTACATACAAATATGACCATGCCTTTCATCCCCGAAGGGGTAGGCAACACCCAGATAATATGGGCCCTCATATCACCTTTTTTAGATTTGGTCCCATTCCCATGGGGTTCCCGGTGTTGGGGTCCGCCTTCCAGTCTAACGACGATGTCTGCTGCTTTCATACAGCAAACGTATTTTTTACTGTCTGTAGTCTGTGACTCTGTCGTATTAAACTACGTCACTAGTTCACGAGGATCATCTGTTCAAAGTTTGAAATAAAAGAAAAATGACAACGTCGATTGACGTTGTCATTTTTTTGATTTGATTGAACATTAAGATTGAAAATTTGAAGTTTGATTGAACTTTTACAATTAACGTGTTAGAGAGGGGAAGTCGGGTGAGAACGATCTCACGGCTTCTTGTTTAGAACGGAACCTCTTTGCACGAATACCTATCGTAGCATACTTCCCATTATGAGCCTTAAACTATAGGCATCTCTTGAGATATTTGCAACTTGGAGTAGGTATAAAATTGTGCAGAAATCCAGAACAGTATAAAATGTGATATGCCTGCTTAATATTCTGGATGTTTGCATTTCACTGCACTGATTGTTAACAGAAGACTGAGTCAGCGGTAACCGAACTATTGTACCGTTTTAAAACAAAGCAAAGCTTCTAAAATGTAATCTTACCTTGCTTCAGTCTAAGCACCACACTGGTATCATCCGCCGAGCAAGCGAAATAGCCGCCGTTCTCACCATCCCAGAACAATTCATTCTGCTTCAGCTGCAAGTCTCGGGCCCATTGCAGCCACCGGTAGTCGAGAGACGCTTCGTATAGATCTATTAAACCTTTGATTAAGAATGCGTAGTCGTCGAGAAAGCCTTGAATTGGTTGGTCTCTGGAATACAATTGAATCAGCATATTATTTGGGCGTTTTATTATTTAACAAGTACATTCAGTTTTATCAAATTTCTTATCATTTGAAGCTAGCGTGTTCTACTTTAATTTTTATTTTTGTTCAAACAATGACATGACGTCATCAAACAAACATTAGATAATTATGTTTTTGTTATAAATCTCTTCTTTATCTCGGCGTATTCTCAGTTGCTTCCAAGCTCAACGTGGATTTACAGTATGGGTACGCTTTTATGTGCTGTTAGGAATAGCTGTGGTTTAGGTCTTTATTTTTTTAGTGGATTAGGCGGCAGAACACGAGGTCGGATCATCCGCCCGTTAGTGCCGGCGTCCCCATCAGAGAATAATAAAAAAATAAAAGCTCTGTATTTTCGATATTGTTAGGAGAGCATGCCGTGATCGGATTTGTTTGATGTGTGATGTAACGGCGCCTGCGTCGTTTCTCATTTGTTAGTCAACAAGTCATGGCTAGTAGATGAGGTAGCTTGGGCCCCGTAGATATTAGAAGGGTCCCTTGCACCCGAAAATAAACATCTATAATTACAAGTTAATAATGCAAAGGAAACTCACATCTGTGCTATTGATCCATCTTCTGCTCGGTAACAAGAATGTATCAACGTTTTCGTCGAATCGTTATACAAATACTTTTTGATAAACTCTGCAGTTTTGATCGCATCATCGACATACTCCTTTTCCTCTAACGCTTGACCTGCTTGTGCTAAGCCTGCGATCATGAGACCATTCCAAGAACATAACATCTTTGTGTCCAAGTGTGGCCGAGGTCGCGTCTGTCTTGCATCGTACAATATATCAATACATTCTGAGATGACTTGGTCAAACTTTTCTAGTGTTAAGCCAAACTTTTGAGCCGATTCTTTTTTACTACCGTATATTATCAAAACGTTCTTGTTCGTAAGTTCTCCGTGAGGATCACTTTCCGGTGAAATATTGCCATCTTCTTCAATACTGAAGTAATCACAGAAAATATCTAAATATGGAATGTCACCACTCATTTTTCCGTTCAGAAGAGATTTAAGCTCTTTATACTCCCAGGTACAGAAAGCTCCTTCTTTTTTATGTGGTGCGCCGAATACGGGGTACGAGTCGGCATCTTCAGCGCTGTAGAAACCACCTGATTCATGACGAAGATCTCTCTTAACATATTTCACAATGTCTTGTACAACATCAGCGTAAAATTTGTCTTTTGTTGCCAGAAAAGCGTCCGTATAAGCAACAGTTAGTTGTGCTTGATCGTAGAGCATTTTTTCAAAGTGTGGTACGTGCCAGTCGTTGTCAACTGAGTATCTTGCGAAACCACTGGAGACATGGTCGTGAATACCTCCTTTAGCAATTTTCTGCAATGTGTGCAGACACATATCTAAGCACCGCTTATTTTCAGGGTTATTCTTATCACGGGCGTAATAATGAAAAAGAAAGTTGAAAATGGAAGCCTGTGGAAATTTGGGTGGCTGTCCGAATCCACCGAATTCGGGTTCATACATAGCCTTGTAGCGGGACACACACTTTTCCCAAGTAGCATCGCCGGGTATAGAACTTGTGGAATCGGAGTCTAGCAATGATATTTTCTGCAGAGATTGCAAAATATTATTACCGACTTCCAAAAATCGCTGTTGTTCATTTTTCCATTTGTTCGCTAGGGACAGTAGAATTGTCTTGAAGCCTGGCCTTCCCCAACGGTCTTCGGGAGGGAAATATGTGCCGCCAGTAACAGGAAGTAACTCGGGGGTAAGGAAGACCGACATCGGCCAACCACCGCCACCAGAAGTAGCCATTATGAACAGCATGTAAACACGATCTATATCAGGGCGTTCTTCGCGATCAACTTTAATATTGATGAAGTGTTCGTTCATGACTTTAGCGACATCTTCGTTTTCAAAAGATTCTTTCTCCATGACATGACACCAATGGCAGGTAGAATAGCCGACTGATAGAAATATGAGTTTATTCTCTTCTTTAGCTTTATCAATAGCTTCTTGGCACCATGGGTACCATTGTACAGGATTGTGAGCATGTTGCAATAAATAGGGAGACTTCTCAGTTATTAAACGATTGGTGTGTTTATGTTTCTCTGTCTCTGAAGTATTTGGATTTGAAGATGCCATTCCGATTTTATTGTCACTGAAGCTTCTCTTCAATTGTGGGACACAAATGTTATTAGGTCCCAAAGTCGACAATCTAAGGGAAATGAGAACAAGTTTTAATAGGACAAATAAAAAGTTTGCAGATTCGCGAGAGCGGCGTTTGCGATGGTCGTCGCGTGCGACGTATCTATTTCGCACGCAAAGATTTCAAATACATGATAAGTACTTAAGTCATTTTTTGGTTTGGAATAAAAAACCGGCCAAGTGCGAGTCGAACTTGCGCACGGAGGGTTCTGCACCAAAAATTGACAAAAAAATTACTTTTTTAGATGAGAGCCCCTCTTAAATGTCAATTTAATTTTGATAAAATTATTTATAAGTATTTAATGAAAATATACAGCTCAATGTTCTGTGAGCATTTCAGGCGGCTACATGTCGTTATTAATATAAAAAATAAAAAGTTTGTTGTATGGGAGCCCTTCTTAAATATAATTTTTTTGTTTTGATTTGTTGTTATAGCGGCAACAGAAACACATAATCTGTGGAATTTTCAGCTCTCTTGCTATCACTGTTCATGAGTTGTTATCAGCCTCGTGATGGACAGCTAGACAGACGGACCAAAGTCTCATGAATAGCGCCCCTTTTTAACCCTTTGATCTCCAACCAGTAGTAGCGGAACAGCAATAAAAATGTTACAAAAAAATGGGGAAATTTTAAAATGTCTGCAAAATAAGCATATTTTACTGTTGGCACAGCTAGTCATAATTTTAATAAACCGGCCAAGTGCGAGTTGGACTCGCCCATGAAGGGTTTCGTAGCAGCAAGTTACATAATATAAAAGTTCTTATAGTTCGTTGTAACTTTGATTGATGTTTTAACACGTTCGCAGTGGTAGTGATTTTTCTAACCAAAAATTGCGGTTTATGACGTATTAAAAAAAAACTACCAGCTCTATCTCGTTCAAACCAATTTTCGTTGGTAGTTTTTATGGCAATGTACATCATACATTTTTTTTAGATTTATCACTCTCTTAGTTTAGAAGCTAGAGGGGGGGGGGGGGGGGGACACTCATTTTTCGACTTTGGAAGTCCCTCTTGCGCAAACTATTCACTTTAGAAAAAAATGATGTTAGAAACCTTAACAGCATTTTGGAAGACCTATCTATAGATACCCCACACGTATGGGTTTGATGAAAATCAAAATTTTGAGTTTCAGTTCTGAGTATGGGGACCCCTAATATTTACTGCTTTTTTTCTAGTGTTATATAAGAATCTTAATGAGGTTCACAGAATACATCTAATTACCAAGTTTCAATAACATAGGCTGTATAGTTTCGGAGAAAAGTGGCTGTGACACACGGACCGACAGACAGACAGACAGACATGACGAATCTATAAGGGTTCCGTTTTTGCCATTTGGCTACGAAACCCTAAAAAGCAGGGTCTTTGAATGCATAAATCTCAGGAATAACTTGTATTGACAATAGCTATAATATTATGTGCTATTATTTCATCAGGCAGGGCAGATATCATAAATGTGAACAAACAGACAAAATTCCGAAAGTAAAAAATTATTCCTATAAGTATATGAATGAAAGAGGGCAATAGTATATTACAGGTACCTACATAAATATCAGGTGTAGCCATGATGCACAGCTAGTAGTAACTGATAAACCTGCTGCGAGAGAGATTAGGTTCTGAAGTTGTTTTAGGGCTTGGGAGGTAAAACTGAGGTCAGTACCTGTGGCGACCGCCACATAGCAAAGATCTACAGAAGTCCTACATTGCGATATAAAAGTTCTCGCAACGAAGATTAGATAAATCTTGCATTGCAATATCAGAGTTGTCACGGTGATGAATGATATAACCAACAGTCCAACATCAACCGTTGGGCTTCGGCCAGTCAGGCATGTTCACCTATCCTGGTCGGAGGATCCTCCCTTTGTGTGTTGGAGGAACATTCCTAACCCTTCCTCCACAGTACCATAAGGACTTTTGAACGTAAGCAGATGCTAGCCTCCCATTTGAGACTCTGTGCTGGATGTTAAGATGAAGGAAATTATTTTTTTAAATGTTAAAGAAGTGGAAAACAGACACAACAATCTTAGAAGCGTGTTGTACAATTTGAGCTAAAAAAACAAAGAAGTTTTTCAAGTCTTAGAAGTTTACACAAATGAACTTAACATTTAGGTACCTATTTTAATTATAAGTTATGAGTTACAGATACTACTTTCACCACACCAGAGTTATAAAAGTCACAACATACCTACTAAAATAGAGACATGAGTGGCTTTAATGGCACACAACACAGCAAAGTATTGGGCAGAAATTTTAATAGTTGATTTACTTTCTCAATACCTTGGGAGCTGTATGAAACAGACCAACAATATGTATTTACTATTTTGATGGTGAACTCTTTTCATCTTATTGTATTCCCGTTTGTTTCCAAACCCTACTTGAATTTGGAACCTGCGGTCCTCTTTTACTGACTGCTATGAGCAGCTTTAGTTTGGACCTTTATTGGCATCTTATAGAGCAACTGCTATCAGACCTTATAACTCCTTGCTCATCAATGACATACCTAATTATCTGTTGGTCAACTTGGTCAGCAGGTAAGGTTGTTTGGGTTGCAGATATTTTGGTGAAATAAAGTTGATATAAGTAATTCTTTTATTGTCACAATAATCACAAAGTCAAAAGTATTTATGTAGTATATCACATTTTTGAATATTTGATAGCATTCCTATTTGGCTTCATTAGACAATTTAAAAGAAAAATGGCATGACGGTTCAGCCACTCCTGTACTGTGGGAACCTTCGGGAAATTAGCAATTCAATAGTTAAGGTAGGTATGTACCGGATTATCTATGTCAATTCATTGATTACCTTTTCTTAGAATGATAGTAAACACGCCATCAAAACACAAACAAGGTCATTTACAACTTTGCATTTTGGCAACATATTTTACAGAAAATCTGTCCAGTATCAGCGCTTTGTCAATGGTAGTATGGTTATCAAGTTTTAAAGGGTATATTACCTTTTGGATAAGCCTAAATCTCTATGAATGCACACCGGGTTCGCTAGCAGCGGTTCCTTCGTAATAGTTTGATTCAAATTTACGGTTTTGAGTCTATTATCACCTGTCGACAGCCTCCGTAGTAACAGAACAGTACGGCCACTAGGCATAATAGTATTTGGGATCGCAATTGATCACAAACAACGTGAAATTTCACTATATTTTCGTTTTTCTTACATAATTTTTATTACACGAAATGAAAATTACGTTCCATTCCAAGTTCCAACAAATGTTTTGTTTTGACGTATCCGTGAAGGTATTGCAAGTTTGCAACAATTTATAAGTGTTGCAACAGTTTTAAGTTTTTGCAAACTTAATTTTTATAAAATAACAATAAAAGTTTCCAGAATATGTCCTTGAAAATTATGAAACTCAGAATCAATTTATGAAACTAACAAGATAATTTTATTAAAAAATGTTTGTACCCATTAACGCCTGCAATTCTTGTAATAGCAAGGAAATTTCAAACATGCTTGTGTTTTGTACCGTTATAAAATATCAGGCGCTCTAGGTATACTTTCTCGCTCTTTACACATTTGACCAACAAATAAAAACAGAATAGCGTTCTACTTCTAGTCTTCTACGTACATAATAATCGCGTGATTAATATGAAAAGATGTATTTTTTTCACGAAGAGACATACTTCACACAGTAGTATTCGGCCTCACGTAATAAATAGGTAAGTGAACTGCTATAGAAATTTTCTAACGGCTCCACTACCTACCTACTTGTAGTAACTATTAGATACTACTTTATTAGCAGTCAGGACAAATAGTTTACTGTGACTTCCGAAGCACCTAATTCCTCATAAATGGAATGCCACAATTAGTTACCCATCTCAGGATTGACTTCAGCCCTCGTTGTTAAGCTCACATTCTCTTTTACATAGCTACATTACACTACTAATTATCTCGGTCCAGTCAAGTGCTAACGGTGCAGTGGAATTCAAAGGGCTCATACATATTAGATGGCAAACAGCACCCTCTTGCAATTCAGAACACCACGCATGCGCTGAAATCTGGACGCCATTCTCACTTTCAATAGCATAGAAATGTTTTGACACAAATGTCCATCGTGTTACAAAGTTTAATGTGTTCGTGACACGAAACTATATATTATCACCGATATTTCGGATATGAAGTTACGTGTAAAGTGCCCTAATTCCCCTAAGCATAGTGGAATTAATGATTAAAAGAAATAAATGTGAGTACGTGTGTAAGTTCACTGCATTAATGTTTTGGTTACATTGGTTAGGTTATAATTTTAATTAAGTTCAACCCTTTCATTTATAACTTATTCTTCGTCATTTTAGTGTTAAGTTTTAGTATTTTATTATGGTTACTTATGTAGTTTTCATCTATTGAATGTTTAGTAAGAAACTATTCTTGACGGTTTGTGTTGATTAAATTTGAAATAACTTAAAAATAAAGTCATCAATTAATTAATCAGTCGATGGCTAATACAGAAACGGACATACATAAATTCAAGTGTCGGCAAAAATAAGTCTAGTGTTCAGCGGGGTATGAAATTGCGGCCCGTTACCATAGCAACGTCAAGAGGGGTTGAAGCCCTCTGTTTGGCGCACGTTTTCCTCCCTCAGCTGATTGCCTATCTCGGGCCTGCTTATAATTTGATTTTACGCCGTAACCGTCTGAATTAATAAACTTAGCATGAATTTTATAGGTACACCTTGGAGTGTTTTATCAGATTAGGATTATAATGTTTTATTATTTAAGTAATTGGGGTATAGGCACAGCCGACAAGATTTTTTCTCTTTATACTGTGGTATAGAATAATAGGTAAATTGAATGCTTGAATTTCAATAGAATCAGAAAAATAATAAACAAAGAATTATTGTGTAAAGGTCTTAAGGTCTCTAAAGGATAAAGGCACATTAAGGTCTATATATTTAAACAAAGTACACTAGAGCGACCTGTGTGAAATATATAAACAAAATGAAACCACGGGGACATTGGGTTAGAAGGTTTTTTTCGAATGAGGTACTTATTACGCAATTTATTTTGTTTCAGGTCCACGAAATAAGGCCAAAGTTACAAACAAATATGTGCCTTATGATCTTCCATCGTTTATTAGATTCTTGTAAATAATCGTTACATAATTAAGTCAATTTAAACGCGTCCAACTAAGTTATTAAATTACAGTCCCGATATCTGTCCATAAAAAAAAATTATAGAACTTATTTCAAGTTGATGACACGATAGATAAAAAAAAGACTTTTGAAAAGGAAGGATGAGCAAGGAGTCGTGATATGAGGCAAGTGTGGTTGTGGATGGTGTTGCCAGCAGTATGTCCGTGTGGGTGGGAAGTGGCGCAGGCGGCGAGATGCGTGCGCCGCCCGCCGCCACTATCCTCTCAACCAACACCTCCATGGAGTCTGGCATCGAGGCGGGAGTGCTGCCAACGGTCACCGGTTCACTTGCATCTGCTAGAGATTCCCTTGGTTCGATATCAAGGGCGGCTGAACCGCTGTACGACACAGATCATACGGACCTCGGATCGGAGTTGGACGAGGCGGAGATACGCAGGGAGTTGATGCATGATGTAAGAATCTTTGTTCATATTATGTACCTAGTACCTATCTATTGCAAATACTTATATTAATATGTGCAGAGGACTAGATGTACACAGATAAAATTGTACGGTTAGTTTTCAAAGGTTAATGCTCGTTCAATGTATGTGTGAATCATTTTTTTATTTTAACTACATAACTAAACTAATGTTATTGACTCTTTTCCATTATAATATTTACGTACCTAGTTCATAATTTCGTAAGTTGATTATTATCTAAATATTTACTTTTTTTACAGAAATGGCGCCTCCTGTTTGACAGGGTGAGTACCTTTACCTATACGTATCTCATTCAAATCTTACTACTCCACATTGTTTTCATTTTACACTAAACCTCACCATGTATACATGTATGAAATATCTATCAGAGCAGGACATTTCTTTTTCTCGTAAAACCTCCTTAGACCTTCACCACACCGGATCTAACGCCGTATTGGCCATTAGGACTAGAACTACAGAAATCAGAAAAAAGCTCTTTTCTGATATCTGTGACTAGGACTGACTTAGCACTTTTACTGTTGCACTTAATTCGATGCACCCCCGAAAATATTTTCAAAGAGACCCGTTCACTTGTATGGGGATGATTGATGAATATTTTTTAATTTTTTTTTTATATTCAGCACGCCAAATTGACGTTGCCACCAGCCTGATGGTAAGCCGTGGCGCAAAAAAGTCGTGGAAAATATCCCAACGCGTCCTGACCTCGGTACATGAGACTGCTTTTCCTAGAGCTACTGCTAGCTTTGACCGTCGCTTCCAAATCCACGAGCTTGACGAACTTATATTGTTACAGAACTCACAGAGATCTGGAACTTTAATAAGTTTCAGTAAATGGATCCATACATTACACATACCCTTGCCCAGCAGAGGTGAATTAACATCCACAGTTAGTATTGCCGGTCGCACGTAAGCTTATTGCCGAATTCTGTAATCCTAAAATTTCTACCGCCAGGACACAGACTCAAAGTTTCCACAGACAGGCAAACACCACAAATACAATCTTTTTAGTTCGAACATTGAAAACTTCAGTTCATAAAAACTTATAAATCAAAACATCACGGAGCTGGCGAGGCGCCTCCAAGTGATGATTGACGAGGTATTTTGCAGGAAGGCAATGTGTCATGTTGCTGACGACACTCTGGAAGTCGTAGATGCCACGCGCGACGTGCGACATGTTTATTTATTTTGCTACCTGTTCAAAAGGCCATGAACTTGGAAATTTACGAGTTGAGAAACAATGCTAAACATAAGAATACTTACTACGTGCACAGTACGTTCAGCAACATCTATAAAAATTATATTCGTACTGCAATTATTTTTACTACACTTGCTCAAAGAGTTTGTTTCTAATAGAGTTCCTACATACATCATAAGTATTTAGTTTCAGGCAATGCGTAGTGAGTTTATTGCTGCGTTAAAAACCGTGTTGAAACGGACAAATAAAGGTCGTGAAACCTGCTACTGAATTTTTTTGGCGCCCATAAAGCCTTCAACGATTTTAACGGTTCAACCTTTCGGATTGACGACTTACCTAACCTTCCTAATCGCGAAAACGCTCATCCATTTTAGGACTTAGGACTTTGGGATTTTTTTTATGATAGACCTACGCGTTTACTACGAATCCGAAATTCATAACAATTTAGGATATTACGACACGAAATATATTTTAACAGCTCGTTGACATAGCGTAAAAGCTGAAATTTTAAAACGCACATAATTCATAAAAGCTATTCGTTTAGTATCCGGAAACAAATTTCAAGGAAACACTCTTTGTTTTTGACTGATTAAAATGTACAGAAGCGGGTAGAAAATGTTTTTTAAGTAGATAAAGGCGCGGCGGCATTACTCGGATCAAACAGTACTCCGTCACGTAGGACACATTGAGATAATGTGAGACTTAAGATAGGGGCGCTTCGTAGTTTTTGTGCCACTGTTTTGGGAAACACATGAAAATATCAACTGCACATGTGTGAAATGGGAGAGACACGTGATTATGACGTTGGGATGCCACGGTGAAATCATAATCGCGGTTATACGTGACCGTATCGAGGTGCAGGTAGATTGATCAAGAGATCACTCACAGCGTTATCTTTGCAGATTTATCTCCTTTTAGAACCTCGTAAAATCATGATTTGAGTATACTTTAATGATTATGGTAGGGCAGAATGTCATGACTTGAATTTTTTGGTAGAGTTTAGAATTAGTTCTTGTGTCGTAAAGTTTCTTGTGTCATACATAACGTTAATTCATTAGACCACGAGTCCTCAGATCAAGACAATAGTCTATTTAGCGTCATACGGACTCTTAAAAATAATTGCAAAGAACGATTTTTCACGAATTCGGGCACAGACACAGAATCAAAAATCGGCAAAACAATACGTTTGTTGTATGGGAGCCCCCCGTTTTACCCGAACTGCCGAAGAAATTAGGGTAATGTTTCTAATATGTTCATGAGATACAATTTGGTTATAGACAGACAGACAAACATACAGGCAGACAGTGGAGTCTCAATAAAAGGGTCCCGTTTTTAACCTCTAAGCACGGAACCCTAAAAAGACAACAGGACCTTAATATTTAGTGTATCGGTACAGTGCCTACCTACAGCTTATGAGAACGATCTTTATGTCAATTGCATACCTATATCGTTTTATATCCTGCGACATAAAATCCATGGATACCAACTTATAACTTTATGATGAGATGTTTGTACGGCGCTTACGTCTTGTAGATATTTTATTATTGTGGAATCAAGAAAGCAGTACATACATAAAGCCTGTTTACCTACTATTTATTGTTGGCACTTGATGGAACTCCTTGTTTTTTACTACTTATACATTATGAAAAAAAAAAATTTGCGCCTAGTACCTACCTACTCGTAGAGTCGGCTGTTAACCCAAGTAAAGTGCCCAAGGGCTGGCAGTTTTCTCTCTTAGCGAATAGGTATTGCAATTCAAAAGGGGAATGCTGCTAGTCTTTTGGGCACAATGCCACGGGGGCTTTATTTAGTATGCCACGGGGGCTTTATTTAGTAAATATATGTACCTAATAATTATGTTTTACTGTAATTTTTAACAATATACTTAGGTATACTAGATTGTGAAACAAGAAAAATAAATTTATTGTACAATTCCACACCCTATTTACCTATTTTAATTTCAAAAATATCTGACCGGTGTAACAAAGGTCTTTTGATTACACCACAGACCTAATAAATACACAATAGCAGGTACAAATGATTGCTTTTTCATAAAGAACCTACATGAATTTTTAAAATGTTGCAGTTTGATCCGGAGGGTTTTGGAGAGATCCCGTGGCCAGATTTCTTGCAAACTCTTCAGCATCCAGACTTTATAGCACAGGTTGCGACCCACAAGCGTGAGGTAAGTTCTTCTAATTATATTAATTTAGTATATTATTGATGTTTTATAAACTATTGCGGTGGCAGACAAGCTTACGGTGCACGTGATCGAGAGTGGTTACCGTAGGTATATCTGTACCATAGGTATATCTGTCCGTAGGTATATCTGTAGGTATATCTGAAACCGTGTTTCCCAGTAGTGGCCTTTCCTGTTTCCTAGGAAATGTATGAGAAAATTACTATTATTTTTTGATATCATTGAATTTGTACATTTTGATTGTTTGTTGAGTCGTCTAAGTATTAAAAATTGATTGTATGTACCTAGAGACGTTTAAGCAAATCGGAAGGTAGCTTAGTTCTTTTGAAGGTTTCTGCATCGTTGTTATTCCTATCAAGGATGATTTCTACTATTCAAATCACTGTCCCATAAAACAAACTATTAAAAAACTAGGCCTACATAATTTTCTTCTTCAAAAACCTTTAAGCAAGTTTCTGTACAAAGGTACCTACTTAGTTAATATTTTATTGGATGAAACCTTCTGCTAATCCAAAGGGACGACAGAAAGTGAATAGGTATTCGACGGTTTTTACTTTCTATTGAGTTCAACGGTATTTTGAAGCTACTTCATTGGATAAACTTGAACTTGACTTTACATTGTTCCCTGGAACTTTTAGTCCTACAACCCCTTCAGTGAGCTAATAGCAACAACCGAATACAGATTGTATTGTATAGACAATAGGTGAAATGGACAGGCGCAGGTCGTGACGACCAGAAGTTGATATTTTTCAAGCCGCCCAAAAGGCTTCAACTTGGCTTAGCGATTGTCATTTTACTGACAACCGGGTTGCATTTCGAGGTTTCCTTCTCTACGCAATAATTCGTTTTGCGAAAGTGTTAACTTAGTCGCCTCTTACGACACCCTCGGGATGAATTAGGGTAGCGACATTTTGTACTCTTTACCGTCGCCACACAATCCTAAATAGTGTAATATAATACAAATAAGTTTTGGTTTCCGTGATATAACATATCAGAATTAACACAACTTTATTGAAAAGAGGCTGGATTTCTTGCTTCCTCCTAATTCGATAATGACTAATGACATGAAATAAATTTCTATTCCAGATTCTCTTGGACAAGGCACAGACCGCTACGGGCAACGCCATCACCTTTCAGGAGTTTGTTAATGTGGTAAGTGCAGGCTGTTTTATTTTATACATATTGAAGGGTGTCGACTTATAATGCAAGATAGCAAATGATAGACTTATAGAGGTTCGGAGCTTTTTATTAAGTACATGTCTATTGATGAACAATCTAGAACAATTCTCCTAGTTTTGACGACAACTTCAAGAATGTTTATTGATCCTTTTATTGTCTTGAACAGACTCATCTTATTTGACTTTTATACTTCTAAGGAGGCTGACAAGCATGGACCCATTTAATGAAAGTTCTAAGTCACCGTAGGTATTTGAAAAGTCTTAAAACGCGCAGTAAAGTAGGTAAGAATTTTCTATCCATCTCACCTAGTCTGATGGCAGTCGTCCGACTTCGGCATAAGTATATGAATTCTATTGCGAATTAATACACGATTTTATGTGTATTTTTTAATTTAAGCAGTTATTTCTCACAGCTTTTAACATAAACAACACAACCAGCAGCTAATCCTAATAAATCGTAGAATCCTAATTAATTTACTATACAGACGTTGAATAAATATATGGACAATGGACATAATGCATCAGAAACATGGCGTCTTTTACCTCCGCAGTGGGTTAGGTTATGGTCCCACTATGCGCCTGCCTCCCACTATACAAGACAACTAAATTAAGATGCAACACCGATTACGCTCATCTCGTGCCCGCCAGGTAACTTCACGAGTCCTTAAAACCAAATGCGACACTAAAAACGTTTCTTGTTCCAGTTATAAAAGGATTCTGAACGTAAACTTAAAAGTTATGTGTAACGTAACGTTGGGCCCATATCCTTATCATACCCTGTCGCGTTTCGATAAGGCTCGGCACGATTTATTGAGTGGACATTTCTTTTTGGATTGTTAAATATATTATCTTAAATGCGTATTAACAGTGAGCACCGTCGTTTATTATGGTATATTATTTGATTGCCTACACATTAGAGCTTGTGATTTGGGAGATAAATAATTGTGTTTAGATAAACTAAAAATTTATTTTTAAGGATTTTAGATAGTATCAAAGTTAAGCTTTTGACTTAGACTTTTGGGCCTAAGCGGCCGTAATTTTTTTCGAATCTCTCTCTCTCTCAATTTCCTTCTATTCTCTTCTTTTATCTACCCCTTCTCTTTCATCCTCTTTTTACGATCTTTTACATCAATATTTTATATTTCCCTTGCCATTTAACTTTCGCTCTGCAACAGTTTAACTCTCTTCGTCAACTGAGGAGTTTGTATATCATGAACATCAAAGTGATATTATCTTAGACCCCAAATAATTTAGTGAGGTCTATTACACGTACCTACCTACCTTTAGCATTCATCATCATCCAAGCCTTTTTCCAAACCAGTCGGGGTCGGCTTTCCAGGCTGTGATATTTTCCGTGAAGCGAGTAGCATTATATCTGCCCTCCAAAACCATTGTTTAGAGATGTCAAAATTCTGTAGTTTGACCTTTGTGAATGCCGAGAGGCGAAACCGGTCAGGAGTAAAGTAAATAAATGTTGTGGAACAGTACCTACAAGTCGTGTTATTCAATATGTGCAGCAGGTTCCACCAAGTGTCAACAACCAAATGTAAAGGTAAGTATTCTGTAGTTAGACTACAGAATACTTACCTTTATATTGAACAAATATAGATTGAAACTTCTAAACCCGAAATAATACGAGTTCTTTAAAATAATGAAGTGGACGTTTTAAAGCGACGTCGTTTATCAAATTAATACTCGAAATATGTCAAACGCAAGTGTAGCCCTAATTAATTTAACCGAAGAGGTAAGGTAGGTGATATTTTTAACAATATTTGCATAAAGGCGTCCTAAGAAGCACTTTAATTCATCCTAATGCTACTCATAAATTATGTACTGCGACCTTTTTTAATAAAGTCATTTCAAAGGTTTTTTTATCAGAAATATAATTTAGTTGAATTTTTAAGCTCAGTAGGAAACTAAGTATTTGAACTTTATTTCACACTTATAGCAAAAATATATAAAAATAACCTACTCAATTGGATCGTAACTCCCAGACACCCTCACAGTGTTTCCCTCCTTACTATGCTATGGACCCGGCACACGGTGAACATATATGGAATGCTGAGAAAACGATCTGGGCTCCTACGAGCTTTTTAAACACGAAAAGCACCTATATTTAGCATTTTATAAGAAGCGCTCGTGGCCCCGCGGACTCAGTGTTCTGTAAACGATCACTGCAGTAAGCAACTTTCACTATGGCCGGTCCATGGATGGGTGACCATCCATGTGATCACTTTGTGACATTTATTTGAGCGTTTCCGTGCTTCGGAAGGCACGTTAAGCCGTTGGTCCCGGTTGCCAGTAAAATGGCAGTCGTTAAGCCAAGTTGAAGGCTTTATTTCAACAGCAGGCAGTCACAACCTGCGCCTGTCCATTTAGACACGGCAATACGGCTCACAACGTATTACGTGGGACAAATTATAAAAAGGTGAAATGTGGGTATATAATATGCCTCTGCCTACCCCTTCGGGGATAAAAGCGTGATGATGAACCAGAAAACCAAATTACTAATATTAATTTCATCCAAAACTGGGTTACTGATGTCCTCAATAATATTCAAAGAAGAAATGTACCCACTTATTATTGAGTCACAGCCATCTCGTAGCTTTGCCTTTTCGAGTTTCATTTCATTGAAAAATATTTAACTTACAATTGTATGAATAGTCGTAAATCAAAATTAAATTCGACATATAAACAGACAACGAGGGACAGCATAGGGTCGTGGGCGTCCATGATGCAGCATTCTTATGCTAATCCGAGCGAACCACATTCGAACGGGGTGGGCCAAATTGTTATTTATTTTGTCACCTCGCGTTTTTTTGTTTGAACCTACCAAAAGTCATGCGTAAATGAGTTTTTGACTTCATTGCGTCGGTCGGCGATAACATACATTGTAGTATATGATGGCCAGCGAAGTGCATCGTTATAAGATTCGTACAGATTTTTGTCAAGGAAGTCTTAATTTTGCTGACTGTAACTTGCAAGTGTGAAAGTGTGATTGCATGATACAAAGAAGAGGAAAGCTTAGAATATTGATAGATGTTGGTACCTGATTGAATCAAAGCTATAGAAAATGACTATTTATTATCTTAAAATATAGAAAGAGCCTGTGATATCGTCAATCTCCTCACATCTGCTATGGTGTGCGCTTTCCGCTTCTTTAAGGAGTAAGAATAGAAGTCAGTTTTGAATGTCTATCCTTCCAACCCATATCAGCGCCTGCACCATAGCCTAGGTATACTATCCAGCAAGTGGCCTCGATATCTCAGGCGCTAGCTCCATCATTGGGGTTCCAACAACATTAAAAGTATAAGTCCTATCTGTGTTCTCTTAGCAAATAAATCCGTTAGTACTCCGGACTCTTAATTTAGGGTTTAAATTCAATCGGGACGACGTTAATTCACAAATAAAAATTTTGATTATAGAGAACTATACAATAATTTATTGTTTAAAATGCCAGAAAAGTAAGCCAAAACCATTTCTTTCCCCGTAAATGTCCATATCTTAGTTTGAATGTTCCAAAGATGTCAACACCTACTCTGGTGGCCGGATATGAACAGATGAAAGGAAGTTATTCTGGGATTAAAACTGAATAGATTGTCTCCTTTCTACCGTCCAAAAAATAACTTTCATTCATAACACGACTGCGAAGTATTTAGCGTTCCAAATTTGTCCGGGTTCTATTGTTGAACGTAACATCTTTCTGTGTCGATTGTGGTTTTTTGTTGACGTGTCACCAAACAGGTTCTATTTTAATTTCCCTACTTATATATTTTTTAAATAATCTACCTACCCTGACTGACTACTCACATACTAGTCCAAAACACGTATTGTACTCAGAATATTCAACGAGAAAAAAAATTGTTCAATAAAAAATACAACCGACTTCCAAGAAATCCTGAAAAATAAAATTTACTTAGCACGAAGTAATATGTGTTTTGATTTATCTGATTTTTTATTCAATATCATATTGAAGTCGGCGCCAAGTAAATTCATAGGTTTAGGGAGGTATTATTCATGGCACCAACTTCAATATTATATTGAATAAAATCTGATAAATCAACTACATATTACTTTGTGCTAAGTAAATTTTATTTTTCAGGATTTCTTGGATGTCGGTTGTATTTTTCATTGAAAAATTTTTTTTCATTATTTTAAGTGACGGGTGAACCGAAAAATATATCTATCTAGGTTCTTCTTCTTCTATCGTATCAATGATTCCTCTTTTTTTTAAACAATTTTGGCATAAAACTCCGCCATCGCAACCGCTCTGTCGGTGGCGTTAATAAGGTCGGCCTTAGAGCAAGATGTAGGACAAAGGGGACATGCGAGTAAGTGCGACATGGACTGCACGGAGGCGCCGCAGTCACATGCGGCTAAGCCCGGATCTCGCATTTCCCACCTGCACAGGTTTTGTCTGGACCGGCCGACCATAGTTCGTAAGCGGTTGAGAGATCTCCACACCGGCCATCGGAGGTCGCATCCAGGAGGTAGCTTTTCCTGAGGAGGTAGAAAGTCGGAAGGTGGAGGTAGTTTCACCTTCCAAAGCGAGACTCTTAGCGCAACAGGGTGTTCATTTGAGGCTATGGTTTTTTGGATAAAGCTTTTACGACTCTTTAGTCGAGCTCTAGGTGGTTGGTGTCCGAATAGACAGTGTTGGGAGACCGTCTCTTGAGACCGTCTCTATCTAGGTGAAAGTTCTCATCAATACAAATTAATCAAGCCCCAACACAAGGTAGCTGCTGTAAATCGTTAAGGAATTCCCTCGAATCTCTTTTGGTTCCATCATTAGATCGACTCCAGACCTTTATTAATGGTAGTATATTAAAGCACTGAATTAAAAAGTTAACAAACGCACTAGTTGTGCCTATAATTTTCGGTGGTTGCCCTCGATATCTCCAGGATCCCATCATCAGATCATAACCTGGTTATAATGGAACCACCTCAGAAGTAAACCCTATTCAACAAAAAAAAATTAAAGCCGTCTATAATTGACGGTGAACATACATAAAACATTGAGACCTTTCTTTTTTTTTTGAAGTTGGATCTATCAATCTAGGTGTAAAGTTCTCATCAATACAAATCAATCAAGCCCAAACACAAGATAACTGCTGTAAATTGTTTAGGAATGCCCTCGACTGTCTTTCGACTCTATCATCAGATCGACGCCATACCTTCATTAAAGTGTAGAACATTAAAGCACTCAATTAAAAAGTTAACAAGCACACTAGTTGTCCCTACAATTTTCGGTGGTTGCCCTCGTTTTCTCCTAGCTACCTTCATCAGATCCTGACCTGGTGAAAATGGGACCACCTCAGAAGTACCTAACCCCTATTCAACAAAAAAAAAATTTTTGGAATCCGTCTATAACTGACGGAATTATCGCTTGACATACATAAAAAAAATACATACAGACGAATTGAGAACCTCCTCCTTTTTTGAAGTCGGTTAAAAAATGTAAGTTCTCATTAATTGTGAATTTACCACTTATAATTGCCACCTTGTATTGGGGACCACTGTCAGAAGTCGTACCGACTGTGAGAGTGGCCGCCAATCGCTAGATGCGCTGTTTTCCAGGCTGGCGGCGTCAATTTGGCCAGCTTAATATTAAAAAAAACACTCTTTTTGCATTGACGATTGAGAGTCAAAGGTACAGATATGTTGAACAAATTATATATTATGTAGAGTCAAGCCCCTGGCTCTACCAAGTTTTATTGTCCTTACCTACATCTTCACATTGTGTTTGTGTGACATTGAAGACTTGTTTTCTACCTTTCGAGCCATCACGTTAAGGAAATGTGTACAAAACAGATGTATACAATATTTTTTCTAGATACCTACATACTGAAACATTATTTTTAACGCTAGGAAAATCCTACAGGGATGCTATGTCGGACTCTTACGGACTAAAAGCCACACGTTCCCTACCTACAGCCTACGGTTGGGAGCCCCGGGTACGCCCTCGGAAAGATGATCCCAGGACTCCCAACAGACCTTGGCACCTAGGTGGAGTTCGGGTGCCTCGGGTTCTTCGGGTGTATATAATTTGAAACATTAATATTCGTGAAAACATAGGTATAAAAAGCTCATTCAAAATCAAACAAAGAATTGCTCTTTTCAGATATTTTTTCCACAGCTTTGATGGCGCAGTTCTAAAGTATATCCTGCAATATTAATTTCTTATTTATTTATACTAAAAAGGCGCATTTTGAAAGAAAATATTTCAACAGGGGAGCAAATGATTGATGTTTCTGAGGTGACTGGTGCAGAAGCTTTTAGGAAATATGTAGTAAGCCCAGCGGCAATTTCCTCAAAGGAAATTAGTTCACTCCATTACGATGATTTAGCACCAAAACGAACATTTATACTTGTGTCTGTTTATCTTGTATATTAATAGTAGGTACTATAATAGCCTGTATATTTTGTAAATTAATCTTACTAATGTTTTAGGTAAATGTGAAAGTTTGTTAAGATGTTTGGATGTTTGTTACTCAATCACGCTCTAACGGTTTAACGGATTGGGCTGAAATTTGGCACAGAGATAGCTTATAGTGTGGCTACTTTGCACCCCGGGAATATGTTCCCACGGGAAGCGGGATCATGTACCGAATTTCATGCGGACGAAGCCGCGAGCATCAACTGTAGTACTATAATAGTCTGTTATTTTCAGTATAAAAGTAAAAATAAAGGTTCAGAAATAAGGCAAGTGAGTAGCTGGTTTGAAACGAACAGGGCGGGAATTAAAACCTTACGTAGTATTAACATGTGCTTCTGCCTAGCCCTAAAGCTTTACTGGGGATATCCTTCCGAGGGCTTACCCGGGCTCCGAACCGAAGGCAGTAGGTAGGGAACGTGTGGTTTTTAGTCGGTAAGAGTCCGTCATAGCATCCATGACGGATTTATCCTCACGTTAAAAAAAAACCTTGAAGCTTATCATTTTTGTCGAATAACTAGCGAGTTGGTTTGGTAGTAAGCGCCCTTCCATATTATCTAATAGTCGATGAACTAAAAATTGTAGGCGCTAAAGCGCTACGGTCCGTCTACGCTTTCAAGCGGTAATGTTGAAAACTACGTGCCTGAAATAGAGACAGAAAGGCAAATGTCAAATAAGATGCCCACCAGACCTAGAGCAGGAACAGACTGGATGACGAAGACGGATACCCGTGAGTTATCGACTGCCTCTGTGGCGTAGTCGGTAGTGATACCGCCTGCGGCGCTGGAGGTCGTGGGTTCGATTCCTGGGTCGGTCCAAATATGTGTGTGTTCCCCAAATGTTTGTTGCGGAGTTTGGGTGTTTTCTATGTATAATAATGTATGTATTTACAAAAAAAATGTCTATCAGTCGTCTAGATCCCATAGCACAAGCTTATAGCTTAGTTTGGGCTAGATGATGTTGTGTGAGAATGTCCAACAATATTTATATTTATTTTATTTATTTATAATTATAATGGGAGACGCCTTCGTTCGGTAGTAAACTGCTGTATGCTAATAATTGTAGTTAATAGAAGATATTAGATTTTTTTTTATCTGCAATAGTAGTGTCACAGAGATCAGATATTGTGACACATAAAAACTGCTTTTTGAGATTCTCAATAATAAAATCGAAGTAAAAAACAAAGTCTCTCAGCGCGACGCGGGTAGACTGTAACAAGTGAATCTGTAAGTACACTTCTACGGCTGAGACACTCCAACCGAGACTTTTTTTTCAATTACGCTTGAAGCACTTGAAGCGAAATGCCATCTGAACTGACTGAGCGACAGAGCCTCGCCTTTGTCAGCAGAAGCTTGCTTGAAACATGGAGCTTCTTTACGACCTCGCGTGTTAACTATCCAATAATAAAGTAGAACCTGTCAAGTAATCAAAACCACGCATTTCATAGCTAGCATGGAAGAACATTATCAAGAATTTGTCTCCCAGTACCAATACCTTAACTAGAGCTATGTATAATACGCTCTCCGAGATCCCCTACCACAAATCTAATATTAGAGACATTCATTCGTGTGTTTCTAATCGAGTTTACTGTGACAATACCACTTGTTCAGGGTTATTATTCTTACGTTGTCAACCATATCGGCAAAACATGGAGACATAATACTTATGTAAACTTAATATTTTACTTGTTTTTACGTTTTTCAACATCCCTTTAAGATTAGCGGTTGACATGGCAGAGTTTTATGCCAAAACTATTTAAAGAAAAGAAGACATTGAGACATCATTGATTCAATAGAAGAACGGGGATGTTCTTCTATTGAATCAATGATGTCTGCAAATGCGTTCTGTGATCAAGGCGTGTGTGATTTTGGTATAGCGAAGTTGTCTAACTAGTTTAAAATCTATAGTTTGATACAAACCATAAGGTGGTTTTAATACAATGATGATAGATTTGCACAACTTCTACAAACTATTAGGTACCTAAATTATATTCTTGTAATGTCTACGAGTAAGTAATATAGGCAGAGGTATAAATTATTGTATTGGTGCAGTTTTACGAGAAGTAATGTCTTAAAGGCTTAGTCATTTATTAACATTTAAAAGGTTAAAAGAAACGTTAAGCTAGCCTCAGGATCTCAGCAGTTAACTATTACCTGTCTTGCGTCACAAAAAAACTTTTGTGAATCGCCGCTAGCCCTTGATCAATTTATGGGGCGCTAACTGGAACATGGAAAATGTATTAAAGCTGAATGTGGGAACGGGCAACGGGCCACACGCCAAACATACTTTCTAAACAATCATAACATTTCATTCTAACTTTAACATTTTTTCTTTCACCCCTACAAAAACGTGTGATTCGATTCACAGAAAACATTTTCATAACAATTATAAACATGATCTCATAAAATTTATGCCGCGGTCCCTGCAGTGAATAAATAGTTGAATATTACTGAAAAAACCCCTCCATCAACAAATCAAAACTTCACGGTGCGTTTCTAATCAACATTGGAAACAAAAACAATTACTTAATAAAACACACCTCAATCAAAATTAATTGCTTTACGCATTAATCTCTTTATCTTCCCTCACCTACAAAACAACATGTCCGTCCTCTCTTGAGGTACCTAATGGAAGCAATCATTCCAGATAAGATCCTCTAATGTGAGAAAAGGTAGACGTACCGTCCCGATCGTTAATTTGATTTGAAATAATAAAAGTTATATCCATCATTTATCACTTTCGACAAATTTATTTTTAAATGCCCACTTTGACGTCCTTCTTATCTGTGACTGGCCAGTGGGGTGGGATCAAAAAGACAAAAAAGTTTCGTTATAAATAGTCGTAGGCGTGCCGCTGTCGGCGAGGCGTCAAGCCGTCATTAATTCATGGTGGCGGAGGCCTGGGTGGAGGCACGACTTGCTGGTGGACAGTGGACGCTCTTATGAGGGCTCAAAGCTGCTTTCTTCAACTATCCTGATATAGTCGTCGCCCTCATATACCCAGGGATATCAGTGTGTGGATAATTCGTAGCTCGAACTACTGGTCCTTTGACTGTTTGGATTATGGTTGGCACAGGAAATTCCTGTATCTCTGTGCCTGCGATGCATATGAAAAGTGCAGCTCAACATCAGGGTTTGGGGACATCCTTTCGAGGGCTTACCCGGGGCTTCCAACCGTAGGTTGTTAAGTAGGATACGTGTGGTTTTTATTCGGGAGTCTGGCATAGCATCCCTGTAGGACATTCCTCAAGTTAAAAAAAAGCCCATCAGGGTTATAAAGTTAGGTAAGGTATTTATTTGATATCTAATAGAATTATACTTATTGTTAAGGAAGGAAGGGTCCGAAACACATAACAACTGAATTACTTATGAAATGGATATAAAAAAAAACCGGTTAAGTGCGAGTTGGACTCGCCCATGAAGGGTTTCGTAGCAGCAAGTAACATAGTATAAAAGTTCTCATAGTTCGTTGTAACTTTGATTGATGTTTTAACACGTTCGCAGTGGTAGTGATTTTGCTAACCGAAAATTGCGGTGTATGACGTATTAAAAAAAACTACCAGCTCTATCTCGTTCAAACTAATTTTCGTTGGTAGTTTTTATGGCAATGTACATCATATATTTTTTTTAGATTTATCATTCTCTTAGTTTAGAAGTTAGAGGGGGGGGGGGGGGGGGACACACATTTTTCCTCTTTAGAAGTGTCTCTTGCGCAAACTATTCATTTTAGAAAAAAAATATGTTCGGAACCTCAATAACATTTTTGAAGACCTATCTATAGATATCCCACACGTATGGGTTTGATGAAAAAATCATTTTTGAGTTTCAGTTCTGAGTATGGGGACCCCCAAAATTTCGATTATTCCCAGTTGTTCCGTTGAAGTAGTTCCGTGGCGGAACTAGTGAGACTTTTTTTCCCAGTTGTCCCGCGGAACAAAGCATCAATAATTCAGTTCCCATTAGTTCCGCGGAACAAAGTAGAAGTGAAATACTAATAAATTCATTCCCAGTAGTTCCGCGGAACAAAGCATAAATTAAAAACTAATAAATCAAGTCCCAGTAGTCCCGCGGGAGAAAGCATCACTTAGATACGAATATTTTGTGTTCCCATTAGTTCTCTACGGTGTCTTACGGCCATTTTCTCATACAATTAAAAAAATGAAGATCAGCAAAACAAATGAAGATCGGTACAACAAATGAAGACTGGCAAAACAAATGAAGATCAACAAAACAAATGAAGATCGACAAAACAAATGAAGATTGACGAAATAAACGAAGATCGACGAAACAAATGAAGATCAATGAAACAAATGAAGATCAGCAAAACAAATGAAGATCAGCAAAACAATGACGGTTGGAAAAACAAATGACGATCGAAAAAACATATGCAGATCAATAAAACAAAAGACTATAAGCAAGTTGATAAGGTCAAAAGTTTCTTGCAGCCATATTTTGTAAGCTAAATGCGGTTACCATTCAAAAAATAGGTGCAAGCAATTCTCGACCTTATGAATCTGCATAATATTTATTATTTTTTATATATTCGTGATCTGTCATGTCTATAAACGCCTAAAAGCACATTTTTAGGGAAGTGTCATTAAGGTCGAGAATTGCTTGCAGCTATTTTTTGAATGGTTATCGCATCTAGATTACAAAAAAGGTCCATGCCAATTTCGACCCTATTAACATGCATAATATCTATTTATTTTTTATATATTCGTGATCTGTGATGTCTATAAACTCCTAAAAGCACATTTTTAAATAAATGCCATTAAGGTCGAGAATTGCTTGCACCTATTTTTTTAATGCTAATTGCATTTTGATTACAAAACATGGCTGCAAGTAACTTTTGACCTTATCAACTTGCTTATAGTCTTTTGTTTTATTGATCTGCATAATGTTTTTTCGATCGTTATTTGTTTTTCCAACTATCATTTGTTTTGCTGATCTTCATTTGTTTCGGCGATCTTCATTTGCTTTTGTCGATCTTCATTTGTTTTCCTAGATCTTTATTTGTTTGGAAAACTATTTAACTACTTTATACTTTTAAACTACATGTTCTTCGTATAATGGATCTTTTTCCACTCGCATGTCCTAAAAGATCCACATTCATCAAAAATAAAAATACTTTAAGGCTTTAAGGTATTAAATGGGACATAATAATGTCCATAAAGATCCATGATAGTTCCGCTACGGAACTATTGGGAATAGAAAAGTCTCACTAGTTCCGCTACGGAACTACTGAGAATAGAAAAGTCTCACTAGTTCCGCCACGGAACTACTGAGAATAAAAATGTCCCAATAGTTCCGTGGTGCGGAACTACTGGGAAAAAAAAGTCTCACTAGTTCCGCCACGGAACTATTGGGACAAAAAGTCTCACTAGTTCCGTCGCGGAACAACTGCCGCGGAACTACTGGGAATGAAGGCAAAATTTACTACTTTTTTTCTATTTTTATATAAGAATCTTAATGCGGTTCACATAATACTTCTAGTTACCAAGTTTCAATAGCATAGGCCTTATAGTTTCGGAGAAAAATGGCTGTGACACACGGACGGACAGACAGACGGACAGACAGACAGACATGACGAATCTATAAGGGTTCCGTTTTTGCCATTTGGCTACGAAACCCTAAAAATAAATAAATATTTGTGGACATTCACACACAACATTATCTAGCCCAAATTAAGCTAATATAAGCTTGTGCTCGCACTTGTGTTGGATCGCACAAATATTTGGACCGACCTCCAGCGCCACAGGCGGTATCACTACCGACTACGCCACAGAGGCAGTCGAATATGAAAATGCATTAGGTATCTCACCTTCCAGGGACACAATCTGCTATTTTATTTTTGTCAAAGGGGGTATGATCAAAACGCAGAAATAACCGAGTAAGGAAATATAAAAAAGTTTCTCTGGATTTTTCGTACTGAGAGAGATGTAGAGTTGTATCGCGCTATATCAACGATCGACCGAAACGAAAAGGAGCTTGTTCTTTATATTCGAAATCAGAGTTACTAGATTGACAGCTAACACACATTATATTTGCTGATCTATATATGTACGTACCTAACTTCAAAATGACTCTTATGTATTCTAGACGTAATAGCTGAGAAACAAGATGCTATTGGTAGAGATTTTTTTCTAGTACGAAATCAAGCTTCACACAGCATTAGTCTTGTCATTACTGAAATATACTAATTCTGCTGCCTTCTATCGTCATCATTTATTTAAAGCACACTGCTGGGCCTCTAGAGAACCGAAAGTAAAAAAAAAAAACACCTATTGTAGACTTTTGACTGACTTTTTAATAGCATTGAATATAATGACCTGGGTACAAGAAATTGCGCGTAGGTCCAGGCATAAGTATTGGGAAGTTTGATAACTGTAGGTAGCTCGTTAGCATTACCCGGCTAGCATTGCTTGTCCTTTTCCCATTTTAAAAATGTAAGTAAGATAAAAAATAAATTAAATCTAATAAAGTGTCAATGAAAAAAGATTGTGAGTACCTAATTCGTTAGCGAGTCCTGTCACGGGGCGCATTCCTCCGTCGAGTAAGTTTTCGTGTTCGGTCCGACTGTCCGTCCGTAACTCACACGGTATCGGTGCCATCTAAATTGAGATTTTATTGACGATTACTGTTCTAGCGACGATATCGTTGCGATCTTGGCGCCCGCTCGGCCGCGCGACGACCGGACTACGCCGCCGACGCACTTTGATCCCACCCTCGATGGTACTCTTGATCGAACCCTTCATTTATAACTTGGATATATATGTAGTTTTATATATTTGCCATTATGACTGTATTGGTTGTTTTTAAAAGCATTTATATTTTTAGGCAGAGTTGCCGGTTCCAGTTGTGGGATCACGGGTATTATTTGTTCATAAAACTACATCACATCCAAGTAATGCACTTGCTGATGGAGTAGACGCTCCTTTAGGTGATCATACGGCTAACAATATCGTCGAAAGAAAAGTCAAATGAAAGTAGAAAGTAAGAGGAGCTACCGAAGTCATAAAGTTAGTTTCCAATTTTAATGGAGTACAGATGTATCTTATAAGTCCAATTTGCCACTAACTTTTTCTATTTGAATAAGAACTTTTTAATTCAACATCTTAAGGCATGCATGCAAAGCAAGCCTGCAAATTTATGTTCGACTTTTTCCGACTGAAATCTTTCAACCTTGAACTACTTGCACCGTCTGGAAGTTTACAGAACTCGGCAGATGATGACGGATAGACCGTAGCCCGAAAAAAGAGTTATTAAAAAAACAAAACACCCTTATAATAAATATGAACATCTTGCAATCTGTAAAGCTCTGTAGAAGTGAACAAACATACACACAAAAGACTATCTGGAAATGAAGACTCGCTGACAACTTTCACTCAGCCAACAAGTATATTTTCTTTTATAATGTCCCAACAGAATTCGCTACTGGAGATCAAATTTTACGACTATCTGTAATGGGGGCATTAGTGTCTATATAACCTATTGTTTCGCATTCACACAATGTAAGGTATTCTACTAATGCAGAACAGCTCAATCTTGAAAGTAAGTGGATTCGAATATACCTTTTTGTATGTTAATCAGCACTGCTTTTATTTTGCATTTAAACATCGTGAAGAATTCTAATGGTTTGAGTATCTATTTTTCTGGAGCTCAGCTGGTCAGAGAGCTCTTCATAAGCATGACCACGGGTTCAAGTTCCGGCCTAAACAAGTTGTCCTTTTCACTTGTGCAAGGTTCGTAATCTGACTTAGATTTTTTTTTTTACTGTACTCGGATCTGACCTGCCAACCCTTCTAAAGGCATCGTCACCTTTCCTACTTTCCTAGAGACTAAATACAGACAATTTTATTCGATTTCATTATGCTCTTCTCTCTAAGTTATTGGTTGAATTGACGCCCAAACAACTGACAAGGGTTGCTAATTGGCTACCGTTGCTGCCAGATTTTCTTCTGAGGCTTAGTCAAGTTCTCTGGTGACACTAGCTTGTTTTAGTGCATTCGAAAACGATAGCCCTACCGATGCTTTCGCTGTTAGCCCCAATGGGGTAGAGTTCGTGGGAGGTCCACACTTTTAAATAAGGATGATATTAGGAGTAAGAATAATTGAGTCATCATGGTCATATCAGTGTTCGCTCCAGTGTCTAACATTCAAGGGTAGTTTCCCATTGGCAACTGATTGTGGAATTCACGAATACGAAAAAAGTCACTGTAAGATTTTTTAATTCATTACACTTTTTTTGAAAATCAAATGAGCAGTACCACTTTCACACGATTATGTTCGTAGAGTTTTTGTAGGTAAACTCAGTTCAGAGTTATGAAGACATCCCTTTGAGCCGCAATACCCCGGGAGGGACAAATGATGATGCGATTAGGTCACCGTGGTGAATCACCCGTGGGGGTTGATGGCTCGTGTAATCGGAACACCATGATTTTTCAAGACCACACCGAAGCAAATTTACAGTAATTTCACGCGCTGTAGGTTCTCACGCACCTGTACCCTCAAAACTTTGTTTACGCACATCACTATTAAAAGGGATGATACAAACATTAAAATTTCACGCTTCAAACCTATGAAAGAGGTATGTTCAAAATATTTTCGAATCAACAAATTTATTGCGGGGTTTCTTTATGTTGTGGGGCCACAAATTGGACAACGTCGAATGGTTACATAATAGCACAGGTGATGATATCATAAGACCTTATAGGAATGCTATTTAGAATATAAAGTCATCAATAAGGCATGTCTTTAAACTACAAACGGTCATAGGAAATACCTAAACTATTTATATTAAAACTAATTGGTTTCAGAGCAATGTCTTATTCTTTCTTGCTTAATCCACTAAACGCCTTGTTTATTGCCCAAGTAAGGGTCGCTCTTTTTATTCGCGGACTGAGTTAATTTTTATACAGTGCGTTGTTGAAGTTCTCCAACTATGCATAAAACAGAGTTTTAAATCTAGCGTTTCCACCCTAACATGAGAACTTAATGGGTACATTCGGTACCATCTAAAACACAACAAATTTGCCGTGTTCAAAGTGAGCACTAGCTGTTATCCTTCTTCCACATTAAAAGGAATCAATGAATTGACATGAAATTTAAGCATGAAATGCTAGTAAATAAATATGACACATAATATAATGCACTGCCTCTGTGGCGCAGTCGGTAGTGATACCGCCTGCGGCGCTGGAGGTCGTGGGTTCGATTCCCACCGGAGACAAATATTTGTGTGACCCATAAACGTTTGTATCAAGAGTCTGGGTGTTTCTATGTATAATATGTATGTATTTAAAAGTATATAAGTATTAATATCCGTGGTCTGATACCCATAACACAAGCAGGTTATTCCTAGCTTACTTTGGGACCAGATAGCGTTGTGTGAGATGTCTGTGAATATTTATTTATTTATTAATATGTACATATTTGGTTATCCATTTCAGGTTTAACTCAAATCTAGTGCTTCAACCCCAACATGAGAACTCGAAACATGAAATTTAAGCATGAAACACTCGTAAATAAATGACACAAATGGTTATCCATTTCAGGTCTAACTCAAATCTAGCGCTTTAACTCTAACATGAGAACTATGGGTACATTGGGTATCTAAAACACAACAAATTTGCCGTGTTCAAAATGAGCGCTAGCTGTTATCCTTCTTCCACATTATAAGGAATCAATAGATTGACATGAAATTTAAGCATAAAACGCTCGTAAATAAATATGACACAAATCGTTATACATTTGAGGTCTAACCGTAGCGTAAGATGTTTAACGCAGAGATGGTTTATAGAACATCGAGTGTTTAAATTAAATGAACATAGATTTATTATGTTCTGAGTTATGTTTAATGGTTTTAAGCCTAGCTCACACGGAAGCTAGGTTAAGTCAATTAAGAAAGTGAGATAATAAAAACATAATCAAATATAAAGCGTACTAGTATCTGCGGCACACCGCTAGTATTTAAACTCCGTAACTAGTATTTAAGCAGATCGATTCTCACAGTAAACATGACTTCGTCTAATATTTCCACATTTCATGAGCTGACTAACGAGCTCTTTCTGGTAAATGTGGTAATTTACCGGGCGTAAAAGTTAGTCAGGTAAATACTCGATGAAATGTTTATTATGACTTGATGGTAGTAGCTTGACTAGCGCGTAGGATGAGTGGTTAGTGACCCTGTCTGCTAAACGAGAGCACTTCTTGAACTTCATGTCTTGGTGGTGAATTCTATAAATACAAGTACGTATTTGGAATTGTCAGTTAGGTACTTATTTTTTTATATTAAGCTCGTCTTTGGCGTCGTCAGCCTGATGGAGAGTCATGGTGCACCTAGCGATTGGGGCCCTGTGATGTGCCTCTTCACGCTCCGCTTGAAGAACCCGGGATTAGATGATGAGGGAAACACGTGTGCGGGCAGGTCGTTCCAGGTTTAATTTACTCGAATGTTCTTAGCTTGTCTACTAGGTTTTTATAATACGGTTAAAGATCTCTAGATTGACTCCGTGCAAGTTTAATTTCATTCGGAGATTCGGACTGTGAGTTTCACTAAATACACTCGAGAGCAATGAATCCGGGTCACTTAAAGAATCCTAAAAATCTCGGAAACTAAAAATGCTAGGTTAATGCAATAAATTGTATTTAATAGACAATGTAATACTCCTTAAATGAAGGTATTAAAACTTCTTAGTTATTGTAAAGTTATATCATAAAAAAATCAAATTTGAAAAAGGGCCACTTTCGAAGATGGAACTACGAAATTACAGCATTTGGTGTTGCTTTTGTTTGTAATCTGTCATTTATGTGGGTACATAAACCATGTTGATAGTGCTCTATATTCATTAATCAAGCTGAAATTATGTCGCTTACGCCTGAAGAATGCACCAGAATACTTACAATGCTGGAAACCGGCCGGAGTCAGCGCGATACAGCCAGGACTGTCGGTGTGTCGCTGTCAACAGTACAAAGAGTTCTCCGACGTTACGAAGAAACTGGTTCTAACCTACGCAGACCAGGAACGGGCAGAACCAGGTGTACCACAGCACGAGAAGACCGATACTTGGTGAACACCATGCTTCGAAATCGCTTTCTCACAGGAACTGAACTCACCAATCAGTTTCGACGCCTCGGAGGAAGTAACCCAAGTGCATGGACAGTAAGACGTCGGCTTGCTGAATCTAACTTAAAACCCCTTAGACCTGCAAACGGCCCTAAACTGGAGCGTGGGCATCGTATTTCGAGACTAAGGTATGCCCAGAGCCACGTAAATTGGAGTATTGAAGATTGGTCAAAAGTTATGTTCTCCGACGAATCAAAATTTATGCTCTACAAGCACGATGGAAGACACAGAGTGTATCGAAGACCAGGGGAAAGATTCAAGCAAGCATGCATCGAAGAAAAAGTAGCCTACGGTGGTGGGTCTGTACTTGTGTGGGCCGGCATTTCTTCTGAAAGTCGCACAGAGCTGGTGATCATAGAAAACGGCTCTTTAACTAGCGTAAGATATGTGGAAGAAATCCTCAATGATCACGTTGGTCCATTTATGGTCAATTTAGGTGAGGATGCTATATTTATGCATGACAATGCCCGACCTCATACAGGTAGGATTGTGAATGACTACCTTCAAGAGATGAACATTACTCGTATGGAGTGGCCAGCGCGCAGCCCGGATATCAACCCGATCGAGCATGCTTGGGACGAGCTAGGCAGATGCGTAAAACAACGAAACCCTCCCCCAATCACGCTTCGTGAGCTCAAAATTGCTCTCACAGAGGAATGGGAGAATATTCCCCAAAATCGTATAAGGAACTTGGTGTACAGCATGCCAAACCGCGTAAACGCAGTAATGGAAGCACGAGGAGGCAATACGAAGTATTAAAATTCAAGAAAATCGTAATAAAGTTCAAAAATTTCATGTTTCCTATTTTTGTTTTAAGGAGAGATCAGCAGTTTTTTCTTTATGTAATTTTGTGTTAATAAAATGTATGGTGACTCATATTTTTTTTACTTTCATTTAAGGAGTATTACATTGTCTATTAAATACAATTTATTGCATTAACCTATCATTTTTAGTTTCCGAGATTTTTAACATTCTTTAAGTGACCCGGATTCATTGCTCTCGAGTGTAGTTCCGTTGGTGGCAGCAATAGAATTCTCAGGTTTACATTGTCGCATTGGTAGGTATCCTGGTTTCAATAGGATCTACGAATCGGATGCTACCGATGCTACGATTTAAATGAAGGGGTCAGGTTAATTTATATCTCTGTTTAGTTTCAGCGTTCCCAACACGTTATCAGTCAATTCCGCAAAAAAGACGCCTTCAACGACGGCGGAATGACATTTATCCACTTTATTCCCAATTAAGTGAACTGCCACAGGTTGATTTGATTGATAGATTTACCTATGTTTGATGCTTTCTTATTTCCTTGAATTCAACAAAATATATCACAATTTTTTTCATATCCTCGGCCCCCGAAGCGCAGATATAGTCAAAGTAGTATAATCCTAAGGTGGAGGAATTGAGGCAAAACGAATAATTTAACAACAATTTTCCTTAATTTCCAATTTGATCTTTCATCCATTCATATAAAGCCTTCACATTCAAACACAAAATAGATAAATGTGAGTTGACAATGACATTCACATTCGCATCGGTGAATGAACCGCTGCGAATATTGTGGAGGTGTCGATCGTAAAGATTCCAAAACGGGCCCCCTTATGATGATGGCATGGGACCGGTGACATCACCACGCCACGGCAACAACACGCACTGCTCCAAATAGGACTCAGCCATCCTGACTCGTGCGCAAACAACTGACATTTAAAAATAAGAAATTGTAATCCAAAAAGGATAATAAAACAATTCGACAGTTACCGGTGAACAAGGCGCGTTGTCCAAGGAATGCCGCTCTCTATATTTAGCGAGCTCGTTTGCGTTGTGTCGAAATGAATAATATTATATGAGAGAACAGAAGTTGAGAGGCGCGTATAAATTAGCAGATAATCGGCCGACATCACCTGTCGTTGCCCACGCGCACGCGACTCAGCCTCTGCGCGTCGATACATGATTTACTGCACTATCAACGCTATCCACTAACATACCGCCGGCGATGACACGTGTCTGCTATCTGCCATCGCCGCTCAACTAAATAAACTTCCTGATAATCTGTGTAACGTTCTGAAGGATCCCGATCAGGTGCAACTTTCTAATCAGTATTTACAAATGTGCGCTGTGTACGTTTGCGTCGGCGCAGCAGGCGCTCCGAATGTTGTTCCTGAAATCGTTACTCGAAGAAGAGATGCCAGACGCCTCGTCGACTAAATATTTACAGTACAACTGCGAGGAAACATAAATACTACGCAGCGGAAATATGTTAGTGTTTTTAATTGGTTTCGTCATTATAGCTGTGGACGATTGCTCTCAGGCAGACAGACAGACACTGATCATTTTGGACAATCACGATTAATTCCGTATTGTTCTGAGAGCATTAAAACAAATCAAAACAAACACAATTCAAGGAAAACAAAATGGCGAAGTCGAATGAGGGCAGTAAAAACAAACGAGGAATTAATAAACCGATGTATAATTACGCTAAAATGCATGCACTTAGGAATAGGAGCGCGGGCAAAAAGCGATTTATCATTGAAAGCAACGCACATAGAAATACAGGGTTCACGCCCCTAATGCTGGCGTTACCGTGCTTGACGTCCAGATAATAGCATGCCTGTGGTTTTGTTACTAATTAAACTACCGTTCTCAGGGAGCTATTTAAAAGGCGCAACGGATTCGAACCTCGACCTTTGTGAATAGCCGATGAGATGTTTATTTATTGTTTGAATTATAAACAAGGAAAGACGTATGTAGAGGTAGAATTATAGAGTCTATATAATAATGGTGAGGGACATATTATTATTGAAAGACGGTAAAGCCAGAAGGCAAAGATTTAGCAGTCTATGTAAACAACTTAACCAATTTTGAACAAATTAAGACGTCCAACGTGAATGGCAACCGGGAACGTGCTGTGTAGCACAGAACGAAAATTATTCACTGAATCTCAATGAAAATGAATTAATTGTTACTACAAGCATACGGCCCTACATGACCGAAAGCGGTTAGGTTACAGTAGTTGCTTTGATACATCTAAGGAGTTACCGTAGTTCAATGTCAATAGTGATAAAGAGGAATGGCATCTACTTACTCTATCGAATTAGCTCTACACTACACTGTATAGCGCTGTGAAAGAAAGAAAGAAAGAAAAATAGTTTATTCCACTACTCAAACAAAAATATCAATAACAATACATACATACATACATACATACATACATATACTCACGCCTTTATCCCCGAAGGGGTAGGCAGAGACCTATACCGGCCCACATTTCACCGTGTACAATTCGGTCCCACGTAACAGGTGGTGAGCCCATCGCCGTGTTGAAATGGACCGCCGACGTCAGAGCCTCGTCCGTTGTTCAGCAGGTGCACGAGCTTGCACGTGAGGTTGACTTGGGCCCGGAGGTGTTGGTAGGGCCCCACTACACCCTATAACAATAACTAAAATATACATCCTTAAATCTAAAAAACACTATTTCAGGACCGCACACTCTGTGGAATAACGGCCGCCTCTCAGCTTAATGCTGTCTGCATGTGATTCATGCAGCCACAGCTGTGAAACAATAGTTTTACCACCTACTAAGAAAACTGTCGATTATTTAGAAATATATGTATTTAAAGTGTGTAATTTCACGGTAGTTACGCAGGAGCAATTAGTTCGTGTGAGCGGCGACGTGAGAGTAGAGAGTGATAAGGATCACGCGAGTCAAGACTTCTTCGTCACACCTCGCGCCTCTGGTACATTTCTCACGAGATTCTTCAACTCGGATTAACAGCTCAACTGATAAAATATCTATACATATTGTTTTATGTTCAAAGATTTCACAGGCGATGAATTTCGTAATGCATTTCAGTTTGATAAGCTAAATTAATTATTTATGAATGGGCTGGCCACATCTGTAGAAGAACCGATGGCGAATGGAGCAATTGAGTTCGGAAGTGGAGATCGCGCCTTGGTAAACGTGGGGTAGGTAGATCATCTTCCAATGGCACCACCGACTACTTAAAAAGGGTTGTAGGAAGTGACTGAATATGGAAGGCACAGGATCGTGTATAGCGCCGTAATTTGGCAATGCCACAAGCTGATTACTGCTCGTTCGCTCTAACTTTGCCGTTCGGCTCCATACTAAAGTCGAATTTTTAATTAGACGAAGTAAATTGACAGCAACTAATGTCACTTCTTCATACAATGTTGCGTATTTTCTATGACGAAGTGACATTGGCTACTGTCAATTTACTTCGTCTAATTAACAATTCGGGTATACGCCTCTACGCCAGCGGCAAAGTTAGAGCGAACGGGTAGTACATTCATTAATTGAAGCTAAAGTAGTTATTACTGAATCAGTCTTCAATCGGACTTCTACTATCTATGGTGGGTTAATACCACTCTGATCTGCCTATTCCACCTAGATTTATTAACAAAGTTCACTTCTCAACATACTGGTAAAGCTCATTTATTCTACGACTATTTCCATAACTTTCAACATTTATTTAGCTCTGTGGTTAGAGAATAACCCTTGTTAGGCAAAGGTTACGGTTTCAAGTTTCGTCTGAACCATAATAATATTGTGTTCTTTCATTTGAAATATATTTTTAATAAAAATTTTAGCATACATATTTGTCTAAATATCCAAATATTTATCTATTCACAAACACTTAAATAAAAAACAATAATACCTATACAGGCCTCATTTTATGAAAGTAGGCGCTGCAAATAAAACCGCTATTCGCCAAAAAAATACTATGTACTAATGATATATTATGTTTACTAATGTGGATGGATATGGAAGAGGCCAGTGATGGGTAAAGTACGGCCCGTGGGCTAACTCCGGCCCGCGAAAGCCTTTAATCGGGCCCGCCAACGGTCCTTCGACATGAGTATGTGGCTCGCGGTAATTATTATTTGGCTGATCAGAAGTATTATGTAGATTGTACTTAATAGAACAATAGACGCATGAAGGAGCCTGCTAACAGAAAATTATGGCGATAATGTGTGCGGCGTCGTATGTGTGCGTACAGACTTTTTCCGCCATGAAATTACGGAAAATATATTATAATATATTATAATAATAAGTTTTATTTACAAAAAAGATTTTTTACAGTGATGGATCTTCGTAGTTACATCTCAAATCTCAGCCAAATTCGGCACGCCACTGAAATTTCTTAATTTTTCTGGCCCCCCATTAAGAAAGTTTGTCCGCCACTGGTATAGGCAAACGTTTACAGTAGTGCAGACACGTATTTGGCTGTTACATTAGCAGCAACTGGTCCCCCGCCCTCTATGCTTTCTCACGCCCACGGCCCAGTCTGCCTTTCTTTATTGCTCACTATAAGGCTTTGTGTTAGCTCTAAAATATTGTTTATTTTTTATAATAAAATAACATTAATTTAAGCTTTATGGATCAAAGAAGTGTGTGTATTTTATAGTCGAAACAATCAACTTTCAGGGCAGAACTTGATTATACGATTTCTCTTATAGGGAATGGTCTAGTTGTATTGATTGAGCTGATTATTGAATAGGACCTAGCTTTGTTAATCGGAAAAAATAGAGGAAACACCTTTATGTTTTAAAGATAACTGACATATATACTTTTATTGTAACCTCTTCAGGACTATCCAGGGACATATTCGATGCTCCCGGCCATAAGCAGTGATAGGTCCGGCATAGCATCCATGAAGTATTTCAACACATTTGGACATCCTTAATAGAGTTTTACATTAATTTGCGGGTTCTCGGACTGACTAATACCGGCATGTACTTTCACAGACACTAGGAACATAATTCCTGAACCCCTAAACTTATTCAATGGTGCTAATGCTGTGACTATATTAAACGTTCTATATTTTGTTAATAGGCTGGCCACCAGGCTGGATATTGTGTAATATAAACCCAAAATACTTATTGATGTAAACAAACAGAAAGCGGTTGTAGTTAATTCAATAGGCGAGAAGCTTTTTTCGGACATTGCAGCTTTAAAAAAAGTTAAGATCACGCTTAAGTTCAAACGGAAACTTCGCATAAAAGTTAAAGCTGCTATTACTCTTATTTTACACCACAGCGGAACTCATGCGCAAGGGATATTTTACCACACAAGTGGTTTCTTTACTCTCTTACCTAGAATATGACAGAAATAAGCCGCACGGCGTAGGAGGCCGCGCCGGACGCTGTAATCAATTGTTACACTTTGCTAATGTACTATTTACACAGTTACACGACAATCGCACATAAAAGTGTTAAGGAATAAGCAGATTTCTTTGTGACACATTTGTCAACACAATATTTAATTGTATTTTGTAAAGTAACCCAAATCCTTTGGAAGTTTAAATCCGATAATACCGCAAGGATTGTGGCGACTTTCAATTCATTCATTTTCTTTTCAGTTCATTTGATTTATTATTATTCAAATAAAACGTGTCATGTAAGTGATTTTTCAAAATAAATTCTGTTGTAATGATATACTTAGTAGGTTAGAGGTAAAACGTTGTTTTGTATTTTAGAAAGTTCTTTCATTGTTTGAAGTAGGTATACTCGTAGTTTAGGAACTTTTAATAGGTACTTAATACAGTTCTATAATGGTACTCTGTAAGAACGAATATGAATAAATGAGACGTCAAGTTTTGCTCCGGAATTTCAACATTGTGTGTGAATCGGAAATTTAATGAGATTTCTAATCTACATTTTCTGCATTTCCATGAATTTTCAGATAACTTGTTACAATTAGGTAGGTGCGCATGCGCTAAGAGTTCGTCTTCTTTTTATCGTACATTTCTTACAGGAACTTTTTCCCGCGATCAAAAGTTCTAAGTATATACTTTCCTAAGCTATGTTCTATCTCTGTACCAAATATCAAGGTGCGCATGCGCTAAGAGTTCGTCTTCTTTTTCTCGTACATTTCTTACAGGAACTTTTTCCCGCGATCAAATGTTCTAAGTACATACTTTTCTTAGCTATGTTCTATCTCTGTAACAAATATCATCAGGATCTGTTCATACGGTAAAGCGTAACAAACATACACAGTTACTGTATATATTAGTAAGGATGTGCGCACACGCCACCAACACATTTCAAACAAGATTTTGATTGATAGCACGGCTTGCTGTGACACAGATTTGCGAGCCTTCAAATGTGATTCAAGTTAATTACACACAGATCAGTTGGTACGCGGCATCACGTCTCCACGTCGTCTCGTGCCCACACGTGGGCTGACAATAGGTGGAGAGGTGTGGGCGGCGCGGCGGTGAGACCAAAACACGATCCTACGCCACACAGTGCCCTGGCGGATAGTGACCTGACCCCTATATACCTACAACTATAAAAGCTTTCATATTCATATTTTTTTCATTACTAGAAGACGGTAGCTAGCATGTTCGCTCGCGTGGTTTTCTGTACCCTTTCCTCCTCCTCCTTTTCCTGTTCCTAATAGGTGTAGCTCCACCCACTGCTAGTTCTAGCCTAGGAAGGTTTGCCACACTTTCTAGAGTGGAATAGCACTAGCCCCGCCTCACTAGAACGTTTTACAATAGCTCTTCCAAACAAACATTGTTTTTAAATTCTTCTTGCACTAATGTAGGCATGCCCTGCCCATCGATAAACCTCCATACAATTTACCTCTATCAAGTACCTTACCTACATAGAGCAACGCAAACGGTACAAGGGCAGTAGACATAACAAGTTTGCTCTAGACATAGGTTGCAGTATGTCATAAGTTGTAGAGGGAAATCGTATTCATTTCATAAACTAACTACCAGAAAGTCAATGGGCTGACAGTCTGACACTACTAAACTTACACGAAACAAAACTACTCGTATAATATACACTCATAATTTCAGACTACAGAGCAACACGACCACTAAAAGGGGAGTAGATATAGCATGTTTGCTCTACATATAGGTATATCTGTCTGTAATATGTTGCGGGGTTGCATAACTACACCACTACAAATGCAATCGGCTGTCACCATGGAGTTTACACAAAACAAAACAATACACTCCAAATGTCAGACATACGACCCCATGAAGTGTTAAGTGCTACAGAGAGCGTTACATAATTCACTTTATTTTTGCGAAATACAGGTAAGTACATACAATGGTAGGTGTTCGAGTAAAATTTGTGTTTCACCATATTTCCACTATACAGACATGCAAAAAGGTTAACAGGCACTTAATTTTTAAAATTAAATACATTAATTAATCTAAAAAATCAACAAATATTCATATGCAAATGTTAGGAATTAAGTATTTAAAATTTTAATAAATATTATTAATAATCTAAATTTCAATAATAATTATTATTGGGCTAAAATGTCAATACATATTCTTTACTATTTATAATATTATGTTAACCTATTAAATAAATTCAAATTAAATACCTCAAGTTAATTAAGAATTACAGACCTCGGTTCCCTCAGTTATTATTGAATTTCTACTAAAAATGGCCGAGTATTATTAAAGATACTTTGATAGTTAGTACAATGACGTTACCAGGCTGCCACCGTAGTTCTAACACATAAAAACATCGATTAATTGTAGGATTATCAGTGCCTTTTTTTAAGTGAGGGAAAATCCTTCATAAATGCTATGCCAGACTCCTACCGACATAACAGACTTGTGCTTGAGTTTATACCAAGAACAACTATGTTTCGGAGGAATTGTTATGCAATGTGTATAAAGATCTATAATAAGTTACCAGTATGCTTACAGAACTTGCCATTGTATAAATTTTGTAAAGAGCTTAAAAAGTGGTTATTAACTAAGAATTTCTATAGTGTACAAGAGATGTTTTTAACGGATTGTGAAATGTAACCAATGACTAAATTGTAACTATAAATGACCACAAAAATAATCTTCGAGTTTATATAGGTAAAATTATAATTTCAGTCTAAACTGTAACTACTCACTAAGATAATTCACGTACCTCTTTGAGGTCAAATAGAAGGACTAACACTGTAATCAACAACTAATGTACACTCTATTTTATGTGAATAAATATAATTTGAATTTGAATTTTGAATTAAAAACCTTACGTAACGCCCAAAAGCCTAGTAAGCCCTCGGAAGGATGTCCCAGGACTCCCAACAGGTCATTATCAGTGCCTTTCGAAATCAAATCGAAAAAAAGTAAACTAAAATCCATAAGGCTATTGAATAATTATTATAAGATCAATATATTTAAATAATGTGTCGTGTTATTATCAAATCAGTGGTAGGTATTGGTAATATCGGTATGCGTACGCGCCGTAGGACGCGGTGGCCGCCCCCTGGGAGCTTTGTCGGCGCCCCCTGCTGCTACATTCTCCCACTTACCTACGTGAAAAATTACTGCCAACATGTAAACATACATTTCGATTATAAACCTTATCGCCAGACACTAAAGTACATAATTATTTTTTGTTACTTACGATCATTCAGACTCAGGGGACTAAAATGCGCTGGTTTTGTCACATTCACATACAAAGATCGTAACGCAATCTCACAACTGGATCAATAATTTTATGCTATTATTGTCTTTATTGCGTATGGAATACCGATATGAATGCCTTACTAAAGTATAAAACCATAACCGTATTTGGTAGATTGTACAGGTTCTATAAAGAGGTACACATCTTAATAAAGTGTACAGTACCTTCTGGCATCCTCGGTGGGCCATCCTGATATATTTTACATGGACATATGCAAATATACAACTGGCATTTTGTTATTGATTTCATACCTTTTTATAGCTTAACATTATACCAGACTGGGATCAGTAGTTATAAAGAGCAAGAAAACACAAATTTACTGTAGGTACCTATATTGTAGAGTTGTTAAAAAAATAAGAAGGGGAAACCCGCATTCCAATAGTTGGCATTGAACCAATCAAGTTCAAAAATTATCCTGGGAAAATATCTCTAGGGATTGACATCTAATAAAATCGTGTATCGAGCTAATCGCTGTGTCGACACAATTACGATAAAGTCGTCAACGTTACTGAATTGATTCGTCATCGGTCAATCGGTGTGATATACCGTCGATCGTGATCGGCCGGCGCGGCAGGTGCGGACCGATGTGACGCTTCAGATCGGTAGCGATCAACAATTCTATCGATTATTTACAAATAATCGGACACCGAGTTATCAAGCTCTATTCGAACTACGGTCACGTTTTACAAACAAAAAAACCAATTGTAAGAGTCGTGCGGAAAGGTGTGATCGATTTTGTTAATATATAAAACTAGAGAGGGTAACATTATTATGATCATTTTCCTGTCAAATTGAATTCGTTATTTATGATAAAGCACTGATAAAGAAGTAAAAATAACATATTACACTAGCATGCGCTGCAAAAGCTTTCGCAGCTCTAATAAATCACAAAATGTGAAGCAGGTAGCTTATTTAGTGAGGCGAACTCATGCAAGTAATTTATACCTCTATCGATAATAACTTTTTATATGGTTTTCTGTCAGTTTCAAAATGTGACAATGCAGAATTGCAGAGGCATTATTTAAGTCCTTCTGCCTGTTGGGGAAATTAACGTAATTATACTGTGTGTGTTCACTTATACGAATAAGTAATATGTTTGATGGGCACTTATTTAAATAGTAGAGTCAGGAAATTACTTATACATATTTAACAATCTTTCTCTTTTCTTTAGATTCATTCTGTATAGGTTTCACCAATGATTAGAGAGGTTCAAGAGATGGTTTATATGTCAACATTTAAACAAACATAGTATACAAACTTTGAATATAAATGCAAATGGATACGATGAGTTTCAGCTTTTGGTTTTTGTAAGAACGTATATTATAATTATGTATAATTATAAAAAATCTTTCAAAAATCATTTTTCTAAAAGTATGACATATTAAGGACATTACGTAAGCCGGGCCTATAGCTGCTCATTGCTCTCTCTTATCTTATTTTTATCTACGAATACTTAGTAAGTAATTTGTTCAGCAAAACTTTTATCGATATTAGTTACGGACCACTATTTAGCTAAGCCCTATTTATAATTTACAATAAGTTAATTTTTGACAAGGCCCTCTAAACCGATTATTACTAACAAGGTGGTCCACACCGATGTTTGCGTCTCTTTCTATCTCACGATTCGAATAAATTGTATCCTTTTGTAAAACGTGATGATACACAGTAAACACACAGCGAGATGTCAGAGATTGCCACCTTCCACCCATTTCTATAATAAAGGTGTCTCTATGCCTTCAAATTTATTTGTAGTGTGTCGTTTTTGATCCGCCGCGCTTGACAATGTTTGGTATGAAAGAACTTATTTATAGAAGCTCTATCATAAAACCGATAAAGAGTGACAAATACATGCCTTTTGATATTCCCGGCGAAACTTAAGAAAAATTCTAAAACTATGACAATATTGACAACATTCTAGCTCCTTTTTTCGGCATTCCTGTACGTTGTTAATTTGTTACCCCTCCAACTCCCTTTTCTGTAAATATTTCGCTTTATAACGTTCTGTTTTTTTTAAACAAAGATTATTCATTTATTTAAGAACGTAATTAAAAACAATATAGGCACATTATTAGGGTTATACAAGACGTTCTGTTTTTGTTACTTAATTAATTTAATTTAAGTAAGTATCACTGACTTTTTATCTAGTTCACAGTGGGTACAGTGTATCAGTTTGAACAGTTCAGTCTTTAATCATTTAATTTTGTTAAAATAATTTACTTATGAGCAAAGTGCATGTCAAATTTCGTTTTAGACATTTTACATTGACAACTTCGTTAATTTTATACTCGAGTTATTAGTCGTGCAAATGTAGAATGAACTTTCATTTGATGTTACATGAAGTGCGTGTTGTGCGTTGATTGCCATTTATATGTTCAGCAGAGTATCACTGGTGCTATTCTTGTCTTGTCCAGGGATAGCGGTTCTCGGAATGCAGCGGAAGTCCCGGGCGGATCCCGCGAGCCGCCTCCTTATTAATGGGCTGTTTAGACGAGCTCCTTTGTTACTCGTTCACGTCCTGTCACTTCAATGCACTACGTACTAATAGCAGTACTATAAAACGTACAACATCACTTGCTGGCTTTGTTTCGTTTAATGAAACTTCACTAGCAACTCGAGATAGTAAGGGATTACGTCCATTGAAAAATACTCGCAGTAACAACAATAGATTGAAGGTGCACTTTGGCATATTTGTTCTCAGTTTCTACTAGTTTAAATTAACATATCCTGTTGTCAGATTTCCTGGCGTTAATCCTGTGGATCGCTGTGTTTAAATTAGTTACGAGCGGTTTGACTGTTTCTTTGAAGTTTGATTGGGTATCATGTAAATGAGATATTTTTAACACTGAATGTATCGAAGATTAGGTGTGGTGTGAGTTGATTTGTTGGTAGGGAGGGGCACTATCAAGTAATGGTGTGTTTTAAACATAGTTTGAGTATGAATCATTGCGTGCTCCGAATAGCTATATGTCTGACAAGAGGAATGAGTCAAATCTTCGTCAAATCCGGCGACATTTGCAAGGTCGTGCTATTGCCCCTACGTCGGACCGCACACCTACCTACATCCTGTCTGTCATTAACGCACGCATAGTTCTATGCGGATACTACACCTGTATCATAATACTAAGTGGAATAATTTAAAATAATAAGGACCAGTTCTAAATTACCGTAACTTTATTCAATATTCTCCACACCTCTTCAGATTTATGATGGCAAAAATTTTTTCTAGACATTTTTACTGCGCCAATTTATGTTGTGGGCTACATACAGAGTGACCACTAAGTCTTTAAATCGTTGGCATCATAGACGACAATAATGGTATGATGGTTCGTCGCGCTGTGGTCGCCGGCGCCGCCAATCACCGCTGCCATCAACTGCCATTCACATCAACCCACGTGCTTCTATGTTGGGGGCCAGTTAAACATCTGAATCAATTACTAAACCAATAATAACATTTTTAAGAACTATTACAATGCTTTCGTACAAAATTGTTTTACTTTCTACATTATTATCGCGTTTATTGATCAATTAATGTCGATTGTGTCATCATGAGAGGCTTTGTTTTGTTTGTGATTTGAATTGCGATGAACCAATGCTTAATCTTTATCGTAATGAACTGGGTGTTTGGTCTAAAAGTCTAAACGAATGAATCTCTGGTAGCATTTGGTACAGTTAGCGTTAATTTGTGAATTTATAAGAACACGTATAAGTTAAATCTATTTCACTGACTTCATATTTTACTTTTTAATTTCTATTCAGACTTGAGTTTTATAACGGTAACTATTAATATTATGTTTTTAGGTCTTTTTCATGATTTATGACCATTTTTCGTCTCTATAGTAATACCTAACTATGATCAAGGGCGCACTAATAAAGTGCGCTATTGCATTATCCTTATGAGATTCAGTATAGGAAACATCCAGATTCAGTTAAGTGAGCAAGGCGCAGTTATTATGAACTTATATTATAGAAATCTTGCAACTTGGCACAATTAGGGTTTGTAATGTAATAAGATTAACTTCAATAAAAGACCGTAGGTACTGGTTGGTAATATAATTATCAGTACCGGTATTATAAAGAAGACATTTACAGTCACCTGATTGTGAAATAATTTTCATTGTAGCGCTGAATTCTTTTTTTCATTTCTCCCTATCAAGCGAGCCTTATTAATTTTGCCGTTTTGGAAGTTTGTTGTTATATATACTAATATTATAAAGAGAAAAAATTCTTTTTTTGTTTGTTTGTTTGTTTGTAACGAATACGCTCCGGAACTACTAGACCGATTTGAAAAATTCTTTTACTGTTGGAAAGCTACACTCTTTGCGGTGAACATAGGCTATATTTTATTTCCGTATTCCCACCGGAACGGGAACTTCGCGGGTGAAACCGCGTGACGTCCGCTAGTAATTGATAAATTTATATTAAGTATGTGCAGAATCACAGATAACATAATATAATTCTTATAGAACTTAGAAGTAATGGTTACAATTTCTGACTCACGCTCATTGCAAACTAGTCATATAGTTTTATTCAAAACTGAAACTTTAGTTGTCTTTGAGACAGAGCCAATAAATGTTGAGTGAGGATTTTATTTAACTCCACTCCATCTCCTTTCTTGATCTGTCTTTGGAAACGTCTTGGAAGAATTTATTTCCGGAACTAATAACTGCCACGTATTTCTCTACCAACTCTCTTCTTTTTGCCATGTGATAAATCATTTTACGTCCAATGTCATTAAGCAAGTTTATGATGTTTAATCTAGTAACAGATTTATTCACTGCCACAAGGAAGTAAACTAGCATCTCTTTGATGCTATACTAAACAGTGCCATGATTCTGAGATAAAGAAAACAAATAATGAATTTCATTTATTTTCGATGCGTCGCTTACCGCAACGGGCTAGAGCAGATGATTGCTCAATTACCAGGACCTCCTTAGTCGAAACACTAACAGCAATCTCTAAAATTACTACACTTTCGACTTTACGACATTAATAATAAACGCTTTTTTGTCTCGCTCCATTAGTAATCTCGGTCGGCTTCACACAAAAGGTAGGTTGAAGTCCGCGCCTTGTCATTAGAGCACAATCAAACATTATGTTTAGGAATCGCCGACAGCTTAACCTGAGTTTTTCATTCATTTCATAATTTGTTATTTGGGATTATAGGGAGTGTGCCGCAAAAGACAAAGTAAACATTACCACTGTACCCGGCGCGGCGGCCGCCGAGAGCGAAGCGCGAGGCCTATCAACAAACAATGTGGAGTGATAATTGAACGTCATCAACTTTTTGTGTTATTGTGCGGTAGGTGCGTAATGTGAATATGATTTAGTGCGCCTTGATTGTTGATTAACCTTTCGGTGACATTCCATCTTCTGGACTGCTTTTGATATATTTTTTTTAAATATCTTATGTCGCAAATCTTTAAAAAATCTTGTTTCATTAAATTAAATGTCACTTTAAAGAAATCATTTTAAAAACAATCGGTTTTATGGATATAAAGGATTTTTTTTTTTGTGTTCCAGGAGTTCAGGTTACTTAAATCATCTTGGAAAAATAAACTCTGATATCTATTCAACTGATAGCTTCCGAGATTGTTTTACGAGCACTATCAATTCTTCGGAGATTCGTTCTATCTAATACAGAAGCAATGGAAGCTCTGGCTCCGACTCCTACTGCACATAAATTACCTGCATAACCGGTTCGAGTTAATTCCGTATTCACACTTTATTTTTTTTAAATAGTTTTTTAGAAAATTGAGCTGCATACCGATATTTTACAATTTTTACGCCTTACAGGACTCCACAATCTTATATCTGGTCATTCCTTTTTGGACTATGCTTTTAGCTACTGGAAGACGTTTCTCTTCAAATATAGTCTCCAATACTCACCCACCTCAATCATTCTATCACGCCTACATTTCACCAGCAGGCTCTGAATGCATTTTACCTCATTCACGTAGGTAATGATTTTTGTATCTATCTCCCCCTTAATATTTTGAGAAAGATATGTAGGTACTTTGATAGAATTAAGCAGCGGCAGATTATGCAAGAATTTAAGGATGTCTATTAAAAAAAAATGGGTACAGACTTCTTAAACAATTAATTACATACGTAAGTACATACTTAACGACGAGAAATAGTTAGGATCCCACGTTTTGGAAACAATAACGATATTAATGAAAACTTGAACATTCACATCATAATAATAATTAGCTACATAATAGATAATAATTGTACTGTTTTTATTAATCCTCAGTTTGGTCAGGTCAATGTACTTGCCATATATTCTATTATTAAGTTCATGTAGTTTGAATTCTAATTTCATCTCAAAGATCTTAACTAGTCAAAAATTTTCCACTCTTACCTTTATAATCTCCATAATCGTAAATTTGTTCACTTATTCTGTGTGATGATGACGAGCTGTTGGCAATATATTCCCACAGCGAATTTACTGCTTGGAAAAAACGTGTATGAGAGCAGATGAGCAGCAAGAAACTCAATTTTTTTTCTAATTTAAGTCCTCTGACTTAGGATTCGAGCTAAGGTAAGATTTTATAGCCGTAGCTTTCACCCGAGATTACGAGACTCGTTGTTTTGTAAAATTATAATGTTTATCTAAAGAACTACTATTGTGTACTTAAGGTATATCTGAATAAATAAACGAAAGTAATACAATTAGAATAAAATTCTTACTTTTAATATGTAATCAGGTATAATCACAAGCGTACTTGGTTATTGAATTCTTTCTTCTAAAATCTAAATCTGCAAGTTCATTTTATTCCTATTTCTAAGGTGGCTGCTGGAATGGATACCAAGTTTTGGCTATTATTTGCCTGTTACTTAGGGCGATAAAGTGACACCATGTTACCAGCACCTACGTTAGAAGTAAAATGATAATGGTATAGATTCCATTCAACTTTCATTGAAGAAACTTGACCTATCGCATCTTAATCTTGAGCAACGTTACCTCAAACCGATTATCTATATCTTACATTAACAGCATTTGCAACAGTAGATCTGCATAACGCAAATGCGTAGCATGCGTGTTTCAGTGCTGTACGGTTTTACGGTAGAATACGGTAAATGTTAATGGGTCTCATTAGTTCCGCTACATGCCGCGTGGAGCGCTCACCGTCCATGCACCAGTCATGCTTGACGCCTTCCGAACACTTCTGTTTGTTTCTATTTTTTTAGGTTTTTTATATCTGCATTGCTTGATTCTCTATTGTCAGCGTATCTGTAAAATTGACGATTCTAGCTAAATCTGTTAACATTGCTTCATTCTGTATTGTAACGGATCTGTAAAATTGACGAATCTAGCCAAATCTGTAATATATTTTCTTTTTTTCCTTTCCATTATAGGTATTTCATAATAATGTTTCAAAATATTTTCCGATTCTATGAATATTATATTATGTATATTCTAACAGTCGGCAGTCACACTTAAGAAATATACTACAGCAACTACTACAAGTATGAATTAACATCTAAAATAATATTTTTTTTGCCAGGTTCGTGCTCTCTCTTAGAGTCACTAGTTTTATTACATTATTTTAAAGTAAACCTTGCATTATCCTATCTGGTTATGCGCTTAATTTATAATGCTGAACTACAAAGATGCGATGAAGTAAATCTATTGTAAGAATATTTTCAGTCAAATAGATTTCATGCAACTATCTAACCCTTTCGAATCCACTGCAATTATAATAATATACAATAACACATTTCATTCATTGCCATTCTTAAATATCAAGATCACTTCAGTCGACTAGTGATGTGTTAAATATGAGAGATTTCGAAAAGCAGCAATACAATAGGATACATATTCACAAACATGACCCAAAGTGTACTCAGCATTATTATGTTAGTCTTTATCATCGTTTACATCAATTCCAGTTCGTTTGATATAAAAAACAGCTTCTGCACACTTAAACAAATTGTAAACAGTGTATGAGTGTACATAATAGCAAAATAATATAAAGTGTATCGATGTGCGTGTAACCCAATTGGTCCAATGACGCAGCTGATGTGTGCTGACAGTTATTGCTTCCCAAATTGCGAATTTGTAAATATTAGTAAATCAAGAGAATAGTTTAACACAATGAGCGACCCGGATCTAGGCTCTCTACCTGCGGCTTCCGAAATCCGCGAGCAAAAAATACAAAATTGATTCAACGAAGCTGCACAAAAAACCATTTATATTGTGTCCCCTGTATTTAGTGATGCCGATCCGAAACGACAAATAAGCTTATATCGTTTGGAAAAAAATGTGGATTATTGGTTTGATGAAGACCTTTGCTAACAAGTTGGGACGGTAACCATTGGATTGGCAACAATGCAGAAACTAGAGCGATTCTGTCGATGTATTTTTATTGACTATCGACCTGAATATTGCATTCCAGATATATAGGTCAGTGTTGGATGAAGTAGGCAGTGTAGGATCGGAGGCAGGATGCAGGTAATGAGACCAAGACCAATCTAACAATTGGTTCAGATGACGAGACCGATGACGAAGATGCTTCGAATAGTGCAACACTTTATATAACACGGTTGTGGGTACATTGAACATTGAGGGAATTTGTGACAAGTGTCTTAGGACATTTTTATATTGTAGCTAAATATTAATACAATAGATGGGAACAAAACATCATTGAATTATATAATATGTAGGTAAGTATTAGGTGCTTACATATGAAATTGGCGTTTTGTATAGGAGGAACAAAAAGTCGAATATTTTTAAATATAATATATTTAATTAATCAAAGTATGAACCATTGTTTTCTATGCATTTTTGCCATCTCATAGGTAGTTCATTGATCCCTTTACTAAAAAAACCAGTCGGACGGAAATCAATAAAATCTGTGAAGGCGATTTGGACTGCCCCATTAGAGTTGAATTTTTTCCCTTGCAAGAAGTTGTCCAAATTTCGAAAAAAATGGTAATCTGTTGGAGCAAGATCCGGGGAGTACGGAGGATGTTTTAGACATTCCAATTGATGCTCTTCTAATTTGGTAGCCGTCTGTTGTGCAGTGTGTGGTCTAGCGTTGTCGTGAAGCAGCAGTGGCGTGGAGCGATTGACCAGCCTAGGTTGTTTAGCCGCTAGCTTTTCCATCATGGTTTGCAATTGCTGACAATAGACATCAGCCGTAATAGTCTGGCCAGATTTGAGAAAACTGTAATGAACAATACCGGCACTAGTCCACCAAACGCGTACAAGTAACTTTTTTGGGGTTAATTTTCGCTTGGGGCAGGATTTGGCTGGCTGGCCAGGATCCAACCATTGCGCTGAGCGCTTTCGATTATCGTAAAGAATCCATTTTTCGTCACAGGTAATGATTCGGTTTAAAATACCTTCATTATTGTGCCGGTTCAGTAATGTAACGCAGCAGTCGACGCGCTTTTGCCGGTTTGCTTCAGTCAATTCGTGAGGTACCCACCTTTCAAGCTTTTTAATCTTCCCAATTTGCTTCAAGTGAATTAAAACAGTTTTATCACTAACACCGCAGCCTGCAGCTAACTCGGACGTGGTTTGCGATGGATCGGCTTCCACAATAGCCTTCAATACTTCATTATCAACTTGAGTCTCAGGCCGTCCACGGGGCTTGTTCTGCAGGTCGACATTTCCTGAACGAAAACGTTGGAACCAAAAACGAACTGTGTTTTCTTTTGCAACATGACCGCCATACACATCATTCACCCTTCTAGTCGTTTCCGCAGCACTAGTGCCACGGCGGAACTCGTACTCGTAAATAATGCGATATTTTAAGTTTTCCATTTTGTAAAATGAGTGACGCAAACAGAAAAAAACAGAAGAAAAAAAACAAATGAATGACGGTCATCGAAGGATAAATACATGAGTAAATAGCTGGGAAAATTTGAATTTGGAATTCCTTACCAAAGAGGAGAAAATCGTAATTAAAGTGGACAGTACGAAAAACGCCAATTTGATGTGTAAGCACCTAATATTATATTGCATTACATTATTAATTGAATGTAAGTACGTTCTCGTGACATAATTACAGAGATACATGAAGAATAGTAGCTTTTCAGTGCAAAGTAAACCGATATTTATAAAATTAAAAATACAATGGGAAAATACTTTGCATTACATTATTCATGTTATGTTGAACCAGGGCTAATGTATCGTAGCCTTGGGTTATCAAAATATGGGCATAGTCTCAGATTAAAAGTAAATCTATTCTAAATGTATTCTAATGTATTCTATTAGTCTGAGGGCATAGTATACATAGTAGATATTTATAAAATTAAAGGTCCTGATTTATTTGTAACTAGCTGTTGCCCGCGACTTCGTACGCGTGAAAATTATGTTATAATGCCAATTTGATTGCTCTCTGCTTAGCTCCTAGGATATGTAGCGTGATAATATATAGCCTATTTCAAGACCCTACCCCTAGTAAATATTTGTGCAAAATTTGAATCAAATCTATTGAGTACTTTTCGAGACCCTTCCGGACAAAGCAAAGCAAACAGACAAACCGACAAACAGACAAAAATTTTTATAACTATATTTTCGGCTTCGGTATCTTATAATATGTTGAACACCCAGCAAGTTTTTTTTTTAAATATTTCCAATGTACAGTTTTGACTTTTCTATCATTTTATTATATGTATAGATTTTGTATTCCTTATTTTACGATTGTGACACAAGTTTATGAGTAATAGTAGGGGACTAGTTCCCTTGTTATTACGTTCCTCTACTCTAAGGAACGCTACATGTGTAGAGTATGGCAAGACACGCATTGAACCACTTTTTGTTCCTTTTTGTATTATTTTATACCAATTTCCCTTTAGAAAAATTTGCAACATTTCTATACTGACCTGCTGCTGACATTTAGATACACTTTGGTGACGCTGTCAGTAGTGTGACCGCCTGCTGCACTGAGGCCTTGGGTTCGATTCCCGGGTAGGTTGTATTTGTGTGATCCACAAATGTTTGATTCGGAGTTTCGGTGTTTTCTATCTTTAATAATTATGTATGTATTTAGAAATATATAAGTATTTCTATCAGTCGTCTAGATCCCACAGCACAAGCTAACATTAGCTTAATTTAGGCTTGATGATGTTGTGTAAGAATGTCCAAAAATATTAATTATTTAATTAATGTTGCAAATTAATGTTATGGATAAAGATAGGAACTGTATCGTAGGGGAATATTGCGGCATAACCGAAGACGTAGTGACTAAAATAGAGAAAGGGATGCTCAGATGGTTCGGACATGTGGAGAGAATGTATGAAAACAGACTGACAAAAGAGAATTATAGGGCGAGAGTGAATGGGCAAACTGGTAGGCGACCGCGTCGTACTTATGTCGACCAAATTAAAAACTTTTTGAGAAAAGGCCAGGTCAAGAGTACCCTTAATCGGCGAGCATGCATGAAAACACTTATGAAAGTAGAACCGAAAGTGATATTTCAGGACCGTAGCAAGTGGAAAGCCATAGTCTCTGCCTACCCCGTTGGAAAACAGGCGTGATGTTATATATGTAGGTATGTAAATTAATGTGTAATCTGATAAAACAAGCTATCGTTCCTTTTACAAGAATAGACGTCCTAGATTTAAAACCCGTTGTTTCCACGTGGCATGTGCTATTCATACTATTACAAACACCCCCTAGTATAAATCTTATTTGATAAGGGGGGTTTCAAATGATAGAAATTTCAGTTAGTACATTTTTCATGTTTTTATTAAGCCACGGCTTATCAGATTGAAATATTGCAGGCGATTATATCGGCCTCCTGCGTGTTGCGTGACCATGTTTATAACCATTTAACTTGAAAATCGTAAAGTTATGACTAATAAGAGCGGTGTATGTGTTGTTAAATTTGAGAGTGCATTTTTAGGGTTCCGTGCTTTGGGCACGGAACCCTAAAAACAGGACCAAATTCATGAGACTTCGCTGTCCGTCTGTCTGTATCTCAGGAGACGTGATAGCTAGAGAGCTGAAATTTTCGCAGATTATGTATTTCTGTTGCCGCTATGACAACAACTACTAAAAACACAAAAAAGGGGATGAATTAAAGGGGCCTCCTATACAACAAACGTGATTTTGTTTTCCGTTTTTTGGTGCGAAACCCTCCGTGCCCGAGTCCTATTCGCACTTGGCCGGTTTTTTTATTATTTGCGAAGAATCATTTTCATGCTATTTAATAGCGGTTTTTTTGTAGCACACAAGCATTTTAATATGCTAGCTGTATACTACTGCTTTACCTGTGACAAACTACGAACCCCGCGTAGCACTCATTTAACCCATACATACCCACCCAAATCTTCCATAATGTATGGTATTTATGTTTTTAATTTTTATTACGACAATACATACATATTTACAAATTGAGAAATTAAAATTATAATGTAGAATATATCTACATAAAAAAAGAAAAAATAATTGTCAACAAAATAGGGAGGGAAAGCGGTGAGACTGACAATGTCTCGCTTAGGTGTCGAAGAATACCCCCCCTTATTAATGTGAATTAGATATAACGAAAATATTTCATAAAAAAAAATCTCTCAATTGCATGTACAGGAAGCGCATCATGATGCTCATACCCATCAATGTTAATAAACAGAAACAAAAAGAAACCGCGCGTCGCTCGTAGCCGTCGCGCGATCTGCGCGTGCGACAATGAGGAAATGCTTCGAATGCTCGGATATTCCAGCAGCGATGACATGGGTGAGAGACATGCAATCAAAGAGAATGTAAAAATATGTAGGTATAGAGTTTACATACAAATTGACTATCGGGAAGGGAAGCCAACCAGAGGGTTATGATTTCGAGAGGTAGGCTTATGTTCAACCTACAGTGTAGCAGTGTACAGTACTGTAGGTTTAGACATCATTTACCCCTCCCAAATTATGGGAGCTGAACGTTGTCTCCACCCCTCAAAAGTACTAACAATAACAAAATAGTTTTAATTTCTAATTAAAATTTTTATGAGTTGAAAACCGCGAATTAGAGAATTGAACCAATCGCGAATTGAACACTGGGTATTGCTGATGACCATCAAATTACTCGAGATTTTACTACTCGAACCTCTTTCTATATAAGGCTAAATCCTGCTTCGAGGCATATTGATAAGGTGAATGCAGGCATCACAAATTTGTTATTATAGGATAGAATATTCTTAATATTCTCATGTGCCAAACTGATTTTTCTTATTACAATATGGTCTTTCATATCAAATTATAAAAGTTGTAGTACCTATGTGTTGGTTCCCTTGCCATCACATTCACGTGCGCCGTCTCTGTGTGCGTCGGCGCCTAACCAAAACACAACGACATGAGAAGCTATAGATCTGTCAGAAATATTATTTACTAACTTTTATGACTATTCGATTTTTTATGGGAACATTATGTTGGCTGGTTCTTCGTGTTTATTGACCTGACCTTCATAGTTGACGTCATGTGAAAGTCACAACTGCCTACAGAAAAGTTTTACCGATAGGTACAGTCAGATTCAATAATATGGTCACAACCAGATAGCCAATCAAGTTAAATCAATCATATCAGCTAAATACTTGATAGAATTTAATTTATAATGATTTCCACAGAGTTTTTTTAGCAATTTTTCTCAGTAGTTTAGCCATGCCAACACTGCGAAAACATGACGATTCTAAGCGTATTTTCAGGTTTTTTCAGTTTTGAAATTTTATACGGTAATCTACTGTTGTACGTTGGCTTCAGGAGGAGGAAAATATTAACCTTTCCTTTATGATATTTAGAAATCCCCACGGCACTATTGGTGTTTATTGAATAATGAGCCTAATGAGGTAATTCTGCCGCCTCCCGCCACCTTCAATTGAATGATTGCCAACAACAGTCATAGCTATACCGCTCGCCGTGAAGTCTTGCCACACAATAAGTATGTCTTGACCGCTTTCGAGTTCCATGTACATTGTACATTATATATTTCGTTCTGCCTCCCAGAATCTCTCGGTCATTAAGGCGGTTGCAGGACACCATGTGATTTGAGTCGGTGTCGGTGTCCGGCATAGCATCTATGAAAGAATTCCGCGAATAAGAAAAAAATCTTTCACTTTATGTATTTCTCATTGGTAAATTATTTTCATATAATTTATCCTAACTCGTATCATTTTGGACAATTTTAAAATTAAATAAATAATAATAAATAATAAATATAAATAATAAATATTCACGGACATTTCACACAACGCTATCTAATCCCAAAGTAAGCTAGGAATAACCTGCTTGTGTTATGGGTATCAGACCACGGAAATTAATACTTATATACTTTTTAAATACATACATATTATACATGAAATTATCCAATATTAGTTTTTTATATCTCAAAGTCAGTCTACAGACAAAAATATGACCCACCTTATCGAACCTTACCCTGTGGGCGTTTACACCAAAGACGCTTGACTTAAAAATACCTTTCAAATTCAAATCTTCATTTTGTTGTACTCGTCACAAATGAGCAGAAATTCATTGATGCACCTCTCAGGCTCCTCTTAAAGAACCCGGGGTCATTTTGTTCCGGTGATTGTACATTAGCCGGTACGAGATGACGACGTCCACTGGTTTCCCCAGTCTATTAGTGACCACGGCTGTTGCAATATAGCCGAAAAGATGAGCGGTGAGCAAAACATGTGTAGTATGCGAAAAATATGGACCGACGACCTGAAAAAGGTCGCAGGGAGTGACTGGATGTGGAAGGCCCAGGACTGTGTTTTGTGACGTAATTTGGGGAGAGGTCTACGTCCAACAGTGGACTGCCATAGGCTGATCTGATTGATTAACGGTAAAAAGACTTGAAAATAATTGTGATTTGTACAAGTCGTGAGGATTTAAAAACATCTTAATATGACTTTAAAAATTTTTAAATTCACTTTAGAAGAAGCACTTTGTAACTCAATATATAATATCACTAGCTGACCCGCGCAACTTCGTTTGCGGCACATGAGAGTTAGAAAAAGAGAGGTATGGTATTAATATTTTGAGTAATATAATGTTTCCCGTCGCATTTACTCTCGTCGTGCCTAGTCCCGTCGCGTCGCTTATATACATGAGAGCTGACCCGCACAACTTCATTTGCGTCACATGAGTGAGAAAGAGTGAGGTGTAGTATTAATGTTGAAGGTGATATAATGTTTCCCTTCGCACTTACTCCCGTAGCGTCGCTTATATTCATTAGAGCTGATCCGCACAACTTCGTTTGCATCACATGAGATTGAGAAGGTGAGAGGTGTGGTATTAAAATGTAAAGTGATATAATGTTTCCCATTGCATTTACTTCCACCCGTCCTTTTTTTGGTACGGAACTCATGTGTGTGTGACTCGCACTTGGCCGATTTTTATCGTTCAGTTGGTTGGCTACCACTGCAGACCATGTTTCCTACTCCCGTCGCGTCGCTCATATTTCAAAACTTATTAAATGGGGTTATTGTAAGTGAACCTTAAAAGATAGGCATATGTTGTTGACGACATTTTTTTGTAACTTTTAAAGAGAAACATTTTTGTAATACAAAATTTTCACGTAACTTTAACCATTTACGCAACGTACGCAGTGGAAGCTCTCAAAAGAAATAAATTTTCCCCGTTCTCGAAACATTATTTATGGCTGCTCCGCTCCTATTCACATTAGCGTGATTTTATATCGCCATTAGCCATCCTCAATAAATGGACTATTAAACTGTGAAATAATTTTCGAAATGCAACCAGTAGTTTCTGAGATCCTAGGACATACAAACTCTTCAGTTTTATAATATTGTGAGCGAACCTTAAGAATCAGACAAATTAGGTTATTGTGAGCGAACCTTAAGAGATAGACATATGCTGCCGCGGACTTTTTTTTAGAACTTTATAAGAGAAACAAAATTGTAATACACAATTTTTACGTATCTTTAACTATTTACGCAGCGTACGCCTCGGAAGCTCTCAGGCGGTAAAAAATATTCCCCGTTTTCGAAACATTATTGATTGCTGCTTAGCCCCTATTCGTCTTAGCGTGATGTTATATAGCCTATAGCCATCCTCAATAAATGGACTATCAAACTGTGAAAGAATTTTTGAAATCCAACCAATAGTTCCTGAGATCCTAGCGTTCAACCATACAAACAAACAAACAAACAAACAAACAAACTCTTCAGCTTTATAATATTAGTATAGATAGAGGCGAAAGATTGTGAGTGTGGATGTGTAGATGTTTGTTACTTTTTCACGGTCTAACGGCTGAACGGATCTGGCTGAAATTTGGAACAGGGATAGGTTACACACTTTTTATCCCAGGAATAAGTTCCCACGGGAAGCGGGAATGGGAATAAATTATACGCGGGCGACGCTGCGGGCATCAGCTAGTTATTGAATAAAACAGTTCTCCAAAAGTCAACAGCTGATAAAATATAACCTACCTTTCTTTGTGAACCTTTCGACCTATAGTAGAGCCAATAGTAATGTATGCTTTATAAACCTACCGTTCGGTATTCCGGCTGCCTGTAATCACGGCAATCAATCACTGATAAGAGTAACAAATCAACCTGCAGAGATTTATTAAATTGTACCCACTTGGGCGGAGATTTTTCATGAAAACGATCAATGTGTTTCAGTGAATTTACCTTGTTTACTTATTTTGGGGAATATATTTTAGTTTATAACTAGCGGACGTCACGTGGTTTCCTCCACTTGGTTCCTCTCCCCTTGGGAATACGAGAATAAAATATAACCTATATTCACAGGGGATAACGTAGCTTCCCAACTTTGAAAGACTTTTTCAAATCGGTTGAGTAGTTTCGGAACTTATTCAATGCAAACACACAAACAACAAAACATTCCTCTGTATAATATGGTACAGTACAAAAATCCTAATTAATCAGTAGGTATACTGCAAATGTGAAATTCTTCAATGAAAATGAAATACTCAATAATGTGTTTTAAAACTTCACCAAATTTGGTCAGGGCCGATTTGGCTGAAATTTCGAATAGAGATACCTGACATCCTGGATTAACACAAAGGATACTATAAGGTATTATCATGATACAAGGTCATCCAAGGAACAATTACGTGACAAGTTTCTGTGGAAAACCGTAGCAAGAAAACATTATCACACAGACGGAGCCGAGAGCTTTAGATTAGCTTAGATTTTTTTATATACCATAGCAACAAAATGACAATTTACCATCAAACTACGCGAGCGTAATCTTTTTCTTTTCTAAACTTCATTTTGAAAGTGGATCAGCGGTTTGTGATTCCTCCACGGTAGCTGCGCCCACGAGAACTAGCCCAATTAGCTTCTGTTATTAATTAGTGTGTAGAGCTCTCACTAGATGCCGTGAGCGTTGTTCGGTGGATCCCGCTCTGTGAACTGAGGTATAATTGTTATTATGATGTAGAAAAGCAAAGAAAAAGTACATTTTAATGGTAATGGAACTGAATAAGCAATGTCTAATTGCCTACGTAAAAGACTTTTTTTTTGGCTTGAGAACAAGAGCGTTAAGTTTGTTTGTTAATAGATTTACGGTTTAAACTGGAAAGTTTAAGTTGGTGAACTTTCAGAAAGGTTCTATAAACGTAGGTACCTTATTTAGCTGTTTTGTTTTTCACTTATTCAATCGCTTCTATGAACATTTCAGCTCAAAAATGTCAATTCTTTGATGGACGCTTATAAATATTTTTTGGATCTTTAAAAAACAAAATTATATAGAATTTGATCTTTATTAATATTGCCCCTGATTTGTAGAGAGAGAGAGAGAGAATAAATACCAGAATGAACCTATTTAACTTAAGATACATTTAACTATTTTCCTGTTACATGTGCCTGAATATCACTAAAATTATGTTAAATTTCAGTAATAGGTTAAGTCACAAACAATTTTGCTTAACTTATTTAAGTAGGTACCAGTATTAATGCACAGCTTTGCGATATTGTATGCAATTCTTTCAGTCTTCACTTTAAGCTTCCATGATTTTCCAGGAAAAATAACTGCCGTAAAACCAGTATTGCACGATCGAAGCATCTAATGGTACGACACTAACGGATTGGATGGTTGATCGATTTGAACTCGATCCGTGGTACTTATGCGATCGTGCGTAACGATAATTGGCTCAATAAGTAGGTATAAAATAAATTGATAAAAAAGCTTAGAGTATACTTAAGGCACAGTAAAGAGGGGAAAAATTGTAGGTAATATAACTTTTTTCGTTTTGAATTTCCTCTTCAGATTTCGCAAAGAGGATTACTCTTTTCTTTTATAAATATAACCATCAAGTTTAGTGTCTTATCTATGAAGTATTCTTGCAATTTTATTCGGATCATGTATAATGAAAGCTAAGGGCATAAGGGCGCGGCCGCACTTGCGGTTATCGCGGCGGTTTCTAACCTCAAAATGTCAAAACATTGACTTGATTTCATTGATTTTGACAGTTTGATGAGGTTGAGGTTAGAAACCGCCGCGGAAAAACGCAAATGCGGCCTCGCACTAAAACAAATATTTACCAAGAAAGTTCTGTCATTGTCTATAAAACAATTTAAAGTGAGACAGATAGATCTGTGTTTTGTTGACGAATAAACTTCTCCAAACTTCTTAATAAAGCGTCCCCACTACAGAAAATAGTTACGAAAGTTCTCATAAACCTCAAACAACAATGTATTGACGAACCCCGCCTCACAGTCTTCCCATAAAACGTGTAAAGTCTCGTCGACACGTCTCGTATTTGTTGGGAGCGGTAAACTGGCTTCGCAAACAAAGTAGTGGTCAAATCCCTTAAGTAGGCAGCAGCGGGTCAATATTTTTGTTAATAATTTACTGTGCGTGGATTCCCACGGCCCGTGGAAAGTTACGAGAAGGCTCGCTTACTGATCACACCCTCCAGTAATAAGGATATATTTGAACAGTATTGGGTGACGGATCAACTGACACTCGAATAAGCTATACAAAGGCTTCTTCATTAGGTAAATGTAAATAAATGTTTTAGGTTATTTTACAAAGTTGCATGTATCCCGAATTGAGCTAGTTTAAGGTTGTTCTGTAGGATCTAGATTCTAGACAAGCATATAAATTGGTAGACACATAAATACTATACAAGTTTAAACTAGTGACTTTCCTCGTGAGCGACGTAGGTACTGCTCGTTCGCTCTAACTTTGCCGCTCGGCTCTATACTAAAGTCGAATTTTTGATTAGACGAAGTAAATTGACAGCAACTAATGTCACTTCTTCTTGTAGTGTTGCGTATTTTCTATGACGAAGTGACATTAGCTACTGTCATTTTACTTCGTATAATTAACAATTGGGGTATACGCCTCTACGCCAGCGGCAAAGTTAGAGCGAACGGGTAGTAACTTAGTAGTCAACACAGAGCAAAGTAACAATTACTTAAAAGTAAACACTGCATGTTCTATGTTTAACAAAACCAGGATACTTATATAAAAAAACACTCCAACTCCAAAACAAACATAAACATTATTTGTGACAATCAAGACTCGAACCTGAGACGTCAGTGTCTGACTACGACCCTCTGCCACACCGTCCACTACTCCCACGCGGGGTAGTCTATCCACACATCCACACTCACGAACTTTCACATTTATAATATTAATAAAATAGTAGGTATATGTAGTAAGAAGTAAGATAAAACTACAATTAGATACGATAAATAGACCGCATATATATTTATTTCACCACCAAGTATTCGTTAAACCAGCAAGAAGTTGGTCAATGATCAAATTAAAACAATACACGCGTGAAACAAAAGATTATTATCATACTGTTATGCAATGCAAGTGTTTGCTAATGTGAAGAGAAACAAAGGGACGTGAAAAAACTGTAAATTGAATAATCTCTGACAACAAAGTTTGGTTTAACCGAATCATAGACATACTTACTTCGACGGGATAGATACAGGTGAGTTTACACACCCTCTGTTTCACGAAATGCTTTATATACGCTTTCTAGCCCAGTCAAATATAATAATTTAACCCGGAAAAATATTCTAGTATATCTTCGAAATTCGTTTGGGGGGTGCAATTTTCGTATAAATTATCGACTACAAAATGATCTAGGTCATTTAGAAATGGTAAATACTAACTATTTACTGCCCGTTCGCGCTAAGTTTGGCACTGGCTGGCATAGAGGCTAGTGTAAAGATGTATTAAGCGATGCGACCGACAAACTTAGCGCGAACGGGTTGTATGTACATTTTAATACAGGGAAAACCACTTCAAAGGAAATATGAGGCCAGCGTTAAGAAGCGAGGCGCCACCAAGGCTCTGGTGTAAATTGCAAGTACATACTAAGTTTGTAGATCTATATACTTGCTAAGTAGGTACTGGCAAGTTTCCCACGCTTTGTCTTATGCAATGAACCATTATTGCTACGCTAAGTGACAAACAAACAATCAATTAATATGAAGTACGCACTTTGTACTAAAAGCACTAATTGAATATTTTTTCTAAGAATTTTGTACTTAATACACGAAGTCTCCACTTACAACTTGTAAGTACTTTAGTACCTACTTACTATATTAAAGACAGAACAAGGCTAGGGTTTTTACGAAAGGTAGTTCCTATAAGAAAATTATTAGTAAATTTGATATGGAATGCCTAAGGTTAACAACTCTCTTTTTACAAGCATGGAAAACCCCACGGATTCTGATTAACCGGACGTAGCCATGTTATCAGAACTAAACTTATTAATTAGTAAAAAAGGTTCATCTGTAGTACTATAATTTGTATTTAAAACAGAGGAGTGAGCTTAGCTTTACTCTGCTATGATACTCTTTTTTTTTGTGTCTCAAATGTTAACAGTAGCAAGTTTGAATGAAACAGCTAATACTTGTGTTGGAGTTGCTTCGCTCCATCCTCTCGAATTTATGTTTTGAGACTATACTATAAATTATACAGCATTTTGAAAACTCAACCGTTTCGATACCTAGGACTGAGATTATTAATATTGTGTACTTCAATTCCTTCTTACTCTACTTTCTCGTCAAAAGTAAGGTCCTTCCGAGTCGGTATTCAATATTGTAAAATCTGCAAATGGTGTGCTTCGAGGTTTGGGCGTTTCTCTTGTATTTAAGAAGTATCGATATAACTTTACTTAATATAATGTTTATTCGTCGTCTTGATATCGTAGCACGAGCTTATATCAGCTTTTGGGCTAGAATCTGGATCATAGATTTCGATTTTTAATAAGCTTTTATTAGGTCGTCGTGTATGTAACTAACAATGTAAATCTAAGGAAACTAATTTAACCATCTTCCAAGAATCGTAGCGTCATGAAAATTGGCGATGTATGTAGTTTTGATGACAATACAATAATATAGTACTGTCAAACCGATATGATGATGGAGCCGGAAGATAGGCACTGAAAACAGGTGGAATCTAAGGTAGCTAATTTAACCAGCTTCCAAGGATCGTAGGGTCATAAAAATTGGCAGCAGTATGTAGTTCTGATGACAATACAATAATATGATACTATCAAACTGATATGATGATGGAGCCGGAAGATAGGCACTGAAACTTCGATGGAAAAAGTGGAATCTAAGGTAGCTAATTTAACCAGCTTCCAAGGTTCGTAGGGTCATGAAAATTGGCAGCTGTATGTAGTTCTGATGACAATACAATAATATGGTACTGTCGAACTGATCTGATGATGGGGCACTAAAACTTCATGATGGAACCAATGGAATCTAGGGTAGCTAATTTAACCAGCTTCCAAGGGTCGTAGCGTCATGAAAATTGGCAGCTGTATGTAGTTCTGATGACAATACAATAATATGGTACTGTGAAACTGATATGATGATGGAGCCGGAAGACAGGCACTGAAACTTCGATGGAAAAAGTGGAATCTAAGGTAGCTAATTTACCCAGCTTCCAAGGATCGTAGCGTCATGTAAATTGGCAGCTGTGTGTAGTTCTGATGACAATACAATAATATGGTACTGTCGAACTGATCTGATGATGGAGCCGAAAGATATGCACTGGAACTTCATGATGTAATATAGTATTATATCTGTTTTTGGATTCGTCAGAAAAGTCTTGTAATGAACTTTGACCAGGCTTAGGTCTGTCTGTCTGTTACGTTACGCCTAAACAACTGAACCGATTTTGATGAAATTTGTTATAAAGATAGTTTGAGTTTAAAGGGAAGGACATAGGCTACTTTTTAACTGACTGCGCGAAAGGAGGGTAATGCTTTTATGCGATAACGACTTCTACGCGGATGAAGCCGCAGGGAACAGCTAGTAAAGGTATAAATGTTGTGACTAAAAAGTATAAAATAAATAAATGGTTTAAAAAACCCTAGAAAAATACGCTTTTATAATGCACGAAAAAACCAAAAATAAAAAAAAAAGACGTGTGGCACTCGGGGACTGCCGCGGTAAAGCTATTACATAGCATTTTTTACCAACTATGCTAGTATAATTATTTCTATATAAGAATACTAGCTGATGCCCGCAGCTTCGCCTGCGTAAAATTTGTTACCGCGGGAAGTTATTCCCGGGATAAAAGGTAGCCTATGTGTTATTCCAGACTATAATGTATCTCCGTACCAAATTTCAGCCCGATCCGTTCAGCGGTTTGAGCGTGAAAGAGTAACAAACATCCACACTCACAAACTTTCGCATTTATAATATTAGTAAGAAGTAAGATTTTAAGGCCTATGTTCAACAAAGTAAAGTACCAAGTGCCTACTTGACTGTGGACATTTGGGCTTTTGGAATTTTGTTTTAGAACTTTTTAAGAAGAACAATTATTTTGTAATAAATTATTTTTATGTAACTTCAACCATTTACGCAGAGGCGCAACTGATACTCTTATAACGATTAAATGTTTTCCGTTTTCGAAACATTCCTCATTGCTGCACCACTCCTATTAATCTTCGCATTATGTTATGTAGCCTATAGCCACTATCAATAAATGTACCTACTTACTATCGAACAGTTTTTGAAAGCCTACCAGTAGTTTCAGTAAGGCTTGCCTTGGTATGATGTGATTCATGGTCCCTTTGCAGCGTGTGTCCAATCCAGCGCAGCAGCTACACTTCCGACGTTTGATCTGTTGGGGTCTCACTGCAGCGTTCCAATAGTCTTACGTTCGTGATGTTCTCGGGCCCATATGTACCGAGGATCCATTGGAGACAGCGTTTGACGAAGACTTATAGCTGGTAGCTGGTGCGAAATGTCTTTACTTTAGTGACCTTCCATGTCTCGCATCCGTATAGCAGTTAGCAGTACAGTTTTAACGTTTACTTTGTTTTGAGTTTCACTCTTCGTGTCTATTTTCGCAACTGCCTACGGGGCGCAGCTGTGTAAAGGTTATTCTGGCCTTGGCGAGACTCGAAATGATGTAGGGTACTCTTCTATTCCATCAGTTTCTGACACGACACTCCCGAGGTACGTGAATTAGTGCCTCCACCACATCTCTTGCGTCTGTCGATTTTAATTTCAGTCCAGCCATTCGCTGCCTCATCCTGCTCGTTGTCCTGCACGTTGTCCTGCAGACATGCATGACGGATGCATGTCTGCAGGACATCACATCCTGCACGTCCTGCAGACATGATGCAGACATGATGTCCTGTGCCTCAGCAGGCACAGGACATCGGCATCATTAATATCCTCCAGGATATCAGTATAGGCCCCATTCTATGCCGCGCCGATTGTTCTTTGCGGTATTCAGCATTATACCATCTATTTTCTATGGATGGTTGTTAACTATCCTGTTATCTTCATAACGATCCTCTAAGGTAGGTACAGTATGTATTTTCAAAAGAGTTTGTGAACTCTATTTTTAATTTCTTTTTCAGAATATTGATGACATTTGATTGATGTCATTTTATACACGTTACGTCTACTACATTGATACATGTAATAAAATTCGAACACGCCGGTGTTTGTATGTAAATTGTTTATACTGAGGAAAATTCTATACTGAGGAATAGTTTTAACCATTAAGCTCTATTTTGATATAGCATACAGGGCAGATTTACACGCTACTTGATGAGTATGATTAATAAATACCTCTAATTTCATAGACCTTGTGTGACGTAAACAAAGTTGCGAGGGTCAGCTAGTTAAAAGATAAAACAATAGGTTTCTTCTTTCTACTTAAAAACTATTTTTACAAATTTTATGGTAATAATAGACATTCTTTGAAATATGCATGTATGGTATTGTTGTGACTTTTATGACACGTTTAAAGTACATAGGTATGGGATAGATGGCGCTCGCGGCTACGTCAGCGTGAAATTTTCTTCCCGCTTCCCATGGGAACGTACTCCCGGGTTTGGTTATCTTTATAGCAGTATTAAGTATATATAAATTAACAAAACAAAAAATGATACTGCATTGGTGATAATAATAATAAAATGTATGTATATAGAGTACTCACTCATTTTCTTTCACTATTTTTCGTGACTTTCTACATTAATAAATGCACTTTGTTTATTTATATTTAAAACACTTTTTACACAAATTATACGAGTACAGTTCACTGTTGTACATAGATGATGAATACCTATACACCTATAGTCGAATTTTTATTTAGACGAAGTAAATTGACAGCAACTAATGTAATTGACAGCATCGAAATAGTCATTTCACATTAAGAACTCTAAATTCGACCAACACTCTTAATTCAACTTTGGTCGAGTGGTTAAGACGCGGATCGGTACGCAGAAGGCGCAAGATCGATTCTGGGTACAAGCATCAATTTTTGGATTATTTGACATAATAATAATAATATATAACGACTGCAGAGTTCATAATTGACGTAAACAAAAAAATTATGAATTGCTAGACTAGATACACGAACGTGGCCGAAGGTAGCCGAGTGTGACTCGTTTTCGTGACACAATTTCTGGATTCGGTCTCCACGCAAGGCCCGCGATAGAAGCTATGCAATAGCTTAAAAATTATGGATCGTTCAAGTTGCCTCTATTTCTAGGCTGAAGTGTAAACTATGTGCTTTTAGTTATAATATTTGATTGTAAAAGCGTGAGGCGCTAGAACAAGAAAGACTTTTTAGTAAGCAAAATCCTATTAAGACTAATCCTTATATAATAAAAATCCTGGCGAAAGCTGCATGAGGTCGCACAAGAGCATAACGTTTATGCTGCCTAAGGGAACGCCTCTTCTTTAAGGCAATTAAGTAGATACATGAGGGGAATACGTTAACAGTGACAAAATGTAGAGTTCTTGTTCGAGAACGAGATATCTTTGGTTACCGTTAAAAACCCGCTTAGGGATATATGCGTTTGTATTCTTATTACATGTTTACTACATATTGTACGAAATATCTCGGAATGCCGAAACTTTAAGGACCTACCTATAAATTATCTAATAGAGATCCGTAACGGTAATAGGTTTGCTCCTATTACGCGCGGCGTCACGAAAAACTGGCAAAAGTGGGTGTTGAAAATGCGTAGGCGTGATTAACTACTTTACTTTTCAAGTACAGTATGTTATGCATTTCAATTAAAGCCTATCATCGTTAATACATTTCCGAAGTGTAAAATTATAATAATAATAGTAAAAGTCACAATAGATATATAAAAGCGTGACAGTGTAAATTAATAGTTTAAACACGAGAAAAACACGCTTTTATTAATGTGACCTTATCCTTAATCTGACAAGACACTTTCCTGGCGGAAGCTGCATGCTTCCACCAGGAAAGTCTTTCCTGTTCCAGCGCCCCACGCTTTTGCAATCAAATATTATAACTAAAAGCACATAGTTTACACTTCAGCCTAGAAATAGAGGCAACTTGAACGATCCATAATTTATTTATGGTTTTTTCGTGCATTATAAAAGCGTATTTTTCTAGGGTTTTTTAAACCATTTATTTATTTCACTGCTAAATCTATGGGCTAGTTGGTGGCTATGCAAATAAAAAATCCTACAATACACTATGCGTCAAAAATATTCCAATTTCAAATGAATTATTGTACAAAAAGTAGGTGACCGGAACACACGTCAATATGGATTATAAACTGATTCTATGATTGCATGCTGCGTATCGCGTGTCGAAATAGCTTACATACTAAAATATAGGGAATCGTGTTAATGCGTTGTTCAAGTTTGATGTAACGTTTCTAAGTAAATTGATGCAAGGCTACTATTGTTTGCGCGAGTGAAGTGCGAAATATGGAGCACTAATATGAGAACTGTAAACATCAGTGGGCTTCGAAAGCGAAGCGGTATTGAAAAAATACTACCATTAGTGGTCGGACAGTTCATTTTAATTCTACAGTCTAAGAATTTGAACAAATATGTTAATTTATGTTCACAAATTGTTTGGCGCCTGTGTTTTTATGGATTTTGGGAGAAAAAGAAAGAAGTCTTACTTTTGACGTGTTGAGAAAAGCGAAATCAGTTTTCTTCATCAATTGTTGTGATGTAGAGAGATAAAATCTTTATGACGGAAAGAGATGATGATAACTAGACAAAGGTGGTGAAGGCTCTGCTAAGCATGGAGCTCCAGAGACTGATTAAGGAGTGGTCCTGTCTAGATCTCCAGAGCTTATCCGAAGCTCTTAAAATTACAATATAAGAGTGGGCTATCTACTTATAAGTAGACTGCTGATTATCGAATGACCATTATATGGCATGGGCTCCCGTGAAAAGTATGCAAGCATCTAAGTCAGCTACCCATAACGGGGGGGTTGTTTTAGGGGAGAGAGGCAATGAAGAAAAACGTAAGAAGTAGGTGCTACAAGAGCATTTTTTATTTTTTTTATAAGTACTACTTAGGTGGCAGACAAGCTTACGGCCCACCGGAAGATTGGTAACCGTAGCCTATAGACGTTTGCAACACCAGAGGCGCTACACACGCGCTGCCGACCCGGGTGCAGGCTGTGACGACCCACAGTTGAAATTTTTCAAGCCGCCCATAAGGCCTTCAACTTGGCTTAACGACTGTCATTTTACTGACAACCGGGACCAACGGCTTATCGTGCCTTCCGAAGCACGGAAACGCTCGTAAATAAATGTCACAAAGTGGTCCACGTGGTGGTCACCCATCCATATCCGGCCATAGTAAATGTTGCTTACTGCAGTGATCGTTTACAGAACACTGAGTCCGCGGGGCCACGAGCGCTTCATAAATCGCATCGCATATAAAATCAGAAAATCATTTTCAAAGTTAGTTGAGGATAGAATATTTTAAAGGTGTATTTATTTGAACACTACCATGTTTATATAAAGGAAAACCCCTTAGCAAATATTTTGGAACAAAGAATTAACCACAAATAAACTACGGCCGGGATAAGGGGTCTGGTTGGGTTACTCTTTGGTTAGTCCATTCACAAGGTTAACTTTACGAGCGCACTTGAAAACGTTGAATGGGCGTTTGACAAAGGGAGCGACGGAGTTGCCCTTACCAAAACAATAACAATGCCGACACTAGCGGCGCGTGCGCTGGGTGCACAAGTGGAACAAATTGTGGTGAATGTGGTGATTATGGGCGAGTACCTGTGAGTAGTGCGGTGAGGTGAAGATGTCAGAGATCAATAGATGAAGATGTGATAGAATGTGTAACGTAAGCGTAGTTGGAACTTATGGCAGGCTACTTTACAAGGCAGAAAAAGATTATAGGCTGGTCCCATAACCCCTTTTTAGGGTTTCGTAGCCAAATGGCAAAAACGGAACCCTTATAGATTCGTCATGTCTGTCTGTCTGTCTGTCTGTCTGTCTGTCTGTCTGTCTGTCCGTCCGTGTGTCACAGCCATTTTTCTCCGAAACTATAAGGCCTATACCTTTGAAACTTGGTAAATAGATGTATTCTGTGAACCGCATTAAGATTCTTATATAAAACTAGAAAAAAATTTGTAAATTTCGGGGGTCCCGATACTCAGAACTGAAACTCAAAATTTTTTTTTTCATCACACCCATACGTGTGGGGTATCTATAGATAGGTCTTCAAAAATGCTATTGAGGTTCCTAACATCATTTTTTTCTAAAAAGAATAGTTTGCGCAAGAGACACTTCCAAAGTGGAAAAATGTGTGTCCCCCCCCCTCTAACTTCTAAACTAAGAGAATGATAAATCTAAAAAAATTATATGATGTACATTGCCATAAAAACTACCAACGAAAATTAGTTCGAACGAGATAGAGCTGGTAGTTTTTTTTTAATACGTCATGAACCGCAATTTTCGGTTAGAAAAATCACTACCACTGCGAACGTGTTAAAACATCAATCAAAGTTACAACGAACTTTAAGAACTTTTATATTATGTTACTTGCTGCTCCGAAACCCTTCATGGGCGAGTTCAACTCGCACTTGGCCGGTTTTTTAAAATAAAAAAGTTCCTTTCCTAATGCAGTTTTTATAATACAACCGTAACTTCGTGATTGTACGGCCTCAGAAGTAGATTGAAAGAATTGAAACTTACGCTATAGATTCAGGAATGAAAATTTACTCGTAGTACTTGTTTGTAAGAATCGAGTTTTATAAAGAGCGATGTTAATAGAAAAATTGTTTTCGGTTGGTAATAATTTTTCTATAAACATACTAATAACATAGGTACCTACTAATAATTATTGTGTTAATCTACTTCTGAGGCTGACGGTACCTACGTAGAACTAGGCAATGGTCAAGGACCTAGTCTCTACCTGACTTTGAATATTCATTAGCGACTAAAAATTATATTGTGACCGCGTGAATAAATATGGTTTTTTGTTTTTTTTTAACGTGAGGGAAAATCCTTCATGGATGTTATGCCAGACTCCTACCGACTAAAAAACCTCACGTAACGCCCAACAGCCTATGGTTGGAAGCCCTCGGATCCTCGGAAGGATGTACCAGGATGAATAAATGTGGTACCTAGTACGTACCTATATAAATTTTATTGAATCATTAGTGGATGCCCGCGGGTCCACCCGCCTCTATTTGGTTTTCGCGAAAACGTTTAATTTCCCGTGAAAAAAAAACCACCAATTTAGTGACAATTTATATGACTCATCAATGTCCTTGATACGATTTTCAAAGTGCAATGAATCATGACAACCGGATTGTGGAAACGCGCCGCATACCGAAGCGGAAGCCCAAACGGACATGAATGACGTAGAACCAGTCAATGTAACCTGCAGTGTCCGTGCGGTATATTTTAGCTGCATTGTACCCGTACACCGCCGCACCGTAGCTACGTCATAGACTAACTTGCAGATGAAGTGCAACTTTTTACCTATTTTGTAATTGTTAGACACGAGTTGGTTGGCGAACATCAACTGTTAAACTTTTAATTTATTGCAAGATATTGTGTATCAGAAATACATGGTTGTATGTGTACATTCTTTATTTTTGATTTACTTTCATAAAATGTACTTATGTATTGGTAGCGTTATGCGTCCTTTCTTTTTATCGTTTGCTTCATTATACAGATGCATATTGTAAGTAATTGCACTAAATAGCTATTTTTTGTCACAAAACTTGAACAGGTTTTCTTTCAGCAATAATTTGTGCAGCATAAGTGAGTCGTGTAAATCGGCTATGAAACGAATATCTATAAGTCCTTGAAAGTAGTACTTACCCACATAATCACGTAGCCCATTAAAGATACGCAATAAAAATTAACACATACTTAATTCATTAACTACAGTGATGATCAAATTAAAGATCCATAAATATTCACACACAACAATAGTGTTGTGACATTTCCGCAACGAATAGTCGTGTCTATAATTTTCAAGGTTTGCTCAGTGGCATCAATATAGTTGAACAAATTGAAAAGGTAGGCGGTTGCTCGTACGTGACTGAACTACGTGAGACGTGGATTGCGGCAGTATGTATTCATTCATACTTTACTATAGGTGGGTACAATGACATCCAGTTAAAATAGATTGCAGAGGGGCTTATGGCGAGACTTGTGTCTGTAGTCTGTCACTCTGTTGCATTAAATAACGTCACTAGGTCACGTGAGTCATCTGTTCAAAGTTTGAAATAAAACAAAAATGACAACGTCAATCGGATTGAACTATCACTTTCACAATAAACATTAGAGGGGCAGTGGGTGAGACCGTCTCACGGCTTCTTGTTATTAGATGAAACCTTCTGGGTCAAACAGAAATAAATAATACCTAATGGATATCTTCATTTTAATGCACATGATTACAGTTTTATGATTGCTGGACGTTATCCCTAAAATGTGTCCTCTTGTGGGAATAACACTATTTTAAGGTTTAAAAGTAAATATCAATTTTAGACTTATCTCCATTTTAATTCCATATCAATTCTTTGATTCCATGCGACATGAAAGAAGGATGCTGTCGCTTTTATCAAAATAGCAAACTGAATTTTGGTGCAATGCTGAAGTTCGGCTCAATCTGGCTATTCGGTCAAACCAAACGAAAATTAACTTTATTTCCTACCTACCTAGTATATGTACATTGTACATTTTTACACGTACATTTTGTTATTATTGTCCAATTATTGTAAAGAAGAAATAGTAAGTAATGCAAGACATGAAAACATAGAATATATAGAATATATAGATGCGGAGTAACTACCTACATAGGTATAAATACCTATGTAGGTAGTTACTCCGAAAGATGCAGGGTTGCAGAAGCATATTATAGGCCCGGTGTTCATCACTTAGGTATTTAGTCCCACGTAATACATATATGATCTGTTGGCTGTGGTAATAGACAGTCAGCCTATTGCCGTATGGAAAAATAATTATGTACCTAACAATGTTTTTTGATACATCTATTAAAAGATTAAAACCGTTCTATATAACATTTCAAAACGTATTTACATTTCACAAGCTTGTATAATAGAACAATAAACGCGGTGAACGAAACGTAACGGGTGTCCCCGGTATCCCAGTGTTTAGTGTTTACAATGGGTTCGGAACGTGAGAATTTTGTTCTAAACCAACATTAGCCTGGACTACGGGGTACCCTACGTGCCATTACAAAGACGGCACACGACAGAAAAATTTAACATTATATTGTGTGGGCGGCCTAATACAAAAGGTATCATAAACAATGAATATCTATTGGCATTCAGGTGTCTGACATTAAGCCGTAGAACTTGCATACTGTCACGTAATTATTTTTGGGCGAGAAATGCGATTGTAATATTTTTTTGGGATACCGTGGGAAACCTGCAGTACTTCCTGTGTTTAGAAGTTAGTAAAAAGGAGTAAGTAAATGCTTTGATATAAAAACTGTCGAGGTGAGCACGTATTTGAACAACAGATTTAATGTAATGTATGCGTCATCATAGGATTCGTACGTATCCCGTGTTATCCTAAATACTATAGGTAGGCTTGTTGATAGTTAATTTTGTCTTTCCGGCTTTATAAATCAAATTATGCATATTAACAAATCCACAGTGATGAATACGCACTTTAATAATACACATCGAACTTTAAAAACAGAGATTTTTTAGTTTGATAGAGTGTCATCTCTACGAATTTGACGTTCATTATTTACGGCTGGTTAGGTACTGCATTACTACCGGGACATCCTTTCGAGAGCTTACCCGGGGCTCCCAGCCGTAGGCAATGGTAGGGCATCGTGTGATTTCAGTTGGTATGAGTTCAGCATAGTATCCATGAGGCTTATCACTCACTCGTAAAAAAAAGTTACTGCATTAAGTCTCAAGTCGAGATTGCGTATCTATATAGAATATATTATATAATCTGTGTCTATACTAATATTATAAAGAGGAAAGATTTGTTTTTTTGTTTTTTTGTTTGTAACGAATAGGCTCCGGAACTACTGGACCGATTTGAAAAATTCTTTCACTGTTGTGAAGCTACACTCTTTGCGGTGAACATAGGCTATATTTTATTCCCATATTCCCATGGGAATGGGAACTACGCGGGTGAAACCGCGTGACGTCCGCTAGTAGATAATAAAGGAGGGGAAGGCACTTTCTCCCTTACACTCCTTTATTATCGTTCTACGATGGATTTCCGCCATGTAATGCTATTCCATTAGTTAGATTGTTTTTGCTATTTACCTTCTGTGTACATTAAATATTTAGGTATACAATGGCTGGCTGACGAGGCAAATTGCATTGCAAATTGTTTTATGAAAAATATTTCGATTTACCAAATACACAAATTACAAAAAGACATAAAAATCGATAAAGAGTTTCATAGGAGTTAGATACCTAACAAACACTGTGACAGATAATTTTAATACATCAGCTCTATGTACAATAGCTTTTTTATTATTATTAAAACGCCTATTAATATTCTTTTGTTCTACACACTTATTATACCCATGTATACCAAAACTGTACAATAAAAGTTTTGCGACTGGCAGCGGTACTTACCGCCATGATCGATGGTGGGCCGACTTCCGGCGGACAGACGCGAACTTCCGGCTCCCTATTGTCCTTAACCCTCTGTATTTAATACGCTTACCTCCGCAATGAGCCCTATAAGTGCATCCCGTGCACTATGCGTACGCGCTTCCCAGAATAGTAATGGCGTACGTCACATAAGTATAATAATGTAAAAGAACATTTCCGATTCAATTGACTGCCACTTGTGAAGCTGCGTCGTAATGCGGTCATTTTAAAATTCGAATTTGCTAAGTTTAAATAATGTTAAATTTATTATTTGGCGTATAACCTTCAGAGTATTCGATTTAGAAAACTCCGAAAGTTTTACTCTGTGACTCCTCCCAGCCGTAGGAAGGGCACCGAGTGCTATTATCCGATAGGAGTCAGACATGACATTCACACAGAAAATAGTTTCATACTGCAGATGTTTGAAGCTTATTTAGTACTACCTGTTGCCCGCAACTTCGTTCGCGTGAAAATTGTGTTAAGTATAGTGAAAATTGAAATTGCTCTCTACCAAGTCCCTTGGATAGGTGATAGTTAAAATCTGCGGAGAACCTTAGGATATCCTGCCGAGAACTGTCCCGGGGTTGCTTGCGCTAAATGGATAGGAAGTGACCGTCTACTTTAAGTCGTTTCAAGGTCGGTATGACATACGTGTTTATTAATAATTGGTTTCTGTAACGTTAATAAGAGTAAGGAGCGTGATGAATCTAAAGATAGGTACTTAGTTAAAAAGCTCAATAATGAAAGTTACTGAAGCACAATTTTCTTACCCCCAATAACAATTATGGTAATAAATTAACTTAATAGCCATATTACTAAACTAATTGTCCAATTTATTTAAATAGGCTTCTTTTATAACTTTTCAACACAACGCGGGACTTCCGATAATGCAAATTAGTGCTTTACGACCAGTTAAGCGATCGTAAACAAAACTTAATCACTGACATGTTGTCAGGTAAAATAGTGGCAGCCCGCAGACTTTGTTCCACTCTATATTTTTATCTAATCTAGACCATATAGCTTTGTTAATGGGCGTATTTTCCACGGGTGCTCCCGGTTTTTCGAAAAAACACTATGGTGGTAAATCTTATTTCTTACTGATAATATTATTAATGCGAAAGTTTGTGAGTATGGATGCGTAGATGTTTGTTACTCTTTCACGCTTGGATCTGAACGGCTATACAGAGATAGATTAAAATCTTGAATTGCACATAGGCTACATTTTAACCCGGAAATTAGTTCCCATGGAAAGCGGGCATCAGCTACTAAATATATGTTACTAGCTGATGCGCGCGGCTTCGCCCGCGTGAAATTTGGTTCCCGTTCCCGCTTCCCGTGGGAACATTTTCCTAAGTTAAAAAGTAGCCTATGTGTTATTCCGGACTATACTCTATCCCTGTGCCAAATTTCAGCCAGATCCATTCAGCCGTTAGAACGTGATTGAGTAACAAACATCCAAACATCTTCACAAACTTTCACATTTATAATATTAGTAGGAAGTAGAATACCAACCAAATATATACGTTATACACATATATTTAGTGTGATATGGTTTAGCGCCCACGGCCGACGATAAAATTATTTAATGCCTATTTTTTGTAGTAAAAATTAAATTGATTGCAAAAGTGCAACGCAAACTTTACATCCTAGAAAACGTCGGTCAGCAATCAAACCGAAAATAAATCCACCTGATTATCAGTCCTAGCCCGTTCGCTCGAAGTTTGCCGTTTGCGTAGAGGCGTAGTAGCGTAGTAGGTGAAGTGACCGGCAAACTTAGAGCGAACGTGTTGTACAATACCCGGCAAACACCTTGAGCATCGCGTGAGGTGGTGGGAGAAAGTTTGCGCATGTACACTTACGTGCAAAAATATTGTGTCATTGAAAAACTACTTATTTTTTTTATTAGTGGCATTTTATTGTGTTAGCAGCTTACACAATAACAGTTAGCTAATAACTTTTTAGTTGGTGGTATAGAGAGAAAAGAGATCACGAAAGTCAAGGTCGTTGCTCAAGAAGTTTGCCGGTTACTGTACGAGGCATGTCTATCTTGCCTACTCTGCAGCTCACGGTTAAGTAAGCTTTATGAGGATTCCGATATCGCACTATAAAAAAATATAAACGATCGAATTGAGTACCTCCTCCTTTTTTGAAGTCGGTTAAAAAAAGACCTAAATTTAGTTCACATAATTTTACGTAAACTGGTATTTTAAAACAATTAGCCGTTCCCCTTTCTAGTTGTGTCGTAATAATAATGTCAATTCGTTTTATTTTGCTCCCTCGTATAATTAAATTTGGTGGTTTAAGCTTATAATGACGCACAATTAAGTAGTTCAAAGATCTAATTAAACGATCAAACTGTAATTCATACAAACCTGTCATTTAGTTACGTTTTATTTATGAGTAATTTGAGGAAAATAAAAAGTTTTAGGACAGGGTTTATAGCCTCTTTAGTAGAGGTTTAGTTAAGAGGGCTTTTGAATTGTAATAAAAGTTATTTTCTAAACATTTGTAAAGAAGGTAAGATGTATTAACGTAGTCAACAAGGCTGCCTTGGTGACTGAGGCAACAATGATCTGTCAGTATCAATGAATCCGAAATATTACTAAAACAAGCTGAACCTAAGAACGGCAGCAGGCTGTTCTGTCCTGCGGTATCCTTCCGAGGGCTTACCCGGGGCTCCCAACCGTAGGCTTAACAGGACACATGAGGCTTTTAGTCGGTAGGAGTCCGGCATAGCATCTATGTAGGATTTTCCTCACATTACAAAAAAGCAGGCAGTTCTATGACTGTATAGTTATGCACCGTTTTATGTTTTGTTTTGTGACATTATAACACGCACTTCCGTTCCGGTTGTCTTTATGTCGAAACTGCCATTGTTACATACATACATCTATCAAAATTATGATCCAATAATACTAAAAAATACGATAAAACTAACTTCCTTTTGATCAATCGCAAACCGGAAGTTCCAAGAATACTTCGTGGATCTTTCTGATAAGTTATATTTCTGAAGCCGGGGCCACATTAAAGAAAACGTCAATGCCCATCATCGCGATAAATATTGCGCTAATTATGGCGTTAATTCTTAACGTCACCATTTGAGTAGTGTGGCCGCTTCAACATAATAATTCTCGCGTGAATGCCCATTCTTGGCGTTAAAATTGACGTTAAGTGTGACCGAATTAAATTTTACAAAAATACCTTAGCTCCTTAAAAATATACTGCTCGTTCGCTCTAACTTTGCAGCTCGGCTCCATATTAAAGTCGAATTTTTAATTAGACGAAGTAAATTGGCAGCAACTAATGTCACTTCTTCATATATAGTCTTATAGACTTTATATAGTCCGTTATAGTCCGTTCATAGTTAATTTACCTCTAGCTGTGAGGTTGGCTTTACTGATTTTCGTGTTACCATACTAAGCTTTTTTTTCTCCCATGTACTCCAACCTTAAGTCGAGACTTATTTTCTTCTTTTGCTGCCGATTTTTCAGGCGTGGAAATTATTTGAGATGTGGAAGCAGCACCATTGCCCTCCTTGGTGATGGTGATGAGTGTCTTTTTTTAATTACATAGCCATTTTATGTAAATAAAAATGAAACTTCAGAAAAATCTTACAGCAACAGAACTACGTATTTAGTAATGTTAATTATACTGACTTATAGATATTTACATAAAAAAAACTCTCAGTCTTAACGGTTCCATCTTAAAATCTCCCCTAATATGCGGTATAATGTCTGAGGCTGGCACTCATAGGGGGACTTTACTGCAATACCAACTTACTGCACGTTCGCTCTAACTTTGCCGCTCGGCTCCATACTAAAGTCGAATTTTTAATTAGACGAAGTAATTGACAGCAATTAATGTCACTTCTTCATACAATGTTGCTTATTTTCTATGACGAAGTGACATTAGCTACTGTCAATTTACTTCGTGTAATTAACAATATGGGTATACGCCTCTACGCCAACGGCAAAGTTAGAGCGAACGGGTAGTACAGAAAACGATCTGTCAGAGGTAAATAAACTGTGAACGGACTATACAATGTTGCGTATTTTCTATGACGAAGTGGCATTAGCTACTGTCAATTTACTTCGTCTAATTAACAATTCGGGTATAGGTACGCCTCTACGCCAGCGGCAAAGTCAGAGCGAACGGGTAGTACTGAAATGTATCTATATATATAATACTGGCACAGAGAAAATATACCGATAAAAATACCGATTATCAAAACGTGTTTATTCTTTAATTACTACCTTATTTTTATAAAAGAAGAACCTAGAATTTACATTTAACATTTTATTTGAAGGATTGAATTCAATGTCCTTCACCTGCAACACGCTGTCATGTCATGTTATTGCAACAAACCCTACAAAGAAAAAAATCATTGCGATGAGGAATTGGGTTTTTATTTTTTCAGGTCCTTAGCGAGCTCCGGGGGAACCTCCCATCTTGCTCCCCCGAGGAGAGCCGCCGAACGGTTCTCGACGGGAACAATCTTTGGAAATTCTTTGGCTTTCGGCCGAAAGCCAAAGAATTTTCCCGGCTTTCCGGATTCCCGGAGGAATACCACCAGGTTTAATGGGTAGGACGGCCCCGTTCCGGGACTTGGAGCCCCACACCCAGCTGTTTTACATGATAATTTTGCAATCCAATATGGCCGCCGCGCCGAAATTTCAAAATTTCATGATGGGTACCGTTTAAGGAGGTTTTTGGTATGCTGAGTACGAATTTCGGGTTAATTTAGAGATCCAATATGGCCGCCGCGCCGAAATCACAAAATTTCATGATGGGTATCGTTTAAGGGGTTTTTTGGTATGCTGAATACGAATTTCGGGTTAATTTAGAGATCCAATATGGCCGCCGCGCCGTTATCACAAAATTTCATGATGGGTATCGTTAAAGGGGTTTTTTGATATGCTGAGTACGAATTTCGGGTCAATTTAGAGATCCAATATGGCCACCGCGCCGTTATCACAAAATTTCACGATGGGTATCGTTTAAGGGGTTTTTTGGTAGGCTGAGTACGAATTTAAGGTCAATTTTGCAATCCAAGATGGCCGCCGCGCCACCGTTGTAAAATTTCATGTTGATACCGTATAAGGGGTTTTTTGGTATGATAGCGTTATAAGCAGAGGCTGTAATTATCAAAGCGAACGTGTGTCATACGACGTTTTATAACATATTTGCGAGGAAACAAGGAAATAAATAAAACGGGGACATTCATAAACTAACAAAAAAACGTAGCAAAAAATAGCGATAATAAAGCGCGCGGAATTTTACTTGTTCACAACGCTTTCTTTTTTTCTTATTTCTTAAGAGGCAAAGGCACAAAAACAGCCAGTATTATTAATAAAGTAAATTAATATTGTTTGTATTGGTTTCACATAAATGGTTGTAATTTATTGTCAAAATTAATTAAATTAAACAATTACATGTTTATTTTATTATATTTTATCTCCCAAAGTTAATTTTATTCATAAAATGTTCACCACTTTTCTGACATAAAAACTCTTTGCTAAGATTTAAAAAAAGTACCGTTCGTTTTAGACGCAATCGTCCGTTTTACTTTACATTACCGGACTAGGCCGTAATGAGATACATTACGTTAGTGAAATGGGTCAAATAAGAGACTCTTTACGAGCAAATGTGTTATAAAATGATTTTATAGTAATTAGTGTGTCTCTCAGCGAATGTAATCACAAAATAATACTCACAAACTTCTAAAATCGATACAATTTTCGATAGATTAGATGCAAGACTCAGTTCATAATAAGGCCTCACTGAGAGCGGGAGCGGGGCGGTGCCACTCGGCAGGTGCGCAGACGCACGTGCGCCACAGCTTTTGACGCCCGCCGTCTCCAATATGGATTAACTCAATATGATTTTTGATCTATATACCGATGTTAATGAATTGTTTGGGGAGCGAGGAACTGGAGCAAAAGGTGTTTATAGTTTTTTTTTTGTTTAGGAATTTTGTTGGTGATAGTATCTTCAAGTAGGAGCGTAGAAAACTTGAAGTAGGTAGAAAAACTAACATTACGTTATGTTATTAGGTTGAATTATCCTTTAGTGCTTAAGTGCAAGTTATTTAGAAGAAGGATTCATTACAAAATAAACTAGAATTGGACTACTTTTTAGCAAAGACTTCTATATAAACTGAGGTAGACATGCCATACGCACCGATTTTTGAAACCTATAAACTGAGCTAATTAGCAGCGTTGCTCGCACTGTTTATGAGTCAAAACTTCGAGAGTAGGTACTTGGCTTGCAATCGGAGTCCATACGCCTTCTCTTTTACCTACTCTTGTTCTATTCGTATATTGCTATTGTGGTGACAATTACGTAAATATTATTTATAAGTAAGTGTAGTCTTAGCGATGTGTGTGTTTGAGGATTGCTTTTGAAATCTCGTTTGTTAGAGTACGGCGCGTCTACCTCAGTTTAAATAGAAGTCTTTGCTTTTTAGACGACTTCAAAAAAGGAGGAGGCTCTTAATTGACTGTATTTTATTATAATTGTTACCTCAGAACTTGTGGCTAAGGGAACCAAGTTTAATGATTCTTAATTTTAATCAGTCTACTAGAGATTACGGAATATGGACCGGTAATGCGGTGGATTCGACGTTGGTTAAACATTCGTTAGCTTATAATATCATTGCTCACTACCATGTTAAATCAATACCGGATTCACCTCATTACCGGGTCCGTGAACAGCGACAAATAATCAAACGTAAAGAAGGAGTTTGTTATTCCTGCATTTAGTGAGCTCTTTTTGAAATTGCCAAATTAAGAGGAAATAAGATGTGGAATGTAAATGTTATTCCCAACGCTATCTCTGAAAATGGACACGCTAATACGCCGAGTTAACAAATTTCATGGCCTTATAGGTTTCAAGACGAAAAGAATGCAGTTTTTACTTTTCCGTTGTTGAGCGCATACCTAATCAATTAAGAAGTTCCAAGACTATTGAAAAGCATACCTGCTCAACCGAATTATAGGTAATGAATTTGAAACAATGTAAAAAAGTGATGATAATTCTAAAGACAGTTGTCGAATTTGCTTTGGTCATTTTTATACGGAATGACTCTTAATGACCCATTCATGATTAGCGAACTTGGAGCATTCTTTTTTTAAACAATCAATTAAAATTCTACTGGTACAGTTTCAGTTACGATTGGTTGGAGGAGGTCATTACCCTGCTTATTTTTTTATGGTTCTTTTTTTCTTTGTCTTTATTCGGAGCAATGACCATCAAACCTCCTAACCCTATGCAGAGGACCCCCAACTATTGAGTAGATTTTTAAATATTTTAGATTATTTTTGGCGGAACCAGCAACACATATTGCATAAGACGACTACTGTCAACGGACATCCGATAATAGCGTAATGCTAAATAGACGACTACTGTCAACGGACATCCGATAATAGCGTAATGCTAAATAGACGACTACTGTCAACGGACATCCGATAATAGCGTAACGCTAAATAGACGACTACTGTCAACGGACATCCGATAATAGCGTAATGCTAAATCAGTCAGTGTTACAAATAAATATTGTAGAACAGTGCAGGTGGTGTTATTGAAATAGATGCAAAAAGGACGCTAATATAGAGAAAGATGCAAGTTCGCGATTAAAATAATTACGAAATAAGTAGAGAACGTTGAAAGCTACGAAACCGAGACATTACTGCGGTTACAATACATTTTTACTGCACCTGCTAGAAAATATTACGCTATTTAACGCTCCGATAACAATGTTGAAACGTTAAATATATAATAGTAGTCCACCATTACGAGATGATGAGGCAGGTCTCTATGCCATTCAAATTAAGCCTCGAACTGACTCTGAATATCTGGTCTTTATCATTGTTATACTAAGTGCATCTCTCATTATAGGTTTTTTATCTGTGTGTAATTGTGTACCCATAATTTCTACATCGTGTCTGTATGTAACTTATCAGAAATAAAGAACGAGGTTGGTCCCAACTCTAGGTGAGGCCGCAGTGTTAGCCGTAGGTGTGTTGGGAGTTCTGGGGTATCCTTCCGATGGCTTACCCGGGGCTCCCAGACGTACGCTGTTAGGCAGAATGTGGTTTTTTAGTCGGTAGGAGTCCGGCGTAGCATCCATGTAGGATTACCTCGCGTAAAAAAAGTAAAGAAGGAGATAGTGAAGAGGGCTTTTTATGGTATACCTTTTTTTAAAGCGAGGATAGAATACATACACAATACATAGATGGTTTTCTGTGCTATTGAGTCGACAATGGCTCAATACGATTGGCTGCCGGCCATGGCTTGTACCCATTGCCATTTGTCTCACATTTATTTCACCAGTAAATTTTCCGCTACGCTTTTAAGTTGTACGACCGAGAATTGGCGCCTTCGAATTTGAACACGAGACTTCAGCATTTCAGTCTCCCGTTTCTTATTCACCAATATTTAACAGATTTTATTGTTGTTACTCACGTTTCCATATTTCTATCTTGATCTAAATGTCTTTCTTGTCACGTCACAAATTCACGACCACGAATTTTATTGTTTCCTCGACTCTTTGAATGCTTATAATGGAATACTTTGTTGTAAAAATGTTATAGCGCCATTATAAACTAGATGCCAGATAAGTGGTATTAAAATTATTAAAACACTAGCTGACCCGCGCAACTTCGTTTGCGCCACATAAGAGAGAGTATTACCTGTTCCCGTCGCATTTACTCCCGTAGCGTCTCGTCGTTAATATTCAATACTACGTGAGAGAGAGAGAGAGAGAGAGAGAGTAAGGTTTCTCGTCGCGTGTATCCCCGTCGCATTATTTTTAAGAACAATTTTGTTGATCTGAATATGTCTTGGTCTTAGGAATCTATTTGTAGGAATCACTATACACACAGGACTCCACTTTACGTGTGACAATGGCGATATCGGTTGAGTGAAAGAGGTATCACGTGGCATTATTATAGAAAAAAATTGATTGCCATTAAAATGCTCATTGTGCACCAACCCAAAGATAGACACATGCCATCGCGCAATTTTTTTAGAACTTTTTTAAGAGAAACTATTTTGTAGTACATATTTTTTACATAACTATAAATATTTACGCAGCACACGCAACGAAGCTCTCAAAAGGAATAACATTTCCCCCGTTTTTGAAATATTTACTATTACTGCTCCACTCCTATTCGTTGTAGCGTGATGCTATATAGCCTATGACACTCCTCAATAACGAAGCTTTCTATTGGTGAAAGAATTTTTAAAATCGGTCCCGTAGATCCCGAGATCCCTTACAATTTAACAAATATACAAACACACCAACTTTACTTCTTTATAATATATTATAGTACCTATATTATAGTATAGATTTAGATTATAAATTACTGCTAAATGCATTTATTTATGCTTAAAGTGACCCGTTAAAATAGTATCTAGTATCTAGATCACGCTGCTACTCAATGCAAATGTAAATAGTTGAGAACTTCCCTATTACCTGCTCTACACTCCTTTTTCTTGAGGATTGCGATTTTTAACCGACTTCAAAAAAAGGAGGAGGTTCTCAATTCGTCTGTATGTATTTTTTTTATGTATGTCAAGCGATATTTCCGTCAATTATAGACGGATTTCAAAATTTATTTTTTTGTTGAATAGGGTTTACTTCTGAGGTGGTCCCATTTTCATCAGGTCAGGATCTGATGATGGGATCCAGGAGAAAACGAGGGCAACCACCGAAAATTGTAGGGACAACTAGTGCACTTGTTAACTTTTTAATTAAGTGCTTTAATGTTTTACACTTTAATGAAGGTCTGGAGTCGACCTGATGATAGAGTCGAAAGACAGTCGAGGGCATTCCTTAACAATTTACAGCAGTTACCTTGTGTTTGGGCTTGATTGATTAGTATTGATGAGAACTTTGCACCTAGATTGATAGATCCGCCTTCAAAAAAAAAAGGAAGTTCTCAATGTTTTATGTATGTTCACCGATATTTCCGTCAATTATAAACGGATTTAAATTGTTTGCTTTCTTGAACAGGGTTTACTTCTGAGGTGGTCCTATTTTAATCAGATCAGGATCTGATGATGGGATCCAGGAGAAATCGAGGGCAACCACCGAAAATTGTAGGGACAACCAGTGCATTTGTTAACTTTTTAATTCAGTGCTTTAATGTACTACAATTTAATGAATATCTGGAGTCGATCTGATTATGGAACCGAAAGACAGTCGAGGGAAATCCTTAACGATTTACAGCAGCTACCATGTGTTTGGGCTTGATTGATTTGTATTGATGAAAACTTTTACCTAGATAGATATATTATTTTTCGGTTCACCCGTCACTTAAAATAATGAAAAAAAAATTTTCAATAAAAAATAAAACCGACTTCCAACAAATCCTGAAAAATAAAATTTACTTAGCGCAACGCAAAATGTATTTTGATTTATCAGATTTTATTCAATATAGTATTGAAGTTGGTGCCATGAATAATACCTACATAAACCTATGGGTTTACTTGGCGCCGACTTCAATATGATATTGAATAAAATCTGATAAATCAAAAAACATTTTACTTTGTGCTAAATAAATTTTATTTTTCAGGATTTGTTGGAAGTCGGTTTTATTTTTTATTGAATTTTTTTTTTATTATACTTACTTACTTATTTATCCTTTACAATTATTTTTATTAGATTAGGTTATCCTTGACTAATCTACGTTTAGATTACTGTCAAATCAAGTAGGCTATTACATTTTTAACTACCTACTAAGTTTTAAAAAAGTCCGAAGTTATATCTGCGAAGTGTAATTTATACACAATCATTTTATAATGAACTCCTTAATTCTAAGTCCACGGTACTCCGGTAATTAGACTAGGAACAATACAATATGTACAGTTACAGTATTAAGTCACAGCTTACAAAGCTGAAGTCACGCCACCGTCACATCTAGTTCAGCAACACAATAGACGTCGACATGGTGGTAAGTCACCGTAGACAAGTTAAGAAGCACGTTGTCACAATGTCACTCGACACTGGAGCTAACCTGTCTTTCATGTAATAGTTATACACATACATACATATATATAGTCACGCCTTTATCTCCGGAGGGGTAGCCAGAGGCATAGAATACGCCCACATTTCACCTTATAGTTTTATATCCCACGTAATAGGTGGTGAACCTATTGCCGTGTTGAAATGAACAGCCGCAGGTCGCCGCGACCCGGCGTTGAAATTTTCAAGCCACCCATTAGGGCCTTCAACTTGGCTAAACGATTGTCATTTTACTAACAACCGGGTTTCATTTCGAGTTTTCCTTCTCTACGCCATGGATCTTTTTGCGAAAGTGTTCCCTTAGTCGCCTCTTACTACACCCTCGGGATGTATTGGGGTGGCGACATTTTGTACTCTTACCCGTCGCAATACGGTACCCCATCGCCACCCGGGGTAATAGTTATAAGGCAGAGTTTGCATAGATATGTAAAGTGAGTTCATTTCTTACTTTGGTGAACTAAAACCATTCTTACCATAACTAAGTGCATACTTTTTAGTAGGAGATAGGTGTTCTACTCGTCTGACGCAGTACGCCAAATATAGACCCTTGAAAATAAATTGTTTAATCCTTGCGAATAGGATGTCCACCCGCCAGATAGACCGACAACCTAGTAAAGGTCGCAGGCTGGGACTGGATGCGAAAGGCACAGAACCGTGTACTGTGGCGTGAACTGGAACTGCTTTTTTTTTTTTTTTTAACGTGAGGGAAAATCCTCTTAGGATGCTATGCCGGACTCTTACCGACTAAAAAACCTCACGTAACGCCCAACAGCCTATGGTTGAGAGCCCCGGGTAAGCCCTCAGGAAGGATGTCCCGTGACTCCCAACAGACCTACGGCCGCCAATGCGGCCTCGCCCAGGGGGTGGTTCGGGTGCAATCCCGCGTCTATGGGGGATTTCGGGTGTGACCCCGCTTCTAAGGGGGGGCGTGCGTGAGTGCTCACGTCACGCTGCCGTCATGGGCCTGCTTCTGTAAGGACGGTGAGCAGCCCTCTCACCGTCCTCAGACCCCCGGTCATGGAGGCCGATAGTCCTCGGCGAAGACACGTCGGTGGCGCCCAGGGCGCCGACTGCGGAACTCGGGTGGAAGAGTTCTCTCCCGCACCCGGCCCGCCGCCTCCTTCGCGAGCATGACCTGCTCGCAGAAAGAGGCGGCGCAGTCCCACTTACTCCCGCTGGAGAGCATGGCTCGCACCATGGCCTCAAGCGAGAGAGTGTCCACGCCCAGACCCACTACGAGGACCTGTCGCTGTTGTGCCCACGCCGTGCACTCCACCAGCGTGTGGAGCGCCGTGTCATCGCTGCGGTCCTCGCAGTGCCGACACTCGGCCGTGGTTTCCCGGTGTTTTCGCCACAGATACCTACCGAAGCTACCGTGCCCGGCAAGCATCTGTGTCAACCGGTAGGAGAGAGCACCGTGTCTTCTCTCCAGCCACTCGTCCATGACCGGTCTGACGGCCGCGATTGTGGCGAATCCCCCCTTTGGTTGCTCAAGTCGCATCTTCCATGTCTCCAGGGTTTCCTGGTGGAGCAGGGTCCGCTGGGCCTCGATTTCTCGAGACGCAGGCCTTTGGCCCCGCTCCAGCGCCTCCTTGCGCCATCTGAACAGTGACGCAAGGGCTCTCGCTTCCAGGTCCCATGGAGGGGTCCCGGCTAGGAGACATGCCGCCTCACCGGAGATCGTGCGGTATCCTCTTATCACCCTGACGGCCATCACTCTCTGCGGGCTCATCAGTCTAGCCACATTGCTGGCCGTCAGGGTCTCCGCCCATACGGGAGCCCCGTACAGGGCCATGCTTCGCACGATCCCAAGGTACAGTCTCCTGTAGGGAGCGTTGGGTCCCCTGATGTTGGGCATCAGCCGCGCAAGTGCGGCCGATGCTCCCTCAGTTTTGGGACCAAACTTCGGAAATGATGTCCGAAGTTCCACCGGCCATCGAGTACGAGCCCCAGATACTTCATCGAGGGCTCGATGCCGATGCTGACGCCCCCCACCTGTAGGCTGGATCCCGCAGGTGGCCCCATCCGAGGTCCGTGGAAGCACAGAGCCTCGGATTTGTGAAGGGCGACCTCAAGACCCAGCCGCCGAATCCGACCCACGACCTGAGCAACCCCTGCCGTGGCCTTAAGTGCTGCGGCACGGTGCGTTGCTCCCCGCGCCGTAACGAGGGTGTCGTCGGCGTAACACGTTACGCCGACCCCTCTGAGCAAAGGACCACGCAGCACCCAGTCGTAACCGATGTTCCACAGGAGCGGCCCTAAAACCGATCCCTGTGGAACACCGCACGACACATCTCGCCGACCCGGCCCCAGCCAGCTCGGGTAAGTTATGGCTCTCTCGGAGAGATAAGCCCCGACAATTCGACGGAGGTAGGGAGGCACTCCATGATAGATAAGCGCCTCCCTGACGCAGCTCCAGGGCAAGGTGTTGAATGCGTTGGCGATGTCGAGAGACACCGCCACCACCACCTCACCCTGTGAGACTGCTTCCTCCGTCAGGCCTCTAATGCGCATGATCGCGTCCACGGTGGAGCGTCCCTGACGGAAGCCAAACTGGCTATCCGCCAGATCAGGCCCCACGCGTGTGAGGTGCCCGACGAGGCGTTGTGCAATAATGCGCTCAAAGAGCTTGCACACCTCGTGAACTGGAACTTTTAAAGGTTGATTTGATTGTTTGATTGCGGATAGCCTACACCCAACACCTCCTAGTAAAGTAAAGAAACCCTCTCATGAATACTGCTATATTTCGACTATCTACTCAACATAACAAAAGTTTACACATATTTTGACGTAATCTAATCTGGCAATCTGTACTTTAGTGCGACAATTCACATGGAATATGCAATGGTGAACCAGCTTACAATAACGGTTAACCCTCAAGATCAACACGAAATCCAAAGTCATCATTTTAATTAAAATACTTGGTTTGCAGTCTCGCTGGCTTAAAGGACTTCAACAATTAACAAAGCATGTCCACCGAATGAATAACAAGAAAAAAAATGGCGGATTACCACTCCCCTATTTGCGGTGAATAAGTACACGGCGTATGGCAACTTGCCTGTAGTGTTGTAAGTAAAGGAACGCGCAAGTACAATCAGCCGGAAACGGAAGGCGCGTGTTTCGCGATCTCTCGGCGAAATTCGGGCGGCAGCTGCGTACGCGCCGCTCCACCAGCTGCTATCTAATAGGTCATTTCCGTTTTGTTTACGGTGTTGTGAAGACGTCTGAGGTCGAGATACATAATGCTAGAATTGCCTAATTTCTCTAATTCTAGCTTGCAATAGAATAGAACAATTCTATTATGTAACATTCATTGTAAAAGTGCTACATTGCTGATACGTGGACACTTTACAACACGCGTCCAAATACCTCCTTTTGCCAACCTGTTAAATTGTTCATATCGGTTTTCTTGACAGCATGTGTCCGAATTTTAGGGTTAATTTATGTGGGTAGTTTTTATCGTTACCTATAAATAAGTACTTATGATAAGTTGCACATATGCATATTCTTAAATGACTTCAATTAGCCTAAATCCTTTCGTAAATGATTCAGTAGGCCTGGAATATACCCTCAAAATCGCCAAATGAAGAATGGTGTGAACTAAACTTGATGTCACTTTGAAAATTAAATTCCTCAACCAGGATATACATCAGGAAATGTAAGTGGTCGACATAGCCCGCAGAGTAAGCATGTTATATGGCAATGGGCTGGCTATATTTGTCGACTAGCTGAGCCCGCAACTTCGTTTACGTCACATAAGGTGTATGAAAGGAAAGGTATTTCTTCATCAGAGTCATCAAGCAGCGTCTGAAACTGCCCTGTTTGCTTAATCATAAAAGAGCTTAATGATAAAGTCTATTTTAAAACAATTCAGTGAATTGTTTAAAAATAGTCTTAATCATTAAGCTCTTTTATGATTAAGCCAACACGCCAGTTTAGGTTCACTCACATTCAAAGAAACCCCTACAATTAAAATTTTCAAAATATCTGATTCTTAAAAGTGTTATAACTCTTTTATTTCTAAACCGATTTACATAAAACAAACGCTAAATGTTAACTGGAGCAAACCTCAACACAATAAAAAAAACCGCATTACAATCGGTTGAGCGGTTACTGAGATTAGCGTGCACAACCGTACAGACAAACAGATATACAGACATACAGACAAACAGACAAAAATTCTAAAAATCATTGTTTTGAGTTCTATTGCGTTCATAAAGCCCCCCTCTAATATTTTTTCTTATTTATCTTCCATGTACAGACAGCGACCTGTTACGATTTTTTAATATGTATTGATAAACCAATCATAAGCTGACTAAGTGGGTACTGGAGTGTGGTTTGCGATTTGGCAAAAGTATGGGCACAGGGAGGGACAGCATACGGAACGATTTATTCTTAAACTGATTCATAATCTGAATTCTAGATGTGGAGATAATAGAACTCTATACTTACCTGCCCTATTCACGATAGAGTAAACTATATATATAAATAAAACACAGTAAAATGATGCACTATTTTCAGCTGACAGTAAGTTTATTATCCCACCGCTAGGGTTGCGTTTTTACTCAGAGTTATATTTAGATTAATATTTATAATTATAAAAAGTGCAATGGCATTTTATTTTTAGCTGCCTGTAGGGGATTTAACACAAGCTTCCGTCAATTTATCACCTGGATTTGAAAAAATGATCATCCAAGACAGTTGATTGCATAAGGGAATACAAAGTTGTGAAGAAAAAGTTCTCTCTTTAATTTAGGGATGCGCTCGTTCAAACTGCCACGACGCGTGCTTAAAAATATATTTAATAAAAAAATATTGTTTGTGTCTGTGTAACTGCGACACTAATTCTTGTGTTTTATTAATTATTGTATGTAGTTCAAAGAAAACCATATATAGTTGTTATGTTTTTTTTAATTCCAATTATATATACTTACGTTTTATATGTGTCAAAATGTTGCGGTCCTTCCAGATTAATTTAGCTTGTTTGCGGCGAAAGGAAATTTAATAAAACATTAGGATTTATGAGCCCATGACTGTAGCAGGAAGCATCTTTAACTCTGACTAGACATTAGTGGTTTCCTCCTAGTAAAACTCTGTCTGCGGTGACTTTTAATTAGCACTTAACCTATTTTGTGTTCTTTGTCCAACGAGACAGATATCTTGTAGAAGAAAATAAATTTTGATTACCTTGAGAGAGTCGAAATTCTGCTTCAAGGAGTTGTAAGACTTGCTGCTCTTGTAGGAGCTCTTGAAAGAACTGTTGACATACATAGGGTATGTATAATATATGGTTTTAATTTCACCTCTATACTTACCTGTACGCGTTCTCGAAGTACAGGATTTTTATAACCCCTAAGGGACCAGACAAGCTCACGGCCCACCTGGTGGATAGTGGTCACCAAGCCTATGAAAGTTTGCAATACCTGAGGTGCTACACTGGCACTGCTGACCACGAAACTAGCCTTGCTAGATGGACCAAAAAGTCTATGAATATGGATTCGATTTTTCCTTTTGAGGTACGAAACCCTAAAAACATGAATTCTTCAGTTAAATATGTGTTCATTACAAATTTAACCGAAGCCAAAGATACTTTTAGACCGTAACTTTTTGCTGAATCACTTGAAGTTAACCCCTCGGCGGTGAAGTGCACATGTCAGTAAAAAGTAATTCGATTACCCTCGGCGGCTCCTCTCCATCTGTCGGGCTTCGGCTCTCGGCTTCGGCTCTCGGCGCAAAAAGCCACGCGTCCAAATACCTCCTTCCGCCAACCTGCTTCCGCTACTCAAACATTGCTATCGCGCTGTTAATTGTTCATATCGGTTTTCTTGACAGCATCTGTTCGGGCTTTTGTGTTTATTTTTGTGGGTAGTTTTTTTTTGTTACCTATAGATAAGTACTTAAGTTAATACTTGGATCTACGAGTTTGCGTCCCATTTTGATGTACTGTTGATTCTTTACTTTAAAATTGTAACATAATATATAAGGCATGTTCTGTACTTGTGTAGTATATTTTAATATCAGAATGGCTGGACCGATTTCGCAAACTTTTTGTGTTAGTCATAGCCAGGGCAAGGTTTGTATCCAAAAAAAATCTTATATCGGGTCAGCTTGAAGGGTCAGCTAAGTTTTTAATAAAGTCACATTTTTCAACAACTTCAATTACCACATACCTATCGTGTCGTAAATGATTTGTCAAAATTCGGTTTGGAATATTGTCAAAATTTCATTCGAGGCTTTCTGTAAGTAATTAAATAAATTCGTTGAGTTACATACAAAAAAAAAAAACATTCTTAACATTAGGACTCTAGGTAAATTATTTACAGTAAGTATTGAAAGTTAGCCAACCAAAATAACTGAACACATGCAAGAAGCACTATTTACGGACGTAACAAATCGACAAGGATGTTTCAAAATACCCAAAAAAAGCGAGTACCATATACATCTGGTAGTCAGTGATGAAATATTGACAGTCAAGGTATGAAATTACTCTGCGGAACTAACTTCAAAATTAGGGTCATCACTTACAAGTTTTGAGAGTGTATTATTTTCACAAGTGTATTTATTTTTACGGTGATAAATGTTGCAGATAGTTTTTCGATAAGATGTTATAAAACCAAGGTCGCCGATGACCTAGGTTTTAACCAGCTTACAGAAAAATGGTCACAAGTTAACTTGGATAAACTCTGCCTGTAACCACAGCTGTTGTAACCTAATCCTAATGTGTAAACCTGTCCCAAAACATGTGACAGTCTCACACATCTTATGCTAAAGATTTACAGTTCTAGAGGTGTACCTAGATAACTCAAAAATATTTCTTTCATATATTTCTAAGTACCTAGGTTCCTAATAGAAACCCAGAGATAGCTTTTTTTTAGCAGAAAATAAAAAGCATTAGCTGCCAATGAATACGACTTTATCTCAAACTAGCAGACGTCACGCGGTTTCACCCGCGTAGTTCCCGTTCCCGTGGGAATACGGGAATAAAATATAGCCTATGTTCACCGTCCAGTAGTTCCGGAGCCTATTCGTTACAAACAAACAAACAAAAAAACAAATCTTTCCTCTTTATAATATTAGTAAAGATGTAGAGTTTTAATATTCATAACGGGGCTAATTATGATGTGTGAACCCTAACTTCACCGTACTCATATTGATAGTTTTATAAACATGTTTGTTTATATGTTTCTTTTTATCTAAACACGCAGCTTGTAACTCGTAAGTGTGCTATCGTAGTAACGTGAATGAGAGTGTATCACAACATTTTATCGACTTTTTATCGAAGGATGTCTTAATTTACAGTATCGATACCACCTCGACCCCTGCTTTGAAGTGTATTTGAATATCGACGTCGAAGTATGTATTTTTGTATGCTTAAGTTTAAACAATGACATAAATACAGATATTTTAACAACATTCATATGCTATTTGCACACATAGTGTTACTGAAACTGTTGGAAATCCTGCGCAAGGTGAACACATGAACTCTTTCTTGCCCGTGGTAGGTACTACTGGTAGTACCACCGGTAAACAAATTACCCATGGTACCACCAAGCGATCAAGCTACCAAGAAAATCCTGTTTATTTGAAAAATCAGCAATGGCTACATTTCTCAAAATATTTTTTAGCAAATTCAAATTGGTGAACTGGATCGCTTGGTAGTACCACGGTTAATTTGTTTACGGATGGCGATACCAAGCGATCCAGTTGTACCACCTTGTACTTATATTCCTCAATTTGAATTCGCTTAATCAGTATTTTGCGAAATGTAATCATTGCTGATTTTTCAATTAACAAGATTTTCTCAAAACATAATTTACTTAATATTTTCAAAATCTCTGACTCTCTTTTCTTTTGTTACAGGTACGTACTCCAAGCATCTCCAATTTCGTCTCCGAAACAAAAAAAAAGGTATTAATTATAAAGAGGCTCTATGTAATCTTATTACAGCAGTTGTTACAAACTTGTGTAAAACGAGATTAGGTTGGTGGCGCGCTTTTTCTGCCGGTTTCCATTGTATTGGGGCTGTAATCCTATTGTATCCACACAAGGTAGCGCCTGGCGAAACCGCCTTATCTACAGTTATCTCGTTCACGGTAGCGAGAATAACAGATTAGGTAATCTATTCAGTTAATATAATCTGTTGTTGAATCGCGTCGTCACTGTCTGTTTGCGCCCTAATTTGTAAGGGATGGTATCAATTTGCGATAAAAACTTTTTTTTGTGTGCGTTTATCATATTGCGCTATCAGGGTAACAATTTTAATGTGATGTTGTAACTTTTTTGATAATGTTATTTGATTAAGGACAGATTTATATAAAAGGAGAATTTAATAACAATAAGTTTTAGTCCCGACTATGTCTAGGTTACCAAATTGTTAATTTTTTTCTGAAAAACGTAGGGGAGTGACGTCACCTTATCTACATACATACATACATAACATCACGCCTGTCTCCCAACGGGGTAGGCAGAGACTATGACTTTCCACTTGCTACGATTCTGGCAAACAACTTTCGCTTCTTCAACTTTCATAAGTGTCTTCATACATGCTCTTCGGTTAAGGGTACTCTTGACCTGGCCTTTTTTCAGAAGATTATCGATTTGATCGATATGAGTATGCCGAGGTCGACCCCTACCAGTTTGCTCATTCACTCTCGCTTCATAAATCTGTTTTGTCAGCCTATTTCCATCCATTCTCTCCACATGTCCAAACCATCTGAGCATCCCTTTCTCTATCTTAGTCACTACATCTTCTGTCATACCGCAATGTTCCCTTATCACACTATTCTTTACTTTATCCCTCAATGTCACTCCAGCTATACTTCGCAAACTTCTCATTTCCACTGCATTAATTTTACTTTCATGCTTCTCCTGCCACACCCAACTTTCACTACCATGTATAAGTGTAGGGACAAGCACTCCTCTATGTACAGCCATCCTTGCCTTTTTAGACACGTTCTGACTGCTCATAAAGGTGTGAATGGCTCCATTCACTTGATTTCCTGCCAAAACTCTTCTTTCAATATCATTGTCACACTTTCCATCTCTTGCAAATTTTGAACCCAAATATACAAACTCTTTCACCTGTTCCACGCTCTTTCCTTCGATCGATATCGAGCAATCAGTCATACATTTCTCTCTTTCAAAAACCATTACTTTTGCCTTGCTTACATTAACATTCATTCCTCTACTTTTAAGCGCATCGTTAATAATATATTAACCATCAATTGCAACTCATCCTCCGATAATGCCAGTATTACCTGATCATCAGCATAAAGGAGGCATTTGACGGTTAGCTCATTCATTTTTAATCCATACGCACACTCTTGTAGTTCTTTCAAGCAACTGTCCATGTATAGGTTGAACAGCCATGGTGACGCTACACAGCCTTGTCTCACACCTTTTTCGATGGGAAAAAAGTCTGTGCAAGCTCCATTGATCCTGACACAAGCACTGGAGCCCTCGTATAGAGATTTCGTATCAAGTTGCTGTTCACTCCATACATAGACAGTGTTGACTACAGTTCATTCCTCACCACTCTGTCACCTTATCTATTTAAAAGATATACAGGGAATTTTTTTTCAGATGGTGAGTAAGCTTTACTATAAAAACATATTTTACTTGGTCTTCCGTTAATTTAAGATACTATGTTGTCTGAAGGAAATAGTTCCTTTTTAAAGACTCATTCGGTTGGTATAATAAAATACAGGATTTTTTTTTCACATCTCCCAGGTTCGATTCTCGGCTCAAGCAGGTGATTTTTCAAAAATCTTTAAATGCAGTTTTACTTAATTTTGAAAATAAAGGAATTGTTTCCTTTCAGCAAAACTTGCCATTATCAATATTAAGGGTAGGTACTTTTGTTGAATTATGATAATCGCAAACCATACTTTATAGGTACATTACCACAACGCCAACCTCTACATCTTTGTCAATGTCACTATGATGAAAAATAAATATACTGTCATTCAATTATCTTGTCTTGTACACCGGTTTTTCATTTTCTTTCCATTTAATTGTAAACTATAAATAAATAGCTAATTTATTAAAGATAGAGCAGTATTTTATCAGGTTATGGGCCTATATTGCTCCTCAAATAATAAAATTAGTAATTTACCGAAATAGTTCCGCGATTAAGTTGGATAATCTCGAAAAGTGTGCAACCGCACCGCATAGGATTCCGTTATTTCAGCTTTTCAGCTTAAAAACGATAAATTATGGCCTCGCAATTAAATATGGCTACCATCGAGAAGCTGCTTGGCCGGGAAAACTATCCTACGTGGAAATTTGCAGTGAAAAATTACTTAGAACATGAAGACCTTTGGGATACAATAGAACCAAGTGCAGGTTATGTACAAGATGCAAAAAAGGACATTAAAGCTAAGTCAAAAATAATACTTTTGATTGACCCTATTAACTACGTCCATGTGCAGGAAGCGACTACGACGAAGCAGGTATGGACTAAACTAGCTAAAGTATTTGATGACTCCGGGCTCGGCAGAAAAGTAGGTTTATTAAGAGATTTGATCACAACATCGTTAGACAACAGTTCTAGTATTGAAGACTATATCAATAAGATTATGACAACAGCTCATAAGCTTAGTAATATCAATTTTGTAGTTGGAGACGAGTGGCTTGGTACTTTGCTGCTCGCTGGCCTCCCCGATACCTACAAACCGATGATTATGGCTATTGAGAGCTCAGGTGTGTCAATAACTGCTGATTTTGTTAAAACAAAGCTGCTACAGGATGTTAAAGTGTCAGATTCTTCGGCCTACTATGTTAATAAATCCAACAAGTCTCAAAATTTGTCAAAGTCTCACAAAGATTCACCAGAAAACTACCAAAAGAAAGGTCCCCGCTGTTTTAGTTGCAACAGATATGGACATTTTAGTAAAAATTGCTACTCGCAGAAGAAAAAGACATCAAATCTAGATAATTCCAAAAAAAATAACGGATATTATGCTGTTTTTTCAGTTGCAGAAACTTTGGACAGAACGCAATGGTACATCGACTCTGGAGCATCGCAGCATATGTGCAGAGAGCGAAAATGGATGTATGATGTTACTCCAACAACAGTAATTAATATAAAAGTTGCAGACAACAAGACAGTGGCAGTAGAAGGATGTGGTAGTGTGGATTTACAAATAAAAGACTTTGAAGGCAAATTTCAAACAATTCAAGTAAGAAATGTGTTATATGTACCTTCCCTGACAACTAATTTACTCTCTGTAAGTCAGATGACAAAAAATGGATGTGAAGTTAATTTTGAGAAAGACCATTGTAAAATTTATCAAAATAAGAAATTGATTTTGTCAACCATACAATACAAGAACATGTATGTATTAAAGAACTTTTCTGAAACTCCAGCATTGCTGTCAGCAGTAAATGAACATGATATTAATCTGTGGCATCAAAGAATGGGTCACAGACTTAAAGAAATTAGAGGACAGTGCAGAGGGGATAGAATTATCACAAAAAGGTAATCAGATTTGCACAACATGTTTGGAAGGTAAAATGAGTAGACTACCTTTTAAGGATATTGGTACTAGGGCCAGCGAACCTCTCCAATTAATTCACACCGATTTATGTGGTCCGATGGAAACTAGCTCTTTAGGAGGTGCCAAATACTATGTCACTTATATAGATGACTATAGCCGGAAAGTGTATGTCTATTTTATGAAAAATAAATCGGAAACCTTAGAAAAGTTTAAGGAATTCAAAAATTTAGTAGAGAATGAGACAGAGAAAAGAATTAAAGCAGTACGATCTGATAACGGAAAAGAATTTATAAATAGAGAATTTGAACTGTTTTTAAAAAAATTTGGCATTCAACATCAAACCACAAACCCGTACACACCAGAACAGAACGGATTAGCAGAACGAATGAATCGCACGCTTGTAGAAAGAGCTAAATGTTTAATTCTGAATTCCAGGCTTGACAAACATTTTTGGGCTGAAGCAGTATCTACAGCTGCTTACATAGTAAACCGATCACCAACCAAGGCCCTGGATTTCAAGACGCCATATGAAAAATGGTCGGGTAAAAAGCCAAATATTAAGAATATGAAAATTTTTGGATGTGATGCCATGGTGCATGTGCCCAAAGAGAAGAGGCAAAAATGGGATTCCAAAGCGGTCAGAATGATATTCGTTGGATATTGTGAGTACACAAAGGGGTACAGATTTTATGATAAAAAACAAAGAAAAATATACAAAAGCAGAGACGCAGTCTTTCTTGAACATACAATTAAAAACAATAGTGTTATTGTGCCACTATCAGAATTGCAGAAAAATCAATCTGATGATTCATCTCTAATGGAGGAAAGTAGCAGCGAGACCTCGACACCTGAGCACTCAAGCTTAAATAACACAACGCTGAAAAAAACATCTGATGATGATGATAGCTATCACACTGATAATGCTGATGATGACTACATACCAGAAAAAAAAATGAGTGATGTATCAACTCATAATATGACTTTGAGACCGCGAAAGAAACAAAATACCTACATGTGTGAGAGCTTAAATGAGTCTAAACAAGAAACAGCTTTATTGGTAAAAGAGCCAGATACTATTGAGGAAGCTCTTTCAGGCCCGGACGCTACACAATGGAAAGATGCCATGAACAGTGAATATGAGTCACTCCTGCAGAACAATACATGGTCATTAGTACTTCTACCAGAAGGTAAGAGAGCCATTCCATGTAAATGGGTGTACAAATTGAAGACTAATGCTGATGGACAAGTTGTACGATATAAAGCAAGACTGGTCCTTAAAGGTTTTATGCAGAAAAAAGGAATAGAGTATAATGAGATATTTGCTCCGGTTGTTCGTCATACTTCAATCCGATATTTATTAGCATTGGCTGTCAAGTACAATTTGTATATTGAACAAATGGATGCAGTTACAGCTTTCTTACAAGGGGATATTGACACAGAAATATATATGCTTCAACCACCATCATTTGATTATGGAGAGGAAGTGTGTAAACTAAATAAATCCATTTATGGACTGAAACAGGCAAGCAGACAATGGAATTTAAAACTTACATCTGCCTTAAAAGAACTAGGATTGAAAAGTACATCCGTGGATCCGTGTATATACCACAAAACATATAATGAAAACATTGTTTATGTACTCTTCTATGTCGACGACCTGTTATTATTCTACAATAATGAACAAATAGGAAAAGAAATAAAACAACAACTGAAATGTAAATTTGATATGAAAGAACTTGGTTTCGTGCATCATTTTCTTGGCTGGAGGATCAAACAAAGTCCATCAAGAAATGAAATTAGCATTGATCAGACTGCTTACATTGAAAAAATTCTAGAAAGATTCAATATGAGTGATTGTAATCCAGTTCATATGCCATGTGATCCTGCAGTTAAATTGATAAGTACAGAAAATAGAGAAAATATTCTTACGAACATTCCATATCAAGAGGCTATTGGAAGTTTACTGTATTTATCGCAAGGAACAAGGCCAGACATATGTTTTATTGTAAATAAACTAAGTAGTTTCAACAATAAACCAGAACAGCAGCACTGGTTAGCCATCAAGAGAGTTCTACGTTACATAAAAGGAACCAAGGATTATAAACGAATATTTAGTCAAAACAAAGAAGAGAAAAGGGTGTTTGGCTACTGCGATTCTGATTGGGCTTCAGATATTAATAGTCGGAGGTCTTGCACCGGCTACACTTTTATGTTTCAGGGTGCAACTATTTCCTGGTGTTCCAAACGCCAGAGCACTGTTGCCTTATCAACTATGGAAGCAGAATACATGTCACTTGCAACTGCTACACAAGAAGCAATGTGGCTTCGATATTTGGAGTCTGAGCTTCACCATGATATTGGATCAACACCCACTATTATATACTGTGATAATCAAAGTGCCATTAAATTTGCAGGTACTGAATCTTACTGTGCCCGCAGCAAGCATATTGATATCAGATTCCATTTTATACGACAAAAAATTGCCAAGAATGAGATGGAAGTAAAATATGTTGGTACAGAGAGTATGGTTGCTGACATCCTGACTAAATCCACTTCACATATGAAGATTGATAAATGTTCGAGAGCTATGGGTTTACGCTTAAAGGGAGGATGTTGAATTATGATAATCGCAAACCATACTTTATAGGTACATTACCACAACGCCAACCTCTACATTGAGAGCTCAGGTGTGTCAATAACTGCTGATTTTGTTAAAACAAAGCTGCTACAGGATGTTAAAGTGTCAGATTCTTCGGCCTACTATGTTAATAAATCCAACAAGTCTCAAAATTTGTCAAAGTCTCACAAAGATTCACCAGAAAACTACCAAAAGAAAGGTCCCCGCTGTTTTAGTTGCAACAGATATGGACATTTTAGTAAAAATTGCTACTCTCAGAAGAAAAAGACATCAAATCTAGATAATTCCAAAAAAAATAACGGATATTATGCTGTTTTTTCAGTTGCAGAAACTTTGGACAGAACGCAATGGTACATCGACTCTGGAGCATCGCAGCATATGTGCAGAGAGCGAAAATGGATGTATGATGTTACTCCAACAACAGTAATTAATATAAAAGTTGCAGACAACAAGACAGTGGCAGTAGAAGGATGTGGTAGTGTGGATTTACAAATAAAAGACTTTGAAGGCAAATTTCAAACAATTCAAGTAAGAAATGTGTTATATGTACCTTCCCTGACAACTAATTTACTCTCTGTAAGTCAGATGACAAAAAATGGATGTGAAGTTAATTTTGAGAAAGACCATTGTAAAATTTATCAAAATAAGAAATTGATTTTGTCAACCATACAATACAAGAACATGTATGTATTAAAGAACTTTTCTGAAACTCCAGCATTGCTGTCAGCAGTAAATGAACATGATATTAATCTGTGGCATCAAAGAATGGGTCACAGACTTAAAGAAATTAGAGGACAGTGCAGAGGGGATAGAATTATCACAAAAAGGTAATCAGATTTGCACAACATGTTTGGAAGGTAAAATGAGTAGACTACCTTTTAAGGATATTGGTACTAGGGCCAGCGAACCTCTCCAATTAATTCACACCGATTTATGTGGTCCGATGGAAACTAGCTCTTTAGGAGGTGCCAAATACTATGTCACTTATATAGATGACTATAGCCGGAAAGTGTATGTCTATTTTATGAAAAATAAATCGGAAACCTTAGAAAAGTTTAAGGAATTCAAAAATTTAGTAGAGAATGAGACAGAGAAAAGAATTAAAGCAGTACGATCTGATAACGGAAAAGAATTTATAAATAGAGAATTTGAACTGTTTTTAAAAAAATTTGGCATTCAACATCAAACCACAAACCCGTACACACCAGAACAGAACGGATTAGCAGAACGAATGAATCGCACGCTTGTAGAAAGAGCTAAATGTTTAATTCTGAATTCCAGGCTTGACAAACATTTTTGGGCTGAAGCAGTATCTACAGCTGCTTACATAGTAAACCGATCACCAACCAAGGCCCTGGATTTCAAGACGCCATATGAAAAATGGTCGGGTAAAAAGCCAAATATTAAGAATATGAAAATTTTTGGATGTGATGCCATGGTGCATGTGCCCAAAGAGAAGAGGCAAAAATGGGATTCCAAAGCGGTCAGAATGATATTCGTTGGATATTGTGAGTACACAAAGGGGTACAGATTTTATGATAAAAAACAAAGAAAAATATACAAAAGCAGAGACGCAGTCTTTCTTGAACATACAATTAAAAACAATAGTGTTATTGTGCCACTATCAGAATTGCAGAAAAATCAATCTGATGATTCATCTCTAATGGAGGAAAGTAGCAGCGAGACCTCGACACCTGAGCACTCAAGCTTAAATAACACAACGCTGAAAAAAACATCTGATGATGATGATAGCTATCACACTGATAATGCTGATGATGACTACATACCAGAAAAAAAAATGAGTGATGTATCAACTCATAATATGACTTTGAGACCGCGAAAGAAACAAAATACCTACATGTGTGAGAGCTTAAATGAGTCTAAACAAGAAACAGCTTTATTGGTAAAAGAGCCAGATACTATTGAGGAAGCTCTTTCAGGCCCGGACGCTACACAATGGAAAGATGCCATGAACAGTGAATATGAGTCACTCCTGCAGAACAATACATGGTCATTAGTACTTCTACCAGAAGGTAAGAGAGCCATTCCATGTAAATGGGTGTACAAATTGAAGACTAATGCTGATGGACAAGTTGTACGATATAAAGCAAGACTGGTCCTTAAAGGTTTTATGCAGAAAAAAGGAATAGAGTATAATGAGATATTTGCTCCGGTTGTTCGTCATACTTCAATCCGATATTTATTAGCATTGGCTGTCAAGTACAATTTGTATATTGAACAAATGGATGCAGTTACAGCTTTCTTACAAGGGGATATTGACACAGAAATATATATGCTTCAACCACCATCATTTGATTATGGAGAGGAAGTGTGTAAACTAAATAAATCCATTTATGGACTGAAACAGGCAAGCAGACAATGGAATTTAAAACTTACATCTGCCTTAAAAGAACTAGGATTGAAAAGTACATCCGTGGATCCGTGTATATACCACAAAACATATAATGAAAACATTGTTTATGTACTCTTCTATGTCGACGACCTGTTATTATTCTACAATAATGAACAAATAGGAAAAGAAATAAAACAACAACTGAAATGTAAATTTGATATGAAAGAACTTGGTTTCGTGCATCATTTTCTTGGCTGGAGGATCAAACAAAGTCCATCAAGAAATGAAATTAGCATTGATCAGACTGCTTACATTGAAAAAATTCTAGAAAGATTCAATATGAGTGATTGTAATCCAGTTCATATGCCATGTGATCCTGCAGTTAAATTGATAAGTACAGAAAATAGAGAAAATATTCTTACGAACATTCCATATCAAGAGGCTATTGGAAGTTTACTGTATTTATCGCAAGGAACAAGGCCAGACATATGTTTTATTGTAAATAAACTAAGTAGTTTCAACAATAAACCAGAACAGCAGCACTGGTTAGCCATCAAGAGAGTTCTACGTTACATAAAAGGAACCAAGGATTATAAACGAATATTTAGTCAAAACAAAGAAGAGAAAAGGGTGTTTGGCTACTGCGATTCTGATTGGGCTTCAGATATTAATAGTCGGAGGTCTTGCACCGGCTACACTTTTATGTTTCAGGGTGCAACTATTTCCTGGTGTTCCAAACGCCAGAGCACTGTTGCCTTATCAACTATGGAAGCAGAATACATGTCACTTGCAACTGCTACACAAGAAGCAATGTGGCTTCGATATTTGGAGTCTGAGCTTCACCATGATATTGGATCAACACCCACTATTATATACTGTGATAATCAAAGTGCCATTAAATTTGCAGGTACTGAATCTTACTGTGCCCGCAGCAAGCATATTGATATCAGATTCCATTTTATACGACAAAAAATTGCCAAGAATGAGATGGAAGTAAAATATGTTGGTACAGAGAGTATGGTTGCTGACATCCTGACTAAATCCACTTCACATATGAAGATTGATAAATGTTCGAGAGCTATGGGTTTACGCTTAAAGGGAGGATGTTGAATTATGATAATCGCAAACCATACTTTATAGGTACATTACCACAACGCCAACCTCTACATTGAGAGCTCAGGTGTGTCAATAACTGCTGATTTTGTTAAAACAAAGCTGCTACAGGATGTTAAAGTGTCAGATTCTTCGGCCTACTATGTTAATAAATCCAACAAGTCTCAAAATTTGTCAAAGTCTCACAAAGATTCACCAGAAAACTACCAAAAGAAAGGTCCCCGCTGTTTTAGTTGCAACAGATATGGACATTTTAGTAAAAATTGCTACTCTCAGAAGAAAAAGACATCAAATCTAGATAATTCCAAAAAAAATAACGGATATTATGCTGTTTTTTCAGTTGCAGAAACTTTGGACAGAACGCAATGGTACATCGACTCTGGAGCATCGCAGCATATGTGCAGAGAGCGAAAATGGATGTATGATGTTACTCCAACAACAGTAATTAATATAAAAGTTGCAGACAACAAGACAGTGGCAGTAGAAGGATGTGGTAGTGTGGATTTACAAATAAAAGACTTTGAAGGCAAATTTCAAACAATTCAAGTAAGAAATGTGTTATATGTACCTTCCCTGACAACTAATTTACTCTCTGTAAGTCAGATGACAAAAAATGGATGTGAAGTTAATTTTGAGAAAGACCATTGTAAAATTTATCAAAATAAGAAATTGATTTTGTCAACCATACAATACAAGAACATGTATGTATTAAAGAACTTTTCTGAAACTCCAGCATTGCTGTCAGCAGTAAATGAACATGATATTAATCTGTGGCATCAAAGAATGGGTCACAGACTTAAAGAAATTAGAGGACAGTGCAGAGGGGATAGAATTATCACAAAAAGGTAATCAGATTTGCACAACATGTTTGGAAGGTAAAATGAGTAGACTACCTTTTAAGGATATTGGTACTAGGGCCAGCGAACCTCTCCAATTAATTCACACCGATTTATGTGGTCCGATGGAAACTAGCTCTTTAGGAGGTGCCAAATACTATGTCACTTATATAGATGACTATAGCCGGAAAGTGTATGTCTATTTTATGAAAAATAAATCGGAAACCTTAGAAAAGTTTAAGGAATTCAAAAATTTAGTAGAGAATGAGACAGAGAAAAGAATTAAAGCAGTACGATCTGATAACGGAAAAGAATTTATAAATAGAGAATTTGAACTGTTTTTAAAAAAATTTGGCATTCAACATCAAACCACAAACCCGTACACACCAGAACAGAACGGATTAGCAGAACGAATGAATCGCACGCTTGTAGAAAGAGCTAAATGTTTAATTCTGAATTCCAGGCTTGACAAACATTTTTGGGCTGAAGCAGTATCTACAGCTGCTTACATAGTAAACCGATCACCAACCAAGGCCCTGGATTTCAAGACGCCATATGAAAAATGGTCGGGTAAAAAGCCAAATATTAAGAATATGAAAATTTTTGGATGTGATGCCATGGTGCATGTGCCCAAAGAGAAGAGGCAAAAATGGGATTCCAAAGCGGTCAGAATGATATTCGTTGGATATTGTGAGTACACAAAGGGGTACAGATTTTATGATAAAAAACAAAGAAAAATATACAAAAGCAGAGACGCAGTCTTTCTTGAACATACAATTAAAAACAATAGTGTTATTGTGCCACTATCAGAATTGCAGAAAAATCAATCTGATGATTCATCTCTAATGGAGGAAAGTAGCAGCGAGACCTCGACACCTGAGCACTCAAGCTTAAATAACACAACGCTGAAAAAAACATCTGATGATGATGATAGCTATCACACTGATAATGCTGATGATGACTACATACCAGAAAAAAAAATGAGTGATGTATCAACTCATAATATGACTTTGAGACCGCGAAAGAAACAAAATACCTACATGTGTGAGAGCTTAAATGAGTCTAAACAAGAAACAGCTTTATTGGTAAAAGAGCCAGATACTATTGAGGAAGCTCTTTCAGGCCCGGACGCTACACAATGGAAAGATGCCATGAACAGTGAATATGAGTCACTCCTGCAGAACAATACATGGTCATTAGTACTTCTACCAGAAGGTAAGAGAGCCATTCCATGTAAATGGGTGTACAAATTGAAGACTAATGCTGATGGACAAGTTGTACGATATAAAGCAAGACTGGTCCTTAAAGGTTTTATGCAGAAAAAAGGAATAGAGTATAATGAGATATTTGCTCCGGTTGTTCGTCATACTTCAATCCGATATTTATTAGCATTGGCTGTCAAGTACAATTTGTATATTGAACAAATGGATGCAGTTACAGCTTTCTTACAAGGGGATATTGACACAGAAATATATATGCTTCAACCACCATCATTTGATTATGGAGAGGAAGTGTGTAAACTAAATAAATCCATTTATGGACTGAAACAGGCAAGCAGACAATGGAATTTAAAACTTACATCTGCCTTAAAAGAACTAGGATTGAAAAGTACATCCGTGGATCCGTGTATATACCACAAAACATATAATGAAAACATTGTTTATGTACTCTTCTATGTCGACGACCTGTTATTATTCTACAATAATGAACAAATAGGAAAAGAAATAAAACAACAACTGAAATGTAAATTTGATATGAAAGAACTTGGTTTCGTGCATCATTTTCTTGGCTGGAGGATCAAACAAAGTCCATCAAGAAATGAAATTAGCATTGATCAGACTGCTTACATTGAAAAAATTCTAGAAAGATTCAATATGAGTGATTGTAATCCAGTTCATATGCCATGTGATCCTGCAGTTAAATTGATAAGTACAGAAAATAGAGAAAATATTCTTACGAACATTCCATATCAAGAGGCTATTGGAAGTTTACTGTATTTATCGCAAGGAACAAGGCCAGACATATGTTTTATTGTAAATAAACTAAGTAGTTTCAACAATAAACCAGAACAGCAGCACTGGTTAGCCATCAAGAGAGTTCTACGTTACATAAAAGGAACCAAGGATTATAAACGAATATTTAGTCAAAACAAAGAAGAGAAAAGGGTGTTTGGCTACTGCGATTCTGATTGGGCTTCAGATATTAATAGTCGGAGGTCTTGCACCGGCTACACTTTTATGTTTCAGGGTGCAACTATTTCCTGGTGTTCCAAACGCCAGAGCACTGTTGCCTTATCAACTATGGAAGCAGAATACATGTCACTTGCAACTGCTACACAAGAAGCAATGTGGCTTCGATATTTGGAGTCTGAGCTTCACCATGATATTGGATCAACACCCACTATTATATACTGTGATAATCAAAGTGCCATTAAATTTGCAGGTACTGAATCTTACTGTGCCCGCAGCAAGCATATTGATATCAGATTCCATTTTATACGACAAAAAATTGCCAAGAATGAGATGGAAGTAAAATATGTTGGTACAGAGAGTATGGTTGCTGACATCCTGACTAAATCCACTTCACATATGAAGATTGATAAATGTTCGAGAGCTATGGGTTTACGCTTAAAGGGAGGATGTTGAATTATGATAATCGCAAACCATACTTTATAGGTACATTACCACAACGCCAACCTCTACATCTTTGTCAATGTCACTATGATGAAAAATAAATATACTGTCATTCAATTATCTTGTCTTGTACACCGGTTTTTCATTTTCTTTCCATTTAATTGTAAACTATAAATAAATAGCTAATTTATTAAAGATAGAGCAGTATTTTATCAACTTTCCCTCCAACTATCGTCTTTAAATTACACCCTGTATAATATCACATCAATAGTCACCTCCTTTATCCCTGAGGTGGTAGACAGGCAGGTGAATACACACTCATACTTTTGCGTGACTTTTGTTGACCCCACATAATAGGAGCAAGCCTATTGCGTTCACCGGGTAGGTACTCTAGAGGAGAAAATCCATAACCATTCTAGAATTTGAACCAAAATACCAAAACACAGAGCAGAGCTTCTAAACAATCCCTCTAGTCCGATCATACAAGAAATACCTGTACTAAATCAAAAAGTTGGAAGAATATAAAGCACTGATTTGCCCCTCGGTTGTCAGTCAAATGCGTAGGTCCTGGACATGTGTATTCAAGGTGATGTTTACTTAGCGCCAGGCGTATAGAAACGGTGGTGTAAAATCGTGTCTATTGGCAATTCTGAGTGACAAGATGCATTTCATATCAAACATGAATCATATTTACCTGTGGCTGGCAACAAGGGCTGTCAAATTTGACCAAAACTTTTAATATCTTTTGAACATCTGTTAGGCAAGGTGTAGAATTTTTGCAATGTAAGTAACCGATAATAGTAGAATGTTAGATGCGTGTGCCATCATGAATGGTCCATATGGGTGATATGAAAAGATCTGTCATTATTCCTTAACAATCCCTACTAATATTATAAATGTGAAAGTAAGTCTGTCTGTCTGTCTATCTGTCTGTCTGTCTGTTACGCTTTCACGCCTAAACGGCTGGAGCGATTGAGATAAATTTTAGTAGGTATAGAGATAGTTCGAGGCCCTGGGAAGGGCATAGACTACTTTTTAACTGACTGCGCAAAAGGAGGGTTATGATTTTACGCGATAACGACTTCTACGCGGTCGAAGCCTCGGGAAACAGCTAGTATTACATAAAGGTACTTATTTCAATTAGGTTAAAAGGGAAGTTACAGGCAATGACGGAAATGGAAAATAAGTAATGTCCTTTTAATAAGGATCCGTTTCTCCCGCCCTCCAAGCTAAGCTACGCCATAATATCGAACTCCCGTCGACAAAGCTACTTTCCTTAAATTTTATGCATGTTAAACTCCTATCGAGCACGGCATGAAGCAATCCGCAATTGACGTAATCTTCAATTCAATAGGGGATAATAATCAATTCAATTTTCAACTGTAGCAGATTGTGTCGAACGAAGTTGACGATTCCGCCTTCCGCCTTCGCACCAATCATTTCTAACCAGAGCAGAAAAAGCTGAGATACTATCTTAATATATAAAACAAAGACGGGTTTGTTACAACATTTATAACTCAAGAACGGCCGTACCGATTTGGCTGAAAATTGGTGGGGAGGTAGCTTAGGCCCAGGAGACGAACATAGGATACTTTTTTCCGGTTTGACCTCGCTTTTTTTTTTCACTTTTTTTGGTCGATTAACTATTCTGCCGGCGACGTACACCGGTAGTCCACGTCATATGCATGAATATGCGCAATTTCTAAAATTATTTAATTCTTTCGAATAGTGCGACGGGAATTATCTCTCGCTAACGAAATTATTCTGACGGGAGTAAATGCGACGGGAACGGGTGATTTACTCTCTCTTTGTGACGCAAACGAAGTTGCGCGGGTAAATTATTATAAAGAGGAAAGATTTTTTTAATAATAAAATTCATTTATTTCTCTCTTCACAAGACAGAACTTATTGGTTTAAACTAATTTGAACAAGGCCTGACTTGTGAGAGACAGGTGCCTGAAGTAGGTTTTGGGAAAAACCTGTGTCACATTTCATTTTTTGTTTATTTGTTTGCATCGAATAGGCTCCGAAACTACTGAACCGATTGAAAAAATTCTTTCACTGTTGGGAAGCTACACTATCCTCGGTAAAAAAAGGCTATATTTTATTCCCGTATACCAACGGGAACGGGAGCTAAGCGGGTGTCCGCGTTACGTCCGCTAGTAGACAATAATTTGAACGTCAGTTTCAAAACGCAGTATACAAACGTCGAGTTGATCCATCTATAGTATGTATCTATCAAAGATACTCTTAAGTAATTTCATTGTGTCAGTCAATAGTAAACACTCATTTCGTAGCTCCCCACATGTCGGGGACTTGGGGCGCGGATCAATCTGGAGCATTAGCCGGCTGCTAATGTATTTTTTACAAGACATGTGCTACTGCGCCACTGCTAATTTACCAAACTGGTAACACCTTTACATCCTCGTGTAGTCGCTTGCGCACAGATTTACCACGTGCGGATGTCCGATCATCCATTTGTAACTTTACCTTTCGCACCATATTGCAACAAACCTTTTTTTTGCTTGTTCTACTTGAATACAATGTAATGGACTGTATGTATGAAGTTCATAGTGTGAATTTCATTTAATAGATAAGTTTACACACGGTAGGATAATATTCAATTAAAATCGGTTTATTTGAAAATTTGATTTTATTCGTTATACTTGTTCTAATATTGGCTTCGTACTATAATTGGTCCAGATTTCTGGTCTTCTCTGGTCCCTGATACTTACACACCATAAATGTTCCCAAATTTGCAGCTACGTGCTTTTAATAAAGTCTAGGTATGATTTCTATGATTTAATTACAAATGTGGTGATGTGTGGTGGGTTTTGCTTTTTTAAGACAATGTTACATGCCAAATTTGCTATACCTACGTTACCTTTAACCATAACAGTAACAGTCTGATCAAAAGTGCTTTGACCGATAAAAAAACAGTATATTTACCACTTTCTTTTACCCTTTTATGTTTCCGCCGGCGGCGGCGATATAGTCAAAACTCCACTAAGTTGCACTCACCGTGAAACCCCATGACGCAGCGGTCATAAATACAAATACTTTTATACTACCCCTTACTATGAGGGTTCTTTGTAACGAAAAACAAATTCAGTCGAATTTATTTCGGGGGGTAGAAAAATACATTTCACAAACTGGACCGACTTTTGTAGGTGGTTAGTGAATTTCTAAAAAATATTTAACATAGTTTTCGAGACTATTCACGAACGATATTTCCTTACTTGTACAAGTTATTATAAAAAGAAACTCGTCGTCGTAGTGTCCCAAAAGGCTAACAGTCTCCAGAATTATAAGTAGATACCTCACGGCTTCCTTTGATGAGGCGAGTCTCCTAGCTGAGTTATTTCCATGGGAACTGGAAGACCCTTCCTACACTGTATCGTCAAAAACGATATTCAGCGTCATCTGCGCCCTGAATTTCGTCAGCCGAGTCTCCTCTCTAGCGTAATCTAGTTCTGTCGCGTGGTTATAGAATACCAGAAAAAGTCACTTACCATTTTTCTACAGCGAAACTTCACTAAAACACTTGTCATTCCGTTAATTAAGACATAGTTCCTGTACCGATTGTACTTGTGTAGTTAAGTGCTGCAACGGAAATGTCAGTCTGTTCCAAATAATTGCTGTAGCTCTAAACGATTATATGGTATAACATAATCGGGTCAAAATCGCCCTAAATTTCTCTAACAATAGCCAGTGGACACGACTGTACATTGTAATTGTGTTTAATTGGTTGTGTCCCATTATGTTACAATTTTACTTTGAATACAAAATTGAGGACTAATGCCCTATTTTTGTGTACTGTGACGTTTTAATGTGACAGCCTTTTTTGTTGTTTTTTTTGGGCTTATATGTACATCTGGAGCTGAAATTTGAAGGCATTCTTGAAAATATTATATTTGCCTCTGTGGCGCAGTCGGTAGTGATACCGCCTGCGGCGCTGGAGATCTTGGGTTCGATTCCCACCGGAGACAAATATTTGTGTGACCCATAAATGTTTGTCTCAAGAGTCTGGGTGTTTCTATGTATAATATGTATGTATTCAAAAAGTATATAAGTATTAATATCCGTGGTCTGATACCCATAACACAAGCAGGTTATTCCTAGCTTACTTTGGGATCAGATAGCGTTATGTGAAATGTCCGTTAATATTTATTTATTTATTATTTATTTATTCTTCTATCCTTTATCGATGAATGGAAAATTAACTTCAGGTGCATATTTTACTTTAGTAAGTACCTAACATGTGGTGGCAATGAAGCCCTGTTATTTTACGTGTAGAACATCCGTCATGTCAACCTCTTACCGACTTAAAACCAACACGTTCCCTACCTACTCCTATGGTTGGCAGCCCTGGGAAAACCCTCGGAAGGATATCCCCAGGAGGGAATGGAGCCCAACTGAAATTTTTGACGTTCCGACCAGTCTCAACTGCGAGAGGCGCATCTTTATACTACCGGATGAGGTTATGGCTAAGAAAAGGAAACCTCGGAACAAAACCTGAAATAATCGTACTGGTACAGTAATCATTCACTCTTAGGGAATGATTGAGAGAGCCTACGTACAGCTGTGAAGTGAAATAGACTTGTTTTATTGATTGTTTTATGTGCAAATTGTATAACTTCCACTTTGGCCCACCCAGTAAATTTATTTATTTATCCCATGGTTGACTTATTATCCTGAAAATGTTGATATATGTGATTGGTAATCGTACTGTCCACTCACGTGACTCAATATTGGAGTTGCAGTCAAACTTCTAGGCGATTTGATGATCACATGACATGTATTACTATTTACCTACATGTAATTTCTTAAATTTAGAATTCTGAGCTCTTTTTCAGTTTAAGCCTCTCTCTATAAAATAGAGTGAGAGGGGCTTACGGCGAGACTTTGTCTGTAGCTGTGACTAGGTTACGTGGATCATCTGTTCAAAGTTTCAAATAAAACAAAAATGACAACGTCAATCGGATTGAACTTTCACTTTCACAATAAACGTGTTAGAGAGGGGCAGGCTGGTGAGAACGATCTCACGACTTTCTTGTTATTTTCTATACCAGATAACGTAGGTACTACAGAAAATGTTTTGTACATATACATTTCACATACAGAAACCATACATTTCCCCGAACGTAATAAAGCAGGCTAACCCATAAATTTTGTATCTGTCAACAGAGAGAACTTACAATAGTGTCTAGATCCATAACTCATTGCATAACAAACGCTTATGACCTAGTAATCTGATAGTTTGAAGACATGAAAATTCAGGACGGCGCCAGAGATCCCGGCACACCCCGACAACATGATCATTCGTGTGTCCTGGATGGAAAGTAGGTAACATATCTTTTTAGATTACATTTCCTAGATAGGTATCAGCAAAAATAAAATAGTACTACATACCTACTTAGCAAGTAGGAATACGTCTGGGTAAGCATTGCGTCTGAGTTCGCATCTCAACCGTATTTTCATGACTTTTTGCACAAATGTTTCTTGATGGTACGAATAATGTACCTACGAAAGATTTTGATCGACAGTGAGTACAGAAAATATTGGGCAAAAACAAAATGAAAACTAAACTGTACCAACTGTACCAACCTTTCTATCGGCGTGGTACAGTGTCCTCCCAATGTGATTAGAAGATGCCTAAAATTTTGTAGAGCCGGATCCCGATTAAACATAATTAGGCGCAAAACCATACTATTATTATACTGTAAAATATGTTATTCTTTGTGGATAATGTGAAATTGTAATAGCAGGATTAAATGATTTATTTATTAATTTGTATGTATTCAAAGATTTACTTTGAACTCCATCCTTCTGATTTCGAGTTACGTATTTCTCGGTTCCATTTATTGCGCAATTCCTATGAATTACTGCATATAGTTACTCAAGCAATTGCATATTTTTTAGAACAATAATAACGTAATTTATTTTCTAGCGGTTGCTGTACTATGGGCGCCGATTCTCGATCACACAACGTAAATTTACGGTAATTCGCGAGTGAAATGTCTTATATATTTTTATGTTTGCCGTTTCCAAATAACAGACGACGGTTCACTAGTAAATTTCCATCAACGCATTCACGTCGTATGATCGAGAATCGCCGCCCTGATAGAGTGCCAGACGATTAATCGATTCGCCTTCCACCCTAGACTTACTGGGCACTTTGTTAAAAGCCTTGTACATATTACTTGGTAACGTTTTATGCATAAGGGGAGATCAAATGGTAAATATATTCTATTGACTATGAAGAACTTTTGGCTTATTTAGAAAAATAATAGGCGTCATAGAGTCAAATATTACAGACTGGATGACGCCGGCTCACTATCACACTTTAGTCTTATCAAATTTTGGAAATTGGATGACGTTTCATTTGATCTAGGATAGCCATTTTACAAGATTCACACAACTTTTTCGCTGCGGAAATAGCTCTGTCTGTCTTTTACCCGTTCATGTCTGAAACAATCAACTCTGATAAAATTTTGTACAGAGATAGAGTAGAGCTTGGGGAAGGATATAGACCAACAAGTTCACTTAACACGCGGATGGAACCAGGTGCATTTGGGACAACTAAGACTTTATAGTAAATGTATCACGGCGAATGTTCTGAAGAGCTCTTCAACCTGATCCCACCATCTCCTTTCCGATTCCGACCACAGGTCCGAACCGGGCAGAGATGCCACTCATACACAGTGGAGAGAATCTTCGCCAGAACCAAGCGGTTCAAAAGATCGTTCCTCTGTCGAACTATAAAAACTTGGAACGACCTGCCCGCACACGTGTTTCCCTCATCTTACAATCCCGGGTTCTTTAAGAGGAGCGTGAAGAGGCACATCACAGGGCCGCCAACTTGAGGACCACTGTAAGAAGTGGCCCCCAATCGCTAGATGCGCCACTGCTTTCCATCAGGCTGGTGGCGACGTCAATTTGGCGAGCTGAACATTTAAAAAAAATGTCTTGAACGTAAATAAAATATCTTCGTAGCTTTCGTAGCAGTATTGTACTCATTAGGTACGTGTCTTGCTTGTACTGCCTACACCACAGATTAAGTAATAGTAGGTACTTTAGAAGTAGTCCTATACCCGCGAAGCCTGTCAAAAGCGGGTAGACGTCTCGCCATGCCCCAGTCGTTAACTCACCCTCCCGAATTTATTGCAATCCGATACACGCATAAAAACTCATGTCTACGACAGACGGAAAATCCATTTTAAGTAATTTCGTGTCGTGATTTTCTTGTTTTCGTCGCGTTATTATATCCGAATACAATTTTGTTATTTATATTGTCACATCTATACCACATACCACACAGATAGATATATCACAACTATACCACACATATATTATATCACAACTATAGCAACTATTACATCGATTTTGGGTTTCCCTTTATATATATTTCTGTATTTTTTTACCACTAAGATGGCAAACAAGAACAATGACCATCTGTCTGAATATGATCATCGTAGCCTAGAAACGTTTGCAGCATCAGAGGTGCTACGCTCGCGCTGCTGACCCTTGAAAAACATTTTTAGGACTCTTTTGAAAACTACTCATAATGTGACTTTGGGGAAAATTGTACCTGGCAGTTTATTCCAGGCAGTGCACAGGTTTAAGAAATACAGGAACATCGTACTGTACAAAACATTTACTTAGTAACTTGACGCCTTACGACATTCTCAAAGGTTACCTTTGAACGTATTGTAGTACAAGTGGTTATTCAAGATTCTACATATCAATCGAATTCAACGCTCTAGGGAAACCTCTAGCAGAAGGCATTCAACTAAAATATTTGAACATAAACTAACAAAATTAAAAGAAAATGCCACACCACACCAACTAACCACAAGTTTAGAATTAATAGAACTCATGAACAGTATTTTTCCACGAGCTTATTTATCTTAACGACGGCCTAAAATGAGGTCTTGCATGTTATAGAATTACTGTTTTTATTACACATCATATTTTCCCTCGAATGAAATATAATGTACCTACGGCGGAAAATGGGAAAACCGCGTGTTGGGGACGCTAGGCCGGTCATTGGCTTGACTCGCCAAGCCTTTAAGCTTACCTTAAAATGCCTACTTTTACATGTAGCGTTCATGTTGAAATTTCAATCATTTTAGGATTATTATTTTTGTTATTTACATTGTGGTTTACGTGATTTTTCATATTATTGTTCAGTGAAGAAACGGACCTACCTTTTGGGGTTTATGTTAATTTCTGAGAATGGTTTTTGTTTATCGAGTTTTACCATCAAAGTCTTCCTAAAGCTCTAGAATACTGTTACGCTTAGAGATATAAAAAATATTGACTTGTTTTATAATAACTAGGTATAGGCTTTTAATATTGGTTTTGTAAGAAACTCTTCTTGTGTTTACGTAATAAAAGCATAAAAACTCATTGGCCGCGATTAGGTCTCCAAGAAATTCTAGCACTTTGAAGCTCGATGTTTTAGAACCCTTGCTCGGTGAACGCTGAAGTGATGATAGCTATCTCTTTGCCAAGTTAAAGCCTTATCCGTTCCCTCCCGGGACATCCTTCCAAAGGGCTTACCCGGGGCTCCCAACCACAGGCTGTTGGGCGTTACGTGAGGTTTTTAGTCGGTAAGAGTCCGGCATAACATCCTTTGAGGATTTTCCCTCACGTAAAAATAAAAGCCTTATCCGTTCAGGATTACTGCATTAAAAGATCCGTCAGTTCGTACATAAATGATAGATATCTACACAAAACATACGAAAATAGGACATAATTTAATATGGAGAAATTTTAAGCTCCTAAAAATAATTTCTAATTTAGTACCTATTATTTTACATAATTATTAATAGTCGCCAATACCATTTTTATTCGCCAGATTAATAGTTGGGTTACAAAATTATATACAAGTGTCGTAATCTATACTAATATTATAAAGAAGTAAAGTTTGTGTGTTTGTTAAATTGTAAGGGGTAATCTCGGGATCTACTGAACCGATTTTAAAAATTCTTTCACCAATAGAAAGCTACGTTATTGTGGAGTGTCATAGGCTATATAGCATCACGCTACAACGAATAGGAGCGGAGCAGTAATAGTAAATGTTTCTAAAACGGGGGAAAAGTTATTCCTTTTGAGAGCTTCGTTGCGTGTTCTGCTTTATAGTTATGTAAAAAATATGTACTACAAAATTGTTTCACTTAAAAAAGTTCTAAAAAAATTGCGCGATATCATGTGTCTATCTTTGGGTTGGTTGGTGCACAATAACCATTTTAATGGCAATCATTTTTTTTCTACAATTATGCCACGGGATACCTCTTTCATAAACGAAATTGTTCTGAATAAAATAATGCGACGGAATTACACGCGACGAGAAACCTTTCTCTCTCTCTCTCTCTTTCTCTCTCACGTAGTATTAAATATTAACGACGAGACGCTACGGGAGTAAACGCAACGCGACGGGAGTAAAGGCGACGGGGACAGGTAATACTCTCTCTCTCTTATGTGGCGCAAACGAAGTTGCGCGGGTCAGCTAGTTTGAATATAATCTGAATGGGTTGGTTTGGTATTCGTAGCTTAATTGGTATGGCAGTCACATAAATATTGTGGATAAGCGATGAAAGGAAGTCGGTCTGATTAGTTATGCGGGCTTCTTATATTACTTACCTACCACATAAATGTAGAACAATAAGTCTGTAAATATGTTATTTTAGCTTTGATTTTATTTCGATAAACGTTAGATCGGTACTTATTTTCAACCCCCGTCCGGCGGAAAAACTAGGCGACGACGACGCTACAGAGTTTAAATATTATAATGTAAGTTTATGAGTATTATGTAGATAACTAGCTGATGCCCGCAGCTTCGCCTGTGTAAAATTTGTTCCCGTTCCCGTATTTTAGCTCCTTGGGGGTAAACTAAATCCTTTCTTAGCGGATGCCTATGTCATAACATCTACCTGCATGCCAAATTTCAGCGCGATCCGTCCAGTGGTTTGGGCTGTGCGTTGATAGATCACTATGTCAGTCAGTCACCTTTGAGTTATATATATTTAGATAAATAATAATAAATAAATATTCACGGACATTTCACACAACGCTATCTGATTCCAAAGTAAGCTATAACCTGCTTGTGTTATGGGTATCAGACCGCGGATATTAATCTTACTAATATTATAAATGCGAAAGTTTGTGAGTGTGGATGTTTGTTACTCTTTCACGCTCAAACCGCTGAACGGATCGGGCTGAAATTTGGTACAGAGATACATTATAGTCTGGAATAACACATAGGCCAACTTTTATCCCGGGAATAACTTCCCGCGGGAACAAATTTTACGCGGGCGAAGCTGCAGGCATCAGCTAGTACTTATATACTTTTAAATACAGACTCTTGAGACAAATATTTATGGGTCACACAAATTTTTTTCTCTGGTGGGAATCGAACCCACGACCTCGTAATCCGCAGTCGCACATTTCGACCTCTAGACCAACGAAGCATTCTAAATAGATACATACCTACTATAAAAAATGTAAGAATTTTTGAGTTGTATTTTTATATTAATTGTTTTTATATTATAAGTTATAACACTTATATTAACAACCACATACGAGTATTAAGCACAGAGAAATTAGCTAAATACTCCATAATGGCCGACTTAATAATAGAGTTTATTTGAGAATATACGGAATAGTTTTGGGAGTTTTGCCATGAAATATTCACTCCATTCTGTAATACAAGCTCATAATCCTTTATTTATTTAAAAAGAGTTTGTTTTATTTGACAAAAATCACGAAGAATTGTTGGTATATTTTACGTGGGCAAGGCGAGGTTTCTGAGAATAAAGAAATAAGATGTATTTCAATGCATGAATAGACACAAATGAACAATGACAGTTGGTCCTATATTACATGCATTACTTTTTATAAATTCAAAGAGAACACAAGAAACCCAGAAACAATTTTTAATTTACACATCGTAAGAATTTGAACTACCTACATATAGCGCTGTTGGTATATTAAAAGAAGGAACCCGTCACATATCCTTGACCTGATTATCCTAGAGCACATCAATGTAGGATAACCACAATTCATTGAATTGACGGAATGACAAATCGACTCGTACTCGAACGCGACGGTTATAGGTACCTTACCCACCAGGTTGTCATTGTACAGTGCCCAAATGTTCTGTGTTTTAGCCCCTCTCTAAAAAATAGATTGCAGAGAGGCTTATGGCGAGACTTGTGTCTGTAGTCTGTGACTCTGTTGCATTAAATTACGTCACTAGGTCACGTGGATCATCTGTCATCAAGTTTGAAATAAAACAAAAATGACAACGTCAATCGGATTTAACTTTCACTTTCACAATAAACGTTAGAGGGGCAGTCGGGTGAGACCGTCTCACGGCTTCTTGTTACCTTTACTTGAGATAATCCCAAGATTGCGTAGAAGATGAGAGATTACTCGAATTTGACAATTTCATGTTTACAAAATGATACAGAAACTTTCATCGTTTATGCACTATTATTAGTCAATTCATTCTTATCTGACAGAGAAAGCACTCGATGAAGGAAAACGTGGGAGACTATAAAAGAAAGTATGAACACAAAACGGTAATGTTACAATACCGTGATTCAATTATATGGTGAGTTTCTAGTGCCATATTGTTTTTGACGTGATTAGTTCAGCACAATTGATCGTCAATCGAAAAGAAACGAATTTCGCCACAATGTTATGATAACTAGTTAAACAGTAAAAAGATTTGCCCTATATATTTACAGTATTTCTATTATTTACCTTTAGTCTCAGTTATAATACCGCTTGCGCAATGTAGATTCAAAATACTACTTATTTAAAGTACCGTTGACTTTATGAATGCTGTAAAGCTGGTACTTACATCAATAATTGTTTATTACGAGATAAAAACATGACAATGTGCAATGCAATACATCGCGCGCGCTGAATGTCGATGGGCATTAAAATACACCTGCGCACGAGTGCCGAGTGCCGGACCGGACGGACGCCGGACGCGTGCGTCCACGCCGACTAATGCAATAAAAACAGCGCCACTTCTTAGCAAGTTATCGTTGAATTATTCACGATACAATCTCGTTATTTTATCAATTACGTCGCGTCGGCACGGTAAACAGTTACGAATTAACTTGTGAAAATTATCGTTTATCTAAATTATTACATTAACGTAGTTAAACTTGTATACATAAACAAGTTTTAATTTGTATTATTTTTGCCATCTTGTAAATTCACACACACACAGTCTGTCTGGTATATGAAGACTATAAATTAAGCTCAACAACAATAAAACAACTGAAAAGTACTAAAAGGTCATGTAAATAATGTAAAACTCGTCCTTCATCTATTTTGAAATTAAAGTTGGTTACGATCGATGTTTGTGTAAGGCTGATCGCACATTTGTCAGCACCGTACGCGCCGCACGCGCCGTACGCGCCGCATTTCCTGATAGCCTCGCACATACGCGCCGTACGCGCCGCACGCGCCGTGCGCCGTAAGCAAATCTTTGGTATTGCCAACTATAGCAGTTTCCTTTACCTCTGGTGTGAAACGGTACAGTGAGTGGTATTGTGACAGTGGGCTATGAGGGGAAGATCCCTTCGGAACAGAATGTACAAAACGCAAAATGAGGACCACAAGCAAAATGTACAAAACGCAGAATGTACATAAAGCAAAATGCACAAAATGTAAACAACTCGCAAAATGTAGACAACGCAGATTGTGCATGTTATGGCTTGTCTTTATAATAATAGGTCTAGATCGGCAAAACAAATGAAGATCGGCGAAACAAATGAAGATCGACAGTACAAATGACGGTCGGATAAACTAATGACGATCGAAAAAACAAATGCAGATCACTAAAACAAAATACTATAAGCAAATTGATAATGTCAAAAATTACTTGCAGCCATATTTTGTAATCTAAATGCGATTGTCATTCAAAAAAATAGGTGCAAGCAAATCTCGACTTTAATGACTTTTCTCTAAAAATGTGCTTCTAGGCGTTTATAGACATCACTGATCACGAATATATAAAAAATAAACAGATAATATGCATGCTCATAAGGTTGAAATTTGCTTGAACCCTATTTTTGTAATCTAGATGCTATAACCATTCATAAAAATAGGTGCAAGCAATTCTCGACCTTATGAACATGAATAATATTTATTTAATTTTTAAATATTCGTGATCAGTGATGTCTATAAACGCTTAAAAGCACATTTTTAGAGAAGTGTCATTAAGGTCGAGATTTACTTGCACCTATTTTTTTGAATGGCAATCACATCTAGATTACAAAATATGGCTGCAAGTATTTTTTAATCTTATCAAATTGCTTATAGTCTTTTGGTTCATTGATCTGCATATGTTTCTTCGACCGTCATTTGTTTTGCCGATCGTAATTTGTTTATCCGACCGTCATTTGTTTTGCCGATCGTCATTTGTTTATCCGGCCGTCATTTGTTTTGTCGATTTTCATTTATTTAATCGAGCGTCATTTGTTTTATCGATCTTCATTTGCAAATAAAAATAGAATACTAAAGGATTTCAACATTGCTAATAAATGGGTGAATGTTATTGTGATTGTAATCGCTCACTATAAAAATCCGTGGGCATGTATTATGTATTGTCCGGTTCGAACATTATTTCCGTATAGATACGGGCAAATACGTATATATGGCAACACTGAGCATGCATGCGGCTACACCAAGCATCAGCACGCGCCGTACGCGCCGCATTATGACGTCATCAGAATGTTATTCGGGTGCCTACCGCATTTTACGAAATGCGGCGCGTACGGTGCGGCTGTAATGTGCGAGGTTCCATACAATTTAATACAACGAATTCGAAAATGCGGCGCGTACGGCGCGTGCGGCGCGTACGGTGCTGACAAATGTGCGAGCAGCCTAAGTGTGAATGTTTCGACTGTATCACACCCTTATGTAGTATAAATTCTAATATATACTGTAAGTTCACACCCTTCATTCAGGTGCTAGTGGTAGCCTATTTCACCATCGTAACAACCGCTTCGGCTGTCTAGGAAACCGAAGTTTCGTAACTGGTTTCCATTCAGGATTTTTAATACGTCTACGTAACTGGTTACCATGAAGAATTTTTCATTCTTCTACGTAACTGGTTACCAAGGAATACTTATCATATTATGTAACTTAGGTCTTCTCCGAAACTGACGACGATGGGAGAAAAAGTAACAAGGTACTTGCTTTCTTTTTGTCGTACAACAAGTTAGTATCTAAAGTCTTTTACAGATAAACATCAATATTAGATATATAATTACATATCAGCAAACGTGGATCGAAATTCATAAATATTTTATTATCCATTGAGCCCTGTAGTCCATATCAACACGAGCTGACAAGAAGTGGTCCACATCAATCTGCCTCAAGCGCGGGTCTGTCCTCCTGTTGTACGCCAGTTTTTACTCGACACCTCACATACCTTTAGAGATGGTATCCTTATGTTATTGAAGTATAATGAACAGTAAATACCTATCTCACCTAACTATCTAACAATGTGCTTGAAACTACTAGTTCTCGAAATTGGATCTTCCTAATGGATGGTTTGTCCAGGTATAGATAGGTATACGATTATAATAAGTATTATTATAATCGTATAACATTATTTTAATCGTTATCTATACCTGGACAAAACATTCATTAAGAAGATCCAACTTCGAGAAGAAGTAGTTTACAATTATAATATATTCGTTGACAACTAGGTACGTGCGCAGAATGTCCGATTGTAATTGGAAAATGAATGAAAATCATGGTCAACCACTTAGTGGAACTTGCTGAACATCTTGAATGAAAACACGTATAAGTGGTTTTTAGGGTTCCGTACCCAAAGGGTAAAGAACGGCACCCTATTCATGAGACTTGTGAAAATTTCAACTCTCTAGCTATCACCATAGCTAGAGAGTTGAAATTTTCACAGATTATGTGTTTTTGTTGCCGCTATAACAACAAATACTGAAAACAAAAACATAATAATATTTAAGGGGGGCTTCCATACAACAAACGTGTTTTTTAGCGATTTTGTCTTATATATTCGGAAATAAGGTATCCTCCTCAATTTAAATACGTTAGTTAATTTGAACATTTCATCAAGATCATTAATTCCCTTTACACCATGCAAATTAAAAAAATACTTTAGGAGGTATAGCACAATCATATGTTGCACAATGAAATTAATTTCGTGTCGCCATGATTGAACATTAAACGGGTCACATACTAACTTATTTTTCGACTTTCATCGTAAATATTTTTTCTCTAAAAAGTGAACAACGCTTTCAGCAGATTACTTTAGGTAGGTGTAATATTTCAAAGATAGCTATTTCATAGGAAATAGTAAACAAATAGTCCATGTTTTAGATTTTTCTCCAGTATAAACAATTTACGTACAAACACACAATTTATGTTGTAGACGTAGATATCGTGTTTATAATGTCATCATTCAAATGTCATCAATATTTTGAAATAGAAATTAAACATAGAGTTCACAAACTCTTTTTTGTATATATTGTACCTACCGTAGAGGATCTATACAAGGATAGTTAACACTATAGAGCAACGCGAACTGTCTAAAGACGCGCGTTGTATAACACTATAGAGCAACGCGAACTTTCTAAAGACCCGCGTTGTATAATACTATAGAGCAGTCTTTCCCAAAGTGGGCGATAACGCCCCCTTGTGGGCGCTGCAGGTCTCAAGGGGGGCGGTAAGAGACCCAGAAGAAAATGGGGGCGTTGTGTAGAGGCGGGCGGGCGGGGGGTGATTTGTAACTTTATTTAGCTAAGAGGCCTCTTAAACAACAACTGCAAGAGCTCTCGACTCTCAACAACAACTTGTAAACATCAACTAATATGAATTAAAAGATTGCTCAAACTCGGTTCTATATTTCTCTTCGCGTAGTTCATATATCTTCTGGTTCATCATCACGCCTTTATCCCCGAAGGGGTAGGCAGAGGCATATTATATACCCACATTTCACCTTTTTATAATTTGTCCCACGTAATACGTTGTGAGCAGTATTGCCGTGTTAAAATGGACAGGCGCAGGTTGTGACTGCCTGCTGTTGAAATAAAGCCTTCAACTTAGCTTAACGACTGCCATTTTACTGGCAACCGGGACCAACGGCTTAACGTGCCTTCCGAAGCACGGAAACGCTCAAATAAATGTCACAAAGTGATCACATGGATGGTCACCCATCCATGGACCGGCCGTAGTGAAAGTTGCTTACTGCAGTGATCGTTTACAGAACACTGAGTCCGCGGGGCCACGAGCGGCCACGGCTGGTTCATTGAATGCTTGTTCGGACTTGTTGAGTACGATTGAGCGTCGAATGAGATAAACGAGTTTATGCATGTTTGTTTTATTCCTGTCGGTGCGTGCTGCTTAAGCATTCCTATATAAACAATGTAATATTTATTTTATTTTCATTTGTGGTCTCGCGCGCAATAGATGAGCAGTACTTACGCCTCCTCTACTCGCGAAGTTGAACGTATTTCTCAAAGCAAAACAATGTCGGAAGTAAAAAAGAAGAGACGGCAGTACTCTGCGGAATATATTACATTCGGATTTATTAAAAATCCCACAAACCGAATCGTCGCCTTTGTGTCTTCTATGTCTAAAAACATTTTCGAATGAAGTAATGAAGCCTTCAAGGCTGCAAGATCATTTGAATAAAATGCATCCAGATAAGAAAGACAAGAATGTAGCATATTTTCAAGACCTAGAGAAGAAGCATAATACTCAGCCAAGTGTAGTAAAACTATTTTCGGCGGCTGCTAAGCAAGATGACGACGGACTTCGAGCTTCGTACAATATCTCTTTGTTAATTGCTCAAAAAGGCAAACCACATAACATCGGAGAAGAGTTAATATTGCCAGCAATAAATGAAGTAATAACTACTGTGCTTCATAAACCGGCCGCAGATATTATCCGAAAAATTCCTTTGAGCAATAATTCTGTGCAAAAACGAATTGATGAAATGGCTGAAAACATTGAAGAATCATTGTGCGATCACCTGAGGACAAGTCAATTCTCAATTCAGCTCGATGAGTCCACTTTACCAACTAATGAAGCATTGTTGTTGTCTTACGTGAGGTTTATTAAAGATGAGAAAATATGTGAAGAACTATTATTTGCTAGAAATTTAGAGACCGATACAAAAGGTGAAACCATATTGAATACATTGGAAAAGTTTTGCGATGAGAAAGAGATTCCTTTGAAAAATATTATTTCAGTTGCTACGGATGGCGCTCCGGCTATGACAGGGTGCCATAAAGGCTTCATAGCGTACTTAAAAAATAAAATTCCAGATGTCCTTGGTGTACATTGCGTTATTCATAGACAACGTGTCATCAAAGCAATCAATAAAATCCGCAACAGCTCTTTGAATGATAGATTATTTCATCAGCTTTGTGTTACTAATGACGAGAATTTAAACCGTTTGTTGTTTCATACTGAAGTTCGTTGGCTATCAAGAGGCAATTGTCTGACTCGATTTTACAACCTGTTTGACTCTGTTATAGAGTTCCTGGAAACTAAAGATACAGAATTGCACGACAAGCTCATAACATCAAAGAATGATATAGCTTACATGACAGACCTGTATAAATTGTTCAACGACATGAATCTCCAACTGCAAGGCGATAAACTAAATTTAATTAAAACAAAAAACGTCGTTGCAGCCAAACTGCTTCTACACAAAAAGAATCTGGGCAGACGTGAGTTTCACAATTTTCTAAATTTATCAGTATCATGCAGTAACGACGAATTTTTTGCCTACTGCCAACATTTGGAAAACCTCCACATTGACTTCACCAAACGATACCAGGACATTTTGAACTTGGAAATACCAGACTGGGTGTTGGATCCGTTTTCAAATGTCAACACAGCAATGTCACCTCAGCTGGAAGAAGAACTTATAGAATTGACAACAAGCGAGGAAATAAAAATCGAGTTCAAAAATGGTTACCAAGAATTTAGGCTTCAAAAACCGATCCCTCAATTGTACCCTGGATTGTGGTCAATCGTTCAACGATTCTTGATAGCATTCCCATCGTCATATTTGTGTGAACGTGGATTTAGTGCTGTGACAACACTGCTTACTAAAAAGAGAAATCGTTTGCTTGTTACCGAACGTGGCGACTTGCGACTGTTCTTGAGTAAATTGGAACCTGATATCAACAAACTTATTAAACAGCATCAGATTCATCCTTCACATTAGTTTTTATATAAGGATTGATTATTTTAGGTTTATTTTTAATAAAAGATACTCTGTTTTAATACTATAAAGTTGCGTTTCAATAATCATTCTTATTGGCAGGTGGAGCCCGTAAGAGTTAACTTGAGACCTAAGCGCCGTTGTATGTTACCTACTGCGCTCAGGTTTCAAGTTGTGGGTTACAGTAAAAGTTTCGTTTAGAATTCTCTGTTAATATACATAATATACATTTTTTTTTTCTTTTTTTTTTACACAACATTACATATATAGGTCACAATAATTACTTAATTTAATTTGAAGTTATAGTGGTTTTTAAATAGGTGAAAAAATGGGGGCGCTAAAAAAATATTTATTCTCAAAGTGGGCAGTAGACAAAATAAGTTTGGGAACCACTGCTATAGAGCAACGCGAACTGTCTAAAGACGCGCGTTGCTCTGTATTAATAGGTAATGAGGGCAACCAGTAGTTGCTTAAAATACTCACAGAATATCGAGCAGTGTATTTTCATAAAAAAAAAATAATTAAAACAAAATAGACCTTTACTGGGACATCCTTTCGAGAGCTGACCCGGGGTTCCCAACCGTAGGCTGTTGGCCGTTACGTGGGGTTTTTTAGTCGGTAGGCGTCCGGCATATCATCCATTAAGGATTTTCCATCTCGTTGAATAAAAAGAAAAAAAGGGGGGCTCCCATGCAACAAATAGGTACGCCTTTTTGTTGTTTTATGGTACGGAACCCTCCGTGCGGGAGTCCGACTCGCACTTGGCCGGTTTATTATGTTTTTGTTTTTGGTTGGCGAAACAGGTCAGGTAAAAACGTAGTTTCATTTAAGACAGTCATTTTAGCACAATTCATCTCGATGCCTTGCTGGAATCAGCTTTGTGCTGTCCTTCTCAAATTCAGCTAACCGAATGTAAGTGAGGTAGATTGTTTATATTGATGTCGCGTCCTTTCCAGTCTAGAACTGTTATTTAACTTCCAGTGCGATGGTGAACATGAATTTCGGGATGATATCATCACTCTGCAGCTACGGAGTTTTAGTTTAAGTACTTTGATGCCGCAACGTTTCCCTAGCTCATTCAGATGGGTAATCAGGTACGCTGTGCTGGTTGAAACACTCTCTATATTGTCGACGTTGCTCACTTAGGAGTTACGTATGTTAAACCTAATAACACTTAAAAAGTAGATCGCCCTCCTGGAAATATTAAAAATAAATCGTGTCCTCTCCTTTTAATGTAAGTAGTTTCGACAATTTAACGACGGTATGTCAATATAATATACCCAGTGCTTCCTCGAATTGAATCAACATCTCGCCAATTCGCAAAGACTTTGAGTTGCGTGTGTTGGTCGATGTCCTTGGTAGCCAGAGGACCTAAAAAGGCAACATTGGATGTTTCATATTATGAAACGTAAAATGTTTGGTATGCTTTGTATGTTCTGTATTTCAAATTATATGAATTGTATGTTTCATATAATGAAACATACAATGTTGCCTTTTTAGGCCCGTGATCTCCTACATGGATTTTTTGCACCTCTGTATTTCATCATTACCTTGGCCGCTACCGTTACCAGGGCTAGTGGAACCATCGGGGATTCTTCGTCTTTTCTTTGTGTTTTCATAAAATCTTAGTAAGTACGATATTTAGACCACACTCGTCATAAGCGTAACAGGAGATTTATTTAAGCTTTCCTTTTCTACTTCTACGAAAATTCGCTTAACCATCTTTTACGACATCCGTGGGATGAATCGCGTGAGTAGTGGATTTTTTTAATATCACCACGGTAGCAAACAAAAATTTGACCCTTTTTATCGAAAATGGCACCACACGTTCGCCGTAACAACAACAAGTGTCACATTTTTATATGTTAACCTATTTCGAAAATTCTTTTCCAGTAAAATAAGGACAACGATGTAAACAAAGTCGTACAAACAGTGATTCATTATAATGATACTTGTTAGGTTTAAGGTTGTTTTTGTTAGAAAAGTGACAATATTATGGTAACGACTAGTAGGTCACTATCATAACAAGTCACAGACTTGACTCTTTGACAGTTGTAAGTTGTAACTATAAATTATGAAATACTAGCTGACCCGCGCAACTTCGTTTGCATGATAAATAAAGAACCGCTCGACCAATTTTGTGCAAACTTCGCATAAACCATCTACTAAATAGTCCGAACAAAGCCTAAACATATGGTTTCGATAGGTGAGCCCGTTCTTGAGTTATAAAATTACAACGAAAAGTGGCATTGATTTTTATACATATGTATAGACAAGTCGTTTTTTGTGCCGCCTGTAGAATTCAGTTCCACAGAAAAAAGCCTAGGTATTATGAGGAAAGTTTTTACAGATTTCATTTCTTTATTTGTAAAGTAGAATTTTTTGTAGGTAGGACGTATCAATGATATTTAAAAACCTAAATGGCTAAGTTCGAGTCGGCCTCGCGCACGAAGGATTCTGTACCAAAAACCGGGAAAAAATCACGTTTGTTGTATTGAAGCCCCCCTTAATCCTCCCTTTATTTTTGTTATAGCGGCAACAGAAATACATCATCTGTGAATATTTCATCTCTATAGCTATCACGGTTCCTGAGATACAACCTCGTGACGGAGAGACAGACGGACGGCGAAATCTCACGAACAGGGTCCCATTTATTACCCTTTGGGTACGGAACCCTAAAAACTATTATAATACGTCATTGGTAAGTACCGTCTTATTTGCTATTCGGTGCTTACATACAAATCCGAAAGGATTTTGGGATTTCTATGTATGTACATAGGTATCTACATACATAGAAATCCCAAAATCCTTTCGGATATCAGTGAACTGAACATAGGTTCAGTTCACTGATAACTTCACGGGATGTTTCATTCCTGTAATTAGGATGACGACAATTTTACACACAGTTTTGCTATGTGTGCGACAAGTGTATTGTCTTTTACTCAGTAAAAATCGGTATTTTACTTTATTATCTGAGTGCAGTTATATAAGTCTGGCGGACGTCACGCGGTTTCACCCGCGTAGTTCCCGTTCCCGTAGGAATCAGGGAGTAAAATATAGCCTATGTTCGCCGCAAAGAGTGTAGCTTCCCAACAGTGAAAGAATTTTTCAAATCGGTCCAGTAGTTCCGGAGCCTATTCGTTACAAAGAAACAAACAAAAAAACAAATCTTTCCTCTTTAAAATCTGAGTGCAGTTCATATAATGACAAATAAAATTTTGGACAGTTTTGGATTCACTCCGTCCAAACTTCTTTATGGTCCGTTTACTTTTAATGCATTTCATACATTTTAGATTCAAAACTGAGATAATAATATGACAGACAAAAGTAAGTTGAACTTGTGAATACGAATACGTAATATTTCTAAGTGCTATAGTAATTTACCAAAAAGTTCGTAGCTTCGTCCGTTCCGCTTTCTTCCCGTTATTTTGTAAATGTTACGCGTCTGTTGTTATAGTCTTAATGCTTCTAATGTAATAATAACTAACAGATTTAATTACGTTATAAATTTTTGGTCCAAATGGTCATGGACCCGTTGGTCTTGCCATATTTTAGGCGATTATTATTTCGAGTACCTTTTTATCATTTAATTACTGCAATGTATTTTTAGGCATAATCATGTCAAAGACCCATTATAAAAGAATTCGCCAAAATTCTAGCCTATTTTCAGACTAGTATATCTAAAAATTCCATTGTTCAACAAAAATATTAAAACTTTTTAAAAGAAATCTATCGCCTAATTTACTTTTAGGAACATCGTTTATTCTAAGTAAAACCTCAATTTAATCAGTCGCCTCTACAAAATTAAATTTTATTGATTAAAAAAAATAAAAGTCTAACCTAACCTAACCTATTCCGTTATAAGATAGTACTATTTGGGATGCGGGGTCCTACTAACATCTTAAGGACCCCAATGGGTCGGATCCTCCTCGTGGTGCATCCTGGGCAACGGAGTAGCGACCACTCCCCTTCCTCTGTGGGGGAGTTGTGCTACTCTGGCTAATTCCGGCCGAGGCGGGAGTAACCCACCTGTGGGTTGCTCGGTGGTGTGTGTTGCTGCCGGCCGTGCCGTTATTCACGGCCGGCAGTAGCAATGCTGGGTCGCCGTCGCTTCGCCGTCTTTGCTGGCGAGACGATGGCGGCAAAATGGGAGAGGCACTGCGTGTGGGGCGGGAGTTTGGGTAGATGCTCCCGCCCTGCCATGCAGTTCGGGCTGCCGGCCGTGAATAACGGCGCGACCGGCGGCAACAGTGCTGGGCCGCTGTCACCTCGCCAGTTGACGAGGTGATGGCGGCAAAGCAGGAGGTGCACTGTGCGGGGGAGCGGGAGTAACAGATAATGCTCCCGCTCTGCCGTGCAGTTCGGGGGCGCCGCGGTGAGGAGTCACTGCGCGCCCCCGATTGTTTCTTGACCGTGGGCGTAAGGTCGGGGGACCCCGCCCACCAACGGTCACATGATGGTGGGCACCTTTCCAGTGTTCCGAGGGTGGCCATTAGCGCACGCCTGCGCCGCTCTCTGTCTCCTCTATTACAGAGGGGCGCTCGAGAGCGGTGCAGGCGTGGTCTTCAGCTCCTTGGGGAGCTTTGGGGAGCCGCCCATCTGGCTCCCCCGAGGTGAGCCCCGAATAAACGGGGCGCCCCTAGCCGGGTCGACGTGAATAATCTTTTGATATCCCTCGGCCCGGCTAAAGGGTGAGGAGGAACACCGCGGGGTTTATTGGGTAGGACGGTCCATTCCGGACCGGGCCGGGAGTCCCACACACCATCCCAGCTGCCCCCCGCAGATGGGATGAAGGCGCGTAAATGCGTTCCCCGCGTCAACAAAAAAAAAAAAAAAAGATAGTACTATTTAGAGTGCAAGTTAGTATTTTTGATATGCAATTTGTATTTCTGTTCCACAAATCATATATTCGATGTACGAACCACATTTTTGGTGTGAGTTCGATTAAAAAGGTCATCTCGTTCTGAGTAATATTTAAGTTTTTTAAGTAGGACATGTTTAGTTAATCAATTGTTTTTTTTGCACAGCATTTTATTTTCTGGTTTGCATTCAGTAAATTAGTGGAGTCACCTACTGTGCAGAAAAATTAAACAGAGGTGCATTTAAAAATATCCCGTTTTTTTTAATACGTCATAAACCGCAATTTTCGCCTAGAAAAATCACTGCGACTGCGAACGTGTTAAAACGTCAATGGAAAGTTACAACGAACTTTTATATTATGTTACTTGCTGGGCGACCCTTCATGGGCGAGTCCAACTCGCACTTGGCCGGTTTTTTATTGCTGAGCGGTGCGATAAGAAAACTGTCGTGCTTTAACAGAATATACTGTTACCAAAAAGAAAATGTGCATAGTCAAAGTTTTGGCACTTACCTATTACGGTTTGAAGCCTTTGTCCAGTTTTATTGTTTGAATTTATCCCCTAATACTGAACACATATTTACAATTTACACAAATACTACTTTCCCCTAACAACAATCTATACATATAATAAAATGATAGAAAAGTCAAAACTGTACATTGGAAATATTTAAAAAAAAATACTCGCTGGGTGTTCAACATAAGATACCGAAGCCGAAAATATAGTTAGATTTTTTTTTGTCTGTTTGTCTGTTTGTCGGTTTGTCTGTTTGTCTGTTTGTCTGTTTGCTTTGCTTTGTCCGGAAGGATCTCGAAAAGTACTCAATGGATTAGATTCAAATTTTGTACAAATATTAGCTAGGGGTAGGGCCTTAAAATAGGCTATATATTATCACGCTACATATCCTAGGGGCTAAGCAGAGAGCAATCAAATTGGCATTAAAACATCATTTTCACGCGTACGAAGTCGCGGGCAACAGCTAGTACTTAAATGTTAAAGCAATTCAAATGTTTGTTCAGGTATAGGAAGTGTCTGGGCAGATCCGACGTTTGCGTTTGAAACTAAGCGTATAGCATGTTCGCTCTGAGTTTACCGCTGGCGTAAAAGATGGTGTAGAGGCAATATACGAGGCGAGCGGCAAACTTAGAGCGAGCGGGTAGTAGTAACAAACGGATTCGTGGGAGCATTTTATATTAGTGAGTGCGTGAGAACCTGTGTGAACTAAACGCGACAATAGGCTGAGTACACACATGATGCACTGAGAAGCTCTGATTTAGAGGAGACATTACATCGAACAATGCTGGATCGGAGTGGCGCAATCGTACGATAATTACGTGCCTATTGCGTAGGACGCATGGGAACCTCCGACCTCTAGCCGACAAAGGCTTCCTTGTATACTTGAACTTACAATAGTGACCAATTATACAATATTCACGATATCTAAAGCATACATTCGCGAAGTGAGAAGTATCTTCAAATTTTGAACGTGGGTTTCATTTCAAGTTTTATGTTTAAGAGCCTGCCAGACGCCAAATTATTGAAAGAAGATAGAAGATATACATTTTAGCGTGCAAGACAGAGAGAGATGCGATGGGTTTTTGTGCGTTTTTAACGAAATAAATTAATTATAAAAAAACTATAACCAATATTAAAAAAGTGGTCTAGTGCAAATGAAGATTTTACTATTGTCTTTCTTATAAATATTTTATGTTTTAAAAACAACTTAAAACTTATGAGATCTAGGTTAAAATTTCAAGAAATCGAGGTATTTTCAACACAAAAATCTATCGAGGATTTTATCAGCAATCGTGTTTTTAGCCTAGTGCGTTTTTAGTTTATGAACTGAAGTTGTCGGTGTTAAAATTTTAATTCATTAAACCTCACGAATCCTGAGATCTAGATCAAGGTAATAGTCAATTTGGCGTCATACAGACTCTTAAGGAAAGTTGCTATACCAGAAAAATAATGATTGACCTTGTTTAGATTTAGTTAATTTTATCAAAATCCTTAAAGTTGAAGTGTATTTATGATACATAACAGTCTGAAACTTGTATTTTATATTTATTTTATTTGGTCATTTGGTATGAACTTGTCTGTCAATTGTGGTACTACGAGACCTCCATTTGTGAAGAAGAAACTGACTAGTACAACCACTAATATATGTATTTACCTACTTTTAACAGGGCATTCATACATAAAGTGATTTTGAAAAAGGTAACAGTATAAAATGTAACTGAATAAAAATGTGGGTAAAGAGTCAAAACTAATTGCAATTTTTTCAAAATAAAACTTCATATCAATTTTTATTCAAACTTAGTAGTATTTGGCCACTTTTTAAAACTTTGCCTAGGGTGTCAAGTATCACACATCACACACCCAATTAGCGGCGCTTCATCAACTTATAAATATTTTAGCGCTGTCTCTGTGTTGCAGCCAAAGTCTCTAGTCATATGCCTTTTTTTTAACGTGAGGGAAAATCCTCAAAGGATGTTATGCCGGACTCCTACCGACTAAAAAACCTCACGTAACGCCCAACAGCCTGTGGTTGGGAGCCCCGGGTAAGCCCTCGGAAGGATGTCCCGGGACTCCCAACAGACCAACGGCCGCCTGTGCGGCCTCGCCCAGGGGGTGGTTCAGGTGCTATCGCGCGTCTTTGGGGGGTTTTGGGTGTGATCCTGCTTCTAAGGGGGGGGGGGGCGTGCGTGAGTTGCTGACGTCACGCTGCCGTCATGGGCCTGCTTCTGTAAGGACGGTGAGCGACCCTCTCACCGTCCTCAGACCCCCGGTCATGAAAGCCGATAGTCCTCGGCGAAAGTCTTATGCCTTTACAGCTTTTATCTATATAAATTTTACGTGTACCCGTTGTTGTCAAGATCATGGCTTGTACTCCAAAGCTCTTAGTCCCTTGTCGGGCGTTTTTTAGCCAAAGAACACCCATAACTTTGTTGTTACAATTTAGCAGGTTATGACAAATATGTTTCGAGAAATTTGCAACTTTCGACATCTTGGTAATGTAGCACAATGTAATAATCCAAGTGTATTGTAACACCCACGAACGCCCACAATGTCTACACTATTCTTTCTTGCGGTCTATAAGCGGTCAATCTGGTATTACTGTCTAAAATCTACATATTGTGACGTAATGGGTTGATAAATGAAGCCTTGTTATAATGTTAGTATGCATGGAAGCTTATTATTGTAGCACATTACTCGCACCGAAATCAGCGCAATCATCGTAGGTGACAGAGAATCATACGGCCCACCTGATAAAGGTCCGAAAATGGTTACCATCCATAGGCACATAATAAAACTGTAGTTAGAAACTGCACTAGAAAATCTGAACAACGACGATATTTTGAAAATTTTATTTGTAGGGCATTCCCTAATCGGTTTCGATAATGAAGCCAAAAATGTAATTTCATTTTTTTTGTCTGTCTGTCTGTATCCTGCATGAGTATCACGCCGAAACTAGTGAATCAATTTGAATAGAATGATACTTGGCACAATCTGAGCATATAATCTGAGAAAGAATCTTGGATACTTTTGATCCCAATATTTTCCACGGTTGCTTTGGGAAAGGGAATGAAAGACAAAATGGTTTGGCAGTTGTAATTTCCCAACGCATGGTCCGATTTTCAATATTTTTTGGTGTCAGAAAGGGAGCACTGTAAGGATTGTTCCACATACGTTTCAATATTAGGGTTTCTGAACCACAACAGTTCAGAAATTAGAAACATCCAGGGCCTGATTCAGGGTTCCGCGCGCCCTAAGCTAGCTATGAATATGCGCCCCCAGCTGCAACTAATTAAATTACAAGTCCTACCTACAAAATACACTTTACGTAAGCTGATCCTACGTTCCTAATCGTTATTCTTTGTTAATTTGAAAATAAAATAAAACCCGATCCTGAGACTTCTTATGAACTTATGACCCATGGTTTACTGAGGAGTTGGGTATTCCGCAGACTACTTGATGCATCAGCCAGTAATAGCGAGATAAAAATACCATCAAAGTACCTAAAAGTACCTCGGTACATCCAGTTTCCGATAAATCGAACCAGTGAATCTTGGTAAAATCCCTTCATAACTCAGGAAGTGAGCTGATGATATGCACAATTTACAGATAAGAACGGCTCGAAAGCCGATGTGCTGGGGGTGGCCCCGGCACATTGGCTTTCGAGCATAGAAAACCGAAAAATTGGCTCAGCTGTTGGGCTGCGACGATGCCACCGACAGAAGAGCTAAGCTGAATCCTAGGTGTAAGCTGAATGTAACGGCTCGATTTGTCCGGGTGATTACCATCCGGACATTTCGACATAAAACAAGAGAGTTGTTTTTCCGGTAATTACATCTATTTCTTCTTCCAAAAAACTTTCCTGACTGTCACGAAATAAAAGAAAAATAACGAACAGTCCTAGAATCTGCTTTAACCTTGCGGTGTCTTCGATATGATGGGACATTACTGATCACTTCCGGCAATTTGAACTAAACTGGACTAAACCCGAATCTCCCCAAGAAATCAGATAAAACCCAAACCCACGGGAGGAACTGCGATGGCGTACAAAGTCTGTTTCGTAGACTTTGTACGCCATCGAATGGTTTATCGGGGAGGGGAAATAGGTGCTATCCTATTTCTTTGAGGAATGAAGAGTCACGCCATCTTCCTGATCTGCTTCTGTAAGAATGGCAAGATGACAACTCGCCGTACTTGGGTGGGAGTTCCTTTCCCGCTGCCTCTATCGCAAATATGACTTGCTCGCAAAAAGACTCAGTGGCATCCTATTTTCTCCCATTGAAGACCATGGCTCTCACCACGGTCTCCAGCGTGAGAACATTTACGCCCAGGCCCGCAACGAGGTTGCAGTACATAAGCTGAGCGTATCCTCGCTGCAATCACCGTAGTGCTGACACTCGGATGTTAACTTCCGCCGCAGATACTTACTCGTACTGATGCACTCGTGTCCAATAAGTATCTGTGACATTCGGTAGGTGAGGCTGCGATAGTGCCTTTCCAGCCACTCCTCCATGACTGGTGTCACCGGCTCAACAGTACCGTCTCACACTTTTTTTTATACCACCAAAGTGGCAGACAAGCATACGGTCCACCAGATATACCGGTGGTCACGCACAAGGAGGCAAAGTCTCTCCTGTCGCGAAGAGGTTCCACACCACCTGCAAGCATGGGATCGTTGACCACTCTCATGGCTCGCCTCTGCACCGAGTCGAACGAAAGACTTCAGTCAATTCATTCTGATATTCAGGTTCCCCCGCCCAGCAGTGGCAGCTGTACTCCATGTGCGGCCGCACTTGCGACTTAAACAGAAGCAGTGTTTGCGCCGCAGTAAAGTACCGCTGCGCCCTGTTGAGCACACCGAGCGGCTTGGACGCCAGATTGGCCTTATTTCTCCAAATCACCTCGGAACTGAACGTCACTGGAGATGTCAACAGCAAGGATACATATACTGTCAGAGATGGAGAGAGTTGTGCCCTGAAATTGTAAATTTAGAACAGCTGCCGTTAATGACGGCCCTGATGCTTCTACCGGCCAAAGAGCTGGACACCCATTCACTTTGGTTCCTGGGTGCCCTGAACGCGACACGGGTGGAGCTGTCGTATTTACTACCACGCTGCCAGGGAGATGGGCGCAGGAATTTAATTTTAACGCACGTATGTATTTTCAGTAAATTACCAAATATTATTATGTGCTTTAGTGTTACAAAATGTTAAATAACAATTTTAAATATGTAGTTAGGAGTTGTTACAATCTGTTAAAAATTGCTAGATGGTTTGTGTGCTCCTTTTTGGGAGCAACGTAAGTCACAGCCCTGCGCCGAGCCCAACGCCAGGCGCCCCCTTGATCCTGGCGCCCTAAGCTTCAGCTTAGTTAGCTTATGGGTAAATCAGGCCCTGGAAACATCTTAACTTTCGCTAAACCTAATATTCAAGGGTTCCTTGGAATGAAAGGGTAATTTTAAACTTGTGTGTATTCTTAATCATAAAAGGGCTTATCCGTAGCTCCTGGCCGTAGGCAAGGTAAGACATCGAGTATAGCATCCATAAGGGAAATCTTTCCACACTTAAAAACAAAGAACATACTACCCGTTCGCGCTAAGTTTGCCACTAGCGTACAGGTTGGTGTAGAGGCGTAGTATGGGAGGCAATCTTAGAGCGAACGGGCAGTATGTGTATGTATTTGTTAATGGCCATTGGAGTTGTTTATTGACAGAGGGGAAAGTCTCCATAGGCGCCTCCCATACCGATCGAACTCATAAGTCGTGTTGCTCTATAATGTGAGCCAATTTAGCTAATGTTTTATCATTATTCTTCAGGTGATTCGGCCACTGGTGGTCCCGCATTATGGCGTGTCACACGCTAGCATACAACTAATAGCAATGTTACAGTAACGTTTCGCGTATGAAAATGGGCTAGAGTCGATTGAAAATGTCCTGAGCACGAATAGGTACTAGCACACCGTATCAATGTCGTTTATATAGATGTCTTGCGTGCCCTTTGATAAAGTAATTACCTGAGGTAATTACATATTTCTAACGTAAGCGGGAAAAGTATATAGGTATATATTTACTACCTTCTTTAATATGGTTTAGCTATCTGCATGGTATCAAGCAGGAAAACAGGCCAAGTGCAAGTCGGACGCAGGCACGGAGGGTTCCGTACCAAAAAAAGGTAAAATCTAGTTTGTTGTAGGTATGGTATATATTTTTTTTTAGTTATTTTCTGTTATAGCGGCATCAGAAATATATACCTGCCATATGTAAAAACTTCAACAACAACATTTGATATAATTAATCACGCGTGGTGTAAAATGGCGATTCGAAATAAAATCGCAACCCAAACAAACAAGGATTGTAAACAAACAAGAATTCACTTTAAACGTAATAACAATTTACCGTTTGATCCGTTAAATTAAATTTGTGAGTAATTTGATGTCAGACTAGCGGACGCCCAGGGCTCTGCCTGTGTGAAATTTAGCCATTCTATAGAAACCTGTTGCTCTGATCGTGATTTCAACGCAGCACCATTTAATTTCAGCTGAGAAAAATCATAATAGTCCATTGAAATGTTACATGAGCTTTGCATTTATTAGAGGATGCAATTTTATTTTCGGGACATGTGTGGGGGGTCAATAGAAGCTTAACCTCAAGTTTGTGGGGTCGCCACCCTTGTCCCCCGGCCGCCATCTTGAAAAGAGGGGGGAAAAAAACACTTTTTTCGCAATATTTCGGAAACTATGAGTCTTACAAAAAAATTGTAGAGGCATATTTTGTAGCATATTGTTTTGCCTACACATGTGTATATAACTTAACAAAAAAATTTACAAAATTTTTAGTAAATTTTGACACAGAGCAAAAAAGAAAATTTTTATAATTTTATTTTCAAGTTTTTGTTTATAACTTCTCTAATTTTTAATGAGAATATACATTTATTGTTAAAAATTACAGAGAAACATAATTATTACATATCTATATTTACATTATTACTATCTAAACTAAACCTAAATAAGGCCCCCGTGGCATTGTGCCCAAAAGACTAGCAGCATTCCCCCTTTGAATAGCAATACCTATTCGTTGAGCGAGAAAACTGCCAGCCCTTGGGTCACCAGTTGACTCCACAAGGCGCTTTTTCAAATTCTTGAAAAATTTTTGCGCATTGGGACCCCATGGACCTAGGGTCTCGACACCGACTGGACGAAAACGATACGATGAGTCGAGACCCTTATATTTATTAATTTTAATATTTTCAGCCGCTTCCGCTGCTGCACTGGCTTTTAATTTTGTTTTGGGAAGATGGGACGGGGCTAGAGTGTCAACACAAGTTGCATCCCACACCAGGACCCGACCCATCTCCCACGGTATCAAAGTTATACCATACGGTCTCTTGCCATCGTCCCTGAAAACGCCGTTTGGCTCTAAGAGCGCAGGCACATTGGCGGTGGCAAGAGCACGGCGGATGATGTCGTTCAGCGCAGCGTGGCGTGAGAAGCGGCCTGCGCTCTTTAAACATGAAAGACCATGATGCCCCAAAGTGTCAACGTTAAAACCGCAGGGGCATCGATGTGGAGCGCAAAACGCCAAGTCTCAAACCAACTGAAATTCTTAGGATGTCCGGTTCCAAAAAAGTTCCGGTGTTGGCTGTAGGGAAAGCTTTCAACCAATCACCGGATTCCTTTCTACTGAGCGCTAATAATCTGGCCCGATCCGGGCCTAAGCTAGCATTTAGCAAGGAGTCAAAGGTTAATTTAGATTTAACGTCGTCCCAGCTCCGTTGTAAATTTGGATGGGTGGGTAAATTTTGTCCCTGACAAGCCATTAGCCAAGCATTCTTGGCATCTGTAAGGCCAGTCGTCTCATAGTCTGTAAGACAATTCGTCACTAATTTTTAATTTGGGGCAAAAATTTGTTTAACATATTTATAGGCAAAACAATTTGCTACAAATTATGATTTCACAATTTTTTTGTAAGACTCATAGTTTCCGAGATATTGGGAAAAAAAGTGTTTTCACCCCTTTTTAAGATTGCGGCCGGGGGACAAGGGTGGCGACCCCACAAACTTGAGGTTACGCTTCTATTGACCCCCCACACATGTCCCAAAAATAAAATTGCGTCCTCTAAGAAATGCAATATTCGGTCCTTAAATTGTAACATTTCAATGGACTATAAGTAAATATATTATGTAACTCACTAGTTATATGCCTTTTTTTTTTTTGATGTGAGGGAAAATCCTCGTAGGATGCTATGCCGGACTCTTACCGACTAAAAAACCTCATGTGACGCCCAACAGCCTATGGTTGGGAGCCCCGGGTAAGCCCTCAGGAAGGATGTCCCGTGACTCCCAACAGACCTACGGCCGCCACCGCGGCCTCGCCCAGGGGGGTGGTTCGGGTGCAATCTCGCGTCTATGGGGGATTTCGGGTGTGACCCCGCTTCTAAGGGGGGCGTGCGTGAGTTCCTCACGTCACGCTGCCGTCATGGGCCTGCTTCTGTAAGGACGTTGAGCGGCCCTCTCACCGTCTTCAGAGCCCCGGTCATGGAGGCCGATAGCCCTCGGCGAAGACACGTCGGCGGCGCGGCGCCCAGGGCGCCGACTGCGGAACTCGGGTGGGAGAGTTCTCTCCCGCAGCCGGCCCGCCGCCTCCTTCACGAGCATGACCTGCTCACAGAAAGAGGCGGCGCAGTCCCACTTACTCCCGCTGGAGAGCATGGCTCGCACCATGGCCTCGAGCGAGAGAGTGTCCACGCCCAGACCCACTACGAGGACCTGGCGCTGTTGTGCCCACGCCGTGCACTCCACCAGAGTGTGGAGCGCCGTGTCATCGCTGCGGTCCTCGCAGTGCCGACACTCGGCCGTGGTTTCCCGGTGTTTTCGCCACAGATACCTACCGAAGCTACCGTGCCCGGCAAGCATCTGTGTCAACCGGTAGGAGAGAGCACCGTGTCTTCTCTCCAGCCACTCGTCCATGACCGGTCTGACGGCCGCGATTGTGGCGAATCCCCCCTTTGGTTGCTCAAGTCGCACCTTCCATGTCTCCACGGTTTCCTGGTGGAGCAGGGTCCGCTGGGCCTCGATTTCTCGAGACGCAGGCCTTTGGCCCCGCTCCAGCGCCTCCTTGCGCCATCTGAACAGTGACGCAAGGGCTCTCGCGTCCAGGTCCCATGGAGGGGTCCCGGCCAGGAGACATGCCGCCTCACCGGAGATCGTGCGGTATCCTCTTATCACCCTGACGGCCATCACTCTCTGCGGGCTCAGCAGTCTAGCCTCATTGCTGGCCGTCAGGGTCTCCGCCCATACGGGAGCCCCGTACAAGGCCATGCTTCGCACGATCCCCAGGTATAGTTATATGCCCTACGGCTTCGTTCGTGATAAACCGAACTCCCACTGCACGCCCACCTCTAACAATTCAAACAAGAAGCCGTGAGACGGTCTCACCCGACTGCCCCTATAACGTTTATTGTGAAAGTGAAAGTTCAATCCGATTGACGTTGTCATTTTTGTTTTATTTCAAACATTGAACAGATGATCCACGTGACCTAGTGACGTAATTTAATGCAACAGGGTCACAGACTACAGACACATAATGTCTCGCGATAAGCCCCTCTGCAATCTATTTTATAGAGAGGGGCTAAAATGTATTTAAAGACAGCCCGATTTTATTGACATTTATAATTTCTGGTCCGCTCCACTGGGCCGTGTGATGATACACATAGCCTGTATCACTCACCAATAGCGTGGTTTACTATTGGCAAATTTTTGAAATCGGATAGTAGATCCAAATACTGTCCCTTTTAATCTCACTAATAGGTAGTTTAGGTAGTTAGCTCTTTATAATATTAGCACAGTATATAGAGAAAACCTACATTAGTAATGACTGGGAAGTAATAGCCCCTTTTAACGTGAGGAAAAATCCATCATGGTTGCTATGCCAGACTCCTACCGATTAAAAAACCTCACGTAACGCCCAACAGCTTATGGTTGGGAGCCCCGGGTAAGCCCTCGGAAGGATGTCCGAGGACTCCCAACAGACCCACCACTGCGGCTTCGCCTAGGGGGTGGGAAGTCAGTCAGCCTTAGGCTGTATGTAAGTATGTCTACTTACGTTTTTGTGCTTCGCTTGAGTAATAAGTGCAAGATAGTCAACGGCGTGAGCTTTGTTATTAAGTAAGTACAACTTGGTATGCTAAACATTAGTTAAATCACTACAAACTGTTGCGAGTGTGTGCTATGGCGAATGCGTCACCAAGATACGTCCTCTTTTCATTTTCTTTGGGAGATCCTTTCAAAGAGTTAGGGGCTAGACAGGTAGGTAGGGGACTGTATGGTTTTAGTCGGTTCAAGTCCGGCAGGACAAATGTGGGGATTCCCACACGTAAGCTAAAGACTGATTGAAAAATTTACTGTGCAAAAGGTACCTTCAGCCACAAATAAATGACAATTATAGTGATTTATTCAGCCTCGATATATTATAAGAAATAATGATAAAATATCACATCATTCGTAGGTATGTGTAATTTTGTTAAGTAGGTAAATTTTCATAAAAGGTTTCTAGGTACCTTAAAAACGTGAGAACTTTTCTCGCTTTATGGCGCTACCTACAAATAGAAATGGTTTAGGATCTTTTTTAACACACAGTAAATAATATTGGTACTAAATATAGTTATTGATGACTGACTCACTCCAAATTCATTTAGAAAAAAACGTGTTAGCCAACACCATTGTAGAGCAAACCCTTGAAAATGAAATCTTCACCTCACATACATCAAAGCAATGCAGCTGTTCAACAAACAAGTTTCTTTACTCTTTGCACATGAGTGCTCCAAACTGGTACAAAAAACATTTCTAGGGTAAATAAAAATATCACTTTCTTAAGAAACAGACCATCTTATGAAATCGAACTGAATAGAATATAATGAACTTTATTACTTTATTTATACATACATACATACATATACTCACGCCTTTATCCCTGAAGGGGTAGGCAGAGGCCTATAGCGGCCCACATTTCACCGTGTACCTTGTATTTTATTTATTTAATAACTTATTTGCAGAACATATAAAAATTACCTATAGATGCAACAAATGTAAAGTCATTGGAGTTAATTCGCTTACTCGTTCGATAATAAGTATTTTCCTTAAGACCAAAGACGCTACCTAAGCTAATTGAAAACACCCAGGGTATCTTCAAAGCAATTGAAATGTCAAAATAAGCCGTGTTTAGCTAACCCTCTGTAATATACATTTCATGGGAACACATTATACAAGTATGTAGAACATAACTAGCAATAAACTGAGTCCCTTGTACAGACACAAAGCAACGTGTTACACGAGGGCTATGCTGAATGGAGCGTGCCCCTCGCGTTGCAAATTGCACGAACTAATTCTGGACTACGAAATAGATGCATAAATTTTCATGGTAAGGGGTAACAAAGTGGATATGTTGCAGAACTTTCATATGTTACTATTCTTATACCAAGGTCTTTATTGAACTTCTTTTGAGAGAAATTTTTAAATAAATACAACTGTGATTATACGCCTAGTGAACTAGTTTTGTTCGAAGAAGTTTGTGAAACATAAAGAGAGCCCCTTTTTCTTCGATCAATCATGTGGCATTGATCGAAGGCTTTCTTAATGTATTTGTAAAGAAAGAAAACGGATAGATAAGAAAATTGGATCGTTCGTAACTTAGTAAAGATACCAATACTACCGTTGTCTGCAAAAGATATTATTTTTGGAGCAGCCCGTGGTACTTCCATTTATAGTTTCAGTTCATGTAAAAGAGTACTGACATTCACATTACGAAATTGATCTATCAATAAATTATTTAAATGATTGATAACAGATCTGTGTTACCAATATATAACATTTCAATTAAAGAAACCTGTTATATAAAACGGCGAATGGACTTGACAGTATAGATTTGTTATAACAACAGCGAGAATAGAACCTGTTATAGACCAGCGAAAGTAATCCCGAAACTGGTGGCATAGTACTATCATGTTTGTCTAGATGCGATGCTAAAACTTGTTTGCAAAACAAGTCCTATGCAGCTGAAGTGTTCGTGCGTCCTTGAGAACGGCGCGTGTGGTGGCGGGCCGGCCTCGTGACCTATTGTGTGGCCTTGCAGATGTCTGCTTGCAGGTGTCTGTTAGGTAATTGACCATTGCCAACTTAATACTACCACAGTTTTATTTTGAGTGATAAAAATTCTGGAATGTTATATTCAGCAATGAAAGAAATAATTTTAGAGATAGGTAAGTATAAGTGTGTGCTGGGCTACAATAAGATTTTTGAGGCCCAGTACAATCTCACCGGCTCTTACTTTCTGACCAATGAATGAGGCTCTGGCGAAGGTACCCGTACGAAGTAAGTAGGTTGTCACAGCCAAGAAGACCAAATATAAAGAGCATCCTTCATGCTGCTAAGCTTAAAATGTAAGTACCTAGTATTTGAAAGTAACTGGGAAGAAGAAGGAAAATAAGTACGTATGTTTGAGTGGCACCTTTTTTGCGAAACGTATTTAGAGGTCAGTAAAGCTCTAGAGGAAATTATATACTAATTTGTAAAATTGTATCATTATTGAAATAATGAATGTGGTGGTGAGTAGGTAGTAGGTACGTAAATATTTTTTTTTGTAAAAAAATGAACAAACAGTTGAGTAAATCTCCGTGTTCTTATCATTATCTATATTGATACTAGTTACGAAATATATCGAAACAATAGTGACACTTGTCGATATGCAAACACAAACAGTGAGTGACGCGCGACTTCACTTGAAAATTTCAATAGATAAGTCGCGTGTCTGCCCCAAGAAGGCTTCAACCTAAAATATACTTAGCTTAACTTACAAGTTTTTCCTTGCACCTGTCGAAAGTAACTTAGAACTTTATGCAGTAGGTTATAAAGATGATATTTAATCGTAGTTGTATGTTTTTAAGGTGGTGTCGGTTTTGGTTTAAACAAGAGGTGTTTGTAGGAGATAGCACTATCGCCTGGGAACGTCAAACAGGCGGGTCTGTCCCGCGTGCCACCGCCTCCCGCCACTTGTGCAACAATTACTTTACTGGGAAGATACCTGCGATTTTGTAACATTCTTAGATAACTTATTATGCTGACTTACTTCATATAGTGAGAATATGCATTGTTTTAATATTTGAGATAATTTATACCTACAGATATTGCGAGATTTTTAATGAATGAGTTGAGTTAAATTTTTATCTATCTTTCTTCATTCTATTAAATGCATGCTTACTGCAAGAGGTGTTATGATAGAAACACGTTATCGAATAGGTTTGGGAATTGAAACGCAACTTTTGCTTGTATTTATGCTGCCATTATGGATATCGCTCAGCATTGGTCTTGATTGCAACTGATGCCCTTGCTTTGTATATCAAGATCCTGTTGCATGCCGTTCTCTCCTTACTTCCCAAGGTCGAAAGTGGAGTAAAAATAAAAACACCATGCTACAAGGAAATAGAGACAAGTATCTCTAAATTTGTACCGGTTGTCACAGATACTTACCGGGAACGGTAGCTTCGGTAGGTATCTGTGGCGAAGACACAGGGAAACCACGGCTGAGTGTCAGTACTGCGAGGACCGCAGCGATGACACGGCGCTCCACACGCTGGTGAAGTGCACGGCGTGGGCGCAACAGCGCCAGGTCCTCGTAGTGGGTCTGGACGTGGACACTCTCTCGCTCGAGACCATGGTGCGAGCCATGCTCTCCAGCGGGAGTAAGTGGGACTGCGCCGCCTCTATCTGCGAGTAGGTCATGCTCGTGAAAGAGACGGCGGGGCGGGAACGGGGGAGAACTCTCCCACCCGAGTTCCGCAGTCGGCGGCTTGGGCGCCGCTGGCGTGTCTGCGCCGAAGACTTTCGGCCTCCATGACCAGGGGTCTAAGGAGGTTGCTCACCGTCTTTACAGAAGCAGGCCCATGACGGCAGCGTGATCACACTGATCACACCCGAAACCCCCAAAGACGCGGGATAGCACCCGAGCCATCCCCTAAGCGACGTCACAGTGGCGGCCGTGGGTCTGTTGGGAGTCCTGGGACATCCTTCCGAGGGCTTACCCGGGGCTCCCAACCATGGGCTGTTGGGCGTTACGTGAGGTTTTTTTGTCGGTAGGAGTCCGACATAGCATCCATGAGGATTTTCCATCACGTTAAAAAAAAAGATCTCTTTATTTTGGAACCTTATACATAATATGAAGCGCTCGTGGCTCCGTGGACTCAGTGTTCGGTAAACGATCACTGTAGTAAGCAACATTTACTATGGCCGGTCATGGATGGGTGACCACTTTGTGACATTTATTTGCGAGCGTTTCTGTGTTTCGGAAGGCATGTTAAGTCGTTGGTCCCGGTTGCCAGTAAAATGGCAGTCTTTAAGCCAAGTAGAAGGCCTTTTTGGGTGGCATGAAATTTTTCAACAGCAGGAAGTCATAACCTGCATAACACGGCAATACGGCTCACCACCTATTACGTGGGACCAAATCTAAAAGGTGAAAAGTGGGCATAAGTATACCTCTGCCTACCCCTTCGCGGGTAAAAGACGTGATCATATGTATGTATTTTTCTAAGTATCTAAAAATAGCCTTTCTTTGCAATCTCAATCAAGAGATTTCTATATACCTAAAAGATAAACAGATCCTCGTACTTCTATTTCCTCCATATATAATTTACCTAACCCACCCAACCGCCACCAGCCATCAACACCATCACACAATTAATCAACTCTATAAATTCACAATAATGACCATTTAATTTATATCTACGTGTCCATCATTCGTTATATAGTATTCTAATTAAAATAGCATGAATTAAAATCATTAGTATGAAAATCCTCTGCATCGAAACATGACCGTGCGAATTTCTACATAAAAGATCGTATCATTACTTCATCCCAAAGGGTAACATTGTTTTGCATTAAATAAATCGAAATTTACGAGCCGGAACGGACTAAATAGTAGCTTCACTATTATTATGGGGAAACAGTCTATGTGTTTTTTTTTAATTTTGCTCTTTGGCATTTGAACTTTTTGATTGCGACTGTTTGAATTTTAGAAGGGTCAATGACTGAATTCCGGGGAGTTAGGCGAAACGGAGGGATGATAAAGGATTTCATAAACAGAAAGTTATGATAAGAGCCGGTCGTTGGTGTATCTTTTGATGAAATTTGACACATACCTACGCTGTGGTTGTACCCTGACTTATTGCCACAAACTTTTTACTAACATGCTCTGTGCGTAATTCCAAAATTGGCAAATGGTTTTTGCGACTACTTACTTGATGACTGAGCTGAAATGTGGCAAAGCGTCAATAATTTAGTAAATGAAATTCTGGTGATCCGACAAGAGCCACACAAAACACGAAAAATCTATTGTGAAATAAACTAATGCCTACTAAAATTACCGTGTCCCTACTGTATTGAACGAAGGGGTTCTTTATCAATATAGGTATTTATAAGCACTTACTATGTCAAAATGAATGATGCATATAAAGTTTGTAAAGTTTATCTTTCCAAATCCACAAAAGAGCTTTAGAATGCCTAAAGATGTTCGTTGAAAAAATGCATATATTTTGTCAAAAAAAAATGTTGTGATCAACATAACTTAGAGTTCTCACGTCTTCTATTAAATTTTATTAATGTTATGAAGATGTTTGATCACGAAACTGTGTGAAAATTCGCACGATGAGCTAGTAGAATATCTACCTAATTTTCTTGAATAGGCTATCGAACTCGAGAACTAAAAATAGCCTAACATCATAGTTTAATAGCACATACCGTGATAATAGGTACCTACCTAAGTTCCATTGCAAATTTTACCAGAATCGATGTAGTGGGATAGGCGTTAAACCGTAACAGACCTCATTTCGTATTTTATAAGTCTAAAGTAGATATAGGTATGCGTCTAGTCCAGGGGTTCCCAGCCTGTGCGCCGCGGCGCCCAGGGGCGCCGCAGAGAGCCCAGAGGGGCGCCGCGGCTCTTCTCGCGGCGCCCCTCTGTACGTAAAAAAAAGTTAATAAAAAATATCATAAACATGCAATTAATCCATCAAATCAGCCTATGACAGTCCACTGCTGGATGCAGGCCTCTCCCATCTAACGCCACACGTTCGCCAAGAGAGAGGAGTGCCAAAAGAGACATCCCGCCGTCTAGTTTGGGGGCGCCACATGGCAGCCTTCGTGCGCGCTCCCGACTAGCGTTGTACCAGTGGGCGGAGGATGAGGGACCCCGTTCACCGATAATCATTTGGCAGAAGGCACCTCTCCGTGTTCCGAAGGTGCCTTCAGTGCCAGCCTGCTCGACCGCTCTCTACCGTCTCTGCTTCCAGAAAGGCGCTCAAGAGCGGTGCGATGCGGGCTTGGGTTTTTTCAGCTCCTTAGGGAGCTCAGGAGGAGCAATCCATCTTGCTCCCCCAAGGAGATTGTCGGCCGACCAGAACAATCTTTGGATATCCTTCGGCTCGGCTATAGGGTGAAAAGGAACACCGCGGGGTTTAGTGGGTATCGGGACCGGGAGCCCCACACACCATCCTAGCTGTCTTCGCGGCTGGGATAACGGTGCCCAAACGCATTCCCCGCGTCACCATAAAAAAAAACGCTACACGGTCCAGGACGTCGGTCGCATGATGAGTTTGCCGAGACATGTCGCAGGAAAGTGACGTGAGTGGAGAATACCACTGAATAGCTGCGTCAATGAGGCGATTGCCGCGGAGGAACGACGGGGGGGGGGTGTCATATGAGATTTCACGTGGCATGTGAGGGCGCGGTGAAAATTTTTAAATCTTATAGGGGCGCCGTGACCTGAAAAAGGTTGGGAAGGCCTGGTCTAGTCTATTATTATCCCAAAATCAATCAATCAATACATATAATAAAAGGGTGCTAATTAAACCACCTTCTTTTTAATAGCATTTTTAGCCTCCGAAAAAATACATTGCCCCCTAAATTAATAAGTCAGCCACAATTAATGAGCGTCAGAATTTATAGATTATAGCCACCAGTTAACCTCTCTATTAGCCACTGTTAATATAATTCAGCATCGTGATTATTTTTAAGCATCTAATTTTGTAACATGCATTCAAACAGTAAGCTTCTAAAATACTAAAAAATGGCATCAAAATGGACATTATTTATTAATATCATAGCTTCTAATTTCCTAATTCAGCTTGTTTAAAATGTAACTCGTCCAACATTTATGGATCATCAAAGTTAAGTAAAATTGCCACCAAAAAGCAAATTATGGCCACTAATATTACCTAAATAGCTAGGACCACTTGTAGCCACTAACTCAGTCTTTTGTAAACGATCACTGCAGTAAGCAACTACCGCTATTGCTGGTGCTCGGATTGTTGACCACATTGTAACATTTGATTTGCGAGAGTTTTCTTGCTTTGTAAGGCACGTCGTTCAGCCAACTGTGTGGGGTGTCACAATCTGGTGGAAACGGACAAGCGAGTCCTGAAACGGACTCGCTTGTCCGTTTCACACGGGAACATGGGACAGATTTTCGGGCATAAATGCTTTTATTTATTATTATGTGTTACCTGCAGTCTTTATAATCAGATATTCTATACAATACCTGCATTCTAAAGCTGTCTACACACTAAAGCCGCCGCCGGCCTTTGGTGTGTAGACAGCTTTAAGAATACCTGCCCCAGACTCCAGATGCCCCTTCGAAGCAATTTAAGAAATGTTTTGAATAAGTATATGATTGTTCATACTTTGTCTAGTACTGTACTAATTTCCTAGAGATTGAAGAAAGAAAGAAAGAAAGAAAATGTGTTTATTTGTGATCACAACGCACATAAAAAACTGATAACAAACTGATTAACAAAATTAATAAATATCAATAAAAATACATAAGTATATCAGAGAAGTACCGAATAAAAAAATAAAAAATGTACAACCACAATTTTGTCTTTGCCTATCCATAAATGAATAAGAAAAAAAAAACTACTATAACGCCGCCGCCACATGTTGTTGACATGACATCTAATTGTCAACGTGTCATTTTTCTGACGTGGCAAATGTCGCACGTGGTTAAAAAATAATAATACAATTTCTCTTACGAAGTCGATACTATAGTTTCCCTGCATTAAGTATGTACGCTGTGTTCACAATAAGGGATGGATACTCAGCATACACTGAGATGGCTGTCAACCACCTCAGAACTGATTTTCAGATCCACCCCCGAGTGCCACCTGACGCCTTCAGACAATGTCGTTTCACATTATCACTACATATAATCAGCAAAAATCTCAAACTGCAGGAAAATATTATCAACACGCCGAGGTGGTCAGTAATTCTTAACAATATCTAGCAACTAAAACTATTCTAAACAAAGTAAGGTTATTCGTTATTTTACACGAGACTTTCAACCTAATCCACCATTACTCCCATCACAGGCTCATCACAGCAACAGTCAGTCTCAACCAGCGGAATTTACACTAACTAAAGATCTCCCGATGCACAGAGATGCTAATTATCAGGTGCCAACAACCTAGAGAAGCGACTCTGGAATGACATGTAATGGAGGGGACAGACGCCATGGTAAGTAGACATGGCATGTGTGTATGTTTAGTAAAGTCAAGTCAAAGCTCAAGGCACACTCTTTTGATGTAGTAGGAGAAAAGCCCTGTACCTTACCTTAAATCTGTATTTGGATTTTAGGTCCCTGATAGGCGGAGGCAGATCATTCCAGATTCGCATCGCCATATATTTTATACACTTTTTGAAAGCAGTGGTTTTGTGTCTTGGCACCGATATCACACTGGTTGCAGACCTGACTGAGTAAGGATAATGATCCTTTCTAAAACATATTTTATCATATAAATAATTAGGTTTCTTATATTTTAATAAATCAAAAAGCAAAGTGGCAAGATGTAACCGCCTTCTGGCCTCCATCTTAAGTACATTATTATCATTAATATAAGGGGTTACATGGTGACGTTTTGGTATCTGAAAGCAGTATCGGGCACATGCATTTTGTATGCGTTGTATAAGATTTTTTGTTTTAGCGAGCAAGCATGGGCCATAAACTATGTCACAATAATTAAATCTTGATAGTATGAGACTGTCCACCAGCTGCTTCCTCAACGATGTCCCTATAAAGTCACGAATATTGTAGAGAATTTTCAACCTATAAAAACAATTTTTTAACAATCCTATTTATATGTCTCTCAAACTGTAGCTGAGGATCCATCACAAGACCCAAGTTAGTGACCTCTTCAACCCTAGACACCGTCTGTCCATTTATAATTATGGCAGGATCACATAGCAAGATGGATTGAATTTGCTTTTTACTACCAAGTATCATCAATTTAGACTTTAAGGGATTCAAAATCAGTGAGTGCTCCTTAGACCATTGAAACACTCTTTCCAGGTCTTCATTTATCTTAGACACTGCCACAAGTGTGTCATCGGGTTTAAATGATAAATATAATTGTGTGTCATCTGCATACATATGGAACTTACAATGGTGAAAGGAACCTGTGATGTCTGCAGTATATAAAATAAACAAAAGCGGACCCAAAATTGATCCCTGTGGCACCCCTCTAGTCACCTCTAGGGGAGATGATGACATCACAGAACCATCCTCTTTTTGTATCTCAACATACTGTGATCGGTTTGTAAGGTAACTATGAAACCATTTGACAGCATCCGATGAAAAACCATAGAAAGACAACTTGGACAATAAAAGTGAAACATCTAGGGCATCAAAAGCACGGGAGTAGTCTAGTAGTACCAAAGCTGTTCCCTCCCCACGATCCCTAGCCTCCAAAATGTTGCCAACCACATCAGACAAAGCCATAGCAGTACCCCGCCCTTTTCTAAAGCCTGACTGCTTATCAGGTAAAACACCATTTTGTTCAAGGTACTCCATAACCTGCATATGCACCACCCTTTCCAACACCTTCGAAAGGCATGGGAGTATACTGATAGGCCGGAGGTCTTTAATGGTGTTTGGGTGACAATTTTTAGGTATAGGCCTAACTACAGAGCACTTCCACAGCTTGGGATATGTGTGTGTTGTGATAGATGTGTTTATTATTTGTGTGATTGTGTTTAGTGAGTCAGGTAGAGTGAGCACCAACATCTGCGCACTGATTCCATCAATACCCTGAGCCTGTGTCTTGATGTTATTCAGAATTTTTAGAATTATAGATGAATCCACAGGTCTGAGTTCAAAACTAATACTAGGATTATACCTATGGTGTTCATAATATGTTAATTTTGATAAACTCACCACACACTGCCCTGGCACATCAAGGAAGGCTTTATTGATGGTACATGGGTTGGTGAAGTGACCTGGCAAACATGAATCCCTATGCGAGTGGAGTACCTGATCTTTTAAATTCTTCCACATAATCTTAGGGTTATTAATGTGTTCGCCTATATTTCTGGAAAAATAAACTGACTTCTCATTATGCAACACTACGACAGCTTGATGTTTCAACTCCAAGTAATACTGTTTTTTTGACTCCAGTTTTGTCCTCTGATAAGCTAACCTCGCTTTGTCACGCAAGCTGAAGAGTAACTTAACATTGTCAGTTATCCATGGAGTACTCTTGGTCTTGAACAGCTTTCGCTTCACAGGGGCATGCATGTCAAATAGATGGACAACCCAGGTGGACAAGGCCTCCACCATATCATCAACAGTAACCTGTGAGTCCATGTGGCGCCAAGGAATCATTCCGATATCACCATTAAAAAGATCCGGCAAGATGTCTCCAAATGGTCTGTATGTCACCCACCTGGGTTTCTCTTTAACCTTTTTTAAGGTTGACTGACAAGTCACAACTGCATGTTTACCTACTTCCGGGACATGTGAAACTGTAACACTATGAACATTCATATCTGTACATATAATATCTATTAAAGTGCTCTTGCCATCTTTGAAATGCGTTGGAGCATTTACTACCTGACTCATATCAGTGTATTGTAGGAATTGTTGAAGCTTTCTTGTATTGACTGCACATTGGATCAACATATTTATGTTGAAATCACCTAAAAGGATAATATGATCATAGGGTGCCAATGCACAGATACTGGCAGTCAAACTGTCCAAGAACCGATCCTCACTCAGCCATGGTGGTCTATATGCTGTACCTATCAGAATTTTTTTACCCATACTAGTCAAGGAGAGCCAATACTCCTCCACTTGTGGATCCACCGGGTGACTTCTGGTCCTCACACTGACACCATTTTTTATGTAGAACCCGACACCCCCACCGTGTCCATCCTTTATCACTGTAGGTCTTGGAGTATGCCTTAACTTGTAACCGGGTACTGAAGGAGCTCTCCCATCCTCCCCTAACTTTAACCAGGTTTCATTGATGGCCATAATGTCAACTGAATGGTGATTCATAGCAATCAAGAACTCATCCTGTTTAGTCCCAAGCGACCCCGCATTAAAAAGCCCAAACTTTAAATATTTCTTATTTTTGATCATTTTACATATAACAATAAACAACAAAAAAATGGATTCAATATTATTAAAAAGCTATCTCTTAACAGTATAAACATCCACAGTATGCAAGTGCAACTCAATGCCAGAAGGACCAATAAACCAAAAATCCTTCCATTCTTAGGGTATTGCATGTTTATTTGTTTACTTAATCCTATCTCAATAAGCCGCCCAATATTCAAAATACCTACAACGAACATAAAACTGGAAAAGAGTTCAACATTGTAAAGCGCACCCGGACAGTCACATACCATCAGATTCAACACTGCAATTTGTTGTCTGTTACAGATACAATAATAAAGATCACAGAACCAACCATGTGTGCCCCGGCTGTCTGTACATAATACCAATATTGTGAATTTAGGACACTTCAAAACAAACTCTCCGCAAGCAGTACCATGCTCATGTACATAAACACTGTAAATACTATAATAATATGTAAACAACCCTGTGAATATAGTATAATATTTTGATGTAAAATAATTGCAAGTAGTACCACACAATTTAACTCTGTAAATATAATTTACAAATAACTTCACAACTTTTGCAAACTTAGGGCATTCCAAAGCATAATCATTACAAGTAGTAACATGTATGAAAACTCTGTTAATATTATATTTTGTTTGAGATTCTTTTTGCCTGCCACAAATGCCAATAACACATATCACTGTATAGATACTGTAAATATTTCTCTGTATGTATTCTGTAACAGAACTATTCTCTGTGCTACTAATATAAACTAAACTAAATATCAAGGTATGAAAGTACCTAACCACATCACAATAAAACTTTAATGAAACAATGAGAAACAACTTAATCATCAACAGTATTGGCAAAATTCTTGCCAAAAACACGCTCCAGGTCAGCTTCCGAACGGATGGCATGGGTACGCTTACCATCAGCTTCCTTTGTCAGTATTCTGCCCCGCCTTGTCCATGTATATTTCCAACCCAACCGTGTGGCAGTCTGACGTGTGAGGAAAAACATCTGCTTGTTGGTCCTCGTCAGTCTCTCATTGAGGTAGAAGCGGCGCGGGGGCCCCTCGAAGCCATCCAGGTCAGCGGTGGTGGCGCCGCGCCTCACCCGCGCGCTCTTCAGCAGCTCGTCGCGCAGCCCGCGCCGCGCCAGCCGCACCACAATGCGCCTGCCCCTGGCCGCGCCCGCGCCGTCCGCTCCCCGGGTCCGCTCTGTCCGGGGTCCCACTCGCTCGGCATACACTATGTCGGTTTTTTCCAGCGTTACACCGATCTTCCTTGCCACCAGTTCGACAGTATGGACAACGTTTTCCCCAGCACACTCAGGAAGGTTTGAGATCTCCACATCAGAGAGCAGAAGATCTTGTTCTCTGTCATTAATTTCGAGTCTCAAGGTATTAACTGTGTGTTCCAGATCGTGTACCGGCTGGGTGTTCTGACGGTTCTCAATCAAAGTTATGCGATTTTCTAGGGAGTCAACCATCTTCCTGCACGATGCCAGTGACTGCCGAAGACCCGCCACCTCAAGTCTGAACTCCCTCAGCTCCATTGTGAGATCATCCCTCATCGACCGAATCTCTGCCCTCAGAAGCTGCATTTGGTGTCCCACGTCCAGTTCAGGCGACGGACAGCTGGCCTGCTCCCCAACAGAGACTCCCGAACCGCCCGCAGACACTGATGAGTCCAGATGACTGAGGGGCGTATCAACCCCACCGTCACCCGCCACAGGAACCGCACGGCCAATGTCTCTGCTGATTTTAGTCCTATTTCTGCTGCACCTACAACATGCTGCACCCTGCTTTGTGGAGAGAAATTTTCCACACGCTGCACACTTTCCAGCCATATTTTTAATTATCTTTTCCTGCCAATATATCCAAAAATAGTCCGTCAAAACAGACCGGTGGTACTTCTAGTGGACAACAGATGGCGTTGTTATCACTATTGAAAAAAAGCTTGTTTCAGGCCGTACGAGTTACAACTCTTGAATACCTCACTGAAAGTTATATTCTCTATTCCTTGGTCCACACACTGTGACAATAAAACAATAATATTACTTTGATATTTCGTATTTAGTGTTCTTTTATTTTACTATCGGGTAGGTTCTAATCACTGTCTCTGTACATATTTTATTTTTTTTGATTTATTAAGTTCACACAAAAATATATCACTGGATAACACTGTCTGTCTTTTATTATAACTTTACACGCAATATTTCATTAGTTTGACTTCAATTATACTATGCAATTCTTTTAGACAAAAAGTAAACAGATTACGAACTGCCAGCGACGTCAAGCGCCACCTACCGAGCATAGAATACCTGCTGGTCCACTGGTAATGTGTAAAATAAATAGGTCTTGGGTCACCATAAAATTATAAGTAGGTACCGCAGAATTATAAACTATCGAGGAATTATAAATTGTAACATATTGTAAAATATTAAATGCGGCCGCTGCAGCGGCATGCTCGCTTCACTCGCTCGCCTTCACGCGTTAGTGGTAACTGTTCCAACCTAACCTAACCTTCGCAAGCAGGGGATGCGGGGTCCTACTAACATCTTAAGGACCCCAATGGGTCGGATCCTCCTCGTGGTGCATCCTGGGCAACGGAGTAGCGACCACTCCCCTTCCTCTGTGGGGGAGTTGTGCTACTCTGGCTAATTCCGGCCGAGGCGGGAGTAACCCACCTGTGGGTTGCTCGGTGGTGTGTGTTGCTGCCGGCCGTGCCGTTATTCACGGCCGGCAGCAGCAATGATGGGTCGCCGTCGCTTCGCCTCCTTTGCTGGCGAGACGATGGCGGCAAAGTGGGAGAGGCACTGCGTGGGGGGCGGGAGTTTGGGTAGATGCTCCCGCCCTGCCATGCAGTTCGGGCTGCCGGCCGTGAATAATGGCGCGACCGGCGGCAACAGTGCTGGGCCGCTGTCACCTCGCCAGTTGACGAGGTGATGGCGGCAAAGCGGGAGGTGCACTGTGCGGGGGAGTGGGAGTAACCGATAATGCTCCCGCTCTGCCGTGCAGTTCGGGGGCGCCGCGGTGAGGAGTTACTGCGCGCCCCCGATTGTTTCTTGACCGTGGGCGTAAGGTCGGGGGACCCCGCCCACCAACGGTCACATGGCGGTGGGCACCTTTTCCGTGTTCCAGGGGTGCCCATTAGCGCACGCCTGCGCCATCCGCTCTCTGTCTCCTCTATTACAGAGGGGCGCTCGAGAGCGGTGCACGCGTGGACTTCAGCTCCTTAGGGAGCTTTGGGGAGCCGCCCATCTGGCTCCCCCGAGGAGAGCCCCGAATAAACGGGGCGCCCCTAGCCGGGTCGACGTGAATAATCTTTTGATATCCCTCGGCCCGGCTAAAGGGTGAGGAGGAACACCGCGGGGTTTAGTGGGTAGGACGGTCCATTCCGGACCGGGCCGGGAGTCCCACACACCATCCCAGCTGCCCCCGCAGCTGGGATAAAGGCGCGTAAATGCGTTCCCCGCGTCAACAAAAAAAAAAAAAAAAAAAAAAAAACCTTCGCAAGCAGGGGATGCGGGGTCCTACTAACATCTTAAGGACCCCAATGGGTCGGGTCCTCCTCGTGGTGCATCCTGGGCAATGGAGTAGCGACTACTCCCCTTCCTCTGTGGGGGAGTTGTGCTACTCTGGCTAATCCCGGCCGAGGCGGGAGTAACCCACCTGTGGGTTGATCGGTGGTGTGTGCTGCTGCCGGCCGTGCCGTTATTCACGGCTGGCAGCAGCAGTGCTGGGTCGCCGTCGCTTCACCACCTTTGCTGGCGAGACAATGGCGGCAAAGTGGGAGAGGCACTGCGTGGGGGGCGGGAGTTTGGGTAAATGCTTCCGCCCTGCCATGCAGTTTGGGCTGCCGGCCGTGAATAACGGCGTGACCGGCGGCAACAGTGCTGGGCCGCTGTCACCTCGCCAGTTGACGAGGTGATGGCGGCAAAGCGGGAGGTGCACTGTGCGGGGGAGCGGGAGTAACCGATAATGCTCCCGCTCTGTCGTGCAGTTCGGGGGCGCCGCGGTGAGGAGTCACTGCGCGCCCCCGATTGTTTTTTGACCGTAGGCGTAAGGTCGGGGGACCCCGCCCACCAACGGTCACATGGCGGTGGGCACCTTTCCCGTGTTCCGGGGGTGCCCATTAGCGCATGCCTGCGCCAGCCGCTCTCTGTCTCCTCTATTACAGAGGGGCGCTCGAGAGCGGTGCAGGCGTGGTCTTCAGCTCCTTAGAGAGCTTTGGGGAGCCGCCCATCTGGCTCCCCCGAGGAGAGCCCCGAATAAACGGGGCGCCCCTAGCCGGGTCGACGTGAATAACCTTTTGATATCCCTCGGCCCGGCTAAAGGGGAACACCGCGGGGTTTAGTGGGTAGGACGGTCCATTCCGGGCCGAGAGTCCCACACACCATCCCAGCTGCCCCCGCAGCTGGGATGAAGGCGCGTAAAGGCGTTCCCCGCGTCAAAAAAAAAAAACCTTCGAAAGCAGCGAACAACCCTTCCATACTCTCGTTATTTCATACATTGCCTTGCCTGCAAGTATCAGGTATTCTCTTAATGCCTAGACATCATGCAGATTTCGGTCGGTGACATTATGTATGCATATAATACAGATTATAGAACTAAAGACAAATACCAAACAAAGAAGTGAGACCAAGAATGCAAATACTTAACCCAAATGTGAGTAACGAGTCATTTCTCATTAATCGTAAATTTATGACGACATTCACGATATGCACTTCTAGAGAGTCTATAATGTACTCAATTCAGAGTTTAGTATTTGCTTTCTTAACCTCACTCTCTTGTTTGGTAAGCGTAATCTGTCTTTAGTTACAAAGTGATATCAAATAGCGGTCTCTGATTGATGCTAATGGCCGGTCGCTGTCGTCCTGTGCACTCGCGTCTAGCCTTAGAGTGGCTATTTTCACGAAAAAAGAATATGATATATCTATTTTACACGCCAAGTTATAAAAACTGATGTTGTCTGTGGAGGCTTAAATTATAATTTTTTGAGGCTCTTGTTTTGAAGCTATAAAATATAAAATGGTGATTACATGTAAAATATGTGGCTGAATTAGTAAATTAGGTGTTAATATATTATTACGGAGGACAAGTTAAAATAATTGTTTATCTTTATTTGATGCTTATAATGGAATGCTTAGGTGACGTTTTAAAGAGGACGAATTAGTATCTTAGAGGCTATATCATTTTCGCGTGGCTTAGTTATTAAATGAGAGGCTAAATGCCGTGGCCGAGAAAAACTTTTGAGGCTCGGTTTATTATATTATATTATACAAGCCGATGCCCGCATGCAATTTATTCCCGTGGGAACTTATTCCCGGGATAAAAAGTAGCCTATGTGTTATTCCAGACTATAATGTATCTCTGTACCAAATTTCAGCTAGATCCGTTCAGCGGTTTGAGCGTGAAAGAGTAACAAACATCCACACTCACAAACTTTCGCATTTATAATATTAGTAAGATTATATCCCATAATAAAATCGTAACAGGTCGCTGTCTGTACATGGAAGATAAATAAGAAAAAATATTATAGGGGGGCTTTATGACCGCAATAGAACCCAAAACAATGATTTTTAGATTTTTTGTCTGTTTGTCTGTATGTCTGTATATCTGTTTGTCTGTACGGTTGTGCACGCTAATCTCAGTAACCGCTCAACCGATTGCAATGCGGTTTTTTTTATTGTGTTGAGGTTTGCTCCAGTTAGCGTTTGTTTTATGTAAATCGGTTTAGAAATAAAAGAGTTATAACACTTTTAAGAATCAGATATTTTGAAAATTTTAATTGTAGGGGTTTCTTTGAATGTCAGTGAACCTAAACTGGCGTGTTGGCTTAAGCAAACAGGGCAGTTTCAGACGCTGCTTGATGACTCTGATGAAGAAATACCTTTCCTTTCATACACCTTATGTGACGTAAACGAAGTTGCGGGCTCAGCTAGTCATCAATAAGTACATATAATAAAATCGTAACAGGTCGCTGTCTGTACATGGAAGATAAATAAGAAAAAATATTACAGGGGGGCTTTACGAACGCAATAGAACCCAAAACAATGATTTTTAGAATTTTTGTCTGTTTGACTGTTTGAGATATACAGAATCTGTTTGTCTGTACGTTTGTGCACGCTAATCTCAGCAACCGCTCTACCCATTGCAATGCGGTTTTCTTAATTGCGTTGCGGTTTGCTCCACTTAACATTTAGTGTTTGTTTCATGTCAATCGGTTCACAAATAAAAAGTTACATCAATGTAAAGAATTTGCAGCGTACGAAGTCGCAGGCAACAGCTAGTATAAAATAATTGCGCGTTACACCTTTAGGTACTTCCGTGATACAATATTCATGCTCTAAAGGTCCTCATGACTGATGTATTACAGTCTTCCTTACCTTCCAGCTTCGTTATCAAACCTTAGATGCCATCTAAACATAAAGTACTCGGTCACAGCAAATCGTAGGAGCTTAAAATCGATGAATTTATGTCGTTTTATATTGGAATCCTATGGCCACCTTCCAGCTACATCGTCAGAGTCTGGATACCACCTACATACAAGGTTTCTCATCAAGGCGAATCAAACGTTGCGTACCTAATTTTATAACTGAGTTCTCATGGCCACCTCCCAGTTCCATCAACAGATCAGCTACTTATTAACATAATATCGTATTGTCACAGGGTCTTTTGACAAGCACGTACTATTTTTTGCTTTAAGTCCGCATAAAACAAAGAGTAGATAAGGGAGATATCATGAAATTTTTAATTTGTTAGAACCTTTATATGCCATTATGACTGGAACATAACGTCTTTCAAATGTCCACCATGGCTTATTCTTCTGCTAAATAAACATGCAAAATTTCAGCTCAACGCTAACCGGGTATAATACCGGGTATGACAAAAACTAGCAAGTTTGATTACAAGGGACAGGTGAAAGTAAATAAAAGCTTGTAAAATATGAACTAAAAAAGCAAATATCAGCAATTATGACACGTGTTATAGAACTGTTCTTTAACACTCGCACGAGCTTATAAACAGCAGTGCTTGTTGATTGTAGTAGAATACAAGTAGATATGAGGAGACGCCGACGGAATGCAACAATCGGGTACAGGTGCGCGAACACCTGCCGTCCACCGCACGCCAGACTCGCTCCGTTTGCGACTCCGCTCCAGACCGCGTTGATAGATCGCTGTTTCACTGCATAATATTTTTTTTAACATTTATTGGAAGTTTATTGTTTTTAAAGTAAAACTTCTTTAGGCGCGACTAGGTATAGTAACTACCCTTCCGCTAAAATTCGAAACTCGAATGAATGATATTAATATAACATTTTTGGCCGTCAATGGCAAAGAAGTTTTACTTCAATTGCGCGTAAAGGTTACTCGCATACACTTTTTGAAGTAAAACTTCTTTAGGCGCTACTAGGGGTAGGTAACCGAGATTTTATTTCTACTATTTGAATTTTGAATATTGGAAACGTAGTTTCCGCTATTCAAAATTGGAATAAATGATATTATTTAACATTTGGTGCCGTCAATGGCAAAGAAGTTTTACTTCAATCGCGCGTAAAGGTTACACGCACACACATTTTTTTTAAATAATGACATCGATAAAAGCCGCTATCATAATCATGATCCAATACTGAGGTAGGGTTAATGAATGTGTATAAAATGTGCATAATATTATGTAAGGGTACATGGCAATGTACGGAGCCCTGAGTTTCGGAAGGCATGGGGTTGTTCTTGCGAAGGCTTTCGAAGTCGCACACGGGACTCCCGGCCATAAATAGACGGAGGAGCACCTTATCGTTGAAGCGTGTAGGAGTCCAACATGACATCCATAAGGATTTCCATACGTAAATAAAGCAAATAAGGAATGTATGTGTATATGTTATTAGTGTTATCACTAGCAATATCCGTTTCTTCTCAATTCACACTTTTAACGCCGGTGTAGTAAATTATTTTTCATATCCCACCATAAGCACTGCTGGTAGGTAACTTAGTAAGTACCGAGTTAAGCCTGCCATTGTACAGTCAGCGTCAATAATAAAGAAGAATATAAAACCTAAACATCAGTTTTACGTAAAATGACGATACCCGCCTTTTACGAACATGAATTTTGAATCAGGAAGTACCTACTTGATGATATAATTTAGGTCAAATATTAAAAAGCCTAATGAGGCTTACGGAACACAAAAGCTGAGAATAGGTACAATGATGACATCAGGCTACCACGCCCACTTAGTATGGTGTCATCACGCAACTTGCAGATGTAGGTAGGACCTAATCTGAATAAACTTATGTCAAATATACCGGTACTTTTTGAATACCTACTATAAATATTTTGGATGTTTGGTTCCACTATTTCATCCCACTAGTGTCTACAGCACAACAAAATCAAATCTTTTATTTCGGACATACAACCGAAGGTCTATTTTAATGTTCTCTGCGAGTGCCAGTGCACATGGTAGTCGTTTAGTCAAGTTGAAGGCCTTATGCTCTGTTTTAAGAATATCAACTGCATATAGCCACAACCACAAAACGACGCTATCGGCGTTACATGGTTTATGTGTATACATGCCGACTTCGCGTAACTTGACCAAAGCTTTTGACTGATCAGATTGATATTTGGCATGTTTTTTGGTTAGGTCTGACAGTTTTTTTATTTAAATACAAAAAGTTTATATCTTCATCTTCACTTTTAGCCACTTCTAATTTTAAAATTCATACCGGAAGTGGGTCTAATATGACCGCAGTACTCTTTTTAAATGCTAGCAATTTAGAACTGGTATCAGCTGTAAGCCGTTCTCCGATGCGATTTTATTCTATCAAGTTTACATTTGCTACATGTGTGGACAAAATTAATGGTCTTGCAACTCGTGCACCGGTTCACCGTTATTCCTGGAGCATCAACCGATCCCCATTCAGACCAGAATTGGCTAAGGGACGCGTCCTCTCCCGTCACTATACCGACAGACGCTATAAATATCATTCATTTTATTCTTATTACTCGTCGTATTGGCAAACAAAGAATCTAAATATATAGCAATTTCATTTGCTTTATTTAGAAGTACTTGGCATAATTGTTGATACAATAATATACTTAACGCTTCAATGTCAATGCTAATGTAAGGCTATTTTTAGCTGACTGCCCGGAGGGTTATGATTTTTGAGAGATACGTCAGAATCCTCATACCTATTACGCAAAGATTTGTCCTGAGTGTAAATCTAACCCACGACCTCCGCTTTTGTAAATCGTACCTACACTGATCTGTAGACCACCAAGCTAGAACAAAGGTTGAAAAAAGTTGAAAAAAAATGCTACGAATCTATCAAAAACCCATAATGAATCACGACATAGTCGGAATACAAAATAATAGTCTTTATAACCGAACGAGTTCAATGCGGCGGCATTTATCACAGTTTCGCCGTCGCGTCGCTGCGGATAATCGGTCTTGTTCATTGTGCTTCCGAGTCGGAAACCGCAAGCATTCCTCGCCACCGCGTAAAGGTGCCTCCACACCGCACAATTACCTCCACCTGTGGTTGGTCTCTACCGAATGTATGTAGTTAAGTATAATCGTATGCATATTGTGGTGATACTGGTGATAGAATGAGAACTTTTATAATGTCAAGTACCTACTTGTATTTATATGGCAGAAAGTTTTAAACTCTTTATAAAAGTACCTTTCTCACTTGCTCATCAAAAGCACAAGTTAATCATATATATTCAGTCCTGGAGCTGAAATTTTGGTCAAAACAAAATTTGATTTAAAACATACCTTATAGCATTCTACTCGTGGCATTCCGTCCGTTTTATTAGCGTATCAATATGTTTAGGGAAACCTCATATCGAAACAAGTTCCTGTGGGAAAAGGGTAGGCACCTACGATAGAACTTATTACTTACGGAAGAACTAGTAAAGTAACTTCACAACGTGGGATGAGCTACGAGCATTAAGTTGGGCTTCTGTAAGGACGGCGAGCAGCCCCTAGCCAAAGTATGTGAGGATTCCTGGGACATACCTCCGAGAAATTACCCGATGCTTTCGACCGTAGGCAGATTGTACGACACCCCGTGTCGATTTAGTTGTCAAGAAATACTTCCACACGTAAAAATATCAATCGGTCCATCGAAACAATGTCATTTTTGCGTCCATCCATCGGCTAATGTCCACAAATTTATTTTTCAAATATTGTCTGGTGTACTTAATATATAGCTGTCTAAACCGCCACTAATGCAAAAAAGTTATCGTCCATTCCCATAACTAGGTTAAGCTATAAAGTTGTTATTAAAACCAATATTAGGACGGTGAAATAATTATTTGGTTGTAATATCAATCTGTCACAGCGTATTATTGTCATAGCTTGGACAAAACGTTGAAGCCAATGTGCAGTCGTGATGTTATGAAGCAAAACATTGTTTAGTATAGTCTAAGTTTTACAAAAACGCTATCGATTTTTAGAATCAATACAGTCAATACTCTCTGAACAATACTATACCTGGAGAACGATAGCGCCGGCGCTGGCGCCTTAGGCGTGAGAATCGCGCTCATTGACTCTTCAGCCGTGAAAGCCTGCTTCGTCCGCATCACTACAAGCAAAAAATCACTGTCACGGCATACAAATCGATTGTCATCGATCCAAATGACAATTGCATCCGATCTATCACCGAGTTCTGTAATCGATATCAAAAATTGTTATGCAGTAAAAAAGAATCGAATGCGTAATTTCCGGCGATGTAGTTAAAGACAAAGTAGGTACTTTCGGTATAATGGCCCGCGATCGGGACGAGATCGGTCCTGGCGCCTGTGCCGGCGATTCTTGCCGCATCGGTAGTGTTTTAACGGCAGTTAAGTTAGGGTTAAGGTGATTAAAACTGGGCAGTTAAGTTAGGGTTAAGGTGATTAAAACTGGGCGAGCGGTGCGCGCGTGCCCCCAGGCCTCTTAAACCCGCACATATATCACATTCCAATATAAATTAGTTTTGGGCCGAAGCTGGTTTGTGTGCCGAAATGCCCGAAATAAGCTCTCTGGGTAACCAAGATAATTAGGCGGTGCTTAACGTAACAGCTATGGACAATAAAAATATCAATAAATTAGTAGGCGTATGTGGAGTAAATTATTGTTTTTTTTTTTATATTAGGTAGCAGACAAGTATAAGGCCCACCTGATTGAATGCGATCACTGTAACCTCTAGGCGTTTACATCAACGAGTGTCAGCACTGCGAGGATCGCAGCGATGACACAGCGCTCCACAGGCTGGCGGAGTGCACGGCGTGGGCGCAACAGCGCCAGGTCCTCGTGGTGGATCTGGACATGAAAACTCTCTCGCTCGAGACCATGGTACGAGCCATGATCTCCAGCGGGAGTAAATGGGACTGCGCTTTCTGCGAACAGATCATGCTCGTGAAAGAGGCGGGGGCGGAAACGGGAGAGAACTCTCCCACCTGAGTTCCGAATCCGCAGTCGGCGGCTTGGGCGCCGCCGACGTATCTTCACCGAAGACTATCGGCCTCCATGACCGGGGGCCTGAGAACGGTGAAAGGGCTGCTCACCGTCCTTACAGAAGCACGCCCATGACGGCAGCGTGACGTGATTGCTTCACGCACGCCCCCCGTTAAAAGCGAGATCACACCTGAAACCCCCAAAGACGCGGGATAGCACCCGAACCACCCCCTAGGCGAGGTCGCAGTGGTAGCCGTAGGTCTGTTGGGAGTCCTGGGACATCCTTCCAAGGGCTAACCCGGGGCTCCCAACCATAGGCTGTTGGGCGTTACGTAAGGTTTTTTAGTCGATAGGAGTCCCTATTGCGGCTTTAAAAGTCTAACAGGAGACTGTGACTATTGACATACTGTTAAAATGTTTTAAGCCACGAGATCTTCAACCTGGCTTAACGACTACCATGTCACAGGCACTAGGGACCCTTCCAAAGTACGAAAGCGCTCGTAAACGGAGATGCTACAAACGGTAACCCACGTGAGGATTGGCCGTAGCATAGGATGCTTATCTTCTTGCTTGCCACTAATGACTCAAATTATTCAATAACGGCGGCTACTCGATTTTCTACTTAATTGTTGTGGTTGAGGTTACAAAACTTGTTTAGTAGATAAGTAGGCCTATGTGAGCACATTGTCATTTTGTGGCTACTATTAAGAATGTAACCGCATGAGCATTGTAAGATGAAACCTCCGCCCTAACCTCGCTCTGCCAACGCGTTTTCCTCCTCTTACCATTTGAGGTTCTTTTAGCGAAGCGCCCCCTTATATCTTACTTCTTACTAATATTATAAATGCGAAAGTTTTTGAGTGTGAATGTCTGGATGTTCGTGACTCTTTCACGCTCAGCTCAAATTTCAGCCAGATCCGTTCAGCCGTTCGCTGAACGGATCTGGCTGAAATTTTAAAACGGTACAAGGCTACATTACAGTCTGGAATAACACAGAGGCTACTTTTTTCCGGTAATATCTTCCTACGGGAAGCAGAAAGGGAGCAAATTTTACGCGGGCGAAGCTGTGGGCACCAGCTTGTAGGTATATACTACCCGTTCGCTCTAAGTTTGCCGGTCGCTTCCCATACTACACCTCTACACCAGCCTCTACGCCAGCGGCAAACTTAGAGCGAACGGGATATAATATAGTATTTGTTGTTATAGCGGCAACAAAAATGGCCTTATTCTGGGAATAAGGTCATCTTCACATTCGCAGATGTCAACTTTCTCAACTCGAATACTACGCACCCCGACTTGGATAGGTTAGGTTAGAAGGCTAATGCGGGAGCGAAGCGGAGCGGAGCTCCCGCGTTAGTCTTCGAGGTTATTTTTTTTATAACCATTCAACACCAATATCAATTTCGATGGTGCGACTACGAAACTATGTTCAAAACCAAGGTGATTATAAGCATGTGAATATTTGGTAATGTGACGATCTGGAAATGTGAAAAATTGGGAAAGTGAAGTCCTAGGAATAATCGCAAAAATGCATAGTCTGTGAAAATTTCAGCCCTCTAGCTATTACGGGTTATGAGCTACAGCCTCGTGACAGACAAACAGATGGACAGCGAAGTCTCAGTACAATAGGGTAATAGGGTCCTATTGCTATTGTAATAGGGTCCTATATTTACCCTGTGGGTGTGGAACCGTAAAACGTTGGTTTATGGTTTACTTTTATTTTTGAAGATACTATAAATAAAATAAAATAAATAAATATTCAAGGACATTTCACACAACGCTATCTGATCCCAAAGTAAACTAGGAATAACCTGCTTGTGTTATGGGTATCAGACCACGGATTTTAATCTTATCTTTAACAAATTTTATTTAAGACTGACATTACAAAATTAGTAAATAGCTTTTCGTTTATATTAGGTGCTTACATATGAAATTGGCGTTTTGTATAGGAGGAACAAAAAGTCGAATATTTTTAAATATAATATATTTAATTAATCAAAGTATGAACCATTGTTTTCTATGCATTTTTGCCATCTCATAGGTAGTTCATTGATCCCTTTACTAAAAAAACCAGTCGGACGGGAATCAATAAAATCTGTGAAGGCGATTTGGACTGCCCCATCAGAGTTGAATTTTTTCCCTTGCAAGAAGTTGTCCAAATTTCGAAAAAAAATGGTAATCTGTTGGAGCAAGATCCGGGGAGTACGGAGGATGTTTTAGACATTCCAATTGAAGCTCTTCTAATTTGGTAGCCGTCTGTTGTGCAGTGTGTGGTCTAGCGTTGTCGTGAAGCAGCAGTGGCGTGGAGCGATTGACCAGCCTAGTATGTTTAGCCGCTAGCTTTTCCATCATGGTTTGCAATTGCTGACAATAGACATCAGCCGTAATAGTCTGGCCAGATTTGAGAAAACTGTAATGAACAATACCGGCACTAGTCCACCAAACGCTTACAAGTAACTTTTTTGGGGTTAATTTTCGCTTGGGGCAGGATTTGGCTGGCTGGCCAGGATCCAACCATTGCGCTGAGCGCTTTCGATTATCGTAAAGAATCCATTTTTCGTCACAGGTAATGATTCGGTTTAAAATACCTTCATTATTGTGCCGGTTCAGTAATGTAACGCAGCAGTCGACGCGCTTTTGCCGGTTTGCTTCAGTCAATTCGTGAGGTACCCACCTTTCAAGCTTTTTAATCTTCCCAATTTGCTTCAAGTGAATTAAAACAGTTTTATCACTAACACCGCAGCCTGCAGCTAACTCGGACGTGGTTTGCGATGGATCCGCTTCCACAATAGCCTTCAATACTTCATTATCAACTTGAGTCTCAGGCCGTCCACGGGGCTTGTTCTGCAGGTCGACATTTCCTGAACGAAAACGTTGGAACCAAAAACGAACTGTGTTTTCTTTTGCAACATGACCGCCACACACATCATTCACCCTTCTAGTCGTTTCCGCAGCACTAGTGCCACGGCGGAACTCGTACTCGTAAATAATGCGATATTTTAAGTTTTCCATTTTGTAAAATGAGTGACGCAAACAGAAAAAAACAGAAGAAAAAAACAAATGAATGACGGTCATCGAAGGATAAATACATGAGAAAATAGCTGGGAAAATTTGAATTTGGAATTCTTTACCAAAGAGGAGAAAATCGTAATTAAAGTGGCCAGTACGAAAAACGCCAATTTGATGTGTAAGCACCTAATATTTAATACTCTTGGTCAGATCATGGTATCACCCGGGAGTACACATGGCTAAAATAAATAATAATACTTAATACTTTTAAACTTTTAAATACATACATATAATACATAGAAACACCCAGACTCTTGAGACAAACATTTATGGGTCACACAAATATTTGTCTCCGGTGGGAATCGAACCCACGACCTCCAGCGCCGCAGGCGGTATCACTATCGACTGAGCCACAAAGGCAGTCATCATCACTATAATCGTCATAGTATTCTTTCATCTTTACTATGCATCTTTCCGATTGCGTATCCACATATTATATTTGCTTGGGAGTCTAGGGTTCGCTTTCATTGGTTCATGACTTATTGATTTTCATTTGAACAAGTAGGCAGATAGCCGACTGCTGCAGTTTTATTTGGTGGGTGAAAGGTATAAAGAGGGAACAACTCATTGATATTGTTATATACGAAATCTTACTAACACCGAATAAAATGTTCCTTTAAAATGTGTTTTCATTATTCAACTTATCGCAAATCAAATTATCTTTTGGGCAATATATTGCAAACGAAAGTAGGTCTTCGTATAAAGACAAGCCAATTAGAACCGCATACGAGTATCATTCATTTAGTCGCGTTTACGGTTGGTAATTGGAGAGTGCATTTCAAGTGGCCGCGACTTGCGGTCGGCGCTTGTCTGACGCGAGCCGCACGCGATGCCCTAGTGTTTTAGCTTGTTTTAGTCTTCAAAGGCTTACTGCTCAAACCGAGAGCAATTTCTGTGTTTCGCCCGCGGCCATCGCCAAATTACAACACACGCCGCCAGCGTAATTGCGAGCGCCCGGCGGACGTGTGTGGGAACACCGGCCGATTTATTAAGATTTAATCGCTCCCAATTAAAATACGCACCGACTTATTACAGAATACAAAAGCTTATGCAAATTATTTGAGAGCGATCGACGACGGCCGGCCGCGGCCGTGGCGCCACAACGCGATTGCTACGATATCGCTACGAAAACGTAGCGCGTAGACGTTTCACAAACACGCTTCTATAACGTCTTAAAAGTTACAAAATTTAATAAAAAAAACATCACAAAGAATAATAAATAAAAGAAATATCAATAAAAATACAAAAATGGAAATTTAAAATCCTCCATAAATAAGTTTGTGCCCAATCAAGATGAGTGTATAATAAACCGTCGAATTTAAGGTACATTGCATAGCGTACTTACAGTTTTCATAAAAGGGTTTAAAAGTGTATGTAGGAGAGGCAGATCGCGACGATAACGTCTTCCCACGACACAGCGAGGACCTCCCCGGTGCGCATACATTACAGCACGCATTGTCGTCTGTCCCCCCCCCCCTCTCCCCCCTCTTAGCAGGCCACACACACGCGCACATCAACCTCTCAATTCATTCGATGTTCACCTGCACTCTAAGAACAGCCTAATTTTCGTAGTGCTTTTATTTTACGTACTGTCACCATTCAAAAGTTCGTTTTAAGTATCTAATTATAGTTTGCAATGTCTCGATTTTTGGAAAGAGCACTTATTTTTACTATGTTTAATTATGTTCTGAAGTGGGCTACATATTTTTATACTACTAAGGTGACAGACAAGCCTACGACCCACCTAATGGAAAATGGTCATCCACCGTAGCCTATGAACCCCCTTGAAAAAGACCCCTTTTGAAAACCCTATACTGTGGACGGTAATAAAAACTAGGAACAACTAAACTAAGTAATATAACACACCTATGTTTATTTGCCTTAATTATCTGTGTGCCAAATGTTATCAAAATTAATTGTTCCATTTTTTTTCTTAAAAGCAAAAAAAACTGATACCTTCTCACAAACCTTCGTTTTTATTAAATTAGTCAGTAAGGACTCTGCTAACTACATAAGATAGCTTTTTATATAGTTAGACAATTCCTATAAAATCCCGCCAAGAGTTACTCATCAAATTGACCCACTTCTCATAGAGGGGTAGGGTCCCAGTCCCGATGCTCCAGAATCGGCATTAGCATGTTAATGAAAGGGCGTGGCTCGGCGGTACCACACAAATCACGTCTCATGTCTCCCACACGACGCAAGCGCACCTCCGCCGTGATATATGTCCTTTTTAATAACCAATTACAATGTCCAATAAACCTTTTTGTTTGAAACTGGCTGTGTCCCTCGGCTTTGCCTGTGCGATATCGGGTACTACGACCCGTGTAGCATCCATTTAACAGATACGTGACTTATTCACAAAACATCTGTTTCTCAAAATGTCTATTTACTAATATTTTAATATAAAGTGAAAAAAGACAACTTGGCCCAGACGGGACTTGAACCCGCAACCTTTGCCTAATCCAGGGCAATGCTCTAACCAATTGAGCTACGGGAGCCGTACTGATACAAGTTGAAATTCTTCACCTTATTGTAACCGCCATTTAAGAGTATATGGCAGAGAGCCATCTATCGAGCTACTTAGCAACTCTGATATCAATGAACGATATTGCAATCATTTTTATACATTGATTTGATGTCTCCGACTCAATCTATAGATTTTTAATATTTAAAGCAATTAGTATGCTAACTTTTTCATAATATTTTAATATAAAGTGAAAAAAGACAACTTGGCCCAGACGGCCAAGTTGTCTTTTTTCACTTTATATTAAAATATTATGAAAAAGTTAGCATACTAATTGCTTTAAATATTAAAAATGTCTATTTACTGCTTCTACAATATCCATTACCTATAACGTCGCCTTCGTTGAATGTCATTTTCGCAGAATGAATCGAAAGGTTGCTCTTTATGCTACGGCTACAGATTCAGCTATCGTCAATTTGAATGCTCTTGCAAAGCAAAGTACTATGTGACTGGTGTTGATGTGAATAATGCAGAGATTTTTGAGTGTGTAAAATCTGTCCTGGCTATAGAAACTTTGATTTGGTTTATAATGGTGCCCGCGGCTTCGCCCCCGTGGTACCTATTCTGTCCCCTTGCCAGCATGCCATGGAAACCGTTTAGCAGTTAAAGCGTGAATGTGCCACAAACATCCACACATCTATCACCTCTCTCTATATTTTTTTAAGATATGGTTGGTTATAGGCTTTCCTGTATATGTGTCGTTATAGCAATAGGCTTACCTCCTATGACGCCGGACCAACAGAATTACTGACAAAATGGGTTACTTAATTCACTTCTGCCTTCCGCCTCGGTGAAATAGGCGTGTTGTTATGTTATGATGATGAGAGCGTTTTGTCATAAGCATATCCATATTGTATCTGCAAGTTTAGTTTGACAAGAAATCCGCTGACTGTAACAAAGTCATCCTATAACATTTTTTTTTTTTTTCGCTCGTGGCCCGCGGACTCAGTGTTCTGTAAACGATCACTGCAGTAAGCAACATTTACTATGGCCGGATATGGATGGGTGACCAACACGTGGACCACTTTGTGACATTTATTTACGAGCGTTTCCGTGCTTCGGAAGGCGCGATAAGCCGTTGGTCCCGGTTGTCAGTAAAATGACAGTCGTTAAGCCAAGTTGAAGGCCTTACGGGCGGCTTGAAAAATTTCAACTGTGGGTAGTCACAACCTGCGCACTGGTCGGCAGCGCGTGTGTAGCGCCTCTGGTGTTGCAAACGTCTATAGGCTACGGTTACCAACCTTCCGGTGGGCCGTAAGCTTGTCTGCCACCTAAGTAGTATAAAAAAAAAAAAAAAAAGTGTACGCTTCACGTATTATTCGTAAGATATAATGCCTTTTTAACCGACTTCAAAAAAAGGAGGAGGTTCTCAATTCGTCTGTATGTATTTTTTTTTATGTATGTCAAGCGATATTGCCGTCAAATTTAGACGGATTTCAAAATTTATTTTTTTGTTGAATAGGGTTTACTTCTGAGGTGGTCCCATTTTCATCAGGTCAGGATCTGATGATGGGATCCAGGAGAAAACGAGGGCAACCACCGAAAATTGTAGGGACAACTAGTGCACTTGTTAACTTTTTAATTAAGTGCTTTAATGTTCTACACTTTAATGAAGGTCTGGAGTCGACCTGATGATAGAGTCTCAAGACAGTCGAGGGCATTCCTTAACAATTTACAGCAGTTACCTTGTGTTTGGGCTTGATTGATTTGTATTGATGAGAACTTTGCACCTAGATTGATAGATCCAACTTTAAAAAAAAAAAGGAAGTACTCAATGTTTTATGTATGTCACCGATATTTTCGTCAATTATAAACGGATTTAAATTGTTTTCTTTCTTGATTAGGGTTTACTTCTGAGGTGGTCCTATTTTAATCTGATCAGGATCTGATGATGGGATCTAGGAGAAATCGAGGGCAACCACCGAAAATTGTAGGGACAACCAGTGCATTTGTTAACTTTTTAATTCAGTGCTTTAATGTACTACAATTTAATGAATATCTGGAGTCGATCTGATTATGGAACCGAAAGAAGTGTTTGGGCTTGATTGATTTGTATTGATGAAAACTTTTACCTAGATAGATATATTTTTCGGTTAACCCGTCACTTAAAATAATGAAAAAAAATTTTTCAATAAAAAATAAAACCGACTTCCAACAAATCCTGAAAAATAAAATTTACTTAGCACAAAGTAAAATGTATTTTGATTTATCAGATTTTATTCAATATAGTATTGAAGTTGGTGCCATGAATAATACCTACATAAAGCTACGGGTTTACTTGGCGCCGACTTCAATATGATATTGATAAAATCAGATAAATCAAAATACATTTTACTTTGTGCTAAATAAATTTTATTGTTCAGGATTTGTTGGAAGTCGGTTTTATTTTTTATTGAAAAATTTTTTTTTCAAGTGTGGAAATCCGTCATAGATGCTATGACAGGCTCTTACCAACGATCACCACACGATCCCCTCCACTGCCTTCGGCCGGGAGTCCCGGATAAGCCCTCGGAAGGGTGTCCCAGAAACATAATAAGTATAAGGCTTAAGAAAGGATATCTATGAATAATCCAAAGTGTAGAGTTCTTGAAAATTCTATCAAACTTATACACTCCAAAAATGTTTGCCAAACTACCTATATGCTAAACAAATAGTTCTTACTGATTGCTCAAAAATCTAAGACACTATCATGTAAACGAATCAAAAGACAGTTGTATGATACATTATAGAATGAGGTACCGGGAGCAGGTTTGTAGGTAGCAAGAATTAACATAGTAACGAAGGGGCGGGCCGACCGGTAACTCACGCCCCGCACAAAATAAATAATTTGACTCGAGGAATGCGGCCGATAATGGACCTCGTAGCGCGGTGAGATGTTTGACTTTACACCGCATACCGGCGTTATGTGGTATTTGTGTATATGATGTATGTAAGTACATAATGTATGTGCTCGGACTGCAGATTTTGTATTAGTTAATGTGTTTTTTTACGTTTGGAAATCCTCATAAATGAGATGTAGACTAGAATCAAGTAGAAAGGATGAGAAGTAGGACTTGAAATCGGTAGGAGTCCTACGACTCCTACCGATTTTTTAGTTGGTAGCCTACTTCTCATATTTCAGGATTTGTCACATACAGTGACTACGGCTAGGAGCGTCATGTAAGCCCTCAGAGGGCTGCCCCAGGATTCCCTACAGACTTTGGCTACCACCGCGGCCTCACTTAGGCTGATCGGGTATCATTATTCTGCTGCTTTGGGGGTTGTTCGGGTGTTATCCCACGTCTTGGTTGTGAGACCTGCATGAACTGCTTCTGTCAGGACGACCAACAGAGTCCTTAGGCCACGGGTCATGGGAGCCGATAGCCTTCGACGCAGACAAGTCTACGGCCCCTCACCGTATACTGCAGAACTCGGTTGGGAGAGTTATTATCATCCTCAGTCCTCACCCCACCGCCCCTTTCACGAGCAGTTAGATCACCACTATTAATATTGTTATGGATATGCTTATGACAAAACGCTCTCATCATCATAACATAACAACACGCCTATTTCACCGAGGCGGAAGGCAGAAGTGAATTAAGTAACCCACTTTGTCAGTAATTCTGTTGGTCCCGCGTCATAGGAGGTAAGCCTATTGCTATAACGACACATATACAGGAAAACCTATAACCAACCATATCTTACAAAAAATATAGAGAGAGGTGATAGATGTGTGGATGTTTTTGGCACATTTACGCTTTAACGGCTAAACGGTTTCCATGGCATGCTTGAAAGGGGACAGAACAAGTACCAAGGGGGCGAAGCCGCGGGCACCATTATAAAACAAATCAAAGTTCCTATAGCCAGGACAGATTTTACACACTCAAAAACCTCTGCATTATTCACATCAACACCAGTCAACCAAAAACATCATTAGCACTAGATTATAGACACATGGACTGGACCGTACAAATTAAAACCTACACGGCAACGGTCACCTCTATTATGTTAGTTTTTGCGACATGACCTTAAGCCTTTTAAAGATTAAACCTATTAAAAGTCGAGATCCGCGGACGTCCTTTAAGAACCTTCCGAACATTTCATATTATCCTCTAATTTACACGTGCCGGTTCAATTAAGTGAAGCAATAAAACTGTTTCATATAGGAATTTGCTTACCATTATAACAAGAATTTTAAGTGGGTCAGGAATAATACGTAAGCTTGATTTTAATCGAGTATCTCAAATATATGGGTCTCACTGAGGTATTAGTTTTACGAGCGAGCGTCTCGAATACTTTTCAGATTCGGGGGATATCGGTATTTGAATTAATCCAGTAAATTAGGTGTCATATTATCATATCGTAAAGTGTGATTAATAAGTTTATTATCGGGTGGAAATATCAAAAACTGGACAAGTGTGTGGCACGCGATGTGTAACGGTTCCGTCCAAAGTTGTCAGACTTTTTTGAAGTGAAACTTCTTTATCGGCGTTGGAAAAAAATTTGCGTCACGTCACGTCACGATTTTTGGTTACGCGCCATCTTTGTTCTCTTCCCCACCGCGGTGGATTCGAAATAAGAGTACTTTATCCAGGGATAGCATGTCATTTAAGGATTTTTGGACTAAGGGAGTTAGGGACTTAGGGACTTTTGGACTTGTGGACTTTGGTACTTTGGGACTTTGGGACCTTGGGACTTTGGGACTTTGAGACTTTGAGACTTTGGGACTTTGACTTTGGAACTTTGACTATGGAACTTTTGGAGTTTTGGACTTTTGGACTTTTGGACTTTTGTACTTTTGTACTTTGGGACTTTGGGACTTTTGGACTTTGGGACCTTGGGACCTTGGGACCTTGGGACTTGGTGACTTTGGGACTTTGGGACTTTGGAACTTTTGGACTTTGGGACTTTGGGACTTTGGGACTTTGGGACTTTGGGACTTTGGGACTTTGGGACTTTTGGCCTTTGGGACTTTGGGACCTTGGGACTTAGAGACTTTGGGACTTTTGGACTTTTGGACTTTTGGACTTTTGGACTTTGGGACTTTTGTACTTTTGGACTTTTGTACTTTTGGACTTTGGGACGTTGGGACTTTGTTTGGGACTTTTGGACTTTGGGACTTTTGGACTTTGGGACTTTTGGACTTTTGGACTTTGGGACTTTGGGACTTTTGGACTTTGGGACTTTGGGACTTTTGGACTTTTGGAATTTTGGACTTTTGGACTTTTGGACTTTTGGACTTTTGGACTTTTGGACTTTGGGACATTTGGACTTTTGGAATTTTTGGACTTATGGACTTTGGGACTTTTGGACTTTGGGACTTTGGGACTTTTGGACTTTGGGACTTTGGGACTTTGGGACTTTGGGACTTTGGGACTTTGGGACTTTGGGACTTTTGAACTTTTGGACTTTTGGACTTTGGGAGTTCGGGACTTTATTTAAAGTGAGGTGAAAATTAAGTTTATGAAGAAGTTTCACTTCTTACGTGTGTACACTAGTACACGCAATTTTTTTTTTTTGACGCGGGGAATGCGTTTGTGTACCGTCATCTCAGCTACGGGGGCAGCTGGGACGGTGTGTGGGGCTCACCGGTCCCGAAGGAACGGGACCGTAATACCCACTAAACCCCGCGGTGTTCCTACTCACCCTGTAGCCGGGCCGAGGGATATGAAGAATTCATTACAACTTCGACCAGGCAAGGGGTGCCCCGTAGAGTCGAGGCTCTCCTCGGGGGAACCAGATGGTCTGCTCCCCTGGAGCTCCCTAAGGAGCTAACGAAAAACGAGCCCGCATCGCACCGCTCTCGAGCGCCCCTCTGTAAGCAGAGAGGGTGGAAAACTGATTTATTGATTGAAATGAACAAATTATTTTCAGATTTATTATATTTTTACAATGAAGCAACGTGACAGGTTGTCGTTGCTCTGCTGTCAATTATTTACTTGTGAGTGTACCGCGTACCAAATTTTCCACACGTTAAAAAAAAGGAATCCGGCATAGCATCCTAGCATCCTTGAAGATTTGCACAGGTAAAAACAGGGTGACACTACACTCTCATACTAATGTCGTAAAAATGTCAACTTTTCTAGCAAGGGCAGGTAGCTTAGTGTACCTGATAGATGTATAAGAAACATTCTTAATTGACTACGGAACCCTAAAGAGATCAAACTAAAAGGACAGTAGCACCCTGTAGTCCTCAAAATTTTATAGTCTTGCAAAATGTTTGTTGATACACCGCGGGTCTTTAGTTCACATAACAAAGTAAAAAAAAAGGTGTAAGTAATAAAATAATGTAAGTAAGTAAGTATGATTTTCGTAAACTGCGACTCAAAAAAGAAGGTTCGATCCAGCGTATGCGCTTGGCATCAAGCTTTTTCAATATAAATTGTTTTTTGAAGGCTGAGTTTCAACTAGATTTGGAAATGACTGCTATTTTCAATGACTGAACCTCGAAATGACTTTCAACTTTTTTACACGTAAGAAGAAAAGGCAAAATTCTAGTACCCATTTAGGCATACAACTGCAGGATCGTACAGTGGGTGGCATCGACATTTGTCACAGGCTGCCAAGTCTGACTCGACGGCCAAGAGAACCCCACACCCGGCGAGCACACTTACTCGTATTTTATGTTATTTTTTGAATAAACATGGGCTCTATCATTATTCTTCCTTTGTGATATAATTATAGTATAGATCGTACATATTCGAAATGATTTTGATAAAAAGAAATAAATTGGTTGTGAGGCTCAGCTTAAAAACTCCTTTGGTCTCAGATTGCTATCTAACCTCCCAGCGCCGAGAGAAGTGTCTGGTCCCACTGATCAAAAGGTGTACTAGCTTCCTGGGGTATACTTCCCAGGGATTACCCGGGGCTCCCAACCGTAGGCTGTTAGGCAGAAGACGTTTTTTAGTCGGTAGGAGTCTGGCATAGCATACATGAGGCACAGACAGGGAGTTTATCCTCATACTCTACGTCCGGAGCGTTCCAGCACGGTTAGATCCGATAGGAGTTTTCTTCCGCGCACGCTTAGGTTGTGGAATGATCTCCCTGCCTCGGTTTTCCCAAACACCTACAGTATGGGGTTCTTCAAAAGGGGTCTTACAAGGTTTTTACAGGGTCGGCAGCGCGAGAGTAGCGCCTCTGGTGTTGCAAACGTTCATAGGCTGCGGTGACCACCGGTCTTTCTGGTGGGCCGTATGCTTGTCTGCCACCTTAATGGTGTATAAAAAAAAGATAGAATTTCCTTCACGTTAAAAAAAAAATAAAAAAGGTGTACTAGCTAGCTAGGGCTTACAGATCTAATTTACTTTCCGTGTAATTATGTGTAGGATAGTAGGATGCTGTAGTGGATCACCATGTGGGTTTCCACAAGGAACACAAAAGCTATTTTTTTTTACTACTAGCGGTCGTCATGCGGTTACACCAGCGTAGCTCTCGTTCCCGTGGGAATATGGGAATAAAATATAGCCTATATTACTCATGGTGAATTTAGCTTTCCAATGGTGAAAGATTTTTTGAAATCGGCACAGTAGTTTTTGTGATTATTCATTACAAACATACACATAAAAAAAATACAATTTTTCCTCTTTAAAAAGATTGACTAAAGATCCTGCATCTAGGTGCATGTATAGAATTATTTGATATCTAACTTATTTTTATCACAGTGACTCAGGTTAAACTATGTATGTAAGTCAACTGATTTGAGGAAACTCGAAATCAATAAAATATATTGTGTGTTGTGGCTGCGTGTCAGAATGTTGAATTACGTGTTCCGAATTTCCATGCTGGGAATGTCCTGTTAGTAGGTCATACTGACTAACTTTATGATATACGATGTGATTCTCATAAACTGTGTTTAACATCACAACAGCAAAATTCGGGATATCAAATTTAAAAACAAATACCTACATATTATGCAAAATTATGAAAGAATTCGACAGTAATTCACCTAGCTTTGTGCGTTTCTTATCCATGTAAACTTTCAAAATTTTACATTTCTGCAATTTTCTTAAAAAGGTGCAAAGAAAATCGCTTTACAAAATCTTACTAATATTATAAATGTAAAAGCTTGTGAGTGTGTATGTTTGTTACTCTTTCACGCTCAAACCGCTGAACGGATCGGGCTGAAATTTGGTAAATACTATACATTATAGTCTGGAATAACACAGGCTACTTTTTATCCCGGGAATAAGTTCCCACGGGAACAAATTTAACGCGGGCGAAGCTGCGGGCATCAGCTAGTACATAATAGTACATTATGATACAAGTTCGGTAAGTTGATAATTACAGCCGAGGCGTTATTGCTAGCCCGAGCCGCAGGCGAGGGCTACAAGAAAGCAGAGGCTGTAATTATCAAAGCGAACGTGTGTCATACGAGGTTTTATAACACATTTGCGAGGAAACAAGGAAATAAATAAAACGGGGACATTCATAAACTAACAAAAAAACGTAGCAAAAAATAGCGATAAGAAGCGCGCGGAATTTTACTTGTTCACAACGCTTTCTTTTTTTTCTTATTTCTTAAGAGGCAAAGGCACAAAAACAGCCAGTATTATTAATAAAGTAAATTAATATTGTTTGTATTGGTTTCACATAAATGGTTGTAATTTATTGTCAAAATTAATTAAATTAAACAATTACATGTTTATTTTATTATATTTTATCTCCCAAAGTTAATTTTATTCATAAAATGTTCACCACTTTTCTGACATAAAAACTCTTTGCTAAGATTTTAAAAAAGTACCGTTCGTTATAGACGCAATCGTCCGTTTTACTTTACATTACCGGACTAGGCCGTAATGAGATACATTACGTTAGTGAAATGGGTCAAATAAGAGACTCTTTACGAGCAAATGTGTTATAATAAATATTTACGGACATCCTGTCATCAGTCCACTCCTGGACGTAAGCCTCTCTCTCAATTTACGCCACAACACACGGCTCTGCGCTTTCCTTAACTATGAAACTAATTAATTATTTTGTGGGAGCCACGAGCCACCATTACAGAGTAAAATTGATAATGAGTCGTATAATATTGCTGATGTCTTCTCTATAAACTGACATTCATCACTAATGTGTACCTACATAATGAGGTCTGACAGATATTTCTGAATTTCAGGAAGTTGTATCATTTTGATTTGATTGATTGATTATCAATCAATATCATCAATACATATAATAAAATCGTAACAGATCGCTGTCTGTACATGGAAGATAAATAAGAAAAAATATTATAGGGGGCTTTATGAACGCAATAGAACCCAAAACAACGATTTTTAGAACTTTTGTCTGTATGTCCGTATATCTGTTTGTCTGTACGGTTGTGCACGCTAATCTCAGTATCCGCTTAACCGATTGCAATGCGCTTTTTTTATTGTGTTGAGGTTTGCTCCACTTAACATTTAGCGTTTATTTCATGTCAATCGGTTAATAAATAAAAAAGTTATATCAATCCAAAGAACCACATTTAAAATGCAGCGTACGAAGTCGCAGGCAACAGCTAGTTTATAATAAATGTAGGTTATAAAAGTTATAAAACTTAAAACCGCTGAACGGATTATTACCATGTGTGTTCCTACAATAGAAAGGTGGGTTTTTTATAATTTGTCAAGGATTTAATTATGTACTAAATTAACTATTCATCTAGTAAATTGTAAAATACCATCAAACAAACATCACGTCTGTCAGTTGGAATGTGATTGGTTACTCTAAAGTCATGGTACCTACTCATTAACCGACTTCAGAAAAAGGAGGAGGTTCTCAATTCATCTGTATGTATTTTTTTTTATGTATGTCAAGCGATATTTCCGTCAATTATAGACGGATTTCAAAATTTCATTTTTTGTTGAATAGGGTTTACTTCTGAGGTGGTCCCATTTTCACCAGGTCAGGATCTGATAATGGGATCAAGGAGAAAACGAGGGCAACCACCGAAAATTGTAGGGACAACTAGTGCGTTTGTTAACTTTTTAATTAAGTGCTTTAATGTTCTACACTTTAATGAAGGTCTGGAGTCGAACTGATGATAGAGTCGAAAGACAGACTAGGGCATTCCTCAACAATTTACAGCAGTTACCTTGTGTTTGGGCTTGATTGATTTGTATTGATGAGAACTTTACACCTAGATTTATAGATCCGACTTTTAAAAAAAAAGGAAGTTGTCAATGTTTCATGTATGTTCACCGATATTTCGTCAATTGTAGACGAATTTCAAATCTGCTTTTTGTTGGATAGAGTTCACTTATGAGGGGGTCCCAATTTCCGGTCAGGTCAGGATCTGATGATGGGATTCAGGAGAAATCGAGGGCAACCACCGAAAATTGTAGGGACAACTAGAGTGCGTTTGTTAACTTTTTAATTCAGTGCTTTAATGTACTACAATTTAATGAATGTCTGGAGTCGATCTGATGATGGAACCGAAAGACAGTCGAGGGAATTCCTTAATGATTTACAGCAGCTACCTTGTGTTTGGGCTTGATTAATTTGTATTGATGAGAACTTTCACCTAGATAGATATATTTTTCGGTTCACCCGTCACTTAAAATAATGAAAATAAAATTTTACAATAAAAAATAAAACCGACTTGAAACAAATCCTGAAAAATAAAATTTACAAAGCACAAAGTAATATGTATTTTGATTTATTAGATTTTATTCAATATAATATTGAAGTTGGTGCCATGAATAATACCTACATAAAACTATGGGTTTACTTGGCGCCGACTTCAATATGATATTGAATAAAATCTGATAAAATCAAAATACATATTACTTTGTGCTTTGTAAATTTTATTTTTCAGGATTTGTTTCAAGTCGGTTTTATTTTTTATTGAAAAAAAATTTTTTTTACACAGTTTTCACCAATGGATAGAGAGTTTATCAATGATATATAAAAACTATAGATTTTTTTTTTTTTTTTTTTTTATATTCAGCTCGCCAAATTGACGTCGCCACCAGCCTGATGGTAAGAAAGCAGTGGCGCATCTAGCGATTGGGGGCCACTTCTTAGAGTGGTCCTCAAGTTGGCGGCCCTGTGATGTGCCTCTTCACGCTCCTCTTGAAGAACCCGGGATTGTAAGATGAGGGAAAGACGTGTGCGGGCAGGTCGTTCCATGTTTTTATAGTTCGACAGAGGAACGATCTTTTGAAACGCTCGGTTCTGGCGAAGATTCTCTCCACTGTGTATGAGTGGCATCTCTGCCCGGCACGCGTTGTTCGGGATCGGAAAGGAGATGGTGGGATCAGGTTGAAGAGCTCTTCAGAACATTCGCCGTGATACATTCGATAGAAGGCAGCCAAGGACGCTATGGTTCTTCGCTGCGACAAAGGTTCGAGGCCTCCCGTCACCTCAGGACAACCAATTATTCGGATAGCACGTCTCTGCATAGCGTCAAGCGCGTCTAACAAGTACCTCGCGGAGTCATCCCAAAGGTGAGAACAGTACTCGACGCAGGGACGAATCTGCGTCTTGTACAGTAAACATCTCTGATGTGGCGTGAAATACCGTCTCACCTTATTCAGGATTCCCAGTTTCCACGAGGCCAGACCAATACAGCTCTCTATGTAGTTTTTGTGATTGAGCTCACGCCGGACGTCTATACCGAGGATCTCCAGGTTGTCCTTTAGTGGAATTGTAATGCTCTGAAGAGAGGGCAGGGGTAGGAATGGGGACTTCTTAGCTGTAAACGCACACGCCTGTGTTTTTCTGGCATTGAACTCGACCAGGTTGTCTGAACCACATTGGGCAATGCGGCCCAGGTCCAGATCGAGATCCGCCACGAGTTGTCGTCTCTTCTCATCCACGTCGCCTCGCCCCGCCGCTGGACGGCCAGAATAGCTCCCATGAAGAGTACTGTCATCCGCATAACAATGAATGCACCCAAGGGACAGCATGTCATTGATATGCAGAAGAAAGAGAGTTGGGGACAATACCGATCCCTGTGGTACTCCGGCATTTACCTGAAAAAAACAGGAAGCCTGACCATCACAGAGGACCCGAATCCGTCGCCCGTTCAGGAAGCTGGCCAACCAGCGGCACAACTGATGCGATAAACCATATGACGGCAGCTTGGAAAGAAGCGACGCATGCCATACCCTATCAAAGGCTTTTGCGATGTCTAGGCCAATAGCCAGAGATTCGCCGTGCCTCTCCATAGCCTCACCCCAGGTGTGCGTTATGTACGCTAGGAGGTCACCCGTTGATCGTTTCGGCCTAAAGCCATATTGGCGATCGTTAATTAACGAGCGATCCTCCAGATAGCGCATGAGCTGTTTGTTGATGATTAGCTCGAACACCTTGCAGATGACGGTGGTTACGGCTATGGGGCGATAGTTGGCTGGATCCGACCGATCCCCTTTCTTGGGGATCGGTTGGACATTCGCCTCCTTCCAAGCCTCCGGCACTTCTCCCGACGAATACGAAAGGCGATACAGGCGTGTTAGCGTTGGAGACAATTCAGCTGCACAATTCCTCAGCACCACGGCCGGAATGCCATCAGGACCACTGGCTTTCCGCGTGTCGAGCACCGCCCGCACATCGCACTGCCGGACTACAATTTCCGGCATCGTGGTTCCACAGTTGGCCGTTACCAACACTGAAAAATGGCAAAAAAAAAAGTCAGGCAGCTGCCTTACTTTTCTTACATGCTACCATAGATAATTTCTAAGAATTTCTGAAAAAAAAGATCTGCTGTTTTTGAAAGCCGCGATGTTCGTACATGACGTGTCTAATAATAATAAGTCGTTGGAGTTTATAGAAACGTTTGTATAATTCCACCCTGATTGTACATAAATGCTGTAAGCCTTTGCCATGAGAAAACACAAGTACGATCGTAACAATAATTTAAATAGCGGTCTTATCCACGAATTTGTACGTTCATAAATCTCAACCAGAGCTCGGGGAGAACGCTATCGCGCCGAAGATCGAGCACTATGCAAATTCAGTTTTTGCCAGTAACCGATTGAAGAGCACATACGGCTGTGCATGTCCCAACACTGGGTGGCCAAACATTCACACAGCCATGAGAATAATTGCCGTGTAGCTTGCTGTACAACACTAGTAGTATTTTTATTACAAAATTAAAAAAAAATACAACTTGGTGTTGGACTTGACCTGTAAAATTTGTCTAAGCCAGGGCAATGCTCTTCCAATTGAGCTACAGAACTGTACCAAAACCAGCTGATATTCTTCACTTTTTTTTAATCGCCATTTAAGAGCCGTCAATCGAGCTTCCCTGTTACATCCTTAAGAGGGCTCGTGTGGTTTTAGTCGGTAGGAATTCGGATTCGGATGTAGGATTTCTACAAATAGTAGCTAAACGGTCTAGGCTCAACTAGCATAGTCCTTAGACTTAGATTGAGTCGCAACCTAAGCTACAACAGCCTCAAATATATTGTGTTTGGTGACATTTATATGTATGTACATACATACAATCACGCCTTTATCCCCGAAAGGGTAGGCAGAAGCATAGTATACGCCCACATTTCACCTTATAGTTAAGTCTATATGTCCCAGGTGGTGAGTCTATTGCCGTGTTGAAATGGAGATGCGCAGGTTGTGACGACCCGCAGTTGAAATTTTTCAAGCCGCCCATAAGGCCTTCAACACGGCTTGACGATTATCATTTTACTGACAACCGGGTTTCATTTCGAGATTTCCTTCTCTACGCAATGGATCGTTTTGCAGAAGTGTTCGCTTAATCGCCCTCTTATGACACCCTCGGGAATAAAAAACATCACCAAAGATAATATTATAATAGGCCAACACATACAAAAAGGTTGTACTAATAAATGTCATTAATTTGTATAGAGGCACAGCAGACATATGCAGTGTAAAACTAGTTTACATAATATAATATTCAAAATTGCTTTGAACGACGACGTCTGAGTCATCCTCCGTTTTGATTTTGTATTCAATTTTGTTTAAGAGTTCGTTCTCTCGTAAACAAACGACATGTTTGTATTTTATATGTAGGGCATTTTATTTAAGCGACATTTGTACCAGTTTGTTAAGATTTTGTAGTTTTGACGGTATTATACGAGTACCTACTAAGAGAGTCATGCGTTCCCATAACATCCCCGTAAACCTTACAAAAAGAATTGGCAATCCTTAATAGTAAAAAAGATAAATCAGAAAAAATATTATAGGGGGGCTTTATGAACGCAATAGAACCCAAAACAATGATTTTTAGAATTTTTGTCTGTTTGTCTGTATGTCTGTATGTCTGTATATCTGTTTGTCTGTACGGTTGTGCACGCTAATCTCAGTAACCGCTTAACCGATTGCAATGCGGTTTTTTTTATTGTGTTGAGGTTTGCTCCAGTTAACATTTAGCGTTTGTTTTATGTAAATCGGTTTAGAAATAAAAGAGTTATAACACTTTTAAATATCAGATATTTTGAAAATTTTAATTGTAGGGGTTTCTTTGAATGTGAGTGAACCTAAACTGGCGTGTTGGCTTAATCATAAAAGACCATTTTTAAACAATTCAGTCCGCGCCGAAGGCGTGGACTGAATTGTTTTAAAATAGACTTAATCATTAAGCTCTTTTATGATTAAGCAAACAGGGCAGTTTCAGACGCTGCTTGATGACTCTGATGAAAAAATACCTTTCCTTTCATACACCTTATGAGACGTAAACGAAGTTGCGGGCTCAGCTAGTATTAAATACAAACATGTCATTTGTTTACTGAGCTTTTATTTTAACATTTTATAAAATCTTCATATATTTATAATTTAAATTAAAAAACATCACCTAAAGTACTGCACCTTAACAAAATATTTTTTTGCGTGCCGCAGCTCAGCGACACGACAATAAATTAGATACGTTGAAATGTTTGTGTTGTAACTCCGTGGCCGCTGTCGGCGACGCCGCACGCGCATATATTAGCGCACAATACCGCGGGGGGCGCCATTGTGTCCTCACACTCACCCTCCCACCACCCCGCATGAACCAAACACGCCCCTAATGAAGAATTCAACACCAGACCTGCAATTACCAAGATAAAAATCTACGTGTGGTCATAGCTCGGTGACCGAGGACCCGTAATTGTAAACTAATTTCTTTTGCCCCTAGATACGTCCTGTGCCATTCTTAGCTTTTATTATAGTTCATATCGTGTGAATGTGGTTAATGACATCGGCTTATGATGCTTACCAAGGAACGTCTGGTGGGGAAAGTAATACCTATTTGACATTAAAATTACTTTCGCTTGCTACGTGATAAAACTGAAAAGTCCCTCGAGCTTTCAGAAATCAGTTTCTACGCAATTTCAATTCGGTCTTTCTTAACGAGTATTTTGGGTACAAGGAGAACTATTTGGTGACATCCTACAATTACCTTTCAAACAACTTCGAAAAACATACAATCCAATAAAGGTTCGATAATATTAAATGCAGTTAATTTTTCAGTCAAAATAATTGAAACAATAAATTCAATTATTTTTTTCTCGGCTAATAGGCTAGTCAATTTGAACCGCCACATTCCCTTTAAAATATGATGTCAGAACTATAGTGCCCAGTTAAAAAACGAAGTAGATAGCAAACGCGTTAAAATTCCCAAACAATCAAATAAATAAACAACAAAATGTTTCTCTTACAGTTTGTTTTCGAGACATCTTTCAGATGTATGTGCTAAAAGCATTTTTGATGGTACTTCTGAAATTGGAGCCAAATGGAAATAGCGAAAATACTTCATTTTTTAAGATATTTCAATGATTTGAACTACAGACAGTCGTAGTAAGTACCTACGTGAAGTTTTACTCAGACTGTATAATAAAATTATATTCAAATGCTGCTCTATGTACGTTTCTATTCTCGTGTGGAAATCCCCAAGGATGCTATGTCGAACTTAGCCGACGAAAATCAAAAGCTGCCCACCTACTTCTAGGGCCCCGGGCGCCTGCAGTAATTTCATATGCTCCGTTACTGCTCTGGATTGCTTCGGGTGTTCCGCTTCTTGGGGCGTGAGTGACAATTTAGCTACGAGCGTGAGGACTGCGTGACACTCTCACGTCACACCCGTCTCGTCTTTGGCCTGCTTTTGCAGTAAAGTGGCGAGCAATCCCTCCAAACGTTCTTGGGTCCTCGATAGCTTTTCTACATAAGTCTACGTCTACTACTACTAATATGTCGGCACAATATGAAGAAGACAACTGTAAGGAAGGTTAAAGGAGCAGCTCACATGGCCAACAAGGTACAGTAAAGCCAATCGTCCTTTCAAATCTATTGGGAAAGGACTACGTCCAACAGTGGCCTGAGCTATTTTGATTATATTGAATACTAGCTGAACCCGCAACTTCGTTTACGTCACATAAGGTGTATGAAAGGAGAGGTATTTCTTCATCAGACTCATCAAGCAGCGTGTGAAACTGCCCTGTTTGCTTCAAAATATCTGATTCTTAAAAGTGTTATAATTTTTTTTATTTATAACGCGATTAACATGAAATAAACGCATGTTAAGTGGAGCAAACCTTAACTCAATTAAAGAAACCGCATTGCAATCGGTTACGCTGTTAAATCTGTCTAAAAATCATTGTTTTGGGTTCTATTGCGTTCATAAAGCCCCCCTATAATATTTTTTCTTATTTATCTTCCATGTACAGACAGCGACCTGTTACGTTATATATAAAATTTATATATATATATATATAAACGTATATATATATATATATATATATATATATATATATATATATATATATATATATATATATATATATATATATATATATATATATATATATATATATATATATATATATACGTTTATATACGTTATATATAAAATTTATTTATATATATATATATATATATTAATTTTTTCTTAGATTTCAACCTGAAACATCAGTTACATACAGCCGTGATGAAAATGTTTATTCCTCGCAAATAATACCTGAGATAATAATAGTTCTATTCTACGTTCCTCCTAATACAGTCAACAGTCTACAGGCATTTTAGTTTAGTTTTGAAAGTGTACACATATGGATCCATCCATATAGCTTCCTCCTAATGGTTATTCTACTTATTTTATGGTTGGGTTCCCTTATTTAGAAATAGTCAGTATCTACAAAAACAGCGAGATGTAGGTATATTAATTTGTGTTTTTATTCATTTCCGCAGACTTATTTGGTTTCGAGATAGATTCAGTTTTATTTATTCAGACCATTCTGTCATTTCTGGAGTGTTTAATGATTGCTGCAGATCCAAAGAGACCTAACTATGCGCCAAAATTGAAAAAAAAAAAAGATTATATACAAAAAATATCAGGCGCGAGAATGCGCTATGAAATGAAAGCTGTAAAATGTGGGTACAGTTTAGTACAGTATGCCTCTGTCTACGCCTTCGGGGTTAAAGGCGTGACTATATCTGAGGATTATTTTCCACTTCACCTATGGGGTCGGTTGAAAACATCATGGCCAGACACTTGACCAGCTCGTGTTGACTCGCAGGTGGCTTTTTGAGCTGTTTTACAAAATAATACACAAAATAAATACTTGAGGTTAGTTTTCACTTTAAAAAACTAAGCCTTGCTGGTCAAGGTTTTCTTGAGTTTTGAGAATCCTTTTGTAAAACGGCCCTTAGATACCGTATGTTACTGATTCTCATCTCTCCACCAATGATTTATTGTTTTCACATGTTCGTAAGGAGAGTTCCTCTCTACAAAAGAAACTTACTACATATTTCAGTTTATGTAGCACAGGCGCTATTCCTGGGGACATCCTTCCGAGGGCTTACCCTTACTCTCCTTTCCGATCCCGAACAAAGCGTGCCGGGCAGAGGTGCCACTCATACACAATTGAGAGAATCTTCGCCAGAACCAAGTGTTTAAAAAAGATCGTTCCTCTGTCGAACTATAAAACTTGAGAGGTGTCAAGGGACACCCGGATGGAACGAAGTTCCTTTCGATTAATTAGTGAAGGAATTGTAATAAAATTTTATTTTTTTTAATTAATAATAATATTTTTTTTATTATTAACCCCCATTTTATTACCCCCCCTTTATCCAATCTTGACGTCGCACAGCAATTCCGACATCCTGCTCAAGTTGCCCGGCGGGAAGTGACTCGTAGTATCCATGACGGATTTTTCACACATTTAAAAAAAGCACAGACGCTATTGAACTACAACAAGATAAAGCAGCATAACGAATACCTTCAGCCCCTCGCCCTCGTACAGTCCATAAACCGTAGTTTTAGACGTTCACAGTAATTTCGGGTCTCGCGGGTTCCGTGCCGACTAATGACCGGATAATTGTACGGCAGGTGCGCAGGAGCAGAGGGTTGCACGCTAAGCGCACACGCCAAGTCCCCAAGGCTCTTAACTGTTCAACAATAAAGTAAAACCGGCCAAGTGCGAGTCGGATTCGTGGACAGATGATTCCGTACCAAAATGCAGCAAATATTAGATACTGTGGTTGTATTATGGGAGTCCCCTTTAAATATTATTATTATTCTGTTTTAGTAGGTATTTTTTGTTTTAGCGGCAACAGAAATCATCAATCAATATCATCAATATCAATCAATACATATAATAAAATCGTAACCGTCTGTTTGTCTGTACGTTTGTGCACACTAATCTCAGCGACCGCTCAACCGATTATAAAGCGGTAGCTTTATTGCAATGCAGTTTACTCCACTTAAGATTTAGTGTTTGTTTCATGTCAATCAGTTCATAAATAAAAAATCGCATATAAAATGCAGCGTACGAATTCGCAGGCAACAGTTAGAACATAATTGTTTCTGAAAATTTCAGCTCTCTAGTTATCATCGTTCATGAGATACAGCCTCGTGTCGGACAGACAGACGGACAGCGAAGTCTCATCAATAGGGTGTCTTTTTTACCCTTCGGATACGAAACCCTAAAAATAACAACGAGAACGAAAATGGACCACAAATCAAACAGATTTGAATAAATTAATTCCACGCTTCCGTAGATACCGGTTATGCTTTCTGATTTCCTAATAAATGAGATGGGTAGATGTCTTACTGTATCTTCGTAATTAATAAATGTAAATTGTTTGCACACCTAACAAGGTACATAAAAACATTGATGAGTTAGTGAATCTTCTCTTAATTATCAGATTACAACATAACTTGTAGTTATGAGGTATGACGCCGCTACCAGTAGTTTTTTAATCCGTATACATTGGCAGAGTGCTCTAAGTAACTCAAACTTTTTAGAGCACTCTGCCAAATTAAAGTTTTGGCTGCATTCTGCCGTATCTATCACGGTGAGTGTTCTGAAGAACTCTTCAACCTAATCCCGCCCTCTCCTTTCCGATCTCGAACAACGCGTGCTGGACAGAGATGCTTTCTTACACGGTGGAGAGCATCTTCGCTAGAACTGAACGATTTAAAAGATCATTTCTCTGTCGACCCATAAAAACCTGGAACGACCTGCCAGCGTGTTTCCCTGCTCTTCCAATCCCGGGTTCTTCAAGCGGAGCATAAAGAGGCACATCATAGAGCCGCTTTATAGTCTTACAGACTGGCACGGTGGCCCCCAATCGCTAGATGTCGCTGTGACTTTCCATCGAACTGCGGCATCATTTTAGCGAGCCAAATCCATACTAATATTATAAAGCTGAAGAGTTTGTTTGTTTGTTTGTTTGTTTGTTTGTTTGTTTGTTTGTTTGTTTGTTTGTTTGTTTGAACGCTAGGATCTCAGGAACTACTGGTTGGATTTCAGAAATTCTTTCACAGTTTGATAGTCCATCTATTGAGGATGGCTATAGGCTATATAACATCACGCTAAAGCCATTAGGAGCGGAGCAGCAATCAAGAATGTTTCGAAAACGGGGAATATTTTTTACCGTCTGAGAGCTTCCGAAGCGTACGCTGCGTAAATGGTTAAAGTTACGTAAAAATGGTGTCTTACAAAATTGTTTCTCTTAAAAAGTTCTAAAAAAAAGTCCCCGACAGCATATGTCTATCTCTTAAGGTTCGCTCACAATAACCTAATTTGTCTATCTCTTAAGGTCCGCTGACAATATTTTAAAACTGAAGAGTTTGTTTGTGCTACGATCTCAGAAACTACTGGTTGCATTTAAAAAATTATTTTACTGTTTAATAGTCAATTTGTTAAGGATGGTTAATGACAGTATAACATCACGCTAAGACGAATAGGGGCGGAGCAGCCATGAATAATGTTTTGAGAACGGGGAAAATTTCTTTCTTTTCAAAGCTTCCATTGCGTACACTGCGGAAATGGTTAAAGTTACGTAAAAATAGTGTACTATAAAATTGTTCCTCTTAAAAAGTAAAAAAAAAAAGTCCGAAACAGCATATGCCTATCTTTTACTGTTCGCTTACAATAAGCCCCCTTAGTAAGTTTTAAAATATGAGCGAAGCGACGACGGCAGTAATCGTGGTCTGCAGTGGTAGCCAGTCAAGTGAACGATAAAAACCGGTCAAGTGCGAGTCGGATCCGTACCATAAAAGGACGGGTGAAAGTAGGTGCGACGGGAAACATTATATCACTTTACATATTAATACCACGCCTCTCTCCTTCTCACTCTCATGTGACGCAAACGAAATTGTGCGGGTCGGCTCTAATGAACATAAGCGACGGAGTAAATGCGACGGGAAACATTATATCACGAAATATTTATACCACACTTCTCTCTTTCTCACTCCCATGTGACGCAAACGAAGTTGCGCGGGTCAGCTAGTATAAAAATAAAATAAAAAAAGTCACTATGGAAAGAATTGATGTTGTAATTATACTCTGTTAAAATTAGGTTGATAATTTTGACAGCTTACGCCTATGAAGTATCGGATTTGTTTATGTCAAGTATACTTCAAAAAATTATCGTAGCACATAGACGAGTACCGCCCACTTATCGTAGTGAAGCGTCTTCCAACAATACAGCAGAATCGATCATAGACAAATAATTCGAATAAATCGAAATTTTTATTTAAAAAAAAATTAAAATTCATTTAAATGCTAGTAAAATTAATAAGTAGGTATCTACAATATTTATTTGTAATATGATTAGCTAAGTATAATACAAACAATAATAATGCAATTATATTTACCTAATTACCTAAAATAATAAAAACGTTTTTTTTGTAACTATTGATTTAAAATTTTACGCAATCGATAATCGAATAGATTCATTAACGATTGGACACTATGGGGTGCCCTACTAAGAGCTGTCAAAATTATCATCCTAATTTTAACAGAGTATAAGTGCCTTTATCCATACCATAAAGGTTGTATAACATACATAACAAAGTTGTATTTTCGAGTTTAAAAAACGACTCTCACAAGACTCTACAATAATGAAAAATGAGCCTCTACATTCAAAGGAGCTGTAGAGGTTCAATCTTATAGAAAATCTGTTTTACGAGTACCTGCAAAAGATCTACGCAATTATCATAAAATCCTACTTACTTTGCCAGTTACTACTTACGTATGTCAACAAACCCTGGATATCCGTCAGATATAGGGTAACCTATCGCCGGAAGTTCTTTCAAATGTGATGGAAAATGGCACAAATCGTGCGCGTTCATCTATTCTGGCATCGACCACTTTATTTATCTATTTATAATGTTTTCTGGTACCTACAAAAAAAGTCATCAAGTAAACTCAATCAAAAGCAAAACTATAATCTTTCGTTTATAAAAAAAATACAGTCAAAGAAACGTCGTTAGACAACTAGTAGAAATAGCACGTAATCATGAACAGTGAAAGTGTTCAGAAGTAGATAAAGCAAAGATAGCTATAATAAGTTTTCAGCGTGTAGTGACAACTGCATCGTATCAACACGCAACAACGGCTGTTGTTAGAAAAAAAGTCGTTTTTTGTGGACCACCTGGTACGCCACCCGCGCCAGAGTGTTACACAAAAACTGAAAGAAAAAACGTCATAATATTTGAATATTATATTATTATACAAAAAACAATTAAGGGTGCCGCACATCACCTGTCGCGGGCACGAGATACGCATTTGCATAGAAAAACCTATCTGTAGGCTAAGGTTGCGACTTAGTTGCGTATAGCGTGTTTGGAACGAGCGATTTATGTGAACTTTTGAACCGAAAGGACTGAAACAGTCCTAAAGTAGAAAAAAAAGTGACTAAGTGTCTACAACACTAATTGAACAACATCGCTATTGACTCTTTTACTAATTCCACTCGGGATCCGAATTCGAAACTTCAGGTTGGCAGTCACAAAGTTGCATACTTTACGCATAACACCCCTGAGGCAGCACGAGAAAATTCGAATTTGAGAATCTGATGATTCTTTGAGAATCTGATAACGAACTGACTTGACAATCGGGAATGAAGTGGATGGAGTATGTAGTATATAAGTGGAGAAGGGCAATTTTTGTTTTCATAGAATAACATAAAATATAATAAGGAGTCGTGAGGAATTCTTAATTTAGGATGTAGGTACCATTGAAGGGTCTATATTAGAAAAAAATATAATTTAATAAGTTTCCTTTTATATTAATGCGAATTCTTTTTAGATAACTACAAATATGATTTTGAGTTGATAAAACTGATATTTATTACAAAAATATTCATTATTAAAAAACCGGCCAAGTGCGAGTTGGACTCGCCCATGAAGGGTTTCGTAGCAGCAAGTAACATAATATAAAAGTTCTTATAGTTCGTTGTAACTTTGATTGATGTTTTAACACGTTCGCAGTGGTAGTGATTTTTCTAACCGAAAATTGCGGTTTATTACGTATTAAAAAAAAACTACCAGCTCTATCTCGTTCGAAACAATTTTCGTTGGTAGTTTTTATGGCAATGTACATCATATAATTTTTTTAGATTTATCGTTCTCTTAGTTTAGAAGTTAGAGGGGGGGGGGGACACACATTTTTCCACTTTGGAAGTGTCTCTTGCGCAAACTATTCATTTTAGAAAAAAATGATGTTAGGAACCTCAATAGCATTTTTGAAGACCTATCTATAGATATCCCACACGTATTGGTTTGATGAAAAAAAAAATTTTGAATTTCAGTTCTGAGTATGGGGACCCCCAAAATTTACTACTTTTTTTCTAGTTGTATATAAGAATCTTAATGCGGTTCACAGAATACATCTAGTAACCAAGTTTCAATGGCATAGGCCTTATAGTTTCGGAGAAACTGGCTGTGACACACGGACGGACAGACAGACAGACAGACAGACAGACAGACAGACAGACACACAGTGAACCAGAATCCCAATCTAGCTGGACAATATTATTTAAGAGTTGTGTTACGTTCCAACCGCTTTATATCCACAGAATGTGGTATATTACGATTTTAAAAATAACAAAAACCCACATAATTATATTTAAAAAAAAAACAACTGAAGCTGACTCTCGTTATTAAATATTTCGTATGTGTATGAAGGTCAAGTAAAACTGGATGATTTAGATAAGTTTAATTGTGGTTTCCTTGTAATATAGATCGATTTTTCACCGCTTTAGATTAGTCTTGGCAGTAGTTTTGTGTTAATATAATAGATTTATGCTAGGATGCTTATTTCTAAATAAAGGAAATTAAATAAAACGATAGCAATATTAATATAATGAGACCACTTTACTTAGGTATATTGGCTTACAATTTTTTCCAACACTTATTCGGAGCACAGAGCAATGCGACTAGTAGGTACAAGGGGAGTGGCCATAGCATGTTTACCCCATACATATCTGTCTGTCACATTTTGTAGGGGGAAATCATATTCATATACACCACTACAAAAGCAATCGACTGTCACTATGGAACTTACACAAAAAATTAAAACATATGCTCATAACTTCAGACATACACATTTATATAGCGTGTGTGTGCACTTTTAAGAGTCCGCTTTGATAGAAGGAAAGCTCTCAGTATGGCGCCTCCCCTCCCAGTGAGCGTCATATGATTTGGAGTCATCACAACTGGGCAAACTTACATTTTGCTAAAAAGTCCAGGTGTTTTACTTTTCTAACGAAACCAATAAGAAAAGATGTTATTGGATTTCGTTAGAAAAGTAAAAAATCTTAAAAAAGTCATGTTTCGTTTTTTTCAGGAACCCGGTGGAGTTCAAAAGCTATTAGTTTAGCTAATTGTTGATTTCTGGAGTCTAAGGCCAAGTGGGTCAAAGCCAATTAACACCAATCGACCTTGTTTCAATAACCTTTTCGAGTTTTTCCACACCGAACCCATTTTTTTCTAAGTTCGTACAAAGTCGGCAATTATTTTTAAATATTTTGCACAGATTACTCCGTTATACCTATTTACTAAATTAAATCTCATTATATTATCGCATAGACCTGAACGTTTAGTGTCTTTTGGGTAGTTTAGCAACTGGTAGAAAAACTTCCTTCGCGACACCTTCACTTACTTTTCTGCAATAAAATTAAAGTTGTGCTATCGTGAGGCGCTTAAAAATTACTATTTTTGAAAGTAAGGACATGTGGCTCTTTCATATATAAAAATTAGCCCTGGGTCCTGAGGGGGCAAGTAGTTTCTGGTCTATGAAATGCGGAACAACGTATAAAATTAAGAATTTTTATTTTATTTGACATGAATAGTAATTAAATAATAGGTATTCAGAATAAATTTATTGTGAATTATGTAAAACATACCTTCTACTTCTCGATGCATAATAAAAATTATTACAATCATCTCTAGTATTTACCTCGAGACCAGACTCATTACACGCAAGAAAGTGAATAATTTCATTGTAAATAACCCGTTTGTACGGAGACGATTTAAAATTATTAAATTATCAGAGGGTACTTGACAAAAAAAATGGCTGAATCGTTGCCTCTGGTTTATAACCTACTGTTTTTATTAGAAGAATGATAGAAATAAGACGACCCTTTTTGTCCAGCTAGATTGGGATTCTGGTTCACAGTGAGACATGACGAATCTATAAGGGTTCCGTTTTTGCCATTTGGCTACGAAACCCTAAAAAGTATCTACTGTGGTCTCAGCCTAAAGTCAATTTGACGACATATTTTTAAACAATATTCTTTATAAAAGAGCTTTGTTGTAGATTGTACCCAAGACTACGCGATAATATCTAACGTTTATCCGACAGACTAAAAAGCGTCTTTGTTGTATCACTTTCCATTTTATTTTTATACAAATTGCTTTTATGACAATTGAGATACATTTTTAAGCGAAAGCTTACCTTAAATCTTTGAGATATCTATGTCTTTGACAAAGTGGATTAAACAATGGTAGGTAATACATGATACTGTATTGCCTAACCTAACCTACTTTATACAGGGTGTCCCAGAAGTCGACGTCAAGCCGGAATCGGGTAACGGGCTTAATAGTTGTCAGAAAAATATTTAAAAAAAGACAAGAAAGAAAAGAAAAGGTTTAAGAAAAAGTATTCAGGGTTACATTAGAGAAAAAACAAAACAAAAAAGTACATATCTGTAGCAACAGGAATGGAAAAAGCGTCACAAGGCGTAGATTTTCTCTACTTTTTTTTGAACGTCCATAATTTAAAAAATATAAGACCTAGATTTTTTTTCTGACAACTATTATGACCTAGCCTGTAACCCGATTCCGGCTTAACGTCGACTTCTGGGACACCCTTTATACCTAACAAACACATAGACTATGACAGAGGGTTTTTACAGGGTTCAATATTCGGTCCTCTTCTTTTCAATATTTTTTCTAAGGCATCACCAAACCCTGAATCTCATGTCAAACCAGTTATCTTTTTCGATATGTGGCTACAATTACCTATCTGTAAGAACAGCATGTTTTGAATAAGACTCGTAGCACCTACACGGCGGCGCTAACGCTTTCACTAGAGAGGTAAATCAGTAAGACTCGGCAAAGGAACTCCCTGAACTGAATATCTCCCCAAAGAAGAGGGAGGCAAGATTGGCAAAATAAGTTCCACTATTTCAACCCAGCTTGACCTAGACACTTCAGAACCCAATAACACGAAACTAAGAGAAATAAATAATTCCTCACACACACAATTGAATATTTTTATTTTGTTTTGATAATCATATGCATAAATCTTCTGGTAACAATCATATTGTTTATGAATATACGAAGGCACACGTCATTGTCTATTGAAGGAGTCCAATCATCGCGCTGTCAGTGGGTAATGTAAACGGTCGCGTCTAGTCTATTGTGGTCGCTAACAATTCCCTGTTATGGATGCTCCATCGCTGACTAAACCCTCAAGAACTACGATTATTCGTAGTATGAGATTAGAATGCTTTGTTTTTTATTGTCGTGTGATTGAGACATCTTTTGTTAAGCTAACTTTATTGCACACCAATATAAAACTTTCATTTACAGAGATTTTGTTTTAGAAATATTTTCTTATCGCTAAAAAGCAACCTCTCGCTGTCATCTTTTGGATAGAGAAGATTGTCTTCATCGAATTTATCCATTGGTGAAAACTACTAGAAAATCCGTTCCGTAGTTATTAAGTTTATAACGAACAGACAGACAAACGGACTAGTTGCGAACAATATTTTATAATAGTAAGGATTTAATAAATCCACGAGCTAAGCTGAAGTTGTAGGTATACAAATATTTCGCGTCACTTTCATTATTAGTAATTTTATTGAGCGGTGTTATTCTCTAGAAATGACCGCTTATACGTCACATTTTGCGGTTTGCCCCTGAAAATTATAAGTGTTATACCACAAGGGCTTGAGGAACAATAGACCTAAAGCTAGAAAATGTATTTTAATGCCAAAGAAATAAAAACGAAATCGCTTTGAACGACTATTCGAAGGTGTAGCGGACTTACGGATAAACACGTGCGGCGGTGACTTTGTTATCTTTTGATGACCGCGGTTCTGCGCATTGATACAAAATGATCTCGTTATGCACAGCCATCGACAATCAATATAAGTAAGACGATAAAAAGGCGTAGAAATTGATATAGGATTTGCGATCGAGTTCAAAGAAGAATAGAATCCCTCTTTTTTTAGTTTCTAGTCTAAAAATCGCACTGGGCGCCCTAAAGTGCTGATAGTCTATAGCTTTACCGGATTCTACGGTAGAGACAAATACGAGTATTAATGAGAATACATCAGAAAATTCTATCGTAAATTTTCACAAACAGCGCATTTGTCTAAAGAGGTTACTAATTCGCATTCAATTTTATACAAATTTTATGTAGACTTATTTAATAAAGACTCATTTCCTTTCATTGTAGAGTTGCATGCAGTTATGATTGCTTTTTTAAAGTAAAGAACAAAATTAACTACCTAAATGAAGCTAATGTACAATTATGAAAATTGTAAAAAATCAGACGGAGCGCGTGCATTGTGCGATCGGTAGCGAGCCGCCTGAGGCGCTCGTGCCATTCGCGTTCCAATTTCGAATGCAAATTTTGTTTATGGAAAAGAGAAAAATGGCGTTTTGTTTTCACCAGTCATATCATAACGCGCCAGGATTTTGACCGCTTGCGTGTCGAGAACGTTGCACTTTGATGGTACCATAGAGCAACACGATCTATGAATTATATCGGAAGGGTCTTCATTTGTTTTTACCAATCATCATTTATTTTTGATCCAGTAGTACCATGCGTAAAGTTGAATTAACAGTGGTACTACTGGAACCACTTGGTAGTACCACGGATAATTTTTTTACCAATGGCACTACCAGTAGTACCACTGGTAGTACCACCACCGGCAAGAAAGGGGGAGAAGCCATATCTGAGACTCTCCTCTCGGTCAAAACGGGCCTCAAAAGGGTACATACACCTAAACATACTTATATTAAATTACGAGTGTATTGTTAAAGTAAATTTTATTTAGGCGCGACATAGGGAGTACCTAACTCAGATTTTTTTCTGACGAAAGTAACGCTATTTGAATTTTGTGATGAAATAAGAATGAATGATATTAATATAACATTTGATGCCGTCAATGGCAAAGAAGTTTTACTTCAATCGCTCGTGAAGGTTACAGGCACACACTTTTTTTTTATTGTTTTGTGTAAGTTCCATAGTGACAACCGATTGCTTTTGTAGTGCTGAATATTGATACGATTTGCCTCAGCAACATTTGACAGACTGATTACAGTGTATTGGTCGCGTTGCTCTATGGATGGTACCCTTCGGGATGTTTTAAACTAACTAACATCCTCTTTAGAGGTGAAAAGAAATGAGTTCCGATTACCTAATTCCGATATTAACGGTTATTTTCCTAAATTTACCGATTAACCACCGAAAAAAAGCAACAACCTAAATTGATATTATAGAGGTCGTCTTTTTCTTTTGTTTCGTGTCTATTCTTCCTCTTTAATAAACCAATTAACACTTTATTACGAAACTTTTTGTGTGAAGTTAAGTTGATTTGATAATGACTTTCAACAATAAATTAGTAGGTGGTGTTGCGATCTAGTTCAAGCGTTTCAGTTTCAGGTAAGACAACGTCTGCCAAGTCTCAATTCTCTAAGTAACTTAAGCATATCCTGCGGGTACTTTAATAACCTTATTATTTCTGTTGTATGTGTTGCAAGACGATGTATGATAGATATACTAAATGAAACTGTACCCTTCCCCAAAATGAATCATTACCCTTCCAACCCCTCACTGTGGCCAAGACACCTTTAACCATCTTTGATCAGTCGTATGAGTCTATGCGACTGGCAGTGATACCTATATCACTCCCCACCCTGGAAATCCCATCCCATCTACAATCCGTCTGCTTACATGGTGGTGCAGGCATCCCGAAACTATCAATCTGTGTATTTATTCACTACACTAGATATATATATCTATACTAATATTATAAAGAGGAAAGATTTGTTTTTTGTTTGTTTGTTTGTAACGAATAGGCTCCGGAACTACGAGACCGATTTGAAAAATTCTTTCACTGTTGGATAGCTACACTCTTTGCGGTGAACATAGGCTATATTTTATTCCCGTATTCCCACGGGAACTACGCGGGTGAAACCGCGTGATGTCCTCTAGTCCATACTAATATTGTAAAGCTGAAGAGTTTGTTTGTTTGTTTGAACGCTATGATCTCAGGAACTACTGGTTGGATTTCAAAAATTCTTTTACAGTTTGATAGTCCCTTTATCGAGGATGGCTATAGGCTATATAACATCAGTGGAGCAGCAATCAAGAATGTTTTGAAAACGGGGAATATTTTTTACGGTCTGAGAGCTTCCGTGGCGTACGCTGCGTGGTTACAGTTATAAAAGTTGTGTATTACAAAATTGTTTCTCTTAAAAAGTTCTAAAAAAAAGTCTGCGACAGCATATGTCTATCTTATAAGGTTCGCTCACAATAACCTAATTTGTCTATCTCTTAAGGTTCGCTCACGATTTAATGAAACTGAAAAGTTTGTTTGTGCTAGGATCTCAGAAACTACTGGTTGCATTATAAAAATTATTTAACAGTTTAATAGTCCATTTATTGAGGCTGCCTAATAGCGATATAACATCACGCTAAGACGAATAGGAGCGGAGCAGCCATGAATAATGTTTCGAGAACGGGGATTATTTTTTTCTTTTGAGAGCTTCCATTGCTGACGCCGCATAAAATAGTTAAAGTAACGTAAAAATTGTGTACTACAAAATTGTTTCTCTTAAAAAGTTATAAAAAAAAGTCCTAGACAGCATATGCCTATCTTTTAAGGTTCACTTACAATTCTTCTTAAGTCATTCTTATTAAGTTTTAAAGTATGAGTGACGTGACGGGAGTAAACTTGTTCTGCAGTGGCAGCCAGTCAACTGAACGATAAAAACCGGCCAAGCGCGAGTCGGACTCGCACACGATGAGTTCCATACCGAAAAACGAATGGGTGGAAGTAAAAGCGATGGGAAACATTATTTCCCTTTAACACCTCTTTCCTTCTCACTCTCATATGACGCAAACGAAGATAAGCGGTTCGGCTCTAATGAATACAAGCGACGCGACGCGACGAAAATAAGCGCGACGGGGGTAAATGCAACGCGAAACATTATAATACTCGAAATATCAATACCATACCTCACTCTCATGTGACGCAAACGAAGTTGCGCGGGTCATATTTTATATAGGTTAGGGTGCTATGTACTTACGTTAAAGTTCAGTAGGTTCTTACCCATAGATTTAGAATTTTTCGCTACTCTCAATAGATAGATACACATAGCGTGCGAGCGAGACCTCATTTACCAGTACACATAGCTCGAGAGGAAAAGAGATAGCAACTTGTGTACTCTTAATTTATCACCCTAGCACCCGTGGTGATAATATGTCATTCATATATTCTGTAGTGATCTTACGAATAAAATGGAAAATTTAATATTTTCTACGATGGTGTCGAGTTCAGTGTGTGAATTTGATATTAAATAACATATAGATATTCATATATTCATTTTCACACATAGATATTTCTTTTTTGGTTTCGTTTTCTATCTGACACTGTTTATCTTGTACATTCTAAATCTATGTTCTTACCATACAATTGTACGCATACAGTCTGTTACTATTCTATAAATAAGGTGACGACTGTACATACGGGTATCAAAAATTGCTATGGACCAATCATCAATCAAAATAGCCTATCGCACTCCACTGCTGGACAGCAGGTCTCTTCCAATTTTTCCCATAGTGGGAGAATGAGTAGCATAACTATTCCACGCTGACCAGATGGATTGGTACAGAGTTTTTCTTTACTCACCAGGTGCAAGATTTGCAGGTGAGTATGACTTGGGCCCCTAAGATCTCAATAGGGCTTCACACCCGATGTGCCTTTATCCACGAAGGGGTAGGCAGAGGCATAATATACGCCCACATTTCACCTTCTAGTTAAATGTCCCACGTAATAGGTGGTGGGCCGTGTTGAAATGGACAGGCGCAGGTTGAGACGACCCATGGTTGACATTTTCCAAGCCGCCCATAAGGCCCCCAAACCTAGCCCACCAATTGTCAATTTACTGACAACCGGGTTTCATTTCGAGTTTTCTTTCTCTACGCAATGGATCGTTTTGCGAAAGTGTTCTTTTAGTTGCCTTTTACAACACCCTCGAGATGAATTTTATTGATCTCTTCGGGATTAATTGATTGGGATGAATCGGGATGGAGTGGCGACATTTTGTACTCTTTCCCGTCGCCACTCAGGGTACGTTTGAAAGGTTGCATAAAAATGATAAAACACATCAATTTCATACAACGGCAATAGCCAAACTCATTTTCTAAGTGTCCGCAGTGTCAACAAACTAGATTAATGTCAGTAATGTAAGATTAACGACCTGCGTGGAGTCCTAAAGTAGGTACCTACCTGTACAATCTAGGGCGGGTCACGCACCACTTTGACCATACTAGTTAATATCTACCTAAGTATTTACCTTGAGTTGCCTGAAATATTGATTCTTTAAAACTAGAAATGGTTTTTTTTATTTAAATTTCTTTTCATTAGTAAACTAAGTATATCCATACATACATATGGTCATGACTTTATCCTCAAAGGGGTAGGCAGAGGCATGTTATATGCCCACATTTCACCTTTTTAGAATTAATCGTATAGGTGGTGAGCCTTATTGCCGCTATTGAGCGTAAGTATATCCGAAGCTTCGTTTTTTTTTTGACGAAGAGCCAGATATCAAGATATCGTTGAATTTGGTACCTTTGCACAATATTCTTTTGTGATTTTTTAAAGTAAATCTAATCAAAAGTGATTTGCGTCGCCTATGGATGTTTGCATAGCTAGACACCAGAAACGGGTAATATTTTTCAGAGAAAATTCCACCTAACTCCATACCTACCAGTCTCTTTTAACTCTCCATATTTACAGTTCATCTAATCTAATACGATACTTCACCAACTTTACAGTTCAAATTTAATGCTTTTCCATAGCTCCTTAGCCAAATTCTGCGCCATATTAAACCGCAATATTCCTGGTTAATGAATTCAGGCCAACGACCTACACATATTATTCTATTTCATTACAGCAGTCTAGTTGTTGGTTTATTATCTTTCAAACAACTGTTTCAACCAGTTTCAACGATCTTCACAAGGCCGGTCACTGGTTCGCGCACTACGTAATATTGTATAATAATATATACTAGGTAATATTATAAAGAGAAAAGATTTGTTCGTCTGTAATCGGTAAACTCTGTAATTACTCAACCGATAGTTTAATTTTTTTCACCTCTAGAAAGGCAAGTTATTCTGAAGTAAGAGTAACATAGGCTATGTACCTATCATCTTGCTACTAGGTACCCCAGAAAACGGAGCAGTATTAAGAAATGTCAAAAAATCTATGAGCATACATTTTTTTATGTATTTAGCTCGTCAAAAATGACACCGCCCGCGCCCACCTAATGGAAACTCACCTCGATATTTGGAATTGGGAGCTACTTTCACAGTCCCAAAACTGATGACAGTGGACCTCAAATCACGGGCGAAACCGTGAAGCATTACTAGTGTTAGATAAGCGTACACAGATTTGAGTCACAGTTTACATAGTATCTTACAACAGGCACACGACGTAACCTGTTGTAATAGGTACGTGATTCATACTCGTACCAATACTCAATGAATCACGACAGTACAGTAACAGGCGCCATAGCGCATCTCTAATTCTCTATCTCGAATTAGTCAATTCGCATCGTTTTAAAGCAGATTATGATTCAATCAATTCAGTAAACAGTGCCCTGATTTCAATTTCAAGAAACATAAGCGTTTCTATGAAAGATTGAATCAACTTGTTTGAAACTATGAAAGAGTTCATTAAATTATTATTGAATCATAAAATAATACCTAAGTACTTAATGAAATGATTTAGGCACCTAGTCTTGCACCTATTGACGTAGGTTCTTCTTATTCATCTGAGCGTAAAGTCCCAGTTACTTGTTACATTGACTTCATACATGATTATTCGTCAGCGGGATTGGGTACGAAAATAGTCCTTATAGTTAAGGGTAAATTTCTGGCATGGGTTGAGAAGTGAAACAATAGATATTTCTGATAACCCTCATCCTTTCAAAATTTTGCCAGAACGTTCTGCAAGCTTGGTGATACCATTATCCCTAGAAATCAGACCTGGGGAAAATTTGTATACCCTTTTTATCTCTGCAAGAAAAGAAAGCGTGACATTTCGTAGATAACTGTACTTACTGCATGTCGATTCGATAACTTTTAGCCCCTCTCTATAAAATAGATTGCAGAGGGGCTTATGGCGAGACTTGTGTCTGTAGTCTGTGACTCTTTTGCATTAAACTACGTCACTAGTTTACGTGGATCATCTGTTCAAAGTTCGGATGGAACTTTCACTTTCACAATAAACGTTAGAGGGGAAGTCGGGTAAAACCGTGTAACGGCTTCTTGTTTTTTTTGGGCATAGATTCTTTAAAAAATTGAAAAAGCGCTTAGTAGAGTCGACTGGTGACCCAAGGGATGGCAGTTTTCTCTCTAAGCGAATAGGTAGGTATTGCTGTCTGAAGAAAAATGCTGCTAGTCTTTTGGTCACAATGTCATGGAGGCCTTATTTAGGTATAGTTTAGATAGTTATTGTTCACTGTAATTTTTAATAATAAATATTATTTTGATTAGATATTTTAACTACCTTCGATTTGTGTATAATTCATTTCCTTATCATTACAATACGATTTTCAGGCTCAGTCTAACATTACTAAAACTACAGATTACACGGATCAAGCACTTCAAACGAGACATTCAAAACAGTGAACAAAATAATAACAGGACAAGATGAGATTGACTGAACCAAATTATGGATCGTTTACTTTCAACTCCTTGTAATTGGTAGTCGTTTCTATAATACCACCTTAGTGGTATAAAAAACCGGCCAAGTGCGAGTCAGACTCGCACACGAAGAGTACCATACTCGTACCAAGTGACGGAAAAAAATCACGTTTGTTGTATGGGAGCCCTCTTCATTACTATTATTTTTCTGATTTTAGCCTCTATAAAATAGATTGTACAGGGGCATACGGCGAGACTTGTGTCTGTAGTCTGTGACTCTGTTGCATTAAACTACGTCACTAGGTCACGTGGATCATCTGTTCAAAGTTTGAAATAAAACAAAAATGACAACGTCAATCGGGTTGAACTTTCACTTTCACAATAAACGTTTTAGAGAGGGGCAGTCGGGTGAGACCGTCTCACGACTTCTTGTTAGTGTTTGTTGTTATAGCGGTAACAGAAATACATCATCTGTGAAAATTTCACCTCTCTAGCTATCACGGTTCCTGAGATACAGCCTCGTGAGGGACAGACAGACAGACGGACGACGAAGTTTCAAATAGGGGCTCGTTTTTACTTTTTGGGTACGGAATCCTAAAAATACATCCACTTTACATGTACCTAAGTACGTACATACAATGTATCGATTCTCGATCGATGTTGAAGACCCAATTTATCTGTGCTACTAAATCATGGCACAAACGCACCGCCCGATCTAAATCGGTTTGTTCAAATTACAAGAATGAACGGCGATATGAAAGGTGGCCATCCTCGGGATACCTCTTTAAATATTGACCGGTTGTAGAGCACCTGCGCTTTCGCCAACTGCTTTTGTTTTAATTTTCAACGTAAAAACGTATTATAAAGGCAGTTACCTACCCATATTATACGTATTTACGTACCTAGTAACTTCATTTGAAACTAAAAACAAATAGGTACCTATGTACAAACAACTCCTAAATATTAATATCTTACTAATATTATAAATGCGAAAGTTTGTGAGTGTGGATGTTTGTTACTCTTTCACGCTCTAACGGCTGAACGGATCTCGCTGAAACTTGGTACAGGGATAAATTATGGTCTGGAACAACACATAGGCTACTTTTTATACCGGGAATAAGTTCCCACGGGAAGCGGTAACGGTAATAAAATTTACGCGGGCGAAGCTGCGGGCATCAGCTAGTACCAAATAATTACTAGGTACTATCGGACGTCACGCGGTTGCACCCGCGTAGCTCTTGTTCCCGTGGGAATATGGGAATAAAATATAGCCTACGTTCACCGGGGATAGTGTAGCATCCCAACAGTGAAAGAATTTTTCAAATCGTTTCAGTAGTGTTTTTTAGTAGATAGATGAAACTGAGATCACATACCTTTGCTTCTTGACAAGATTTAAAAAATGGTATCAAATCAAATAAACATACAATATATAGGTACATATACAGGGTGTCCCATAAATCGACGTCCAACGGGAAACCAGAGATGGTACATGTGAAAAGTATTAAAAAAAAAATTAAAAAAAAAATCCGACTTATGTACTTAAAAAGTTATAGATATTTAAAAAAAATCAAGAAAATCGTCATCCTGTACAACACTTTTGACTACAGTGTCTACAAATATTATTATTTTTTAATTTTTTTTTTTGTTTTGTAATCCTGAATAACGTGTTTCTTAATTGTATTTCAAAATTTTAACTTAATTGTCTTATTTCTTAGTAAAAAATCACATTGAACTCAAACAATGAAATGAAAATTGCTAGACCACGTAACTTTGACCGAAAGCCATGTAAAAAAAAAATACTAAACACTATGTGGCAAATACCTTTAAAAAATAACGCATTTATTCACGATTCCAAAATGGTATCATACATAATCATAACTTAAAAAACATCGTAGAAATAAAAGTCAATGCGAACAATAAAAGTTATTTATTCATATGGAACTCAACATTTTTAACACAAAAGGTAGATTTTTTTACAACATATTCTCAAAGTGTTGGCCTCCTACCGCAATACACGCCCTCATCCTTCTTAATAAAAAACGCTTAATATTGCGAGCATAATTTCTGGAGCATATGTCCTCATTAGCCTCCGTAATTCTAAGGCGGAGCTCTTCGATATTTACTATCGGTTTCGCGTATACTTTTTCTTTGATAGCTCCCCAGTAAAAAAAATCTAATGGATTAAGGTCCGGCGACCGGGCTGGCCACGCTATTGGTCCGGAACGTCCTATCCATCTGTGTGGATATTCGCTGTCCAAAAATTCTCTCACTGAGACACGAAAATGGGCCGGACAGCCGTCTTGCTGAAACCACATATTTCTATAAATATTCAATGGCACGTCTTCCAGCAAATTGGGCAATTCATTTTGCAGAAAATTCAAGTAAACATCGCCGGTCAGGTTTTCTGGCAACTCGTAAGGTCCAATTATTTTTCCATTTAAAATACCGGTCCATAAGTTCACTTTGAACCGATATTGTGATCTGTCTTCTCTTAGAAGGTGTGGATTATCGATATGCCACTCATGAAAATTATGCATATTTATGTACCCATCCTTTTTAAAAGTGGATTCAACCGACCACAGAATTGTCTCTAAAAAATTAGGGTCTTCTCTGTGCTTTTGCAACATTATTTGGCAAAATCTTACTCTACCCGGATAGTCTCGAGGCAACAGAGTTTGCACACGCTGCACGTGGAATGGGTGATATCCCTCACGTTGAAGAATCCGGTGTGCTGTACTTTTTGGTATTCCTGTGATTTGTTCTATCCGTCGCACGGAGGTACTCGGATCTTCGGCTATCGCTTCTAAAATATCTTGGCGGGAGTCGTCGATAGGTCTGCCTTCACTAACCATTCCACTAGGAAAGCGACCTTGAGCAAGCGTCAGATGCAAGTTTATAAAAACTCTGTGATCAGGATATCGATGTGAGTTAGGATACCTTTCACGATACAGCCTTGCTGCAGCTCTGCCGTTTGCTCTACATTCCCCGTAAATGTAGTGCATGTTCGCATATTCCTCCGCAGTGTAAGTCGACATAGTGACAATTAAAATACACAAGCACAGATGAAAATCTAGTTCACAAAACAGTTCGGTAAATCAAGACCAATAAACAAAGCCGAGTCGAAAGTACGAAATCAACACAAACGAATACAGAGAGATGCGCAGTAGACGAAGGAGCGTAACGTACTAATCCTTGTCCCCTTCCTCGCCATGTTTTTTTGCTATAGCAGATGGCGTCACTATTTGTTTCATTCGCACCTCATGAAAATCGTGTATTCTTCTTTCACTCACACAATGAAAGGGACACCAAACAATACAATAGTTAAATTTAATGAGTCATAGTATTTCGAACATACCAAAAGTTACGGGTAAGCGTATTATTTCTACTATGTTTTTTAAGTTATGATTATGTATGATACCATTTTGGAATCGTGAATAAATGCGTTATTTTTTAAAGGTATTTGCCACATAGTGTTTAGTATTTTTTTTTTACATGGCCGTCGGTCAAAGTTACGTGGTGTAGCAATTTTCATTTCATTGTTTGAGTTCAATGTGATTTTTTACTAAGAAATAAGACAATTAAGTTAAAATTTTGAAATACAATTAAGAAACACGTTATTCAGGATTACAAAACAAAAAAAAATTAAAAAAATAATAATATTTGTAGACACTGTAGTCAAAAGTGTTGTACAGGGTGACGATTTTCTTGATTTTTTTTAAATACCTATAACTTTTTAAGTACATAAGTCGGATTTTTTTTTTTAATTTTTTTTTTAATACTTTTCACATGTACCATCTCTGGTTTCCCGTTGGACGTCGATTTATGGGACACCCTGTATATCATTCCACACACACCCTTTTACTCCGAAGGGGTAAGAATTTAGTCTATACGCTCACATTTCCCTGTAAATAAAATACTAAAGTCCCTAAGCTAAAGAAATTGAAGGGGATTCTAATAAGATCTTTGGGCCCCACCCTTAGCTGCTATTAAGTGCATCTGCTGACTCACACACACACACACACACAAAATCGGAAAGCACCTCGGACTCGAAAAGTAGGTAATCAATGAGACAGCAGGGCCACGTCCATAACTCATTGCACCACTTTTTGCCAATATTACGTTATACCTACTACTATTTTTTTACCAAATTTGACATTATTGCACAATAATACAAAATGTTATCGGACTGACAATAGTGTCAATACTACCTCCTACTAGTTTCGACATGTTCAACTATAAAAAACTATGCCATCGAAGAACTTTTTAGATTATATAGGAAGCAAAAAAGCATTTAAGTAGGTACCTGGTACCTACAGAAAAGCTCATTCATTTATTGTTTTTCTTCAATATAGGCAGGTAGGAACTTACTTTTGTTGATCCCATGTACCTACCTATTAGAAAGGGCTATGCCTTTTCCGCGAAGCTCAAGACCGACAGGGATGGCGATGCACTGTGGACGCCCTCTGCCCCATCTAGGGGCCATAGGACCTTAAGTCAAGTCTTTTCCCGTCAAATGGCACTATACATATCTATTATACAGGAGAAAATCTTTAACCATTTTGGAATCAGAACCAAAATTCTAACTAACACACGCGTGTATTTTTTTTTATTTAGATTGGATTAGTTTGCCAGTATTGCGTAATTACTTAATTTAATTTGTACCGTGGCTATCAGCCCTTCGTAAAAGGGACAGTGACAGACGGGATGACTGGCAGTTATAAGTTAAATTAACAAAAATGTTGATAATATGGGCTCCATTTATAGCTAAGACACCATATGTTACAGGTCGTTAGAAACCTGCCTACGTATTTCGATAAATGTATAAAATTCCAACCAAAAGTCCTTCAATAATGACCTTCTAGAGGCCAAGGTGTTTCTAATAGGTACCTACAGCCCGTTCGCTCTAAGTTTGCTGCTGGCGTAGATGCTGGTGTAGATGTTTATCATGGGAAGCAACCGGCAAACTTAGAGCGAACGGGTAGTACAGCTTTGAACTGTAAACACTTCACACTATTCGGATCAGTTCAAAGACGTTATGAGGATAAGGATAATATACATATACATAATTAAAGGATCTCGGTGTGTCGGTCAAATGTTTATGCAGATCATGCCATGGGTAGGTATTGAGATATCTGGGATTGGGAACGGAACCAATCTGAACAGCGGCCGTGTAGTCAGGACGAAATTACCCAATGAATTTAGGACACTCGACCTAATAAGTTGTCTTTTCGATAATTTGTGGGTATGACGTACTAGTCCTTTGTCCAGAAGTGGGCCTAAATGGCCAAAAGCGATAGGCACTTGCCATGCACTACGACGACACTATGACTATAGCAACTTATGAGCGAAAGTATCTACCTATTACTTTTCCAAACCAAGATCTCTATATTTCTATGCTTTGGATGGAAGGCACGGTTAACTGTTAGTCTTGGCTGCCAGTAATATGTCGTCCAAATCCTAATGGACACTTTGAATTTTTAATACCTACTAACTGCCTACCGGTTGCAATACTTCAAAAGGCTCACAGCTTATTATGTGGTGGTAGTAATAATTAGAACTAGAACACAAACTTTTGTTCCACACACATGTCATACCGGCGCGGCACTGTATCTTTACAATCCAAGGCTCTAGACGAAAAAAGACTAACAATAATATCAAAACAGTACATAAATAACAACGGCATTCATCAAAAACACCGCTCGATGCCAAACGGTCCCCTAATATCGCTAATGACCCATGATTTGTGTCGGCCGACAGCATATTGCGAATAAATATTGGACAAATTAGCAGATCCCGCTTGCGTCCACCTGCCATTGTTGGGGCTATCGGCATCATTCCCGATCCGACTCCATGTGTTGACGTACAAGCCCGTAAACTTTAAAAAAAAACTAGTCAAACTCAATAAGCGTAAAATGTCATTATGTCGGAACTGGGGAACCTTTTGGTAACCATCTGCTTTGTTTTTTTTTAATTTGCGTTATGGTAGGCTACTGTCATTAAGATGTGAATAGTCGCAAGGGAATACGTATTTAACTTGTGTTTAATTAGTAGTTAGTAGTAACAATTAAAAGTACTTATGTAAACATAATATATTGTCTAGATCTCATAGCATTAGCTTAATTTAGACTAGAAGGCGTTGTGTGAAAATATTCCAAAAATATTTACTACCTAAGTAGTACCTATAATTTGCAGGTATTGTTTAGGTTGGTAGTACCTACTTGTACTTACCTACCTAATGGTACCTGAAAGTAAGTACACTTAATGCAAAAGTTGTAAGTAAGCACGGCAAAAAAAAATATCTGAGTAGAACTAGGAAAAAAATATCTACCTAGAAAGAATTGTTATCTATCATTGTAATTATCGGTAGGTACCTATTTTATTTTTATTTTACAACTTTCAACATTCTCATTCAGTGAATAGTGTCAGTTTTGGCAGCGCCTACCTAAAAAGTGTTATCTCTTAAATATCCTTATTCAGAAAGTCAATAGCATATTAGCCTTTGTTCTGATAGATTATCGCCAATCGACATATTTTTCTACCTGTAACTAAGTTTTTTTTTGCTCTACAATTTGTATTACTTGTTATCTTGTGGGTGTGATATTACTCACGCTAAATACTAAAAGCTGTAAATGAGTTTTGATAAAAAATATTATCTATTTATGTAAGTACGTAATACAAAGATAGCATTCAATAGAAGGAAAAAATAAAACGATTATCACCGTTTTTTAAATCAATGGGAACAAAGCTTGATAACCTGTGCTTAAACATTATAATCTGTCAAAATATCAGCTCTCTAGCTACAATGTTTCATGAGATAGCCTCTCGAGGGTCAGACGGACGGCGGAGACTCAATATACACAAACAGTAATATTTGACCTTTGGTTAGGAACTCTAAAAACAAGAAAAAAATCGCTTAACAAATATGCGTGACTGAAAAGGCAGTGCAAGGAATATAAAGGAAAACTTTTGACAATAAAAGGGATAAGGTACATACATAACTGGAGAGCCATCTGTTATATCTGAAGTTTTCATTTAAGTAAGTGGTTAGGTACCTATCTACCTTCCTATGTACTTGCTATGAAATAAGGTATACCGAAAGACATATCACAAAGGTATACGTAGATAATTTAATAAAATTATATTTTTTGGTATTTATAGATGACACTAAATAAATACGTTAATTATGTATTCTATCAGTTTAGCGATTTATTTACTCTTTACTGTTGAATTTCGACGGCCAACGAGATTCTAAATACCGGGTGCTTCAAAAAAATGTATACACACTTTAAACTATTGTAGTTTTCGTACGAGCTTACCTGGATCAAAATTTGTCGGGCCAGTGGATAGGACGCAGGGGGCCAATCGAGTTTCCAGCACGCTCTCCAGACCTTACACCACTGGATTTCTTCTTGTGGGGCACAGTAAAAGATGAGGTGTACAAACGTAAACCACGTAACCTAGACATTCTTTGGAATGAGATTCAAGCAGTGTGTAGAGAAATCTCATTGGACGTTTTGATACGATGTACAGAATCTGTGGTGACTCGTACTCAGATTGTATTGATGCTGCAGGTCACCAATTTGAACAGTATTAACATTTGTTATTTATGTTTCATTTACATTGGACTTTCAGCTTTCTATTTTCCTGAAATTTATATTAACCACTTTGTAGAACGGTAAATAAATTTTCTATGGAAGTTCAAAGTGTGTATACATTTTTTTGAAGCACCCGGTATATATGTAGGACATGTAGGTATACAGAATACACCCAAACACCACAACAAACATTTGCAAATCAAATAGTCAAAATATTTATTCCGACCCGAGAATCGAACTTGAGAGCTTCAACAGTCACTTCACTACTACCTGCACCTGTATCCATCCCTTGATAGACTATTTAATGGCTACCTACTACCGTAGTAGGTAGCTAAATGGTCTAGCTAGGGGTATGTAGGTAACGTAGCGTTACCTGCATCTACATCACATTGTAATTTCATAGGTAACAGCAAGTTTAGTGGATAAAGGGGTTTTATTCAGCACGCATACCTAATTTATAATCTATTATTTGAACTTATGAAACAAAAGCCGGCCAAGTGCGAGTCGGACTCACGCATGAAGGGTTGAACTGTAATTTTACTGGACCTTCGCCGTTTTTAACCTTTTGGGTACGAAACCCTAAAACAAGAAGAAAATCGCTTAGCAAATGTGCGTGACTGAAAAGGCAGGGCAAGGAAAATTAAGGAAAACTTTTGACAGTTAAAGGGACATGGTACCTACCCCTACCTATTTGGGGAGCCATCTATCTTAACTTATCTAAAGTTTTCATGAAGTTAGTAATACGTTCTAATACTTGCAATGTAAGTAGGTTAGGTTGGTATACTTATCTTGCTAATATTATAAATGCGAAAGTTTGTGAGTGTGGATGTTTGTTACTCTTTCACGCTCGAACGGCTGCACAGATCTGGCTGAAATTTGGTACAGGGATACATTATAGCCTGGAATAACACATAGGCTACTTTTTTCCCATCGGAAGCGGGAACGGGAACAAACTATTACGCGGGCGAAGCTGCGGGCATCAGCTAGTTTAATATAATTACGTATTTGGCGTTGATAAATAAATAACTAGATATTATGTTTTTATTTTTCAAAGTACAGTTTAGTACAGTAGCGATATAATTAACTCTGTAGTGTCTGATGATCACTGAAATGGTAAACACAACACTACATGATTCATAAACTAAAAGAAAATAACCATAATAAAGCATGTATACCTACCAATGCCTACCTAATATCAATATTCGAAAAAACCACCCCTTGTTCCAAAAAAAACTGGCTTAAGAAACCACCACAAACTCGCCTACAAAAAAAATTGTCTGACAGCCGCTAGCTGGACAAAAACTAAACGTCAGGCAACAACCGCCGACACAACGAAACGAACGCGAACGATACGTAAAATTCAGTCTTGCACGGAGCGCTATCGAGGATGGTTCACGTCGCTCTGAGCTCTAAACACAGCTGATTTTTAGTCGCGTCTGTATTTTCGTGTTTAGTATCTGTACAAAATAAACTAAAACATCTTAGAAATAACAAAAACAGTGACTATTTGTGTTTAGTGAAACCGTTTTTTAAATAAAAGAAGGAATACAACATATTGTTTTGAAATGGAATACATTACGTTCAAATAAATGATGGGTAAGCTCATAAAATTATTTTAACAATTAATGAAAAGTTCATTTGCATAATTACTATACTTACGATGTAAACTTTGCATAAGTACTTTTTCGTTTAAAATGGACATGGTAGGTTATTTGTGTATGTCTGTCAATATTATCCTTTAATTTTGAACACTTTTGTAGAATTTACTTGAAGGTTATGTTTACAATTTTGAAAAGTGTTTTAACACCATTCATACGAATCAGTCATTAGAAAGTAATTATGAAATTGACTATTGGTTCAATAAAGCATTTAATTAATTATTATATCTCTGTGCTTAACAAAAGTCTTTTTAATAAATTAATTACAACATTAGGTACCTACAATATCGGTTTAAATTGTTAATGGGAGTGTATGACATAAAAATTAAAATCGAACATGTTGTGGCTAGATAAACAGCGAAAAATAAAGCATTGCAGAACGTAGGTTATAATAATAAGTACATAATCGCAAAAATCTATAGGTACTTTTTTAAATTTAATGACATGTGAGAAACACAATACAATACTTACGCTAGTTAAAAAGTTTTGATACTTTTTATGGATTCAAAAAGTTTGTACAAAATATTACTGAAAACTGAGGTACAGAGGACACTAAAAATGTGCAGTGTTATTTATTATTTTCATATATTTATTGGTAACTTTTGGTAAGTATTTATAAATACCGCGGATTACTGAAAATATAATGTCCCCGTTGTATGAGCAATCTAGTCTACGTAATAATCTAAATCTACTATCTATATTAATAAAATTACAGGGTAATCTAGTGTATTATAAAATTGTATCAGTGGTTTGTCATTGATTTTTTTTAGCTTAGGATAAGTTTGTTTATTAATTTGTCATTAGACATTGTGTATTTCGTTCTGACGCCTAGCGGGCGGAGCTTTTGGGTAGAATAGAAAGAAATATAAATTAGGTACCTACTTGATTATTTAATAACAAAGTATAACCCCCTCAAATCCAGGTAACGATTCAAATTGTTAGCTCACAATGATCACAAAAATATGTTAAGTACTGTAAATAAGTTTAATGTAACGCAAAAGTGTAAGTCTGTGGCATACGTTTAAATTAATTATGTGACACACACAGACAGGGGTGGTGAGAAACAATGCTCTTCTAAATAAACCAGGGATATATAATATTATATTGTTAATTGACAAGGATAACTAAACAAATTCGGCACTGTTGAAAGTGGTATAGAATTGCATAAATTCTACCTACGCTCAAGTAGTCCGTCGGCAACAACGTTCGTAATAATTTTATAATAACCGTTTACGTATATTTTATCGTTACTGTACCAGTAACAAATCATTAATCATATTGTGTCGTATTTAATTAGAATCAAATATGTTACTGACTTTACAAAAGTATTACACGTAGAAAGTTGCAGTAGTTATTATAAAAATGACTATCAAAACAAGTAAGGAAAATCACCAGAGAACGGATCATGAAAGTATGCCCCTCCTAAACTTTTCTATTTACTAGTTGGTGCGACTTTAATATGATTGATCATGATCATATTGAACATAAATATCACTTTTTAACTTAACTAATAACACATGCCGTTAGAGAACTATTTCATTTTGAGATTTCCATTTAATTCATGTTATTTATAATGACAAAATTAAAAAAAAAACTGCGAAACCAATTCAAAATTAGAACTCGGGTTTTAATCATGTGACTTTATACCCAAACTGTGATGGCAAACAGATATACCGTCCGGCTGGCTATTCCCTAAAGTCTGAGAACGTTTGCAATACCATTTATGGTATAAGCTAAATTCAAAACAGTTAATAAGTTTAATGTGGTAAAATAATACCACATTAAACTTATTAACTGTTTTGAATTTTGTAACAACAAGTTAACTTGTATTCTATTCTTAATATTTTTAACGTTTACTTCTTTTTAACACTGAATAATTTTTGATATATATTAACTTAATATATTTCATCAATGTAATTACAAAGTTGAATTACCCGATTATTGCTGCGTTTGTTCGTTAAATATGTAACATATATTATGTATTTTATTACTTATTTATAATAACACAACTACCAAGATTTTAAGGAATTACAACTATTTAAAAAATCGGACAATAAGAAAAATTATGCTGAATGTGTAAAGAAGTTTAAGAACTATATAAAAAAAATAAAAAACATTTATTTGGTTCAATCTATAGTGAATATTTTTGAATCTTCATTAAATCATCGTCAGTCACCGACTTGCGAGTGAATATTGCCGCATGTAAGTGACATGTTTAAACATGTTACAACCAAGACATTATGTTTAGTGCCAGTAGTAATATCAAGGACGTAACAGGTAAAGGCAAGATCTTATTATAACTTACTACATATTTATTCAAATAATATCAAAATGTAATAAGTACATAAATACCCATCGTCTGCCAGCGGATGTTCCGACAGGAAATCGCGGGTACCCACCGAAGCCTATATGGTGCCAGTCACCGCTAGAACTAATTTATTACCCCTCATACCACCTTTCAATAACGCTTTTAATAACACCGTGGTTTAGATTTTAAAAGCACTTATAATTCTTTTCCGCAATATGTATTTGTTAAACTTCCCACTTGCAAAGCGAATAGCATACTTTCACGGCTTTGTAATAATGGAAAGAGACTACAAGAGATTAGAACATAATGGTGCGGAGGTGGGTGCGTGGGAACGCTCTCAGAGTTCACGTGCCGGGCACATCGCTCTACCATGCCAAATCTTTACATTAATATGCTAGATTTAGATAAAAATCCCGCATAATAACTTGAACTTAATTCAAGAAGTTACAACAAAACACCGTCAAATGGATCTATTCGTCATGTTGAGAATTAGACCATGATTTTAATGAAATTTTTCAAAAAATCAAATTCGAAAGTATTTTCATTTAATAGATATTATTTCACATAGATTACACTTTACCTGCAACTTTATAAATTTACTGCGCATAACAAGTTGCGCTATCGTTTCTGCTATTACACCTACCTAATTTATTTCAAGTTAATTTACTTCGTTATAAATTTATCATTTATATTAATTACAAATAAAATGTTTGATTTAACTACTTGTTTGAAAATCTTAAGTAAGTACTCATGTTTCATGTTGGACATAATCAACATTTTAATCCAGTCATTTAAAAAGCACAACCTAATTTTGGTTACTTATTCATGTCACAAAATGTAAATATTTATAAGCATTATATGAATAATACGAGTGAATGAACCACACAGGAAAATCAATTATTATCGTCCATTCATAAAGCCGCCACAACTCTATTCTATGCAGCGTAGGAGTTTAACTCATCAACCAATTTTGCATCCATAGTGTTTGTTTTATAATTTTAATAAAATATCTTTTAATAATTTTAAAAAAAATTAGGCAATGCGATTGTATTGGTATAATATTTATCTAATTAAAAGTAGAAAATGTAAAAACTCGTTAACAAATTAGGTGCAACGCTTTTATACGTTCATAAATAATCTCAAATCAATTTATTAAATGGAGTTTTCTTTGTCACTTATTTCGATGCGAGTTATTAAAATAAGTTTTGTGTTGCATAGGTTCTCCACTTCGGCTCGTTTAGATGGCGACAGCAATAGTTGCGTACTTAGTGGTTCCGGATACGAATCGGACGTGTCGGATGTCGACGTGACTCACGCGGCGCCCACGCCGCTTTGCCACTGCGCCCACTGGCGCCTAAAACACTACGTATGAAAGCTATAATGTCTGTTAGTAGAACTATTATTCCCGGGCAATAAATTTGTGCTAATCCCATAGAAAAGGTATCAAATCTATATATATAAAAATCAATTCCACTTTTCGTTGTAATTTTATAACTCAAGAACGGGCTCACCTATCCAACCCAAATGTTGAGGCTTTGTTCGGACTACTTAGTAGATGGTTTATGTAAAGTTTGCACAAAATCGGTCGAGCGGTTCTTCATTTATCACGCAAACGAAGTTTCGCGGGTCAGCTAGTACATTATAAAACTCAAGAAACAAGTTGTGCGAGACCCTATTTTTGAACCCCGATGAAAAAAGGAGAGACAGATACACACGTCCCAAGTTGAATGAGTGTATCAGTGTGTCTTTTTGTAGCATCGTTAGTCAATTCTTTTTCCAAAAGCCGATTTGACCGAGATGGGTCTTAGTTGTAAATTTTGAAGATCATCAGCTCACTTCCAAGGTAAAATTTACAAGTCCTATTCATCGGAAATGTTGTACACTGTTACTTCGATGATGTTTCCATGACATGCTAACCTGGAAATGGCTGATACATCAAGATATTAGGTCTGCACGATATCCAAGGCAAAAAATCATAGGATCTAGCTTATTAGAAAAGTCTCAGGATTGGGGAATTTAAAAATTTAAATAATACTTGTAATCTGGATGTAACTTATTTTTAGGAAGTATCTTTACTAATATCACTTTAATCAATGAAACCTATTTTTTTCTATCTATTAATAAAATATAGGCAAATTTATCACTTGACATTTTCTGTTTGGTTTCTTCTTAAACAAGCTAACACAGCGTTTTGTTACACCGACATGACCATTTTTAAGAGTACATAACATTAACATGACAATGACGGTGCTCTGTGGACAATCTTACACGCATAGTCTCCAGACGCTGTTACCAAGACTGATTTAGCTGTGTCTGCGACGCGTCTAGGCTATTTGTATTTGGGTTTTGGCATTGGGCACTTCGCAGTCTCGTGGGAAATCGAGTTGAACGACTGCAGAGACAATGCGGCTGTCTGGTATCGCGACTAGTGGTTCACCGGCAAACTACCGCCCACCCATGCCGGTTTGCGGGCAGGCGATGCTGTATCGTTCTCACATAACTTCTTCTTACCTATCTTCTAAGGAAAACGCTACTTTGATTTATTTCGAATACTTCACATGCCGTAGTTTACATAAAGTGGATTATAATATAACTTCCGTAACGTAGCTATAATATGACAATAGTACTTAAGAGTACTTTTACGTTTTCAGTCATTGGGTAACAGCTAATGACATGGCTTTGACGCAGGACATTTAGTGACACATTTAAATATAAGCACATTAGGTGTCTCAAGGGCGGCGCGCGGGGATTCGACAAGGCGCCGGGGTCGATAAGCGCTGGCCACGAGCCAGCCGCCAGTGCCGCGACACATAAATACACCCTCACTGTTCAAAGTATAAGCCCTAATTTATAAAATAATTATATGTGTGATAATTTTTGTATACCGACTGACATTGACTCATCAACTAAAAGATTAATAAAAAATATTGTAAAACTAGCTGTTCCCCGCGGCTTCGACCGTGTAGAAGTCATTATCGCGTAAAATCATAACCCTCTTTTTGCGCAGTTGGCTAAAAACATATATCCTTCCCCCCCAGGCCTCGAACTATCTCTATACCAAATTTCATCTCAATCGCTCCAGCCGTTCAGGCTTGAAAGCGTAACAGACAGACAGACATTTTCACATTTATAATATTAGTAGGGAAGTAGGGATAATCAAATAACTAAAGTCAATTATTACTTTATTTAATTTTCTTGTAACTTATTTTAGAAATACACCAGCTCTGAATGTCAATAATTTACATTTAGGGTTTGCACAAACGTAGATACTTCGTAACCGACTCACTTTGTTGTTAGCTGCTGTTTGTATCTTCGTCGCATACATGGTGCTCAGGGGTCGGGGTATTTGTGACACAGCACACATAACATGGACATCAAAGTATCAAGATTTGTGAGGCACCGTATAGCAATCGCTCCAAAATGACTTTTGTTTATTGACGTATGAAATTAATACAAATTAATAATACCTCTATACCGGTACCTATATTATTACAATTTGAGCAATTAAAAATTACAATACCTTGAATTGAAACCTTTCTAATAAAAAGGTCACGTAAAAATCTAGCGCTTTGATTTGAGGAAACAAGGTCGCACACCACAAACAAACACTTTTTGTCGCAAGGAAAAGAGGTTTCCTTCCTAGATTGGAGCTTCCGACTGTCTTTGATATGCTGACCTCGAAAATATCGAAATGATTTCTATTTCTATGCAGTTTATTTTCATATATGCTTATAAAGTGCCTATCATAATTGATTGCACACGGTGGAACTTGAATTAAATCACTTAGGTACATATCTGTTTATATATTTTCCACATTAAGTGTTTTCAACCTGAGACCAGTTTCTCATTTCAGCAACTCGGGTGTTGCAAAAGTTCATGGAACCACTTTCAGTCAGGATATAGAAATATAACAATAGTCAGGCTATAAAAAATAAACTGAACAGAAACATGTAAATGCAGCCATAATAAGATTAACACTTTAGGAAATTAACGTACTGTGACTGTATGAGGTAAATACACGGCAGTACTTAGCTGTCTGGCCCCGAACAAGGAATAACTTATAACTACCATTGCAAATGATCACGGGGAGGCCGAGTGCAATGTCGAACTCTGTTGTCAATGAACCTCAAAAGCCTACTGGATTATCGAAGGCTGGAGGCCGTCCTTCTGAGGAGCTACGTCGGCACCTGGCGCTAGACAGAATGGCTAGGGACGGTTCGTGGGGTTTCTAATCGGTTCGAGACCAGCATGACATCCTTGCGGTCATGCCGGACGTTACCTACCACACGTTAAAAAGAAAATAGTGCTAGTTGCGTTCGAAGGTTTCACTTCCCAGTCAAAATATCGCTTTTCTACTAAGTACATACTTTCTTTCTATGCTATTTATTGGCACACTTGTAATTTCTTTCCCGTTCGCTTCTTCCGTGGCCCAGCCGAAATTTACAGACGCGGTATATTTTGCTGGTCATATTCGTACCGCATATACCTAGCCGGTCGTCTATCTCTCCGAAGAGAGCCAATAAAGGCGAAGCATTTTTCTTGCAGACTCTCATCCCGAGATTGCATTGCCTCTCCAATCATCCTTGGACTGAATAGGCTCCAATCATAAATGGTAATATTCCCACCTGGTTCAGAAGAACCAAAAATCAAAATACTACCCGATATGCAAATAAGTCCAGGCTTTTATGCCATTCTGATGAAAGGGGATTGAGTTCGTGTGATCGCAAGTAGTCTAAGAAACAGTGCACGTTGCTGTTTTTGTAGGATTAAATTGCGATTTAATTTATTAAAATCTTAAAGAGAAAACTGTACTTTTATAAATCCATAGACACGAGAAGCGAAAACAACTTTTTTTAAGAAAATTGTGCTAACTGGTGATATGAAATTTGATAGGGATCTACCAACTTACATTTGTAGAACTAAGATAGAATGGCTTAAATTTTTTTTATAAATTACTTCCGAATTTCAATGGCCAACGGGACTCTAGTTCATAATAAATTACTGTAATTATATTGTTGACTAGCTGATGCCCGCAGCTTCGCCCGCGTACAATTAGTTCCCGTTCCCGCTTCCCGTATTTTATCCCCTTGAGGGTAGAATTTATCAAAATCCTTTCTTAGCGGATGCCTACGTCGTAACATCGACCTGCATGCCAAATTTCAGCCCGATCCGTCCAGTGGTTTGGGCTGTGCGTTGATGGATCACTATGTCAGTCAGTCAGTCACCTTTGAGTTATATTTATTTAGATACTTACACTATACTTATTTGTTCCAGATGAGCGGCAAACGCACACGCAGTTATAGATGCGCGGTGCACCAACGCGACCGCGAGGTCAGCTCCGAAAACGACTTCCATCTTCTCCTTGAAGATCCAACATTATTCGCCAGGTGGGTAGTATAATATTACTCAAATCTATTTTTTTATTAGGTACTTACATTAGAACAAAAAAAATTAGGTATATTGTTCACGTGAACATAGACATGCAATGTATTATGCCTAAGTACCCATTTCAAAACCATTTTCAAATAAATCGAGCATGCCGTGACTCGGCTGTCATTTCCCACTAAATATTCATCCTTCATCGATGTTTAACTTGTAAAATTATTAGTAACATGTAACTCTATGCAATTCTTGTAAAATTTATAGTGAAACAAAATTATCCAGTGGTGTATTTCTATGAAAAACCGTTTAAAAAGTCTATGTAACGATTGCCGCCGCTAAAAATATTTTATGATTACTTGTCGTGTCACATTGACATGTGGTGTGCTTTCGTGCAATAAAAAACGTTTAATAAATTGCTTTTATAAAGAACAGAATAAAGTGAAAGCCCAATTGATTGATTGCTTCCTATAAGGTCTTGAAATAGGAACATAAAATCCGTAAAATATGGTTCAGCATTCAAATTACAGGTCGGTATTACAGTTCATTCAGTGTCTTATCTCTACCACAAACTGGGAAATGGGAAAATACAATATAAGGAACAGCTCATGAATTAGCTATCGTTATGGTAAAAATTGAGAAAGATCTACGTCCAGTAGTTGACTGCAAAGGCCTAGTTTATTTGACTGATGTAAGCAAGTACAATATTCTAATACAGTGTGTTTATTTCCTCAGGATGGTGCATCTCGTAGCTATGGAGATGCTCCCAGAAGAGCGGGACCGCAAATATTACCAAGAGAGGTATACTTGCTGTCCACCACCGTTCTTCATCATCTGCGTCACATTACTAGAGGTAAGCCAACGTTCTAATACATCAAAAAAAAATAGGTACTAATATCTCTGCAAAGAAAACTATTGTCTCACGATGATGTAACTCTACCGTTAGCAAGATATAAATCCAAGTCCCGCACAAAAGGTGCGGCGAGCTCATCACTTTCTACCGCTTAAATCCCCGCTCTAGTTGCTTCGGTTAATTAAAAATTATAATAGCTGATTTCACATCCGTGCAAACAAGCGGTTTACGTGAATCATAACAATCGTGGAACGGACACCGCTCGTCACACACATTGATTCACTTAGAGTACGCACGCTCACAGCCCAGCCCAGTGCGAGTGGACTACGGTCTGGAGGCATGGCCAGTATGGCCATCCGTGATATAATCCGTTAAAGGTACCGCACACTGCTTTCTTACTAACGGTTTTCCCCCCATGTGATTAATATTGGTCTACGTCACTTTTAAGCATAAATATTATTGATTGACTACGTCAATACAGGATTTGTCCCTATCCTTGTTTACTACAGTTTGATGGGGTACCTACTTTAGAAGCTAGGCGTTGGAGCCTAAGAGTACTCTTAATAGGCTAGGAGAATTGGTTAGACGCCATTGCCGATTGCTTTCGAAACATTTTGACTCGAAATGAAGACTTGAATGTAACTGGAAGGATGTCAGGATAAAGAAAAGGAAGAGAGAATTGTTAAAAATCCTTAGCACAACAATGTAGATGGGATGCGAACTGCACAAGATCGGACATAAGTATTGCAATCTTTGGGGAAGCAATAATTCCCAATATTGAGTGTGGCATAAAATAACTTCTGAAACTAGACGAGAGAAATTTACAAGACACCGGTGCCCTAGTACGAACAAAACGTAGCACAAAAACCTAATCGAAAAAGTTATAAGAAAATGAAAACTTCAATACGAATTTCGACTCGCAATATTAGACACTCTAAATTAGTAAATTAAACTTTCACATAATGTATTGATTTCATCAGTTCTAATTCTAATAAATCTTTAGTTTGAGCAAGATCGGTTCAAAAGCGGCGGCGTCGGCGGCATAACGCATTACTTTATTAGAAAACGATAATTAAAATCGTTACTTGCACCCCGGCGCGAATAATAATAGCTTAGTCATCAAAATTTCAATCTAATAACATTAGAGAATAGTAGGTATTATTAGTTAATAGAGTCCTTAACTTGATTATGAGAGCGTGAATAGATTGTTGTGACAAAACTCATTTGTGAATGTTCCAAATAGAAAAAAAAATAAGTAATGGTCACTATCCCACTCGACATAGAGAGCCGAGACTCTGGCAGACTGCTGATACCGTCCGAAATCTTCAGCCGCGAAACGAATAGGTATTATCTTTGAGGCCGTTTTGCAGAACATTTTCCAAAAGTCAAAAAATGTTTGAGAGTAGTTTTAAAAGGCGAAATCTAACCACAAGGTTTTATTGAGTATTACTTACCATTTTTTTATTTGGCCCTTAGTGATTCGTATAACTTTTTAGGTAAAAAGCGTAAAGCATCATCACGTTTTGCGAACTTTATTCGTTCAAATCCTCGACGACAATCCCAAAAAACTCCTCAACAAATAGACTGTTGGGCTTATTCTAGACTTTAAGACATCATAGCTTGTATCATGGCATATTAAAAATGTGTCTTTTCTTTTCAGCTGGGCGTGTTCACATGGTACGCTTGGGGTTCAGGAGGTATGGCCGCAGCGGCTGGTCCAGTGCCGGTAGATTCTCCGCTCGTGTACCGCTCCGACAGGCGGAAAGAACTGTGGAGGTTTCTCACCTATAGCGTAGTACATGCGGGATGGCTACATCTCGCGTTCAATCTTCTAGTACAATTAGCAGTAAGTCTCTTCATATATTCATTTATTCTTAAACGAATGTCTGTTTAGAAGATATTAAAAGCACATTCGAGATTGTACTTGATATAATATTTTTAAACTTTCGCGGTTTTTGACACTCATACTTATAGAATTCGAGATTTTACTTACATGCACCGACATTTCGGACACGTTGCAGCGCCCGTGGTCGCTGTTGGACTGAGGCGAGGGTCGACACAAATCATGAAGTCGATTCTTGTCGAACTACACTCCGTTTCTTTCGATCGAAAGGTCGATTCGAAAGGTCTTTCGAAGTACCTATCTATATCGCGTGAAGTCTCGAATTCTACTTACTTGATATAATTTCCGAAGCTGTAAGCTCTTTTATTCAAATCAATGTTTAGCGGAGTAAATTAAATGGGTCTTCTCCCATATCTTTTCCCCACTCCTTTAAAAACTGGTCTCACCTACAGCATTGCATAGAACAGTTAGGTGTACCTATGGAAAACTTAACAAATTCCCCGGTGTGTGATGACAAAATATGTCTTAAAAGCAAATTTATCCTCTTGTTACAGGTTGGTTTACCATTAGAAATGGTGCACGGAGCGGTACGATGCGCCGCAGTGTATTTAGCGGGGGTGTTAGGGGGTTCCTTAGCGGCCTCAGTACTGGACCCCGACGTGTGTCTGGCGGGGGCCTCGGGTGGGGTCTACGCGTTATTGGCGGCGCACCTAGCCAATGCTCTGTTGAACTTTCATACGATGAGATACGGCGCTGTGAGACTGGTGGCGGCGCTTGCTGTAGCATCGTGTGATGTCGGCTTTGCGGTGCACGCGAGATATACCAAGGTAATTTATCACCGTTTTCACACAAAAAAATTCAGTCTGTTATTTTTATTCGATACAAAATTCTATCGAAGGCGCTCGTGTCGTGGCCCCGCGGACTCAGTGTTCTGTAAACAATCACTGCAGTAAGCAACTTTTACTATAGCCGGTCCTCGGATGGGTGACCATCAATGTGACCACTTTGTGACATTTATTTGAGCGTTTCCGTGCTTCGGAAGGCACGTTGGTCCCAGTTGCCAGTAAAATGGCAGTCGTTAAGCCAAGTTGAAGGCCCAGCGGCTTCAAAATTTTCAGCAGCAGGCAGTTACAGTTACAACCTGTGCCTGTCCATTTCAACACTGCAATGCGGCTCACCACTTATTACGTGCGACAAATTCTAAAAAAAAGGTGAATTGTGGGTATTATATAATGTCTCTACCTACCCCTTCGGGGATAAAGGCGTGGCCATATGTATGTATGTACCACTTCAACAAAAATAATGTGTATTTTTTTTTCACAGGAGGCACCACCAGTATCCTACGCGGCACACGTGGCAGGCGCTTTAGCAGGCCTTACCATAGGCCTATTGGTACTAAAGCACGCCCAACAACGACTATGGGAACGCCTACTATGGTGGGCCGCCTTAGGCGCTTATGCCGCTTGCACACTCTTCGCAGTACTATACAATGTGTTCAGTGCACCTGTCGACGAATTACACTACCTACCGCCCGACCCCCCACCCGATACCGCTGGTATATTCTGACCTAGCCACATAGAACGTTAGGCTTTGACTGTCTTACCTCGCACGACGATACCGGTGAGGAACATTAGCTACCTTTCTAGATGAATACTCATCAAAATGTAGCTAGTTTTCATCAAAAGGTGGCTCGTTTGATTCACTAAATATCAGAGATCGGTGTAGGTTATTGCTATTTTGGTCCCTATATTGTCATAATATAGACATGCTTAGTGCCAGAAAATGTGCTATTTATATTAATGGCTTTATGGAGCAATGTTAGAGGCAGGATTGCCATCCAGAGCAGATGGCTATCCTCTCTATCGGTTACCTCACAAAAAAAAAGCGATGACTGAACTGTCTAAAATCACCATTTTTGATAAAGTTATATCTTGGTTGAACTTAATTTCTATAAGTCCAGTAGTCCCGGGACATATCCATAATAACATAATGGTCCGATATTAGCTTTACCTACTCCGATCTACACTGATCACATTCCAAACATCCCTGGTGACTGAAGGTGTTAAAAAATCGAGCCTGTCTAAATAATTTGAGTTCCTTAATCCCGCTAGTTATCGTCGAAGCCTACAATCCAATGATCACAGAAGCGATCCACTCACAACACGCCTAGTCAATTTACTTTAGTGTGATTTGCTATAAGTAGTATTATTATTGGGGGAGGCCTCGCTAATACAATTCAGTCGCAAAACGTACATATCTCAAAATGCACCTTTTTTATAATGCACGATTTCCTTTTTTTTCCTTTGATACTCAAGCATAGGACACAACCGAGGCTAGCGCCAGGATGATTAAGAAAAAATATTCATTGCAATATTTTACATTCAATCATGACCATCATCCTAGCGTTAGTCCTAGTTGCGTCCTATTCTTGGCAAGAAAATAAAAGGAAGAGTGCATTGGTGCATTGTGACAAATCTGCATTTTGAGAAACGACTGAAATGCTGATACATCTTGTATCTTATAATATTATTGAGTCATTTTACTTGAGATTAATATTGTCCGATTTTTTTTATTCTTAGTTCAAAAGGCCTCCTCGCAATACTTAATTGTTAAGTAGTCCTAATTATATGAATAGGTGAACTATTTTTGTACCTACCGCCAGCGTCCGTAGTTTAGACAAAATGGCGTTACCGCAAGACAGCAGTGTAATGTTCTGTGCATAGACCGCTCTCACTAAACGAAGTGAAAATCGTTAGGTTTTGCACATAGAGACTTAAGATCAGGAAAATCATTTTGTATATGAAAAAAAATCCGTTAACTTAAGGTAGCGTGGATGTGCCACGTACTTTTATTTTCGCAAGATTGCGCCTTCTGTTGTTGCCAACTTTCATAAGCTTGTCTGCAACCTTAGTAGTATAAAAATATATTTACAGTTCACGAAATTAAATCGTTTTATAGTTATCACAAAATAAGAAGTCCGTTTTTGACATTTGAGCTACTCTCATTGGCGGGTTGCCGAATCAACCAATGAGAGTTGGTTCATTGGGAGCATCTCATTGGTGGATTCGGCAACCCGCCAATTAGTGCCTTTTCACACGTACCGGTTGCCGGATAGCCGGTGCCGGGTACCCGGCAGCGAATGGCAGCGGTTGCCGGGCAAATTACGCCACCACGTGTGAAAGTTATAGTACATGGCCATACACTTCGGCCGCTGGGTACCCGGCAACGGCTACCCGGCAACCGGTACATGCGAAAAGGCACTTTGGGTACACGTTTTCTCATAAAATAACTTATTTACTACATTATATATTTTCTCTAGTCGACCGAAATTACCCTTTGTGCACACCAGCGCCATTTTGGAACTTCTTTAGAACTTTTATTTACCCTAAACAGCTAGATAGTTTTTCAACATTTCTACCATAGAAAATTATTGCGATGATTCTCCTATTCTCTAGTCTCCATGATATTGTAAACATTTCATTTAGTGAAGCGAGTCGAAGTAGTTATGCCCTGCACACCAAAGATTAGGATAAAACTGCATCCACGCTTCAGTAGTGGAAAATTTCTTTTTCTGTTTCTTTTTATATAAAATACATTATGTATTTTAATAGACTTTTCCATTAAATTGCTCATTGTTAAACAAATACATTTAAGTACGCTTCAGTAACTGATTCTAACTCAAATAATAATTGATGTTAAGTATTCGTTTTAATTGCTCAACTGCAATTGTTATTTTTAAATCAATAATGATTATGCTCAAAATATAATGTGAGTTTATTTTACTTTAATTGGAATGATTATTTGCTGAAATGTTTAAACAATGTGTACGTAAAGGTGATTTCGTCCATTTAAATTCGTCTCTTGAATTCGTCCCGTATTGTATTTACGAACAAACTGATAGCAACACTTTGCTACTCCCTAGATAGTGTATTTTTATTATTAATAATGTGCCTGATTCCTATTATTGTAAATTTGATCGTATACTTTAATTCTAATCAAATAATGTCAGGAAGGACTGAGTTTTTGTATTAATAACAGAATATTTTCTCGATTAATTTATTTTAAAAATTATTTTAAGTGTGAATCTCAATAATTATGATTATGTGATTATATCAATGAAAATAAGAGTGAATATAACGAGAATTATTAAAAATATTTTGTATTATTTAAAATCCCTGAAATAAAACGAATGGTTTTCAACAATAACAACTTCATTTTCCAACAGACAACGAAAACAATTAATATATTAAACTTGTAACATAATTGACAACACATGTGGAGCTATGTCTTAAGCATAACACTTATACCCAAAATAAACATAAAAATTATGTTATAAGGTTGAATAGGAATACCTAGACAGTCACCACTAGCCTAGCGACTCCTACTTTTCCATCTTTTATAAACAAAGCTGATCGCCAACGATAGGTACTATAGCTATAGTGCTACGTGCGTGCGAGAAAATCGCAGCGATATTATCGTGTCACGTGTTGTATAAGTACTTATCCATAAACTTCTCACGTATGAACATGGCGATATTACCACAAAATAATAAAGTACAGAACGTAATCTCATGTACCTACCTTTTTTGAACGGAAAGGTTTAGGCACAGTTTCGATAACAGAACCGATCAGCACTGTCAATTTGAAAATCAACAGCAGCAGAGACGTGTCTGCATAGTGTCAAACGCGTCTAGTAAATACCTCGCGGAGTCATCCCAAAGGTGAGAACAGTAGATATTCGAAAAAATTACGAAATGTTCCCTTTTCGTAATTTATTTGTTGATTTTCAAATTGACAGTTCTGATCGGTTCTGTTATCGAAACTGCCTAAACCTTTCCGTTCCAGAACTTATATAAATTCCACCAGTATACTTTTTTCAATCCTACCCTCGGCTACGCACACTCACAAACCAGTATCGAGATTACGTGTGCGTTCGCGCAGCGGAATGTTGTTGAATTTAAAGATTTTAATTATGCAGATATTTAGTATATGACGTCGTGTAATTGTGTATGGTAAAAAGAAAATTGTGTATGCAGCCATTGTGGAGAAATTCGGCAAAAACTGATTCCGCTGGGCGAACGTTGTCCTGGCGGAACTTTTTTTAAATCCATGCACTTAAAAGAAAAAAAATGTGTCCAACAATTAGTGTGTATTTGTGTGTAATTGTGTATGTATGAATAAAATTTGTGTATGCATAAACTTCGGAGAAATTCAAGTTTCCGCTACGCGAACGTTTGGCCATTAGCTAGTTTTCATATAAAGCGCTTTTATAGAGAGCTGTAGATTTTTACATACGTTGTTTTGAATTTGTTTATATTTGTTTAAAAAACAGATTTAGAAAAAAATGTAGGGTTTAAAAGATAAAAATATAAACGTAAAATACGCTTATTAGGTCGTAGTTCGTAAAGTATACACTTTGGGGTCTAGATTTTCACATTTATACAAACCATGTAAGTGTCTGCAACATGTTGCCAAGTATCAATGATGTTCCGTTAGTAATTAAAGGGTTATAGGACAATTTACCATGAATAGATCACTGTTTACAAAGCAGTCAAATATCACGGCGTCCTAAAGGAATTGCATAGTAAAATGTATTCCAATAATTAGTTTATTGATTCAACTACTCACATGCAAAATTTCATCTCATTAAATTCAGTAATTAAAGAAAAACAATTAAAATACTGACAAAGCATCGAAAGCCTACATAACCCGACCAAGTTCGAATGGCTACAAAAAAGCGGCCATGCCATATATCTAAGTAACGCTCTTAACTTTCCAGTATAGTATTTATTATTATAGTATAGTTGCGTACACAAGCGTTAGGAAAAAATTAAACAATTGCATTTCTTGAATGAAAAATATTTTTTAATAATAACGCCACCATCTACGATAAAAATAAATCTCTTATTAACAAGTACTTCTCTAATTAAACATCTGTATACAAAAATATTTGTAATTACATATAATAATTATGTATTTGTATGAGTTTGTATTTGTATGTATTTAAAAGTATATAAGTATTAATATCCGTGGTCTGATACCCATAACACAAGCAGGTTATTCCTAGCTTACTTTGGGATCAGATAGCGTTGTGTGAGATGTCCGTGAATATTTATTATTATTATTTATTTATTATTTATTTCTCGCCACCTGTTATGTAGAAACCCAAAAATGGCTAAATGTGGGTGACACAGAAATGTCATACCTCTGCCTACCCCTTCTGGGACAACAGCCGTGAGCATATGAATTAATGAATGAAGTACAGCTCTTTGGTACTAATCATGACAATCCTTGGGCGCGCGCCCCAGTAACGGCAGAACTTGGCATACAACTCATGTGCGCGTGTATTTTGAGCGTATCGGGTCGCAGCTGAGGTGCTTGACCTCATGACTAGTCCCTTGTTTATAAAAACTTATCGTTAACAAACGCTTGCTAAACATACTCTGTCATTGGTTAGAAACAACAATAGACTCAAAATGTGTTTTAACTAAAATAGGTTTAATAAACGATTATGAATATGAGGGTAAGGATAATATGTATTTCGAGCTTCAATAAAAATTGAAATCACTGATCACATATAAATTATGTCGAAACAACAATTGTGTTATCACCTGTACCAATTCAAAACCGGTATTAGACTGTAAATTTTAGAATGTTACTTAAATATATTGCACGGCCGCTTTTTTGTCGTCATTCGAACTTGGTCGGGTTATGTAGGCTTTCGATGCTTTGTCAGTATTTTAATTGTTTCTCTTTAATTACTGAATTTGATGAGATGAAATTTTGCATGTGAGTAGTTGAATTAATAAACTAATTATTGGAATACATTTTACTATGCAATTCCTTTAGAACGCCGTGATATTAGACTGCTTTGTAAACAGTGATCTATTCATGGTAAATTGTCCTATAACCCTTTAATTACTAACGGAACATCATTGATACTTGGCAACATGTTGCAGGCACTTACATGGTTTGTATAAACGTGAAAATCTAGACCGCAAAGTGTACACTTTACGAACTACGACCTAATAAGCGTATTTTACGTTTATATTTTTATCTTTTAAACCCTACAATTTTTTCTAAATATGTTTTTTAAACAAATATAAACAAATTCAAAACAACGTATGTAAAAATCTACAGCTCTCTATATAAGCGCTTTATATGAAAACTAGCTAATGGCCAAACGTTCGCGTGGCGGAAACTTGAATTTCTCCGAAGTTTATGCATAAACAAATTTCATTCATACATACACAATAGGCTTGTGTCCTAAATTTCAAAAATCGTTTATTTTTGTAGCTTTATATCTAAATGATCACAAAAATGTAATATTTTGATTTAAAACAATCATTTACATAGTTTATTTTGTGATTTAAAAAATGAATTTCAATTTGTATCGAAAACGCTCATGGCGCCTTGTGTGACGTCACTTGATGCCAAACAAAAGTAGTAGTAGTTATATTTATCCATTTTCGGATAGGCAAAGGCAATTTGAGCCATACAGCCAAGTCTTGTATATTTATTATCTCTTCATTTTGCTTTAAAAAGTCACAGTCCTCGTCCTCTAAGTCCAGTCAAAGTCAAGTACATCATCCCTAAGTCAATGTCAGTCTTCCTTCAGAAAAGCAGTGGATAAATTTCTGAAAGTTTCTTTGGATTTTTTGTCACTGCAAAGTTGCGATTCACTGCGTTTTATCACTTCCTAACACTAGTGCACGTTGTCAAACGTTTATGTTTAAGAATCCACCATTGAAACACACAAAACACTCGAAATACACTAATTTTGCAAATTTACAAAATTCCCGCCAAAGAATCTCGCCAAACAAAACAAAAAGAAAATGTGTATTTTTTTATGAGTCCTTTCAATGATTTGTTTTGAGATTAAAAGTTTTAGTACAAAAAGAAACGTTTAGGGGTTTTAATCGTTATTTAGGGGAATCTGGTAATTTGAAGTTGGTTTTTAGAGGAACATTCCGTAGGAGTTGGCATCACTTTGGCATATGGTCTATGTAACCAAAGTCAGTATAAATTAATTGAATAAAAAAATGCCATTGGCATCACTGTTTGACAGTGATAAGTTAGCGTTCGTCTGCTTTCCAAATTAATTTAAAATCAATCCGTCGTATTACAAGTGCTGTGTAGTGCCTGAATGAAATGAGATCTATTGTATTTTTTGAAAACGTATGAGAATCTAAACAATTACACAAAATGACACGACTTGTGATACAAGATGTCAAGACTCGAGACTGCCAGAGTGCTTCAAACGTAAAAAAGCATACTGTGACGTCACACTATCTGATAGAGGTGTTTGATGTCACGTGACTGATTGCTTATTTTTTCCAATCTTATTTTCTAAAAATAATAGTAATCCTTAGCTTGTGTACCAATTCATATTACTTTTAGTTATTTATATATTGGACATAGTCGTTACAAACATACATCAATCAGATTTATGCTTAGTGGACACAAGCCTATTACACACAAATACACACTAATTCTTGGACACATTTTTTTTCTTTTAAGTGCGTGGATTAATAAAAAGTTCCGCCAGGACAACGTTCGCCCAGCGAAATCAGTTTTTGGCGAATTTCTCCACAATGGCTGCATACACAATTTTCTTTTTACCATACACAATTACACGACGTCATATACTAAATAACTGCAAAATTAAAATCTTTAAATTCAACAACATTCCGCTGCGCGAACGCACACCGAGATTACTATGAAAATGCTTTGACCTCGTGTCCGTGAAATCCAGTGAGCGGTGTCTATATTTACGTAGCCTGAGCGAACTTTGTATGTAGATTTCCTTCTGTACATTATTATTATGTCATATTACCGTGACGACTGTGACGAGATATTGTACGCAAATACGTGGCAGCACCTTCGACCAAGTAATAGTATAGCCCGTCTCATAGAGCAACGCGAACTGTCTAAGGGGAGACGGCATAGAACGATTGCTCGGTACTTACAAATTTGTCTGTCATATTTTGCGGGTGGCGGGGGGAAATCTTCCTCACCCACACTTTCTTAGACTCGCACTACAATAGCAATCGACTGTCAATACGAAGCCTATATATACACTTTAAACAATACACTCATAAATTTTACACACACATGATACATTTTGTGTCATATCACCCCAAGTCGCTCAACCAATCCATGTATTGATGTGACGTCCGGTAAAGTTGCTAAACAAATCCGAATATTATCTATACGTTTAAATAGGTATAAATAATAATAACTTGTTATAAAATTACTTACTTAAACAAGATAATGCCATTTTTCTTCAGATTTCTTTAATCACATTTCTTTTTGTATTAATATCTAATTTTTTCATCATTTTTATACAATGATAATCCAACCGCTCACGCTGTCAACTAGACTTAGTCTAGTGAAAGAAACTTCAAAAAACAGTTTTTATGTAAGTGGGCACTTTTAGTCGTCAAAATGTCAAATTATTGCCAGAGGGGGTTTGCCAGCTTTGGCCTCTCCCTCTGTAAAGGCGCGCGATGCTCTGTGGCCCGCCTATACCTACATTATGAACTCAAAAAGTGAGACTAGTTCACATAAAAAGATATTGTAGCAACGACACGACATGCACACATACATTCATTTTTCGAATTTAGGGTAGTGTTTTTACACTTCGGGAACGCACAGGAAGGCATCTTGCGTAAAATGTCTTATCTTGACACGTGTTTCACCTTCGGAACAATAACACCGACTACGACAAAGTGAGCGCATGCGCTCAGTTTAACGTCTTCAAAACTAATGTATGGATGGGCCGGTCTATACTATTACTTGGTCGAAGGGCCCGACGATGATATTGCCACGATTCTCTCACTCGCTCCCCAAGTCCTAGAGTCACACCGATGGTGATCGCGTGAGAAACGTTCCTTCCAAAGCACGGAAGCGTTCCAAATTCAATACACACCAATCTCATCAAGTCTTGAAAGAGCCGTCTTCCTTCATTCCTCTATCTACCTGTCATAAGTAGTACCTACACAATATTGCTTATTATTACCTATATTCTATACTTCCAATTTGCTCGCTGTAACAATAAAGTTTGGTTCCGAATTCCGCTATTATTATATTCGTGTGATATTTGGAAGGTGTATAAGTAACTCACATAATACCTATTATATACATACACAAATAATACTCCATTCGTTACGTGATTGCGTACGAATAATCACAATTGCCTTTTCTTTATCAATAAAAGTAATAAGTAGGAGGTACTTAAACACCATATTATTCGATTACAATAAGTTCTTTTTAAAATATAATAAATACCACAGCACAAAAAAAACCGGGGAATTTTTCAAACTGACAATTAATAATAGAAAACAGTTGGCAAACACAGTAATAAAATATGTTGGTAACAATGCAGAAGTTATTGCATATAATAAAATAATAATATACAACAACTAGCCGATGCCCGTGGCTTCCCTTGCAGGAATATCGGTCATCGTGACCGATAGTCTTTTAAAAACAAATACAAACTAAACTATCGTGTATTATGCTGTGATGCATTAATGTTATTCACACAATAGTATCAAATCTTTTGTTCGATGAAATAATCTTCGGCACCTAATAATAAAGCTTAAGTTTTAACAGCTCAAACTTCACAAAACAGAAATAATAATCATATCATTTCCAAAAGGTTTCTTAGAAACAAATGATTGCTTATCAGTAACACTACCCAAATCTAGGAAACTTTTTAGGACCGTCCGAAACAAATATCCTAAACAATAGCCATAATTCCGAAGGCTATCAGTGTAGAATATGCTCGTCGCAAGGCACTAAGCGAGAGTATGGTGGTTTCTAAATGAACTTACAAAATGCCTACGAAAGTAAGTGGTCCGGGGTATTTATTTTGTGCATTGCTTGGATAGCACAGCCTCAGCCGCACAAAAAAAAAAGATTTGGCAGAGCCCAAAATTCCTTGCAGGAAAATGTGCTAAAAGTTGAAAATACGACAATGAAACTAGTACCTACCTACGTAAATGTTTTAGAATTTTATTGAGACTTAACACTTAACTATTTTAGGTACATACATACTTAACATTTTTAATTTCACGAAATTACGTCCGACATGTTTGTTCACTGATACATTGTTTCACTTTACTAATTCTGATGATAATGAAATAAATATACAACTCAGCAATGAGACCGTCTATACAGAGGTTTCCTAAGTTCAAACTCGTAGGTACATACTACAGATACATACAAATCCAATGACTTCTATGTATACACAGGTACGTAGTACATATAGATCGATGTACAAATCCAAATGAGAAAAAGTGCTCACGAAATTTGTTTTAATTTATCTAAGGCATGAATCATACAGAGACAGGAGAAGCGAAGGCATGATGCCGCTTCGAACGTTCATCATATGTATGACAAAAGTTCGAAATGATATCATGCCTGGGCTACGTCTATTCCACACCCTCATCGTATGCCGCTTCTATATAATTCACGCCTAAAGTAGTATAACTCTAATTCCGCACTACCTACGTAAAGTACATATCTACTGGAAGTATTGAATAAGTGCTTATTCTAAATTGGGCTACAAATTCAAATATCAAAGGCATTTGTGATTATTCCGTTAAAAGTAAGTTTTAAACAAACCGACTGTGGCCCGAACCCATAATGGTGTATCCCGCTTTTGTAACTCGTCACTGCACTCTGAGGAATATTTGTGCAACTGTTGCGATTCTTCAAGTAACTTTTGCTGTAAAATAAAATAAGACGGAATAAGAATAATACTCGTTACATGAGAAGTTCTGGTATATTTTAAATCCAGTCAAGTGCCATAATTCCCACTTTTTTTCAGATTTTTTGTTTTTGTTGGTATAGCGGCAACAGAAATACATCATCTGTGAAAATTTCAGTTCTATAGCTATCACGGTTCCTGAGATATAGCCTCGATGGACAGACACTGACAGACAGTGAAGTCTCATGAATATAGTTCTGTTTTGAACCTTAACGATATAGTTGCTCATTGTATTGAAAATTGTGATTTGATGGAAATTTTAATTACTCTCTACCAAGGTCAATAATCAAAATAGCGTAATAATAAGTATCCTATGTAGAATATTGACAAAAGGTCTATTCCTATAAAATAAAAATTGAATCTATTCAACAGTTTCGGCCTGCATCCCGAACATATACACAGAAAAACAGCCAAAAATTGTATGTAGATTAGTAGAAGTAATAAACAATACTAACCTGCAATTCTGGTGAGACAGTGAAGATTGCCGCCTGCGCTTCAAGATCACGCTTGACCGATCTCTCGCCTAGATTCGCAGAACCGACTATAGTGGCCCATGGCACACCACTTCCAGGAGGATAATACCTTAAAAATAGTAAAGAGCTCTTTCAATTTAAATGCTTTCTATAAGAATGGGCTGCCATACATTCTGTGAGACTTGATATTCATCCGCAACTGAAAACTAAGGGGCTGTCTCCACAATCGAGAAAATAAGATAAGATAAGATAAAAAAATCATAGTGATATTACCATCGTGTAATATATTTATTTGGCTGCCTCTGTGGCGCCGTCGGTATTGATACCGCCAGCGGCGCTGGAGGTCGTGGGTTCGATTCCCACCGGAGACAAATATTTGTGTGACCCATAAATGTTTGTCTCAAGAGTCTGGGTGTTTCTATGTATAATATGTATGTATTTAAAAGTATATAAGTATTAATATCCGTGGTCTGATACCCATAACACAAGCAGGTTATTCCTAGCTTACTTTGGGATCAGATAGCGTTGTGTGAAATGTCCGTGAATATTTATTTATTTATTTTATTTATTTCTTGGGATTGAAAAGGAGAGAGTGGAATTAAGTTGAGGAGCTCTTCAGATCACAAGATATGTGAGATCATTCGTTTTTATTTTAAAGTAGCTCTGTTCACCCATCTCTCCCAATTTAGGACTTACTGTCGCAAAAATACACCACAGAAGTAATTTATTATAGTCGGAAAACTAATTATTGAAATAAAATGTTAGAAAATACAGTTCACAAAACTATCTACATACATATCATCACGCCTGTTTCCCATCGGGGTAGGCAGAGACTATGGCTTTCCACTTGCTACGATCCTGGCATACCACTTTCGCTTCTACTTTCATAAGTGCTTTCATACACGCTCGCCGGTTTAGGGTACCTACTCCTGACCTGGCCTTTTATTATTATTATTTTGAAATGTCCGTGAATATTTATTTATTTTTCCAACAGGTCATCAATTTCTTAAAACTATCTACTGTAATAATAATGGCTCAATCATTACCATAAGCCTTTCGCATGGAATGTCCACCCAGGCCTTTCGTATTCCAACATCTCCACTCGGCTGGTCTGGTTAGATTTTTCTACCTTTTCCCAAAACCTGTAAAATAAAGGAGATATTATCTGTTTTGCAATATCCCGTCAAAAAGACATAAAAACACAGAAGGTGACTACATGACTGCCTGTGGCGCAGTCGGTAGTGATACCGCCTGCGGCGCTGGAGGTCGTGGGTTCGATTCCCACCGGAGACAAATATTTGTGTGACCCATAAATGTTTGTCTCAAGAGTCTGGGTGTTTCTATGTATAATATGTATGTATTTAAAAGTATATAAGTATTAATATCCGTGATCTGATACCCATAACACAAGCAGGTTATTCCTAGCTTACTTTGGGATTGGGATCAGATAGCATTGTGTGAGATGTCCGTGAAATTTATTTATTTATAGGTATCTTACTTTCTGGCAATAAGAGAATAAGCATGTGGAATTCCTCCAGCTGGACCGGCAGCACCCAGAAATCCATTTGCCTGGAAAATAATCAATTTATCAAACACTATTCATTTAGTTTCATTTTGGGAGGACTTGACCTTATTGTACCGTATTAGCAAGACGGGTAGGTACTGGGTTTCGTTTGTATTGTAGGTGCATGGCCACGTCTGAAAATCAGCGCTGGTCAATGTGGCATAATTTGCTGTGTTACGGAATGCTGAGATGTGACCGTTTTCTGGGCAATATGTGGCGTGCATAGCTTATTGGGGGAACCTATAGTTAATCTCTAATCCTTATCATATCTACTTACACGCCGCGTTTTTGTTATAGAAATAAACCGTTTTTCTTTCTTTTTCTTTTTGTTTCAAATTCTCTTCACCATGATGCAGGCGCACACTGGGTGACTAGTCGACGCGAATGTAGCCCAGTGTGCGCCTAGGTTTACTCAACAAATTGAAAGTGAGTTTGCACCCAGAATCGGAATCTTATGAATGGTTTAAGTAATTATATCTTCGCACTGAAGGTCAAAAAATTTGTAATGGAGAAGAGTGCAGTTATAAATATCAATAAAATTAATAAAAATCAACATACATTTGGATGTGCCATCAATAAACTAATATTAGCCTTGCAGTCTGTTATCAATGTCCTAGCATACTCGTCCGTTAAATTGAAATACCCTGTTGCTAACTGGATGAAGGAACCTTTTGGGGCAGATGCAAGCAGTCTTGAAGTCACTTCTTCATCTTGAGTAATACCGAATTCTCCCATCTGTACCAATGGGAATATCCATGTGTCTTTTGTTGCATCTGTAAACAGAAATACATTTGTATTATAGGTAAAGTACAAAGAACTTTGAAGGTAAAGGATTTTAGAGTGAGGACACAGCTTCCAAGGGAGATTGGGTGATTATTGCTGACACTGGACAAGGAATTGCAACTTTGCAATTCAGATGATTATTTTCATCGCATTTGCAAAGTTGTCTGTAGCTCTTGCATTCATAATATACTCTTAGCTCTGAAGTCTGGAATGTCTGGATCCCACCAAAACTTGTATGACCTTTTCAACTCATGTTAATAGTAGCAGCAACAGAAATTAAGATTTTCAAAAAATAAGTAGGTAACATTCAAAATGAAGTTACTTTAAAATAATTGAAAATGCACCAGTAAGTGTGGAATTCTTATAAAAAAGTTTTACTCATTTTTTGTTAGATGTGTTGAGTGATTTATTATGGACATGACAAACTCATAGGCTGCTGATCTGAAAACACCCATACTGACCATTCTGAGAAGCAATTAGTTTGGAGTTTTTATCCTTCCATCTCTCCATAAGTAAGCATATTCTTCTTCTCATCTCTTTAACAAATATATACTTAGAAGCAAAATGCTTTTCATTTATTCCTTTTGTTGTACACTGCTTACTGAACTGGCTCACTTCATCTGAAATGTAGGAAAACTACAATTGAATATCATTCATAGTAAGTAAAATTTGCCAATCAGGTACCCCTTATAGTAGTGTATTTTAGAATCTGCCACTACAATTTGAAAGACTAGTATCAGTTCTTGGGTGTGGATGAAATGGGCATCAGAATGGGCAAATGGATCTTCCACCTGGCCAGAGTCAATAAGATATCTTATTTATGATGCAACTACTACACATGATTGTGATTGAGTCACAGAAAAGTGTAGATTTTATAATTGTAGAGTAAGCATGCAGGGTTTCTATAATACTTTAACAAACATTACAACAAAGTTCATGAAGAGAATAAAAATCAGAAGGAAACTAAATGTAAATAAAAATTAATACAATACTAACTTACTCAGTCATCATACCTATAAGTTCAATATAAAAATTGGCAACTTCTGCATCATCTATCTCAATGTAGCGATCTTGTCTCCGTTGAAAGTAGTCATTAGAACAATTAGCACCACTTAGCAGCACTCTATCGTCAGCTATGTACAACTTCATGTGTTGAAGACCTATAAGTTCATTATATCGAGAGGGTAGAGCTTTGGACCATGACCCATGAAGCCTAGGCGTCTGGTACAAATTAATACTGCATTGTTCAGGATTATCATCGATAAACTCCTTCCATAATGATAACGAGTTAATCTCTCCTCTTGTTCCGCGTTGGTAATCTAATAATACCTTTAATTTTAAGTCTTTTTGTTTCTCTAGATTCATTTTGGTAATATTTAAAAGCTGCCGTTCCATTGATCCGGTTCCTGAATATAGACTTGCAATAACTATTCTGCGGTTAGCGTTGCAAAACCTATCACATAACGTGTCGTAAAACTTTCTGGGATCACTCAAAATATTAATCTTCGACGCATTTACTGCGAAACAAGGTGCAACATTGTAAAGCCAGTTGAAATTGTGAAATTCAACCGGCTTGAACCTCATCGGGATATTGCCATTGAGTAACATATTGATTTATATAAAGTACTGCAGTTATTCTAATTAAATCAATCATTTAATACGAAATTCAATAAAATAAAAGCTATTTGTTTTCATTTCCAAAGAGCGAGCACAAATTATACTTCTCTGCTCTGACAACTTGACTGCAGTCAGTGACGTGACATTAATGACAACATGATGAAAGTGACGATCATTTTTTTCATAGTTTTACTTGTTGGCATTTGGGCAACGAATGTGGAAGGTCGAAATATTTTTTTGAAAAAAATAGTGGCGCGAGATTCTTTGTCCTGTATGCGTTTAATTCTTCCGACCACGATTTATATTACACAAACATTTTTTTAATCTTACTAATATTATAAATGCGAAAGTTCGTGAGTGTGGATGTTTGTTACCTTTCACGCTCGAACGGCTGAACTGATCGGACTGAAATTTGGTACAGAGATACATTATAGTCTGGAATAAAACATAGGCAACTTTTTATCCCGAGAATAAGTTCCCACGGGAAGCGGGAATGGTAACAAATTGTACGCGGGCGAAGCTGCGGGCATTAGCTAGTAAATCAATATTTTTAAACATTCTCAACAGACATCTTGAACAAATTCTGTTACTAACCACCGATCTGCTTCAAATAAAGAACAAACAACCTGGACAAAATTGTACTTTAGGGTTCTAGCCTAGAGTGGCCCTAGACAACCGATAAAAATACTTTAAGCCTTATAGTACCTATGTTTATAATACATATACTATATGAATTATAGTTCATGGTGTATGTATATATGCACAAAGCGCAAGAATTTTATGTACCTACCTATTTAGAAATTCTTGCGCTTCGTGAGTTTTTATGAAGTTACAAAACTGTATGATAGTATTACCGTGGCAATATTATGTTGTTGGCCGGGCCACTATTTAGATAGGAGAAGAATTTGTAGTTTCACTAAAACTACCGATTTGATTAATTTAGGTTTTGAAATCAGGGAAAGTTAAAATCAAAAGGTGAATATTTTCAAAAATTGCTAACACATTGTTTGATTCTGAGCCGGTGCAGTACCAACTCGTACCTACTTACCTACCAATTTCGTCGAGTTAGCTACAGTTCCATTATAAAAGCTGCTATGTGCGTGTCGGACTCACGCACAGAGGGTTCTGTACCAAAAAGCGGCAAAAAAATCACGTTTGATATCACGTTTGTTTTAGGGGGCCCCCGTAATCCTTTCCTCTCATGAATCAATCCCCCTCTTTTTTCCTAATTTCAATATTTTTTGTTGCAGCGGCAACATAAATACGTCACCTGTGAAAATGTCAGCTCTCTAACTATGACAGTTCCCTAGGTCAATATATATTTATACTGTGCCTAGGTACAGCCGCGTGACGAACAGACAGCCGAACGGTGGAAGACAGGTGAAAGTCTCATGAATAGGGTCCCGTTTTAACCCTATGGGCACGGAACCCTAAAAATGGATAATATGTGCGAATCGAACTTGCCCATTGAGTCGTCAAGCCATCAATTTGTATAGGTACCTAGGTACTTATAAGTAGATACAGGTAGGTACCTAATCATAATCATCGCACGTAGGTACACATTAAACAAATTTTTATGATCTAATTAAAATTGTCTACTTTTCAGAATTTTTCCTACGCTTACCTACTTGTAGAAGTAAAAAAATAAACAACAAATAAGTATGTAAATTTTATTTAGATAAATTCATAGCAAAGATATAGGATACGCATTTGAAAATTCGCTTACATTGAGTATTACAAAATTAAATGGGTAGAGCTTGGCAAAAAAAGAGTAGAAAATACTGGAGACGCCACTGTAGGTACAGAGTGTACAGTTCCCATGACAACCTGTTAGAAAGTACCACCAATCAGTTTCCAGCTATTCCATCAAATATCATTATGCTGCTTTATAATCCTCTTGGATAGTCTCGTTTTGTTCAATGCCATAAAATAATAAATTCTCCTTCACGTACGCCCATGCCATTCTCTTCGAACTAAAATGAACGCCAACATCCCCACTCTTTGACAGTGTGATTGCACCAGCTGTATTATTCAACCGCGAAGTCATTCCTAAAAAGAAATGTAATATTGTTAACGCTAGAGACGCGAACCAGCGAACGCGATTCCATACATACATACATACATGTCACGCCTTTATCCCCGAAGGGGTAGGCAGAGGCATATTTTATGCCCACCTTTCACCTTTGTATAATTTGTCCCACGTAATAGGTGGTGAGCTGTATTGCCGTGTTTAAATGGACAGGCGCAGGTTGTGACTGCCTGCTGTTGAAATAAAGCCTTCAACTTAGCTTAACGACTGCCATTTTACTGGCAAACGGGACCAACGGCTTAACGTGCCTTCCGAAGCACGGAAACGCTCAAATAAATGTCACAAAGTGATCACATGGATGGTCACCCATCCATGGACTGGCCATAGTGAAAGTTGCTTACTGCAGTGATCGTTTACAGAACACTGAGTCCGCTAGGCCACCAGCGCTTCTTTTTCCGTGATTCCATTGTATAATTTATTTAGGGATCCGTAGCCAAAGGGTAAAATCGTGACCCCATTACTGAGACTTCGTTTGTCTGTCCATCACCAGGCTGCTTTGATCTTCGATCAATCGAAAAGTATATTGCTGATCGAAGCCAGGCTGTATCTCATGAGACGTGATAGACAATTTAAATTTTGACACATGATTTAGGTAGGTATTTTAGTGCCGCTGTTACAAACACTAAAAACAGACAAAAAAATTTAGTGTTTGTAACAGTAACAACAGGTTTTTAGTACAGATCCCTGGGTGGGCGAGTCCGACTTGCACTCGGCCGGTTTCTTCTTAATTTCCGAATGTTTATGACTGAAAACTGTAATTCTTCGAAACTAATACTACGCTAATCAAATGTACACATAAATAATATTCTGCGGTCTTAGTCTTGTGATGATCTGGAGATCACATCAATCACAAAAACAAAATACCTACCTAATGTAAGACTGAACATTGAACAAACCTGTTACGGCTTGGGTTGTAGCTGATTGCGTATCGGATCCGTTTTCCATCAATTTTATGATACTGTGTGCCAAACAGTACTTTAGAATTGATTCTCCATGACCTGCAAAAACAATATCTTTCAGCATTATTCATACATAGTAAGTCTTGAGGAGAATGCCGTAAGAGATAAGACCGTCTCCGTTTTACTTGAAATTAAATTAAAGATCAATTTCTTGTAAAGCTTAATATAATTATGACTATTTGTGTATCCCGTTCCATCCCATTCTATTTAATGGACAAAATATACACTTATAGGTAGGCTCCCGAGACGACCATGCCTTGCAATAGTCAATCACGTGAAATATGAATAGAAGTTGCTTCAGTGTGCGTAATTTCTTTGCATGTGTGTGTGCATCGACGTATACATATGTACACATGAAATTCTACGTGCTTGACAATTGCCAATTGATCATGTCGGGACCCCTTTAGGCCTACAGCAATTGTACCTAAACACATACCTGTTGTCGAAACTCCACCTATGTTGTCATCGGCGTAAGTGCCACTACCAATTTGTGGAGTATCACCAATTCGCCCAACAGCCTTACCACTCATACCACCAGTGCTAGTTGCTGCAGCTACGTGCCCTTGGGCATCCACTGCTACTGCACCTACTGTGCCTACACCACCCTGCAATAATACAGAGTTTTTTTAACGTTAGGAATTCCCCTCTTATAAGAAGTCATTCGGACTGGACTCAAAGACGATTAAAACCACATGTTCTCTACTTATCCGTGTTGCACTGGATAACGTGTCCGTATGGATAGAGGAGCCACCTATCCTTTTTAAATGAAACTTAGGTACTGCTCATTTAGTACACACAAAAAAAAATTATGTTGGTCAATTTTTAGAATTTGTAGGCCAATAGATAAAAAGTTCCATCAATTTCAAAGTGGCTCCTCAATAAACATTTGGATTCAGGAGTTTCTTGAATTCCTTTACGCAACTGATATATTTTATTGATTTTCTTTTTGTATCATTTAGTACGCATTACGTAGGGTACCTACCTAGTAACGATTTCCGCCCTATCCTACCGGAATTCAAGAAGTTACAAAGAGTTTTCTTCCTCAATCTAAATCATTGATATTTATTTTTTTAAAGTGATCGCAACAATTGCTATAATCAACTAATTTACAATTTATTTACTATGCTCTAGGAATTTTAGATTAAAGAGAGTAAGTTACAAAAAAAATTATGATATTTTATTTTTATTTTATTTTATTTTAAATTTACAGAAAATTTACAGCTAGTCTTAACAATTTAACATGTGTTAATTAGTAGGTGATGGCCAGTTACAAGTTTTCACATATAATATGAGTTTATGACAACAAGTTACGAACAGCAGATAAAAACAAAATTTAAACAAAACCAAAACAATGAGATATATATAGGTACCTAGTATAGGCGTCTAAAAAAGATGTCAAAGATTCAGGTCCCCGAAAAATATTACATAGGATCTTTCTAACCGAATACACACTGTTATTAAATATGTCGAGATCAACACTCCGGCACGTCTCGTTGTACATGCGACAAGCTCTGATTATGTACGAGTTCTGTCGATAGGTAGTCTTTACTATGGGAGTATACAATAGGTCTAATGTCCGTAACGACACAGTTGGAACCCACAAACTAATTCTGCTAACTAACTCTGGGGTGTCGACCGAACCATTCACTATTTTGAACAGGAATGATAAGTCGGCAATTCGTCTTCGCTCGTGTAGTGGTAGGAGGTGAAACTTCCTACACCGACAAAAGTAGTTAGATAAATAGCATTGCGATCTAAATTGTACATACCTAAGAAACTTCCTCTGTATGTTCTCTATTCTATCAATGTATGTGTTATAAATAGGATTCCATACCTGAGAATTATATTCAAGGTGACTGCGAACCAAGGAACAGTATAAAATTTTTATAGTTTTTATGTTTGTGAATTCGGACGACATTCTCAAAATAAAACCCAATGCCTTAGCAGCTTTATTGACTATTGTATCAATGTGGACATCAAAGAGAAGCTTTGAGTCAAACACGACCCCTAGGTCTCTGATATAATCCACTCTTGACAAAGATACACCCAACAACTTATAGTCATGAGCAATGATGTTTGGTTTACGGGTAAAGGAACACACAAAGCATTTACTCACATTTAGATCTAGCTTGTTTACATTACAGTACCGCTGAAAACGCTCCAAGTCCTCCTGCAATAGTACGGCATCTGTGGTGGTCGATACCTGTTTGTTAATTTTCATGTCGTCAGCATAAAGTAGTATTTTGGAGTTTAAGAAACATGAACTGACGTCATTGATGAAAATATTAAACAGGAGAGGTCCAAGCAATGATCCTTGTGGGACCCCTGATGGAATGTAAGCCACTCTCGAAGAGTATCCATTTAACACCACAGTTTGACACCTGTTTTCTACATAAGACGTGAACCATCTGTACAAATTACCCCTGATACCCATGTACTGTATTTTACGCATTAATGTTGCATGATGTATTCTATCGAAACACTTGCTGTAGTCGGTATATATAACATCAACTTGGGATGGTTGAGCCATTACTTCACTTAAGAAGTCGCTACAAGTGACTAGATTCGACAAGGTAGAACGCCCTCTCAAAAACCCATGCTGTTGTTCGCTAAAGCTGTATTTAAGAACCGAGTAAAGTTGTTTATGAATGATACGTTCCAGTATTTTTGCAAATACGCATAGTTTCGAGATTGGCCTATAATCTTCTATGGAATTTTTCGGTCCCTTTTTGTGAATTGGTGTTATATATGCCGACTTCCAGAAAGAGGGCATCTCGCCGCAATCTAGTGATCGCTTAAACAATATTGCAAGAGGTACCACAAGACTCTCAGCACAACGGGCAATAAAAACAGGCGGAACATTGTCCGGCCCTGCTGATTTGTTCAGATCTACCTGCTTGAGTAAGTGGAGAACCTCATCCTCCCATATTTCGATGGTATGTATGTCTGCTGCCACGCATTGCAAGTGCTCAGAGAAAGCTTGACTATTCGTAAAACATTCACTAGAAGCGTCTGTGTCCATCAAGAAATTTGAAAAGAAGTAGTCACTAAACATGTTAGCAATCTCTTCACCATTGCTGGACGATAAGTGTCCAAACTTTAGTACGGAAGGATAGGAGGTAGAATGTCTTTTAGATTTCACATACCGCCAGAACGCTCTGGGATTCTTACAAATGTCCATTTCTATTTTCTTCATATAGTCCTGAAAAAAATGTTTTTCTAAATCTTTGGCCCTCTGTCGCAGGATACCGAAGGATTGGTGGTCTGAGAGGTTATGATACTTTCTATATTTGGTATGATATTTTGATTTTTCTTTAATTATCTTTACTAGTGGGCTTTTGTACCACGGAGGATAGTGGGAGGGGGGGCCAAAAGTTTTAGTGGGTATGAATTCAGTACGTAATCGGTCAATTGTGTCATAGAAGTACGTAACTGCATCTTCTAGTGCCCTACTATTCCATTCCCGCTGCCAGTTAATATTTGTAATATTACTATTTATACCCTCGAAATTGGCTGAGGAATATAGGAACTTGGTATATGGACGTATTGAAAGGGTGTGCAGTTGAACAAATTCAGCTGTGATATACAAGGCTTTATGCTGAGGATCCTCTCGAACCAGTGGATCCTCACAGTGTGCTACCGAAACAGAATCGTTAGACAGTATCAGATCTAATAACCTATTATTAATGTTAGTATGATAATTGTATTGGTTCAGGTTACAAATATTAAAGTTATCTAACAGAGCCCTTTGTATGTCACCCTGCACGTTACTAGGTGACAATGAACCATACTCATTGCCGGGGTGCCACACAATGTTAGGTTGATTAAAATCACCTAAAATAATAAATTTATCTGCGGGATTTTTGAGTAGGTACTATGTCCGTCAAACTGTCTGAGAAACTACGCAACTGAAGTAATAACGAATTGCCGCCCTTTTGATCACAAATATATACTACGCCTATGTGTATTCTGTATGTCACGCTGGGATTTTTACGACTCAGTTTCAGTGTAACCCACAAATCCTCGGCAGAAGAACACCACTCATGGCGAGCGTCCGCCGCGAACTCCCGTCTAATGGCAATTAAGACGCCTCCTCCCTTTTTTTGACCTGTAGCAGACAGGTCCCGGTCCCGTCTCCATATTAAATACCTATTGTCAAACAATTCAGTGTCATGTATGCCGTCCAAAAGCCATGATTCACACAAGCAAATTACGTCAAAATCATTTATAGTCCGAGAGCCAGTAACAGATATATATGACCAAGTTCCTCTCAAGTGATAAATAGTAAAATACATCAGAAAATCGAACCATGAAGTCTCGTGAACGTCAGCTGCGGCTCGGTGGGGGGGAGGAGCAGTTATAACCTCCCACGCTCGAAGAAAAAAAAAATACATTCACTCATTTCCTCTCGGCTAAAAAATTATCAAATTATAGCTAACCCAATATCTCAACAAAAAAAAATAATCAGCTGGCTATAACATAGTGTATTGTACGTCAGCTGATGTCTCGATCATGGCAAAATAAAATCTTCACTTTCAGTCATATCCTCTCATATAAAAATTTACCTGATGATAGCTTATATGTAACTATTGATAAATATATACGTCAGCTGGCTGTATCTCGGTGGAAAAATCGTCAGCTGATACTTTGAAGGTCGTTGTGTAGAAGTTAGCCAGAAGCATTTACTGACTATTTAAATGCATCAGCTGACAAGGTTTCCCTCGACTTACTGCTAGCTGATTTTTTTTATTTATCACAGAAACATATTTAAAATCAGCTCACAAATTTTCATGTGGGAGGAAATGACGTCTCTTTAATTATTCGGCATAGCACTCCAATATGAGTGTTGAGGTGAAACAAATATTTTGTATCAATATTTTTAAACTTATACGTGTATATTCAAATAATTTTAATTCTATTCCAATATTTAAATAATCTATTTGCTTAGTATAAAGTAACTAGTTACTTGATAAAACAAATTATTATAAAAAAATTATAAAAAATTACAATAAGAATGACAATGTTATTTAATCATTTTCGTTTTCACTATGACTTGAGTCACAACCATCTCTCTCTGATTCATTGTCTGAGTCGCTGTCAGAGCTGTCTGCGGTAATATTTTCATCGTCATCATCTGTACAAAAAAAAAATTGGAATGCGTATTTTAGCATAATATCATTAATATGATAATAAAATGTTACCTTTTTCGGGCTGGATAGTGATTTCATCAATCGATGTTGGTAACTGACTTCCAAAGAACCAGGTGAAACCATATCTATTGTCAGTTTCTTCCCAACCATAGTCTTCCGGATCATCAGAAGTTGGAACCTTAAGGTGTGCATTTGACCAAATTTGAGTTATATAACATGCTCTTAAAAATTGCTGATATAGCTCTGCTTCGCAAGGTGGTAGAGAAGAGCCATACCGTCTACTTACCAAGTTTCAACAGCATAGGCCTTATAGTTACGGCGAAAAGTGGCTGTGACATACGGACGGATAGACAGTTTTTGCCATTTGGCTACGGAACATTAAAAACGGGCCCTATTCATGAGAATTCGCCGTCCGTCCGTCCGTCCGTCTGTCTGTCTGTCTGTCTGTCTGTCCGTCACGAGGCTATACCTCATGAACGGTGATAGCTAGAGAGATGAAATTTTCACAGATTATGTGTTTCTGTTGCCGCTATAATAACAAATTCTATAAAAACCAAAACTCCCATACATTTAAACGTATTTTTTGTCGGTTTTCGGTATGGAGACCTCCGCGCAATTGGCCGGTATTTTGAACTGTTTAGTTAATTTAAAAATAAATATAACAATATTTTTCATAACAATAATAAACAGAACGTAATTTATCGTAGGCGATAAAGATGAATGGCATAACGACACATCCCTTGTCAAGTGGTACTGATAGCTTTCAACGTCATACTGCCAACTGTCATACGCACCTTGTTACAGCGAGGCGACTATAGTCCCCTTCTTTTCTACTTCTAAACATGTTTTACAGTGACCTCAACAAAAGGGTACCCCGAGCATGCGTACAACTAGCCCCCTTCAAGCGTACCTTATTACTGTCTATGCTATGCTAGCGTGTATTGTTTCAATCTTTAAAAATAAGAAGAATAATTAAAGAGACGTCATTTCCTCCCACATGAAAATTTGTGAGCTGATTTTAAATATGTTTCTGTGATAAATAAAAAAAATCAGCTAGCAGTAAGTCGAGGGAAACCTAGTCAGCTGATGCATTTAAATTGTCAGTAAATGCTTCTGGCTAACTTCTACGTAACGACCTTCAAAGTATCAGCTGACGATTTTTCCACCGAGATACAGCCAGCTGACGTATATATTTATCAATAGTTACATATAAGCTATCATCAGGTAAATTTTTATATGAGAGGATATGACTGAAAGTGAAGATTTTTTTTTCCATGATCGAGACATCAGCTGACGTACAATACACTATGTTATAGCCAGCTGATTATTTTTTTTTGTTGAGATATTGGGTTAGCTATAATTTGATAATTTTTTAGCCGAGAGGAAATGAGTGAATGTATTTTGTTTTTCTTCGAGCGTGGGAGGTTATAACTGCTCCTCCCCCCCACCGTGCCGCAGCTGACGGTCATAAGGCTTCATGATACTATTGTGTGATACGTATCACCAATTATCTCCCGAGAAGAAATAATTAACCAAATTTTCACCTGGCTCTGGGACTATTAAGCAAACACTTCTAAAGAAAATATCTGTCTTGGTTCGCAGTCCACGCACATTTTGATAATAAATGTTAATAGGAGTCATTTTAAATCGTTGTGATTAGCATATAAATAGAATGTTGTTACCAAATGCATGTACAATTTAAAACGAAAAAATAATATTTTATAATGAAGGTAAACTTTAGCAAACAAACAAATTACGCTCCTACTACCATAAGAATTAAGTTCATAAGTTAAAAAGCAGTCAATGCCGTTAAAATAAAAATCATTTACAAATACTATGTATACAGACAAGCAAATTGCATTCCTATAACATAACAGGTAGCGTTCTAAATCACTATTACTCACCAAATCGAAGCGGCCGACACCCAGAGATAAGAGAACAATAGACCTGCTATTAGTAAATGAATAGAAAGGAATGTTACCTGCGAATCTCAAAGTTTTAAAGTTATAATGACCCCATGACATACCAGAATGCTGAGTCGACACGTTTAGAATAAAAACTTTTTTAAGTCTTGTTCTGTCTTGATATGGTGCGTTGGAGAAGTAGAATTCTTGCGAAGGAGTATTTTACAACTTGAGACCCACACATGTTCGTAGCCCCGTTCCTTGGCTGCTGCTTTGGTCTTATTTAGGAGTAATTTATTATCCAATGTTAAGTGGTCGTTTACATATATTTTATTCTGTCCCGATAGTCCCAAGTCAGCAGGTTTCAGAGCTTTACACTTCCTCGCAGCCGCTACAAAGTCACCTTTTATATAGCTATTGTGCACTGAACAGATAATGTTCTTAGTACTATTATCGTTCCGCATAGGCACCCTCGCTATGTAATTGATCTGGTCCTTAGGGACAGCACAATTAATTATATCACCAATCTTGGCAACAATATCAAAGAGATCTTCTGATTTAGACACTGGTACTCCTTTAATTTCTATATTATTCATCCTCTCCCTCTGCTCTCTCTCACGGTGCAAACTCTCGATCTTTTGAATACGGGCACCCAAAATCGACACCTCATCTTTAGCCCTCTTCAAGGAGTTCATTTCTTGTTCCAACGTATTTAACTTTGCTGTCAGAGTTTCCACGGCACTATGAACAAACTCAATAGAGGACTTCAACTCCGATAACTCAGTTCTCATCGCCTTAATTTCGGTTAGTTCTGCTTGAATTGCTCTGACACTCGCCACAAGACCCGGAAGAGCTTCCATTTGAGTCGATACCCTTTTCAGTTCATTAAGAATAGTTTCTGATTCAGTGGGCGAAACTTTGGAGGTCCCGGTGTTGGGACTAGCAATTGATGAAGATTTGCAGTAAGGGCACTTCCAGGTTGTTCTACGTTCTCCAAGCTTTCTCCAGCCAGTCTCAGTTATGCCCGCGCAAGCAAAGTCGAACTGCCCCCCACACATGGAACAAGTGACCCCATCCCGAGCCACAGTTTTACAATGTCTGCAGGTGAACATTTTGCGAAAAATGTTTGAGAAACGTTGACAGTGTTCGGTTAACAATCTTTGAACAGGTGTACACGCGCGTTCGGTTAGCTGTCTACCGTCGTACTGATATAGATTGAGGGGCCCTGTACTAAGCGCTTCGTTCACGCACGCCCTCACCTTAGAAGCGGGATCACACCCGCAACCCCACAAAGACGCAGGATAGCACCCGAACCACCCCCTAAGCGAGGCCGCAGTGGCGGCCGTTGGTCTGTTGGGAGTCCTGGGACATACTTCCGAGGCCTTACCCGGGGCTTCCAACCATAGGCTGTTGGGCGTAACGTGATATTTTTTAGTCAGTAGGAGTCCGGCATAGCATCCACGATGGATTTTCCCTCACGTTAAAAAAAGCTTCTTGAATTCTCAGAAAACTTTTTATCCATTGGCCTACAAATTCCAAAAATTGACCTACTTTATTTTTATTGTGATAAGGAGTTTCATTTAAAAAGAAGAGGTGGCTTACATAGGTATCCATACGGACCTTAGACCATCTAGTCAAAGATACGGACACCTGGATAACTCCTCGGAAGGATGTCCCAGGCAGAGTACCTACACGAAAATAAGATATTTTGTAGAGTGACTCTCACTAAGAGCTTTACTCTACTACACGCTGTCCATTTTTAACTTAATGTGCGGCATTAGTATAACATGCTCCTATCCCCCAAAAACGACCATTACTTTAAATAGGTAGGTAGGATTACAACGTGGTTGGTCTTGAGATGGGTGTAAGATTTTGGCATTTGAATTTACGAGGGTTTCCGTTCTTCTGAAAATGGCCGTTTGATTTAAACCAAATGATTTGTTCAATTTAAAAGACTTGCTTGTCTAATAAACTCAAGTCACAATAGATAAAGCGAAGTAAATATGCTTACCTCGTCTGGTGTGCCTATTTCAGTTCTGCCAAATTCATGATGTTTTAAAAACTTTTCTAAAGCTTGCTTTGCGTTTTCACTGATCAGTGATTCAGGAGGTATGGGCTTAAAACCCTGAAAGCACAACAGTTAGTATTAAACAGGAATAATTTATACTTAGTTTTATACAAACACTAAGTTAATACGTAATAATACTACCTTATCTAACGCAAACATTTTGGCTCCTTCGCCACCCAGAAGAGAATGAGGCGAGTCCGTTAGGACTTTGTGAGCTATTTTTATTGGATGTAAAAATTCTTTCACCAATGTAACGCCACCCACATTCAGATCTGAACCGCGCATGATACTGGCTTCCATTTCCACCTGCCCTTGAAGATTCAGAACTGAACCGTAACCTGAATAAAAAATTCTAATGTTAACTGAAGTTTTCATACTCAATTCTTTCGGACGTTTCGGACACGTTGTAGCACCCGTGGTGGCAGCAACGTGTCCGACTATAGTAATTAGTAACGTATGCAACTATGGACCATTTAAATATACACAAAATTTGATCGAAATCGGTTCAGCTTTTTCTGATGCTTACTTCTCCGAAACAACATCACAAACGCACGTACAGAACAATTACACATGCATAGATTTCTAATTTGTACAGACAGATATTGACAGTTTTTGCAGTGGTGCACACAAGAAGTCTGAAAAAGGTGTTTAAATCTTACCAGCATTAAAGTTTTCATCAAGCTCCATAGATACGACAGCTGCTTCTACTGCTTCCAAAGCGCTGCCACCATTGAGCAGGATATTGTATCCAGCTCTAACAGCATCCTTGACTCCACCCAACTTGCCGGCAACCCTACTTTGAGGGATATCTCCAGCTCCACCGTGAACTATCAGAATGGGCTCCATATCGCAGATAGTTGTTTTAATAAGAATTAATATGATTGTAACACAGTAGCTATACAAACGTGGAGAGCGTTGAAGACTGACTGTTAAACATATCATGTTCTATTTGGTATGTTAATGTTCGTTATCAATAGCAGTAAATATTATCAAATATTGTATCCATACTGACATACTTAATAAATAAGTGTGCTTGGTTGTTGTACAATGTTTGGAAACGTTCAAATGTGAAGTATGACTATAATGTAGATGTCGAAAAAATATTTTTATCCTTACGAGATTAGCGGTAGTTGTGTGATACCTACTAACAAATACGTATCTGTGTTTTGTGCTATGGGACTATGACACGGGTGGAGACGCGAACATCCTGTACTACATCATTCTACATTCCTATACTAATTTAATAAAGAAGAAGAAACCGACTCAGAATAAAAGAATATTTTATAATCTGAGTGAACTGATTGTTTATTTTCTTACATTGAATATGCTCCGAAACCACTTAATATAACCAATTTAAACTCAATTAAACCAATTTGAAAAATTATTTCACCGTTGGAAAGATTGACCATCCGCGGGTGACAGGCTATATTTTATCGAAAATCGGAACGGGACTACGCGGGTGAAACCGCGTGGCATCCGCTAGTAACTACATAAAATGACGTTAAACAAACTTGCATCAATGTGTTGTCTTATCAAATACATACTACAAAAGATATATTATGCACACAAAATTATCAATTCATGATAGCTATTATAGGTATGACGATTATGGTAGGTTATGGTATGGTGTACGGACGGTTCCCGGGACATCTTTACGAGGTGTTACCCGGGTGTTCTTGTCGAATCTAGTGACTAGTCACCGATTTTGCCCGTGACATATTTCGAATCTAGTGACTAGTCACCGATTTTGCCCGTGACATATTTCTAATCGCTTACCGAACAAGAAAGTGAGCAGTTCTAAGCAGTTTTGACTTTTGAAATTATTATTTGCTTTCACGGCCTCACTTTCTTGTTCGATAAGCGCCATCTGTCTATTCTTTAATCTGAACCAGGAACCACACCGCACTGTTTCAATTTTCGGAAGTCAATTTTTTTCTCTTATTAATAGTAGAATTACTGCTTACAAAATCGCTCACCGCCAAAGTTTAAAAAAATGCTTTAGGTATTATGTTTAGAAAGTGTGTAATACCTACTTATACCAGATGATATACTTAGCACTGAAACAAAGCAAGTTAGACGAGAGCGCGAGATATCGCGTGTTATCCGAACGTATAGGATCTGAGCACTGAGGTATGTAGGCTCTGAGCACTGGCATGTATGCAGCTGCGCCCACGTAGGTATTGCGGGGGCGTAAGGATGCGGTTTGTCTTCATGAACGGAGCGGATCGCCACTGGTAAACACGGGAACCGTACGTTTGTATGTCACCAAGTTGTACTCATGAACCGTTATAGCTACACAGTTGTTTTTTTTACAGATAAGAATTATACTAATTTTATAAAAAAATGTGTTTAATGTATAATAGGTATGTATGTAGGTATTAGAAATATATAAGTAAACATGTCTACTTAGGTATATATTTCATCAGTCATCAGTTGTCTAGATACTATAGCACAAGCAAGCTTAATTTGGGCTAAATGATGTTATGTGAGAATGTACACAAATATTTATTACTACTAGCGAACGTCACGCGGTTTCACCCGCGTAGTTCCCGTTCCCGTGGGAATACGGGAATAAAATATAGCCTATGTTCACCGCAAAGAGTGTAGCTTCCCAACAGTGAAAGAATTTTTCAAATCGGTCCAGTAGTTCCGGAGCCTATTCGTTACAAACAAACAAAAAAAAAACAAATCTTTCCTCTTTTTAATATTAGTATAGATCAGTCTTTCCCAAAGTGGGCGATATCGCCCCCTTGTGGGCGCTGCAGGTCTCAAGGGGGGCGGTAAGAGACCCAGAAGAAAATGGGGGCGTTGTGTAGAGGCGGGCGGGCGGGGGGTGATATGTAACTTTATTTAGCTAAGAGGCCTCTTAAACAACAACTGCAAGAGCTCTCGACTCTTAACAACAACTTGTGAACATCAACTAATATGAATTAAAAGATTGCTCAAACTCGGTTCCATATTTCTCTTCGCGTAGTTCATATATCTGTCCTATTTTATTTAATATAGAAAAAAATAATAGTTATTAGTACTTGTAGATATCTATCATGTTTTAACAAGTTTTTGTTAAATAACCCGAATTGTGCATTCCTGTATCAGTCGGCTGGTTCATTGAATGCTTGTTCGGACTTGTTGAGTACGATTGAGCGTCGAATGAGATAAACGAGTTTATGCATGTTTGTTTTATTCCTGTCGGTGCGTGCTGCTTAAGCATTCTTATATAAACAATGTAATATTTATTTTATTTTCATTTGTGGTCTCGCGCGCAATAGATGAGCAGTACTTACGGCTCCTCTACTCGCGAAGTTGAACGTTTTTCTCAAAGCAAAACAATATCGGAAGTAAAAAAGAAGAGACGGCAATACTCTGCGGAATATATTAAATTCGGATTTATTGAAAATCAAACAAACCGATCGTCGCCTTTGTGTCTTCTATGTCTAAAAACATTATCGAATGAAGCAATGAAGCCTTCAAGGCTGCAAGATCATTTGAATAAAATGCATCCAGATAAGAAAGACAAGAATGTAGCATATTTTCAAGACCTAGAGAAGAAGCATAATACTCAGCCAAGTGTAGTAAAACTATTTTCGGCGGCTGCTAAGCAAGATGACGACGGACTTTGAGCTTCGTACAATATCTCTTTGTTAATTGCTCAAAAAGGCCACACATAACCACATAACGTCGGAGAACAGTTAATATTGCCAGCAATAAATGAAGTAATAACTACTGTGCTTCATAAACCGGCCGCAGATATTATCCGAAAAAATAATTCTGATGAATTCTAATTCTGTGCAAAGACGAATTGATGAAATGGCTGAAAACATTGAAGAATCATTGTGCGATCACCTGAGGACAAGTCAATTCTCAATTCAGCTCGATGAGTCCACTTTACCAACTAATGAAGCATTGTTGTTGTCTTACGTGAGGTTTATTAAAGATGAGAAAATATGTGAAGAACTATTATTTGCTAGAAATTTAGAGACCGATACAAAAGGTGAAACCATATTCAATACATTGGAAAAGTTTTGCGATGAGAAAGAGATTCCTTTGAAAAATATTATTTCAGTTGCTACGGATGGCGCTCCGGCTATGACAAGGTGCCATAAAGGCTTCATAGCGTACTTAAAAAATAAAATTCCAGATGTCCTTAGTGTACATTGCGTTATTCATAGACAACATTTAGTTGCTAGAAACTTAAGTGAAAAACTATTTCAATCACTGCAATATGTCATCAAAGCAGTCAATAAAATCCGCAACAGCTCTTTGAATGATATATTATTTCATCAGCTTTGTGTTACTAATGACGAGGATTTCAACCGTTTGTTGTTTCATACTGAAGTTCGTTGGCTATCAAGAGGCAATTGTCTAACTCGATTTTACAACCTGTTTGACTCTGTTATAGAGTTCTTGGAAACTAAAGATACAGAATTTCACGACAAGCTCATAACATCAAAGAATGATATAGCTTACATGACAGACCTGTATAAATTGTTCAACGACATGAATCTCCAACTGCAAGGCGATAAACTAAATTTAAATAAAACAAAAAACGTCGTTGCTGCTTTCGCAGCCAAACTGCTTCTACACAAAAAGAATCTGGGCAGACGTGAGTTTCACAATTTTCCAAATTTATCAGTATCATGCAGTAACGACGAATTGTTTGCCTACTGCCAACATTTGGAAAACCTCCACATTGACTTCACCGAAAGATACCAGGACATTTTGAACTTGGAAATACCAGACTGGGTGTTGGATCCGTTTTCAAATGTCAACACAGCAATGTCACCTCAGCTGGAAGAAGAACTTATAGAATTGACAACAAACGAGGAAATAAAAATCAAGTTCAAAAATGGTTACCAAGAATTTTGGCTTCAAAAACCGATCCCTCAATTGTACCCTGGATTGTGGTCAATCGTTCAACGATTCTTGATAGCATTCCCATCGTCATATTTGTGTGAACGTGGATTTAGTGCTGTGACAACACTGCTTACTAAAAAGAGAAATCGTTTGCTTGTTACCGAACGTGGCGACTTGCGACTGTTCTTGAGTAAATTGGAACCTGATATCAACAAACTTATTAAACAGCATCAGATTCATCCTTCACATTAGTTTTTATATAAGGATTGATTATTTTAGTTATATTTTTAATAAAAGATACTCTGCTTTAATACTATAAAGTTGCGTTTCAATAATCATTCTTATTGGCAGGTGGAGCCCGTAAGAGTTAACTTGAGACCTAAGCGCCGTTGTATGTTACCTACTGCGCTCAGGTTTCAGGTTGCGGGTTAAAGTAAAAGTTTCGTTTAGAATTCTCTGTTAATATACATAATATACTTTTTTTTTTACAATACATCACATATATAGGTCACAATAATTAATTAATTTAATTTGAAGGTATACTGGTTTTTAAATAGGTGAAAAAATGGGGGCGCTAAAAAAATATTTATTCTCAAAGTGGGCAGTAGACAAAATAAGTTTGGGAACCACTGGTATAGATTATTATTATATTATTATTGATTTTATCTATATTCTTATACTGTCCATCTCAACACGGCAATACGGCTCACCACTTATTACGTGGGACAAATTCTAAAAAAAGGTGAAATGTGGGCATATAATAATATGCCTCTGCCTACCCCGTCGGGGATAAAGGAGTGACCATATGTATGTATGTATAATCTTATCACAGATATTTTGCTTTTCATCGAAGATACCCGGTCTCTGGTACGGGAACCCTCCATGCGCGAGTCCAACTCGCACTTGGCCGGTTTTATTATGAAAACTGAAAACGTACAGCACTGATTTTAAGAACTAAGTAAATATTAGTATTGAAGAATTTTCACATCAATGCAAACACACTTTGTTACTATCAGATCAGGCGATATAACGTAGTAAGCGTACCTAATGATCACTCAAGAAGAGTCGGTGATTATTAATATATTTAAAACCTTATAGTTTCCACAGAACCAGAGCACTGAACTCAGACTGAACTGAACAGCTGCTACTTCCCAGCTTCCTACTCTTCCCAATAAACTGTATCTGGTATCATCTATCTATGGATGCTACAGAGACGAAAAATAAACAAACACTTTTGGAGAGGGGTGAGAGGAGGTGTAGGGGAATATGGGACCCAATATTTTTTAATTTGATAATGGCTTGGTTACATAAGGGGTCCCTACATGATCAATTGGCAATTGTCAAGTACGTTAAATATCATGTGTGCATCTTCCATTCATATTTAACGTGTTTGATAATTTCAAGGCTTGGGCCTTGGTCCTTTGCATGTGCATGTGCATCGACGAATAGGTACACAGAGTAGCGAAAAATCCTAAATCTATGGGTACACATGATATTTTACGTGCTTGACAATTGCCAATTGATCGTGTCCGGACCCCTTTAGTCTCTGTCGTCAGTTCCATTCCCATTCTCTTTTTCAGATACTCATTCATTTAATTCATTCATTCAATTCATTAAAATAAAAATGGTGGTTCGAAGAGTATTTTTTAGAGAAAAACGTATGAAATTAGTTTGAAGATTGTTTATTCCCATGATTACTTTTAGGTTTCAAAAATGTCCACTCCCGTATCTAACCGTAAATATGGAGCCCAAAAAATACGATTAACTAGTGAGTGTTTTGCTAACCAGCCATTTCCGCTACAGTGTAATTATTTTCTTTCTGTGTTGCATTCTTTGTAATTAACTGCTGTTTTATATTGTTTATAGTTCTCTGTGCTCGGAATTTAGTCAGAAGAGATTATTTCCGTAAGTATTTGGATATTTATTGCGTTATGATCATAGTTAGAAACTTTCAAGGTGAATTTTATGCGACGTACGACAGAATTCAGCTAAATTATTACGTTAAAGTTTTTAAGACTCAGTAATTTGCTGTTTCATCAATATATTTTATTGAAAACGGCACGGCCTGCTGCAATTAATTATATTTTCCAGGATTGCCTGATCCCTTTGCTAAAATCTCAGTGGATGGCAGTGGACAAGTATACTCAACCAATACTGTTAAAGCGACCCTTGAGCCTAAGTGGAATACACACTATGATTTGTACTTGACCAAGGCAGATGGAATAACAATTAGGTATGTATTATCATTTAAAATACAATCAATGCCATCAAGCGACCTAGATTTGTTAAGAGAATCTACAGAACTATGTAGGTATAATATATATTATATTATGTGTATTATCATTATGTAGTATACAATATTATTATATAATTGGGTTAAGCAATGTAAACATGCCATTTGCACATTAATATTGAATGCACAATAAACATCAAGGTGTTGTTTTTAAACTCAAACTGCACATACACATTTTTATCAATATAGAAATTGTAAATTTTATTATTACTGATGAATGAAATTGTTGTCTGAAACTGAAGTGAAAGTCGGGACCATGATATATGATATGTTGTCATTTACATGCTAATTTCATACTTTCACTGATTAGGCGTCTATAAATACATACTGTCATTGAATTTCCTCATGATTACCATCTACTTGAAAACATAATGTTATGAATCTTTAAATAATAAGCAAAAAGCAAAAATATTGATGAAATTCTACATTTCATGAAGAAGTATAACTACTTTGTATGAATTACCATCAAATTTCGACTGCCAATGGGTCCCTGGTTAAATTTATTTTTCTAAAAGTTCTTTTTTGGTTTTGGTCCATTCATATTATGGTTAATTAATTCAGCTTATGAGAGAATTCAAATTCAGCCAAATGTTTTCAGGGGTTTGACAAATTTAGCCCAATTTGTTCAGGGAATAGACAAATTTAACAAAATTTGTGCAGGGTTTTGTGTGACATAGTAACAAACATCTTCACAAACTTTCACACTTTGATACTTGTAGACTGTCAACCTTGGAAATATTAAACCACCATGGAGTGTCACCTCACATCTACTGAGGGTGAATTTGACCAAAATAGGAGAACCTACTTCAGTATGGTTACCATAGTTACATCTACTTCAGTCCGCCAGTCCCACCGGAGACAAATATTTGTGTGACCCATAAATGTTTGTCTCAAGAGTCTGGGTGTTTCTATGAATAATATGTATGTATTTAAAAAGTATATAAGTATTAATATACATGGTCTGATACCCCATTACACAAGCAGGTTATTCCTAGCTTACTTTGGTATCAGATAGCGTTGTGTGAAATGTCCGAGAATATTTATTTATTTAGTATAGTCTTACTCCAATTTTGGACGAAACCGGCCTGAGTGACATGCTAGGGTTTAAAGTCATTGTAACTGGATGAAGAGATGTCTTAAAATGGGACTCTCCTATGAGCCACGATTGGATGTCCCACAAGCTCTACTACTCCATCTATTGATCTCACTGAAAGAGACTACTGAGACTTCGCTGTCCTTCTGTCTGTCTGTCATGAGATACAGATGTATCTCAGGAACCGTGATAGCAAGAGACTTTTAGAGAGAGATATTTTCGCCATTTGATTTATCTGTTGCCACTAAAACAGCAAATGCTAAAATCAGAAAAAATAAGGGAGCTCCCATACAACACACTGGATGTTTTTCTCGTTTTTTTTTCATAACAGAGCCCTCTTGGTGCCCAAATCTGGTTGGTTTCTTTTATAATGTTGTTCTTTGTAGGTAGGTATTAAGCTTTGATTTGATTTCCGAAATTAAAGTAAGTAAAAGGAAATTATTTTATAGGATTCTGAATCCTGAGAGTAAAAACGGGACCCTATAAACACTACACTGTCCGTCAGTCTGTCTGTCTGTCTGTCAGTCACTAGGCTGGCACGGTTAAAGCTGGATAGTTTAAATTTTCACAGATTATTTATTTTTGTTGCCTCTATGACAACAGAAATACTAAAAACAGAAAAATTTCGGGGCTCCCTTATGTTGTATAAATGTGATTTTTTTGCCATTTTTTAGCTATGGAATCCTCCACGCACAATTTTTATGATTTGTAATTATATAAATAAACTAGCTACAGTTTATATTTAAAATTATGAATCATACAAATTGTGTTATGTAATGTTACTTGTTGATTGAAGAATGTTACATAATAAAATGAATGTGTGACTGTAATTTTTTATAGCATTTACGAAGCTTGTGTTGTTGGGAAGTGATATTCTCAATCATTCAATCATTTTGTTTAGGGTTCAGTACGCCGTTGTCCGTTTGTCCGTCACGACACGAGGCTGTATCTCATGAACTGTGACAGCTAAAAAGTTGATCACACAGATAATGTATGGCTGTTACCGCTTCAATAACAAACACAAAAAAAAAACAGAAAAATATCAATAACGAAGGGATGACAATACTGATATTTTTGCCATTTTAGGGACAGAAGCCTCCATGCTCAAGCCCAACTTGCACTTGAGTTGTTTTATTAAACACTAGCGGACGTCACGCGGTTTCACCCGCGTAGTTCCCGTTCCCGTGGGAATACGGGAATAAAATATTGCCTATGGTCATCGCAAAAAGTGTAGCTTCCCAACAGTGAAAGAATTTTTTAAATCGGTTCAATAGATCCAGAGCCTATTCGATGCAAACAAACAATCAAATCTTTCCTCTTTATAATATTAGTATAGACTAGCGGACGTCACGTGGTTTCACCCGCGTAGTTCCCGTTCCCGTGGGAACACGGGAATAAAATATAGCCTATGTTCACCGCAAAGAGTGTAGCTTTCCAACACTGAAAGAATTTTTCAAATCGGTGCAGTAGTTCCGGAGCCTATTTGTTACAAACAAACAAACAAAAAAACAATCTTTCCTCTTTATAATATTAGTATAGACTAGCGGACGTCACGCGGTTTCACCCGCGTAGTTCCCGTTCCCGTGGGAATACGGGAATAAAATATAGCCTATGTTCATCGCGAAAAGTGTAGCTTCCCAACAGTGAAAGAATTTTTCAAATCGGTTCAGTAGATCCAGAGCCTATTCGATGCAAACAAACAAACGAACAATCAAATCTTTCCTCTTTATAATATTAGTATAGAAAATAAGTGATGTTTAATAACAAGAAAGTTTGTATCTAATCTGTTTAAAAATTTGTATATTACAGTATATGGAATCAACGCAAAGTGCACAAAAGGCAAGGCTCTGGGTTCTTGGGCTGTGTTCGCATACAACCATCGACTGTTCACAAATTGAAGGACACAGGATGTAAGTGGAATTATTCATGCTATTGTTTTTTTTGTAATGGCTCAGCAAACGTGATCATATGAATCGTACCTAACTCTATTTACATGATAATGTGGTTAAAAATGCCATATTGTGAAGGCCTAAGTGAATATCGCCTGAAAGCTTGTGTACCTGCTGACTAGTACAAAATCTCATAAAAAGGTTAATAGGATGAGACAACATTCCACTTCTACAAAGTCGAAACAGCGTAAATCACACAAGTTACTGAATAAAGTAATGCTAACTAGTTGTACCTTATGACATAGCTTGTGATTTACTATGCACCCCTGGTTAACCCATAAAGCTACGTTCACTCTGCGCACGTTTTTCTCGTACACGATTTTCCCGTGCACGATGCAATCGTTCACACGGCGACCATTCAACGCGTTTTTAACGTTACGATAAAATCGCATGAATGGGTTAGTCGTGTAAACGATCAATGTGTACATAAGCGCCACTACGATGCGTATTGGAGAAAATCGTGCCGACGCACGGCGATCCTAGTGGCAACTCCGCACGGTATACGGGAAAAACGTGTTTCGTACACACGATTTTCCCGTATGGACTCCATGTGAACAGTTACATATATTGTCTACTGCCACTACGATTTCATCGTGCACGAGAAAAACGTGCGCCGTGTGAACGCAGCCTAAATGCTCGTATCTACGATAAAGTATGAAAATATGCCAGATTTTTTGCTATTGTTATTACTGCTCTTCAGTCATGGGTAGAGCATGATGGTACCTACATTAATTGGACAATGTAATGGCGAGTAAATTTTTAGAATCAATTCAGAGGTTTCTGAGTTTATCAATTACAAGGAAACGAATCATCTAAATATTAGTAAGTATAGAAATAACACGGACATTAAAGAAGTTGAAGGGAGTGTCACAGTGCTATGACGTCAATCTTTAACGATGTTACAATTTACAAGAACAACACTCTTAGGCCCTTCGTACACTAGGCTACGCAAATCTTCGATACTAATGTTGTAAACTTAAGTCGCGAATATTTGGTAGCGCACGAACCGTACACACGAGATATCTCAAGACGCGATTTTGTCCATTCTTCTACTGTAGACATAGCGACAACACGTCTCAGACTAATTTAATTTACGAAATGTCTGACACAAGTGACGAAACTATGATTTTGGCTTACTATCTTAACTAAAAGCAAAGAAATCGTCGTAATAGGAAATACTGCGTTCAACCATATAAAAAAAAATGTAAAGTGTAGACTGTTTGTAGCTACAAAAAAATTACAGCAAACAGATACTTGTCCAGTTTAACCCTTCCAAGACACAAGCGTGTATATTCACTGCTAAGAAAACCCCATTTACTGTACCGCCATAATTCCAGGGCACATCTCACTATCTCTGAAAGCATTGGGATCCTTGGCGTTGACATTTCCAGAGAGGTTCAATTCCGGAGTCATTTGGTGGACGAGGCTAAGCCGGCGTCCAAGAAGCTCGGTGTGCTCAGCAGAGCGCGGCGGTACTTTACTGCAGCGCAAACACTGCTTCTGTATAAGTCGCAAGTGCGGCCGCACATGGAGTACTGCTGTCACCTCTGGGCGGGGGCACCAGAATATCAGCCTCGTCCATTTGACTCGGTGCAAAGGCGAGCCGTGAGAGTTGTCAACGATCCTATGCTTACAAGTGAAGTGGAACCTCTTCGCGACAGGAGAGACTTTGCCTCCTTATGCGTGTTCTACCGCCTGTACAATGGTGTGTGTCCTGAGGACTTATTTGATATGATGCCCACAGTTACGTTCTATCATCGCACCGCTCGCCACAGACAGGGATTTCATCCTCACACTCTACGTCCGGAGCGTTCGAGCACGGTTAGATCCGATAGGGGCTTTCTTCCACGCACGCTTAGGTTGTGGAATGATCTCCCTGCCTCGGTTTTTCCAAACGCCTAAAGTATGGGGTTCTTCAAAAGGGGTCTTAGAAAGTTTTTACAGGGTCGGCAGCGCGAGAGTCGCTCCTTTCGTGTTGCAAACGTTCATAGGCAGCGGTGACCACCGGTCCTGGTGGGCCGTATGCTTGTCTGCCACCTTAGTGGTATAAAAAATACTAAATTCAAATTGAATATTTATGTCAATTGTTCTGCCATCTTGGAAATCGCAGCGACATTAGTAGCGACGATCTCGACCGGCAGGTAGCGCGCGACTGGCGTCGGCGACGAATGAACAAAATGTCGGCGACGCATGTCTGTGTACGAACCTCTTTGAATTTGTATTGCGGTAGTCGCTTAGAGACCAAAATCTTTGGGTATCGAAGATTTGCGTAGCCTAGTGTACGAAGGGCCTTACAGATAGCCATTACACATCGCGTGAGAGTGTCAGGGACGCGTAATCAATTTTTATTATTTGCACGGACACAAATAGGGCGCCACTTCATGCCTCACCCATGATAACTCGTTACTGCGTTCTTTTTCTAGAGCTGTGATATAAATAACGTTAATAGTAATAATTTAAAAGGTTGGTACTATTTTTTTTTAAACATTTATTATGTTTTAAAAAAAATAGCGGATGATTTTGAAAACATAATTGGATTAGACAGATGGCGCAAACAGTTTTCAGGGTTCACTCAGAACAAGGACTGCCGAGTCCTTGTTCTGCGTGAACCCTGAAAACCAAGCCCTTGTTCTGTGTGAACCCTGAAAACCGATTGCGTCATCTACCTGATCCAATTATGTTTTCAAAATAATCCAGGAACCCATTAAAATTTACACACAAAAATCCATCCAAATGGATCCCGTCGTTATAGGAGTTAGGTGACAAACACCCACCAGAAGAATTCTAGTGTATGTATTTTTGGAAATAAATACTAAAAGTATGCTTTTCAGTTGTCTAGGTCCCATTGCACTATTATATAATATTCCCATATTAGGTTAATTTGGGCTAGATGGCGACGCGGACGTGTAAAAATAAAGGTCGATCGTAACATTCGTTACATCGTGTCGATACTACTCAGAACAACTTTTGCATCTCTCTGGTCGAAATTTCTTGAGCCAGCTATAAATATTCAGCATATTTATTCATGCACCAGCACCTTGATGCTGATAAGTCTAAATCACTAATGATCATAGCCGTCATCCAAAATTCGCCATAACCTCAGGTCGTATGTCACGCGCATCAATCAAACTCCCATAATGGCGGCCGTGGGTCTGTTGGGAGTCCTGGGACATCCTGCCGAGGGCTTACCTGGGGCTCCCAACCATAGGCTGTTGGGCGTTACGTGAGGTTTTTTAGTCGGTAGGAGTCCAGCATAGCATCCATGAGATCCAGGAGGAAAAAAAAAAATCAAACTCCCATGACATTTATTAGTTCGTTCACATGCCTAATATTACCCACTCTGCATATTCCTTAAAAAAATTAAAAAACATTTATTCACAGACCAATGTTTGGAGCTATGCGAAGACAACAGCGGGGAGACCTGCGGTGTACGAGGCCAAGTTATCGTCTCCCTCGTTTCACGAGACGCGGCAAGGGGAGAGCCTGCCACTGCTGCAGGGGAAGGTTCACCTTTAGCCGTGGTTGGACCCGCGGGGGAAGTTCGAGCGCCTAGGGACCCCCCTCCCGTGCCTACCACTCCATCTTCGAGGTCTGGATTACCATCAAATTGGGAAGAGCGACTTACGTCTAAAGGCAGGTTAGTATTGGACTTTTATTTCTTTTTAAATCTATTAAGTCTTTAACTATTCACGTAGATCAAAGTTCCTTGTTAATGCATAAATAATTGAGCAAGTTATCAACATCCAAACGCTAAACTGTTTTGTGTCGAAAACCCTCATCGGTGTCATAGGGCCGCCAACTTGAGAACAACTGTCAAAAGTCGTATGGAGTGCGAGGGTGGCACCTAATCGCTAGATATCGTTTCATAGCTTTCCATCAGGCGGGCGGCGTCAATTTGGGGAGCTTAATATAAAGAAAAAGCCGTTTTCGTAGAGTTTCGATCATCTAGATTCTAGCTAGATGATCGAAACTCTACGAAAACGGCTTTTTTCTAGATTCTAGAAGTAAGACCAACCTTAAAAAGGTTTCTTAAACCACCTTAAACCCAACACACCACTCACCTACGATACTCACTTCGTTTCAGAATATACTACGTGAACCACGTGACACGTAGCTCACAATGGGAACGCCCGACGTGTGACGTCACCACGCCCTCATCACCCGCCATGCCATCACCGCAGTCATCACCCCCGGCTGTCACGAGTCCGCAAACGCCCGCATCACCAGTATCGCCGTCATCACCGATATCACCTGTATCACCGGCTTGTGATACCGATGTCAATTTTGCTACGTCTATATCTTTACGGTATGTATTTAAAATATTTTGCATTCATGTTATGGGGCGCGTCCGTAAAATGCACAAAAAGAGATTTAGAATGTAGTCTCATCTCTTAAGAAGTTAAAGGTTCCATTTTAGTGCCATTTAATGAAGTGAGTTCTTGAATATTTCCAAAATCCTAAGTGCATTTTTTTGCGCCCCTTCACATAACATTTGCTTGAATTTTTTGTACTACTATGGCAAGGTTGGTTTCCGTAGCCTATGGACGTTTTTTTAGTTTTAAATAGGGAAAAAAAATCGGTTTCGAGCAGGATTCGAACCTGCGTCTCTCTATCCTATGGACTTTTGCAACACCAGAGGCACTGCTGATTCAGGCGCAGGTTGTGACGAACGATTTTTTTTTTCCACCCTACCATGCAATACAACGCCTGTCGTAACTACTGAGCCAAAAGAGCTCGGTAGAAATCCTTACACATTACGTGATAGTGATATTTTATTTCGAAATTGTAATTGAAATCGAAATCTTGAAGTCATCAGACAGTGATAGCCTGAAACAGTTTTGAGATCTCGGTAAGCTTAACAGGTCGTGATTGCAAGTATGTTTATTCCAATACAAATGCACAATGCATTCTAAGTTTTCATTTCAAATAATTATACAGTTGAATTTATGAAAAGGGCTTGGATGGCCAAATCTGAAACTAAAATAGCTAAAAATGCTCAAAGGAGTCACGAGCCCGATTTTGATAAAACCTCATCATTAGATTTTTGAAAAACCAATAATCTTAGCTGGGAATCGAACCCATTGATTTTGAAAAAAGAATATCCTTTATTATTACACCATACGTTAGTGTCGCTGATAAGGATCAAATTCTGCGAAGTAATGATATACGGCAAACTAAAAAACTTTTTAATTGTTTAAAGTACCTAGTTTAAAGTTTCGGATTTGGACATCCAATCCCTTTTAATTCTCCTTTACCCCATATCCCATATGTCTCACTTTTTACCCCACAGGCCAGAACCACAGCCACAGACAGCGGTACGGTCCAGACCGCTGCCTCAGACGTCACCGCCAGTCACGCCACACACTTGCAGCCCCGCTACTTCTCCCACTGCACCTATTGCTGCTACCGATTTACCACCTGGTTTTGGTAATTGTTCATTTTTATCTATCTTCAATTTCATGCCTTGCTTGAGCTACCTGTTCTTATATCTTTGCAATCTGGTATTATTTTGGATAATTTTCTGTGTGATGAGGGGCTGTTAACAGCTCTTATCTACAGACAGAGAGAAAAGAGGCAACTATATCTGCATCTTTTTGTCTATCTCTTTTCACTTCTATCGCATGTGAACTCACACTTGACTATTTTATGACTCCTTATGAGGATAACCCACACCTAATCAGTTACCTACTTATCTTCCAGAGATGCGCACAACGCCCCAAGGGCAGGTATACTTCTACAACGCGACTACAGGCGCATCAACTTGGCACGATCCGAGAGTGCCCCAACATCTCAGACATCGTGCCGCAGCGAGCGGCCCTTTACCGCCCGGCTGGGAGTTACGACTGGCGCCATCTGGTCGTCCGTACTTCGTGGACCACAACAACCGGACTACGCAGTTCACTGACCCCCGACTCGCCCTGTCCGCTAGGCTGGTGAGTAAATTACTGTCCAGTGATAGACCCAAGTGTGCCCCAACATTACCCCTTTACCGTTCTTGGTGGACCACAAACAGCCGGACCACGTAGTTCACTGACCCCCGGCTCGCCCTATCCGCTAGGCTGGTGAGTAAATTACTGTCCAGTGATAGACCCAAGTGTGCCCCAACATTGCCCCTTTACCATTCTTCGTGGACCACAAACAACCGGACCACGCAGTTCACTGACCCCCGGCTCGCCCTATCCGCTGGGCTGGTGAGTAAATTACTGTCAAGTGATAGACCCAAGTGTGCCCCAACATTACCCCCTTACCGCCGCATGCATGCAAGGCATCTGACCTATTTGAGTAAATTAATATCAGATACCTACGTAAAAGTTAGGTTAGGACGTCCTCCTGCAAAATGAACCGACGACGTAGAAAAGGCCGCAGGCAGGGACTGGATGCGCAAGGCCCAGCGCATACCGCTGGAGGCGCGGCGGAGAGCAATTGAAGACAACAATTTAATATAAACCTTAAGAACCTTGACATACGGTCAATATAAGAATAAATTCGCATGCGGTGCTCGGAGCGATCTCTAGCTACTACAAGAGCATGCGCGCGAGCGCTCCAGTCGCCGCCGTACTGCTCTGCGCTCCGCTGCACTACCCGCGCTCGGCTGGCTGGGCTCAGATCAGTGTGACCGTTTCTGTACTCGTACAAAGTATCGATCAACACTAAATGACATAGGCGCGCTTGGAGTAGCTCCGCGCCGCCGCGCGTCTCTCCGCTCGAGGACTCTCTTTGCCCGCGCGTTTCAAGGAAATGCGCTCCGCCGCGCTTCCAGCGGTGTGTGCTGGGCCCAAGGCGCTGAACTGTGTTTTGTGGCATAACTTGGGGGAGGACTAAATTCAGCCATAGTCCATCGATTGACGTAAAATAAAACACACCTCAACACATGGTAGCAAGAACAGGCATGCCACCTAATCTCCCATATACCAATTAGTATATTCTGTAAATATTACATTCAAGAGTAAAATCAAATAAAACTTCACCCACAGCCTCCCCAAACTGAATGCGAGGTTCAAGCCCAAACAGCAGCACCCACACCTACGACCCCGGCACAATCCCTCAATGACTCATTGGACCCGGACGCACTGCCCAAATACAAACGTGACTTAGCTGCCAAAGCGAGAGTACTGAGGACTGAGCTACAAGCGTTGCAGCCGCAGACTGGACATTGCAGAATAGAGGTAATTTTAAACTTGGTAAACTTTTTGACCTGGGAAAACTTTCCCATTGGAAGCGGGAACAGAAACTTTATTTCAAACTGATGATGCAGGGCAGCAATCATCATCTAGTTAAGAATAATAATTAACAAGTAGGTACTAATATTTTATATCGTACTTCCTACTAATATTATAAAGTGAAAGTTTGTGAAGATGTTTGTTACTCAATCACGCTCTAACGGCTATACGGATTGGGCTGAAATTTGGTACAGAGATAGCTTATAGTCTGTAATAACACATAGGCTACTTTTCATCCCGGGAATGTGTTCCCACGGGAAGCAGGAGCGGGTACCGAATTTCACGTGGACGAAGCCGCGAACATATCATCTAGTTGAACAATATTTTAATAGTATTTTCGGCTATTACAGGTAACACGCAATGAAATACTAGAAGAATCATACCGACTGGTAATGAAGCTACGAGGCAAGGAGCTGCGAAAACGCCTGTTAGTAAAGTTCCGTGGCGAAGAAGGTCTGGACTATGGCGGCGTGGCGAGAGAGTGGCTCCATCTGTTGGGCAGGGAACTGTTTAACCCGCACTACGGGTTGTTTCAGTATGCGAACGCAGGGGATGATAGATACGCGTTGCAGATCAATGCTGATTCTGGGGTAAGTTTGTTTAGTGAAAACAGTAGACCCGCGGTAATTGGAAAAAAATGTTAGGCAGGGCAGTGTCCGTCTAAAATATATTTTTTTAGTTCTAGCCCTCTCAATATTGCATTCTTTTCATAAGCGAAAATGCAACAATCGTGAAAAAATTGTTAGTTACCTACTTTTATGTCCTGTCGGATTACAGGGGGTGCCGGATTAGCCAGGGGCCGGATTACCGCGGGTCTACTGTATTGAAAAGTTAAATCTATGAAGGTAGTTGTGTATACGGAATCGACAATTTCTTAAATCGTCATGGTCGCTATGCCGGACTCCTACCAAATAAAACCACACGGTGCCCTACAACTGCAGCCAGGAGTAACTGGTAAGCCTTCGAAAGGATGTCACAGGACTCCCGGCAGACTATGGCTACCACCACATCCTCACCTACTGGTTTGAGTATCTACCATCCTGCGTCACTGGGACATTAGCCCGCGTCCTTGAGGAATAGACAGCCTACATGCCCTACATAGACCAACTGTTGAACATAAATATATAACAACTAGCGGTTTCACCCGCGTAGTTCCCGTTCCCGTGGGTATACGGGAATAAAATATAGCCTATGTTCACCGCAAAGAGTAGCTTTCCAACAGTGAAAGAATTTTTCAAATCGGTCCAGTAGTTCTGGAGCCTATTCGTTACAAACAAAAAACAAATCTTTCCTCTTTATAATATTAGTATAGATAACGTCACGCCTGTATCCCAATGAGGTAGGCAGAGACTATGACTTTCCAATTAATATACTTTCTAAAGCACAGAATGACTCAATTCAAGATATATTCCAAGCCTTAGTACTGATCACTTATTTAACAATACATTACTTCCAGGTAAACCCCGAACATCTATCATACTTCCACTTCGCGGGCCGCATCCTCGGCGTAGCGTTGTTCCACGGCCATCAACTAGACGCAGCGTTCACTGCGCCCTTCTACAAACAACTGTTGGGCAGGCCCATCACTTTGAGAGATATAAGGGACGTTGATCCGGAACTACATCGGTCGCTGTCTTGGATGCTGTAAGATTTGTTTGTTTTTTTAATTTTAAACTGCTTTAAAAAGTAATTGGAATATTTTTATGTGTGGAGATCCTCACAGATTCTATGCCGAATTCGAACTGACTAAAACCACAGGTCCCTATCCCTATCTGTCTATCGTCAGGGGTCCAGCGAATTCTAATGTTCCAGAATTTGATTACCTTTACAATTTATGTCCTAGATAAGTTTGTTTTTATAACCTGTTTCATTATGATTAGGTATTCAATTTCATTTTGAAAAGAGTATTTATTTACTCTTTATATTTATTAACTTTATAACTACTAACCAGGAAATGCTCTTAAAACCTTGCAGCGAGAACACCATCACCGGCGTGATAGACACTACATTCTCTGTGGAATGCTCCTCATTTGGTGCTGTTCGAAGCGTCGAGCTACGACAAGGCGGAACGAACGAAGCAGTCACAGACACTAACAAACGCGAATACGTGCGATTGTACGTGGCACATCGGTTCACACGCGGCGCCGAGCGGCAATGGCTGGCCTTGCAACGGGGACTAGCCGATGTTATACCACCGCAACTTCTAAAACCTCTGTCACCGAGAGATTTACAACCATTGCTGGCGGGACGAGCAGACCTAGATGTAGCAGACTGGAGAAAACATACTCGACTCAAGCATTGCACTCCAGAAGCACCAATAGTCAGCTGGTTCTGGGAGGTTGTTGAAGAGTTTGACGCGGAAATGCGAGCCCGTCTCCTCCAATTCGTGACTGGCTCCCGTCGAGTACCACTGGCCGGATTCCGAGCTCTTCAAGGCTCTACTGGTGCCGCTGCCCCACGGCTCTTCACATTACACCTCGTTGCAGATGCTTCCCCGGACTCACTGCCCAAAGCCCATACTTGTTTCAATCGTCTGGACCTACCTCCGTACCCGAGTAAGGAGAGGCTTCACGACAAATTAAAGCAGGCTGTTCTCGAAACTGCAGGTTTCGCCGTCGAGTGATAAGTTCAGCACATAAACTCATTTGGACTAAATTCGTGATAGTGAAGTTATTAAAATGTGTTCATTTGAATATCTGGAGTGATAAATCGAAGTTTGCTAGTGTGGGGTACTAGTCGGTGGTTGTTTGTACTGAAGAAAGACGATTATAACGAGACTGAACGATTTCTGGCTGAAATGTCATGACAAATTCATTTAAAATTATTATGAGCTTTGTAGAATCTATGTTACAGGATAATCGTATCACTAGCATTGATAAGAATAATCGTTAATATGATACTTACGAGCACTAATATACTTAGTTGTAACTATATCTGTTACTAAATTAGAGAGACAGTGTACTAGTAAATGAATAATGTAAAATGTCTATTCCAAGGGTGGTTAGCCTCGATATCCTTCAGGTTGTATACAACTTTGCAATTTTTTGCTTAGTAGCTCTACTGTGTCAACAACGCTCAAATGATATTATTATTTATTTAATTATATAGAACACTCATATTATGTAGAATCTATATATTTATTTATACATTTCCAGTGAAGCCAGAGCTTCCAATAAGTACTGAATGATATTACACAAACTTTTAAATTCTTCATTAGCGTAATAAGTTCTATTTTGCATATTGTACAAAATAGATATAAATGAATTAGGTGTTGAAATATTTTTGTAGCATATATTTGTATATAATTTTAATCAGTACAAAACAAAAAAAAAACGCCATGATAATATTTTTGAGTTCTGTACAATTCTATGATCATTTGAAATTATGTTGGGTCACTGCTTCTTGTTGATCTTCAAAGTTTTGGTGCCTAGTGCTAATGCAAGTTTTAGTAATGTTTACTATACATTAATATGTTATAGGTTACTTTTATTAATTACGAGTGAGCCCATAAAATGGAGTTGAAAACTTAATTTGTATGAAAAGTGTATTATAATAATTTGTAATATAAGGATTGTACTCGAAACACGTTCATTTTAGTTGTGAACTCTATTTATATTGTGTAGTAAATGTTTACATTTCTTTATAATCACTATGATATTCCAATTTAGTGTCGAGTCTTTATTTTGTAAAATAAAATCATGTTATGAATCATGCAATATAAAAAATCAAACTGGATGTGACTTATCTATACATAGGTTAAAATATGTTTATTTAAGCGTCAGTGCCTTTACCTGTTAAAATAAATAACTAAGTATAAATCGACTGTTTAGTGATATATAAATATTTATTACTGATAATGGATATTTAAAATGGATAATAACTATTATATTATTTTTCCAAATATTTTCTACTTTATTTTGTGTCACAGACATCACATTCTGCGTACGTGAGAATTTTTCCGACGTATAATCCCAGTAGTTCCATCATGGAACTGGATTTTTATACACGAGAAAATTAGTAGTTGCAATAACAATAACTTTTATTATAGATAAACAAATGAAGATTGACAAAACAAATACAGTCAGTCAGGGTAACTTTGTCCCATACTTCACTGTTTTTCGCATAGAAGCTCGTAATTGTATTCAAAGGGTGTATGATATCTGCGTTTTTGGTGGGTTCCAAGGTGGCCACATCAATAAATACACAATTTTTTCGTAAACTAGAACAAAAGTAACGAAAAAAACACCAAAATGCCGAGGGCTAAAGTTACATGGATTTTAGGGTAATAAAAAAATAGAAGAAATTTTGTATTTTTTCGACGAATAAAGGGTAAATCTAACATAAGCTTCATCTACCAAGTAATAATCTCCTTGTTTAATAATGGCTTGGTCATCTATGTTTTTCCGACGACATTTAATGACATCAAACTTCACTGGCCACAACAGATAACTTCAAAACCACTTGACGTTAGACAGCTTTTCGAACAAAATGTTCAGGTGCCAATAAAAAATAAACTGATAGCTGTATCTGTATCCTGTATCTCAGACTGGCAACTCAGGTTGCGTTCAAAATCTTATTGAAAAGCAAACGACTCCTAGTTTAGTTAGATTGCATACGTTTAGAAACCTAAAATTAAATATTATTCAACTATGACGTTGAGGGCCAATGTTATATTGAAAGACAAAGTTACCCTGACTGACTGTAACGCCTTTTTTATCGGGTGGAAGTATAGAAGAAAACAACTGATTTCAAACCAAATGTTGCTGTTGTAAACCCTCCGGAGCAGTACAAAACGCAAATTAATCGTTATAAACGGTTGGAAAACTCGCCAGCTAGCTGATGTCCACTGCTTCACCCGCGTGTACTACTGTTTCTGTTCCCGTGCCTACGGAGTAGGTCGTGCTGATGTCGTGTGAACCGAAGCGCTCGTGGCCCCGCGGACTGTTCTGTAAACGATCACTGCAGTAAGCAACTTTCAACTGTAGCCGGTCCTTGGATTGGTGACCAATTTGTGACATTTATTTGAGCGATTCCGTGCTTCGGAAGGCACGTAGAGCCGTTGGTCCCGGTTGCCAGTAAAATGAAAGTCATTAAGAAAAGTTGAAGGCGGCACGAAAATTTTTCAACAACAGGCATTCACAACCTGCGCCTGTCTATTTCGATACGGCTCACCACCAATTACGTGGGAAAAATTCTAAAAAGGTGAAATGTGGGCATTAAATATGCCTCTGCCTACTCCTTCGGGGAAGGCGTGAACATATGTATGCCGTGTAAACGAAAGGAAACAGTTCCACTCTGTAAAGTTAAATCATTCAGTCGCAGTTGATACGCCGAGCGCTTGTTGCTATTCATATCGTTCCTATCGAAGCCGATTCGACTTAAACTGGATGGGATGAAGTTTATTTCAGTGTGCTATTTGTTGTTAATTTTCAAACAAGAGTATTGTTTTTACAAAGACTTCTATTTAAGCGTTTATATAGAATTATTATTATTATTTATTATTTGACGCTTTTTTTATGTTTATAAACGACACGCACACGACATACATATGTTCACGCCTTAATCCCCAAGGGGTAGGCAGAGGCATATTATTGCCCACATTTCACCTTTTTAGAATTTGTCTCACGTTATGGTGGTGAGCCGTATCGAAATGGACCGGCGCAGGTTGTGACTGCCTGCTGTTGAAGAAGCCTTCAACTTGGCTTAATGACTGCCATTTTACTGGCAACCGGGACCAACGGCTCAACCTGCCTTCCGAAGCACGGAAACGCTCAAATAAATGTCACAAAGTGGTCACTAATCCAAGGATCGGCCACAGTGAAAGTTGCTTACTGCAGGGATCGTTTACAGAACAGTCCGCGGGGCCACGAGCGCTTCGGTTCACACGACATCGGCACGACCATGTACTCCAACCTTAAGTCGAAACTAATTTTCTTATTTTGCTGCCGTTTTTTGGGTGTGGAAATTATTTGAGATGTGGAAGCAGCACAAGTCGAACTATCAGTAAGACTAATGGGATAAATATTCCCAATAGTACTACTGGTAAGACTATACAGTAGTACTACTGGGAATAGGTCGCAACTTCGCCCACTTTGGTGATCGTAAAGGAGTGTCTTTTTTTTATATCATTGAGAAACTTCTTAAGTAAATCGAATAGTAACAGAATCACTATGTATTAAAGTTAAGTAGGTACAATTATTAATGTATGTTTACATTAAAAAAAACCCTAATTGCTAACGATTACATTATAATAATCTCTATTATGCGGTAAAGCTGGCACTCAGGGCCTGATTTACCCATAAGCTAACTATGCTGGAGCTTAGGGCGCCAGGACCGAGGGGGCGCCTGGCGTCGGGCTAGGCGCTGGGCTGTGAGTTACGGTACTCCCACAATTTTTTTTCAGAATCTTAAATAACATTACCTGGTGAAAATTTGATCACCAATGTTAACTAACATTAGCAAACATTAATTTCGATCGCAACGTTGTAATATATTTTTATGTTAGGTAATGTTTATTAACTAATAAATTTTAAACCAAATTTCATCAATGTTAGGAGCACAATAAACGTCCGTCAATTCTAAACAGATTGTAACAACATGTGTAACATTTAGTAACAGCCAGTTTGGGAACACCATTATACTGAAGTAGGTACATAATAATATTTGGTAATTTAGTAAAAATAAAAAAAAGTGCGTTAAAATTAAATTCCTGCGCCCCGGAACAAAAGTGTAAGACTAGGTACACTGTTGAGGCGGTGAAAACGCGCATGGGGGGAGGAGTGGCTGGAAAAGTGGAAATACACCACGGCAGCCTCACTCACCTACCGAATGCCACATACCTACTTACAAACTTGCTTACTACCTAGTTTTGTTTTAAACACGAGTGCATCAGTAAGTATCTGCAACGCACACCACACAGCATAAGTTAACACACGAGTACTAGCACTGCGGTGACTGTAGCGATAATACGGCGCTTCATGCACAGGCGGAGTGCTCAGCATTTGAACTGCAACATCGTTGCGAGCCTGGGCGTAGATGTTCTCACGCTGGAGACTATGGTCTTCAATGGGAGAAAATATGAAGCCGCTGAGTCTTTTGTGAGCAAGTTGTGTTTGCAAAAGAAGCAGCGGAAGAGGAAACTCCCTCCCAAGTTCCGTAGTCGACGGCAGAGTCGTCGCACACTGCAATACGCTCAGGACTACCCGCCTCCATGACGACGAGTTGTCATCATGCCGGTCTTACAGAAGCAGATCAGGGCGATGGCGTGTCTCATCACCCATCAAATCAATAGAATAGTACCCTATTCCCATCCCGATACACCCGAATCCCCCTAAGAAATGAGATAAAACGAAACCCACGGGAGGAATTGCGATGGCGGACAAAGTCTGTTTCGTAGCCCTTTAAGGTCAAAGCCCACTTTAACGACTCCACTTCCACCTGGCAAAAATAATATAATTCAAATATAGGCTTTAAACATTGCTCTTTAGATATATTTTACATTGCCATCATCAATTAGCGGACAGCTCGCTGACAGCGAGCTTACCGCCGTCAGACTGCTCGGGAGTGGACGCCTCGCTGGGCGTGCGTTGTAGACAAGCGGTCGGCACGGTGCCAGCGCGCTTACTGCTAGCAGTCGCCGCACGCACCGGCACCGATCGCGAACTGTGTCTATTGTGAATGAAAGGCGAGAGCGGTCGGCGGGTGGACAGCTGGCCGTCTGCTAGCTGTCGCCGTGTGGACTGCTGGGTGCGTGCTAGCTGTCGCCGCGTAGACTGCGAGCAGTAGTCTTCTTTTAGGGCAGTGTTGGGTGGGAGCGGTGTTGGAGCGGGGTCGTTAAAGTGGGCTATGACCTTAAACCTGCCGGCATTTTCGATCAGTTTAGTGCAAACTGCCGGAAGTGATCAGTAATGTCACATCGGGGACACCGCAAGTTTATAAATATTTATTTTACGACTGTTTGTTACTTTTCTTTCATTTCGTGACAGCCAAGAAAGTTTTTTCGAAAAAGTAATAGATGCCATTACTAGAAAAACAACAGATCTCTTGTTTTACGTCGAAATGTCCGGATGGTTGGTGCTTAACTACCGGGATCGAGCCGTTCCATTCAGCTTACACCAAGGTTTCAGCTTAGCTCTATCACCTTATTTGGTACCTTTCGTATTTCGTCTACCTAATTACAGACAGTTTAAATTAACCTCGCCGAAAAACGAGAAGTGTTATAAGTTTGATCTATGGATCTGGTGCATGTGTGTGGCATTGTAGGCTAGCAGCTCAACAGATAGGCCAATTTGTCGGTTTTCTATGTTCGAAAGCCGAAGTGCCGGGGATGGTTCACAGCTATAAATTTTGCAGATCATCAGCTCACTTCCTGAGTGATGAAGGGATTTCACTAAATTTCGGTGGTCCGATTTATCGGAAACTGGATGTAGGTACCTAGGTATTGTTAGGTAATTTGATGTTATTTTCACTACATGGTAACCTGTTACTGCCTGATGCATCAAATAGTCTGCGTGATACCCAACTCCTCAGTAAATTACAGGTTAGTTGCAGCTGGGGGCGCTTATTCATAGCTAGCCTAGGGCGCGCGGAGCCCTAAATCAGGCCCTGCTGACACTCTTAGAGTCCTGGCACACGTACGGTTTCCTGGTCCGGTTTCCGAATAAGGAAACCGAATCAGGAAACCTGAATGCTTCGTTTTCATACAAAATGTTCTACAAGGCGCACACGTCAGGTTTTTTTCCGTCCGGTAAAAAACCTGATGTTCGTTTCCGAATCGCTCCGTGCGTGAATGAGTGAACGACATGACCGAACGCAGCACTCTCATACATTTTGTATTTATTGCCGCACACGAACGGAGATTTTCATTCGGAATCGCGCTAGAATATGATTATGTATATAGCCTGTGGTTAGAATTATCAAATTGTTTTGTTGCCCTCCGAATGGACGATTGGCAGTTGTGAAGCACGTTAAATATCATGTGTACATATACGTCGATGCACACACGCATGCAAAGAAATCACGCACACTGAAGCAACTTCCATTCAGTCACATTCAGTAGTAGTAGTAGTAGTTTTATTTATCCATTTTCGGATAGGCAAAGGCAATTTGAGCCATACAGCCAAATCTTATATATTCAATAACTCTTCATTTTGCTTTAACAAGTCACAGTCCTCGTCCTCTAAGTCCAGTCAAAGTCAAGTACAGCCCTAAGTCGAAGTCAGTCTTCCTTCAGAAAAGCGGTGGATACATTTCTGAAAGTTCCTTAGGATTTTTTGTCGGAAACTGCAAAGTTGCGATTCACTGCGTTTTATCACTTCCCAACACTAGTGCACGTTGTCGAACGTTTATGTTTAAGAATCCACCATTAATACACACAAAACACTCGAAATTACACTAATTTTGCGAATTTACAAAACGACGCGATACGATTCCTTCCAATTCGCGCCAAAGAATCCTTCGCAACTTCCATTCATATTTAACGTGATTGACAATTGCAAGTAATTTAGAATCTGGTGAACTGCTCCTGAGCCCATTAAATGTGAACGGACTTTACGTACACGTGAACTTGTCAAGTCGTATTGATCGTCTGTGGTGGAGTCCAATGAAAATCCATAGAGAGAGGTCACTGTCTTAAGGGCACCAGACACGGTCAATTGGGCATGACAAGTCTACGTGCTTGAGTCAAGTTATTGACCGTTTACCACGTAGACTTGACGCTATCATCAATAAATCTACGGTTTGATGGGAATTGAAGTAGAAAAGAGCGTATTAAAAAAAAAACGGCACTTGATGCACTTTCGATTGATGTGAACTGACGGGACTTGACAAGTTTTTTTTTTTTTTTAACGCGGGCACTGCAGATTAGGCACTTCGCCGCCTTGTTTCGGGGGAGCAAGGCGGCTTTGTGTGGGACTCGCGGTCAACATGGTACCGTCCTACCCACTAAACCCCGCGGTGTTCCGCCTCGCCTTAACCGGGTCGCAGTATAGGCCGGTGGATAAATCACTGCGGCCCGGCAAAGGGTCGCCCCGTTACATTATGTCTACATTATGTCCCTTAATAAATTTAAAAAGGTTGTAAAAAGTAAATTGTACTGCAGGGGCTACTATACAATTGGTGATTATTTGTTGGATGGAGAAGCCTGGAAATGACCTGCTCTACTGGATTCTCAAAAAATTGTCAAATGCATAGTTTTTAGATTCATTTTGTAAATAGAGCTCTAAAAAGAATAACCCGCTGAGTTTCTTGCCAGTTCTTCTCAGGTGGGTCGCGTTGTGAACTGGTGGTAGATTTTGATTTATATTCTGGACGTTTTACAAGAGCATCTGTAAATGCCTATGTGAAATAAATTTCTTTTTCTTTCTTTCTTTCTTCTTACATCATCGGGACTCTCCACGGGGGGGCTTGATGGACTGCCCCCCCCCCCCCCCTTAAATCCTAATGGAGTTGGAAGTGCTGATTCCGCCGGTCCGCTCTCGGATGCCCCTCTGTAAGCAGAGGGGGTAGAGAGCGGCCGCTAAAAGCACCCCAGGAATGACAAGTTTTTATTTATTTTGCAATCGGAAAACTTCAAAACGTCAAATTCAAAAAAGTTGCGGAATCGATCAGGGTCCAAGAATGTATTCAATATTATTTAGATAATAGTTTACCTATATATAACAGACGACCTGTTTGGTTCGGAGGCAAAAATACTGTCTTTTAATCAAGAGGTCGCGGCTTCGATCCAATATGGCCGCTGCGCCGTAATCACAAAATATCATGATGGGTATCGTTTAGTGCGAGGCCGCATTTGCGTTTTTCCGCGGCGGTTTCTAACCTCAAAATGTCATCAAACTGTCAAAATCAATGAAATCAAGTCAATGTTTTGACATTTTGAGGTTAGAAACCGCCGCGATAACCGCAAGTGCGGCCTCGCCCTTAAGGGGATTTTTGGTATGCTGAGTACGAATCAGATGATAATTCTGCAATCCAATATGGCCGCCGCGCCGTCATCACAAAATTTCCTGATGGGTATCGTTTAAGGGGTTTTCTGGTATGCTGAGTACGAATAACATGATAATTTTGCAATCCAATATGGCCGCTGCGATGTATTCACATAATATCATGATGGGTATCGTTTAAGGGATTTTTTGGTATGCTGAGTACGAATCACATGATAATTTTGCAATCCAATATGGCCGCCGCGCCATTATCACAAAATTCCATGATGGGTATCGTTTAAGGGGTTTTTGGTATGCTGAGTACGAATTTCGGGTTAATTTTGCAATCCAAGATGGCCGCCCCACCACCGTTGTAAATTTTCATGTTGGATATCGTTTATGGGGTTTTTTGGTATGCTGAGTACGAATTTCAGGTTAATATTGCAATCCAATATGGCCGCCGCACCACCGTTGTAAAATTTCATGTTGGTTATCGTATAACGAGATTTTTGGCATGCTGAGTACGAATTTCAGGTTAATTTTGCAATCCAAAATGGCTGCCGCGCCACCGTTGTAAAATTTCATGTTGGATACCGTATAAGGGGTTTTTTGGTATGCTGAGTACGAATTTTGGGTTAATTTTGCAATCCAAAAAGGCCGCCCCACCACCGTTGTAAATTTTCATGTCGGATATCGTTTATGGGGTTTTTTGGTATGCTGAGTACGAATTTCAGGTTAATATTGCAATCCAAAATGGCCGCCGTGCCACTGCTGTCAAATTTCATATTGGATATCATATAAGGGGTTTTTTGGTATGCTAAGTACGAATTTCGGGTTAATTTTGAAATCCAAAATGGCTGCCGCGCCACCATTGTAAAATTTCATGTTGGATACCGTATAAGGGGTTTTTTGGTATGCTGAGTACGAATTTTGGGTTAATTTTGCAATCCAAAAAGGCCGCCGTGCCACTGTTGTGAAATTTCATGTTGGATATCGTATAGAGGGTCTTTTGGTATGCTGAGTACGAATTTCAGGTTAATATTGCAATCCAATATGGCCGCCGCACCACCGTTGTAAAATTTCATGTTGGTTATCGTATAAGGAGGTTTTTGGTATGCTGAGTACGAATTTCAGGTTAATTTTGCAATCCAAAATGGCTGCCGCGCCACCGTTGTAAAATTTCATGTTGGATATCGTATAGAGGGTCTTTTGGTATGCTGAGTACGAATTTAAGGTTAATACTGCAATCCAATATGGCCGCCGCACCACCGTTGTAAAATTTCATGTTGGTTATCGTATAAGGAGGTTTTTGGTATGCTGAGTACGAATTTCAGGTAAATTTTGCAATCCAAAATGGCTGCCGTGCCACTGTTGAGAAATTTCATTTTGGATACCGTATAAGGGGTTTTTTGGTATGCCGAGTACGAATTTTGGGTTAATTTTGCAAGCAAAAAAGGTCGCCGTGCCACTGTTGTGAAATTTTATATTGGATACCGTTTAAGGGGTTTTTGGTATGCTGAGTACGAATTTCGGGTTAATTTTGCAATCCAAAATGCCCACCGTGCCACTGTTGTGAAATTTCATGTTGGATATCGTTTAAGGGGTTTTTTGGTATACTGAGTACGAATTTCAGGTTAATTTTGCAATCCAATATGGCCGCCGCGCCGTAATCACAAAATTTCATGATGGGTATCGTTTATGAGCTTTTTTAGGCTGAGTACTATTTTAATGTAATAATAATAATAATAACACTACCATAGTCAGCAGATATTTTTTCAACTAAAATTTTTATTAAATTTTATTCATAAAACAGCGAATATGTACTATAATTATTTCGGAAATTTAAGAATAGAAGTAATAGAACGGTTATATATTAAAATACCAGAAATCAAAATGCCTTTACTTAAAATGCATTAGACCAAAATACCCGAATTCGAAATACCTTAACATTCAAAATACCTTATTTCAGTTAACCTTACCTTAAAATGTCTAAACTTAAAATACAAATAATTATTATACCAGAATTCAAAATACAAATTTTCAAATATCCTTAATTTAAAATACCGAAAATAGAATACAATATGAATATTAAAAAAAAACCATAACCTGCCCAGTTTATCGCTATAACCTACTGGGTATTAGGTATATATTATGCTATACCAGTTCATTATATAGCGCATAGTTAATAAATGAATGATTTAAGAAATAAAGATTTATTGCCATTCACCCGTTTTGTTATTTGACTTTAACTTATTTACACCCCCCCCCCCCCTCCCCACCTAAGTGTAGCCGTAGCTCTGTTGGTCCTTGGGTATACTTCTGAGGGCTTACCCGGGGCTTCCAACTGTAGGCTGTTATGTAGGATACGTGTGGTTTTTAGTCGGTAGGAGTCCGGCATAGTATCCATGTAGGATTTACCTCATGTTAAAACACTTTGATTCAGAGTTACAAAAGTACTACAGTGGGCTAACGAAAAATCAAAAAAAAGTCGTCCGAGTCGGGATACTCTGAGTCGAGGTGTTAAACATTCACAGATATATAGCATCCATGTAGGATTTAAATCATGTTAAAAAAAAGGTATTTTGTGTTTGAACATTTTAGGATAAGGTATTTGATAAATTTATATTTTGGGTTTCGGTTATTCGACCGTAAGGCATTCTAAATTATTTATATTATAAATATTTGCCTTTTGAATATTGATATTTCGATTTCGGGTAGTTTGGGCTCAGGCATTTTAAGTAAAGGCATTATGATTTCTGGTATTATGACGGTATACCAATAGAACCTATTATTTCAATATTCAATGGAAATACTATGGAAATTTTGGAAAAATACTACAATATGAAGGGTACAGGCAAAGAACAGGGTATGTCCAAAAATGAGATTTTGAGAAAAACGCACTTTAAAGTTTAGAAGTATCGTATTTTTTATTGAGATCATTACAAGTGTCACTCAGTTTGTATTGGACAATCCTTCTTCTTTACTGGTTTGTCACGGACATTCCTTGTTCTTTTCGCTTCGGTCATAAACAAAAACGCCTTTTTAGCACCATCTATTTACTTTTTTTTAAATTTTGTGATTGGAAACTAGACTACCATAGACAAAGATTTGATTTCAATAGAAAAGAGAAAAATAAATAATTGTGACATTCCCTGTTCTTTGCCTGTACCCTTCATATTATAATGACATGACAGATGCAAATGTCAATTGAAAAATAACATGAAAATGGATACAAATTAAATGGAAAAATCATGTTGACTAGGGTCAAAAGCAGACAAAATGCACTCACACCATCCCCGGACTCGTCAGGCGGCTCCACTTCGCACCCTAAGGATACTGCTTTACCTGCCTGCGAAATGTCGAGCTCCACCAGTAGCAGTGACGAGTATTTCTCCCCACCGACGTCGCCACTAACTGTACGTCGGCAGGGGAGAGGCCGGCCGCCAGCTAGCTTGGGACCCCGAGGCCCACCGGCCTCGAATAGGGCCCCCGCTGCCGGTGGTAATGTGCACCGCATGAAGTGGACTAAAGAAATTAATGAAAACGTCATGCGGGCATATTTTGCGGCTTCAGAGCTAGGTGCTAACCTCACTGCGTACCGTGGCCGTTTACTTTCTGTATTTCAGGAACTTGAACCAGCTGTCAACGTGTCAGCACAGCGATTATCGGATCAGGTGCGGGCTATCCAGCGTTGTAATAAGCTTGATAGTCCGACACTTGAGAGGCTACTACTTCGTCGCAAGTTGTGTGTACCTCGTCACAAATTCGTACACCACCAGTTAGTACACCTGTAGTTGCTGAGGAAGTTGTTGATGAGGAGACTATATCCGTAAGTACCCAATGTGAGAATCGATTAAGGAGTGCTTTGGAAGTTGCAATTGTGGAATATCGGTTTGCAAGTGCAGATTGTAGACCACGTCTTCCTCGTATGCCCATGCATAAAAGAAATCGGGCTCTGGTGTGTGCCCTGGATTCACTATTGCACCAATATCTGGACAATAGTGAAGATCTTAGTGATACGCACTCAATCCTGTACTGTGCGGCGGTTGCAGCTTGTCGAGTAGCTAAGGTTAAATTTTACACAAATGAAACTGCTACTCGACCTAGGTCTGCAAAACCTACTTGGCAGTGTAGGATTGAGAGGCGTATTTCCGAGGCCAGGGCACTCATCGGGAAACTTATATGTTTCAGGTCGGGTAATACCCGTTCGAAGGTGATGCGCTTTGTGAAACAAGCGTTCTTTGGGACTAACATAAGTCCTCAAAGATACGCATCATGTGTCACAGAGCGCATCGATCTTCTGAAACAAAAGGTTTATGCATGGGCAAATCGCGTTAGACGCTACAAAGTGCGAGTAGATCGATTTAACCAGAATCGTATGTTCCAAAAAAACGAGAAGTGGGTTTACAGGAACTGGGAAACCCCATATCTTCCAGAGGTTAATGACGTAACTCACCCAGATGATGATACTACTAATGCATTTTGGAGGAACCTCTGGTCAAGACCTGTTGATCATACTGAGGGTGATTGGATGAGAGATGTTGAACGGTCATGTGAGAATATAACGGATATGGAACCAGTTTATATAGATGCAGAAGATGTTGCTTGTGCAGTTCGTTCGCTCCCGAATTGGAAATCAGCGGGACCGGACGGACTGCATAATTTCTGGTTAAAATGGTTCCGCAGCTCACATGGCCGTTTAGCATCACAATTTCAATCATCCCTAGATATGGGTTCACTACCCGATTTTATGACTACTGGTTTAACTCACTTAGGCCCTTCGTACACTAGGCTACGGAAATCTTCGATACCCAACGATTTTGGTCTCTAAGCGACTACCGCAATACAAATTCAAAGAGGTTCGTACACAGACAAGCGTCGCCGACATTTTGTTCATTCGTCGCCGACGCCAGTCGCGCGCTACCTGCCGGTCGAGATCGTCGCTACTAACGTCGCTGCGATTTCCAAGATGGCAGAGCAATTGACTTTAATATTCAATTTGACCACTAAGGTGGCAGACAAGCATACGGCCTACCACAAGGACCGGTGGTCACCCAGCCTATGAACACCAGAGGCGCCACTCTCGCGCTGCCGACCCTATAAAAACCTTCTAAGACCCCTTTTGAAGAATCCAATACTTTAGGCGTTTGGGAAAAGCGAGGCAGGGAGATCATTCCACAACCTAAGCGAGCGCGGAAGAAAGCCCCTATCGGATCTAAACGTGTTCGAACGCTCCGGACGTAGAATGTGAGGATGAACTCAGTGTTTGCGCTGCAGTAAAGTACCGCCGCGCTCTGCTGAGCACACCGAGCTTCTTCTCTTCTTTCTTCTTCTTCTAGTCTTGTCTACCAAATTACTCCGGAATTGAAACTATCTGGAGATGTCAACGCCAAGGATCCCAACGCTTTTAGAGATAATGAGAGATGTGCCCTGGAATTGTGGCGCTACAGTAAATGGTTTTCTTAGCAGTGAATATACGCGCTTGTGTCTTGGAAGGGTTAAATTGGACCAGATTTACTGGACAAGTATCTGTTTGATGTAATTCTTTTGCAGCTACGAACAGTCTACACTTTACATTTTTTTCTATATTAAATGGATGAACCCAGTATTTCCTATTACGACGATTTCTTCGCTTTCGGTAAAGGTAGTAAGCTAAAATCAAAGTTTCATCGTCACTTATGTCAGACATTTCGTAAATTAAATTAGTCTGGGACGTGTTGCCGCTATGTCTACAGTGGCAGAATAGACAAAATTGCGTCTTGAGATATCGCGTTTGTGTACGAAGGGCCTCTACAAGTCTGGTAGTGCTACGGATCCCAAAAATTATAAACCCATTACATGTTTACCAACTGTTTATAGTCCAATCCTGCCCGATCTGGCAATAATGTTTTGACAAGCGTTCTCTAAGACAGATGAGTAGAAAAATATAGTATGACAAAACATTATTTTTTTTAATATCCTGAATAAGGTATTTTAAATGAAAATAAACTATCATATAGAAGTTATTTGGTGTCAAAATGATTGTAAAAACACTGTATGACTCATGGATACTGGAATACTCAATTGCAAGTAACTATGGATTTATAGGATCAAATGTGTTTGTTTACATTTTTGCGCAAAGCTATTGAAATACAGTATATAAACTTTTAACATCCATTTTGAGAGTCAAAATTACTAAACACATAGAAAAACATTCGATAATATCAATCTCTCAAAATGGATGTAAAAGTGGGGCCCGTGGCACTAAGCAACTCTTTTTAATCGATATGACCATCAGCCAACAGGTGCGTCGTAATCGCAAAAATCTGGCAACATGTTGGATAGATTATAAGAAGGCCTTTGATTCAGTGCCACATACATGGCTTCTGAAGGTACTTGAGCTGTATAAAACTGATACAACTCTGTGTACTTTCTTGAGGGCATGTATGGGGCAGTGGAAAACAGTCCTTTGCTATCCAGGGTGTCGTCGGTTTTGCAATAATGGTGCACCAATTAGTATCAAGCGGGGAATATTTCAAGGGGACAGTCTGAGTCCGTTGTGGTTTTGTCTAGCTCTAAATCCTCTCAGTACTATGCTAGAGAGTTCAGGGTTAGGCTATCGGTTGCGCAAAGATGGTGGGGTTATATCGCACCTCCTTTACATGGATGACCTCAAATTATTTGCCTACACTAAATTGCAACTGATGGATTTACTGGGAGTAACAGAAACTTTCAGTAGAGCCATCAGGATGGAATTTGGGGTGGACAAGTGTGCAGTCATGCATGTTAAAAGAGGTGTGATAGTGGAATCTGATGGGGTAGAACTTTCAGATTCCACTAAGCTAAACTGTCTTTCTGCAACCGAAACTTACAAATATCTGGGTATATCACAAGCATTAGGAATTTCTGATACTGGCATGAAAGAGACATTACAGGAGCGTTTCTTTGGCCGCCTGAAAAAAGTAATAAAAAGACTTTTGTCAGGCGGTAACAAGCTGCACGCCTTAATGGGTGGGTCATGCCAGTCCTAATGTACTCTTTTGGTATACTCAGATGGACTCAGACTGAACTCAATAAAATTGATAGAAGAGTAAGAACACTGTTGACTGCATTCCGGATGCATCATTCCCGATCATCTGTAATGAGGTACAACCTCATTACAGATGATCGGGGAAATGTGGGGTTCGAGGCTTTTTAAATGCTAAGACCCTCAGAATTCTTTCTGAAAACAGACACCAATATGCACCGTAATGTGGTCGCAGTGGACACGGGACTCACCCCGCTTGCTATGGGCAGAGAGAACTGGCGCAAACTGTAGTACTTAGTACTGAAGATCGCAAAGAGGTATGGAAAAGCAAGCAGCTACATGGACGTTTTTATCGGGCCTTAAATGGACCTGACATTGATTTAAAAGCGTCCGTATCTTGGCTACAGTTCGGTAATCTTTTCGGAGAAACCGAAGGTTTTGTCTTTGCCATAATGGACGAAGTTGTTATGACGAAGAACTACCGGAAACATATTCTGAAGGATGGTACAATTGACATCTGTCGGGCATGTCATTGTCCCGGAGAATCACTTAGTGCGAGGCAGCATTTGCGTTTTTCCGCGGCGGTTTCTAACCTCAAAATGTCATCAAACTGTCAAAATCAAGTCAATGTTTTGATATTTTGAGGTTAGAAACCGCCGCGATAACCGCAAGTGCGGCCTCGCCCTTAGACATATAGTTTCTGGTTGTTCTCGTCTTGCCAATGGAGAATATTTGCACAGACATAACCAAGTGGCCAAGATTATACCTACATCAGCAGCTGATATAGTGGCGATAGATCGATTGGAACCCCTCGCAATAATTATCGATATCAGCATTCCTCATGATGACAACCTCTTTAAAGCAGAAAAGGAAAAAGAAATGAAATATTTGGATTTGGCTCATGAAGTTGTTGACATGTGGCATGTTGATTCGGCAATTATTGTTCCAATTATCGTTTCGGTCCACGGTTTGATGGCAAAGAGCCTCGATAACCATCTGAAGAGGCTCTCGTTAGAAGGCTGGTTCAAGGGCCTGATACAGAAGGCAGTACTTCTTGACACGGCACGCATTTTGAGGAGGTTCCTGTCTCTGAAGCCCTAACCACCGGTAGCTTGGTCCCTGCACCCGATGCCGGTGGGACACTATTTTTTTATATTTTTAAATAGATTTTTATTTTTGTAAGCATTATTTATTTAAAAATGTAAGACAATATGTTAAGAATAAAAAATAAATGGAATAATAAAAATAAATCTTTATTTTCAAGCAATATTAGAGACAGTTACAGATATTTTTAACTTACTCTACGGCTCATAGATACATACCTTAGGCAGCGCGATTATGGCGCCTCTGGTGTTGCGAACCGCCATAGGCTGCCTTGACCACCGGTACATCTGGGGGGGGCTGTATGTTTGTCTGCCACTCTAGTGGTATTAAAAAAAAACCTTAATACTAAAAATACATATACATATAACTTAACCTAATTGACACGCACTGACGTCGATGTGTCGCGGGGCGGGGTGTCCCGTGTCAGCAGACGTCCTCTGAAGCGCCGATACTTCACCCCTCTCGGCCAGAAGTCAGCAGCCATGAAGGTGGTGATGCGGTCTGTAGTAGGAAAGTTTAATGTAATAGACCTTAATTTTACAATAAGGACCTTTTGTCATAGTATTTTCGCATTGCTTGTTTAGAAAGCCTAAACTTAATAAGCAAATTATTAAAATTTACTAGTTAGGCGAAAATCCCTATATCCCTTTAACGATACTCATGATGAAATGTTGTGATTACGGCGCGGCAGCCATATTGGATTGCAAAATTAACCTGAAATTCGTACTCAGCATTCCAAAAAACCTCTTATACGATATCCAACATGAAATTTTACAACAGTGGCAAGGCGGCCATTTTGGATTGCAAAATTAACCTGAAATTCGTACTCAGCATTCCAAAAAACCTCTTATACGATATCCAACATGAAATTTTACAACAGTGGCAAGGCGGCCATTTTGTATTGCAAAATTAACCCAAAATTCGTACTCAGCATACCAAAAAACCCTTTATACGATATCCAACATGAAATTTTACAACAGTGGCAAGGCGGCCATTTTGGATTGCAAAATAACCCAAAATTCGTACTCAGCATACCAAAAAACCCCTTATACGATATCCAACATGAAATTTTACAGCAGTGGCACGGTGGCCATTTTGGATTGCAAAATTAACCTGAAATTCGTACTCAGCATACCAAAAAACCCCTTATACGATATCCAACATGAAATTTTACAACAGTGGCAAGGCGGCCATTTTGGATTGCAAAATAACCCAAAATTCGTACTCAGCATACCAAAAAACCCCTTATACGATATCCAATATGAATTTTTACAACAGTGGCACGGCGGCCATTTTGGATTGCAAAATTAACCTGAAATTCGTACTCAGCATACCAAAAAACCCCTTACACGATATCCAACATGAATTTTCACAACAGTGGCACGGCGGCCATTTTGGATTGCAAAATTAACCCAAAATTCGTACTCAGCATACCAAAACACCCCTTATACGGTATCCAATATGAAATTTTACAACGTGTTGTGGCGGCCATCTTGGATTGCAAAATTAACCCAAAATTCGTACTCAGCATACCAAAAAGCCTCAGAAAAATATCCAACATGACATTATATCTGCTAAGTCACTAGGTCACGTTGCTCATTTGTTTAAAGTTAGAAATAAAACAAAAATGACAACGTCAATCGGATTGTATACTTTAAACGTTTTAGATAGGGGCCGTCGGGTTACACCGGCTCACGGCTTCTACCTATCCAAAAAAAAATTGCGTGTACTTTGTGTACACACGTAAGAAGTGAAACTTCTTCATAAACTTAATTTTCACCTCACCTTAAATTAAGTCAAAAAGTACAAAAGTACAAAAGTCCAAAAGGCCAAAAGTCCAAAGTCCAAAGTCCAAAGTCCAAAAGTCCCAAAGTCCCAAAGTCCCAAGGTCTCAAGGGCCCAAAGTCCCAAAGTCCCAAAGTCCCAAAGTCCCAAAGTCCCAAAGTCCCAAAGTCCCAAAGTCCCAAAGTCCCAAAGACCCAAAGTCCCAAAGTCCCAAAGTCCCAAAGTCCCAAAGTCCCAAAGTCCCAAAGTCCCAAAGTCCCAAAGTCCCAAAGTCCCAAAGTCCCAAAGTCCCAAAGTCCCAAAGTCCCAAAGTCCCAAAGTCCCAAAGTCCCAAAGTCCCAAAGTCACAAAGTCCCAAAGTCACAAAGTCCCAAAGTCCCAAAGTCCCAAAGTCCCAAAGTCCAAAAGTCCAAAAGTCCAATAGTCCAATAGTCCAATAGTCCAAAAGTCCAAAAGTCCAAAAGTCCAAGAGTCCAAAAGTACAAAAGTCCAAAAGGTCAAAAGTCCAAAGTCCAAAAGTCCCAAAGTCCCAAAGTCCCAAGGTCTCAAGGTCCCAAAGTCCCAAAGTCCCAAAGTCCCAAAGTCCCAAAGTCCCAAAGTCCCAAAGTCCCAAAGTCCCAAAGTCCCAAAGTCCCAAAGGCCAAAAGTCCAAAAGTCCAAAAGTCCCAAAGTCCCAAAGTCCCAAAGTCCCAAAGTCCCAAACTCCCAAACTCCCAAACTTCCAAACTCCCAAAGTCCCAAAGTCCCAAAGTCCCAAAGTCCCAAAGTCCCAAAGTCCCAAAGTCCCAAAGTCCCAAAGTCCCAAAGACCCAAAGTCCCAAAGTCCCAAAGTCCCAAAGTCCCAAAGTCCCAAAGTCCCAAAGTCCCAAAGTCCCAAAGTCCCAAAGTCACAAAGTCCCAAAGTCCCAAAGTCCCAAAGTCCCAAAGTCCAAAAGTCCAAAAGTCCAATAGTCCAATAGTCCAAAAGTCCAAAAGTCCAAAAGTCCAAAAGTCCAAGAGTCCAAAAGTCCAAATGTCCAAAAGTCCAAAAGTCCCAAAGTCCCAAAGTCCCAAAGTCCCAAAGGCCAAAAGTCCAAAAGTCCCAAAGTCCCAAACTCCCAAACTCCCAAAGTCCCAAAGTCCCAAAGTCTAAAAGTCTAATAGTCCAAAAGTCCAAAAGTCCAAAAGTCCAAAAGTCCAAAAGTCCAAAAGTCTAAAAGTCCAAAAGTCCAAAGGTCCAAAAGTCCAAAAGTCCAAAAGTCCAAAAGTCCCAAAGTCCTAAAGACCCAAAGTACCAAGGTCCCATCCAAAAGTCCAAAAGTTCAAAAGTCCCAAAGTCCCAAAGTCCCAAAGTCCCAAAGTTCCAAAGTCCCAAAGATCCAAAGTACCAAGGTCCCATCCAAAAGTCCAAAAGTTCAAAAGTTCAAAAGTTCAAAAGTTCAAAAGTCCCAAAGTCTCAAAGTTCCAAAGTCCCAAAGACCCAAAGTACCAATGTCCCATCCAAAAGTCCAAAAGTCCAAAAGCCCAAAAGTCCAAAAACCCTTAAATGACATGCTATCCCTGGATAAAGTACTCTTAATTCGAATCCACCGTGGTGGGGAACAGAACAAAGATGGCGCGTAACCAAAAAACAAAAACTACATAGAGAGCTGTATTGGTCTGGCCTCGCGGAAACGGGGAATCCTGAATAAGGTGAGACGGTATTTCACGCCACATCAGAGATGTTTACTGTACAAGACGCAGATTCGTCCCTGCGTCGAGTACTGTTCTCACCTTTGGGATGACTCCGCGAGGTACTTGTTAGACGCGCTTGACGCTATGCAGAGACGTGCTATCCGAATAATTGGTTGTCCTGAGGTGACGGGAGGCCTCGAACCTTTGTCGCAGCGAAGAACCATAGCGTCCTTGGCTGCCTTCTGTCGAATGTATCACGGCGAATGTTCTGAAGAGCTCTTCAACCTGATCCCACCATCTCCTTTCCGATCCCGAACAACGCGTGCCGGGCAGAGATGCCACTCATACACAGTGGAGAGAATCTTCGCCAGAACCGAGCGTTTCAAAAGATCGTTCCTTTGTCGAACTATAAAAACATGGAACGACCTGCCCGCACACGTCTTTCCCTCATCTTACAATCCCGGGTTCTTCAAGAGGAGCGTGAAGAGGCACATCACAGGGCCGCCAACTTGAGGACCACTGTAAGAAGTGGCCCCCAATCGCTAGATGCGCCACTGCTTTCTTACCATCAGGCTGGTGGCGACGTCAATTTGGCGAGCTGAATATAAAAAAATTTAAAAAAAAATAAAAAAAATCGTGACGTGACGTGACGCAAATTTTTTTCCAACGCCGATAAAGAAGTTTCACTTCAAAAAAATTCCCAATAGCATTTGACGTCTTAGGTCGTATGTCGACCTATTTTAAAATCCGGACCAGTGTGCGGCCGGCCAGCCGCAAATAAAAGTGCATTGATGTTACAAGTTGTATCAAAACATTACACATTGTATCATTACCAGGTGCGCAAAGCGCATTAATGTTACAAGTTGTATCAAAACATTACACACTAGCGGACGTCACGCGGTTTCAACCGCGTAGTTCCCGTTTCCGTGGGAATAGGTACGGGAATAAAATATGCCTATGCCTATGTTTACCGCAAAGAGTGTAGCTTCCCAACAGTTAAAGAATTTTTCAAAGTCGTTCCAGAGCCTATTCGATGCAAACAAACAAACAAACAATCAAATCTTTCCTATTTATAATATTAGTAAAGATTGTATCATTACAAGGCGCGCATTGTAATGCTTCGTTCTCCTCCTTCACTGATATAACCTCATCTTTTATCATTACAAGTTGCGCATTGCAATGCTCGGTTCTCCTCCATCACCGCTGTAATGCTCGACGCTGTAATGTTACATTACACGCGAATGCTCCCGGCGAGGGACATACATCAGACAGGACAGGACAGAGGGTACATAAAAACACGATGCTCCGGAGATCTCTGGGGAATCACCGGAGTTCGCAAAATCACCGGTGAATTTTACCGTAGCTCAAGATTCCGCTCCGATGCAAACTACTAGCGAATAGGGCCAAAAGGCAAGTGTGCGAGCCACACTTGACGGCACCTTCAATGGGCGTCAAGTATCGTCAATTCATCCTTCAAGTGAGATCTCAATCACGTAAAGGCAAGGCAAGGCATGACAATAAAAATTGATCGTCTCGGGGGCCTCTATGAGTAGCTCCTGTCATGTCATGTCAAGTTGCGTTGCGTCAATTGCGTCGTCTGTGTGCGTCGTCACGTCAAGCAAAAAGTTAAAGCAAAGCGAAGCGAGCAAGCAGTCAAGTCGTGTGTGTATCTGTGTTTACTTGCTCTTGTTTGCTTGTCGCGATTGATTTACGCATACAATATTATTGTGAAACGCGAACAGTGTGGTGTTTATTTTATTCCTGATACGGCAGTTCAGTGATCTTTAATTTTGGTGTAACTTGCTTTGTATCAAAATGCCGACTAGTGCGGTTTACCAACCCACAACGGTGACGTACGAACAACAGCCAACTGATCAACGATGGAACTGCCCCATCAGCTACTTCTCACGACGGGTGACTAGCAGCTTGAATCGAGCAGTTTGTGTCCGGATTGGATTATGTTTACTGGGCAGCACGCTTTCAGTCATTGGTAAGAATTCTTATTTTATAAAAAAAATGCTACACAAAGCGGGTGTATCATCGATTAATTTAATTAATTTGTTTATGAAAAGTTCACAGGATTTGTTGTGTCGGTCAAGTCTTCACGAAAAGTAGACTTGTCATCTATTATAGTAGTAGTCATGGTTCTTGAAGACTTTTGTGTAAATAAATAAACTTTGAGAAAAGATAATATAGAAACACTAAAACAAATATGTAGCACTTACTAGACCTCGACCTGACAATATTTTTAATTGCATACTTAATAAAAAATCACTGCAACCCTAACACATTGCAAAACAAAATTTCAAAATGAGAACAATTCTGTACACTTTATACAAAAGAACATTAAGTTATCAAAAATAATAGAGGTAGTCCGTAGCTTTACCTGCAGGAAATTTAGTTGGAAATTAACTGGTTGTATGGTATGGATAGAAATCAATTTATAAAAGAATATTCCATTTTAAAAAGAGCTTAAAGGTATTACAAAATCCTAGCCATTGTTTTAATTAAAAGTACAAACTTTAAAAAATGTACTGAGTCTTCAGCAGAAGTCCTCAACAGTAATTGCACATTTATTGTTATTCAAAAAGTAAGTGAGAGCAATCAGGTCGTACAAATTTAAGCTCAAGGGAACTGCCTCCCACTCAGATATCAATAAACTTCAAAGATTTAAATTCAAAACAACTAAATCATTATCTTTGAATGCAAACTATAAGACTAATTAAAAACTTGATACAAGGTTACAGGAAGATACCTTATATGAAAGACTAGGTCATTATTACCCATACACTTTATAAACTTGTATGAAAACACTCGTGAAAGGAGAAGAAGTGATGCCAGGATCTTAACAAGTGGAAAGTCATAGTCTCTGCCTATCCTGACAGAGAGACATGATGTTAATACATACATGTTACGTATGCAGGAAGACTAGATGCTCTTTCAAATTTTTGATGAACACGCATTGCTAGAAGCATTTTAGCTCCTCTCTATAAAATAGATTGCAGAGGGGCTTATGGCGAGACTTTGTCTGTTGTTTGTGACTCTGTTGCATTATATTACGTCACTAGTCATGTGGATCATCTGTTCAAAGTTTGAAATAAAACAAATGACAACATCAATCGGAGTGAACTTTCGCAGAGGGGCAGTTGGGTGAGACTGTCTCACTGCTTCTTTTAAATTTAATGAGCCCTCTGAAGTTTTTTATGTCCTGACATGTCCTAAAATGTTTTATCTTCTAGGAAGTAAACATAACATGAAGCAACTGTTATCATCAAAATATTTCAATGAAACAACTGAAATCAAAGAACCAAACAGGATTATTTTATTTGAACTGAACAACTTCACTATATATAGCTTTGATTATGAATCATGTCCAGTTAACCATTTGAACTCTGAAATGAGACATTCAATATCTAGATAATTTGCATAATTTACAACATGTTGCAAACTCCATTGAAATACTAAAGTTTGATGAGTAACTTGTCTAATTGTTCCTTAGCAGTATAATATGAAACACTTATTAGACCTAATCAGCATAATGAATTAGAATCTCAATGAATGAAGTTGAGTGGGTCAGCTAGTTTATTACAATCAAAGATCACAACCAAGCTTATTACTATACTAGACAGGTACAAGATATTTACCTATGAAACACTAGCATCATATCCCGCCACGATAGCATAGAAGTAGGGTTTCACATGACCACAAAGAAATTGACACTGTACCGACTACTGTGTAATCTAAAATCAATATGTCTGAGTCCCGCAGAGTTCCATGCTCTGTACTTGATTTGGCACTGAACTTCTTTATTTATTTGTTTAGTAGTGGTCCCTTGTGGACTTTGTGACACCCTAGAATCTAGTTATATTCAAAATGATATCTTTCTATCATAATTTTTTCGTGATTTAGAGTGGCCAATTATGATTTATTGAATTTAAAAATAATCATAAATCACGAAAATCTTTCCCGCATTTTTCGAGTTGACATTGTAACAAACCTGACTTTTCATGCATACATACTAATAATAATAATAATAAGCTTCTTTATTTCATATCCTCATATTTTGTACAATTTAACATTTCCGTTCTTATTCTTCACTGGATAGGAACCCCTGATAGGGTATAAGCCTCCTCCATTTTGTTCCAAACTCTTCTATTTTTTGCTTTTTTCATCCAATTTTCTCCTGCTATAGCCGTTATGTCATCTTTCCATCGTTTTTTGGGTCGTCCTATTCGTCTTTTGCCGGTTGGTCCAGTCCATTTGGTTGTTGCCAGTGTCCATCTTTCATCACTGTTTCGGGCAAGGTGGCCTGCCCATCGCCATTTTAGTTTGAGTGCATAGCACAGTGCGTCAGTTATCTTTGTCTTTTGTCTTGTACTTTCGCTTCTTATTTTTTGTATTTTTCTTATTTTTAGGATGCTTCTCTCCATGGCTCTCTGACATGTTATCAATTTATTTTTTACTTTTATATTGTATGTCCATGTTTGGCATGCATAGGTCAAAGAGGGCAGAATGCTAGTATCCATCACTACTTTTTTTAAATGAAGAGGGAAATCTCCTTTCATAACTTCCCTCAGTGACCAATACTTCCTCCAACTTATATTTATCCTCCGGTCGACCTCTTCTTCTTGATTGTTGTCTTTGAATGATATTTGCTTTCCCAGATAGATATAGCTGTCTACATATTCCAAATTGTTCCCATTTAGGTTAATGTTCTTTCTTGTGTCATTTGTTATAATTTTTGTTTTGCTTTCATTTATTAGGAGGCCTACTTTCTCACTCTCGTCCTTAAGACTACAGATCATTCTTTCCAAACTTTTGCTGGTTTCGGAGAAAATAGCTATATCGTCGGCGAATCTTAGGTGGCTTAAACGACGTCCTGCTACCATGATACCCTCTCTTTGCCAGTTTAATCTTTCAAAAATACTCTGAAGGACAGCTATGAAAAGTTTTGGAGACAGGGGGTCGCCCTGTCTCACTCCTCTTAGAATTGGAATTTCTGGTCCTCGTTGTTCCAATTTTACTGTACTAGTAATACCTCGATAGATATTTTCCAAAATGCTTATGTAAGTTTGGTGGATGTGATGTTTCTTTAGTGCCATCCATATGGAGTCATGCGATATGGTATCAAAAGCTTTTGAGTAATCTATAAATGCTATGTATAGTGACTTGCCAAACTCTTTATACTTTTCTATTATCTGCTCGTCCGTTGTGCAGAATCCAGAATGAAAGCCTGCTTGTTCAATTGGTTGGCAACAGTCTATTTTTCTACTAATTCTGTTTAATATGATTGACGAAAATAGCCTGTAAATGCTGGGAAGAAGGCTGATTGGCCGATAGTTTCCAATGTCTTTTGGGTCTCCTTTTTTATAAATTATAATGATGTCAGATTTCTTCCACTGATTTGGTATTTGGCCTGTGTCGAGAATTTTGTTAAATAGGCAAGCTAGAGGGCGGGCTAGAGTAAGACTGCCAGTTTTTAAAGCATCATTTTGTATAGTATCAGGTCCCGGCGCTTTGCCTGATTTCATCCGCTTTATGTGACTGATAATCTCAACTTCCTCTACTCTTGTTACTTCATCAGTATTGTTTCCGACCTCAGATTCTATACAGTTTGAACTAAGTTCATTATTTCTTATTTTATTATCAAATAAATCTCTATAGAATGTTGTGGCTCTACTAATTATATCTTGCCTGCTATCTGTTTTGCCCGTTTGGACATTAAGGTTTTGAATCCAAGTATTTTGTGTGTTAAGTTCTTTGAAAGCCCTTTTTGTACTTCTGTAGCATGTCAAGTTCTTTTCTATTGTTTCATTTCTGAAGTTTCGGTAATCTTTCTTTATGGCCTTATTAGTTGTTTTAAATAATTGACTTAGTTTCTCTTTCATTTCTTTAGTTTTGTTTTTTGTTTTTAAAAGTTGTGACCGTTCAGTAATAAGCTCCACAGTATTGCTGCTATGGATTTTGTTAACTTTTACTTTGTTTTCTTCGCTAGCTCTAGATGAACTTCTTTTTATTATTGACTCTAATTCATTATAGAATGTTTGAATATTGTTGTTTTCATAAACTGTTTCTATTTCTTGTATGTTTTTTTCTAAGTTCGGTCTTGAATGTTGTAATGTCATTTACATTTTTAAAATTCGATGTATTTACTGACTTAAACGATGTCCTGCTTCTTTTGGCTTTTTGGAATACATAAAAAGCACGTACCAAACGATGGTCGGAGGGAAATTTTATATTGTGTAGTACTTCCACATTGATTACGTTTTTAGGTCGGTTAGATAGAACATAATCTATTTCAGTCTTAGTATGTTGGTCAGGGGAGAGCCAAGTCCATTTCCGGTTGTCTTTCTTTTTGAAAAAGGTGTTCATAATTGATAATTTGTGTTCGTAGGCATGTTGTATTAGTTTTTCTCCTCTCTCATTTCTGGTACCATATCCAAATTTTCCCATGATCAGATTCTCCTCTGCCTTTGGCTGACCCACTCTAGCATTAAAGTCACCAATAACTAATAAATTATTACTGGCTTGCTTATGTGCCTCTTGTAAAGTTTTGTAGAAATTATTGTTCTCTTCCTCACTAGCCCTTTCTGTAGGAGCGTATATTTGTATGATTGAGAGAGTTTCTTTGTCGTATTTCATTTTCAGTAAGCAAACTCTTTCCGATAAACCAATGAAATGTGTTATTTTGCTTTTATGTTCTTTTTTAATCAAGAATCCCACTCCATATAAGCCAGGCGTTTCTCCTTTGTAGCACAGTATGAAGTTATCATCTTCTTCTATATTACACCCCATCCTTCTGACCTCTGATAGGCCCAAAATATCTATTTCTATGTTTTCTATCGAGTGCAGCAGTTCTATATACTTTTCCGGCGACGACAAAGTTTTCACATTATATGTACCAATTTTTAGAAGTTGTTTATCGTTTTGATGTGCTGGAGGGTTTTGGTCTTATTCCCCACGGGGACCAGCCGGATTGGGGAATTTTGTTTTTATTTCTTGTTTTGATTTTGATGTTGGTTGGTTCCACTGCCCTTTTGAAATTAGTTTTTTGAAGTTTCTGCCCGATAATTGTTTCTGCCTCTCATTGCTTCGAAAGGGTTACATTTGGTGATTTTAGCAGCCTGCTTTATGTTTATTTCCTCATGAGCATTCCTAATGTTGGTTTGAGGTGTAGATGGTGGAGAGGATGGGAGTCTTTTCCTCTTTTCTGGCTCTGATTTGTTTTGTATTATAAGCTTACCGTGTTTTATGACTGCATATTTACCAGACTCTCTTGCTTCTATTAGTTTTGGGATGAGTGCTTTCCTATTTTCCAATTCTTCTTTTGGAAGGTCTTCAGTGATATATATTCCTTCTGGAAATCTTTTTTTGTTTTTGAGAAGTTCGTTCCTGCACCACGAGAGAGTGAAACTAATCTTGATAGGCCTAGTTTTATTGCCAGTTTTTTGTCCGATTCTGTAGATGTTATTTATTTCCCATTTATCCCATTCATGAGTCTGCCCTGCATTTGCTTTGTTAAGAACTTCCAGTACTCTATTCATAAGTTCTGTGTTGCTGGTTTCCCTTTCTTGGACTCCATGCATAATCAAATTTTTCTTTCTCATTTTAAGATCAAACAGTTGTACCTTAGACCGTAATGTCTGAACCTCAGCTTTCAATGCCTCATTTTCCAATCTTATGGGTACCAAATGCTCTTCCAAGGATTTATTAATGGTTTCGGCTATGATCTGTGTTTGCCTTTGTCCTTGCTTTTCCATTTTATCCTTCATTTCCTCATTCATTTCCTCCATTTTCTCCTTCATCTTGGACCACAGTAATTTCATTTGCGCATCCATTCCCAAGTTTGAACAATTTAAGCCAAATGGTAGATTTTTATGGCAACAATGGTTCTCCTGACAGTCAAAAAGTCTTGTAGCCAGGTCAAGCTTAGATTATGATCGCTGGATAACTTTTATAATTTTATTTGTGTATATATTCTTTCCAACTCTGATTGTTTTTCAAAAGTCTTGTAGTCATGCCATATGGTAACTAAACGCAACTGAAGAAACACAAAAGTAAAACTTGTTGAGGGTATATAAAAAACTTTTTACTTGTGTATTGTCAAAATGTTATTTGTTTTCACTTATTTCTGCAGTTCTTTGATGTTTTGAGCATAAATAACACTGACACAGCTTTAACAGATCTTGATCCACAGTTTATTGCTTGTTTTGTATTTAATTGCACACTTTTGCACCAAATACTAGGTAAATATTACGAGCACAGTTTTGACACAATGAGAGTTTTGACAGCATACATACTAATCATGCCTTTATCTCCGCAGGGGTATGCAAGGGCAGAGGGTAGCCTTTGTTTGCCGTACTACCATGACTCAGTAACACCCACTATTCACCATTTGCTTTTTGTACTTTGTTTGAAACCTAGAAACTACCGGACGTCACGCAGTTTCACCCGCGTAGCTGCCATTCCCGTTGGAATACGGGAATAAAATATAACCAATGTTACACTGGGATAAAGTGGCTTCCCAACAGTGAAAGATTTTTAAAATCGGTTCAGTAGTTTCGGAGCCTATTCAATGCAAACAAACAAACAATCAAATCTTTTCTCTTTATAATATTAGTATGGATAAGATTTAGCAGAAAGGTTGTTAACATATACCTACCCAGTACAGGGACCTGCATCAGGTCTTTGTTTAATGCACCGTATTATTGCGTTCTTTTGATGTTAATTTGAAGTGTTATATAAAATCTTCCAGTCTCGAGTGTAATCAACTTCCACATTATGCAAATGATTTAGGCACTTTTATTATAAAAATGCGATGAGTAATAGCAAAGATAATATAATAGTACCTAACTATTACATACACAATACATAGACAACCCCCTGCCCCCACTGAGCAAGCTTCCTCACCACCGCCACAGCTGTCATTATAGTTGGAGGGAATTTTGAGGGAACGTTTGCTTAGTGGTCACAGTGGCGGCCGTGGGTCTGTTGGGAGTCACGGGACATCCTTCCTGAGGGCTTACCCGGGGCTCTCAACCATAGGCTGTTGGGCGTTACGTGAGGTTTTTTTTTTGTTTTTTTTTTGTTTTTTTTTTAGCCTTAGTGGTCACACACACATTCTAGTCTGTCTGTTACGTTTTCACGCCTAAACCGCTCAAACCAATTTTGATGAAATTTGGGATAGTTTGAGTCCAAGGGAAGGACATAGACTACTTTTGAACTGACTGCGCAATAGAAGGGTAATAATTTTACGCGATAACGACTTCTACGCGGACGAAGCCGCGGGGAACAGCTAGTATTATAACAATGTGGTAAGGTAGCAGTGGTGGTAGTAGTACCTATGTACCTACTCGTTACGCATACACGCATTGATGTCCATAGACACACCTAGTTATGAGTGCGGTCACGGCCACTATTACTACAAAGCTTTTATTTCCTGTATACTTTTATGAATGACGGACAGTTTCCGCGTATAAATACTTACCTTCTGGATTATAATATCAGTATTTTAACCACGAACGTCACGTCCAAGGGAGCGTACAAATCGAATTGTAATTTTTATCACTTGGCGGCATTACTATTCATAAACCTTGAAAATACGTGTTTTGTGACTAATAACCCGTCACATTAGGAGCGTTAATATAATATATATAATTATATACCTATTTAAAAGTAGAGCATACGTATCTCACTTCTTACTAGACTAATATTATCAAGGCGAAAGTTTGTAAGTGTGGATGTGTGGATGTTTGTTACTTTTTCACGTTGTAACGTATGAACGGATCTGGATGAAACTTGGTACAGGGATAGCTTATGGTCTGGAATAACACATGGCCACTTTTTATGCTGGGAATTAGTTCCCATGGGAAACGGGAACGGGAACAAATTTTACGCGGGCAAAGCTGCAGACATCGGCTAGTTACGATATATTTTGCATGACATCTTTGCACGATTACCCACGTGATAATAATGGCCCGATTTGTTGATGTATTTACGATTCGGTACTGCTCCGTACCCTTGGGTAGCAGCGTGATGATATTATCCTTCATCTGTTCTGATACCTTCCTCCGTAACTAACCTGAAAGTAACCCGACCATCCAAAATGACAAACTTTGTGATGTTAGCTAGTATCCTTCGCAGACTCCCGCATTTCTGTCCGTGTCTTCGGTCTTCGATCAACAATACCACAATATGACAATACTAGGGAATGCAATACCGGGATACCGGGATCCCGAAATACCGGGATCCCGCATCATTTTTGCGGGACTAGTCCCGCACGTAAATCGTGCGGGATTAGCGGGACTGTGCAAAGGTTAACGCCATGTGTTGTTCTGTAAGCGGAAGCGCGCAAACTGATTCAGTATGATTAAGTTTTTTGTAATTGTGACGTAAGATATAACCTAATAACGTACTTATTTGTTTTTAGTGATTTAATCAGGGAGATTTGACTTTTCATGTACTATAAACAGTTAGAAAAGTATTCAATTATCTCGTACATTGCTTGCTGGCTATCTGACATGTAAAGTTAGGAGTCGTTTGGCAGACAAGAATTATGACATGCTATGTTTTTGCGCAGTTTTAAAGTAATGCCAAAACTACCCATTTTATCTGCTTCTAATAATTTGCAGTCGGTATTTTATTACTTATATGTATATCCGTTTAACTTAGACCATATAACACGGGACTAGCCTTTGCGAACCACCGCATACAAAAATATTCTGCCAGTTTTCATACAAGTGAAGGGGGAAACACAAAGACATATAAAATTTCATTGCATTTAAAAATGTATTAATCGACAAACGCGTAATGGCTGTTGTGTGTTAATTGTTATTGTACAGTCAACTACAATGCAATGTACTAGTTTAATCATATGAAATGATGTACTGATGTACAGGCTTTTCATAAAGCCAAAAGACCAAATGGTCATGTGCAATGGCAGAAAACAATGCTTAAGTAAGGCGCATCCTGTGGTTAGATGATCTAAGCCGTTTAATAATCTCAATACATAAGTAATATTCAATAATTTATTTTTCCTTGTGGCCCCGCGTACTCAGTGTTCTGTAAAAGATCACTGCAGTAAGTTACATTTACTATGGCCGGTCCTTAGATGGGTGACCACTTTGTGACATTTATTTGAGCGTTGCCGTGGTTCGGAAGGCACGTTAAGCCGTTGGTCCCGTTTACCTGTAAAATGGGTTTAAGGCCCGGCTTGAAAAATTTCAACAGCAAGCAATCGCAACCTGCACCTATTCATTTCAAGACTGCAATACGGCTCACCACATATTACGTGGTAAGGGACGAAACCAATGTTGAAAGGTGAAATGTGGGTATAAAATATGCCTCTGCCTACCCCTTCGGCGATTAAGGCGTGACTATTTTTCAGTTCTAGATGCATGTATGATGCAGAATTCTTTACTTTTCTCAATGACTTTCAGAAATATGCGGGATCCCGCAAATACCGGGATCCCGCGGGACTGAGATCTCTCAGTCCCGCAAATACCGGGATTTCAATTGCGTTGCGGGATTGCATTCCCTAGACAATACCCAATACCAGTATTGTTGCTCGAACTGTTTTTTTTTTGTAACAAGGTACCGAGCATAGGTAAATAGGTACCTAACGAAGATTTCATCTATCGTGACTTGGATTATTTGAATGTTCAGTTCTTGAATCGGATCTTTTATTCGACTTCATTCATTCTTCATCGAAAATTCGAAACCTTATTACATTACCAATTCTGTGACCGTAGCTCCACACTTCCTTAATGTGCTTCCTTAGTTTGCATCATAAGATCCCTTAAAGGTCTATTGTTAAACATCCTTTTAGCCCTCATTTTTATGCTAGTCTTGTAAATGCACTCGCATGTATATTGAGATTGTAGAATCAAATACTTGGCACACTTGTCTTTTTCATTTTGGCACGACAATATTAACCTATAAATTGTCACATAATTAGATCTATTCCTAACATTCCGTTGACATTATCATTAAATTCACGCAATAAAATGCTAAGTGCCGCTGTCGTACCCAATTTATTATGTCTGTGTTAATTTTTTTTAGAATTCCGTACGAAGAAACCCTTGGTATTCTATTAGTCTGAGCCCTTTGTTTCGTCCTTTCGGTCCGCCTGTCCCTTGTCTAGGTGACGTCAGGTTTTTGGCATGAATAATACGTATTAGTCACGCCGAAATGAACTTCCGGTCGAATGTAGATAGAGCGATCCTGAGGATATCCTTCCGAAGGCTTACCCGGAGATCCGAAAGTCCTCAAACCATAGGCAGGGAACGTGTGGTTTTTAGTCGGTACGAGCACAGTATGTAAGAGTTCGGCATAGCATGCATCTCGGATTTTCCACACGTTGAAAAAACCCAAATGGAAGGACATAAAATCATGATTCTCTTTTGTTTACGATAGCCACAGGGCGGAAACTCCAGCTTGAATGTGTGCATGTGATCAATAAAATGTAAGCAAATAGTCCGTCAACGCGCACGTCAAGTCTTTTTTTTTTTACATGAGGGAAAATCCTCAGAGGATGTTATGCCGGACTCTTACCGACTAAAAAACCTCACGCAACGCCCAACAGCCTGTGGTTGGGAGCCCCGGGTAAGCCCTCGGAAGGATGTCCCGGGAACGCGCACGCCTAGTCTACTCTACTGCTGACAGCTGTGGCGCGACAGGGAGTTGCCGATCTGTATGTAATACTACTTCAGGAGGTTAAGTATTTATTTTCGCGTCTACCTCATAGCGCAGGATATCGTTGGATAGGTCTTTCAAAATGCGCCATCCGCCAATATAATAAGTACATACCTATTAAAACCATTCGTCGATTAGGGGACCCGTTTGTGAATATGAAACTCGCAATTGCAATGTTTCCCCCTTCTATCTGCTGAACTGGTTCCGACGAAATTAATTTCTGGCACTAACACAACAAAACAAAATTAAAAGGACACATCATCTTAGATAAGTATTCTTTACAAGATTACGACGTTTTAAAGTAAAAAAAACTGCACAGCTACGGAACCCTACATTGCATGCAAAAGTTGGTCGAATGCGTTTGGGGTTACCAAACGCATTCGACCAACTTTTTAGAAAGTACCTCAATATTTCATATTAACCTGATCTGCGCCTCGAGCACGAAAATTGACGGCAATCGTATCGTAAAGGTATCGAGTCCACGATACGTAAACAGACAACGACGTTAAGCAGCAGCACGAAGCACTAACGCTATCGTTTCGAGCTCCCGATACGATAACGTCAGTGACGTCATCCTAACGTAAATAGTGAGGCACTCGTGAGATTAATTAGACGTTCAAAAACTAAATTATACTATGAATATCTTATTATTTTCAAGTAAAAGGTCTTGTATATTGATCAAATCAACAAAAAATGGTTGCATGATTAAAGAAAATACGTGATTAAGTTACGGGAGATTATAAAATGCTTTAAGTTTTGAAAAATAAAACAATATGTGAAAACATTTTTATAAAATATGATTTCCGAACGACACTACTTCTCTTCTCTCCATTGACAAGGTCAAGTTTGTTTTGGTTATACATTCTTGAAGGTTAGACTTACTTTAAAAATCATGGATTGTGTTTATAATGTGAACAAGGTCTTTTTCCCTAATTCTGGGAGTTGTTGTGCGAGTGAAAAGAAAGGATGCAAAGTTCGCTATGTAGGTATAGTGTTATTGGAACTATGCCCGCTTGGAAGACGGCTAGTATCTAGTCTGCCCCAAAGAAAACTAAAAAAGGTGTTGAATGAAACTGTTGTTAAAATCGGACACCATACCCTACGGTGTATGTATGTGAAGCTTTACTTATGTACATAGAAATAAAAAGAATACGTAAATTTATCTTATCTTTTATTCAAATAAAGCATCAATAATGGTCCTTCTATATCTTGTTTACATAAAAAATTCGGTAATCACTGTACACATATCAAACATTAGAACATTTCGTCAATAAAAATGCTTTCTACATTGAAATAATTGATCCATTTCCTTATGAGTTCCATCAATATCACTGTCAGCCATACATAGATTCTCGTTGTTAAACTCGTACATTTTGAAGTAAATTTGCACCAAGAACGTATTAATTATGATTATATGAGTAAAGTGGCGGTCTTTGCACTCTAACACAACACTAAATAAACACGAAATACTTTAAAAATGGGTTTAAACGTGGTTTGTAAAGTTTCGATGCTTTTCACACCAACAAATTTTAAGTGTATAAAAATTCGTCTTACTCGATAGCCAGCCTTCGAAATTTACGTTACCGTATGTCAAAATGTATGTTCGTGCTGCCAAGTTTGTTTATAACGTGTCAAATATCGAGGATATCGAGTACTCGACGCTACGCTTGCGATACGAAAGTAAATTAAAATCATTCGTGTTACCAAATTTAGTTATCTTTACGCACGATAGGGGCGCTGTACAAATCTCATACAAATTTTTGTCGATGACGATACGAATACTTTTTCGCAATTATTCGTGCTCGCCCCACTGTTCACTATTCTGCAAGTTGAGTACGCAAATTGTAAAAAAATCACCTACACGCCATTACCAGAACCTGTCCTGTGAAACAGGCGGAACCTGAATGAGCTCAGGAGTAATCTAAACTTGTTTGACAAATAAATTGACTAAAGACTGTTGCGAGAATAATGTTATTTCTACAGTCGTAAACTTTACAAGGCACCATTAGTGAGATATTTTTAACATTTTTATCAGCTTACGTAATTTAAGTAAGTAAGTACCTAATGGATTTGTGTGCAGTTTAAAAAAACATCGCTAAAGCCTTACTTGGTTCTGTTGAGTGTTGTGTTGCGAGTGATCGGACATTCGCAGAGGACACTAATTATGAAACACTAGCGGACGTCACGTGGTTTCACCCGCGTAGTTCCCGTTCCCGTGGAAATACGGAAATAAAATATAACTTATGTTCACCGCAAAGAGTTTAGCTTCCCAACAGTGAAAGAATTTTTCAAATCGGTCCAGTAGTTTCGGAGCCTATTTGATGCAAACATAACAATCAAATCTTTTCTCTGTATAATATTAGTATAGACAATAGATAACATACAATCACGCCTATATCCCCGAGGGTCTAGGAGGATATGAATTGTAGACACAGACGTGTCCACTTGTTTTGTTGATTCCACCAAAGTTACTCCTGTTAACGGGCACTCATGCATTAGGAAATTTATATCTAGGTATTCCAATATCCAGAAAAAATATTAGGTATACCTCCACAGATACAATCTCTGTAGTCTGCTGTAGTCCAAACAAAAACGTATTAAAAGCATTTACGAAATCTTTGATAAGAACACACATGTGTCTCTCAGCATCCAGAGCAGATATTTTAAATGCGCAGTCTGTTAAGTAGCACTTGTAGGAACTCCCCGTCCCAGCAACATTCCTAAGGAACTCGCAAGAATCTTAATAAGCAAGACTTTAAACCAACCACTCAGCCAACCAGACTACCTAGACGGAAAAGCTAGATAACCAGAAAGATCTGTGTGAAATTATGCTTTATGCCGTGGATGTGGGCGTAAGAAGTATATTATACTAGCTGTTCCCCGCGTCTTCGACCGCGTAGAAGTCGTTATCGCGTAAGAGTCGTTATATCGTAAAATCATAACCCTCCTTTTGCGCAGTCGGTTAAAAAGTAGCCTATATCCTTCCCAGGGCTTCGAACTATCCCTATACTAAATTTCATCTCAATCGCTCCAGCCGTTATGGCGTGAAAGCGTAACAGATAGACAGACAGACAGACAGAGTTACTTTCGCGTTTATAATATTAGTAGGGATTAAATTCCTCTACAAACTTGGAGATATTCGGTAGTCAAAAGCTTTGGTGAGCTGTTTCCATGAACGAGTATCCAAAGCACTATTTGAAAGGATTCTACCAAATTTAGTATTCCCTGTTACCCCCCTCTACCAAAGTAGATGGGGTCACAGTGATACAATGTTCCTTAATGTTCTATGTCCAACCATAAAATACACGTATTTGAGTATTAACCTACAGGATTGGCATTAATTAACCTACAGGACGCAGGTTTTATAATTCTCGTTGCGTAGTGTGCGTACAGTAGTGCCGGTAAGCTGGTTGGCTGGGTTGATTGAAAATCTATACAATGAGCGGTGGCCATCGTAAATGGTATCGAATATCCGGTGCGGGCTGGCGGCGCTTGCGACCGATAGCTCGTCCGGTGGCTGCGTGCGTTGTGATCCTGATCACTAGAAACGACTAAATATAGGCAATCAAAAGAAATAAAACAAGTAGGAGTGATGTTTGCTGGAAGCTGAAAATCTACTTATGTGAAGTGAAGTCAATGTACTAAATCGTCGCTGCGCTTGCAAAAGTCGCTATGTATTTTTAACCTACTTTTCAGGAGGAAGTAAAAACCGATTTACTCGAAATATAATTGTGATAGAGAAAGTACCTACATATTTTTTTTATAATGTAAATATTATATTTACGTTGTGGAAAATGACTTTTAGAAAGATGACGTTTAAAACGAAAATACCAAAAAACTAATACTGTGAATCTGACACATAGCTAAAATTGTTTGGGTCACAAATATCGCCATGTGTTGTTGAGCACATAGCGGGAACAAATAAAACATAATTCACGTTGTTTAATTGCACATAGCTATTTAATAAAAGGTGTCAATTGAAAATAATATCAAATTTTATTAAGAAACTATGGCAAACATGGTGTTCTCTGCCATAAAACTCTGCTGCCTTGATGTGTGAGGATGTGTTGTACGCAATAAAGGCGCCGAGGAAGAAACGGGAGAGCAACAGTTCTCTCCCGTACCGCAGCAGAAGCACTGGTCGCTGGAGTTCCCAGAACGATCTCCATCACTCTGGGCTGGCTCCTACCATATCCTTTTTTTTTAACGTGAGGGAATATCCTCATAAATGCTAAGCCAGACTTTTACCGACTAAAGAACCTCACGTATCCCGCCGAACAACCTACAGTTGGGAACTCCGGGTAAGCCGACGGAAAGATACCCCAGGACTCCCAACAGACCTACCACTACCACTGCGACCTCACCAAGGGGGGTGGGGATCAGGTGCTATCACGCGTCTTTAGGGGCTTTTTGGGTGCTATCCCGCTTCTTAGGGTGGAGTGCGTGAATCCCATACGTCACGCTGACATCTATAAGGACGGTGGCCTGCTTCAGTAAGGACAGTGGGCAGCCCCCTTACCGTTCTCAGGACCCCGGCCGATAGTCTTGGGCGAAGATATGTCGGCGGCGACCCGCTGACTGTGGAACTCGGGTGGGAGAGTTCTCTCCCGTTCCCAAACCTCTCCAAACTCTTTCACGAGCATGACCTGCTTGCAGAAACAGGCAGCGCAGTCCCACTTACTCCCGCTAGGGTTCATGGCTCGTACCATGGTCTACAGCGAGAGATCCACATCTAGACCTGCCACGAGATACTTCCAGCCTAGTAAGACGTGGTTTCCACGACAACCGTGGCGAAAGGTCGCCGCAGCTTGGCGACCACGGCTGGTGAGGGTGCCTGGGATTTCCTTTCGAGAGTGCACCAAAATCCCTGGCTACATACAGCTGGGTATAAGACTACGAAAAGGCGAGCTGTCCTAATTATTTACCTCTACCAACTCCTTTAAAGCAACCAAAGAATATTACTATTTTTTAAGGAACCCTGGTAGGTATGCAAATGTACGTACCACCTATAATACTAGTAGTTTTAGATACTTGTCTGTAAATGTATGCGACTGTTGTGCTAAGATCCCGTAAGGAGGTTGATTCCCGATTAGACTCAAATATTTGTGTGATCTAAAAAAATAATGGCTGAAAAAGGAATGAGTGCAGAGCTCGGATTTTTGAGCAAGAAATTTTAGAATGAAACGTAAAAGGGTCCTTTATGAGAAAAACAGGCTTACCTAAAGGAGGTCATGCTTGTAAAAGAGGCGATGGAAGTAGCAGGCTATGGAGAGGCATGGTGAATCTCCGGGTATTGGCCTAGACATAGCTAAAGCCTTTGACAGGGTATGGCATGCGTCGCTTTTTTCCAATTTGCCGGCATACGGTCTATCGTCTCAGTTGTGCCGCTGATTGGCCAGCTTCCTGCACGGGCGACGTGTATGGGTCCTCTGTGATAATCAGGCTTCCTGCTTTCTGCAGGAATACCACAGGGATTGGTATTGTCCCCAACTCTCTTTCTTCTGCATATCAATGACATGCTGTCCCTTGGGTGCACTCATTGTTATGCGGATGATAGTACCTACTCTGCATGGGAGTTATTCTGGCCGTCCAGCGGAGGGGCGAGGCGACGTGGAGGGGAAGAGACGACAACTCGTGGCGGATCTCGACCGGGACCTGGGCCGCATTGCCCAATGGGGTTCGGACAACCTGGTCGAGTTCAATGCCAGAAAAACAGGCGTGTGCGTTTACAGCTAAGAAGTCCCCATTCCTACCCCTACCCTCTCTTCAGAGCATTACGGTTCCACTAAAGGACAACCTGGAGATCCTCGGTATAGACGTCCGGCGTGAACTCAATCACAAAAACTACATAGAGAGCTGTATTGGGCTGGCCTCGCGGAAACTAGGAATTCTGAATAAGGTGAGACGATATTTTACGCCACATTAGAGATGTTTATTGTACAAGACGCAGATTCGCCCCTGCGTCGAATACGGTTCTCACATTTGGGATGACTTCACGAGGTACTTACTAGACGCACTTGCCGCTATGCAGAGACGTGCTATCCGAATAATTGGTTGTCCTGAGGTGACGGGAGGCCTCGAACCGTTAGCGCAGCAAAGAACGATAGCGTCCCTGGCTACCTTCTACCGAATGTATAACGGTGAATGTTCTGAACAGCTCTTCAACCTGATCCCACCCTCTCCTTTCTCGAAACAACGCGTGCCGGGCACAGGTGCCACTCATACACAGTGGAAAGAACTTTCGCCAGAACGGAGCGTTTTAAAAGATCGTTCCTCTGTCGAACTATAAAAACACGGAACGATCTGCCCGTGTTTCCCTCATCTTACAATCCCGGGTTCTTTAAGAGGAGCGTGAAGAGGCACATCACAGGGCCGCCAACTTGAGGACCACTAAGAAACTATATAACACGGGTATTAACGCGATCATACCTTATAATTGAGGCTTGACATGATCGCGTTAATACCGGTGTTATATAGTTTCTTAATATCATACAACGCGAAAGTTAGTATTGAGGACCACTGTCAGAAGTGGCCGCCATATAAATATCCAAGAAGACTGGTAAATTTCATAGAAAAAGATAGCTATGTGACACTTGAAAAGATAGATTTGTGCAATGCGCGATGTTTCAGGTCAAATATTGTACACCAATATCGCTCCGTAAACACATAGCGGGCGCAATTCCGCGCAATTATTTTGTAGGCGCAAAAAGTATTGATTTCACATAGCTATTTTCTGAAACTCCGTTAATATTAGGTTTTTTAACATTTCGGTTTTTGCACCTTGTGCGCCTTGAAATAAGGAACAAAATGGCATCAAAATCTAAAATTCGAAAAAAATCACATAGCGACTTTTGCAGGCGCAGCGACGAAATAAGGTTAAACAGGTTCTTAAGTCGCAGCAATTGTGTATATTGTGCAGGATGTTGGATGGTTCCTTGTTGCGTGAAATAGTCTTTGCACCTATGGCACAAATTAGAGATAGTACAGATGGAATGTATGCAATTTTTTTTCACACCTACCCTCTGCTACACACGCTCGCGCACAAATCAGTACCTATCGAAAATTCGGTTGAGAACGCCTGACCTCGTGTCTGTGAATGTGTTGTCTATGTGTGCGTAGTGTCTGTGATTGAGTTGTCTATGTGTGCGTAGCCTCAGCGAAATAGTCTTCGCACCTATGGCACAAATTAGAGATAGTACAGATGGAATGTATGCACTTTTTTTCACACCTACCCTCTGCTACACACGCTCGCGCACAAATCAGTACCTATCGAAAATTCGGTTGAGAACGCCTGACCTCGTGTCTGTGAATGTGTTGTCTGTGATTGAGTTGTCTATGTGTGCGTAGCCTCAGCGAATATAGTATGTAGGTTTCCATCTGTACTAGATATCTTTAATTTGTGCCTATGGAACGATTGTGCATAGTACCAAAGATAATATAATAGTATTACATACAGATCGGCAACTCCCTGCCTCCCACCGAGTAAGCTTCCCCATCCCCCACCAAAATTTAAGTGTCGTTTGCCGTGTCAGTACTTGAGAGAGTGTCACTGCGTTGCATTACGTATTACTACCTACGTACTTTGTGCTATTGCTTTGGTTTAATTTGTGCTTAGCCGAGGGTAGACTTGAAAAAACAGTAAGTACCTACATACATGAGATTGCGTTCTGTTCCTTATTATTTAATTTCCATAGATAGTGTCCCTAGTGTACTCACACACACATTCAAGCATTCACATTACGTGTATATTAGTGTGGGTGAAAACGAACATTTTTGTATGGAGTTTCCACCCTGTGATAGTACTGAGCAAGAGATATTATGTGGGTAGGTAGGTACCTACACATGTAGCAGAAGCACAGACCAACGCTCCCGGGGCAGATTGGGCTAGGTGACCACTATCACTATAGTATTAGAGACAAAGATGTATCACTTTTATTGTGGGGAAACGATCTACCTCCTAATTAAGCTCTTTGACTTCTCTCTATGTGCCATGCTAATGGGCCATACCATTGGTGATTGAAATATTAAAAAAATGTTCTGTGCCTGCTCTTAATCGACAACCTCGTTCCACTCGAAAATTAAATGAATTATTAATTCTAGCTGTTGCCTGCGACTTCGTACGCTGCATTTTATATGTGATTCTTTAGATTGATTATGAACCGATTGACATAAAACAAACACTGAATGTTAAGTGGAGCAAACCGCAACGCAACAAAGAAAATTGCATTAATTGCATCGCATTGCAATCGGTTGAGCGGTTGCTGAAAGCGTGCCCAAACGTACAGACAAACGGACAGTTACGATTTTATTATTATGTATTGATTGATTGATATTGATTGATTGATTGATTGATTGATGATGATATTGATGGTATGGTATTGATATTGATTACCTAGATTTAGTCAGAAAGGACTTTTTAGGACAACAAGTGTAACAAATCAACTTGACAACTCACGATAAGAATCTACTAGTAAGTAATATGGGTAGTACCACCATATCGAGTAAATTTTATGGATATGTCAAGATCAGCCATTGCCCAAGGTCGATAAACTCTGCTCTACTGAGGCTGGAATACTTTGACGTTTCTGTAATAGGTGCTTTAATCACTTCCACTCATGCTCTTGGACTATCTGGCGCCGCGTCGCGTTTAATATCAAGTACCTAGTCGTTAAAAGAATGTAACCGATAAAATTGGTGAAGCTGTGCTGTAGGTACGTCAGGAGCATAATAACCTTTTAGTTCTTTACTGTAATCTTCACTAGAAAACTTTTTCACGTGCGACCTATTACGTAGGACATAAAACTATAAGGTGAAATGTGGGCGTATACTATGCCTCTGCCCTCGGGGATAAAGGCGTATGTTTGTGGAAATGCTTCATGGATGCTATGCCGAGCTCTTACCGACTATAACCACAGGGTGCCCTACCACTGCCTTAGGGCGAAACCCCGTGTAAGCCCTAAGGAGGTTTATGAAGGGTTGCTCTGCACCGCGAGTGTGACCGTAGCGCCTGGAGTTGCAAACCAACGTCCTAGTCTACGATTACTACTTTCAGTCAGGTGGACAAGTATGCCTGTCTGCCACCTCAGCGGTATAAAAAATGCTGTAAAGTAAGCTTGTCTGTTTGTTTAAACATGATAATCTCAGGCACTACGGGTTGGAGTTCGATAGTCCATTTATTGAAAAAGGCTATAGGCTAGGTACCTATATGCTTCCCGCTGAGATTAATAGAAGCGGAAGAGCAAAAAAAAATGTTATTCTTAATTTTCCCGTTAACCTCTTCAGCGGTATTAGGTAGTTTACATGTGTCAGGAGAGGCTTCACGTCGATAGCGTGGGTATATGAAAAATTTCAAGTTTTTAGGTCTCCTTGGACCTTTTAGGAAATGTTATTTAAGTATTACTTGATGAATTCACAAGATGAATGAGAGCTGCTTCGATACGAATATAAACATCAACAGCTTCCAACTTTCGAACACTCGTTGCCGCCATTACTGTAATTGTAGGTTATACGAAAGTTATGAAACTGCAACAAAAAAGCTTTTATAATGAACAACGAGAAAGGTCTCCGGACGCCAGAACTCTTGGAGTGTAAAGATTTAACCGAGGAAAGTCATTTTACCAGTTGGCAGAACAATGAAGACTGACACGCAGCGGGGTCACTAGCAATTACATTTTTTGTGGGGACAGTTTTGTTATAAAAAAATCAATAAAAAAACTATTGGTTAATTGGGTAAATCTATGTTTGCGACTTGCGTTCAGGCAGTGGCCCGTCTGGAAATCGCGAAGACCTTTGTTGGGCCGTTTTAAGAGACGCCTTTCTTTAACGTAAAAAAATCCTACATGGATGCTATGCCCTACTCCTACCGACTAAAACGACACGTATCCCACCTAACAGCCTACCGTTGGGAACCCCGGGTAATCCCTCGGAAGGGTTCCCCAGGACTCGGTCGAGGAACGCCTACGCATGGAGAAAAATCTTAAGTTGTGTGTCCCAAATCTACACAGTTTCTTTATTATGCAACTCATCACCACCATCGGCAGGCGTGCTCGATCTAACGAATGAGAATATATTGAAAAGTGGCACTATGAAAAGGGCTGAGCCCCATTGGCGTCTAGGCCAGAGCCCATGGGCATAGGCATAATATAGAAGACCAACCCCTGTTTAGTCTACTACCTGTTTCTTAACTCTATCCTGTCGTACCTAAAGGTTCTGATATTATCCTCTAAACCTTTAGAAGGTAATACGTATGAAACTAAGAACCGAATCTCAGTCGGAAGCAGTAACCTCCAGAAGTTGTCTTCGCTAGCCAATCAAGTTAAATCACTAGTTTTAAATAAGTATATGTATAGTTACTGTAACCAGTGAGTCACACAGTAAGAACACAAATCGACTCGTGCGCAGTTTCAGTAACCTAAAGCAAAAGGTCAAAGAACCTCGCCTTGAGAGATGAAAATTGCTTTACAAATGAACATACAGCTTTTTTGTGCTATCAGTATAAAAATTATTCCTCAAATTTCTCTTGGTAATCAATCCGTTTAAGTGAATTTAATTTTTTTAGTCTGAGTGAATTCGTTCCTTGTATGACATTAAAACTAGAAAAATATAGCTTAACTTACAGATACACCCCAGTCACTTATGTAAGCAAGTCTATACTTTCTTTACAACTAAAAGCTTTGAACTTCTCAGCGGGTTATCATGATGATAACCACACGAGGTCTTACATCCAACAAAAATAATCATAAAAATAACAAGTCTATTATTATAAACCTTCTCCATTTTTGGAAGTGATTGAGAAAACCCGATTATCAATAACTAGCTGACCCGCGCAACTTCGTTTGCGCCACATTATAGAGAGTATTACCTGTTCCCGTCGCATTTACTCCCGTCGCGTTGCGTTTACTCCCGTAGCGTTTCGTCATTAATATTCAATACTACGTGAGACAAAAGGAATAACTTTTCCCCCGTTTTTGAAACATTTACTAATACTGCTCCGCTCCTATTCGTTGTAGCGTGATGCTATAATATAGCCTATGACACTCCACAATATCGTAGCTTTCTATTGGTGAAAGAATTTTTCAAATCGGTTCAGTAGATCCCGAGATTACCCCTTACAATTTAACAAATATACAAACACACAAACTTTACTTCTTTATAATATTAGTATAGATTGGAATTGACCACTTATCTTAGAGTGGGTAATATTTACCTAGTTTGGTAAAAACATAAGAGTGTGCATTATAACCGTGGTCGTGAAACATTGACTCTTTGTCTTGCTCTGTTAGCCATATGGAACTGTTTTGGTGGACATCACTTGCCTCCGTAATAATTCGGACAAGAATCTTTTTTACATTACATCTATGTATACAAAAAAGAATAATTTACTTATTGCTTGTATAGAAAAAATAGATAAATAAATAAATATTCACGGACTTTTCACACAACGCTATCTGATCCCAAAGTAAGCTAGGAATAACCTGCTTGTGTTATGGGTATCAGACCACGGATATTAATACTTATATACTTTTAAATACATACGTATTATACATAGAAACACCCCGACTCTTGAGACAAACATTTTTGCAGATTTATGTGTCGTGATCGCCATAGTCACTGCAATTTAGAAGTGAAGATGTCTGGAGCAGCAGTCAGCACAGCTTTTAAAAAATCTACCACCAACCAATATATCTACTTATTATGCCTCACTTTCGCAGATATTTTCTTTTTCCTACGGAGAATTTCAGTCCTTTGGCAGTCTTTCATTTTTTTATCAGTTTTGGTCCCTTTTCAAGAACTTTAATCGATTAAAAAATGGGACAAACGCGTGATGATGATGATGACCTTAACATGATGCTTTAGTTTATGCTAAAATGAGAGAGTTCGTAGTCAAGACACAACAATCGTTGCTAACTGCTAACTAGATAAGTAGAAATAACCACGTGGGTGTTTATTGTTCTGGTTCCATATCTAGTGAAAGCCGAACCCAAGTCGGTTCTAATGAATCACTAATGCGTTTGCTGCCCACTTACCTACCGCTTCCGCTGCAGTGACCCATTTTCACAATACCCTAGAGCTAGACGCAGTCGATTGTCAGTAGTTCATTATATTCAAACCGGTTTTGTAGATTGCTTCGATTTTCGTCCATCTGCGCTATTGAATGGATACTGAACTATGTCGTCATTGCACTGTGGTAGACGCATGTGTGTATGTTTGTATTTTAGTTTTGAAAGGTCTAGAACAATGTTGCCAAATTCTGTTAGTTACGTCTTCAAACTTCAATCGATGAAACAATAGAGAGAGTCTAGGTATAAGCTACTGCTATTTGATCTTAAGAAAATAAATCCTGCAGGAGTAGAAATAATTTACTCCTAAATAACGAACAGAATCGCTATGGATGACATGACGATCGGAGAGGGTTTTATTGGTGATGAGGCTTCTCTTTTGAGGCTATACTATCCATATTCCAACCATGAGGGGCATCGAATAACTTTAATGTGTTCGACTCTAATGTGCCCATCTCACCTTAAGCTCTAATGGGGTAAAAACCGCAAAGCGTTGCTCTTCTCAAAATAGAGGTAATTCACAGGCGAAGTTTTAGTCCATTACAGATTTACAATTTTAGTTTACCTACCCAGTTACCTAACTTACCAACCAGTTTCATTTGTGTGGGCATACCGCCCACGCTATACTAACTCTCACAGACAACTAATCTCAGAATATTTTTATGTCTGTATAACAAAAATCGCCGGTATGACAGCAACTTCTTGAAAACAGGAAATTGTTTATCTGGTTAGGTAAGTAATTTATGAACAAAATGCGCTTATGTGTAAACTATCATATACAGGAGGAATTTTTGAAAAGGGCTTGGACGGCCAATTCCGAAACTATAAGGAATAGCTAAAAATGCTCAAAGGAGTCACGAGCCCGATTTTGATAAAACTTTAAACGTCATCATTAGATTTTTAAAAAACCAATAATCCTAGCTGGGAATCGAACCTATTGATTTTGAAAAAAAAAACACACCCTTTATATTACGCCATATGATAGTGGCGCTGATAAGGATCAAATTCTGCGAAGTAATGATATACGGCAAATATAAGGAAAGTTTAGAATTTTGATGGAATTCATATTTCTTGTACCTAAATTTGGTATCATAATTTATTTCGTTCGACATTCTAGAATAGATCGTAACTATTCTGTGTTTTAAATCATGCTCAGAATGATTTTTTGGAGAATATTCTAAACGGAATCAATAACATTGAATGCAGTACGATCGTTGAGGTCTCGAATCCAGCTATGTATTGAAAACAATGGTCTACATTTTGAACAATTAATCAGTTAACGTAAGAAAAATAAGAAAGATGAGCACTTTCCCTTAGTATGCCGTATGTCATTACTTTCCAGAATAAGATCCTTAATAGCAACACTATCGTATGGTGTAATAATATAGGGTGTGTATTTTTTTTCAAAATCAATGGATTCGATTCCCAGCTAGGATTATTAGTTTTTCAAAAATCTAATGATGAGGTTTTAAGTTTCATCAAAATCGGGCTCGTGACTCCTTTGAGCATTTTTCGCTATTTCTTGTAGTTTCGGATTTGGCCATCCAATCCCTTTTGAAAAATTCAGCCTGTATACTATCGCGGGCTAATTAAAGCAGGACCAGGTAAGACGAACTAACCACCTAAAGGGTAGGTTGGACGTTCAGCTGTGGATGGTCATAAGCTGATTTGATACTATCAAGTTTGAAAACTTAACCCAGTTGATGTAGGTATGTGTAACATGAAGTAGATTTGAGACCACACAATGAAACCTCCTGTACTCTACAGAAAGTAGGTAAGTTCCTACTAAAATTATAATTATCTCTGAGTAAAATCGATCTTATGTGATAATGTCCCAGACTCCCAGTGCCAAATGGAAGAAGAAAGTCGCTCCGTGATTGTTCATGAATCTTCTTACTTCTTAAAACGTTAACCATTATACCTATTTCATACGAAGTGGAAAAATTAAATGGCTACTTAAAAATACATTTATTTGCACGTAGGTGGGTATGTATGTATATTGTAACTTTTGTTTTCATTATCAGTAAATTGCACTCATAATGAGTAAAGCGAATCGCGAAGCAAGTTACGTAACTTAGAAGTTATAAGTATGTTTTAGAACATAGAATTTTAAAATATACTACACGTGTTCTGATTGTAAATTATGAAATGTGTTTCATTTCATGCAGCCTTCGCCGCCTGCAGTAAATTGCTGGTTTCCTGGTTGTTAAAAAGGCTCTAATATCTGAATAGAAATTCAGATACAGAGCAGAGCCTTTTTCAACCAATTGTATCGTAATCATATTAGGTGTGGTCCTTACTACTTAGCAAATGATTTTAATTCGTTGTTCAAAACAGCAGCACTATGTCTACAATTTTCCACACTTGAATTCTTATAATTCCTCGAACTCAACCAGTATCGCCATTTCCTTATTAAATTTTGTGGTGACGCATACTTCTTTTTATATCTTACGTTATCGACTTTTCGTATGACGATTGAATGGCAAATGCGGAAAATTATTAATTCTTTGAATATAAGTAGTTACAGTTATTTCATTGTCCAAAATTACATGTTATCCAGAAAAAGAGATACGCTTCATTTATAATGAGAACAACTGTCACTGCTTTATGCTCAGAATGTTTCGTCGTAAGAATTCTGTACTTAAATGTAAAAAAAAACCTAGTTTCATTTTTTAAAACTATGTCTCTCTGTGCAAAAGTAGATGGACCGGACGGAATCTGAAATTTGATAATTGCCAGATCTGGTTTGGAAAAGTACTCATAGGAATACAGACAAAACGTCTCGCTAGTTATTATAAAACGTGATGGTGAAATTTGCATCATGAGAGCGGATTCATTGTATGCATATTTACCCAATTTCACAACAAATTTACAAACCGTCCATAATTATAGGCACTGCACTGCAATAATAAATGAAATGTAACCTAATTATTCTCTTTTGTGTCCATTGAAGTGCAAATTAGGATGAACGAACATTCGTAGTGAATTCGTTGCTGTTGTTGTGACACATAGTAATTGAAATAATTGAGATAATCCACGCAGGATACTGGAGCGCCGGAATTGCTTTTTGAGGACAATCTAATTATCCTCTATCGCCGTAATTATACGCTGTATGTATAGTGTCTTGTATTCTATTCCAGTATTTTTATTATCATCTCAGCAGTGACATTGTCATTAATCAAATTATTATACCGAAGCCTACCTGGTAAATCACCTATTTTGGAGAAAACTACATGGAAATCAATAGTATTCAAGTTTACTCATCAGTTATCATAATACACGGACAGACGCGGCAGAGAGCGATTCATGATCACAGTGCAATTTTGTGAGCGAGATGTTGCAGCAGATTTCATCATAACCTGTCACGTCAGCTACTTATCGTATAGTTCAAAGTTGATTGATTTCACTTACACAGATGGTTGTGTCACTTTTCCATAAAATAATGTAAACCATCATCTACCTCCTTGAGACAATTATGCCCATAGTTGGTATCTTATGTCAGTCCTGATTAGGGAATGCAATACCGGGATACCGGGATCCCGCAGTATTTTTGCGGGACCAGTCCCGCACGTAAATCGTGCGGGATCCCGCGGGATTAGCGGGACTGTGCAAAGGTAAACGTCATGTCTTGTTCTGTAGGCGGAAGCGCGCAAACTGATTCGGTTTGAGTAAGTTTTTTGTAATTGTGACGTAATATATAACCTATTAGCGTACTTATTGGTTTTTAGTGATTTAATCAGGGAGATTTGACTTTTCTTGTACTACAAACTGTTAGAAAAGTATTCAATGATCTCGTACATTGCTTGCTGGCTATCTGACATGTAAAGTTAGGAGTCTTTTGGCAGACAAGAATTTTGACATGCCATGTTTTTTGAGCAGTTTTAAAGTAATGCCAAAACTACCCATTTTATCTGCTTCTAATAATTTGCAGTTGGTATTTTATTACTTATACAAGTTGTAGATCTGCATTTGTGCAATACTTGCACACGTGACTCTACTGCCTACACTCGTTAATATTTCGTGATAAATAACATTTTTTTAGTCCTTTTTTTTTAGAACAAATGCAGATCTACATGTTGTATGTATATCCGTTTAATAATCTCAGTACATAAGTAATATTCAATAATTTATTTTTCCTTGTGGCCCCGCGTACTCAGTGTTCTGTAAAAGATCACTGCAGTAAGTTACATTTAGTATGGCCGGTCCTTAGATGGGTGACCACTTTGTGACATTTATTTGAGCGTTGCCGTGCTTCGGAAGGCACGTTAAGCCGTTGGTCCCGTTTGCCGGTAAAATGGGTTGAATGCCCGGCTCAAAAATTCCAACAGCAAGCAGTCGCAACCTGTACCTGTTCATTTCAAAACTGTGATACGGCGCACCACATATTACGTGGTCCGAAATCTTGAAAGGTGAAATGTGGGCTTATAATATGCCTCTGCCTACCCCTTAGGGGATTAAGGCGTGACTATTTTTCAGTTCTAGATGCATGTATGATACAGAATTCTATTCTTTTTTCAATGACTTTCAGAAATATGCGGGATCCCGCAAATACCAGGATCCCGCAAATACCAGGATCCCGCGGGACTGAGATCACTCAGTCCCGCAAATACCGGGATTACAATTGTGTTGCGGGATTGCATTCCCTAGTCCTGATATGTTCGCCATATGGATTGTACCATCATTATGAAGAAATTCTAACTAAATAAAATAGGTATACGGGAAAATGATGCTGAAGGAAGGCTTTTCATGTACTAGGTATTTACAACAGACCCGTATCTCGCTAATGTGTAAAGGTGTAAACCATTCCCGTGTAGTAGGTATGTGGTGAGCGACATCGATCGGCAGTCAATGTCGGCCTTCCCGGGTTTGTTCGAGGGTTAGTTATCTATATAAAAACAAGAACTGACTGACTGACGATCAACGCACAGCCTAAACCGCTGGGTCTAGAACCATGAAATTTCGCACAAATGCTCCTTATGTCACGTAGGCGAGCAATAAGAAGGGATTTTTGGAAATTCAACTCCTAAGGGGGTAAACAAGGGTTGCAAAGTTTGTATGGGACAACGTGATTCCTTGGTCAGATCTTCTTCAAATTTGGCATACAACATCTTTAACTGAATTGATAGGGGACGTGTTTTGTATTTTATTGAAATTTGTCTTTTATCATGGTTAAAATGGGGTAGAAAAAATTTTTGGGGGGAATTGCCCCAAAGTTCATATTAGTACTTCTTAGTCGGTACTTTTTAATTTTTTTTTGACACATGTTTGATAGCTCAATACGAGTTTTTAAAAAAATGGTGTCAATTTATGTTAAATGTCAAAAAATCTAATAATTTTATAATGCTAAATTTATTGATTTTTGCCCTTCAGTATGCGGAATTGCCTTCATATTTTGTATGTCAAAAATACATTTGTGAGAAGAAAAACATGTGCATGACTGGCTAGGAATTATGAAAGAACAAGTTATAGGTAAGGTGTACACGGTTCATCCGAATAACACGAGAGTATTTTTATCAATCTTCGCTTACTTTCTTATTTTATACGGTGATAATACAAACGACCAGAGGCGTTAAAGATGAACATTTAGCGGATGAAAGTACGGGTTGCCTCAGCCTCAAAAGTCTGAAGACCTACATAATCCAGAAATACTAAAAATAAAGAAGTTAAGATATCAACTCCTAATCAAATGCAAAGAATCCTCTTTATACCAATTAACAAAGACATTAGGTATTATTTTTTGCAAAAATATAGATTTACTCTCAATACGTAACGTATGTTTTTATTTATTTAGTCAGAATTATAATCTACTAGCTGACCCGCGCAACCGATTTTGTGCAAACTTCACATAAACCATCTACTAAATAGTCCCAACAAACCCTAAACATTTGGATTGGATAGGTGAGCCCGTTCTTGAGTTATAAAATTACAACGAAAAGTGGCATTGATTTTTATATATATAGATACATGTAAAAACAGTACTGTTAAGTGCCAGCGGGCTGGCCACAGAAGACGACAGACGATGGCAGATGGATCAAACGAGTTCTAAAGCGGGCATCGCGACTTGGTCCACCCGCCAGGTGGATCGAGGATCTAGAAGAGGTCGCAGGCTGGATGCGACGAATTAGGAGGCCTACGTCCAGGAGCGTACATGCTGATTTGATTTATATAAAAACAAAAACTGACTTAAATTCTGATCGAGATCTAGAACCTTGAAATTAGATTAATGGCATAGGTGCGTAGAAAGAAACGGTTTTTAGGGTTCATACCCTTAAACGGGGTCCTGTTTATTCACGAGACTTCGGTGTCCGTTTGTCTGCATCTGTCCGAAATGAAGCTGTATCTCAGGAATCGTGATAGCTAGAGAGCTGAAATTTTCAGATGATATATTCTGTAGCCACTATGACAACAAATACTAACGCCAGAAAAGGTTGGTGGGGGATATTAAGAGCTTGCCTGACCCTAACCAAATCGCATGATTCACTGCCGCTACCCCCGCGCCCCTTTGCTACAGATCGCGCGCCATATTCACGCGGCGCCGCGTCAGTCGGTGACAGATTATAGTAACGCAAGTAGGGGCGGATCGCAACGCACTGGCGAACAATGAATAGAATGGAGTAGATATTAGTGTGAATAGTTTTACTCGGTTTTTAGTTTTACTTTTTTTAAAATAGGACCGTATTATACTGCCTATAAAAATAGGAGATTTTTTATAGAACTTTAAAATGAACAATTTCGCAATTCACAATTTTTATGTAACTTTAATTATATTTACTCAGCGCACGCAACGTATACTCTCAAAAGGAATAACTTTTCCCGTTTTCGAAACTTTATTCATAGTTGCTCCTATTCGTTGAAGTGTAATGTTATAAACCTGCCTCAACAAGCGAACTATCGAGCACCCAAACTCCGAAACATCATTTTGTGGATCACACGAACATTCGGCCCGACCCCAGAATAAAACCAGAGCATCAGCGCGGCCATCGGTTATACTAAACTAATGTTAACCTAAACCTATGTCTAAATATAGACTATTAATTAGATACTGTTAAATTATTGTTTCTTAGCCGTAAGATAAATTCAGATCAGTGAGGGTCTGAAACACAGGTTTGACATAAACCTAGATCAGACTTGTCGCACGTAAGCAAGATGGCCTACATTAGTTATTTACCTCTTTAAATTGTATTTTAAGCCGAATCGTATAAAATGTAATTATAATTGTCTAGTATAAGCATTAATAATTGTATTTAGTAATGTAGACCAGGCGATTTTTGTTTGTTTACGAGTGCAATCTATTTTGTAAAATTGATCAATAAAATTCTATTCTATTCTATTCTATTCTATACCACCGAATGCACCACCGCATCAAGGCGAATTATGAAGAACGAATAATCCTTTTTTACTGTAAAAGAACAATGATGAAAAATATACTATCCATCTATCTACCTTCACGCCAAATCCCTTGCGGGGTAGGCAGAAAGAACCGAGCGCCACACGGCACGGTCCATACACACTTCACTTGCTTCTTCAACTTTCATTTTTCTTTTCATGCATGCACGTCGGTACCTTCGGCTCTTGACACCACCTTCAACTAACACACGATTAATTTGGTCGTGGTAGGTGTGTCGTGGCCTTCCCCGACTCCTACGTCCATCCACTTTCGCGTTGTATATCTTTTTTGTCATTCTTTCATCACCCATTCGCTCCACATGCCGGAACCTACGATGGTTGCATGTCCTTCCTTACTTTAACACCGACACTCTCTTCCAGACCAACTCTCTTTCTTACATCTTCATTCCGAACGCGATCTGCGAGCGTTACTCCGTAGATTTTGGGTAGTACTCGACCGCGTTTATTCTACTTTCATGCGTTTCCTGCCATACCTAACTCTCGCTTCCATACATGAATGTAGGTATCAGCACCGCACTGTGTACTGCGAGCTGTACCTTTTGATTTAGGGTTTTGGTACCCAAAAGTTTGCCTAACGCTCCATTCACACTATTTCCCGCAGTTACCCTCCTTTCTACATCAGTGGTGTACCGTCCATACCTGCTTAATGCACATCCAAGATATACAAACTTATCTACCTGTTCCAGCACTACATCATTTACAGTTATCCTGGCATTCGTTCTGTCCTCTTCTCTTTCGAATATCATCACTTTCGTTTTAGTCGCGTTCAAATGGAAGCCTCTCATTAGACTATCATCTTTCATCGCTGTGACTAGAGACTGTAGTTCTGATGGCGATTCGGCTATGAGCACGGCATCATCTGCATACAGCAAACAGTTCACAAGTAAGTCACCCATTCGCAATCCAACATTCATCGATCTTACTCTCTTAAGACAATCGTCCAGGTACAGGACAAACAGCAGGGCCGACAGCACGCAACCCTGTCTGACGCCAATGTTGCCGTCAGACCAGGGAGACAGGCTGCCGCCCACCCGCACACATGCCGTACATCCCACACATGTAGACTACACGGCACGAAGCAGCGCACCATCAATCCCAAATCCTGGCAAGATGATGAGATGCCACATAATCCAAACACGCTTTCTTCTTTCTTGCTACGCAGGATTGAACCTCTGCATCCCACCAGGCATCACTTTCGAATGTTCATGTCTCTTTGCACTCGCACATGCTTCTTTTGCACTATCCACTATACTTTCTTTCATAATATTCCAGCATTCATCCACATCTAAGTCGGAAAGGCTCGCGTTTGCAAGCCTTTCACTGACTAAGCCTACATACATACTCCTAACGCTTTCATCTTCCAGTTTTTACTCTTTATCCTATCAAAGTCTCCGAGAGGGACACGCACTCGCCAGTGCCTCCACTTCTTGAAAAGACTGAATGAAGAAAAAGATACTAATAATACAATTTTTTTTTAACGTGAGATAAAATCCATCATGAGTGCTATGCCGGACTCCTACCAACTAAAAAACCTCACGTAACGCCCAACAGCCTATGGTTGGGAGCCCCGGGTAAGCCGTCGGATGGATGTTCCAGGACTTCTAACAGACCTACGGCCACAATTGCGGCCTCGCCCAAGGGGCGGTTCGGGTGCTATACCGCGTCTTTGGAGGGTTTCGGGTGTGATCCTGCTTCTAAGGGCGTGCGTGAACTTTTCACGTCACGATGCCGTCATGGGCCTGCTTCTGTAAGGACGGTGAGTAGCCCTCTCGCCGTCCTCAGGCCCACGGTCATGGAGGCCGATAGTCTTCAGAGAAGACATGTGCACATGGCGATATGTCTTCGCCCAACTGCGGAACTCGGGTGGGAAAGTTTTCTCCCGTACCCGCCCCACCGCCTAATTCAAGAGCATAACCTGCTCGCAGAGAGAGGCGGCGCAGTCCCACTTACTCCCGCTGGAGATCGTGGCTTGCACCATGGTCTCGAGCGAGAGTGTCTACGTCCAGACCCACTACAAGGACCTGGCGCTGTTGCGTCCACTACACCAACGTGAGGAGCGCTGTGTCACCGCAGCGGTCCTCGCACTGCTGGCACTCGGCCGTGGTTTCCCGGTGTCTTCGTCACAGATACCTACCGAAGCTACCGTGCCCGGTAAGTATCTGTGACAACCGGTAGGAGAGAGTACCGTGTCTCCTCTCCAGCAACCCGTCCATGACCGGTCTGACGGCCGCGATTGTGGCAAATCCCCCTTTGGTTGCTCTAGTCGCACCTTCCATGTATCCACGGTTTCCTGGTGGAGCAGGGACCGCTGGGCCTCGATTTCCCGAGACGCAGGCCTTTGGCCCAGCTCCAGCGTCTCCTTGCGCCATCTAAATAGTGACGCAAGGGCTCTCGCTTCCAGGTCCCATGGAGTGGTCCCGGCTAGGAAACATGCCACCTCACCTGAAATCGAGCGGTATCCCCTCATCATCCTGACGGCCATCGCCCTCTGCAGGCTCAGCAATCTAGCCACAGCCGTCAGGGTCTCCGCCCATACTAATAATACTATTAACGTGAACTTTGTTACTCAGAGGATAAACAAATGGAACTCTTGACACTTGTTTATTGTTCTGTGTAATCGATCAAGATAAGGGCGAAATCATTTGAGATGAAAACGTCGATAGAAATTTATTTGCGAAATATCTTTTGTCTCATATTTAAAAATGACAAATTTTGAGATACCTTTCACCAGTAAATTTTCATATTTACGCTTTCGAGTAGTTACGTCGAGAATGGATTTCTTGGTTGGGCCCGTGATGGCCGAAAGTTTTGTTTGTAATCCATCTTGGCATCCAGGAGTTAGGTCGTCATGAAGCCATGTTGAAGGTCAAGTCTAAGCAGGTTTCCATAGCCTGCCTCTGTTCACTTGAACGTATTACGTGGGACCAAGTGATACTTTTGGAATGTGACCGTGTATAAAGTCTTCAATTTTGTTTTTTATGAAATAAAAAACAAAAAAGAACTCTAAAATCTTTTTATTTATTAAATAATTAGCAATTTTAAATTTCATGGATTCATCAACAGGCTGTCGATGAATCTATGAAAAATTAGAAATGACTTCATTAGGCCGATAGAAACTACAGCTAATAAGAACAGTGCATGGCTTTAATCAGTTCAAGTCTGACACGTTTATAATGTCTTTTAGGTCCAGTGGGGTAATGGGGCTCATATAAATAACGTATTTTCAAAAGTATTTGTTGATATATTGCTGTTTTTTTGGAATCAGGTGTTATATAATTGCTCTTTCTTTTCACATCACTAAGCTCTTTTTAATAACCACGTCAATTTCTCTTAGGGGCATGTTTCGTGAATGTCTGGGATCCAACAATTCAGCCAGTAAGGATACAATCGAGATAAGAAGACTTAGAGTTTGAGGACCATGAAATCTTCCTACAATATCTGGTTTCGTTTATTTCGTTCTATTTTTATGGGGCGATTTTCACCTGAACAGGTAGCAATTAAACATTCTTTCCTATGACTAATATTAAATAAAATTAATATTAAATAAAATTGCCGTCATTCAAACAAATTCTTCAAAGGCATTTTGTATTGCCTCTTGGGTATTGAATTTATTTCCCGCCAAAAAGTTATCCAAATTCTGGAAATAGTAGAAGTCTGTATCGCAAGGTCTGGTGAGTTTGGCGGATGACAGAGAGCTTCCAACCTCAGTTCTTGCAACTTGGGGACCGTCTGCAGTATGAGGTCGCGCATTGTCGTGCAGGAGCAGCGGAGACGAGCGATTGATCAATGCTGTGCCAGCTTCACCATCAACGTGTTCAGTTCTTCACAGAACACATCTGCATCAATGCTCACCCCGTTTGGTAAAAAGCTGTGATGAATCACACCGGCGCGCTAGACCACCAAACAGTGACCATCACTTTTCTAGGGGTAAGTTTTCGTTTAGGGCAGTGTACGTCTTTAATTCGTCATTGTCGACCAAAGTCTTCGGATGACCGCGAGGTTCATTTTTCAGGTCGAAATTTTCAGAACGAAAGCGAGCAAACCAGTGCGAGCAACAGGTGGTGCGTTGGATTGTAGTGTTAGCTCCGTAAACGTCGTTGATGTTGCGTGCCGCTTGTGCCGCGTTGCTGCCACGACGATTCTCATATTTCATAACTAGTGGACGTCACGCGGTTTCACCCGCGTAGTTCCCGTTACCGTGGGAATAAGGGAATGAAACATAGCCTATGTTCACAGCAAAGAGTGTAGCTTTCCAACAGTAAAAGAATTTTTCAAATCGGTCCAGTAGTTCCGGAGCCTATTCGTTACAAACAAACAGACAAACAAAAAACAAAAAAACAAATCTTTCCTCTTTATAATATTAGTATAGATTAGTATAGATTACTCGAATTTTTAACGTCTCTACGATGACGAAAAAGATTGAAATGCGATGAAAACGTCACACTAATAAATAAACAAATGATTAATTTTGGAAAATGAATTCTATGTTTTTAAAATAAAATTAATTTGAAATTAGAATTCTTAGCCAAACAAAAATTGTTTTGATTTGAAATGGCCAGTACTGCAGAACGGCAATTTTCAGAGGTAATGACTTATTATTTGATTGTCCTCAAACCTGCCAAAACCATTGGTGTTTTTTAATTAACAACGAATTCCCCGTTATTATATTTCAAGAATAGTATCTTTTTAAATTTTTACAGCATCATCGTTTTTTTTTCGTTTAACGTGGGGGAAAATCCTCATGGATGTTATGTCGGACTCCTACCGACTAAAAAACGTCACGTAAGGCCCAACAGCCTATGGGTGTAAGGCCCTCAGAAGGATGTCCCAGGACTCCCAACAGACCCACGGCCGCCACTGCGGCCTCGCCCAGGGCTGGTTCGAGTGCTATCCCGCGTCTTTTGGGGGTTTCGGGTGTAATCCCGCTTCTAAGGGGGGGCTCTGCCGTCATGACGGCAGAGTGGCCTGCTTCTGTAAGGACGGTGAGCCCTCTCACCGTACTCTGGCCCCCGGTCATGGAGGCCGATAGTCCTCGGCGAAGACACGTCGACGGCGCCCAGGCTGCCGACTGCGGAACTTGGGTGGGAGAGTTCTCTCCCGTTCCCGCCCCGCCGTCTCTTTCACGAGCATAACCTGCTCGCAGAAAGAGGCGGCGCAGTCCCACTTACTCCCGCTGGAGAGCATGGATCGCACCATGGTCTCGAGCGAGAGAGTGTCCACGTCCAGACCCACCACGAGGACCTGGCGCTGTTGCGCCCAACAGCATCATCATTCAGTAAAAACTCATTTTTCTTTCATTAGTACCTTCAATAAAATGATTATTCTTTTATGTGAATCAACAAGTATTTTTGAAACAATAAATTTGTTTTGAAAATATCACCGGCAATTTTCTACTATTAAATCGAAAGTCTAAAGACAGTGTTATATTTTACATATTTTTTTTTAAAATACTTACACTGTCTTTTTTGTACTTGAACTAGCCGACTCCATTGTACCGACGCCGACGTGTCTTCGCCGAGGACTATCGGCCTCCATGACCGGGGGTCTGAGGACGGTGAGAGGCCCTCTCACCGTCCTTACAGAAGCAGGCTCATGACGGCAGCGTGACGTGAGCAACTCACGCACGCCCCCCCTTAGAAGCGGGGTCACACCCGAAACCCCCCACAGACGCGGGATTGCACCCGAACCACCCCCTGGGCGAGGCCGCATTGGTGGCCGTAGGTCTGTTGGGTGGGAGTCACGGGACTTCCTTCCTGAGGGCTTACTAGGGGCTCTCAACCATAGGCTGTTTTTGCGTTACGTGAGGTTTTTTAGTCGGTAAGAGTCCGGCATAGCATCCTACGATGATTTTCCCTCACATCAAAAAAAAAAAAAAGCCGACTCCATTGTTTTATGTTCCGTGCAATTACTTCCGGCACTGACTCGCCCGCACTTCTAGTAGTGGCGGTTTCTGGGTTTGGGTTCCGTAGCCAAATGGCAAAAACAGGACCCTTATTGATTCGTCATGTCTGTCTATCTGTCTGTCCGTCCGTGTGTCACAGCCACTTTTCTCCGAAACTATAAGGCCTATGTTGGTAAAACTTGGTAAGTAGATGTATTCTGTGAACCGCATCAAGATTTTTGTATAAAACGAGAAAAAAAGCAGTTAATTTTGGGGGTCCCATACTCAGAACTGAAACTCAAAATTTTTATTTTCATCAAACCCATACGTGTGGGTGGTATCAATAGATTGGTCTCCAAAAATGCTATTGAGGTTTATAACATATTTTTTTTCTAAAGTGAATAGTTTGCGCAAGGGACACTTCCAAAGTGGAAAAATGTGTGTGTGTGTGTGTGTGTGTGTCCCCTCTAACTTCTAAACTAAGAGAATGATAAATCTAAAATATATATATATATATATAATGTACATCGTGATAAAATCTACCGAAGAAAATTGGTTTGAACGAAATCAAGATGGTAGTTTTTTTTTAAAACGTCATTTACCGCAATTTTCGCCGAGAAAAATCACTACCACTGCGAACATCAATGAAAGTTACAACGAACTACACGAACTTTTATATTATGTTACTTGCTGCTACGGAACCCTTCATGGGCGAGTTCAACTCGCACTTGGCCGGTTTATTATTATTGTTCCTAGAAAGCGTCCATTTCAATTAGGCAACCTATCGAGCTTGGGGAGGTAAGACAGCAGTCGCTCTCAACTTTGCCAATGGGGATGAAAATTCAATTCATAGCTGCTGCTCCTGGCAGCCAATAAAAGCTGCGTCTGGTTTGAAATATGGTTGGGCTTGAAGGCAACTGGGCAGATGCTAATATGCAGATAAGGTCTGGGCCCCATGAAGATCTTCTAGGCCCAGGCCGACGTCACTTGAAGCAGTGCAGGTGCTGACTAACGAACGAGGTCCTGGTACAGGCATTCCGTAACGCCATTGGGAACTTAGATGATTCTCGGTGGCAACAATATTGAGGAGATAATATGCCAAATCATACCGACCTACTCAACACAAAAGTAACACCCTAGTTTCCACAAGCCATCGTGAAGAAGCTAAGTAAGATGAAGAAAATTTACATCGGATAGTAAACAATCAATACGGTTCTTAGCTTTTTATTTCTCTCATTCTACGAGCGAAAAACGTTTTTTATGTTCCTTTTTAGTCATTTTTTTGGTCTTTATAATATTTATAACTTTTATAATTAGTTACATTTATTATTTACACAAATTAAGATTTTATACACCTACAGCCAAGCCCCCCCCCCCCCCCTAGCTTGCTTCAGGAATTCAAAAGTTTTTTAATCGATCTATCGATGTCGTAATTGAGCATTGTGTGACGCAATCGGGCATAGGTCCACTTCCTACAAGGCGCGCAGCCAGACTAATCGTAATCGGTAGAGGGTAGCGCATACAGATTTCGTGAGGAAAGAAAGAGAGAGATAGCTTGGAGCGCGTTTAGCGAAATGATATGAAAGCTAAAAAACAGTTATTTACAGATAAAAAGAAAACTATTATAAATATTAAAAAAACCGACTAGTGTAAATGAAGTTTTTAGTATTGTCTTTCTTATACATTAAAAATAATATCCAAATAATAGATAATTATAGAGATCCAGCCTAAAGTTTAACTAAAACGAGGTGTTTTTAAAAATTAAAAGTATCGAGGTTTTTTTTAGTAATCGTGTTTTCAGGCTAGTAGATCTTTAGTTCATGAACTGAAGTTGCTTGTGTTGTAATCTTAGTTCATCAGACCTCACGAGTCCTGAGATCTAGATCAAGATAATAGTCTATTTGGCGTCATACGTCCTCTTAAGGGGGATTATATTTTGGTACGGAACCTTCTGTGCGCGAGTCCGCTTCGCACTTGTCCGATTTTTATACCACTAAGATGGCAGAGAAGCTTACGGTCCACCTGATAGTTGGTTACTGTAGCGGACTAATTCGCATATTGAACGTTTGCAACACCAGTGGCGCTGCTGCATTTCAACTCATATTTCCCTTGGCACTACCGCTTGGCACCCAGTAGAGTCACGGGAAAGTAAATTATCCCGTAACCCTACTGATAGTGCTTCGAATTAGGTTCGTTTAAAATAACCATTATAATGAAAATCAAATTAGTGCGAAAAGAATAGAAGTGACGGGGAACCTTTCTATTTCTTTCTCTCTTACGCAAACGAAGTTGCGCGGGTCAGCTAGTATTCAATAATAACCCAGGATGCCCTTAAATACCTAGTTGCTGTAGTAGGGTGCTCTTTTTATACTAAGTTGCTTGAAGCAACTCCTGTGAAAGAGTTCTTAACCAATTAATCGTCTAAGCAGTAATCGCTGAGGGCGTCAAAAATAGATCTAGCGCTTTACTTACTACCCTCGCATAGTAAAAATATTGTTTCAATCATTTTAACTTTCACAATATTAATTTTCCTTACTCCGAGATTCTTCTCTCTGTTGCTCCATATCTCAGTACGTACCTACACAAATTAGAGAAAGTACAGATGGAAACCCACAGACGTATAAACAGTAGTGGAAAACTAAGTACATCTAAATTCGCTGAGGCTAAGACACACATAGACACCGCTCACAAAGTTCACAGGAGTTCAAGAGATTTTCATAGTAGTTTTCAATACTGATTTGTGCGCGAGTGTGCGTAGCAGAGGGTAGGTGTGAAAACAAAAGTACATACATGAGGTTTCCATCTGTACTATCTCTAATTTGTGGTACGTAGCTGTGTTCATGACGTCATTAATGTAGAATTGCCTTGAGCGAAGCTATTCTATTTGCTTGTGTAAGTTGTCCTTAACGCCATACCTCCATAACCGCTTAAATAATTATGATACGAGTGTCATTATCGTTAAAACATGAGTCATGTTTTGTAATGCATTTAAGTACACTGACCTATGGATTTGATTGAGCTTATTATGACATACTAGCTGTGCCCCACGTCTTCGCTTGTGACGTTCTATGAACCATTTGCACCCATCGACCGAAATTATGGTCGCAGGCCCGCTCGCCCCTCAGATCTCGCCCCTTTAAATAAAACTCCCAACTCGCCCCTTATTGGTGTATCGATTCGCCCCTTCCGAAGGGGCGAGTATAATTTAAACATTAAATAAATTATTTTGGTGTATCTATTCGCCCCTTAAGACTATTTCTATGGCTATTACATGAGTTAGGTACAGTACGCACAAAAAAGGTAAGTAAAACATAGTATAATAATATGTTTAAAAGTGTTAATTTCACTTTTACCAATTTATTAAAAGGGTGCAAGCTTGTCATCGCGGCAACTTCGGGGGGGGGGGGGGGTTGTTGATCACGTGATAAGTTCTGGTTAAAGTTGTAGGGTTTGATACTGATTTCAAAATTTCTCCATTAGTACGTCCAGACTGCAATGGTGGGGGGGGGGTCACGTACCACGTGTCACGTGATATGGTCCGGATAGGGGGGGGGGGTCACATACCACGTGTCATGTGATATGGTCCGGATGGGGGGGGGGAGGCTGTGATACTGATTTAAGATTTTCTACTCTAATACGGGGGGGGGGGGCTGGTGGTCACGTGATAAGTTCTGGTTGGGAGTGCGGGGGTTTCATACTGATTTCTATTTCTGATTCTCCACGAGTACCTCCAGACTCTGCGGTGGGGGGGAGTCACGTGATATGTTCCGGATGGGGAGGGGGTTTCAACACTGAGACGGGGGGGGCTCGTGGTCACGTGATAAGTTCTGATTGAGGGGTTGTCATAGCCATTTGAAAAACCTAATCATGTCATTGCATAGCAACGTGTCCAGCTAATACTTCGTAGAGTCATCCCAAAGGTGTCAGCAGTATTCTGGTGTCAAACCCACCTCTTTTTTCTGACTGTACTTTCCAAGCTAATGATAATCAAGGGGCGAATTGGCATATCTAAAATATGAAGGGGCAAAAAGTAACCCTAAGCTCATAAGGGGCGAAAACTGAGGGGCGAGCGGGCCTGCGACCGAAATTATACACGCCCATATTTACAACTAGCTGAGCCCACAACTTCGTTTACGTCACATAAGGTGTATGAAAGGAAAGGTATTTCTTCATCAGAGTCATCAAGCAGCGTCTGAAACTGCCCTGTTTGCTTAATCATAAAAGAGCTTAATGATTATATAATAGTCTTAATCATTAAGCTCTTTTATGATTAAGCCAACACGCCAGTTTAGGTTCACTCACATTCAAAGAAACCCCTACAATTAAAATTTTCAAAATATCTGATTCTTAAAAGTGTTATAACTCTTATATTTCTAAACCGATTTACATAAAACAAATGCTAAATGTTAACTGGAGCAAACCTCAACACAATAAAAGAAACCGCATTGCAATCGGTTGAGCGGTTACTGAGATTAGCGTGCACAACCGTACAGACAAACAGATATACAGACATACAGACAAACAGACAAAAATTGTAAAAATCATTGTTTTGGGTTCTATTGCGTTCATAAAGCCCCCCTATAATATTTTTTTCTTATTTATCTTCCATGTACAGACAGCGACCTGTTACGATTTTATTATAATGTATTGATAATGTATGCACTGTGCCAGATTTATTGATAGGTATTTATTATTACTGCTCCGCTCTCTAGGATACATGATGAAATGATAAATCTCTTGTATTAGAAAAGATGAGTAATTTATCATTTGATCATGTGAAAGAATTTTAGAAATCCGTTGAAAGTTTTTACGAATTTATCAATGACAAACAAATCTTTCATCTTAATATTAACATAGATAAGAGGTAAGAGGCATAATTTTATAATCAGGCTGTCCTTGTCAGATATCCAAGTTCAGGATGAGTCACGTCAACGGCTATCTAAACTAATATACTAATAATATTATAAAGAAGTAAAGTTTGTGTGTTTGTATATTTGTTAAATAGTAAGGAGTAATCTCGGGATCTACTGAACCGATTTTAAAAATTCTTTTACCTATAGAAAGCTACGTTATTGTGGAGTGTCATAGGCTATATAGCATCGCGCTACAACGAATAGGAGCGGAGCAGTAATAGTAAATGTTTTAAAAACGGGGGAAAAGTTATTACTTTTGAGAGCTTCGTTGCGTGTGCTGCGTAAATATTTATAGTTATGTAAAAAATATGTTCTACAAAAATTGTGTCTCTTAAAAAAGTACTAAAAAATTGCGCGATAGCATGTGTCTATCTTTGGGTTGGTGCACAATAACCATTTTAATGGCAATCAATTGTTTTCTACAATAATGCCACGGGATACCACTTTCATAAACGAAATTGTTCTTAAAAATAATGCGACGGGAATACACGCGACGAGAAACCTTTCTCTCTCTCTCACGTAGTATTGAATATTAACGACGAGACGCTTCGGGAGTAAACGCAACGCGACGGGAGTAAATGCGACGGGGACAGGTAATACTCTCTACTCTCGCTTATGTGGCGCAAACGAAGTTGCGCGGGTCAGCTAGTTAGGTATAATATTATACTTCTAACAAATTGGTTAACAAGCTCTACATTATCCACTTACTTTAGTATAAGTACTTGATTGTAACAATAGAGTTATGGTTCTTGACTCGTACCTAATTTATTATTATATTTTTTGTATCTAGTACGATTCATTTCAATTACTTTTTTGGTGTGGTCAATGTCATGTAGCACAACCACAGAATAACTAATAGTAGGTACTACAACGTCGCAAAAGATTAGGTAGATTGTTAAGGAATTTGGTAATGGATTTCTTAAGTATTAACGAACGGTGTACTTATTTAGTTCATGATTTGGGATTTAGTGACAAAAAATGTTGTTGTGAATAGTATTAAATACAGTAATAGTATTATGTGTAGGCTATGAAGGTTTTAGAACGTAGAAATGAGATGTGGTTTCGATGTACTCGTACTAGGTTTGGGCAGACATGGCTGTCCAAAACTAGGTAAGTACATCGAACCCAAAATAAGACAAAAATAACCGACCAAGTGCGAGTCGGACTCCCGCACGGAGGGTTCCGTACCAAAAAACAACAAAAGTCGTACTATTTGTTGCATGGGAGCCCCCCTTTTTCTTTTTATTTAACGAGATGGAAAATCCTTAATGGATGATGTGCCGGACTCCTCTCTCTCAACAAGACAAGCTCTCGAAAGGATGTCCCAGTAAAGGTCCATTATGTTTCAATTATTTTTTTTTATGAAAATACAATGCTCGATATTCTGTAAGTATTTCAAGCGTCTACTGGTTGCCCTCATTACCTATTAACACATAGCAACGCGCGCCTTAGACAGTTCGCGTTGCTCTATAGTGTTATACAACGCGCGTCTTTAGACAGTTCGCGTTGCTCTATAGTGTTATACAACGCACGTCTTTAGACAGTTCGCATTGCTCTATAGTGTTATACAACGCGCGTCTTTAGACAGGTCGCGTTGCTCTATAGTGTTAACTATCCTTGTATAGATCCTCTACGGTAGGTACAGTATATATTTCAAAAAGAGTTTGTGAACTCTGTTTAATTTCTTTTTCAGAATATTGATGACATTTGAATGATGGCATTATAAACACGATATCTACGTCTACAACATAAAATTGTGTGTTTGTACGTAAATTGTTTATACTGGAGAAAAATCTTAAATATGAACTATTCATTTACTATTTTCTATGAAATAGCTATCTTTGAAATATTACACGTACCTAAAGTAATCTGCTGAAAGCGTTGTTCACTTTTTAAAGAACAAATATTTACGATGAAAGTCGAAAAATAAGTTAGTATGTGATCCGTATAATGTTCAATCATGGCGACACGAAATTAATTTCAGTGAGCAACATTTGATTGTGCTATACCTCCTAAAGTATTCATTTATTTTGCATAGTGTAAAGGGAATGAATGATCTTGATGAAATGTTCAAATTAACTAACGTATTTAAATTCTGAAGGATACCTTATTACCGAATATATAAGACAAAGTCGCTAAAAAACACGTTTGTTGTATGGAAGCCCCCCTTAAATATTATTATGTTTTTGTTTTCAGTATTTGTTGTTATAGCGGCAACAAAAACACATAATAAGTGAAAATTTCAACTCTCTAGCTATCACCGTTCATGAGATACAGCCTCCTGACGGACAGACAGACAGACAGACGGACAGACAGACGGACAGCGAAGTCTCATGAATAGGGTCCCGTTCTTTACCCTTTGGGTACGGAACCCTAACAAGATGTGTATAATACTCGTACATAGTACGGTTGTAGATAAATTAGGTCTGGTACAACATTGTGCAAATATTCCACTAAGTACTTATAATAACACTGACTGTAATATTTATATCCTCGTGGGAACGCTATGGTAGTGAAATTTAAAACCAAAAACGGCGGCGATGTGGTTCGCCACCCATCACGTCTCGTTTCCCATCGAGGCGAAAAGTGGACTAGGGTTAGCCACTTTGCTACATTAAATGTGAGAGGAGGAATGAAAGATAAAATTGAGGAGGTATGTTAGATGATGCAAGAGAGGCATCTTGATATTTTGTGTGTGAATGAGACAAAGCGGAAAGGATGTGACACCACGACACACGGAGCCTATACGGCCTATTGGTCAGGTGTAGCCACAACCAGCACAGCATGCCAGGGGGTCGGTGTACTACTTTCCGCGAGAATGAATGAGTGTGTGACAGAGTATGAATGTGTGAGCCCAAGACTCCTTTGGCTAAGACTGAAGGTTGGACTTACCCGCATCTTTGTTTTGGGAGTGTATGCTCCGCAGGATGCGCGGTGGCACCGGTCTTCAAAAGACCAAAGCGAGAGGCAGGCATTTTGGGAGAGTATGAGTGATATTCTGGATAAATGTAAACGAAACGAGAGAATAGTGATGTTAGGTGATTTTAATGGTTGGGTGGGAGTGAAGCGCGATGGATACGAAAGTGTATTAGGAAAGTTTGGTGATAAACGAGTGAATGTAAATGGAGAAAGCTTGCTAGAAGTATGTTTGGAAAGGAATCTTGTGGTAACTAATACCATATTCAACCACAAGGATATCCACTTGTATACAAGAGAGGAGAGAGATCAGAGAAGCATGATTGACTTTGTGATAGTAGACGCAAGACTGAGAAAGAAAGTGCTAGACACACGGGCGTACCGTGGCACCGGGATCGACACAGATCACTTCTTGGTAATTAGCCGGGTAAGGGGTCTGTTTCAGCGGTGGCGACATCGTGTGCATGAACCCGTTAGTGTACTAGAGCGAATAAAAGTTGAGAATTTACAAGAGTTAGGCATAAAAGAGGCATTTGTGAGTAAACTGAGTGAAAAATTTGAAAACCTAGATGAAATATGTGAGATTGAAGAATTATGGAAGCCGTTTAAGGAAGGACTTGTGGAAGTTGCGATTGAAGTGTGTGGAGTTAGCAAAAGACGACAAGGATGTATGGCAAAGGGAATGAGTGCGGAAGTTCTTAATGCGTTGACTGGCAAGAAGAAAGCATGGTTGGACTGGTTGGCTACAAAGGCCAATCAAAGAATGCAAAAGGCAACGGATGAGGATGTAAAAATGGCAAAGGATGAATATAAAAAGTATGAACGTGTTGCAAAAGAGACGATGATGAGAAAGAAAGAGAATGATAGAGAAAAATTTGATAAAAGGTTATCTGAAGACTTCCAACGGAATATTAAATTTTTTTGGAAGTCCATAGGAACAGTGAGGAGTCAGCAAACAATGTCGCCGCTCAATCACATCAGAAACCAGGATGGAAGTTTTGTAAGAGGAGAAGAATGTGTGCTAAAGAGATGGAAGGAATATTTTGAGAGTTTATTCGAAAAAGAAGATATACAAGGCGATACGCGTGTTTTAGAACTGAATGAATTTGGCGATGAAAGCGAGTTAAGTATGGGAGAAATAGTGGAAGCGTTGAATTGTATGAAAGTAGGAAAGACTGCTGGAATAGATCGGATTTCTGTCGAAATGCTGAAAGCTGGACGTGGCGTGGTAGCTTGCCAGCTGTACCGCCTTTTTAACTTTTGTTGGCGAAGTGGCAGAGTACCAGCAGAATGGTGTAAAGCTGTCATTGTGCCGCTTTACAAAGGAAAAGGGTCGCAGCAAGAGTGCAAAAACTACCGCGGCATAAGCTTGCTCAGCATCGTTGGCAAATTGTATGCAAAAGTGTTGATAAAAAGAGTGATGAATGAAACTGAAGGAAAAATGTGGGATGTTCAAGCAGGATTTATGAAAGGAAGGGGATGTACGGATCAGGTCTTTTCCTTACGATGCGTAGCTGAGAAAGTTTTGGCTAAAAGTCAAAAGGTCTATTGCATATTCGTGGACTTGGAAAAGGCCTATGACAGAGTGGTGAGGAATGAACTGTGGTCAATATTGTCCATGTATGGAGTGAACAGCAACTTGATACGGGCACTGAGGTCTCTCTATGAGGGTTCTAGTGCTTGTGTCAGGATCAACGGGGCCTGCACGGACTTCTTTCACATTGAAAAGGGTGTGAGACAGGGCTGTGTAGCGTCTCCGTGGCTGTTTAATCTATACATGGATAGTTGTCTGAAAGAACTGCAAGAGAGTATGTATGGTTTAAAAATGAATGAACTGACCGTCAAATGCCTCCTATACGCTGATGATCAGGTGATATTAGCATCATCAGCGGAGGAATTGCAGCTGATGGTTAATAGTATGAATGAGGCTCTAAAAAGTAGAGGAATGAAAGTTAATGTAAACAAGACGAAAGTTATGGTTTTTGAAAGAGAAGAAAGTATGACGAATTGCTCAATCTTCATTGAAGGGCAAAGAGTGGAACAGGTGAAAGAATTTGTATACTTGGGTTCCAAATTTGTAAGGGATGGAAAGTGTGACCAGGATATTGAGCGAAGAGTTTTGGCAGGAAATCAAGTGAATGGGGCTATGTACACCTTTATGAGCAGTCAAAATGTGTCTGAGAAGGCCAGGTTGGCTGTACATAGGGGAGTGCTCATCCCTACACTTATGTATGGTAGTGATAGTTGGGTATGGCAGAAGAAGCATGAAAGCAAAATTAATGCAGTGGAAATGAGAAGTCTGCGAAGTATAGCTGGAGTGACTTTAATGGACAAAAAAAGAAATAGCGTGATAAGGGAAAAATGTGGTATAACAGAAGATGTAGTGACTAAGATCGAAAAAGGGATGCTTAGATGGTTTGGACACGTGGAAAGAATGGATGAGAATAGACTGACAAAGCAGATTTATGAGGCGAGAATGAATGGGCAAACTGGTAGGGGTAAACCTCGGCGTACGCATGCCGATCAAATCAGAGACGTTCTGGAAAAAGGCAAGGTCAAGAGTACCCTTAACCGGCGAGCGTGTATGAAAACAGTTATGATTAAGTAGAAGAAGCGAAAGTTGTATGTCAGGATCGTAGCAAGTGGAAAGCCATAGTCTCTGCTTACCCCGATGGGAGACAAGCGTGATGGTTGAATTTATAGTCGTTCTGGACCCGAGAGGGGGTTACTCGGAATCAATAATGGAACCATTTCGGAGTGTCAAAACAGCTGTGCAGGTTATAATAAAAAAATGACTTCTATGTAATCTTTATCACTCGTTCGAGTTGAAACATTAGTAGCGCTTCGATTATTCATTGAACTTTTCAATGAATGAAACTCCGAAACCCATAGGTACCTAACGCCGCGGCGCGTGTCTCCATGTGATCAGTTCATTGGCCGAATGCATCGTTTCGATAATAATAGGTACTTAGATAATAATAAAGGACTCCAATTTCTCCTTCATACTTTACGCGGGCTTAGGACCGTCGGAAATACTTTAATATTGTTCTATTTTACGGTGAATTAATAAGGTTTATGTAATAATAATGAAAATAAACACGAACAAATAGGGAGTATTTCCGGCGTATTTAAAAAATTGGAGCTATTTACAAAATAATCAACTTAAATACCTAGACCTACCTATTCACAGTTTATTTACACTTCCCTGTACCTTAGCAACTGCTCAAAATGGAGTCCAGAACGTTCGATACACAAACGGGCACGTTTTAGGCTATTGTCTTTTAGTTTATTCAATGTGTCTCTGTCACTTTTCACTATTTCAAAGGCGTCCACTATCGCACTGCGTAATTCATCACGAGATTCGTACTCTCGAGTGTAAACTAATCGTTTTATTTCCGACCACAAATAAAAGTCGATCGCGACGACAATACTGCGCGCGAGTTATAGTCGAACTGCGCGCCGCGGTCGCCGGTCGGCGCGGCGCGGTCGGCCGAGCGTATTTAGGTACCTACCTACAAGACGTAACTAGTCGAGTACCTACCGACGTTACTTGGCAACGAGTCCACGTGGACCGATGCGTTCATGCGTTGTGATTGGTCGAATTTTCCCGGCGCACAGTAGATCGATCCCATACAAATGCTTGGACATCATATAGGGTCGCATGTTAGTAAGAATATATCTTAAAATAAAGAGTTTCGCGTTCTATAACTTCCTACTTAAGGGGACCCTACTGTTAATAAAATATTATTCTTATAACATGTACCTATTTTTAACCGACTTCAAAAAAGGAGAAGGATCTCAATTCGTCTGTATGTTTTTTTTATGTATGTTCACCGATGTTTCGGTCAATTATAGACGGATCTAATTTTTTTTTTCTTTTGTTAAATAGGGTTTACTTCTGCAGTGATCCCATTTTCACCAGGTCAGGATCTGATGATGGGATCCAGGAGAAATCGAAGGCAACTACTGAAAATTGTAGGGCAACTATTGCGTTTGTTAACTTTTTAATTAAGAGCTTTAATGTACTACAATTTAATGAAGGTCTGGAGTCGATCTGATGATGGAACCGAAAGACAGTCGAGGGAATTCCTTAACGATTTACAGCAATTACCTTGTATTTGGGCTCGATTGATTTGTTTTGATGAGAACTTTACACTTAGATAGATATATTTTCGGTCCACCCTTCACTTAAAATAATGAAATATTTTTTTATAAAAAATAATACCGACTTCGAACAAATCCTAAATAATAAAATTTACTTAGCACAAAGTAATATGAATTTTGATTTATCAGATTTGAATCAATATAATATTGAAGTTGGTGCCATTAATAATATCTACTTAAACTTATGGGTTTACTTGGCGCCGACTTCAATATGATCTATACATATAATAAAACTGTTGAGGGTCGAGAGTCTGTATATGGAAGATAGTTAAAAAAATAATAATTTTAAGGCGTTCTCTAATCGATACTGAAGCCGAAAATGTAATTTAATTTTTTTATGTCTGTCTTTCTGTATCCCTAATAAGTATCACGCCGAAACTACTGAATTGATTTGAGTGAAATTTGGTACAATCTGAGCTTATAGTCTTAGAAGGCTTCTAGGATACTTTTGATTACGATAATTTGCCCGGTAACTTTGGGAGAGGGGGTGAAAGACGAAATGGTTTTTTAGTTGTAACTTCTAAATGCGTGATCCGATTTTAAAAATGTTTTCATTGTCACAAAAAGAATATTTTAAGGATTTTTACACACAAGTTTCAATGTTAAAGGTTTTGTAGTTCAGGAAATAGAGGCATCTCAACTATCACAAAACCTAGAATTCAACGGTTCCTTCGAATTTGTGGGTAAATCTAAACTGGCGTGTTGGCTTAATCATAAAAGAGCATTGTAAAATGATTCAGTGAGGCGTGGGCTTAATTGTTTTAGAATAGACTTAATCTTTAAGCTCTTTTATGATAAAGCAAACAGGGCAGTTTCATACGCTGCTTGATGAGTCTGATGAAAAAATACTCCTCCTTTCATACACCATTTGTAACTAAAACGAAGGGTCAGATAGTATTGAATAATATCTGATAAATCAAAATACGTATATTTTTTTTACGTTTAATAGAAATTTTGCTGTTTAAAATAAAGTAGGCGTTTTATAAAATTTTATTTTTCTCAATAACGCGGACACATGCGGCTCTTAAAAGTAGCAAGAAGCATCGAGTATTTATTGGTTTATTTACCCTCATCAATATTTTTTTGGAATTATTTGGAAGTAGTAACAAAAACTCAACTTTTGTTCGAAAATAAAAGTAATATTATTTTTTCTTTAAATCGGTATTAAATGGCTGTTACAATTAACAAATATCATAAAAATGTGAAGCCTAATATATATCCTGTTGATTCATATTTAACAAAGTAAAAGAAAACAACGAATTTTGCAAATAAATAAAATTAAAGTACTAGTTAATTTCTCCAGAAAAGGATCGGGTGTGTTTTGAACCTATTTTATGTAATAATAAGCGTGTTTTGAGGTGTTTATCTACCCATATTAGATGAAGTATGTATTCGTCTTTCGATATCACATCACATCTACTCGAATTTATTAGTTTGCATATTGAGCCAGACGTCCAGGCATTTGTATGGGATCGATCCACTGTGCGGCGCGGTGACTCTGCTTAGTGATTGGAACGTTAGACATTGAATGAAAAATTGTTGTAGAAAATCGTAGTAAACGTATTTCGTGAAATTTAAAGGAATAACCAGGTGTTCTCGTTTTGATTTTGGCAAACGATGTAGATTTTGACATTTTCGTAATTTTTTATTGTTGATTTTCAAATTGACAGTGCCGATCGGTTCTGTTATCGAAACTGGGCCTAAACCTTTCCGTTCCAAAACGACTATAAATTCAACCAGTATGTATGTATGTATGTATGTATGTAATATTTATTTTACTATGGCAGTAGGAGCGAGGAGTAAGAACCGTACATCTGCGGTTTTGTCTGTGGTTTCATAACTATGAGTATAATTATTGCATGATGCGGGCATGCTCCTTTCAGGGACTTTTTGTAATGGATTTCTTAGGGCAAATCATTACTATCTGGTATTGATGTCCAATTCTCCCCGACACAGAATTTATGATGAATTAAAAAGGAACGCCCCATTTCTGTATTGTGGGTTGTGGGCTTGTGAGGAACTTTACAAATATTCAATAATGTACGTACGCTCTGAATTTCAGAGCGATTCGACAAGTATTTCTTGCCTTACCATAAACCTTGGAATTCTTTACCAGCGCCCGTACTACCCGTTCCTCTAAGTTTGCCGGTCGCCTCCCCTAATAGGTACCTACACCAGCCTATACGCCTGCGGCAAACTTAGCGCGAACGGGCTATACTTAGGTACGACCTCCTGTTATGCAGATATTTCAAGGTAAATATAAAGAGGCATTTACGTGGGCCCTCAACTTGAAAAAAATACAAATAAGTACATTTCATAAAGAACTTAGGTACCTAGGTAAAAGTAAAATTAAAAGGTAAGGGTAAGACTAAAATTATTTGAATTATGGTTATTAGGTAATTTTAATATTTTTAAAAACTCATTTTAGGTAAAATTCCTTTCTTCGTAATACTTATAGTACGAGAGCCCACGACCAAAATTTTTGTCTCATAGCAATACAGCCAAAAACGCATCAATTAGATAGATACGATTATCCTGAACTCGAAAATACCAATATCAGACATTTTCCGCGTAGCGTTTGATCTGACCGAATTTTCAAAATTGTCAATGAATTTTACCGAACTGCATCATAGCAATATGTCTGATTTGCAGACTGTAGTTGAATGATAGTACTGAGATACCGGAAACATATTTTTCAGACGTTAGTGGTGTAGCGCAAACCCGTAAAATCACTTAAAAAAATTAAAAATGAGACAAAAAAAATGTCTCATAGCAATACGTCTGAAAATCTTTTTTTATTAGTAAATTTTGGTTATTTGATGCGAACAAAACAATTTTCAGACGGAAATGTGAACTAATTAAATTTTGAGACCGTTTTGAAAATGTTAACAAATTTTACCGATCGGTATCATAGCAATATGTCTGAAAATTGTTGGACATGATAAAATAAGTTGTCCACATGTGCAAAAAAATTATATCAGACAAATTAAGTGTAGCACCGTCTCTATCAGACAACTTTTCGATACTCAGATATCATATAAAAATCGTATTAAATGGCATCTTGAATTCTCCGTTACAAACCAATGAATACGTTGCGACCCTGAATATATTAGATGATAATTAACAAAGAATTTACCCGAAACCGTAACATTGAAGTTGAAGGACTGAAATAAATCGCACAAAAGGAAACTGGGATGAAGTTGAAAAAAAAACGGTTTATTCAAAGTTACAAAATATTCTCGTATTCAATCGCTGTCGGATTCGGAATCGTCGTCCAGGATGTGTCGGCCAGGCGACTCCGAAACGTTATTTTCGTTTTTGGGAGTACCTATATGCTACACTTAAAGTGTCTGAAAACAGGTTTTTGGTAATCATGGCAGCAATACGAAAAGTTTAATAAAAAAATTATCCGTATTACTATGATACAGGTCGGCTAAATTTGTTGACGTTTTCAAAAATGCGCTCAGGCTATGTGCTACGCGCAAAATGTCTGAAAACAAACTTTTTCGTATTACAATTATAAAATCTATGTACATTTTCACTATCAGACGTATTGCTATAATACCGACTGTCTTTTTTTTTGACACAGCAGAAATGGCCTCCCACGCAGTTGCTACATTTTCGTCAGTTACTACACACCTAGTCAGGTTCAGAATCATACAATCTAACGATTTTATAGGGTTTTTGCCGTATTGCTATGAGACATGGTTTTGGTCGTGGGCTCTCGTACTATTAGGTAAGTACTTTAAAGTTTGATTATCATTTAGTTAGAACGTATTTTTCTTTACAGGTTTGGCACTGTTGATCGCGGGCGGCGTGCAATATTCTAACGCGCCCTCCACACCCACGCCCGATGGCGCTGATAACGGCGTCGGCACACTCATCGCTGGGGGTATCATACTATTACTTGGACTGCTGTTTGCAGGTATGTACATTTATACAGTACTGTAATTTTAAGTCAAAGTAAAAAGTACCTACTAGGGAATGCAATCCCGCAACAAGATTATAATCCCGGTATTTGCGGGACTGAGCAATCTCAGTCCCGCGGGATCCCGGTATTTGCGGGATCCCGCATATTTCTGAAAGTCATTGAGAAAAGAATAGAATTCTGTATCATAAATCCATCTAGAACTGAAAAATAGTCACCCCCTTAATCCCCGAAGGGGTAGACAGGACGAGGCATATGGTCTCATCTCATACCTAATGTCCTTTTCTCAAAATTTACCATTCTCAAAATATGTGCACTACAGAATTAAGCCCGCTCAATCCGACTTGGATAACCTAACCTAACCAAACCTGTTAGAAGGCTAAGGCCGGAGCGGAGCGCAACGAAGCTTCCGCATTAGCCTTCGTGGGTATTTTTTTTATAAACTAACCTAACCTATCAAATCGGATTGAGCGGGGCTAATCCTGTAGTGTACATATTTGGAGAAAGAGACATTTTGAGAAAAGGACATTTCGCGAAAAGGACATTTTGAGAAAAGGACATTTCGCGAAAAGGACATTTTGAGAGAAAAAGACATTTCGAGAAATGGACGTTATGAGAAAGGACATTTCGAGAAAAGGACATTATGAGATGAGACTAGCCGGGCCTTCAACTTGACTTAGCTGCCATTTTACCAGCAAACGGGACCAACGGCTTAACTGCCACACGAAGCACGGCAACGCTCAAATAAATGTCACAAAGTGGTCACCCATCTAATGACCGGCCATAGTAAATGTAACTTACTGCAGTGATCTTTTACAGAACACTGAGTCCGCGGGGCACAAGAAAAATGAATTATTTAATATTACTTTTGTATTGAGATTATTAAACCGATATACATTTATAAGTAACTAGCGGCCCGCTCCGGCTTCGCACTGGTATACAGTATTTCTCCACTATTTATTGTATGTTTTTATACATATAAACCTTCCTCTTTAATCACTCTACCTATTAAAAAAAACCGCATCAAAATCCGTTGCGTAGTTTTAAAGATTTTTAAGCATACAAAGGGATATAGGGACAGAGAAAGCGACTTTGTTTTATAATATGTAGTGATAAAATAGCTACTGCAAATTATTAGAAGCGCAGAAAACATAGCATGTCAAAATTTTTGTCTGCCAAACGACTCCTAACTTTACATGTCACATAGCCAGCAAGCAATGTACGAGATAACTGAATACTTTTATAGTACAAGAAAAGTCAAATCTCCCTGATTAAATCACTTAAATCAAATAAGTACGTAATTAGGTTATATATTACGTCACAATTACAAAAAACTTTCTCAAACCGAATCAGTTTGTGCGCTTCCGCTTACAGAATAACACATGGCGTTTACCTTTGCACAATCCCGCTAATCCCGCGGGATCCCGCACGATTTACGTGCGGGACTGGTCCCGCAAAAATACCGCGGGATCCCGGTATCCCGGTATTGCATTCCCTAGTACCTACACTTAATTTCTGCCAGAATAGAGAATCATCAACAATAAATAGCATTAAATAATCTTATTGAAAAATCTGACCGGTTTCGCCTCACGGAATTCTCAAAGGTTACCTAGATGACTTTTGTTTTATGATTAGTTTTTATCTAGGAAGCCTTTGATAATGTCGCACTTAACAAGTGCTTTTTTTTTTTTTTTACAAGGAGTGATCCGCTTACAGACGAAACACGCTGGCGAGGCGTGTGACAGTGTGAGGGTCGCCCAGCACCTGATGTTGTTGGCACTGGGAATACTCACTAAAACTCCTTGGCACCGTACTGCCCTAACGGAGGTGATTTGGGACCTGTAAACTCAACCAAACCATACTTACCAAGTGCCTGCAAATCGAGTTTTTAAAAATGATCAGATGATCAACGGAAAATGCTAGGTCTGAAGGCTCTAAGGCTAGATGAATGTATGAAAAAGTGTCGTCCCTGAATATTCTGAAGCCTTATGTACTTATATCTGTGGCTTAGAACTTACATAGAATGTGTGAAAGAAGACACTTTTCTAATTTCTCTTTTCATAGCCTCGGTCTGACTACGTTATCAATGTACCCCTACAGCTACAGCGCCGGCCAATCCATTACCTTGTGTCCAGTTAAATGGCCAGTGACCACGCCTATTGCCACTGGCACTGACCTTAACCTAAGGCAAGTTGCATTGAAAGATGGTCAGGCATAGTATTGATTAAAAGATTTCGAGAAGAAATTTGGTGATAATACGAGTACCTAAGTGCTAATCGGTAGGCTTACGAGAAAATTTTATTATACGTATTTGTGAGATGCGGTCTTTTTTTGTTGACCAGGAAAATATTGTATGGATACCTCATAACAACTAGGGCTTGAATATCGGACGCTTTTTCAGTTCCGGAATTGGGTTTCGATATTCAGTATTTCAATTCCGGAATTCCGGAATTCCGGAACTCAAATAAGTTTTGTTTTGTACAAAATAGTAATATGTAAAAAAAAAGAAACGGGAGCTGGCAGTCCTACGTGATTAGTGATAAACTACTTTGTTTCCCAGTAACATTACTTATTTTAACGTAACCAACTAAAAACCACACGTTTCCTAACTATTGCCTACGGTTGGCCCGGGTAAGCCCTCAGAAGGATAACCCCAGGATTCCCCACAGACCTTGACTATCACTGCGGCCTCACCTAGGAGGTTCGGGTGCTATCCCGCCTAATTGGGGCTTGTTCAGGTGTTATCCCGCATATCAGGGCGTGTGGCGTGCGTGAAACTTTCATATCACACTTTCGTCTTGGGCGTGTTTTTGTAAGGACGACGATTAGCCCTCCCACCGTCCTCTGGCCCCCGATTATGGAGGCCGATAGTCTTGGTCAAAGACATGCGGAATTCGGGTTGGAGCGTTCTCTCTCGATCACTTTTCGCCGCATTAACTGATCTCAGAAAGACGCAGTGGCATCCCACTTACTCCCACTGGAGATCATAGCTCGCGCAATGGTCTCCAGCGAGAGAATGTCTACGTCCAGACCTACCAAGAGGACCGGGCGCTGTTAAGCCCAGGCTGTGCACACCACTAATGTGTGAAGTACTGTGTCCTCACTGCGTTCCTAGCAGTGCTGGCACTCGGGTGTGGTTTTCCAGTGTATTCGTCACAGATACTTACTAAAGCTCCCGTGCCCGGTAAGCATCTGTGACAACCGGTAGGACAGAGCACCCGCACCGTGGCTCCTCTCTAGTCACTCGCCCATGACCGGTATGACTGCCTTGATTGTGGCGATTCGGCGATTCCTCCCTTGTGTGATGTGATGTGGCGATTCGGTTTGTTGCTCAAGTCCAGGTCTCCACGGTTTCTTTGTGGAGCTGGAACTGTCGAACCTAGATTTCTGGAGACGTAGGCCTATGACCCCGCTCCAGCGCCTCCTTGCACCAGAAAAGAATAAACGAGAAATATAATCAATTTATTTAAACAAGGACGCAAGTTGCCTCGCTGCCAGATCCACAAGACATGCCGCCTCTGAGCAACGGACCACACAGCACCCAATCGTAACCGATGTTCCACAGAAGCGGTCTTAAAACTGATCTCTGCGGAACACCGCACTACGTATCTCGCTGACCCGGCTGGGCCCTAGCCAGCTTGGGTAAGTAATGGCCCTCTCGGAAAGATAGGCCCCGACAATTCGACGAAAGTAGGGAGGCACTCCGTGATAAATAAGCGCGTCCCTAACGCAGCTCCAGGCCAAGGTGTTGAAGGCGATGCCGGTGTCTCTTGACATCGCCATCGCTTTCAACACCACCTCGCCCTGCGATGTTACTTCCTCCGTCAGTCTTCTAATGCGCATGATCGCATCTACGGTGGAGCGCCCTTGACAGAAACCAAACTGGTTATCCGCCAGATCTGGCCCCACCCGTGTGAGGTGCCAAACTGTGCGCTGTGCAATAATACGCTCAAGGAGCTTGCATACCTAGCGAGGTATGCAAGCTCCTTGAGCGTCACATTGTTGGGGATCGACCGATCGGAGATCGGCCCATCCCCGGATGGGTAGACTGCCGACCACCTTGTATTTCGGATCAGAACCAGTTTCCCTGTCTCCAGACCTTGGGAATCTAGCCTTTTTCGAGGCATGCACTAAAGAGCCCCATCACTCGAGGCCCGAGATCCTCAAAAGCCTGGACCCACGCTCGGCCTGGAATGCTGTAGGGTCCAAGGGCACGGTGCCTGCAGAATCTAAGCTGCAGTACAGTCACCCCTAACTCACCCCATGAGTTCCGTCAGAACTACTAGAACTATGGCGAGACCTCTGTCAAATTCTTATAGCGTTTCTATCAAAATTAAATTTAACTCGTAGCATAAGTCAGAGCTAAGTCTAAGTTCGTACTATAAATTGAAGTCTAAATGTAAAAAAAAATACAAAAACGTCATCAATAATATCATTATTATTTAAATAGTATGTTTTCTAACAAATACCATTAATTTATGGATTTACTTTCTTAGTAGGTTTTAGAAATATCATCAAATAAAATTATTAATACCTAAGTACATAATCGAATTAATTTGTTAATATAGAAATCATCAATAAATTGTAGTAATTAAAGGTAATTAAATTGCATAAGAAGCTTATAATCTACATTTTTGTTTGCAATGAAATTAAAGAAGAAGCGAAAATATTTTGACGTGAATACGTCTTTAAAATTACTTCCATAGGGATGCAATCCAAAAAACGAATGATAACAAAATCGGGGGATACAGTTTAGTGTTGTAGCTACATATCTATCATCTCCATCCAAATTTCAGTTACACCACTGGATAGCTAAAGAATCAAAGAGTTTATTACGCTAAGTAAGGACTGTAACACATCGCGCGCGGGGGAGGGGGCAGCCCCGCCATTTTGAAGGTCATTTTGCTGCGTCTCGAGATTTCTATTTAGTATAACTTTCGACTCGGTGAAGCTACGACGTTCATTCAAGTTTCAATCGTCAGTTCTCGTCAAAATCTATCGATTTAGTGTAAAATTGTAACTGTGAATATAATAAGGTGTTAAAATAAAAAAATAATATCAAAAAATATGTAATGTCGGCCTATACGCGTCGAAAAGCCAAATCGAAATACAGAGATCGTATACGGTTGGAAAGGGCATTTCAACAGCAATCGAATGGTACCAATAAAACAATGATCGAGTCAAGTAGTGCCGGCAATGAATGCGACCGAGCGGATCAACGACGGTGCCAGTACATCTGCAGCTGGTACGGTTGAAATTACGCAGACGAGACGCAGTTACGAGACGTATTCACGTTAAAACCAACGGCCGTGTGCCCCGACACAGCCCCACCTGTTTTTTTTTTTCAATATCGAAATACCGGTATTGCTCTTGCCAATTCCGGAATTGAGAACGATATTAGATTTTATCGGAATTCCGGAATTATGACAATTCCGGAATTCCGGAGTTCAAGCCCTAATAACAACCCTGTGCAAGAGCAGGGTGGTTATTTGGGTTACTCACAAAAATTATTATACTCACAAGAACCCTGGATACACACATACGTACATATAATCACGCCTATATCCCCGAAGGGGCTGGCAGAGGCATAGTATAATTTTTTCGAGACGCCCATAAAGCCTTCAACTTGGCTTTAACGATTGTCATTTTACTGTCAACCGGGTTTCATTTCGAGTTTTCCTTCTCTACGAAAAAACATGAACCCTGAATACGTAGTATCATTATTTATTCTGCGCCCTGGAGTGTTCCTTTCCTTCTTGTCGCTATTGTTGGGTCACAGGAAAGGCAAGTGTTCAACCTTTGCAACCCAACAAGCGTTGCATGCGACAGGCTTGACTCTGGGGTTTGAGATGCAGTTATTAGTTACACGTTACGCTTTAGCTAACATTGCAAAAAAAGGTACGACTTTACATCTTACAAAATAAATCGATCGTAGATAAAATATTACTTGGATTTTTTTAGCTCTTAAACAGGTGGTCTTAAAGGCCGCCGTACCTTGATCTTACTGGCAAGACTTCTTTTCTTTTATATATTTTTGTATGTATATTTATCTTACGCAGTGTTTGATTTACAGTACAAACGCACGCAAATTCAAAGTCTTTGTTTAAGGACGCCTGGGCGCTACATTTAGCTCCAAGTATTTATATTGTCTTCGCACTGATGAACATGACAATGAATTCAGAAAATTCATTCTTAGTAAGGCCGCCATTTGTACATTCTTTTTATGTTATTTTCTTATTGATTTTTATATTTTATTGGTGTACAATAAAGTTTTACTTACTTACTTACCTACTTACTTACTTACTTAGTAGGTAGGTTGGAAAGAGATGATTATGAATAATCTAAGGTATTAATTATCATCATAAAGAATTGAATTCTTTTGAGTGGAACATGTTCTCTTTGTACCTACAGCCAATACAGCCCGCCTCGTGAGGCTATAATAGCGTAAAGATATTCAAGGTAACTCGCGAGTTGCTTTATCTGAAACTGAAATCTATTTATGTGTCTGTTTGTATAATACATGATATGTTTACTTTTACGTTACTTCTCAGTCTCACGTGCTAATAAACTTTGTACAAATAGTTCGTGAATTAATATTTAGAGCCTAAAATATACAAAGGTATCAATAGAGTAAAATTATACGCCAATATGTATCGATATTTATCTTATTAAAACTACCACCGTTCTACAGAAAAGAAGTATACTTTAATCCAATGTAGTATAATGTAAACTAAACTAGAAGCCGTAAAACGGTCTCACCCGACTTGCCCTCTGTGAAAGTGAAAGTTCAATCCGAGTGACGTTGTCATTTTTGTTTTATTTCAAACTTGGAACAGATGATCCACGTGACGTGACCTAGTGACGTAATATAATGCAACAGAGTCACAGACTACAGAAACAAGTCTCGCCGTAAGCCCCTCTGCAATCTATTCTATAGAGAGGGGCTAAAAGGGAACCCTTAAACAGAGCTTTACATAATAAAGAGGTCAATGGAAATAAAGACATTTTAAAAATAAACGCGTTCGTCACCGATATTTTCATGGAAGTAACTAGAATAATAATTAAGTAGGGGATGGAACCACAGTATAACGTAAATATTATACTGTGACGGGACCATCACACACCCTCGGCGGGTTATCAACGGAAAGCACAATACATATTGTTACGTAAAGCCCGCTCCACATTTGTCTTAGATCATCTAACCACAGGATGCGCCTTACTTAAGCATTGTTTTCTGCCATTGCACATGACCATTTGGTCTTTTGGCTTTATGAAAAGCCTGTACATCAGTACATCATTTTATATGATTAAACTAGTACATTACATTGTAGTTGACTGTACAATAACAATTAACACACAACAGCCATTACGCGTTTGTCAATAAATACATTTTTAAATGCAATGAAATTTTATATGTCTTTGTGTTTCCCACTTCATTTGTATGAAAACTGGCAGAATATTTTTGTATGCGGTGGTTCGCAAAGGCTAGTCCCGTGTTATATGGTCTAAGACATTTGTGCAACAACCGCGGCATAAAAGTCAAAATCATAATATATGTAAATACTTCTAATTTAATAAAGACTGGTAGCGAATTCGCTTTGCTATTCTCCGAATGCCAGCGCCCTTCAGGTATGACGGGTTTGGTTTGCCATTCCTTTCCATTGCAAATCACCTGAGGCTAACCTGGCAGTAGCGGTTGTTGGAAGTTGTTGTATTGTAGAGAGTTGCTGTCATTTCTGGTTTCAAAACCAACATCATCAAGTCCTTGGAAATGGTTCCGTTTATTTCCCTGTAAAATAAAAAACGATTTATCGCTGTTTTAGACAATTAATGTAATCGTATCCAATCCATTCCAGGCGTAGGAGGCTGGGCTTGGTTGAGCCTAAGCGGTGGTAAGGAGGCTCCTGCCAGCGGCGCAGCAGCCCTAACAGCTCTCAATCCATCCACGGATCCCTTGGTGGCCGCTCAATACGCGCCTGTTCGCGACGCGCCGCCCGCACCTGACGACGAAATGCGCAATCTCATGGACAATAAGGACTGGTAAGATAAGAACCGTATAAGCCCCGCAAGTTGGTAATGCGCTGGAACCTTGTCATAATGACAGCTAAGTGACGTAATCGTGACGTAGCGCGAGCGCGCGCTGGCCTCGCGAAGCTGCGTACGGTATTTTTTTTTTAGTACTGACTGCTCGACGGACATACTACCCGTTCGCTCTAACTTTGCCGCTGGCGTAGAGGCGTATACCCGAATTGTTAATTAGACGAAGTAAATTGACAGTAGCTAATGTCACTTCGTCATAGAAAATACGCAACATTGTATGAAGAAGTGATATTAGTTACTGTCAATTTACTTCGTCTAATTAAAAATTCGAGTTTAGCATGGAGCCGAGCGGCAAAGTTAGAGCGAACGAGCAGTACGTCACCAAGTGGTCACCAAAATGGCCGCCAAGCGCAATATCAACGTGCGGGGCTTATACAATTTATTGGCCATTTTCAGCTTTAGTCTATGGCTCTCTATACTGTTTGATGGAACGGTACATACTTGACGCTAAAGACCGGGACCGGTATCCTAACTCCACTTATTCCATCCATTGATTCTTTGGTATACTACCAATGAATCAATGGCACTCGCATTCACGCTAGTTTACGACTCGTGACGACGAAATGAGTAACCAACAAAGATACCGCAGTTCACAGAAATTGAAAGAATCGGTCCTCAGATTTTGCTAAGTTTGTAAGTGAATTTAATATACCGTGGACTGTGAATTATTTGAATACTGGTTATATGAGATGGACTTAGGCTGCAAAGTTCTTGGAAAGGACCATTTATTTTATTTATTTTAATAATAAATATTCACGGACATCTCACACAACGCTATCTGATCCCAAAGTAAGCTAGGAATAACCTGCTTGTGTTATGGGTATCAGACCACGGATATTAATACTTATATACTTTTAAATACATTCATATTATACATAGAAACACCCAGACTCTTGAGACAAACATTTATGGGTCACACAAATATTTGTCTCCGGTGGGAATCGAACCCACAACCTCCAGCGCCGCAGGCGGTATCACTACCGACTGCGCCACAGAGGCAGTCAAAAAAAATTACCACGTCCAGCCCAGACTGCGCCCATTGCTACGAGTCTCCAAATAAATGATGGCTTTCTTGTGTGTAGTAATAAATTAATCATGAATGTAACGTTCATTTTTATCGTGTTATTTTAATAGTTTTGATATCGTAAATGATACTATACATTTATATTTTATTATGCAACATTAGGGTTAGTTCACACCGACACGCGACCTCATTGCATTGCGTTCCCATAACAATCGACACCGCCAACTTTCGTTACTCATTTTACTGTGGTTTTCACTCACACAACTGTATATCCATATTACTAGTGGACCCTTCCTGCTCCGCCCGCGTGAAATTTAGCTATACCTATTTTATTTGGGTGTACTATGCCAAATCGAATGCCAAATAATCGAACATCCAAATACTCGAACGTTCAAAATATCGAACGTTTAATATATCGACCATTAATATTGTAATCTTCGATATTTTGAACGTTCGATAGATTGAACGTTCGATATTTTGAACGTTCGAATATTTGGCATTCGATTTGGCATAGTAAACCCTTTTATTTACCCCTTAACATGTGGAATTTTAAATGAAACCCTTAATTTACGACTCCGGGAATGTAGACGTGATTATAATATAATTTATGTTACATACAAAAACGAGTATTTATGTTACTATACAAAAACTAATAAACTCGAATTTGAATTGTAATGATTTAGAAGCAATATTTCTCCTTGCTTTTTAAAGAAATAGCAATGACACAGATTTCTGACGAGGTTTCTGATTCGCCGTATGTGTATTCAGTTTTTAACAACAAAATTGAATCTTTTACAAAATCCTTTGGTAATCCTCCTCGCTCACTCCTATGTAAAAAATCGGAAACTCGATTATGTTACTAATTGACTCATATTCTATTGACTAGTAAGCTAACATTGAAAGTTGTACGGATTATTAAGTTAGGTACTTTTAGACACGCAAAGTGCCGGTCGGATTTAAAATCATAACATAGCAGGTGCTCTAGCGCTTCCATATCGTAAATATAAAACAATAATCCCATTTGTTGCGCAACTGGGTTGTACTTACGTGTACTTAAAAGTAGATAACCTGAGGACTGCGCTTTATACTCGTAGGTGAAATATCTGCGCGTGCGTAGTGAGGTTGAGGAGTCATAACACCACTTACACCACGCTAATATTACAATCACGTTGACTTATTTGACACGTTGACTTATACAAGGTTGAACGTACGGAATAACAAAACTTGTCTTTCACGTCCATCCGTAATCGTAATTTCAAAAAAACCGGCCAAGTGCGAGTTTGACTCGCCCATGAAGGGTTTCGTAGCAGCAAGTAACATGATATAAAAGTTCTTATAGTTCGTTGTAACTTTGATTGATGTTTTAACACGTTCGCAGTGGTAGTGATTTTTCTAACCGAAAATTGCGGTTTATGACGTATTAAAAAAAACTACCAGCTCTATCTCGTTCGAACTAATTTTCGTTGGTAGTTTTCATGGCAATGTACCTCATATATTTTTTTTAGATTTATCATTCTCTTAGTTTAGAAGTTAGAGGGGGGGGGGACACTCATTTTTCCACTTTGGAAGTGTCTCTTGCGCAAACTATTCACTTTAGAAAAAAATGATTTTAGGAACCTCAATAGCATTTTTAAAAACCTGTCTATAGATACCCCACACGTATGGATTTGATGAAAAAAAATTTTTTGAGTTTTAGTTCTGAGTATGGGGACCCCCAAAATTTACTGCTTTTTTTCTAGTTTTATATAAGAATCTTAATGCGGTTCACAGAATACATCTAGTTACAAAGTTTCAATAGCATAGGCCTTATAGTTTCGGAGAAAAGTGGCTGTGACACACGGACGGACAGACAGACGGTCTGTCCGTCTGTCTGTCCGTCCGTGTGTCACAGCCACTTTTCTCAGACAGACATGACGAATCTATAAGGGTTCCGTTTTTGCCATTTGGCTACGAAACCCTAAAAAACAATCGTACCTATAATGTATTACCGATTTGTAATATTTTTTGTTCTAAGGGTAATTTTGTGCGGTCAGTGTGTCCTATCTTTATTTAGATCCGTTTGTTTTGATTTTTTTCCGCCGACGCGAAGCAAGAGCATAGCAAAGCAATAAAATAAACAAATATTTTTTTACATTTCTCATTAGCAGACATTCAAGACCCTTGAGGCGGTAAAAATCATTCGAATTATTGTAGTAATACCTCTACTCACGCACGCCACAATAAATTATGACAAATCATTGATCGTACAGGCTATACCGCTATGGAATGCAAGCCTTCATTCAGTACGCGTGCTGCAGAATATGCTGCTAATGTGCTATTATACGTATTTAAATGAATGATTAATCATTTATTTAAATACGCATTTTCATTCATAGTGCGTACCTGAAATACTAACTGTTATAATATTTATTTAAATCAACGTTTATAGCGTTTGTAGCCTCTCCCAGCTCAGTGTTCTGTACCTAAACGATCGCTGAAGTAGACCACAGTTGGTCCTGGACGAATCAACTGTTTGTAGCATTTCCGTGCTACTGAAGGCCCTTTAAGCCTTTGGTCCCGGCTGTTAATAACATGGTAGCCAGTGCAGACGAAGACCTAACGGGCGGCTTGAAAATTTCAACAGTGACTTGTAAATTTCAACAGTGGCTCGTCATAACCTGCGCCGTTATTTCGAACCTGTGTTCCATATTCATGTTATATTTACGAACGAGTGCTAAAATATTATATTCTATTCTTAAAAGAGCTACTAATCTGTTCGGCACGGATATACTACAGAATAACAAGTTTAAATAATAAAAATAACACGCGGTAATGCGCCGCGGTTTTGTGAATACATAGTTCGTTCCTCAAGCGCCGACGCACTGTATACTCTTTATACTGTGGCCGACGACCGGTGTTAAAGTTCATGCCATTGTATTCTCTTGTTTACCTCCAGTATTCTAGCTTCGTGTCGTGCGCTTGTTTCTACTTAAGTTTTATAACCTGTTCACGCCTTCTTATTGAAAAGAGTCGGTCAGTGTCGAACGATTGCTTGCTACCTATCGATTTTGGCATCTTGATGCTATTTCCTTCAACTACAGAGATCTTGAATTAAGTACCGGTATTATTTCTGTGGACGCTACCATGAGGGTAGCGTCCACATAGATACTAGTACTAGAACCTCATACCTCATATAAGATATAGGTATTTAAACTTTCATGGTCACTGACATTAGTATTAAAGTTAGCGGGATATTTACCATGTATTGTTCAGAGTTTCCGATATTTCGGAGCTGTTACAAGCACCATGATCACGGAGAAGTGATCATGGCGCTTGTAACAGCGCCGAAATATCGGAAACTCTCAACAATACATCATCCAAGATATGTCCGAGTCTGCTTATTTTGTAGAAAAAAAATCTTTAACCGTTTATTTTTCTTTTCAGTCTGAGCAGTGCGGAAGAAAGCGACAAAATGCTGGATGGCAGGCCATCAGTAGCATAGACTCGAAACCAACGAAATTTCCCCCTAAATCATTTAAACGAGCAGTGTTGAAGATTCTCTACCAATTATAGGAATCACATTGTCCAGGCGTTTAGTGTTTTTAAATATGAAAAGCCTAAGTCCATGCGTTAACCCTGTATTGTGTAAACAGCCCCTAAGCATAAGTAACATAGAATATTTTTTATGATATTTTATCGCGATGTAAGGTTGTGGTCTCACTGTATGAAAAGTGTCTTTAACGCAACTCTATTTCGTGCAAGTTTTGTGTCTATACCTTAAGGTTGCATTTGGTACAAAGTTTAAAAAAAGTACGTGTAGATACACTTTTCGAATAACGTTTTGTTCGCGATCAATGTGTGCTTGTTTGTGATATGACATTAAGTTTATGATGCACTGTACTATCCACACTCGGCATGTTTGATAGCTTTTCTTCTTTTATCAATCAATCAATAAATTTTAACACATTTTACGACACGTAAGCACAATATTTATTTAGTTTTAAGTATTATATTCACCAAAATACTGAAGTATTTAAACAAACGACATTATTTCGATAATAATGTCAAATTGTTTATTTATCGCTTCAATTTTGGTGGACAAAGGTTTATTTATACATAATTTATAATATTTGCCTGTAATGTATTTAAATAAAATCCGACAAAACGAATAAATTACAAAGCAAAATGGTAATAAACTGACATTTTAAATACATTACACACAAAGTGTTTATTATAAATTACATACGATGTATGTAAAAACGTTTAATTTATGTAAACCTTATAATGTTTAAGTATATTTTTTTGTACTAAGTATTTTAACAAAGTGTTCAGATCTAATATAATCTCATTAATATACCTAATATGCATTTCAAATGTATTTCATAAGTTTAATTAAATCACAGTATGAGTTATCACTTCAAAATCGGATGTAATAATCCTTGAGGCTTCAACTGTTGAGATATTATAATACTATATATGACCCACGGCGTCGCCTGAGAATCTACGAATACCGAGTACGTGACACGATGATATTAACGCTGCGATTTTCTCGCCCGTGTACACGGACCCTTAGAATAATCTATGAAAATATGTCATAATTTTTACGTACGACAAAATATATAAATTGGCAATATGAAGTTCACATAGCATAGGTCTCTGTTGCTTTCTAAGTACCTATTGTGAACAGAGAATTTAAAATAAGTATTAACAACCGTTTCAAATTTAGTTCGAAAGGGTTGATACCCAACTGTAAAATAACGTTATTTTTCGAAGTGTTTTAATTCTGTTATTGAATTGTTGCAAGCCGAAACTTCGGGTGGTGTAATCCGGTCAAAACCTCAGGATAATTATACATTATTCAATTGTAATCCACTAAAATTTACATAACTTTGCATTTTTTATTGATTACAATCGAATCAAAATGAATGAATTTATGTTGATTCGATTGTGTACCTAATTATTTAAAAATATCAAAGAACTACGTCTACACATATTCCCACGCTTGATTTTGATTTAAAAAAACTAGAGATATTGTTCGAATTTTGAAGTGATAAATTTATTGTGCAATGTAGGTATGTTCTAAGTGTAAAACACTCTTTTGCAATGTTTTAAAATGCTTCGGTAATATTTGTCTTATTAGTGCGACTAATTTGTAAAAGACAAGTGGCCAAATTATCGTCCAGATTCTATATAATAAGTATAATAGGTACTTAGAATATCAAAATAGTATCTAATATTCTCATTTACTTAAAGTATTACCAAGTGTATTCATTCGGCATCTTACTTACCCGTATCTTGTATAAAATATGATCTGAAAGTTCGTTTTAGAAATAAGAGTAAATGTGTCTTTTAATGCAAGTAGTTAATGGATTTTAAGAGTCATTTCAATAAAGTTGAAAAAAATAAGTTGGAAAATTGAAAAACCTACAGTATTTTTGAACATCTCAACTTCTTCATCTCGAGTCCTCTTCTAGATGTGACTTAGGATACTCCTAAATCATTCACGAATAGATTTAATGGACTACTGCGCATTGTTTTTTAAAATACTAATTTATCATTTAATAAGGTTATAGCTATACGGTTATAGCCATCTATTTAAATAATTTACGAACTACAAAATTAATATCGAAAGAGATGGCAGTAAGTACTTACTTATAGTCAATACTTTTCGATAAAAAAAAGTTTTAATAGACAAAATCGTGTGTTGCCAGCACACGATTTTGTCTATTATAACTTTTTTTTGTTAAAATACTGAATTTCCGTCAATACTTTTTGTGAATTGGCAACACAGGATTTTGTTTATAGTACAAGTCGGCAGCGTAACCATTATTTTTAATGTAGGCTTTTATTATCGTGTAAAATTTATTAAAATAACCCTTCGTAATCGGCATCGCCACAATGGAATGCCGAGCCCTAAATGTTGCCATATGAATGACCTAAATATTTTCCAAAATCGCAATATAGCAGATCGCAGTCATATATCTGCAGAATTAGGTATGTAATATTTTGAAACCGTCAGATCTGTTTAGATGTGAATTACTGTTATTTATCCAGACCAGCTCTGAAATACTCCCCGTGAAATTTATTCCTATTGTACTCTAAATTTAGGTAACAAATATCCTTACCTACTACCACAGGGCGGAAACTCCAGCTTGAATGTGTGCTTGTGATCAATAAAATGTAAGCAAATTGTCCGTCAACGCGCACGTCAACTCTACTGACAGCTGTGGCGCGACAGGGAGTTGCCGATCTGTATGTAATACTATTATATTATATTTGCTACTACTGCAGAATATTTCCCTGAATATCCGAAATATCTACATAATATTGACCAGTTGTGCAATAAATTTCAGCCAATATTTTGTTATAAAACAAAATTATACACATCTTTTGTGTATGGCTTTACAATGTTACAAAATTATTTTCTTAAAAATTATCGTAAACTTTTTTTAAGTTTTGTGACACCACATACATTTATTAAATTTTTGAATCTCATAACACTGTTTGTGAGATTAAAAATATAAATATAACAATTGTACGTCGTGTCGCAAAACTTAATAATTTGCTAAAAATTAGGAATTAATTCTTTAACTACTTACTATTATTTTATAAGTTTGTATCTTTAAGGTATTCTGTTATATTTTAAAACGGTTATAATTGGTTTAGTATTAGGCATAACGTTATTTTTGTTAAGTTAAATAACAACAACGCGTTTGATCAAAATGCAAAATAGTATAGGATCCCGCTATACAACGACCTTCACCGAGATGCTTATTTAATGAGACGTATTTTTTATGTTATTAAATATGCCAATAAATATATCCTATATGGGTTGCCTAACAAATTTCAGTCCAGAGTATTTTTAATTAATAATTTAAAAATTTTTTTTTTTTAAACATTGCACCGGTGTGATTATTAAATAAATTTGATACCAATCGAAAGTTTGAAGCCCATAGAATATGCAAACGTTAGGTTGCCTATTTTTTTCCGGTCACAACCACGGGTTGCCAGGTGTAAACAGGTAAATCTATACTAGCATTTTGCAACGGTCTGATTATTGAATCAAACTTAGATAAACTGAAAGATTATTTCATAAGGAACACGGTGGTATAGGGTTGCCTGCGAAAAATCAGTCCCGAATTACGGTTGTCGAATTTTAAATAATAAAATATCGCTGCGAGTGAATGTGTGTGAGAGAGAGGTCCCACACCAACCATCCCATGCGGTAGAAAAGGACGCAGCGTAGCAGCTGTTTAAAGTCCGCCCATTTAAAGAAGGAGAGTGCGCATGCTATTTGTGCTTGGAAATGAAAAGGATAGCGATAGACTCGTATATGCTGTGCATTATTTTGGAGTAGTTAATTATTGATGTACAGAAATAGTTATCTAATTTTTCATTTTTTAATCAATTAATTATTTATCTATGTTTATTGTTTATGTGACACTAAAGTATATACACATCTTTAGTAAAAAAGACAGTTAGAGTAAAACATATATATTACTTATCTGGCAAATTTTATCTTTATTATTGGGAGCCGAAATAAAAAACAACAATTAAAAGAATACTTCTGTTTATTGAAAAAAATTTAAAATACAAAAATTTTTAAAATTATTCAGGTTCCGAGTCATCGGACATATAACTGTGATCTCCAACTTCTGAATCTTCTTCGTCATCACTCTCCGTTTCAGTTTGTTCGACAATGTCTTCTATTTTTAAAGGTGTATGATCCCCAATGAATCCTACTGGTTTTAAATATTCATCTAAGAACCAACCGCAGTTCTCAGGCTGAAGTTTCACGCATATTGGATCCGTTGCATTAAGCCACATGGAATTTACGAAAATAGTTCGTAAAATTTTCTGAGTTAATGATATCCAGCAAGGTGGTATGGAGTTGGAGTCGAAGCCTTTTATTTTTTTTAAAAAGTGCTCGCTGTCTTCTTTTGCAGAGTAATTCTTCAAAAAAATGCGATGTCTCGCATCATTCACACTGGTACAGTTCTTGATACCATACATACTAGACGTAAATTCTTGAACAGTCTTCATTTTTTCACCAATGAAAATATCAGCAGCATCTGTTAATGACGCAAAAACTGTTTGATATTTTTCATTTTTTGAAAATTGCTGAAAAGGTTTTACTTTCCCTTTGTTGTAAAATGCTGCCGTGTAATCGCAACCTGTAAATGCATGGAATGCTGGAAGACTTTGGCATAATTTAATTCCTAACTCCAACGCTAAATCGGTGCAATTAATACAATCAACAGTTTGATTATTACTCTTTTTTGTAGCTGAACTGGCAAGCCAAATTTCTGATCCGATAAGTTTGTGCATATTTCCTAACAAAATAATCAAAACGTCAGTATCAGAGGCTTTAATTAAAACTCTTGAGCCTGGTTCCGCTTTAGAAGCATGAAAAATAATCCTTGTATCTGCCTCTTCGTGATGACATTCATAATTAGTTTCTTCAGTTTTTTTTACGGAATTTTCCTGAACTTGATAAGAGTAACAATGATGGTCGACGGTTAAAAAAATTTTTTTGTTTTGGATTATCGTTACCAAACTGTCGTTTTGCCAATAATCAGCCAGAAACTGCACCAGAGCCTCTTTAAAGCGATAATTTTTCAGGCTTTGCAAAAAATTTTTTGGTCTAGTTTGCTGAGGTCCTGAAATTTTGTACGGAATATCGAATTCTTTTCTGCTTTCACGTTCGGAATCTTTGATTGACGGTGATAAGTAGCGATCAAAAATTAAATGTATTTCTGTCGCGTTTGTTGAACATATTTTTATGAGTATTGACTCGGCAATTTTATCAAAAGTTTGAGCTATAGCAGCTCCGATTATATGCAAGTAATAAAAACCATCTATTATTTCAACGTTGATATGAGTTGGCTCAACCATTTTAGTTTTGGATTTCAAAACCTTTGCTAACGTTGATTTTGAAGTTTTTAACATCTCTCCAGTACATGCAAAAAGAGCAGGGGGCAATGGTGCTAGTGGAAAAGTTAGGCAAAATTCGAGATTAATTTTTTTGTTTAGACTTATTGCCAAAAGTCGCCCAAATACATCTCGTTCCATTTTCAACAATACTTTCTTGTTCTTGTCTTTGGCACTCAAGACTTTAGTCATACATTGAGAAGCAAAATTGCAGATTTTGTTTCGTTTTATTGATTTATCGAATCTTCCGGGAGTTGAAGAGCATTCCGAGATAAAATTTAATTTTTGTTGAGAGCCTGCTGTTTTTACGTTCAGCAGAAAATCAGTAACTTCTTTCGATGCAGCTTTACCGGTTGAAATGTTGAATAATGTATCTTTGTCAATAGTGTCATCAAATGGATTCATCGTACATTTTATTGCTTCAATGATACTCTGAAGATTTTTCTTGTCTTTCTTAATTTTACTTCGTTGCAATGAGTGCGAAGTATCATCCTCTTTCGTTAATCCGATTTTTTGTTTGATAGATGTTAATATCTTCGTCCTCATGCTATGACTGAGTGCCCATCTTTGACGTGCAGATATTGAATCCGCAGCAAGGTTATCAGCCAATTGATTGCTAGCATCAGCATTGATGGTTTGCTCTAGCGTCAAGTCAACCGGTGATCGAGCGAAATTCGCTGCAGTTCGTCTAATTCCAAAGGCACCTCGACGAAATTCAGCCACCAAAGATGAATTATTAGTATACAAATTGATTAAATTGCTCAAATATAACAAGGACCATCTGGCATAATTGGGCTGGTTTAACGCAAAAAAAATATCAGCCATGTTGAAAATCGAGTCCACGTACAGTTCAAAGTTACTGGTGCGGATACTTCTGGAAAACCGATGGTATAAATTAATTAACTCACAGTACTGGTAATAAAATTGAGCAGTTTTCCCTTTTTCTCCGATTAAAGTCTGATTGCAGAATTCTTTATAACCGTTAACAATTCGACTCAATACATCTGGTAACTCGATAGTTTCGTTGGCGTCATAAGCAGTTTGATTTGATGCATTCTGTATTTGTGTTTGCAGCAGTTCATCCATCGCCTCAAGTGTAACATTAGTTGTCGATAAATACTGTTCAAAATGTAATATTTGTAATGCGGCAGCGGTTAGCGGATGTAAGCGCTTGCAGCGATTGAAGTGCTTGCTGTCCAAAAAGCTATTCATGGAGCCACCGGCTAATACTTCAGCTTGCACCAGTATTTCCACTAATCCACTGGAGTCAATATATTTTCCGATGGCTCTAAAAAATGCCATCTCTGTGTGAAACGCTCCCAAGTTAACAAAAATTTTATTGTATAGCGGTTTTTCTTGTTCTTGAATTTGCATAGCCATTTTTGCTATCGCTAAATCATATGTCACAATAATTTCTGGCTGCTGACATTTTTCAGCGATTTCTTTAGCCATGTTTAATGTTTCATTGACTACTGCATACGACGTTGGTGATGAATTTATGGGAGGCAAATATTCAACTCTTTGCTTCTCACTGTGGTCTAAAGATATCTGTGATATAAGGATATCAACATACTTACTGTGTATTCACAGTACATATATGAAAACTTATTATATACTCATAAAAATAACAGTAAATTTATTAAAAATAGTGATATCCATAATCTAAACTTAAGAAATAAGAATAAATTGGCTGTACCTAGATTTAGGCTTAATAAAATAAGCAATTCTTTTGCGGGCAATTGTATTCGAATGTACAATACATTGCCGACAGCCATAACAGGTTTGTCAGTTAATAAATTTAAAAAACTAATAAAACTTAAATTGTGCCAGAAAGCTTATTATAGCATTAAAGACTTTCTGGAAGACAAGGCTGCCTGGCAGTGACACGAATTGCTCCTTTCTACATTAAAAAAAACTGTATTAGATACTAAGATACTAGAAGAGTAGGGACCAGACTGAGTTTCTTGGGGTGTTCTTCTCAGTCTGTAGTATTTCCGAACCCCCGGTAGAGTCACAAAAATTTTGACAAACCTAAATAATTTTTTTAAAAAATTTCAAAGGGAATAAATTTTATTTTATTTTATTTTATCATACAGTTATAACCCAACCACATAGGAACAGAATCAATTCTTGATAACGACATTATCCATAATAAATCTTTATCTGTAGCTATTTCTGTAGCACCTTTGCATAACTCGGTTGTATTGATAAACGAATCTACAGTAATCAGCTGCATACTTGCCTTAGGTTTCGAATAATATGGTCGAATTTCTCGTGATATTTCATTGAAACGCCTTCTCTTGCGGGTAGGCCCTTCTTCATTTGTGTTGTCCTTTACTTGAGGCGCTGGTGAAGTTGTAGCTTCACCATCATCAAAATTATCAGTTCCATTACTAGAGAATTGATAAATAATGCCAACTGTGTCGTGCATAGTGTCCTTTCCAGAAGTTGTGTCAACGAAGCGGTCGAAATTATCGAACGCTACGTGGGTGCTGTGTCCATTTGCTGCAGTGATGCCTTTTGGTATAACTTTGTTATCTTGGATCGATGTATACGTCATTTCGGTTTCCAATTCTTCTGCCAAATTATATCCAATTGTATGGCCATACCTATTAAGTATCGTAATTACTTGCCTAGAGTTGGTTAAAGACTTTACTGCCAATCCAAGAGATAAACTTTTTGCGGGCTTACATGCACCCCTAGTGACAGCATAAATAACGTCACTACATATTGACGTTATTTTAGCTTTCAGTCCGTTCGAATCTTCATCAGAATGATTAGGTCCTTCAATAAGGTTTCGCATAAAATCTATTAATTGCTTAGGAATGTCACATTCTCCACGAATGACATCATCAGCAGTTACGTTGCGAGAAAGCGGATGAACATCTATATTTTTAATACAACTTCTCAAATAATATGCTACATTTTCAAACTCATAATCATTTCTTGTCTCCAAAAATTTAAAATTGTTAGCCATTACAGAAACGTCCATGTCTGTTTTGTACACAATTTTTTTGTTACGTATTCCCATTGACGCTTCAATCGTAATAAGATTACCAAATTTCTTCATTAACTTTTTTTGCAAGGTTTCACATCGGTAATCTTGAATATCATCGAAATCAATTTCATGATTTCCAAACTCTAGCAATAAAGCTTGGTATCTTAAAAATAATTGAGCCAAGTACATAACTTGGTTGTTTTCAATTATTTCTGTCTCAATAAAATTTGATATGGATTGAAAAGCCAACTGATGTAACTGTCGATATTTACTATACGTTGAATCGGTAGATTCTTCCGTGGACCGCTTATTTTTCGATTGATACAGTGCGTAACAAGGCAGATGGTACGCGATAGTTTGATGTTGAAGTTTGGAGAGAATCTCCGAATCGCTTAAATTTTCGGCGATATTTTTGATCTGTAGTGGTACTTTGTCACCTTTAGGGAAAGTAAGATTAACCAGCTTCTTTCCACATCTTTTTTGGCTGTGGTCACAAAAAAGACAAATAATTGTGCTTGATGTCGATGCTGTTGATGTCGTTGCTGTTGATGTCGATGCTGTTGATGTCGTTGCTGTTGATGTCGATGCTGTTGATGTTGACTGCTCCTAAAAGAATTTAAATCATTCTTTGAGTAAAAATGGAAAAAAACAAATATAAATGAAAATACAAGTTCAATTAATAGATTTTCATGTCACTTTTTTAAAAAAGCTAAAAAAAAAAATATTTTTTTATTACCTTGTCAAAGCCCCCAGAAGTTTGAGGCAGGTCTTCAACATTACTCGTTTCATCCTCAGCAACTGTAGCACAGGAATCGACACTAGGATTCAACTGTTGTGGTTCTTCTTCAGTAGTAGATACATCGGTATGCTCCTAAAAAAAAAACAATTTTTGCGATTAAATGAAAATGTTTGATTATAAATTTTAAAAAATTTTTGATAAGAATATTTGATTTAAAACATCCTCATTTAATTATTCCAAAAAAAAAAAAAAAGGAAATCAGAACATTTTCTTGTTCAATTTTCAACTACCGTTTTTTAAGTGAATTACAAAAAAAAATTGCGTGTACTTAGTGTACACACGTAAGAAGTGAAACTTCTTCATAAACTTAATTTTCACCTCACCTTAAATTAAGTCAAAAAGTACAAAAGTACAAAAGTCCAAAAGTCCAAAAGTCCAAAAGTCCAAAAGTCCAAAAGTCCAAAAGTCCAAAAGTCCAAAAGTCCAAAGTCCAAAGTCCAAAGTCCAAAAGTCCAAAAGGCCAAAAGTCCAAAAGTCCCAAAGTCCCAAAGTCCCAAGGTCTCAAGGTCCCAAAATCCCAAAGTCCCAAAGTCCCAAAGTCCCAAAGTCCCAAAGTCCCAAAGGCCAAAAGTCCAAAAGTCCAAAAGTCCCAAAGTCCCAAAGTCCCAAAGTTCCAAAGTCCCAAAGACCCAAAGTACCAAGGTCCCATCTAAAAGTCCAAAAGTCCCAAAGGCCGAAAGTCCAAAAGTCCAAAAGTCACAAAGTCACAAAGTCACAAAGTCACAAAGTCCCAAAGTCCCAAAGTCCCAAAGTCCCAAAGTCCCAAAGTCCCAAAGTCCCAAAGTCCCAAAGTCCCAAAGTCCCAAAGTCCCAAAGTCCCAAAGTCCCAAAGTCCCAAAGTCCCAAAGTCCCAAAGTCCCAAAGTCCCAAAGTCCCAAAGTCCCAAAGTCCCAAAGTCCCAAAGTCCCAAAGTCCCAAAGTCCCAAAGTCCCAAAGTCCCAAAGTCCCAAAGTCCCAAAGTCCCAAAGTCCCAAAGTCCCAAAGTCCCAAAGTCCCAAAGTCCCAAAGTCCCAAAGTCCCAAAGTCCCAAAGTCCCAAAGTCCCAAATTCCCAAAGTCCCAAAGTCCCAAAGTCCCAAAGTCCCAAAGTCCCAAAGTCTCAAAGTCCCAAAGTCCCAAAGTCCCAAAGTCCCAAAGTCCCGAAGTCCCAAAGTTCAAAAGTCCCAAAGACCCAAAGTACCAAGGTCCCATCCAAAAGTCCCAAAGACCCAAAGTACCAAGGTCCCATCCAAAAGTCCAAAAGCCTAAAAGTCCAAAAGTCCCAAAGTCCCAAAGTCCCAAAGTCCCAAAGTCCCAAAGTTCCAAAGTTCCAAAGTCCCAAAGACCCAAAGTACCAAGATCCCATCCAAAAGTCCAAAAGTCCCAAAGTCCCAAAGGTCAAAAGTCCAAAAGTCCAAAAGTCCAAAAGTCCAAAAGTCCAAAAGTCCAAAAGTCCAAAAGTCCCAAAGTCCCAAAGTCCCAAAGTCCCAAAGTCCCAAAGTCCCAAAGTTCCAAAGTCCCAAAGACCCAAAGTACCAAGGTCCCATCCAAAAGTCCAAAAGTCCAAAAGTCCAAAAGTTCAAAAGTTCAAAAGTTCAAAAGTCCAAAAGTCCAAAAGCCCAAAAGTCAAAAAGTCCAAAAACCCTTAAATGACATGCTATCCCTGGATAAAGTACTCTTAATTCGAATCCACCGTGGTGAGGAACAGAACAAAGATGGCGCGTAACCAAAAATCGTGACGTGACGTGACGTGACGTGACGTGACGTGACGCAAAAATTTTTTTCCAACGCCGATAAAGAAGTTTCACTTCAAAAATATGTGTGTCGAAAATTAACAAAACCATAAGTGAGTTTTACTAGCAATTACTTCAACATGACAAAAATATAGAAGATGTATTAGCTTAGATAATTTTAAAGATTCAATTATTATGTACTTACTGTATATTCAGCGATAAATTTAAGAAATTCTTCGTTATATTTTTTATTCAAAACAGTCACTTTTTTGTAGCACGTGGTATGATAACCTACAAATTGGAGTGACGCACTGGGTAGCTCAACAAAATTGTATTTAAAATGTTTTTTTTTACGAAAAGCTAACTTTAATGCACAGTTTTTAAAAGTTTCATCATCAAAATCAATTATTCCGTCATCCGAATCACACAAAAAACACTTTTTGGCCATTTTTTCCAATAATAAATAGCAGCACGTTTTTTCACTTGTATCTATAGCGACAATCTACTCCAAAATAATGCACAGCATATACGAGTCTATCGCTATCCTTTTCATTTCCAAGCACAAATAGCATGCGCACTCTCCTTCTTTAAATGGGCGGACTTTAAACAGCAGCTACGCTGCGTCCTTTTCTACCGCATGGGATGGTTGGTGTGGGACCTCTCTCTCACACACATTCACTCGCAGCGATATTTTATTATTTAAAATTCGACAACCGTAATTCGGGACTGATTTTTCGCAGGCAACCCTATACCACCGTGTTCCTTATGAAATAATCTTTCAGTTTATCTAAGTTTGATTCAATAATCAGACCGTTGCAAAATGCTAGTATAGATTTACCTGTTTACACCTGGCAACCCGTGGTTGTGACCGGAAAAAAATAGGCAACCTAACGTTTGCATATTCTATGGGCTTCAAACTTTCGATTGGTATCAAATTTATTTAATAATCACACCGGTGCAATGTTTAAAAAAAAAAATTTTTTAAATTATTAATTAAAAATACTCTGGACTGAAATTTGTTAGGCAACCCATATAGGATATATTTATTGGCATATTTAATAACATAAAAAATACGTCTCATTAAATAAGCATCTCGGTGAAGGTCGTTGTATAGCGGGATCTTAGACTAAAAGTACTTAAGTATATTAGAACGCTTAGTTTCAAAATCGACAATTATTGAATCTCTAAACGAATATAATTGATACTCATTGGGACACACTTTCCAGCTATATTTTCTTCCATTAACTCATTGACTTCTACTTTTACCTATAGTATGTCCGATTTGAGGTTATTATTAGAATTCTGGAATGTTCTTATTTTCAGTTGACATTTAAAAATAGTAAAATATGTACTTATCTCATTAGTTATGTTAATACGACTTCATACGCTGACAACACCACACATTGCTTTAATAATAAGTTATTTTGTGAAAATCTCTTGCATTGAATATTTGAATAGCTAGTATTCAAATATTTAATGCAAGAGATACAAAACTGACAATAAATATTAGGACAATTTGTGTCATCTATTATCTTTAAAGATGACACAGATTAAATTATTATTGACCAGTTAAAAACCTACTACATTGTATTTAAAAAAAATTGGCTGTATCCAGTTGCCAATAAATAAATAAATTAATAAAAAGAAAGTATATTCCAATAATTATAAACGGTATACTGTACTTCACAATTTCACATACAAATGACTCCCAATAAAGCGAATAGTATTATTTTGTCATGAAAATCTGTGTCTGATATAGGTACCATTACTCGCAAGGCCTATTACTCGAATGCATTATAATTTAAGTCCACTTTATTTTATACAACCGTCCTTAGATTTAAGCGTAGGCCATGTGTTAATTTTAAGATTGTGTAGAATGCATTTTCAGCTAAATGAACTGTAGCATTTAATGTGTGAAAAGAATAAAGTATGATATTAATTTATTACAAGCTCTCTTTAGATGTATAAGCAAAGAAATACATATTCCCTTTCATAGTACATAGTGTATTAATCACAATTTTTATTATATGTATTTCCGTTTTTATATCTCAATTTAAAATTTGTTTATTTTTCGAAGTAGATGTTATTTATTACATTTTTGTTATACGTTTCCTACACGAATATAAACCTGGAATACTGGCGACTGTACTCCCATGTTAATGGCTAGTACTTACATGAAATTGTCATTAAAGTTTAAAAATAGTACAGGAGGGGAGGGAGAACCCGCCCTCTATCCATCTATCCTAGCGCACATAAAAAATAACATCTCGCTGCCCACAAGTTTTGAGGATGACTCATATGAAGGCGAAACACTTGTCGACATTATAAAACCGAATTATTTCACATTATGTACCTATTAATACTCTGAAGGTAAGGTACCAACTTGTCCTATAAATAATCCATTCTCTGAGGACTTCGATACCTACAGTGAGTTACCTGGCTCTGAAACATACCTCCTACAGACGTTTCTCTGCCGGATGAGCCGCCGACAGAACGTTTCGATTATGAGTTGTTCACCGACAGAACGTTTCAACGACAGAACGATTAATTCATGAGTGAATCGACGACAGAATCGTACACCAAATAAGAATTCGTCGACAAACATTATTTAGGCATGGTTTTTCTGAGGATGATCTCAACGTCGAGGTGTTCACCATAATAAGTGAATGGTTAACACCCCGACTCGGATAGGTTAGGCTTCGTGGTTTTTTTGTTTTGTCGACGAATTCTTATTTGGTGAACGAGTCTGTCGTCGATTCACTCATGAATTAATCGTTGTCGGCGAAACGTTCGTAGTTGAAAGGTTCTGTCGGTGAACAACTCATAATCGAAACGATCTGTCAGCGGCTCATTCGGCAGAGAAACGTCTGTCGGAGGTATGTTACAGAATCAAGTTACCTTTGACAGTTGTGCGCTAGGATTGACGGATTAATGGTGTGTGGTAGGTCTCTTGTATGATAGATTTCCGCAATGAAAAGTCGAATGTCATTATTTAGGTCATGGTTACGTCGCGTAGGTACTGTGGGCAATGGATTTTAATTACATAGGCGCTCTTCAAGAATTGTTGCACACTGTATATAAGGTTACCTTACCCAAACTTCTAAGACCATGTTTAAACGACTATAATGATGCTGCTTTTAGGAACTGAATCTACGAAATTGTATGCAGAACATAATGTACCCCAGTAGGACTTTTATTTTTTTAATATTGTACTTATCAATGTGAAATGTTTGGATAATACAGATAATTTAGTTATACATCAGTACTGTTTTATTAGTATCCCTCATCTTCCATTATTTGAAAAGCTAATGGCAAAGTGTGGGGGTAAACCACCTCCGGTTACTCCCTCTGAGATATTAGCGTAATTGTATAATTATTGGGTATTAGCAAATTGAACTAAGAACGAAAACCACATTTTCAGAATAACATTAATTCAAGTATCATGCGAGGCCACCCTTTTTCTCTTTCTGTGAGGAGGTCATGCTTGTGAAAGAGACGGCGGGTACGGAGCGGGAGAGAAATCTCCCACCCGAGTTCTGAAGTCGGCGCGGCGGGGTCGTCGCAGAGACGTGTCTTCGTCCAAGACTATGGGCCTCCATGATCGGGGGCCTGAGGACGGTGATGTGGCTGCTCACCGTCCTTACAGAAGCAGGCCCTCGCCCTAGACGACAGTGTGACGTAAGAGATTCACGCACGGCTAAGTTTCTAGAAGCGGAACAACCCCCAAAGACGCGGGATAGCACCCGAACCTCCCTAGGTGAGGCCGCAGTGGTAGCCGTAGGTCTGTTGGGAGTCCTGGGGTATCCTTCCGGCATAGCATCCCTGTAAAAAATTTTTCAATAAAAAATAAAACCGACTTCCAACAAATCCTGAAAAATAAAATTTACTTAGCACAAAGTAAATGTATTTTGATTTATCAGATTTTATTCAATATCATATTGAAGTCGGCGCCAAGTAAACCCATAGGTTTATGTAGGTACTAGCTGACCCGCGCAACTTCGTTTGCGTAAGAGAGAGAGAGAGAGAAATAGAAAGGTCCCCCGTCGCTTCTATTCTTATCGCGTGGTTTTCTGTCACGTGTATTCCCGTTGTAGGTATTATTTTGGCACAAATTGGATTTTTATTAAAATAGTTATTGTAAACGAACCTAATTCGAAGCCCTCCGGAGAGCACTATCAGTAGGGTTACGGGATATTATACTTTCCCGTGACTCTACTGGATGCCAAGGGAAATATGGGTCGACATGCAGCAGCGCCACTGGTGTTGCAAACGTTCACTATGCGAATTAGTCCACTACAGTAACCAACCATCAGGCGGACCTTAAGTTTGTCTGCCATCTTAGTAGTATAAAAAACTGGCCAAGTGCGAAGCGGACTCGCGCACAGAGGAAATTAATAAAGAATAAAGTCTCAGGAATAAAGTATAGATAGGAATAAAGAATTTAAGTCCCGTAGATGAGTTCTACGCACACAGCGGTTGGCCGGTTTAGTTGGTCGGAGTGGAAAGACAGAGGGTTCCATACCAAAAAAAAACAGCAAAGCATCACGTTTAATGGTTGGAAGCCCCCTTAATCCCCGCCCCCCTTTTCTGACGTTAGTATTTGTTGTCATAGTAGCTACAGAAATATATCATCTGAAAATTTCAGCTCTCTAGCTATCACGATTCCTGAGATACAGCCTCATGACGGACAGATAGACAGACGAACAGCGAAGTCTCATAAATATGGTCCCGTTTAAGGGCACGAAACCTAAAAATCGTTTCTTTGTGCGCAACTATGCCATTAATCTAATTTCAAGGTTCTAGATCTCGATCAGGTATCTAAGTCAGTTTTTATTAATCAAATCAGCATGTACGATCCTGGACGTAGGCTTCTCCTATTTACGTCCTTCGCCTTCAGCATCCAGCCTGCGACCTCTTCTAGGTCCTCGGTCCACCTGGCGGGTGAACCAAGTCGCGATGCCCGCTTTGGAACTCGTTTGCTCCATCTGCCGTCGTCTGTCGTCGTCTGTGGCGAGCCCGCCGCACTTTACAGTACTGTTTTTATATGTATAGATATAATTCTGACTAAATAAATCAAAATACGGGCTTAACTTTAGATTAGCTGCCATCGAGTTTGAGGTTCATATTTTTTATACACAAAGCTAATATTATTAGAAGCCTCCACGCGAAGTTTTAACTTGCGGAGATTAATGGTTAACGAGAAAAAAAATAATGAAAATCGTAAAAAAACACCAATAATTTGTCACTTTTCACCACAGAACACAAACACTCCCAATGTTTTTGACATTCGGCTCGTCCAATACGTTTTGTTTTACGTAACATTAACGCACAACAATGTTTTACTTCATTTAAAAATTTAATTAATAATGATATTTAGTTATTAAGTTAAATTTTATGCATATTTTATTATATTACGTATATTTATATAAATGAATGCTATTAAATATTATAATAATTTAATGACGGTTGCCGATATGTGAAACTAAACGTAAAACGTCGTACGCATTCTATGGGTTGGTCAAGGTCAACCCTTTCAAATGACACCCTATTTGTGAATTTGTGTCTTGTATAGGAGACGCGTAGTTTTTTTTTCAACCCCAGGTCGGCATTTGAATTACGCGCATCCCTAATTCAACCATAATTAGTACTTAATGGTTAATACCCCGACTCGGATAGGTTAGGTTAGAAGGCTAAGGCGGGAGCGAAGCGGAGCGGAGCTCCCGCCTTAGCTTTCGTGGTTTTTTTTTTTTTGGCTTGTCGACGAGTTCTTATTTGGAGAACGATTACCTAAGTCGTCGATTTTATTGAACATAACCTCAAAAAATAAAAATCTAAATTTAAGGTAACTATTGATTTCCTAACTTTGGGGAGGGGTCAGGGGGATTCCCCCCTCCCCCTCCATTTTCCATCTTCCAATTTCGACCTTGAAATCGATTTCAAACCAAGAAAATGCGAAAGTTAGGTTAGAATATAAAAAAAATCATAACTCAAAAAGGGGGGGCGTCCGCAACTTTTCCGTCAAGGGGGGGGTTCTACACACCCCCCTCCCCCCTCCAGCCCCCCTCCCACCACTTAAATCGTGGGATAGTAATCCGAAGTCCTACCAGGCTTAACTTTAGATTAGCTGCCATCGAGTTTGAGGTTCATATTTTTTATACACAAAGCTAATATTATTAGAAGCCTCCACGCGAAGTTTTAACTTGCGGAGATTAATGGTTAACGAGAAAAAAAATAATGAAAATCGTAAAAAAACACCAATAATTTGTCACTTTTCACCACAGAACACAAACACTCCCAATGTTTTTGACATTCGGCTCGTCCAATACGTTTTGTTTTACGTAACATTAACGCACAACAATGTTTTACTTCATTTAAAAATTTAATTAATAATGATATTTAGTTATTAAGTTAAATTTTATGCATATTTTATTATATTACGTATATTTATATAAATGAATGCTATTAAATATTATAATAATTTAATGACGGTTGCCGATATGTGAAACTAAACGTAAAACGTCGTACGCATTCTATGGGTTGGTCAAGGTCAACCCTTTCAAATGACACCCTATTTGTGAATTTGTGTCTTGTATAGGAGACGCGTAGTTTTTTTTTCAACCCCAGGTCGGCATTTGAATTACGCGCATCCCTAATTCAACCATAATTAGTACTTAATGGTTAATACCCCGACTCGGATAGGTTAGGTTAGAAGGCTAAGGCGGGAGCGAAGCGGAGCGGAGCTCCCGCCTTAGCTTTCGTGGTTTTTTTTTTTTTGGCTTGTCGACGAGTTCTTATTTGGAGAACGATTACCTAAGTCGTCGATTTTATTGAACATAACCTCAAAAAATAAAAATCTAAATTTAAGGTAACTATTGATTTCCTAACTTTGGGGAGGGGTCAGGGGGATTCCCCCCTCCCCCTCCATTTTCCATCTTCCAATTTCGACCTTGAAATCGATTTCAAACCAAGAAAATGCGAAAGTTAGGTTAGAATATAAAAAAAATCATAACTCAAAAAGGGGGGGCGTCCGCAACTTTTCCGTCAAGGGGGGGGTTCTACACACCCCCCTCCCCCCTCCAGCCCCCCTCCCACCACTTAAATCGTGGGATAGTAATCCGAAGTCCTACCATAGGCTTAACTTTAGATTAGCTGCCATCGAGTTTGAGGTTCATATTTTTTATACACAAAGCTAATATTATTAGAAGCCTCCACGCGAAGTTTTAACTTGCGGAGATTAATGGTTAACGAGAAAAAAAATAATGAAAATCGTAAAAAAACACCAATAATTTGTCACTTTTCACCACAGAACACAAACACTCCCAATGTTTTTGACATTCGGCTCGTCCAATACGTTTTGTTTTACGTAACATTAACGCACAACAATGTTTTACTTCATTTAAAAATTTAATTAATAATGATATTTAGTTATTAAGTTAAATTTTATGCATATTTTATTATATTACGTATATTTATATAAATGAATGCTATTAAATATTATAATAATTTAATGACGGTTGCCGATATGTGAAACTAAACGTAAAACGTCGTACGCATTCTATGGGTTGGTCAAGGTCAACCCTTTCAAATGACACCCTATTTGTGAATTTGTGTCTTGTATAGGAGACGCGTAGTTTTTTTTTCAACCCCAGGTCGGCATTTGAATTACGCGCATCCCTAATTCAACCATAATTAGTACTTAATGGTTAATACCCCGACTCGGATAGGTTAGGTTAGAAGGCTAAGGCGGGAGCGAAGCGGAGCGGAGCTCCCGCCTTAGCTTTCGTGGTTTTTTTTTTTTTGGCTTGTCGACGAGTTCTTATTTGGAGAACGATTACCTAAGTCGTCGATTTTATTGAACATAACCTCAAAAAATAAAAATCTAAATTTAAGGTAACTATTGATTTCCTAACTTTGGGGAGGGGTCAGGGGGATTCCCCCCTCCCCCTCCATTTTCCATCTTCCAATTTCGACCTTGAAATCGATTTCAAACCAAGAAAATGCGAAAGTTAGGTTAGAATATAAAAAAAATCATAACTCAAAAAGGGGGGGCGTCCGCAACTTTTCCGTCAAGGGGGGGGTTCTACACACCCCCCTCCCCCCTCCAGCCCCCCTCCCACCACTTAAATCGTGGGATAGTAATCCGAAGTCCTACCAAAATACGTACTTTGAGCGAAGTAAATCTATATTTTTGTAAAAATTTATATCTGCCTAATGTCTTTGTTAATTGGTTTAGAGAGCATTCTCTGCTTTTGCTAAGGAATTGGTATCTTAACTTCTTTCTTTCTCGTATTGTGTAAGTCTTCAGACTTTCGAGGCTGAGGCAACCCGTACTAATACAGTTTCTCCTATTGTGACCAGAAATTTACTATAGATTTCATCTGCTAAATGTTCATCTATAATGCCTCTGATCGTTTGTATTATCCCTGTTTATAATACGAAAGTAAACGAAGATGGTAGTAAATACTCTGTGATAATCGGAACCGTGTACACCTTACCTAGAACTTGTTCTTTCATAATTCCTAGCCAGCCATGTTCAGGTTTTCATCTCACAAATGTATTTTGACATACAAAATAATATGAAGGCAATTTCGCTTATTGAAACAAATATACGCATAAATAAAATAAATTACTTACTACAATTTGAAATGTTTTGACGTTTATCAAAAATTAGACAATTTTTTTTAATAAAAATTCAGCTGTCATGTGTCAAAAAAAAGTTTAAAAAGTACCGACTAAAGAGTATCAATATGAACTATGAGGCAAATGCCCCCAAAATTTTTTTCTAACCCATTTAAAACATGTTAAAGGATAAATATCAATGAAATAAAATACACGCCTCCCATCAATTCGGTTAAAGATGTTTTATGCCAAATTTGAAGAAGATCGGACCAAGGAATCACGTAGTCCCATACAAACTTTGCAACCCTTGTTTACCCCCTTAGGAGTTGAATTTTCAAAAATCGCTTCTTATTGCTCGCCTACGTCACATAAGGAGCATTTGTGCAAAATTTCATGCTTTTAGACCCAGCGGTTTAGGCTGTGCGTTGATCGTCAGTCAGTCAGTTCTTGTTTTTATATATATAGATTACACAGGTCTGCAATGGTTTTCCTCTTAAAAATCTGAGTAACATTTTCTATAGTTTCTGATGTGCTTATTACGAGAAAAATAATAAAAAAAATCCTACACGTCAGGATTTTTTGATATTAAATATTTAAGATTTTGCTCCAGAATGTCTGAGCGTCTACCTTTTAAAATTTATAAAACGTCATTAAATTACTTCAGTTTAATTTTTATTGCATTTAATTAGTGTAAGGGGACATAGAAATTCATGCCAATCAGTAATTTGGTAATTACTACATAAAAAGTATAAGTAATTCGCATTAACAATGTTAAAAACGGGGAATTTGACTTAATTTAGTAATAAAATCAAAAAAATTACCTAGTAGTAATATTAGATACCTATTTTTTGTAAATATTATTAGAAAAGGGTGTAATAAAGATAAACCAAAGGGTTTTTGTATAAGTACCCACACTGATTTAGAAAATTAACAGTTGAATATTGAAACAAGAACTTTAAAATGTCATTGCGAAGTTGTTTAAATTCTACGAATTGTTTTTGTAATATCTCCCGGAATTTAATGGTGATAAAACAATGAAACAGCATTACAGAGTTTGTGAAAAATATTTACAAAAGTTATTTTGGACACGTATTAAGAAACCAAGACAAAACTTCGACACCTCATAAACTATGTTCGACTTGTTTATTACAATTTCGCAAGTGTTTAAAAGGCCAGAAAAATAACTTCAAAATCGTTTCACCTATGCTATGAAGAGAGGCTAAAGACCATGATAAAGATGGCTACTTTTGTTGTTGTGACATAACTGGATACAATTCTAAAATAAAAGGGACATAAACATGCACTAAACTTCATTTACTAAATTCGCACATTGATTACTTCCCAGAAAATTTAGGAGCCGTTAGCAACGAACAAGGCGAAAGATTTTACCAAGATTTGAAAGAGCTTGAAGTCTGATATAGAGGAAGATGGAATACTAGCATGATGGCAGACTATTGTTGTTTATTGAAGCGCGACGATCCAAACCGGAAATTTAAGCGAAAATCGCACAACCGAAGGTTCCAGGAAAAAAGAACCAGGTTCCAGAAATAAAATTTACGTGTAATTTAGACTAGTAACAAGTTATTATTATATTTTAGTCGTTTAATAAGTTAAAGGTAATGTACTTTTTTAAATATATATTTTTTATGAGAAAAGTGGGTCTTTTTTTTCTATTTTCTATCTGTGCCTTTTTCGAAAAATCTGGAGGTGATGGAGAAAATCTAAGTACATATTCGTAATCAGCGCACCAAAATACCCTAGAATCAGCTATCAAATTCCAGAGAGGAAGTTATGACCCTCATTTTGCAGGCCTGTGTTATTCATGGCACCAACTTCAATACTATATTGAATAAAATCAGATAAATCAAAATACATTTTACTTTGTGCTAAGTAAATTTTATTTTTCAGGATTTGTTGGTGGAAGTCGGTTTTATTTTTTATTGAAAATTTTTTTTTCATTATTTTAAGTGACGGGTGAACCGAAAAATATATCTATCTAGGTAAAAGTTTTCATCAATACAAATCAATCAAGCCCAAACACAAGGTAGCTGCTGTAAATCGTTAAGGATTTCCCTCGACTGTCTTTCGGTTCCATAATCAGATCGACTCCAGATATTCATTAAATTGTAGTGCATTAAAGCACTGAATTAAAAAGTTAACAGATGCACTGGTTGTCCCTACAATTTTCGGTGGTTGCCCTCGATTTCTCCTGGATCCCAACATCAGATCCTGATCTGATTAAAATAGGACCACCTCAGAAGTTAACCCTATTCAAGAAAGAAAACAATTTAAATCCGTTTATAATTGACGGAAATATCGGTGAACATACATAAAACATTGAGAACTTCCTTTTTTTTTGAAGGCGAATCTATCAATCTAGGTGCAAAGTTCTCATCAATACAAATCAATCAAGCCCAAACACAAGGTAACTGCTGTTAATTGTTAAGGAATGCCCTCGACTGTCTTTCGACTCTATCATCAGGTCGACTCCAGACCTTCATTAAAGTGTGGAATATTAAAGCACTTAATTAAAAAGTTAACAAGTGCACTAGTTGTCCTTACAATTTTCGGTGGTTGCCCTCGTTTTCTCCTGGATCCCATCATCAGATCCTGACCTGGTGAAAATGGGACCACCTCAGAAGTAAACCCTATTGAACAAAAAAAATAATTTTAAAATCCGTCTATAATTGACGGAAATATCGCTTGACATACATAAAAAAAAATACATACAGACGAATTGAGAACCTCCTCCTTTTTTTGAAGTCGGTTAAAAAAAAATGTGAGGCCACCCTACTATAATGGCGCTATTCGGTGTGGAAGTACTTGTGAATTTGAGGTCAGAAACTAAAAATGCAAAAATACACAGAACCATAATTTTATTCAAAAAATAACAAAACCATGGCGTTTTTTCGTATTGTATCCTTAAATTATACATGTAAAAAAGCTATAATTAAATACACGTGTATAATGTCAGCTTAAATCTAGTCAGTCTCTGTTAGTTCGGCGCCACCATGGGACCCCCGTCACATCTTCGTCGGCACTTGACGTTACTGTCGGTCTGGAAATGAAATTGAGGGCATTTTAGCAGGGCTCACATAGGAATATGGGAAGAAAATATAGCCTATGTCACCCGGGGATTCTATTTGGCGCAGGAAACTCATTGACGCTCCGTCATCCTAGCTGCGAGGGCAGCCGGGATGGTGTGTGGGACTCCTCCTACCCAATAAACCCAGCGGTGATCCTCCCCACTCTATAGCCGGGCCGAGGGATATCGATAAGCCTTGTTAAGTCGGGGCTCTTCTCGGGGGAGCCAGATAGGCGGCTTCCCAGAGCTCATGTCACCCAAGGACAACACTATCCTTGGGTGACATGAGCTCTGGGAAGCTTCCCAACAGTTTAAGAATTTTTCGAAGCTATTCAGTAGTTCCGGAGCTTATTCGATGCAAACAATCAAATCTTTCAATAAAGGAGGTTACTCAATTCTACCGTGTATATGTTTTGTGTGAAGCCATATGGATGATATACTGAACTCGAAGAAACAAAAACCACACAGGGTCTTTTTTGGAGGCTGTGGTCTGCTTTAAGGACATTATGAATGCACTGGTGTGAAAAGGAAAATAACAATTACCTGTACACTTGTCTATGAGGTAATGTTGATGCCAGTAGCGGGAAAGCTGCTGCAGGCTGTTCCTGAAAAAAAAAATGTTTTTGATTATATAGCACTCATGGCCCCATCCATGAGTTCATGCTCTGTAAACGATTACTGTAGTAAGCAACTTTCTATTTTTATTTTCTGATTAGAGTAGCAACTTCTCTGCATAATTTAAAGCCTTTGCGCTCGGTAAGACTAATTCGCAGTACGCCTAACTCGCGTTATGACTAGTCAAAAGGAGAAGTAGGCATAACGCGAATGAGACCTACTGCGATGTAGGGCAAAAGCTAAATAGGTCAAATAATAACTAGACCTACTGAGATTTAGTCTTAAGCCTCATATGACATCGACACCTGATGGAAGGCGGTCACCGTATTCTCCCTAGAATACGGTGACCGCCTTCCATCGACATTTACAACGCCAGAGTGAGGTGATTCTTTACGCTTAATGTCCGCCGACGTAGGGGTGAAAGTGGGGATGAGGGAATGGATGTGAGGATGGGAAGGGTGGGAGTGACGCCCTAGGCACTGAGTTCCCCACAGCGATGCATCCCATTGCCGGGCGTCAGGGCGTAGGATTCAGGGTAATTTTTATAGAGGTTTGAGGTTTTCTTCCTCGCAACTCCAAAGAGCCACCGTGCCCGTCTGTTGCCAGACAGGGTTACGGCTCGGCCGAACGATGGTCCCCATGGGACCATGTACTATCGCCACTGATAGCTCAGTGGCAAAGTACTCGTCGCCCTGAGAGTTCTCCGCTAAGTACCTACGCTCTGCATAGCAGAGCGCATACGGTGAACTACAAACCGGCCATAAAGGTCCCCCCTCCTTGGTGGACTACTGGCCATGGGCGACGCACAGTGTCATATAATCGCTCAGTAGCGGTCACTCTCTTCTTTTTATGTTTTATGATGGATAATAGCTAAACTAAGCAGATAGTTAAACTCCAAAATGTTTATCACCCATAGTTTTAGAAAAATTTAAGAAATCGAGAAAAGTCCATAGAAACCATAGAAACCCTTCATCTCCTTTGTTATTCGTATTATTTTCGTTGTTTCATTTTTCCATGATTAAGTTATAGTCGTGGCATCGTTTTATAAAAAAAAAATGAACGAATGTTGTCTAGTTTAGCGAGAATATTTTTTTTTGTAAATATTTTATTTATTTTTTTCTAGGGGCATCCCTTGACGGTCGCATTTTTTTTAGATGCCGAATTGATAATTGTGAATAGCACTATTACCACAAAAAAAATTAGACGCTACAAGCCCAGGACAGCTGGGATATTCAGCTCTAAAGTTTTGAGTTAGGGTTGTCACTGAAATCTATGGTATAGTTCAGTTGTGGTCCTTAAATTTTTTATGTGTTATGATTATGAATCAAAACAGCCTGTTCTTTTGTATTAATTATATGTTTACGTATATGAAGAGTAAACTACATTTAACTGAAATAATAATAACAGTCCTAAATTTCAATTAAATAAAACGTTTATCAAAAGAAACTAAGTCGTAACGATTTTAATGGTGTATAACCGCAATGGTGGATAATGCGAAACTATTTTAGAGAGAATTTTTATTAAAAAAAATGAACGAATGTTGTCTATTTTAGCGAAAATATATTTTTTGTAATTATTTTATTTATTGATTTCTAGGGGCATCCCTTGACGGTTGCATTTTTTTTAGATGCCGAATTGTTAATTGTGGATAGTACTACTACCAAAAAAAAAATTAGACGCTACAATCCCAGGATAGCTCTGAAATTCAATTTTAAAGTTTTGAGGGGAAAAGGGTTGTCATGTCACTCATTTCTATGGTATAGTTTAGTTTGCCATATCGCAAGAAGATAAGTGTAATATCAATGAATAAATTTGGATTTCTTTTTGATTCCTAACCCATAAAAATATAAAGACCACAACTGAACAATACCATTGACTTGAGATACAACACTAACTCAAATCTTAAAAACTGAATATCGCAGCTGTCCTGTGCTAGTAGCGCGTAATTTTTTTTGTGGTAGTACTCATCAGCGCAATTAACAAAAAAACATTTTTAAAAAATGCGGCCTTCAAGGAATTCCTATGAAAAAAAAAGATATAATTTTAAAAATCTCCCTAAAATAAACAAGTACACTTTTTATATTAATTGTTACCTACAATATCACTAACCCATTCCAAAACTTTCAAGCCATAATTATATCTCAATTGTATCATCATTCTAAATATTATAAATTTCAGACATCAAAATTTTTTGTGACAACCCTATTTCAATAGAAAATTATAAAAAACTTAGAAACGTCTTATCTCAGCTGTCCTGCATTGAAAAAAATTAAAAATTTATGAGTAGGAAGCTACATAACTGGACATTAGTCAGATAGTGAAAAAAAATGCGACCGTTCACTAGAAAAGTTTTTATATTTATTTTTCTAAAATTTGAAAATGAATTTTTATTTCGTATGCTAGGGCAGGTGCAGACTTGTAATTTCTGCACATCATTACGAATATATTTCTCCATTCATTGCTAATTTTAACCACCATAAATTTTGATTATTTCGAGCAAAATCTGTAAAAATGTTTTTGTCAAAGTTCAATGACCTTTTAAGAAAAGCTTCATAATTTCAAAACTAATTTTTTTTCAATTTTTGGTGTGTCATATTATGCTGTACTAAGTTTATATCTATCGTTATTGGCCATACAAAAAGAGTGACCGCCACTGAGCGATTATAAAACACTGTGCGACGACGTGCGCCTCGCGCGAAGCCCACGTCGTCGTCCAAGTTACCAGGATGCACCACGTGGAGGTTGTCCTTTCCAGCACCCCTCCTTCCGAGGGCTTACCTGGGGCTTCCAACCATAGGCTGTTGGTCGTTACGTAAGGTTTTTTTAGTCTGTAGGAGTCCAGCATAGCATCCATGATGGATTTTCCCTCACCTTAAAAAAAAAAGTAGAATAGATAACATGAAACTGATATTTTTCATTAAAAAGTCAAAATATCCTTACAGCTGCATGACAACGATTTCATCTATGTACAAATTAAGAATTCAACTCAATTAATATTTTAGGCATAACGCGATGTAGACCAACTAAGATTTAGGTATATGCCGAAGTAGTCCATATACGAAATAGACCAACTGCTATATAGGCATATAGCTAATTAGGCTGAAAGCGAATCGTAAATGACATTTAGACGTAACGCGAGTTAGGCACACTATGAATTAGTCTTACCGAGCGCAAAGGATTTAAAGTAGGTACCTAGTGTTATTCTCTGAGCAATTTTGGCCTATCTAGGGACGCATTGTTTCAGCTTAAACTTTGCTCAACACTCCTTACTTAAAACAACACTAGATGATGCGTGCAGCTTCGAACGTGTGAAGTTCTGTTCTCATTCCTATGGGAAATATTTCCAGGGATAAAAACCGGCCAAGTGCGAGTTGGACTCGCCCATGAAGGGTTTCGAAGCAACAAGTAACATATTATAAAAGTTCTTATAGTTCGTTGTAACTTTGGTTGATGTTTTATTGTTTTAACACGTTCGCAGTGGTAGTGATTGTTCTAACCGAATATTGCGGTTTATGACGTATTAAAAAAAACTACCAGCTCTATCTCGTTCAAACAAATTATCTTTGGTAGTTTTTATGGCAATGTACATCATATAATTTTTTTACATTTATCATTCTCTTAGTTTAGAAGTTAGAGGGGGGGACACACACATTTTTCCACTTTGGAAGTGTCTCTTGCGCAGACTATTCATTTTAGAAGAAAATGATGTTAGGAACCTCAATAGCATTTTTGAAGACCTATCTAAAGATATCCCACACGTATGGGTTAGATAAAAAAAAAATTTGAGTTTCAGTTCTGAGTATGGGGAACCCAAAATTTACTACTTTTTGTCTAGTTTTATATAAGAATCTTAATGCGGTTCACAGAATACATCTAGTTACCAAGTTTCAATAGCATAGGCCTTATAGTTTCGGAGAAAAATGACTGTGACACACGGACGGATAGACAGACAGACAGACAGACAGACATGACGAATCTATAAGGGTTCCGTTTTTGCCATTTGGCTATGAAACCCTAAAAAGTAGCCTATGTGTTATACCAGATAATACGTTAAATTAGTCAATCCTTGTACCAAACTTCAGTCAGATCTGTTCAGCCGTTACTGCATTTTTCAGTTACAAACATCTTCACAAACTTTGCCATTATTTTTTTCATTCCTTTATTCATAATTCTATTATTAGTAGGATTTATTACCTGTATAGGTTGCATTGGTATATGCATGTTAGCTCGCAGCTTCCTCTGTCTTATTTCACGACGCACACAGCACTGAACTCCGAGCAATACACCACATACACATGAAGACAGACAGCCTGGAAATCCAGCATATTAATTAACATCCTTATCTACTTCTTTGTTTATCGAGCGACAGAAAAGGATAGGGCTTGTGTCAGAATTTATTTCTTACAGGCCACCCACCATGACCTAATCGGCCTATGGCAGTCTACTACTGGTCATAGGCCTCTCCCAATATCACCCCAACACAGGTCAAATGCTATAGTTTTTTTTTTTGCTATGTATATTTAAGCAGAATTTCACCAAAGCGGTTTTATATACCTTCCCTCCATTCAGATGGGGTCACTATAGGGAAAATTTATTCAGCAGATTTGGATAAAAAATTTCTGAACTAAAATAACTTTATATGTTTATGAAGTAAAAAATAATCCCAAAAAATTAAAAAGAAGTTATTCATTTATCTGAATTCTAATTACATACACTATTTTTATATAGTAACCTGTTGACTGTTAAAATTCAATAGTAATTCATTACAAAACATTATGCATTTCTTGCTCAGGCAACTTATTCCATTCCGTGACCACTCTATTAAGTAGAAAATGTTTTAGGGAATTTCCATTGGCAGATGTCCTCCACAGCTTCAATGAGTGTCCACCAAGACTTATTCATATTATGAGTAAACATGTACTTTGTTCCAGGAACATCATAGTAGTCAGTAAGTATTTTGTATGTCTCTATAAGACTTCCTCACAGTCTGCGACTTAAGGGAGGTAAGACCAAGTGCTACCAGGCGTTGATCATAAGGCTTATTTTTCAGTGTAATCATATAATCCATGTAAGTTTTTTTTTACCATTGAAGTGGCAGACCAGCCTACAGCCCAACAGATGGAAAGTAGCCTGTCGACATAAAGATAGATAAAACAGACTAGTAATGATAATGTTACTCACCTATATACACCAGTACACCAAGATCACCATTTCGATTTGTACGTCTCAGCACAATACCTGCTATGCATAATGATATCCCAGTTAATATGCCAACTACAAATATTACCTGGAAAATTAATACTTTAAATTATTTCTGTAACTGTAATATTCAATCAATGAATAAGTTGAATAGTAGAAATAATGATTGGTTCTTGGTTTTACAACAATGACTCAGTTTTCTCTTGAACTCTGACCCCCTTATTCATCACAGAGTATGGTTAGAGACAGCAATAGACTTAAAATGTGTTTTAACTAAAATAGGTTTAATAAACGATTATGAATAAGGGGCTGAGTGATAAACAAAATCATTACTATGCACATGAAAATACTATCCAGTTATAGGCTCCCGAGACGATCATGCCTTGCCATTGTCAATCACGTTAAATATGAATGGAAGTTGCTTCAGTGTGCGTGATTGCTTTGCATGTTTGTGTGCATCAACCTATACATGCACATGAAATTCTACGTTATTGACAATTGCCAATTGATCATGTCGGAACCCCATTAGAGGTCAAATGAAGTAGAACATCAATAAACAATGAAAACAAACCTGTAAAATATAATAGCAAACATATTCAAACTCAGGACAGTGCCCTCCACAAGCTCCTATAATTGGCACTTCAGCACTGACTGAGGGTGGTGCTGGAGAGCGGCTCACAGTTTGTGTGTGCGGTTCTACATCACATAATGGTAAAGAAAATGCTGATGCACACTGTGGAAATGTGTAAGTCTCTGTAGGTGCCGTGTGAGTGTACACCTTATCCCCTTTCTGGTATTTGTGCCAAGTACCAATCCCATATGGGGACTGATATACAGGTGATGGAGCTCCATAGTCCCTTACAGTTCCATTATAATATTGTGGCATCTGAAATAGATGCACAAGTACATAAAAACCTTTATTCATGAAACGGAAAGTTGAATGAAAGAAGAAGGTAAGTAACATACATGATATGCATTGTCAGATGTAGAGCTATCGGTACCAGCAACTTGATAGACAGGAGGATTGATATCTTCTACCCACGGATACTTTGCTCTTTGTTGAGCAGCAGACGCAAATTGTTGATCGCTTCGAGGAACCACCGTAGTTTGGTACGGATGAACAGTACGAGGCGATAATTGTTGCTTGAACATTTTTTCCTTCATTGCCTAAAAGTATAGGCAGTGTTTTATCCACAAAAAAAAATAAAAGATTAATGCAAGGCGAGTATTGACGCGATCAGAGGCTCGCTCTCACCTCATTTTGAATTGAAGCGATCTGTACATTGACAACAGGTGCTTGTAAGTTTCGTAAATAAAGCGTTCATTAATAAACGTATGAGTAAGATTTAATATCACGTATCACGGGCAGTTATTATTTCAACGATTAAAAACTACAGTAAAGTAAACAACAATAAAATATTCTGTGAAGTAAACACCGCCATGTTTTGCAATTTCTGTTTTCTGTCATTTCATTCGTTCATTCTTCATTCTCTCACTGGAGTTTTTTTCTGTGCTTGCGGATTTCTCGGCTTGAGAGTATGACCATGACAAATATTTTTAAATAAAGATATGAATTCTTTTTCAAGTTTATAAAATTATTCTTATGGAAAGCAGCGCTTTTTTCATTGATATGTCCAACGTGCTTTCCGATTTTCCACCAAAAAACTTCATTGAAATATGCGCAGGCGGGGCAGCAGCCAAGGCAATGTCTCCTGCTACAACTTTTTTAAAATGTCATAACACGCTGGTTTTTCCCTCTATAGATGAATCATAACATAACCACGCAACCATTATAAAAGAATGCCCCCTAAACAGAAATAAAATAATGTGTCAGGAACGGCCGTTGCCCAAAAGCGGCGATTTAACCGCATGTCCACTCTGCTCGCGCATATCTGTCAAATGCATATGTAGAGCAGGGTTTCCCAAATTTATTTGGTCCGCGACGCCCTTGGGACTTGATAATTTTTTTACGACGCCCCTTAACCCCCCCCCCCCCTAATATTTACCGACAAATTTAATTACTAGTACCATTCTAAGCCATCTAATCAGCCTATATCCACTGCTGGACGTTAGGCCTCTCCCAAATTACGCAACAATACACGGTCTTGCGCCTTCCGAAGGCATACTAAGTAGTGATCAGAAAAAAACCATTGTTAATTCCCAACCGACCACCTGAGTTATCCACCTGGTTGGTCAGTTAGGAATAAAAGTTCCTAACCACCCACCTTGTGCACCTGGTTGGTCAGTTAGGAATAAAAATTCTTAACCACCCACCTGTGACTGTATAAAATAAATAATGTCCATAATGTCTACTTTATCAATATACCCACATGTCTATATGGCAAAACAAATGAAGATCGACAAAACAAATGAAGATCTACAAAACTAATGAAGATCGACTAAACAAATGAAGATCTACAAAACAAAATGAAGATCGACAAAACAAATGCAGATCCACAAAACAATTGAAGATCGACAAAACAAATGAAGATCAGCAAAACAAATGAAGATCGACAAAACAAATGCAGATCGACAAAACAAATGAAGATCGACAAAACAAATGCAGATCGACAAAACAAATGAAGATCGACAAAACAAATGAAGATCAGCAAAACAAATGAAAATTGACAAAACAAATGACGGTCGGATATACAAATTACGATCGAAAAAACCATAGATTTAGAAGTTTTCGCTAAAAAACACATGCGAAAGGGAAAAGCAAAAAGAAGGACTCGAAGCTCTCACCCAAGATTCTTGAACTAATGAGGATCAGACGGGAAATTCTACCTACGAGGTCGTCCGAACAGAGGGACCTAAACTGTAGAATCCGAAAGTTGAACGTTCAAGATCAATCAGCACTGCGCAGAGGTGTAAGGCAGGGCGATGAAATATCCCCGAAACTCTTCACCAATGCGCTTGAGGACGTCTTTAAGTCGCTGAACTGGGATGGATGGGGCGTGAATATAAACGGTGATCGCATCTCACACCTTCGGTTTGCTGACGACATCGTCATAATTGAGGAAATGTTGGAACAGTTGAGCGGGATGCTGCACAGTCTAAGTAGAGAGTCTCGACGTGTTGGTCTCGGTATGAACTTGGATTAAACCAAGGTCATGTTCAATGAAAATGTCATGCCGGGACCAATCTACGTTGAAGGATCGAGGCTTGAGATTGTCCAGGAATATACCTACCTAGGGCAAGAAATCACACTATGCAACAACCTGGAAACGGAAATAGCGAGAAGGATCCGCTTGGGCTGGGCAGCGTTCAGCAAACTGCGTCGGGTTTTCGATTCGCCTGTTCTGCAATGCCTGAAGACAAGAGTCTATAACCAGTGCGTTCCACCATTATGACCTACGGTGCCGAGACGTGGACATTCACAGAGAAGCTAGTCCGAGCCCTTAATGTTACCCAGCGAGCAATGGAACGAGTTATGCTTGGGGTGTCTCTGAGGGATAAAATCCGGAACGATGTTATCTGTCAAAGAACCAGAGTGGTCGACATAGCTCGCAGAGTATGCAGTTTGAAGTGGCAGTGGGCTGTGTATAAAATATGGCTGCAAGTAATTTGACCTTTTCAACTTGCTTATAGACTTTTGTTTTATTGATCTGCATGAGTTTTTTTTAGCGAAAAATTCTAAATCTATGGTTTTTTCGATCGTGATTTGTATATCCGACCGTCATTTGTTTTGCCGATCTTCATTTGTTTTGTCGATCTTCATTTGTTTTGTCGATCTTCATTTGTTTTGTCGATCTTCATTTGTTTTGTCGATTTTCATTTGTTTTGCTGATCTTCATTTGTTTTGTCGATCTTCATTTGTTTTGTCGATCTTCATTAGTTTTGTCGATCTTCATTTGTTTTGTCAATCTGCATTTGTTTTGTCGATCTTCATTTGTTTTGTCGATCTTCATTTGTTTTGTCGATCTTCATTTGTTTTGTAGATCTTCATTTGTTTTGTCGATCTTCATTTGTTTTGTCGATTTTCATTTGTTTTGTCGATCTTCATTTGTTTTGCTGATCTTCATTTGTTTTGTCGATCTTCATTTGTTTTGTCGATCTTCATTTGTTTTGTCGATCTGCATTTGTTTTGTCGATCTTCATTTGTTTTGTCGATTTTCATTTGTTTTGTCGATCTTCATTTGTTTTGCTGATCTTCATTTGTTTTGTCGATCTTCATTTGTTTTGTCGATCTTCATTTGTTTTGTCGATCTGCATTTGTTTTGTCGATCTTCATTTGTTTTGTCAATCTTCATTTGTTTTGTCGATTTTCATTTGTTTTGTAGATCTTCATTTGTTTAGTCGATCTTCATTTGTTTTGTAGATCTTCATTTGTTTTGTCGATCTTCATTTGCTTTGCCATATAGACATGTGGGTATATTGATAAAGTAGACATTATGGACATTATTTATTTTATACAGTCACAGGTGGGTGGTTAGGAATTTTTATTCCTAACTGACCAACCAGGTGCACAAGGTGGGTGGTTAGGAACTTTTATTCCTAACTGACCAACCAGGTGGATAACTCAGGTGGTCGGTTGGGAATGGGGGGAAATAGGTAAGTATTTAAGTTACTGGCTGTCTAATGCAGTTGGTGTCAAGGAAAGACATTGATGGCGGTCTCGCTAGACATTATTAACGCTATCAACACTATCCCCTGGCACATGCCATCGCCGAAGCAGCCGAAGTACTAATGTACCACAGCGCCAGGTGAAATTCGACATTCGTGCCGACGTTACTGACGTACGCCGCGCTACTAGAAGGTTGGCTAGGCTGCGCCCTGCGCCTTAATATGAGGGAGTCAGAAAGTGCGTGTCGCCACCTCTACGACAGTATAATTTGTTCCAAGGAACTCTTCGCAGCGCTCCTTTTTTTGGTCATTCTGAAACTGAAGCTCTAGTATGGAAAAGCGCAACTGTCACTTCTTTTTCTATGGAAAGGTTTGTGAACGAGACATATTGCTTAGAGCCGGTAATAATACAGATCAGTGGTATAGCCTTATGCTAGCTCTACATTACTCGCGAAGTAGAACAGAGTTCGTCGGCGAAGTTGCCCGAGGCAAAGAAAAATTTTGACGAAGTAGGCCGAAGTGCCCCTCCACACTATCGTATTCGTCCAACTTCGCGAGTAATGTAGAGGAAGCATTAGATTATCAGAAAAAATAGCGATCACTCCACTCGCTCGCGACGCGGCGACGCCCCAAGGACAATGCCGCGGTGCCCCAGGGCGTCGCAACGCACAGCTCTGGCATAAAGCAACGCGAACTAAAGGCGCGCGTTGCTATATGGTCAAACGCATACATAGCACACGCGAGAGCTTCTAAGCGAAATGTATGTGACTCAAATATCTTGAATGCGCGCATATGTCTGAATACATGCACAAAACGACCTTTTTGGACATTACTTATGTTGGAAAACTAACTTATGAAGGGTAATGGGTTTGTTTTTAGCACTCAGCATTTACTCTTGATCCAGTAGCACAAGGGGTAAAATTAAGTATCTGTGTTAATCTTATTACTGGATCGCCCCCTAGTACCTACCATACCACGGACAAGAAAGTATTGTATTAGGCAATTTGAGATTACGTCTTCAATAATTACTAGGTAATTATGATGTTGTGGTCCTGATCCTGATTAATTTACATTAAGCTAGCTTATGGCGTAGCGTCTTGCTTACCAGTGCACCGCTTTGTCTTTCTGCAACTGCATCCAGTGAGTGAGTGACTGCGTTAACCGGTAGAAGAAGTTGCCGTGGCCCGTGTTGCCTCTAGCTGCTGTAGGGTATTTTTGGGCATTCTGTCTAATTTGAATGTACCTAGACACTTTCGGCTTTGTTTTGAAGTCACTGCGAAGCTGCTTCATGATCATCTAGATAGCATTACAATACTGCAAAGGCACTCTTGCTTACTTTCTTGGAGGTGAACTAGTCACTGCAAAAAAAAGCATGCAGTATATCCGTGTGACTATAATATAATACAGAGCAGTTTTGTAAAGACTAACTCCGTTGTCAATGCGGAGTGCCATCTTGGGCTACGATTACATGAAAGAAGAAAAAAGTAAACTGGACTAACCCTGTGCCCCGAATATGTCGTTTTAATGCGCGTGTGATCGAGATACTTGAGTCACATACATCGCGTCCAGACTCCAGAAGCTTGCGGCGTATGTTTATGCATTTTAATGCTTCCTCCACATTAATCGCGAAGTTCGTCGGCGAAGTAGCCAGAGTCAAAGAAAATTTTTGACGAAGTAGACCGAGGTGCCCCTCTACACTATCGTACTCGTCCAACTTCGCGAGTAATGTGGAGGAAGCATAATGCTTCCTCCACATTACTCGCGAAGTTGAACGAAGTTCGTCGGCGAAGTTGCCAGGGTCAAAGAAAATTTTTGACGAAGTAGGCCGAGGAGCCCCTCCACACTATCGTACTCGTCCAACTTCGCGAGTATTATGTGGAAGAAGCATAAAGGTTCACGCAACTGGACACGCGCGTATACACGAGTGAGAGAGTCGCGTTGATTAATATTATCGTAGGTTGTGCCATTTAATTCCAAAGGCACATTCCCCATATCGCGATAATATCGTGGTAGTCCTTACCTATGTAAGGATTACCACGATTATATTCTTAGACAGAAACGGGACAAGTATGTAGTACATTGTATGTCTGTCTGTCACAGCTGCACCTCATGATTCTCGTTTAAAAAGCGCCCTCCATCGCGCACCATTCCGCGCGGCTAAGTGACGACGACCGGTACTGTGTTGCGTGTAATTACATTTGTGTTTGGTGTTTTTTACTTTCAAAATCATGACTAGGTTAGAGTTTTTATTCGTAGATTGTGTATTTCATAAAGATTTTGTACCTAAAATAGTTATTTTCAACGAACATTCATTGTATTTTTACGCGCCGTCGGCGTCACGGCGGCGCGGCGCCAAGCCCATACATTTGAATGAAATACAAAGAATAAATACTTTAATGATGACAATCTATCGTTATTTTATGTATTTTTATGTATTCTTTTATTGTTTTCAAGCATTGAATGTAAAATCTACTTCAATAATTTTGTGTAAAATTGGGTCGAAATTCTCGATCATTTTTTGCAAAACTTTCAAATTTCAAATAATTATTTCTGAAATATATTTGTATGCCAGCACACCTTTTTTTATGTTTATCGATTAGGAAAAGTCATGTAGCTGTAGATTGTAAATTTTTTTGAAAAAAAATACACAAAAAAAATTCAAAAAAAAAAACAAAGTTACGACCACCCTTTTGGGCCCCTTTTTAAGTGCTTGGTTCATTGTTCAATTTCTAATAAACTAAACACGTTTGTCAAACAAAACTCTGTGTAAAAAAAATTTAAGGACCATACTTACGAATAAAAAAAGAATGAAAGCCACTTGAAGCCACAGACGTACAATAAGTAGCAGACGAAACATTAATTATGCTTGTGTGCGTTGGTCTTTCCATTCCGCTCGCTCTAAGGGGTTAGTGAATGCTGCTATCTCGTTTCTACACGTATATCAACACTATACATGACATTTAAAAAAAAATGACGTACGCCTGGTTTTTGAAAGATATAAGCTGCCGATGCTGCAGTTTGACGTATTAGATACCTCTAATTAATGTAGGGGCCAAACTCAGGCACTTCTTTTCAAGATTAAATTTAATGCTAACATAAAAATAAGTGTGGCAAACTGTGATTCAGCATTTAATTAGTTCAGAATTGCATTTTAATATAATGCCTGTAATCTTCGATGATATTGAGTATACAATATATAAAAATGAAGCCCGATTTCCGTGGTCACGGCATCACGCGTGAAATGCTGGACCGATTTCGCTAATTCTTTTTTGTTGTGTTTGTTTCTGTCAGGAGAAGGTTTTAAAAAAATTGGTGCAAAACTATTAGCAGAAATGGTTTTTATTGCGATTTTGAATCGGATCATAGAACTGGAAACTCCGAAATGGAAACCGGGAACAGAAAGACTAAGAGATAATTTTGCAATCCAATATAGCCGCCGCGTCGAAATCACAAAATTTCATGATGGGTATCGTTTAAGGGGGATTTTGGTACGCTGAGTACGATTCACATGATAATTTTGCAATCCAATTTGGCCGCCGCGCCGAAATCACAAAATTTAATGATGGGTATCGTCTAAGGGGTTTTTTGGTACGCTGAGTACGAATCTCATGATAATTTTGCAATCCAATATGGCCGCCGCGCCGAAATCACAAAATTTCATGATGGGTATCGTTTAAGGGGAAATTTGGTACGCTGAGTACGAATCTCATGATAATTTTGCAATCCAATATGGCCGCCGCGCCGAAATCACAAAATTTCATGATGGGTATCGTTTAAGGGGAAATTTGGTACGCTGAGTACGAATCTCATGATAATTTTGCAATCCAATATGGCCGCCGCGCCGAAATCACAAAATTTTCATGATGGGTATCGTCTAAGGGGTTTTTTGGTATGCTGAGTACGAATCACATGATAATTTTGTAAACCAATATGGCGGCCGCGCCAAAATCACAAAATTTCATGATGGGTATCGTCTAAGGGGTTTTTTTGTATGCTGAGATCGAATCACATGATAATTTTGCAATCCAATATGGCCGCCACGCCGAAATCACAAAATTTCATGATGGGTATCGTTTAAGGGGTTTTTTGGTATGCTGAGTACGAAACACATGATAATTTTGCAATCCAATATGGCCGCGGCGCCACCGTTGTTAAAATTTCATGATGGGTATCGTCTAAGGGGTTTTTTTGTATGCTGAGATCGAATCACATGATAATTTTGCAATCCAATATGGCCGCCACGCCGAAATCACAAAATTTCATGATGGGTATCGTTTAAGGGGTTTTTTGGTATGCTGAGTACCAAACACATGATAATTTTGCAATCCAATATGGCCACCGCGCCAGTGTTGCGAGATGATTATAATAAAGGTTTTTGAACGTTTTGCCGCCTGTCTGTATGATCGTTGTGTTGTTTATGTACATATTATTTTTATATCTATGTTTGTTTTTCTCTGTTTTTATTATTATTTTTTATAAAAGGTTACTGTTGTTTGGTCTATATGCGCTGTGATCTAAAATAAAAAATATTTTCTTTCTTTCTTTCTTTCTATTTCTGTCAGTATGCTGAGATACCAAAAAACCCCTTTCACGATATCCAATATGAAATTTTACAACGGTGGTTCGGCGGCCATCTTGGATTGCAAAATTGACCTAAAATTCGTATTCAGCATACCAAAAAACCCCTTCTACGATATGCAACATGAAATTTTGCGACGCTGGCGCGACAGCCATCTTGGATTGCTAAATTAACCCAAAGTTCGTACTCGGCATACCAAAAAACCCCTTATACGATATCCATCATGAAATTTTGTGATTTCGGCGTGGTGGCCATATTGGATTTCAAAACTATCATGTGATTCGTACTCAGCATACCAAAAAACCCCTTAAACGATACCCATCATGAAATTTTGTGATTTCGGCGCGGCGACCATATTGGATTGCAAAATTATCATGTGATTCGTACTCAGCATACCAAAAAACCCCTTAGACGATACCCATCATGAAATTTTGTGATTTCGGCGCGGCGACCATATTGGATTGCAAAATTATCATGTGATTCGTACTCAGCATACCAAAAAACCTCTTAGACGATACCCATCATGAAATTTTGTGATTTCAGCGCGGCGGCCATATTGGATTGCAAAATTATCATGAGATTCGTACTCAGCGTACCAAAATCCCCCTTAAACGATACCCATCATGAAATTTTGTGAATTCGGCGCGGCGGCCATATTGGATTGCAAAATTAACCCAAAATTCGTACTCAGCATACCAAAAAACCCCTTATGTGATATGCAACACGAAATTTTACAACGGTGGCGCGGTGGCCATATTGGATTGCAAAATTAACCCAAAATTCGTACTCAGCATACCAAAAAACCCCTTATGTGATATGCAACACGAAATTTTACAACGGTGGCGCGGTGGCCATATTGGATTGCAAAATTAACCTGAAATTCGTACTCAGCATACCAAAAAACCCCATAAACGATATCCAACATGAAATTTTACAATGGTGGCGCGGCGGCCATATTGGATTGCAAAATTAACCTGAAATTCGTACTCGTACTACTATTTTTTTCCCAAAAGCGTTTGACATCTTAGATCGTATGTCCACCTATTTATAATCCGGACCAGTGTGCGGCCGGCCAGCCGCAACAAAAAAGCGCATTATATTACGAGTTGGATCAAAACTTTACACATTGTATCATTACAAGGCGCGCATTGCAATGCTCGGATCACCTGCTTCACTGCTGTAACCTCGTCTTGTATCATTACAAGGTGCGCATTGCAATGCTCGGTTCACCTCCCACACTGGCTGTAATTCTCGACTCGTAACATTACATTACGCGCGAATGCTCCCGGTGAGGGAGCACCTTTAGGAAAAATGATGTTTTGTAACATCATTTTTTTCTAAAGGTGCTTTAGCCTCAATAGCATTTTTGACGTAGACAGAGAAAACTATAGACAAATGTTATGCATGTCCACATGAGATAGAACGATTGAATAGAAAGTGTTGCCACTCATATATTATGTTGTATTTTTACCCTAACTTTTTATAATATTATGTTGTGTTTTAAAATCTAGTGGTATTTGCAATTTTATTTCGCGTAAATACGACTAGATTTTAACCTATTTAGCGAAATTGTAAAATGTCGAAAGATTGTGAACCGTAAGGCTGGATTTAGTGTCGCGCTGACCAACGCACGCAAGCGTGATAGCTATACGTAGCTACGCGTTATTCTAAAAGGCTTCCTAATAGCTCATACACTTTACTTGGGCTGTCAGCGCCGACGGTCAGTGCGACTCCAAATCCAGCCTAACATACCTACTGCTTTCAATGAAACGTATAAATTTTCGGTAGATTATAATCGACGTGACGATAGTTCTGCCAACAGAACAGGTGGGAATTGCATTACCATTTGTTCTGTCGACAGAACTAATGGGAAAATTACCAGTAGTTCTGTTAACAGAACTACTCAACAGAACAGGTGGGAGTGGATGATAATCGATCGAGATATTTCACCCTTCAAATTAAAAGAAACAAAAGACAGACTGGGTAATAAAAACCAGGAACCGGTAACTCGATACCAGGAACAGCGATCAGGAAACCAGGAACGGGAACTCAGAAGTCGGTATACCTATTTTCATATTCATAGCTATGGCAGGACAACGTCTGTCGGGTCAGCTAGTCTATACTAATATTATAAAGAGGAAAGATTTGATTGTTTGTTTGCATCGAATAGGCTCCGAAACTACTGAACCGATTTGAAAAATTCTTTCACTGTTGGGAAGCTACACTCTTTGCGGTGAACATAGGCTATAGTTTATTCCCGTATTCCCACGGGAACCAGAACTACGCGGGTGAAACCGCGTGACGTCCGCTAGTAACTAATATAATTATAATAATTACTGAATAAAACTATTAAATTGAAAAAAAAAAAACATTTTCTTTTATTAAAATATATTATAATATGTACACAAAATATATACCTACAAGTAATTATAAATCACTGGGGCAAAGTGCGCTATACTATTTGCATAGTTGACTTTGGTGCAATATAACTCGTGTTTATGTTAAGGCACAGTGCAAATTTCCGCAAAGCAGGTGAAAACTTTCTTCCACTCCAACTAAATTTCAAAAATTTTGTCAGAAAGTCTTTGTTAAAAGGATCGATGGATTTTAACAATTCTTCATCTTCCTCTGTCACAAAAGACCTTGCTTTTAGTTCTGCAATCACGTTCTCCAAATTTGCAACTTTCTTATTTAGTCGCCGACTTTTTTCTCGAAGAGCCTTTAATTTTTTTAGTCTCTCTGCAGATTGTTCTCGAGTCCGCTTCAATTTCTTTCGCATCGTCCGTGGTGTGTAGTTTGGTGACTTAGCCTAGAAAAGTAACACTTAATTACACCACAAAATACGATTTTTACATTTTTGGATTTAATTTTAGATCTACTTACAGATTTAGGTTCCGTAACACTGTGACTGAGTAAACTGTCTTCCATTAATTGAAAAGGAGGTTGTTCTTCCGGCTGAAATAAAAATTATTATCTATGAAAAACATTGGTAATGTTGTAAGAAATAAAAAGTGCCTGCACTGCTAGCCCTAGCTCTTAATTAAAACAGTGAAGCGATTAATTATGACAAATGGGTGCCTAATGTTTAATACAGCTCGGCAAGTTTTTGACCTGGTGACAACTAGAACTAAAATATTTTCATATGGCGATACTACTTTTTTTTTACTACCTCTGTTGCGTAGTCGGTAGTGATACCGCCTGCGGCGCAGGAGATCCTGGGTTTGATTACTGAGTCAGTTCAAATATTTGTGTGATCCACAAATGTTTGTTTCGGAGTTTGGGTGTTTTCTATGTATGTATTTAGAAATATATAAGTACGTATATCAGTCGTCTTGATCCCATAGCACAAGCGAATATTAGCTTACTTTGGGCTAGATCATGTTGTGTGTGAATGTCGTGGGTTTCGGTTACCATAAATCCGAAATAAGCGCCCGCATTTTTTCCCAGACACTTTTTTGCCAAGCTATAGGAACCTATTATTATCAATCACCATTATAGTTGCTACGCCTCCCCTGATGTAGCCGCAAACAATTAAATTATTTATCGAAGTCCGAGACACCTTCTTAGAAATAAGTCAAATCCTACTAATATTATAAATGTGAAAGTTTGTGAAGATGTTTGGATGTTTGTTACTCAATCACGCTCCAACGGCTGAATGGATCTGGCTGAAATTTGGTACAGGGATAGAGTATAGTCTGGAATAACACATAGGCTACTTTTTGTCCCGGGAAAATGTTCCCACGGAAGCGGAAAGGGGAACCAAATTTCTCACGGGCGAAGCCGCGCGCGTCGGCTAGTAGTTTTTATAAATAATGTATTACACTTACAAATTCAATTTGGGCTTCAGAATCATCAATATCCATATTTTCGTGTATATGTGGGTTGATGGAGGAAAATGTTGTCGGAGTCGGGGTTTTAGTATGTCCTTCTGTATGTGAGCTAACGGAGAAAGATGTTGATGGAAAACATGTTTCAATCTCCTGAAAAGGTTGATAAAATTATGTTAATATAGTATTACATATTACGTATTCGGGGCATTAAAATACAGATAAAATAATCAATTACTTACCAACAATGGCACAGCATTCGGAAGAAGAACAGTTATTTTTTTCTTTTTAATTAACACATTTTGTTCAAAATGCCGGCTGCAAATTCTTGATGACTTTTTTGCAATCCAATTCGTTCGTCCTGTTGCTTCTATCCACTTTCGACATATTAAGTCATTATCCGGAAAACTGAAACGAAATATACTCTTTAATTCCCCACACGTATCAAGTATATCAAAATAAAATGACATTACCACAATTGTGGGAGAATGAAAATGAAAAACTGGCAACACTCAATATTGAGGTTATGAATTATTTATTTTAATATTTTGCATTTAAATCTATCTATAATTTTATACTTAACGTGATGCTAGAACATTTAGACACTTATTAATTATATTTAAAGCTTAGTAATTGGCATTTATTTGGCATACTTACGAATGAAACGACATGTTCGGTATTTTTCTTTCACTATCACTTTTGCACCCCAAAACACTACAACGCATGGTGTGTTTTCTTATAATAACAATTATTAACAATGCACTAATTGTTCACAATAAGAATTATCTTGGAATTGTGCACTTTTCAATTAAAATATGACCAAATTACAGAAATCAAGTGACTCTCAACTGTCAAAAATGCCAAAACTGTTTAGCACAGTACTGTGTTGACCTTGAAAAAACTGGCACGGGTCGCGAAACAAAAAACAGTATCCTTCTGTCTCGTTTTTTTACATGGTATACGCATAACTCCTTCTTTTTCTTGTGTGAATGCGACAAATGCTATCAATTTGTCTATAGTTTTCTCTGTCTACGATTTTTGAAGACCTATCTATGGATGGGGTATCCATAGATAGACACGTATGGGTTTGATGAAAAAAAAATCTTTTCGTTTCAGTTCTGAGTATGGGGACCCCCAAAATTTACTGCTTTTTTTTAGTTATATTTAAAAATCTTAATGCGGTTCACAGAATACATCTACTTACCAAGTTTCAAGTACATCGGTCTTATAGTTTCGGAGAAAAGTGGTTGTGACATTCGGACGGACAGACAGACAGACATGACGAATCTATAAGGGTTCCGTTTTTTGCCATTTGGCTACGGAACCTTAAAAGAGGTATTTTAAGATACTCTTATTTCATTAAAATAAATCTTATTGAACTAGGCGGCTAACTCCTTTCCTGTAGTTGCGTTAGTGTGTGTGGTTTTTATATGTGTTAGTTTTGGCGTTCTTTTCGATCTCTAATGCTTTGTCTGCTACTTATTGTAAGTCTGTGCTTGAAGCACAGTTTTCTCAGAATCATGGCATGAACTTAACCTTTTTTTGGCGGTCGGCGGTCGGGTCGCCGAAATGAGTCGTATTTTGAAAAGCTTGTAAATAAAAAAAAATGTATGACGAGTTGTATTCTGTCTGTTGAACATTGTGAAATAGGATGTATTTAAAAAACTAAAAAAAAAAAATTTGGAATTTTCCTTTTATTTTTTTTTTTACAATTTTTATAGAGAAAACTGGTGAAAAATTACAAATTCTTTTTTCTAATAGAAATTTGTAATACATTACAAGGCAGAACTGGTCTTATCTATCATTTTATAATTAGCTTGTTTCATAACGATTCCAGTGAGGTAAGTATTTTAAATGGCTACCATAGAAAAGTTATGAGAAATCGCCATTTTAAGAACATCAGCCGACGCCGCTCGCGCCGCGGGACGCGGGGTACACAGACGCGGACAGATGCGGATTGCCGCGCGCTGCCGCTTTAACAGACACGGACAGACGAAGGGATAAGTGACACGACGATATTAACGCCTCGATCCTCTTGCTCGTGACATTGCCAAAGCTTTAATTTAAACAAAAAAAATGTTGTAAAGTAAGTGACACTGACATTGTTGTCATTATCAAAACTGATGTGAGTTTTTATTCTCTTCTCTTTTTTGCAAATTGTGAAATAAATTTGCATTGAATTTATTGAACAGATTCACAGCCGTTATCGGCAAATAGAATAGTATAAGAAAACATTTATTCTTATTACCATTATTAATTTCTCAATCGTACGTACGTTACGATAACGAGTACAGACCGCATTTTGTTTTGGTGACAAGCCAACTGAAAAACAGTAAGACCTTATCATGTACTTAATTGATTAATTTTAATGCTGTGAAGAGATATGTTTGTAAAACTTGAGAAAATGAAATATTCACAGTCATACAGTAGTTGAATGGTTCGGTTTTGAAGTTTATTTCAGAGTACCAAACTTGTACACAAATATGAGTGCCTGTGATGATGGTGATAAAATTGCACCAGTAGCCACCAATTATTGCAGAGATTATGTCCGTGGTTGTTGCACACGAGACAACTGTAGATACATTCATGAAATTCCACCAAAGCATCAACTAAAAGAACTGTTTCGATTTTGCCATGATTTTCAAAACAAAGGGTGTTACAGAGCAAAATGTAAATTTATACACAGTTCTGCAGAAGAAGAGGATACATTTTTTACATCAGGATTGTTTCCCCGTGATCCACGAAATAACATACTATGCCAGGCATACATATACGGTGCCTGCTCTAACAAAGAGTGTAAGTTCATACACCCACCCGATGTTGTGCGTAATGAGGCTATTTCAGTAGTCAATGTCCCTCCACCTCAATACATAATGCCACCAGTACCACTCAGAGATGAAGATTCTCCCCCAGAAGCTAAATTAAGACGATTTGCATTTGAAGAGAACGGCATTGAAAAACAAGTCTTGTCTGTACCAACTTGTTCTAACTGTGAATTATTAGATCATGAAGTAAAATTGCTTCATGATAATATAAGTGTATTACTCAAGAGAGTTCAAGATCTATCAGAGAAGAACATGCAGCTAACATCTATGAATGAATTCTTATTGGGACAAACAACATCTGTAAGGACAGACCAACCTTGTGTTATAACATCAAGGCACGGTACATCAGCACCTGTGTCACTAGCAACTGTAAGTGTAACCCCTGTTGTGAGTCTATCTGGAGCCCTTCCAACTTTGGTGCCTGCAGCAGCGACTCCAAATTTAGCACTGGCACCAGCAGCATCAAGAGCGCAACTCTTAACTCCTGCTCCGCAAATCCTCACAGTAAGCACAACACAACAACTTGTTAGTAACTCTGGTGCCCTCATAGTCACCAGTGCTGGGGCACAGCAATTGATGCAAGTTAGTGATTCAGGCACACTAATGGGTGGAGGACAAACAGTTGTTGCAGTACCTGCACAGTTAACTTTGGCTCCACCTCCACAGCAACTACTTAGTAGTGCATCACAAAATGCTGTGCAGCAGCTGGTACAACAATCAGCACTACAGCCTCAACTGGCCCCTCAACATCAAGCACAACAGTTTGCAACTCAGCAGTCAGTACAACATTTAGCTGCAGCTCAACAATCAGCTCAGCATCTTGCACAACAATCAGCTCAGCAGCTATCTGCTCAACAATCTGCCCAACATTTAGCTGCTCAGCAATCTGCGCAGCATTTTGCAGCACAACAGTCTGCCCAGCATTTAGCGGCACAGCAGTCAGCTCAGCATTTAGCTCAACAGTCTGCCCAACATTTAGCAGCACAACAATCAGCCCAGCATTTAGCGCAACAGTCTGCCCAACATTTGGCTGCTCAACAGTCTGCCCAGCATTTGGCTGTTCAACAATCTGCCCAGCATTTGGCTGCTCAACAGTCAGCCCAGCATTTGGCTGCTCAACAGTCTGCCCAGCATTTAGCTGCTCAACAGTCTGCTCAGCATTTGGCTGCTCAACAGTCTGCACAACACTTGGCAGTACAGCAATCAGCCCAACATTTAGCTGTACAGCAATCACAACACTTAGCAGCACAACAGTCTGCTCAACAGATGGCTGCACAACAATCTGCTCAACAACTAGCAGCTCAACAATCAGCCCAACAGCAATTGGTGCCTTCAGCACAGCAACTAGTTCATCAAACTTCAACACAACAAATTACGATTTCTAGCACTAGTCAGCCTATGGCACTGTCAAATTCCCAGGCCCCATCTATTACATTTCCTATAATATCACAAAACATACTTCCACACTGACTGAATAGTAGTATTACTGTTGTGATGAATGAATCAGATTTTATGCTTTCTTAGTGAATATTCAGTCCACCTAGCCTGTTGTTGCCTGAATGTAATGTGATGTGTGACAGTGCTTTTTTCAGTACTTATATGATATTGATGGAACAATGCCACTTTTAATCTTCAGACTTATCACTAGTTATAATTTAATATTAGGATAGGAATAACAAAATATGAAGCAGTATTTTTTTGATATTATACCTAGTTGTAATATATTTAATGAAAAGAATACCCCAAAACTAGATAGGTAGGTTTTAATTAGTAATACTCATTATTGCTACATTACTAAGCAAAGACATAATTCCACCACAATTGAACTTGACTTTATAGTATAGTCTAAGTTCTCTTAGTATTTTGTGTTTGATTTCATGTGAATGTTTTCTTTGTTGTTCAATATACTCATGTTAGAAATAATTTTGAAAAATCACTTTCGTGAGTTTCGAGCAGGACTCGAACCTGTGTCTTCTACCAATCTCAATATAGGTACATCTACTCAAGCCGATCGTATTATGCGTCGTCTCAAGACGTATAAGAAGAAAAAATTAGTCAGTTGAGAGTCGTGTCTCGGTAGTACAGTGAATATGGTATCTGCCCCTTATTGCAGTCTGTCGAAGATGCTGGGAAGAGTGCTGTTCGAGACCGATATTTTTTTACATTTCTCGTGTTATTCAGCCTTCAATCGATTTTATCTATTGCTTAGCTAATCTCCCTTCAGTCACGGTTAGAGTCTTGGGAGGAGGAGAGAAATTACCATATTCTGGTACATAACTAATAACTATGTCCATAAGTGGTATTCAAAACCTAAATAATGTCCATTATTTATAATTTACTTGGCTATTGATTAGTATAGTATAGTTGTGAAAACACGCGCTGCTTTTAGCATATAAAATGTAATGTCGCTGTAAGATGGTAAACGTTTTATTTTTAGTTTATTGTGATTTGCTATCGAGATTGGAAACTGTTGAGAGATTTTTTTTTATATTTAGTTCGCAAAAATGAAAAGCCATTACGACATCAAGGGATTGGGAGCCACTCTCACAGTCTACGAGACTATAAATAAATCTTATAAATAAATGATTATTGGTGGACATTCCCACACAGCCCAAATTAAACCAATATAAGCTTGTGCTATAGGATCTAGGACATAACTTATATATAAATTTCTAAATACATACATATTATGGAATCCATTGAAACTTCGAAACAAACATCACAAATATTTGAACGGACCTGGGAATCGAACCCAGGACCGCAGCGCGGCAGGCGGTTACACTAGGTACCGAATGCGCCACCGAGGCAGTCAATTGACATTGGTCCTCAAGTTAGCGGCCGGCCGTATATTGTGCCTCTTCTGGTTGTAAGAGGAGGGAAACATGTGCGTTGGCAGGTCGTTGCAATCGAACGGATTACTTTCCGGTACATTGCGAAAAGAAAAATCACAAAAAATCATACTAGTAGCACAGTATTAAGAGAAAAGACCTACCTGTCGGCTGTGCTAATAGGGAACCTGGCGCTCGGTGGCCGCTGTCGCAGGTCGCTCGCTTTCGTGCTTTTAGAGTATTACCATCTTTAAGGGGAACTTCAAATTAGAGGCGCGAGGAAGCGCCGCAGTGGTGCGCTAGACGAGCCACCACTAGTTTTTATACAATTTTTAGAAGCGCAGTTTTGGCGCGCAGTGGCGCTGCAATGGCGCTTCTAAATATTGTATGAAAATTTGTGGTGGCGCCACTGCGGCGCTTCCTCGCGCCTTTAATTTGAAGGCACCCTAGTTTACAATATATCGACAGTTTACAATCTCGCTTGGTAGATTACAATCTAACGGTTTTTACAATTTTACGGTGACATACCTACATTATGTACTTATAGTCATGCCTTTTTGCGACGGGGTAGGCAGAGGCATACTTTACGCTCATTATTTCACCATTTGTATAAGACAATTTAAAAATATTATTTATTTCATTTACTTATAAATAAATCAAAATTAGGTTACATACAGTAAAGAACTGAGTGTATATTTTGATTAGCGTTACATTAGAAGAAGTTTGCTACAGTGAGCTAAGTAATCTGTAAGGTAGGTAATTTATTTTATTATTAAAATGAACATTTACATTTGAGTTTCATTTTCCTATATGAGTTTACAATGAATTCATTTCATCAGAGTTAGTTCCATCAGTTGTCATTGCTACCGCTCCAATCACATCTAACGAAACTTCAGTACTTGGAAGGTAGTTTTCTTTTTTCTTGAACTTAAGAATTTTTCCACGTATTCCCAGAACAAAATCTCCCATTTCATCAAAAGCCACGGCTGTCACATTTTTGGGGACATTTTCTACCAGCTTCAGACTACCAGTATCATTTTCATGGAAATACATAAAGCTATCGCTGGCTACAAAGATATTGTTCTTATGAACAGCAATTTGAGCCATACCATCGTAAGTTACATTTCCGATACATATTGGAATGGAATGCGTAGATTTCAGAACGTACAGATTTTCTTCTTTTATAAAATAGAAATTGTTTTGGTCATCAATAGCCAGCTCGTCTATGGACTCGAGACTGCTGAAGCGTATTTTCTTTTCCCCATCTAACAAATATAATTCCTCGATTCCATCTTTGTTTTCGGTGATATATTTGTTACTGTCTTTATCAATGAAAATCATATTAAGCTTAATGGTGCTGTTAGAAATTGGCGTGGCTTCGTGAGTCTCGTAACTGTATAGGTAAATTCCTTTCTCTGTGCCGAAATATACTTGGTTTTCATTTTTATCGATGGCAATTGAATAACTTCTATCTCTTGGTAGACCTAGGAACACAAAAGTATATTAGTCAGGTACATTATAAGATGCTGGCTGTCCCAATCGAGTTCGTCAGGGACCTGGGGCCTTCCGGACTGTTGGTTCCATCGACACACCATTAATCCCCACACCATATAATAATTTTACCACCTACCTGTCCCTTGAATTAGTTGTCAAATGTCTGAAAGTCAACCCCATCTGTTGACATTAATGATTATTGCCCTGCTCTGTTGGGTAATATCGTGATGATGAGAAGGTATAATATTCAACTCGATCCTGACAGAAAGCGGGCCTGCTAAGATATTCAGGGTTTAAGTTTAACCTTGGGCGCACGCTGGGCGACTGTCGCTGACGTCGGCCACAAGTCGCGACGACAGACGTAGTGCAAAATGCTGTCGCTCGGCGACTGTCGCCCAGTATGCGCCTACTGTAACGGTGCGTTAACACTGACGTGAACCTGGGCGGTGTGGAGCGAACTGAGTTGGCCACTCACAACCCTGGAAAGTGTTCGAAGTGGAGACTTCGAGCATCGTGATTGGCTAACTCACAGAACGCTCCACACCGCGTCTGCGAGAAACTGGCCGCTAAGCCAACCCCACCTTTAAGTGGTTCCACACTTGTTGACGGACAAGATTCCGACAAGATACAATCCAGACTTTACGCTGAAACGATACACACTTATGAAAGTAAAAAGCGAAAGTGTGGGCCAAGATCCCGTGGAAAGCCATAGTCTCTGCCTACCTCGATAAGAGACAGGCGTGATGATACTGTAGGTATGTAATGTTCTATGAGAGAGATAGCTTTATCTGCAGGTCTTACCTGATATTTTTTCAGGAATAGATGTTTTAAACTTAATCACATTAACATTGTAATAGTATCCCAAGCTGTCCTGTTTTTCTTCAACATAGAATAGATTCCCGTACACATCGTAGTGTAAATCTGTAGGATAGGCCTCTCCAACTTTGTATGTTTTCGACACGTTATAACGGTCGTTGTTGATTTTTAATTCTGAATTGATGATATCTTTAGGTAGATCAAAGGAAACACACTGAATTATAAATACAGATATTGAAATTATTACTTTCATTTTTAAGAGAAGGTAATTACTATACGTGTCTATATGACTAGCTCTAGATTGTTTCTAGACTTTAATAATAACTAATGTTAAAACATTAATCTATAATCACCAATGTTTATTCTTTAAAGGCCCTCCCTCACCGGGAGCACTCGCATGTAATGTAACATAATAGATTCGACTTTGAGCATTACAATACTACCTCCCTGATGACCGACGAGCGTTCGGGTGTAATGTAACATTTAGTATAGAAAAGCGCATTGATGCTACAAGTTGTATCAAAAGTCAAAACATTACACATTGAATCATTACAAGGTGCGCATTGTAATGCTCGCGGTTCTCCTCCTTCACTGATGTATGCTCGTCTTGTATTATTACAGTTTGTGCACTGTAATGGTCAGTTCGCCTCCCTCACTGTTGTAATGCTCGACTCTGTAACGTTACATTACACGCAAATGCTCCCAGTGAGGGAGCGCCTTATTGTACTAGTTTTTCACCATAGCGTCGCTTGTAAATACTTCTGATATTACGAAACCACCGTTGCAATTTTCAATTTTGTATGGAAATATGCCATATTTTTTAACATTTATTGTTACTGCTCCACTCCTTTGGGCCTCTTAGCCCAGCTGGCTCGGTATTCTGTAAACGATCGTTTATGATCGTGGCCTGTCTTTGGTTGTTGTGTCATCTACGCGACAGTCGTTGATACAAGTTGAAGTCCTAATGGGCGACTTGAACAAATCAACAGGGAGTCGTCACAACCTGCACCTGTCTATTTCAACACGGCAATAGGCTCACCACCTGTTACGAGGTACAAAAAACATTACGAACAGATATTATTTTTTGTTTGTGTGTATAGAAAAGTACTGACGATAAAGAGACATTGGCAGGACCTATAATGAAAAAAAATTAAAAAGATAATAAGTTATATTATAAATAAATACCTATAGTAATAAATCATGATAATTAAGTACAAATAAACTGGTTTACTTAAAGAATTCATTGCTAAGTGATTTAGATAGTAAATATTGCTTGCAACAATATAAAATGTTTTGACACAATACAAAGTATTTCTGCATCAGTGGCGTATTCGTTAACGTGAGGGAAAATCCATCATGGATGCTACCGACTAAAAACCTCACGTAACGCCCAACAGCCTATGGTTGGGAGCCACGGGTAAGCCTTCGGAAGGATGTCCCAGGACTCCCAACAGACCCACGGCACCGCCTAGGGTAGCGTATTCGGTAGTGTAACATACTGTCGTGCTGGGTTCGATGTCTGGGTCGATCCACAAAATAATGTTTGTTTCGGAGTTTGGATGTTTTCTATGTATAATATGTGTGTATTTAGAAATATGTGTGTTGTCAGTTGTCTAGAACTAGATGATATTGTGTGGGAATGTTCAACAATATTTATTTATTTATTAGCGGCCAATAGCGACTAGATTGTGCTTACAATTTCAGTTTGTGTCAATTAAAAAATATATTATTAGATTATCACATTTATAAATTGCTTATTAATATTATACCCATATACGTACACGTTAAATTAATAAATTATATTTACTTAATTAGTAAAAATAAATACAAAGTTAAATAAGTTAATTGGAAAATATGTAAAATATTATTGCAAAAAATAATTGATTTTAGTTCGAAACACTGAACATTATCAAAGTTAAAAATTAGTCTATTATACTCTGTAAAATGTAGCTTGATCTCTGTGACGGTTCTACAAACGTAAAACAAGAATAGACTTTATGTCAACAGCATAAAGCTCTTGTGGTTGAAATGCAGGGAGTGAGAACACAGAGGTGCAAACTGTAAATAACAACTTTATGCCTTTGAAATAAAATTCAATTTTGTTTACGTTAATATAATTGTCACAGAGATCAAGCCATATTTTACAGAGTATAGTATGAAAAATGTGTGGCGGAATTGTATAATAAATCAATTAAATTAGTCTCATCTCCGTACTTACTAAAGGGTCGCTTGGCGGGCGTGGCAGTCGCAATACGGCATCCATCTCTCTCTTCTATACTAATATTATAAAGAGGAAAGATTTATTTTTTGCTTTTTTGTTTTTTTGTTTTTTTTTGTTTGTTTGTAATGAATAGGCTCCGGTGCTACTGGACCGATTTGAAAAATTCTTTCACTGTTAGAAAGCTACACTCTTTGCGGTGAACATAGGCTATATTTTATTCCCGTATTCCCACGGGAACGGGAACTACGCGGGTGAAACCGCGTGACGTCCGCTAGTAATCAATAAACATAAAAGTGGGAAAAATAGCGCGCATGTCCATGAACTACGATAGCTGGGGACATGTCCCCAAAAAAATTGGCACAATAATCTTTAAGAACTGTCCTTCTATTCGTCTGAATTAGTTGCCCCTATGCTGCATAATGTTTTACAGGTCTATTTTTTACTACAGCTATTCACTACTAACTAAAGCTACGATCACAGAGCAATATAGTTCTCATTAGACTCTACAGTCTGACACTGTAAATATGATGGAAGACGACCTTGCCGTTCTCCTTTTATCTTGTGTATTTTCCATCTGTGGCCTTGTAATATTTTCCTGTAATAGAACAAGTTTCATTTTTAAATACATCTCCAATTGACGATCACTCTAGTAAGCAACTTTCACTATGGCCAGTCTTTGGATGGGTGACCATCCATGTGACCACTTTGTGACATTTATTTGAGCGTTTCCGTGCTTCGGAAGGCACGTTAAGCCGTTGGTCCCGGTTGCCAATAAAATGGCAGTCGTTAAGCCAAGTCGAAGGTCTTTTTAGGCGGCTTGAAAAATTTCAACAGCGGGCAGTCACAACCTGCGCCTGTCCATCTCAACACGGCAATACGGCTCACTACCTATTACATAGGACAAATTCTAAAGAGGTGAAATGTGGGCATATAATATGCCTCTGCCTACCCCTTCGTGGATAAAGGCGTGACCATTATGTATGTATGTAATTGATAGGGTTTTTGACCCAAAAGGTAAAAACGGGATCCTATTTACGGAGACTACACTGTCTGTTATCAGCCTGTATCTTAGAAATCGTAATAGCTAGACAGTTGAAACTTTCGATTTGATGTAGGTATTTCTGTTGCCGCAAAAAATACTAGAAACAGAAAAAAATAATGAATCTTTAAGGTGGGCTCCCGTACATATTTATAGCCATAGCTATGTAATTTACTATTAGTGCTTATGTACTTAGTAGATAAATTATTCTCAACTTTGGTTTATGGCATTTGTGGAGGGGTTTATATTAATCTCATTTCTTTACGGAATCCGTGACTAAGATTCTATTGCAAGACTATAAACGATTCGAGATAGGGAGGGGGAGTAGGGTAACTTGGTCCTGTTAGTTATTTTAATACTAATCCTAGAATTTGCCTTTTTCCATATTGGCATACATCAAAAGGAGAAGTCAAAAAGGCTGTTTACTTACTTGGTGTTGAATTTCTTGTAGCATACATCACATTCAACGGTGCCTTGCCTCAGATGTATGTCCTTTATATGTCGTTTCATGTCGTGTGTGTATGAAAACGCCTTGTCGCAGTAAGTACACTGAAATAGGATACAATAAGATTAAGGTTTTTGGGCTCTTCATTAATTATTGCGCTTTATGCGAAATTGTTGAATTTATCTCTACCTAGCCTGTAGAATCTGTTAAAGTTGCGCAACGAGCGATGAAACGAGCTATGCTTGGGGCGTCTCTAAGGGATACAATCCGAGACGATGTTATCCGTCAGAGAACTAGAGTGGTCGACATAGCTCGCCGAGTATGCGTTTTGAAGTGGCAGAAAGCAGACCATGTAGGAGTTATTTCCTATCAAATTATCAGAAGGCAGTAGGTGCAATAAAAAGTCGGCGCGTGTCGATAGTAACTCTGTATATTTGCGACTGAAAAACTTATGAGCGGGCGCAGCCGCCTCTAGGTACACAGGTACATGAGAAATGCATAATGCACGGCGTGCGTTCCAGGAACTACATATATCCATATCATGTGTCCCTACAGTAGCCCCCCTCATAAAAAGAAAAAATCGCTAAAAAGTTCTTAAAATTAACATAAATTTCTTAATTCTAACACTGTCACTGAATATGAAAATTTCACAGTTAACAATTCACATTTGAAATCAGTATGCAATATCCGCAGCGTGCACAGTTTGGGTAGGTGGTTGGGTTACCCTGACCACTGGTGGAGAACATGCCACCTTCGCTGCTTCTTTCGCAAACCAGCTGCGCACTCGCTTTTTAACGCGACTTCTTATTAGATACAACAACATTAAACCCATAGCTATTGCTATGACTATGAGAATTATCTCCATATAGTTCACTTTTTGGCCAATCAACTCATTCGTAACTGACTGAGCGATCGCCAAATTGTTCTGCTGAGGTTTACTTTGATTGTACCCCATAATGTAGAAAAAAATTGTTAAAACGTAACTAGGAACACACTGTGTATATAAAAATGTAAAAAAAATCGACGTAACTTTAACAAGTAAGTATAGACAATAAGGTGTAAAATGTAAATCACAAATAATTTTAATAACAAAACTACACACATTTTATAGTAAAATTTTTATCAGGGTGTGTAACCCAAAATAATAATTTACTCACACAGTTACAAGTTACCTAAAAACAATGCTGAGTCTTACAATATTTGCATGAAATAAATTTTCTAATGACATTCAACAAAAATACAAAATAATCAAAACAATTTATAATATTATAACTATATTTCAACATCGAATGCGACGCTTATCAACCGTACCTACGTAGTACCTTACTGCTAACTAAGCAAAACGTAGTGGTGTTTTGATAACACGTCCACAACGAGTTGTCTTAGGACATATGACATCACTAGACTTAACTGTACTAGAAGTGTCATTGTTTAAAATAAGGTTGTTATTATCACTAACATTTTTAGAACTAAAATTGTGTGGAGAATCGTCTATGTCTATGGTGTAGGCTGGTTTGAGCCTATCTATAGATACAGATGACTCTCTATTACCTATTTTTAAAGTAAAATATTTAGGTTTTCTATTTATAACTAGATAAGGTCCTTCATATGGCGGTTGTAAGGATTTACGCAACATGTCATTCCTCACAAAAACACTTTTACATGAATTTAAATTACTTGGAAGGAATAATGAGCGTGTATTACTATGACATTTCGGTCGCGGCTTATATTCGGCAATAGTATCTCTTAACTTTTGTAAATATTCCGAATCCGAATCGCTAATTTTAGAATTGTCATAAAATTCACCAGGTAAACGAATTGTCTTACCATACGTTAGTTCAGCTGCGCTCACTCCACTGTCACATCTAGTAGCGGTACGCAAACCTAGTAACACGGTAGATAATTCGTCTACCCAATTTGTACTAATGTTGCATTCTAAACGAGCCATTAGAGCCACTTTTAGTGCTCTATGCCACCGTTCAATCATGCCGTTACTTTGTGGGTGATAAGGGGTTGTGCGTAATTTATGTATCCCTAAATATTTCATTAACTTACCAAATAAATCGCTTTCGAATTGCCTACCCTGGTCGCTTGTAAGCTTCGAAGGGCAACCAAATCGCGATATCCAGCCGTCGTAAACTACTTTTGCCACTGTTTCAGCGGTAATATTTTGAACGGGGTAAGCTTCGGGCCACCCTGTGAAACGATCTATCATCGTTACACAGTACCTATACCCGTCGGCTGAGGTAGGTAAGGGACCTACTATGTCGATATGTAGATGTTGGAAACGTTCAGCTTGTTCAAAATCTCCTACACCGGAAACAGTATGCCTACTAATTTTTACTCTTTGACATTGTACACAGGCTCTTGCCCATTTGGCAATATCCCTATCCATGTCCGGCCAAAAAAATTTTTGTTTTACTAATTGTTTAGTAGTTTTTATACCGGGATGACTAAGGTTGTGTACAGATTGAAAAGCTAACTTCCTAAAATCTTCTGTTAAATACGGTCTAATTCTATTCGTAGATATTTCGCAATAAATATGTTTATTAATATCGGGTAACCATATCTGCTTCAATTGCAAGTTGTTACCAGGTGCACGTAATGCTTGCATTAGGTACTCGTCGCTAGACTGTTTGTCAGCTAATTCTTGGAAATCGAGTAACGTGGGACAGGTTACAGTTTCAATTCTTGAAAGTGCATCTGCCACCATGTTATCGCTACCTTTTATATGACGGATGTCCGTGCTGAATTCACTGATAAAAGAAAGATGACGAATGCGTCTAGGGCTTTCTTTGTCACTATTTAATTTTGTAAAAGCGAATTCTAGTGGTTTATGGTCTGTAAAAATAATTAATGATCGACCTTCTACTAAATACCTAAAATGCCTGATAGCTAAATATATCGCTAACAACTCGCGATCGTACGTTGAATAATTTTTTTCCGTATCTGATAGCTTTTTGGAAAAATAACCAAGTGGTTGCCAACGACCTTCAACTGATTGCTGTAAAACTGCACCAACACTAGTATTCGAAGCGTCAGTCATAAGGGCTAGGTTAGTGTCTGGCAAAGGGTAAGAAAGTGTAGCGGCGCTTTGTAAGCTTTCCTTACACTTCTCGAATGCCTCGATCGCCTTATCTGTCCACTGTATAGGGGTCTTGTCACGTTTCTTGGAATTATGCAAGTATTTATTTAACTCGGCTTGATAATCTACTGCATTCGAAATGTGTGAACGATAAAAATTAACCATGCCTAAAAATCTACGTAATTGTTCCACGTTTTCAGGTTTCGGAAAATTTACAATAGATTGTACCTTGGTTTCCAACGGTCGTACGCCCTCCGTAGATACCTCAAATCCTAAGAAATCAAGTTTAGACACACCAAATACACATTTAGACAAATTAATAGTAATACCAAACTCATTAAACCTTTGGAACACTGCATTTAAGTGCTCTTGATGTAAATTCTCATTTTCACTGGCTATAATAACGTCATCGATGTAGTTAAACAAAAAATCAAAACCTTGTAGTACTACTGTATCCATAAATCTTTGAAATGAATTTGATGCTGAGCGGAGTCCAAAATTCATCTTTACAAATTCCCAAAGACCGAATGGCGTTATTATAGCAGTCTTTTCGATATCCTGAGGAGCCACTGGTATAAAATGATAGGCTCGGTTCAGATCTAACCTCGTAAAAATAGTCTTTTTTCCGGCTAAAACATATTTAAAATCCTGTAAGCGCGGAATAGGGTAACGATCGGGTTTGGTTACAGCATTTAATCGTCTGTAATCCCCACATGGCCTAATTCCTCCGTCCTTCTTGGGTACCACGTGTAATGGGCTGGCCCAAGGAGACTTGGATGGACGACAAATTCCTAACTCGGCCATAATTCGGAACTCCTCCTTGACTTTCTTATAACGGTCTGGAGGTAAGGGTCTGGCCTTCGCATAAATCGGTGGGCCTGTTGTTTCAATATAATGACATACCGAATGTTTGGGTATTTCCTTATAAGACATCGGCCTAGTTATATCGGGATAAATTTCTAATAATTTATGCCATTTATTACTACAATTAATTGACTTAATAGACGAGTCACAAATGTCGTTTTTAACAATGGATGCAAGGACATTTAAATTTGTAATCTGATCTCTCAAAGTCCGCGCGCTTAAATCTACTAACAACTTATAATGGCTTAAAAAGTCAGCTCCTATTATAGGTTGTTTGACAGCGGCTATTATAAATGACCATTTAAAAGCTCTCCTTAAATTAAGATCTAATACTAAATTGCACATACCGAATGTTCGTATCTCCGTCCCGTTGGCGGCGTAAAGTTTATATTCGTCACTTACGACATTTTTCGACGCGCACTTTTTGGAAACCGGAATTACCGAAACGTTCGCACCTGTATCAATCAGAAATTTTAGTCCACTATTTCTGTCCGTAACACATAGGCGATTATTTGTCAATCCGATACAAACTTCCGCCTCAGTTTGTATCATATTTAGTTTTCCGCAATTTTCTCCTTCTTCCAATTACATGGAGGAATACATTTAGCGGCTTTATTTTTGTATCTGTAGTGATAAAAACATAACCAATCTGGGTTTTTACGTTTACCACTTTCACTCCTCGGACGCGCCCTTGGCCCTTCATGGCGTCTCCCGGTACTTCTCCCGCGGTGTGGCTGTTGCCACCTCTTCAGCTCTGCCACCTCGATGCACAGCTTTTTCACCATAGCTGCTAAATCCGACGTATTGGATTCCACTGGCGAGCTACGTGATGTTACTTCCGCTATCTCCGGTAGTTTGGTCGCTTCCATGACCTTGTCCGCTATAACCGCTAGACCTTCCAGCTCCTTTGTCTCGGTCACCGTCAGAACTGCCTGTACTGCTGTGGGAAGATGACTGCTCCACATTATTTTTAAAGTTGGGTCCGGTATTTTCCCCCGGGCCAACTCTCTCATTCGCCGAAGTAATTGAGATGGTTTTTGAGATCCTAAAACCATTTCGCTAAGTAGTTTTTGAAATTGCCGGGTCTCCGATTCTTCAAAAACTTGCATCAATCGATCCTTTAGCGTCTGATATTTCTGAGTTTCAGGTGGAGATAACAGTAAGTCACTAACCTGTTCGATGGCGTTCTTTTTCAGTTTCGTGACGACCAAATTTTGTTTGGCGGCGTCACTTAACTTTTGACTGTCGGTGGCGGCCTCGAATTGGACGAACCAGAGTCGCGGTTGATCCGTCCAAAATTCGGGTATCCTTGACGACACGGTGATGCTGGCCAACGCCGTTTCGCTCTCGGCCTTGACTACCGATGACGCGGCGTTGCTTGCTGATTGAGGATTCATTTTCACAAAATATTAACACGAACGCGAATGCACACTCTACTACTTTACTCAAAATGTTCGTTCGGGGTCACCACTGTAGGAGTTATTTCCTATCAAATTATCAGAAGGCAGTAGGTGCAATAAAAAGTCGGCGCGTGTCGATAGTAACTCTGTATATTTGCGACTGAAAAACTTATGAGCGGGCGCAGCCGCCTCTAGGTACACAGGTACATGAGAAATGCATAATGCACGGCGTGCGTTCCAGGAACTACATATATCCATATCATGTGTCCCTACAGACCACATCTGTAGAAGAAATGACCAATATACGCCACAATATTGTGGTCCACGTTTGACTTTAGAAACGATTTTGAAAAGCAAGGGAACATTAGTATGCTAATAATACCATAACTTAATGACTTAAGTGTCGCCTCATCTCATCAGCTCCGAGCGTGGCTCGATAGTTAAGCGGTGTAAAACAATTTTTTGTTTGTTAATTATTTATTATACATCCTACTAATATTATAAATGTGAAAGTTTGTGAGTGTGGATGTTTGTTACTCTTTCACGCTCAAACGGCTGAACAGATCTTTCTGAAATTTGGTACAGGGGTAGATTATAGTCTGGAATAACACATAGGCTATTTTTTATCCAGGGAATAAATTCCCACGGGAACAAATTTTTTGCGGGCGAAGCTGCGGGCGTCAGCTAGTTGTATATATATTCATTGTATATATATATATATAGTATAAATGACATCATCCGTCGCGCTCTTTCCGCCGCCGGCGTGCCAGCAGTCCTTGAACCAAAGGGCTTGGCTCGAGACGACGGAAAGAGGCCTGACGGGATGTCATTGGTGCCATGGAAGATGGGAAGACCGCTTGTGTGGGATGCCACATGCGTGGACACCCTTGCGCCTTCTCATGTTCCTGGCACCGCTAGCTGCGCGGGAGCTGCTGCCGCATCTGCTGAGGCCCTCAAACGGCGCAAATATATAAATCTTGCTGGGGCTTATTTATTTGAGCCGTTCGGGGTTGAAACTCTTGGACCGTGGGGTCCTAGTGCAAAGCTTGTATACAGAACTATATGCAAGCTTTTGGTCGACAGTTCCCGTGACCAGAAGGCTGGCGTGTATTTGGGCCAGCGACTCAGTATTGCCATTCAACGTGGCAATGCCGCCAGCGTTTTGGGCACGGTTGTGGTTGACAGCGATGTGGAAGAATTTTTCGATGCCTAAATCGGATATTTCTTTTTTTTTTTTTTTTTCTTGGGGTTTTTTTTTTCTTTTGTTTGAAATTTAAGTACCTATAGTAAGTTCAACTCATCTGTGCGCGCGGCCCTATGTGTGGGTAAACCTCGTATAAACACAGTGACTTCGTGTGCGTGACAAGAGGTACAGTGAAGTACAAAATAAAAAAAACTCTTGTTTAACTAAAATAAAAACTTAATGGGTGAAATGTATGGTAAACATATTAATATGTATCGCTGCTAGAAGAATAAAATTGAGAAATTTAAGGATTCGCTGCTCTCTACAACGCTAATTATAAATCCAGATTCCATATCAAAATCTCCATAGTATTCTTCTACTTACTTTGTATTACGCCACATCTTTTCATCAATTTGAACTAAACGTTCGTTTATTAATTTCATTATTCCCATCACATTTTGTTCGATGTTAAGCGAATCATTTTTTTTTTAATTCCTCCTACATTTTCGATTGCGTTGAGTTCAGGATGATACGGTGGTAACCGAAGTTTTAAGCCATATGGCTGAAGTATGTCATAAATCTTATAACAAACTAGCTGACCCTTGCAACTTCGTTTACGTCACATAAGGTGTACGAAAGGAGAGGTATTTCTTCATCAGACTCATCAAGCAGCGTGTAAAACTGCCCTGCCCTCTGACAAAGGAACCGCGCAAAATATCGGGATCAAAAGTATCAAAGCACCTTCTTCGGATCATAAGCTCAGATTGTACCAAGTTTCATTTAAATCAATTCAGGTAGTTTCAGCGTGATACTTAATCGGAATACAGACAGACAGACATAAAAATTTTGAATTACATTTTCGGCTTCAGTTACGAATAGAGAACGCCTTACAATTAAAATTTTCAAATTATTTTCCATGTACAGACTCTCGACCCTCAACAGTTTTTTTAGATGTATAGAGTATGGTCTTTTTACTTTTTAAATAAGCATATAGTAAAAGCAATGTTTTCTTCTGTCGACCATCTCTGCATTTCTATTTTATTTTGCAATTGAATTTGGGCTCTATCATTTTCTGACTATTCTGTAGGCCTTTATAAGTTACACAATTTTACCATACATTATTTTGTTATGCCTCGAAGGGTTTAGGCAGCGTTTTCGTTAAAAGCTCCCAGATTCCCAATTGTTAAAATGCATAGTTTTTAGATTCATTTTGTAAATAGAGCACTAAAAAGAATAACCCGCTGAGTTTCTTGCCAGTTCTTCTCAGGTGGGTCGCGTTGTGAACTGGTGGTAGAAATTTTGATCTATATTCTGGACGTTTTACAAGAGCTTTCTTTCTTTCTTTCTTTCACACCTTATTTTTTTCCGACATCTCCAACTAATATCGTTATATTTTAGTCAATGTCAAACAAACACAATAGACTCTTATACGCAAACCGTTCTCAAGAATCATTGGTGATCTCACCATGAAAATCAATGCAGTAGTTTTAAAGTTTATTGTGAACAGACAGACGCGGCGGGGACTGTGTTTTATAATAATATTTCTATAGTGATAAAAATATTAATTACATCGAATTGACACATCAAAAATATTTATCTGACTTCTTAAACATTTTCTCCGTGAAGAACTAGACATTTTCTTTAACGACTGTACCCATGGTATAATCACTTAGAACACTGTGTAATGAATTATAATGTAACCAACTTACACAGGATGTCAACGTTGCAGTTACATTGAGACTTGTCATGATATTTAATTTCGTTTCATTATAACGTAAGAGTTGCCTTCAAAACGTGATAGATGACGCTGTATGCTTTTTGTTTACTATATTTTTTATTTCGCGGCCACGCAGAGAGTTTCCTGCAAAGACTGCTTGGCACCGCTGGTGTCGTCAATAAGTCGAGTTACGTCTCTACCTCATAGTATACAAATGTACTCTGTGAAGACGGCCGCGTCACTGCCACACAAATTAAAACTGTATAACTACTAGCGCACGCACACATAGCGCCGGGCGCACTGATGAGTTGAAATATCTTTACCTATTTTTAGTTTCTTTTCTTGTGTAAAAAGTGTATAGTAAATATAAATTGTATATTATGTACCTATTATTAAATGAATAAAATTTTCAAAAAATATAAATAGAAACATACCTTAAAGGGTCTAGTAGTACTATGAACATGTCGCACATGTTTGGCCAGATTACTTGACGTAGTGGTGGCCTTAGGACATTGTGTACATTTGAAAGGCTTGTCCACTAAATGAGATCTTTTATGCACTTTCAAGAGATCCATTGTCCTACCTTGGTATGGACACTGCTCACATTTATAGGGAAATACATTTTCGTGAATACCCCTGCAAATAATTACTGATTTATTACAATTATTACTTTGGATGAATGTGTGATGATGAAGAGTGCCTACCAATATCATACCTACATATTATTAGTCAAGTATTATTAGAGTACGCACAGGCATACAAAATACGCCCATATTTCACTATTTAGTATTTTTGTGCTGCTTAGGAGAGAGCATATTGCCCTGTTGAAATGAACAGGAGCCGGTTGCGGCTACCTGCTGCTAACATCTTTAAGCCGCCCAAAAAGTCTATAACTTGACTTAATAATATTCAATATAATATTCACGGACATTTCACACAACGCTATCTGATCCCAAAGTAAGCTAGGATTAACCTGCTTGTGTTATGGGTATCAGACCGCGGATATTAATACTTATATACTTTAGAAACACCCAGTCTCTTGAGACAAACATTTATGGGTCACACAAATATTTGCCTCCGGTGGGAATCGAACCCACGACCTCCAGCACCGCAGGCGGTATCACTACCGACTGCGCCACAGAGGCAGACATTTATAACTGCAATGTTACTGGGAACTGATACAGATTATCAGTCATATCAAAATGCAGTGATTATTTAAGCAGAAGGAATTATTTTCTAACAACATTGAACAAATTATATTATCTTTATTACAAAATACATACTTACATGTGAACTAAAAGGCTGGCATTCGAATATGCTGTCTTGCCACAAATATCACATAGAAACTTTTTCTTTGTCTCTTCACGTTTCACCTCAGGAACCTGAGCGGTGCATTTGGTTAAATGGCTGTTGTATGATACCTGGAAAATACATTTGGATAATTGGTAACGAATGAAAATATTTGCATGCTAACAACAGATAAGTTAAATTGGCTCAGGGCGCGTTCAAATTAGAGGCGTGAAGAAGCGCTGCAGTGGTGCCAAGAGGCGCCACCAATAGTTGTCATACAATTTTTAGAAGCGCAGTTGCAGCGCCACTAACGTGCCATACGCACGGCTGATTAGTAAATATACTCTGATTTAAAATTTTAGCTAGCTGATGCCCGCAGCTTCGCCCGCGATAGCGCTGTATGTGAAAAATGATTTTCCCGCTTTACTGTTGAATTTTTTCCTAAATTTTCTTTGCTATAAACCTCACGGAGCCCGAGACCTTTCCAACGAATGCACAACCGTGGAAATTGGTTCGTGCGTTCTGGAGTTATAGCGTCAGGAAGGAAAACCCGACTTATTTTTATATAATAGATTATACGACTATGACACATTCTTAAAATAATATTATTTCTTCAATAATAAGTCATAGCCCTCATCCTCTAAGCCCCAGTCCAGTACAACCCTATTTCAAAGTCAGTCTTGCTCCACAAAAGAGATATTTGGTAATATTCACTATTATTAATTAAACAAGTTAGGTATAGATAAGAACGCTTTCTAATATTATGTCTTTTTAATAAAATTAACAAGAGTAATGCTTCTTCATCATAATTCATTTCGTAACAAACGTAACTAACGAACATCACTAGAATTTACTGAAGCACCACAGACGCGCGTCTGCTGCGCCACAAACGCGCTACTGTAGTGCTTTTTTAGTGGCGCGACTAAAAACTTCTTCATGCTTCTAATTTGAAGGCGCCCTTAAAGTCTTAGCAACCAAGACATTAAAAAAAATTGACAAAAAGTGGCGTGTGTATCAGACAACCGTGCAGAGGTCTGGGGTTCATGTTCATCCGGTTCGCGTGGTCCAAAAACATTTGTTTCACAGTTTGGAAATTTTTAATTTATATGTATTTAGCAATTACAAGTATGTAGATCTAGATACCTACTTTAACACAAGCATATATTTTGGGCAAGATGGTGTGAGAGTCTAATATTGGTACTTACTAACCATATTATGAAACTCTTTACAACAAGATGAACAGCTCCACAGCTCGGAATTATCGTCCGAATATAGTGGAGATGGAATATTAAATGAGTCTTCACTATCCTCCTTGATTATATCAGTTTTCTCACATTTTTTGTGCTCTGTATTTTGCTCTGCAATGAATAATGCAACACTTTTATTATTTTAAAATGGAATGAGAAAAAGTTGTGTAGTAAATAGTATAAAATTCCTGAGTCTAGAATAGGAGCCATGTCTCTTCAAAAAAAAATTAAGTACAAATTTATATGTACCGGTGACACTTCGAAACAGATGTTCCTTTAAAGCCTTGTCTGTCAAAGTAACCATTACAAAAGTTGATCAGAATAGGTACCTAGTTTAGGATTTGATGTCACCGGGTGCTCTACATTAAGTTGAAGAGGGCAACATACTGACTGCCTCTGTGGCGTAGTCGGTAGTGATAATGCCTGTGGCGCTGGAGGTCCTGGGTACGATTCCTAGGTTGGTCCAAATATTTGTGTGATCCAGAAATGTTTGTTTCGGAGTTTGGGTGTTTTCTATGTATAATATGTATGTATTTAGAAATATGTAAGTACTAGCTGTTCCCCACGGTTACGACCGCGTAGAAGTCGTTATCGCGTTAAAGTCGTTATATCGTAAAATCATAACCCTCCTTTTGAACAGTCGGTTAAAAAGTAGCCTATGTCCTTCCCAGGGCCTCGAACTATCGCTATACCAAATTTCATCTCAATCGCTCCAGCCGTTTAGGCGTGAAAGCGTAACAGACAGACAGACAGACAGACAGAGTTACTTTCGCATTTATAATATTAGTAAGGATGTATATCAGTCGTCTAGATCCCATAGCATAAGCTTCAATTAGCTTAATTTGGGCTAGATGATGTTGTGTGGGAATGTCCACAAATATTATATATATATTTTTGTTACTTATAAATATCTAGAGGACATAAAATTTAGCTTATGTTTACCGGGAATAGTGTACATTTCCAACAGTGAAAGAATTTTTAAATCAGTCCAGTAGTTTCGGAGCTTATTTGATCCAAACAAACAATCAAATCTTTCCCGCTAATAGGTAATATTAGCATAGATTATTAATAAGAATCATACCTTTCTTTATAGACACTTCAATAAGCTTTTTATTAGTTTGTTGACACATTTCTCTGAACATAATACATCCATTCAACAGATCCAAGCAGTTTTGACACATGTGTTTTGATAAATTATCCGATTTGTTTAACTGTAATGAATAAATTAAATGTTTAAATATTCAGCCATTATGTTGTTGTACTTAAATAATTGTTGAAGCATGGGTAGTCCTGCACACTCAGTGTTCTGTAAGTGATCACTGTAGTAAGCAACTTTTGCTATGGCTGGTCCTCGGATGGGTAACCAATTTGTGACATTTATATTTGCGAGCGTTTCAGTGCTTCCGAAAGCAATTTAAGTCCCGGTTATCCATATTGTTGTTTAGCCAAGTGGAAGGCCTTATGAGCAGTTTGAAAAATATCAACAGCTAGTGCACCTGATGGCACTTTATAAAAGATGATAAAACATTATTAAATAATGTATGTCTCAGACTACCCAGACTCTTTAATTTCTGTTAAAATGCTTACCAAGACTCCTGAAAAGCTTTGTATTTCTTCAGGAATATTTGGTTGCTTAAAATTGTTGAAAATAGGAATATCTCCTCTTTCCTGATTACAAGTCCTACACATATTCAAGCTGATTTTTTTTACTTTATGACTGAAACAAAAGTATTATTTTAGGAGGTTTTATTACTGTCTAACAATATTTTAAAACATAGAATAATCAACACATACACTTTACTTAGTTGCCTTTTCTTCTTTTTCTTAGTATTTTGGAGAGCATTAGCATATAACATAGACTTTAGCAACAATAGGGAAGTCATTATTCAGCGTTTTTGGAATTTATCTGATACAGGGAGATTTGTACTTGATTTAAAATAATTCTGCAGATCACAGTAAATAAATATTTCATTTACAAATAATTCATAACAAAACTTTTTTTTTTAAATGCAGTGCTGCCACAACGATAGTATCACTTCCCCTCAAATCTCCCCAAAAATTGGCGTATGTGAAAGAGTTCTCAGATGTTAATTATTTTGCCAATGAACTGATGCGAGCACGAGCGATCACGAGCTTATTGACAATACTTTTAACTGACAAAACCAGACCATGTCTCACTCTGCGAGAACCTTGCATGCACGAATTCTTCTGAATAATTTACAACTTTCTATCAAAGAAATGTTATATTTATCTTACTTTACTTACTTACTAATAAATAATACTTATACTTACTAATAATTTATAGAAGTAGCTAGGTATTCTTTTATCAAAAAGCGCCATCCCTTGATTTTTGTATCTGAATTTCTGAATATCGACATTAAATAAAAAACCGAATGCGGAACTCATAAAGTTGTTTAGTTAATAAAGCCTTATTTATTGATGACTGCCTCTGTGGTGCAGTCGGTAGTGATACCGCCTGCGGCGCTGGAGGTCGTGGGTTCGATTCCCACCGGAGACAAATATTTGTGTGACCCATAAATGTTTGTCTCAAGAGTCTGGGTGTTTCTATGCATGATAAGTATGTATTTAAAAGTAGGTATATAAGTATTAATATCCGTGGTCTGATACCCATAACACAAGCAGGTTATTCCTAGCTTACTTTGGGATCAGATAGCGTTGTGTGAAATGTCCGTGAATATTTATTTATTTATTCATTGCCACATTTTTGTTCTATAAAGAACCAGCTAAGGTTCGAGACCATGCTGCCTAGTTTATCTTATCTCTTCTCAGAACTGCATGAAATGAAATACATTCAACTGTCATTTTGACATCAGTGTTTGTTGACTATGTTGGTGTCATGTCAATCAAAGTTTCAAGCAAAGAGTTTAGTAATATTTATAGGAGGTTTCAAGTTTATTTCAATGAAATACTAAAATTGATATAGGTACATAAAATGTTAAAAGAAACTTACTTCAAAGAAACAATGCTGAGAATTAATTTGTAACTGACACCGGAAGTGCATTATGGCAGTGTATGTGACGAAAAAAATGCTATCAAAGATGAATTATTCCCAGTATGTACCATATCCTTCCACATCTGTGGAGGATGAAGCTAGCACTAGTGCTGATCATTGGCAGAAACTCATGATGGATAGCAGGTAAATGACGTATAAAATACTGGCAGATACTCGCATGAAACTTAGATTTTCTTCAAACTTATCTTCCTTTGGAAAGATGCTTTTTGGGCATTTATATTTGCATAGAGTACTCTTCATGTAAAATATTGGGACAGAAGTACATATAGATGTGCCTACTATATAATTATAGATGGTGACTGCTTGTTACTATTGGCTATCATATTGTAAGTTTATGTGTTTTATATTTCTGCAGCCAGAAAACACTGCAGCTGGATAAAGACATGATCTGCAGAGTGTGTGCAAGGAATGGGTGCACTCCTCTGACCGATCAGGTAGATGGGTGCAACATTATGAGTGCAATGAGAAGTATCACAAATATTACTGTAAGTTTTCTTACACCAAGTGTTTTGTTCTACTATCCCTACTGATATTATAAGGCACGTATTTAACGCGACGACAAACTAATCATATTTAGGATTTTAAAAATAATTAAAACGGGTAGGGAAAATAATGTGTTGGCAGCTACAGTGAAATAGCATTTCTAAATATGTATAACTCAAAGGTGACTGACTGACTGACATAGTGATCTATCAACGTACAGCCCAAACCACTGGACGGATCAGGCTGAAATTTGGTATGCAGGTAGATGTTATGACGTAGGCATCCGCTAAGAAAGGATTTTGATAAATTCTCAAGGGGATAAAATACGGAAAGCGGGAACGGGTACAAATTTTACGCGGGCGAGCCTGCGGGCATCAGCTAGTCAATTATAAAGTAGCAGCTTTATATTGAGATCTGCGCTTTATTTAAATTTAAATTGGCAGTGATTTTTTGGTGAAGCAACTGAATTTATTGTTAGGCGACAACTTGTCGGCGAATATAAAGTAGAAAATAGGCTTTTATATATTATACAATGAGGTTGTTTATAAAATTAACTGAGATGAGAATAAAATATGCACATGGTCATAAAAAACATACTCTTTGCGACATTTTAAGGTCTAAATAAAGCAAATTGCGGCATGCAAAAAATATTATTGGTCTGTACTATTGTTATTAATCGGTTTAGTAATAATTAGTTTCCTTTCATTGTCAATTTTTTTGTTTTATTGTTTTTTTCATATTTTGTTTTAGTCTGGCTTGCTCTTGTTGTGGTCACAGTTCTAACCTAACCTAACCCAGCCCTTTTACACTACATTACATTATATCACACACACACACACACATGGTCACGCCTTTATCCCCGAAGGAGTAGGCAGAGGCATATTATATGCCCACATTTCACCTTTGTATAATTTGTCCCACGTAATAGGTGGTGAGCCGTATTGCCGTGTTAAAATGGACAGGCGCAGGTTGTGACTGCCTGCTGTTGAAATAAAGCCTTCAACTTAGCTTAACGACTGCCATTTTACAGGCAACCGGGACCAACGGCTTAACGTGCCTTCCGAAGCACGGACCTTCCGAAGCACGGAATGAAATGAGCATTATACTTTTTGATCAATAGCACAAAATGTTGTTATCGCAAATAAATATTAGATGAAATGAAAATGATGCTTTTGCTCCACCACCCACGCCGCGGCCACCGCTCTGCTTGGGACGGGTGCAGACAATGCATTAGTTGCTTTTTTCAATACTTTACGATTCTACAAACAAAAATTCTAATATCTTAATACTTGAAATTTGCACCCGTTTTAATTTTTACAGCTGCTTGCAATCACTATCCGAAAGTGTATTTTTATATGGAAGCCAATAGTTGATAATAATACATTGTTTGATATCCCACTGCTGCACTGTTAATATTAGCTGCCAAGTCATTATTTCTAATACCTAGCATATTATTTAATTTTTCCTGTTTAATATATTTGCTATCTTATAGAGGCTGCCGTTATTTAGTTTTTATAAATCTTACGTTTTGTAGCTTATTATAATATAATTATTGCTAAAATATTTAATCACTACCAAGTAATTTTTTTTGGAACCATGTAGTTAGTCGCATAATTTCCCATATTATAAATGCAAAAGTAACTTTGTCTGTCTGTCTGTCTGTTAGATTTTCACGCCTAAACCGCTGAACCGATTTTGATGAAATTTGGTATAGATATAGTTTGAGTCCAAGAGAAGGACCTAGGCTACTTTTTAACTGACTGCAAAAGGAACCAGTTTGGTAAACGGCCCGCTTGAGAAGAACTGGCAAGAAACTCGGCGGGCTTTTCTTTTTGTGCTCTAATTACAATAATATAAACCAAAAATCACAAAATGTTGTTTGAGAATGCATCAGAGATCATTTCCAGGCTTCCTTGTCAAGCAAATAATCGTCAATTGTATAGTATAAACCTTCCTGGTTGCAAAAATAACAGCTATAACAAGATTGGCTTAAGCTGTCAAGTTGTTCTCAAGCATTCCTGATTTCTTTTTCTTATAATTGGGAAACCTACTAGAAGAAATTTAGATGTAAATCATGTTATTGGACTCTAGCCTCCTGAATTCATTAAATTAGATAGTATTATAAACTTAACACACATGCATGAACAATGAACTTGAATGAATTAAATAAAAAGAAAGTCTTTGCATTAATTAATTAAACTACATGTTTGTTTTACCATTTGTTAAAATAAGCAAAAAGTACAAATTATTGGATTTGACCTTTGTGTATTCTAACAAATTATATTCCTTAACTTTATTTTTGAACTTAAATAAGATTGCAATTTAATTTTTTTTTGAGGTTTTACATAAGTGTATATTTTTAACAACACATACAATGTTATTTTGCAGATAGAATCTGACGACTCCTTACCTAAATATATTTGTACTAATTGTTTGGAGTCTCTGCGCTTTGCAATTAACTTCAAAAAGACTTGTGAGGCGTCCGATAAGAAGTTCAAGAGAATATTGAACCCAACAGGTATACTTACTATAATATTAAAATCTTTCTAATAAGTATTGAAAACGAATGAGAAAATTTTCAACCAGATCTGGCTGAAATTTGGTAGAGTTATAGATTATAGTATGGAATAACACATACACAACTTTTTATTGGCAGAATAAATTTCTATGGGATAAGTTTCTTTGGGGTTCCAGTGAGCAGCGGGTGCGGCGCCATCTGGTGTTTAATATGAAATGAGTCTTGGGGCTGATAATATCCGGTCACATGTGGTATTTGATATTGCTGCATGAAGTTTTTAGTAGCCATCAAATAGTTGCGAAGATAAGGAAATTACACTCTCCTAAGGCGTCCAGATTGGCAACACCTCCCTTCAAGCTCACACTTGACATTCTTAGACAATGTCATGTAATTATGGTTCCAACTAAGTTTCAATAATGTGAGTTTTGTGGTTCAGAAATTAGAGACATCTCAACCTTCGCTATACCCAGAATTCTTGGGTTCCTTTGAATGAAACAGTCATTAAACTGATGTGGTTGCTTTATTATAAAAGAGCTTAAAGATGAAGTCTATTGTAAAGCTTTAAGCTCTTTTACGACGAAGTCAACACGCAAGTTTCGAACACTCATTTGAGCTTAATGATTAAATACACCTTTCTCTCTCTTACGTGATGTAAATGAAGTTGTGAGGGTCATAGAAAACACGAACAGCCCCTATAGTCTCAGCCAAAACACTAAACCCGCAGTGTCCCACCTCCCTTTGACCGGGTTGTAGAGCAGACTATTAGCAGCTAAATCCCTGTATAATTTATTTAAGGACCTTGGATTGCCAAGAGCTTCAGTAAGCTCTTTACTAAAACGAGTATCGAAATCTGGTTGGGCAGGGGGGGAACATTGTTGACGGTGGAAGGTGATCGTTTCTGCGCATAGTAAGGTGGCCACCCTAAACCTACTCAAATGGGTCGCAAGTCCCAGACGCCGTCGGGGTGTTCCCCCTGTGCCACGCTATGGACCCGGCGCCCGCCACGGAGAATCCATGGAATGCTAAGAATACGGTCTCATAGCGGATCTAATAATTTCATATCAATTTTCAGGTAAACCGAATCCGTCATATCCATACTCGAAACATGACTTCCAGCTTATATTGCATCAGATGAAAGAAAGACGGTTAAAATATGAAGAGAAGAAAACCAGAGAAGAAATGAAAAAGCAGAAGGTAGAAGAAAAGAAGGTCGCTAAAGCCAAGCAGTTTACCTGTTCCCCCTGTGATTTAACTTTCCCTGATAAGGTAAAACTACCAAAACTTATTTCAAATTGAAAGCTGATTTTTTTTATAATAAACAGTACGCATTTGGTAATTAGGCGCTTGTCAAGAATCAATCTTGTATTTGAGGTGTATACTTCACAGTACCTATTGCTAACAGATTAGAAAGAACTACCAATCAATATTTATGTAGAAATTTATTTATAATACACTTTATATGCCAAGTCGAAGAAGTTTTACAGGATCGAAATTTGAAACAGAATATGAATGAATTTTTCAAAAGGGATTGGATGGCCAAATCCGAAACTATAAGGAATATCGAAAAATGCTCAAAGGAGTCACGAGCCCGATTTTGATGAAACTTAAAACGTCATCATTAGATTTTTGAAAAACCAATAATCCTAGCTAGGAATCGAACTCATTAATTTTGAAAAAAATAATACACCCTATATTATTACACCATACGATAGTGTTCCTATTAAGGATCTTATTCTGGGAAGTAATGACATACTGCAAACTAAAGAAAAGTACTCATCTTTAACAAAACACAATTTATTTTTCTTACGTTAACTGATTAATTGTTCAAAATGTAGACGATTGTTTTCAATACATTGCTGGATTCGAGACCTCAAGGATCGTACTGCATTCAATATTATTGATTCCGTTTAGAACATTCTCCAAAGAATAATTCGGAGCATGATTTAAAACACGGAATAGTTACGATCTATTTTGGGATTTCGAACGAAACAAATTTATGAAACAAAATTTTGGTACATGAAATATGAATTCTATTAAATTCCAAACTTTCCTTAAATTTGCCGTATATCATTAATTCGCAGAATTTGATCCTTATCCGCGACACTATCGTATGGGGTAATAATAAAGGGTGTGTTTTTTTTTCTAAATCAATGGGTTGAATTCCCAGCTAGAATTATTGATTTTTCAAAAATGTAATGATGAGGTTTTAAGTTTTATCAAAATCGGGCTCTCATGAGCCCGATTCTTTGAGCATTTTTAGCTATTCCTTATAGTTTCGGATTTGTCCATCCAAGCCCTTTTCAAAAATTCATCCTGCATATTAGTATCATCTATAGACTTTTATGCCATGCTTTTATGTCATTCATAATGTGCAGGAAAAACTAGTGGCCCACCGTCGTGAACGTCAATGTATGCGTCGTGCTTGCGACATCTGCGGGCAACTTGTCGTGAGCATCGCGCAACACATGCGCCACATACACAAGAAGACTGTGCCCCACAAGTGCCCCACGTGTGGGAAAGAGTTCCCCATTATTGCAAGACTCAAAAATCACATGTAAGATTAGATCACATCACATTTTATTTTGGTATTGTACAATAAGTTACCCGTGACATGAAGCCCATAGTCTATTTCTGTTGCATGAATCTATCTAGTTTCGTTAAGTTAAGCGATATACACAGTGTAAATACCCGACATAAAGATAACCTTGCTTGTCATCAGTGTAGACTGAAAAAAGTCAGTAATTCCTTCCTGGGTAACTGTATACGTTTTTACAACAGGCTTCCAAATGAAATAAAAAGTATGCCCCTAAATAAGTTTAAAAAGTGTATAAAAAGTAAATTGTACCGCAGGGGCTACTATTCAATTGACGATTATTTGCTTGACAAGGAAGCCTGGAAATGATCTGCTTGCTCTACTGCATTCTCAAGCAATAGTTTGTGATTTTAAGTTTAAATTTTGTAAATAGAGCATAAAAAGAAAAGCCCGTCGAGTTTCTTGCCAGTTCTTCTCAAGCGGGCCGCGTTCCGAACTGGTGGTACTATTTGCATTGTATTCATTGACGTGTCGCAAGTGCCTATGTATTAGGATTATGCGAAATAAATGTTTTTTTGAGTTTGAGTTTTTGAGTTTACATCCGACTTTGTGACACTCATGCGGTTTGCTTTGTACTTGAAATCTAAATAACCAACACTTTGAAATAGTTGCAATAATCCTTTGTTCCCTGTGTACTTAACTAAAACGCAATAAGTCGAAGTCGCGTTTTGCCTCATTTTTTTTTATTGATAACTTTGGGACTAAATAGTTCCTTGTCTAAGTCGTTGTTGAACTATTTATCAATATAACTATTTCGCATTGTTCCCATTTCGCCTTATGACTATATCGCGGTTTGCCTAAACTTCATAAATCATAATAAAGAAATCAATCCATACTCCTTTAAGTATTATGTTTTTATAGCATATAGATAGGCAATACTTGTTTTAGGCCTAATGCGAATTAGTCATGATGAGATTTAGTATGAATGCATCCATAGCGCTTCCATTTTAAGCCAGCCTTTTAAGCAGAGCCAGCATTTTAAGATTAGGCATAATGCGATTTAGAGCTATTGCGATTTAGGCTTATACCGGATATAGTCCAATTGTGTTTTAGGTACACAGAGAACAAAGGGGCTGTAGGAGACTATTACACAATATTCATAAACGCTTATAAAACTACACATCAGCAATTCTTGAGTTATGAGATATGTTATGTCTGTAATACGGCCATAACTGCCGTGGTATAACTAAAACGCCGTTATGTAACATTTTGTCGATTTTTACTTTTTGATGCTATCTTAGTCAGAAAAAAAATCTCTATCGATCTGTATTTACAGTATTTTCCTAACTAGAATAGTTTCTGAAATAATACTACTACTACTACTATCTTCACGCCAAATCCCTTGCGGGGTAGGCAGAAAGAACCGAGCGCCACACGGCACGGTCCATACACACCTCACTCGCCTCTTCAACTTTCATTTTTCTTTTCATGCATGCACGTCGGTTCCTACGGCTCTTGACACCACCCTCCACTAACACATGATTAATTTGGTCGTGGTAGGTGTGTCGTGGCCTTCCCCGACTCCTACGTCCATCCACTTTCGCGTTGTATATCTGTTTTGTCATTCTTTCATCTCCCATTCGTTCCACATGCCCGAACCATCGTAGCATGCCCTTCCTTACTTTAACACCGACACTCTCTTTCAGACCAACTCTCTTTCTTACATCTTCATTCCGAACGCGATCTGCGAGCGTTACTCCGCAGATTTTGCGTAGCGCGCGCATCTCGACCGCGTTTATTCTACTTTCATGCGTTTCCTGCCATACCCAACTCTCGCTTCCATACGTTAGCGTAGGTATCAGCACCGCATTGTGTACTGCGAGCTGGGCCTTTTGACTTAAGGCCTTGGTACCTAAAAGTTTGCCTAACGCTCCATTCACACTATTTCCCGCAGTTACCCTCTTTTCTACATCAGCGGTGTACCGTCCATCCCTGCTAAATGCACATCCAAGATATACAAACTCATCCACCTGTTCCAGCACTACATCATTTACAGTTATCCTGGCATTCGTTCTGTCCTCTTCTCTTTCGAATACCATCACTTTCGTTTTAGTCGCGTTCAAATGTAAGCCTCTCATTAGACAATCATCTTTCATCGTTGTGACTAGTGACTGTAGTTCTGATGGCGATTCGGCTATGAGCACGGCATCATCTGCATACAGCAAACAGTTCACAAGTAAGTCACCCATTCGCAATCCAACATTCATCGATCTTACTCTCTTAAGACAATCGTCCAGGTACAGGACAAACAGCAGAGCCGACAGCACGCAACCCTGTCTGACGCCAATGTTGACGTCAAACCAGGGAGACAGGCTGCCGCCCACCCGCACACATGCCGTACATCCCACATATGTAGACTGCACAGCACGAAGCAGCGCACCATCAATCCCGTATCCTGGCAATATATCCCAGAGATCCTTCCGTACAACTCTGTCAAATGCTTTCTCCATGTCCACAAAACCGCAGAAAACCTTCCGGCCTACAGCCAGCTGCTTCTCTACAATGTTGCGGAGCGAGAAAACTTGGTCCATACATCCCCTTCCATTTCGGAAACCACCCTGCGCCTCCCACAGTAATCCGTCAGATTCCACCCTCATTCTCCTTTCAATAATTTTGCCATACACTTTAGCTGCTATACTGATCAAACTGATGGCCCTATAGTTGGCGCACTCCATACGTGAGCCCTTGCCTTTATACAAGGGCACGACGATAGCACGCCTCCAGTCCATTGGGACCCTTCCAGTCTTCCAGCATAGATTGCTCAATGACCAGAAGGCGTCCCGGACGCAAGGACCACCTAATTTGATCATTTCAGCAGATATCCTATCAATTCCCGCAGACTTTCCATTTTTCAAGCTTCGTATCGACCATTCAATCTCTTCCAAAGTAATATCTCCGCTTGATGCTTGCACCGCAAGATCAGTTATCGCCTCCCTCGCAGTGCCCGCATCCGGGAGATATTCATACATTTCTCCAAAGTACTCATTCCACCGCTCTAACACCTCTAAGGGGTCCGCAAGAATGTCCCCAGCTTTACTCTTTATCTTATCCATTCTGGAAACTGACGAACAGCTCCGAGACTTCTTGACCTCCCTCCAAAAGAGTTTGGTATTCGTCTCGAAGTTCCTCGTCAGCTTCTCTTCCGCAATCATATTTATCCTTTCACGCTTCTCTTTCACTAAAGCTTTGGCTTCATTCTTGCAGAGGCGGTAAATTTCTTTCTTCGTGTCTTTCATACTGTCATTCAGTTGCAAAGATGAGACATAATCCAACCACGCTTTCTTCTTTCTTGCTACGCAGGATTGAACTTCTGCATCGCACCAGGCATCACCTTTCGAATGTTCATGTCTCTTTGCACTCCCACATGCTTCTTTTGCACTATCCACTATACTTTCTTTCATAATATTCCAGCATTCATCCACATCTAAGTCGGAAAGGCTCGCGTTTGCAAGCCTTTCACTGACTAAGCCAACATACATACTCCTTACGCTTTCATCTTCCAGTTTTTCACTCTTTATCCTTTCATAGTCTCCGAAAGGGACACGCACTCGCCAGTGCCTCCACTTCTTGAAAAGACCAACAAACCGGCTTACCACCAGGTAGTGATCAGTTTCAAGAGTGGGGCCTCTGTAGGCTCTTGTATCCCTTATAGCCTGTCGAAGACGATTGTCTATCAAAATCAAATCAATCACACTTTTTTCTTCCTTCCGTCTCCATGTATACGTGTGGATATCTTTGTGACGGAATAAACTGTTCGCCACAAGGAGGTCTCGTTCCAAGCATACGTCTAAGATTAACTTACCAGCATCATTCGATCTCTTATCTCCATACGGACCAAGGACAGCATCGAAGCCATCTCGCTTGGTCCCCACCCATCCATTCAAATCACCACACATGATCAACTTTTCATTCCCGTCAGCCAAATCGAGGACGTCCCTAACGGATTCCCAGAACTCCGCGAGCACTTGGGGATTAGCCGAGCTGACGGGAGCATAGGCTGCGACCAAAAAAAACTCTCGTGATCCCCAGTTTTATACGTACCCACAGGAGTCTTGGGCCTACCAATCCATAATCTTTCACTCCAGAGGCCAAACGGGAGGAGAGCAAGACACCCACTCCCTTACTGGCATGATCCTCTTGGTCCACTCCGGACCACAAAGCAATTATTCCGCCAGGAAGATCGTCGATGCCGCTCCCCTTCCGCTTAGTCTCTGTGACACACAATACATCCAGGCATCGCTCTTTCATTACATCCATCAATTCATTCATCTTACCTTCCATACCACCACGCACATTCCACGTGCCTATCCGGCACTCGGCTCCTCGCATCCCGCCAGAGTTGGCGCTGCGTGAAGGGTGGCGGCCCCCTTCGCCGCGTGCGCATGCAGTCGTACCGACGGGGGCATACCGGTACGCGTCGCCTTGGGGGGACGCCCTAGCCCTGTCGGCACTCATCGGTAGTGTTTTGTTTCGCGTTTTCGCTTTCGCCGCTACTTACGGGGAGGGCCCGAGCACAGGTATCGCTCTTCGTGAAGGCACACTACATCCCCCCCAAATTTCTGAAATAATAAACGTAAGAAAGCCGTTATATGATTTTATTTTACTTGTGTATTATTCAAAAATGCCGTTAAGTGACTTTGTTAATCTATATAGCCGCTAAAGTTCAATAAAATCAAATATTAACAAAAAAAAACTTAAGATAGTTTCGCTAGATTGCGGTTAACGAATTTTAATTCACTTTAATGTGATTAAAGTACTTTTACCGCTTTATAGTTACTCAAGATTTGAAATAGAAATTTAAGCTATATTGAGCTATAATGCCGTTAACTGAAAAGGTTAGACATAAATGTGTTTAAAGATCCTTAACGGCTTCATAGTTTAACTTTATTGTAAAAAAAATTACGACTAATTCATCGTTATGCGCCAGTTAACGATGTTTCACCGATGTTAATATGACTAGGATATTACACTTAAAAGCGTTAAAATGACATTAGCTGCATTTAAGTCTAACATACAGCCAGTTCAGACCTTTTTTTATTTAGCTTTAACGACTCTATGTGTTGTAACGGCGTTTTAGTCATTTATTATTGTAGTTTTTTAAAGAGTATTATTGGACATTGTTGTTTCTTGTTAGTTTTAAACTAAAATGCCGTTACGCTATGCATAGCGGCGTTTTAGCTTATACCCTCTGAACTCTTTGTATTAGAGATGTTAAACTAAAACGCATGAAACGTTTTTTATATAAAAATATATTCTAAGTACTAAAATTCATAAATCGCATGAAAAAGTACTCCAATTTACCTATCTTTTGATATTTTTAATTCTGAGTTATGAGTTGTCATTAATGAGTAACATCAATTTAAAGTTTTTCTCACGTTTCTCGCGCTTATTTCAAAAAGTGCTTTCGGTAGATAACGGCATTCTAGTTATACCACGGCAGATAAGCAGTTGTAACTAACTGCATTACCTTATTTTTTTTTTTTGATGACAACATATCTTATTCCTTATCTTTTGCAGGCTGATCCACACAAACACGTTCCACTTCTTCTGCGACTTGTGCCCATACAAATGCAAGCACAAATACTATTTAGTGATGCACATGCGTACCCATACCGGTGAGAAGCCATACAAGTGTCAGGAGTGTCCTGCGACTTTCGTCAATCCTTCCAATCTGAATAAGCATAAGTTGACTCATCAGGCGAAACAATTTAAGGTAAGGCTTTCTTCAATAACTTGATTTTGCTCGTGTCAGTTGTCGGCGCACGAGCGCTTGACGTCACTCGGACGAGACCGGAGGCTGAGAGGGTGCGGCTGGGCTCGTTCCTCTACTTTACACAGCGACACCGCCCGTGACACTCGCGCCTTCAATTATATTTTATTTCTATACCGAAATAGCGGACGTCACGCGGTTTCACCCGCGTAGTTCCCGTTCCCGTGGGAATACAGGAATAAAATATAGCCTATGTTCACCGCAAAGAGTGTAGCTTCCCAACAGTGAAAGAATTTTTCAAATCGGTTCCGTAGTTCCGGAGCCTATTCGTTACAAACAAACAAACAAAAAAACAAATCTTTCCTCTTTATAATATTAGTATAGATTAGACCGATTTATCATACAGTCCGCTCTTTTATTCTAACATCGAAGGTCTCCTACAGTTGAGTCGAATCGAGCCGGTTCTGCAAACAATCGCGTTCTTACGCGATGACTGGTCCTCAGATGGATAACCACGACGTTTTAATTTACCGAGTCTTTCCGTGCTTTGGCTAAGCTTTACGGCCTGGCCACGGGGCAGTCGCTATGGCGAAAATTTGTGCGGCGCGACCGGCGAAGCGTCTTGCGACTCAAACAAATGAATAGAAATGTACTGAGCATGCCACGCGGCACGGCGACTGGCGATGCGACCGGCGAAATGTACCAAGCGAACGACACGGCGACTGGCGGTGCGGCGAGCGAGTGAAACAAATGCATGAATCAGTACGGCGCAAGCCACGGCGTCGGGCGGCAGTCGCGGCGCCGTGCCGTAACGGCCTCGCCACGAGGATCGGCGGTGGCGGCGGCGGCGGCGGCGGCGGAGGCGACTAATCGTGCGGCATCGTTTGCAGGCCACGGGGTAGTCGCGTTCGCCGCCGCGAGTACCACGACCAGTCATTTGATCACTGGCCTAGTCGCCGCGACTGCCGCCCGACGCCGTGGCTCGCGCCGTAGTGTTGTGTAAACAACCGTGTTAAGAATCTTACAATATGGCTGGTCTTTGTATGGATAACCACGACATTTCCATTTACGAGGGTTTCTGTGATTCGGAAGGCACATTAAGTATTTGGTCCCGGTCGTCAGTAATATGACAGTCGTTAAGCCAAGTTAACAACCTTATGGGTGACTTGATATTTTTTTAACAATCTTGCCTCCTATAAAGTAACAAAAACTGACGAGATGTGGACGTATGGTATACCTGTGTCCACCCCTTCAGGGATAAATGCGTGACTATATTTATGTAGATTACCTACCGCTAACTTTTAAAGTCTAGATTACAAAAATAGTAGACTCATTTCGTAGGCTGAACTGAAAATGAGTACTAGAGAAAATGCAATTTCAGTGGTTACCTAAGATGCGATTCCTGATTTATCGTTCAGAAGTCAGATCATTGCACTTCGAGGTAATATCTATATCTAGGTATAAAGTCCCGTATGAATCATATTGTCTTAGCAGACGTTACGCACCTAGGCGAGTCCGCAGTGGCAGCCGTAGGTCTGTTGGAAGCCTTGGGGTATCCTTCCGAGGGCTTACCCGGGGTTTCCAACCGTAGGCTGGTAGGCAGGATGCGTGAGGTTTTTTAGTCTGTAGAAGTCCGGCATAGCATCCAAGAAGATGTTCCCTGAAGATGATAAATACGCGGTTTCAGAGCCTATTTATAATTATTACAAACAAAAAATATACTTTCCACTTTATTATATTAGTATAGATAAATAAAAATGTTTTCTTCATGTTTAGTGCACCCTGTGCGAGAAAGCATTCCGTACGAACACGGCGCTGAGAGAGCACCACGAAGCGACACACATGAACATCAAGCACACATGCAACTATTGTGGACGGACCTTCTGTTACAAGTAAGGCTTTTTCCAACTATTGAGAAACACTGCCAAAAATAACTCAAGTGAATTCCTTTTTTTTAAACAAAATTAATCTTCATGCTTGCTAAGTCCTTTAAGGTTTTAATTTTGTAAGACATAGCCTTTATCTGCTAGGTTTTTGTCATGTATAGTATTAAACCAGTTATTCTTGCCCCAGAAAAGTGTGAAAAAAAAAACGCGTTATTATTTGCATGCATATACAGGGTATTCCAGAAAAATTGGCATATTCTTGGCACCACAATAAAATTTTTTGATGACCTGATAGCTGATAGTTACCCCAGGATTCATTCTTTCTGAGACACCTTGTATGTATTTATTTTTGTAAAGAATTAGAGAACAATATCGAATACGATACATCATTCACAGATCCGATCTCCGCAAACACGAAATCCGCAACCACAACCGTATGAAACGCGACTACATAGGTGGAGAACCCACTTACAAACAAGTGGAGAGACTTCAGAAAACGCAAGATGACATGGGGAAGTGGAGAGTAGAAGAGATGACAATTACTGAGCAAGTGATTGTACAGCCTGCGTATAGTATAGAACATCCTAAGGCTGAATATATCACGAACCACGCTTTATATTTTTCGGATGTATCGGGAATGATACAACAGCAGCAACCGCAGATGGGTAAGTGGATTAAACTAGTATTTTGGCGCCTGAAGTATTTTTTTAGTAGTTTATTTTTGACTTGATAACGCCGCACCAGACTGCACGCACGAAAAAGTGTCACGTTCCGCCTGATCCGAGTGTGCAAACGAGAGCGCGGAACAAGCGATAGAGAGGCATGATCGGCCTTGGCGTTTGACTTGTGATGCATCTATCTCTCTCTCTATCGGCTGATTACGGACATGTTTTCTTATGGCAACCTCTATTTGGGGTGCTATGGGACTGAAATTTTCTAGACTCTAGACAGCTTCACCTCCTTCCTAGTGGAGCCCGGGCAAGCCCTCCAGGACTCCCAACAGACCTACGGCTACCACTGCGGCCTCACCCTGTGCCCCTGCTGACAGTGAAGAGAAAGAAAACTTGATCAACGCGGTCGCTATATTAACTTGTCTGGATAGTAGTAGTACACTAAGGCCAATCGCCCTTCCAATATAGCTTAATGTTGTAGAGGCCGCTGTCAGGTTGTTTCAAGCACAACGCACCCGCCCAACAAACATTACACCCGCACTAACCCCCAAAGACGAAGGATAGTACCCGAGCCCCTAAGTGAGGCCGCAGTGGTAGCCAAACTCTGTCGGAAATCCTGGGACATCCTTCCGAGAGCTTCTGACCATAGGCAGTGGTAGGAAACGTGTGGTTTTAGTCGGTAAGAGTCTAGCATAGCATTCATGAGGGATTTCCAAACCTAAAATAAAGGCAGTGAACAGTTATAGGTTGATAATCAATTGTTTGGCTATTATTATTCAGATCGATTGATTGATTGAATTAGCCAATCGTAGTCCGCTGTTGCACTTGACCCCATTCATGCGGCGATTTATAGGTCGTCCTACCCTACGTTTACTACAATCAAAATTTTCTGTTTCGTTACAGTACAACAGACTGTGGAATTGACATTGTAAGTATACATCATCATATTTTTGTTTTTATTATAAATGTTTTGAGATATTCTATTCCATCTAGCCCAAAAAGTAAGCTTGTTCCAATGTATACAACCTATAAACATACTTTGTATTTCTTAAACACTTACATGTCATAAATGCAAAACATCCAAACTTTGAAACAAATATCTCGATGGTCCCTACGTAAAGTATCGAAATTACAAAAAGGCATTTTTTTTTATTACTGTTTTGGACAATTCATGCTATTCATTTTTTGACCCGTGAACAAAAAAATAAAAAAAAACATTACTTTTCCGTTTTTTAGAGACGTATTTTATCGAAACGTATCAGTCCATCCGTCCTATAACAACGAAATTTAAATTTCGCGGGTTTACGCTGCATGACCGAGTGTGTGACAAGGACGAAACTACCACTACCGCAAGTGTACGCCGTAACGTCGCCGTCGCGTCACCCCGCCGCCAGAGCATGCGTGTCGTGTCGTTGCGATTATAAATAAATAAATAATTTAATACATAAATAATTTTACTGTTTCCCACGTAATACCTATATCGATTCGGGCAGTTTTGATTGTTTATGACGGGTTGTCATATTCCTGGTACAACGAAAGTGGCACTTACCATTATGTACGTGGTATTTTTTTAAAGCATTTTTATCGAAACTGCCGATTTCGATACTGTACGTGGTATGACGAATTTAAATATTTATTGAAAGTGCCAATTTCGATACTGTACGTGGTATGACGAATTTAAATATTTATTGAAAGTGCCAGTTTCGATTCACAGAGCAAGTTCAATTTTTATGAAAAAATAATCATTAATGACAAAGTTATGCAAAAAATTAACTTCAAACAGCTCTCCTGTAAAGTACCAATTTTCAATTTCGATACTTTACCTAGGGACCATCGATCTGTGTATCACACAATATTAGTCTTCTTGAAATCCTTCTCTAGAATGATAGTCCCATACCACCGCGTCATTGCGGTTGAAAATGGAAATAATTTTCATACATACCTATAGTCGCGCCTTTATCCCCGAAGGGGTAGGCAGAGGCATAGTATGCGCCCACATTTCACCTTATAGTTTTATGTCCCACGTTTTTCACCTTATAGTTTAATGTCCCACGTAATAGGAGGTAAGCCTATTGCCGTGTTGAAATGTATAGGCGCAGGTTGTGACTGTTCAACAGTGTACCTACTAATAAAATTTACTCTTTTATTATTTTCTTTTCAGACCTGAATTGGGAATGAAGAAGGATGAAGTGAAGATGTATGAAACTCAATCGGGAATGCCGTATTTTTAAACAATCAATATTTTATGGGAATCATATTAATCATAAGATTTTAACTATATTCAAGACAATTATAATTATGAAGTATAATTAATTACATTCAAATTACTTTACATAATTTTTATGAATGACATAGTATAACTATTGTATGAAGGTATTATTAAAAAATGAAAAGATATCATTGTCTTTTATTTTTTTCTTTTCCCCAACTTTGTGCATACAAACCATACAAACACACGTACCGACTCAGGAAGTTATGATATAGAGGTCAGTTGAGGAATGATGGCACTATGGCAGGTGCCTTTACGAAACATAAGTTTAAAAAATTTATAAATCGCTAACCGATCCTAAGCCCCTTTTCACAAGTACCGGTTGCCGGGTACCCGGCGGCGAAGTGTATGGGCATGTACTATAGCTTTTACACGTACCGGCGTGATTTGCCCGGCAACCGCTTGCATTCGCCGCCGGGTACCCGGCACCGGCTATCCGGCAACCGGTACGTGTGAAAAGACACTTACCTACTGCAGCTGTTTTCAACACTCATGTATGAAACAAAATTAGTTTTTGAAAACCGAATTGCAATTGACGCTTGAAAGCAATTATACAGGGTGTGGCGTAAATAGTGGTCCAACCGTCAGGGTGTGATAGAACAGGTGCCCCACTATAACATACTACAATATCATCCAAATTTACCCAAGGGTCTCAGAAAAAAATAACTTTTGAAATGACCAAAATCAACTTACATACATCACACTTATAACGTTTTTTTCATAGTAATAGTTCATAGTCGACATTATTATTATTTATTTAAAATCCTATAACCTAGATAGCGCACGCGGCTCCACCCGCGTGGGATTTTGTAACTATTCTCGCTTTTATGATCCCACCGGAAGTGGGAATAGTAACAAAATTCATCGCGGGTGAAACCGCAGGCAACATCAAGGTCGCGGTTGAACGCCCGAAACGTCGGTGAATGCTGCGATAGTTTAAAAAAATCATAACCGTGATGGCGCCCGCAGTTCCACGCGCTAGGAATTTCTCATGGAATGGGAACAGAATTCCAGATAGAAAATAAATAAAAGCGAGAATAGTTACAAAATTCCACGCGGGTGGAGCCGCGGGCGCTATCTAGGTTATAAGATTTTAAATAAATAAAATAATGTCGACTATGAACTATTACTATGAAAAAAACATTATAAGTGTGATGTATGTAAGTTGATTTTGGTAATTTTTCTTAACCCGTTTTGAACTTTAACAGTAAAAATTACTAGTTTCTGTTTATGCGAAATCCTTACATGGTATCATTTTGAAATCAGTATTACATAAGCATATTTTTAAACGTTTGGGTAGCATCAGTGTAGTACATATTTTTTATAAAAAACGTTGAACAATTTTCATGATACCTGAAAATTAGAGAGAAAATTGAGATGAACTTATAAACGTTTGTTGTGGAATTCTATTAACAATATTATTTTTTGATAGCTTATGTATTTAGCTTTAAGAGAGAAAAAACAGAAATCAGAAATAGCGGTTTTCCTATAATCTACAGGAAACTTTACAAAAAAGGGACGATTTTTCTAAAAAAGTTATTTTTTTCTGAGACCCTTGGGTAAATTTGGATGATATTGTAGTATGTTATAGTGGGGCACCTGGTCTATCACACCCTGACGGTTGGACCACTATTTACGCCACACCCTGTATAGAAAACTAGCTGTTCCCCGCGGCTTCGACCGCGTAGAAGTCGTTATCGCGTAAAATTATGATTTGCCTTTTGTGCAGTCGGTTAAAAAGTAGCCTATGTCCTTCCTAGGGCCTCGAATCCCTATACCAAATTTCATCTCAATCGCTCCAGCCGTTTAGGCATGAAAAGCATAACAGACAGACAGAGTTACGTGTTTTACAAGTTCGCCTATCAGTCAGGATGGAATGGTCAAACTTGTGCGCTGATAGAAGTATCAAGTTTTGTGATATGACAGCCTAAACTAGATTAGAGGGTCTGTTACACAAGGCTATTTAGTGGCGATTTACTATTCTACTAGGCCTAGGCACTAATAATGGTCGCCTAGTGTAAATACAACAAATGCCACGAATATCGGGTTTTTGAATACGATTATGGCTACTGAAACTCCCAGGCTGCTAGCCTGTGTATATTTGTTGGTACCTTATAATTCTCTTACGAGTATCGCCATCCTACGTTTCCTACTAATATTATAAATGTAAAAGTTTGTGAAGATGTTTGGATGTTTGTTACTTAATCACGCTCTAACGGCTAAACGGATTGGGCTGAAATTTGGTACAGAGATAGCTCATAGACTGAAATAACAAATAAACTCCCTCCCTTTTGATCCCGGGAATATGTTCCCATGGGAAGCGGTAACGGATACCGAATTTCACGCGGTTGAAGCCGCGAGCATCATCTAGCACTTATTATAAATGTGAAAGTTTGTTACTCAATCACGCTCTAACGGCTGTACAGATTGGGCTGAAATTTGGCACAAAGATATCTTATAGTCCGGAATAACTCATACTTTTCATCCCGGAAAAATTTTATCACGGCAAGCGGGAACGGGTACCGAATTTCACGCGGGCGAAGCCGCGAGCATCATCTAGTTCAAGAATAAAACTTTTCAGTTTAGAATTCAATTTTGATTCGCAGTGTCACTGGTCTACAGGAAACTGTAGAGAACATTTTAGAGAAGAGATTCGCGTGTAATTTTCGCATGCGAGGATTGCATGATTAATACGAGTTCTTCCGAAGTCGAAATTATCGCATAGGTACGATTATTCGCCGCTCGCGTGCGAGAAACTCTTCGTGTGCAGATCCTTTATATTCTTAATAGATAACTATAATTTTATTATTTAGACGGTGATTCTATTAAGTGAAGTAATAATCGTGGTAAAGTGGTAACTATCTCATCAGAAACATTAAGGGTTGTATGTTCGAAAGAGACTCATCTTGGGATGAACTTAATACTAGGAAATATTCTTCGATTTGATCTGATACAACTATATTATTGTAATTTATTGGATACTCTTGCTTTTTTAAAGTATCAAAACACGATTAGGAATACTTTGTTCGATCGAAATCGCTCTCGAAAAATGAGAAATATTGCAAAAATCTTAACAAGTAATGTACTTTTTTAATCTAAATAAATGAGTTTAATTCTCATAAAAACTTGTCATAAAATTGATATAGGTCTTTAGAACAATATTTTACGTATAGATTTTTTCTTAAAACCCCTCAGATTTTATAACAGTAATATAATGTATTAGAATCGAATGAAATCCGGCAAAAGCGTTCGCTGTAATCGTTCAAATTGCCTAGGATTTGACAAGGTCGATCATTGCAGCCTTAAAGCATCGCCCGCAGCTACGCTCGCTCCGTAGTGGCACGGTAATAAGTACCTAGTGGGTCTGCGTGTTGTAAATTAGATCATAAATTTCCTGTCATCATCGTCTCAACGGGAATGTTTTAATTTCATTTTTGTCTTGGTACGCACCCACTTGTACGGATTTTGTAACAAGAATACCTACTATATTTCGAAAAATAGTCATTTTTGTAAGTACGAGTATACCTAGGTATAAGTGATCATTTTGGGAAGTATCTACCTACGAGTAGGAATAAGTGGTTAGTATTTCCCAAATCTAATTTTGATAATATCTAATTTTGTGAAAGTGTATTTATACCTACTGTTGATTGAATGATGGCATTTGGTGGAACCTGCTGCACATAATGAATAACGGCACTTGTACTGTTCCACAACATTTATTTATCTAACACCTGACCGGTTTCGCCTTTCGGCCTTTTCAAAGGTAAAATTAACATTTCTTATGACCACTACATCACTTAAAAACTTCTACTTAAGAGTTTTTAAGTGATGTAGTGGTCATGCTCATGATGTGTAGTGTGGAACAGTACCTACAAGTGCCGTTATTCATTATTTGAGAAAGTGATAATTTTGTTAAAATATTTACTACGGACTATGGGACCAAGAGTGCACCAAAGAGCTACAGGATACATATTTTTTATGAAGAGGTAGTTAGGTAGAGAATACCATAGATTTAGAATTTTTCGCTACTCCCGCTTACGACAGTATTTTAAATCAGGATGAGTGTATGGCCTCATGGTTCTATGATATTCATAATTTTATTTGTGGATTACGAATAAAATAGAAAATTACATATATTCAAAGAAAGTGTCGTGTTCAGTGTGTGATTGTGATACTTCCCACAACTTTAACCCGAACAAATACACGTTTTACAGGTAAATTAAGACTTTGTTTACTGCATTTTTGATTTACATATTTTGGCAATTTAATTTGAAATTTTACTGAAAAACCCACTGAAAACGTAGATTATGAATTTATCCTTCATTGATATCAGAATATTTTATGTGTAAATGAATATTTGGAGGATATACAAAGCAGAATATAAAAGAGTTGTTTACAATAAAATAGTCATGGGTAGGTATCGATAAGGATGTCGATTGTTTATTTATATCTATACTTCTATACTCATATTTTAAGAGGAAAGATTTGTTTTTATGTTTGTTTGTTTGTAACAAATAGGCTCCGGAACTACTGGACAGATTTGAAAAATTCTTTCACTTTTTAAAAGCTACACTCTTTGAGGTGAACATAGGCTATATTTTATTCCCGTATTCCCACGGGAACGGGAACTACGCGGGTGAAACCGCGTGACATCCGCTAGTTATAGTGATATATTGCTACAAACAAAGTCATTCGGGGTTAATTTATAATAAAAAAGATAATCCTTGCGGCTTCGCCCACCTGAACTTTAGTACCCGTGCTCGCTTCCTCTGGGAAAATATTACCGGGATGAAAAGTATCAAGCTACATTGCTACTACAACATCTCCCACGAAAAGCATTGGTGAAATTAACAAACCTATTAAATGCAGTAATAAGATTGAAATATATTCCAGCCGTTTGGAAAGTAGCTGAAGTCATAATGATAGCAAAGCCAGGAAAACCGCCACACGAACCAACATCTTATAGGCCGATATCTTTGCTACCTATAATTTCTAAATTGTTCGAAAAACTTCTATTAAAAAGAATGAAACCTATACTTGACCAAAAAGCTCTAATACCTAATCACCAGTTTGGTTTTAGGGAGAGACATTCCACTATAGATCAAGTACATAGGATCACGAAACTTATTGAAAATGCATTAGAAGAAAAAAAAGTGTGCTCCTCGGTGTTCCTAGATGTCGCGCAAGCTTTTGATAAAGTATGGCATAAAGGACTAATACATAAACTGAGTTCGATGCTGCCTTCCCCATTTGTAGCTATTTTAAAGTCTTATATCTCTAACAGAATGTTTAGAGTAGGGTCAAGTGTTCAACAATGAAACACTAAAAGTTCATAACCTCGTACATCTCATGTTTTTGCTGATAGAAGTCTATAATTTTACAGGCATGTAGTCAATATGGTATCGAATGTCATTTATAGATTTTTTTAAATAAAGTGATTTGAATCGACAAAGAAATAAAAACTAAGAAATGGGATTTGTGTCATTGTGTCCATATAGGCGTACACAATGAAACACCATTTATTCAACAATGAAACACCATAAATAAACTGTGCCTAATTCAAATTTTGTTTAATGTAGGTAGTTATTAAAGAAAGAGCAGTCCGTTTCTACGTTAAATGCAGTGGCACGACGTGCCATGCTGCATGCTTCAGGCTTTTTTAATGACAGTTATGCATGCCCTGATTTATAAGACCGTAAACATTCGATTCCAGCCATTTTCCCAGCTAACAGAATATCGAATATTGTTAATTTTTGCCATTTGGTAAGCAATACACCCCTCGTCCTTTTTACAGCTTTGTTACGCGCCATCTTAAAATTAAAACAAATTTTAATAGATAAGGTTTCACAATATCAACCAATAAAAATCTATAAAACAGTGTTTCATTGTGTCCATTGTTAAACTGTTTCATTGTTGACTACCTAGGGTTTATCTAACTAACTTTTAATTTATGTTTACAAAATTGTAACTTTGAAACAAATGAAATATGCCAAAATAATCTACAAAACATGTAGAATGCAGGATAATCATAAAAAATATAATATTCCTAACCATTAAATAATGAAAAATCTTTAAAGATAGCCAGAAATACTTCAATTTTTGACGAAAATAGTAAAAATGAGCCGCAGACGCGTCTTTTCTCACGCGGTGCCGCCGCAAACTGGGATACGCCGGTGGTATCTATTGAGTGTCCTTACGCGATATATTGCACTAACTGCCAACGTCGCGTTTTGGAAATATTACTATGTTTTATTGTGTACCACTGTTTCATTGTTGAACACTTGACCCTAAGGCAAGAAAATGCTTTCTCAGAACTTAAGGAAATAAAAGCTGGAATACCACAAGGTAGCGTGTTAGGGCCGGTTTTGTACCTATTATACACCTGTGACATTCCAGAATCAGAAAACAGTCTCATTGCAACTTTCGCCGATGACACCGCCATAATGTCAACTGGAAATACTCGCGAGGAAGCCGTGCAAAATGTGCAAATCGCAGTGACAAAAGTCTTTGAATGGACCAAAAAGTGGCGCATCAAGCTCAATGAAACAAAATCGACTCACATTGACTTTACTAACAAATCAGCTGACTACTACCCAGTTTATATCAACAACAAGATCATTCCGTTTGCAAATACAGCAAAATATCTAGGTATGACACTTGATGCAAAGTTGCGGTGGAAGGCACATATTAAGAAAAAACGAGAAGAACTCAACATACGCTATAACGATATGTATTGGCTGCTTGGAAAGAAATCAAGTTTGTCAATACCAAACAAACTTTTACTTTACAAACAAGTCCTGATGCCGGTATGGACATATGGTGTACAGCTGTGGGGCTGCACTAAACAGAGCAACAGAAATATCATACAGCGTTTCCAAAATAAAGTGCTAAGGGGCATAGTTGATGCACCTTGGTACGTTCGAAATGATGACCTTCACCGGGACCTTCAAGTACAGCCGGTTGACAAAATTATCCAACGTTTCGCAGAAGCTCATGAAAAGAGACTGCTCCACCATGACAATCCGGAGGCAATTCAACTCCTCGATTGGACGGACTTAAAAAGAAGACTCAAAAGAACTAAGCCCTTTGAGTTAGTGTAGTGCCTAGTGAGAATAATAAGTGTCTTTAGTGCTTACTGTTTAAGAACACAAGAACAAAGTGTATTAATTTATCAGACTCTAAGATTAATCAATGGATTCTTTTCTTAGAATAAGTATTATATAGAAGTTTAAGTCAGCATAAAATTACTTATTAGCCTATAAGCTAGATTGTAATAGTCTAAAGTGTATCTATCTACCTAAGATAGCGTACACTTTACACAAAAAAAAAAAAAAAAAAAAACATTGCAACGCATTAATTAATACGCAATCTGGTATTCTTCAGGTTTCCAAGGAATGTGTTTGTGCGTGAAAAATGGTTGCGGATTATAGATAGAGGCGGATGGACTCCGAAGAAGAACTCTACATTTGCAGTAAACATTTTGAATCGAAATGTTTCCTACAGAAAAAATGTCGACGTGATCTAGTAAAAGATTCTGTGCTCACTTTGTTTGTACCCGTAAGAATGACAGATTCTGGTTAATCGTTACTATAAGGGAATAGAAGTGAAGTATTGGATAGTATACCACGAACAATTTTGTTGTTTACAGATTGAATTAAAACACAGAATACCCTGTTCGTATGTAAATAGTAGTGTCCGACCGAAACTGGTTTTCCAGCTGAAACCGAAACCGAAACCGAACTTTCGGCCCCAGGGTCAGTTTCGGCCGAAACCGAAACCGAAACTCACGTGTTCATATTGAAAATAAAAAACCAGCCAAGTGCGAGTCGGATTCCGGCACATAGGGTTCCGTTCCGAAAATTACGTTTGTTGTGTGGATGCATGGATGCATGTGGATTTTAGTAGGTATTTATTGATAAAGCGGCAACAGAACAGGGTGAGGTGGTGGTGGCAGTATCTCTTGACATCGCCAACACTTTCAACACCTTGCCTTGGAGCTGCGTTTGGGAGGCACTTATTTACCATGGACTGCCTCTATACCTCCAGCGAATTGTCGGGGCTTATCTTTCCGAGAGGGCCATAACTTACCCGAGCTGGCTAAGGCAGTTCGGTGTTCCATAGGACCGCTTCTGTGGAACATCGGTTACGATTGGGTGCTGCGTGGTCCGTTGCTCAGAGGTGTCGGCGTAACGTGTTACGTGCGTAACGTGTTACGACGACACCTTCATTACAGGGCGAGGAGCAATGCACCGAGACGCAGCCCTAAGGCCACCTGCGCGATCCAGCTTACATATAAGGGGCGTCGGTATCGGCATCGAGCTCCCGATAATGTAGGTATCTGGGGCTCGTACTCGATTGCCGGTTGAACTTCGGGTTCTACTTCCGAAGTTTGGTCCTATAGCTGAGGGGAGCACCAGCTGCACTCTCGCGGTTGTAGCCCAATATCAGGAGACCCAACGCTCCCTGCAGGAGACTGTAACCTGGAATCGTGTGGTGCATGGGTCTATACGGGGACGCCATATGGCCGGAGATCCTGATGGCCAACAATGCGGCTAGATTGCTTAGCCCGCAGGAGGCTACGGCTGTCAGGGTGATAAGGCGATACCGCACGATCTCAGTTGAGGCGGCATGTCTTCTAGTCGGAAGGAACGCCTCTATGGGACCTGGAAGTGAGGAAGCGAGGGCCTTTGCGTCTGCCTGTGAGCAGGTCATGCTTATGAAAGAGAGGGCGGGGAGGAAGTGGGAGAGAACTCTCCCACCCGAGTTCCACAGTCTGCAGCGACGCCCCGTACTATCAGCCTCTATGACCGGTGGCCTGAGGACGGTGATGGGGCTGCTCACCGTCTTTACAGAAGTAGGCCTTAGACGATAGCATGACGTGAGAGATTCATGCACCCCCCTCAAGAAGCGGGATAACAACTGAACAACCCCCCAAAGACGCGGCCGCAGTATGCATCACCGAGGGCAGACTCAGGGCTCCCAACCGTAGACTGTTAGGTAGGATACGCGTGGAGTTTAGTCGGTAGGACTACTGTACAGTGAAAATTTTATCCCTCTATCTGGCACGGTTCCAGCGACACAACCTCGTGACTAATAGACAGACGGACGGCTAGGCCTCATGTCTCGTTTATAGGGAGCTTTAACCCTTCCGTGCGAGAGTTCGACTCACACTTGGCCGGTTATGTTTTCAATGGGTTCAAGTTCCACCAAGTGCCATCAATCAACGGTATAAATCTTCTCAAGTGTTCGTTTTAGAAATATCTCCACCTAAAGATGAGTTTCTTTCTTTTACGTGTGGAATTACTCATAGATGCTATTGCGAACTCCTGCCGACTAAAACCACACGGTGCCCTGCTACTAGCTATTGACTGGTTTTGGTTACATTCTAGGAGTATATAACTAAAACTGGACAACAGTGAGTCGGACTAGCGCACGTAGGGTTCTGTACAAGAAAAGCGGCAAAAAATCACATAAATGTTGTATGGAAGGCCCCCTTTAATATTATTAATTTGTCTATTTTTATTATTTGTTACTATAGCGGCAACAGAAATACATCATCTGTAAAAAAAATAACTGTCTAACTATCATGGTGCATGAGTTACAGCCTGCTGACAGACAGACAAACGACCAACGAAGTCAAAGAAACCGACAACAAATAATGTAGGGCTATGTAATGCCCTAGATCACCTTTTTAGGATTCCGTAAAAAAATTATTGATTGATTGGAAGTCCTTTGTAAATCTGTAAATCTTCGGTTAGTAACATATTAACTGGTTGGGCTGACCCCAAACACGTCACAAGCAGAGCCAGGCACTCAAAATTCATGAACACGTGAGTTTCGGCCCATTTTGGCCGAAACCGAAACTGCGGCCGAAACTCGATTTTTTGGCCGAAACTGGCCGAAACCGAAACTTCGGTCGGTCACTAATAAATAGAGACATTTTGGAGCCGTTAATGGAGTCATTACCTGGTCCTTCAAATCAAGTACTTTCTGCAAGAAATAAAAAACTTATTAGAAGATGTTCTATACTTAAACTGACCATTTATTTTTGAACTCAAAACGGGACTTTAAACCGACTTCGAAAAAAGAGAGGACTTATACCTCAAATAAGTACTAATAACTTTTCATTGGCTGAACCGATTTCTATTCATTTGAAAGTTGATTTTCCTATTTGGACCCATTACAAGGAAACCAGGATCCAATGATGTCATCCCAGAGAAATCGAGGGAAGCTTTCAATAATTGTGGGGGCAACTAATGTGTTTGTTAATTTTTACATTAAATTTGTCAGAAGACCAAATTTGCTACATTATAGGTTTTTTTGCGTTTGGGCACCGTCATCCCAGCTACGGGGGAGTTCGGACGGTGTGTGGGGCTCACCGGTCCCGAACATGGGATCGTAATACGCACTACTCCGTAGTGTTCCTACTCACCCTATAGCCGGTTCGAAGGATGAGAAGAATTCGTTTCAACGTCAATCCGGGAAGGGGTGCCCCGTAGAGCCGGGGCTCTCCTCGGGAAAATCAGACAGTGGACTCTCCCAGAGTTTCCTAAGGAGCTGACAAAAAACGAGCCCGCATCGCACCGCTCTTGAGCGCCTCTCTGTAAGTGGGCGGACACTGGAGGCACCTCAGCAACACGGGAAGGTACCTTTCGTCAAATTATCATCGGTGGAGGGCACACCCCCAAACCTTCGTCTATCGGTACGACATTCATCGGGGGCGCGCATGAAACCTGCCATGTGGCGCTCCTTCACCTGCAAGTTTTCACGTTTGGTCGCCATCACCTCATTAGCAAAAGCGGTGACGGCGACCTAGCATTATTGACCGCCGACACAACACACATGTTTATGACTTTTTGAGAAGTTAGCTTGAAATTAATGTAAATTTGTCAAATAATTTTGTACCCTTACCCCTTTTCAATCAATACATCCAGCGATTTTTGACTTTCTTCCCATACAGGTACTTTTCCTATCTGCCTGATATTTCTCAATTTCTTATGTAAAAAAGCAAATTCACCGTCCCAGATATTCACGGCTTGTTTGTAAAATTCTGTGATATAATTCACAAACTTTTCAGCCATAGTAGTGCAATTATCTTTAAATCTCAATTAAATTATGCACACTAAATGGAAGATCTGTTTCTGAGCCACATTGTATTCTCAAGGGGGTACGGTTTCCTATCCCTGGAACATTGCTTACCGGTGCGGCGCTGGCGTGCTGCCCCCGTTAGTCGATGTACCGATATCTCGCCAAGCTGAACCCATGACGAGGGAGTCGCATTTGAGTGGGCCTGCTAGACCAGCGGTGTTCTATCGTGTCTGTGTGGCAATACTGGGGTGGACGCTCCGACGCTACGCTGCTAGCATTCCGGCCGATAGAAGCTTTAGAAGCTGTTTCGGCCGTCATTTTGACAGAGTTGACCCCATTTCACGAGGGAGTTGCAGTACGGCGGGCCTCCAAGGCCCACGTTGTTGCTGGCAGCCATGACTGGCGATTCGGCTAGCAGTAGCAGTATTGGGCCCCCGTCGCCTTGTTTGCTGGTAAGGTGGCAAAGCGGGAGGCACCATCGTGAGGAGCTCCCGCACACCTATCGAATTTGTTTGCAGTGGGCGAAAGGTGTACCTCCGCGTGTTCGGGGGGGGGGGGGGGCATTAGCGCACGCTGGCACAGGTTGCCCTCTGCCTCGCTGTGTGGACGTGGTCTTCAGATCCTTAGGGAGCTGTGGGAAGCCGCCCATCTGGCTCCCACGAGGAAAGCCCCGAATTAACGAGGTGCTCCTAGCCGGGTCGAAGTGAACAGTCCTCTTTATATTCTTCGACCCAGTTACAGTGCGAGGAGGAACACCGCGGGGTTATGCAGGTAGAACGGTCACTTTGTGGGACAGGGAGTCCCACACGCCGTCCCAGCTGGTTGGGATGACGGCGCGTAAATGCGTTTCCCGCGTCAGCAAAAAAAATATCTTTAAGATGATGAATTTCTATTGCAGCCTAAATTTCCGACCCAATCCAACCTTCGATACAGCTCGGAGAAAACTTGCTGACTGATCGCATACAGAATTCTGTTGTAGGCTCCTCAAAAAAAACATTTTATAATTTGGAACATTTTTCTATGCAAAATAGTAATTCCAAAAATATGTGTTATTCAATATGTCCAAAAATAGAAAACTTAAAATTAGTTATCAGTTTTTCACATTACGCCGAAACAAAAAAAATAGGCACAAACAAGTCTGTGTGTTTGCGTGTGGCTAAGTAAACGATAGCGCGTGCATCCCGGGAATCCTTCAAATTTTAAAATTTTTGCGAGGTTTCCGAAAACGGGACAATTTAGCGTCCCGACGCTTTGCTTGGGGACAACGGGACAGGTGACCGAAAAAAGGGATAGTCCCGTTCAAAACGGGACGTATGGTCAGTTTATCTAATCTACAAAGATATATCCATACTAATATTATAAAGCTGAAGAGTTTGTTTGTTTGTTTGAACGCTAGGATCTCAGGAACTACTGGTTGGATTTCAAAAATTATTTTACAGTTTGATAGTCCATTTATCGAGGATGGCTATATAGGCTATATAACATTACGCTAAGACGAATGGGAGCGGAGCAGTAATCAATAATGTTTTGAAAACGGGGAATATTTTTTACCATCTGAGAGCTTCCGGGGCGTACGCTGCGTAAATCGTTACAGTTACATAAAAATTGTGTATTACAAAATTATTTCTCTTAAAAAGTTCTAAAAAAAAGTCCCCTACAGCATATCTTTTAAGGTTCGCACACAATGACCTAATTTGTCTATCTCTTAAGGTTGGCTCACAATACAATGAAACTGAAGAGTTTGTTTGTGCTAGGATCTCAGAAACTACTGGTACTGGTGGCATTTCAAAAATTATGTTACAGTTTAATAGTCCATTTATTGAGGCTGACTAATGGTGATATAACATCACGCTAAGACGAATAGGAGCGGAGCAGCCATGAATAATGTTTCGAGAACGGGGATTATTTCTTTGTTTTGAGAGCTTCCATTGCGGACGCTGCATAAATAGTTAAAGTTACGAAAAAATTGTGTACTACAAAATTGTTCCTCTTAAAAAGTTGTAAAAAAAAGTCCTAAACAGCATATGCCTATATTTTAAGGTTCACTTAAAATAACCCTCTTTTTAAGTTTTAAAGTATGAGCGACGCTACGGGAGTAAACTTGGTCTGCAGTGGCAGCCAGTCAACTGAACGATAAAAACCGGTCAAGTGCGAGTCGGACTCGCACACGAAGAGTTCCATACCGAAAAACGGATGGGTGGAAGTAAAAGCGACGGGGAACATTATATCACTTTAACACCTCTTTTCTCTTCACTCTCATGTGACGTAAACGAAGATATGCGGTTCAGCTCTAATGAATACAAGCGACGCGACGCGACGGGGGTAAATGCAACGGGAAACATTATAATACTCGAAATATTGATACCATACCTCTCTCTTGCTCACTCTCATGTGACGCAAACGAAGTTGCGCGGTTCAGCTAGTGTTGGAAAAAAATAAAGCCTTGAGAAATTTGAAAGCTAAAATACAGAGATTGAACAAACGGTTGTGTTAGACTTGCAAGCAGTTATCCAAGGTATTATAATATATTTTTTTTTTTGTTTACGCGGTGAACGCATTTACGCGCCTTCATCCCAGCTGCGGGGGCAGCTGGGATGGTGTGTGGGACTCCCGGCCCGGTCCGGAGTGGACCGTCCTACCCACTAAACCCCGCGGTGTTCCTCCTCACCCTTTAGCCGGGCCGAGGGATATCAAAAGATTATTCACGTCGACCCGGCTAGGGGCGCCCCGTTTATTCGGGGCTCTCCTCGGGGGAGCCAGATGGGCGGCTCCCCAAAGCTCCCTAAGGAGCTGAAGACCACGCCTGCACCGCTCTCGAGCGCCCCTCTGTAATAGAGGAGACAGAGAGCGGCTGTCGCAGGCGTGCGCAAATGGGCACCCCTGGAACACGGGAAAGGTGCCCACCGCCATGTGACCATTGGTGGGCGGGGTCCCCCGACCTTACGCCCACGGTCAAGAAACAATCGGGGGCGCGCAGGTGACTCCTCACCGCGGCGCCCCCGAACTGCACGGCAGAGCGGGAGCATTATCCGTTACTCCCGCTCCCCCGCACAGTGCACCTCTCGCTTTGCAGCCATCACCTCGTCGACTGGCGAGGTGACAGCGGCCCAGCACTGTTGCCGCCGGTCGCGCCGTTATTCACGGCCGGCAGCCCGAACTGCATGGCAGGGCGGGAGCATTTACCCAAACTCCCGCCCCCCACGCAGTGCCTCTCCCACTTTGCCGCCATCGTCTCGCCAGCAAAGGTGCAAAAGGCGAGCCAGCATTGCTGCTGCCGGCCGTGAATAACGGCACGGCCGGCAGCAACACACACCACCGAGCAACCCACAGGTGGGATACTCCCGCCTCGGCCGGAATTAGCCAGAGTAGCACAACTCCCCCACAGAGGAAGGGGAGTGGTCGCTACTCCGTTGCCCAGGATGCACCACGAGGAGGATCCGACCCATTGGGGTCCTTAAGATGTTAGTAGGACCCCGCACCCCATTATAATAATGTATTAGACCAGGTCTTAAATATCGTTTACAGAACACTGAGACCGCGGGGCCACGAAGAAGATAAAGTCTATTATAATAATTATTGTACAATAGACTTCATCTTTAAGCTCTTCAAAAACGTCTGATTTGGCTAAATGATCTTGTATGAGATTGTCCATAAATATTAAATGTTTTATTGACTACCTTGTTGGTCTAGAGACACTTGCGGATCACGAGGTCGTGAGCTCCATTCCCACCGGGAGCAAACATTTGTGTGATTCATAAATGTTTGTCTCGACAGTCTGGATGTTTCTATGTATAATAAGTATGTATTTAAAAGTATATAAGTATTAATATCCGTTGCCTGATACCCATAACACAGACAGGTTATTCCTAACTTTCGGAGAGTTTAAAGGTATATATTGTTTAGCGACATTTCAGCGTCGCTATACAATATATACCTTTAAACTCTCCTCTACTGCAAGTACGTAATTTGCTGATTGGAAACTGTTACAGTAGACATACTTTTATCGATAACATAGGTGAGCTTTTTACCAACACTATTTAACTCAAACATTCTTTTTTTGGTCTTGTTTTCTATCTGACACTGTTCATCTTGTATACCTACATTCTAAATCTATGGAAATGATGATGATTGTGTATTTCCTGCAAAATGACGTAACGCACGAGCTGTGACTTTGATCGGCCGTATTGCTCTATGATTATAACTGCTATACCTATTGGTAAAGGCTTTATGGTGCTTGAGTTTGAAGCGCTCGTGGCCCCGCGGACTCAGTGTTCTGTAAACGATCACTGCAGTAAGCAACTTTCACTATGGCCGGTCCATGGATGGGTGACCATCCATGTGATCACTTTGTGACATTTATTTGAGCGTTTCCGTGCTTCGGAAGGCACGTTAAGCCGTTGGTCCCGGTTGCCAGTAAAATGGCAGTCGTTAAGCTAAGTTCAAGGCTTTATTTCAACAGCAGGCAGTCACAACCTGCGCCTGTCCATTTAAACACGGCAATACGGCTCACCACCTATTACGTGGGACAAATTATACAAAGGTGAAATGTGGGCATATAATATGCCTCTGCCTACCCCTTCGGGGATAAAGGCGTGACCATATGTATGTTTGTTTGCACAGCGAGATCAACATTTTAGTTTGTATTTGTTCTATTGTCCGTTAACACCAAGCTAGGGGTTGGTTGGCAAATACTACGATCACAGTGTACGGCGATCTGGTTGTATTTACTTAAACTGGGGTGATTGATCGTTTATAATCGTGTACGATATAGAGTCTATAGACTTGAAGTGACTTGAAGGTGCGTGCGGCTCTGCCTACGTTGTATCCTGTTCCAGTTGCTGCCATCACATTGAAACTTATTCGGGGGATAAAAGTCAAAGACTTCTATACATATACACATTATACACTGAGGTAGACATGCCCTACGCACCGATTTTTGAAACCTATAATGATTATAGGTTTCAAATATGTGTCATTCTCTCAGTGGCGGATACAGAAAAATCTCAAGGGGGGGGGCGCAAATATTTTGAGTTTTAAGCTACCTTTACTATTATAGCAATAAAAAGTAGTCATGTCACATGTGAAGTTTCTGAAAATTTTATTTGAAATGATTATAATACAGTAAAAATACAACGTTCAAGTTCAAGGGACCTAACGAAAAACACGTCCATGCGGGCATTCCATGGATGCACAGTGCGGGCGCCGCGCCGTGCCGGAGCGTGCGTGGTACAGAGGGAAATAATGTGAGGGTGTCTGGGACTTGCGACGTGACGCGAGTAGGTTTAGGGTGGCCACCTTTCGATACGCATAAACATTCAAAATGTTCCCTGCCTAACCTGATTTGATAAGGTCCTAACAATGTCGCTTTGGATATTCGTTTAAATGACGAGTTTACTAAAGCTTTTGACAAACCTAGGTCTTTGAATAGGTTACATAGAGATTTAGCTGGTATTCCCCTTGCTCCTACTTCTACGGCCTAGAGATTAACCACAAAGCCATTCTTGAGCCATTCAAAGTATTTGTTTTTACAGCGTGCTCCTTAGGTATGTTAGTCTCCCACGGCACCGTGAGCTCCACGAGCACGGCTCTCTCGATGGCGAGGCACTACACCCTCCGGTGATATTCTGGATAAATGTAAACGAAACGAGAGGATAGTAATGTTATGTGATTTTATGGTTGGGTGGGAGTGAAGCGCGATAAATACGAAAGTGTACTGGGAAAGTTTGGTGATGAACGAGTGAATGAAAATGGAGAAAGCTGCTAGAAGTATGTTTAGAGAGGAATCTTGTGGTAACTTATACCATATTTAACCACAAAGATATCTACTTGTATACGAGAGAACAATGAGATCAGAGAAGCATAATTAACTTTGTGATAGTAGACGCAAGACTGAGAAAGAAAGTGCTAGACACCCGGGTATACGGCAGTGCCGGGATTGACACAGATCACTTCTTGGTTATCAGCCGAGTAAGAGGTCTGTTCAACGGTGGCGGCATCGAGTGCGTGAACCTGCTAGTGTACTAGAGCGCATTAAAGTAGAAAATTTGCAAGAGATAAGCGTAAAAGAAGAATTTTTGAGTAAATTGAGCGGGAAGTTTGAAAATTTAGATAAAGAATGTGAAATGGACGAATTATGGAAGACGATTAAGGAAGGACTCATTGAAGTGGCAGTTGAAGTATGCGGGGTATGCAAGAGGTATGTAAAGAGAATGTGTGCAGAAGTTTTGAAAGTTTTGTCTGATAAGAAGAAAGCATGGTTAAACTGGCTGGCTGCAAAAGCCAATCAGAGTATGCAAAAGGCAACGGATGAAGATGTAAAAATAGCAAAGGATGAGTATAAAAGGTATAAGCATGTCGTAAAAGAGGCGATAAAAATAAAGAGAGAGGATGATAGGAATGTATTTCATAACCGGTTATCTGATAACTTCCAAGCAAATATGAAGTGTAGTTAAGTGTAGAAGTCTTTAAGATCAATGGGGCTCAAAAGACTACATCACAACTAAAACATATCAGAAATCGTAAGGGAAGTTTAGTGAAAGGAGAAGAATGTGTGCTAAAAACGAAAAAGATGAAACGATGGAAGGAATATTTTGAAAGTTTGTTTGAAAAATAGGATTTACAAGGAGAGACTCATGTCTTGGAATGAAATGAAGTTGACGATGAAAGCGATTTAAGTATGAAAGAAATTGTGGGAGCGTTGAATGGTATGAAATTAGGAAAGGCTGCTGGAATTGATAGGATTTCTGTCGAGATGCTGAAAGCGGGACGTGGCGTGGTAGCTTGCTAGCTGTACCGCCTTTTTAAACTTTGCTGGCGAAGTGGCATAGTACCAGAGGAATGGTGTAAATCTGTCATAGTGCCGCTGTACAAAGGAAAAGAGTCGCAGCAAGAGTGCAAGAACTACCGCGGCATAAGCTTGCTCAGTGTCGTAGGCAAACTTTATGCAAAAGTGCTGATAAAAAGAGTGATAATTGAAACGGAAGCAAAAATGTGGGATGTGCAAGCACAGGATTTCGGAAAGGAAGGGGATGGCCGGATCAGGTCTTTTCCTAACGTGCGTAGCGAACTTGGAAAATACACTGAAATCTCTGTATGAAGACTCCAGTACTTGTGTCAGGATAAACGGAGCTTGCACGGACTTTTTTCACATTAAAAAGGTGTGAGACGAGGTTGTATAGCGTCACCGTGTCTGTTTAACCTGTACATGGACAGTTGCTTGAAAGAACTGCAAAAGTGTGCGTATGGTTTAAAAATGAATGAGCTGACCATCAAATGCCTCCTATACGCGGACGATCAGGTGATATTAGCTTCATCGGCGGAGGAGTTGCAGTTGATGGTTAACATAATGCATGATGCGCTTTAAAGTAGAGGTCTGTATGAAAGTGACTGTAGAAAAGACGAAAGTAATGGTTTTTGAAAGAGAAGAAAATATGACGAATTGCCTAATTTACATCGAAGGGCAAAGAGAGTGGAACAGGCAAAAGAGTTTTTATACCTATTTAACGAAGAGTTTTGGCAGGTAATCAAGTGAATGGAGCCATTCGGGCATTTATGAGCAGTCAGGATGTCTCTAAAAAGGCTAGGACGGCTGTACTTAAAGGTGCTTGTGCCTACACTTATGCATGGCAGTGAAAGTTGGATGTTGCAGAAAATGCATGAAAATAAAATTAATGCAGTGGAAATGAGAAGTTTGCGAAGTATAGCTGGAGTGACATTGATGGATTAAGAAATAAATTGTGTGATTAGGGAACATTGCGGCTTGACAGAAGATATAGTGACTAAGATAGAGAAAGGGATGCTCAGATTGTTCAGACATGTGGAGAGAATGGATGGAAACAGACTGACAAAAGAGATTTATAAGGCGAGAGCGAATGGACAATCTGGTAGAGGTCGACCGCGTCGCACTTATGTCGACCAAATTCGACATCTTTTGGAAAAAGGTCAGATCAAGAGAACCCTTAATCGGAGAGCATATATGAAACCACATATGAAGTAGAAGAAGCGAAACGATCGCGTCGTCCGCGCCGTCCGCATTAGATTGTTATGCTACCTCTACATTACTCGCAAAGTTGAACGAAGTCGGCGAAGTAACCCGAGGCAAAGAAAAAATTTAACGAAGTGCCCCTCTACACTATCGTGTTCGTCCAACTTCGCGAGTAATGTAGAGGAAGGATTATAGTTAAAGACCAAAATATTTTGGGTGGCCCGACGCCGGCGCCGGCGCGGCGTTTTGACGAACGACGCGGGCGTGCGTCACCCAAGGGGGGGGGGGGGCGCGTACCCCCGCGCCCCTACCCTGTATCCGCCACTGCATTCTCTTGCCCTATTTGCACAAACACTTCTATATAAACTGCGGTAGACATGCCCTACGCACCGATTTTTGAAACCTATAATCTGAGCTAATTAGCAGCGTTGCTCGCACTGTAGTGAGTCAAAACTTCGAGAGTACTCGGCTTGCAATCGGAGTCCATACGCCTTCTCTTTTACTCTTGTTCTTTTCATATATTGCTATTGTGGTGACAATTACGTAAATATTATTTATAAGTGAGTGTAGTATTAGCAATGTGTGTGTTCGAGGATTGCTTATGAAATCTCGTTTGTTAGAGTACGGCGTGTCTACCTCAGTTTATATAGAAGTCTTTGATAAAAGTAGGCCTTGTGTTCCCATTCCCATAGATTTTTCCCTACTCTCAAGTTGTTCTAGACTACCTATAAGCTATCCCTGTATTAAGTTTAAGCCTGATCCGTCCCGCCATTACAGTGTGAAAGAGTAACAAACATCCAACCATTCATTCATTCCTACATCCTCACGAACTTGCACACTTTTAATTTTTAGGTACTTAAATATTTTATTGACGGCTGTAGGTACTTTTGGCGAAAGAAGCAAGTTATAAAAACGTAGAAAGGCAGTTGGAAATTGGAAATATTCCGGAAAAAAAGCTTGCAATTTTTTAAATTTGTTATTTCAAAGGACTTTATCGCTGGGAATCTCACCCGTTGGGGGGGGGGGGGGGGGAGGTATATTAGTTCTAAGTACTTAAGTATGTATTGTAAGTTATTTTCCAATCTTCTTCTTCTTCTTCGAGTCAATGGCTAATAGTAGATACTCTGGTTTCTCGTTAGATTTTAGTGCAGGTGGAAGGGCACAGTGGGCAAGAGAGCAAATGCGACATGGACTGGGATGGGGCCCCGCAATCGCAGGGCACTTGAGACACGTCAATATAGCCCCATTTTGCCAAATTTTCCCTGCAACGGCCAACCTGGGTCCGCAGGCGATTTAATGCCTTCCACGTTGGCCACTGGAGATGATGACCAGGCGGCAGGTTTTCTTTTGGTCTGATGAAACCTGCTGGGACAGGGTGTTTGTCTGCCCAGGCCTGCTCTCTTGCCCGCCGTGGGGGGCTGTCTATGGCAGGAGTGGTTCTTATGAAGCTCCGGCGGCTTTTTAAACGGACGGGAGGAGTCACGTAGTTGTACAGTGGGTGGCGGGGATCTGTCTGTTGTTTTTTCTTCTCCACTGCACAAGCTACGTCTCGCCGGACATCTGGTGGGGCTATACCTGCCAGAGGGTACAGCATATTTAGTGGGGTAGGCCTGAGGCAGCCCGTAATTATCCTACATGTCTCATTTAAGGCCACATCGACTTGTTTGGCATGGGCGGAACGGTGCCACACTGGGCACGCGTACTCTCCCACGGAGAAAGACAGCGAGAGACCGGTTGTCCGGAGGATGTCAGGAGCCGCTCCCCAAGAAGCCGAAGCGAGACGCCTCAGTAGGTTGTTTCTGGTCCCTACTTTTTGCTTCGTATTAAAGCAGTGACTTTGGTAAGTCAGCGCTCTGTCCAGGGTTACACCGAGGTAGCGCGGATTTGAGCAATGCTCGATATTGACGCCTTGCCACGACAGCCTAAGAGCTCTGGATGCTTCGCGATTTCGGAGGTGAAATACACAAGATTGTGTTTTCGACGGGTTTGGTCGGAAGGCGTTGTCATTGTAGAAGTCACCAAGTGTATTCAGAGCGGTTGTGAGAGACGCTTCAACCTCTTCGAAGCTTGGCGCCTGAGCCGTAAGCGCAAGGTCGTCCGCATAGGCAAAACGCTGAGTGCCAGGAGTTTTTGGCTGGTCATTGGTGTAGATGTTAAATAAAGCAGGAGCCAGTACACTTCCCTGTGGGAGTCCGTTTTTTTGGATCCGCCATCTACTTTTCGAGGAGTTCAGGTGCATTTGAAACCGTCGATTATTTAAAATTTCCCTCAGGACGTTGACAAAACCCAGATCCCCCGTCGTTTCGTGGACTTTCGTAAGTAAATTTCTAATGTTCACCGTGTCGTATGCAGCTGTGAGATCCACAAATACGACTACGGTAACATTTTTTGTTTCGAAGCCATCTTCAATGTGTTGGACGATGTTTAGGATTTGGCTCGTACACGTCCGACCGGGTCTAAATCCAGCCTGTTCAATACAGATCGGTACAATAATTGTTTCCAAGACTGGTGTGAGACGGTTCAGCAGCATCCTCTCAAACAGCTTGAATGAATGGCACAACAGTGAGATCGGACGGTAGCTCTTTGGATCCTTTAGATCCTTTCCGGGCTTGGGGATTGCCATGACTTTAGCTCGTCGCCAAAGTTTTGGGATCTTTAGATCACTAAGGCACGAGTTGAACATTGTTAGAAGCCATGACACTGCCACAGGTCCCAGGTGTTTAATTTGTTCGACTGTTATGTCATCCACACCAGCGGCTTTGCCACATTTTAAAGACTGGATGCCCTGAGTGATGTCAGCTAGGTCGAATGACTTACTGATGACATCTGTACTCATTGCACAATCTCCAGACTCACGAGTAGAGATGGGAATTTGCCCGGAAAAAACCCAAATTTGGGAAAAAACCGGGAAAAAACCCAGGGAAAAAACCCGATTGGGAATTTATTCGGGTTTTTTCGTATTTAGCATATGTAACATCTAGGTAATGTATAGTTACATGTATATATCATTTAGTACGCACTATTTCGGTATTACTAACTAGTTAGAGATAATCTATCTTTGTTTATTTTAGCACCTCTCTATAAAATAGATTGCAGAGGGGCTTATGGCGAGACTTTGTATGAAGTCTGTGACTCTTTTGCATTATATTACGTCACTAGGTCACGTGGATCATCTGTTCAAAGTTTGAAATAAAACAATATCTAATAACAACGTCAATCGGAGTGAACTTTCACTTTCACAGAGGGGCAGTTGGGTGAAACCGTCTCAGTGATTCCTGTTAATAATTCAATAAATAGTTACGTTTTAATATTCTGTGCTATCTAATCAAATATAATGATAATGAAATTAATTAAAAGCCTGTCTCTGTGTGTGTATTCATCCGCTCTTAGCGACAAGTAACCCGAAACTACGAACGCGCGAACACCACCCTCCACCATCTGAGGACGAACAATAATTCGGATAGTACGGCTCTGCCTCTCTGCATAGCGCGTCAACTAAGTACATCGCGGAGTCATCCCAATGATGAGAACAGTATTCGACGCAGGGGCGACTCTGCGTCTTGTACTGCTAACATCTCTGATGTGGCGTGAAGTACCGCCTCACCTTATTTAGGACTCCTAGTTTCCGCGAGGCCAGCCAGACACAACTCTCTATGTAGTTTTTGTGATTGAGCTCACACCGGACGTCTACCTAAGATCTCCAGGTTGTCCTTTAGTGTAGTAATGTTCTGAAGAGAGGGTAGGGGTAGAAATGGGGACTTCTTAGCTATAAACGCGCACGCCTGTGATTTTCTGGCATTGTACTCGACCAAGTTGTATGAGCTCAATGGGCAATGCGACCCAGGTCCCAGTCGAGATCGGCCACGAGTTGCCGTCTTTTTTCCTTCACGTCGCGTCACCCATCGGCTGGACTGCCAGAATAGCTCCCATGCAGAGTACTATCATCCGCATAACAATGAATGTATCCAAGCAAGAGACAGCATGTCATGGATATGCGGAAGAAAGAGAGTTGGGGACAATACCGATCCCTGTGGAACTCTTGCATTTACCTGCAAAAATCAGGAAGCCTGACCATTACAGAGAACCCGTATGCGTCGCCCGCTCAGGAAGCTGGCTAACCATTAATGTCATAGAGATTATATGGATATATGGAAAATTTGATCCGAAATGCACCCGGTAGTTTGGTGGAAAGGACTCTGCAACTCCAAAATGCTGAGTAGGGTTGCAGTGAGTACGTATTCTAACTACTCTATGTACTTCAGCAGTCACTGAACGATCATTTAGCACGAATGCGCATATACATAGTCACAAACGAACTAGATTGACTACAATACAGACATGGCAGCAAAATAGCTTTTATATCGTATAATAGGAACCTGGGCAATTATAGAAGCTTTGCTGCGGTGTCGTATTGATTGGCGATATATCGAGGTGATGAGGTGCTTGTATGATACCGCTAAGAAGACCAATCCCATAGCCCTACTCAGAGGTGTGGGACAGGGAGATGCTATATCTCCTAAGCTCTTCACTAATGCGCTTGAGGACGTCTTCAAGTCGTTGGACTGGAATGGATGGGGCGTGAATGTTGAAACCGGTTAATGTATCTACACCTTCGGTTTGCTGACGACATCGTTTTAATAGCGCTGGAACAGGTGAGCGGTATGCTGCATAGTCTTAGTGAAGAGTCTCGACGTGTTGGCCTCAGCATGAACCTGGACCAAACCAAGGTCATGTTCAATGAGCATGTCGTGCCGGGACCAATATACGTTGAATGATCGAGGCTTGAGGTTGTCCATGAATACACCTACCTTGGGCAGGTAGTCACATTTGAAAAACGAGTAAACTGGATAAGGAAATAGCCAGAAGGATTTGCTTGGGCTGGGCAGCATTCAGCAAACTGCGCGGGATTTTCTACTCGCCGCTACCGTAATGAATTAAGACGAAAGTCTTCAACCAGTGCGTTCTACCAATTATGACCTACGTTGCCAAAACGTGGACACTCGTAGTGGGGCTAGTTCACGCCCTTAAGGATGCGCAACGAGCGATGGAACAAGCTATGCTTGGAATCTCTCTGAGGGATAAGATCCAAAATGCTATCCCGCATCTTTGGGGGGCAGAAAGAGGCGGCGCAGTCCTACTTACTCCCTCTGGTCTCCAGCGAGAGAGTGTCCAAGTCCAGATCTGCCACGATCGAGGACCTGGCGCTATTGCGCCCACGCTATGTATTCTACCAGTGTTTCCCGCGCTCCCCGCAGTGCTGGCACTCGGCCATGTTTTCCCGTTGTATTTGCCACAGATACTTACTGAAGCTCCCGTGGGATACGGGAATAATACTTATAATACTTACTGGAAATATCTGTGACAACCTGTAGAAGAGAGCACCGTGTCTCCTCTCCAGCCACTCATCCATAACCGGTATGGCCGCCGCGATTGTGGTGGATCCCCCCTTGGCTTGCTCAAGTCGCACCTTCCATGTCTTCACGGTTTCCTGGTAGACCTGGGATCGTCGAGCCTAGATTTCTCGAGATGCCTGCACCTCGAAAGCCTGCTTTTGGCCCAGCTCCAGCTCCTCCTTGCGCCATTTAAATAGTGACGCAAGGGCTCTCGCTTCTAAGTCCCGTGGGGGGGGGGGGGGGTCCGGCTAGGAGACATGCCGCATCACCTGAGATCGTGCGGAAACCCCTCATCACCCTGACGGCCTCTGCGGGCACTTTTGTATAGTGTACTAAATAATTGTTGGTATAGCTCGTTTTTTTTGGTCAAAGATTCTTGAAAGATTAAATATAAGTTTAATCTGCAATAAAGTAACCTTCCGCCACGTTACACAGAAAGAATCTTATGATATAAACAACAAATCATCTTTTTGTTGTTATAATAACAGTTTGGTTTTATTTTAGTTCCTGAATACTGCTACACATTTTAACATTTCAAACAACAGGTAACAGCTACTGCCCTAGATGCATCGACGTAAAGTATGTGCGCATCGCAAAGTATGTACCTATTTTTCGTTGCATTTGTCCTAAAGATAATAAAATAATGTTTATATTTTTCGGATCGTCAAAGAATGAAAACTCCCGTCTATTGGGTTTTTTCCCGCATAAATACCGGGTTTTTTCCCAAACGGGAAAAAACCTGGGTTTTTTCCCGTTGGGTTTTTTCCCGTTGGGTTTTTTCCCTCCGCCCATCTCTACTCACGAGGGGCCTTGGATTTTGGTAATCGGTAAGGGGGATTCCCGTTAAGTACCAGCTGGTGAGCAACTTGGTTAGCGGAGACTACACCAGGATTACTAGCAATAGGTGGATCGCCTCGAGGGATGTGTTTGCGAGAGGACTCCCGAACAATGTTGACAAATAGGTCATAATTATTATTATTATTTTCCAATAAACATCGTTCTGCTTGAGACGGTATTTGCTTCTTAGAATTGTTAAGTGGTATCCTCAATTATTATATTATTTTTCTAGAAATTCCAACAATAATGTCGTCTACGTTTACGCCCTCTGAAGTTTTTGCAGAATCCAACACAACCAAACAAAACATTTTAGAAAGTGGGTGTATGTTTGTTGATTTTACCTTTTTAGAGAGGTTTCTATCGTTTAGACCGGAATAATAATCAAGAACTTAGGTACTCTACAAATACCTATTATTTAAAAAATATAAGACTAAATAAAGGTCTTCATTATACAGTCTAAGACGTTACGCTTACTTAAAAGAAGTTAATTTTATAATTTATGGCCATCATTTGTGCCTTGTTTCAGAACTTTTCTCCCTTCATTAACTTTATCTCGGCTCGATTTACTCGCCTTTTCGGAACTTTTTTTACTTTTATAACTTTTATGAACTTCGACAAGCAGTTTGCTAACACGGGGCTCTGTAGAAACACTCATCGTTTCTCGCTTTGTTAGGTTGCGGTAAAAAATAGGCTGCTTCCGAAGTAGGTAGGTACTTTAAAAAGCCTCGTCTTTAAAAAAGTTGATTATCTTATGAATACGAGTCACTTAATCATACCCTTCAGTTCATGTTTTATAGGAAACTACCCTTTTCGTTTTTGGACATTTTCGCGCGGATACCTCAAATTGAAATTGCGTTACAAAACTCCAGGCTTTTTTTTTACCGTGTGAAAATCCTACGTGGATACTATGTCGGACTCCTACCGACTATAACCACACAATGCCTTACAACAGTCTATGTCTCAGGGTTCCCGGCAGACTCTGGCTACCACCGCAGCTTCGCTTACGGCGCATTCCTACAGTACGTCCGATTTTACGGATCCGTTTTAACTGATCCGTCGCTACTGGAGGTAATATTCACATAGCATAAATGCTGTGGGAATGTTTATTTATTTGTTTACATCTGGACTTACATCTATCATGTCGGGCGGACACCCAATGCGACAGAGTAAGCAAGCACATTGAATACACACATATTGTATCTACCCGTTGAGACCGTCTCGAGCGACCCGTTACATTGGTCCTGTTTACCAACCTGTGACCAATTTAAAGGGTCCGTCGCTACGCTAAGCCTCGCGTGGGTTCGATCCAATAAAACGGATCAGTATTTTCGTGTTTTACTGGATCCGGAATACTGTATTCGGTGTGAACTCTTATTATTTACGTTTAGACGGACCGATAAAACCGATGTTCTGTGGGAACGCGCCCTTAGATGGGTCGGGTGCTATATTCGGCGTCTGGGGGGGTTTGTTCGGGTGTTATCCCGCTACTTGGGGAAAGCGGGGATAGTTGGGTGCTATCCCTCTACCATGAGGCGCGAAGAGACACGCCACCGTCTTGGCCTGCTTCTGTAAGAACGACGAGCAGGCTCACCTAATTTTGTGTAAGGAATCCCGAAAGAATTTTGACCAATATTAAGTAGGTATAAGTTAGACTTATATTTACGACTAGCATATTGCTTTTGTTACCTACATGTACGTGACTGACTGACTTTGGTATCGGTGGTATCGGGTTCGAATTCATCGAGAATGGTCAAATATTTGTGTGATCCGTGAAATGTTTGATTTGAAGTAGTTTACTTATTCAACTTCTTTTTTTGCAAATTCATGTTTAATATCTTCCTTTTTAATATAATATTCATTTTTGTTTTTACAAAATTTTGCTGTTTATGATTTTATTCATCCCACTAGTCCGCGCGGAACCTTGCTTCAGGCGTCTTGAATATAGATTTATGCAAACGACAGTGATTGCTGTCTAGGTCAAGAGAACTTCTGAGGGAATATATTATAAGCTATGGGCATGAATGAAACATGAGCTGAAACGAAATGATGCGAATATTGTGCTGACGGTTGTTGATCTCTTCAGTTTATTGAATAGAGTTTGAGTCTTATGAAAAATTTAATTAAGAAAGTACCTACGTACCTAATTGATTTAAAGAAACTTTTCTGTTTTAAAAAGTCAAACTGAATGGCAGAACAGAAACTACAATTTCGTTCCAGGAATGTAATTTTAGTTACTATTCCTGCTTCCTATGGGAACTTATTCCCGGGATAATAAGTATAAAAAGTGGAAGTATGTAATCCAGCGTAATCCAGTCTATAGTTCTGGGGTATCCTTCCGAAAGCTTTTTAAGGTGAAAGACAAGCATACGGCTAACTAGAACGACTGATGGTCACCGCAGCCTATAAACGTTTGCAACACCAGAGGCGCCACTCTCGCGCTGCCGACCCTGTAAAAATCTTGTCAGACCCCTTTTGGGCTTAGCCGGGGCTCCCAACCGTAGGCTGTAAGGTAGGACACGTGGGATTTTTTAGTTTAGTTTTAGTTATTCCCTCACGTAAGACAAAAAAACTGTCTATAAATCTATCCCCGAACCAAATTTCAGCCAGATCCGTTCGTGTGCGTACTCCTGGCGGAAAAGTGTCGATTTTTTAAATTCTAGTTATGCAGAAAATTAGCGTAAGAGTCCGTGTAAATGTGTATCGTAAATAGAAATTTGTGTATCCAGCCATTGTGAAGATATTCTTGAAAAACTGATTCCGCCAGGAGTACTTCGAAACGTCAGCCCAGCGGAACTTTTTATTTTTTTGCAAAAAGAAAACGCTCATTAGGTAGCTTGGTGCGAGCTGTAAATGTGTCGTATGTATAAATGAAATTTGTGTATCATGATATCACAGAGTAATTCAGGTTTCCGCTGGGAGTACGTTTGACGATATCGTAATTATCATGTACAGAGACTTGGTACAGTGTTGAGTTTACTCATGTACGTTGCTATGAATTTGCTTATAATCTGTGTAAAAGCAGAAATTGAAAATAATATCCCACTCAAAAGATATAACCATATAGGTAAAATCAGGTTATTAACCTCTAGTGCCTAAAATAGGAACCTTACAGCCAAACTTGTAACGTTAATTTGTATCTAATCAAAGTCTACACTCTTCAACCGAGTTTCATTAATATCTTCTTAGTAATTACAGAGGAATCACAAAATTTGTCGCAATCAGCCCATTGTTTTATATGACCTTTGTTGTCAATGTTCTTAGAAAATAAACACAACAAACTATATTGCAATATTTTGCGTATTTATTCTACTACTCAAATTTAAAAATGTAGCTCATTACATTCAGTATTTAACAAAATATAAGAAAAATACCATCTACAGCCGGAATCGAAGGAAAACACGGGTAAACCAACCAAAGTAAAATGACGTCAAAAAGCGGCCGCGCAGTACATGAAGGTACATTTCTAAATTTGTAGCATAGCATCCGTTTTAATTTAGTACAGGTAGATACAAAAGTCTTGTAATATTAAGTATTAAGTAGGTACTTATGATTCGTACATAATATATACACATCTTCATCATCTCAGACTCTTTGACACTCGCTTGCTGACTAGGCCTGGCCTCCGCCATAGCTGCAATTTTACTGAAAACAGTACCAAACGGCTTAACCTGCTTTCCGAAGCACGGAGACTCACGTAAAGAGACAGACGGTGTCATTTTAAGTCAACTACAATTTGATACGGGTATCTTTTTTGCAATGTACGGGTACTGTATTTGAATTATACTAGCTGACACAACTTCGTGTTAGAAAATACCAATACTGAGACTATTTATTTCCGTAATCAATCGATTCTTATGTTCTTTTTATAAACCTGTTAGATCGAGTGATCCATTGGCTTAGCAGAGGGGAAAGCTTTGCTAGACGGGTCCTGTAGTTATATGGTCTAAGGTTTTATCGAACCCTAACATTATTATTTGGAATTGTACATCATTGCTAAGTTACCTGGTTTTGAATAACATTGTGGAATTAAATGGTATTGTCTATTGAGCATCTTCTGGGGGAGAATGTATAAATTGGCGTGTGAGATTATTGTGAGCTCTCTTCATTCATACTGATCGCTTAGCTAGGGTGTCTCAAATAAATGCAGATGTAAAAGTTATATTGCAAGTTTTATTTTATTTTTAAAATGTAGGTACTACCTATTTAACAATTTGTTAGCGTCACATGAAAGCAAGAGAGAGGTTTAGTAGTTATATTTTAATATAATTTATTTCATAGCAAGTACATAAAACACAAACTCCAGAACATTTGTGTATCACACACAAATATTTGTTCTGACCCAGGAATCGAACCTAGGACCGAGAACCGAGAGGAGGAATTATTTTATTCCGTACCATTCGACTGCATAGCTTGAACTGATACTATGCGTTCAAACGGAAGGATCGTCAATGGTAGGTTCTGGGTCGTTCTAGGTGCGTTTTTATTTGGAATAAAACCGCAGTAACCGCAAGTGCGGCCTCAGCCTTAGTCTGTAAGACTTTTTTGAAGAAAGTCATTAAGTGTCTTCTAGATTACAAACCTTATTTATACTGTTGATTGATGGCTGTTGGTAAAACTGGCCACACAGTTTTTAGGGTTCCAAACCCAAATTATAAAAACGGGACCCTATTCATGAGTCTGTCTGTCTGTCCGACATGAGGCTTTCTCGGGAACTGCTATAACAACAAATACTTAAATCCTATCTCGGGAGCCGTGACAATTAGAAGCTGAAATTTTAACAGATGATATATTTTTGTTGACGCTATAACAACCAATACTTAAATCCTATCTCGGGAACCGTGACAATTAGAGAGCTGAGGGGCAAGTGCGAGTTTTTGCGTGAATTTGTCGACATTCACGGCTCACCAATTCGTTTGGAATCGAGACCCCGCCACCTAGCTGTAAACGCGGGAACTTGTCTCGATCCCATACAAATCGGTGATAACGCGCTTGTTCGTGAATGTAGACTGGCGCTCACCGAAACTCGCACTTGCCCCTCTGATTTTAACAGATGATATATTTTTGTTGACGCTATAACAACAAATACTTAAATCCTATCCCGGGAACCGTGACAATTAGAGAGCTGAAATTTTAACAGATGATATATTTTTGTTGACGCTATAACAACAAATACTTAAATCCTATCCCGGGAACCGTGACAATTAGAGAGCTGAAATTTTAACAGATGATATATTTTTGTTGACGCTATAACAACAAATACTTAAATCCTATCCCGGGAACCGTGACAATTAGAGAGCTGAAATTTTAACAGATGATATATTTTTGTTGACGCTATAACAACAAATACTTAAATCCTATCCCGGGAACCGTGACAATTAGAGAGCTGAAATTTTAACAGATGATATATTTTTGTTGACGCTATAACAACAAATACTTAAATCCTATCCCGGGAACCGTGACAATTAGAGAGCTGAAATTTTAACAGATGATATATTTTTGTTGACGCTATAACAACAAATACTTAAATCCTATCCCGGGAACCGTGACAATTAGAGAGCTGAAATTTTAACAGATGATATATTTTTGTTGACGCTATAACAACAAATACTTAAATCCTATCCCGGGAACCGTGACAATTAGAGAGCTGAAATTTTAACAGATGATATATTTTTGTTGACGCTATAACAACAAATACTTAAATCCTATCCAGGGAACCGTGACAATTAGAGAGCTGAAATTTTAACAGATGATATATTTTTGTTGACGCTATAACAACAAATACTTAAATCCTATCCCGGGAACCGTGACAATTAGAGAGCTGAAATTTTAACAGATGATATATTTTTGTTGACGCTATAACAACAAATACTTAAATCCTATCCCGGGAACCGTGACAATTAGAGAGCTGAAATTTTAACAGATGATATATTTTTGTTGACGCTATAACAACAAATACTTAAATCCTATCCCGGGAACCGTGACAATTAGAGAGCTGAAATTTTAACAGATGATATATTTTTGTATATATACTTTTCCGCCAGGGGTACGCACACGATCCGTTCAGCCATTAGAGTGTGAAAGAGTCACACTCACAAAATTTCGGATTTATGTATAATATTAGTAAGAAGGAAAAATATTAATTAAAACAATACGAATTTAGCGCGAAAGGAGAACTTTAACAATATCGGTTACAGAGAAATTTAATCTCTTTACCTCTCATTAATTATAGGGTCACTACCATTAAATGGACGAGGTTTGTTTGAAAAATGTCACCGAATTTCGACGCAATATCGACTGCAGGAACTTATTTTCTTGCGTCGCCGAATTCTGTTCCCGTTCCCGCATCCCATGGGAACTTATTCCGGGAATAAAAAGTAGCTAAATCTATCCCTGTACGAAATTGTAGTCAGACCCCGTTCAGGTGTTAGTGAAAGAGTAACAGACATACATCCTCATCTCACAAATTTTCGCATTTAGAATATTGAGTTAGACGGATTTCTAAATGGTTTTTCACCAACCATTTAGAAATCCGTCTTACTTTAGATAAATCCATAGATTTAGAATTTTTCCCCGTACTTGTATGGATAAATCACTACCTATTTTACTTTGTCTTTTCGGTAAATAAATCTGTAGAATATAATTTTAATATCTAATTTGTAAATATGTATCTATTATATAGATAATTTTGAGCATTAAAAAACGTAAAAAAAGAGCACTGGATGGGCGCATTCAAAATGAAAGTTTTTGTATAATTTTTAATATATTGAGCCAGGACATCCGCCAGCAAAGTTTATATTTATTGCTGAGATAAAATCGCACTCATGTACTCAACCTACTCGTAACAAAGTGCTACATTACAATTCACTTTACAACTGCAAAACGGAACTTTGAAACCTTCCCCGAATATATATAGGGCCGTTAGCACTGACAGCCAAGACAGATAGAAGACTACATGCCAGGGAAATGACCAATCTGGTTTGAACCCTGCGATAAAGTGTTTACGCAGTATGTCATCTTACTGGTTGCACTTACTGAGGAATTATGATCGTAAAGTTTATTACCAAATGAAAAGCTTTACCGTTTTTCCGTACTTACAATTTTACTCTTTTTAAGTAAGTAAGTACGTAACGTTATTTCGTTTTAGCTTTAAAATAAATACATTTGTACGTCATTCTCTCAAAATTTGATGTGATAAGATTATTATTAGGTACTATTTACTACATAATTTTGATGAACCTTTATATACATACATAATCACGCCTTTATCCCCAAAGGTAGGCAGGGGTATAGTATACCCCCATAGATCGATTTTGAACATCGTTAATAACAGCTCGATCTATAATCCACATACTAAAAATGCTGATAATAGATACGAAATATTAAGAGACATATAAAAAAATACTCACAACAGTATTTTATGAAATATTTATCGCCTTAGGTACTAGTTAATAGCTAAACCAATAATATACAATATTTACAAAGGAAAGCCTATAAGAGCTTGGAACCGGGAAGTCAATGATAAATCGAATTCCCCCGAGGAAACCCGCAAGTAAACTCAATTTCATTTTGTCTTTTGGCAAGTAGCAAAAAGTCGACGACACTTTTGTAGTACATTATGTCCGAAATAGTCCATTGGAATGTTACAATTTAAGGACCGAATATTGCATTTCTTAGAGGACGCAATTTTATTTTTGGGACATGTGTGGGGGGTCAATAGAAGCTTAACCTCAAGTTTGTGGGGTCGCCACCCTTGTCCCCCGGCCGCAATCTTAAAAAGGGGTGAAAACACTTTTTTTCCAATATCTCGGAAACTATGAGTCTTATAAAAAAATTGTGTAATCATAATTTGTAGCAAATTGTTTTGCCTACAAATATGTTCAACAAATTTTTGCCGTAAATTAAAAATTAAAGAAGTTATAAACAATAAATTGAAAATAAAATTATAAAAATTTTCTTTTTTGCTCTGTGGCGTTTTTTTAAATTTCTCTTAAAAGATCATCTACAAGATTAGTCTGAGGTATTTTTTTTGTAAAATGTATAAAAAAAAGTTATAGAGCAAAAAAGTAAATTTTTATGAAAATTTTGTAAATATTTTTTAAAATTTTTTTGTTAAGTTATATACACATTTGTAGGCAAAACAATATGCTACAAATTATGCCTCTACAATTTTTTTGTAAGACTCATAGTTTCCGAAATATTGCGTAAAAAGTGTTTTTTTCCCTCTTTTCAAGATGGCAGCCGGGGGATAAGGGTGGCGACCCCACAAACTTGAGGTTAAGCTTCTATTGACCCCCCCACACATGTCCCGAAAATAAAATTGCGTCGTCTAATAAATGCAAAGCTCATGTAACATTTCAATGGACTAAAAGTAAATATTTAGATACATTTGTCAGCAAAAAGTACTGCTCTATATGACCACGTATAGATTGTAATGTCAATACGTTTGTGTGTGTTATACTTATTATTTTGGGGTTCCTTACTCAAACGGTAAAAACAGAACCCTATTTTTTATCTGTGAGACTCTGCTGTCCGTCTGTCCGTCACCATCACCAGGCTGTATCTCATTAACCGTTATTACTTGATAGCTAGTTTTCTTCCGTAGCTAGACAGTTGAAATTTCACAGATAATAATAATTATTTCTCATTATTAACAATCTACTATTTCAAATCGTTTCAGTAGTTTCGGAGCTTTTATTCTCTTAGTAATATTAATATACATATAGATAGCAGAATTCGTCGAAGAAGTCGAATTTCGGGTCTCTAGTATAATTTAAACTGGAAAGGATCTTCTTTCGTAATGTATACAGTGATGGCAATAATGAATTTGTAATGCTCTTAATGTAATAATGGTCACGATTTCTACAACTCGCTTCTGAACATTAAGCTCTCTCGATAAAATGAAAATCCGACGGTAAACAGTGCTACAATTTCAACAGTTAGATGCAAATGTAAGGGCTTTGGAAGTGAAATTGAAGATTATTGAAAAACAATTAGCGGAGCGACATAATTAAAACTATGAACCACAGTTTGTATGAACTAAATTAAAAGGTAAGAATTCTACTGAAATACTTTAACGGAGTACACGACGCAACGCTATTAAACTTGCACAACAGATGGCATTATTTCAAGATCATTTAGCATTCAGTTGACCTCTGCTGGCAAGCTCTCTAGCCCCTGTTACGAAACATTTAACTGACTGAATAATGGCGTATGCATGGTAGATATGCCATAAATATTAACAGTGTTAGGTCGACTGTAGCGAAACATTGCGGATGGTTCTAAATATTAAAATTGTTCTTTTACATACACACTTTAACAATGACATTAAATACATTAATATTACATTATACTCTTATTAAAGTTTTAAGTATGTTCATCAAGTTCAAGCACATAACTTTGATGTTTACCTAACGCAATGTGGAGGAGATAAGTAGGTACAGCACGATAGGTGGGTGGATGGTGGGAAGAACGGCGATTCATACAGAAGCAGGATCGAGTCCGACCCCACAGGAAAGAACACCATAGTAACCAATGTCTGCCGGGAACCCTGGAATTATGCTTTTGAGGACTTACCTGAAAGGGTGTGTTGTGACTACTTGTGACAGTACATGTGGTTTTCGGTTAAAGTTCAGCATGTCATTCGTGGAGAGTTCTGCAATAAACCCTTATAAGATAACATAGATTTCGAAAGTTTAAAGCACATTGTTTAATTACCTACAATTTATAGTAGGTATTCTTTCGGCAACAGTATATGGTATAATTGCATGATCATTTCACTTCTAAGTAAATTGTAAGTTACAACTGGAAGTTTATCTATTCTTCTATACTAATATTATAAAGAGGAAAGATTTGTTTGTTTGCATCAAATAGGCTCCGGAACTACTGGACCGAATTGAAAAATTCTTTCACTGACGGGAAGCTACACTCTTTGCGATGAACATAGGATATATTTTATTCCTGCATTCCCACGGGAACGGGAATTATGCGGGTGAAACCGAGTGACGTCCACTAGTGTACCTATAAAATCCACTACCATTTGAGAATTCATCACAGCAATCTTTGTGTTGACTCAATTCCATCAGATCCTTTAATGTCCTTGAGATGATTCAATAAATCCGACAAGTTAGAGAAAGTGGAAAAGGTTCAACTTGCAAAGAGGATCGCTCCGTTTCTGAACTTAATTTGACTCCAAGCGCTTGTTTGAGCGTCTACTTATCGCGGTTCTGTTTTTCTCAGGATAACGTGAGATAGAGGAAACTCTAGATAATTGGATTGTCGTGGATTGGGGTTGTTAACTTGTTATCGACGTACGATCATAGATAAGATGCTTAGTAGTTATTAGCAGGCGATTACATAAGTAGTTATCTGTTTGCTATTGCTATGTAGGTATTGACTAGCTAGTAATGTTCCCAGCTTTTCCCGGGTCACGCCCCACACCTCTAAGTCATGTCCCATTATTCGGTTTCAAATTATGTATGGAAGTCAACCCTCATTTGCTAATATTTTTGATTAATGCGCCGCTCCCTTGGATAGTAGGTAGGTAAATATAAGCCTTACCGCACAAATGAAGCCGCGGGTATTAGCAAGTGCATACATATTTAAAATGACATCTGATAATTTTAACTTCATGGTTTTAGTTTATCTAAAAGGCGTACTATTCATAGAATATGACTTCATAGCAGTACAGTTTGATATCAAGGTACGTAGTTTACAAATTAAAAAGGAACAGATGACAACATCCGAACTCGCTCACGAAGGATTCCTTACCAAAAAACCGCAAAGAATCTTATTTCTTGTATGGCAGCTCTAGACCAGTGCAGATAGCTCTGAAAATGATGAAAAATGTAAGAAAATAGTAGTAGAATGAAACCTATTGCAAAAGGAAGAGAATGTGACAAAAAACACAGGAAAAATAATTTACGGGCGATCTGAGGTCGGGAAGTGGAAAAAATGGGGGTTTTAAGGGGGAAAAGGGGTTTTCTCGATTTCCGACAAAACTAAAAGTCCTATGGAAAAATATTTAATGGCAAAGTTGTAGGAAATATAAAAATCTACAACTTTTGGATTTACACTTTTGTGACATAACCTCAAAAAGTATGTCAAAATCTCAAAAAACCCAGATTTTGAGTTTAATTTTTTTTTCCTTTACATAAATGTTCGTTTTGTCATGAAATTTGGCAGAAACCTTTCTTTTTATGTTCTTAATGCACTGTAATTTTTTTGATCCAAAATGTTTATTTTTTTCTTTTTATTGACTTATTACGCAAAAGCATTTAAATTTTCAATCGAAAAATCACCCGTCAAAATATCAGATATTTTTTAAAATCAGTAGAAGAGATTTTAAGCAACAAAAATTGCTAAAAATCTCTTCTTTCTGATGATGTAAAAATATATACACATCACAATGGTAAATTTTCTCAAAAAATGCAAAAGAACTCCAATCATATTTTTCTATTTTAATCATTCATGTACAATTTTGAGCTATTTATTAATATTTACTTTTAAATAATTCGAAAAACGTAAAATTTTATGGTATGTTGATAAATAGAATAAAAAAAATCGACACATTTTGTGTAAATATTAATAAATAGCTTTAGTTGTTTTTTTTTTTTATACCACTAGAGTGTCAGACAAGCATACGGCCCCCCCAGATGTACCGGTGGTCACCGCAGCCTATGGACGTTTGCAACACCAGAGGCGCCACAAGCGCGCTGCCGACTCTTTAAAAACCTTCTAAGTCCCCTTTTGAAGAACCCCATACTGTAGGCGTCCGGGAAAACCGAAGCAGGGAGATCATTCCACAACCTAAGCGTACGCGGAAGAAAGCCTCTATTAGATCTCACCGTGCTCGAGCGCTCAGGACGCAACGTGTGAGGATGAACACCCTGTCTATGGCGAGCGGTGCGATGATAGAATGTAGCTGTAGGCATCATATCAAACAATTCTTCAGAGCACAAACCGTTGTACAGGCGGTAGAACACACATAGAGAAGCAAAGTCTCTCCTGTCACTAAGAGGTTCCACACTACCTGCAAGTATGGGATCGTTGACAACTGTCATAGCTCGCCTTTGCACCGAGTCAAATGGACGAATCTGGTATTTGGGCGCCCCCGCCCAGAGGTGACAGCAGTACTCCATATGCGGACGCACTTGCGACTTATAGAGAAGCAGTGCTTGCGCCACAGTAAAGTACCGCCGCGCCCTTCTGAGCACTCCGAGCTTCCTGGACGCCAGCTTGGCCTTGCCCTCCAAGTGACTGCGGAACTGCACATCACTGGAGATGTCAACACCAAGGATCCCTATACTTTCAGAGATGGTGAGAGATGTGCCCTGAAATTGTGGCGCCACAGTGAATGGGGTCTTTTTTGCGGTGAAAACACAAACTTGTGTCTTGGTAGGGTTGAATTGGACAAGATTTTGTCGACCCCAATCGGACACTCTAATTGTACATGCTCAAAATTGTACATGAATTATTAAAATAGAAAAATATGATTGGAGTTCATTTTCTGAGAAAATTTACCATCGTGATCTAAACTAATATTATAAAGAAGTAAAGTTTGTGTGATTGTTAAATTGTAAGGGGTAATCTCGGGATCTACTGAACCGATTTTAAAAATTCTTTCACCAATAGAAAGCTACGTTATTGTGGAGTGTCATAGGCTATATAACATCACGCTACAATGAATAGGAGCGGAGCAGTAATAGTAAATGTTTCAAAAACGGGGAAAAAGTTATTCCTTTTGGAGCTTCGTTGCGTGTGCTGCGTAAATATTTGTAGTTATGTAAAAAATATGTACTACAAAATTGTTTCTTAAAAAAGTTCTAAAAAAATTGCGCGATAGCATGTGTCTATCTTTGGGTTGGTGCACAATAACCATTTTAATGGCAATCAATTTTTTTCTACAATAATGCCACGGTATACCTCTTTCATAAACGAAATTGTTCTTAAAAATAATGCGACGGGAATACACGCGACGAGAAACCTCTCTCTCTCTCTCCCTCTCTCTCTCTCTCACGTAGTATTGAATATTAACGACGAGACGCTACGGGAGTAAACGCAACGCGACGGGAGTAAATGCGACGGGAACTGGTAATACTCTCTCTAATGTGGCGCAAACGAAGTTGCGCGGGTCAGCTAGTGTATATATATTTTTACATCATCAGAACGAAGAGATTTTAGGTAACAAAAAGCGCCAATTTTTAAAAAATATCTTATATTTTGACAGATGATTTTTCGATTGAAAATTTCAATGCTTTTGCGATATTAAGTCAATAAAAGGAGAAAAAATAAACAATTTGGATCAAAAAAATTACAGTGCATTAGGAACATAAAAAGAATGGTTTCTGTCAAATTTCATGAAAAAACAAACATTTTTGTAATAGACAAAAATCAAAAACTCAAAATCTGGGTTTTTTGACATACTTTTTGAGGTTAGGTCATAAAAGTGTAAATGCAAAAGTTGTAGATTCTTTTATTTCCTACAACTTTGCCATTAAACATTTTTCCATAGGACTTGTGGTTTTGTCGGAAATCGAGAAAACCCCTTTTCCCCCTTAAAACCCCCATTTTTTTCACTTCCCGACCTCAGATCGTCCGTAAATTATTTTCCTGTTATTCTCTTCCTTTTGCAATAGGTTTCATTCCACTACTAATTTTTATATTTTAAAAGCTATCTGCACTGGTCTACTCCCCTTAACAGCATTTTTTTCCGTTTTTAGTAGTTGTTGTTAAACCTGCAACAGAAACATCATCTGGGAAAATTTCAACTGTTCAGTGATAAGCTTAGTGACTGACAGACATCTCAGTAGGTAATAGGGTACCGTTTTTACCCTTTGGGTACGGAACCCTAAAAAGCAACAAAAAACTTGAGAGGTGTTAACGAAAACGAAAACGAAAACGAAAACGAAAACAAAAATTATTATTTTTGCTTGCTTTCTATAAGAGAGAGAGAGAGAGAGACAGACAGACAGAGAAACATGCGCACGCCGCACAGCTTACAATACCTTACTATAGCATCCTCTACCCTCCATACTATAGCAAAAAGTGTCGTGACAACTTTTCGTAAGAATTTTTCCGTCTAGCCCCCTTTCACAACGCTAATTTCAAACTGTATTATTCTAGTCTGTGTAGTTTTACAGAATGACGAAAGCAAGTCATTAGTTCATGTCAATGGCGTCCGGCGTTCACGAAAATTAACTGTTAAAATGGATTATTCATGTAGGTTGGTACTGGGAATACGAATAGATTGTTCCTCATTAATTATACTAACGGATAATTGGTGTGCGGCATTACGTTGTGAATAGGCTAACATGTGTTTGTTATTTAGGAGGGATTTACCAAAAGGAAGGATTTGCCATTTTGAATATCAGGCCTATTACCTTATTTAATACTAGCTGATGCCCGCAGCTTCGCCTGCGTGAAATTTGGTTTCTACACTGTCTCTAACCTATCTCTGGAGGTACCAAATTTCAGCCAGATTCCTTCAGCCGTTACAGCGTGAAAGAGTAACAAACATCCACACTCACAAACATTCGTATTTGAAATAGTAGTTAGATAGATAGATTTCTAATTAACAAATTCATAATACATATTATATGAGTTATGTTAATTTATTTATTGAATACATTTCTTAATTCATTGGCTAGACTACTACTTGACTCAACTTCTCTTCTAAGCAATTGACATCGTAACTTAGTTCCTTCTTCAGGTAGTCCCAGTCATACTATAAGTCTACGACGTATGAGAAACCCGAACTACGGTAGACTTTGTCCTCATAATAGACAGATGGTCCAACCAAGACCTGTTAACTTAATAACCATGTAAATTTCATCTGCTAAGCGTTCAAGTTCATTTTAATGGCTCTTTTTACTTGACAAATGTAATCTTCGTAGAGGTCATTCCCGTATTTTACAAAGACTTTGTGAGTCTGTGTCCTGCACCGAATGCAGCCAGCACTATAGAATAAAGTTCATACCTTCCATGACCAGTTGCTTAGGGCTGCTGACAATATTTCATTCTAATGCACTGTGGAAACTACCTGAAGAAGAAGTAGAAACTATCATTATTTCTGGCTAGCCATCTTCGAATTTTCTTCTTCTGTCACATTGTTCCATATGATAGTGTCACATCACTAGCCTACATAGAGGAGTCATCTATGGTTGATCATTAAACAAGATGTCTGACGGCTTAGTGCAGTTTTATTAAATATTATACTAGTGTGTATCTTACATGGTGTCAGGTGTGAAAAAACTTTGCAAAAAGCATACTAATAAATAAACTTTGTGTAGAGATATAAAATAACCTTAGTGGTAACGTAAAATACATTATACAACGGTGTTGTGTTAGGGAGCCGCCGCCATTCGTAAGCGTTGGTTGCGATGGAGAAGAAAATGTCGGAGAAAATAGACGGGTTACGCCCTCCCAAGGGTCTGATACTAACAGGCGATGGGTCAAATTGGAGGAAATACAAACAAATGTTTGACATTTATTTGGAAGCGGCAGGTTTCACTCACTTAGAAGAAAAAAGAAAAGTAGCCATCTTCCTGAATGCTGCCGGCGAAGAGGTGGTGGATGTATACAACACAATAGAAAACAAGGAAAAAACGTCGTATAACGAACTAATAACGGTAATCAGCAAATATGTAGAACCTCGGAAAACGATTGTAATAAATATGTATGAACTTCTTGGTATGAGACAACAAGATGGAGAAACTATTGATCACTACTGTACTCGAGTGAAAAATCAAGCTAAAAAGTGTGAGCAAGGAAGCTTAGAAGAACGATTAATAGCGATGATGATTGTGATAGGTGTACAAGACAGTGGAGTAAAAGAAAGGTTGCTCAGAGAAGAAGAGTTGAAGTTGGAAAATACACTTTCAATTTGTAGAGCCGCAGAGGCAGGTAAGAAACAAGTCAGAGAATTAGAGTCCGGGAAGACAGGAACTCAGAGTGTCAATGTTATAAATAAAGATAAAAATGAACAGAAAAAATGTGGAAAATGTGGAAATCAACATCAGATAAGAAGTTGTCCAGCTTATGGTAGAAAGTGTGCAATATGTAGCCGGTACAATCACTATGCTAGGATGTGCCGAGCGAAGGGTAATGATAATCCTAAGAAGAATGACTACAACAAGATAAGAGAGTCTAAGAATAAAGACAAGAAAGTACATGCAGTGGAAAACAAAGAAGATAGTGATGAAAGTATAAGTGAAAGTGAGTTTAGTTTTGGAAGCATTTGCACAAATAATAGCATTAAACTAGAGTGGAAAGTGAAAATGAAAATAAATAATAAAGAAATAGAGTTTAAAATAGATACTGGAGCGGATTGCAGCACATTGCCACTAGAGTTATATAATAAAATAAAAAATAATAAGTCTGTGTTGAGAAAATGTAAAAATGTACTTATTGTGTATACAGGTGATAGAATAAAGGTAGTAGGGAAAACTGAGCTTGAGTGTGAGTACAAGAATGAAAGAAATGTCATAAATTTCAATGTAATTGATCTGCCAGTGCAGCCAGTCATTGGGTTGCCTGAGTGCATCAAACTTAACTTGGTGAATAGAGTACATGAAGTGTCATATGATAGCTCGGATTTGAGTAAATTTGTTAAAGAAAATAAATGTATATTTACAGGTCTTGGTGATATAGGTACATTTGAGATTAAAATTAAAGATGGTGCAGAACCAGTCATAAAACCTATTCGTAGAGTTCCGCTGGCCATTAAAGATAAGTTGAAAGCTACATTAAATATTTATGAGAAAGAGGGTGTCATAGAGAAAGTAGAAGGGCCAACAGTGGTGTAATAACTTAGTGATAGTAGAAAAACCTAATGGGTCTTTGAGGTTGTGTTTAGATCCTAAAGAGTTGAATAATAGCATTTTAAGAGAAAATTTTCAGATACCTTCACCAGAGGAAATATATAATAATCTACAGGGTAAAGAAGTGTTCACTGTACTCGATATGAAAGATGGATTTTTCCAGATTAAGTTAAAAGATGAAAAAAGTGTGTGTACTTTTGGAACTCCGTTTGGTAGATATAAGTTTAAAAGAATGCCTTTTGGTATTTCCTCTGCCCCAGAAGTAATGCAAAAAATGAATATGAAAATTTTTAGTGATATAGAAGGTACTATGTTATATTTTGATGACTTAATTGTAGCAGGTAAAAATAAAAAAGAACATGATGAGATATTAGCTAGAGTAGTAGAAAGAGCGAAAAATTTCAATGTAAAATTTAATAGTAAGAAGTTACAGTATAGACAAGAACACGTAAAATATGTTGGCTTGATAATAAATAAAGAAGGAATAAGTGTAGATCCAGAACATGTAAAAGCGATTGTGAATTTAGAAGAACCAAAAAATGTAAAACAGTTACAAAAATTTTTAGGTATGTGCAATTATCTTTGTAAATTTATTCCACATTATTCTAAATCTACTGAACCATTAAGAGAATTGTTAAAAAAAGATATTGTGTGGAATTGGGGTTCAACGCAAGCACAGGCTTTTAGGGAGATAAAACAGAAGTTATCCTGTACTCCTACATTAGCAATGTTAAATAGTAAAGGGAATGTTGTTTTACAAACTGACAGCTCTAATAAAGGTATGGCTGCATGTTTACTTCAGAATGGGAAACCAGTGTCCTTTTATTCCAGATGTTATACTGACTGTCAATTGCGTTGGGCTCCGATAGAAAAAGAACTATTTGCAATTTGTATATCAATGGAAAAATATCATCAATTTGTGTATGGACGTAGAATAACAATAGAGACTGATCACAAGCCTCTTGTGGCTATTATGACTAAAGATATTAGTAAGATTTCAGCTAGGTTACAAAGAATGGTACTGAAGTTGATAATATATGATTTTGAGATTAAGTATATTCCGGGTACAAAGATGTACATTGCAGACTATTTGTCAAGAAATTTTTGTAAAGATGTGAAAGAAGAGCCCTCCTTGCAAGAAATTGTTCATGCAATAGAAACAGAAGTTGTATATGGTTTAGAGTCAGATTTACCTATTTCAGAAGAAAAATTAAATATTTTAAAAAGTGAAACACAAAAAGATCCTAACTTGCAAAGTGTGCTCTTATGGTATTCATCCAAATGGCCGAATAATGATAGAAATTTAGGTGACAAAGAGCTAAAAATTTTTTTTAAGTTAAGAAGTGACATTCATGTAAAGAATGATGTTGTTTATTATAAGGACAGAATAGTAATACCTAAACAAATGAGGAAAGAAATGATTCAAATTGCACATTTGGGTCATGGAGGTATAGTTAAGTGTAAAAAACGCATGAGGAAAGCTTTGTATTGGCCGGGAATGTCAGTGGATGTTGAAAATTGTGTGTTAGCTTGTAAGGCATGTGAAAAGCATAGACCATCTAAGGTAAAACAAGAACTAATGTCACATGATGTACCAGACATTCCATTTCATAAAGTTGGTGTAGATATATGCACTTATAGTGGAAGAGATTACTTAGTTTTGATAGATTATTACTCTAAGTGGATAGAAGTAAAGTATCTGAAAGAAAAGTCTGCTCTTAATGTCATAAAACAGTTTAAGTCCATTATGTCAGTTCACGGAATTCCAAAATATTGTGTGAGTGATAATATGCCATTTTCAAGTTTTGAGTTTAAAAAGTTTTCGAAGGAATATGATATGGAATTAATACATTCAAGTCCAAGGTATCCTCAGTCTAATGGAATGTCTGAAAAAGCTGTTGGAATTGTCAAGTCCCTTATGAAAAAATGTAAAGAGGATAACTCTGATTTTACCATGGCCTTGTTGCAGTATAGAGTCAGTCCAGTCGCTGGTTTGGATTATAGTCCTTCAGAATTACTAATGTCTAGGCTTCTAAGAACTACCTTGCCTTGTGTTAGAGATAAATTGAAACCTCAGTTGCCTGTTGATGTACAAGTAAAGTCAGCAAATATTAAAGATAAATACACACATAATTATAATAAGACAGCAAAAAAGACTAGAAATTCATTAGAGATGGGGGATGATGTAGTGATACAGAACAGGCCTGATAAAGTTTGGTTACCGGGGAAGATTATAGAAGAAGTAGGACCTAGATCTTATAACATACTCAATCAACAGGGCAATGTAGTACGGAGAAATGAAAAACATGTTAGACTGAGTAAGAATGAGTTTATTGTTAAAAAAGAACGATTTGATGATGATGATACTCCTGGGCCACCTAAGAAATGTAATCCTTCAATGAATGATGGTGTTCCTATGCAAGCTAATAATTGTAACCAACCCACTACTGTTGTAACTAGTTCTGGACGAGTAAGTAAGCCCAGTGTTAGGTTTAAAGATTATATTTTGTATTAGAACAAAAATGTTTTGTTAACTCGTTTGTGGGCATAAAAAATTATTGTTAAAGGGGGGGATGTTCCATATGATAGTGTCACATCACTAGCCTACATAGAGGAGTCATCTATGGTTGATCATTAAACAAGATGTCTGACGGCTTAGTGCAGTTTTATTAAATATTATACTAGTGTGTATCTTACACACATATTTATTTTGCGTTATACAAATTTAAAAAAATTAACAATAAATTTCCGATATGACTTTAGAGCAAAATCATGAAAATGACAATGTCAATCGGATTGAACTTCCATAAATGTGTCAAAATAAAAAGGGCATGTATTTAAATCGATATCTGTTTATTCCCTTTTTCCGAACAAAATATTTCAAACTTAAACCAAAAATACTGACTTGCACACTAATTTATGCACACTAAATAAACCAAATTCATTACACTGTTTAATAGTATTTGCAGAACTGTTTTACTGAACGAACAACTATTATCAGAATAGTATATCTAAAACTTCCATTGTTCAACAAAAATATTTAAACTTTTTTAAGGAAATCTATCGCCTAATTTACTTTTAGGAACATCGTTTATTCTAAGTAAAACCTCAATTTAATCAGTCTTAAATACGACTGTAAATTATTTTACCTAACCGCGTCTAAAAATTCGTTAAAAAGAAATAATGACAAAAAGTAAATAGTTAAAATTTAAATTGGTAATTGAATTTTCCTAAAATGTCTGAACTGAGGGCCCAATATTTTCGGCAGCATTGACTAGGATACGGCTTCTACACTACCGCACATCAGGGTAAGTACTTTAAGAAATTTTTAATTAAAATCTAACAAAGCGTTTATTCTTCTAAATGTCATATTTTTAGAGAAAATTGATTTTAAATTTTTGGTAGGAGAAAATACTGTAGGGTAGATATGATTTTGTTACTTTTTGAGACTAATCAGCACGTACCCTCTTACAAGGTTGTTATTGCTTGAACCGTCAAAAGCGATGTTTTGTGTGGTGCAATAATTATAATTAAATAATGCAGTTTATAATAATTATTATCAGTGTCCGTACTATTATCAGTGATGTAGCATTACACGCAAGTGAATTGCTATACATATTTGGTAGGCGCTATAATCATATTATTTATTATGCTTGTAGCTATAGATAGGTAGTTAGATGGGTGTTTCCTTACTAGTGTCAAGGAGGGGGTAGTTGATGGAAGGAGATTATGGTGGGATGTAAGCTATATATAAGCGTGCGCAATAGTAGAAGAAAAAAAATCAGGAACTAACTAAAGAAATATTTTACTTCTTACTATCGAAGAAATTTTATATTTAAAGTACCTAATTATCCTTAAATTATTTCCACTGAAATACCAGTGGGTGGCGTACATAGCCCAAGTATTTAAATAAATTCATATAGTTGAAAACGGAAGCTCTGAAAAGCATCAATTGCGTAAATTTTATTTAGTAAATTAAGTGTGTATAGTAATTTATATGGTTAACCGCAGTAAGTACCGAGACCGCTTTGATATTGTCAATTATAGCACAGGGTGGAAACTCCATACAAAAATGTTCGATCGCATTCACGTAATGTGAATGCTTAAATCAAGCTTCAATGTGTGTGTGAGTATTCTAGGGTCACTAGCTATGGAAACAAAATAATAAGGAACAGAACGCAATCTCATGTATGTAGGTACTTTTTTTTCAAACCTACCCTCGGAAGCATACTCGCGCACAAACCAGAATACTTTTGAATAGGTAATGAAAAAAATACCAAATTGATTTTTTTGATTGACTGCCTCTGTGGCGCAGTCGGTTGTGATACCGCCTGCGGCGTTGGAGGTCGTGGGTTCGATTCCCACCGGAGACAAATCTTTGTGTGACCCATAAATGCTTGTCTCAAGAGTCTGGGTGTTTCTGTGTATAATATGTTACATACATATTATACACAGAAACACCCAGACATATTAAAAAAAAAAGTATATAAGTATGTATATTCGTGGTCTGATACCCATAACACAAGCAGGTTATTCCTAGCTTACTTTGGGATCAGATAGCGATGTGTGTTATGTCCGTGAATATTTATTTATTTATTTATTACTAGCTGTTGCCCGCTACTTCGTACGCTTGAAAATTATGTTATGATGCCAATTTGGTTTGAATTTGAATTCTTTTCTGCCAAGCCTATAGACTAAGTAGCGTAATAATATGTAGCCTGTGTGTGAAACCTATCTCTTACTAATGTTCCTGCTACGTTTTGGTTAAATCAATCCACCATCTTACATATTTCATTGCTTTCTGCTTAGCCCCTAGGATATGTAGCGTGATAATATATAGCCTATTTGAAGACCCCACCCCTAAGCAATATTTGTGCAAAATTTGAGCCAAATCTATTGAGTAGTTTGCGCAAGAGACACTTCCAAAGTGGAAAAATGTGTGACCCTTTAACTTCTAAACTAAGAGAATGATAAATCTAAAAAAAAATTAACAAATTTTCTCACTGTAGCATCGCAATATACCTATTTTGAAAATCTTTATAAAAACATATCTAGTTTCGTTAAGTTAAGCGATATAAATAATATAAATATCAGACATAAAAATAGCTTTGCTGGTCATCAATGTAGACTGAGTCACTCAGTCAGTAATTCTTCCTACCTGTATACTCTAACTGTATTCGTTCTTTACAACAGGCTTCTAAATGCAATAAAAAGTATGCCCTTAACTAAGTTCAAAAAGTGTATAAAAAGTAAACTATACTGCAAGGGCTACTATACAGTTGACGATTATTTGCTTGACAAGGAAGCCTGGAAATGATTTGCTTGCTCTACAGCATTCATGCAACAATAGTTTGTGATTTTTAGTTTAATTATTGTAAATAGAGAATAAAAAGAAATGCCCGCCGAGTTTCTTGCCGGTTATTCTTAAGCGGGCCAGCTTCTGAACTGATACTTTGATTTATATTCGTGGACGTGTCCACCTGCGCTTTACAAAATACTACAAGAACACATCGAATACTTTTGTATACTTACATGGAAATTATGGTCACCCTACCGAATTTTCTCCTACAAAAAATTAAAAGTCAAATTTCTCTTAAAGTATGACATTTAGAAGAATAAACGCTTTGTTAAATTTTAATTAATTTTTTTTAAAGTACTTACCCTGATGTGCGGTAGTGTAGAAGCCATATCCTAGTTAATACTGCCGAAAATATTGGGCCCTCAGTTCAGACATTTTAGGAAAATTCAATTACCAATTTAAATTTTAACTATTTACTTTTTTGTCATTATTTCTTTTTAAGGAATTTATAGACGCGGTTAAGTAAAATATATTACAGTCGTATTTAAGTATCTCTTTAGACAAACCCATATTTTGATGATTCCTCAGTACAAACATTAATGAACTGAGGGCCCTAGATATACCGCAATAACTCTGTAATATCGTATTCTACATATTTGGGAATTTCTTAAAAGTTCTAAGAAATTCTTAACTAACTCCTTAAATAAAAATTATCAGCCCAGAGGTAGTACTTTCTGAGAATCAGACTATGCCACTTAATGCAGGCATCTGGATTGAGGGCCCAAGTTATTTCATCATAAAAGCTTTATTTCGTGTTTAAGAAATTTTTGGCATAGTGCCCTAAGTTTAAGAAACTTTTAACTAACGTCCCTGTAAATCTTATTTTGTTTTGCGAAGATTTAATTTTTGGGCCCTCAATCCAGATGCACACAAAAACGACTATTATATATTACTAGCGGACGTCACGCGGTTACACCCGCGTAGTTCCCGTTCCCGTGAGAATACGGGAATAAAATATAGCCTATGTTCACCACAAAGAGTGTAGCTTTCCAACAGTGAAAGAATTTTTCAAATCGGTCCAGTAGTTCCGGAGCCTATTCGTTACAAACAAACAAACAAACAAACAAACAAACAAATCTTTCCTCTTTATATTATTAGTATAGATGTGCTAAAAGTGTCTTTAAATTTCAGTGACTGTTTCCTATCCGTGACTGCCATAAAATATAATTTTTATATAATACTTTTTAACGAATTTATAGACGCGGTTTAGTAATAGTTATTTATGATACAAGTGAGATAAAGCAAACATTCTTCAAGTTCAAAGGAGCGTGCGGACCTGCCGGACGCTCCTTTGAACTTGAAGAATAAATACACCTCTCTCTCTTGTATGACGTAGACGAAGTTTCGCTGGTCAGCTAGTTTTTCAATAAATTTAATAGGTACCTTCTGTTTTTTTTTTCAATTATGAAACGTAACAATAATTCAGCATTTTTATGTAAAACTATCGGAAATATAATTTTTATTAAGTAAATATTATAGTTGATATCAAATCGCAGGTTCGTGGTATAGATAATAAGAAAAGATTAGGCACGCCTAGTCTTTTATTCGTTCGTAACATTTATTCTTTTTCATCTATTTTTAGCTACGGCTTAAAAATGGATGAAGAACGAATAAATGATTTAAACTTATATAGTTAGATTCCATATACCTACCTTGAAAACAGAAAAACTCCACAGAGAAGAAAAATCAAATGAATTCCGTATATACAGAGAGCCAGCAGAAAAATGAATTATGAAACAAAAATCTAATCTTTTAATTGATAAAATATATTTAAAAATGAATAGTAGGTATAGGAACTTAATTACTAACCAATAATAAAAGAAAATTAAAATACTGTTCAATGCACCACTAATTTAAATGTAATATCAGGAAATTAAAGATTATAGTCATGTTTTGATAAAATTTGAAACAGGCCGCTGTTATTTAATTGTCGAAAAAGTACACTTAGTTATGAAATTTGGCGAACAGGACCGAAAGTGTTTTATCTTCGGAAGAAACTGGGATCATCATGATAATTCCTTTTTCTAATATAGAAAGCGTACACATTTTGTTTATTAGACTATGTCCTCAGGTCCTCCCTAACCGCTCGGCACATCTAGAACGAGTAGAATTTATAATCTTTTCAATTAATCAAAATAATTTAATTAGCATTATGGTCGAAATTGACAACCAAAATGTGTAATTACTAACTTACAGTTTAAACCGATTTTTTGTGTTATTTTTCCCAAGAACAAATATTGATTGGGAGTAAAGTTAAATATGATTAAGATAGTTCTGTGATAAACAAATTTTCTTATCAATTTAATACATTTTTGGATGGTTAACAGGCTTTTCAATCACCATGTATGAATCTACCCCACGCGTATGAAAGTACCCCACCTACTGTACGGAAGTACCCCACCCATGGGGAGCGTTCGTACAAATATCTTATCGTCGAAAAATTGCTATAGTCCTTTAACCGTTTGACATAATCGTTTCAGAAAATTTGGTCATTAACTACAATATATTTTCTACGTTTAAGGATATAAACGAGGTAATTTTGACTAATAGTCGTGGAGAAAAAAAATAAAAACTAAAAATTGTACGAATGGTGAACAGCTTCCCCTAACTAGAACAAAAAGACAGGTAGGTAACTTACACGAATTGATAAAGATTTGCAAGTTGGAATTGTTTTGTAGGAGCTATCAAGTTGAAAATAGCTACTAAATAATTAAGGGCCGAATGCCAGAGCGCATTAGGTATTTTTACCACCTCACCTCACCGCGGGCGATACCCCCGTAGCATGCGATCGACATGAACTCATTTGACCCCAAGCACTTTGTTTGGACGTTGCCAGTTGGTGCAATTGGACGTTGACAGTTGGTGCAGCGTGTATTTCATGCCGCACTTTTTGTACCACCAAATAAATTACAACAGAAGTATAAGTTTATCAAACCTTTATAAGACATTTTATTTAGTAAGTGCCTGTTAGCAAGTATATTCAAAATGGGGTTGTAAGAAACCTTTCCTTATTTTTAACCGACTTTAAAAAAGGAGGAGGTTCTACATTCGTCTGTATGTTTTTATGTATGTTCACTGATATTTCCGTCAATTATAGACGTATTAAATTCTTTTTTCTTTTCTTCAATAGGGTTTACTTCTGAGGTAGTCCCATTTTTACCAGGTCAGGATCTGATGATGGGATCCAGGAGAAATCGAGGGCAACCACCGAAAATTGTAGGGACAACTAGTGCGTTTGGTAACTTTTTAATGAAGTGCTTTACAGTGGGCGCACACTAGGCGACAGTCGCGGCGACATGTCGCGGCGACTTGTCGTGCAGTGTGCGCCTGCATCGGGCGACTTGACGCCGTGACAGACGTTGTGCAAGGAACACGTTGTCCAAAGCTGTCGCTGGGCGACTGTCGCCGTGTCGCCGCGACAATAGCGCGACAGACGCGAAGACTCCCCTTGCTTGTCTCGGAGTCGCGGCGACATGTCGCCTAGTGTGCGGAGCTTAGAACAAAATGTATGTAATTTGGCGCCCACAGCTTGTCGCCGTGACAAGACGCCTAGTGTGCGCCCACTGTTAATGTACTACAATTTAATGAAGGTCAGGAGTCGATCTGATGATGGAACCGAAAGACAGACGAGGGAATTATTTAACGATTTACCGCACGTACCTTGTGTTTGGGCTTGATTTGTATTGATAAGAACTTTACACCTAGATAGATATACTTTTCGGTCCTCCCGTCACTTAAAATGATGATCAAAAAATTTTAATCAAATTAATGATGAAGAAAAAGGTACATGTCCTCAAAGTCTCGCTCTCGTATTTTAATTCGGTGAATCAGCTTATTGATAGAAATATTGGCATGCAAAATTCAATATTTGTTGTTATGGCGGCAACAGAAACACATTATCTGTGAAAATTTCAGATCTCTAGCTATGTCCATTCATGAGCTACAGCCTCGTGAAGGAAAGACAGAAAGATAGACAGACGGACAGACAAACAGACAGACTGACCGACAGACAGACTGACCGATAGACAGACAGACGGACAGCGAAGTCTCATGAATAGGGTCCCGTTTTTTTACCTTTGGGTACCTACGGAACCCTAAAAATTATCCACTTTTTCATACATTCATATTTACTAAGAAAGTAACGATTATTACACTCAAAATTAAAGTATGAAAGTACCTACGAGTACTAGGTACTTACGATTCACGTGTATCTTTTTTTGCAAATGAACCACCGTTCAATCTCGGAATCGATGAGCTGAAAAAAAAAGACTTTGAGGGTACACTACAACGAAACGGCTAGACTACAACGAAAAATAAAACTACACGTTTATTCTTTTATATGTCGGTAGTGGGTAGGTACTACTGTTATAATTTATACAGTGTAGCAATAACAACGTGAATCTACTATTATACTCTAAGCGTCAAACATTATATTATTTACTACCCGTTCGCGCTAAGGTTGCCGCTGGCGGACAGGATGGTGTACAGGCGTAGTATGGGAGGCGAAAGGCAAACTTAGAGCGAACGGGCAATACGTTGATTGTTCAGGCATAGTAAAAAGAGAATATTTTATACCTAGTAGTTACTGTGGTTTAGGTAAATACTATCCCTCTTCTTATCGTAAGGTCCCAAGCAACTTTGGGGCACTGAGTTCATTTCTCACAGTCATTCATTACCAAAAACAGCCGTGATCTAACTAACTTGGCCTTTGCTAAATGACACCTACCTGTACCTACGTAGAAGAGGACTGGAATGGGAGATCTCTAAGCCTATATGAGTACGTTTAGCTACTGTACTGCCTCTTCAGCAGGTAGCAAAATAATGGCAGCTGTTGGCTTCTGTCGCTTCGCTCAGCATCAACCTTATAATTTCATCATGCCCGTCAGTGAATTATTTGGTTGTGTATTTTTATAAATATAATAAAGATAAAACAATACTTGTAGGAACTTACCATACTTGCCGTCGTAGTAGCCGCAATTGACATCTGGGCATTTTATTTCTCTTGGCTTTTTTTTACCCATATTCACTGAGTATCTAGTCACTAATCACTATATTACACGATATTTATTTATTTATACACAATAACGTACTTATCCTAATATTTACAAATAAAAACAAAATAATATTTACAGATTTCTGCAACTACTTCTTATTAAAACGATCGATTCGCGCAACGTAGCGGGTCACGGATGACAGAGCGACACAGGTCCTACATAGAACAGCCCTGTCAGGCGTATGAAGTGATTGAAGTGTACGCTAAATGCCTAATTGTTCTAGATTCTACACTTTTTATCATTGTTTTAAAATCTGAGGTGTTTAAAAAATAAATAATAGCTTGAATATTGTTCATAAGATCAATATCTTTAATATAGACATGTGTTTATATAAAATAAACAAGTATATTTTGAGCAATAACAACATTCATCTTTAAAATTTTTGCACATTTCCAGTTTTTCGAGAACGATTTTTATCATATAAAGTTATATTAATCGTGTTTTAAAAATTAAAGGAAGCAAGAGCATCTATTAAACTATAGTAATACATTTTTATCAGATCAAATCAAAGAATATTTCCTAGTATAAAGATCGCTTCAAAATGGGTCGATTTTGATCGATTTCGGAAATACTAGCCTTAATTTACTTTTCAGTTCACGAGAACGAACCTTTTCTGTTTACACAGCACCATCTGATCCCGAAGTAAGCTAGGATTATCCTGCCTGTGTTACGGGTACCGTTGTATGATGTAATTCTTGTAAGCTAATCTGAAATTTCTAACACTTTTTATGAAGAATTCTAAATAACCATAATATCATGTCTTTAAACTCACATGAAAAAATGCGTGGTAGATAACGTAAAGATATTGATAATGATCGTCATTTCATTTCATATAATGGAAACTTTATTTCTCAATAATTGGTGGTAGCAATTTCAGTTATTTTGAAAAGCGTATCAATACTTTTAGCGTAGTAACTCAAAATTCTCGGAAAATAGAATGGTTTGATCCTTACCTAGTTTCAGCAATAGGCGTCAGACAAAACGTCTCCAATTTATAAAATTAAATCAATATCTGACGACCATTTCATATTTTTCAAGTCTTATTATATTACCCGATAACTTCATCACACGTAGCTCTGGCATTACCAGTAGTTCAAACCGCAGGAAATACAACCGTGCCAGCTCGCTCCTGTTCTATTGCAAACGTGAGATGCATTCTCAGATGCTTCGAGGTTGTATTCACTGCAGTTGAAGTGGAATTTCATTTTCATGATTCAGGAAGACAAAACGACTTTCAAAAGCTTGACCTCTTAAACGAGATAGTTAGGTCTATTGTAATATAATTCAGTCCGCCACTAAATTAAACACGCCAGTTTCACATGGTCCTTTGAACCTGATGAAGAAACACCTCTCTTCCTCTGCACACACACACTCGCTCAATCTTATGGGTCGTTAACGAAGTTGCGCGGGTCAGTTACTAATACCACAGGGAGGAAACTCCAGCTTGAATGTGTGCGTGTGATCAATAAAATGTAAGCAAATTGTCCGTCAACGCGCACGTCAACTCTACTGACAGCTGTGGTGCAACAGGGAGTTGCCGATCTGTATGTAATACTATTATTATTATCTTTGCTAATACACTATTATACTTATTAGTCACTACTTTTTCAAAAATACATATATCAACACCTCACAATTCATTGATAACACAGGTCTGCAATGGTTTTCCTCTTTGAAATCTGAGTAACATTTTCTATAGTTTCTGATGTGCTGATTACGAGAAAAATAATAAAAAAAATCCTACACGTCAGGATTTTTTGATATTGAATATTTAAGATTTTGCTTCAAAATGTCTGAGCGCCTACCTTTTGAAATTTATAAAACGTCATTAAATTACTTAATTTTATTTTTATTGCATTTAATTAGTGTAAGGGGACATAGAAATTCATGCAAATCAGTAATTTGGTAATTACTACATAAAAAGTATAAGTAATTCGCCTTAACCATGTTAAAAACGGGCAATTTTGACTTAATTTTGTAATAAAATCAAAAAAATTACCTAGTAGTAATATTAGATACCTATTTTTGTAAATATTATCAGAAAAGGGTGTAATAAAGATAAACCAAAGGGTATTTGTATAAGTACCCACACTGATTTAGAAAATTAACAGTTGTATCTTGAAACATGAACTTTAAAATGTCATTGCGAACTTGTTTAAATTCTACGAATTGTTTTTGTAATATCTCCCGGAATTTTATGGCGATAAAACAATGAAACAGCATTAAGTACAGAGTTAGTGAAAAATATTTACGAAAGTCATTTTGGACACGTATTAAGTAACCAAGACAAAACTTCGACACCTCATAAACTTTGTTCGACTTGTTTATTACAATTTCGTAAGTATTTAAAAGGCCAGAAAAATAGCTTCAAAATCGTTTCACATATGCTATGAAGAGAGGCTAAAGACCACGATAAAGATGGCTACTTTTGTTGTTGTGACATAACTAGATATAATTCTAAAATAAAAGTGACATAAACAAGCACTAAACTTTATTTCCTAAATTCGCACATTGATTACTTCCCAGAAAATATCGGAGCCGTTGGCGAAGAACAAGGCGAAAGATTTAAGCAAGATTTGAAAGAGCTTGAAGTCTGAAATCGTGGAAGATGGAATACTAGCATGATGGCGGACTATTGTTGTTTATTGAAGCGCGACGATCCAAACCGGAAATTTAAGCGAAAATCGCACAACCGAAGGTTCCAGGAAAAAAGAAACAGGTTCCACAAATAAAATTTACGTGTAATTTAGACTAGTAACAAGTTATTATTATATTTTAGTCGTTTTATAAGTTAAAGGTTATGTACTTTTTTAAATATTTTTTTTTTTTGAGAAAACGTGGGTCTTTTTTTCTATTTCCTATCGGTGCCTTTTTCGAAAAATCTGGAGGTGATGGAGAAAATCTAAGTACATATTCGTAATCAGCGCACTAAAATACCCTAGGATTAGCTATCAAATTCCAGAGAGGAAGTTATGACCCTCATTTTGCAGGCCTGTGTAATTTAACAAAAGAATATGTTAATATACTATTTCTAGGCACGTTTTAGTTAGTGATTTAAACTATAAGTAGGTAACGTATTCTTCTTAAAAATAATAATAAGAAGAGCAACATTCCTAATCTTCTATATATATAAAAATCAATGCCACTTTTCGTTGTAATTTTATAACTCAAGAACGGGCTCACCCATCCAACCCAAATATTTAAGCTTTGTTCGGACTATTTAGTAGATGGTTTATGTGAAGTTTGCACAAAATCGGTCGAGCGGTTCTTCATCTATCACGCAAACGAAGTTGCGCGGGTCAGCTAGTACTTAATAATTACTAGGTACCTGGTAACGAAATTACTTCGATAAGGTGTGAAGAATATCGGATCGCAAGTTCAACGTCTTAACAACATTAGCTACCACTTAACAAGGGATAAAACCGGCAGGTACTCGTAATATTAAGTTTCCCGTGAATTTGAAGCGCTTTTAGCCCCATTAGTTCAGTGTTCTGTAAACGATCACCTCGTTAAGCTTCTTACGTTATCGTTTGAGTCCGTGACGTAAAATTTTGACCGCCTCGTTGGTCTAGAGGTCGAAATGTGCGACTGCGGATTACGACGTCGTGTGTTCGATTCCCACAGGAGACAAAAAAATTGTGTGACCCATAAATGTTTGTCTCAAGAATCTAGGTGTTTCTATGTAGGTACAGGTGAATTTTTGAAAAGGGCTTGGATAGCCAAATCCGAAACTATAAGGCATAGCTAAAAATGCTCAAAGGAGTCACGAGCCCGATTTTGATGAAACTTAAAACCTCATCATTAGATTTTTGAAAAACCAATAATCCTAGCTGGGAATCGAACCCATTGATTTTGAAAAACAAAACACACCCTTTATAATTACACCATACGATAGTGTGGCTAATAAGGGTCAAATTCTGCGAAGTAATGATATACGACAAATTTAAGGAAAGTTTGGAATTTTAATAGAATTCATATGTCATGTACCTGGTAAACGTATCATAATTTGTTTCGTTCGAAATCCCATATTAGATCGTAATTATTCCGTACCTATTTTAAATCATGCTCAGAATGATTCTTTGGAGAATATTCTAAACGGAATCAATAATATTGAATGCAGTACGATCCTTGAGGGCTCGAATCCAGCTATGTTTTGAAAAACTTGGTCTAAATTTTGAACAATTAATCAGAAATAAATTGTATTTTGTTAAATATGAGCACTTTCCTTTAGTTTGCCGTATGTCATTACTTCCCAAAATAAGATCCTTAATAGCAATATCGTACGGTGTAATAATATAGGGTGTGTTTTTTTTTCAAAACCAATGGGTTCGATTCCCAGCTAGGATTATTGGTTTTTCAAAAATCTCTTGATGAGGTTTTAAGTTTCATCAAAATCGGGCTCGTGACTCCTTTGAGCATTTTTCGCTATTCCTTATAGTTTCGGATTTGGCCATCCAATCCCTTTTGAATAATTCATCCTGTATAATAAGTATGTATTTTAAAGTATATATGTATTAATTTACGTGGCCTAATACCCATAACACAAGCAGGTTATTCCTAGCTTACTTTGAGATCAGATGGCGTTGTTTAAAAAGTCTGTAAAAAACCCTCTGGTAGACCGTATGCTATCTACCAACTCTGCTGAAAATAATCGCTTTTTTTTTAACGTGAAGTAAAATCCTTCATGGATGCTATACCGGACTACTACGGACTAAAAAACCTCAGGTAATGCCCAACAGCCTACGGTTAGGAGCCCCGGGTAAGCCCTCGGAAGGATGTCTCAGGACAAAATAATCGCCAAGTTCAACTCACGGGTCACTTAATTTAAAAAAAAACCGGAGTAGTGCGAGTCTGTTCACCCGTCTGTCTGTTAAGACTTTTTATATTGTTAACGCGTGAAGGTATCGAGTTAAAATTAATAGGTAAGTACCATATTATATACTAGCTGATGCCCGCCGCTTCGCCTGCGTAAAATTTGTTCCCGCGGGAACTTATTCCCGGGATAAAAAGTAGCCTATGTGTTATTCCAGACTATAATGTATATTTGTACCAAATCTCATCCCGATCCGTTCTGTGGTTTGAGCGTGAAAGAGTAACAAACATCCACACTCACAAACTTTCGCATTTAGGTATAATATTAGTAAGAAGTAAGATTTTAAGGTTCAAGTTAGGTAGAAAAACGTAACGGCCGCTCATTGAACTAATATTATTACGTCTATAGTACCTCAATGCGACCGTTTATGTCGTTATGACAACAAAGTGATCCTAGAAGGATTCCGTTTTTTCCTTTGAGATACAAAACCCTAAAAAGATATTTTTCTTTTGCAGTATATTTGGGTACCTAATCTTTTACGATAAATAAATCACCCGAATCTCCTCTGCCGTCATGCGCCTACGTGCCTCATTGTAATAACGAAAAGAGCAAAAACGCGAGTGACAGAATCACGTAGCTATTTTACTGCAAATATTTTCATTGTAGCACTGTGGAAGTGGTGGTCCAAGGTGGAAGTCCGGCGAACAGTTTATAAACTTTGTCGCTGTTAGTTACGTGACGAGGTAGAAAGCGCGTTTATCGCAATAGGTATATGTACCTACCTACTAGATGTTGAGTTATAAACAACTCGTAAGCGTCCTTCTTAAGACTGGTTTCCATCGCGAGCTGAACAGGCACATTAATGAATTCGGTGAACTCGCTACAGTAAACATAAGTGTTTGTTTTACCACCAATAAATAGTCGGGATGAAATAGCTGAGCGGCTGAAATACTCATTTTAAACTCTCACACACTCACCTCATCAAAAATAAAGAATTATCTCATTTTCATTTTTTTTAAACTATATTGGTGGAAAACAAAACCCATTTCATCTATACTTATAATAAAACTGTTGAGCGTCGAGAGTCTGTACATGGAAGATATTTCGAAAATTTTAATTGTAGGGCAATCTCTAATCGATACTGAAGCCGAAAATGTAATTTAAATTTTTCATGTCTGTCTGTCTGTCTGTCTGTCTGTATCCCGAATAAGTATCACGCCAAAACTACTGAATCGATTTGAATGAAACTTCGTACGATCTGAGCTTATAGACCGAGGAAGGTTCTTGGATACTTTTGATCCCGTAGGATTTTCCTCATGTTTGAAAAAAGATGTATTCGGGTTACACCAACATCGGAAACTGTGGATAATAAACATGTTCTGCAATCTCTCACTTATAGCTCGATAGGTGTATCATTTGAAGATTGAAGATCGTCACCAATGAAAGGTTCTATACAAGTGGGGACACGGTACCAACTGTAGAATGAACTTGGAATTTAAAGTTTTAAAAAAGTTATATTTGTGTGTTAATTTTAAGCTCGGTGTGTCTGTAGAGCTACTCATGTCATAAAACCGCTTTGTACCTGCACCTCAATCTTGTACGTCAGCCATTTTACGACCCGTAAAGATATGTATAGTCAAATGTGTGTACAATGTGTTTAAGTAGATCTGGGTCGTACTCTTTGCATGAGCAGTACCTACACATATCTACAATTTTTTATTTTTAAAAACTCTACAGATAACATAATCTAAGCGGTGAAATGGCATGTCGGTACTCGAATTAGAATTATCTCGATCGTTAAATGGACAGCTCTTAATTCTGACATAAAAAGTTTCCCTCGTTTTTATACATCAGATTACGAGACGAGTAATGCTGTGTTTATGGAGGAATGATGTAGGTTCGAGACTCAACGTGTCATTCAGAATGAATAACGATATAAGTCCTTATGTCATTTAAATTAATATTCATAACTGCATTTGATATTCCTCAAGAGGAAGCTATCCTCCATAAATTTAAACTCTCATTTTTCATCTCAAGAATTACTGGTTTGATTACAAAAATTCTTGAACAATATTAGAAGTTAGATACCGAGACAAGTTATTTAGGATAACATAACCGTTAATATAGAAATTTTCATAGATGGTGGGTGTACCTATTTATATTGCTGTTCAACAAAAACACTGAAAAAATATATTGAAGGAGAGCTCCCATACAATGAACATGAGTTTTGATGTTTTGTTTTTGGGACGGAATTCTCCATAAACGACCCTACTAAAATAGAGTACAAAATATTGTTCTCAATAAATGTAGGCATGAAAGATATTATATAAAGAATTTGTTGATCACTGACAGAGGCCGCCAAAGCCACAACTTATTTCAAGTTTAAATAATGTTTCAACTTCGAGCACTATTTCAAGTTAAAACTAAGTTAAGCATAGATTTGTTTCGTACTTTTCCATCTGTAGTATTAAACAAAATATCTATATCTCTGCAAATTATTAGTGTGGAAAGTAACTCTTTATAATTTTCAAAGAAATTCTTGTATTAATCGATCAATTTAAATCATCTTATGACAGTCTATAAGTCATTCATCAATTTGCACGATAACAGACTTAATAATTTCTAAAATATTAATATTATGGAAGAATAATGAATAGCGTCTCCTTATGGCAGTTGTTCGGGCTACGACCTTGACCATACAAAACACTCGGCCTTTAAGCCTAATAAAATTTTAAGTCATAAAATTTGCATTCGTCTAAAAATTTGAAGCTGATTCTATGATCATTTTACACATTAAATATAACCAATTTACAATTTAAACAAAAATATATTTTGACCCACCACTTGTAGATTATAAATCTATGTTTGGCAATCATTTTTCGTTTACGACTAGAAATAATTCCATTTGCATCTCTTATTCATCATTTTATAAAACAGGCCCCTTAAGAGAGGGTACGTAATGGAGCATGCATCTGCATCTAGACGAGATTCAATTAAGTGTAGTGCACCGCATAGTGCACCACCCCACTGACGTAAATCTTAATAGTTACTCTTCATATTGGCATGTGAAGAGGAAGTACTTATGATATCGACGGGAGCAAAGAGCAAACGGACATCTGCATTTTTGCGAAAATCGTTTTTTTACATAATTGAATTAAGAATTTTGTCTTCCATTGGACATATATTTTTATTTTATTAAAATCAAATATTTAGTGGTATTTTGCAGCGTATAAAAAGACACCTACACCCTTTTTTTAGAATGCAACGAAGTACACACGGGCATATACACTTGTCCGTGTGTGCGTAGGACAATTTGGCGCGTTCGCTTCATATAAACAAAGGTATCAGTTACTTGACCGTTTCGTCACGGGAGGTGGACATATTATTATTTTAAAATCTGTGATTTATTGAACTACATTCCATAGTATACTGTAATTATAATATCATGAATAGCAGAAGGAATAAATTATTGTTAAATTTGGCACAAAATAGAAATCAAAGTGATGTTTACAACAGCAAAGATCTCACAATGGAAAATACAATCATAGAACAATCCCATGAGGGATCTTTTTTTTTAACGTGAGTGAAAATCCTCAAGGATGTTATGCCGGACTCCTACCGACTAAAAAACCTCACGTAACGCCCAGCAACCTATGGTTGGGAGCCCCGGGTAAGCCCTCGGAAGGATGTCCCAGGACTCCCTACAGACCTACGGCCGCCGCTCGACCTCGCCCAGGGGTTGGTTCGGGTGCTATCCCGTGTCTTTGAGGGGTTTCGGGTGTGATCCCGCTTCTAAGGGGGGGCGTGCGTGAGATCCTCACGTCACACTGCCGTCATGGGCCTGCTTCTGTAAGGACGGTGAGCAGTCCTCTCAGCGTCCTCAGGCCCCCGGTCATGGAGGCCGATAGTCCTCGGCGAAGACACGTCGGCGGCGCTCAAGCCGCCGACTGCAGAACTCGGGTGGGAGAGTTCTCTCCCGTTCCTGCCCCACCGCCTCTTTCACGAGCATGACCTGCTCGCAGAAAGAGGCGGCGCAGTCCCACTTACTCCCGCTGGAGATCATAGCTCGCACCATGGTCTCGAGCGAGAGAGTGTCCACGTCCAGACCCACTACGAGGACCTGGCGCTATTGCGCCCACGCCGTGCACTCCACTAGCGTGTGGAGCGCTGTGTCATCGCTGCGGTCCTCGCAGTGCTGACACTCGGCCGTGGTTTCCCGGTGTCTTCGCCACAAATACCTACCGAAGCTACCGTGCCCGGTAAGTCTGTGACAACCGGTAGGAGAGAGCACCGTGTCTTCTCTCCAGCCACTCGTCCATGACCGGTCTGACGGCCGCGGATGTGGCGAATCCCCCCTTTGGTTGATCAAGTCGCACCTTCCATGTCTCCACGGTTTCCTGGTGGAGCAGGGACCGCGGGGCCTCGATTTCTCGAGACGCAGGCCTTTGGCCCCGCTCCAGCGCCTCCTTGCGCCATCTGAACAGTGACGCAGGGGCTCTCGCTTCCGGGTCGCATGGAGGGGTCCCGGCTAGGAGACATGCCGCCTCACCGGAGATCGTGCGGTATCCTCTTATCACTCTGACGGCCATCGCTCTCTGCGGGCTCAGCAATCTAGCCACATTGCTATCGTTAGGGTCTCTGCCCATACGGGGGCCCCGTATAGGGCCATGCTTCTCTCGATCCCCAGGTACAGTCTCCTGTAGGGAGCATTGGGTCCCCTGATGTTGAGCATCGTCACTCAATTTTGGGACCAAACTTCGGAAGCTTGCACTGGACTCTTTTATTGTACTGAAAAAGCTCATCTTAATTAAAAAGACAACTGCAAAATCAGTTACAGTACCTTTATGATACGCAGTAAATTAAGACAACTACATTATTTTGCTATCAATCATACGTGCCCTTTATTTGCTGTCGTAGTTGGATATAGATTATAAAAAGGATAACAATTATCGATTTTTTTTAATGAAATTAATTAGGGATCATGATTTAGAAAGTCCGAAGTAGAAGCAAACATATGGCAGTTGACTCATTTAGTAATTTATGTTGTACGAAGTATAAAGAGACATCTGCCGTATTTTCTAAAATATGAATGTTACAGTTGACCGACCGCCATTACTTTCTTCGAAATGCTATTTAATTAAGTTTTCCAAATTTCAAGGAGCTAGCTTTGTAATTGTAAAAGTTATAACGTTTTTGCGTTAAAAACGCTCTCCTGAAAACTAGTGATTTTACAGATGTCCGTTTGCTCTTTGCTGCCGTCGATATTTCATATAATCGAGTACACTACCACTATCATTTTTTGGCTCTTGATATAGTAATACCTACTCAAACTCTGTCACCTCATTTTGGTAATATTATAAACGTAAAAGTTTGTGAAGACATTTCGATATGTGTTATTTAATCACGCGCTAACAACTGAGCGAATCTGGAATCATATTTAATACCTAAGTTACTTTTTATGCATTTATAGTGTACGTACAGTCAACTACAGTGAAATGTACTAGTTTAATCTTGCAAAATAATGTATCCTTGCGGGTGCCATAATGAACTAATCAAAGTTGTGACAAAAATGGTATCCACCAATCTTTACAGTAATATGTATTGATTGCTATGCATGCTATTTATTTTAAAGTTGACTTTCTCAATCAACTTTAAAATATAAAATAAAAGTATTTGGGATACATAATTATTGCTCTTTACACGCATACACATGTTACTGTCAAGTTCGGTGGATACCATGTTTGGTTAGTTTATTATAGCACTCGAAGGGATACATCATTTTGTAAGATTAAAGTAGTACATATTGAAAACGACACTTGTACTGTTCCACAATATTTAAATATTGTACAGTAGTGTCGGTTTCAATACCGATGTGCAGCAAGCTCCACCAAGTACCATCAATCAACAGTATAAATAATTAAAGTAGTACATTTAATTGTAGTTGACTGTACATGAACCGGTACAGAATTCTACGTGGGCCAAGACGCGAGCATCGTCTAGTAGGACTTTAAAATTTACCAATTCTCTAAAAGTAGCATACGATTCGAATCTTTTATCAAAAACTCCATTAAATATTCCTCTTGAGCCAAAGACATACGACATGTGTCTTTGCGTGACGAGGGATAAAGTCGTAACTTGGAGCGCTCTAAAGTAAGCCTACTCCTTTCGCAGGCAGGTAAGAAAACACCCTCAACCCTTTCTCCTTCAATACGGCATGAGCATGGAGAGAAACCCTTTTAATACATTTTTAGGAACCCGTTGAAGCAGTGTGCCTTTTGCTTCGAATGTTTAATCACGTTAAATATAAATATTTTTTCGTTCGTGCATGAATGACAATGATTATGACTATTTTGATGAACAGCATATTTAAACTGAATTTTTGATACGTGAATAACCACCACCTGTGTGACAAATATGTATAAGCAGTAGGAAGAGCTACACGACCATATTATTATTTCCCCACAGTTGCGAAATTAACAAATATTTGCTTTACACAGGGGATAAGTTTACATTCAATCTGGATTGAGAATCTCCAAACTTAGTTAAAAACACCTAAGATAATATTAGCTCGATCTCAATACGAAGTAGAGCAGAAGTTCTAGTTACTTGATACAGGATTAGTTTTAACGAGTACTGCCTTTATTTTACACTAGCGGACGTCTCCCGGTTTCACCCGCGTAGTTCCCGTTCCCGTGGGAATACGGGAATAAAATATAGCCTATGTTCACCGCAAAGAGTGTAGCTTTCCAACAGTGAAAGAATTTTTCAAATCGGTCCAGGAGTTCCGGAGCCTATTCGATGCAAACAAACAAACTATCAAATTTTTCCTCTTTATCTATATCTATACTTATAATAAAACTGTAGAGGGTCGGGAGTCTGTACATGGAAGATATTTTGAAAATTTTAAGTGTAGGGCGTTCTCTAATCGATACTGAAGCCGAAAATGTAATTTAAAATTTTCATGTCTGTCTGTCTGTCTGTCTGTCTGTCTGTATCCCGACTAAGTATCACGCCGAAACTACTGAACCGATTTGAATGATACTTTGTACGATGTAAGCTTATAGTCCGAGGAAGGTTCTTAGATACTTTTGATCCCGATATTTTGCGCGGTTCCTTCAGGAGAGGGGATGAAAGGCAAAATAGGTTTTTAGCTATAATTTCTCACTGCATGGTTCGATTTCAAATATTTGTTTGGTGTCTGAAAGGGAGTACTTTAAGCATTATTCCATACAATTTTCAATATTGAGGGTTATATAGTTGAGAAATTAGGGGCATCTCAACTTTCGGTAAATCTAGAATTCAACGTTTCTTTTGAAAGTGAGTCTAAACGGGCGTGTTGGCTTAATCATAAAAGAGCTTAATGATTAAGGCTATCTATACTTATAATAAAACTGTAGAGGGTCGGGAGTCTGTACATGGAAGATATTTTGAAAATTTTAAGTGTAGGGCGTTCTCTAATCGATACTGAAGCCGAAAATGTAATTTAAAATTTTCATGTCTGTCTGTCTGTCTGTCTGTATCCCGACTAAGTATCACGCCGAAACTACTGAACCGATTTGAATGATACTTTGTACGATGTAAGCTTATAGTCCGAGGAAGGTTCTTAGATACTTTTGATCCCGATATTTTGCGCGGTTCCTTCAGGAGAGGGGATGAAAGGCAAAATAGGTTTTTAGCTATAATATAATTTCTCACTGCATGGTTCGATTTCAAATATTTGTTTGGTGTCTGAAAGGGAGTACTTTAAGCATTATTCCATACAATTTTCAATATTGAGGGTTATATAGTTGAGAAATTAGGGGCATCTCAACTTTCGGTAAATCTAGAATTCAACGTTTCTTTTGAAAGTGAGTCTAAACGGGCGTGTTGGCTTAATCATAAAAGAGCTTAATTCAGGAGAGGGGATGAAAGGCAAAATAGGTTTTTAGCTATAATTTCTCACTGCATGGTTCGATTTCAAATATTTGTTTGGTGTCTGAAAGGGAGTACTTTAAGCATTATCTATACTTATAATAAAACTGTAGAGGGTCGGGAGTCTGTACATGGAAGATATTTTGAAAATTTTAAGTGTAGGGCGTTCTCTAATCGATACTGAAGCCGAAAATGTAATTTAAAATTTTCATGTCTGTCTGTCTGTCTGTCTGTCTGTCTGTCTGTCTGTCTGTCTGTATCCCGACTAAGTATCACGCCGAAACTACTGAACCGATTTGAATGATACTTTGTACGATGTAAGCTTATAGTCCGAGGAAGGTTCTTAGATACTTTTGATCCCGATATTTTGCGCGGTTCCTTCAGGAGAGGGGATGAAAGGCAAAATAGGTTTTTAGTTATAATTTCTCACTGCATGGTTCGATTTCAAATATTTGTTTGGTGTCTGAAAGGGAGTACTTTAAGCATTATTCCATACAATTTTCAATATTGAGGGTTATATAGTTGAGAAATTAGGGGCATCTCAACTTTCGGTAAATCTAGAATTCAACGTTTCTTTTGAAAGTGAGTCTAAACGGGCGTGTTGGCTTAATCATAAAAGAGCTTAATGATTAAGGCTATCTATACTTATAATAAAACTGTAGAGGGTCGGGAGTCTGTACATGGAAGATATTTTGAAAATTTTAAGTGTAGGGCGTTCTCTAATCGATACTGAAGCCGAAAATGTAATTTAAAATTTTCATGTCTGTCTGTCTGTCTGTCTGTCTGTCTGTATCCCGACTAAGTATCACGCCGAAACTACTGAACCGATTTGAATGATACTTTGTACGATGTAAGCTTATAGTCCGAGGAAGGTTCTTAGATACTTTTGATCCCGATATTTTGCGCGGTTCCTTCAGGAGAGGGGATGAAAGGCAAAATAGGTTTTTAGCTATAATATAATTTCTCACTGCATGGTTCGATTTCAAATATTTGTTTGGTGTCTGAAAGGGAGTACTTTAAGCATTATTCCATACAATTTTCAATATTGAGGGTTATATAGTTGAGAAATTAGGGGCATCTCAACTTTCGGTAAATCTAGAATTCAACGTTTCTTTTGAAAGTGAGTCTAAACGGGCGTGTTGGCTTAATCATAAAAGAGCTTAATGATTAAGGCTATCTTCTATACTTATAATAAAACTGTAGAGGGTCGGGAGTCTGTACATGGAAGATATTTTGAAAATTTTAAGTGTAGGGCGTTCTCTAATCGATACTGAAGCCGAAAATGTAATTTAAAATTTTCATGTCTGTCTGTCTGTCTTTCTGTCTGTCTGTCTGTCTGTATCCCGACTAAGTATCACGCCGAAACTACTGAACCGATTTGAATGATACTTTGTACGATGTAAGCTTATAGTCCGAGGAAGGTTCTTAGATACTTTTGATCCCGATATTTTGCGCGGTTCCTTCAGGAGAGGGGATAAAAGGCAAAATAGGTTTTTAGCTATAATATAATTTCTCACTGCATGGTTCGATTACAAATATTTGTTTGGTGTCTGAAAGGGAGTACTTTAAGCATTATTCCATACAATTTTCAATATTGAGGGTTATATACACTCGAGAGCAATGAATCCGGGTCACTTAAAGAATGTTAAAAATCTCGGAAACTAAAAATGATAGGTTAATGCAATAAATTGTATTTAATAGACAATGTAATACTCCTTAAATGAAAGTAAAAAAAATATGAGTCACCATACATTTTATTAACACAAAATTACATAAAGAAAAAAACTGCCGATCTCTCCTTAAAACGAAAATAGGAAACATGAAATTTTTGAACTTTATTACGATTTTCTTGAATTTTAATACTTCGTATTGCCTCCTCGTGCTTCCATTACTGCGTTTACGCGGTTTGGCATGCTGTACACCAAGTTCCTTATACGATTTTGGGGAATATTCTCCCATTCCTCTGTGAGAGCAATTTTGAGCTCACGAAGCGTGATTGGGGGAGGGTTTCGTTGTTTTACGCATCTGCCTAGCTCGTCCCAAGCATGCTCGATCGGGTTGATATCCGGGCTGCGCGCTGGCCACTCCATACGAGTAATGTTCATCTCTTGAAGGTAGTCATTCACAATCCTACCTGTATGAGGTCGGGCATTGTCATGCATAAATATAGCATCCTCACCTAAATTGACCATAAATGGACCAACGTGATCATTGAGGATTTCTTCCACATATCTTACGCTAGTTAAAGAGCCGTTTTCTATGATCACCAGCTCTGTGCGACTTTCAGAAGAAATTCCGGCCCACACAAGTACAGACCCACCACCGTAGGCTACTTTTTCTTCGATGCATGCTTGCTTGAATCTTTCCCCTGGTCTTCGATACACTCTGTGTCTTCCATCGTGCTTGTAGAGCATAAATTTTGATTCGTCGGAGAACATAACTTTTGACCAATCTTCAATACTCCAATTTACGTGGCTCTGGGCATACCTTAGTCTCGAAATACGATGCCCACGCTCCAGTTTAGGGCCGTTTGCAGGTCTAAGGGGTTTTAAGTTAGATTCAGCAAGCCGACGTCTTACTGTCCATGCACTTGGGTTACTTCCTCCGAGGCGTCGAAACTGATTGGTGAGTTCAGTTCCTGTGAGAAAGCGATTTCGAAGCATGGTGTTCACCAAGTATCGGTCTTCTCGTGCTGTGGTACACCTGGTTCTGCCCGTTCCTGGTCTGCGTAGGTTAGAACCAGTTTCTTCGTAACGTCGGAGAACTCTTTGTACTGTTGACAGCGACACACCGACAGTCCTGGCTGTATCGCGCTGACTCCGGCCGGTTTCCAGCATTGTAAGTATTCTGGTGCATTCTTCAGGCGTAAGCGACATAATTTCAGCTTGATTAATGAATATAGAGCACTATCAACATGGTTTATGTACCCACATAAATGACAGATTACAAACAAAAGCAACACCAAATGCTGTAATTTCGTAGTTCCATCTTCGAAAGTGGCCCTTTTTCAAATTTGATTTTTTTATGATATAACTTTACAATAACTAAGAAGTTTTAATACCTTCATTTAAGGAGTATTACATTGTCTATTAAATACAATTTATTGCATTAACCTAGCATTTTTAGTTTTCGAGATTTTTAGGATTCTTTAAGTGACCCGGATTCATTGCTCTCGAGTGTAGTTGAGAAATTAGGGGCATCTCAACTTTCGGTAAATCTAGAATTCAACGTTTCTTTTGAAAGTGAGTCTAAACGGGCGTGTTGGCTTAATCATAAAAGAGAAACTGAATTGTTTTAGAATCGACTTAATCTTTAAGCTCTTTTATGATTAAGCAAACAGGGCCGTTTCACACGCTGCTTGATGAGTCTCATTAAGAAGTACCCCTCCATTCGTACACCTTATGTGACGTAAACGAAGTTGCGTGGGTCAGCTAGTACTATAATAAGAGAGTAGAAATCGTGTGTCTGTACAATTGATAAAATTAAAAAAAAAGTAGCGGGGGCGGTATAAAAACACCAATTGAGCACAAAAATGATGTTTTTAAAATTATTTTCTGTCTGTCTGTCTGTCTGTATGAGCGTCAGGATTTCCGAAGATACTGAACGGATTCATTTGCTGTTTACAAAAAAAGATATAGCTCAACTCGGGGGAGGCTTTAGGCTATTTTTCATCAAAATCGAATCGCAGATGAAAGAACTATAGTCGTATAAAGTTATTATCAATTATTGCCTAAACGGTTCATGGTACGGTGATGAAACTCAGCACGAGCGTTCTTTGTTACAATTTGAAGAAAGTAATTTTACCATTTTTGCAAATTCCACCTCCAAGGGTATAAAAAAGAAGGGTAAAATTTGTATGGGACAACGTGATTCCTTGGTCTGATCTACTTCAAATTCGGCTTATAGCATTAAAATCATTATTGATTAAAGATGTGTTTCGTATTTTATAAAAAAATATACTATAACGAGCTAAAAAGGGAATGTAAGATATTTGGGGAATTTTTTTTCCAGAATTCATCAATACTCCTTAAAAAACTTACTCATTATTTTTGATTTAAATTACTTTTAATAGTGACACATTTTTGAACGTTAAATCCGATTGACATTGTCATTCCTATTTGATGTCCAACAAAGATTGATTTTGTGTTATTGTAAATGTCTTCATGTTGATTAATTAAAGTTTAGTATAAAAAGTTGAACCGGTAGACTTAGACACAGGCTGTTCAGGAATAATTAACGAACTCGCTCTAAGTGTGTACGGTTCATTCAAATAAAACCAACTATTATCAGGGTATTCATCCTTCGACTTAAGACTGTCAACATGATTCTCCAACCAAAGTTTTAATTACCTTGCATATGTAAAATTTTGCTTGATTTGGACGAAAAACATTCAGGGTTCCGCATCCAAAGGGGTAAAAACGGAACCCTATTACTGAGACTCCGCTGCCCGTCTCCCTATCACCAGGCAGTACCTATCTCATAAGCCGTGAAGTCACGCTCGCATAGTTCCCATCCCATCACGTAGTTCCCGTTCCCGTGGTATATAGTAAGGGAATATAGCCTATGTGACCCGGGGATAGTGTAACTTCCCAGCAGTAAAATAGTTTACAAATGAGTTCAGTAGTGGCGAAGCCTGCATACAATCAAATCTATAAATCTATTCTCTTTATAATATTAGTTTTTTTAACATGAAGAAAATCCTACAGGGATGCTATGCCGAACTCCTACTGACTAAAAACCACACATTTTCTAACTAATTCCTACGATTGGGACTCCGGGTAAGCACTCGGAAGGACGACCCCAGGACTCCCAACAGACCTCGGCTACCACTACGGCCTCGTCTATGGGTGGTTCGGGTGCTGTCCCGCATTTTGATACAATATTAGTTTAGATATATATACTATAGGGAAACATTATTTTACGGCGCAATATTCATGAGACTTCGCTGTCCATCAGTACGTACCTATCTCAGGCTGTCCACGCACGGTACTTATCTTAGGAACCGTGATAGTTAGAGAGTAGATATTTTCACAGATGATGTATTTCTGTTGCCGCTGTAACAGCAAATATTAAAATCAGAAAAGAAGGGGGATCAAGGGGGGCTACCATACAACAATCGTAACTTTTTTTTGCTGTTTTTAGTACCTACGGAACCACTCGCACTTTACCGATTTATTAGATTCACTAGCCGTTCGCGTTCTGAAATATGTCTATCTTATAAGTCAATGACGTATTTAGCTCCGTGTGACGACGGGGTTCCGTGCTGCGAGGAGTACAAATACATCCCGAGAGTGTCGTAAGAGGCGACTAAGGGAACATTTCGCAAAAATATCCATTGCGCAGAGAAGGAAAACCTGAAATAAAACCTGGTTTTCAGGACCTATTCCCAGTAGTACTACTGTATAGTCTTACCAGTAGTACTATTGGGAATATTTATCCCATTAGACTTACTGATAGTTAGACTTGCCTGTTATATTTTTTTCCCAATAGTCCTACCGTTATAGAATGTAGACCTAGTAATGTCGCAGATAAATCAAACAAAAATTTTGATATATCTAAATAATAATTACAATTGGGACAAAATAAAATAAAAAAAAACACTAAAACCGACGACGAACGATGAAGATCGACAAAACAAATGAAGACCGACGAAACAAATGAAGATCAATTAAACAAATGAAAATCGGTGATACAAAGAAGATCGACAAAACAAATGAAGACCGACGAAACAAATGAAGATCAATTATACAAATGAAGTTCGGTGAAAAAAAAGAAGATCGACAAAATAAATTAAGATCGGCGAAACAAATGAATATCGACAAAACAAATGAAGATCGGGAAAACAAATGATGATCGAAAAAACAAATGAAGACCGACGAATCAAATGAAGATCAATGAAACAATAGACTATAAGCAATTTCATAATATCAAAAATGACTTGCAGTCATATTTTGTGATCTAGATGCGATTGCCATTCCAAAAAATAGGTTCTAGCAATTCTAGACCTTAATGAAACTTCTCTAAAAATGTGCTTTTAGGCGTTTATAAACATCACTGTTCACGAATATGTAAAAAATAAATAAATATTATGCATGTTCATAAGGTCGAGAATGGCTTGCACCTATTTTTTTGAATGAGTATCGTATCTAGATTACAAAAAATAGGTCCAAGCAAATTTCGACCTTATGAACATGCATAATATCAATTATTTTTTTATATATTCGTGATCAGTGATGTCTATAAATGCCTAAAAGCACATTTTTAGATTAGTGTCATTAAGGTCGAGAATTGCTTGCACCAATTTTTTGAATGATAATCGCATCTAGATTACAAAATAAGGCTGCAAGTAATTTTTGATATTATCAACTTACAGTCCTTTGTTTTATAGATCTGCATATGTTTTTTCGATCTTCATTTGTTTTTTAGATCTTCATTTGTTTTGTCGATCTTCATTTGTTTTGTCGATCTTCATTTGTTTTATCGATCTTCATTTGTGTTACTGATCTACGTTTGTTTTACCAATCTTCATTTGTTTTTTCGATCTTCATTTATTTTGTCAGTCTTAAATTGTTTAATCACTCTAATGTTTTATTTTAGGTCATATATTCAAGTGCCAAAAGGATAGTCTAGTTTATTATTAGTTCTACAGTTTCAGTTTTACCGGTAAGTCTAATGGGATGAATATTCCCAGTAGTACTACTGGGTTTTTTAAAGTAAGTCTAATGGGATAAATATTCCCAATAGTACTACTGGTAAGACTATACAGTAGTACTACTGGGAATAGGGGGTTTTCAGTAAAATGACAATCGTTAAGCCAAGTTGAAGACCTTATGGGCGGCTTGAAATATCCCAACTGTCGGGTAGCGGCGACCTGTGCCTGCCCATTTTAACACGGCAATAGGCTCACCAACTATTACGTGAGAGATAAAACTGAAAGGTGAAATGTGGGCGTATACTATACCTCTGCCTACCCTTTCGGGGATAAAGGCGTGACTATTTATGTATGTATGTGTACGACGTGCGGGAAAGCGCGAGGGGAAGCCAGGTTTGCAGATATTTCCGCCGTAGTATTTATGTAAGGATTTTATTGGGCAGTTTCACGATATTAGGTATTAAATTCTTTTTGGTCTGATTTACTTTTAATTCTAATTTTAAACTAAATGACATTTGTGTGGTATTAATACAGATCAGTGGGTGGCATATCTAATAAAAAATAGTGTTGTGACTGAAATGGATAAGTAAGTAGTTAGTTTAGTTTAAAATGGTATTGATGCCGTCTTAGACTATTAAAATTTAGTCAATGATAATAATGTCGGCCCGGGCAACCGGTCAGCGGTTCAGCAGTTAATGTTGTTCATATATATTGCGGTCTGCTTTCTACTTGACCGGACCGGGGTGCCCGCAGAGCGCAGCCTATTGGCAAATTCTTTAGACTTTAAATAAATAAATAAAATAAATAAATAAAATATCTTTATTTCAGGCAATAATCCCATACAATTTTTCACGCACTCAAATTAAATAAATGAAAATTAAAATTAAAATAATAAAATTCAAATAACATTAAAATTAGATAAGCATACTATTAATTTGAAATTACATTATGAAAATAAAATAAAATTAAAATAATTAAAATAAATGTCATTATACGCCTCTTGGATATCGTGCCGAAGCTACGGCAGCGCCAACTGTCGGTTAGCGGCGACAACTCGAGGTCGTTCTTGACATAACAGTGAACATATGATTCGCATATAAGTCGCTACAAATTTAAGATTATTGTTTTGTTTAACATAATAAGAAATTCTTTTTATAATATTATGCGCCAAACTATAATCAAGTGTGGATTCCAGAATATTTATGCAGAATTCTTTCGCGAAAAATCTGTGTCGAAAGGTAAGTAAATACACGAAACAATGAGATATTCCTTCAATTTCATTGTAATTTTTTCTACGTATATATTTGAAGGATTATCGTATTACTAGTATAACACGATGATCAAATCATATTATTTATGAATTATAGGGCTTAAATTATTCCAAAGCCATCATGTTCAGGAGGTCGCGGTCAAAATCCATGATGCAGCTAGTGGAGAACAAATCATCAGTGGAAAAGTAATACCACAGACGAGAGTCAATAATCCACCGTACGATGTGAAAGTAGAGGTATCTATGTAATAATTATTAAATCAATTAATAGTTGAATAATAATTGTTATTTAACTATTAATTGAATCTGAAAAAATCTATTTACAGCAACTTTTCAACCATTTACCTACATGCAAAGCAGAAATGGAAAATAAAGATGTATCTCCTCTTATCAAAGAAATATAAATAATGAAGAAATAAGTATTGGTCATTGAAATTATATTATCTGTAAACTGCATTTTTCATATCGGCATAAAGGAACATTAACATTTCTTGCATTTTTGAGTTTCAGTTCTGAGTATGGGGACCCCCAAAATAATCTGCGTTTTTTTTAGTTTTATCTAAAAATCTTGATGCGGTTCACAGAATACATCTACTTACCAAGTTTCAACAACATAGGCCTTATAGTTTCGGAGAAAAATGACTGTGACATACGGACGGACAGACAGACAGACAAACAGACATGACGAATCTATAAGGGTTCCGTTTTTGCCATTTGGCTACGGAACCCTAAAAATAACTTGCACGTGATTCTCTAAAAATGTCCATGCGAGATTAAAAATTTAACATGATTAACATTGTGCATGTTTGTTTTGATATACCTACCTACTCCCTAGTCGCGCCTTAAGAAGTTTTACTTCAAACCTACAACACACGAACCGAAAATTTGACGTTTGTTTATGTTCGATACGTTATGATTATCAAATCGTTATAATATTTATACTTATATTGTTCTGACGGCTTTTATCCACTCATCTCTTTTTTTAATTTCCCAATTTCGTCTCGGAAACGAATAAAAAGTCAATTACCACCCATTTTGCGTATTTTGAGAGACCACTTTTGAACGTTTCTGAGAGAATTACAAACGTAAACCGTACAGCTGACCGCACACTTACGTCCGCGTGTTGCCTAAATCGGCCGCAACGCTGCGCCACTAGAGTTGTCCAAGAGGCCTATTGTAATAACTATTAAAATAAATACATGTCAATTATTGTTTACATTTAAACGTTCTTAGCTGAAATATTGACAGCTATATACAAAGAACTGGTTTGCTGCGTATATAGCCCTCAATATTTCATTGTCAGATTCATGTAATCGTTCCATAAAGGAGGCCCTTGCTTTCCTCATCACAGCATAGAAGTCGTCCACTCTGTTCTCCGCGAACATACCTGATGCACTACATCGCCATGGTAACCCCAGCATACATCTAAACGCGTTGTTATATTGTACCCGTAAGGTGTTGTAAGCACGCTGGGTGAAGTCGTACCACAGTTGGCATGTGTACATTGACCGGCAGTAGGCGTTGAACAGAGTGACCCGCGCCTGCCTAGAGCATTTTACAAAGCGTCTCGCCAGCATATTGCTTTTCGCAGCTATAGCCCTACGTTGCCTGTCCATGTCATCATCGTCCTTAAGCTTTTCCGTCAGTATGTGTCCCAGATATTTAAATTTCTTTACTACCCCAAGTACAGAGCCACACAAAGATATGTCAGGACTATGCACTGGTCTATTGTCATGTTTAAAAATCATAACCTCTGTTTTTTTCACGTTATATACTAGCCCGTACCTGTGTGCGTAATTCTCACATATCTTAAGTAACTTTTGCAACCCCTTGACAGAGGGGCTGAGCAGCACCATGTCGTCAGCGTAACTAAGGTTATTTATACATACATTATTAATGGAACAGCCTACGTTGGCACTGCTCAGCTCCTCCAACAATTCGTTTACGTACAAATTAAAGAGAAACGGAGATGTCAACCCACCTTGTCTGACCCCAGCACCAAGTGAGTATTCATCTGATACTTTAGAGTAACTATTTTGTCTTACACGATTGATAAGTAACTTCAACCACTTCGCAGCGCAAATGACGGAGGCGTCTAAAATAAAAAAATATATCTGACTATAAATATATATATATCTGAATAGCTCGGTGCTGCGTAAACGACCGCCGTGTTTAGGCCTCTGGTTTCTAACCCTGGCTCTGGAGTTGGGATCTATGAATACTGGTTTCTATGCATAATAATGTATGTATGTATGGTAGAATACAAAATGATGTGATGAGCCGACGATGACGCGAGCGAAGCCGCGGGCACCAGCTAGTACTTAATATTAGAATAGATTTGTATTTTTCTCCCTCGTTATTACGAAAAGTACAAATCTATACTAATAATAGGTAATGAGGGGAAGACTAGTGCAGGTTGCGACTACCCGCTCTAGGTGTTTTTCAAACCTATGTGGACTATGTGTAACCTATATGGCCTTCAACTATCATGCTACTGGCACGCGGCTCGAACGGCTCACATGCCGTGAACGTCACAATGTTGTCAACTGTCTGAGAATATGCCAAGGTGTAATAATCGTTACACTTAAGTCATGTGGGGCTACGAGCGCTGAAGAACCCGTCGAAGTCAAAATTTCCGTACAAACTTATTTTCAAACTCCGAAGATAACTAACAGCCTGGTAAAACTATTCCAGACCTTTCATCTAATCGCGCAGTACTGTAGCCTTGATAGGTATGTACTTACATAATAATATTTAGCTACCTACGTATCTTCCCAGCTCTTGTTTTAAGACAATGGCCACCTCCTGTTCCCGGCAGGTGACCTAGATTCTCTAGTTTAAACTTAACAGTTTACTCAAAGTTGGTCAGAGAGTGATGCCTTCTGATTTCGTTTTATTGTTACTACATGCCAAATTACTTCAAAACCAATTGTTTAACATTGCCAGAGCCAGCGGTGGATTAGGGAGCTCCAGGCGATTCAAGCCTCCCACCTGATCCTTGAGTGATTTTTACCTTATTCAATCTGTACATATTACAAAAAAGACAATTTTCAAACAAGACGTTTTGCCTACCTAGACCATATGCCATAAGAACCATTTGCCACCATGACCTTTTACAACCATGGCATTTTTATAAGTAAGACCATTTGCAATCAAGACATTTTGCAATACAGACTTTTTTCAACCTGGACATTTACCTTATTCGGACGTTTTACAATCACGTCCTTCCGAATCTAACCCAACAAAAACAATGTAAATCATGTGTTTAACCCGCGAAGTAAACATTTAAAACAACGACTTGGTGCGAGTGCGATACAGTGTGAAAAAAATTGTATTAGAAGTTGGCGCTGAACTGAAATGGTGAAAGTCGTACCTACTCAATATACCCGAGTGGAATCCGTTCAGACGTTAGAGCGTGACAGATTAACATACATCCACACATCTACACTCACGAATTTCGCATTCAGTAAAATTAACTTATAACTAGAACTAAATTAATCAAGAGATTTACTAATGACTAATAAACCACTCACTAAATGAGTAGGGTCCACTGACCCTCTTAGTGAGAAGGGGTATCACAGATTAGTTCCACTTAGGAAGGTACATTAACCTCTAAGTAGGCACGGATTTTCGGGCGTCATCAAATCAGCAATGAGGTTGTGATTTTTTAATACTTTTACAGTGAAATCTAATATTATGATAAATCACATCTAAACTAAAGCCTAAGTTACTTTTAACTCGGTAATAAAGTTTACGCCGAAGCGGGAACGGAAACCTAATTTCACGTAAGCGGAGCCCCGAGCGCTATTTAGTGTAAAATAAATAAATTATGAAATCCATTTTATTAAAAATGATTGATCAAAAGCTATAATGCTTCTACAGGAAATTTAAAGGTTCTGGCTCCGAACAGACTCTCGAAACGACAGTAGATAAATAACTTTAAGGATAATTATTACAAAAATTAATGTAATACTGTCATGTCTCCGGTTCCGGTATATTGATTTCCTCTCTTGAAATGGTGCTGTACTTATAAAAAATAAAAGTTCTCGCAAACGAATTGGATTCATTTATTTTTTTATAAGCTTTTATTAGGTCGTCGTGTATGTAACTAACAATGTAATGGAATCTAAGGATACTAATCTAACCATCTTCCAAGGATTGTAACGTCATGAAAATTGGCAGAAGTATGTAGTTCTGATGACAATACAATAATATGGTACGGTCAAACTGATATGATGATGGAGCCGGAAGATAGGCACTGAAACTTCGATGGAAAAAGTGGAATCTAAGGTAGCTAATTTAACAAGCTTCCAAGGATCGTAGCGTCATGAAAATTGGAAGCTGTATGTAGTTCTGATGACAATACAATAATATAATTATGGTACTGTCGAACTGATCTGATGATGGAGCCGGAAGATATGCACTGAAACTTCATGATGGAATATCGTATTATATCTGTTTTTGGATTCGTCAGAAAAGTCTTGTAATGAACTTTGACCAGGCTTAGGTTTCAAGGTTATAACAAACCTTTTTTTAATTGACTTGTAAAACTATGCAATGAAATCTCAGATAACTAATTTAAGCATCTTCCAAGGATCGTAGCGTCATGAAAATTGGCAGATGTTTGTAGTTCTTATAACAATACAATAATATGGTGCTGTCAAACTGATCTGATGATGGAGTCGTAAGATATGAACTGTAACTTCATGATTGAACATCGTATCATAGCTGTGTTTGTATTTGTTAGAAAAGTCGTGTAATGAGCTTAGACCACGATTAGGGTTTAAGGTTATAACAAACCAGTTATATATTGAAGTTAATATTGACTGTAAATATTGAGTGTAAATATTTGACATAGGTAAAAATGTAGAGTTCTTGTTCGAGAACGAGATATCTTTGGTTACCGTTAAAAACCCGCTTGGGGATGGGGATACGTTTGTATTCCTATTACGTGATTACTACATATTGTACTAAATATCTCGGAATGCCGAAACTTTAAGGACCTACCAATGAATTATCTAATAGAGATCCGTAACGGTAATAGGTTTGCTGCTATTACGCGGGCGTCACGAAAAACTGGCAAAAGTGGGTGTTGAAAATGCGTAGACGTGATTAACTACTTTACTTTTCCAGTAAGTATGTTATGTATTTCAATTAAAGCCTATCATCGTTAATACATTTCCGAAATTAAAAATGATATTAATAATAGTAAAAGTCACAATAGATATATTAAAGCGTGATAGTGTAAATTAATTCTTCTATACTTCCGAAAAGCTTTCGAAACTTTGGAGTTCCACCAGCTGCTTCAGGCCATGGAGGAGTGTGGAATTGCGGGGCCACTAAATAGGTGGTTTCGAGCATATCTGCAAGGTCGAACACTGCAGACCCTTATTGACGGCGTCAGCGGGCGGTCTTTGAATGTCACCTGCGGCGTGCCGACCGGCTCGGTGTTTGACCCTATCGGCTATATAGTTCATGTAAACAGTATGTGCAATGTAGTGCAAAACAGCAGTGTATACATGTACGCAGACGATACTTGTTTATTATATTGTGACAAAGATATTAACGTTATAGAAAGTAAAATACAGGAGGACCTCACAAATACACTCGAGAGCAATGAATCCGGGTCACTTAAAGAATCCTAAAAATCTCGGAAACTAAAAATGCTAGGTTAATGCAATAAATTGTATTTAATAGACAATGTAATACTCCTTAAATGAAGGTATTAAAACTTCTTAGTTATTGTAAAGTTATATCATAAAAAAATCAAATTTGAAAAAGGGCCACTTTCGAAGATGGAACTACGAAATTACAGCATTTGGTGTTGCTTTTGTTTGTAATCTGTCATTTATGTGGGTACATAAACCATGTTGATAGTGCTCTATATTCATTAATCAAGCTGAAATTATGTCGCTTACGCCTGAAGAATGCACCAGAATACTTACAATGCTGGAAACCGGCCGGAGTCAGCGCGATACAGCCAGGACTGTCGGTGTGTCGCTGTCAACAGTACAAAGAGTTCTCCGACGTTACGAAGAAACTGGTTCTAACCTACGCAGACCAGGAACGGGCAGAACCAGGTGTACCACAGCACGAGAAGACCGATACTTGGTGAACACCATGCTTCGAAATCGCTTTCTCACAGGAACTGAACTCACCAATCAGTTTCGACGCCTCGGAGGAAGTAACCCAAGTGCATGGACAGTAAGACGTCGGCTTGCTGAATCTAACTTAAAACCCCTTAGACCTGCAAACGGCCCTAAACTGGAGCGTGGGCATCGTATTTCGAGACTAAGGTATGCCCAGAGCCACGTAAATTGGAGTATTGAAGATTGGTCAAAAGTTATGTTCTCCGACGAATCAAAATTTATGCTCTACAAGCACGATGGAAGACACAGAGTGTATCGAAGACCAGGGGAAAGATTCAAGCAAGCATGCATCGAAGAAAAAGTAGCCTACGGTGGTGGGTCTGTACTTGTGTGGGCCGGAATTTCTTCTGAAAGTCGCACAGAGCTGGTGATCATAGAAAACGGCTCTTTAACTAGCGTAAGATATGTGGAAGAAATCCTCAATGATCACGTTGGTCCATTTATGGTCAATTTAGGTGAGGATGCTATATTTATGCATGACAATGCCCGACCTCATACAGGTAGGATTGTGAATGACTACCTTCAAGAGATGAACATTACTCGTATGGAGTGGCCAGCGCGCAGCCCGGATATCAACCCGATCGAGCATGCTTGGGACGAGCTAGGCAGATGCGTAAAACAACGAAACCCTCCCCCAATCACGCTTCGTGAGCTCAAAATTGCTCTCACAGAGGAATGGGAGAATATTCCCCAAAATCGTATAAGGAACTTGGTGTACAGCATGCCAAACCGCGTAAACGCAGTAATGGAAGCACGAGGAGGCAATACGAAGTATTAAAATTCAAGAAAATCGTAATAAAGTTCAAAAATTTCATGTTTCCTATTTTTGTTTTAAGGAGAGATCAGCAGTTTTTTCTTTATGTAATTTTGTGTTAATAAAATGTATGGTGACTCATATTTTTTTTACTTTCATTTAAGGAGTATTACATTGTCTATTAAATGCAATTTATTGCATTAACCTATCATTTTTAGTTTCCGAGATTTTTAACATTCTTTAAGTGACCCGGATTCATTGCTCTCGAGTGTATTATCAAGTGGGCGCACGATAACGGTATTGTTATTAACTTAAAGAAAACTAAATGTATGCACATTTACTCTCCGTATGTTAAGTATCCAGTCCGAGCGCCGCGTGTGGTGGGACATAGTTATGATTGTTTACATAACTTGAGCGCGGCGTGCGCGTGCGCGGGCATCGAGGTGGTCAGTGAGTATAGGTACCTGGGACTTACAGTAGACTCCGCCTTCTCGTGGAAGACACATATCACAACGCTTAGCGATAAACTAAGGGCAGTGCTTGTGAAATTTTACCATCTTAGGTTAGTCCTGGATAGGGGGACTCTGTATACAGTCTATTATGCGCTGGTTGACTCGATGCTTGCATACGGGCTTACTATCTATGGACGTACATTTATATCATATTTAGATAAAATCAAGGCACTACAAATTCGGTTTATGAAATTATTGGTAGACGAAAATACTAAACGTCGCTGTAAGCGTACTGATTACGAACAGCTGTTCAGTGAATGTAAAATGCTCCCTATTCATGAGTTCATAAAGCTTCTTTTGGCAACAGAACAGTATTGTAGTGACGAGTTTAAGGTTTATAAGTCGCGTCCGGGGAGAACTAATACTAACAAGTTTCTAAAACCTAGTTGTAAGAACTATTTTGGGGAAAGAAAAAGAGGCTATATGGTGCCTCATATATTTAATAAGTTGCCATCAGTTTTGTTGACTAGGAGTGTCACAAAAAGAACATTAAAAAATAAAACCAAAAGGTTTCTGTTGGATTGTTTGAACGTCTAGATAATGATAATGATTTGGTGATACTTATGCCTGTAAAGGGTAGCAGTGTGTTAAGCAGGATTGTACCTAATACATAATGACTTTGTACTTTATTTTGGGACTTTGAGGTAGATAGATATATAAGTTCAAAACCTAAGTAGGTACCTTGCGATGGTTTGAATGGAAATTAAAATAGATTAAATAATTATGTACTTACAGTAAATTAAATTTCATAAAATGTCAATGTGTTTTAAAATTTAAAATATACAAATTACAAGGAATAAGAATGAATTACGTACAATCAATTAAAATAATTTTCTATGTAAGGATGAATATTTGTATTTGTTGAAATACAATAAATTAAATTCATTATAATGTCAAGATATTGTAAAAAAAAAAAAAAAAAAAAAAAAAAATAATTAATAAACAAATTAATATATAAATTATAATGAAAATGGAATAATTTATATGTATAGATACAATGGTGAAGTTATAGATGAATGATGGTAGGTAGTAGATAAATGTTCACGGACATTTGTTTGTTATTGTTGTTTGTTTGTAGTTTCACTATTGTTATAATTAAAATGAATGTCTAGGAAATTAATATTTGTAATGTTGCTAATTCAGGTTTATGAGTGTGCATGTGTAAATATAATTATTTATTGAATTAAATAATGTATAAATTTAGTAGGTACCGAAGACAATTTATGTTAGATCAATCTACTTGTTAAATCAAGGGAGCTGCATCTGCCAACAAACTGCAATGCAGTTTGGCAGAGGTAAGGTTTTAAAAGATGTAATTGTTTTATGTGAATAAATGCTTTTATTATTTATTATTATTATTAATAGTTTAAAAACACGAGAAAAACACGCTTTTATAAAATGTGACCATATCCTTAATCTGACAAGACTTCATGCAGCTTCCGCCAGGAAAGTCTTTCCTGTTCCAGCGCCCCACGCTTTTGCAATCAAAAATTATATCTAAAAGCACATAGTTTACACTTCAGCCCAGAAATAGAGGCAACTTGAACGATCCATAATTTATTTTTGGGTTTTTTCGTGCATTATAAAAGCGTATTTTCTAGAGTTTTTTAAACCATTTATTTATATGAAGAAATAATGAGTTACAAAAATATAATCTAATGTACGTTACGTTGCTTTGTAAATACATAAAATGAATATGAATATTACACTTTTCTGGAACTTATTCCCGGTATAAAAACTAGTCCATGTGTTTATTATTCTAGAGTAGAATAATCTATCCCTGTATAAATTTTTTACCAGATCGGTTTGGCCGTTAGAGCGTGAAAGAGCAACACATGGGGTTCTTCAAAAGGGGTCTCAGAAGGTTTTTGCAGGACCGGCAGCGCGAGTGTGGCACCTCTGGTGTTGCAAAAATTCATAGGCTGCGGGACCACCGGTCCTTCTGGTGGGCCGCATGCTTGTCTGCCACCTTAGTGGTTTAAAAAAAAACATATCCACACATTCAAACTCATAAACTTTCACATTTGTTTTCATAATACTATACTAACGTGTGGAAAATCCGTCATGGATGGCTTTTATGTGGCTTTCACCGAATAAAAAGCACACGTTTCCTACCTACTGCCTACGGTTGGTAGCCCCGGGTAAGCCCTCGAAAGGATGACCCAGGAGGTAAAAGTAATCGATTTACATTTATTTTGTTTTCGGCAATTAAAACGCCCAGCAAATTATTCGCAATCGTTTTGGAATTAGAACGAATGTTATGAAAAGCCTTAATTGTGCCACCGAATGGAATATAAAATCACCACGTTTGAATGTAATTTTCATTTTCCTGATTTTAATCTATTTTGATATCAAAATGGTCCTTATTTTCGAAGATTATTTTGTTTTCATTTTAAGAGTCTTCTTTTCTCTTCTATTTAATTATGAGAATGTCCAACAATATTTATTTATATATAATAGACTTTTAAAGCCTATTATCATGATATCAATCATCCGACGCCTAGCATTTATACCTAGTTATGCATCAATCTCTATTATAATAAAATCTTAGAGGTGAAAAAGTCTGCACAATAAAATATTTTCCCAAAAACCGATTCCTGCCTGCTTGCAGCCTGCTATTTTTAAGTTATTCCTTTTTAGAGTTCCGTACCCAAAGGGTTAAATCGGGACCCTATTAATGAAACTTCGTTGTCCATCTGTCTGTTTGACTGTCTGTCTGTCATGTGGCTGTGGAAGTTGAAGCATGATAGCTAGAGAGCTGAAATTTTCACATATGAATTATTTATACAAATATATACTAAAATCTTCACGCCAAATCCCTTGCTGGGTAGGCAGAAAGAACCGAGCGCCACACGCTCATATACACATACATATAAAATTAGAAAAAGGGGGATTAAGGCCCATACAACAAACGTGATATTTAGCCCGTAGTCAGGCTCGCACTTGGCCAGTTTTTTACTTAACATGGAATAGTCGCCCTCTTCAGTTTTGTATTTTTGAAATGATTAGAACTATTTATATTGAATATACATCACATAAACTATCGGAGCCAGTCATAAGAGCAGAGGAAGGCGGCAGTTATTGGGAAATACACAGACAAAATGAAACTATTCAATATGTTTATTGCTTCCCGATTCCAACAGAAGTGTACCTACTGTCTCAATATGAATTGCGTTGCCGTATCAGCCAATACACTATTACCTATGGGACAGTCTGTGCCTCAATATGATACTGAAATTCCGATGTGAAATGTGGTCCATACAGTCAGAATGGAATCTGTGGAGGTTATTTGTTTTACTAAATATCTATAATATCATCTCAACAGCTTACATCTCTTTCTCCTCTCATTCTTTTTTGTAAAATTTTTTTTTCACTATTTTTAGTGACATGTAGATGAAAATCCATCTATCTAGGTGTAAAGTTCTCGACAGTACAAATTAATGAAGCCCAAACACAAGGTAACTGCTGTATATCGTTAAGGAAATCTCTTTACTGTCTTTCGACCATCAGACCAGACGTCTCAGACCTTCATTAAGTTGTACTACTTTAAAGCCCTTAATAATAAACAATTACAAACGCCCTAGATGCCTCTACAATTTTTAAAAGTTCCCTTCGATTTCTCCAGGGTGCCATCAGCAGATTCCGACTTCCTTAAAATGGGACCACCTTGGGAGTATCTATTAACAATCAAAAAAAAAATTTCAAATCGGTCCATAAACGACGGAGTTCTGCGCGAACAAGCATAAAAAAAATATATACGGTCGAATTGAGTAACCTTCTTCTTTTTTGAAGTCGGTTAAAACGATACAAAAGTTGCTAGACTTGAACTGTCTAAATTAGGGATTCAAATATTTGCTCAATTCATGATAGGTACCTATTAATTACGTGTATAATGATAAATACTAACAACCACATTTTTCATTACGGCTGTATAACCGTAATTTTTAGGGTTTCGTAGCCAAATGACAAAAACGGAACCCTTATAGATTCGTCATGTCTGTCTGTCTGTCTGTCTGTCAGTCCGTGTGTCACAGCCACTTTTCTCCGAAGCTATAAGGCCTATGATATTGAAACTTGGTAACTAGATGTATTCTGTGAACCGCATTAAAATTCTTATATAAAACTAGAAAAAATGCAGTAAATTTTGGGGGTCCCCATACTCAGAACTGAAACTCAAAAACTTTTTTTTCATCATATCCATACGTGTGGGGTATCTATAGACAGGTCTTCAAAAATGCTATTGTGGTTCCTAAAATAATTTTTTTCTACAGTAAATAGTTTGCGCAAGAGACACTTCCAAAGTGGAAAAATGTGTGCCCCCCCCCCCTTTAACTTCTAAACTAAGAGAATGATAAATCTAAAAAAAATGTATGATGTACTTTGCCATATAAACTACCAACGAAAATTAGTTTGAACGAGATAGAGCTGGTAGTTTTTTTTTAATACGTCATAAACCGCAATTTTCGGTAAGAAAAAACACTACCACTGCGAACGTGTTAAAACATCAATCCAAGTTACAACGGACTATAAGAAATTTTATATTATGTTACATGCTAAAATAAAAAATAAAAAATACTACTCTACGAAACCCTTCATGGGCGAGTCCAACTCGCACATGGCCGGTTTTTCAACATAAAGTAGAATAACAGCTCGCAATAAACATACGTCATCGTGAGCTGGAAGAACTATAAGTATTCCCTTGAAAGAATTATATTACTGATGCGCACAGTCTCGAGATTCTAAGATTAAACTATTTTCAAATGAATCCGAAAGTAGGTTTATAAATAGTTTTTGCTTTGGGTAAAATTGGTTTGTAAGTTTTACAAAAAAAAGGCTCATGCTAAGGATTATCATAATATATGTTTAACTAGTGGAGAGATCATGAAGACACATTTTGTTTCCCGAGAAATACCTATGATCTAAGAATGAAGACGAAATCACGGGTAATACAGAGCTAAATTTCGCGTGTTATTGCTTGTGATAACTTGAAAGGAATCTTTTTACGACTTCGGAAATGAGTGCCGTTGACAAAAGCTTGATTCTTCATAGAAATTGAACAACACAAGCGAGACTGATATAATATTTGACGAAATTTGACGCACTTCAATTTGATTATTTTCACGATCATCATTCGACGTTTATCGTCGCGTCACTCTGTGATTTTCACCGAGTGACAATACATCGGCAGCCTTATTACGTATGTTACAATGGGCAAGCGACAGCGATAATCTCGCGGAAATCGCGCGATAATTGCTGTGTGATGACTGTTTCGTATTACGTATCAACGATCGTTTTGCCATAGCCAACTAGCGACGGTGCTGCCTCTGTAGGACAATCAGTAAATTAAAAAGTGTATTTGTGCCATACTGCGGCAGCGATCTGGCGATAATTTCGTATTACGTATCGTTTTTGACAACCTCCAGGCAGCCATTTCGATATTTTATTAGTGTATGTGTGTACTGAGAGACCACTTTCATTTTTTGCGGATTTTTGCAGTTTAACTAACAATAGTGCTGCGAGCACGTGTTCGGACGCGCTTTCTAACCGATCACTAAGCTTTACAAATATTTTCGCAAATTTTACTACGCACTATTGTTAGTTAAACTGCAAAAATCCGAAAAAATAAAAGTGGTCTCTCAGCACGCACATACACTAATGAAATGCCCAACAGATGTGACAGTTCCCAGTTTTCAGTGATCGCCACATAATTGTTTATGGCGCTAGTTTCGTAGTGATAAGTGCGACGTAGCGATTAGCGAACGATTCGCTATAGAATTTAACATAATACCATTTTTTCAGCCACCAGCGATAAATCGTGCGATGATTGCGCAATGATTGCGCGACTATCGCTGATCGCTGTTTTATACGTAATCAGCCTGCGGGTCACACAGGGTCACACTGTGATTGGTGGAGAGAAATATTATATTCTCATCGAGTTCATTCATTTATTCCGATTGCCGTGACGGAGTTGACAGCAATAGAATTGATGTCACCAATTGCTAAGCTGGAGATCCCTAATTTGTTAAGTAATATACCTTTTACATGTTCTTTACTTCTTTATATGATAATGACTAATGTTATTTGTCATCTATTCTAAGCAACTAACAATTTTATTTTTTTTAAAGAGCCCGTGTTCTATGACTAAATACCTCAAGCTCATCTCTCTCACCTGAGAGTCGAACTGTTGTTATGCTTAGCAGTCGGTGATATCAGTCCTGTGCAACTGCGAAGCAATGCTAGTTGCCGTCAACTGTGTCACAAAAGTTAAACCAATAGCGACGACTCTCACATACCTTTATTACGCAATTTTTTGTTTGCAAATGTATCAATAATTCAAAGATAGGATAAAATAACTTAAGAACAGCAGAACTGAAACAACGTTGAAAAAATGATAATTAGAATAGGAAAATAGCTTTTAAGTATTCAGTGCTCGTAGTCTCCACAATAATCATTTATGGGATACCATTTATTTATGACTTAGCTACATAGTTACACGTATAACTCTGAAATTAATACCCGACATAAAGTTATAACCCTCGAATTGTTACTCGCTAATCTCACCTAAGCAAACTAAGGCCCGGTGTACATTGAAGGTATGCCATGGCAAGGTAGTTTAGGCGACGAATAAAAATGAAGATTTACAATATTTTGTTTTAATTTAATATGAAATAAGAACATATAAACAATATAAGATATTATATAATTCAATTCTCAATTTGGGAGGGATAAGTACTGTCTCAATAGATCAGTACTAGACAAAGCAGTCTGTAGTTAGAAGTTACAGTGCTAGTCCCCTTTCTAACTTTGATTTTATGCATTTGCATATTTGCATATTTAGGCCATCCTTAGCGGTAATAGCATATTTCACCGAAAATCTAGTTATGATGCATATTATCCGTAAATTTTCAATATTTTACTGAGTGCAGTGCACGCACCCTGCTTTCCGAAATACGGTAAAAATAATAGTATCATTAACCTGATTAAATTTACTTGTACAACATCAGGTGCGTGCTTATTGACTTGCTCCAGAGATAAGTTTTAGGGTTCCATACCCAATGGACAAAAACGGGTCCTAATAATGAGACTGCCTTGCCCGTTTGGCCGCCTGTCTGTCTCCAGGCTTTAGCTCATAAACCGTGATGCTGGAGAGTTGAAATTCACGAGTGCCGTACCACTATTGTGCGCCAGGCCTTATACGTCTTGTAAAGGCCCTTAACTATACGACTGACGCCACGGGTGCGTAATGTAATATACCATTAGGTGCTTATTCGATACTCGTTGTACTCCGAGACTTCGCCCGCGTTTTACCTACTTAGAACTCCCGTTACAGCCAACACCTTAAACCCATTTTTTAAGTCAGCCTATTTTGTTGACATTCATGTTTTCTATTGGTACATGAATTTTCATAATCCAGTACCCATATGTCGAGTTGATCTCTTAAAACCTCCCTAGGTGAGGCCGCAGTGGTAGCCGTAAATCTGTGTTGGGAGTCCTGAGGATATCCATACTCGTTGGTAGGAGTCCGGCATAGCATCCCTGTAGGATTCCTCACGTTAAAAAAAACTTCTTAAAACCTTAAAAACTGTACTTCTTTATACATAATACTAGCGGTACCCTGCCACGCTTCGCTGTGACTTTTTTATGGTGGTTTTATGTGCCTATGAGAAATGAGTAACAAACTAAATGATGGGTACATTTAAAAAAAAAATGTGTGCGTGAACTATTGTACACACGTAAGAAGTGAAACTTCTTCATGACCTTATTTTTCGAAAGAAATATCATAGGAGTTAGTAGTAGTCCAATAGTTCAAAAGTACAAAGTACAAAACTACAAAGTCTAAAATTCTAAAAGTCCAAAACTCCAAAACTCCAAAACTCCAAAACTCCAAAACTCCAAAACTCCAAAACTCCAAAACTCCAAAACTCCAAAACTCCAAAACTTCAAAACTCCAAAACTCCAAAACTCCAAAACTCCAAAACTCCAAAACTCCAAAACTCCAAAACTCCAAAACTCCAAAACTCCAAAACTCCAAAACTCCAAAACTCCAAAACTCCAAAACTCTAAAACTCTAAAACTCTAAAACTCTAAAACTCTAAAACTCTAAAACTCTAAAACTCTAAAACTCTAAAACTCTAAAACTCTAAAACTCTAAAACTCTAAAACTCTAAAACTCTAAAACTCTAAAACTCTAAAACTCTAAAACTCTAAAACTCTAAAACTCGAAAACTCTAAAACTCTAAAACTCTAAAACTCTAAAACTCTAAAACTCTAAAACTCTAAAACTCTAAAACTCTAAAACGCTAAAACTCTAAAACTCTAAAACTCTAAAACTCTAAAACTCTAAAACTCTAAAACTCCAAAACTCCAACTCCAAAATGTCAAACGCCCAAAACTCGAAAAGTCCAAAAGTACAAAAGTCCAAAAGTCCAATAGTCCAAAAGTCCAAAAGTCCAAAGTCCAAAAGTCCATAACTCCAAAGTCTAAAAGTCTAAAATTCTAAAAGTCCAAAACTTCAAAACTCCAAAACTCCAAAATTCAAAAAGTCTAAAGTTCAAAACTCCAAAATTCCGAATGTCCAAAAAGTTCAAAAATAACGTGCAAAACATATCTGACCTCTTTATTAGGTAAGTACCTACTCTCTTTTATTATTCTGAATGCAAGAAGGCCGCAATCAAACTTCTCTTAAAAAACATCAATCTGGTAGGTACCTTCTAAATAGGTTGTTTATAATATTTTGTTCTGAAGCTGGCAGAATATAATTTAAAAAAGCGACCAACGCCATCTATTGGTAAAATCACTTTTTAAAGCTACTTTATTCTTAATGCTGTTATGATAAAAGTGTATAAAGTAGCCTAAAACCATCTCTGAATCCTATTGTATATCGTGTCCAATTTTGAGCTCAATCGATTCAGTAAATTTTGAGTTTTTAATAGATACACAAACGCACACAACATTTTTATATATATAGATTAGTAGATAAATGAGTTCTTTAAGGCCTACTGCTCTTTTAGAAGTTTCAATTAGTATACGCAAGACCTTTCTATTCCCAAATAGTTTCATAATAGTATACTGTCGCATTATGCCACTCGATTTTGAAATACAGTGGTACATACATACATACATACATATAGACACGTCCTTATCCCCGAAGGGGTAGGCAGAGGCATAGTATACGCCCACATATCACACGTAATAGGTGGTGAGCCTATTGCCGTGTTGAAATGGACAGGCGCAGGTTGTGACTGCCTGCTGTTGAAATTTTTCAAGCCGCCCCATAAAGGCCTTCAACTTGGCTTAGCGACTGCCATTTTACTGGAAACCGAGACCAACGGCTTAACGTGCTTTCTGAAGCACGGAAACGCTCAAATAAATGTCACAAAGTGGTCACATATTAACTGTATAAATAACTAGCGGACGTCACGCGGTTTTACCCGCGTAGTTCCCGTTCCCGTGGGAATACGGGAATAAAATATAGCCTATGTTCACCGCAAAGAGTGTAGCTTCCCAATAGTGAAAGAATTTTTCAAATCGGTAACGTAGTTCTGGAGCCTATTCGTTACAAACAAAAATACAAATCTTCCCTCTTTATAATATTTGTATAGACTAATTAACATTTACATGAATACTTATAGTTGTTCAACAAGGGATAATGAAATATTGAGTTTGAGTACCTATTTGACAGCTGTTCCACCGGAAACTTGACATTGGCGGACTTGTGGTAACCCCTCCACAAATGCTATAAACCAAAAGTTGAAGTTGTGAAAATGAAAACCACCAAACAGTTTAGCTAAAATAACTAAGGGAAATTGCTAAATCTGGGCCAAAACCCAAAGTTAAATTAAATCTAAGTATACTATGAAAAAGAAGATTACAAAAAGTGGCCAAGTGCGAATTGTTTATATGAGTCTCTCTCTTAAAAATTTTATATCTGAGTTTTGTATGTTTTGTTATAGTGGCAACAGAAATAAATAATCTATAGTCATCACGGTTCGTAAGATACAGCTTCGTGACGAATAGACCGAAAGGCAGACGAACAGTGAAGTCTGTGTAATAGGCAGGACCCTAATATATTTTTATCTTTTGCTAACGAAACCCTAAAAAATTATAGAGGCAACCTATTTTCGACACTGTTCAATATACACACGAATCAAACTGTAAACTTCTACACAAAAAGGCTGAACGCGTACTCGCATACTGAATAGCAAAACTAGACAGAGCGTAAGGAATTTCTATAAGATTCAGCTATGTGGCGGATTTGTCTCTTGAGAATTTGTTCGTAAAAATAGATCCCTCCTCAGGGCAATAGTGATTTTATAGATAGATTGAACATTCTATAGTAATCCTTTCACACATATCCAGTCTGATCTAAGTACAGATTGTGAAATTAGGCTTGTGTTTTAGTAAATAAATGTGTATTATACTAGAATCTGCGCGCAACGAGTAGAATCCGAAATATTGTCAAAGAATATGGAAAATGTCAGATTTCAAGTAAAGCGTATCGAAAAGGTTCAAAAATTCGTTCCGAAATCTGTCGTTTTCCATTTTATTTGACAAGGATTTCGGATTCTACTGGTTGCGCGCCAATGTAATGTATTTTTGTGTAGGGTGCGTTGTAAGCATTAAGGAAGTAGGTAATCTTCATCAAGGGGCCCCAGAGATTGATGTAACTCCGGAGACTAAGAGACTATTGCTTTTATTTCAAGAGTGCTTCGGGCCTGGTGTCCCTCAGAATATTAGTGTTCTTAATTCAGAATTCTTTCTTAAATTATTAGGGTAGACGAAGACACGGCTAGATTCATACTGTAAAACTTACATACATTATACATTTGATGACGCCTTTTAATCCCCGAAGGGGTAGGCAGAGGCATATTTTATGCCCATATTTCACCTTTTAACGTTTTGTCCCACATAATAAATAGGTGGTGAACCGTATTGCTGTGTTGATATGGTTATTAAAATTTTGGTACTGTTGAAATTTTTCAAGCCGCCCATAGGACCTCAACTTGTCTTAACGACTATAATTTTACTAACAACCGAGACAAACTGCTTAACGTGCCTTCCGAAGCACGGAAACGCTCGAAAATAAATATCACAAAGTGGTTACGTGATGGTCCTTATTGCAGTGATCGTTTACAGAACACTGAGTCCACGGGCACGAGCACTTAAAGTAAAATAAAAATCAAAATCTTACTAATATTATAAATACGAAAGTTTGTGAGTGTGGATGTTTGTTACTCTTTCACGCTCGAACGGCTACCCGGTCCGGTGTGAAAAATGGGCGTATAGTATGCTTCTGCCTACCCCTTCGGGGGTAAAGGCGTGACTATATGTATGTATGTTTGTATGCATTGGGGTACTCTGGGGCCCTACTGAGATCTTCGGCATCAAAATCGGCCTCACCTACAAGTGGGGACGAGGTCATGGCGAAGAAAAGGATCATGCGCAAAAATGCCCTGCAGCGACCGTCTGGATGCTAAAGCAAAGATTAATCTTTGCTTTAGCATCCAGACGCAAAGCTAAATGCTAAAGCAAAGATTAATCTTTGCTTTAGCATCCAGATGTAGGTGAGACCGATTTGGGTACCTAACCTAATGAAAAGAAAACATACAGAGAGGCAACACCCTGCCCCCCCCCCCCCTAAGCAAGCTTCCCCACCCCACCACAGCTGTCTTATAGTTGGAGGGGAAATTTTGAGGAAACGGTTTTGACGAGTTTCCGCCTACTACCAGATCGACCTTACTGTGGATACAGTAAGGTCGATCACCCTCCTAACATGATAAAAATTGGTGTAGACCTACGTCCAGCAATGGACTGTGACTGATTTAATTAATTTCAACAGTAAAGCGCTATAGGAGGAAGGTATAATTATCTTATCACTCACAAGAATTTTGAACAGGAGCGGAACAAATGATTGCTAATAGATTACCTACTATTGTTAATAGAAAACCTACTCTGATAGGTACTCAAAGTAAAAACTTACCTCTACTCTATTTGCACCAAATTCATACCTCTTAGGGTATTCATCTGGAAACGATTAACCCTAACCAACCGGATAGGTTTATAAAGCTTAACCTTTATAGTATTAGGATAGGTAAAAGCAAACTCTTTGTAAATTAAAAGGCCTTGATCCCCAACCCCTGTTACTGAACTCCCTTAGTTGAGCTGAACTTTCAGTCTTTTGAATATTATACGCCTTTTTTTTGTCCGAAAAATGGCGTATAATAAATTTAAAAAACTTATAAAATTTAAATTGTGCCTGAAAGCTTATTATAGCATTAAAGACTTTCTAAAAGACCAGTCTGCCTGGCAATGACACGAATTGCTCCTTTTTACAGAATACAAAAAGACTGTATTAGATTCTAAGATGAATTTTGGGAGGGACCGGACTGAGTTTCAATATTTAGACAAACATTAATATTTATTTTTTCTAATTTCAAAGGGAATAAGTTTTATTTTATTTTTTTATAAAGACTGAAAGTATCCATCAAGCAATGAAAAGCTAATTGTATGTAAAAGATCGAGTTGGCTTGTAGCCATAATCTCTTAAGTCTTGTATCGATTATGCGCCCCGGGTATAATAAAACGGTTTAGCATAATGATATCTTTAATCCGACAAAAGATTTGTTATTTTAAGGCATCTTTTTCCTCCTTTAATTTAAAAATACTATATTTAAAAGTTTCCGTTCTCGGAAAGCGGCTCATTAATTATGTGGAGAAAATTATAGTTCATGTCGAACTTAACATTAACATTGTTCATTTGAACTTCACATTGTTCATCATGTACTTAGTAGTTTTTCATCTGTTTGACACCTGTAGAGATTGTCATAATGGATGTGTAACATTTGTACTGACTATTGAAATTTTAGTTTGGATAAAATAATATAAAACTGCTTCTCTTTGAAATTCTACATTTTGCCATTCTATGGATTGTAGATTGGTTAAAGATACTCTCCGGTATATAGTGTCCGTTGATGGCAATATACTCGTTCCTTATTAAATGGGCTCAACCACTGGCAAAGTGTTGGTATGTGATTCTCCTCATGTCTTAAGGGTCTACCCGACGCTAAATGGTTGAAAGATGAAAAAAAATAGGCATAGCATCCACGAAGGATTTTCTTCACGCTAAAAAAAAAGTTACTGCCAACTGGGACCAACGGCTAAGCACGGTTTCAGAAGCACAAAGCCGACCTCAAATAGAAATGTCATAAATTCACCCACCCGCAGGCTGATTACGTATAAAACAGCGATCAGCGATAATCGCACAATCATTGCGCAATCATCGCACGATTTATCGCTGGTGGCGGAAAAAATGGTATTACGTTAAATTCTATAGCGAATCGTTCGCTAATCGCTACGTCGCACTTATCACTACGAAACTAGCGCCATAAACAATTACGTGGCGATCACTGAAAACTGGGAACTGTCACATCTGTTGGGCATTTCATTAGTGTATGTGTGTGCTGAGAGACCACTTTTATTTTTTCAGATTTTTGCAGTTTAACTAACAATAGTGCATAGTAAAATTTGCGAAAATATTTGTAAAGCTTAGTGATCGGTTAGAAAGCGCGTCCGAACACGTGCTCGCAGCACTATTGTTAGTTAAACTGCAAAAATCCGCAAAAAATGAAAGTGGTCTCTCAGTACACACATACACTAATAAAATATCGAAATCGCTGCCTGGAGGTTGTCAAGAACGATACGTAATACAAAATTATCGCCAGATCGCTGCCGCTGTATAGCACAAATGCACTTTTTAATTTACTGATTGTCCTACAGAGGCAGCACCGGCGCTAGTTGGCTATGGCAAAACGATCGTTGATACGTAATACGAAACAGTCAACAAACAGCGATTATCGCGCGATTTCCGCGAGATTATCGCTGTCGCTTGCCTATTGTAACATACGTAATAAGCCTGCCGGTCACCCATCTGAGGACCAGCCATAGCGAAAGTTGAGTAAAGCAGTGATCATTCAGAAAACTGAGTCGGCGGAGCTGCAAATGACAATGTAGATTGATACAAGTTGTTAATTTACTGTGCCCGAATAGGGGATACCTAAAAAAGTAACTACATAAGATATTTAGTATGTAATCTACGGTTTTGAAAACTAATAACCATACTATTTTGCCCTTATAGTAATTTCAAAGACAAAAGGACCCCTAAAAATCTTGTACGTGTATGGACGGTCACGGTCTAATTAGCTAGAAAGGTTAGGTGGCTATAATTAAGGGTGACAATGTGCCGCTACAGAAGCGAACAATATTGAAAGGGTGTTTATTATACCGTGCCTACAAAAGTTATACATAATTATCTTCTTTCATTATAGACTATAATTAATTATATAGGAAGGTACTTTTCACTTACTTACTCTGGCGCAAACTATGTAGATGCACTGTTTTGAAAGTTTCTCATAGATGTATAGCCAAAATAGAATCAGTTCCGTTCTAGAACGACACACATATAAAAGTTGTCATCCGATGTCTCCCATCCTACACAAGAGACTTGCATAGTGCAAGTGTTTTAATTAAATCTTTAGCAAGCAATGGTATGTGCTCTGAGGAATTGTAAGATATGATGTCCGCGGCTACGTTCTATCATCGCACCGCTCGCCACAGACAGGGAGTTCATCCTCACAGTCTACGTCCGGAGCGTTCGAGCACGGTAAGATCCGATAGGGGCTTTCTTCCGCACACGCTTAGGTTGTGGGATGATCTCCCTGCCTCAGTTTTCCCAAACGCCTAATTTTCATAAGTTTGTTTGCCAGCTTTGCAGTATAAAAAAATCATATGTTCATAATAATGTTTATCCATATAATATCTTGATTCATATGATTTTTATTTTTCCCATACAAACTTACAACCCCAATACATTCGATCTCACCGCTACCAGACTGACTGCCTGCCAAATCTATTAATTACTAGAGGACGTCACGCGGTTTCACCCGCGTAGTTCCCGTTCCCGTGGGAATACAATATTTTTCCTTCCATAAGAACCTTCTCCTGACAATACCTTACACAACAAAAGAAGAATTAGTGAAATCGGTCCACCCGTTCTGGAATTATGCACTTACCAACACATTTTGCTATTAATTTTTAGGATTTCGTAGCCAAATGGCAAAAACTGAACCCTTATAGATTTGTCATGTCTGTCTGTCTGTCTGTCTGTCCGTCCGTGTGTCACAGCCACTTTTCTCCGAAACTATAACGCCTATGCTATTGAAACTTTGTAACTAGATGTATTCTGTGAACCGCATTAAGATTCTTATATAAAACTAGAAAAAAAGCAGTTAATTTTGGGGGTCCTCATACTCAGAACTGAAACTTGAAATTTTTTTTTCATCAAACCTATCTATAGATATGTCTTCAAAAATGCTATTGAGGTTCCTAAAATATTTTTTCCTTAAGTGAATAGTTTGCGCAAGAGACACTTCCAAAGTGGAAAAATGTGTGCCCCCCTCCCCCCCTCTAACTTCTAAACTAAGAGAATGATAAATCAAAAAAAAATATGATGTACATTGCCAGAAAAACTACCAACGAAAATTGGTTTGAACAAGATAGAGCTGGTAGTTTTTTTTTAAGACGTCATAAACCGCAATTTTCGGTTAAAAAATCACTACCAGTGAAAAAAAAAGTGGGTAGTCAAGAAAGAAACATACAAAATTTTTAGCTCCTGTATTTAAATTAATATTTATTGATAATATCAGTATTTAGTTCATCTATGTACTATAATAGTGATTAATACTCACTTGTGCTCGCTGTCCAGTGTTATTTTTTAATTTCCATCACATATCCAGACCATATTCACACACACAAAATGGATCTCAAACTGGCCAATGGTCTTGAAGAACTGGCGAAGCTGTTCAGTTCTAAGATGGCAGAGTACGACGAGAAGCTCTTGAAAGTAACATCCGGAACTAGTCCTGTTTCAACCAACGTAGCAAGTCTAGCTAAGGACTTCAAAGACTTCAAAACATTTGCTTGGCGGGCCTTATCCTGTATCAGGTCTCAGGTTGAACTTCTAACCCTGGGATTGGACCGACACGAGACCACAATGAGACGGAAGGTTCTACTGTTTCATGGCATTCCCGAAAGCCCTAATGAAAACTTGCATGAGGCTATACACCATGTTATTTCGTCTGACATGAAGATTCCTGAAGTTGGACTCCAACACCTTAACATTTGTCATAGACTGGGTGGAGCGAAAGGGAAGGTTCGCCCAGTTCTTGTTAGATTCCACGGACTGCAACAGCGTCACCTAGTGTGGGACAGTAAAACTTCCCTTAAAGGTACGAAAATAACTATCTCAGAATTTCTGACCAAGGCACGGCATCATGTCTTCACGGCCGCGAGACAGCACTTCGGCGTGAGGAGTTGTTGGTCGGCTGAGGGCAAGATAGTTATCCTGACTCCGGATAAAACTCGTCGGAAATTGGAATCTATGGCTGAGCTTGACACCGTTATCCGTCAATATCCCTGCCCCATTGCAGAGACCGACAGGTCTTCACAGCCTGTTGTTGCCGCGTCTTCCGGGGCTGGTGAGGCATCCAAACCACTGAAAGCAGGCAAGTCAAGCCGTCGCCGCGTATAAGATTTTGCTTTGGTTCTAGTGATAAACGTCATGTTTCGCCCCATGCATCCTGTCAATTTATATCACTTGTTCTCCTGTTTTGTATCTTGGCCGCTATTGCTTTGTTTACATTCAAGTGACTTTCACTTTTTAGAGACACCATGTTTAAAAATTTGTTTATATATAGGTATACTACCTGAATTGTAAAAATATTAACTGTAAATAATAATATGTGCTTATTCGTATTGAACGTGAAGCATTGGCATTGACATATGACAGTGACACTGACACCCCGTGTCATTTGTGGATGATGCCGGCTCCACACTTTCGCCTTGCATAAAATAGGTAGGGGTGAAGTCAATGACATAACTTTGTAGCCGGGATGCCTGAGGGAATTAAGTTATTGATTTTTTTTTTTTTTTTACACCCGACTCTTTAGAAAGCTTCCTTTGCTGTGTAAAGGTTTTTTTTTTTTTTTTTATGTGTTCTCTATAAATATGTGACGTTATCTTGTGAAAATTTCTGCCACTATCAGCGAGTGAGTGAGCAAGATATTTTTTTTTATTCTTCCGCAGTATATTTATTTATATATATTATTTATTAGTATACATATTTATATTTATTTCATTTCTGAACTATGCATAATACGGACGACCTTTGCAACCTAAACAGCAGCTTTTTTTCTTGTTCTTCTGGCTCCGATAGTTTCCACAGCGTGGATGTTGATTCCTCTGCCTCTCTGACCTTGCACGATCATCTCTCCTCTTTATCTTCAAACCATCCCAAGAATCTTAATATAGCGCATATTAATGCACAGAGTGTTAAAGGCCACTACTCCGATTTTCTGGCGTCTTTTAGCAACTCCTCTCTTGATGCTATCCTTATATCTGAAACATTTCTTAAGCCATCCATTCCATCTACAATGGTCTCACTTCCAGGCTATGTTTTAATTCGAAACGATAGAACTGGTGTAGGCTGTGGCGGTGTAGGAATCTACTTACGTGCTAACATTCCTCATAAGATTGTTAGTGCATCTCCTAATGCCTACACCGAATCAGCTGAACATCTTTTTCTGGAAATTTCTTTACTTCATACTAAACTTCTCCTTGGTGTTTTCTACAGCCCTGATATGCACATAGACTATTTCAACTCTTTTGATAACCTTCTACATGAACTCACTCCTTCCTATAGTCACGTAGTCATAATGGGTGACTTTAACACTTGTTTGGTAAAAAATGACAGCCGCTCTCGTAAATTATTATCGTTATTGTCTGCATATAACCTACATGTTCTACCGCTCTCTACAACTCACCATGCCCGTGATTGCAAACCTTCACTACTTGACCTCATTCTAGTTTCCTCCTCTGACGATGTGGGCTCACATGGTCAGCTGCCTGCTCCGTTTTCCTTACATGACTTACTTTTCGTCTCTTATCGTGTTCGTCCCCCTAAACGTAAGCAACAAATCTGTTTCCTTCGTAATTTCAGGGGTATGAATCTGGAGGCATTGCAAAGAGATGCCGGCTCTGCTGACTGGTCGTTGGTGTTTAACTCCGCTAACGTCAATGAAATGGTCAACATATTCAACACTACAGTTGTTGAGTTATTCGACCGGCATGCCCCGGTTAAACGTGTCCGATTCAAACATTACCCAGCTCCCTGGTTGAACGATTCTATAAAAAACCTAATGGCTCGTAGAGATAGAGCTAAGAGGCGATTTAGGAATAGCCCCTCAGAACAAAATTTTGTAGCTTTTAAGTCTCTGAGGAACCGCTGCAGTCGGATGTGTAGAGATGCAAGAAAACGCCACTTCTACGATTCTCTTAACGGTCGGAGTTCGGCTGACACCTGGAGATTTCTTAGGTCCGTGGGCATAGGCAAATCTCCAGTTTCTGACTCCAAGGAAATCGACACCACTGCTCTAAATAAGCACTTCTCTCAACCGCCGGTCTCCTTGGATGCAGATGTAAAGAGGGCTACCTTGCTCAGACTTTTGGATGGGCCTGTGCACCGGACCTCTCCTTTTCAGTTCGTCTCTGTCTCCGACTCTGACGTTAGGAGATCTCTTCTGTCCATTACTTCAACAGCTTCGGGTTGCGATAGCATCTGCTCAAGGATGATCCTCCCTATTCTCCCTATCATACTTCCGGTCATTACTCATATCTTTAATTTCTCGTTAATCTCTGGTTCCTTTCCTAAGGTTTGGAAGTCAGCGTACGTTGTGCCTCTACCTAAAACAACTAACCCCTGCTTACTGACTGATTATCGACCTATCTCTATACTTCCGTTTCTCTCCAAAGTCCTTGAGCATATTGTTCATCGGCAGCTCTCAGTCTTTCTATCGTCTTCTGACTCCCTCAGCCCCTTTCAGTCAGGATTTCGCGCTGGACATAGCACTGTCACTGCGCTTATTAAAGTGACAGATGACATCCGATGGGCTATGGAGCGAAAACAACTAACACTTTTAGTTCTCCTCGATTTTAGTAGTGCCTTCACTTCTGTCGACTTTGATGTACTACTTGGTACTTTAAGATCTATAAATGTCTCTTCCTCCGCCATATCCTGGTTTGACTCTTACCTTCGGGGTCGCACTCAGTGTGTTCGTATCGGCCAGACATCCTCTGATTGGTGCGAACTATCTGCAGGCGTTCCTCAGGGTGGCGTTTTATCTCCTCTTCTCTTTTCTATCTTTATTAACTCTGCTACCAGTCACATTTCCAGTAACTTCCATCTCTATGCGGATGACTTGCAGCTGTATCGCCATTTTACGGCTAATGATGCACTTTCTGGTATATCATCTATAAACCGGGATTTGGATAAATTAAGTGACTGGGCCAGGTCGGTCGGATTACTCATCAACCCTTCCAAGTCGCAGGCTATCGTCATTGGTAGTAAATACCAATGTGACAGACTACCGGTGTCGGAACTAAGTCCGGTACTATTGGCTGGTGTCCACATTCCATATTCAGACTCTGTTAAGAACCTGGGTGTGATTATGGATGCCACGCTATCTTGGCGTGCCCAGATTAACGATGTCAGCAAGAAGGTTCATTTCTCTTTTCACTCGTTGCGATGCCTCCAGAGCTTCTTGCCCCTGAGGACGAAAATCAATCTTGCACAAACTCTTATAAAACCCATTATTGACTACGCTGATGCTTGCTATTTAGACGCCACCGAGGAGCTTCTAGATAAACTTGAGAGGTTGCAAAATTTATGTATACGCTTTATATTCAATCTTAGAAAGTATGATCACGTTTCCCATTTTCGCAAAGAACTCAAGTGGCTCCCTATCCGTCTTCGCCGGAACACTCGAATTCTTAATCTACTTTTCAATATCCTTTACAATCCATCTTCACCTTCCTATCTGAGGGAGCGGTTCTCATTTGTTCGATCTCTTGACGCTCCCTGCAGGTCTAACCTCCGCCTACTTCTCAAACTCCCTCGTCACAAAACTGATTTCTATTCATATTCCTTCACTGTGCATGCGGTCAGGTTGTGGAACTCACTACCGCCCGCCATCAGAGACAGCAAAACTCTCACAACTTTCAAAAGGAAAGTCCGTGAATATTATATGTCTACACTATAAACCTATTTATGTATTTATTAAGTTTATGTAAGTAAGTACATATTATATGTATTTATATTTATACCTATTAACAACTTATTAAGATGTAAGTACCTATATATTCTTTCGTTAATTTTGTATGTATATTATTTCAGTTTTACCCTATTCCTTTATTTACACACTTTTTCATTTCTTTTTTCTTCTTCATGTTCTCCTTTCGCTGGTCTGCTGGGAGATATTTCTTATAGAAATAAGCAGTACCATTGTACCTATCTTTCTTTTTGTCATACTTTTTATATTTCTTGTGTGTAAGTACATAAATAAATAAATAAATAAATAAATAAATACCACTGCGAACGTGTTAGAACATCAATCAAAGTTACTACGAAACCCCTCATGGGCGAGTCCAACTCGCACTTGGCCGGTTTTTATATATAAAATTAGTCCAGAACTATATAGTGTTATGATTTTTGGCCGAATATATCGATATACCTACCTACTGCTCGTCTCCTTTGATGGCCAACAATACGTAGTTTCCCAACTATGTACATTCTGTGTACTCTGATAGACTCAGAGAACCGTCTTCTCAAATCCGTTCCCACCGTAATAGGTATTATGGTGCATAGCAACCGTATGTAGCGAGCAACTTTGAGGCGACGAGAAAATACAGGGACGTGCCTCTAGCTGCTTCTAATTCGTCCATTTCTATTTAAACTTTGTCTAATGAAAGTACACAAAGCAACAAAAAGACACTTTAATCAACATTTTAATGAGATTCAGTATAAATTTCTGTTTATAAATACAAGCGTCAGTCCACAACACTAAGTGGACGAACTTTAGCCAATCAGTATTTCACGACATTCTTAAATGGAACACAATTCTCGTAATTTCGCTCCCGAAGCGGTAAAAATGGATAATTTTCTCGTAGAAGTTTATTTTTGCTATAGCTGTGCTTCTACCGTAACTTAACGTACCTACTTACATATACCTAGAAAGTCTTTTTCTTAATAGGACAGGGAAACACCCTTTTTCTAATTTCTATGGAACGGACAAAGATAGATTGGGTTTCCTGGACGCCGATTCTAGAATCATGCTACATAAATGCGTGGATGGAAATTTACGAGATGACGTTTCACCCGTAAATTTCCGTCCACTCATTCACGCATTGTGGTCGAGGTTCGGCTCAACGACTACAATGTTACTAGTTTCTAGCAACCGGGGTAACAACTTCTCGAGCCAAAGCAAAAAAACTTTCATAAATCTAAAATGCTACCCCTCTTAGGAGCGAATGAAGCGTAAGATGTTTAATGCGGTGATTGTTTACAGAACACTGAGCAAGCAGGGCTACGAGCGCTTTTTATTTTTGTACGTAAAAGAACTGTACCGTCACTGTATACTGTAGTTTGACTCGGCCGGATTTTAGAAATAAATGCCTACAGCCGCGCGGTACGTAAGCATGCGATAGGGCTGCCCACCTACAGCATCTTAATAATTTGTGCCTACTTTGACTTTCTATTTTGTATTGCGATTGTAAATATGTACATATATACATTCATATAGTCACGCCTTTATCCCTGAAGGTGTAGGCAGAGGCATAGTATACGCCCACATTTTACCTTATAGTTTTACGTACCGCGTAATAGATAGTGAGCCTATTGCAGTTGATTTTTTTTCAATCCGCCCACAAGGCCTTCAATTTGTATTAAGGACTAGCTGAGCCCGCAACTTCGTTTACGTCACATAAGGTGTATGAAAGGAAAGGTATTTTTCTTCATCAGAGTCATCAAGCAGCGTCTGAAACTGCCCTGTTTGCTTAATCATAAAAGAGCTTAATCATTAAGCTCTTTTATGATTAAGCCAACACGCCAGTTTAGGTTCACTCACATTCAAAGAAACCCCTACAATTGGTTGAGCGGTTACTGAGATTATCGTGCACAACCGTACAGACAAACAGATATACACACACACAGACATACAGACAAACAGACAAAAATTCTAAAAATCATTGTTTTGGGTTCTATTGCGTTCATAAAGCCCCCCTATAATATTTTTTCTTATTTATCTTCCATGTACAGACAGCGACCTGTTACGATTTTATTATATGTATTGATTGTCGTTTTACTGACAACCGGCTTTCATTTCGATTAAATAATATGTACCTTTTTTATTTAAACAAAAAAAAAAATTTTGTGAGTAATAATATAATACCCCCGCAATGGATGGCGGCGCGTAGCGGCGGCGTGGTGGCGCAGCGCCCGTTATCTACTAACGATTGAGTGAGACGGGTATAGAAATTTGAAAACGAGTAAGCGGCGTAGACAATAATAATCGGCTCATCACATGTTTCGTCAGTGATAGAATCACGGAATTCTAGTCTTTATAATCACTGCGTTAAATTTTTGATTTACAAAATTAAAACTATTTTTCGATTTGAAAGTACTAGTCAGTCTCTAGTACACTAGTACTTTTCGTACATTGTCAAGTTGTGTTAAATTTTGGAAGTTCATATTTATCTCTAAGCGTGTAATAAAAATCAAAGGTAACAAAAATGCTGTCAATCAAAGTCATACGGTGCTAAGTGTACTGTAACATCGGTCATCCACAAAGAAATGAATACTCTTGAAACATACCTAAATCATTGCTTAAATAACTACGAACTGATAACGGAACTAAATGTACTACCTATACGTACTAGAGTTCTGAACTAGTTTTTTTTTATTTTGGATATTGTACTATAATTATTGGATCGCACCGTTCACTGACTAAGCAAGCACAAGTCTAGTTTTAAACACAAACATACCTACTTTATGTAACTACCTAGTTCACTCGTGTCAATTACTTTGTTTAACTTTAGTCAACTAGTAGAATAGTACCAATTAGTACTTAAGTAAAATCAATTTATAGTCTTACCTTTCGGAGTTTCCAGGTAATCTAAAAAACGTTATCTCTGGGTGCGTTATTGACGAATTCATGCAACCAAAACAAGCACAATAGACTCTAGTTGTCATATTAAATATTTTTAGTAAATAAAACACACGCGGTTACTATTTAAAAAACGACACACCGTCCATTCGTCTACTCGGCACAATCGCGACTGCGGACGCTGCTTGCGCGCTGAAAGGCCTGCCGAAAACGAGAATCGTAGGTATAGCTTGCGCTTCGTCCGTTTGTAGGGAGCTACAATACTGGTTAAACAACATATTTATACTGTGGTACCGTTCTCTGAAAGGAGCAAAACTTGGTAGGTAGCTACTATTGTATTTCCCTTGAGAGGGCACCTATGAGAAAGGAAAGGTCTGTAATATTCTAATTTTTGCACTTTTTTCTATATTTTCCGCTTCACTTATATATTCACGACGTAGATACATCTTTTAAAATATATGATTAAACAAAGAGAGAAAGTGACTGACTGACTCATCAACGTGGAGATGAACCCCCTGAACCTAAAATGATGAAATTTGGGCAGTAGGTACCTTTTATCCGCCGTAGGCCGCTGACTGGGGAACTTGGGTGGGAGAGTTCTCTCCCGTTCCCGCCCCGCTGCCTCTTTCACGAGCATTACCTACTTGCAGAAAGAGGCGGCGCAGTCCCACTTACTCCCGCTGGAGATCATGGCTCGCACTATGGTCTTGAGCGAGAAAGTGTCCACGTCCAGACCCACTACGAGGACCTGACGCCACGCCGTGCACTTCACCACCGTGTGGAGCGCTGTGTCATCGCTACGGTCCTCGAAGTACTGAGCTCTGCCATGGTTTCCCGGTGTCTTCGCCATCAAAGGAAAGAACGAGGTATATTTATTTGGATAAGTATCTACACAGCGCAAAAAAACGGAAGCTCTGAAAAGGAATTAATTTACCAGATTTTGAAACACTTTTCACTGAATCTCGATCTCAATAAAACGGACTATCGTACTCTAATTGAATTTTAAATTCCAACCCATAGGTTCTGAGATCCCGTTCAAACAACAAACTCTTCAGCTTTGTTATATTAGCAGAATTATTCAGAATTAAAATCTGACAATGTTTGAGCAGTGTAAAATTGCTGTACTTAGGAAATGAAAATGGCATTTATTGCATTGACATAAAGTTAACATTACGAATGCGATACCATTATTTCGACAATATAATGTGCGTGGTCCTAAAGTAAATAACTATTAAAATAAATAAATATATATTACTAAACCTACCTATATAAGCGCAGTTTCAAGCCCGTCAAATTTAAACCATTCTTCAGCCTGAAACATAATTTTACTGATACAAAATGCCATCAACTTTTACGCCAAAAATATCCCGCTTATTTTGTGTGTGTATCCACATAGGTACCACTTTTACCCACAGTACGGCAGCCGTAATTTGTCATACTCAGTATAAAAATTATTATTTTTTTGCATTATTTATCTTGCTATGCTGATGAGTGCACACATATACAAGCTATAGGGATTTACTCCATTATTTTCGGATAAAATGTGGCTAATAAAATGAGGATGTTACTTCTAAAGTCAAAATCAAGTGAAGGTTTTTCTCAAAATTTGCGCGCATCAGCTAGTTATAAATATTCGACACTTAAGTACGAACGGCGAGTCCTTCACACTTTTATATGTGAATTACTCGCTGTGTTAAAATTTCAAAAGACTTCTAATAGCTACCTATTCGCACAGATTACAAAACTGTGTCAAGTTAATTACACATGCGTAAAAATGCCAAGATGTCAATGCCATTTTTCGTTGTAATTTTATAACTCAAGAACGGGCTCACCTATCCAAACCAAATGTTTAGGCTTTGTTCGGACTATTTGGTAGATAGTTTATGTGAAGTTTGCACAAAATCGATCCAGCGGTTCTTCATTTATCACGCAAACGAAGTTGCACGGTGCAGCTAGTAACCTATATAAGTATATGTTTAAATGAATGTCTATTTTGATCATTTTCTGTCTGTTTTGAATGTCTATTTTGGTCTATTTTGATTGGGGGGGGATGTAGTGTGCCTTCACGAAGAGCGATACCTGTGCTCGGGCCCTCCCCGTAAGTAGCGGCGAAAGCGAAAACGCGAAACAAAACACTACCGATGAGTGCCGACAGGGCTAGGGCGTCCCCCCAAGGCGACGCGTACCGGTATGCCCCCGTCGGTACGACTGCATGCGCACGCGGCGAAGGGGGCCGCCACCCTTCACGCAGCGCCAACTCTGGCGGGATGCGAGGAGCCGAGTGCCGGATAGGCACGTGGAATGTGCGTGGTGGTATGGAAGGTAAGATGAATGAATTGATGGATGTAATGAAAGAGCGATGCCTGGATGTATTGTGTGTCACAGAGACTAAGCGGAAGGGGAGCGGCATCGACGATCTTCCTGGCGGAATAATTGCTTTGTGGTCCGGAGTGGACCAAGAGGATCATGCCAGTAAGGGAGTGGGTGTCTTGCTCTCCTCCCGTTTGGCCTCTGGAGTGAAAGATTATGGATTGGTAGGCCCAAGACTCCTGTGGGTACGTATAAAACTGGGGATCACGAGAGTTTTTTTGGTCGCAGCCTATGCTCCCGTCAGCTCGGCTAATCCCCAAGTGCTCGCGGAGTTCTGGGAATCCGTTAGGGACGTCCTCGATTTGGCTGACGGGAATGAAAAGTTGATCATGTGTGGTGATTTGAATGGATGGGTGGGGACCAAGCGAGATGGCTTCGATGCTGTCCTTGGTCCGTATGGAGATAAGAGATCGAATGATGCTGGTAAGTCAATCTTAGACGTATGCTTGGAACGAGACCTCCTTGTGGCGAACAGTTTATTCCGTCACAAAGATATCCACACGTATACATGGAGACGGAAGGAAGAAAAAAGTGTGATTGATTTGATTTTGATAGACAATCGTCTTCGACAGGCTATAAGGGATACAAGAGCCTACAGAGGCCCCACTCTTGAAACTGATCACTACCTGGTGGTAAGCCGGTTTGTTGGTCTTTTCAAGAAGTGGAGGCACTGGCGAGTGCGTGTCCCTTTCGGAGACTATGAAAGGATAAAGAGTGAAAAACTGGAAGATGAAAGCGTAAGGAGTATGTATGTTGGCTTAGTCAGTGAAAGGCTTGCAAACGCGAGCCTTTCCGACTTAGATGTGGATGAATGCTGGAATATTATGAAAGAAAGTATAGTGGATAGTGCAAAAGAAGGATGTGGGAGTGCAAAGAGACATGAACATTCGAAAGGTGATGCCTGGTGGGATGCAGAAGTTCAATCCTGCGTAGCAAGAAAGAAGAAAGCGTGGTTGAATTATGTCTCATCTTTGCAACTGAATGACAGTATGAAAGACACGAAGAAAGAAATTTACCGCCTCTGCAAGAATGAAGCCAAAGCTTTAGTGAAAGAGAAGCGTGAAAGGATAAATATGATTGCGGAAGAGAAGCTGACGAGGAACTTCGAGACGAATACCAAACTCTTTTGGAGGGAGGTCAAGAAGTCTCGGAGCTGTTCGTCAGTTTCCAGAATGGATAAGATAAAGAGTAAAGCTGGGGACATTCTTGCGGACCCCTTAGAGGTGTTAGAGCGGTGGAATGAGTACTTTGGAGAAATGTATGAATATCTCCCGGATGCGGGCACTGCGAGGGAGGCGATAACTGATCTTGCGGTGCAAGCATCAAGCGGAGATATTACTTTGGAAGAGATTGAATGGTCGATACGAAGCTTGAAAAATGGAAAGTCTGCGGGAATTGATAGGATATCTGCTGAAATGATCAAATTAGGTGGTCCTTGCGTCCGGGACGCCTTCTGGTCATTGAGCAATCTATGCTGGAAGACTGGAAGGGTCCCAATGGACTGGAGGCGTGCTATCGTCGTGCCCTTGTATAAAGGCAAGGGCTCACGTATGGAGTGCGCCAACTATAGGGCCATCAGTTTGATCAGTATAGCAGCTAAAGTGTATGGCAAAATTATTGAAAGGAGAATGAGGGTGGAATCTGACGGATTACTGTGGGAGGCGCAGGGTGGTTTCCGAAATGGAAGGGGATGTATGGACCAAGTTTTCTCGCTCCGCAACATTGTAGAGAAGCAGCTGGCTGTAGGCCGGAAGGTTTTCTGCGGTTTTGTGGACATGGAGAAAGCATTTGACAGAGTTGTACGGAAGGATCTCTGGGATATATTGCCAGGATACGGGATTGATGGTGCGCTGCTTCGTGCTGTGCAGTCTACATATGTGGGATGTACGGCATGTGTGCGGGTGGGCGGCAGCCTGTCTCCCTGGTTTGACGTCAACATTGGCGTCAGACAGGGTTGCGTGCTGTCGGCTCTGCTGTTTGTCCTGTACCTGGACGATTGTCTTAAGAGAGTAAGATCGATGAATGTTGGATTGCGAATGGGTGACTTACTTGTGAACTGTTTGCTGTTTGCAGATGATGCCGTGCTCATAGCCGAATCGCCATCAGAACTACAGTCACTAGTCACAACGATGAAAGATGATTGTCTAATGAGAGGCTTACATTTGAACGCGACTAAAACGAAAGTGATGGTATTCGAAAGAGAAGAGGACAGAACGAATGCCAGGATAACTGTAAATGATGTAGTGCTGGAACAGGTGGATGAGTTTGTATATCTTGGATGTGCATTTAGCAGGGATGGACGGTACACCGCTGATGTAGAAAAGAGGGTAACTGCGGGAAATAGTGTGAATGGAGCGTTAGGCAAACTTTTAGGTACCAAGGCCTTAAGTCAAAAGGCCCAGCTCGCAGTACACAATGCGGTGCTGATACCTACGCTAACGTATGGAAGCGAGAGTTGGGTATGGCAGGAAACGCATGAAAGTAGAATAAACGCGGTCGAGATGCGCGCGCTACGCAAAATCTGCGGAGTAACGCTCGCAGATCGCGTTCGGAATGAAGATGTAAGAAAGAGAGTTGGTCTGAAAGAGAGTGTCGGTGTTAAAGTAAGGAAGGGCATGCTACGATGGTTCGGGCATGTGGAATGAATGGGAGATGAAAGAATGACAAAACAGATATACAACGCGAAAGTGGATGGACGTAGGAGTCGGGGAAGGCCACGACACACCTACCACGACCAAATTAATCATGTGTTAGTGGAGGGTGGTGTCAAGAGCCGTAGGAACCGACGTGCATGCATGAAAAGAAAAATGAAAGTTGAAGAGGCGAGTGAGGTGTGTATGGACCGTGCCGTGTGGCGCTCGGTTCTTTCTGCCTACCCCGCAAGGGATTTGGCGTGAAGATAGTATAGTATAGTATAGTATAGTATTTTGATCAGTCAGGCACCTATTATATAATTTTAGCTATGCCCTCAGACTTAGTCCGTCACTTAAAAGAGTCCCTTTTCCATCTCATACCCGAAATTTACTTATTTCAGATAAAAGTAATCAATTTTGCAAGATTTTTTATGTAACTACTGCTCCGCTCCTTTTATAGTGACCTGATATTAAATAATCTATCACTGAATCTGTCCTACATTCGACTGGGATTATATAATTGGATATTTACCACTTAAAGAATTTTTCAATTCACACCAGATTTACCTGAGAGCAACGCGTTCAAACAGTTTAAACTCTTGAGCTTTTTGCTGGCAGCATACACAACTCCCTCGTACAATATGACCAGCTTTAGTGTGCCCAACAGTTTATTTTACCTATGACAGCGGCCTGAGAACGTATTTCTTTATAAATAAAGAATTAATTTCTTGATAAATATAGTTGTTTGTTATATAAAATCGAATAGGGAACGCATTATAACCTCACTATAGTAATTGGTAATCGATCTGTCAAAAGTAAAATAAACGGTTGGACAGACTATACTGAGAATTATTACGATGACTAGCAGGAGATAAGGTAAGCACTGTACCTGATAGCCACTTCAGGGTGCACCAGCGCCCCTGCTTCCACTCCCCCTGAACAAGCCTAAAAGGCGTGAAATCGGGGCTTCTATGCTTCTTCAACTTTTATAATACGTATTAGCTTAGCATAGATATAGAAAATCGAACAATGCATATTTTACAAATATGTTTACATCATCACAGAATAACAGTTCAATAATAATTAATTTAATTGTAAAATGAACTTCAAACAAACCACAGTCACAAACAAGCGTCACAACTTCGTTTCTGTTCATTTGAATAATTAATGAACCAAATTGTCACATTCTAGATAATTTGTCACACGATGAAAATTTCAGTTCATTTCGTTCGTTCTCAGGAAATGACAGTAATCATCTCATGCTGTATTCCAACATGTTCTACGATTTTTGTTTTACTGATGTTGAAGGTTGTTTTGTTGTGATTGTTGATGATGTTGCGGGGAAAAAACAAAAGAAATCGGCTGTCACTATGGAACTTAGACAGAATAACAGTACCTATTTTAATAGTTTAAAAAACACGCTTGTTTTTTTCATAGTTTATCTTGGATGTCCGCCATGTTGGATTTAAGTCACGTGACTATTTTTTTCGTATTTCTGACAGCAAACCCTTTCATTCGATACCCATATCATGGGGGTGGATTTCAAACAGCCAGTCCGCCATTTTGGGGAGGCCGCCATATTGGATTTGTAATGACGTTTTTTAGATAGTCATGTATTGTCATCAGAACTCAGAGCGTGTGCAAAATTTGGAAGTAGGTCAAATTAACACTCCCAGATTTTCTTACATACATAGTTACAAGTGAAGCTAATAAAAGCGAGTTAACAATAAAAACAATACCTACACTCATAATTTCAGACACACACATTTACACTTTTTATTTAAGTGTGTGTATAAGCGTACTCTTCTTTGAGCCCGCTTTGACAGAGGGGAAAGTCTCAGTATTTCACCTCCCCTCTCGAGAAATTTCATAGATCGTGTTGCTCTGTGGATCTGAACAATAAAGAGTAAATCGATACTCGTAGCACAGTAATCAGAACATTGTAGCACACTATCACAGTTACGAAGCTACGACTGCTACGAATAAGATGCTACGCGCTACAATCAAGACAAATTAAATACCTACGCCACGAAACACAATTTATGTAGGTTGCGGAGTACAGGCGGTGAGCAAAAACGTTATAGCCGTCCCTCAGACTCAGTTACTTAAATCAACCGATGCGGCCGTTTCCTAGGAAAATATAGACTTATGAACTCAACTTGTTTAAGTTATAAGATGTAACTGAAAATAACAAAGTAGGTCTCTCTCGGAAATAGAACAGTAAGAAACATAGTTGCAAAGGCTAAATTTATTGACCATACGTTCTGGAAAAATTACTTACATATTTTTTCTAACAATTTATATATACACATATATTACAAAGCGACGTAGTTAGGAAAAAAGAGTCCAATAGCACTGCTTCCGCATTTCGCTCAAAGTATGCTATACTAAGGTTACCTTTTCCAGTAGTGACTTATGTCATGCATGACTCATGAGTATAATATAGATAGTACTCTTCCAATGATACAGATGGATGGGAATTGGGTACCGTGGAAAATCTAAAAAATTAACAATATTTTAATAAGTTAATATAAAAAATCAATTGCTATTTATTAACAATCGCAAATTGAAATACTCTACATTTTGAACAACAATATTTATTGTTACAACAATCTAGGCGAGTTATACCTACAGGAATTAAAAGCATTATAGACCAATAGTATCTATACAATATCTATACAAGCTGTACGGTTGTGGAATGAGTTACCAATAAATATAAGGCGTGCGCAGTCATTGAATACTTTTAAAAGATTGGTTAAAGATCATTATCTGGCATCATAGTATCTGTGAATGAATATATATATATATATATATATATATATATATATATATATATATATATATGTCGCAGAACCAAGATAATTAATGACTCTAATTTTACTAAAACGCCATCTCTTATCAATTTTGGAAACGTCAAGCAGTTCGCTTGAGTGAGGTCGATACAGAAGGTGACGTTGTCAGCCTGACAGATGTCAGTTGTCTATGTGTGTGTTGTGTCATGTTGGAGAGGGGATGTGCGCTGTGCGGAGCGCACAGACCGGACACTTGCGAACGAGACGTGGTAGAGAATAGTCACTTTTGGAAAAGGGCTCGATGGTGAACGGTCACCTTTCTGTATCGAACTTACTGCGTTTCCATCCATTTTAATCTACGTGGTTAACTGTGATTGTTAAGTTTATTGTTTGTAAGTGAATAAACTAGTACCAGTGCTAAAGGATTGTAATCTTATTTCGTGCCTACAACTTGCTGATAGCGGCTCCTGACAACGAATTGACCCACGCGGTCCGTCCTGACTCCGACATCAGAAGCGGGATGCAACTCCATTGTCCCACGTGGCGACAGAACGTGTGCATTATAAGGCGATACAAAAGCGGAAAATGGAGTTTTCTGTAGAAGCAGCAATACAATGGTTGTTTCCGTCACAGAAATACAGTGCACGCACTTTCTGGATGCCTACTTAACTTTGGTGAGCAGTTTCATGTTTATTTCTATTCTGGTGTCAAATATTTGCTTGTTAAAGAATATATTCCTTGTAAATGTATCTAATAGTTAACGACTATATAAGATACTGTGATATAAGACTGTGACTCTGACATCCTACTATTTGCGATAAGAGATTATGATTTGCCGTGACAAAATTATCACTTGGCATTATACTTCATCATGCAAATTAGGACTTGGAAAATAGCGAATAATCGCGACTATTGACTGTGATTATGACCATAACTTGTGACAGAGGGATGTTACCCTCTGTTAAGGTAACTTTCATCAGAAACTAGAATTCTTTAAACTCACTTTTATTGTTAGTGTACCAACCTGATATCATAGAGGCCTATTCCCAGCAACGAACAGCCATATGCTGATTTGATTTATTGGATCGTATTGTATAACCAAAAAGGAAAGAGTGGTTGTAACGCGGTGCTAGTTCGCCGCTATTCTCAAGTCCTTGTGAAGGTCCATAGTTATAAAAATTGAAATACATTATGACTTGCTTCAGTTACATTTATTGCTAACAGATAGTGTACAAATTATTTTAACGTGATTTGAACCCAAGACGACTAGTTCCAGGTCGAGATGATAAGTAGCGCTAGCGTCCGCGACGACTGCTGGGAACCGCGACGCATCTGTGCGCTACTCGCGCCTGTCTGCGCGACGCGCGCCGCTGTGCGCTGCTCGCGCCTGTCTACGCAACGCGCACCCCTGTGCGCTACTCGCGCCTGTATGCGCGACGCGCACCCCTGTGCGCTACTCGCGCCTGTATGCGCGACGCGCGCCGCTGTGCGCTGCTCGCGCCTGTCTACGCGACGCGCACCCCTGTGCGCTACTCGCGCCTGTATGCGCGACGCGCGCCGCTGTGCGCTGCTCGCGCCTGTCTACGCGACGCGCACCACTGTGCGCTACTCGCGCCTGTCTGCGCGACGCGCGCCGCTGTGCGCTGCTCGCGCCTGTCTACGCGACGCGCGCCGCTTCGAAATTATAAAGTTGTGGTCAGGTAGGGCCGAGCTTATGAAAGGTAAAATTTTCACCTACTCTTTCAAAAGTCTTCTAGGTCCGATGATTTCTAGATCATATGGGATGCTTTCGTTGACATGTCCAGAGCCGTGCTATAAGGTTTGATTGAAAATGTGGTAGCGTTTATTTGGGGTCAACATCAATAGCAAATTATGCAAGGCTTGATACGATGTCTGACTAGTGAACCCATTTTTACCATTCTCAAACCAGAACCTGCCGCAGAGGTTCATCCGGATACATGTTACTCAGGTTAGCTGCACTATTTACCGATGCTGATGATGGGAAGCCTATGGTATCGTACTCCATTCAGCAACATCATCGTTAGTGGTCGTAAAGGCTTATGAACTTTATTGCTTCGAGAACTTGACGAGGTTTGTAAGGAATTTCATTTGAATTCATAGACAGTAAGAACGCCCGGAAGGAAGGTGACTTCTTGTGTTAATAGAAGCACTTGTAGCCCTGCGGGCTCTGCGTTCTGTAAACGCCCATTGCCGTAAGCAACGTTTGCTGTGGCTACTCCTTGAATGGGTGACCACTTTGTGACACTTTCATTTGGGAGCATTTCCGTGCTTTAGACGATAAGTTAATTAAGCTGTTGGTCCCGGTTACTGGTGTACTTTAACTCTAAATTTTGTTAATTTTCATGTGGCGAGTTCCTAAAAATGAACTGAAGAGCGCCGAGGCCTCGACAACCTTTACCGTTAGCGGTTGCGCTGTGGGTGTTCCATCGCCAGTACAGCAGAGAAGCAGAGCGCGGGTCGACAGTGGCTTGCGCGAGCGCCGCCGCATGCAGCGTGCGGCACGGGCGGGCGGTGCGGTCGCTATCAGATCGCCTTGTGCCTGAGCTACGAGGATGGATCTCGAAAATTACAGGTCACGTAGTCTTTTTCTTTTTTTCATTAAGTAGTTTGTTCAGATGATGAAGGGGTTAGACCTTCATGTGAGTGGATTTTTTAAAGACTGACTTGAAAAATGATGATGAAGGGGTAAGACCTTCATGTGAGTGAGTGAGTGTAGTATGCAAATTGCTCAGGTCGCGTACATGTTTATGCTAGTCGTGGGTCTTTGTAGTGACCTACGTCTGGTATAGAGATGTAGGCCGTGATGCCGGGATGCCGAAGGGGGGCATCCCGAGGTTGTGGTCTGAAGTGGGTACCGGATAGAGGTCCCACAGTGTGGTCAAGTTGGGTACCGGATGGTGGTCCCACTTGATGCCTTTGGAGGCATGGTGTTGTGTTAAGAGTATTGCGTAGTGGACTCACTCATTTCGATTGAGGGTTTTACCTACTGTAGTCAGATTTGATAAGCGTAGCGAACTATTTAGAATGAAACAATGCTGACTTAAGCTTTAGAGTTTATTTAACTGATGCCTGACTCCTCGGTCAGGAAGGCCGAGCGATAAATGCTGTACTTTGGGAAAATTTTGTTTCAGATGCTGTCATGTTGTGATGCTACACACTAGGACGTGTGAGTCGTCTTCATGCCAGTGTTGCAGACCGAAGATAACTCGAAGCGCTAACACACGAGGACGTGTGAATTGTCATGATGGCCGTGTCGCAGAACCAAGATAATTAATGACTCTAATTTTACTAAAACGCCATCTCTTATCAATTTTGGAAACGTCAAGCAGTTCGCTTGAGTGAGGTCGATACAGAAGGTGACGTTGTCAGCCTGACAGATGTCAGTTGTCTATGTGTGTGTTGTGTCATGTTGGAGAGGGGATGTGCGCTGTGCGGAGCGCACAGACCGGACACTTGCGAACGAGACGTGGTAGAGAATAGTCACTTTTGGAAAAGGGCTCGATGGTGAACGGTCACCTTTCTGTATCGAACTTACTGCGTTTCCATCCATTTTAATCTACGTGGTTAACTGTGATTGTTAAGTTTATTGTTTGTAAGTGAATAAACTAGTACCAGTGCTAAAGGATTGTAATCTTATTTCGTGCCTACAACTTGCTGATAGCGGCTCCTGACAACGAATTGACCCACGCGGTCCGTCCTGACTCCGACATATATATATATATATATATATATATATATATATATATATATATATATATATATATATATATATATATATATATATATACTTATATATATATGGTATGTATAATATAGTATTTATATATGTATATTGCTATGTTATGTGTATATAATATATGTTTTAAATTTAGACCATGAAGTTACCATTGCATTGGTATTCTTAATAAAAAAAAATCTATCCTTAAAATATTTAACACCAATAACTACACACTTACTAAATGATCCTTGACAAAAATCTCCATCCAAAGGTTGCCTGTAAGAGATTGCTTTTTAGCGATAAGGCCGCCCTCTGTACATTTTTACTCCTATAATCTCGCTACATAAATGTTTTTGTATTGGTGTGCAATAAAGATTATTCTATTCTATTCTAATAGTACTATTTTCCAAATGACTAACTAAAACATCCAATTTAAATGAATACATTCGAACTGAACGTTGCAAAGCATAACTGCGTGCCTCCGAACTATGTGAGGGTGAATGAAGCTTTTGTCGCTGGTATTTGTAGAGAAAGCTATGTGCAAACGAGAACTAACGGGATTTCAAATGCACGTGCAAAAGGAATTTCGTTGATACAGAGATCTCCTATAGCCTTTTGAAGATGTATTTCTTCATATCGTTTAGATTTTCTACTTCTTCTTCTTCTTCTAAGTGTCAATGGTGACAATTAAAACTTTAAAATAGCCAGATAAGCCCAGCCCAAGACTCGGCAAGATTGACTGCGCATTCCGTCGCTTGGTTCAGGTCCGCAATTGTGCAGGTGTAGGGGCACAGCGATTTTCTACTAAGTACATCATACTATAATCCACGCGCGACGAGTAGATTGCGGAACCTTGTCAAAAAAAGGAGAAAATGACAGATTGAAATATAGCGTTAGCAAAAAGGTTCGAAAATCTGTCATGTTCGATTTTCTTTGACAACGCTCCGCATTCTTTTCGCTGCGCGCAGAATATACATATAGATCGATGTCTGGATTAGCTTTTGACTTCATTTTTCAAATTCGAATAATTTATTTAACATATGGAGGATTTACAGCTTACATTTAAGATTGGAGATCACATAAAAACAGAAAACTAATGACAAGTCCTAGCTTGTAGTAAATTAATAATAAATAAATACCTACATGGTGAGTGATTTATATCTAATGTTCAAGAGACTAAAAGTGGGAAGAGTTTGATTACAGAGTCGAATCAAAAATGTTTCTATAATTCGCAAATGTTTGGTGGTGTGTAAAATAATAACCGCCAACCTCTAAACTTGCAAATAGTAATGAAATATAAAATGCCCAGGTCACTATTTTGGGATGCCATAAAACATTTTGCCTAGTTTTTTGGTTGGAATGTATAGGATATTACAGAAACACTCTGTATATTGCGGTTCCGCAGCGGGCAAGGACGGTTCAATTGAAATTGACTGCGTCGGTGGCGCAGTCGGTAGTGTAACCGCCAGCCGCGCTTGAGGTCCTGGGTTCGATTCCTGGGTCAGTCCAAATAACAAACACGTTACAGACAGACAGACAGACAGAGTTACTTCCGCATTTTATAATATTAGTAGGGATTATACTGAAATTTGGTATAGGGATAGATTATAATTATTATTATAGTTTTGGACTCAGAAGCATTAAATTAGTCGCTTACAGTTATTTTTTAAAATTTATCTTGAATGTACCGTCACAGCTATTTTTATTAATTATTATTAAACGGTTTTATTTAGCTCACCCCGTTTGTTTTATTATTTATTCTTGGGTCAAATTTAGTAATTGTAACGCCGCCCTTAAATCACTATGACAGTTGACATAAGAAGTGACGTATTTTCCGAGTGTATCATAGACAGTGTGTATATAAGAGAGTGCGAGCATTTTGTCGGTCATTCTGTACTGTATACTAAGACTAGCCGAAGCTCTGCCCAATTTATTGTGTGTCTATACGGAGAATAAAGTAATTAGCAGAGTCCTGATGTGTTTAATTGCCCCTTCTGTTACAATCAGAAGTGGGATACTTCAAGAAGAAACCATGAAGACTGTCAGTTTTGAAGAAGAATAATCCACTTTGAAGTACGCCGAGGGTCCTGTCGACAACAATAGAGCCTCGCAAACCTCGATTCCACGTGGACAATCGAAGCAAAAGTTACACGGCGCACATCCAAAAACAATGTGGGTATTTATGAAATGTTTTACAAGATGCCTCCAGAGAACACGATTATCGTATGAATATGAACCAGTTTTCTTCTTGAATAACCTGCTACCTACCCATGTATATACCTTCAGTAAGAGCCCACCTGTATAAAAGCCCCGATATCAAGAATCGGACTACCGCATTGCAAAAATCGGACAACCGCATTGCAAAAATCCGACTGCATCAACCGCTTTGTCAAGCTGAAGTCAGTGGAATTAGTACCAACAGGCACGTCGCGGCGCCGGCGCTTCAGTCGTGAAGATTTTCATCGTGGAACACTTAAACTACAGCGCGCGGTAGCAGCTTGCTGCGGCGCTTGATGGAGACAGATGCTGCCCGAGATGGTCCGCTATGAACTACAAGGCTGAGATACGCTAAAAGCTGCACAGATAATTTGAGGTGGGTGCCACTAATTGCCTTTTTCCTATCTGATGTAGCCAGTCTTTGCCACTAATTCTAATTCGTGTAGCGAAATAGCCATTGCCAGTTACAACAACTACTGTAGACTACCAATTTACCATTTGCCTATCGCCTATTTGAAATAGCCGCTCTTTGTCACTAAATCTGATTCATCTAAGAACTGAGCTATTGCCATTACTTGCCAGTAAGAACTATGTGTAGGCTCCTTGCCAGTTAGGCTAATAATTGCATTGCCTGTTAGGCTACTAATTGCCCTTTGCTTAGCCGAAATAGTCTTACTCCACACCTCTGAATTTCCCTAGTTTATTTAAATAAGTTCTAGTCATTGCCACTCCAGTAAAACAGCCGCCTAGCGTTAGGTTTTGCGTTAGCATTATGAAGAAAAGGAAAGTCTATTAAAATTAATCGTTATTCGTGTTAGAATGCTGGTAAAATAAATGAAATAACTATTATGCACTGGATGTCGTTGCAGTTCACGATCGATACCTGTTGGTATAACTACTAAAGCCCTTAACCAGTCAAATCTAGATTCAATAACATTCAGAACATTTTTGTAGATACATGCACTTTTTAGGTAATATCGAAACGCACAGTTAATTCCGAAAATTTACTATTTGAAAGAGGCGCAACAATATTGTTTCGATAAAACAAAGCCTAACGGTAATAAAATATGCGTATTTAGATAGGTATCTACGATCCTAAAACTGTAGATGAATAAATCGAATCATACAGATATTTGCAGGCTATAGGTACCTATTTACTTATTTGGTAGGCATACTGAAACAAATCCAACAGTCAGTAAGTGGTTTAGCCCCGTTTAATGTAGGTACAATATAATACCATGCTTGGTTTCGATAAGTCGTAGTTGGCGGTAGTACTTTTATTCATTCGTTTCGAATCTAAATAAACGTGTGTATTGTTAGTAATCGGATATACGTTGAAATAGTGTCTCGATTTTATAGAATAGTATGTAGCTCGGTATTGTAGTGTTTTAACCGTGCTAAACATGTGATAGAGGTATCGGAAGTGCTTAACAGCTAAGTGTAATGGTGTAGGTAGGTACTTGAACTACTAGTTATTATGTATTAATATATACGGGTCCGCACTTATTAGCGAAAATTGATTCATCGTAGTAGAAATTTTATGTAATAAGTATCTATTCGTATATAAAGTGTATTTGGCAAAAGCGCTACGGATCTTGAAATGAGCATTTGTCTCAGTGCGATATTCTAGATGTTATTAGGCCTCATACTTCGTGATCTTTTACGTTAAAGCAGATGGCATAAATTAAGTATACAAAACAATATCGCCTGAATCTTTCCAAATAATAGGATTTGAACCAAGAATGATGCAATTGTAGATTCGCTTAAGTGATGTTATCCCGATTATCATACTGGGATGGATTGAGTGATGAACAGCTTCAGACAATCCACAACAACTTGTTTACTACGATACAAATTCATCAACGATACGCCTAGTCCACGCGAAACGTGAATAAGTTAACCTGTAAACGCCTACTTTTCATAGTGAACTTTTGCCCATAAGATTGGTTTAATTGAACCCTGCTATGCCCTACCACTCTGCCTGTGACGTACTGTAAACCCTGTAGGACACATGTTACAATTCGTCCATGTTTACTGTGTTAATTGCAAGTAGGTACCTACGCCGCATTCTTCGATCAAAGTATATTGTTGATCGAAGGCCGTAGGTGCCTATTCCTTTAACATTATCTTATAACTATTCCGCTCCCTTGAGCTTTAGCAACATGATACCTGCATAGCTATGTTATTCCAGAATTATTTGTCATTCTAATGGCAAAGAAGTGTTAGTCGTTTTATTAGCTTAGGAGTTTATAATACAAACCGTTACTAGTAGATATATCTTTTTGAGAATGAGCCTAATTACAGTAGACGCTAATCGTTTAAAGGTTAGACACCGTTATAGCCACCAAAAAAAAAGAGTTAAAACGGGTTTTGGTTATTAAACGACGTATTAACGTGTGAGGACAATGTTCCTAAGGAGATATAGCCCTGCGTGCGCGATATTTCTATTCTTTACCAAAATAGGACAGACTGCCGAAAAAGCAAGCCCTTAACATAAATGTGCCAGCTGTAAGAAGTTCATAAATCCATCCAACTACCTAAGACTAAATGTTATACTGTTACATTCAGCATATCAATTGGCATACAGCAGCCAGCAACAGCATCTTTGTATTTCAGCTTCAGAATGTCGGTAGAATCGTGTTTACTACATTTAATACTTTTGTGGTATGATTTTGGAGGTACCCGCTTGTTTATATTTGGTTATTTTGCAGAAAATAGTTAAGATTGTGATTGTGTATGTAGTTGACAAGATAAAAGTTATAGCGAGACTAAGTTCAGGGAGTCCCTTGGGATACTAATGACATTTCGTTGTTTTATTGTACGGCATCGAGACTTCAACGCCAGTAAATAGTCATTTGCATAGGATGTAAAAGCGATAACAAAATCATATAAATTGATATGAGTTATAAGAGCTATGTGTAAGCATAGTTTTATTTAACCTAGAAGTACGCTTTGTGACAATTGAGGATATAATAGAATCAAACAAGTTAGTAAGCGAATGATATGAAGTTTTGATAATATTGCAAGTTATTTACGTTGCGTTATTTATATAGTTGTGCCAAGCACTCGCTCCTAGTATCGGCTAAACCACAGAGTACATTTGTATAAGTAAAAAGTTCGCAGACGCAGGCACCTACCTATCTATAATGACCTGATACGCAATGACTATAAGGTCCCATCGAAAAGTAGGTCCCGTATTAACGGATGCTTCTATTTGTCATGTGGTTTATTTATTTCAACGTCAGATAACTCACCCAGTAGATAGTAGATAGTGCCGTGAACATTCCACTCATGAATCTATCTTGGGACCAACTGGTATTATTGCTATATCTATTACTTTGTGTGTTTATCGGGCCAGCCACTAACCAAGTCTACCGTTCCCTTTATGGGAACGATTGTTACAGATAAAGATAGTAAAGCAGAATGCAAGCCAATCTACCGTGATGATGATGAAGCTGTTTGGGCCGGGCTGGGCAAAGCCAAGCCATGCCACGCCACGCCACGGCATGCCACGCCACGCCACGGTATGCCACGCCACGCCAAACCAGCCAGCGAGCTAGTCCTGCAAGCTTGTTCTGCGAACTAGTCCTGCAAGCTAGTCCTGCGAGCTAGTCCTGCGAGCTAGTCCTGCGAGCTAGTCCTGCGAGCTAGTCCTGCGAGCTAGTCCTGCGAGCTAGTCCTGCGAGCTAGTCCTGCGAGCTAGTCCTGCGAGCTTGTCCTGCGAGTTAGTCCTGCGAGCTAGTAGCTAGTAGCAGGTCAGCGAGACAGGCCAGCGAGACGGGCCAGCGAGTCAGGTCAGCGAGTCAGACCAGCGAGACAGGCCAGCGAGTCAGACCAGCGAGACAGGCCAGCGAGTCAGACCAGCGAGACAGGCCAGCGAGTCAGACCAGCGAGACAGGCCAGTGAGTCAGGCCAGCGAGCCAGGCCAGCGAGCCAGGCCAGCGAGCCACGCCAGCGAGCCACGCCAGCGAGCCACGCCAGCGAGCCAGTCAGCCGCCCAGCCCAGACGCCCAGTTCCTATTGCAGGAGCAACTGCTTACAGGATGGCCGAGTGTAACGCCGCCCTTAAATCACTATGACAGTTGACATAAGAAGTGACGTATTTTCCGAGTGTATCATAGACAGTGTGTATATAAGAGAGTGCGAGCATTTTGTCGGTCATTCTGTACTGTATACTAAGACTAGCCGAAGCTCTGCCCAATTTATTGTGTGTCTATACGGAGAATAAAGTAATTAGCAGAGTCCTGATGTGTTTAATTGCCCCTTCTGTTACATAATTCAAATTTCACCCTCTTCCTGTCAACCGATTAATCTGAAATTTTGTATACACTTTGGATTTTGATGACAATACAATTATGTTTATTCATTATCTTTATAAATTCAAGATGGCCGCCGCTACAAAATGGCGGATAATTTATTTATTATTAATCACATCAATATGGGTATCAAATGAAAGGGCTCAACAAGCAGAATACAATATACTATAAAAAATTGAAATCCAAGATGGCGGCCGCTACAAAATGGCGGCTAACGTAGGTTTTATCAATATGGGTATCAAATGAAAGGTCTCAACAAGCAGAATACAATATACTATAAAAAATTGTAATCCAAGATGGCGGCCTCTAAAAAATGGCGGATAACTTAGGTTTTATCAATCCCACCAACATGGGTATCAAATGAAAGGTCTCAACAAGTAGAATACAATTTACTATGCAAAATTGAAATCTAAGATGGCTGCCGCTACCAAATGGCTGATAACAATTTTTTAACAATCCCACCAATATGGGTATCAAATAAAAGGGCTTGACAAGAAGAATACAATGCACCATACAACCTCAATATTTAAGATGGGCGCAGCCACTAAATGGCGTATAATAATAAGATTTAAATTTAGAAATTGAATCTGTAATTTAGGTATCTGATTAATCCAGCCTGAATCCACCACCCAAGTCAAGATTTCGTATCGTGTTGAGGACTGTGTTTCGTTAGGGTGGCTAAAAATGATACGTCGTTAGCGGTACACCACCCAAGTTAAGGTGAAAGGTTAAAACGCGCCGAGAACTGTATGGCATTAGGGTGGATAATATAATAATAAAAAATATATGGTGGATAATATCTCTGGCGTTTATTCACGCTGTGTGAATTAACTAAAAATATGCGTCAGCAAGGTGACCAGACTTTTATTGATATTTTGAATGCTTTGAGAGTCGGTGAGCTAACAACCCAACATTTTAGTATTTTAATGGGAAGACTTCTTCAAGACACGAGTGATGAGTTTGCAATAGACAAAGCGTTAAGGGTATACCCCACAAATCAACAAGTTAACGACCACAACTCCGCTGTATTGAATTTGTACAGAAATAATGGTGCTCGCATTTACAAAATAAAAGCGCAGGATCAGCTAGTACACGCTACACGACATGCAGACAATATGGATATAGCTACTATAATACCAGCTGATATCAACAAAACTGGGGGTTTACCAGCGGAACTGGAAATATTTGTGGGGGCAAAAGTCATGCTACGGTCCAATATTGACGTTTCAAAGGGATTAGTAAATGGCGCTATAGGCTACATCAACGAAATCGTTTGGCCTCAATTTCGTCGAACTCAGATGTATGCAACAGATGTACCTTCCATCCGAATTGATTTCGCAAGAGACGGAGTACATCTTATACACCCGAAAGCTATACAGTTTCCAGCTAAGTACAATTACGGGACGGCTGAAAGAAGAATGTTGCCTTTAATACTATCATGGGCTTCTACAATACAAGCGCTCGTGGCCCCGCGGACTCAGTGTTCTGTAAACGATCACTGCAGTAAGCAACTTTCACTATGGCCGGTCCTTGGATGGGTGACCATCCATGTGATCACTTTGTGACATTTATTTGAGCGTTTCCGTGCTTCGGAAGGCACGGTAAGCCGTTGGTCCCGGTTGCCAGTAAAATGGCAGTCGTTAAGCTAAGTTGAAGGCTTTATTTCAACAGCAGGCAGTCACAACCTGCGCCTGTCCATTTAAACACGGCAATACGGCTCACCACCTATTACGTGGGACAAATTATACAAAGGTGAAATGTGGGCATATAATATGCCTCTGCCTACCCCTACGGGGATAAAGGCGTGATCATATGTATGTATGTACTACAATACATAAAATGCAGGGCAGCACTGTGGATACTTAGGTGCGGTTGGAATTTCCATGAGCAAGAAAATAGTGAGTAATTTCCTCACCGTCTGCGGGCCAACTGCCTAACGACGAATTGAACGATTCTTCTATCGCACATTAAGTCGATAATTTGTAGACAATTGACGTGCCCCACGGTTTTATTTTAGTCTAGTCTATGCATATGTTTATAATTCCCACGACTGTATCTATTTTATTATTTTTTGGTTTTTAGTACATTAATCTTAAACATTGCAATGTATGTTTAACATAAAACCGTTTAACTTAAAAAGTTTTTTTACCTATTTTTATTACAATTTTATTTTAAATAGTAAAGATAGTATGGAATGAGATATATAGGCTGCCATTTATCCCGAGAATATGTTCTGATGGAAATCAGGAACCGAATTCAGTTATTCATAAAAATTAAAATATAACCCGTAGGAGTTAATACTCATAATATAATTATTTCGAACTGGCGAAGGTTGCATTTGAATGGAACGATAATGTCAGTAATAATATCGTACATTTTCATTCTGAAAAGGTCCTACATTATACGCCTCTTGGACAACTCTAGTGGCGCGGCGTTGTGGCCGATTTAGGCAACACGCGGACGTTAGAGTGCTGTCAGCTGTACGGTTTACGTTTGTAATTCTCTCAAAAACGTTCAAAAGTGGTCTCTCAAAATATGAAAAATGGGTGGTACGAGATACTGTTGTGTTGTGGGGTGCAAGAATTCTCAATCTCGGAATCGGGAATTGACTTTTTTTTCATTTCCGAGACGAAATTGGGAAATTTAAAAAAGAGATGAGTGGATAAAAGCCGTCAGAAGAATGTAAGTATAAATAATTATAACGATTTGATAATTATAACGTATCGAACATACTTAATACAAACGTCAAATTTTCTGTTCGTGTGTTGTATGTTTTATTTTACTATTATTTAAATTATTTTATTTTACCAGCACAAATAAATATCGAAACAAACATGCACAATGTTAATCATGTTTAATTTTTAATCTTACATGGACATTTTTAGAGAATCACGTGAAAGTTATTTTTTATTTCCTTGTTTTATTATCTATAATATATTATAGATGAAAAACGATTAAATAAAAAATAACTACATGAATGAAATTATTATTGATTCTACATTTCATGCTTAGGTATTCTTATGAAATAGTCTTCACCAATGATTATATTATATTACTAATTTAACATTAATAATACAAGAAAATGTTAATGTTCCTTTATACCGATATGAAAAATGCAGTTCAATGATAATCTCATTTCAATGACCAATACTTATTCCTTCATTATTTATATTTCTTTGATAAGGAGATATATCTTCATTTTCCATTTCTGCTTTACATGTATACGGTTGAAAAGTTGCTGTAAATAGATTTTTTCAGATTAATATTCAACTATTAATTTATTAAATAATTAATACACATATACCTCTACTTTTACATCGTACGGTGGATAATTGACTCTCGTCTGTGGTATAACTTTTCCACTGATGATTTGTTCTCCACTAGCTGCATCATGGATTTTGACGACCTCCTGAACATGGTGGCTTTTGAATAATTTATGCCCTATAATTTATAATTCATTCATTTGATCATTGTGTTATTAGTAATAGGATAATCCTTAAAATATACGTAAACAAAATACAATGAAATTGAAAGAATATATCATTGTTTCGTGTAGTTACTTACCTTTCGACACAGATTTTGCGCGAAAGAATACTGCATAAATATTCTGGAATCCACACTTGATTATGGTTCGGCTCATAATATTACGAAAACAATTTTTTATTACGTTAAACAAAACAATAATCTCAAATTTGTAGCGACTTATATGCGAATCATATGTTCACTGTTATGTGAAGAACGACCTCGTGTTGTCGCCACTAACCGACAGTTTGCGTTGCCGTAGCTTCGGCACGATATCCAAGAGGCGTATAAGCTCCAGTGAATATAAACATTTTTAATGAAAGCTTTCCCTCAAACCTTAGAAAGGCCTCCTTTTGTTCTTCAATTCATTTGTACCCGGAAACAATGCGAAGACGATCGTGTAAATATATTCCCTATAGATGTATGATGTATTATAGACCGGTTTCGTTCTAATTACCTAATACAAGTTAGCATAGGAATATTGAGAATACATATTTACTTTTTTGGATTTTCGTATAGAAAGTAGGTATTACCAGGTAGTGATCTTTTTATAACGTATAACAGTCAATATAAAAGTCACTGCTGGGCATAGACCTCCACCAAACAATACTGTGTGTGACGTTTCGTTCTAAAAAAATATCAAACGAATGAACTTGAAACTTGTCAGTTTTTATGGAGAAGGATACAGCTATCATAATGAGTTACTGTCAAATTTTGACAGACTATGAATCTCTAGATAAAACAGCTACTTATAGCGACAGGAGAGACTTTGCCTCCTTATGCCAGCAATGGTATGTGCTCTAAGGAATTATTTGATATGATGCCCACGACTACGTTCAATCATCGCACCGCTCGCCACAGACAGGGAGTTCATCCTCACGCTCTACGTTCGCAGCGTTCAAGCACCGGCAGGGGCTTTCTTCGCTTAGGTTGTGGAATGATTTCCATGCCTCGGTTTCCCCATATGCCTACAGTATTGGATTCTTCAAAAGGGGTCTTAGAAGGTTTTTACAGGGTCATCAGCTCGAGTGTGGCACCTCTGGTGTTACAAGCGTACATATGCAGCTGTGGTGACCACCAGTTCATCTGGTGGGCCGTATGCTTGTCTGCCACCTTTGTGGTATAAAAAAAAGAAAAGATATCTTCATCTAACCAGTCTTTAATAGCACATAACTACTTTACTTCTTACACATATAATATATCTCCCGGCATAAACCATCTGCGCCAAGAACGGGAGTCACGCTCACTAGCTCCCTAATATAATTCGATAAACAACGATTTACCTGATACGAGTTTGTGAACTGGGAGCGCAACAAGGTATAATAAACGGTAAACGAGCTTGACTGTCGGGTCGTGACAGGTAAGCCAATTTAAATATCATCAACATCCAATCTTACTGTTAGCAAAGATAATATAATATGTATTTACTATTACAAACTATTAGTAACTAGAAGTAGATTTATCACTAGCGGACGCCACGTGGTTACACTCGCGTCGTTCTTGTTCCCGTGGGAATTCGGGAATAAAATATAGCCTCTGTCACCCGAGTATAGTGTAGCTTCAACACAATGAAAGAATTTTTCAAATCGATTCAGTACTTTCAGAGTCAATTCAAAGCAAACAAACAATCAAATCTTTCCTCTTTATAATATTAGTATAGATCAAGCCGTACATAAGACATTTACCCTGACTTATCGAATATCATGTTACTAGCAGCTGGGGACATCAGCTTTACGTGCCTTGTGGATCACGGGTACGCTCGTAAAAGGAAATGGCACAAACGGTCACTCATTTTACGGCAAATCGTTTCATAGACAAGACTCATTGGTCGTGTACTCGTAACGACAATGACAACATAAGACTCACGGGTTATGAATGCTTTAATTATTATCTTACTTAATATTCAGTATTTAGGTTTGTGAGTGTGAATGACGTGAATGTGTAGATGTCTGCATGTCTGAATGTCTAGATTCCTAAACACACACAACTAACAGACTTAACTGAAGGATTCGTTTGTTTAAATATAGTTATATTATCACACTGTTCAATGTTAAGGAAGCGCTCGTGGCCCCGCGGACTCAGTGTTCTGTAAACGATCACTGCAGTAAGCAACTTTCACTATGGCCGGTCCATGGATGGGTGACCATCCATGTGATCACTTTGTGACATTTATTTGAGCGTTTCCGTGCTTCGGAAGGCACGTTAAGCCGTTGGTCCCGGTTGCCAGTAAAATGGCAGTCGTTAAGCGAAGTTGAAGGCTTTATTTCAACAGCAGACAGTCACAATCTGCGCCAGTCCATTTAAACACGGCAATACGGCTCACCACATATTACGTGGGACAAATTATACAAAGGTGAAATGTGGGCATAAAATATGCCTCTGCCTACCTCTTCGGGGATAAACGCGTGACCATATGTATGTATGTATGTATGTATGTTCAATGTTAAAACTATGTCCGACCTGGGCACTGGAGATTGGATTAACTTTAGCATGTCGCACCAACGAAGAACTGGCATTATAAATAAAAGTATATTACTTTAACTTCTAATCTTGACAGTAAACATAAACGCTACACCAGCTTTTAATAAAAGCATTGTTTCACCCAGAACTTTATTTTGTAATTAATACTTTGTTTGTCTCAAAACAAACCCATTTATAGTGGTTTACATAACAACAAGACACAGTTTTAAATTTTACTCCATATTTTCGTATAATGTAATGTAAACATTTGTAGTTTAGGACAGTAGGGTCAAGTGTTCAACAATGAAACAGTGGTACACAATAAAACATAGTAATATTTCCAAAACGCGACGTTGGCATTTAGTGCAATATATCGCGTAAGGACACTCAATAGATACCACCGGCGTATCCCAGTTTGCGGCGGCACCGTGTGAGAAAAGACGCGTCTGCGGCTCATTTTTACTATTTTCGTCAAAAATTGAAGTATTTCTGGCTATCTTTAAAGATTTTTTATTATTTAATGGTTAGGAATATTATATTTTTTATGATTATCCTGCATTCTACATGTTTCTTAGATTATTTTGGCATATTTCATTTGTTTCAAAGTTACAATTTTGTGAACATAAATTAAAAGTTAGTTAGATAAACCCTAGGTAGTCAACAATGAAACAGTTTAACAATGGACACAATGAAACACTGTTTTATAGATTTTTATTGGATGATATTGTGAAACCTTATCTATTAAAATTTGTTTTAATTTTAAGATGGCGCGTAACAAAGCTGTTAAAAGGACGAGGGGCGTATTACTTACCAAATGGCAAAAATTAACAATATTCGATATTCTGTTAGCTGGGAAAATGGCTGGAATCGAATGTTTACGGTCCTTTAAATCAGGGCATGCATAACTGTCATTAAAAAAGCGTGAAGCATGCAGCATGGCACGTCGTACCACTGCATTTAACGTAGAAACGGACTGCTCTTTCTTTAATAACTACCTAAATTAAACAAAATTTGAATTAGGCACAGTTTATTTATGGTGTTTCATTGTTGAATATATGGTGTTTCATTGTGTACGCCTATATGGACACAATGACACAAATCCCATTTCTTAGTTTTTATTTCTTTGTCGATTCAAATCACTTTATTTAAAAAAATCTATAAATGACATTCGATACCCAATCATATTGACTACATGCCTGTAAAATTATAGACTTCTATCAGCAAAAACATGAGATGTGCGAGGTTATGAACTTTTAGTGTTTCATTGTTGAACACTTGACCCTACCTACAAGTAGGCTCTTGTAACAAAATGTTCATTTTGAGGTAGATTTTAATTTAATTTAGCACAGAAACACTTCAATTTTTTATCTTGGAATCTAAACCAAAGTACTAAGTAAAAATTTGCGTATCGAATAACTGCTTTTGTGAGAGAAGGTAAAATGGACATTTATTACACTGACATAAAGATGAAATTAGTAGTGCGACACGATTGTCTCCGATTTTTGTTATTACCATTCTTACAAACGAAAAACACTTCTATCCAATTGACATAAAGTTGCAATTACTAGTATGATACAACTGTTGACAATGTATCCGGTGCTTAGTGGCTTACTGGGGAACCTTATTGAGCCCATTAGTTACCCTAGGTCTAATTACCTGAGAGGTAGAACAGCTTTTTGGTATGCATTGGCCGTATTCTAGAATGAAGAGAAATGTTAAGAGTAGTCAGTGATAAAGCTGTGTTCCTAATTTGAATGTTATGTATTTTTGAGTAGACTGTACAGTAAGTACGGACATAGGTATAATGTAACCAACTTACGTAGGATCTCAACGTTGCAGTTATATTGAGACTTATCATGATATTATTTTAATTTCGTTTCATTTATAGCGTAAGAGTTGCCTGCAAAACAAGGTAGATGACGCTGTATGCTTTTTATATAATTATGATTTATATTTCGAATCCAGACAGAGAGTTTCCTGCAAAGACTGCTTGGCACCGCTGGTGTCGTCAATAAGTCGAGTTACGTCTCTATCTCATAATATACAAATGCACTCTGTGAAGACGGTCGCATCACTGCCACACAAATTTAAGCTGTATATACTCGCGTACGCACACATGGCGCCGCGCGCACTGATGAGTTAACTATCTATACCTATTGTGGGTTTGTCCTGGGATATCCTTCCGCGGGCTTACCCGGGGCTCACAACCATAGGCTGTTGGGCGTTGCGTGAGGTTTTTTAGTCGGTAGGAGTCCGGCATAACATCCATGAGGATTTTCCCTCACGTAAAAAAAAAAACCTATTGTGGGTTTACTTTGAACAAACTATCATCTGACTTTTGTAGTAGTTCTTTTTCTTTACGTTGGCAAATCACAAGTTATAAAGCCCTAATAGAAAAAGATATTTTTTCTTAACTTCGTGAATGTGAAATGTTTAATTGTTCTTCCAATTTTAGTCCATTTTGTGTATTATGTAGGCACACGGCCTCTGAACACCATCATAACTTTCCACCAGCAAATGGTAGTGTCATAAACAACAATGTGAAATTTTGAATTCAAACCGTTAATTCTTCAGAATAGTAGCGGTTTCAGCTTTCAAACAATTTGAATATTCATTTAAGGCTGTAGTTGTTAGGCATATAGGGGATTATTATAATAAAGTTTCATACCCTAACACAACAAAGGCTAGGTGACCGTTTGGTTCAGTAAACAATTTCGACAAATATTACTTTATGAGGTGTTTTTATTAAATTTTATTGATTTAGGCAACAACACAGATCCAACAGTAAATTATATTATAGTACAACAGTAAATACATGAAAGTGATATTTGTTGACTAGGGATTTACACATACATATAAAAATGTCTTCAAACTTGTTCGATTAGTATAATTCATTATACCTAGTCATGTATGTATTAATGTTATTCAGATATGCTCACCTCTCGACGCTTTGGCTATATTGCTGTAACTTTAGGTATTGCTCACGCTTGGATTGTGGAATGATCTCAAATGCGTGTTGTGTTTTGGAAAGCCGAGCTTTCCAAAACACAACACGCCGACAGTACTTAAAAGTGATCTTTCGAGTAGAAGGTTCTTGCAGAGTCAATAGCTCGAGTGTAGAACCTCTGATGTTGTCAACGTCTACAGGCTACAGTAACCACTTTTTATCAAGTGGGCCGTCAGCTTGTCTGCTGCCGTAGTGGTATAGAAAACATGGTCAAAAATAAGACCGAAAATCCCTAATTATATTGGTATTATATGTCGAAATCCCTAGTTAATGTTAAATAGGTCTGATAAGTAATCATTAATCATACTATATTATAATAATTATACTATAATTATCTGTGATAATACTGTGAAACTTCCAAACACTTTACATCCAATGCTCTCTAGTGACCGGTTGGAGAAAACACGAGTTTTCCACTTTACACAGGTCAGCCATGACTGGGACTGGGATTTGTGTGTGACGTGCTCTTAATTAATGGATCCTGTTCTGTAGCTACATATCATTCGTTATTCCTGAAATTGAATAGTTACATAATATATGTGTACCGGGAGTCTGCGTATCTGTCCTTCTGCTGCAAAGGTTGCAAACGTGTTGTTAACAAAATATTATGATATTTACTTTTAAATGGTTTGAAAAATTGCGTTGCAATAGTAACAGTGTCTGTAACCTTTTCAAAACTAAACCGTCGAATGAACTTTGATAAAATTTTTTGGGAGGCATGAAGTATACTCTTCAACTACGAAACACGATTCCTGCAGAAAAGACGCACGTAGAAACTGCCTATACGGAGAATAAAAAGTATACTCGTCTCCGGGCTGCCTTCATGTTGGTGATATTGCGAACTGCCATCACCGCTGCACCGGTGCAACTACCTAGGTATGCTTAGACAAGACACTTGCATATTTATGTACCCAGTAAAGGTAGGTAGACTCGAGAGTGTTATTATAACGCCTCTCCTAACAAATCATTGGCTGTGACCATGCAAAGCGAGTGGTATTATTCCAAAAATTATCACAAATCTCACGGTGTGATCTTCAACCACCAGACAATAATTCAACTTGATCTCTCCCATTTATTGAGAGGGTGATAACCTTACTGTGTACCACGTTGGACAGACGAATTGATACTTACAAAGCTTTCTTCCGTGTTTTCCTACTCCTACTAATGAGCTAATATTCAAGCTGTTTGTTTATATGAACTTTCAGTAATTAAGTCGTTCAGCCACCATCACAATTTATTAAACTCTATTCATCTTAATTTGTTTGGATTGGTGCCTAATTCAGATGCCTTCTCTGCCCTCAAACCGTTGTTAGATTTTCATCCATTTTAATCTGGGAGTTAAGCTGATACGTTGGCTGTTAGCCAGGCGACTAAAAGTCTGTTCTCACAAGTATTATAGAAACTTTAATATCAGACACAATTTTCGTAAAAGATATGGCGGGTCATTGCAGAAAAAGAACACTTGAAGGCCATCACAAACGTAGTTATAATATATATTAATATGAAATATAGCAAGGCATATTACGACATATTTTCGATACAAATTTTCGAAGGACCACACACGCAGCTATAACATATATTTCAATGACGTCATCAAAATATGTCGACAGATATAGCTTGGTATATTTTAGCATATTACTATATATTTTGTATATTAATATATATTTTAGTATATTTTGAGGATAAAGGATGTTCCGTTTGTTTACCAAACATTCGGGAAGAGTGTCATATACTCACACCTTTTTCCCCCGAAGGGGTAGGCAGAGACATATTATATGCCCACATTTCACCTTTAAGATTTTGTCCCATGTAATGTGCCATGAATTGAGAGAGGTCTACGTCCAGCACTGGACGTATTGCCGTGTTGAAATGGACAGAGGCAGGTTATGACGTGGTGGCATCCGTCCATAATTATTGTTCCGGAATGTATTCTAAAATAAACCTATACAAAATATATGGGGACCAGAGGTTCTGTAGCAGCAATGCAGCACTGCTGCCAAGCAGTGCTGCTTGCTACCAAGTTCGGACTCGAATAAATGAAGTTCGGTATAACAAATGAAGATCGACAAAACAAATGAGGATCGTTAAAATAAGTGAAGATCGACAAAACAAATGAAGATTGTTAAAACAATTGAAGATCGATGTAAGTTGAAGTCGCCAAGCGTCTATAAGTTGACTCCTTTCAAGACCATAGGGCGGGCCTATTTCTCGCTCAAAGAATTAGTTTGTAATTAAAAGGGATTTTTGCCTTTTTTGTTTTTAGGATAGGTAGGTACGCTGAAATTTGAACAACCTGTACATAAAATAAGCATTAAAACCGTGCGCTTGCAAGGACGGCTGCAGATCGAGTGAGGGCAAAATATGTCCTTCATCTTATAGTATAGCTCCCGTGTGTGATAGCTTGCTATAATATAATATATATTTTGGTATATTAATATATATTATAGCTACGTTTGTGATGGCCTTGACACTCAGTACTTGGCCTCCTCAATGGTGTAACTTTATGAATGCTTGTTAGGATTCCGCAGTTCTCATGTCAAAGCCTTTATAGTTACGCCATGTCTTTCCGTCCGTCCTTAGCTTACCGTTCAAACGGTTAGTATTAGAAAGTTCAAACGTTGCATGGATTATTTTCCAAGCCAAAAAAGTGCTAAAATAAGACGAAAAATATTTTGTTTGGCGTTCCTTAGTTACACGTAAAAGTAGGAATAATTTTTTTTTCGCGTCCAACCCATCATGGGGATATCATTAGATGGGTAGGTCTTTTAAAAACATTGCGAAGTAGCTAAAATATATTTGAATTTATGTGTCCGTTTGCGAGATATTTTAAATTTTAAGAGTATTTTCTGCTTTTTTTTTTAACGTGAGGGAAAATCTATCATGGATGCTATACAGGAGTATTTTTATACAGGAGGATTTATACAGGTGATTTTTTTAGTCGGTAGTAAACGACTAAAAGAACCTCACGTAACGTCCAACAGCCTACGGTCGGGAGCCCGGGTAAGCCCTCGGAAGAATGTCTCAGGACTCCCAACAGATGTCCCAGGACTCCCAACAGACCAGGACTCCCTACAGTATATCATCTGCTCTTAATGTGAACAGTAGTTGCGGGTTCAAATCTCGTACGGGCAAAGTTGTCTTTTTTTCACCAATTTTGTGGAACGGTAGCCCAATGTTGCAGGATGATAGTTTAAAGTATGGTAGTCCAACTTTGAAGGAATATTATAACGGCTTAGATAACTTTTTTTAGGTCAGGAGTTAGAGGCAATTATGGGTGACTATATCTGCTTCTATTTTTCAAATAATAATATATTTTTGGGTTTCGGAGTAAAACGGGGTAAACAGTGTACTCTAAGGTTAAAAACGGGACCCTAATACTGAGACTCCGTCTGTCTGTTGGTCACCAGACTGTATCTCATGAACCGTGATAGGTAAAAAGTTGAAATTTCATAGATGATCTATTATTGTTGCCGCTATAGCAACAGATATAGGTACGTAAAACATTAAAATAATAATGAAGGGGGATCCTATACAAAGACGTGATATTTTCCAATGTGTGGGTACGGAACCCTCCGTGCGCTAATCCGACTCTACTTGGTCAGTTTATTTGCTATAAATGCTCTATATATCTAAAACGGAACCCTATTGTATACGTGGCAATAATGATATACGTGGCCTGACACGCACTTTGTCGTTTTATTATAAGTATTAAAACTATGCTTTTCTAAATTTAAGGGGTCTTAGAAGGTTTTTTTACAGGGTCGGCAGCGCGAGTGTAGCACCTCTGGTGTTGCCAAAGTCCATAGGCTACGGTTACCACCAATACATCTGGTGGGCCGTATGCTTGTCTGTCACCTAAGTGGTATAAAAAAAAAAGTTAAAGCGAATTTCAATAAAATTGCAGTTACAACATACCTATACTAATCATTCTCTTCTCTTTTACGCTAAAATCGAAAAAGTGAGAAAATTGCTCTTTGTAATATTTATTACTCGTAGACAGTCTCGGCACAATAAATATTGATTACGGCAGGGAGTGTACACAACAATATACATCAACTTTACTCGGACCTCTGCACCCCTCAGCAGTTCAAACTCCGTCTAAGTTTACGCTCCAAGTTTTACAAAACAAGCGGAAGTATTTATGCTGAAAAAATTTTTAGGTACACTGGTTTTTTGTGTAAGTAAGGAAAGTCAAAGAACTATTAATATTGTGCAAACCAGGTCCGACAATCCAGCTCTCCCTAACCTAACTCGCTCCTATGACGGATGCAGACCCAAAAAAGTTATAATAATAACATACAGTTAGATAGTTTAGAACTCTACCCACGCAAGTTGTACAAAAAGTTTTTTGGGGTCTACAGCATTCAATACATAAGCGTGGATAGAAATTAATAAACTTCTCATGTTATCCTCGAAAAATTATGGTTCGTTTCTTACAATAATTCCTGAATTCTATTTTGTTATGCTATTTTTAGAGATGTTTTTCGATCATGTTTTGAATTATTGCGTTATTATTTGCAAAATAATATATATCCTGAAACATAATATTATTATCATTCTTACTCATCTTTTAATTACTAAAGTCTCTATCCTATAAAGTACACCAATACTCTTTATTGCTTTTAGTAGTTGGGCTATTTAAAATGAAAGATTAGAAAGCGTATGCATTTGCGAGTAAGCTTTTTTTTTAACGTGAGGGAAAGTCCTTCATGGATGCTATGCCGGACTCCCACCGACTAAAAACCTCACGTAACGCCCAACAGCCTACGGTTGGGAGCCCCGGGTAAGCCCTCGGAAGGATATCCCAGGACCTACGGCTACCACTGCGGCCTCGCCCAGGGGGTTGCTAAGTCTTTATGACAAATTTGAACTTTCTAAATCTATTTTAAGCTGTACCGTGATAGAACAGTCAGTCAAGCGCTGTTAGTTTGAGTGTTATTCTAAAAATTTATCTATCTTATAATTCTGCCATCTGATTAGATAATATATGGAAATTTAGGTCTAAAATCGTTGTGTCCAAACATTTATACGAAAGGTAATTAATCTAGAAGTTCGAGGGAACAGTAGGCTGGGTGTGACAGCTGAATAGCATAAACGCCTGCCACTGAAGATCAAGATCCACGCTATTATTTGTATAAGTAATTTCTATAGGTTTTTTACCAAGTTAAAGCTTGAAAGAGTAACAAACTTCCATCCACACAAACTTTCGCTATTAATCTATACTTACTAATACACTCGAGAGCAATGAATCCGGGTCACTTAAAGAATCCTAAAAATCTCGGAAACTAAAAATGCTAGGTTAATGCAATAAATTGTATTTAATAGACAATGTAATACTCCTTAAATGAAGGTATTAAAACTTCTTAGTTATTGTAAAGTTATATCATAAAAAAATCAAATTTGAAAAAGGGCCACTTTCGAAGATGGAACTACGAAATTACAGCATTTGGTGTTGCTTTTGTTTGTAATCTGTCATTTATGTGGGTACATAAACCATGTTGATAGTGCTCTATATTCATTAATCAAGCTGAAATTATGTCGCTTACGCCTGAAGAATGCACCAGAATACTTACAATGCTGGAAACCGGCCGGAGTCAGCGTGATACAGCCAGGACTGTCGGTGTGTCGCTGTCAACAGTACAAAGAGTTCTCCGACGTTACGAAGAAACTGGTTCTAACCTACGCAGACCAGGAACGGGCAGAACCAGGTGTACCACAGCACGAGAAGACCGATACTTGGTGAACACCATGCTTCGAAATCGCTTTCTCACAGGAACTGAACTCACCAATCAGTTTCGACGCCTCGGAGGAAGTAACCCAAGTGCATGGACAGTAAGACGTCGGCTTGCTGAATCTAACTTAAAACCCCTTAGACCTGCAAACGGCCCTAAACTGGAGCGTGGGCATCGTATTTCGAGACTAAGGTATGCCCAGAGCCACGTAAATTGGAGTATTGAAGATTGGTCAAAAGTTATGTTCTCCGACGAATCAAAATTTATGCTCTACAAGCACGATGGAAGACACAGAGTGTATCGAAGACCAGGGGAAAGATTCAAGCAAGCATGCATCGAAGAAAAAGTAGCCTACGGTGGTGGGTCTGTACTTGTGTGGGCCGGAATTTCTTCTGAAAGTCGCACAGAGCTGGTGATCATAGAAAACGGCTCTTTAACTAGCGTAAGATATGTGGAAGAAATCCTCAATGATCACGTTGGTCCATTTATGGTCAATTTAGGTGAGGATGCTATATTTATGCATGACAATGCCCGACCTCATACAGGTAGGATTGTGAATGACTACCTTCAAGAGATGAACATTACTCGTATGGAGTGGCCAGCGCGCAGCCCGGATATCAACCCGATCGAGCATGCTTGGGACGAGCTAGGCAGATGCGTAAAACAACGAAACCCTCCCCCAATCACGCTTCGTGAGCTCAAAATTGCTCTCACAGAGGAATGGGAGAATATTCCCCAAAATCGTATAAGGAACTTGGTGTACAGCATGCCAAACCGCGTAAACGCAGTAATGGAAGCACGAGGAGGCAATACGAAGTATTAAAATTCAAGAAAATCGTAATAAAGTTCAAAAATTTCATGTTTCCTATTTTTGTTTTAAGGAGAGATCGGCAGTTTTTTCTTTATGTAATTTTGTGTTAATAAAATGTATGGTGACTCATATTTTTTTTACTTTCATTTAAGGAGTATTACATTGTCTATTAAATACAATTTATTGCATTAACCTATCATTTTTAGTTTCCGAGATTTTTAACATTCTTTAAGTGACCCGGATTCATTGCTCTCGAGTGTATTATAAAGATAAACCCTTAGAGGTTTGTGGAAATTAACATTGAAATAATGTAAAATTACTGTTGTGTGAATAAATAAAAAAAAACTACTGTTCCGATTTAAAAAATTTTTGAATAACGGTGAAAAGCTATATTTTATTCCGATATTCCCACGGGAATGGGAGCTACGCCAGTAAAACCACGTGACTTCTGCTAGTATTTTATGAGAGTTATTCATGTTCCTGAATCTACGGACACTTATTAACTTTATCTTCCCTTAAAATCTCCTCTCTCAGGCCTACAGAAGTGACGGTTTTAGGTAGAAGTAGAGACTTGTGCAAAGTGCATGTTCTCGTAGAGATTCCCTTCGCTATGTAGGTTCATCTAAATCGTTAATTTGTTTATTAGTTCTTTTTGAACCATCTTTTCATGGACAAGAAAGAATTGATTTTTTAACCGACTTCAAAAAAAGGAGGAGGTTCTCAATTCGTCTGTATGTATTTTTTTTTATGTATGTTAAGCGATATTTCCGTCAATTATAGACGGATTTCAAAATTTCTTTTTTTGTTGAATAGGGTTTCCTTCTGAGGTGGTCCCATTTTCACCAAGTCAGGATGTGATGATGGGATCCAGGAGAAAACGAGGGCAACCACCGAAAATTGTAGGGACAACTAGTGCACTTGTTAACTTTTTAATTAAGTGCTTTAATGTTCTACATTTAAATGAAGGTCTGGAGTCGATCTGATGATAGAGTCGAAAGACAGTCGAGGGCATTCCTTAACAATTTACAGCAGTTACCTTGTGTTTGGGCTTGATTGATTTGTATTGATGAAAACTTTACACTTGATTGATAGATCCGACTTAAAAAAAAGGAAGTTCTCAATGTTTTATGTAAGTTCACCGATATTTCGTCAATTATAGACGAATTTCAAATCTGCTTTTTGTTGGATAGAGTTCACTGCTGAGGTGGTCCCAATTTCACCAGGTCAGAATCTGATGATGGGATTCAGGAGAAATCGAGGGCAACCACCGAAAATTGTAGTGACAACTAGTGCGTTTGTTAACTTTTTAATTCAGTGCTTAAAGGCACTACAATTTAATGAATGTCTGGAGTCGATCTGATGATGGAACCGAAAGACAGTCGAGGGAATTCCTTAAAGATTTACAGCAGCTACCTTGTGTTTGGGCTTGATTGATTTGTATCGATGAGAACTTTCACCTAGATAGATATATTTTTCGATTAACCCGTCACTTAAAATGATGAAAAAAAAAATTTCAATAAAAAAAAAACCGACTTCAAGCAAATCCTGAAAAATAAAATTTACTTAGCACAAAGTAATATGTATTTTGATTTATCATATTTAATTCAATATAATATTGAAGTTGGTGCCATCAATATAATACTCGTACCTACATAAAACTATGGGTTTACTTGGCGCCGACTTCAATATTATATTGAATAAAATCTGATAAAATCAAAATACATATTACTTTGTGCTAAGTAAATTATATTTTTCAGGATTTGCTTGAAGTCGGTTTTATTTTTTATTGAAAAATTTTTTTTCCGAAAGTCTTATACATTATTATAAGTAATGATATTTAGTGTTATTGTGAGACCATGCAAAATTTCTCATAAGGTGAGCCCTGTAACTGTTTTAAGGTCAAAGCCCACTTTAACGACTCCGCTCCCACCCGGCAAAAACAATATAATTCAAATATAGGCTTTACATATTGCACTTTAGATATATTTTACATTGCCATCATCAATTAGCAGACAGCTCGCTTTCAGCGAGCTTACCGCCGTCAGACTGCTCGGGAGTGGACGCCTCGCTGGCCGTGCGTTGTAGACGAGCGGTCAGCGCGCGCTCACTGCTAGCAGTCGCCTCACCGGCTCGCTACTACGAGTTGCTTTAATGGAAACCGATCGCGAACTGTGTCTATTGCGAAAAAGAGAGGTCGGCGGGTGGACAGCTGGCCGTCTACTAGCTGTCGCCGCGTGGACTACTGGGTGCGTGCTAGCTGTCTTCACGTAGACTGTGAGCAGTAGTCTTCTTTTAGGGCAGTGTTGGGTGGGAGCGGTGTTGAAGCGGAGTCGTTTGAGTGGGCTTTGACCTTTACTCTCATTCGTGTCTACAAAGAGATACCGCTTTTTGTACAAATGAGAGTAAAAGAAAATACATTTACAAGAACTTTCACTTTGCACAAGTCTCTACTTCTGCCTAAAACCGTCTCTTCTGTAGGCCTGAGAGTTCTTTTTGAACCATCTTTTCATGAACAAGAAAGAATTGTATTTTTTTTTTCGAAAGTCTTTTTACATTATTATATTGATACTAGCTGATGCCCACGGCTCCGCCCGCGTGGAATGTTATTTCCGGTCACAGGGGTATGAAAAATAGATGTTGGCCGATTCTCAGACCTACTTATTATGCTCACAAAATTTCATGAGATTCGGTCAAGCCGTTTCGGAGGATAATGGCAACGAAATCTGTGGCACGAAAATTTTATATATTAGATTTGCTATGATTATTAAATGAGTGTAATTGTGAGACCATGCAAAATTTCTCATAAGGTGAGCCCTGTAACTGTTTTACTCTCATTAGTGTCTACAAAGATATATGTCTTTTGAGAGTAAAAGAAAATTAATTTCTCTCTTTCAGTCTCACAATAACACTAAATATCATGTATAAGACTTTCGGAAAAAAATCAATTCTTTCTTTTCCATGAAAAGATGGTTCAAAAAGAACTAATAAACAAATTAACGATTTAGATGACCCTACATAGCGAAGGGAATCTCTACGAGAGCAGATTCTGTAATTACATAAAATTTCCGCACATATTGGCGCGTCGCTCGTCTCGAGGCAAAAGTTCGTAAGCAACACAGTCTTTTATGTCAACAGATTAATCACTTAAACTTTGTGATAATGCTGCCAAGAGTCTAAAAAGTAAGTTGGTTTCTGGACAGATCTAGGTAAATCTAGTTTCATTGTAACATGAGGATAAAATATACCATACTTAGTTTTCTTACACTCACATTTGAATAAAAATCAAGTAACAAGGATGCAAAGTGTGGAATAAACCATGTTAACTCGGTAAGGTTTCATGAGGACATGAAAGAAGCAACAGAAAAGTAACTGTGTGAGTGAGCATTTCAAGCTAATAATTTCTACAATTGTAATGTTCGTACGTACTTTATCTACCTTGTATGGCGTAGGTATTTCTGTTACAAATTTTAACGTAGAATTGAAGATTTTTGCACCTAAAAATGTAAATTTAAAATAGTTGAAAATTCTTTTCTTACTTAATTTTGCACCTTGAATTTATCCTCGTTAAATGTTCGTTTACGTTTTTCGTAAATTATTCACGTCTATATACTACGTATTCTTGTGTCAGTTGTTGGTAAAATGGAAAATCACTATAATATTGTTATAAGTAGAAGATATCCTACAAGTTTTTGTTACTCCACGTTGGTTGAATCCGCCCTTAGTCGATATACCAACACCTACAAGGTTTTATACTTATCACATCTATATAAAGAAACAATCATATAAAATTAACCTTTGTAGCTATAATGCATAATAATATCTTCAAACAGCTTCACGAGATAAAATGAAGCCTTTGACTTGAATGTAATTAAAGAGTTATAAGGAAAACATATCTAAGAGTTCTTTGACGAAATTATATACGTCTTTATTTGCTTTGTTGAGTTAATCTAATTTTCGATATTCTTATATGAAGAAAACTTTGAACCCATTTCATCCATTCATCAAAGTTTTTATCTTATAGGACTAACTTAGAGCTCTGAACTATGTATATTATCTGATGGCACGGCAGTGCCCTCACCAAGTCGAGCCATAGCGTAGCCGTAGGTACTATCTTTTCTTGTACCAACTCAGGCTATTTTCGACCCCCTTTACTTTGGTGTGGATTAAGCTAGAAGTTTGAATTTACAGTTACTAAGTAAGCTCTCTCGTCTTTGCAGTTTCGAAAGTGCAAGTGTAGCACATCTGATGTTGCAAACGTCCATTGGCTGCGGTGACGATTTTCGGTCACATGGGCAGTAAACTAATCTGCCACCCCGTCAGGATATTTTTTTAAAATACTCTAAATCGTCTGTTTATACGCCCAGGGCAAACGAAAGTGGATTGTACAGATAGAATTTACATTTTGCAAGCGACCGAGTCTATACATAGACTACTTACTATTTAGTTACATTGCCTAGGGATCAGGTAGACAGCGATTAATGTATTCATCACATAACAATTTTCACGCAAAAGAAGTCGCTGGCAGCAACTAGTATTCATTATTTTAAGATTAAGATATCCATTATCCAGTTTCTTAACTTTCACAGACTTAATTTCCATTCCATTCCAAATCCCCGTTTTGGTTGGATACTTCTTAGCTTTGCCTTTTGAAATAGAGATAGAATATTGTTCCTGTAATCGAATCATGTTCATATTTCGTAACTTTGCCTTTGTCTTGCCAGCCAGTTGAAGGAAAACAGATAATTTCCTTGTAGGCAGACAACATCTATTACTCAAAACAATAACTGAACTGAAAATGTCTTGGGAAGCGCCATTGCGAATATTTGTTTGAATGTATTTTGTAGGTATAATTTATTTATTGAACTTGTTTAGTACTCCCTACTACAGCTAATCACAAGTTTTCAAAGCGCCCATTAATGACTACCTAATACTACTGGCGACCCGAAATCAAACAAAAACCCGTGAACCATTCACGGGTTTTTGTTTGGTTCCGGGTCTTCACAAGCAGTCATCCATCTTGGGACTGATCGTAGCATCTTGCTTGACGGACTGACCAATTACAGTACACTAGATAACCTTCTTGATACAGGTTTTATTTATTTACCTGGGAACATAAACTGACTGACGGAAGACAGACGATACCACCTACTTATTGAAAAAATTGGTGTTCATCTGAACACCAATTTTTTAAAATAGGTAGGTTGTATCGTCTGTCTATGGCCTTTGATCTCAGCTATACAGCCAAATGAACACAGCCACTCTCCTAACCGTTTTACAATAGAGTTCGTGACTAGGTGTTTGTTGTTTTGAACTCAAACCATTGAAATAGTTCAACACTTCGTGAGCTCTTTCGAAACATTCTTCTGCTAAAATATATGTTTTCTGACAAAGGTCCCAAATATATGTTTTCTGAAAAAAGTCCCAAACCAGCCTCACCTAAAAGGAATGCACCTGCTGATAAGTTCACGGCGCTGTGACCTCAACAGAACAGCGATGAGTATGAAAGCACTAAAGAAAACCCTGTACCTCGGTCATCTTGGTACATTCAGATAGTCACGCCTTTATTCCCGGAGGGGTAGACAGCAGCGTAGTTTACGCCCGCCTTACCTTATACTTTTATGTCCTACGTGGGTAATAGGCGGTGAGTCTATTGCCGCGTTGAAATCAACTGGCGCAGGTTGTGACGACCCAGAGCTAAAATTATTCAAACCGATCATATCTAAGGCCTTCAACTTGGTTTAACGGCTGCCGTGTTACTGAAAACCAGGACCAACGGCTTAACGTGCCTTAAAAGCATGGAAAAACTCGCTATTAACGAGTAGGTACAGTAGGAAGCCATCCTCCCCTTGTCCTAAATGCCTCCAAACGGTCGAGCAGTGTGCTCGACCGTTTGGAGGCAAACGGAAAAGAATGATTTATTAAGAACTTTGTTTGCGCACCGCTTATAAACTGTCCACTTTTATTCCTTCAGTATTACCGTAATTTATTGGAAAATAAGTGGCTCAGACGGCTACACTTTATTTTAGCTTTAAGACAGATTGACTTGGGGACTTTTTTATAACACTAAAAGCTTTTAAAAGCTTCGTGCCTTTTATATTAAGTACGTCGTTTTATATAACTACACACAAACAGTCCTAAGGCATCTCAAACCAAATCATTACAATAAATACCTCTTACTAGGCTATACAATAAAAACTGTAATAATTACAAAATATTAACTTTAATTTACGAGTTAATTAGATTTTCAATCAAAACAACCAAAAATCTAGGAAAAAAAGATATTATTGGAGCATTTTAGGGACCAATACAATTACACTTATCGCAAACAATACAATTCCTTATCGCAAATTCAACGGTGTCCTGGGACATAAAAGAAAGAAAGAAAGAAAGAAAAAGCTTTTTATTCCACCAAAACAAAATATCACTAATATTAATGGCAGCAGGTTGTTAATACAGAAAGCAGAATAACGGCCACCTCTCAGCCTAATGCTGTCCACCTGCACTTACAAACAGACAGCGCTGGTTTTCAGAGGTGGTCGGACCCTACTTGACAGGCACCCATAACTTAAAATATCTATCATAATAAGAAATACAATAAAAATAAAAAAATAAAAAAAATGAAATTCAACACGCGAACACATCCTTCCGAAGGCTTACCCGGGGCTCCCAACCATCGGGGTCGTAACGTGAGTTTTTTAGTCGGTAGGTGTCCGGCATAACATCCATAAGGATTTTCCCTCACGTTAAAAGAAAAGAAAAAGCCGTGAGACGGTCTCACCCCACTGCCCCTCTAACGTGAATTGTGAAAGTGAAAGTTCAATCCGATTGACGTTGTCATTTTTGTTTTATTTCAAACTTTGAACAGATGATCCACGTGACCTAGCGACGTAATTTAATGCAACAGAGTCACAGACTACAGACACAAGTCTCGCCATAAGCCCCTCTGCAATCTATTTTATAGAGAGGGGCTAAAAGCAATCGGTCACTCATTCAGAAACAAATAAAAATATTTAGAAATATTAATGTATTGTACGCAAAGAAAAACATTTTTACATTGAAGTATAGATACTTAGGCAGGTAAACCTTTAGTAGGTATTATGCAAAATTAATAACTCATGAACCAAGTTCACCGAACTCACGCAATAATGCAATGTGTCAAATTCATCTATACTTATTTGATAATGAGATATAAATATAGCTTGAAAAGAGCATAACTATACCTACGTTTTATCCTTTGCGCTCGGTAAGCCTATTTCCCAGTACTTTTTTTTTTTTTTTTTTTTTTTAATAAATAATGTTTATTTCAAAATAATTGATTGTAGTTACAGATCAAAACATAACAGGGTAGATCTTACAACTACTTTGTTTACAATCTAGTGGGTGAAGTTCTGTTTCCCTTGATAGGTTAGATATTAACCTGTAGTAAGGGAAAACAGTCCCTTTCCCGTGGTTTAAAAAACTATATAAAATTGTTTAACAAAGTGTTTAGGTAGGTACATGTTTTAAACTACAATATCCAAACAAAAGCGAACACAATTGCATGCAGTGAATAATTAACAACAGTGTGTGTGTATTGGTGTGTGTGTGTGTGTGTGTGTGTGTGTGTGTGTGTGTGTGTGTGTGCGTGGGCATGTGTTAGACTAAGTGTGTGTATTTGTATGCAAACGTTTGTGATAATTATACGTACGTCTAACTCGCGTTACGTCTAAATGTCATTTACAATTCGCTTTTAGCCTAAGTAGCTGTATGCCTAAAAAGCTGTTGGTCTATTTCGTATATGTGGACTATTTCGAGAAATACCTAAATCTTAGTTGGTCTACATCGTGTTATGCCTAAAACACTTGAATCAGCATTACATGAATGATTTTGCGATTCGTTGTCATTTAGGTATCCTACTAATATTATAAATGTGAAAGTTTGTGAGATGTTTGAATGTTTGGATGTTTGGATGTTTGTTACTCAATCACGCTCTAACGGCTGAATGGATCTAGCTGAAATTTGGTACAGGGATAGAGTAGAGTCCGGAATAACACATAGGCTACTATAGTATACCTATAAGGATAGTTTGGTGTTATAAAAAAGAAAACAGTTTCAAATATAAACATAGTGTCGTGACTCAACTTTGTGATTAAACTACTGGACGTCCCAGTAGTTTCTTCTACAATGTATATTGTATATTAGGGTGTATATTAGGGTGTATGCAATGTATGCAATGTATATTAGGGTGAATTGATCTGGCTGAAATTTGGTGCAGGGATAGCCTGGAATAACATACAGACTACTTAAACACAGGGTCGGCAACGTGAGCTTAACATTAACACCTCGCTCTGGTGTTGCAAATGTCCATACAATGCGGTGACCAATTTCCATTAAGTGGGCCGCAAACTTGTTTGCCGTTTTAGTAGTAAAAAAATAAAGGCCCGAGTTATGAGCTTAAGGACTACATCTCAGTAGGTCTAGTTCTTATTTGACCTATATAGCTCTTGGCCTACATCGCAGTAGGTCTAATTCACGTTATGCCTACTTCTCCTTTTGACTAGTCATAACGCGAGTTAGGCGTACTGGAAATAGGCTTACCGAGCGCAAAGGGTTTTATCCTTGAAACAGGTCGGAGAATAATTCACCACGGAGCTGCGTAGGTAGGTATAGTAGTATATTTGATTCCGTGGGCCTATATAAATGTATATCTATATACCTACTCATTATGCTGAACAAAGTTCTTTGTGAAAATATTATGTCTTCAAGTTAAAATATACGGTCCATAAAATATTAAGCTTCATTTAATTACCATACTTCAGAAGCTTTGTCAGTATTTCTGCCATGATATTTAATATATGTTTCAGATAGGTATACACGCAACCTAATTTGTTACCGCCCTCTAGCGGCAGTTATGCGCAATTGTAGACGTGAATGAAGTTAGACGCAAAGCGGCCAAGGGACCGGAGGAGAGGAGGCGTGCGGTGGGGGGCGACGGCCAGCTGACGAGGGGCATCGGTCGCCGGCCTCGCCACATACGCTTACCCATCCATCGTGCACACTCGCTACCATATAGACATAGAATATTTTTTCGTATACCTTATACTTACGTATTTTGTAAAGTCAGTTAATAAAATTATTTGCTTATGATCAAGATTGAAATAAACGTAATCATTGAAGAGCACCTCCTAACCTACCCAAGAATTCTCTATCGCATACGGGAGCTGATCGCCAGCCAAGCTGAGGGACGACGAGCAGCTGCGCCAACATTTTGGACCTTCAGCCGGATCAAATTTTGCTGTCTTCCTACCTACACTTACCTGCATTGTGTGCATCGCGCCTCCAGTGGTACTTTCACGTGAGTAATTACTGAATTATTTGTAAATTGGCCATAATGAGTGACGCGGAATATGATGATGTTGTTGGTGTAGGTATTAGCAATTTGAAGAAGCAAAGGGGTTCATTAAAGTGTAGATTAACTTTATTTGAAAAATATGTCGGTAAATTTCAAAGTGTCGCTTTGTCTGAAACACAAAAGGCAGAAATGCGCTTGCGCATCGAATCCAGCTCAGTTCTGCTTAGTACTTTTAATACCATTCAAAGTCAAATTGAGCAAATGTTAGATGACTCGGAATTAATTAAAGAATTAGAGTACAGAGAAACATTTGAAAATCAATATTTTAATATAATGGCTGTTGGAAAGTGTTTAGTGGCTAGTGACGACAAATGTGATGAATCTCTGAATACGCGTCCTTTTAATAAACCTATTTCAATCAAATTGCCCATAATTAAATTACCCTCCTTTAATGGTTCTTTCGATAATTGGTTAGAGTACAAAAATTCTTATTTATCAATCATTCACAAACGAGACGATTTAGACGCTATACAAAAATTTCATTATTTAAAGTCATCCCTTAGTGGTTCTGCCCTCCAGGTCATAAGTGCATTAGAATTCACAGCGGCTAATTATATACATGCTTGGGAACTGTTAGAGAATAGATACAATAATAACCGACTATTAGTTCATAATCATGTCAAGTCTCTTTTTACTGCACAAACAATAAGTAAGAAGTCTCCGTTGCAGATTAGAAGTTTGATAGATACTATTTTACGTAACTTGCGAGCACTTAATTCTTTAGACGAGCCCACGGACTCGTGGGATACGTTATTGATTTATATTATAGTTTCCAAACTGGACTCGTCCACAGAACGCGAGTGGGAAAAGCATAAAGGCACTATTCCATATGACTCGCAAAAAAGTAAAATTAAGTTAGACGATCTATTAACTTTTTTACGGAACCGTGCCGATATGTTGGACATGATTGAGAATAGGAATAATAACGGTAACTCCCGAGTATTACATAATAATTATAAAAATAATTCTTTAGAAAGTAAAGTAAAAATTGCGTCTAATTCGGATAAAACACATAGTTTTATTTCCATGCGTTCTAGTGAGGGTAGATCCGATAAGGTATCGCGGTGCTGTACCATGTGTGATGAAAATCATTATTTATATACATGCGTTCGTTTTTTAAATTTATCCAAAGCGGAAAGAATAAAATTTGTTAGCGATAAGCAGTTGTGTCGAAATTGTTTACGGCCGGGACACCTGCCAGCCGAGTGTAGGTTCGGTCTTTGCAAGTTGTGTGGAAGGCAACACAATAGTCTTTTACATAACGATTCTAACAAAAATGCGTCTACATCAAAGGTAACGGGTTCGAATCCAGACACCTCAATAACAGGAGACAAGCAGGTTTCCATCGTATCGTATTCGAATGTGGTACCGTCCGAGGACGTATCGACGTCAGCGGTACCATCACAGGTGTTACTATCCACTGCCCTAATCGAGGTCATGGATAGTAATCACAATTATCATACGGCCCGAGCGCTGTTAGATAGCGGTAGTCAAAATAGTTTTATAACGGAAGAACTATTTACGCGTTTAAACGTTCCAGAAATACAGTCCACTATACGAATTACGGGAGTGGGACAAACGGTCTCACAATCAAATAAATCATGCGAAATTAACATACGATCAAAGTTTAACGATTATAGTACACGCTTAAGTTGTTTCGTGTTGCCAAGCCTCACTTCTCACTTACCCTCGACATTCGTTAATAAAAATGATCTTTGCATTCCTCGGAATATTTCTCTTGCCGATCCTAATTTTAATGTACCAATGAAAGTCGAATTGTTAATAGGCGCAGATATATTCTGGGATTTATTAGGTGAAGGCACGATTCGATTATCCAACGGACCATACTTACGGAACTCTAAAATAGGTTGGTTAATTTCCGGTCCTGTTTTTGTGCAGTCGCGTGCAAAGAAGACTCATTGTCATGTCTCTCAGGAAATTACTATTGATAATCTGCAATTGCATAAGTTCTGGGAGTTGGAAGAAGTTGGCGAGTCGAAGCCTGTTCTTACCGCAGAAGAACGTATCTGCGAAGAATTGTTTGTTAGAACTACCGAACGCGACCCTAGTGGTAGATTTTCGGTTCGAATACCATTAAAAGAATCAGCTGATGTACTCGGTGATTCTTATGAAAGCGCAAAGTCCCGGTTTCTATCACTCGAACGAAAATTAAATCGTATACCCACTTATAAAAAAATGTATAGTGAATTCATGCGTGAATATATTGAGTTAAGACATACCTTATAGTTTTCTCCCACATCACGGGGTGTTCCGAGAACACAGTACAACCACAAAATTACGTGTAGTTTTTGACGCGAGTGCTACTACCTCTTCAAATAAATCTGTTAACGACATACAATTAATAGGGCCGCCTCTTCAAAACGATATTTTTTCAATTCTTTTGCGATTTCGTCAATACAAGTATGTCGCTTGCGCTGACGTGGAGAAAATGTACAGGCAAATACTGGTGCACCACGATCAGCGTAGCTTACAATTGATACTTTGGCGAGAAAACCCATCCGATGAACTTGCTATTTATCGGTTAAATACGATAACGTACGGCATGGCCTCGTCACCCTACCTCAGCATACGATGTCTACGCCAGCTCGCGCTTGAGACAGATGATAAGGAGATAGCTAGGGTTGTCAACGAAGACTTTTTTGTCGACGATTTAATTACGGGCGAAAATGATCCTACGCGTTTGTTGGAAATATGCGAGAAAACGACAGCGCTTCTAAAATCAGCATGTTTTCCATTACGGAAATGGACATTCAGTTCTGACATTAACGTTAAGGAATCGAAAGACTTCGCGATTGGAGAAAATTGTCAAAATAAAACTCTTGGTTTGGGTTGGCAGGTTTCGACTGACGAACTTCACTTTACGACTCAACCAAAACAATTTTCAAAAATTACTAAGCGTAGTATGATGTCCGTCATATCACAAATTTATGATCCATTAGGCCTATTGTCCCCAATTATCATTACGGCAAAAATTTTGCTACAAAAGCTATGGCTGAGTAAGCTTGATTGGGATGATAGGGTTCCCAGCGACGTTGAACTCGCTTGGAAACAATTTAGTTGTAATTTATCAAATTTATATAATATACGTGTGCCTCGTTACGTCATGAGTGAATGTGCGAAACACATAGAATTGCACATTTTCACTGACGCATCCCAACATGCCTACGGAGCTTGTGCATATATACGTACTTGTGACGACACGAACATTATCACAAGGTTGTAATGTGGCAAGAGCAAAGTTGCACCGGTGAAATCTGTGTGTACCATCCCTAAGCTAGAATTGATGGGAGCTCTGTTAGGCGCGCGCTTATACAGGAAAATATTAACTTCACTACGTTTAAAATTTACTAAGACTTACTTTTGGACAGATTCGACTATTGTAGTGGGTTGGATAAAAATGTCACCACATAGTCTTAAAACCTTTGTTCAAAATCGTGTATCCCAAATAAACGAATTAACAGGTGACGCCGCCTGGTTTCATATAAACGGAGATGCAAACCCGGCGGATGTCCTCTCAAGAGGTACTACGATCCCGGAACTTGTGAAACACAGTTTGTGGTGGCACGGTCCTGAGTCTTTACAAGATCTTATTAATTATAATCAATCAGATAACATTTACGTGGATCATAGTCAATTACCTGAATTAAAATCGAATACTATTTGCATGAGTAATATATGTGATCAAAATAACATAATAGATTTTAATAGATTTTCTTCTTTTAATCGTTTGCGGCGCTCACTCGCATATGCATTGCGATTTATACACAATGTACGCGTGAACGTACAGCAGCGCAGAACCGGTTTGTTATCTATCGACGAGTTGGACGCCGCGGTGACGCATCTCGCTCGTTGCGCCCAGGCACAATCGTTTAGTGATGAATACAGTTCTTTAATGAAGCGTTCTAAAGTTAAATCAAAACAGTTAATTAGTCTTAATGTTTTTATTGATGAAAACAACTTAATTCGCGTTGGAGGTCGCTTACATAACTCACCGTATTTCGATAATAATAAGAAACATCCAATATTGTTGTGCAGTAAACATAGACTTACAATGTTATTGTTTAGATACGAACATAACCGACTTTTACACGGCGGACCACAACTATTGTTAGGGTCTATTCGTGAGACCTGGTGGCCTCTTGGAGGGCGAAACCTGGCTAGGAAAACAGTTCATAATTGTGTCAAATGTACACGCTTTAAGGGGAGAACCGTGCAACCTATCATGGGCAACTTACCATCGGCGCGCCTTGAACCGGGGTACCCTTTCATGCGTTGTAGCGTAGACTACGCAGGACCTGTTATGATATTGAACCGGAGAGGTCGAGGTTCGAGCCTGGTCAAAGCATATGTGTGTGTATTTGTTTGTATGTGCACACGTGCTATACATTTGGAATTAGTTACTAGCCTTACAACAAGCGATTATATTCTTGCCTTAAAGCGATTCATTTCCCGTCGAGGTAAACCAATTGAAATACTTTCAGACAATGCGACAAACTTCGTTGGGGCGGAACGGGAAATTGTTTCGAATTTAATGAACAATAGTAATGATATTATTAATTTTACAACAGATAACAGTATTAAAATTAGCTTTCTTCCACCGATAACTCCTCATATGGCCGGCTTACATGAGTCAGTAGTGAAAATGTGTAAGTACCACTTGCGACGAGTAGTAGGCTTCACTAACCTCACTTACGAGGAATTCAATACCGTATTGGCACAAATTGAGGCCATTCTGAATTCCCGTCCTTTAACAGCCCTGTCCACAGATCCTAGTGATCTGCAACCACTCACCCCCGCTCACTTCCTTATCGGCCGACCTATGACAGCTATTGCCAGTAAGGATACGACCACCATACCCAGTCATAGATTATCACGATATGAACTGATAGAGAAGATGCGGCAGAGCTTTTGGGAACGGTGGTCGAAAGAATACGTTTCTGATCTACAAGTCCGTACTAAATGGAAAACGCACCAGGGAGACGTTCAACTTAACGGACTTGCCCTTATTAAGGATGATCACTTACCTCCATTGAAATGGAAGCTAGGAAGAATCATACGTGTGTACCCTGGAACAGATGGCATCTCAAGAGTGGCTGATCTACTTACTGCATCCGGCGTGGTGAGACGGGCATTCCCGAAGATTTGCCCGCTGCCAGTTCACACCATCAGCGAATCTGAAGACGTCACGTCATCGACGCCTTGCTAATCATTTTGAAACCTAGTGGTTCCAAGGCCGGGCCTATGTTACCGCCCTCTAGCGGCAGTTATGCGCAATTGTAGACGTGAATGAAGTTAGACGCAAAGCGGCCAAGGGACCGGAGGAGAGGAGGCGTGCGGTGGGGGGCGACGGCCAGCTGACGAGGGGCATCGGTCGCCGGCCTCGCCACATACGCTTACCCATCCATCGTGCACACTCGCTACCATATAGACATAGAATATTTTTTCGTATACCTTATACTTACGTATTTTGTAAAGTCAGTTAATAAAATTATTTGCTTATGATCAAGATTGAAATAAACGTAATCATTGAAGAGCACCTCCTAACCTACCCAAGAATTCTCTATCGCATACGGGAGCCGATCGCCAGCCAAGCTGAGGGACGACGAGCAGCTGCGCCAACATAATTAAATACAATGCCTTACAAGATACGCCGGTGGCTTTAACTAGAGCAACGAGCCAATCTCGTAAAATAACAAACTACGTGAACCAGTTTATGTTAAACAGTGTTTGAGCTACACCTGTATTTTGAAGTGTTTTCAAAACATAATATATTTCAAGTAAAAATCCGCTTCCGCGCATGGTAAATATTTCCTACATAAACTTGTCTCAGGAATCGGTTTTTCTTTAGCATAATACTCTGCCGTCTCAACCGCACTTTCAGTGGCTTTATTGAGATCCAATGGGTCTCAGATGGACGTAGGGATGTGTTGTAAAGTAACGTGCCACTGGGACTGCGCGGGGGCTCCGCAGTCTACAGTCCGCAGTACTTTTAGGCCTGAATTTCGCATTTCCCAGCTGCAATAATTTTGTCTGGACCGACCGACCATAGTGCGTTATCGACTAAGAGAACTCGATACCAGGAAGTAGCTTTTCCTTCTAGCTAATATGATTCTCGAGATATAGCCTATGAGGCATCCGATGCCCTAACATCAACGCCTGGGGCCCTCTCCAATTATTTTTCAACTTACGGTCTTCGCAAAAAACGCCAATCATTCGCTACGTCAAGCCACAACCCTTTTACGTCTACCAACTTATATGGGACTGAAAAGTGGCGAAAAGTAAAGAAGTAATCTTTCTTGTAACGTTTTAGTTCACGTCAACTCGAATAGCGACATGTCTTGTGTGTGACGAGGGCTAGGATCGAGGTAGGCGTAAATTGCCTGACACTTTCGCCCGGCGGATACGTAACATAGGAACCGATACATATATTATGAGATAGCCTGTTGTGAATGTGTAATTATATGTGCCTTAGGATTTCGTCAAGGTAAATACATTTATTGAAACAAATTGAAAATGTGAAATAATGAATTGATTTCAAACAATATTCTTACCCATTTTTGTCCTAAGTATTGTTGTTACAAGTTTCACCTTACTTGCTCAAATAGATCTGTTATTTCACGCCTACTCTTAATTTTAACCGACTTAAAAGAAGGAGGAGGTTACTCAATTCGACCTAACCTATATATCCTAGGATCCCTTTAAGAACGACCTTCACCGAGCTGGTTATTGGATGGAAAGTGTTTTATATTAAACTAAATATGTCACTTATTAATTTGCAATAGGGTTGCCTAAAAATTTTCAGTCCAGAATATGATAAATTTAGAATTTAAAATTAAAAATTACTATTTTCTGGTTTGCTTAATAGATACATTCCATACCAATTGAAAGTATAACGCCCATAGAATATGCAAATGTTAGGTTGTCGATTTTTTTCTCGTCACGACTTTTGTAACGCAGGTATAAACAGGTAAATCGATACTAGTAATGCAACGCCCTGGTTAATGAATTAAGTAAAATTTGCATATTCTATGGGCGTTAAACTTCCAATTGGTATGGAATGTACCTAATAAGCAAACCTGTAAATAGTAAAAAGATTGTTTTTTTTTTTATTCTCAATTTATCAGGACTGAATTTTTTAGGCAACCCTATTGCATTTTAATTTTTGACATATTTAGTTGAATATAAAACACTTTTTATCCAATAACCAGCTCGGTGAAGGTCGTTCATAAAGGGATCTTAGACCAAATATTTTTTTGGCGCAAGACCGTGTATTGTGGCGTAAATTGGAAGAGGCCTACGTCCAGCACAGTGTACTACCATAGGCTGAGTATTATATGCACTGGTCACCGCATCTACTACATAAGTATAATTTGAGCTACAATATATGACTAAAAAATATGAATGGTCCCTTAAGGACTTTACTAAATGTTCTTTAACAATAGACAAGGTACTCAAAACGATAACACTGAGCGCCTTAATTGTTTCCTAAATGACCACTTATGCAATATTAACTGCCCTAAAGCAATTGAGCCGGTGGAGGCCCAGGGCGAACCGGTTACCGCTGAGCCCCTAGCTCCCATTACCCGGTTTACCACTGTTGACCGAAATTCATTTGATCAGTTGATGTGTGACCGAAAAAACATTAAGCCATTCTACTAGTGATCGAATGAACAATTGACCAAAAGAGTTTTTATCGAACAAACATTTGGTATTTTTACTACTGATCGAATGAACGTTTGGCCGAAAAACAGTTGACTAAAGAATATTTTAACAAGGGCTGAATGAAAATGGCTAGGTTAGGTTAGGTTAGAACTGCGACCATAACGCACGAGCCGAGCGAGCGAAGCGAGCGTGCCGCGGCAGCGGCCGGCGAGTGCCAGAACCGAATTCTACTTATTTCGCTAATATTCGTTAAAATATTCTATAGTCAACTGTTTTTCGACCAAACGTTCAATCGACCAGTAGTAAAAATACCAAATGTTTGTTCGATAAAAACTCTATTGGTCAATTGTTCATTCGATCAGTAGTAGAATGGCCTAATGTTTTTTCGGTCACACGTCAAATGATCAAATGAATTTCGGTCACCAGTGGTAAACCCCCCATTACCACATGCTCGCCCAGTACATCAGTGGATATATTGTGTGACAGTGTAAATAATAGTAATAGGTGTACTAAATTAATTGTATTTAGTGATGATATTGGTACCAATCTAAGTTCATTTTTAAAACAAAACTCAAATTCAAGTTATTACTCGGTTATTAATAATTGCTATTCGGGTGCTTCATTAAGTGGTATTATGCAAAAGATATTAGAATATAGATTTGAAGCAAACAGTAAAATAATAATTTTCTGTGCAAACAGGAGGAAAATTAGCAATGATGATTTGTCCAAGAGCGTAAATTCGGTTTTCAAATTTCTTTACGATCGTAAGAAATCAGCCGGCGCGGCGCACATAGCCGTATAGTGCCAATTGTTGCTACTAACAAGTTTGATACTTTTGTTTTCCTTCATGTATTACCGGTGTCATATTCTTAGTCTAAGCGTTCAATCTTTTAATTTAATTTTTATGTTAGTAATATTAGTTAATAATTATTGATTATTTTATTGCAAATTGATTGATATTAAGTAGTGATAGACACTGACGTCAAAAAATTAATAAAGTTGACATTTATTTACCTAACTAATATCAATATTGCAATTAGAAACACCGAACCGAAGGAACCGACGTGCATGCATGAAAAGAAAAATGAAAGTTGAAGAAGCAAGTGAGGTGTGTATGGAGCGTGCCGTGTGGCGCTCGGTTCTTTCTGCCTACCCCGCAAGGGATTTGGCGTGAAGATAGTATAGTATATAATACACACATACATGAAAACGGTCCACAAGTTTATTTTTAAAGTATCTAAATATACGAAAATTGTAGAAAGTAATGGACAATATTCTATTTTACACTATAAATATTTAAATTTGACAATAATCATAGTACCCTTAGAGCCCCTCGCGGCGACCGGTCGCCGCGCATAATAATCAAGCTTTTCCGTTGAGCCCCGCGCGGCGACCGGTCGCCGCACCTACCCAGACGACTTTAAACTTAAATTTAGCCTTCTTACGTCCTACTTTTCTATGAACAAGTTTATTGTATGTGTAGTATATAACATTTTCTTGTTTTTGGAATCTTATAAAATGACGTCAATGGGCCAGAATTTTTTTACAAAAATCGAACAGTTGAAGTTGAGAGTGGATTGCGCATGGATGGCGTGCGTTTGTGTAGTGCGTGTGTGTTTCGTGTTTTTATTATAAATAATGTGTTTGCATTATTATTTATTAGTATACACAGTAAAATAAACAATATATCAATAATCCGGTTGCTGTTTGCAGAATCGTAAAATTTGGTCGGATAAGTGAGAAAAAATTTTTTTTTTTGGAAAATGGGAAATCTTTTTTTATTTTTAGGGTGGTGGAAATAGGTCCTCGCGATTACCGATTTTCGATATATTTTTTTAGTGTGTTGAAGGGTTAAAAACAATAATATTAATGTAGCAATGCGCAGGCGCTTGGCAAGGTACGATGTTTTGCTGCCTACTGCAGTTTCAGTGCTGGCAGGAACGTTAAAATATTTTTAATAAATAATCAATAAATATTGTTGGATATTCTCACACAACATCATCTAGCCCAAACTAAGCTATAAGCTTGAGCTATGGGATCTAAATCTAATCTTAATTGATAGTAGGTGTTTTTCATTTACAACAACCAAGTATTTATTAAGAGGTATGTGCATAACAATGCACACCGCCAAGCAAAAACCATTCCGTATCGGCATTGTCGATCAATGCCGATACGGAATGATATTAGATAACTACTAAGATGAATTTTGGGAGGGACCGAACTGAGTTTCTTGGGGTGTTCTTCTCAGTTTGTAGCATTTCCGAAAAAATGTTGACAAACCTATTTTTTTTTTATTTCAAAGGTAATAAATTTTATTTTATTTTATTTTATCGTTTCTTTCTGGGTTCAATCATTTTGGCCAACAGACATTAGTCGTAAAAATTTAACAATTTAGGTTCCATCCTCGTAGTCCAGAACTCGTCGTCTTGCGAAATATTTACTGTGCTTATGGGCAAATTAGTGTTCAGTCTACACCGCAAATCGATAAATGTGGGCTTGACTGAAAGTAATTTTAATACAATTCATTAAAAATATTTATTATATACACAAGATCACTAGAAGATAAAATAAACGCAGCTTCTCACTTGATTTGAAGTTGGCCTTGGATTTTAAAATACCAGTCATGCTTTGTAAACAAATCCGTTTTTCTCCATAATTTAATTTTACCATCTGCTATGGCTTGTTCCACATCCATGTATATAGGGACTGTTCTAGGTTAAATTGATTGATTGATTCGTTATTAGGTCGTCTACAACAAGGTTCTTTAGCAGTGGTGAGACCACGCCCCCTTGTGGACAACCTTTGGCCATGGCTGCGCACTGGTTTCTACTTGTCTGTAGCTTTAAAATGAGTTTGTTTAGCATGTTATCTATCCATTCACTAACTACCGTGTATACTCGGTGTTTTGCCAGTGCCGTGGTTATGCTTCTTCTGTCGAAAGCTCTCTCTATGTTTATGAAAGTGCCGAGGCACATTGATTTATTGATTCTGGATGACCTCTTCTATTTTGTGTACCACTGCATGTAGTGCTGAGTCTGTAGACTTGCCGGGGGCATTATGCGCGTTGGTTGGAATGCAGTGGCTTATTTTGAAGGGCCGTCCCTCGATTGTCTCTGTCACACAATCTTTCCAGAGTTTTTAGCAGGAAAGACGAAGGGCTTATCGGTCTGTATAACCAGAGGTCTGAATCACAAACATAATCCCTTTACCGGGTTTTGGTATAAAGATCACTTAGACCTCTCTCCACAGTCTGGGTCACAGTCCCATTCATTGTCTGGCGTATAGATACTATGTAACTGACAATATCAACTTGTGTCCTCCCCCATTTTATGACTGCAGAGAAGACTTCATCCTGTCCTGTAAATTTGAAGGACTTGAAGCTGTTAATTACCCATTCAGTTTTTTGTAAGTTGACAGAATAGATTAGAACAGGTCTTGCGAGCTCCCGCTGGACTTTTTCTGTGGATACGTTTTCCACCAGCCACATGAGTGTCTGCAGCAATTGGCATTCTGGGAAGTGCGTTTGTATCAAAATACTCTCGGCTTCTTTTCATGATAGTTAACGTTAGTAGAATGATGTAGTGGTAATTTATATGTTATTAATTTATTGTTTTCGAGTAATACCCTTAGAGCTCCTCGCGGCGACCGGTCGCCGCGCATAATAATCAAGCTTTTCCGTTGAGCCCCGCGCGGCGACCGGTCGCCGCACCTACCCAGACGACTTTAAACTTAAATTTAGCCTCCTTACGTCCTACTTTTCTATGAACAGTTTGATTGCATGTGTAGTATATAACATTTTCTTGTTTTTGGAATCTTATAAAATGACGTCAATGGGCCAGAGTTTTTTACAAAAATCGAACAGTTGAAGTTGAGAGTGGATTGCGCATGGAAAGCGTGCGTTTGTGTAGTACGTGTGTGTTTCGTGTTTTTATTATAAATAATGTGTTTGCATTATTATTTATTATTATACACTGTAAAATAAACAATATATCAATAATCCGGTTGGTGTTTACAGAATCGTAAAATTTGGTCTGGTAAGTGAGAAATAATTTTTTTTTTGGAAAATGAGAAATCTTTTTTCATTTTTAGGGTGGTGGAAATAGGTGCTTGCGATTATTGATTTTCGATATAAATTTTGTGTGGGTTGAAGGGGCTCTAAGGGTTAAGTGATTTAGTGGTCATTATATAATGTTAATTTGCCTTTGAAAATGCCGAAAGGTTCCACCAAGTGCCATCAATCAACAGTATAAATAATTCTTTTCATGTGTGGGTCAGGCCGCCGCGCCGTCAGGTTTCTTTATAGATACGGACAGTTCTGTCCCTTGTTTGGCTAGTATTAGTCTGACTCTATCAGAGGTTTCTCCAAGACTTGGTACTTTTGTATCTCAGTCGCTACTTGTATTTTGCTTTAGCGGCTTTATAGCCATCCCAATCTTGGTCTTTTTTTTTTTTTTTTTTTATACCACTAGAGTGGCAGACAAGCATACGGCCCCCCCAGATGTACCGGTGGTCACCGCAGCCTATGGATGTTTGCAACACCAGAGGCGCCACAAGCGCGCTGCCGACTCTTTAAAAACCTTCTAAGTCCCCTTTTGAAGAACCCCATACTGTAGGCGTCCGGGAAAACCGAAGCAGGGAGATCATTCCACAACCTAAGCGTACGCGGAAGAAAGCCTCTATTAGATCTCACCGTGCTCGAGCGCTCAGGACACAACGTGTGAGGATGAACACCCTGTCTATGGCGAGCGGTGCGATGATAGAATGTAGCCGTCTGGTCTGGTTCCTCACAGGTGTTCCATAATTACCACTTATGAAATTGGTGTGTTAATGTGTTATTATCAATACCACACGAATAGTGACTACCTGCCTTGCGTATAATACCTACACCTACGCTGTTCGTGAAGAAAATAGTGCAACTGTAAAAGCTTATAACTTGGTCAGATTTCGTTAGTTTCATTTAATTTTTTTTATACAGTATTTCGAAGAGAAACTCTAGTCGGGGTGTCTGATCTGAGCTTTGCACTATACAAAAGTTCACGTTGTATATCGACCATAAATATTTATATATATTATATTATACGTCACAAAGTACTAAGATTGTTTGGTCACGCTAGAATTAGACTATTTTTCTTCATTTTTTTGTATTCAAAAATGGAACATCGAGCGACATGACCACTCTCTGAGAGCCTCTCGGCGGTACTAAATCGTATTTGTTCGCGTATCTGCATTTATAGGGGTTCACAAAATACTTTGTAAAAAAAAATCTGTATCTAGTTACATAAAAAGAAATATTTTTATTGTCAAAGGAGAAGTTCTGACATAATATTACATAATTATCATAATGATTTAAACTACAGAAGCTGGTGAAAAGACAACTTTATTTTGGTGAAATTTCTCACTATTTGAGCAAACTTTACAGTCATTTTTCTCTAAAAAAAGAAACCTACCTCATATCAGCTTATTCTACAAACAGATAGCCAACCCCCTTTGCAATTGCTTCGTATCCCTTGTTTATTAAATTTATCAGTAATTTGACATGAATTTAAGCATCGAAAACTATGCAAATCGTATGATTTGAAAAACCTGTTTCACTTTCATTGATAATTACCATGTAATCCGTTGTTAGGTAAAATATGTTTTAATAAACGTTTAGAGAGCTAAATTTACTAAGTATGTTAGTGAATACCATGTTTATACGATAAATATTTAATGACTTTAAATGCAATAAAAAGTATGGTTTCTGAGCAATATGTGGCGCGAAATATGTTAGCCCTCTTAAATGTTGTAATGTTCACACTTCCATTTATAAAAGATGTGCCAGATTCGGAAAATACATTTAGATATAAGATGAATTTACGTTTAAATTTAATAAGTCAGTATAATAATAAATTTAATATAATTGACTTTAATTCTGTATTTAACACAAATTTGTCACATAGCAAGTATAAAGTCTATAATAATCACAAGGGTAGGTATTGTCTACCCAAATATTATAAAAGACAAATAGCAAGTTTGCTATTTAATTATTTTTATTCTGTAGCCAAAAACTTGGCTGACAAAAGTGCTTTATTTGAGCAGAGTAGATTTAGGACTTTGGAATCTGTTCCAAGTAATTTAAATTAACTGCTGGGACAACAGAGGAATTACCCTCTAGCCAAAATTGTAAATTGATAGAGTTAAATTTAATTGCAAACCATAATTTTATCGGAAACTGTCCTCCGAACAAAACTAAATTAAAAAATGTAAATTACATCAGCCTGGTGCATTATAATATTGCAACATTAACGCAGGTCAAAGAGTTTGAATTGGAGCTGTTCATGAGCTCAGAAAATATTGAAATTGTTTGTCTTACAGAACATATGCGTAAGGAGTATGAGCTTGATAGATATGCTTATATATAGGTAAGTTACTTGGTTGACCGTACAGTTCATATGGCAACACGTTAGAAGGAACCATTATTTATTGTACAGTAAACATTTACATATTTTGTGGTTGGTACTATTGGCAGCACTTTGTAACAATTTAGCCAACATGCACAATATAAGTTCAAAAGAGTTTTTGAGAAACTGTATAGTATTAATTACTAATATTATTTCACAGCATATAGATATAAAATTGTAGAATAATTATATAAGAACTATGATCAGGTTAAGAATCGTCTTCGTGAAAAGAAATCGTAAGAGTCTGTATTATTGATTGTATGTTGTCGCCGCACCGAGAATAACTAATTCAAATCTATGGGATTATAAATAGATTTAAACCATTACAATGAGCAACTTTACTGATACCTTACTATATTGTGATATAAGGTTCGAATGGAAATAGTTGTAGAATTTGTTAACACTGATTTGTATAACCTGATGTAGTGTTGAACTAATTAAGTTATCTAAGTGTAATGTGAGTATGTAGGTTCGTAAGAACCTACAATAAAAACTATTGTTAAATTCTTAATGACAATTAACACGAACATTGTCGGCATTTAAAATGTTTTTAATCACAAATAGGATTTCTTGTTACTCCTATTGTTTCGACAGGGTTCATTTTTCTGTAAATTAAGAATGTTTGACGATTTCTTTCACGTAAGCCGTTTGTTTAAGTAGTTAAATTTATTAATTAATTGATTTATCAAAACAAATTGAAACGCAAATCTTCGATTTATTAAGAAAACAATAAAAATGAAGCCACGTGTTTTGTGACAGCCATTTCAGTGGCGGGGATTAATAAATAGACAGCGATCTGGGCCGGAGACTCACTTTGCTGGTGGATTTTGAAGAGGAAACATTTGTAATGCTGCTGTGTATTCTGCGACTTATCTAAGGCCTTCGATTGCGTCCAGCATCAGACTTTAATTCAAAAACTTGATCATTATGGAATCCGGGGGACGGCCTTGGATTTAATTAGTTCTTACCTTAGAGATAGAGTACAGAGAGTAGTTATAAATGGTAAACAGTCAAATGGTTCTGCTGTAACAATGGGGGTGCCTCAGGGTTCAATTCTGGGACCTTTTCTATTTTTAGTGTACATAAATGATCTCCCTCACCCTATAAGAGACGATCACGAGGTAGTTTTGTTTGCTGATGACACATCTTTAATATTTAAAGTTGAACGTGGACAACGCGATCTTGACGAAGTAAACAATGCCCTCTCTAGGGTAGTCCACTGGTTTAACGCTAATAATTTATTGTTAAATGAAACTAAAACAAAATGTATTAGATTCACCTTGCCAAATGTTAGGCTCGTTAACACCAGTATTAAGATTAGGGATGATCAAGTAGAATTGGTCGATGAAACTGTCTTTCTGGGCATAAAGTTAGACTCCAACTTGCAGTGGGGGCCTCATATCGGGAAGGTCTCGGGCAGACTGAGCTCTACAGCCTATGCCGTTAAAAAGATCCGACAACTGACAGACATTAGAACAGCGCGTCTTGTCTACTTTAGCTATTTCCACAGTGTCATGACCTATGGCATACTATTATGGGGTAACGCTGCCGACATCGAATGTATCTTTGTGTTGCAGAAAAGGGCTGTCCGGGCTATCTATGGTATGGGGTTTCGGGAGTCATTAAGAGAAAAGTTTAAGGATATCAACATCCTTACTGTGTAATCACAGTACATATATGAAAACTTATTAAGTATATACTCATAAAAACAACAGTAAATTTATTAAAAATAGTGATATCCATAACCTAAACTTAAGAAATAAGAATAAATTGGCTGTACCTAGATTTAGGCTTAATAAAATAAGCAATTATTTTGCGGGCAATTGTATTCGAATGTACAATACATTGCCGACAGCCATAACAGGTTTGTCAGTTAATAAATTTAAAAAACTAGTAAAACTTAAATTGTGCCAGAAAGCTTATTATAGCATTAAAGACTTTCTAGAAGACAAGACTGCCTGACAGTGACACGAATTGCTCCTTTCTACATTTAAAAAAAAAGTAAGTTCAACTCATCTTTGCGCGCGGCCCTATGTGTGGGTTAACCTCGTATAAACACAGTGACGTCGTGTGCGTGACACGAGTTACAGTGAAGTACAAAATACAAAAACACTTGTTTGACTAAAATAAAAAATAAAAACGTAATGGGTGAAATGTATGTTAAACATATTAATATGTATCGCTGCTAGAAAAATAAAATTGAGAAGTTTTAGGATTTGCTGCTCTCTGCAAGGCTAATTATAAATTCAGATTCCATTTCAAAATGTCCATAGTATTCTTCTTCTTTGTATTACGCCACATCTCTTCATCAATTTGACCTAAACGTTCGTTTATTAATTTCATTATTCCCATGACATTTTATTATAAGAAGCATTATATTTTTTTTTAAAATTCCCCCTACATTTTCGATTGGGTTTAGTTCAGGATGACACGGTGGTAGCCGAAAAACTTTTAAGCCATATGGCTGAAGTATGTCATCAATCTTATAACAGACTAGCTGACCCTTGCAACTTCGTTTACGTCACAGAAGGTGTACGAAAGGAGAGGTATTTCTTCATCAGATTCATCAAGCAGCGTGTAAAACTGTCCTGCCCTCTTCCAAAGGAACCGCGCCAAATATCGGGATCAAAAGTATCCCCAGAACCTTCTTCGGATCATAAGCTCAGATTGTACCAATTTTAATTTAAATCAATTCAGTAGTTTCAGCGTGATACTTATTCGGGATACAGACAGCCAGACATGACCATTTTTAATTACATTTTCGGTTTCTGTATCGATTAGAGAACGCCCTATAATTAAAATTTTCAAATTATTTTCCATGTACAGACTCTCGACCTTCAACAGTTGTATTAAATGTATAGAGTATGGTCTTTTTATTTTTAAATCAAGTCATACAGTTAAATGTTTGTAATATTTGCTGTATAAGCAATATTTATTTCTGTCGACCATCTCTGCATTTCTATTTTTTTTTTGCATTAGAATTTGGAGCTCTATCATTATTTGACTATTCTGTAGGCCTTTATAAGTTACACAGTTCTACCATACATTATTTTGTTATGCCTCGAAGAGGTTAGGCAGCGTTTTCGTTAAAAGCTCCCAGACTCCTTATTTTTTTCCGACATCTCCAACTAATATCGTTATATTTTAGCCAATGTCAAACAAACTCAACAAATTATATACGCAAACCGTTCTCAAGAATCATTGGTGATCTCAGTATGAAAATCCATGCAGTAGTTTTTAGGTTTATCGTGAACAGACAGACGCGGCGGGGACTTCGTTTTATAATAATATGTAGTGATAAAAAATATTAATTACATCGAATTGACACATCAAAAATATTTATCTGACTTCTTAAACATTTTCTCCGTGAAGAACTAGACATTTTCTTTAACGACTGTACCCATGGTATGATCACTTAGAACACTGTGTAATGACTTATAATGTAACCAACTTACACAGGATGTCAACGTTGCAGTTACATTGAGACTTGTCACGATATTTAATTTCGTTTCATTACAACATAAGCGTTGCCTTCAAAACGTGGTAGATGACGCTGTATGCTTTTTGTTTTTATGATTTTTATTTCGCGGCCACGCAGAGAGTTTCTTGCAAAGACTGCTTGGCACCGCTTGTGTCGTCAATAAGACGAGTTACGTCTCGATCTCATAATATACAAATGTACTCTGTGAAGACGGCCGCATCACTGCCACACAAATTAAAGCTGTATAATTACTAGCGCACGCACACATAGCGCCGCGCGCACTGATGAGTTGAAATATAAGAGGGACCGGACTGAGTTTCTTGGGGTGTTCTTCTCAGTCTGTAGCATTTCCGAGCCCCCGGTAGAGTCACAAAAATTTTGACAAACCTAAATAATTTTTTAAAAATTTCAAAGGGAATAAATTTTATTTTATTTTATTTATTTAATTAAAGGAAAACTATTTCAATTTCCATCTGTTCATCCATTCATCATGAAACCCGAAGAAAAAGGTTTTTATCGTGTAGCCATATTATAACCATAGCCATAGTGTAATATAACAACGGTAAATTGATGCATCATTCAAAAGACACGGGGGATAGAATAAGATAAAAATAATCCAATTTCATTAACTCGATTACCTCGTACCTATCACCTCTCACCTTCAATATTGACAAATTATGTTATTTGCTTCCTTCTAACACGAAAAATAAACCCACAGTCGATTTGTTTGTTCAGACGATTAGTCGTGTCTGTCCGTAAGTAATTTCACTCCGAACGCCAAGTTAATACAATTCAAGCTTCTAGTGTGGACAATCTCTGTTCCCTTTACACTGATTACAACAAATTAATGATTACCTTAGATTGAGCAATTGGGCTACTCTGCTATTTTCAAGTGACTTCCAAAAGATGTTCTATAGATGCTCTGTTATTTTAAGAAAATTGCAAAAGGAACCTTTTTATCGGTATCATAAAATTACTAATTGACCCGCGCTTTAGAACGGTATCGATAACGTTTATTGTGACATCTTATCACAATTCTTAAACTCGTCATCGGGTTTATTTGAAATTATGCGAGGACTCAATAATTCTGAAATCATTATCAAAATCTACTTAGAGACAGAAATGGATCCGTCTTTTAGGAGGTTTTACGGGGTGAGAGTGTAGCATACACTCGCACTACCCCTCTGGTGTCACAAATGTCCATAGGTTACAGTGACTACTTTCGCTCAGGTGCCATATGTGTGTCTGTTACCTTAGCGGTATAAGAAAAGTAAGAGTAGAATAAATAATCGAAAAAAAAGTCAAATCTTCTATTCTACAATGTTTAGACTTTCCCTCCGAATGGCATACTCTAGGGACGCCCTGTGTAAAGTTTTACTTATATTAAACCAGTTCGATGTTGTTGTGTACGAGTAAATACATTCACAATTCAAATATAATTAAGCGCCTTTGTATGCGAGCTCTATAATACTTATCACAAAGAGGTATTACACAATGTGGGTTTATTTTCATCCATACCCTCCTTAGGGAAGAACCCACATCTTAATTTGAATTGCTTGGAGATAGACTCAGCAAGATAAGTCAGATAACTAAAGTACATTTAGTGTAATGCTTTTGGGAATTGTTAGCAATTAACTCAAACTATCTCCAGTCCTACTGGATGCCCTAATTTCATTTTGAGAGATGATGAACTTTTTTTACGGGTGTAAGGCCACATTGATGCTACTCCGGACTCTTACCTTCTAAACCACACGGTTCCCTACCACTGCCCACGGCCGGGAGCCCCGGGCAAGCCCTTGAAAGGATGACCTAAAATGGCCAGACGGGTTGGTACAGGATTTTCCTCCGTTCCTCATGGCCTCGTCCGTTAGTGTGATTGTAGGCTTCACAGATCTCAACTGGGCTCATCGCACAGCCCGGTACCCCATCGTACCGCCCCGTACCCCATCGTACCTTAATTGCACACATGGGAGCTGTAATCCTTATTCGCAGCCGCTCAATCCCTCCGGTGGCGTGGTCACGCCGGCGTATCCATAGGCGGTGCCCACGCCTTTGGCGGGAACGGCGGCTGCACGCCGGACGTCACACAATATATCCTTATTTCTTTTACAGGAGTCGTACTACATAAATACTTACTGTTTCATCATGCTGGATAACTGACGAAAATAACTACACTAAATCCGAGAACACCCCATGTGTAATGGATTTATGATATTTGGCCGAAAATTAGGATGGGGAAAATGAAGGAGTACTCTCAGATTTTACCATGTAATTCAAAATAAAAAGCAGTTTTCTGACATAAATTATTTTATTTACAAAATATACACATCAACAATTCACTTTCACCAAAAAAATAATAATCTGTAGATATAAAATCTCCGAAAATAAAATAAAATATTACTGCCTATTTATTTGTTTATTTTTTTGTTTATTTTGGGGATATCGAAGCTATGTAATCTTAAATTATTAAAAAAAAAAACCCGCATTTTTATTATTGATTTTCACATAAATTATTCATATGTTAAATGTTAAATGGTATTTTGACAAAAGATTATAGTTTCTATTGAGAAAATCTCAACAAATATCGGTTAAATACGAGCACTGCACAACAAAAACAACAACAAAAAATAATGGTGACCTTCGCGTGTTATTTTATCAAATTTTACAAATTTAACTTCGAATTACACTGAAAATATTTATCACAGCTGTTAAACAACATGACAGGATACTTTTAAATGCAAAACAACAATATTCGAAACAGAATATACGAAAATATTCAAAAATTAATCGTATTAATACTTTCTAGGAACGGCGCCAAACAAACAATAAATAATGACAGCGATCAAATCGTGATTTCGACTTTTTTTTTTCATTACATTCACTCGGCCAGCTATCTCATTCAGTACGATAACCAATTCTACACATTAATTTATACAGAAAGACTTAGACCCGCGACCATACAGCCATAGATATCGAAAAATGTGCGAGGAGAACCAAACGAAAAAAGTTGGCCGCCATGGTTGCCAAAGCAATCGACTGTTCGGGAGATTGGCAACTCAGGTTTCATGCGGCATTCAACGGATATCTTGGGCGAAGTCACGGAGCACAGATAGTATCCTACAAGATGGTACCTGATTTAAAGGGGTCTTAGAAGGATCTTGCAGAATCGGCAACGCCTCTGGTGTTGCAAACGTCCATAGACTACGGTTCTCACATTCTATTAGGCAGGCCCAGTCCAAAGGCAGACCCGTAAGCTTGTCTGCCACCTTAGTGGTATAGAATTAACTAAAGGAAAACTCATAAAGTTCAAAACACTATACAACTTTGTTGTAAACACGTCTAGAAACTTTCATTTTCTACTTCGCTCCGTTTGCTCGCTGTTTTATTCTGAGCACGCGGGTTTGGGTAAAACTTGTACCCACTTATGTAGATTGCGTGAAATGAAAAGAAAACAAACGAGTTGTCTTTCTGTTCTACTAGATTAACTATATACTTTCTAAAGGAAATGTATTAGAGAAAATCCAAAAACTTCAGTAGTTTTTTGAATAATAAAGTGAAAAATATCCACGCACATACATTCACCCTTGCAATTATTTACAGGATTAATATGACACACTTACCCGAACCGCAATAAAAAAATATTACAGCCGAGTCTAGTTTTGCATAAAGAGATTCATAAAATTTAGTAAGTATTTAAACTAGGTATTAATATATCCGTAACAATAATTCGAAAGTCAGGTCACCGAGATGGCTGAAACAATTCACTTCAACTGGCAGTGTGCGAGATATTGCTCACAGAACCGACAGCCGATGGGACCGAAAGGTTTTGAACAGCAGTCGTGCACCGAAAATGCTACAATTATGACGACCGCGGCTTCTCCCACAAGAATTATGGATTTACAATAAACGTGGTCTCCTGTGAATAAGATGTGCTTTTGAGATAAAATAATATAACCAAGCTGTCAATATAAAACACAGTATCAATTCATTAACTTTTGCGATAAGAAAAGCACTATATATTCAATCAAATTGCCTTTCACAGTGCACTACTAAATATATTCTCCACTTCACTCCTACTTTTACAACTTTAAATTTTACAAAAAAAATATATCATTTGTAACTGGCTACAGTGAATAATCAATGGTCAGGAAAATACTAACACTCAGTTCGGATTAAATTGCTTTTATGATTTTCTATTGTACGTCGAAATGAAACCTACTATCTTCGGCGCACAGCTCTGCGGAAGTATCAACCCGTGTGGTGTGGAAGTGTGCAGAATCCAGTTCCGTCTACACAGAGTACAATGTATTACAGTCATAAATAGGAGTGCATTTTCTCATGCGACTTTTACATACTCGTATATGGCGATGGCACAGTAGTGCAGTCTTAGTTGCCTTACTATCAACTGTCAATAAACTTTAAAAGAATTAGAAGTGAAATCGTGTGCATCTGGATTGAGGGCCCAAAAATTAAATCTTCGCAAAACAAGATAAGATTTACAGGGACTTTACTTAAAAGTTTCTTAAACTTAGGGCACTATGCCAAAAATTTCTTAAACACGAAATAAAGCTTTTATGATGAAATAACTTGGGCCCTCAATCCAGATGCCTGCATTAAGTGGCATAGTCTGATTCTCAGAAAGTACTACCTCTGGGCTGATAATTTTTATTCAAAGAGTTAGTTAAGAATTTCTTAGAAATTTTAAGAAATTCCCAAATATGTAGAATACGATATTACAGAGTTATTGCGGTATATCTTGGGCCCTCAGTTCATTAATGTTTGTACTGAGGAATCATCAAAATATGGGTTTGTCTAAAGAGATACTTAAATACGACTGTAATATATTTTTTAATACAGTTGCTCAAAAAGTGGCGTATTACAGGGACGTATAGCGTTCGGGATGTGTGCTATTACACACCCGTGCTTTTTCTTTACCATTCCCGCACTCGTGCGTTTTCTTTCCCAATTGTCAAAATAATGTCTGTGATTCATGCAAATATTTCTTAAAAAAGATACTAACTTGTTTCAATATCAGATTAAAAGTAATTTTAATTAAAATTTAAGCATAAATTAATATAAGTAACGGCCAAATTAAATTTATAAATATAAAAAAAGTTGGCTGTATGAAGTGCACTGCTATAGTCTCTGCTTAAGAAGTTATATATTCTTATACGGTTGGCGCCATTTTGGATATTCAGGTATATTGTGTTTTTATTATTTTATAAAATTGCTTAATTTTTTCGCAACTGTATTAAAAATAGTTGTTCAATACAACGTGTGGGACTGTTATTTAAACTCGTTCCGACAGTCTACCCTCGCCTTCGGCTCGGGTCAACACCTGTCGTAACTCGTTGTAATAACAGAAATCCCACACTTGTATCGAAAACTACTATTTCAACACCCTTGCTCATAAAGTGGTTTTTATCACATGGCTTTTACACTCATAAACCATGGTATTAAACACTTGTGCTTTTTTTTCTTTATCGCACTAGTGTTTTATTTTACATTCCATCAAATTAAGTTGGTACCTCGCTGAAAGATATTAGTTATGCATTCTATTTGCTCTTAATTTAACTGGGTTATAGTTTTATTTTTAAATCTCGGAAAAAGTATTAACTTAGATACGTTTCGTTTTAACATTATGACTAAAAATAACATAATTTTTGTAAAAAATAAGAAATGTACCACGTTGAATATGATACATTTTCAACATCTTATTTACTTTGATTAATAATTCAACGTGAAACTAATTTATAAATACATAAAAAATAAATTTTGAACATTTAGCGCTTTGGCTGTTTAGCTCCAACAGCTAACATCACGCGCGCAGAAAAAAAAATATCAGCGCGGAGCGCGCCTTTTTGACAAATTTTCCGTCTGTGACTATGCTGTAAGGCGTGAGCTTTGTTTATTTGAGTATGAATAATTATAAAATTTGTTGTTTTACTCGTAAGTGTGTTGAAAAACGTCCTATGACACACGTGAGGTTTGGTCATTACACTCTCGGTTTCCTTGCAGCCCTCGCCTTCAGCTCGGGCTGTACAATATCACCTCGAGTGTAATGACCAACTTATCATAAAAGAGCTTAAATATTAAATCTATTGTAAAATAATTCAGTTCTTACCATCCCATGGTGTGTAATGAATTATTTTACAATAGATTTAATCGTTCGTTCTTTTATGATGAAGCAAATTCAAAGGAATCCTTGAATTTCTAGGTAAGTATAGCAAAGGTTGAGATGTCTCTAATTTCTGAACTTCAAAACCTATAATCATATTGAAACTTGTGAAAAAATATTTTAAAAGTACTCTGTTTCAGCAAGTAAATTTATTGAAATCGGGGATGAAAGACAATATGAAAAATTATTTTGTCTTTCATCCCGTTTCCCAAAGGAACAAAATCGGGATCAAAAGTATCGTAAAGCCTTGAACTCGAAGTGCAAGCTCAGATTTTACCAAGAATCATTTAAATTGATTCAGCAATTTGATGATATTTTAGGAAACAGACATACAAATATTTTAGGAAACAGACATACATTCTTTATAGATTATAGAATGCTCTACAAAAATAAACTTTAAAATATCTCCGATGTGCAGATTTTCAATCCTCTACAGTTATACATATATCGAACTTTAGACATAGAGATCCACTAAAGTCAATTTTTGAATTTTATAACTTAGAGCGTTTGATCTTCATATGGCCGTCATTTAAGGCTTTACGGAGTCCTTAGTGGCTGGTGTCTCAAAATTAAGGCCTTGCACAGAGTGACAGTGAGATGATATCAGTGTGCACTATTATCTTCACTGCCTATTCCATCCTTTTGCAGTTTCGACTTTGTCTACTTCTGTGTGTGTGTAAAACATATTATCATAAGGATCGTTAGAATGTAATTCTACTTGTGTACTATATCCTACTATCATGCTAATACAACAAAAGTAAAAGTTTTATCACGCTCTAACGGCTTAACGGATTGAGCTGAAATATGGTACAGAGATAGCTTATAGTCTAAAATAACACATAGCTACTTTCGTCTCGGGAAAATGTTCCCACAGGAAGCGGTAACAGGTACCGAATTTCACGCGGGCGAAGCTGTGAGCATCATCTAGTGGTAAATATAGATCAGCGTGTACGTTGAAATGGCTGATACCCGTAAAAGACATATAGTCAAAATCATTACATTTCTTATATTAAACAGAAAAATAGGTAATAATAAACCTGTGGTATAATAACACATTATTCACATACTAGTTGAGCCCGTAACTTCGTTTACGTCACATAAGGTGTATGAAAGGAAAGGTATTTCTTCATCAGAGTCATCAAGCAGCGTCTAAAACTGCCCTGTTTGCTTAATCATAAAAGAGCTTAATGATTAAGTCTATTTTAAAATAGTCTTAATCATTAAGCTCTTTTATGATTAAGCCAACACGCCAGTTTAGGTTCACTCACATTCAAAGAAACCCCTACAATTAAATTTTTTAAAATATCTGATTCTTAAAAGTGTTATAACTCTTTTATTTCTAAACCGATTTACATAAAACAAACGCTAAATGTTAACTGGAGCAAACCTCAACACAATAAAAAAACCGCATTGCAATCGGTTGAGCGGTTACTGAGATTAGCGTGCACAACCGTACAGACAAACAGATATACAGACATACAGACAAACAGACAAAAATTCTAAAAATCATTGTTTTTTGTTCTATTGCGTTCATAAAGCCCCCTATAATATTTTTTCTTATTTATCTTCCATGTACAGACAGCGACCTGTTACGATTTTATTATATGTATTGATAAAATTTATGTGAGTATTTGTGGTAATTATGATCTAAAGGGGAGCATTCGAACGCGTACGAATGCGCCTCTGTAAAAATGTCCGAATGTGCCCCAGGCCTTGACCAAATTTAAATTACAGTGGTAAACAAAATCAACGTTAGTAAAAGAAATAAAACGATGAAAACTCAAAATTAAACAATGTGAACATGAATGAATCCTGACTACTTTCATAAAAACATAATAAATTTACTTGCCAGTACGATTTAAACTTCTATAAAAAATTTTGCTTACCTATTGCGAAAACACGCTACGTCTTATTACCTCACACAGAGTGATGCGATTGGCACGATACTTTGCTAGCAACATGGCAGCCGGTATGTCTATGTACACAGGCAAAGGCGTGTTTGTGTGTCGGTTAGTATTTTTGTTATACTCAATGTATGAATGTGCCCCACGTACGAATGGTGAACAGTTTCCCCTAACATTCAAGAACTTTAATGGTTTGTTGTAGGTAGTTTAGTAGCAGATAAAATATAATTATTATTATCTGTGGTAGCAGAAGTATGTATTCGCAGATATTTCTATAGGCCATTAACTGGAAGTTAGTAATATTTATGAGCCTTAGTTACTTTTACGACACGTACCTATTAACGTTAATGTTAAATTTTTGTGACAGTCATATTGCAACCTTTAAGCATAGTAACATTAGAAATAGTAATAAAGCTTATGTTAGCTTAATTTGGGCTAGACGATGTTGTGTGAGAACGTCTACAAATATATTTATTTATTTCATAAAATCTTCTCTGCTTCAAGGTTTAAAGTCACAGACTATTAAATTGGATTTACGTAAAGAGTTCCTTGCTCAAAAGACCTAACCAGATATTTTAAAAACTAGTATTTTTAAAACTAGTTTAGCCACCACTGTCCCTTTGTACAAAGAATGATCAACAAAACCATTCCTTTACTCCGTTCCGCATTGAGTAACACAGTTGTTAGTCCGGGGGGAAATTATCTGTTGTACATCACAACTTTTCCTCTCACTGATTGTGAAGTCAAAGTTATGACGTACCCAAACGGATTCAATTCGGTACTAAACACAACATTTCGTCATATCTTAGACGACATGCGCGGAATATTTTAGTAAATATTGGGTTGGAGATATGAATATACGTTTATGTAAATGTGAAATTGGGTTTCAGTACTCGGAGATTACTTAGAACACTTTGACAAAAATTACAGATTACGGGCTTCTAAAAATACCCTGCGAAATGAAACCACCTTGAATTATTTCTTGTTATCTATTAGCTATTTACTTGGTAAACATTGAGTAGGACGACCTTCGGTCTGACAGACCGACGATCTGGAAACAGGGAAGAACTGGACCATGTGTAGTGGCGGTGGACTGACTAGATACTTGGATTCCAAATATTGTGATTGTGTACTTAATGTATAAACTGAGGAGATGGTATTTGTTAATATGTCCTTATTGTTGAAATTTTTGATCGAATTATATTAGTTTGCAGGTTTTCTTCAAAATAGTGCCTTTTGGCTTCTCTGGCCTCTCATGACTCTTGACTCCATCGCTCCCAGTATACATAATTATGTATCTGGGAGCGACAGCGTTTCAACTCCAAGCTAATCCAGACAGTTGTTGAATACTAGTATTGATAGATTAGTGAGTCAAGTTTAATAAAAGATAAACTATAATACTTATTGAAATACAAACCTTCATCAGAATACTAGCATTCGTCAGAATTCAGAAGGGATAAGTTTAGTGAATAAACAAACAACGTTGCTTCCTTTAAAGATGCAAATATTTATTGGCAGGTGTAGCCCACGGTTGGGGGTCCAATTCCAATAATAGCGAAATGGGTCAACATTGCCAACTTGTACGTGAGGGCTGGCTATCTGATGTATGAAGTTATGCAAACTTGTGTGAGTAGGGATATTATGTACCTAAAGCAGAATTGATAGGTATGATAATTTTATGAAGTGATATTAAATAAGCTAAGTATAATATAATACGTACTTACCTAATACATGAAGTAAAAATATTGCTCTTATTTAAGACAATTGACTGGGTTGAAGTTTATGTAGAGAAGAAGTGCAATAATGATATTTTCCAATGGTTTCTAGTAATGTGAAAAGTAGGCAATATATTTATAATTGTTGATTACAGTTTAATACATTTGAGATCTAAATTAAAGATAATTATGTAAGTATATAGTCGCCGCATCCAAGAAGTACCCACATTCTCCATATCCATTAAATATACCCTGTCATCATAAGAGTAAAATATAATAAATAGGTAGGTAATAATTTTGCTGCCTCTGTGGCGCAGTCGGTAGTGATACCGCCTGCGGCGCTGGAGGTCGTGGGTTCGATTCCCACCGGAGACAAATATTTGTGTGACCCATAAATGTTTGTCTCAAGAGTCTGGGTGTTTCTATGTATGATAAGTATGTATTTAAAAGTATATAAGTATTAATATTCGTGGTCTGATACTCATAACACAAGCAGGTTATTCCTAGCTTACTTTGGGATCAGATAGCGTTGTGTGAAATGTCTGTGAATATTTATTACTACTAGTGCGTTCCTCAAAAAACAAGAGTTGCTTGAGTGTAGGTTTATATCTAAGGGTATAGTAACCTCTAACGTTTGCTTGAATTTTGAGCATCATTTTCAATACCTTTAGAGCCCGCTAACTCAGTTATCTGTATACAATCACTAAATATGCAATTGAAAATATGCTTTATTTTACACCAATTAATATTTATAGGTATTATAAAAAAAATTCTAAGAAACAAAATATTGCTGTAAAACATTTTCAAAGCTAAATATTTACGTTTCATTTAGAATTCCAAATGCTGAGTCTAAATCCTCTACGAATGAATAGCCACAGTATTTGGTATTGTACTACCTACTTGGAGATTAAGATGCTTGTATTTTATTCAAATCATTACTGTACCTACTGAGCCACGAAGTACAATTATTTGTTTTGTGATTCGCCCCGGTTCAAATTAAAACCATGCAATATTCCTAAATGATACAAACCAAGTTTAATTAAAAAAGTTGTAATGATTAAACTACATAGAACATGTAGGCGGCAGGGGTGGTAAATAGTTTCTTAACGCTCCACGTTATTCACATAAACGATTCATGCTGATTATATTAGCAAAGTGTTGAATGCTTGAATAGCGATTGTCGTATTAAATCATTTAAACACGAAATCTAAGCACAGGCCAAAGAAATACATCATCTGAGAAAATTTCATCTGCCTCGCTGTCACGATTCATGGGATACAGTCTCATGACGTACAGTCAGACGGTGAAGCCTCCGTTATAGGCCACTTTTTTGGATGGAACACTAAAAAAGTTGTAGTGTAGAACATTTGTAAGCAGGGGTGGTAACCAGTTTCCTCTTGTGCACGTTGTCGGCATAATTAACTGTAACGGAATACGTAGTTCGGCGGTGTAAAGCACTTATCTCTGCCATTACTCTGATTACATTAGCAAAGCGTTGTATACTTGAAAATACATGAATTGCGGTGGTCTTGTAAAATCATTCGTAAATGTGACCACAAAATTGTGTCAAACTGCCGTCATTATACTTAGTGCGAAAACGTCATTTGTATGTTCCCCCTGGATAGGAGTGAGTTCCCTTCGTACTTATAGATCCATAGCAGGTCTAACATAACTGAGCATAAATTACTATAGTTTGGAAATTTTCAGATCTGAGAATCAAAAGATCATAATGTAACGATATAAAGATTGAATAACCATTTGTAAAAAAAGAGCTTGTTAGCCGTGATAGGAATCGATCAACAAAGAAGTTTCGATAATCGTGTATGTACCTACTTGGTCGATCAATAATTTGTTTACGCTAATAAGTTTTGGTAAAATTCTAAATCTATGGTTTTAGTTTTCTATTCAAACACTTCGGTGACAGATTCCAATCAGAGGCCGAATACCTAACAGTCGACCCTCTAAGATTTAAAAAAGAAATAATTTGGACTTATGTACCAAAGGTTGTAACAAAATATCTTCATAGAAAAATCAATACATAAAATATAAGTGCGGCCCATAAATAGTGAAGTGGGAAAAGTTTTTCCATCAAACTCTTTTATTGCTCAGAGAAGAGTTTGCGATATGGTAACAAAGTACGTGTATGGGGTTTCTATAGAAAACTACTCTACGTTTAGAACACAAAGTTTCATAGTATCGTACAGAACCTCTGTCGCCGAGGTTTAGGCATACTCACTAAGTATTAGTTTTCTATACGCCCACATTCACCACTTGTTTGATCCCACGCAGAGCCTAATGTCGTGTTAAAATATACAGGCACAAGTGTTGACTATCCGCTGTTGAAATGTATAACATCATTTTAGATATTACAGACGTTCTAGATATTGAGGTATTTAAAAAATAACTATTTGACTTGCTAGTGGAGAAAAGTTACTTGCTCTATGCATAGGATTCTTGCCTTGCAAGGATCCCTATAGCTCGCAACGTTCAAGTCTTAGGCCGTAATGCATCTAGCACTTTTCTGTAAACTTTATTAGGTCGCCTGTATCCGAACCGGCGCGACTTGGATGCACTGAGAGGTCCCAGAGTTGATATTCTTATCTAACAAATTTTCAGTACTACCCGTTCGCTCTAACTTTGCCGCTGGCGTAGAGGCGTATACCCGAATTTTTTATTAGACGAAGTAAATTAACAGTAGCTAATGTCACTTCGTCGTAGAAAATAAGCAACATTGTATGAAGAAGCGACATTAGTTGCTGTCAATTTACTTCGGCTAATTAAAAATTCGACTTTAGTATGGAGCCGAGCAGCAAAGTTAGAGCGAACGAGCAGTATGTCGTACGGTAGAACGTAGAGTTTATCAAACTCACAGTTACATTTTACCTGAGTTTACGAAATATACTTGTTGAAATTCCACAGCAGCTTAAAGCGATGTCCACACTATTCCGTAAGGTATTTGTAGTTACAAGCCTTGAATATCTTGAATTGTTGGTGGATGCTTCACTCGAGGTCAAATTTCCCACAGTCTCTGCCAGACTAAATTTGATTCCAGCTATTGTTAATGAAAGTGTTTTACTTGATGTCAAACATTGTATGAAAATTGAAATATATTTCACTCCGGATCATGTTTTAGAACGTTTCGTTTGTCAGCTACCCTTGAGGGTTTTTTGAGTATTATTTTGTTAATAGGGCCCTGCGTAAATAAACGCAAAGTATAGATATAGGTACCTACATATAAAACTTAGTATGCAGGCATACAGGTACGTTATCTCGTTAAATGTACTAATGTGATAGGTTCCGAAAGGCGACGAACTATCTGAAACTGTTTTCCCAGTAGCTCCATTGCGTAGTTTCATAATGGAACTACTGGGATATTTTGTCCCACTTGTTACATGGAAATGTTATTTTTAGTTGTATTCCAGTAGTTCTCAGAATAACGACCCACGCCCGATAAAAATCCATGACGACTTTTTAGCAAACTAAGGGTAAATATTACGGGCTAAAAGACTATTGAGAGCAGTTCGCAATTTTATTTTAACACTAGCTGATGCGCGCAGCTACGCCCTCGTGAAATTTGGTTCCCGTTCCCGCTTCCCGTGGGAACATTTTCCCGGGATAAAAAGTAGCCTATGTGTTATTCCGGACTATAATCTATCCCTGTACCAAATTTCAGCCCAATCTGTTCAGCCGTTAGAGCGTGATTGAGTAACAAACATTCAAACATCCAAACATCTTCACAAACTTTCACATTTATAATATTATTTTGTAGTTACAAGCCTTGAATATCTTGAATTGTTGGTGAATACTTTACTCGAGGACAAATTTCCCACAGTCTCTGCCAGACCAAATTTGATTCCAGCTATTGTTAGTGAAAGTGTTTTACTTGATGTCAAACATTCTATGAAAGTTGAAATATGTTTCACTCCGGATCATGTTTTAGAACGTTTCGTTTGTCAACACTCAAGACATCTTTAAGCATCGTTTTATAAACAGGAGCTACCCTTGAGGGTTTCTTGAGTATTATTTTGTTAAAAGGGCCCTGTGTAAATAAACGCAAATTATAGATATAGGTACCTATATCTATAATTTGCGTTTATTTACACAGGGCCTACATATAAAACTTAGTATGCAGGCATACAGGTACGTTATCTCATTAAATGTACTATTAGTATAGGTCCCGAAAGGCGACGAGCTATCTGAAACTGTTTTCCCAGTAGCTCCATTGCGTAGTTCCATGATGGAACTACTGTGATATTTTGTTCCACTTGTTACATGGAACTTTTATTTATCGTCGTATAGTTCCCGAAATGACGACGCACGCGTCGCCCGATAAAAAACCATGACGACATTTAGCGAACTAAGGGTCAATGTTGCACAATACAATGGGAACATGCAGCTATTTTGTAAACCACCACTCGCTTGACATAGCATCTTCCCGCCTGCAAATGTTGCCGATCAAGTAAGACAGTAAGTAGCTAAAGAAAATCACAAAAAAATGTAGAGCTTGTTTTTTGCTTTTCAGTTGTCTTGTTTACTCGGCAGTCGGGTTTTTGTATTCTTAATAATTAAGTTTTTTTGACATTTCACACTCCGTCAAGCACAGATTATAAATTTTCTTACCTTAATTTGGTCTGACTGAATACCAGGTTAGGTATGTACCTGGTAGCAATTACATTCGGGTTTTGCTCCGCTGTACCCCTGGTTTATACCACCGGTGGTAGAACGGGTAAAATTGGTATTTGGTTCACTGACACAGTCCCCGAAGGAAACAAGAGCTCTGTGAACCCCACAAAGCTCTCGTTTTATTAAATGCAAGCGGATCACGGCTACGACCCTTAAACTGATTAACACACACAGTCTGATAGACACTTGTAGAGTTGGAATAGTCTAGTTTCATTTGTTAACGAAGACGTACCTTCCTGCACTTTACTGTACCCCACGACCAGTCGCCAGAATTATAACCATTTGGAATTATGAAATTCGTGATTGTGACTATCGGAATTTAGTTTTTCGTATTAATGTAGTGTACCCTAGCTAGATACATATTTAATACATTTATTTAATACAGATACAGATGTACAGAAGTTATTTTTATTTGGGCTAAGGGAGTCTATCAGACCACACGTCGGTACTTCAAGGCTAAGATAATCAGTACTTTATCATGAGGTACCAGTACTACATACATTGATATATCTGCAGATTACCCTAATATGTGTCGTAAGGGAGGAAAAGAATGAACAAAACGAACGAAAAATCGGCTTTGTTCGTAAAGGGCGCAGACGAGCTTCACTTTTCATTCAAAGTATGATGAAGACATTGAATGTACGTCAGACGAAAGAATTTCTGAGCTTAATGGTAAACACGCTCGACTGTTGAACGAAAGCAACTGAAAAGAATGTTGACTCTGTTGAACTCTGCAATTCGCATTAGCTGATTTGTTTGTTGAAACATGGCTTACGTACTGACAAAGAGTTTCAGGTTTCAGCGTTCAAGAATTAGTTTCGTAGCAATAACACTAATAGCACATTCGTTAGTGGTACTCCAGAGGGCCCTAGTCTGTTACTTCAATTGTGTCAGAACAAAATTATAATTGTAGCTTGTTAGCTACGAAAACTGTAGAATTTTCGTAGCTACTGCGCTACGATTACGTACGTGCGTCAATGGTTATTCTGATCTGACAAGCCTTGCGAGCAGCGTTGGGCCTCTGATCTGACGCTTCGACGTGTTCGTGTAGTCAACCAATATTAACTCAAGCATTTCAGTCGAGCGACTGCCAATAAGCTTAAGGATCCATATTTTTGATGGCTATTTCGTAACAAAGAATTAAAACCATTATAGGTTTCTTCTTTTACATTATTATTTGTTCATGAAAAAAAAATTGGTGGCTTAATAAGAACAATATCTTTTTTAACACATCGCCGCTCTGACTTTGTAGATTAAGCTCAATTTAACCAATTCTAGCACCATATAAGCAGTTCTTGTAACTACGCGACTGGGAACAACGTTAGAATGAAGATAGTTAAATACAAATAAAGTACAAACTCTATTTTTGAAATTTGTGTTACTTCAATTTGATCCAAAACAATATCTTAAGAGAACATTCGCTCAAGTTGAAAGCACTCAACAATTTATTAAGCTTAACATATAACATTAATTTACACTTAAACCTTCGACAATGGAACTTTAATGTCGTAGACGGTCAAAGCTCTGTAAGTCAAATTTTATTTCATAAGCTTATATAAGCCGTATCTCTATAAGCAGTCGATTATGTCTCACAAATTTGAAAGCCACTGGGAATATGCAAAGATGAAAAGAATTGAGATTATTTATATTTGTGGGACGAATAAATGACTAGGTACCTAATTTTCCGCAGTTATATAGGCGTACCTATGGCATAACTACTATACCTACTTAATTACACGTAGTAGGTAGTGGTGTCCTTTTTAACCGACTTCAAAAAAAGGAGGAGGTTCTCAATTCGTCTGTATGTATTTTTTTTTATGTATGTCAAGCGATATTTCCGTCAATTATAGACGGATTTAAAAAATTCTTTTTTTGTTGAATAGGGTTTACTTCTGAGGTGGTCCCATTTTCACCAAGTCAGGATGTGATGATGGGATCCAGGAGAAAACGAGGGCAACCACCGAAAATTGTAGGGACAACTAGTGCGCTTGTTAACTTTTTAATTAAGTGCTTTAATGTTTTACATTTAAATGAAGGTCTGGAGTCGATCTGATGATAGAGTCGAAAGACAGTCGAGGGCATTTCTTAACAGTTTACAGCAGTTACCTTGTGTTTGGGCTTGGATGATTTGTATTGATGAGAACTTTACACTTAGATTGATAGATCCGACTTAAAAAAAAAAGGAAGTTCTCAATGTTTTATGTATGTTCACCGATATTTCGTCAATTATAGACGATTTCAAATCTGCTTTTTGATAGATAGAGTTCACTGCTGAGGTGGTCCCAATTTCACCAGGTCAGGATCTGATGATGGGATTCAGGAGAAATCGAGGGCAACCACCGAAAATTGTAGGGACAACTAGTGCGTTTGTTAACTTTTTAATTTAGTGCTTAAAGGTACTACAATTTAATCAATGTCTGGAGTCGATCTGATGATAGAACCGAAAGACAGTCGAGGGAATTCCTTAACGATTTACAGCAGCTACCTTGTGTTTGGGCTTGATTGTTTTGTATCGATGAGAGCTTTCACCTAAATAGATATATTTTTCGATTCACCCGTCACTTAAAATGATGAAAAAAAATTTTTCAATAAAAAATAAAACCGACTTCAAGCAAATCCTGAAAAATAAAATTTACTTAGTACAAAGTAATATGTATTTTGATTTATCATATTTAATTCAATATAATATTGAAGTTGGTGCCATCAATATAATACCTACATAAAACTATGGGTTTACTTGGCGCCGACTTCAATATGATATTGAATAAAATCTGATAAATCAAAATACATATTACTTTGTGCTAAGTAAATTTTATTTTTCAGGATTTGCTTGAAGTCGGTTTTATTTTTTATTGAAAAATTTTTTTAACAGGTTATTCATAAGAGTTACTTGCTGTTGAAAGTTCAAACCGCACATTTTGGCTTAACAACTACCATACCAGTACCTAGTAGCTGTCCTGGGATACCCTTTCGAGGGCTAGCCCGGGACTCCCAGCCGTAGTCAGTTGTAAGGCATCATGTGGTTTTAGTCGGTAGGAGTCCGGCATAGTGTCCAGGTAGGATTTCCACATGTAAAAAAACTCGGCGTTCCGTATCAAAAAACGGAATCAAATTTGTTGTATGGAAGCCACCCTTAATTATTATTATATTTCTGATCTTAGTATTTGTTGTTATAGCTGCTTGCAACAGAACAGCAACAGAAATACATCATTTGTAAAAATTTCAGCTCTTTAGCTATCACGCTTCTTGAGAATAGCCTTCGGACGGACAGACAGACAGATAAACAGACTGACAGACAGGCGGACAGCAAAGTCTCATGAATACGGTCCCGTCTTGACCATTTGGGTACGGAACCCTTAATCTTAACTAACTGGTAGCTGAAACCAACGAAGAGAAAGAAATATTACAATCAGACGAATGTACTTTCACATTTATAATCCATTAAATGTTCTTCGATTTGGTCCTCTGGAATAAACGATTAATTAAATGGAGATGTCAATAAAATTTCTTCTTCAATATTTGAACAACAAACCAATACGAATGCTTTGACTGTAACAGATGGCCTCGTTTAATCAATGTGTTCGGAGTACACTGAGAGCGCGTACGCTGTGCTCTCGTATTGTTTCCATTTATTATCTTGTTTGTTCTTAGCATAGTGCAAAGGTACTTGTTTGTAAAGAATTCTCGTCCTGTGCAGTTTATACCCTTGTTCTGCTCGTTAACCTTGGTTGATGTGAATGACCAGAAAAAAGTTTGCATACGAAATAAAAAGGTACTACTTTGTGGCTTCTTTAGGTATGTAGAGTACAGTACTTTAACCTATCTATCTATATTTATATAAAAATTAATGCCACTTTTCGTTGTAATTTTATAACTCAAGAACGGGCTCACCTATCTAAACCAAATGTTTAGGCTTTGTTTGGATTATATAGTAGATGGTTCATGTGAAGTTTGCACAAAATCGGTCTAGCGGTTCTCCTTTTATCAGGCAAACAAAGTTGCGATGGTCAGCTAGTTATTTATAGAAATGTTAAAAATCAAAGTTGAGTTTTCATTCTCTAATGTGGTTTACCGCGTAGCAGTAATTGTACTAGTGAATTAATTAAATTTCTTATTTTTATATTCGTGTTAAGGTAAAACAGGCTTGGTCAAGGCACTGCGTCAGTCAAGCATGTAGAGTACCTACTAGCTAGGCTGTACCAATGGCTGTACACTTCCAGTAGGATTAAAAGAGTAGAATTTGTTTTAATCAACGTCTACGTCGGATTAAGAGTCTACGTGCCTACAAAAGCAGCTGTTTTCAAAGAAGGTTTTTACAGGGCAGCGGGCTCCAAACCAGTCTAACGGCCTGGCCACGGGGCAGTCGCTATGGCGAAAATTTGTGCGGCGCGACCGGCGAAGCGTCTTGCGACTCAAACAAATGAATAGAAATGTACTGAGCATGCCACGCGGCACGGCGACTGGCGATGCGTCCGGCGAAATGTACCAAGCGAACGACATGGCGACTGGCGGTGCGGCGAGCGAGTGAAACAAATGCATGAATCAGTACGGCGCAAGCCACGGCGTCGGGTGGCAGTCGCGGCGACTAGGCCAGTGATCAAATTACTGGTCGCGGCGGCGAACGCAACTACCCCGTGGCCTGCAAACGATGCCGCACGATTAGTCGCCTCCGCCGCCGCCGCCACCGCCGATCCCCGTGGCCAGGCCGTAAGGTTTGTTGAAAAACTGATACCTGATTCAAACCTAATGCCCGAAATATCTACAAAGGGGATCGACATTGAAACATGATTTTCTGCTGAAAACAACATCTACTCAACAATAGATGTCAAATAAGTAATCAATTCATCGATCAAAACACGAATAGTTGGGAAAGTGTTGTTTATCTTGTTAGCCTACATCAAACATTTGGAATTAATTTTGCATAGTCAACCGCAATTGTCGTTGAAATCAACGTGTTTCTTGTATGTATGTGAAATGAGAACTATATAAGAACACTAGCATTGTTACAGAATATATTATAATATCAGTGATATTACGTATACTTGGTTCTTTACTGTTAGAAATTCTTTAGAATTTATCCTCACCGTAAAGTGAGGTATTTATTACAATAATTCCAAGCCATTTGAAAGGCAAACTTATATATTTGTCCTATATTCTATGTTTTACAATATTCTTACCGTATTTCTGTAATAAAATTTGATAATGTTAAGCTCTTTGCGTGCCTAATTTATATAAAGTTGAATTCGGATACCGAGCACAGTTGAAAATCTGTACAGTTTCAAAGTGAGTAATAAGCACATGTTATTATAAGTTACTAGCTGACCCGCGCAACTTCGTTTGCGTGATAAATGAAGAACCGCTCGACCGATTTTGCGCAAACTTCACATAAACCATCTACTAAATAGTCCGAACAAAGCCTAAACATTTGGTTTGGATAGGTGAGCCCGTTCTTGAGTTAAAAAATTACAACGAAAAGTGGCATTGATTTTTATATATATAGATTAATATTTGTAAGTTTTTTTCCATATTTAAAAATTGATGATTCACTTTTCCTAAAACCTCTATCACCTCACAGCAACAAACACACACACACACACACAGCTCACAACAAAAAGCTAAGTACCTACCACTATAAAATATTTTAAATTATTTGTGCTACTACTAATGTAAGCAGAAATAACACCGTAACGTCATTAGTAGAGTTCATCAAGTATAATTCGCTCATTACCACACCGAGCAAATTCGTTCAGTAAAATGTAACGTCACAAAGACCTCTTTATTATGGTAAAGCATAATTTGGATTCCAAATGTCTCTCGAAATGAGTGGAATGTCGTCATTGCATGTTGGTGTATGAAAATAACAGAGACGTTTTACATATATAAGACTGTTCTACATAACTGACAAATGGATTTATTTGTAGTAATAGTTTCGTATATTTTTTTTTATTTTGTAGTGAAAAAGGAAAACGTAGGACCGTAGGTCCTAAACCCATGACGCTGACCAGGGTCACTCTCTTCCACTGAGCTATAGAATCGTACTGAAATTGCTTCAAAATTATTATTTACATAAATAGTAGTAAAAAATTCTAGACTTAGTTTGGTTTACCAAGTTAGATGGTGTCCAAAAATGGCACTCAAGATGAGAGAAAACCCACGTGAGGAACCAGTGTTTGGTCAAACGGCCTCCTTGGGGTAGTAACCCTACAAAGGGAGAGACAGACTGGCTTGACGTGGTAGAGGATGTTAAATAATGTGTGAAATAAAGGAAGATGAGAAAGAAAGTGGACCCAACTGGGACCAGTACTTACTCAGACTGAGTAAGTACTGGTCCTGGAGTCGTTAAATATCAAACTCGCGTAAGTCCATCCACATCCCAAACTGACCTATGAATGGCGCCAAATTCAAAAATTAAAAATTATTTATTTCATCTCTTTCAACTTAAGGTAAGTCAGTCATATCTCGTACAAAATACGGGTCAAACTCTATGATTTTTTTTTAAACTTCTGTACGTCCCATGACTGTGACATATCAAAGTCGCGCATGTCCATATTGACCAATCAGAACGGAGCATGAGTCTAAGATGGCCGCCATTTCCAATAAGTTTTGTGATGCAAGTCCATAACTGACATTTCAGAGACCGGCAAATCCAAGGGATATTTTTTCAAACGACGGTAAGTTTCGCTGGTAAATATCAAACTCCTATATGTCCAAACTTAATTTCTATTTTGTGACTTAATTAACTATTTAAACATAGTTGTTTTGCCTTAATAACGTTTTAACTGAGTATGTCGTAAGGCTATTATAAATAAGAAATATATTACTTGCTTATTTTACGAGATAATGAATGTGCCATGATTCCCAAAAATCACTTGGAATGGACATGCGGCTTTTTGATATTTAACGACTCACTGATAATCATGGTGACAAAAATAGCAAGAGCCCTAAGATAAAGTGTCCGAAATGCCACACACAAAGTGATCCTTTGCAGCCGTATCACTGAGATTGAGATACTTCAAAGTCGACAGTGAGGTTTCCGACGATCCCGTTATAACACGGTCCATTTATGTGGCAGATTAAGATCGTGAACGAGTGAACCGTTCTTCCGCTCACACGACACAGTTCGGTGAAACATTTGGTTTGGAAAATTTAGCACGGAGCTTAGCACTTTAGTAGTACTTTAGCTGACTACCTTCGAGCAACACATCACTATACGGCTGTTGGTGATTTCAGTCTCACTTTTTCCATCCTTTCCCATAGGGGTATGGGAACAGAAAAAAAATTAAACGTTACAAAAGCAAGCTGCCTGGGAAAACACGAAAAAACCAAATGTTTTAAAATTATTTTCGTTATATATGGCAATTTTTCTATAAATTAACTTGTAAAATTAAAATATTACATGCAAACACGCCTATAGCACCGAGAGGGTTAGGCAGAGATGTATTATACACCCACCTTTTGCAAGCAATTTTAATGATCCCGCGTAATATGAAACCTATTGTCGATACCTAGCACTATTGGAATAGAAGCACAACAAGAACAAACAAATGAAAATCACCACAGTCGTACTATTTGAACCTTACCCTTACACACAATTTCAGTGACACGGGAACAGTACGAGTCCGCTCGTATAATATCCCGTCGTGACCGTCGCAAAAACAAAGGGCTTTAATTAATCTACGTTAGTTGCTCTAAATGGACGCCATACTTTATCGAGTTTGCATAGAGTCAAACTTTCAGTTAAAAAGTTGAATAGAATCTGGAGTTGGAAAATTTCAGTTCAACAGCATTTGAATTTGAATTAATTTAACTGGAGACTCTGTTTGGAGAAAAAGTGTTATATAGTTAGTTATGATACACATAGGTTACTTTTTATCCACAGAATGCGGACTATTCGATTATTAGGCATTCGTTTTGATAGATGCGTGAACTAAGCCCCGGGCGCTAACTAGTATTATTCATAATTCACATATATACCTCGTGATAATTGTAAAAAGTGCTTTTACAGACTAGGTACACATATGTTGCTGTATTATATTTGTGCTTGTCGTTAGACTCCACTCCATTTTATGTAAGTACTTATAGAAAAAGGTTGAAAGCTTTTCTTTGAAAAGGCCTGTATTGAGTGATTGTTCACATTTTGACTGAAGTGGCTTTCATGACTTAAAATGGAAAACGATATTATAAACAGTGATAACATAAAAACATTCCAACAGTTATTTAATTCTTAATTAATTCCGAAAGCTCTCCACTTTGGGCTTGGAAGTTTTGAAATATTGTCGGGAGTAATTTCGGGATCCGAAACTTTCTAGCGGTCATCCCTAACTAATGGTCCGGAATCATTGGACGATGTATAAACTTGAGTTAATTAATAAGGCTTATAAACTGTAACCGCCACATTTCATTAAGAAATTATCATCGAGATTATTTTTTAGAATAAAAACCATAGTTTATAAAATAGCACAGACTCTAAGCTCCACTCCATGTAAGAAGAAAAGCATACCTACTTACCATTTAGCTCTTCGCGACAGTAAGTGGAGTTGTCACACTTCTTTCTTCCTTACGCGACTTTCCCTTTACTGGCAAAACCAATTGTGCAGAGAAAGGTCCATTTTTTTCACCTTTTCATCATGAACATTGCGAAATGTAGCTTTTTCTTTTTACGTGAGGGAAAATCCTCAGAGGATGATATGTCCCGGGACTCACAACAGATCTACGGCCGCCACTGCGGCCTCGCCCAGGGGGAGGTTCGCGTGCTATCCCGCGTCTTTGGGGGGTTTCGGGTGTTATCCCGCTTCTAAGGGGGGGGGGCATGCGTGAGTTGCTCACGTCACGCTGCCGTCATGGGCCTGCTTCTGTAAGGACGGTGAGCGACCATCTCACCGTCCTCAGACCCCCGGTCATGGAGGCCGATAGTCCTCGGCGAAAACACGTCGGCGGCGTCCAGGCCGCCGACTGCGGAACTCGGGTGGGAGAGCTCTCTCCCGCACCCGGCCCGCCGCCTTCTTCACGAGCATGACCTGCTCGCAGAAAGAGGCGGCGCAGTCCCACTTACTCCCGCCGGAGAGCATGGCTCGCACCATGATCTCGAGCGAGAGAGTGTCCACGCCCAGACCCACTACGAGGACCTGGCGGAGTTGCGCCCACGCCGTGCACTCCATCAGCGTGTGGAGCGCCGTGTCATCGCTGCGGTCCTCGCAGTGCTGACACTCGGCCGTGGTTTACCGGTGTTTTCGCCACAGACACCTACCGAAGCTACCGTGCCCGGCAAGCATCTGTGTCAACCGGTAGGAGAGAGCACCGTGTCTCCTCTCCAGCCACTCGTCCATGACCGGTCTGACGGCCGCGATTGTGGCGAATCCCCCCTTTGGTTGCTCAAGTCGCACCTTCCATGTCTACACGGTTTCCTGGTGTAGCAGGGACTGCTGGGCCTCGATTTCTTGAGCCGCAGGCCTTTGGCCCCGCTCCAGCGCCTCCTTGCGCCATCTGAACAGTGAGGCGAAATGTAGCTTAATCAAACTGAACACTCTTTCGGTATTGATAACTTAGTAAGAATTGAAAATTTATTGTATATGTATTTTATTTGGATCTTAATTTACACAACAGATCTCTTTTATATTTAAAAATGATCCCACCAAAAACATCCCTGTTGAAAAGGAGGCCAAGTTCCTATGGGCTAATTGTTCGCCTAAAAAAGGGTTGAAATCCAATCCAATGCCAAGTTTAGATGTACTTTAAATAATCTAAAAATATCTAAAATAATGTTACTTCTAAATTTGAACTTGGCAGGGTTTCGTGCAGTACGCAACACTTGATTAATTGTATAATTAAATTTATTATGTATATAATTAAATTAACCTGCCAAGTTCAAATTTAGAAGTAACATTATTTTAGATATTTTTAGATTATTTAAAGTACATCTAAACTTGGCATTGGATTGGATTTCAACCCTTTTTTAGGCGAACAATTAGCCCATAGGAACTTGGCCTCCTTTTCAACAGGGATGTTTTTGGTGGGATTTCAATACTTTTTTTCAAGAAACTGTACCTATTTTGTCTTTAATAAGCTTTAAAGTGTGCATTATGTATACATGACATTATTTTATACTCTCTCTCAACAAGACAAGCTCTCGAAAGGATGTCCCAGTAAAGGTCCATTTTGTTTCAATTATTATTTTTTTATGAAAATACAATGCTCGATATTCTGTGAGTATTTCAAGCGTCTACTGGTTGCCCTCATTACCTATTAACACATAGCAACGCGCGCCTTAGATAGTTCGCGTTGCTCTATAGTGTTATACAACGCGCGTCTTTAGACAGTTCGCGTTGCTCTATAGTGTTATACAACGCGCGTCTTTAGACAGTTCGCGTTGCTCTATAGTGTTATACAACGCGCGTCTTTAGACAGGTCGCGTTGCTCTATAGTGTTAACTATCCTTGTATAGATCCTCTACGGTAGGTACAGTAAATATTTAAAAAAGAGTTTGTGAACTCTATGTTTAATTTATTTTTCAGAATATTGATGACATTTGAATAATGACATTATAAACACGATATCTACGTCTACCACATAAATTGTGTGTTTGTACGTAAATTGTTTATACTGGAGAAGAATCTAAAATATGGACTATTTGTTTACCATTTCCTATGAAATAGCTATCTTTGAAATATTACACCTACCTAAAGTAATCTGCTGAAAGCGTTGTTCACTTTTTAAAGAACAAATATTTACGATGAAAGTCGAAAAATAAGTCAGTATGTGACCCGTATAATGTTCAATCATGGCGACACGAAATTAATTTCATTGAGCAACATTTGATTGTGCTGTACCTCCTAAAGTATTCATTTAATTTGCATGGTGTAAAGGGAATGAATGATCTTGATGAAATGGTCAAATTAACTAACGTATTTAAATTGTAAAGGATACCTTATTACCGAATATAGTGGGTGTTTTTTTTAGAGGTATAGAACTTTGAAATGGAATAAAACAAAGGGAATTTTTTTTATTGATATGAAATTGACTTTATTCGAAAGACAATTTTCTGGCATTATAATTTAAATATGATTTCTGGCATATGACCGCCACGGCTGGCTCAGACGTAGTCTAATCCAAAGGTCCAATTTTTGATGACTTTCTCCAACATTTGTGGCCATATATCGGCAATAACGCGCCGAATGTTGTCCTCCAAGTGGTCAATCGTTTCGGGCTTATCGGCTTAGACTAGCGATTTCACATATCCCCACAGAAAATAGTCAAGTGGCGTTACATCGCACGATCCTGTAGGCCAATCCACGGTACCAAAATGTGAAACTATGCGGTTACCAAAGGTTTCCTTCAATAAATCAATTGTGACACGAGCAGTGTGACATTTTGCGCCGTCTTGTTAAAACCACAACACCTGCACATCATGGTTGTTCAATTGATGAACGAAAAAGTCAGTAATCATCGCTCTATAGCGGTCACCATTGACTGTAACATTCTGGTCAGCATCGTTTTTAAAGAAGTACGGACCAATTATTCCACCAGCCCATAAAGCACACCACACAGTCAGTTTTTCTTTATGTAACGGTGTCTCAACATACGCTTGAGGATTATCATCACCCCAAATACGGCAATTTTGTTTATTGACGTATCCATTCAACCAAAAGTGGGCATCATCTCTAAACAAAATTTGCTTATGAAAATCGCGGTACGTTTTTCGGACAGAACTATGATTTTCAAAATAAATTTGCACAATTTGGAAGCGTTGTTCCGGCGTCAGTCTATTCATGTTGAAATGCCAAACCAAACTAAACATAAATCACTTGACTGTTGACAAAATTACTGCCAGTTAAAAAAGTGGTGGGAACTTAAAGTTCTATACCTCTAAAAAAAACACCCGTTATAAGACAAAGTCGCTAAAAAACACGTTTGTTGTATGAAAGCCCCCCTTAAATATTATTATGTTTTTGTTTTCAGTATTTGTTGTTATAGCGGCAACAATAACACATAATCTGTGAAAATTTAACTCTCTAGCTATCACCGTTCATGAGATACAGCCTCCTGACGGACAGACAGACAGACAGACAGACGGACAGCGAAGTCTCATGAATTGGGTCCCGTTCTTTACCCTTTTGGTACGGAACCCTAAAAAGGATGACTCACGCTACGCAGTGCCGGGTCCGAGCCGAGTGCCGGCCGCAGCAAGGTCAATATTATATATGTGAAATTACTACCTACTAATATTATAAATGTGAAAGTTTGTGAAGATGTTTGGATGTTTAGATGTTTGGATGTTTGTTACTCAATCACGCTCTAACGGCTGAATGGATCTGGCTGATATTTGGTACAGGGATAGAGTGTAGTTCGGAATAACACATAGGCTACTTTTTATCCCGTGAAAATGTTCCCACGGGAAGCAGGAACGGGAACCAAATTTCACGCGGGCGAAGCCGCGCGCATCAGCTAGTATTATATATATTTTGTGTGAACAAACTCACGTTAAACCATAGATTTAGAATTTTTCGCGCTAAATCTACGCGTTAAACCGAGCGGCAACTGAGTGACAGCCGAACTACGGAAAGCGCTCATAAACAACTCGGTCCCGCCTCGGCTCGGCCACGGCCCGTTGCATGAATACAGTGCCACCGAGCTTCGCCCGAGCAGTCGTGAATGCAACCGGCTCGGTGACCGTGCTACGGCCGACACTCGGCTCGGACCCGGCACGGTCTAGCGTGAGTCATCCTTTAGAATGCTTGCTGATCTCTAAACTACTGGACGAATTTGATCCAAATATTTCACAAATACGAATAACAATATTCAATGTGCAGTATTGACTTTTCCATAATTTGTATGTATAGAGAATTTGATTGACATTAATCAAAACATTGACAACATCTTTCTCAAATCTGATTGAGTTTTTAAACATGACATGTGTTAAAATAAAAAGTAAATTAAATCAAAAGAGTCCTCTCATCACTAAGAAGTATTGATACAAATTCGAATCGAAACCCCCCGAAGAAAACAATTGTTACCCCCTTTTAGCCTGTTCTGGAATGAATTTCAATAAAATACGAAACACACCTTCCATCAATTATGTTAGAGATGATTTATGCAAATTTTGAAGAAGATCCGACCAAGGAATCCTGTGGTCCCATACAAACTTTGTAACCCTTTTCAAACTCACGCTTGACCGATTTCTCAAATTTCTCAATTTTTCGGTAATCTACATATAACACCCGATCTGTGTGCCAAATTTCATAACGCTAGGACAATTGGAAGTGGCCTAGAGGTTTTGATGACCGGTCAGTGAGTGAGTGAGTCAGTCAGTGCCAAAATTAGCTATATTCACAGGGTCATATTTCAGGATCTACTAAAGCTACATCTATGAAATTTGGTACACTGCCTTAGTACTAGTATATGATTATGTACGTACAATTTTATTTCTGTACTTGCAATTGGCACTGAGCTACAGGGGGGTCAAAAGTGGGTCGAAGCGGTTCGTGTAAATAGAGTACGGCATGCGCTCGGCCTGTTGCTGGAACTTGGCCTGCGCACTGCCGTGCGCTTAGACAATTTTATTTCTGTACTTGCAATTGGCACTGAGCTACAGGGGGGTCAAAAGTGGGTCGAAGCGGTTCGTGTAAATAGAGTACGGCATGCGCTCGGCCTGTTGCTGGAACTTGGCCTGCGCACTGCCGTGCGCTTAGATCAACGGAAACCAGTCATAGAAAAATATTTTATCATTTATGTAGTTTCTTCGATATTAGTGACTTTGGAGACCTACCGTCAGCGTAGTGTTTCCCTCCTGTTACAAACCTGGGTTCTTCTAGAGGAGCGTGAAGAGACACGAGGATTGGGCCGCTAACACAAGGGCTACTGTCTTTCATACTCTTGTAGGTTGTGGTAGTGGCTCCATTGACTTTCCATTAGTGGGCGGCTTGCTTTGGCGAGCAACACACATACATACAGTTCACCATTTGGTTTTCGTCATCAGAAAATGTTACTTACAGATCTTCAATATAAATACTATAAGCTGCTTTTCTTAACAACAATAATACGACTAATATAATCTTATTTTACGCAAACGAATTAGCGGTCATAGCTAGTTTGTACTACGTAAAAGACTGATAAACATTTTGTAGAATCATTTTCTATCCTTGACCCCATCCCTGAAACTATAATCTCTCGCAATATGATTGCGAAATTTTCATTAATTTTGCTTTGAAGTGAAAACACATACTTACCAAAAATATCTGGTATAACACCAGTTAGCAAAATTTCTTAGCCAAAAATATAAATCTTTATCTCCTATACGAGTATAAAATAAATAAACTCTGTGACACGGATATCTTGTTTACAAAGACACTATAATAAACACAAATAATGTCAAGCATAAAAGCAGTCAGGGCAGAAATAGGGTAAAATATGATTTAATTAGGAGCGAAGTTTATTGTGAACGTATTTATTGTGGGAAAAATTAAACGAATTGAGAAAATTGTACATTGTTTATTATATGGTTTGTTATTGTTGCGAACAAATGTTTTATTTAACAAATTTAATCAAGTTGGTCGTCGTCGGTCGATGCAGCGAAAAATCTGCGCTGGCCATTGATCGCCAAGCAGTCTCTTTGTGCGCCATAGACTCGCACAAACGCATGCACAAACGTCTGTCGTCTGCATTCACCAACATTAAACCAGTTACTAAAATCAGGAAAAAGGGGTAGGGGGTGGGGTCCCATAAAACAAACGTGATTTTTTTGCCGTTCAATTTAACAATTCGTTTAATGTTAGCGAATACGGGTGTGACGAGTGCATCACAGTTGGAAATTGTTTAAATTTATAATTGTGTGTAATAAAACTCAATATTGTCAATTTACAATGAATGCAATAATTTTGGTCAATTTATACTTTTAATAAGTACTAAGATATACATATACACATTTATTATTATTTAATTTTTACAAGATTGTTTAACAAAAATCATTGTTTAATCAAAACATACGTTTTTGTAATTATTTTTGTTGGTCTTTAAATAGAAGTTAAAGTCACTACAATTGAATAGTCGGGTTTTTAATCAAATATGTTATTAAATTGAATATTATTTAGAGTCAGAATGTCTATCAGAATGGGTCATTTTGGTCCACGAACAAACACAGTTGATGCACTTTTGTGTTTTGGGATACACACATAAGATGATAGGCATTATTTCAATTTATATTATACAATATTCAATTATATTGGTACTTATATTACAATTAAAGGGTCATTTCGGCTCGCTGTACGAATTAAGAATTGTTTCTCAGTTTGAAAGCAAGTGTACAAGCTATCCTTTAATTTGAATACTTACGTACCTAATAAGGTATTCAAATTATTTCTTTTGATCATTTTTTTTGCTGATAATTCTACAAAATAACTCATTTTAAGAACTTATATGATCAAAAAATACGCAGTTGATCATATAAGTTCTTAAAATGAGTTATTTTGTAGAAATATCAGCAGGAAAAATGATCGCGGCTCAATGGGCAATATTTTTGTTCTCCAAATCCAGTACTACACTTACATAGAAGTATACGTCTTGTTTGCGTAGTAGCGTGGCAGTAAAAATGAATCTTCCCCGTTTTGTTACAACTTTTTTATGTGACTTAGAAGCTTTTTTATATTCCTTACCCACAAGACTACGAAGTTGGAGTTCTTTGTTTATAGAGTACAAGTACAGACGCAAACTTATGAACTCGAAAAAAATGTTGTACGTAAGTATAGTATTTTGACATCATGTATTTATTTCAACATACATCTGCACAGAATTTACTTTACTAGTACGTAAATTGTGGAACATGACAACAGACTCGGCCCATAAATCATTGATCATTCTTCTCTGTTATTACACTGTTACCAAATACTTATTCTTTAAATATTATACAACTTACTATATTTATACATAATTGTAGGTACATTATAATTTTTATGATATAAACCGTAATAGTTACATATATGTATACGGCAACTATGATCTTATTCTTAAATCAAATTTGGCATTAGTTAATATTTTTTATCATATTTATTTTTAGTAATAAAATATTAAATATTCAGTTTAAACTACATTTTACAAAATTCCTGTATTTTACGAGAACATTCAATTTTATTGACTAATAATATAATGTTTATTTTTACACAGTTTTTCTTACATCTTAGCCTAAGGCTAGAATGGTTTACACACACAGACACATATTTAAATACATCTACTTACATATACATCAATACATCTTTCATAAAACACCATTCTACGTTTATTTACAAGTTTATAAAAACCTGATTTGCAGCCTTAGCTTACTAAAACAAAGACACATTACAAGTACCTACTTAGCATTAAAAGGAACAAGGAAAGTTTGTTCTCATAGAATGCTACAACAAATGAATGGAACAAAAGAAAACTAGCTTGATGAAATGATGATCTTAGTTATACATTGTAATAAAATGGTACACAATTTATCGAAAGGTTGAAATAATACGTTCAGATGAGTATTTTGGCCAAAAAAAAACCCGCTTGACTCGTGGTCACACCAGGTTATCACACCAGTGTGACTATCAGGATTTTTTTTCTTGTTAGTCACACCGCCAATAATACAACACCTTTTATTACATATTAATTAGTGCGGATGATTAACACCATACCTCCCTGCCGGACTTGTGTCACACCAGGTTATCACACCAGTGTGATCATCAGGAATTTTTTTCTTGGTCACACCGCCAATAATACAACACTTTTTATTACATATTTATTAGTGCGGATGATTAACACCATACCTCCCTGCCGGACTCGTGGTCACACCAGGTTATCACACCAGTGTGACTATCAGGATTTTTTTCTTGTTAGTCACACCGCCAATAATACAACACCTTTTATTACATATTAATAAGTGCGGATGATTAACACCATACCTCTTATTCATCGATACTTCCCCTCTGGTACTGATGTTTGCTGTAGCGTTTAAAAAAACGTGTCCCGGCTATGCTCCTTCGTATGCTTGCAGAAAAGGAAAACTACAGACCAATTAAATCACACATTTTGACGCCAGTAAATAAAAATAAAAAAAGGATTATATCATTTCCAAAACACCGACACGATTTCTCACAGTTCAATGAATGTAAATTTCTCTGTCATACAATTACGTGTCCCGAATCCGAGTTCAGAAATAAACTCCAAGACGACTACCTACATCAATCAATTTGGTTATTTTTGTAGTATTGTTTTGCCTTTTAAAAATGTTTTGCGTTCCCTACAATATTATTTTAATGATATTTACAAAACATACATTTAGAACAAAACTATTTCAATACTTACGATATTATGAGCAAATTTACACTTTAAAATTAAATAATACGTTTAATATTAAACTATACACAGAGTAATTGTAATAAAATATAGTTCTAACTACTAAAGACCGTCTACACGAGCGAGAGAATTGCGGTGATAACTATTATCGTCGTGCTACGTATATCTTGGCTAATAGGTCGCGACTGAGATAGCTAAGTTTAGGTCGCAGCTTCTGGACGAACTAGTTCACTCTTCTAGTTCGTTCGCTCCCAGATTCATATAATCTGCCATCATGATAATATCGCTGTGTGTATATGTCCATAGAAAATATATAGAAAGAAATACGTAGCATGAAGATAATATCGCAGCGATTTTCTCGCTTGTGTAGATGGTCCCTTAAATAACATAAAAATAAAGAAAGAACCACAAACATATAAGTAATTATATAACTGTGGAAAGAACATTATATGCGAATTGAGTAAATCCTTTTTCTAAATCATTGTCTTGGAACTGTATTTTGAACTCCTTTTAGAATTATTCAAGTTTAAACATCGATTCCGGTACTCACCAGCACTTAATCAACAGACATTTAAACAGCTGTATGTACATCAAAAGAGTCGATTAAATGTCGGTAAATACGATAAAGTACACAATTCTATTTACAAACATCAATCAGTCTGCCATCACGCGTTTATGTAGATATTATTATCATCTTTGGATTTGATTGGATAATCTTTAGGAGGTAACTTGAAGCTTCTCCTGATGTATGAGAAACGGTGAAAATTGTAGAAGTACTCCTTACCATCTGGCGAGTATTGAGGGTAGAGTGTATAAGCTGGTAGATCAAAATCAAGGTCTGTAAGGGAGTCCGCAAGAGCATGCTTTGCGAACTCCTCCTTATATCGTCATGATTGTTCTCTGTACGCCCGTCGCTTTGTACATTTCTCCTTTAGAATATAGCATAGTGCTATGGCTATGAGTACTGCTATCGCGATCGCCATGCTTATACTGATCCAGATAATCTCTTCGTTGATACCGCTTGTCGATTTACCTGCGAAAGAAATCTTTGATTACTTAGTGCAGCAATACAATAACAGTAATAGGGATAGATTGATTCAATGTTGACAACGCGATGAAAAAAAATTCAGGGCTCAACTTCATTTTGTAAACGCTCATTGCAATAAGCATCTTACGTTGGTCCTGAGATGGGAGAACAATTTCCATATTCGTGCGATTTCGTGCTTCAGAAGTACGTTTAACCATTGGACCTGGGTGCTTTTAAGTCAAGTTGAAGGATTTATGGGAGGCTTGAAACATTTTTACAGCATGTAGCCAGTCACTGTTGATGTTACAAATGTTCATAGGATTGGATAATCTTATCAGGAGATCCGTACGATAGTCTGCCTCTCCATCCGTATAAAACAAAGATCAGAAAATTCGACATGAACGACTTTAAGAGGTTTATATGATTCTACAAAGTGTAAATAGACACAAGACAGTTTACTCTTAGTTAGACAAACATAAATATTTAGTGGGGTTTTACTGTGTTGAGTTACAATAAAACTTTACCAGAAGTGCGAATCTAAGTCAAGTCGAGTGAGACTCAAACTGTTCCCAGTTGTAGCTAAGTAAATATTATTTTATAGACGAACAGGCTACGAGTATCTAGGTCGGGCCAATTTAGCGTTGCGCCAAATCCTGTGAGTCCTTTGGGACAACCTTCTACCCGATACCACACGTTCGGAATTTCCTTCGTCTGTGAATATATTTTACTTGTATTGATATGAGAGCTGTTAGAGAGGATTCGAAGCTAACAAAAGGACGATATTTTGTATGTTGTGTATATAAACAAGAAAGCCGTGAGATCGTTCTCACCAGACTGCCCCTCCCTAACACGTTTATTGTGAAAGTGTTTGGCTAAAGGCTGAGGCGGAAGGCCGTAAAATAAATATAAGTAAAAAAATTGACATTGTTATTTTTGTTTTATTTCAAACTTTGAACAGATCATCCACGTGAGCTAGTGACGTAGTTTAATGCGACAGAGTCACAGCTACAGACAACGTCCCGCCATAAGCCCCTCTGCTCTCTATGTTATAGAAAGGGGCTAATAAAAATCAATTACCCAGAATGGATAAAAATGAAAATCTGTTGATATTCGTAGACATATATTTTGCATTTGAGGTGCAAACAAACAGCCGTTCCGTATGACGTCAATTCATTATGAATGGAATTGGCACACGCAAGAATGAGAACACTATCGATACTTGCTTGGGCTGTGTTGCAGATCAAACAGTACCTATATAAATACATGGATCTATGTTCAGTAAAGCCAAACAACCTCCCAATATGAATTTGCACCACACAAGTTAATGACCACATTTCTCTCGCTGTTTCTCTATAAGGAGTCAGTTGTGCTTGTGACTTTGAAACCTTTGATCTGTTAAACATAATTTGCCGATAATCATTGACGATATCATCGAAATAAAGGTCAAATCGTACTAGTGTTTCTAAGATTTTTGTACGGACAAAGTAAAAAAATATATCTAAATTCTAACTTCTGGAACCGGTCCGATGACTCGGTGAATCTGCATTAGTACCTGCCAAACAAGGATGAAACAAGGCCCGGATATCGTATCGCACCGTGCGCAGGTTTCTAGAAAATTCTCTTATCAGGAGGACTTTCTAAAAATGAAAACGAAACATGGATGTTCAAAGTCAACTCCGGACAAAGTCAAAGGGGACAGCAGGCATATCTATCGTGCTAATGTAATAAATACAACGTGTGGTTAGACGAAGTTTCTGAATAAATACGCATGTTTGATTAATTAGTTAGATCACTACAGCCTCGTGACTAGAGTCGTAAAAGGATAAGTTACACTTCAGCAAATTTGGTATAATTGAATCTATGATGGTAAGGATTAAACCTTTTCGAAACGAAACCCAACCTCATCTTGTTGAACTTATTAAAGGGGATCAATAGTTGAAATAGAACCCTGGGGCATTGCTTTGTTTTTACCTATAACATAACGTTATATTGCCGCTATAACAAAAAATACTAAAAGCATAAAAATAGTATTAAGCGGGCTCCCATACTACATGAGCAATTTTTTGCCGTTTTTGGGACGGGACCCTCTCTGCGTGAATCCGACTCGAACTCGACCAGTATTTATTGCTGTTTACTCGTACGTTTTTACAGTTGTACGACATTATGCAGCTAGGAAATGATAAAACCTTATAACATAGGAATTAAAACAAATTTAAACAAAACAAGCGTACAAAATTTTATCGCATAAGTATCATAGAGTTTTTCTTATTTTACGTGTGAAATTTCCCACGAATGTGATTATTTTATAACATCCCTTTTATGCGACGAAGGTTTATAATTAGTTCTCGTCGCTAGAGAGTGATGTTGTACGTTTGACACTGTATATCTACGCGCTAGATATTATTAATGACGAACATGATCTGATATCTCAACTTACTTTACTTTTTTGTGTGGAAATCTCTCTCTCTCTCTCTCTCTCCCTCTCTGACTCTTTAGCGACTAAAACCACAGTTGCCTGCCCTGCCGTGGTATAACTAGAATGCCGTTATCTACCGAAAGCACTTTTTGAAATAAGCGCGAGAAACGTGAGAAAATTTTTAAATTGATGTTACTCATTAAGACAACTCTTAACTCAGAATTAAAAATATCAAAAGATAGGTAAATGGGAGTACTTTTTAATGCGATTTATGAATTTTAGTACTTAGAATATATTTTTATATAAAAAACGTTTTATGCGTTTTAGTTTAACATCTCTAATACAAAGAGTTCAGAGGGTATAAGCTAAAACGCCGCTATGCATAGCGTAACGGCATTTTAGTGTAAAACTGACAAGAAACAACAATGTCCACTAATATTCTTTAAAAAACTACAATAATAAATGACTAAAACGCCGTTACAACACATAGAGTCGTTTACGCTAAATAATAAGAGGTCTGAACTGGCTATATGTTAGACTTAAATGCAGCTAATGTCATTTTACCCCTTTTAAGTGTAATATCCTAGCCTTATTAACATCGGTGAAACATCGCTAACTGGTGCATAACGATGAATTAGTCGTAATTTTTTTTACAATAAAGTTAAACTATAAAGTCGTTAAGGATCTTTAAACACATTTATGTCTAAACTGTTCAGTTAACGGCATTATAGCTCACTATAGCTTAAATTTCTATTTCAAATCTTGAGTAACTATAAAGCAGTATAAGTACTTTAATCACTTTAAAGTGAATTAAAATTCGTTAACCGCAATCTAGCGAAACAATCTTAAGTTTTTTTTTGTTAATATTTGATTTTATTGAACTTTAGCGGCTATATAGATTAACAAAGTCACTTAACGGCATTTTTGAATAATACACAAGTAAAATAAAATCATATAACGGCTTTCTTACGTTTATTATTTCAGTAACTATTCTAGTTAGGAAAATACTGTAAATACAGATCGATAGAGATTTTTTTCTGACTAAGATAGCATCAAAAAGTAAAAAATCGACAAAATGTTACATAACGGCGTTTTAGTTATACCACGGCAGTGCCACTGCCCGCGGTTGGAGGTCCGTGTAAGCACACAGAAGGATGTGCCAGGATTCCCGACAGCACTTACTTTATCAGTCATAGTATTTCATCGATTTAAGATACTATTTAAATAGTAAAATAAAAAAAAAAAATTAGCAAAAATAAAACCCAATGTTTGTGCCATGCTGTCATACTTGCCTCCCATCTTGTTGGAGTAGCCACCCATCTTGCCAGCGACACGGGCTGACACGCCGCCCGCCATTATCAGCAAAATTACACTGGTCCCCATCGTGTCACCTAGAAAAAACAATTTCATTAAATGTGCGAAAGTTTAGCGTCCTGGCTGTGTAGGCTATAGGCTGTTGGAGGCTGCGCCAACACCATATATAAAATAAATATAGGACAGAAAGTGTAAGGCAGTCAAGATTTTTACGTAGTATAAATGAAGCCGCTTTCGCTCTTACATCTTTTAAACTACTCAACGGATTGTAATACAGTTTTCAGAACTAGATAAAGTTCTTGAACTTTATCTATTTCTGACTAATACTTGAATATGTTTGTATTAACATATTCTTGAAAATGTTAATACAAACAAATTAAAGTACAGAATAGCCTAGCTGTAACGAAAACGAAGTTGCGCGGGTCAGCTAGTTACTAATGAAATTGACAGGGTGTCCTGTAAGAATTGTTTTTTTTTTCATAATGTTGACAGTTTTCTACGTTAGTTAAATTTTTTATGGTTATTAAATTACTGTAATTCCGTGGCTGAACAAAATCCAGTGAAAATATATTTAAGGATTTTTTGAGAAAATTCATTTCTCATAGGACCGCCCTGTATACTTTTCTCTGCAGCTGTCCGTACTTGCTTTGTACATAGTACCTACTTAAAACAAGTATGTTAGTACTCAAAACCTGTATTTAGTACACGGTCTCGCGGCAGGAACAAGGCAGTCTCTAACTTTAGAGATAGGGAGTGTCTATACTTATATTATAAAGAGGAAAAATTTGATCGGCTCCGAAACTACTGAACCGATTTAAAAATTTAACCGGTGAACATAGGCTATATTTTATTTCCGTATTTCTACGGAAACGGGAGTAATGCGGGTGAAACCGGAGCGCAACAGCGCCAGGTTCTCGTAGTGGGCCTGGACGTGGACACTCTCTCGCTCGAGACCATGGTGCGAGCCATGCTCTACAGCGGGAGTAAATGGGACTCGTGAAGGAGGCGGCGGGCCGGGTGCGGGAGAGAACTCTCACACCCGAGTTCCGCAGTCGGCGGCCTGGACGCCGCCGACGTGTCTTCGCCGAGGACTATCGGCCTCCATGACCGGGGTCTGAGGACGGTGAGAGGGTCACTCACCGTCCTTACAGAAGCAGGCCCATGACGGCAGCGTGACGTGAGCAACTCACGCATGCCCCCCCTTAGAAGCGGGATAACACCCGAAACCCCCCAAAGACGCAGGATAGCACCCGAACCACACCCTGGGCGAGGCCGCAATGGCGGCCGTAGGTCTGTTGTGAGTCCCGGGACATCCTTCCGAGGGCTTACCCGGGGCTCCCAACCACAGGCTGTTGGGCGTAACGTGAGGTTTTTTAGTCGGTAAGAGTCCGGCATAACATCCTCTGAGGATTTTCCCTCACGTAAAAAAAAAAATGCGGGTGAAACCGCGTTACGTCCGCTAGTATAGAATACCCGGGATTGCCATACCGGCTCGTACATATATAACAAAAGTCGGCCATTACTATTGAACGTGACAACTCAGCTAGCGTTATGGACATTATTACACTTGGTATTGTTTGGGGCGGGTTATTAATTAATTACTATGAGTTGTAATATAGATTTGGTATGTATTAATCAAATTGTTTGTGACTGCTCGTAATTTAATGTCCTTCACATTGATAAGGTACAGTCAGATTCAATTATAGCAGGCCATCATACTGTTGAAAAGATTCTAGTCCATTTTTAACACTCTAGTCGGAGCTATAGTTTTTTATAAAGTGTGTAGAACTACATACCGCTTCAAAACCATGTGTTATCTCACTTTGTGACATTCTCTGGACTTATCAAACGAATCAAAACCGAAATCAGTCAAATCTGTCCTGCAATTATTATTTTTTTTGTTTTTTACTTGCTTTTTATTGTTTTGTGATATCAATACCAATTATTTTAGTAAAAATACCTATAAGAGATCAAAATTACAAATTCATGAAACACTCATCGATCACTGACTGATACATGGGCGTACGATCTGTCAAACACGCCATGTTTGATGGCAGAATCGTGATGTAAATGTGAAAACCCATCATGAATGTGATTTGACGTGTATTTTATTACAGACTAGCGGACATCACGCGGTTTCACACGCGTAGTTCACGTTCCCTTGGGAATACGGGAATAACATATAGCCTATGTTCACCGCAAAGAGTGTAGCTTTCCAACAGTAAAAGAATTTTTCAAATCGGTCCAGTAGTTTCAGAGCCTATTCGTTACAAACAAACAAACAAACAAAAAACAACATAACAAGAAAACATATCATTCCTCTTAATAATATTAGTATAGATACTGTTAAATCCAGTATTCGACGTGATATGTCTATCTGTGTGGGATTATATATAGTATATTTATTACGAACTTTCAACTATTAATCTAATCTAATATTGTAAAGAGTAAAGATTTGATTGTTTGTTTGCATTAAAGAAGCTCTAAAACTGCTAAACCTATTTGAAATTTTTTTTTACTGTTGGGAAGGCTATAATTATTATTTTATTTCCGTATGCCGACGGGAAAGGAAAATACGCGGGAGAAAACGCGTGGCATCCGCTAGTAAATGAATATGTTTTTCTGTTATACTGTTGGGGGACCCAAACCATCATGCATCGGTCATCTCCATGCTCTATTCTTTGAAATTACCGTGAGGCGTTTAAAAATTACACTTGTACTGTTCCACAATATTTATTAATGACACCTGACCGGTTTCGCCTCACGGCATTTTCAAAGGCTTAGACGATTATAATATACTGTGTCGAAATCACTGAAACAATCACATTCTTAGATGACCAGAGAACTAACTTAAATAAAAACATTTTTGCGTAAAAATTGTGTATTACACAATTGTCAACGAAAACTCTCACAAATAATATTATTTTCCCGTTTTCGAAACATTATTCATGGCTGCTCTGCTCCTATTCGTCTTAGTGTGATACAATATAGCCTTAATCCATCCTTGATAAATGGGCTATGAAACTATAAAATAATTTGTTAAAAGCAACCAGTGGTTTCTGAGATCCTAGCACAAATAAACTCTTCAGCTTTATAACATTGTAAGCGAACTTTAAAAGGTTTTTTTTTTATACCACTAAGGTGGCAGACAAGCATACGGCCCACCAGAAGGACCGGTGGTCACCGCAGCCTATGAACGTTTGCAACACCAGAGGTGCCACACTCGCGCTGCCGACCCTGTAAAAACCTTCTAAGACCCCTTTTGAAGAACCCCATACGTAGGCGTTTGGGAAAACCGAGGCAGGGAGGTCATTCCACAACCTAAGCGTGCGCGGAAGAAAACACCTATCGGATCTAACCGTGCTGGAACGCACCGGACGCAGAGTGTGAGGATGAACTTCCTGTCTGTGGCGAGGGGTGCGATGATAGAACGTAGCAGTCGGCATCATATCAAACAATTCCTCAGAGCACATACCATTGTACAGGCGGTAGAACACGCATAAGGAGGCAAAGTCTCTCCTGTCGCGAAGAGGTTCCACACCAGCTGTAAGTACGGGATCGTTGACAATTCTTACAGCTCGTCTTTGCACCGAGTCAAATGAACGAAGCTGATATTCAGGTGCTCCCGCCCAGAGGTGACAGCAGTACTCCATATGCGGCCGCACTTGCGACTTATACAGAAGCAGTGTTTGCGCCGCAGTGAAGTACCGCCGCGCCCTGTTGAGCACACCTACCTAGCTTCTTGGACGCCAGCTTAGCTTTGTCCTCCAAATGACTACGGAACTGAACGTCACTGGAGATGTCAACGCCAAGGATCCCAATACTTTTGGAGATGGAAAGATATGTGCCCTGAAATTGCGGCGCTACAGTAATTGGGGTTTGCTTAGCGGTGAAAAAACACGCTTGTGTCTTGGAAGGGTTGAACTGGACAAGATTTTGTCCACCCCAATCGGACACTCTAGTAAGAGTAGCCTCGATTTCAGACACAAGCTGTTCACGATTTTCCTCCACTGTGTCCCGAGAGATACCGGGGCGGCCCGTGTAACAAGTGGGCTCCGTACTGTCGTCCGCATAGCAATGAATGCCGTCAATAGACAACATGTCATTGATATGCAGCAGAAACAGAGTAGGGGACAACACTGAGCCTTGCGGTACTCCAGCGATTATGGCCATGCAGTCTGAACAGCTGCCGTCAACGACGACCCTGATGCTTCTACCGGCCAAGAAGCTGGCCACCCATCCGCATAATCTCTCGGGTAGTCCATATGAGGGCAATTTCGTAAGAAGACCACGGTGCCAGACCCGGTCAAAGGCTTTAGAGATGTCGAGGCTCACTGCTAGAGCCTCACCCTTACTCTCGATAGCCGCCGCCCATCGGTGTGTTAGGTACACAAGAAGATCGCCCGTCGAGCGACCGTGACGGAAACCGTACTGCCGGTCGCTGAGCAGGTCGTGTTCCTCAAAGTACCCCAGGAGCTGTGTATTGATTACACGCTCCATCACCTTGGATAAAAGGGAGGTGACGGCTATAGGCCTGTAATTGGCCGGGTCGGTCCTGTCACCCTTCTTGGGTACAGGATGTACATACGCGATCTTCCACGACGCCGGGACTTGTTGCATGGAATAGGAAAGTGTGAAAAGACGTGTAAGTACCGGACACAACTCTGGACCACAATGCTTAAGTACCACCGCAGGAATGCCGTCTGGCCCACTCGACTTATGAACGTCCAGGGATTGAAGCTCCCGCCGGACATTCCGCTGTGTAAATTTAACTTCTGGCATGGAAGTGCCACAACTCGGAATGCCCGGCGGTAAAGCACCCCCGACGCTCATGGTCGAGTTAGAGGCAAAGAGATTACCCAAAAGGTCGGCTTTCTCCTTGGCACTCTGGGCCAAACTACCGTCGGGTTTAAGCAAGGGTGGTAATCCTGACCGACAGAAGTTTCCCTCGGCAGCTTTGGCAAGCGACCAAAATTCACGACTTCCTGAAGGGTAGCCTGCTAGACGTTCGCCAATTCTGCCGACGAAATCGAACTTGGCCTTGACAATTGCTCTTTTACTGGACCTCGAGGCGGCATTTAATTTGCGTTTCACCTCAGAGATGTTTGGATCTGAATTTGCACGAGCCGTGGTCCAAGCTCTGTAGGCAGATTCTTTCTGCATTAGAGCTTCTCTGCAGAGCCGATTGAACCACGGTCGCTTTTTTGCACCTACAGGGATCCAGCGGTTGGGTGGTCATATAGGCGAACTGTGTCCGTATTACCACTGTGAGACCTATACACGCACGCGTAAATCCGGGTGTGGCCCCCGTGATCCACGCGCGCCCATAACGTAGACAGGTCTTCGAGGCTTGTAAGACGGCGACAACAGACATCATCCCGGACGTACATACACACCCCGGCTTTCTGTCTAAAGTTGTACTCCAGCTTGTAGCCAGGGTACATTAAGTCAGATGTGTATTTCGGGCATGAGATCTGCGTCTCCGTCAAGAAAAAAAGGGTCGGCTTCGCAGTTTCAAGATGGTGGTGGACTGCGTTGATGTTCGCGCGCATGCCTCTGATGTTGCAAAAGTCCACTTGAAGTGTGGACGCCGATGCCGCTGTGGATACCTTTTTATTTTTCTTTTTTGCAGCCATGGTTGTTTTTTTAAAAAAGGGGAATTAAGAAGGTTGAGGGAGCGCCTGTGTGCCGCTGGCGCAGGAGACTAAGCGAGGCTCCAACTCACCAAAGGCAGACAAAGTTAATGCGGAAGATTGGCACGGCGTACGGAAGGGCCCCCGGTCCCCCCCCAATGCAGTGGCCGCGTCCACTCCGGTATCCTCCTCCGGCACGACCACAGCACCAGGGACTTTACACAGGCTGCTGGTTCAGCCTCCTGGGGCGGAGATTAAGTGATCCCCAGGTTCGGGTCCCGTACAGCCTGCGGGCGGTCAGCGGTCAACCGTTTCATCGGGTCTCCCTGACCGCCGTACCAATACTCCGCGCCTCTATCCACAAATGGAGCCAGATAAGCCTCTGGTCTCACCGTCACCGGCACAAAGTCGCCCCAATGAGCTCTGGATACCTGCTAACCGACGGAGAACATAACCCAACCGGAGTCAGGTTACTATTACCGCGGTCTTCTGCAGGGCGGAGGTACTGCCCCAGGCGGGCTGCTCAATGAAAGGAGTACCGTTATGCCCTTTCTCCAATTGTGGGCTTTTTCGTTAATCCCTAAGATATTGAATCTTAGGGATCTGATTGAAGAAGCCACTACTATACCCTCAGTGTGTAACGTTAGCTCCATGAGAAGTAACGCATGTCCCCTAAACCCCGAGGGGGATGAAAAGATAGACAAATTAGGTTATTGTAAGCGAAGCTTAAAAGATAGACATAATGCTCTCGCGGTCTTTTTTAAGACCCTTTTAAGAAGATCAATTTTGTAATATTCAGTGTTTACGTAACTTTAAACATTTACGCAGCGTGCCTACACCACGGAAGCTCCCAGAAGAAATAAAGTTTTCACGTTTGCGTAACATTCTTCTCCTATTTGTCTAAGCGTAATGTTATATAGCCTATCTGTAGCCATCCTCAATAAATAAAATATGAACCTGTAAAAGAGTTTTTGAAATTCAACCAGTAGTTCCTGACATCCTAGCGTTCAAAGAAACAAACAAACTCTTCAGCTTTATAATAATAGTATGGATGGATATGGATAAAACTAAATGTTGTATACCACCGTACATATTACCAACATAAAAGTGATATACAATGCTAATACTCAGCGTGATTTGTTGTGAAATCTTACAGAAATCTGTAAGATTTGACTGCCTACTGGCAGCCAAAAAAACGTAAAGAGTAAAGATTTGAGTAAAGATCATATCAGAAGGACAGCTGTCGTAGTCTTTGTTCTTTCTAAAACATTGATTTTGCCATTGAGTTAGTATTTATTAGGGATCCGTACCTAACTCAAAAAGGTAATACGGAACCTTTGTAGGATGACGTTGTTGTCAATTCGCCTGTCTCTCAAGACCCTTCATCTCAACACGTGAAGGTATCGGGTTGATATTACAATCATAATGCAATATCTACATTTGGAACCCATATTCGATCTACAATCCCTTTTAGTTGTAAAAAAAAGATCTACTTATTTATAGTTATGCACCTATGTATTATGTTTTTACGAAACCTACTGTAGGCGAGTCGGACTCGATCTTGGCCGGTTTTTGTTTTATATTTGATACTTATATTATTTGAAACTCCTCTTAAAAGTTTGTGAGATTATTGGACATTGGAAATCAAACACAAAATATTAAAAAAAGGGGTGTTCATTTTTCAACTGAAATCTTGCAGGATCTATAAAAATAATTTATGTTAAAAGTTTGCATACCATATTTTTGCTTTTTGTTTGTAATCTTTTGTTACTGATACCCTGTGACCCAATGAAGTGTGAAGAGTTATGAATGTTACACCCTAAATAACTATTTAGATGCTGACTGAACCTCCGTACTGTTATCTTAATAATAAACAAAAGCTATAAGAATAACTTACGAATCATGATGGTCATCTTGTAAACGAAGAAAAGACCGGCGCGGCCGCTCGATCGATCGATTTACATTGAAATTGGTACCGCTAAACGCTCTTCTTCATAACATCTTGCAGTGCCTGCGAACAATAGCAATGATTTAATTATGCTAATTTGTATAAACAAGGATCTTTCAAGGCTAATCTTCAGCGTAGTGGCCATTTCATGAAGAATATTTGATTAGCTTGGGTTGTAATTTGGAAATCATTCACAAAGGAATAATAAATATTCACGGACATTTCACACAACGCTATCTGCTCCCAAAGTAAGCTAAGAATAATCTGCTTGTGTTATGGGTATCAGACCATGGATATTAATATTTATATACTTTTTAAATACATACATATCATACATAGAAACACCCAGACTCTTGAGACAAACATTTATGGGTCACACAAGTATTTGTCCCCGGTGGGAATCGAACCCACGACCTCCAGCGCCGCAGGTGGTATCACTACCGACTGTGCCACAGAGGCAGTCAGGAATGTTTGAAGAGATTAAGAAATGCTACCTTGGTGGTAGCATTTCTTAATAGTTGATGCAAATATGTTTCTGCTGTTTCTCCGAATTCCTGCATCGCGTATCCGACTCAGCATACTTTGAGTGGAACGTTCACCCGCCAGATGGGCTGACGAACTAGAAAAGGTCGCTGACTGAGACTGGATGTGTGACATAAATAAAGAAATATTCACGGACATTTCACACAACGCTAACTGATCCCAAAGTAAGCTAGGAATAACCTGCTTGTGTTATGGGTATCAGACCACGGATATTAATACATTATATACTTTTAAAAACAATTTTTTTTTAATTTATATAAATTTATTTAACCATCAGTAGTTTGTACATGGCATACATAGTTGTCGTGCGTAATTAAATGCTTTGAAGGTAATCCGTACAATAGTAAATGATCGTTCGATTCTCTTCCCTAAACTAGACAGTAATTCTGTCTGTATCTTAGAGAAGAAACTTACATACTTATCATACATAGAAACACCCAGACTCTTGAGACTAACATAGGGTCACACAATTTTTTGTCTCAGGTGAGAATCAAACCCACGACCGACCCGATCCTCAGTCGCACATTTCGACTTCTAGACCTACGAAGCAGGCACATAAATCGGGAAAAGCCTACTTTCGGCAGTGGACTGCCACAGGCTAATTTGATTGATTGTATCCGACTGTCCTCGACAGAGTTCCGAAGGATACAGTAAGTACTTTAGACACTAGTTATGTACCCAGCGTGTTTGAAGGACAAATTTCAGTTTAAAGGCCATAATAACTGACTTAGCAGTGTTGAGTGGAATTCTTTGATCTCGGGCTAGTTGTCGCCTTAGCAAATGGTGCTGAGTTATAGTTCCACCACATGTGTCTCTCCCTAAAGTAGGAGAGAAATGAATTGCATCATGTTGGCATTCTAGCACGACTGTAGTTTTAAGGGTTTCCATCTTAGAGTTCTTCTGGCCTTCCGACATGAGTAAGTTCAGAAGGAATACAGGAAGTTTCTTTACTGTTGAATTTCAAATTTCCAACATGCCATAATAACCCCGATAACTACAATTAGGTAAACAGAACTTGTATAAGAAGTATAAGTCCACTATGAATCTATACATATAAAAATCAATGCCACTTTTCGTTGTAATTTTATAACTCAAGATCGGGCTCACCTATACAAACCAAATGTTTAGGCTTTGTTCGGACTATTCAGCAAATGGTTCATGTAAAGTTTGTATAAAATCGGTCGAGCGATTCTTCAATTATCACGCAAACGAAGTTGCGCGGGTCAGCTAGTACATTATAGAATATATTATATAATCTGTGTTATTGCTCTACCAATATTAGATTAAGCTGTATAATATGTTATCAGACAATATGACTATTGAAAGGATTGCAGAACTGTATATTAAAAAAGGTTTATCCTTTTCTCGTTTATTATTCTTTCACAGAGAGAGTTGTTTTCCGTGTGATTGAACACATGTTTCGTCAGGTGCAAGTAAAGTATATTTTTACCGGTATGTATACACCGGTATGTTTACCTGAAATCTTAGTAGGTTTACCTTTACACGTTCCTTTATAGATCATTTCCTGATCAGCAAATTCTAACACGCGCCTGAGAATGTCACGTTGCTATAGTAATATATGTAGGAGCATTACATATTAAGCGTGAAATATATTACACGCCACGCTTGCTTTGTGGGTCACCTGAGGAAATTTCAACAGCAGAATGCGGTGACTGATTTTTGCCCTATCTATACATGTCTATCTCTTCGAATTGGGAATTCTGATTAGATCGACATGCAACGTATTTAAGTAGGATAGAACCAAAAATACGAATTGAGGAAACGCTCGCAATACGTTTATTTTGAAACCGATTGGGTACAATTTTTTTTTGCATTAATTATAAGTATTACATACAAACATATGGTCACGCCTTTATCCCCAAAGGGGTAGGCAGAGGCAAATTATATGCCCACATTTCACTTTTTTTGAATTTGTCCCACGTAATAGGTGGTGAGCCGTATTGCCGTGTCGAGATGGACAGGTGCAGGTTGTCTTTTGAGTGCCTGCTGTTAAAAATTTTCAAGTCGCCTAAGAGGACTTCAACTTGACTTAACGACTGTCATTTTACTGGTAACCGGTACCAATGGCTTAACATGCTTTCCGAAGCACGGAAACGCTCAAGTATATGTCCGGTGGAACTTTGGACATCACTTCCGAAGTTTGGTCCCAAAACTGAGGGGAGCATCAGCCGCACTCGCGCGGCTGATGCTCAACATCAGGGGACCCAACGCTCCCTACAGAAGACTGTACCTGGGGATCGTGCGAAGCATGGCCCTATACGGGGCACCCGTATGGGCGGAGACCCTGACGGCCAGCAATGTGGCTAGATTGCTGAGCCCGCAGAGAGCGATGGCCGTCAGGGTGATAAGAGGATACCGCACGATCTCTGGTGAGGCGGCATGTCTCCTAGCCGGAACCCCTCCATGGGACCTGGAAGCGAGAGCCCTTGCGTCACTGTTCAGATGGCGCAAGGAGGCGCTGGAGCGGGGCCAAAGGCCTGCGTCTCGAGAAATCGAGGCCCAGCGGTCCTTGCTCCACCAGGAAACCGTGGAGACATGGAAGGTGCGAAGCAACCAAAGGGGGGATTCGCTACAATCGCGGCCGTCAGACCGGTCATTGGCGAGTGGCTGGAGAGAAGACACGGTGCTCTCTTATACCGGTTGTCGCAGATACTTACCGGGCACGGTAGCTTCGGTAGGTATCTGTGGCGAAGACACCGGGAAACCACGGCTGAATGTCAGCACTGCGAGGACCGCAGCGATGACACAGTGCTCCATACGCTAGTGGAGTGCACGGCGTGGGCGCAACAGCGCCAGGTCCTCGTAGTGGGTCTGGACGTGGACACTCTCTCGCTCGAGACCATGGTGCGAGCCATGGTCTCCAGCGGGAGTAAGTGGGACTGCGCCGCCTCTTTCTGCGAGCAGATCATGCTCGTGAAGGAGGCGGCGGGGCGGGTACGGGAGAGAACTCTCCCACCCGAGTTCCGCAGTCGGCGGCCTGGGCGCCGCCGACGTGTCTTCGTCGAGGACTATCGGCCTCCATGACCGGGGGTCTGAGGACGGTGAGAGGGTCGCTCACCGTCCTTACAGAAGCAGGCCCATGACGGCAGCGTGACGTGAGAAACTCACGCACGCCCCCCCTTAGAAGCGGGATCACACCCGAAACCCCCCCAAAGACGCGGCTAGCACCCGAACCTCCCCCTGGGCGAGGCCGCAGTGGCGGCCGTAGGTCTGTTGGGAGTCCTGGGACATCCTTCCGAGGGCTTACCCGGGGCTCACAACCATAGGCTGTTGGGCGTTACGTGAGGTTTTTTAGTCGGTAGGAGTCCGGCATAACATCCATGAGGATTTTCCCTCACGTAAAAATAAAAAAAAAATAAAAGTATATGTCACAAAATGGTCTTATAGATAGTCACCCACCCAAGGACTGGCCATAGTGAAAGTTGCTTACTGCAGTGATCGTTTACTGAACACTGAGTCCGCGGGGCCACGAGCGCTTCCGAGTAAGTAAGTTTCAATAAATAAAAAACATCTAGCCCCGTGGGCTCAATAGGCTCAAGTGGAATAATAAAGGATAGAGGTATTTGAATATTGTTTAGGATTCGGCTTTAACTTTTCACTTCTTAAAGTTGTTCGAGGTTGTGAAGGATGGCGCGTGAAATGTTACATGTTACGTATAAAATTGGCCGTACCTACCCTGCGTTTAAACTTTGTTTTTTGAAGTGAAACTTCTTTATCGGCGTTGGAAAAAAATTTGCGTCACGTCACGTCACGTCACGTCACGATTTTTGGTTACGCGCCATCTTTGTTCTGTTCCCCACCACGGTGGATTCGAATTAAGAGTACTTTATCCAGGGATAGCATGTCGTTTGTAGATTTTTGGACTTTTGTACTTTGGGACTTTGGGCTTTTGGACTTTTGGGCTTTTGGGCTTTAGGGCTTTTCGGCTTTTGAGCTTTTCGGCTTTTCGGCTTTTGGGCTTTTCGGCTTTTCGGCTTTCGGGCTTTTCGGCTTTTCGGCTTTTCGGCTTTTCGGCTTTTCGGCTTTTCGGCTTTTCGGCTTTTCGGCTTTCGGGCTTTTCGGCTTTTCGGCTTTTCGGCTTTTCGGCTTTTGGGCTTTTTGGATTTTCGGCTTTTCGGCTTTCGGGCTTTTCGGCTTTTCGGCTTTTGGGCTCTTGGGCTTTTCGGCTTTTCGGCTTTTGGGTTTTTGGGCTTTTGGGCTTTTGGACTTTTGGACTTTTGGACTTTTGGACTTTTGGGCTTTTGGGCTTTAGGGCTTTTCGGCTTTTGAGCTTTTCGGCTTTTCGGCTTTTGGGCTTTTCGGCTTTCGGGCTTTTCGGCTTTTCGGCTTTTCGGCTTTTCGGCTTTTCGGCTTTTCGGCTTTTCGGCTTTTCGGCTTTTCGGCTTTCGGGCTTTTCGGCTTTTCGGCTTTTCGGCTTTTCGGCTTTTCGGCTTTTCGGCTTTTGGGCTTTTCGGATTTTCGGCTTTTCGGCTTTCGGGCTTTTCGGCTTTTCGGCTTTTGGGCTCTTGGGCTTTTCGGCTTTTCGGTTTTGGGTTTTTGGGCTTTTGGGCTTTTGGACTTTTGGACTTTTGGGCTTTTGGACTTTTGGACTTTTGGGCTTTTGGGCTTGAAAAATAAGGTTATGAAGAAGTTTCACTTCTTACGTGTGTACACTAGTACACGCACACATTTTTTTTTGTTGTATTCCGTGGTTGCAGCCATAAAATACAGTAACGCTGAGGCCGCACTTGCGGTTACGGCGGCGCGGTTTCTAACCTCAAAATGTCATACTATTGACTTGATTTCATTGGTTTTGACATTTTGAGGATAGAATTTGACATTTTGAGGTTAGAAACCGCAAGTGCTTTTTGAATATTTCTGTCAGTTAATTTTATATATTTTACCACAGATTATAGAACTGAAGAAAGATAACAATGACCGAAGAAGAGATTTGAGTATCTACTGCGACTCTTTAAAAAAATAGAAGTGAATCACTCGTTACGTGTGAACAGTGTATAGCACTGCCGCGTTACAGTACTCACAGTAAAACACTTATGTCAATTTTCAGACCAACAACTATCTACCTACATTAAAAGATTTCAATTCATTGTTTCCTTTTAATTTATTTAACGAGAACGAAAAGGACCAAAAACCACAATTTTACATCTCTTTATGGAATAGACAATCTATGCGATCGAAGTCGCGCAGGACCGCTAGTTTATAGTACTAATAAAAAGAAGAAAGATTCGATTGTTTATTTGTACGCATAGAACAGGTTGCAAAGGATAACGGTGAACGGATAGGATGTGACACTATCCCAGGGTTACATTGGCTAAATTTTATTCGCGTATTCCCAGGGGAACGGGAACTACGGGGGTGAAACCGGGTGACAGCAGCTAGATTATAATATAGGTAAGTAACAGATAGCTTTCACGCTCTGTTTAACTATGATTTCAATAAACGTGTAACTTATTTTACCAATTAAAACTGTAGAACTCAATTACAAAATTAATTGAAAGTCTATTTACTTATTGCTGTTTGCCTTATTATCAAAGTTGAAGGTTGGGAAGCAACCTTCAACTTTGATAATAAGGAATACCTTAAATAACAGCTCACAGTTTACTTAATCCTTTAAGAGGATTTAAACTCGACAAATAACTAAACTGCTAACTGTTTGATCAGCGGTCCTCAAATTATGTTTAACGATCCACCAGTGAGTTTTGAGCAAATATTTAGAAAAGTTCAAAACAAATTCGCTAGAATGCTAACTAAAACGCTCACGTCTATCCTTTGCCAGAGTGCTGATTACAAGTGAATGCTCAATTATTGAAATATCCTATCCTATACCCTTCCTAATCCCCTCGTGCCGGTTCAGCACAATGGGTTAATTGATTACGGCTGGAATATATCGCGTTTAACTTGACCATAATTAAACATCTATACGCAGAAAGGCCCTGAGCAACCGGATTTTATTTATATTGCCACAAAATAATAGTATAGGTATTACTTATAAGTACTGTCGTATTGCATTGAAAAACTTCCAGAAAATCTTTATCCACTTTACTCTCATTCACCTAATGAAACGTGGTCGTCAATCATTCCGAAGTTCCGAACCCATTCTGTTTTCTAAATGATCGCATTGCGAGCTCTTCCTCAATTCGTATCTTTGATTCCACCCTATCTGCGTTCATTGCCCGCATAATCAGAATTTCCAATTCGAAGAGATAGGCTTGTATAGGTGGGGAAAAACCAAATCAGTCACCGCAATTTGCTGTTGTCATTTCATTAGGTGACCCACAAAATTAGTGTGGCGTGTTATACGTTTCACGCTATAATTATATTCATTTACTACAGAGATATTACAGAGATAGGTATAGGGCGGCCCTGAACGAGAACATAATACAAAGTATAAGAGCTATCTCTTTCAGAAAATCTTGATTTGGAGAAAAATATGTTTAGATGGGTCGGATTGTAGCAACTTTGGGAATCACTGGTTTAGACATTGTAAAATACAGTGGATTTACAGCTCGGCTTTAAACTAACATGGAACTGTAGCTCTCTTGGAGATAAATGACACTAGTTGCATGCGACTGATTGTGAATAAGTCTTAAAGTAGACACTCGACAACTGGGGTCTCTGATTTTCTTAAAGAACAGTTGATTTTTGAGTATTCAGATTCTATAGGTAACAGATTATGTCGCCAAGTTCGACTTAAATTTTATCACTGGTTTAGATGTTACATAATACTAATACTATCTATGTTATGTACTTCTCATGCAAGCGGAGGCAGCGGTGTGGGTAAGGCGACTTCCTTCTAGAGCTCCAGGTGGGAATGGTTCGATTCTATGTATTAAATAGATCCTCTTACATAACGCTATCAAACCACGATAATCTAGACAAATAAAAATTTTAATGTTATTTTTGAACTATCGCGGTTTTTAACACTCCTACCTAAAGAAATCGAGCTTCCCGCGAATAACTAAGTTATAGTCCACAAAGATTCATGATGGCTCTTTTAATGGATTTTAGTGGACAAAGGGTAAGCGACCACGGGCGCTGCAACATGTCCGAAACGTCGGTGAATGTAAGTAAAACGTATTTCGCGTGAAGTCCCGAATTCTATAATGTATGAGAACGAATTATTTTTTAAGATCACACAATTTATTTTCCGACCTCAGCATGGTTAACAGTCACTTACGCGCAACAATGTGATATAGTCGCCTCTACAATTAGTCATAACTAAATCTTTATACTTATTATCGCTTAGATACTTACTCTACTCTACAAAAAGACCTTCTCGGTAGTCTTGGCGTTGAGCAGGAATAACTTGCGCATCCTGGTTAGGGCACTTACTGGGCATTGTGGGTTAAACAAATACATGCACAATCTGGGGCTTAGTGACACACGACAGTGTAGGCGGTGTGTGGAGGCCGATGAAATACCTGTGCACATTCTGACAGAATGCCCAGCATTGATGCGTAGTCGCAGTTTTCTACTTGGAGGCCACATATTGGATCGAAGTGAGATCAAACGAATCAGGACTATGAAGATACTGATACTTCCTGGAATTTGCAGAACTCAGCCAAGAACTTTAAGCAGTGGTAAACACAATAGATCAGTAATGGTCGCAGTGAGACTTGCTTTAAAGACTAGAAAAGCCACTCTCCCTCGAACAATAATAATAGATAGGTACTTATTCTATGTTGCTTATGTGCGTAGTGAAATTGTATCCCGTAGCTATCTACGGGGTCCAATCGGTGCTAATGTAGTCTTATCTATTTAGAAATTAAGGTTCCATTTTAGAGTCATTTAATGAAGTGAGTTTTTGAATATTGCCGTAATCCTAAATGTGTTTTTGTGCATTTTACGGACGCGCCCCTTAAAACTATAAAAAGTCCTTCATAATATTATTAAGTCCTTGGGTGTTTGTAAAACTCAACCTTAATAAAACAAAAAGGTTATATCCAACTCCGACCTTTTATTTCTCACTTGATTGCAATATCGTGCACATAGGTACGCACACCGCTCCGTGACACGTAGCTTACTTAGCTAACAAAAAAAAGATAAAAGGAACTTCACACTCTTCCGCGCTTTAAGGTTGAACCCGTCACACATAGACAATTACTTTGCAAAGGATTTCTTTTTAATATCAAAAAATACCAACAGATTTTTCTTTATAGTCTGTACAGGAGAAATAAAAACATTCACCCATTGTTATTGTACTTTCCTTTTTAACAATATTAATTGGAGTGGTACCTAACATACTTCTTTGTGATAGTCGTAGAAGGGCATGATTATAATAAAACATTATTATTTCAACGTTTGAATATTTTTATAAGCACGATTTTTTTTTTCAAATTAAAGCATCACGCCTACACATTATTTTGAACCTTAGTTGCCTGATGTGGGATCAGATTAGAGGCTATTTTAGAATATTTATTTAATTAAAGAACTAGAGATGAATTTACCAAGTATGTAGTTATGTAGGTATCTATTTTGTTGTAATAATTGGGTGTTATTCGCGACAATCTGTAATCAAGAATTTATTTTGATGCTATTTTTAATTTTTATGAACTTAATCTTAACCTTTAACTGGTGACATGGTTTTTTTATAACATAACTGGTGACGAGCGGCCTGACAGGCCGCTGCCATAATTGGTCTATAATACATTATATTAAAATATGGTAGGTTATCCTAATGTTTATTTTGTTTTAAATTAAATATTAAAGTAAAAATTAAAACAACGTCTTGTAGTCTAAATATAATTTTAATTAGAAACTGGATGGTTACAAAGTTTTGGATCTCTGTAATTGAAAAACTAGAATCGAGATCAACGATTGCTTATAGAATAGTAAAAATCAACATAAATTATAAAATATTTGTTTTTTAACAAAGTTCAAACACTAATCAACTTTTAAAAAAATTAAACTCTTATCACAAGTGTCATGTCTCAAAAATGACAACTGTCAATCTTTAGTATTTTTACTGACAGTTAGGGCATAATTGCTTCGCACACTGCAAACACACATGTTTATCGCATGATATACATTCGTCACTGTCACTCTCTGCAAGCTGATTTTCCTGGTGTATTATATCATATACACAGGTTCTTCGTCTTCAGAAGCATTTCCTTCCGTCTTTGAGTTGTGGTCGCTATGCTGCGGGACATAATTTTTGGAAACGTCTTCAGCTTCCGATCCACTTCAGTTTTCTTGTGCTAAACCAGTCTACAATTCGAGTTGGCACTACATTTTTGTCAACAACCTCTCTACGCTTTTTTCTAGGAAGTCCAGAGTCATTCATAGTAAGAAATATCTAAAAACAACGCAATACAACACTACAGTGTAATTCCAAAAAAGTTACGTAAGTGGTGACATAAGGTCTGAGAGGCCGCCCGAGAATTTTCAATCGATCTAACTTACCGATTTGGGCCTGGCCGACGCAACTATCCCCCTCTAGGGCACTGCCTATACTAAACTCGAAGCTACTCAGGCGCTCAAACATGGGAAATGTGGGGAAGGGGGTGATATGATGTTTCGCTTACGCCGCTCGGTCTGTGAGACCGCACGTCACCAGTTAAAGGTTAATGTATACACTGTGAATAAGAAGTGTTGTATTCATTCAATTGTCTGTTTATTTTTGTTCAAAAATTTCCTTAAATTGCCCTCATTCATATCAGTAAATTCAAACTAAATAAATAACAAGTAAATTCACACTTAACAAGTAAATAAATTCACACTTACTGGATCACTCCGCAATGCATCAAATTGCCTACCTATAAAAATGCGATTCATAATCTACAACTGGTCAAATCTCAGTTGCTCTATTAATATTTGATAGAAGACTGGGAAAATGCAGCAAAAACAAAATTAGAGCATATAAGAAATAAAATACTTTTAAAATTAAAATACTTTTTCGTTATCGACCCCGAATGCCAACAGAAACAATATATAAACAAACTAAATTATTAAAATATCAAACAACTTCATAGAATTAATACTTGCATACGTTAGATATAATAAATAAAACCTTTCATACTAATTCCTTCTAGAAAAAATCACAGATTAGAAACATAGTCTCCGCCGAGCTAGGCTCCTCGGTCTAACGCTACGTCCTAGGTAGGCGGTTCGAAGCGAACGCGATTCTGAAGCGGTGACACGCGAATTCAACGCGACGCGGTGCGACGCGGCGGCTATGTCCTACGTGCACGCGAATCGTCTCGCACAGCCGCCACCGACCGGCGATGCTGCCGTTCAGTTGGCAATTTGGCTCAGCTTAATGCAACTGCAGGTTTTCAGAGGCTGGTTTCCGCAAATCAACGTCATTTCCAAAATAACGTCATTTCTAGAAACTAATATTATTTACTAATTAGAAACTAATATTATTTACAAGGGTGTAGTGGGGCCCTACCAACACCTTCGGGCCCAAGTCAACCTCACGTGCAAGCTCGTGCACCTGCTGAACAACGGACGAGGCTCTGACGGCGGCGGTCCATTTCAACACGGCGATGGGCTCACCACCTGTTACGTGGGACCGAAATGTACACGGTGAAATGTGGGCCGGTATAGGCCTCTGCCTACCCCTTCGGGGATAAAGGCGTGAGTATATGTATGTATGTATGTAGAAACTAATATTATTGGAAAATTCATTTCTTAAATATCAAATACTCAAGAAGTAGGTATGCACGCCAAAGAAGTGGGACTAATATTGTATACTTAGAAAGGCATAATCGACGATAATAAATTTACTTCTTTTATCCCATAATATAGGACGTTCTTGGATTGCATTGATTAAAATTTCCATTTCCAACATTATAAAAAACACGGCGGCACCGCATTCAGTTCGCGCGCAAATATCAAACCAACTGATCGCGTTCGCTTCATTTCGCACCGCCCCGCACCGCACCGCATTTGCGTTTGGTCACGTAGGACACTTCAATAGGTTTCAACTGTTTGTTGGTATCGCGCCGCGCCGCGCCGCTTTGCATTCGCTTACGTAGGACGTCGCCTAAGAGCCCATGAACATCTACCAGTATGTATTTGACCAGACCTGAGGTTTTGTACACTGAGACTCCTATACCTACCATGCATTATGCAGTAACTCACTAAACTCTAAGTGGAGCATGCGACGACTGCGCAGCCAGGACAGGTGTCGATTTTTGACTAGTTTTAAATGCATTTGACCACGTTTGCCGTTTTAAAAAATGAAAATATATTATTATTATTATCGGAAAATAAGAATGGTAGACCATTATCGTGAGTTTTACTTAGTGGCAGACGATTTTGAAAATGCCCAAAAAATTTTTTTTTGAAAGTATTTGACCAGATCTGCCTTTGAAACATTTGATTGATTATGGTCTTAAAAGCTTATATTCAAAAAGGCAGACGTCTAAATAGAGCATTTACATAAAAAAATAATAAAATATTACCTACTACTCGGTCAGATGAATACGCATTCCGTTCGCTGTTTTACATTAATTTAAATATTAATACTGTGGGACATTCACACACAATGCTATCTAGCCAAAACTAAGATAATAAAAGCTTTTGCTATGAGATTTAGACAACTGACAAACATACTTAGATCTTTCTTAATACATAGGTAGGTACTTACACATTCTACATAGAGACACCTAAACCCTGAAACAACTATTTGTGGGTCAAACAAATATTTGTCCGACCCATGAATCGAACCCAAGATCTCAGAGCGACAGTCAGTTTCACTAACGCCCGCACCAACGCATATATTTTACTTGCGAGTACCTATGTCACTGTATTTATTTTGTATTTAAAAGTAATGTTTTAAAATAGTGCTTCTTTACGCTTTAAATTTGTCACGACGAATATATTACCTACGACTTATACCTCCACGTATATATTTCAATGCTATAGACACAGTATCTATAGATGTTCCTGAGTAATTTAGAACAGCAAATGATTACTTAAAATTACCTGTTAAGAGCCCACCTGACGCTAATCAGTTTAAAGAAGATAACAGATATTAATTTCAGCGTACAAGAAAGTGGTAGATACGTTCAGTTCTATGCGTTTTAACGAAATAAATTAATTAAAAGAACTGTAATAATTAAAAAACAACATGTGGTTCGAGTTAATTAAAATTTACTATTGTCTTTCTGGTAATTATAAAATACATTTTAAACCAGACATTAAGTATAGAAGTTCCAGCTTGAATTCACGACATTTTTGACTAAAAAAGAGTTAATTACCTAGTAAGAGACCTTACGACTCCTGTGATCTAGATCAAGATGATAGTCTATTAAGCGTCATACAGACTCTTGAGCAATAGTTTTTAGATTTCAATAAGAAGAAGAAAATCCAAATATAAAGAAGGGACATATTGAGCCTACATCTTGCGAGTGACTGACCTGTGGACGTAAGGAGTAGATGTCTTTGCTGAGAGGCACACTCCACATATCAATATATCTACCCAACATAATCTGCTTATAGTTCAAGAAAAGAAAAATACTGATTGCAGATTAAACCAGAATACAAAAAAAAAGTTTCAATAACGCCTCATTTTAATAAATTTATTTTTAAGACTAAACCATACGTCAGGTTTGATCTTTTTTTGTTTGACAGTTGGTATGTTCTCTAAAGCTGATCTCACATTTGTTAGCAACGTACGCTCCGTACGCGCCGACCGCGCCGCATTTTAGATTTCGTTGTATGTAATGATATGAAACCTCACATTTCACCCGCACTGCACACTCCGTTTTTCGTAAAATGCGTCATAATGCGGCGCGTACGGCGCGTGCTGGTACTCGTTGTAGCCACATGCATGTTCAGTCTTGCCATATATACGGATTTGTCCGTATCTGTACGGAAATAATGTTCAAACCGGGCAATACATAATACATGCACATGAATTTTTATACGGAATTATCAGGCAAATGCAACGAGTAGTTTCTTAATATTCCTAAGAAACTGAATTTAAATAAGCAGTACTTTAAAACTTATTTGATCTTTCTAAAAATTTTTATCCCTTTGACATCGAAAACTTTGCGTTTGAATTGAAGTTTCGTTTTTTGACAATCTGTCATTGCGGTGCTTGCATTTTTTTGGTGTTGTAAAATTTCTTGTATGTCAAATGCAAATATCTGAAAAATTGTTTTGAATTTGCCTGTTAGTCCTCTAACTACGAATCTACTCGTCCAAATAAAATCGATCTGAACTAAAGTTTTTCTTATCGCACATTAGGGGGTTGTTATTAGGTGCACTGCGACGGCAACATCTAAATTCAAATACCTATTTTGCAAATTTCTCTGAGCCCATGTTCCCTCTTAACTCATTTAACACTTAATATTTTGACATGTCGAAATAATAACAAAATATAAATAGTAGGTAACTATGTGATTTATCAGCGTATACCGCATTATTTATGATTCTTTCATATTAAAATTATAATAGTAAAATATATAAAATTAGAATTATAAAACTTTAGAAAGACAAATTATTTACAGATGCGTACAATTTTTACACAGTACTTATAATGTGATCCCAAAGTAAACTAGGATTACCTTGATTGTGTTATGGAAATCAGACAGCAGGATATTAATACTTGAATCATTTTTTTTTGTTAATACCTACATAGAAACACCCAGACTGTAGACAAATTATATTTGTAGCTCACATAATTTTTTGTGGCATGTTGGGAAACAATCCACGACTTCTTGATCCTCATTTGGGCTTTACGATCTCTAGACCAACGAGGCAGTCATATTTAATAGTTTTTCGGAGTTCAGGTGTTTCTATGTAACTTCTAGGTATATATAATGTGTACCTATCTACTAAGAAAGATCTAAGTATGTTTGTCAGTTGTCTAAATCTCATAGCAAAAGCTTATATTATCTTGGTTTGGGCTAGATGGCGTTGTGTGTGAATGTCCCACAGTATTTATATATATTAATGTAAAACAGCGAACGGAATGCGTATTCATTTGACCGAGTAGTGGGTAATATTTTATTATTTTTTTATGTAAATGCTCTATGTAGACGTCTGCCTTTTTGAATATAAGCTTTTATGACCATAATCAATCAAATGTTTCAATGGCAGATCTGGTCAAATACTTTCAAAAAAAATTTTTTTGGGCATTTTCAAAATCGTCTGCCACTAAGTAAAACTCACGATAATGGTCTGCCATTCTTATTTTCCGATAATAATAATAATATATTTTCATTTTTTTAAAACGGCAAACGTGGTCAAATGCATTTAAAACTAGTCAAAAATCGACACCTGTCCTCGCTGCGCAGTCGTCGCATGCTCCACTTAGAGTTTAGTGAGTTACTGCATAATGCATGGTAGGTATAGGAGTCTCAGTGTACAAAACCTCAGGTCTGGTCAAATACATACTGGTAGATGTTCATGGGCCCTTAGACCATAACTATGGTAAAAAGAATATAACATTTGAAGGATCGCAGTTTTATAACCAACTACCATCTGAGAGACACATTACAGCACATTATTCAAACCTTCTTTATGTATAACTGAGGCTATGAAGCTGATGCAGTGTACGACGATCATTTTTATCTACCAGAAAGTAAGGTGTAACCAGGGTGTAGTGGGGCCCTACCAACACCATCGGGCCCAAGTCAACCTCACGTGCAAGCTCGTGCACCTGCTGAACAACGGACGAGGCTCTGACGGCGGCGGTCCATTTCAACACGGCGATGGGCTCACCACCTGTCACGTGGGACCGAATTGTACACGGTGAAATGTGGGCCGGTATAGGCCTCTGCCTACCCCTTCGGGGATAAAGGCGTGAGTATATGTATGTATGTATGTAGAATGTAAAATAATATTTTCATGTAAGTGACATTGTGGATTGTTTCTTAAAATGATTGTGTGATTATGAAAATAAAGGCCTTTAAACCTATTCAGAAGTTAGGTAGGCTGTTTACGCACCCTAGAGTACCTACATGCAAACATTGATTTTATACAATACAGATAAGTAGTAGGTAACATTATACATACCTACATCATATAAATAGAAGCACAAAATAATTCCTAAACGTACATAATTATGTTCAATTTCATTTAAATGTAAACGTATGTTGAAATGGAGTTAATTGAATTTATGTGGATGGTGAAGTAATTATTTCCGACCTATTTGAATACCTACATAATATCAGCCATTTTATTTCTTCACGGTGTACGGTTGAAACGGTTCATTATAAGTTTATTTAAATAACAGAAGAACAAAATATGTACTTAATTTGTACCAGTTGTTTGTTTATGCAGAGAAATTAAAGGAGAAGCCATTTTGAAATTATTATTATGTAAAAATTACGCATGTAGGTATCTGTTGCACTCCCTCGCAATTTTCAACAGGAACTGCTTGAAGAGAGCGTTGGCTCCTTGTTTCTGATTGTGAAAAGCCCACAAACGGCGAAGTTCATCTTTATTATTATTTATTTATTTATTAAGAACAATAAACCACCTTTGAAGACACTGCCTTAAGTACTCAGCGCGGAAAGAAAAGGGAGACGCTCCAGAACTTGGTGCAGTTTGAGCAAGCAATACAAGAACTCATAGGCACCACTTTTTTTGTGTGGAAATCCCTCATGGATGTCATGCCAGACTCTTACCGACTAAAATCACACGTTGCACTACCCTTTGTTGAATAAGCCCTCAGCCCCAGGTTGTCCAAGGATTCCCGTCAGACCTGGGCTACCACTGCAGCCAAACCTAGGGGGTTCGAGTACTATCCCTCGAGATATAATATTCTCTATATTATATTCTTTAGAGCTAAGACCCTTGCTCCCTGCCCGTCTGATTAAAATCCTCTCACTTTCACCAAAAGAGAGCTTTTGGAGAGCAGGGGGTTTTGAGCAGACACCGGACACGTGAAACTCGAAAGGGAGGCCTCCAGATTACTTACAGTAAGTGCACTGAATGTTCTTCTACAAGGTAACTAATAGAGTTATTTTTAGCACAAAATAGTAATTGAGGTGCCTATAGAAGTATTGCACTATTTTATTTAGCACTAGCGGACGTCACGCAGTTTCACCCGCGTAGTTCAAGTTCTCGTGGGAATACGGTAATAAAATATAGCCTTTGTTCACCGCAAGGAGTGTAGCTTTCCAACAATGAAAGAATTTTTCAAATCGGTCTAGTAGTTCCGGAGCCTATTCGTTACAAATAAACAAACAAACAAACAAACAAATAACCAAAAAACAAATCTTTCCTCTTTATAATATTAGTATGGATAGAATAGTGTAATTCTTCAACAGACACCTCAGAAAAGGGGTTTGCATCAGGTTCATATACGGCCAATGGGCCTACACTGATGGTCTTACATTTCAGTGGACTGAGTAAGACAGGGTGCAGTCGGGGAGTCCTGGGATATCCTTCCGGGGCCTTACCCGAGGCTCCCGACCGTAACCAGTGGTAGGGAACGTATTTTTTTTAGATGGGAAGAGTTTGGCATAGCATCCATGAGAGATTACCATACAAAAGATAAAAGTGTGAAGTCAGGAAAATAAACCACTTCTAGGCTATTTGTTAATCCAGGACGCCATAGCGCCATGGGTTCGTCAGTACCCTGGGGTTATCTTTTCGGGAACTCACTCAAAATTACCAGCCGAAGGCAAATGAAAGGGCATCGTTTGGATGAATGAGGATCAACGCCATGGACTCCTACTTGCGAAAAGTAGGAGTCCGGCATGGCATTGATGAGGATTTTCATACGTAAAAAACTAATTCTTATGTTGAATATCGACAAATCGTAAGAAATTATATGGCAACTCAATCAGGCACTTAAAAATTGAGTAGCTGTAACCATTACTCATATTTATTACAAATTCATTCCAGTCATAAACTTCGCTTTGGTGTAAATGCTATAATTATTTTATTACGGATTATATTACCTGAGTCGACGTAATAAATTTGGCAGTATATCTTTAATCTATGCAGTATATTTATGGTTATTTTGTGAACCCGGGGCTCCCAACCGTACGCTGTCAGGTAGGATACGTGTGGTTTTTAGTCGGTAGGATTTTCCTCACAGTAAAAAAAATGATTATTTTCTGATCAAAAAGCTAATCACTTAAGAATAAAGTTCCATTCTGAACAACATTTGGTCGGAGAGGAAAGACAGATTTATTACTATTATGTTTTAACCTAGTTGGTGCCCGTGACTCCAGCCGCGGAAGTCTCTTCTTGTTCCCGCATCCCATGGGAACTTATTATAATTAAAGCCTTTGTTATTCCGAACGATGTAGTCTATCCCTGTATCTAATTTCGAAAAGGTATTGCTATTCAAAGGGGGAATTCTGCTAGTCTTTTGGGCAAAGTAACTGCATACTTCTTTCTACGCCACAGTTAACTGGCGCTATTTAGACAGAACCATAAATGGGCACGCTCAGCTCGCCGTGAAAACCGGTCTTAATAAAAGATCGTAGGAAAATATAATCAAAACATTTCTTTCATGAAAAGGGTAAGAAATTTGTGAAATTTGTTTACGTTAGCGCAGATGCATGTAATGATAGTAGGGATGTTGGCTATGGCGGGTATTGAAATCGCCGAAACAATCTTCCACCCGCTCTCATGAACAATATTGGCCTTAGGGCGTAAAAGTTATCCAAAAAGTTTTCATTGGAAAATAAATATTGATATGAAAATATGAAAGTTTGTGAGTGTGGATGTTTAGATGTTTGTAACCCTTCTCGCTCGATCACGTCCCGGGAATAAGTTCTGACGGGTAGCGGGAGTTTGAACACGGACGAACCTGCGGGCATCAGCTAGTATGAAAATAAATAACAACACGTCTTTATGATTTAACTAGCGATTTCTGACTAACCTTTCGAGGCAAAAGCCGTGTGTCTATATAATTATACGCATTTACCTTACATGTACCACGGAAAGGAAAAACAAGAACAAACATGTTTGTTTTTCTGTTCCGTGGTATGTGTACGATATTCATTGTCCCTGGTTTTAAAATATTTGCATAAAATAGTTGTTGTTGTAGGTATAGAATGTACAGCTTGACAAAAGGGAGTACAAAATTTTAAAGTGCCGCTGTGCTGTTTAAGCAAAGATACATACAGATCGGCAACTCCCTGCCGCGCCACAGCTGTCATTATAGTTGACGGACGTGTTGACGGGACATTTGCTTAGCATTATTGGTTACACGCACACATTCAAGCTGGAGTTTCCGCCCTGTGGTTTAAGTGCCAAATGGCTTACGGATGCATCCTAGGGTTCTTTTCATTTTTTGATTTTTGTCTTTGTTCATAAAAGCTTATAATTTGTCGCTTAAGCGTATAATTTGTCGCTTATACAGCAGCTAACACCTAAACATGGCTTGGGTAGTCAAACCAATTAGACAAATAGCAGTGCGTTGCTGAACGCCTAAGGGCTGATTTGTCATACTGCGAACTACTAGGCAGGTACATACCAGCGTAGCGCACCGCACTAGCTACGAATCCCCTAGCACCCATTGAATCCATGTTTGCCCCATAAAGTGGTGAAAGAATTTTACAAATCGGTAGAGTATAGCCCAGAGTATATTCCATTAGATTTCCATTTATTAAACGATTTAAAAAAAAGTAGGAGGTTACTCAATTCGACCGATTATATAAATTTTGTTTTATTTTTTTATGTTTGTTCGCACAGAAGTTACTCCGCCGTTTATAAACCGATTTGATTTTTTTTCCTCGGAGAATAGATAGGTACTCCTAAGGTGGTCCCATTTCAAGGAAGTCAGGATCTGATGATGGCATCCTGGAAAAATCGGAGGGAACTTTTGAAAATTGTAGAGATCAGTCAGACTATACTAACTTAGTGTTAAGTAAATTTTATTTTTTAGTCTTTAATTTGGTTTGAAGTCAGTTTTTTTGTTAATTTTTTTTTATAAAATTGGTATAGAGAACTCTCCCAATTTTTAACCGACTTCAAACAAGGAGGGAACTTCTCAATTCGTCTTTATGTTTTTTTTATGTATGTTATTCGCATGAATTTATTCAATACCTACAAGTTTTGTTCCTAAAATAGTTCAGCCGCTAGGTTTCCATTGAAATAAACTATATATTTTAAGTCTCTCCTTGTCGCAATAAATAACTCCAGTCTAGATTTAAAGCTCTCGGCGAAGAAAATCCGTTTTCTTTCCACATTTTGTAATGTTGGTTTGCATTTGAATAACTATACTTTGTTCTATTATTCGATCCCATTTTTAAATCCAGTAAAAGTAATTCTTTATATTTTGAACTTTGAAACCCCTAAACGTTTTTAGAGTTCCGTAATCACTATGAAACGAACCACCTAATCTTTCTTATGTTATGAGAGTTTGAAAATATATGTTTGTGTCAACGTACTTGTTTATTGTATTGGGCGTCTGAGGAGTTATTCCAATGATCTTATAATATAAAAAGAGTATATAATATCATTGAGTTATTCGGCATTTATTCTGTGTGGGTCCGACCGACGGCCGTGATATCCGTGGAAATTACCGCAAGTTAAAAATAAAAGGCTTATTCTAGAGGAGTGCAAAAGGTTTATCGCTAATCTGAGAAGGGTGGAAACGGTAGGAACTGCAAATTGTAATGACGTCAGACACTATACAGGAGGCAATTTTTATTTTATCGATACTAAACTCGATTACATTATGTACCTTGAAGCACAATTTATAGGGGTTTTAGCTGTGTATTGCTTTTGTACCAAATATTTTCACGTAAAAATTATAGGGGGCTGAGATATTTTCGCAAAAATCGTAGCGCGCTGAATTGAAAAATTAAAACAGCTTTTGTCTGAATAACTAGTATTTTGACACAATGAACGCCAATAATCCTTTGAAAGGTCAACTGCCCTAGGCAATTAAAATCAATTTTGGGTTGGCTACGCCGTCACATTAATACCTAGGTACCTTTTATTCATGTAATATCACGTGGAAGCATCTTGATGTAAATGATTTGATAAACCTATTAAGTAACAAGTTCTGGCACAAGACAAACATTTGCCCTCGAGACATGTCTGTCTTCAGTGGAAGTTTTGACAAACATACAATAAACCAACACAGAGTAAGTCAAGCCTCAGAACATCAAACTTGAGAGTCCTCGCATTACCACTTAGCAATTTAATCGACCAAATGTTGTTTTTGGCTTTTTTCGTCCTCTGAGGGGAAAACCTTGATTACATTTTAATGGGAAAATTATTCTAGTCGTTTTACACATTTTTACGAGCTAGGAGAGACTTTTTAAACTAAATTTTCGGTAGTTGGTTATAAATTCTGTACATTTATTTTATTGTATGAATATGGTGCTTTTTAGGGTTTCGTAGCCAAATGGCAAAAACGGAACCCTTATAGATTCGTCATGTCTGTCTGTCTGTCCGTCTGTCTGTCCGTCCGTGTGTCACAGCCACTTTTCTCCGAAACTATAAGGCCTATGATATTGAAACTTGGTAACTAGATGTATTCTGTGAACCGCATTAAGATTCTTATGTAAAACTAGAAAAAAAGCAGTAAATTTTGGGGGTCCCCATACTCAGAACTGAAACTCAAAATTTTTTTTTTCATCAAAACCATACGTGTAGTGTATCTATAGACAGGTCTTCAAAAATGCTATTGAGGTATCTAACATCATATTTCTCTAAACTGAATAGTTTGCGCAAGAGACACTTCCAAAGTGGAAAAATGTGTGTCCCCCCCCCTCTAACTTCTAAACTAAGAGAGTGATAAGTCTAAAAAGAATCCATGATGTACATTGCCATAAAAACTACCAACGAAAATTGGTTTGAACGAGATTGAGCTGGTGGTTTTTTTTGAATGCGTCATAAACCGCAATTTTCGGTTAGAAAAATCACTACCACTGCGAACGTGTTAAAACATCAATCAAAGTTACAACGAACTATAAGAACTAATATGTTATGTTACTTGCTGCTACGAAACCCTTCATGGGCGAGTCCAACTCGCACTTGGCCGGTTTTTTGTAATTTTAATCTAGAAACATAGTTGAAGCGTAACTACGCCTCTACTGTGTTTCTGGATTGAAATTTTATATAGACAATCAACAGATAATCGATCAATTTAAATAAATAGAGAAATATTAATTGCTCTTTTAAGACGGGAATCTTTATAATATCAAACAGCCTAGCTTATAAGAAACAATCGACGGGAAAATTAAAAAGTATCACGTTTATTAGGGGCAGCAACAGGTCATACTTTGCACGTGACCCGACCAGCACTTGATTCGATTTTAAATATAATTTTAATAAGACCCTAACGAGCTAGAAAAAAATTTTCGCCCAACTGGTACACAGGAAATCATGAAATTTTTAAGGCGAGCTTCCTTCAAAACGTAAATCCAAGAAAGAGTTAGTCCAAATACCACCAGAAGCCATGGGATTATCCTTCTGAGGGCGTACCCGGGTCTCCTGGCCATAGGAAGATGGTAGGGCACAGTGTAGCTTTTGTCGGTAGGAGTCCAAAATTGCATCCTTCAGGATTTTCACACATATAAAAATTGATCGCCGACTCAAATTTTCTGAAAGGATTCAATTGGATTGGATTGGAAGAATTGAAAGGATTTCAATTCAACGTGGATGGAGTCGTGGGCGTCCACTAAGTAGATATGTCTATCGCCTATCTATATGTCTATCTATATTTCTATCGCTTTTGAACCATTATAGCTGCAAAGGTTATATTATCATGTGTAGCAATAGATTAATAAGCTCACAGCGTTAAACATGGTTGTATGAATATATTCATCTTCATAATAATGTCATGGTGAATGAATTATGAAGGCACGAACATAAATACAGGTTAGTTATGTGAAATAATATATCACGTTTTTTATACGATTGTCTCTGCAAGGGTAATATTTTACGCGCGTTTTGTAGGTATTTACGTTTTATGTGTGTATGTATGATGTTTTCTTTGTTCCCCTCTATACGCGTAACGTCTGAACAGATTTCGATAAATGAGGTCTCAAGTAAAAGGCGAAGTACCTACTAATAATGCTACATGACAGTGACTCGACTGGTGTAACAGTTTTTAATATTTTTGCAGTCAATTTTTTTTTATTATGAATTCCCATTTATATGTATAATATTAATGTTATAAAGAGGAACAATAATTATACATCTTTAATGTCAGAGAGAAATGATTTATTTGTTAGTAGTCTTTTAGTTTTTAGTTAGTTAGGCAGGTTAGTAGTAAAAATTCGCTTACATATCAACAACAACTGACTATTTATCCAAAATATCAAATACTTATAATATTATTTCCCAACAGAGTTTCCATTATAAACTATTACTGCTAAAACTTAACCTGTAGTGTAAATACTATCTTATTAAAATCACATTTATACAATTACTAGCTGACGCCCGCCGCTTCGCCCGCGTAAAATGTGTTTCCGTTCCCGATTCCCGTGGGAACTTATCATACATACATACATGCATATACTCACGCCTTTATCCCCGAAGGGGTAGGCAGAGGCCTATACCGGCCCACATTTCACCGTGTACAATTCGGTCCCACGTGACAGGTGGTGAGCCCATCGCCGTGTTGAAATGGACCGCCGCCATCAGAGCCTCGTCCGTTGTTCAGCACGTGCACGAACTTGCACGTGAGGTTGACTTGGGCCCGATGGTGTTGGTAGGGCCCCACTACACCCTTGTGGGAACTTATCCCCGGGATAAAAATAGGCCTATGTGTTATTTCAGACCATAATCTATCGCTGTACCCAATTTCAGCCAGATCCTTTCAGCCGTTAGAGTGTGAAAGAGTAACAAACATCCACACTCACAAACTTTCACATCTATACTTATAATAAATCTGTAGAAGTGAAAATTCTGTACATTCAAAATATCAAAAAAATAAATAGCAGGGGGTGTTACTAGACCGACACCGAACCCAAAAATGTGATTAATAAAATTTTTGTCTGTCTGTCTGTCTGTCTGTCTGTCTGTTTGTTCAGGCATCACGCAAAAACTACCGGTTCGATTACGATGAAACTTGGTATAATTATTCTTTAATAGCCTGGGCACAACACTGGGTACTTTTTATTCCGGAAAACTATATACAATTCAAACCAAATTTAATTTTGCGGTTCGATCCCTAGCCCCAAAGTTATTATCAATTATTGCTTAACGGTTAATGGAGTGATGATGAAACTAAGCATGAGCGTTGTTTGTTACAATTTGAAAAAAGTAATTTTTACATTTTTGCAAATTCCACCTCTAAAGGTATAGAAAAGGAGGGTAAAGTTTGTATGGGACAACGTGATTCCTTGGTCCGATCTACTTAAAATTTCGCATATAGCATTATTAACATAATTGATGGAAGACGTGTTTCGTATTTTATTGAAATTTATACTACGAGCTGAAAAGGGAATGTAAATTATTTTGGGGCTGATTTTCTCCGGAGTTGATATCAATACTCCTTAAATACTCTTATTTTATACTTAAATTACTTTTTATTTTGACACATAATTTGTAAAAGCGTTGTCATTTATGATAAATGGTTTTACTTCAGATTTCAAAGATATGATTTTACTACAAAGCCATAAAGTTAAGTAAAAAACGCTATTTTGGTATAATATTAACCAAATATGCTATACGGAAGTATTATTGCGAATTTATTCAAATTTTGTGTAACAAAAATACATTTGTGAAAAGAAGAAGAAAATTCTAAGATGGCTAGCCAGAAAAAATGAAAGACCACGCTTCAGGTAGAATCCACTGATTAATAAAATAACACCGCATGTTACCATCTACGCTCAATCCTTACGACAAAGATTGGTCATGGAAGGCATGAACTTTATTCTACATATAGTGCTGACTGCATTCTGTCAAGAAACAGACTTATTAAGTCTTTGTAAAATACGGGAATAGACTCTACGAAGACTTCATGCGACAATTTTAAATATGGAAAAAGAATTGGTTTCGAGCAGGATTCGAACCTGCGTCTTCGGCGATCCGTGCCGACGCGTTATCCACTCCGCCACCGAAACCTACTCGGAACCAACCAAATTTTCCACCTTATTATACGTCTTGGGGCGACGTAGGCACCATCTACCGGCACTTATTAGAAAGTTACACGGCACGAATGTATAGAATTACACCTATATTCATTCGATTTATGATGAAACCAGCCCGAACAATGAGATTATTTTTGAAAAGCAATTAGTATGCTAACTGATCATAAATTTTAAATATGGAAAAAGAATTGGTTTCGAGCAGGATTCGAACCTGCGTCTTCGGCAATCCGTGCCGACGCGTTATCCACTCCGCCACCGAAACCTACTCAGAACCAACCAAATTTTCCACCTTATTATACGTCTTGGGGCGACGTAGGCACCATCTACCGGCACTTATTAGAAAGTTACACGGCACGAATGTATAGAATTACACCTATATTCATTCGATTTATGATGAAACCAGCCCGAACAATGAGATTATTTTTGAAAAGCAATTAGTATGCTAACTGATCATAAATTTTAAATATGGAAAAAGAATTGGTTTCGAGCAGGATTCGAACCTGCGTCTTCGGCGATCCGTGCCGACGCGTTATCCACTCCGCCACCGAAACCTACTCGGAACCAACCAAATTTTCCACCTTATTATACGTCTTGGGGCGACGTAGGCACCATCTACCGGCACTTATTAGAAAGTTACACGGCACGAATGTATAGAATTACTACGTCGCCCCAAGACGTATAATAAGGTGGAAAATTTGGTTGGTTCCGAGTAGGTTTCGGTGGCGGAGTGGATAACGCGTCGGCACGGATCGCCGAAGACGCAGGTTCGAATCCTGCTCGAAACCAATTCTTTTTCCATATTTAAAATTTATGATCAGTTAGCATACTAATTGCTTTTCAAAAATAATCTCATTGTTCGGGCTGGTTTCATCATAAATCGAATGAATATAGGTGTAATTCTATACATTCGTGCCGTGTAACTTTCTAATAAGTGCCGGTAGATGGTGCCTACGTCGCCCCAAGACGTGTAATAAGGTGGAAAATTTGGTTGGTTCCGAGTAGGTTTCGGTGGCGGAGTGGATAACGCGTCGGCACGGATCGCCGAAGACGCAGGTTCGAATCCTGCTCGAAACCAATTTTTTTTCCATATTTAAAATTTATGATCAGTTAGCATACTGATTGCTTTTCAAAAATAACTTCATGCGACAAGACTGAAAAGAGCCATTACAATGAACATGAACGCTCAGTTGATGAAATTTACATTGTTATTACGTTACCAGGTCTTGGTTTGACCATCTGTATTAGGAGGACAAAGCCTACAGTAGTTCAGTTTGTTTAAACGTCGTAGGCTGGGACTATCTGAAGAAGGAACTAAGTTACGATGTCAATTGCTAAGAAGAGAAGTTGTGACAAGTAGTAGTTTAGCCATTGAATTAAGAAATGTATTTAATAAATAATTTTACTTGGTTCATATATTATGCATTATGAATTTGTTAATCAGAAATCTATCTAACTAGGTTTATTATAAATGCGAATGTTTGTGAGTGTGGAGTGTGGATGTTTGTTACTCTTTCACGCTGTAACGGCTGAACGGATCTGGCTGAAATTTGGTGCCCACAGAGATATGTTATAGTCTAGGAACAAAATTTCACGCAGGCGAAGCTGCGGGCATCAGCTAGTTTATAATATTAGTGAGATGTCAACCAAAAGCTATATCAAACTAAAAACATATACCTACTCGAACTGGTAAACCTTTTATATGAACAGTATAATCACTTACAAAGTTACTTACGACATTGTTCTCGTAGGTAAAATTCTGACGAATTGTCTTACAGACTATGAGACGACTGGCCTTACAGATGCCAAGAATGCTTGGCTAATGGCTTGTCCGGGTCAAAATTTACCCACCCATCCAAATTTACAACGGAGCTGGGACGACGCTATGTCAAAATTAACCTTTGACTCCTTTTTAAATGCTAGTCTAGGCCCGGATCGGGCCAGATTATTAGCGCTCAGTAGAAAGGAATCCGGTGATTGGTTGAAAGCTTTCCCTATAGCCAACACCGGAACTTTTTTGGAACCGGACATCCTAAGAATTTCAGTTGGTTTGAGACTTGGCGTCACGCTTTGCGCTCCACATCGTTGCCCCTGCGGTTTTAACGTTGACACTTTGGGGCATCATGGTCTTTCATGTTTAAAGAGCGCAGGCCGCTTCTCACGCCACGCTGCGCTGAATGACATCATCCGCCGTGCTCTTGCCACCGCCAATGTGCCTGCGCTCTTAGAGCCAAACGGCGTTTTCAGGGACGATGGCAAGAGACCGGATGGTATAACTTTGATACCGTGGGAGATGGGTCGGGTCCTGGTGTGGGATGCAACTTGTGTTGACACTCTAGCCCCGTCCCATCTTCCTAAAACAAAATTAAAAGCCAGTGCCGCAGCGGAAGCGGCTGATAATATTAAAATTAATAAATATAAGGGTCTCGACTCATCGTATCGTTTTTGTCCAGTCGGTGTCGAGACCCTAGGTACATGGGGTCCCAATGCGCAAAAATTTTTCAAGAATTTGAAAAAGCGCCTTGTGGAGTCAACTGGTGACCCAAGGGCTGGCAGTTTTCTCGCTCAACGAATAGGTATTGCTATTCAAAGGGGGAATGCTGCTAGTCTTTTGGGCACAATGCCACGGGGGCCTTATTTAGGTTTAGTTTAGACAGTAATAATGTAAATATAGATATGTAATAATTATGTTTCTCTGTAATTCTGAAACTAAACTCATAGATCAACTGTCCTAAGTTTGATAATGTCCGCCGCTTACTGGAAAACTGTATTTCATATAAGTAAATCAATTGAATCTATCCTTTGAATCGGTTAGATAAAGTAGGTATTTATTCTTGTAAAGATTCAATAAAATTCCCATTTTTAACCGACTTCAGAAAAAGGAGGAGGTTCTCAATTCGTCTGTATGTATTTTTTTTTATGTATGTTAAGCGATATTTCCGTCAATTATAGAGGGATTTCAAAATTTCTTTTTTTGTTGAATAGGGTTTACTTCCGAGGTGGTCCCATTTTCACCAGGTCAGGATCTGATGATGGGATCCAGGAGAAACGAGGGCAACCACCGAAAATTGTAGGGACAACTAGTGCGTTTGTTAACTTTTTAATTAAGTGCTTTAATGTTCTACGCTTTAATGAAGGTCTGGAGTCGACCTGATGATAGAGTCGAAAGACAGTCGAGGGCATTCCTTAACAATTTACAGCAGTTACCTTGTGTTTGGGCTTAATTGATTTGTATTGATGAGAACTTTACACCTAGATTAATAGATCCGACTTTAAAAAAAAAGGAAGTTGTCAATGTTTCATGTATGATCACCGATATTTCGTCAATTATAGACGAATTTCAAATCTGCTTTTTGTTGGATAGAGTTCACTTATGAGGGGGTCCGAATTTCACTAGGTCAGGATCTGATGATGGGATTCAGGAGAAATCGAGGGCAACCACCAAAATTTGTAGGGACAACTAGAGTGCGTTTGTTAACTTTTTAATTCAGTGCTTTAATGTACTACAATTTAATGAATGTCTGGAGTCGATCTGATGATGAAACCGAAAGACAGTCGAGGGAATTCCATAATGATTTACAGCAGCTACCTTGTGTTTGGGCTTGATGGATTTGTATTGATGAGAACTTTCACCTAGATAGATATATTTTTCGGTTCACCCGTCACTTAAAATAATGAAAAAAAAATTTTTCAATAAAAAATAAAACCGACTTCAAACAAATCTTGAAAAATAAAATTTACGAAGCACAAAGTAATATGTATTTTGATTTATTAGATTTTATTCAATATAATATTGAAGTTGGTGCCATGAATAATACCTACATAAAACTATGGGTTTACTTGGCGCCGACTTCAATATGATATTGAATAAAATCTGATAAAATCAAAATACATTACTTTGTGCTTTGTAAATTTTATTTTTCAAGATTTGTTTGAAGTCGGTTTTATTTTTTATTGAAATTTTTTTTTAATTTTATAACCTACCAATTAAACTTCGAATTAATGATGTGGGTTCGAAATTTCTAAAATTCTGCCCTAATTACACACCTAAAACTGTCTCTTTTTAACACAAGATCTTAATAATTTCATTTTATTCATCTTTCTTAATCGAAATGAAAATGTATTTATTCATGTACTAGCTGATGCCCGCAGCTTCGCCTGCGTGAAATTTTGTTCCTAGACTATTAACATATGTATCTCTGTAGGCACCAAATTTCAGCCAGATCCGTTTCTGCAGTTACCTACAGCGTTAAAGAGTAACAAACATCCACACTCACAAACATTCGCATTTATAATAATACCGAGTTAGATAGATTTCTGATTTACAAATTATAATGCATAATAATATGAGCTAAGTTAATTTATATATTAAACTAGCTGTTACCCGCGACTTCGTCCGCGTGGAAATTATGTTATAAGCAAAGTTTGAACTGTATTCTATCGAGCCTCTCGGATAAGTCGTAACCAAAATTTGGGGACAAATTTAGGACATCCTCCAACTTACTCGGGGAGCTATGCGCTAGATGGATTTATTTATAGTTTTCATGCTTTGCTTAAAAACCTGGCGATTTAAGAGAAGATACACGCTGACAGAGGGTTTCAAATTGCTATAATTCGAAAGAGAAAAGATTTTTGCATTGCTAGGTTCTGGCAAAGAGTCTTTTCACTGCATGCGAGTGGTACCTGGGCCCGTGTTATTTAAGATGGAAAGGAGAGGGTGGAGTTAAGTTAAAGAACTCTTTACCACCTTGGTAGATTCGGTTTATTAAATGAATTTAAGTCTTACGGACAGTGAAAGTGGCCCCCAATCGCTAGATGGGCCACGGCTTTCCATCAGTGGCGACGTCAATATGGCGAGCTTAATATATTAAAAAAAACATTTTTCTACACTGCACCAGTGATTCAAGGTTGTCAGTTACCTCAGGACAGTATTTATTGTGTATACCACATCGCTGCATGTAAAAGTAAAAGTATTATTTTGTTATTGAATTCATATAAGATCAAAATTGTTGATGAATTACTAAACAAACAAACAGAGATGTTGAGATTGCCTTTCATTTGTATTAAAGTTAGCAAAAGACGGCCGAGTGCCAGCACTGCGAGTAGCGCAGCGAGGACACAGCGCTCCACACATTGGTGGAGTGCAAGGCGTGGGCGCAATAGCGCCAGGCCCTCGTGGCAGTTCTGGACGTGGACACTCTCTCGCTGGAGACGATGTTCTCCAGCGGGAGTAAGTGGGACTGCGCTGCCTCTTTCTGCGAGCAGGACATGCTCGTGAAAGAGGCGGCGGGGAGGTGGCGGGAGAGAACTCTCCCACCCGATTTCCGCAATAGGCGGCGGCGGCCGGCGGCGACATGTCTTCGCCTAAGACTATCGGCCTCCATGACCGGGGGCCTAAGGTCGATGAGGAGGTCGCTCACCGTCCTTACTTAGGGCTCCCGACCGTAGGCTGTTAGGCAGGATACGTGAGATTTTTGAGTCGGTAGGATCCGGCATAGCATCCGTGCAAGAAAAAAAAAGCTAGCAGAAGAGAGGGTTGCCTTGCCACCAGGAAACAGTGAGACAATTATTTGATTTTCAAACAGTTAGTGAATATAATGGCAGCGAAATCGCGAAATGAAACCCGGTTGTCAGTAAAATGACAATCGTTAAAAGTCAAGTTGGCCTCATGGGCGGCTTGAAAAAAAAAATTAATTTCAACACGGCATTAGGCTCACCACCTATTACGTGAGACGTAAAACTATAAGGTCAAATGTGGGCGTATACTATGCCTCTGCCTACCCCTTTGGGGATAACGGCGTGACTATAATATGTATGCTAATAAATAAGATCTAGACGCTTTTGAGTTTTTACTCCCACATACATACAGAATTTAAGTGTTCTCTGCCAAACCCCTAGACTTAGTAGTAGCGTGATAATTATAATTATGAAGCTTATATAAAACTATCCGCATGTAAAAATTGAACTAAACCTATTTCGTAAGCATGTCTTTTGCCCATAATATAGTATACCTATAGATTTTAATCCTTCTCTGCCAAGCCTCTAGCTAAGCTAAGTAGCGTGATTGAATATTTACAATAGACTAATCTTTAAGCTTATTTAGGTACATTAAATAGCTGTTCACGCGACTTCAGCCGAGTAGAAGTCGTTATCGCGTGAAAGTCGTTATCGCATAAAATCATAACACTCCTTTTGCGCAGTTGGTTTAAAAGTAGCCTATGTCCTTCTCAGGGCCTCGAACTATCCCCATACCAAATTTCATCTGAATCGCTCCAGCCGTTTAGGCGTGAAAGTCGTTATCGCGTGAAAGTCGTTATCGTATAAAATAATAACACTCCTTTTGCGCAGTCGGTTAAAAAGTAGCCTATGTCCTTCTCAGGGCCTCGAACTATCCCCATACCAAATTTCATCTCAATCGCTCCAGCCGTTTAGGCGTGAAAGCGTAACAGACAGACAGACAGACAGACAGACAGACAGACAGACAGACAGAGTTACTTTCGCATTTATAATATTAGTAAGGATACATATTTTCTTAATTCAATGGCTGAACTACTACTTGACACAACTTCTCTTCTAAGCAATTGACATCGTAACTTAGTTCTTTCTTCAGGTAGTCCCAGCCTACGACGTTTGGACAAACCGAACTAGGTACTGTAGGCTTTGTCGTCCTAATACAGATAGTCCAACCAAGACCTGGTAACGTAATAACAATGTTAATTTCATCAGCTGAGCGTTCATGTTCATTGTAATGGCTATTTTCAGTCCTGTCGAGTGTAGTTCACGGGCCATTTCCGTATTTAACAAAGACTTAGTGAGTCTGTTTCCTGACAGAATGCAGTCGCCACTATAGTGCAGAATAAAGTTCATGCCTTCCATGACCAGTCGCTTAGGGCTGCTGACAATCTTTGTCGTAAGGATTGAGCGTAGATGGTAACATGCGGTGTTATTTTATTGACCAGTGGATACTACCTGAAGCGTGGTCTTTCATTTTTTCTACCTAGCCATCTTAGAATTTTCTTCTTCTTTTCACAAATGTATTTTTATCACACAAAATTTGAATAAATTACCAATAATACTTCCATAAAGCATATTTGGTTAGTAGATATAACACCAAAATAGCGCTTTTTATTTAACTTTATTTATGCTTTTAATCTAACTTTATATATACGGCTATGTAGTAAAATCATCTGTTTGGTTTGAAATAAAACATAAATGAAAACGTCAATTGTTTTGAACTTTCACAAATTATATGTCAAAATAAAAAGTAATTTAAGTAGAAAACTAGAATATTTAAGGAGTATTGATATCAACTCCGGAGAAAATCAGTCCCAAAATAATTTACATTCTGTTTTTAGCTCGTTATAGTATAAATTTCAATAAAATACGAAACACGTCTTCCATCAATTATGTTAATAAGGCTATATGCCAAATTTTAAGTAGATCGGACCAAGGAATCACGTTGTCCCATACAAACTTTACCCTCCTTTTTTATACCTTTGGAGGTGGAATTTGAAAAATGTTAAAATTACTTTTTTCAAATTGAAACAAACAACGCTCATGCTTAGTTTCATCATCGTACCATTAACCGTTTCAGCAATAATTGATAATAACTTTGGGTCTAGGGATTTAACCGCAAAATTAAGTTTGGTTTGAATTCCATATACTTTTCCGGGGTAAAAAGTACCCAGTGTGGTGCCCAGGCTATTAAAGAATGACTGTACCAAGTTTCATCGTAGTCGAACCGGTAGTTTTTGGGTCACACATATTTGGGTTCGGTGTCGGTCTAGTAACACCCCCTGCTATTTATTTTTTTGATATTTTGAATGTACAGAATTTTTACTTCTACAGATTTATTATAAGATTGAGGGTCGGCAGCACGAGTGGTGGCGCCTCTGTTGTTGCAAACGTCGATTCGCTACGGTGACAATTAGTGCTTCTGGTGGGTCATTTGCTTGTCTGCCATTGTGGTAGTAAAAAAAAAATAAAGAACACAAAGCATATAACACTTTATTGCATTTAACATTTCAAGGCGCTAAGTAGAGCCTGAGACAAAAGAATCTAATAGATCATAGAAACTCACAGCCATTCCTTTTAACAATAGCCAATAACTAATAAATATTATAAAGACGAAAAAATTGTTTTTTGTTTTTTTGTTTGTTTGTTTGTAACGAATAGGCTCCGGAACTACTGGACCGATTGGAAAATTCTTTCACTGTTGGGAAGCTACACTCTTTGCGGTGAACATAGGCTATAATATATTTCCGTGTTTCCACGGGAACGGGAACTACGCGGGTGAAACCGCGTGACGTCCGCTAGTAACTAATAAAGAGGGTGTGAGGTGAGTTCCTCTCCCTCCACTCCTTTATTATCGTTCTAAGATGGATTTCCGCGTAACATTTGATTCCATTAGATACCTACTCGTATTGCCAATAATAACATCAGTTATCTAATTACGTACAGTACTTTTGTAGAAACCTTTTATCTTCTTGTAAAGTCTAGTTATTAAGAGTCTCGCAGATATCATCTTCATCTACAGCCCTATTGTGCCTATGTCATTTAAAAGAAAAAATATTTGTACGTTCTCATACATCAGTCATACTTAAATTCGTTCCCCTTGAGTCTTATTTGCACGACAACACACCCTGCTTGTACTGTTTTGACCCCATTGTGGCGAAGAGATGTCACTGAACTGTCATCTAACTTGATTTATAACTTCTTGTGTCACTGGAATTTGAAAAAAAGAATTTATTTTTGCTTAAAAAGTCAAAACCACGTTATGTTCTTGACGTCATTAAAAAGGATAGTTCTATACTATGATTATTTATTTCAGTCAGTAAAATGACATTTCTTGAATGTAAATTCAGTACTAAATTCAGTATAAGTGACAGTTGCACTTGTCATTTTACTGACTAAGATTAATAATCGTACTTTAGCTTATAACATTTTTTTGCATGCTGGGTAGATAATTGAAGTATAACGATTTGATTGGTGGTTCTATTTACGTTTATTAGCCACTGAATACCTACTGATTGGCGTGTTTTTCCAACGGGCCCATTATTTTCAAATCTTTTATGTCAAACCATAGTTATTATTCAAGTAATAACTTCTTTTGCCTGCTGAATATAAGAATTTGAATAGATGTATTTTTTGTAAAAAAAATATTATTATAAAAAGCCACAATATAAGCTCAACGTCATTGAAAAAGTTAATGTAGGTAGTCTCAAGAAATACGTGCGTTGTTTATGAAAACTTCGCAATTTCAAATTATATTCTATAGCCGTAAAATCTCCTAGATGGTATGTAATAAAGCTGCGTTATAACTTCTTATGTCATGATAAAAAGCATTAGAAAAAGGAGGGTTTATAGCTCTATGGTACAGTGTTAATGCGTTAACTGTGTTATGGCATTTTTCAGTTGAAATAGGTATAAGAACCTACCTCAGTCGGCCATACGACTTTTAGTGCTATTACGGGGGTATAACCGGTCCAGTCACATAAATAAATTCGGGTAAGTGCGGCCCCAACATCTTATCAAATGGTAGAACTCGCTCGCAGGCGAGATTTTAAGCGGGCGACATTTCTTCAAAGTTAGGTGTCCTACCCTTGTATTGTATAATGCGTTGTCTAATATAATATGGAGGAAACATTATAAGGGAAAAGATTGGCTTGTTTGTAATCGATAAATCCTGAAACTACTGGACAAATTTTGAAAACTTTTTCATCATTAAGAAACCAAGTTATCCAAGTATTATTAGGCTATGTTGCCTGTCAGATATTGCTTTATGGCGATAAGGCCGCCCTTTGTACAACATTTTGAAAAAAAAATTGTAAAATTAGTTTTAACATGGTGTACAAATAAAGCTTATTCTATTCTATTCTATTCAACATTATGTTACTACTAGTAAAAAATATCCAAATGTCCAGCAACCGGAATACAACTCATCTTTAACAGTGCTACTTCGAAAGCGAATAAAAATTTTATACTGAACTAAACGGTGGCAGCGGCTCAACCAGCGTCGATTTTTTCTCGGAAATTGTTACCGCACTCCACAGGAATGTATTCTAGGTATAAAAGCCTTTGTCTTATTCAAGATTACAACCTTAGTTCCAAATTTCAGCCAGAATCGTTCAGCTGTTAGAGTGTGATTGAATAACAACCATTCAAACATTCAAACATCTTCAGAAACCTTAAGATTTTTACGTACTGGCTAGAAACTGAATAATGAAAATCTGTTTCAACATCAACGTGAAAATAATGAACATCAGTGAATTGTGTACACAATGAATGTGTACATAAATTTTACCTGAGGACGGTTAAACAACATTTCGTATTCGAAATTGTTAATTTCATTTCATAGCAATTATATTCCACAACGTGTTTCAAATGCCACCTGCGTTGTGACTTTTTTATCACAGCTAAATGGGATCTGTATTTTTTCAGCTTCTTTTTTATATTCAGTTAAAATATTTTTCTTTTACTGATTATCGTTTCAATGAACCAAATTAATTGAAGCCAAAGAAATACAATTTGAAATAATTAAGAATACTGTGTATATTAGGTAAATTTTGGGTTCCGTAGAGAAGGGTAAAAACGAGCTCGTATATATTATGAACATATATTATAAGTATGTATGTATTATAAACAGCTGGGAGTCCTGGGACATCCTTCCGAGGGCTTACCCCGAGCTCCCAACCATAGGCTGTTGGGCATTACGTGAGGTTTTTTAGTCGGTAGGAGTCCGGCATAGCATACACGATGGATTGTCCCTCACGTTAAAAAAAAGACTGTGCTATTACTGAGATTTCGTTGTCTGTCCGTCTGTCTGTCTGTGATAGTTAGATAGATGAAAATTTACAAATACCTAGTGTATTTTAATTGCCGCTATAACAACAAAATACTATGAACCGAAAAAAATAAGCACGGGGCTCTCTTACTTGATTTTTTTGCCGTATTTTGGTACGGAATTCTCCGTCCGCGACTTCGACTCACACTTGGCCAGTTTTTTTCTTTACAGATCTAAAGGCCGTTTTATTTTATAATCTTAACAAATGTTTGAGATCAGTTTTCGTCTTACAAATCTACGTGGAAACATTTATATATTACTCGTTGAGAAGTGTTACTTAACTCCATGAAGTAAGGGAACATTTAAGTGGACAGGTCTGGGAATAGTTCTGGCGACTTATTCTTACTACTAGCTGACCCGCGCAACTTCGTTTGCGTCACATGAGAGTGAGGTATGGTATTAATATTTCGAGTATTATAATGTTTCCCGTTGCATTTATCCCCGTCGCGCTTATTCTCGTCGTGTCGCGTCGCTTGTATTCATTAGAGCTAAACCGCTTATCTTCGTTTGCATCATATGAGAGTGAGAAGGAAAGAGGTGTTAAAATGATATAATGTTTCTCGTCGCTTTTACTTCTACCCATCTGTTTTTCGGTATGGAACTCATCGTGAGCGAGTCCGATTTGCACTTGGCCGGTTTCTGTCGTTCAGTTGACTGGCTGCCACTACAGACCAAGTTTACTACCGCCACGTCGCTCATACTTTAAAATTTAATAAGAGGGTTATTGTAAGTGAACCTTAAAAGATAGGGATATGCTGTCAAGGACTTTTTTTATAACTTTTTAAGAGAAACAATTTTGTAGTACACAATTTTTACGTAACTTTAACTATTTATGCAGCGTCAGCAATGGAAGCTCTGAAAAGAAAGAATAATCCCCGTTCTCGAAACATTATTCATGGCTGCTCTGCTCCTATTCGTCTTAGCGTGATGTTATATCACAATTAGCCAGCCTCAATAAATGGACTATTAAACTGTAAAATATTTTTTGAAATGCAACCAGTCGTTTCTGAGATCCTAGCACAAACAAACTCTTCAGTTTCATTATTTCGTGAGCGAACCTTAAGAGATAGACAAATTAGGTTATTGTGAGCGAACCTTTTAAGATAGATATATGCTCACGCGGACTTTTTTTTAGAACTTTTTAAGAGAAACAATTTTGTAATACACAATTTTTACCTAACTGTAACCATTTACGCAGCGTAAGCCTCGGAAGCTCTGAGACGGTAAAAAATATTCCCCGTTTTCAAAACATTCTTAATTGCTGCTCCGCTCTTATTCGTCTTAGCGTGATGTTATATAGCCTATAGCCATCCTCGATAAATGGACTATAAAACAGCAAAAGAATTTTTGAAATCCAACCAGTAGTTCCTGAGATCCTAGCGTTCAAACAAACAAACAAACAAACAAACAAACAAACAAACAAACTCTTCAGCTTTATAATATTAGTATGGATTGTTTTAAATGTCAAAATTCGTAATGATGAAAGTACCTATGTTTGTTATCCCGATAAACAGACGTGGCTAAAAATTATGCAAGAATAGATTTTAGTCGCGAACAACACATAAGATACTTATTATCCCGGTATAAGTTCTCATGGGATACGCAAACAGGATTTCACGCGGGCGGAGCCGTAGGAGCCACCTAGTCAAATACCTATATTTTTATCATTACATTAGGTGAATTTTCCACCCATACTTTACCAGTACGCTGTATAGCTAATATCACTTTATATGGAGCAAGTTAATGGATATCACCAAACACTATTTTTGAAGAAATGTATTATAACCATTCTTTATTTGGACCCAAATTTCCAACAGCCACTACAAATGTTATACATCCTTAAATGCCATCACTGTAGTATGGCAGGAAAACATATAAATACGATTGAAAAAGAAACGAAAGCAAAGCTCCAAATCCAAGTGAAGAGAATAATTTAACAGGAAAACTCAATTGGTTTCCCTAAAACTTGTCAATTATTTCAAAGTAACCTCACTAAACTAATAGAAATTTCAACAGTTAAAATTTTCAGGTAAATGTATTCGTAACAGATCTATTTCAGCTCCATTAGACAATGCAAACAGGTTACGAAACTACGATATCTGAAACTTTTCCATTTAGCTGGATTTAGCTCATCAAAGCAAATTGGCTTAGTTCTGGGTAATTGATTGTGAAACACAGCAGAAGCTGTTCTATCTCTCGCACCTTTTGACCTATTTAATACAAAAGCGATTCTCGTTTGTAATATTTTTTTATATATAGCTTGCCAAAATGATACTGCCGCCTGATGGAAAGCCATAACGACATCTAGCGATTGGGGGCCACTGTCACAGTCTGTAAGACTATAGATAGCGATCCTCAAGTTGGCGGCTCTAAGATGTACCTCTTCATGCACGGCTTGAAGAACTCAGAATTATAAGAGGTGGGAAACACAGGAGGGTTCCAGGTTTTTATGGCTCGACAGAGAGCGATCTTTTCAGTCGTTCAGTTCTGGCGAAGATAAACGTTTATTAGACTATATTGGGGTTAAGGATTTGACTCACAGAACATTGATTTAAAGGAATGAATTCTCCCCTCAGCCGACATACTTTCGAGGGCTTACCCGGGACTCCAATATTATAAGCAGTGGTAAGGTCACAATCCTAATATCCCAGTTACTTTCGATAGGTAATTGAACTCAACCCGACCGGGTTCCGTTTCCATTTTGGTTTGCGACATTGTGGAAAGTGAATGTCGTCTGACTTCATGATCCGCAAGTACATATCTATACTAATATTATAAAGAGGAAAAATTTGATTGTTTGTTTGTTTCTTTGCATCGAAAAGGCTCCGAAACTACCAGACCGATTTGAAAAATTCTTTCACTGTTAGGAAGCTACACTCTTTGCGGTAAACATAAGTTATATTATATTCCCGTATTCCCATTAGAACGGAAACTACGCGGGTGAAACTACGTGACGTCCGCTAGTATAACTATATTTGTTTATCTGGCAGCAAGTGCAATATTTGCAAGTGACTATTTTAATATTAAACTGACCAAAATGACGCCGCTCGCTTGATGGAAAGTCACTTAGTTTGAGTTTCGAAGATCTTGTTGGGGCCCAGAATATTTAAGATTTGGGGAATTTAGCAGATTTATTCTATTATAATTTTGAGGAATCCATTTTCTCCAGTAGGTATTCGATATTTTAAAGTTTGTTTTATAGTTTCACTGAAGTGGACGGACGCGACATATGGCAGATACTTAAGTTTTGTAGTTTAATAGGTTAATTGGCTAATAATCTTATTAGTCCAGTTGTAAATAAAATAAAAAAAAACGAGATATGTATTGCAGCTGGAAACTTAAGCTTTGCCAAATTTTTACTTTTAAACTTAATTCGTCAAATGTTTACTTTTAAGTGTTCTCTGGGGCCTGGGGCCCTTTGTACCCGTAGACCAACTAAATACATAGATACAAGTAGCACAACTGGCGGGAATGTTTTAATGGTGAGAAAAATAATAATCTTCAATGAATCGCAAGACATTGTTCAAAAGAATGAGGTTTCCATCAGAAATCAGTACATTATTGAAAATTTAATTTCGAGCGTAATAGGTTGCAAAGAGGGTGTTGGAAGAAAGTCACGACTCACGAGCAAAGCCATTGGACACAGTTAGTTTGCTAACATTATTAGATTTGATTTAAATACAACAAACACGATTGAACCTTCGAATACCGATCAAAATACAATAACTTTATCTTGTTTTCGCTGACAAAACACATGCAAATTCGTTTATTCCCGGATTGATCTTTATCAAGTTTGCGACCGACGTCGTCCGTATTTTTCATCCTTTATACACTCGAAAGCAATGAATCCGGGTCACTTAAAGAATCCTAAAAATCTCGGAAACTAAAAATGCTAGGTTAATGCAATAAATTGTATTTAATAGACAATGTAATACTCCTTAAATGAAGGTATTAAAACTTCTTAGTTATTGTAAAGTTATATCATAAAAAAATCAAATTTGAAAAAGGGCCACTTTCGAAGATGGAACTACGAAATTACAGCATTTGGTGTTGCTTTTGTTTGTAATCTGTCATTTATGTGGGTACATAAACCATGTTGATAGTGCTCTATATTCATTAATCAAGCTGAAATTATGTCGCTTACGCCTGAAGAATGCACCAGAATACTTACAATGCTGGAAACCGGCCGGAGTCAGCGCGATACAGCCAGGACTGTCGGTGTGTCGCTGTCAACAGTACAAAGAGTTCTCCGACGTTACGAAGAAACTGGTTCTAACCTACGCAGACCAGGAACGGGCAGAACCAGGTGTACCACAGCACGAGAAGACCGATACTTGGTGAACACCATGCTTCGAAATCGCTTTCTCACAGGAACTGAACTCACCAATCAGTTTCGACGCCTCGGAGGAAGTAACCCAAGTGCATGGACAGTAAGACGTCGGCTTGCTGAATCTAACTTAAAACCCCTTAGACCTGCAAACGGCCCTAAACTGGAGCGTGGGCATCGTATTTCGAGACTAAGGTATGCCCAGAGCCACGTAAATTGGAGTATTGAAGATTGGTCAAAAGTTATGTTCTCCGACGAATCAAAATTTATGCTCTACAAGCACGATGGAAGACACAGAGTGTATCGAAGACCAGGGGAAAGATTCAAGCAAGCATGCATCGAAGAAAAAGTAGCCTACGGTGGTGGGTCTGTACTTGTGTGGGCCGGAATTTCTTCTGAAAGTCGCACAGAGCTGGTGATCATAGAAAACGGCTCTTTAACTAGCGTAAGATATGTGGAAGAAATCCTCAATGATCACGTTGGTCCATTTATGGTCAATTTAGGTGAGGATGCTATATTTATGCATGACAATGCCCGACCTCATACAGGTAGGATTGTGAATGACTACCTTCAAGAGATGAACATTACTCGTATGGAGTGGCCAGCGCGCAGCCCGGATATCAACCCGATCGAGCATGCTTGGGACGAGCTAGGCAGATGCGTAAAACAACGAAACCCTCCCCCAATCACGCTTCGTGAGCTCAAAATTGCTCTCACAGAGGAATGGGAGAATATTCCCCAAAATCGTATAAGGAACTTGGTGTACAGCATGCCAAACCGCGTAAACGCAGTAATGGAAGCACGAGGAGGCAATACGAAGTATTAAAATTCAAGAAAATCGTAATAAAGTTCAAAAATTTCATGTTTCCTATTTTTGTTTTAAGGAGAGATCAGCAGTTTTTTCTTTATGTAATTTTGTGTTAATAAAATGTATGGTGACTCATATTTTTTTTACTTTCATTTAAGGAGTATTACATTGTCTATTAAATACAATTTATTGCATTAACCTATCATTTTTAGTTTCCGAGATTTTTAACATTCTTTAAGTGACCCGGATTCATTGCTCTCGAGTGTATTATACGTACATCTACGTGTACGTTGTGAATAAATAAGTGAAGAGGAAAATGTAGAAAACAAAGCGTTATAATTAGATTTAGAGAATTTACAGACCTTTCTTTTATTTAACTCGAGGGAAAATCTTAATGGATGCTATGCCGGACTCCTACCGACTAAAAAACCTCACGTAACAGCCTACGGTTGAGAGCCCCGGGTAAGCCCTAGGGAGGATGTCCCAGGACTCCCAACAGACCTACGACTACCACTGCGACCTCGCCTAAGGGGTGGTTCGTTTGCTATCCCGCGTCTTTGGGGGGTTTTCGAGTGTTATCCCGCTTCTTTGGGAGGGCGTACTTGAATCCCTGACGTCACGCTGACGTCATGAGGAATATATACAGACCTTTCCTTTCTTATAGGTGGTCTCTCAAGGAAAACACAGTAACTAAGTACCTACCAAAGTCTGGCGGCTCCTTTCTAACAATGGTATGTCTTTTTTCACGTACGAAAATAAAAGCGAATAGAAATGATCACTGCATCAAACCTCTTACGCTACATTTATTCCTAAGACGGGAGGAATTTTGTAGCATTTTACATTTTATAAGACAGTTTCCATGCTTTGACACGTAACGTTGTTGGCCCCTGTTGCTGGGAACGTGGTAGTCGTTGAGCCAAATTAGAGGCGTACTTTTTACACCAGGGCGACAATTTTTGACCACATGACGTAAATGTGCCCTGGGATATCCTTCCGAGGGCTTACCCGGGACTCCCGGCCGTAGACAGTTGTAGGGCATCGTGTGGTTTTAGTCGGTAGGAGTCCGGCATAGCATCCATGTAGGATTTCCACACGTAAAAAAAAATAAAAAAACATGACGTAAATGTGTGGACGGAAATTTCCGGGTGAAACGTCATCTCGTAAATTTCCAACCACGCATTCACGTCAATAATTCGAGAATCAGCGGTCAGGTAGCCCCAATCTATCTTTGTCCATTCCACAGCAATCAGATTTTCGTGGTGTGGTCACTGTACTACTAGTGAAATGTGTTTCCCTTCCCTTTTAAGGAAAAGGCGTACTAGGTATATATAAGTGTGTCAAGGTACAGTATAAGAACAGCTGTAGCTAAAAGAAACTTTTCCGAGAAAGTTACCCTTTTTTACTGCTTCGGGAGCAAAGTTACGAGAATTGCGTTCCTTTCAAGAATGACGTGAAAGACTGATTGGCTTAAGTTCGTCCACTTAGTGTCGTGGACAGACACTTATATTTTTAAACAAAAAAAAATGCTGAATCTTGTTAAAATGTTGATTAAAGTGTCCTTTTTGCTTAGATAAAGTTTGAATAGAAATGGACGTATTAGATATTGCTGGAGGGACGTCACTGTATTTTCTACTGGTTAACGAAGTTGCTCGCTACACTTTGCTTTTACATACACCCGAATACCCATTACGGTGGGAACTGATTTGAGAATACAGTTCTGTGAAAATGTTTGAGTACATAGAATGTAGGCGTTGTAGAACTACCGTATAGTTGGCCATTAAAGGAGACACGCTGTAGGTATACTCGTAAGCATACTTACTCTGTAATCGATAACCTTTGCAAACACGGCTCATTTACCAATGTTAGAGGAGGAAGCGTTAAATTTCACTAGGAATCTCATTTCAACCGAAAATCGTAACATTATATAGTTCTGGACTAATAATTAAGAGATTTGGCCGGCTGTCAGTCTGGTAGTGGTGAGATCGAAAGTGATTGGGGTTGCAAGTTTGTATGGGAAAAGTAAAAATTGTATGGTTGAAGATTAAAATAAACAGATGATTTTTTTACTGCAATGGTGGCAGATAAGTTTACATACATACATACATACATACATATGGTCACGCCTTTATCCCCGAAGGGGTAGGCAGAGGCATATTATATGCCCACATTTCACCTTTGTATAATTTGTCCCACGTAATAGTTGGTGAGCCGTATTGCCGTGTTTAAATGGACAGGCGCAGGTTGTGACTGCTTGCTGTTGAAATAAAGATAAGTTTACGTCCCACTTAATACAAAGTGGAAGTTAACTTATGAACATTTGCAATACCAGGGACGTCAACCCTGCAAGAGAAGTCCTACTAAGTCCCCTTTTAAACAAATATTTCATCCAGAGTATTTAAATGGGCTGTCCAAAACTGGATTTAGCTTGTATATGCGAACCGGATTCTATCGGATTAACTGCTCACGTTTAATTCTCAAAAACCAAATGAATACATAATTCATTCATGGAATTATTGACACGAACGTACTTTGTAGGTACCTGTTAACACAGCGACATCTAGTGGCAATAGGGGGGAACTATTGGGCATCAGTTGCGCAAGTTGCGAACTAGATGGCGCTGACAGTGACGGTAATTGAGGCGTCCATTTTATTATATGTATTGATGACAAGTCCTGTTATATGTGCACACCGAGCAGCCATGTACCTAAGATAGATAATCAATTTTTCCAATAAAGTGAAATTGTGTCAAAATCCTCGTTACTTTCATTAAAATAGACCACGAGCCAACATTTTGGTGACCCGACGTTCGATGATTGTGCAGTTTGGAGAACTCGTGGTCTGAAAATACGAAGGCGTGGATCGCCATTTTTTCTACCAACGCCGCTTGTTCGCGAACGAAGAACGTGATAAATCTTTCACGTTTCCTTGGTAAAGGCGCAGATTTCAAGAAATCACTGCAGATTGTACCAGCATTTTATTCCATCGAAGCTATATTTCGTGGCATTTATCGAAATATTCATCGAAAAGTCATTGGCGAACCGGCCCGGCGCGGGAAAAAACCACGACGCAATTTCATTGTTTTATACCGAGAGGATCAGGAATAAGAAAGGATAAGTACTTACCTACAAGATCCGTGAGTTGGCACATTTATTTCATATTTAGCTTAGAATTCCTTCCACTTATCTACCTACTTATTATTAAGAAATTTCATTGTACATTGGTACTTAATACCATGGCTAGTGACAAGGCAAATGTTGAAAACCCTGTCTTAAGGGAATTAATAAAAAGACGAGGGGTTGTAAAAGGCAAACTTACTCTATTTAAAAAATACTTAAAATCTCTCCGAGAACCATTAACAGCTGAAAAATGTATTGACCTGGAATTACGTATATCCAGAGTTAACATTAGTTTCCAAGAATTTGAGGAGATTCAGGATAAAATTGAAACCCTCTGTACTGATGTAGATGAACAATTAGAAGAAAGGGAAACCTTTCAAGACATGTATTTTAGTAATCTGTCGGCTGCCAAGGCTTCTTTACACAAATTTAAAGGTACTGAACAATGCCAACCACCTGATAATTCCCAAATAAAGCTGTTCATGGACGAATCCATTAAATTTCCTGATATAACCCTACCGACATTTAAGGGTGACATTACCAGTTGGTTGGAGTTCAGAGACACTTTCGAAGCTCTCATTAACCAAAGTAATTTGAAACCTATACAAAAATTTAAATATCTTCGTAGTAGTTTAAAGGATAGCGCTCTGAATGTGGTCGCTTCTCTAGAGTATTGCGAGGAAAGCTATGCCATTGCCTGGCAACTTCTTTGTGAAAGATACAACAACCCTAAGAAACTTGTCACTCACCACCTAAGGGATCTACTTAATATAACTAATGTGCAACCAACCCCCTCAGCGCTGCGAGGAACGGTTGACAACATTTCAAGACACTTAAGGGTCTTAAAGACGCTAAATATTTCAACCGAGAATTGGGATGTTTTACTGATACATCTCTTGAGCTCTAAGCTAGACAACACAACTCAAAGAAAGTGGGAGGAACGAACCAATTCTAAAGAATTGCCAACATTACAGGACTTCAAATCTTTTCTACGCTCCCGGGCCGACCTGTTGGAATCCATGGATGCCAACAAGCCGCTGGAGCAGGTGGACCAGCATGCAAGGGCATCATCGAAAAAGGTCTTTGTAAGCACGTCCGCATCTACCAAACCTAGCACCTCTAATAGCAAGGTAACATCTAACCAATCTTATAATCATACCCGGTGCCCGTATTGTAAAGACACACATTATATTAACCAATGTCCAAGATTTTTATCTATGAATGCAAAGTCACGCATTCACGCTACAAAAAGGTTAGGTCTATGCCTCAACTGCCTACGATCAAACCATTTGCTACCAAATTGCCGTGCAAGCAGTTGCCGTTCGTGCAAGGGAAGACATCACAGCCTCCTACACGTGCCAGGTGCTCCCATGCAGGCTTCACAATCCATTACTGAGCAAACTTCACCCCCTACCACTATGCAGAACCCTCAACCAAGGCCTGAACAAATTCAGTCTATTAGTTTACATAGCCATCATGACACAGCTAACCCGAAACATTTACCAATACAATCATATGTTATTTTGTCCACGGCCCTTATAAGGGTGATCGATGACAAAAATAGCATACACACACTGAGATGCCTCTTGGACTCAGGCTCTCAGTCTAACTTTATCACAGAAAGGGCTGCAAACAAACTAGCACTACCTAGAAATGGAGTGAGTATTGAGGTATTGGGCTTTAATGAAAACACTACACAGATAAAACACAGTATTAAACTTACCTTTCAATCACAAACAGGATCATTCTCTGCTAATGTGTCTTGTCTTATTGTACCTAATATATGTACCCTACAAACAATTAATACACCTATTAACATACCGAAACGATTTAAATTAGCAGACAAATCCTTCCGGGAAGCCAGAGAAATAGATATGATTCTCGGTGCTGAAGTTTTCTACGATCTTATATGCACCGGTCAGCATAAATTAGGCAATGGGCTACCCATTTTGCAAAATACTAGGCTAGGCTGGGTAGTCTCCGGTTGTATCTTCACATCAGCCACATCAAACAAATCACACTGCAATTTTGTAATGACTAACCTACAGACTTTTTGGAATGATAGCGAGGTACCGAAGTCACGTAGGATCCCAGATGATGATACCGAGGAGTGTGAGAGTTTGTTCAAAAAACACACTCGAACTTCGGAGGGCAACTTCGTGGTGGACATACCTCTTAAGGCATCACCGACGTTGTTAGGACAATCGAGACCAGTAGTTTATAAAAGATTTAAAACCCTAGAGTCAAAATTCCTAAAAGATCCAAGCTATAAGAAACAATATGTCGAGTTTATGCAGGAATTTGAGTACGCCGGACACATGAATCTAAGAAATATAATAAACGTTAGTGAAAGGTGTAACTATTTACCACACCATGCAGTAGTGAACACACACAAAACCACCACACCGTTGAGAGTAGTTTTTGACGGCTCATTCCCTACCAGTACCGGAATCTCACTTAATGACCTACACTATTCAGTTAAAACCGAACCATTACCAGAAACTTTAACCAAAAGAAAAATCCTTTCCATAGCCAGTGAGATATTCGACCCCCTGGGAGTACTCGCTCCGCTTCTAATAATCGCTAAGGTTTATATACAACAACTGTGGAAAACAAAAATTTCTTGGGATGAAAGATTGCCCCCATCTCTCTATAATCAATGGCAGACCTTCTACAATAACCTAAAACTACTTAACTTGATAACTATACCGAGGTGCACTTTAATTGACAATCATACAATAGTGGAATTACATGGATTCTCTGATAGTTCAATGACCGCTTACGGATCAGCTGTTTATATAAGATCAGTAGATAGTGAGAATAACATATTGGTACGCCTCCTGTGCGCCAAATCTAGGGTGGCAAAGCAGGAGACCATCCCCAGACTAGAGTTGAGAGCGGCGCTGTTACTTGCAAACCTATATAATACAGTAATCAGTGCCCTTAAGATTAAATTTACAAACAAATATCTTTGGTCTGATTCCAGCATCGTTCTAGCATGGATAAATACACCTAAGGATAAGCTGAAGCCATTTGTATGTAATCGTGTTTCCGAAATACAGATACGGACAGACCCAAGGGATTGGCACTGGATCGCTTCGGGTGACAATCCTGCGGACCTGATCTCGCGAGGTATGCACATTGACAAATTATCAAACAACAAGTTATGGTGGAATGGACCCGCATGGCTCTCTCAACAGAGATGTCAGTGGCCATCCCAACAAATACCCACCATAATATTTCCATTACCAGAAATAAAGGGCGAAGCTGTGTGCTGTTCTACCACAATAAATACAAAGGACAACGACTTACTGACCGACATTCTTGAAAAATACTCATGCGCGGACAAACTAGTTCGTGTTCTAGCCTACTCAATTCGATTTCTCACAAACACTAAGTCTAAAAATAACAAACAAATAGGTCCATTGACTGTAGAAGAATTGAATAGTGCACGCTCCATCCTATTCCAATTAGCACAAAAACAATCATTCCCCACCGAATACAGTAGATTATCAAATAAAAAACCTATCCCACAGACATCTAACATTTTATGTTTAAACCCCTACATGGAAAACGGTGTTATCCGAGTGGGTGGTCGTCTAAACCAATCACTATATATACACGATAAAAAACACCCTGTGGTGTTGCACCACGATCACCCTCTAACCAAATTAATGTTTCAAACAGAACACAAAAGGTTGCTTCACGCTGGGCCTCAATTACTACTCTCAACGCTTAGGGAAAGAATTTGGCCCACTCATGGCAAGACCTTAGCCGCAAGGGTGGTGCGTGAATGTGTGACTTGCTTCAGGGCAAAACCAAATACCTATAAACCCATTATGGGCGACCTACCGACCGCGAGAGTAACACCGTCACCCCCTTTCATGATAACCAGTATTGATTACGCAGGTCCCTTCTTAATTAGAAACTTTAGAGGACGTGGTTGCAAGACTTCGAAATGCTATATTGCAATGTTTGTATGCTTCTCTACCAAAGCAATTCACATAGAGCTGGTTTCAGATTTGGAATCCCAAACCTTCCTGGCAGCGCTGCGGAGGTTTGTAGCCCGCAGAGGTAAACCCAAGGAACTGGTGAGTGATAATGGTACCACCTTTCATGGTGCCAACAAGGAATTATCTGAATTATACCGATTTCTCTCGCAAACCTCTGAAGAGGTGATGGCTTCATGTGCGAATGAGGGCATTAAATGGAGGTTTGCGCCAGTGTACACCCCTCACATGGTGGGACTCCACGAGGCCGCCATCAAAAGTTGCAAATATCATTTAAAAAGAATCCTAGCCCAAGCATTGTTAACCTATGAAGAATTTTCGACCATACTAATACAAGTGGAAGGAATTTTAAACTCACGCCCCCTATGTTCATTACCAAGTAGTACCGATGGTACCGATTTCCCAGTCCTAACGCCGGCTCACTTCTTGATAGGTAGGTCGATGACAGCATTACCTGATTATGAATACAATAATATACCTCTCAACAGACTGACCCATCTCCAACAACTACAGCAAATCCAACAAGACTTTTGGCGGAGTTGGTCCAGAGACTACATAGGTGGTCTTCAGCAACGAACCAAGTGGAGGAGCTGCAAGGGGCCCGGTCTCGCAACAGGCACCGTGGTACTAATCAAGGATCATCGAACCCCTACCTGCCAGTGGAAAATGGGACGTATCATCAAGACCCATGACGGCGCTGACGGTGTGACAAGAGTGGCAACCGTTCAAACTGCAAAGGGACCCATAAAACGGGCTTTCAACAATTTGTGTCCATTACCAATAACCTAAATTGCCCTGCTACGGGCGTCAGTAAATTCTGTAGAGTCTGTATAAACTTAGTACAAGTACTAATAACTAGTTTAGTAATACTGGTGTATCTAGTGGAGATGTGCCACGAGTGGCACACCTCCGAACCCAAGACGTCCATTCAGGGCGTCGTAGGGCTAGTACATACTTACTTAATTTTTAAATCTTAATCTAATTTGCATGACTCATGTAAACTATTATTCTAATGTGAACCTATATAACTATTTGGTATATTTACCAGTTGCATTCTTTCTGTGTAAAACTAACGTTCTAATGTGAACCTATATAACTATTTGGTATATTTACCAGTTGCATTCTTTGTGTGTAAACTAATGTTCTAATGTGTACCTATATAACTATTTGGTATATTTACCAGTTGCATTCTCTCTGTGTAAAACTAATATTCTAATGTGTACCTATAAAACTATTTGGTATATTTACCAGTTGCATTCTCTCTGTGTAAAACTAATATTCTAATGTGTACCTATAAAACTATTTGGTATATTTACCAGTTGCATTTTTTCTGTGAAAACTAATATTCTAACGTGTACCTATACAACTATTTGGTATATTTACCAGTTGCATTCTTTCTGTGTAAAACTAACGTTCTAATGTGAACCTATATAACTATTTGGTATATTTACCAGTTGCATTCTCTCTGTGTAAAACTAATATTCTAATGTGTACCTATAAAACTATTTGGTATATTTACCAGTTGCATTTTTCTGTGAAACTAATATTCTAACGTGTACCTATATAATATTTGGTATATTTACCAGTTGCATTTTTTCCGTGTAAACTAATGTTCTGATGTGTACAGTGTACCTATATAACTAGCTAGTATACATATTAAGTTAATTTTAAATTTGCATGTCTCGCGTTAACATTGTAAACAATGCTCTAATGCATATATATAACTATTTGGTTAATCTACCATCTGCATGTTCTTGCCTAACAAATATTCCAACGTGTGCCTATGTAACTAATTGTTAATGTTGGAAGATTAACCTGCATTTTTCGTGTTCATAAGGTTCTAGCGTGAGCCTATGTATAGCTATCTCATTGAAATGTTTGATTATAGTCTCCCATTTGTTGGAAAAATATGTAGTAACTATGTATCTAGTAATATCAAACGTGTACCTCTAACCAATTTACGCGAACAGGTCGGGACAATTGTCTTATGATATGCAACTGCCTATATAGTATTTAATATATATATACCTAGTATATAATTGCATCTATACCTAAATTGAAATTAATTCTGAATATCGTTGGGCATACTACATTTGACCTATTTTTGCACTCATAACGTAATTTCCCTCAACTCTAGATATCGTTTGGAATTGTAACTTGTGACTTAGCCAGCATAAAGATAACATACTGTAGAATCAACACTACTAATCCATATAACATGTAATTTAACATTTAAATTATTTCCTAGGCGGGCAGTATGTTAACACAGCGACATCTAGTGGCAATAGGGGGGAACTATTGGGCATCAGTTGCGCAAGTTGCGAACTAGATGGCGCTGACAGTGACGGTAATTGAGGCGTCCATTTTATTATATGTATTGATGACAAGTCCTGTTATATGTGCACACCGAGCAGCCATGTACCTAAGATAGATAATCAATTTTTCCAATAAAGTGAAATTGTGTCAAAATCCTCGTTACTTTCATTAAAATAGACCACGAGCCAACTACTATATTGAGTGTAACATTCGGAGCGGTCAGTATGGGCAAGTCTGTAAATATGTATAAAACATACAAAAATCTGTTCTTAAGAATCATGTCATCGATTTTAGAGAAAAGAAGATCTGCAAAGGAAGGTTTTAAAAATAGCTGTTTTTAAATCTCTTTGACTCTCTCTCTGACATGTTTCCTAATAGCAGATCTATGTTTGTCTTATATTTACAGACTTGCCCATACTGACCGCTCTAAATGTTACATCCTGTATATTATATTACGCACTTACCCATAAATGGGTAAGGACGTAGTACAGACTGAAGATAGATTACTATCAGGCTCTGAGCCGTTGACCTTACGATCAGCAAACAATTATGGCGACCGATGTTTGCGGCTGACGTCGCTTCGCTTAGATGGATTGTTTGCTTATTACATGTATCACATTACAAAGAACTGAGCTTTACAAAGCTTTTAGTAGTTACATGCTACTAAAAGTTTTGTTATATCATCGGGGATATCGGTTTAAATTATATGGTAAATATACAGAGTCCATCCTGGCGTTTGCAGACGACCTCGCAATCCTGACTCGCAGCCCAAAGCAGTGCCAAGACCTACTGCGTAAAGTGGATGAATTCTGTACATGGACAGATGGAATGAGGACAAAACCTAGCAAATGCTACTGTCTATGTCTGGGTAGGCGGGGTACTAAGTTTACGTCGTATGACCCCGGGCTTGCTATAGGCGGGGAAAAAGTTTCTATTATATCGGAAACCGTGCCTTTCAAATTTCTTGGCAGAAAGATAGATAACAGAGGTTGTACTCCAGCTTTGGATATCATAATTGAAAGTTTCATTGTTGACATTAAAAAGGTAGACCAACAACCAATAGGTAACGTCAAGAAAGCATGGATATACGACAACTATTTAACATCACGTCTAAACTGGCCGTTTCTTGTGTACGATATGAGCCAAAACCTTCTCAGAAAATTGGATGCGAATGTTACTAAGACGTTGAAGTCGTGGCTAGGCCTAGCTCAATCAGCCGACCCGTCGGCATTATACAGAGCCTCTAATAACTTCTGAATGGCGTTTAAGAAGCCGTCGGAACTCTATAAACATCTAAGAGTTACTAAAATGCACGTTTTGGCAAAATCAAGAGACTTTTGTCTCTTGATTTTGCCAAGACGTGCATTTTCTTTTTTCGTTCAAACTCTTCCAAAGGATAAAAATATAGCAGAACTTGAGTCACGCCTACAATTCCACAAGAAATTCATGGTGGGTTCGCAGACTGGTCGAGCGGGGTTGGGTAATATCCGGAGACTAACAGATAAAGACATTACAAAATCTTTTCTGGAGCGGGATGAGAGCGATGCCTATAAGGTGCACGCGATGAACCTGGAGATGCAGAATGAATGGCTTACTCTGGGCGAGTTTTGTATTCCCATGGCCTTGCAGTGGCGTACCTTATTGTACGACTGGGTCAATTGACCCTCCCCGACCCAAGTAATCTGGTCAGGTGGGGGAAAGCCACAGATAAAACATGTAATGCATGTGGAGAAGCGATTGGAACTGCTAGGCACCTGCTGGTAGGTTGTAGGACGTTACTAGACCGGGGTCATTACTCACGCCGACACGATAGGGTATTGGAAATCATACGTGAGGCTGTCAGTTTGGCGGTAGCGAGAGCGAAAAAGGGATTAACCACAAACAAAAGAAATGACATTGCGTTTGTAAAGGAAGGCTGTTCAAAGAAAGTACCTCAAAAGCCATACTCAATTTTGATGGCTGCCGCCGATTGGACTATACTCTCAGACACGTATGAAAAACACTACAAAATCCCGGAGGATGTATGTGCCTCGTCATCCAGACCCGACATATTCCTGTTTTCGAGGATACCTTTTGAGAGCTTCGTTGCGTGTGCTGCGTGACTAATATTGTTTAACCGACTTCAAACAAGGAGGAGGTTATATACTCCCAAGGTGGTCCCATTTTAAGGAAGCCAGGATCTGATTATGGCATCCTGGAGAAATCGAAAGGAACTTTTAAAAATTGTAGGGACATCTAGGGCGTTTGTAAATTTTTTTATTAAGGATTTTAAAGTAGTACAACTTAATGAAGGTCTGGAGTCGATCTGATGATGGAGACGAAAGACAGTAGAGAGAATTCCCTAACGATATACAGCAGTTACTTTGTGTTTGGGTTTGATTAATTTGTACTGTCGAGATCTTTACACCTAGATAGATAGATTTTCAGTCCACACGATACTAAAAATAGTGAAAAAAAAATTTTTACAAAAAAGATACCGACTTCAAACAAAACTAAAAACTGAAAAATAAAATTTACTTAGCACAAAGTTAGTATATTCTGATTTATCAGATACCATTAAATATAATACTGAAGTCAGTGCCAACAAGACTATACATACATACATACATATGGTCACGCCTTTATCCCCGAAGGGGTAGGCAGAGGCATACCATATGCCCACATTTCACCTTTTTGTATAATTTGTCCCACGTAATAGGTGGTGAGCCGCATTGCCGTGTTTAAATGGAAAGGCGCAGGTTGTGACTACCTGCTGTTGAAATAAAGCCTTCAACTTAGCTAAACGACTGCCATTTTACTGGCAACCGGGACCAACGGCTTAGCGTGCCTTCCGAAGCACGGAAACGCTCAAATAAATGTCACAAAGTGATGAACATGGATGGTCACCCATCCATGGACCGGCCATAGTGAAAGTTGCTTACTGCAGTGATCGTTTACAGAACACTGAGTCCGCGGGGCCACGAGCGCTTCTTATGTGGCAACAAGACTATGAGAGAGATTAATAATGTCTTCCTAAGCCTACATAGTTTTACTGGGCACTGATTTCAGTATTATATTCAATGATATCTGATAAATCAGAATATACTAACTTTGTGCTAAGTAAATTTTTTAAGAAGTAAAGTTTGTGTGTTTGTATAATCTCTTAAATAAATTGTAAGGGGTAATCTTAGGATCTACAGAACCGATTTTCAAAATTCTTTCACCAATAGAAAGCTACGTTATTGTGCAGTGTCATAGGCTATATAGCATGACGCTACAATGAATAGGAGCAGAGCAGTAATAAATTTCAAAAACGTTGGAAAAGTTATTCCTTTTGAGAGCTCGTTGCGTGTGCTGCGTAAATATTTATAGTTATGTAAAAAATATGTACCTACTACAAAATTGTTTCTCTTAAAAAAGTTCTTATAAAAATTGCGCGATAGCATGTGTCTATCTTTGGGTTGGTGCACAATAACCATTTTAATGACAATCAATTTTTTCTACAATAATGCCACGGGATACCTCTTTCGTAAACGAAAATGTTCTTAAAAATAATGCGACGGGAATACACGCGACGACAAACCTTTCTCTCTCTCTCTCTCTCTCTCTCTCTCTCACGTAGTATTGAATATTAACGACGAGACGCTACGGGAGTAAACGCAACGTGACGGGAGTAAATGCGACGGGAACAGGTAATACTGTCTCTTATGTGGCGCAAACGAAGTTGCGCGGGTCAGCTAGTAAATTTATAATTCGGATACCGAGCACAGTTGCCAATCTGCACAGTTTCAAAGTGAGTAATATTTATAAGTTATTATTATTTGTAAGTTTTATTCCATATTTAGAAATTGAAGACTCACTTTTCCTAGAACCTGTATGTATCACCTCACAGCACACACACACATCTCACAACAAAAAGCTAAGTAGGTACCACTAATGTAAACAGAAATAAAACCGTACCATCATTCGTAGAGTTCATCAAGTATAATTCGCTCATTACCACACCGAGCAAATTTGTTCAGTAAAATGTAACGTCACAAAGACCTCTTTATTATGGTAAAGCATAATTTGGATTCCATTATGTCTCTCGAAATTAGTGGAATGTCGTCATTGCATGTCGGTGTATGAAAATAAAAGAGACGTTTTACATAAATGAGACTGTCCTACATAACTGACTGGGTTTATTTGTAGTCAAATAGTTTAGTTTTTCTTATTTATTTAATAGTGAAAAATGAAAACGTAGGACCCTAGGTCTTAAACCTGTGACGCTGACTAGGGTAAATGTCTTCCACTGAGCTATAGAATCGTACTGAAATTGCTTTAAAACAATTATTTAGATAAATGGTTGTTAAAAATTCTAGATTTAGTCATTCCCATTTGAAAATCGACAGTTTGGTTAACCAAGTTAGATGACTCAAAATGGCACTCACGATAAGAGAAACCCATTTGGACACGTGAGAAACAAGTGTTTGGTCAAACCTTGGGGTAGTAACCCTACAAAGGTAGAGACAGACAGACAGAAGTAGTTGCTGGACGTGGTAGAGGATGTTAAAGTATGTGTGAAATAAAAGAAGAAGAGAAAGAAAGCGGACCCAACTGGGACCAGTACTTACTTAGATAATCATAGTGACAAAAATAGCAAAAACCCAAAGATAAAGTGACGAACGGGAACAGGTGGGAGTAGACGGTCCGAAGTGCCACACACAAAGTGATCCTTTGCAGCCGTATTACTGAGATTGAGATACTTCAAAGTCGACAGTGAGGTTTCCGACGATCCCGATATCACACGGTCCATTTATGTGGCAGATTAAGATCGTGCACGAGTGAAATGTTCTTCCGCTCCGACACAGTTTTTTTTTTTATATTTTTTTATTGACGGTTCACTAAACTGGACACACACTTTAGAGAGTCTTAAACTTAACAAAATAAAACATCTAACAATGTTTGTGTATGCCCTTCTCGAAGTGAACACTACATTCAGAAATAAACTAAAATATAAATAATAAATAACTTAACACTAGATACAAAGTTTGTTTATCGGTCTCCTTGCCACACAAACACATTATAGCTTCCCTTTACGAGCATGTTGAAATGTACTGTTTCAATGAACCAACCGATGCGCCAAATATATCAATCTCATTACAAATTTTATTATAGCTAGAACACATTCGTATGTGTTCTAGCTATACAATAAATATACAATGGAGCGTGCTGAGCATAATTTGTACGACACATGGGCAAACTAAAAGTTTCCACATTATGAATCCGGCTACCTGACCGTGGGACAACTAATTTTAATTTTTCGAGTACAGCAGGGCTGTCTGTTTTCCCATGAATTAATTTGTGTAAATACAAGATATCTGCAGCCATACGTCTTCGCTCTAGTGTGGTGAGTCCGAAATATTCCAGTTTTAAATCATAGGACGTCAAAATGTTGCACAAGTTATGCGCATACGACAGGTGATACAAAAACCGTTTCTGGATTCTCTCGAGTCGCGAAACGTGAACAGCGTAGGACGGGTTCCATACTTGACAACAATATTCGAGAATTGCTCTTACGTAGCAATTGTAAAGTAAGATGGGAATGTCAGGGTCATTAAAAACTTTGCCTGTCTTATTACAAACCCAGCCATGCGTGCTCCTCTGTTTACTATGTTATCAATGTGCTCAAGGAAATTCAACTTTGAGTCCATCACTACACCCAAATCACGTATGCTGCATACTTCCTGAATTTGATTGTTGGAAATGAAGTAAGTGGCGGACATTGGATCCAATTTTCTTGTGAATTTTATATGAAAACATTTGGAAGCATTTATACCCATACCATTAGATGAACACCATTTACTGACAATATCAATATCATTTTGAAGATGGCTTATATCATTCTGATCAGAGATAACCTGGTACAATTTAAGATCATCCGCGAACATTTCGTAGCCAGATGTTATTTCAGAGCACAAGTCATTTATGTAGACCAGGAAGAAGAGCGGCCCCAAGTGCGATCCCTGAGGCACACCGGACGGTACCGATCTCTCATCAGACTCGAACCCTCTGACTTTTACGAGCTGAGTTCTATTCATAAGATAGGATTCACACCATCTGATCAACGATCCACAGATTCCCGCGTGAGCCAGTTTCTGAACAAGTCTGCTATGATCCACCACATCGAACGCTCTAGAGAAATCGGTATATATAGCATGAACTTCGGTTTTGTCTTCTAATGCTTTATAGATATCAGTTACGTAATGTAAAAGGTTTGAAGTGGTTGACCTCCCCGGCAAGAATCCGTGTTGATTCGTATCAAAGTATGGTTTTAAGAAAAAGTAAAGTTTCTTTTGAACTATTTGCTCAAATACTTTACCCATAGCCGACAAGATTGAAATTGGTCTATAGTTTGATACCACAGTTTGATCTCCCTTTTTATGGACCGGAGTAATGTGTGCAACCTTCCACTTTTGAGGAAAGATCCCACAGGAAAGTGACTTATTATAGATATGATAAAGAGGCTCTACAAGTTGCTCAGAGCAGTTTTTTAGAAACACTGGTGGAATAGCATTAAGTCCCGGCCCCTTTCTAATACTTAGCGCCTTGAGAGAGTCTGATATTTCGAGTCTGGAAATTTCGAGTCTCTCTTCTTTCTTCTTTTTCTTTCTTTCAGACTGTTTGTCTAGATATATTGAGTGGAAATATTCAGAAAAAATGTCACTAACACTCTGTCCACCTTGAACAGTTCTGTCACCATAATTCATTTCATCGGGAATCCCCCCGCTATTTGATCTCAGCGATCGAATAAACGCCCAAAAATAGCCAGGGTCTTTTTTAGTAAGATCTTTAGCATTAGTTTTAAATCTATTGAAACATTCCCGAACATTTTTTTTGCATTGAAGGCGTAATGTTTGGTAAGTAATCAAGTCTCTAGGGTTGTTGTACTTCTTAATTTTTTTTTGTATTTTATTTTTCTCTTTGATGACATTTAATAGCGAGCAACTGAACCATATTGGGTACTTATTATTAGCACTGCGGCGTTTGGGTGTGTTTTTATTAATTATTTCATTAAGCAAAGTATAAAATCTGTCAACAGTATCATCAACAGATTCGTGTGACCCTAAAATGCCGACCCAATCCATTGCCTCCAATTCCTCTTTAATATTTTGGTAATTTGCTTTGGAAAAATTTACTGATATGGTGCTGTTTATTTTAGGTGGTTTTTCATGCAGAAACTTGAAAGAAACATTTAATGCTGGATGACGTGTGTCTTCCTTTACTAGGGGTGTCTTACTTCTAGATACCTTAACCCTTAAGCCCTACACCTATTTTGCCAACCGATTTTCCTACAGGGGGTGCTGGAAAACCCCAAATTGAAATTTCTGTAATTGTTGAAAAATGCATCAATTATTAAATATTATGTTTTAATAATATTAATTAGGAACATAAAATATCAAATTAGTCTTAAAATATGAAATCAGTCTTCATTTGAGCACTTTGTGGAAACTTTGATCTGATGCTCTAAGAAAATTAGTATTTTGCACCTAAGGCACAAAGTCCTGATTTTTGTGTCCTTGAAGCTTGGACAAAGGGCACAATGTCCTTGGCTTGAAGGTGCAGTAGTAGGATCTGAAGATTTTTGAGATTTTTTGAGGATAGCTCCATTAGACTTTTTCAGATCCCGCCTCAAAGATGGTACCCGGTAACGCTTTGCAAATGTTCACAATTGAGCCTAATTGTTTTAGAAATGTACGTTTGAACTTTGTATTTCCTGTTGCAAAACTGTTGAGTACTTAATGAAAACCTACGAGTTAATTCCAGCAACATATTTAGTAACTGGTAAAATAAACACAGTGGCCAATGTCTGTTTTCTCTTTCGACGGAACATTTTTTTGCCAAAGCATGAAAAACATCTAAATCACCTTTAGTTTTAATGTAAAATGAATTATTGCTGTCAATTGCACCTATATACATACATACAATATACCTACATGCGTGTTTACAAATACTTCTACAAAACCAAAACAAGTAGTGAATAAAAATACTACCTACACTTATTGCCTATTTTCCTACACTGGGGTGCAGACCCACCCCACAGCACTTGTACAGGCGACCATACTATACGACTGTCGTCGCGGCGTTGATTAATCGCAAGTACTAATCACCAAACTAAAGTACTGTAACGCGCAAATCTGTGGTTAGTAAGGTAACTGAGATATTCACAAAACAAATAGGTCTGGGGTTCACTAGCACCCCATGTAGGGTTCCAGGGTTAAAAAGTCTATGAGAGTTAGTAATAATTAAATCTAGTGTGCGTCCCTCAATATTGCACAATATGAACTCAATATTGTTCAAGCCATTTAAGGACAGAGTGTCAGTGAGCAAACATTCAGTATTGCTTGGGCATCCAGAAGGGATTAGTAAATTTGAGTGGGAGTCAGTACTCCATTTTAAATTGTTAAGGTTGAAATCTCCCACTAACAGAAAGAAGTATTGCATTTTTCGGCACTTTATGCTGGATAATATTCGACAAATGTTTCATTAGGTTATCAAGACGTTCATTTGTGGCTGGAGGAAAATATACGTTGCAAATACACAGAGGAATGGTTGAATTACCCTGCCTAAGTTTTATCACTACCCAGAGATCTTCATATGTAGATTCCCACTTGTACTTACGGACCGCATCGAATTTTTTAGACACTGCTATAAAACTACCTCCACCTTCAGTTTTTAAAGAACCAGAACTGGAACGGTCTCTCCTATACAACACGTATCTACCATCTACTACCTCGTGATCGTAAACTGATTCATTGAGCCATGTCTCCGTAACAAGAATTACGTCAAAGTCCTGCATCAGCACGCTGTCACGCATGGCTTCAGTTTTAGTCCTAAGACCCCTAACATTCTGATACAAAAAATTTAGTGTGGCGCATCTGTTGCCTCGATTAATTAATGTGCACATTAAATTAAAATAACAAAAAGGAAAATTGATTAAAAACAGAATATAAAACAAATTGATCAAAAAACAACAAAGCTGTTCAGCCTATAAAGACTCGAGGAACTCCGAGCTCTTTACCACTAAGGTTCTGCTTCCGAAGTCCTTCTTAATAAATATGTTTCGCACCCAAACAAATTGAAATCCCTTCTCTTTTGCAAATCTACGAGCCTTAGCGTGTAACAACTTGTTAGTTGGGGACAGATGTTCACTCACATACACAGGTTCACTTCCTGCTATGCCCAGGTGCGATGAATTGAGCTTTTCTCTTGGGTGATTTTTATTGAAGGTTTTGACTGCTGCTAAAATATTATCACGTATCACTGGACTTGATAATGTTACTACTATCGAGCGCGGGCGATTAGATTCTTGGTTAAGTTTAGCCACACGTTGATAGTTCAGTAGCTGATTCTCAGGAAGTGTGCAGCCAACAGTAGCCATAAGTTGTTGAATAACTGTCTTCAAATCCTCAGTTCTGTGCTCCGGGACACACTGTATCTCCAAGTTCGATTCACGGGACTTCTGTTCAAAATTGCTCAACCTGTTATTTATTTCCGTTAAATCTGATCTCAGCGACTTATTTTCAGTTTTGAGGCCTTCGATAATTTTACTCTTCAAATCCAACTCTTCCTTGAGATCCTCGTATTTCGCCGATATAAAACTGATACTCGAAGTTAACTCTTCTATTTTTGGCCGAGTCTCGTTACTTTCCACTGTGATGTCTCGCTTTATATCTCTTAGTAGCTGAGACAATGATTCCTCTAGCTTTCTGTCGAAATAGAGCTTAAGATCTTCCGTGTCGTGAATAACAGGGGATATCATATCAGCATGCAGCTTGGCATTACCCACTTGTGAGGGAGTATGAGAACTTCCACTTCGTTTTTCAGTGGACTTACAATCAAAACACTTCCAAGAAGCTTTATATGCCTTGGATTCTTTCGAAAAATTCTCTACGGGTATGCCTACACACTGATAATGGTACGTCGCACAACACTTGGAGCAAGTCTTCAAATCAGTAGATTTTATTTGCTTTGAACATCTGCTACATACACTCATGTTGAAAAATTTTCCTCAAACAGGGTAATTTTTATAACTGGGCAACACCTCTCATTTGTCAGCTTCAGTTCGGTGAAACATTTGGTTTGGAAATTTAGTACGGAGCTTAGCACTTTAGCCGTACTTTAGCTGACAATGTTCGAGCAACGCATCACTTTTTCCTTCCCCCTTAAGGAAACTGAAAACAATAATTTTACGTTACAAAAGCAAGCGGCTTGGGAAAACACTGATAAACCAATTTTTATAAAATGATTTTCTTTACATCTGTTCTCCTCTTCTATAAATTAACTTACATACATACATACATAACATCACGCCTGTTTCCCAAGGGGGTAGGCAGAGACTATGGTTTTCCACTTGCCACGATCCTGACATATCACTATCGCTTCTTCTACTTTCATAAGTGTTTTCATGCATGCTCTCCGATTAAGGGTACTCTTGACCTGGCCTTTGTGCGACGCGGTCGGCCCCTACCAGGTTGTCCATTCACTCTCGCCTTATAAATCTCTTTTGTCAGTCTGTTTTCATTCATTCTCTCCACATGTCCGAACCATCTGAGCATCCCTTTTTCTATCTTAGTCACTACATCTTCTGTCAAGCCGCAATGTTCCCTAATCACACAATTTCTTTGTTTATCCATCAATGTCACTCCAGCTATGCTTCGCAAACTTCTCATTTCCACTGCAATAATTTTACTTTCATGCGTCTCCTGCAACACCCAGCTTTCACTTCCATACATAAGTGTAGGCACAAGCACTCCTCTATGTACAGCCATCCTTGCCTTTTTAGACACATCCTGACTGCTCATAAAGGCGTGAATGGCTCCATTCACTTGATTACCTGCCAAAACTCTTCGTTCAATATCATGGTCACACTTTCCATCTCTTACAAATTTTGACCCCAAGTACACAAACTCTTTTACCTGTTCTACTCTTTGCCCTTCGATGTAAATTGGGCAATTCGTCATATTTTCTTCTCTTTCAAAAACCATTACTTTCGTCTTTTCTACATTCACTTTCATACCTCTACTTTTAAGCGCATCATGCATTATGTTAACCATCAACTGCAACTCCTCCGCCGATGAAGCTAATATCACCTGATCGTCCGCGTATAGGAGGCATTTGATGGTCAGCTCTTTCATTTTCAAACCATACGCACATTCTTGCAGTTCTTTCAAGCAGCTGTCCATATACCGATTAAACAGACACGGTGATGCTACACAACCTTGCCTCACACCTTTTTCAATGTGAAAGAAGTCTGTGCAAGCTCCGTTTATCCTGACACAAGCACTGGAGTCTTCATACAGATATTTCAGTGCTCGTATCAAGGTTCTGTTTACTCCATACCTGGACAGTGTTGTCCACATTTCATTCCTCACCACTCTATCATAGGCCTTTTCCAAGTCCACAAAGATGCAGTAGACTTTTTGACGTTTTGCCAACACCTTTTCAGCTACGCATCGTAAGGAAAAGACCTGATCCGTGCACCCCCTTCCTTTTCGAAATCCTGCTTGCACATCCCACATTTTTCCTTCCGTTTCATTCATCACTCTTTTTATCAGCACTTTTGCATATAGTTTGCCTGCGACACTGAGCAAGCTAATGCCGCGGTAGTTCTTGCACTCTTGCTGCGACCCTTTCCCTTTGTACAGCGGCACTATGACAGATTTACACCATTTCTCTGGTACTCTGCCACTTCGCCAGCAAAGGTTAAAAAGGCGGTACAGCTGGCAAGCTACCACGCCACGTCCCGCTTTCAGCATCTCGACAGAAATCCTATCAATTCCAGCAGCCTTTCCTAATTTCATACCATTCAACGCTTCCACAATTTCTTCCATACTTAAATCGCTTTCATCATCAACTTCATTCCATTCCAAGACATGGGTCTCTCCTTGTAAATCCTCTTTTTCAAACTAACTTTCAAAATATTCCTTCCATCTTTTTAGCATACATTCTTCTCCTCTCACTAAACTTCCCTCACGGTTTCTGATGTGTTTTAGTTGTGATGCAGTCTTTTGAGCCCTCATTGATCTTATAGACTTCCAAAAGAATTTTATATTTTCTTGGAAGTTATCAGATAACCGGTTATGAAATACATTCCTATCATCCTCTCTCTTTCTTTCTATCACCTCTTTTGCGACATGCTTATACCTTTTATACTCATCCTTGGCCATTTTTACATCCTCATCCGTTGCCTTTTGCATTCTCTGATTGGCTTTTGCAGCCAGCCAGTTTAACCACGCTTTCTTCTTATCGGACAGAACCTTCAAAACTTCTGCACACATTCTCTTTACCTGGCATCCTTGGCTCCTCTTGCATACCCCGCATAATTCAACTGCCACTTCAACGAGTCCTTCCGTAATCGACTTCCATAATTTGTCCGTTTCACATTCTTTAACTAAATTTTCAAACTTCCCGGTCAATTTACTCAAAAATTCTTCTTTCACGCTTATCTCTTTCAACATTTATGCGCTCTAGTACACTAACAGGTTCACGCACACGATGCCGCCACCGCTGAAACAGACCTCTTACTCGGCTGATAACCAAGAAGTGTACTTACATTTCAGTGACACGGGAACAGTACGAGTCCGCTCGTATAATATCCAGTCGTGACCATGTCGCAAAAACAAAGGGCTTTAATTAATCTACGTTAGTTGCTCTACATGGACGCCATACTTCATCGTGTTTGTATAAAGTCAAACTTTCAGTTAAAAAGTTGAATAGAATCTGGAGTTGGAAAATTTCAGTTCAACAGCATTTGAATTTGAATTAATTAAACTGGAGACTCTGTTTGGTGAAAAAGTGTTTATATACTTAGTTGTGTGTTGTAGTGTTTTTAAAAAGTAACCTATGTGTATCATACACATAGGTTACTTTTTATCCACAAAATGCAGACTATTCGATTATTACGCATTCGTTTTGATAGATGCGTGAACTAAGCCCCGATGCTAACTAGTATTAATTATAATTCACATATAAAGCACTTTTCTCTCTCTCTCTCTGTAAAAGCACTTTTTACAATTATCACGAGGTATCGTGATAATTGGAAAAAGTGCTTTTACAGACTAGGTTACACATAATGTTGCTGTGTTATATTTGTGCTTGTCGTTGGACTCCACTTCATATTATGTAATAGAAAAAGGTTGAAAGCTTTTCTTTAACAAGGTCTGTATTGAGTGATTGTTCACATTTTGACACAAGTGGCTTTAATGACTTAAAATGGAAAATTATTTTATAAACAGTGATATATATTACATAAAAACATTCCAACAGTTATTTAATTCTTAATTAATTCCGAAAGCTCTCCACTTTGGGCTTGGAAGTTTCGAAATATTGTCGGAAGTAATTTCGGGATTCGAAACTTTCTTGCGGCCATCCCTAACTAATGGTCCGGAATCATTGGACGATCATTGTATAAACTTGACTTAATTAATAAGGCTTATAAACTGTCTAACTGCCACATTTTATTATGATATTGTCATCAAGATTATTTTTTAGAATAAATACCATAGATTTTACAATAGCACAGACTCTAAGCTCCAACTCCATGTAAGAAGAAAAGCATACCTACTTACCACTTAGCTCTTTGCGACAGTAAGTGGAATTGTCACACTTCTTTCTTCCTTACATTACTTTACCTCTAGGTACTGCTAAAACCAATTGTGCAAAGAAGGGTTCTTGCACATTTTTTCCACATTTTCATCATGAACAGTGCCACATGTAGTTTAATCAGACTGAACACTTTTTCAGTATTGATAACTTAGTATTTTTTTTTTTTTTGTATATGTATTTTATTTGGATCTTAATTTACACAACAAATCTCTTTTTTTAAAAAAATTACCATCGGAAACCAGTCATAGAAAAATATTTAATCATTTATGTAGTTTCTTCGATATTGGTGACTTTGGAGACCTTCCGTCAGCGTAGTGTTTCCCTCCTGTTACATACCTGGGTTCTTCTAGAGTAGCGTGAAGAGACTCGAGGATTGGACCGCTAACAAGAGGGCTACTGTCTTTCAATAGTCTTGTAGGCTGTGGCAGTGGCTCAATTGACTTTCCATTTGTGGGCGCCTTGTTTTGGCGGGCAACATACATCCATACAATTCACCATTTGGTTTTTGTCATCAGAAAATGTTACTTACAGATCTTCGCGGACAAAGCCAGCCCCATAGAATAGAATAATTATTTATTTGCCTTAAATAGGGTACAAATAACATGACATTGAGTTTTGAATAACACAGGCCCATTTAGCCATATAGAAGGTATAGCATGCAAACTTAAAACTTAGGACTATGTACATAGGTTACTCCCTCTGATGCACCCAAAGACAAATAGGCCAGGTTTAGAATACCAGGTAAGAAAATGATACCCTTTGTCCTCTTTTATTCTGATGAAAACGCCTGTAAAGGAGTTTAGATGTAGTTTCAAATGATCATAAAACAATAAAAACTTACACTGGATAGATAATTCATTACAATTATTTCGTCCAATGCTCCTGGGACATTCTTCCGAGGGCTTGCCCGGGCCTCCCAACCGTAGATTGTTGGGCGTTACGTGAGGTTTTTTACTTGGTAGGAGTGCAGCATAGCATCCATCAAGGATTTTTCCCACACGTTAAAAAAAAATCTCGATCAATGTACATCTCAACTGACATGAACATCGGCCAAAAGGCTATCAATCTATTACAAGCATTAATTACCTAGTTAATTAAAGTTAATACGAACGTTTAGCTCGCGTCTTAATTAATTAAATGGTAAGGCACCACTGCAAAAAAATGTTGCTGAGAAAGCAAAACTGAGGTCAAATCAATATGAATACTATAAGCTGCTTTTCTTAACAAATATAATACCACTAATATCTTATTTCACGCGAACGAAGTCGCGGTCATAGCTAAAGACTGATGAAGATTTTGTAGAATCATTTTCTATCCTTGACCCCATCCCTGAAACTATAATCTCTCGCAATATGATTGCGAAATTTTCATTAATTTTGCTTTGAAGTGAAAACACATACTTACCAAAAATATCTGGTATAACACCAGTTAGCAGAATTTCTTAGCCAAAAATATAAATCTTTATCTCCTATACGAGTAAAAAATAAATAAACTCTGTGACACGGATATCTTGTTTACAAGACACTATAATAAACACAAATAATGTCAAGCATAAAAGCAGTCAGGGCAGAAATAGGGTAAAATATGATTTAATTAGGAGCGAAGTTTATTGTGAACGTATTTATTGTGGGAAAAATTAAACGAATTGAGAAAATTGTACATTGTTTATTATATGGTTTGTTATTGTTGCGAACAAATGTTTTATTTAACAAATTTAATCAAGTTGGTCGTCGTCGGTCGATGCAGCGAAAAATCTGCGCTGGCCATTGATCGCCAAGCAGTCTCTTTGTGCGCCATAGACTCGCACAAACGCATGCACAAACGTCTGTCGTCTGCATTCACCAACATTAAACCAGTTACTAAAATCAGGAAGAAGGGGTAGGGGGTGGGGTCCCATCAAACAAACGTGATTTTTTTGTCGTTCAATTTAACAATTCGTTTAATGTTAGCGAATACGGGTGTGACGAGTGCATCACAGTTGGAAATTGTTTTAATTTATAATTGTGTGTAATAAAACTCAATATTGTCCATTTACAATGAATGCAATAATTTTGGTCAATTTATACTTTTAATAAGTACTAAGATATACATATACACATTTATTATTATTTAATTTTTACAAGATTGTGAAACAAAAATGAAAGGTCTTTAAATAAAAGTTAAAGTCACTACAATTGAATAGCCGGGTTTTTAATCGAATATGTTTTTAAATTGAATATTATTTAGTGTCAGAATGTCTATCAGAATGGCTCATTTTGGTCCACGAACAAACACAATTGATGCACTTTTGTGTTTTGGGATACACACATAAGATGATAGGTATTATTTCAATTTATATTATACAATATTCAATTATATTGGTACTTATATTACAATAAAAGGGTCATTTCGGCTCGCTGTACGAATCAAGAATTGTTTCTCAGTTTAGAAGCAAGTGTACAAGCTATCCTTTAATTTGAGTACTTACGTACCCAATAAGGTATTCAAATTAATTTCTTTTGATCATTTTTTTTGCTGATAATTTTACAAAATAACTCATTTTAAGAACTTATATGATCAAAAAATATGCAGTTGATCATATAAGTTCTTAAAATGAGTTATTTTGTAGAAATATCAGCAGGAAAAATGATCGCATCTCAATGGGCAATATTTTTGTTCTCCAAATCCAGTACTACACTTACATAGAAGTATACGTCTTGTTTGAGTAGTAGCGTGGCAGTAAAAATGAATCTTCCCCGTTTTGTTACAACTTTTTTATGTGACTTAGAAGCTTTTTTATATTCCTTACCCACAAGACTACGAAGTTGGAGTTCTTTGTTTATAGAGTACAAGTACAGACGCAAACTTATGACCTCAAAATTTTTTTTGACATGTATACACGTACGTGTGAGTATAGTATTTTGACACCATGTATTATTATTATTTCAACACACATCTGCACAGAATTTACTTCATAATCTATTAGTAAATTCTGGAACATGACAACAGACTCGGCCCATAAATCATTGATTATTCTGTGACTGTTATTACACTGTTACCAAATACTTATTCTTTAGATATTATACAACTTACTATATTTATACATAATTGTAGGTAGGTACATTATAATTTATATGATATAAACCGTAATAGTTACATATATGTATACGGCAACTATGATCTTATTCTTAAATCTAATTTGGCTTTAGGTAATATTTTTTATCATATTTATTTTTAGTAATAAAATATTAAATATTCAATTTAAACTACATCTTACAAAATTCCTGTATTTTACGAGAACATTCAATTTTATTGACTAATAATTTTAATGTTTATTTATACACTTTTTGTTACATCTTAGCCTACGGCTAGAATGGCTTACACACACAGACACATATTTAAATACATCTACTCACATATACATCAAGACATCTTTCATAAAATACCATTCTAAGTTTATTTACAACTTTATAAAAACCTGATTTGCAGCCTTAGCTTACTAAAACAAAGACACATTACAAGTACCTACTTAGCATCAAAAGGTACAAGAAAAGTTTGTTCTCATAGAATGCTACAACAAATGAATGGAACAAAAGAAAACTAGCTTAATGAAATGATGCTCTTAGTTATACATTGTATTATAATGGTACACAATGGCCTCCATGACCGGGGGTCTGAGGACGGTGAGAGGGTCGCTCACCGTCCTTACAGAGGCTGGCCCATGACGGCAGCGTGACGTGAGCAACTCACGCACGCCCCCCCTTAGAAGCGAGATCACACCCGAAACCCCCCAAAGACGCGGGATAGCACCCGTACCACCCCCCTGGGCGTGGCCGCAGTGGCGGCCGTGGGTCCTGGGACATCCTTCCGAGGGCTCCTAACCATAGGCTGTTGGGCGTTACGTGAGGTTTTTTAGTCGGTAGAAGTCCGGCATTACATCCATGAGGATATTTCCTCACGTTAAACAAAAAAAAATGGTACACAATTTATCGAGACGTTGAAATAATACGTTCAGATGAGTATTTTGGCCAAAAAAAACCGTGCCCCAGCTATGCCCCTTGATATGCTTGCAAGAAAGGAAAGCTACAGACCAATTAAATCACACATTTTGACGGCAGTAAATAAAAATAAAAAAGGATTATAACATTTACAAAACACCGACACGATTTATCACAGTTAAATGAATGTAAATTTCTCTGTCATACAATTACGTGTCCCGAATCCGAGTTCAGAAGTAAACTCCAAGACGACTACCTACATCAATCAATTTGGTTCTTTTTGTAGTATTATTTTGCCTTTTAAAAATGTTTTACGTTCCGTCCCCATATTATAAGCAAATTTACACTTAAATATTAAATAATACGTTTAATATTAAACTATACACAGAATAATTGTAATAAAATATAGTTCTAACTACTAAAGACCGTCTACACGAGCGAGAGAATTGCGGTGATAACTATTATCGTCGTGCCACGTATATCTTGGCTAATAGGTCGCGACTGAGATAGCTCAGTTTAGGTCGCAGCTTCTAGACGAACTAGTTCACTCTTCTAGTTCGTCAGCTCCCAGATTCATATACTCGTCATCATGATAATTTCGCTGTGTGTAGATATGTCCATAGAAAATGTATAGAAAGAAATAAGTAGCATGAAGATAATATCGCTGCGATTTTCTCGCTTGTGTAGATGGCCCCTTAATAACATAAAAATAAAAAAAGAACCACAGACATAGGTATAAGTAATTATATGTCTGTGGAAAGAACATTCGAATTGAGAAAATCCTTTTTCAAATCAATGTCTTGGAACTGTATTTTGAACTCTTTTTAGAATTATTCAAGTATAAACATCGATTCCTGTACTCACCAGCACTTAATCAACAGACATTTAAACAGCTGTATGTACATCAAAAGAGTCGATTTAAATGTCGGTAAATACGCTAAAGTACACAATTCTATTTACAAACATCGATCAGTCTGCCATCACGCGTTTATATAGATATTATTATCATCTTTGGATTTGATTGGATAATCTTTAGGAGGCAACTTGAAGCTTCTCCTGATGTATGAGAAACGGTGAAAGTTGTAGAAGTACTCCTTACCATCTGGCGAGTACTGAGGGTAGAGTGTATAAGCTGGTAGATCAAAATCAAGGTCTGTAAGGGAGTCCGCAAGGGCGTGCTTTGCGAACTCCTCCTTATATCGTCATGATTGTTCTCTGTACGCCCGTCGTTTTGTACATTTCTCCTTTAAAATATAGCATAGTGCTATGGCTATGAGTACTGCTATCGCGATCGCCATGCTTATACTGATCCAGATAATCTCTTCGTTGATACCGCTTGTCGATTTACCTGCGAAAGAAATCTATGATTACCTAGTGCAGTTTTACAGTGGTAAGATAGGCGGCCGTACAAAGTAGACAGAGAAGAGTACAAATGCATCCGCTAGCACAGCTTTATACGCTCATTGCAATAAGCATCTTACGTTGGTCCTGAGATGGGAGACCAATTTCCATATCCGTGCGATTTCGTGCTTCAGAAGTACGTTTAACCATTGGACCTGTGTGCTTTTAAGTCAAGTTGAAGGATTTATGGGAGGCTTGAAACATTTTTACAGCATGTAGCCAGTCACTGTTGATGTTACAAATGTTCATAGGATTGGATAATCTTATCAGGAGATCCGTACGATAGTCTGCCTCTCCGTCCGTATAAAACAAAGATCAGAAAATTCGACATGAAGGACTTCAAGAGGTTTATATGATTCTACAAAGTGTAAATAGATACAAGACAGTTTACTCTTAGCAGCTGCCCCATGACGGCAGCGTGACGTGAGCAACTCACGCACGCCCCCCTTAGAAGCGGGTCACACCCGAAACCCCCCATAGACGCGGGATTGCACCCGAACCACCCCCTGGACCTTGTAGCATTTATTTTCTATAGATGCAGTATTCAGGATGTGAAAGCAGCTTAATCGAGTTATCTTTTTTTAATCGGTTGTCAGTGGTGACATTTCTGCTGTCAGAATGACAGGATGTCATAAGTTCGTGGACGAATCGTTTTCGGATTTAAAGGAACAGGTTTTGTTAAGATTTTTGGTGAAAGACGGGACTTTGACCGAGACCTGCTTTGGGGTAGTTGGAGGTCCTTGGGCTTTTGGCTCTGAGACTGTGCCGCGAATCAGTTTTTCGCTCAAGTGCGATTATTTGTTGCCTCGCATGGCCTAGCGGGCTGTGATTGGGTTGCTGCATTGCATCTTACTACATTTTACCCAGAAAACTGGTGAGTTGTTCTTTATTGTTGCAAAGCGGGTTGATTTTTGTCTGTCTATACACATAATCAGCATCTTAATTTGTCGTTTACTTGTCATAACAGGGTTTTTTACTACGGGGAAAAGCGGCCCGTCCGCGGTTAGCAAAAACCACACCCAATGACACGTGGACTACATGAGCGAGGTGTTTTAAGAGGGACCAGCCGCCTCCACGTGGCATTCTCGGGCTGTGCTGCTCTCCGCTTACTCAAGGCCTGTAATTGTCACCCTATTACAGTGTAGTTAGCTGCTTACCCGTGTTACCTGCTCACGCGGCAGTGGTCTATTTAGTAGCTTTAGTACCTAAACACTGACTATACTTCTGTGTACATGTGATATTTGTGTCTATCAGTGAATAAGCTCTCTGTGTGTCTCTGTTTATCTCTGTGTTATATAAATATATGTGTGTACACCCTACCTGACTGTTTTCGTCAGAGCCCTGGCCTACCCTTGCACGCACACTGGAATCTCTGTAGTAAGGCGCCCTGGGAAAGAGTTCTCTGCATAGCTACCTCGCGCTAGTTGGTGAGTAACACCGATCATCACTGTGTTATAAATTGGCGCCCAACGTGGGGCCAATTTATAACAGTTCGTTCGTGTGCCAGGGCCAATTTATAACACAGTGATGATCGGTGTTACTCACCAACTAGCGCGAGGTAGCTATGCAGAGAACTCTTTCCCAGGGCGCCTTACTACAGAGATTCCAGTGTGCGTGCAAGGGTAGGCCAGGGCTCTGACGAAAACAGTCAGGTAGGGTGTACACACATATATTTATATAACACAGAGATACACAGAGACACACAGAGAGCTTATTCACTGATAGACACAAATATCACATGTACACAGAAGTATAGTCAGAGTTTAGGTACTAAAGCTACTAAATAGACCACTGCCGCGTGAGCAGGTAACACGGGTAAGCAGCTAACTACACTGTAATAGGGTGACAATTACAGGCCTTGAGTAAGCGGAGAGCAGCACAGCCCGAGAATGCCACGTGGAGGCGGCTGGTCCCTCTTAAAACACCTCGCTCATGTAGTCCACGTGTCATTGGGTGTGGTTTTTGCTAACCGCGGACGGGCCGCTTTTCCCCGTAGTAAAAAAATAAAACCGACCCGTAGTAAAAGGTATCGTGTAATGAGAATAAATTTGTAACCCAAAGATGTTCTGTGTTACTCACCAACTAGCGTGAGGTAGCTATGCAGAGAACTCTATCCCAGGGCGCCTTATTTCTGAGTTTCCAGTCTGTGTGCAAGGGTAGGCTAGGGCTCTGACGAAAACAGACAATAGGGTGTACACACATATATTTACTAAGTACACAGAGATACACAGAGACACACAGAGAGCTTATTCACTGATAGACACAAATATCACAGGTACACAGAAATAAAGTCTAATTCCACTTGATAGACCACTGCCGCGTGAGCAGGTAGAACGGGTAAGCAGCTAACTACACTGTAATAGGGTGACAGTTACTGGCCTTGAGTAAGCTGAGAGCAGCACAGCCCTAGAATGCCACGTGGAGGCGGCTGGTCCCTCTCAAAACACCTCGCTCATGTAGTCCACGTGTCATTGGGTGTGGCTCTGCCAACCGTGGACGGGCCGCTTTTCCCCGTAGTAAAAAAACCCTGTTATGACAAGTAAACGACAAATGAAATAACTGACATCGCGACCGACGAAATTCGAACCGCTTAGCAAACAAGAAATGACGCTTACCGGTATCCCGGGTGTAGGTTGACACAGAGTCCAACTCCTTCCGAAGAGAATAAGTAAACTCAGACTAATTCCTTAACAGGTCCTCATGTTGCAACTAACAACCTCCAAAGCTAAATTGAGGCGTGCCACTCAGAGTAATATCAATCTCTCGTCCTTAGCCGATGGTCAAAAGAGACTCGGAACCTTGTATCAGGGCTTTATCCCCTCTCTCACGTGGAATCGTCTCCTCTTTTTCATCTAAAACCCAGCTTTCATTCAATGCAAAAAACGATTCGTCACTCGTCCTTATGACATCCTGTCATTCTGACAGCAGAAATGTCACCACTGACAACCGATTAAAAAAAGATAACTAGATAAGGCTGCTTTCACATCCTGAATACTGCATCTATAGAAAATAAATGCTACAACCACCCCCCCTTTAATAGTATTTCCTGCGGATATGACACGCTGGAAATACACAATAAAGAAAACAGAAAAGTACTGACTAATAAACAAAGACAACCAGCTAGGTCCTTCAAACACCAGCTGACTACGACCATTACAATACCAAAGAAAGATCCTCCTATGTACCTAACTAGACACTGACTCGTGTACCGGTTAGGCTAAGTAACTAGAGTCTAATGCCCTTCATAGAAAACGAATGCTCCCTTTACTCGCTGCTGATACCCTATCACTACTCAAGCTCTCAGGATATTGTAGAGTACTAAGAAGCGAATGAGAGAAAAACGCTCGGTGCGGTGCATAGAAGAAACTACAACGTGACAATTTAAAGTCACGTACACATATAGAAATACAAACAAAAGATTAAAATAGTCTTACATAATGATCACATAGCACTGGTTTAATAAACTAGAGAAACAGTGCTATGTAGTTACGTTAGGTATTGGAGACTGCTCCTCCTGATACTTCAGGATGTCCTTGATATGGTACTCCCCAAGATCCTTACCGTCCAGATCTGACAGCCTATATACTAAAGGGGATCGTTTAGCAGTCACCACACATTTAAGGAACTTAGGAGCTAGCTTAGAAGTAAAATTCTTGGCCTTGTTGGACAGGTAGAACGTGCGTTTGTAAACTATCTGTCCCACTTTCAGCTCTACATGCCTTTTTCTGAGGTTGTAATACTTTTCATTACGCTGGTGGGCAACGTTCAAATGTTTCCTCACCTGGTCGTAAATGCGTTGTATTTCTCTCAGCTTGACACCGAAGGCTGATGGATCGTCTACAGAGACTGAAGTAGGATGGCACGCGATATCTGTCTGCCTGTATAACACTCCATCCCCAATAAATTCCCTACCATGTACCAAAAAGTAAGGGGTGAAACGAGTTGCTTCGTTAACTGCAGTGTTTAAAGCACACTGTATCTCAACCAAGAACTGATCCCAAGACTTGTGTTGCGACTTCACATAGCATGAGATCGCTTGAACAACATTACGAATAGCTCGTTCCGCCTGATTAGTTTGGGCATGATACCTAGGGTTATAATATATATTAGGTACATTGTATTTAGCCAACAGATCCTTAAATGGCTTACTCACAAACTGAGGGCCATTATCCATGTAAATAGTCTTGCAGACTCCGTGCACGAGAAACACACTCTTCTCTATGAACCTCGCGACTACAGCGCCTGTGGCAACCCGAACAGGGCACAACATGACGTATTTGCTAAAGTAGTCGGAGACCACGATCAGGTGTACGTTTCTATTGCTCGAAGTGGGAAAGGGACCAAGCAGATCGACAGAGATAGCTTCGAATGGCTTCGAAACCCGCTTCGGGCTACCCATTAGGCCGGGACGAGACGTATTTACGGGTTTGTACTGCTTGCATGTTTCGCAATTCCCAACATATTCTTTGACGTCCTCGTACATCTTGGGCCAGTAATAATTTAGGGCTAACCTTTTATGCGTCTTCCAAACGCCACCATGGGCACTAAGTGTGTCATCGTGGTACTTAGAGACGCATAAAAGGTTAGCCCTAAATTATTACTGGCCCAAGATGTACGAGGACGTCAAAGAATATGTTGGGAATTGCGAAACATGCAAGCAGTACAAACCCGTAAATACGTCTCGTCCCGGCCTAATGGGTAGCCCGAAGCGGGTTTCGAAGCCATTCGAAGCTATCTCTGTCGATCTGCTTGGTCCCTTTCCCACTTCGAGCAATAGAAACGAGAACAGCACACCTTTGTTTAGCAGTCAAGTGATAATAATCCTATAGAGTCTGTGTCCCTTAACGGTGGCCTCGAGGATTACAACAACTTGACTGCTAAACAAAGGTGTGTAATCAACGGGGTCATTGAGAAATTTGACTCATTGAACACTGATAAGGTGGGCTTAGGTCGGACCTCACTTGTACATCATGTCATTGACACTGGTGACAGCAAGCCGATAAAGCAGCGTTATTATCCGCTCTCTCCCCTTAAACAGAAGGCCCTGGAAGCCGAGTTGGACCGAATGCTGGAGATGGGAGTAGTGTCCCCGTCTCAGTCCGCGTGGAACTCTCCAGTGGTCATGGTGGAGAAGGCAAACGGTGACCTCAGATTGTGCTTGGACTCTCGCAAGCTGAACTCTGTGTCTAAGAGTGACGCCTACCCCTTACCCTATATCAATCAAATCTTGGACCACCTTAATAACGCTAAGTATTTAACTTCTGTAGATTTGAGTGCGGCTTACTGGCAGATTCCATTTGACTCACCCCAGTCTGCTGAGAAGACTGCTTTTACGGTTCCCCGGAGAGGATTATTCCAATACAATTCGATGTGCTTCGGTCTTGTCGGTGCCAGTGCCACGATGCAACGCCTCATGGACCGTCTGTTTGGTCCCGAGTTCGACAACAAGGTATTTGCGTTTCAGGATGACATAGTCTGTGTGTCCAGCACCTTTGAGAAGCATGTAGAGCTCTTACATAGAGTCTATCAGCAACTCAAGGATGCTGGCCTAACTATCAACATGAAAAAATCTCACTTTTGTCGGAGTGAACTCAAATACCTGGGGTATTATGTGGACAAACATGGCCTACGGACAGACCCGGGTAAAGTTGAGGTTATCCTCAACTATCCCACCCCTTCTAACCCTAAGGAGGTTAAGAGATTTCTGGGAATGGCCGGCTGGTATCGTCGCTTTGTTAACAACTTCTCGAAGATTAGTAAACCTCTGTGCAAACTCACTTCTACGAACCTTAAGTTCGAATGGACCCCTGAGGCTGAACAGTCCTTTAACCTGCTAAAGTCAGCCTTGGTTTCTGCCCCTATATTAAAAATGCCTAACTTTGAGATGCCCTTCCGCATTCTTAGTGACGCGTCAGCTTACTCAGTTGCTGCTGTACTGACACAAACCCACGATGGTGTTGAGCACCCTATCGCCTACTGTAGCCGTTCTCTCAACAAGAACGAGGTGAACTACAGCACAACTGAGCGAGAACTTCTGGCCGTGATTTTCGCTTTGGAACAATTTCGACAGTACGTCGAAGGCCAAAAATGTACGGTCGTCACGGATCATTCATCTCTTCTGTGGTTCCATAAGCTAAAAAATCCCACGGGTCGTCTAGCACGTTGGAGCATGAGGCTCAGTCAATTCGATTTTGACATAGAGCATCGAAAAGGTAAAGACCACGTTGTACCTGATGCTCTGTCTCGTATCAAAATTGATTCCCTCGATGCAGTACCCACTAAAGACCCGTGGTATGACCACACCATGAATAGTGTTCGGAAGAACCCTAGGAAGTCACCAAATTATGACATTCGTGACAACCTTCTATATAGGTTAACTAAAAATAAATATTCTTTGACTTCAGACTTTGACTGGAAGCTGGTGGTACCTCAGGAGGATCGCTTGCCCCTGCTCTCTAAGTACCACGATGACACACTTAGTGCCCATGGTGGCGTTTGGAAGACGCATAAAAGGTTAGCCCTAAATTATTACTGGCCCAAGATGTACGAGGACGTCAAAGAATATGTTGGGAATTGCGAAACATGCAAGCAGTACAAACCCGTAAATACGTCTCGTCCCGGCCTAATGGGTAGCCCGAAGCGGGTTTCGAAGCCATTCGAAGCTATCTCTGTCGATCTGCTTGGTCCCTTTCCCACTTCGAGCAATAGAAACGTACACCTGATCGTGGTCTCCGACTACTTTAGCAAATACGTCATGTTGTGCCCTGTTCGGGTTGCCACAGGCGCTGTAGTCGCGAGGTTCATAGAGAAGAGTGTGTTTCTCGTGCACGGAGTCTGCAAGACTATTTACATGGATAATGGCCCTCAGTTTGTGAGTAAGCCATTTAAGGATCTGTTGGCTAAATATAATGTACCTAATATATATTATAACCCTAGGTATCATGCCCAAACTAATCAGGCGGAACGAGCTATTCGCAATGTGGTTCAAGCGATCTCATGCTATGTGAAGTCACAACACAAGTCTTGGGATCAGTTCTTGGTTGAGATACAGTGTGCTTTAAACACTGCAGTTAACGAAGCAACTCGTTTCACCCCTTACTTTTTGGTACATGGTAGGGAATTTATTGGGGATGGAGTGTTATACAGGCAGACAGATATCGCGTGCCATCCTACTTCAGTCTCTGTAGACGATCCATCAGCCTTCGGTGTCAAGCTGAGAGAAATACAACGCATTTACGACCAGGTGAGGAAACATTTGAACGTTGCCCACCAGCGTAATGAAAAGTATTACAATCTCAGAAAAAGGCATGTAGAGCTGAAAGTGGGACAGATAGTTTACAAACGCACGTTCTACCTGTCCAACAAGGCCAAGAATTTTACTTCTAAGCTAGCCCCTAAGTTCCTTAAATGTGTGGTGACTGCTAAACGATCCCCTTTAGTATATAGGCTGTCAGATCTGGACGGTAAGGATCTTGGGGAGTACCATATCAAGGACATCCTGAAGTATCAGGAGGAGCAGTCTCCAATACCTAACGTAACTACATAGCACTGTTTCTCTAGTTTATTAAACCAGTGCTATGTGATCATGATGTAAGACTATTTTAATCTTTTGTTTGTATTTCTATATGTGTACGTGACTTTAAATTGTCACGTTGTAGTTTCTTCTATGCACCACACCGAGCGTTTTTCTCTCATTCGCTCCTCAGTACTCTACAATATCCTGAGAGCTTGGGTAGTGTTAGGGTATCGGCAGTGAGTAAAGGGAGCATTCGTTTTCTATGAAGGGCATTAGACTCTAGTTACTTAGCCTAACCGGTATACGAGTCAGTGTCTAGTTAGGTACATAGGAGGATCTTTCTTTGGTATTGTAATGGTCGTAGTCAGCTGGTGTTTGAAGGACCTAGCTGGTTGTCTTTGTTTATTAGTCAATACTTTTCTGTTTTCTTTATTGTGTATTTCCAGCGTGTCATATCCGCAGGAAATACTATTAAAGGGGGGGTGGTTGTAGCATTTATTTTCTATAGATGCAGTATTCAGGATGTGAAAGCAGCTTAATCGAGTTATCTTTTTTTAATCGGTTGTCAGTGGTGACATTTCTGCTGTCAGAATGACAGGATGTCATAAGTTCGTGGACGAATCGTTTTCGGATTTAAAGGAACAGGTTTTGTTAAGATTTTTGGTGAAAGACGGGACTTTGACCGAGACCTGCTTTGGGGTAGTTGGAGGTCCTTGGGCTTTTGGCTCTGAGACTGTGCCGCGAATCAGTTTTTCGCTCAAGTGCGATTATTTGTTGCCTCGCATGGCCTAGCGGGCTGTGATTGGGTTGCTGCATTGCATCTTACTACATTTTACCCAGAAAACTGGTGAGTCACTTCTTCTTTTGCAAAGCGGGTCGATTGTCGTCTGTCGCGCAGCCAAGATCTTAATTTGTCGTTTCTTTCATGACAGGGTTTTTTACTACGGGGAAAAGCGGCCCGTCCGCGGTTAGCAAAAACCACACCCAATGACACGTGGACTACATGAGCGAGGTGTTTTAAGAGGGACCAGCCGCCTCCACGTGGCATTCTCGGGCTGTGCTGCTCTCCGCTTACTCAAGGCCTGTAATTGTCACCCTATTACAGTGTAGTTAGCTGCTTACCCGTGTTACCTGCTCACGCGGCAGTGGTCTATTTAGTAGCTTTAGTACCTAAACTCTGACTATACTTCTGTGTACATGTGATATTTGTGTCTATCAGTGAATAAGCTCTCTGTGTGTCTCTGTGTATCTCTGTGTTATATAAATATATGTGTGTACACCCTACCTGACTGTTTTCGTCAGAGCCCTGGCCTACCCTTGCACGCACACTGGAATCTCTGTAGTAAGGCGCCCTGGGAAAGAGTTCTCTGCATAGCTACCTCGCGCTAGTTGGTGAGTAACACCGATCATCACTGTGTTATAAATTTTTGGTCGTACCGTCATGTTGTGCCCTGTTCGGGTTGCCACAGGCGCTGTAGTCGCGAGGTTCATAGAGAAGAGTGTGTTTCTCGTGCACGGAGTCTGCAAGACTATTTACATGGATAATGGCCCTCAGTTTGTGAGTAAGCCATTTAAGGATCTGTTGGCTAAATACAATGTACCTAATATATATTATAACCCTAGGTATCATGCCCAAACTAATCAGGCGGAACGAGCTATTCGTAATGTTGTTCAAGCGATCTCATGCTATGTGAAGTCGCAACACAAGTCTTGGGATCAGTTCTTGGTTGAGATACAGTGTGCTTTAAACACTGCAGTTAACGAAGCAACTCGTTTCACCCCTTACTTTTTGGTACATGGTAGGGAATTTATTGGGGATGGAGTGTTATACAGGCAGACAGATATCGCGTGCCATCCTACTTCAGTCTCTGTAGACGATCCATCAGCCTTCGGTGTCAAGCTGAGAGAAATACAACGCATTTACGACCAGGTGAGGAAACATTTGAACGTTGCCCACCAGCGTAATGAAAAGTATTACAACCTCAGAAAAAGGCATGTAGAGCTGAAAGTGGGACAGATAGTTTACAAACGCACGCTCTACCTGTCCAACAAGGCCAAGAATTTTACTTCTAAGCTAGCTCCTAAGTTCCTTAAATGTGTGGTGACTGCTAAACGATCCCCTTTAGTATATAGGCTGTCAGATCTGGACGGTAAGGATCTTGGGGAGTACCATATCAAGGACATCCTGAAGTATCAGGAGGAGCAGTCTCCAATACCTAACGTAACTACATAGCACTGTTTCTCTAGTTTATTAAACCAGTGCTATGTGATCATTATGTAAGACTATTTTAATCTTTTGTTTGTATTTCTATATGTGTACGTGACTTTAAATTGTCACGTTGTAGTTTCTTCTATGCACCGCACCGAGCGTTTTTCTCTCATTCGCTTCTTAGTACTCTACATTATCCTGAGAGCTTGGGTAGTGTTAGGGTATCGGCAGTGAGTAAAGGGAGCATTCGTTTTCTATGAAGGGCATTAGACTCTAGTTACTTAGCCTAACCGGTACACGAGTCAGTGTCTAGTTAGGTACATAGGAGGATCTTTCTTTGGTATTGTAATGGTCGTAGTCAGCTGGTGTTTGAAGGACCTAGCTGGTTGTCTTTGTTTATTAGTCAGTACTTTTCTGTTTTCTTTATTGTGTATTTCCAGCGTGTCATATCCGCAGGAAATACTATTAAAGGGGGGGGTGGTTGTAGCATTTATTTTCTATAGATGCAGTATTCAGGATGTGAAAGCAGCCTTATCTAGTTATCTTTTTTTTAATCGGTTGTCAGTGGTGACATTTCTGCTGTCAGAATGACAGGATGTCATAAGGACGAGTGACTAATCGTTTTTGCATGGAATGAAAGCTGGTTTTAGATAAAAATTCGAGACGATTCCACGTGAGAGAGGGGATAAAGCCCTGATACAAGGTTCCGAGTCTCTTTTGACCATCGGCTAAGGACGAGGGATTGATATTACTCTGAGTGGCACGCCTCAAGTTTTCTTTGGAGGTTGTTAGTTGCAACATGAGGACCTGTTAAGGAATTAGTCTGAGTTAACTTATTCTCTTCGGAAGGAGTTGGACTCTGTGTCAACCTACACCCGGGATACCGGTAAGCGTCATTTCTTGTTTGCTAAGCGGTTCGAATTTCGTCGGTCGCGATGTCAGTTATTTCATTTGTCGTTTACTTGTCATAACAGGGTTTTTTTACTACGGGGAAAAGCGGCCCGTCCACGGTTGGCAGAGCCACACCCAATGACACGTGGACTACATGAGCGAGGTGTTTTGAGAGGGACCAGCCGCCTCCACGTGGCATTCTAGGGCTGTGCTGCTCTCAGCTTACTCAAGGCCAGTAACTGTCACCCTATTACAGTGTAGTTAGCTGCTTACCCGTTCTACCTGCTCACGCGGCAGTGGTCTATTAAGTGGAATTAGACTTTATTTCTGTGTACCTGTGATATTTGTGTCTATCAGTGAATAAGCTCTCTGTGTGTCTCTGTGTATCTCTGTGTTATATAAATATATGTGTGTACACCCTATTGTCTGTTTTCGTCAGAGCCCTAGCCTACCCTTGCACACAGACTGGACCCACAGGAGATAGCTTCGTTAACTGCAGTTAACGAAGCAACTCGTTTCACCCCTTACTTTTTGGTACATGGTAGGGAATTTATTGGGGATGGAGTGTTATACAGGCAGACAGATATCGCGTGCCATCCTACTTCAGTCTCTGTAGACGATCCATCAGCCTTCGGTGTCAAGCTGAGAGAAATACAACGCATTTACGACCAGGTGAGGAAACATTTGAACGTTGCCCACCAGCGTAATGAAAAGTATTACAATCTCAGAAAAAGGCATGTAGAGCTGAAAGTGGGACAGATAGTTTACAAACGCACGTTCTACCTGTCCAACAAGGCCAAGAATTTTACTTCTAAGCTAGCCCCTAAGTTCCTTAAATGTGTGGTGACTGCTAAACGATCCCCTTTAGTATATAGGCTGTCAGATCTGGACGGTAAGGATCTTGGGGAGTACCATATCAAGGACATCCTGAAGTATCAGGAGGAGCAGTCTCCAATACCTAACGTAACTACATAGCACTGTTTCTCTAGTTTATTAAACCAGTGCTATGTGATCATTATGTAAGACTATTTTAATCTTTTGTTTGTATTTCTATATGTGTACGTGACTTTAAATTGTCACGTTGTAGTTTCTTCTATGCACCACACCGAGCGTTTTTCTCTCATTCGCTCCTCAGTACTCTACAATATCCTGAGAGCTTGGGTAGTGTTAGGGTATCGGCAGTGAGTAAAGGGAGCATTCGTTTTCTATGAAGGGCATTAGACTCTAGTTACTTAGCCTAACCGGTATACGAGTCAGTGTCTAGTTAGGTACATAGGAGGATCTTTCTTTGGTATTGTAATGGTCGTAGTCAGCTGGTGTTTGAAGGACCTAGCTGGTTGTCTTTGTTTATTAGTCAATACTTTTCTGTTTTCTTTATTGTGTATTTCCAGCGTGTCATATCCGCAGGAAATACTATTAAAGGGGGGGTGGTTGTAGCATTTATTTTCTATAGATGCAGTATTCAGGATGTGAAAGCAGCTTAATCGAGTTATCTTTTTTTAATCGGTTGTCAGTGGTGACATTTCTGCTGTCAGAATGACAGGATGTCATAAGTTCGTGGACGAATCGTTTTCGGATTTAAAGGAACAGGTTTTGTTAAGATTTTTGGTGAAAGACGGGACTTTGACCGAGACCTGCTTTGGGGTAGTTGGAGGTCCTTGGGCTTTTGGCTCTGAGACTGTGCCGCGAATCAGTTTTTCGCTCAAGTGCGATTATTTGTTGCCTCGCATGGCCTAGCGGGCTGTGATTGGGTTGCTGCATTGCATCTTACTACATTTTACCCAGAAAACTGGTGAGTTGTTCTTTATTGTTGCAAAGCGGGTTGATTTTTGTCTGTCTATACACATAATCAGCATCTTAATTTGTCGTTTACTTGTCATAACAGGGTTTTTTACTACGGGGAAAAGCGGCCCGTCCGCGGTTAGCAAAAACCACACCCAATGACACGTGGACTACATGAGCGAGGTGTTTTAAGAGGGACCAGCCGCCTCCACGTGGCATTCTCGGGCTGTGCTGCTCTCCGCTTACTCAAGGCCTGTAATTGTCACCCTATTACAGTGTAGTTAGCTGCTTACCCGTGTTACCTGCTCACGCGGCAGTGGTCTATTTAGTAGCTTTAGTACCTAAACACTGACTATACTTCTGTGTACATGTGATATTTGTGTCTATCAGTGAATAAGCTCTCTGTGTGTCTCTGTTTATCTCTGTGTTATATAAATATATGTGTGTACACCCTACCTGACTGTTTTCGTCAGAGCCCTGGCCTACCCTTGCACGCACACTGGAATGTCTGTAGTAAGGCGCCCTGGGAAAGAGTTCTCTGCATAGCTACCTCGCGCTAGTTGGTGAGTAACACCGATCATCACTGTGTTATAACCTGCCCTGTTGGGAGTCACGGGACATCCTTCCTGAGGGCTTACCCTGGGCTCTCAACCATAGGCTGTTGGGCGTTACGTGAGGTTTTTTAGTCGGTAAGAGTCCGGCATAGCATCCTACGAGGATTTTCCCTCACATCAAAAAAAAAAACAGACACAAGACAGCTTACTCTTAGCAAGTAAAACATAAATATTTAGTGTGGTTTTACTGTGTTGAGTTACAATAAAACTCTACCCGAAGTGCGAATCTAAGTCAAGTCGAGTGAGACTCAAACAGTTCCCTGTTGTAGCTAAGTAAATTTTCTTTTATAGACGAACAGGCTACGAGTATCTAGGTCGGGCCAATTTAGCGTTGCGCCAAATCCTGTGAGTCCTTTGGGACAATCTTCTACCCGATACCACATGTTCGGAATTTTCCTTCGTCTGAGAATATATTTTACTTGTATTGAGAGCTGTTAGAGAGGATTCGAAGCCAACAAAACGACGATATTTTGTATGTTGTGTATATAAATAAAAATCAATTACCCAATGAAATGAATTGATGAAAATGTAAATCTGTTGATATTTGTAGACATATACAGGGTGTAACATTCAGAAAGGTCATTCACAGACTTGCCCATAGTCTGTAAATATAAGAAATACAAAGATTTGTTCTTAGGAACCATGTCATCGATTTTAGATAAAATAAGAACTGCATGTTAAGATTTAAAAAAAATATCTTGCACAGTACGGGTATGGAATCCGGTCGTTTTAAAAAATAAAATTTACATTATTTCTAATTGAATATCGATTGCTAGCTATTTGATTATTGTGGCCGGCCGATGCAAAATGCAATATTACGATCATTACTGAAACGAGTTGAACGTTGCATAGAACAAAAAAAATGGTTTCACTTCAAATATGTACTTAAGTACCTACTTAATTAAATTAAAAACATGAAATACAATGCATTCTGTTTATTTTAGATATCATGTTTCACAGTAACATTTACTTCTTATGATGTACACAATCATCGACTGCCTCTGTGGCGCAGTGTGGTCGTGGGTTCGATTCCCACCGGAGACAAATATTTGTGTGACCCATAAATGTTTGTCTCAAGAGTCTGGGTGTTTCTATGTATAATATGTATGTACTTAAAAAGTATATAAGTATTAATATCCGTGGTCTGATACCCATAACACAAGCAGGTTATTCCTAGCTTACTTTGGGATCAGATAGCGTTGTGTGAAATGTCCGTGAATATTTATTAATTTTATTATTATTTTACAATCGATATTCAAATAGAAAGAAATTACGTTTTATTGTGAAAACGACCGGGTTCGATTCCCGATCTGGGCTAGAGATTTTTTCAAATCTAAGTATTCAGTTCATGTTTTCATGACATGGTTCCTAAGAAAAGATCTTTGTTTGCTTATATTTACAGACTTGCACATACTGACCGCTCCGAATGTTACACCCTGTATATAGCAGTCGAGGTGTAAACAAACAACCGTTCCGAATGACGTCAATTCAATATGAATGGAATTAGCACACGCAAGAATGAGAACACTATCGATACTTGCTTTAGCTGTGTTGCAAATCAAACAGCATAGTATGCACATGGATCTGTGTTCACGTACGGTACGGTACGGCCTTACCAAGATTGTTTAGGGGCAAGGCAGCATCATTTGGTAAGTGGCGCCTTGCTGACTAACGAACGAGAACACGAGGAGACGGAAACTAAATATTTGAGGGCAGAATATTGTTGTTCTCTAAAACTCGAAACAAAACTTAGTACTAAACCGTCTGTCCAGCTTAATTCAGTAAAGCCAAACAACCTCCCAAAATGAATTTGCATCACAAAACGTATGACTCCCCACTACTCTCGCTGTATCTCTACCTATTTATGGAGTCAGTTGTATGTCATGTATGTCAGGAGTATGGAGAGAACTTGACCAATGATCTACTAAATATAATCTGTCAGAAACCATTGATGATATCATCGAATTAAATGTCAAACCGTTACTAGTGTTCCAAAGATTTTTGTCCGGATAAAGTAAAAACCGGCAAAGTGCGAGTCGGACTCGCGCACAGAGAGATCCGTACCAAAAAATGGCAAATAGTCACGTTTGTTACATGGGAGTCCCTTTAATTCACCCCCCCCCCCCCTTTTTTAATTTTAGTATTTTGTTGTCATAGTGGCAACAGAAATACATCATCTGTAAATATTTCAGCTCTCTAGCTATCACTGTTCCTGAGATACTGCCTCGTGACGCACAGACGGACATTGAAGTCTCATGAATAGGGTACCGTTTTTACCCTTTGGGTACGGACACAATCTGGATCAGTACCTACGAGTACCTAACCAGAATGAAGCAGGGACCGGATATCGTATCGTAGCGTACGTGTAGGTTTCTACAAAATTCAGGAGGACTTTCTAAACAAAAAAAGAAAGATGGATGTTCAAAGTCAACTCCGGACAAAGTCAAAGGGGACAGCAGGCATATCTAACGTGCTAATGTAATAAATACAACGTGTGGTTAGACGAAGTTTCTGAATAAATACGCATGTTTGATTAATTAGTTAGATCACTACAGCCTCGTGACTAGAGTCGTAAAAGGATAAGTTACACTTCAGCAAATTTGGTATAATTGAATCTATGATGGTAAGGATTAAACCTTTTCGAAACGAAACCCAACCTCATCTCGTTGAACTTTTTAAAAGGGATCAATAGTTGAAATAGAACCCTGGGGCATTGCTTTGTTTTAACCTATAAAATAACGTTATATTGCCGCTATAACAAAAATACTAAAAGTAGAAAAATAGTTAGTATACATATATGTAATAGTTAGTAGTTAAGGGAGCTCCCATACAATATAGTAATTTTTTGCCGTTTTTGGGACGGAACCCTCTCTGCGTGAATCTGACTCGAACTTGATCAGTATTTTTTGCTGTTTGCTCGTACGTTTTTACGGTTGTACGAAATTAGGCAGCTAGGATATGATAAAACCTTATAACATAGGAATTAAAACAAATTTAAACAAAATAAGCGTATAAAATTCTATGGCATAATTACTATTACATAAGAGTTTATCTTATTTTTACGTGTGAAATTTCCCACGCATGTTATTTATAACATCCCTTTTATGCAACGAAGGTTTATAATAAATTAGTTCTCGTCGCTAAAGATATTGTACGTTTGACACTGTATATCTACGCGCTAGATATTATTAATGACGAACATGATCTGATATTCCAACTTACTTCACGTTTTTTTAGTGTGGAAATCTCTCATGGGTGTTATCTCTCTCTCTCTTACTCTTAAGCGACAGGATTCCAGGATTACCGACAGCACTTACTTTACTCTAATATCAGTCTTAGTTCATCGTCTTAAGGTATTATTCAAAAAGTAAAACAAAAAAATTATTAGAAAAATATAACTCATTGTTTGTGCCATGCTGTCATACTTGCCTCCCATCTTGTTGGAGTAGCCACCCATCTTGCCAGCGACACGTGCTGACGCGCCGCCCGCCATGATTAGCAAAATTACACTGGTCCCCATCGTGTCACCTAGAATAAATAATTTCATTAAATGTGGCAAAGTTCATCGTCCTAGCTGTGTAAGGCTGTTGTACTGACGGGATCAGGTAGAGTAAATGATACCACGATAGCTGATGGTAAACTGTCCTTTATTGGTATCGGTTAGTGGTTAAATACAGTAAGTAGTACGTACACGTATAAGGGTGAGTGTACACACACTGCACCTCCTCCGTAAATTAAAAAAAAAAGAGAAAAAAAATGTTTACTGTTAGTAAACTAATAAGTTTTGCAAAAAGCTTATTATAAAAATGTAAAACTAGAATTACAATGATACTTGAGTAAATATGGCTAAATACGATTAAGTATACAAAAAAAAATACGTAGGTACTTATAAAGCTCCAGTCGTCGTGAACCTATGTAATAAACAATTTTGTCCTATTTTTGTGAACAATGTCGTGTTTTCCTTTTACTAAAATTTTTACATTGCACCCTAAATCTTGTATGACCTTGTAAGGACCTAAATAGATGTCCTGCGTTTTATCATTATTTGGGTTTCTTAACAAAATTAAATCATTAGGTTCATATGAAACCTGTCTTATATTTCTATCGTAAACACTTTTTCTAGATATTTTACTATTACACAAATTCTCACGTGCATCCTTTTGACTCAACTGTAACCTATATTTGAGTTCTTTTGGATAGTCTTCAAAGCTGTACAAAGGATCGACCGTTTTACTGAGATTACTTGGCAAGTTACAACATTTTCCAAAAACTAATTCGTGAGGCGTATACTTAGTTTCGGAATGCACAGTATTATTATATGCAAAGCACCAGAATGGCAACCATGAGCTCCACGATTGTTTGTGATTTTCTGAATAAATACGAAGATATGCTCCCATGGTCTTATGGGTATTCTCCAACGCACCAATGCTCTCATGATGGTACGCTGTCGACTTTAGGTGATTAATCTTTAAAAGTTTACATACCTCCTGCATGGTGCTCGATATGAACTCGGTGCCTCGATCCGTAACTATCTCCTTCGGGATACCATACCTTAATACAAACTGCTCTACAAATGCTCGCGCCACACTACTAGTTTCTTTCGAAACCAAGGGGTATGCCTCGACGAACTTCGTTAATTCGCACTGAAGTGTTAAAATATACCTGTAGTTGCTGTAGTCTGTACTTATAGGACCTACTATGTCTAGAAATACTTTTTCAAAGGCAGCTGTGGCAGTACTAGTGATTTCCATTGGTTGTTTTGTACGTAAACAGTATTTTTGTTTTTGACATTTAGAACATTTTGAAACATATTCCTTTATATCAGCTTCCATAGAAGACCAGTAATAATATTTTTTTATGTTATTTAACATTCGTCTGATACCGACGTGGCCACTAGTCGGCAGCAAATGAAAGTCATTCAAAATAACTCGTACATCGTGTACATTTTCTATTTTTTGAACATCTTTTATCACACATAGACGAGGGATTACTATAGTTCGTTGTCCGGACATAACTATAGGTGCGCACTTAATTGCTTGTGTTAACTCTTTTATTTGCCTCGTTTCTAAATACACATAATTCCTTTATATTATTATTATCACACAGCAAACTCAGATCCCTCACTAACTCGGCTCGCGTAGGTAATGATCGGATATCTGGGTTCACGTACATTATCGATTTCGAAGGTGCATGAATAAATGACCTATAATATTCTAGACATACTCCTAATTTAGTTAATTTGGTAATATTCCGCCTATTAGTCATACTAATTTCAGTCATATTATTAGGTTTTTTCAGAAGCTCAACGATTTTCGGGTGATCAATCCTAGAATCAAATGAGCGCTGAGAAGTTTGTGACTTATCATCAGAGTTTTTATTTTCTTGTTCCTGTAGTAGACGCCTTTGCGCTCTTGTCATAACATTCATAACTTGTTTATTCATTTCGCTCAGCTGATCTGATGTTAACTTGATACGTGATAGCGCGTCCGCCACCACGTTATCACTACCTTTAATATATTCTATAGTATAGTCGTATTCCTCGAGTAATAATCTAAACTTAAGGAGCCTACTAGATGGATCTCTCATTTTAAATAAGTAAACCAGAGGTCGATGATCGGTTTTTATCAGGAAGTGCCTACCAAAAAGATATGGGCGAAAGTATTTCACACTCCAAACGATCGCTAGAAGTTCTTTTTCGATCGTGGGATAATTTAATTCGGCTTTATTTAAACCTCTGCTTGCGTATGCAATGGGACGTCCGTCATTATTGCAAAGTATCGACCCAATAGCCGTGCCTGACGCATCGGTCTGTAAAATAAATTTATTACCTGGCGAGAAATCGGGATATTGTAGAATCGGGGGCTGTGTTAACGCATTTTTCAAATACTTAAATGAGTTTTCACAATGTTCATCCCAATCAAAGTTTTGATTTTTACGTAGCAATTTATTTAGCGGAATAGTTATGTTGGCAAAGTTTTGAACAAATTTTCTATAGTAATTTGCGAATGCCACAAAGCGACGTACCTCGTCCGTGTTTGTGGGTCGCGGATAATTCTTAATGACGTTAACTTTTGTGGGGTCGGGTAAAATACCTTTATCTGAAACTAAATGTCCAAGATACAGAATTTCTTTCAACAAAAATTTACATTTACTAGGATTCAACTTGAGGTTAACTTTTCGTAATCTGGTAAAAACATCCATTAAATTTATGTTGTGGGCTTCCAAATTCCTTCCAAATACAACAAGATCATCTTGGTACACAAAACATTGCTCATAATTTAATCCAGACATAGCCAAAGAAATCATTCTCGCGAATTGGGGTGCACTTGTCTTCAACCCTACTGGTAAGCGTTTCATTTGATACTGGTTTGAGTTAGTTGTGAAAGCTGTATACTGCCTAGATTCAGGACAAATATTCAATTGATAGAATCCTTGATAAAGATCTAAATGAGAAAAATAAACTGAACCCGCCAAAGCATCTAAAATTTCACAAATGTTAGGTAAAGGGAATTTATCACACTGTAATTTTTCATTCACTTTCCGATAATCTACTACAACTCTCCATTTTTTTTGACCTGACCTATCTTGTTTTTTTGGTACTAACAACAGCGGACTCGACCACTCGCTACATGTCTCTTCAATGACGTCATCAGCTAACATTTTTTTAATTTGTTTTTCTATTTCAGATTTTTGGGTTTCAGGTAATCGATACGGTTTTACATAGACTGGACTGCTACCTGGCTTTATGGGTATCGCCTGTTCGTAAAGATTGGTTACCGATATTTATCACCTTCAATATAAAAAATATCTGGAAACTTGGCACAAATGCTTTCAATTGAATCCCTCTCTTCATTATTTAGATATGACAACTCGAGCTCCTTAAATAATTTTTAACCCTTATTGAATTAATGTTCGGTTTAGAAAAATTACAGATATCGTAGTTCTCTAAATTATAAACATCGAAACTGACATTACTAACCACTACTTCCTCGTCTCTAGTATTTAAAATTTTTATTGGGACTTTTCCCTTACACGGCCTTACTATCGTGCTAGCCAAGAATACACCATGACTCAATTCTTGTGAACCTATCACAAAATCTGATTTTCTACATGTTTGAACCAAAAATATTGCTTCTGTCCTAGCTGCAACTGTAAAACAATTTGATGAAGGTTGTTTCCTATCACAAAAGGGTATAGTTATCGTTTCATTTTGCCAGTTGGTTAATTGCAAAGTGCTCAATTCATAGTCTATTCGCGCCTTGCCTTTACTTAAAAAGTCCTGACCTAAAATACCATTTGCTTCACACGGTAGAGTATCAAATATATAGAATTTATGTCTCAAAATGTGCTGATTGTACTTTAAATTCAAATAAACATAACCATTGGATATCACTTTTCCACCAATACCATTTATGGAAAGGTTCTCTTTATGGATAGGAACATGTACACTATTTATAAAATCTTGCCTTACAGCAGAAATTGATGCGCCTGTGTCTATAAGCCATGAACATTGAAGGTTATTCAAAGTAAACAAAACATTATTTAAATTACAACAATTAGCTGCACAAAGAAAGTTATGCACGAAAAAAATGATTCATGTTACCGATTTCGTTATCGTCTCGATTACAAGGTTGATTGCGATCGCCATCGTTTTGATCTGACGGCTCATTGTCATTGGGGGAAATTACGCTGACATTTTGACCATTCCCATTATATCCACCGCGAGGATACCTACCGCGAAAGTATCCCCTACCGCCCCGGTGCTGGCCATTGCCCCGAGGTTGATTTTGGAGTGATGTTGCACCACCTACGCGTTCATTATTATAATAAAAATTGAACCTACCTCTATATCTGGGAAATCCGCGATGATGGCCGGTCATACCTCGACTCTGTCTTCCTCTCCTCATCAGCAAGGCTGGCGGTCCATCTGAAGTGGAGGGTGTCTCCGACAACTTCTCGTCCTTGGCTGCTCTAATAGCATCTTTCAAGGAGCTGTAATTACGGGCTGCAATTATGGTGCTTAGCCTAGTGTCTGACAAACCATCACAGAATTGTTTAATTGCCATTTTTTCGTTAAGAGGGCATAACACGTTATAGTGAGTTTCATTTCCATCAGCCTGTGATATTGTCAATTTCGTGAATAAGTTTTCTAGTTCATTTCCGAACTTATCTATAGATTTGTGGTTCTGTGTGCACTTTAGCAGTTGAGACTGCAAGGAAGTGAAGGAATGTTTTGTTAGTAAATGGGTACGCATGTCCTTGACAAGATCATTGGCTGAGTTATAAGTACCAGACATGCGCAATTTTGCGTTTTCGGACAGACGGGTCTTTAATACAAAATTTATGAGTAATTTATTACCGGCATCATCCAATGATGATGAGTACATATCAATGCCATCAATCAACCGTTTTACAGTATTTTCAGATCCGTCCAAAATCGGCAAAAGTGACACAGCGGTCTTAAAATCAAACTTTTCCATGATTACAGTTTCAGAAGGTTCTTTACGTAGACATAAATTAACGATCTCCTCGTATGATTTTTTTATAGCTAAATGATAACCTTGAATAGATTTTATTTCAGCGGCCGAAAATTGTTCCGCTTCAATTAAGACATTTATCTTCTTTTCAAGATCATAAAACTGACTTATAATTTGTAACGCCTCATTATACTTTGTCTCGACTGTTTTTCCCTTATAGCGCTCTTGGCCCTTCTTTATCAAATAACTTCGTATATCTTTTAATGCAGTGCGTATCCCCTCTACATCTTTAATTACATTTGTAGCCATTTTGGCTGTCAAAAGGAGTCATGTTCGGCACAGTCATAGTTCCGTATACATGTAAAAAAAAAACACCTAGCAATACAATTACAAATCTTATTAGTTACGCAATAGAATGTAAACAAATAGAAATATACTTCATACCTATACACTCACGAAACAAAGTTCAAGGTCCAATGTTCATTGCGCAGGTACCTAAAGACTAACACACACGATGACAAAACAACACTTCACTTTTCACTCCGCGATTCATAATTTTTTTTGTTTATTAATTATTATTATAATTTTTTATTTTTCCGGGACTCTATTTAGAATTCCACGACGACGGGACGACAATATTACAGGCAACCGTTGTGATTTCTATTTCACCTATTCTTCTGCTGTCTCAGTGCTTGGGACCTCAAAACGAACGCGATCAAACCCACGAGGTCTGTGATAACGCCGCGAAACTCGCTTTCTATTTGCGAGGTCTACTCCAGATCTTTCTAGCTCTCGATGGATTTGCCTCTTGTGACATCTTTTGTAGAGGTGATAGCAACCGGTCAAGGCCAACAACGCGAAAACCAACAAGATAATTAACAAAATGATGTTAGTGGTACATGAAATTGTAGTTGTTCCACTTGTGCACTATTTGCTCCAGCTGCAGCATTTTGGGCGACAATCACTTCCTCATGCTGTGGTTTAGAGTTGCACATTTTTATTCAGTTCTAACGCGAACACACTTAACTTGACAACAGTGACGATGAGCAACGTACCGATATCCATGATTCTATTGCTCAAGACCACCCACATCAATTGTCCAAGACCACACACATCGCGTTGTCGTTGAGTGCAAACAGATATTTCAAATCAGCAAATTTAAGTAACGCGCGCGCATCACATTACTGTCACGGTCGCCATGTACTGACGGGATCAGGTAGAGTAAATGATACCACGATAGCTGATGGTAAACTGTCCTTTATTGGTATCGGTTAGTGGTTAAATACAGTAAGTAGTACGTACACGTATAAGGGTGAGTGTACACACACTGCACTGTAAGGAGTTGGAGACTGTGCCAATATTTAATATTATGTGCAGAATAAATATAGTACAGAAAATGTAAAGCAGTCACGAGCTTCCAGAGTTAAAATGAAGTCGCTTTCGCTCTCTGTACTCAACGGATTTTAATACAGTTTTCAGAAATTGATAAAGGTCAAGAATACGTTTATATGTAAAATACAAACATATTACAGTACAGAATAGCCGAACTGTAACGTAAAGGAATTCGCGAGGATCACCTAGTTACAATGATCTTGACAGGGTCGCCCTGTAAGAATTGATTTCAAAAAAATCCTTCTAATTTGCTATGGTTATTTCATTAGTGTTTTTAATTCCGTAGATAAACAAAATCGAGCGAAAATATATTTAAAGATTTTTTGAGAAAATTTATTTCATATAGGACCATTTTATTCTGTTTACTTTTCTCTACAGCTGTCCGTACTATTTGCTTTGTACATAGTACTCAAAACAAGTACGTAGTACAGGCAGGATACTTCTATACTAATATTATAAAGAGGAAAGATTTGTTTTTTGTTTGTTTGTTTGTTTATTTGTAACGAATAGGCTCCGGAACTACTGGACCGATTTGAAAAATTCTTTCACTGTTGGGAAGCTACACTCTTTGCGGTGAACATAGGCTATATTTTATTCCCATATTCCCACGGGAACGGAAACTACGCGGGTGAAACCGCGTGACGTCCGCTAATATATTATAAAGAGGAAAGATTTGATCGGCTCCGAACCTACTGAACCGATTTAAAAATTTAAAGCTACACTATCCCCGATGAACATAGGCTATATTTTATTTCCGTATTTCTACGGAAAAGGGAGTAATGCGGGTGAAACCGCGTTACGTCCGCTAGTATAGAATACCCGGGATTGCCATACCGGCTCGTACTTAAATAACAAAAGTCGGCCATTACTATTCAACGCGACAACTCAGCTAGCGTTATGGACATTATTACACTTGGTATTGTTTGGGGCGGGTTATTAAATAATTACTATGAGATGTAATATAGATTTGGTATGTATTAATCAAATTGTTTGTGACTGCTCGTAATTTAATGTCCTACACACTGATAAGGTACAGTCAGACTTAATTATATCAGTCTCATCTCATCAATCAGAATATCAATCAGTAAGTATCAGTATGACGGGCCTAAAAAGGCAACATTGTATGTTTCATTATATGAAACATACAATTCATATAATTTGAAATACAGAACATACAAAGCATACCAAACATTTTACGTTTCATAATATGAAACATACAAAGTTGCCTTTTTAGGCCCTCAGGCCATCATACTTTTGAAAAGATTCTACCCCATTTTTTAACCAACTTCAAAAAAGGAGGAGGTTACTCAATCCGACCGTATATATATTTTTTTATTATTTTTATGTTTGTTCGCGCAGAACTCCGTCGTTTATGGACCGATTTGAAATTTTTTTTTCATTCGAAAATAGATACTCCCACCTCCCCAAAATAGATGGCATCCTGGAGAAATCGAAGGTAACTTTAAAAAATTGTAGGGGCATCTAGGGCATTTGTACTTTTTTTATTATAGGCTTTAAAGTAGTACAACTTAATGAAGGTCTGGAGTCGATCTGATGATAGAACCGAAGGATCCACTCCACCTAACCTCACCCCACCCCACCTCACACCAATTCACCTCACCACACCCCACTTTACCTCACTCCACCCTACACACCTCAGCCCACCCCACCTCAGCCTACTTCACTTCATATACATAGGTACACATTATGCAAACGCTCACGTGTACACGTTGGTATATGAAGTGCGAGATACACGAACGTGGCCGAGCGTGGCCGAAGGTAGCCGAGAGTGTTGTTTATTTTCGTGACAGAATTTCTGGATTCGGTCTCCACGCTCAAGGCCCGCGATAGAAGCTATGCAATAGCTTAAAATGGCAAAAAAGAAACCGACTTCAAACAAAACTAAAAACTGAAAAATAAAATTTACTTAGCACAAAGTTAGTATATTCTGGTTTATCAGATATCATTAAATATAAGACTGAAGTCGGTGCCAATAATTATGACTATGAGAGAGATTAATAATGCCTACCTAAGCCTACATAGTTTTACTTGGCACCGATTTCTGTATTATATTTCATGATATCTGATAAATCAGAATATACTAACTTTGTGCTAAGTAAATTATATTTTTCAGTTTTTGGTTTTGTTTGAAGTCGGTTTCTTTTTTGTAAAAATTTTTTTTTTAACATCTTTGTCGCATCTATACTTTTTTTATTAATAAATATTTGTGGGCATTCACACACAACATCATCTAGCTGAAATTAAGCTAATATAAGCTTGTGCTATGGGATCTAGACGACTGGTATACATACTTATATATTTCTAAATACAAAGATATTATACATAGAAAACACCCAAACTCCGAAACAAACATTTGCGGATTACACAAATACTTGGTCCGACTCAGGATCGAACCTAGGACCTCCAGCGCCGCATGCGATATCACTACCGACTACGCCACAGAGGCATTTACTTATTTATAAAACGCGTACCGCTGCTGCATCAAAATCATGTGTTATCTCACCTTGTAACATTCTCTGGACTCAACAAACGAATCTCAGAAACTGTGCTAGCTATCGTACTGAAATTTTTAACAGATGTAATTCTGTTGCCGGTATAACAAGAAATACTAAAATCAGAAAAATAATAATACTACCCGTTCGCTCTAACTTTGCCGTTTGCGTAGAGGCGTATACCCCATAGATTTAGAATTTTTCGCTACTCTCAATAGATATACAAAGCGTGCGAGCGAGACCTCATTATCCATAGCACTTAGCTCGAGAGGAAAAGAGAAAGCAAATTGTGTACTCATATTTCAGTATTTTGAATCGCTGAGCCCGCTGGGATCCTATGGCGGCTCTATGTTATTCATAATATCCAGTAATCTGTAGTGATCTTACGATTAAAATAGAAAATTTTATATTTTCAACAATATTGTCGTGTTTAGTGTATGAATAGGATATTACAAAACGCAATTATACGAAGAAAGACTCGTTTAACAGGTCATTTGTGAGTTCGTTCATTCCATTTTTGACGTACATATTTTGCCAAATTGGATGTAAAATTTCACTGAAAGTCCAACTCATAACGTAGATTATGCATTTCCCTTCATACATAACACAATATTTAATGTGTAAATGCATTTTTGGAGGATATATAAGGCAGAAATAGAAAGGGCTGTTTACAGTAAAATAGTCATGGGTAGGTATCGATAAGGATGTCGATAGTTCATTATAGTGGCATTGCTGCAAACAAACTTATCTGGATTTAATTTACTATAAATATGATTGATTTTTACTCGAACTGTGTTATTTAATCTTTTTTTAGGGTTTTGTGCCTATTTTAATATAATATTTCCAAAATTTGTGATCCATTTTGAGTTGAATTTTTATAATTTTACTTCACTTAAGGTACTAAACGCCACACCGGGATGTTTGCTGTGCAAGGCGCAGATTAGCCTCTGCGTCGAATACTGTTCTCACCTTTGGGATGACTGTGCGAGGTACTTACTGGACGCGCTTGGCGCTATGCAGAGACGTGTTATCCGATTTCAATTATAGGTTGTCCTAAGATGACGGTAAGGCTCGAGCCGTTAGCGCAGCAAAGAACCATAGCGTCCTTGGCTGCCTTCTACTGAATGTATCACGGCGAATGTTCTGAAGAGCTCTTCAACTTGATCCCACCATCTCCCTTCCGATTTCGAACAACACGTCGGGCAGAGGTGCCACTCATATATAGCGGAGAGAATCTTCGCCAGAACTGAGCGTTTCAAAAGATCGTTCCTCTTTCGAACTACAAAATCCTGGAACGACCTGCCCGCACATGTGTTTCCCTCATTTTACAATCCCGGGTTCTACAAGCGGAGCGTGAAGAGGCACATCATAGGGCCGCCAACTTGAGGACTACTCTCAGAAGTCTTGTGTGCTTGTAAGCATGACCCCCATTCGCTAGATGCGCCACGGCTTTCCATTAGTTTCCATCAGTGGCTACGTCAATTTGGCGAGGTTAATATATTTAAAAAAATCTACGGGTAATATCTTTTATTGTTACTAGGGTTCAATAATAAATGAGTTTCTAGGTTTAGTATTACGATAAGAGTTGGATTTTTAGTAAAATTTCAAATTCAATTGGCAAAATATATATGTACGGCAACAATGCAATGTACGATGCCATAAATTACATGTTTAAAGTGTATTTTCACATTCACACACTGAATCAAAATTCGTAAAATCACTACAGAATTTCTAATATTACGAGTTACCCCATATAATCCCATTTTTACTTTTTCATAGTCGATTACATTCAAATTAACAATTTATTCCCCAAAACAAAAAGTTGGAGATGAAACTTCTAAGCACTTTGTGTGCTTAGAAGTTTCATTTCCATTCCATCCATTTATACAGATACTTTTATCGATAATATAGGTGTGACCATTCAACAACACTATTTAACCCACACATAGATCTTTCATTTTTGGTCTCGTCTTCAGTTTGACACTGTTCATCTTGTACATTCTAAATCTATGGTATACCCGAATTGTTAATTACACGAAGTAAATTGACAGCAGCCAATGTCACTTTGTCATAGAAAATAAGCAACATTGTATTAAGAAGTGAAACTAGTCGCTGTCAACCACTTCGTCTAATTAAAAATTTGACTTTAGTATGGAGCCGAGCGGCAAAGTTAGAGCGAACGATCAGTAACTAAGAAGTTCAACTACCTATAAAAAATTAAATTAAAAATTTAAAAAACCCCCGACTCACAAAAAAAGGACAATAAAAAACCTGTAAAAAGTAAAAAAATAACTATTATATTATGACCTATCTACCCTAAGTATTGAACCTGTATTATTATTATAGGTAGCTATATTATTTACGTATTCATATTTTTAACTAACAGTTGGTCTCGTCGGGGGGACCGCTCCATACCTAAACAGAGACAGACGTACGGTTAGGTTATGATTAGGTGAGCGTGAGCGGTCCCCGACGCGACGAGACAAACTGTTAGTTAAAAATATGAATAGGTAAATAATACAGCTACCTATAATAATAATACAGGTTCAATACTTAGGGTAGATAGGTCATAATATAATAGTTTTTTTTTTACTTTTTACAGGTTTTTTATTGTTCTTTTTTTGTGAGTCGGGGGTTTTTTAAATTTTTAATTTATTTTTTGGTTTTTATAGGGGTTTTTAATGTTAACAATGACGAATAGTCTATCAACCATTATTCAGAGCTAATGCGAATTGCGCGGAGTGTGGTTACAGAATTAGCAATACATTCCACTCCTCATATCTTTCGAATGGCTTAACCGATTTTCATAAAACTTGCGGTATCGTGATGTTTATGATATGACCTTTCATTTCCTTTGATACCCAACACGGGTATATTTAAACACATTAAATTTTTCATCACCACTTTCACCCCTCATAGCTTTGAAATGGCTTAACCGATTTTTATAAAACATAGCTAAGAACACTCTCCCCTAACCCATCTTTCAAACAAAAGAAACAGAATCAAAATCGGTTCATCCGTTTGGGAGCTACGATGCCACAGACAGACTTACACACATACACACACACACACACACACACACACACGTCAAACTTATAACACCCCATACGGGTTAAAAACAAACGTGATTATTATCCGCTTTTCTGGTACGGAACACTCTGTGCGCGAGTCCGACTCGCACTTGGCCAATTTTTTATTATTGGTTTGTGATGCCAAAGCCAATAATTTTAGGAAATATGAGTTCAAAATCACAAATTCATGAATCACTCAATCTATCACTGACACATGGGCGCACGATCTGTCAAACACGCCATGTTACCGGATGTTTGATGGCTGAATCGTGATGTAAATGTGAAAACCCATCATAAATGTAATTTGACGTGTATTTTATAAACAGATACTGATAAATCCAGTATTCGACGCGCTATGTCTGTATAGGATTACATATTTTTTTATATTCAGCTCGCCAAATTGACATCGCCACCAGCCTGATGGAAAGCCGTGGCGCATCTAGCGATTGGGGGCCACTTCTGACAGTGGTTCCAAGTTGGCGGACCTGTGATGTGCCTCTTCACGCTCCTCTTAAAGAACCCGGGATAGTAAGATGAGGGAAACACGTGTGCGGGCAGGTCGTTCCACGTTTTTATAGTTCGACAGAATAACGATCTAAATTATTGTTCATTTATTACAAACCTTTGACAGTTAATCTAAACTAATAATAGAAAGAGTAAATATTTGATTGTCTGTTTGCATTGAATAGGCTCCGAAACTATTAAACCGATTTGTAAAATTCTTTTACTGTTGGGAAGGCTATAATTATTCTATTACCGTATTCCCACGGGAACTGAAAATACCCGGAAAAACCGCGTCACATCCGCAAGTAAATAAATATTTTGGTATCTATATATATAAAAATCAATGCCACTTTTCGTTGTAATTTTATAACTCAAGAACGGGCTCACCTATCCAAACCAAATGTTTAGGCTTTGTTCGGACTATTTAGTAGATGGTTTATGTGAAGTTTGCACAAAATCGGTCGAGCGGTTCTTCATTTATCGCGCTAACGAAGTTGCGCGTGTCAGCTAGTTATTTATAAATGTTTGTCTCAAGAGTCTGGGTGTTTCTATGTATAATATCTATGTATTTAAAAAAATATATAAGTATTAATGTCCGTGGTCTGATACCCATAGCACAATCAGGTTATTCCTAGCTTACTTTGGGATCAGATAGCGTTGTGTGAAATGTCCGTGAATATTTATTTATTTATAACCAGTAGTTTCTGAGATCCTAGCACAAATAAGCTCTTTAGCTTTATAATATATTGTGAGCGAACCTTCAAAGATAGACAAATTAGGTTATTGTGACCGAACCTTAAAAGATAGACATAATGCTCTCGCAGACGTTTTTTAGGCATTTTAAAGAGAAACAATTTTGTGTACTCAAGCTTTACGCAACTTTAAACATTAAGGGCCGGCGCCCATTATCGGCATCGGCAAGGAAAAGGGTTTTTTGGTGGCAAATAGCAATATACTATAATACAATGGCAATAAAGTAGAAATGTCCGTGATATGTGGTCGTAATAACAAAAATACCGCTTCGGTATGCTTGAGGCTGCTGTATCGGCAGCCTTTAGAATGCTTCGGGATGCTTCGGCATCCTTCGGTACGCCGCCGGCGCCGAGGCGAGGGGAGGCATCCGCCATTTGCATCAAAGGTTGTTCACCCAAAATCTTCTTGATTGATTAGATTTCTCTTCTTCTTCAGCAAGAGTTGCTATGAACACTAGATCCCAGTCCACCATATTAAATACAATTCAGACAACTAGCTTGTAATAACTCTGAGACTGTTATGACGAGAAATACGATATTGAGACGCTTCGGCAAGCTACAGGACGGTGCGGCATCCTTAAGGACGCCTCGTCATCCCTAAGAACGTTGCAGCATGCCAAAGCATAATTGACGATAGTGTGCGCTTGCATGTAGGATGCTGAAGGATCCTTTTCCTTGCCGATGCCGATAATGGGCGCCGGCCCTTACGCAGCGTACACCTAAAGCTCCGAGAAGGAATAGATTTTTCACGTTTTCGAAACATTTTTCTCCTATATGTCTTAGCGTAATGTTATATCCTGGGACATCCTTCCGAGGGCTTACCCGGGGCTCCCAACCATGGGCTGTTGAGTTACGTTACGTGAGGTTTTTTTAGTCGATAGGAGTCCGGCATAGCATCCATGAGGATTTTCCCTCACGTTAAAAAAAAGCGTAATATTTTAAAGCCCATCTGTCTAGCCACCCCCAATAAATAAAATATCAAACTATCCTGAGATCCTAGTGTTCAAAGAAACAAAAAAACTCTTCAGCTTTATAATAATAGTATGGATGGATGGATATGGATAAAACTAAATGTTGTATACCACCGTACATATTACCAACATAAAAGTGATATACAATGCTAATACTCAGCGTGATTTGTATTTCTGTAAGATTTGACTGCCTTCTGACAGCAATAAAAACATTTATTGATTATATTCCTTTATAACTTATCACAACAGACAGAGTAGATTTTAGCCGTTAGAAATATTAAATCGGCAATGTAAATATTTGTTGGCCGATTGATAAAAAAAAACATTTTGGTATTGTCAGCGTCAATAACAAAGAGGCGACTATCTTATTCAAATTGATCCATGCAAATCACAGAGCAATGCAAATGAGATACATTTGAGTAAAAATCATATCAGAAGGAAAACATTGATTTTGCCATTGAGTTAGCATTTATTAGGGATCCGTACCTAACTCAAAAGGGTAATACGGAACCCTTGTAGGATGACGTTGTTGTCAATTCGCCTGTCTGTCAAGACCCTGCACCTCGACACGTAAAGGTATCGGGATGATATTACAATCATTTGCAATACCTCCTTTCAGAACCCACATTCGATTTACAATCCCTTTTAGACATCGGAAAACAACACAAAATATTAAAAAAAGGTGTTCATTTTCAACTGAAAACTGCAGGATCTATAAAATAATTCATGTTTAAAGTGTGCATAGTGCGTACCATATTTTTAGGGTTTCGTAGCCAAATGGCAAAAACGGAACCCTTATAGATTCGTCATGTCTGTCTGTCTGTCCGTCCTTGTGTCACAGCCATTTTTCTCCGAAACTATAAGACCTATGCTATTGAAACTTGGTAATTAGATGTATTCTGTAAACCGCATTAAGATTCTTATATAAAACTAGAAAAAAAGTAGTTTATTTTGGGGGTCCCCATACCCAGAACTGAAACTCAATTTTTTTTTTTCATCAAACCCATACGTCTATATCTATCTATAGATAGGTCTTTAAAAATGCTATTGAGGTTCCTCACATCATTTTTTTCTTAAATTAATAGTCTGCGCAAGGGACACTTCCAAAGTGGAAAAATGAGTGTCCCCCCCCCTCTAACTTCTCAACTAAGAAAATGATAAATCTAAAAAAAATATATGATTTGAAAAAATATATGATTTGATGACATTGAAAAAATATATGATTTGATGACATTGCCATAAAAACTGCCAACGAAAATTGGTTTGAACGAGATAGAGCCGGTAGTTTTTATTTAATACGTCATACATACATACATATGGTCACGCCTTTATCCCCGAAGGGGAAGGCAGAGGCATATAATATGCCCACATTTCACCTTTGTATAATTTGTCCCACGTAATAGGTGGTGAGCCGTATTGCCGTGTTTAAATGGACAGGCGCAGGTTGTGACTGCCTGCTGTTGAAATAAAGCCTTCAACTTAGCTTAACGACTGCCATTTTACTGGCAACCGGGACCAACGGCTTAACGTGCCTTCCGAAGCACGGAAACGCTCTAATAAATGTCACAAAGTGATGACATGGATGGTCACCCATCCATGGACCGGCCATAGTGAAAGTTGCTTACTGCAGTGATCGTTTACAGAACACTGAGTCCGCGGGGCCACGAGCGCTTCTTGTGTGTTTTTTTTAGAGGTAACTTACGGTTAACTTTGAAATGGAATAAAACGAAGGTGATGGTTTTTATTGATATGAAAATGACTTTATTCAAAAGAAAATCTTTTGGCATTATAATTTAAATATGGTTTCTGGCATATAACCGCCACGGCTGGCTCGGACGTAGTCTAATCTAGAGGTCCAATTTTCGATGACTTTCCCAACATTTGTGGCCGTATATCGGCAATAACGCCCCGAATGTTGTCCTCCAAGTGGTCAATCGTTTCGGGCTTATCGGCGTAGACGAGCGACTTCACATATCTCCACAGAAAATAGTCAAATGGCGTTAAATCGCACGATCCTGGAGGCCAATCCTCGGGTCCAAAACGTGAAACCATGCGGTAATTAAACGTTTTCTTCAATAAATCAATTGTGGCACAGCTATGTGACATGTTGCGCCGTCTTGTTGAAACCACTACTCCTGCACATCATGGTTGTTCAATTGTTGAACGAAAAAGTCAGTAATCATCGCTCTATAGCAGTCACGATTGACTGTAACGTTCTGGTCAGCATCGTTTCTAAAGAAGTACGCATCAATTATTCCACCAGCCCATAAAGCACACAACACAGTCAGTTTTTCTGGATGTAACGGTGTCTTAACATACACTTGAGGATTATCATCACCCCAAATACGACAGTTTTGTTTATTGACGTATCCATTCAACCAAAAGTGAGTTGCATCGCTAAACAAAATTCGCTTATGAAAATCACGATACGTATTTCGGACAGAATCATGATTTTCAAAATAAATTTGCACAATTTGGAAGCATCGTTCAGGCGTCAGTCTATTCATGTTAAAATGCTAAACCAAACTAAACATAATTCACTTTACAGCTGACAAAAATACCGCCAGTTATAACAGTTATGCCAACTTAAAGTTCTATACCTCTAAAAAAAACACCCGTTATAACTATTTAGATACTGACTGAACCTGCGTAGTGTTATTTTCATAATATACAAAAGCTATAAGAGTAACTTACGGATCATGATGGCCATCTTGTAAACGAAGAAAAAAACCGGCGCGGCCGCTCGATCGATCGATTTACATTGAAATTGGTACCGCTAAACGCTCTTCTTCATAACATCTTGCAGTGCCTGCGAACAATAGCAATGATTTAATGATACTAATTTGTATAAACAAGGATCTTTCAAGGCTAGTCTTCAGCGTAGTGGCCATTTCATGAAGAATATTTTATTAGCTTGGGTTGTAATTTGGAAATCATTCACAAAGGAATAATAAATATTCACGGACATTTCACACAACTTTATGTACTTTTTAAATACATACATCTCATACATAGAAACAACCAGACTCTTGAGACAAACATTTATGGATCACACAAGTATTTGTCCCCGGTGGGAATCGAACCCACGACCTCCAGTGCCGCAGGTGGTATCACTACCGACTGCGCCACAGAGGCAGTCAGGAATGTTTGAAGAGATTAAGAAATGCTACCTTGGTGGTAGCATTTCTCAATAGTTAATGCAAATATGTTTCTGCTGCTTCTCCGAATTCCTGCATCGCGTATCCGACTCAGCATACTTTGAGTGGAACGTTCACCCGCCAGATGGGCCGACGAACAAGAAAAGGTCGCAGACTGGGACTGGATGTGTGACATAAATAAATAAATATTCACGGACATTTCACACAACGCTATCTGATCCCAAAGTATGCTAGGAATGACCTGCTTGTGTTTAATACTTATATACTTTTAAATAAATACATATTTTTTTAAATTTATAATAATTTATTTAATCATCAGTAGTTTGTACATGGCATACATAGTTGTCGTGTGTAATTAAATGCTTTAAAGGTCCGCAGAATAGAAAATTATCGTTCGATACTCTTCCCTAAACTAGACAGTAATTCTGTCTGTATCTTAGAGAAGAAACTTACATACTTATCATACATAGAAACACCCAGACTCTTGAGACTAACATAGGGTCACACAAATTTTTGTCTCCGGTGAGAATCAAACCCACGACCGACCCGATCCTCAGTCGCACATTTCGACTTCTAGACCTACGAAGCAGGCACATAAATCGGGAAAAGCCTACTTTCAGCAGTGGACTGCCACAGGCTAATTTGATTGATTGTATCCGACTGTCCACGACAGAGTTCCGAAGGATACAGTAAGTACTTTAGACACTAGTTATGGACCCAGCGTGTTTGAAGGACAAATTTCATTTTTAAGGCCATAATGACTGGCTTAGCAGTGTTGAGTGGAATTCTTTGATCTCGGGCTAGTTGTCGCCTTAGCAAATGGTGCTGAGTTATAGTTCCACCACATGTGTCTCTCCCTAAAGTAGGATAAAAATGAATAATATCATGTTGGCTTACGAGAAGGAGTGGTGTTTCGAGGATTTCCATCTAGAGTTCTCCTGGCCTTCCGATAGCAGTAAGTTCAGAAGGAATACAGGAATTTTCTTTTTAGTTCAATTTATATAATACTAGCTGACCCGCGCAACTTCGTTTGCGACACATAAGAGAGAGTATTACCTGTTCCCGTCGCATTTACTCCCGTCACGTTGCGTTTACTCCCGTAGTGTCTCGTCGTTAATATTCAATACTACGTGAGAGAGAGAGAGAGAGAGAGAGAGAAAGGTTTGTCGTCGCGTGTATTCCTGTCGCATTATTTTTAAGAACAATTTCGTTTATAAAAGAAGTATCCCGTGGTATTATTGTAGAAAAAAAATTATTGCCATTAAAATGGTTATTGTGCACCAACCGAAAGACATGTGACATGTGAAGACACGTGTCTATCTAAAGTTCTAATAAAATTGCGCGAAAGCATGTGCTATCGCGCAATTCTTTTTATAACTTTTTAAGAGAAACAATTGTATAGTAGGTACATAATTTTTACATAACTATAAATATTTACGCAGCACACGCAACGAAGCTCTCAAAAGGAATAACTTTTCCAACGTTTTTGAAACATTTACTATTACTGCTTCGCTCCTATTCCTCTCATAGTCATATTGTCACGGACTTCAGTATTATATTTAATGATATCTGATAAATCAGAATATACTAACTTTGTGCTAAGTAAATTTTATTTTTCAGTTTTTAGTTTTGTTTGAAGTCGGTTTCTTTTTCGTTAATTTTTTTTTTCACTATTTTTAGTGTCGTGTGGACTGAAAATCTATCTATCTAGGTGTAAAGTTCTCGACAGTACAAATTAATCAAGCCCAAACACAAAGTAACTGCTGTAGGTATATCGTTAGGGAATTCTCTCTACTGTCTTTCGTCTCCATCATCAGATCGACTCCAGACCTTCATTAAGTTTTTTTTTACGTGAGAGAATATCCTCATGGATTTTATGCCGAACCCTTACCGACTAAAAAACCTCACGTAACTCCCAACAGCCTATGGTTGTGAACCCCGGGTAAGCCCTCGGAAGGATGTCCCAGGACTCCCAACAGACCTACGGCCGCCTCTGCAGCCTCGCCCAGGGGGCGGTTCAGGTGCTAACCCGTGTCTTTGGGGGGTTTCGGGTGTGATCCCGCTTCTAAGGGGGGGCTTGCGTGAGTAAAAAAAAACTACAAACGCCCTAGATGCCCCTACAATTTTTAAAAGATCCTTTCTATTTCTCCAGGATGCCATAATCAGATCCTGACTTCCTTAAAATGGGACCACCTTGGGAGTATCTATTTTCGAACGAAAAAAAAAATTCAAATCGGTCCATAAACGACGGAGTTCTGCGCGAACAAATATAAAAAAAATATAAATAAACGGTTGAATTGAGTAACCTCCTCCTTTTTTGAAGTCGGTTAAATAATATTATCTAGTCACGCAGCACACGCAACGAAGCTCTCAAAAGGAATAACTTTTCACCCGTTTTTGAAACATTTACTATTACTGCTCCGCTCCTATTCGTTGTAGCGTGATGTTATATAGCCTATGACACTCCACAATAACAAACTTTCTATTGGTGAAGGAAATTTTTAAATCGGTTTGGTAGATCCTAAGAGTACCCCTTACAATTTAACAAATATACAAACCACAAACTTTACTTCTTTAAAAATTTACTTAGCACAAAGTTAGTATATTCTGATTTATCAGATATCATTAAATATAATACTGAAATCGGTGCCCAGTAAAACTATGTAGGCTTAGGTAGACATTATTAATCTCTCTCATAGTCATTTTGGCACCGACTTTAGTGTTATATATAATGATATCTGATAAATCAGAATATACTTACCTTGGTGCTAAGTAAATTTTATTTTTCCGTTTTTAGTTTTGTTTGAAGTCGGTTTCTTTTTTGTTAATTTTTTTTTTCACTATTTTTAGTGTCGTGTGGACTGAAAATCTATCTATCTAGGTGTAAAGTTCTCGACAGTACAAGTTAATCAAACCCAAACACAAAGTAACTGCTGTATATCGTTAGGTAATTCTCTCTACTGTCTTTCGTCTCCATCATCAAATCGACTCCAGACCTTCATTAAGTTGTACTACTTTAAAGCCCTTTTTTTTTTTTTGTTTAACGTGAGGGAAAATCCTCATGGATGCTATGCCGGACTCCTACCGACTAAAAAACCTCACGTCACGCCCAACAGCCTGTGGTTGGGAGCCCCGGGGAAGCCCTCGGAAGGATGTCCCAGAACTCCCAACAGACCCACGGCCGCCACTGCGGCCTCGCCCAGGGGGTGGTTCGGGTGCTATCCCGCGTCTTTGGGGGGTTTCGGGTGTGATCCCGCTTCTAAGGGGGGGCGTGTGTGAATTGCTCACGTCACGCTGCCGTCTTGGGCCTGCTTCTGTAAGGACGGTGAGCCGCCCTCTCACCGTCCTCAGACCCCCGGTCATGGTGGCCGATAGTCTTCGGCGAAGACACGTCGGCGGCGCCCAGGCCGCCGACTGCGGAACTCGGGTGGGAGAGTTCTCTCCCGTACCCGTCCCGCCGCCTCCTTCACGAGCATGACCTGCTCGCAGAAGGAGGCGGCGCAGTCCCACTTACTCCCGCTGGAGAGCATGGCTCGCACCATGGTCTCGAGCGAGAGAGTGTCCACGTCCAGACCCACTACGAGGTCCTGGCGCTGTTGCGACTTTAAAGCCCTTAATAAAAAAATTTACAAACGCCCTATAATTTTTAAAAGTTCCCTTCGATTTCTCCAGGATGCCATAATCAGATCCTGGCTTCCTTAAATGGGACCTTGGGAGTATCTATTTTCGAACGAAAATAGTAATTTCAAATCGGTCCATAAACGACGGAGTTCTGCGCGAACAAACATAAAAAAAAAACAAAAAAATGGTTGAATTGAGTAACCTCCTCCTTGTTTTAAGTCGGTTAAATAATATTAGTCACGCAGCACAAGCAACGAAGCTCTCAAAAGGAATTACTTTTACCCCGTTATTGAAACATTTACTATTACTGCTCCGCTCCTATACGTTGTAGCGTGATGTTATATAGCCTACTAGCTGACCCGCGCAACTTCGTATGCGTGATAAATGAAGAACCGCTCTACCGATTTTGTGCAAACTTCACATAAACCATCTACTAAATAGTCCGAACAAAGCCTAAAAATTTGGTTTGGATAGGTGAGCCCGTTCTAGAGTTATAAAATTACAACGAAAAGTGGCATTGATTTTTATATATATAGATGACACTCCACAATACCACTGTATACTGTAGTTTGACTCGGCCGGATTTTAGAAATAAATGCCTACAGCCGCGCGGTACGTAAGCATGCGATAGGGCTGCCCACCTACAGCATTTTAATAATATGTGCCTACTTTGACTTTCTATTTAGTATTGCGATTGTAAATATGTACATACATACATTCATATAGTCACGCCTTTATCCCTGAAGGTGTAGGCAGAGGCATAGTACACGCCCACATTTTACCTCATAGTTTTACGTACGCGTAATAGATAGTGAGCCTAATGCAGTTGATTTTTTTCAATCCGCCCACAAGGCCTTCAATTTGTATTAAGGATTGTTGTTTTACTGACAACCGGCTTTCATTTCGATTAAATATGTACCTTTTTTATTTAAACAAAAAAAAAATTTTGTGAGTAATAATATAATATCCCCGCAACGGCTGGCGGCGCGGGGCGGCGGCGTGGCGGCGCAGCGCCCGTTATCTACTAACGATTGAGTGAAACGGGTGTAGAAATTTTAAAACGAGTAAGCGGCGTAGACAATAATAATCGGCTCATCACATGTTTCGTCAGTGATAGAATCACGGAATTCTAGTCTTTATAATCATTGCGTTTAATTTTTGATTTACAAAATTAAAACTATTTTTCGATTTGAAAGTACTAGTCAGTCTCTAGTACACTAGTACTTTTCGTACATTGTCAAGTTGTGTTAAACTTTGGAAGTTCATATTTGTCTCTATGCGTGTAATAAAAATCAAAGGTAACAAAAATGCTGTCAATTTTTTTTTTATTCACGGACATTTCACACAACGCTATCTGATCCCAAAGTAAGCTAGGAATAACCTGCTTGTGTTATGGGTATCAGACCACGGATATTAATACTAATATACTTTTTAAATACATACATATTATACATAGAAACAACCAGACTCTTGAGACAAACATTTATGGGTCACACAAATATTTGTCTCGGGAGGGAATCGAATCCACGACCTCCAGCGCCGCAGGCGGTATTAATACCGACCGCGCCACAGAGGCAGTCATACAGTGCTAAGTGTACTGTAACATCGGTCATCCACAAAGAAATGAATACTCTTGAAACATACCTAAATCATTGCTCTCAATTAAATAACTACGAACTGACAACGGAACTAAATGTACTACCTACACGTACTAGAGTTCTGAACTAGTTTTTTTTTTGGATATTGTACTATATTGGATCGCACCGTTCACTGACTGAGCAAGCACAAGTCTAGTTTTAAACACAAACATACCTACTTCATGTAACTACCTAGTTCACTCGTGTCAATCACTTTGTTTAACTTTAGTCAACTAGTAGTATAGTACCAATTAGTACTTAAGTAAAATCAATTTATAGTCTTACCTTTCGGAGTTTCCAGGTAATCTAAAAAAACGTTATCTCTGGGTGCGTTATTGACGAATTCATGCAACCAAAACAAGCACAATAGACTCTAGTTGTCATATTAAATATTTTTAGTAAATAAAACACGCGCGGTTACTATTTAAAAAACGACACACCGTCCATTCGTCTACTGGGCACAATCGCGACTGCTGTCGCTGCTTGCGTGCTGAAAGGCCTGCCGAAAACGAGAATCGTAGGTATAGCTTGCGCTTCGCCCGTTTGTAGGGAGCTACAATACTGGTTAAACAACATATTTATACTGTGCCTCGACACTGTTTCCGTTACCGGTAACGATTAGGTATTTATTATTTTTCTTTAAATATTAAAAAATACACACACAATTGTTCAAGTTTTCATTTCTGTCGGCACTCCCGAAGTGTAGTGAATTTTTACACAGTTTCAAGTTGGTCAGCTCCGTGCTTCCATCGATCGGTAACTCTTTTGTTTCAGGCTCTCAAGGAAGTGAAATGTAGAAATAAACTTTATTTCCATGTCTCAAAAGTCTGTTTCTGAAATTTGTGAAAATTCACAAATTTCATGTAAAGGCACTACTTAAATATTCTTTGTATTTAAGTTAATGAGCACTAAGTAGGTACATAGAACATGAGTTTACTATGTACCTACTTAATGTGTGACACCCATAGCACTGTATACTGTAGTTTGACTCGGCCGGATATTAGAAATAAATGCCTACAGCCGCGCGGTACGTAAGCATGCGATAGGGCTGCCCACGTACATCATTTTAATAATATGTGCCTACTTTGACTTTCTATTTAGTATTGCGATTGTAAATATGTACATACATACATTCATATAGTCACGCCTTTATCCCTGAAGGTGTAGGCAGAGGCATAGTATACGCCCACATTTTACCTTATAGTTTTACGTACGCGTAATAGATAGTGAGTCTAATGCAGTTGATTTTTTTCAATCCGCCCACAAGGCCTTCAATTTGTATTAAGGATTGTTGTTTTACTGACAACCGGTTTTCATTTCAAGTAAATATGTACCTTTTTTATTTAAACAAAAAAAAATACTTTGTGAGTAATAATATAATATCCACGCAACGGCTGGCGGCGCGGGGTGGCGGCGTGGCGGCGCAGCGCCCGTTATCTACTAACGATTGAGTGAGACGGGTGTAGAAATTTGAAAACGAGTTAGCGGCGTAGACAATAATAATCGGCTCATCACATGTTTCGTCAGTGATAGATTCACGGAATTCTAGTCTATATATATTCATTCTATCATTTTTTTTTCTATTCATTCTATCATTGCGTTAAATTTTTGATTTACAAAATTAAAACTATTTTTCGATTTGAAAGTACTAGTCAGTCTCTAGTACACTAGTACTTTTCGTACATTGTCAAGTTGTGTTAAACTTTGGAAGTTCATATTTGTCTCTATGCGTGTAATAAAAATCAAAGGTAACAAAAATGCTTTAAATATTTTTTTTTATAAATAAATAAATATTCACGGACATTTCACACAACGCTATCTGATCCCAAAGTAAGCTAGGAATAACCTGCTTGTATTATGGGTATCAGACCACGGATATTAATACTAATACACTTTTTAAATACATACATATTATACATAGAAACAACCAGACTCTTGAGACAAACATTTATGGGTCACACAAATATTTGTCTCGGGTGGGAATCGAACCCACGACCTCCAGCGCCGCAGGCGGTATCAATACCGACCGCGCCACAGAGGCAGTCATACGGTGCTAAGTGTACTGTAACATCGGTCATCCACAAAGAAATGAATATTCTTGAAACATACCTAAATCATTGCTGTCAATTAAATAACTACGAACTAACAACGGAACTAAATGTACTACCTACACGTACTAGAGTTCTAAACTAGTTTTTTTTTGGATATTGTACCATATTGGATCGCACCGTTCACTGACTGAGCAAGCACAAGTCTAGTTTTAAACACAAACATACCTACTTCATGTAACTACCTAGTTCACTCGTGTCAATCACTTTGTTTAACTTTAGTCAACTAGTAGTATAGTACCAATTAGTACGTAAGTAAAATCAATTTATAGACCTTTCGGAGTTTTAAATTGATTATACTTAAGTACTAATTTTTTATACCTTTCGGAGTTTCCAGGTAATCTAAAAACGTTATCTCTGGGTGCGTTATTAACGAATTAATGCAACCAAAACAAGCACAATAGACTCTAGTTGTATTTTTAGTAAATAAAACACGCGCGGTTACTATTTAAAAAAACAACACACCGTCCATTCGTCTACTCGGCACAATCGCGACTGCGGACGCTGCTTGCGTGCTGAAAGGCCTGCCGAAAACGAGAATCGTAGGTATAGCTTGCGTTTCGTCCGTTTGTAGGGAGCTACAATACTGGTTAAACAACATATATTTATACTGTGACAATACCGTAGCTTTCTATAGGTGAAAGAATTTTTAAAATCGGGTTAGTAGATCCCGAGATTACCCCTTACAATTTAACAAATATACAAACACACTAACTTTATCTCTTTATAATATTAGTATAGATATAGACTAGCTGACCCGCGCAACTTCGTTTGCGTCACATGGGAGTGAGAAAGAGAGAAGTGTGGTATAAATATTTAGTGATGTAATGTTTCCCGTCGCATTTACTCCGTCGCTTATGTTCATTAGGGCTGACCCGCACAGCTTCGTTTGCGTCACATGAGAGTGAGAAGGAGAGACGCGTGGTATTAATATGTAAAGTGATATAATGTTTCCCGTCGCATTTACTTCCGCCCGTCCTTTTTTGGTACGGATCCGACTCGCACTTGACCGGTTTTATCGTTCACTTGACTGGCTACCACTGCAGACCACGATTACTGCCGTCGTCGCCTCGCTCATATTTTAAAACTTATTAAGAGGGTTATTGTAAGCGAACCGTAAAAGATAGGCATATGCTGCTTAGGACTTTCTTTTATAACTTTTTAAGAGGAACAATTTTGTAATACACTATTTTTACGTAACTTTAACCATTTACGCAGTGTACGCAATGGAAGCTCTGAAAAGAAAGAAATTTTCTCCGTTCTCAAAACATTTTTCATGGCTGCTCCGCCCCTATTCGCCTTAGCGTGATGTTATATAGCCTATAGCCATCCTCAATAGATGGACTATCAAACTGTAAAAGAATTTCCGAAATCCAACCAGTAGTTCCTGAGATCCTAGCGTTCAAACAAACGAACAAACAAACAAACAAACTCTTCAGCTTTATAATATTAGTATGGATATAGATAACTACAAATAATCAGAACTTGTATAACAAGTACAAGTCCACTATGAATACATTATTACTCTACCAATATTAGATTAAGCTGAATTACAATTTATTTCATGTTATCAAGCAATATGAGTATTGGAAGGATTACAGAACTGAATATAAAAAAAAGTTTATCCTTTTCTCGTTTATTTTTCTTTCACAAAGAGAATTGTTCCCGTGTTATCGAACACATGTTTCATCAGTTGCAAGTAAAGTATAGTATTACCGGTATGTATACACCGGTATGTTTACCTGAAATCTTAGTAGGTTTACCTTCACACGTTCCATTATAGATCATTTTATGATCAGCAAAGTCTAACACGCGCCGGAGAATGTCACATTACTGCCGAAATAATTAAGAAGGATTACCTATTTAGCGTGAAATGTATTACACGCCACGCTTATTTTGTGGGTCACCTGATGAAATTTTAACAGCAGAATGCGGTGACTGATTTTTGCCCTATCTATACAGGTCTAAATGTCTATCTCTACGAATTGGGAACTCTGATTAGATCGGCATTGTACGTTTTTAAATAAGATAGAACCAAAAATACGAATTGAGGAAACGCTCGCAATACGTTCATTTAGAAAACCGAATGGGTAGTGATTTTTTAACACGCTTTTATTACCTTCACTTGTAACTATGTAATGTAAGAAAATCTTGTAATGTTTATTTGACCCACTTCCCATCCTTCGATCAGGCTGAAATTTTGCACACGCTCTGAGTTCTGATTACAATACATGAGTAGCTAAAGAACGTCATTACAAATCCAATATGGCGGCCTCCCCAAAATGGCGGACTGGCTGTTTGAAATCCACCCCCATGATATGGGTATCAAATGAAAGGGTTTGCTGTCAGGAGTACGAAAAAAAGTCACGCGACTTAAATCCAACATGGCGGATATCCAAGATGGCGGCCTGGCTAATTGAAATGCACCCCCATGATATGGGTATTAAATGAAAGGGTTTGCTGAATGGGATACGAAAACAATAATCACGTGACCTAAATCCAAGCGTGTTTTTTAGTTTTTTAAACTCTTATAATTATTTGCATTAATTGTAAGTGTATTACATTCATACATAATTATGATCACGCCTTTGTCCCTGAAGGCAAGGGCAGAGGCAAATTATATGCCCACATTACATTTTTTTAGATTTGTCCCACTTAGATTTGTCATTTGTCCCACAATAGGTGCGCACGCGCAGGTTGTGACTGCCTGCTGTTATATTTTTTCAAGCAGCCTAAGAGGACTTCAACTTAGCTTAACGACTGCCATTATACTGATAACCGGGACTAACGGCTTAACATGCCTTCCGGAGCACGGAAACGCTCAAATATATGTCACAAAGTGGTCTCATGGATGGTAACCCATTCAAGGACTGGCCATAGTGAAAGTTGCTTACTGCAGTGATCGTTTACTGAACACTGAGTCCGCGGGGCCACGAGCGCTTCCGAGTAAGTAAGTTTCAATAAATAAAAAACATCTAGCCCTGTGGGCTCAACAGGCTCAAGTGGAATAATAAAGGATAGAGGTATTTGAATATTGTTTAGGATTCGACTTTAACTTTTCACTTCTTAAAGTTGTTCGAAGTTGTGAAGGGTAGCGCGTGGAATGTTACATGTTACGTTTAACATTGGTCGTATCTACCTGCTTTTAAACTTTGTTTTTTTTTGTTGTTTGCTATAAAATACAGTAAGATCGTTTTGAATATTTCTGTCTGTTATATTTATATATTTTACCACAGATTATAGAACTGCAGGAAGATGACATTGACCGAACAAGAGAATTGAATATTTACTGCGTAGACTCTTTAAAAAATTATAATTACATATCTACCTACATTAAAAGATTTCAATTCATTGTTTCCTTTTAATTTATTTAAACGAGAACGGAAAGGACCAAAAACCACAATTTTACATCTCTTTATGAAATAGACAATCTATGCGTTCAAAGTCGCGCAGGACAGCTAGTTTATAGTACTAATAATAAGAAGAAAGATTCGATTGTTTGTCTGTACGCATAGAACAGGTTCCAAAGCTACTGAACAGATAGGATGCGACACTGTCCCTGGGTTACATTGGCTACATTTTATTCCCGTATTCCCACGGGAACGGAAACTACGGGGGTGAAACCGGGTGACATCAGCTAGCTTATAATATAGGTAAGTATTGGATAGCTTTGACGCTCTGTTTAACTATGATTTCAATAAACGTGTAACTTATTTTACCAATGAAAACTGTAGAACGCAATTACAAATATTAATTGAAAGTTTATTTACTTATTGCTGTTGAAGTCTTTCCAACCTTCAACTTTGATAAGAAGGAATACCTTAAATAACAGCTTACAGTTTACTTAATCCTTTAAGAGGATTTAAACTCGACGAACTGTTTGATCAGCAGTTCTCAAAGTATGTGTGATTCGATCCACCAGTGGGTTTTGAACAAATATTTATAAAAGTTTAAAACAAATTCGCTAGAATGCTCACTAAAGCGCTCACGTATATCCTTCCCTAGAATGCTTATACAAGTGAATGCTCAAGTCTATCAGCACCATTGCATCAACTTCTCGAACCAATTAGATATTATTGAAATACCTATACCCTTCTAATCCCCACGTGCCCGTTCAGCGCATAAGGTTAATTGATTTTGGCTGTATCTAAATATATATAACTCAATGGTGACTGGCTGACTGACATAGTGATCTATCAACGCACAGCCCAAACCACTGGACGGATCGGGCTGAAATTTGGCATGCAGGTAGATATTAGGACGTAGGTATCCGCTAAGAAAGGATTTTGATAAATTCTACCCCCAAGGGGGATAAAATACGGGAAGTGGGAACGGGAACAAATTTTGCGCGGGCGAAGCTGTGGGCATCAGCTAGTTATTCTCATAATTATCTCTTCATAATTCAACATCTATTAGTACGCAGAAAGGACCTGAGCTACTGGATTTTATTCATATCGCCACAAAATAATAGTATATTACTTATAAGTATGTACTGTCGTATCGCTCTGAAAAACTTCCAGAAAACCTTTATCCGCGTTTGCTCTCATTCACCTAATTAAACGTGGTCGTTAATCATTCCGAACCCATTCTGTTTTCTAAATGACCGCATTGCGAGCGCTTCCTCAATTCGTATCTTTGATTCCACCCTATCTGCCTTCATTGCCCGCATAATCAGAATTTCCAATTCGAGGAGATAGGCATGTATAGGTGGGAAAAACAAAATCAGTCACCGCAATTTGCTGCTGTAATTTCATTAGGTGACCCACAAAATTAGTGTGGCGTGTTATACGTTTCACGCTATAATTATATTTATTTACTACAGAGATATTACAGAGATAGGTATAGGGCGGCCCTGAACGAGAACATAATACAAAGTATAAGAGCTATCTCTTCCAGAAAATCTTGATCTGGAGAAAAATATGTTTAGATGGGTCGGATTGTAGCAACTTTGGGAATCACTGGTTTAGACATTGTAAAATACAGTGGATTTATTGTAATAAGCTGCTGTAGTTTAGCTTTAAACTAACATGGAACTGTAGCTCTCTTGGAGATAAATGACACTAGTTGCATGCTACTGATTGTGAATAACTCTTAAAGTTGACACTCGACAACTGGGGTCTCTGATTTTCTTAAAGAACAGTTGATTTTTGAGTATTCAGATTCTATAACAGATTATGTCGCCAAGTTCGACTTAAATTTTATAAGGTTAAAGTCTGGTTTAGATGTTATATAATACTAATACTATCTATGTTATGTACTTCTCATGTAAGCGGACGCAGTGGTAGTGGGTAAGGCGACTTTCTTCTAGAGCTCCAGGTGGGAATGGTTCGATTCTATGGATAATAGATTCTCTTACGTTATGTAAGAGAATCTATTATCCATAGAATCGAACCATTTTCCACGATAATCTAGACAAATAAAATGTTTAATGTTATTTTTGAACTATCGCGGTTTTTAACACTCCTACGTATAGAAATCGAGCTTCACGCGAGTAACTAAGTGGTAGTCCACAAAGATCCATGATAGTATTTTTAATGGATTTTAGTAGACAAAGAGTAAGCGACCACGGGCGCTGCAACGTGTCCGAAACGTCGGTGAATGTAAGTAAAACGTATTTCGCGTGAAGTCCCGAATTCTATAAAGTATGAATATAACGAATTATTTTTTAAGATCACACAATTTATTTTCCGACCTCAGCATGGTTAACAGTCACTTACGCGCAAAAAAATGTGGTATAGCCACCTCTACGATTAGTTATAACTAATTCGTTATACTTATTATCACTTAGATACTTACTCTACTCTACAAAAAGTCTTCCTCGGTAGTCTTGGCGTTGAGCAGGAATAACTTGCGCATCCTGGTTAGGGCACTTACTGGGCATTGTGGGTTAAACAAACACGTGTACAATCTGGGAATTAGTGACACACGACCGTGTAGGCTGTGTCTGGATGCCGATGAAACACCTGTGGACATCCTGACAGAATGCCCAGCCTTGATGCGTAGTCGCAGTTTTCTACTTGGAGGCCACATATTGGATCCAAATGAGATCAAAAGAATCGGGGCTATGAAGATACTGAACTTCCTGGAATTTGCAGGACTCAGCCAAGAACTTTAAGCAGTGGCGAACACAATAGATCAGTAATGGTCGCAGTGAGACTTGCTTTAAAGACTAGAAAAGCCACTCTCCCTCGAACAATAATGATAGATAAGTACTTACTCTATGTTGCTTTTATAGCTCTAGATCTGATTCCCTGAACTAGATACTAGTGAAATTGTATCCCGTAGCTATCTACGGGGTACAATTGGTGCTAATGTAGTCTTATCTATTTAAAAATTAAAGTTCCATTTTAGTGTTATTTAATGATTGTCATTCATGAATATGTCCATAATCCTAAATGTCTTTTTGTGCATTTTACGGACGCTCCCCTTAACACTATAAAAGTTCTTCTTATTACAACCTTAATAAAACAAAAAGGTTATATCCAACTGCGACCTTCTATTTCTCACTAGATTGCAATATCGTGCACATACGCACACCGCACCGTGACACGTAGCTTACTTAGCTAATAAAAAAAGATAAAAGGAACTTTCCACTCTCCCGCGCTTTAAGGTTGAACCCGTCAAACATTGACAATAACTTTGCAAAGGATTTCTTTTTTAATATCGAAAAAAAGACCAACAGATTTTTCTATATAGTCTGTACAGGAGAAATAAGAAAATTCACCCATTGTTATTGTACTTTCATTTTTAATACGCTTTTATTAGGTAGTCGTGTATGTAACTAACAATGTAATGGAATCTACGGAACCTAATTTAACCATCTTCAAAGGATCGTAGCGTCATGAAAATTGGCAGATGTATGTAGTTCTGATGACAATACAATAATATAGTACTGTCAAACTGATATGATGATGGAGCCGGAAGATAGGTACTGAAAACAAGTGGAATCTAAGGCAGCTAATTTAACCAGCTTCCAAGGATCGTAGGGTCATGAAAATTGGCAGCTGTATGTAGTTCTGATGATAATACAATAATATCGTACTGTCAAACTGATATGATGATGGAGCCGGAAGATAGGCACTGAAACTTCGATGGAAAAAGTGGAATCTAAGGTAGCTAATTTAAACAGCTTCCAAGGATCGTAGCGTCATGAAAATTGGCAGATGTATGTAGTTCTGATGACAATACAATAATATAGTACTGTCAAACTGATATGATGATGGAGCCGGAAGATAGGTACTGAAAACAAGTGGAAACTAAGGTAGCTAATTTAACCAGCTTCCAAGGATCGTAGGTTCATGAAAATTGGCAGCTGTATGTAAATAAATAAATAAATATTCACGGACATTTCACACAACGCTATCTGATCCCAAAGTAAGCTAGGAATAACCTGCTTGTGTTATGGGTATCAGACAACGGATATTAATACTTATATACTTTTTAAATACATACATATTATACATAGAAACACCCAGACTCTTGAGACAAACATTTATGGGTCACACAAATATTTGCCTCTGGTGGGAATCGAACCCACGACCTCCAGCGCCGCAGGCGGTATTACTACCGACTGCACCACAGAGGCAGTCGAATGTAGTTCTGATGACAATACAATAATATAATACTGTCAAACTGATAGGATGATGGAGCCGGAAGATAGTTTCTGAAAACAAGTGGAATCTAAGGTAGCTAATTTAACCAGCTTCCAAGGATCGTAGGGTCATGAAAATTGGCAGCTGTATGTAGTTCTGATGACAATACAATAATATGGTACTGTCAAACTGATATGATGATGGAGCCGGAAGATAGGCACTGAAACTTCGATGGAAAAAGTGGAATCTAAGGTAGCTAATTTAACCAGCTTCCAAGGATCGTAGCGTCATGAAAATTGGCAGCTGTATGTAGTTCTGATGACAATACAATAATATGGTACTGTCAAACTGATCTGATGATGGAGCCGGAAGATATGCACTGGAACTTCATGATGGAATATCGTATTATATCTGTTTTTGGATTCGTCAGTAAAGTCTTGTAATGAACTTTGACCAGGCTTAGGTTTCAGGGTTATAACAAACCTTTTTTTAATTGACTTGTAACACTATGCAATGGAATTTCAGGTAACTAATATAATCATCTTTCAAGGATCGTAGAGTCATGAAAATTGGCAGATGTTTGTAGTTCTGATAAAAATACAATAATATAGTGCTGTCAAACTGATCTGATGATGGAGTCGTAAGATATGAACTGTAACTTCATGATTGAACATCGTATCATAGCTGTGTTTGGATTTGTAAGAAAAGTCTTGTAATGAACTTTGACCACGATTAGGGTATAAGGTCAAAACAAACCTGTTATATATTGAAGTTAATATTGAGTGTAAATATTGACATAGGTACCTGCATAAAATGTATATGTATTAGAGTAGTAATGAAATATTTTCACATTAGTCGAACTCAGACAAAACACCATGTAATACAAAAATCCCTACTAATATTATAAATGCGAAAGTAACTCTGTCTGTCTGTCTGTTACGTTATCACGCCTAAACCACTAAACCAATTTTGATGAAATTTGTATTAAACATAGTTTAAGTTTAAGGGAAGGACATAGGCTACTTTTTAACTGACTGCGCAAAATACGGTAATGATTTTGTGCGATAACGACTTCTACGCGGATGAAGCCGCAGGGAGCAGCTAGTAAAGGTATAAATGTTGTGACTAAAAAGTATAAAATAAATAAATGGTTTAAAAACCCCTAGAAAAACACGCTTTTATATTGCACGTAAAAACCAAAAATAAATTATGGATCGTTCAAGTTGCCTCTATTTCTATGCTGAAGTGTAAACTATGTGCTTTTAGTTATAATATTTGATTGTAAAAGCGTGGGGCGCTGGAACAAGAAAGACTTTTTTGTAAGCAAATTCCTATTAATACTAATCCTTTTATAATAAAAAGCCTGGCGAAAGCTGCATAAGGTTGCACAAGAGCATAACGTTTATGCTGCCTACGGGAACGCCTCTTCTTTCAGGCAATTAAGTAGATACATGAGGGGAATACGTTAACAGTGGCAAAATGTAGAGTTCTTGTTCGAGAACGAAATATCTTTGGTTACCTTTGATAACCCGCTTGGAGATATATGCGTTTGTATTCTTATTACATGACTAGCTGGCCCGCGCAACTTCGTCTGCGTAGGAGAGAGAGAAATAGAACGGTCCCCCGTCGCTTCTATTCTTATCGCGTGGTTTTCCTGCGCGTGTATTCCCGTTGTATTATTTTGCCTTTCAGACCATTAGGTTGAATTTTCAGAATGTTGAATTCCCATTTGGCACAAATTGGATTTTTATTAAAATGGTTATTGTAAACGAACCTAATCGCCTAAGCATCAGTAGGGTTACGGGATATTTTACTTTTCCGTGACTCTACTGGATACCAAGGGAAATATGGGTCGACATGCAGCAGCGCCGCTGGTGTTGCAAACGTTCACTATGCGAATTAGTCGGGAGGGTAATAAAATGGGGTTAATAATAAAAAAATATTATTATTAATTAAAAAAAATAAAATTTTATTACAATTCCTTCACTAATTAATCGAAAGGAACTTCGTTCCATCCGGGTGTCCCTTGACACCTCTCAAGTTTTATTGTTTTTTTGTAAAAATTTATACCTAATGTCTTTGTCAATTGGTTTAGAGAGCATTCTCTGCTTTTGGGACATTTGCTGCTAAGTAATTGATATCGGAACTTCTTTCTTTCTTGTATTTCTGGATTGTGTAGGTCTTTAGACTTTCGAGGCTAAGGCAACCCGTACTAATACAGTTTCTCCTATTGTGACCAGACATTTACTGTAGATTTCATCTGCTAAATGTTCATCTGCAACGCCTCTGATCGTTTGTATTATCCCTGTATATAATAAGAAAGTAAGCGAAGATGGTAATAAACTCTGTGATAATCGGAACCGTGTACACCTTACCTAGAACTTATTTTTTCATAATTCCTAGCCAGATATGTACAGGTTTTCCTTCTCACAAATGTATTTATGACATACAAATTTTTATTTCGCATATTTATTTATTTATTTATTATAATAGTACAACCACATCATACATATTTAAACATTAACAATAATGAGCACATGGTATTACATCTGATATGAATGACAATTACGGTGTACATAGCATTCACCATAAAAATATTACATTGTTTTATGTAAAGTGAGTAATATTTAATACTAACTAGGCATAGGTAGATAAATATAAGTAGTGGTTTATTTTAATTTTAACAAAATTGGTTATAAATTGAAATAAAAAAGAAAGGACTTGGAATTCAAGTTATGCTAAATGTGTTCACTACTTTAATTTTAAATTTATCGAATGAAAGTTGAAAAATGTCAATGTCTGGATCGCAAGTGTGAATATTATTGCACAAATCAAGAATTCTGTTTACAGGTGATTGTCTGCCTAAATTTGTTCTACAAAAATTAATAAAGAAAAGTTTAGTAATTTTAAATCTAGGATAGGAGTGTGGAATGGCCAGAGGAATTTTTTCTAGTAGATAATTACACTGTATTTTATTATTCAGTAATTTATGGAGAAAACAAAGGTCTAATAGGCGTCGGCGATTAGATAGACTGATCATGTTAAATTTAGATAAGCGTTGGTAATAAGGGCTCCTATGAGAAAAGCCGCTACAAAAGTACGCAATGTTTCGAGTAAAGGCTCGCTGCAGGCTTTCAATCCTTTGAGATTGGACAGCGTAAAAAGGTGACCACACTGTACTTGCGTATTCGAGATGGCTGCGGAGCATATTGAAGGGCAAAAGAGATTGATGAATGAAGAGTTTTATGCAATAGAATTATTACTTGATTTTTTTGATAATGAACTACTTATCAAAAATTAGACCAATTTTTTTATAACAAATTCAGCTGTCATGTGTCAAAAAAAAAGTTTAAAAAGTACCAACTAAGGAGTATCAATATTAAGTATGCGGCAAATGCTCCTAATTTTTTTTCTAACCCATTTAAAACATGTTAAATGATAAAGGAGATTGCCCATTATTTAATGGGCCGCTGTTTCGTAACAAATAATTTTGTATGACAGCGAAAATTTGATATTAAATTGGATGGATATGGTACTTTCATAGGAAATAGAAAATATTCTCTTATTTTGTGGGGTTTTCTCTCATTCTTCGTTTTGCTGTTCAAATTAGAGGTTAGTTTCGAAGCAAGTGTCCATCAATCCGTCAAATCAATTTTATCCAGAAAGGGCTAATCGTTACATGGATGAACATGGATTTAATTCAAATAAGATAGAAGTAATAGTTCCAGCACTAATAAATAACCCTGAAAATGTAATACCTACCTAGTTACCTATACATCAATGTTTATATGTTATCTCTATTTAATGCATGGTCGCGCCCAGTTCATCTAGTTGCGATAAAACTTTGTCAACCTATATCTTGCACTTGCGTGAAAGTCATAGACATAATTTGAACCCGGCAGGTAGCACTGCAATCTGGGTATAGGACTGTATCGTGCGAAGCCGGGGTGGGTCACCTAGTAGGTACCTACTTATTAGGTTATGCAAGTTTGTGTAGGAAGAAGAAAATGAAAATGCTAGAATATTTTTAAGCAAGTTTTATTCATCTATGATGTCTATATCATCACCCTCATATTCATGAAATATGTGTGTCCAAAAATGCAGCTGGCGGTTCAATGTATCTATATCGAGCTCAACTTAGGTACCACAATGTAGTCAGAATGTGGGCACAGCATCCCACCATACGAAAGCCTACCAAACAATAATTGTTTGGTAGGCTTTTCGTACAGTGGAATGCTCTGCTATTTTCACATTGATAGAAAATACAAATCCGTGAAGTCGCAACAGTACATTTGTATATATTTGACGATATATTAGGAATATGTACAACATTTGGAACATGGTACACTTAATATGTGGGTTGTGGTGGTGGTGTAGGTATAGGCCTTAAGGGAGTAGCAGATTGTGAAACGCTGTCTAACTGTTGTCTTGAAGTTGTGAGGATTTCCATATTCTCATGTGGTGTAACAGCACCTTCATGTATAACCTGCTGCCGCCTACTCTGATCGTACTGGGTCTGTCTCCTTCCAGTTCTATACTCATTTGTCCAACAAGGCAGGCAAACTTTTTGAAGTCTGTGAACCTGTAAGCAAAGAAAAAAAAGTTTAAACCGACTTTAATTTATGTCATTTAAAAAAGGCTTTGAAAAGGTGTTCCGTTAATATCAACTAAGGTTATTTTACTGCATTTTATCTGCAACTAGAGAACGTCACGCGGTTTCACCCACGTAGCCCCCGTTTCCGTGACAATACGGAAACAAAATATAACCTATGTTCGCGGAAAGAGTGTAGCTTCTCAACAGTGAAAGAAGTTTTCAAATCGGCCCAGTAGTTTCAGAGCCTATTCGATGGAAACAGACAAACAATCAAATCTTTTCTCTTTATAATATTATTATAGATTATAGATGTCACAGACTTGAATAATGCTGTGAAAGAATGCCTTGAGGCATAGTATTATTAAAAGTATATTTACCTGTTGATTAGGCGTACATGACATGATGAGATTTCCTTCAGGGCTATTAATTATCACTTTATGCGTCTTAGCTCTCAGTATGGAAGACCCACAGGCTAAGTCCACTTGCTGATGTCCATAAGCTCGTACGGCTGCTGATTCACTAGATGAGCTTTGAAATGCTCTTTGTAATATTACAAAACATTCTTGACAAAGAAAATCCTCCACCGATATCTGCAAATAAATAAAATAAAATTATATACCTACTAGCCTAATATTTTCTGTTATGATATTGATTGGGAAAAATCTACTTTATTGTAACACATCACCGATATGGAAAACCCAAGATCAGGTAAAAACCTTTAGCAGAATTGGTTATTGTCATGCTTCATTATGTATTTACTTAACCATTTGAACATAACTAGTTTACTATTACAAAAACATTTCAAGTATGTTACAAGTAGCCCAAGAAGGGTGACAGGACCGACCCGGCCAATTATAGGCCTATAGCCGTCACCTCCCTTTTATCTAAGGTGATGGAGCGTGTAATTAATACACAGCTCCTGAGGTACCTTGAGGAACATGACCTGCTCAGTGACCGGCAGTACGGTTTCCGTCACGGTCGCTCGACGGGCGATCTTCTTGTGTACCTCACACACCGCTGGGCGGCGGCTATCGAGAGTAAAGGTGAGGCTCTAGCAGTGAGCCTCGACATCTCGAAAGCCTTTGACCGAGTCTGGCACCGTGGTCTTCTTACGAAATTGCCCTGCTATGGACTGCCCGAGAGTTTATGCGGATGGGTGTCCAGCTTTTTGGCCGGTAGAAGCATCAGGGCCGTCGTTGACGGCAGCTGTTCTGACTGTATGGCCATAAACGCTGGAGTACCACAAGGCTCAGTGTTGTCCCCTACTTTGTTTCTGCTGCATATCAATGACATGTTGTCTATTGACGGCATTCATTGTTATGCGGACGACAGTACGGGCGACACGTATTACACGGGCCGCCCCGGTATCTCTCGGGTTGCAATGGAAGAAAGTCGTGAACAACTTGTGTCTGAAGTCGAGGCTACTCTCAATAGGGTGTCCGATTGGGGTCGACAAAATCTTGTCCAATTCAACCCTTCCAAGACACAAGTTTGTGTTTTCACCGCAAAAAAGACCCCATTCACTGTGGCGCCACAATTTCAGAGCACATCTCTCACCATCTCTGAAAGTATAGGGATCCTTGGTGTTGACATCTCCAGTGATGTGCAGTTCCGCAGTCACTTGGAGGGCAAGGCCAAGCTGGCGTCCAGGAAGCTCGGAGTGCTCAGAAGGGCGCGGCGATACTTTACTGCGGCGCAAGCGCTGCTTCTCTATAAGTCGCAAGTGCGTCCGCATATGGAGTACTGCTGTCACCTCTGGGCGGGGGCACCCGAATACCAGCTTCGTCCATTTGACTCGGTGCAAAGGCGAGCTATGAGAGTTGTCAGCGATCCCATACTTGCAGGTGGTGTGGAACCTCTTAGTGACAGGAGAGACTTTGCTTCTCTGTGTGTGTTCTACCGCCTGTACAACGGTTTGTGCTCTGAAGAATTGTTTGATATGATGCCTACGGCTACATTCTATCATCGCACCGCTCGCCATAGACAGGGTGTTCATCCTCACACGTTGCGTCCTGAGCGCTCGAGCACGGTGAGATCTAATAGAGGCTTTCTTCCACGTACGCTTAGGTTGTGGAATGATCTCCCTGCTTCGGTTTTCCCAAACACCTACAGTATGGGGTTCTTCAAAAGGGGACTTAGAAGGTTTTTAAAGAGTCGGCAGCGCGATTGTGGCGCCTCTGGTGTTGCAAACGTCCATAGGCTGCGGTGACCACCGGTACATCTGGTGGGGCCGTATGCTTGTCTGCCACTCTAGTGGTATAAAAAAAAAAAAAAAAAAAAAAAAAAAAAGTACAGAATACAAAACTTAATTGAATAAGATATACGTACTAACCACTTCTGGATCAATCCAGAATCGTAAAATTCGAGTCATGACATCTGTTGCCTCCACGACTCGATATCCAGGCAGAGGATGTACCAAAGATAGTGAACAATGCACACACCGTGGCATTTTTATCTAATCTACGGCAAAACCGCACATTCGACACTGAAAAGACTATTTGTTCAAAAGTTTTCAATTTTTGGCAGTTCGTTTTATGCCGCACATTGATATTTGCGAATGGCGGCCATCTTCGTCACGTCAGTCCGCGGTGCGTAAAAAGATTACACCACGAATTATATCAAAGTTTAAACGCCACAAAATATATTATTCGAGTGAATGAAAAGATTGTTAAAAAAATATTAAATGATTTATCAATTTACTTAGGTAGCCATACACTTTTTACTTAGGTTTTTCAAAAAGAAACGAAGCCTGGGCGTTCTCCTTTCAATAAAATAAAATACACGTCTCCCATCAATTCGGTTAAAGATGTTTTATGCCAAATTTGAAGACGATCAGACCAAGGAATCACGTAGTCCCATACAAACTTTGCAACCCTTGTTTACCCCCTTAGGAGTTGAATTTTCAAAAATCCCTTCTTATTGCTCGCCTACGTCACTTAAGGAGCATTTGTTCAAAATTTCATGCTTTTAGACCCAGCGGTTTAGGCTGTGCGTTGATCGTCAGTCAGTCAGTTCCTGTTTTTATATATATAGATTACAACATATTGCACTAAATATCTTGGAATGCCGAAACTTTAAGGATCTACCTATGAATTATCTAATAAAGATCCGTAACGGTAATAGGTTTGCTCCTATCACGCGGGCGTCACGAAAAACTGGCAAAAGTGGGTGTTGAAAATGCGTAGGCGTGATTAACTACTTTACTTTTCAAGTAAGTGTGTTATGCATTTCAATTAAAGCCTATCATCGTTAATACATTTCCGAAATATAAAATGATATTAATAATAGTAAAAGTCACAATAGATATATAAAAGCTTGACAGTGTAAATTAATAGTTTAAAAACACGAGAAAACACGCTTTTATAAATGTGACCTTATCCTTAATCTGACAAGACATCATGCAGCTTCCGCCAGGAAAGTCTTTCCTGTTCCAGCGCCCCACGCTTTTGCAATCAAATATTATAACTAAAAGCACATAGTTAACACTTCTAGAAATAGAGGCAACTTGAACGATCCATAATTTATTTTTTGGTTTTTACGTGCAATATAAAAGCGTGTTTTTCGAGGGGTTTTTAAACCATTTATTTTTAACAATATTAATTGGAGTGGTAGCATAGTTCTTTGTGATAGTCGTAGAAGGGCATGATTATAATAAAACATTATTATTTCAACGTTTGAATATTTTTATAAGCACGATTCTTTTTTCAAATTAAAGCATAACGCAATTAAAGCATCACGCCTACACATTGTTTTGAACCTTAGTCGCCTGATGTAGGATCAGATCAGATTTGACTGCCTCTGTGGTGCAGTCGGTAGTGATACCGCCGGCGGCGCTGGAGGTCATGAGTTCGATTCCCACCGGAGACAAATATTTGTGTGACCCATAAATGTTTGTCTCAAGAGTCTGGGTGTTTCTATGTATAATATGTATGTATTTAAAAGTATATAAGTATTATTATTCGTGGTCTGATACCCAGCAGGTCTAAGCAGGTCATTCCTAGCTTACTTTGGGATCAGCTAGCGTTGTGTGAAATGTCCGTGAATATTTATTTTTATTATAGTCCAGTCATTTGGTCGGAAAAAAGAGGTTACCTGGAAAGTTTTCCGGGATTTATGAAAATTGGCAATTTTATAGATTTTGATATGCTCTTTCTAAATTTCAAATTTGCCACCACGTATGTTTGCCGTTCGCGCCACCATATTGAAATAAAACCGACCAAGTGCCAGTTGGACTCGCCCATGAAGGGTTCCTTAGCAGCAAGTAACATAATATAAAAGTTCTTGTAGTTCGTTGTAACTTTGATTGATTTTAACACGTTCGCAGTGGTAGTGATTTTTACGGGCGAAAATAGCGGTTTATGACGTATTAAAAAAAAATACCAATTCGATCTCGTTCGAACTAATTATCGTTGGTAGTTTTTATGGTAATGTACATTATATATTTTTTTTATATTTGTCATTTTCTTAGTTTAGAAGTTAGAGGGGGGGGGGACACACATTTTTCCACTTTGGAAGTGTCTCTTACGCAAACTATTCAGTTTAGAAAAATATGATGTTAGAAACCTCAATAGCAGTTTTGAAGACCTATCTATAGATACCCCACACGTATGGGTTTGACGAAAAAAAAAATTTTCAGTGTCAGTTCTGAGTATGGGGACCCCCAAAATTTACTGCCATTTTTCTAGTTTTATGTAAAACTCCTAATGCGGTTCACAGAATACATCTACTTACCAAGTTTCAATGGCATAGGTCTTATAGTTTCGGATAAAAATGGCTGTGACTCACGGACGGACAGACAGACAGACAGACAGACATGATGAATCTATAAGGGTTCCGTTTTTTGCCATTTGGCTATGGAACCCTAAAAATGGCGCCCAAGAGCAGTTTTTTGATAATAACTCCTTTCCGGCGCATTTTACTGGAAAAACAAACTATGCAAAGTAAAAGTAGAGAAAAGGAGAAAGCCCACAGATCGTTTCTTTTTGAAAAACCTTAATAGAAAGTGTATGGCTATCTAAGTAGATTGACAAATCATTTAATATTATTTTAACAATCTTTTAATTCATTTGATTAATATATTTTGTGGCGTTTAAACTTTGATATAATTCGTAGTGTTATCGTTTTTACGCGTCGCAGACTGACCAAATGAATGGTACTGACGTGACGAAGATGGCCGCCAATTGCAAATATCAATGTGTGGGGTACTCAAATGTTCTTATCAGTTTCAAATGGATTAGTTCATGCATTAATGTTGTTGAGATCATAGATTTAGTATCAAAAAAATCTAAATCTAACTAAACTAAAGGATTTTTAAATCTAAAAGGTCGACAACGTGCACAAGTGTTGGAAAGTGACATAATGCAGTGAAAAGTTACTCTTTAAGTTTTCGACAAACTCCAGATAACTCGATATTATTATTTTATGTTCTAAAGGTAAATTGGTGTGAAATGTTTGTATAAAATAATTGTATGGTTCCTTATGAAGTGATTATGATCTGGATTGATAATTTAATTGGTAAGTAATTATGGAACTATCGAGATCCAATTTGTTTATTGACTACGTTATCTGAATAAGTTTCAATGTGGTAAGTATATACATTTTCAGGGTTATTTATAAGTGTTTTGAAACAAATACTTCTATCTTTTTTGAATTAAATGTAACGATTAGCATTTTTGGACAAATTGATTTGTTCGGATTGATGAACATTTGCTTCAAAACTAACCTCTAATTTGAGCAGCAAAACCAAGAATGAGAGAAAACCCTACAAAATAAGAGAATATTTTTTATTTCCTTTGAAAGTAGGATATCCATCCAATTTAATATCCAATTTTCGCTGTCATACTACATTATTTGTTATGAAACGGCGGTCCATTGAAATGTGGTCAATCCCCTTTCCTACAATTTATGTCATAACCTTTTCTTTCCTAAAATCAATAGTTTCGGTGTACGAGCGGGAGTTAATTCAATACATATAAATAGAAGCACAAAATAATTCCTAAACGTACACAATTATGTTCAATTTAATTTAAATGTAAACGTAGGTATGTTGAAATGGAGATAATTAAATTTATGTGAAGTAATTATTTCCGACCTATTTGAATACTTAATCTAGCCATTTTCTTTCTTCACGGTGTACGGTTGAAACGGTTCATTATAAGTTTATTTAAACAACAGAAGAACAAAATGTGTACTTAATTTGTACCAGTTGTTTGTTTATGCAGAGAAATTAAAGGAGAAGCCATTTTGAAATTATTATAATGTAAAAATTACGCAGGTATCTGTTGCACTCCCTCGCTATTTTCAACAGGAACTGCTTAAAGAGGTCATTGGCTCCTTGTTTCTGATTATCAAAAACACAAAAAAGGTGAAGTTCACCTTTGAAGGTACTGCCTTTAGTACCCAGCGCGGAAAGAAAAATGAAACGCACCAGCACTTGGTGTAGTTTTAGCAAGCAATGCAAGAACTCGTAGCCACCACTTTTCTCTTGTGGAAATCCCTCATGGATGTCATGTCAGACTCTTACCGACTAAAATCACACGTTGCACTTCCTCTTCATATGGCCGTGAGGTAGTGGGAATAAGCCCTCGGACCCAGGTTGTCCCAGGATTCCCGTCAGAACTTAGCTACCACTGCAGCCAAACCTAGGAGGTTCGAGTACTATCCCACAGAATATATTCTCTATCTATATTCTTTAGAGCTAAGACCCTTGCTCCCTCCCCGTCTGATTAAAATCCTCTCGCTTTCACAAAAAGAGAGTTTTGAACAGACACCAGACACGTGAAACTCGAAAGGGAGGCCTCCAGATGACTTACAGTAAGTGCACTGAATGTTCTTCAAAAAGGTCACTAATAGACTTTTTTAGCACAAAATAGCAATTGAGGTGCCTATAGAAGTATTGCACTATTTTATTTAGCACTAGCTGATGCCCGCAGCTTCGCCCGCGATGGCGCTGTATGTGAAAATGATTTTCCCGCTTTTCTGTTGAAATTTTTCCTAATTTTTTTTTGCTATAAACCTCACAGAGCCCGAGACCTTTCCAACGAATGCAAAACCGTGGAAATCGGTTCGTGCGTTCTGGAGTTATAGCGTCAGGAAGGAAAACCCGACTTATTTTTATATAATACACTCGAGAGCAATGAATCCGGGTCACTTAAAGAATGTTAAAAATCTCGGAAACTAAAAATGATAGGTTAATGCAATAAATTGTATTTAATAGACAATGTAATACTCCTTAAATGAAAGTAAAAAAAATATGAGTCACCATACATTTTATTAACACAAAATTACATAAAGAAAAAACTGCTGATCTCTCCTTAAAACAAAAATAGGAAACATGAAATTTTTGAACTTTATTACGATTTTCTTGAATTTTAATACTTCGTATTGCCTCCTCGTGCTTCCATTACTGCGTTTACGCGGTTTGGCATGCTGTACACCAAGTTCCTTATACGATTTTGGGGAATATTCTCCCATTCCTCTGTGAGAGCAATTTTGAGCTCACGAAGCGTGATTGGGGGAGGGTTTCGTTGTTTTACGCATCTGCCTAGCTCGTCCCAAGCATGCTCGATCGGGTTGATATCCGGGCTGCGCGCTGGCCACTCCATACGAGTAATGTTCATCTCTTGAAGGTAGTCATTCACAATCCTACCTGTATGAGGTCGGGCATTGTCATGCATAAATATAGCATCCTCACCTAAATTGACCATAAATGGACCAACGTGATCATTGAGGATTTCTTTCACATATCTTACGCTAGTTAAAGAGCCGTTTTCTATGATCACCAGCTCTGTGCGACTTTCAGAAGAAATTCCGGCCCACACAAGTACAGACCCACCACCGTAGGCTACTTTTTCTTCGATGCATGCTTGCTTGAATCTTTCCCCTGGTCTTCGATATACTCTGTGTCTTCCATCGTGCTTGTAGAGCATAAATTTTGATTCGTCGGAGAACATAACTTTTGACCAATCTTCAATACTCCAATTTACGTGGCTCTGGGCATACCTTAGTCTCGAAATACGATGCCCACGCTCCAGTTTAGGGCCGTTTGCAGGTCTAAGGGGTTTTAAGTTAGATTCAGCAAGCCGACGTCTTACTGTCCATGCACTTGGGTTACTTCCTCCGAGGCGTCGAAACTGATTGGTGAGTTCAGTTCCTGTGAGAAAGCGATTTCGAAGCATGGTGTTCACCAAGTATCGGTCTTCTCGTGCTGTGGTACACCTGGTTCTGCCCGTTCCTGGTCTGCGTAGGTTAGAACCAGTTTCTTCGTAACGTCGGAGAACTCTTTGTACTGTTGACAGCGACACACCGACAGTCCTGGCTGTATCGCGCTGACTCCGGCCGGTTTCCAGCATTGTAAGTATTCTGGTGCATTCTTCAGGCGTAAGCGACATAATTTCAGCTTGATTAATGAATATAGAGCACTATCAACATGGTTTATGTACCCACATAAATGACAGATTACAAACAAAAGCAACACCAAATGCTGTAATTTCGTAGTTCCATCTTCGAAAGTGGCCCTTTTTCAAATTTGATTTTTTTATGATATAACTTTACAATAACTAAGAAGTTTTAATACCTTCATTTAAGGAGTATTACATTGTCTATTAAATACAATTTATTGCATTAACCTAGCATTTTTAGTTTCCGAGATTTTTAGAATTCTTTAAGTGACCCGGATTCATTGCTCTCGAGTGTAGATAGAACAGTGTAATGCTTCTAAAGGCACCTCAGAAAAGGGGTTTGCATCAAGATCATATACGGCCAATGGGCCTACACTGATGGTCTTACATTTCAGTGATCCGAGTAAGACAGGGTGCAATCGGGGAGTCCTGGGATATCCTTCCGGGACCTTACCCGGGGCTCCCAACCGTAACCAGTGGTAGGGAACGTGTGGTTTTAGTCGGTAAGAGTTCGGCATAGCATCCATGAGAGATTACCACCCGAAAGAAAAAAAGTGAGCAGTCTGGGAGAAATAAACTACTCCTGGGCTATTTGTTAATCCAGGACGCCATAGCGCCATGGGTTCGTCAGTACCCTAGGGTTATCTTTTAGAAAACTCACTCAAAATTACCAGCCGAAGGCAAATGGAAAGGCATCGTTTGGATGAATGATGATGAATGCCACGCCGGACTCATACTTGCTAAAAGTAGGAGTCCGGCATTGCATTCATGAGGATCTTCATTCGTAAAAAACTATTTCTTATGTTAAATATCGACAAAATCGTAGGATACTTTATGGCAACTCAATCAGATACATAAAAATTGAGTAGCTGTAACCATTACTCATATTTATTACAAATTCATTCCGATCATAAAGTTCGCTTTGGTGTAAATGCTATAATTATTTTATTACGGATTATATTACCTGAGTCAACGTAATAAAGCCAGTATATCTTTAATCTATGCAGTATATTTATGGTTATTTTGTGAACCCGGGGCTCCCAACCGTACGCTGTCAGGTAGGATACGTGTGGTTTTTAGTCGGTAGTATTTTCCTCACGTTAAAAGAAATGGTTATTTTCTGATCAACCAGCTGGTCAGTTAAGAATAAAGTCCTTCATTGAGTTTCATTTTGAACAAAATTTGGTCGGAGAGGACAGACAGATTATTACTATTATGTTTTAAGGGGACTGGTTTGGAAAATGACGAAAAAGAGGTGCAAATGAAAGCGTTTTTTGTCCACAAAAGTAGACGGAAAATTAAAGCCAAAAATAGATTGTTAATCTACAAGATGTGTGTCAAAATATGGTTGTGTTGTAAATTGTATATTAATTATACATAATGTGTATAACGATCGTAGAGTCGCCCTCAAATTTTTAGATGAATGCATTTTAGGACTTAAATTTTTATCGATAAAGAAAATATACACCTATAAATTGGTTTTCTTCGATTTTGAATTATATAAGTATTAGCTTGTTACAACTAAAATAAGCTATAAAATGCTACATTTCCTAGCCTGAAGGACGCGTGTTTTGTATGGTCAAGGTCGTTAGGTCTACCCACGGCCTTAATCTGGTTGGCCTGTGACTCCAGCTGCGGAAGTCAGTCACTCAGTTTTGTTCCCGCATTCCATGGGAACTTATTATAATTGAAGCCTTTGTTATTCCAAACTATATAGTCTATCCCTGTATCTAATATTACGAATAGGGTTATCTTTTAGAAAACTCACTCAAAATTACCAGCCGAAGGCAAATGGAAGGGCATCGTTTGGATGAATGATGATGAATGCCACGCCGGACTCATACTTGCTAAAAGTAGGAGTCAGTTCAGGATAAAGTTCGCTTTGGTGTAAATGCTATAATTATTTTATTACGGATTATATTACCTGAGTCAACGTAATAAAGCCAGTATATCTTTAATCTATGCAGTATATTTATGGTTATTTTGTGAACCCGGGGCTCCCAACCGTACGCTGTCAGGTAGGATACGTGTGGTTTTTAGTCGGTAGTATTTTCCTCACGTTAAAAGAAATGGTTATTTTCTGATCAACCAGCTGGTCAGTTAAGAATAAAGTCCTTCATTGAGTTTCATTTTGAACAAAATTTGGTCGGAGAGGACAGACAGATTATTACTATTATGTTTTATTTTTATAACGATCGTAGAGTCGCCCTCAAATTTTTAGATGAATGCATTTTAGGACTTAAATTTTTATCGATAAAGAAAATATACACCTATAAATTGGTTTTCTTCGATTTTGAATTATATAAGTATTAGCTTGTTACAACTAAAATAAGCTATAAAATGCTACATTTCCTAGCCTGAAGGACGCGTGTTTTGTATGGTCAAGGTCGTTAGGTCTACCCACGGCCTTAATCTGGTTGGCCTGTGACTCCAGCTGCGGAAGTCAGTCACTCAGTTTTGTTCCCGCATTCCATGGGAACTTATTATAATTGAAGCCTTTGTTATTCCAAACTATATAGTCTATCCCTGTATCTAATATTACGAATAGGGTTATCTTTTAGAAAACTCACTCAAAATTACCAGCCGAAGGCAAATGGAAGGGCATCGTTTGGATGAATGATGATGAATGCCACGCCGGACTCATACTTGCTAAAAGTAGGAGTCCGGCATTGCATTCATCAGGATCTTCATTCGTAAAAAACTATTTCTTATGTTAAATATCGACAAAATCGTAGGATACTTTATGGCAACTCAATCAGATACATATAAATTGAGTAGCTGTAACCATTACTCATATTTATTACAAATTCATTCCGATCATAAAGTTCAAAATATAAAGAATTACTTTTAATGGATTTAAAAATGGGATCGAATAATAGAACAAAGTATAGTTATTCAAATGCAAACCAACATTACAAAATGTGGAAAGAAAACAGATTTTCTTCGTCGAGAGCTTTAAATCTAGACTGGAGTTATTTATTGCGACAAGGAGAGACTTAAAATATATAGTTTATTTCAATGGAAACCTAGTGGCTGAACTGTAGGAAGGTTTTAGGAAGAAAACTTGTAGGTATTGAATAAATTCATGCGAATAACATGCATAAAAACATAAAGACGATTTGAGAAGCTCCCTCCTTTTTGGAAGTCGGTTAAAAATTGGGAGAGGCTTTTCTATACCAATTTTATAAAAAAAAATTAACAAAAAAAACCGACTTCAAACCAAATTAAAAACTGAAAAATAAATTAATTTACTTAGCACTAAGTAAGTATCGTCTGATCTCTACAATTTTCAAAAGTTCCCTTCGATTTATCCAGGATGCCATCATCAGATCCTGACTTCCTTGAAATGGGACCACCTTGGAAGTACCTATCTATTCTCCGAGAAAAAAAAATCAAATCGTTTCATAAACGACGGAGTTTAGGAGACAAAATTTATATAAACGGTCGAATTGAGTAACCTATAGTAGAGAGTATAATCAAAACTATTCAAAGGGAGAATTCTGCTAGTCTTTTGGACAAATTGCCACGGGGGCCTTGGTTTCGTTTAGGCAGTAATAATGTAAATATGTATGTAATAATTATGTTACTCCTTTATATGTACACTTGGTTGGCAATAAGAACATTTCAACATCTATTCATACTTAGAAACTTTCGCATTTAAATAATTAAGGACTTAGCATCTGTTAACACGGGCGTAATTCAGTATAGGCAGCTTCTTTTTTCATTTTTTTTAACGTGAAGGACTATGATTGGTTAACATTAAAGTGAAACAATTTCTACCTCAAGCCGCTCAATGTCTTTTAATTTCATCTTTACTAATATTATAAACGCTAAAGTTTGTATGTATGGATGTTTGTTACTCTTTTACCCTCCAACGGTTGATCGAATCTGAAAGAAATTTGATACAGAGATAGATTAATAGACTGAAATAACACTAAGGCTGCTTTTTATCGACCCAGAATAAACTGCCATGGGATTCAGGAAACAAATTTCTAGACACTTTGATCTGGACAAGTTTTACCACACAAGACAATAATAACCTTAATCCAAGTCAAAATAAACGTATCCACCACGAGCTGAGTGGGACTAATAAGGAATCCGCTTATCTCATAACAGTACACTGCATACTTGTTTCCACGCCACAGTTAACTGGCGCGAATTAAGCGGAATCAAAAATAGGCCCGCTCAGCTCACAGTGAAAACTGGCCTTAATACCCGCTCGTAGGAAAATATAATCAAAACATTTCTTTCATGAAAAGGGTCTGAAATTTGTGAGCAAACGTTTACGTTAGCGCAGATGCATGTAATGATAGTACGGATGTTGGATATGGCGGGTCTTGTAATCACCGAAACAATCTTCCATCCGCTCTCATGAACAATTTTTTTACCCAAAAAGATTTCATTGGAAAATAAATACTGATATGAAAATATGAATCTTACTAATATTATAAATATGAAAGTTTGTGAGTGTGGATGTTTAGATGTTTGTTACACTTCACGCTCGATCACGTCCCGGGAATAAGTTCTGATGGGAATCGGGACTTTGAGACACGGACGAAGCTGCGGGCATCATCTAGTATGAATAAAATAACCACACGTTTTTATGATATAACTAGCGAAATCTGCCTACTCTTTCGAGGCAGAAGCCGTGTCTATATAATTATACGCATTTACGTTACCTACATGTACCATGGAAAGGAAAAACGAGAACAAACATGTTTGTTTTTCTGTTCCGTGGTATGTGTACGATATTCGTTGTCCCTGGTTTTAAAATATTTGCATAAAATACTTAGGTGTTGTTGTAGGTACAGAATGTACAGCTTGACAAAAAGGAGTATAAAATTTTAAGGTGCCGCTGTGCTGTTTATGCAAAGATACATACAGATCGGCAACTCCCTGCCGCGCCACAGCTGTCGTTATAGTTGACGGACGTGTTGACGGAACATTTGCTTAGCATTATTGGTTACACGCACACATTCAAGCTGGAGTTACCGCCCTGTGGTTTAAGTGCCAAATGGCTTACGAATGCATCCTAGGGTTCTTTTCATTTTTTTATTTTTGTCATTGTCTCGAGGTTGCCAGTCGTAATTGACGCACCTTGTATAAAAGCTACGGCAAGCGTATAATTTGTCGTTTATACAGCAGCTAACACCGAAACATGGCTTGGGTTGTCAAACCAATTAAACAAATAGCAGTGCGTTGCTGAACGCCTAAGGGCTGATTTGTCATTCTGCGAACTATTAGGAATTGAATCCCGTTTAACTCTAATCATAGTGTATTATAATATGCTACGTAACCTATGTACAATCACAAATGTTTCCTCAAGAGAATAACCCGAGAATAACAATCAACGGTTCCGTCAGTCCTATTTGACTTTACATGGGTATGGTGTAAAATTTTATTTGCGTATAATTTTGTACGAGTAAGGCTGTAGTACAATACATGCAATTTATTATTTAAAAGGTACGTATATAAAAGTTACCATTCATTTAGATTTTTCGTCGTCAGAAGTTTCGTCATGCATAACTCACTACATAGTTACGGCTATGGCGAGACAGGCAGAGATGTACTATATTGAAATTACATTGAATCCATGTTTGCCCCATAAAGTGTGTATTCCATTAGATTTCCATTTATTAAACGACTTAAAAAAAGGAGGAGGTTACGCAATTCGACCGTTTATATACATTTTGTTTTATTTTTTTATGTTTGTACGCACAGAAGTTACTCCGTCGTTTATGAAACGATTTGAATTTTTTTTTCTCGGAGAATAGATAGGTACTTCCAAGGTGGTCCCATTTCAAGGAAGACAGGATCTGATGATGGCATCCTGGAGAAATCGAAGGGAACTTTTGAAAATTGTAGAGATCAGACTATACTACCTTAGTGCTAAGTAAATTTTATTTTTCAGTTTTTAATTTGGTTTGAAGTCGGTTTTTTTAGTTATTTGTTTTTATAAAATTGGTATAGAGAAGCCTCTCCCAATTTTTAACCGACTTCAAACAAGAAGGGAGCTTCTCAATTCGTCTTTATATTTTTTTATGTATGTTATTCGCATGAATTTATTCAATACCTACAAGTTTTCTTCCTGAAATAGTTCAGCCACTAGGTTTTCATTGTATTAACTATAAATTTTAAGTCTCTCCTTGTCGCAATAAATAACTCCAGTCTAGATTTAAAGTTCTCGGTGTAGAAAATCCGTTTTCTTTCCACATTTTGTAGTGTCGGTTTGCATTTCAATAAGTATACTTTGTTCTATTATTCAATTCTATTTTTAAATCCAGTAAAAGTAGTTCTTTATATTTTGAACTTTGAAATTCAAAACATTTAAACGTTTTTAGAGTTCCGTAATCACTATGAAACGAACCACCGAATCTTTCTTATGTTATGAGAGTTTGAAAAGATATGTTTGTGTCAACGTACTTGTTTACTGTATTGGGCGTCTGAGGAGTTATTCCAATGATCTTATAATTTAAAAAGAGTATATAATATCATTGAGTTATTCGGCATTTTATTCTGTGCGGTCCGACCGAGACGCCGTGATATCCGTGGAAATTATCACAAGTTAAAAATAAAAGGCTTATTCTAGAGGAGTGCGAAGGTTTATCGCTAATCTGAGAAGGGTGGAAACGGTAGGGATTGCAAATTGTAATGACGTCAGACACTATACAGCAGGCAATTTTTATTTTATCGACACTAAACTCGATTATATTATGTACCCTGAAGCACAATTTATAGGGGTTTTAGCTGTGTATTGCTTTTGTACCAAATATTTTCACGTAAAAATTATAGGGGGCTGCGATTTTTTCGCGAAAATCGTATCGTGCTGTATTGAAAAGTCAAAACAGCTTTTGTATGAATAACTAGTATTTTGACACAATCAACGCCAATAATCCTTTAAAAGGTCAACTGCCGTGGGCAATTAAAATCAATTTTGGTTTGGCTACGCCGTAACATTAATACCTTCCTTTTATTCATGTAATATCACGTGGAAGCTTCTTGATGTCTATAAATTGATTAACCTATTAGGTAATAAGTTCTGGCACAAGACAAACATTTGCCCTCGAGACATGTCTGTCTTCAGTGGAAGTTTTGACAAACATACAATAAACCAACACAGAGTAAGTCAAGCCTCAGAACATCAAACAAAGCGCGCAAACTTGAGAGTCCTCGCATTAGCACTTAGCAATTTAATCGACCAAACGTTGTTTTTGACTTTTTTCGTCCTCTGAGGGGAAAACCTTGATTACATTTTAATGGGAAAATTATTCTAGTCGTTTTACACATTTTTACGAACTGGGAGAGACTTTTAAACTCAATTTTCGGTGGTTGGTTATAAATTCTGTACATTTATTTTATGAATAAGTGCTTGTTTTATAATTTCAATCTAGAAACACAGTTGAAGCGTAACTACGCTTCAACTGTGTTTCTAGATTGAAATATATATCAACTTATAATCGATCAATTTAAATAAATAGAGAAATATTAATTGCTCTTTTAAGACGGGAATCTTTATACTTTCAAACAGCCTAGCTTATGAGAAACAATCGACGGGAAAATTTTAAAAGTATCAAGTTTTGTAGGGGCAGCCACAGGTTCCACTTAGCGCGTGACCCGATCACCCCTTGATCCTATTTTAAATATATTTTAATAACACCCTAACGAGCTAAAAAAAAAATTATCGACCAACTGGTACACATGAAATCACGAAATTTTTAAGGCGTGCTTCCTTCAAAACGTAAACCCAAGAAAGAGTTAGTCAAAATACAATCATCCTTTTGAGGGCGTACCCGGGTGCCCTGGCCCTAGGGAGGTGGCAGGGAACCGTGTTTTTGTCAGTCAGAATTTAAAATAGCATCGCTCAGGATTTCCACACGTATTAAAATTGAGCCCCGCCTCAATATAGAGGGGCTGAAAGGAGCTCAGTTTAACGTGGATGGAGTAGTGGCCGTCCACTACATCATGATATATGCAGTTAGGTCTATTGCCTATCTTCATTTCTATCGCTTTTGAACCATTATAGCTGCAAAGGTTATATTATCATGAGTAGCAATAGATTAATAAGCTCACAGCGTTAAACATGGTTATATGAATACATTCATCTTTATAATATGTCATGGTGAATGAATTATGAACGCGAACATAAATACAGGTTAGTTATGTGAAATAATACATCACGTTTTTTATACGATTATCTCGGCAAGGGTAATTTTTTACGCGTGTTTTGGAAGTATTTACGTCATAAGATGGTATGTATGATGTTTTCTTGGTAATATACGCGTAACGTCTGAACAGATTTCGATAAATGAGGTCTCACGTGAAAGACAAAGTTACACCTACTAATATTGCGAATGATAATGCCTCGACTGGTACAACAGTTCTTAATATTTTAGCAGCCGATTTTTAGGGTTTCGTAGCCAAATGGCAAAAACGGAACCCTTATAGATTCGTCATGTCTGTCTGTCCGTCCTCGTCTCACACCCACTTTTCTCCAAAACTATAAGGCCTATGCTATTGTAATTTGGTAACTAGATGTATTCTGTAAACCGCATTAAGATTCTTATATAAAACTAAAAAAAATGCATTAAATTTTGGGGGTCCCCATACTCAGAACTGAAACTCAAATTGTTTTTTTCATCAAACCCATACGTGTGGGGTATTTATAGACAGGTCTTTAAAAATGCTATTGAGGTTTCTAACATCATTTTTTATAAAGTGAATAGTTTGCGCAAGAGACACTTCCAAAGTGGAAAAATGTGTGTCCCCCCCTCGCCCCTCTAACTTCTAAACTAAGAGAATGATAAATCTCAAAAGAATATATGATGTACATTGCCATAAAATCTACCAACTAAAATTGGTTTGAACGAAATCGAGTTGGTAGTTTTTTTTTAATACGTCATAAACCACAATTTTCGCTGAGAAAAATCACTACCACTGCGAACGTGTTAAAACATTAATGAAAGTTACAACAAGCTACAAGAACTTTTTTACTTGCTGCTACGAAACCCTTCATGGGCGAGTCCAACTCGCACTTGGCCGGTTTATATTATTATGATGACCCATTTATATCTATACTAATGTTATAAAGATGCAACTTTAATGCGAGAGGAATGATTTATTTGTTAGTAATCTATATATTTTAGTACTAATGTCTCAATTTTATAAATTCAAAAGAGTATGAATAAAATCACTATTTCATAGTCAAGTTAATGTTATGTAACATAGGTGTTGTATCATCATATTACTAACCAAGGGTGCGCGGCAGTCATATTAAATATTAGAGAAACTTGGGATTTTCATACGTTATTGTAATACGGGCATGTATGAGTCAAATGGGTTCGAAGTAGTTTAGTAGTTACAGGCAAACACAGGGGGGCAAACTGTTATTAATGTAAATATTTGGGTATGAGCACCGCAGTGATTTATTTAAGTAAGATCAAATCATTCTTTCAGTGGAGTATTATTCTACCTACATATAAACATGTAATAAAAGGGAACTTTATGATATGACACGGATAAAAACATATCTGTGGCACGTAATAGGACGTTATCCATGTGATGTCATTTCATAGACATCAAAACGAGCAACCCGAGGCTTTCCTGAAGAGCATAGCCTTTTGTAGGGATATAAAAAGATTTTAAAATACAGATTGGATACAGCTATAACGAAACGAACATAGTAGGTACCTACTTAGGTATAGGAAAATAGATTTTGTGAGCATGTGTATAGTATAGTAAATAAAATACTGTCTCATACACTTTAAGGTTCATAGGGTTCATGGCAGAGAGCATAGAGTAAGACGACCTCCATTAAAGGGAGACTCCTTCATATAATATGTTTAGTATGGAGGAGGAGGGGGGGCGCTACAAAAGCAATCGGATGTCACTGCGGAACTTACACAAAACAATTAAAGATACACTCTTATTTCCGCAGCAGAGGGAAGTCTCTGTATGACATCTCCACTGTCGATCAAAGTCATATGTCGTGCTGCTCTATACTAGTCATATAGCTGACAGGAACGGTATACCGTCACAATACCAGAAATTATAATGCCTTTACTCAAAATATAGTAGCCCAAAATACCCGACATCGAAATTTCAATATTCAAAAGGCAAATATTTATAATATAAATAATTTAAAATGCCTTACGGTCGAATAAACGAAACCCAAAAAATAAATTTACCAAATACTTAATCCTAAAATGTTCAAACACAAAATACTTTTTTTTAACATGGATGACCTACATGGATGCTATATATCTGTGAATGGTTAACACCCCGGCTCAGAGTATCCCGACTCGGATAGGTTAGGTTAGAAGACTAATGACCTACGTGGTTATTTTTTTTTTGATTTTTCATTAGCCCACTGTAGTACTTTTGTAACTCTGAATCAAGGTATTTTAACATGCGGTAAATCCTACATGGATACTACGCCGGACTCCTACCGACTAAAACCACATGTATCCTACCTAACAGCCTACAATTGGGAGCCCCGGGTAAGCCCTCAGAAGGATACCCAAGGACCAACAGACCTACGGCTACAACTGCGGCTTCACTTTGGGTGTAAATAAGTTAAAGCCAAATAAAAAAACGTGTGAGTGACAATCAATCTTTATTTCTTAAATCATTCATTTATTAACTATGCGCAATATAATAGTGACACATTGTATTCTATTTTCGGTTTTGTAATTTAAGGATATTTGAAAATTTGTATTTTGAAATCTGATATAATGATTATATGTATTTTAAATTCAGACATTTTGCGGTAAGGTGTACTGTAATAAGGTATTTTGAATGGTAAGGTATTTCGAATTCGGGTATTTTGGTCCAATGCATTTTAAGTAAAGACATTTTAATTTCTGGTATTTTAATATATAACCGACAGGAACATCTATTTATTCAGTTACGGTGCCTTATACATATCAGAGGTCATTTGGAAACTGGATGAAGAAGATTAAACCAGTGAACTATTACCGTGGAAAACCGTAGTGAAAATACTCTTACAAACATCACGCCTCGTCATATCATTTATAAATCCTATTTTTAATTTCCTTGTTTACACCATATTAATACTAAATATTCTATATTAAATGGAGTTTCAAAAAATTGTACAAATAAAATATTTCTTTATCCGAAGCTACTTACATATCAACAACAACTGTCTATTTATCCAAAAAACCCAAATACTTATCTTATAATATTATTTTCTAACAGAGTTTCCATGTTAAACTATTTCTGCTAAAACTTAACCTGTAGTGTAAATTTTTTTTTTTTTTTTTTTTATACCACTAAGGTGGCAGACAAGCACACGGCCCACCAGAAGAACCGGTGGTCACCGCAGCCTATGAACGTTTGCAACACCAGAGGCGCCACACTCGCGCTGCCGACCCTGTAAAAACCTTCTTAGACCCCTTTTGAAGAACCCCATACTGTAGGCGTTTGGGAAAACCGAGGCAGGAAGATCATTCCACAACCTAAGCGTGCGCGGAAGAAAACCCCTACCGGATCTAACCCTGCTCAAACGCTCCGGACGTAGGGTGTGAGGATGAAATCCCTGTCTATGGCGAGCGGTGCGATGATAGAAGGTAGCCGTGGGCATCATGTCAAACAATTCCTCGGAGCACATACCATTGTACAGGCGGTAGAACACGCATAAGGAGGCATAGTCTCTCCTGTCGCGAAGAGGTTCCACACCATCTGTCAGTATAGGATCGTTGACAACTCTCACAGCTCGCCTCTGCACCGAGTCAAATGGGCGAAGCTGATATTCAGGTGCCCCCGCCCAGAGGTGACAGCAGTACTCCATGTGTGGCCGCACTTGCGACTTATAGAGAAGCAGTGTTTGCGCCGCAGTAAAGTACCGCCGCGCCCTGTTGAGCACACCGAGCTTCTTGGACGCCAGCCTGGCCTTGTCCTCCAAATGACTGCGGAACTGAACGTCACTGGAGATGTCAACACCAAGGATCCCTATACTTTTAGAGATGGAAAGAGATGTGCCCTGGAATCGTGGCGCTACAGTAATTGGGGCTTTCTTAGCGGTGAAGAAACACGCCTGTGTCTTGGAGGGATTGAACTGGACAAGGTTTTGTCTACCCCAATCGGACACTCTAGTAAGAGTAGCCTCGATTTCAGACACAAGCTGTTCACGACTTTCCTCCACTGCGTCCCGAGAGATACCGGGACGGCCTGTGTAACAAGTGTCCCCTGTACTGTCGTCTGCATAACAATGAATACCGTCAATAGACAACATGTCATTGATATGCAGCAGAAACAGGGTAGGGGACAACACTGAGCCTTGCGGTACTCCAGCGTTTATGGCCATGCAGTCAGAACAGCTGCCATCGACAACAGCCCTGATGCTTCTATCGGCCAAAAAGCTGGACACCCATCCGCAAATTCTCTCGGTCAGTCCGTAGGAGGGCAATTTTTTAAGAAGACCACGGTGCCAGACCCGGTCAAAGGCTTTAGAAATGTCGAGGCTCACTGCTAGAGCCTCGCCCTTACTCTCGATAGCCGTCGCCCATCGGTGTGTGAGGCACACGAGAAGATCGCCCGTCGAGCGACCGTGACGGAAACCGTACTGCCGGTCACTGAGCAGGTCGTTTTCCTCAAGGTACCTCAGGAGCTGTGTATTAATTACACGCTCCATCACCTTAGACAATAGTGAGGTGACGGCTATAGGCCTGTAATTGGCCGGGTCGGTCCTATCACCCTTCTTGGGCACAGGATGCACATACGCGATCTTCCACGACGCCGGGACTTGTCGCATGGAATAAGAAAGCGAGAAAAGACGTGTAAGTACCGGACACAACTCTGGACCACACTGCTTAAGTACTACCGCGGGTATACCGTCTGGCCCACTCGACTTATGAACGTCCAGAGAACGAAGCTCCCGTCGGACGTCCCGCTGCGTAAATTTAACTTCCGGCATATACAACAAATACTTTCTTATTAAAATCACATTTATGTAACTACTAGATGACGCCCGCCGCTTCGCCCGCGTAAAATGTGTTTCCGTTCCCGCTTCCCGTGGGAACTTATCCCCGGGATAAAAAGAGGCCTATGAACACATAGGCCATAGGATAGGGAATAACAATTCCAGACCATAATCTATCGCTGTACCCAATTTCAGCCAGATCCGTTCAGCCGTTAGAGTGTGAAAGAGTAACAAACATCCACAGTCACAAACTTTCACATTTATAATATTAGTGAGATGTCTACCAAAACACACTGAAATTTCAATACGAATAATCAAACTAAAAACATGTACCTACTCGAACTGGTAAACCTTTGATATGAACAGTATAATCACTTTCAAAGTTACTTACGACATTGTTCTGAAACCAAACTCATACATCAACTGTCCCAAGTTTGATAATGTCCGCACAGGAAAACTGTATTTCATACGTACCTAAATCAATTGAATCTATCCTTCGAATCGGTTAGATAAAGTAGGTATTTATTCTTGTTATGATTCAATAAAATTCCCATTTTGAATTTTATAACCTACCAATTAAACTTCGGATTAATGATGTGGGTTCGAAATTCCTAAAATTGTGCCCTAATTACATCTAAGACTGTCGCATTCTAACACAAGATCTTAATAATTCCATTTTGTTCATCTTTCTTAATCGAAATGAAAATGTATTTATTCATGTATGAGGGTCGGCAGCACGAGTGTGGCGCCTCTGTTGTTGCAAACGTCGATAGGCTACGGTGACCATGAGTGCTTTTGGTGGGTCGTTTGCTTGTCTGCCATTGTGGTGGTATAAAAAAAATAAGGAACACAAAGCATAAAACACTTTATTGCATTTAACATTTACTGTTAGATTTTCAAGGCGCTAAGTAGAGCCTGTGACTAAAGAATCTAATAGATAATAGAAACTCACAGCCACTCCTTTTAACAATAGTCAATAACTAATGAAGAGGGCGTGACGTGGTTCCCTCCACTCCTTTATTATCGTTCTAAGATGGATTTCCGCGTAACGTTTGATTCCATTACATACCTACTCGTATTGCCAATAATGACATCAGTTATCTAATTACGTACAGTACTTTTGTAGAAACCTTTTATCTTCTTGTAAAGTCTAGTTATTAAGGGTCTCGCAGACATCATCTCCACCTACAGCCCTATGACATCTAAAAGAAAAAATATTTCTACGTTCTCATACATCAGTCATACTTATATTCGTTCCCTTTGAGACTTATTTGCACGACAACACACCCCGCTTGTACTGTTTTGACCCCATCGTGACGTAAAGATGTCACTGAACTGTCATCTCACTTGATTTATAACTTCTTGTGTCACTGGAATTTGAAAAAAAAAAGAATATCTTTTGGCTTACAAAGTCAAAACCACGTTATGTTCTTGACGTCATTGAAAAGGATTGTTCTAGCTTATAACATTTTTTAGCATGCTGGCTAGATAATTGAAGTATAACGATTTGATTGGTGGTTTTATTTACATTTATAAGCAACTGAATACCTACTGATTGGCGTGTTTTTCCAACGGGCCCATTATTTTCAAATCTTTTATGTCAAACCATAGTTATTATTCAAGTAATAACTTCTTTTGCCTGCTGAATATGAGAATTTGAATAGATGTATATTTTCTAAAAAATATTATTATAAAAAGCCCCAATATAAGCTCAACGTCATTGAAAATGTTAATGTAGGTAGTCTCAAGAAATACGTGCGTTGTTTATGAAAACTTCACAATTGCAAATTACATTCTGGAGCCGTAAAGTCTCCTAGGTGGTATGTAATAAAGCTGCAATATAACTTCTTATGTCATGATTAAAAGCATTAGAAAAAGGAGGGTATATAGCTCTGTGGTACAGTGTTAATGCGTTAACTGTGTTATGGCGTTTTCAGTTGAAATAGGTATAAGAATCTACCTCAGTGGGCCATTTGACCCCTAGTGCTATTACGGGGGTATAACTGGTCCAGTCACATAAATAAATTCGGGTGAGTGCGGCCCCAACATCTTATCAAAGGGTGTAGAACTCTCTCGCAGGCGAGATTTTAAGCGGGCGACATTTCTCCAAAGTTAGAAGTCCTAACCCTTGTATTGTATAATGGGTTGGGAAAAGATTGGCTTGTTTCTAATCGATAAACCCGAAAACTATTGAACCGATTTTGTGAAGAAGCCAATTTATCCAAGTATTATTAGGATATGTAGCATTATGTTACTACTAGTAAAAAATATCCAAATGTCCAGCTACCGAAATACAACTCATCTTTAACAGTGCTACTTCGAAAGCGAATGAACATTTATTATACTGAACTAAATGGTGGCAGCGGTTCTACCAGCGAAGAATTTTACTCGGAAATCGGTCCCGCACTCCACAGAAATGTATTCTAGGTAAGTATAAAAGCCTTTGTCTTATTCAAGTTTATAATCTTTGTGCCAAATTTCAGCCAGATTCGTTCAGCTGTTACTGCGTGATTGAATAACAACCATTCAAACATCTTCAGAAACCTTAAGATTTTTATAACAATACTAACTGCTAATGTTCGCGGCTTCGCCCACGTGGAATTGGTTTCCCGTTTCCAAATAAAAAGTACCCTATGTGTTATAGCAGATAAATGAAATTTGGTACAGATAATGTATCCCTGTACCAAATTTCAGCTCAATCCGTTCAGCCGTTAGACCATGATAGAATAACAACCATACAAATATTGAAATAACCAAACATCTTCACAAACTTAAAGAAAATATTTGTAGGAAAATACCTATAATACCTCTTCCTCGCATACCGTATACAAGCGTCACCTTATAAATTGCTTGGAGTAATGTTTCAATATCGTGAAAAAGCGTGATAGAGATTTTCTTTTACAGAAACCTTCTTTCAGGTGACCTGTTTCTTGAAAATATGTTATCAAAGCCAACACGAAAAACCCATATCTATTGTTATCTAATACCGGGGAAAAAATGCGAAGCTAATACCCAAAAATATTTCTCATAAGTAAATGTATTGTAGAAAATCGGAGTAAGTTATTTAATTTAAAGAGCAATTATATTATTTAATGTAGTTACTATTTTATTTAATGTTCATGTAGACCCGAACCGACAATGCACTATAGATTTGTGACAAGTCCCGAAAGTGAAGTTACTAAAAGTATGACTTTACAACTACTCTCGGAAACTATATCATGTCGTTGGCAATAATTGCGGGTGAAGAAAAATAAATTATTTGTTTGCAACCAGTTGCACGCAAACAGTAAAAAATACTTCTATTGCAACTGGTTACGCAATTTCTAGAGTTTTCTAGAGCTTGGACGTTAATGTAAACGTTATGACTATGGTAAGCATAGTGTGTAGTGGCTTGCTTTGGGGGTCCGTATCTACAATCGGCACTAAGGGGCAGAAACACCAAGCCCGCACCTCCACCACTCCTAAGCGCTCCTGTAAAAGTAGTGGAGGTAGAGAGCGGCTGGCGTAAGTTGTATTTTTTTTGTGTGATAAATACGTCATGCTATGCCGGACTCTTACCGACTACAAACCAACACGTTTCCTGCCCTACGTACTGCCTACGGTTGGGAGCCCCGGGTAAACCCTCGGAAGGACCCAAAAGGCCCAGGACGCGCTGGCGTAATAATGAAAAAATGAATAATGAAAATCTGTTTCTACATCAACGTAAAAATAATTAACGGCAGTGAATTGTGTACACACTGAATGTGTACATAAATTATACCGGAGGACGCTTAAACAACATTTCCGTAGAATTCGAAATTGTTAATTTCATTTTAAAGCAATTATTCCACATCGTGTTTCAAATGCCACCTGCGTTGTGACTTTTTTATCACAGCTAAATTGGATCTGTATTTTTTCAGCTTTATTTTTATATTCCGTTAAAATATTTTTCTTTTACTGACTACCGTTTCAATGAACCAAATCAATTGAAGCCAAAGAAATACAATTTGAAATAAGAATACTGTGTATATTAGGTAAATTTTGGGTTCCGTAAAGAAGGGTAAAAACGAGCTCCTATATATTATAAAAATATATATTATAAGTATGTATGTATGTATTATAAGCAGCTGGGCGTCCTGGGACATCCTTCCGAGGGCTTACCTAGAGCTCCTAACCATAGGCTGTAGGGCATTACGTGAGGATTTTTAGTCGTTTCGTCTCACTTTCGTCTCACGTTAAAAAAAAGACTGTGCTATTACTGAGATTTCGCTGTCTGTCCGTCCGTCTGTCTGTCTGTCTGTGATAGCTAGATAGAAAATTTACAAATACCTCGTGTATTTCAATTGCCGCTATAACAACAAAATACTATAAACCAAAAAAAAGTAAGCATGGGGCTCTCTTACAATAATTTTGATTTTGGTACGGAATTCTCCGTCCACGACTTTAACTCACACTTGGCCAGTTTTTGTCCTTACAGATCTAAAGGCCGTTTTATTTTATATTCTTAAGAAATGTTTGAGATCAGTTTTCGTCTTACAAATCTACGTTGAAACATTTATTACTTGTTGAGAAATGTTTTCTAAGAGAGTTTACGACCCTCTTACGAAACGATTACTTTACTCTATTAAGTAACATTTAAGTGGACAGGTCTGTGGCTCTGGTGACTTATTCTTACTACCTATTGTTATAAATGTCAAAATTCGTAACGATGCAAGTACCTATGTTTGTTATCCCGTTAGACAGACGTGGCTAAAATTTATGAAAGAATAGATTTTGGTCGCGAACAACACATAAGATACTTATTATCCCGGTATAAGTTCCCATGGGAAGCGAAAACGAGAACAGAATTTCCCGCGGGCGGAGCCGTAGGCACCACCTCGTCAAATACCTATATTTTATCGCTACATTAGGTGAATTTTCCACTTACACTTTATCAGTACGTTGTATACTTAGTTAATACCACGTTAATTAAGGAGCACGTTAATGGCTATCACATTACATTTTACACTATTTTTGAACAAAATGTATTATGATCATACTGTATTCGGACCCAAATTACAACAGCCAAATGTTATACATCCTTAAATGCCATCACTGTACGAGTAGTACGGCAGAAAAACATATAAATACGATTGAAAGAGAAACGAAAGCAAAGCTCCAAATCCAAGTGAAGAGAATAATTTAACAGGAAAACTCAATTGGTTTCCCTTAAACTTGTCAATTATTTCAAAGTAACCTTACTAAACTAATAGAAATTTCAACAGTCAAAATTTTCAGGTAAATGTATTCGTAACAGATCTATTTCAGCTCCATTAGACAATGCAAACAGGTTACAAAACTACGATATCTGAAACTTTTCAATTCAGCCGGATTTAGCTCATCAAAGCAAATTGGCTTAGTTCTGGGTAATTGATTGTGAAACACAGCAGAAGCTGTTCTATCTCTCGCACCTTTTGACCTATTTAATACAAAACCGATTCTCGTTTGTAATATTTTTTATATTTAGCTCGCCAAAATGATGCCGCCGCCTGATGAAAAGCCATAACGACCTCTAGCGATTGGTGGCCACTGTCACGGTCTGTAAGACTATAGACAGCGATCGTAAAGTTAGCGGCACTAGATGTACCTCTTCATGCACGGCTTGAGGAACCCAGAATCATAAGAGGAGGGAAACACATGCGCTGGCAGGTCGTTCCTGGTTTTTATGGCTCGACAGAGAGCGATCTTTTCAATCGTTCAGTTCTGGCGAAGATAAACGTTTATTAGAATATATTGGGGTTAAGGATTTCACTCACAGAACATTGATCGAGGAGAATGAATCCTCCCCTCAGTCGACATACTTTCGAGGGCTTACCCGGGGCTCCCACTCGTCGACAGTGGTAAGGCCACAATCTTATTGTCCCATTTATTTTCAATAGGTAATTGAACTCAACCCGACCGGGTTCCGTTTCCACTTTGGTTTGCGACATTGTGGAAAGTGAATGTCGTCTGACTTCATGATCCGCAAGTACATATTTAACTATATTTGTTTATCAGTCAGCAAGTGCAATATTTGCAAGTGACTTCTTTTATATTAAACTGACCACCGCTTGATGGATAGTCACTTAGTTTGAGTTTTGAAGATCTTGTTGGAGCCCAGAAAATTTAAGATTAGGGGTATTTAGCAGATTTATTGTATTATAATTTTGTGGAATCCATTTTCTCCAGTAGGTATTCGATATTTTATAGTTTCACTGAAGTGGACGGACGCGACGTATGACAGATACTTACGTTTTGTAGTTTAATAGGTTAATTGGCTAATAATCTTAGTCCAGTTGAGAATAAAATAAAAAAAAACGAGAATACTGCTGCAAAACGTATTGCTGCTGCTAACTTGAGCTTTGCCAAATTTTTACTTTTAAACTTAATTCGCCAATGTTAAGTGTTCTCTGGGGGCCTTTGTACCCGTAGACCAACTAAATACATACATACAAGTAGCACAACTAGTGGGAAGGTTTTAATGATGAGAAAAATAATAATCTTTAATGAATCGCAAGACATTGTTCAAAAGAATGAGGTTTCTATCAGAAATCAGTACATTATTGAATATTTAATTTCGAGCGTAATAGGTTGCAAAGAGGGTGTTGGAAGAAAGTCACGTCTCACAAGCGAAGCCATGGGGCCCAGTTAGTTTGCTAACATTATTAAATTTGATTTAAATATAACAAACACGATTGAACCTTCGAATACCGATCAAAATACAATAACTTTATCTTGTTTTCGCTTACAAACCACATACAAATTCGTTTATTCCCGGATTGATCTTTATTAAGTTTGCGACCGACGTCGTTCTTATTTTTCACCCTTTATTTTCATACATCTACGTGTACGTTGTGAATAAATAAGTGAAAAGGAAAATATAGAAAACAAAGCGCTTACGCTTTGTTTTCTATATTTTCCTTTTCACTACACTTAGAATATACTGCCCTTTCCTTTCTTATAGGTGCTCTCTCAAGGGAAAAACAGTAACTAAGTACCTACCAAAGTCTGACTCCTTTCGGACAATGGTATGTTTTTTTCACGTACAAAAATAAAAGCACTCGTAGCCCCGCTTGCTCACTTTGCTCACTGTTCTGTAAACGATCACTGCATCAAACATCGGGTACGTATTTGAATACCTAAAATTATAATACCTAAAGTTAAATAACCTAAGTTCAAAATACCTAAAATCTAAATACCAAATGGTTTAAAATACCTAAACCACTAATACCTAAGTACTTAATACCTAAATTTGAAATACCTATTGGACTAATTACCTAATGTTTAAAATGCCTAAAGTTAAAACAACAAAGGTTGATATACCAAATCAGAATGACCGATCTAAAGCAGCCCGCATCCAGCGCTTTAAAAAAAGGGATACTGCCCACCCCGACCCGGTTTTTTATAACCACACATACAAGGATTTGGAACTTCAGGATTGGAGCAGACAATCCTTGTATGAGTGGTTATAAAAAAAAATAACCACGAAGGCTAAGGCGGGAGCTCCACCCCGCTCCCGCCTTAGCCTTCTAACCTGACCTATCCGAGTCGGGGTGAGCAGTGTCCCTTTTTCTTTAAGCCGTACCACATAATATTATTTCGTAAGTCAAACAACCATTAGGTATTTTGAACTTAGGTTATTTAACTTTAGGTATTATAATTTTAGGTATTCAAATACGTACCCCAAACATCTTACGCTACATTTATTCCTAGGACGGGTAGCATTTTGTAGCATTTTACATTTTATAAGACAGTTTCCATCTAATTAGAGGCGTACTTTTTACACCAGAGCGCCGATCTTTGGCCACATGACGTAAATGCGTGGACGGAAATTTTCGGGTGAAACGTCATCTCGTAAATTTCCAACCACGCATTCACGTCAATAATTCGAGAATCAGCGGTCAGGTAGTCCCAATCTATCTTTGTCCATTCCACAGCTATCAGATTTTGGTGGTGCGGTCACTGCTACTAGTGAATGTGTGTTTCCCTGTCCTTTTAAGGAAAAGGCGTACTAGGTATATATAAGTGTGTCAAGGTACAATATAAGAACAGCTGTAGCTAAAAGAAACTTTTCCGAGAAAATTACCCTTTTTTACCGCTTCGGGAGCAAAGTTACGAGAATTGCGTTCCTTTCAAGACTGTCGTGAAAGACTGATTGGCTTAAGTTCGTCCACTTAGTGTCGTGGACAGACACTTATATTTTTAAACAAAAAAAAATGCTGAATCTTGTTAAAATGTTGATTAAAGTGTCCTTTTTGCTTAGATAAAGTTTGAATAGAAATGGACGTATTAGATATTGCTGGAGAGACGTCACTGTATTTTCTACTGGTTAACGAAGTTGCTCGCTACACTTTGCTTTTACACCCGAATACCCATTACGGTGGTAACTGATTTGAGAATACAGTTCTGTGTCAGAGTACATAGAATGTAGGCGTTGTTATGCTACCGTATAGTTGGCCATTAAAGGAGACACGCAGTAGGTATACTCGTAAGCATACATACTCTGTAATCGATAACCTTTGCAAACACGGCTCATTTACCAATGTTAGAGGAGGTAGCTTTAATTTTCACTGAGAATCTCATTTCAACCGAAAATCGTAACATTATATAGTTCTGGACTAATAATTAAGAGATTTGGCCGGCTGTCAGTCTGGTAGCGGTGAGATCGAAAGTGATTGGGGTTGCAAGTTTGTATGGGAAAAGTAAAAATTGTATGGTTGAAGATTAAAATAAACAGATGATTTTTTTACTGCAATGGTGGCAGATAAGTTTACGTCCCACTTAATACAAAGTGGAAGTTAACTTATGAACATTTGCAATACCAGGGACGTCAACCCTGCAAGAGACGTCCTACTAAGTCCCCTTTTAAACAAATATTTCATCCAGAGTATTTAAATGGGCTGTCCTAAGGGGTCGTCCATTAATCACGTGAGGCTCGAAAGGGGGGGGAGGGGGTCTGACAAAAATCACGAAACATCACCAGGGGGGTGGGGGGTGTAGTGAGATATCACGTGTATTTATTTGAACAGCAACTTTACGCCCTGAATTTGAGATCACTGTAATTTCTGAACAACAAAACCTACAATATTAAAACTTGTATGGAATAATTCATAAAGCACTTAATTCCTTTCTTACATCAGAAATTAATTGAAATCGGAATACCTATGCGTTTATCATAACACAAAAATCATTTTGATTTTAATCGTGTCTCCCAAAGGAACCGCGCAGAATATCAGCATCAATCCGATCATATCTCAAATTATGTCAGTATTATTTTGAATGGTACTATAATATGGTAGTAAATCTATAGTATTGTCGTGATACAGAAAGACATAAGTACAAAAAAGAAGAATTTTAGCTTCAGGATCGGATAATGGAAGTTACATAGAATGTCCAGTAAAAAAAAGCTTGGAAAAGAATCATCAAATATATATTTGATGTACAGATTTTCGACTCTCTATAGCTTTATTATAAGTTACCTATATCTATATATATAAAAATCAATGCCACTTTTCGTTTTAATTTTATAACTCAAGAACGGGCTCACCTATCTAAACCAAATGTTTAGGCTTTGTTCGGACTATTTAGTAGATGGTTTAAGTGAAGTTTGCACAAAATCGGTCGAGCGGTTCTTCATTTATCATGCAAACGAAGTTGCGCGGGTCAGCTAGTATTATATATATTAGACTAGCCGATGCACGCAGCTATGTCCAACGGTGGGCAAATGTCGGGGGAACCCGTCCACCGATAATCATTTTGGGGAAGGCCCCTCTCCTTGTTCCGGAAATGCCTTCAGAGCCCACCCGCTCGGTGCGATGCGGGCTTGGGTTTTTGTTGTCCGGGGCCCAACTTGCTCCCCCGAGGAGAACCCCGGAAGTGTGGGGAGCCCCCCCCCCCCGGCAGGGTCGGGCCGACGTGAATAATCTTTGGATATTCTTCGGCCCGGCTATAGGGTGACAAAGAATACTGCGGGGTTTAGTGGGTAGGACGGTCCCTTTCCGGGACCGGGAGCCCTACACACCGTCCCGGCTGCCCCGCAGCTAGGATGACGGTGCCCAACTGCATTCCCCCCGTAACAAAAAAAAATGCTGCTCTGTCCACGTGGATATCGATAGTCGTGACCAAAAGCATAATGATCGCATGGAAATTCAACCTTGATTATTCTACTTTTGTTCATAACTTCGCATCTATTTAGCCAACTGCGATCAAAGAAACGTATGATTTAAGCTTGCATGACAACTTCTTTATTAGTTCGAAATTAATGAATATTATATAGCAACACGACGGGAGTAAATGCAACGGGAAATATTTAAAATATTAATTATGTGACGCAAACGAAGTTGCGCGGATCAGCTAGTATTCGTATAGAAGTAGAGATTTCGATAAAATTAAAAAAAAACTTTGTAGGTACTAAAAATACACGTGATTCGGCCCAGGGGGGGAGGGGTAGTCTGAAACCTCACCAAATATCACCAATGGGGAGGGGGGGTCCAAAAAGTGCCCAAAATAACCTCACGCGATTAATGGACGACCCCTAAACTGGATTTAGCTTGTATATGCGAACCGGATTCTATCGGATTAACCGCTCACGTTTAATCCTCAAAAACCAAATGAATACATAATTCATTCATGGAATTATTGACAAGAACGTACTTTGTAGGTACTATACAGAGTGTTACATTCGGAGCGGTCAGTATGGGCAAGTCTGTTAATAAGTATCAAACATACATAGATCTGTTCTTAGGAACTATGTCATCGATTTTAGAGAAAAGAAGATCTGCAAAGAAAATATAAAAAAGCTGTTTTTAAATCTTCTTTCTCTCTGACATGTTTCCTAAGGACAGATCTATGAATGTCTTATATTTACAGACTTGCCTATACTGACCGCTCCAAATGTTACACGCTGTATATTATATCTACGCACTTACCCATAAATTGGTAAGGACGTAGATATAGACTGAAGATAGATTACTATCAGGCTCTGAGCCGTTGACCTTACGATCAGCAAACAATTATAACGACCGATGTTTGCGTCTGACGTCGCCTCGCTTAGATGGATTGTTTGCTTATTACATGTATCACATTACAAAGAACTGAGCTTTACAAAGCTTTTAGCAGTTACATGCTACTAAAAGTTTTGTAATACCCTTTTATAAAAATTGATCTAAACTCATATTATAGTAGGGATTGAATGAGAATTTCTGACGATATTTTTAAACAAACCGTTTAACTGTGTAGTGACATAAAATATGATATCTTATTTACGATGTTTACTTTACTCTGCATTATGAAAACGCTCTATGATTTAGCTCTTAATATCAACAAATGTATTCTATCGTTTAGACATACGTTGTACAGACGCGTTAAGCGTAATTACCTAAGCCTGTGAATAGTTGTCACAATACAGTGATTAATTAAAATTCTTAGTGATTCTTAGATACTGGGTGTCTACTCCTACATAGGTAACAACTACTAAATACGCTTTATCCTTAAGTCTTACTCCAAGGTTTGAGATACCGAAACGAAAATAAAAGCTTTATCTGTGACTAGCGGACGTCACGCGATTTCACCCGCGTAGTTCCCGTTTCCGTGGGAATACGGGAATAAAATATAGCTTATGTTCACCGCAAAGAGTGTAGCTACCCAATAGTAAAATAATTTTTCAAATCGGTTCAGTAGTTTCGGTAAACAAAAAAAAACGAATCTTTTCTCTTTAAAATGTTAGTATAGATTTAAGATAGAAGATAATAAGACTTGTCCAGGTCGTAATTAATTTTAAAATTCAATTTGCCGGCAAAATTGTCCTCTAATTAAATAGTCTCGACCACATAGACAACTACTAAGACTGCCTCTGTGGGGCGGTCGGTAGTGATACCGCCTGCGGCCCTAAAGGTCCTGGGTTCGATTCCCGGGTCGGTCCAAATATTTGTGTGATCCACAAATGTTTGTTTCGGAGTTTGGGTGTTTTCTAAGTATAATATGTATTATATTTACAAATATATATGTATGTCTATCAGTCATCTAGATCCCATAGCACAAGCTTAGCTTAATTTGGACTAGATGATGTTGTGTGAGATTGTCCACAAAAAGAACTATTTAAGTAATATGAAGAATTGGGAAGAACCGAATCTCATTATTTCCTCCGATTTAGTACAAGTATGATTTATTATATTCTCCAAAGTCTTTACGGTTCAAAATAGCCTTAAAACTTTTTTTAAAACATAAAACGGTTGTAGACGTTAATTAACGAGGTATTAAAAGCTGTTGAGCCACTCTACATTTTACATTTTCATTTGGTAGGCGTTGAGTACGGAAATTAAAGGAAATGGAAACTGTCCAATCTCCTCGACTGGTACATAATCCCAGTACTTATCTTATTCATCCGAGGGTAAAGTCCCAGTTGAGTGTTGCATTTAATTTTTATTTGAAGGGAAAAACAACGAGTTTGTTCTGATAGGAAGACTCGTGGCCTATGATGTGAATTTCAATATCTCGAATCGAGTACCTTGTCTGAGATATCTGCTATGATTGAATACTAGCAGCTGTGTTTTGGCTTTTATTTTTAACACTCGCTAATGCGCGCAGCTTTGCCCGCGTGAAATTCGGTATACGAAAGTGACAGAATTTGTTATTAAAGATCTGTCAAATTTCGATACATTATTGTACATGACTGTATGAGTTCAATGCATGCTACAGGATTGGCGACAATGAACACTGTCACTGCCTTTTTTTTCGTGTGGTAATCCGCTGACTAAACTCACCAAAACCACATGATGCCCTACCACCGAGAGTCACGGGTACGCCATCTTCTCCTCACTAAAGATCAACATAATGAACGAACGCAACATTCTTGCAGTTCCACTTATGTTTATAGGTCTTTCAGGTGTATTTATTTAGCAATTTGTATAAGCTTCTCATAGCACTACCCTCTCATTTCTATATTTTCTTTCCTGTTTCCTTATTGTCTGGCGCAGTTCCAAGTTTGTCAAATAGCTCCTTAACTATGAGAGTGATTTCAACGACTGCGAATTTTAATCAAATTTTGTATTTTAAAGGATTTTATTTCTACTTTAAAATGTTAGTAATACCCGTTTGTTACGTTAAATATCAAAAGAAATTTTCCCTAATCCCTATTTCCCTATCCCTACTATCCCTACCAATATTATGAATGCGAAAGTAACTCTGTCTATCTGTCTGTTACGCTTTCACGCCTAAACCGCTGAATCGATTTTGATGTTTAGTGAGATAGTTTGAATTCCAGGGAAGAACATAGGCTACTTTTTAACTGACTGCGCACAAGGAGGATAATGACTGTAAGCGATAACGTCTTCTACGCGAATGAAGCCGCGGGGAACAGCTAGTTCTAAATATAATGAAGTATAATTCACAGCTGCGTTGCTAAGGCACCAAATTTGATATCTGGACTGAAAGAGGTTGGAAATTATGCACACAAGACAACAACCCACAGACAGTCTGAGAAGACTCAGTCCACTCCCTCAACCTTTTGGTTCTTTATTAGACAAAGAGCATAACATACTACTAAAGGCGTACTCTAGTTCCTGAACAGCAAAAAGCCCAGAGGCGAAGGCGGAGTACAATCAACCTCACCTATCTCCTCGAAGTCTATAAAATAAAGCATGAGGTCAATGTGTTGTCTATATGAGGTGAATGCGAAGTCTATATTATGAGTAAAGAACTTATTTTTATTTTCTGCTCGTATTATTATGTACATGTAACAAATTTAGGGTTTACATTTTTTGTCCTCCGAAGTTCAGTTAAACATTATCCAAGAAATCAAGCGCTATTTAAACTGCAAATCTCCTGAGACGGACACTTTACAAGTTAACAGTTTTATAGATTAGAATATTTTATGCGGTCTCGGAAATAATATTTTTGAAGGGCATGGAGTTTCAAAAACGAATGTTTCAAATATGGTCATGATTTTTAGAAAGAAAAGTACTCATTAGGTACTTAAGTTCCTATATTTTGAATACTTTTAGTCCCATTAGGTCCCATTTTACTTAAAAATTTTATTTTAAAACTCATAGTTTCCATTTAGAAATTATAATAGAAATATATTTTTCTATTTTAGACTTACATTTTAAAAATCATTAATAAATAAATACGAGACAAAAAACATACCATTAAACTAGAAATCCAGCACCATTCACAAAACACTAATAATTAAAACATAAAGTAAATAGACAATCACTCGACACAAGTTGTAGACCACTAAATTGCAGCGCTTCACATTTCCGATCTAGCGCTATAAAACACAGCGGTACCGTTTATTCTCATTGTGCGATTGTTGGCGAAGTTAGATCGCGATGTACGGAAGAGGTCGGCGAATAAAGCGGTGGTAATGTTGTCCGGGCGCGGTCCGGGAGAGAACTGCTCAAACTGAGCCGGGTGCGCCCAGCCGACGTACCGCGCCCGCCTCCGGTGGTACATACAACGCAAGCTCTATGGACTCTCGGAATTTCACTGTGAAATCTAAAGTTGGGGTGAATACACTGAAATTCTTGTAAAATGGCATTCTTTTTTAAATTTAAACGTTTGTCACTGTCATAAGTGTGTACCCACATATTTATAAACAAAGGCAAAAATTCTTGGGTTCTACGTATTCCTACAAATTAAATGGAACTTTTGTGGTTCTTTTCAATTTCAACTATTTTGTTCTCTTAATAGACTAATAAGTTTTAGCCTTGCATCATTGATATACATTTATTGTGTATTTATTACCTTAGCTGAAATAATATATTCTTCAACCATTAGGTACCTACACGGCTTCAACAGAAAACTACAATCATTGTCTATAGAGACAATGTCATTGAATAAAGTATCATCACGCAAAGATACAATAACATCCTAATAAAGAACCTTATTATTAACCGACAAAAAAGGAGGTTTCTCAATTCGACTGTATATTTTTTAACCTCGACAGAAAAATAAGCAATAAGTACATACAAAATAAACAGACCAAAAATAAAAACCCGAAATGTGGTTTCTGCAAAAATATGATAAGTCAAACGAGAAAAACATGGGTCTTCCTGGCAGAGAAAAACAAACAGAACGAGTGAAAAACTGTCATCAATTGAATGAATTGCCACTCTTTGTATTTTTATTGCCGCAGAAAGGAACGCTCTACGCTTACATCCTCTTTCTAGTGGTCGTAAATGTAGTTTTTTCGTGACCTTGTAATTCAAATTACAAATTTTTGGAATTGATGTTTTCGTTGGCGTTTGATGTAAAATTCTGACTACCTGCGAATAAAAGTGTAATGTTTTTAAAATGGAAAGCAAATCACAGCTATATATTGTGTTTAAGAGAATGAAACTGCAATAGAAACCGGCCAAGTGTGTGTCGAACTTGCAAAGGGAGGATTCCGTACCAAAAATATCGGATAAAATTACGTTTATTGTATGGGAGCCCCCCTAATTAATATTATTTTTCTGATTTTAGTATTTGTTGCTAAAGTAGCAATAGAAAAACATCATCTGTGAAAATTTTAGCTCTCTATCACGGTTCCTGACATACAGCCTCGTGACGCAAAGACAGATAACAGTCGGACAGCAAAGTCTCATGAATAGGGTCCCGTTTTCATCCTTTAGGTACGGAATCCTAAAATGAAACTACTATTGTGGTGAGCTTATTGCCGTGTTCAAATGGACAGGCGCAGGTTGTGACGAGCCACAGTTGATTTTTTTTAAGTCGGCCACAAGGCCTTCAACTTGGCTTAACACTTTTCATTTTACTGACAACTGGATTTCATTTTGAGTTTTCCCTATCTGGGCAATGGATCGTTTTGCAAAAGTATTCCCTTAGTCGCCTCTTACGAAACCCTCTGGATAGACTGAGGTGGCGACATTTTATACTCTTTGCCGTCGCCACACGGGGGACATTTAGAACAATTCAAGTACCATTGAATGACAGTGTGAACTTTTTTATCGACTTCAATGAAGAATGTTGACAAATTGATAGATAATCTTGTGTGTGTCTTAGTTTGTCTCTCTTCATATTTCAACAAAATTAGGTACTTATCTGATTAGAGAAATGTCCTTTGGTAGTTTGCAAATTACGTAATATTGTGCATGTATAACTGTATAACATCGCATATTCAATGTAAAATAAACCAACATTTCTGGAGATCAGGGAAACAGAAGATTGATTGCTTTGAATGAGGCTTTGGAAAGTTGAGTAAATTTATCTACTGGAAAATGTAGGCACAGTTCAAGGAGTTTGTGTTTCATGTACCGTGATAAAGGTTATGGGTTAATACAGATAGAGACTTGACTCTACGAACGCGTTCTCGTGTATGATTTCTATGATATCGGCAGCGTATCATGGCATTCAAGAATAGTTTTATCCATATTGCTTTAAAAGTTTTAGTTTCAGTAAAATTTAGTTAAAATAGTTAGTTATATTAAAATAGTTATGAAATTTGTAGACTTGTAAACGTTTTAGTATCGGTTAAGGAAGCAATTGATTTGGAATTTTGTTTAGAGCACTAAATTCAATTATTACCTTGTTCATCACATTTGCTAATTGCGAAAAGTTTGCGGTTTTGCAAAATTTAGTTCTGATCTGATAGGTATTGCTATTCAAAGGGGGAATGCTGCTAGTCTTTTGGACACAATGCGACGGGTGCCTTATGTAGGTTTAGTTTTGATAGTAATAATGTAAATATATGCTAAAAAAATATGTTTCACTGTAATTATTAACAATAAATGTATTCGTTTTGATCTTTCAGTGTGACATTAATCAAACAATAGTATAAAGGTAAGAACGTCTCTATTCTGTAGGTATCATTATATAAGGATCTTATCTATTCTACCTTACCTTTTGTCCCTTCATTCACACGAGGATAATATAAGGCTTCAAATGCTGGCTTTCATGTAGTACGACTTGATATAAAGCCCCATTTTGCGATTGTTAGGAAAGGATCCTCTATTGCTGAATCAGCCTATAAATATTTACATGGGAACGTTAAACGATATTGTATATTAATAAGGTGTCCGTAGTTAATTCTGCTTATATATACCTTTACAGGGGTTTTTTATGTACTTTACTAACTGACCCGAGCAACTTCTTTACATTTTTCTTTTTCTCACACAAGAGAGAGAGAGAGATAGAGAGAGACTGTGTAAAGAACAGAAACTCTCAAAAGGAATAAATTTACCCCCTTTTGTAAATATTTTACTGAATCTCGATCTCAATAAGTTGAATATCGTACTCTAATTGAATTTTAAATTCCAACCCGTAGTTCCTGAGATCTCGTTCAAACAACAAACTCTTCGGCTTTATTATATTAATAGATTTCAGAATTACAACTAGACAATGTTTGAACACGGACAACTTTCTGTACTTCAAAATGAAAATAACTTTTAAGTCATTGGGATACAGTTGAAATTACGAGTGCGAAATAAAGATTGTTTGAATTACCTACTATCTATTTTACTAAACCTATCTATTCAAGCGAAATTTCAATTACGTCAGCTTTAAACAATTCTTCAGCCTGAAACATTATTTTTACTGATACAAAATGCCATCCATTTTGACGCCGTAAATATATGGCTTATCTTGTACCTACATACCACTTTCGCTCTCGGTGCGGAATCCGTAATTTGTCATACTCAGTATAAAAATTGCTTTTTTGCATTAATTTATCTTGCTATGCTGATGAGTAAATTTATACAAGCTATAGGGATTTACTCTATTATTTTCGCATAAAATGTTGCTAATGAAATGAGGATGTTACTTCTAAAATGTAAATCGAGTAAATTATTTTCTCAAAAGCATTTTCAAATTCAGTACCTACCTAGATTTATTTTTATAGGATTTATAGCAATTACGTTCATAAAAGATTGTATTTACAAAATGATAAAAACAGAAATACTATTACAATCAGCGAAACGAGAAGAGTTAGCAAGAAATTCTGAAGTCTCTTTGTGACCTATTTACAAGCTAGACTTCGGTCTGCTCTTTCGAGAAAAGTTTGTAATGAGTATAAAATAACACGGTTATCCGTGTAGTTTCTGTTCCAATTAGAAATGGGCAAAAATATATTCTATGTTACTCGCTAAAAAAGCAGCTTCATAATAATAGATTTTTTAAAGAAGGTTTAATATCTACCTAGTTTCTAAGCCTGTTCAATGCAAACAAACAATCAAATCTTTCCTCTATATAATATTCGTATAATAAAGCCTTTGTAAGTAAACAATCTTGTTAGTGTACTTGACATTCTACTTCAATTTATCTCTCCACTGACTTTGTCGTTACACAAACAAATTCGGTAGAAAGGTACTCATCAGCAACAAGCAGAGCTCGAGGGACACTTGAGTTTAGTTTTGTTAAATACCTAGGCTGTTCCAAATGATTAAACAAGGGGCAAAATTAATTTGTACGACTCATTTCAGTTATATAGTCATATCGCCCTTAGTCACGCATTCAGCTTGCCATAAGACAGGTAAACACATTTTTCCTATAAGGAAAAGATCCACTCTACATACCTATTGTGGAACATTTTTCGTTTATATTATGTGCCTAATTTCACCATTTTATTTTAGTTTTTTACAGTTACAGAGGTGCTGCCTACTCATATTTCCACTTAAACAAAACAATTCGAAACTCATCCTAAATTCGGAAATGAAACATGTTCAATAATTTGCTTTGTTGTACCTATAGATAATTAATTGTAAATGTAGATAATATTATGACAATGTATGACAATGTACGAGTATATTATGCTCTAAAAGCTTTTAGCGTAATTATTACTTCAGTGAATTTCGCGTGTGTAATTTTGAATGACGACATAAGTGCTACGTTTGTTCTATTATACAGATAAGTACCCCGTATTGATGTTTAAATTAAGAATATTCGACACTAAAGAACGAACGGAGAGTTCTTCAAACTATTATAGGTTAATACTCGCTGTGACAAAATGTCAATTTGTACCTACCTACTCGCACAGATTACAAAACTGTCTCAAGTAAATTACACATGCGTGAAAATGTCAAGATGTCATAACCTATATAAGTATGTGTTCAAATGAATGTCTTTGTTGATCAGTCAGTCAGGCACCTATTGTATAATTTTAGCTATACCCTCAGGCTTAGCCCGTCACTTAATAGAGCCCCTTTTCCATCTCATACCCGAAATTTATTTATTTCAGAATAGTGTACGCAATTCTGCAAGATTTTTTTATATAACTCCTTTCTATAGTTGCCTGATATTAAATCTATCTTACATTCAACAGGGATTCCATAATCGGATATCTACCACTTATAGAAATTTTCGATCCACGCCAGATTTGCCTGAGAACAGCGCGCTCATACAGTTCAAACTCTTAAATTTCTTGTTGGCGCCATATACGACTCGCTCGTGCAACATCCCAGCTACGGAGAATGATTACAATGACTAGCAGGAGATAAGATAAGTACAGTACCGGTTAGCCACTTCAGGGTGCACCAGCGCTCCTGCTTTCACTCCCCCTGAACAAGCCCAAGAGGCGAGAAAACTGGGTTTTCTTCCTTCCCTTTCACCTTTCAAATTCTATGATACATATTAGTTTTACATAGATTCAGAAAATTGAGCAATGCATTTTTTACAAAATTTGTTTACATCACCACAGAATAACACTTCAATAATAATCAATTGAATTTCAAAATGAATTTCAAACAAACCACAGTCACAAACAAGCGCCACAACTTTGTTTCTGTTCATTTGAATAATTTAATGACCCAAATTGTCACATTCTAGATAATTTGTCACATGATGAAAATTTCAGTTAATTTCATTCGTTCTCAGGAAATGACATGACAATGTATTCATCTCATATTACTGATGGAACAATTTAGATGGTTTTCTGCAATTTGTTTCTTAGATAGGATCGCGTCAAATGGCAAGTTATAGCCTGCCTACTCCGTTGGGAAACAGGCGCGATTTAATGTATGTTCCTATGTAGTTCCCGAGTTTATCGCATTTGAACAAATAAACAATCTCTTCAGCCTAATAAATATCACAGTGTTCAACAGGGATTCCATAATCGGATATCTACCACTTATAGAAATTTTCGATCCACACCAGATTTGCCTGAGAACAGCGCGCTCATACAGTTCAAACTCTTAAACTTCTTGTTGGCGCCATACACGACTCGCTCGCACTCGACTCGACAACATCCCAGCTACCGAGAATTATTACAATGACTAGCAGGAGATAAGATAAGTACAGTACGGGTTAGCCACTTCAGGGTGCACCAGCGCTCCTGCTTTCACTCCCCCTGAACAAGCCCAAAAGGCGAGAAAACTGGGTTTTCTTCCTTTCCTTTCACCCTTCAAATTCTATTTCTTCAAATATTAGTTTTACATAGATTCAGAAAATTGAGCAATGCATTTTTTACAAAATTTGTTTACATCACCACAGAATAACAGTTCAATAATAATCAATTGAATTTCAAAATGAATTTCAAACAAACCACAGTCACAAACAAGCGCCACAACTGTGTTTCTGTTCATTTGAATAAATTAATGACCCAAATTGTCACATTCTAGATAATTTGTCACACGATGAAAATTTCAGTTCATTTCGTTCGTTCTCAGGAAATGACATGACAATATAATCATCTCATGCCGTATTTCAACATGTTTTTCGATTTTTATTTTACTGATAGAACAAGTTGGATGGTTTACTACAATTTTCTATGTATGTCACAGGTTGGATTTAAAAAAAACCCCACAGAATTCGCATGAAGACCCTTATGAAAGTACAAGAAGCGAAAGTCGTTTGATAGGATCGCGTCAAATGGAAAGTTATAGCCTGCCTACTCCGTTGGGAAACAGGCGCGATTTTATGTATGTACCTATGTAGTTCCCGAGTTTATCGCATTTTAACAAATAAACTCTCTTTAGTCTAATAAATATCACAATGTTTTAAGTAGTTCAATACGCGTAGCACAATAAAGTATCAGAAAATTTGTAGCACATTATTTCAGCTATAGTGTGCTACGAAGCTACAACTGCTACGAGTAAGGTGCTACGGGCCACGATCAAAACGTCAATATTCTGTTGAAAGTCCTGGGACATCCTTCCGAAGGCTTACCCGGGGCTCCTAACCGTAGGCTGTTGGGCGTTACGTGAGATTTTTTGTCCGGGGAATATCTTCTGATGGAAAACGGGGCCGTATTGTACTCCGTTATTCATAAAAACAAAAATACAACCCGTGGGAGTTAATACTTATAATATAATTATTTCGAACTAGCGAAGAGCGCATTTGAATAGAACAATATTGTCTGTAATGTCTGTAATAATATCGTACATTTTCATCCTGAAATGATACATTATAAGCTCCAGTAAATCGTTATGCAAGTTTTCCCTCAAGTCTTAAGGTGGGTCTACGCTAGACGAGCCGAGCACGAGCGAAGCGGAGCAGCGAGCCGAGCCAAAATTCGTGTAGATTGTAGTGTAGACCGACGTACGAGCCTCGAGCGACACTTGTCATCGCGAGCAGAGCGGCTCGGCTCTGGCTCCGCTCGTGCTCGGCTCGTCTAGCATAGACCCACCTTTAGAAAGGGTTATTTTTGTTCATACATTCAATTGTACCTGGAAACAATGCAAAACGATCGTGTAAATATATTGTAGAGACTGATACGGTTTAATTACCTAATACAAGTTAGCAAAGGAATATTGGGAATACAATTTTAATTACTTTTTTGAGATTTTCCTAAGGAATGTAGGAAAATCTGAAAGTCACTGCTAGAAGGCCTCCACTATAGTTTACTGTGTGTGACGCTTTGTTCTAAAAAAAATATTAAAAGAATGAACGTGAAACGTGACAACTTTTGTATGAAGAAGGATAAAGCTATTTCATTATGGCTTACAGTCAAATTTTGACAGACAATGAATCTCTAAATAAAACAGCTATGTTCATCTAACCCCTCTTCAATAGCACGTAACTACTTTACTTCTTACACATATAATATTTCTCCCGGCATTAACCATCTGCGCCATGAGCGGGAGGTTCGCTCGCTAGCTCCCTAATACAATTCGATAAACAACGATTTACCTGATACGAGTTTGTGAACTGGGAGCGTAACAAGGTACATGTAAACGGTAAACGAGCTTGACTGTCGGATCGTGACAGGTAAGCCAATTTAAATATCATCAATATCCAATCTTACTATTAGCAAAGATAATATATTACTACTAATACTATTAGTAGCTAGAAGTAGATTTATCACTAGCAGACTCCACGCGGTTTCACCCGCGTAGTTACCATTCCTGTGGGAATTTGGGAATAAAATATAACCTATGTCACCCAGGGATAGTGTATATCCTCACAATGATATATAATGTGGAATGTTGTCATATTTTGTACATCTCATCTAATGTTAAAGGTAATTGCTACTTAATAACATACAATGTATTCTTGATTTCGTTGTTAATGTCATATGATATGATTGCATGCCAATCTGGCTGAAATATGGTGATACCAAAATCATAAATTGTAATATCATTGTAACTACCCATATATCGCAATAAATGAAATTGAATTGAATTGAAATGAAATAATTTTTCACATCGATTCAGTAGTTTCGGAGTCGATTCAAAGCAAACAAACTATCAAATCTTTCCTCTTTATAATATTAGTATAGATCAAGCCGTACATAAGATCTTTAATTATCAAAGGCAAAGGCTTATCAAATACCATGCTACTGGCAGTCAGGGACATCAATTTTTCCGTGCCTTAAAGATCACGGGTACGCTCGTAAAAGGAAATGGCATTAACGGTCACTCATTTTAGGACGAATCGTTTCATGGACCTAAGGCTCAGTGGTCGTGACGTAGGTATAGACACTCCTACTTTTATTATAAATGTGAAAGTTTGTGAAGATGTTTGGATGTTTGTTACTCAATCAAGCTCTAACGGCTGATCGGATTAGGCTGAAATTTTGTACAGAGATAGTTATAGTCTGGAATAACACATAAGCCATTTTTGACTCTGGGAAAATGTTCCCAAGAGAAGAAGGCACGAGGGCCGAATTTCACGCGGGTGAAGTCGCGATTATCATCTTAGATTCACTGAGCTATAGAAGTAACGAGCGCTTCTAAACTCCTTATATGAATCAGAAATGTTTGAGTTTTCAGTAGTTTCAATTGAGCACAAATAAATAATGGACGTTTGAGGATTAAGCCGTGGAATAATACCTAACCAGCTGAAACTCGTGTCACCGTCTGCGTTTTGAAGATTTCCAATATCCTCAGTCATATTTCTGTGATCCTGTCGCTAATTTTGCATTATTTTAGAAAAAGTGTGATTTCCACTAAATGGTTATTGTAAGCTAATTTTAGAAGATAATAAATTTTAATATATGTATACGTTAATTACATCTGAACGGTTTCGCCTTACGGCATTCTTAAAGGTTTAGATGATTATAATATTCCGTATCGAAATCACTCAAACAATTACATTTTTAGATGACTAGATATCGAACTTACTCATGTAATCTATACACGTATACATGGAAGATATTTTGAAAATTTTAATGATGGGCTTTCTCTAATCGATGAAGGTTCTAGGATACTTTTGATTCCGATATTTCGCGCGGTTCCTTTGGGAGAGGGGATGAAACACAAAATGGTTCTTTAGTTGTAACTTCTCATGCGTGGTCCGATTCCAAAATTGTTTTCAGTGTCATAAAAGGTGTTCTTAAAGAATTGTGTCATACAAGTTTCAATGTTGAGGCTTTTGTAGTTTAGGAATTAGAGCGATCTCAACGTTCGCAACACCTAGAATTCACGGGTTCCTTTGAATGTGAGGGTAAATCTCAACTGACGTGTACGTGAGGCTATTGTAAAATAATTCAGTCCAATTGAGTTTTCCTATTCAATTATTCTCTTTACCTGGATTTGGAGCTTTGCTTTAGTTTCGCTTTCAATCGTATTTATATGTACGTTTTCATGCCGTACTACAGTGACGGCATTTAAGGATGTATAACATTCGGCTGTTGGAAATTTGGGTCCGAATAAGAGAGATTACAATACACTAGCTGACCCGCGCAACTTCGTTTGCGTCACATGAGAGTGAGAAAGAGAGAGTTGTGGTATAGACATTTAAAGTAATAGAATGTTTCCCGTCGTATTTACTTCCGCCCGTCCGTTTTTTGGTACGGAACTCATCGTGTGCTATTCCGACTCGCACTTGGCCAGTTTTTATAGTTGAGTTGACTGACTGCCGCTGCTGACCACGTTTACTCCCGTCGCGTCGCTCATATTTTAAAACTTATTAAGAGGGTTATTATAATTGAACCTTAAAAGATAGGCATATGCTGTTGGAGACTTTTTTTTATAACTTTTTAAAAGAAACAATTTTGTAATACACTATTTTTACGTAACATTAACCATTTACGCAGCATACGCAATAGAAGCTCTCAAAAGAAAAAAAAACCCGTTTTTGAAACATTATTCATGGCAGCTCCGCTCCTAATTGTCTTAGCTCAATGTCATATAGCCATTAGCCATCCTCAATAAATGGACTATTAGACCGTAAAATAGTTTTTGAAATGCAACCTTTAGTTTCTGAGATCCTAGCACAAACAAATTCTTCAGTTTTATAATATTGTGACCGAACCTTAAAAGATAGATAAATTACATTATTGTGAGCGAACCTTAAAAGATAGACATATGCTGTCGCGAACTTTTTTTTAAAACTTGTTAAGAGAAACAATTTTGTAGTACACAATTTTTATGTAACTACTAGCTGTCCCGCGCAACTTCGTTTGCGTGATAAATGAAGAACCGCTCTACCGATTTTGTGCAAACTTCACATAAACCATCGACTAAATAGTTCGAACAAAGCCTAAACATTTGGTTTGGATAGGTGAGCCCATTCTTGAGTTATAAAATTACAACGGAAAGTGGCATTGATTTTTATATATATAGATAGATAGATAACCATTTTCGCAGCGTTCGCCTCGGAAGCTCTCAGATGGTAAAAAATATTCTCCGTTTTCAAAACATTCCTGATTGCTGCTCCGCTCCTATTCGTCTTAGCGTAATGTTATATATATATATGCCTATAGCCATCCTCAATAAACAGACTATCAAATTGTAAAAGAATTTTTGAAATTCAACCAGTAGTTCCTGAGATCCTAGCGTTCAAACAAACAAACAAACAAACAAACTCTTCAGCTTTATAATATTAGTATGGATTTTCTTCAAAAATAGTGTATGGTGATATACATAACCTTTTTCGCTATTATGTGATAACTATACAACGTACTGGTAAAGTATGGGTATAAAAGTCACCAAATGTAACGATAAAAATAAAGGTATTTGACTAGGTGGCGCCTACGGCTCCGCCCGCTTGAAATCCTGTTCCAGTTTCTGCATCCAATAGGAACTTCTGTCATGTCATCAGTGGATAAAAAGTAGCTAATGTGTTGTTCGAGACCAAAATCTATTCTTGCACAAATTTTAGCCAGGTCCGTTCAGGGGGATAACAAACATACTTCCATCCCATTTATAGCAATAGTAAGAATATCTATGCTGCCAGAGCCATTCCCAGACCTATCCACTTTAATTTTCCCTTACCTACTTAATGGAGTTAAGTAAACGTTTTGTAAGAGGGTCGTAAACCCTCTTACAAAACATTTCTCAACAAGTCAGAAATGTTTCAACGTAGATTTGTAAGACGAAAACTGATCTCAAAGATTTCTTAAGATTATTTTATAAAACGACCTATAGATCTGTATGGAAAAAAAACTGGCCAAGTGTGAGTTGGACTCGCGGACGGAGGATTCCGTACCTTTTGGTACTTTACGGCAAAAATCAAGTTTATTGTAAGAGAAGCCGTCCTTATATTTTCTGTTTATAGTATTTGTTGTTATAACGGCAATATAAATACATTATTTGTAAATATTCATCTGTCTTGTCCGTGATAGCTTCACGGACAGACAGTGAAATCGCAAATAGCGCACTTCTTTATAATATTGTGATAATAGGGGCTCGTTTCTACCCTTTTCTACGGAACCCAAAAATTACCTAATGTACACAGTATTCTAATTTCAGATTGTATTTCTTTGGCTTCAATTGATTTGATTCGCTGAAACGGTACCTAGTCAGTTAAAAGATGAATATTTTAACTGAATATAAAAATGAAGCTGAAAAAATACAGATACCATTTAGTTGTTAAAAAAAGTCACAACGCAGGTGGCATTGAAACACTTTGTGGAATATAATTGCTATGAAATGAAATTAACAATTTTGAATACGAAATTTGGTTTAACCCTAGAACCGTACCCTGGAGTACATCTGAAAAAAAAAAAAATATTGTCTATAACTTTTTTGTTTTAAAACGGATCTTTTCGCACCTCCGCGTATTTACGGGGTACGGGGGATCGTGTCGAAGAATCGGCCGGGCGCGAGTCCTGTTAGCGTGCAATCGTGGCAAGCCTGAGTGGAGTACTACAGCACCCCTGGGTATGCATCTTAAAAATGCATGCACAAATAAGTATTGGTGGTATTTTAAAAAAGCATGACCTTCTAGTGCTCCATCCTCTTCAGATTCAAAATCTGGTAGATGTTCCTTTTGTCCCAGGTCAAAAGACCGTAAATCAAGCACTCGATGTGAAAAATGTAAAAAATTTATATGTTTAGAGCACCAATAGAAGATTTTGCCAAAACTGTTAATATAAGTTTGGTAATTTTTTGTTTAATTATGTAACGTGAGACTGAAATAAGTGCCATAAAAGTCTATTTATGTTAATTATATTAATAAATGTCTATTCTCATCAAAAAATGTTTTCTTTAACGGGGTACACTAGTACCCCTGGGTACTGTTAATTAAAGTCTATGATGGGTACGGTTCTAGGGTTAAGCGTCCTCCGGTACAATTTATGTACACATTCATTGTGTACACAATTCACTGCTGTTAATTATTTTTACGCTGATGTTGAAACATATTTTCATTATTCAGTTCTAAGCAACCAGCGTATGTACGCCAGCTTCGAGGGATATTCTTCCGAGGGCTTACCCGGGGCTCTCAACCTTAGGGAACGTGTTGGTTTTTAATCAGTAAGAGTCCTGCATAGCATCCATGACAGATTTTCCACACTTAAAAAATATATGAAATAATGAAAAATAAAGCGTACGCCAGCCGCCTGCTCTGTACCTCCGCTACTTGTAAAAGAACGCCTAAGAGCGGTGAAGGTGCGGGCTTGGTTCTTCTGCTCCTTAGAAACCTCCGGAGGTCGTCCATCCGGCCCTAAAAAGCAAGCCGCTACACACCATGCATACCATGGTCATAACGTCTACATTAATGTCCAAACTCTGGAAGTTCCAATCACTTTGGCAACTGAGTTTCGTAACCAGTTGGGGTAGAAGATATTTTACTGTATGCGGGCAACTGGTTGCTACAAAGAATTTATTTTTCTTCATACGCAGTTGTTGCCAACGACTTCTATAATAATATATTAACACTAATAAATAAAGAGGAATGATTTGATTATTTGTTTGTTTGTTTGCATCGAATTGGCTTCGAAACTAATGAATATATTTGAAATTTTTTCTCTATTGGAAAGGTACTGAATTGTTTAAAAATAGTCTTAATCATTTAGCTCTTTTATGATTAAGCCAACACGCCAGTTTAGGTTCACTCACATTCAAAGAAACCCCTACAATTAAAATTTTCAAAATATCTGATTCTTAAAAGAGTTATAACTCTTTTATTTCTAAACCGATTTACATAAAACAAACGCTAAATGTTAACTGGAGCAAACCTCAACACAATAAAAAAACCGCATTGCAATCGGTTGAGCGGTTACTGAGATTAGCGTGCACAACCATACAGACAAACAAATATACAGACATACAGACAAACAGACAAAAATTCTAAAAATCATTGTTTTGGGTTCTATTGCGTTCATAAAGCCCCCCTATAATATTTTTTCTTATTTATCTTCCATGTACAGACAGCGACCTGTTACGATTTTATTATATGTATTGATATTTTTTGGTATTAGCTACACATATTTTCCCGGTATTCGATAACAATAGATATGGGGTTTTCGTGTTCGCTTTGATAACATAGTTTCAAGAAACAGGTCACCTGAAAGAAGGTTTCAGTAAAAGAAAATCTCTATCACGCTTTTTCACGATATTGAAACATTGCTCCAGGCAATTTATAAGGTGACGCTTGTATAGGGTATACGAGGAAGAGGTATTATAGGTACTATTCTACTAATACTATCTAAAAGTTCGTGAAGATGTTTGGATATAAATAGAGTTGCGACAAAAACAACGACTTGACTCGCTAAACTTTCAAACACTTGTGATTTAAAATTGTGGAGACAGATGTGATTCAAATCACACCCACAGTGTTCCTTATCTAATGCACTACTCACATACCATAGGCTTTGACTCACGAAACGATGCCTTAAATATTTTTTCATTCCTTCTATTCGAAAAGAATCACTTTGCACCACGATAACGGGGTGCAAAATGGCTCTTTTCTGTTAAGAGCTTTTTAGCGGGCGGCAAAGGATTTGAATTTGGAACTTAAAAATTTCATATAAATCGAACGCAAATTGTATGAATTACTGGCTGGTAAGTGTTGGCTGCAAAGCGCAGTGTCCTGAGCTAACTAAAAAAAAAACTAAAGAGCGCCATTTATCTGTTCGTGTTTGTCATTATTAATGTTCTTGTAATCAGTACATATACATATTTTATTGTATTCTGCAAATATAGTTAGTTCTACGTCAAGTTATGAAAGTGACAATCCATGAACTCCTGGAACAATAACTATAGAAGGTAACTACGTCGTACAAAACTTATTTTTTCTCATAGAAAGGGAATGAAAAGTAGAGTATATTACTCGAGGGCAAATTATTTTTTCCTCGGGCGGTGTACTTTGAATCCCTCACTGCGCTCAGGATTCTACGTTAGAATCCCTCGCTATGCTCGGGATTCTATTCTAGAATCCTTCGCTTCGCTCGTGATTCAAAGTAGCGCCCTCGCCGTAAAAATACTATTTTGCCCCCTTGTTATACAATCTACTATTTTTTTTTACTATTACAAGATCATATACAGTAATTTAATTTATAAATAGCACTAAAAACCACAAAGGTTTTAATGTCGGCTATCATTTGTCTAATAGTGCTTTACTGTAACAATTTAAAATACCTACTTAATTACTAAATACAAAAACAGCTAAAAAGAAAAAGAAAATATTTTAAGCAAACATCTAAAACAATCATCACATAATGCATAGTAAGATTATCTTATTAATTATAGTAACCGTTAGTAAAAATAAAACCGTTAGTTGGAATGCAGTTCTCTTGGTGGTCACAGCACACCAAAAGCAATACAGCGAAATTCATTATGTTCATTATGTAGCCATAGCCACCAAAACCACGTGAGTGGATTGAACAGTTTCCAACAGATTTCCAACAGTGTGTCGTCACAACCTGTCGTTACAGGTATCGGCAACTCGAGTGGAGAGCCCTTGATGTTGCTAACGTCCATAGACTACAGAAACCACTTTTCATCAGGTGGGCCAAAAGCTTGTCTGCCACCTTTTTTTTTTATTCACGGACATTCCACACAACGCTATCTGATCCCAAAGTAAGCTAGGAATAACCTGCTTGTGTTATGGGTATCAAACCAAGGATATTCATACTTATATACTTTTTTTTAATACATACATAATTATTATACATAGAAACACCCAGACTCTTGAGACAAACATTTATGGGTCACACAAATATTTGGCTCCAGTGGGAATCGAACCCACAGAGGCAATCACCTTAGTAGTATAGAAAGCCTCCTTATTTATAATGCTCATATAACCGTGATTTAAGAAGTTATAACACCTTTATTACATACCATCTAAGAACTTTTACGGCTCCAGAATGTAATTTGAAATTGTGAAGTTTCATAAACAACGCACGTATTTCTTGAGACTACCTACATTAACCTTTTCAATGACTTTGGGCTTATATTGTAAATACTTTTTATAATAATACTAGCGGTGCCCTGCCACGTTTCGCTGTGACTTTTTTATGATGGTTTTATGTAGGTACCTATGAGAAATGAGTAACAAACCAAATGTTGAGCCGTAACCAAAATTATAAATCTTTCTGAAAATCCAATTAACATCCAAATCAATAGAAGCTTCACTTGAAAAAAAAGTCTATTCCGTGATCAATGTTCAGTTTTTAAACATCGTGCGCACGCTTCAAAAAAATAAATTCACTCTATAGTAGATTGTACTACAAGTGCATAAAAGAAGCCATTTTATACGAGACGTTTATCCGCCCGAGCCAAAGGCGAGGGTGGATATTAAGTCGAGGATGAAATGGGTTTTATGATCGAGTTATACACTCTGCTTTTCACTTCGATTGCTAGGAAATGAAACAGTGATATTGTGGAGTGAGTGTTATTTCATCTCCACTTGAAGACATATTTATTTTCAGTAATAAAGCAAATTTAATTACACAAAATGTCTAAATACTGCTAACTTTCTAAGTTTCTTTCCCGCCAATGTCTTTTTTCAAGTTTTTTTTTATCATTCTACATGAAGCATTAGGCATGGGTAACGAGACCTATACTGCCTAATCATAAGTTCATTTTATAATATTTTTTCACTTATAATACTATCTGATTTTTAATGTTTCTTAATTTATATAGAACACAGAAAGTACAAATAAAATATAACAAAAAAAAAACAAGTTATTTAATAGCGTTTTATTATGTTTGGTTCATAGAGTAACACGATCTTCATGGTACCGTCTCTACGGTCTAGTATGGCCATATTGTTTTAGAAGAAGAAAAAGAACTTTATGCACTAGAGCATAAAATGTTGTTTTAGTCCGCATACACTCAGCATAAACAAGAACTTTACAAGCATAAGAAGTGAAAATAATATTTTCCTACCGCGCCAAAACTCTAGCTTCAAAAATAACATGCAAAACATAATATGTATATTATCTGACCTCTTTATTAGGTAAGTACCTACTCTCTTTTATTATTCTGAATGCAAGGAGGCCGCAATCAAACTTCTCTTAAAAAAACAGCAATCTGGTAGGTACCTTCTAAATAGGTTGTCTACAATATTTTGTTCTGAAGCTGGCAGAATATAATTTAAAAAAAAGACCAGCGCCATCTATTGGTAAAAACACTATTTAAAGCTGTTTTAATGTTATTGCTGTTAGGATAAAAGTGTATAAAGTAGCCTAAAGCCATCTCTGAATCCTATTGTATATAGTGTCCAATTTTGAGCTCAGTCGATTTAGTAAATTCCGAGTTTTTAATAGGTAGGTACTTAAACGCACACAACATTTTTATATATATAGATTTTGTTAAGAAAAAATATATCTATTCAAATTCTTCATATTCAGTGAGAAGTGATTACTTGAATAATAACTACGGCTTGTCAAAAAAAGAGTTGAATATAATGTAGTTCATATAGCAGCCTGTTAGAAAATAAAACCGGGCAAGTGCGAGTTGAACTCGCCCATGAAGGGTTCCGTAGCAGCAAGCAACATAATATAATAAGTTTTTGTAGTTCGTTATAACTTTCATTTATGTTTTAACACGTTCGCAGTGGTAGTGATTTTTCTCGGCGAAAATTGCGGTTTATGACGTATTAAAAAAAACTACCAACTCGATTTCGTTCAAACTAATTTTCGTTTGTAGATTTTATAGCAATGTACATTATATATTTTTTTTAGATATATCATTCTCTTAGTTTAGAAGTTAGAGCAGGGGGGACACGTTTTTCCACTCTGGAAGTGTCTCTTGCGCAAACTATTCACTTTAGAAAAAAAATATGTTAAAAACCTCAATAGCATTTTTAAAGACCTATCAATAGATAACCCACACGTATGGGTTCAAGAGTTTCAGTTCTGAGTATGGGGACCCCCAAAATTAACTAGTTTTATATAAAAATCTTGATACGGTTCACAGAATACATCTACTTACCAAGTGTCAACAGCATAGGCCTTATAGTTTCAGAGAAAAGTGGCTGTGACACACGGACGGACACACAGACAGACAGACATGACGAATCTGTAAGGGTTCCGTTTTTGCCATTTGCCTACGGAACCCTAAAAATGACGATTCAGAATCCAGTTGCCAATAAATGATAATAAAAACTACCAATCAAATTGTTATACCTCAATTATTTAGCCAGAATGCAACGATTTCTTCGCGTTCTTATTTTTTTTGCCAAAATGTGCAACAACCCCCCTATTCAAGGACGTCAGCAAGCTTTGTGTTTTTGATTTTATAAGACAAAAGATATTCTTTTTTCAAATTCCAGTGACACAAGAAGTTATAAATCAAGTGAGATGACAGTATTGTGACATCTCTTCGTCACAATTGGGGTCAGGACAGTACAAGTGGGGTGTGTTGTCATGCAAATAAGTCTCAAAGGGAACGAATGTCTCCAAGTATGAGTGATGTATGAGAACGTCCAGATTTTTTATTTTAGATGACACTAGGGCTGTAGGTAAAAATTATGTACGAGACTCCTCTTAACTAGACATGACAAAAAGTCTCCAAGTATGAGTGATGTATGAGAACGTCCAGATTTTTTATTTTAGATGACACTAGAGCTGTAGGTAAAAATTATGTACGAGACTCCTCTTAACTAGACATGACAAAAAGATAAAAGGCATTTTCCTCCTTTTTTACAAAAGTACTATGGTAATTAGGGAATTAATTTGATTACTGACTGAAAGGAATTCCCGTGAACTTTTATTGCGAGATTCTTTTCTCACAAGTTATACCTATTGCTTTGCGAATCTGGCAGTAAATGTAATTTGTTGAAGCAATAATCATAACGTTCAAGTGTTGAGTACTTTGTGACCTAGATGAATAAAATATTTTTATTTCACTGAAAAAAGACGAATCAAAAAGCAATTATTGAGATCTTGCGCTTCAAAGTGATACTTTTAGATGTAATTAGGACATATCTTTACTGCTGGTTCGCTTTGACTTTGCCGCTCGGCTCCATACTAAAGTCGATTTTTTAATTAGACGAAGTAAATTGACAGCAACTATTGCCACTTCTTCATACAATGTTGCATATTTTCTATGACGAAGTGACATTAGCTACTGTCAATTTACTTCGTCTAATTAACGATTCGGGTATACGCCTCTACGCCAGCGGCAAAGTTAGAGCGAACGGGTAGTACCAATGACAGTCGTGGGCTCGATTCCCACCGGAGACAAAAAATTGTAGGATCCATAAATGTTTGTATCGAGAGTCTGGGTGTTCCTATGTATAATAAGTATGTATTTAAAAGTATATAAGTACTAATATCCGTGATCTGATACCCATAACACAAGCAGGTTATCCCTTTTTATTTACCTCATGGATGTTATGACGGACTCCTACTGACTAAAAAACCTCACGTGTCCAGCCTACGGTTGGGAGCCCCGTGTAAGCCCAGGGTAGGATACTCCAGGATTCCCAACAGACCTACGGCTACTACTGTGGCCTCACCTTTTATATCCCGCGTCTATGGGGGGTTTTTCAGGTGTTATCCCGCTTCTTAGGCGGAAGGTGAGTGAATCTCTCAAGTCACACTGTCGTCGAGGGCCTGCTCCTGTAAGGACGGTGGGCTGCACCCTCACTGTCCTCAGGCCCTCGGTCATGGAGGTCGATAGTCTTGGGCAAAGACACGGGACGTTGCTGATTGCAGCAGGTTATCCCTAGCTTACTTTTAGATCAGATAGAGTGGTGGGAAAATGTCCGTAAACATTTCTTTTAAAAAAACCAGGATCCACATCATAAAATTTTCGAATAATAAAATTGTTGTATGATCCCATGAAAGGTTAAAACCGGTCAAGTGCTCGTCGGATTAGCGCATTCCGTATCAAAAACGGCAAATAAGTTACCATTATTGTATGGGAGCCCCTCTTATATATAGGTAATAATTTTTCTGTACCTATTTAGTATTTACTGTAAAACCGGCAACAGAAATACAAAATCTATTAATTTCAGTTGTCTAGATATCACAGTTTCTGAGATACAGCCTTGTGACAGACAGACGAACGGAGAGTGAAGTCTCAGTAATAAATAAATAAATAATAAAATAAATAAATTCTTTATTTCTCAAAAAGTACATATAAACATCTTAATTCATAGTGTCCTAAAAAGGTATTTTATACATTTAATTCATAGAAAACATTACAATTTTGAGATAGGTGCCTAAACTAGATAAAATTTATCTGTATTTATAGAACACCGCGTCATCTGATCCCAAAGTAAGCTAGGATAACCTGCTTGTGTTATGGGCACTAGACAACGGATACTTATAAATGACTTACCAGTAAAACGAATGATGTGCAAAATATACAAAATAATGTTAAATAATAGATTTACATATTAATGAATACGTATACCACTTTTTTTGTAAATACATACTTAAATTACATAGAAACACTCGGACCCTACCAATAGTATAAATAAATTAATCCAAGGAAAATAACAGTAATTGAATGAACAGGATGTGAATAAATAACGCTAAAATTAACAAATTTGACATTCTTATAAATAAAAAATCTATAAACATAGAAATTATAACATAATATTTGTTTGTAAACATCTGTGCTGAAAAATGATGACAAACAGTAAATTGCCTCAACAGCAACTTACTTTTATGTTCAGTGTTACTCACCAACTAGCGCGAGGTAGCTATGCAGAGAACTCTTTCCCAGGGCGCCTTACTACAGAGATTCCAGTGTGAGTGCAAAGGTAGGCCAGGGCTCTCACGAAAACAGCCAGGTAGGGTGTACACACAACACACATCTATATATATAAAAATCAATGCCACTTTTCGTTGTAATTTTATAACTCAAGAACGGGCTCACCAATCCAAATCAAATGTTTAGGCTTTGTTCGGACTATTTAGTAGATGGTTTATGTGAAGTTTGCACAAAATCGGTCGAGCGGTTCTTCATTTATCACGCAAACGAAGTTGCGCGGGTCAGCTAGTATATTTATATAACACACAGTTCACTACAGAGACAATGAGATTACATAGATACAGAAAGCACAGACATACATAAGAATATTACAGAGTTAGGTACTAATAGTACAGCACTACACTAATTCAGCGTGAGGAAGTAACTTTGGCGGCTAGACTACACATATTAGTATGGGTGACAAGTACTGGCCTGCGTTGTGAGCGTAGAGTGGCAGTGGCTGGTGGTAATGCCAGGTGTATGAAGACTGCCGGTTCCTCTTAAGTCACCTCGCTCGTGTAGTCCACGTGTTATTGGGTGTATTCAAATGTGGCTGTACAACTTTTCCCCGTACTAAAAAACCCTGTCATGAAAGAAACGACAAATTAAGATATTGACTGCGCGAAAGACGACAATCGACCCGCTTTGCAAATAGTTAATTGAAACTTACCAGAATCTGGGTAGAAATTAGAAAAGAACTTTGACAAAAAACATCAACTGGAGTGACTAACATAAAACTTAGTAGCTCAGAGAATCAAAGCACCGAAGTCATCCAATCTTAAGAAACCTCTTCTAATTTTTCATTAACCTTTTCTCTCCGATGTCAGTTCCCCAAAAAAAAAAAACCAAAAAAAAAAAAAAAAAAAAAAAAACTTTTGTTCCCCAAAAAACCCCTCTAGTCATGTCCCATAGACTATAGACCGTTTTCTTGAGACAGCTGTTGCCACAGCAAAAAATCAATCAATCGATCATGGCGCTCTCTAACGCTCAAATATATTGACAAGCCCAAGACCAGACTTGCCACATATAGAAAATAAATGTTACATTGTATACGCAGACAGAATCTTCTTTAAAACTAGGACATTCAGCAATTACGTGTTGTTTCTTACTTATTTCTATCTATGATAACATTTTGTTTAATATTTACATGAATACAAAGTATATGAATCACAACTGAATATAGGTGGAATACTTGATGCTTTGCTTAACTAACACTAAATCCATAAGTAGATATAGTTTATGCCCATAAACTAATGTAAAATTACGATTCAACGTAACTCCTATCTATACGCATGAATGTAATAGTCTGTTGATCGTAAAAGTCGTTCTACAGCACTTTTTCGGGCCGGGCACTGTGCGTCACCAGTTGCATGGTTGCAAGGCTTGTTAAAGCGCATGCAGGATGTTCACGGGACATCCTTCCTGAGGGCTTACCCGGGGCTCTCAACCATAGGCTGTTGGGCGTTACGTGAGGTTTTTTAGTCGGTAAGAGTCCGGCATAGCATCCTACGAGGATTTCCCACCACGTTAAAAAAAAAAAAAAAAAGCGCATGCAGGATGCACACTTTGCTGGATGTTCGTGAGCAGAACACTCTTTGAGCGTGTGGCCAACGCATCCACAGTGCCCACATGTTGGATCCGTGTCCCGGCAGTACTTGGCTGAGTGTCCGTATTGTTGACACTTGTAACACCTAGTTACAAGTGTAAAATCACGGACTGGGCAGGAAATCCAATCTATGAAAATGCGTTCCTGTTTAATGATCTGTTTTCTGATCTCGGCCGTCACTTCCACAATGTAATTACAGTATGGGCTGTCTTTTTTGCCAGATTTGTGGCTTAATCTAATAGAGCTCAAAAAATGTTCTCGAATAACGCTAGGATGCTGTTCAGTGATATTTTGTTCGAAAAGGCAGTCGAACATGTGTTGTTCTGAAATATCAGATGGCACGCCTAGGAAAATCAGTCTAGGCCTCTTCTTCGTAGTGTCCTCGATTTTTAGACCCGAAGTTTGTAGTTGGTGCGATGTTTTCAGTTCTTCCAGGTCATCCTTCCCTGCTGTGCTGATAATAATACCACCGTTCCTTATTTTTCTGAGCCCTCGCACATGTAGTTTCAACTTCTCGGGCTTAATCATATCCTGCACCATTTTTTTCGTCTCTTCACTGGATGTTTTTTTATCGGCTGGATATATTGTAATGCTAGAAGTTTTAGAAGGGCAAATCAAATTTTCTTTCCCATTCCTTATGACGCCTGCATAGGATGTACAGGGAGTAGAAGGTGCCCTTTTTACAGCCTCCTGGATACCGGTTTTTAAATCTTCCAGTCGCACACATACATCGTTGTCCTTTCCTAACGTCTCAATTTCGTAATGGGCTGATAAAAGTTTCTGCTTTACTGATTGGTAGTGTACTGCCATCTGGGATACTCCATGCATCACACTTTTGCATATATTTGAGATTCTAAGCTTTTTATTTATTTATTCATTTATTCATAAAACATATGCAAATATGGGTTACATAGTTGTTAAAGGCAGTATGTAAGTTCAGTTTCACCATATTTCACCATTACAGGCATGCAATTTAACAGTAATAATTATTCTTTCAATTATCAAAATAGTGTTATTCTATATAAAATTAAATTCTCAAATAGTCATTCATTACACACTAAATGTCACAAAAAGAAAAATATTAATATTCATACATCTATACTATAATAAGAGAGTAGAAATCGTGTGTCTGTACAATTGATAAAATTTAAAAAAAAGTAGCGGGGGCGGTATAAAAACACCAATAAAGCACAAAAATGATGTTTTTAAAATTCTTTTCTGTCTGTCTGTCTGTCTGACTGTCTGTCTGTCTGTCTGTCTGTCTGTATGAGCGTCAGGATTTCCGAAGATACTGAACGGATTCGTTTGCTGTTTACAAAAAAGATTAAGCTCAACTCGGGGGAGGCTTTAGGCTATTTTTCATCAAAATCGAATCGCAGATGAAAGAACTATAGTCGTATAAAGTTATTATCAATTATTGCCTAAACGGTTCATGGTACGGTGATGAAACTCAGCACGAGCGTTCTTTGTTACAATTTGAAGAAAGTAATTTTACCATTTTTGCAAATTCCACCTCCAAGGGTATAAAAAAGAAGGGTAAAGTTTGTATGGGACAACGTGATTCCTTGGTCTGATCTACTTCAAATTCGGCTTATAGCATTAAAATCATTATTGATTAAAGATGTGTTTCGTATTTTATAAAAAATTATACTATAACGAGCTAAAAAGGGAAAGTAAGATAATTTGGGGAATTTTTTTTCCAGAATTGTTATCAATACTCCTTAAAAAACTTACTCATTATTTTTGATTTAAATTACTTTTAATAGTGACACATTTTTGAACGTTAAATCCGATTGACATTGTCATTCCTATTTGATGTCCAACAGAGATTGATTTTGTGGTATTGTAAATGTCTTCATGTTGATTAATTAAAGTTTAGTATAAAAAGTTGAGCCGGTAGACTTAGACACAGGCTGTTCAGGAATAATTAACGAACTCGCTCTAAGTGTGTACGGTTCATTCAAATAAAACCAATATTATCAGGGTATTCATCCTTCGACTAAAGACTGTCAACATGATTCTCCAACCAAAGTTTTAATTACCTTGCATAGGTAAAATTTTGCTTGATTTGGACGAAAAACATTCAGGGTTCCGCATCCAAAGGGGTAAAAACGGAACCCTATTACTGAGACTCCGCTGCCCGTCTCTCTATCACCAGGCAGTACCTATCTCATAAGCCGTGAAGTCACGCTCGCATAGTTCCCATCCCACCACGTAGTTCCCGTTCCCGTGGTATATAGTAAGGGAATATAGCCTATGTGACCCGGGGATAGTGTAACTTCCCAGCAGTAAAATAGTTTACAAATGAGTTCAGTAGTGGCGAAGCCTGCATACAATCAAATCTATAAATCTATTCTCTTTATAATATTAGTTTTTTTAACATGAAGAAAATCCTACAGGGATGCTATGCCGAACTCCTACTGACTAAAAACCACACATTTTCTAACTAATTCCTACGATTGGGACTCCGGGTAAGCACTCGGAAGGACGACCCCAGGACTCCCAACAGACCTCGGCTACCACTACGGCCTCGTCTATGGGTGGTTCGGGTGCTGTCCCGCATTTTGATACAATATTAGTTTAGATATATATACTATAGGAAAACATTATTTTACGGCGCAATATTCATGAGACTTCGCTGTCCATCAGTACGTACCTATCTCAGGCTGTCCACACACGGTACTTATCTTAGGAACCGTGATAGCTAGAGAGTAGATATTTTCACAGATGATGTATTTCTGTTGCCGCTGTAACAGCAAATATTAAAATCAGAAAACAAGGGGGATCAAGGGGGGCTACCATACAACAATCGTAACTTTTTTTTGCTGTTTTTAGTACCTACGGAACCACTCGCACTTTACCGATTTATTAGATTCACTAGCCGTTCGCGTTCTGAAATATGTCTATCTTATAAGTCAATGACGTATTTAGCTCCGTGTGGCGACGGGGTTCCGTGCTGCGAGGAGTATAAATACATCCCGAGAGTGTCGTAAGAGGCGACTAAGGGAACATTTCGCAAAAATATCCATTGCGCAGAGAAGGAAAACCTGAAATAAAACCCGGTTTTCAGTAAAATGACAATCGTTAAGCCAAGTTGAAGACCTTATGGGCGGCTTGAAATATCCCAACTGTCGGGTAGCGGCGACCTGTGCCTGTCCATTTTAACACGGCAATAGGCTCACCAACTATTACGTGAGAGATAAAACTGAAAGGTGAAATGTGGGCGTATACTATACGGGGATAAAGGCGTGACTATTTATGTATGTATGTGTACGACGTGCGGGAAAGCGCGAGGGGAAGCCAGGTTTGCAGATATTTCCGCCGTAGTATTTATGTAAGGATTTTATTGGGCAGTTTCACGATATTAGGTATTAAATTCTTTTTGGTCTGATTTACTTTTAATTCTAATTTCTAATTTTAAACTAAATGACATTTGTGTGGTATTAATACAGATCAGTGGGTGGCATATCTAATAAAAAATAGTGTTGTGACTGAAATGAATAAGTAAGTACAGTGGAATTCAACAGATGTAAATAATATAGTAAACAAAGCAATTGGATCTTGACTGCTCCATAATTACTTACATTTAATTATCAATCCTGATCATAGTCGTTTCAAGAAACTCTAGTTAGATTTATACGGACATTTCGACACTAATAAACCTTTAGATTATAGAATAATTTCATGAAAAATACTCGGATGGTAAAAATTTAAGACTGTCATTTTGGTTGTCATTAAATTATTTTTTCTCAGACTTGTTTGTCTTTGCCATAGTGTTGTAAAACTGTTGTACTGGCCAATTGATTTTAAAAGGAGGTCATTGTTTTATCAATCTGTCAGTTCGAAAAAATGTACTTACTTTAATAATATAACTTATTGACCCAGAGAGCGACGAGTCTTTGCCCCTTTCACACGTACCGGGTGCCGGGTACCCGGGTGTATGGCCGTGTACTATAGCTTTCACACGTAACGGCGTGATTTGCCCGGCAACCGCTTGCATTCGCCGCCGGTTACCCGGCACCGGCTACCCGGCAACCGGTACGTGTGAAAAGGCACTTTGAGTTTGGGTCTTCGATTCTACAGTATAGACGATTTTGCTTTCGTCCGTATGTGTGTGTGCATGTCAGTTTCGGTCTAGAAGACGCATTTGTTAACCAATTTTCTCCAAAATTGGCACACATGTTCTTTGATTTAAAATCATTGATCTACGAAAAGATAAAAATACAACTTTTGTCGAAAGTTTTTTTAATAGGGCGGAAAATAAGGGAGAAAAAGGGCCCCGTTATATATGATGGGATCATAAGGGATATAATTCCTCACAGGTTGTTTTTTCCTGGGCGCTCGCGAGGTCTACTCTTCGCAGAAGTACTTGTATTAAATTGGGACTAACTAAGTATTTGTGCGACCCAGAAATCGTCAGAAGGATCCGGTTAGGCTTAGTACCGTGTGGAGGAGTAAGTTTAAAGAGGCTAACGTCCATCAGTGAACTGCCAAAAAGATAATCTATTGTTTCGAACGCCATAAACATTTAAATATGAATAAAAAGAAAAGAAATAATGATTCTTAATTAATTAATGACACATTAATCTTCGATTCTAGTCAAACCTGTTTTTAGCATTACTTCAACTTCTGTTATATTTTATGATTTGTTTTTTTTTCTTCCTACGTAAGGCTTTACCTGTCCCGAAGTAAGTTCAAAGTGATTAAGCGAAGGTGCCCTTATTTTTTTTGGGGCGGCGAGATTGGCCATACCTATGTATTTTGTTTCGTAACTTTTTTTATCAAATTTTGTGACCTTATGTGCTTTTATTGCGCTTGTTCAAAAAGCTACAATTTTTTACTACTTTGCTTCGAATATACCTGTCACCATGTCATTACAATGGCCTAGTTCCCTTTCTTTGGATTTAAAAACCCCACATTAGAAATCTCTCAAAATGTCTTAGTCTGCTTCTGTAAGAACGGCGAGCAGCCGAGTTAGCTATCTACTCGACAGATTTGTTAATTAGTCATTTTCGTCAACTGGTCACTTTCTGCAATTGGTCAATTTCATTAAAATCCCTAATTCGTCAGTTGGGTTATCAGGTCAATGTCAACGAGGCGTCTACACATTTTATCATCCCTAAACTAATATATTATTGTAAATAAATGATTATACTATTAAATTTACTAAAAGTTTCTTTTTTTTTAAAGATCCTTTAATTAAATTAATATAAAAAGTTATTGCACATAATATATATAGATATACCGAATTACATGATTTGATGAATTTGGCGATTGATTAACCGAAGTAAATGAATGTACGGTGAACTAGATATAACTCAATGATTACTTATATAATTAGAATCAGTTTAGTTACAACACTATGATCATAGACAACTTCTGTCAAAACATGACATGTTTACATGATTGCTGAGCTGTCCAGAAAAAGACTATAGTTAGTTTAGTTTAAAATGGTATTGATGCCGTCTTAGACTATTAAAATTTTGTCAATGATAATAATGTCGGCCCGGGCAACCGGTCAGCGGTTCAGCAGTTAATGTTGTTCATATATATTGCGGTCTGCTTTCTACTTGACCGGACCGGGGTGCCCGCAGAGCGCAGCCTATTGGCAAATTCTTTAGACTTTAGAGTAACTATTTTGTCTTACACGATTGATAAGTAACTTCAACCACTTCGCAGCGCAAATGACGGAGGCGTCTAAAATAAAAAAATATATCTGACTATAAATATATATATATCTGACTACCTCGGTGCTGCGTAAGCGACCGCCGTGTTTAGGCCTGTGGTTTCTAACCCTGGCTCTGGAGTTGGGATCTATGAATACTGGTTTCTATGCATAATAATGTATGTATGTATGGTAGAATACAAAATGATGTGATGAGCCGACGATGACGCGAGCGAAGCCGCGGGCACCAGCTAGTATTAAATAAAATCTTAATGATTATAAACAAATAAAATTTAATATTAGTAGGTATGTAATGTCACTTTGTAAAAATATTAAATTATATCTTAATCCCAACAGTTTATATCATAATTTAAGGTATATTGTACTAGTAAATGTCAAAAATAATTATTTAAAGTTGTCAAAATAAATATTAATTTTACCATTTTCATCAAAGTATACTGAACACACCACAGCTAAGGCAATTTGTAGTGCCGCAATGAGCCGTCCGACAATAAATCCCTTACGGAGTAATAACATTTTTTTAATAATAGTTCTCGCAGTTGCTTTTTAAATAGTTTTAACTTTGTAATAGTTCTGATATCTTCCGGAACATTATTGAAAATCCGCGGGGCTAAGCAGAATATACTTTCGTGCATTAGTTGCGTCTTGCTTGCGACTACGTGCAATTTAGTCTTATGTCGTGCTCGGGTACGATAGTCAAATAAGTCAGTATTACACTTCACAAATACCGCGACCTCCAGTATATATATGCATGGCATTGTCAATAAATTATTTCCCTTAAAGTATGGTTCACAGGAGTCAGGTGCATAAAAGTTAAACATAGCCCTGATGCAACTTTTTTGAGCAATGAACACACGTTCGCGATCTGTACTGTTGCCCCAAAATATCACACCATATCTGAGAGCTGAGCTAACGTACCCGTGGTAGGCTGTTATTAGAGTTGACTTATTTGCTATCTTTCTTAATTTCTTTAATGCGTATGAGAACTGGGCTAGTTGTTTACATACATATTCCACATGCATTTTCCAATTTATTTTGCTATCAATATGCAACCCTAGAAATTTGTTCACTTCCGCTTCTTCAATGGCATTGTCCAGATATCGGACTTTTAAAGTTCCCACGCGATCTACTCGAATTTTAAAATTCATTATTTTCGTTTTGTTAATGTTAATTGTTAAATTATTTGTTTTAAGCCAGTCTATAATTCGAACTAAAGATTGATTGATATCAGATTCTAAATTTACTGTGTCATCATTAGTAAAAAGTAATGTGCTATCGTCAGCGAATAATGTAATGTCATGTTTTGTTGCCGAAGGCATGTCATTAATATAGACAAGAAAGAGTAGGGGGCCTAAGATGCTACCCTGTGGTACACCGAAATTAGCAGTACCAGTATCAGAAGTGCAAACTTCTTCTGTCTTTGTTTATGGATTGAACCACCTTATTTCTGTGAATTGCTGTCTGTAAGAAAGGTACGATTTTACTAGATTGTACACATTACCTCTAACACCATATGCGTACATCTTATTTAGGAGTGTATTATGGTCAACACGGTCGAAAGCCTTCGACATATCCATATATAATGCCACAGCTGGTCGTTTACTGTCTAAATTGGTCATTACTTTACTTAAAAAGTTGTAAATTGCTACATTTATTGACTTGCAATTTCTGTACCCATACTGGCAGGGTGTAAAGATATTTTGTTTTTCAAAAAAAGTGTATAGACCTTTGTGTATCACCTTTTCAAATATTTTAGCGAAGATAGGTATAAGCGCTATAGGCCTATAATTAGACATTAATTTTCTATCACCTTTTTTAAAAATTGGCTTGATGACCGATATTTTTAGTTTGTTTGGAAAATTGCCTTGTTCTATACATAAATTAACAATATGACTTAAGGGTTCAGATATAATATGGGCGACATCTTTAATAATGCTTGTCAAAATGCCATCGAATCCAGTACTGTTTGTGTTGTTAAGAGTTGTTATTATCTAATATATGTCATCTGTGAGGGTTGGTGCCATAAAGATTGAATTGGATATAAAGTCTATTTTGTTGGAATAATGTCGAATAGGGTTTATATTACAATTATTTATGTCAAGAAAAAAATTATTGAATGATTTGGATATGTCTTCAGGATTATCAATTATTATGTCTGTCGGAGACATATCGTCGCCAGCAGGACGACGCAGGGGCATCCAAGACGCGGGGGGTCCACGCGCCCCGCTCACCGAGCAACAGCTGTGCGGCCGTCAGTCACTACGTCAAAAAACACCGTCACCTCAACACGCGCACCTATATATACCTACCTATACGTCTGTGATTTTGTACAATCAACCGTTATTATAAAGTTCACCAAGAAACCAGCTGTTTCTCTTGCCACCACCTGCAAGAACCCAGAGCACGTCGTCACCACATGGTCCTTCGAGAAGAAAAGAAAAAAAGAATTCCAGCAGACAGTGGAGTAACGGTTTTTTGGAAAAAAATTGTCAGACACCTTCAATCGTCGCAATTGGACAAGCAGGTCATCGCGATCATATTCGGAGCCCAGTTCCAGTCAACGATCGTCGGAAAGGCATAGGATTGGTGCGGAATATTTCACAAAAATTCAGAAGAAATTCAGAAAATCGATCAGTCGTAAGGGTCATTTTCATCGGGTCACAGCCGAGTAGCAGCCCAAGTGAAGCCCAGCGACATCGTTTTCATCAAAGGAATATTCTATTTACGGCGAAATCAGAATAGCCAGATTGGATGCGAAGCGTGCAGCATACGTGAGATCATTCCAATTTCATTACCTACTAACATTAGTCGCTTATTACTAACCATATCCCTAGTCCGAGTAGTTAATATCGCAAACCAAAGTATCGTCCCGTAGCTGTCTATCTCGTAGTGCTAGCTACATAACCATAATTATATACCTCGGCGCAGTAGATATCAGCGTAGATCAATAGTGTTCTGTGCTGTGAAACTATCTAGTGGTTACTTGTAGTTATTCCATCTTTAACATTTTATAAAAACGCCTACTTATGTATTATTGTGCCGTACATAACAGTAGAATACCGATCTATTAATATCAGTGAAAGTTAGTAGTGATTCCGTTAATTTTATTGTGCAGTGTAGAATAATAATTAGTTCAAGTAATTTGCAAATTTATTTTTTTAACTACCTACATTTTTTTTCCCAAATTGTAAAACTATTGTCCTTTTCAAATTAATAGTGAGTTAAACCGTAGTTAAAAGTTTTTGCCGACAGCCAAAAGTACCTCCTTTTAAATTTATTTTTTATTCCGTTTTCAAACGGTCATTCAACCCACAATAGATTGATACCTACCTATCTATTGCAATCAGCTGTTCGCTTGCCAGTTACGTATGTAACATTTCTTTTTACTAGTCATACTTGGCCCTTCACTTTTATTTTCGTTCTTCAATTCTTTTTAACTCGCAACCATGGCTGATGAAAAAGTGAAAGAACTGGTAAAGAGGCGTGCTGCTTTAAAATCTCAGTTGACTCAATTTACTAGCTATTTGACGCCTATAAAAACATGCAAACAGCTTAGCGATGAACAGTTAGCCGAATTAGAGTTGAAAGTTGATAAATTGGTTTCTATATATCCGATTTATGATGGATTTCAGAGTGAATTGGAGTACTTGGCGGCTAAACCAGACGAGCAATACTCTGAGCGCGACCAGTTCGAATCCCAGTACTACAAGCAGCTAGCAGCTGCTCGCACAATCGTGGCTACGCACCGCAGTCAGCAGCCTGGGAGGTCCGAGGTCGGTTCTGGTGATCAGCTCACTGTGGTTACACAAAGGCAAGGTAATGTTAGATTACCTAAAATTAATTTACCTCATTTTAGCGGCGGTTATCAGAATTGGTTGGAGTTTAAGGACATGTATGTGTCCTTGATTCATGAGGAGAAAGGCATCAATGATATCAACAAATTTCATTATTTACGTAGTTCTCTTCACGGCGCTGCTGCCTTGGTAATTAGGAGCTTAGATTTTACAGGCAGCAACTATGAGGAAGCGTGGAAATTATTATGTGACAGGTACGACAACAAACAGCTACTAGTTACTAATCACATACAAGCTTTGTTTAACATCGAGTCGGTGAGCAAAGAGTGTAGTAAAAGCCTGCGTATGGTTGTGGATGAAACAAGAAAAAATCTGAGGTCTTTAGCAACCTTGGGTCAACCTATTGAACACTGGGACTCATTAATTATCCACATCATGGCGTCAAAGCTAGATCCAATTACTAATAGGGAATGGGAGGAACATAGGAATTCTCTGACTGAGCCCCCTTCTTTAAGCACATTCACTACCTTCGTTTCAAACCGCTGTAACCTGTTGGAGACGCTCGAGGAGGCAAGGGTGTCTCATGCTAGGGTCACAACTAACAATAAGCCGAAGAGTTTCGTAGTAGCTTCCAGCAAGGCTAAGCCGGGACTTAGATTTTCACTTTCCTGTCCATTGTGCAAGCAATCACATAATTTATTTAGCTGTGATCAGTTTAGGGCATTATCCATTGATGCACGCATTAGAAAGGTCAAAGATTTAAAACTATGCGTGAACTGCTTACGTCCAGGCCATTTGCAGGAAACCTGTAGACTGGGAAATTGCAAATATTGCGATCAAAAGCATAATTCTCTCGTTCATTCCCACGCTGAAGAATCTAGTACCCATAGTGAACACTTAGCATTATCGAGCACAAATCACGAATTTAAACCAATTTCCTCATCATGTAATGTATTACTTTCCACAGCATGGGTAAAGGTGACGGATCATTTGGGAAGGTCGCACGGCGCCAGAGTCTTACTAGACAATGGAAGCACGGCCAATTTCATTACCAAGGATCTTTGCGGTAAGCTTAAATTACCTATTCGTAATGTAAGCTCAAGCCTGGCAGGTATAAACAGTCAAACGTCAATCATATCAGAGTCTTGCTCCTTGCATTTAGAATCTTGTGACGGTTCATACACAACTGACATTGATTGTTTTGTCTTGCCGAAAATCACACCATTCATACCGCATTCATACATTGACATACAAAACTTACCTGTACCATCAGGCATTCACCTAGCTGACCCGTCATTCAACATTCCATCTGAAATTGATATCCTCGTGGGAGCAGAAGTCTTTTGGTCAGTGATAGGTCATAGTCGCATACAGCTAGGTAAACAACAGCCAACGCTTTTCGAAACAAAGCTCGGTTGGCTAATATCAGGCGCACTACCACAGTCAATTGATAGCAAATTATTGTGCATGTTTACACATGATAAACACACAACACACACACACACCACAGACCTCACACGTTTTTGGGAACTAGATTCAATCTCACCAAAATACAATCTCACTTCCGAAGAACGCCTATGTGAGCAGAACTTCATAGACACAACAAAACGAGACAGCAACGGCCGTTTCATTGTGTCCATTCCATTGAAAGCATCCCCTAAAGCATTAGGAAACTCTTATGACATGGCCAAACGACGTTTCTTGTCATTAGAGCGTAGACTCAACCGAGAACCGGAACTTAAGAAACTTTATGTGGATTTTATGAACGAGTATGAGGCATTAGGTCACATGACTAAATCTCCTATTCTCTCAGATTCATCACCATACTCATATTTTCTTCCACATCACGGCGTGTTTCGAGAGTCCAGTACAAGCACCAAATTGCGAGTCGTCTTCGACGCCTCAGCGGTTACAACATCAGGCAAGTCATTCAACGATATTCAGGCTGTAGGCCCTAGAGTTCAGGATGATCTGATGTCTATTCTATTGCGGTTCCGCCAACATAAATACGTCATATCAGCTGACATAGAGAAGTTTTTCAGACAAATCAATATTGAGGAATCTCAACGGCCTCTACAGCAGATTCTATGGCGATGCGATCCTTCTCTGCCCCTTATAGAGTATATTTTGAACACAGTAACTTACGGGAATTCAGCTTCACCATACATCAGTACAAGATGTCTGACTGAGCTCGCGAAGCAGGCATCTACTACACAAGCGCAACGCGCTATTCATCATGATCTCTACGTGGATGATCTCCTGTCGGGGAGTGACTCCATCGATTCCACTATCACCCTAGGCAGAGACATCATCAAAACTTTGGGGTCAGCACAGTTGACTCTACGGAAGTGGCAGTCTAATAGCCACGAAATTCTAAATTCAGTGACAAATCAGACTACAACTTCTTCTAACACAGTGAGTTTAAGCATTGACGAACCTAGTAAAACTCTCGGTCTCAATTGGCGGTGTAACACAGACACACTCACTTTTTCAATAAATTCACCATTACACACAAACACTATCATTACAAAACGTCACATACTGTCTATAATTGCACAGATCTTTGATCCCCTAGGACTAGTTTCACCAACCATCATGGAGGCCAAGCTAATCCTCCAAAGGCTGTGGATTGATGGGTGTTCTTGGGATGGAGAGGTGCCGGCAGAGGTTAAAAAGCTTTGGCTAAAGCTTACTGAAACTTGGCCTCATCTGAACACACTTAGTATCCCACGGTGGGTTGTATGTGACAATCCTTCATCTATAGCTTTACACATTTTTAGCGACGCTTCCGAACGGTGTTACGGCGCTTGCATTTACATTCGCGCCGTGGCAGGCGATGGCTCCATTCATGTAAGTCTACTTACCTCCAAGAGCAAGATCGCGCCGGTTAAGGCTACTACTATCCCAAGGTTGGAGCTTTGCGGAGCTTTACTCGGTACAAGACTATGTACGAAAGTTCTGGAATCCCTAACAATAAAACCTGATAGTTGTATCTTTTGGTGCGACTCAATGATAGTTCTGGGATGGCTGTCATCGTCCCCGGCTTCTCTTCAGCCTTTTGTCAGGCATCGCGTTTCCGAGATCCGGGAAGGTTTTGGTGATCACACATGGCGCTACGTGCCCTCAAAAGAGAACCCAGCTGATCTGATCTCACGTGGTCTTAGCGCTGACCTCATAGGTCAATGTTCCTTGTGGTGGTCAGGTCCTTCCTATCTGTCTCTTGATGCCTCTCAGTGGCCGTCTACACCTAAATCAGACAGCAATGTTCCACTACCGGAGCTATTGAGATCACACACACAATACAATGCATCATTTCATACAAACACAATTACTCAGTCCAATGAAATCAAATATAATCAATTAATTTTGAATTTAATCAACAATTCATCTAATTACACTAAATTACAACGTACTATAGCATATTTATTTAGATTTGTAAATAAGGCTCGTAATAATAATTTAAGTCTAGGCTCAACTCTAACAAGTTCAGAATTGTCGTACAGTGCTGACTTTATTATTCAAACATGTCAGAGGGAAATGTTTCCCATGGAGTATGATCTGCTCTCATCGGGAAAATCTCTTCCCAAGAAAAACCGTCTTATTTCTTTATCACCATTCATCAAATCAGGAATCATACGTGTAGGAGGAAGACTGGACAACTCATACTATGATTACAATGTAAAGCATCCGATTCTTATATGTAGTCAGCATCATATTACTAAGTTGCTATTCAATACCTACCACTTAAGATTATTTCATGCTGGACCACAGTTATTATTGTCGTCATTACGACATAACTACTGGCCTTTGGGTGGCAGGAACCTTGCAAAATCCACAGTACATAAATGCGTCAAATGTCAACGTATCAAGGGTCAAACCGTTCAACCTATGATGGGTAATCTGCCAAAGGAACGGGTTCAGTTAGAGTTTCCTTTCCTCGAGACAGGCACGGATTACGCCGGACCAATTCTGATAGCCGATCGTAAAGGTAGAGGATGCCGACTCATTAAATCCTATATCTGTGTATTCGTTTGTCTAGCCACACGGGCAGTTCATTTGGAGCTTGTCTCGGATCTTACCAAGGAAGCTTTTATTGCAGCACTTAACAGATTTATTGCTCGTCGAGGTAAACCGAAAACCATCTACTCTGACAATGGTACTAATTTCGTAGGAACATGTAACGCGCTGGCTGACATTTTAAAGCAGGACTACTCATCCGAAATGGCAGAGTCAGGTATTAATTTCTCTTTCATTCCAAGTTATTCTCCTATGTTCGGTGGGATATGGGAAAGTTTAGTACGTAGCGTTAAAGGACATTTGCGACGTATACTAGGTCTTACACATCTTACCTTCGAAGAGATGGCTACGTGTTTGATACAGGTTGAAGCCATATTAAACTCTCGTCCTCTTACACCCTTATCCACAGATCCATCTGACCTTTACCCTTTAACTCCTGCCCATTTCCTAATTGGAAGGTCTCTCACTGCTTTGCCTCATCCAGAAGTAACCAGCCAGAACATTGCCAACCTAAAGCGATTCGAGCGCATAGAACACCTAAAACAACAATTTTGGAAAAGGTTTTCTAACGAATACATATTTTACCTCCAACAGAGGACCAAGTGGGCGCACTCCGAAGGAACCCTTGAAGAGGGATCTATGGTGGTCCTGAAGCAGCCAAACACGCCGCCTCTCATGTGGCCAATGGGGCGCATTGTTCGTCTCATACCCGGGAGAGACGGAATAGCTAGAGTCGCCGATATCAAGACTAAGACAGGTATCGTTCGACGCGCTTATAATACTATCTGTCTCCTTCCAGTCACACACTGAATTTGAAGACAAGTCTTCAACCCCGGGAGCATGTCGGAGACATATCGTCGCCAGCAGGACGACGCAGGGGCATCCAAGACGCGGGGGGTCCACGCGCCCCGCTCACCGAGCAACAGCTGTGCGGCCGTCAGTCACTACGTCAAAAAACACCGTCACCTCAACACGCGCACCTATATATACCTACCTATACGTCTGTGATTTTGTACAATCAACCGTTATTATAAAGTTCACCAAGAAACCAGCTGTTTCTCTTGCCACCACCTGCAAGAACCCAGAGCACGTCGTCACCAATGTCATTATTTTTTATTTCTTTTATTGTTTGGGTCGGATGTCTATTTTTTGTCTTATTTATAACTTTCCACGTTGCTTTGCTTTTATTCTGTGCAGACTTGATAAAGTAATCGTTTTGTGATTTTTTCGTTAGTCTTATTATAGATTTATACCTCTTTGCAAATACTTTAACTGTGTTTTTATTGGTTTCATTTTTATTAATTCTGTATTGCCACAGAAGATGAGACTTACGCTTGCTGCACATTTTTATACCACGCGAGATCCATTTTGGCCTCGATGTGTTGTAAATCCGAATTTTTATTAAAGGAAAGCATAGTTGGTAGATCATAAAAAAGTTTTCATGGAATTGGTTAAAAGCGGTATTTGCATCAGTGCAGCTGTAGACATCATTATTTGTAAGTTGTTTTATATATTTAATAAATGTCATTCTATTACTTTTTGAGTAATCTCGTTTTACTGTATACCAATATTTCAGAGTACAAGTTTTTTTGACTGGGACCTCAATAATTTGAGCATTGTGATCCGATAGCGCCAGCTCTCTAATGGTACCTTTGCATGTTCTAATATTGTGGGCTATGTTGTCTATGCAGGTTTTACCAGCAAATCTTGTTATCTCCTTGAATTGTAATTTTAAATTATGAGATAATAAGATTTCAATAAATTTAATTGAATTTTTGGTTTGCTTTAAAATATCAATATTGAAATCTCCGCACAAAATAATCTTCTTGCCATTCAGACACAATTTATACAATATTTTATTTAATGCTGCAAAGAAACTGCATAGAGAACTAACAGAATAGTCTGGTGACATATACACACATAAAATTATGATTTTATGTCCTACTATTTCGATGGCAGAGCATTCTATGATATTTTGAACTGAAAGATCTGTTATATCATTAAGAAGCCTGCTGAAAGTGCATCAGTTCCCACTGATGCACTTTCAGTAAAAGGGTGTGGAATTTCTTCTGTATTTTTTCTGTTGCAAAATGACAGTTGCAATTGAGTGTGAGTGTCACTATCTGATTGATTTTGCTGTGTACACTAAAGCTAAAGATTGAATTGGATATAAAGTCTATTTTGTTGGAATAATGTCGAATAGGGTTTATATTACAATTATTTATGTCAAGAAAAAAATTATTGAATGATTTGGATATGTCTTCAGGATTATCAATTATTATGTCATTATTTTTTATTTCTTTTATTGTTTGGGTCGGATGTCTATTTTTTGTCTTATTTATAACTTTCCACGTTGCTTTGCTTTTATTCTGTGCAGACTTGATAAAGTAATCGTTTTGTGATTTTTTCGTTAGTCTTATTATAGATTTATACCTCTTTGCAAATACTTTAACTGTGTTTTTATTGGTTTCATTTTTATTAATTCTGTATTGCCACAGAGTTCCAAGCAGATTTTGAAGTATATATCGCAGACCTCGTCCCTGTCCATCGCCTAGAATTATTACTTTGTTCTTTGTTACTTGAGTTCCCACTGATGCACTTTCAGTAAAAGGGTGTGGAATTTCTTCTGTATTTTTTCTGTTGCAAAATGACAGTTGCAATTGAGTGTGAGTGTCACTATCTGATTGATTTTGCTGTGTCGGTTCAATGTCACGCCAACTTGTTTTCAAAGTGTTTGTACATATACTTTTTGCAAGATGCAGGGGAGAGTGTCTTGGAGTGTTCACTTTTATACACAAGATAGCATAATCATCATCATAATTATAATAATTAAATTTAATTGAATTTTTGGTTTGCTTTAAAATATCAATATTGAAATCTCCGCACAAAATAATCTTCTTGCCATTCAGACACAATTTATACAATATTTTATTTAATGCTGCAAAGAAACTGCATAGAGAACTAACAGAATAGTCTGGTGACATATACACACATAAAATTATGATTTTATGTCCTACTATTCCGATGGCAGAGCATTCTATGATATTTTGAACTGAAAGATCTGTTATATCATTAAGAAGCCTGCATTCTAGGTATTTTTTTATTAATATACAAGAACCTCCATGTCTACTATTTCTCATATAAAAAGAAACAAGTTTGTAGTTTGGCATTGTAAGATATTCCTCATCACCCTCGACCATGTTGTGCTCAGTTATACATAGTATGTCAATTGAAATATTTAATGTAGTCAAATTATTAATACTAACAGAGAGCATGTCAGATTTGTTCAGTAATCCATCAATATTTTGATGCAGGACCGTAAGAGTATTATACACGAAATAAATCACTTACTAGGTTTGGACCTGAGCTAAGTTCGTTACTTTGTTTATTTGTGGAATCACCATTATTTACATTCTTGTCTAGCAGATCCTGTTCGAGATCTAAATTCACCTGAGTATATTGATCTACAATTTTTTTATTTTTTGACATTTGCTCATGCTGTGATATTTGGAAGTGATAATTCAAACATAATATTTCTTTTAATAGCGACCTAGCAAGATTCAATACATATGTTTTTCTACTTGGTACAAATATAGAATAGTTCATATTCATGTACATGAATATGAACATGAATATGAACTACTAAACATTAATTATTATAATAAACATTAACGCGTATTGACCAGCACGTATGAAAACTGTTACCTCTGATCTGGTCTACTACTGGTCATAAAAACTATCGTCTGTTTCTTTTTATTTCCACTTACAACATACTGCGTTGCAAGAAAGAGAAGAATCCCCTTAAGTCGTTGTCCTGCTCGGGAACGTTTTTTACCTCTGACATGAAGTAATGCAATATAAACCGAATGCCGTTGAAAATAAAGTTCAATTTTAATTTGTTTTTGTGATTTCGTAAGCATTCCAGTTAGAAGTATAAGTTCCTTGGTTGGGTCTAAAGGCGTCATGTCCGTTAGTTATCAGATTTGTCTATTGTGTCGGATGTATTTTTGTCCGTGATATTAGTATTTATCACACCTCGTAAAGGTAAAGAAAAAAAAAAGAAAAAAAAACAAATTTCGTTTTTGCTAGTAAATTATACCCTCGAAGTTAGCGTACACATAAAGCAACATTTTACGAGTTAATAATCGAGTTATTCGGTAAATTTTGGACGAGTACCTAGATCCAAATTGATGAATGATAACTATGTTTTTTTATTGCACGAATTTACATGGTTTTCTCTTTTGGTTTATCTTTTAATTTCAGGTCAAGACATTAAATGAAACGGTGTCACGCCTGACAAGACTTGGTTGACATTAATCCACCCTGAGAAACGGATTGGTTTTTTTGGACGGAAATGGAAACGGATTGGGTGAAATTCCTGGATGATAGATACGAGTAATAGGCAGTTTTAGTTAAAGAGTCAGTTTAGTTAAGTTGCTTTAAAATTATGTTCCTCAACGTCGATAGATAGCGTTGTACGGCTTTGTGAACCGCGGTATGGTTTCGTTCACACATTTGCGTAACTGTTTGGCGAGTTACTAAATAGTTGCAGTTCTTCTATTGTACATACATTAGTTAGTTTAAATGAGCAGATATTCCATTGATATTGGTTAAGTTTGAGCAATCTGTCGACGGGTTTCTAGATGATAATCGTTTTGTGTATTAACTGGTTATTATGTCGATGTTTAGTGTGACAGTGTTAAAGTGTTATAATGTTGAGTGGTTCAGCAGTACTGTTGGTTGTTAAATGCATAATGGTTACCGTTGTTAAGATTGATACCTGGTTACCACGCGTAGTCAAGCGAAAGTTAAGATTTCCCACTGGTCAGATGCCTAAATATAAATAGTTTGGTATTGTTTAAGCGAATTGTTTAAAAGATTTACCATTGTTCAGATATAATTTGTTTTGCCACTGTCCAGATAGATAGTTTGATCGAATAGTTACAGATTTAGGACGACAAACATTTAAGATTGTAAAACGTAGTTTTTAGTGATTTAAGTATAGTGATGTGTTAGGTAGGATGTGAAAAATGATTGTAAATTATTGAGTACATAGGTACGTATGCGTGTGTATTAGTGATTGATGAGGGATTTAAATCATAAAATTGAATTGAGCCTGAATAATGTATCTACCTATTAGCTAATTTCGGCGAAGACACTGCTACTTGCTCTTCAACTGTAAACAGTGTCAATGAGCAATTGTAATTTAATGATATGAGATTGAATAGTTACAGATTTAGGACGACAAACATTAATGATTGTAAAACGGAGTGAATGCATAATTTTAGTGATTTAAGTATAGTGATGTATGTAGGCAGGATGTGAAAAATGATTGTAAATTATCGAGTACATACGTATGCGTGTGTATACGTGATTGATGAGGGATTTAAATCATAAAATTGAATTGAGCCTGAGTAATTTACTTATCATCTAATTTTGGCGAAGACACTGCTACTTGCTCTTCAACTGTAAACAGTGTCAATGAGTAATTGTAATTTGATAATATGAGATTGAATAGTTACAGATTTAGGACGACAAACATTAATGATTGTAAAACGGAGTGAACGCATAATTTTAGAGTGATTGAAATATAGTTATAGTGAGGGTGCTCTCGAGCCGGGCAAGATTGGCGTAAACGACCTCGCCGCCCACGATTGGTAAGAGACATCGCAGTTGTGTGTCGTTCTGGTGAAAGAAGTAACCTTTGCGGCATGCAGCTATACCATAGTAGTGACGGGTGTTCTCGAGCCGGGCAAGATTGGCGTAAACGACCTCGCCGCCCAAGATTGGTAAGAGACATCGCAGTTGTGTGTCGTTCTGGTGAAAGAAGTAACCTTTGCGGCATGCAGCTATACCATAGTAGTGACGGGTGTTCTCGAGCCGGGCAAGATTGGCGTAAACGACCTCGCCGCCCACGATTGGTAAGAGACATCGCAGTTGTGTCGTTCTGGTGAAAGAAGTAACCTTTGCGGCATGCAGCTATACCATAGTAGTGACGGGTGTTCTCGAGCCGGGCAAGATTGGCGTAAACGACCTCGCCGCCCACGATTGGTAAGAGACATCGCAGTTGTGTGTCGTTCTGGTGAAAGAAGTAACCTTTGCGGCATGCAGCTATACCATAGTAGTGACGGGTGTTCTCGAGCCGGGCTAGATTGGCGTAAACGACCTCGCCGCCCACGATTGGTAAGAGACATCGCAGTTGTGTGTCGTTCTGGTGAAAGAAGTAACCTTTGCGGCATGCAGCTATACCATAGTAGTGACGGGTGTTCTCGAGCCGGGCAAGATTGGCGTAAACGACCTCGCCGCCCACGATTGGTAAGAGACATCGCAGTTGTGTGTCGTTCTGGTGAAAGAAGTAACCTTTGCGGCATGCAGCTATACCATAGTCGAAGAATCTGTAGTAGTTTAAGTGTATGTAATTATACACGTACAATAAAAATCTTAATATAGATGATTATAAAAGTGATGTGAGTGATACGTTCAATTATTTAACAAAACAATGTTTAATAGAAATATAAATTATAGTTAATTAGAACGAAGGGACTCGTTCCCATAGGATGGCCGACTGTTACAGAATTATTAGCATATGTAAGGTCCGGCTACTTTCTGCAGTGGCAACACTAAATAATGACCGGGTGGGGAATGTTACGCCATATTGTGGGGCTCAGTCTTAAACTAGACGTCGGTAGATAAAGTATAATAATATGGGCAATGGGGAGCATTGTTAGCAGTGGAAGGTGAGCATTTATGCGCATAGTAAAAGCGGCCGCTTCAAACCTGCAGATTGGGTTGCAAGTCCCAGACGCTGTTACAATGTTCCTCCTTGTGCCACGCGGTATTAGGTTTCCTAGTTTTTAAATTGATTAATTGTATAGTTGAGAATAAACGAGTGTGCTGTCATCTCCGCGTTTTCTTCTGAGGTCTAACAAAAGCTATCTGGAACATATTCAATGTAGGTATGGACGTTCCTGTCTATCGGTATAATATAATATAAATATGTCAATGCCACAGTACCTAAAATATTGTATACGGGCCACGGGCTTACGAAATCTACTTTCCTATACCTGAGTAGGTACAATGTTCATTTCGTTATAGCTGTATCCAATCTGTATGTTAGTATCTTTTTATATCCCTACAAGAGATTTTGCTCTTCAGGAAAGCCTCGGGTTGCACGTTTTGATGTCTATGAAATAGCGTCACATGGATAACGTCCTATTACGTGCCACAGATATGTTTTTATCCGAGTCATATCATAAACTTCATTTTTATTACATGTTTTTCTAGGTAAGTCGGTACTCCACTGAAAGAAAGATCTGATCTTACATAAAATCCGCTATATAAGTAACAGATTGATTAAAATACACATTTTGGTACTTTTAGAAATAAAATATAAAACTAGTTTTCTAAATAAGTCTCCCGGATACGCCTGTGACGTACTTCAAGCCCCGTGACCATCCATTCATTACATTACAATACACCCGTATTTACAAAATATATGAAAATCATTTAATATTGCCTCGCACCCTTATACAATACTTATGTTAGTACAGAATAACTTGACTTTGTAATGGTGAAAAAATTTTCTTACGCTTCTGAATTTATAAAATCGGAAAAGTAGCTCTAAAATATACCGATTACAAACAAACAAATCATTCCTCATTATAACATTAGGTACTATGGATACAAATGGAACATCGTAATAAAGAAATTTGGCTGCAAAAATATTAAGAACTATTTGTACCGGTAGAGTCAGAGTCATGTCGCATTATTAGTACTTTACGGAAATCTGTTCAGACGTTACGCGTTTAGAGGGTAACAAAGGAAACATTATACATAGGTACATACATAATACGTAAATACCTACAAAACGCGCGTAAAATATTACCCTCGCCGAGACAATCGTGATAAAAAAACCTACATGATAATATATTATTTCACATAACTAACCTGTATTTATGTTCCCGCCTACATAATTCATTCACCATGACATATTATGAAGATGAATGTATTCATACAACCATATTTAACGCTGTGAGCTTATTAATCTATTGTTCATGATAATAACCTTTTCAGCTATCATTGTTTAGTATGCTAGATAAATCTGCATATTATTTGAACACTTTTTTTTTAACGTGAGGGAAAATCCATCATGGATGCTATGCCAGACTTATATGCTATGGCTAAAAAACCTCACGTAACGCCCAACAGCCTATGGTTGGGAGTCCCAGGTAAGCCCTCCGAAGGATGTCCCAGGACTCCCAACAGACCTTCGGCCACCACTGCGGCTTCGCCCAGGCGGTGTGGTTCGGGTGCTATCCCGCGTCTTTGGGGGGTTTTGGTGTGTTATCCCCGATTCTAAGGGGAGGGGGGGTGTGCGTGAATCCCTCACGTCACGCTGCCGTCATGGGCCTGCTTCTGTAAAGACGGTGAGCAGCCCTCTCACCTTCCTCAGGGCCCCGGTCATGGAGGCCGATAGTCTTCGACGAAGACAAATCGGCGGCGCTTAGGCCGCTGACTGCGGAACTCGGGTAGGAGAGTACTCTCCCGTTCCCACCCAACCGCCTCTTTCAGGAGCGTGACCTACTCGCAGAAAGAGGCGGCGCAGTCCTATTTACTCCTACTGGAGATTATGGCTCGCACCGTGCGTGGTCTCGAGCGAGAGAGTGTCCACGTCAAGACCTACTATGACCTGGCGCTGTTGCGCCCACGCCGTGCACTCCACCAGCGAATGGAGCGCGGTGTCATCGCTGGGGTCCTCGCAGTGCTGACACTCGGATTTGGTTTCCCGGTGTCTTCGCCACAGATACCTACCGAAGCTACCGTGCCCGGTAAGTACCTGTGACAACTGGTAGGAGAGAGCACCGTGTCTCCTCTCCGGCCATATTATTTGAACACTAGTAGACGCCCGCGGTTTCATCTGCGTTGAATACTAGCTTCAAATCATTTCATCCCCTTAGGTTGGAATTTTGAAATACTCTTTTTCAATGTTATTTGATCGAAGGAAGGAAAGCCTACTATGAAATTTCAAAATTCTAGGTGTAAAAGTTTTGGCAAAGTATTGAAAGTTTTTTAATCCAGCGCATTAGGGTCTCGTTAAAATATATTTAAAAAATTGGATGAACACGGCTGGTCAGTTTACGCGCTACACCCAGGTTGTCTGGGAAGGTGGACGGTGGGAAAGAACGGGCGCAATGGGCTTGCTGCTTGAAACTATAATGATAGTTCTAACTTATTTTTGGATATTTGAATTGATCACTAGTCAACTACGCTTCAACTGTGTTTCTAGATAGAAATTATAATACGAGCACCATATTCATACAATAAAATTAAATGTACAGAACTTATAACCAATCACCGAAAATTGAGTTTAAAAAGTCTCTCCCAGTTCGTAAAAATGTGTAAAACGACTAGAATAATTTTCCCATTACAATGTAATCAAGGTTTTTCCCTCAGAAGACGAAAAAAGTCAAAAACAACATTTGGTCGATTAAATTGCTAAGTGCTAATGCGAGGACTCTCAAGTTTGCGCGCTTTGTTTGATGTTCTGAGGCTTGACTTACTCTGTGTTGGTTTACTGTATGTTTGACAAAACTTCTTCTGAAGACAGGCATGTCTCGAGGGCAAATGTTTGTCTTGTGCCAGAACTTATTACCCGAAAGGTTATTCAACTCGTGGATATTAAGAAGCTTCCACGTGATATTGCACGAATTAAAGGTATTAATGTAACGGCGTAGCCTGCCCAAAATTGGTTTTAATAGCCCGCCTTTTTTAAGATTAAATAATTCAAACCTCCTATTGTTCCCCCCTCCCCCCCCCCCGCCTTTCGGCGCTGGTTGTATCAAACTACAACCCAGAGCAACGTTGTTTTGTTTTTCAATTCACCGCGCTACGATTTTTGCGAAAAAGTCTCAACCGCCTATAATTTTTACGTAAAAATGTTTTGTACAAAAGCAATACACAGCTGAAACCCCTATAAATTGTGCTTCAGGGTACATAATATAACCGAGTTTGGTTTCGATAAAATAAAAATTGCTTCCTGTAGAGTGTCTGACGTCATTACAATTTGCAATCCCTACCGTTTCCACCCTTCTCAGGTTAGCGAGAAACCCTTCGCAACCTCTAGTATAAGCCTTTTATTTTTAACTTGTGGTAATTTCCACGAATATCACGGCCGTCGGTCGGACACTTACAGAATTAAATACTGAATAACTCCTCAGATATTCAATAAAATACACAAGCACGTTTACACAATCATTTCTTTTTAAACTCTCATTGGAAAGGTTGAACCTGGAAGGGTTCGTCGTATCATAGTGATTACGGAACTCTAAATGCGGGTTTCAAAAGAACAAATTTGACTGGATTTAAAAATGGAATCGAATAATAGAACAATTAATAGTTATTCAAATGCAAACCAACAATACAAAATGTGAAAAGAAAACGGATTTTCTACGCCGAGAGCTTTGAATCTAGACTGGAGTTATTTATTGCGACAAGGAGAGACTTAAAATATCGTTTATTTCAATGGAAACCTGGTAGCTGAACTATTTTAGGAACAAAACTTGTAGGTATTAAATATATTCATGCGATGTGAGTACCTATTGTGTAGTTTCTACACGGACTTAGAAAGGGTGGCTGTAGGCAATAAACGCCAAAGGCGCAGGACTCACTCTACTAATTTTATAAAATAGAATTTTAATGGAATACACTCTGGGCTATACTCTACTGATTTCCAAAATTCTTTCACCATTAGGCCTAGGGGGCAAATATGGATTCAATGGGTGCTAATGGATTCGTAGCATATAATTCGTAGCTAGTGCAATACGCTACGCTGATATGTAGGTACCTACGTAGTAGTTCATAGTGGACGTTCAACAACGCACTGCTATTGTCTAATTTGATTAATTGATTAGTTTTTATTTGTGCTATCGATGACGAAAAGTAAAAAGGCCACACTAATGGCTTGAGAAATTAAGACATGTCATGTTCCGGTGTTAGTTGGTGTATAAACATCACGGCAATAAAATATAGCCAATGTCACCCGAAAATAGTAATAGCTGAAACGCTGAATGAAACTTTTAAAATCAGTTCAGTATTTCTGGAACCTATTCAATCCAAACAAACAAAAAACCATGCAAACAAACAACTACAATACAATTTAATAAATTAATTGTTTTTACATAAAAATGTATATGTAATTAGTATAAACAAATATACCCTTGCCGTAGCTTTTATACAATTACGACTAGCAGCCTGGAGAGAATGACAAAAATCAAAAAATGAAACGAACCCTTTTTTTTTTTAACGTGAGGGAAAATCCTCGTAGGATGCTATGCCGGACTCTTACCGACTAAAAAACCTCACGTAACGCCCAACAGCCTATGGTTGAGAGCCCCGAGTAAGCCCTCAGGAAGGATGTCCCGTGACTCCCAACAGACCTACGGCCACCGCTGCGGCCTCGCCCAGGGGGTGGTTCGGGTGCAATCCCGCGTCTATGGGGGGTTTCGGGTGTGACCCCGCTTCTAAGGGGGGGCGTGCGTGAGTTGCTCACGATACGCTGCCGTCATGGGCCTGCTTCTGTAAGGACGGTGAGCGGCCCTCTCACCGTCCTCAGACCCCCGGTCATGGAGGCCGATAGTCCTCGGCGAAGACACGTCGGCGGCGCCCAGGGCGCCGACTGCGGAACTCGGGTGGGAGAGTTCTCTCCCGTACCCGGCCCGCCGCCTCCTTCGCGAGCATGACCTGCTCGCAGAAAGAGGCGGCGCAGTCCCACTTACTCCCGCTGGAGAGCATGGCTCGCACCATGGCCTCGAGCGAGAGATGAAACGAACCCTAGGATGCATCCGTAAGCCATTTGGCACATAAACAGCATAGCGGCACCTTCATATTTTCTACTCCTTTTTGTCAAGCTGTACTGTACATTCTGTACGACAGCTATTTTATGCTAATATTAATACGCTTTTATTAGGTCGTCGTGTATGTAACTAACAATGTAATGGAATCTAAGGAAACTAATTTAACCATCTTCCAAGGATCATAGCGTCATGAAAATTGGCAAATGTATGTAGTTCTGATGACAATACAATAATATGGTACTGTCAAACTGATATGATGATGGAGCCGGAAGATAGGTACTGAAAACCAGTGGAATCTAAGGTAGCTAATTTAACCAGCTTCCAAGGATCGTAGGGTCATGAAAATTGACAGCTGTATGTAGTTCTGATGACAATGCAATAATATGGTACTGTCAAACTGATATGATGATGGAGCCGGAAGATAGGCACTGAAACTTCGATGGAAAAAGTGGAATCTAAGGTAGCTCATTTAACCAGCTTCCAAGGATCGTAGCGTCATGAAAATTGGCAGATGTATGTAGTTCTGATGACAATACAATAATATAGTACTGTCAATCTGATATGATGATGGAGCCGGAAGATAGGTACTGAAAACAAGTAGAGTCTAAGGTAGCTAATTTAACCAGTTTCCAAGGATCGCAGGGTCATGAAAATTGGGAGCTGTATGGAGTTCTGATGACAATACAATAATATGGTACTGTCAAACTGATATGATGATGGAGCCGGAAGATAGGTACTGAAAACAAGTGGAATCTAAGGTAGCAAATTTAACCAGCTTCCAAGGATCTTAGGGTCATGAAAATTGGCAGTTGTATGTAGTTCTGATGACAATACAATAAAATGGTACTGTCGAATTGATCTGATGATGGAGCCAGAAGATATGCACTGATACTCCATGATGGAATATCGTATTATATCTGTTTTTGGATTCGTTAGAAAAGTCTTGTAATGAACTTTGACCAGGCTTAGGTTTCAGGGTTATAACAAACCTATTTTGAATTGACTTGTAAAACTATGCAATGGAATCTCAGGTAACTAATTTAACCATCTTCCAAGGATCGTAGCGTCATGAAAATTGGTAGATGTTTGATGTTCTGATAACAATACAATAATATGGTGCTGTCAAACTGATCTGATGATGGAGTCGTAAGATATGAACTGTAACTTCTTGATTGAACATCGTATCATAGCTGTGTTTGGATTTGTTAGAAAAGTCTTGTAATGAACTTTGACCACGATTAGGGTTTATTTTTTAATATTAACTTCAATATATAACAGGTTTGTTATAACCTTATAACAAACCTGTTATATATTGAAGTTAATATTGAGTGTAAATATTGACATAGGTACCTGCATAAAATGTATGTGTATTAGAGAAATAATGAAATATTTTCACATTAGTCGAAGTCAGACAAATCACCATGTAATACAGAAATCCCTACTAATATTATAAATGCGAAAGTAACTCTGTCTGTTACGTTTTCACGCCTAAACCACTGAACCAATTTTGATGAAATTTGTTATAAAGATAGTTTAAGTTTAAGGGAAGGACATAGACTACTTTTTAACTGACTGCGCAAAAGGAGGGTTATGATTTTATGCGATAACAACTTCTACGCGGATGAAGCCGCAGGGAACGACTATTTAAGGTATAAATGTTGTGACTTAAAAAATTTTAAATAAAAAATAGAACCGACTTCATATAAATCCTTAAAAATAAAATTTCCCTAGCACATAGTAATACGTATTTTGATTTATCAGATTTTATTCAATATCATATTGAAGTCGGCGCCAAGTAAACCCATAGGTTTAGGTAGGTATTATTAATGGCACCAACTTCAATATTATATTGAATAAAATCCGATAAATCCAAATACATATTACTATGTGCTAGGGAAATTTTATTTTTAAGGATTTATATGAAGTCGGTTCTATTTTTTATTTAAAATTTTTATTTTTTTATTTTATGTGACGGGTGGACCGAAAAGTATTTCTATCTAGGTGTAAAGTTCTCATCAACACAAATCAATCAAGCCGAAACACAAGGTAACTGCTGTAAATCATTAAGGAATTCCCTCGACTGTCTTTCAGTTCCATCATCAGATCGACTCCAGACCTTATTGAATTTTAGTACATTAAAGCACTTAATCAAAAAGTTAACAAACGCACTAGTTGTCCCTACAATTTTCGGTGGTTGCCCTCAATTTCTCCTGGATTCCAGCATCAGATCCTGATACCCTGGATATGGGACCACCTCAGAAGTAGCCTCTTTCAAACAAAAAAAGAATTTTCAAAATCCATCCATAATTGGCGCCGCTATCGCGTAACATACATACAAAAAAAAAAAAAAAAAAAACATAGCGTACGAATTGAGAACCTCCTCCTTTTTTTGAAGTCGGTTAAAAAGTATAAAATAAATAAATGGTTTAAAAAGCCCTAGAAAAATAAGCTTTTCTAATGCACGAAAAAAAACAAAAATAAATTATGGATCGTTCAAGTTGCCTCTATTTCTAGGCTGAAGTGTAAACTATGTGCTTTTAACTATAATATTTGATTGTAAAAGCGTGGGGCGCAAGAACAAGAAAGACTTTTTTGTAAATAATTCCCTATTAATACTAATCCTTTTTTAATAAAAATCCTGGCGAAAGTGACTGCCTCTGTGGCGCGGTCGGTAGTGATACCGCCTGCAGCGCTGGAGGTCGTGGGTTCGATTCCCACCGAAGACAAATATTTGTGTGACCCATTAATGTTTGTCTACAGAGTCTGGGTGTTTCTATGTATTTAAAAGTATATAAGTATAATTATCCGTGGTCTGATACCCATAACACAAGCAGGTTATTCCTAGCTTACTTTGCGATCAGGTAGCGTTGTGTGAAATGTCCGTGAATATAAAAAAAGAGAGCTGCATGAGGCATAACGTTTATGCTGCCAAAGGGAACGCCTCTTCTTTCAAGCAATTAAGTAGATACATGAGGGGAATACGTTAACAGTGGCAAAATGTAGAGTTCTTGTTCGAGAACGAGATATCTTTGGTTACCTTTAATAACCCGCTTGGGGATATATGCGTTTGTATTCTTATTACATGATTACTAAATACATATTGTACTAAATATCTCTGAATGCCGAAACTTTAAGGACCTACCTACGAATTATCTAATAGAGATCCGTAACGGTAATAGGTTTGCTCCAATTACGCGGGCGTCACGAAAAACTGGCAAAAGTGGGTGTTGAAAATGCGTAGGCCTGATTAACTACTTTACTTTTCATGTAAGTGTGTTATGCATTTCAGTTAAAGCAAAGCCTATCATCGTTAATACATTTCCGAAATATAAAATGATATTAATAATAGTAAAAGTAACAATAGATATATAAAAGCGTGACAGTGTTAATTAATAGTTTAAAAACACGAGGAAAACACACATTTATAAATGTGACCTTATCCTTTATCTGACAAGACATCATGCAGCTTCCGCCAGGAAAGTCTTGCCTGTTCCAGCGCCCCACGCTTTTGTAATCAAATATTGTAACTAAAAGCACATAGTTTACACTTCAGCCTAGAAATAGAGGCAACTTGAACGATCCATAATTTATTTTTGTTTTTTTTTTGTGCATTAGAAAAGCGTATTTTTCTAGGGTTTTTTAAACCATTTATTTGTTATTATTAGAAGGATTGCAGACATGTAGGCGGGCACTTAATTACATAAAAATTGGTTTACTTACGCACTGGCTTCTCATATTGGGATACTTCTGTAGAAAAACCATATTACTACCTACCTACCAACCTACTTAGTTATTTTCTTTTGCCTTTAGCTTATTCTTGTAATAATTTGTGGCCTATAGTCACAACGGTATACCGTCACAATACCAGAAATCATAATGCCTTTACTTAAAATGCATGAGCCCAAAATATCCGAAATCGAAATATAAATTTTCAAAAGGCCAAGTATGTATAATATAAATAATTTAAAATGCCGTACGGTCGAATAACCGAAATCCAAAAAATCCGCCTACTATGAAATTTCAAAATTCTAGGTGTAAAAGTTTTGGCACAGTATTGAAAGTTTAATCCAGTGCATTAGGGTCCCGTTAAAATATGTATATTTAAAAAATTGGATCAACACGGCTGGTCGGTTTACGCGCTACACCGGGGCGGCCTGGAAAGATGGACGGTAAGAAAGAACGGGCGCAATGGGCTTGCTGCTTGGAACTATAAAGATAATTCTAACTTCTTTTTGGAAATTTGAATTGATCCATAATCAACTACGCTTCAACTGTGTTTCTAGATTGAAATTATAATACGAGCACATATTTATACAATAAAATAAAATGTACAGAACTTATAACCAGCCACCGAAAATTTAATTTAAAAAGTCTCTCCCAGTTCGTAAAAATGTGTAAAACGACTAGAATAATTTTCCCATTAAAATGTAATCAAGGTTTTCCCCTCGGAGGACGAAAAAAGCCAAAAACAACATTTGGTCGATTTAATTGCTAAGTGCTAATGCGAGGACTCTCAAGTTTGCGCGCTTTGTTTGATGTTCTGAGGTTTGACTTACTCTGTGTTGGTTTACTGTATGTTTGTCAAAACTTCCACCGAAGACAGACATGTGTAGAAGGCAAATGTTTGTTTTGTGCCAGAACTCATTACTTGATAGGTTATTCAATTCGTAGACATTACGAAGTTTCCACGTGATATTGCACGAATAAAAGGTATTAATGTTACGGCGTAGCCTGCCCAAAATTGGTTTTAATTGCCTGTCGCAATTGGCCTTTTTTACATTTAATATTTCAAACCTTCGTTGTTCTTCCCCCCCCCCCCCCTTACGGCGCTGTTTGTGTCAAACTACAACTCAGAGAAAAGTTGTTTTGTTTTTCAATTCACCGCGCTACGATTTTTGCGAAAAAGTCTCAACCGCCTATAATTTTTACTTAAAAATGTTTTGAACAAAAGCAATACACAGCTAAAACCCCTATAAATTGTGCTTCGGGGTACATTATATAACCGAGTTTGGTTTCGATAAAATAAAAATTGCTTCCTGTAGAGTGTCTGACGTCATTACAATTTGCAATCCCTACCGTTTCTACCCTTCTCAGGTTAGCGAGAAACCCTTTGCACTCCTCTAGTATAAGCTTTTTATTTGTAACTTGCGGTAATTTCCACGGATATCACGGCCGTCGGTCTGACCCACACAGAATTATATACGGAACTAGCTGAGCCCGCAACTTCGTTTACGTCACATAAGGTGTATGAAAGGAAAGGTATTTCTTCATCAGAGTCATCAAGCAGCATCTGAAACTGCCCTGTTTGCTTAATCATAAAAGAGCTTACAGTGGCGAGGACTGGTTATTTTCAAAAGGGAAGCTAGTAGCGCTCGTGGCCCCGCGGACTCAGTGGTCTGTAAACGATCACTGCAGTAAGCAACTTTCACTATGGCCGGTCCATGGATGGGTGACCATCCATGTGATCACTTTGTGACATTTATTTGAGCGTTTTCCTGCTTCGGAAGGCACGTTAAGCCGTTGGTCCCGGTTGCCAGTAAAATGGCAGTCGTTAAACCAAGTTGAAGGCTTTATTTCAACAGCAGGCATCACAACCTGCGCCTGTCCATTTAAACACGGCAATACGGCTCACAACGTATTACGTGGGACATATTATAAAAAGGTGAAATGTGGGCATATAATATGCCTCTGCCTACCCCTTCGGGTATACCTGAACCGGAAGCTAGTAAAAAAAATCTTACCTAGGTACATGTAGATGTCCAGAAAACACGGGGTTATGCATTGAAGAACATTGTTCCATATGTGACTCCAATACAGCATCATACGCACTTAAATATTGCAATATTTCAATATAATTACCGCGGTTATTCGACCCGGAGCTCTCATCGTGGCCGCGGAACGCTAATTCCTGTTTACCTAACAAAACTACAGTATCTATGAAACGTCTTAATAGATGACAATTGCGATCAACCTTCCTATTGTGTACTTCAAAATTATTATTCAAAAATGTCTCAATTCTGCTATTGCCAAAGTCATGAAAGCTTAAACAACTACGAATGTGTTTTTCAGTCAGAACATGTTTTTTCGTCGAATTTCCTATATTATTGATGTCCGTAAACCCTGTACGACTCCAAACGCTACTAGAATCGGAAAATAATTAACATTGGAAACAGTAAAGTTTATTGAGTTTACAAGAACCTGTCATCCAAGTATATTTATCATAAAACGAACTATGAAAATGTTTATAGGAGCAGTCTTTTCTTTTATAATCTATAGTCACAATTGAATTACATATTTTTTATTCTCAAAACTTAATTTAGTAAAAGATGTTTCTTCAGATAACAAAAAATCTATTAAACATCAATCTATATGTATTAACGTCGCCATTACGCATACGAACAACCTAGATTCTTAGTAGGTATTAAAACAAAGCAAAATGTAAACTATACGTAATTACTTATCTATTTACAGCTTATATACTTATACAGTACTGCACGCACTATTCCACTCACCAATACACCATGCTATTTATCACTAACTAATTATAATTAACCAATAAACAGCAAAAAAACGACCAACAAACTAATTATTCAATAATTCTGGGAGTGCACTGCTGCATTGCATTGTTTAGAGAAAATATAAAGTAGTAAATAAAAGTTCAAAATATTCGAAAGCGGCGCTAGTGTGCGTAAAGAATGTTCGACGAGCGTACTTAATTCATTAATTTTATTTAGTTATTGAAAATTCCAAATGATTGCGTCGTAAATATCATTATATAATTACGTTGTATGAAAATACATATAATTAGACTCTATGAGTGATTTTATTTCGTCAACAGTAAATTTTAGTACGTTTATTGACTTTACTTTATTATTGACGATTTTTCTCCGTCTCGTATTAAGCTATTTCCGAGTGGATTTAGAACGAGGCCCGATCGCTGGCCGAACGATGGAGATTCGCAAGTATAATCTTTCGAAACACTCGGAACGTAGAGAGAGAAACCGACATTTGCGTATTATTAACGAAAGGGACGCAAATATTCAGCAATCCGGCTTATTTCTCATATTCCATGATCGTGTTTTTGGAGTTCACTGAACTTTGACTGAACTGAGCGATGCACAATATTGCACATTGCTATGTATTTTGCAGCAGGGGTTTTTCGTTGAGAAGAAAATTTTATTATCTTATCTACTGACCGAGATTTAGTAATGATGTAACTTCACCTTGCTGTCAGTTCTGATGGGGAAGCCAGCGGGAATCGTCTTCTATGGAGTCTACGCCCCTGAGAGCTTAATGATTAAGTCTATTTTAAAACAATTCAGTCCACGCTTCCGGCGCGGACTGAATTGTTTAAAAATAGTCTTAATCATTAAGCTCTTTTATGATTAAGCCAACACGCCAGTTTAGGTTCACTCACATTCAAAGAAACCCCTACAATTAAAATTTTCAAAATATCTGATTCTTAAAAGTGTTATAACTCTTTTATTTCTAAACTGATTTACATAAAACAAACGCTAAATGTTAACTGGAGCAAACCTCAACACAATAAAAAAAACCGCATTGCAATCGGTTGAGCGGTTACTGAGATTAGCGTGCACAACCGTACAGACAAACAGATATACAGACATACAGACATACAGACATACAGACAAACAGACAAAAATTCTAAAAATCATTGTTTTGGGTTCTATTGCGTTCATAAAGCACCCCTATAATATTTTTTCTTATTTATCTTCCATGTACAGACAGCGACCTGTTACGATTTTATTATATGTATTGAATGTATTGATAACTCCTCAGACGTTCAATAAAGTACACAAGCATGTTTACACAATCATTTCTTTTTAATCTCTCATTGGAAAGGTTGAAACTGGAAGGGTTCGTCGTATCATAGTGATTACGGAACTCTAAAAGCGGGTTTCAAAAGAACAAATTTGACTGGATTTAAAAATGGAATCGAATAATAGAACAAAGAATAGTTATTCAAATGCAAACCAACATTACAAAATGTGGAAAGAAAACGGATGTTCTACACCGAGAGCTTTAAATCTAGACTGGAGTTATTTATTGCGACACAGAGAGACTTAAAATATCGTTTATTTCAATGGAAACCTAGTGGCTGAACTATTTTAGGAACAAAACATGTAGGTATTGAATATATTCAGGCGATGAGAGTACCTATTGTGTAGTTTCTATATCTATCTACTAAAGAATACAAGGATTTAGAAAGGGTTGCTATAGGCAATAAATGCCAAAGGTTCAGGACCGTGTTACGGTGAAAATTGGCAGAGGCTTTTTTTTTGTTACGTGATGGAAAATCCGCCATGTATGCTATGCCGGACTCCTACCGACTAAAAAACCTCACGTAACGCCCAACAGCCTATGGTTGCGAGCCCCGGGTAAGCCCTCGGAAGGATGAGTTGTATTGAGCTGGCCTCGCGTAAACTTGGAGTCCTAAATAAGGTGAGGCGGTACTTCACGCCACATCAGAGATGTTTACTCTACAAGACGCAGATTCCTCCCTGCGTTGAGTACTGTTCTCGCCTTTGGGATGACTCTGCAAGGTACTTGCTAGACGCGCTTGACGCTATGCAGAGACGTGCTATCCGACTGATCCATCAGGCTGGTGGCAACGTCAATTTGGCGTGCTGAATATAAAAAAAAAGAATCAAAATAGAATTCTAATAGAATACACTCTGATTTCCGAAATTATTTTACCCTTGGGCCTAGAGGGTGTTTTCTTTTAACGTAACGGGATTTGTAATAGCATTCGTAGCTAGTGCGATGCGCTATGCTAGTATGTGCCTATTTATTGGTTGGTAGTATGACAAATCAGCCCATAGGCGATCAGCAACGCACTGCTATTGTATAATTGGTTGGTTCTTATTAGTGCTATTAATTTCCCAAGCCATGTTTCGGTGTTAGCTGCTGTATAAACGACAAATTATACGCTCGCCATAGCTTTTATACTCGTACAAAGCTGCGTCAATTACGACTGGCAGCCTGGCTAAAATGACAAAAATCAAAAAATGAAACGTCATTTGGCACATAAACAGCACAGCAGTGCAGCAGTACCTTCGAATTTTCTACTCCTTTTTGTCGTGCTGTACATTCAAAAATGTTTGCATAAAATAGTTGTTGTACAACAACTGTTTGATGCAAATATTTTTAAACCAGAGACAATGAATATCGTACACATACCTCGGAATATCTAATATCGGAAGCAGAACTGAAAAACAAACATGTTTGTTCTTTTTTTTTCCATTCCGTGGTGCATTCAACATACATACATATAATTATATAGTCACGCTTTTTGCCACGAAAGGGTAGCAGAGTTCGATATGTAAGTCTTACGACTTAAAACGTGTTGTAATTGTAATATATTATTGTCATATCAGCTATTATTATTATTCGCCCGGGTCTCAAACTCCCGCTTCCCGTGGGAACTTACTCCCGGGACGTGATAGAGCGTGAAGGGTAACAAACATCTACACTTCCACAGTCACAAACTTTAATATTTGTTATATTAGTAAGATTCTTATTTTTATATCAATATTTATTTTCCAATGAAATCATTTCGGGCAACTTTTACGTCCTACGGCCAATAACTGTTCAATATTGTTCATGAGCGCGGGTGGAAGATTGTTTCAGTGATTACAAGACCCTAGGCCATAGCCAACATCCGTACTATCATTACATGCATCTGCGCCAACGTAAACGTTTGCTCACAAATTTCAGACCCTTTTCATGAAAGAAATGTTTTGATTATTATTTTCTTACGAACTTAGAGGAATTTTGTCCAGAGCAAAGTGTCTAGAAATGTATTTCCTGTATCCCATGGTAACTTATTCTGGGGAAATAAAAAGCAGCCTATGTGTTTTTCCAGACTATTATTTTATTTAGCGTTTATAATATTGGTAAAGCTGAAATTGTTAACCAATTATACAAAACTGTAGCGGTAGCAGACTTAAAAAATAATATCTATTCAACCAAGTTTCAATCAAATTAGCCTATGACGAATCAAACATTTGTGGAAACGCGGGTACCATCTAGTTCAAACACAATAGTATTATTATAACAATAAATACTTCGAGGTACTGCATAGATTAAAGATATACTGCCAATTGTATTATGCCGACTCAGGTAATATAAATATAATCCGTAATAAAATAATTATAGCATTTACACCTGAACTTGAACTTTATGATCGGAATGAATTTGTAATAAATATGAGTAATGGTTACAGCCACTCAATTTATATGTATCTGATTGAGCTACTAGATATATAACTCTGCAAGATTTGTTGAATATTGAATTGCAGAATCCATTTTTACTTACATACATACATATGGTCACGCCTTTATCCCCGAAGGGGTAGGCAGAGGCATACTATAGGCCCATATTTCACCTTCTTAGAACTTGTCCCACGTAATACGTCGTGAGCTTTATTGCCGTGTTGACATGGACAGAAGCAGGTTGTGACTGCCTGCAGTTGAAATTCTTCAAGCCGCCTAAAAGGCCTTCAACTTGGCTTAACGATTGCCATTTAACTGGCAACCGGGACCAACGTCTTAACGTGCCTTCCGAAGCACGGAAACGCTCAAATAAATGTCACAAAGTGGTCACATGTGTAGCGTAAAACGTACAGTTGCTATATTATCTTGTGAGGCGCTATAAGCGTAGGTATACATGCTGTACTTAGGTAGGTATTGTAGCATTTATTTTCTATAGATGCAGTATTTAGAATGTGAAAGCAGCCTTATCGAGTTATCTTTTTTTAATCGGTTGTCAGTGGTGACATTTCTGCTGTCAGAATGACAGGATGTCATAAGTTCGGTGACGAAGCGTTTCGCATTTAAAGGAAGGGGTTTTGTTAAGATTTTTCGTGAAAGACAGGACTTTTGACCGAGACCTGCTTTGGGGTAGTTGGAGGTCCTTTGACTTTTGCTCTGAGACTGTGCCGCGAATCAGTTTTTCGCTCAAGCGCGATTATTTGTTACCTCGCGTGGCCTAACGGGCTGTGATTGGGTTGCTGCATTGCATCTTGCTACATTTTACCCAGAAAACTGGTGAGTCACTTCTTCTTTTGCAAAGCGGGTCGATTGTCGTCTGTCGCGCAGCCAAGATCTTAATTTGTCGTTTCTTTCATGACAGGGTTTTTTACTACGGCTAGTTGCCGGATGAGATATTTGGTGCCGCACCTATAAGTTAGTGGGCTGCACGTGGTACGACAACGTGGAAGTGCGGACTACACGAGCTTCTCATGTGAGAGGTATCTGCCGTCATCACCTGGCAGTAACAACAGGCAGTCACTCTCACTCTGCAGGCCAGTAAATCCACTACTTATGTGTAGCTTAGTAGCATAAGTACCTAAGCACTGACTATACTTCTGTGTACCTGTGATATTTGTGTCTATCAGTGAATAAGCTCTCTGTGTGTCTCTGTGTATCTCTGTGTTATATAAATATATGTGTGTACACCCTACCTGACTGTTTTCGTCAGAGCCCTGGCCTACCCTTGCACGCACACTGGAATCTCTGTAGTAAGGCGCCCTGGGAAAGAGTTCTCTGCATAGCTACCTCGCGCTAGTTGGTGAGTAACACTGATCATCACTGTGTTATAAATTGGCTCCCAACGTAGTGGCAAATCTCTGGGTCTACTCTGCGGTAGTCTCAGTCTGGTGTGTGTGCATAGGTGGTTATCTCTGGCGAAACCATTCTGGAATCGTCCGAGACGCTCCAGGACGTTAATTGGTGGTGCTAGCAGCTAAGCACAAAACCTTCCCTTTCGTCTTCTTCCAGCTCCCTACATCTTTGGCTGGAAAAGACACAAAATTCTAAATTCTAAAATTTAAAAATAGCTGTGATTTTGGAAAAACTTTTTGATTTTATTTGGAATACCCACTTCTTTTCTTATTGTGTTTTTTTTCTTCTTTATGTTCTTTTTTTTATGGTGCACACATATATTTATTATATAATTAGTGTAGATTAATATATAATATATATTATCCTATAGTTTCACCTTGTAAGGTAAACTTAGTGAATCTCTCTGTGTTAACTTAGTGAATTTCTCTGTGTAACTTAAAACTTTTTTATAAGGTGTGTACATACCTTGTAATTTTGAATGTTAACCTGAACTGTGTTATCAGAAAATTTAGAAACTTTTCTCTCTTAATATACCCTTAATCTTTGTTAAATTCTAAAAGTCAATTTGAAACATAATTACCTAACTTAGTACACTTTGTTGTAACTCAATTTACATTTTTACTTTGTAATTGATCCCTATCTGTGCCATTTTATCTTTATAATTGTTGTAAGTAAATTTTTACATAATGGCACAGATGAAAAAACATATTAATTATTTAAGAAAGGATGAACTTGCTAACGAGCTGTCCCACATGGGTATTTCAGTGGAACCGGAAACGACAGTGTCTGGCCTTCGGAGTGAGCTAAGAGCGGCACACCGACTCGTCCGTCGAGGTAGCATCAAAGCGAGTGCTCCGGTACCCGCTGATGCATCGGCTGAGCTCTCGATCTGCCTCCCGAAGGTGTCCGAGCTGGAGGAGGCTATTCAGTCAGGTGACATCTTCATTAATAAGGGTAGTCGTCTTAGGGTGTCCCTCAGGGCCAACTACTTATTGAGTAGGTTAGCTCGTTGTGGTCTGGATTGCCCCGACCTGGTGGATATTCGTGGTAGGCTAGTGAAGATCATCGCTAGGGCTGAACCCAGTAGTGATTCTGAATCCGAAGGTTCGGATGATGATGGTGATGATCCTTCGGGTCGTGACCAGGTGGAATATACTTCACCAGTAGTGAGAGAGGACCGCTCGGTGCGAGCTAGTTCAAGTAGGAATAGTTCTACATGTAACATAGTGTATAAAGAACGTCCCCTTAACTTATGTTCATTTAACTTAAAATATGATGGTTCTACTTGTGTACGTGTGTTTTTAGAGAGATTAGAGGAACTTAGATGTGCTCGGGAGGTTACTAAGCCTAGACTCCTTATGGCTTTCTCCGACCTGTTGGATGGACCGGCTTTGTCTTGGTTCCGTACAAACAAAGCTAACTTCATCTCATATGAGGATCTTATTAGTGAGCTTAGAGATACCTTCGATATTCCTGATTATGATTACCGCCTCAGGAACGAGATAAGACAGCGTACACAAGCCCGCTCTGAGTCCTTGGTTAACTATATATGTACAATGCAAGCCATGTTCTCAAGGTTGTCGTGTAAGATGCCCAGTGAGGAACAGCTGGACATTCTCATGCACAACATTAGACCTGACTACATGAAGGAACTGGCCTTGCATGATGTCAACTCTGTAGATGACTTGAGACGTTTGGGTAAGCGCTTGGAGCTTGCGCGTACTAGGGCAGACGCTTTCCATGAGCCTGCTCTTGACAAGTTTGAGATTACATCTGACTTACACCAGCTTAAGAACAAAGGTGTACAAAAGCCCGCTAAGCAGGTGTCTGCAGTGGAGACGCCGGTTACCCCCCACGATCGCAAATGCTTTCGTTGCGGCGGGGGCGGTCACACTGCATACAGCTGCACACAGTCAAGGGAGCTGGTGTGTTTCCGGTGTGGTCTCAAAGGAGTCAAGACCCCAGACTGCTCACACTGTACTAGCAAGTCAAAAAACGCGTAGGCCAGGGCCTTATTAGGAACTCGGTGCATCACTCTGTATCTGAGTCTATTTCTGATAAGGTCCTGTTTCCTAAACGGGATAGTGACATTAGACCGTATCTAGTTGTTAAGGTTTTAAATTTAAATGTCTTAGGCCTTCTAGATTCCGGTGCCTCCTGCTCTATACTAGGTAAGGGAGCGCACCGCATCTTCTTGGAACTGGGTTTTGATCTTGTGAGTATCAATCCTACTTTTCGTATTACAACTGCAGACAGCACTCACTTGCAATGTCTGGGTTGTATCTCTTTGCCAATTGAGTACAATTCGGTTATCCGAGTTGTCAAGTTCTATGTTGTCCCAGGTATAACCACCTCCATGATATTTGGAGTGGATTTCTGGCAACAATTTAAGTTAAGTGATAAGTTAATTTTACAAAATATTAGTCTTGATAGCTTTAGTGATAATAATCCTATAGAGTCTGTGTCCCTTAACGGTGGCCTCGAGGATTACGACAACCTGACAACTAAACAAAGGTGTGTAATCAACGAGGTCATTGAAAAGTTCGACTCGTTGAACACTGATAAGGTGGGTTTAGGTCGGACCTCACTTGTGCACCATGTCATTGACACTGGTGACAGCAAGCCGATCAAGCAGCGTTATTATCCGCTCTCTCCCCTTAAGCAGAAGGCCCTGGAAGCCGAGCTGGACCGAATGCTGGAGATGGGAGTAGTGTCCCCGTCTCAGTCCGCCTGGAACTCTCCAGTGGTCATGGTGGAGAAGGCGAACGGCGACCTCAGATTGTGCTTGGACTCTCGCAAGCTGAACTCTGTGTCTAAGAGTGACGCCTACCCCTTACCCTATATCAATCAAATCTTAGACCATCTTAATAATGCTAAGTATTTAACCTCTGTAGATCTGAGTGCGGCCTACTGGCAGATTCCATTCGACTCACTCCAGTCTGCTGAGAAGACTGCTTTTACGGTTCCCCGGAGAGGATTGTTCCATTACAATTCCATGTGCTTCGGTCTTGTCGGTGCCAGTGCCACGATGCAACGCCTCATGGACCGTCTGTTTGGTCCCGAGTTCGACAACAAGGTATTTGCGTTTCAGGATGACATAGTCTGTGTGTCCAGCACCTTTGAGGAGCATGTAGAGCTCTTACATAGAGTCTATCAGCAACTCAAGGATGCTGGCCTAACTATTAATATGAAAAAATCCCACTTTTGTCGGAGTGAACTCAAATACCTGGGGTATTATGTGGACAAACATGGCTTACGGACAGACCCGGGTAAAGTTGAGGTTATCCTCAACTATCCCACCCCTTCTAACCCTAAGGAGGTTAAGAGATTTCTGGGAATGGCCGGCTGGTATCGTCGCTTTGTTAACAACTTCTCGAAGATTAGTAAACCTCTGTGCAAACTCACTTCTACGAACCTTAAGTTCGAATGGACCCCTGAGGCTGAACAGTCCTTTAACCTGCTAAAGTCAGCCTTGGTTTCTGCCCCTATATTAAAAATGCCTAACTTTGAGATGCCCTTCCGCATTCTTAGTGACGCGTCAGCTTACTCAGTTGCTGCTGTACTGACACAAACTCACGATGGTGTTGAGCACCCTATCGCCTACTGTAGCCGTTCTCTCAACAAGAACGAGGTGAACTACAGCACAACTGAGCGAGAACTTCTGGCCGTGATTTTCGCTTTGGAACAATTTCGACAGTACGTCGAAGGCCAAAAATGTACGGTCGTCACGGATCATTCATCTCTTCTGTGGTTCCATAAGCTAAAAAATCCCACGGGTCGTCTAGCACGTTGGAGCATGAGGCTCAGTCAATTCGATTTTGACATAGAGCATCGAAAAGGTAAAGACCACGTTGTACCTGATGCTCTGTCTCGTATCAAAATTGATTCCCTCGATGCAGTACCCACTAAAGACCCGTGGTATGACCACACCATGAATAGTGTTCGGAAGAACCCTAGGAAGTCACCAAATTATGACATTCGTGACAACCTTCTATATAGGTTAACTAAAAATAAATATTCTTTGACTTCAGACTTTGACTGGAAGCTGGTGGTACCTCAGGAGGATCGCTTGCCCCTGCTCTCTAAGTACCACGATGACACACTTAGTGCCCATGGTGGCGTTTGGAAGACGCATAAAAGGTTAGCCCTAAATTATTACTGGCCCAAGATGTACGAGGACGTCAAAGAATATGTTGGGAATTGCGAAACATGCAAGCAGTACAAACCCGTAAATACGTCTCGTCCCGGCCTAATGGGTAGCCCGAAGCGGGTTTCGAAGCCATTCGAAGCTATCTCTGTCGATCTGCTTGGTCCCTTTCCCACTTCGAGCAATAGAAACGTACACCTGATCGTGGTCTCCGACTACTTTAGCAAATACGTCATGTTGTGCCCTGTTCTGGTTGCCACAGGCGCTGTAGTCGCGAGGTTCATAGAGAAGAGTGTGTTTCTCGTGCACGGAGTCTGCAAGACTATTTACATGGATAATGGCCCTCAGTTTGTGAGTAAGCCATTTAAGGATCTGTTGGCTAAATACAATGTACCTAATATATATTATAACCCTAGGTATCATGCCCAAACTAATCAGGCGGAACGAGCTATTCGCAATGTGGTTCAAGCGATCTCATGCTATGTGAAGTCACAACACAAGTCTTGGGATCAGTTCTTGGTTGAGATACAGTGTGCTTTAAACACTGCAGTTAACGAAGCAACTCGTTTCACCCCTTACTTTTTGGTACATGGTAGGGAATTTATTGGGGATGGAGTGCTGTACAGGCAGACAGATATCGCGTGCCATCCTACTTCAGTCTCTGTAGACGATCCATCAGCCTTCGGTGTCAAGCTGAGAGAAATACAACGCATTTACGACCAGGTGAGGAAACATTTTAACGTTGCCCACCAGCGTAATGAAAAGTATTACAACCTCAGAAAAAGGCATGTAGAGCTGAAAGTGGGACAGATAGTTTACAAACGCACGTTCTACCTGTCCAACAAGGCCAAGAATTTTACTGCTAAGCTAGCTCCTAAGTTCCTTAAATGTGTGGTGACTGCTAAACGATCCCCTTTAGTATATAGGCTGTCAGATCTGGACGGTAAGGATCTTGGGGAGTACCATATCAAGGACATCCTGAAGTATCAGGAGGAGCAGTCTCCAATACCTAACGTAACTACATAGCACTGTTTCTCTAGTTTATTAAACCAGTGCTATGTGATCATTATGTAAGACTATTTTAATCTTTTGTTTGTATTTCTATATGTGTACGTGACTTTAAATTGTCACGTTGTAGTTTCTTCTATGCACCGCACCGAGCGTTTTTCTCTCATTCGCTTCTTAGTACTCTACATTATCCTGAGAGCTTGGGTAGTGTTAGGGTATCGGCAGTGAGTAAAGGGAGCATTCGTTTTCTATGAAGGGCATTAGACTCTAGTTACTTAGCCTAACCGGTACACGAGTCAGTGTCTAGTTAGGTACATAGGAGGATCTTTCTTTGGTATTGTAATGGTCGTAGTCAGCTGGTGTTTGAAGGACCTAGCTGGTTGTCTTTGTTTATTAGTCAGTACTTTTCTGTTTTCTTTATTGTGTATTTCCAGCGTGTCATATCCGCAGGAAATACTATTAAAGGGGGGGTGGTTGTAGCATTTATTTTCTATAGATGCAGTATTTAGGATGTGAAAGCAGCCTTATCGAGTTATCTTTTTTTAATCGGTTGTCAGTGGTGACATTTCTGCTGTCAGAATGACAGGATGTCATAAGTTCGGTGACGAAGCGTTTCGCATTTAAAGGAAGGGGTTTTGTTAAGATTTTTCGTGAAAGACAGGACTTTTGACCGAGACCTGCTTTGGGGTAGTTGGAGGTCCTTTGACTTTTGCTCTGAGACTGTGCCGCGAATCAGTTTTTCGCTCAAGCGCGATTATTTGTTACCTCGCGTGGCCTAACGGGCTGTGATTGGGTTGCTGCATTGCATCTTGCTACATTTTACCCAGAAAACTGGTGAGTCACTTCTTCTTTTGCAAAGCGGGTCGATTGTCGTCTGTCGCGCAGCCAAGATCTTAATTTGTCGTTTCTTTCATGACAGGGTTTTTTACTACGGCTAGTTGCCGGATGAGATATTTGGTGCCGCACCTATAAGTTAGTGGGCTGCACGTGGTACGACAACGTGGAAGTGCGGACTACACGAGCTTCTCATGTGAGAGGTATCTGCCGTCATCACCTGGCAGTAACAACAGGCAGTCACTCTCACTCTGCAGGCCAGTAAATCCACTACTTATGTGTAGCTTAGTAGCATAAGTACCTAAGCACTGACTATACTTCTGTGTACCTGTGATATTTGTGTCTATCAGTGAATAAGCTCTCTGTGTGTCTCTGTGTATCTCTGTGTTATATAAATATATGTGTGTACACCCTACCTGACTGTTTTCGTCAGAGCCCTGGCCTACCCTTGCACGCACACTGGAATCTCTGTAGTAAGGCGCCCTGGGAAAGAGTTCTCTGCATAGCTACCTCGCGCTAGTTGGTGAGTAACACTGATCATCACTGTGTTATAGTATTATGGGCGTGCCCTAGTTAGTGTCTAAGAGAAGGGCAGCTAGCTAGAAGTAGGGATAGGTCGCTATGCATATATATAGCGGTGCACATCATTAAAGGAGAATGAAATTATAAATTTATTTTAAAAATAGTAACCAGTTGCTACCTATATATAAAGGTTAGAAAATTGAGCAACCCTGGCGAAAATAAAATATACTTGAAAGATATTTTAAAGAATAAATAACTTTATATATATTTGCAAACGGAGGCTCTCTTGGTAAGCATCGAATTGCGTAATTTTTTATTTAGTCAATTAAGTGTGGGTGATTTCGTGTACAAAAAAATATTTTATGTAAATTTATTATATTAGTGGAAGCGTTTGTGAAATTTATGAAAAGGGTAACGTTCTTTTCTTGTATTAAGGGTTTTAAAATCGGGAGTAAAAATTAATAGCGAAGGGAAAGTTTAGGCAATATCTATAGGTTGAAGAGGGTGTTATAAAATATATATTATTCTTTACAGAATGAGCCTCCAGTTTTGGGTTAGAAACCCCTGCCCTCTTATATGCCGCCTGTATGGCAACAGTTAATTAAGTAACTGTAATATTGATAAAATAGGGGAAAACCCTATTGTTATCTCATAAATTATTCCTGGAGGAAGGAAATCCCATCCCCAAGAGAATTCGGATGAGTACCTAGTTTTTTAAGTTAGATTTAAGTTGATTTTTGTGAAACGCAAATAAAATCAGTTTTTCTATAATCGTTGCGTTATTGACTCCAGGACAAATTATCTTACCTTACATAAAACTAATGAACCGCCTGGAAACACTCTGGACTTCCCAGAAGCGTGTCACATGGATCATCCAAGGACTGGCCATAGTGAAAGTTGCTTACTGCAGTTATCGTTTACAGAACACTGAGTCCGCGGGGCCACGAGCGCTTCCATGAGCGAGAATCCATTTTTACCTGTAAAAATTCCAATGGATGCTATTTCGGACTCGTGCTATTTCCGGATGAGTCTCCAAAAGGGTGACTCCAGGGCACTGACGTAACCATGATACGCACCAGTCTTGGATTAACAAATAAGCCTAGAGTTGGCATAATAACATTTCTCCCCGACAGACCCTGTTTTACTCGAGTCGTTGAGTACTTTTACTAAAATGATAAGGACCATCAGTGTAGGTCCATAAGCCGCCTACCAACTATTCCAGGCTCCTTGAGGTGCGTAGGTTGAGTCATAGACGTATAATGCTATTTTAATCTCAAGGATTTACTCTTTGGGCTAACACATCTCGTTGAAGAACACTATGAATTGAGACATCTCTTTAGAATGGAGATCCACTTGTCTTCTCTAAACTCTAGACCCAAGACCATTTACACAGATTTCGTAGAGTTCCAAAGGAAGTTCTTGACCAAAGTTCTGGTGTGTTTACCTTCCCTTCCCACGCTGGATGTTCAAGGCAATGCCTTTAAATGTGAAGTGTAGTACTTCTACATACCTATTTATCATCAGTAAAAAGGCCCCAACGACCTCTTCAAGCAGTTCCTGCTGAAAACTGCGAGTGAGTGAAGCAGCTAGATTCGTAATTTACATCTTACTCATATTATAAATGCCAAAGTTTGTGAGTGTGGATGTTTGTTACTCTTTCACGCTCTATCGGCTAAACGGATCTGACTGAAATCGGTACAAGGGTAGATATAGGTCTGGAATAACACATAAGCTACTTTTTGTCCCGGAAATAAGTTTCCACGGGAAGCGGAAACGGAAACAAAACTTGACGCGGGCTGAGCTGCGGGCGTCAGTTAGTAAATTATATAATTATAATTTCAAAATGGTTTCTTCTCTCATTTTCCCTGCATAAACGAACAACCGGTACAAATTAAGTAGGTACACATTTTGTTCTGTTGTTGTCTAAATAAACTTATAATGCCTTTGAACCGTTTTAACCGTGGAGTAAGAAAATGGCTGATATTAGCAAGCAGGTATTCAAATAGGTCGGAAATAATTAGATACATTTCACCATCCACGTAAATTTAATTAAGTAACTCCAATTCAGCATACGTTTACTTTTCAATTAAATTGATTATTATTTTTCACGTCAAGGTATAATTTGTAATTAAATTTCTGTATTATGTTCCTTATGTACCTCTACTCTACTACCTTTGTATAAATTGAATATTTACATGATTGCACTCTAGGGTGCGTAAACAGTCGATCTGACTTCTGAATAATAACTTTTATTGATATGAAGGAGCGCAATTATAGGAAATTTTTGATCAAAAATAACCAGACAATTGAGGTAATAAAATACTAAGAAAAAGAGCAATTTTTATTTATTCACACTAATCCACAGTGCACAAAATAACATTAAGTTCATAGAAATTAAAAGTAGCAACGAAATAATTTCTTAATTACAGATCTACAATTTGTCGCAAATCGCACCCAATTATTACAACAAAATAGATACTTACTTGATATATTCATTGATATTAAGTTATATACTACATTGTAGCATTGTAGTTCTTTAATTAAATAAAAAATCAAGAACCCATCCCACTTCAGGCGACTAAGGTTCTAAACCATGTGCAGACGTGATCCTTTAATTTGACAAAAAATCGTGCTTATAAAAATATTTAAACGTTGAAATAAGTATGTGTCACATTAAAATCATGCCCGTTTACGACTATTACAAACTACTATGCTACCACTCCTATCAAGAATTGTTAAAAAGAAAACTACTATAAACAAGAAGCCGTGAGACGGTCTTACCCAACTGCCCCTCTGTGAAAGTGAAAGTTCACTCCGATTGACGTTGTCATCTTTGTTTTATTTGAAACTTTGAAGATGATCCACGTGACCTAGTGACGTAAAATAATGCAACAGAGTCACAGACCACAAAGTCTCGCCATAAGCCCCTTAGTCCATTGAAATGTTACATGAGCTTTGCATTTATTAGAGGACGCAATTTTATTTTTGGGACATGTGTGGGGGGTCAATAGAAGCTTAACCTCAAGTTTGTGGGGTCGCCACCCTTGTCCCCCGGCCGCCATCTTGAAAAGAGGGAGGAAAAAAACACTTTTTTCGCAATATTTCGGAAACTATGAGTCTTACAAAAAAATTGTAGAGACATAATTTGTAGCATATTGTTTTGCCTACAAATGTGTATATAACTCAACAAAAAATTTTACAAAATTTTTATAAAATTTTCATAATAAATTTCTTTTTTGCTCTATAACTTTTTTTTATACATTTTACAAAAAAATACCTCAGACTTATCTTGTAGATGATCTTTTAAGAGAAATTAAAAAAACGCCACAGAACAAAAAAGAAAATTTTTATAATTTTATTTTCAATTTTTTGTTTATAACTTCTTTAATTTTTAATTTAGGGCAAAAATTTGTTCAACATATTTGTAGGCAAAACAATTTGCTACAAATTATGATTTCACAAATTTTTTGTAAGACTCATAGTTTCCGAGATATTGGGAAAAAAGTGTTTTCACCCCTTTTTAAGATTGCGGCCGGGGGACAAGGGTGGCGACCCCACAAACTTGAGGTTAAGCGAAGTAGGCGTGGCACGCGTGTCAACAGTAAGCGCACAACCGCAAACTTGAGCTCATTCGTGCCCAGTCGTGTTTAACATCGTGTCTAGTCGTGTCTAGTTGTTCGTTACGTGAACTTCATAAATTAAATCTATTTTACTGCAAATATGCCTAATTGTGCCATTTTGCAGTGTAAAAATGATAGTAGGAGAATTAATCTTGGGAATGGAGGTGTTTTATACCACCGGAAAGTAAAGATTAGTAATTTTTCTAAGAAATCGTAAAGAAATTCAATTTGTCAAAAATTAAATAAAAATTGCCATGAAAATCAACCATATAGCTTTAAAAATAAAGCTCGTTTTGGGTTACGCACACTAGCGTATTTTTCTGGATCTTTCTCTGCTACTCATTTAGTGATGTGGTGAAATGAGATGGCAGACTTATCGATATCATCGATATCATTTTATACCATGTAAAGATGAAGTTCGCCGGGTCCACTATCCTTTTTTTTGGTGGGTAGGCGAAGGAAAAAGTTGAAGTTTTTATCGCTCCACAAATAATTAATTGTTTTTATTATTATATCTACAAATTTTCTACTTACATGATACCTAAATACTGCTAAGAGGTCAATCTGCCGGATTTATTAGTATCCTGTTAAGAATTCCATAGTCAAACACAGACACATCACTTCACTATGGATGCTATGCAAAGCACCCTGCATCAACTAAAAGACAGTCTCAACAAGAGGATGGAAGAGTTTGAGACACGGCAAGAGCAGCTGACTCCTAATAAAGCGGTGAGTGCAAGTTCATTAGCCACTGAATTCGCTGCTTTCAGAGTGTTTGTAAAACAATCTCTGCAACTGCTTCAACAGCAGATTGAAGCATTATCAAGGGTAATGGATGCCACAGAGACTCAGAGGCGACGTAAGATCCTGCTTTTGCATGGTGTTGATGAAGTACAGGATGAGGATCCCAAAAATACTCTAGCCAGTATAGTCAAACATCGACTCAATATTCCTGACTTTTGTGCCAGCCATGTAAGCCGCTGCCAACGACTAGGTCGTCCCACATCCAATAAGAAGCCGAGGCCCCTGTTGTTCAAGCTTCATGATGTAGCATTGCGGGATAAACTGTGGTTTTCGAAGACAAAGTTGAAGGGCACAGGGATAACAATGTCTGAATTTCTCACGAAGAACAGGCATGATCTGTTTATGGCGGCCCGCGAAAAGCTAGGTGTCACCAAAAGCTGGACCAAAGACGGATCCGTCTATGTGCTGGCGGCAGACAACGTGAGGAGGCGTGTCGACACTCTTGCTGAACTCACTATTGCTTGTGACGTGCCAGCAAAGACCACGGCCGCCACTTCAAAGGCAGCCGTAACGAAGACCAAACGCACTGTTGCCTCAAAAGTGAAGTGATCTTTAAGTAACATTGCGCGGTCCAGGTTGATTCATGCTATCTAACATCCTAATTAGTATTTACTTAGTTGAGACTGTATTTTGCTTTTCTTGTCAACATGATTGTGCTGTAATTACCGCATATTGTCTGGCTAGAACTGGTTTAATCTATTGTTTGTTAAATTGACTTTCACTTTTGTTTGATATCATCTTTCAATTTCAATTCAATTACACTCATTTCGTAACTTAGCACAATACCAAATCAAGTAAATTATTATTCTGTCATGTCAGTCATTGTCATGTGTCATCTCATCCGATTGTATTTTTTTTTTTAATTTATACTTTGCTCAAGGTAGACGCTAAGGTTATAAAAACCATACTGCCAACAGTACTTCAGTTTGTAGTTTTTTTTTTTTTCTTCTAATTTTTTTATTTTTTCTTTATCTACTACAAATAGAATAGTAAGGTATAGTGACGTGGAGATGCCTGGACTGTGCAATATTTCAATATTGCATTTTTTTTTTTATTGTGTATGTTTGAATAATGTTTATTCTTTTTTTTTTCTTCTCCCTCTTCTTTTTGATGTTGATAAAACTCAACCGGCAGATGGATCTTAGGATCTTATTAAAATTTGCATTTACATTGTTATATATTTATTTTTATATATTAATCTGTTATTGTATTTATTTATTTAGACATAATATTTATATACATTCGTTTATTTGTCATTTTATAATATCTATGTTGAACTTTAGTACTGGCACAGCTTGTCGTGACAATTATGTTTCTGCTAGCAGTTCCCAAGATAAACCCTCACTGGCCAATTTTCTCTCCTCTAGATTCTCCGATGTTCCTGAGAATTTTAATGTTGTGCACATAAATGCCCAAAGTGTTCCGGCTCATTTCACCGATATGCTGGCTTCATTTGACTGTACGCATTTACATGCCCTGCTCATCTCTGAAACATGGTTCAAACCTTGTCTCCCTTCAACGGCTTATACTTTGCCGGGGTTCAGCCTCATCCGACATGATCGTGGGCCTGACGGTTATGGTGGGGTGGCGATTTACTTACGCAATCACTTTTCTTACACTATCATTGATTCCTCTCCTCAGCCACCGCCACGACTAGCTGGTGAGCATTTATTCCTTGAGGTTGAACTTCTCCACACTAAGTTACTCCTGGGAGTCTATTATGGTCCTTCTTCTAACATCAACTTCTTTACTTCTTTCGAAATACTCCTAGAAACCTTCATCCCTAATTACAGTCAAACCATAATCATGGGTGATTTCAACACTTGTCTTCTCAAAAATGACACTCGCTCTTCTACCTTCCAATCTATTATACAATCTTGTAATCTCTCAATCCTTCCTTCCAATGCTACACATCACTGTCCAAATCACCCCCCTAGCTTACTTGATCTAATTATTGTTTCATCTCTCGATAGAGTAGTAAGGCATGGTCAGCGAACGGCTGATGAGTTTTCTTTCCATGACCTGATATTTCTATCTTATCGCCTTCGAACTCCTAAACCTAAACCAAAATTTCTCTTTCACCGCAATTTTGGTCGTATAAATTTCAAGGAATTGCGCAGCGATGCTGATAAAATTGACTGGACACCGTTATTCTCTTCCGTCTGCATAGATGAGAAAATACATTTTTTAACATCCCATTTAATTTCGCTTTATGATGTCCACGCACCGGTTCGCAGAATTAAAGTTAAACACAAGCCGTCGCCTTGGCTAACCACTGAAATCAAAGCGCTCATCACAAAAAAAGCTACAGCCAAGTCCAAGTACAAGAGACGGCCTACGGCCTCTAACTGGGAAAAGTATGTTCTGATTAGAAATCATTGTAGTAAGGTGTGTAGGAATGCGCAACGCCAACATATCCACAACTCTGTCCAAGACGGAGATCCAGCAAAGGTCTGGAAATTTCTAAGATCTCTGGGCGTTGGTAAATCTCGTCAAGATTCTGTTCCTCAAAGTAATAACTTAAATTCACTCAATAAATTTTTCACTGCTGTCTCCAACTTTAATATGGAAACCAAAACAAATACGCTTAATCATCTTTCAACTATATCCACTCCCGATTGTGCTCCATTCGTTTTTAATCAATTCACTACTTGTGATGTTAAGAAGAGTATATTGTCCATCAGTTCAAATGCTGTAGGTACCGACTGTCTAAGCCGCAAAATGATCATTCCTATTATTGATGAAATCCTTCCCATCCTCTGTCATATCCTGAACTTCTCTATATCCCATGGCATCTTTCCAATGGCTTGGAAAGATGCACTAATCATTCCTATTCCCAAAAAATCCAACCCTTCCTCGTTTTCTGACTATCGCCCTATCTCTATCCTGCCATTCCTGTCTAAGGTTCTGGAACGACTGGTTCACACTCAGCTCACTAATTTCCTTTCCCAAAACCAACTGTTAAACCCTCTCCAATCAGGGTTTCGGGCTGGACACAGTACTACCACGACCTTACTTCATATAACAGAGGACATAAGAGCGGGTATGGAGAAGGGTAAGCTGACAGTTTTAGCTCTGCTAGACTTCAGCAATGCCTTTAATACGGTAGATTTTGATATCTTGCTCGGTACTTTATGCTCACTTAATATATCTCCAATGGTGATTGATTGGTTTCGTAGTTACCTGATTGGCCGTCGGCAGCGTATTAGTATCGAAGATACCCTTTCATCTTGGTGTAATAAGTATGCTGGGGTGCCACAGGGTGGCGTTTTATCTCCTCTTCTCTTCACAGTTTTTATAAACTCCATCACTAAGAACTTATGTTCTTCCTACCACCTATACGCAGATGATCTCCAAATTTATTCCCAAGCCTCACTGGACACCTTAAGTATAGCTGTTGGCAATATTAATGCGGACATGGACATCATTTGCAGATGGAGTGAATCTTTTGGAGTGAAGGTGAATCCGATCAAGACTCAGGCCATAATAGTCGGCAGCCCGTGGATGATTTCTAGACTAGATTGGACACTAAGTCCAAAAGTTGTATGTAATGGAACACCTATAGCGTACAGTAAAACTGTCAAAAATCTAGGGGTACTAATGGACTCGTGTTTGTCTTGGGGTCCTCAATTGCAGGATTTAAGACGCAAAATATTTGCGGCATCGGGGTCCATGCGCAGACTGAGAAATTTTCTCCCAATTACGACTAAAATTGCGCTTGTTCAATCACTTCTATTTCCTATACTTGATTATGCCGATGTCAGCTATCTAGATCTCACTGAAGACCAACTAAATAAACTTGAGAGACTCCAGAATTACTGCATACGATTCATATTTGGACTACGCAAATATGATCACATCTCTGAATATCGTAAAAGACTCAAGTGGTTACCTATCCGCCTTCGCCGGAATGCTCATATCCTATCCCTATTACATAGTATTCTTTTTAACCCTGTCACTCCATCTTACCTAAAGAGACGCTTTAATTTTTTGAAGGCCTCTCACTCCAGTAATTTGCGATCATCGAGGAATATGAGGTTAGAAATGCCTGGCCACTTGACTAATTTTATGGATAAATCATTTACTGTTCAAGCGGTCCGCTTGTGGAATGCACTGCCTGTGACAATCCGACTTGCACAATCGTCACACACTTTCAAGACATTAGTTCGGGATTATTATCTCCGTGCTAATGAATGCATGTAAATTGAATGTCTCCTAAAATACCATAGTATTATAATTATTTCAGTATTTATTACTAATATTATAAATATTTTATGATGACAAGCTTATTTATGTATGTTCCAACTTATATAAATGTGTGTATTATAGTATATGTTATGTATGATAGGTATATGTATATATGTGTATATATATATATGTGTATGTATATATGTATATATTTATTATATGACTGTATATAGAGAGAAATTTAGTTGTAAGTACTAAAATGTACACCAAACTGCCCTACAATCCACAATATTCCCATCACAGTCTCCATCCTAGGTTGCCTGTAAGAGATTGCCTTGTGCGATAAGGCCGCCAATTGTCATACCAGTATGTTTAATTATATGTAAATTCAAATGTATTTCTGGTGTACAATAAAGAATTTTTATGTTTTATGTTATTTAAAGACAAAAGACTTATTTAAAATTTATTTCCATCTATCTTTACCAAACTCGACCAAACGTAACCTAGCTATTTACTCACTTCTCCTAACTTATATTTATTTATTTATGTATTGGAAAGTGATTGATAAGGGAATGAATAAAATGTACCTTTTCTCATTAGAAAACTTATAGCTTGAAATGCTTTTAAGACCTTAAACTGATTTCGTTATACGCCAATTACTCTTTCTTTAAAAAATAATAAATTATAGTTATGACTTGAAAACATCAAAGAACAGGATTCCAAAAATACCTCTCATCATTATGACTTCAAGTTAGCCTAAAATCTCATTTTTTATAATAAAAATGCACATTATAAAAAAACCTGACGTGCTGGAATGTTTTTCGTTTTCGAAACACCTTTAAATAAGTTATAACATCCAGACAGCTTTTATGTTGCAGACCTGTGATATCGATGTAGATTTCGTCGTCTCTGACTTCCGGCTACACTATGTTGCTTAAAGAAATTGTTCCTTATGAATGAAAGATTCTTTCAGTTGGCATCATATAATACAGGATGTTTGTTTTTTCACATCACACCGGTTCGATTCCTGGATTAAGCAGGTATTTTTCAAAAAAATCTAAATGCAGTTTTACTTATTAATATTAAGGGTTCTTTTCCATCAACCATGGCCTTTAATTTCCAGCCTGTATATGTTCTGTTTCTAAACTTTATTGCCAAGATATTCTCTTACCTAAAATGTATCATATTTTGCACATTGCAGTGTGCTTAGAAATACAGTTATTGCTTACTGCAGTGAGCAATAGCTGTATTTTTAAGTTTTGTCTACTAATATTTTCTCCACGAAATCTTAGTTGGTCACAGTCAGTATACCACTTGTCTGTCCAGACTGAATCAGCTTGCGCGTTTAGTAGCACAGTGTTCGTAGCATTACACTGTGTCTATCTTGCTCTAATCTATACCAATTGTTAGAGGAAAGAACGAGCTAGACATATTTTTTTATGTACGAAATAAACAAAATATTAGCCATAACATATTAGTTTTTGGTTTGATTTTATTTGGTTTTAATTTTGTTAGTGGTGCATGCAACTTGAATACATGTCATTTCATGTTGCTAGCTTTGAAAATGACGAATTTTTAACGGTAGGTGGTAATCTAAGGTATAAACGACCGTTTATACCGTATTTTATCTCTTACATAATCTATTTATTTCTTTTTTTTATTATTATATATATTATTTATAATAATATTATATATATTATATAATCTTATTATATAATCTATTTAATGAAAGCTACAAATTGTCCTAAATTTATTACTTACATGTTCAGTGGGTTTGTCTCCACGTTTATGAGTCAGTCAGTCCCATTATCACTTTTTATAATAGAATAGATGCGAGTAGGTAGGTACATATATGTACAATAGAATTGAGAAACCTCCTTCCATTTGAATATTTACAGTGAGTCTTTTTTTTACTACCAACCGCACCGCAGTCTATGGACGTTTGCAACACCAGAGGCGCTAACTTGCGTTGTCGACCCTGTAAAAACTTTTTGAAGAACCCCAAAGTGTATTGAAGTTTCTGTTACAAGTGTTAATTTGAAAATTATAAACCTAAGATCTTGGATTACAAACATCCTTTTATCGATGTTGTAAATATGTTTTGCCCTGCACTAGCTGATAAGCGAGTAAACTAAAATGAGTTGAGGCAATGACAAACATATTCCAAGGGAATAAGGTTTACAATATTTTGCTTGATATACACTGCCATCTCTCGCTGAGTAGCTGAACTTTTGCGTTAATCGAAGCATGTTTGATTTGTATCACAAAACGTCGTAAGTACTTTTCTTTATTTATAGTATAGCAAGTTCTATTTTGAAGGCGTAAAGACGTGTTTTCGCTTTGTAGTTTATATGATTTAGGTCAATTTGAAATTAAAATTATGCGACGAATCAAATCAATTGTTTCCTAGTAGTGCACAATATTATTCACGGTTTGTATGAGTGAGTTTGGCGACAGCGGTTCTGGTAGTAAATTTCTCTTAACACACTTCCACTTGTTTTTATTATTCCGTGATTTCAATGGACTACCTCTGCAATCTATTTTATAGACGGGCTAAAATTGATGATTTTTTCTTACTTCTCCTGTACAGACTATAAAGAAAAATCTGTTGATCTTTCTCGATATTAAAAATATTTCGTTTGCAAAGAAATTGTCTATGTGTGACGGGTTCAACCTTAAAGCGCGGGAGAGTGTAAAGTTACTTTTATCTTTTTTTATTAGCTAAGTAAGCTACGTGTCACGATGCGGCGCCGGCGTGCGTATGTGCACGATATTGCAATCAAGTGAGAAATAAAAGGTCGGAGTTGAATATAACCTTTTTGTTTTATTAAGGTTGAGTTTTTTATGCAGTCAAGGACTTATTAAGAATTTTTTACAGTTTTAACTAGTGCTCTGTTCTTGTGATACAAACGAAATTGTAACTCATTTATGCGACACATGTAATAGTAATATCCTCAATTACTTCTTGAAAAGTATGGGCTATAGGTATTTTATTCCCGTATTCATGCGGGAACCGCGTGGCGTCCGCTATTACATTAATATGATTTTAAGGTAGTACAAAGTTTGCCAGGTAGTTACCAATAAAACCTCCTCAAATAATGGAACAGGATTTGCTTATTTAAACATAGCTATAATGTTTTCAATAACTGCTACATAACTGTATAGAGCCGTAACGTAAACGAGGCACTCAACAACATGATTGATATCGTAATCTGATTTCTCCGTGATTGAACTAGGCACTATTGAAATTGTATCTTGCTGCTATAAATAACTAGAAAAAGAAGGTTGAGATGAGATGCTCGTAGCCACGGAAACTCAGTGTTTACTATACTAACATTATAAAAAGGATTGATTTGATTGTTTGTTACATTCATAATGTATTTAATTTATACATAAGTATATACAACTTATATTTACCATACACTTTTACATAAGAAAAGAAACTAAGAATACGTACTTACATTTCAAACAAAAAAAAATCCGATTTAGGCATCGAAAAAATCTTCCACATCGCTGGTGTTTGTTTGCATCGAATAGGTTCCGAAACTACTGAGTCGATCTAGAAAAATCTTTGACAGTTAGGAAGCTACACTATCCCTGGAGGCTTTATTTTATTCCCGTAGATATTATTATATCCACGGGAACTACGTGGGTGAAACCGCGTGAAGTCCGGTAGTGTTCAATAAATGATCACTGCTTTAAGCATTTTCCACGCCTGGTTCTGAAATGGGTGACCACTTGTGGTATATGAATTTGCGTGCATTTCTGTGCTTCGGAAGACAAGTTAACACGCTAGTATCGGCAGCCAGAATTGAAAACCTTAAAGCAGCTTCTTTCAACAACAGGTTACCACAACCTTTGGCTGTCCATTTCAATAAGGTAGCATTAGCATGCTCACCACGTTTTACGTGGGAGAAAAACAAATGGTGAAATTTGGGGGATCAAAGCGTGACTATATGTATGTATATGCTACATTACTGTTAAGAGCCGTAAGCGCAGCACTATACTATGTGATTGATATCGTAATCCGATTCCCGGAACTAGGCACTAGTGAAATTGTTCCACGTAGATAGCTACTGGGTACAATTTCACTAGTATCTAGTTCAGATCTATAGCTATAAATGCAACATAGAGTAAGTATCTAAGTGATAATAGTATAACTATTCAGTTGTAACTACTCGTACAGGCGACTGTATCGCTCTGTTGCGCATTGCTAAGCGTAAGGAATGTTTACTATGCTGAGGTCGGAACGAATATTTGTGTGATCTGAAAAAGAAATCAGTTTTCTAGATTAGCGTGGTTTGATGGCGTTATGTAAGAGAATCTATTTAATCCACAGAATCGAACCATTCGAACCTGGAGCTTTGCACGGAAGTCGCCTTTCCCACTACCACCGCATCCGCTAACATCAGAAGTACTATTTTTTTGTTTAACGTGAGGGAAAAACCTCATGGATGTTAAGCCGGGCTCCTACCGACTAAAAAACCTCACGTCACGCCCAACAGCCTGTGGTTGGGAGCCCCGGGGAAGCCCTCGGAAGGTTGTCCCAGAACTCCCAACAGACCCACTGCCGCCACTGCGGCCTCTGTGCATCGGTGGTTCGGGTGCTATTCCGCGTCTTTGGAGGGTTTCGGGTGTGATCCCGCTTCTAAGGGGGGGCGTGCGTGAATTGCTCACGTCACGCTGCCGTTATGGGCCTGCTTCTGTAAGGACGGTGAGCCGCCCTCTCACCGTCCTCAGGCTCCCGGTCATAATGGCCGGCGAAGTCCTCGGCGAAGACATGTCGGCGGCGCCCAGGCCGCCGACTGCGGAACTCGAGTGGGAGAGTTCTCGCCCGTACCCGTCCCGCCACCTCCTTCACGAGCATAACCTGCTCGCAGAAGGAGGCGGCGCAGTTCCACTTACTTCCGCTGGAGAGCATGGCTCGCACCATGGTCTCGAGCGAGAGAGTGTCCACGTCCAGACCCACTACGAGGACCTGGCGCTGTTGCGCCCACGCCGTGCAGTCCACCAGCGTGTGGAGCGCCTTTTCATCGCTGCGGTCGTCGCAGTGCTGACACTCGGCCGTGGTTTCCCCGTGTTTTCGCCACAAATACCTACCGAAGCTACCGTGCCCGGCAAGCATCTGTGTCAACCGGTAGGAGAGAGCACCGTGTCTCCTCTCCAGCCACTCGTCCATGACCGGTCTGACGGCCGCGATTGTGGTGAATCCCCCCTTTGGTTGCTCAAGTCGCACCTTCCATGTCTCCACGGTTTCCAGGTGGAGTAGGGACCGCTGGGCCTCGATTTCTCGATAAGCGGGCCTTTGGCCCCGCCCCAGCGCCTCCTTGCGCCATCTGAACAGTGACGCAAGGGCTCTCGCTTCCAGGTCCCATGGAGGGGTCCCGGGTAGGAGACATGCCGCCTCACCGGAGATCGTGCGGTATCCCCTTATCACCCTACATCAGAAGTACTTATCAAAGACAGGATTACTATTATGTACCATTTAAACTGATCTTTAACGGGATATAATAAACCGAGCCTCAAAAGTTTTTCTCGGCCACGGCATTTAGCCTCTCATATAATAACTAAGCCACGCGAAAATGATATAGCCTCTAAGATACTAATTCGTCCTCTTTAAAACGTCACCTAAACATTCCATTATAAGCATCAAATAAAGATCAACAATTATTTTAACTTGTCCTCCGTAATAATATATTAACACCTAATTTACTAATTCAGCCACATATTTTACATGTAATCACCATTTTATATTTTATAGCTTCAAAACAAGAGCCTCAAAAAATTATAATTTAAGCCTCCATAGACAACATCAGTTTTTATAACTTAGTGTGTAAAATAGATATATCATATTCTTTTTTCGTGAAAATAGCCACTGTAAGGCTAGACGCGAGTGCACAGGACGACAGCGACCGGCCATTAGCAACAATCTGAGACCGCTAATTGATATCACTTTGTAACTAAAGACAGATTACGCTTACCAAACAAGAGAGTGAGGTTAAGAAAGCAAATACTAAACTCAAAATTGAGTACATTATAGACTCTCTAGAAGTGCATATCGTGAATGTCGTCATAAATTTACGATTAATGAGAAATTACTCGTTACTCACATTTGGGTTAAGTATTTGTATTCTTGGTCTCACTTCTTTGTTTGGTATCTGTCTTTAGTTCTATAATCTGTATTACATGCACACATAATGTCACCGACCGAAATCTGTATGATGTGTAGGCATTATAGAGAATACCTGATACTTGCAGGCAAGGCAATGTATGAAATAACGAGAGTATGGAAAGGTTTTTCGCTGCTTGCGAAGGTTAGGTTAGGTTGGAACAGTTACCACTAACGCGTGAAGGCGAGCGAGCGAAGCGAGCATGCCGCTGCAGCGGCCGCCGAGCGCCAGATGTTTTACAGAAAATTTAATATTTTACAGTATGTTACAATTTATAATTCCTCGATAGTTTATAATTTTGCGGTACCTACTTATAATTTTATGGTGACCCAAGACCTATTTATTTTACACATTACCGGTGGACCAGCAAGTATTCTATGAAATCCCTAGGAAATTTGTACAGTGCTAGACAAAGTATGAACAATCATATACTTATTCAAAATATTTCTTAAATTGCTTCGAAGGGGCATCTGGAGTCTGGGGCAGGTATTCTTAAAGCTGTCTACACGCCAAAGCATAATTCCAGAGAACCCGCCGGGTAAGGCCGGCGGCGGCTTTGGTGGGTAGCAGCTTTATAATGCAGGTATTGTATAGAATATCTGATTATAAAGACTGCAGGTAACACATAATAATAAATAAAAGCATTGATGCCCGAAAATCTGTCCCATGTTCCCGTGTGAAACGGACAAGCGAGTCCGTTTCAGGAGTCGCTTGTCCGTTTCGAATCAGATTGTGACACCTCACACAGTTGGCTGAACGACGTGCCTTGCAAAGCAAGGAAACTCTCGCAAATTAAATGTTACAAAGTGGTCAACCATCCGAGCATCCCAATAGTGGTAGTTGCTTACTGCAGTGATCGTTTACAAAAGACTGAGTTAGTGGTTACAAGTGGTCTTAGCTATTTAGGTAATATTAGTGGCCATAATTTGCTTTTTGGTGGCAATTTTACTTAACTTTGATGATCCATAAATGTTGGACGAGTTACATTTTAAACATGCTGAATTAGGAAATTAGAAGCTATGATATTAATAAATAATGTCCATTTTGATGCCATTTTTTAGTATTTTAGAAGCTTACTGTTTGAATGCTTGTTACAAAATTAGATGCTTAAAAATAATCACGATGTTGAATTATATTAACAGTGGCTAATAGAGAGGTTAACTGGTGGCTATAATCTATAAATTCTGACGCTCATTAATTGTGGCTGACTTAATAATTTAGGGGGCAAAGTATTTTTCCGGAGGCTAAAAATGCTATTAAAAAGAAGGTCGTTTAATTAGCACCCATCTTAACCTTCTAAAATTCAAGTCAAACATGGCGACATAATTTGTTATAGAACCTAAATATACACAAAATTAACTGCTATTTCAGAAATTCATTGCCACCAGTCACAGAGTGTCTATTTGAGACTTTTTCACAATCAGCAGCAAGCAACTGGTGTCATTTATCTCCAAGAGATCTACAGTTCCATGTTCGTTTAAAGCAAAATTGTAATAAATCCACTGTATTTTACAATGTCTAAACCAGTGGTTCTCAACGTTGCTACAATCAGACCCACCAAACTATCTTCTTTTTCTCCATGCCAAGATTGTCTTGAAGAGATAGCTCTTAGCTATTAGAACTGCCTAAGTACTCATAGTTTTTATGTTTTAGTGAAAATATTGTATGCAATGGTGCAGCAGATACTCGTTCAAGGCCGCCCTATTCCTATCTGTTCAATATGTACGGTTTTAAATACATACTAGCTGACCCGCGCAACTTTGTTTGCGCCACATAAGAGAGAGTATTACCTGTTCCCGTCGCATTTACTCCCGTCACGTTGCGTTTACTCCCGTAGCAACTCGTGGCATGAATTGAGTAACCTCCTCCTTCTTTGAAGTCGGTTAAATAATATTAGTCACGCAGCACACGCAACGAATCTCTCAAAAGGAATAACTTTTCCCCCGTTTTTGAAACATTTACTATTACTGCTCCGCTCCTATTCGTTGTAGCGTGATGTTATATAGCCTATGACACTCCACAATAACGTAGCTTTCTATTGGTGAAAGAATTTTTAAAATCGGTTCAGTAGATCCCGAGATTACCCCTTACAATTTAACAAATATACAAACACACAAACTTTACCTCTTTATAATATTAGTATAGATATAGCGTGAAACGTATTATACGTCACGCTAATTTTGTGGGTCACCTAATGATGACTGATTTTGTTTTTTCCTACCTATACATGCCATCTCCTCGAATCGGAAATTCTTCTTATGCGGGCAATTCACACAGAAACGGTAGAACTAAAGATACGTATTGAGGAAGCGCTCGCAATGCGGTAATTTAGAAAACCGAATGGGTACGGAATGATTAACGACCACGTTTTATTAGGCGAATAAAGGCTGACCCGCGCAACTTTGTTTGCGCCACATAAGAGAGAGTATTACCTGTTCCCGTCGCATTTACTCCCGTCACGTTGCGTTTACTCCCGTAGCAACTCGTCGTTAATATTCAATAATACGTGAGAGAGAGAGAGAGAGAGAGGGAACGATTTGTCGTCGCGTGTATTCCCGTCGCATTATTTTTAAGAACAATTTCGTTTATGAAAAAGGTATCCCGTGGCATTATTGTAGAAAAACTTGATTGCCATTAAAATGGTTATTGTGCACCAACCCAAAGATAGACACATGCTATCGCGCAATTTTTTTGAACTTTTTTAACTTTTTTAACAATTTTGTAGTAGGTACATATTTTTACATAACTATAAATATTTACGCAGCACACGCAACAATTTAACAAATATACAAACACAAACTTTACCTCTTTATTATATTAGTATAGATGATATCTGATAAATCAGAATATACTAACTTTGTGCTAAGTAAATTTTATTTTTCAGTTTTTAGTTTTGTTTGAAGTCGGTTTCTTTTTTGTAAATTTTTTTTTTCACTATTTTTAGTGTCGTGTGGACTGAAAATCTATCTATCTAGGTGTAAAGTTCTCGACAGTACAAATTAATCAAACCCAAACACAAAGTAACTGCTGTATATCGTTAGGGAATTCTCTCTACTGTCTATCGTCTCCATCATCAGATCGACTCCAGACCTTCATTAAGTTGTACTACTTTAAGGCCCTTAATAAAAAAATTTACAAACGCCCTAGATTCCCCTACAATTTTTAGAAGTTCCTTTCGATTTCTCCAGGATGCCATAATCAGATCCTGGCTTCCTTAAAATGGGACCACCTTGGGAGTATCTATTTTCGAACGAAAAAAAAGTTTTCAAATCAGTCTATAAACGACGGAGTTCTGCGCGAAAAAACATAAATAAAAGAAGCGGTTGAATTGAGTAACCTCCTCCTTCTTTGAAGTCGGTTAAATAATATTAGTCACGCAGCACACGCAACGAATCTCTCAAAAGGAATAACTTTTCCCCCGTTTTTGAAACATTTACTATTACTGCTCCGCTCCTATTCGTTGTAGCGTGATGTTATATAGCCTATGACACTCCACAATAACGTAGCTTTCTATTGGTGAAAGAATTTTTAAAATCGGTTCAGTAGATCCCGAGATTACCCCTTACAATTTAACAAATATACAAACACACAAACTTTACCTCTTTATAATATTAGTATAGATATAGATATAGCGTGAAACGTATTATACGTCACGCTAATTTTGTGGGTCACCTAATGATGACTGATTTTGTTTTTTCCTACCTATACATGCCATCTCCTCGAATCGGAAATTCTTCTTATGCGGGCAATTCACACAGAAACGGTAGAACTAAAGATACGTATTGAGGAAGCGCTCGCAATGCGGTAATTTAGAAAACCGAATGGGTACGGAATGATTAACGACCACGTTTTATTAGGCGAATGAGAGGAAAAGCGGATGAAGGTTTTCTGGAAGATTTTCAATGCAATACGACAGTACTTGTCAGTAATATACTATTGTTTTGTGGCAATATAAATAAAATTCGGTTGCTCAGGTCCTTCATGCGTACTAGATATTGAATTATGGTCAAGTTAAATACGTAATAATCCGGCCGTAATCAATTAACCCCTTCTGCTGAACTGGCACTGGATTAGGAAGGGTAGGTATTTGAATAATATCCAATTGGTTCGAGGAGCTGATGCAATGGTGCTGATAGACTTGAGCATTCACTTGTAATATGCAATCTCGCGAAGGATGCACGTTAGCGTTTTAGCGAGCATTCTAGCGCATTTGATTAGATTTTTTCTAAATATTTTCTCAAGCAAATATTTAGAAAAAATCGAAGAGCCTTCTGGTGGATCATACCCATAATTTGAGAACCGCTAGTCAAACAGTTTGGAGTTTAGTTATTTGTTGAGATAAATCCTCTTAAAGGTTTAAGGAAACTGTGAGCTGTTATTTCAGGTATTCCTTCACATCAAAGTTGAAGGTTGGGAAGACTTCAACAGGAATAACTAACTAAATAGACTTTCCATTAATATTTAGAATCGAGTTCTGAAGTTATAATTGGTGAAATAAATTACACGTTTATTGAAACCCTAGTTAAACAGAGCGTGAAAGCAATCCATTACTTACATAAATAATAAACTAGCCGATGTCACGCGATTTCACCCCCGTAGTTCCAGTTCCCGTGGGAATAAGAGAGTAAAATGTAGCTTGTAAGCTTGAGATAATGTCGCATCCCAACAGTGACATATTTTTCAAATCGGTTCAGTAGTTTTGGAACCTTTTCAATTCGTACAGACAAATAATCAAATCTTAGTAGTCTTTACAATATTAGTATAGTTATACTAGCTGCCCTGCGCAACTTTGACTTGTCTTTTCTTTAAAGAATATGTAAAGGTGTAGTTTTTGGTCCAAATGAGTGATAATTCAATTTTTTTATATTTAGCTCGTCAAATTGACGTCGCCACCAGCGTGATGGTAAGCCGTGGCGCATCTAGCGATTGGGGACCAGTCTTACGGTCCGTAAGACTTTCGACAGTGGTGCTCAACTCTTGAAGAACCCGGGATTGTAAGATGAGGGAAATACGTGTGCGGGCAGATCGTTCCATGTTTTTACTACTGACTTACTATCTACGCAGTAGATTCTTACTTCTGGATTTAGAATTTGCTTTCTAGACCTTACTTTCTAGATCATCTTCCTTCAGTTCTATATAAGCTGTGGTAAATCTATATATATAAAAATGTTGTGTGCGTTTGTGTATCTATTAAAAACTCAAAATTTACTGAATCGATTGAGCTCAAAATTGGACACGATATACAATAGGATTCAGAGATGGTTTTAGGCTACTTTATACACTTTTATCATAACAGCAATAAGAATAAAATAGCTTTAAAAAGTGATATTACCAATAGATGGCGTTGGTCGTTTTTTTTTAATTATATTCTGCCAGCTTCAGAAAAAAATATTATAAACAACCTATTTAGAAGGTACCTACCAGATTGATGTTTTTTAAGAGAAGTATGATTGCGGTACGCACCTAATAAAGAGGTCAGATTTGTTTTGCATGTTATTTTTGAACTTTTTGGACATTCGGAATTTTGGAGTTTTGGACTTTAGACTTTTGGAATTTTGGAGTATTGGAGTGTTGGAGTTATGGAGTTTTGGAGTTTTGGACTTTTGGACTTTTAGAATTTTAGACTTTTAGACTTTGGAGTTATGGCCTTTTGGACTTTTGTACTTTTGGAGTTTTGGAGTTTTGGAGTTTTGGAGTTTTGGAGTTTTGGAGTTTTGGAGTTTTGGAGTTTTGGAGTTTTGGAGTTTTGGAGTTTTGGAGTTTTGGAGTTTTGGAGTTTTGGAGTTTTGGAGATTTGGAGATTTGGAGATTTGGAGTTTTGGAGTTTTGGAGTTTTGGAGTTTTGGACTTTTATACTTTTGGAGTTTTGGACTCTTGGAATTTTGGAGTTTTGGACTTTTAGACTTTTAGACTTTGTAGTTTTGGACTTCTGGACTTTGGATTTTTGGACCTTTGGACTTTTGGACTACTAATTCCTATATATATTTCATGATATTTCTTTCGAAAAATAAGGTCATGAAGAAGTATCACTTCTTACGTGTGTACAATAGTAGGTACACGCACACATTTTTTTTTAAATGTACTCATCATATAGTTTGTTACTCATTTCTCATAGGTACATAAAACCACCATAAAAAAGTCACAGCGAAGCGTGGCAGGGTACCGCTAGTTATATATAATATTATATATATTATATTCAAAACAATCTTACTGTATTTCATGGCTGTAACCACGGAAAACAAAAAAAAAACAGAGCTAAAACGCAGGTATTATACGGCTAAATTTAAACGTTTCATTCCACGCACTCCACTTTACAACTTCGAACAAATTTTGAAGTGAAAAGTTAAATTCGAATCCTGGATAACATTCAAATACCTCTATCCTATATTATTCCACTCAAGCCTGTTGAGCCCACGGGGTTAATTAATAACTATCGGATTATTTAGTGGTTAACTTGACCATCATTCAACATCATCATTTATTTGCGAGCGCTTCCGTGAATCGGAAGGCACTTAAAGACGTTGATCCGAGTTATCAGGAACAGTTGTTAAGCCTGGTTAAAGGACCTATGGGTGGCTTGAAAAGTTTCAGCAGTGGTTCGTCACAATCTCAACCTGCGGCTGCGTAGACAGGGCTACGGTAACCAACCATCCGTTGGGCCAGTTGCCAGTTGAGCCGTAAGCATGTCTCTCATCTAAGTGAACAAAAAAAATATCTTTTAGTAGGTACTTACGCACAAAGTATGTTCTTTGAGAAACATTATTTTATTAGAATTGTCACAAAATAATAGTATTTTCCTTGGCTTGTCGTATTGCCTTGCAAAATCACTCACTTTCAGAGAACTTTCATTCGTGTTTTCTCTCATTCGCCCAATGAAACGTGGTAGTTAATCATTCCGCACCCATTCGGTTTCTAAATGAACGTATTGCGAGCGTATCCTCAATTCGTATCATTGGTTCTATCCTATCTAAATAAGTTTAATGCCGGTGTAATCAGAATTCCCAATTCAAATTGATAGACATGGATAGATGGAGCAAAATCAGTCACCGCATTCTGCTGTTGAAATTTCATCAGGTGACCCACAAAATAAGCGTGGCGTGTAATACATTTCACGCTAAATAGGTAATCCTCCTGCTTATATTACGGCAGTAGCGTGACATTCTCAGGCGCGTGTTAGACTTTGCTGATAATGAAATGATCTATATTTATCGAAACGTATCAGAAAGATAAACCTATTAAGATTTCGGGTAAACATACCGGCGTATACTCACTTTACTTGCACCTGACGAAACATATGTGTTCGATCACACGGGAAACAACTCTCTCTATGAAAGAAAAATAAACGAGAAAAGGGCAAACCTTTTTTATATTCAGCTCTGTAATCCTCATAATATTCATTGCTTGATAACATGGGATAAATTGTAATATTATATAGCTTAATCTAATATTGATAGAGTAATAAGGTATTCACGATGAACTTGTTCTTGTTATACAAGTTCTGATTATTTATAGTTATTATGGTTATAGGGTATGTTGGAAATTTGAAATGAAACTGAAAAAATACTTCCTGTATTTCTGAACTTACTGATGTCGGAAGGCCAGGAGAAGTCAAAGATGGAAATCCTTGAAACTCCCATCATTCTCGAACGCCAACTTGATGTTATTCATTCCTTCCCTACTTAAGGGGGAGATGCACATGGTGGAACTATTACCATAGTGTAAATACTACTAGTGAGTCAACTCCATTGTTAAATCGCAAAATACCTACACTGCAACGCTATTTCGACATCAAGTAGTTAAAAATGTGCTAGGGTTGTCACCAACATATTACCTTAGATTACACAAAGGTTTGTATTTATGCAGGTAAGTAGATAAAATAGCACTAATATAATGTCACTTTAATAGGTGCTTATGTTTATTTCTATTGAGAGCTTTCATTGTGTATGCTTAAATGGTTACAGTTACGTAAAAAAATGTAATTTTCACACAATGCTATCTGATCCCGAAGTCAGCTAGGAATGGTTTTATTAGGTATGGGTATCAGACCAGGGATATTAATCTTAATACTTTTGAATACATACTTATCATACATAGAAACACCCAGACTCTCGAGACAAACATTTATGGAGCGAAACCACGACCTAGTAATCCGCAGTTGCACACTTCAGACTAACGAGGCAATCAACTCCAATACATACTAGTAGGTTCAGTCAACATCTAAATATTTATAAAGCCTAAAAAAATAACTCTTCAAACATCTTTACGTCATCACAGGATATCGCTAAAAAAATACAAACAAAATTAAAAATTTCACACCTCCGTAAATCCCTTTTTTAGTTATTTAGTGCAAATTTTTTTTAATAAAAATATCTGTATTTTGACATCTTTTACTTTCATTATCGATAACCAGTAATCTCACAAAGTTTCAATAAATATTGATACTTGTAGCTAAATGATTTGGAAGGGGGACTTCAAAATCATCTAACTACAAGTATCAAATTTAAAAACCTGCCAATGCAAGTCGGACTCGCGCACGGAGAGCTCCGTACATCCGTTGTATATGATTTTAATATCAACTCGATACCTCCACGTGTCGAGATTAAGGGTCTTGACAGACAGGCGAACTGACAACAAAGTGATCCTTGAAGGGTTCCATATTTCCCTTTTGAGGTACGAAGCCCTAATATAAGTACACGGTGTTTCTTTTAGGGTGTCAAGCCGCCACTAGCTGGTAGCAGGGTTCCATACCTATCGACTTAACCCCTATGTATGTTCTACGATTTTTTGTAGTTTTCGAGATATTATGTTCTGCATAATTCCCTATTTTTTTATTATCGATTAAAATTTTTACATCTTGTATCAAAGTTAGGAAGGAGATTATTTTGTCCATAATACTGCAATCAATAGGCATTATAATAATAAAAAAATATCCAAGAAAAGTCGAACCAAAAAGAAGTTGTAATTATTTAAAGCCACGTGGAAAAATAACGAAAAAAAATTATATCTCGAAAACTACAAAAAATCGTAGAACATACATGGGGGCTAAATCGATAGGTATGGAACCCTGCTACCAGCTAGTGGCGGCTTGACACCCTAAAAGAAACACCCAGTATATAATAATGAACCGGCAAACGACAGCTGTCATTATGATAATGATGTTTACCCAAATGAGACACGGTTTGAATGTTTTATTTGCTACGATCATTCTTCTTTGTTATTGACGCAGACTGTACCAAAATGTTTTTTTTTTGTATCAGTCGGCCAACTAACGTTTACATTGCTGATTAAAATATTTCCAATAGCTAAAACCTATTTTGTCTAAAGGAATATCAATAAAGGTTTTTATAGCTACCATTAGGCAGTCGAATCTTTCAGAAATACAAATCACGCTGAGTATTAGCACTGTATATCATTTTTATGTTGGTAATATGTACGGAATACAACATTTAGTTTTATTATAATATACAGGGTGGAATTTAAAGACGGTAGTTGAAGGGAAAGTACCCTTAATATTGATAATGGCAAGTTTTGCTGAAAGGAAACATTCCTTTATTTTCAAACTAGCTGTTACCCGCGACTTCGTCCGCGTGGAAATTATGTTATAAGCAAAGTTTGAACCGTATTCTATTTGAGCCTCTAGGATAAGTCGTAACCAAAATGTGGAAACAAATTTAGGACATCCTCCAACTGACCCGGGGAGTTATGCGCTAGATGGATTTTTTTAACGTGAGGAATTAAACCACATGAATGTACTATGACTCCCACTGACTAAAAACCACACGTATCCTACCTACCAGCATACGATTGGGAGCCCCGGGTAAGCCCTCTAAAGGATACCCTAGGACTGCGCTAGATGGATAGGAAGAGACCTCATGGTTTTAGTGGGTCCAAGGCCGGTATGACGTACGTGTTTATTAATTAGCCCCTTTAATAATTATAAGAGTAAGTAGTATGGTGAAGCGCGAATACGAAACGTTTGTTAGATTAGGGCCACAGACTGAAAACTTTACGCATAATCGGAAGAGTTGAGACGATAACACTAACGCAACTTTCGCAAAACCTAGAATTCAAGGATCCCTTTGAATGTGTGGGTAAATCTAAACTGGCGTGTTGGCTTAATAGCGGGATCGCACCCGAAACCCCCAAAGACGCGGCATAGCACCCGAACCACCTCCTAGGCGAGGACGCAGTGGCGGCCGTGGGTCTGCTGGGAGTCCTGGGACATCCCATACCATAGGCTGTTGGGCGTAACGTGAGGTTTTTTAGTCGGTAGGAGTCCGGCATAACATCCAGCCGTAGGCATCATATCAAACAATTCTCCAGAGTGCGTTTGTTAACTTTTTAATTCAGTGCTTTAATGTACTACAATTTAATGAATGTCTGGAGTCGATCTGATGATGGAACCGAAAGACAGTCGAGGGAATTCCTTAATGATTAACAGCAGCTACCTTGTGTTTGGGCTTGATTGATTTGTATTGATGAGAACTTTCACCTAGATAGATATATTTTTCGGTTCACCAGTCAGTTAAAATAATGAAAAAAAAATTTCAATAAAATATAAAACAGACTTCAAACAAATCCTGAAAAATAAAATTTACAAAGCATAAAGTAATATGTATTTTGATTTATTAGATTTTATTCAATATAATATTGAAGTTGGTGCCATGAATAATACCTACATAAAACTATGGGTTTACTTGGCGCCGACTTCAATATGATATTGAATAAAATCTAATAAAACTAAATACATATTACTTTGTGCTTTGTAAATTTTATTTTTGAGGATTTGTTTGAAGTCGGTTTTATTTTTTATTGAAAAAAAAATTTTAATATAAAAATGTATTGTTCTTCGTTTGTCTGGAATTTGTTTGTTTGTCAAAACTTGATAATGGCAGGACCGATTTGACTGATTTTGGTTTTTATTCGTCTGTTAAGTCATAGAATATCACAAGGTGAGATAACACATCATGATTTGAAGCGGTACGTAGATCTACGCGTCTTATAAATAAGTATAGATGCTACAAGGGTGTTTAAAATGGGGTAGAATCTTTTCAACAGTATGATGGCCTGATATAATTGAGTCTGACTGTACCTTAAAAATATGTAGGCCAATAAATTAAGAATAGTCACAAACAATTCGATTAAAACATACTAAATCTATATACATTTCATAGTAATGAATTTAATAACCCGCTCCTAACAATACCAAGTGTAATAATGTCCATAACGGTAGCTACGTTGTCGCGTTGAATCATGGTTGAATAGTAATGGCCGACTTTTGATGTATAATGTACTAGCGGACGTCACGCGGTTTCACCCGCGTAGTTCCCGTTAACGTGGGAATACAGGAATAAAATATAGCCTATGTTCATTGCAAAGAGTCTAGCTTCCCAACAGTGAAAGAATTTTTCTAATCGGTCCAGTAGTTACGGAGCCTATTCGTTACAAACAAACAAACAAAAAAACAAATCTTTCCTCTTTATAATTTTAGTACAGACAAGCCGGTGCGATATGCTAGCCCTGGATATTATATACTAGCGGACGTCACACGGTTTCACCCGCGTAGCTCCCGTTTCCGTGGGAATACGGAAATAAAATATATAGTCTATGGTCACCGGGGATAGTGTAGCTTCCCAACAGTGAAAGATTTTTTTATTATCGGTTTAGTAGGTTCGGAGCATATTCGATGCAAACAAACAATCTGTAGCATTTGTTTTCTTTAGATGCAGCATTGAGCGTGTGAAGACGCCCTAATCGAATCATCGCTCTTTTTACGAGGTTGTCTGTGGTTGCCTTTGCTGTCGGAAGTGACAGGAGTTGGTCTATGGACCTCATGATTTGCGTTAGGTTACGTCCGCACAGGCAGGCGGCTTGCTTGGCGCCTAGAGGCTAGCGAGTCACCTAGCGAGTAGCTTAGTAAAACGAACATACTTGAATGTTCGCGACCGGCCGCACTGCGCGCTTGGCGCCTAGTGAGTAGCTTAGCGTGTATCTAAGTAAACAAACATGTTGGTTTTTTGTCGCCAGGCGCGAGGCATTTTGAATGCGGATGTTATCCGAGGGTTGAATGAATCAATTCCCGAGGTATTTAGACGTCATAGTCCGAATCGGAATTGATTCTTTTATCCGTGTTAAACACTCTACTTTTCATTGCAGATATGAGAAAAATAAAACTAGTTATTCATCTACACTATTTATTGATAATATATAAATATTAATAGAACCTATTTTAAAAAAAAATTACAAAAAAAAACCGACTACAAACAAAACTGAAAAAAAAAAATTACTTAGCACAAAGTTAGTATATTCTGATTTATCAGATATCTATACCTACTAATATTATAAAGAGGAAAGATTTGTTTTTTTTTGTTTGTTTGTTTGTTTGTTTGTTTGTAACGAATAGGCTCCGGAACTACTGAATCGATTTGAAAAATTCTTTCACTGTTGGGAAGCTACACTCTTTGTGGTGAACATAGACTATATTTTATTCCCGTATTCCCACGGGAACGGGAACTACGCGGGTGAAACCGCGTGACGTCCGCTAGTCATTAAATATAATACTGAAGTCGGTGCCAATATGACTATGAGAGAGAGAACCTAAGCCTACATAGTTTTACTCAAACAAAATAAAAATCTTAAAAAAAAATCTCAAAAGGACAAAATCTGAAAGGTGAAATGTGGGCATCTAATATGCCTCTGTCTACCCCTTTGTGGATAAACGACGTGATCATATGTATGAACCCAATACAGAGCAGTATAGAGCTGTTTTTGAAAGTGACATCTTGTCAACGTGCCGACAAGCAAATGACCAAGGCACCTAGCGACCCCCCACGCAAACCACCTTTCAGTGCGGCCACCGTGTATCCTAGCAAGTCGCCAGGATGCAAGCCACTAGGCTCTAGGCGCCAAGCAAGCCGCCTGCCTGTGCGGACGTAGCCTTAGTGAAACAGGTTTTGATAGGATTTTTCGAGAAGACTGACTTTGATCGAAGACCTGCTTTGGGGTAGTTGGAGGTCCTTTGGCTTTTTGCTCTGAGTCTGTGCCGCGAATCAGTTTTCGCTCAAGCGCGATTATTTGTTACCTCGCATAACCTCTAGCAGGCTGTGATTAGGTTGCTCCATTACTTCTTGCTACATTTTACCCAGAAAACTGGTGAGTCACTTCTTCTTTTGCAAACCATTTCAATCTTCGTCTGTCACGTGTTCAGCAACTTATTTCGTTGTCTGTTTCGTGACAGGGTCGCATATTAGGGGCTGGAAGCAGCTACTGGATAGTGAGAAAAGCCACACCCCAATCAAACGTGGCCTGCGCGAGCAGGGTGCATGTGTGAGAAGCTCGCCGTCTACACCCGGCATTTACAACATCCGGAGTCGCTCTCACCCACCACGAAGGCCAGTACTTGCCACCTAATATATATGTGTAGTCTAGACGCTTAACTTAACTTGTAGTACTAGTACCTAAGCCCGTACTTTTATTCTGTATATCTGTGATATGTATGTCTATTAGTAAATAACTTCACCCTATGTCTCTGTAGTATACTGTGTACTTGATAAATATATGTGTGTAGCCTACCCTTGCACACACACTAGAAACTCTGAAGTAAGGCGCACTGGGAAAGAGTTCTCTGCATAGCTTCCTCGAGCAAGTTAGTGAGTAACATACTGAGCAATAAAGTGGTTACAAATCAAATCTTTCCTGTTTATAATATTAGTATAGATACCTACTCCCTATCTCTGAAGTTAGAGACTGCCTTGCTCTAGCCCCGAGACTGTGTACTAAGTACAAAGCAAATAGTACGGTCAGCGGTAGAGAAAAGTATACAGGGCGGCCCTACTCGTATAAGAATTGAATTTTCTCAAAAAATCTTTAATATATTTTTACTGGATTTTGTTTAGCCACGTAATTACACAAAATTAATAACCATAGCAAATTTCATGAATGTAGAAGAAAGTTTTTTTGGATAAAATCAATTCTTACAGGGTGACCCTGTCAAGATCATTGTAACTAGCTGACCCGCGCAGCTTCGATTACGTTACAGCTAGGCTATTATGTTTGTATTAAACATATAAACATAAACATCTATACTTTACGTATCTATACTAATATTATAAAGAAGTAAAGTTTGTGTGTTTATTAAATTGTAAGGGGTAATCTCGGGACCTACTGAACCGATTTTAAAAATTCTTTCACCAATAGAAAGCTACGTTATTGTGGAGTGTCATAGGCTTTAAAGCATCACGCTACACCGAATAGGAGCGGAGCAGTAATAGTAAATGTTTCAGAAACGGGGGGAAAAGTTATTCCTCCTCCTTCGTTGCGTGTGCTGCGTAAATATTTATAGTTATGTAAAAAATATGTACTACAAAATGGTTTCTCTTAATAATCTCTATCGTCTATCTTTGGGTTGGTGTACAATTACCATTTTAATGGCAATCAATTTTTTTCTACAATAATGCCACGGGATACCTCTTTCATAAACGACATTGTTCTTAAAAATAATGCGACGGGAATACACGCGACGAGAAACCTTTCTCACTCTCTCTCTCTCTCTCCCACGTAGTATTGAATATCAACGACGAGACGCTACGGGAGTAAACGCAACGCGACGAGAGTAAATGCGACGGGAACAGGTAATACTCTCTCTTATGTGGCGCAAACGAAGTTGCGCGGGTCAGTTAGTATATTATAAAGAGGAAAGATTTGTTTTTTTGTTTTTTTATTTGTTTGTAACGAATAGGCTCCAGAGCTACTGGACCGATTTGAAAAATTCTTTCACTGTTGGGAAGCTATACTCTTTGCGGTGGACATAGGCTATATTTTATTCCCGTATTCCCACGGGAACGGGAACTACGCGGGTGAAACCGCGTGACGTCCGCTAGTAATACATATAAACATATTCTTGACGTTGATCTATTTCTGAAAAAACCGTTGAGTAGTTAAAAGGATGTAAACGAACAGAGAGCGAAAGCGACTTCATTCATACTATGTAAAGATCTTGACTGCCTTACACTTTCTGTACTAAGTATATTTATTTTGTACATAATATTAAATATTGGCACAGGCTCCAACAGCCTAAGGCCAACACAGCTGCCAGGACGATAAACTTTTCCACATTTAATGCAATTATTCATTTTAGGTGACACGATAGAGACCAGTGTAATTTTGCTGATAATGGCGGGCGGCGCGTCAGCCCGTGTCGCTGGCAAGATGAGTGGCTACTCTAACAAGTTGGGATGGGCAATTATGACAGCATGACAACAACATTGAGTTACATTTTCTCAATTTTTTTTTTAAATATCATAAAACAATGAACTAAAACTGATATTAAAGTAAATTAAGTGCTGTCAGGATTCCTCGGACATCCTTCCGTGGGCTTACATGGGCCTCCGACCGTGGGCAATGGCAGGGAACTGTGGTTTTAATCGCTAAAGAGTCCGGCATAGCATCCATGTGAGATTTCCACACAAAAAAAGTAAAGTAAGTTGAGTTATCAGATCATGTTCGTCGTTAATAATATCTATCGCGTCGATATACAGTGTCAAACGTTTAACATCCCTCTTTTGCGACGAGAATTAAATATAAACCTTCGTCGCATAAAAAGGATGTTATTAATAACATTTGTGGGAAATTTCACACGTAAGTACCTAAAAAAAAGAAAATCCCTATTTATTTATACGATAGAATTTTATACGCTTGTATTGTTAAAATTTGTATGAATTACTATGTTATAAGGTTTCCTCATTTCCTAGCTGAATAATTTTAGTACAACCGTAAATACATACATTGACCGATACACACAAGGATGGTTCTATGGCATGGAGCAAAATACAGCAAAAAAATACCGGCCAAGTGGTAGTCGGACTGGCGCACAGAGAGTTCCATCCCAAAAAACAGCAAAAGAGTTACGAATGTTTTAGAGGAGCCCTTAAAATATTATTATTTTTCTGTTTTTTGTATTTTTTGTAGTAGCGGCAATAGTTACCGTTATTTTATAGGTTCCGTTTTTAACCTTCGACTACGGAACCCTAAAAACATAGCAATGCTCCAGGGTTCTATTATCGCCACAATATTATTGACCCCCTTTAATAAGTTGAACTAGAGATGAGGTTGGGTTGGGTTGGGTTTTGTTTCGAAAATGTTTTTGATCCTCACCATCATATATCCAATTATACCAAATTTGCTAAAGTGTAAGTTATCCTTTTACGACTCAAGACACGAGGCTGTAGTGATCGAATTAATCAAACACGGCGTGTTTATTTAGGAACCTCATCTAACCACACGTTGTACTTCGATGGTCCCTACGTAAAGTATCGAAATTACAAAAAGGCAATTTTTTTTTATTACTGTTTTGGACAATTCATGCTATTCATTTTTTGACCCGTGAACAAAAAAATTAAAAAAACATTACTTTTCCGTTTTTAGAGACGTATTTTATCGAAACGTATCAGTCCATCCGTCCTATAACAACGAAATTTAAATTTCGCGGGTTTACGCTGCATGACCGAGTGTGTGACAAGGACGGAACTACCACTACCGCGAGTGTACGCCGTAACGTCGCCGTCGCGTCGCCCCGCCGCCAGAGCATGCGTGTCGTGTCGTTGCGGTTATAAATAAATAAATAATTTAATACATAAATAATTTTACTGTTTCCCACGTAATATATCGATTCGGGCAGTTTTGATTGTTTATGACGGGTTGTCATATTCTTGGTACAACGAAAGTGGCACTTACCATTATGTACGTGGTATTTTTTTAAAGCATTTTTATCGAAACTACCGATTTCGATACTGTACGTGGTATGACGAATTTAAATATTTATTGAAAGTGCCAGTTTCGATTCACAGAGCAAGTTCATTCACGTGTTATACTATCGTAACTCAATTTTCTCGAAAATGGTTTATAATTATTGATTTTTGGTACAATAGAATAGTTTGTGAACTCAACGAAACTGTAAATTCAAGATTTTATGAAAAAATAATCATTAATGACAAAGTTATGCAAAAAATTAACTTCAAACAGCTCTCCTGTAAAGTACCAATTTTCAATTTCGATACTTTACCTAGGGACCATCGACTTATTACATTAGCACGTTAGATGTACCCTCCTATGCCCTTTGACTTTGCCCGAAGTTGTCTTCAAACATCCACTACTTACACCTCCTGAAATGAAAATTTTCTAGAAAATTATGACGGTACGATTTAAGCTCGCGGTGATAATCGGGCTTTAGTCCCTCTGTTCTGAAAAAGACGAGTGAGTAACTTATGAGTTTCGGGCGAGAATTTCAACCTCCTTTTTCCGAACAAAAATCTTTGAAGCACTTGTAGCTACTTGACCAGTTCTCAATGTTATCGTCAACATGTGAATGTTTTCCCGCAGATTATGATGAGTAGATCAAAACGGTTGTTAAGTTCCAATTGTTTCCTATTTTCCGCTGTTTCAGCGAGGGTAGTGGCAATATGTTCTGTGGTGCAATTTTGTATTGGGAATTGGTTTGCCTTTACAGAACCACGCTGGACAGATAGTTTGGTACACGGGTTTGTTTTGAGTTTTCTCCTCCGTTAGAGAAGTGAGTCAGTTAGTTCAGGTGAAGGCGCCTTTTACTCGAAAGGCCGTATCATACCGTACGTGACAGAAATTAAACAGATATACATTATGTACATGGATCTATCTATGTATATCTGTTTGATTTGCAACATAGCCGAAGGAAGCGTCGATAGTGTTCTCATTCTTGCTTGTGCCAATTCCTTTCATAATAAATTGACGTCATTCGGAACGGCTGTTTGTTTGCACCTCGAATGCATTATATGTCTACAAATATCAACAGGTTTGCATTTTCATGCATTCATTTCATCTAATTGATTTTATTTATTTACACAACATACAAAAGCCTCGTCGTTTTGTTAGCTTCGAATCCTCTCTAACAGCTCTCAATACAAGTAAAATTTATTCACAGACGAAGGAAAATTCCGAACATGTGGTATCGGGTAGAAGATTGTCCCAAAGGACTCACAGGATTTGGCGCAACGCTAAATTGGCCCGACCTAGATACTCGTAGCCTGTTCGTCTATAAAATAATATTTACTTAGCTACAACTGGGAACAGTTTGAGTCTCACTCGACTTGACTTAGATTCGCACTTCTGGTAAAGTTTTATTGTAACTCAACACAGTAAAACCCCACTAAATATTTATGTTTGTCTCACTAAGAGTAAACTGTCTTGTGTCTATTAACAATTTGTAGAATCTGAGTTCAATTTCTTGTACCTATTGACAATTTTTAAAGTCCCTACTAATATTATAAATCCGAAAGTAACTCTGTCTGTCTGTCTATCTGTTACGCTTTCATACCCATATCGAGATAGTTTGAGTCCCTGGGCAAGACATAGGGGGTATACTACGCCAAATCGAATGCCAAATAATCGAACATCCAAATACTCGAACGTTCAAAATATCGAATGTCTAATATATCGAACATTGATATTGTAATCTTCGATATTTTTAACCGTTCGATATATTGAACGTTCGATATTTTGAACGTTCGATTATTTGGCATTCGATTTGGCGTAGTATACCCAGACATAGGCCACTTTGTAACCGACTACGCAAAAAGAGGGTAATGATTTTACGCGATTACAACTTCTACGTGAACGAAGTCGTTCATGTCGAATTTTCTGCTCTTTGTTTCATACTACAGATGAAGGACATACTAGCGTACGGATCTCCTGATCAAGAGTATCCAAGCCTATGGACATTTGTAACACCAAAAGTGACGGGCGGCGGCTACATACTGTAAAAATGTTACATGCCACCCATGAAACCTTCAACTGGACTTAAAAGCACCCGGGGTCAATGGTATAAAGTCCTTCAGAACGGAAACGCTCGGTTATGGAAATCGGTCTACCACTTCATGACCAACCGTATCGTGGCCACCACGTCTGGGGATTACCTTTTTTTTTTTTTTTTTTTTTTACAAGGAGAGCTCCGCTTACGGAGTACCCAGCTGGCGTGGCATGGGCTCGTGTGAGGGTCGCCCAGCACCTGATCACAATAGCACTGGGAATACTCACTAAAACTCCTTGACACCGATCTGCCCCTGTGGGAGTGTTCTGGGATCTGCCTAATTCACCAGAACACCGCCGGGCGGCTCAGGGTAGCTGAGCTACTGCGCCGATGGAGGATTACCCCGGTAGGTGCCAAGTAATCCTCAGACGTGGTGACCTGTGCAATGCCCACGTGAGTGCCACTCGACGTGTGCAGGCCAACCCCGGGGTTAGAGACGGTTCGCGGCCAACGTCTGGGGATTACCTGGCGCACGCCGAGGTAGTCGGACAAAACGACGGGCGTACAGAAAATAATTATGACGATATAAGGAGGAGTTCGCAAAGCATGCCCTTGCGGACTCCCTTACAGACCTTGATTTTGATCTACCAGCTTATACACTCTACCCTCAATACTCGCCAGATGGTAAGGAGTACTTCTACAATTTTTACCGTTTCTCATACATCAGAAAAAGCTTCAAGTTGCCTCCAACGACTATCCAATCAAATCCAAAGAAGATATTAATATTTATATAAACGCGTGATGGTATACTGATTGATGTTTGTAAATAGAATTGTGTACTGTTGGCGTATTTACCGGCATTTAATCGACTCTTTTGATGTACAGTCAGCTGCAGAGAAAAGGATACACATTCTTTTTTCAATAATAATAGACTTATGTCATTTTAGTAAAATAAGAGGGCAAGTGAAATTTTAAACAAAACTATTATCATACGTATTTGTAATAGATTTAAAACCTTAAAATCTATGAGATACGGTCGTTATTAACTCCGTTGGATGAAATGAATAAAGCTATCAGAAATTTCACCATTGTTGTCAACTGTTTCAATAGCCTAGTCGTATAAGGCGCTGTCTATTAGATGGCCGGTGCCTGAGTATGCGGGTTTGTATATTCACCGGCTCAATAAGTTCTTTTTGTAAGTTATTGTTGGCATATGGTTCGACCTGAAGCCGGAAACATACCATAATTTAAAACATGCAAAGTGCATAATATTTGAAATAATAGATACATGGGTAGGTGGAGACTGCGGGGAAGGGAGCTGCGCGGGTCAATGACCACGTGACGCACTCGTAACGTTGGCCATAATCTTTACGTATTTATCTGTATACTTTACTCTGCAGCTGACTGTACATACAGCTATTTAAATGCCTGTTGATTAAGTGTTAGAGAGTACAGGAATCGATATTTAAACATAAATAATTGTAGAAGGAACAATTATAGAAGGAACAATTCAGTCCACGCTTTCGGCGCGGACTGAATTGTTTTAAAACAGTCTTAATCATTAAGCTCTTTTATGATTAAGCCAACACGCCAGTTTAGATTTACACTCACATTCAAAGAAACCCCTACAATAAAAAAAATTAAAATATCTGATTCTTAAAGTGTTTTAACTTTTTTATTTATAAACTGATTGACATAAAATAAACGCTAAATGTTAAGTAGAGCAAACCTCAACACAATAAAAAAACCGCATTGCAATTTGTTAAGCGGTTACTGCGAATAGCGTGCACAAACAAAAGAAAGCGTGGAGCGTTTATGTAATCTTTACTCTTTTTGGACAACTAACTCCACGCTTTCTTTTATTATAAATTATAGTAAATATTTCATGAAGATGATTACCTACTTATAACGATTTCGCATAGGTAATTATTTATCGTTCATCACGAATTAAAATTGTTTATGTTTACCTGCGATCTAATGAAGATTTGACAAAGGGGAAACTCTTGAGTCATCAAACTAAATGTCCGAATTATTTTGTAATTTTTAGTGCGTGCCAAAAGCGTGTTTTTTTAGTTTTTTAAACTGTCATTTTTTTTATTCTTATTTATCTTCCATGTACTGACAGCGACCCGTTACGATTTTACTAAATGTATTGATAAGATTTTGTAAAATCATTTTCAATCCTTGATAGAATTCATTCCTGGAACCTTAAACACGCGTTATGATCGCGAAATTTTCATTTAATTTGTTGTGAAGTGAAAATACATACCTAGTTACCAAAAATGTCTGGTATAACACCAGTTAATAAAATTTCTTAGCTAATTAACAAGCATTATTTCTTACCCGTCCCGTACTTCGACCCGTTAGCCGCTGAGCGAGCGGCGGGAGGCGCTTCGTGCCCGGCGCGCGTGCATGTAGGGGAGCTGAGGCCGCGCGACGTGCGCGAAGCGCTTCGGCGCCTCAAGCCTAAGCGATCGGTGGGACCGGATGGAGTACCACCGTTTGTGGTCAAAGATTGTGGAATGGTTTTTGAGGGACCGTTATTATAAATTTTTAATTTATGCCTAGCCAAAGGTCAGTACCCTACTGAGTGGAAAATCACACGAGTGATTCCGGTGCCGAAGGGAACCGGCTCCGATGTAAGCGACTTTCGGCCGGTGGCGGTGCTGTCGGCGTTCGCTAAGGTATTTGAGTCCATTTTGCATAAGTACATTTACGCACAAGTTAAGCTGCAACTTAGTGACGCTCAGCATGGATTCCGCGAGGGACGGAGTACAGCCAGTAACCTGTTGTCGTTTGTGACGTACTCAGCAGCGAGCATGGATGCTGGCAAACAGGTGGACGTGGCGTACTTCGACTTCCGGAGGGCTTTTGATGTGGTCAATAATGACATTTTGTTAGAAAAATTTTCGAAAATGGGGTTTACGTCACAATTATTAAAATTCTTTTCGAATTATCTTGGCGAGCGCCGGCAGTACGTGGAATACGCGGGACGTGAATCGAAACCCTATTTTACGTTTTCTGGTGTGAGTCAGGGAAGTAACCTCAGCGCGTTGGAGTTTATTCTGATGATTAATGACCTTCCGGGGGTAGTGACTAGTTCAAGGTGTCTCCTGTTTGCGGATGATGTCGATTGCTGACGGCTCGGATTTTAGGCGACTGCAAGAGGATATTAGTAGGGTAGTCGAGTGGAGTAACAAGAATAAGCTTTGGTTTAACACTGGCAAGTGTTGTGTGGTGACGTACAGCCGCGCCCGCTCGCCGCACCTGCACCCGTACGAGGTGGGCGACAAAACGCTGGAGCGCCGCGAGAGCATGCGGGACCTTGGTCTTGAGATGCAAGCAGATCTAACTTTTCATAGACATATTGTTAGCATGTGTACCAGAGCGTTTAAAAACTTAGGTTTTGTTATAAGGGAATGTAAGGATTTCCATAACACAGATGTGATAAGAGTTCTATACAATGCATTAGTCAGGAGCCACGTCGAATATAATTCCATTATATGGAGTCCATATGAGGCAAAATATTCCGAAATGATAGAACGCATTCAAAAAAAATTTACAAGATTCTTATACTTGAAGGAGTTTGGTGTCTATCCGTTCTACCCTTTGATGTACCCGAGCTTGTTCGTTATCGGCATGGTCGGGTACAGCAGGCTGGCGGTGCGGAGGGATGTCGCTCTCCTCAAGTATATGCATAGGGTAGTAAGGGGTGAACTGGAGCACCCGGAGGTGCTTGAGGCTATCGCGCTGTGGGCGCCGCCGGGGCGAGCTACTGCGCGCCGACAATTACAATTACTTTTCTAAGTAGCCTACAGCGAGAACAAACCTGTTATAGATATTTCAACTCATCAGTGCGCGCGGCGCTATGTGTGCGTGCGCTAATAATTATACTGTTTTCATTTGTGTGGCAGTGATGCGGCCATCTTCACAGAGTACATTTGTATATTATGAGATAGAGACGTAACTGACTTATTAACGACACCAGCGGTGCCAAGCAGTCTTTGCAGAAAACTCTCTGCGTGGCCGCGAATTAAAAATCATAATAGACAAAAAGCCTACAGCGTCATCTACCACGTTTTGAAGGCAACTCTTACGTTATAATGAAACGAAATTAAATATCATGACAAGTCTCAATGTAACTGCAACGTTGACATCCTGTGTAAGTTGGTTACATTATAATTCATTACACAGTGTTCTAAGTGATAATCCCATGGGTACAGTCGTTAAAGAAAATGTCTAGTCCTTCACGGAGAAAATGTTTAAGAAGTCAGGTAAATATTTTTGATGTGTCAATTCGATGTAATTAATATTTTTTATCACTACATATTATTATAAAACAAAGTCCCCGTCGCGTCTGTCTGTTCACGATAAACTTAAAAACTACTGCATGGATTTTCATGCTGAGATCACCAATGATTCTTGAGAACGGTTTGCGTATAATATAATTTGCTGAGTTTGTATATACATTGACTAAAATATAACGATATTAGTTGGAGATGTCAGAAAAAAATAAGGTGTCTGGGAGCTTTTAACGAAAACGCTGCCTAAATCCTTCGAGACATAACAAAATAATGTATGGTAGAATTGTCTAACTTATAAAGGCTTACAGAATAGTCAAAAAATGATAGAGCTCCAAATTCTAATGCAAAAAATAATTGAAATGCAGAGTTGGTCGATAGAAAAAAAACATTGCTTATACAGCAAATATGACAAAAATTGAACTGTTTGACTTGATTTAAAACGTAAAAAGATCATAATCTATACGTCTAAAAAAACTGTTGAGGGTCGAGAGTCTGTACATGGAAGATAATTAGAAAATTTTAATTGTAGGGCGTTCTCTAATCGATACTGAAGCTGAAAATGCAATTAAAATTTTTTATGTCTGTCTGTCTGTCTGTATCCCGAATAAGTATCACGCTGAAACTACTAAATTGATTTAAATGAAACTTGGTACAATCTGAGCTTAGGATCCGAAGAAGGTTCTGGGATACTTTTGATCCCGATATTTTGCGCGGTTCATTTGGGAGAGGGCAGGACAGTTTTACACGCTGCTTGATGAGTATGATGAAGAAATACCTCTCCTTTCGTACACCTTAAGTGATTAAACGAAGTTGCAAGGGTCAGTAGTTTGTTATAAGATTGATGACACACTTCAGCCATATGGCTTAAAAGTTCTTCGGCTACCACCGTATCATCCCGAACTAAACCCAATCGAAAATGAATGGCGAATTTAAAAAAAATATAATGGTTCGCATAACATCGAACAAAATGTGATGGGAATAATGAAATTAATAAACGAACGTTTAGGTCAAATTGATGAAGAGATGTGGCGTAATACCAAGAAGAAGAATACTATGGACATTTTGATATGGAATTTGAATTTATAATTAACCTTATAGAGAGCAGCGAATCCTAAAATTCCTCAATTTTATTCTTTTAGCAGCAAAACATATTAATATGTTTAACATACATTTCACCCCTTTTTTTTTGTTTAACGTGAGGGAAAATTCTCATGGATGTTATGCCGGACTCCTACCGAGGATGTCCCAGGAATGTACATTTCACCCCTTAAGTTTTATATTTTAGTTAAACAAGTGTTTTTGTATTTCGTACTTCACTGTACCTCTTGTCACGCACACGAAGTCACTGTGTTTATACGAGATTTACCCACACATAGGGCCGCGCGCACAGATGAGTTGAACTTACCATAGAACATTCTCCTATGTCACGTACCGTTAAACTGACTAATGCCTTTAATTGCCTACCAATATTGATATATTTAGTCAAAGTCTGCCGAGGTTCGCAGTGAGTATTGAGCACTTTATTGAGACCCTCGAATATAATTAATTATGTAATGTAATATAATGTAATGTAATGTAATGTAATATAATGTAATGTAATGTATTGTAATGTTATGTTATGCAATGTAATGTAATTTAATGAAGTGGAATGTAATTTCTTAATATTAGTAAGAAAATAGGCTAGAAATTATTATGTAATGTTTATTAATTAATAAAATGGTTGCATATCATGCGTACGTGGCCTCAGTGCTTCGCTACGGTATTATTGTATGGGGTAACTCAACTGAAGTAGAAAAGGTTTTCAAGGCTCAAAAGAAATGCATCCGAGCAATATGTGGAATCAGGCAGATTGATAGCTGTAAACCTCTATTTCAGCGACATAAGATTCTTCCCTTGCCTTGCTTATATCTATTCGAGATATGTGTTTTTGTCAAGAAGCATCCTACATTATTTAGAAAGTTGGGAGATTTCGAGAATAGCCGAACTAGACACAAAAATCGACTAAAACTACCCAAAATAAATTTGGAATGTTTCCGCAAAAATGTATTCTGCATGTGTATTAGAATCTTCAATCACTTACCTGACGGTCTTAAAGACTTGCCTATGACAAAGTTCAGCAGGGAATTGCATAGAATTCTTAATGCAAAAAATTATTATGAAGTTAGCGAATATTTTGATGACAAATCAATAAGTATCACAAATAATAATTAAATTGTACCCTTTTGACATTTTATTAATAATGAAAATCTTGACATAGAATTTTATAACAGTTCCCTGACATCTTTCTTTCTGTTGACAAATTAGAAAAAAAATATAATGAAAGAGACATATTAATTGAATTTTATATTATATTTCATATTACTAGAAATAAATTATAATGAAAGCGACATAGGTATACATATTGATTAAATTTTATATTATATTTCAAATTAATTACTGAATTGATTGTGTTCAAACTGCATGTACTGTAGTATTAGTTATTTGATCCCAGAATATTTTATTAGAATTTATGAATGATTACTTATTTGCACGCCCTAAGTGGCAGAATATGCTGTACTCTTTATGTAAATAAGATCTGTAACTAACCATATTCTTGGAAATAAATAAATGATTACTGATTACTGATAAAATATTAATTTATATTATGTTCCTGCACTATCGTTTTAGGCCTTGCCTGTAAAGATAGGGTGTATGGTTTTATAAATAAATAAATAAATATAAATAAATAAATAAATTATTTCCTATTTAAATAAACCTCTTTGACACGTATATCTTGTTTACAAAGACATATATTTAAATATAAAAGCAGTCAGGGCAGAAATAGGGTAAAATAGAATTTAATTAGGAGCGAAGTTTATTGCGGACGTATTTATTGTGAGAATTTTCCAATTTAAAAAATTATACATTGTTTGTTATATGATTTGTTATTGTTGCGAACAAATGTTTTATTTAACCAATTTAATAATTTTGGTCGTCAAAAGTCTACGAATAACAATCCTAGAATTGTTATTCGAAATGTCGAAACTAACAATTTTATTAAACGGTAACAACCCACCATGGTTATAATTTTTTTGACCCATTAATAGGTCCCACCCACCATGGTTATAATTTTTTTGTAATTTTTGTCTATAGCCATGGTGGGTTGTTACCGTTTAATAAAATTGTTAGTTTCGACATTTCGAATAACAATTCTAATTGTTATTCGAAATGTCGAAACTGACCTATTAATAAGTCAAAAAAAATATAACCATGGTGGGTGGACCTATTAATAGGTGTGTGCGTGCTCTTATACAACCAACTGTGTTCCCACAGTTCGCAACAATAACAAATCATGTAATAAACAATGTTTATTTTTTAAACTCGAAATTTCCGGAATAAAATATCGGTCTGCTTGGTATATTTTACCTTTTTAGGGTCCTGTACCCAAAGGGTAAAAACGGGACCATGACTTAGCTGTCCATCTGTCTGCCTGTCTGACTGTTCATCATGAGGCTGTCTGACTCATGATGGGGGGAGGGGTGGGACTTAGGTGTCTTCCATACAAAAACACGCTGCTTGATGAGTCTGATGAAGAAATACCTCTTCCTTCATACACCATATACCTATGTGATGTAAACAAAGTTGCGGGGTCAGCTAGTCAGTCATAAGTACCTAGTACAAACTAGCTATGACTGCGACTTCGTTTGCGTGTAGTAAGATATTAGTTGTATTGTATGTTAAGAAAAGCAGCTTATAGTATTCACAATTGATTTGATCTCAGTTTGGCTTGTTCAGCAACACTGTGTTTTCAGCGGTGCCTTGCCATTTAATTAATTAAGACTTTAGACGTTTCTATTAACGTTAATTAATTAATTAATGCCTATAATAGATCGATAGCCACTTGATCGATGTTCATGTCATATCAATTAAGTGATCAATCACATGTATGCATTAGACATGTCAAGATTAAGCCGCTGAGACAATTAGAAAAGATAATTATTATGAATGATCCTGTGTAAGTTGTTATTGCTGCATAATAATTTGAACTTCCAAACTCCTTAGCAGGTGTCTTCTTCAGGATAAAAGACGAAAAAGGGGAAAACTTTTTCTTACCTCATATTCAAAACCTTGCCTGTTGGTCTCTAGATGCATCAGGGGGAGGATGTAGGTACCTATGAGGATGGTTTAGACCGCGGAGATTTGTGGGTAACATTTTCTAATGACAAAAACCAAATGGTGAGCTGTATGTATGTATGTTGCTCGCGAAAACAAGTCGCCCACAAATGGAAAGTCAATGGAGCTACTGCCACAGCCTACAAGACTTTTGAAAGACAGTAGCCCTCATGTTGGCGGCCTCATTCACGTGTCTCTTCACGCTCCGCTAGAAGAACCCAGGTTTGTAACAGGAGGAAAACACTACGCTGACGGAAACGGTCTCCAAAGTCACCAATATCGACGAAACTACACAAATGATAAAATATTTTTCTATAACTGGTTTCCGTTGATCATTCTCAAAATAATTGAGATCTGTTGTGTTAATAAGACCCAAATAAAATACTTTGAGATTTGATTATCACTAAGTTATCAATACCGAAAGAGTGTTCAGTTGTTTTTTTTCTGATTGAGCTACATTTCGCAGTGTTCATGATGAAAAGTGGAAAAATGTGCAAAAACCCTTCTATGCACAATTGGTTTTACCAGTAGAGGAAAAGTCGCGTAAGGAAGAAAGAAATGTGACAATTCCACTTTCTGTCGCGAAGAGCTAAATGATGAGTAAGTACCTAGGCTTTCCTTCATACATATAGTAGAGCTTAGAGTACCTATGTGCTATTTAAAAATCTATATAAACAATAGATTCTAAAAATAATCTCGGTGATAATATCATAATGAAATGTGACAGTTAGACAGTTTATAAGCCTTGTTAATTAACTCAAAGTTTATACAATGATCGTCCAATGATTCCGGATCATTAGTTAGGGATGGCCGCAAGAAAGTTTCGAATCCAGAAATTATTTCCGACAATATTTCGAAACTTCCAAGCCCAAGGTGGAGAGCTTTAGGAGTTAAATAACTGTTGGAATATTTTTATGTTATACTAGCTGACGCCCGCAGCTCCGCCCGCGTCAAGTTTTGTTCCCGTTTTCGCTTCCCGTGGGAACATATTCTCGGGGTAAAATGTAGCCTATGTGTTATTCCAGACCTATATCTACCTCTGTACCGAATTTCAGCCAGATCCGTTCAGCCTTTCGAGCGTGAAAGAGTAAGAAACATCCACACTCACAAACATTCACATTTATAATATTAGTAAGATTTATCACTATCAATAAAATTTTCCATTTTAAGTCATTAAAGCCACTTCAGTCAAAATGTAAACAATCAATCAATACAGACTTTAAAAAAAAAAGCTTTTAACCTTTTTCAATAAGTACTTACATAATATCGAGTGGAATCTACAAAATTATTATAACACAGCAACATAATGTGTACCTAGTCTGTACAAGCACTTGTTACAATTATCACAAGGTCTGTGTGAATTATGAATGATACATATAAATACTAGTTAGCGCCCGGAGCTTTGTTCACGCATCTGCCAAATCGAATAGCCCGCATCCCGTGAATAAAAAGTAACCTATGTGAATCATCAAAAATTAATAAAACATTTTCACCAAACACGGTATTATGTTTAATTAATTCGAATTCAAATGATGTTGAACTGAAATTCTCCAACTCTAGATTCTATTCAACTTTTTAACTAAAAGTTTAACTGTATACAAACACGATGAAGTATGGCGTCCATGTAGAGCAACTAGCGTAGATTAATGAAAGCCCTTTGTTTTTGCGACGGTCACGACGCGACGGGATATTATACGAGCGGACTTGTACTGTTCCCGTGTCACTGAAATTGTGGAAAAGTACACAAAATTGCTAGCAAAAGCTCTGTTCTAAAATTGTACGGCTATAGTGATTTTCATTTGTTTGTTCTTGCTGTGCGAGTGCTAGGCAATCTGTATTACGTGGGGTCATTAAAATGGCTGACAAAAAGCGGGTGTATAATTTACAAATCTCTGCCTAACCCCACCGGGGATAATGTGCGTGATTGTATGTAATATTATAATGTTACAAGTTTATTTATTAGAAAAATTACGATGTAAAGAAAATCATTATTACAAATTAGGTTTATCAGTGTTTTCCCAGGCAGTTTTGCTTTTGAAACCTAGAATTTTTTTTTCTGTTCCCATAAGGGCAAAGGAAAAAGTGATGTAATGGTAGAAGATAGTCAGCTAAAGTACGACTAAAGTGCTAAGCTCCGTGCAAATTTTCCAAACCAAATGTTTCACCGAACTGTGTCGTGTAAGTGGAAGAACGGTTCACTCGTTCACGATCTTAATCTGCCACATAAATGGACCGTGTAATAACGGGATCGTCGGAAACCTCACTGTCGACTTTGAAGTATCTCAATCTCAGTGACACGGCTGCAAAGGATCAATTTGTGTGTGGCATTTCGGACACTTTATCTTAAGGGGTTTTGCTATTTTTGTCACCATGACTATCTGAATCCTACTGATCCAGTTGTGTCTGAAGTTTTGGCTCGGAGTCCGCTTTATTTCTCTTCTTCCCTTATTTCACACATTATTTAACATCCTATACCACGTCAAGCCATTACTTTTTAGGTCTCCTACCCCAAGGAGATGGTTTGACCAAACACTTGTTCCTCACGTGTCCAAGTGGTTTACTCTCATCGTGAGTGCTATTTTTGAACACCATCTAACTTGGTTAGCCAAATTGTTGATTTTCAAATGGGAATGACTAAATCCAGAGTTTTCAACAACCTTTCATCTATTTTTTTATATTGAAGCAATTTGGTACGGTTCCATAGCTCAGTGGTAGAGAGTAAACCTAATCAGGCCAAACGTTACGGCTTTAAGACCTGCGGTCCTTACTTTTCCTTTTTCACTTACTACAAATAAACCCATTTGTCTTTTGTCCTGGGTTATCCTTCCTAGGGGGTAACCCGGGGCTCATAAGCGTACGCTGTTATCAGGACACGTCACGTTTTTTAGTCGGTAGGAGTTCAGCATAACATCAATTAGGAATTTCCCTCACTTAAATAAAAAATACCATTTGTCAATAATGTAAGATTTTTCATTTATGTAAAACGTCTCTTCAACTGCCATACACCAACATGCAATGACGACATTCCACTCATTTCGAGAGACATTTGGAATCCAAATTATGCTTTACCATAATAAAGAGGTCTTTGTGCCGTTATATTTTACTGAACAAATTTGCTCGGTGTGGTAATGAGCGAATTATACTTGATGAACTCTACTAATGACGTTACGGTGTTATATCTGTTTACATTAGTGATAGCACCGATAATATAAAATTTATTCTATAGTTGTACCTAGGTACTTTTTTAACGTAATAATTAAAGTGTGAGTACATACGAGTACCTATAGAAACAACAAAATAGTGCCTTTTAATTTTGTACTAGCTGTTATCCGCGACTTCGTTCACATAGAAGTCGTTCACTTCAACTCAAGATTAACGAACAGAACAAGGGTACAAACTGTTCAGGACGAGATTTCTTTACAAACAGTGCCTTTGCACTAAGCTAAGAACAAACAAAATAATATATGAAAACAATACGAGAGCACAGCTTACGCGATCTCAATATACTTCGAACACTTTGATTAAACGAGGCCATTGGTTACAAGTAAAGCATTTGTAATGGTTTGTTGTTCAAATATTGAACAAATTTTATTGACGTATCTCCATTTGATTAATCATCTATTCTGTAGGATCAAATCGAAGGAACATTTTTTCAATGGATTATATAAATGTGAAAGAATATTCGTTTGATTGCAATAATGTCAATAATCCGTTGATGAAAGCTTCATTTGACTGCCTCTGTGGCGCAGTCGGTAGTAATACCGCCTGCGGCGCTGGAGGTTGTGGGTTCGATTCCCACCGGAGACAAATATTTGTGTGTCCTATAAATGTTTGTCTCAAGAGTCTGGGTGTTTCTATGTATAATATGGAAGTATATAAGTATTAATATCCGTGGTCTGATACCCATAACACAAGCAGGTTATTCCAAGCTTACTTTGGGATCAGATAGCGTTGTGTGAGATGTCCGTGAATATTTATTTATTTATTTGAATTTTTCAACAGCAGTGCCTATAATATATAGCTGTCCACTATAACACAGCTACTTACATATTACAAGGGACTAAAAACTGGAGAACTAGTAAAATGTGGGCTGTAGGTACGCCCATACATAACTGCGAAAAAGAAGGTAGTCATTCATTCTTCCCACAAATATAAACATTCCCTGTTCTTTTCATAAGCCTAGTCCCAGTGGCTTTCAAATTTGTGCGACACAATCGACTGCTTATACAGATACGGTTTATATCAGCTTATGAAATAAAATATGACTTACAGAGCTTTGACCGTCTACGACATTACCGTTCCACTGTCGAAGGTTTAAGTATAAGATAATGTTGTATCGTAAGCTTAATAAATCGTTTAGAGCTTTCAACTTGAGCGATTGTTCTCTAAAGATATTGTATTGAATCAAATTGAAGTACATCAAATTTCAAAAATACAGTTTGCGCTTTATTTTTATTTATCTATTTTTATTCTAGCGTTGTTCCCAGGCGCATAGTTAGAAGAACTGCTAATTTGGTGCTGGGATTGGTTAAATTTGCCGTTGAAATGCTTGAGCCAGATAAGATTGCCAAGGCTGCTTTTTCAATTGTGTTAGATCAGAATTATAAGCATAGCTCAATATAGTGTCGACGCTACGTACGTAATCGTAGCTCAATAGCTACGAAAATTCTACCGTTGTAGTAGCTAATGAGCTGCGATTAGAATTATTTTCTGACACAATTGAAAGAACAGACTAGGGCCCTCTGGAGTACCACTAACGAATGTGCTATTAGTGTTATTGCTGCGAAACTAATACTTGAACGCTGAAACCTGAAACTCTTTGTCAGTAAGTAAGCCATGTTTCAACAAACAAATCAGCTAATGCGAATTGCAAAGTTCAACAGAGTCAACATTCCTTTCAGTCGCTTTCGTTCAACAGTGGAGCGTGTTTACCATTAAGCTCGGAAATTCTTCCGTCTGACGTACATTCAGTGTCTTCATCACGCTTTCAATGAAAAGTGAAGCTCGTCTACGCCCTTTACGAACAAAGCCGAGTGTTCGTACGTTTTGTTCATTCTTTTCCTTCCTTGCGACACACATTAGGGTAATCTGCAGATATATCAATGTCTGTGATACTGGTACCTTATGATAAAGTACAGATTATCTTAATGTAAATCAGTTTAAGTAGGTACTAGCTGTTGCACGTGACTTCGTACGCGTGACAATTGTTATAATGCCAATTTGGTTTGGATTTGAATTCTTTTCTGCCAATCCTCTAGCTAGAGTAAGTAGCGTAATAATATGTTTTTATGTATTGCACAACTTCTAAATGCTATTCACGTAAAAAAACAATTAAAATTATTCAGTAGTTTCTGTATTTTACCTTCATATGTAGCCTGTGTGTAAACCTATCTCTTACTAATAAATCCACCTGCTTACATATTTCATTTCTCTCTACTTAGCCCCTAGGATATGTAGCGTGATAATATATAGCCTATTTGAAGACCCGACCTATAGTTAATATCTGTGCAAAATTTGAACCAGTCTATTGAGTACTTTTCGAGATCCTTCCGGACAAAGCAAAGCAAACAGACAAAAAATTTTCTAACTACATTTTCGGCTTCGGTATCTTATGTAGACCACCCGGCGCAGTAGGTATAGGAACTGTAAAACTCTTCCATTTCGAAAACGAGAGCTCAGTAAACCCTTCTTTGGGAACCTCATCTGGTATTCAGTCAGACCAAACTATGGTAAGAAAATTAATAATCTATGGTAGAAGGAGTGTGAAGAGGCTCTTAGTTCTAGCGAGCTACTCTCAATACTCTTTTGGTTTTTTTTTTTATACCACTAAGGTGGCAGACAAGCATACGGCCCACTAGAAGGACCGGTGGTCACCGCAGCCTATGAACGTTTGCAACACCAGAGGTGCCACACTCGCGCTGCCGACCCTGTAAAAACCTTCTAAGACCCCTTTTGAAGAACCCCATACTGTAGGCGTTTGGGAAAACCGAGGCAGGGAGGTCATTCCACAACCTAAGCGTGCGCGGAAGAAAACACCTATCGGATCTAACCGTGCTGGAACGCACCGGACGCAGAGTGTGAGGATGAACTCCCTGTCTGTGGCGAGCGGTGCGATGATAGAACGTAGCCGTGGGCATCATATCAAACAATTCCTCAGAGCACATACCATTGTACACGCGGTAGAACACGCATAAGGAGGCAAAGTCTCTCCTGTCGCGAAGAGGTTCCACACCAGCTGTAAGTACAGGATCGTTGACAATTCTTACAGCTTGCCTTTGCACCGAGTCAAATGGACGAAGCTGATATTCAGGTGCTCCCGCCCAGAGGTGACAGCAGTACTCCATATGCGGCCGCACTTGCGACTTATAGAGAAGCAGTGTTTGCGCCGCAGTGAAGTACTGCCGCGCCCTGTTGAGCACACCTAGCTTTTTGGACGCCAGCTTAGCCTTGTCCTCCAAATGACTACGGAACTGAACGTCACTGGAGATGTCAACGCCAAGGATCCCTATACTTTTGGAGATGGAAAGAGATGTGCCCTGAAATTGCGGCGCTACAGTAATTGGGGTTTGCTTAGCGGTGAAAAAACACGCTTGTGTCTTGGAAGGGTTGAACTGGACAAGATTTTGTCCACCCCAATCGGACACTCTAGTAAGAGTAGCCTCGATTTCAGACACAAGCTGTTCACGATTTCCCTCCACTGTGTCCCGAGAGATACCGGGGCGGCCCGTGTAACAAGTGTCCCCCGTACTGTCGTCCGCATAACAATGAATGCCGTCAATAGACAACATGTCATTGATATGCAGCAGAAACAGAGTAGGGGACAACACTGAGCCTTGCGGTACTCCAGCGTTTATGGCCATGCAGTCTAAACAGCTGCCGTCAACGACGGCCCTGATGCTTCTACCGGCCAAGAAGCTGGACACCCATCCGCATAATCTCTCGGGTAGTCCACATGAGGGCAGTTTCGTAAGAAGACCACGGTGCCAGACCCGGTCAAAGGCTTTAGAGATGTCGAGGCTCACAGCTAGAGCCTCACCCTTACTCTCGATAGCCGCCGCCCATCGGTGTGTTAGGTACACAAGAAGATCGCCCGTCGAGCGACCGTGACGGAAACCGTACTGCCGGTCGCTGAGCAAGTCGTGTTCCTCAAGGTACCCCAGGAGCTGTGTATTAATTACACGCTCCATCACCTTGGATAAAAGGGAGGTGACGGCTATAGGCCTGTAATTGGCCGGGTCGGTTCTGTCACCCTTCTTGGGTACAGGATGTACATACGCGATCTTCCACGACGCCGGGACTTGTTGCATAGAATAGGAAAGTGTGAAAAGACGTGTAAGTACCGGACACAACTCTGGACCACAATGCTTAAGTACCACCGCGGGAATGCCGTCTGGCCCACTCGACTTATGAACGTCCAGAGATTGAAGCTCCCGCCGGACATTCCGCTGTGTAAATTTAACTTCCGGCATGGAAGTGCCACAACTCGGAATGCCCGGCGGTAAAGCACCCCCGTCGCTCATGGTCGAGTTAGAGGCAAAGAGATTACCCAAAAGGTCGGCTTTCTCCTTGGCACTCTGGGCCAAACTACCGTCGGGTTTAAGCAAGGGTGGTAATCCTGACCGACAGAAGTTTCCCTCGGCAGCTTTGGCAAGCGACCAAAATTCACGACTTCCTGAAGGGTAGCCTGATAGCCGTTCGCCAATTCTGCCGACGAAATCGAACTTGGCCTTGACAATTGCTCTTTTACTGGACCTCGAGGCGGCATTTAATTTGCGTTTCACCTCAGAGTTTTTTTGATCTGAATTTGCACGAGCCGTGGTCCAAGCTCTGTAGGCAGATTCTTTCTGTATTAGAGCTTCTCTGCAGAGCCAATTGAACCACGGTCGCTTTTGTGCACCTACAGGGATCCATCGGTTGGGAATGTAGCATTCCATACCCTCCAAGATCCCCTCAGCGACTGCTACAGCACAAGAATCCAGATCCTCTGAGGCAAAACAAAGCCGCCGCCACGGGTACGACGCATAGAACTCTCGCAGTCCATCCCAGTCTGCTGACTTGTAGTGCCACACATGTCGCCACTCCTTGGGCCGAGGTGGTTCAGGCCTTGCGAGAGGCACATGCGTCCGAACGACACAGTGGTCCGACGATCCTAGCGGAGCATCCACTGAAACGTTGTATCCGTCCGGACGCGTTGTCAGCAGAAGGTCCAGCAATGCACTATGCTCGTTCTCCTTGTCTGGTATCCTTGTATGGGATTTAACCAGCTGGGAGAACCCATAGGTCAAGGCAAATTCGTGAGCAGCTTTTCCCGCAAAGTCGGTGGTCCGGGAGCCCAACCAGTCAACATGATGACCGTTGAAATCTCCCAAAACCACTTTCTCAGCGGAGGGACACTGCTCAATCACCCTGTCAGTCGTGAGATCTGCGTCTCCGTCAAGAAAAAAAGGGTCGGCTTCGCAGTTTCAAGATGGTGGTGGACTACGTTGATGTTCGCGCGCATGCCTCTGATGTTGCAAAAGTCCACTTGAAGTGTGGACGCCGATGCCGCTGTGGATACCTTTTTATTTTTCTTTTTTGCAGCCATGGTTGTTTTTAAAAAAAGGGGAATTAAGAAGGTTAAGGGGGCGCCTGTGTGCCGCTGGCGCAGGAGACTAAGCGAGGCTCCAAATCACCAAAGGCAGACAAAGGTAATGCGGAAGATTGGCACGGCGTACGGAAGGGCCGCCGGTCCCCCCCCCCCCCCAATGCAGTGGCCGCGTCCACTCCGGTATCCTCCTCCGGCACGATCACAGCACCAGGGACTTTACACAGGCTGCTGGTTCAGCCTCCTGGGGCGGAGATTAAGTGATCCCCAGGTTCGGGTCCCGTACAGCCTGCGGGCGGTCAGCGGTCAACCGTTTCACCGGGTCTCCCTGACCGCCGTACCAATACTCCGCGCCTCTATCCGCCAATGGAGCCAGATAAGCCTCTGGTCTCACCGTCACCGGCACAAAGTCGCCCCAATGAGCTCTGGATCCCTGCTAACCGACGGAGAACATAACCCAACCGGAGTCAGGTTACTATTACCGCGGTCTTCTGCAGGGCGGAGGTACTGCCCCAGGCGGGCTGCTCAACGAACGGAGTACCGTTATGCCCTTCCTCCTTTTGGTCCCTAATAGTGGCCCTCAGTTCGTTAAATGTTATTATGGCTTTTTGTCGGGCGTGCGTCGTCATTCGGAAACTACTGGGATACGACGAATCAATAATCAAAATCAAATAACAGCTCCAAGTAACTATTAGGACAAAACATATCCCAGTATGTCCATCATGGAACTACGTAGTGGAGCTATTGGGATATGACGATTCTGGCGAGCTTAATACAGAAATTTGTTTCAAATAGCTCATCGCGTTCGGAACCTATCATAACAGTACATTATATAAAATAACGTACCTCTATGCCTAAGTACTAAGTTATATATGTAGGTAGGTACCTATATCTTACTTTGAGTTTACGTACGCAGGGCCGTATCACAAAATAATACTCAAGAAACCCTCAAGGTTAGCTCCCGCTTATAAAACAATGCTTAAAGATATCTTGAGCTTTGACAAACGTTCTAAAATATGACCAGCAGTGAACCAATATTTCAACCTTCATACACTGTTTGACATCAAGTAAAACACTTGCATTAACAATAGCTGGAATTAAATTGAGTCTGGCAGAGACTGTGGGAAATTTGTCCTTGAGTAAAGCATCCACCAACAATTCAAGGTATTCAAGGCTTGTAACTACAAATACCTTACGGAATAGTGTGGACATCACTTTAAGCTGCTGTGGAATTTCAACAAGTATATTTTGTAAACACAGTTTTACCGCAAGACATACGGAAAATTTGTTAGATAAAAATATCAACTCTGAGACCTCGTAGCACATTCGGGGCGCGCCGATTCGGATACAGACGACCTAATCAAGTTTACGGAAAAGTGCTAGATGCATACGGCCTAAGACCTGAACGTTGCGTGTTGTAGGGATCTTTGCAAGAAGCCTATGTATAGAGTAAGTAACATTTCTCCACTAGTAAGTCCAATAGTTACTTTTATAATATTTTAATATCTAGTACGGCTGTAGATATAAAATGATGATATATATTTCAACAGCGGAGAGTCAAAACCTGTGCGTGTCTATTTAAACACGACAGTAGGCTGAGCACCTATTGCGTAGAACGAAACAAGTAGTGAAATGTGGGAGTATAGCAACTAATACCGCTAATACTTAGTACTCGTAAGTATGCCTCAACCTCGGCGACAGACGAATGCAAGTAAGTAGGTACAAGCTGTGACCGTTCTGTATGATACTATAAAACTTTGCTATTACGTGTTCTTAACATTGAGTAGTTTAGGAATCCCATACACGTACTTTGTCACCATATCGCAAACACTTCACTGAGCAATAAAAGAGTTTGATCGAAAAACTTTTCCCACTTCACTATTTATGGGCAACACGAATATTTTATGGGATGATTTTTCCATAACGATATTTTGTTACAAGCTTTAGTAGGTTCAAACTGTTTTTTTTTCTCCTATAGGGGGAGAAACCTTCCCTGTTCGCCCGTGGTCCACCTACATAGTTCACCTGGTTGTACCACGGGTAATTTATTTTCCCCGTGGTCCACCGCAGTAATGGTCACCGTAGTTTATGGACAACTAAAACTTGAAGAGTTTTAACTAAATGATCGATTACGGACATACTCTATTTTCAACATTTCTATTTCCATCAATTCTTAGCAAAACCTTTTACAAACCTTTTTTTTTAGTTCCGACTCAATCTTTATAATGTAATATTATGATCTTTTAATTCTCAGATCTGAAAATTGCTATAGCTCCTTATGTTTAAATAAATCCTGCAATGAATGGGTGTATAAGGGTGAAACATACAAATGACTTCTACACACAAATTATAATGAGGGTAGTTTAACACGGTTTTGTGGTTAGATTTATTTGAATGGTTTTACACGACAACCGCTATTCATGTATTGTCAAGTATATAACGCTTTGCTAATGTAATCAGAGTAATGGTAGAGATAAGTGCTTTCCTCCACCGAACTACGTACTCCGTTACAGTTAATTTATGTCGACAACGTGCAACGTGAGGAAACTGTTTACCACCCCTGCTTATATGTGTTCTATGTGGCTAATAACTACAATTTTTGTAGAGTTCCATACAAAAAGCCTAATACCGGACAATACAACTGAAGCTTCAGCGTCCGTCTGTACGTCACCAGGCTGTATCTCATACATCGTGATAGCTAGGCAGTTGAAATTCTTACAGATGATGTATATATGATCTGTTCCTGTGATTAGATTTCGTGCTTGAATGATTTAAAACGACAAACGCCATTCAAGCATTTAACGCTTTATTAATATAATCAGCATAAATCATTTAGGTGAATAACGTAGAGCTTTCAGAAACTGCTTACCACCTCTGCTGCCTACGTGTTCTATGTAGGTTAATCATTACAAGTTTTTAAAATTAAACTTGGTTTGTATCATTTAGGAATATTGCATGGTTTTAATTTGAACCGGGGTAAATCACAAAACAAATAATTGTACCTCGTAGCTCAGTAGATACACTAATGATCTGAATAAAATACAAGCATCTTAATCTCTAAGTATGTAGGTAGTATAATACCACTGTGACTATTCATTCGTAGAGGATTTAGACTCAGCATTCGGAATTCTAAATGAAACGTAAATATTTAGCTTTGAAAATGTTTTACAGCAATATTTTGTTTCTTAGAATTTTTTTATCACATTTTCGTGCTCACAGAAAATTTCATTTATTTTTTGCCCGGGGTCATAATTCCAAGCTTTGGTCACACTCTTGGTAGGTAGTTTTGAAAACTGTTGTTCTTTTTCCTTCCCTACTACATACAAAGATTTTTTTTAAATCGTTCATTACAAACAAACAAATCATTGCCCCATATAATACGAGTAGGTATAATAGATTCAAGAGAGACCTATATTAACTGGAAAAGGGAAAAACTGTGTCAAGTGACGTACAATCGTAAAGGAGGTCAGGAGCTGCCTACTACTTACTTCCTGAAACAGTAAACCTGTGGTACAAACTTGCTAACACGTACTTAGTCTAGATAGATACAATTAATTTCAGTATAAGATACTGAAAAGGCCCTACATACATTTTAAAACTTTTATTCCATATTCATGTAAATATTAATTGGTGGAAAATCATCAATCAATATCTACATATAATAAAATCGTAACAGGTCGCTGTCTGTACATGGAAGATAAATAAGAAAAAATATTCGAAGGTGGCTTATGAACGCAATAGAACCCAAAACAAGGATTTTTAGAATATTTGTCTGTTTGTCTGTACGTTTGTGCACGCTAATCTCAGTAACCGCTTAACGGATTGCAATGCCGTTTTTTTTATTGTGTTGAGGTTTGCTCCACTTAACACTTAGCGTTTATTTAATGTCAATCGGTTAATAAATAAAAAAAGACGTGTGGCACTCGGGGACTGCCGCGGTAAAGCTATTACATAGCATTTTTTACCAACTATGCTAGTATAATTATTTCTATATAAGAATACTAGCTGATGCCCGAAGCTTCGCCCGCGTAAAATTTGTTACCGCGGGAAGTTATTCCCGGGATAAAAGGTAGCCTATATGTTATTCCAGACTATAATGTATCTCTGTACCAAATTTCAGCTCGATCCGTTCAGTGGTTTGAGCGTGAAAGAGTAACAAACATCCACACTCACAAACTTTCGCATTTATAATATTAGTAAGAAGTAAGATTTTAAGGCCTATGTTCAACAAAGTAAAGTACCAAGTACCTACTTGACTGTGGACATTTGGGCTTTTGGACTTTTGGCCTATTGGCCTTTTGGACTTTTGGACTTTTGGACTTTTGGACTTTTGGACTTTTGGACTTTTGGACTTTTGGACTTTTGGACTTTTGGACTTTTGGACTTTTGGCCTTTTGGACTTTTGGACTTTTGGACTTTTGGACTTTTGGACTTTTGAAGACCCAATAGTCCCAAAAGTCCCAAAAGTCCCAAAAGTCCCAAAAGTTCCAAAAGTCCCAAAAGTCCCAAAAGTCCCAAAAGTCCCAGAAGTCCCAAAGGTCCCAAAAGTCCAAAAGTCCAAAAGTCCAAAAGTTCAAAAGTCCAAAAGTCCAAAAGTCCAAAAGGCCAATAGGCCAAAAGTCCAAAAGCCCAAATGTCCACAGTCAAGTAGGTACTTGGTACTTTACTTTGTTGAACATAGGCCTTAAAATCTTACTTCTTACTAATACACTCGAGAGCAATGAATCCGGGTCACTTAAAGAATCCTAAAAATCTCGGAAACTAAAAATGCTAGGTTAATGCAATAAATTGTATTTAATAGACAATGTAATACTCCTTAAATGAAGGTATTAAAACTTCTTAGTTATTGTAAAGTTATATCATAAAAAAATCAAATTTGAAAAAGGGCCACTTTCGAAGATGGAACTACGAAATTACAGCATTTGGTGTTGCTTTTGTTTGTAATCTGTCATTTATGTGGGTACATAAACCATGTTGATAGTGCTCTATATTCATTAATCAAGCTGAAATTATGTCGCTTACGCCTGAAGAATGCACCAGAATACTTACAATGCTGGAAACCGGCCGGAGTCAGCGCGATACAGCCAGGACTGTCGGTGTGTCGCTGTCAACAGTACAAAGAGTTCTCCGACGTTACGAAGAAACTGGTTCTAACCTACGCAGACCAGGAACGGGCAGAACCAGGTGTACCACAGCACGAGAAGACCGATACTTGGTGAACACCATGCTTCGAAATCGCTTTCTCACAGGAACTGAACTCACCAATCAGTTTCGACGCCTCGGAGGAAGTAACCCAAGTGCATGGACAGTAAGACGTCGGCTTGCTGAATCTAACTTAAAACCCCTTAGACCTGCAAACGGCCCTAAACTGGAGCGTGGGCATCGTATTTCGAGACTAAGGTATGCCCAGAGCCACGTAAATTGGAGTATTGAAGATTGGTCAAAAGTTATGTTCTCCGACGAATCAAAATTTATGCTCTACAAGCACGATGGAAGACACAGAGTGTATCGAAGACCAGGGGAAAGATTCAAGCAAGCATGCATCGAAGAAAAAGTAGCCTACGGTGGTGGGTCTGTACTTGTGTGGGCCGGAATTTCTTCTGAAAGTCGCACAGAGCTGGTGATCATAGAAAACGGCTCTTTAACTAGCGTAAGATATGTGGAAGAAATCCTCAATGATCACGTTGGTCCATTTATGGTCAATTTAGGTGAGGATGCTATATTTATGCATGACAATGCCCGACCTCATACAGGTAGGATTGTGAATGACTACCTTCAAGAGATGAACATTACTCGTATGGAGTGGCCAGCGCGCAGCCCGGATATCAACCCGATCGAGCATGCTTGGGACGAGCTAGGCAGATGCGTAAAACAACGAAACCCTCCCCCAATCACGCTTCGTGAGCTCAAAATTGCTCTCACAGAGGAATGGGAGAATATTCCCCAAAATCGTATAAGGAACTTGGTGTACAGCATGCCAAACCGCGTAAACGCAGTAATGGAAGCACGAGGAGGCAATACGAAGTATTAAAATTCAAGAAAATCGTAATAAAGTTCAAAAATTTCATGTTTCCTATTTTTGTTTTAAGGAGAGATCAGCAGTTTTTTCTTTATGTAATTTTGTGTTAATAAAATGTATGGTGACTCATATTTTTTTTACTTTCATTTAAGGAGTATTACATTGTCTATTAAATACAATTTATTGCATTAACCTATCATTTTTAGTTTCCGAGATTTTTAACATTCTTTAAGTGACCCGGATTCATTGCTCTCGAGTGTATTATAAATGCGAAAGTTTGTGAGTGTGGATGTTTGTTACTCTTTCACGCTCAAACCACTGAACGGATCGAGCTGAAATTTGGTACAGAGATACATTACAGTCTGGAATAACATATAGGCTACGTTTTATCCCGGGAATAACTTCCCGCGGTAACAAATTTTACGCGGGCGAAGCTTCGGGCATCAGCTAGTATTCTTATATAGAAATAATTATACTAGCATAGTTGGTAAAAAATGCTATGTAATAGCTTTACCGCGGCAGTCCCCGAGTGCCACACGTCTTTTTTTATTTATTAACCGATTGACATTAAATAAACGCTAAGTGTTAAGTGGAGCAAACCTCAACACAATAAAAAAAACGGCATTGCAATCCGTTAAGCGGTTACTGAGATTAGCGTGCACAAACGTACAGACAAACAGACAAATATTCTAAAAATCCTTGTTTTGGGTTCTATTGCGTTCATAAAGCCACCTTCGAATATTTTTTCTTATTTATCTTCCATGTACAGACAGCGACCTGTTACGATTTTATTATATGTAGATATTGATTGATGATTTTCCACCAATTAATATTTACATGAATATGGAATAAAAGTTTTAAAATGTATGTAGGGCCTTTTCAGTATCTTATACTGAAATTAATTGTATCTATCTAGACTAAGTACGTGTTAGCAAGTTTGTACCACAGGTTTACTGTTTCAGGAAGTAAGTAGTAGGCAGCTCCTGACCTCCTTTACGATTGTACGTCACTTGACACAGTTTTTCCCTTTTCCAGTTAATATAGGTCTCTCTTGAATCTATTATACCTACTCGTATTATATGGGGCAATGATTTGTTTGTTTGTAATGAACGATTTAAAAAAAATCTTTGTATGTAGTAGGGAAGGAAAAAGAACAACAGTTTTCAAAACTACCTACCAAGAGTGTGACCAAAGCTTGGAATTATGACCCCGGGCAAAAAATAAATGAAATTTTCTGTGAGCACGAAAATGTGATAAAAAAATTCTAAGAAACAAAATATTGCTGTAAAACATTTTCAAAGCTAAATATTTACGTTTCATTTAGAATTCCGAATGCTGAGTCTAAATCCTCTACGAATGAATAGTCACAGTGGTATTATACTACCTACATACTTAGAGATTAAGATGCTTGTATTTTATTCAGATCATTAGTGTATCTACTGAGCTACGAAGTACAATTATTTGTTTTGTGATTTACCCCGGTTCAAATTAAAACCATGCAATATTCCTAAATGATACAAACCAAGTTTAATTTTAAAAACTTGTAATGATTAACCTACATAGAACACGTAGGCAGCAGAGGTGGTAAGCAGTTTCTGAAAGCTCTACGTTATTCACCTAAATGATTTATGCTGATTATATTAATAAAGCGTTAAATGCTTGAATGGCGTTTGTCGTTTTAAATCATTCAAGCACGAAATCTAATCACAGGAACAGATCATATATACATCATCTGTAAGAATTTCAACTGCCTAGCTATCACGATGTATGAGATACAGCCTGGTGACGTACAGACGGACGCTGAAGCTTCAGTTGTATTGTCCGGTATTAGGCTTTTTGTATGGAACTCTACAAAAATTGTAGTTATTAGCCACATAGAACACATATAAGCAGGGGTGGTAAACAGTTTCCTCACGTTGCACGTTGTCGACATAAATTAACTGTAACGGAGTACGTAGTTCGGTGGAGGAAAGCACTTATCTCTACCATTACTCTGATTACATTAGCAAAGCGTTATATACTTGACAATACATGAATAGCGGTTGTCGTGTAAAACCATTCAAATAAATCTAACCACAAAACCGTGTTAAACTACCCTCATTATAATTTGTGTGTAGAAGTCATTTGTATGTTTCACCCTTATACACCCATTCATTGCAGGATTTATTTAAACATAAGGAGCTATAGCAATTTTCAGATCTGAGAATTAAAAGATCATAATATTACATTATAAAGATTGAGTCGGAACTAAAAAAAAAGGTTTGTAAAAGGTTTTGCTAAGAATTGATGGAAATAGAAATGTTGAAAATAGAGTATGTCCGTAATCGATCATTTAATTAAAACTCTTCAAGTTTTAGTTGTCCATAAACTACGGTGACCATTACTGCGGTGGACCACGGGGAAAATAAATTACCCGTGGTACAACCAGGTGAACTATGTAGGTGGACCACGGGCGAACAGGGAAGGTTTCTCCCCCTATAGGAGAAAAAAAAACAGTTTGAACCTACTAAAGCTTGTAACAAAATATCGTTATGGAAAAATCATCCCATAAAAAGTCCCAGAAGTCCCAAAAGTCCCAAAAGTCCAAAAGTCCAAAAGTCCAAAAGTCCAAAAGTTCAAAAGCCCAAAAGTCCAAAAGTCTAAAAGTGCAAAAGTCCAAAAAAACAAATTCCAAAAGTCCAAAAGTCCAAAAGCCCAAAAGGCCAAAAGTCCAAAAGTCCAAAAGTACAAAAGTCCAAAAGTCCAAAAGGCCAAAAGTCCAAAAGTCCCAAGGGCCAAAGTACAAAAGGCCAAAATTCCACTCCACCTAACCTCACCCCACCCCACCTCACACCAATTCACCTCACCACACCCCACTTCACTTCACCCCACCCTACAGACCTCAGCCCACCCCACTTATAGGTACACGTTATGCAAACGCTCACGTGTACACGTAGGTATATGAAGTGCGAGATACACGAACGTGGCCGAGCGTGGCCGAAGGTAGCCGAGAGTGTGATTTATTTTCGTGACACAATTTCTGGATTCGGTCTCCACGCAAGGCCCGCGATAGAAGCTATGCAATAGCTTAATAGGTATTTGTTTTAGAACTTTTTAAGAAGAACAATTATTTTGTAATAAATTATTTTTATGTAACTTCAACCATTTACGCAGAGGCGCAACGGATACTCTCATAACAATGAAATGTATTTTCGTTTTCGAAACATTCCTCATTGCTGCACCGCTCCTATTAATCTTAGCATTATGTTATGTAGCCTATAGCCACTATCAATAAATGTACCTACTTACTATCGAACAGTTTTTGAAACCCTACCAGTAGTTTCAGTAAGGCTTGCCTTGGTATGATGTGATCATGGTCTCTTTGCAGCGTGTGCCCAATCCAGCGCAGCAGCTACACTTCCGACGTTTGATCTATTGGTGGATAGTGGTCTCACTGCAGCGTTCCAATAGTCTTACGTTCGTGATGTTCTCGGGCCCGTATGTACCGAGGATTCATTGGAGGCAGCGTTTGACGAAGACTTATAGCTGGTAGCTGGTGCGAAATGTCTTTAGTGACCTTCCATGTCTCGCATCCGTATAGCAGTTAGCAGTACAGTTTTAACGTTTACTTTGTTTTGAGTTTCACTCTTCGTGTCCATTTTCGCAACTGCCTACGGGGCGCAGCTGTGTAAAGGTTGTTCTGGCCTTGGCGAGACTCAAAATGATGTAGGGTACTCTTCTATCCCATCAGTTTCTGACACGACACTCCCGAGGTACGTGAATTAGTGCCTCCACCACATCTCTTGATTTAAATTTCAGTCCAGCCATTCGCTGCCTCATCCTGCTCGTTGTCCTGCACGTTGTCCTGCAGACATGCATGACAGCGTGTGTGTGCCTCAGCAGGCACAGGACATCGGCATCATTTAAATCCTCCAGGATATCAGTATAGGCCCCATTCTATGCCGCGCCGATTGTTCTTTGCGGTATTCAGCATTATACCATCTATTTTCTATGGATGGTTGTTATCTATCCTGTTATCTTCATAACGATCCTCTAAGGTAGGTACAGTATGTATTTTCAAAAGAGTTTGTGAACTCTATTTTTAATTTCTTTTTCAGAATATTGATGACATTTGATTGATGTCATTTTATACACGTACGTCTACTACATTGATACATGTAATAAAATTCTAACACGCCGGTGTTTGTATGTAAATTGTTTATACTGAGGAAAATTGTATACTGAGGAATAGCTTAAACCATTAAGCTCTATTTCGATTAAGCAAACAGGGCAGATTCACACGCTACTTGATGAGTATGATTAATAAATACCTCTAATTTCATAGACCTTGTGTGACGTAAACAAAGTTGCGAGGGTCAGCTAGTTAAAAGATAAAACAATAGGTTTCTTCTTATCTACTTAAAAACTATTTTTACAATCTTTGAAATATGCATGTATGGTATTGTTGTGACTTTTATGACACGTTTAAAGTACATAGGTATGGGATAGATGGCACTCGCGGCTACGTCAGCGTGAAATTTTCTTCCCGCTTCCCATGGGAACGTACTCCCGGGTTTGGTTATCTTTATAGCAGTATTATATATAAATTAACAAAACAAAAAATATATATAGAGTACTCACTCATTTTCTTTCACTATTTTTCGTGACTTTCTTCATTAATAAATGCACTTTGTTTATTCATATTTAAAACACTTTTTACACAAATTATACGAGTACAGTTCACTGTTGTACATAGATGATGAATACCTATACCAAAGAGAATACAATACTTGACCTATACACCTAGTCGAATTTTTATTTAAACAAAGTAAATTGACAGCACCCAATGTAATTGACAGCATCGAAATTGTCATTTCACATTAAGAACTCTAAATTCGACCAGTACTCTTAATTCAACTTTGGTCGAGTGGTTAAGACGCGGATCGGTACGCAGAAGGCGCAAGATCGATTCTGGGTACAAGCATCAATTTTTGGATTATTTGACATAATATATAACGACTGCAGAGTTCATAATTGACGTAAACAAAAAAATTATGAAGTGCGAGACGAGATACACGAACGTGGCCGAAGGTAGCCGAGAGTGTGATTCGTTTTCGTGACACAATTTCTGGATTCGGTCTCCACGCAAGGCCCGCGATAGAAGCTATGCAATAGCTTAAAAAGTTATAACACTTTTAAGAATCAGATATTTTGAAAATTATAATTATAGGGGTTTCTTTGGATGTGAATGTAAATCTAAACTGGCGTGTTGGAGGCGTCGAAGGCGTGGACTGAATTGTTTTAAAATAGACTTAATCGTTAAGCTCTTTTATGATTAAGCAAACAGGGCAGTTTCACACGCTGCTTGATGAGTCTGATGAAGATATACCTCTCCTTTCATACACTTTATGTGACGTAAACGAAGATGCGGTTTCAGCTAGTAAAGCATATTTTCAATTCCATTTTTAGTGATTGTATACAGAAAACTGAGTTAGCGGGTCTAAAGGTATTCAAAATGATGCTCAAAATTCAAGCAAACGATAGAGGTAACTTTAGCCCTAGATATAAAACTACACTCAAGCAACACTTGTTTTTTGAGGAACGCACTAGTAGTAAAATTATTACCTACCTATTTATTATATTTTACTCTTATGAGGACAGGGTATATTTAATGGATATGGAGAATGTGGGTACTTCTGGATGCGGCGACTATATACTTACATAATTATCTTTAATTAAGATCTCAAATGTATTAAACTGTAATCAACAATTATAAATATATTGCCTACTTTTCATATTACTAGAAACCGTTGGAAAATATCATTATTGCACTTCTTCTCTACATAAACTTCAACCTAGTCAATTGTCTTAAATAAGAGCATTTTTTTTTTACTTCATGTATTAGGTAAGTACGTATTATATTATACTTAGCTTATTTAATATCACTCCATAAAATTATCATGCCTATCAATTATGCTTTAGGTACATAATGTCCCTACTCACACAAGTTTGCATAACTTCATACATCAGATAGCCAGCCCTCACGTAGGTACAACTTGGCAATGTTGACCCATTTCGCTATTATTGGAATTGGACCCCTAACCGTGGGCTACACCTGTCAATAAATATTTGCATCTTTAAAGGAAGCAACGTGTTTGTTTATTCACTGAACTTTTCCCTGCTGAATTCTGTCAAATGCTGGTATTCTGATGAAGGTTTTGTATTTCAATAAGAATTATAGTTTATCTCTTATTAAACTTGACTCACTAATCTATCAATACACAAGTATTCAACCATTATCCGGACGTGGCTTGGAGTTAAAATGCATAGATACATAATTATGTATACTGGGAGCGAAGGATCAAGAGTCATGAGAGGCCAGAGAAGCCAAAAGGCACTATTTTGAAGAAAACCTGCAAACTTCTATAATTCGATCGAAAATTTCAACAATCAGGACATGTTAACATATACCATCTCGTCAGTCCGTACATTAAGTACACAATCACAATATCTGCAGTCCAAGTATCCAGTCAGTCCACCGCCACAACACACGGTCCAGCCCTTCTCTGCGACTATTTCCAGATCATCGCTCGGTCCATCTGGCGGAAGGTCGTCCTACCCAATGTTTACCTAGTAAATAGAAAACCAAAAACTAATTCAAGGTGGTTTCATTCCGCAAGGTATTTTTCAGGAGCCCGTAATCTGTAACTTTCGTCTAAAGTTCTGTAATCTCCGAGTACTGAAACCCAATTTCACATTTACATAAACCTATATTCATATCCCCAACCCAACTTTACTAAAGTATTCCGCGAAGTCGTCTAAGAGATATGATGAAATGTTGTGTTCAGTAATTGAACCGCAACGATTTTCCGTTTTGGTACATCATAACTTTGACTTCACAATCAGTCGAGAAAAAGTTGTGATGTACAACAGATAATTTCCCCCCGGACTAACAACTTATTACTCAATGCGGAACGGAGTAAAGGAATGGTTTTGTTGATCATTCTTTGTACGAAGGGACAGTGGTGGCTAAACTAGTTTTAAAGATCTAGTTTTTGAAATATCTTGCAAAGTCTTTTGAGCAAGGAACTGTTTACGTTAATCCAATTTAATTGTCAGTGACTTTAAGCCTTGAAGCAGGGAAATTAAAAAAAAATTGTGGCCATTCTCACACAACATCGTCTAGCCCAAATTAAGCTAATATAAGCTTATGATATTATTTAATTATGCTTTTACTATTTCTAATTTTACTGCAAAATTTTTACGATACTCATATGTCATAAAAATTTAACATTAACTAAGGCTCTTAATAACAATTATCATGCCGTAACTCTGTAAATGGCCTATAGAAATACCCTCGAGTACATATACCTACTACCACAGATAATAATTATATTCAAACTACTACTAAAGTACCTACAACAAACCATTAAAGTTCTTGATGCCTAGAACAAAAGAAAGGTAGGTAACTTACACAAATTGTTAAAGTTCCGATTTGCAAGTTGAAATTGTTTTGTAGGCGCTACCAAGTTGAAAATAACTAGGAATCTACTAAATAATTGATTTACTTTTGCGAGTTTGCGAGAACGAACTTTTTTTAAATACACATCACCATCTGATCTCGAAGTAAGCTAGGATTAGCCTGCTTGTGTTACGGGTACCGCTGCGTGATGTAATTCTGTAAGCTGACATGAAATTTTAAAACTTTCAATGTTAGTAGAAGTCTGAATAACAATATTATCATGACTTTAAACTCACATAAAAAAATGCAATGTATTAGTTGTTAATGTCATCAATCGATGATTATCTTCATTTCATTTCATATTATGACATTTTCGATTCTCAATAATTGGTGAAAGCAATTTCAGTTATATTGAATAGTATAACAACACTTTTAGCGTAGCATAGTAACTCAAAATACTCAGGAAAATGGATGGTTTGATCCTAAACAATTTTATTCTTATTTATTTATTTTTATTTCCAGCAATAAGCGTCACTCAAAAGCAAAGAAGAAGCGAGGCAAGTAATAATTGTTGCTACATAAATATGCCCAAAAAGATCTCAAATAACAGATATTTTTATTTTTTACCTCATCTTGCATCTTCAGCGTTGCTACGTCTCCAATTTACAAAATTAAACAATATCTGGCGATCATTTCATAATGTTCACATTTTCACATCGATTTCACAGATTTCCAAGAATAAAAATTATTCTGAAGTCTTCTAAATTTTCCGATAACTTTATTATTTGGCATCACACGTAGTTCAAACCGCAGGAAATACAACCGTGCCAACTCGCTCCTGTTCTATTGCAAACGTGAGATGCATTCACAGATGCTTCGTTCGAGGTTGGATTTATTCTGCAGTTGAAGTGGAATTTCATTTCACACGCACGGATTAAGAGAACAATATTCTGCATTTCTAGTATAGAGTCTTCGCCGTCGTCACGTGGATGTATTCCATGAACGGTGATAGCTAGAGAGCTGAAGAGGGGCTCTTATAAAATATCGGTATTTTTTTGCCGGATTTTAGTACACTTCGACTCTGAAATCTGGCAAAAAGCCCCGTGCGCGAGTCCGACTCAAACTTGAGCGAATTTTCCGTTACTTATGCGTTCTGATCCTGCATTCCTCATATTTCTCTGAAACGATATCTATTGAGGATACTGTTACCGGTTTGTAAAGACTGCAACGGAATGTTTGAACAAGATTTTCGAGCGATAAGTCCATTGTAAAATGCCACTAAAGCAGGGCTTTGAATATCGTTAAAAATTTGGTATCGTTACCTTCGCCGTAGGAAGATAACGTTATAAGGAATGGTAACGATATACGTGGTAACGATAGTTGGGTGGTTTTTTACCGGTACTTTGACTTACCGATGATTTATCGGTAAAAAGTATCGTTACTTTAATCCTGGACTTGATAGCGTTACCAAATGCATCCTATAATTATCGTTAAATACCGGTATTTTTCTTTCATCTCTTTCTTTCGTTTTCTTACGAGATATTTTAAGATTGACACGATATACAATAGGATTGGACACGATATACAATAGGATTCAGAGATGGTTTTAGGCTACTTTATACACTTTTATCAAAACAGAAATAAGAACAAAAGTGATTTTACCAATAGATGGTGCTAGTCGTTTGTTTTTAAATTATATTCTGCCAGCTTCAGAACAAAATATTATAAACAACCTATTTGGAAGGTACCTACCAGATTGCTGTTTTTTAAGAGAAGTTTGATTGCGGCCTCCTTGCATTCAGAATAATAAAAGAGAGTACTTACCTAATAAAGCGGTCAGATATGTTTTGCATGTTATTTTTGAAGTTAGAGTTTTGGCGCGTGTATAATTTGTAGCAATCATATTGAATCAAATATTTCACATGCATTCGATAGATGTCACTATGCACTATTTGTGAAACGCAGTATGGTTTTGTTACGTGTGTGGTTTCATATTATGTATGTTTATAAAATAAATTGTCTTCGGCCAAGCTGTGGTTTGATTATACATTGGTCCTTCGAGCCGGATACCAGTGATCAAGGAAGCAAAATGTAGCAGCAAAACAAAAATAAGCGGCATCTAGTGGTGAAGTACCAGATAAGTACAGTGCATAATATGTGATAAAGTGTGAAGACAAAACTGTGAGTACTCTTGTGTTCGTTATTAGAATTTGATCGGTTCTTCGGACTTGAAATATTAGATTCAATATGATTGCTACAAATTATACAGCGCGTTAGGGAAATATTATTAGAGTGAATTTATTTTTTGAAGCGTGCGCACGATGTTTTAAAAAACTGAACATTGATCACAGAATAGTTTTTTTTTTTCAAGTGTAGCTTCGATTGATTTGGATGTTAATTAGATTTTCAGAAAGATTTATAATTTTGGTTACGGCTCAACATTCCACTTTCTTGAAACGTACCCATCCTTTGGTTCGTTACTCATTTCTCATAGGTACATGAAACCACCATAAAAAAGTCACAGCAAAGCATGGCAGGGAACCGCTAGTCTATATAATATAAAAGAAAGTCGTGTTAGTTAACCAGGAGACGGACTTAATATACTTTTTATCCCGTTTCAGCGCGCTATTTTTATGCGTTATTTGGTCACTCAGAGTAAATGCGACGGGAACGGGGGATTTACTCTCTCATATGTGACGCAAACGAAGTTGCGCGGTCAGCTAGTATTATCATAAAACAGTGTCTAATAACTTTATATTTTTTATCGGCAGATAATGACGAGAATGATTATTATTCTCAATCCATTTTGAACCCCAAAAAACCCGCTGGCGTACAGCGACCGGCAAACTTAGCGCGAACAGGTAGTAGCGTAGCGAGCGTGCGATGTTGCCGTTCCGCTGCACGCCCCCCGGCGCCCGCGCCGCGGCAGTTCGCGGTTCACCTGCACGGATTGGCAACAACGCAAGTAACGATAAAAGTATCGATACTTATAGCGGTAAATTATTAACATTATTTTTACCGGAATTGCACTAAATTACCGATACTCATATAGGTACCGCAAAAAAATTATCTTTATGAAAATATCGTTACTTACCGATACCTACAGTGTGAATTTGGTAACGTTAACAAGCCCTGCACTAAAGCAAACAAGTCAGTTTCATACGGGCCTGATGAATAAACACCCCTCTCTCTTTCTCGCACTCACTCTTATACCCACATAGGTATAAAGTTGCGCTAAGGTCAGCTAGTAAGACATTATTGTAGTAATACTTTATTATTATTGTAATCACTAAAAGCCAACAATAATATCTTCATCGCAGGCTTTTTACAATTAATGTACTGATTGTATTTTGTATGTGTGAGTAATTTATTCTATTTAAGAAAAATATTAACAACATTAACATTGCCTATCTGTTAACTTATGCAGAAAAGCGAATACTTCTAATGAGTGTGAAGAATATCGGATTGCAAGTTCGACCCTGAAAAATATTAGCTCCCACTGAACAAGGGATAAAATTGGTAGATAATATTAAGTTTCCCGTAGATTTCTCTCTCAGTGTTCTGTAAACAATCACCTTGTTAAGCTTCTTACGTAATCTTTTAGTTCGTGACCGGAAACCGTGACGTCATCATTCCATTTTGCGAGTCTTTAGGTCCCGTTTACCTGCAGCATGGCAATATGTAAGAACAACAGCCGCATTGGCGTCTTGAAAATTTTCATCAGTGACAAATTCAGCTATGGGCTATCCTTTTCCATTTCAACAAGACAATAGGGTCAGCAACGTGAGTATTACACCTCTGGTAGACAGTATGCTATCTAGCACCTCTGCTGAAAATAATTGCCCAGTTCAGCTCATGGCTCATTTAATTTAAAAAACCGGACTAGTGCGAGTCGGACTCACCCACCAAGGGTTCCATAAATTCGTACCTTCAACCGCCTGTCCACCCGTCTGTCCTTTGGTCCGTTTGTCAAGACTTTTTAACTCGTGAACGCGTGAAGGTATCGAGTTGAAATTAATACCATATACTAAGGTCTATAATTTCTTGAAGCTGTAAAAAAATTAAAACGTTAAGGCAGAAAAAAAAACGTCCGCTTATGTCTATAGGACAACCAAGTAATCCTATAAGGGTTCCATTTTTCCTTTGAGGTACGGAACCCTAAAAAGATCTTTTCCTACCTACCTACTAGATGTTGAGTTATACAACACGTAAGCGTCCTTCTTTAGCCTGGTTTCCATCGAGGGCTGAACAGGCCCATTAATGAATTCGTTGAACTCGCTACAGTGAACTAAAATTAATACTTTTTTTCACCAATGGCTGGGTGGAAATGCTAATTTGTCATCTCTTATTTTAAGAGCTCTTAACTTACAAAAGTAGGCAATTCGTGCTCCCCTCACCCCGGACGCAAGTTACACCGCACAGTGCCGGCGGCAGCGGCGGTGAACTCTCATATCATGCCACAGTTTAGAAATATACAGTTTGCTAACTTTCAAAATGAAATAAAGGATTGTCTCATTTTCATTTTTAAACTCTTTATTGGAGAAAAACAAAACTCATTTCATTAGAAATGAGCCTCACCATCTCCCGCTTATCTCTGTTGCGGTGAAAACCGGCATTTACTTTTTCTTTTAGATGGATATAGATGAATTCGGGTTACACCAACATCGGAGACTGTGGAAAAATACCCCTTATTTGCAATCTCTCACTCAAAGCTCGATAGGCGTATCATTTGAAGATCGCCACCAATGAAAGGGGGACATGAAATCAACCGTAGAATGAACTTAGGATTTAATAGTACCTATTAAAAAAGTTATAACTATTTAAGTGTTAATTTTAAGTTTGAAGCTCGGTGTGTCTGTAGTTACTCACATCATAAAACCACTTTGTACCAACACCTCTATCTTCTACGTCAGCCATTTTACGACCTGTAAAGATTTGTAGCAATATTCAGGTGTTAAATGTGTGTAAGTAGATCTGAGTCGTACTGTTTGCATGGACAGTATTTACATATTATCTACTTTGACTGCCTCGCTGGTCTAGAGGTCGAAATGTGCGACTGCGGATCACGAGGTCGTGGGTTCGATTCCCGCTGGAGACAACAATTTGTGTGACCCATATATGTCTCAAGAGTCTGGGTGTTTCTATGTATGATAAGTATGTATTTAAAACTATGTATATAAGTATTAATATCCGTGATCTGATACCCATAACACAAGCAGGTTATTCATAGCTTACTTTCGGATCAGATAGCGTTGTGTGAAATGTCCGTGAATATTTATTTATTATCTACCATTTTTATTTGTTAAAACTCCACAAATAACATCATTTCAGCGGTGAGATGGCATGTCGGAACTCGAATTAGAATTATCTCGATCGTTAAATGGACACCTCTTAATTCTGACATAAAAAGTTTCCCTCGTTTTTTCTACATCACAGATTACGAGTCGAGTAATGCCGTGTTTATTGAGGAATGACGTAGGTTTGCACCTAAAAGCCTCAATCAGAATTTATAAGTCCATAAGTCATTTTAAATTAATATTCATAACGCACTTGACACTCCTTAAGAGGAAGCTATCAATATCAATACATATAATAAAATCGTAACTGTCTGTTTGTCTGTACGTTTGTGCACGCTAATCTCAGCAATCGCTAAACTGATTGCAATGCGGTTTTCTTTATTGTGTTACGGTTTGCTCCACTTAACATTGATATAACTTTTTTATTCATAAATAAAAAAGTTATATCAATCTAAAGAATCACATATAAAATGCAGCGTACGAAGTCGCAGGCAACAGCTAGTCCTTCATAAATTTAAACTCTCATCTTCTCATCTCAGGAATGATTGGTTTGATTACAAACATTCTTGAACAGTTAGAAGTTAGTTAGACAAATTATTTAGGAAGGTATATTATAACATTACGCTAAGACGAACAGGACGACAGGAGCAGCAATGAAAAATGCTTCAAAAACTGCTAAAATCATTCTTTTTAAGAGCTGTACACGCGACGGGAAATTTTTAGTAGACCAATAACAACTAAACAATATTCTACGAACTGAAAAAAATATTGAACTAGCTGATCCCCGCAGCTTCGCCCGCGAAAGTTTTTCTCCCGTTCCCGCTTCCCGTAGGAACTTATTCCCGGGATAAAAAGTAGCTTATGTGTTATTCCAGACTATAATGTATCCCCGTACCAGATTTCCGTTCGAGCGTGAAAGAGTAACAAACATCCACACTCACAAACTTTCGCATTTATAATACTAGATGATTCCGCGCGGCTTCGCCCGCGTGAAACTTGTTACCCGTTCCGCCTCCCATGGGAACATATTCCCGCGATTAAAAGTCTATGTGTTATTCCAGACTATAATTTATCCCTGTACCAAATTTCAGCCAGCTCCTTTCAGCCGTTTGAGCGTGAAAGAGTAACAACATTTACACATTCACACTCACAAACTTTCGCATTTTTAGTATCAGTAAGATGATGTCCCATAAACAACAAAAAACATTTTTTGTCTTTTGCTTTTGGGACGGAACTCTCCATACGCGACTCTATTAAAACAGTGTATAAAATAATCTTACTAATAGAACTGGGACGTAATTTTTTTTTTTTTCATCCAATATTTTTATTTAATTTATGCATATATACAATTTATATTTACTATACACTTTTTACACTAGAAAAGAAACTAAAAATAGGTAAGTACCTAAATTTCAAACAAAAGAAAAAAACCGGCCAAGTGCGAGTAGGACTCGCCCATGAAGGGTTTCGTAGCAGCAAGTAACATTAAAAGTATAGTTCGTTGTAACTTTGACGGATGTTTTAACACGTTCGCAGTGGTAGTTTACTAACCGGAGATTGCGGTTTATGACGTATTAAAAAAAAATCTGCCAGCTCTGTCTCGTTCAAACTAATTTTCGTTGGTAGTTTTTATGGCAATGTACATCATATATTTTTTTTAGATTTATCATTCTCTTAGTTTAGAAGTTAGAGGGGGGGGGGACACACATTTTTCCGCTTTGGAAGTGTCTCTTGCACAAACTATTCACTATAGAAAAAAATGATGTTAGAAACCTCCATAGCATTTTTGAAGACCTATCTATAGATACCCCACACGTATGGGTTTGATGAAAAAAAAATTAGAGTTTCAGTTCTGAGTATGGGAACCCCCAAAATTTACTGCTTTTTTTTCTAGTTTTATATAAGAATCTTAATGCGGTTCACAGAATACATCTAGCTACCAAGTTTCCATAGCATAGACCTTATAGTTTCGGAGAAAAGTGACTGTGACACACGGACGGACAGACAGACGGACAGACAGACAGACATGACGAATCTATAAGGGTTCCGTTTTTGCCATTTGGCTACGGAACCCTAAAAAGAAATCCCGGATTTAGGCATCCAGAAATTCTTCCACATCGCTGTCGACCACAACCGTGCCCAAAACGCTGGCGGCATTGCCACGTTGAATGGCAATACTGAGTCGCTGGCCCAAGTACGCGCTAGCCTTCTGGTCACGGGAACTGTCGACCAAAAGCTTGCATATAGTTCTGTATACAAGCTTTGCACTAGGACCCCACGGTCCATAAGTTTCAACCGCAAACGACTCAAATAAATAAGTCCCAGCAAAATTTATATATTTGCGCCGTTTGAGGGCCTCAGGCAGCAGCTCCCGCGCAGCTAGCGGTGCCAGGAACATGAGAAGGCGCAAGGGTGTCCACGCATGTGGCATCCCACACAAGCGGTCTTCCCATCTTCCATGGCACCAATGACATCCCGTCGGGCCTCTTTCCGTCGTCTCGAGCCAAGCCCTTTGGTTCAAGGACTGCTGGCACGCCGGCGGCGGAAAGAGCGCGACGGATGATGTCATTTATACTAGCATGTCGCGGAAAGCGTCCTGCACTTTTATAGCAGGAAAGACCGTGGTGACCCAGGTGGTCAACAGTTACGCCGCAGTGACAACGATGTGGAACGATGCAAGACGTGCCGAGCCGTAAGCAAACAGCGATTCGGAAAGTGCCATTCCCGCTTCCCGTAGGAACTTATTCCCGAGATAAAAAGTAGCCTATGTGTTATTCCAGACTATAATGTATCCCCGTACCAGATTTCAGCCGTTCGAGCGTGAAAGAGTAACAAACATCCACACTCACAAACTTTCGCATTTACTAATATTATAAATGAGAAAGTTTGTGAGTGTGGATGTTTGTTACTTTTTCACGCTCAAATGGATGAACTGAAATTTGGTACACAGATACATTGAATACTGGAATAACACATAGGCTACTTTTTATCCCGGGAATGAGTTCCCACGGGAAGGGACCAATGGACCAAGCTGCGGGCATCAGCTAGTGTACTCATAAATGGAGACATTAGGATATAAAGAGTTCACTGATCACTAACAGAGGCCGCTAAAGACACAATCTAATCAACACTGTTATTTCAAGTTTAATAGATTTTTCAACTTCGAGCACTAAGTATTTCAATTTAAAACTAAGTTATACATAGATTTGTTTACTAGTTTTATTTCTCTAGTATTAAACAAAATGCCTATTTCTTTGAAAATCCATTAGTCTGAAAAGTTATTCGCAAACGTGGCAATGCCGCCAGCGTTTTGGGCACGGTTGTGGTCGACAGCGATGTGGAAGAATTTCTGGATGCCTAAATCCGGGATTTCTTTTTAGGGTTCCGTAGCCAAATGGCAAAAACGGAACCCTTATAGATTCGTCATGTCTGTCTGTCTGTCCGTCTGTCTGTCCGTCCGTGTGTCACAGTCACTTTTCTCCGAAACTATAAGGTCTATGCTATGGAAACTTGGTAGCTAGATGTATTCTGTGAACCGCATTAAGATTCTTATATAAAACTAGAAAAAAAAGCAGTAAATTTTGGGGGTTCCCATACTCAGAACTGAAACTCTAATTTTTTTTTCATCAAACCCATACGTGTGGGGTATCTATAGATAGGTCTTCAAAAATGCTATGGAGGTTTCTAACATCATTTTTTTCTATAGTGAATAGTTTGTGCAAGAGACACTTCCAAAGCGGAAAAATGTGTCCCCCCCCCCCTCTAACTTCTAAACTAAGAGAATGATAAATCTAAAAAAAATATATGATGTACATTGCCATAAAAACTACCAACGAAAATTAGTTTGAACGAGACAGAGCTGGCAGATTTTTTTTTAATACGTCATAAACCGCAATCTACTGTTAGTAAACTACCACTGCGAACGTGTTAAAACATCCGTCAAAGTTACAACGAACTATACTTTTAATGTTACTTGCTGCTACGAAACCCTTCATGGGCGAGTCCTACTCGCACTTGGCCGGTTTTTTTCTTTTGTTTGAAATTTAGGTGCCTACCTATTTTTAGTTTCTTTTCTAGTGTAAAAAGTGTATAGTAAATATAAATTGTATATATGCATAAATTAAATAAAAATATTGGATGAAAAAAAAAAAAATTACGTCCCAGTTCTATTAGTAAGATTATTTTATACACTGTTTTAATAGAGTCGCGTATGGAGAGTTCCGTCCCAAAAGCAAAAGACAAAAAATGTTTTTTGTTGTTTATGGGACATCATCTTACTGATACTAAAAATGCGAAAGTTTGTGAGTGTGAATGTGTAAATGTTGTTACTCTTTCACGCTCAAACGGCTGAAAGGAGCTGGCTGAAATTTGGTACAGGGATAAATTATAGTCTGGAATAACACATAGACTTTTAATCGCGGGAATATGTTCCCATGGGAGGCGGAACGGGTAACAAGTTTCACGCGGGCGAAGCCGCGCGGAATCATCTAGTATTATAAATGCGAAAGTTTGTGAGTGTGGATGTTTGTTACTCTTTCACGCTCGAACGGAAATCTGGTACGGGGATACATTATAGTCTGGAATAACACATAAGCTACTTTTTATCCCGGGAATAAGTTCCTACGGGAAGCGGGAACGGGAGAAAAACTTTCGCGGGAGAAGCTGCGGGGATCAGCTAGTTCAATATTTTTTTCAGTTCGTAGAATATTGTTTAGTTGTTATTGGTCTACTAAAAATTTCCCGTCGCGTGTACAGCTCTTAAAAAGAATGATTTTAGCAGTTTTTGAAGCATTTTTCATTGCTGCTCCTGTCGTCCTGTTCGTCTTAGCGTAATGTTATAATATACCTTCCTAAATAATTTGTCTAACTAACTTCTAACTGTTCAAGAATGTTTGTAATCAAACCAATCATTCCTGAGATGAGAAGATGAGAGTTTAAATTTATGAAGGACTAGCTGTTGCCTGCGACTTCGTACGCTGCATTTTATATGTGATTCTTTAGATTGATATAACTTTTTTATTTATGAATAAAAAAGTTATATCAATGTTAAGTGGAGCAAACCGTAACACAATAAAGAAAACCGCATTGCAATCAGTTTAGCGATTGCTGAGATTAGCGTGCACAAACGTACAGACAAACAGACAGTTACGATTTTATTATATGTATTGATATTGATAGCTTCCTCTTAAGGAGTGTCAAGTGCGTTATGAATATTAATTTAAAATGACTTATGGACTTATAAATTCTGATTGAGGCTTTTAGGTGCAAACCTACGTCATTCCTCAATAAACACGGCATTACTCGACTCGTAATCTGTGATGTAGAAAAAACGAGGGAAACTTTTTATGTCAGAATTAAGAGGTGTCCATTTAACGATCGAGATAATTCTAATTCGAGTTCCGACATGCCATCTCACCGCTGAAATGATGTTATTTGTGGAGTTTTAACAAATAAAAATGGTAGATAATAAATAAATATTCACGGACATTTCACACAACGCTATCTGATCCGAAAGTAAGCTATGAATAACCTGCTTGTGTTATGGGTATCAGATCACGGATATTAATACTTATATACATAGTTTTAAATACATACTTATCATACATAGAAACACCCAGACTCTTGAGACATATATGGGTCACACAAATTGTTGTCTCCAGCGGGAATCGAACCCACGACCTCGTGATCCGCAGTCGCACATTTCGACCTCTAGACCAACGAGGCAGTCAAAGTAGATAATATGTAAATACTGTCCATGCAAACAGTACGACTCAGATCTACTTACACACATTTAACACCTGAATATTGCTACAAATCTTTACAGGTCGTAAAATGGCTGACGTAGAAGATAGAGGTGTTGGTACAAAGTGGTTTTATGATGTGAGTAACTACAGACACACCGAGCTTCAAACTTAAAATTAACACTTAAATAGTTATAACTTTTTTAATAGGTACTTTTAAATCCTAAGTTCATTCTACGGTTGATTTCATGTCCCCCTTTCATTGGTGGCGATCTTCAAATGATACGCCTATCGAGCTTTGAGTGAGAGATTGCAAATAAGGGGTATTTTTCCACAGTCTCCGATGTTGGTGTAACCCGAATTCATCTATATCCATCTAAAAGAAAAAGTAAATGCCGGTTTTCACCGCAACAGAGATAAGCGGGAGATGGTGAGGCTCATTTCTAATGAAATGAGTTTTGTTTTTCTCCAATAAAGAGTTTAAAAATGAAAATGAGACAATCCTTTATTTCATTTTGAAAGTTAGCAAACTGTATATTTCTAAACTGTGGCATGATATGAGAGTTCACCGCCGCTGCCGCCGGCACTGTGCGGTGTAACTTGCGTCCGGGGTGAGGGGAGCACGAATTGCCTACTTTTGTAAGTTAAGAGCTCTTAAAATAAGAGATGACAAATTAGCATTTCCACCCAGCCATTGGTGGAAAAAAGTATTAATTTTAGTTCACTGTAGCGAGTTCAACAAATTCATTAATGGGCCTGTTCAGCCCTCGATGGAAACCAGGCTAAAGAAGGACGCTTACGTGTTGTATAAGTCAACATCTAGTAGGTAGGTACCTATACCTACCTATTGCGATAAACGCTTTCTACCTCGTCACGTAACTAACAGCGACAAAGTTTATAAACTGTTTGCCGGCCTTCCACCTTGGACGACCACTTCCACAGTGCTACAATGAAAATATTTGCAGTAAAATAGCTACGTGATTCTGTCAGTCGCGTTTTTGCTCTTTTCGTTATTACAATGAGACACGTAGGCGCATGACGGGAGAGGAGATTCGGGTGATTTATTTACCGTAAAAGATTAGGTACCCAAATAAGAAAAAGATCTTTTTAGGGTTCCGTACCTCAAAGGAAAAATGGAACCCTTATAGGATTACTTGGTTGTCCTATAGACATAAGCGGACGTTTTTTTTTCTGCCTTAACGTTTTAATTTTTTTACAGCTTCAAGAAATTATAGACCTTAGTATATGGTATTAATTTCAACTCGATACCTTCACGCGTTCACGAGTTAAAAAGTCTTGACAAACGGACCAAAGGACAGACGGGTGGACAGGCGGTTGAAGGTACGAATTTATGGAACCCTTGGTGGGTGAGTCCGACTCGCACTAGTCCGGTTTTTTAAATTAAATGAGCCATGAGCTGAACTGGGCAATTATTTTCAGCAGAGGTGCTAGATAGCATACTGTCTACCAGAGGTGTAATACTCACGTTGCTGACCCTATTGTCTTGTTGAAATGGAAAAGGATAGCCCATAGCTGAATTTGTCACTGATGAAAATTTTCAAGACGCCAATGCGGCTGTTGTTCTTACATATTGCCATGCTGCAGGTAAACGGGACCTAAAGACTCGCAAAATGGAATGATGACGTCACGGTTTCCGGTCACGAACTAAAAGATTACGTAAGAAGCTTAACAAGGTGATTGTTTACAGAACACTGAGAGAGAAATCTACGGGAAACTTAATATTATCTACCAATTTTATCCCTTGTTCAGTGGGAGCTAATATTTTTCAGGGTCGAACTTGCAATCCGATATTCTTCACACTCATTAGAAGTATTCGCTTTTCTGCATAAGTTAACAGATAGGCAATGTTAATGTTGTTAATATTTTTCTTAAATAGAATAAATTACTCACACATACAAAATACAATCAGTACATTAATTGTAAAAAGCCTGCGATGAAGATATTATTGTTGGCTTTTAGTGATTACAATAATAATAAAGTATTACTACAATAATGTCTTACTAGCTGACCTTAGCGCAACTTTATACCTATGTGGGTATAAGAGTGAGTGCGAGAAAGAGAGAGGGGTGTTTATTCATCAGGCCCGTATGAAACTGACTTGTTTGCTTTAGTGCAGGGCTTGTTAACGTTACCAAATTCACACTGTAGGTATCGGTAAGTAACGATATTTTCATAAAGATAATTTTTTTGCGGTACCTATATGAGTATCGGTAATTTAGTGCAATTCCGGTAAAAATAATGTTAATAATTTACCGCTATAAGTATCGATACTTTTATCGTTACTTGCGTTGTTGCCAATCCGTGCAGGTGAACCGCGAACTGCCGCGGCGCGGGCGCCGGGGGGCGTGCAGCGGAACGGCAACATCGCACGCTCGCTACGCTACTACCTGTTCGCGCTAAGTTTGCCGGTCGCTGTACGCCAGCGGGTTTTTTGGGGTTCAAAATGGATTGAGAATAATAATCATTCTCGTCATTATCTGCCGATAAAAAATATAAAGTTATTAGACACTGTTTTATGATAATACTAGCTGACCGCGCAACTTCGTTTGCGTCACATATGAGAGAGTAAATCCCCCGTTCCCGTCGCATTTACTCTGAGTGACCAAATAACGCATAAAAATAGCGCGCTGAAACGGGATAAAAAGTATATTAAGTCCGTCTCCTGGTTAACTAACACGACTTTCTTTTATATTATATAGACTAGCGGTTCCCTGCCACGCTTTGCTGTGACTTTTTTATGGTGGTTTCATGTACCTATGAGAAATGAGTAACGAACCAAAGGATGGGTACGTTTCAAGAAAGTGGAATGTTGAGCCGTAACCAAAATTATAAATCTTTCTGAAAATCTAATTAACATCCAAATCAATCGAAGCTACACTTGAAAAAAAAAAACTATTCTGTGATCAATGTTCAGTTTTTTAAAACATCGTGCGCACGCTTCAAAAAATAAATTCACTCTAATAATATTTCCCTAACGCGCTGTATAATTTGTAGCAATCATATTGAATCTAATATTTCAAGTCCGAAGAACCGATCAAATTCTAATAACGAACACAAGAGTACTCACAGTTTTGTCTTCACACTTTATCACATATTATGCACTGTACTTATCTGGTACTTCACCACTAGATGCCGCTTATTTTTGTTTTGCTGCTACATTTTGCTTCCTTGATCACTGGTATCCGGCTCGAAGGACCAATGTATAATCAAACCACAGCTTGGCCGAAGACAATTTATTTTATAAACATACATAATATGAAACCACACACGTAACAAAACCATACTGCGTTTCACAAATAGTGCATAGTGACATCTATCGAATGCATGTGAAATATTTGATTCAATATGATTGCTACAAATTATACACGCGCCAAAACTCTAACTTCAAAAATAACATGCAAAACATATCTGACCGCTTTATTAGGTAAGTACTCTCTTTTATTATTCTGAATGCAAGGAGGCCGCAATCAAACTTCTCTTAAAAAACAGCAATCTGGTAGGTACCTTCCAAATAGGTTGTTTATAATATTTTGTTCTGAAGCTGGCAGAATATAATTTAAAAACAAACGACTAGCACCATCTATTGGTAAAATCACTTTTGTTCTTATTTCTGTTTTGATAAAAGTGTATAAAGTAGCCTAAAACCATCTCTGAATCCTATTGTATATCGTGTCCAATCCTATTGTATATCGTGTCAATCTTAAAATATCTCGTAAGAAAACGAAAGAAAGAGATGAAAGAAAAATACCGGTATTTAACGATAATTATAGGATGCATTTGGTAACGCTATCAAGTCCAGGATTAAAGTAACGATACTTTTTACCGATAAATCATCGGTAAGTCAAAGTACCGGTAAAAAACCACCCAACTATCGTTACCACGTATATCGTTACCATTCCTTATAACGTTATCTTCCTACGGCGAAGGTAACGATACCAAATTTTTAACGATATTCAAAGCCCTGCTTTAGTGGCATTTTACAATGGACTTATCGCTCGAAAATCTTGTTCAAACATTCCGTTGCAGTCTTTACAAACCGGTAACAGTATCCTCAATAGATATCGTTTCAGAGAAATATGAGGAATGCAGGATCAGAACGCATAAGTAACGGAAAATTCGCTCAAGTTTGAGTCGGACTCGCGCACGGGGCTTTTTGCCAGATTTCAGAGTCGAAGTGTACTAAAATCCGGCAAAAAAATACCGATATTTTATAAGAGCCCCTCTTCAGCTCTCTAGCTATCACCGTTCATGGAATACATCCACGTGACGACGGCGAAGACTCTATACTAGAAATGCAGAATATTGTTCTCTTAATCCGTGCGTGTGAAATGAAATTCCACTTCAACTGCAGAATAAATCCAACCTCGAACGAAGCATCTGTGAATGCATCTCACGTTTGCAATAGAACAGGAGCGAGTTGGCACGGTTGTATTTCCTGCGGTTTGAACTACGTGTGATGCCAAATAATAAAGTTATCGGAAAATTTAGAAGACTTCAGAATAATTTTTATTCTTGGAAATCTGTGAAATCGATGTGAAAATGTGAACATTATGAAATGATCGCCAGATATTGTTTAATTTTGTAAATTGGAGACGTAGCAACGCTGAAGATGCAAGATGAGGTAAAAAATAAAAATATCTGTTATTTGAGATCTTTTTGGGCATATTTATGTAGCAACAATTATTACTTGCCTCGCTTCTTCTTTGCTTTTGAGTGACGCTTATTGCTGGAAATAAAAATAAATAAATAAGAATAAAATTGTTTAGGATCAAACCATCCATTTTCCTGAGTATTTTGAGTTACTATGCTACGCTAAAAGTGTTGTTATACTATTCAATATAACTGAAATTGCTTTCACCAATTATTGAGAATCGAAAATGTCATAATATGAAATGAAATGAAGATAATCATCGATTGATGACATTAACAACTAATACATTGCATTTTTTTATGTGAGTTTAAAGTCATGATAATATTGTTATTCAGACTTCTACTAACATTGAAAGTTTTAAAATTTCATGTCAGCTTACAGAATTACATCACGCAGCGGTACCCGTAACACAAGCAGGCTAATCCTAGCTTACTTCGAGATCAGATGGTGATGTGTATTTAAAAAAAGTTCGTTCTCGCAAACTCGCAAAAGTAAATCAATTATTTAGTAGATTCCTAGTTATTTTCAACTTGGTAGCGCCTACAAAACAATTTCAACTTGCAAATCGGAACTTTAACAATTTGTGTAAGTTACCTACCTTTCTTTTGTTCTAGGCATCAAGAACTTTCGCATCAAAACAAATTCTTGTATCAATCGATCTTAAGACAGTCTAAAAGTCATTCATCAATTTTCACGATAACAGACTAGATAATTTCCAAAATGTTTATATGAAATATGGAATAATAATAATGTATAACGTCCTTTTATGGCTGTTGATAAGGCTAACGACCTTGACCATACAAAACATGCGTCCTTATAAATAAGTTGTGTATTACTAACACGTCATTTATAGATTAATTTAGTTGTAATAAGTTAATACACATACTTATTGAAAATCAAAAATAAATTAAATATGTATCTAATAATTATGTACCAATTGTGTGTTAGCATATATTTCTCTTTTGCATCGAAAAATATTGAAGCCATAAATGCATTCATCTAAAAACTAACGACTGATTCTATGATCATTTTACACATATTTTGACCCACATCTAGTAGATAAAAAATCTACTTTTGAAGTAAAACTTTTTTAGGCGCGACCTAGGGAGTAACTCAGATTTTTTTTCTGACGGACGGAAGTATGTAACGCTATTTAAATTTTTAATCTATTTGATATCGAATTTTGAATGAATGATAATATAACATTTGATGCCGTCAATGGCAAAGAAGTTTTACTTCAATCGCGCACACACTTTTTTGAATATAATTATTCGTCTTATGCCAACAAAAAATGATTTCATTTGCGCCTTTTTTTTCTTCAATTTCAAAAACAGGCCCCTTAAGAGAGGGTACGTAATGGAGCATGCATCTGCATCTAGACGAGATTCAATTAAGTGTAGCGCACCGCATAGAGCACCACTAGTGCACTCTGTATGTTGTACCCACTGACGTAAATCTTAATAGTTACTTAGCTGATATTGGCATGTGAAGAGGAAGTATTTATGAAATTCCATGTAATTAGGTACACTACCAGCAACCTTTCTTAAACTCTGTCGTCTTACTAATCCTAGTAATCCCGCTTATATTATTAATGTGAAAGATTGAGAAGATGTTTTTGGATATTTGTAATTCAATTACGTTGTAGCCGTAAGAGCTGAACGAATCTGGAATCAATATAGGCTACTATTTAACTCTGAAATAGGTACGTTCTCATGAGTTACGGGAATGGAAAAAGAATTTCACGTGTAGCCACGAGCAATATCTTATAGAACTTTAAAATTCTCCAATTCTCTAAAGGTAGCATACGATTCGGATCTTTTATCAAAAACTCCATTAAACATTCCACTTGATCCAAAGACATACGACATGTGTCTTTGCGTGACGAGGGATAAAGTCGTAACTTGGAGCGCTCTGAAGTAAGCCTACGCCTTTCGCGGGCAGGTACGAACACACCCTCAACCCTTTCTCGTTCAATACGGTATGCGTATGGAGAGAAACCCTTTTAATACGTTTTAGGGAACCCATTGAAACGGTGTGCCTTTTGCGGCCTTTTCGAATGTCTTATTACGTTAAATATAAATATTTCTTTCATCCGGACATAAATGACAATGATTTTGGCTTTTTTAAGTACGGAAATAAGTTCATCACCTGTATGACAAATATAAATGGGGAAAAAGGTTGTGTAGCTCTTCCAGCTGCCTACCCTTACTAGAAAATAGCACGAAATGAACTAATATTTGCTTTACATAGGGGATAAGTTTACATTCAATCTGGATTGAAAGTCTCCAAACTTAGTTGAAAACACCTAAGATAATATTAGCTCGATCTCAATACGAAGTAGGGAAGAAGTTTTAGTTACTTGATACAGAATTATTTTAACGAGTACTGCTGTTTTTTATATACTTGCCCACATATAGTCACTCACCTTTCTCTTCGAAGGGGTAGGCTGCATATGATATGCCCACATTTCACACTAGCATTTTTCTCCTCCGTACTAAGGGGGGAAGACGAGCACAGAATGTGACTACCCGCTGTTAAATTAATTTTTCCTACGGCCTTTGACTTGACTTAACGACTGTCATGTTTCTGGCACCTGGCAATGTCACTGGCACCTGGTACGAACAACTTCACGGCACAGCAGCGGCAGTGGAGCTGTTGAACGAGGATCTTGGTAGAGTGGTATCATGGGCAAAGCAAAACTCTTTGCTGCTAAATCCAATGAAGTCTAAGTTCATGATATTGGGATCAAAGAAACAGGTCAGCTCAATACTTTCACAAGACCCTATTATAAAAATAAATGAACAGGCAATAGAAAGAGTGGAGACGGCAACAAACTTGGGTCTTGTGATGGATTCAGAGTTGCGCTTTGAGGGTTATATCAATAAGGTGATAAGTAACTGTTATTACAGATTAAAAGTCCTGTACAATATAAGGCCATATTTGAGTTTGTCAATGAGGAAACTACTAGTTGACAGCTTAATACTGTCAAGGTTTAACTATTGCGACACGGTATATGGTCCCTGTCTTCTTAAAAGGACAGAGGCCATCATACAGCGAGTCCAGAATGCATGTGTTCGGTTCTGCATTGATATTCCAAGGAGGAGCCATGTCACACCATTTATTAATAGCATGAAAATGCTAAAAATGAATGCGAGGAGGAAGTTACACTTGGCTGGGCTATTGTTTGGAGTCATAAATACACAAAGACCAACTTATCTATATGAAAAGTTATGTTGGAGGCACGACAAGCAGAGGTATAGCAAAAGGTCGGTGTTGCCACCACTCTCGATTCCGGGGGGCAGGACTATGGCTTTCAGGGGCTGCTTTCGAAGTGCGGGGACACACTGCTGGAATGTCCTGTCGCCACCGCTCCGCGGGCTGAAATCAAAGCGAACTTTCTCTAAACACATAAAACATAAGCTCATGCAAGAACAATTGGGACCATGATGTCTGACCCGAGAGACGATAAGGGATCCATAAATGGGACATATTAAGCTATGAGTATTATATAATGCTCTCTGTGGCGCAGTCGGTAGTGATACCGCCTGCGGTGCTGGAGGGTTCGGTTCCCACCGGAGACAAATATGGAATAATATAATATTTATTCTTGTTTATCTTTCATGTACGGATAGCGACCTGTTACGATTTTATTATATGTATTGATGATTGATTGATGTATACCTCTTTGTACTGTGTGGGTTTTTGTTTGGAATAAGCAATGTTCATGAGGGTAAATTGGGTAGATTTCTACTTTAAAATATTTAATGTTTGTTGAGCTAAGGAATTGTTAGATATACTTACTATTTTGAACTTATTCGTTTAGTGAAACAGTTCTGCAAATATGTACCATTAACCATTATTTGTAATGAATTTGATTTAATTAGTGTGCATACTTAATTGGTGTGCAGGTCAGTGTGTTTTTGGTTGGACTTAGCAGTGTTTTTGTTCGGGAAGGGGGAGCGTACAGACGTTGATTTAAATACATGCCCTTAGAATTAAATTACTTAGACCTAATCACAACTAACCTCAATGTTACCATTTCTCTCAACAATAGTTATAAAATGTAATTTAAGTTTATTTAAAGTTTAATCATAACTAACCTCAAAATTTCCGTCGTAGTATTATTGTTTGTTTATTTGTTTCTCTCAATAATAAATAGTATCTTGTTGTTGTTGTTTGTTTACAACATGATGGCGGCTTTCTGTAGGGGCCGTCACGCCATTATTTCTGTTCATTGTGGCTCCATTGTAATATGTTTGGTAAATGAAACATTGGTCAGCACTAGAAAATTGCACTCTCACTAAGTATTGGGTAACACCAAGCAACGTAAAACTACACACAATTTATAGTTTATATTTTCACTAATGGACGCCATGCCACCGTCCGAGGGGAACGTATTTATTTACATATTGGTAAGGCAAAACACTATTGGCCGAAAAGACGGACGCGCTGTAGCTGTCTCAGTCGGACCAGTGTGGATTTTTGATTTGTCTGTTCCGCTCTGATCTAGACCGATTACTTTTTCTTCAATGAAGTGAAATGTAGTTAGTATGTATGTACATATTCTTCGAGTCGTCGCTGACATTTTTGTGGCGCGGGTGTGCGTGGGGAATCGGAGAACTTAAATAATTGCGTTTTGTTAGCGTTGTGTGTGTTTTGTTTTGATTAGTTTTGATGTTGTGGTCCATTTACAGTTAGAGGTAAAATAACTTCCTGTTGTAAAATAGCTGTGAACGGACTTTAAATGTTGTATTAATGTTATGTATTATATTTATTTGTTTGTTTCTAAGGCGCACAAGAGCGTGTACGATTAGTTTTGTTTTTATTTTGTTTCCTCCGTGGACCGTCTCCCTGTCCTCGCCTCGTTGGGGCCGCCTTTGAAAATCAGCGTCGTTGCATGGGGAAAGCGATATGTTTTCACACATGTGGCGACATAATGCTGAAAGGCGGCCTTATCCTGCGCGGGTGGGACGTGCATCGGTATACGGAACAAGATTTTTTTTTATTTGTTATTTTTTATTATATTAAGTATAGTTATAAGTTATTGTTTGGTGTATCGGTGTACTATCCATTTGGCAGGATTAAAAACATTTTTCTTTCTTTCTTTCTTCCTTCCAAAGCGCGGAAACACTCGTAACGGAAAATGTCACAAAGTTGTCACCCATCTGATGACCAGTTATTATTAGTAGAAGCAAGAACATTGAGTCAGTGCAGCTGTGAGTACTGATTTGGAATTCAAATATTACAAGTTTTTGTCTTTACTAATATTATAAAGAGGAAAGATTTGATTGTTTGTTTGCATCGAATAGGCTCCGAAACCACCAAACCGATTTTAAAAATTCTTTCACTGCTGTGAAGCTACACTGTCTCCGCTGAACATAGGCTGAATATTTTATTCCCGTATTTCCACGTGAACGGGAGCTACGCGGGTGAAACCATGTGACGTCCGCTAGTACAAAAATATTTTCAAATTATGAAAATTAGATTGATGAAACTCATTATAGATCTTTTGTACAATAGCGCAGTATTGTAGCCTAGAAACGTAATTACTTTTGTAATTTTATTGAGCTACTTAAGTATCTTCCCAGTTCTTGTTCCAAGACAGTGGCCGCATCCTGTTCCCGGCAGGTGACCTAGATTCTCTAGTTTAAACTTAACAAAGTTTCCTCAAAGTTAGTCAGATATAGTTGCCTTCTGATTTTGGTTCATCGTTACTACGTACCAAATTACTTGAAAATCAAACCTCTTTATATTCTAAGTAACAAAAACGTTACGAGGATTTGGGTGACAAGGTTTCCAATGTCTATAGACTAAGTAAGGTAACCATAACTATTATTGATCATTAATACTAATGATCCACGCCAACCTAAGCTGCAAGTTGTGTCCCTGCTAATGCATGAGTTCATAAAAAGGAAAACATGAAACAAAACCCTTTAATAACCCGTCTACCGATTTTACTACAGTAAGGCCAATCATCCTCCTTGGTGGCAGACCATCCAATGATGGTATGTCATGTATGGTAAAACCCCGAAACAAACATTTAAAACAATGACTTGGCTGCGAGTGCGATTGAGTGTGTTAAAATTTGTATTAGAAGTAGACACTGAACTGAAATGGTCAAAGTCGTACCTACCTACTTAATATATGTCTAAACTTTGTGACTCAAAGTTTTTGTGACTAAATTTATATTAACTCCAGCTAGCTTTGTTAGGTCAGTGGCTATACCGACTGCTACAAGAGAGTTTAATTGTAGTTAGGAAAGCGCTAAAGTACCGCCGGACTTCTAACTTATTACTAAGGCTCCAAGATTTTGCTAAACTTTTGTCCGTTTTGTTTATACTTAATGAACGTGATATCGTTTATTGCGTAAATTATTAAGTATCTAGAACTGTTTGAATTCTTAAAATCTGTGAGATATTAAATAGACTAGAGGACGCTCGCGGCACCGCTTGAGTCTGTTCAGCCGTAAGAGCGTGAAATAGTAATGGTAGTAGTAGTAGTAAAGTAACAAACATGCAGTCATCCACACTAAAAACTTTCGCATGTATAATATTATTATACTAGCTGATGCCCGCAGCTTCGCCTGCGTGAAATTTTGTTTCTAGACTATAACATATATCTGTAGGCATCAAATTTTAGCCAGATCCGTTTAGCCGTTACAGCGTGAAAGAATAAAAACATCCACACTCACAAACATTCGCATTTATAATAATACCTAGTTAGATTTCTGATTCACAAATTCATAATGCATAATAATATGAGCTAAGTAAATTTATTTATTAAATACATTTCTTAATTCAATTAGCCATTGAATTAAGAAATGTATTTAATAAATAAATTTAAAACTACTACTTGACCCAACTTCTCTTCTAAACAATTGACATCGTAACTTAGTTCCTTCTTCAGGTAGTCCCAGCCTACGACGTTTGGACAAACCGAAGTACTGTAGGCTTTGTCCTCCTAATACAGATGGTCCAACCAAGAACTGGTAACGTAATAACAATGTAAATTTCATCAGCTGAGCGTTCATGTTCATTGTAATGGCTCTTTTCAGTCCTGTCAAATGTATTCTACGTAGAGGCCATTCCCGTTATTTTCAAAGACTTAGTGAGTCTGTTTCCTGACAGAATGCAGTCGGCACTACACAGGATGAATTTTTGAAAAGGGCTTGGATGGCCAAATCCTAAACTATAAGGAATAGCTAAAAATGCTCAAAGGAGTCACGAGCCCGATTTTGATAAAACTTAAAACGTCATCATTAGATTTTTGAAAAACCAATAATCCTAGCTGGGAATCGAACCTATTGATTTTGAAAAAAAAAACACACCCTATATTATTACACCATTCGATAGTGTTGCTATTAAGGATCATATTACCCTACTTCTAGGTGGTTTTTTTTCTAGCCTAACCTAACCTAACCGAGTCTTCTAACCTAACCTATCCGAGTCGGATTGCACTGAGTCGGGGTGTTAACGATAATTAATTTCGACCTTACAATATTATGCATTATTTTCATAATTATATCAAATTTTGATTATGTCAAGAGTCGACTATGAGATGTGTTACTTATGGAAACTAATTATTATGAGAAATGTTGTTATAGAAAGTCATTTTATGGCAAATAAAAGTTATGACTGTTGAGTTGTTAAGGCAAACGTTATTAGTATAAATGATAATATTGCAAGTAAATATTATGATCGGGGATGATTATGGCAAACAATAATAGTGCAAATGAATTTATGGAAAACGAGAGAAGACCAGCAGTGATGTCTATAAACGCCTAAAAGCACATTTTTAGAGAAAGTCATTAGGGTCGAGATTTGCTTGCACCTATTTTTTTGAATGGCAATCGCATCTAGATTGCAAAATATGGCTGCAAGTAATTTTTGACATTATCAACTTACTTATAGTCTTTTGTTTTAGTGATCTCCATTTGTTTTTTCGATCGTCATTTGTTTATCCGACCGTAATTTGTACTGTCGATCTTCATTTGTTTCGCCGATCTTCATTTGTTTTGCCGATCTTGACCTATTATAATAAAGACAAGCCCTAACGTGCACATTCTGCGTTGTGTACACTTTGCGAGTTGTTTACATTTTGCGTTTTGTACATTTTGCGTTATGTACATTCTGCGTTTTGTACCATTTGCTTGTCGTGCTCATTTTGCGTTTTGTACATTCTGTTCCGAAGGAATCTTCCCCTCATAGCCCACTGTCACAATACCACTCACTGTACCGTTTCACACCAGAGGTAAAAGAAACTGCTATAGTTGGCAATACCAAAGATTTGCTTACGGCGCGTACGGCGCGTGCGGCGCGTGCGGCGCGTGCGGCGCGTACGGCGCGTATGTGCGAGGCTATCAGGAAATGCGGCGCGTACGGCGCGTGCGGCGCGTACGGTGCTGACATATGTGCGATCAGCCTAACACCCCCTGCTATTTATTTTCTTGATATTTTGAATGTACAGAATTTTCACTTCTACAGATTTATTATAAGTATAGATTATAAAGCGAAAAATTACAACTTGGCTCAAACCGGACCAAGTTCCCGTCCCGTCTGATCCGAGTTATCATTTTCATTTTATTATAAAATATTATGAAAAAGTTAGCAAACTAATTCCTTTAAATATTTTATCTGTATAATTTTAGTAAGATAAGAAGATAAGGTAGAAGATCTTACTATCTTATCTTATAACTAGAACGAAATTAATCAAGAGATTTACTAATGACCAATAAACCACTCGCTAAATGAGTAGGGTCCACTTAGACCCGTAGTTAGAAGGGGTATCACAGATTAGTTCCACTTAGGAACGTACATTTACCTCCTTATATTAAGGCATGGATTTTCGGGTGTCTTGTCATCAAATTAGTAGTGAGGTTGTGATTTTTTAATAATTTTACAGTTAAATCTCTGATGATGATGAATCACATCTAAACTAAATGAACGTAGGTTACTTTTAACCAGGGAATAAATTATCATAGGAAGCGCTGAAGAAGGAATAGGAAAAATTCAAAGCAGGCGGAGGGTATCTTAATCAATCAAAGCAGCCCAGTGGTGGACTGCCATTATGGCGGTCCACCACTGGGCGTAGACCTCTCCCAATCCACGCCGGTGACGGTATCTAGTGTAAAATAAATAAATTATGAAGTCCATTTTATTAAAAAGTGATTGATTAAAGCTATAATGTTTCTACGAGATATTTAGAGGTTCTGGCTCTGAACAAACTTTCGATAAGACTGGAAGATAAACAACTTTGAGGATAATTATTACAAAAATTAACAACAGAAATATGGCCCTGTCAAGTCTCCGGTTCCGGTAAATTGATTTCGTTTCTTGAAATGGTGCCATTTTTACAAAAAGTAAAAGTTCTCGTGAAGGAATTGGATAAATTTATTTTTATAAAGAAATAATGAGTTATATAAATATAATCTAAGTGTACGTTACGTTGCTTATGTAAATACATAAAAAATATATGAATATTAATTTTTTTCAGGAACTTATTCCCGGGATAAAATGTAGTCCATGTGTTATTCCAGACAATAATCTATACCTGCACTAAATTTTTAAAAGATCCGTCCCGCGTTAGAGCGTGAAAGAGCAACAAATATCCACACATTCACACTCATAAACTTTCACATTTATAATGTTAGTAAAAAGTGAGATTTTTTTATCGTGTGGTAAATCCGTCATGGATGGTATTGGCTTTTATGTGGCTTTTACCGAATGAAAAGCATACGTTTCCTACCTACTGCCTACGGTTGGTAGCCCCGGGTAAGCCCTCGAAAGGTTGTCCCAGGAGGTAAAAAGTAAGATAGATAACATACAAAAAAAACATGGAACGACCTGCCCGCACACGTGTTTCCCTCGTTTTATAATCCCGGGTTCTTTAAGAGGAGCGTGAAGAGGCACATCACAAGGCCGCCAACTTGAGGACCACTGTCAGAAGTGGTCCTCAAGTTGTCGGTGTCAGTGGCCCCCAATCGCAGTGTATGCCACGGCTTTCCATCAGGCTGGCGGCGACGTCAATTTGGCGAGGTAAATATAAAAGTAAAAAAAAACATTGTCCAAAACTGCTTAACTGCTTTAAACGTCCATTCGATTTACATTTATTTTGTTTTCGGCAATTAAAAAGCTCAGCAAATTATTCGCAATCGTTTTGGAATTAGAACGAATGTTATGAAAAGCCTTAATTGTGCCACCGAATGGAATATAAAATCACCACGTTTGAATGTAATTTTTATTTTCCTGATTTTAATCAAAAAAGGAGGAGGTTACTCAATTCGACCGTATATATTATATATATATACATATACAGGGTGAGTTTTTCAAAAGGGATTGGATGACCAAATCCGAAACCATAAGGAATAGCGAAAAATGCTCAAAGGAGTCACGAGCCTGATTTTGATGAAACTTAAAACCTCATCATTGGATTTTTGAAAAACCAATGATCTTAGCTGGGAATCGAACCCATTGATTTTGAAAAATAAACACACCCTATATTATTACACCGTACGATAGTGTTGCTATTAAGGACCTTATTCTGGGAAGTAATGACATACGGCAAACTAAAGGAAAGTGTTCATCTTTAACAAAATACAGTTTATTATTCTTACGTTAACTGATTATTTGTTCAAAATGTAGACCATTTTCAATACATAGCTGGATTCGAGACCTCAGGGATCGTAATGCATTCAATATTATTGATTCCGTTTATAATATTCTCCAAAGAATCATTCTGAGCATGATTGAAAACACGGAATAGTTATAACACAATGGTGTTCAGTGTTACTCACCAACTAGCGCGAGGTAGCTATGCAGAGAACTCTTTCCCAGGGCGCCTTACTACAGAGATTCCAGTGTGCGTGCAAGGGTAGGCTAGGGCTCTCACGAAAACAGCCAGGTAGGGTGTACACACATATATTTATATAACACACAGTTCACTACAGAGACAATGAGATAGAAAGCACAGACATACATAAGAACAGTTATACTAAAAAATAGTATAGGTTTAGGTATTAGAGTACAGCACTAAATTATTTCCGCATGAGCAGGTACTAGAGGTGAGGAAGTAAGCGGCTAGACTACACATGTATAAATGGGTGACAAGTACTGGCCTGCAGTGTGAGCTGAGAGTTCAGGTGAAGTTGGCAGGCTTCTCTCTTAATAACCTCGCTCGTGTGGTCCACGTGTTCTCGGGTGTGGCTCAGAACAGCGGCTGACCCACTTTTCCCCGTACTAAAAAAACCCTGTCATGAAAGAAACGAACAAATTAAGATACTGACTGCGCGACAGACGAGAATCGACCCGCTTTGCAAATAGTTAATTGAAACTTACCAGAATCTGGGTATTGGTGATCATAGAGTTTAATTCTTTCTGAGGAGAATAGGTGAAACCCAGGCTATTCTCCTCAACAAGTCCTCAGGTTCGAACTTATAACCTCTAACGAAGATTGAGGTGTGCGACTCAGAGTAATTTCAATTTCACTAATGCTTAGCAGATGGTAAAAGAGGCTTGGAACTTTATAGCAGGGCTATATATATATACCCTCTCTAACGTGGAAATCTAGAATTCTATATGAAAACCTGTTTTCTTTTAATGCAAAAAACGATTCGTCACCGATCTTATGACATCCTGTCATTCTGACAGCAGAAATGTCACCACAGACAACCGATTAAAAAAAACGATAGATCGATTAGGGTGCTTTCACACGCTAAATGCTGCATCTACAGAAAATAAATGCTACATAGTTACGATCTATTCTGGGATTTCGAACGCATCAAATTATGATACAAAATTTAGGTACATGAAGTATGAATTCTATTAAAATTCCAAACTTTCCTTAAATTTGACGTATATCATTACTTAGCAGAATTTGATCCTTATCAGCGACACTACCGTATGGTGTAATAATAAATGGTGTTTCTTTTTTTTTTCAAAATCAATGGGTTTGATTCCCGGCTAAGATTATTGGTTTTTCAAAAATCTAATGATGAGGTTTTAAGTTTTATCAAAATCGGGCTCGTGACTCCTTTGAGCATTTTTAGATATTCCTTATAGTTTCGGATTTGGCCATACAAGCCCTTTTCAAAAATTCAATATATACAGGGTGAATTTTTCAAAAGGGATTGGATGGCCAAATCCGAAACTATAAGGAATAGCGAAAAATGCTCAAAGGAGTCACGAGCCCGATTTTGATAAAACTTAAAACCTCATCATTAGATTTTTGAAAAACCAATTATCCTAGCTGGGAATCGAACCTATTGATTTTGAAAAAAAAAAACACCCTATATTATTACACCATACGATAGTGTTGCTATTAAGGATCTTATTCTGGAAAGTAATGACATACGGCAAACTAATGGAAAGTGCACATCTTTAACAAAAACAATAAATTTTTCTTACGTTAACTGATTAATTGTTCAAAATGAAGACTATTGTTTTCAATACATAGCTGGATTTGATATCTCACGAATCGTACTGCATTCAATATTATTGATTCCGTTGAGAATATTCTCCGAAGAATCATTCTAAGCATGATTTAAAACACGGAATAGTTACGATCTATTCTGGGATTTCGAACGAAACAAATTATGATACAAAATTTAGATACATTAAATATGAATTCCATTAAAATTCCGAACTTTCCTTAAATTTGCCTTCCTTATATCATTACTTCGCAGAATTTAATCCTTATCAGCGACACTATCGTATAGTGTAATAATAAGGGGTGTGTTTTTTTTTTCGAAATCAATGGGTTCGATTCCCAGCTAGGATTATTGGTTTTTCAAAAATCTAATGATGAGGTTTTAAGTTTTATCAAAATCGGGCTCGTGACTCCTTTGAGCATTTTTAGCTATTCCTTATAGTTTCGAATATGGCCATCCAAGCCCTTTTCAAAAATTCATCCTGTATATATACAGGGTGAATTTTTCAAAAGGGATTGGATGGTTAAATCTGAAACTATAAGGAATAGCGAAAAATGCTGAAAGGACTCACGAGCCCGATTTTGATGAAACTTAAAACCTCATTAGATTTTTGAAAAACCAATAATCCTAGCTAGGAATCGAACCCATTGATTATGAAAAAAAAACACACCTATATTATTATCTACACCATACTATAGTGTTGCTATTAAGGATCTTATTCTGGGAAGTAATGATATACGGCAAACTAAAGGAAAGTGCTCATCTTTAACAAAATGCAATTTATTTTGCTTACGTTAACTGATTTTGTTCAAAATGTAGACCATTGTTTTCAATACATAGCTGGATTCGAGACCTCAAGGATCGTACTGCATTCAATATTATTGATTCCGTTTAGAATATTCTCCAAAGAATCATTCTGAGCATGATTTAAAACACGAAATAGTTACGATCTATTCTGGGATTTCGAACGAAACAAACTATGATACAAAATTTAGGTACATGAAATATGAATTCTATAAAAATTCCAAGCTTTCCTTAAATTTGCCGTATATCATTACTTCGCAGAATTTGATCCTTATCAGCGACACTATCGTATGGTGTAATAATAAAGGGTGTGTTTTTTTTAAAAAAATCATTGGGTTCGATTCCCAGCTAGGATTATTGGTTTTTCAAAAATCTAATGATGAGGTTTTAAGTTTTATCAAAATCGGGCCCGTGACTCCTTTGAGCATTTTTAGCTATTCCTTATAGTTTCGGATTTGGCCATCCAAGCCCTTTTCAACAATTCATCCTGTATATATATATATATTTGTTTTCATTTTTAAGAGTCTTCTTGTCTCTTCTATTTAATAGGCTTTTAAAGCTTATTATCATGATATCAAACATCCGACAGTTAGCATTTATATTTTTGCAACAATCTATTTTGTAATAAAATCTTATATGTGGAAAAGTCTGTACATTAAAATATTTTTCCAAAATTCGTTTGGACAAGTACTTATTCGAACACGAATTGAAAATTATTTCTGGCTATCTGTCTTCTATTTTTTGTTGTTATTCCTTTTTAGGGTTCCGTAACCAAAGGGTAAAAACGGAACCCTATTCATGAGACTTCGCTGTCCGTCTGTCTGTCTGATTGTCTGTCATGAGGCTGTATCTCAAGAACCATGACAGCTAGTGATCTGAAATTTTCACAGATGATGTATTTCTGTTGCTGCTATAACAACAAATACTAAAATTAGAAAAAGGGGGATTAAGGGGGGCCCATACAACAAACGTGATGTTTAGCCGTTTTTTGGTACGGAACCCTTCTTGCGCGAGTCCAACTCAGTCGCCTTCTTCAGTTTTGTTTATTTAAAATGATTAGAACTATTTATATTGATTTACATAAGAGTGCAGGAGGACGGCAGTTATTGCGAAATACACAGACAATATGAAACTATTCGAAATGTTTACTGCTTCCCGACTCCAACAGAAGTGTACCTACTGTCTCAATATGAATTGCGTTGCCGTATCAGCCAATACAAACTTATTTATGGGACAGTCGGTGTCTCAATATGATACTAAAATTCCGATGTGAAATTTGGCCCATACAGTCAGAATGCAATCTGTGGAGGTTATTTCGTTCATCGATCCACATATAAAAGGTAATAAAAAATACTGCATAAAAGATTTCAAAAATGTCTAAGTATTTTCCATATCTGTGGATGGTCGGATTTATTGGCCCTTTACCAAATCAACGGTAAGTTTTAGCAAGCTACGTCAGTAACTGTTGATAACAGAAAACTAATATAGAACTATAATAAAGAAGGGGAGGGAGAGGAACCCGCCTCACAGCCTCGATTCGTCAATCCTAACGTACAACAGTTAAGGATAACCATAACTAATTGTAAGGCATCTTCAGGCCTGCATGGCAGTACTGAGATTTGCTGCCATGCAGTCCTGAAGATGCCTCGTGTTTAGGCAAAACACGTGTCGACCTATTAGTCACGTTGTTAAGCGGAGCAGTGCTGGAGGGCACAGGTAATTATCCTACCTAAAAGGTCTTTGATTTGATCGGCATGCGTACACCGAGGTCGACCCCTACCAGTTTGCCCAATCACTCTCGCCTCATAAATCTGTTTGATCAGACTATTTTCATCCATTCTGTCCACGTGTCCAGACCATCTAAGTATCCCTTTTTCTATCTTGCACTCACTACAGCTTCTGTTATACCACATTTTTATATTATCATGCTATTTCTTTCTTTGTTCATCAAAGTCAATCCAGCTATACTTCCTTTACAGACTTCTCATTTTTTTACCTATGATATTGTGTGTTATAATGATAAATACTAAACACATTTTTAAGCTATTGCATAGCTTCTATCGCGGGCCTTGCGTGGAGACCGAATCCAAAAATTGTGTCACGAAAACGAATCACACTCTCGGCTACCTTCGGCCACGTTCGTGTGTCTCGTCTCGCACTTCATAAATTTTTTGTTTACGTCAAATTATGAACTCTGCAGTCGTTACATATTATGTCAAATGATCCAAAAATTGATTCTTGCACCCAGAATCGATCTTGAGCCTTCTGCGTACTGATCCGCGTCTTAACCACTCGACCAAAGTTGAATTAAGAGCGTTGGTCGAATTTTGAGTTCTTAATGTGAAATGACAATTTCTATGCCGTCAATTACATTAGTTGCTGTCAAAAATAAAAAATCGACTATAGGTGTATAGGTATTCATCATCTATGTACAACAGTGAACTGTACTCGTATAATTTGTGTAAAAAGTGTTTTAAATATGAATAAATAAAGTGCATTTATTAATGAAGAAAGTCACGAAAAATAGTGAAAGAAAATGAGTGAGTACTCTATATACATACATTTTATCATATTATCACCAATGCAGTATTATTTTTTCTTTTGTTAATTTATATATAATACTGCTATAAAGATAACCAAACCCGGGAGTACGTTCCCATGGGAAGCGGGAAGGAAATTTCACGCTGACGTAGCTGCGAGCGCCATCTATCTCATACCTATGTACTTTAAACGTGTCATAAAAGTCACAACAATACCATACATGCATATTTCAAAGAATGTCTATTATTACCATAAAATTTGTAAAAATAGTTTTCATTCCTTCTATTCGAAAAGAATCACTTTGCACCACGATAACGGGGCGCAAAATAGCTCTTTTCTGTTAAGAGCTTTTTAGCGGGCGGCAAAGGATTTGAATTTGGAACTTGAAAATTTCATATAAATCGAACGCAAATTGTATAAAATACTGGCTGGTAAGTGTTGGCTGCACAGCGCGGTGTCCTGAGCTAACTAAAAAAACTGAAGAGCGCCATTTATCTGTTCGTGTTCGTCATTATTAATGTTCTTGTAATCAGTACCTAAACATATTTTATTGTATTCTGCAAATATAATAAGTTCTACGTCAAGTTATGAAAGTGACAGTCCATGAACTCCTGGAACAATAACTATAGAAGGTAACTGCGTCGTACAAAACTTATTTTTTCTCATAGAAAGGGAATGAAAAGTAGAGTATATTACTCGAGGGCAAATTATTTTTCCCTCGGGCGGTGTACTCTGAATCCCTCACTGCGCTCAGGATTCTACGTTAGAATCCCTCGCTATGCTCGGGATTCTATTCTAGAATCCTTCGCTTCGCTCGTGATTCAAAGTAGCGCCCTCGCCGTAAAAATACTATTTTGCCCCCTTGTTATACAATCTACTATTTTAAGTAGGTAGATAAGAAGAAACCTATTGTTTTATCTTTTAACTAGCTGACCCTCGCAACTTTGTTTACGTCACACAAGGTCCATGAAATTAGAGGTATTTATTAATCATACTCATCAAGTAGCGTGTGAATCTGCCCTGTTTGCTTAATCAAAATAGAGCTTAATGGTTAAAGCTATTCCTTAGTATAGAATTTTCCTCAGTATAAACAATTTACATACAAACACCATGTTAGAATTTATTACATGTATCAATGTAGTAGACGTAACGTGTATAAAATGACATCAATCAAATGTCATCAATATTCTGAAAAAGAAATTAAAAATAGAGTTCACAAACTCTTTTGAAAATACATACTGTACCTACCTTAGAGGATCGTATTGAAGCTATCAGGATAGTTAACAACCATCCATAGAAAATAGATGGTATAATGCTGAATACCGCAAAGAACATTCGGCGCGGCATAGAATGGGGCCTATACTGATATCCTGTAGGATTTAAATGATGCCAATGTCCTGTGCCTGCTGAAGCACACACACGCCGTCATGCATGTCTGCAGGACAACGTGCAGGACAAAGAGCAGGATGAGGCAGCGAATGGCTGGACTGAAATTAAAATCGACAGACGCAAGAGATGTGGTGGAGGCACTAATTCACGTACCTCGGGAGTGTCGTGTCAGAAACTGATGGGATAGAAGAGTACCCTACATCATTTCGAGTCTCGCCAAGGTCAGAACAACCTTTACACAGCTGCGCCCCGTAGGCAGTTGCGAAAATGGACACGAAGAGTGAAACTCAAAACCCCCAACCACCAAATTTTCGGGGGCCCAAGCGACCTCACCTACACGTGGTGCACCTGTTAACCAACGAACGAGTCTTCGCGAATTTAGGTACCCACATGGTGGCCTAGGCTCCCATGTGGGTGCCAGGTGGTACAAAGTGTTGGTCCGGGGGGGTACCACCGTGCAGCTGTGAAAAGCCCCCCAAGTAACCCAGCCCCGGTTGGGTTGCGTTCGGGGTTCAGCAGCTGCACAGCCGGGCCCGGGGCGATGTTTGATGCAGCAGGGGGGGACCAGTAGGCGCTAAGCGGATTCTAGTGTGGCTGACGGGGGTCGACCCGCCGGCCAGGGAGACCCGTAGAAACGGTTTTACCGCTGGCCGCCCGCGGCATAGTATAGGGGCCCAACTGGGACTAACCACCCTGGGAGGCTGCCCCACCAGGCTGCGCATAATCCCGATGTGGTTCGTCGTGCCGGATGGTGACCGGACTGGGACCCCGGCGACCACACTCGGGGGGGTACGGGGGCCCTTCCGTCCGGCGGGTCGGCTTCCGTCTCACCACACAGTCATAGATGAAGCTAGCCCCTACGCCTTGTCACTCACTGCTGCAGCAAATGTCACTCCGTCTTCACGTCTCCCTTTCCCAGCAATCATGGCAGTGCAGAAAAGAAAATCAGGTCACACAGCGGCCGCTACTACTCCCAGTAACGTACTGTTTGAGGTGGAGTTCGCTAACATCCGCGGACTCCATGCCAACCTCAACGTCGTCCATCACCATCTAGAGACGGCACGGCCAGCTGTGATGTTCCTAACGGAGACGCTAATACTCCGCCCTGCCGATCAGTCGTACCTTAGTTACCCCGGCTATATCATCGAGGAACTATTTCGAGAAAAAGCCGGGGTGTGCGCGTTCGTTAGGGCGGATATTTGCTGTCGCCGGCTGCGCTGCCTTGAGGACCCTTCCCTCTCCGTCCTTTGGCTGCACGTAGATCACGGCTCCATGAGTCAGATCTACGTGTGTGTCTATCGATCCCACACAGGGACAGCTGAGATGATGAGGCTGTATCAGCACCTCAGCGAGGGGGCTGATGACGCGCAGGTACGGTTCCCGAACGCCGAGTTGGTTTTTCTGGGGGACTTCAATGGTCACCACATTGAGTGGTTGGGGTCCCTCAAGACAGACCCTGCGGGACGGGCCACCCACGCGTTCGCACTCTCCCATGGTCTGACCCAGGTGGTACGCGGGATTACGCGCATACCAGACAGGTCAGACCATGAACCCGCCCTGCTGGACTTACTGCTGACGAGTAATCCAGCACAGTACAGTGTGACGGTTAGCGCCCCACTGGGTACATCCGACCACTGTATTGTGCGTGCCCGCCTGCAGGTACCGTCCCCTGCAAGGGCAGTAGAGGTGACGCGGCGACTGTGGCACTACTCGTCAGCAGACTGGGACGGACTACGAGAATACTTTGCAGCCGTCCCGTGGAGTCAGCGCTGCTTTGCAGGGAGGGCTTCATCGGAAAGCGCCTCTGCGGTTGCTGGTGAAATCACATTAGGTATGGAATACTACATTCCATACACTGATGTCGCCAGCATCCGCAAAGCCCCCCCTTGGTTCGGGCGTGAGTGTGCCGTAGCTGTTCAACAAAAACAGGCGGCTTACCGCCCCTGGATCAGGGCTCGAGCTGTGCGCGATCCGAATGTGGCCCGCCTCAAGGCAGCGTACAACAGAGCCACTAGGTCCAGTAAGAGAGCCTTCAAGAGAGCGGACGCCCAGCGCGTCACGCGGCTTGGTCAGGAGCTCACGTCACATCCGACGGGCAGCCGTGGATACTGGCAACTGGCCAAAGCCGTGCAGGCCAACTTTTGCAAGCCCTCGCTGCCGCCGCTGCGCTATCCTGACGGATCACTGGCTCACAAGGCCCAAGAGAAAGCGGAAATGCTGGCCAAGCTCTATGCGGCTAATTCCCGGGTCGATGACTGTGGCAAGCAACCTCCCACTATCGCCAACTGTGGAACCACGATGCCGGAAATTGTAATCCGGCAGTGCGATGTGCGGGCGGTGCTACGGTCACTCGACACGCGGAAAGCCAGTGGTCCTGATGGCATTCCGGCTGTGGTGCTGAGGAATTGTGCAGCTGAATTGTCTCCAACGCTAACACGCCTGTATCGCCTTTCGTATTCGTCGGGAGAAGTGCCGGAGGCTTGGCAGGAGGCGAATGTCCAACCGATCCCCAAGAAAGGGGATCGGTCGTATCCAGCCAACTATCGCCCCATAGCCGTAACCACCGTCATCGGCAAGGTGTTCGAGCTAATCATCAACAAACAGCTCATGCGCTATCTGGAGGATCACTCGTTAATTAACGATCGCCAATATGGCTTTAGGCCGAAACGATCAACGGGTGACCTCCTAGCGTACATAACGCACACCTGGGGTGAGGCTATGGAGAGGCACGGCGAATCTCTGGCTATTGGCCTAGACATCGCAAAAGCCTTTGATAGGGTATGGCATGCGTCGCTTCTTTCCAAGCTGCCGTCATATGGTTTATCGCATCAGTTGTGCTGCTGGTTGGCCAGCTTCCTGAACGGGCGACGGATTCGGGTCCTCTGTGATGGTCAGGCTTCCTGTTTTTTTCAGGTAAATGCCGGAGTACCACAGGGATCGGTATTGTCCCCAACTCTCTTTCTTCTGCATATCAATGACATGCTGTCCCTTGGGTGCATTCATTGTTATGCGGATGACAGTACTCTTCATGGGAGCTATTCTGGCCGTCCAGCGGCGGGGCGAGGCGACGTGGATGAGAAGTGACGACAACTCGTAGCGGATCTCGATCTGGACCTGGGCCGCATTGCCCAATGGGGTTCAGACAACCTGGTCGAGTTCAATGCCAGAAAAACACAGGCGTGTGCGTTTACAGCTAAGAAGTCCCCATTCCTACCCCTGCCCTCTCTTCAGAGCATTACAATTCCACTAAAGGACAACCTGGAGATCCTCGGTATAGACGTCCGGCGTGAGCTCAATCACAAAAACTACATAGAGAGCTGTATTGGTCTGGCCTCGCGGAAACTGGGAATCCTGAATAAGGTGAGACGGTATTTCACGCCACATCAGAGATGTTTACTGTACAAGACGCAGATTCGTCCCTGCGTCGAGTACTGTTCTCACCTTTGGGAAGACTCCGCGAGGTACTTGTTAGACGCGCTTGACGCTATGCAGAGACGTGCTATCCGAATAATTGGTTGTCCTGAGGTGACGGGAGGCCTCGAACCTTTGTCGCAGCGAAGAACCATAGCGTCCTTGGCTGCCTTCTATCGAATGTATCACGGCGAATGTTCTGAAGAGCTCTTCAACCTGATCCCACCATCTCCTTTCCGATCCCGAACAACGCGTGCCGGGCAGAGATGCCACTCATACACAGTGGAGAGAATCTTCGCCAGAACCGAGCGTTTCAAAAGATCGTTCCTCTGTCGAACTATAAAAACATGGAACGACCTGCCCGCACACGTCTTTCCCTCATCTTACAATCCCGGGTTCTTCAAGAGGAGCGTGAAGAGGCACATCACAGGGCCGCCAACTTGAGGACCACTGTAAGAAGTGGCCCCCAATCGCTAGATGCGCCACTGCTTTCTTACCATAAGGCTGGTGGCGACGTCAATTTGGCGAGCTGAATATAAAAAAAAAAAAAAAAAAAAAGACGTGTGGCACTCGGGGACTGCCGCGGTAAAGCTATTACATAGCATTTTTTACCAACTATGCTAGTATAATTATTTCTATATAAGAATACTAGCTGATGCCCGCAGCTTCGCCCGCGTAAAATTTGTTACCGCGGGAAGTTATTCCCGGGATAAAAGGTAGCCTATGTGTTATTCCAGACTATAATGTATCTCTGTACCAAATTTCAACCCGATCCGTTCAGCGGTTTGAGCGAGAAAGAGTAACAAACATCCACACTCACAAACTTTCGCATTTATAATATTAGTAAGAAGTAAGAAGTAAGATTTTAAGGTCTTTTGGACTTTTGGACTTTAGAAGACCCAAAAGTCCTCAAGACCGAAAAGTCCCAAAAGTCCCAAAAGTCCCAAAAGTCCCAAAAGTCCCAAAAGTCCCAAAAGTCCCAGAAGTCCCAAAAGTCCCAAAAGTCCAAAAGTCCAAAAGTCCAAAAGTCCAAAAGTTCAAAAGCCCAAAAGTCCAAAAGTTCAAAAGTCCAGAAGTCCAAAAGTCCAAAAGTCCAAAAGTCCAAAAGTCCAAAAGTCCAAAAGTCCAAAAGTCCAAAAGTTCAAAAGTCCAAAAGTCCAAAAAACCAAAAGCCCAAAAGGCCAAAAGTCCAAAAGTACAAAAGTCCAAAAGTCCTAAAGTCCAAAAAGCCAAAAGTCCAAAAGTCCCAAAGGCCAAAGTCCAAAAGGCCAAAATTCCAGTCCACCTAACCTCACCCCACCCAGCAAACAGGGCTACTTGATGAGTATGATTAATAAATACCTACCTCTAATTTCATAGACCTTGTGTGACGTAAACAAAGTTGCGAGGGTCAGCTAGTTAAAAGAGAAAACAATAGGTTTCTTCTTATCTAGGTACATAAAAACTATTTTTACAAATTTTATGGTAATAATAGACATTCTTTGAAATATGCATGTATGGTATTGTTGTGACTTTGATGACACGTTTAAAGTACATAGGTATGGGATAGATGGCGCTCGCGGCTACGTCAGCGTGAAATTTTCTTCCCGCTTCCCATGGGAACGTACTCCCGGGTTTGGTTATCTTTATAGCAGTATTATTATATAAATTAACAAAACAAAAAATAGTACTGCATTGGTGATAATAATAATAAAATGTATGTATATGTATAGAGCGTGTATGAAAACAGTTATGAAAGTAGAAGAAGCGAAAGTTGTGTGTCAGGATCGTAGCAAGTGGAAAGAAATAGTCTCTGCTTACCCCGATGGGAGACAAGCGTGATTATATGTATGTATGTATATAGAGTACTCACTCATTTTCTTTCACTATTTTTCGTGACTTTCTTCATTAATAAATGCACTTTGTTTATTCATATTTAAAACACTTTTTACACAAATTATACGAGTACAGTTCACTGTTGTACATAGATGATGAATACCTATACACCTATAGTCGAATTTTTATTTAGACGAAGTAAATTGACAGCAACATAATGTAATTGACAGCATCGAAATTGTCATTTCACATTAAGAACTCTAAATTCGAACAGCACTCTTAATTCAACTTTGGTCGAGTGGTTAAGACGCGGATCGGTACGCAGAAGGCGCAAGATCGATTCTGGGTACAAGCATCAATTTTTGGATTATTTGACATAATTATATAATGACTGCAGAGTTCAACAAAAAATTTATGAAGTGCGAGACGGGATACACGAACGTGGCCGAAGGTAGCCGAGAGTGTGATTCGTTTTCGTGACACAATTTCTGGATTCGGTCTCCACGCAAGGCCCGCGATAGAAGCTATGCAATAGCTTAAAAAACAAAGTAAACGTTAAAACTGTACTGCTAACTGCTATACGGATGCGAGACATGGAAGGTCACTAAAGACATTTCGCACCAGCTACCAGCTATAAGTCTTCGTCAAACGCTGCCTCCAATGGATCCTCGGTACATACGGGCCCGAGAACATCACGAACGTAAGACTATTGGAACGCTGCAGTGAGACCCCTATCCACCAACAGATCAAACGTCGGAAGTGTAGCTGCTGCGCTGGATTGAACACACGCTGCAAAGGGACCATGATCACATCATACCAAGGCAAGCCTTACTGAAACTACTGGTAGGGTTTCAAAAACTGTTCGATAGTAAGTAGGTACATTTATTGATAGTGGCTATAGGCTACATAACATAATGCTAAGATTACAAGATAAGGAGCGGTGCAGCAATGAGGAATGTTTCGAAAACGGAAAACATTTAATCGTTATAAGAGTATCCGTTGCGCCTCTGCGTAAATGGTTGAAGTTACATAAAAATAATTTATTACAAAATAATTGTTCTTCTTAAAATAGTTCTAAAACAAAATACCTATTAAGCTATTGCATAGCTTCTATCGCGGGCCTTGCGTGGAGACCGAATCCAGAAATTGTGTCACGAAAATAAATCACACTCTCGGCTACCTTCGGCCACGCTCGGCCACGTTCGTGTATCTCGCACTTCATATACCAAGGTGTACACGTGAGCGTTTGTATAACGTGTACCTATGTATATGAAGTGAAGTAGGGTGAAGTGGGGTGGGCTGAGGTGTGTACGGTGGGGTGAAGTGAAGTGTGGTGTGGTGAGGTGAATTGGTGTGAGGTGGGGTGGGGTGAGGTTAGATGGAGTGGAATTTTGGCCTTTTGGACTTTTGCCTTTGGGCCTTTTGGACTTTTGGCCTTTTGGACTTTAGGACTTTTGGACTTTTGTACTTTTGGAATTTTGGCCTTTTGGGCTTTTGGACTTTTGGACTTTTGGAATTTTGGAATTTGGTTTTTTGGACTTTTGGACTTTTGGTCTTTTGGTCTTTTGGACTTTTGGACTCTTGGACTTTTGAACTTTTGGACTTTTGGACTTTTGGACTTTTGGACTTTTGGACTTTTGGACTTTTGGACTTTTGGACTTTTGGACTTTTGGACTTTTGGACTTTTGGACTTTTGGACTTTTGGACTTTTGGACTTTTGGACAAAAGTCCAAAAGGCCAATAGGCCAAAAGTCCAAAAGCCCAAATGTCCACAGTCAAGTAGGTACTTGGTACTTTACTTTGTTGAACATAGGCCTTAAAATCTTACTAATACATATTATAGATGCGAAAGTTTGTGAGTGTAGATGTTTGTTACTCTTTCACGCTCAAACCGCTCAACGGATCGGGCTGAAATTTGGTACAGCGATACATTATAGTCTGGAATAACATATAGGCTACCTTTTATCCTGGGAATAACTTCCCGCGGTAACAAATTTTACGCGGGCGAAGCTGCGGGCATCAGCAAGTATTCTTATATAGAAATAATTATACTAGCATAGTTGTTAAAAAATGCTATGTAATAGCTTTACCGCGGCAGTCCCCGAGTGCCACACGTCTTTTTTTTCATTACGGCTGTATAACCGTATTTTTCCAACATAAAGTAGCAAAACGACTCGCAATAAACATACGTTATCGTGAACTGGAAGAGCTTTAAGTATTCCCTTGAAAGAATTATATATTACTGACGCTTAAAGTCGCGAGATCCTTAGATTAAATTATATTAAACTGAATTCAAAAAGGTTTATACATAGTTTTTGCTTTGGGTGAAATTGGTTTGTAAGTTTTAAAAATAAAGGCCAAGTCTTAATTTATATGTTTATCTAGTGGAGAGATTATGAAGACAAATTTTGTTTCGCGACAAATACCTATGATCCAAGAGTAAAGACGACATCGCGGGTAATACAGAGCTAAATTTCGCGTGTTATTGCTTGTGATAACTTGAAAAGAATGTTTTTTTTTATATTTGTGGACATTCACACACAACATCATCTAGCCCAAATTAAGCTCATATAAGCTTGTGCTTTGGGATCTAGACGACTAATAGACATACTTATGTTATATATTTCTAAATACATACATATTAGGTATACATTGACAACACCCAAACTCCGAAACAAACATTTGTGGATCACACAAATATTTGGACCGACTCAGGTCTTCTTTTTACGATCTTTTTACGACTTCGGAAATGAGAGCCGTTGACAAAAGCTTGATTCTTCATAGAAATTGAACAGTAAGAACACACAAGCGAGACGGATATAAAATTTGATGCAATTTGACGCACTTCAATTTGATTTTCACGATCATAATGACGTTTATCGTCGCGTTGTTCTGTGATTTTCACCGAGGAAAAATATTATACTCTCATCAAGTTAATTGCTTCAATTTCTGTAACCCAGTTGACAGCAATTAAGGTAAATGCAGGTATTACCGACCCTGTTAAGACAATTTTAAAATTGATGGTAGTTATTAAGAATGGTGATTGAGTTCACATCCAATGTTTTGATTTTATATGAAACTTTAGTTTGTCTAGTTTATGTTTAAAGCCCTAATGATAGCTTGTATATTTCTCGACATGACAAAAGCCTTTGACTTCGTATGCCACAGAACACTGTTATCAAAGTTGTATAACTACGGCATACGAGGAATCGCTCAAAAGTGGATCCAAAGTTACCTGAACAATAGACTGCAATGTGTCGAGCTAACGAAAATTAAGAATCGTCGAGAAACAAAATACAACTCATCTTATGCATATAATAGATTCGGCGTACCACAGGGCAGTATCTTGGCCCCACTTTTGTTTCTATTATACATCAACGATCTCCCTGATGCAACAAAACATGAAACTATCCTATTTGCGGACGACACAACGCTAATTGTCAAGGGTTACGATAAGGTAGCATTGGAAGTGGAAATAAATCGAACATTGGAAACAGTTACACAATGGCTAGAACAGAATAACCTAAAGCTTAACATTGACAAAACTAATATCGTACAATTCCGGACATATAATTCCAAAATATCAAATCTTGAAATAGTATACAAAAATAAAACTCAAAACATTAGTAATAGTTGTACATTCTTAGGTATAGTAGTTGACGAGTTTTGTAATTGGAAGCTCCAAATTGAGAAAGTTCTTGGAAAAATTGACCGGTACATATTTGTTCTAAAAAGATTATCACAAACCGTGAATATCGAGGCAGCTTTGGTTGCATATCATGCGTACGTGGCCTCAGTGCTTCGCTACGGTATTATTGTATGGGGTAACTCAACTGAAGTAGAAAAGGTTTTCAAGGCCCAAAAGAAATGCATTCGAGCAATATGTGGAATCAGGCAGATTGATAGCTGTAAACCTGTATTCCAGCGACATAATATTCTCCCCTTGCCTTGCTTATATCTATTCGAGATATGTGTTTTTGTCAAGAAGCATCCTACATTATTTAGAAAGTTGGGAGATTTCGAGAATAGCCGAACTAGACACAAAAATCGACTAAAATAACCCAAAATAAATTTGGAATGTTTCCGCAAAAATGTATTCTGCATGTGTATTAGAATCTACAATCACTTACCTGACGGTCTTAAAGACTTGCCTATGACAAAGTTCAGCAGGGAATTGCATAGAATTCTTAATGCAAAAAATTATTATGAAATTAGCGAATATTTTGATGACAAATCAATAAGTATCACAAATAATAATTAAATTGTACCCTTTTGACATTTTATTAATAATGAAAATCTTGACATAGAATTTTATAACAGTTCCCTGACATCTTTCTTTCTGTTGACAAATTAGAAAAAAATTATAATGAAAGAGACATATTAATTGAATTTTATATTATAATATTTCATATTACGAGAAATAAATTATAATGAAAGCGACATATACATATTGATTAAATTTTATATTATATTTCATATTAATTACTGAATTGATTGTGTTCAAACTGCATGTACTGTATTAGTTATTTGATCCCAGAATATCTTATTAGAATTATTGAATAATTACCTATTTGCACGCCCTAAGTGGCAGAATATGCTGTACCCTTTATGTAAATAAGATCTGTAACTAACCATATTCTTGGAAATAAATGAATGATTACTGATTACTAAATTGCCCTTAAACACAATACTAATAACATAAAAAAAATAATTAAGTGATCAAGTCCATTGTTTGTATTACCGACCCATACGAAAGGCTATGAAGCTATTTACCGATTTCACGTGAGGGAAAATCCTCGTAGGATGCTATGCCGGACTCTTACCGACTAAAAAACCTCACGTAACGCCCAAACAGCCTATGGTTGAGAGCCCCGGGTAAGCCCTCAGGAAGGATGTCCCGTGACTCCCAACAGACCTACGGCCGCCAATGCGGCCTCGCCCAGGGGGTGGTTCGGGTGCAATCCCGCGTCTATGGGGGATTTCGGGTGTGACCCCGCTTCTAAGGGGGGGCGTGCGTGAGTGCTCACGTCACGCTGCCGTCATGGGCCTGCTTCTGTAAGGACGGTGAGCGGCCCTCTCACCGTCCTCAGACCCCCGGTCATGGAGGCCGATAGTCCTCGGCGAAGACACGTCGGCGGCGCCCTTTCATACTACCTTTCATACACTTTCATATTATACTTCATAGGAAAAGTCACTTAGATACTCTGGTCCATGCTATTTGACTAAGACATTATGTTGTAAAAGAGCTTTTATGGTTTTTTTATCTTCAAAATATTGTTTGGATAATAAGCTAATATTTCATTAAGCTAGTGTTATGTTACATAAACGACCAGGATTTGTATAGAATCGGCGATAGCTTCCCGTACTTGCTATCACCGACTCATATAGATCGGTAATAGTCGATATAATACATAATTACGAAATTGTATGACCGACTCATAAAAAGTAGATTATATGTATGTATTTAATTTTTGTAGCCATAGCAGAGATTTTAAATAAATAGTGTTGCAAATAATATTAATTAATACAAATATTGTAATGCAATAAAAAGTAATTTTATAATGCTCCTTTATAATGACAATGAATGATTAAAGTTGTACTTCGTAGTAAACAAAAAACGATTAAATAAGAAAACTAGACCAAATAGTATAGATCGGTAATTGTGTGTTACAAAGGCTGACTGTATTAGATTAAGATGTCATATTAAAATAATTGTTTTATTGTCACATATCGACAAGAAAGAGGTAAAACAAAATGTAATATGCATCGCAATCACCGGCCCATGAGTCGGCAATAGCTGCTACTATTAAAATAATTGAAGGTATTACCGCTTTAATTAAATGTGAAGTTTTATAATATTTAATTAATCAAACTTTATGAAATACTGTAAGAAATTAAAACCTCACATCTAAATGAACACATTCAATAATACAGAACAATCATAGGTTTCATACAATTCTTTAAAAACTGTTAAACGAAGTTTTGGTGTGCTTATCTGTAAGATTAAGGATTTGTACCACACGATCGGCAAGTTTACTATCGTCATAGAAACAAACGAATTTCGTCTCTTTCTCGGAATGCCACGCACACTAACGTAAGTATTTGCGACACTCAATGAACAAATGTGCGTATTTCGTCAAATGTCTCTAGCATAAACTGTTCCAGTAACGTAAAAATTGCAGGTTAATGAAATGGATCGGTAATACCTGCGAATTTTCGATGGGTCGTTAATAGCTGCGTTTACCTTAGGAATGCTTTGTACAGAACTGATGTCACCGATTGCTAGGCTGGAGATCCCTAAGTCGTTAAGTAATATATGTATTTATAGGTTCTTTATGTGATTATGACTATTGTAATTTACTATCTATTCTAATCAATCACCAATTTTTTTTAAAGAGCACTTGTTCTGGGGCTAAGTACCTCAAGCTCATCTCTCTCACCTGAGAATCGAACAGTTCTGCTTAGCAGTCGGTGTCATCTGTTCTGTGCAACTGCAAAGCAATTTTAGTTGCTATCAACTATGTCACAGAAATGAAACCAATAGCGATGACTCCCACATATCATTATACGCATTTTTTGCTCGCATCTGTATCAATAATCCAAAGATAGGATAAAATAACCTTACAACAGCAAAACTGAACCGGAATCAACGCTTAAATGATGATGATAAGAATAAGAAAATAGCTATTAAGTATTCAGTGTCCGTAGTTTCCACGGTAATCATTTATCGGATCCCATTTATTTATGACTTAGCTACATAGTTCCACGTATAACTCTGAAATTAATACCCGATATAAAGTTATAATCCTCGGATTGTTACTCGCAAATCTCACCTACGCAAACTAAGGCCCGGTGTACATCGAGGGTAGGTACGGCATGACTAGGTATTTTAGGCGACGAATAAAAGTGAAAGTTAATCCTACTATCCTACTATTATTATAAATATAAAAATTTGTGAAGATGTTTGGATGTTTAGATGTTTGGATGTTTGTTAAATCACGCTGTAACGGCCGAACGGATTGGGCTGAAATTTCGTACAAATATAGCTTATAGTCTGGAATAACACATACTTAGACTACTTTTATCCAGGGAATATGTTGCCACGAGAAGCGGGAATGGGTACCGAATTTCACGCGGGTGAAGCCGCGAGCGTCATCTAATAGTACAATATTTACATTATTTTGTTCCAATTTAATATTAAATAATAACATATAAACAATATAAGATATGGTACATATAATTTAATTCTCAATTTGGGAGGGATGAGTACTGTCTTAAATAGACCATAACTAGACAAAGCAGTCTGTAGTTAGAAGTTACAGTGCTAGTCCCCTATCTAACTTTGGTTTACAATGACATACTTGATAGTAATAGAGTTGAAAATGTCAATGTTAATAGGCGTAAGTAAAAAAACAAATTCGTGGTATGCTTAAGCATGTCGCGTCGGCAGCCTTTGGAATATTTAGGCATCCCTCAAACTGCTTTGATAGTCGTCGGGACACCGCAGGAAGACAGCGTCTACCCTCTTTGAAGAAGAGAAATTATTATTGTGTAGAAAGTTAGGTACAAAGGGTCGAAGGACACCTTTGTATGCTAATGGATGCTTCAGTTTACTAAAGGATTCGTAGCATAGCTATCACCAGCGTGCACTTACATATAGGGATCCCGAAGCAAAGCAAACCACTAATGTGCGCCATGCCTTAAACGTCTCGTAAAGGCACTTAACTATACGACTGACGCCACGGGTGCGTAATGTAATATACCATTAGGTGCTTTTTCGATACTAGTTGTACCCCGAGGCTTCGACCGCGTTTTACCTACTCGCGTTACACTATACACCTCGAACTCATGTTCCTTAATTAGATTTCAAAGTCGGTCTATTCTGTTGTTTTCTACTTCGCTACTATACTCAGTAGCGTGGTAATATACCGCCTATAACATACACAAATAGTTTGTTAAATATTGGTACAAGAATTTTCACAATCCAGTAGATTCAGAGTTTATCCCTTAAAATCTTACCTCTTTATAATATTTGTATGGATCAATTGCTAGTGAGTAGATGGCTGAGCTCATTAGGCCTACTGCCCTGTCGGTAGTTTCAATCGGTATACGCAAGACCTTTCTATTCCCAAATAGTTTCATAACGGTATATCGTCGCAGTATACCACTCGATTTTGATATAAAGTAGTTCAAAATTGTAACTATATTTATTATATATATATAATAAATATAGTTACAATACTGATACCCTCACGAAAGCCTGACATCTAACACAAGGATTACAATTATACTGATACCCTCACGAAAGCCTGACATCTAACACAAGGCATCATTTAAATTCTGAATTTATTACGTACTAGCTGACGTCACGCGGTTTCACCCGCGTAGTTCCCGTTCCCGTGGGAATACGGGAATAAAATATAGCCTATGTTCACCGCAAAGAGTGTAGCTTCCCAACAGTGAAAGAATTTTTCAAATCGGTCCAGTAGTTCCGGAGCCTATTCGGTACAAACAAACAAACAAACAAAAACAAATCTTTCCTCTTTATAATATTGGTATAGACAGGGGGAAGTTATTTGAAATATAATTTACATACAAGGAGTTTTACCACAGCGACAACGATTCATTCACGTGACTACGTAAACTCGTAATGAGGTTTTTTTTATATACCGTTTGTGTTGATGGAATACCGTCAATCACATAATATATACATACACATTTACATAAATTTAATTATATAAATTTCAACACTCTTGATACTTCTCTAGTTTAAGCCCAAGTAAGAGGCATTGAAAAACACGAAAATGTTTAGCAAAATTAACCAAGGAAAATTGCAAAAGCTCGGCCAAAACTTCAAGTTGAGTTCAATCTCAAGGATATAACGATAAAAGTATACAAAAACCGACTAAATGGGTGTTGAAATCACGCACGGATGGTTCCGTACCAAACGTCAAAAACCACTTTTGTTGGGAGTTGTAAGGGAGCTCTCATGTCTTTTCTCTTTTTTAGAAAATTTCAGCTACCTATGTGTTACGGTTCCTAAGATACAGCCTGCAGGCAGACAGACAGTGGATGGAGCAGTAATAGGGTCCAGTTTGTACCCTTTGTGGAACTCTAAGATTAATATACAGGGTAAAAATTAAAGACCCTCGTTGGAGGAATAAAATATATAAAATATTGACCATGGCAAATTTGGCTAAAAGGAAACATTCCTTTATTTTCAAAAGAAATTAAAACTGAGAAAGATACAAAATAAAATAAATTAAAATAAATATTTTATTTCGTCTTTCTTCTTCTTGTTCATTAATTTAAGTGGATCTTGCCAAAGGTTCTTTCAGTTGTTATAATAAAATATAGGATGTTTTTTTTTCATATCTCACGAACCGATTTGATTCCCAGCTCAAAGCAGGTTACTTTTAATATAAAGGAATGTTTCCTTTCAAAAAAATTGTCATCGTATTGAGGAAAAGTACTCTTAATATTGATGAAGAGTGCTTTTCCTCCAACCACGGTCTTTAATTTTCACCCGGTAAAGGCAAGGCAACCTAGTTTCGACACTGTACAATATTCACATGAACCAAACTGTAAACCTCTACACAAAAAGCTGAACGCATACTCGCATACTGAATAGCAAAACTAGACAGAGCGTAAGGAATTTCTATAAGGTTCAGCTATGTGGCGGAAAATTTGTCTCTTGGGAATTTGTTCGTAAACATGGATCCCGCCTCAGGGTAATAGTGGTTTTATAGATAGATCGAATGTTACGCAGTAATCCTACACACGTATACAGCCTGATCCTAATACAGTTCATGAAATCAGGATGGTGTTATTTGTAAGCAAATGTGTCATCTAGTAACAACATTTTTTTATGTAATTTATTATTGTGTAGGGTGCGTTATAACCGTTAAGTAAGTAATGTAAGCGGGACTCTACTGGGTGTAATGTAAGAGGGTCCCAGTGATTAACTTGAGCTCCGGAGACTAGTTTCAAGTGTGATTTGTACCTGGTTTCCGTCAGAGTATTAGTGTTATTTATTCAGAATTCTTTCATTACTTTATAGGGTAGACAAAACACGGTAAGATTCACACTGTTAAGTGATATCGAATTAATATTTTCTTAAACAAGTGTTCATTTGGAAATTAAAAAGCCCCGATTTTGAACTATTATAATAACATACTTACCCCCTCGGGGTTTAGGGGACATGCGTTACTTCTCATGGAGCTAACGTTACACCCTAAGGGTACAGTAGTGGCTTCTTCAATCAGATCCCTGAGATTCAATATCTTAAGGATTAACGAAAAAGCCCACATTAGGAGGAAGGGCATAACGGTACTCCGTTCGTTAAGCAGCCCGCCTGGGGCAGTACCTCCGCCCTGCAGGAGACCGCGGTAATAGTAACCTGACTCCGGTTGGGTTATGTTCTCCGTCGGTTAGCAGGGATCCAGAGCTCATTGGGGCGACTTTGTGCCGGTGACGGTGAGACCAGAGGCTTATCTGGCTCCATTAGCGGATAGAGGCGCGGAGTATTGGTACGGCGGTCAGGGAGACCCGGTGAAACGGTTGACCGCAGACCGCCCGCAGGCTGTACGGGACCCGAACCTGGGGATCACTTAATCTCCGCCCCAGGAGGCTGAACCAGCAGCCTGTGTAAAGTCCCTGGTGCTGTGGTCGTGCCGGAGGAGGATACCGGAGTGGACGCGGCTACTGCATTGGGGGGGGGACCGGGGGCCCTTCCGTACGCCGTGCCAATCTTCCGCATTACCTTTGTCTGCCTTTGGTGATTTGGAGCCTCGCTTAGTCTCCTGCGCCAGCGGCACACAGGCGCCCTCTCAACCTTCTTAATTCCCCTTTTTTAAAAAAACAACCACGGCTGCAAAAAAGAAAAATAAAAAGGTATCCACAGCGGCATCGGCGTCCACACTTCAAGTGGACTTTTGCAACATCAGAGGCATGCTCGCGAACATCAACGTAGTCCACCACCATCTTGAAACTGCGAAGCCGACCCTTTTTTTCTTGACGGAGACGCAGATCTCATGCCCGAAAGACACATCTGACTTGATGTACCCTGGCTACAAGCTGGAGTACAACTTCAGGCGGAAAGCCGGGGTGTGTATGTACGTCCGGGATGATGTCTGCTGTCGCCGTCTTACAAGCCTCGAAGACAGGGACCTGTCTACGTTATGGGCGCGCGTGGATCACGGGGGCCACACCCGGATCTACGCGTGCGTGTATAGGTCTCACAGCGGTAATTCGGACACAGTTCGCCTTTATGACCACCTGCAGCAATCGACTGACAGGGTGATTGAGCAGTGTTCCTCCGCTGAGATAGTGGTTTTGGGAGATTTCAACGGTCATCATGTTGACTGGTTGGGCTCCCGGACCACCGACTTTGCGGGAAAAGCTGCTCACGAATTTGCCTTGACCTATGGGTTCTCCCAGCTGGTTAAATCCCATACAAGGATACCAGACAAGGAGAACGAGCATAGTGCATTGCTGGACCTTCTGCTGACAACGCGTCCGGACGGATACAACGTTTCAGTGGATGCTCCGCTAGGATCGTCGGACCACTGTGTCGTTCGGACTCATGTGCCTCTCGCAAGGCCTGATCCACCTCGGCCCAAGGAGTGGCGACATGTGTGGCACTACAAGTCAGCAGACTGGGATGGACTGCGAGAGTTCTATGCGTCGTACCCGTGGCGGCGGCTTTGTTTTGCCTCAGAGGATCTGGATTCTTGTGCTGTAGCAGTCGCTGAGGGGATCTTGGAGGGTATGGAATGCTACATTCCCAACCGATGGATCCCTGCAGGTGCAAAAAAGCGACCGTGGTTCAATCGGCTCTGCAGAGAAGCTCTAATACAGAAAGAATCTGCCTACAGAGCTTGGACCACGGCTCGTGCAAATTCAGATCCAAACATCTCTGAGGTGAAACGCAAATTAAATGCCGCCTCGAGGTCCAGTAAAAGAGCAATTGTCAAGGCCAAGTTCGATTTCGTCGGCAGAATTGGCGAACGGCTAGCAGGCTACCCTTCAGGAAGTCGTGAATTTTGGTCGCTTGCCAAAGCTGCCGAGGGAAACTTCTGTCGGTCAGGATTACCACCCTTGCTTAAACCCGACGGTAGTTTGGCCCAGAGTGCCAAGGAGAAAGCCGACCTTTTGGGTAATCTCTTTGCCTCTAACTCGACCATGAGCGACGGGGGTGCTTTACCGCCGGGCATTCCGAGTTGTGGCACTTCCATGCCGGAAGTTAAATTTACACAGCGGAATGTCCGGCGGGAGCTTCAATCTCTGGACGTTCATAAGTCGAGTGGGCCAGACGGCATTCCCGCGGTGGTACTTAAGCATTGTGGTCCAGAGTTGTGTCCGGTACTTACACGTCTTTTTACACTTTCCTATTCTATGCAACAAGTCCCGGCGTCGTGGAAGATCGCGTATGTACATCCTGTACCCAAGAAGGGTGACAGAACCGACCCGGCCAATTACAGGCCTATAGCCGTCACCTCCCTTTTATCCAAGGTGATGGAGCGTGTAATTAATACACAGCTCCTGGGGTACCTTGAGGAACACGACCTGCTCAACGACCGGCAGGACGGTTTCCGTCACGGTCGCTCGACAGGCGATCTTCTTGTGTACCTAACACACCGATGGGCGACGGCTATCGAGAGTAAGGGATGAGGCTCTAGCTGTGAGCCTCGACATCTCTAAAGCCTTTGACCGGGTCTGGCACCGTGGTCTTCTTACGAAACTGGACTACATATGGACTACCCGAGAGATTATGCGGATGGGTGTCCAGTTTCTTGGCCGGTAGAAGCATCAGGGCCGTCGTTGACGGCAGCTGTTCAGACTGCATGGCTATAAACGCTGGAGTACCGCAAGGCTCAGTGTTGTCCCCTACTCTGTTTCTGCTGCATATCAATGACATGTTGTCTATTGACGGCATTCATTGTTATGCGGACGACAGTACGGGGGACACTTGTTACACGGGCCGCCCCGGTATCTCTCGGGACACAGTGGAGGAAAATCGTGAACAGCTTGTGTCTGAAATCGAGGCTACTCTTACTAGAGTGTCCGATTGGGGTGGACAAAATCTTGTCCAGTTCAACCCTTCCAAGACACAGTGCGTGTTTTTTCACCGCTAAGCAAACCCCAATTCCTGTAGCGCCGCAATTTCAGGGCACATCTCTTTCCATCTCCAAAAGTATAGGGATCCTTGGCGTTGACATCTCCAGTGACGTTCAGTTCCGTAGTCATTTGGAGGACAAGGCTAAGCTGGCGTCCAAAAAGCTAGGTGTGCTCAACAGGGCGCGGCGGTACTTCACTGCGGCGCAAACACTGCTTCTCTATAAGTCGCAAGTGCGGCCGCATTTGGAGTACTGCTGTCACCTCTAGGCGGGAGCACCTGAATATCAGCTTCGTCCATTTGACTCGGTGCAAAGGCGAGCTGTAAGAATTGTCAACGATCCTGTACTTACAGCTGGTGTGGAACCTCTTCGCGACAGGAGAGACTTTGCCTCCTTATGCGTGTTCTACCGCCTGTACAATGGTATGTGCTCTGAGGAATTGTTTGAGATGATGCCCAGGCCTACGTTCTATCATCGCACCGCTCGCCACAGACAGGGAGTTCATCCTCACACTCTGCGTCCGGTGCGATCCAGCACGGTTAGATCCGATAGGTGTTTTCTTCCGCGCACGCTTAGGTTGTGGAATGACCTCCCTGCCTCGGTTTTCCCAAACGCCTACAGTATGGGGTTCTTCAAAAGGGGTCTTAGAAGGTTTTTACAGGGTCGGCAGCGCGAGTGTGGCACCTCTGGTGTTGCAAACGTTCATAGGCTGCGGTGACCACCGGTCCTTCTGGTGGGCCGTATGCTTGTCTGCCTCCTTAGTGGTATAAAAAAAAAAAATTGAGGAGTTGGGTATCCCGCAGACTACTTTATGCATCAAGCAGTTCCAAGTTACTACGTCATTGAAATACCATCAAAGCAACAGTATACGGTATACCACAATTACAATTAATCAGACCTGTGAATTTTAGTCAAATTCCTTCATCATTCAGGAAGCGAGCTGATAATCTTCAAGATTTATAGCAAGAAAAATTCTAATCACTTTGGCTTTTGAACGAAAAAATCGCATAAAAATTGCTACGATGCCACAGACAGACACATACATACACATATACATATACACACATACACATAATATATATACACACATATACATGTCAAACTAATAACACCCCTCGTTTTTCGTTGGGAGTAAATGGTAGTAAACGGATAGAGCTCAAACACATATCTTCAGAAAGTGATGCAGCTACAGACCGTAGCTGCTCTACGAGCGTCTACACCATTGCATCGCTCCGTCTACGCCGTAGAGGCGTTAGAAGATAGACTACCGTACCAAAAAACGTGCCAAAAGAGACGTTTGTAGCTCACATTAATCATCCCTTTTTTCTGATTTTAGTATTTTTTGTTATAGCGGCAACTGAAATATGCCTCATCTGCAAAAAAATCCTGGTCATCACGGTTCCTGAGATGCAGCATCGTGACGGACAGACAGACAGACGGACGGTGAAGTCTCATGAATAGGGTCTAGTTTTTACCCTTTGGGTACGGAACTCTAATACAGAAGGTAGGTAGCTAGTCATTCATATCACAAACTGTACTTGACAGCCAGTCAAATCGGACGTCGTGTTACAATATTGAGGTGTTATAAAATTTATGTCTAGTTAAGCAGCAGTATAAAAATAATTAAATCAATGAAGAGCATAAAACATGGTGTCTACGTTATTCTTTTCCACAAGCGCTGTAATAATCTCCATCTGGAAGAAAGGATACTCATAAATACTTAAGTAGTTCCGAGTGTTGCTTGAGCAAAATAATATGATTCTACTTAATTTATTGTATATAGAACGGCTGCTATTTGTTACAGATAAGTCATGAATATAACTTGCTGGGCATAATATAAGATTTCACTTCATAAAGAGCCGGCATGTACCAGCACAGCACCCAATACAAGACAAGATTATTCGGAATATTGGGGTGCTCCAAACCTCGTGTGGCGACGGGAAAGAGTAAATAATGCCGCCAGCCCGACTCATCTCGAGGGTGCCGTAAGAGGCGACTAAGGGACCAATTTCCAAAACGCCATTTGCGAAAAAAAAGCCATTTTGTAGAAATGGAAAATTCGAAATGAAACCCGTTTGTCAGTAAAATGACTATCTTTAACCTGCGCCTGTTCATTTCAACACGGCAATAAACTCACCACCTATTACGTAGGACATAATACTATGTGTGCGTATACTACGCCTTTGCCTTCCCCTTCGGGGATAAAGGTGTGACTGTATGTATGTATGCATTGGGGTGCTCGGGGGCCCCACTGAGATCTTCGGCACCCAAACCAGCCTCAGCTACAAGTGGAGATGAGTTCACGGCTAAGAAAAGTCTGAATGCTACAGCAATGATAATATAATAGTATTACATACAGATAGGCAACTCCCTGCCTCCCAGTGAGCAAGCATTCCTACCCCCGCCACAGCTGTCTTATAGTTGGAGGGGAAATTTTGTGGGAACTTGACAGTAAAGCGCAATAGGTACGAGTATTAATCTTATTATCTCTCACAAGAACTATGAATAGGAAAAAATGATTGCTAACAGATTTTACTATTGTTCATAGAAAACCTACTCTGATAGATACTTAAAGTTGAAAATTACCTCTAATCTATTTGCACCAAATTCATACCTCTTAGCGTCTTCATCTGGAAACGGTTTACCTTTTCCTACCGGATAGGTTTATGAAGCTTAATCTTTATTATATTGTCAAGATGGCTAAAGCACATTCTTTGTAAATTAAACGACCTTGATCCCCAACCCCTGTTACTGAACTCCCTTAGTTGAGTTGAACTTTAAGTCTTTTGAATATTATACGCCATTTTTCGGCATTGTCCGAAAAATGGCGTATAATATTCAAAAGACTGAAAGTATCCATCAAGCAATGAAAAGTTAATTGTATGTAAAAGATCGAGTTGGCTTGTAGCCATAATCTCTAAAGTCTTGTATCGATTATGCGGCTCGGGTATAATAAAGCGGTTTAGCAAAATGATATCTTTAAGCCGACAAAGGATTTGGTATTAAGGCATCTTTTTCCTCCTTTCATTTAAAAACTGTAATTAAAAGTCGCCGTTCTAGGAAAGTAGCTCACTAATTACTTAGAGAAAATTATATAAGTGTTCATCAGTGTAGAGATGTTTAATGAATATGTTAACTCTGACCATTGAAATTTTAGTTTAAATAAAATATAAATAAATAACATAAAATTTACAATCTATAAGATTGAAAATAAATGAAGATTTGCTATTGAGTGAGGTTTTTTTTTAACGTGAGGGAAAATCCTCATGGAAGCTATGCCAGACTCCTACCGACTAAAAAACCTCACGTTACGCCCAACAGCCTATGGTTGGGAGCCCCCGGTAAGCCCTCGGAAGGATGTCTCAGGACCTATTGAATGAGGATTGTAGAATAGTTTTAGGTACTTACCGGTATAATTATAATACCTCACAAAATGTTGGTATGTGGTTGGTTCAAGTCTGTCTAAAATATGCATTTTTGTATGTTCTACTCCCTTGAAAACGTAATCCGTAACTTGTAAGTACAGACGAATTTGAGAATGCATGGTCAATCCGAAACGAAATTGCTTTGCACTGAGAATTGACGCCATCTCTCGGATAACATTGGAAGTCAAGTATCTAGCATTGCCGATTTTTTTAAAACCTCACACAGGAACGCGATTATTGTCAAAATAGAAACTCGATAATCTTTTGAGTAATGTAAACATGCCATCTAGTACATTTTTTGTGATTCAAAGGTGTCTATGCAATATTATATTCGAGTAAAGTTGCGCCATCTAGTGGAGTTTTTGTAAATTTGGACTCAAATGTGCATGGGATTATAGATCTTAAGTGGCCCATGCAATATTGGAGGTGACTGTACATGCACATACCCGCGTAATACGTCATCGTATAACGAAGATAAATTAAATATTGAAAAAAGTTTACCGCCTATATCGCATGAAATTTTCCAAAGAAAAGAATCTGAAAATCGACATCAATCAATGTCTCCCATCGTCTTTTTTATTTTGCTTCGATGAAAGTTTATCAAACATGTGTATACACTTATATATTCTACATATTTTTGTACCCAACGTGATATACTATAAAACTTATGTTGTTCCTTTTCTCTTAACCAGATAGGGAGATAGAATTCTTTATACAGTTGATTGATGGATCTTGATTGATCTCCCTGCCTCGGTTTTCCTAAATGCCTACAGTATGAGGGTCTTCATAAGGGGTCTTAGAAGGTTTTTACAGGGTCGGCAGCGCGAGTCTCTGGTGTTGACAACGTTCATAGGCAGCAGTGACCACCAGTCCTTCTGGTGGGCCGTATGCTTGTATGCCACCTTAGTGGTATGAAAAAAAATTAAAAACTTGCTTTAAATATCGACTAACGCCACTTGTACTGTTCCACTAGGAGGTCATCTCTACAAATGACATGACCGTGAGGCGAAACTTGTTAGTGAATGTTGTGGAACAGTAGGCAGTAGTGCTAGGCAACAACACAAATGCATACACCTAGTCATGGCGTTACCTCGAAGGGATGAGCCCACAATATTTCTCTTTATTTTATACGACTAAGGTGACAGACAAGCATACGGCCCCCAGATGGACTGGTGGTCATCGCAGCCTATGTAGGTTTGCAACACCAGAGACGCTACACTCGCACAATTGGCGTGTCACAACCCACCACTATTAAAATCTTTCAAGATGCCCATTGGCCTTCAATTATGCTTGCGCCTGCCAAGCCCTGTGAGTATCCTCTCAAGGGCTTACTCGGGGCTCCCAACCGTAGGCTGTTAGGTAGAATACGCGTGGTTTTTAATCGGTAGGAGTTAGGCATAGCATCCATGTAGGATTTTCCTCACGTTAAAAGAAAATGTAACTGCCAACTGGGACCATTGGCTTAGCATGGTTTCAGAAGCACAAACCCGATCTCAAGTAGAAATGTCATACGCAGTAATCAATCAGAAAACTGAGTTGGCGAAGCTGCAATTGACAATATAGATTGATACAAGTTGTTATAATACTGTGCTTGAGGTTACATAATAAAGTAACATGAGAATTAGGCAATCTTCGGTTTTTAAAACTAATAACCATAGTATGTTTTCCATAACGTAGTGTAACCTTCGCAAGTTCTTTTTAATGTGTACGGCAATAATATCCCGACCTCCCGCGTATCCCTTTCATTTTCACAGAATTTTGTCGTACATATTAAGCGGGTAGGTAATCGTTGTACGGTAATGTAAACATTGTTGTGGTGCTTTAGGATAATTATACCCAGTGGCGGCTGTACCTTAAGTGCGCTCGTGCAGTGAACCACCAGCTCAAAAGATTTAAAAATAACAAAATTTAAACATACAAAAACTCAAAACTAATAACATGTCTAATTATGTCGAAACAATTTAAGCTCTTTGGTACACCACCAAAGCCTAGATTCGTAACAAAAATCGGCGTGCGCTTTCCCGAGTGCACGAGGACTGCTCATACAACTTGTACTAGATACGAGCTAATACGCCTGGCGCGTGAGACAAAACATCGTTCATAGAAAATGTACCGGGCAATGGCCAATGAGTCGCTTTACGTGCGCCGCCCGCGCTCGGGCAATCCGAAGATTACCGAGAGTCCTCGATGTTTTGTTGATGACGAAATTCGAATCGAATTCTCCCGGTATTGTTTCGCTGTATCTGTGACGCGTTAAATAATTATGTATTGATTGTTTTGATCTTTAATTTTTTTTTTTTTGGAACGAAGTTCCTTGTCGCGCGTTGTGAAAGGGGGCTAGACGGAAAAAATTCTTACGAAAAGTTGTCACGACACTTTTTTAATCGACTTCAAAAAAGAAGGAGGTTACTCAATTCGGCCGTTTATATGTTTTTGCTATAGTATGGAGGGTAGAGGTACCTCTACCCTCGAGGGTGGGGGAGGGGGGGAAAGGGGGGGGAAAGGGGGTGGGGTAATAAAATGGGGGTAAATAATAAAAAAAATATTATTAATTAAAAAAAATAAAATTTTAATACAATTCCTTCACTAATTAATCGAAAGGAACTTCGTTCCATCCGGGTGTCCCTTGACACCTCTCAAGTTTTTTTTTATACTTAAAATAGTAAGTTTATTCATTCATAAACAATGATAATAAAATCAATTAAAACTAATATCATCACACTATTAGGGTTATACATAAAACATATAAAATTATAAGTACTTAAAATAAAAACTAACTAACTATCTATCAATATACAAATTGGGTCCCTTCGGTAAGGTACCTATGACGCAGGCAGCATTCCCACGCTGAATAGCTACGGAAAGCCTTTGCGCTAAATAGCTACCTGCGTGGGGATCACGCGATTCTTCCCTCAGACGCTTACTCAGAGCCGTGAAAAGACCATGTGCACCGCGACCCCATGGACCCAGTGTCTCGACACCAAATGGAACGAATTCATATTGGGCACCGAGACAACTGTACTTGCCGATCTTTAACCGCTCACGCGCATTAGCCGCCGCACCAGCTCTTTTGCTAGTAGCCGGGAGGTAGGACGCCGCAAGAGTGTCGGTGCAAGTGGCATCCCACACTAACGCACGTCCGATTCTCCAGGGTACTAAAGGCATCCCGTCGGGTCGCTTACCCGTATAATTTGGGGTTCTAAAACCGCGGGAATATTAACTGTGATAAGTGTGAGGTGATGGAGTCCTAGGCAGCACTCATGAGCTCCACACGATACACACGAGTGTTCAACACACAGCTCTGCACCCAACCGGAGACCGACCGCTATGCGGAGTGTAGTGGGGTCAATAAAAGTACCGGTATTGGGAGAGGGGTATGCATGCAGCCAGTATCCAGACTCGGGTCGAGAAACTGCCAAAAGTCTGGCTCGATTGATGCCTGATGAGTTATCAATGATTTCATATTTCATTTCATCATCTTTAAATTGTTAGTTGTTTTGTTTTGTTCTTAGTTCTATTCTATATTGCGTGCAAAGTGTGTGGAGTGTGTGAAAATGAGCATAAACAATAACTAAGTACCTAAGTACTTAAAAGTATACAAAACTTTTCATAATAAAGTTGATAGGTATAAAATTAACGCTTACTAAATTTAAAACAAGAAAGCAGGGAAAGTGCACCACCAGATCGTGGACCCACTAGCCGCCACTGATTATACCTAACGTTTATTATAACATGTGTAGGTACCTATTGTAGTTTCAACGGGCGGGCAAAGTTAAACAAACATTTAGACGTCACGATTTTAATTTAATCTGTAGACGTGTTCAAGTTTTTTTAACGTTGTTAGTGTAACTAAGGTGGCGCGCGGGATTCGGCGGGAAACTTTCAGACAAGCGTTGCATTTCGTTATAATAATTTTTCAAAACAAGTGTATTTTTGAGAGTTTATGTGTAATTTATGGTGGATTATAAACATAAAGGTTCGACGACGTGCAAAAGTGTTGGAAAGTGATAAAGCGCAGTGAAACGCGAGTTTTTAGGTTTGTCGACAAATTACACAGCAAGCCCTAGTAAGGTACTACCGCCTTACTAGAGTAGAACTTAGTCCAAACTTGGACATACATGAATACGCTGCTGTTAAGAAGATTCTTAAAATGAAAATGATTTATATTTTCACAATGCAATTTACTTAACTTTGGCATACTCTCAAGCCGAGAAAGTCCAAGAACAAGAAGAAAAAAAAAAGGTGGCATACAAGCATACGGCCCACCAGATGTCCTGGTGGTCACCGCAGCCTATGGACGTTGTAAGAACCTTTAAGACCCCTTTTGAAGAATCGTATACTGTAGGCGTTTGGAAAAACCGAGGCAGGAAAGTCAACTATAATCTATTATATAAAAATAAGTCGGGTTTTCCTTCCTGACGCTATAACTTTAGAACGCACGAACCGATTTCCACGGTTTTGCATTCGTTGGAAAGGTCTCAGGCTCCGTGAGGTTTATAGCAAAGAAAATTCAGAAAATTTCACATACAGCGCCATCGCGGGCGAAGCTGCGGGCATCAGCTAGTTCCGTATGAAAATGGACAGGAATGAAAGTTGTGACTACCCACTGTAGAAAATTTTTAAGCTGCCCATAAGACCTTGTACTTGGCTTAGTGACTGTGTTCAATAAATCCCTACTAATATTATAAATGCGAAAGTCTGTCTGTCTGTGACGCTTTCACGCCTAAACGGCTGGAGCGGTTGAGATAAAATTTGGTATAGAGATAGTTCGGGGCCCTGGGAAGGACATAGGCTACTTTTTAACCGACTGCGCAAAAGGAGGGTTATGATTTAACGCGATAACGACTTCTACGCGGTCGAAGCCGCGGGGAACAGCTAGTTTTAAATAAGCTCGGGCGAAAAACGTCGTGGAGCCGTTCTAACTCCTGGTGTGGAAGTGGATTTTCATGGGTGGATTAACGGACTAATTCTGCATTTCTGTCATTAGCAGATGTTTAGTAATTTAAACACACTTCCTGTTGACCTAGTAAGTGGCTAAGAACCTTCCTCAGACATGTCCCAACAATAATTAGGTACATCTGCATAGTAAGGATCCTCCCCAGCCGTTTGGAAGTTGCAGTGGCACGAACACACGCTCGTACACACTACACAAATTTCTAGCATTCCGCAGAAATGCAATTATTTTAATAATAAAATGAGCTCATGAAGTCACTTATAATCACCAAAGTTGACACCAGCTACAGGAAAAAACGTAATCAAAAATGTATTGCAAAAATGTGAAGCGCTCGTGACCCCGCGGACTCAGTGTTCTGTAAACGATCAACAGCAACTTTCACTATGGCCAGTCCTTGGATGGGTGACCGTCCATGTGACCACTTTGTGACATTTATTTGAGCGTTTCCGTGCTTCGGAAGGCACGTTAAACCGTTGGTCCCGGTTGCCAGTAAAATGACAGTCGTTAAGTTGAAGGCCTTTTGAGGCAGCTTAAAAATTTCAACGGCAGGCAGTCACCACCTAATTTACCACCAATTCTAAAAAGGTGAAATGTGGGCATAAAATATGCCTCTGCCTACCCCTTCGGCATGACCATATGTATGTATTTAAAAATGTATTGCGAAAGATTTGGTCTATAACTTTGTCAAAAGACATGAGCAAAATTCTTGCAGATTACACATAAGATTATAGAGAATTTCTAGGATAGGTACGATTTTTCAGCTATTCACCGTAACTGCAACGTTCGTTTTTAATGCTTTTTCTATACCCAGCAATTTCAGTAGTTTCACAGCCAGCCTCGTTCATATTATTTCAAAGACAAAGGACCCCTAAAAATCTTGTACCGTCTAATTAGCTAGAAAGGTTAGGTGGCTATAATGAAGGGTATGTGCCGCTACACAAGCGAACAATATTGAAAGGGTATTTATTACACTCACCGTGCCTACAGAAGTTATACATAATTATCTTCTTTCATTACAGACTATAATTAATTATTATTTATTTATTTATTTAAAAAATGTGAAAGACTTACAGCTACATAAACATGAATGCAAACAAAACTTAGATATATAAATCTGATAGCCAATTACAAGTCTTCACTTTTAAATATTATTTTAGCTGAAAAATGTGGGTCCACATTATATGGATGTATGGCTAGGCAACATTAACAAGATGGCTAGGCAACATTACCAAGAACAAAAAAAATAAAGAAAATTTAAAGAAAAATTATATAATTCATTAAATATGTGCGCAAACTACACTCGAGAGCAATGAATCCGGGTCACTTAAAGAATCCTAAAAATCTCGGAAACTAAAAATGCTAGGTTAATGCAATAAATTGTATTTAATAGACAATGTAATACTCCTTAAATGAAGGTATTAAAACTTCTTAGTTATTGTAAAGTAATATCATAAAAAAATCAAATTTGAAAAAGGGCCACTTTCGAAGATGGAACTACGAAATTACAGCATTTGGTGTTGCTTTTGTTTGTAATCTGTCATTTATGTGGGTACATCAACCATGTTGATAGTGCTCTATATTCATTAATCAAGCTGAAATTATGTCGCTTACGCCTGAAGAATGCACCAGAATACTTACAATGCTGGAAACCGGCCGGAGTCAGCGCGATACAGCCAGGACTGTCGGTGTGTCGCTGTCAACAGTACAAAGAGTTCTCCGACGTTACGAAGAAACTGGTTCTAACCTACGCAGACCAGGAACGGGCAGAACCAGGTGTACCACAGCACGAGAAGACCGATACTTGGTGAACACCATGCTTCGAAATCGCTTTCTCACAGGAACTGAACTCACCAATCAGTTTCGACGCCTCGGAGGAAGTAACCCAAGTGCATGGACAGTAAGACGTCGGCTTGCTGAATCTAACTTAAAACCCCTTAGACCTGCAAACGGCCCTAAACTGGAGCGTGGGCATCGTATTTCGAGACTAAGGTATGCCCAGAGCCACGTAAATTGGAGTATTGAAGATTGGTCAAAAGTTATGTTCTCCGACGAATCAAAATTTATGCTCTACAAGCACGATGGAAGACACAGAGTGTATCGAAGACCAGGGGAAAGATTCAAGCAAGCATGCATCGAAGAAAAAGTAGCCTACGGTGGTGGGTCTGTACTTGTGTGGGCCGGAATTTCTTCTGAAAGTCGCACAGAGCTGGTGATCATAGAAAACGGCTCTTTAACTAGCGTAAGATATGTGGAAGAAATCCTCAATGATCACGTTGGTTCATTTATGGTCAATTTAGGTGAGGATGCTATATTTATGCATGACAATGCCCGACCTCATACAGGTAGGATTGTGAATGACTACCTTCAAGAGATGAACATTACTCGTATGGAGTGGCCAGCGCGCAGCCCGGATATCAACCCGATCGAGCATGCTTGGGACGAGCTAGGCAGATGCGTAAAACAACGAAACCCTCCCCCAATCACGCTTCGTGAGCTCAAAATTGCTCTCACAGAGGAATGGGAGAATATTCCCCAAAATCGTATAAGGAACTTGGTGTACAGCATGCCAAACCGCGTAAACGCAGTAATGGAAGCACGAGGAGGCAATACGAAGTATTAAAATTCAAGAAAATCGTAATAAAGTTCAAAAATTTCATGTTTCCTATTTTTGTTTTAAGGAGAGATCGGCAGTTTTTTCTTTATGTAATTTTGTGTTAATAAAATGTATGGTGACTCATATTTTTTTTACTCTCATTTAAGGAGTATTACATTGTCATTATTATTAAATACAATTTATTGCATTAACCTATCATTTTTAGTTTCCGAGATTTTTAACATTCTTTAAGTGACCCGGATTCATTGCTCTCGAGTGTATATAAATGAACTGTTTTGACAGTTTCTCATAAATGTATAGTCAAAACAGAATCAGTTCCGTTTTAGAACGACACACATATGAAAGTTGTCATCCGATGTCTCCCATTTAACACGAAAGACATGCATAGTGCATAGATTCCGAATCTGCAACTCTAAAATAACATGCAAGTGTTATAATTAAAACTTTAGCAAGCAGGCTCCTTGCTAGGACGATAATAAAGAAGGGGAGGGAGACCCCTGGCACATTTGTGGTATTAAATCTACACATGCTTCTCCATCACAAGTAAAGTTGTAGACGTTGTAAAGCGGAATATTGCATGTATATAACAATATATACGGCAGACTAGGGCAACAGTACGTTCTACCTGTCCCTTTCCTTGAGGTAACCCCTTAAGGAAAGGGACTTAGTAAATTACTTAGTTCAAGTAATCCTTGACTGTTATGCACTAAGATTGACGGACGAGGGTGCGTGATACGGGTGTTCTACGATATTTTCCTGTCATTAGTTAACCTATTCTACACGCTCTCAGGAATGGTTCACATATTTTTCTTCTGCAAGGACGCGACGATTTGTGTAGATATTGGATCTACGAATGAAGAATCAATGAAAAGAAATCAAGGATTGCGGAGTGCAAGGCGAGTCGCAAGCAAGTTATACAAAAAATCGAACCACACAGACCGTTCTCAAACTGTCAAGAAGTACTAGGTATAGATCTGTTATATCCAATTACAGAACCAATTTCAAACTATTACCAAGTCAATAAATAATACCTTCAACTTGTGAAATCTGGGTGTATAATATGTCCTCTACTTACCCATTCACAGAAATAGGGGTGAATTGATGTATAAGTGTTGGAGGAGCGGTGAATTTAAAATATTATGTTCTAGTTATTGGGATATTCAGTAAAAAGATGTTGTCTGTTGAAGTGTTTATAATCAGGTAAGTGTAACTATGGAGCAAAAGAATATGAACATAAAACAAAAAATAAATATACAGAACACGTCAGTATAAAAAGAGTTTAAATCAAAATAGGTAGTCTAGTTAACGAGATTAGTATTCATTATCTACAACGGAATAATAACATTATACCTGCAGCATTAATAATGATAGATAGGTATCATATTATCTATGAGCCCATGAATAAGCTCGTGTAATTTTTAACCGACTTCAAAAAAGGAGGAGGTTTTTAATTCATCTGTATGTTTTTTTTTGATCTGAATAACAATACATTCTGAGTACCTACCTAAGTAAACTTGATAAGGTTAATTCAATTTCAAATTCACTTAAGAACAAAATACGAATTGCAGACGACGACGACGCTTTCCTGTTAAATAATTAAGAGTTTGAAAAGTTGTTTTTGAAATTTATACGAACAATAAATTGAAAAATATAAACAAGTCGGTACATTTCTACGACTTACTCTAACGAGTTTCAAAACTTAAATGGAAAGCCTTCTGTGTACATTTTCCTGGTATAGCAAAGAGAATGAAATTCTACCTAAGAACGTTGTATAATATTTTAGCAAACTACATACGACTAGTTCGGAAATTTTCTGAACTCTTAGGTTTTACTAGACCATGAAGTTTCTAGATCTCTATTTTAAGGTGAGGAAATCCCTCATAAATCCTGTATAGTGTCACAAATTAAAGATAGTACAGATGCTAGTACATACTAAATTCGCTGATGCTACGCACACATAGACAACTCATTCACAGACACGAGGTCTGGCGGTCTCAACCGAATTTTCGATACTGATTTTTACTGATTTGTGCGCGAGTGTATGTAGCAGAGGGTAGGTGTTAAAAAAGTACATATATGAGTCTTCCATCTGTATCTATCTACTATCTTTAATTTGTGATAGTGTTTAGTCCTGCATACAAACATACATATAATAATGATACCCAAATCTTTATCCATTACATAAAATAAAATAGATACCTACATCAATCCTCATATCAAATAACTACCCATTTTAAGTACAGAATACATCAGAAACTAACATACTCGTACAATATGTACTGGCAAATCTTTGTTTACCATAAATAACAATATCTCAAAATGTGTTTCCGTTCCCGAGAACTGACGCAGAACAAGGATACAATACCTACTCCTGATTATACATCTATATCTATACTAATATCATAAAGAAGTAAAGTTTGTGTGTTTGTATATTTGTTAAACTGTAAGAGGTAATCACGGGATCTACTGAACCGATTTTAAAAATTCTTTCACCCATAGAAAGCTACGTTATTGTGGAGTGTCATAGGCTATATAGCATCACGCTACAATGAATAGGAGCGGAGCAGTAATAGTAAATGTTTCAAAACGGAGGAAAAGTTATTCCTTTTGTTTGAGAGCTTCGTTGCGTGTGCTGCGTAAATATTTATAGTTATGTAAAAAACATGTACCTACTACAAAATTGTTTCTGTTCAAAAAGGTCTAAAAAATTAGATAGCATGTGTCTATCTTTGGGTTAGTACACAAAAACCATTTTAATGGCAATAATTTTTTTTCTACAATAATGCCACGGAATACCTCTTTCATAAACGAAATTGTTCTTAAAAATAATGCGACGGGAATACACACGATGAGAAACCTTTCTCTCTCTCTCTCACGTAGTATTGAATATTAACGACGAGACGCTACGGTAGTAAACGCAACGCGACGGGAGTAAATGCGACGGGAACAGGTAATACTCTCTCTCTTATGTGGCGCAAACGAAATTGCGCGGGACATCTAGTAATAGATATTGTTGTATTTGTATATTTATTTTATAGACTTGAGCAATTGAACATCATTCACCACATTACAAAATCAAACCATTCATTCAATACAATACAAATATGCTTTGTTGTACACCATAAACTTAGGCAAGTGTGGCCACGGGAGGAAAATTTCGCCAACCGAATTCATCCCGAGAGTGGCGACTTACACTTTCTCAAACGATCAATTTCCTAGAGAAGGAAAACTCGAAATGAAACCCGGTTGTCAGTAAAATGACAGCCGTCAAGTTGAAGGCTTGAGGAATTTATACTGAGGGTCATCCCAACATGCGCCTATCCATTTCAACAAGGCAATAGGCTCACCACCACGTGAGACATAAGACTATAAGGTGAAATATGGACGTATACTATGCCTCTGCCTATCCCTTAGGATGGAAGCGTGACTACATGTATGTATAACCTTATAATAAAAACTGACCCTAGCTGACCTGAAACTTCGTTTGTGTTACATGGGAGTGAGAAAAAGAGTGGTATGTTTTTAATACATACATCATACATACATTATGGTCACGCCTTTATCCCCGAAGTAAAGTAAGTAAGTAAGTAAAACTTTATTGTACACCAATAAAATATAAAAATCAATAAGAAATAACATAAAAATAATGTACAAATGGCGGCCTTATCGCTTAAAGCAATTTCTTTCAGGCAACCTTAGAATGGACAAATAATATTGGTGAGTAATGGGTAGTTTATTGGTAAAAAAAATTAAGAAAAAGACCGAAGGGGTAGGCAGAGGCATATTATATGCCCACATTCCACCTTTGTATAATTTGTCCCACGTAATAGGTGGTGAGCCGTATTGCCGTGTTTAGATGGACAGGCGCAGGTTGTGACTGCCTGCTGTTGAAATAAAGCCTTTAACTTAGCTTAACGACTGCCATTTTAGTGGCAACCAGGACCAACGGCTTAACGGAAACGCTCAAATAAATGTCACAAAGTGATCACATGGATGGTCACCCATCCATGAACCGGCCATAGTGAAAGTTGCTTACTGCAGTGATCGTTTACAGAACTCTGAGTCCGCGGGGCCACGAGCGCTTCTTGTGTTCCAGGTTTTTAATATTCTAAGTAATATAATTTTTCCCGTTTATTTACTCCCGTTGCGTGTCCTAAATTCATTAGATCTGACCCGCACAACTTCGTTTGCGTCACATGAGAGTGAGAAAGAGAGGTGTGGTATTAATATTTAAAGTGATGTAATATTTCCCTTCGCATTTACTTCCATCCGTCCGTTTTTTGGTACGGAACTCCTCGTGTGCGAATCCGACTCGCACTTGGCCGGTTTTTATCGTTCAGTTAACTGGCTACCTCTGCAGACAACGTTTACTCCTGTCGCGTTGCGATATTTTAAGACTTATTAAGAAGGTTATTGTAGATGAACCTTAAAAGATTATATGGCTGTAGAGGACTTTTTCATAACTTTTGAAGAGAAACAATTTTGTAATAAGTACACAATTTTACGTTACTTTTACCATTTACGCAGCGTACGCAATGGAAGCTCTCAAAACAAATAAATTATCCCCGTTCTCGAAACATTATTCATGGCTGCTCCGCCATGTCTAATTTGTCTTAGCGTGATGTTATATAACCCTTAGCCATCCTCAATAAATGGACTATAACATTGTAAAATATTTTTTGAAATGCACCCAGTAGTTTCTGAGATCCTAGCCTTCAAACAAACAAACAAGAAATAAACAAACAAACAAACTCTTCAGCTTAATACTATTATTATGGATTACATACATTTTCTATTGTTATATACCAGGGGTGGCCAACTTTATTAGACCCTAGATCTACTTTTAGTAATAAAAGCTGTGCGATCTACCTACCAATAATATATTTCTTGGTCGAAGGGGGGGGGGTGTAAATATGGCCTTCTAGATCTAGATCATAGTAGTTCATTTAGAGTCATACAGACTCTTAACTGTTACCTAGTAATAAGGCACTTCCTGTACTTAATTATGTATCTACTTTAATTTTAGTGAACTGTCACACACTATTTAATACCTGGTAGGTATGCTATACATTAACACCGATCTCAAGGGTCAGAGTACTGTAGGGTAGAGTATTGTGTACTTATTATACTTGTATCTTGAACATAGGTAGCGGTAAATAAACCAGTCTGAATTGCTGTCCGTGGTGTTCATTATTTCTTCCTGATATCATTGCGTAAAATCTACTAGAACTGCCTGGCCTACATTCTGTCTCTTGAGAAGTTAGTTTCGACATTCATCCGTTACATAGGTTACCCTTGACTACAGTGCGATAATATTGATCCTTCTTCTTTCCCCCTCTGCTTTGTCATCTAAGTTCATGTAATGCCTGATTCCATTAGCTGTATTATTAATACTACTTTCACGTATATTTTTATTTACCCAACATTATCATAGAAACCCTGTATTATTTCAGAAACGTGTTCCGAATAACAAATGCTATTACAATCTTTTTTATTTATTCTTTTCTGGCAAATCCAGTAAAGGCCTTTGCTCGTTAGAATACAATGCCTACAGCGAATTCTGATTACTTTTTGGGGTTCCGTACCCATAGGGTACAAACGGGACCCTATTACTGAGACTCGTCTATCCGTCTGTCTGTCTGTCTGCCTGTACGTCAAGACGCTGTATCTCATGAACCGTGGTAGCTACAGAGCTGAAGTTTTCACAGACAGTATCCGACTCGCAATCGGTCGGCTTTTTCTCAAATTTCGTTATCGTGTTAGTGTTACCACAGATTTGCATAAATTTAAATCTAAACATCGCACACTACAATGACAAACACCAAAGCAATACTGAACTGCTAACATGTGGATACTTTTATGAATGTGTGTTGCAATACACAGACGTTTTTGCAACTACTTTAAAGGTCCGTATGACGCTAAATGGAGTATTATCTTGGTCTAGATCTCAAGACTCCTGAGGTCTAATGAATTAACGTTATAAACAAATGTAACTTCAGTTCATAAGAACTAAAAATACTATAATGGCCTGCATCTGGACCAAAAACACGATTACTGATAAAATACTCAATAGTTATTTTTGTTGATAATAAAACGAATTTGTGAAATTTATGATTTTTATGTGTTCGAAGTTAGTTTCCTAATACCTATAATTCATGTATAAGAAAGACAATAGTAAAATCTTCATTTGCGCCAGATCACTTTTTTTTCTATTGGTATAGTTCTTTTATCATTAATTTATTTCGTTAAAAATGCAAAAAGCACCGATCGCATCTGTCTTTTTCTTGCACGCTAAAATGTAAATTATCATCTATCTTGTTTCAACCTATTAGAGTCATACGGAATCTTAACTTCGTGCTTTTCAAATCAATGAACGGTAGCTTTTTTGCTAAATTTTCATTTGGCGCTATAAATATCACAAACCTACTTTTTTTTTTTTTTTTCTTCTTGTTCTTGGACTTTCTCGGTTTGAGAGTATGCCAAAGTCAAGTAAATTTCATTGTTGTGAAAATATAAATCATTTTCATGTTATGATTCTTCTTATGAGCAGCGTATTCATGTATGTCCAAGTTTGGACTAAGTTCTACTCTAGTAAGGCGGTGGTACCTTACTAGGGCTTGATGTGGAATTCGTCGACAAACCTAAAAACTCGCGTTTCACTGCGCTTTATCACTTTCCAACACTTTTGCACGTTGTCGAACCTTTATGTTTAATAATCCACCATAAATTACACATAAACACTCAAAATTACACTAGTTTTGAAAAATTATTAAAACATAATGTAACGCTTGTCTGAAAGTTTCCCGCCGAATCACAAACCTACTTATAACTGCCTCTGTGGCGCAGTCGGTAGTGATTCCCACCGGAGACAAATATTTGTGTGACCCATAAATGTTTGTCTCAAGAGTCTGGGTGTTTCTAAGTATAATATGTATGTAAAAAGTATGTAAGTATTAATATCCGTGGTCTGATACCCATAACACAAGCAGGTTATTCCTAGCTTACTTTGGGATCAGATAGCGTTGTGAGAAATGTTCGTGAATATTTATTTTATTTATTTTATTAACTTCAAAAGTTAACTTAGCTAATAACTCCAAAATCCTCGTAAAAGAGTAGAAAATCAAGTTTAACACGTAATATAATTTTCACTACTCCTCTTAAAAGCGTAACGGAGCGAGGGAAAATAACATTTTAGTTCTAGAGGACTTTATTAAATTTACCAACTTCTTAACAAAAATTCTACATAGACAAAAATCTCTTATTTGTAAGTAAAAATAAATATTACCCAATGTAATAAATCTAATGTTTCATAAAGAACTATTTCAGCTAAACGCAGCGCTCCATAAAATCTGGAATGTATTGTTTTTTTTTTATTTTAATTATGCTAAGGTTCACCGAAATTCGAATTCCGTAACACACGATGAACCCATTACAACTCGGGTTCTCTCTATGTTTTGCTTAAACTCGGAACAGCAGCATATTATACTATTATGTGCAGTTCAAACGAGGGTCAACTCTTATTGAACTTTGAAGTCGTCGTTGCGAAGCTCGGATGGTATTTAATGGGATGTGGTTGGCAATTCTCCAAATCCTAATAATGCCGTCGCTGAAATTGTTTGTTCGCTCGGAATGCTTACAAAGGGTTACAATAAAGTTTTCATATTTCTGCGAACTGTAAATGACTTTGATGAATATGTACATACGCAATGAAGAAAGATTGTGAGCTAAATAATGAAGAAATTGCCTATTAAAAACTGATGAACTCTTGGTTTCAATTTCAAGCAACGACGTATTATAATTAGACACGTCATGCACGAACATCACGGCTTTCAAAAACAGCAGATATTTTATATATTTAAAAAAAGAATGTCTCTGAAATTATTTATGGTAGCATGTATGAATAGTAAGGCAATTGCCTGACGGTTTTTCTTGCCATTTTTTGAGTGTTGGTAACGTATCTAGGTACAATTGTTTATATATTACTGGTTTCAAGGGTTTATTCGAAGCGCCCGAAATAATCAGCTTGTAACGGGCCTCTGAAACCTCCTTGACAAAAGTACTGTAATTAGAGAATGGATGTATTTACTGACTGTTGAAAAGGAGTGGAGGTGAGTTTATATTGCCCTGGTTCTTTTTTCACAAGCGTCACCTATTTGTTGACCTGCGAACTGCAATCTTGAATATTACCGAGCAATAGATACCGAATTTTATGAAATAAATAATATATTCACATATTATTTATTTCATAATTTTATGAAATAAATAATATATTCACATATTATTTATTTCATAAAATAAAGAATATACCGCTTATAAATAAGGCTTTGCAAATTCATTATAAATATTAAAATTTTGAGCTATTGTTCAATATTCTTAATTCAGGTCAAACACATTTGCAAAAGATTGGAAGCTTGGAGTAGCGTAACAGCTCGGCAGCGTCACGAACTTGAAAATTAAAGCACCCAATAAATAATTATGAGCCAATCATAAAACTTTTAAACGAAAATATATTCAAATCTGTAATTTGCAAGTGTCGTTAAATTCTTTGAATAGGTTTGATTTGAATCTAAATTCTATAAAGCCGCGATGTCTAAAGAAAAGGTTCCATGATTGAATAATTTAATGGCGGAGCAGGACAATTTACAAGCTTTAATAATGAACACAAATTTATGCCGAGAACGTCTAATGAGCTCTGGTAATTAAAGGGCTGAAAGTTAGGGTAACGAAATGCTTTCAAAAATTACAAAGGAAAATAAAAAAGGAGATATAAACATAGTAGATTAGAATAGACAATTCTGCTAGTTTAATAGTCAATGAGGCTAGTAAATTATAAAAGACATGTCAAAACCAATAAATAAACATTGAAAAATGGAATTGAAGACAGAATCGACAATCATTCAGGACATAAAAAAATACCAATGATATTCACAGTGAGTATAAATTACTTTTTTACATAAAAGCAATAAAATTAAAAGAGATTAAAAGTAATCTCGTCCTAAATAACAACGTAACAAATGTTGTGTTTGAATTTGTGCCCCAAAATTTCTACTTTTACTGGCAATAAAAATAACAAATTGACATTTTATAGCTGCTTTTGAGCAAAGACGAAGTTACGATTATAGAATTAAAAGAAAACTGTTCAACACTTCCATAATAAGCAAAAAAATAGTTGTTATGAGCCAGCCGAGATTTACTTGACATCTGAAATCCGATGGATATCAAATAGATATAAGATGAAGATGAATCGTTCCTCGTGATTCATGATTCACTTGACGAAGATGTGCTTGTTGCAATTTATCACGCTCCTTATGACGTCACGTCAGTAGATTTTTTTTCACCAACTGACAAGATTAGAACCTTCATTATAATTTCCAATGATATAAAAACTTTAGATACGTTATAAACACTTGAAAATGGCAACACGTAAAGTAGGTAATTACCTGAAAATCTGTGACGCGGCTGTAGGGTTAGCGAAAGTTCTATTAGCACTGTTTTAAATTCTGTTAGTAAAGAAAACTCGAAAAAAACATGCTTTCATGTATCTTCAGATGATACACAAGTTACACAGCAACTGTTCAATATAAAAACGTGTCATTTCATGCGTAAGTACAATAGAAATAACAATATTATTTCATTTTCTCGGATCGATAAAATGGCGGCTAGCTTATTGAATGCACAAGGAAAATGTACTCTATAGTCTGTGGTTTGGCGCCCGCGACCCGTAAGGGGATGTCGGGGAGATTTTGTACTAATGTTTTATTTTGCTATTTGAATATTTTTTTTATTTAGGTAATTATATTTCTTTGAAAAAATCTTATCTATTAAACAAATGTTTCTGTTTGATATTGTTATATTTTTATTTTATGACTTAAATTCGTTAATAATTACTAATCCGATTAACTACATAAACATTTTATAAGTTTAAAAATAAGATACGTATGTACCTACATACTTTACCCGTAAATACATTAATCATATTATGTCTGAGTAAGTGAAATTCAAGTTTCCCTTTTCCCCCACATTCCTCTGATATTGACTTCATGCATGCTACCACAGATAATTTATAGAATTCTTTTTTCAAATTTATAAAAGTTTAGCTGTTTTTGAAAGCCGCAATGTTCGTGTATAACGTGTCTATTATATGATACGTCTTTGATAATTTCTCAAAATATCGTGGTTTATTTTAAAAAAATATTTTAAAACTTATTGCTGTTTTGTGCATTCGAATAAATCGTCAAATGAAAGGGTTAATAAAATAGTTATTTACGCGTAGCTCCGTTCCCGTGGGAATACGGGAACAAAATATAGTCTATATTTACCGGGGATAGTGTAGCTTCCCAACAATGAAAGAAATTTTCAAATCGATTTAGTAATTTAGGAGCCTATTCGCTGCAAACAAACAAACAATCAAATCTTTCCTCTTTAAAATACTAGTATAGATTTACAACGAATGCACAACGTAAGAGCTTACGTGCTCTTATACAATGAACTGACGCCCTTTTTTCCAAACGGTTGCAGAGGTATACTATTTAATAATAATAATAATATTGCATCAGTCCATCAGCAACTTGCACTAAAATATAAACTTGTGGATTTGGAGGTACCGTATTACAGGTATGTGCCCGACCCAGTTCTTGAAAATGGTCGTGCCACGTTGTATTGGGATCGATCTATTATCACTGACAGGACTATTGTAGCCAATAAGCCTGATATAGTGGTAATAGATCGATCAGAGCGCCTCGCAATAATCGTTGATATCACGGTTCCACATGACGAAAACCTCGTGAAAGCCGAAAAAGACAAACAATTAAAATATATGGACTTGGCTCACGAGGTTGTCGACATGTGGGATGTAGATTCAGCGATTATTGTTCCGATAGTCGTATCAGCACACGGTCTAATTGCCAAGAGCCTCGATCAACATCTCAAGAGGCTCGCGTTAGGTAGTTGGGTGCAAAAGGCGGTACTTCTAGACACGGCACGTATCGTGAGGAGGTTCCTGTCTCTGCAGCCCTAACCACCGGTAGCTTGGTCCCTGTACCCGATGCCGGTGGGACGCTATTTTTTATATTTTTAAATATATTTTTTTATTTTTAGAATGTATTTAAAAATTTAAATTAATAAGTTTATAGATGTAAATAAAGGGAATAATAATAATAAATACTTTATTGTACACCATTAATTAACAAATTACAGATATTGCTTATCAACTAATGTACAATGGGCGGCCTTATCGCTAACAGCAATCTCTTACAGGCGACCTTTAGATGGATAGGACTGTATTGAGCTAGAGTGTGGGAAGTTTAATAGTGACAAGTCTTTGTCAAAATAATGTAGACATACATACTCACTGATATACTACACATATACTCAAATAAACATTTACATACACATATCATACATATATACAATATATACTTTCTATATTATAAATATAAATACCTTCCTATATACACATACATAGATACTTAGATTCATATGGATAAATAATATTCTTTTACCTGTGTTTTAAACGAAGTTAAGGATTGAGCTCGCCTTACAGTTACCGGGAGTGCATTCCACAAACGTGCAGCTTGAACTGTGAAGGATTTGTTACAAAATTTTGTAGAATGCACCGGTATGTGCAGCTTCAAGTTCTTTGATGACCTTAGGAACCTGGAATGCGTGTCACTAAGAAACTCAAAACGATATTTGAGGTAAGAAGGAGCTAGAGGGTTAAAAAGTATGCAAGTAATATGTAAGAAAGTATATGAGTATTCCGACGAAGGCGAATTGGGAGCCACTTGAGTTCTTTGCGGAAATTCGAGACATGATTATATTTACGTAAGCCATAAATAAACCTTATACAAAAGTTTTGAAGGCGCTCAAGTTTATTTAATTGCTCCTCTGTAAGATCAAGATAGCTGGCATCTGCATAGTCCAGAATTGGGAGTAAGAGAGACTGCACCAGCGAGATCTTTGTAGTGGTTGGAAGAAAGTTACGTAGTCTTCGTAAGGAACCAGCTGAAGCATACAGTTTACGACTGACATTCCGCAATTGAGGATCCCAGGATAAGTTATTGTCAATTAAGATACCCAAATCCTTAACACTGTCACTAATAGGTAATGGCATCCCGTTAAAAATGACTTGTGGAAGCTGTGCCCACTGAACACGAGAAGTCATCCAGGAAACTACCCACAAGAATGACTTGTGTTTTAGCCGGATTCACCTGTAGGCCATAGTTAATACTCCATTCACAAATTCGCTCTAAGTCGCTATTTATGACAGAAATGGCCTCATGCACAGCACTGAGTGGTGCTTAAGTGTAAATCTGCAAGTCATCTGCGTAAAGGTGGTAGGACGAAGTTAATTGTCGAGTTATTGAATTTATAAATATTGTAAACAGAAGAGGAGATAAAACGCCACCCTGCGGTACACCAACTGATACTTCACACCAAGAAGAGACAACATCATTAATGCAAATACGTTGTCGGCGACCAGACAGGTAACTATGAAACCAGTCAATCACTGTAGGAGATATGTTAATAGAGCGCAGTATCCCAAGTAGGATATGGAAATCCACCGTAATAAATGCATTACTAAAGTCGAGCAACGTAAGGAGTGTAAGATTTCCATTCTCCATACCTATTCTAATGTCATCTGTAACATTGACTAGTGCCGTCACGGTACTATGGCCTGGACGGAAGCCGGATTGGAAGGAGTTTAAAAGGAGATTTTTACCTAGGAAAGAATTAAGTTGGTTGTGGACTAAACGTTCTAAAACTTTAGACAAAAATGGTAGTATCGAGATTGGACGGTAATGACTAAAGGATGAAGGATTGGATTGTTTCGGTAAGGGTATAATCTGTGCTTCTTTCCACTTTGTTGGAAATAAACCAGTGGTAATAGAGTGATTCAAAACGTCACAGATGATTGGGAGTATCACATCTAGAATAGGAAGAATCATATTTCGTCCAATGCAGTCAGTTCCGACAGCTTTAGACGATATAGACTCTATGCTTTTCTTAACACCACATTCAGTGAATTGACTAAATACAAAAGGTGGATACTCAGGAGTTGGAAGTTGAGAAAGTCGATTTAGAGTGTTAGTTTTGGTAGAACCATCAAAACTAAAAGTAGAGGAGAAATGCTTGTTTAACGCATTAAGATCAATATTTTTTGGATTCACTTCTTGTTTTTCTTTACCAACTCCAAGTGTTCTAAGAAATTTCCAGATTTTTGCTGGATCTCCATTATCAACAGACGAATGGATATATTGGCGTTGTGCATTCCTACACACCTTATTACATTGATTGCGAATAGACACATACTTCTCACGGTTGTAGTCATTTGGTTTGTATTTGTATCTAGCTTTAGCCCTCCCCTTTTTAGCTATTAGTTCCTTGATTTCAGCTGTGAGCCACGGAGATGGTGCATGTTTCAACTTGACAGCGCGGATCGGCGCATGGGTGTCATAAAGTCGAATCAAGTTATTAGTCAAAATTGAAACCTTGTCATTAAGGGAATCTGTGCTATGTAGCGGTGTCCAGTCAATAATACCTGCATCCTCACAAAGCCGTTCAACGTTCATACCACTAAAGTTCCGCTGCATCAGCACCCTACGTTTTGCCTTAGGAGGGCGAAGTCGGTATGAAAGGAAGATGAGATCGTGATATGAGAAGATATCAGCATTATACTGGCCGTGTTTGGCCACATGCTCAGAAGATGAAACAATGACAAGATCTATGAGGGAAGGTGCACAGTCAGGAAAATGATGAGTAGTATTAAGGGGAAGAATAGTCAAGTTACAAGAGTCTAAAATATTGCGTAGAAAGGCAGACCAGCGAAGAGAGTAGGAATCGTTCTTAATAAGGCAAGTATTGAAATCACCCATGATAATAGTGTGCTTAAAGGATGGGACTAGGTTTTCAAGAATGCGTTCAAAGGAAGAGTCAATTTTTGAAGAGTGACAGTAATACACGCCTAAAAGAGCCTTAGTATGACAAAGTTCTATTTCCATGAAAATATACTCAGCCGAGTTTCTTGGTGGTGGTTGTGCTGATAACTCAATAACTTTGTATGGAATATCAATGCGTAGATAAATAGCAACACCGCCACCACGCTCACAAACATCGGGTACAGGGACACGGTCATTTCTTACTAGTCTGAAGCCCGGAAGGGTATAGGAGACAGTTGAATGTTTTCCTGGCTTCATCCATGTTTCCGAAACCAGAATGGCGTGTAAGTTTTCAGAGTCAAAATTGGCCAGCATCTCGGGGAAATGGGCGGGAATACTCTGGGCATTGATGTGTACAGCATTAAAGTTCAAGGGTACATCAGAAAATTGTTTTCGAAGCAGGTTTGCCAGTGATGGCAAATCTGCAAAGCTATTGTTTACACTATTTGTTTCTATAGAAGTGTCTGAATCAACATCTGTACATTCTAAAAATGACATAGGTAAATGTATATATTTAAGAATAGTTACTTATATAAAATACAATACAATAAATATAATGATAATTAATATATTATAGATTATTTATAAAAGTACTAGCTGATGTTCCAGCTTCCCGTGGGAACATTTTCCCAGGATAAAAAGTAGCCTATGTGTTATTCCGGACTATACTCTATCCCTGTACCAAATTTCAGCCAGATCCATTCAGCCGTTAGAGCGTGATTGAGTAACAAACATCCAAACATCTAAACATCCAAACATCTTCACAAACTTTCACATTTATAATATTAGTAGGCACATTTATTCACATTTATAGTATAATAAAGTATAGTCACTTACGAAGTACCTATACATTCCTATTCACCTACCAGCCGAGTGCAACTACAAAATTAAGCCTGGGAAATATAAATAGGTACTAGATAATTTTTGATGAACAAAATGTAAAATAACCTATTTACCTAAGAATACAGACTCTCTTATTTTACTTTTACTCTATAATCAAAGCTATTTACCTACATTGAACCCATTGTAAATACACTCGAGAGCAATGAATCCGGGTCACTTAAAGAATCCTAAAAATCTCGGAAACTAAAAATGCTAGGTTAATGCAATAAATTGTATTTAATAGACAATGTAATACTCCTTAAATGAAGGTATTAAAACTTCTTAGTTATTGTAAAGTTATATCATAAAAAAATCAAATTTGAAAAAGGGCCACTTTCGAAGATGGAACTACGAAATTACAGCATTTGGTGTTGCTTTTGTTTGTAATCTGTCATTTATGTGGGTACATAAACCATGTTGATAGTGCTCTATATTCATTAATCAAGCTGAAATTATGTCGCTTTACGCCTGAAGAATGCACCAGAATACTTACAATGCTGGAAACCGGCCGGAGTCAGCGCGATACAGCCAGGACTGTCGGTGTGTCGCTGTCAACAGTACAAAGAGTTCTCCGACGTTACGAAGAAACTGGTTCTAACCTACGCAGACCAGGAACGGGCAGAACCAGGTGTACCACAGCACGAGAAGACCGATACTTGGTGAACACCATGCTTCGAAATCGCTTTCTCACAGGAACTGAACTCACCAATCAGTTTCGACGCCTCGGAGGAAGTAACCCAAGTGCATGGACAGTAAGACGTCGGCTTGCTGAATCTAACTTAAAACCCCTTAGACCTGCAAACGGCCCTAAACTGGAGCGTGGGCATCGTATTTCGAGACTAAGGTATGCCCAGAGCCACGTAAATTGGAGTATTGAAGATTGGTCAAAAGTTATGTTCTCCGACGAATCAAAATTTATGCTCTACAAGCACGATGGAAGACACAGAGTGTATCGAAGACCAGGGGAAAGATTCAAGCAAGCATGCATCGAAGAAAAAGTAGCCTACGGTGGTGGGTCTGTACTTGTGTGGGCCGGAATTTCTTCTGAAAGTCGCACAGAGCTGGTGATCATAGAAAACGGCTCTTTAACTAGCGTAAGATATGTGGAAGAAATCCTCAATGATCACGTTGGTCCATTTATGGTCAATTTAGGTGAGGATGCTATATTTATGCATGACAATGCCCGACCTCATACAGGTAGGATTGTGAATGACTACCTTCAAGAGATGAACATTACTCGTATGGAGTGGCCAGCGCGCAGCCCGGATATCAACCCGATCGAGCATGCTTGGGACGAGCTTGGCAGATGCGTAAAACAACGAAACCCTCCCCCAATCACGCTTCGTGAGCTCAAAATTGCTCTCACAGAGGAATGGGAGAATATTCCCCAAAATCGTATAAGGAACTTGGTGTACAGCATGCCAAACCGCGTAAACGCAGTAATGGAAGCACGAGGAGGCAATACGAAGTATTAAAATTCAAGAAAATCGTAATAAAGTTCAAAAATTTCATGTTTCCTATTTTTGATTTAAGGAGAGATCGGCAGTTTTTTCTTTATGTAATTTTGTGTTAATAAAATGTATGGTGACTCATATTTTTTTTACTTTCATTTAAGGAGTATTACATTGTCTATTAAATACAATTTATTGCATTAACCTATCATTTTTAGTTTCCGAGATTTTTAACATTCTTTAAGTGACCCGGATTCATTGCTCTCGAGTGTATTTAGAAAGTAATAGCTTGTGAGACTATTGCAAACATGAAACGGACAGGCGCAATGGCTTTTTTTAACGTGAGGAAAATCCTACAGGGATGCTATGCCGGACTCCTACCGACTAAAAACCACACGTATCCTAACTAACAGCCTACGGTTGGAGGCCCCGGGTAAGCCCTGGAAAGGATACCACAGGGCTCCCAACGGACCTACGGCTACCACTGCGGCCTCACCTAGGGGAGGCGCAATAGCTACCTGCTAATGAAGTTTACTAGCGGCTCGTATCATTTTAACGTTGATGCCATTATTGGCAGCCGGAACTAACTGCTTAGAGCTCTCTCCGACATTACATTGTGACGCGGATAAGCCTTCGAGAGCACGATTATGCGTTCTTTGTCTTGTATAACGTTACATAATAGATATTATATAACTGATTATATAACCTGTTATGATTATGAACTGATATATATATAACCTGTCACATAGCAGGCGTTGGCAAATTGCCCTGAAACTAATAACATTAACTGTCCTCCACACGCGATAAATCAAAAAAGTGACACGAATATTCAATTATTCAATTTCTGAAGTCAGCTGTTTTATTACATAGTTATTGAATATTTGAAGCGCTCGTGGCCCCGCGGACTCAGTGTTCTGTAAACGATCACTGCAGTAAGCAACATTTACTATGGCCGGATATGGATGGGTGACCACCACGTGGACTACTTTGTGACATTTATTTACGAGCGTTTCCGTGCTTCGGAAGGCACGATAAGCCGTTGGTCCCGGTTGTCAGTAAAATGACAGTCGTTAAGCCAAGTTGAAGGCCTTACGGGCGGCTTGAAAAATTTCAACTGTGGGTCGTCACAACCTGCGCCCGGGTCGGCAGCGCGTGTGTAGCGCCTCTGGTGTTGCTAACGTCTATAGGCTACGGTTACCAACCTTCCGGTGGGCCGTAAGCTTGTCTGCCACCTAAGTAGTATAAAAAAAAATTGAGTTAGGTATATTCTTAAAATTAGGAATATTTTGAGTTTTTATGTTTTGTAACAGACAAAAAGACATGACATCTCTTAAATATGCCAAAACAATAGGAAGAGGTTGACAGATGCAGATATTATTAACTTTTACAGACAAAAGTAGAAGAAAAAGAAAGTTTTGAAAGAAATTGAACTGCACTCAGTGGCGAGATGAAGTATGGAAATAAACTTTTCTTTTAGCTGGAAATGTACAAAAAGTTCGATGTCTTTACTCCTGAATATTATTATGAAACAAGCCATTGCTCGTGGCTATGCTCGCACAGTGATTTTATAATATGACCACATTCTAATGAAAAAGGAGTATAAAAACGCCATCAACTTGAGAAGAATGGTTAAATTTTCAAATAGGCAGACTGCCTTTTATCCAGTCCAGTTTTAATCACATATACTGTCGATATCTACAGTTCGAGCTATCTCAAGCTGACTTTTCTACTAATACAGCGATACCAGTCCAAATGATGCGATAAATGGTATTTCATATTATGTAACGTGAAAAACGAGTCTAGCAAGTCAGAGTTATAATTGCTCTGAAAGATACTTCAAGACAAATTAGAACTTTTATATTAACTGTGAGAACGAAACCGCAGTATAAATAATGATTAAATGAACTTACCTCACGTAAAGTTCTAATAATGATATACATCGTACATAGCATTGTTCTAAATTCTAAGGTATTAACACGGTAATGTATTATAATACAGTAGTAACAACAACCTGTAAACACTACTCATATGGAACATCGTATCGCTGAATGTGAAATATTAGCGATTTTCTAAATTAACTGGAGTCAAGTCTGCTCTTTCAATTGTGTCAGAATAGAATCCTAGTTCAATATAAAGATGCGTCGGCTACGGAGCTGGTACAATTTTACCGTTTTCGTTTTCGTGATATAAGACAACATTTTCCACCAAAAGACATAAATCGAGAGTACCAATGGTACAATAGATGTTATGATTCCGTTCTGACACAATCGAAATAGCAGTCTATCAATATGGTTCAATTCAAATTTGTTTTCAGAATGGTACCTACACAAAATTATGTGCGAATCCGTTCCGACGAAGCCACAAATCACAAACTTTGTGTTTTGTGTCGAAGCCATCGCCTAGAACTTCACGTAGGGAAAAGTTCGTGTAATCATGAAGTATCTAATGACTAATATAATAATCTATGTTCCAAACATAGAAATTATCAACAATATCACTTTGCTGCCATTGGAAAGAATGATAAACAAATAAACTGCTTGATGTCGATGTGTTGACAGTTTGTTTTACGACTTGGAATCAGCTTTTATTTTATTGGTGTCCTGTGTAAATTGCTGATTTTTACGTTTGTCCATAAAGTCACGGGGCGCTATGAACAGTACTAATAAAATCAGTTACTTTTTAAACATTTGTTTAACAATTGTGTATCGTGGAATCTTATTGTAAAATGCACAGATATCAGAAAAGAGCTTTTTTCTGATTTCTATGGTTAAATGTCTACGTATTACCCAAATTCCATTTTAATCAACTGCCTATATTGTAAATGGTAACCAATCCAATGACGACGGGACCAAGAAATCGGAGTCGGGCTTAAAGTATAAATAAGGTATAGAGCGTGCGTATCCAAAAGGAACCAGTAGGCACGGGTGAGACCATGACGACGCTTTAAAATAAATCTTTTTAGTATTTTATGCGCTGCAAAAACGTGAAAAAGCTATGGTTTTGTAATTATTTTTGTAAACATTTATAAATGTAATTATTGATTTCTTTTTAGTCTATTTCATTACATCTCACAGGCAAGGCATATTATTGTGCATAGCATCCATGAGGATTTTCCCTCACGTTAAACAAAAAAAAAAAAAAAAAAAGGCATATTATTGTTACTTTTACGTCAAAAAATATTGGCGTCACTATTCATCGATATAGCTCACCTGTCTATGTGGTGCACAAGGAGACCGGTGCTATACGCGCTCTCTATACCTTTTTATTTATACTCTTCAGTGGAGAGCCTCTACTCCTTGTATACTCCTTGTAGGGGCTCTCCACTGAACAAAAACGAAAATAGGTACGTATTTTCTGTTCCGAGGGGCTCTCCAAATCGAATCGAAAATCGAACCTCGTCAATTAGTCAGGGGAATAGATGCAGCCCTTGTAAGTAAGGCTGGTTAGGTCCCCGAAGATCTCGGTAGGGCCATAACTTAGCCACGAAGATTATTCAGCAAATACCTACAAATTATATCAGAATTACCAATAATGTACAAAGTATTATTAAAAAGGAATGACAATGTTATTTTTGAGATAGTGAAAAATAAACAAGTTGATAGATAAATGCGTATGTACTTAGTGACTCGTCGATAAATTTATTACTTAATACGTTCTGGTTCAAACCCTAAATGCCTAGTCATTTGTGAACTGAGCAGTTATCGAAGCCATTCAAGCACCCCTCTGTAGCGAAAAGTGGGGGAAAATTATGTTATCTGTGGTGGACAGTGGCGGATACAGGGTAGGGGCGCGGGGGGCGCGCGCCCCCCCCCTTGGATGCCGCACGCACGCGTCGTTCGTGCTGCTGCAATGCTGGACGTATGAGTCCAGCATTGCAGCAGCACGAACGACGCGTGCGTCTCCCAATTAACGCCACAACACACGGTCCTGCGCCTTCCGCATCCAGTCCCAGCCTGCGACCTTTTCCAAGTCGTCGGTCCATCTGGCATGGCGGGTCGGCGTTCTACACTACGTTTGCTGAGTCGCGGTCTTCATTCTCGAACCGGTTTTCTCCATCGGCCGACAGTCTCCTGCAGACGTGACCAGCTCACTGCCTGCCACTGCCACAATGTAATAAAATGGTCTACCTTTAGATTACGAATTTAATGTGGTAAAAATAAATTCTTCATTTTATATTTGCACGGTTCGAGTTGAAGATCTAAAGGAGTTTAGCGCTGACGCTGAAATAGAACATTAATAAATGCTCGGCTATAGTAAAACAAGGTGACTTGTATTATGCGTGCCTTGGAGAGGTTTTAAAAATGTACCAGTCGAGGTAAACAGGATATCATGGAGATTTGGAAGGTGCGACTTGAGCAACTAAGATGGGAAAACGGCACAACCGGGGCGATCAGACCGTCATGGACGTGTGGCTGGAGCGGAACCACCGCGTTTTCTCCTACCGGTTGTCAGAGATAAGTACCGGGCATGGGTGATTCGGTAAATATCTGAGGCGAATATACCGGGAGACCACACTTGACAGCTACCACTGCAAGGAACGCAGCAAGGGCACAGCGCTCCACACAATTGTGGAGTGCTTAGCGTGGGCGCAACAGCGCCTTGTCCTTCACAGCACAACCGGTCTGGATATAGAAATTTTCGTGGTGCGAGCCATGATCTCCAGCGGGAGTAAGTGGGCCTCGCCGCTATCTTTTTCTGCGAGCTGGTAATGCTCGTGAAAGAGGCAGTGACGAGGGTACTCTCAAACCCGAGTTCCGGAGGCGCAGCAGACTTGTCTTCGCCCAAGACTATCGGCCTCTAAGACTGGGGGCCTGAGTAGGTACAGCACGGCGGGAGGGCTGCTTGCCGTCCTTACACAACCAGGCCAAAGACGGCAGCGTGATGAGAGAGTTTGACGCACGCCTCACCCCTCAATAAGCGGGACAAAACCCGAACCAACCCCTAAAGACGCGGGTTAGTACCCGAACTCCTAGAAGTGGACGCGGTGGTAGCCAAAGTCTGTCGGAAATCTTGGGACATCCTTCCGAGGACTTTCTCGGGGCTCCCAGTCGTAGGCAGTGGTAGCCGTGGCAGGATACCGTGTGGTTTGCCTGTAAGAGTCCGGCACAGCATCTTTGACGGATTTCCACCCTTAAAATTTGCATTAAATAACACTTTTTCTAAATAAAGAATTTCTGTTGATTTTCATTAACCTTATAACTGGGGTATTTATAAAACTTATGTCCCGTTTTGAGTTAAAAAATAAATGTTCAGTTTATGTATTGAGGACACCAGCGCCACAAAGCAGCCAATGCAGGAAACTCTGCCTGTGTGGCCGTGAAAGAGTTATTGGCGTTAAAAGTTACAGCGTCATCTAGCATTTAGAGCAGTCAACTCTTACATTATAATGAAACGTAGAAGTAGGAGCAAGGATTGTCAAGAGCTTCAGTAAACTCTACATTAAAACGAATATCCAAAGCGACATTGTTAGGATCTTATCAAATCTGGTTAGGCAGAGAACATTGTGAACGTTTATGCGTACAGAAAGGTGGCCACCCTAAACCTACTCAAATGGGTCGCAAGTCCCAGACCCCTCACAGTATTTCCCTCTGTACCACGCTATGGACCCGGCGCGGTGCTCGCACGGTGAATCCATGGAATGCCCCCATAAGACTTGTTTTTCGTTAGGTCCCTTAAACTTGAACATTGTATTTTTACTGTATTACCATTATTCCATTTCAAATAAAATTTTCTTAAACTTCACATGTGACTTGATTACTTTTTTATTGCGCTAATAGTAAAGGGGTCCCGACATGATCAATTGGCAATTGTCAATAACGTAGAATTTCATGTGCACGTATACGTCGATGCACACACACATGCAAAGCAATCACGCACACTGAAGCAACTTCCATTCATATTTTACGTGATTGACAATTGCAAGGCATGATCGTCTCGGGGGCCTATAAAGGTAACTTAAAACTCAAAATATCTTTTTCACTTCTTATGCTCATAAAGTTCTTGTTTATGCTGGGTGTATGCGGACTAAAACAACATTTTATGCTCTAGTGCATAAAGTTCTTTTTCTTCTTCTAAAACAATATGGCCATACTAGACCGTAGAGATGGTACCATGAAGATCGTGTTACTCTATGAACCAAACATAATTAAACGCTATATATATATATATATAACTTGTTTTTTTTTTGTTACATTTAATTTGTACTTTCTGTGTTCTATATAAATTAAGAAACATTAAAAATCAGATAGTATTATGAGTGAAAAAATATTATAAAATGAATTTATGATTAGGCAGTATAGGTCTCGTTACCCATGCCTAATGCTTCATGTAGAATGATTAAAAAAAAACTTGAAAAAAGACATTGGCGGGAAAGAAACTTAGAAAGTTAGCAGTATTTCATCCTCACTGTTATTAAGTTAAATATCACTGTTTCATTTCCTTGCAATCGAAGTGAAAAGCAGAGTGTATAACTCGATCATAAAACCCATTTTATCCTCGACTTAATATCCACCCTCGCCTTTGGCTCGGGCGGATAAACGTCTCGTATAAAATGGCTTCTTTTATGCACTTGTAGTACAATCTACTCAGTGCCAGATTAAGCCAGCGCGGGGCCTGTAGCAAATTCTGTCAAGGGGCCCTTGGTTTGCTTTAGGTTCTCAAGTTTAGGGTATTAAGTAAAACAATACTGTTACAAATAAACTTTTCCAGATTTTATATGGGCTAATTTAGATTATAACACTTTAAATATCGACTTCTCTAAGCAAATCATGCTCTATATTCAACAAAGTGAGATAATTAAGACATTCTTGGCCCATCGTGTTCCTTAATTTATTTTTAAAACGTTTTAATGTTGAAAAAGAACGTTCACCACTGCAGTTAGTGATCATGAGAGACAAGTAAATGCGCAAGGCAGTTTTTATGTTTGGAAAACACGATTCTAAAGAATTATTTAATAAAAGTTTATAAAATTGCTGTTCCAGAGGCTCCTGTTTTTTGCTGTCTAAAACAGTAGCCCCATCTGCTTTCAGCAGCTCTGCGAACTGCACTAATTCGTCACCTAGACTGTTCTCCAAATCATCTTCGTAAGCACTGACCATACTTGAGGATTTTCCCAAAATCTCTTCTGTTGTAAGAGATTTTAGCTGTCGAAATACTTCAAAAACACTAGTAATCTAAGACTAAGACAGTACGTTATCAATAATGACAATAAACACCTGAACTTCGAAACGTTGTCCAGGTGTTTGATTTTTAACAAAGTCTCGAGTCTAGTAGAACCGCTGAAATGGTAGTACTTTGCATTTCGCTTGATTCATCTTTATATCTGTTGCTGGTATTCTTTACAGTTGGTCAGATCTTTGGCTCTTGCCTCAATATCTGAAAATGTGGATCGCATTGCTTGAACGCAGCCTTATAATGATACATAAAGGGCGTATCCCGTATTAAGGTCTTGATCAGACGACTGCAGCGAAGCACTATTCGTTTGCAAGCGTTATAGGATTCCGTTCCACTTGTGGAGTGGTCAGCGCTCAATTTTAGAAATGTGGAACAATTTAAATTAATTGTTGTAGATTTTGATACCAACGTTTTCGTGGTAGTAATTGAAAAAAAGTTTAAAATCCAAAATATACAAATGTGCATACTTTAAGCACTTATTTTATGGGAAAGATATTCACGTAAATAAAATGTCAACGAACACATAAAATGTGTAATTTTAAATTGAATAACTTTTTGTTAATAATTTGAATAATTCTTTTTTAAATTACCCACCTTTTTACTTGAGACTCTGAAACACCTTGCTCTTATTCTACCGTCACTAGCTTTCAATAATCTCGAAACCTAATCGATTCAAAAAAAGGTCAGTTATATTCACTCATAAAATGAATCTATATTAATCAACCAACCACAGTAGATTGGATCGTGATTGAGTTAATAAAATTTAAATAGTTCGAATGTTTTCTCGAAATACTTATAATCGATATTATTTTAAAATCGATTAAAAAAGTACGATCTCGGCTACGTAAACTCGCAAAATAAATGTATACTTATTTTAAAAAAATAAAAGTCTGGCCGCTTGAATTGTAGAAACGTGGTATAGACGCTAGTCTAAATATTTATTTATTTATTATTTATCAGGCAGGCAGTTAAAACAATTGATGAAGCCTGTATCCAGCCATTTCTTATTTCAGTTTTCCTTCTGTGTAATCTGTGTAAGGTTTATGTATCGATTATTATTAAACATTAGAACATAAACGTTAAAAAGTTCGTTCTACTTATTTTTACGATTTAACGTGACGAAATATTTTACGCGTCTATCTAAATTAATATTTTTTTATTAAGTTAATACAGGCGTTGGAGTGCGGGGCCCCTAAATTCGTGGGGCCCGTAGCATTTGCTACTCTTGCTACGTGGCTAATCCGGCACTGAATCTACTATTGCGCCCCCCCCTTGACATTTTTCTGTATCCGCCACTGGTGGTGGAGGGTTATGATAAGCTGTAAGTTGTAGGATAACGCTTGATTTTATCATTATACGACTTCAATTAACAGAAATCCTTTTACTGTTTTTTTTTTGTTTAACGTAAGGGAAAATCGTCATGGATATTATGCCGGACTCCTACCGACTAAAAACCTCACGTAACGCCTATGGTTGGCAGCCCCGGGAAAGCCCTCGGAAGGATGTCCCAGGACTCCCAACAGGATCCTTTTACTGTTAATTGATGTAGATGCTCAGAGCCAGTTGCTTAAAGCGCTTGATACTATCAATCAATCAATCATATCAGCCTATGACAGTCCACTGTTAGACTGTAAACATATTGAAGGAAGAAACTAGCACGAACAATGTGATGTGACTTCCCCAGTAGTCTTATTGTTACAGGATAGTGATATGCCGTAATAAAAAATCTAACTACCAGAGTTTCAATAGCGCGAAATGGTTTTTGAGGTCAGATGGCAGTCGCTTCATGGAAAATATCAAATTCAGCCGCATCACAGTTAGCCTGGAAAGCCGACCACTACTGGGTAGGGAAAAGGCTTGGAGTTTGACGACTGTTCATTGATAGCACTTGGAGGAACTTACTACAGTGCATTCGACCCGAAAGTCTAAATGTTTTTAAGCATTAGTTTTGCTCTTTTACGTAGCAGGTAAGTACTTCGAAGTTCTGATCACTTTTTATCATGTCCCAAGGTAATTAGAAGTTTAAGAGAAACAATATATTGAACCTTAAAACCCTAATATATAACTTCTTGCATAACTTTCCCAATAAAATTGGAACACAAATTTGTATCGAAATTAAGTTCCTAAGTCCATTGAATTTATAACAAGTTTTGATAGGTAGCAGCAAAATTAGATTACGATACTTTGATTTCTTACCCACCGCTGTTATACGGGTCCCGTATCAAATACAAAATTGGGTTATTATTGGTTGGGTCAACAGATTCGATCGTTCCTGGAGGAGGAGGTCGCACGAATCTAATAAATTAAGGGTGCTTCGTCAATAACATTTATGATGCCGAGATTTAATAAAATTCGTTAATATGATGATAATTGCGCATGAAAATATTTTTACTGTTGAAAAACATTCATATTAAGTATATTATTACTCGTAGTCGTACTAGTTGAAGTGCCGGTGAAGCCGGAAGTGTTCATACAAAAATATAGGTAATGAAGGAGCGAATATTGAAAGGTGAAGAATAATTTACGAATCGAACCCGGGACTTGGGCAGTCGCACGACGACTTACCACAGCGCATTGTGGTAAGTCGTCGCATGTACTAGTTTTTGAAAATTTCTGTCACGATTCATGAGAAGCCTGCGATGATAGATAGACCCGTTTTTAGGGTTCCGTACCCAAAGGGTAAAGAACGGGACCCTATTCATGAGACTTCGCTGTCCGTCTGTCTGTCTGTCTGTCTGTCCGTCAGGAGGCTGTATCTCATGAACGGTGATAGCTAGAGTGTTGAAATTTTCACATATTATGTGTTTTTGTTGCCGCTATAACAACAAATACTAAAAACAAAAACATAATAATATTAAAGGGGGGCTCCCATACAACAAACGTGTTTTTTCGCCATTTTATCTTATATATTAGGTAATAAGGTATCCTTCTCAATTTAAATACGTTAGTTGGCTTAAACATATAATCAAGATTATTTCTTCCCTTTACACCATGCAAATTAAAAGAATACTTTAGGAGGTATAGCAAAGTCAAATATTGCTGATTGAAATTAATTTCCTGTCGCCATGATTAAACATTATACGGGTGACATACTAACTTATTTTTCGACTTTCATCGTAAATAATTTTTCTTTAAAGAGTGAACAACGCTTTCAGCAGATTACTTTAGGTAGGTGTAATATTTCAAAGATAGCAATTTCATGGGAAATAGTCAACAATGAGCCCATGTTTTAGATTTTTATTCAGTATAAACAATTTACGTACAAACACACAATTCAATTACACGCTCGGTGCATGAGACTGTTGAGACGTATCATATTTATAATGTCAGCATTCAAATGTCATCAATATTCTGAAAAAGAAATTAAACATAGAGATCACAAACTCTTTTGGAAATATAATGTACCTACCGTAGAGGATCTACATAACACTTAGACCATATAACACGGGACTAGCCTTTGCGAACCACCGCATACAAAAATATTCTGCCAGTTTTCATACAAATGAAGGGGGAAACACAAAGACATATAAAATTTCATTGCATTTAAAAATGTATTAATCGACAAACGCGTAATGGCTGTTGTGTGTTAATTGTTATTGTACAGTCAACTACAATGTAATGTACTAGTTTAATCATATAAAATGATGTACTGATGTACAGGCTTTTCATAAAGCCAAAAGACCAAATGGTCATGTGCAATGGCAGAAAACAATGCTTAAGTAAGGCGCATCCTGTGGTTAGATGATCTAAGACATAACAGGATAGTTAACACTATAGTGCTATAGAGCAACGCGAACTGTCTAAGGCGCGCGTTGCTCTATGGTTAACAACCACCACAGTGCAATACTTGTTTTATACTAAGTAGTGTTAATAGGTGATAAGGGCAACCAGTAGACGCTTGAAATACTCTCAGAATATCGAGCAGTGTATTTTCATAAAAAAATATAATATAAACAAAATGGACATTTACAGGGACATCCTTTCGAGCGCTTATCCGGGGCTCCCAACCGTAGTCTGTTGGGCGTTACGTAGGGTTTTTAGTCGGTAGGAGTCTGGCATAGCATCCATAAAGGATTTTCCTTAACGTTAAATAAAAAGAAAAAGGGGGGGCTCCCATGTAACAAATAAGACTTTTTGTGGTTTTTGGTACGAAACCCTCCGTGTGGGAGTCCGACTCGCACTTGGCCGGTTATTATTATTTGGGTACGGAAACCTAAAAAAAATTTTTCAATAAAAAATAAAACCGACTTCAAGCAAATCCTGAAAAATAAAATTTACTTAGCACAAAGTAATATGTATTTTGATTTATCAGATTTTATTCAATATCATATTAAAGTCGGCGCCACGTAACCCCATATTTTTATGATTTATTATATTGATGGCACCAACTTCAATATTATATTGAATTAAATATGATAAATCAAAATACATATTACTTTGTGCTAAGTAAATTTTATTTTTCAGGATTTGCTTGAAGTCGGTTTTATTTTTTATTGAAAATTTTTTTTAATCATTTTAAGTGACGTGTGATCTAGGTGAAAGTCCTCATCGATACAAATCAATCAAGCCCAAACACAAGGTAGCTGCTGTAAATCGTTAAGGAATTCCCTCGACTGTCTTTCGGTTCCAGCATCAGATCGACTCCAGACATTCATTAAATTGTAGTGCCTTTAAGCACTGAATTAAAAAGTTAACAAACGCACTAGTTGTCCCTACAATTTTCGGTGGTTGCCCTCGATTTCTCCTGAATCCCATCATCACGTTCTGACCTGGTGAAATTGGGACCACCTCAGCAGTGAACTCTATCCAACAAAAAAGCAGATTTGAAATTCGTCTATAATTGACGAAATATCGGTGAACATACATAAAACTGGAGAACTTCCTTTTTTTTTAAGTCGGATCTATCAATCTAAGTGTAAAGTTCTCATCAATACAAATCAATCAAGCCCAAACACAAGGTAACTGCTGTTAATTGTTAAGGAATGCCCTCGACTGTCTTTCGACTCTATCATCAGATCGACTCCAGACCTTCATTAAAATGTAGAACATAAAGCACTTAATTAAAAAGTTAACAAGCGCACTAGTTGTCCCTACAGTTTTCGGTGGTTGCCCTCGTTTTCTCCTGGATCCCATCATCACATCCTGACTTGGTGAAAATGGGACCACCTCAGAAGTAAACCCTATTCAACAAAAAAAGAAATTTTGAAATCCGTCTATAATTGACGGAAATATCGCTTAACATACATAAAAAAAAATACATACAGACGAATTGAGAACCTCCTCCTTTTTTTTAAGTCGGTTAAAAATGAGTATGATTTTCGTCGAACAAGACAATAACGACTAAGAGCCAACAAATCGATAGTACAAATGATACAATCGTAAATCACAAATCGACTTATTCCAAACTCCGGACGCTCGAATGTTATTCTCAAGTTACAATGGTCATGTTTACCGTTTGCACCGAACACTCACCACACCAAATGTTAGGAAACAACAATACAGCTTTCAAAACTGTTGTATGTGTAGGGAATGTTCCAATATTGTAGATATCATAGACATTCGAAATAGTTTTTAGGTACTGGACCTTACCAAGGTCCTAACTTTTAAACTTTCTCGTTGCATGATTTTTTTAATATATAAATCAGTTATTAATGCGACCATGCGACCATGCACCAGCCGGGGTCACAAGCAGATTGAAGAGACGGTGTCACTCCGATTGCGAGGTAGAATCATACACACTACACGGACAGTGTCCTTGCTCTGGAAGCCGTCCGTATTCCAAGCGTTACTCGACTGTGCAAAAGAGCCTTACCAAGGTCTTTGGGCTCTAGCCAATCTTGTGATATGTAATGCATATGCATGTGACCTGCACAAGTGCCCTTAAAGCATATTGCACTACCGTGCTTATGGGGTTGGAAGTTCTAATAAAAGGTGTAACATCGCACTTACTTAGTAGTTCCTTGCAGATTGAGAAGAAAATTCTGACCAGTTGACAGATGTATGTACTATAACTGCATACTGCCTGAAGATTAGGGGATCAGACCGTCGCTCCTGCCAATGCTGCCAATAAAAGCTGACTTTAGGTTCCAAATTCTCATAGATGTATAGTTTGGAAGCGAATGAGCTGGGAAAAAGGAAAGAAGTGTGAGAAAATTATAAAGCAAGTCTCTAAATCATTGGTTTTCAAAGTGGGGGGCGCGCCCCCCTGGGGAGGCGCGAAGACATGTACAGGGGGGCGTAGTCAGATCCGAGTGACATCACAAGAGAAGAGATGGAAAATTATGAAAAGATTCATAAGACACAATTTTAGGTTAAATATCTCAAATCTCAAATCTTATACCTTTTTATAAAAATCATGTGTAGCATTGGTTACAATAATAAAAACAAAGTTTAGAAGCAAACTAAATTGTGCTAGTAATCTACGTTGTGCAATTTTTTTATCTATATTAAATTCAGAATCGGGAATCTTGTCAAAATCATGCAAGCACATCCGTCTTTGACTTTGAATTTTGACTGTGAATCGCTGGCATCAGGATAATAAGAGAGTAACGCACGATCTCCATCGAGGCTGCATGTCTCCTACCTGGAAACCCTCCATGGGACCTGGAAGCGAGTTCCCTGGAGAAGCTCCAGTGATACCATAGGCCTGTTCCCTGAGCTGTCAAATTGGGTAGTAACTACTATAGAGGTGGTGAAGCCGATCATGGAAGAGTGGCTGAAGAGGCGCTATTGTAGCCTCATCTACCGCGTGTCATAGATATTTACTGGGTACGGCTGCTTCGGTAAGTATCTGTGCAGATACACGGGGGGGTAACACCTGAGTGCCAGCACTGCGGTTACTTCAGCGAGGACATGGCGCCGCATATACTCACGGTGCTCAGCATGGACGCTGCAACGCCGAGACCTGATCGCAGGCCTGGTGTGGACATTCTCACGCTCAAGACCGTGTTGAGGACCATGGTCCCAAGCTGTGTCTTTCTGCGTGCAAAAAAGGGTGGCGTGGTGGGAGCGGGAGATAAATACGCCCAATACTAACGGTCTCCATGACCGAGGGCCTGAGAACGATGGGTTAGCAAACAAGTTTATAAATACATACAGAAGTTGGGGGATGAAGAGACACGCCACCACCTTGGCTTCTGTCATCCCCAACTTCTGGATAGTAAACAAGAGGGAGGTCTGAGATGTATTTATAAACTTTATTACCTACTCTTATTTTATTTAATAATTGTATGTTTTAGGGTTCCGTGTCCAAAGGGTCAAACGGGACCCTATTCAAGAAACTTCGCCGTCCGTCTGTCTGTCTTTCCGTCACGAGGTTGTATTTCAGGCACCTCGATAGGTAGAGCGCTAAAATTTTCACATAATAATGTATTTCTGTTACCGCTATAAAAAACAAATACTAAAATCAGAAATATAATAGTTACTGTTACTTTATTTTAAAACTAGCTGACCCTCGCAACTTCGTATACGCCACATAAGGTGTATGAAAGGACAGGTATTTTTTCAACAGACTCAAGGGAGCGTATGAAACTGCCCTGTTTGCTTAATCATAATGCTTTTATGATTAAGCCAACACGCCAGTTTAGATTTACCCTCAGATTCAAAGAAATCCTTGAATTCGAAAAGTTGAGATGCCTCTAATTTCTGAACTACGAAACTCTCAATAATGAAACTTGTGTGGAACAATGTTAAAAACATTCCCTTTCTGACACTAAAAAAATATTTGAAATCGGACCACGCGGTGAGAACTTACAGCTGAAAAACCATTTTATCTTTCATCCCCTCTCCAGCAGGAACCGCGCAAAATATCGGGATCAAAAGTATTCAAGAACCTTCCTTCCTTCCACGCCTTCGGCGCGGACTGAATTGTTTTAGAATAGCCTTAATCATTAAGCTCTTTTATGATTAAGCCAACACGCCAGTTTAGATTTACCCTCAGATTCAAAGAAATCCTTGAATTCGAAAAGTTGAGATGCCTCTAATTTCTGAATTACGAAACTCTCAATAATGAAACTTGTGTGGAACAATGTTAAAAACATTCCCTTTCTGACACTAAAAAAATATTTGAAATCGGACCACGCGGTGAGAACTTACAGCTGAAAAACCATTTTATCTTTCATCCCCTCTCCCGCAGGAACCGCGCAAAATATCGGGATCAAAAGTATTCAAGAACCTTCCTCGGACTATAGGCTCGGAATGTACCAAGTATCATTCAAATCGGTTCAGTAGGTTCGGCGTGATACTTATTCGGGATACAGACAGACAGACAGACAGACATGAAAATTTTAAATTACATATTCGGCTTCAGAATCGATTATAGAACGCCCTACAATTGAAATTTTCAAAATATCTTCCATGTACAGACTCTCGACCCTCAACAGTTTTATTATAAGTATAGATTGTTTGGCGAGCCCACTTGCTGTTCTCTGGGCTGAGGGGAGGCGTAGGCATATTAATTTTAACCGTAGGGAGGCGTGATACCAATAAGTTTGGGAACCCCTGCTCTAAATCGAATCTCTCTCAGGATAAGATTATGCAGACACGCCATTAACATTCATTATATAATTGGTGGTGTTTGGACAGTCTGCACGAGTTTTGGTTGAAGTGTCAAACATCAATTTACCCTCGTCAACCGTCCTGTTGTATTCAATTTAATTATTTATTTTACGTACCCAGTGACGTTAATATTAATTCCTTATTTCACGTCTACCATTGACGCGTGAATCAGTCCAATTTCACCGTCTCTATAATTGGAACGCCAACAAAAAAGTTTGGAACATTATATATAAATCCCCGATTTATCCAGGATGGATTTTTAGGGACAATAATGGTTTCCAGGAGACTATCTATAAGTTCAGGGTAACTGAATGCAGTGACTTTGAAGAAGGTTATCGTCATTATCATAAAGCAAAAAAAAATGTTAACATACAAAAACGAAACATGTAAACCGATTGTATTTCACATGGGAATGAAAAAGTCTACTGGATCATTTAATGTGAGCAGCCCCGGATCTAGGGGGGGGGCAAGCCGGGGCCTGTGCCCCGGGCGGCATAATCAGGGGGGCGGCAAATCGGAGGGCGACAAATTCAAACTTTGCAGATAAATGCACAAATCATCAGTAAATTACCTTGACGATAGTAGATTACCTACCTAATATTAAACACTCCAACTTATTCAACTCTTTTCACAAGAAATAATTACGGAATTTGCTCAAATTATATCAGAAATTAACTATAGATATATGCCAGATGCTTGAAACGAAGCAAACAATTCCAAGACGCATGCATCACTTCATTACAAACTTGCAGCATGTTGTGGAAGCGGCCAACGCAGGGGCGGCCACAGTATTTTATATTCTGATTTTTGAAAATTTGTTTTGTTGTTCTTAAAATATCTCTTGTTGCACCATACGTCAACGGACAGCGTTGTAAAGTTTCCTTTCTTTTTGTCTTAAAGATGAAAAAAGGCTAGGCCATTTTTGCATACAATTAAATTGAGGATTAGGCACTTTTGCTCTGACCGTCTCAATTGTGCCGCTGGATGGCCAGATTCCTGCACGGGTGACGTATATCTACTAGTCCTCTGTGCTGGTCTGGTTCCCTGCTTTTTGCAGTTTAATTCAAGAGTACTACAGGGATCTGTGTGTGTTGTCGAACACTATTTCTTCGGCATATTATCCCTTGGGTTCACTCATTGTTATGCAGACGACAGTACTCTACAGGAGAGTTAATCTGGCTGACCAACGGAGGGGCGTCCCAAGCTGGAGGAAAAGAGGTGGCAGTTCGTAGCATATCTCGACCGGGTCTGACCGCATTTACCAATGGAATTTAGAAGCAGGTCTTTTGGTCTCAGTAGATTTAAATGCCAGGAAATAAAAGCGTGTGCGTTTACAGCTGAAAGATCTCCTATCCGTCCTCTACCCTCTCTTCACAATGCGATAATGCTACTGAAGGACTATCTAGACATCCTCTGACCGTTCAGAGGGGGGCAGTCAGACGTAGAAGAAAAGAGGCAAAATTTCGTAGCGAATCTCGACCGGGCCTGATCGCATTTCCATATTTAATTTAGAAAACCTGTTAGATTTAAATGCCAAGAAACACAGAAATGTGCGTTTACAGCTGAAAAATTCCCTTTTTTTCTTTACCCTCTCTCTTTGGAAGGAGAGGAGCAACGGCAACCTCTTCTACCGGTTGTCGCAGATGATTACTGGGCGCGGGAGCTTCTGTGTGACGAATACACCGGGAAACCACAGCTGAGTGTCTGCACTGCGAGGTGCACGCATTGGAGGAGTGCACAGCGTGAGCGCAACAGCGCCAGGTCCTATTAGCAGGTCTGATCATGGACATTCTCTCGCTGGAGATCATGGTGGCCATGATCTCCAGTGGGAGTAAGTGGGATGTCACCTTGACATTTTGCGGGCAGTTCATGCTCGTGAGTGGCGTAGCGTGGAGTAAAGAGGAGGAAGCGTGAATCTGGAGATAACTGCGGCGCCCCCCGCCGCAGACTTGTCTTCGCCCAAGACTCTCGGTCTCCATGAACGGGGGCCTGAGGACGGCGGGGCCTGCTCACCTTCTTAACAGAAGCAGGCCCAAGACGACAGTGTGACATGAGCGTTTCACGCATGCCACAAGCCCCAAGAAGCGGGATAACACCTGAACAAGGACCCGAACCCCCTAAGTAAGGTCGCAATGGTAGCAGAGGTTGGGAATCCTGGGATATGCTTCCGAGGACTTTTCTGGGGCTCCAGACCGTAGGCAGTGGTAGGATTTGTGTGCTTTCAGTCGGTAAGAGTTCGGCATAGCATCCATTACGGATTTCCATACGTATCTAAAACATCCTTTCATTTAATTGTGTCTGCTGTACAAGACGCATATTTGTACCTCTGCTAATACTACTCTCAACTTTAAACTACGGAACCTAAAAAATAGGGGGGGGGGGGTAATGGGGGCGGCATTTTCACATTTTGCCCCGCCTAAAAAAATCTCTAGATCCGGGGCTGAATGTGAGTAATTTTCTTTAGCTACTTACTGTTTTACTTTGTCGGCAATATTTGCCAGCAGGATCAAGCTACGTGGTGGTTTACAAAATAGCTAAATGTTTCCATAGCAAGTTCCCGCCTGCGAATATTGCCGACAAAGTAAAACAGTAAGTAGCTTATGAAAATTACAAAAGAAATGCAGAGCTTATTTTTTGCTTTTCAGTTGTATCATATTAAACTTTGCAGTCGAGTTTTATGGTATTCTTAATAATTAAGTTTATTTAAAACTTTTTAGTTATCTAGGAAGTGGAGTTATTAAGTTTTGTATAGTAAAGGGCACAGATTACTAAATAGTTACTATGGTAAAGAGACTTCACTGAAATTCAACTTAATTAATATATTTTTGGTCATATTTCCGGTTCTACTCAAGCGATTGTAATCAAACAAATGTGGGATTTTTAAATCTGATCAAGACCTTATAAATAAATAAAACCGCATCGAAATCGGTTTAGTAGTTTTTGTGTCCATCGCAGTCAAAATTATTGCGCCAAAAATCCGCCATTATGATTTTTTAGGAATTTTATTATACTAGGTGTCACTCACACAATCACGACGAGTCAAATGACATCTTGTGTGTCAAAATCCGTAAAGCCGTCTAGGTTGTATACATAGAGTGTGCAAGAAAAATTTCAAGGTTTTCATTTTAGCGCTAAAAGTCTACCATTTTGATTTTCAAAATAATAGGTATACCTGGTGACACTCACACAATCACGACGAATCGAAGTCGCATGTCAAAATCCGTCAAGCCGTTTAGGCTGTAGGACGTGACAAAGAATTGGACATACATACATACATAGTCTCGAAAAACATTACCCTCCTTTCTTCGGCAGTTCGGATAAAAAGAAGTTATAACACCTGTAAAAAAAGAAGATAATAACCCTAGCGAGACGACGCTACACTCGATACTTTTTGTTCAGAAACCGAAAACTTTTTGAACCAACTTTTATATTTTATTCGTAGTACAATATTCTGCAACAAAATACGACTATAAATTTAAGAATCCTTTTAACTTGTTGGAGCAAAGTTATAAATCTATTCTTGCTTTTTGTTCAACTTCAAAAACATAATGTAGGTACCTAAGTGATACTGGCATTTTCTTGTTGGGTTCGTGTGTCAGCTCACAGCAGCCTTTCGTGCGTACAAGATTGGGTTTCATCTGCAATCAAGAAATGTTGGATGAACTTTTCCACATTGAACTACTAAAATAAAGAGCAAAGCTTCTGTTTTACTAAAGATGCTACTTACATACATACATACATATCATCACGCCTGTTTCCCATCGGGGTAGGCAGAGACTATGGCTTTCCACTTGCTACGATCCTGGCATACCACTTTCGCTTCTTCTACTTTCATAATTATGATGCTACTTTTGTTTTCAATTTAGGAGAATAATTTCAGGTTGGTCATTCTTTTCATTGACTTTAGTGATAGGGTTCTGTCAAATAGAGAGTGGTCAGCCGTTCGTGTTTAAGCGTTCCACGCTCGCATTCCGCATTTGAGGTGGTTAGATCATGTAGTTGCTCATTTATGAGATACGAAAATTATAGAAAGGATATATTATTCTGCACGCTCTACTTTGTAAGTATATATCTACAATCTATGTAAACGTAATACAACACAAGGAACCCAAAACTGATATGTTGAACGCTGGACCTGGTGGACGCTCTCTGTGTGGTCCTTTTAAGGTCTTAGAAGCCTAAACCCATGCCACATGTTTAGAGGATCATAATATGAAATACTTGAAGGGAATAGGGATTTCTTGCGCTTGACACAGATCCTTGAAAGACACAGAATAGGTTAGATACCTATATAATGTTTGCCGACAGTCTAATCCGCTATCTTAAAAAAAACGCTCCTGAAAAATTTAAAGTCGGTAAACTTCGTTATTTTAGGGCTAATTACAAAAAGGATACTTATTTTGAACATTAAAGTTTGTAATTATCAGATTAATTGCAATATTATGTCATTGAAATTGTTAAGTAGGCATTAAATTAAAAGTATCAAAATATTCCGGCGCTATCTGACTATCTATTTGTCTAGCATTAATTTTAACGAGTTGTAATGGCGGCTGGACACAGAGGTCCTCCTAATTTATTTTTATTTATTACGTACTTTGTTTTATCACAGAGATCGTTATCAGTTATCATATCATATTCGAGATAAGAAGAAGCTATCGCATGCTAGTTATTCAAGTTGAGTTTATTCGACTTACACTACACAGTGTTTTTTATGTCTGACCTATTAGGTTACTTGATTCAGCAGATCTTCCTTACTTGCTTTCTCTTGAAGCCGTCAAAAAAGAACCCAAACCTTGACATGACAAGCATGACAGCAGACAAAGCATGACAAGTCAGACTTCAGACGTTCATTAGGTACCTACTGCGAGTACCTAAATCACGCTCAAACTTCTCATAAATCAGAATGTGGATTAACCAAATTCCAATAACTAATGAAAGCAGACCCTAAACTTACTGTAAAATTGAGATGTAAGTAACAACCGTGACCTTACGGTAAGATAATGATGAATATTCAGACTTTAGGATACAAATACAACCAAAATAGAATGCAGTTAAATCATGGAACAGAAAATCTAGAGTTAAATAGTACGCTCGTTACGACCTACTTTCTAAGAATCTCCTTAGAGCTCAACAGCTAGGCTAGCACCTGTTCCGCTCAGACAGGTAAATGCAATGTGCTCCCACTCCCACCCTCTCTAGATATTTGCTTTGAACTGCATAAAGCGAGAACCAACTTAATATAATATTTTCACGTAGATGCTTATGGTACAATCTCACAAGATTTGATTCAGTGTGCATTTATTTACATTTGTTTATTTTTGTTTTCACATAAGAATAATAATGGCATGTCATAGGTATCTCCCCTTCAATCAATTAATCAATCACTCAATTCAGCCTAACACCGGCGGATGGATCGAGTTTTGGCCAATGAGACTAGCTTGGGCCCTTAAAGTTTCGGTGAGGGCCCTTTGCGTCCATTAAACTATGTAATGCTACGACAAATAAATTAAAATTCTCCTGAGATTTTACGCGATAGGTCGGTACAATTACACACATTTTCAGCATTTTAATTATAAATATCTAATAGTCCACCAAAATTACAACGTTTTGAATTATCATTCAGCGTTCCTTTATCTCATTTAGAAGCCCATATTTGTGAACAAAAGAAAATGGCTTTTTTTTTACAATTCTTATCAACATTTTGCCTCCAGTTAAAATTAAAACACGAAAACGTCCACTTAATTCTGTATTCTTTTCATCAAAAATATATTTCTCATTATGATAGCCCGCTGAAATTTTGGGAACTAATAAGTTTTCCATTAATTTATAGCATTCTCATTTATGTCTGCATTAATTAATCAATAGAGATTAAATATGCGTTGTTTATTTCATAACTAGAAGGCGCCTTCGGCTCCGCCTGCGTTGAATGATTTCCCCTAACGTAAAAAAAAAGGCACCAAATTTCAGCCTGATCCGTTCAGTTCTTAGTGCATGAGAAAGTAACAAACACCTAACACCTAGACATCCACACATGCACACTTACAAATATTTTCTATTCTTTCGCATTATAAGTAGGTAATAGTAAGATAGGTAACAAAATTTTGTCATGGTTATCGACAGAGTAGTAAAACCATAGGGCACACCAAAGCAGTAAAATCCATCATGGAGATGGAGTAATGACAAAAGGGGACATGACAGTATCTCCTATCCACTAGCTAGCGTAGGTGGTCACGGGTGCCTCGATAAGTCGATAAGTACCACTAGTAGACCACCATCTCCAAAGACGCGACAGTAAAGGTGAAAGGATTACCTACCGTTTCTACGGGTTGACCCACGTCACTCAGACATACTCACAGAAAAAAGATTTTTTTCTGATATCTGTGGACAGACTACACTCCGCGTACCGCGTAGATCACCTACAGCATTAAGCATCGCTCAGGCACGACTGTGTCAGCTACACTCCCAATGCAATCTTATCGGGGTTGGATTACTTGGCGGGGACTTGACACAACTGTGCGGTAGTACCGGATCAACACATTTTACCGTACGGTACCTAAATGGGTATCATGGCCACCACGCCGGTATCGTATGCCGTCTCGGTGTCTCGTTGATTGATCTAGAGGTGTGTCACTTGGACCCTAAAGATCCCACCAAGACACAAGTACCTATGTGTATTCACCGCTAAGAAAACCCCATTTACTGTAGCGCCACTATCAGGTCACATCTCTCACCATCTCTGACAGTATAGGGATCCTTGGTGTTGACATCTCCAGTGTCATTCAGTTTCGCAGTCACTTGGAAGACAAGGCCATACTCGGAGTGCTCAACAGGGCGCGGCGGTACTTTATTGCAGCACAAACACTGCTTCTCTATAAGTCGCAAGTGCGGCCGCACATGAAGAACTGCTGTCACCTCTGGGCGGGGGCACCTAATTATACCTAAGCTTCGTCCATTTGACTAAGTACAAAGGTGAGCTATGAGAGTGGTCGACGATCCCATTCTTGCAGGTGGTGTGGAACCTCTTCGCGACAGGAAAGACTTTGCCTCCTTATGCGTGTTCTACCGCCTGTACAACGGTTTGTACTCTGAGGAATTGTTTGATATTATGCCTACGGCTACATTCTATCATCGCACCGCTCGTCACAGACAGGGTGTTCTACCTCACACGTTGCGTCCGGAGCTCTTGAGCACGGTAAGATCCAATAGGGTCTTTCTTCCGTGCACGCTTAGGTTGAAAAGCCCTAAAGCTCCCTGCGCCTGTACCTACCTCTGGTGTCGCAAACGTCCATAGGCTACGGTGACCACCGGTACGTCAGGTGGGCCGTATGCTCGTCTGCTACCTACGTGGTATAAAAAGAAATAAAAAGGTCATGGTGTGGCCCCTTTGGCCTTATGGCTTTATCCAGCTTACATTCTGTTTATAGTCAGTCAATTCAAGAATACCTAAAGTCGTTCGCAATGCTGCAATCCTTTCATACAATATTCATGCGATGCGATAGTAAATTACGTCGACGCGACGTCAACGTTCAGCAGCGATACATATAAATGGGTCTTACTTTCAAATTGTTATAGCATATTAATACAAAATGAAATATCGATTCACAGCCAGCGAAAATATCGACGTCGACAGATATAAAAAAACTACCTACTATGCAAGTCGGGCTCGCTCACGGAGGGTTTACCAAAAAACTGGTCAAGTGCGAGTCGGACTCACGCACAGGCCGGTTCAGGGTTCCGTACCAAAAAACGAGAAAAATATTTTTTGTTGTATGGGAGACCCCTTTTACCTCTTTTTTTCTTAGTTTAGTATTTGTTGTTATAACGGCAACTGAAATACATCTTCTCTAAAAATTTCAGCGCTTTAGCTCCTAAGATACAGCCTCGTGACGGACAGACAGACAGACGGACAGCGAAGTCTCATGAATAGGGACCTGTTTTATTTAACCCTTTGGGTACAGAACACTAAAAAGGAAGCTGTTTAAACCAATAAAGGTACCTCTTCTTTTTGTTGAATAAACATTGACAAGATCACGATGAAATGTTTAGAAAGCAATTAGGTACCTACCTAACATAATAAACATTTACCGAATCCACATTTTCTCGAACAATTGAAATATTGTTAGCGCAAACTGCTGCGGTTTAGTCAGTGTTCGGCTACGCAATATTATTAAAATGCTCCGCGTTTAATGAAACGTTACGATAACGTTCCAATCCTCAGCCCAAGCCTACAGAGGTTGCGGTCGTTCCAATTCACCTATCATATCATTGGTTGGCTGTCGAAACGTCAAGTTACACATCTGTAAAGTTCAGAATGGGTTATCAAAATTGATAAAAGTTAATCGAGTTCGCTCAAATAAAAACATATTGTACTGTGTAATCGAAGGGGCAGTCTGTATAATATATTATTACTATGTCCAATATACTAGTGAAAAGTGGTTTTAATTTTTTATCTCGTCAATTCTGTTCAGGCTCATTGTGTAATACAGTGAGTCCCATTTCGGCGGTGTACGGAAAAATCAACTTTGAGGTACGTTCATTGTGTTGGTTGTTTTGATTGTTTTATTTTTTATAAATTAACTTTTACGCGCCAAACGAAAGGTCCACGTTGTTCGGCAGGTTATTTGTAAAGTAAAAATCTTGATGCAATAGCAGCACGTTTTATTTGTACGGACTAACTGAAGTGCCAATAATTCTGTCTTCCAATTCGTTGTGTAAGAATCATTTTACAAGTATTTATCAATCGTTGATTTCTAATTCTGTGCATATTGTTGTTATTCATTTGTTTTGGTATACGAAGAATTGTGATCAACTTCTGTTTTCGATTGCAGTATCTAGTTTATCAGTTTGACGTCATTTTAACTCCTTTAAATTACATAAATTTGAAGTGAAGCCACTCAGTTTACTACAGTCATTAAGTAGTTACGGTCTTTGAGTGCTTTTTAGAGTCTGATAATTAAACTTCAATTCAAACTTCTGGTCTTTTACAGAGTTCTATCTTAGTGAAACAAATACACAACAGTGCCACAATGAGTAGTTCATTCTTAAACGGTAATCTCTGGGACACCGATCCTGAGCTTTTTGCCATTATGAGAAAAGAGAAGGAACGGCAGCGAGCTGGACTTGAGATGATTGCATCTGAAAACTTTACCTCATTATCAGTTCTACAATGCCTAAGCTCTTGTCTACACAACAAGTATTCAGAGGGTATGCCCCACCAAAGGTGATTACCTATTTATTTCACATTAATTTAAAAGTTTCACTCAAAATACTTTTTTTTGAGACTGGTGCCATTGCATAATTTTTAACATATGGCTAAACTTAAGTTGGTATTTTTAATAAGATAATCTTATTTTATAGCATAAAACTTTAGCTATAAAAGAAAAGTAAATTGCTAAGCCCAACATTGACATCTTATAATATTATTTTTGGTCAATATGACTTGTGTTTTTTTATTTAGGCTGATGTAAACTAAATGGTCTGGTTGCAGGTATTATGGAGGCAATGAATTCATCGATGAAATTGAAATTCTAGCACAGCAAAGATCTCTTGAGGCCTATAGGCTGAACCCAGAAGAATGGGGTGTCAATGTGCAGCCATATTCAGGTAATATTTATTATGTAAATCTTAGCTGATTGCTTCCACTACCTGGCATACCTTCTTATAGTTGTGAGCGACCTTGCCAGGACCGAATTTCACATTGCTTGTTATGTCCGCTATGTGGTTGCTACTTAAGAACCTGTTGGATCTGTTGTCTGGCTAACATTATCAAGCCTATCATTTGCCTGATGTCAATCCTCCTCAGTACTCCATCAATTATGTACCTAGTTCATGTGACAGGTCTATCTAAGAGGTACTTTTTTTAAAATGTGTTTTTTTCCTAATTGAAAATGGAATGGTTTACTTTTTCTCAGATTTTCCTTGATTTCTTTTATTACAATTTACTTACATTCATATTGATACTGTGGGATATTTTTAGAACAAGTATTTAATACATACATTCACTAGGATAGATAGATAGATAAAGTTATGTAATGTATTTCAATAACTGGGGTATCCTTCCGAGGGCTTAACCGGGGATCTTAACGGCTGTTGACAGGACATGGAGGTTTATTAGTCGGTAGGAGTCCGGCATAACATCCATGAGAATTTTCCCTCACATAAAATTTAAAAAAATTATTTCAATTAGCCATAGTAGGCCTAGGCAGGACTTACGAGATGTTAAATAAAACTTAAATACAAATTGTTTTAATTTTAGGGTCACCAGCAAACTTTGCAGTATACACTGGTATTGTAGAACCCCATGGCAGAATCATGGGGTTGGATCTGCCCGATGGTGGTCATCTTACTCACGGATTCTTCACAGCAACCAAAAAAATTTCTGCTACATCCATTTTCTTTGAAAGCATGCCCTACAAGGTAAGTCTAATTCTTTTTTTGCTGGAATATGGTACTTCAATGTTTATTTGTTTTGCTAGAATATGAGGTTGTGTTGGTCAAGTCCAGTCTGGGCCAGGTTGTCTTTTTTCACTCTGTGTACGTGTTATTATGATAATCTAAGATCACAGTTTTCAAAGAAATATTTCACATAACAGTGAAATAATAGATACCTTTTATGCTAATGTATTTAATTATGGAATAAAGTAGGATAAGAGAAAAAACTTATGTGTGTCAAATAATTTTCATCCGAAGTGTGTTGGGATTTAGACAAGGCATTCATTTGCGGCACCGTACTGGGGCCTCGCCGTGGTTTTTTGGGCCGAAAACAAAACACTAATAGGTGCAGACCTATGACAAAGGCTCTGGCGCAGATAACTTTAATAGTTTAGTAGGTCAGGCAGCAGACACTCCCATTATTATAAAAGCCATAACTCATCAATCAATCAAATCAACCTATAGCAGTCCACTGCTAGATCTAGCCCTCTTCCAAACTATCCGACACTATATAATCCTGCACCTTCCACAAACCGTCCCTCCAGAACTTGATTGCTCCATCAGCCATCAGTTCTTTTACAGATGTGGCCAACCTATTGCCAGTTTTAAACGCATATTCTGCTAGCTATGTAAACCATTCTAGTTGTCTGGCAGATAACATCGTTTCGCATCTTATCCCTCAGAGACACCCCAAGCGTAGCTCGTTTCAAGTCTCGGCTCGATTATATTTTGGCATTACTCCTGTGTAACGCAAACAACTTCAAAAAAATATCTTTCTATTCTTGTTACTAATGAATACAAGTCCAAACTGATAACAAAATGACTGTTTCCACAAACTATGTTAGTAACTACTCGTTTTCTTGTTGCAATCTATTACATCACATTTGGAAATGAGTACCTAGTAATAGTGTATGGTAGCTGTGTGATAAGAAGCTTGTTATACCATCTAGCTCCGGACACGGTCAATAATATTGAGTCAAGTCTGTTAAAATATGAATGAGAGCTTCAGTGTGCGTGCAGGATGGTATATTTCCTCGTGTATGTATGTACCCCATTTATTGACGTCAAATTATTGATGGTTATTTGACCGTGTCTGGAGCCAATAGAAGACAAGGTCGCTTGACGCAAATAGTAGATATGGCTTGTTTCTCTGATTGACTTTGACCCTGTGATCTTGATAATGCGCAACGTCTTTATCATTTTGTTTGCGTCCAAATTATAAAAACAAATTTTGTAAGTTACTCAATGAAGTCTGTTTTAAAATCGTTCATGCGTAGAGTTCTAGTTTTTATTACAGCGTGGCACGTTTCACGGTCTTACATCTTACTTCTTACTTCTTACTAATAATATAAATGCGAAAGTTTGTGAGTGTGGATGTTTGTTACTCTTTCACGCTCAAACCGCTGAACGGATCGGGCTGAAATTTGGTACAGGAATACATAATAGTCTGGAATAACACATAGGCACTGTATACTGTACTTTGACTCGGCCGGGTTTTAGAAATAAATGCCTACAACCGCGCGGTACGTAAGCATGCGATAGGGCTGCCCACCTACAGCATTTTAATAATATGTGCCTACTTTGATTTTCTATTTAGTATTGCGATTGTAAATATGTGCATACATACATTCATATAGTCACGCCTTTATCCCTGAAGGTGTAGGCAGAGGCATAGTATACGCCCACATTTTACCTTATAGTTTTACGTACGCGTATACAGGGTGAATTTTTCAAAAGGGATTGGATGGCCAAATCCAAAACTATAAGGAATAGCGAAAAATGCTCAAAGGAGTCACGAGCCCGATTTTGATGAAACTTAAAACCTCATCATTAGATTTTTTAAAAACCCATTATCCTAGCTGGGAATCAAACCTATTGATTTTGAAAAAAATACAGACCCTATATTATTGCACCGTAGGATAGTGTTGCTATAAAGGATCTTATTCTGGGAAATAATGACATACGGCAAACTAAAGGAAAGTGCTCATCTTTAACAAAATACAATTTATTTTCCTTACGTAAACTGATTAATTGTTCAAAATGTAGACCAATTGTTTTCAAAACAGCTGGATTCGAGACTTCAAGGATCGTACTGCATTCAATATTATTGATTTCGTTTAGAATATTCTCCAAATAATCATTCTGAGCATAATTTAAAACACGGAATAGTTACCATCTACTGTGGGATTTCGAACGAAACAAATTATGATACAAAATTTAGGTACATGAAATATGAATTCTAGTAAAATTCTACACTTTCCTTAAATTTGCCGTATATCATTACTTCGCAGAATTCGATCCTTAACAGCGAGACTATCGTATTGTGTAATAATATAGGATGTTTTTATTTTTTCAAAATCAATTGGTTCGATTCCCAGCTAGGATTATAGGTTTTTCAAAAATCTAATGATGAGGTTTTAAGTTTCATTAAAATCGGGCTCGTGACTCCTTTGAGCATTTTTCGCTATTCCTTATAGTTTCGGATTTGGCCATCCAATCCCTTTTCAAAAATTCATCCTGTATATAGTGAGCATAATGCAGTTCAATTTTTTCAATCCGCCCACAAGGCCTTCAATCTGTATTAAGGATTGTCGTTTTACTGACAACCGGCTTCAATTTCGAGTAAATATGTACCTTTTTTATTTAAACAAAAAAATACTTTGTGAGTAATAATATAATATCCCCGCAACGGCTGGCGGCGCGGGGCGGCGGCGTGGCGGCGCAGCGCCCGTTATCTACTAACGATGGAGTGAGACGGGTATAGAAATTTGAAAACGAGTAAGCGGCGTAGACAATAATAATCGGCTCATCACATGTTTCGTCAGTGATAGAATCACGGAATTCTAGTCTTTATAATCATTGCGTTAAATTTTTGATATACAAAATTAAAACTATTTTTCGATTTGAAAGTACTAGTCAGTCTCTAGTACACTAGTACTTTTCGTACATTGTCAAGTTGTGTTAAATTTTGGAAGTTCATATTTGTCTCTATGCGTGTAATAAAAATCAAAGGTAACAAAAATGCTGTCAATCAAAGTCATACGGTTTGTTTCTTTGTGGATGACCATTCTGTGTGATGAAAAAATGAATACTCTTGAAACATACCTAAATCATTGCTCTCAATTAAATAACTACGAACTGACAACGGAACTAAATGTACCTACTACCTACACGTACTAGAGTTCTGAACTAGTTTTTTTTGGATATTGTACTATATTGGATCGCACCGTTCACTGACTGAGCAAGCACAAGTCTAGTTTTAAACACAAACATACCTACTTCATGTAACTACCCAGTTCACTCGTGTCAATCACTTTGTTTAACTTTAGTCAACTAGTAGTATAGTACCAATTAGTACTTAAGTAAAATCAATTTATAGTCTTACCTTTCGGAGTTTCCAGGTAATCTAAAAAACGTTATCTCTGGGTATTAACGAATTCATGCAACCAAAACAAGCACAATAGACTCTAGTTGTCATATTAAATATTTTTAGTAAATAAAACACGCGCGGTTACTATCTAAAAAACGACACACCGTCCATTCGTTTACTCGGCACAATCGCCTGCTAGCGTGCTGAAAGGCCTGCCGAAAACGAGAATCGTAGGTATAGCTTGCGCTTCGTCCGTTTGTAGGGAGCTACAATACTGGTTAGTACTCTTTATACTGTGACATAGGCTACTTTTTATCCCGGGTATAAGTTCCCGCGGGAACAAATTTTTTGCGGGCGAAGCTGCGGGCATCAGCTAGTACTTCATAATCTACTCGAACTCATTAATATTTTCATAATTGCTAGCCCGTTATGGATAATTTTTCACAACTCTTTGCAGTAGACTTCGTTCTTGTAGCCCCACCAGCTGAGGCTGCGGTGACCACCTTCCTTCAAATAGGCCATAAACTTGCCTGTCACAGTAGTGTAATGTAGAATAGGGCAGCCCTAAAAGGCATAGTACGAGTATCGAATCGACATAATTTCGAAATATTTCGCCTATTAAGTATTAGTGTTGTAAAAACGCTCGAGTCGGCGCTCTAACAGTTTGTAAACGCTTGAGTCGGAGCTCTAGCCGGGTCTAAAACGCTCGAGCAATGTATTGAGCGTTTTAGTAAAAAAGCTCATTCGGAGCTTCGAACTCGACGCTTCCACGCTCGATTCTAGCTTGAGCGTCATATCGCTTGCTTATTGCAAGAATGTCATAACAAAAAAAATGAAGTTTTACAGGAGAGCGGTTTTAAAGTATCGATTTGATTTATTCGTCTATATTACAAATAAAATACTGGGAAACCATATGTCATGTGTTAGTGTTTTACTGTACTTTAAAAATCGTATATTAAAAAGTAAATAAATATTACCTATTATAAGTAGTTTTAAAACATAGTAATATAGTCCTCACATGTGTCATTGTTGCAGAAAAACGCTAAATATTAAAAGTATTTTCTCAAAATAAATCATTATTACACCACAAAATACGCAAGATTCGCAATCTAAAACAAATAATGACGGTATTGCAAAAAAAGGTTTAATTCGTTACCTTGAAATAAGACAGCCTCTGCAGGTTTAAACTTTTATTTTCAAATAAAAAAATAACGAAATTAAATCAACTTTCAATAAAACTTCTTTACTTACTGACTACTTATTGCAAATACCTTAGGCACATTCTTTGTAATATTTAAAAACATTATAAAATCAGCATAATCAAATCTTTAAAATATAAAAAAATATTCGAAAAAGAAAGTAACATAGACACTTTAAGCTTAAACTTAAAAACACAATTCTTAACACAAATGTGAACCATATCTCAGGTACTCATTATTAACAGTCTCGTAATTTCAGTCTATAATCAGTTAGAGACCTTATTCTTATCATTCCATGGATTCTAAGTGCGGGCGCCGGGTCCATAGCTTGGCACAGGGGGGAACACCCCGACGGCGTCTGGAACTTGCGACCCATTTGAGTAGGTTTAGGGTGGTCACCTTACTATTCCCTCCCCTGCCCAACCAGATTTGGTAAGACCCTATCAATGCCGCTTTGGATATTCGTTTTAGTAAAGAGCTTACTGAAGCTCTTGGCAATCCAAGGTCTTAAAACAAATTATACAGGGCTTTAGCTGGAATTCCATTTGCTCCTACTTCTATGGAATAGAGTTTAACCGCATAGCCATTTTTGTTAACTCATTGGTCAAGTCAAAGTATTTATTTATCTTAATGGCGTCGTCCTTCGGTATGTTGGTCTCCCACGGCACCGTGAGCTCTACGAGCACTGCTCGCTTATGTATCCTTGAAAACAAGAATATGTCGGGTCTGGATGGCGAGGTACATACATCCTCCGGGATTTTGTAGTGTTTTTCATACGTGTCTGCGAGTAGGGTCCAATCGGCGGCAGCCATCAAAACTGAGTATGGCTTTTGAGGTACTTTTTTTGAACAGCCTTCCTTTACAAACGCAATTTTATTTCTTATGTTTGTGGCTCTAGCTGCCGCCAAACTGACAGCCTCACGTATGATTTCCAATACCCTTTTGTTGGCGTGAGTAATAACCTATGTCTAATAGCGTCCTACAACCCACCAGCAGGTGCCTAGCAGCTCCAATTGCTTCTCAAGTTTTATCTGTGGCTTTCCCCCACCTGACCAGATTACTTTGGTTAGAGAGGGTCAACTGAAACGCGTTCAGATAGAATCTAAGCAAACCCGGCGACCAGTCGTAGAACAAGGTACGCCACTGCAAGGCCATGGGAATACTAAACTCGCCTAGAGTAAGCCACTCGTTCTGCATCTCTAGGTTCATCGCGTGCACCTTATAGGCGTCATTCGCATCCTGCTCCAGAAAGGATTTTGTTACGATTTTATCTGTTTGTCCCCGGATACTACTCAAACCCACTCTTCCAGTCTGCGAACCCATCATGAATTTCTTGTATAATTGGAGGCGTGACTCAAATTCTGCTATATTTTTATCCTTTGGAAGAGTTTGAACGATTTTGTGTCTTGATTTTGCCAGACGTGCGTTTTAGTAACTCTTAGATGATTTTAGAATTCCGACGGCTTCTTAAACGTCATTCCGAAGTTATTAGAGGCTCTGTATAGTGCCGACGGGTCGGCTGATTGAGCTAGCCCTAGCCACGACTTCAACGTCTTCGTAACATTCGCATCCAATCTTAAACAGTTTTGAAAACAAATGAAAGAATTTTATATATTTCTGGCTTTTGTCAAAATATTTTGCCTCCATTGATCCTCTCTCCTAGCGCGCTTCCTTACCTTCTTTTCAGGACTAATAGAAATTGTCGTTGGTAGTGTAGTGTTGAGAACTGTAGTTGTTTGCGAGACGCCTAGAATGAAAAAAGAGCAATAAGAAACTGAAAAAAACACTTTTCGTTTCTTGCTATAGTAACATATTTTTACATAATACTTATAAAATCTGAATATTTTCTGCTAGGACGGTTTAATTTTAAATGTGACACTTCGTTTTAAATTACAAAATGCAATGTCATAGTTACAATAATGACTTAACATAAAATATTACAAACACATCCTTAGTTTTACAAGCAATAACGTCATATTGTTTAATATTACAAATATTTAAACTTATTTCTTTATTGTAATAACGTCATAACTCAAAATAATTATATATTGTACTAAAGGATTAATCGGAAAATAGTTCTTACCATTTGTTGCAAGAACATTTTAACTCCAAATATGAGTTCCTTGAGGAACAAGACGCGTGCGCCCGCGTCGACCACTTTGGCGTAACTGAGATAGCACTATATTGAAACAAGCCGATGCCGCCACCAACAGCGTGCAAAAACGACATTTGTCGCCACCTAGCGGCATCGAGTAAAATTATCTTTCTGACGTTCTAGTACTGAAAAATATGCTAATAAAAGACTTCTTTTTTATTGTAATCTGAAAATCTTACGATTTTGAGATATGTCGGTCTTGCAGTAAGCAAGCGATATGAGAAATAACATTAAGAGAGATTTATTCCTATTTTATCTTATATTTAATGATATAACTTTACCATTAAACAATATTTTATTATAATCTAAAATAAAATAAAAAAGGATTAAGTTATTAAGTATTTATGCTCTACTTTCTGTATTTTTTGCAAAAGAATCTCGCATACATATAGAGTGGTCTTTTTTGTTTTTATTCTATATTATTTTATTTATTTTATTTAATCTTTTTTACTTTATTTTCGTTTTTTATTTTACTTTAATGTTTTTTGTTATTTTTTAAGCCACATTGGTACATGTGGCTTAAAGAAAAAAAAAAGACGTGTGGCACTCGGGGACTGCCGCGGTAAAGCTATTACATAGCATTTTTTACCAACTATGCTAGTATAATTATTTCTATATAAGAATACTAGCTGATGCCCGCAGCTTCGCCTGCGTAAAATTTGTTACCGCGGGAAGTTATTCCCGGGATAAAAGGTAGCCTATGTGTTATTCCAGACTATAATGTATCTCCGTACCAAATTTCAGCCCGATCCGTTCAGCGGTTTGAGCGTGAAAGAGTAACAAACATCCACACTCACAAACTTTCGCATTTATAATACACTCGAGAGCAATGAATCCGGGTCACTTAAAGAATCCTAAAAATCTCGGAAACTAAAAATGCTAGGTTAATGCAATAAATTGTATTTAATAGACAATGTAATACTCCTTAAATGAAGGTATTAAAACTTCTTAGTTATTGTAAAGTTATATCATAAAAAAATCAAATTTGAAAAAGGGCCACTTTCGAAGATGGAACTACGAAATTACAGCATTTGGTGTTGCTTTTGTTTGTAATCTGTCATTTATGTGGGTACATAAACCATGTTGATAGTGCTCTATATTCATTAATCAAGCTGAAATTATGTCGCTTACGCCTGAAGAATGCACCAGAATACTTACAATGCTGGAAACCGGCCGGAGTCAGCGCGATACAGCCAGGACTGTCGGTGTGTCGCTGTCAACAGTACAAAGAGTTCTCCGACGTTACGAAGAAACTGGTTCTAACCTACGCAGACCAGGAACGGGCAGAACCAGGTGTACCACAGCACGAGAAGACCGATACTTGGTGAACACCATGCTTCGAAATCGCTTTCTCACAGGAACTGAACTCACCAATCAGTTTCGACGCCTCGGAGGAAGTAACCCAAGTGCATGGACAGTAAGACGTCGGCTTGCTGAATCTAACTTAAAACCCCTTAGACCTGCAAACGGCCCTAAACTGGAGCGTGGGCATCGTATTTCGAGACTAAGGTATGCCCAGAGCCACGTAAATTGGAGTATTGAAGATTGGTCAAAAGTTATGTTCTCCGACGAATCAAAATTTATGCTCTACAAGCACGATGGAAGACACAGAGTGTATCGAAGACCAGGGGAAAGATTCAAGCAAGCATGCATCGAAGAAAAAGTAGCCTACGGTGGTGGGTCTGTACTTGTGTGGGCCGGAATTTCTTCTGAAAGTCGCACAGAGCTGGTGATCATAGAAAACGGCTCTTTAACTAGCGTAAGATATGTGGAAGAAATCCTCAATGATCACGTTGGTCCATTTATGGTCAATTTAGGTGAGGATGCTATATTTATGCATGACAATGCCCGACCTCATACAGGTAGGATTGTGAATGACTACCTTCAAGAGATGAACATTACTCGTATGGAGTGGCCAGCGCGCAGCCCGGATATCAACCCGATCGAGCATGCTTGGGACGAGCTAGGCAGATGCGTAAAACAACGAAACCCTCCCCCAATCACGCTTCGTGAGCTCAAAATTGCTCTCACAGAGGAATGGGAGAATATTCCCCAAAATCGTATAAGGAACTTGGTGTACAGCATGCCAAACCGCGTAAACGCAGTAATGGAAGCACGAGGAGGCAATACGAAGTATTAAAATTCAAGAAAATCGTAATAAAGTTCAAAAATTTCATGTTTCCTATTTTTGTTTTAAGGAGAGATCAGCAGTTTTTTCTTTATGTAATTTTGTGTTAATAAAATGTATGGTGACTCATATTTTTTTTACTTTCATTTAAGGAGTATTACATTGTCTATTAAATACAATTTATTGCATTAACCTATCATTTTTAGTTTCCGAGATTTTTAACATTCTTTAAGTGACCCGGATTCATTGCTCTCGAGTGTATTAGTAAGAAGTAAGATTTTAAGGCCTATGTTCAACAAAGTAAAGTACCAAGTGCCTACTTGACTGTGGACATTTGGGCTTTTGGAATTTTGTTTTAGAACTTTTTAAGAAGAACAATTATTTTGTAATAAATTATTTTTATGTAACTTCAACCATTTACGCAGAGGCGCAACGGATACTCTTATAACGATTAAATGTTTTCCGTTTTCGAAACATTCCTCATTGCTGCACCACTCCTATTAATCTTCGCATTATGTTATGTAGCCTATAGCCACTATCAATAAATGTACCTACTTACTATCGAACAGTTTTTGAAAGCCTACCAGTAGTTTCAGTAAGGCTTGCCTTGGTATGATGTGATTCATGGTCCCTTTGCAGCGTGTGTCCAATCCAGCGCAGCAGCTACACTTCCGACGTTTGATCTGTTGGGGTCTCACTGCAGCGTTCCAATAGTCTTACGTTCGTGATGTTCTCGGGCCCATATGTACCGAGGATCCATTGGAGGCAGCGTTTGACGAAGACTTATAGCTGGTAGCTGGTGTGAAATGTCTTTACTTTAGTGACCTTCCATGTCTCGCATCCGTATGGCAGTTAGCAGTACAGTTTTAACGTTTACTTTGTTTTGAGTTTCACTCTTCGTGTCTATTTTCGCAACTGCCTACGGGGCGCAGCTGTGTAAAGGTTATTCTGGCCTTGGCGAGACTCGAAATGATGTAGGGTACTCTTCTATTCCATCAGTTTCTGACACGACACTCCCGAGGTACGTGAATTAGTGCCTCCACCACATCTCTTGCGTCTGTCGATTTTAATTTCAGACCAGCCATTCGCTGCCTCATCCTGCTCGTTGTCCTGCACGTTGTCCTGCAGACATGCATGACGGCGTGTGTGTGCCTCAGCAGGCACAGGACATCGGCATCATTAATATCCTCCAGGATATCAGTATAGGCCCCATTCTATGCCGCGCCGATTGTTCTTTGCGGTATTCAGCATTATACCATCTATTTTCTATGGATGGTTGTTAACTATCCTGTTATCTTCATAACGATCCTCTAAGGTAGGTACAGTATGTATTTTCAAAAGAGTTTGTGAACTCTATTTTTAATTTCTTTTTCAGAATATTGATGACATTTGATTGATGTCATTTTATACACGTTACGTCTACTACATTGATACATGTAATAAAATTCTAACACGCCGGTTTTTGTATGTAAATTGTTTATACTGAGGAAAATTCTATACTGAGGAATAGTTTTAACCATTAAGCTCTATTTTGATATAGCATACAGGGCAGATTTACACGCTACTTGATGAGTATGATTAATAAATACCTCTAATTTCATAGACCTTGTGTGACGTAAACAAAGTTGCGAGGGTCAGCTAGTTAAAAGATAAAACAATAGGTTTCTTCTTTCTACTTAAAAACTATTTTTACAAATTTTATGGTAATAATAGACATTCTTTGAAATATGCATGTATGGTATTGTTGTGACTTTTATGACACGTTTAAAGTACATAGGTATGGGATAGATGGCGCTCGCGGCTACGTCAGCGTGAAATTTTCTTCCCGCTTCCCATGGGAACGTACTCCCGGGTTTGGTTATCTTTATAGCAGTATTATATATAAATTAACAAAACAAAAAATGATACTGCATTGGTGATAATAATAATAAAATGTATGTATATAGAGTACTCACTCATTTTCTTTCACTATTTTTCGTGACTTTCTACATTAATAAATGCACTTTGTTTATTTATATTTAAAACACTTTTTACACAAATTATACGAGTACAGTTCACTGTTGTACATAGATGATGAATACCTATACACCTATAGTCGAATTTTTATTTAGACGAAGTAAATTGACAGCAACTAATGTAATTGACAGCATCGAAATTGTCATTTCACATTAAGAACTCTAAATTCGACCAACACTCTTAATTCAACTTTGGTCGAGTGGTTAAGACGCGGATCGGTACGCAGAAGGCGCAAGATCGATTCTGGGTACAAGCATCAATTTTTGGATTATTTGACATAATAATAATAATATATAACGACTGCAGAGTTCATAATTGTCGTAAACAAAAAAAATATGAATTGCTAGACTAGATACACGAACGTGGCCGAAGGTAGCCGAGAGTGTGACTCGTTTTCGTGACACAATTTCTGGATTCGGTCTCCACGCAAGGCCCGCGATAGAAGCTATGCAATAGCTTAATAACAAAAAAAAACATTACAAAAACAAACAAAGGCTGTCATTAAATCAGAATATATTTTATATTATCATCTTATACACATTTTTTTTAACCACGAAGAAAGACACATGCAGCCCTGTACATTTTCATCACCTCAATTTTTTTCTTTGTACTAGTTTTGAATACCTTTAGTTAATTTGTGTCGACTTGGTAGGGTGTTATTGGAGTTTAATGCGGATATAAACTTTTGAAAATGTTCTTCAACGATATGTATTGAATCACAAACTTTTTCAAAAGAGTGTCTAAGTCTGTGTTTTTCTCTGTGTCGAAGCGGGTGAATTTACGTTTTCCTACACCAGAGCTACTCCCGCGGCGCGGGCGCGGAGCACAGGATGTGCTTGAATCTAGATCCGTCGACTCAGTAGACGTATGCTGTGATGAATGTTTTTTCAGTATGGATGTTGATGTTTTCGGTGAAAAACTTTTACCGCGACAGTTGCAAAATTGTCCCATTTCCAAATCTGTCGATTACTCACGCACTTAGAAAATGCAAATCTGACAATTCACCACTAGTTTCCATTTTGTCGTTTCGTTGACACTAATACCACTACAATAATTTTTTATATTGTGAGAAATGCTCGACATTACGAATATATAACAATAATAACCATTTTATCTTATTGGAAATACAGTTGATATTATTATATTGCGTCACTGATTAATCACTCAACCTGCAAAAAGTTACTGTCACAATATTCTATTCTAATATTTAATATATAGTTATTTGTTAAATACCCACATTTAAATCTTATAACAAACGCTTCGCTCGACGCTTGAGCTGGTAGCTCGAGCGTTTAAGTTGCGAGTTTGAACGCTCGCAAACGTTCAACGCTTGAGCGTTTAGGGCTCAAGTCTTTAACGCTCAAAAGCGTCGACTCAGCGCTCAACGCTCGACTCTCAGCGCTCATATTTACAACACTATTAAGTATGTACCTACTTTACCAAGCATTATACATAATTATCTATTCTGTCAATGGTTTTTTCCATATTATTCTTCTCTCGACTCTGTCTTAATGAGTATTATCTAACCAGAATAAGTTGTTGATGATAACTATTACAGAAACCGCCTATATTAATTAGTGAGCGCGTTCGTTTTTTGGCGTAGTGGAATACATTAAGGCACGTCGCCGCCTTTTTACCGGGGGCAACAATACGATTTTTTTTATTTTTGTTTTAACCACTAAGGTGGTAGACAAGCATAGCAAGCCGATCAAAGTGACTGGTGTTCCCCGCAGCCTATATGAACGTTTGCAACACCATCCAGAGAAGTGCCACACTCGCACTTACCACACTCGCACTTAAAACTTCTAAGACCCCTTTTGAAGAACCCCATACTGTACCTAGGCGTTTAGGAAAACCGAAGCACGGAGATCATTCCACAATCTAAGCGTGCGCGGAAAAAAATATTGGCGGTACCACCGTGCACCGAAAGCGCCACACTCGCACTGACGACCCGGTAAAAACCTTCTAAGACCCCTTTTGAAGAACCATTTTACTTTGTATAAGACTGTCAGTCCTTGAGAGAGGCCAAACTCTCCACTCCAGGGTAGAGGCGAGGCGGAACACTATGATGGTTATCATGACTCCCAAACTGAATTTCGACAAATCCTCCTACGACAAGATTTTACTTCGACAACATGAAACTCCCGACACTACTCCCGACACCAATGTAAACGTAAACGTAGCGTAAACGCTTTGTCGGAGTACAGTAGTGACGGGATTAAGTTGTTTCGATCTAAAATATAGTCGAAATTGAGTCGTATCGGAGTTTCATGTTGTCGAAGTAAAATCTTGTCGTAGGAGGATTTGTCGAAATTCAGTTTGGGAGTCGGTTATCATAGTGTTCCGCCTCGCCTCTACCCAGTCGTTCTCAGTGAGGCCGCCGGCCGGGACTACACCAAAGCAGAGACGAGACGAGCGGAGAGGAGATGTTTTTAAACAACCAATAGAAATGCGTTATTGATACATATCCTCTCCGCTTAGCTTCTGTGGAGATTGATATGCGGAGATGTGGAATATTTTTATGACGCAATGGAAGCAGAGATGTGAGCTGCGCGCGGACGACGTGCAGCTCAGACGAGAGATGTGAGCGGTGTGCTGTGGGCGATGTCACCGTCCCAATCAATCAAATTAATTCTGCTTCTTCAAATAGTAGTTGTTGTTCTTCTTCTTCAAATAAAAGAAGATACTTTTTCTTGTAATAATAGCGACATCGCCTACCTTTCGTGTCAGAATGCGTAATGAGCACTCAACACACTGCACATCTCTTCTCGCATAGCACACAGCACACATCTCCGCTTTGGTGGAGTCTCCCGAGCTGAAAAACATCTCTTCTCGAACAGCACGCAGCACACTGCACACATCTCCGCTTTGGTGGAGTCCCGGCCTCAGACACAGAAACTTGGAACGTTCGCCAACGCACATGCTTCCCTTATTTTATAACCCCTGATCTTGAAGAGGTGCATCATTGGGGCGTTGAGGGGCACTGTCAAGTCTTATGGATCATTTCCTAGGTGCAGCCCTCACCTAGCAAAGTGAGAGGCACTCCCGGGGATCATTGCATTAGCCGTCATTTTGTCGAGCTAAATATTATAAAAAACCGGCCAAGTGCGAGTTGGACTCGCCCATGAAGGGTTTCGTTGCAGCAAGTAACATAATAGAAAAGTTCTTATAGTTCGTTGTAACTTTGATTGATGTTTTAACACGTTCGCAGTGGTATTGATTTTTGTAACCGAAAATTGCGGTTTATGACGTATTAAAAAAAACTACCAGCTCTATCTCGGTCAAACCAATTTTCGTTGGTAGTTTTTATAGCAATGTACATTATATATTTTTTTTAGATTTATCATTCTATTAGTTTAGAAGTTAGAGGGGGGGGGGGGGGACACATTTTTCCACTTTGGAAGTGTCTCTTGCTCGAACTATTCACTTTAGATAAAAATGATTTTAGAAACCTCAATAGCATTATAAAAGACCTATCAATAGATACCCCACACGTATGGGCTTGATGAAAAAAAAAATTTGAGTTTCAGTTCTGAGTATGGGGACCCCCAAAATTTACTGTTTTTTTTCTAGTTTTATATAAGAATCTTAATGCGGTTCACTGAATACATCTAGTTACTAAGTTTCAAAAGCATAGACCTTATAGTTTTGGAGAAAAGTGGCTGTAACACACGGACGGACAGACAGACAGACATGACGAATCTATAAGGGTTCCGTTTTTGCCATTTGGCTACGAAACCCTAAAAATCGGCCAAAAAGGGAGGGATTAAGAGGGATCCTATACAACAAACGTGATTTTTTACCGGTTTTTTGGTACGGAACCCTACGTGCGCGAGTCCGACTTGCACTTGACCGGTTTTTTTCCATTCTTAAATACTTTAATAGAGTAATTTTTCATAATATTTCCTCGCAGGTCGATCCTGTATCCGGCCTCATAGACTACGAAAGGCTAGCCGAGTCGACGAAGCTGTTCAAGCCTCGTCTCATAATAGCAGGCATGAGTTGTTATTCCCGCTGCTTCGACTACAAGCGTTTCAGGCAGATCGCAGACGAAAATGGATCTTATCTCATGGCTGATATGGCTCATGTTTCGGGACTTGTTGCTGCCGGTACGTATGTTTTATTTTAACTAATAGCACAGAGTGGAAACTCCGTAGGAATCATTCGTTTTCAATTCTGTCTACTACAACTAAAATCACGCACGTACAGAGCTTGAATGTGTATGTGACCACTAAGGTTAAGCAAATGTTCCCTCAAAATACCCGCCGACTATAATGACAGCTGTGGCGGAGGTGGGTGGGTAAGCTTGCTTGCATTTTAATATCTTTGCTAATACATAGTAAGTAATTGATTGTAAAAGAGTCTGGAGAGAGAGTATCTGGGGATTGCCATGATTTTCGATTAGGCTAGCAGCGTTATTATAACAAGAACAAAAATGCCGCATTCATGCTTCTTGTGATTTGATAAATCAGTCACACGTTGTTACAGAAAGGCAAATTTTGATAATAAATCACAATATTTCCTGTGGTTATTATTTTCTATAAAAAGATTATAGAAGAATTATTGTTTTCTTTACATGCCTACTATGTTGGATTATAGAAACAAAGGGGCTATAATATAGTATCTCTCATCTGCCAGGTTTTGAGTAGAAAATAGAATTAACCCGTATTCTGTGGGTTGAAATGAGGAGCCCCATCAATATCTCCGGGGCCCAATCGACCTCACCTGTTAGCAGTGCACCTGCTGATCAACGGACGAGGCAACGACGCAAGCATCCTTACTGGGTCGGGAAATCGAACAAAGACAAAAGTCAAAACATAGATGCATCGTGTTCTAGCAACCTATGAATGCTGATGATGATGATCACAGGTTCCAAGTGCTCGAAATTCACCAAGATGAAGACAATCCTTCTAAGATTTTGAAAGAGAGTTATGTCGTGTAGTATAAAATGCATAAAGAATCTGTGACTCCAACTGCAGCTCCACTTATCCCCTGCTTTTTAGGGTTCCGTATACCCAGAAGGTAAAAAAAGTGACCCCATGAGACTTCGCTGTCCGTCTGTCTGTCCGTCACGAGGCTGTATCTCAGGAACCGTGATAGATAGATAATTTCACAGATGATGTATTTCTGTTGCCGTAATAACAGATAACAAATAACAAATACTAAAATTAGAAAAATAATGGTATTAAAGGGGCCTTCTATACAAAAAGGGGTGTAGTGGGGCCCTACCAACACCTCCGGGCCCAAGTCAACCTCACGTGCAAGCTCGTGCACCTGCTGAACAACGGACGAGGCTCTGACGTCGGCGGTCCATTTCAACACGGCGATGGGCTCACCACCTGTTACGTGGGACCGAATTGTACACGGTGAAATGTGGGCCGGTATAGGCCTCTGCCTACCCCTTCGGGGATAAAGGCGTGAGTATATGTATGTATGTATACAAAAAACATGATTTTTTGCCGATTTTTGGTACGGATCCCCTGTAGCGCGAGTCCGACTCGCACTTGACCCTTTTTTTATTTCTATGGAATCCTTATTCTGTAGACCAATTTTAGGAAAATAAATTGTTTTTGCTCATTACAGGCGTCATCCCCAGCCCATTCGACCACTGCGATATCGTCACAACAACTACCCACAAAACACTCCGTGGACCCCGGGCCGGCGTTATATTCTACCGCAAAGGAGTTCGTTCAGTCAAGCCTAATGGAACTAAGGTCTTGTACGATTTCGAGAGCAAGATCAACCAAGCTGTGTTCCCGGGCCTTCAAGGTGGCCCACATAATCATGCTATTGCAGCTATAGCTACGACTATGAAACAGGCTGCCACTCCTGAGTTTGCTGAGTATCAGAAACAGGTAAGTTATACTGTGCGAAAGTATGCAACTCGTGTCTATCTATTACGGCTTTACAGTTGAACAGAGATAAAATAGCGTTAGCGATAAAATCAGAGAGCGTTGTGTGAAATGTCCCAAAATATTTATTTATTAAAAAAAAACTAAGGTCGGAGAACGGCCGCCTTTTAAAGCCGTTCACAATCCTGCATTTCTGCCAGTACTGATGTTTAGAAATTTACGCACACTTGTTGAAGTGGAAGAATAATATAATCTTCAGTGCAAGAATCCTCCAAGCCGCTTAGGAGTTACAGTGTCGCCACCAAATAATTCGGACGCACGCACTCTCCTACACACAAGACAAAATATGTTACATAGCATTCTGCAGAAACGCAATAAACTAAAGTTGCAGAACAGCTCAGAGCCATCCCACTCCTAAATTTACACACATACTACTTGACGAACGCGTGGGATGATCCCTTCCTTACCGCCTGCACCTACATCAGGTAGATACCGAAATCGCCTTAGTACCGTCCGCAAGGATGCAGACCACGCTCATGTATCCGTTTTTGTAAATTTTGTTCAGAACACAAAAAAACTCGATCGATTATAGAGATTTTTCGTAACATTTGAATCTTCGCTTGGTGGAGTAGTACATAGAAATCACGCTTTTATCCCAAAAGAGATAGGCAGAGTCATAGTATACGCTGACATTTCACCTTATAGTTTTATGTCCCACGCAATAGGTGGTGAGCCTATTGCCGTCAAACCTAAAGACTCAAGACTAATCACACAAACCCAATTCAATAACTCAACATCTACCCTTATTTTGAAGGTTCTAAAGAACGCAGCCCGTCTATGCGAGGGTCTAAAATCCCGTGGGTATGCCATCGCAACTGGAGGTACTGAAGTCCACCTGGTCCTAGTGGATATGCGCAGTGTGGGCCTCACCGGGGCTCCGGCTGAACGTATCTTGGAGCTTTGCAGCATTGCTTGTAATAAGAACACGGTGCCTGGGGATAAAAGTGCTTTGAATCCAAGCGGGATTCGACTTGGTGAGTATCTTACTAATATTATAAATGCGAAAGTTTGTGAGTGTGGATGTTTGTTACTCTTTCACGCTCAAAGGGCTAAACGGATCGGGCTGAAATTTGGTACAGATATACATTATAGTCTGAAATAACACATAGGTTATTTTTTATTCCGGGAATAGGTTCCCACGGGAAGCGGGAATTTTTACGCAGGCGAAGCTGCGGGCATCAGCTAGTAATACATAATTATTCGTCAAATTCTGGTGCCAAAGATGGTTATTTAATTTGTGTCAGAACAGAATCGTAATCGCAGCTTTGTGACACGTCGACTTTATTTTGGGCTACGATTACGATTCCGTTATAACGACAATTCAAGGGACCAATGAGATTACGTTGCAGTACCTATTAGTTTTTATATGCGAAGACGACATACGTACTAAACGGCCTACGATATTCTAAAAATTCCACTGTTCTCATTTTTTTAACACGCTTTTATTAGCTTCACTTGTAACTATGTATGTAAAAAAATCTTGGAATGTTAATTTGACCCACTTCCCGTCCTTCGATCAGGCTGAAATTTTGCCCGCGCTCTAAGTTCTGATGACAATACATGACTAGCTAAAAAACGTCATTTCAAATCCAATATGGCGGCCTCCCCAAAATGGCGGACTGGCTGTTTGAAATGCACCTCCATGATATGGGTATCAAATGAAAGGGTTTGCTGTCAGGAATACAAAAAATATAGTCACATGACTTAAATCCAACATGGCGGACATCCAAGATAAACTATAAAAAAACAAGCGTGTTTTTTAGTTTTTTAAACTATTAAAATTCTTTTATGTTATGTCATACAAGACTTTGGATGCAAAACTTTCAGTATTGTAAGGCAAAGCTAATTATAATTGGTCTTGGAATAATTAACGCCGACATCGCAATCACAAAATAATAAGTACCAATAGTAAATTGTCTTATTCTAACATTTTTCTCTGTCTGTCTGATAGACTTTCATACCAGATCCACTGAACCGTTTCTGATGAAATTTGATACAGAGATAGACAAAAGCAGTGTTATTTAAGTTACCTTTTTTTGCTAAACATGGTTATAAGGGTTCAAAATAGGGGCCCATAAGGATGTACTTACATGAAAAATAGTAAAAAATATATTTGAAATCGATTTTTGTTTAAAACTATTTTAACATCTTCAGGTACTCCCGCACTCACTACAAGAGGAATGAAAGAAGCTGACATCGATAGAGTGGTAGATTACATCGACAAAAGCCTTAAAATCGCTAAAGAGATCACAGCGATATCCGGCCCCAAAGTGGCCGAATTCAACAAAACTATTGAAGGTAGCGCCGACTTCAAAGCCAAGATTGAAAAGCTCAAGGAAGAGGTTGAAAACTACAGCAAAACATTCCCACTGCCTGGTGTAGAAGAATATTAGTCAAATCATTGACATACAAAAAAACCCTAGATGCACAGTCACAAACAAAATTAGCACTGAAAAGTGTCCGCACATAGATTGTTACATTATAATAATACTCTTTATAAATTCGAACGTCCTAAGCATCGCTTAAAGTTGTATCTACAAAAGCAGTAAACTAAAAGTGGTTAAGTTTCGTACATTGAAAAATATTCAATTGAAACTTGGAAATATTACACTTGAAAAGGGGTACACTACATTAATACGAAAAACTTAATTCCGAAAGTCACAATCACGAATTTCATAATTCCGAATTTCATAAGTCCGAATGATTCGAAATCCCGAAAGTCAAAAATCCGATGTTTCATAAATCCTTTTTATTAAAAGTCATAATTTTTAAATTCCGAATGTTTACAATTCCGACTGTCAGAATGCCGAATTTCAAGAAACCGAACCGTTGAATTCCGAATCATTAAAAATCCGCCATATCATAAATACGAACTCCGATTATCAAAAATCCGAAATTTCATAAATACGAAGGGTGAATGTCGTTTCCACCCGTTCCTGTTTTAACCCAAAAACTTATCATTAAAGACGATTATTTATGTTCCCGATTCCACCCGTTTTTTTAATAAAGTATAGTCAAGTCTAACTACCGAAAATATTATTTCCAAGTGAGTAAAGGCAAACGACAAAACAAAAAAAAATAACCACGAAGGCTAAGGCGGGAGCTCCGCTCCGCTTCGCTCCCGCCTTAGCCTTCTAACCTAACCTATCCGAGTCGGGGTACTCTGAGTCGGGGTGTTAACCATTCACTTATTATGGTTAACACCTCGACTCGTATAGGTTAGGTTAGAAGACTAAGGCGAAAGCGAAGCGGAGCGGAGCTCCGGCTTTAGCCATCGTGGTTATTTTTTTTGTTTTGTCGTTTGCCTTCCACTCACTTGGAAATAATATCTTCGGTTGTTAGTCTTGACCGTAGTTTATTAAAAAAACTTAAATAGTGAATTTTCGGATATTTGAAATACTGAATAATGTTTTTCGGAAAAATAACAGTCCGGTCTTTTGATTATTCGTACTAATGAAATTAGGAAAAATAAAAATTCGTACTTATGACTTTCGGATAAATGAATATCGTCCTTTTGAATATTCGGAGCTTTGTTTCTTAGGAATTATAATCTTCGGAATTTTGAAAATCGGAATATTGAAATTCGGAAAAGCATATTTCGGAATTTTTGGGTGTTCCCCTTGAAAAGAGGTCATAGCACACTTTTTAAGCGGACGTTTTTGAGACGCTGATTTTGAATCTTAACTAAGATCTTGGGTTCTTTGTAAATCAATGATTTAAATACGTATATTTAATACGATGTTTTATGCATTTATTATGTTTACATTCTTATTCACATCATGACAAAGTGCCTTTTATAAAATAAGCGTTAATAAGTGTAAGGAAATCCTATTACGTATTGCTGTGTTAGTGGTAAGAATCTCCTATTATGTAATCTGTAGCAATTAAAATGTTATTTTTACTTACATTTTCATTTATTTTTCTGGTACTTCCCCCACTTATAAATAAAGTAGGGATGGTATTTTTTTATTTCTCATCTACCTACATTACGGCGCTAGGTATCGTTATTTAGGTCTTTCAAAAATACTGAAAAGTTTATTTATAGATACCGTTTTTCGATCAAAGGATCCGTTTGTGAAATACTGTAATATATAAAAAAATTTGGGCATTCTGACACAATGTCATCTAGCTTAAATTATGGTAATTTCCAGTGTGCAAATCTTATCTTCCGGAATCTTAAGCATTCTTGAGAGCAGCGAAAAATTCTAAATTTACATAGAAAACCATGAAAACAACAGAACAAACATTTGCAAATCAAACAAATATAGTAGTTCTGAGTAGAACAGTTCTTCATCAATGTCACATACCTCAATATTTCGGCCAGGAAATAAAATCACATCGCCAGAGCTCTTCGGCAGTCAGCGGTGAAATATGGGCGTACCAACCTATATTTACTATGCCTCTGCTTACCCCTTCCGGGATAAAGGCGTGACCATATGAATGTATGTCGGAGCTTTTTTTTTTGGAAGTCGTTTTAAGGAGGGGCTTGCTAAAATTGTTAGGTGGGCCTGGTCATCACTATATTGCTTCTGACTTCATTACAACAGCGCGGGTGTACGTTACCCCAGCAGGAAAGTAGCTCCTAGACTGATTTGAGTGGAACCTATTATTAGTGCTTAATCTACTATATATGTGCGCCAAACAAAAATATTTGTGCCTGTTGTGGAAAAAAAAGGAAAAAACGATTACTGCTGGAGTAACGTTGTTCCAGCAGGAAAATTCTAAGCGAATGATCTTAGAGAGAAATATTTTGCATGTGCCGAGGGCTCATACTTGTACAAATTTGTGCCCATTAAATAAAATTTGTGTTTCTTAAGGTTTTCGTTATATTGAGTTTCCTGCTGGAGTAACGTTTTGTGGAATGTTGTATCTCGAAAACCACTACATGTGCGCCTCTAGAATAAACTTACACGAGTAGCTCTTAATTTGTGCCGTGATTAGATTCAGGAAAATGTTTACAGTTTTCAATTAATCACGCTTTGTTTAAAACCTGAAAAAAAGTGGCACCACCTAAACCAGTGATGGGCAAAGTACGGCCCGCGGGCCAGCTCCGGCCCGCGGAGGTATTTAATCCGGCCCGCCAACGGTCCTTCGGCACCTGGTTAATGGCCCACGATAATTATATTTTGACGGTCCAGAAGTATTTATGTAGATTCTACTTTGTAGAGCAATAAACACATAGATTAAGACGGTGAAGGTAACAGACTTTTTCGAACATGATATTGCTGAACAACTCAATCGCAAACCGACTTACTATTGAACACCTTTTAGGGCTGCTAAAGTTACTTCGTCACAACACGAACTTGCATTTGAAATATGACACATAAGAAGCAATTTTCTACGCAGGGCCTTGCAAATACCAGTTGAATTCTAGTTCAAGTTCAAGTTCTTTATTTGCTGAATATGGTACAAATAAGATGTTCACATTATAATGTCAGATCTCATATTCTGCCTGGTCTGGCGTACAAATTTCACATTTTTAAATCATTAAAGTAACTATTAAATCCATTAATTAGTACATGCATAAGTAATATAATCCAAATAAATTAATGTCAGTATTCAATAGTATAATAACATTTATCCTGAAGTAGATTCTTTAAGTTATTTTTAAACATATCAATATTTAAAAATTTCCAATGATTAGGTAATTTGCTATAAATTTTTGGAGCCAAGCAAAATACACTTCTTCTCATAAGACTAGTCTTACCCCTTCTGATACACAACGCGTTCTTACAAATTTTTAACGTTTGTGCAAATGTGTAAGTTTACTGTATTTTTATATATCTTTATGATTAAAACTTCAGCACAAAATACATTTTTAGGGTTCGGTACCCGAATGAGACTTCGCAATCCATCTATCTGTTCGTCTGTCCGTCACGAGGCTGTTCCTCAAGAACCGTAATAGCTACAGTGCTGAAATTTTTACAGAGGATGTATTTTGGTTGCCGCTATAACAAAAAATACCAAAATCAGAAAAAATAGGAAATTAAGGGGGTTCCCATACAAAAAATGTATTTTTTTTTCGAGAGTCCGACTTGCACTTGGCCGGTTTTCCATAATTCTGGCCCTCACCTGATATTTCTTAATTTTTCTGGCCCCCCGTTAAAAAAGTTTGCCCACCACTGACCTAAAACACCTATGAACTCGCTAAAAACTGTATTCGATCCTGCTCAACACTTACAATAACCGTAAAAAGTTTCATAAGTGCACATTATATCGAATAGTATTACTAAAACTCAAAACAACGGTGTCAAAACTTTAACATCAAAATACAACTGGCTCAACGCATGATATGGGAGAATATATAAAAAACGTGTGCGTGTAATATAAACTTGTGCTATAGGATCTAGACAAATGATAAACATTGTAAGTACTTATTTATTTCTAAGTACATTCTTATAATTATTTACAGAAAACATCCAAACTCCGAAACATACATTTGTGGATCACACAAATATTTGTATCGACCTGGGAATCAAACCTAGGACCTCAGCGCGGCAGTCGGTTACACTTCCGAATGCGCCATATAAGCAGTCTTAATAATTTTATGGTTCTTTCACTTTGTAATGGGCTGCCTTATGAACAGCACAGTGCAGTGGTGCCTCCATCATTTTCTACTCTTTTGCTAAGCTGTACTTATCATTTTTATTATGTTAGATAGTATGTTATAGGAGGAGTGCTTGTCCCTACACTTATTCATGACAGTCTAAGTTCGGTGTGGCAGAAGAAGCATGAAAGTAAAATTAATGTAGTGACATTAATTTTACTGAAAAGATAGCGAAATAGGTATAGCTGAAGTAACCTTGATGGATAAAGAAAGGAATAGTGTGATATGGGAACGTTGCGGCTTGACAAAGGATGTAGTGACTAAGATAGAGAAAGGTATGCGCAAATGGTTCGGACGTGTGGAGAGAATGGATGAAATCAGACTGACAAAAAAGATTTACAAGGCGAGAGTGAATGGGCAAACTGGTAGGAGTCGACCGCGTCGTACTTACATCGACCAAACTGATAACCTTTTGAGAAAAGGCCAGGTCAAGAGTACCCTTAATCAGAGAGTAGGTATGTAGGTATGAAAACACTTTTGAAAGCTAAACAAGCGAAAGTGGTATGTCAGGTTCGTAGCAGGTAGAAAGCCATAGTCTCTGCCTACCCCGTTGGGAAACAGGCGTGATGTTGTGGATGTATGTATATGTTTTACCTAAGCTCTCATAGTTGAACCTGCTACTTTTCTTTAGTAGGAAGAGCGACTTAATCAATTTAGATACCGGGATACACTCAAAACTGAGGAAATTATTTGCCCTTTAGGGTCACGTCAACTGTAACCTCATACGCTTTGGAGCGACGGGGGCGCCATCTACTGGCATTTGGTTAAGTTACACGGTTACAAAGAAGTTTCAGTGAAGTGAGGTTCCAGTACCGCTCCAGTGGCTGGAGGCTAAAAATACAGCATTAAATTTACAAATACAAATTAGAGCATTTTTACAATATAAGTACAAAACGCTCGCCCAGACAGAACAAATGCTCACAGTCAAGCAACCTCAGTATTGCATAGACAATTCAAACTTTATAAATTTTTCTGTAAGTGCATCTAGAATATCAGTAAGCAAAAAGCCTCGGTGCCAAGTTCCTTGAACTTTTTTAATGTTCCGATTCCTGTCATTCGTTCTTATTTTTTCCTGAAAATTGGGTTGTTTTTGTGTGGAATATCATAAAATTTAGTGAACATCTCGTTCGTCTGAGTATAAAATTAAGTTTATTGAGAGTGCGAATAATGGTGAAATATTTTTATACACGCTATTTGGTAGGAAATTCAGATTAGAAGTGTAATAAATCCTTAAGCAAGCCGAAATTACTAACGACCTTGCCTAGTTGAACGTATGTTTATTGTTGGCAGACTAAAGAAAAAGTAGAATTCTTGTTTTGATAAACAAAATTTTGCGTGCACGTATATTTTTCATAGTAGTGTGTAAAAAATAACTCGAATGGATCTACAGAAGGACTAATTATCGGCCGTATTATGCATAAATTCGTGTGTGATTTTTACCACCTGGACATCAGGCGAGTAAATCCGTCTTCACCATGACTATGTATCCTACGTCTGGAATGGTAGCAGCACCCCAACAAGAAACTAGTGAAGCGTCGCAAAATGTTAGTACGACGTTGCCTCGATCACACCATCAAAGGACAGGTTTGTGTCTAGAATAATATATCAAGTAATTGTAGAACAAAATCATGTCGTCATAATTTACATCACCAAATTCGGTTATTTACGTAATTAGATATTTAAATTATTGTTTCAAAATAGACTAGACAATATTGCAAGCATTGCTTGATTATACTCCATTTGCTAATTATTTACTATTGATTTTATTATAATTTAGATATCTATGATTCACATTAATTTTCTATTTGTTTGAGAAGTTCTGGAAGGCTGTTATTACTGTGTGGGTTCTCCCCATAGACTTAAGCCAAGATATATTCTCGAAAAAAAATTTTTAGGAACTCGTTAAACAACAAAGTCTGTTGCTTGTTGTTTACCCTAATGCCTGCTTGATATTAGAAGGTCAAATCCTCATTTCTCTTAGCAAGAATTTAGGCAAATTAATTATTTTCAAAGAGTAATGGATACAAAAAGATTTATTATAAATTTTCTTCATATCATTTATCGTGCGTTATCAACGTGCATTTAGCGAGCGAGCAGCGCAGACGTGTGCACAAATTTTATTTAAATTCATAAATAGGTCGCGAAGTGATTTGTGTTCATCGTGTAAGACAATTAAGTGCTTTTTTCATCAACCTTGTAATACTAAAAACACCGCGGTAACAGCTCTTCGCCCCCTGGGAAGAACGAGAAGGGCTCCTATAATCCATCTCCTTCAAACGTCGTCTGTACCATGGAAGCACCCGAGTGAGTTTTTATACCCAAATAACAACACCTACAATGAGTACCAGGCGGCTACAAAAGGCACCTAATACGGATACTGAAGGCAATAGCAAGTCAATAAAAACTGCTTGCCATTTAGAGAAATCCGATAAACTTGGCGGGTCCCAACCTGATCTTAGGCTTGCTCAAAGTGACCTAGATGCTGAATTATCTCAACAGCAATCTACCCTAAGAAACAAAAGAAAACAACCCGATGATGATCTAGCGGCAAAGTTTGAAAATTTTCAGACGGAAATAAAAGCACTACTGCTGGATATGGTCAAATCTCAAACATAACTTAAACCGCATTACGCAGGATGTGTCGCTTATAAAAGACCAAATTGTACATATTAAGGCAACAACAGACCGTCTATCGGAACGGAACAGGAGAATACCAAATTGCAGCTACTACAAATTGCTGGGTTTAAATCAGACATGGAGCAAAAAGTTAAAATTATAGAAAACGATTTAAGGGTCCTGAAGAGTAACACTACGCCGTCAATACCAGCTACATGTCTAAGCTACGAAGATTACATCGTCGAGACCAATGAACGGTCTCTCAGAGAAAGGAATATAATAATCAGTGGGATAAGTGAAATACATTCATCACATTCGGAAGAAAGACGAACCCATGTTGCCTCAGAGGTAAGCAAACTGATTAAGATGGCTGTTCCAGATTGCGAGAAACCTGTAATAATAATACGACTAGGCAAATATAATACCAACAAATCAAGAGCGGTCAAGGCAATATTCAAGACTGCTGACGTTGCTAAATCAATACTAAGAAATAAATCAAAAATAACACCCGAAACCTTTAAAATTTATCCCGATGAAACCCCCGCACAACAGAAGTATCGCATAAACTTACGGAGCGAATTAAAGCGTCGACAAGCTGAAGGAGAAACTGACATCAGTATCAAATACATAATCCATGTATTACCTAAAATAGTAAAGACAAAAAACGACCAACGCAGGGCTCCAACACACCAGTAATCTTCCAAAATAATGTTTCATACGAAGTTAGTAATTCATACGACCATTTAGTAAAAGTTCCAGCGTCATTGAAGTTCCTATATGTTAACGCTCGTAGCATTGTTAAACCAGGCAGATTTGATGAACTGAAGTGCATCATACAGTTTATATCCAGTCCAATACACGTAATAGTGTTATCAGAAACCTGGATCAAATCGGAGCCCGAGGCTGGAAGGCTTATCATACCTAATTATACCCATTACTATAACTTCAGATGCAATAAGAGGGGTGGTGGAGTCTCCATTTTTGTGAATAATTGTCTCAAACACAAATTTATAGAAGAAACAACAAAGGATAATAACCACTTTTTGTGGGTACATATAAGCAAATTCTCCTTGGATATTGGTGCTGTCTATCGATCTCCAAAATCCCGAAGTAGTGCCTTCATAGAAGACTACTCTGACCAATTAATGAATCGAAGAAGAGCGGTGGTGCTTGGCGATTTCAATTACAATTTACTAGCAACAAATCGAACAATTAACGCCTACATGAGAAATCTATCAGAGAATGGGTTCATGATATTGAACAATCTGGACTCCCAGTTTAGTACACGTGATGCGAAGACCAAAAAGTCAATAATAGATCACATATCCACCAATTTAAGAAATCATCCTTTTCACATGACGGTAATCGACTCTGCTATGTCTGATCATAAACAACTATACCTGGAAATTGGTAAATTTACTCCCGAGAAGAAACCTAGATTACAATACTGTGCCATGGACTATAAGTCTTTCTACAACAGCATTTGCGGCTCGGTTGAAAATGCCTGTGACCATAGGTATGGTTCACTGCAGGGCTTGTTAGTTGAAGCAGTGCAAAATAACAAAATTACTAAGACTAAAACGCTGAATCCCATCAAAACTGAGTGGATTAACAAGGATGCTATAACGGCCATTAACAAAAGAAACCAACAAGGCCTTGTTGTTAGACGCAACACGGACGACGAGTCTGCAAGAAAACAGTTCCTAATTTTGAGGAACAAGACGACAGCGCTGATTCAGGACTTAAAGAGCAAGTACTATCATAAGGCTTTTACTGATTGCTCTAACAAACCTTTGAAGATGTGGAAACTAATAGTGGAACTTACTGGTAAAAAATCAAAATCATGTACTGTACCACCAAAACTAGATACACCGACAGGTCAAATCACAAACGAGACAGACATATGCGAATACTTTAACAAATTCTTTTCTAGTATAGGATCTATTTTAGCTAACAACATTAATACGACATTACAGACATCCACAACACAGATACAACCACTCAGTGAATCAAATAAAACACCATTACTAAGTCTTAGGCCCACTACAGAAGAAGAAGTAGGTAAAATAATAGACAGCCTAGACACAAACACAAGTACCGGAGTCGATGGTATTAGTTGCAAAGCAGTAAAATGCGTTAAAAATCTGATACTAAGAAAATGAACTGACTGCATAAACCATAGTTTCAGAAACGGGACCATTCCAGACTCACTTAAAATAGCAAAAGTTAATCCTATATACAAATCTGGTAAAAAATGCGACCCTAATAACTACAGACCAATATCGGTGCTTCCAATTGTTTCTAAAATTTATGAAAAAGTTATTTACACTAGATTAAACCAATATCTTAGTTCAATAAAGTTTCTTTCCAGCAAACAATATGGCTTTCGTGAGAAATCAAACACTTTATCTGCAACTATTGACCTGGTCACAACTATCAAAACAAGCATAGACGCAAAATCAGTGGCTCTTGGTGTTTTCATCGACTTAAAGAAAGCCTTTGACACAATTAGTCACAGATTACTATTAGAAAAACTTTATAAAATAGGAATAAGAGAAACCGCGCATGATGTCTTACGGTCTTCAGTCTTCTTGGGCTCCCATTTTCCGCACTTAGGTCCGCCAGTGGACCCATTGTACGTGAGTGTTGGCTGTCACTCCAGCCAACCCAGCTCCGACCAGAAGCGCAGGATCCTAAGTCTAAGTCTTACGGTCTTATTTATCCAACAGAAATCAGATTGTTCGGGTTGGTGAAGTCCAGAGTAGCAGTGAAACTGTCACTTTTGGCGTACCACAAGGTTCAATCCTCGGACCCCTAATGTTCCTTATATATATCAATGATATACAAGATCTATGTCTAACTGGAGACATTACACTCTATGCAGATGATACCAGTGTATTTTACTATGGTAATGACATCCAGCAATTATATAGCCAAGCCCAAATTGACTTAAATACCCTTTGCGACTGGTTTCAGTGTAATATGCTAACTATAAATACATTAAAAACAAATTATTTATTATTTAACGCTAAAAACAAAAAAAATTGCCCCCCACCATCAATTGCAAATAAATAATCAACCCATAGCTAGAGTTCAGAAAAATATCTTGGCCTTACCTTAGATAGGCACCTCACCTGGCAGATGCATATAGAGAAAAAAGAAGCTAAATTATCATCAATAATAAGTATACTTCGAAACAGTTGCCGCTGTTTTCCGAAAACCGTAAGATATACAATATACAATTTAATGGTTAAACCTCATCTCGAGTATTTAATAGAGGTATGGGGTTCTGCAGCTAAAAGCAAATTAAAAAAACTGCAGGTACTACAGAACAAAATTATTAAAATCCTTTTTCACTATAATTACCTCACGTCAACAGAGAAAATGTACAATGAAACAAAGATAATGACTATATCTCAGATCTACAAATATAACACATGCTTGCTAGTGCGTAAAATATTGGATGGCAAAATACTTACTAAAATAACATTTACTACCAAGGGAAAAACTCAAGAACGACTAACCAGACGAAAACATATATATAAATTTAAGGCCACCGCGAACTAACTATGGCAAGCGTAATATTTTATACGAAGGTGCCAAAATATATAACCAATTACCAAATAACATTAAAGACATACAATCGTTTAGCTTATACAAAACAAAACTTAAGTTCGACATCTTAAAAGATTTTACTAGATTTTAGTTTTACCAGTTGCCATTACATTATTGTCAATTGCTATCAAAAGCCAATACGTAATAGAACAGAATGATATTTTTCTATGTACCTCCATCAAAAAAATGTTAACAACAGTCCATGTATGCTCGTGTTAGTGATATTTAATTGTATTCTTTTTGAGAAATAAATGTTCTTAAACCGGAAACCGGATCATTTGCCTGGATAACAGTCCTATATCAGTTACTAGCGGATGTCACGCGGTTTCACCTGCGTAGTTCCCGTTCCCATGGAAATACGGGAATAAAATATAGCCTATGTTCACCGCAGAGAGTGTAGCTTCCCAACAGTGAAAGAATTTTTCAAATGCTTCCAGTAGTTCCGGCGCCTATTCGATGCACACAAACAATCAAATCTTTTCTCTTTATAATATTATTTAAAAATAATTGACCTACTAAACATTTATCATTTTAGGACGACCACCAGCAGCACCAAAATCTTATGACTATCTATTGAAAGTGTTACTAGTTGGAGATTCTGATGTAGGTAAACAAGAAATCCTTCAAGACTTGGAAGATGGATCCGCTGACTCACCATTCTGTAGCGGCAGTGGTTAGTATATGTTTTAGTTGCCGACTATTTCAAAGAACTTAGGACTAAAATGATTTAGGTTGCCTATATAACAATACATATTAATATACTAGCTGTTCCCCCCAGCTTCGTCCACATAGAAGTCGTTATTGCGTATAATCATTACCCTCCTTTTGCTAAGTCAGTTAAAAGGTAGCCTATGTCCTTCCCTTAGACGCAAACTATCAACAATTAAATAACTAATCACAAAAATTATACCAAAGGGGCTAAGCAACAATCATTAGCGAGTCTTTAATTAAATTATTTAAGCCCTATACTGAAAATGGGAATAGTATCAGGAAATTATTCATGAGCTAAATTAAAACCATAGCAGGATGATGTTATAACCACTTTGTCCTCATTTCCACTAATGTTATAACTAGTTATTAATAGGTAGTAGGTACTATTAATTTCAGCTTTTTATATTTAGCGTTTGTCATAGCTCTGCGGGCTCACTGTACTTTATATGATCACTGCAATAAACATCTTATGGTCATTTTAGTCCTGAGGTATGACAGTTTTGTGCATTTCCACTTATGAGCTTTTCCATGCTTAATAGGCTTGTGAAGCCAGAGAAGAAATGAGTCAAGTGGAAGGCTTTAAATATTGTCTTGAAGTTTTTCAATAGCAGGTAGCCACAAACTGACCGTCCATTTCAAACAGCAATGGGCTCACCACTTCTTACTCCACGTAAAATACCAAACAGTGAAATGAGTGCATATAGTACACCTCTGATTACTCCTTCAGAGATGTGGCACTTTTTTTTTATTATATTTAGCTCGCCAAATTGACATGGTAAGCCGTGGCGCATCTAGCGATTGGGGGCCAGTCTCACAGTCTGTAAGACTTTCGACATTGGTCCTCAAGTTGGCGTTCCTGCGATGTGCCTCTTCACGCTCCTCTTGAAGAACCCGCGATTGTAAGATGAGGGAAATACGTGTGCGGGCAGTTCGTTCCATGTTTTTATAGTTTGACAGAGGAACAATCTTTTGAAACTCTCAGTTCTGGCATTCTTTCCACTGTGGCTATAATTATGTATGTATTCAAATTTCATAGCATTGTTTTACTGCCATAGGACATGACAGTAAAACAATGCTATGAACTCGGTAAAACATATTTCACTACCAATATGATAGAGAAATTTTTGGTTTGACTAGAAACAAATGAAAAGTTTGTGAATGACTCAATTTATCTGTATGTATCGGGTGAAATTTGGTACAGTGATAGATTATAGTTTGGAATAAAAATTAGTTTATTTTCTTGGGAGGAAAGCCGGCACCGCCCGGTGAACTATTCGACCACCTATTCTGCAACCTATTTTATGTATATTCCCAGACCTACTTCTGGGATAGGTTTGGGTAACCCAGCAGTCTTTACGAATACAGACCCCAGGTGTTAGCATCTCTATTAATCTAGTCACGCTTTCTTCAAACATTGTCTCAGTTATCAACAGTCTCGTTTTAAATTGTACATTCTTCTGTTAACAGCATACAAGACAACTACAATATTACTAGATGGTAAACGAGTGAAACTGCAGCTATGGGACACTTCAGGGCAAGGACGATTCTGTACCATAATAAGGTCGTACTCACGCGGCGCGCAAGGAATACTGCTGGTTTATGATATCACCAACAAATGGTCCTTTGACAGTATAGATAGGTGGCTTGAGGAGGTTGAAAAGGTATGCAAGAAAATTCTTCTGTTTTATATTATACACTTAGTATGATTCCAAACTCGGCAGCAAGCAGCACTGCTGCCGCTGCATGCTGTGTTATCCTTACATATTACTGTGTTTAATTAAATTATAAATCCATTAAAGTCAATTAATCGTTACTACTATAGTTGCGGCGATGACGTCACTACTGGTGTGTGACGGCGACAAGGTGTCAGTGCCGCGCAGCAGTGCTGCCGCTGCATTGCAGCCGTGACTGCGGCCGAGTTCGGAATGTATTTCTAATATAAATCTATACAGAATGTATAGGGACCAGTGGTGCTGTTGCAGCACTGCAACGGCAGCAGTGCTGCTTGCTGCCGAGTTCGGAATCATACCTTAAGAACTCTTCCAGATTTACCTTTAGAGTGTAAATGGAAAACATTACTTCTACTAAACCATTGTTTTAAACTTTCCTAAAAAACATCTGTCAGAATGTAATGCTCTTAAAAATATTATGTCTTATGCTTACAGCATGCTCCGGGTGTTCCCAAAGTACTAGTGGGCAATCGGCTTCACCTAGCGTTCAAGCGGCAAGTGCAAGAACGTGACGCTGAACAATATGCGGCTAAGAACCACATGGCGTTTTTCGAAGTCAGCCCACTTTGCGACTTCAATATTAGAGAAAGTTTCTGCGAATTATCGAGGATGGCCTTGCATCGGAATGGCATGGAGAGGTTGTGGAGAAGCAATAAAGGTAAGTTCTTCTTATCTAATTTATCAAAGTTTAAATAAAATTGGTGCAGTAGAATCTTATATTGTGGCCATTACCAAAAGTGACAGATCAAAAGAACCTAGACTTATCCATATAGATATCTGCTAATGGTCTTAGTATCAGCTCCGCAAAACACAAGAAGTAGCCTTTGAAAAAGAGATTCCTCCAAAGTAATGGTTTCCAATGCAATGGAAAGTAGCCATCTGATAATGCTTATACTGATGATGAATGGAGTGTAAATCCATTGCCCCAACCTGGGTTACCTTTTTCCAATGAATATAGACTTGTATTATGAAATTCCTTTTCCTTAGTGGGAACAATCAAGCAAGACATCTCTTTTGGGACACTGGATTACATTCGTCTGAAGCTTTCTTTACTGCATAATACCTACAACAATCTTTCTTTTTCAACAGTACTAAGTCTACAAGAGCTATGTTGTCGTGCAATAGTAGCTCGTACGTCGGTATACGGTCTAGAACGGTTACCTCTGCCGACTGCGTTGAAATCCCACTTGAAGTCATATGCAATATCGGCGGCCCCTAGTCGACATAGGGCCAGACCCCCTAAACACCCGCATCACACCAGACTCAACTGTACGGGAAGGAATTCTTGCAATATCGTCTGAGACGACATGATCGATGTGATATATGTGCTTAGTGATATATGACTCTTTGTGATTCCTCGTCGACGGTAGTGTGAAATTTTGTATAGTTTGAACGCAACTAAAGACAAATCCTTTCTTTTTTCCCATGTGAAAACCTCTACAGGCTTCGAACTGAAGTTGAAATTGGCATGTCTTACTCGAAACGACTAAAACCACACAGTGGTCTTTAACGGTTGTGTAGCCAAAGGAAGGAAATCCCTGGAATTTGCACTAACTATGAACCCTATCCCTAGAATTCCCTTAAAACAACCTTCAATGAATCTTTTACTGTTGTGATTATAGAAGATCGAATTGATCGGTCGCCCAGAATATAGACTCCCAGACTGAATCTGTTTCCTGATAAATTACATTACCATACAACACAATATGTCTAGGTTGTATTAGTTTAGATGGTGTTGCCATCTATGACGGCTCCCCAGCTATTGTACCTATTTACTACCTATAAATAGCACCAAATTCATTATGACCTATTTCCAGTTTCACATCTCGTCAGGCAAATCATTGAAAAAAATTGCCTTTAACCAATTCTAGAGTCCCATCCATCTGTGTCTATAATAAGATATCAAAATATACCAAAATTGTTTGGACGAATTAGGCATGAAAGCGTAACTAGAAACACTTTCGCTTCTGTAATATGTGATGTTTTTTTTAATTTTATTCTGATGTTTTCAGTGGCATGGCCACGTCGTTTCACACTTTGTTTTCACAACATTTATTTCATTATTGGTTACGACTTTAAAAACGTATCAATTACTAGTAACTTCGTGGTTTCTCATAATCCAACACTGTCCCATACAGCTTTCCATTTATTTCCTAACTCTTCATACAAACCCTTCTCGTAAACAATACAACAAAAAAAGAATCATCCAATTTGGTGCAGTCGTTCTATAGCTTGAGAAATGGAAATAGGAATTCATTTATGTATATAGAGAGATATATATTTTACTCTCATTTCTAACCTATATGTATAAAAAATACTTACATAAACGTTGAACATAAAAATGTCCAAAATACTAACACAAATACAGGCTGTAACTGACAACGGATTTGTGACTAGTTAATAAATAAGCTAGACTAAGATATTGTTACTTAAAAGGAAATAAATGTAAATGTTGTGTTATTTAATTATAAATATATGTAAATATTTTGACACGGCAACTAGCACTGCGTTTGTCCATTGTGTAATACCTACTTTATGTCTACTAACATTAGTGCCTAGTGATATAACAAATGTATCATTATACAGTGGTTATAATTATACATACATATAAGGAATCAATACAACATAGCACAGGTGCCATCTATACTCGGCACATTGTTATAAAGTTTGTCGTTGAATGTTTCAACACAGTATACAAAATTAAGGCGGATGCACAATAATGGCATGCGACACAGCGTGACATGAAATCCTACTATCTTAATATTGGCTCAGCAAAACTTTTTTTTCGTTTTCTTGTCTTGGTTTCCAAACAAGACTTGTGTGAAAAAGAAAACACTTTGGAAGATAGCTGCAGGGTTAATTGTACATATAGCCTGCATATACATATTGTTATCTTTTTTCTTTTATTGCAACTTTAGTGTAGAAAAAATGAGATAAAAATAAATGAAATGGTGCTTAACCATTTCACTACAAACAAAACCAATTGTCTGAAAAATACTGTTCATACAATATTCTCTACTATGAGACATCTGCGGCTTCGCTCGCATCGAATTGGCATTAATCACAAACATGTCCATTGGAATAAGATGCTATTCTTTTCTGTCTAAAAATGCCCATGGCAATCTCCAGACCTAAAGCTATTCCCGAACATAATCATGTTAATCAAATACACTCGTCCATTTATTATATTAGTGATTGTTAATGACGTGTATGTCGCATGTCTGTGTGTTTCCTGCTTTACACGATCACTTATCTGCCTATAATAATTATGTAAACACGTTGAACACAACCCCGGCATAACATTCATTGATATAATATTGGTACAGTTTCTTACTATATGTTACATAAGTACATTTTCTATATCAGTGTATGTAATAAATATTTATCTTGGATTGATATGTCACAGGAAAATGACGATACCCGAAATTTCCTAAAAAATCCTAATGATTTGTAATCTCATTTCCTTGTGGCATTTAAAGGGTTACTTGAAATGATACACTAATAACCTTTAATATACATAACTGTAGCGTAAATTGGGACAAGCATACGTACGTCCCGCAGTGTACTGCCATAGGCTGTTTTGATTGATACATCTAATGCTGCATCCATATTTGTAACATATCAGCGTGTCATTATGTTGAACATTTAACTCGTAGCTGCAGTTTTCAACGGTACTGACACGCGAGTCTGATACGGTAATGGAGAAATGTGCCGTAACAATGTTACAAATGTGGATGCAGCATAGCATTTTTCAATGAAGTGCACAGAAAAGATCTGCTGTTTAGTAAAATTCATTTTGGGATGATAATTGACCTTAAAGTACCTTACTGGCCAGAGGGGTTGGTACAGGGTTTAGTTTCGAGTTCTCTTCACTTAGACCTAGTCGGTTAGTTAGCATTGCAAGTGTACCACTCGCAGGTGAGCCTGACTTGGCCTCTAATGTTGCGTCCACATTAGTAACATATCAACAAACCGTACGACGTGTCACCGTGTCGAACATGTAACTCGTAGCTGCAGTTTTCAATGGTACCGACACGCAAGTCTGATACGGTAATGGAGAAATGTGCCGAGAAAATGTTACAAATGTGGACGCAGTATAGAATCGCAGTAGGGTTCCATGACACTCGTATCATAACAGGTTAATAGTATATTTCAATTAACCCTTTACATTTGAATTGTACAAGTATCTTATTGTCCATTATGTATAAGGTATTTTAATTCCTAAGGTCTTGATTGTAAATATTTTGGCTAAATTTGTATCTATGACGAGAGTTCAGTACATACCAAATGTTCATCCTAAATTGTAAAATCATAAAATATTGACTATTTTCAGATATATGTATATTATTTACTGTAACTTATTATTTAGGGTGTTAGTCAACAAAACTGCTAGATTTACTTTGTTGCACATATATTTACCTTAATTTTATTGTATGGTTGTGTATGTTTTAGTCTGTTAAATATATTATATTACTTAGTTTACTTTGCATTTAAAATTTGAGTTTATGTCACGTCCTTACAAAACTATTATCAACTAATAGATCGGATAAATTAATCAATTCATACTTGTTATTATATAGTCCGTCCTTAGTAAATGTTCAAGACTAACAGAATTTGCTACATCTTTCAATACTCGCACTGCAGGGTTTCCAACAAAGTTATTCAGTAAAATGTTCCAGCGTGAATGCAGGAAAGCGTGGAGAACTGGAGAATGTTACTTCTGTATGTATGGGTAAATCACTTGTATGACCATGAATTGCTCAAATGTCAAAACCAATGAAACCTGAGTTTATTGTTTCTTTGGTTTTGACATTTTGAGGTTAGAACCTGCTCGCGGTAACCGCAAGTGCGGCCTCAGCCTTTAGACAAATCTCGAAATGTGTTAGGACTTCTCAATGCAATAAGGTCCAAAATTTCACGTTGAAGCTTGCCCCTAGACACGTATAAACAATGTAAGCTCTAAATATCTAGAGTTTTCTATACGATATTCTACCTATGATTGGATCACCAATTAAAGTACGCGACTGTACCTCTCGAAACTGAGTATAATTATACTCATTTTTAAGTAAGTATATCACATTTTCCCTTTTCCTTTGGGAGAAAAAAACGCCTTAAAATAAAAAATATTATTAATATCTATAAATATCTTTAATATTTCACGCTGCATCGTTTCTGAGGATTCACGCTGGATCTTGTCACAGGATAATTTTGTTCAGAGGAGCCCTGTACTGCCTATTCTCGTATGTCGATCTGTAATTTTACTAATCAAGTAGGAAATTGTCAACACAAGCGCAATATTGTTACTATATATAAGGTTTAGACAGTTTTGATGTGTTAATTAATAAGTACCTATTGCATGTAATTGCAGAAGTCTTAAGCGCCTCTAAGGGCCTATTTTAAACGTTACACAAACCTGTTGGTATACTGAGCACAGAGCTTCACCACGCTCAGCGTTGAGTATACAAACCAATTTGCGTAGGCAGGACTGTGCTGAAGCCTTAGCGTGTAATAGGTCTATTAGTCTTCTACACGAATGTAATCCATCGCTCTATACAGTTAGGTACAGTCAACTACAATGAAATGTATTAGTTTAATCTTACAAAATTATGTATCCCTGCGAGTGCCATAATGAACTAACCAAAGATTGTGACATACATGGAATACACCGAACTTGACAGAAACATGTATTGATTGCTATGCATGCTATTTATTAAATTAATTTTAAAGTCGACTTTCTCGGTCAACTTTCAAATAAAAAATAACTGTATTGGGATACATAATTATTGCTCTTTACACGCATACATGTTACTGTCAAGTTCAGTGGATACCATGTTTGGTTAGTTCATTATGGCATTCGCAGGGATACATCATTTTGTCAGATTAAACTAGTACATTTCATTGTAGTTGACTGTACCATTTATAATCTAAGTTATGTTATAACTTTCATCGTTCTTGGTCAAACAAAAACTCACTTCTGTTGACATGCTGGATTACAACCGTATAGACGCTTAAATTATTAAGTAAAAACAATCTTGAACTATCACAAAAAAAAACAATTTAAATCAATGAAGTGACGTTAGTAAACTTTTGTACATAAATTATATATATTTGTTTCCTTTACGAATTATTTTTACGATCTACTTGTGATAGCCATAGTGGATAATATAACAATCCAAATAAACTAATACCGACTAAAAGTTTGGTTTAGGTCGATTACAGTCATAATTTTATTATCGCTTTTATTCATTACATAAGTTATTTCAAGAATAAAACTAATTTATAAAAAAGAATACTTTGTATTTATTACTTTTGGTTTATTCGATAGATAGTGTTTTTAAACACAAGATATAAACATTCTCAAAAAAAAGGCATCTAAATTGGTTCATCCATTTTTCCATCACATCGGTACACAGAGTCTCAGTTCCCTTTTTTCACATACCGGATTTTACATACTAAAACCACAACACGGTGCCCTACCACTACGGCCGGTAGCTCGGGTAAACCCCCTTCGGTAAGATGTCCCCAACAACAACAAACATAACCAACTGTTAAACTTATTAATAAAACCCCTCGCTTTTTTGCTCTTTTGTCGGGGGTTAACAAAGCCGTGGCCTGGCCTCTGTTAACCCCCGACAAAAGAGGTGGTCTAGGGTTTTAGGTTGTAATAATTAATAGCTTCGGCCGTCTAGAAGACCGGAGTTTCGAATGTAATTGGTTTTTACACCCAGACAAAATAAACAAAATGTGGTCATTATTTTGACAAACAAGGTTTGAGCAAAATCTACCTTGCCGATCTGTTTCAAGGAGCGGCCGGCAAAGTTTTGCTGGCCGCTCCGTCTGTCACAAGACATTTTGTTATTATAAAAAACTTTTCTCTTAATAACAACGAATGTGTATCAGTTGCTTAGATCCATCACCTGGCACAAGCTTATAATTAGCTTCATTATTAGTATGGACTATGACGTGTGAGTTTGAGTCCAAAATATTTATTTTGTTGAAGCTTTTTAACCAAAGTGTGGTTAAGCGATTAAGCTTCTATGACACGGGGCCAGTGTAAAAGCTAGCAAATAATTTACAATGGGATAGTTCAAAGCAGATTGTGGAAAAGCTCGATGACACGAGGCGAGTTTACAAGAATCTCGCTAACTCGCTGGCTTGAAGCATGTAAACTCGCTCCGTGCTATCGATGCTTTGCAGATTACCTATTGTATTACGTAGATACGTACATGCGCATTAAACTGCAAATCAATAAAAATGGACTTGCGCATCGCAATGTAGCGACCATACTTCGACTTCATTTATCCAAACAATGTTTATGATTGTAATGCCAATGCCGTAACAAGACAACAAATATAAATTATTGATAGAACAGAGCAATATTACAGGATGATTCGTATGAACAATTTTTTGTACGTATTTACTTTACGGCAAGGGGCAATTCTTATTGCCCTCCATCAAATAGTGAGTATTCAAATTTTATACAATCCAAACGTCATTTCGTAAAACTTCATTATAATAACAACTCTACTTTCTGTTTCTTACAGGCGCTATGCTCATTCCTACTAATAGTATTACTAGTCGGTATTTCTCATGTTGGTACGATGCTGTCTATGTTATACAATGATATGGAGGATGATGCCGATAGAAGTGGTTATAACACTATTGGTTATGGCGAACAGGATGATCAGACGTTATACGGAGCTGGCACTACCAATCAGCGAAGATTTGCCAAAGCGCAGCATCTCGCTTCAGGTCAGTAAATATGTTTTATTTACCATCGTTCTTCGTGAATCCATGATATTTGACAAGAAGAGAACTGTGAATCGTTGTGTGTCTTAGGTCACGACTTTTTGTTGGATTACAGACTTGTCTAGCATTTAACTCAGATAAGAGAACGAAAGGAAGAAAATATATGAGGCGCGAGAATATGCTGTATTTAGACTGGTTTACCATACCAAAGTTAGGTGGATCGTGAGTGCGTTTACGGCGTTTTGATAGTTCACGGCTGCAGCGTGCCGATCGTAAGACGAGAGCAAACTCATTATAACTACACCTCCTACTAGCATAAATCAATTAATTATGCATTGGTGTCCTTCCGAGATCTCAGCCAGCTTAATCTGCAACTGATAGGTTATGGCGAGATGAGATCATGACGAAGCGAAGTATCTAAACTCGAAACAAACCCCTGCAACGACTAGCCAGCGTGGTTCCAATGGCCAGTACCAAACAACCTCCCGAAATGTCGATGGCGATTTGATTGACTGATTGAAATTCGCAAAGTTCACGCACACAAGACCTTCGCGATGTGCCTGTCCGTATGTGTTTCGCACTGTGTGATGCTTTCGCCTACGCCCCTTTAATACCTTAACGTAAATTATACGCCCTATGTGACCGTGTAATATATTATTTCAGCCACAGTAATATTTCTGTACTCAAGTACAATACTGATGGCTGTATACCTGATGTGCTGCATCTCTCTACTTCATGGGGCTGTGAAATACAAGAGCAAGTTCGTATATCCGTGGATAATAGTAGCGTGCATATGCCTCGTGTGTGTGATCATACTGCTGACGGCGGGAGATGTCCAGGCGTGTCTTGTCAGTCTTTTTGGAGGGCACCATTTTTACCGTGAGTACTTATACATCATTTTCAAGGAATATAAGGCATGTTTTGCCTGCCTTTTTGGAAGTCGTTCATATTTTACGAATTCTATTTTCAATAACCGAGACGTTTTAAAGATTAATTGTTACACACGGTGTCTTCATGGGTTGTGAACATTTTGGTGTCACCGCAATTTTTACATATAACCGAAAACATTTTACCCGCGGCATTTTATAATGTCGCTGCGACGATCTAAGTAAAACCACAAATTAGAGGTAGTACAGATGTAAACCTACATACTAAATTCGCTGAGGCTACGCACACATAGACACCGCTCACTGAGTTCACAGACACGAGGTCAGGCGATGAGGAGAGTTTTCGATACTGATTTGTGCGCGATTGTGCCTGGCAGATAAGCAGAGGGTAGATGAGAAAAAAAAGTACACATGAGATTTCCATCTGCATTCCATGCTAATTAAGGCGACTGGCCTGATTTGAAGACGCGGTTTCGATTCCTGCCCAAGACGGATATTTTTTCACATAGGTACATTTTCACTAAAAGTAACATAAGTTTTAGTCCCGTTGCTACGACATACTCGTCCCCGTGCTACTTCTCCTGTTTTTCCGATTTCTATCAAAAGTAAAACATTAAACACGGCAATACGGCTCACAACGTATTACGTGGGACAAATTATAGAAAAGGTAAAATGTGGGTAGGTATATAATATGCCTCTGCCTACCCCTTCGGGGATAAAGGCGTGATGATGAACCTATCAAAAGTAAAAGGTACCTAGTTATGAAGACATCCGCTAAGTAAGCATTTCTAATAATCTCTGTTCGTTCCTGAAACGAATTCTTTCAAAACGATTACATTAATTCATTTCAGATTTCGGCTGTGCAGTCATCGTATTTTCATACGTCTACGCTATATACGGCGTGACTTGCTTCGCGCTAGAGTTGGGCCGTGGCCGGCTACCCAGCGGCGCTTCAAGTGCCACAAGAGCCGAACTGTTACTACTTCTAGATCATTCGGCACATTCTAGCCTTTTATCCGCCGCACAACTTAACAAACTGAACAGCGGAACTCGTTCACAGTTTGTGTAAATATTCGCAACAATTTTTTGTAGTTGTACCTATCAATCATTGTATATTCCACACGAGCCGCATCGAAGATAAACCTTGTCTCGCAAATTTGTTTTGAGTGTGAGCCGCTCACGCTGCAAAAGGGCTTATAAATTTGCTCTTTATTTAAAATTTTATGCTTATTTTTTTCTTAAATTACAACTTTTCTGGCAACTAGCCGACAGCGCTGGCGAATTCATTAAAAAAACGTTACGGCAATTCGTGAGAGCGCATCTTGATGCATCACTACGCATCAGGTCTATCGTAACCCAAATAGCTATCATCGCAATTTCTCGATGCCAGAAAGGTGTAGCTTGACTTTGAACGGCAAGCTACTGTATTGGATAAATAGGTTACTTATCGGAAGTTCCTGATGAGCTATCTTATGAACGGGAGTGCGATTGATTACTGCTTGAGACTATTATTGTGCTATTATTCTCAAAGAAAAATTAGAATCTACATTTGAAAATAAACATAAGTCGACGCTGATACGTAAAGCTTGCAAGAAAGGAGATATTTCATGGGCTTTTAATGTAAATATAGCCACTGTCTTTTTATTGCACTATTACATGATTTAAATTCTACATCTGAGACTTTTAGTAAGTGCTTCATAATTTGTATGCCTATTAACTACTATGTAGCTGAGGAGTCTATGTTGAAAAGAAATATATATATTTTTATGTAAAAATACATTAATAGATATATGTATAGTCACGCCGAAGAGGTAGGCAGTGGCATTCTATAGGCCCACATTTTATCAGTAGTATTTGATCCCACATAAAGGGTGGTGAGCCTATTACTGTGTAAAAATATATCTATAAAATTTAGCACCTATGGCCTTTGGTTACAAAAGACATATGTTTCAGGATTTTGCCTTGGGTGTAAAATAGTAGATATTGTCGAAGACGTGAGAGTAAAATGGTTAGGTTTAGATATAGTAACAAAGTTTCTGTGAGCCACCTAAATTCAACGTGGGTAGTAGCAAAGACTTCTATATAAACTGAGGTAGACGCGCCGTACTCTAACAAACGAGATTTCAAAAGTCATCCTTAAACACACATTGCTAAGACTACACTCACTTATAATTAATATTTACGTAATTGTCACTACAATAGCAATATACTAATAGAACAAGAGTAAAGAAGAAGGCGTATATACTCCGATTGCAAGCAGAGTACTCTCGAAGTTTTGACTCGCTACAGTGCGAGCAACGCTGCCAATTGGCACAGTTTATGGGTTTCAAAAATCGGTGCGTTGGGCATGTCTACCTCAGTTTATGTAGAAGTCTTTGGGGTAGAGCCACTGGTGTCAACTAGTTTCATAAAATACTCTGCCACTTCAGCTCCAACTATTCTATTCTTTTCATTGATGGGTACATCGTTATGTATGTATGTATCAATTATTCTTTTTGAAGCATTTACATTTTAAAATATCGACGCTGAATTTGCTCACATGCTGACCACAAATTCAGTTGACATTTTAAAATGCCCTTTCTGAATAGCATTAGAGGTTCCACATTTATTCTTGCTGAATATAGTAAATATTGATGTTAGGTCATTTGGAGGGCCTCTTTACGTCCAAAATATTAATGTGTTAAGTAGTAACATGCTGGGATACAGTATCTATATCTTAATTATTGTGATATTATTTTATATAGTCAAGTATCAAAGTAAAAAATATATTTATGATTAAAAATGATATTTTAATTAATTGATAAGTACCTAATAATTTTTGTTTTATTCTTATTGACTCTTGTCTGTATCACCATCAAGAGCATAATTTTATGCTGGAGGATGCTATTTAAGAAATAAATAAATATGTACGAATATTAAAATTTATATCACAAATTTTAATTTATTTCCTCAATACCTACTTGCCCTTCATTTTTACAAGAATACTGATTGGAATACTACCCAACGAGTAGATAAGTGTTTGAAGAAGTGTGTCATGCAACTGATGAAACATTTACAAGTACAGAATAATGCTGTTCTACAAATCCGCACCTTATACGGTATACAGGATGTTGATCTGCATTTGTGCATTACTTGCACACATGACTGTACTGCTTACACTCGTTGATATTTCGGGATAAAACGAGACACCTTTTTTTACACTTTTTTTTTCTGCTTAAATTCTTTTCTATTTGCTACGGGAACTCTACTGCTTATACTAAACCAATATTAAGTGAAAAAATGGGGCAGTAAAATTAAGTTCTTAATAATTATTAAATAAAATAAATTTAAAAAGCAACTCGTATGAATCGGTTCTAAATATTCTAATAATACTATTACCTACATAGGTACATTTTCACCGTTCATTCAAAACCGTTTCTTCTTTGCCTACAGTTTAGTAGGCACATACAAATGTGTAGGCATAGGCAAAGGAGGCCTGCGGTGGCGGCGCGGCGCGTGTAAGTTACCCCTCCAACCCCCGCGCAGGAGCGAGCGGCTCAGGCGGCGCCTTTGATCGGTGAATTTGAAATTTTGAATTAATTAGTCGCTCGCCCGCGTTCAGCGTGAGTATAACCGCACGCGCCGATATCTACGTAACGTCCGTAACAACACCGGTAACGATGTCAGAGCGTTACAGTAACGTTGAGTTGGTGGAAATGGTGCGCCTTTACGCTATTTCTAATAATAACGTTGTTGATGCAATTCGCATGTTCAGGGAAATGTTTCCAGACCGACCAATACCATCTCGTCGCATGATGCTTGCCGCCACACAGCGCTTAAGGGATCACCGACAGTTCGAGGTTCCTCGACATGCACAAGGTCGTGGTACACAAGGCCTATCAGCTGATCGGCAAGAGCAGATTCTCAATTATTTTGAGGAAGAACCTCGAGCCAGTACGCGTGAAGCCGGTCGCCGTTTCGGTGTTCATCATACCACAGTGTGGAAGCTGCTGAATCGCGAACTAATGCATCCGTTCCATTTCCGACGTGTTCAAGAGTTGCATCCGCAGGACAATAACGCTCGGACAGTTTTTTGTCACTGGCTCCTTGAACATCAGGACGTGAACATTTTGTGGTCCGACGAATCATTGTTTACGCGCGTGGGCGTTTATAACGTCCACAATGAACATTGGTGGGCTCACCGACAACACAACCCACATGTTACTACGCGGGACTCGTTCCAGGTCCGGTTTAGTCTGAATGTGTGGGCTGGTATCATCGGTGATCATCTACTTGGCCCATATTTTATTGACGGTCGTTTGAACAGTGCTACATACTTGGTGCTACTCCGACATGTGGTTAATGAGATGCTCGATGACATTCCACTCGCATTTCATAGGGACTTGTACTTCCAACAGGACGGTGCGCCACCTCACTATGGACGCCAAGTGCGCGAATATTTAAGTGAAGTGTTTGGTACGCAGTGGATAGGCCGTGGTGGACCGGTAGCCTGGCCGCCGCGTTCACCCGACCTAACGCCCTTAGACTTTTATTTGTGGGGAGATATTAAAAGACTTGTTTACAATGAAGACATTGTGAGTGTTACACAATTACGTGAAAGAATTGTTTTGGCATTTGAACAAATAAAAACAAATGTGCTAGTGCTTCGCAGCTTAAAACGCAACTTAGTGCGCCGCGCCAATCTGCGCATAGACACTGGGGGTGAGCATTTTGAACAATTATTGCGTGTTACATGATTTTGTAAATAGGTATTTAAGCTTTGATTCCCAATTAATTCTGTAAATAAGTTGATTTAAAATTTTTAACTACGCCAGAAATGCTTCATTTCAGAATACTTTTCTCATACCTAATGTTTACTAACAGTACTTAATGTTTTTGTTTGCAATTGCATGATAAATAGCGTGTTTCTGCCGGTCCTAAGCCCTTGAAGTAGGAAGGAATCTTTTAAATCAACATAAACTCATCATCAAATCATTAATATCAAATCAAAAAAGTACATAAAGGTCACCGAACTTGTCAGCTGGAACTAAAAACTCATGAAAACCTAATAACTAATGGCTCCTCTACACTGCCCGCAAAGTTCATAGGCGAAGTACTCTAGAAACTTTGTCTAAGTTCGAAAAAAGTGCGTCACTACACACTCAGTGGTGTCAGTAGCCTGCGCACGCACATTGCCGCCGTTTGTAATGAACAAAGAAATTTCTGTGGCAGAGTTTCCAGGAACAACATAATTTGCTCCTGACCACTGTTTGACGCTGATAATTGGATCACATACACCAAAGCACTAATTATAGCTTAAATCACGCGCCGGCAAAGCACCGGCACACACGATGTCGGCCAAGTAGTGTAGAGAGGTACTTCGTGAACGCACTTCCCGCATCTTTGGGCCCATTGACTGAGGCGCAAAAATCGACAGCAAATAAAGTCGCCTGAGGGGAGGTATAGTTTTTGACGAGGTAAGCCGAAGTGCCTCTTCACACTATCGTATTCATTTAACTTCGTTCAACTTCGCGGGCAGTGTAGAGGAGCCATGAGATGCGATACGTAGCCGCATTATCATAGTAGAATTATATATAGTAGGGTATCTCCGACCCCGACCGCACGATACTTACCTATAGTATCAGGGCTGTCACTTTTAGTTTATTCAATCGTCGTAAATGACAGGTTAGGTTAAACAATGGGGCCGGCCGGTCAAAGCTAATCGCAGATGGCGCTATCGTAGCCTGTTCCCTGTCATTTTTGTTTATGTTTTGTTGTTGAGTGTAAGCTGCGATTGTGATAGAGTTTTCCGGATTATTGAGAACTTTTAAGCGTTTTTCAATATGTATTCCACTTGGCGAGTACAAGAATTAAAGGATGAGCTTAAGAGAAGAGGAGCTTCCTTACGACGAAAGAAAGCAGATCTAGTTGAAAGGTAAGATCATTCCTAACCTATAAAATACTTTGTAAATCAATTTCTAAAATTCAACGCGTTTTTAAGGTTTAAAATGTTATTAATTCTGGACCGTAAATGCAAATTAATGTGTTGGTAGACTTTTTCCACATTTAAGTTAAAATTGAAGATAATAGAGTACATAATATATATGTAATCTTTCCCCTTACAGATTAGAACTGTACGTCAAAAATTTTGACTTTGGTCGTACCAATGTTGGAGATGATGAATCAAAAATGGTGATTCCGCCGATAGAGACGTATCGAGACATAAATACCTAGCAACACAGCTATGCCTCCGATAAACAAAACACAGTTGAGGCACTATTTAAATTTGTAAGTATAATAAGATGTCTTTTTCAACTCAGGATTAACCACCTACCTAATAAATAAAAGGTAACAATGTAGATTATATTGACTACTTATATTTTCCAGCACAACAAAGAAGTTCACAAAAGCTGAGGAGTTATATGAATCCCGCCACCTTCTTGCGGCAAGATCATCTGTTGTTGGAGATTACACATATATTAAAGGTTTTTGTAGAAAAACTATGAAAGATCTACAATATGAGGTTGATATTAAAATAGATAAATATGGAAACCCCGAAGAATCTCATAGCGAGTATCCTGCTGAATTATTTGGTATGGAGATCTTTAATAAATATTTTAAATATGATAGGTTTTCAAAATAAAAATAATACACCATTATTATTATTTTTTTATTCATAATACATTCCCTGAAATTACATAACATCATAGGTACATATGAAAAATATTTTAGATGCTAAAGGCACATAAAACTGATTTAGCTCAGAAGTGAGTATTTTATAGGTTTTAGTTAAACCTATGAGTATTTCAATATGGACTCGTTGACTTGCTTTTCGCATTTTGAGTCTGCAATCTCATTGATCTGTCTTCTGCTTGTTCCGTGGGTTCTTTTTTATTCCAAGAAAATACAGACAGAACTACTATTTTCTTTAAATATTTGTGTTGATGCTCCACACCTGAGAAACAATAGATAGTGTTATTATAGGGAACCTAGGTTTTGGTTGGACTAGCTCTGTGTAAAAACTGTATGTAGGGACCTATATAATATGTAATAAAACTGACGTACCTGTGTATCTGCTATGATTTTCATAGTCACATTCAATAAAATGTTTAAGACATAACCTCGAATACTTTGTCGGTGCGAATTTTGGACGACGTATTGCTTATAGCCAAAGTTTTCTATTTTTTATATCTTTGAGAAAACATAGTTTCTCACCCCACTTCAATGAGGAACTCAAAGAGAATACAATACTACGTAAGAGAGGAACTGCACAACGTGTCATTTCTCTATAAATAATAGAAAAGTTTTCACTGCCGTAGAAATAGTGCTTTGTTATGGGAACAGGCGACGCTAGCGCCATTTTGACAGTTGCCGACCCCATTGGACATTCTCATACAACATCATCTATTCCAAATTAGGCCAGTTTAAGCTTGTGCTATGGGATCTAGACAACTGATAGACATATGTACTTATATATTTCTAAATAAATACATAGTAGGTATACAAAAACATCAAAACTCTGATACAAAACTTTGAGGAACACACAATTTATTCGATTCCACCCGAATCCAACCTGGGACCTCAGCACAACATTCCCATATTAATGATGGCAACATTTTATGGATCACAGAATTAATGTGAAAATTTCAGCTTTCTAAATATCACGGTTCCTGAGATACAGTCTCATGACGGAAGGACAGACAAAGTTCAAAGACAGCAAACGGACAACGTAGTCTCATAAATAGACTCACGTTTTTATCCTTTGGGTAGGGAACCTTAAAAACGACCGAAATTCTAGAATATTTTAGCTTTTCCTTAATTCATACACTAAACACTATAAATTTGCATTCTTTTGAAGGTTCTATATTCGTTTGAAGTGCCACCAAAGTAAAGTTTCGATTATCAGTCAGTCAGTGTTCACTCACTGCATACATACATATAGTCACGCCTTTATCCCAAAAGGGGTAGTCAGAGGCGTAGTATACGCCCACGTCTCACCTTTTAGTTTCATGTCCCGCGAAATAGGTGGTGAGCCTATTGCCGTGTTGAAGTGGACGGGTAGTGTTCTGTTAAAAGATGCTAAATTTACTTCAAACTTCTAGTTTTATCCACAAAGAAATTATAAGGGGTCGAAAACGAACTGAGTGGGTTCGAAGCAGTGGACTTGATGGACTGAACTCGCGCAGCGAGGGTTCCGTACCAAAAAACGGCAAAATTCATGTTTCTTGTATTCCATGCAACAAACGTTCCCCTAATACAATATTATTTTTCTGAATTTAGTATTTGTTGTTATAGCGGCAACAGAAATACATCATCTGTAAAAATTCAGTTCTCTAGCTGTCCGACGTATGTATACAATATACATGTTTCATCCTTGTTGCACTTTACGCCACATACTTTAAGTTTATTGTTAGAACAATAGTGGTTCAATGGATGGCTTTGCGTATATTTCTTGTATCGCGATGTAGATGATTGCTGAATCGCGATATTAATATTTTCGTCAGATAGTATATAAGCGGTGTATTGTAATTGTTATCTTTTGTCCTATTAAACAGACTTGGGGTGTCCCTCCAAGTGGGAAATCTGTTTAGTTTTTGATTTATTATTAAATGAATTACCCCTTGACCCCCTAGTTTCCCGGTGGTTAGCCATGGTCCTTTGAGACGGATATTGGCAGGTGTTGTCAAGTATTTTCAGGTGTTATCCATTAAAGAGTGAGTAACATCAACCTAGTATCCCTCGTTGACGCCAACGGGACCCGTGACGGGAGATACTGAGGTAGGAACACACAACAGAGGAAACAGTAGCAAGGCGGAGGACGAGCTCTACTTTGCCTACAGACGACGAGCAGTCGTAAGGATACAAACTGTGCATTCATATATCAGGAAGTGAGTGATTGTGAAGAAAAAAAAACCGTGAGTACTGTCATTCCTATCTATCACGCGAAAGTGCACCTTATTTCTATGGTGAAATATACTTTAAATAATTGTGAAGTAAAATTGAGTAAGTGAACGGCCTAACTTGGAACATTGGTTAAAATTAAGAAAATTCGGCAATTTTCAACCTTATAGTGAAGAACTTGGACACTTAGAATATTTTATTGAACCTTTTACACTTTGATTATTTTCTATAAATAATATTGTAAACTTAGAATAATTTTACTGTGTGCATGCTTAGACTTAGTTAGATTTAAGGCAAATACTGTTCCGACGGGGAACCTATGCCCGATTTTGTATCGAAATTACAAGTTAAAAAGACTTAGAAAAAATCAGCCTTTGTTTACATTAACTTGTAAAATTTTCGCTATTTTACTTTGACTAAAACATTTTTGATTTGGATTTTTCTTTAGTTTACATGAACATTTTTGGACAAGTTCTGGACTTAAATTTTGCGTGAACACTTGGGCTTTTGAAGTAGTTTGCTTTTTATTTATAAGATTTTAATTGGTATTTTGTTTTGTATTTGTTTTTGTGTTATTCTTCATTATGTCTTCGGTAGCATCTTTACTTCTATTACAGGATGATCTATATAATAGATTATCCAGAACAAAAAATAATTATATGAAATCACCCAAGGAGCGTCTCACGCAACAATATATTGAAACGCGGTTGGACAGTATCGAGGAATTGTGGTCTCAATTTAATTCCAATCACACAAATTTAATTAAAGACTTCGGAACTAAAGTTGAACTCATATCTTCTTCATATTCCACTAAGGAATTATATTTTCAAGCTGAGGATTTGTTCTTAGAACTTAAGTGTGATTTAAAGACAGCTTTAGATAAAGTTAAAGAATGTAGCGTAGCCCAGATCTCTAATTCTAAATCGCTAAATAACTCTAATTCAAAAGAAATGTCCATAAAATTACCACGTATAATCATTCCAACGTTTTCTGGTAAATACACCGAATGGCCTACATTTAAGGAGTTATTTGTTTCTGCTATTCACAATAACCTCAATGTAGACAAAGTACAGAAACTTCACTACTTAAAAAGTTACTTGTCCGGTGAAGCAGAACAGCTTCTGAGGCACATTCCAATATCAGAATCCAACTATGACAGATGTTGGAGTCTACTGGAATCACGATACAATAATAAAAAATATCTTTCGCATTGTATCCTCAGAAGATTACTTAGTCAGAAAAATGTTATTGGTGAATCCGCTAAAGGTTTAAAAGATTTGATAGATACCACCTCAGATTGCTTGAACGCTTTGATTAATTTGGGAATCGATGTAACATCATGGGATATATTAGTAATACATATTCTTAGCTTAAAATTGGATACAGAGACTAGAAAAGCGTGGGAACTAAAGGTTACTGGTAACGTTGATTGTGATAAGCTGCCTACTTTTGATCAATTCAAAGAGTTTATGACAAGCAGATACAGGGCTTTTGAGTTTTTAGAAAATAAACCTGTAAGAAATCAAACTGTAGATACTTATAAATCTCAGTCCTTTCACATTTCTACGGAATTATGTCCTTATTGTAAGGACTCTCATAGGTTAGGAAATTGTAAGCAATTTGGTAGTAGTGACGTGCACACGCGGCGTAAATTTGTTCAAAACGCCAATTTATGTTTTAATTGTTTGGGTCACAATCACTCTGTCAAGTCATGCAAATGTACAACTACTTGCCGAGTCTGTAAACGTAAGCATCACTCTTTGTTGCATCCTAAGGGTGAACAAGAGTCGCTTAAAGCAAACACAAAACCTGTATCGTCGAGCTTTGGCGATTCACTAAAAACAAATACAGTCCATTTTGAAGATCATGCAAATGTCGTCTCCTGTTTATCGAACGGGTCAGATAACAATCAGGTTTTGTTATCCACGGCTCTAGTTGGAGCTGTTTCGAGAACAGGAGGTCGGCACACTGTTCGAGCCTTGTTGGACCAGGGCTCACAAGCGTCATTTGTTACCGAGGGTATTGTTCAACGCCTAGGTCTTAAGAAGAAATCTGCTAAAGGGATCATATCTGGTGTAGTAGTAAGGTCTATTTGCAGTAGTTTGTTGGATATGCCTTCAAAATATTGAAGGCATATCCAACAAACTACTGCAAATAGACCTTTATATCAAGGAACACAATATTCATGTCTTTTGTATTACAGAGCATTGGTTGGAAAGTCATGAATTAATGTTTAACAGTGAATTTTACTCACTGAACAGTGCGTTCACAAGAAAATATGCTATTCGGGGTGGCTCGCTAATATTTGTTTCTAATAATATAAACTGTAAAGAACGTAAAGATATTGTGGCCCTTTCTATTGAGCGCACTGCGGAATTATCATGTGTTGAGTTTGAGCAACTCATTGTCCTTTGTGTCTATAGCCCGCCAGATAGCGATTATAATTTGTTTGAAGAAGTAATGGAAAATGTATTGAAGCACTTGTGCACTAGTAAGAAACGTATTGTGGTGTGTGGTGATTTTAATGTTGACATACTTGTAAATTCGACGAAACGTACTAGTTTTATTAATTTATTTAGTTCCTTTGGCTTACAAAACTTATTTTGTGAGCCAACTAGAATCACCTCACATTCTGCGAAATGTATCGATAATATGTTTAGCAACTGTGAACCACTGGCAAAAGAAATATTAAATAACTTTCCATCAGATCACCTTGGGCAGAAAGCTGCGTTTCCCATTGATATAACGGCTAAATTAAACAAAATTTCTTGCAGGCCAATGAGTACATGTCGCCTAGCACAATTTAGTGAAAAAGTTTCTGCAAAGGTTGCCAATCTTAACGTTAATGAGGAAGATCCAAACGGCCTATACAACTCCTTATTTAATACCATTCAGTTTGAGTACTATAACATTTTCAAATCAAAAACCTTTTATAAAAATAAAGGCATGCAATTTTGTGATTGGGCAACTACTGGTATATACAAGAGTAGGGCGAAGTTATATGAGTTATATGGTATGAAGCAATTTAATTTTGATCCTGCTTTTATTCAGTATGTTAAACTATATTCAAAAACCTTTAAAAAGGCATGTGCTGCTGCCAAGTCATTACATTTAAGTCGGAAGATTAAACAGTCGAACAATAAGGTAAAAATGACATGGAATATAATTAATTCTGAAACCGGACGCCACAAAACTCGTGACCATGACATTGAATTGATTGTTAATAATAGAGTGATTAATAATAGTTTAGATGTAGCACAAACCTTTAATAATTTTTTTATAGACATACCCGTGACTACAACGAGCTCCTTAAATTCTTGCCCAGTTAAAGCTCAACGAATGCTTAGGGGCAGCGTGGACCACTGTAGAGTCTCATTTAGATTTAAATATGTGAATCCCAACGATATCGTTAAAGTATTTAAGTCGCTTAACTCAAAAAATACAGCAGACTTGTGGGGTTTTTCTGTGAAATTAATGCAGTCAATTATTTTAATTATATCTCCTCATCTAGCTGCAATATTTAATATATGTGTTGATAAAGGCGTGTTTCCAGATTTAATGAAACACAGTAAAGTGATACCTCTTTTTAAAGCCGGATCCAAAACAGACCCTGGTAACTTTAGACCTATTTCAATACTGCCTGCCATTAGCAAAATTTTTGAGAAAATTATACTGCAGCAATTACAATCACATTTTAGTTCAAATATGTTACTACACAACGAGCAGTATGGGTTTACAAGAGGTCGTTCTACTACTGACGCAGGAGTGACACTTATAAAACATATATTCAGCGCTTGGGAAAATCGACAGGATGCTATCGGGGTATTCTGCGATCTGTCCAAGGCTTTCGACTGCGTTGATCATAACACTTTATTACGGAAAATAGATCATTATGGTATAAGGGACTCTGCAGTGGATCTTGTTGCCTCCTATCTTAAAGATCGAATGCAATATGTTGACATTAATGGAAGTCGGTCCTCTGGAGCTTCTGTAGCTATGGGTGTGCCGCAAGGATCAATTCTAGGACCTTTTTTATTTTTAATTTACATCAACGATTTACCTTTCTATGTACAGAACTTGTGCGATGTTGTTCTATTTGCTGATGATACATCACTTATTTTTAAAGTTGATCGCAATCCAAGTACTTTTGACAACGTAAATGGTGCACTAGCCCAAGTTGTAGATTGGTTCACAACCAATAATTTGCTATTGAACGCTAAAAAGACAAAATGTATAAGATTTACCATGCCCAATGTCAAAAATTATGAAACAAATATAACATTGAACAGTGACACCCTTCATCTTGTAGAATCAACCGTATTCTTGGGGATCACTTTAGATAGTAAATTACAGTGGACTGCCCAAATATCGTGTCTAGCAGCAAAACTCAGTTCGGCGGCTTTTGCCGTTACCAAGATCAGACAGCTCACTGATGTCCAAACAGCCAGGCTGGTTTATTTTAGTTATTTTCATAGCGTCATGTCTTACGGCATTTTGCTGTGGGGCAAGGCAGCTGATATACAAATAATTTTTGTACTTCAGAAAAGAGCTATACGTGCAATTTATAAATTAAATGCTCGAGAATCGCTTAAAGAGAAGTTTAAAGAAATAGGAATTTTAACGGTTGCATCGCAATACATATTTGAGAACATCATGTCTGTTAAAAAGAACATACATCTATATCTTAAGAACAGTGACGTACATTCAATAAATACTAGAAATAAGCATAAATTGATTGGAAAGGTTTTTCGATTACATAAGGTACACGACTCATTCGAAGGACTTGGTGTACGCCTATTCAATAAAATTCCTTTAAATATTATGAACCTTCCTTTATATAGATTCAAAAGGGAAATCAAGACACATCTTTTAAAAAGGGCATACTATACTATTGATGACTATTTTAATGATACAGAGACATGGACATGAGTTGCTTGCTCCTCACTTAATTGGGCGCGATTGTAAATGTCGCTTGTGTAGACAAAATTGTTGATCTTTATTGCATGACAAACGAATGTACTAAGACTATTTGAAAAGAGTGGCCGTGAGTTTTCTTGCCAGGTTCTTCCTCACAGGCTCTACCTATTGCTTTGCGAATCTGGCAGTAAATGTAAATGTAGAAGCAAAAATTTTGACGTTCATAAGTGTTACTTTGTAACCTAAATGAATAAAGATATTTTCATTTCATTTTCATTTCATTTTCATTTCATTTCATTTCATGTAGGCGGAGGTAACAAATTGATTTCAAAATCGGTCGTTGAGGTAAAGATACGGTCTAGGTTGGATTCATCTATTGAGTTAGTAGTAAAAGCTTATGTCCTAAAATCTATAACAACTCTCTTACCTGTCAAGGAAACGGCATTGGTGGAGGAGTCACTCATAGGTGATATTCAGCTGGCCGATCCCAAATATCATACTCCAGATAGAGTGGAAATGCTGTTGGGTGCTGAAATATTCCCTCAAATAATCCAGAGCGGACTTAGAAAGTCATCAGATGGTCTTGTTGTGGCACAGTGTACAGCGTTGGGATGGATTTTATCAGGCTCCCTAAAATTAGCCCCAAACGCCACATCAAATATTTCTGTAGGTTATGTTCACCTCGACGTCGAAATATTACCGAAAAAATTAATAAAATTGAAAAAAAAAAAAGAGGCAAATGTAACTAATCGATACAAGTGGACGCATTAAATTCCTGAATCAGATATCAGAGACATTGGTTTAGTGAAAAAGAACAATTTAGCCTCTTCGCAAATGGTGACTTGGCAGAATCATTGGAACACATCGAAGTTGGGATAAGATCACACTTCCGATCACACGCGTCTTGCGCTTCGTGTCACGGCATCCACTGCTATCAAAAGGCATACGTCAAAGTTGTGTATTTTGTATTTTGATACGTTATCTATATGTTACGGAAGCCTAGTTATTGTAAAAAATATATTGTAGATATAGATTGTTAGTTTTAAATCATGACGTACTACAGCAAACGTTCGTAACTTAGCTATTATAATTTTTGTGATCACCGCTTGTATAATTTATTATTATTTCTTAGACTTAATTGTGTTATATCATCCTAAGTTAGGATTAATATTATTGTTACACATATTGATATTTCTAAAGGACATAGTGTCACAATATGTCCTTGGTGGGCGGTATGTCCGACGTATGTATACATGTTTCATCCTTGTTGCACTTTACGCCACATACTTTAAGTTTATTGTTAGAACAATAGTGGTTCAATGGATGGCTTTGCGTATATTTCTTGTATCGCGATGTAGATGATTGCTGAATCGCGATATTAATATTTTCGTCAGATAGTATATAAGCGGTGTATTGTAATTGTTATCTTTTGTCCTATTAAACAGACTTGGGGTGTCCCTCCAAGTGGGAAATCTGTTTAGTTTTTGATTTATTATTAAATGAATTACCCCTTGACCCCCTAGTTTCCCGGTGGTTAGCCACTAGCTATCACGGTTCCTGCGATACACACATTTTGTGGGACAGACAGACAGACGTACAGCGAAGGGTCATGTATTGGGTCCTGTTTTTCACTCTTTGGGTACGGAACCCTAATAAATACGAAGTCTAATAGGTATTGAACGAATTCGTACGTAAGCATTGAACTTATATTACTACGTCCATAATAATCTCAAGGTGCCTACCTTGAGAGTATTATGGACGTAGCAGGTACGTAAGTGAATTATTCAAACTCACCTTTCTTCTTCTTTTGTTACCTATCGTGAATTCGTGAATAACGATAGATAATGAGGGAGTTTAAAAATTACTGTTGAGGCATCCAAAAACAGAGCAATATATATCGTCCTTACTTCTTTATAGGCATTGTCATATTTATCTAATGGCGACAGGTTGTGGCGACGAGGTCCCGTGTTGCGACAGGTAAGAGTACAAAATGTCGCCACCCCAATACATCCCAAGGGTGTCGTAAGAGGCGACTAAGGGAACACCTTCGCAAAAAGATCCATTACGTAGAGAAGGAAATCTCAAAATGTAACCCGGTTGTCAGTAAAATGACAATCGTTAAGCCAAGTTGAAGGATTTATGCTTGGCTTGAAAATTTTCAACTGCGGGTCGTGGCGACCTGCGCCTGTCCATCTACTCATCTCAGGCTCATCACCTATTACGTGAGGCATAAAACTAAAATGAGAAATGGGGGCGTATACTATGCCTCTGTCTACGTCAACGGGGATAAAGGCGTGATTATATGTATGTATGTAAATAAAGATAGCAGGCATATGACACATACATTTTACGTAATCACGCGCACGCGGTTCGCGGCAACACTGATTGAACGCTTGGTTTAGGTGGGAACAAATTATCGGACGCGTCCGTAAGCCGCAGCTGACGGACGCGGCTTAATAATGTGTACGATTGTTCATAAGGCGTCCGCGGTAGCAAAAATATCCAGCCGGCCAGATTCTATTCGGACGTCCGTGCGCTCGAGGACAGCACAAGGTCACGTCCGCTACTTATGACCGATAGTTTGCACAGCTTCGTTTATTTGTACTATTCAGATACAAGCAGGCTTGCTTGTATCAGCCGTGGCTTACGGACGCGTCCGATAATTTGTTCCCACCTTTTACCTGCTGGGAGCGTTCCGACTAGTACTGATTTTTAAATGTGTGCGTGACGCGCGGCTCGTTCTGACGCGACGCGTCCGTAGGCACTGCGCACGCACACAAGTATACCGCGCTCGGTACCTTTGATATAATTTTGTTTGAAGATGCCTAACTCAATTAAACTCTGGCATTATCTAGGTACCTACTGTTGTCTAGCTTTAAGCCCAGGCCACACCGCCAGCGGGCGGGCGAGCGAGCTAGGCGGGCGGGTGAAGTGAGATATTGAAGTTATGCAAACTACGCGACATTGCCGAGCTAAACTATGGGGTTTACACCTAAAACTACATACGGAAGGGCGAACCGGGTAGTGCGGATGAGACTAGACACGTGGACACTGCTATTCGAATGACAAGCGACGACTAGTCTGAGTACCCGAAACGGGGAGGACGGTAGTTAAGCTAGCGAAGCGGGCGCGCCTAACGACGAAAACGAGTAGCTTTGCTCGCATCAGCCACGTAGGTTATTCGGCAGCTCGCAGTGTGCCTAGCTCGCTCACCCGCCCGCTGGCAGTGTGACTTGCGCTTTAGCGTTGGCTCGGCGACGTAAACATTAAATACACGGGTGAAGATTTTTTCTTCGTAAATCATATTTCACTAAAAACAGGATTTTTGGGGTTTTGTTATCTACGTATGTTTGTGTTGCTTGCAATCGATAATACCTATAGTACACTACGCACTGAAGGAGGCTTGTGCACGACCAAATCAACAGCTTGTATATTCTGACTGTCTCTCGATTTGTTTTGTTGATCTCCATGTGTTTTGTCCATCTTCGAAATCCACCCATTTCATGTGTGGATTATCGGACTAATTGGATTAACAATATATAATTCCGGAAATCCACCCCTTGGGTGGATTTTCGTGGGTGGATTATCGGACTATTTTGATTAATAATATATAATTCCGGAAATCCACCCAAGGGGTGGATTTTCATGGGTGGATTAACGGACTAACCCTCGGTGGCGCATTCGGCAGTGTAACCGCCAGCCGCGCAGTGGTCCTAAAATCTAAATATGTATGTATTTAGAAATACATACCTACACATTATACATAGCGCTCGTGGCCCATAGTCAATGTTGTTTACTATTACTACAGTAGTAAGCAACATACGATGGGCGGTTATGGCATGACCAGTTTGTGACATTTATTTTCGAGCGTATCTGTGCTTTGGAAGGCACTTTAAGCCGTCGGTCCCGGTTGCCAGTAAAATGGCAGCCATTAAGCGAGGTTGAAGGCCTTTATAGTTGAAAAAAATTTCCACAGCGGGCCGGTCACAACCTGCGCCTGTCCATATCAACACGGCAATACGGCTCACCACCTATTACGTGCTACAAAAATCTAAAAGGTGAAATTTGGGTATATAATATGCCTCTGCCTGCCCCTTCGGGGATAAAGTGATCATATGTATGTATGTATGTATTTATATTTAGAAATATAAAAGTAGATATGTCTATCAGTCGTCTAGGTCCCACAGCACAAGCTTATTATCTTACTAGCTGACCCTCGCAACTTCGTTTACGTCACATAAGGTGTATGAAAGGAGTGGTATTTCTTCATCAGACTCATAGGAGCGAGTGAAACTGCCCTATTCTGAGTAGATTAAATCTATTTCAAAATATTTCAGCCCACACCTTTGGATCTATAGATTGTCCACAAATATTTATTTAATATTATTTATTTATTCATTATACCATAGTAGAATTATATATAGTAGGGTATCTCCGACCCCGACCGCACGATACTTACCTATAGTATCAGGGCTGTCACTTTTAGTTTATTCAATCGTCGTAAATGACAGGTTAGGTTAAACAATTGGACATTCTCATACAACATCATCTAGTCCAAATTAGGCCAGTTTAAGCTTGTGCTATGGGATCTAGACAACTGATAGACATATGTACTTATATATTTCTAAATAAATACATAGTAGGTATACAAAAACATCAAAACTCTGATACAAAACTTTGAGGAACACACAATTTATTCGATTCCACCCGAATCCAACCTGGGACCTCAGCACAACATTCCCATATTAATGATGGCAACATTTTATGGATCACAGAATTAATGTGAAAATTTCAGCTTTCTAAATATCACGGTTCCTGAGATACAGTCTCATGACGGAAGGACAGACAAAGTTCAAAGACAGCAAACGGACAACGTAGTCTCATAAATAGACTCACGTTTTTATCCTTTGGGTAGGGAACCTTAAAAACGACCGAAATTCTAGAATATTTTAGCTTTTCCTTAATTCATACACTAAACACTATAAATTTGCATTCTTTTGAAGGTTCTATATTCGTTTGAAGTGCCACCAAAGTAAAGTTTCGATTATCAGTCAGTCAGTGTTCACTCACTGCATACATACATATAGTCACGCCTTTATCCCAAAAGGGGTAGTCAGAGGCGTAGTATACGCCCACGTCTCACCTTTTAGTTTCATGTCCCGCGAAATAGGTGGTGAGCCTATTGCCGTGTTGAAATGGACGGGTAGTGTTCTGTTAAAAGATGCTAAATTTACTTCAAACTTCTAGTTTTATCCACAAAGAAATTATAAGGGGTCGAAAACGAACTGAGTGGGTTCGAAGCAGTGGGAGTAGAACTCGCGCAGCGAGGGTTCCGTACCAAAAAACGGCAAAATTCATGTTTCTTGTATTCCATGCAACAAACGTTCCCCTAATACAATATTATTTTTCTGAATTTAGTATTTGTTGTTATAGCGGCAACAGAAATACATCATCTGTAAAAATTCAGTTCTCTAGCTATCACGGTTCCTGCGATACACACATTTAGTGGGACAGACAGACAGACGTACAGCGAAGGGTCATGTATTGGGTCCTGTTTTTCACTCTTTGGGTACGGAACCCTAATAAATACGAAGTCTAATAGGTATTTGTTACACCATTCCTGAACGTACACATTCCTGGACGATATCGAATGTTCCACAACTCTAGGAATTAGGCATAGACAATACTTAGATACTTTTGGTGTGATTTATTGTAATGGCGAATTGTTCATTATCTCTCATACAGTGCAAATAATTGTAGAATATTTAATACACTACATTAACTACATTGTGCGTCTTTATTTAGTAGTCCTCACATATACAACAAATGGCGACGAGTCAGTGAAGAAGCTACGCGAAGGTAAATTGTCGGAAATAGAAATCCATTGTAGAAAGCACATTGCGTACCTCACCTCAATTTACCCACCTATTTTTTACAATCCATCTTTCCAAGGGTTCCTAGCCTGTGATGATAACCCGCTTCACAATATTCCTTTATCCTACCATATTATCAACGAAAATAAAGAGAAATGGAAGGACAACTTTCTCAAGTGCTTTTAAATATGATGGAGACAATGCGCGGTATGCAGGCACAGCAGGCAAGTTTACAAAAAGTTTTATTAGAGCAGAATACTAACAAACCAATAAGTGGCATTACTCTTCAGTCATACGATGAGATAAATGAATCATTTGCAAGTTATTTGCAAAGATTGGAAAATTACATTACACTGAAAGCTGTTACCAACGAGAATACAAAATTACAAATTTTTCTTAATTGCATCGGACCTAAGTACTACCAAGTATTGAAGAACATTACTGCCCCTAATACACCAGAATCTAAAACATACAGTGAATTAGTGATCATATTGAGTAACCATATTGCACCAGAGCCCGGGGAAGTGGCACAGCAACATAAATTTTGCTTAAGAGTGCAAAATGAATGCGAATCCATTGCTAATTATGTAGCAGGATTGAAGGAGATAGGAGGAAAATGCAATTTTACTTGCAATAATTGCAAAACTACTACGTTTGAAACTCACCTCAGAGTACAATTCATAAGAGGGCTAAGATGCACAGAAATTAAAGAAAGACTTTTACAAGAATCTCAAAATACCTCATTTGATGAAATTATTAAAATTGCTTTAGCGATAGAAGCCTCTAAATCAGAAAGTAAAGAAATGGGTCAAGAAGTTTCAAACATTAATAAAATTTCAGAAAAATACAATAAGAATAAATACAATGGAAACACAAACAATACATACAAACGAAAAATAAATACATTTAAAGGAAATTCAAGTACATACAAAGGAAATACAAATACATACAATAATAATTTTTCATATAAGAAATATAAGAAGTGCTACCGTTGTGGGAAACCAAACCACAATGCGACGCAATGTCATGCAAAAGATAAATTGTTTTGCAAGAAGTGTAATACTAAGGGACATGTACAGTCAGTATGTTTTAAAGATCAAAAACAATTGCAATTAGATAATGAATCTTGCTATGAAAGCGAAGAAATATATGAAATACATAAACTACCATTACAGAATAACAAGTCCTACAATGACAAATTCAACATTACATTACAAATAAATGGAAAATTACATACATTAGAATTGGATACAGGAGCCGCTGTTACAACCTGTTCGGTGAAATACTTCAATGAAAATTTTAAGAATCTGATACTAAATAAAACATCCGTCAAGTTAAGAACATACACTGGAGAATTAATACAACCTATGGGAATGTGTAACCTACAAATTAAATACAAAAATAAAGAAATAGATGGCAGAATATTTATTATTAATAAGGAAGTTGAACCAGTGGTTGGAAGAGAATGGATAAGAAAATTAAATTTACAATTTCAAGTAAACTCATTAAGAAAGGAAGGAAATGACATTACAGAAAAAGAATTTAAAGAAAAATTAGAGAATTTATTAGAAGAATATAAAGAATTATTTTCAGAAAAAATAGGAGAAATAAAAGATTATCAAGCTTCATTTAAATTAAAGGAAGGCTCAGTACCTGTGTTTTTGAAACCACGTCCAGTTCCATTTGCACTAAAAAATCAAGTGGAAGCTGAGATTGACAGATTAGAAGAAGAAGGAATTTTAGAAAAAGTAACCTATTCACAATGGGGTACACCTGTAGTCCCAGTAATGAAGCAAAATGGAAAAATGCGGTTATGCGCTGATTATAGAGCTACATTAAATAAAAATTTAGAAAATGATAACTACCCTATTCCAAGAGTGGAAGAAATATTCTCAAAATTAAGTGGAGGTAAATACTTTTGTACCCTAGATATAAACCAAGCTTATTTACATATGGCAACCAATGAAGACACAGCAATAATGCAAGCTATTAGTACATGCAAGGGCACTTACAAAGTAAAAAGGCTTATGTTCGGAGTCAAAATTGCTCCAAATATATGGCAACGATACATGGACCAAACCTTACAGGGAATGGAAGGTACAGCATGTTTTTTTGATGATATTGCTTTACAAGGACGGACATACACTGAACTGTTGCTAAGAATCAGAACAGTGTTCCACAAATTACAAGAATGTGGACTACACCTAAATAAGAAGAAATGTCAATTTTTCCAAAAGTCTGTTACATATTTAGGACATGCAATAAATGAAAAAGGCTTACATCCAATGCAAGATAAAGTCGCAGATATAAAGAATAGTACACAACCTATGAATGTGGCATCATTACGCACATTTCTAGGAATGATCAATTATTACCAGCAATTCATTCCAAACCTAGCATCAAGATTACACCCACTGTACAGACTACTTCAAAAAGATACAAAATTCATATGGTCAAAAGAATGTGAGAATAGCTTCAAAGCATTAAAAGAAGAAATTAGTAGTGAAAAAGTTTTAATACCATTCCATGGTAACTTACCTGTTACACTGGCTACAGATGCATCTCCAACTGGTTTCGGAGCAGTATTATCACACATTATGCCAGACAAAACTGAACGACCTATAGCTTTTGCATCCAGATCCCTATCTAAGGCTGAAAAGGGGTACAGTCAGCTAGATAAAGAAGCGGCAGCGCTGATATGGGGATTGAAGAAATTCTTTCAATATTGCTATGGCAGAAAAATATTACTGATTATAGACAACCAACCGTTAGCAAGAATACTACATCCAGAAAAGGCTACACCTACGACTACAGCTATGAGGCTAGTACACTATGCAAATTTTTTAGCAGGATTTGATTACACTATAAAGTTAAGAAAAACTACAGAACATGCAAATGCAGACTACCTGTCAAGATTACCAAATTCTACAGATACAACTAAGTATACACTTACAGATGATGATGTTTTCTATTTAAACCAAATTGCAGAAATGCCTGTAACGCTACAAGAAATTAAAGAAGCTACAAGGAAAGATCCAGACTTACAAAAACTTTATTTAGATATTCAATCGGGACGGGAAGATCCGAAGAGATTACATGAATTTTCATTACAGAATAATTGTATTTTTTATGGAATAAGAATAGTAATTCCAAAGAAACTTCAACACAAAATGTTAGAAGAATTACATACAGCTCATACAGGCATGGCTAAAATGAAAGCATTGGCCAGAAGCTACATTTGGTGGCAAAATATTGATATGGATATTGAGAATATGGTGAAACAATGCAAGAGATGTTGCATGTTGAAGAAGAATCCTACAAAAGTACCTGTACATAGTTGGGAATATCCAAAAGAGCCATGGAGCCGAATTCACATTGATTATGCCGGACCGTTCATGAACCAATATTTTCTTATTGTTGTAGACGCATACACAAAGTGGTTAGAAGTTATACCAACGACATCAATTACTGCAACAGCTACAATTAACATACTCAAGAACTTGTACACTACATTTGGCTTACCAATATCTCAAGTCTCAGACAACGGAAGACAATTCAGGTCAGAAGAAATGCATAAATTTTTAAAAGAAAATGGAATTCAGGCAAAGTTCATAGCACCATATCACCCAGCAACAAATGGACAAGCAGAGAGATATGTACAAACTGTAAAGTATAAATTGAAGGCTATGGCAAATGAAGAAGGGTCTCTACAAGAAAAACTGAATAAATTCCTGATGATGTATAGAAAATCACCTAACAATACTACAAATTTAAGTCCAGCAGAAATGATGTTTAAAAGAATTTATCGTACAAGATTAGATTTGGTGAAAAGAAATACAGAGTTAAGAAGAACTAACAATGAAGAAATAATTATGAATAAAGAGTTTCAAACAGGAGACAAAGTACAAATTAGAATGTATGACAGTCATAAATGGAAGTTTGGGAAGATTATTAAAAGAGAAGGTAAACTACACTATATCGTGGAAGTAGAGGGAAGAATACACCATAGACATGTTGATCAAATAAGGAAAACAGCATGCAGCGGAGAGATCCCAAACACTTACTTGTTTCAACCAAATTGTCTGCAGAGGGAAGCGATACCTACTACACCTAATCAACCTCAGGGAATCTCTAATACAAGTCAGCCTAGCACTGAAACAAGAAGCCCAAATGAAACGAGCAGTACAACGGAAACCTTACCCATACCCATAAGCGAGCAACAGGAATCTCGAACTGTAGAACCTGTTACAGTAGTACCTGCTGAGAGACCTAGTGAAGAGAGCTTACGACGCAGCACAAGGAATAGAAGACCACCTACACGGCTAGACCTGTAACTAAAGAATTAATAACGAGGGAGAGTGTTACACCATTCCTGAACGTACACATTCCTGGACGATATCGAATGTTCCACAACTCTAGGAATTAGGCATAGACAATACTTAGATACTTTTGGTGTGATTTATTGTAATGGCGAATTGTTCATTATCTCTCATACAGTGCAAATAATTGTAGAATATTTAATACACTACATTAACTACATTGTGCGTCTTTATTTAGTAGTCCTCACATATACAACAAACGAATTCGTACGTAAGCATTGAACTTATATTACTACGTCCATAATAATCTCAAGGTGCCTACCTTGAGAGTATTATGGACGTAGCAGGTACGTAAGTGAATTATTCAAACTCACCTTTCTTCTTCTTTTGTTACCTATCGTGAATTCGTGAATAACGATAGATAATGAGGGAGTTTAAAAATTACTGTTGAGGCATCCAAAAACAGCGCAAAATAGTGCTTACTTCTTTATAGGCATTGTCATATTTATCTAATGGCGACAGGTTGTGGCGACGAGGTCCCGTGTTGCGACAGGTAAGAGTACAAAATATCGCCACCCCAATACATCCCAAGGGTGTCGTAAGAGGCGACTAAGGGAACACCTTCGCAAAAAGATCCATTACGTAGAGAAGGAAATCTCAAAATGTAACCCGGTTGTCAGTAAAATGACAATCGTTAAGCCAAGTTGAAGGATTTATGCTTGGCTTGAAAATTTTCAACTGCGGGTCGTGGCGACCTGCGCCTGTCCATTCCAACACGGCAATAGGCTCATCACCTAGTGTGCGTTCGCGCAGCGGAATGTTGTTGAATTTAAAGATTTTAATTATGCAGATATTTAGTGTATGACGTCGTGTAATTGTGTATGGTAAAAGAAAATTTGTGTGTGCAGCCATTGTGGAGAAATTCGCTAAAAACTGATTCCGCTGGGCGAACGTTGTCCTGGCGGCACTTTTTTTAAATCCATGCACTTAGAAGAAAAAAAATGAGTCCAACAATTAGTGTGTATTTGTGTGTAATTGTGTATGTATGAATAAAATTAGTGTATGCATTGACTTCGGAGAAATTCAAGTTTCCGCTACGCGAACGTTTGGCCATTAGCTAGTTTTCATATAAAGCGCTTATATAGAGAGCTGTAGATTTTTACATACGTTGTTTTGAATTTGTTTATATTTGTTTGAAAAACCGATTTAGAAAAAAACCTAGGGCTTAAAAGATAAAAATATAAACGTAAAATACGCTAATTAGATCGTAGTTCGTAAAGTATGCACTTTGGGGTCTAGATTTTCACGTTTATACAAACCTTGTAAGTGCCTGCAACATGTTGCCAAGTATCAATGAAGTTCCGTTAGTAATTAAAGGGTTATAGGACAATTTACCGTGAATAGATCACTGTTTACAAAGCAGTCAAATATCACGACGTTCTAAAGGAATTGCACAGTAAAATGTATTCCAATAATTAGTTTATTAATTCAACTACTCACATGCAAAATTTCATCTCATTAAATTCAGTAATTAAAGAGAAACAATTAAAATACTGACTAAGCATCGAAAGCCTACATAACCCGACCAAGTTCGAATGGCTACAAAAAAGCGGCCGTGCCATATATCTTAGTAACGTTCTTAACCTTCCAGTATAGTATTTATTAGTATGGTACAGTTGCGTACACAAGCGTTAGGAAAAAATAAAACAATTGCATTTCTTGAACGAAAAATATTTTTTTAATAATAACGCCACTATCTACGATAAAAATAAATCTTCTGTTAACAAGTACTTCTCTAATTAAACATCTGTGTACAAAAATATTTATAATTACATATAATAACAAAAATATTTATAATTAAATATAATAATTATGTATTTATTATTTATTTCTCGCCACCTGTAACGTAGAAACCCAAAAATGGCAAAATGTGGGTGACACAGAAATGTCACACCTCTGCCTACCCTTTCTAGGCCAACAGCCGTAAGCATATGAATGAATGAATGAAAATACAGCTCTAAGCGACTAACATGACAATCCTTGGGCGCGCGCCCCAGTAACGGCAGAACTTGGCATACAACTCATGTGCGCGCACAGGCGCGTGTATTTCGAGCGTATCAGGAGCGCAGGTGAGGTGCTTCTCATGACTAGTCCCTTGTTCATAAAAACTTAACGTTAACAAACGCTTGCTAAACATACTGTCATTGGTTAGAGACAGCAATAGACTTAAAATGTGTTTTAACTAAAATAGGTTTAATAAACGATGATGAATATGAGGGTAAGGATATTAAGTATTTTGAGCTTCAATAAAAATTTAAATCACTGATAAAATAACTAGACTATTCAGATGTTCAGATTTGAGAGTCTGCCTAATATACCTAAAAACACTGACCTGTAATAGTATCTGGACTGGTGATCGGTTTCATAAAAGTGTGCCTAATTGAAAATCGCCATTTGGCGCTGACGGCAGCTAGCGAATGTACTTGGAACTAATACTAGTGATGTACAACACCTGTCTTGGTGTCGATAAAAACTTTACCAGATATCGACTACAATGTTAATTTTATTTTTGTACCAATGATGTTTACATAATATGAATGACTACTTTAAAGTACCTAAGTAGGCTAACCATCAGGCTCGCGAATTCAGTTTGGCGAGCTTAATATAAAAAAAAAGTGTTTGCTTAAACAGTGGTCGCAGTTATGTTGCCAAAGTAGTGTTACTATTGTAAATCGGCTGCATGGGTGATGAGCATGGGTCATCATATGTAGATGAATCAGTTTCTGCAGTGACCAACGATGAATCAGTTTCTGAAAAATATTGAGTGTTGGTTATTTATATTCAATTATATTTCTTAAATACCAAAGAAGTATTCACTAACTAATTTACACCTACCAAGAATTTTTTAAAGCAGTCCGTGACCCATGTTTTAATAAACAGTCATCAGTAAAATGTTTTGAACAAAGATAATCTGATGTTTTCGGAGTCCAATTGACAAGCTTCATTTTTTTTAGCCACAGTTTTAAACTGTAATCGGAGGGAAACCTGTAATAAAAGGAACATTTAAATATTATGAACAAGAGTAAATAATTTAATTATTAACAAAAAATAGTCTCACTAAGTGCTATAATTCAATGTTAGTGCTAGAAAGTTATATTTCACACGCTAGTTAGTTACTGTTTCGATTATCTACTACAATTTTCAGTGTTTATTAATAATTTTAATATGTTCATTAAATTATTAAAGAACTTTTACCATGCCTCTTGTTTTTTAAACTACGAATTTTGCATTGGACAGAAAATTATCGATATACATTTTGACATCCCTATTAATCATTATAGGTTATAAAAATATTCGTAAAATCCCCGAAACTCGAAGGGTATTCGCTTATGATAGTAAAAAAAAACCTAAATTATGGTTTTATAATAATTAGATTCTTAGATTTACTTACTTGTGAAAAGAGACGCCACAGCCCTTCTCGTATCTTGTTTTACAATATACACACGATCTCATGCTAAATATCTACTTAATTACACTATGAACTAAATTTATACATCAAAACACTTCAAATTTATACCAATCACAGTAATAACTTAAAAATATTCGAAATTTCACACTTATACTCCTTCTGAAATAAACAAACAACGGCCATTTGCAAACTAATTTAGTTCTCAGTGCACTCAACAGAGGCGCTTTGAATCGGCACAAAAAAGTAGCTGTCATTTTGTATGGAATAGCCAGTCCAGCGATTATTATTACAGGTCAGTGCCTAAAAATCACCATTTATAATGTGCTTATAAACTAAAACATTGGTATAAAAAGGTATTTTCAAGAAAATATTAAATATTCTTTAATTAGCAGCCTATAAATTATATCGAAACAACAATTGTGTTATCACCTGTACCAATTCAAAACCGGTATTAGACTGTAAATTTTAGAATGTTACCTAAATATATTGCGCGGCCGCTTTTTTGTGGCTACTCGAACTTGGTCGGGTTATGTAGGCTTTCGATGCTTTGTCAGTATTTTAATTGTTTCTCTTTAATTACTGAATTTAATGAGATGAAATTTTGCATATGAGTAGTTGAATTAATAAACTAACTATTGAAATAAATTTTACTATGCAATTCACTTAGGACGTCGTGATATTTGACTGCTTTGTAAACAGTGATATATTCAAGGTAAATTGTCCTATAACCCTATAATTACTTACGGAACTTAATTGATACTTGGCAACGTGTTGCAGGCACTTACAAGGTTTGAATAAACGTGAAAATCTAGACCCCAAAGTGCATACTTTACGAACTACGATCTAATAAGCGTATTTTACGTTTATATTTTTATCTTTTAAACCCTACGTTTTTTTCTAAATCGGTTTCTTAAACAAATATAAACAAATTCAAAACAACGTATGTAAAAATCTACAGCTCTCTATATAAGCGCTTTATATGAAAACTAGCTAATGGCCAAACGTTCGCGTAGCGGAAACTTGAATTTCTCCGAAGTCAATGCATACACTAATTTTATTCATACATACACAATTACACACAAATACACACTAATTGTTGCACCCATTTTTTTCCTTCTAAGTGCATGGATTTAAAAAAAGTGCCGCCAGGTCAACGTTCGCCCAGCGGAATCAGTTTTTAGCGAATTTCTCCACAATGGCTGCATACACAAATTTTCTTTTACCATACACAATTACACGACGTCATACACTAAATATCTGCATAATTAAAATCTTTAAATTCAACAACATTCCGCTGCGCGAACGCACACCATCACCTATTACGTGAGGCATAAAACTAAAATGAGAAATGGGGGCGTATACTATGCCTCTGTCTACTCCAACGGGGATAAAGGCGTGATTATATGTATGTATGTAAATAAAGATAGCAGACATATGACACATACATTTTACGTAATCACGCGCACGCGGTTCGCGGCAACACTGATTGAACGCTTGGTTTACCTGCTGGGAGCGTTCCGACTAGTACTGATTTTTAAATGTGTGCGTGACGCGCGGCTCGTTCTGACGCGACGCGTCCGTAGGCACTGCGCACGCACACAAGTATACCGCGCTCGGTACCTTTGATATAATTTTGTTTGAAGATGCCTAACTCTATTAAACTCTGATTATACTGAGGTACGTATTTATTCATTAAGGCTGTAGAACATTTTTACTCCTTAAATGAAGTTTTCTCAAAATACTTTGAACTATGGACCATAAATAAAAAACATAATTTTTAAATAACAGTCTATTTACATTGCTTGTCTTAACATAACAATTATAGTAACAGGTATAAAATATTTAAAGTTGTGTCGCCTAGTACTTAAATCTTAATAATACCTATAGTATTACTAGTTCCAGCCTGATTTAGGCTTAGCATCAGAATAGATAATTCAGAATTACATTTTTTTTTCTCAATAACATGCCAATCTACACTAACTTTGGACATGATTTGCTTCACATTTTGTTTTAAAATGCCTTCATCCAATTCACACTGGATGAGTCAGTCTCGACTCATTCCAATAATGAAAAAATAATATTTCATCCCCACCTCCCATTTTCTAACGGCCTTTGAATACCTCTAAACCCTCTAGCAAGTATAAACTTTTCTGAAGATTCCGACCTGCTTGCTAAAGGCTTCATGATCTTAATATTCTTGTAAAACTTTTCCAAGTCCATCTCTAGAATAGCTACCTCTTTCCCGTCCCAGACCTTGAAAAGTAAACTGCCATTCACCTTACTAACGAGGGCAGCAAACCTTATAGCATTGTAGCAAAGGCCAATTATTCTGTCTTTGTCTAATTCCTTCATTCCTGTGGCACTTGGAGCCATGTCTGAGAGGACAACATCCACTTTTGTACCACCTAGTGAAGAGACTACTTTGTCGTGGGCTTCTGTTGTAGTAAAGTCCATGTTACTCATTATTGTCGCTCCCTGTCAACACAAAACTGATGTTACCATACATTTTTTTTAAAATCTGATGAGAATCATACACTTAAAGGTCATCTCGCAATTTTTTTCTCATCAGAAAACTGTTTTTTTTTTTACCATAGTCATATAAGTCATAATAATTGCTAGCTGTAAGCTGGTGTCTTTAGTTTTAGTCATATTGATGAGGAAATGATACTCCAATGATGTACATAGACATTTATTCTTCTGCTCTTCGTATAATAGATACTGCTCCTATATTTCCACTTAATGGTATGATAAAATAAATAACAATCCAATGATTGTAGATTCGTTACATTTTTATTTTCACAATTTATCTAATACTTGCACAACTATTAATTAATACAAATATTCTACTTTAACTAATTAGCACTTTACTGAACTCGATCAGGAAACAGAATGTGTTCTTTTTCCAGAATATTCACTTTTTATCGCCTCTCACCAACTCCCACTTCATACTGAACATTTATGTCAACTCAACTACCCACTATTTTCGAATAATCATTCTACTATGAGGCGGTGTTGACATCACAAAAATAACTTATTACTACCTAAAACTGAATGGTTTTAGCAAAATCACAACATTAGCCTGCATTTAGACAACTTTCTTGTCAATACCATGCCGTGGCTCTTGCACCACACATTCTTCTTTTCAAGCACAAGATCTTATTCCTACTACAGCAATTGATTCTTTAAAACATGTTCAATATAGCCACAAGCCAGTTGCACAGTGGATGCTGCATGTGGCATAATGGGCCCTTAGTTTACTTACTATAAATGTCACAATGTTTAAAACAATAGGTACCTACTACTAGAAAATTATAACAACTTACCTCTATGGGGAATATCTGTAGCTTATCAATAGATATAACTTTCCCTTTTGGCTTTGTTGTGTCTCCTCCATCAGCATTTGTCTTTTGTACAGCGACTTGAGTCCATGAGCCCGGGGCAGCACCAAGATCAACAACTGTGAGACCGGGTTTTAATATATTCACTTTGTCATTCATTTCTATCAACTTAAAGGCACTACGACATCTGGAAACATTTACATGGTACAGTTATAATATTACTTTTGCTCTGCCAACAACTCATTGCGTTTAAAGAATTTGAACTGCCTTGGATGATTAAGTAGGTAAGTGCTATCTAATACAATTAATCGATATTTACCTGTAATTATTTATTTTTGCCTTTTCAACGTAAGGGTCTGCGTTTTGTCGAATTAACCACTGTTGAGAGCTCTTAAACCTTGTATATTTGGCAAAAAACGACATCTTTGTATAGCTTAGAGACTTTGAAAGTAAATGCCGGGAATTCATTTTAGAAATACTTGACAAATAAATTAAAAATAAATCACTCAAATCATTTTTTTTTTTTTTAATGGCTTCTTGCTTTGCAGTTGGCCACAAACAAGTTAGGGAAACCAATAATCAATATTAATAATCGGAATAATTTGGAAGGAAAAATCATTTATTTACACATTGAAATCGGTGAATGATTCTCTGAATTTCTCTTCTCTGTTCTGTCACAGACATTGTCACCGTTACGTCAAATTTGACAACATTTGACATGATACGTTTTTTATTTTTTTTATTTTTTAAAATATATAATTCTTTATTTACAAGTAACAATAAAATACATTGAACAATTAAATTAAAAATATTTACAGAAAAAGGAGGGGGGGGGGGGAGGCGGAGTCAAAACAATGTGCAAGACTGTCGCAACCCTCGTCTAGGTGTCAAAGAATTCCTCCCCATCGCAATCGACTGGTAATGTTCCCATAAGACTGGCCGCATTGCCACGTTGGATGGCAATGCTTATTCTCTGAGCGAGAAAGAGGCCAGCCTTATGGTCACGAGAAGCATCGACCAAACGCTTTGCTATATCTTTATATAACACACGCGCACTTGGGCCCCACGCGCCCAGTGTCTCGACTCCAAACGGCTCAAATATATAATTTGCAACTAAATTATTATATTTGCGCCGCTTGAGAGTCTCGGCAGATGCAGCAGCAGCACAAGCGCAGCCTGCCGTGTTAGGAAGATGAGAAGGCGCAAGGGTGTCGGCACAAGTTGCGTCCCACACCAAAGGTCTTCCCATCTTCCATGGTACTAATGACATTCCATCCGGTCTCTTGCCATCGTCGCGCGCCAAACCATTTGGTTCAAGAACAGCTGGAACGCCGGCGGTGGCAAGAGCGCGGCGGAGAATGTCATTAAGGTGTGCATGACGTGACATACGACCTGCGCTTCATATATTTTTTTTATTTATATTGTACTGGCTTTAGTTACTTAGACATTATATTATTATGCCAAATCTTGTTACTATAAAATATATTCATTTCACATCAACAGTCTTCTTCCTCTAAGTCCAGTTCCAATCAAAGTCAAGTACAGCCCGAAGTCAAAGTCAGTCTACCTACAGAAAAGCAGTGCATAAATTTTTCAAAGTATCTTTGGATGTTTTGTTAGGAACTACAAAGTCACGATTCACTGCGTTTTATCCACAGACTTACAATAAGTAGCAGACAAACACTGATCTGTAATATTGACAAAGCATTAGAGATTGAAAAGTACGCCAAAACTAACACATATAAAAACCACACACACTAACGCAACTACAGGGAAGGAGTTAGCCGCCTAGTTCAATAAGATTTATTTATATGAAATAAGAGTATCTTAAAATACCTCTTTTAAGGTTCTGTAGCCAAATGGCAAAAAACGGAACCCTTATAGATTCGTCATGTCTGTCTGTCTGTCCGTCCGAATGTCACAACCACTTTTCTCCGAAACTATAAGACCTATGCACTTGAAACTTGGTAAGTAGATGTATTCTGTGAACTGCATTAAGATTTTTAAATATAACTAAAAAAAAGCAGTAAATTTTGGGGGTCCCCATACTCAGAACTGAAACAAAAAGATTTTTTTTCATCAAACCCATACGTGTGGGGTATCCATAGATAGGTCTTAAAAAATGCTATTGAGGCTAAAGCACCTTTAGATAAAAATGATGTTACAAAATATCATTTTTTTCAAAGACGTAATATAATATAGACACGTCATGTACGAACATCACGGCTTTCAAAAACGGCAAATATTTTATTCATTCAAAAAAAGAATTTCTATGAAATTATCTATGATAGCATGTATGGAAATTAAGGCAATTGCCTGACTTTTTTGTTACCATTTTTCAGTGTTGATAACGTATCTATAGTTTTCATATATCATTGATTTTTTTCTAAAGGTGCTCCCTCACCGGGAGCATTCGCGCGTAATGTAATGTTACGAGTCGAGAATTACAGCCAGTGTGGGAGGTGAACCGAGCATTGCAATGCGCACCTTGTAATGATACAAGACGAGGTTACAGCAGTGAAGCAGGTGATCCGAGCATTGCAATGCGCGCCTTGTAATGATACAATGTGTAACGTTTTGATCCAACTCGTAACATCAATGCGCTTTTTTTGTTGCGGCTGGGCGGCCGCACACTGGTCCGTATTATAAATAGGTGGACATACGATCTAAGATGTCAAACGCTTTTGGGAAATAATAGTAGTACGAGTACGAATTTCAGGTTAATTTTGCAATCCAATATGGCCGCCGCGCCACTATTGTAAAATTTCATGTTGGATATCGTTTATGGGGTTTTTTTGAATGCTGAGTACGAATTTCAGGTTAATTTTGCAATCCAATATGGCCACCGCGCCACCGTTGTAAAATTTCATGTTGCATATCATATAAGGGGTTTTTTGGTATGCTGAGTACGAATTTTGGGTTAATTTTGCAATCCAATATGGCCGCCGCGCCGAATTCACAAAATTTCATGATGGGTATCGTTTAAGGAGGATTTTGGTACGCTGAGTACTAATCTCATGATAATTTTGCAATCCAATATGGCCGCCGCGCCGAAATCACAAAATTTCATGATGGGTATCGTCTAAGGGGTTTTTTGGTATGCTGAGTACGAATCTCATGATAATTTTGCAATCCAATATGGCCGCCGCGCCAATATCACAAAATTTTCGTGATGGGTATCGTTTAAGGGATTTTTTGGTATGCTGAGTACGAATCACATGATAATTTTGCAATCCAATATGGCGGCCGCGCAGAAATCACAAAATTTCATGATGGATATCGTATAATGGGTTTTTTGGTATGCCGAGTACGAACTTTGGGTTAATGTAGCAATCCGAGATGGCAGTCGCGCCAGCGTTGCAAAATTTCATGTTGCATATCGTAGAAGGGGTTTTTTGGTATGCTAAATACGAATTTTAGGTCAATTTTGCAATCCAAGATGGCCGCCGAACCACCGTTGTAAAATTTCATTTTGGATATCGTGAAAGGGGTTTTTTGGTATCTCAGCATACTGACAGAAATCTCGCAACAATGGCGCGGTGGCCATATTGGATTGCAAAATTATCATGAGATTCGTACTCAGCGTACCAAAATCCCCCTTAAACGATACCCATCATGATATTTTGTGATTACGGCGCAGCGGCCATATTGGATTGCAGAATTATCATGTGATTCGTACTCAGCATACCAAAAAACCCCTTAAACGATACCCATCATGAAATTTTGTGATTTCGGCGCGGCGGCCATATTGGATTACCAAATTATCATGTGATTCGTACTCAGCATACCAAAAAACCCCTTAGACGATACCCATCATGAAATTTTGTGATTTCGGCGCGGCGGCCATATTGGATTGCAAAATTATCATGTGATTCGTACTCAGCATACCAAAAAAACCCTTTAACGATACCCATCATGAAATTTTGTGATTTCAGGGCGGCGGCCATATTGGATTGCAAACGTATCATGAGATTCGTACTCAGCGTACCAAAATCCCCCTTAAACGATACCCATCATGAAATTTTGTGATTTCGGCGCGGCGGCCAAATTGGATTGCAAAATTATCATGTGATTCGTACTCAGCGTACCAAAATCCCCCTTAAACGATACCCATCATGAAATTTTGTGATTTCGACGCGGCGGCTATATTGGATTGCAAAATTATCTCTTAGTCTTTCTGTTCCCGGTTTCCATTTCGGAGTTTCCAGTTCTATGATCCGATTCAAAATCGCAATAAAAACCATTTCTGCTAATTAAAAAAGTTAAAATATTATAAAATATATAATTGTATAAAAAAGTTTTGCACCAATTTTTTTAAAACCTTCTCCTGACAGAAACAAACACAACAAAAAAGAATTAGCGAAATCGGTCCAGCATTTCACGCGTGATGCCGTGACCACGGAAATCGGGCTTCGTTTTTATAATATTTTATTATAAAGTGAAAAAAGACAACTTGGCCCCGACGGGACTAATTTTTATATATTGTATACTCAATACCATCGAAGATTACAGGCATTATATTAAAATGCAATTCTGAACTAATTAAATGCTGATTCACAGTTTTCCACCCTTATTTTTATGTTAGCATTAAATTTAATCTTGAAAAGAAGTGCCTGAGTTTGGCCCCTACATTAATGAGAGGTATCTAATACGTCAAACTGCAGCATCGGCAGCTTAAACCTTTCAAAAACCAGGCGGACGTCATTTTTTTTAAAATGTCATGTATAGTGTTGCTATACGTGTAGAAACGAGATAGCAGCATTCACTAACCCCTTAGAGCGAGCGGAATGGAAAGACCAACGCACACAAACATAATTAATGTTTCGTCTGCTACTTATTGTACGTCTGTGGTTTTATCACTTTCCAACACTAAAGCACGTTGCCGAACTTTTCTGTTCAAAAATCCACCATTTATGCACACAAAAGCACTAAGTATGAACTGACTGTCTGAAGCGAAGACGTAATCGTCTATTTACTCCGTCCCACACACAAGTTTCTCTCCACCGCTGACGCCTCCCCCCGTCGCCCACAGACCAAGAGAAGGTCACGCATGAATTTGCTGAGATATAATTTACTACTCAAAGCACAGGCCTCGTCCTCTAAGTCCATCCCTATATATGGTTAGTCTTGCTTGCCCTAGTAAAGTGCTATAAACTTTATTGCAGCTATCTATTAGACCATATTAGGTAGCGAAAATGGTCTGCCTATTGGCTATTTACTCCCTAATAACGTAATGTTTTTAAACCACGGATCCGTATTATTAATAATACAGATCAGTGTTTTAAACTCTTTGTTTATTACTTAACGTAGTCAGAAGGTACGTTAAATGACGTCTTTAACATTGTAAATTTTATTGACAAATACATAGAAAATATCTAAATAGTAGCAAAAGCTAAGAGAAGTGAAAATAGAAATCGAAAAAAAACTATCTACCTAGAGAAAACCTACCTAATTGTGTTTATAATGGACGAAGTATTTATAACTCTGCAAAAGAATCATCAAAATAATATTGAATACCTTGTATTCTGGTTCCAAAATGCTCATTTAGTAGAAAGGAACGAGCGTGGTGAAAAGCATGTACGCAACCTTCTAGATAATCCTGATCAAAACGAATTAGTGGAATTAGATAGATTTAAAGAAGCCGTTAAAAAATTCGCCAAAGAACAAAAACGATCTTGTGATGAGATCACTAATATATTGGCTAAGGAAGGTATAAATTTTCTAAAGGCCATTCGCAACGGTTTACATAGGTTTCAAGAGTCACTCGTTAGTCAAGGTAAAGTTACACTGATTTCATTAGCAGAGTTCTTGTCTGTGTGCGCTCTAATTCGTGCAAAGAAAAGTGGTCACACAACTAGATAATGCCTTACTCCACGCGTTAAATTTCTGTTCCAGTTCCAGCATTTCACAGGAACAGAAACAAACAGCTAATGTCTTTTCCCAGGCTAATCTATCCTTGTATCAAATTTCAACAAAATCCATTTAGTCGTTAGAGCGTGAAAGAATAACAAACATACATTCAAACTATTGCTCATGATTATACACTAACAGTAAGATTATTTGTTGATTTAATAGCAATTTTATTAAACACTACCTATGTTTGACAGATTGTTTTGCAATTGCAAGTAACTTTACATTTCGGCAGGACTGCATTGTACTGCAGGCAAAAGACAAATAGTCGGTTTACGTAAATTCTACGTGTTATCGTCATAAGAAAACATAAACAAAATCGGTCGATGGAGTGGCAGACAAATAGATGCGTCGCAACTTCGCAAGTCCTCTCTATCGCTTGTTCCTTGCAGGCTAGGCTCAGGCGCGGAACGAACGTGACACTTTTTCGTGCGTGCAGCCGGCGTTTATCGATTTATCAAAAACTAAAAGTGAAAAATGATATTTTCGTGAAAAATATCAATTCCGTTTCAAGAAAATTTCGCCAAGTTTAAGTCAATGACTCTTAGATCATTTGCTAAAATTGTCAACTCAACACTCAACGGGTTTGCAGCAAAACTTAAAAATACGCGTACGTCATTCCTGTTGTATTATTTTTCAAAACCAGATTTTCGAGTTTTGTGTAAAAGTCGTCGCCCCGTGTGGTAACGGGAAAGTGTACAAAATGCCACAGGTGTCGTAACAGGTGACTAAAGGAAACACTTTCGCAAAACTATCCATTGCGTAGAGAAGCAAAACTCGAAATGAAACCTGGTTGTCAGTCGGTTTGAAAAGTTTAAACTGCACCTAATACGTGGGACATAAAACCATTGTTGTTGAAATGTGGGCGTATACTATGCCCCTGCCTACCCCTTCGGGGATAAAGGCGTGACTATATGTAAGTATGTGTAAAAATTGTGAATTCTTCAATCATTTCGTTCCACAACGTGCACAAGTGTTGGAAAAAATATAACCTTTACCTACTGGGGCAGGGCAACTGACTATGAGACTTGGCTTCTATTATTGATGGATAATGATTGATTCTATAACAAATTGTTTGGCTACGTTCACACGGCGCACGTTTCTCTCGTGCAAGATTTTCTCGTCCATACTTATACTTATACTTATAATATTATAAAGCTGAAGAGTTTGTTTGTTTGTTTGAACGCTAGGATCTCAGGAACTACTGGTTGGATTTCAAAAATTCTTCTACAAAATGATAGTCAATTTATCGAGGATGGCTATAGGCTATATAACATCACGCTTAGACGAATAGGAGCGGAGCAGCAATCAATAGGTAATGTTTTGAAAACGGGGAATATTTTTTACCGTCTGAGAGCTTCCGAGGCGTACGCTGCGTAAATGGTTACAGTTAGGTAAAAATTGTGTATTACAATATTGTTTCTCTTAAAAAGTTCTAAAAAAGAGTCTGCGGCAGCATATGTCTATCTTTTAAGGTTCGCTCACAATAACCTAATTTGTCAGTTTCATAAGGTTCGCTCACAATATTATAAAACTAAAGAGTTTGTTTGTCCTAGGATCTCAAAAACTACTGCTTGTATTTCAAAAATTATTTTACAGTTTAATAGTCCGTTTATTGAGGCTGGCTAATGGCGCGATATAACATCACGCTAAGGCGAATAGGAGCGGAGCAGCCATGAATAATGTTTCCAGGAACGGGGATTATTTTTTTCTTTTGAGAGCTTCCATTGCGGACGCTGCATAAATAGTTAAAGTTACGTAAAAAATGTGTATTACAAAATTTTTCCTCTTAAAAAGTCATTAAAAAAAGTCCTTCACGGCATAATTATGCCTTTCTTATAAGGTTCTCTTACAATAACCCTCTTATTAAGTTTTAAACAATGAGCGACGCGACGGGAGTAAACTTGGTTTGCAGTGGCAGCCAGTCAACTGAACGATAAAAACCGGCCAAGTGCGACTCGGACTCGCACACGATGAGTTCCATACCGAAAAACGGATGGGTGGAAGTAAAAGCGAAGGGAAACATTATATCACTTTAACACTCTTTCCTTCTCACTCTTATGTGACGCAAACGAAGTTATGCGGTTCAGCTTTAATGAATACAAGCGACGCGACGTGACGGGAATAAGCGCGATGGGGATAAATGCAATGGGAAACATTATAATACTCGAAATATTCATACCATACCTCTCTCTTTCTCACTCTCATGTGACGCAAACGAAGTTGCGCGGGTCAGCTAGTACACGATAAAATCGTAGTAAAAACGTGCGCCGTGTGAACGTAGCCTTTTTGTTCTAGCCTGATAATCTAAAAAAAATGTAATAAATGACACATGACAGAAGGACTGCCTGTCTGACTTGACAGCCTGACAGCAGTGATAGGTGACATGACAGACAGATTAGCGAACGCGAATAGCGCCGATATTTGTTTATTTACAAAATAATAGGTAATCCGTTTTCAGTTGAAATTACATCGTATTTTATGTCCTGTATATTCGAACTTAGTAATTTTTAAAAGCTTATATATTTTTAGGCCACCTTGAGGATGATAAGGTGACGTAAATATGACTTTATTATTCCTTATCGGACCTAACATAATACGACCAATCGCTAGATTTTACACCCAAAATAGATTATATTATATATCGAGTACCTGTTACTCTAGCACTATGAAGTATTTAAACGTCGCGGAAAAGAATGATGCGGCGAAAAACATTGCTCAACATTTATCTCGAGGGACCTCAAGAAGAGTAAGTTTGACATTCTCAAAGTGCCATAACATTTATGTCCTATGCTAGGAGATTGTTAAATTATATACTTGATTGCTTTTGTAGCGTGAGGGACTCTCCCAGTACAACAAAATATATGAATTTGAAACTGAGGTGATGGGTCAACAAAGTCAAATGGTAATGACCTCTGTTTCTGGCCATCTGTTGGCGTTAGAGTTTGTTGGGGCATACAAAGGCTGGCAGTCCTGCAGCCCTATGGCGCTCTTTGACGCTCCAGTCTTCAAATACTGCCCTGAAAACTATGAAAAAATTAAGGTGAGAAGAATAAACAGTTGCAAATAACCAAATTTATTATTACATTGCTGTTCTCTTACAATGATGTCACTTGTGGCTTAGGGTTATGAGTTATAAAGAGTCAGAGGTTGCCCAAAAAATTAATGCAGCTACACTACTACGAAATGTATGTGAGGTATGTGCACAATCTAGCGATAAGTGAGACCGAACAGTAGTGTAGTAGTAGTAGTAGTGAGTCAGGAAAATAAGTTTAATTGGAATCACAGTCTATAGGCAACAATGTTTTACATGAAACAAAAACCAAAGTTAATTCTGTTTCAATTTGTTGCAAGGCGAAAACTTACTGGTCAGGAAAAAAAATCCATTATGTCAAATATGTTAACGTACAATGAGGCAATGTAAGTCTGGGGTATTACTGTACACTGATATTTTATATTGAGAATATATTTTATGGTCTCCCATAAGAAACAATAACAAGATTCAATGTTTATATATAATTGAGATGCCTTAATATATTAAACTTAAACTGACTTTATTAACCACAGTCTCATCTACGTAAACTGTTTTAGAAAACATTAGAAAGAGAAGTAAGGGGCTGCCAAGGACTGATAATTTGGACAGATTGTGATAGAGAAGGAGAGAATATAGGCTTTGAAATTATTGAAGTATGTACTGCAGTTAAAACTAGCCTGAGGATATTCCGTGCTAAGTTTTCCGAGATTACTGCAGTGTCGGTGCGAAGAGCTTTACAGAATTTAGAGCAACCCAATAAGAACATCAGTGATGCTGTTGATGTGAGACAGGAACTCGATTTGCGAATAGGTAATTACATCACATTGTTATTTTTATTATTTTGTAATTAAATTTTTGTAAAGGCTTTGGTGTCCATTATGCTAGCTACCCAAAAGCTATATCGAGTTGGTTACTTTGCCATTAAACTCTGTGTAAATACTGCCTAATTAGTGTAAAAATAAAAAAAACTCTTCCTCCTTAGTTTAGGAAATAAACACCATTTTCACTGTGTACGCTAACGTCACGATCAAGCTAGCGTACACATGGCGGTACTCGAAAACAGCTAATTGTAAAGCAACAGAGTTTACACACAAAAACTCTGCGTTAATACTTCTCCCGCTACGCAAAATTTCATAATGATTGCTCTTGTAAGAACAGAGATATTGAACAAGACTTTTCAATGACATTCGGAGCGGGCGTTATGGCAGCATACACATAATAGTTCTTATAGAATGGGAACTTTTCTTTTAATAAATGCTATATGTATAAATAGTCCGTGAAATTCTGCCTCTATTAGTGTAAATACTTCAGGCGAATTCGCAGTGGAATAATTAAAAAATCCATGTTAATTACTGTTCATAGAAGAGGTACAGATATGCTCAAAAGTGCTTTTACAAGTTTTTTTTCAAAATACAATTAAAACTGAAACGTGATGAAATATTGAACAGTAGTCAGTATCACTCAAATTCACATACTAGTAGGCATTCGTTTCCAAATACTACTTATTTACTCATCCTTTTCCATCCTTTCTTTCCACTCTGTCATACAAGCCTTGACAAATACACATAATGCCTTGCAGTCCCCAGACAGTGGTCGACTCAGAATAATGTTTAACCCCCCTCCCCTCTTACAAAAGCTGTATACTCATCAGGTGTCTTTCTCTCAGAACATGATACCCCACTTTCCTATCATATTATGGTAATACTTATTTAATGGAAAATGCCTGGCTCGCATCTGAAGCATCATGACCACAGTTTCCTTTAACAGGTTAGCTCACATTGTTATGCTCTGATTTTTATGCAATTATTGCAACTTGCAACAGAATGGCATGTTACTCTTCGCCCCAATCCATTTCAGTTCATATGTATTTCAGGTGCAGCATTTACAAGGTTCCAAACATTAAGACTTCAGAAGGTGTTTCCCAGTAAGTTAGCACAAAGCCTAGTGAGCTATGGCTCCTGTCAGTTCCCCACTTTGGGCTTTGTGGTGGAGAGGTACAGAGCTGTGGAGAATTTTGTTTCTGAACCATTTTGGAAAATTAGAGGTGACTTTTATTAATTATCTAAATATATATAACTCAAAGGTGACTGACTGACTGACATAGTGATCTATCAACGCACAGCCCAAACCACTGGATGGATCGCGCTGAAATTTAGCATGCATGTAGATGTTATGACGTAGGCATCCGCTAAGAAAGGATTCTGATAAATTATACCCCCAAGGGATAAAATACGGGAAGCGGGAACGGGAACAAATTTTACGCGAGCGAAGCTGCGGGCATCAGCCAGTTATTACTTAAAGCTTTTACAGGTGTGAATATTTTGATGCGTTATGACTTCTCGGGTTTCTTTACAATGGTCATGGTCACGAGTAGACTCTCGTCTCTTCAGTGTGAGAGCACAGCAACTGCAATATACCTAACTGAATAGAAGTAGAGTGAGAAAAAATATGAACACTTGGATGCTAGAGAAAGTTGTGTAATTCCATGTTTAATGCTCCTATACATCACAAGAACAGACTGACGTAGAGTCTGAGTAATCCCATAAATACAAAAGGACTAAAAAGATCTCGCATCTGGGATAACATCTAAGCAACAAAGAACATGAGTAATCTTCTCGATATCCTTCGGCCCGGCTATAGGGCGAGGAGAAACACCGCGGGGTTTAGTGGATAGGACGGTTCTTTTCCGGGGTCGGGAGTCCCACACACCGTCTCAGCTGACCCTGCGGCTGAGATAACGGTGCGTAACTGCATTCCCTGCGTCAAAAAAATACATCTCAGCAACATTGCAGGACGCATACCAATTAGACGCCATAGCCTACTTTTAATATAACTTATTGTCTAACTGAGACTCATCGTATGTTGAAAATAAAATCACAAAAAATAAATGTTCCGATTATTTTTGCAGTAAACCACACCATGAACAATTTAAGTGTAGACTTTGCTTGGGAAAGGATAAGGCTGTTCGACCGCGATGCGTGTCAAGTCTTTCACGACATTTGCTTAGAGAGTCCGCAGGCGAAAGTGTGCGATGTGAAAACCAAACCCAAGTCTAAATGGCGACCTTTACCGTTGGATACAGTGGTAAGTAGTAAATAACCTGACTTCCTACATCAAAATTGTTGAACCTTTAGTATGTTTTCAACAACATTTACACAGCCAAGGCCTTGAAAATGCGCCTGTCCATGAAAACACGGCAATAGGCTCACTACATGTACACCTCTGTCTCCCACCCAAGAGCTGTACTGCAACCTCCTTGATATTACCATAAATTATGAGACATTCTTCTCACAGAAAATGGTGCTACGGTTGGCATATTAAATCATTCTCAACTTTTTAGGAACTAGAAAAACTTGCATCAAGAAAGTTGAAAATTAACGCCAAGGAAACAATGCGATTGGTTGAAAAGCTGTACACCCAAGGTTTTATAAGTTACCCTCGTACTGAAACCAATGAGTTTCCCAAAGAAATGAACCTACCCCAACTGGTAGGGTTCCAGACGGGTGACCCCAATTGGGGTGCGTTTGCGCAGAATATTCTGGACACTGGTGGTCCCACACCGCGGCAGGGGAACAAGAGTGATAAAGCTCACCCTCCTATACACCCTACAAAATATACTAACAGTAAGTATTCATGATTGCTTCAGCAGTTTATTCACAATGTAAAATGATCCCTTACAAAGTCAACGTCTTAATATGAACCTTACTATAAATGAACATTGCTACGACCTGCGCAACATAGCCAGAAGCAATCGAACTACATACTTTGTTACTCGGGATCCTGTATCGCGCTATTGTATTAATTGTCGCTCTGAAAGACGAAAGGGGTTGGGAAAGTACAGAGTGAGATATTCCCTTCGACAATGACGACGATCATGTTTGACAGAAATCTTAATTGTTGACGTTCTTTTATTAACCGACTTCAACAATGGAGGAGGTTCTCAATTCGTTTGTATGTTTTTTTTTATGTATATTCACCGATATTTCCGTCAATTATAGACGGATTTCAATTTTTTTATTTTCTTGAATAGGTTTTTCTTATCGCCAACTTCAATAAGATGTTGAATAAAATCTGATAAATCAAAATACATATTACTTTGCGAAAAGTAAATTTAGTTATTTATTTATTTTTCAGAATTTGTTTGAAGTCGGTTTTATACATACATACATACATATACTCACGCCTTTTTCCCTCCGAGGTAGGCAGAGACAACAGCCTGCCTGCCTGTCGGTTTTATTATATTTTTTTTTTTAAAGTACTTTTTTGGAACCACAATCTGACTGCCAAACTCCAGTATTTGCTATTATGTTGCGCCAAAATTACGTTGTTCGGCAACCAGGTAAAGTCGACGTGGACCCTAAAGATCTTCATTAGGTCAAACGTGCCCAATTTAATCTAATTTACTAAAAAACATTAACTTTTTTATTTCGATCTCCAAAATAGGTTATCTATCGTCAACTGCTTCATTGCATGTTGGATCATTAATGAATTGTAGCTTTATAAATATTTTTTCAGATCTCTCAGGAAATGAACAACGTTTATACGAGTTTATAGTGCGTTCCTTCCTCGCTTGCTGTTCCAAAGACGCTCAGGGCCAAGAAACAGTAGTGTCTATCGATATTAACAGTGAGAAATTCTCTGCAAGTGGACTCATGATCACAGCCCGCAACTATTTGGAAGTATACCCTTATGACAAGTGGTCTTCAAAGGAAATTCATGTTTATCAAGTTAGTATTAAGTCTTTATTTTCCTTGACACATTAGTAATACCTACTTATTATGTAGTAGTAAAAAGCAGTTAAAGTAAGTTTTACATAATCACGGGTCTAAAAGAAATATCGACGGAGTGACACACTGTTATGTGAGGAGGATGGAACTGTGACACATTTTAAAATAACCTTGAAACATATAACATATCAACTTCTTTTATTTAATTGGCCACCGTTTTCATGTTTCACAAATAAGTTGTGCTTACTTGGTAAGTTGTGATAAGCTTAAACTTATCAGTAATAGGATACCTTTTTTACCCTTTGTGTACGAAATCCTAAAAACTGTCCTCCGTCGTCTTCACGTTTAGATACAGCTGCAGTTTAATGAGAGACAAGGAAAGACGAAAAAAAAAACTGATATCTTAGGCGAAGATGGCTAAAAAATGAATTTTCTTCATTTCAGAATGGACAAACATTCAATCCAACAAACATAGATATGTTAGATGGTAACACGTCGCCTCCGAACCTGTTGACTGAAGCTGATCTTATCGCTCTCATGGAGAAGCATGGAATTGGTAATACTTTCACTAATTTTTTTTACTTTTTCTCATTAATTCTCTGGTCATTTTTAATCGAAAATGGCGAAAATTATGAATCTTCGCCATTTTCGACAATGTTGCAATTTAGTAAAGCGGTGGAGACTTTATTGCAGTAATCTATGGAGTTTGCAGTCAGCAAAAAAAGTTGTGTTATATAATAGTATTAAGGGCCCCATATACGATACGATTCATCGTTACGATCTGTCGCTTCGTACCGATCGAAACGACGGATCTGTAATGTATGTTACAATCGTTAACGATTTACTTGATCGCAGACGTCAATCATGAATATCGTAACTATGAATCGATGCGATCGAATGTATTGGCTCTTGCTATCAACTATTCGATTTTGTCTCAGTCGCTTATTAGAAATTTCTTAACCCACACTTTTCTAGGTTTTCTTGTTTTCTTCTGTTAAATAATCAAAGTTACCGCCACAGACGAGAAGAGTAGTTCATTTTACAGGGCACGTATTGAATTTTTGAGTACCTATATCTTTATCGTTCCATTTCAAATGAACAAATGATCGATCGTAACGACCAATCGCTCCGTGTATGAGCGGCAACACTACAGACCAGACGTTTCAATTGGTCTAAAGAGGTGGATCGTAACGATGAAACGTACCGTTTATGGGGCCCTTTACATACAGATAGGCTACTCCCTCCCCCGCCAGTCCCGCCACAGCTGTCATTAAGTTGGCGGGTATTTTGAGGGAACATTTGCTTAACGTTATTGGTGACACACACATTCAAGCTCTGTACGAACATAGCGTGTTTTTAGTGTAGATGACAGAATTGAAAACGAATCATTTTTATATAGGGCCGTGGTTATATCACTACTCAACACTTGTGTACCTTGCTTGTGAGATAATGTTTTAACTCGAAGTCAATAGCCGGATCCACACCAGACGATCCAACGCGCTCCGATCGCGCGCGGCAGGAGCGTTTGATGTGGACTTGCTTCGCGCAATCCTAGCTACGCGGCAGATGCGCGCGCTCCTTACCGCGAGCGATCCGTCCGTTGTCGGTTTTTGTTATAAGCCCCGCAAGTTGGTAATGCGCTGGAACCTTGTCATAATGACAGCTAAGTGACGTCATTGTGACGTAGCGCGAGCGCGCGCTGGCCTCGCGAAGCTGCGTACGGTATTCTTTTTAGTACTGACTGCTCAACGGACATACGTCACCAATTGGTCACCAAGATGGCCGCCAAGCGCAATATCAACGTGCGGGGCTTATACTAGCACACAGGTGCCTCGGTTTTTAGGCGCGCTCGGTAGAGACGATGGTGTGTGGAGCGCGCGATCATAGCGTACGAAAGTTCAACTGTGCTATACTTAGGCGGATCAGTATGGATCGTTTGGAGCGTGTCAGTGCGACGCGGCGGGATTGCAAGAAAAGTTAAGTTCGTCAGACTACACGATCCATGATCCATGCCTCGTGCTCCCGGATCGTAGACCGCAGGAATTGGCAATCCATTTTGGATCGTCTGGTGGGGATCCGCCTAATTGGGTATACTAACGAAGATTACAATATCAATGTTCGATATATTAAACGTTCGATATTTTGAACGTTCGAGTATTTGGATGTTCGATTATTTGGCATTCGATTTGGCGTAGTATACCCCGCCTAATTACATGCTTGAATTTCAGGAACGGACGCAACACACGCGGAACACATAGAAACTATAAAAAACCGCTCATACGTTGCTTTAGCCGACGCCATACACTTTGTCCCGGGACTTTTGGGGATGGGACTGGTAGAGGGCTATGATGCAATGGGCCTTACGATTTCTAAACCACATTTGAGGGCGCAGTTGGAGGCAGATTTGAAGGCGATAAGTGAAGGCAGGAGACAACCGCAGCAGGTTTTGGCTGAGCAGGTGATGATATTAATCAGTTAAAGCTTATATTTATATCTACTCGATACACAATCGTCAAAGCTAACCGCTATCACAGTTTTTTGAATGACGTATTAATTTACCTTTTTCTCATAAGTTTCTCATTTATATTTTGCATTTACATACCAAGTATTTTTGAAGATCACTGTCATCACGGTAATACAATATACAGTACTTTGACTCGACCATATTTGAGAATTTAATGTGAATTTTAATATACATATAAACTAAGTAAGTAACTAAGTTTCGATACTTCACTAGATAGCGCGTTACAAAGAAGTGTACGAAACGGTGGCCGTAGAAGCGAACAAGATAGACGCGGCTTTAGCCGAACGTTTCAGTGAACAACCGAACGTGTACGTGCCTAGTACGGAACAGATGGCTATCAACATGCCCGCAGGTAACTATGAATGGTATTTGTAACTATATTAGGGGCGTTTACCGACTTCAGTCGTGATATTACTCGACTTTAAACTAAACCCCGTTACATCGTTTAAGTGTTTTCATACATGCTCTCCGGTAAAGGTGGGGTAGTCTTGTAAGAAAATTAAAATCGATTCCATTTTTTTTATTTGACTTTTCCACAGGGTTTCATTTGTCATGGCCGCGAGATTATTTGTGACTCCTTTGTTAATTTGAAATAAATAAAAAAGTACTTACTTTGGACAAAGTGTGCCCGTCTCGAAGAAGCTCGTTGGTATTGCGCTCGCACACATGCAAACTGCGCTCGATGCGTTTGTTTGAAGATAACTTACTTGTCCTTTTTTAAGTATCATGCTAAAGTTGTCCATAGAAAATCCTCCTAAAGAACCCTATAGTGGTAATTTTTTTTTTCCTGATTTTGGAAATAAAACCACTGTCTTAAATTGTCACATGCGAAGCGCGCGAGCGCTCGGAACGGAAAGTATGAGAATGAAAATCTTGTCTATGTAACAACAATTGTCTTTATTTCCAGCCTTAAAATGTCCAAAATGCGGTGCCGACATGGTGGTACGTCAGAAGAAGAGCAATACTGATGAGTATTACATTAGTTGTATGTCATTTCCAAACTGCAAGAACGCGGTGTGGCTACCCTCTATAGTCAAAAGCATACAAGTGTTATCAGACTCGTGTCCAACCGTGAGTATTATTTAAATACTGTTCCTCTTGTCACTAATTTATGTGCGTGATTTGAAAACGACTCAATATCAGGCCAGACATTTTCAGTAATGACATCGATATTAGTACTGTCATTATTAGCAAGCCCGGGTCGTAAAACGACACGAAGTCGTTCACATTCCTGTATGCTCGTTAGCGGAAAGTGGCAGAAGTCATTGGCCGACGTTTAGCAATTTACACATGAAGAGACAAAAAACTTCATCAGACATGTTACAACAATAATATAGTCTTCATCGTAATTGCGGACGCACGCACTCACGAACGCACCACAGAAATTTATAGCATTCACCAGAAATGCAATGACATTATAGGTAGTGGCATTTTTACCATCCACGAAGACCAATCTTTTCCCATATCGCAATTTTTGTTACAACTAATGCCAAAGCAGTGGGATCCGGACGTCCGGACTAGGAAAATTTTCTAGATAAAGCTTACCTACTGATAAAGCTTATTTTTCAAATTGAAATGTATATATTTCCAGTGTGGCCCAAATTACAAAATGTTAAAATTGGAATGGAGGAACAACTCTTTAAGCCACTTATACCCACCTCCATACACGGCTTGTATAGGTGGATGCGACATGACATTACTAGAACTATTACGAATCAGTTTGTCCAGTGTCAAACCAGTCTCGGAGACAAACAGACAGACACAGGCCCCTAGACCTCAGTCTAATGGTCAAATAAACAGAACAAACTGGGCAAATACCAATTCTAGAGAAAATTCAGTACCAGTAATGCCTCCAAGACAAAATCCGAGAGCAAATTCCACACAGCCAAGGCAATTTGTACCTCCCCCTCCTGCTAATAGGGTGCAAAATTCTACGAACGGTCAGCCCAGAATGCCTGCGCCGCGGAATTCTGGAGCCAGTAGTAGTACAGGGACGGATGATAATAATGTGATTTGTGGTTGTAACCAGCCGGCATTACTTTTGACTGTGAGGAAACAAAATGCTAATCATGGTGAGTTTTAAAATTATTTTATTAATCTTACTAATTCTATTATCCTATCCTTTTTTTTAATGTGAGGGTAATAATCCATCATGGATGCTATGCCGGACTCCTACCGACTAAAAAACCTCATATAACGCCCAACAGCCTATGGTTGGGAGCCCCGGGTAAGCCCTCGCCGGAAGGATGTCCCACGACTATCATCCTATCCTACTAATATTATAAATCTTGAAAGTTTGTGAAAATGTTTGGATGTTTGTTACTCAATCACGATCTACAAGCTGAACGGAATTGGCTGAAATTTGGTACAGAGTTTGCTTATAGTCTGGAATAACACATAGGCTAATTTTGATCCCGGAAAAATGTTCCCACGGGAAGCGGTAACGGGTTCCGAATTTCATGCGGGCTAAGCCGCGAGCATCATCTAGTAGGTACTATTATTAATGTGAAAGTTTGTGAAGATGTTTGGATGTTTGTTACTCAGTCACACTGTAACGGCTAGACGGAAATGACTGAAATATGGTACAGGGATATATTATACTCAGGAATAAGGAAGGAATTACTGAGACTGTTAACTAAATTCAACACGGGCGAATTCGCGATAGTACTACTAGTACTATGATAAATTGGAATGTTTGCATGTATCGTAGTTTGTTACTCAAGCACTTAGCAGTGGGCCGATGGGCTGAAAAGTTGGTTTTGACCTTATTTACGTTACAAACTAAAGTCCGTCAAATAGTTTAAAGTCATTAGAATACCGATCCTTCTTATATGTGGTGTAAATCATTCGCAACTATTACATTTGGGAGTCGCCCCCAATGCTATCTTGGTAGCATAAAAATCCAAATTATTGCCGAAATGATTTTTTTAAATATTTAGCTCGCCAAATTGACGTCGCCACCAAACTGGGGGCCACTTCTGACAGTGGTCCTCAAGTTGGCGGCCCTGTGATGTGCCTCTTCACGCTCCTCTTGAAGAACCCGAGATTGTAAGATGAGGGAAACACGGGTGCGGGCAGGTCGTTCCATGTTTTTATAGTTCGACAGAGAAAAGATCTTTTGAAACGCTCAGTTCTGGCGAAGATTCTCTCCACTGAGTGTGAGTGGCATCTTAGCCCGGCACGTGTTGTTCGGGATCGGAAAGGAGAGGGTGGGATCAGGTTGAAGAGCTCTTCAGAACATTCGCCGTAATATAAAGACGCTATGATTCTTCGCCGCGCCAACGGTTCGAGGCCTCCCGTCATCTCAGGACAACCAATTATTCGGATAGCACGTCTCTGCATAGCGTCAAGCGCGTCTAGTAAATACCTTGCGGAGTCATCCCAAAGGTGAGAACAGTATTCAACGCAGAGACGAATTTGCGTCTTGTACAGTAAACATATCTGATGTGGCGTGAAGTACCGTCTCACCTTATTTAAGACTTCTAGTTTCCGCGAGGCCAGCATGCCAGCATGCCAGCATATGATAACAAAAACGGACTTTTTTGGTTTTGATAGTAACTGAAAAGATACTAAGAATAATAAAAGTAGTAACATAATACGGTCCTGCTTTTAACTAATTATGTAAACAAAATGTATTTATTTTTCAGGCAAGAAATTTTACAAATGTCCAGTTCCAAAGGAAAGCGGTGGATGCGACTTTTTCCTATGGGCACCCGAATCTGTTGATAGTACAGTACACAATCCATACGATACGCCGCCAACTAGCTCTTGGTCTAATTCTGGAGCGAATAGCAATACTAGTAATAGAGGATGGGGTGCCGGCACTTCCAGAGATAGTGGCGGAAATAATGATGAAGATGTCATGTGTAATTGTGGTATAGCTAGTAAAAAGTAAGTTTGCTAATGTTGTTTGTATCTTTGTTCTTTCTCAAGGAATTGAATCCTGGCTAATATTGTAGTAGTAGTAGAAATGTACTTTTTGCAAAAGTTTAGATTATAATTTAACGAACGTATAATTTGGGAAAAAGTTTCAAAATGGCACTAATATTTTGCATGCTGGTTACATAGGAAAGACACAGGACCGCGTATTGTGGCGTGAGCTGGGAGAGGCCTACGTCCAGCTGTGGACTGCTATAGGCTGAGTTGATTGATGCTGGTTACATTGGCCAAATGCTGTCAATAACATTTTCTTCTTCTTTTAATTGAATGACCCTCCGTTTATCAACGATTCCACCAATCTCCAGTAGGAAAAGTCCGTCATTATCATTAGTGTCAACAGCAATCCTGTCAATAAAGTCACACTGCGCCCTCTGGCTAGGTTGACACCGAGTTTTTCCTCAAATTATCATTAGCTTCGTCATAACCTCAGTCGTTAGTAAGCAGGTGCACCATGCGTTAGTTAGGGCTCCATAAATCTCTGTGGGGCCCCTAAAATTCCTACTAATATTATAAATTCGAAAGTAACGTTTTCACGTCTAAACCGCTAAACCGATTTTGATGAAATTTGGTATAGAGATAGTTTATGTCACTGGGAAGGACATAGGCTACTTTTAAGCCGACTACGCAAAAAGAAGGTAGATTTTACGCGATAACGACTTTTACGCGGACGAAGCTGCTAGGATCAGCTTGTTTCTAATAAATTAAGATTCGTTAAAACTATTTTTGTGGTAACCAGGATCTTGTTCCTTTTACAGGATAACTGTACATAAAGAAGGTCCAAACAAAGGGCGTCCATTTTACGGATGTAGCAAGGATATTGGCTCGCGGTGCAATTTCTTCCAGTGGGCTGATAGCGGTACCGTGTCAGGTAGGATCCCGTAGTAACTGAAACTGGTTTATTTTGTATTCTAACCCTTACCATAACTAAAATACATATAGTGACGCCTTTATCCCCGAAGGGGTAGGCAGAAGCATTTTATATGCCCACAAATTCACCTTCTTAGAATTTGTCCTACGTAATAGGTGGTGATTGCCCACTGTTGAAAATTTTCGAGTCGAATAAAGGCCTTCAACTTGGCATAACGACTGCCATTTTTCTGGCAACCGGGACCAATGGCACGTTAAGCCGTTGGTCCCGGTTGCCAGTAAACGCTCGAAAATAAATGTCATAATTTCACGTAATGGTCACCCATCCATGACCGGCCATAGTAAATGTTGCTTAATACAGCGAACCTTTACAGAACACTGAGTCCGCGGGGCCGCGAGCACTTCGTAAAATACTCACCTAAATTTCCCTTCCAGATTGGGGTAGCAGTACCGTAACTACGAGTAACCGCGGTCGCGGTAGGGGGCGGGGGCGGGGAGGAAGCGGGGGAGGGGGAGGGGATGCCCCTAGAGGCGTGAGACACTGCGGTCTTTGTAAACAACCAGGACACACGAGAGCGCGTTGCCCTAATGCCGATAGTTGAGGCGTACTAGACAAATTGTCCCATTTCTATAGTGGGGCAGTATACCATCAGAACTAGTATCGGAGAGTAGGAGAGGGGAGAGGTTGCCCCTAGGGGAGTGAGATATTGCGGTCTTTGTAAACAATTCACGAAAGCGCTACACAATAAGTCTTTATGCGCGGTTGGTCCAGTTTGCGATTTGCCCATTTCATCCTTTGCTAATCGGGCCAATTGCTTATTGGACATAATATTTTACAACTTTTCTATTACGAGTATGTACGAAAATGCTGTACATAACATAATAGAAAAGTTGTCGAATGTAAAATGTATTGTAAGTGATACAGCAGCGAACAGGCGAGAAGCTTTAAAATCTTCAAGCAAATTTCAAAGTGTGATATGTAAAATAATTTATAAGCCCATTATTTTTATATTGTTACTGTTAAGTAAATTTGTTTAAAGCTATTTTGTGTTACTTTTTTACCTCAATCGTTTATGGTGAACATCAAGTTATTGCTATAGAAACTCGAATAAGTGCGATGGAGCTCCACCAATATCTTCAAGGCCAAGGCCAGTTTCACCTGCTGACTGATGGACGAGAGGAAGGAAATATCGAAACAATTCTCTGTACCAATCGGTTGATCCCGTCAGCCACCCACGCAAAATGAGCGAATCCTACATTCAACATTGCGATCAATCCATCAAACCAGTCTGATCGATTGGTTTCTATACTAACATACATACATATTATAGTCACGCCTTGCCTCTGCCTACCCCTTCGGGGATCCGAAGGGGTAGGCAGAGGCATAGTATACGCCCACTTTTCACCTTATAGTTTTGTCACACGTAATAGGTGGTAAGTCTATTGCCGTGTTGGAATGGACAGGCGCAGGTCGCCGCGACCCGCAGTTGAAAGTTTTTAAGCCACCCATAAGGCCTTCAACTTGGCTTAACGATTGTCATTTTGCTGACAACCGGGTTTCATTTCGAGTTTTCCTTCTCTACGCAATGGATCTTTTTACGAAAGTGTTCCCTTAGTCGTCTCTTACGAAACCCTCGGGATGTATTGGGGTGGCGCCATTTTATACTCTTACCCGTCGCAACACGGGACTCCGTCGCCACACGGGGCATACAATCATGTTCACAAAAAAGGGGAAAAACGGGTCCCTATCACTGAAACTCTGCTGTCTATCTGTCTGTCTCCAGGCTGTACTTATCTCAAGAACCGTCGAAGTTTAAACAGATGATTCTACAGAAGATTAGGGGGGAATTTCTTTAGGTTTTTGGTACGGATCCCATCGTGCGTAGCATCTTTTTGCATTTGATTACCAATTACCAAATAGCAATTTTCAGACTTCCCAGTAGTTACCTACCTACTGGGAAGTTAACCAAACACTGGTACTTTGAAGTAAACTGGCAATTGGTTGGATCCTTTAGCCGTGTGGTGGAATGTGCAAGAATCCCAATCATTATCTGACACCAGTCTCCATTGCGAAATATCAACCTTTATACGACCATGATGAACGTACCTACCTAGTTTTATGGTTGGCGAATCATAACTCGTATTCTTAGAATCGTAATTTTATTGATGTAATTAGGTACCTACATGATAAAAAATCATTATTTAATATACAACCGACATATTTTTATACTGTCATCAATACACCTATTGCCATCTCTTTTTACTCTTCTGTTTCAATGAAACTAAGCTCTGCGCTCGTTGTAATTCCGCTTGTTGTTCAGCTTCAACGGTTTTGTCTGTCATCATGTCGAGCAATATTTCGAACTTCAACCGTAACATGTTATTTTCCTCTTCAAGCCTGTCCAGTTCGTTTTTAAGACGGATATTCTCTTTGTGAGTTGTACCCGCTTTACCTGATGCTGCAAAATAAAATATTTGAAAGCTGTTTTATTCAAACTCATTTTGCATCCTTCCACTAGTGGCAGGCAGAGGCATACATACTACTAGCTGATGCCGGCGGCTCCGCCCGCGTGGAATGTTATTCCCGGTCACAGGGGTATGAAAAATAGATGTTGGCCGATTCTCAGACCTACTCAATATGCTCACAAAATTTCATGAGAATCGGTCAAGCCGTTTCGGAGGAGTATGGCAACGAAAACTGTGACACGAGAATTTTGTATATTAGACTAGCTGATGCCCGCGGCTCCGCCCGCGTGGAATGTTATTCCCAGTCACTTAGGGGTATGAAAAATAGATGTTGGCCGATTCTCAGACCTACTCAATATGCTCACAAAATTTCATGAGAATTGGTCAAGCCGTTTCGGAGGAGTATGGCAACGAAAACTGTGACACGAGAATATTATATATATACAGGATGGAATTTAAAGACGGTAGTTGGAGGGAAAGTACCCTTAATATTGATCATGGCAAGTTTTGCTGAAAGGAAACATTCCTTTATTTTCAAAAGTAAGTAAAACTGCATTTAAAGTTTTTTGAAAAATCACCTGTTTGAGCCGGGAATCGAACCTGGGAGATGTGAAAAAAAAAACATAATTTATTTTATGATACAAACCGAAAGAGTCTTTAATAAGGAACAATTTCTTTGAAATAACATAGTATCTTAAATTAAAGGAAGACCAAGTAAAATATGTTTTTATTGTAAAGCTCACTCACTATCTGAAGAAAAAAAAACAGTCTAATTGAGATCCTTCTATTTTTTTTTAAGTTGATTAAAAAATGTTTTAGTTTCTGTGAATGGGAATATTCGTTCTGGTCACTTAATCAACCAACTTCAAAAAAAATGTAGGAGGTTCTCAATTAGACTGGTTTTTTTTTCTCCAGATAGTGAGTAAGCTTTACAATAAAAACATATTTTACTTGATCTTCCTTTAATTTAAGATATAATGTTCTTTAAAAGAAATTTATCTTAATTAACCCTTAAATGCATGATTTTTTATTTAGTTATAAAATAAATATTTCAGTATAGATTTTCAGTCATAAATAAAGGGAAAAATAATAAAAAAATCTTGGTTTGATTAAAAAGTATATTTTTAAAAAAATACAGTTTGTAGACATTTGGCTACATTATGCGTCTAGGGAAAAACAAATAACAATGCGGTAGGTGAGATCAAAATCTAATAACTTATAATCCTAGTGATTATTTATGTATGTAACACAGCAAAAAAATTTCTGTCTTAAGTATGACAAAGGGCCACCTGACACTTGATACATTCTGTGCGTGAAAACCCTTCACATCCTTGTAATTTGCACCTATTTTTTGTATCACACCTTCTCTCATTGTGATCAATCAACCCCGTCAGTTCTATCATCTTTAGATGGAACAGGCTTCATAGGTCCTCAGTGCTTTTTAGCATCAATTTCTGCATTCTCACGCTGGAGACCATGGTGAGGGCCAAGGTCTCCAGCGGGGGAAAGTGGAACGCTGTTGCGTCTTTCTGCAAGCAAGTTACGCTCGAGAAAAAGGCAGCAGGGAGGGAGCGGGAAAGAAATCTCCTTCCCGGGTTCCGCAGTCAGCGACGGGGTCGTCGCCGGTTGCTTTACGCCCAGGACTACCAGCCTCCATGACCGAGGGTCAGAGAAGGGCGAGTTGGCTGCTCGTTGTCCTTACAGAAGCTGACCAATACGGTGGCATGTCTCTTCGCCACTAATATTAGTGGTATAGCACCCAATTATCCCCCTAGACCCTCACAGACGCGGGATAGTACCCGAACCACCTAGGCGAGGCCGCGGTGGTAGTCTGCCGGGAACCCTGGGACATCCTTCCGAGGGCTTGCCACGGACTTAGACTGTTGTAAGGCATTGTATAAAACCATACAATGGTACCAGTCGGTAGGTGTCTTATACATCACCCAAGAATATATAGCCGACATGACATGTCCGTCATGTGATAAAAAAGCCGAAGATAGCATTTTCTACTTTTTATTCAGATCCTATACCTTCCTAAGAAACTGTCAATGAGGTCTACTCCGCCCATATAGGCACTGTAGTCCTTTATGATTTTTGGGCAAATTATGGTTTATTTGAGATGAGGTTTCCGCCACAGGTTCCGCCGTGGATACACCACCTGACAAGTGCTCCTCTTCATAGAATATGGAAAGGTCTTCTTTATTATTCAAGGATTGATCTTCCAGTTCATGCAATAAGTGCCCTACATTTGAATAATAATCGATATTATCATCATCGAAATCTACACCATCTTCGAAGACCTCACCGTCATGTAAAGCAGCAAGAGCTGGCTCGATTTCTTTTTCTGCCAGCGAGCCATACATGTTGAAAAGAAAAGCGAAATAACCAAAATACCAAAACTATACCCAAATAGGCAAAATAAAGCAAACGCATGGTGTAGACATTTGGCAACATACATAAAAATCAAGCTACAGACACATTCAAGATAAATTGCCAAAAAAACCGTTATATTAGTGGTTTCTTACCTTATGTCTAATGTATTTCTTATTTTTTTAAATCGTTTCAGCAATTACTTCTCAGTAAATTTCAATTCAAAAGTCACTAATTATCACACAATCAACTTTTTCCCCCTTCGCTTTCGTTATGTCAAATTGCGCGGTAATTTTAATTTCTGCCGACTCACTTTCATATTTTTTTGTTTCATTATGTTATTGGCTATGATAAAAACATACATTCAGAAACACTTGTCACATATGTCACTTTTTAGAAGTACGAAAGGAGTTTGTAGACAATTGGCAACCATATGCATTTAAGGGTTAAAGACTGTTTTGGTTGGTATCATAAAACACAGGATGTTTTTTTTTTACATCTAACAGGTTCGATTCCCGGCTCAAGCAGGTGATTTTTCAAAAATGTTTAAATGCAGTTTTACTTACTTTTGAAAATAAAGGAATGTTTCTTTTCAGCAAAACTTGCCATGATCAATATTAAGGGTACTTTCCCTCCAACTACCGTCTTTAAATTCCACCCTGTATATGATAGGCCCTTAACTAGTTTTATTATCCAAATGGACATTTTGATCCCAAGCAACAGAAGTGGATAGTAAGAATTTTAACACGGGCCAAATCCTAAGAATTTATATGTGTTCTTTGCACAGGAGAGAATGCGATAGACTATCAGACATACAGATCACAATCTCTGACGAAGCAATCTTAATTTGCAAGCTGGTTACAAATGAATATATACCTGCCTCAAAATACAACTACAAGCTGTAAAATACTGTCCAGAACAAAATATCTCTATTCTATTGTACCCAAAAATGCTGTGCCCAACGTTGCAGACCGACCACACTGCATTATGTTTAGCAGTGAATACATACCTAGTGAACTTTATCATTGTTTATCCGAATGTAGGAACTTTTGCATAAAAGAAGTACATAGTAAAACAACAACTGTTAGGTACCTGGTATCCACTGCCCGTCTTCATAAACCACTTCGAAGTCTCCTAGTTTCAATTTCAAAGGAGCCACATCTATAGATAGTTCCTTCGATGCATAATCACCACCTAACTCACTTTTAATCACTGATGTGTCATTTTTTCTCACTGGTATCGTTTTTGGTGAAAACTTGTTACTAAATAGAGGCATTTCCTATTATAAAAATAATAATGTAAACAGAGAATGCATAGGCAGTATGTCATGCGGTTGCCTAGCAACAGTTTATCAAACATTAGGACAAAACCGGGCCAATCATACTCGTATCGTTTGATCCATAGAGCAACACGGAAAAGAAGTTGCCTTTCAGCTGTCAGATGATGATTTTTGGGGTTCCGCACCCAAAGGGTAAATACGGGACGCTATTCATGAGACTTCGCCGTCCGCCTGTCTGTCTGCCCGTCATGAGGTTGTATCTGAGGAACCGTGACAGCTAGTTGATGTGTATTTCTGTTGCTGCTATTACACAAAGTACTAAAATCAGATAAATATAATGTTACTTATGGGGAGCTACAATACAAACGTTACCTTTTGCCGTTTTTTGGTACGGAGACCGACGACGTCCACTTGGCCGGTTTTGTTTTTTATTCTACGATGCAGGACGGAGGACTGGTGTACGGGACGTATGCAGTAATTTAAACAATTCTTGTAACACGTAGAAATGTATTGGATTTATGCGTGGCGATACTGGCGATATCAAATTGATGGTAGAGGAAAACCTACATCTTTAAGGCCCGTCCGAGCGCACGAGGCAGTTGCACTTTCGGTGTTTTGAATCGGCGGTTCAGCTGTGTGCGTGTGGCACTCACACATAGACAATTCTCTCAGCGACAGTCGCTCTGTTTGGTCGCAACGCAACATTAGGCAACTCAAAAATTTAAAAAAATAGTAGTATGTTTATTGAGACGAATGAATCGAAAAGATCATGACTACTTTTTATATTATGAAGAACGTTTAGATAAGTTTAAATACAATGGACCGTATTAATATGACACGGACATTTGTTATTCTTTTACAAAGCGCCATCTGATCCCAAAGTGCAGTACTAGTGCTTTTTTTTTTTTTTTTGTTTAACGTGAGGGAAAATCCTCATAGGATGTTATGCCGGACTCTTACCGACTAAAAAACCTCACGCCACGCCTAACAGCCTATGGTTGAGAGCCCCGGGTAAGCCCTCAGGAAGGATGTCCCGTGACTCCCAACAGACCTACGGCCGCCAATGCGGCCTCGCCCACGGGGTGGTTCGGGTGCAATCCCGCGTCTATGGGGGGTTTCGGGTGTGACCCCGCTTCTAAGGGGGGGCGGGCGTGCGTGAGTTGCTCACGTCACGCTGCCGTCATGGGCCTGCTTCTGTAAGGACGGTGAGCGGCCCTCTCACCGTCCTCAGACCCCCGGTCATGGAGGCCGATAGTCCTCGGCGAAGACACGTCGGCGGCGCCCAGGGCGCCGACTGCGGAACTCGGGTGGGAGAGCTCTCTCCCGCACCCGGCCCGCCGCCTCCTTCGCGAGCATGACCTGCTCGCAGAAAGAGGCGGCGCAGTCCCACTTACTCCTGCTGGAGAGCATGGCTCGCACCATGGCCTCGAGCGAGAGAGTGTTCACGCCCAGACCCACTACGAGGACCTGGCGCTGTTGTGCCCACGCCATGCACTCCACCAGAGTGTGGAGCGCCGTGTCATCGCTGCGGTCCTCGCAGTGCTGACACTCGGCCGTGGTTTCCCGGTGTTTTCGCCACAGATACCTACCGAAGCTACCGTGCCCGGCAAGTATCTGTGTCAACCGGTAGGAGAGAGCACCGTGTCTTCTCTCCAGCCACTCGTCCATGACCGGTCTGACGGCCGCGATTGTAGCGAATCCCCCCTTTGGTTGCTCAAGTCGCACCTTCCATGTCTCCATGGTTTCCTGGTGGAGCAGGGTCCGCTGGGCCTCGATTTCTCGAGACGCAGGCCTTTGGCCCCGCTCCAGCGCCTCCTTGCGCCATCTGAACAGTGACGCAAGGGCTCTCGCTTCCAGGTCCCATGGAGGGGTCCCGGCTAGGAGACATGCCGCCTCACCGGAGATCGTGCGGTATCCTCTTATCACCCTGACGGCCATCACTCTCTGCGGGCTGCAGTACTAGTGCTAGGCAGCAGATATTAATAGGTACTTTTATAGGTACATACATACATATGTATGTACATACATATGTATGTACCATACATATATATAGACACGCCTTAACGCTGAAAGGATCGGCAGAGGCACATATACATTTCACCTTGTCTTTAGGGTTCCGTACCCAAAGGGTAAAAAACACGACCCCATCGCTGAGACACGGCTGTCCGTCAACAGGAGTTAAAATTTCACAGATTATGTATTTCTGTTTTAACAACAAATCCAAATTACAGAAAAATAATAAATTTTAAGGCAGGCTCTCATTCAACAAACGTATTTTTTGTTTGTGAACAAATATTTATAGACCACAGATATTTTTTCCCGTGGGCAAACTCAAACTAAAAAAACAATAATATAGCTATTCAGAAATTATTACTTAGTTTCATTTTACTAAAAAAAAAAAATGAAGGTATTTGGCACACGTGTGACGTGTGAGACTTGTACTTGCGAAACGTTATCCCCAACTCTCTTTCTTCTACATATCAATGACATGCTGTCCCTTGGGTGCATTCATTGGTATTCGGATGATAGTACTCTGCATGGGAGCTATTCTGGTGGTCCATCGGAGGGGCTTTGCGACGTGGAGGAGAAGAGATGACAACTCGTGGCGGATCTCGACCGGGACCTGGGTCGAATTGCGAAATGGGATTCAGACAACGTGGTCGAGTTCAATGCCAGAAAAACACAGGCGTGTGCGTTTACAGCTAAAAAGTCCCCATTCCTTTCCATACCCTCTCTTCAGAGCATTACGGTTCCACTAAAGGACAACCTGGAGATCCTCGGTATAGACGTCCGGCGTAAGCTCAATCACAAAAACTACATAGAGAGTTGTATTGGGCTTGCCTCGCGGAAACTCGGAGTCCTAAATAAGATGAAACGGTACCTGCGTCGAGTACTGTTCTCACCTTTGGGATGACTCCACGAGGTACTTACTAGACGCGCTTGACGCTATGCAGAGACGTGCTATCCTAATAATTGGTTGACCTGAGGTGACGGGAGGCCTCGAACCGTTAGCGCAGCGAAGAACCATAGCGTCCTTGGCTGAGAGAGTTGCCACTCATACACAGTGAAGAAAACCTGCCCGCACACGTGTTTCCCTCATCTACAACCCGGGTTCTTTAAAAGGAGCGTGAAGAGGCACATCACAGGGCCGTCAACTTGAGGACCACTGTCAAAAGTGGCCCCCAATCGCTAGATGCGCTACGGCTTACCATCAGGCTGGTGGCGACGTCAATTTGGCGAGCCGAATATAAAAAAAAATCACAAAATGTTGTTTGAGAATGCAGTAGAGCGAGCAGATCATTTGCAGGCTTCCTTGTCAAGCAAATAATCGTCAATTGTATAGTAACCCATGCAGTGTAATTTTGGTACTTTTTATACACTTTTGAACTTAATTAAGTGCATACTTTTTATGTCATGTGGAAGCCTATTGTAAAAACGTATACAGTTACCCAGGAAATAATTGCTGACTTTGTTTATTTAGTCTACATTTAGTTTTGTTACCATTCAGGCTAAGAATATTAGTGTTACACAATGTACTACTTTCAGGATTGTATTGTTGACATCATTATAGACGACCTTATTACTTATATACTATGGATCAGCGAGGCAACTAAAGATCATATTCATAGACTCAAATGTGTATTTTGATAATATTTACATTGCAAAACACCCTTAAAACCTATTTGTGAATTTGTATCTATTATTCGAATATTTTGAAGAATAAAATGTGGCCTTCAGCCACAATACCATCATAATACATACAAACAAATGACAATTTATAATTTTTAGCTATCATGGTTTATGAGATCCAATCAGATGATAGACTGAGTCACAGTTATAGGGTCCCATTTTTTCCCTTTGAGAACGGAACACCAAAAAATACAAATAACTTATCGTGCTACTTGTAGTAAGATATCTTATTTTTGCGGAATCTCGCCCACTTTTCTATTTATAATACTTTTCCTTGCGTCGTCCCATTTTCTGTGAAATGCAATAATTTTTGTTAAATAACACATTTTCAGATAACTCAGACATTCGGTCTAAAAACAGCGATAGTTTATAAAGAACATCTTAAATTGAGTTACAATAATTGCAAGGAAATCAGACATAGAACATGCGATTTATTGTAGTCGTTAACCTATTAATATAAAAAAAAAAATTATGGACCTATTTCTATTCATCTTCCACTACAATTGCGTACATAAGTAAAAAAACTTGAAAATGTGTAAAATGTACTTACCTCTTTTTTGTTTGCACGTCCAAGTGTGCGTACACGCTACTATGCTTTACGTAAATATTTCTATTTTTTGCGACGCAACGAGACGTGTACTCGCTCTGAGCTCTTGCGGATCACCAAGGTTTGTCAGTCGGCAAGCTGCGTGCTCGCAGAAATACACTCGAGAGCAATGAATCCGGGTCACTTAAAGAATCCTAAAAATCTCGGAAACTAAAAATGCTAGGTTAATGCAATAAATTGTATTTAATAGACAATGTAATACTCCTTAAATGAAGGTATTAAAACTTCTTAGTTATTGTAAAGTTATATCATAAAAAAATCAAATTTGAAAAAGGGCCACTTTCGAAGATGGAACTACGAAATTACAGCATTTGGTGTTGCTTTTGTTTGTAATCTGTCATTTATGTGGGTACATAAACCATGCTCTATATTCATTAATCAAGCTGAAATTATGTCGCTTACGCCTGAAGAATGCACCAGAATACTTACAATGCTGGAAACCGGCCGGAGTCAGCGCGATACAGCCAGGACTGTCGGTGTGTCGCTGTCAACAGTACAAAGAGTTCTCCGACGTTACGAAGAAACTGGTTCTAACCTACGCAGACCAGGAACGGGCAGAACCAGGTGTACCACAGCACGAGAAGACCGATACTTGGTGAACACCATGCTTCGAAATCGCTTTCTCACAGGAACTGAACTCACCAATCAGTTTCGACGCCTCGGAGGAAGTAACCCAAGTGCATGGACAGTAAGACGTCGGCTTGCTGAATCTAACTTAAAACCCCTTAGACCTGCAAACGGCCCTAAACTGGAGCGTGGGCATCGTATTTCGAGACTAAGGTATGCCCAGAGCCACGTAAATTGGAGTATTGAAGATTGGTCAAAAGTTATGTTCTCCGACGAATCAAAATTTATGCTCTACAAGCACGATGGAAGACACAGAGTGTATCGAAGACCAGGGGAAAGATTCAAGCAAGCATGCATCGAAGAAAAAGTAGCCTACGGTGGTGGGTCTGTACTTGTGTGGGCCGGAATTTCTTCTGAAAGTCGCACAGAGCTGGTGATCATAGAAAACGGCTCTTTAACTAGCGTAAGATATGTGGAAGAAATCCTCAATGATCACGTTGGTCCATTTATGGTCAATTTAGGTGAGGATGCTATATTTATGCATGACAATGCCCGACCTCATACAGGTAGGATTGTGAATGACTACCTTCAAGAGATGAACATTACTCGTATGGAGTGGCCAGCGCGCAGCCCGGATATCAACCCGATCGAGCATGCTTGGGACGAGCTAGGCAGATGCGTAAAACAACGAAACCCTCCCCCAATCACGCTTCGTGAGCTCAAAATTGCTCTCACAGAGGAATGGGAGAATATTCCCCAAAATCGTATAAGGAACTTGGTGTACAGCATGCCAAACCGCGTAAACGCAGTAATGGAAGCACGAGGAGGCAATACGAAGTATTAAAATTCAAGAAAATCGTAATAAAGTTCAAAAATTTCATGTTTCCTATTTTTGTTTTAAGGAGAGATCAGCAGTTTTTTCTTTATGTAATTTTGTGTTAATAAAATGTATGGTGACTCATATTTTTTTTACTTTCATTTAAGGAGTATTACATTGTCTATTAAATACAATTTATTGCATTAACCTATCATTTTTAGTTTCCGAGATTTTTAACATTCTTTAAGTGACCCGGATTCATTGCTCTCGAGTGTATATGAGAAACTTGGGCAACTCTTTTGTTTTTAGGTATTAATGAATTAAAATTTTAACGTAGGTAAAATATTAGCATTACTAATTGTAGTTTATGAAATGTAGTTTATTGAAAGTAAAGATATACATAGTAAACTACATCCAATTTTGTTAAATCCCTTAAACGGTAGCATAAGATTTTTTAGATATTGGTGATTTTTAAACGTATTTTTCTAAATGCCTATTAATTATATCCTGATTGTGAGTATTAGTAATGATGCATTGGTTCTTGCTGACATACATATTAATTTTGTATGCAAATTGTGCAAATAGAATTGTTTGAATCAACGAAATGGTAACTATCGTTTTGCCATTTTTCGCTCGATGCCGGCTTAACAAAACCGTCCAACCGCAAAGGTCTTAAGTTTAAACCTAATAAGCTCAGATCGGAGACCAGCATGAAGCCGCTCACACTCCTGCATTTCTGCCGTTAGCGGATGTTAGCAATGCTCAGACATGTCGCAATAATAATATATCATCATCGCAAGGGTCCTCCAAGCGGTTTAGGAGTTAAAGTGACCCGACCAAATAGTTCGTACGCGCCACACAAACCTTTCGCATACCGCAGAAATGTAGTAAGGAACTTAACTTTCTGACTGACTAATTATAATGGATGAATGCAAGGTACAGGTTTAAATCATTCTTTACTGATTCTGTAGTGCAGTTCGGATCCTGGGTCGCACCAAATTATGTGTGATCGACAACGTCATTTTTCCAAAGAAAATACATGATTCATTTAGTAATACTGTTTATTCGAGACTTGCAAGAAAAATAAAAACAGGTAAGTAGATAAACAGGTAAAGATAATATCAATAATAAATAAAGTTCCTTATAAAACTATCAAAATATAAATACTCTAGTGTATTGCTTGTTCATGTTGAGAGCAGTGTAAAGTCTGCATTCACGTTCTCAGTCTAATTAACATCACAGCTGGAATTATTAGAATTATAGAGCCGGCCATGTATGTGATTGCTGCGCCGGAACACCAATATGCTGAAATGAAAATATCAAAGTAAGTGAAAGGTTTTCATCCAAAATGTTCACTTTCGAGGCAGGTATTTATTGTGATCAAGCTTGGAGATGGTGACATTGTTTGTCTATGGGTAACGAGGTTGAATATTTTTGGTTGGTTTTAAAACTATAATATCAATTCTGCAATAAAGAAATGAAGTATGATAATAAATGTATACCTTAATATACATATATTTGCGCCTTTTTCGACGAAGGGATAGACAGAGGCATAGTATACGCCCAAATTTAACCTTATAGTTTTATGTCCTACGTAATAGGCGCTGAACCTATTGCCGTGTATTTTTCAGAATAGGAAAGTGTAAAGCCACGTACGTCTCGCAATCCACTCAATAGCATAAATAGCTTAATTAGCCCATATTTCAACAGTACATTTTAGTTTCAACTTGGCTTACGAAAACCATGTTATTTTATCGCGCCGGCACGGCACTGCAGGACGGCCGCAAATCAATCACCCAAGGCACCTATCTCAAGACCGACTGTAGAGTAAAATGCTTAGCGCGGTGATAGTTTACAGTACAGCGTGGTATAACAGAGTGATGCTCTCGTACCCAGCAGTCTGGGTACATACTTGTAACATCAGGAGATCGTACGGTATGAAAGCTAAAACTATAGTTTGACCGCAACCGCTGTACCGCTCCTTGCGTATGATTTTGTACGCAAGGAGCGGTACAGCGGTTGCGGTCAAACTAAGAGATTGACTGCCTCAGTGGCGTAGTCGTAGTGTAACCGCCTGCCGCATGGAGGTCCTAGCTAGCTTCGAATACTGGGTCGGTCCAAATATTTGTGTAACCCACAAAATGTTTCTTTTCGGAGTTTGATGTTTTTTCGATGAAAATTATGTACCTATGTACAGTACGGGGCCATAAAGAATGCACATCGGCAATCATCGCATTTCCGAATGCAAACGAATGCTCATTTCCATGTACGTCAATAATTAGATTAGTCGTTTATCAGAATTTGAATTTAGCACTAAGTACTTTATTGTTGTTTTGTTTTGATTTCACGTGAAATATATAGAGCTGTAAAACACGATGTAACTATTTTTAATTATTGCTATATTCTTGTTAGGAAAAAATAATCTTCAAATAATCTTCATAAATATATATTTTATATAAGATCGACAAAAAGTGTAATATTGTGGTGACAAATTGCTAGGCCATCGGCCACAACACGGTTTAACCCTGTACCCTTAGTCGACTTATGCGACATATTATTTTTCATATTCTAATAGAACACCGCACGGGGAAAAATACGGAATTAGTATAATAAAAACAAAATCATGTATATTCAATTCCTTCCATTTCACTATCTGTGCTCTCATTGAGGTCTGTGTCACTGCCACTATCAGCTGTATTTATTACTAGCCTATCCAATCTATCTATTTTGTCGTCCATAGCGTGTTGAATTCCTCGATATTCATTCTCGCATTTTATCGCATGATCGCAAACCTTTTTCCACTCATCAGCCCCGATCATGTTAATTTTTCAGTTAATAATGTCTTTATTGAACTTAAATTCATATCCACGTTTCTCGCGGCTACATAGCCTTTTAGTTGAGACCTATATTTTCAATTGGTTTAAAATCCGGATGGTACGGTGGCAATCGCAACACAGTGTGCCCATGTTCGGCTAGTATCTTGTTCACGGAAAACTCTGTAAATCTGTCCTTGTGCTGACATATAATATTATAAATAAATAAATAAATATTGTTGGACATTTTCACACAACATCATCTATATATCATCATTATATATTTTTAGAAGCGCTCGTGGCCCCGCGAACTCAGTGTTCTGTAAACGATCACTGCAGTAAGCAACTTTCACTGTGGCCGGTCCATGGATGGGTGACCATCCATGTGATCACTTTGTGACATTTATTTGAGCGTTTCCGTGCTTCGGAAGGCACGTTAAGCCGTTGGTCCCGGTTGCCAGTAAAATGGCAGTCGTTAAGCTAAGTTGAAGGCTTTATTTCAACAGCAGGCAGTCACAACCTGCGCCTGTCCATGTAAACACGGCAATACGGCTCACCACCTATTACGTGGGACAAATTATACAAAGGTGAAATGTGGGCATATGATATGCCTCTGCCTACCCCTTCGGGGATAAAGGCGTGACCATATGTATGTATGTATGTATATATCTGAGGTTTTGTTAATTTATGATCAACTGAAATTTCGTGTCTTTGTAACCAATTGATCATTTCCGGTTTATTGGTGTTTGAGTTGGGGGGTCTTTCAACATATTTATTGTGATAGGGTGCGTTGTCAATAACCAGAACAAAATCATTAGGTATATTTGGAATTAATTGATTAACCAGCCACTTCTCGTAGTTTTTGTTATTCATTTCGTTGTGATAATCACCTTTAGCGTCCGTGGATTTATACGTTAAAAAGGCTTATGGTACAAAGCCTTTTTCGTTACCTGCGTGAACAATTATCAAACGTTGACCTTTTGAAATCGGTTTTTTTACCCCTATTTGCTTATCATCACTCCAAGTTTTTCCTTTAGTGTGGGTTGTATGTATGTAGGACTCATCCATATAGATAATGTTTTTTCCTGCTTCGCGAAATTCGCGTATTTTGTCCAGATATTCAATTCGTTTGAGAGCTACATCGTGCTTTTCCATTAGAACTTTTCTATTGTCTTTTATTTTTGTGAACGCAAATCCCATTTCATAAAGAATTTTTCTAAACGTCTTTTCAGACCCATTATAATTAATAGCCTCAGATAATTTAACTTTTAATGTTTTTATTGTAGGCAGTTGTTTGTAACGCAGATGAAAATCGAACACCATTCTTCTAACAACATCATAATCAAAATCGTCCATATCTAAACGAAATTGTTTTTTTGGTCTCCCATTTTTTCGAGAGCTGGATTTTGTTCCACTGGAATGTGTATTATCAGTGCCAGTGCCGACTTCGTTTAATATATTGTTCAAAGTTCTTTTTGAAATTCCAGTGGCATCTGCAACTCTCTGTTGAACCTTCTTAAAATAATTACTTACATTAACATCCTCATGTTTTTTAAATTGGTTGGCTTCAGATAAAAAATATTTATAAACATTATGGATAATTTCGCGTGACTGGTAGACTAACGGCTTACCTTTTTTCCCTATAGATGCCATAGTAGGTACTAATTTAATTTTATAGGGGTTTTAGCAGCTCTATATATATATTGGCTTAGATAAGCGACTGCACTCTCTCGCATTTGAACCATGACTGACAAAACAAACGTCATGGTGTGTGCGACACAGATATCGCTATACGAAGTCGAAATTAGCCGATTGCCTCTTTCTAAAGCTCGATGTGCATTCTTTTTGGCCCTTTACTGTATTTAGAAATATATAAGTATAATCTATCAGTCGTCTAGATCCCATAGCACAAGCTTATATTAGCTTAATTTGGGCTAGATGATGTTGTGTGGGATTGTCCACAAATATTTATTTATTTACTAGCTAACTATGAAATTTGGTTCCCGTTTCCGCTTCCTATGGGAACATATTCCCGGGATGAAATGTAGCGTATGTTTTATTCCAGACTATAATCTACCCCGGTTACAAATTTCAGCCCGATCCGTTTAACCGTTAGAGCGTAATTGAGTAACGAACATCCAAACATCTTCACAAACTTTCACATTTATAATATTAGTAGGATTGATTGAATAGTGCACTTACCAGCAGAGGCAAGCAGCGGTCCAGCCGCTCTAGCCAAAGCGCCCAGCGAACGAAGAGTGCCGAGCACTGCGCCGCGGGCTTCAGCCGGCGCTTGTCCGCCCGCCATTGATGTCATGCACGATACTGCGAAGGCCGTTGCTAGAAGGAATTATAACTACCGTCAATTTCTCTGCTAATATTCATGAGTAAACCGATATCAAAGATAATATAATAGTATTACATACTGATCGGCAACTCTCTGCCTTCCACCTGAGTAAGCTTCCCCATCCCCCCACCAAAATTAATGTGTCTATTCCCGTGTCAGTACTACCCGTTCGCTCTAACTTTGCAGCTGGCGTAGAGGCGTATACCCGAATTGTTAATTAGACAAAGTAAATTGACAGTAGCTAATGTCACTTCGTCATAGAAAATATGCAACATTGTATGAAGAAGTGACATTAGTTGCTGTCAACTTACTTCGTCTAAATAAAAAATCGACTTTAGCATGGAGCCGAGCGGCAAAGTTAGAGCGAACGAGCAGTACTTGAGAGTTTCACTGCGTTGCATTACGTATTTGTGCTATTGCTTTGGTTTAATTTGTGCTTAGCCGAGGGTAGGTTTGAAAAAAAAGAACCTACATACATGAGATTGCGTTCTGTTCCTTATTATTTTGTTTCCATAGCTAGTGACCCTAGAATACTTACACACACATTGAAGCTTAAATTAAGCATTCACATTACGTCTATATTAGTGTGGGTGAAAACGAACATTTTTGTATGGAGTTTCCACCCTGTGCCGATATCTTAATTTAAAAACCTTTGGATCAACGTCTATTTAGTCTCATTTTTAGGGTTCCATACCCAAAGGGTAAAAACGGGACTTTCGCTGTCCGTTTCTCTGTCTGTCACGACGCTGTATCTAACTAAACGTGATAGCTAGAAAGCTTAAATTATCACAGATAATGTATTTCCCTAGTCGCTATAACAACAATATAAAATCAGAAAATTATAATATTTAAGGGGGGCGGCTCCCATACAACAAACGTGATTATTTGCGTTTTTGGTACCCTACGTGGGCGAGTCCCACTCGCACTTGGCCGGTTTTTTCTTATAATGTTCTGTAACAAAGAAGGAACCTGTGTAGCAAATAACTATAAATTAATGCAATTTTTTTTCGTTTAACCACGTCAAGGCTGAGTTTTTTAGAGTTGTCTGGTTTAGTTAATAGTGAAGTAGTAATGTATTTTTATTTATTTATTTTACTTATTATAATTTTATGCATGCTTTTTATATTCAAATTCATGTTTTTACGAACTTGAGACAAAACAGCAAACTTATTTGAATGAAAGATCTATTAAAATATTGTATCACCTGTTTTACAATTAAAGGTTTGAGTCTGAAAAAAAAATCAATACAAAATTGTGAGCCGTAACTATCCGCGCGCAAACATCGAAATTATGTTTTACTAGCGGACTTCACGCGGTTTCACCCGCGTAGCTCCCGTTCCCGTGGGCATACGGGAATAAAATATAGCCCATGTTACCCGGGGATACTGTAGCTTCCCAACAGTGAAAGAATTATTCAAATCGATCCAGTAGTTTCGGAGCCTATTCGTGCAAACATCCAAACAATCAAATCTTTCCTCTTTATGATATTAGTATAGAAAAATCCCATATTGAAGTTCTGAGTTACGCGACACCCGCCGTCGTTGCTAGAAAAACTCAATTACGAGAATATACCCCTCGGCTATAGACGGTACACATAAAAAAAGGTAGTAAGTAAAAAAGATAAACTTACAAAGCGCAAACAGTATCAATCCCAACCAAAGCCACACGATGGGCGCGAATAGCGGTGGGTTCGGTACGGCGGCGAGGGCTACGCTGAAGAACGACGCTGGAGTCAGGGCGAGGGCCCCTCGGGCGGCAGACACGGCGCCCCGGGAGCCCAAGCGACGGGCCGCCCCACCTTGTAGGACCGCCATTATCACCCCTGCCATAAAGGAACATATTTTTAGTGTTCCGTAGTGATCAAGAATCTGTTTGTCCTATAGAAAAACAACCTCGCGACTGGGAGAAGAGGAACCGACTTCGGGCATAGTCTAGCGACACAGACACTCTTCTGCACCCTAGCCTCCGCCGCGTTACCACTAATCCCGAGCTTAACTTAGCACTGATATTATCTGAGCATAGAATAAAGAGACCCTTAACGCTACAAAGTCCTAATACTACCGAATCTATCACGGCGAGGGTTCTGAAGAGCTCTTCAAGTCAATCCCACCCTCTCATTTTCTGTCCCCAAAAACGCGTGCCTGGCAGATTGTGCCAATGACTCATATAGTGGAGAGCCTTCGCCTAAACTGAGCGATTCAAAAGATCGTTTGTCTGTGCAACCATAGAAACTTAGCACGCTCTGCCAGCACATGTGCCTCTCTTTTTACAACCCCGAGTTCTTGAAGTAAAGCGTAATGGAGGCGGTCAACTTGATGGCCACTGTCACTAAACAAACAAACTGTAAGAAGATGGGCCCCAAATTAATTTTTACCAGTGCCTCAGCAGTACTGAAAAAACGGTAGGCAAGTTATAAAGAATAATGTTATTTATGCTCCTGCGTACAAGTTAAGAAACCGGTTAGGTGATATCTACAATTCCGGCACTCACATACTTAATTTTTGAAAAAATGACTATGTACGTGTCGAATACTTCATTGTTACATACACACACACACAGCAGCAGCCAGATAACAAGAATGCAAATTATTCACCTGTTTAAATATAACTACTTATCACAATGTTAAGTACTCACCCATCACTAAAAACATCTTGCCCTGTTGCATAGCGGTATACTGGAATGTATGATGCGTTAGGAATGTTAGAGTAAACTCAAGACCGGAGTATATAAATAAATAGAGAAAATATATCAGTCCCAGTTTTGAAAGCACAAAGCTCTGATGTTGGGAAAGATTTTTCACAGCGGTGAATTTAAGTAGATGCCAAGGTGATACATAGTCCACTGACTTAGACAAGGTGAACGATAGAGGTGCTCTTTTCTCCTGCAAAATAGATGAAAAAAGTTTTAGGTGCGATATAGAAGATTATTCACTCAGAATTTCATATACAGTGTGTTTTACCTTAGATAGTGTTTCTGGAATACAGCACATCACTAGTAATATGTTAGCTATCGAAAGAGATAGCGCGTAAAAAGCAGGACGTTCGCCCCATGCTCCTCTGTTGATGTCACTGTTTAATGCGAAGTACGCGCCGGCAAGAGGACCCACTATGAATCCAATGGAAAATGCCAAACCTACCAGAGCCTGAAACAACAAATTAATAATCCTTAATTTTTTGCGCAAAGTCATGCATTGTTACAACAAAAATGTTGTATTAGGTATATGAAGCAATGGGCAATAAATACCGTTGCTGACAAAGATATTAATTTAGTGAACAGAGGGGCTAAAAAGGCAACATAGCGCGTTTCTTTCATAATCTGATTCATTAGCAGATTCGTACAACAAATGGTTTAGGGACGGTGGATGGTTTGATAAAATTATTAAATTAATCATCTGCAATTCATTTCATAACCCAATCTTATATGATATTCCGAAACAAATACGGGGACGCATCAGATTATGAAACATACAATGTTGCCCTTTTAGGCCCGCTGAAATAACTTTTAATCTGATTCGCAAAGCAATCGGTAGATCTGAGGAAAGAACTAGGCAAGAAACGCTGCAAATCTTGCTACTATTATTGGATAGAAATATGGGTGTTTGTTACTCTTTCACGTTCTAACGGCCGCAGGGATCTAGCTGAAATTTGGTACAGGGATAGATTATAATCTGGAATAACACAGGCTACCACTTTTTATCCCGGGAATAAGTTTCCATGGGAAGCGGGAACAGGAACTAATTTTACGCGGGTGTAGCTGCGGGCATCAGCTAATACGTTCATACATATAGCTTTAAACTCGCAGAGATATATTAAACGTCAAGATTTCACCATTTATATTTTGTGTCACATAATTAGTGCTGAGCTTATTTTGTTGGTCAAAAGGCAGAGACATGTAGCTATCTGCGGCTGAAAATGTTCATGCCGCCCACAAAGCCTTCAACTTGGCTAGCTAGGCAACCGGTACGGCCGGCTTAACGTGGCATGCTGTTAATACGCCGTTAATAAGTGTTTCGACAAAGGCGTTTTGTAAAATGTTCAAACATTTTACGCAAGAAACGTTTAACATTACTACCTATATCCTGTGCACTCAACGGAAACTTCGACGTAATTGAATAAAGTTGAATGTCGTAATAAATATGTACTAACGTCCAAACAGCAGATAGTAGGTACCTATGCTGTTGTAGTTGTGTAAAAATATTATAAGTAGATTTGGATTACATTCATTAGCGGCATCGATCAATCAATTAATCAAATCAGTCTATCACAGTCCACTGCTAAACGTAGGCCTTTCCACATCTCTTTTTAGGGATTGACTGTATGATATTGCTTCACTAATATCGCCGATTTCTTCGCCAGTGCAAGCATAAGGCCCCTTAGATAATGCTTTAAGAGTAGGTACATATACATTGTATGTGTATAATTTTCAGTTCTGTTATTTCAATATAACACCTATGATATGACTCGCCTTAACCGCTAGCACAAAATAAGTATTAAATTATAGACTTCTTATATGCAGCCAAGTAGGTAGGTTTCTACGACCTTTTTTGGTTAGCCTTTTGTCTAGTTTGTTGTAAATTTAGTTGCAATAGCAGTTGCCGCTAGGATTCAGTTTCAGCATCGGAACACCACATACATGATAGACCGAACGGACAAGTTGGTGAAAAAATTCTTATATATGTAGATAGTTCCTTACCATTCCCCTAGCTCTGGTCTTTTCATTGGTAGCGTCCGTGACGATAGCCATGCTGAGGCTGACGTTTGCTTTGCTCAGTCCACCTATAAAGCGTGCTAGGACAAAGACGCTGAATGTACTGGCGCAACTCCATAGCGCATGGGACAGTGCTATTCCTATCTGCAACAATACAGCAAATAAAATGTTACATCATAAGGTTACGCATTTATTCCCTAAGGGGTAGGCAGAAGCATGCTATACGACCACATTTCACCTTTTTTGTCCCAGTAAAATAAAAATGTATATTTGCAAGAAAACAGTATTTATAGGAAGTACTCATGCTCATCTTTTAGTTTATCTGTATGAGTCCGAACTCGAATTTTATTGCAAGCAGCATTGCTGTCGCGGCGGCAAGGCGACCGACAGTACTGAGACAGTCGCGACGCTGCTGCTGAGTTCGGAATGTATTCTAATACAAATCTATACAGAATGTATGGGGACCAGTGGTGCGGTCGCGGCATTGCAGCGACCGCAGTGCTGCTTGCGGTCGAGTTTGGACTTGGACTGAAGGTTTTGTATACAACTGCGAAATGTACGAAATTCAAACGAACGGGTTCAAATGGTCAGTGTATCAAAGTTCAAAGAAAAAAGGTTTATGGGGAACTGTTAAATAAAAAATCGTTTTCGATAAACTGGACGGAACTTTATTTTTTATGTTGGTGTTCAAAACAGCATAGGTACTACTAAAATACCTACTTACTATGACATAACCTGATAAGATTACACTATGCACGGAATAGACATTAACCTAGGTAATAGACATGAAAATAATAACTAGGCACTTAAGAAACCATCGTCATGGATGGTTTAGCAGGCACTTTATAAAATTAATATTCTACATAATAATTTTGTATTCCATGATATAAATTTACTATTCCGCAAAGGCAATAGTAAATTTATACCATGCAGGCACGCCGCAAAGCATACTAGGTACTATGCTTGTATAATTGCAAATAATGAGGACGCACATTTTCTACTTAAACCTTGATTATTACGAAGGTTAACTATCATTTTCTTTTGTACCTACAAACCTGCCTGGGGTATCCTACCGAGGGCTTACCCGGGGCTCTGTTAGGCAGGATACGTGCGGTTTTTTAGTCGGTAGGAGTCCGGCATAGCATCCATGTAGGCTACTTAATCATTAAGCAGACGAAATAGACGGCAAGATCATTGTAGGTTGGCCGGCTTGTTAATTTCCAGTGGAGACGGCGGCAAATAATGGTGTAGTACTCGTTGTATACATATACATACTGAGAAAATGGTATTTTTGGAGTAAATTGTTTATGGAAGTAATATTGTCGTAAAAATTAGGAACTAAGGAGCCCTTTTTTTTTTTTTTTTTGTTTAACGTGAGGGAAAATCCTCATAGGATGTTATGCCGGACTCTTACCGACTAAAAAACCTCACGCCACGCCTAACAGCCTATGGTTGAGAGCCCCCGGTAAGCCCTCAGGAAGGATGTCCCGTGACTCCCAACAGACCTACGGCCGCCAGTGCGGCCTCGCCCAGGGGGTGGTTCGGGTGCTATCCCGCGTCTATGGGGGGTTTCGGGTGTGACCCCGCTTCTAAGGGGGGGGGGGGCGTGCGTGAGTTGCGCACGTCACGCTGCCGTCATGGGCCTGCTTCTGTAAGGACGGTGAGCGGCCCTCTCACCGTCCTCAGACCCCCGGTCATGGAGGCCGATAGTCCCGCACCCGGCCCGCCGCCTCCTTCGCGAGCATGACCTGCTCGCAGAAAGAGGCGGCGCAGTCCCACTTACTCCCGCTGGAGAGCATGGCTCGCACCATAGCCTCGAGCGAGAGTGTCCACGCCCAGACCCACTACGAGGACCTGGCGCTGTTGTGCCCACGCCGTGCACTCCACCAGCGTGTGGAGCGCCGTGTCATCGCTGCGGTCCTCGCAGTGCTGACACTCGGCCGTGGTTTCCCGGTGTTTTCGCCACAGATACCTACCGAAGCTACCGTGCCCGGCAAGCATCTGTGTCAACCGGTAGGAGAGAGCACCGTGTCTTCTCTCCAGCCACTCGTCCATGACCGGTGTCTCCATGGTTTCCTGGTGGAGCAGGGTCCGCTGGGCCTCGATTTCTCGAGACGCAGGCCTTTGGCCCCGCTCCAGCGCCTCCTTGCGCCATCTGAACAGTGACGCAAGGGCTCTCGCGTCCAGGTCCCATGGAGGGGTCCCGGCTAGGAGACATGCCGCCTCACCGGAGATCGTGCGGTATCCTCTTATCACCCTGACGGCCATCACTCTCTGCGGGCTGAGCAGTCTAGCCTCATTGCTGGCCGTCAGGGTCTCCGCCCATACGGGAGCCCCGTACAAGGCCATGCTTCGCACGATCCCCAGGTACAGTCTCCTGTAGGGAGCGTTGGGTCCCCTTATGTTGGGCATCAGCCGCGCGAGTGCGGCCGATGCTCCCCTCAGTTTTGGGACCAAACTTCGGAAGTGATGTCCGAAGTTCCACCGGCAACTAAGGAGCCCTTTAACGCGGGTGACCCAAATCGAACTTCGCCGATTTTTTATTCTCCATGTCTACTTAGAGAAGTTTATTTTCATAAAGAAGAATCAATGAAGCTGCGAAGGCCGCATAAAAAAATATACAATATACCTACCTACCGCTTACGCGAAATCCGCACGGAATTCGCAGCTATTTGGGGAAAGCTTTATCTTGTGATTTTTGCTCGTGTTAAGCTTGATTATGCAAACGGCTATATTTACTAAGAGCGAAAATCGCCATCATCACATAATGAAAAAAGTTACTTTCACTCCGTAACAGTAATAGCAAAGAGAAGACAAGTTTATTGTCCTTGGTCAGCGTAGGGTGTCGCAAACAAGGTCCCACACTTATAAGAATTGCATTTCATTATTATATGGAGCTAGGACTTGTCGAATTTTGTATGGGGAGAGGATTTGTAATTTTTTTACGATTTGACCAACATGGCTACGTAGCTACAGTCGTCTCCAGTCGACGTAGCTCGCAGAGTAAGCGCATTAAAGTAGGAATGGACATGAGTTGGCCACATCTGTAAAAGAGACGACTGCCGCTGGAGCAAACGAGTTTTGGCGCGGAGACCGCAGCTTAATAAGCGTGGCGTAAGACCGAGTAGGATGAAACGCTGTCAGATGGACCGACGACCTGGAAAAGGTCGCAAGGAAGGACTGAATGCGGAAAGGACAGGACAGTGTATTGTGGCGTAAACTGACGAGACCTATACGCCCAGCAGTGGACAGCTATAGGCTGATTTGATTGAGTGTAGGAAGATGGGTCTGATGATTCTTTGAAATTTTCGTAGTATTTCGGAGCAGGGAACCGGCACTGTGTTAACAATGCAAGAGCCGAGCGAGCGTAGCGCTAGCGTACGTGGCAGCGGCTGGGGAGTGCTAGAACCTCCGTACTCATATTGAAGCTCCAGAAAAAAAAAACAATCAAATTAGACTATGTCAGTATTAATGGTCCGTGTCCCAAAGAAAGTATGTTAATCTATTTTTGATTCTACATACATACATACATACATATGGTCACGCCTTTATCCCCGAAGGGGTAGGCAGAGGCATATAATATGCCCACATTTCACCTTCGTATAATTTGTCCCACGTAATAGGTGGTGAGCCGTATTGCCGTTAAATGGACAGGCGCAGGTTGTGACTGCCTGCTGTTGAAATAAAGCCTTCAACTTAGCTTAACGACTGCCATTTTACTGGCAACCGGGACCAACGGCTTAACGTGCCTTCCGAAGCACGGAAGCGCTCAAATAAATGTCACAAAGTGATCACATGAATGGTCACCCATCCATGGACCGGCCATAGTGAAAGTTGCTTACTGCAGTGATCGTTTACAGAACACTGAGTCCGCGGGGCCACGAGCGCTTCTTGATTCTACAACTAGATAATTTGATTTATCAACTAGATAATTTTGTTTTGATTCTACAACTAGATAATTTGTAAAAGAAATGCTGTTTCATTCTTGAATTATCTAATATATTATTAGGTACATTATATTATCAGATAGGCAGTTGCAACAAGTGATAATTCATGTATCTTGCTAGTACTTGCAGCTTACTAGATTATAGATCTAGTTTGTTTTTGAATGGGTTTATGTTCTGTGCTGAGATCATGGCTTCTTGCAGCCTGTTTCAAGCTCAGACCACCCAGTTGCTAAATAAGAATATTATGAGAATAGACTTAAAGAAGAAAACCTATATTATGAGAATTGAATAGAATTATGAAATAACAGTGGTTTTCCTTCACTTCTGCACTCTCTAACCCTGGGTTCTTCTCAGAGTGAAGAGGCACAACATTGTGTTACCAGCTTGAGCATTTTCATGTTATTATTTGTTTGTCAAATCTTATTGGTGTACAATAAAATTTTTACTTACCTACTTACTTACTTGAGGACTACTTTCAATAGTCTTGAGGACATAGAGATTGCCCATGATTTGCTAGACAGTTATCATTGAGGAGCAATATTTATTTGTCATCTCTAGAACTTTAAGCACTTCACCCAAATTTTTTATCTGATAATGTTTCATTATCTCATCTATATTATCCACAATACACAAGATAAGCACCTTAAACTGTCTATTAATATTATTTATTTTTGTATTTCACTAGCTGAGACCCAGGGCTTTTTCTGTGGCAGTTTGAGTAATCATCAGTTTCAGTAATCTAGGGAAGTCTACACATTTTTAACTACACATTTGGCATCAAAATATAGCCTTCCTCTATAAACATGCTAATTAAACTAAAAAAAATACTTAACATAAAAAAGTAGTTTTAGAGATTACCATATTCAAACAGACAAACTTGTCTCTTCACAAATAAATAAAAAGTTTATCCTAGCTGAGGCTGTTTGGGCAAATACTTTTTTTAAAGTGATTTTAAAGCTGTACATTTTTTTATATTTATGTAAGGTTCAGTCAAAGGGATAAAATTATAACATGAATAGTAAAAAATACTTAAAATGTTGTAATAATTAAAACTTGAAGTTACTCACCAAACAAATTAAGAGCATCGGCTTCCTTCCATAGGCATCTGAAAGGCTTCCTACAATGGGGCTTGTCAAAAACTGTAGGAAACTGTACATAGACCCAAGTATACCACCAAACAAAACTGAGGCAAATCTTTCAGGAGTCCCAGTAAACTTTTGGAAACTTCGGACACCATGCAATAACGAAGCATACAAACTGTTTCCATTGCCCTCTTCTCTGTTATAATAATCAAGTAATGATGGTAACAGAGGTAAAATCATCGTAAAGGCTAATAAATCTAATAATAACGAGACAAATACTAATGCTATAGTTTTTGAATTCCCTTTTGTACTTTCATGTTTCGCAACGGTTTTGTTATTTATGTAATTATTGCTCTTATCCGATCCATTTCTCTGTCTAATTTCTCCATTTCTTAGTGGTTCCTATAAATAATATTAGGTACAGAAATATATCAAGAATTTAATATAAAACAAGTAAAACACTTTTAAGTAATACAAAGTTATAAATACTTACCATTTTAACTAATAATGTTTATTACAACGTTGAGAAATAACTAGTAGCTTACACGCCATCGAGTTAAATCACAATTTTATACTGCCCTAAAATAAACTTTCACTTCTTGAACAAGTTGTTAGCACTAATCTGCTGAATCTGACGTTTGCGTGTGTGAAAAACATAATTGACAGATAAGTTTAGAGTACTAATTTAAATTTATCGAAAACCAATACAATTTCTTCAATCTTGTACACTTCATAATTTAGTTGGATATATTTAGCAAAATTGTGACGGTCAATGAAATGTCAAAATGACAATTTTTGTTTCGTATGTTACTTTTCCTCATGCTGTGCTAAGGTACAGAAACCATGCTGCCGAGTCATCAAAGAGAATATAAATCATGGAGTCATAGCCATCAATCCAACTCTATTTATGACTTGAGCTATCTATGAGGCATAAAATTAAAATCAGACACAAAAACGGCAGTTTCATTGCGTTGTATTGTATCACATTTGCACATTTGTGCTCGAATTTTTGGTATTTAAGAATATGAATTTAAAAAACACTAGTTTTAGACGACGGCAGGCATCGCGTCCGCACCTCTTTATGTTCCTCAAGTCCAAAACACCAACATTGAAATAAATAAATAATTGGACTTGGCTTTTTATTGTAATTATTACAAAAAAATGCATTGAATTCTGGACTGGCCCGACTGGCCACAACACTTTCCGCCTTCCGCATTCGGTTTTGTGATCTGAAATTCAAATTCGAAACCTGAATACAAAGTCACACAAAGTGTTTAAGAAGGGAGGAATTCTTCTTACTACATAATAAATATACCCGACGGAAAAACTTAAACGGACTGAAAATGAATTTGCGCCATTATTTAAAAGTTTCCGAATCTTTAGCAGGAAACCTTAGACCATATAACACGGGACTAGCCTTTGCGAACCACCGCATACAAAAATATTCTGCCAGTTTTCATACAAGTGAAGGGGGAAACACAAAGACATATAAAATTTCATTGCATTTAAAAATGTATTAATCGACAAACGCGTAATGGCTGTTGTGTGTTAATTGTTATTGTACAGTCAACTACAATGTAATGTACTAGTTTAATCATATAAAATGATGTACTGATGTACAGGCTTTTTATAAAGCCAAAAGACCAAATGGTCATGTGCAATGGCAGAAAACAATGCTTAAGTAAGGCGCATCCTGTGGTTAGATGATCTAAGCAGGAAACCGAATAAATGTGGCCAGGCCATGGCTATTTTAAGCATCGTGGCTAAAAGATCAAACAAGCGCAGCAAAATACTAATTGCGTAAAAATAAAAAAGTGCGTCGCCATTTGCTTTGCTGAAGTGAACGCTCGTGTTTGTGCGTTAAAATACTAAAGAATACATAGAATTGAGATTTAAGAATGGGTGAAGATAAAGGTAAGGTAATGATTTGTTAGGTTCAATCTATTGTAACAGTGTACTTGGTATTAATGTATCATCTGAACTTCAGATCGCCGACGCCGATCACGTTCAAGGGGGGAGAGACGGCGTTCGAGATCTCGTTCAAGAGAGGCAAGAGAGCGCCGGGAGAAGAAAAGAAGCCGATCTCCTAAATCACCAAACAACAAAAGGTCTCGCAGACGCAAGCCTTCTCTATACTGGGATGTACCCCCGCCAGGATTTGAGCACATCACTCCGCTACAATACAAAGCCATGCAAGCTGCGGGACAAATTCCTGCCAACATTGTCGCTGATACACCACAAGCAGCAGTTCCTGTTGTCGGTTCGACCATAACTCGTCAAGCGCGTCGGTTGTACGTCGGAAATATTCCGTTCGGCGTCACTGAGGAGGAAACTATGGAGTTCTTCAACCAACAGATGCATCTTTCCGGCTTAGCACAGGCGGCAGGCAATCCCGTGTTGGCTTGTCAAATCAACTTGGACAAAAACTTTGCATTCCTTGAATTTAGATCTATAGATGAAACCACACAAGCAATGGCCTTTGATGGCATCAATTTCAAAGGGCAAAGCTTGAAAATTCGCAGACCACACGATTATCAGCCTATGCCAGGCACTGAAAACCCATCTATCAATGTACCAGGTGAGTGAAAATATCATTAGTGGTGTTATAGAGTGCTAAACAAAGTACTGACCCATTTCATGTATAATATTTGAAGTTTGAACATAATTCTTTGGCTTTTCATAATAGTGTTAGGGATCTGTTATCATTGTGATTTAAACTGTTTTAAAAGAGCATGATGTGTTACAGCTTGTAATCAAATACTTCAAAGTATTAGTTGGAAGTGCTATGTTTCACTCCAAGCTATTGAAACATGTAGATGTAGATGAGATTAATAAAGTGTTTCCAATTCCTTGGAATTATATAAAAAACCAAACATCAATAAACAGTTCATATAACCAACAACAATAAACAGTATGACCCGACTGTTCTAAAATATAGTTTCTGTTGTGAGGTCATGTTTGTGCAATAATAAGACAATAACTACAGTATGTAGGTTATAATAGTGTCCGTGTGTGTGTGTAAGACTGTATTATGAACACTGCCTATTACCACAGGGTGGGAACTCCATACAAATGTTTGTTAACAATTCTGTCATCGTACAGAGCTCCCTCACGACACCCGCCAACTATAATGACAGCTCTGGTGCTGGACTGGCAGGGTGGGGAAGCTTGGTCCGTGGGCCCCTGCCCCTAGTTGCCTATCTGTATGTAAACTATACTAAAATTATAAAGAGGAAAGATTTGATTATTTGTTTGCATCAAATAGGCTCCGGAACTACTGGACTGATTTGAAAAATTCTTTCACTGTTTGGAAGCTACACTCTTTGCGGTGAATATAGACTATATTTTATTCTCGTATTCCCACAGGAACGGTAACGTGGGTGAAACCACGTGGCGTTCGCTATTATATTATCTTTGCTATGACATGGGACTGAAACAAACAAAAGTGAAATCTGGTTATATAGTGCATTATATTATGCCTCTACTTACATCTTGGTGAATGGGGAAAAGCTGTGACTATATTATGTGTATATTGAAAGTGGACTAAACACACACATGTTACAAAAATCACCAATTTTTTTAGTTAGCACAAATTTTGTAGTTACCCATTGATTGTAAAGATTACAATCAATTGATCAATCAAGTCAGCCTATGGAAGCCCACTGTTATATGTAGGCCTCTTCCAATTCCCACCACAACACGCTTTCTGCATCTTACAACCTTTTTGGGGTGTTTCTTGCCAATGCTTAAAGATTGCATAGATATTAAATTACAGTTATAGTTAGATTCTGTAACAATTTTTGGTATGTTATGAAGGGCGAAATGTCTACATGATTGATAAAAAAATAAAGTACTACCCGTTCGCTATAACTTTGCCGTTGGCGTAGAGGCGTATTATTAATTAGACGAAGTAAATTGACAGTAACTAATGTCACTTCGTCATAGAAAATACGCAACATTATATGAAGAAGTGACATTAGTTGCTGTCAATTTACTTCGTCTAATTAAAATTTCGACTTTAGTGTGGAGCCGGACGGCAAAGTTAGAGCGAACGAGCAGTAATTGTGTTTCTTTCCAGCTGGTGTGATCAGCACAGTGGTTCCAGATTCACCTCACAAGATATTCATTGGCGGCTTGCCCAATTACCTCAACGAAGACCAAGTAAGTGACTACTGTTATTTTATTGTAAGTGTATAAACTGCACTCTGTGACACACTGATTTTGTGCCTTTATATACTATCCGACATTTGATCTAGTCATATTGACGGTTAAAAGGTAATTATAGGGTATAAGGTACACAATCTAAAATGTTCAGGAGAGCAGTTAACAGTTTTTAATTCAGAAATATGAACTTTGTAAATAGTAAAAGTAGAAATAGTTCAAGATTCAAAGAGCATGAAATCTTTCTTTGATATCATTCCGTGGTCTTTGATGAGTTTTGGCGGCCGCCTAAACCTACTCAAATGGGTTGCAAGTCCCAGACGCGGTCCAGGTATTCCCCGCTGTGCCACGCTATGGACCCTGGATGATAAGAATAAGGTCTCTTGCTTAGAGAAGATTTAATTGTTTGTTTGCATTGAATTGGCTCTGAACAACTGAACCGATTTGAAAAATTATTCCATTGTTGGGAAGCTACAGTATCCATCCAGGTGACATTTATGCTATATTTTATTCCCACGGGAATGGAAGCCACGCGGGTGAAACCGCGTGACGTCCGTTAGTTTGTGGCAAAATGTAATAAAAGCAGTAAAATATTTTGATAAGAGAGTAAGCGCATTCAAAAGAGCGGAAAATTCTACGTATGGTGACATTCATAACATTTTCGACCAATATGTGGCTTATGCCCTATATCCTTTTAACCGCCGATATTATTAAATTATACAATTCAGTGTTACATAGGGCAGGGCTTCCCAAACTGTGCGTCGCGACGCCTCGAGAAGTCGCGGCGTTGTCCTTGGGGCGTCGCAGGACATCGTGAGCAAGTCTAGTGATCGCCAATTTTCTTCTGATAATCTGAGCAATATGTCTAATTCACAAACCTTTCCAGACGTAGAAAAAGAAGTAATAGTTGAAATTTTCCAAACTGGAGCTTCAGTTTCATAACAACCAAATGGGCGCTGTAAATGGCCGAGCCCCAAGGGCGTCGCAGGACAAATAAGTTTGGGAAACCCTGACATAGTGTATAAAATACTGAATTTACATACACACAGCAAAAGCTGACTTTTGAAAACTTTATTAAATGTTGTTCAGAATAGCTCTTAATTCCATTTGTCTGTATAACAGCTTTGGCTTTTACTTATGTTTATCAGTATACAGAAAGAATTTGCACGTGAAGTATCATGCACATCAGAATTAAAATTTTTAATGAACAAAATCATCTTATGAAAATATTTTACATCTAGGTACATCAGTAATGAAAATGATCAACAAAATTATATTTTGCAGGTCCGTACTGCGTCTACCTCTCTATATCTGTTTTTTTAGGATTTTAGGACATTCCACATTGCCTTGTACAATAAATTGACAGCATCTACTCCCTTTACAGAATAAATAATCATGAGTTATATTTTAACACTTTAGGTTCTTTTAACATGAAGCATGGTTATGATATTATTCTAACACTTTGGTGTAATGAGTAATCAATAATCACACATGTCATGTAAGTCATTCAAATAATAACTTTAGCAACAAATAATTGCACATATCAAAGTCCCCATTAGATAGCATTAGATGCTGCAGCCATTTCAGGGCGAGATTCAACAGTTGACAGGGCTACGGTGGAGCCAGCAGTGAGCCGCGCTATGTTTTGGTCCATTTCAGGTATTTTACAGGTACCCTAGTGGGAGGAGCGTGCGCCTCACGCTCCCTATATTCTGAAACAACTCACTGATAGTTTGCTTTCTGCCCCTCCCTAGCTTAGATATGGCACATTCGCGGCCCGCGTGTCACTGTTGTCTCTCATTCTCACCTATACGTCTTGTACTTGAGGTACTTGAGTGAGACGTCGGCACTTCAAGGCAAGTCCTCCATTCACATCTGATTCTAACATGCAGACAGACACAGGTCAGATAACATTAATTTATATGTATGTCCGCTGCATTTTGTTAAACAAATGTTAAGGGAGCAATATAAATGGTGTGTAACAAATGTACTACATAATAGATATTGTGGATATCAAATAATTTTAATTCAGTGTCTTTATTTTAGGCTAAGACTCAAAATTCTGACATTTTATTGTGTGTGACAGGTCAAAGAACTTCTGATGTCGTTTGGACAACTACGTGCATTCAATTTGGTGAAGGATTCTTCAACAGGCCTCAGTAAAGGTTATGCCTTTGCTGAATATGTCGACATTTCTATGACAGATCAGGTAAATATCATAGAAAAATATCCATTTTGTTATTAATATATCACATTTTTGTTATTTTAAACTTCTTTAAATAATTGATATTTAATTTAAAATTAAAAACTAATCTGCCATTCACCATACCCATCGTAAAAGTGCAATTTATTAACTGGATTTGTCTAATTTTGTTAACAGGCTATTGCAGGTCTCAACGGAATGCAGCTGGGTGACAAGAAACTCATCGTTCAACGAGCCAGTATTGGTGCAAAGAATTCTACTTTAGGTAAGCAAATTATTTTTATAGATTACAAATACTCTCTTGATATCACAGTGAGTGTAGGAAAGAACTTAATAAAAATACTGCTGATCCGCATGCGCGATCTGGATATATGTCTGTATATATACGTCTGTATGTCTGGAAAGTATGTGAAGGATAAAAAAGTAGCCTATGTGTTATTCCATACTATCCCTGTACAAAATTACAGCCTGAAACAACTAACAAACAACCATACCTTCACGCTTATAATATTATTAGGGATAGGAAAAGGATAGCCTCTTGCACTGCAGAATAAAATAGAACATATCAGTCTATATATAAAGTACAATTTTTCTTTCCTTCCAGCAATGACAGGAGCGGCCCCAGTGCAGTTGCAAGTAGCAGGACTAACGCTAGCGGGAGCAGGGCCTGCTACGGAGGTGCTGTGTCTACTGAACATGGTCACACCAGACGAGCTGCGGGATGAAGAGGAGTATGAGGATATTCTTGAAGATATCAAGTATGTTTCTGTTCTATATTACCATCTTATTATTACTAGACTACTTACTTCCTCCATTTCCCAAGGCCTTTAATGTAATCGTCATCTCAGTTTCAAATCTAATGTATGTTCCAGATTTTGTACAAAACTAGCAAATGCCTACATGGTGAAGTATTTCCTCAACCGTTTCCCTTGGGAATTTGCCTGTTTAATTTTGACATATTACTTTAAAGATTCGTGAAAAAGTGAAAGCATAACAAATATCTATTCATAAAAACTAGTGTGTTTAGGATATTAGCACAAAATCAAAATGTAAATTTTATGATATTAGTGTGATTTGATTATATGAGCACAGTAATTCGACTAAGTATATCGTAAGAAAGTGCTTTAGATAGCACTATAGCAGCCTCTCCTTTCTAACTTGAATCTGATACAAGCTAATTCATCAAGAAGGCAAGCTTGATGATACAGTCGGCTTGTCTGATAAGTGTCACAACGTAGGTGTCGCATGAATTTCAAATAATACTGGCTTTTGTGTTCCAGGGAGGAATGTAACAAATATGGCTGTGTCCGCAGTATAGAGATTCCAAGGCCTATTGAGGGTGTGGAAGTACCCGGTTGTGGAAAGGTAAGATAAACTCGAATTTTAGGAAATATAAATTGAAAAACTACTCGGATCTTTAGTCCATTTGTCGAACATCATTCATATTTCAAAGAGTGATTTTTTTCGAACTTCGAAACTAGTGAGAACGTTTTTTCTCGTTTGAACTAGTGAGTTTCTTTTTTCTCATTAGTTCAAGGGTCAAACGATGGGGGAATAAAATTAACCATTTTTACTGCATTAATTTTTAAACAACTTATAAAATGTTGTAAACTTGAACTAGTTACTTTTCTTAGTATTTCGACCGTTGAACTAATGAAAAACATTTTCACTAGTTTGACGATCGAACTAATGAGAACAAAACACATTTTTTTAGCCCCTCTCTATAAAGTAGAGTGAAGGGGGGTTTATGTCGAGACTTTGTCTGTAGTCTGTGACTCTGTCGCATTAAACTATCACGTGGATCATCTGTTCAAAGTTTGAAATAAAACAAAAATGACAACGTCAATTGGATTGAACTTTCACATTAAGCGTGTTAGAGAGGGGCAGTCGGGTGAGAACGATCTCACGGCTCTTCAATAACTGAAAATTATATTTTTCTTCCAGGTGTTTGTAGAGTTCAACAGTATTGCAGATTGTCAGAAGGCCCAGCAGACGCTCACAGGCCGCAAGTTTAGTAACCGCGTGGTGGTCACCTCTTACTTTGACCCGGACAAATACCACCGCAGAGAGTTTTAACTTTTCTTCCTTATTCCTTGACAGTCTTTAACCATTTGAATCTGGTTGTATAATTAATAAAATGAAATAAATTATAATATGTATCTAAAAAGGAATTTTATTTGGTTATAAAAGCTTAAGACAATTATTGGTTTGTTATAAACTATTTGGTGGATGAATTCTTAAGAATAGTTTATAATATCTACGAGTAGCATGGCTGTATGTCCTATGAATGAATTTATACGCTAGTAAATAGATACTAAATTTAAGTGGTCAAGAGCGTGTCGGGATACACGCTATGATGGATTCCGTAGCTGCTAATTTGTACGAAACCTTTCAAAAATGTATGGATTCGAAAAGAAAATTTTCCCGAGTCTAACTATCTATGTAAGTTCGTTACCGTTCGAATCGTACAATATGTTTCTATCACAGAATAATATTTCAAAATATTAAGCTGTGTCCTGGGCATTGACTCTTATTGCGCTATCCACTCCTATCGCCCGCTTGCCCGCTTTGGTTTCGGACAGGACACGATCGATATTTGAAGTTTGTTTTGATGTTCAAGTAAGGTCTGTTCAATATAAAATAATTAAATCTCCAAGGCACTATTTACAAAATATTTGTATTACCTACATTTGGATAGATAGGTAAATCGCTTGATTGTTTTTTAATCTTACAAATTATGGACTTATAAACTATTCATAATCTATGTATGCTTAGACGTCTTGTTGCATTGCCGGCTGGTAAGTGTTCATTGATCCCGTCTCTGATGAAAGCACCAATTTCCTCATAACTACGTATAGAATTCCACCGACGACTAGCATACCGATGCCGGCCATCAAGCTAATAGCCCAAGCTGGAACAGCGTTGCCATCTGAAAAACAAAATTTTTTTGAAACGTCGAGTCGAACAGGCTCATTTTTTGTCTAAACTTTTGGTTTTTTGGTTTGGTTGAAAAACAACAGCGTACTAATTTTAGGCATTAAATCAGTGTGTCCTCTCCTGGCGGCTAAAAAAAACTTTACGGTGTCGCACAACTGTCTAAGTCTGGGAGACCTGGCTAAGTTCTCAGAAGGATGGACTAAATACCTATCTTGGAATAACCACATGCTCAGTAAGTGGAATAATAAAGGCATGATCTCGCTGTGCTGGCGCATCAAGATAGACCTAAATGTTCACACGCAAACGTGTTACAAACGTTCCTGGTTCAACTGACTGATGGATCGCAGAACATACTAGCCACCTTGCGCCTGGCGAGAACGATGTCAAACTCAATAGGAATCTTATTTTACACGTGGAAATCACTCATGGATGCAAATTGCTATGCACACTACCGAGTAAAACCACGTGCCCTACCACTGCCTGCGGTCAGGAGCTCCAGGTAAGCCCTCTGAAGGATGTCCCAAGATTCCCGACAGACTCACTGGGAGCCGAGACCGAATTACGCGACTACAAATTCGCCTGTGTAAGCCTCCGGAATGAAGAGCGTGAAGAAACTCCGTGTTCTGTTAACCATCACTGACTCAAGCATCTAACTCTATGGCCGGTACTAAGATGGGTAACCGCTTTGTTACATTTCCATTAACGAGCGTTTCCGTTCTTCGGAAAAGATTACACCAAGCTGAAGGTTTTATAGCGGCTTGACAATTTCAACGGCCGGCAGCCACAACCTGCACTTACCTACTATGTATTTCAACAAGGCAGTAGGTTCTCTGGACTTGTCTTCGGAGATAAAGGCGTGACGACATGTATGCATGTAGGAAAAGGTAATAAGACATTTAAGTAGGTACTTGTACTTACGGTAATAAGTGCGTGTCATCACACGCCTGCCTCGCAATATCTTTCGCCGCGCCTCGGTTTCTTGTGTCAAAGTGCTCAGAATTACTGAAAACATAATTTGCAACTTTAAAACATATTCAAAGCAACGAATTAATTATGACCACGATACGAAGAGTCGATCTTAGTAACTAGGTACCTACGCTAAGTATCTAAGCGATAGGAGTGGTAGGTACCTGTACCTAAGTCCTTCACGTTATGATTAACGAGTAAGTACAGCGACCTAATAAGTCTGTTACAAAAAAAATTTTTCAATAAAACCGACTTCAAGCAAATCCTGAAAAATAAAATTTACTTAGCACAAAGTAATATTGTATTTTGATTTATCAGATTTTATTCAATATCATATTGAAGTCGGCGCCAAGTAATCCCATAGTTTTATGTAGGTATTATATTGATGGCACCAACTTCAATATTATATTGAATTAAAAATGATAAATCAAAATACATATTACTTTGTGCTAAGTAAATTTTATTTTTCAGGATTTGCTTGAAGTCGGTTTTATTTTTTATTTAAAAATTTTTTTTCATCATTTTAAGTGACGGGTGAATCGAAAAATATATCTATCTAGGTGAAAGTTCTCATCGATACAAATCAATCAAGCCCAAACACAAGGTAGCTGCTGTAAATCGTTAAGGAATTCCCTCGACTGTCTTTCGATTCCTTCATCAGATCGACTCCAGACATTCATTAAATTGTAGTACCTTTAAGCACTGAATTAAAAAGTTAACAAACGCACTAGTTGTCCCTACAATTTTCGGTGGTTACCCTCGATTTCTCCTGAATCCCACCATCAGATCCTGACCTGGTGAAATTGGGACCACCTCAGCAGTGAACTCTATCCAACAAAAAGCAGATTTGAAATTCGTCTATAATTGACGAAATATCGGTGAACATACCTACATAAAATATTTAAAAACTTCCTTTTTTTTAAAGTCGGATCTATCAATCTAAGTGTAAAGTTCTCATCAATACAAATCAATCAAGCCCAAACACAAGGTAACTGCTGTAAATTGTTAAGGAATGCCTTCCACTGTCTTTCGACTCTATCATCAGATCGACTCCAGACCTTCATTAAAATGTAGAACATTAAAGCACTTAATTATAAAGATAACAAGCGCACTAGTTTTCCCTACAATTTTCGGGGGTTGCCCTCGTTTTCTCCTGGATCCCATCATCACATCCTGACTTGGTGAAAATGGGACCACCTCAGAAGTAAACCCTATTCAACAAAAAAAGAAATTTTGAAATCCGTCTATAATTGACGGAAATATCGCTTAACATACATAAAAAAAATACATACAGACGAATTGAGAACCTCCTCCTTTTATTGAAGTCGGTTAAAGAGTGAGGTACTATCTTGCCTATCTTGGTGGCGCAGTGGTCGTGTATGTGACTGCCAATGCTGAGGTATCGGGTTTGAATCCTGAAGCGGAACTATTTTTGTTTCGGAGTTTTCTATGTGTAATATGAATGTATGTATAGATAGAAGCATATAAGTAAGTACCTACTTTTATTAATTGTTTAAATCCAATAATTTGCACAAATAATTTAGGACTTAGGATACCTATGTGGCGCTATCTACTTAAGTAACAAAATGTTTCATATTACATTTTGAAACACGATTGCAGATTTATACTGGTGAAGTAGATAGGTACGGTACCTACACAGTAGGTACGCTGTCTACATCTTTAGCATCCCAACACTAGTCCCAGTTCCATCTAAAGCCACTGTATAACGGCATGCATCCTATACATTGTCTAGAAAATGACGGCTTTCGGAAATCGGTGGTCATGATAGCTAACCCGGATGCGAGGATTTTCGCGCAACGCCACACATTCACCTCTGCCACATGCAGTTTCTACCTGTGTCGTTCAATAGTTCATTTCCATACAAAAGGACAGACCCAATAGTGATTTTGAACTGCCTCTACAGCATAAGTACCTATGCTGAATTTGAGATCGCATGGTGACACACGACACTTGTTCCAAGATCAGGCTATGCGGGCCTTGCTTGATTCCGTGCGTGGTTGAGATATCTCCGGACCCGGGCGATAGGTAGTGATGCCAGATATCTTACTCCCTTGCGGTGCACCCGCTGACTAACAGACGAGGGAATGACGAAAAGAAGAAGAATAGTCTGACCCGCGCGACAGCGTGGTATGGTAAGGCCATATAGGGGAGATGTGGAGGCCACAACAGTGGCTGGCACAGGCTGAATTGTTGTTTAGTGACATCACTACCGTGCAATATTTGGCTCTTCGTATCAAAAATGATAAAAATGTAGATAACCAACAATCCAATTATGAACAAAAATAATGAGCACAAACACTAAACCATATCAAGCGAACATTATTTACAAAAGAATAGGCACTTTACCTAAAATAACAGCAAAGTAAAACCACAATGATCTCTTCGGCACCATTTTAAAGCTTTTGTTTTGTAATTAGAGCACAGAAATATCAAAAACACTTCGTAATAAAGGGACACAGATGACACACTAAAACAGCGTCAAAGGTGTGTTCTTGAGCCCCGGCTGTTATCAAACTTAGATAAGATAGCGTGATGATTAGTAATGTGTACCTACACTGTGAAATCTAGTACCTGTGTATGAAAAATAAAGCTACGTAGTGTGTTCCTACCAAATCTATGAGTCAATGAAGGTATTCGTAGAAGTCATTCCGAGAGTTACCGGTTACTATCATGAATTCATATTAGTAGACCGTACCTACGTCATTAGTAGGTTGCAGGAGCGACTTTACACTTTACACAGCAACTTTTCACTAAGATCCGCTTACATTCTATTAAAAAAACCTAAATATTTCTCAAGTAGGTACTTACCTATGTTCAAAGAAGGTCTCGCCTTTATTCCCGAAAGGGTTACCTACTTACTATGCGCCTATATTTCACCTTTATAGACGAGTAGGTATGTGGGAGTTGATGCTTTTTATATACTTACCTCAAATGAGTGCTTACGATAACGATAGTTGTCCTGTACCTACTAAGCTTCTGATCGCCACCAAAGCTCCTTTTGTTTCGCAATGTTTATCCGTCTGTCCGCAGTCTAGCTTACAAACTCGTTAAGTTAGGAACCTTGTTTTTTCTGCCGTCTACCGCATACTAAGTGGAGCAGGTACTTATCATTAGTCTCGAAACAATTGTACCTCACGTTTTAATCAATCAAATCTGCCTTTGGCAGTCCACTCCTGGGCATAGATCTCTCCAAATTTAATTTCCTACCTACGTTTGCTAAAGTTCAAATCACCTCCAAGCTCCAAGTTAAAGTCAGTTTCTGATCTGAAGATGAGAAAGATCATTGTAGACGGCTGTATAACCCGTCTACATCGGACCCCTACAGTTTCTCAACATACGCGACTAAGAACGTAAGTAGGTACGTGTGGTAAGCAGCGACCGGTGTCGTCTACTAGTGTCCCAGTGCAGTGCGTGGTATGAGACGGAGTTGACATCAACCACCTCGATCATCGGGCACGGCAGGGAGAACTCCAGGAAGCCGAGATAGTCTTATTGTAGGTACGAGTAAAGGTGATCATATGAATTTTACATTATCGTTTTGACTTTAACAGAGAAAGATCTCCTCTCTTCAGACACAAGTTAAAAGTCTCACAAGACTTCAAAGAAACAAACACAAGGTTTAAAACCAACAGTTTTAATTAACTTTTACTATCTATCTACACGCTAAACGAAAATAAATCTAATTCACTATCATACAATCATTCTTTAAAGATATTTTTAAGGTCAGCTTCAACAAGAACCTGAGCAGTTACAGAATCTTTGTCTTTTGGGATGGTTTTCGTGGAAGCTTCAAGTTGTCGTTCGATGCCTACAACCTCAGCAGATTTTTTAATTAAATCCTCCTCCGGTACACCTTCGGCTTTTAGCTTTTCATACTGCTGTACTAGTCTTTTAGTTGGTGTTTCTGATTGGCTTAAAATGTTGATAGCTGTTAAACCATGTCCTTGTGAATGAAATTTCCTGTAGACAAGAAAAAAAAGTAAGTACCTTGCTATCGTATCTAACCATAGCTAAACACAAATATTTCAGCGACACATCATCAAAGACTTCTATATAAACTGAGGTAGACGTGCCGTACTCTAACAAGCGAGATTTCAAAAGCAGTCATCAAACACACACATTGCTAAGACTACACTCACTTATAAATACTATTTACGTAATTGTCACCACACACAATAGTAATATACGGATAGAACAAGAGTAAAAGAGAAGGCGTATGGACTCCAATTGCAAGTCGAGTGCCTACTCTCGAAGTTTTGACTCACAACAGTGCGAACAACGCTGCTAATTAGCGCAGTTTAGGGGTTTAAAAAATCGGTGCGTAGGGCATGTCTACCTCTGTTTATATAGAAGTCTTTGCACATCATGCCTCATACTTACGCTCTCACGGCATCTTCGGGGTATAGAATTTGTCGAATAGGCTTTATTTCAGGTTTAGGTTTAGCAAATTTAGGCTCTGTAATCGGTGGAAATGCTCTATAGACATCAAACCAAAGTGGTCTCTCATCAGGTTTCATAGCACCTTTAGTAAGTAGCCCCTCAACTCTGTAACAGAATTTTTTATCATAAATATTTATGAGAATAGAACTCACGCAAACGACTATTTTTAGTGCTACGTAACGCAAATCGATTCCCTACAGTTTACACATTAGGAGACACCACATTGATCAGCAACACAGGTAGCCAACTGCAAAATCATATACCTGGAGAGTCTCACTTTTAAAATACCTACCTACTTAACCTACTGCTACTGTCTCCTTGTGTAATGATGACCTCATTACTAAACTCGAAGGTTATAGAGTACCTAATGGTCGCAAATAATGACGGCGCTGCGTTAAGTGGTGTTTGATACATGGGACAATCATTTAATTACCACCACCAGGTGTGGAATTTGTTACTGTTAGCCCCTTTTCACACGTACCGGTTGCCGGGTACCCGGCGGTACGTGTGAAAGCTATAGTACATGGCCATACACTTCGCCGCCTGCCGAATACCCGGCAACCGGTACGTGTGAAAAGGGGCTTAGGAGTGTGACATTGACGACTTGACGAGATGTCTGTCTATGGATAGTTAGGCACACGAATGAGGGTGAAGGGAATACTTGAATTCACGATGGCATGATAGTACGTATTTTTACGTACAAACAGAATAAACGAGACTTTGAAAGTAATCTTAGCAGGTCCATTTGTGACTATGACTGTTCTAAGTAATTTCTATGTTCGACATGCAATCGTCGCCGGGTCTAGAAGACCAATACTTGAGAGTTGGTTTGGTATTTAACAGGGGTTCGCTGAAAGTAAGCAAGTGCATCCCAGTGACATGATGCACTCTAGGCTAATGCTCAATGTTGATTTCAGCTTAAAACCAGGGTAACACTCTCTGGAACTTGGCCACTAATAATGAATATCATCTTCTTCCTTGACGAGCTTGCATAGAATAGAACATGGAAAGTAGAATGGCCAAGCAGGAGATAGTGTCCTTCTGCCTTAGCCCGTCAGACATTGTGGTTTATATCTGGATATCTATACTAATATTATAAAGAGGAAAGATTTGTTTTTTTGTTTGTTTGTTTGTAACGAATAGACTCCGGAACTACTGGACCGATTTGAAAAATTCTTTCACTGCTGGGAAGCTACACTCTTTGCGATGAACATAGGCTATATTTTATTCCCGTATTCCCACGGGAACGGGAACTACGCGGGTGAAACCGCGTCACGTCCGCTAGTTATTTATATGTATGTGTAATAATAACTAGCAAATTCTTTATAAGTTATTTTATTGAAAAATAAAGATATTCATGAAAGTATAACAAATTAAAAGCCTTAGTAGTATTAGAAACCGTTCAATAATCATTCTGCATAGCATGAAAAATGGTTCTTCGTAAATTCTCCCACCCACTTCTTTTAGTTTCAGAAATCAACTTTTCTTGTAATTTCTTTATATCATCTTCTAATTCTTCTGCTAATTTGTCACTCTCTGCTTTCTGGTCAGACTCCATTTCTTCACACCTAAAAATAAATATTTTAAATAACATGTAGAAGGTGGTCCACACCAAATTTAAGTGTAAAATAAAATCATAGCTATGATCACAGAACAACTACAGTGTTGGAATAGGTATCAGAAACACAAAATATGCCGTTCATTCTAACAATAATGATAGTGCCTTTAAGAAAATATATTACTGTCTTTTAAATGAAGTATAAATGTCTTTCAAGTTTTTCAGTTTCTGTTTATGAGCTGTGGTTGCTTGTTGCATACATTTCACCACAGCTCCAGTTAAATGTTCTATCTTCTTTTCATTGTCCTTCATAGCATTACAATCAACTTCCAATTGTATCATGACTTCAGACAAATTTCTAAGGAGATTATTACTTTTTTCTTTTCTGAAAATATGGTTAAAATTTTGCTTAGTAAATATACTTATATCCTGTTTGCTCTAACTTTGCCACTGGTGTAGAGGCATAGTATGGAAAGCGACTGGTAAACGGGTAGTAAGTACATATTTAATGTAACAACCACACTGTATTACAATTTAAATGAATCATCAAATCAAAATTCTTTAACCATGCTACCTTTGTTTACCTAGTTCCCACAATTGAGAAGATTGTAAAGGAAAATATGTTCATGTCGGTCATCTCATCAAACAAAAGCTACTCCAGAAAACAATTTGCTTGATAGTAATCACTTAAAAATTGGGCCAGGGGTCCTGCTTTATTAAGATATCAAAATTAATTTGTGTAATGAATGATCCTTACCTTGCTTCCTGATGATGATTCATTACATCTATTATTTTCTGTCGAGATTCTTTACAAGCTTCCACATTTACTTCTAACTTCTTTTTCTTAGCATTAGCCTGATATTGACCGATTAAATTGGAAAGTCCTTCTTCTTCAGAAATTTCACCAGCTATGTTTTTTGGACGTTTTGGACCTCTTTTGTTAATAACTGGCTTTGGAGAATCCTTTAGAAACTCTGAGTCATTAAGTAATTCATTTAAATCACCCGGTAAAAATTTTGCTTTTCCTCCCTTCTTTGATGTCATATTTAGAGCAGATTTCCAAATATTATAAATTAAAATTCTGCTTAGAAACCTGCAGTGCGTTACAGAATACAGAATACGTTTTCCCGCTAACATTTACCGCGTAAAAGCATTGTTCGATTTTTGAAAAATATACAATCAATACATTCAAAAAATAAATACAGATAATTATATAAAAATAATATCCTGATAGCGAGTTATAACCTTACTTACCTGGTAAAAATAGTTCCGATTCTTTCTAGTCTACTGCTAGCCATTTCGAATTCACTATGTTTTTACTATATTTTCAATTCTTTAAAATTTAAATTACTATTCATTCAAAAATCAATATTTAGTTAAGAATTTGGAGGTATTATTTATTTATTCTCTTTTTTTTTTTGAGTATTTTGACTATTTTGACATTAAAGCTCCTTGTTTTGACACTCACTTTTCTGTAGTCTTTACTTCTTGTCTTTGGCGTGAAACCAGAAACGTTGATATTTTATGGGGTCCTGACACGGTCAATAATATTGAGTCAAGTCTGATAAATTATGAATGAAAGTTGCTTGAGTGTGCGTGCTTTCTTTGCATGTGTCTGTGCATTATGTACACATTTATTGACGTCAAGTTATTGGTTATTTGTAGGAATCGAGTTGAAAAAAGGTTTCCTTTTTTACTTTTTCAATTTTGAGGAAAGCCTACTTTCCACTTTGATTAGTGCGAGTGCAGGTGATTAATGCAGGTGCTTAATGATTAGTAGTACTAATCCCGTGTGGCCCACTAGTGATTAGTGCAGGTGATTACTAATCAGCGAAGTAAAATGAATAGAAGAGCGTTCTATTTTTTTGCGAGTAGCCGCGTCCCGCGCGCCCCTCCACCCCCTTCACTCGCAGCGTGCCTGCAACGGCTGCAACTAAACACGATTGGACATGCTCGTTGTTTAGTAGCTACTGTTTAGTTCGATGTTCTCTTGTTATTATTTGATAATATTTTACTGTTTTCAACACCCTTGCTCATAAATTGTGTTATAACACATGGCTTTTACCCTCATAAACCATGGTTTCTTGAATTTGGTCGTCCTTACCTGCTGTTAGTCGTCCAACAACTAACCTTTAACTAAGCGCAGAAACTAAACACAATTGGACACTACTCTCAACTAGAGATGGGTAACGACCCGGGTTAAAACCCACCGGTGGGTTAAAACCCAGTTATCACCCGTTTCAATCCACCCACTGGGTGGTTTGGCCGGGTGAAAACAAAATATTGCCGATAAAACTTGCAACGCGCTGCGATCGGTTTGCGGGGTGGTAGGTAGAGATGGGTAACGACCCGGGTTAAAAGTCACAAGTGGGTGGGGATTGAAACGGGTGATAACTGGGTTTTAACCCAGTTACCACCCGTTTCAATCCACTCACTGGGTGGCTTGGCCGGGTGAAAACAAAATATTGCCGATAAAACTTGAAGCGCGCTGCGACCGGTTTGCGGGGTGGCAAAACTGTGCCGGAGGAGGGGGGGGGGGGGGGTTTGATCCGCGCCCCGCCCGTGCTCAAACTCACGCTCTCTCTTTACTCTCTGGTGTACTTCGCTACGCCAGTTAGAGTTACGACTCTGCATTATTATTGTGATCTGATCCAGTTTTTACCAGAATGACCTTGGCTTGAACACCTTGAATACGATTTGCTTTTTTTTCTTTTTTTTTCTATATTAAGCACGCCAAATTGACGTCGCCACCAGCCTGATGGAAAGCCGCGGCGCATCTAGCGATTGGGGCCACTTTAGACAGTGGTCCTCAAGTTGGCGGCACTGTGATGTGCCTCTTCAAGCTCCTCTTAAAGAACCCGGGATTGTAAGATAAGGGAAAAACGTGCGGGCAGGTGGTTCCAAGTTTTTACAGTTCGACAGAGGAACGATCTTTTGAAATGCTCAGTTCCGGCGACGATTCTCTCCACTGTGTATGAGTGGCATCTCTGCCCGGCACGCGTTGTTCGGGATTATTTCGGGTTGCTTATGAAATTTGATTCTGTCGACCCGGCTCTTGCCAGCTCAGGTAAGTTATTCGCTGTGGCTGGCCCTCTCGAAAAGATAGGCCCCGACAATTCGACGGAGGTAGGGAGGCACTCCATGATAAATATGTGCCTCCCTAATGCAGCTTCAGGGCAAGATGTTGAATGCGTTGGCGATGTCAAGAGACACTGCCATCAGCACTTCGCCCTGTGATATCGCTTCCTCCGCCAGTCCTCTAATGCGCATGATCGCGTCCACGGTGGAGCGCCCCTGACGGAAACGTACTAACTGGTTATCCGCCAGATCTGGCCCCATGCGTGTGAGGTGCCCGACGAGGCGCTGTGCAATAATACGCTCAATGAGCTAGCACACCTCGTCGAGCTACACGACCGGCCGGTACTCAGATGGAAAGTCAGCCCCCCCCCCCCCCCGCCTTTCGGATCAGAACCAGTCTCCCTGTCTTCCAGACCTTGGAAAACTGGCCTTTTTCAAGGCATGCGCTAAAGAGTCCTATAAGCCACCCAAGTTCCTCGAAAGCCAGTACCTAGGCTCGGCCTGGAATGCCGTTGGGACCAGGGGGGCAGTGTTCCTGCGGGATTTAAGCCGCAGTACAGCCGCCCCTAACTGACCCTCCGTGACTTCAGGTACATCGTTCTCACTGTTATCCGCGCCGGGCGCTTGAGATCCTCCGCCCTTGATGGGAACAAGGAACCCAGGACCCTCCAGCTGGAGACTCTGGGTCAGTGAGGGTGCCTTAGGGCCTAGTTTGCCTCTTAACATAAGGTACGGGCGCCCCTATGGATTCCGCTCCAGGGTCTCCGGCAATCTTTTGGACCGCTTAATGGCTGCTTAAGGGGCCCACTTGACAACCCTGTGCCCCTCATAGAGCTCCATCTCTTGAGCTGCTGCATTGTCTGGGCGGCGACGCCTCCGGCGGAACCTGGTGTGGCGTACTGATGGCGCGCGGTAATGCACGCTGCACGCAGCTGTGCGATTTCCGGCATCCACCAATATACCTAGTCTTAGTGGGGTGGCTCTTCTGAACCACCCCACTAAGGCATCATCATCGGCAGGCTTGTTTGCAGTCGAATCCAGGCCCTTGTGCCCAACGCGCTTCCGGGGGATTCGCGATAACCAGCGGTAGGTTAGGTGGAGGGGAGGCGTCGAAAGGGATATATCGGTGGTCTGATGACGACTCATTCTTCTTCACTACACGCTATCCAACACTACTATGGACACAGCGGGCGAGATCAGGGGTCGCAAACGATACGTCTACGACTGAACTAAGCTCCCGCCGCGTCCAGGTTGCGATTGCGACATTCCTCCGTTTTAGGATTACTAGGCCACGTGTAGTGACTAGTGACCCAGTCCTCCAGTTTATGGACCACTGCGCGATGCTCTGGTACAGATGATTCTGAGCAGCAGAGAAGTGGTTCAGGTTCACCTGCAGGATGCGGATATGGGTGTTCATTAATGGACGTCCATCTATGTACCCTTTTTTTTTTCTTTTTTTAACGTGAGGGAAAATCCTCAAAGGATGTTATGCCGGAGTCTTACCGACTAAAAAACCTCACGTAACGTCCAACAGCCATTGGTTGGAAGCCCCCGGTAAGCCCTCGGAAGGATGTCCCGGGACTCCTAACAGACCTACGGCCGCTACTGCGGCCTCGCCCAGGGGGTGTTTCGGGTGCTATCCCGCGTCTTTGGGGGGTTTCGGGTGTGATCCCGCTCCTAAGGGGGGGGGGGGGCGTGCGTGGGTTGCTCACGTCACGCTGCCGTCATGGGCCTGCTTCTGTAACGACGGTGAGCGACCCTCTCACCGTCCTCAGACCCCCGGTCATGGAGGCCGATAGTCCTCGGCGAAGACACGTCGGCGGCGCCCAGGCCGCCGACTGCGGAACTCGGGTGGGAGAGCTCTCTCCCGCACCCGCCCCGCCGCCTCCTTCACGAGCATGACCTGCTCGCAGAAAGAGGCGGCGCAGTCCCACTTACTCCTAGTCTCGAGCAAGAGAGTGTCCACTCCTAGACCCACTACGAGGACTTGGCGCTGTTGCGCCCACGCCGTGCACTCCACCAGCGTGTGGAGCGCCGTGTCATCGCTCTGGTCCTCGCAGTGCTGACACTCGGCCGTGGTTTCCCGTTGTTTTCGCCACAGATACCTGCCGAAGCTACCGTGCCCGGCAAGCATCTGTGTCAACCGGTAGGAGAGAGCACCGTGTCTTCTCTCCAGCCACTCGTCCATGACCGGTTTGACGGCCGCGATTGTGGCGAATCCCCCCTTTGGTTGCTCAAGTCGCACCTTCCATGTCTCGACGGTTTCCTGGTGGAGCAGGGACCGCTGGGCCTCGACTTCTCGAGCCGCAGGCCTTTGGCCCCGCTCCAGCGCCTCCTTGCGCCATCTGAACAGTGACGCAAGGGCTCTCGCTTCCAGGTCCCATGGAGGGACGATCTGTTTTGCCGCTGATACATCAGATGTGAAGAATGTAGCTGCGTTAGCTGTCCGGCACTGTCCAGCGGGGGCACATCTACCAGCGGCCCCGATGCCCTCCCCTTGGTTCTGTAGAGGTTGGCTTTCCGACCCGTACCCGCAGTGGTAGCGTCGATTTATTGAATAAACTGCCAACTAATTAGTTCTGTTTTTTAAATATATATATCTGTTTTAAGGGTAAGTAGTTTATTTTTGCCTTGCTAGACTACTAAACACTATTTCCCACTTCTTACTAGTTTACGAAACCTATTATCACCCTCCCACTTCTTACTAGTTTACGAAACTTATTATCACCCTGCAAAATGGGTGATTATGGGTTTTAATTGGGTTAAAACCCAAATCACCCAGTTTTAACCCAAATGGGTAGATTGGGTTATAACCCGCTACCCATCTCTACTCTCAACAGACACTTGTACTAATCATTGAGATTACTACTACACAATTAATCACTTGCACTCGCACTAATCAAAGTGGAAAGTAGCCTGAAGCGAAAGAGTCTTGTTGAGTCGGCTGGTGACCCAAGGGCATGCGATGCGATCGGCTGCGTTTGGTTTGGAACGCATCTATTTCTATTCCACTCCACCGGTCTACTACTTTTTTTTTCATGAGACGTAATTACGTAAATTTATCGTCAATAAACCAACTACGGGTCCTTCGTTGTTTGACACCACGAATTATTGACACCACGGTGTCAATCGCTGAAGAACGTTTTTTGAATTGGCTGTTTGGCACCACGGTGTCAATCGACGAATACCTTATATGGCTTCGTTGATTGACACCATGATGTAAAACAGCAAAGGACGGTTCATTGGCATTTTTATTATAACATAACAATCATGCACAAAAGTGTTTAAACGATTTTTATTATCAATATGCATAATTTACATTTACCAACATTTAATATCAATTAAGGTCAAAATACCTAAAAATAATGCAATCCGATTTGGATAGGTTAGGTTAGAAGGCTAAGGCGGGAGCGGAGCGGAGCGGAGCTCCCACCTTAGCCTTCGTGGTTATTTTTTTTTATAAATTAAAATAATAGTTTATACTACAAAACTAAAATAAAAATAAAAGTTAAAATAATATAATATTATATAGTTAATACAATAAAAAATTAAAATAAAAGTTTATACTACAAAACTATTACTTTAATTTATGAAAAAAAATAACCACGAAGGCTAAGGCGGGAGCTCCGCTCCGCTCCGCTCCCGCCTTAGCCTTCTAACCTAACCTATCCAAATCGGATTATTTGAAGTTATATATAATATAGAACGTAGCCATAGGAACAATTTGATTGTAATTGTTGTTTTAATAACCGTTTTCTTTTCGCCAGTACACAAATCACACTTGACCTTTAAATTGTTGAAAGTGGCCCAAATCAACAGTTTTACACCATGGTGTCAATCGACGAAAACAAAATAAGATATTCGTCGTTTGACACCACGGTCGCAAATTATTATGAAAATGGTCCCAAACAGCCAATTCAAAAAACGTTCTTCTGCGATTGACACCGTGGTGTCAATAATTCGTGGTGTCAAACAACGAAGGACCCCTACATACAAACCCTTTTTTCTGGTTTTAGTATTTGTTGTTAGAAAAATGACGTCTGTGAAAATTTCAGTTGTCTAGCTATTATATTTCCCGAGCTATAACCTGGAGACACACGGACATCGGAGTCTCATAGGATCCCGTTTGTATCCTGCGGTTACGGTACGTTTTACAAAAGAAACTAGCTGGCTAGTTCGCTTTTGCGCGGGTCTTTTGCTACACTCGCTAGCTTTTAAACTCGTCGACTAGCAGCTCGTGAACTAGGTCAGTGTAATCAGAGTTTAATAGAGTTAGGCATCTTCAAACAAAATTATATCAAAGGTACCGAGCGCGGTATACTTGTGTGCGTGCGCAGTGCCTACGGACGCGTCGCGTCAGAACCATGAAGCTACAGTGATGAAGCTATAGATAAACATGGAGGCCACACTTCGAACAACCGCTTGAGTCAAATACCTACATATCTCTATCTCACTCTCTGTGGGCTAACCTTCTCTTTCTAGGGAATTGTGCAGTGCTGCTATCTTCTTATTAGTATCTCCTAAAAAATAATAGAAATAGACCATACTTACCAAAAATGCAAGTAAAATAATTTATAAATAGCTCTATAGTTCGACTACGATTATTTAATGTGTAAATTGAAATATTTTATACCATAATATGCATGATTGGGTTGTCGAATCCGTGAATTACATTCCCATTTTCTAAGGATTCTGTAATGGGGCAACATTGGTACTACATGTCAACCGTCAAAGTGTCAACCAACAATGGCATGGCGGTTGACTTCATTGTTTTCACACAATAGAAAACGTTGTGAAGTAGTGTGACTATATTGCGGATTTATCTGGGACTTCCTGTGTATTATGAGAAGAAACACGAATGTCATTATTAGAGTAAATAAAATAAGTTAAGTATTGTTATCGTATGTTAATGATGAATAATTCTTTTAGGTTTCCTAAAAATAGTATTCAGCGAGAAATATGGTTATCCATTGTACCATTAAAAATTAAGTTAAGATATTTTTTATAAAAACAATTAGTATGGTAACTGATCATTAATTTTAAATATGGAAAAGGAGTTGGTTTCGGAGTTGGATTCGAACCTGCGTCTCCTCACGTACCGTGCCTTAACCACCGGCTACCGAAACTTTCTCGGAACCAACGAAATTTTCCACCTTATATACGTCTTGGGGCGACGCATGCACCATCTACCGACACTTTTTAGAAAGTTACACGGCACGAATGTATACAATTGAACCTACATTATATGAAACCTGCCCGAACATTAAAATATTTTTTTGAAGAGCAATTAGTATGCTAACTAATCATAAATTTTAAATATGAAAAAGGAGATGGTTTCAAACCTTATAAATCGAATGGATATAGGTGCAATTCTATACATTCGTGTCATGTAACTTTCTAAAAAGTGCCGGTAGATGGTGCCTCCTTTACCATATTTAAAAAAAAATGAAGTTCTATGAAAGCGCCAGAATTTGCAATTCGCATTTTCAAAAATCCGATTATGATGAGAAGCGCAGCGCGCGAGACGTACAGTTGATTAACCTAGAAAAATAACCCACTAGGATGAATAGCTTCGTTATTCGCAATGTAATCTGCAGAGAATACTACCTACCAGTCTTCGTAAAAAACAGAGAAAATTAATCTTAGTAGCCTTTGTACATCTAGTTTATATAATAAATTTTCACCACCTATTCCGTGGGACCAATTCTTAAAAAGGTGAAATGATAATATACCTCTGCCTACCCCTTCGGGGATAAAGGCATGACCTTATGTATGTTTGTATGTATTGTACATCTAATTGTACTAAGAATATATATTGTCTTTAATGTGTACAATAAAGAATGTATAGAAAATGAAATGTCCTGGCAAAAATAAAAATAGGGCTACCCTACTTTGAAAGAGACGTAGAGCCCACACAGAGCAAGACAGTATTATACAGACTACGCTTCAAGTAGGTATTCGAAGTGTGGCCTCCAGTCAGAACGAGCCGCGCGTCACGCACACATTTAAAAATCAGTACTAGTCGGAACGTTCCCAGCAGGTAAACCAAGCGTTCAATCAGTGTTGCCGCGAACCGCGTGCGCGTGATTACGTAAAATGTATGTGTCATATGCCTGCTATCTTTATTTACATACATACATATAATCACGCCTTTATCCCCGTTGGAGCAGACAGAGGCATAGTATACGCCCCCATTTCTCATTTTAGTTTTATGCCTCACGTAATAGGTGATGAGCCTGAGATGAGTAGATGGACAGGCGCAGGTCGCCACGACCCGCAGTTGAAAATTTTCAAGCCAAGCATAAATCCTTCAACTTGGCTTAACGATTGTCATTTTACTGACAACCGGGTTACATTTTGAGATTTCCTTCTCTACGTAATGGATCTTTTTGCGAAGGTGTTCCCTTAGTCGCCTCTTACGACACCCTTGGGATGTATTGGGGTGGCGACATTTTGTACTCTTACCTGTGGCAACACGGGACCTCGTCGCCACAACCTGTCGCCATTAGATAAATATGACAATGCCTATAAAGAAGTAAGGACGATAAATATTGCTCTGTTTTTGGATGCCTCAACAGTAATTTTTAAACTCCCTCATTATCTATCGTTATTCACGAATTCACGATATAGTCCGAGAGCTGGCACGAATTTTTGGGTAGGTATTTGAGGCAAGCTGAAAACTTGTCAGATACCTCTCCTACTATATCCCAACTCGGAATTGCAGACCTGGCTGGTGATTAGCGGGGCTAAATCAACCCCTAAATTTTTAAAAATATTTTTTTTTTTTCCAAAAAATATATTTGAGGCACTACGCAATTTATATATGTTGCAGTGTAATACTTAATGAATACGAAAAAAAATAAGCCAGATAATTTAATCGGGGTTTTAACATTGCCAGACGCGTGCAAAAATATTTTGCAAAAAATTTAAAAAAATGTTTTTGAGGCAGCTTGAAATTTTAATGGAGCGTTATTTATAACTAAAAAATAAGATTCCCAAAAAGACAGATCGTTTCGGTGGGGCTTTCTACCTGCCAGGTATGAATGGGTACGAGCCTGTAGTGCTATAGACAAGCTGTAGTGTGAGAGAGAGAGAGCGCATAACGACAGCTGTCTTCGTTCTTGCTTGCCGCGTTACTATTGGCTCTGGCGAGGCCACGTGACTTACGATAACCCATAAGGTTTAAATTTATTTCATCAAAAGCAATACAGATATCACTTAAAATATTAGGATTACAGTAATTCAGTCATTGTAGGCACATATAATATTTTCTTTTTCTATACTAAAGTAATAAAAGCAGTACAATCGTTAATATCTTACAATTCATGGTTTAACTTACACTTGACTAAAGTAATGGAATACCTATCAGCTACGGCAAGAAGTTGTTAACAGTGTATTATCAGATCCTTGTCTGAACTAGGATGTTAATCCTGTGTCTCAGACGTTCATCTGACTAAGCAAACAAGAGAGCACATTATAATACTAATAATATATAATAATAATATATACTAGTAATACACTCATTTGCAAAAAAAACGGGCACCTAAGCAATGAACCATTTCAAATGTTAATATTGCTTTGTTTGATAATTATAGGTAGTTTTATCCTCACAATTTGGTAAATTAATAAGAAAATAATCGTTTTCATCAGTATTTCATAAAATTTTGTTACAATTTATGGGAAATAATGCTAAACCTCGCTAGTAGTGTATGTTCGCTAGTAGTGCATATGCTCATGAAGTAAAAATAAAAAAGTTTTTTTGTTTGTTTTTCTTTAATAAAGTAAAAGCAGATAAATGTTTAGTATCGAGTGTGACCCCCTCTAGCTAAAATCACAGCTTGAATTCGTCTGGGCATGCTAGCGAGTATATCCCGGATACTTGCTTGCGGAATACGTTCCCACTCCGCAGTAATCACATTCTTCAGCTCTCTGATGGTCTGCGGAGCCCGGTGTACTGATCTCACACGCCGTTTTAGAACGTCCCAGATATGTTCTATGGGATTGAGGTCGGGACTTCGAGCTGGCCAATCCAAACGACGAATGCCGACCTCTTGCACATACGCATTAACATCGCGGGATCGGTGGGCGCGAGCACTGTCGTCCATAAAAATCAAGTCTTGACCTAGAGCGGCCAATGCGGGTTGTGCATGAGGAATTAGAACTTCCGTTATGTATCGATGCCCAGTCAGTGAGTCGTTTTCAATGAAGACTAACTCTGTACGTTCCATTGAATTTATTCCTGCCCAAAACATAACAGAACCCCCACCATAAGGTGTGATTTCTTCGAAACATGCATCTGCAAAGCGCTCTCCTTGTCTTCTTAGCACTCGCCGACGTCGATCTTCATCGAACAGAGATATCCTGGCTTCATCAGAGAACAAAACCCTATTCCAATCTTCTTGAGTCCATGATTCACAATTTCTAGCGAACCTAAGCCTGTGAACTCTGTGCTCATGGAGTAATTAAAGTAAAGGTTTTTGTTTATAGTGCGAATAAGAAAGTATATTTAAGTGTAAAAACTGTTTCTATCACATTGAAAGTGTAACCAGATAAAATCATAGACGTTTATGTGAACTGTCGAATGTTGGTAAAGTGCTGTGTAAACAGAAGAGATTAAAAAAACAGTGATAAACTGCTCAGGGTAGATCAACCTGTGTGTGGTATCAGTATTGGCTAATAGTGTTCAAGTTGTAAAAAAAGGTTTTTAGACTTTATAATCAGATAATCACCCATAGATCTGTGCTGAAATAAAAGATTTAGGCGATATTATAGCCTTTTTAAAAAGAAAGTGACTTGAGAAGTGGGTGTATAAACAATCTTATTTGTCTGTTTACCTGAATCAGCTGACAAATCAGCTGACTGCCAACTGCAGGTTTTTGTTACAATTTATATTAACGCCATCTAGAGTAATAGCACTGTTACAGCTGATACATAGATCTACTCACTTACTGTTAATAAAGAAGTTACAAAATGGTTTGTTGCGCAGCCTGTAGTCGACATATGAGCAGGACAGATGGCGCAACATGTTGTTCAGGATGTCCACTAGTATTTCATGCTGCATGTCTGGGCAAGGCTAAATCGGCTGCTAAGGTTCCCAACTGGTTGTGCCCGGAATGCTCAAAGAATAAACCGCGAGATAACCGACCAGAGACTCCGGCGAAGGGTATCCTGGACGAGGATTCGGCTCTCCCCCATGTGGAACTGGTGCCCATTGATCTAGTGTGCGAAATCCGTTTATTTAGAGAGCAAATGATCAGCATGCAGAGTCAAATAGAACTGTTTCGCCAGGATTTTCAGGAACTTCGGCTCACTCTGACGGGAAACACGTCACGTATCGTATCTTTGGAGGAAAGGGTCGGAAGCCTTGAAAATATGTTTGCGACTAAAATGAGACTGCTAACCACCTTGAAAAAATTGTTGATCAACTTAAGCAGGAACTCAATACGAAAGATCAGGAGTTGCTGGCAAACGATATTGATATTTCTAATGTGCCAGAAATAAATGGAGAAAATACAAGCCATCTAGTGATTTTAATTGGCACTAAATTGGGCGTCAGTATAGATGAGCGAGACATAGTATCGGCAGAGCGGGTGGGACCGAAACATCCGCGCGGGGGCATTATTGATGACAGTGTGTGTGTGTCACAGAAAGCGAAAGTGAACGACCATAAGGCGAAAGTGAATCGCCTGCGCCCAAGGCCAATCGTTGTGCGTCTGGCACGTAGGTCCGTGCGGGATGAATTGCTTCGTAATAAGCGTGTGCGAAGAGGCGCCAATACTGCCGATTTCGGCATTTCAAGTGAATCGCGCCCCTTTTATGTTAACGAGCGACTTACGAAGTCTACGCGTATTTTGCTTTTTAAGGTTAGAGAGGCAAGAGCTAGGCTGCGGTGGCGATTTGTTTGGACTAGAAGAGGCAGAATCTTTGTAAAGAAAGCAGAAGGCCAACCTACATTCGCAATTAATTCTGATGATGATATTAGGCGTGTTTTTGGCGATATCTCGGTTTGATGGCTCGTTTTGTAATTTTATATTGGTGATTTTTATTTTAAGATGTATAATTATTGCTATATTTAAAAGATTAGAAAATACGAAACTTTTAATTTTCATGTGGACTTGTTATTATTGTACAGAAACTTTTTTATTGTTTTCTATGCTCATGACTGATTCAAATCTTATAATTTTATTTTTAGTCACATTTTGTAAGTGGAATTTGTTCGTTGATACTTATTTTCAAAGCAGGGTATCGTTGGCTCGGCACATTATGGATGTAACTTATAGAAAATTTATAACTGATTATTTTTTGTTTAATATAGACAGGCGTACTGATTCTAGATATAGGTCACTGCCAGGTGATAAAATCTGTTTCTGTGTGTTACTATTAATTTGTATGTGTTATATATACGCGACTCCTAACTGGTGGTGCGGTCGTGCTGTGTGGCCGTTTTCTTTCAATATATTGATTAAGTTTTACTTTTGTTATTACAAAGCACCAAAAGGCCGGTATAATAAAGGTGTGGTTTATTTGGGGAGCTATGTTAATCATGCTAAAGGGCGAGAGGTAGAATGGCTTTGGTATGGATATCATTTTTTTTTGTCTTACGTTGTGATCTCTCTAGCTACTACAAATGATAATTAATAAGTATTTTAAAGTCGGATTGTACAACCCAGGTTCCCTTGGTACAAAGCACGATAGTTTTATTGCTACAGTATTGCGACACGATATTGACATACTGGCCGTTAATGAGACCTGGTTGAGCCAAGGTGAGGAGGGTCGAGCTCCCTCGGTTCCCAACTACAGACTGAGACATATCCCTCGCCCTGCTTCCATATGTAATGGCGATGGGGGGGGGCGTGGGGTTTTATATCCGCCGTGGCCTGACCGCTCGAACCTGTGCACATCCTCAACATAGTATGGTTGAACAGATGTGGATAAAGATAAATGGTAACACAATCATTGTAGGTACTGCTTATCGATCGCAACGGATAAACGCACAAGTATTTATGGACGCCATTGTGGATTCCATAAGTTCCTTCTCGTCTTATGATTACATGATATTGTTGGGCGATTTCAACATGAATTTACTGCACACTACTGATAGGGAAACTTTGAGACTGCAAAATATATTTAACACTTTCATTGCTTGTACGGGACTAGTTCAAGTGGTCTCAGACCCTACACATTTTACTCAAATTTCATCTACCCTAATTGATGTTATTTGTACAAATGCATCGGTGCGACAGGTCACAGTGGACTCACTGGGGGTAGAACACGGTCATGCTTTTTTGTCGTGTGTTTTTACTTTTAAAAAACCCAAAGTACTGCCTCGAAGAAAGGTATTTAGGGCATTGGCTGATATTGATTCGGAGTTCTTTGATAGTGATGTGAATATTGTTAACTGGGATCGTATCAGGAATTTAGATAATGTCGATGATATTGTTTCGGATTATGTCAAGACTGTAACGTTTCTGTTCGATCTTCACGCTCCTCTAAAGTCAAAAATGATAAAAGAATTGCCTGCACCCTGGCTTACGAGCAATGTGAGATTTATGATGCGTTTGCGTGATACGGCATTAAATAAATACAGACGCACAAAATTGGACGCGAGTAGGGAATATTATAAAAGTTTAAAAAAACAGGTTGAAATTGCGCTTTATAATGAAAAGAAATGTTATTTTAAGGAACACGTTAATAATAATATTAATAATCCCAAGAAACTATGGCAAAATCTTAAATCAAAGATCTTGCCGAAAAATCCTTTTGAGCTGCCGTCCCACATTGCTGACCCGTATGTAATTAATGACCATTTTTTAAATGTCCCAGGGGATACAAATATGTGTATATCACATTTGACATACTTCGAGTTTCACAGATTTAGCTCAGCCAATTTCAGCTTGAAACCTGTGGAGCCTGCGGAGGTGGTTAAGGTCATGAGGGCTCTTAATTCTAACGCGGCTGGCATTGATGGGTTGACTCTAGACATGATCACTCTAATGGTTCCTAGCACCCTGGAGGTGGTGTGTGCTATGGTTAATAAGTCCATCACGTCGGCAAGGTTTCCTACTGACTGGAAAACAGCAGTGGTTAGACTTATTCCGAAAAACCAAAACGTTAGTGATATTAAGGATCTTCGCCCCATAAGTATTTTGCCATGCTTATCAAAAATATTGGAAAAAATTGTCGCCGCACAAATTTACACTTTTCTAGAGCAGCACAAAATTTTACCTGATTTGCAGTCTGGCTTCAGAAAGAATCGCAGCACTACAACAGCCATTTTGGATGTGGTTGATAATGTACTTACAGCTCAGGATAGCGGGGAGTGTACAATACTCGTGCTACTGGATTTTTCCAGAGCATTTGATAGTATAAATATCTCACTCCTTCTGTCCAAATTGACGTATTATGGCTTTGACAACACTACTGTAAAATGGTTCGATTCTTATTTAACCGATCGTTACCAATTGGTCGAGATTAGTAGGCCGGACGGTTCAACGGTCAGATCCGATGTATCTCCCATTACCAGGGGGGTACCACAGGGTTCCGTGATTGGCCCGTTGTTGTTCATATTATACAGCGCAGATATAACGCGGGAAATAAGGCATTGCAAATTTCATATTTATGCGGATGATGTGCAGGTCTACTATAGCTTTAAGCCGAGTGACATTCACATTGCAGAACGGAGAATTAATGAGGACCTAAATAATATCTCCAACTGGGCACGTCGCAACTCACTTATTTTGAACTCTGATAAAACAAAATATATGATAATGGGTTCAAAAAGTTCTCGCAGTATCTTTGATGATCAAAACCCTAGCATCTATGTGGGAAACGAACTAATAAACAGAGTTTATGTGGCTCGGAATTTGGGACTGGTGATGGACGAAGAGATGCGTTTTGAGCAACACATAGCTGAAGTAGTGAGAAACTGTTTTTATCGCTTAAAAATTTTGTACAAATTGCGTAGTTTTCTAGCCGTACCGCTGCGAGAACAGTTGGTTGATTCACTTGTATTGTCAAAATTTAATTATCTGGATGCAGCATATGGTCCTAGTCTGCTTGCTAAAACGGTTAGCCTTATTCAGCGAGTGCAGAATGCATGCGCACGCTTCTGCTATAATATTGAGCCCCGAAGCCATATCACGCCCTTTTTGAATAGATTTAGTATTCTTAAAATGAAATACAGGCGTCAGTTGCACCTGGCCACCTTGCTATTCGGTGTTATTCGAACGCAAAAGCCAGCGTATTTGTTTGAGAAGCTGGTTTGGATGAGTGATGGAAGTAGGTATCCTAAGAGATCCTCGTCATGCCCGTTGCGTGTACCAAGTCATAGGACTGCTGCGTTCCGAGGTAGCTTTAAGTACAGTGCTACTAAGTGATGGAACGACCTTCCACCGCCGTTAAGGAGGTTGAATAGCTTGCATAGTTTTAGGATTAGGTTGAAGTTCGTGTTTCTGGAAATGCAAAGCTACGAGTCTCGGTGAACTAACATTTAATATGATTTTTTTAGTATTATTATTTTAATTTATTTTTATAGTTATTTTTCCAATACATATTATTAAACCTGCAATTATTTTATTGTTATTATTTTATTATTTTAATTTTTACTGGTATGTGACATAAAAAACATAATTACCTATCGTTTTCATTTATAATAAAATTTACTTTTGACATTTAGTATGAGCCACATATTCCAATTATTTATTATTATTTATGTTTCTGTTTCAACGTTGACATACCAAATGAATTGTTTTGTTTTCACTTATTTTATATTTAAATTCTAATTTTCTGACATAATCAAGTATCTTGTACTTTCTTATTTCTCATTTCGTATCTGTGTTTGTGCATTTTCTTATTAAATTATGATTTTATTTGCTGTGCCTAATGGAACTGACCTTCTAGGCTGCAACTGAAAACCAGCGCTGCAATTACTTGTAGCATATGCTGAGTTGTAGCCTGTTAGCCACACTTACATTACTGTGCCGAGACCATCGATCCCTGCTTATTTTGTAATTTTTCTCACTTTATGTATGTTATTCCCAGTTATCGCCACTGGCTTTGTCGCCACTGCTGATAAATGGGAAAAATATTCCCGACTGTCACCAGTGATGACGATTGACACATACTTTCCCAGTTGTAGCTACTGGCTTTGTCGCCAGTGGTGACAAATGGTTGGAGGCATGTGCGTCTTTCCGTAAGATTTCGTAAAAGGGCAAGAAACCCCCACACCGGCCATTTGGTTCTGTCAGTGTCTCCAAAACTTTGGAGAAGAATGACGGACATGGGAGCGCTTCACGTGGACCTACAGCGGGTTAGGGTAGTAGATCATTCACCGTTAGTGCAATGCTCGCGCTGCCTGGCATACGGCCACGTGAAGCGTTTCTGTACAGAACATGAGGAGACATGCAGCCACTGTGGGGGTCCACATCTGAAGGTGCACTGTGACCAATGGGCAGTAAATGCAACTCCCTGCTGCAAAAACTGTAAAAGGGCTAAATTAGACCGCCTCGAACATAACGCATTTAGCCAAGAATGCCCAGTTCGTCGACGCTGGGAGTCTCTCGCCAGGTCAGCCGTAGCATATTGCTAAGGGCAGCCAGGCGGGAGATTCTATCTATCGCGTGTTCCAGGCAAACCTAAGGAAGAAGAAGCTTGCGCAAAGTGAATTGATCACGGAAGCAACTAAACGCAAGATAGCTGCAGCCCTGATCCAGGAACCTTGGGTGGATGGGACTCCAGTGATGAGGAGTTACCCGGGTGTAAGGATCTTCCAAAACAACGCAACAGGAGACGAAAAAGTCAAGGCAGCCATAGCTGTCTTCGACCCACACTTGGACGTCATACAACATCCCGAACTCACCACAAACAACATCGTCGTGGTGAGTCTTCAAACCGTTGCGTGGAAGATCACCCTGGTCTCCTTTTACCTGGAGCCCGATCGACCGATCGCCCCGTACTTGAGGAAACTCAGAAGGATCGCAGTGAAACCTGGATTGGGGAAAATGATCATGGGTGGAGATGGGAATGCCTGGAACACGTGGTGGGGCAGTAGACACGTGGACGCTAGGGGCAAAGATCTGCTTGAGATGATTGACCAGACCGGCCTCCAGGTGCTCAATACGGGAAGCACCCCTACCTTCGACACCATACGTGGCACGACGAGGTTCACGAGCCACGTCGATGTCACAATTTGCACTGCGAACACGCTGGACTTGGTGGTGAATTGGAAAGTAGAGGAAAACCTCACAAGCTCGGACCACAACGGGATCACCTTTGGCATAAAACTTAAAAGGTCAAGAGGCATGAACATCAGCAGGACGACAAGGAAGTACAACACCAAAAAGGCAAAATGGGACGATTTCGAAATGGAGCTGAACGAAAGTAAAAAGAACGAAAACCTAACGGTAGACCAAATAAAAGCCATAACATCTACAGAGCAAATTGACAACGTAGTCAACAAATTCAGCCAAATCGTCACCAAGGCGTGTTGTACTGCCATACCCGAAAGGGCCAAATGCCAGAGGACGTCAATCCCGTGGTGGTCTGAAGAACTAGCAAAACTAAAGCAGGAAGTCACCACCAAGCGGCGACGCATTCGATGCGCAGCACAAGTCCGCAGAGCCGGTGTCGTAAGGGAGTACCTGGAGTGCAAAGAAAGGTATGAAACAGAGGCAAAAAAGGCGCAGATCGCATCATGGAAAGAATTTTGTTCAAAGCAAGACAGAGAGGGAATGTGGGAGGGGATTTACAGAGTGATTGGACGAACCGTCGGTAGAGCTGAGGACGTACTCCTGGAACTGAATGGCGTGGCGCTAGATGAGGAAGGTTCAGCAAGACTGCTGGCAGATACTTTTTACCCGGACGACTTGGAGGGGGAGGATACAGCGGAACAGAGACGCATAAGAGAGAGCTCTGAGGCGGTGGCCGAGGGACCGTGTGGAGAGCGGCACGATCCACCGTTCGCCCCCTACGAGCTCGAGACAGCGGTCAAATCCTTTAACCCTAAAAAAGCGTCCGGCGCCGATGGATTTACAGCGGACATCTGCGGCCACGCCATCAGAAACGAGCCGGAATTGTTCCTTACTCTTGCAAACAAGTGTCTCACATTGCACTACTTTCCGAAAATCTGGAAGGAAGCGACTGTCGTGGCTTTACGAAAACCTGGTAAAGATAGCTACTCAAAGCCAAAGTCCTATCGCCCAATAGGCCTCCTCCCCGTGCTGGGGAAGATCCTCGAGAAGATGATTATGTCGAGACTTCGACACCATCTGTACTCGAGGATCAGCCCCCACCAATACGGGTTCATGCCCCAGAGGAGCACCGAGGACGCCCTCTGTACCCTAATCCAGCACATCAGGACAAAGTTGGACCAAAAGAAGATCGTCACTGTGGTGTCCCTGGATATAGAGGGCGCCTTCGATAGTGCATGGTGGCCAGCAATTAAGGTGCGGCTCGTCGAGGAGGAGTGCCCCGAGGGACTCAGGAGAGTCTTGAACAGCTATATGAGCGACCGAGTGGTGCATGTGAGGTACGCAGGTAGGGAGCAAACAACTAGAACTAGAAAGGGCTGCGTCCAGGGCTCTATCGGCGGCCCAATCCTCTGGAATCTCCTACTGGATCCGCTTCTACACAGTCTGGAGACGAGGGGTGAACACGTGCAGGCCTTCGCCGACGATGTCGTCCTGGTCTTTGATGGCGATACTGGGGAGGAGATCGCGGAGCGTGCCAATGCCGCTCTCGAACATGTTAAGGCGTGGGGTGATAGGAACAAATTGAGATTTGCACCTCAGAAAACAAACGCGATGGTTATTACCAGGAAGATGAAGTTTGACACACCACGGCTTAGCATGGGCGGGATCGACATTGGCATGAAAACCGAGGTCAAAATTCTTGGCCTAATTATCGACCATAAGTTGACCTTCAATGCTCACGTGGAGAGCGTGTGTAGGAAGGTAACTAGCCTCCATAAACAATTGGCCAGGGCGGCAAAGGCGAGCTGGGGTCTGCACCCAGAGATAATCCACACAATATACACTGCAATAGTAGAACCTATAGTGATGTATGCGGCCGGCGCGTGGGCGCACGCGGTTGGGAAGCTGGGCATCCGGAAAAGGTTGAATTTTATCCAACGCAGCTTTGCGCAAAAAATTTGCAAGGCGTATCGCACGGTCTCCCTCGAATCGGCCTTAGTTTTGGCGGGTATACTCCCCCTTGATCTTAGGATCAGGGAGGCTGCACTGCTGTATAAGATAAGAAAGGGCGAACACATACCAGACCTGGCCGGGAGGGAGATCGAGCGAATGCTGTCTGTGGCGGAGAATCCTCACCCTGCCGAGCATATGCGCCTGGAGTTCATTAGTGTCGGAAACAACGAGCAGGTGGAACAGAACCACTGCGAAGTAGAGATATATACAGACGGCAGCAAGATTGCGGGTAAGGTCGGAGCCGCACTTTCCTTGTGGAAAGATGGGGCCGAGGTTAGGACCCGCAAGCTTGGTCTGCCGTCCTATTGTACGGTATATCAGGCGGAACTCCTGGCCATATGTGAGGCAACGAGGATAATCCAGAAACATAGCGCTACAATCTTCGGGGTGTTCAGCGACTCGACTGCGGCACTCCAGACGGTCGCGAATCCCAATTGTCTCCATCCCCTCGCTGTTGAAGCCCGGCAAAATATAAGAAATAGTTTTCTAACAGGCAAATCTGTGTATTTGCACTGGATAAAGGCACACGTGGGGATGGAGGGAAATGAGAGGGCCGACCAACTGGCTAAGGAGGCAGCTTTGGGATCGAGGCGGGCACCGGATTATGACCTGTGTCCTGTCTCATTCGCCAAGCGGCAGATCCGTATGGACACGCTTGGCGAATGGAACAGGAGATACGAGTCCGGCGACAACGCCTCGATCACAAAGCTCTTCTTCCCGAGCGCGGTGGACGCATACAGCATTATTAGGAAATTCACTCCCAACAGACACACCACGCAGATGTTAACGGGACATGGTGGGTTCTCAGAGTACTTGACTCGATTCAAGTGCAAAGAGGACCCATCATGTTCCTGTGATTCCGAAACCGAGGAGACCATCCCTCATCTACTGGCGGAGTGCCCGGTGTTCTCTAGACAGAGATACAATGTAGAGCAACAAATAGGAAAGACTGTTACACTTGCGAATTTGAAGGATATAATGATAAGTAAACACAGAGATAGATTTTTGGAATACTGTACGGAAATATGCAAAATAGTAAACAATAGAAATAAGGTAGAATAAGCAATGTAGTTACAGCAGCATAACCTATGTTATCCTGCCGGTAATATAACAATAGTATTAAGTAAACTAGAAACAACTGTACAATAGATAATAAGTAATAAAGATACTAAAAGTGGTTCTTAAGAAAATGTAAACAAGATAAGGAAATAAATATTGTAAAACCACAACCTTCTTTGGAAGTAATAGCATAAGATAAATAGACAAAAAGAAAAGGAAATTATGTAAATAAAAGATATAGTATAATACTGTAAGAAATATGTAACCTACAGGACAAAGAGAGAAACTTGGAAAGGAGTGGAGTACAATTATTTTACCCAGTAGATGTAAGAAATATACAGAAAATAAATAAAAATTAGAAGAGAGAATAGCAGGCGTCCCACCTGGAAAAGAGTACAAGGATGTGTGAAAGAAAGAAAAAGTATGCGGCATGACTGAATAGATCAGAGAATTAGTGAGAACTGGTATGAATGTTTAGAGTAGGAAGGTCTCCGAAATGTAGACATCGGAGGTTAGACAGGTACACACCCAGCTATCCATGGTAGCTGGGCATTTAAAAAAAAAAAAAAAAAAAAAAAAAAAAAACATGCCCAATATCACCAGTGGGGACAAACGACACAAAAATAGTTTCAAATGTCATCTACCAAGCAGGACATACACAAAAATGAGCGGTTCGATAAACAGTTCGTTGTGATAGCTGCGCAATCCGACTTGGTTAGGTTAGGTTAGAAGGCTAATGCGGGAGCGGAGCGGAGCGTAGCTCCCGCATTAAGCCTTCGTGGTTTTTTTTTTAACAATGAGATGGTAAAATAAAATAAAAAAAACACTACTTAAATTGTACTAGTACCGAGAAGCGCAGAAAAATGACTTATTACTGCATGGTTATAAAAAAAATAACCACGAAGGCTTAATGGGGGAGCTACGCTCCGCTCCGCTCCCGCATTAGCCTTCTAACCTAACCTAACCAAGTCAGATCGCGCAGCCATCACAACGAACTGTTTATCGAACCGCTCATTCTTGTGTATGTCCTGCTTGGTAGATGACATTTGAGACTATTTTTGTGTTGTTTGTCCCCACTGGTGATAATCGGGATGTTTTTTTTACCATTTGTCACCACTGGCGACAAAGTATGTGTTAATCGTCATCACTGGTGGCAGTTGGGAATATTTTTCCCATTTATCAGTAGTGGCGACAAAGCCAGTGGCGACAACTGGGAATAGACGGTTATTGTGTGTGCTAATAAATATGATTTTCTTTCTTTCTTTCTTCTTCTAATTTGGGGCCGCGGGCCGGGCGGTGACTGCGTATATTGGCAGCGAGAAGCCTCTTCCTGACCGTCCATAGACTAATATGCACATTTCTTACTTCTTGGAGGTTGTTCTTAAGATCCACATACGAAGATTTGCGATTTCTCAATGCGCGACTCACAAGAAAACGATCATCCCGTGGTTGGGTACATGGTTTTCTTCCAGAACCAGGCCTTCTCTCGACGGAACCAGTCTCCTGATATCGCTGCCAGGTCCTTTGGACCGTCGAGCGACTAACATTTAGCCTCCTAGCCACGAAACATTGGCTGCAACCCTCTTCAAGCAGCGCGATAATTTTGGTAGCTTTTACCACTTTATCTACCATTTTTTATACCGCCAAACAGCAATAAATAAAGCTTTGACAGTCAAGGATATGAAATTAATCGATAAAAATTTAATAAAAGTTGTGAAAGTCGATGTTAACTTCTGGAACTTCGCGCCAAAAATGTAGGATAAAAAGGGGTTTTCTGTAAAAATGAGCATCAAATGAAAATTTGAATTTAGAACGTACTTTTTTAAATACCACGGCATTTTTAAAACCGGCCAGTAACGTGTACAAACGATTGAAACCTTTTTGGTATTGTATCTTTTTAAAGATGAATGAAAATCAAAACCGCCCGTTTTTTTTGCAAATGAGTGTATATAATATATAATTTATTATTATTCCTATTCCGAAATATGTTTAATTATGTAATTTTAAACATTTAAAAAATTAAAAGATAAATTAAATAAAACGGGTTGTATAAAATATAGAATAAAATTAGTTTGACCAAATTATAAGTAGGTTCCTACATTTATATTAACTCAATATCTCTAAAATATTAATAAATGAATAGAATTTATTTCAATTTTATTTTATACTCGAAATAATTGTACTACTGGAGAGTTATTATATTTTTATAAACCTGGTTTTGCGATTTTTTATTTTAATTATTGCTTTTTTTAATACGTAACGTCCATAAATCAATACAATCTCTTACGCAAAATGTTTTTAGTTGAAATTCAGAAAATTTAATATTTTTAACTCCGAAATTTTAACTAGAAACCTCATGGGTCGCACGTGGCGTCGCCAGAGCTAATAGTAACGCGGCAAGCAAGAACGAAGACAGCTGTCGTTATGCGCTCTCTCACACTCCAGCTTGTCTATAGCACTACAGGCTCGTACCCATTCATTATTTGTTTGATCACCTGGCAAGTAGAAAGCCCCACCGAAATGATCTGTCTTTTTGGTAATCTTATTTCTTACTTATAAATAACGCTCCACTAAAATTTCAAGCTGCCTCAAAAACATTTTTTATAATTTTTTGCAAAATATTTTTGCACGCGTCTGGCAATGTTAAAACCCCGATTAAATTATCTGGCTTATTTTTTTTCGTATTCATTAAGTATTACACTGCAACATATATAAATTGCGTAGTGCCTCAAATATATTTTTTGGGAAAAAAAAATAATATTTTTAAAAATTTAGGGGTTGATTTAGCCCCGCTACTCACCAGCCAGGTCTGCAATTCCGAGTTGGGATATAATAGGAGAGGTATCTGACAAGTTTTCAGCTTGCCTCAAATACCTACCCAAAAATTCGTGCCAGCTCTCGGAATAATAGGTAACAAAAGAAGAAGAAAGGTGAGTTTGAATAATTCACTTACGTACCTGCTACGTCCATAATACTCTCAAGGTAGGCACCTTGAGATTATTATGGACGTAGTAATATAAGTTCAATGCTTACGTACGAATTCGTTCAATACCTATTAGACTTCGTATTTATTAGGGTTCCGTACCCAAAGAGTGAAAAACAGGACCCAATACATGACCCTTCGCTGTACGTCTGTCTGTCTGTCCCACAAAATGTGTGTATCGCAGGAACCGTGATAGCTAGAGAACTGAATTTTTACAGATGATGTATTTCTGTTGCCGCTATAACAACAAATACTAAAATCAGAAAAATAATATTGTATTAGGGGAACGTTTGTTGCATGGAATACAACAAACATGAATTTTGCCGTTTTTTTGGTACGGAACCCTCGCTGCGCGAGTTCTACTCCCAATGCTTCGAACCCACTCAGTTCGTTTTCGACCCCTTATAATTTCTTTGTGGATAAAACTAGAAGTTTGAAGTAAATTTAGTATCTTTTAACAGAACACTACCCGTCCATTTCAACACGGCAATAGGCTCACCACCTATTTCGCGGGACATGAAACTAAAAGGTGAGACGTGGGCGTATACTACGCCTCTGACTACCCCTTTGGGATAAAGGCGTGACTATATGTATGTATGCAGTGAGTGAACACTGACTGACTGATAATCGAAACTTTACTTTGGTGGCACTTCAAACGAATATAGAACCTTCAAAAGAATGCAAATTTATAGTGTTTAGTGTATGAATTAAGGAAAAGCTAAAATATTCTAGAATTTCGGTCGTTTTTAAGGTTCCCTACCCAAAGGATAAAAACGGGAGTCTATTTATGAGACTACGTTGTCCGTTTGCTGTCTTTGAACTTTGTCTGTCCTTCCGTCATGAGACTGTATCTCAGGAACCGTGATAGTTAGAAAGCTGAAATTTTCACATTAATTCTGTGATCCATAAAATGTTGCCATCATTAATATGGGAATGTTGTGCTGAGGTCCCAGGTTGGATTCGGGTGGAATCGAATAAATTGTGTGTTCCTCAAAGTTTTGTATCAGAGTTTTGATGTTTTTGTATACCTACTAAGTATTTATTTAGAAATATATAAGTACATATGTCTATCAGTTGTCTAGATCCCATACCACAAGCTTAAACTGGCCTAATTTGGACTAGATGATGTTGTATGAGAATGTCCAATTGTTTAACCTAACCTGTCATTTACGACGATTGAATAAACTAAAAGTGACAGCCCTGATACTATAGGTAAGTATCGTGCGGTCGGGGTCGGAGATACCCTACTATATATAATTCTACTATGGTGTAATCGAAGCTTTCTTCCTACATTAGAAAGCAAAGTAGTTTGCACAATTTTGCTGATACACTGGACTTTTAATTGAGTGACTTGATTGCGGCACGTAGAATTCAGTTAAAACCTTTAGAATAGAAAAAATAAAATTTTGCGCTACTTAAAACACGGTTTCCTAGACGGCTGTTCAGATATGTACTGCTATGTGAAAAAAATAGAGCCTGCCGCAGACATACAGCTTAGAAAAATTCTAAGCCTATGGAAAATTCTCACAAAAAGAAGTTCTGTCTAGCTAACTCAGAGCATGAGATGAGATACACAGCCTGGTGACCTCTGTGGGTACGGAAACAATAAGTTACTAAAAGCCAGGGAGAAAAAAGCAAATGTAAATATATTCTATAAATCATGTATTTTCAAAATTAAGTCAATACAAGTCATTCAAGGCATTCTTTTCTCAACTTAAATATTCTTTCATTACGTACCTAAAATATACTTAAATCTATTTACAAGTTCGGGACCCCAATAAAATTGTATTTATGGAAGTATTGCTTTCAAAATATTCTCTAGTATGTATAAGAAATATAATTATTATTTAAAAAAAATCAAAACAACCTTACTCAATATTAACATTTTATATTCTTAGGAGTTACTGAAACACAGCTGGTTATAAAAATTTAATTTATCAGTCTCCTTAAGAATTGATTGTTCATACAACAAGCTCCGGTTTAAATATTTCATTTGGGAGAATCAGAATTTTTTGGACCACCTCATTCGAGGATATCCAACGTCTTTAATACTACAAAACTAAGTAAAGAGCATTCAATTTCATACCGGTGCTTACGGTTCATATTCGCGCGCGCGTACTCTATTACTTGTTGTATACTCTAAGGGTACAAAGGAGAACTAAATAACATAAAATTGAACTTGTTTTTATTTAAGGCTTCGCCGCTATGCGCTTAGCCGTATAGTCATCAGTTGATATGAGTAAGGCGTCACTTCATTCACATAAAAAATACTGTCTATTATATCTATGGGAGATTCTTGGCCGGCTATGACTGCGACCGGTGCTTTCGGAAGCATCGCTTGTCTGCTTGTCGCGTTAGGATGTCGGAAACGAATGTTCTGTGCGTGAACACGCGAAGAACGTCTTCTCTCGCTTCTTGAATGCCTTCGCATACTATTTTACTTCTTTGGATGTTGCCCTGTAATGTACAAATATATTAAGGCATGTATTAAATTTAGATCGATATCTGTATATTCCCTTTTTCTGAACTAAATATTTGAAAGTTAAACCAAAAATACTGACTTGCACACTAATTATGCACACTAAATAAATCAAATTCATTATACTGTATAATGGTGTTTGCAGAACTGTTTTACTGAACGAATAACTATTATCAAAATAGTATATCTAACAATTTCTTAGTTCAACAAAAATATTAAAACTTTTTTAGGGAGTACCATCGCCTAATATACTTTTAGGAACATCGTTTATTCTAAGTACAACTCCAGTTTAATCAGTCACCTCTACAAAATTAAATTTTATTGATCAAAAAAAGAAAAGTCTAACCTAACCTAACCCATTCCGTTATAAGATTGTAAAATTTAGAGTGCAAGTTAGTATTTTTGATATACAAATCGTATTTCTGTTTTACAAATTATATTATTCGATGTACAAACCACATTTTTGGTGTGAATTCGATTTAAAAGGTCATTTCGTTCTGAGTAATATTTAAGGTTTTTAAGTAGGACATGTTTAGTTAATCAATTGTTTTTTTTGCACAGTAAGTATTTAATTTTCAGGATTGCATTCAGTAAATTAGTGGAGTTACCTAGTGTGCAGAAAAATTAAACAGATGTGCATTTAAAAATATCCCATATGTTAATTATATGTATCTTACTAACATTATAGCAATGTGAAAGTTTGTGAGGATGTTTGAATGTTTTTTACTCTTTCACGCTCTAGAAGCTGACCGGATTCGGCTGAAATTTGGTGCAGGGATAGATTATCTCTAGTCTAGAATAAAATATAGACATATTTTGTTGATGTTAAACATCTATAGGGAGAGCTGTCAAAGCTGTTGTCAGAGTACTATCTGCTGTCGAAAATTTTACTAGTTTTGTGTAGAAATAGTGATGGAAGTGAAGTGAAAACATTACCAAAGTGCAAATCATAACTTGTGAAAACAGTGATATTGTTATCTGCACAAAAACACAGTGAAATACTACAAAAATGGTGCATTTATCGTTTCAAGTGACATTTCACAGCCAAAAAAAAAATTTAACTACCCCCATTATAAACTGATTTTTATATGATCAAATTTAAGCCTACTCATGTGTCATCATGACGTAGGGTTACCATACCAACAAAATTAATTCCCTGAAACAACAGAACCCACTGGGAGTGGCTAACCAGGCTTCCAGTGAGAAAAATGCTACTGGTGCAATACCAAGTGAAAAATTGGAAATTTGTTTGCTGTACCTACAATGTCAAAAATAAATCTCGATCCTAACAACCAAACAAATGATGAGGGAAATGATTGGCAAACTGTACCTATATTGAGGCGAAGTCAAACTCGTAAAAAGCGAAGATTAAGTGTAACATTATCACCTGAAAGTGTACCTGTCAATAACCGTTACTCACAGCTCCATGTAGATGTGTTGGAAATATCTGATGCGACTGCTAGGGTAAAACCCAACAAGCCGCCACCAATAGTGCTATATGAAGTATAAAATATAACAAAACTCAAGGATGTAATAGATAAAAAGCTAGAGAAATCACAGTATTCTTTCAAAATTTTTGCCAAGAACCAAATACGCGTTACTGCAGAGAACATAGACACTTATAAAAGTCTTATGACTTTATTTCGTGAACATAACCTTATCGGACATACTTTCACACCCAAGAACGAGAGGCCATACAGAATTGTGATAAAGAACCTGCACTCATCCACACCTGTTGAGGCTATCCAGGAAGCTGTTCAAAGCACTGGAAATTCTGTCAAAGGGGAGATAATAAACGCCAGACACGGGTTGACTAAAACACCTTTATCAACTTGGTTTGTCAATCTTGAACCTGGCCCAAACAACGATGCTGTGAAAAGTTTGAAGTACATTTATCACACAGCTGTACAAATTGAAGACCCAAAACGCAAAAGAACAATACCTCAGTGCAAACGCTGTCAACAATATGGGCATACCAGGAATTACTGTATGCGACCTTATAGATGTGTGAAATATGCAGAAAATCACAATACAGCAGATTGTCATAAAAAAGACAAAACTCAACCAGCAACATGTGCTCTGTGCCTTGGTGAACACCCTGCGAACTACAAAGGCTGCAAGGTCTATAAGGAAATTCACAATAGGAAATTCCAACAAAGAACTCCCCCCAATAGAGACACAACTAGCCTACGAACAAAAGAAGAAGACCCTTTTCAAATGAAAAATAAGCCCCCAATGGTTACAGAAAAACCAACCAATGTTAAACCAGACATGTCGTATGCACATATTACGGCAGGTACCAACTTAGAAATTATTCTATGTCAACAAGCAAAAAAGCTAGATCTATTGATTAACCAAATGGGGACCCTTATGGGCCTCCTAACAACAATTGTCAATAAACTATTCCAATAAAATGGCTTTTCGAATTGCAACTTGGAACATAAATGGTCTGCTTGGCAAGAAACAAGAAGTTGAGGTCTTCCTAAAATTACATAGGGTAAACCACCCAATCGTTGGCACTCCTCCAATTATTGGCACAGGTAATTTTGCCCATTTCTAACAGAAAAAGAATGCTATTTTACTTTTTAATGCATACCTACAACTACATAATGGGCAACACCGAACTGAAATAAACTAGGTTTCCCTTATTTTTCGAAATATACTCTTAACTAAAGTGCCAATAATTCATTCTAAAAGTGCCAATAATTGGGTGGTTTACCCTAGTATTGATATTCTACTAATTTCTGAGGCACACCTCACAGAAAATACATCGCTACGCATAAAAGGCTATGACATCTATGCCAGGTGGCATACCGGTCAGGTGTCAGGGTGGTAGGTACCACCCTGACAACTCTTGCACACGCCGGTACCGCCATAATCATAAGGCAATGTATTAGACACCAACTGTTACCGGAATATCGGCAACATAAAATACAACTGTCTTCAATCTATTGTCCACCAAAACAAAAAAGAAACCCTGAGACTACAGAAAGTGACTTTGATCAATATTTTCAAACATTGGGCAACAGATTCTTGGTTGGAGGTGATTGGAATGCTAAACACACTCTGTGGGGATCACGACTGATATCAACGAGAGGCCGCCATCTACGAAAAAATATAGAAAAACACCACCTAAATACTCTATCAACTGGTCAACCTACTCGCTGGCCTACAGAACCCACAAAAATGCCTGACCTTCTGGACTTCTTCATCTTCAAAGGAGTACAGTCGCACTTCCTAGACATAGAGGAATGCTTTGACTCATCTTCAGACCACATTCCAATAATTGTAACCATGAGCTCACATATCATATATCGACCCATGCCACCATACTTGTATAACAAAAACACAGATTGGCAGTCATTCCAAAAATATACAGATGATAATCTAGACTTGAAGATTTGTCTAAAGTCAGAAGAGGATATTGACTCCGCTGCTGAGAAAGTTACTAATATTATCCAAAGGGCGGCGTGGCTCAGCACCCCGCCAGTGCTATTAAAATGTAACTCAATGCTGGAAGCCAAATTGCCAAAATACATAAAAGACAAAGTCTTAGAAAAACGACGACTTAGGAGGGTATGGCATACCAGTCGGCATCCTATGGACAAAAGGGACTTTAATAGGGCGGCAACTGATCTCAAGAAACTATTAAAAGACTTAGAGAATGAGACTCTACAATCACAACTGCAGACGCTAACACCAACAACATCCACCAAAAATGTCTCTCTTTGTGGAAGATGGTAAAATCCAGAGACAAGCCTCGTATCGCTCAACATCCTCTTAAGAAGACCAATGGCACATGGGCAAGAACAAGCAAAGGGAGAGGAGATGCCTATGGCTCTTTTTTGGCTGACGTGTTCACTCCACACCAGGACAACGGAATGAGCAGTTTAGATGACATGGTATCATCATTCCTAGAAAGTGACTTCCAGCCCAGCCCTCCTCTTAGATACTGTACTCTATCTGAGGTCAAGCGCACAGTGATGAAACTAAAGCCGAAAAGGCTCCAGGATTTGATCTTATCACAGCAGAAGTGCTGCAGAAGTTACCGAGGAAGGGCATAGTTTACATCACATCACTCTTCAATGCTATACTAAGAACTGCATATTACCCCTGCTGCTGGAAGGTATCTCAGGTTACAATGGTACTCAAACCTGGAAAGCCACCACACTTGACTTCTGGTCTAAGAGCCCATGAACATCTACCAGTATGTATTTGACCAGACCTGAGGTTTTGTACACTGAGACTCCTATACCTACCATGCATTATGCAGTGACTCACTAAACTCTATGTGGGGCGCGCGTCGACTGCGCAGCCAGGAAAGGTATCGATTTTTGACTAGTTTTAAATGCATTTGACCATGGATGCTGTTTTAAAAAAATGAAAATATATTATTATTATTATCGGAAAATAAGAATGGCAGACCATTATCGTGAGTTTTACTTAGTGGCAGACGATTTTGAAAATGCCCAAAAAATTTTTTTTTGAAAGTATTTGACCAGATCTGCCATTGAAACATTTGGTTGATTATGGTCTTAAAAGCTTATATTCAAAAAGGCAGACGTCTACTTAAAGCATTTACATAAAAAAATAATAAAATCTTACCTACTAATCGGTCACATGAATACGCATTCCGTTCGCTATTTTACATTAATATCAATATAAATACTGTGGGACATTCACACACAACGCCATCTAGCCCAAACTAAGATAATATAAGCTTTTGCTATGAGATTTAGACAACTGACAAACATACTTAGATCTTTCTTAATACATTAGTACACATTATACCTAGAAGTTACATAGAAACACCTGAACTCCGAAAAACTATTAAATATGTCTGCCTCGTTGGTCTAGAGATCGTAAAGCCCAAATGCGGATCACGAAGTCGTGGATTGTTTCCCAACATACCACAAAAAATTATGTGAGCCACAAATATAAATTGTCTAGAGTCTGGGTGTTTCTATGTAGGTATTAACAAAAAAAATGATTCAAGTATTAATATCCTGTTGTCTGATTTCCATAACACAATCAAGGTAATCCTAGTTAACTTTGGGATCACATGATAAGTACTGTGTAAAAAATGTACGCATCCGTAAATAATTTGACTTTAAAAAGTTTTATAATTGTAATTTTATACATTTTATTATTATAATTTTAATATGAAAGAATCATAAATAATACGGTATACGCTGATAAATAACATCGATTACCTCCTATTTATATTTTGTTATTATTTCGTCATGTCAAAATTTTAAGTGTTAAATGAGTTAAGAGGGAACATGGGCTCAGAGAAATTTGCAAAATAGGTATTTGAATTGATCACAAAAATGTAATACTTTGATTTAAAACAATCATTAAGGTATGACAATTGAATTTAGATGTTGCCGTTGCAGTGCACCTAATAACAACCCCGTAATGTGCGATTATTCCCAGTTGTTCCGTTGAAGTAGTTCCGTGGCGGAACTAGTGAGACTTTTTTTCCCAGTTGTCCCGCGGAACAAAGCATCAATAATTCAGTTCCCATTAGTTCCGCGGAACAAAGTAGAAGTGAAATACTAATAAATTCATTCCCAGTAGTTCCGCGGAACAAAGCATAAATTATAAACTAACAAATCCCTTCATTCCCAGTAGTTCCGCGGCAGTTGTTCCGCGACGGAACTAGTGAGACTTTTTGTCCCAATAGTTCCGTGGCGGAACTAGTGAGACTTTTTTTTCCCAGTAGTTCCGCACCACGGAACTACTGGGACATTTTTATTCTCAGTAGTTCCGTGGCGGAACTAGTGAGACTTTTCTATTCTCAGTAGTTCCGTAGCGGAACTAGTGAGACTTTTCTATTCCCAATAGTTCCGTAGCGGAACTATCATGGATTTTTATGGACATTATTATGTCCCCTTTAATATCTTAAAGCCTTTAAGTATTTTTATTTTTGATGAATGTGGATCTTTTAGGACATGCGAGTGGAAAAAGATCCATTATACGAAGAACATCTAGTTTAAAAGTATAAAGTAGTTAAATAATTTTCAAAACAAATAAAGATCTACGAAAACAAATGAAGATCGACAAAAGCAAATGAAGATCGCCGAAACAAATGAAGATCATCATCAATAATTCAGTTCCCATTAGTTCCGCGGAACAAAGTAGAAGTGAAATACTAATAAATTCATTCCCAGTAGTTCCGCGGAACAAAGCATAAATTATAAACTAACAAATCAAGTCCCAGTAGTCCCGCGGGAGAAAGCATCACTTAGATACGAATATTTTATGTTCCCATTAGTTACCTACGGTGTCTTACGGCTATTTTCTCATACAATATAATTAAAAAAAATGAAGATCGGCAAAACAAATGAAGATCGGTACAACAAATGAAGACTGACAAAACAAATGAAGATCGACAAAACAAATGAAGATTGACGAAATAAACGAAGATCGACGAAACAAATGAAGATCAATGAAACAAATGAAGATCAGCAAAACAAATGACGGTTGGAAAAACAAATGACGATCGAAAAAACATATGCAGATCAATAAAACACAAGACTATAAGCAAGTTGATAAGGTCAAAAGTTACTAGCAGCCATGTTCTGTAATCAAAATGCAATTAGCAAATAAAAAAATAGGTGCAAGCAATTCTCGACCTTAATGGCATTTATTTAAAAATGTGCTTTTAGGCGTTTATAGACATCACAGATCGCGAATATATAAAAAATATATAGATATTATGCATGCTCATAGGGTCGAAATTGGCATGGACCTTTTTTGTAATCTAGATGCGATAACCATTCAAAAAAATAGCTGCAAGCAATTCTCGACCTTAATGACACTTCCCTAAAAATGTGCTTTTAGGCGTTTATAGACATGACAGATCACGAATATATAAAAAATAAATAAATATTATGCAGATTCATAAGGTCGAGAATTGCTTGCACCTATTTTTTGAATGGTAATCGCATTTAGCTTACAAAATATGGCTGCAAGAAACTTTTGACCTTATCAACTTGCTTATAGTCTTGTGTTTTATTGATCTGCATATGTTTTTTCGATCGTCATTTGTTTTTCCAACCGTCATTTGTTTTGCTGATCTTCATTTGTTTCATTGATCTTCATTTGTTTCGTCGATCTTCGTTTATTTCGTCAATCTTCATTTGTTTTGTCGATCTTCATTTGTTTTGTCAGTCTTCATTTGTTGTACCGATCTTCATTTGTTTTGCCGATCTTCATTTTTTTTAATTATATTGTATGAGAAAATAGCCGTAAGACACCGTAGGTAACTAATGGGAACATAAAATATTCGTATCTAAGTGATGCTTTCTCCCGCGGGACTACTGGGACTTGATTTGTTCGATTATTCCCAGTTGTTCCGTTGAAGTAGTTCCGTGGCGGAACTAGTGAGACTTTTTTTCCCAGTTGTCCCGCGGAACAAAGCATCAATAATTCAGTTCCCATTAGTTCTGCGATAAGAATAATTTTACTTCAGATCGATTTAATTTGGACGAAATCGATGTTTCGTAGTTAGAGGACTAACAGGCAAATTCAAAAAGCTGCGATCCGTATCGTAATTTTCCGCCATTTTGAAAGGGTGCATTATATTTACTATTTTCCAAAATTAAATCTAAACAAATAATGGGAACATGAGTACCTACAATGGCCTTTACATTGGAATTACAGAGCCCTTCAAGCTACAAACTAATTTTAGTAACCGTAAAGCTGATCGAACATTTGTCAGCACCGTACACGCCGCACGCATCGAACGCGCACGTACACGCCGTACGTACGTAAGTAAATCTTTGGTATTACCAACAATTTTTGCAGTTTCTTTTACCTCTGGTGTGAAACGGTACAGTGAGTGGTATTGTGACATTGAGATAGGAAGAAATTGTTGTAATAGCCTGCTTATAGGCAGAGTAAAAGGAAAATTAAATTCGAAGAAATAGCAGATTCTGGATTCACAATATTAATTTTAAAAGGCATTTGTATGGAGAATATCATACGTTATTTCCAGACTTAGTGGATGAAGATCAACGATTTTTCAGATATTTGCATTTGACATACAACAAATTTCACAACATCAAGAAAATGCAAGCACCGCAATGACAGATTGCCAATAAACTAAACTTCTATTCAAACGCAAAGTTTTCGATGTCAAAGGAATAAACATATCTTTTAAAAATTTAAATCGCTAGTTTAGAAAGATCAAATAAATTTTAAAGTTCTGCTTACCAAATTCATTTTATTAGGAATATTGAGTAACTACTCTTTGCATTTGCCTGATAATCCATACTAATATTATAAAGCTGAAGAGTTTGTTTGTTTGTTTGAACGCTAGGATCTCAGAAACTACTGGTTGGATTTCAAAAATTCTTTTACAGTTTGATAGTCCATTTATCGAGGATGGCTATAGGCTATATAACATCACGCTAAGACGAATAGGAGCGGAGCAGCAAACAAGAATGTTTTGAAAACGGGGAATATTTTTTACCGCCTGAGAGCTTCCGAGGCGTACGCTGCGTAAATGGTTACAGTTAGGTAAAAATTGTGTATTACAAAATTGTTTCTCTTAAAAAGTTCTACAAAAAAGTCGGCGACAGCATATGTCTATCTTTTAAGGTTCGCTCACAATAACCTAATTTGTCTATCTCTTGAGGTTCGCTCACAATATATTGAAACTGAAGAGTTTGTTTGTACTAGGATCTCAGAAAGAACTGGTTGCATTTCAAAAATAATTTTACAGTTTAATAGTCTATTTATTCAGGTTGGCTAATGGTGATATAACATTACGCTAAGACGAATAGGAGCGGAGCTACCATGAATAATGTTTCGAGAACGGGGATTATTTCTTTCTTTTGAGAGCTCCCATTGCGGACGCTGCATAAATAGTTAAAGTTACGTAAAAATTGTGTATTACAAAATTGTTTCTCTTAAAAATTTATAAAAGTAAGTCCTTAACAGCATATGTCTATCTTTTAAGGTTCACTTACAACAACCCTCTTAAGTTTTAAAGTATGAGCGACGCGACGGGAGTAAACTTGGTCTGCAGTGGCAGCCAGTCAACTGAACGATAAAAACCGGCCAAGTGCGAGTCGGGCTAGCACACGATGAGTTCCATACCGAAAAACGGATGGGTGGAACTATAAGCGACGGGAAACATTATATCACTTTAACACCTCTTTCCTTCTCAATCTTGTGACGCAAACGAAGATATGCGGTTCAGCTCTAATGAATTCAAGCGACGCGACGCGTCGGGAGTAAATGCAACGGGAAACATTATAATACTCAAAATATCAATACCGTACCTCTCTCTCTCTCTCACTCTCATGTGACGCAAACGAAGTTGCGCGGGTCAGCTAGTTCCGTATAAAAATTCATGTGCATGTTTTATGTATTGCCCGGTTTGAACATTATGTGTATAGATACGGACAAATCCGTATATATGGCAAGACTGAACATGCATGTGGCTACAACGAGTGCCACTACGCGCCGTACGCGCCGCATTATGACGTCATCAGAATGCTATTCGCATGCCTGCCGCATTTTACGAAATACGGCGCCTGCAGTGCGGGTGAAATGTGCGAGTTTTCATATCATTACATACAACGAATTCTAAAATGTGGCGCGTTCGGTGCGTACGGAGCGTACGTTGCGTGTTCTGACAAATGTGCGATCAGCTTCAGAGAACATACTAACTGTCAAACAAATATGTCAATGGTCAAGATCAAACCTGACGTATGGTCTAGTCTTAAAAATAAATTTATTAAAATGAGGCGTTATTGAAATTTTTTTTTTGTGTAGTGGTTTAATCTGCAAGCAGCATTTTTCTTTTTTTGAACTATTTATAGTTTAAGAAACTACACGAGGGTTATAAGCAAATTATATTGACATGTGGAGTGTGCCTCCCAGCAGAGACATCTACTCCTTATGTCCACAGCTCAGTCAATCGCAAGATGTAGGCTCAATATGTCCTTTCTTTTAAGGCGCCTTATTGAAATCTAAAAACTATTGCTCAAGACTCCGTATGACGCTAAATAGACTATCATCTTGATCTAGATTTCTAGAACACAGGAGTCGTAAGGTCTATAGGTAAATTAACTCTTTTTTTGTCAAAAATGTCACACCCAAGAACGAGAGGCCATACAGAATTGTGATAAAGAACCTGCACTCATCCACACCTGTTGAGGCTATCCAGGAAGCTGTTCAAAGCACTGGAAATTCTGTCAAAGGGGAGATAATAAACGCCAGACACGGTTTGACTTAAACACCTTTATCAACTTGGTTTGTCAATCTTGAACCTGGCCCAAACAACGATGCTGTGAAAAGTTTGAAGTACATTTATCACACAGCTGTACAAATTGAAGACCCAAAACGCAAAAGAACAATACCTCAGTGCAAACGCTGTCAACAATATGGGCATACCAGGAATTACTGTATGCGACCTTATAGATGTGTGAAATATGTAGAAAATCACAATACAGCAGATTGTCATAAAAAAGACAAAACTCAACCAGCAACATGTGCTCTGTGCCTTGGTGAACACCCTGCGAACTACAAAGGCTGCAAGGTCTATAAGGAAATTCACAATAGGAAATTCCAACAAAGAACTCCCCCCAATAGAGACACAACTAGCCTACGAACAAAAGAAGAAGACCCTTTTCAAATGAAAAATAAGCCCCCAATGGTTACAGAAAAACCAACCAATGTTAAACCAGACATGTCGTATGCACATATTACGGCAGGTACCAACTTAGAAATTATTCTATGTCAACAAGCAAAAAAGCTAGATCTATTGATTAACCAAATGGGGACCCTTATGGGCCTCCTAACAACAATTGTCAATAAACTATTCCAATAAAATGGCTTTTCGAATTGCAACTTGGAACATAAATGGTCTGCTTGGCAAGAAACAAGAAGTTGAGGTCTTCCTAAAATTACATAGGGTAAACCACCCAATCGTTGGCACTCCTCCAATTATTGGCACAGGTAATTTTGCCCATTTCTAACAGAAAAAGAATGCTATTTTACTTTTTAATGCATACCTACAACTACATAATGGGCAACACCGAACTGAAATAAACTAGGTTTCCCTTATTTTTCGAAATATACTCTTAACTAAAGTGCCAATAATTCATTCTAAAAGTGCCAATAATTGGGTGGTTTACCCTAGTATTGATATTCTACTAATTTCTGAGGCACACCTCACAGAAAATACATCGCTACGCATAAAAGGCTATGACATCTATGCCAGGTGGCATACCGGTCAGGTGTCAGGGTGGTAGGTACCACCCTGACAACTCTTGCACACGCCGGTACCGCCATAATCATAAGGCAATGTATTAGACACCAACTGTTACCGGAATATCGGCAACATAAAATACAACTGTCTTCAATCTATTGTCCACCAAAACAAAAAAGAAACCCTGAGACTACAGAAAGTGACTTTGATCAATATTTTCAAACATTGGGCAACAGATTCTTGGTTGGAGGTGATTGGAATGCTAAACACACTCTGTGGGGATCACGACTGATATCAACGAGAGGCCGCCATCTACGAAAAAATATAGAAAAACACCACCTAAATACTCTATCAACTGGTCAACCTACTCGCTGGCCTACAGAACCCACAAAAATGCCTGACCTTCTGGACTTCTTCATCTTCAAAGGAGTACAGTCGCACTTCCTAGACATAGAGGAATGCTTTGACTCATCTTCAGACCACATTCCAATAATTGTAACCATGAGCTCACATATCATATATCGACCCATGCCACCATACTTGTATAACAAAAACACAGATTGGCAGTCATTCCAAAAATATACAGATGATAATCTAGACTTGAAGATTTGTCTAAAGTCAGAAGAGGATATTGACTCCGCTGCTGAGAAAGTTACTAATATTATCCAAAGGGCGGCGTGGCTCAGCACCCCACCAGTGCTATTAAAATGTAACTCAATGCTGGAAGCCAAATTGCCAAAATACATAAAAGACAAAGTCTTAGAAAAACGACGACTTAGGAGGGTATGGCATACCAGTCGGCATCCTATGGACAAAAGGGACTTTAATAGGGCGGCAACTGATCTCAAGAAACTATTAAAAGACTTAGAGAATGAGACTCTACAATCACAACTGCAGACGCTAACACCAACAACATCCACCAAAAATGTCTCTCTTTGTGGAAGATGGTAAAATCCAGAGACAAGCCTCGTATCGCTCAACATCCTCTTAAGAAGACCAATGGCACATGGGCAAGAACAAGCAAAGAGAGAGGAGATGCCTATGGCTCTTTTTTGGCTGACGTGTTCACTCCACACCAGGACAACGGAATGAGCAGTTTAGATGACATGGTATCATCATTCCTAGAAAGTGACTTCCAGCCCAGCCCTCCTCTTAGATACTGTACTCTATCTGAGGTCAAGCGCACAGTGATGAAACTAAAGCCGAAAAGGCTCCAGGATTTGATCTTATCACAGCAGAAGTGCTGCAGAAGTTACCGAGGAAGGGCATAGTTTACATCACATCACTCTTCAATGCTATACTAAGAACTGCATATTACCCCTGCTGCTGGAAGGTATCTCAGGTTACAATGGTACTCAAACCTGGAAAGCCACCACACTTGACTTCTGGTCTAAGAGCCCATGAACATCTACCAGTATGTATTTGACCAGACCTGAGGTTTTGTACACTGAGACTCCTAAACCTACCATGCATTATGCAGTGACTCACTAAACTCTATGTGGGGCGCGCGTCGACTGCGCAGCCAGGAAAGGTATCGATTTTTGACTAGTTTTAAATGCATTTGACCATGGATGCTGTTTTAAAAAAATGAAAATATATTATTATTATTATCGGAAAATAAGAATGGCAGACCATTATCGTGAGTTTTACTTAGTGGCAGACGATTTTGAAAATGCCCAAAAAAATTTTTTTTGAAAGTATTTGACCAGATCTGCCATTGAAACATTTGGTTGATTATGGTCTTAAAAGCTTATATTCAAAAAGGCAGACGTCTACATAGAGCATTTACATAAAAAAATAATAAAATCTTACCTACTAATCGGTCACATGAATACGCATTCCGTTCGCTATTTTACATTAATATCAATATAAATACTGTGGGACATTCACACACAACGCCATCTAGCCCAAACTAAGATAATATAAGCTTTTGCTATGAGATTTAGACAACTGACAAACATACTTAGATCTTTCTTAATACATTAGTACACATTATACCTAGAAGTTACATAGAAACACCTGAACTCCGAAAAACTATTAAATATGTCTGCCTCGTTGGTCTAGAGATCGTAAAGCCCAAATGCGGATCACGAAGTCGTGGATTGTTTCCCAACATACCACAAAAAATTATGTGAGCCACAAATATAAATTGTCTAGAGTCTGGGTGTTTCTATGTAGGTATTAACAAAAAAAATGATTCAAGTATTAATATCCTGTTGTCTGATTTCCATAACACAATCAAGGTAATCCTAGTTAACTTTGGGATCACATGATAAGTACTGTGTAAAAAATGTACGCATCCGTAAATAATTTGACTTTAAAAAGTTTTATAATTGTAATTTTATACATTTTATTATTATAATTTTAATATGAAAGAATCATAAATAATACGGTATACGCTGATAAATAACATCGATTACCTCCTATTTATATTTTGTTATTATTTCGTCATGTCAAAATTTTAAGTGTTAAATGAGTTAAGAGGGAACATGGGCTCAGAGAAATTTGCAAAATAGGTATTTGAATTGATCACAAAAATGTAATACTTTGATTTAAAACAATCATTAAGGTATGACAATTGAATTTAGATGTTGCCGTTGCAGTGCACCTAATAACAACCCCGTAATGTGCGATAAGAATAATTTTACTTCAGATCGATTTAATTTGGACGAAATCGATGTTTCGTAGTTAGAGGACTAACAGGCAAATTCAAAAAGCTGCGATCCGTATCGTAATTTTCCGCCATTTTGAAAGGGTGCATTATATTTACTATTTTCCAAAATTAAATCTAAACAAATAATGGGAACATGAGTACCTACAATGGCCTTTACATTGGAATTACAGAGCCCTTCAAGCTACAAACTAATTTTAGTAACCGTAAAGCTGATCGAACATTTGTCAGCACCGTACACGCCGCACGCATCGAACGCGCACGTACACGCCGTACGTACGTAAGTAAATCTTTGGTATTACCAACAATTTTTGCAGTTTCTTTTACCTCTGGTGTGAAACGGTACAGTGAGTGGTATTGTGACATTGAGATAGGAAGAAATTGTTGTAATAGCCTGCTTATAGGCAGAGTAAAAGGAAAATTAAATTCGAAGAAATAGCAGATTCTGGATTCACAATATTAATTTTAAAAGGCATTTGTATGGAGAATATCATACGTTATTTCCAGACTTAGTGGATGAAGATCAACGATTTTTCAGATATTTGCATTTGACATACAACAAATTTCACAACATCAAGAAAATGCAAGCACCGCAATGACAGATTGCCAATAAACTAAACTTCTATTCAAACGCAAAGTTTTCGATGTCAAAGGAATAAACATATCTTTTAAAAATTTAAATCGCTAGTTTAGAAAGATCAAATAAATTTTAAAGTTCTGCTTACCAAATTCATTTTATTAGGAATATTGAGTAACTACTCTTTGCATTTGCCTGATAATCCATACTAATATTATATAGCTGAAGAGTTTGTTTGTTTGTTTGAACGCTAGGATCTCAGAAACTACTGGTTGGATTTCAAAAATTCTTTTACAGTTTGATAGTCCATTTATCGAGGATGGCTATAGGCTATATAACATCACGCTAAGACGAATAGGAGCGGAGCAGCAAACAAGAATGTTTTGAAAACGGGGAATATTTTTTACCGCCTGAGAGCTTCCGAGGCGTACGCTGCGTAAATGGTTACAGTTAGGTAAAAATTGTGTATTACAAAATTGTTTCTCTTAAAAAGTTCTACAAAAAAGTCGGCGACAGCATATGTCTATCTTTTAAGGTTCGCTCACAATAACCTAATTTGTCTATCTCTTGAGGTTCGCTCACAATATATTTAAAACTGAAGAGTTTGTTTGTACTAGGATCTCAGAAAGAACTGGTTGCATTTCAAAAATAATTTTACAGTTTAATAGTCTATTTATTCAGGTTGGCTAATGGTGATATAACATTACGCTAAGACGAATAGGAGCGGAGTTTGTTTGTACTAGGATCTCAGAAAGAACTGGTTGCATTTCAAAAATAATTTTACAGTTTAATAGTCTATTTATTCAGGTTGGCTAATGGTGATATAACATTACGCTAAGACGAATAGGAGCGGAGCTACCATGAATAATGTTTCGAGAACGGGGATTATTTCTTTCTTTTGAGAGCTCCCATTGCGGACGCTGCATAAATAGTTAAAGTTACGTAAAAATTGCGTATTACAAAATTGTTTCTCTTAAAAATTTATAAAAGTAAGTCCTTAACAGCATATGTCTATCTTTTAAGGTTCACTTACAACAACCCTCTTAAGTTTTAAAGTATGAGCGACGCGACGGGAGTAAACTTGGTCTGCAGTGGCAGCCAGTCAACTGAACGATAAAAACCGGCCAAGTGCGAGTCGGGCTAGCACACGATGAGTTCCATACCGAAAAACGGATGGGTGGAACTATAAGCGACGGGAAACATTATATCACTTTAACACCTCTTTCCTTCTCAATCTTGTGACGGAAACGAAGATATGCGGTTCAGCTCTAATGAATTCAAGCGACGCGACGCGTCGGGAGTAAATGCAACGGGAAACATTATAATACTCAAAATATCAATACCGTACCTCTCTCTCTCTCTCACTCTCATGTGACGCAAACGAAGTTGCGCGGGTCAGCTAGTTCCGTATAAAAATTCATGTGCATGTTTTATGTATTGCCCGGTTTGAACATTATGTGTATAGATACGGACAAATCCGTATATATGGCAAGACTGAACATGCATGTGGCTACAACGAGTGCCAGTACGCGCCGTACGCGCTGCATTATGACGTCATCAGAATGCTATTCGCATGCCTGCCGCATTTTACGAAATACGGCGCCTGCAGTGCGGGTGAAATGTGCGAGTTTTCATATCATTACATACAACGAATTCTAAAATGTGGCGCGTTCGGTGCGTACGGAGCGTACGTTGCGTGTTCTGACAAATGTGCGATCAGCTTCAGAGAACATACTAACTGTCAAACAAATATGTCAATGGTCAAGATCAAACCTGACGTATGGTCTAGTCTTAAAAATAAATTTATTAAAATGAGGCGTTATTGAAATTTTTTTTTTGTGTAGTGGTTTAATCTGCAAGCAGCATTTTTCTTTTTTTGAACTATTTATAGTTTAAGAAACTACACGAGGGTTATAAGCAAATTATATTGACATGTGGAGTGTGCCTCCCAGCAGAGACATCTACTCCTTATGTCCACAGCTCAGTCAATCGCAAGATGTAGGCTCAATATGTCCTTTCTTTTAAGGCGCCTTATTGAAATCTAAAAACTATTGCTCAAGACTCCGTATGACGCTAAATAGACTATCATCTTGATCTAGATTTCTAGAACACAGGAGTCGTAAGGTCTATAGGTAAATTAACTCTTTTTTTGTCAAAAATGTCGTGAATTTTGAGCTGGATCTTCTATACTTGATGTCTGGTTTAAAATGTATTTTATAATTACCAGAAAGACAATAGTAAATCTTAATTAACTCGAAAACTCGAAACTCTGTTGTTTTTTAATTATTACAGTTCTTTTAATTATTTATTTCGTTAAAAACGCATAAAACTATACGTATCTACCACTTTCTTGTACGCTGAAATTTATATCTGTTATCTTCTTTAAACTGATTAGCGTCAGGTGGGCTCTTAACAGGTAAATTTTAGTAATCATTTGCTATTCTACATTACTCAGGAACATCTATAGTATCTATTTAAATATATACGTTTAGGTATAAGTAGTAATAATTATATTCGTCGTGGCAAATTTAAAGAGTAAAATAACACTATTTTAAAACATTACTTTAAAATACAAAATAAATACAGTGATATAGGAACTCGCAAGTAAAATATATCATGTACCTATTGTCGACTGCGCCGTTGGTGCGGGTGTTAGTGAAACAGACTGTCACTCTGAGGTCTTGGTTTCGATTCATGGGTCGGACAAATATTTGTTTGACCCACAAATAGTTGTTTCAGGGTTTAGGTGTCTCTATAATGTGTAAGTACCTACCTATGTATTAAGAAATATCTAAGTATGTTTGTCAGTTGTCTAAATCTCATAGCAAAAGCTTATATTATCTTAGTTTGGGCTAGATGGCGTTGTGTGTGAATGTCCCACAGTATTTATATTGATATTAATGTAAAACAGCGAACGGAATAGGTATTCATGTGACCGATTAGTAGGTAAGATTTTATCATTTTTTTATGTAAATGCTCTATGTAGACGTCTGCCTTTTTGAATATAAGCTTTTAAGACCATAATCAACCAAATGTTTCAATGGCAGATCTGGTCAAATACTTTCAAAAAAAAATTTTTTGGGCATTTTCAAAATCGTCTGCCACTAAGTAAAACTCACGATAATGGTCTGCCATTCTTATTTTCCGATAATAATAATAATATATTTTCATTTTTTTAAAACAGCATCCATGGTCAAATGCATTTAAAACTAGTCAAAAATCGATACCTTTCCTGGCTGCGCAGTCGACGCGCGCCCCACATAGAGTTTAGTGAGTCACTGCATAATGCATGGTAGGTATAGGAGTCTCAGTGTACAAAACCTCAGGTCTGGTCAAATACATACTGGTATAGTGGAATTCAACAGATGTAAATAATATAGTAAACAAAGAAATTGGATCTTGACTACTCCATAATTACTTACATTTAATTATCAATCCTGATCATAGTCGTTTCAAGGAACTCTAGTTAGATTTATGCGGACATTTCGACACTAATAAACCTTGAGATTATAGAATAATTTCATGAAAAATACTCGGATGGTAAAAATTTAAGACTGTCATTTTTGCTTGTCATTAAATTATTTTTTCTCAGACTTGTTTGTCTTTGCCATAGTGTTGTAAAACTGTTGTACTGGCCAATTGATTTTAAAAGGAGGTCATTGTTTTATCAATCTGTCAGTTCGAAAAAATGTACTTACTATAATAATATCACTTATTGACCCAGAGAGCGAAGAGTGCGAGTCTTTGCCCCTTTTCACACGTACTGGCGTGATTTGCCCGGCAACCGCTTGCATTCGCCGCCGGTTACCCGGCACCGGCTACCCGGCAACCGGTACGTGTGAAAAGGCACTTTGAGTTTGGGTCTTTTCCACAGTATAGACGATTTTGCTTTCGTCCGTATGTGTGTGTGTGCATGTCAGTTTCTGTCTAGAAGACGCATTTGTTAACCGATTTTCTCCAAACTTAAAGAGCTAAACCCCATTGTACTTATTTGGGCACAGGTAAAATCTTATGTCGGAAGAAAAAACAAATCATTTCAAATGGCAGAAATCAAAGAACTGCTAAAACAAGGTTTGGCGAGAATCGGAGCAGAACAATGGTCAAAATGTGTTGCTCACGTTAAAGAGGTAGAGGAACACATGAAAAAATTAATTGAGATTATGGATCAGGTTAGTGATACCGTAACAAACACTTTTTAATTACTGTGTCCGGCGACACATCTAGTGACTATTACGAATCAGACACAAATGAATGATGCGCGCGACGCTGCCAAGCTGCCATATGACCGTAGTAGGTGCTAGATGCAATTCTTAATGGAAGTCATGCCAGACTTTTCCCAGTGATTATAAAGTGCGTTGTTACAGCCTCGCTAACCAAATGCTTAATTTCTAGTCATTTTTTTACATGTGTTCCTTTTCCTTTTGAACCTGAGTGACACATTAATCTTCGATTCTAGTCAAACCTATTTTTAGCAGTACTTCAACTTCTGTTATATTTGATGATTTGTTTTTTTTTCTTCCTACGTAAGACTTTACCTGTCCCTGTATGTATTTGGTTTCGTAACTTTTTTTATCAAATTTTGTGACCTAATGTGCTTTTATTGCGCTTGTTCAAAAAGCTTTAATTTTTTACTACTTTGCTTCGAATATACCTGTCACCATGTCATTACAATGGCCTACTTCCCTTTCTTAGGATTTAAAAACCCCACATTAGAAATCTCTCAAGATGTCTTAGTCTGCTTCTGTAAGAACGGCAAGCAGCCAATGAGGCGTCTACACTTTTTATCATCCCTAAAGTAATATATTATTGTAAATAAATGATTATACTATTAAATTTTCTAAAAGTTTCTTTTTTTTTAAAGATCCTTTAATTAATTAATATAAAAAAATATTGCACATAATATATATTGATATACCGAATTTCATGATTTGATGAATTTGGCGATAAATATACCGAAGTCAATGAATGTACGGTGAACTAGATATAACTCAATGATTATTTACATACATAGAATCAGTATAGTTACAACACTATGATCATAGACAACTTCTGTCAAAACATGACATGTTTACATGATTGCTGAGCTGTCCAGAAAAAGACTATAGATGTTCATGGGCTCTTAGACCATTCATCTTATCGACCTATAAGCCTATTACCACTGCTATCTAAGGTTCTAGAAAAAATTATTGCCACACGACTGGCTGAAATGATCACCGAAAAAGAAGCAATACCAGAACACCAATTTGGTTTTCGGAAACATCATTCGACTATAGAACAGGTGAACAGGGTGTGTGACTATGTGAGAGATGCCCTAGAGAACAAACGGTACTGCTCTGGAGCATTCTTGGATGTGCAACAGGCTTTTGACAAAGTCTGTTGTACAAAATAAAGAAGCTCTTGCCACATAATACACTCATTTGCAAAAAAAACGGGCACCTAAGCAATGAACCATTTCAAATTTAATGTTAATATTGCTTTGTTTGATAATTATAGGTAGTTTTATCCTCACAATTTGGTAAATTAATAAGAAAATAATCGTTTTCATCAGTATTTCATAAAATTTTGTTAAAATTTATGGGAAATAATGCTAAACCTCGCTAGTAGTGTATGTTCGCTAGTAGTGCATATGCTCATTAAATAAAAATAAAAGTTTTTTTGTTTGTTTTTCTTTAATAAAGTAAAAGCAGATAAATGTTTAGTATCGAGTGTGACCCCCTCTAGCTAAAATCACAGCTTGAATTCGTCTGGGCATGCTAGCGAGTATATCCCGGATACTTGCTTGCGGAATACGTTCCCACTTCGCAGTAATCACATTCTTCAGCTCTCTGATGGTCTGTGGAGCCGGGTGTACTGATCTCACATGCCGTTTTAGAGCGTCCCAGATATGTTCTATGGGATTGAGGTCGGGACTTCGAGCTGGCCAATCCAAACGACGAATGCCGACCTTTTGCACATACGCATTAACATCGCGGGATCGGTGGGCGCGAGCATTGTCGTCCATAAAAATCGAGTCTTGACCTAGAGCGGCCAATGCGGGTTGTGCATGAGGAATTAGAACTTCCGTTATGTATCGATGCCCAGTCAGTAAGCCGTTTTCAATGAAGACTAACTCTGTACGTTCCATTGAATTTATTCCTGCCCAAAACATAACAGAGCCCCCACCATAAGGTGTGATTTCTTCGAAACATGCATCTGCAAAGCGCTCTCCTTGTCTTCTTAGCACTCGCCGAAGTCGATCTTCACCGAACAGAGATATCCTGGCTTCATCAGAGAACAAAACCCTATTCCAATCTTCTTGAGTCCATGATTCACAATTTTTAGCGAACCTAAGCCTGTGAACTCTGTGCTCACGGAGTAATTTGGGGCCGCGGGCCGGGCGGTGACTGCGTATATTGGCAGCGAGAAGCCTCCTCCAGCGGGCCTAAAAAGGCAACATTGTATGTTTCATAAAATGAAACATACAATTCATATAATTTGAAATTCTGAACATACAAAGCATACCAATCATTTTACGTTTCATAATATGAAACATACAATGTTGCCTTTTTAGGCCCTCTGACCGTCCATAGACTAATATGCACATTTCTTACTTCTTGGAGGTTGTTCTTAAGATCCACATACGAAGATTAGCGATTTCTCAATGCGCGACTCATAAGAAAACGATCATCCCGTGGTTGGGTACATGGTTTTCTTCCAGAACCAGGCCTTCTCTCGACGGAACCAGTCTCCTGATATCGCTGCCAGGTCCTTTGGACCGTCGAGCGACTAACATTTAGCCTCCTAGCCACGAAACATTGGCTGCAACCCTCTTCAAGCAGCGCGATAATTTAGGTAGCTTTTACCACTTTATGTACCATTTTTGATACAGCCAAACAACAATAAATAACGCTTTGACAGTCAAGGATATGAAATTAATCGATAAAAATTGAATAAAAGTTGTGAAAGTCGATGTTAACTTCTGGAACTTCGCGCCAAAAATGTAGGATAAAAAGGGGTTTTCTGTAAAAATGAGCATCAAATGAAAATTTGAATTTAGAACGTACTTTTTTAAATACCACGGCATTTTTAAAACCGGCCAGTAACGTGTACAAACGATTGAAACCTTTTTGGTATTGTATCTTTTTAAAGATGAATGAAAATCAAAACCGCCCGTTTTTTTTGCAAATGAGTGTATGTACCTTCTCCTGAAATCCTACTTGAATGATCGCATCTTCTATGTCAAAATCGACGACGCAACCTCCGATTTTCATAGCGTAAAAAAAAGGTGTCCCACAGGGATCAATATTGGGACCGTCACTCTATTTACTGTACACTGCTGACGTACCAGAATCGAATGACGTGATTATTGCCACATTTGCAGACGACACTGCTGTACTTTCAACCGATAGAGATCCAACAATAGCATCCAGAAATGTACAGAAGCATTTGGATAGGGTTTATTCTTGGATGCCGGCCTGGAAAATTAAAGCAAGTGCTGCTAAATCGAACCATATCACATTTACGTTAAGAAAAGAAGATTGTCCACCTGTGAAGTTCGGACAAGAGGTTCTACCCCACAGCACATCAGTAAAGTACCTTGGATTCCACCTTGACCGAAGACAAACATGGAAAACACACATACAAAAAAAAACGTGATGAAGTTAACCATAGATCTAGATCACTGGAATGGCTTCTAGGCAGAAAATCACGTCTATCAGTGGAAAACCAAGTTCTAATATACAAAGCGATACTAAAGCCAATCTGGACCTATGGCATTCAAGTTTGGGGTTCAGCGAAAGCATCGAATATTGAGATTTTGCAGAGGTTTCAAAATGGCGTGCTTAAATCAATAATAAGTGCTCCATGGTTCACAAGGGTTGAAGTCTCACCGTAAGGGAGGAAATAGTCCGAAGCACAGAGACATATAAGACAAGAATTACACAACACAAGAACAGACTGGCTCAGGGCCTGATTAATCCCATAAACACAAGACGGCTAAAGAGATCTCACACCTGGGATAACATCTAAGCAACAAAAGAGGCAGCCTACCAGTGGGCCGGCATGCCTGACACGCCAAAGCCTACTTTTATCGTAACTGCTTATGGTCTAACTGAGACTGATCGCATGTTGGAAATTAAATAACAAAAAAAAAACATCTATAGCCGAGGAGTAAAATTTTTGGAGCGGCGACGCTATCGTATAATATAAGTCGGAACTCTAAATTAGAATTAGGGATTTCGGATATTTAGATTTTTTTTTAGAATTTTGGGTTGTTGATTTCAGAACTAGGATTTTACATTTTTAGAAAATAATTTCGGTGTTTGTTACAACCATTGTTTTGCTATATTTGCTTATTACAGCTTACCTTGAGCAACTCCAGTATAGTGTGCGAGTGTGGTTGTAACGCAGAAAGTGCTCTTCCCGACGCAGACTCTAACGCCCTTAGCAAGCCCGCCAACTGTTCACCAACATCCGACTCTAATGACATCTGCAATTAAAAAAAAGACAATAATGGACATGTTGTTATACTTTTTCTTAGTTACGTTACGTACCCAAAGAGTCCAAAAGAGAACCTATTACCCGTAATCGATTACCGTTTTTACCCTGCCCTGGGTGACAATGACGGTTGGCAGGTGACGGGGGACGAGGGAATAACGGGTGACGAATGACGTGTGATGGATGACAGGTGACAAGGGAAACAGGTTCCCTTGCCACACATTGCCTCAACTTCCCCTACCCTCGCCCCAAAGTTAGTATGGGCCCTTTTTGCAAAACCCCGACCATCGGTCTCCGATCTGGACATTATTCTTTTAAATTCATTTTTGGAGTATTTCTGTGCCTGATGAGTTAATACTTTGTCTTGAGTTTTTGTATTTACTGAGCTGGTGCACAACTTGCAGGTGAGGTTGTGTCCTGGGACATCCTTCCGAGGGCTTACCTGGGGCTCCCAACCGTAGGCTGTTAGGTAGGATAAGTAAGGTTTTTTAGTCAGTAGGAGTCCGGCATAGCATCCATGAGGATTTACCCTCACGTAAAAAAAAAGGTGAGGTTACGTCCCGAAAACTTTGCTAAAGTTAATAGTAACTAGTTCTGGGACATCCTCCCAACCATAGGCTGTTGGGCGTTACGTGAGGTTTTTTAGTCGGTAGGAGTCCGGCATAGCAACTGTAACGCCGTCCTTAAATCACTATGGCAGTTGACAAAAGAAGTGACGTAATTTCCAAGTGTATCATAGAGAGTGTATAATTCCACTATAACTTCGCTAGAGGGCGCTACAATAAAACACACTTCACACTTTTCACTCTATTTGATTCCACTGCCGTGGTCAAAAACTGAAGCAAGCTACAAAGAATGTTTGGCTTTGATATATTTACACAGGTAACGAAACCATATCGCGATTCACATTACCCCAACAATGAACGCCATCTATCGGCAACATAGTAAAATTCAACATCCCGCCCACCAAGGACTTGTCCTTTAAACATTAATGCTACATAGCAACTAAATCAAAGAACTTAAATAGAACTGTACAAGTATTTATAACATTAGAACACAATGTTGCCGCCCACCGTGACATACTGTGGGATGAAATACACAAAACACAAAGTACCTATCATATCACAAAACAATAAAATAACCTAAGCGATAAACACGAAATGCTAATACATACAACAAAACACTTAATGTGTTTCAACCTTAATATGTAAAGTAAAAAAAAAACAAAATATTACATTACATTAAGCAGGTGTGATAAACATCATCTGAGTTAGCAAATAAAAGACAATAGTTATTTTGGTAAGAAACAAAGTTTGCTTACAGGACGTTTCAACAACTGATCTTTACATTTTACAGTAACTACTCGCGTTACATTATCTTTTCCGGGATGTTTTTGCACGATTCTACCAAGTATCCACCTCGTAGGTGGTAGATTTTCATCACGAATTATGACTATGTCATCTACATCAGGCTCAGTTTTCTTAGTAGTCCATTTATATCTCCTATCTAAATTTAACAAATAATCTTTAGACCAGCGATTCCAAAAATTGTTTACCATTTTTTGTACAAGTCTCCATCTATCTAAACCAGTTACATTACATGATTGATCTACATCATAATCATCACACAAATTAATAAGTGGTTCGCCAACCAGAAAATGGCCGGGTGTCAACGGGAGAGGGTCAGCCGAATCGTCACTCAACTGACTTAAGGGACGCGAATTGAGACATGACTCTATTTGAATTAAAACAGTCGATAGCTCTTCATAAGTGAGAATACTGTCACCAATGACTTTTCTCAAATGCGTCTTGGTTGATTTTACCCCTGCCTCCCACAGCCCACCGAAATTTGGACTTTGCGGTGGTATGTGATGCCAAGTTGTACCTTCGAGGGTAAGAAGTTCTCTAACTTCTTGAGACATCCGAGAATTGTAAGTATTAAAAATTTCCCGAAGTTCCTTATCTGCTCCGACAAAATTAGTGCCGTTGTCAGAATAGAGGTCTTGACAGCGGCCACGTCGTCCAATAAATCTTCGGAATGCTGCAATAAAACCCTTTGAAGTGAGGTCTGACACGGCTTCAAGATGTATGGCGCGGGTGACCATACAGACAAAGAGGCAAATATAGCCTTTGTATGATTTGGCTCCGCGTCCTGAAGAAAATTTCATATTAATTGGACCCGCATAATCAACTCCAGAAGATTTGAAGGGTTTGCTGGGTTGTAAACGCACTGCAGGTAGTTGGCCCATTAATGGAGTAGTTTTCCTTTGAGAATACCTAAGGCATGTAACACATTGTCGAAAGTATTTCTTGACTTGTTGTCTGGCGCGTATTATCCAGAATTTACCTCTGAGATAATTGAGCATCACTTGAGGTCCACCATGCAGTGTTGAGGTGTGTGCATCTGCTATAATGACCTGGGTAAGATGACTAATCTCAGGTATTATTAATGGATGTCTTTCATCGTAGCTCATCCTAGCCAAGTGAATGCGACCTCCCACTCTCAATAATCCCTTTTCATCCAAGAAGGGGTTCAGAACGTGAAGACAATTCTTCTTTGGTATACTGCCTTGCGACTTCAGTTGTTTGATTTCTTCACTGAATCGCAGCTTCTGTACCTGCTTAACGACAACCATCAATGAGTCATGCATTTCCTTAACAGTAACGCATTTGGAAGACATTTCTGTATTTGAATTCGTGCGTTTCTTGAGCATAAATCTTCTTACGTATGAGACAACTCTTAATAATTTCTTTAATGATGAATATTTGCTCCATATAAACATTTTTTCTTTCTTAAGATATTCATCGATTTCTTCTTCTCTAATAGCTACTAACGCTTTGAAATTAAATGATTTGCTGACTCTTTGTTCTTCTTCGGTAACATAACATGAATCTGACATTTCAATAGTCATTTCATGAAGCCATGATGGTCCTTTCCACCACAGAGATTGCTCTTTAAGTTCAGATGGTTGCAGACCTCTGAAGGCGAAATCAGCAGGATTCAATTTTGTACCCACATGACGAAACTGACTGCTGTCCAAAATGTTGAGTATGTCAGATACACGATTACTGACAAACGTAGTCCATTTTGATGGTAATCCTCGTAACCATGCCAGTACCACTGTCGAGTCTGACCAGCCATATAATTTTTCCTTTGGTACTGACATCACCTGTGACACTTCAAATAATAATTTGGCAGCTAAAGCAGCACCACACAGTTCCAATCTTGGGATGGATAATTGTTTCTCAATTGGTGCAACTTTAGTTTTTGCAGTCACGAGGGTGATATGTAAGTCACAATGCTGGTTACTGTCCGCAAATACACCACAGCTGCATAAGCCACTTGCGAAGCGTCCGCAAATGCATGAAGCTCAATGTCAGAGTTATCGGTGATATGCATACATCTGGGAATGTATATTGTTTTGAGTTGAATTAGCTCTTCCCTATATTTCAGCCACTCGTCTAACATGTCCGTTGGCAGTTCGTCATCCCATGGCAGCCCTAATTTCCACAACTTCTGGATCAGTGTCTTAGCTTTTACCAAAACGGGTGCTATCCAGCCCATGGGATCATATAATCGGGCAATGTCTGAGAGCACTTTTCTCTTTGTGACTGGCTTACTCAATTCCGGTAAATTAACAATATACTGGAATTCATCTGTGGTTCGGTTCCAACAAATCCCTAGAACTTTCACCATATTATCTGCCTTGATAGTAATCGATTGAGCAGTGTTCTGATTATCTTGACCGATGAACTCCAACAGATTAGCGTTATTGCTACTCAACTTTTGTAGGGGAAATCCACCTGAATTTAGAAGCTTGTTCATTTGCATGTAGATCTCAATGGCTTCTTCCTCTGTTTGACAACCTGTCATTAAATCATCGACATAAAAATCTTGTTTTGTAATTTCTGCTGCAATAGGATACTTGGATTGTTCGTCGTCTGCTAAACGTTGAAGTGATTTAACTGCGAGATACGGTGCACACGCAGTTCCAAATGTCAAAGTCAACAGTTCATAAGATTTCAGAGCTTCGTCTGGATTGAACCTCCAAACTATCCTTTGAAAACGTGTGTCCTTAGGATGTACTCTAACCTGCCGGTACATTTTAATGACATCGGCTATTATGCAAATGTAGTGCTTACGCCATCTCATCAAAATGTGACGGAGGTCTTGTTGAAGTTTAGGTCCAACAAGAAGGTTATCGTTAAGTGACACGCCGTTACTTCCTTTGCATGAAGCATCGAAAACAACACGGTACCGTGTTGTCTCTCTGTCCTCCCTCACCACTGCGTGATGAGGAAGGAACACAGCAGTTTGATTAGTTTGATCATTACTGACTTGCACCATGTGATTCAAGTCAATATATTCTTGAATGACTTTTGTATACTCTTCTTTTAATTTCGGATTTTTCTGGAACTTCTTTTCAAGGAATTGGAATCTTCTTTCTGCGATAGCTTTTAAATTTCCATATTGACATTCTGGATCGTCACTATTTAATGTTAATTTTACGACAAATCTTCCGTCTTCATTCCTAAAGGTTGTGGAGTCAAACAAGCTTTCACATTTTTCTTCTATCTTACTTAGTCTTTTCTTGATTGTGTTTGGCTCATCTTCCAACTCCCAGAATTGTTTGAGTAAGTCATCTTCTCTAACTTGGACGTGTAAACTTAACACGTGATCACTTGCTGAAGCTGATTGTGACACTTTTCCAGATATAACCCAGCCAAAGATTGTATTCTGTGCTAATAAATGTCCTTGTGGGTGTTTAAGCATGTCACATAACAAAATTTCACCATAAACTTCAGCTCCAAGCAGAAGGTCTATTCTGCCTGGTGATGTATATCCTGTATCGGCTAGTGGTAAATTCTTAATTTCTAACCAATCAGGTGATTGAACGTTGCTTGAAGGTATTCGCGTAGTGAGGGACTTTAATACGTAAGCGGTAACACGAATTGAATTGTTGGAATCATATTGTGATTCCACTTGAAAAGAAACTACGTGCTTGATTCTTAACCGACCGTCTCCCAGACCTGACACACAACCACTTACTGGTGACCGTTTTAGGCCAAGTAATTGGACTGTTTCTTCTGACACAAATGATGCCTGAGAACCCTGATCAATTAAAACTCTAAGCAAATTCGATTGACCGTTACGCGAACGAGCTCTAGCGATTGCTGTCGCCAGCAAAATGTTTGATGATCCACATACTACGTCTTCCTTGGCGAAATTGGCAACAACGTTGACTTCATTTGCAGGTGCAGTGGGTTGATATTCCTGTGTTGGTGTGCTTTCTAATTTACTTGTAGGCCCTTGATTACTGTCTCTCTCTTGATGGAGAAGAGAGTGATGTCTCCTTCCACATCTGCGACAGGTTGTTGATTGACGGCATTTCTTTACTGCATGGGTAGGTGCAAGGCAATTAAAACATAGGCATTTTGTTTGTACCACTTCTTGTCTTTCCCGTGGTGTCAAAGCACTAAAGGTTTTGCACTGGTAAAGATAATGATCTCCAGAACACATGACACAGCTATGTTTCGTTGTATTCTTTTCCTCATGTACTGCTGCGAATGATTTTACTTTCTCCATGCGTTTAGGATTCTGTTGAGGAGTTCTTGAAACTTCTTTGCTACTGTCAATCATCTCTAACGTTCTAAATCGTGACTCCAGAAACAAAATCAAGTCTTTCCAAGTCGGCAGTACATCAGCTGACAATCCACTAATGTTTATCTCCCATTGTCGCAATGATTCGTGGTCTAACCTTGATACAACTAGAAATACAATTATAGCATCCCATGAATCTGTGTCTATTTTCAAATTATTGAGTGAGGTCAAACAAGAGGTGGTGTTATCTAACAAACTCTTGATTGCATTAGCAGATTCTGTGACTATTTGCTTCTGTGAAAATAATGATCTTAAAATTGCATTACAGTTGTATCTTTTGTTGTTGTATCTCTTTATAAGCCTTTCCCATGCCGCCTCATAGTTAAGTTCTGTTGTAGATAAATTCCGAATTAAATTTTCAGCTTCTCCTGACAATGTGCTTTTCAAATAATGTAGTTTCTGGACTGAAGATAAAGTCTTATTATTGTGTATGACTGACGTAAACTAGTGTCCGACCGAAACTGGTTTTCCGGCCGAAACCGAAACCGAAACCGAACTTTCGGCCCCAGGGTCAGTTTCGGCCGAAACCGAAACCGAAACCGAAACTCACGTGTTCATATTGAAAAAAAAAAAAAAAAAAAAAACAGCCAACTGCGAGTCGGATTCCCGCACAGAGGAATCCGTTACAAAAATTACGTTTGTTGTGTGGATGTTTTTTTCTGATTTTAGTTGGTATTTTTTGTAGCACATGGTTAGGTGGTCGGTGGTGGCAGTATTTTTGAAATCTCCAACGCTTTCAACACCTTGCCCTGGAGCTGCGTTTGGGAGGCGCTTGTTTACCATGGAATGCCTCAATACCTCTGTCGAATTGTCGGGGCCAATCTTTCCGAGAGGGCCATAACTTATCCGAGCTGGCTAGGGCAGGGTCGGCGAGATGTGTCGTTCGGTGTTCCACAGCATCGTTCTTAGGACCGCTCCTGTGGAACATTGGTTACGATTGGGTGCTGCGTGGTCCGTTGCTCAGAGGTGTCGGCGTAACCTGTTACGTGCGTAACGTGTTACGACGACACCCTAATTATAGCGCGAGGACCAACGCACCGAGACGCAGCCCTAAAGGACACCTGCGGGATCCAGCTAACATATGGGGGGCGTCAGCATCGACATCGAGCTCTCGATGACGTATCAGGGACTCGTACTCGATAGCCGGTGTAACTTCGGATACCACATCCGGAGTTTGGTCCCAAAACTAAGGAAGGGGGCATCAGCCGCACTCTCGCGGCTGTTGCCCAATATCAGGGGACCCAACGCTCCCTGCAGGATACTGTACTTTGGGATTATGCCGAGCATGGCTCTATATGAGGTCCCTGTATGGGCGGAGATCCTGATGGCCAGCAATGCGGCTAAATTGCTTAGCCCGCAGAAGGCGATGGCTGTCAGGGTAAGGATAGGGGATACCGCATGATCTCAGTTGAGGCGGCATGTCTTCTAGCCGGGACCGCTCTATGGAACCTGGAAGCGAGGGCCCTTGCGTCATTGTTTAAATGGCGCAAGAAGGCGCTGGAGCGGGGCCATAGGCCAGCGCTGGGGAGGAAGCGGGAGAGAACTCTCCCATCCAAGTTGCACAGTCTGCGATGGCGCGCCCTATACTCTCTGCCTCTATGACCAGGGGCCTGAGGACGTCTGCTCACCGTCCTTATAGAAGCAGGCCCTAGACGATAGCGTGAAGAGAGAAATTTATGCACGCCCCCCTCAAGTAGCGGGATAACAACTGAACAACCCACCAAAGACGCGGCCGCAGTATGCTTCATTCCGAGGGCATACTCGGGGTTCCCAACGCGTGGTTTTTAGCCGTTAGGACTCCGGCATAGCATCCCTGTAGGATTTTCCTCACGTTAAAAAAAATTGCGGCTACAGAAATACATCAACAGTGAAAATTTTGGGGAGAGCTCCAAAATTTTCACTGTTGATGTATTGCTGTAGCCGCAATTTTTTTATTCAGATAGAGATCTGGCGCGGTTCCAGCGATACAACCTCGTGGCTAAGAGACAGACGGACTGCTAGGCCTCATGTCTCGTTAATAGGGTCCCGCTTTAACCCCTCCGTGTGAGAGTCAGACTCGCACTTAGCTGGTTATTTTCTCAATAGGTGCAGCAAGTTCCACCAAGTGTCATCAATCAACGGTATTAATCTTCTCAAGTGTTTATTTTAGAAATATCTCCACCTGAAGATGAGTTTCTTTCTTTTACTAGTGGAATTACACATAGATGCTATTGCGAACTCCTACCGACTAAAACCACACGGTGCCCTGCTACTAGCTCTTAGCAGGTTTTGGTTACCATCTAGAAGTGTATAACTAAAACTGGACAAGAGTGAGCCGGACTCGCGCACGTAGGGTTCCGTACAAGAAAAGCGGCCAAAAAGTCACGTATTTTGTATGGGAGGCCCCCTCTAATACTAATATTACTGCTCGTTCACTCTAACTTTGCCGCTCGGCTCCATACTAAAGTTGAATTTTTAATTAGACGAAGTAAATTGACAGCAACTAATGTTACTTCTTCATACAATGTTGCGTATTTTCTATGACGATGTGACATTAGTTACTGTCAATTTACTTCGTCTAATTAACAATTCGGGTATACGCCTCTACGCCAGTGGCAAAGTTATAGCGAACGGGTAGTATGTCTATTTTTATTATTTGTTGCTATAGCGACAACATACATAATCTGTAAAAAAAAATATCTGTCTAACTATCACGGTGGACGAGTTACAGCCTGCTGACAGACAGACAGACAGACGACCAACACAGTCAACGTAACCGACAACAAAGGGGTTGGGTTATGATATGTCCTAGATGGAGACGTCAATTTGGCGAGCTAACTATAAAAAAAGATCTTTAGGATTCAGTAACCAAAAGTAAAAACGGGATTCTAAAAAGGAGGTCTGAGGCATAACACAGGGGTAACTGTCTAGTACTTCTCAATGATTGTAATTGCTTGTGGTTTAAGTAAAGTTGTATTATTGTAACTATTGATTGGAAGTCCTTTGTAAATCTCTAAATCTTCGGTTAGTAATATATTAACTGGTTGGGCTGACCCCAACCACGTCACAAGCAGAGCAAGACACTCAAAATTCATAAACACGTGAGTTTCGGCCCGGCCGAAAGTTTCGGCCCATTTTGGCCGAAACCGAAACTGCGGCCGAAACTCGATTTTTTGGCCGAAACTGGCCGAAACCGAAACCGAAACCGAAACTTCGGTCGGTCACTAACGTAAACAAATCAAAGTATGTTTGCCATTCGCTGTATTTTCCGCTAAATGTGGGCAGTTGAATTCGAGGTAATTTGACTTCGCAACTGTTAGATTTTCCGAGATCCGACGTGGGTGGTGGAGCCATTGCGGTTATTTTGCGAAGGCTATCACGCAGAGAACCTTTGAATTCGATGTAAATATCCTCACCCATGTCGTGTACATCATTAGCAAAATACTTATATTTGTCTCTGTGCTCGAACTTAACAGTCGCAACAATTTCTGATGAGTTCCACTAAACTCAGACCAGAGTGTTTCGATAACTTCTATCTTTGTCTCTAAATAACCTCGAGTAAATCTCTCCTTGGAACATTTTTTATGATTGATCTGAGATTTCATTAATCTTTGCAGTCTTTCTTCTTGTAGTTGCTGTAATTCTTCAATAGTAGACATTGTAACGTTTGTAAAGCTGAGCGGTTACAATGAATTGATATGACTTTTGACTCAGCAACTAATGAATCCACAAATTGATTATTTTCTAAGTCGAAATGAAAACTTAGATCGTGATTTTTCTAAGTCCAAGATGAGCTTCCAAAAAACTAAGTCTTTTTAATTTTTAAACACTTGTGATTTTTTCGGGCATAGGTTCCCCGTCTGATCACTTTTTAAGAAATTATTCTAAGTCACTGAACACTGATTAAAATTCTACAAGTCCAAATTATTCTGAGTTACTGAAAATTCTACAAGTTCAAATTTTTAATCACTTCCATTAATTATAAGTCTTTGTACTTACAGTTTTGTCCATTTCTTATACTCACTACTGTATTACGATTTTCTTCCCCGGTTTCGGCACCAATTTTATGTATAACTAGCTGACCCGCGCAACTTTGTTTGCGTGATAAATGAAGAACCGCTCGACCGATTTTGTGCAAACTTCACATAAACCATCTACCAAATAGTCCGAACAAAGCCTAAACATTTGGTTTGTATAGGTGAGCCCGATCTTGAGTTATAAAATTACAACGAAAAGTGGCATTGATTTTTATATATATAGATTCCACTATAACTTCGCTAGAGGGCGCTACAATAAAACACACTCACTGACCTGTAATAGTATCTGGACTGGTGATCGGTTTCATAAAAGTGTGCCTAATTGAAAATCGCCATTTGGCGCTGACGGCAGCTAGCGAATGCACTTGGAACTAATACTAGTGATGTACAACACCTGTCTTGGTGTCGATAAAAACTTTACCAGATATCGACTGCAATGTTAATTTTATTTTTGTACCAATGATGTTTACATAATATGAATGACTACTTTACAGTTAACTCTGGGTTAAACACGTTAAATCAGATCTGTGCAAGTGGGCCTTAGTGCAGCAGAAAGCATCACAAATAACCCAATAGTCGTAGAGCATTGTTGACTTGGCATGAATAGGCCATTCAACTTGGAAACTACTAAGGTCAACTGGGGCGAATGTAACTAAGGGGCTAAAGCAACTAATTTGATTTTCTTTACGTAACTGCTTTATAGTTAAAAGTGCCCTCTATTGAAATGTAGAGCAATCATTGTTTCTTTTAAAAAAATATAGATGGAGCTCCTTAGCCTGCTTACTGTTTTACCGAAAGAGTATTTTTGCCAGTGGCCATTTTGAAGCGTCGTTTCGCAAAACAGTGTATGCAAATAAGTGCTTTATAAAATATATTGCTGCGTTTTCCAACAAATAACATTATTAATTTACAAAAAGGATAAAACGTTAGTACTTTTGGTATATTTATTTAAACTGTAGGTCTTCTAATTCAGATTTTACCAATATGGTTACATTAACCCCTTGTCTTTTGTGCAGAGGGGCGATTGCGACTATTTTGACAGTTACAATAGCCCCGTAGTTTTTGTATGAAAAATGCAAATGTCGATTAGAATGAAAGCTGTGCTAGTGATGTGCCACAGTGTGTCGATATTTTTACAAATGTATTCAATTAAATATTTATATTATTTTTGTGCTTTGAATACATAAACTCATTTTATTACAGATGGTTCGAAACTACATAAGAAAAAAGCAAAGAACATATGCTGCTGAGACACTTATTGAAGCTGTTCAACTAGTCAAGGAAAAGAAATTAAACAGTTATACTGCTTCAGAAAAATTCAACATTCCACGGTCGACTATTCTGTCACATTTATACGCTACACGTGGGCAAAAACAAGCAAATCCTGGCAAAGATACGGTTTTTTCAAAAAAATTTGAGCAAGAAATATCTTCATATTTACATACCATGGAAAAAAATGGATTTCCTTTGACTTCTAAAGAAGTCAAAGCATTAGTATCACAGTATATTAAATTCAACGGTATAAATACACCATTTAAAAACGATACTCCTGGCGATGACTGGCTTCGTGGGTTTCGCAAAAGAAACGGTTTATCGATGAAAAAACCGCAATCAGTTGAAATTGCACGCAAACGGGCGTGCAATCCGTGTACAGTATATGGATATTTTGATTTATTAGAAGGAGTTATAAAAGATCTCGACCTCGTAGATAAACCAGAAAGAATTTACAACCTAGACGAAACCAGTTTTTGTAATGATCCATCTAAAACCCGTGTGATTGGACGAAAGGGATTTCGCTGCACTAGGACAACTAGTTCTCCTGGAAGGGATAATATAACTGTATTATTGGCTACAAATGCCCTTGGTGATAAAGTCCCGCCACTGATTATATTCCAAGGGAAACATTTATGGAATGAGTGGTGTTACAAAGACCAATCCATCAAAACGGCCTACACAGTAAGCCAGAAAGGCTGGATGGAGACATCCATTTTTGAAAAATATTTTAGATCCGTTTTTTTGCCTGCCATCGGCAATGAAAGACCGGTGCTATTGATATATGATGGACATTCAACGCACGTTGACTTGAGCGTCATTAAGGTAGCTCAAGCCGAAAATATAACCATTATAAAATTACCACCCCACTCGTCTCACATCTTACAACCTTTGGATTGTAGTGGGATGAAGCCCATGAAAGATAAGTGGGACGAGGCCCTTGTTAGATGGCAAAGATTGCACGTTGGTGCAAAGCTCCCAAAAGCAGAGTTCTCAAGAATCCTAACTGAGATATGGGCAAATTTAAATCCTGTTATCCTGCAAAATGGTTTTAAAAAAACTGGCATATACCCATTCAACCGTCAAGCAATTTCTAAAGGTGAATTCGATCCCATAACACTTGTCCGATGGGAAAAAGAACAAGAAATTTCGCGGTGCATCGAGGAAATTTACTTGGATAGCGTGGATTTATTTTCAGCACCTAATAAAAATAATATTACGGAAATATCTGCAACCCTTAGTAATTGCAGGTCAACGAGTGGCGATAACCAATATTATGCTAAAGTACCAACACTTTTAAACTTGACACTTCAAGCCTTTAACATGTGCGGTTCTGAAGTATTGGATTTTAAACAAAAAAAAATTACTCAATATGAATCGGTAAATAAAGAAAGAGACCAAAACCTAAAAACGTCTTCAAATATAAAAATAATAGAAAACATTTTAATTAAACCTGCAAGTCCAAATAATAAAAATATTACTCAATATGAATCGGTAAATAAAGAAGGAGACCAAAACCTAAAAACGTCTTCAAATATAAAAATAATAGAAAACATTTTAATTAAACCTGCAAGTCTAAATAATAATAAAGAAAATATAAACGTGTCATTTGAAGAACTACTTTTAAAAAAAATTGAGCGCAATGATCCACCTAAAACTAAAAAGAAGCGCGTAACTAGAGGTGCTGAAATATTAACCTACAAGGAAGTCATTGAAAGATTAGAAAGAGAACAAGAAGAAAAAAATATGAAAACAAAAAAGAGACAAGTTCCACAAGATAAAAAATCCAAAAAGAAGAATATAAAATGTAATTTAAAAAAGAAAACGAGTTATAAAAGTGACAGTAACAGCAGTTGTTCGTACCAAAGCTGTGTTTCCTCGGAAGACGAAGACGCTGATGTATTTTTCAAAAATTTATTAGAAGAAGCTAAATCCGAGGAAGATGGTCAATCAAATATAACATTGGGTCAAGTAAAATCAGTTTGTAACAATTTATCTACCACAAAAATTAACCGGCAAAGCAAAATAAAGAAAGAAAACACTAAAAACATGCCATCCACTTCAAAGCATAAGATAATAATGACGCCAGAAGAAGGTGATTTTGTATTAGCTAAATTCAGCTCTGCTTTGGGGAAAAAAACCTATAAGTATGTTTGCTTGATTGAGGAGGTGACTGAAGAGAAAGCTGTTGTTAAAGGTCTGAAGTCTTATAAACAAAAAAAAACCTTTAAATTTATTAAAATCGATGTATCAATAACACAGGCCTGCAAAATGAGGGTCATAACTTCCTCTCTGGAATTTGATAGCTGATCCTAGGGTATTTTGGTGCGCTGATTACGAATATGTACTTAGATTTTCTCCATCACCTCCAGATTTTTCGAAAAAGGCACCGATAGAAAATAGAAAAAAAGACCCACGTTTTCTCAAAAAAAATATATATTTAAAAAAGTACATAACCTTTAACTTATAAAACGACTAAAATATAATAATAACTTGTTACTAGTCTAAATTACACGTAAATTTTATTTGTGGAACCTAGTTCTTTTTTCCTGGAACCTTCGGTTGTGCGATTTTCGCTTAAATTTCCGGTTTGGATCGTCGCGCTTCAATAAACAACAATAGTCCGCCATCATGCTAGTATTCCATCTTCCACGATTTCAGACTTCAAGCTCTTTCAAATCTTGCTAAAATCTTTCGCCTTGTTCTTTGCTAACGGCTCCTATATTTTCTGGGAAGTAATCAATGTGCGAATTTAGGAAATGAAGTTTAGTGCTTGTTTATGTCCCTTTTATTTTAGAATTGTATCTAGTTATGTCACAACAACAAAAGTAGCCATCTTTATCGTGGTCTTTAGCCTCTCTTCATAGCATAGGTGTAACGATTTTGAAGCTATTTTTCTGGCCTTTTAAATACTTGCGAAATTGTAATAAACAAGTCGAACAAAGTTTATGAGGTGTCGAAGTTTTGTCTTGGTTACTTAATTCGTGTCCAAAATAACTTTTGTAAATATTTTTCACTAACTCTGTAATGCTGTTTCATTGTTTTATCACCATAAAATTCCGGGAGATATTACAAAAACAATTCGTAGAATTTAAACAAGTTCGCAATGACATTTTAAAGTTCATGTTTCAAGATACAACTGTTAATTTTCTAAATCAGTGTGGGTACTTATACAAATACCCTTTGGTTTATCTTTATTACACCCTTTTCTGATAATATTTACAAAAATATGTATCTAATATTACTACTAGGTAATTTTTTTTGATTTTATTACAAAATTAAGTCAAAATTACCCGATTTTAACATGGTTAAGGCGAATTACTTATACTTTTTATGTAGTAATTACCAAATTACTGATTTGCATGAATTTCTATGTCCCCTTACACTAATTAAATGCAATAAAAATAAAATTAAGTAATTTAATGACGTTTTATAAATTTCAAAAGGTAGGCGCTCAGACATTATGAAGCAAAATCTTAAATATTCAATATCAAAAAATCCTGACGTGTAGGATTTTTTTTATTATTTTTCTCGTAATCAGCACATCAGAAACTATAGAAAATGTTACTCAGATTTCAAAGAGGAAAACCATTGCAGACCTGTGTAATTGATTTGACTGATATAATCACCATACTTCCTCAACCAGAGTGCAATGGAGATATTTACAGGTTTTCGGAAAACATTAATGTGATTGAAAAATAGTTTTAAAATATTTACTTAATGAGACTGATTGAAAGTTAGACTGACACGAAGATTTGAATTATTTTATTTTATAATAAGTAATTACTTTAATTTGTCTGATGAAGATTTAATTACTTAAGTATTTTTGTTTTAATTACTAAAGTGCCATAAGTTACTACTATTTATTTAATATTTAAGTAAAAAGTCCACATATTTTGTACTTGCAAAGTTTTAAGTGGTTTTCATTCGTTATTTAATTGTTAAATTTAGAGCTTTAGTTTTAGTTTGTTTAGTTTTAGTTCCTACACAAACTTCGTAGATCAAGATTTCGTTAAGTGTCTAAGTGATTTAACTTCTTACGTGCCTTTGAAGTACCAAACTTATTAAGTGTGATTTAATTAGCCAGTATTTAAAATATGAAAATATTTTCAAGTACTTTCACAAAGTACTTAAGTACAAAAGAAGACTGTTCTTATATTGTGTTATTTTATTGTTAAATAACAAGTAAGTATTAGATTGTAAAAAATATAATTAGAAACATTGTAAATGAAGACTTCATCACCTACCTATGTGCCATTGAAAATACCAAATATAATTAGCTAAGAGAAGTCAACATATTTTTACGCAGAGTACTTACAAAGTTTTAAGACTGTTTTTAAATGTTATTTTATTGTTTAATACAAAATATTAGATTGTAAGCCACATTATTAAAACTTTGTAGATGAAAACTTTATCAAGCACCTAGTTGATGTTCTAAATCCTAATGTGATTTAACTTCTAAAGTGCAATTGAAACATATACTTACTGCTCGTTCGCTCTAACTTTGCCGCTCGGCTCCATACTAAAGTCGATTTTTTTATTAGACGAAGTAAATTGACAGCAACGAATGTCACTTCTTCATACAATGTTGCGTATTTTCTATGACGAAGTGACATTAGCTACTGTCAATTTACTTCGTCTAACTAGCAATTCGGGTATACGCCTCTACGCCAGCGGCAAAGTTAGAGCGAACGGGTTGTAGTAACTATTTTTATGGCTAGTTTTGAATTTAGTTAGCTTTAATGACGAAGTAAGACTACTACTACTATTAAGTTTATTATGTTATTTTGCTAAGTTTGCATATGCAATAAAACCTTTTTAATTCTATTATAATAATTTTAAAAATGAATTCGTCTTTTATTGAAAAATCCGTGATTATTACGTTACAATACGACACGATCATTCATTACACAACCTCACTGATCAAATTCATCCATATTTTATCATTCTCATCAAAAAATCGTTTTATAAGGATTTATCTATAAAGTAGCTCTTATATAGGTACAACACTAGTACTAGAGAAAATAGTTGCATTCACCCCACAATTTTTTTTAACTGAATTTGTTGGAAATTGAACCGTATTTTAAGCAGATTAATATCTTTTTCGGAAAGCCGGTGCTAAAGTCTACAGTTCATCGTTTTTGCAATGTTGATATTACTGATTGTAATGGAGTCATACCTCATAGTCACATTAACCCCAGGGTGGGGCCAATGTAACTTTTACTGATCTCATGCAACAAAAACGTGAATCACTGAAAGCCCCGAGTCTATTGCAAGTGTGTTATAAGTCCAAACTGTTCACTAGAATATGCTTTATTTAGTTTAAGTATTAGTTTAACCCTATTATCTAAGTAGATCATGCTGGAGGGAGACAAAGTTAAAAGTTTATTTTATATAGTCGCATTCGCCCCGGTTGACCTTACATAGTGTTGACTCTTGTTACAAATGACTATGGTCATGGTAACTGTTTACTATCAGGCGGGCTGTATACTTGTTTGGAAATTTTGTGGTATTATAAAAAAAAATACCTGCTTCCTCTGGATTCATTTGGCTATGCTGAGAATCATCAGTTGGTAACTGGACTTGCATATGTATGTAGGCACACACTAGCTATACATTATTGCTGAGTACGCAAAAGTCGAACTAGAGCGCAAACGTCTCAAACTCGACAGTTGTCCCTAACCATCGTGCCCGCTCGCTTGTGTGTCCCTGCCTAACCCTCGCGCGTTCACTTAGCGTAGTAACTTGTTTGTGAATGTGATGATATATTGCAGGAAATTACAGTGACCAAATTAACACGCAACCTATCTTTAATTTATCTCTCCGCATTTCCATACGCCATCCATACATACTTAAGACGCCCAAATGTACTACAGGTGAATTAGATCTAGGTAAGTTGATTGGACTATCACGGGAGCATGGGTCATCATATGTAGATGAAGCAGTTTCTGCAGTGACCAACGATGAATCAGTTTCTGAAAAATATTGAGTGTTGGTTATTTATATTCAATTATATTTCTTAAATACCAAAGAAGTATTCACTAACTAATTTACACCTACCAAGAAATATTGTAGGTATACTGCACTTTTTTAAAGCAGTCCGTGACCCATGTTTTAATAAACAGTCATCAGTAAAATGTTTTGAACAAAGATAATCTGATGTTTTCGGAGTCCAATTGACAAGCTTCATTTTTTTTAGCCACAGTTTTAAACTGTAATCGGAGGGAAACCTGTAATAAAAGGAACATTTAAATATTATTGGGACTGCCTCTGTGGCGCGGTCGGTAGTGATACCGCCTGCGGCGCTGGAGGTCGTGGGTTCGATTCCCACCGGAGACAAATATTTGTGTGACCCATAGATGTTTGTCTCACGAGTCTGGGTGTTTCTATGTATAATATGTATGTATTTAGATTTAGAAGTATATAAGTATTATTATCCGTGGTCTGATACCCATAACACAAGCAGGTTATTCCTAGCTTACTTTGGGATCAGATAGCTTTGTGTGAGATGTCCGTGAATATTTATTATTTATTATTTATTATGAACAAGAGTAAATAATTAATTATTAACAAAAAATAGTCTCACTAAGTGTTATAATTCAATGTTAGAGCTAGAAAGTTATATTTCACACGCTAGTTAGTTACTGTTTCGATTATCTACTACAATTTTAAGTGTTTATTAATAATTTTAATATGTTCATTAAATTATTAAAGAACTTTTACCATGCCTCTTGTTTTTTAAACTACGAATTTTGGCATTGGACAGAAAATTATCGATATACATTTTGACATCCCTATTAATCATTATAGGTTATAAAAATATTCGTAAAATCCCCGAAACTCGGAGGGTATTCGCTTATGATAGTAAAAAAAAACCTAAATTATGGTTTTATAATAATTGTTTAAGAATTAGATTCTTAGATTTACTTACTTGTGAAAAGAGACGCCACAGCCCTTCTCGTATCTTGTTTTACAATATACACACGATCTCATGCTAAATATCTACTTAATTACACTATGAACTAAATTTATACATCAAAACACTTCAAATTTATACCAATCACAGTAATAACTTAAAAATATTCGAAATTTCACACATCGTCCTTCTGAAATAAACAAACAACGGCCATTTGCAAACTAATTTAGTTCTCAGTGCACTCGTCAGAGGCGCTTTGAATCGGCACAAAAAAGTAGCTGTCATTTTGTATGGAATAGCCAGTCCAGCGATTATTATTACAGGTCAGTGAACACACTTCACACTTTTCACTCTATTTGATTCCACTGCCGTCACGGCAGTGCCGTGGTCAAAAACTGAAGCAAGCTACAAAGAATGTTTGGCTTTGATATATTTACACAGGTAACGAAACCATATCGCGATTCACATTACCCCAACAATGAACGCCATCTATCGGCAACATAGTAAAATTCAACAGAGAGTGTGTGTATATAAGAGAGTGCGAGCATTTTGTCGGTCATTTTGTACTGTAGACTAAGACTAGCCGAAGCTCTGCCCAATTTATTGTGTGTCTTTACGGAGAATAAAGTAATTAGCAGAGTCCTAAAGTGTTTAATTGCCCCTTCTGTTACACATCCATGAGGATTTTCCCTCACGTTAAGTAACTTACCAGATCGTCCATTTGCGCGGTAAGATGGTGCACCTTCCACCCTTCGGCGCTGGTGAGGACATGCTTCTGACTGGCGATGGCGACTATGTCTCTCGCCCTGGGTTCTCTCCTCCGCACGTCTGAGTGACGGGTGAAGTGTAGCGCTGTACTGCGCCAGCCGTATACGTAACTTGAGCTTAGTAAAGGACCTGGGAATATGAAGTTTAAGGAATAGTTGTTTTTTAATATAATTTGAAAAAGCGCCTTGTGGAGTCGACTGGTGACCCAAGGGCTGGCCGCTTTCTCGCTCAGCGAATAAGTATTGCTATTCAAAGGGGGAATGCTGCTAGTCTTTTGGGCACAATGCCACGGGGGCCTTATTTAGGTTTAGTTTAGAGATAGTAATAATGTAAATATATAGATATGTAATAATTATGTTTCTCTGTAATTTTTAACAATAAATGTTGTCAATAGTTTTAGGTTAAGGGTAATTACTAAACATTGAAAAGTCGATAGATATTATATCTGAGGCAGTCAGCACAAAAGCGATCGAAGCCCTCAATTTTTCCGTAAGTAAAAATGGCTGAACCGCCTTAGGAGTTTTATACATTTTTAAATAATTATAACAAGTTTTAAAAATCTGTTGTTTCTAAACAAAATATGAAAAATTTAAGGTTGTAGCTTTTACTCTGACCGCCTCATATACATATGAATATCAAATAGTCACGTCTTTTTTCATTAAAGAGAGAGATCATTCAGATTTCTTAGTCATGATAAAATTGTGCCACTTACGTTTAGGAGGAGGGTTGAATGTAACGGGCGGTGTGGGCGGTTTCTCTTCGCCTTGAAAGTCGCATTGCCGCACTTCGTTGGCTAGTCTGGAACAATCATGTTGATTAATCTGGGTGTTTCTATGTATAACTAGCGGTACCCTGCCACGCTTCGCTGTGACTTTTTTTATGGTAGTTTTATGTACCTATGAAAAATGAGTAACTAAATGATGGGTACATTTTAAAAAAATGTGTGCGTGTACTATTGTACACACGTAAGAAGTGAAACTTCTTCATGACCTTATTTTTCGAAAGAAATATCATGAAATATACATAGGAGTTAGTAGTCCAAAAGTCCAAAAGTTCAAAAGTCCAAAGTCAAAAAGTCAAAAAGTCAAAAAGTCAAAAAGTCAAAAAGTCAAAAAGTCCAAAAGTTCAAAATTCCAAAAGTCCAAAAGTCCAAAAGTACAAAGTCCAAATTCCAAAAGTTCAAAGCTCCAAAGTCCATAGTCCAAAACTCAAAACTCCACAACTCCACAACTCCACAACTCCACAACTCCACAACTCCACAACTCCACAACTCCACAACTCCACAACTCCACAACTCCACAACTCCACAACTCCACAACTCCACAACTCCACAACTCCAAAACTCCAAAACTCCAAAACTCCAAAACTCCAAAACTCCAAAACTCCAAAACTCCAAAACTCCAAAACTCCAAAACTCCAAAACTCCAAAACTCCAAAACTCCAAAACTCCAAAGCTCCAAAACAGCCCAAAACTCCAAAAGTCCAAAAGCCCAAAAGTCCATAAGTCCAAAGTACAAAGTACAAAAGTTCAAAGCTCCAAGAGTCCAAAGTCCAAAATTCCAAAACTCTACAACTCCAAAACTCCAACTCCAAAAGTCCGAAAGGTCAAAAGCCCAAAACTCCAAAAGTCCAAAAGTCCAAAAGTACAAAAGTCCAAAAGTCCAATAGTCCAAAAGTCCAAAAGTCCAAAGTCCAAAACTCCGAAGTCTAAAAGTCTAAAATTCTAAAAGTCCAAAAGTCCAAAACTCCAAAACTTCATAACTCCATAACTCCAAAACTCCAAAACTCCAAAATTCCAAAAGTCTAAAGTCCAAAACTCCAAAATTCCGAATGCCCAAAAAGTTCAAAAATAAGATGCAAAACATATCTGACCTCTTTATTAGGTGAGTACTCTCTTTTATTATTCTGAATGCAAGGAGGACGCAATCAAACTTCTCTTAAAAAACATCAATCTGGTAGGTACCTTCTAAATAGGTTGTTTATAATATTTTGTTCTGAAGCTGGCAGAATATAATTTAAAAAAAACGACCAGCGCCATCTATTGGTAAAATCACTTTTTAAAGCTATTTTATTCTTATTGCTGTTATGATAAAAGTGTATAAAGTAGCCTAAAACCATCTCTGAATCCTATTGTATATCGTGTCCAATTTTGAGCTTATTCGATTCAGTAAATTTTGAGTTTTTAATAGATACACAAACGCACACAACATTTTTATATATATAGATATGTATGTATTTAAAAAGTATATAAGTATTAATATCCGTGGTCTGATACCCATAACACAAGCAGGTTATTCCTAGCTTACTTTGGGATAAGATAGCGTTGTGTGAAATGTCCGAGAATATTTATATTTATTTATTATTTTATTTATTTAATGTATGTACGGTAGTCGACAAACTTTATGACCGCTCTGAAGTAAGCAACGACTTGCGTTGCAAACTTCAGAGTAGTAAAGTTTGTAGAATTACGTTGTTACACATTTTAGAAACTCTTTTCAGTTCGATTTCCGGGTCGGTACAAATATTTGTACAATCTGCATTACGGTAGGGGCATGGGTGTTTTTCATACATGAAGTACATATTCAGAAATACAGAACTGTTTATAATGTCATGTCATTCACACTATGTATTAGTTATGTTCAAAGACTATTTTACCAACGTATACAAATAACAACCAAACATTAAAATGAAATTAAGACAATAAAAATTCAATAGGTTCAAATATTCCGACGTTATATTAATTTTGATACCTATTTTTAAGTCAAAAAATCGGTTTCTTCACTCACATTTGCTTCCTGGGCTTCTTCCTGGGCGACAAGTCCGGGTGCTGTCTTGGCGGGTCAAGTTCCTCGTCGGGAGGAGGCGACGACGCTGCGCTGATGGTGGTCGAACCTGACCCCGTCCCGCAGCGACCCGACGGAACGTCCTCCCAACCTGTGCTCTCCGGTCTGATGTAGCCACCGGAGGTTTTCGTTGGTGAACTGTCGTTAAATCAAAGAAAATATGAGGAAAAACTTAGAAGACTATAAGATATGAAGTAGTTTTTGATCATGATAGAACAGTCAGGTCGAGCAAAATTGATTGGAGTGAATTTTAACGACGCGTGTGCATAGTGTCTCCCAAATTTAAAGTTACTTGGTCATTTTGAGTTGTAACAATGTGACAAAAGTTGGGACATAATGTCGGTAAGTCTTTCCACATTGAAGGGAGGTCAAACCGGGAGCTTTCGATGGTGAACTGTCGTTAAATCAAAGAAAATATAAGGAAAAACTTAGAAGACGATAGATTCGAAGAAGTTTCATATAGTAACCTACAGTCAGATTGAAGGAAATTGGTTGGAAAACTTATGAGTGTGAATTTTGGCATATAGTCTCCCAAATTCGATACCTTGAAATTACTTGGTCATTCTGAGGTGTAACAATGTCACAAAAATTGGTCATGATGAAGTCGTTCCCCATCAGGGGGAAGTAAAGATGCTGCGTTAATGGTGGTCGAAACTGACCCCGTCCCGCAGCGAGCCGACGGAACGTCCTCCTAACCTGTGCTCTCCGGTCTGATGTAGCCACCGGGGATTTTCATTGGTGAACTGTCGTTAGATCGAGGATCGTATGAATGCAAGACTTTAATTAAGAAGATACTTATTTATTTAGAACAGAGATTACAAGCAAAATAGAAATTTTGCAATTCCAAACATGAACTGTCTTGGAACTTAAATTTTGTGCACTCAGCAAACTTAGATCTAACATTGGCACCACACTAGACTCAGTATCTACGGTCAAACCTAAATTTAAGGTGGAGATTTTTTTAAATTTTTAAACATTTTCACTATACTTAAAGTTTATTTTGGTACTGTTCTGTACTTCTGTAGTCAAGTGACAGAGTATTGCCCTTGGCAGGCAAAGGTTTTATCCTTTTGTCACTTTGCAAATAAAATTGTATGAAAGAGTTGTCTTTCAATAATTCCTTTCAAAGATATCTTATATCTCTGGAATTATTTAGTTTCTTATGAACTTATGACATTGACTTACCCGTCCATATCTCTCTTCCTAAGTATAGATGGTCTCGGTAGAACTTGTTGTGAAGATACGGACGTGGGAGGCAAACGTGGATCTCCTGACACAGGCACGTTCACGACTGTCACTGGTGACGAATAGGACATTATATTATTATTAAGGTGGTATTAAGCAAAGACTTCTATATAAAATGAGGTAGACATGCCCTACGCACCGATTTTTGAAACCTACAAACTGCGCTAATTAGCAGCGTTGTTCACACTGTTGTGAGTCAAAAGTTCGAGAGTAGGTACTCGACCTGCAATTGGAGTCCATACGCCTTCTCTTTTACTCTTGTTCTATCCGTATTTTGCTATTGTGTGTGGTGACAATTACGTAAATAGTAATTATAAGTGAGTGTAGTCTTAGTAATGTGTGTGTTTGAGGATTGTTTTTGAAATCTCGCTTGTTAGAGTACGGCGCGTCTACCTCAGTTTATATAGAAGTCTTTGGTATTAAGATTACATGGGAAATAGCTTTCAGTATATTCTCCTGACGACAACTTCCGATAAGGACATTTTCGTATAAGGTTTATTCCAAAATAGACAATTTCTGAAAAGCATGTGTACAAAGAACAAAAAGTTGTCTAGTTATTATATGGTTTAGGCACCAGTCTTACACTTAAATACTAAATCCTGAAAATAGGTTTTAGTTACAGGACGTTTATTTTTTTTTCTAGAAATATACATAATATTCATAACAAAATAAATTATATCGTGCCTTAAAAGATTTCATCAAAAAATTTACACAACTCATAATAAGTAAGAACTAACCTTGGGACGGACTAGGTTGCGGTTGCGACACTTGTTGATGTATAAACGGTCCAAGTGCTCGCGTCATCTGCTGGTGCGGTTGTACAGACGACAGTTGGACGTGCTGCGAGTTGACTGCAAGCGGCGCGTGCGCAACTGGCGGAGTACTGTGCGGCCCGAGGTTACCTCCCCGGGGCACTTCATAGTACAACTGTGTTGGGGCACTGTTGCCTACGACGCCTCGGACGCCTACGTTTGCAACGCCTACAACCTGCTAATAAAGTGTATGCAACCAGTAGTACCACATACAGCTCGGCAATAAATAAAAAAAAGTATATACCGCGTCAGCAGTTCTCAAAATATGATTAAACAGAAGTAATCTTGACAACATGTAAAAATTTCTTAAATCTAAAACTGGACCAAAGATACAGATAGAAGTGGGTTTCAAGATTTAAATTTTTTGTTAGAGGACTGGAGTACAGTGGTTCACAGAGTTGAAAGTGGTCAACTTTGGGAACCACTGTGTACTCCACTGTACATATTCTGGTCATTTTGAACAGTGTATTAGGGTTACATTCCCTTGATTCCACATTAAGCTCCCCTTTTCACTCTAGTAAATGAGGGTTCCAAATAACAGAAAACGATAGAAGTTAAAAAAGTGTGATGTAGCTCAATCTCCCTATTTTTCACTTCAATTGCTAGAAAATAAAGCTTTTGGAGATATAAAATGAATACAAATATTCTTTTCAGCGATTTCTTTTCTGTCCATCCTAAGGTTGCCTGTAAGAAATTGCTTTTTAGCGATAAGGCCGCCCTTAGTACAATATTTTTGTTTAAATATTGTAAATAGTTTTTAACAAGGTGTACAAATAAAGTTATATTCTATTCTATTCTTGGTCTAGAAAAATATATTTAGTACGACTTACCTTAGCGGGTTGGTAGTTCCTCTGCAGCAGTGGTAGAGGACGGGGCGCGGGCGTCGGTGTGGGAGTGAGGGCCCGAGGTGGCGCGCTTCTTGCACTACCAGATATTACACCGCTTGCTGATGTATAGAGAGGGAACTTTTAAGTAATTAGGTATTACAATTTTCTTGATGGACCGACATCCTGAAGAAGGTCGTCGATAGGGACGACTGGATGCGGAGGGCGCAGTACCAATGATACATAAAAACTAAAGATATACACTACTAAAGATACATTACCAACACTGAAAAATGGCAACAAAAAAGTCAGGCAATTGCCTTACTTTTCATACATGCTACCATAGAAAATTTCATAGATATTATTTTTTTAAATGTATAAAAGATCTGCTGTTTTTGCCGTGATGTTCGAACGTGTCTTATTATAATACGTCGCGCGTCGTTGCGCAGTACCGTGTATTGTGGCGTAATTTGGGCGATGCCATACGCCCAGCCGTGGACTGCTATAAGTCGCTTTGATTGATAGTTTCTTGTGCGGACACAATTCAGTTCATCCATTTCATAGTAATTAGGTAATCAAGTGTTCTAGTTCTAATAGATGTACTTATTTACTACACTATTTTTTCTCAAACTATAGCAGCTAAACATACTTATAATACTCATAATGTTGAATGTCTCTTATTGTAACCTCACATTTCAACTAGCTTGCACAACTAGCCTTACCTGCGAGGCTGCGAGTGGTCCACCTGATGGCTTATGGACGAGGTCATACTGAAGAGGAAGAAAACTCGAAATAATATAAGTTTTCATCTGGTTAGCATGGCACAGTAAGGCCAATTTGCCTCTGAAAATGAAAGAGGCCTATTTCCAGAAGTGTGCAGTGGTAGACTGATTTAGATCGGTACTACAGTTTGCTTAATAAATGAATACAGACTTACACGTGAGCACAGTGGTAGCCGGCAGCGTGACAACCGATGAATGTGAAGGTTGAGTTGCAGGAGCTACGGGAGTGTGTGGCCGTGTGCTCCGTTGTCCATATACTAATGTACTGCGAGGTCCACGTATGCTACTGGACCAGTTGACTCCTACAGTACAACATCATATAAGAACGGGGCAAAAATTGGCATTGTAATTTAAAGTTAAGTAAGTATATTATAAAACTCACGCATGGAGGGTTTTGCACTAAAAAACAAAATAAAAAAAAAATATGGGAGCCCCTTAATTAAAATAAAATAAAATAAACAAATAAATATTCACGGACATTTGACACAACGCTATCTGATCCCAAAGTAAGCTAGGAATAACCTGCTTGTGTTATGGGTATCAAACCGCGGATATTAATACTTATATACTTTTTTAAATACATACATATTATACATAGAAACACCCAGACTCTTGAGACAAACATTTATGGGTCACACAAATATTTGTCTCCGGTGGGAATCGAACCCACGACCTCCAGCGCCGCAGGCGGTATCACTACCGACCGCGCCACAGAGGCAGTCAAATTAAATTACTATTACTTTTCTGATTTTAGTATTTGTTGTTACAGCAGCTGAAAATTTCAGCTCTCTAGCTATAACGGTTCCTGAGATCTACCTTATGCAGACAGACAAACAACAAAGTCTCATGAATAGTGTCCCGTTTTTACCCTTTGGGTACGAAACACTAAAAATTATGTACTTATGTCAATTTTAAAATATTCTTGAAAAGATGTTATTCTTTTAAGAATATTTTGTACTAATAGCCAGTTGATTAAAATTAACTTCCATAATTTTTGTGAAATACTTTAATGTGCCACTACTTCTCACTTTCTTTTATCCAAGGACACCCACCACTATGTATTGAGTATAGTAGCAAGGTCTTCTGAGCTAGATAGCAGACTTACAGACAGAGGGATAGAGAAAAGGGATGGCAATGCTAACGGTTTTTTGTTTACAATGAAAACATTTTCTGATATAAACATTGTATAAAAAAATCTCACCCTGAGAACCAGTTGACTGAGAATTAGCTGCAGGCACTACTGGACGAACTGCAAGCGAAGCGCCAGCAGCTAAGCCTCTTGGGACGTGACTAGTAACACCAACACCAACCCCCTTGCTCACCAAAACTCCACTTGTGTTGCTTACGTTTGAGAGAACCGCTGTGAAATATCATAATGTAAATTAGTATGTCATACTTATATTGAAATAGCTTTTTTAGATAGCAGTTCTGAAACAATATAATGAAGATATTTGAGAAGCACAGTGAACAAAGGAGAATGATAAGATACAGTAATGTAGTAAGCAATACAATGTACATTTACCACTACAACAGTGTAGATAGCACATTTTTTAAACAATCTACTACATGTAGGTACTACATGTTTGAAAGGAACAATGGATATAGATACTAAGCAATATGAAAATTTACGTATAAAGCTTCACTTACCTGGCAATTTTGAACTATGATGAGGTAATGGGGGTAGCACTCTAACGGTCGGTGGAAGTGTACGTACAGATGAATTCACTACTAGGTTACTGGCTCCACCAACAATTTGTCCACTAACATTTAATACTTGAGTGCCGCTTACAGATGAACTTATACTTGACTGAACATTATTCGGACCAGTATTTGTTGCATTAGATACTGGTCCAGAAAGCTGTGTACCTTGACTTATAATCTGGGTGGCTGGACTAATGATCGATCCACTCGGGCTTATCAATTGTGACTGCGACATAATTTGAGTATTCTGGCTTATAAGCTGGGAATTTTGGCTAACAATCTGAGCTCCCTGAAAGATTGGTGATCCACTGATTATCATCTGAGGCTGAAAGTTTTTGAAACAGATTTAACAAACATTTTTTTATGATTATGTGATTCAGAAGTAACTACATAAACATTTGGGTAACTCGTCATGTATAAAGGTGCAAAGAGAATTTCCTATAAAAATTGGTGCAGAAATGGTGGTCTTATGAAAAAAAGAGCAAAAGGAATAAGACTTAATTTTTGTGCAGTTTCAGGAGTAATGTTTTTCCTCTAGAGCCAAGTATTCCTTTGATTTAGCTACAGTTATTGGTGTTGAATATTCCTCATACACTTATACTAACATACTGTTTGGGAACACATTTTCTCAGACACATCATAAGTTATACGTCAAACTTGGTTTGTAACCAATTTTGAATAACAACTATTTCACGGCATCCCACAATTTCCTTCTGACAAATTTCTTTGTCATTAATTGATGCAGTATAGTGCAAATTGCATCATTAATGCTTGATTTCTCACTGGCTATACCTATTACTAAAGCTTTGTTAATAATTAAATTTTTACAATCTAAAATACCAGTGAAATTTTAAACTAATTCATCATAATTTGACATACAAGCATTTAATTATTAGCATGAAAAAACATATTTACAAGTTGACAAATTAGTAGGTAGGTAGGTACAAAATTGCAATAATTATAAAAAACAAGAAGTATGCAAATTTGTAAATCACATACTCCCTAAACAAATTAAAACAACTCCCAATTTTTATATGCTACATAAGACCACCTCTAGGCCTCCACAAACATTACCTACATATAGGTGTATATATAACTTCTCTAAGATTGCCTGTGCCAGAGGCTTGACTGTGAGCAGATGCATCAGCATACAGACTTTGGTTTAGTATACTATAATATGACACAGCACTTATATAGAAAGATTTCACATAGATAAATATACAGGCATGGAACAGAGAGTATTAAAAGCAGAAAAGTATTGATATTAGTATTCTTTCACCCAAAATGACGATAATTAAGTATAGACATCAAATTTATAGTATCGTAGCTACAAGCAGATATTCTATAGCACTAAAATACTAACCTGGGATGCAACATTCGAAGATATAATTTGAGCGACGCCTGGACGCATCAATCCCGTACCAGGGCTACCATGGGCTATTATTTGATTAGGACCTGTAGTTTTACTTTGGCCAGCAATTAAATGAGTCATTTTCACTTCTGAATTGGAAACATTCTTAACTATAGTTATTTTTTGAGTTGCTAAATCTATTGGATGCATTTTGCCAGCAACTGCTCTATCACTGTCCAAATTGTTACTCATTGTGATGGTTTTACATTTGATATTAGTCCATCAGTAAACTAACATATGAATTAACAAAATTTGCTGTTGAATATTCATGTACCTGTCTCACCAAAACTTTGTAAAACACAAAATTTAATAAACGCACTGCTCCTTGAAAAATATGAGCACCAAAACCAACCAAATGATGGGGTACAAAGACAAACAACATGAGTGACAGAAGTCACAGACTCAGACAGAGACAGACACTTTTTTACAAAAAATGTTTCCTTTGAAGCACTGACTTCTAATGGGCTCCCGACACGATCATTTGGCACTTGTCATGCCTCGTCAGTCAATATTTTTGCATTTGTATGTGTGTGTGTGTGTGTGCATCGACGATATGTTCACATGATATTTAACGTGCATGACAATTGCAGTTTGACCGTGTCGGGACCCCCTTTATGTACGGATGGGCCTGTCTATACTATAACTTGGTAGAAGTTAACGCCCCGTATAAAATAAAGCGCTAGTTCAGACTTGCGGGAACCGCGCGTTTACGAATCGATCGCGCGGTTTGAACCCGCAAAATTAAAACCCCTTGATAATTTTATTTGAGTAATCTTCACACTTAAGATCCAATATTGCAGGTCTCTTCTCCACTTCATCAATAAATAGTTCAGTGTCGAAACGATTCATGGCGAACTTACGACCTGTGACGTGCTAACCCCGCGGTATCCGCAATGCAACTGAACGCGAAGTAGACTCCATAGTAATAGTAACCGCGCGGTTTTCTGAACGATTACTAACTGATAAATAAGACCCGCGTGATTTCCGTGCGATTCTACAATCGCGCGGTTCCCGCCGTGTCTGAACTAGCGCTAACTGTGAACCGAACGCACCGTACGTTTTTTAGAGGCTCGCGACACGGTCCAACTGCACTTGTTATGCCTCGTCAATATAATGTGTACATACACGTCGATGCAGCACAGACGTACAATAAGTAGCAGACGAAACATTAATTATGTTTGTGTGCGTTGGTCTTTCCATTCCGCTCGCTCTAAGGGGTTAGTGAATGCTGCTATCTCGTTTCTACACGTATATCAACACTATACATGACATTTAAAAAAAAATGACGTACGCCTGGTTTTTGAAAGATATAAGCTGCCGATGCTGCAGTTTGACGTATTAGATACCTCTAATTAATGTAGGGGCCAAACTCAGGCACTTCTTTTCAAGATTAAATTTAATGCTAACATAAAAATAAGTGTGGCAAACTGTGATTCAGCATTTAATTAGTTCAGAATTGCATTTTAATATAATGCCTGTAATCTTCGATGATATTGAGTATTCAATATATAAAAATGAATCCCGATTTCCGTGGTCACGGCATCACGCGTAAAATGCTGGACCGATTTCGCTAATTCTTTTTTGTTGTGTTTGTTTCTGTCAAGAGAAGGTTTTAAAAAAATTGGTGCAAAACTATTAGCAGAAATGGTTTTTATTGCGATTTTGAATCGGATCATAGAACTGGAAACTCCGAAACGGAAACCGGGAACAGAAAAACTAAGAGATAATTTTGCAATCCAATATAGCCGCCGCGTCGAAATCACAAAATTTCATGATGGGTATCGTTTAAGGGGGATTTTGGTACGCTGAGTACGAATCTCATGATACTTTTGCAATCCGATATGGCCGCCGCCCTGAAATCACAAAATTTCATGATGGGTATCGTTAAAGGGGGTTTTTGGTATGCTGAGTACGAATCACATGATAATTTTGCAATCAAATATGGCCGCCGCGCCGAAATCACAAAATTTCATGATGGGTATCGTTTAAGGGGAAATTTGGTACGCTGAGTACGAATCTCATGATAATTTTGCAATCCAATATGGCCGCCGCGCCGAAATCACAAAATTTCATGATGGGTAATTTGGTACGCTGAGTACGAATCTCATGATAATTTTGCAATCCAATATGGCCGCCGCGCCGAAATCACAAAATTTTCGTGATGGGTATCGTTTAAGGGGTTTTTTGGTATGCTTAGTACGAATCACATGATAATTTTGCAATCCAATATGGCGGCCGCGCCGAAATCACAAAATTTCATGATGGGTATCGTCTAAGGGGTTTTTTGGTATGCTGAGATCGAATCACATGATAATTTTGCAATACAATATGGCCGCCACGCCGAAATCACAAAATTTCATGATGGGTATCGCTTAAAGGGGCTTTTGGTACGCTGAGTACGAATCTCATGATACTTTTGCAATCCAATATGGCAGCCGCCCTGAAATCACAAAATTTCATGATGGGTATCGTTAAAGGAGGTTTTTGGTATGCTGAGTACGAATCACGTGATAATTTTGCAATCCAATATGGGCGCCGCGCCGAAATCACAAAATTTTCGTGATGGGTATCGTTTAAGGGGTTTTTTGGTATGGTGAGTACGAATCACTTGATAATTTTGCAATCCAATATGGCCACCGCGCCACTGTTGCGAGATGATTATAATAAAGGTTTTTGAACGTTTTGCCGCCTGTCTGTATGATCGTTGTGTTGTTTATGTACATATTATTTTTATATCTATGTTTGTTTTTCTCTGTTTTTATTATTATTTTTTATAAAAGGTTACTGTTGTTTGGTCTATGTGCGCTGTGATCTAAAATAAAAAATATTTTCTTTCTTTCTTTCTTTCTATTTCTGTCAGTATGCTGAGATACCAAAAAACCCCTTTCACGATATCCAATATGAAATTTTTCAACGGTGGTTCGGCGGCCATCTTAGATTGCAAAATTGACCTAAAATTCGTATTCAGCATACCAAAAAACCCCTTCTACGATATGCCAGCCATCTTGGATTGCTAAATTAACCCAAAGTTCGTACTCGGCATACCAAAAAACCCCTTAAACGATACCCATCACTAAAATTTTGTGATTTCGGCGCGGCGGCCATATTGGATTGCAAAATTATCATGAGATTCGTACTCAGCATACCAAAAAACCCCTTAGACGATACCCATCATGAAACTTTGTGATTTCGGCGCGGCGGCCATTTTGGATTGCATTATTATCATGTGATTCGTACTCAGCATACCAAAAAACCTCTTAGACGATACCCATCATGAAATTTTGTGATTTCGGCGCGGCGGCCATATTGGATTGCAAAATTATCATGAGATTCGTACTCAGCGTACCAAAATCCTCCTTAAACGATACCCATCATGAAATTTTGTGAATTCGGCGCGGCGGCCATATTGGATTGCAAAATTAACCCAAAATTCGTACTCAGCATACCAAAAAACCCCTTATATGATATGCAACATGAAATTTTACAACGGTGGCGCGGTGGCCATATTGGATTGCAAAATTAACCTGAAATTCGTACTCAGCATACCAAAAAACCCCATAAACGATATCCAACATGAAATTTTACAATGGTGGCGCGGCGGCCATATTGGATTGCAAAATTAACCTGGAATTCGTACTCGTACTACTATTTTTTTCCCAAAAGCGTTTGACATCTTAGATCGTATGTCCACTTATTTATAATCCGGACCAGTGTGCGGCCGGCCAGCCGCAACAAAAAAAAGCGCATTGTACTACGAGTTGAATCAAAACTTTACACATTGTATCATTACAAGGCGCGCATTGCAATGCTCGGATCACCTGCTTCACTGCTGTAACCTCGTCTTGTATCATTACAAGGTGCGCATTGCAATGCTCGGTTCACCTCCCACACTGGCTGTAATTCTCGACTCGTAACATTACATTAAGCGCGAATGCTCCCGGTGAGGGAGCACCTTTAGAAAAAAATGATGTTTTGTAACATCATTTTTTTCTAAAGGTGCTTTAGCCTCAATAGCATTTTTGAAGACCTATCTATGGATACCCCACACGTATGGGTTTGATGAAAAAAAATCTTTTCGTTTCAGTTCTGAGTATGGGGACCCCCAAAATTTACTGCTTTTTTTTAGTTATATTTAAAAATCTTAATGCGGTTCACAGAATACATCTACTTACCAAGTTTCAAGTACATCGGTCTTATAGTTTCGGAGAAAAGTGGTTGTGACATTCGGACGGACAGACAGACAGACATGACGAATCTATAAGGGTTCCGTTTTTTGCCATTTGGCTACGGAACCTTAAAAGAGGTATTTTAAGATACTCTTATTTCATTAAAATAAATCTTATTGAACTAGGCGGCTAACTCCTTCCCTGTAGTTGCGTTAGTGTGTGTGGTTTTTATATGTGTTAGTTTTGGCGTACTTTTCGATCTCTAAGAGGCCCCCGAGACGATCAATTTTTATTGTCATGCCTTGCCTTGCCTTTACGTGATTGAGATCTCACTTGAAGGATGAATTGACGATACTTGACGCCCATTGAAGGTGCCGTCAAGTGTGGCTCGCACACTTGCCTTTTGGCCCTATTCGCTAGTAGTTTGCATCGGAGCGGAATCTTGAGCTACGGTGAAATTCACCGGTGATTTTGCGAACTCCGGTGATTCCCCAGAGATCTCCGGAGCATCGTGTTTGTATGTACCCTCTGTCCTGTCCTGTCTGATGTATGTCCCTCACCGGGAGCATTCGCGTGTAATGTAACATTACAGCGTCGAGCATTACAGCGGTGATGGAGGAGAACCGAGCATTGCAATGCACAACTTGTAATGATAAAAGACGAGGTTATATCAGTGAAGGAGGAGAACGAAGCATTACAATGCGCGCCTTGTAATGATACAATCTTTACTAATATTATAAAGAGGAAAGATTTGATTGTTTGTTTGTTTGTTTGCATCGAATAGGCTCCGGAACTACTTTGAAAAATTCTTTCACTGTTGGGAAGCTACACTCTTTGCGGTAAACATAGGCATAGGCATATTTTATTCCCGTACCTATTCCCACGGAAACGGGAACTACGCGGTTGAAACCGCGTGACGTCCGCTAGTGTGTAATGTTTTGACACAACTTGTAACATTAATGCGCTTTGCGCACCTGGTAATGATACAATGTGTAATGTTTTGATACAACTTGTAACATTAATGCGCTTTGCGCACCTGGTAATGATACAATGTGTAATGTTTTGATACAACTTGTAACATCAATGCACTTTTATTTGCGGCTGGCCGGCCGCACACTGGTCCGGATTTTAAAATAGGTCGACATACGACCTAAGATGTCAAATGCTATTGGGAATTTTTTTTTTGGATAGGTAGAAGCCGTGAGCCGGTGTAACCCGACGGCCCCTATCTAAAACGTTAAAGTATTCAATCCGATTGACGTTGTCATTTTTGTTTTATTTCTAACTTTGAACAAATGCAAATGATCCACGTGACCTAGTGACTTAGCAGATATAATGTCATGTTGGATATTTTTCTGAGGCTTTTTGGTATGCTGAGTACGAATTTTGGGTTAATTTTGCAATCCAAGATGGCCGCCACACCACCGTTGTAAAATTTCATATTGGATACCGTATAAGGGGTGTTTTGGTATGCTGAGTACGAATTTTGGGTTAATTTTGCAATCCAAAATGGCCGCCGTGCCACTGTTGTGAAAATTCATGTTGGATATCGTGTAAGGGGTGTTTTGGTATGCTGAGTACGAATTTCAGGTTAATTTTGCAATCCAAAATGGCCGCCGTGCCACTGCTGTAAAATTTCATGTTGGATATCGTATAAGGGATTTTTTGGTATGCTGAGTACGAATTTTGGGTTATTTTGCAATCCAAAATGGCCGCCTTGCCACTGTTGTAAAATTTCATGTTGGTTATCGTATAAGGGGTTTTTTGGTATGCTGAGTACGAATTTTGGGTTAATTTTGCAATACAAAATGGCCGCCTTGCCACTGTTGTAAAATTTCATGTTGGATATCGTATAAGAGGTTTTTTGGAATGCTGAGTACGAATTTTGGGTTATTTTGCAATCCAAAATGGCCGCCTTATCACTGTTGTAAAATTTCATGTTGGATATCGTATAAGGGGTTTTTTGGTATGCTGAGTACGAATTTTGGGTTAATTTTGCAATACAAAATGGCCGCCTTGCCACTGTTGTAAAATTTCATGTTGGATATCGTATAAGGGGTTTTTTGGTATGCTGAGTACGAATTTTGGGTTATTTTGCAATCCAAAATGGCCGCCTTGCCACTGTTGTAAAATTTCATGTTGGATATCGTATAAGGGGTTTTTTGGTATGCTGAGTACGAATTTTGGGTTAATTTTGCAATACAAAATGGCCGCCTTGCCACTGTTGTAAAATTTCATGTTGGATATCGTATAAGAGGTTTTTTGGAATGCTGAGTACGAATTTCAGGTTAATTTTGCAATCCAATATGGCCGCCGCGCCGTAATCACAACATTTCATGATGCGTATCGTTAAAGGGATTTTTTGAAATGCTGAGTACCATTTTCGCCTAACTAGTAAATTTTAATAATTTGCTTATTAAGTTTAGGCTTTCTAAACTAGCAATGCGAAAATACTATGACAAAAGGTCCTTATTGTAAAATTAAGGTCTATTACATTAAACCTTCCTACTACAGACCGCATCACCACCTTCATGGCTGCTGACTTCTGGCCGAGAGGGGTGAAGTATCGGCGCTTCAGAGGACGTCTGCTGACACGGGACACCCCGCTCCGCGACACGTCGACGTCAGTGCGTGTCAATTAGGTTAAGTTATATGTATATGTATTTTTAGTATTAAGGTTTTTTTTTATACCACTAGAGTGGCGGACAAGCATACAGCCCCCCCAGATGTACCGGTGGTCAAGGCAGCCTATGGCGGTTCGCAACACCAGAGGCGCCACAATCGCGCTGCCTAAGGTATGTATCTATGAGCCGTAGAGTAAGTTGAAAATATCTGTAACTGTCTCTAATATTGCTTGAAAATAAAGATTTATTATTATTATTCCATTTATTTTTTATTCTTAACATATTGTCTTACATTTTTAAATAAATAATGCTTACAAAAATAAAAATCTATTTAAAAATATAAAAAAATAGTGTCCCACCGGCATCGGGTGCAGGGACCAAGCTACCGGTGGTTAGGGCTTCAGAGACAGGAACCTCCTCAAAATGCGTGCCGTGTCAAGAAGTACTGCCTTCTGTATCAGGCCCTTGAACCAGCCGTCTAACGAGAGCCTCTTCAGATGGTTATCGAGGCTCTTTGCCATCAAACCGTGGACCGAAACGATAATTGGAACAATAATTGCCGAATCAACATGCCACATGTCAACAACTTCATGAGCCAAATCCAAATATTTCATTTCTTTTTCCTTTTCTGCTTTAAAGAGGTTGTCATCATGAGGATTGCTGATATCGATAATTATTGCGAGGCGTTCCAATCGATCTATCATCACTATATCAGCTGCTGATGTATAATCTTGGCCACTTGGTTATGTCAGTGCAAATATTCTCCATTGGCAAGACGAGAACAACCAGAAACTATATGTCTAAGGGCGAGGCCGCACTTGCGGTTATCGCGGCGGTTTCTAACCTCAAAATATCAAAACATTGACTTGATTTCATTGATTTTGACAGTTTAATGACATTTTGAGGTTAGAAACCGCCGCGGAAAAACGCAAATGCTGCCTCGCACTAAGTGATTCTCGGGACAATGACATGCCCGACAGATGTCAATTGTACCATCTTTCAGAATATGTTTCCGGTAGTTCTTCGTCATAACAACTTCGTCCATTATGGCAAAGACAAAACCTTCGGTTTCTCCGAAAAGATTACCGAACTGTAGCCAAGATACGGACGCTTTTAAATCAATGTCAGGTCCATTTAAGGCCCGATAAAAACGTCCATGTAGCTGCTTGCTTTTCCATACCTCTTTGCGATCTTCAGTACTAAGTACTACAGTTTGCATTTTAAGTTCATTTTTTCCAAGATTTAGTAGGTAATAATAAAATTTTTACTTTTAGTATTTCTAGATCTGTTCAGTGCGAACGTGCGTGGCGTGACATCGCGGGCGCCATCTGAAAATCAGCGCTCCGCATCCTATGTCATTGGCAGAGGATGCGCAGCATTTATGCTGAGATGGCGACCCATTTAAGATGCGCACACTTGTTTTTTTGTTCATAAGTTTTATGCATGCTATTGTTTTATTTTGTGTAAATGTGCGTGTCATAAATAAATGTATTTTCTTTCTTTCTTAATTTCTTTGCGCCAGTTCTCTCTGCCCATAGCAAGCGGGGTGAGTCCCGTGTCCACTGCGACCACATTACGGTGCATATTGGTGTCTGTTTTCAGAAAGAATTCACTAAGATTGTATACCTCGCGGTTATGGAGGGTCTTAGCATTTAAAAAGCCTCGACCCCCACATTTCCCCGATCATCTGTAATGAGGTTGTACCTCATTACAGATGATCGGGGATGATGCATCCGGAATGCAGTCAACAGTGTTCTTACTCTTCTATCAATTTTATTGAGTTCAGTCTGAGTCCATCTGAGTATACCAAAAGAGTACATTAGGACTGGCATGACCCACCCATTAAAGGCGTGCAGCTTGTTACCGCCTGATAAAAGTCTTTTTATTACTTTTTTCAGGCGGCCAAAGAAACGCTCCTGTAATGTCTCTTTCATGCTAGTATCAGAAATTCCTAATGCTTGTGATATACCCAGATATTTGTAAGTTTCGGTTGCAGAAAGACAGTTTAGCTTAGTGGAATCTGAAAGTTCTACCCCATCAGATTCCACTATCACACCTCTTTTAACATGCATGACTGCACACTTGTCCACCCCAAATTTCATCCTGATAGCTCTACTGAAAGTTTCTGTTACTCCCAGTAAATCCATCAGTTGCAATTTAGTGTGGGCAAATAATTTGAGGTCATCCATGTAAAGGAGGTGCGATATAACCCCACCATCTTTGCGCAACCGATAGCCTAACCCAGAACTCTCTAGCATTGTACTGAGAGGATTTAGAGCTAGACAAAACCACAACGGACTCAGACTGTCCCCTTGAAATATTCCCCGCTTGATACTAATTGGTGCACCATTATTGCAAAACCGACGACACCCTGGATAGCAAAGGACTGTTTTCCACTGCCCCATACATGCCCTCAAGAAAGTACACAGAGTTGTATCAGTTTTATACAGCTCAAGTACCTTCAGAAGCCATGTATGTGGCACTGAATCAAAGGCCCTCTTATAATCTATCCAACATGTTGCCAGATTTTTGCGATTACGACGCACCTGTTGGCTGATGGTCATATCGATTAAAAGGAGTTGCTTAGTGCCACGGGCCCCACTTTTACATCCATTTTGAGAGATTGATATTATCGAATGTTTTTCTATGTGTTTAGTAATTTTGACTCTAAAAATGGATGTTAAAAGTTTATATACTGTATTTCAATAGCTTTGCGCAAAAATGTAAACAAACACATTTGATCCTATAAATCCATAGTTACTTGCAATTGAGTATTCCAGTATCCAAGAGTCATACAGTGTTTTTACAATCATTTTGACACCAAATAACTTCTATATGATAGTTTATTTTCATTTAAAATACCTTATTCAGGATATTAAAAAAAATAATGTTTTGTCATACTATATTTTTCTACTCATCTGTCTTAGAGAACGCTTGTCAAAACATGACATGTTTACATTATTGCCAGATCGGGCAGGATTGGACTATAGACAGTTGGTAAACATGTAATGGGTTTATAATTTTTGGGATCCGTAGCACTACCAGATTTGTAGAGTAAGTGAGTTAAACCAGTAGTCATAAAATCGGGTAGTGAACCCATATCTAGGGATGATTGAAATTGTGATGCTAAACGGCCATGTGAGCTGCGGAACCATTTTAACCAGAAATTATGCAGTCCGTCCGGTCCCACTGATTTCCAATTCGGGAGCGAACGAACTGCACAAGCAACATCTTCTGCATCTATATAAACTGGTTCCATATCCGTTATATTCTCACATGACCGTTCAACATCTCTCATCCAATCACCCTCAGTATGATCAACAGGTCTTGACCAGAGGTTCCTCCAAAATGCATTACTAGTATCATCATCTAGGTAAGTTACGTCATTAACCTCTGGAAGATATGGGGTTTCCCAGTTCCTGTAAACCCACTTCTCGTTTTTTTGGAACATACGATTCTGGTTAAATCGATCTACTCGCACTTTATAGCGTCTAACGCGATTTGCCCATGCATAAACCTTTTGTTTCAGAAGATCGATGCGCTCTGTGACACATGATGCGTATCTTTGAGAACTTATGTTAGTCACAAAGAACGCTTGTTTCACAAAGCGCATCACCTTCGGACGGGTATTACCCGACCTGAAACATATAAGTTTCCCGATGAGTGCCCTGGCCTCGGAAATACGCCGCTCAATCCTACACTGCCAAGTAGGTTTTGCAGACCTAGGTCGAGTAGCAGTTTCATTTGTGTAAAATTTAACCTTAGCTACTCGACAAGCTGCAACCGCCGCACAGTACAGGATTGAGTGCGTATCACTAAGATCTTCACTATTGTCCAGATATTGGTGCAATAGTGAATCCAGGGCACACACCAGAGCCCGATTTCTTTTATGCATGGGCATACGAGGAAGACGTGGTCTACAATCTGCACTTGCGAACCAATATTCAACAATCGCATCTTCCAAAGCACTCCTTAATCGATTCTCACATTGGGTACTTACGGATATAGTCTCATCATCAACAACTTCCTCAGCAACTACAGGTGTACTAACTGGTGGTGTACGAATTTGTGACGAGGTACACACAACTTGCGACGAAGTAGTAGCCTCTCAAGTGTCGGACTATCAAGCTTATTACAACGCTGGATAGCCCGCACCTGATCCGATAATCGCTGTGCTGACACGTTGACAGCTGGTTCAAGTTCCTGAAATACAGAAAGTAAACGGCCACGGTACGCAGTGAGGTTAGCACCTAGCTCTGAAGCCGCAAAATATGCCCGCATTACGTTTTCATTAATTTCTTTAGTCCACTTCATGCGGTGCACATTACCACCGGCAGCGGGGGCCCTATTCGAGGCCGGTGGGCCTCGGGGTCCCAAGCTAGCTGGCGGCCGGCCTCTCCCCTGCCGACGTACAGGTAGTGGCGACGTCGGTGGGGAGAAATACTCGTCACTGCTACTGGTGGAGCTCGACATTTCGCAGGCAGGTAAAGCAGTATCCTTAGGGTGCGAAGTGGAGCCACCTGACGAGTCCGGGGATGGTGTGAGTGCATTTTGTCTGCTTTTGACCCTAGTCAACATGATTTTTCCATTTAATTTGTATCCATTTTCGTGTTATTTTTCAATTGACATTTGCATCTGTCATGTCATTATAATATTGTAGTATTTTTCCAAAATTTCCATAGTATTTCTTTAAAACGGCTGACCTCTGGGGAATTTCAGTACATTTAGTTAATTCGTTAATTGAAATGGTTGCCCCTGAGTTATCAATAATATTTAATCATTGTGTTGATAGTGGTGTGTTTCCTGACTTAATGAAGTTTAGTAAAATAACTCCTCTGTTTAAATCGGGTAGCACCTCGGATCCGTCCAATTTTCGTCCTATTTCTGTACTACCCACGTTTAGTAAAATCTTTGAAAAGGTAATGCTTAATCAAATGCAAAATCATTTTAATACAAATAAACTATTCCATACTAAACAATTCGGTTTCACGCGCGGTCGGTCTACCACGGATGCTGGAATCAAATTATTAGAGTGTATATATGAGGCCTGGGAGGAGTCGTATGATGCTTATGGTGTATTCTGCGACTTATCTAAGGCCTTTGACTGCGTCCAGCATCAGACTTTAATTCAAAAACTTGATCATTATGGGATCCAGGGGACGGCCTTGGATTTAATTAGTTCTTACCTAAGAGATAGAGTACAGAGAGTAGTTATAAATGGTAAACAGTCACATGGTTCTGCTGTAACAATGGGGGTGCCTCAGGGTTCAATTCTGGGACCTTTTCTATTTTTAGTGTACATAAATGATCTCCCTCACCTTATAAGAGACGATCACGAGGTAGTTTTGTTTGCTGATGACACATCTTTAATATTTAAAGTTGAACGTGGACAACGCAATCTTGACGAAGTAAACAATGCCCTCTCTAGGGTAGTCCACTGGTTTAACGCAAATAATTTATTGTTAAATGAAACTAAAACAAAATGTATTAGATTCACCTTGCCAAATGTTAGGCTCGTTAACACCAGTATTAGGATTAGGGATGATCAAGTAGAATTGGTCGATGAAACTGTCTTTCTGGGCATAAAGTTAGACTCCAACCTGCAGTGGGGGCCTCATATCGAGAAAGTCTCGGGCAGACTGAGCTCTGCAGCCTATGCCGTTAAAAAGATCCGACAACTGACAGACATTAGAACAGCGCGTCTTGTCTACTTTAGCTATTTCCACAGTGTCATGACCTATGGCACACTATTATGGGGTAACGCTGCCGACATCGAATGTATCTTTGTGTTGCAGAAAAGGGCTGTCCGGGCTATCTATGGTATGGGGTTTCGGGAGTCATTAAGAGAAAAGTTTAAGGATATCAACATCCTTACTGTGTATTCACAGTACATATATGAAAACTTATTATATACTCATAAAAATAATAGTAAATTTATTAAAAATAGTGATATCCATAACCTAAACTTAAGAAATAAGAATAAATTGGCTGTACCTAGATTTAGGCTTAATAAAATAAGCAATTCTTTTGCGGGCAATTGTATTCGAATGTACAATACATTGCCGACAGCCGTAACAGGTTTGCCAGTTAATAAATTTAAAAAACTAATAAAACTTAAATTGTACCAGAAAGCTTATTATAGCATTAACCCTTAGAGCTCCTCGCGGCGACCCGTCGCCGCGCATAATAATCAAGTTTTTCCGTAAAGCCCCGCGCGGCGACCGGTCGCCGCACCTACCCAGACGACTTTAAACTTAAATTTAGCCTGCTTACGTCCTACTTTTCAATGAACAGGTTTATTGCATGTGTAGTTTATAACATTTTCTTGTTTTTGGAATCTTATGAAATGACGTCAATGGGCCAGAATTATTTACAAAAATCGAACAGTTGAAGTTGAGAGTGGATTGCGCATGGATGGCGTGCGTTTGTGTAGTACGTGTGTGTTTCGTGTTTTTATTATAAATAATGTGTTTGCATTATTATTTATTATTATACACAGTAAAATAAACAATATATCAATAATCCGGTTGGTGTTTACAGGATCGTAAAATATGGTGTGGTGGTAGAGTAATCAATGTTTTTTTTGTTGAGTGCGTGTGTACCAAGTGCAAGTGTGCGTGTGTGTTTTGTTTTTTTATTATAAATAATGTGTTTTCATTATTGTTTATTATTATACACAGTAAAATAAACAATTTATCAATAATCCGGTTGCTGTTTGCAGAATTGAAAAATTTGGTCTGGTAAGTGAGATAAAAATTTTTTTTGGGAAATGGGAAATCTTTTTTCATTTTTAGGGTGGTGGAGCTAGGTCCACGTGATTACCGATTTTCGATATATTTTTTTAGTGTGTTGAAGGGTTAAAGACTTTTTAGAAGACAAGGCTGCCTGGCAGTGACACGAATTGCTCCTTTCTACATTTAAAAAAAACTGTATTAGATACTAAGATGAATTAAGAGGGACCAGACTGAGTTTCTTGGGGTGTTCTTTTCAGTCTGTAGCATTTCCGAACCCCCGGTAGAGTCACAAAAATTTTGACAAACCTAAATAATTTTTTTTAAACTTTCAAAGGGAATAAATTTTATTTTATTTATTTATTTTATTTTTCCATTGAATATTGAAATTATAGGTTCTATTACTTCTATTCTTGATTTTCTGAAATATTTATAGTAAATATTCGCTGTTTTATGAATAAAATTTAATAAAAATATTTTAGTTGAAAAAATATCTGCTGACTATGGTAGTGTTATTATTATTATTATTACATTAAAATAGTACTCAGCCTAAAAAAGCTCATGAACGATACCCATCATGAAATTTTGTGATTACGGCGCGGCGGCCATATTGGATTGCAAAATTAACCTGAAATTCGTACTCAGCATACCAAAAAACCCCTTAAACGATATCCAACATGAAATTTCACAACAGTGGCACGGTGGCCATTTTGGATTGCAAAATTAACCCGAAATTCGTACTCAGCATACCAAAATCCCTTAAACGGTATCCAACATAAAATTTCACAACAGTGGCACGGCGGCCTTTTTTGCTTGCAAAATTAACCCAAAATTCGTACTCAGCATACTAAAAAACCCCTTATACGATATCCAATATGAAATTTCTCAACAATGGCACGGCAGCCATTTTGGATTGCAAAATTCACTTGAAATTCGTACTCAGCATACCAAAAACCTCCTAATACGATAACCAACATGAAATTTTACAACGGTGGTACGGCGGCCATTTTGGATTGAAATATTAAGCTGAAATTCGTACTCAGCATACCAAAAAACCCCATAAACGATATCCAACATGAAAATTTACAACGGTGGTGGGGCGGCCTTTTTGGATTGCAAAATTAACCCAAAGTTCGTACTCAGCATACCAAAAAACCCCTTATACGGTATCCAACATGAAATTTTACAACGGTGGCGCGGCAGCCATTTTGGATTGCAAAATTAACCCGAAATTCGTACTTAGCATACCAAAAAACCCCTTATATGATATCCAATATGAAATTTGACAGCAGTGGCACGGCGGCCATTTTGGATTGCAAAATTAACCCAAAATTCGTACTCAGCATACCAAAAAACCCCTTATACGGTATCCAACATGAAATTTTACAACAGTGCCGCGGCAGCCATTTTGAATTGCAAAATTAACCCGAAATTCGTACTTAGCATACCAAAAAACCCCTTATATGATATCCAATATGAAATTTGACAGCAGTGGCACGGCGGCCATTTTGGATTGCAAAATTAACCTGAAATTCGTACTCAGCATGCCAAAAATCTCGTTATACGATAACCAACATGAAATTTTACAACGGTTGTAGCATTTATTTTCTATAGATGCAGTATTTAGGATGTGAAAGCAGCCTTATCGAGTTATCTTTTTTTAATCGGTTGTCAGTGGTGACATTTCTGCTGTCAGATTGACAGGATGTCATAAGTTCGGTGACGAAGCGTTTCGCATTTAAAGGAACGGGTTTTTGTTAAGATTTTTCGTGAAAGACAAGACTTTTGACCGAGACCTGCTTTGGGGTAGTTGGAGGTCCTTTGGCTTATGCTCTGAGACTGTGCCGCGAATCAGTTTTTCGCTCAAGCGCGATTATTTGTTACCTCGCGTGGCCTAACGGGCTGTGATTGGGTTGCTGCATTGCATCTTGCTACATTTTACCCAGAAAACTGGTGAGTCACTTCTTCTTTTGCAAAGCGGGTCGATTGTCGTCTGTCGCGCAGCCAAGATCTTAATTTGTCGTTTCTTTCATGACAGGGTTTTTTACTACGGCTAGTTGCCGGATGAGATATTTGGTGCCGCACCTATAAGTTAGTGGGCTGCACGTGGTACGACAACGTGGAAGTGCGGACTACACGAGCTTCTCATGTGAGAGGTATCTGCCGTCATCACCTGGCAGTAACAACAGGCAGTCACTCTCACTCTGCAGGCCAGTAAATCCACTACTTATGTGTAGCTTAGTAGCATAAGTACCTAAGCACTGACTATACTTCTGTGTACCTGTGATATTTGTGTCTATCAGTGAATAAGCTCTCTGTGTGTCTCTGTGTATCTCTGTGTTATATAAATATATGTGTGTACACCCTACCTGACTGTTTTCGTCAGAGCCCTGGCCTACCCTTGCACGCACACTGGAATCTCTGTAGTAAGGCGCCCTGGGAAAGAGTTCTCTGCATAGCTACCTCGCGCTAGTTGGTGAGTAACACTGATCATCACTGTGTTATAAATTGGCTCCCAACGTAGTGGCAAATCTCTGGGTCTACTCTGCGGTAGCCTCAGTCTAGTGTGTGTGCATAGGTGGTTACCTCTGGCGAAACCATCCTGGTGAATCGTCCGAGACGCTCCAGGACGTTAATTGGTGGTGCTAACAGCTAAGCACAAAATTATCCCTTTCGTCTTCTTCCAGCTACCTACATCTTTGGCTGGAAAAGACACTAAATTCTAAATTCAAAAATTTAAAATAGCTGTGATTTTGGAAAAACTTTTTGATTTTATTTGGCATACCCACTTTTTTTTTTCTTATTGTGTTTTATGTTCCTTTTTTTATGGTGCACACATGTATTTATCATTAGTGTATTATTGTATATTATTCTATAGCTTTACCTTGTAGGGTAAACTTGGTAAACTTCTCACTGTGTAAACTTTGTGAATTTCTCTGTGTAACTTAAAACTTTTTTATAAGGTGTGTACATACCTTGTAATTTTGAATGTTAACCTGAACTGTGTTATCAGAAAATTTAGAAACTTTTCTCTCTTAATATACCCTTAATCTTTGTTAAATTCTAAAAGTCAATTTGAAACATAATTACCTAACTTAGTACACTTTGTTGTAACTCAATTTACATTTTTACTTTGTAATTGATCCCTATCTGTGCCATTTTATCTTTATAATTGTTGTAAGTAAATTTTTACATAATGGCACAGATGAAAAAATATATTAATTATTTAAGAAAGGATGAACTTGCTAACGAGCTGTCCCACATGGGTATTTCAGTGGAACCGGAAACGACAGTGTCTGGCCTTCGGAGTGAGCTAAGAGCGGCACACCGACTCGTCCGTCGAGGTAGCATCAAAGCGAGTGCTCCGGTACCCGCTGATGCATCGGCTGAGCTCTCGATCTGCCTCCCGAAGGTGTCCGAGCTGGAGGAGGCTATTCAGTCAGGTGACATCTTCATTAATAAGGGTAGTCGTCTTAGGGTGTCCCTCAGGGCCAACTACTTATTGAGTAGGTTAGCTCGTTGTGGTCTGGATTGCCCCGACCTGGTGGATATTCGTGGTAGGCTAGTGAAGATCATCGCTAGGGCTGAACCCAGTAGTGATTCTGAATCCGAAGGTTCGGATGATGATGGTGATGATCCTTCGGGTCGTGACCAGGTGGAATATACTTCACCAGTAGTGAGAGAGGACCGCTCGGTGCGAGCTAGTTCAAGTAGGAATAGTTCTACATGTAACATAGTGTATAAAGAACGTCCCCTTAACTTATGTTCATTTAACTTAAAATATGATGGTTCTACTTGTGTACGTGTGTTTTTAGAGAGATTAGAGGAACTTAGATGTGCTCGGGAGGTTACTAAGCCTAGACTCCTTATGGCTTTCTCCGACCTGTTGGATGGACCGGCTTTGTCTTGGTTCCGTACAAACAAAGCTAACTTCATCTCATATGAGGATCTTATTAGTGAGCTTAGAGATACCTTCGATATTCCTGATTATGATTACCGCCTCAGGAACGAGATAAGACAGCGTACACAAGCCCGCTCTGAGTCCTTGGTTAACTATATATGTACAATGCAAGCCATGTTCTCAAGGTTGTCGTGTAAGATGCCCAGTGAGGAACAGCTGGACATTCTCATGCACAACATTAGACCTGACTACATGAAGGAACTGGCCTTGCATGATGTCAACTCTGTAGATGACTTGAGACGTTTGGGTAAGCGCTTGGAGCTTGCGCGTACTAGGGCAGACGCTTTCCATGAGCCTGCTCTTGACAAGTTTGAGATTACATCTGACTTACACCAGCTTAAGAACAAAGGTGTACAAAAGCCCGCTAAGCAGGTGTCTGCAGTGGAGACGCCGGTTACCCCCCACGATCGCAAATGCTTTCGTTGCGGCGGGGGCGGTCACACTGCATACAGCTGCACACAGTCAAGGGAGCTGGTGTGTTTCCGGTGTGGTCTCAAAGGAGTCAAGACCCCAGACTGCTCACACTGTACTAGCAAGTCAAAAAACGCGTAGGCCAGGGCCTTATTAGGAACTCTGTGCATCACTCTGTATCTGAGTCTATTTCTGATAAGGTCCTGTTTCCTAAACGGGATAGTGACATTAGACCGTATCTAGTTGTTAAGGTTTTAAATTTAAATGTCTTAGGCCTTCTAGATTCCGGTGCCTCCTGCTCTATACTAGGTAAGGGAGCGCACCGCATCTTCTTGGAACTGGGTTTTGATCTTGTGAGTATCAATCCTACTTTTCGTATTACAACTGCAGACAGCACTCACTTGCAATGTCTGGGTTGTATCTCTTTGCCAATTGAGTACAATTCGGTTATCCGAGTTGTCAAGTTCTATGTTGTCCCAGGTATAACCACCTCCATGATATTTGGAGTGGATTTCTGGCAACAATTTAAGTTAAGTGATAAGTTAATTTTACAAAATATTAGTCTTGATAGCTTTAGTGATAATAATCCTATAGAGTCTGTGTCCCTTAACGGTGGCCTCGAGGATTACGACAACCTGACAACTAAACAAAGGTGTGTAATCAACGAGGTCATTGAAAAGTTCGACTCGTTGAACACTGATAAGGTGGGTTTAGGTCGGACCTCACTTGTGCACCATGTCATTGACACTGGTGACAGCAAGCCGATCAAGCAGCGTTATTATCCGCTCTCTCCCCTTAAGCAGAAGGCCCTGGAAGCCGAGCTGGACCGAATGCTGGAGATGGGAGTAGTGTCCCCGTCTCAGTCCGCCTGGAACTCTCCAGTGGTCATGGTGGAGAAGGCGAACGGCGACCTCAGATTGTGCTTGGACTCTCGCAAGCTGAACTCTGTGTCTAAGAGTGACGCCTACCCCTTACCCTATATCAATCAAATCTTAGACCATCTTAATAATGCTAAGTATTTAACCTCTGTAGATCTGAGTGCGGCCTACTGGCAGATTCCATTCGACTCACTCCAGTCTGCTGAGAAGACTGCTTTTACGGTTCCCCGGAGAGGATTGTTCCATTACAATTCCATGTGCTTCGGTCTTGTCGGTGCCAGTGCCACGATGCAACGCCTCATGGACCGTCTGTTTGGTCCCGAGTTCGACAACAAGGTATTTGCGTTTCAGGATGACATAGTCTGTGTGTCCAGCACCTTTGAGGAGCATGTAGAGCTCTTACATAGAGTCTATCAGCAACTCAAGGATGCTGGCCTAACTATTAATATGAAAAAATCCCACTTTTGTCGGAGTGAACTCAAATACCTGGGGTATTATGTGGACAAACATGGCTTACGGACAGACCCGGGTAAAGTTGAGGTTATCCTCAACTATCCCACCCCTTCTAACCCTAAGGAGGTTAAGAGATTTCTGGGAATGGCCGGCTGGTATCGTCGCTTTGTTAACAACTTCTCGAAGATTAGTAAACCTCTGTGCAAACTCACTTCTACGAACCTTAAGTTCGAATGGACCCCTGAGGCTGAACAGTCCTTTAACCTGCTAAAGTCAGCCTTGGTTTCTGCCCCTATATTAAAAATGCCTAACTTTGAGATGCCCTTCCGCATTCTTAGTGACGCGTCAGCTTACTCAGTTGCTGCTGTACTGACACAAACTCACGATGGTGTTGAGCACCCTATCGCCTACTGTAGCCGTTCTCTCAACAAGAACGAGGTGAACTACAGCACAACTGAGCGAGAACTTCTGGCCGTGATTTTCGCTTTGGAACAATTTCGACAGTACGTCGAAGGCCAAAAATGTACGGTCGTCACGGATCATTCATCTCTTCTGTGGTTCCATAAGCTAAAAAATCCCACGGGTCGTCTAGCACGTTGGAGCATGAGGCTCAGTCAATTCGATTTTGACATAGAGCATCGAAAAGGTAAAGACCACGTTGTACCTGATGCTCTGTCTCGTATCAAAATTGATTCCCTCGATGCAGTACCCACTAAAGACCCGTGGTATGACCACACCATGAATAGTGTTCGGAAGAACCCTAGGAAGTCACCAAATTATGACATTCGTGACAACCTTCTATATAGGTTAACTAAAAATAAATATTCTTTGACTTCAGACTTTGACTGGAAGCTGGTGGTACCTCAGGAGGATCGCTTGCCCCTGCTCTCTAAGTACCACGATGACACACTTAGTGCCCATGGTGGCGTTTGGAAGACGCATAAAAGGTTAGCCCTAAATTATTACTGGCCCAAGATGTACGAGGACGTCAAAGAATATGTTGGGAATTGCGAAACATGCAAGCAGTACAAACCCGTAAATACGTCTCGTCCCGGCCTAATGGGTAGCCCGAAGCGGGTTTCGAAGCCATTCGAAGCTATCTCTGTCGATCTGCTTGGTCCCTTTCCCACTTCGAGCAATAGAAACGTACACCTGATCGTGGTCTCCGACTACTTTAGCAAATACGTCATGTTGTGCCCTGTTCGGGTTGCCACAGGCGCTGTAGTCGCGAGGTTCATAGAGAAGAGTGTGTTTCTCGTGCACGGAGTCTGCAAGACTATTTACATGGATAATGGCCCTCAGTTTGTGAGTAAGCCATTTAAGGATCTGTTGGCTAAATACAATGTACCTAATATATATTATAACCCTAGGTATCATGCCCAAACTAATCAGGCGGAACGAGCTATTCGCAATGTGGTTCAAGCGATCTCATGCTATGTGAAGTCACAACACAAGTCTTGGGATCAGTTCTTGGTTGAGATACAGTGTGCTTTAAACACTGCAGTTAACGAAGCAACTCGTTTCACCCCTTACTTTTTGGTACATGGTAGGGAATTTATTGGGGATGGAGTGCTGTACAGGCAGACAGATATCGCGTGCCATCCTACTTCAGTCTCTGTAGACGATCCATCAGCCTTCGGTGTCAAGCTGAGAGAAATACAACGCATTTACGACCAGGTGAGGAAACATTTGAACGTTGCCCACCAGCGTAATGAAAAGTATTACAACCTCAGAAAAAGGCATGTAGAGCTGAAAGTGGGACAGATAGTTTACAAACGCACGTTCTACCTGTCCAACAAGGCCAAGAATTTTACTGCTAAGCTAGCTCCTAAGTTCCTTAAATGTGTGGTGACTGCTAAACGATCCCCTTTAGTATATAGGCTGTCAGATCTGGACGGTAAGGATCTTGGGGAGTACCATATCAAGGACATCCTGAAGTATCAGGAGGAGCAGTCTCCAATACCTAACGTAACTACATAGCACTGTTTCTCTAGTTTATTAAACCAGTGCTATGTGATCATTATGTAAGACTATTTTAATCTTTTGTTTGTATTTCTATATGTGTACGTGACTTTAAATTGTCACGTTGTAGTTTCTTCTATGCACCGCACCGAGCGTTTTTCTCTCATTCGCTTCTTAGTACTCTACATTATCCTGAGAGCTTGGGTAGTGTTAGGGTATCGGCAGTGAGTAAAGGGAGCATTCGTTTTCTATGAAGGGCATTAGACTCTAGTTACTTAGCCTAACCGGTACACGAGTCAGTGTCTAGTTAGGTACATAGGAGGATCTTTCTTTGGTATTGTAATGGTCGTAGTCAGCTGGTGTTTGAAGGACCTAGCTGGTTGTCTTTGTTTATTAGTCAGTACTTTTCTGTTTTCTTTATTGTGTATTTCCAGCGTGTCATATCCGCAGGAAATACTATTAAAGGGGGGGTGGTTGTAGCATTTATTTTCTATAGATGCAGTATTTAGGATGTGAAAGCAGCCTTATCGAGTTATCTTTTTTTAATCGGTTGTCAGTGGTGACATTTCTGCTGTCAGATTGACAGGATGTCATAAGTTCGGTGACGAAGCGTTTCGCATTTAAAGGAACGGGTTTTTGTTAAGATTTTTCGTGAAAGACAAGACTTTTGACCGAGACCTGCTTTGGGGTAGTTGGAGGTCCTTTGGCTTATGCTCTGAGACTGTGCCGCGAATCAGTTTTTCGCTCAAGCGCGATTATTTGTTACCTCGCGTGGCCTAACGGGCTGTGATTGGGTTGCTGCATTGCATCTTGCTACATTTTACCCAGAAAACTGGTGAGTCACTTCTTCTTTTGCAAAGCGGGTCGATTATCGTCTGTCGCGCAGCCAAGATCTTAATTTGTCGTTTCTTTCATGACAGGGTTTTTTACTACGGCTAGTTGCCGGATGAGATATTTGGTGCCGCACCTATAAGTTAGTGGGCTGCACGTGGTACGACAACGTGGAAGTGCGGACTACACGAGCTTCTCATGTGAGAGGTATCTGCCGTCATCACCTGGCAGTAACAACAGGCAGTCACTCTCACTCTGCAGGCCAGTAAATCCACTACTTATGTGTAGCTTAGTAGCATAAGTACCTAAGCACTGACTATACTTCTGTGTACCTGTGATATTTGTGTCTATCAGTGAATAAGCTCTCTGTGTGTCTCTGTGTATCTCTGTGTTATACGGTGGTGCGGCGGCCATATTGGATTGCAATATTAACCTGAAATTCGTACTCAGCATACCAAAAAACCCCATAAACGATATACAACATGAAAATTTACAACGGTGGTGGGGCGGCCATCTTGGATTGCAAAATTAACCCGAAATTCGTACTCAGCATACCAAAAACCCCTTATACGATACCCATCATGGAATTTTGTGATAATGGCGCGGCGGCCATATTGGATTGCAAAATTATCATGTGATTCGTACTCAGCATACCAAAAAATCCCTTAAACGATACCCATCATGATATTATGTGAATACATCGCAGCGGCCATATTGGATTGCAAAATTATCATGTTATTCGTACTCAGCATACCAAAAAACCCCTTAAACGATACCCATCGGGAAATTTTGTGATGACGGCGCGGCGGCCATATTGGATTGCAGAATTATCAACTGATTCGTACTCAGCATACCAAAAATCCCGTTAAACGATACCCATCATGATATTTTGTGATTACGGCGCAGCGGTCATATTGGATCGAAGCCGCGACCTCTTGATTAAAAGACAGTATTTTTACCTCCGAACCAAACAGGTCGTCTAATATATATAGGTAAACTATTATCTAAATAATATTGAATACATTCTTGGACGCTGATCGATTCCGCAACTTTTTTGAATTTGACGTTTTGAAGTTTTCCGATTGCAAAATAAATAAAAACTTGTCATTCCGGGGGTGCTTTTAGCGCCAGCCCCGCGCTTGGCCGCTCTCTACCCCCTCTGCTTACAGAGGGGCATCCGAGAGCGGACCGACGGAATCAGCACTTCCAACTCCATTAGGATTTAAGGGGGGGGGGGGGGGGGGCAGTCCATCAAGCCCCCCCGTGGAGAGTCCCGATGATGTAACGCGGCGACCCTTTGCCGGGCCGCAGTGATTTATCCACCGGCCTATCCTGCGAACCGGTTAAGGCGAGGCGGAACACCGCGGGGTTTAGTGGGTAGGACGGTACCATGTTGACCGCGAGTCCCACATAAAGCCGCCTTGCTCCCCCGAAACAAGGCGGCGAAGTGCCTAATCTGCAGTCCCCGCGTTAAAAAAAAAATAAAAACTTGTCAAGTCCCGTCAGTTCACATCAATCGACAGTGCATCAAGTGCCGTTTTTTTTTTAATACGCTCTTTTCTACTTCAATTCCCATCAAACCGTAGATTTATTGATGATAGCGTCAAGTCTACGTGGTAAACGGTCAATAACTTGACTCAAGCACGTAGACTTGTCATGCCCAATTGACCGTGTCGGGTGCCCTTAATAATGCTTTGTCTGCTACTTATTGTAAGTCTGTGCGATGCAGGCACAAATGAAATCACGCACACTGAAGCAATAACCATTCATAAATATCAGACTTGCCTCAATACTATTGACCGTGTCGCTAGCCCATTACTTAGAGGCCAGAGTCGCTATAGGTAGTAAGGAAAAAAGTTACATGTTTTGTTTATGATACGCCATGGCGGAGCGACCTGGTGACGGTGATTTTTCAGATGAAAATATACAAAAATTTAACAATGAAAGGCGGAGTAGTAAACAGTGGGTTAAGCTTAATGTTGGTGGCACATATTTCCTGACTACAAAAACGACGTTATGTAGAGATCCTAATTCATTTTTATATCGATTAGTTCAAGAGGACAGCGATTTGATTTCGGATAGGGTTTGTTGAATTTCTTTTTGTTTGTAAACGAGTGTTGCTAAATTTGTAATTTATTTATGAATACGTGTTGTTTCCAGGATGAAACTGGCGCTTATTTAATAGACAGGGACCCAACCTACTTTTCTCCAGTACTAAATTATCTTCGTCACGGTAAACTGGTTATTAACAATGACATAGCTGAAGAAGGTGTATTGGAAGAAGCAGAGTTTTATAATATTACTGAACTTATAAGATTAGTTAAGGAAAGGATATGTCTAAGGGAAAGAAGGCCTCTAAAAGATTCCAAAAAGCATGTGTATAGAGTGCTACAATTTCATGAAGAGGAGTTAACTCAAATGGTGTCAACCATGTCAGATGGCTGGAAATTTGAACAGCTAATAAACATTGGGTCTCAGTATAACTATGGCAATGAGGAACATGCTGAGTTTTTGTGCGTTGTAAGCCGTGAATGTGGTAGTTCCTTAAACAGCAATGACATTGAGCCTACAGACCGAGCTAAGGTACTGCAACAAAAAGGCTCACGGATGTGAGCTACGGAGAAAATAAAATTGAGACTGTCAGAAAAGTGTAAATATAATAGCGTGCAAACAGTCGTTATGTATTTTAATCTTTTTTTTATACACCTTCAATTTTATTAATGTAAAAATTGTCTTGCGCTCCGTTATAATATTTGTATTAGTATAATGCGGTATTCATATCCATTTGATTTCTTTTTCATGTATACTCATTTTGTGTCAGGTATTTAACAAGCCAGGCAGGTTGAAAGGATGATAGTCGAGATTTGAATAACTTCCCTTATTTCTCTATCTTATTTAAACTCAGTATCTTTCCAAGAAAAGGATCTGCTTTGCATAGCAGTAATACTTTAGCTTCTAGTCTTGGTGACAGCAAATATTTTGAGAGCTTGTAGGCTTCATGAAAAAGATGTCACATTTTTTAAAACTCTGTTGTCTTTCAAAATTGGTACAATCATACCATGAAGTCTTCTTTTGTATTGTGTGGTAATAAATAGTGTAAGGTATGGAAGCTGATTTTATTGTATTAAGTGTACTAGGTAATAAATTGTATGAAATTCAGTGGCTTCTATGATATAATTTCATCCATATAAATGAAACTGTCATGTAAATATAAAAAATGTTATCCTTTGGATCTGTAATCAATTCCAGAAGTGCTCATTTACCAAAAGTAATATTAGAAACTTACAATTCCAGTTCAGTTGTTTTATTTTCTTTCGAAAATACTAAAACCCACAAGATAAGAATAAAGGAAGTATAATTTCAGTGATACCTTTATTTTTTACTGAATACAATTGACTGAAAACGTAATATGATTTTGACACGCCTTCACTTAAGATTATTATTAGTATCCTAAGTTAATTTCATAACTACATAATATATAAATCTATAACGATGTTTTTTAAAAAAATAAACATTAGCACTATTTAAAAACATTAAATTATACAGCTTATTATAAAATATTGCATTCAACTGCATTAAATACAAGTTAACAAGAGGATCTACAATAGAAACTCCTTTATATAGATAACACTGTTATTATCAAAATACAGAAATCTTCACACGCTTTGTAAGGCAATTGGGTTTGTTGTGTCTACAATAATATCATGAAACTATAAACTAATTTTTCAAATGGGTTGAATACCTATTATATCTTAGCACCAATCTGCCATATATGTAAAGTCATGGAACAACTTATGGTCTCCAGTGGATAATGGGCGGGGTTCTTTAGGAGGAGTAAGCACTGCAGCTTCAGACGTAAATTCACTGTCAAAGTTACTGACATCTTCTAAATTATTTATTGTTGGCACAAACGGTGGCTTCACTTTACGTAAAAGTAGTTGCTCCCAATTGACGTTACGGAAGAAAGCTTGCTTTTTAACATCTTCAGCATCCCTTTCAGAGGAGCCCAAACGTCTTTCAGGATTTTTCCTTAACAATCTACGCATGAGAGCAATTGCTTCAAGGGATAATGTTCGAGGATAACGTACTTCATCATTAACAATGGAATCAAATACTTCACCTTCATCTTCCCCAGGGAAAGGCGATTCTCCAACTAACATTTCAAATATTAAGACACCAAGACCCCACCAATCTACAGCCCGAGTGTACGAAGTTTCTGTCAAAACTTCAGGGGCGAGAAATTCGGGAGTGCCACAAAATGTTCCAGTACGGTCACCCCAGCCCATGCCTTCTTTACAGAGGCCAAAATCAGCAATTTTAACATATCCCTCTGTATCTAAAAGTAAGTTATCTAGCTTTAAATCTCTATAAATTATATTGTTTTCATGTAAATACTGTAGACCTAATACTACACAAGCTGCATAAAAAACGGCCCTAGGCTCAGTGAACACATCAGCATGAATGTGCATCATTAAGTCGCCACCTGCAGCATATTCCATGACAAAACAAACATGCTGTTCAGTCTGGAAGCAAGCAAACAAGTTTACTAAAAATGGATGCCTAATAGCATTAGCTACCTCAAAGATTCTTTTCTCAGACAACAATGAGTCTACTTCATCTCTGGCTATGATATCACCTTTTTTTAAAGCTTTTATTGCAAAATATTCACTTGTAGGTCTATATTGAGCTAGAATAACCTTGCCAAAGTGACCTCTGCCAAGAACACTCAGTAGTCTGAAACTATTCATGGACATTTCTCCAGACTGTCTTTTGGAGTCTTGATCTTTGCCCATTGTATCAATGACTGATGATGAACGAGAAGAAGATATTCTCATATTACTGGTAATCTCAACAATCTGGTCCTCATTACTAGGGAATTCCAGAACCAACTTAGGTGATGGTGAAGGTGGATACTCCACTAATGGGGTATCACAAGATTGAGTTTGTGGCTCTTTTGTGACATAGTTATCCCTTGTATATGAGTCTTCTAAAAATGCAAAAGCTTCTTGCAATTCTTTTTCCATTCGCAAAGTAGAAACATTAGGAGGTGGTTGCATCGGCAAGATTGGATGTACTGGCAGGGTGGATGGTACTTGTGGTGTTACAGGTGTAGCTGGTAGCCCTAGCGGTCTCACGCCTGCCATACCACCAAGAGTAACATTTGGGTTTTCAATTTCTCTATTATCCATGGAACCAGAGTCAAAACCATGTTGCGACTGATTAATATGAGCAGTTTGAATGTTTTGAATCGAAGGTGAAGAACGCTTAAGAAGTCTGCCAAGCACAACAGCCGGAATATGCATGTCTCCATAAGAAGGCCTGGGAATATTTTTTCCTTGCTGTTTAATTATTTTCCTCTGCCTTTGCAGCTTGGGTTTTCTTGAAATAATAGGATTCAAAAATTTAATTTCAGCAAACAACAACCCTTGAGGTTCAAGTTCCAAGGCCATGCCATGTCGAATGTCATCAATGAATTCTTCCAGTCTTAAAAATTTAACAGCACAAAGCCCACGCCAATCTTTCCAATGAATACCTATTTCAAGTTCTCTGGATTTGTCTAGCTTCATGGTGAATCTGAAAATGAGAAGTTGTTACTTGATAGATGGAAAAATAATTTTGCGTAAGTATAGGTACATACTGTAAAAGATAATTACGTTTACAAAGTAAAGGCACTACAATTATAATAATCGACAGTGAACAATAAATGGCGCTAGAAAAGTATATTATGATGTCTATAAATCGCACAAGAAATAAATAAATGCTACAGCAAAAAGTCTGCAGTCGGTTTAACTTCTTATTTAATTTAGTTGTGTGGGGTTGATAATTTTTGTTGTTGTGTAAGTTTTTAATTTGTTTTACTCACTAACAGATTTCTGTTAACGCTTATGCTTTTCTGTGGAATGCTATAAATTTGAGTTGTGCGTATCCGCACTATTTCTTCGTACGCCTGTACTCCCGGACTGCTTAGACTCTAAGCTATTTAGCTACTCTTAGAGGATCCTTGCGGTGAAGATATATTATTGTTGGGACATGTCTAATCATCCGCTAATGGCAGAAATGCAGGAGCGTGAACACTTAACACTTCTTAGCCCGTGCCTTTGTAAGCCCGGGCTCCATACTTAGATCATTCCCATTACAGTGGTAAAATATCTGGGACCAATAGAGCGCCCTGGAGATATCAACTATGACGCCAAGGTTCGCATATTGCAACTTGGGTTATGACATGGCCGATGTCACGCGTGATTCGAATTTTCGATTAATCTAGAGGCAAACTTATAAATCACTAGCTGATGCCCGCAACTTCGATCGCGTAAAATTTGTTCCCGTTCCCGCTTCCCGTATTTTATCCCCTTAGGGGTAGAATTTATCAAAATCCTTTCTTAGCGGATGCCTACGTCATAACATCTACCTGCATGCCAAATTTCAGCCCGATCCGTCCAGTGGTTTGGGCTTTGCGTTGATAGATCACTATGTCAGTCAGTAAAATGACAGTCGTTAAGCTAAGTTGAAGGCTTTATTTCAACAGCAGGCAGTCACAACCTGCGCCTGTCCATTTAAACACGGCAATACGGCTCACCACCTATTACGTGGGACAAATTATACGAAGGTGAAATGTGGGCATATAAAATGCCTCTGCCTACCCCTTCGGGGATAAAGGCGTGACCATATGTATGTATGTCAGTCAGTCAGTCACCTTTGAGTTATATATATTTAGATTAGGCCTTTACTCTGTAGGTACTGTACAGATGAGAACGTGAGCAACGTTTAGAAGACACAAACAAGCGAGAAATCGAGGCCCAGCGACCCTTGATCCGCCAGGAGCTAATGGAGACATGGAAAGTACGACTTGAGGAAACAAAGTGTAGACACACTACTATTGAGGCGATGAAGCTGGTGATGGATGGATGGTGACACATACAGATTTTGCAGGTGGCGCAGATGAATATGCGATGGATGTATGGCGTCCCGCGAAGTGATATCCTACGGTTTCCGATTCTCGGCGTTCTTGATATTGTGGGATCCTAATCCACCCGACCTGACGAGACACTTGTTACCCTGGTAACAAATGTCTCGTCAAGTCGCTGTAGAAAATGCAGACTCACAATGTGTTGAGGATGACATATGTACTGTAGGCCTCACTACGAAGGATTCGTGACGTTTTTACACGCGCTTCTGTATAATATGCCTAAGTGAAATAAATTTATTATTGTTTGTTTGGATGCTGGATGACGGAAGATCACATGAAGTGGAAGAAAGCAGGGACTGGGCTCCGAAGCGCTGTAGGCCTCACTACGAAGGATTCGTTTACAGGTGCATCTGTAATATGCCTAAGTGAAATAAATTTATTTTTGTTGCTTTGGATACTGGATGACGGAAGACCACATGAAATGGAAGAAAAGAAAGAAAGCAGGTACTGGGCTCCTATTTTTATTTTTTTGTGGGGCGCCGGCTAACGCCGAGCGGACGATCTGACCACCTTTTCCGCTGCCTATTTCGTCCATTTCCCCAGTCACCTCTCTAGATTGGGTATCCATCAGTCTTCACGGCGCCCCCTCAAATCTTCTCTTTCCTTACAGAATCAGACTATCTGATCCACCTTCAGATGCTCCAGATCCTCTAGATTTAATCTGTCCGTGCCCATGGTCTCCCATCTGCTTAGTGACTACATGGAGCCAGTGCCGGATTAGCCACGTAGCAAGAGTAGCAAATGCTACGGGCCCCGCACTCCAACGCCTGTCTGACCGTAATAAAAAATATTAATTTAGATAGGAGCTCGATTTCGTCACGTTAAATAGTGAAAATAAGTAGATATTTTACGAACTTTTTAACGTTAATGTTCTAATGTTTATTAATCATCGATATATTTACTAATATTTAGACTAGCATCTATACCACGTTTCTACCCTTCAAGCGGCCAGATTTTTACTTTTTATACAGATGTACATTTTTTTAAGAGTTTTCGTAGCTAAGATAGTACTTTTTTAATCGATTTTAATATAATATCGATTATAAGTATTTCGAGAAAACAGGCGAACTATTTAAATTTTATTAACTCAGTCACGATCCAATCTACTGTACTGAACGCTTGCAAGCGACTAAAGCTTCGCTGCAGTCGTCTGATCACGACCGTTTTTTTTACGTGAGGGAACATCCTCATGGATGTTGTGCCGGACTCCTACCGACTAAAAAACCTCACGTAATGTATGGTTGGGAGCCCTGGGTAAGCCCTCGGAAGGATGTCCCAGGACTCCCAACAGACCCACGGCCGTCATTGCGGCCTCGTCCAGGGGGTGGTTCGGGTGCTAACCCGCGTCTTTGGGGGGTTTCGGGTGTGCTCCCGCTTCTAAGAGGGGGCGTGCGTGAATCTCTCACGTCACGCTGCCGACATGGGCCTGCTTCTGTAAGGACGGTGAGCAACCCTCTCACCGTCCTCAGGCCCCCGGTCAAGGAAGCCGATAGTCCTCGGCGAAGACACGTCGGCGGCGCCCAAGCCGCCGACTGCGAAACTCGGGTGGGAGAGTTCTCTCCCGTTCCCGCCTCACTGTCTCTTTCACAAGCATGACCTGCTCGCAGAAAGAGGCGGCGCAGTCCCACTTACTCCCGCTGGAGATCATGGCTCGCACCATGGTCTCGAGTGAGAGAGTGTCCACGTCCAGACCCTTGACTACAACCATACCACTAAATAAGACCCTTGACTACAACCATACCACTAAATAAGACCCTTGACTACAACCATACCACTAAATACCATCTTTTTCTGAATTTTTTTTTATTAGGAAGAAGAAAATGTATTCCACACGCTAATTTGTCACTCCTCATTAGTGCCTTTACCTTATAAGTAATCATCTATGAAGCGCTCGTGGCCCCCGGACTCAGGTGTTCTGTAAACGATCACTGCAGTAAGCAACTTTCACAATGGCCAGTCCTTGGATGCGTGACCATCCATGTGACCACTTTGTGACATTTATTTGAGCGTTTCCGTGCTTCGGAAGACACGTTAAGCCGTTGGTCCCGGTTTCCAGTAAAATAGCAGTTGTTAAGCCAAGTTGAAGGCCTTTTTAGGTGGCTTGAAAATTTTTCAACAGCAGGCAGTCACAACCTGCGCCTGTCCATCTCAACACGGCAATACGGCTCACCACCTATTACGTGGGATAAATTCTTAAAAAAAAAGGTGAAAGTGGGCATATAGGAATATGACTCTGCTTATTCCCTTCGGGGATAAAAATCGTGACCATAAGTATGTATGTATGTAAATTATAAAGAGGAAAGATTTGCTTGTTTGTTTGCATCAAATAGGCTCCAAAACTAATGAATCGATTTGAAAAATTCTTACACTATTTGAAAGCTACACTATCCATAGGTAACATAGGCTATATTTTATTCCCGTTTTTCCATGGGATCCGGAACTAACACGGGTGAAACTGCGTGACAGAAAATTGTTGCACATAGTAATACTTATTTCAATACATAATAATCTTATATATAAAAATGAATCACAAAATGTGTTGGTAAGCGCATAACTTCAAAACGGGTGGACCGATTTCACTAATTCTTATTTTGTTGTGTAAGGTATTGTCAGGAGAAGGTTCTCATGGAAGAAAAAATATTGTATTCCCACGGGAACGGGAACTACGCGGGTGAAACCGCGTGACGTCCTCTAGTATACGATAAATTACACCCAGACAAAATCATTGTACACATTACACAAATATTTAGGTGAGAATTGATTTCAATTGCAGTCATTGTCTCTATGTTGTGGTTAGTTAGAATCAGCTGACCAATCAGCCACAAAAAAGATAGGTATTTAAATTATTTCATGTCGGAAATCTGGCTTTCGTAACCTTAACTTATGGATTGATTTTGGTAAAGTTAATAGCCAAAACTATATTGAGTAAACATTATTGAATGAGATACTCATATTCAATTCAATACATAATATAAAATGTAATTTTTACAACTACTATGTAAAACATTGGAGTTTACTGGTGTCTGTATAGAGGTGGAAGCCTTAGTCATATTAACAAATATGTTTATGGCAATAGGTAAGCAGATAAGATATGACTAATGGCTGTAGAATTATGACTCTAATTCTACGAAGCCCTGATATGCTGTGATAAAAACATATTAACTTTTCGTTATGTAATTCTGATACCAGGTATATAGAAAATAAGTTAATTGGTGTACCTGATTTCACTGATAAATAATTGGCGAATGAACTGGTTATAATGTAAAAAGTATCTAAATTGATTTGTGCCCATTTTTTAAATACAAACCCAAGATCTTCTAAGTTGAAGCCTTTAACACCTACAATGCAGTACACCCACCAACCAATGGCATTCAAAAATTAAATGAAGCCAAATCAACATAATAGTGAGTTTAATAGTTGTTCAGATGCAACCAGGAACTGATGATGACCTTCTTTAAACTAGTATAAATTAGTCAGTTACAAAATTGCTTATTACCTTTGATCCCATGCTTGTTGCGAACATGACCTCCAACTAGTTTGCGCTACAGTATGGTTGTCTAGTTTTAAAACAGCCATTATTTCATTACTCGTATCTTCTTTAATGCTATATGTATACTTCATTGAATTACGTATAGTAACCCCTTTAACAAATGACTTTAAGTCAGTAGGGCTCGCCATAGGGTCACGGCGAGTTCTGCCTGGAACATCTTCTAATAGGTCCTGGCAGCCCATTAACCTTACTTCTAGAGTACCTGTAACTTGCACACAGGGACTAATCAGAGGTGTAGGAGATAAAAATTGAGCTCTTGAGCCACTACCACCAGAAAGGCTCACATAACCAGGGCTGGATACAGTGCTACGTAGTTCATGACCTAATTCTATAAATGCGGGACTCTCTGATGGAAGCTCTTGCCTACGCATATCTAGCGATCTACGCAACAAATCCAACTTCTGTGTTGATTCCAACAGGTTTGTTTGAGCTTCTTGTAAAGCTTTCTTATCTGTAACTTTCTTGTCAGTCTGAAGCAAACGAATAGCATTTTTAGAACCTTCTACCACAGCTGCTTCAATTCGTAACCGATTTCTTAGCTCTGCAATTCTCTCATCCAGTAATGCTGCCACACCACTATCAGAATTCTTGCCATCACCATTTGCACCGGTGCTGATATCTCCCTTCTGTTGTTTAGTCAACTTAGAAATACGCAACTTTAAATATTCAATTTTGTCTTTAGAGTCAGCTAGCATTTGATGAGCTTCAGCAAGCAGCTTCTTGTCCCTGGATTGGTTGCTGCTGGTAATACTTTGTATCATATTCTCAGCACCCTGTTTCACTTTAAGTTCTATATTAAGTTGCTTTTCAAGTGATGCCAACTTGCGGTCTGTGGTAGCTTCCCCTAGTTGCCTCTGTTGTTGAGCTGCTTCTGAAGCCAGGATAATCTCTTCATCGTATGACAGGTCTTCCGGCGAAGTTGGAGTAGACTGTCCACGCGACAATAGCAGCTGGGATTCTAGTTCCTGAAGGTCTGATTTTAATTCGTTGAGCTTAATGTTAGCCTTCTTCACAATATTGGCGACATCGGACAGCGATCTCCTATCCGTCGCTACTTCACGCAGTTTTTCAGCTCCTTCCTTTATTTTAAGTTCCTTACGTATTTCTCTACGTATGACATCCTTGAGCTCCTCCAACTTAGATGGCAATGCTATTTCTGGAATACACTCCGTTTTAATCCCGTACTTAACACCGAGCTCATGTAGAACTGGGTGACGAACATAATCACCGTGGTAATAACCTGGCTCTGCCATAATTGAGGATGCACAGTCTCAACGTCAGTTAATCATAATTATGTGGGAAAATATCACTATTATTGCTTAAAGATCACAAAACGTAAATGAACGTAAAACGTTTCATAATCAAACTATGGCCCAACAGTGTATGAAAAATCATGTTAAAATGAACTATTTTAAAGTTTTTATTTTAATAAATTACAAAACAAAACAGTCTACACAGGATAATCGGTCAACGAAACCAACGAAAACGAAACGATGAAAACCTACCATTATGCCATAGACTAATGTGACCAACGACAAAAGATTAAAATACAACTACTACTTTTTCACTTTATTCATTACACACGGGTAAGGCTAAAGTCTAAGGCTATAGAGCCGAATTATTTCTGATTTGGAATTTAGTTTCGAAATGACAAATAACTTGCACCAACATCGGTTTTAAGGGGTCCCAACATGATCAATTGGCAATTGTCAAGCACGTAGAATTTCATATGCACGTATACATCGATGCACACACACATGCAAAGAAATCACGCACACTGAAACAACTTCCATTCATAGTAGTATACACAGTTTCTCAAGATAAAAATATTTTTATTAATATACTGCGCACCTGCTACAATATAATAACCAAATTATTTTTTTGTTGTTTTAGTAATAAAAAGTCTTAAATTTTCTTTGACTATCAAGATTGAAATTTTTGTCTTAACAATTCTGCATTTAAAGGTTCATATTCGAAAAATTTGGTCGCTAGAACAAAAGTACTGAGGCGACGAACTGTAAAAGAATTTTTGAAATCCAACCAGTAGTTCCATGAGATCCTAGCGTTCAAACAAACTAGCTCGCTATTTATTAGATAAGTAATACTAAATACACACTGCACTAATTTGCCACTTTGAACGTAAATCAATCTAAGCGCACGGCAGTGCGCAGGCCAAGTTCCAGCAACAGGCCGAGCGCATGCCGTACTCTATTTACATGAACCGCTTCGACCCACTTTTGACCCCCTGTAGCTCAGTGCCTATTACAAGTACAGAAATAAAATTAAACGTACGTAATCATATACTAATACTAAGGCAGTGTACCAAATTTCATAGATTTAGCTTTAGTAGATCTTGAAATATGACCCTGTGAATATAGCTAATTTTGGCACTGACTGACTCACTCACTGACCGGTCATCAAAACCTTTAGGCCACTTCCAATTGTCCTAGCGTTATGAAATTTGTCACACAGATTGGGTGTTATATGTAGATTACCGAAAAATTAAGAAATTTAAGAAATCGGTCAAGCGTGAGTTGGGAAAGGGTTACAAAGTTTGTATGGGACCACAGGATTCCTTGGTCGGATCTTCTTCAAATTTTGCATAAATCATCTCTAACATAATTGATGGAAGATGTGTTTCGTATTTTATTGAAATTATTCCAGAACGTGGCTAAAGGGGGTAACAATTGTTTTCTTCGGGGGGTTTTGATTTGAATTTGTATCAATACTTCTTAGTGATAAGAGAACTCTTTTGATTTAATTTACTTTTTATTTTCACACATGTCATGTTTAAAAACTCAATCAGATTTGAGAAAGATGTTGTCAATGTTTTGATTAATGTCAATCGGGCCGTGGTCGAGCCGAGGCGGGACCGAGTTGTTTCCGAGCGCTTTCCGTAGTTCGGCTCAAAGAGAATACGTAAGAGTTCGGCTGTCACTCAGTTGCCGCTCGGTTTAACGCATAGATTTAGCGCGATAAATTCTAAATCTATGGTTTAATGTGAGTTTGTTCACACAAAATATAATATGTAATATTGACCTTGCTGCGGCCGGCACTCGGCTCGGACCCGGCACGGCGTAGCGTGAGTCATCCTTTTTAGGGTTCCGTACCCAAAGGGTAAAGAACGGGACCCTATTCATGAGACTTCGCTGTCCATCTGTCTGTCTGTCTGTCTGTCTGTCCGTCAGGAGGCTGTATCTCATGAACGGTGATAGCTAGAGAGTTGAAATTTTCACAGATTATGTGTTTTTGTTGCCGCTATAACAGCAAATACTAAAAACAAAAACATAATAATATTTAAGGGGGGCTTCCATACAACAAACGTGTTTTTTAGCGATTTTGTCTTAAACAGGGTGGAATTTAAAGACGGTAGCTCGAGGGAAAGTACCCTTAATATTGATAAAGGCAAGTTTTGCAGAAAGGAAACATTCCTTTATTTTCAAAAGTAAGTAAATCTGCATTTAAAGATTTTTGAAAAATCACCTGCTTGAGCCGGGAACCGAACCTGGGAGATCTGAAGAAAAAAACACCTGTATTTTATGATACCAACCAAAAGAGTAATAATAAGGAACAATTTCTATCATACAACATAGTATCTTAAATTAAAGGTAGACCAAGTAAAATATGTTTTTATTGTAAAGCTTACTCACTATCTGAAGAAGAAAAAAACAGTCTAACTGAGAACCTCCTACTTTTTTTTAAGTTGGCTGGCTACGTGACCAGAACGACTATTCCCATTCACAGAAACCAAAATATTTTTTAACCAACTTCAAATAAAGGAGAAGAATCTCAATTAGACTGTTTTTTTCTTCAGATAGTGAGTAAGCTTTACAATAAAAACATATTTTACTTGGTCTTGCTTTAATTTAAGATACTATGTTGTTTAAAAGAAATTGTTTCTTATTAAAGACTCTTTCGGTTGGTATCATAAAATACAGGATGTTTTTTTTCACATCTCCCTGGTTCGGTTCCCGGCTCAAGCAGGTGATTTTTAAAAAATCTTTTAATGCAGTTTTACTTACTTTTGAAAATAAAGGAATGTTTCCTTTCAGCAAAACTTGCCATTATCAATATTAAGGTTACTTTCCCTCCAACTACCGTCTTTAAATTCCATCCTGTATATTCGGTAATAAGGTATCCTTCACAATTTAAATACTTTAGTTAATTTGAACATTTCATCAAGATCATTCATTCTCTTTACACCATGCAAATTAAATGAATACTTTAGGAGGTATAGCACAATCAAATGTCGCTCAATGAAATTAATTTCGTGTCGCCATGATTGAACATTACACGGGTCACATACTTACTTATTTTTCGACTTTCATCGTAAATATTTGTTCTTTAAAAAGAGAACAACGCTTTCAGCAGATTACTTTAGGTAGGTATAATATTTCAAAGATGACTATTTCATAGGAAATAGTAAACAAATAGTCCATATTTTAGATTTTTCTCCAGTATAAACAATTTACGTACAAACACACAATTTATGTTGTAGACGTAGATGTCGTGTTTATAATGTCATCATACAAATGTCATCAATATTCTGAAAAATAAATTAAACATAGAGTTCACAAACTCTTTTTGAAATATATACTGTACCTACCGTAGAGGATCTATACAAGGATAGTTAACACTATAGAGCAACGCGAACTGTCTAAAGACGCGCGTTGTATAACACTATAGAGCAACGCGAACTGTCTAAAGACGCGCGTTGTATAACATATAGAGCAACGCGAACTGTCTAAAGACGCGCGTTGTATAACACTATAGAGCAACGCGAACTGTCAAAACGCGCGTTTCTCTGTGTTAATAGGTAATGAGGGCAACCAGTAGACGCGTTGAAATACTCACAGAATATCGAGCATTGTATTTTCATAATAAAATAATAATGGAAACAAAATGGACCTTTACTGGGACATCCTTTCGAGAGCTTGTCTTGTTGAGAGAGAGGAGTCCGGCATATCATCCATTAAGGATTTCCATCTCGTTAAATAAAAAGAAAAAAGGGGGGCTCCCATGCAACAAATAGGTTCGACTTTTTGTTGTTTTTTGGTACGGAACCCTCCGTGCGGGAGTCCGACTCGCACTGGGCCGGTTATATTCTAAACATAAGCTATATTTTAATGTAATGACATTAATATATATTTATATATAATCACACTAAATAACCTTGGGGTAAGCAGAAGGCTAATAAACTATGTAAATTGGGGATTAACCTATTGGATTGATTAAACTGAAAATTTTGCACGAATATTAGTAAGAAGTATGTAAGCTTTAAACGTGGACTTCATAGGTATTATAACGCTTGAGTTGGCTTAATCGAAAATCGATTTTTTTATAAAAAATTTTATGAATCAGTGATAAAATGAGAATACAATGAGGAGGGGAGGGAGAAGAGGGGGAGGGGGTTTAAAATAATGTCATGTATACATAATGCACACTTTAAAGCTTAATAAAGAAAAAATTGTTACGGTTTCTTGAAAAAAAAGTATTGAAATCCCACCAAAAACATCCCTGTTGAAAAGGAGGCCAAGTTCCTATGGGCTAATTGTTCGCCTAAAAAGGGTTGAAATCCAATCCAATGCCAAGTCTCATCCAATCATCTTCATCAACAGCCTAATCCACTGGTAAACATTTGCCATTCCCAAGAATCGCCACCACACTCAGACCTCCACCTTTCGAATCCAGCCATTACCCACCACCGCATTCACGTCAACGGTCCATCTGGCCGAAATTCACTTTACCATACACCCAACTTAAAATATGGTGTAGTTGTGAAAATACGTAGGTACCTACTTGGTTAAAAATATCTAAAATAATTTTACTTCTAAATTTGAACTTGGCAGGTTAATTTAATTATATACATAGTAAATCTAATTATACAATTAATCACGTGTTACGTACTGCACGAAACCCTGCCAAGTTCTAATTTAGAAGTAACATAATTTTAGATATTTTTAACCAAGTAGGTACCTACGTATTTTCACAACTACACCATATTTTAAGTTGGGTGTATGGTAAAGTGAATTTCGGCCAGATGAACCGTTGTCGTGAATGTGGTGGTGAGTAATGGCTGGATTCGAAAGGTGGAGGTCTGAGTGTGGTGGCGATTCTTGGGAATGGCAAATGTTTACCAGTGGATTAGGCTGTTGATGAAGATGATTATGATCGATTTTAAAGTACATCTAAACTTGGCATTGGATTGGATTTCAACCCTTTTTAGGCGAACAATTAGCCCATAGGAACTTGGCCTCCTTTTCAACAGGGATGTTTTTGGTGGGATCTATTATACCATGGTTGCAGCCTGCATTCGACAATAATAAAAGTGGGAAAATAGGCTGATAAGCTGTTTGACTGCTAAGAAAAAATATGTATGACCATACAGGATACAGGACATTCAAATGACCTATACGAGGACATAGGACGTAATATATGGTCTAAGCCTAGGACGCCTAGGCCACAAGACTGAACTGGACTCACTGACCTGTAATAATAATCGCTGGACTGGCTATTCCATACAAAATGACAGCTACTTTTTTGTGCCGATTCAAAGCGCCTCTGACGAGTGCACTGAGAACTAAATTAGTTTGCAAATGGCCGTTGTTTGTTTATTTCAGAAGGAGTTTATGTGTGAAATTTCGAATATTTTTAAGTTATTACTGTGATTGGTATAAATTTGAAGTGTTTTGATGTATAAATTTAGTTCATAGTGTAATTAAGTAGATATTTAGCATGAGATCGTGTGTATATTGTAAAACAAGATACGAGAAGGGCTGTGGCGTCTCTTTTCACAAGTAAGTAAATCTAAGAATCTAATTCTTAAACAATTATTATAAAACCATAATTAAGGTTTTTTTTACTATCATAAGCGAATACCCTCCGAGTTTCGGGGATTTTACGAATATTTTTATAACCTATAATGATTATTAGGGATAATAAGTTGAATAAGTTGAAGAACATAAGTTGTTCACGGCTTTCTTCCACTGCAACCCGAGAGATACCGGGACGGCCCGCGTAATAAGTGTCACCCGTACTGTTGTCCGCATAACAATGAATGCCGTCAATTAGACAACATGTCATTGATATGCAGCAGAAACAAAGTAGGGGACAACACTGAGCCTTGTGGTACTCCAGCGTTTATGGCCATGCAGTCAGAACAGCTGCCGTCAACGACGGCCCTAATGCTTCTGCCGGCTAAAAAGCTGGACACCCATTCGCATAAACTCTCGGGCAGTCCATAGGAGGGCAATTACGTAAGAAGACCACGGTGCAAAAAAAATAAATACATACGTACGGTGCATAAAAATAATACTATTGAATCACAGGCTGCTATAGATTGCGCAAAAATATAGATAGTATCGATACTACCGATAGTATTAAAAATTGTTATAAAATACTATCGATAGTATTAATAATATCGATAGTAAATTTGATATTGAACTTCGATACTATCGGTACTATCGAAAATATCGATACTATCGATAGACCAATCGATATTATAGATTATTTTCGAGGTCAACTATCGATAGTCAAACTATCGATATTGCGGCAACACTAGTGTTTACCTATAGCTTCATGGTCACTGACCTGTAATAATAATCGCTGGACTGGCTATTCCATACAAAATGACAGCTACTTTTTTGTGCCGATTCAAAGCGCCTCTGACGAGTGCACTGAGAACTAAATTAGTTTGCAAATGGCCGTTGTTTGTTTATTTCAGAAGGAGTTTATGTGTGAAATTTCGAATATTTTTAAGTTATTACTGTGATTGGTATAAATTTGAAGTGTTTTGAGGCTCAACTTTAGATTGTCTGCCGTGGAGTTTGGGGTTCATATTTTTTTTACACAAAGCTAATATTATTAGAAGCCTCCACACGAAGTTTTAACTTGCGGAAATTAATGGTTAACGAGAAAAAAAATAATGAAAATCATTAAAATTCACCAATAATTTGACACTTTTCACCACAGAATACATACACTCTCAATGCTTTTGACATTCGGCTCGTCACTATACGTTTCGTTTTCCGTAAGGTTAAAGCACAACAATGTTTTACTTCATTTAATAATTAAATAAATAATTATATTTAGTAACAAAGTAAAATTTTATGCATATTTTATAATATTACGTATATTTTGCTGATATAAATGAATGCTATTACTTAAATGTATTCTGACAATAATTTACCGACTATTGCCGCTATGTAAAACTAAACGTAAAAATTCGTCGAAACGCTGTCACTGTTACTTTCTGACAGTTATATTTTTTTTTTGTAATATATATTTTACGGCCTTGGGCTTCAGCCTTTTAGCCAAACTATTGTTGATTATCTTATTATGGTTAGGTTAGGTTGGAACTGTGACCATTGACGCGCGAAGGCGAGCGAGCGAAGCGAGCGTGCCGCGGCAGCGGCCGCCGAGCGCTTTATAATATTATTTTAACAATTTCGACCTTTATATCGATGTCAACACAAGACAATGCGAAAGTTAGGTTAGGATATTAAAAAAATCATAACTCAAAAACGGGGGGCTTCCGCAACTTTTCCTTCAGGGGGGGGAGGTTCTACAACCCCCCCGCCCCCCTTTCCACCACCTCCCGCCCCTTAAATCGTGGGACGACAATCCGAAGTCCTACCAAAACAAGATACGAGAAGGGCTGTGGCGTCTCTTTTCACAAGTAAGTAAATCTAAGAATCTAATTCTTAAACAATTATTATAAAACCATAATTAAGGTTTTTTTTTTACTATCATAAGCGAATACCCTCCGAGTTTCGGGGATTTTACGAATATTTTTATAACCTATAATGATTAATAGGGATGTCAAAATGTATATCGATAATTTTCTGTCCAATGCCAAAATTTGTAGTTTAAAAAACAAGAGGCATGGTAAAAGTTCTTTAATAATTTAATGAACATATTAATATTATTAATAAACACTTAAAATTGTAGTAGATAATCGAAACAGTAACTAACTAGCGTGTGAAATATAACTTTCTAGCACTAACATTGAATTATAACACTTAGTGAGACTATTTTTTGTTAATAATTAATTATTTACTCTTGTTCATAATATTTAAATGTTCCTTTTATTACAGGTTTCCCTCCGATTACAGTTTAAAACTGTGGCTAAAAAAAATGAAGCTTGTCAATTGGACTCCGAAAACATCAGATTATCTTTGTTCAAAACATTTTACTGATGACTGTTTATTAAAACATGGGTCACGGACTGCTTTAAAAAGTGCAGTATACCTACAATATTTCTTCGTAGGTGTAAATTAGTTAGTGAATACTTCTTTGGTATTTAAGAAATATAATTGAATATAAATAACCAACACTCAATATTTTTCAGAAACTGATTCATCGTTGGTCACTGCAGAAACTGATTCATCTACATATGATGACCCATGCTCCCGTGATAGTCCAATTAACTTACCTAAATCTAATTCACCTGTAGTACATTTGGGGGTCTTAAGTATGTATGTATGCGTATGGAAATGCGGAGAGATAAATTAAAGATAGGTTGCGTGTTAATTTGGTCACTGTAACTTCCTGCAATATATCATCACATTCACAAACAAGTTACTACGCTAAGTGAACGCGCGAGGGTTAGGCAGGGACACACAAGCGAGCGGGCACGATGGTTAGGGACAAATGTCGAGTTTGAGACGTTTGCGCTCTAGTTCGACATTTGCGTACTCAGCAATAATGTATAGCTAGTGTGTGCCTACATACATATGCAAGTCCAGTTACCAACTGATGATTCTCAGCATAGCCAAATGAATCCAGAGGAAGCAGGTATTTTTTTTTATAATACCACAAAATTTCCAAACAAGTATACAGCCCGCCTGATAGTAAACAGTTACCATGACCATAGTCATTTGTAACAAGAGTCAACACTAGGTAGTAGTTTCCAAGTTGAATGGCCTATTCATGCCAAGTCAACAATGCTCTACGACTATTGGGTTATTTGTGATGCTTTCTGCTGCACTAAGGCCCACTTGCACAGATCTGATTTAACGTGTTTAACCCAGAGTTAACTGTAAAGTAGTCATTCATATTATGTAAACATCATTGGTACAAAAATAAAATTAACATTGCAGTCGATATCTGGTAAAGTTTTTATCGACACCAAGACAGGTGTTGTACATCACTAGTATTAGTTCCAAGTGCATTCGCTAGCTGCCGTCAGCGCCAAATGGCGATTTTCAATTAGGCACACTTTTATGAAACCGATCACCAGTCCAGATACTAATATAGGTCAGTGACTGGACTGAACTAGTTCCCAGTATATTACTTTACTCTATGACTAGTAATTTTTAATCTGTATTATTGTGACACAGACTAAAAAAAATATGATTATTACGACTTTCACTTCCTTCAAAAATAAAAATCCGCTAGTAAAGTAAATATAATTAAATAAGCAAAAATATACATGCAAAAGCTTAACTTTAACTTTACAAGATTATCATTTACTTGCTGAGTTAATTTCGAAGCTGTTAAATCTGAAATCAAATTGCACCAGTTCCAGTGCAGACAGAATACCTACGATACAAACTGTCAGATTTAGAAAGCTTTGATCATTTCATATTAATGGAAAAATAATGCCCGTTAAAGTTGATAGTACTCCACCGCCCCCAGCAAATTCCAAGCAACCTGGAGTAACTAAATCTTTACTTTATAACGGGTCAAAGTTCCAAGGACACCAGAAAAGCAAAGGTAACTCGTATGAGGTCGAAGTGGTTTTGCAGGTTAGTAATGAAAACAAAGTACCTACGCAATTTTTATAAACCCTTTTTTTTGTGGAATGTGTTTTGTGCGCTAATTACGGTGAAAGTCCTGTGCGTAAAGCTGATATCATTTTATTAATTTTAAAGGTCCATGTCTGAGACGATAAAAATGCTCCTGAAATATTTTTCAGCATGTAGACGAAGAGAATTCGTACCTTTGTGGATATTTAAAAATAAAAGGACTTACAGAGGAATTTCCTACGCTTACAACATTTTTCGATGGAGAAATTATATCAGCTAAGTATCCATTTCTCACACGGAAGTGGGATGCTGATGAAGATGTGGACAGAAAACATTGGGTAAGAGCATTGAAGTTCGCACTTCAGTAGGTAGGTGGTTACTAAATATAGACTTAGATATCATTATCTGTTTTCAGGGTAAATTTGGTTTGTTTTCACCGTACTCGAAAACATTCAATTCAGATTCATTTGATTATGACTCTCTTGAAAAGGCTGACTATGTGTTTATGAGGTGGAAAGAACATTTTTTAGTACCAGACCATACAATAAAGGACATTAATGGTGCTTCTTTTGCGGGTTTTTATTATATATGCTTCCACAAGTCTGCTGCCACGATAGAAGGTTATTATTATCATCGAAGTTCTGAATGGTATGTTTTGTTAGCTTTTTCTTTTTTCGTTATCATCACACTATCTTTTTCATAAATATCTGCTGTGAGACAAACAAGAACTTATATGAGTCTTGTAATAATTTCATTGATGCAAATTTACTAATGCTGGGTTGCCTGCACTGCATGTAAAACGATACTATGCAATATAGTGTAATTTACTCTTTTATTGTACTTAATATAAATCCCTATTATTATATGCCAATTTAAATGTATGCTTGTTACACTTTCACCCCTGAACTGCTAAATAATTTCTAATTAAACTTTGTATACAGATAAATAGCAGAATAGATAGAAATACAGATAGAGTAAAAGAGCATAGATTTTTATTTCAGAAACAAGTTCCTGTGCTCACAGGCATTAGCTGGTATTCTATAAAACACTCATGGTAGTGTTTTAGTACTTACACCCATAGTAGAGCAGACTGTATTAATACTCTTGGTAATTTTTATTTAATAATAACTGATGTATTCTTGATTTCAGGTATCAATCATTGACTCTAAGCCATGTACCAGAACACAGCATCCAAATTTATGAGTTTAGATGAAATCGCCTGTGAAAGCTTAAAAAGTTGGATCGGTATTTTTGTGTCTGCTAGTACTTACTTGTTCAATAAGGGTTGCAATATCAACCGGAATCCAAACTATGTAACGATGCCAATGTTGTTTCTTCAATAAATTAAGAATAAAATGTCTGGGCTAATAGGAACGATTTAATCGGAACAAATTTAAAAAAATGTATTGACAGATTCATGAACAACATTGTATCATACTCCGTTATTGCACATACTTCACTAATTATATTGTCAATCGTAAAATTCAGAATTGTGCTTTATGTATGTGTATGAGGTATGTTTGTGATTTTTTTTTAAGTTTAAAATGTTGAGTTGACAACTTATATTTGGCATAAGTCTTTTTTTTATTAGTTTCACAAAGTTTAATGAAGCTTGTATGCCTTGTTAAGTTTCTTAATAATACTAGAAATGTATTATAATTGTGATATTTTGTACAAATAACTTGCAAGTAAGTTGTTTCTATGTTTACCCGACTGCGAGATGCAGAGGAAGGGTAATGTTTATTTCTTAATGATTTTGTTATACTTTTGTGTAAAGTAGTCAGAAGTTACCTTAAGTAAATTGAGGTATGTGCAAGTACAGGGAATCTCGTTTAACGAACAAGTTAATATATTTATCATTCGGCACTTACTAGTAGGATCTATTATCAACATAATTAATAGAATTGAATATTTTTTTTCAATAAAATGCCTGATTGTGAGTTTGTTGTTTTTCTTTAGTGGAGTTGTTTAAGGATACATTGTAAGTAAAGCAGCATTGTTGACCAGTAGCAGAGGCGTTCATAGCACCTCAGTGTTCTTTAAGCAATCGCTGTGTTAAATATCTAACGCAATGGCTAGTCCTTAGATGGGTGTTCACTTTTTTTGATTTGTTGATCCTGTACTTCGGATGGAATGCTCGTAGATGGTAATTTGAAGGACAGTTCTAATGTTAATGCGAAGGCAAATCCTGGATTAATGGATGTTATGCCTCCTACCGACTAAAAACCCTCACGTAACGCCCAACAGCCTACGGTTAGGAGTCCCGGGTAAACCCTCGGAAGGATGTCCCAGGACTCCCAACAGACCTACGACTACCACTGCAGCCTCGCCTAGGAGACTTACGTAAATCCTATAAATAAAATCGCAGTCCCGGCTACGCAAATGCTGTATCATAATTATAGTGATGGTGAAAGTGGACTCGTACGACCCGTCAAACGTTGGAGGCCGGTAATATCCGCGGAGGACAGTCTTAACTCAGAAATGGGCTTCGGATTACTATCAGCCATTGAGTAGGTATAGCTTGTAGCTTGGCAAAAAAGTCTAGAAACGGAACTACTTTACCTAAGGAATGTAGTTTTAAAAAACGCTTCTGAATTGACTCTATTTAAAGACCACATGGAGAGGGCTTGACTTCGAGCCTGATGGCTCGAAGGCTGGATGGAAATTAACTAAATATATGTGTTGTTTTTGCCACTCTAAAAAATAAAATAACACCATATATTTAGTTTTTTATTACATATTTTATGTCAATGTTGCTTAATTAAAATAAATACCTAGTTGATTAAACATTACGTTTTTTCATCATACATACCAATCAATTTGCATGTAACTACTCTAAATTTAACATTCGAAAGATCAGTTCATCGATTAATAAATATTCGAAGAATCGTTCTGTCGAAGCAGCGTTAAGCGACAGAAAGTTGTTTCGCAATAAACTCTATTCGCACAATCGTTCAGTCGATATTTCAATAATCGAACATATGTCTCTCGAAATTAAGTTACGGACCCAATTTTAATAGGCTTCAGATTTTTAAATTTTGCAGTCGATCTAATAACAAAACCTAGCGCTTTCGACGCCCTGCCTACAATATTGTTCACATGTTCATCAAACATAATTTTGGAGTCAATTATAACTCCAAGGTCTCTCATCGTGTTAGTTTTAGTTGACTGGTTTTGAAGAATATAGTCATAATGTATTACATTAATTTTACGACTAATAGACATGACGCAGCACTTCGACACATTCAAATCCAATCTGTTTAACTGGCAATAGCTCTGAAATTTCTCAAGATCAGCTTGCAGACGGAGATTATCATCAATAGATTCTATTTGTTTGAATATTTTGGTATCATCAGCATATAATAGAAATGACGAGAATGCAAAACATGACGTTATGTCATTAAGAAATATAGCAAAGAGTAGAGGACCGAGCAAGGAACCCTGGGGTACGCCAGATGGTACTGCGTTCCACGCCGATACGTAACCATTCATAGCTATGGCCTGGGAGCGGTTGTCTATATACGACGAGAACCAACGAAAAAGACTGCCATGAATGCCCGCAGAGTACAACTTATGCAGCAAGATCGAATGATCTATACGATCAAACGCTTTGCTGAAATCCGTGAAAACCATATCTACTTGAGCACCCGAGTCCATTACAGCCGTGATAAAGTCATTCGAAAGCACCAGATTTGAAACCGTCAATCGCGCCCTCAGAAAACCATGCTGTTCTGGAATGAACCACGATGATAAAGCCGCATAAACTTGCCTATGTACTACCTTTTCAAAGATTTTGGCAAATATACATAGTTTAGATATTGGCCTGTAATTTTTTATTTCATCTTTACTGCCACCCTTATGAATTGGTGTTATGAACGCGGATTTCCAAATTGTAGGCATATACCCCTCATCTAGAGATCGTCTAAAGAGAATACAGAGGGGAATAACTAAACTTCTCGCACACTTTGAAATATACAACGGGGATATATTATCAGGCCTAGCACTTTTAGTCAGGCAAACAGTTTTGAGCAACTTCAGGACCTCCACCTCACTTATGTAAATATCTCCAATACTGCTCTGACTCTGTCTGATGGCATTAGAGTTAACGTCTTTATTATTAGCATCAGGTATCTGAAAATTTGACTGAAAATACTCAGCAAACAAACCGCAGACCTTTTCCCCAGTATCTGCTGTTATATTCTGATATTTCATTGTCGAAGGAAATTTACCAGAGGATGTACTAGAGTACTTAATGTAAGACCAAAATGATTTCGGGTTCTTGGTAATACCTTCTTCAATTTTATTGATGTATTCCTCATAACAGTATTTTTCCAAACATTTGGCTTTTTTTCTGAGAAAAGAAAAGGTTAAAATAGTCTTCACGATTGCCATAGACCTTATACTTTCGTGAAAATTTATATTTTTCTTTTGAAACCTTTTTGAGGGCGTAGTTATATCAAGGAGGAAACGACCCAGGGGACACCGATTTATGGGGTATGTAAGTGTCGCGCCTTTCATAAAGTGCATCGTAAAAAAGCTTAATACCATCTTCATAAGAACTTTGGATTTAAATTTTGTACCAATCTACTTTGTCTAGTGAAGAGCATATACCACTGAAGTCGCCAGAGTTGTAGTAATATTTAATCATTTTATTTACTTCAAGAGACTTAATGGGAGTACAAGATACCTCAATAGACATAGACTTATGGTGAGGTTTATCCTCAGGCACTAAAGAGTCCACGCTATGTTCAATTTTTAAAATATTATTTGAAAAAACCAAATCCAATTGCCTATTATTATAAGGGATATTTTTAAATGCACATCTATATAATTTTTCTGCACACTAGGTAACTCCACTAATTAACTGAATGCATACCAGAAATCTGAATGCTGTGCAAAAAAACCAATTGATTAACTAAACATGTACTACTTAAAAAACTAAAATTATACACAAAATGAGATGACCTTTATTTCTCGAATTTAAACCAAAAATGTGGTTCGTACACCGGATATAAGATTTGCTAAACAAAAATAAGAATTGCTTATCAAAAATACTAACTTGCACTCTAAATTTTACAATCTTATAACGGAATAGGTTAGGTTAGGTTTGTTTTTTATTTTTTTGATTAATAAAATTTAATTTTGTAAAGATGACTGATTAAATTGGGTATTTAATTAGAATAAAAGATGTTCATAAAAGTAATTTAGATGATGGTTTTCCTTAAAAAAGTTTTAATATGTTTGTTAAGCAAAGGAATTTTTAGATATACTATTTTAATAATAGTGATTCGTTCAGTAAAATAGTTATTTGCAGAACTGTTTAACTGAACGAATAACTATTATCAGGATAGTATATCTAAAAATTCCATTGTTCAACAATAATATTAAAACTTTTTTAAGAAAATCTATGGCCTAATTTACTTTTAGGAACATCGTTTATTCTAAGTAAATCCCCAATTTAATCCCTATTTATCCACCACCTCTACAAAATTAAATATTATTGATCAAAAAAAAATAAAAGTCTAACCTAACCTAACCTATTCCGTCTTTCCGGCCCCCCTTTATTGGGGAGCAGCCTCGCCAGCCTTCCGGCGTATGACACCAGTTTGGGTGCCAGGCGAAGATAGTACTATTTAGAGTGCAAGTTAGTATTTTTGATATGCAATTTGTATTTCTGTTTCACAATTCATATATTCGATGCACGAACCACATTTTTGGTGTGAATTCGATTAAAAAGGTCATCTCGTTCTGAGTAATATTTGAGTTTTTTAAGTAGGACATGTTTAGTTAATCAATTGGCTTTTTTGCACAACATTTAATTTTCTGGTTTGCATTCAATAAATTAGTGGAGTTACCTAGTGTGCAGAAAAATTAAACAGAGGTGCATTTAAAAATATCCCTTACTAGCTGACCCGCGCAACTTCCTTGCGTGATAAATGAAGAACCGCTCGACCGATTTTGTGCAAACTTCACATAAACCATCTACTAAATAGTCCGAACAAAGCCTAAACATTTGGTTTGGATAGGTGAGCCCGTTCTTGAGTTATAAAATTACAACGAAAAGTGGCATTGATTTTAATATATATAGATTACTAGCTGACCCGCGCAACTTCGTTTGCGTTCATAAGAGAGACAGAGAGAAAGAGCGCTATTATTTTGATATCATGTTTCCCGTCATTTACCCCCGTTGCGTTTACTCCCGTCGCATCCCAAAACTAACTCCCAAAAACGCGAGATAGCACCCAAACCCACTTAGGTGAGGCCATAGTGGTAGCCGTAGGTACTGGGTTGACTACCGAAGGCTTAACAACCGTAGGCTGTATACGTGTGGTTTTTAGTCTTTAAGAGTTCGGCATAACATATACGCAGGAATTTCCTCACTTTAAAAAAAATGTAACTGTGAGCGAACCTTAAAAGATAAATAAATAAATAGGTATTTTGTTTTAGAACTTTTTAAGAGGAATAATTTTGTAATAAATTATTTTTATGTAACTGACTGCCTCCGTGGCGTATTCGGTAGTGATACCGCCTGCGGCGCTGGAGGTCCTGGGTTCGATTCCTGGGTCGGTCCAAATATTTGTGTGATCCACAAATGTTTGTTTCGGAGTTTGGGTGTTTTCTATGTATAATATGTATGTATTTAGAGATATATAAGTATGTATATCAGTCGTCTAGATCCCATAGCACAAGCTTATAGCTTAGTTTGGGCTAGATGATGTTGTGTGAGAATGTCCAACAATATTTATTTATTTATTTATTTTTAACTTTATCCCTTTACGCAGAGGCGCAACGGATACTCTTATAACGATTAAATGTGCAGGTGTAGCAATGAGAAATGTTTTCGAAACATTTCTCATTGCTACACCGCTCCTATTAATCTTAGCATTATGTTATGTAGCCTTATGCCATTCTCATTAAATGAACCTACTTACTATCGAACAGTTAAAGAGTTTTTGAAACCCTACCAATAGTTTCAGTAAGGCTTGCCTTGGTATGATGTGATCATGGTCCCTTTGCAGCGTGTGTCCAGTACCAGCTACACTTCCAACGTTTGATCTGTTGGTGGATAGGGGTCTCACTGCAGCGTTCCAATAGGCTTACGTTCGTGATTTTCTCGAGCCCGTAGGTATATACCGAGGATCCGTAGGACGAAGACTTGTAGCTGGTAGCGAAATGTGACCTTCTATGTCTCGCATCCGTATAGCAGTTAGCAGTACAGTTTTAACGTTTACTTTGTTTCGAGTTTCACTCTTCGAGTCCATTTTCGCGACTGCCTACGGGGCGCGGCTGTGTGAAGGTTGTTCTAGCCTTGGCGAGTCTTGAAATGATGTAGGGTACCCACTCTTCTATCCCATCAGTTTCTGACACGACACTCCCGGTACGTGAATTAGTGCCTCCACTACATCTCTTGCGTCTGTCGATTTTAATTTCAGTCCAGCCATTCGCTGCCTCATCCTGCACGTTGTCCTGCAGACATGCATGACGGCGTGTGTGTGCCTCAGCAAACACAGGTCATCGGCGTCATTTAAATCCTCCAGGATTTCAGGATAGTCCCCATTCTATGCCATGCCGCTTGTTCAGCATTATACCATCTATTTTCTATGGATGGTTGTTAACTATCCTGTTATCTTCATAACGATCCTCTAAGGTAGATACAGTATGTATTTTCAAAAGAGTTTGTGAACTCTATGTTTAATTTCTTTTTCAGAATATTGATGACATTTGATTGACGTCTGCTACATTGATACATGTAATAAAATTCTAAGACGCCGGTGTTTGTATGTAAATTGTTTATACTGAGGAAAATTCTATACTGAGGAATAGCTTTAATCATTAAGGCGAGGGTTAACAAAGTTTGCGAAAAAGAGGTGCAAATAAAGACGTCCTTCTCGGTATTAGTATACGAAAAATGCCAGCCAAAAGTAGATTTGAAATCTACAAGATGTGCTCCAGAAAATGGTTTCATCAGAAATTGTGTATTTATTATAAATAACTAGTAAAACATCATTGAAATAGCCCACAATGTTTTAGAAGAAGCCGTTTTATGACGTCTATTCATTAATAAATGATAATAAAATTTATATCAAAGACTAAAGAAAACATAGACCTCTAACATGGTTTTCTTCAATTTTGAATTAGTATAAGTTTTAACTAATTATAACTGATAATGTATTCAAAGAATACATCACATTGCTTGCTTCCCCGCGCTCGCCCGTAAATCTAGTGCGGGGGAGTCGTGTTGCTAGACGGACGTGTGTCGCTCTGGTCTGCAAAATATTCTCGTAAAATGTTATATTTTCATTCATGTACAGAGTAATGCGTGTAACAGAGCCAGAGCCTGAGTTACACAATACATACTTTATTACATGAGAATATAATGCATTTCAACTTATTTTTCGTATTGTTTTATTAAATTACTTCGAAAGGTAGTAATGCTTATGTTGTAAGCGGTACTTAATCATTTCAATATAAATAAATGAAGAAATATTTGTGGACATTCGCACACAACTTAAACTATTATAACTTTTTGCTAAGGGATATAGACAACTGATGAAAATACTTATATTACAGTTATTATTTTTACACACTGCTTTTTTGAGACACTGCTCTCAACCTAAGCTGAAAGAATTGACTCTTTCAACTTATTACGTCTTAGGGCGACGTCGGCACCATAGGCACCTGGTGCCTCCAGGTAATAAAGTGAATAAAGTGAGTGCCCGCTGAGTTTCTTGCTAGTCTATTTCTATACATAATAATTAAACTGTTAATGGTCAAGAGTCTGAACATGGAAGCTATTTAAAAAAAAGAACGCGTTTTCTAATCGATAACCTACTTAAGCCAAAACGAAATTTAAAATTTTCATGTCCGTCTGTATAACAAATACGTAGGTATCACGCCGAAACTACTGATTTGAATGAAAATTGATCCGAGGAAGTTCAAGAGTTAGAGACATCTCAACTTCTCAAAACCTAGAATTCAAGAGTTCCTTTGAATGTGAGGGTAAATCTAAACCTGCGTGTTGGCTTTATCATATAAGAGCTTAATGATTAAGGCCAGTGTAACATTTTGGAATAGATTCTAAAACAATTCAGTCCACGCCCTCGGTGCGGCCTGAATTGTCTATACTTAGGTATAATAAAACTGTTGAAGGTCGAGAGTCCGTACATGGAAGATATTTTGAAAATTTCAATTGAAGGATGTTCTCTAATCATACTGAAGCCGAAAATGAAATTAAAAATTTTCATGTCGGTCTGTCTATCTATATCCCGAATAAGTATCACGCCGAAACTTCTGAATCGATTTGAATGAAACATGGAAATATTAAAGCTTATAATCCGAGAAAGTTTCTTGAATACTTTTGAACACGATATTCTGCGAGCTTCCTTTGGGAAAGGGGATGAAAGACAATATCATTTTTTAGGTAATTTTACAATGCGTAGTCCGATTCCAATTTTTTTTCAGTGTTATAACGGTAGTACTTTAAGGATTGTTTGACACAAGTTTCAGTGCTGAAGTTTTGTAGTTCAGGTATTACAGATATCTCAACTTTCTCAATACCTATAATTCAAAGGTACCTTTGAATGTGACGGTAAATCTAAACGGGCGTGTTGGCTGAATCATAAAAGAGCTTAATGATTAAGGATATTGTAAAAATTTATGATGAATTGAATTAGAATAGACTGAATCTTTAAGCTCTTTTAAGATTAAGCAAACAGGGCAGTTTCACCTGCCGGTTGATGAGACTGGCGAAGAAATACCTCCCATTTCATACACCCTAAGCGTCGGAAACGAAGTTGTGACGTGACACCTTTGAAAATGAAAAAAATGAAAAATCTTTATTCATGTAAGTCACAATGTGACGCTTATGAACGTCGAAATAGTTGCTTCTACATTTACATTTACTGCCAGATTCACAACGCAATAGGTAAAGTTGGAGAAAAAAGAACCTGGCAATAAAACTCCGGCCACTTTTTTAATTTCCAGTAGGTTGTTACAAATCATTCAACAACTACCAGTTGTGTAGCTGTTGAATGATTTGTGTGATGACTTTTATACACGCTAGTTTTCATTAAAAAATATCCTTTTTTAAACAAAATTCGTCTATTAGTTACATATTTTTTCTTTCTGTGTGTTGAATGGAGTGCCTTAAGCCCATGCATTTTTATCATTTATATAGTCTGAAATTGTATAATATGCCTTACTGCATAATTTGGAATTTGTTTATTGACAATAATCTGGTTTATTTTGGAAGTTTATTATAAAACTTTATACATTGCCCGACAAAAGAACTGCTTACACTGCGCAGACGAGTAGCATGTAAGACAAGTTTATCTTTATGCCTGGTATTAACATTGTGTATATCACATTTTTTTAGAAATTTGTCCTTGTTTTTCTGCACATAAATTAAATTTTCATAAATATATTGTGATATAACAGTTAGAATATTAATTTCTTTGAACTTTTCTCTTAGAGAAACTCTAGGACCTAGCTGGTATATTGCTCTCACAGCTCTCTTTTGTAATATAAATATGTTATTGATGTCCGCTGAATCTCCCCAGAGAAGAATTCCGTATGACATAACACTATAGAAATAACTGAAATAGACTATTCTGGCCATTTCAACATCAGTGAGCCGTCTAATTGTTTTTACTGCATATGCAGCAGAACTTAATTTACCTGACAGTTTTTCTATATGCGGGCCCCAGTGCAACTTCGAGTCAATCGTAATGCCTAAAAACACGGTAGTCTCCACAGAGTTCAGCCCAGATCCCTTCAGTTGTACATTGGTAGCCACCTGTCTCACATTAGGTGTTGAAAACTTTATTACTTTCGTTTTTTTATCATTTAAAAGAAGATTATTAACGCTAAACCAATAAACATATTTTGAGAGTGCGCTGTTAACATCGTCATAATCTGTTAACTGTCTATTAATTTTAAATGTCAAAGAAGTATCATCCGCGAACAGAACAATCTCATTTTCATCCCTAACATAATAAGGTAAGTCATTAATGTATATTAAAAAGAGAAATGGGCCAAGGATTGAACCCTGTGGGACACCCATTACAACTGGGGTTCCTGGAGATCGTATACCGTTTACTTCAACCCTCTGAATTCTATTGCTCAAATAGGAAGTCATGAGGTCGAGAGCTGTATTCCTGACACCATAGTGGCGCAACTTTTTGACCAGAGTTTCGTGGTGAACACAATCGAAGGCCTTAGGCAAATCGCAAAACACACCCAATGCATCCTGCGAATTCTCCCAAGCCGTGTATATACTCTTAAGTAATGCGACCCCTGCATCCACTGTTGAGCAACCCCTTGTAAATCCGAACTGTTTCCTGTGTAGTAAATTATGTTATTAAAGTGACTGAGCAACTGTTTAAGCATAAGCTTTTCAAAAATTTTACTAAGCGTAGGTAATATGGAAACAGGCCGAAAGTTTGAGGGATCCTCACTGTTACCCGCCTTAAATAAAGGTATGACTTTACTATGTTTCATCAAGTCAGGAAACACACCAGTCTCAACACAGCTATTGAACACAGTTGCCAGATGCGGGGCTATTACAGTTATATTATGAGAAACAGTTTTGACAGATAGACCCCATAAATCTTTAGTGGTTTTCATATTAATTTCTTTAAAGGTTTTTAAAACATCTCTAGGAGTGACAGCTGAGAATTCAAAGTCTTTGCCGCATTCGTCAATGCCAAGTTTTAGAATTTGTTCGGCAGAAGCAGAGCAGGACGAGAGACTTCTGGTATATATGCTTGTCTGCAACCTTATATATCCCCGAAGAGGTATATTATTATGTCCCCACATTTCACCTTTTTAGCATTTGTCCCACGTAATAGGTGGTGAGCCGTATTGAGATATACAGGCGCAGGTTGTGACTGCTTGCTGTTGAAATTGTTCAAGCCGCCAAAAAGGCCTTCAACTCAGCTTAACGACTGCCATTTTACTGGCAACCAGGACCAACGGCTTAACGTGCCTTCCGAAGCACGGAAACGCTCAAATAACGGTTACAAAGTGGTCACATGGATGGTCACCCATCCAAGGACTGGCCATAGTGAAAGTTACTTACTACAGTGATCGGTTACAGAACACCGAGTCCGCAATGCCACGAGCGCTTCTTATTTATACATATCTAGCTGACCTTCGCAACGGCGTTTATGACGCTTACGTACGTACATATTTTTGTTTGTTTGTAATAATAAAATTAAATAAAATTTTGTATCTCAAAACGAATAAAAATTTCATGCGGGTGGAAGACCCCTTTTGTCTGGATTTTTAATAATTTAAGTACAAAACAATGTATATTATGTACATTCGTCAATTTTGTGAATCCGTCACATTTAATTTAGGTACGTAATAATTTATCACATTTTTTGTAGTTTTTTTTTTATTTTATGTTTTATACCACTAAGGTAGCAGACAAGCATACGGCCCACCAGAAGGACCGGTGGTTACCGCAGCCTATGAACGTTTGCAACACGAGAGGCGCCACAATCGCGTTGCCGACCCTGTAAAAACCTTCTAAGATCCCTCTTGAAGAACCCCATACTGTAGGCGTTTGGGAAAACCGAGGCAGGGAGATCATTACTAGTAGATCATTATCATTATTAGTAGTGTATTTTGTAAGCAAAATTGAAATAGAAACGTTTGTTTTTTAATTTACTTTTAGCCTCTTTCTATAAGGTAGAGTGCAGGGGGGCTTATGGCGAGACTTTGTCTGTAGTTTGTGACTCTGTTGCATTAAACTACGTCGCCAGGTCATCTACTTTTTTTTTCTTTTGCTTTTATGACGGCAGCGTGACGTAAGCAACTCACGCACGCCACCCCTTAGAAGCGGGAACACACCCGAAACCCCGAAAAGACACGGGATAGCACCCGAACCACCCCCTGGGCGAGGCCGCAGCGGCGGCCGTAGGTCTGTTGAGATTTCTTGGACATCCTTCCAAGGGCTTCCCCGGGGCTCCCAACCACAGGCTGTTGGGCGTAACGTGAGGTTTTTTATTAAAATGTATGTTTAAATAAAAAAATAATAATTTGAATAATACTAAATTCACACAAGTTTCAGTGCTGAGGGTTTTGTAGTTCAGGAATTAGAGATATCTCAACTTTCTGAAAACCTATAATTCAAGGGTTCCTTTGAATGTGACGGTAAATCTAAACGGGCGTGTTGGCTGAATCATAAAAGAGCTTAGTGATTAAGGATATTGTAAAATAATTTAGTCCACGCCGAAGGCGGGGAAAAGAAATAAAAAGTGGGTAGTCGCAAGTGAAACACGCAAAAATGACAATGTCAATCGGATTGAACTTTCACAATATATGTTTTAGAGAGGGGCAGTCTGGTGAGACTTTCTTGTTTATTTGGTGAAGCGAGGAACGCATTTCCGCTACTATTTTCTTCTTCTTCCGTGGTTCTTTTACTCTGAGGTCTCTGTAGTTGCTCTGTCTCTGTAGTTACTCTATGTTGGCGAGCCATATCGCCCATATGCTCAAGGTCGTTAGCCCTGGGTAAGGCCTTAAACTTTATTTTGATTAAGCAAACAGGGCAGATTCACACGCCACTTGATGAGTATGATTCATAAATACCTCTAATTTCATAGACCTTATGAGACGTAAACAAAGTTGCGAGGGTCAGCTAGTTAAAAGATAAAACAATATGTTTCTTCTTACCTACTTAAAAACTATTTTTACAAATTTTATGTCTTTGAAATGTGCATTTTATGGTATTGATGTGACTTATAAGACACGTTTAAAGTACATAGGTATGGGATAGATGGCGCTCGCGGCTACGTCAGCGTGAAATTTAACTTCCCACTTCCCACGGGAATGTACTCCGGGGATAAAAAGTAGCCTATGTGTTATTCCAGACTATAATGTATAATTTGTACCAAATTTCAGCCCGATCCGTTCAGCCGTTCGAGCGTGAAAGAGTAACAAACATCCACACTCACAAACTTTTGCATTTATTTATAATATTAGTAAGAAGTAAGATCTATACACTATACATATATTAGAACTGTTGAGGGTCGAGTCTGTACTTGGAATTTTAATTGTAGGGTGTTCTCTCATCAATACTGAAGCCGAAAATGTAATTTTAATTTTTCAAGTCTGTCTGTCTGCATCCCGAATCAGTATCACGCCGAAACTACTGAATCGATTTGAATAAAACTTGGTACAATCTGAGCTAATGATCCGAGGGAGGTTCTAGGATACTTTTGATCCCGATATTTAGTAGGTAAGGTTCCTTTAGGAGAGGGGATGAAAGTCAAAATGATTTTTAGTTGTAACTTCCCTATGCGAGGTACGATTTCAAAAACTTTTTTAGTGTCATAAAGGGTGTACTGTAAAGATTGTTTCAAACTTTTTTCATTTTGAGTATTTTGTAGCCCACGCACGCCTTTGGCACGGACTGAATTATTTTAGAATAGCCTTAATCATTAAGCTCTTTTTTAATTAAGCAAACAGGGCAGACTCACACGCTGTATGATAAGTCTGATTAAGAAATACCTCAACTTTAATAGACCTTATGCGACGTAAATGAAGATGCGAGGGTCAGCTTGTTAAAAGATAAAAGAGTACCTAGGTTTCTTCTTAACTACTTATAAACTATTTTTACAATTTTTATGGTAATAATAGACATTCTTTTAAATGTACATTTATGGTATTGTTGTGACGTTTATGACATGTTTTAAGTACATAGGTATGGTTCAGAGATGGCGCTCGCGGCTACGTCAGCGTGAAATTTTATTTCCCACTTCCCATGGGAACTTTAAAAAGTAGCCTATGTGTTATTCCAGACTATAATGTATTCCTGTACCAAATTTCAGTCAGATCCGGTCAGCCGTTCGAGCGTGAAAGAGTAACAAACATCCACACTCACAAACATTCACATTTATAATATTAGTAAGAAGTAAGATAATTGCAAATATAACTACGCTGATATAGACTACACTGTATCATAGTGTCAAAGAAATCCCGTTGATTGTTATCAATCGTTTCAGCGGGTATAAAGTGATCTTCTTGAGGATGCCATTCTACCAAAGGGTAGTTAAAATCCCCCATTATAATAAACATGTCCTCAGGACATGAGCTAACATTTTCAAATAATTTATTAGAATAATTATCTAATTGGGTATTTCGTGAATTACCTTGCCCTTCTTCGCAGAGGTAAATGGTACACAAATGAATCTTAGATGTATGTCTATTATTTCCTGACGTCATACTGACAGTAACCCAAAGGTCCTCCGCAGAAGAATGCCACTCTGGGCGTTCTATGGCCGCTATGTCACGACGCACTGCCAGTAGCACGCCACCCCCATAGATCTCATTCGTTGCACTATAATCCCGGTCTCTCCTCCAGACAATGTATCGATCATCAAAAATCTCCTGATCGCGTATCCCCTCTAATAGCCAGGCCATATTTGTACAATTGTGCTATAATCAAACGGTTTTGGAGTTGTTTGTTTTGTTTGTATAGCTCATCACTACGTTAATAGCACAAATTAGAGATAGTACAGATGAAAACCAACATAGGTACTAAATTCGCTGAGGCTACGCACACATAGACAACTCATTCACAGACACGAGGTCAGGCTGGTCAGGCGGTCTCAACCAATGATGTTATAGTAAAACGAATTTTCGATACTGATTTGTGCGCGAGAGTGTGTAGCAGAGGGTAGGTGTAAAAAAAAAGTACATAGCTACATACATGATTTTTCAATCTGTACTATCTCTAATTTGTGTTAATAGGCCACGGAGTAGGTAGGTACCTAATAGAAGTTAGGTATTCTGTGGCCATGGAATCTTACGCTATAGGCCCTGAGGTCAATAATGAAATGGGGTGGGCCTAGTATCAGTAGTCCGATTGAATAGTCCGATGATCGAACTACTGAGACTTTTCCGGCTCAGTAGTCCGATGATGCAGATGATTATAGATCATCGGACTACTGAGTCTTTTAGTCCGATTCGACATTCCGGAATACGAAATGGATGCAGTAGTATTACATTTGTTTTGCATATTTATTTTTTCCAACATGCTAAATGTAAAGCAATTTTATACAATAATAGGTACTTTTTCTACTTTACTTTTTTTTTCTTTTTTTTCTTTTTTTTCTTTTTTTTTTCTTGCTTTATATTTAGCATGTTGGAAAAAATAAATATGCAAAACAAATGTTAATACTACTGCATCCATTTCTTATTTCGGAATTTCGAATCGGACTAAAAGACTCAGTAGTCCGATGATTTATAATAATCTGCATCATCGGACTACTGAGCCGGAAAAGTCTCAGTAGTTCGATCATCGGACTATTCAATCGGACTACTGATACTAGGGGATTTTTACGACACTGTCATACAACGTCACTAGGTAACCCCAAATTAAGCTAATAAGCTTGTGCTATAGAATCTAGACACTGATAAACAAACTTATATACCTATTTTAAACATATAGTAGGTATATTTTATTCATATGTATAAGTTTAAAATATATAAATAAGATCTACAGAAGACTGAGTTAATGGGACTCTTGCAGCCCCGCTAACACTTACGCATAGGTAATCTTTAGTGTAAATAATAATACTTACTACCTATGTTTGTTTGCCTCCTAAATAAAATTCTCTTTTCCTTTTTGAATTCCGTGCGTGGTTTATTATACGTTACACGGTAGTATACCCTAATGGTTTTACCGATCCGGGAACTAGATACGGCATATCGTTCAGGTCAGGTGCAACGGCGCTTTCGGTTCGTAGGTCAAACCGAGATCACAGGGGCATTCAAAGTGATGTTGAGTTTAAACACCAACAGTTTAAGCACAGCAGCCAGCTGGCTCTATACTGTATTTATTTGGCATTGAGACAAAACATAAACGAAGAAAACAGTAGTTGTCGAACTTTTTTAGCCCAGCAGTGGGGCGAAAAATGTATCTACTGTGTTTAATAGATAAAAATGTGAAAGTAAAATAAGACTAAGTAGGTATCTTTGACATGCCGTCTATATTTAGTTTAGTGTGTAAAGTAATAAAAATGTAAAAGAGTAGGTAATAAAATGTTGTTTACATTAAGATTTTTTTTTTTTTTTTTATACCACTAATGTGGCAGACAAGCATACGGCCCACCAGAAGGACCGGTGGTCACCGCAGCCTATGAACGTTTGCAACACCAGAGGTGCCACACTCGCGCTGCCGACCCTGTAAAAACCTTCTAAGACCCCTTTTGAAGAACCCCATACTGTAGGCGTTTGGGAAAACCGAGGCAGGGAGGTCATTCCACAACCTTAGCGTGCGCGGAAGAAAACACCTATCGGATCTAACCGTGCTGGAACGCACCGGACGCAGAGTGTGAGGATGAACTCCCTGTCTGTGGCGAGCGGTGCGATGATAGAACGTAGCCGTGGGCATCATTTCAAACAATTCCTCAGAGCACATACCATTGTACAGGCGGTAGAACACGCATAAGGAGGCAAAGTCTCTCCTGTCGCGAAGAGGTTCCACACCAGCTGTAAGTACAGGATCGTTGACAATTCTTACATCTCGTCTTTGCACCGAGCCAAATGGACGAAGCTGATATTCAGGTGCTCCCGCCCAGAGGTGACAGCAGTACTCCATATGCGGCCGCACTTGCGACTTATAGAGAAGCAGTGTTTGCGCCGCAGTGAAGTACCGCCGCGCCCTGTTGAGCACACCTAGCTTCTTGGACGCCAGCTTAGCCTTGTCCTCCAAATGACTACGGAACTGAACGTCACTGGAGATGTCAACGCCAAGGATCCCTATACTTTTGGAGATGGAAAGAGATGTGCCCTGAAATTGCGGCGCTACAGTAATTGGGGTTTGCTTAGCGGTGAAAAAACACGCTTGTGTCTTGGAAGGGTTGAACTGGACAAGATTTTGTCCACCCCAATCGGACACTCTAGTAAGAGTAGCCTCGATTTCAGACACAAGCTGTTCACGATTTTCCTCTACTGTGTCCCGAGAGATACCGGGGCGGCCCGTGTAACAAGTGTCCCCCGTACTGTCGTCCGCATAACAATGAATGCCATCAATAGACAACAACATGTCTCACGACCAAGTAAATACCACAAATTAGGGATAGTACAGATGGAAAATTCATGTATGTACTTTTTTTTCACACCTACCCTCTGATACACACACTCGCGCACAAATCAGTATCGAAAATTCGGTTGAGACCACGTTGAGACCGCCTGACCTCGTGTCTGTGAATGAGTTGTCTATGTGTGCGTAGCATCAGCGAATTGAGTATGTATGTTTCCATCTGTACTATCTCTAATTCGTGTAAATACGGTAGTTAATTCTGTTGCCCTCGACATTGTGAAAATAAAATGCAAATTTTCAGTAGATTTCACTTTAATGTAACACATTTAATATCTACAATAAAATACTGGCATTGATAAATTTTATTTAAAAGTTTAATATTCATCAAATTTTGTCCAGTGAATAAGCAAAATTTTAATACAAGTTTCAAGACATTTAATGATATTATAATTACTACTGACTAAATCTTAAAATATTTGTACAATCTTCATTTTGACACGTTTTATTTAAGAGATACATATCTTAGACATACATATAGGTAGGTACTTATAGATCTAAGGCATATCAAAAAGATTCACATAATTACCTACCTAGTACCTACAAAATATTGAAACATTGTTGTGGCATTTTTAAGCTAGGTACATAGGTTTTCAATTCAAACCTTTTGGTAGGCGAATGAATTAGGTTTTTGTACTCTATATCAACAGTTACAAAACATACCTACTTATAAATTTCAAAACACTGGTTATTTCTACATCCTGATTCGTTTAGAAGAAAGGCATCTCTAACTTTTAACGTGGTTTATTATTTTTTTATATTAATAACCAAAAAAAATTATGACGACATGGAGGATGGAGGAGGTTTAACCTAGCCGTCAATAATTGCTAGAAGAGTTTGTGTGAAAAAAAAACCCTGGCGGTAATCCAGCAAAAAGTTATAAGCCTAGAGCACATTCTAAAACTCCTTAAAAATTGAGCAGGATATTTTTTTTAGGGGTAAAACCAGCCTGATTTAACCAGCCCAGAATATTCCAGGATCATCTGCAATGTTGTGTTTAAATTTTTCAAGCCGCCTTAAAAGGCCTTCAACTTGGCTTAACGACTGTCATTTTACTGGCAACCGGGACCAACGGTTTAACGTGCCTTTCGAAGCACGGAAACGCTCAAATAAATTTCACAAAGTGGTCACATGGATGGTCACCCATCCAATGACTGGCCATAGTGAAAGTTGCTTACTGCAGTGATTGTTTACAGAACACTGAGTCCGCGGGGCCACGAGCGCTTCTTCTGAATCTGTTCTAGAGAAATATATTGTAAATCCAGAACAGACATTACCAAATAAATACAGTCAAATACGGGGCCTTGCTTATTAAAAAATCGAATAAGTAGAAAATTAATATGTTACTTAAATAAAAATTCTAAAGAAAAGACTATTAAAAGAACGCGAGAAAATATGGAAGAGTACGTTTTTCTTTGCGAAATTGTATAGAATTAAATTTAATTAAGTACCTAATTCGGCCCCATTATAAAATTTAGCCTAGCTCAAGTTGTGTCGGAGTCGTCTATGATTCAAATGACAATTTCAACATTTTTAATGGCAAAAAACTGAATATGGGTACCTAATAAAAATTTGAGCCTGCCCATCCTACCAGTGTCATGGATACCTATATCATGAAAATATATTTAAACTCAAACCGAAAAAGAGTTAGGATTCCTGAGACGGATAACAGCTTGTGGCATATTATTACCAGCGCTTCCGTGCTACAAAGGCTTTATCGGCAACTTCAAAATTTTAGTAATAGGTAGCCATTACCTGCCTCTGAACCTCGCGACATTGCAATAGGTTCACAATATGAGACCAAATTTAGCTGGATTATTCATTTAATTCCAAGATATAGTATTAGAATAATATTGAGTTAAGTTAGTATAAAAATACATTTACTAATTTACATTCTAAATAATTTCAAATAGTAAATCATTATTTATTATGTGACAAAAACCTAAATACTTACGAATTCTAAACTTTGGTGGGATATTTTATGTGTAATGTAAGTTCGGCTATGTAGATGTTAGCATTCGCGAAATCGCAATAATAATCATTTCCTTTCGAATATAATGCTTCAAATCTTTTGAATTTACTTTAAGATGCCATAGACTTGAGAAGAGAATATCTCACACTCACAATAACTACATTTCTACCTAAGTGGCAAGTACATACATGGCCAAAGTTTAATATAAAATAAATACACGAAACATTTTGTTATGGAAATACACGTTTTGGTGGGTTTTAGATGTCCGATTTTGCATTTAGACTGTTTGGTACTAATAACACGAACTAAAACCTATTAGCTATAATCTACATACACATTTTCATTGCGATTACACTTATTAAAAATAAAGTGGCAAGCCTGTGCCCTTTTTACTTAAATAATATCTAATTAGTTTAGTTACTACAAAATAATAATATGTTCTTTTGTAGTACCTAATACAATACACCAAACATCTAAAGTCAAAATACATTCACAACGAAAGAGTAAAAGAAAATATACATCAAAAATAAATATAAACCAAGAATTATTATCAATAGAACAATTTACATTAACATAATACAAAACAACGGTAATACTATGTGAACAATTTATCAGTAACGTATAACACTTAAAATAAAAAAATATTTACAGAACTTAAAACTTCTAACCAAAATAACTTAGAATATGACTGTAATATTTGGCTTTGAAATAAATAAGCTAATATATACTGAAAGCTATGGAAACAAATTAGGTATATTAGCAATAGAATATTACTCATACATAACACTGCAGCATTTGCAAAACTCTAGTCTAGAACAGTTCATCATGCCCTTTTCATTTGTCTAAAATTTATTTTAAAACTATTTTATATTAGTGAGTGTGAGGTATATTATAAGTGGAAAATATATTACATTCAAACGCTAAATGCGGTTTATCGATTTTCCCATAGCTTCCATTATATGTCATCGGGTAACATAGAATTGTCTAATACACGGAGAGAGCTCTTTATCTTTTCGAAATTCCTTCACTACTAAACCAATGTCTAAGACCAAGTAGACTGTAAAGATCTAGGTTGCCAATATTGTGAGATCGAATCGGATTGACATGATGTTGAATCGCTCTTTGCACAAGATGTGCAGGATATGTTGGAACAAAGCCAGCATGTGGGTAGCTATGAAGCCGAAAATTGTGAGGGAAAGAATGATGATGTCGTCTAGGATTTTCATGTGTATTATAAACACCTCCTATTCGATTACGACCTGGCCAGTAGTCCTGCAAATGACGGAACGGATAGTCTGGTGGCGGCGTCAGTGAATGCTGACTGGACCCAGGGTACCTGTAGTAGACTTCTGGTTGATATACCTGTTGTGCATGTATTTTGTTATTTTTGATATATTCTAGCGGAACTTGTGCTGAATGATGTAAGCTATTTTGTTGTTCCTTAGGTTTATTACGACGATACTGTGCTTTGGTGCGGGTGCCTAAAATGCTGTCCTCTTTTAATCCATGTTTATTTTGTTCTTTGGCAAAGTTATCATCAGTTGTTACGTCAGCATATCTACTTATCAATTTAATCGCTTCTCCAATGTCACTGTAGTCATTTTCTGGATTTAACTTGCTCTGTTCGGCATCTTTCTTTAATAATGGCGTCGTTGAGTAATTAGAAGTTTGATTAGTGTTGTTGACACTTGGAATAATAGTGGCGGTGATTGTAGAGGAATTTATAGTAGTGTTTATAGTGTTATTGCTCTCATTTAATGAATTTGCGCTTTGTATGTCTTCTGTTGGCTTACTAGTTGTTTCGATATCTTCATATGTTTCACGGTTTGCAGTATTATATAAAATAGGGTCAATATTGACGTGTCCGTAAACTATTTCTTTTTGTCCTTCTTCAGTGGAATTATTAATCGATTCTATTTCAGTAGAATTCAATACAGGGCTGTCACGTTTAGGTTTATCTGGATAGTTGTGTGTATTTGTCAAAACATTTTGATTTAAAACGCCTGTTCCGTTTGAAAGGGTTAAAAGTTCTAATTCAGCTTTACTATCATCTCCATTAGGAAGGTTTCCTTCTTTCTTGTCGATGTTGATATAATTTGGTTGTAGTTCTTGAGCCTGAAATATATAAACACTTTCTATAAATTCATACTTCATAAATATTTTATGAGCTATTTGTTAAACGTTCTATTACTCAAATCGACGTATAAAATCATGTTGGGAGTTATTGTTAACTATAAAGGTTTAAAAACGAAGAGTTGGTACTGCAACCGACTTTGGAAGATAGCAATGGCTCATAAACTGCGCAAGTGCGGAACGCACTTTCGATACAGTGTTGTTTGAATGCAATTGTGTAGTTGAAGTTTTAAGGCAGTGTCCGTAAGCCGTAGACCATTTCATAGTTTAGTATATTTACCTGTGCGTAGGGCTCTTGCCCTTGGAGCGGAGCAGCTTGAGGATCCGACCCAATGGGAATAGAAAGCTGCAACGGTCCTGGTTCATCTTCACCGTAGTCATATATTACGTCTGTATTTATGTTGCCGTCATTTGGTGCAGTAGTAAATAAGGCATTTAATGTCTCCAACAATATGCGCTCATGTTCGTCTTTGTTAACTGTTACTACCTGAAAATAAATACGTAAATATCTTTAGAAGGCTACTTGACATTACATTATTTGTTACATATGTAGCTAATGGGACTGTTATGTGCATGAAGTCAGAATGTGCGCGCGATTTTGTTATAGCTTAGAGTCTAGTTTCTCCAAAAACATGATTCGTAAAATGTGCGAGTTTCCACTTGACAAATGAAATGGACGTTCGACCTAGAGAATGTAGGTGGTGGAGAACCATATACCTATTATCATGACGAAACTTTAGAGAGATCTATCAAGCAGAAAGGACTGAAATATACTGATTTGATTGATTGAGTGTTGTATTACGCTGTCGAAACTGAGTATGTTTACTATAAACTAAACAGAGATTTTTTGTACCCGAATGTATAGGTAGATACGTTTTCAATATTTCAACAGAAGAACACCTGCCTGCTTAATACGTGCGAGTAAATTATGACCTATTACCCACTACAATGTTTTCACTGCAATAATAATAATATCTTTCTTAGAAAGTACATCTGTTTCATACAGGAGAGACATTGTCTCCTTATGCGTGTTCTACCGCCTGTACAATACCTAGTATGTGCTCTGAGGAATTGTTTGATATGATGCCCACGGCTACGTTCTATCATCGCACCGCTCGCCACAGACAGGGAGTTCATCCTCACACTCTACGTCCGGAGCGTTCCAGCACGGTTAGATCCGACAGGGGTTTTCTTCCGCGCACGCTTAGGTTGTGGAATGATCTCCCTGCCTGGGTTTTCTCAAACGCCAGCAGTCTGGGGTTCTTCAAAAAGGGTCTTAGAAGATTTTTACAGAATCGGCAGTGCGAGTGTGGCGCCTCTGGTGTTGCAAACGTTCATAGGCTGCGGTGACCACCGGTGCTTCTGATGGGCCGTATGCTGGTCTGCCACCTTAGTGGTATAACAAAAAACATTATCTGTAGAGGTTTATGTTATAGATTTAAAAGGCAGTATAGCACTACTAATACTAACCTGAATGCAAGCATTACGATCCAGCCTTTGTCCCTTAGGGCATACTAAGGGTGTTATGAAAAGAGACTTGGTAGTGATTCTTCGTGGTGGCGCATTTTGATTGCTGTTATCGGAGCTCTCAAGCCAGGTCTTCCAGACTAGTTCGGCGGCTTGGCGATCGAGGGTCTTAGGCGGCGCGCGGGTGGTCGCTACCGGCACCGGCTCCTGCGTTGCAACTTCTCCTTCTGCCTTCACTAGTGTGCATGACACCAGCAGTAACGTTGTCCACACGTACCACATGGCAAACAACTGTGAACAAAGAAAATGGATTGGTTAATTAATTAAAAAAAGTCAGTAGGCGACTGAAAGCCTCTTTCAAGAGAGCTTGGACCGCGAAATTGATGATCTACATGCAAGATACTATCTGGGAGTCGTGGATTCTAGTCGGTTGGCAAAGGACGGAAACTGGCAGTCACGTTAACTATACTTAAAAAACCCAATGGTACTTTCACCCAGAGTGGACAAAGTTGACATTTTCAACACCCTTTACAAAGTCACGAAGTTGCTTAAAAACTTTCAAAAAGTCTGCATCAGTAATGTTCCACCACAGAATCGAACCTCAACACTTAATTTATGTTCTAAAACTACCGAACAACCTTACGATTACCTATTACGACCTAATTGTTACTTCAACTAGATCAAGGCTTGATCATTCATCTATTAGTTTAATAGCGCTAGCACGCACCGACTGTTCATTGGACATTTCTTTCTTTAACGACTCCGTTGTTTAAACTTCTATGGGACAGGTTCTTTTATAAGAGTAGGTAAGACTTGTAAGAGTACATTTGCGAAATGGTTGGCACAGTTATGGTAAGTCCTTAAACGACATCTATATTTGAGAATCTCCTACCAGAAAGAATGATAACGATTCGTTTATTGCGTGGTAGTTTACATCTGAAGTACATTTAAAGTAAATAATAGGCAGGTAGTAAAATATGTAATGTAGGATCACATCGAATGATAGATGTTTAGACTAGAAAAAGAAACCATTACAAAACGTGAGTAGGCTAGATAATAATAAATCTGTCGTAAACAAAAATGAAATAATGATGATGGTTATAATACTGAAACGAAATGAATAGATCCATAATTTTTTGATGAAACTGGTGTGATTGTGGATCCAATAAGAACTTGCAACCGACCTTGATGCCCTTTATCAAAGATGTGTATTAAGTGAAAGTATGTTAGCGGAAACTAGAAATGCTGGTCACTTACGCGACGCGTTCACTTTTTATTGGGGTTTATACGTTAAAATATAGTAGACAGATATGAAATAGCGCATAAGCGAGAACTGAATTTGGAACAGACCTAGATAGACTCAATTGAGAGAGAACACATTGCGCTGCAATTCTGGGTCTGTGTCGATTAAGTCGACATTCGTTGCTCATATCCTCAGACACATGGCACCGGTTCCCAGTAACTCTTCTGTTCATAAGAAAATGCAGACCTACACGTGCACTCTCTAAACGTGCGACTCGTAAACACGTCGTGCGACCGAGGATATGCCAATGTCTGTAGGTGTGGTAGAGGGGGTGTTTTTTTTAGAGGTATAGAACTTTAAGTTGGCATAACTGTTTTAACTGGCGGTATTATTATCAGCTGTAAAGTGATTTATGTTTAGTTTGGTTGGGCATTTCAACATGAATAGACTGAAGCCTGAACAACGCTTCCAAATTGTGCAAATTTATTTTGAAAATATTGGTTCTGTCCGTAATGCGTATCGTGATTTTCATAAGCGAATTTTGTTTAGCGGTGCCGCTCACTTTTGGTTGAATGGATACGTCAATAAACAAAACTGCCATATTTGGGGTGAAGATGATCCTCAAGTGTATGTTGAGACACCGTTACATCCAGAAAAACTGACTGTGTGGTGTGCTTTATAGGCTGGTGAAATAATTGGTCCGTACTTCTTTAGAAACGATGCTGACCAGAACGTTACAGTCAATTGTGACTGCTATAGAGCGATGATTACTGACTTTTTTGTTCATCAATTGAACAACCATGATGTGCTGTAGTAGTGGTTTCAACAAGACGGCACAACATGTCACATAGCTCGTGCCACAATTGATTTATTGAAGGAAACGTTTGGTTACCGCATAGTTTCGCGTTTTGGACAAGTGGATTGGCCTCCAGGGTCGTGCGATTTTACGCCACTTGACTATTTTCTGTGGAGATATGTGAAGTCGCTCGTCTACGCCGATAAGCCCGAAACGATTGACCACTTGGAGGACAACATTCGGCGCGTTATTGTCGATATACGGCCAAAAATGTTGGGAAAGTCATCGAAAATTGGACCTCTAGATTAGACTACGTCCGAGCCAGCCGTGGCGGTTATTTGCCAGAAATCATATTTTAATTATAATGCCAGAAGATTTCCTTTCGAATAAAGTCATTTTCATATCAATAAAAACAATCACCTTCGTTTTATTCCATTTCAAAGTTCTATACCTCTAAAAAAAACACCCTTTATATAAAAGAGCGATATGCCACTGCTATCTGAGTATTCATTGTCCCTTACAAATATAAGTATGTAGCTGCATATTTCATGTGACAGAGTACATGAAATTCAGCTACTTTGATTTGTAAGGGGCAATGATCTCGCTGTTGACCATGGGTAGCAATATGACCTACAGCGTGAGACTTCCTGCTATTACTAGGTATGTCGCTGCTCCAGGAGGCGTAAGGTAGGTACTGTGTTCTTGAGCGTTGGCGTTCGAGGCTGCTGTAATTCCCAAACTACAACCATGACAACGATTTAACTAGGTCAAGCCTACCGCCTGTATATCACTGCACACTGCAGCGTCTCCTGGCACTACATGAAATGTACAGGTACAATATTGCCCAGGTTTTTTTTATCGGGATGTAAGTATTGAGATATTTAGTAAAAAAATACGTAAGTATGTACCTACGCTTTCACTTAAAAATACAAATGTATACGGTTAAAGAAACGTTCGTGCAATAATGCAAATTAGCGGTGACCACGTGTAACTCAAGCTGATTAGACGCTAGAAGTTATCTGCCAGTATGTAGGTAAGTAGTTCCTAGTTGAATTGTAATCGCAAACCATTATAGATACAAACATGACAAAGGTTATGTAATGGTATATGTTACACAACAATTACTGTGACCGAGTGATAGGTATAGGTACTTTGACTACAACATTGTAGGTACACAGTTCAGTTCCCTTGACCCCGGTTGTAAGTATGAAACGCGTTTATGGTGAATCTGCGCTACACTTGAGTAATGATTTAGAGCCTGTCCAGATGAAGCGTTTTACGCGCGAGTGAACTCGCGCGTTTTGATTTGTATTGCGTCCAGATGCGGCGTATCACGCGCGTTCTCGCGCGCATGTGTTGGAGACGGATTTCAGCAGATTATATTGATTTATAAACATGGACTCGGATACAGCGGTTGTGTTGTGGCTTGCATACCGTCGATGGAGACGTCGTAAAAAAACAGAAAGTCGACGATTTAACGTACATCCCATTCTACGTGATAGAATGACGCATAGTATGTTTATAACTTTATACCCAAAACTCAGAGAACATAGTGAAAAGTTTTTCAACTACTTTCGGATGTCAATAGCATCGTTTGATAATTTACTAGAAATTATCAAAGAAGATTTGTCTCCATGTCAAAATTATGTGGTACGGGATACTGTTTCTGCAGAAGAAAAACTCGTGATTACTTTGAGGTAATATTTTTTATTGCTTTAGTAATTATAAGCCCAATTAACAAAAATAAAGAATTTAAACAAATTAACAAAAATTAGGAATCATCATTCTTATATAATATAGGTAGGTACTTAAGATTTAATTTAATTATCGTATAGTTCCATTAATTCAGATTCATTGGAATCTTGTGTAGTTGCCGGTGAAGGGTGTTCGTAGCTAGACGTCGTTGGTGGTCGTGACGCAGTGCAATAATCTCGATTGTAAGTCGAAAAGGTTTCAGGTGGAAACGAAGATGTTGAAGGGTCTGTTGTGGTATATCCTGTTTCTCCAAAATAATCTCTCCGTCCACGTTGTGTCATTCCTGTTTGGTAATGATATTGTGTCGAAGGTTGGTAGTCGGAACGAGCTGCTGCAGGTCTAAGACACAGAGCTTGTTGAGCTTGAAGTACTTTCATTAATTCAATTTTTGTTTGTATTCTATTTTCCTCTGGTACTTTAAGTAGCTCTTTATGTAAGGACAAACAAAATAGTTTGTCATCATCTGACTCTATTTGGTTTGTTGCCTGTGGCTGATTCCCAGATGCTAAATTTGTTTTTATGATGGAGAGGAATTCTTCGTCAGCCGCATTTAGTTTTTTCTTCTTTTTTGCCTGACTAAGTGGAGGTCTCATCACATCTTCCCCATCGCCAGAAAACTCCTGTTCTTCAGTTGCAACACACGCGGTGTTGATGTTGCTCTCAGTTATTTTATTCCGTGTCGATCTTTCGAGAAACATCAAACGTTCAAAATAAATATATTTGGCTTTGCCGGAGGCTCCTGATCCAGACGGTGTGGTTTTCTTCTTCTTCATTTCTCTCACAAAGCCATCACGCAACCCTTTCCACTTCTTCTGCAATAAAGTACCTGTAAATAATAAAAAGATCGAATTAAAATAATAATAATCATTTTACTTTCTTTTCAGATATTTGGCCACAGGATGTTATTTTGCGGATCTGCATTATGCTTACAGATTAGGAAAGTCTACAGTTATCGAAATAGTACAGAAAACCTGTTACATCATGTGGAACAAACTGCTAAACATAGTAATGAGACAACCAACGAAAGCTAAATGGAAAGAAATTTCGAAACAATTTCAAAAATACACAAATTTTCCAAACTGCATCGGTGCTATAGACGGCAAGCATATCCGTATTATCAAACCTAACGATTCTGGGTCTCTTTATTATAACTATAAGAGTTATTTTTCAACTGTTTTGTTGGCCGTATGTGATGCAAATTATTGTTTTATTGCAGTGGACATAGGCGCATATGGAAAAAGTAATGACTCCACAATTTTTAAAGACTCTATTTTATATAAAAAACTTGTCGAGAAAACTTTAGATATTCCAGATCCAAAGCCAATATCGCAAACAGATGCAACCCCCTTACCTCATGTCATAGTAGGAGATGAGGCGTTTAGTCTGTCTGAAAATATAATGCGCCCTTACTGCGGTAGATCTCTAACAACCAAAAAAAAAATTTTCAACTATCGCTTATCCAGGGCCCGGCGTTACATTGAATGTTGCTTTGGCATCTTGGTAAATAAATGGAGAATATTTCATAGACCGTTGAATGTGGATATAGAATTTGCAGAAAACATAATTAAGGCTTGTTGTGTTCTCCATAACTACGTAAGGTTAAGGGATGGCTATAGGTATGATCACACTCTCTACGAAACATCTCTGAATAATTTGAACAATGAGGCAGTGAGGCCTAATGCGAGATCATTGAGTATAAGAGATAGATTTGCTGATTATTTTGTAAACGAAGACAAACTCCCTTGGCAAGATAAAATGATATAGTTTAACAATGTAAAATCTATGCAAATAATAATATTATTTAATAAAGTAATATTTACTTACCTAAAGTTTTTTTTTTCTCTTCGGAATCACCAACTTCACAAAAAATTTCCACTATTTCTTCCCAGTTCCTACGTTTAATGGTTCTATTAGAATAATCTGATGATTCCATGTCCCATAGAGCTACCCTTTTCTCAATTTCGTCGATAAAAAGTTCCGTGTCAAAGTTATCACGCTCCATTTTGATCTAAATACGTCCACTCGCCACGGACACGCGCGTAGTACTGGACGCAGCACAGGCGCCCGAGTACCTCGACTCGCACGGCGCTCGCGCATGGGACGCGCGAGTCGAGAGTCCCGCTCATTGCACGCGTTTTACGCGCGAGTGAGGAAACGCGCGTAGGCATCTGGACGGGATGTATGTAGCACTAGTACCTCGGTTACGCGCGAGTGTCAACGCGCGAGTTCACTCGCGCGTAAAACGCTTCATCTGGACAGGCTCTTAGTGCGCAAAACAAGGGCAATGGCTGTTGACCCCGGCGCGATCTATCGGCGGCATCTGGCAATGATCTTGCATCAAGCGGCGCACGCGCACGCGGAAGCTTCTGGCGGGAATTGACCGTGTTTCAATGGGTGCTTGATTAAAGTATACTTTATACTACATTCTCTTGTGTCAAAAGGATTAGAAAGTAGGATTAAGTTTCTTCAAAGTTAGAATATCATAACTTATCAAAGAATATTAGGAGTAGAGGATTATACATTTATTTACTAGGGACTATTATGATGTTATTATAAAATATGATGGCTAAATGCATCTAACCTAATGAGTTCATTCGGTTTACATAAAACAGACACCATGTCGGGAATTCCGTTTGAATGTATTAATATATTTATTATCTGAGCACCAAATCCTCGAATGTTGAACCCCACCTTGACATGTATGCGGGAGCGAGACAAGACAGCTGCGGAACAGAGGTGCGCGCCGGCGCAGGGCTGCACACAAATAGCTTTCCACTCAGAACTTGAGTCAAGTGCTTCTCAGAATTATCTGAACGTGTATGGAATAAAAATATTAATAGCGACCCGCCGATATCCAAATATTTAGTAAGTAGTCGTAGTTTCATTTATTATTGGCTTGGGTACCTGGCACCTGATTTATGGCAGCTCCGTAGTAAACAAGAAAGCCTTAAGTTTCGCCGTGTCTGTCCGTTTGTTTGTATGTAGGTACGGGTTCTAGCCAGATTATTTAGGTATTAGAAAGCTATAAATTGGCCTGTATATACATTTTAGTCACTCAACAAAGAGCCACAATAAATATTTACGAAAAAACGGGGTAGATAGGTATGTGCTTATAATCAAAAGGTATTTTACCTACACGGAAATATGGAATACATTTTTTATTGTTTAGACGCAATATTACCTGGTTTTATTTTTGGTGCAACCGAGGGTAAATCACAAACAGAAAACTAAAAAAAGTAAATATAGGAAACTATTCACGCAGTTTTTTTTTCACGTGAGGGAAAATCCTTCGCGGATGCTATGCCGGACTCTTACCGACCAAAAAACCTAACGAAACGCCCAACAGCCTACGGTTGGGAGTTTCCGCTGTGGCGACCGCCACATAGCGAACATTAACAGAGGTCCTGCATCGCGATATGAAAGATCTCACAACGAAGAATAGATAAATCCTGAATCGCGATGTCAGAGTTCACATGGCGATGAATGATATAACCAACAGTCCAACATCAACCGTTGGGCTTCGGCCCGCCAGGCGCGATCACCTAGCCTGGTCGGAGGATCCTCCCTTTGTGTGTGGAGGAACATTCCCAACCTTTCCTCCACATTGGTGACCCCGACGTGATTGAAAGCAGCCTTCACGAAGCAGAGCAGCAGCATCATCATCATCATCATCATCATCATCGCCACCTTTACAGCACTCCAGTATGCCCGGTAAACAGTCTCAGCCAGCCAGCATCTACGGCCTCTACAGGGATACCACAAGCTAGCAGCGACCGCTCCAGCCTGGTTACCTCTTCGGCCACATCAGCGTCTAGGCACCGAACACTGCACTACGGTACTTGTAAGAAGAGCGCATCTCTCCCGTCAACGCAGCAGCCTACGCATCGAACCGCCCCGACTCACTGAGGGTACCGCAGCACCGCGCACCGCGCCATTGTACTTAGCCCCGACTCACTGGGACTAGCAGTATTTGATTCCGACTCACTGGAATCAGCGGCATACGATTTCGACTCACTGAAATCAGCGGCACAGTTCCGACTCACTGGAACTAGCGGAGTACAGTTCCAACTAAATGGAACTACACGAACTGGCACTGGCGCATCTGACAACAGACTACAAGACACCAGACTCATACTCGCAATCGACCTCCGGTCTCGGAGGGGAGTGATGTGGCGACCGCCACATAGCGAACATTAACAGAAGTCCTGCATCGCGATATGAAAGATCTCACAACGAAGAATAGATAAATCCTGAATCGCGATGTCAGAGTTCACATGGCGATGAATGATATAACCAACAGTCCAACATCAACCGTTGGGCTTCGGCCCGCCAGGCGCGATCACCTAGCCTGGTCGGAGGATCCTCCCTTTGTGTGTTGGAGGAACATTCCCAACCTTTCCTCCACACCGCTAAAGCCCTCGGAAGGATGTCCCAGGACTCGCAACAAATATAAATATTGAATAAATATTCACGGACATTTCACACTACGCTATCTGATCCCAAAGTAAGCTAGGAATAACCTGCTTGCGTTATGGGTATCAGACCACGGATATTAATACTTATATACTTTTAAATACATACATATTATACATAGAAACACCCAGACTCTTGAGACAAACATTTATGGGTCACACAAATATTTGTCTCCGGTGGGAATCGAACCCACGACCTCCAGCGCCGCAGGCGCACTACCGACTTCGCTACAGAGGCAGTCATAGAATATTCACACAGCTTGCTTTCTAGTGAATAGGAATAGTTTAATAAGCTACCAATGTTATACACGGTCCCCTGAATCTGGTCAGTTTGTTAAACATTTTGGCACTAACGGTAGTACTAAATAGGTAGTTCATGCAAAAACATTTGAATGGTTTTGCCTGAACAACAAAATACCAACATGGAAATATCTACTTTTTATCTTGAATACATATAATTTGGGTTACAGGACCAGTTCTATGCGTAAGTCACACATTTAGACGATATTCGATAATACTGTTAGTCCAAGCCTTCCTTGTTTATAAATTAGTATTTATTGTGCTAATTGTATTCCGAAGATAAGCAACCTATTCGTGACTATTCGAACATGTCTAAATATCATGTCAGTTGTGTATTGTTTGGTTATGGCGAATCGTGGACGAGACGACGTGAAAGTGCCTGTCGCTAACTGGTCAGACACGAAGTCGGATATTTGCATATTAGGTAACGAAATCAGCATATTTAACAGGATAATGACCTATTAACTTATGGTAATTTACTGGATATTGTTCTAATTGCTTTCCAATTTCTTCTCCAATATTTTTGGGTGGATATTTTTGTTATGTAGGTACCTACTACTGAAATGACAGAGAAATGCCCACCAGATCGAAAGTAGTCTTTGTACGTTTGCAATATAGACTTATACCACAGGGCGGAAACTCCAGCTTGGAATGGATGTGTGCGTGTGATCAATAAAATGTAAGCAAATTGTCCGTCAACGCGCACGTCAACTCTACTGACAGCTGTGGGGCGACAGGGAGTTGCCGATCTGTATGTATAGTCTTTTTCTGGACAGCTCAGCAATCATGTAAACATGTCATGTGTTGACAGAAGTTGTCTATGATCATAGTGTTGTAACTATACTGATTCTATGTATGTAAATAATCATTGAGTTATATCTAGTTCACCGTACATTCATTTACTTCGGTATATCAATCGCCAAATTCATCAAATCATGAAATTCGGTATATCAATATATATTATGTGCAATAATTTTTTTATATTAATTTAATTAAAGGATCTTTAAAAAAAGAAACTTTTAGAAAATTTAATAGTACATATAATCATTTATTTACAATAATATATTACTTTAGGACTGAATATTTTAACCATCCACCGTCAACCGTACCCAGTCTACCCTAAAGAATCATTTTTTTTCTTTTTATTCATATTTAAATGTTTATGGCGTTCGAAACATTAGATTATCTTTTTGGCAGCTCGCTGATGAACGTTAGCCTCTTTAAATTTACTCCTCCACACGGTACTAAGCCTAACCGGATCCTTCTGACGATTTCTGGGTCGCACAAATACTTATTTAGTCCCAATTTTTTAAAAGTACTTCTGCGAAGAGTAGGCCTCGCGAGCGCCCAGGAAAAAACAACTTGTGAGGAATTATATCCCTTATGATCCCATCATATATAACGGGGACCTTTTTCTCCCTTATTTTCCGCCCTATTAAAAAAACTTTTGACAAAAGTTGTATTTTTATCTTTTCGTAGATCAATGATTTTAAATCAAAGAACATGTGTGCCAAGTTTGGAGATAATTGGTTAACAAATGCGTCTTCTAGACCGAAACTGACATGTACACACACATACGGACGAAAGCAAAATCGTCTATACTGTGGAATCGAAGACCCAAACTCAAAGTGCCTTTTCACACGTACCGGTTGCCGGGTAGCCGGTGCCGGGTAACCGGCGCGGCGGCGGCGGTGAATGCAAGCGGTTGGCGGGCAAATCACTCCGGTACGTGTGAAAGCTATAGTACACGGCCATATACCCACCCTACCCGGCACCCGGCAACCGGTACTTGTGAAAAGGGGCAAAGACTCGCATCTCCATATATTCAATATACTCTGTGGACTAGCACTCTTCGCTCTCTGGGTCAATAAGTTATATTATATAAAGGAAGTACATTTTTTCGAACTGACGGATTGATAAAACAATGACCTCCTTTTAAAATCAATTGGCCAGTACAACAGTTTTACAACACTATGGCAAAGACAAACAAGTCTGAGAAAAAATAATTTAATGACAAGCAAAAATGACAGTCTTAAATTTTTACCATCCGAGTATTTTTCATGAAATTATTCTATAATCTAAAGGTTTATTAGTGTCGAAATGTCCGCATAAATCTAACTAGAGTTCCTTGAAACGACTATGATCAGGATAGGCTTGTGTCCACTAAGCATAAATCTGATTGATGTATGTTTGTAACGACTATGTCCAATATATAAATAACTAAAAGTAATATGAATTGGTACACAAGCTAAGGATTACTATTATTTTTAGAAAATAAGATTGGAAAAAATAAGCAATCAGTCACGTGACATCAAACAGCTCTATCAGATAGTGTGACGTCACAGTATGCTTTTTTACGTTTGAAGCACTCTGGCAGTCTCGAGTCTTGACATCTTGTATCACAAGTCGTGTCATTTTGTGTAATTGTTTAGATTCTCATACGTTTTCAAAAAATACAATAGATCTCATTTCATTCAGGCACTACACAGCACTTGTAATACGACGGATTGATTTTAAATTAATTTGGAAAGCAGACGAACGCTAACTTATCACTGTCAAACAGTGATGCCAATGGCATTTTTTTATTCAATTAATTTATACTGACTTTGGTTACTTAGACCATATGCCAAAGTGATGCCAACTCCTACGGAATGTTCCTCTAAAAACCAACTTCAAATTACCAGATTCCCCTAAATAACGATTAAAACCCCTAAACGTTTCTTTTTTGTACTAAAACTTTTAATCTCAAAACAAATCATTGAAAGGACTCATAAAAAAAATACACATTTTCTTTTTGTTTTGTTTGGCGAGATTCTTTGGCGGGAATTTTGTAAATTTGCAAAATTAGTGTATTTCGAGTGTTTTGTGTGTTTCAATGGTGGATTCTTAAACATAAACGTTTGACAACGTGCACTAGTGTTAGGAAGTGATAAAACGCAGTGAATCGCAACTTTGCAGTGACAAAAAATCCAAAGAAACTTTCAGAAATTTATCCACTGCTTTTCTGAAGGAAGACTGACATTGACTTAGGGATGATGTACTTGACTTTGACTGGACTTAGAGGACGAGGACCGTGACTTTTTAAAGCAAAATGAAGAGATAATAAATATACAAGACTTGGCTGTATGGCTCAAATTGCCTTTGCCTATCCGAAAATGGATGAATATAACTACTACTACTTTTGTTTGGCATCAAGTGACGTCACACAAGGCGCCATGAGCGTTTTCGATACAAATTGAAATTCATTTTTTAAATCACAAAATAAACTATGTAAATGATTGTTTTAAATCAAAATATTACATTTTTGTGATCATTTAGATATAAAGCTACAAAAACAATCGATTTTTGAAATTTAGGACACAAGCCTGATAGGCTTGTGTCCACTAAGCATAAATCTGATTGATGTATGTTTGTAACGACTATGTCCAATATATAAATAACTAAAAGTAATATGAATTGGTACACAAGCTAAGGATTACTATTATTTTTAGAAAATAAGATTGGAAAAAATAAGCAATCAGTCACGTGACATCAAACAGCTCTATCAGATAGTGTGACGTCACAGTATGCTTTTTTACGTTTGAAGCACTCTGGCAGTCTCGAGTCTTGACATCTTGTATCACAAGTCGTGTCATTTTGTGTAATTGTTTAGATTCTCATACGTTTTCAAAAAATACAATAGATCTCATTTCATTCAGGCACTACACAGCACTTGTAATACGACGGATTGATTTTAAATTAATTTGGAAAGCAGACGAACGCTAACTTATCACTGTCAAACAGTGATGCCAATGGCATTTTTTTATTCAATTAATTTATACTGACTTTGGTTACTTAGACCATATGCCAAAGTGATGCCAACTCCTACGGAATGTTCCTCTAAAAACCAACTTCAAATTACCAGATTCCCCTAAATAACGATTAAAACCCCTAAACGTTTCTTTTTTGTACTAAAACTTTTAATCTCAAAACAAATCATTGAAAGGACTCATAAAAAAAATACACATTTTCTTTTTGTTTTGTTTGGCGAGATTCTTTGGCGGGAATTTTGTAAATTTGCAAAATTAGTGTATTTCGAGTGTTTTGTGTGTTTCAATGGTGGATTCTTAAACATAAACGTTTGACAACGTGCACTAGTGTTAGGAAGTGATAAAACGCAGTGAATCGCAACTTTGCAGTGACAAAAAATCCAAAGAAACTTTCAGAAATTTATCCACTGCTTTTCTGAAGGAAGACTGACATTGACTTAGGGATGATGTACTTGACTTTGACTGGACTTAGAGGACGAGGACCGTGACTTTTTAAAGCAAAATGAAGAGATAATAAATATACAAGACTTGGCTGTATGGCTCAAATTGCCTTTGCCTATCCGAAAATGGATGAATATAACTACTACTACTTTTGTTTGGCATCAAGTGACGTCACACAAGGCGCCATGAGCGTTTTCGATACAAATTGAAATTCATTTTTTAAATCACAAAATAAACTATGTAAATGATTGTTTTAAATCAAAATATTACATTTTTGTGATCATTTAGATATAAAGCTACAAAAACAATCGATTTTTGAAATTTAGGACACAAGCCTAGGAGCGGAGCAGTAATAGTAAATGTTTCAAAAACGGGGGAAAAGTTATTCCTTTTGAGAGCTTCGTTGCGTGTGCTGCGTAAATATTTATATCTAGTTATGTAAAAAATATGTACTACAAAATTTACTTTCTTAAAAAAAGTTCTAAAAAAATTGCGCGATAGCATGTGTCTATCTTTGGGTTGGTGCGCAATAACCATTATAATGGCAATAATTTTTTTTCTACAATAATGCCACGGGATTCCTCTTTCATAAATGAAATTGTTCTTAAAAATAATGCGACGGGAATACACGCGACGAGAAACCTTTCTCTCTCTGTCTCTCTCTCTCTCTCTCTCTCTCTCTCACGTAGTATTAAATATTAACGACAAGACGCTACGGGAGTAAACGCAACGCGACGGGAACAGGTAATACTCTCTTTTATGTGGCGCAAACGAAGTTGCGCGGGTCAGCTAGTACTATTATATCTTTGCTTATACAAACACCTTGCAACACCATACCAGCTACATTACCACTGACCACAATTTGGTTGCTTCGCGTCTTTTTTAGGGTCCCGTACCCAAAGGGTAAAACCGACACCATATTTATGAGACTTCGCTGCCCGTCAGTCTGTCTGACTGTCTGTCCGTCCTAACTAAACTGTATAACTCGTACTACTACTGCTAACTACTACTTGTGTCATATTTACGAAATTATGACATGTCATCCGAGCTTTAATCCAAATAGCAGCCAAAGCTCTTTAATTTGAAGCTCAGTGTTTTATGTGTTTAGTAGATTCGACTGTTTAAATGTCTGGACCATGTACCTAGGTTGGATCCTGGGAAATCTCTCGAGGCTTTGCCCAGGGCTTCCCCTTAATCAATGGTGTTGGTGGTTTTAGACAGTAAGAGACCGGCATTTCCATATTTCGGGAGAAATTTTCATACCTATAAAATATAAAAACCGGCCGTGCAAGTCGGACTAGCGCACGATGGATTTTTGATTTCAGTATTTTGTTGTCATAGCGGCAACAGAAATACATTATCTGTGAAAATTTCAGCTGTCTAGCTATCATGGTTTCTGAGATACAGCCTTGTAGAGAATAGACATACGGACGGCGCAGTCTCCATGAATGGGGTTCCGCTTTTTACCATTTGGCTACGGGACTCTAAAATTGTATTTTGGATTACAAAATCTTAATCCTAATAATGTTATAAGCGTCCAAGTTTGTGAAGATGTTTTTTATTTAATCACACTCCAATTCCTGAACCAATTAGCTGCAATTAGGTTGAAATCTGACTTATACTGACACCAAACAAGTTCCTGTAGGAAATAAGAAAACTTCACGAGCCGCGTATGCTAAAATATGGAAATATTAATAATCTAAGCGCACGGGAGTGCGCAGGCCAAGTTCTAGCAACAGGCCATTATAGAACTACATAACTATGAAGGTAATTGCGGGCGAACCTCAAAACTAAAGTTAGGCATATGCCTATCTTTAGTTTAGTTAAAAAATGCAGAACTAACTATGAAGGTTATTGCGGGCGAACCTTAAAACTAAAGACAGGCACATGCCTATCTTTAGTTTAGTTAAAAAATGCTCGCGACAGCATATGACCACACGTATCCTATAACCAAGTTCGAGTTGGACTCGCCCATGAAGGGTTACGTAGCAGCAAGTAACAATAATGTTAGCTTTATTTGAAGATTTGTGAGTCACTATCCCAGTTCACCTAACAGCCTACGGTTGGGAGCCCCGGGTAAGCCCTCTAAAGGATAGGTAGAGACCTCATGGTTTTGCAATAATTTGCAATTTGTACTTAACTTTAATCATTTACGGAAAGTATCTACACAACGGAAGCTCTCAAAAGGAATAAATTTTCCACGTTTTCGTAACATTCTTTATTTTTACTCAGCTCCTATTCGTATTACCGTGATATTTTAGTCATGATGTGATATACAAATGAAAAATTGAACTGGATAAGACTGTTTGAAATCCAACCAGTACCTACTTAGTTCCTGAGATCCTAACGTTCAGACAAACAAACTCTTCAGTTTTAAATTATTAGTGTAGATCGTACATTTCCATACATACATTGAATTAATTTGCCTTTCTGATGCAAAGGATGACCATTATTACATTCATCGAAACAATGCTGTTAGCTAGGATCATGGACTCATTTGCGCCGGGAACGATGTTAAATACAGGTTAAATGAAATGACGCAAGTTGACGCAACTTATAAAGGAATTGATACTTATTGGCATTGTACTATATAGTAAAAAAAATCTTCTTGAAATTTGGTATAGAGATAGTTCGAGGCCCTGGAAAGGACATAGGCTACTTTTAACCGTCTGTGCGAAAAGAGGGTTATGATTTTACGCGATAACGACTTATACGCGGTCGAAGCCGCGGGTACCAGCTAGGAAAAATATATTTAAAAAAATGTCTCTTTTACAAATCTATTTATATTCACGATGATTTTTTAAACAGCACCTTCTGATCCCAAAGTAAGCTGGCGTTAAACTGCTTGTGTTATTAAGTACCTGCCGGACAAGACAACGTTTATTAAAACTATGTGCATCAGTCGTCTAAATCCTATAGCACAAACTTATATTAGCTTAATTTGGGCTAGATGATGTTCTGTGAGATTGTCCAGAAATATAACAGCGTGAAAACGTAAAAATAGACAAACAGACATAGTTGATAGGGATATCATACATACTCTATCCATTCTATTTCCAAAAAAGTACATAAAAACATCCAAATTATCGGGACATAATTTATAGATCACATAAATTTGGTCCCATGTGGTAAGAATCGAACCCAGAACCTCGTGATCAGCAGACACACTATACGACCAATATATCATCGAAGCAGATCAGATAGCACTTGGTTGAGCTTACTACTCATTTTTTAAAAGTTTTTTTACTGTCGAAAAGGTGTTGGAAAGGTTGTAATGTAGGTACCTATAGCTGAAGTTAAAAATATTTCAGACTTGCTGACGCCCGCAGCTTTGCCCGCGTAAAATCCCGCATCCCGTGGGAACTTATTCCCAGGATAAAAAGTAGCCTATGTGTTATTCCAGACTATAATGTATCCCTGTACCAAATTTCAGGTAGGATCTACCTTTCGTTCAGCCGTTCGAGCGTGAAAGAGTTACAAACATCCACACTCACAAACATTCGCATTTATAATAAATGTAAGATGTAAGATATAAGATGTAAGATGTAAGTTGTAAGATGTAAGATAATATATGTAAGATGTAGAAATAATATAAACAATTTAGTAATTTACTTAAAAGCACCTTCACGGAACGATAGCCAGTCTAATGAGTGGACAACAGTTACTTCAATATCGACTTGTAAAAGAAATTAACTAAGCTGGATTACCGAGACTGAGTCAGAAAATTGGTAAAACAGACTTCACTACATATTATAAAACAAAGTCGCTTTCTCTGTCCCTATATCCCTATGTATGCTTAAATCTTTAAAACTACGCAACGGATTTGGATGCAGTATTTTTTAATAGATAGAGTGATTGAAGAGGAAGATTTATATGTTTGTATATCCATTAAATAGTGAAGAAATACTGTATACCCGTGCGAAGCTGGAGCGAGCCGCTATTTTTTGCATCTAAACAATGTATTGCCAAAAAAAATGTAACTACATAGTAACTAGTTAATTCCCATGTAAGGCACAGTGCACAGGTAATAGTCATCGTGTTTTTGAGATTGTGAAATACAGAGCAATATTCTTGTCCAAATTGATTCAGGAGTGAGGGTTTTTTTTGTTTAACGTGAGGGAAAATCCTCATGGATATGCCGGACTCCTACCGCCTAAAAAACCTCACGTCACGCCCAACAGCCTGTGGTTGGGAGCCCCGGGGAAGCCCTCGGAAGGATGTCCCAGAACTCCCAACAGACCCACGGCCGCTCAGGAGTGAGAGTACTATTGAGTAACAAACATGAAGACTTTTTCATAAACGTTCACACTTAAAAATATTACTGTAATGTAATTTGAAATTTTACTATTAATCTTGATAATACCACAGGTAAAATAATATAATTATTGTGTAACACCAGATTTAAATCAAAATGAAAATTAAAGCACTCGAGTCACTTGACTGGGTATTCCACTAAGTACTTTAATTTTTATTTATAAACCACTGACCGGTTACGCCTTACGTGTACAAAGTAGCTTTAATTATCATTGGGTATTACAACAAGTTCCATCAAATGCCAACAATCAAGAGTAGGTATAACTAAATGATATAAAATTAGAATTGAATATAACATCAACATTTTAGCAAGACTTACAAAATAATGACAAATTAAAAATAATGTACCTATTGCGCTATTTTTTTTCACCAGATTCACGACAGTGGTCTTTCCAACTGGCGAATTTGTATCAATATTTGCAGAGCCATTACTTACCTACCTACTTTGTCGAAAATTTCTGGAGCGGTTCTGTTTGACCGGAGTTGGTGTATGATTACCGAAAAAATACTACTCTCCCTCCATACTCGCCTTTTTTTTTTTTTTTTTTTTGTTTAACGTGAGGGAAAATCCTCATAGGATGTTATGCCGGACTCTTACCGACTAAAAAACCTCACGCCACGCCTAACAGCCTATGGTTGAGAGCCCCGGGTAAGCCGTCAGGAAGGATGTCCCGTGACTCCCAACAGACCTACGGCCGCCAATGCGGCTTCGCCCAGGGGGTGGTTCGGGTGCAATCCCGCGTCTATGGGGGGTTTCGGGTGTGACCCCGCTTCTAAGGGGGGGCGTGCGTGAGTTGCTCACGTCACGCGGCCGTCATGGGCCTGCTTCTGTAAAGACGGTGAGCGGCCCTCTCACCGTCCTCAGACCCCCGGTCATGGAGGCCGATAGTCCTCGGCGAAGACACGTCGGCGGCGCCCAGGGCGCCGACTACGGAACTCGGGAGGGAGAGTTCTCTCCCGCACCCGGCCCGCCGCCTCCTTCGCGAGCATGACCTGCTCGCAGAAAGAGGCGGCGCAGTCCCACTTACTCCCGCTGGAGAGCATGGCTCGTACCATGGCCTCGAGCGAGAGAGTGTCCACGCCCAGACCCACTACGAGGACCTGGCGTTGTTGTGCCCACGCCGTGCACTCCACCAGCGTGTGGAGCGCCGTGTCGTCGCTGCGGTCCTCGCAGTGCTGACACTCGGCCGTGGTTTCCCGGTGTTTTCGCCACAGATACCTACCAAAGCTACCGTGCCCGGCAAGCATCTGTGTTAACCGGTAGGAGAGAGCACCGTGTCTTCTCTCCAGCCACTCGTCCATGACCGGTCTGACGGCCGCGATCGTGGCGAATCCCCCCTTTGGTTGCTCAAGTCGCACCTTCCATGTCTCCACGGTTTCCTGGTGGAGCAGGGTCCGCTGGGCCTCGATTTCTCGAGACGCAGGCCTTTGGCCCCGCTCCAGCGCCTCCTTGCGCCATCTGAACAGTGACGCAAGGGCTCTCGCTTCCAGGTCCCATGGAGGGGTCCCGGCTAGGAGACATGCCGCCTCACCGGAGATCGTGCGGTATCCTCTTATCACCCTGACGGCCATCACTCTCTGCGGGCTCAGCAGTCTAGCCTCATTGCTGGCCGTCAGGGTCTCCGCCCATACGGGAGCCCCGTACAGGGCCATGCTTCGCACGATCCCCAAGTACAGCCTCCTGTAGGGAGCGTTGGGTCCCCTGATGTTGGGCATCAACCGCGCGAGTGCGGCCGATGCTCCCCTCAGTTTTGGGACCAAACTTCGGAAGTGATGTCCGAAGTTCCACCGGCCATCGAGTACGAGCCCCAGATACTTCATCGAGGGCTCGATGCCGATGCTGACGCCCCCTACCTGTAGGCTGGATCCCGCAGGTGGCCCCATCCGAGGTCCGTGGAAGCACAGAGCCTCGGATTTGTGAAGGGCGACCTCGAGACCCAGCCGCCGAATCTGACCCACGACCTGAGCAACCCCTGCCGTGGCCTTAAGTGCTGCGGCACGGTGCGTTGCTCCCCGCGCCGTAACGAGGGTGTCGTCGGCGTAACACGTTACGCCGACCCCTCTGAGCAACGGACCACGCAGCACCCAGTCGTAACCGATGTTCCACAGGAGCGGCCCTAAAACCGATCCCTGTGGAACACCGCACGACACATCTCGCCGACCCGGCCCTAGCCAGCTCGGGTAAGTTATGGCTCTCTCGGAGAGATAAGCCCCGACAATTTGACGAAGGTAGGGAGGCACTCCATGATAGATAAGCGCCTCCCTGACGCAGCTCCAGGGCAAGGTGTTGAATGCGTTGGCGATGTCGAGAGACACCGCCACCACCACCTCACCCTGTGAAACTGCTTCCTCCGTCAGGCCTCTAATGCGCTCCATACTCGCCTTGCTGCTGTTTCAGAGGTTCGATTTCCGGGTCGAAATGAAATTTGTGTGATTCGCAAATATCTGTTGCACAGTTATTCTGGTGTTTCTAAGTCAAATCCTTTAAAAAAGCATTCCCTGCGCCTTCCCGCGTAATATCCAGGACGATTATTTAAGTCTATCTTAAGTCGCGTTTCCAACCGGGGCCTGAGGACGGTAAGAGGGTCGCTCACCGTCCTTACAGAAGCAGGCCCATGACGACAGCGTGACCTGAGGAATTCACGCACGCCCACCCCTTAGGCGAGGCCGCAGTGGCGGCCGTGGGTCTGTTGGGAGTCCTGGGACATCCTTCCGAGGGCTTACCCGGGGGTCCCAACCATAGGCTGTTGGGCGTAACGTGAGGTTTTTTAGTCGGTAGGAGTCCGGCATGGCATTCATGAGGATTTTCCCTCACAAAAAAAAAGAAAAAAGAAGTCCCGTTTCCATATTTCAGTTTTAGTAGCTTTGATTATTCACTCTAAATAATCAAAGTTTAGTAGATTAAATTGAAATGCTTTGCAGGTTTAGGCTCGCAAAGTTCAGGCTAATTTTCCCGCAACTGGGATTTTCTACTTCATTTACTAAATCCACAGAAAATATAATTTCTCTTTTAATAAGTATGTAGTAACTAGTTACGACAATCATACATGAATACTAATGAGTGCAAATGTCACGTCAATTAACAGTTGTTTAATATCAACCAGGTATAATTAAATCGTAATTACATAAACAGCAACATACACACTTGAATAAATTTAAACTAATATTGTAATGTTAGCATTTGTCGTCTCTAAATGTCTTACAAAACTGAATTAATGTTATTAAGGTGTAGCGTAGACGACAGACTTGTGGGATTGAGTCTGCGGTGCACAAAGAGACCGCTTGGCGCGCATTGGCACTCGCAATCAATTTTATTTTTTGAGGGATAAAGAAAACATTTATTGTTAAAAAATACAGTGAAAAACTTATATGGAATAACTATCTAAACTTAACCTAAATAAGGCCCCCGTCACCCCCGTTACGTAGTAACTAATGCCTACACTGAATCAGCTGAACACCTGTTTCTGGAAATTTCGTTACTTCACACAAAACTTCTTCTTGGAGTTTTCTATAGCCCTGATATGCACATAGACTATTTCAACTCTTTTGATAACCTCCTACATGACCTTACCCCATCCTATAGTCACGTAGTCATAAAAAGAAAGAAAGAAAGAAAAATCTCTTTATTTTAAATGCAACAACACTGACAAAGTTAAGAAAAATATTATTAGCTAGATTATAATTATCCCGCCGTTGCACCAAAATAGGAGCCCGTTCAGCATAATGCCGAGTACGAATACCAAGCGCTGGTTTTCAACGGGCTCCCGTAGGACAGCGAATTCGAGACAATTTGGTAGCAAACAAGTTTAAAAAACTTATAAAAACACAAAATAAAAACACAAAATAAAAACACAAAAACGAATTCCAGAATAAAACAAATTAAGTAAGTGCAAGAAGTGTGATCTTACAATTTCCACTAAACTACAAACAATATTCTTTTTTTTTTTATTACCTATGGCAAGTGTGCGTCCCGTCTGAAACGACCACAGCCAATGACATCGATCCCGTCTGTTTATCTATGACCGTCGCGTCGCCAATATGGCAGACAACAGTAACAACTAACAACAACATGATAGGTAGTTATGATAGTAAATTATTACATTCCTAAACAAAAAGTGCACTGTGCTTTTTCCATCAAATTTCAACAACAATCAATGAAACAAACATCACATCACGGCCAGCAAATAGCAATGCGTCCCCGTGTCTTATCCACAACGAGCCAGTTAAGATTGTGTGACACTTCGAAAGTGAAAAAAGGCAAACAAAATAGCATTCCGGTGTTCTGGACTCCCAGTGAGATAAATACAACCAAACCCCACTATGTCTTGCTTCATTGTGCTTAAGGGTGAGTAGAATATACATTGTATGAACATACTGTAAAGTAAAACCAAAAAACGCCGCAAGATTAGAAATACACAAGATAGCAATTAATAATACAATAACTATGTAATCATATAACATAAATAGGTATGTACTGTACTAGATTTATACTTCCCATTTTCAATTCTTTATTAAATGTTTACAATCTTTTGCCTGTCTAGGAGGCATCTTCGAAATTTTAACCTAAAATTATTTTTTGTTTTCAGGGACCTCAGGGGTGGTGGGATATTATTCCAACAAAATGTTGCGGCATATTTAAACGAGCCTCTGAAGGCCACTGATTTGTGCCGTGGTATAGACAGGGGTTTAGACATGTAACGCACCGAATACTTGTAATGATGATGTCTCCAGCTAAGCTTGTCAAAAAGGTGAGTGGGTTTTCCCGTGTTTATGACGCCAAATAGTAAACAAGCCAAATGCAGGTTACGCCTAGCTGTCATTTTCAGAACATTATTCTCATTCAGGTATGGCGTTACGTGAGCACGCCGTGGAATGCTAAAGCAGTAGCGAGCGCAGGCATTCTGAACGCGCTGAATGAGACATGTCGTCCGTGACAGCAAGCAAGGACCGTACACTATGTCAGCATAATTGAAATGTGACAAAACCAAACTATCAACCAACATCTTCCTCATGGGCACACTAATGAATTCTCTTATTCTGTACAGTATCTTTAGCCTATAGAAGCAGTTCTTCACCACACCCCCAATATGGTCCTCAAAGCGCAACTGAGGGTCAGTAACTAGACCTAGGTTGCAGGCACTCTCCACTCTTTCTATGCTTTTTCCCAGTAGGTTGATTGATGGATTTGAGGATAATATATTCTCAATCTGTTTGCTGCTACCCATGACTATGAACTTGGACTTTAGTGGATTCAGTACCAAGCAATTTCTGTCAGACCATTGAGCTACCCTTTGAAGATCATCCTCAATCTTTTGTGTGGCTGTAGGGGTTTCCTCTGCATCAAAAGAGTAGTACAGTTGGGTGTCATCTGCATATATGTGGTATTTACAGTGAAGAAAACAACTTGTGATATCTGCACTGTACAAAATGAAGAGAAGTGGTGCGATCAGCGATCCCTGCGGAACTCCCCTCGAGACAAGCCTTGGTGAGGAAACCAGTGATGACCCATCTCTCCTCTGAATTTCCACCTGCTGTGACCTGCCTGATAGATAGCTGTCAAACCATCTTACTGTATCAGACCCAAATCCGTAGAACGACAGCTTCGAAAGGAGCAGCGATGTATTAATAGAGTCAAAGGCACGTGAGAAGTCAAGCAATGTTAATATGGATCCCTTCCCTTGGTCCCGAGCTTCGATGATGTTCCCCACCACATCTGCCAATGCTGTGGCCGTCCCTCGACCCTTCCGGAACCCAGACTGCAAATCTGGGAGTATATCACTTGCCTCTACAAAATCTGACACCTGCCGGTGAACCACTCTCTCTAATACTTTTGACAGACAGGGCAGTATACTGATCGGTCTGAGATCCTTATAGCTTTGAGGATTGTTATTTTTGGGTAACGGGCGCACCACTACCTTACGCCACAACTCGGGAAATGTACTTGTCATAATAGACCTATTCACTATTGCTGTTATGGCTTTTAAGGAATGTGGTAGTGTAAGCAATATCATTTCCTTCGTTATACCATCTATTCCCTGCGCATTGGTGGTTATTGACCGCAATATCTGGCTTACAGTCTCCCCACCGACCGGCCCCAAAGAGAACTCAGTACTTCCATAACGATGGAACTCCAAGGATGTTAGATCTGAGATACTCACATCTGAGCATCCAGGCACATCCAAAAACGCCGAGTTTATCGCATCTGGGTTGTCAAAATGCCATGGAAGCTCACCATTTTGGCCTGTTGTCAGTACATGCTGTTTTAAGTTTTTCCACAAGATCTTCGAGTTACTAATGTTGTCATTAATATTCTTAGAAAAAAACGCAGATTTCTCATTCCTGAGAGCCTCTGCTGTTTGTCGTTTTAGGTCTAGATAATACCTTTTATGTATGTCTATCCCAGTTTTTTTGAAACGAACTCGGGCTTTATTTCTTAGTTTGAACATGGTCTTTACCGTGTCTGTGATCCATGGTGTCGGTTTGGCTTTAAAATAGGTGGTCTTTATTGGGGCATGGGCTTCAAACAGTTGCAATGTGAACATATTAAATAAAGTAACCATTTCGTCAACGCTTTGTAGGTCACATATCATGCCCCAGGGAATGGTCTCTAAGTCTTGTTCAAAATAGTCAGTTAAAATATTTTTAAACGGTCGATATGTAACCCGCCTACGGACTGGCCTGTCTTTCTTTATTAATAACTCACAAGTGATAAATGCATGGGCGCCGAGATCCTCACTGTGATACACGGTTACATTCCGCCACCGAGTGTCTGTGCAGATGACATCAATCAGAGAGCTCTTTGCCCCTATAAAATGAGTGGGTACCGATACCATCTGGTCTAGGCTGAAGTAATTTAAGAACTCTTGTAATTTTTTCGTCTCATATTCCTCACAGCGCAACATATTAGCGTTGAAATCCCCCAACAAAATAATATTATCAAATGGCGCAAGCGCACATATGCTTTCTGTAACCGCGTCTAGAAAAACCCCTATACTCAAACTCGGCGGACGGTACGCAGTTCCGATCAGCAACTTTTTCGCCTTTATGGTGAGGCTGAGCCACATCTGTTCCACCACAGGATGTATAGGATGAGACCTAAGGCGGGCATTTACCCCGGATTTTATATAGAATGCCACTCCCCCTCCCCTACCTCGGCACAAAGTTACTGGTCGCGGAATGTGCCGCATCCTATAGCCAGGTACAGTTGGAGCACGACCCTCTTGACCCTCTCGCAGCCAAGATTCGTTTATGGCCATTATGTCTACTGCATAGTGGTCCATAGCCAACAAAAACTCGTCCTGACCCGTTCCCAGTGATCCTGCGTTAAAGAGTCCAAACTTTAAATTCTTAATGTTAGTCATTTTTATTTAGTTGATTACTTAGATAACAACTAAAACGACACATAAATCCAAGTCTCATCAGGTTGCTCTCGGCATAAATAGAACCAAAAAGTTTAAACAGTATGCATCTCAAACCCACCCCACATGTAGACCTTAGACTTATTAAGTTTTCCTGAACTGCAATATGAAATACAATAAGACATGTATATACTTTAACATTAGTTATAGGAATATGTATATTGATTAATTGTAAATAATGTTTAATTGAATTAAGATACATATTTTGTAAAGTATATAATATCAGTATCAACCTTGACATATAAAATTCATAACATGTATATAATATGACACTAGTTGTAGGAGTATGTGTGTAAATTAAGAGTATATAATGACTAACTGAATGTAAATATATATTATATGAAGCATATATCAGTTTCAACTTTACCATATAAAATTTACATAATATTACTCTAGAAATAGAATTATGTGTGTAAATAAGGAGCATATTATGTTTAATTAAATTTAAATATATTTTTTGTGAAATATATATCAATTTTAAGTTTGCCCTATAAAAATCACCTATCTTTCTTCTACCCCCTACTCTTTCCCTCCGATCCATCACCTGTGTAACATCACACACTGAATATGGGCTCAAAAGCCCTAAACACATCATGAACATACCCATCTCAAAAAACACAATGACACAAGTACTACAAAGACAGCAAAAACATTCATAACATTTATAATAACTATGCACTATTAGTCTGTTTGAAGATTCTAAGATCTGTTTCAGTCCGTATGCGATGGGATTGTTCACCCGGCCTCCTGCAGGCAAGTACCTGGCCTCGTCTCGTCCAGATGAACTTCCATCCTGCCGCGCCGGCAGCCTCCCTGGTCTTCCGAAACAACAGGCGGTTTGCCTGTGTCAATCGCTCGTTGAGGTAGAACCGCCTCGGAGCGCCGCCCACACCGAGGTCCTGCGTGGTGACGGTGCGGCGCACGCGCGCGCCCCGCAGCAGCTGATCGCGCAGGTCGCGGCGCGCCAGGCGCACCACCAGCACGCGCGGCCGGCGCTCGCTTGCGCCCGCGGGGTTCGTGGCGACCAGTTGGCGTCTTCCAACTCGCTCAGCGCTGACAATGTCGCGGTCGTCCACCACGACGCCCAGCTTTGTCCCTATCGCTTTCACTAGGTGGACAGGGTTTTCCCCACTAGTCTCCGGGATGTTTGAGACTTCCAGATCATTAACTAGCAACTCTTGGTCTCTTTCGTTTAGTTCCCGCCGTAGATCGTCTATAATGCTGTCAAAAGACCCGGCAGTCTCGGGTCCCGGCGCCGATCTGATCTCCTCCACTGCGAGCAATCTAGTCTCAAGGCTGTCAATTCGAGAGCTGCATGCTTGCACGGACACTCTTATAGCAGCCATCTCAGTCTCCATAAGTTGCCTGAATGTTTTAAAATCAGACCGCATCTCCCTGATCTCCTCCATCAGCATGTGAAATTCACTGCTTCCAGAAGTCCCTCCCAAGACACCAGCATTACCCACAGGCGCCGACTCGACCTTGGACCCACTCGTCGCGCCCCGCACCTTGTCCCTCTTAGCTTCGGATGGTGCTACCCGTATAGGTGTCTCGTCGTTTCTGCCTCTCGTTACCGTCCTAGGCTTGCACTCCGGGCAACACCAATCAGATGTTACGTTATCCTTAGCCTGAATGTTCACACAAGCCCTATGATACATTGCCGAACATTTCCCGCATTTAGCGGCATCTGACAATGCCAGGAAACGACCACAGCCCCCGCACTTGGACATCTTTAGTGCAGAGAAGGTAATACGCTAAACGGTATGTAGATGGCGCAGCTAAAAGCCACTGTATGGTGAAGCTATTGATTACTGTTGTATTCTGCTAGTTCGAGCGTCCTCCAACAGATGTCGCTATTACCCAAACTCCGTCAGCTGATCTTTGTTGATGGTCAGGTATTATGTGAAATGTATTTGTTATTACACCCACACTTGTTCCCTCACCAATCACTAAAAACCTTTTTCTTTTAAAAAAATTGTCCATTTACTCTCCCAACCACCTTATTTGGCACCAAAACCCCTTACACAACAATATTTACACAAGACAATTATCAGTTCAGTCGAAACAAACTGCACGCAGATGATGCAGTCCGTACACCATACAATGCTACGGACGCTATTTATTACAGCACTGAGAGCGTCGCAATTGCTTTTATTTCGGCACTATGTCTCTTCGCTTCACTATAATGTTCCACTTTACCACAAACTTAAACGCTTTATATTTTTAAATTGCATTTTTTTACGCACCGATGTAAATCACTTCTACTATAGATGGTGGCGCCACCTGTCCTCCCCAAGGACCATTATTGAAGTCACCCATTATGTGTTCATAATGGGTGACTTCAATACTTGTTTGGTAAAAAATGACTGCCGCTCTCGTAAATTATTATCTCTATTGTCTGCCTATAATCTACATATTCTACCGCTCTCTACAACTCATCATGCCCGCGATTGTAAACCCTCACTACTTGACCTCATCCTAGTTTCCTCTCCTGACGATGTGGGCACACATGGTCAGTTGCCTGCTCCGTTTTCCTTACATGACTTACTTTTCCTCTCTTATCGCGTTCGCCCCCCTAAACGTAAACCACAAATCTGTTTTCTTCGTAATTTCAGGGGTTTGAATCTGGAGGCATTGCAAAGAGATGCTGGCTCTGCTGACTGGTCGTTGGTGTTCAACTCCGATAACGTCAATGATAAGGTCAACATCTTTAATGCTACGGTTATTGGGTTATTCGACCGGCATGCCCCAGTTAAAAGTGTTCGAATCAAACATTATCCGGCACCCTGGTTAAATGATTCGATAAAGAACCTAATGGCTCGCAGAGATAGAGCCAAAAAGCGTTTTAGAAATAGCCCTTCAGAAGAAAATTTTGTAGCTTTTAAGTCTCTGCGAAATCGCTGCAGTCGGATGTGTAGGGATGCAAGGAGACGCCACTTCTACGATTCTCTTAACGGTCGGAACACTGCTGATACCTGGAGATTTCTTCGGTCCGTGGGCATAGGCAAATCTCCTGTTTCTGACGCCAAGGACATCGATATAGCGGCTCTAAATAAGCACTTCTCACAACCACCGGTTTCCTTGGATCCAGATGTAAAGACTGCTACCTTACTTAGACTTATGGGCGAGCCTGCGCCCCGGACCTCTCCTTTTCAATTTGCCTCTGTCTCCGAGTCCGACGTTAGGAGATCTCTTCTGTCTATTACTTCTTCAGCTTCGAGCTGCGATAGCATTTGCTCAAGGATGATCCTCCCTATTCTTCCTGTCATACTTCCGGTCATTACTCATATCTTTAATTCTTCGTTATTCTCTGGCTCCTTTCCTGAGGTGTGGAAGTCAGCGTACGTTGTGCCTCTGCCTAAAAGAACAAACCCCTGCTTGCTGACTGATTATCGACCTATCTCTATACTTCCGTTTCTATCCAAAGTCCTTGAGCATATTGTTCATCGGCAGCTCACAGTCTTTTTATCGTCTTCTAACTCCCTCAGCCCCTTTCAGTCAGGATTTCGCGCTGGACATAGCACCGTCACTGCACTTATTAAGGTGACAGATGACATCCGATGGGCTATGGAGCGAAAAGAATTAACACTCTTAGTTCTTCTTGACTTCAGTAGTGCCTTCAATTCTGTCGACTTTGACATATTGCTTGGTATACTGAGGTCTATAAATGTGTCCTCCACCGCTATATCCTGGTTTGACTCATACCTTCGGGGTCGCTCTCAGCGTGTTCGTATCGGTCAGATATCCTCTGATTGGTGCGGACTATCTGCGGGCGTTCCTCAGGGTGGCGTTCTATCTCCTCTTCTCTTTTCTATCTTCATCAACTCTGCTACGAGTCACATTTCCAGTAACTTCCATCTCTATGCTGATGACTTGCAGTTGTATCGCCATTTTACGACTTATGACGCAATTTCTGGAATTTCATCGATAAACCGGGATTTGGAAAGACTAAGTGACTGGGCCAGGTCGGTCGGATTACTCATTAACCCATCTAAGTCCCAAGCTATCGTCATTGGTAGTAGATACCAATGCGACAGACTACCGGTGTCGGAACTGAGTCCGGTGCTATTGGCTGGTGTTCACATTCCATATGCAAACTCCGTGAAGAACCTGGGTGTGATTATGGATACCACGCTATCTTGGAGTACTCACATTAACGATGTCAGCAAGAAGGTTCATTTCTCCTTTCACTCTTTGCGATGCCTCCAGAGCCTCTTGCCCCTGAGGACGAAAATAAATCTTGCTCAAACTCTCCTACAACCTATTATTGACTACGCTGACGCTTGCTATTTAGACGCCACCGAGGAGCTTCTAGATAAACTTGAGAGGTTGCAAAATTTATGTATACGCTTCATATTCAATCTCAGAAAGTATGATCACGTTTCCCATTTTCGCAAAGAACTCAAGTGGCTCCCTATCCGTCTTCGCCGGAACACTCGAATTCTCAATCTCCTTTTCAATATCCTTTACAATCCATCTTCACCCTCCTATCTGCGGGAGCGGTTCTCATTTGCACGCTCTCCCGACGCTCCCTGCAGGACTAACCTCCGCCTTCTTCTCAAACTTCCTAGACACAAAACCGATTTCTATTCTTATTCCTTTACTGTGCATGCGGTCAGATTGTGGAACTCACTACCACCTAACATCAGAGACAGTAAAACTATCACTACCTTTAGAAGAAAAGTCCGTGAATATTATATATCTACACTATAAACCTGTTTATGTATTTATTTAGTTTATGTAAGTATATATTATGTTATCTATACCGTATTTATATTATTACATATTTATATATTTGTACCTATCAATGACATATTGAGATTTATATTGTTTTTCTTTTATTAATTTGTATGTATAATAATTTAGTTCTAACCTATTCCTTTATTTACACACTTTTCAACGTTCTTTTTCCTTCTTGTTCTCCTTTCGCCGGTCTGCTGGTAGATATTTCTTATAGAAATAAGCAGTACCATTGTACCTATATCTCTGTATATTGTTTTTTGTTTTATTTCTTGTGTGTACATAAATAAATAAATAAATAAATAAATAAATAAATAAACTATTTAGTAATCTGTGCCCCCGTGGCATTGTGCCCAAAAGACTAGCAGCATTCTCCCTTTGAATAGCAAGCACTTATTCGCTGAGAGAGAAAACTGCCCGCCCTTGGGTCATCAATTAATTACATCGAAATATCATGAGCCACAACAAAAATATTAGTAGGGATACTTACATTAGCATTGCCAAAAATTATATCCATGTCTGAGAAATATATTGATAAAAAGTCACGCTTTTATCCCCCGAAGCGATACATAGAGAGGCATCTATACGTCGACTTTTCATTAGGCAAGTACTTGTATTGTTGTCATTTCCATGTATTTTTTGTCCCACGTAATTGGCAGTGAACCTAGTCTTATAATGACCGAAAAACATGTATCTATTATATTTAAATATATTCTATTCTGAGAATTATTATCCTTGCTTTAAATAATATTTGATTATGATTTAAACAAGGCACCCTCATTTTAAATAATGACGTTTGATATGTTTACTTTCTATGTGATCAATAGGATAATTAATAAGACGATATCCTAATTTTAAAACGAATTTCTCCTCGTGATTTACTTATTTTGGTAAATTTTGATTATTATCATTCCATCTGCATCATTCATCACTTTTAATTCCATAGGGGAAAGCGCAAGCGCCTCGTCTGTCTTCGTCGACAGTCACATAATATGATGATCAACGAAGAAAGATAGAATGAGTGAATTGTCTTGAAGATAGATCTTTGTGCATCAGGCAAGCCGTTTGAGCATCAAATGTCTCTTTCTTTTAACGTGAGGAAAGTCCTACATGGATGTTATCCTGATGACTCCTTCCGACTAAAAACCACATGTAACCCTACCTAACAGCCTACGGTTGGGAGCCCCGGGTACGCCCTCGGAAGGATACCCCAGGACGCCATTTATGCGTCAGGCAAGCCGTTTGAGCATTGTAAAATCCATACTTAATATTATAAAGCTGAAGAGTTTGTTTGTTTGTTTGTTTGAACGCTAGGATCTCAGGAACTACTGGTTCGATTTCTAAACTTCTTTTACAATTTGATAGTCCATTTATTGAGGATGGCTATAGGCTATATAACATCACGCTAAAACGAATAGGAGCGGAGCAGCAATGAAGAATGTTTCGAAAACGGGGAATTATTTTTACCGTCTGAGAGCTTCCGAGGCGAACGCTGCCTAAATAGTTGATGTTACGTAAAAATTTTGTAATACAAAATTGTTTCTCTTAAAAATTTCTATAAAAAAGTCCGCGACAGCATATGTCTATCTTTTAAGGTTCGTTCACAATAACCAAATTCGTCTTTCTTTTAAGGTTAGCTCACAATATTATCAAACTGAAGAGTTTGTTTGTGCTAGGATCTCAGAAACTACTGGTTGCATTACAAAATAATTTCACAGTTTTATAGTCCATTTATTGAGGATGGCTAATGGCTCTATAACATCACGCTAAGACAAATAGGAGCGAAGCAGCCATGAACAATGTATCAAGAACAGAGAAAATTTCTTTCTTTTGAGAGCTTTCATTTCGTACGTTGCCTAAATGGTTAAAGTTACGTACAAATTGTGTAGTACATAATTTTTCCTCTTAAAAAGTTACAAAAAAAAGTCCTGAAAAGCATATGCCTATCTTTTAAGGTTCACTTACAATAACCTGCTTCTTAACCTTTACGCCGGGAGTAAACGTTTTCTGCAGCAGTAGCCAGTCAACTGAAAGATAATACCGGCCAAGTGCGAGTCGTACTCGAACACGATGAGTTCCGTACCAAAAAAACGGACAAAAATAAAGGCGACGGAACCATTATATCACTTCAACAAAGTTGTGCGGGTCAAAGGGGTCAACTAATAGTAATGAATATAAGCGACGCGAACGGGAAAAATTATATCACTTTAAATATTAATACCTACCACACCTCTCTCATAAATATAAACATATAAATGTGACGGGATTATACTTAAAATATTAATACTGTACGACTCTCTTTCTGGCTCTCATGTGACGCAAACGAAGTTGCGCGGGTCAGCTAGTAAAATATAGGTATAGGTACTCTGCGTTTGAGCATAGGTACTAAAAATATATACTCTGGTTTGAGCATCAAATAGCTTGGTGAAACTGAAGTGTAACTGTAAGTCCCATACTGTAATGCCAATGCAATTTTATGAATAGTAAGTTATAGGTAAATAACACACATACACACGTACGTAATTGTATCGTTGTCATTCAAGATTAGCCTTCATGAATTTTCTTCCAAGGATACCGCAAATTGTGGGACATCTTTCACGGAAAAATTATTTCGAGGTGTCGGTTATTAGTATCCAGAATTTGCTTATTATTGCACTTCCTCTATGCGTCAATATAATGTGTTAGAAAGATGGTCGCACAAAACAACGCGTACTTAGTTACCTCTCGTTTGAGTTAAAAGAAAAGTAAGACTGAAGAGAGAACAATAAGCAATAACAACGTTTACTGACATGTTTATACTCCGAGTTCCGTGTTACTGGTTGCTATGAATACAATAAGAAATACAATCTTGACAGTCTTAATATTTTCGAAAAAGTGATCGTATTTGCCTTCCTAAGCTTCCTATAATATTTTAAAAGATACATCCGTTTTGACACAAAGCGGACTCATAAATGAAACAAGTATCTACTTATCTACATAAAATAAAATAAAATTCATTCTCTTTGAAATTTAAGTTATCATTATTTTTGAAAAGCAATTAGTACCTATGCTGACTAATCATAAATATAAAAAAAAAATTATAAAGAATACAACCGACTTCAAACAAATCCTGAAAAATAAAATTTACTTAGCACAAAGTAATATGTATTTTGATTTATCTGATTTTTATTCAATATCATATTGATGTCGGCGCCAAGTAAATTCATAGGTTTAGGTAGGTATTATTCATGGCACCAACTTCAATATTGTATTGAATAAAATCTGAATAATTTGTCTTATACTTTTGTATTCGTACTTTTATCATAAACTTTTTTTGTCCGTTCCGATTCCGAATCCCAAATTAAAGACCATTTTGCAAGTAGGTACGGGATCAATAGCACGTTTTACATTTTTTGTAATACTATTCTAAGCCTTTATGCATACATAACATACAGTCACGTTTTATCCTCAAAGGCGCTAGTAGAGGCATAGTATAGTAACCGGCAAACTTCTTGAGCAACGACCTTGACTTTCGTGATCTCATTTCTCTCTATACTACCAACTAAAAAGTTATTACCTAACACAATAAAATGCCAATAATAAAATAATAGCGTTTCGCAATGACACAATATTTTTGCGCGTAAGTGTGCGCAAACGTTCTCACACCATCTCACGCGATGCTCAAGTTGTTTGCCGAGTACTGCATACGCCCAGATTTCATCATTTCGTTTTCTAACCCTTCGTTTCTGCTTTAGCCGTATCAAAATTAATGGAACCTTGTACCTAATGTTTATTTTCACAGACAGAAAACACAGTACCTGCGAGACCTTATTTAACTTCGAATTTGTTTTACAATGTAGTACTTAAACAAGTCAGAGAAAATTCATGCACCCGTGAATTTGAAATCACATTCAAATTTGTTTTAATATACCTACACGAAAATGTACAAGTTATTCCTTTATTTAATTTCACTACAGCTTGTTCAGGATTGTTGGCAAAATAATACTAAAAACAAATAATGTTACCTAGTGTAGTTTAGGAATGTAAAACTATATTTGTGTCCTATTTACATTGTTTGAGTATAATTTTATTTAAAATTAATTATGTTAGTTAGTACCTCATTACAACACGTGGGTGTCATAACTAAAGGGAGTATCAGAGCACTGCCGTAAAAGGAAAATTCGAAACAAAACTCTGACAGCAGCGAATTAATTGTTATGCCAAATTCTTTCTAAAATTTATGAATATGGTTGCAATGAGTAAGTAATTCGATACTTACTAATATTATTAAAGTTTATATTTTTGTGTGTATGTTTGTAATGAATAAACTCAAAAACTACTGTGCCGATTTCAAAAATTCTTTCACCATAGGAAAGCTACATTCACCCTGGCTAACATAGCCTAATATATATATATATATATATATATATATATATATATATATATATATATATATATATATATACAGGGTGAATTTTTGAAAAGGGATTGGATGGCCAAATCCGAAACTATAAGGAATAGCGAAAAATGCTGAAAGGAGTCACGAGCCCGATTTTGATGAAACTTAAAACCTCATCATTAGATTTTTGAAAAACCCATGATCCTAGCTGGGAATCGAACTTGTTGATTTTGAAAAAAAAACACACCCTTTATTATTACACCATACGATAGAGTCGCTGTTAAGGATCAAATTTTGCAAAGTAATGATATACGCCAAATTTTAGGAACAATTGGAATTTTAATAGAATGCATATTTCATGTACCTAAATTTTGTATCATAATTTGTTTCGTTCGAAATCCCAGAATAGATCGTAACTATTCCGTGTTTTAAATTATGCTCAGAATGATTTTTTAGAGAATGTTCTCAACGGAATCAATAATATTCCTTAAGCATTCCTTGAGGTTTCGAATCCAGCTATGTATTGCAAAGATTTTGAACAATTAATCAGTTAACGTAAGAAATATAAAATGTATTTTGTTAAAGATGAGCTCTTTCCTGTAGTTTGCCGTATATCATTACTTCCCAGAATATGATCCTTAATAGCAACACTATCGTATGGTGTAATAATAAAGGGTGTGTTTTTTTTTTTCAAAATCAACAAGTTCGATTCCCAGCTAGGATCATGGGTTTTTCAAAAATCTAATGATGAGGTTTTAAGTTTCATCAAAATCGGGCTCGTGACTCCTTTGAGCATTTTTCGCTATTCCTTATAGTTTCGGATTTGGCCATCCAATCCCTTTTGAAAAATTCACCCTGTATATATAACTAGCTGACCCGCGCAACTTCGTTTGCGCCACATAAAAGAGAGTATTAACTGTTCCCGTCGCATTTACTCCCGTAGCGTCTTGTCGTTAATATTCAATACTACGTGAGAGAGAGAGAGAGAGAGAGAGAAAGGTTTCTCGTCGCGTGTATTCCCGTCGCATTATATTTAAGAACAATTTCGTTTATGAAAGAGGTATCCCGTGGCATTATTGTAGGAAAAAAAAAAATTAAAATAAATAAATAAATAAATATTCACGGACATTTCACACAACGCTATCTGATCCCAAAGTAAGCTAGGAATAACCTGCTTGTGTTATGGGTATCAGACCACGGATATTTATACTTATATACTTTTAAATACATACATATTTTACATAGAAACACCCAGACTCTTGAGACAAACATTTATGGGTCACACAAATATTTGTCTCCGGTGGGAATCGAACCCACGACCTCCAGCGCCGCAAGCGGTATCACTACCGACTGCGCCACAGAGGCAGTATTGTCATTAGAATGGTTATTGTGCACCAACTCAAAGATAGACACATGCTATCAGGCTATCACGCAATTTATTTAGAACTTTTTTAAGAAAAACAATTTTGTAGTATATATTTTTTACATAACTATAAATATTTACGCAGCACACGCAACGAAGCTCTCAAAAAGAATATCTTTTCCCCCGTTTTTGAAACATTTACTATTACTGCTCAGCTCCTATTCGCTGTAGCGTAATGTTATATAGCCTATGACACTCCACAATAACGTAGCTTTCTATTGGTGACAGAATTTTTAAAATCGGTTCAGTAGATCCCGAGATTACCCCTTACAATTTAACAAACACACAAACGTTACTTCTTTATAATATTAGTATAGATTAGTATATTAGTATAGACTAGTATCGATACATATAATAAAATCGTAACAGGTCGCTGTCTGTACATGGAAGATAAATAAGAAAAAATAGTATAGGGGGGCTTTATGAACGCAATAGAACCCAAAACAATGATTTTTAGAATTTTTGTCTGTTTTTCTGTATGTCTGTATGTCTGTATGTCTGTATGTCTGTATGTCTGTTTGTCTGTACGGTTGTGCACGCTAATCTCAGTAACCGCTCAACCGATTGCAATGCGGTTTTTTTTATTGTGTTGAAGTTTGCTCCAGTTAACATTTAGCGTTTGTTTTATGTAAATCGGTTTAGAAATAAAAGAGTTATAACACTTTTAAGAATCAGATATTTTGAAAATTTTAATTGTAGGGGTTTCTTTGAATGTGGGTGAACCTAAACTGGCGTGTTGGCTTAATCATAAAAGAGCTTAATGATTAAGACTATTTTTAAACAATTCTTTTTAAATATTTTGTTTTAAAATAGACTTAATCATTAAGCTCTTTTATGATTAAGCAAACAGGGCAGTTTCAGACGCTGCTTGATGACTCTGATGAAGAAATACCTTTCCTTTCATACACCTTATGTGACGTAAACGAAGTTGCGGGCTCAGCTAGTAGATAATAATAGCCTAATATTTTATTCCCGTATTCCTACGGGAACGGGAACTACGCGGGTTAAACCGCGTGATGTCAGCTGAATTGATGAAAAAGACATCCAAAAAATGTAATCGGCAGTCTAAAATCAAATGGTCCTGAAGTTGTCTTACAAAGAACTTTTTTTTTCGTTATTATTTATTGCTACTTTTTGTACTAAGTACATTACGTCTTTGTATTATTTTTGATTGCTGTTGAAAATTCTATTCAATTAAATTTGGATTTTTGAAAATTGATTTTTATACAATTTTGGTGCCAACTGCGTTTTCTTTTTCTTTTTAATAATATTGAATTTACTTCATAAAATCTTTTGTATTAATTAAGAATTAATTAATTAAATGAGTAAATCGGTCGGTGTTGCTCTTATGTCGCTTGCATCCAGCCAGCTCTCGCAACCATTATGGGGTTATCTTTTTGGAGGGCCTATTCAAGAGGGGTTTTCTCTACAGTCTTAGTAATATGTTAACAAGTACCTACTCTTTCTTTACTGATTTTGTATGTCTTTAGATCGCTTAAAGTTAATCTGGTTTCATTTTACATTCAAATATTATGTACAATTTGAACGAAAAACAGCGAAATCGTTGTCTCATAAATGCAGGTTTGTGTATACAAATTTAGTGTTGTAGTTACAAGTAGTTTTGTCAGTCTCATAGACAAGTGTGTCGGTCGTTGAGAGCGACCTACTGACTGAGTGTTTAGTATGCACAGAGTCCGCGACATTTCACTATCGTTTCAATGTTATTACTACAATATCTACGAATTCATTGACTTCATGATTTTTGAACGAAAAGATTTTGGTAAAAATGACGAGAAATTGATGAGATGAGTTGTGAGGCGAGTGAGAAGTAGTTGCTGACCCGCTAACTACAAAACATAGCTGAAAATAGCGATGTTTTGTAATATTGCCCTTGCAGTGCTATTATTCAACTATCGATTTCAAGCTCTATTATGAGACTAATCATCGATAGTCGATTAGATTAGTAGAGACCTGTTATTGGAACAAGATTATAGATTTGCTATAAGGCTCAGGCCAAGGCCGTAAAATAAATATAAAAAAACGGGACCTGTCAAACTGTCATCCTATTTCGAGTAAGTACAACTTCTTAGTCTGTGTGATACCTACTAGGTATATTCTATATATATATACTTCATAAAATATATCAATGTAATCAATAAATTCTTTTATAATGCATTGAATGCATTCAAAAAGAATTTATTGATAGATATATTTTATCTCTGAACATCGGTAAATAACAAGATATACTTAGGTACCTAACAATCCTACTATTATTATAAATGTGAAAGTTTGTGAAGATGTTTGGATGTTTGGTTGTTTGTTACTCAATCACGCTCTAACGGCTGAACGGATTCGGCTGAAATTTGGAACAGAGATAGCCTATAGTCTGGAATAACACATAGGCTACTTTTTATACCGGGAATATGTTCCCACAGGAAGCGGGAACGGGTACCGAATTTTACGCGGGCGAAGCCGCGAGCATCATCTAGTGTATCATAAAAAAAAAGAGTGAAAAAATGACAGCAAATAATTAGGCATTTAAAACATAATATGAAGCAGTATGAAGTAAGTAAGTATATTATATTTATTAGTTCACAAAAAAGGACCAAATTGATGAGTTCACTTTAGATACAGCTATTTTTTATGTTGTTACGATGAACAAGAACTGTGAAGGTTTCGGTCATGGTCATAGCGTGAACTTCGTGGTCATGACCTCATGACCATTTATGCGACAGTCGCTCGTCTATGCGATTGCGCCTACCACCGTTTAGAGAGATATCGCTTTTTAGGGTTACGTAAGTAAACAAATAAGTCTTATTGTTTCATTATACCTACAATATTCGTTTGTGATCCTGTTTTTGTAATATTAGGTAAGTAATTTTTAAATTGTTAATTTTTGGTATTGTGATATAATTAGCCCCCCCCCCTCCCCGCCATATGCTGATGGCGGGCTGGGCCCGTTTCGAGGATTCAGAGTTATTAATAATCAAAAAGCTTGTTTTCAATGTTCGATCAACAAAATATTATTTATTGATCGAAGTTTTCAATATTTTAAATAATCAATTTCAGTAATATCAGAATTGTATATTGTTAAATTCCTGTACTTATTAGTACTTACCTGGAAAACAGAAATAAAAAAAATTATATAATAATTTACCAATATGGTTCGAAGCTGATAAATTTTGAAAAATGCTCCCTGTAATTGTATTCCCCTGTCTCAGTGGCGCATTCGGTAGTGTTGTTAGCCGAAGTTTTCAACTTTCACTGCTATTTAAGTTTAGCTTATGTGTGTAAATAGGTACAATTAATTCTGTGTAAAGTCAATGGTCTTATATTTTATTCGTAATAATATCTCCACATTCTCCACCTAGGTAGGTATACTTATAATAATGTCTTAATAATTACACGGAAGTTTTTTCTCACAATTATCATTTAAATACCATCTTACGTGGTCTTTAAAAATTATACTATCACTTTTATTGTTTTGTTCTTTTTAGTTTAATAAAGAAAACATCGGAAAACTTCTTGAGCAACGATAAGCAACTTCGTGATCTCTTTTCTCTCTATACCACCAACTAAAAAGTTATTAGCTAACACAATATTTTTGCACGTAAGTGTACATGCGCAAAATTTCTCCCACCACCTTACGCGATGCTCAAGTTGTTTGCCGAGTACTTTACGTGGTTCGACTGGTCTCAGCCACGGGGCGGTACGATGTTGTTCACACCTGGTGTTTATTTTTAAAAAGTTAATTACACTCCCTTCCTAAATTAAATTTAGAATATACACACAGATGAGGATGACATCAGCTTTTTTACGGCGGGAAGAAGAATAGACGCGGACGGAAGTCACTCCGTTGTAAAATTTTTCAAATGTAGTGCATTTAATTATTTTCGAACGTTTATTAAAAAAGAATTGGTTTTTCAAACATGAAAGGTTCAAGAATTTGCTATGTGAAGGAAAATGATATAACGGATATTAACAGTTTTTTGTTACATCTCAAACTTCACAGTAAGTAGAATCCTATCGCAAAGGCATTAGTAATTTTAGATTTTATGCTATCCTAGATGATTCTCGCGGCTACGCCCTCGTGAAATTCGGTACCCGTTCCCACTTCCCGTGGGAACATATTCCCATGAAGAATAGTATATTATGTGTAATTCCAGACTATAAGCTATCTCTGTGCCGAATTTCAGCAAAATCCGTTCAGCCGTTAGAGCCTGATTGAGTAACAAACATCTAAACACCCAAACATAATCACGAACTTTCACATTTTTTATAATTACTAGAGTAGGACTAGTAGGATTAATACCTATTTACTTTTTTATACCACTTTGATTCGATATAATGCAGCTTTTGCATACTACGTTCTAATAAATGGTGCAAATTTTCTTGAACATTTCGATGGAGGTTATACGAGCATGAACGAAAATGAAATCGCATTCAAAGTAGCTACCAAAAGAGATGCGTTCGGAATATAATCTTAGTATTTTTGGAAGGGAAACAGACCGCTTTGACGGAAGCAGTTGGCGACAGATTTCATCCGTGAATAACAAATAATATATCAAGTTGGGATTCACGGTCGAACGTAAAGGCGTGCCCTGCACAATGAATATTATTCACACTGAGTCGGGCTTTAAAGGTTAACTGAATATGTTAACGGCACACATGTTTAAATAGCTGAAATGGCAAATAATGGGTACATATTTAGGTAGGCTAGTTTAAGATAGTTTTCTTACTAGAGAAGGATATCGATTAATAAAATAATACAGAAGAATGCCTAGATGGAAGTCCCATAGCAAAATGACATTGATAGCAATAACATTTAGAATGGAAATTTTATTTTGGTAAGGTTTTGAAGTGATAAGTTTTTGAATTGATAGAGAATGTTCTTTTACTTAAAGTAATTTGTAATCCTACTAATATTATAAATGTGAATGTTTGTAAAGACTGAAGATGTTTGGATGTTTGTTACTCAATCACGCTGTAGCGGCTGAACAGATCGGGCTGAAATTTGGTACAGAGATAACTTATAGTCAGGAATAACACATAGGGTACTTTTCATCCCGGGAATATGTTCCCACGAGAAGCGGGAACGGGTACCGAATTTTACGCACGCGAAGCCGCGAGCTTCATCTAGTCTTTTTTTAAAAATCTAAACTGGCCTGTCGGCGCGGACTGAATTATTTTAAAATAGCCTTAGTCATTAAGCTCTTTTATGATAAACAGGGCAGGCATCAAACAGGGCAGTTTCACACGCTGCTTGATGAGTCTGATGAAGAAATACCTCTCCTTTCATACACCTTATGTGACGTAAACGAAGTTGCGGGGGACAGCTAGTTTTAATTTTTTTTTTTTATTAAAACCCTCTAAGTTAGAACCTTTTTTTTTTGTTTAACGTGAGGGAAAATCCTCATAGGATGTTATGCCGGACTCTTACCGACTAAAAAACCTCACGCCACGCCTAACAGCCTATGGTTGAGAGCCCCGGGTAAGCCCTCAGGAAGGATGTCCCGTGACTCCCAACAGACCTACGGCCGCCGCTGCGGCCTCGCCCAGGGGGTGGTTCGGGTGCAATCCCGCGTCTATGGGGGGTTTCGGGTGTGACCCCGCTTCTAAGGGGGGGCGTGCGTGAGTTGCTCACGTCACGCTGCCGTCATGGGCCTGCTTCTGTAAGGACGGTGAGCGGCCCTCTCACCGTCCTCAGACCCCCGGTCATGGAGGCCGATAGTCTTCAGCGAATATTATAAATGTGAATGTTTGTAAAGACTGAAGATGTTTGGATGTTTGTTACTCAATCACGCTGTAGCGGCTGAACAGATCGGGCTGAAATTTGGTACAGAGATAACTTATAGTCAGGAATAACACATAGGGTACTTTTCATCCCGGGAATATGTTCCCACGAGAAGCGGGAACGGGTACCGAATTTTACGCACGCGAAGCCGCGAGCTTCATCTAGTCTTTTTTTAAAAATCTAAACTGGCCTGTCGGCGCGGACTGAATTATTTTAAAATAGCCTTAGTCATTAAGCTCTTTTATGATAAACAGGGCAGGCATCAAACAGGGCAGTTTCACACGCTGCTTGATGAGTCTGATGAAGAAATACCTCTCCTTTCATACACCTTATGTGACGTAAACGAAGTTGCGGGGGACAGCTAGTTTTAATTTTTTTTTTTTATTAAAACCCTCTAAGTTAGAACCTTTTTTTTTTGTTTAACGTGAGGGAAAATCCTCATAGGATGTTATGCCGGACTCTTACCGACTAAAAAACCTCACGCCACGCCTAACAGCCTATGGTTGAGAGCCCCGGGTAAGCCCTCAGGAAGGATGTCCCGTGACTCCCAACAGACCTACGGCCGCCGCTGCGGCCTCGCCCAGGGGGTGGTTCGGGTGCAATCCCGCGTCTATGGGGGGTTTCGGGTGTGACCCCGCTTCTAAGGGGGGGCGTGCGTGAGTTGCTCACGTCACGCTGCCGTCATGGGCCTGCTTCTGTAAGGACGGTGAGCGGCCCTCTCACCGTCCTCAGACCCCCGGTCATGGAGGCCGATAGTCTTCAGCGAAGACACGTCGGCGGCGCCCAGGGCGCCGACTGCGGAACTCGGGTGGGAGAGTTCTCTCCCGTACCCGGCCCGCCGCTTCCTTCGCGAGCATCACCTGCTCGCAGAAAGAGGCGGCGCAGTCCCACTTACTCCCGCTGGAGAGCATGGCTCGCACCATGGCCTCGAGCGAGAGAGTGTCCACGCCCAGACCCACTACGAGGACCTGTCGCTGTTGTGCCCACGCCGTGCACTCCACCAGCGTGTGGAGCGCTGTGTCATCGCTGCGGTCCTCGCAGTGCTGACACTCGGCCGTGGTTTCCCGGTGTTTTCGCCACAGATACCTACCGAAGCTACCGTGCCCGGCAAGCATCTGTGTCAACCGGTAGGAGAGAGCACCGTGTCTTCTCTCCAGCCACTCGTCCATGACCGGTCTGACGGCCGCGATTGTGGCGAATCCCCCCTTTGGTTGCTCAAGTCGCACCTTCCATGTCTCCACGGTTTCCTGGTGGAGCAGGGTCCGCTGGGCCTCGATTTCTCGAGACGCAGGCCTTTGGCCCCGCTCCAGCGCCTCCTTGCGCCATCTGAACAGTGACGCAAGGGCTCTCGCTTCCAGGTCCCATGGAGGGGTCCCGGCTAGGAGACATGCCGCCTCACCGGAGATCGTGCGGTATCCTCTTATCACCCTGACGGCCATCATTCTCTGCGGGCTCAGCAGTCTAGCCTCATTGCTGGCCGTCAGGGTCTCCGCCCATACGGGAGCCCCGTACAGGGCCATGCTTCGCACGATCCCCAGGTACAGCCTCCTGTAGGGAGCGTTGGGTCCCCTGATGTTGGGCATCAGCCGCGCGAGTGCGGCCGATGCTCCCCTCAGTTTTGGGACCAAACTTCGGAAGTGGTGTCCGAAGTTCCACCGGCCATCGAGCTAAGTTAGAACCTTATATTATATTAAATCTATCATGATAGAATGTCAACTTTTTATCAATCTGGTTATATAAAAAATAGGGAACCTAACAGGTACTAACTAGGTAATTTATTCTGTTTTTAGACGCTACCTGTGCCATGACTCTATAATAAGTAAGGCTGTATGCTATTGACCCTGATTCTGGTTTTTTTTTCTGAGCATGTGACATTTAAACTCGGAATGATTTGTTTGTAATGTTGGTAGTGCAGAGAGAGAGGCTTACCTTGAGGAGAGACGCGATTCGTCGTGTGCCGGTCACATTATAACGGGCGCCTGATCTTGAACGGTGATGTCCTGTAAGGGCAAAATATAAGGTTAGTAAAAAAATATTTCATACTATATCTATGAAGAATCCTAAACGGAGCAGGGAATCAAAGTATGTTGGCCTGTGATAAAATACTTTGCGACCGAGTAGCACAACATGCTTTTTTTTTAACGTGAGGAAAAGTCTTCATGGATGCTACCGGACTTCTACTGACTAATAAAACCTGCCTAACAGCCTACGGTTGGAAGCCCCAGGTAAGCCCTCAGAAGGATACCCCAGGACTCCCAGCAGACCTATGGCTACCACTGCGGCCTCATCTAAGGGGGGTTCGGGTGCTATCCCGCGTCTTTGGGGGGCCTAGAACAACATGCTTTTTATTCCACTTTAGATGAAAAAAAAAATCGAAATAATAATTATCATCTTCCAAGCTGGTACCTAATTTTGGTTGCATCCAAGCATTGCAGGAGCCAAGGGGCCTTATTCTCAATAATATTAAATTATTATTGCAAATTCATTACCTATTAATAGTGGGTACCGAGATCAATAATATGAAACCTATTCGTCATCACGTCAAATCTTAGATTTACGTTTCCTGCTAGGACTGGGTGGAGGCGGCGATTTATCATCCAGTGAAAGTTCAGCCTTTGGCATCTCTTATGGTGAAACTAATAACCAGACAGCAATATTTGTTGTTATTTGATTTGTATGAAAGCGGATACCGATCTCTTAAGGCCTTGCTTTGAATGCAGTTCGGACTAACGTCTAAATCTTGGTGATCAGTAGAGTATGCCTAGTAAAACAGGTGTGCAGATGTTTTATGGCCAATGAAAGTGGCGAATATTGTTTACGAGCCTAGTAATGTTTTCCATTATGTTGAGAAACTAAATAAAGACTTCAAAGTAAGATTCAGCTGGTTGCTGTCGCGTTCTAGGGCTTAGTGTCAATGGGTCCGATTTCTAGCAGTATCTGCAAAATGTATGACGTTGACTGACAAGCGACTGTATGAAAGTAGACCTAATGGTATATGCGGTGAAGGCGTTATTATTTATCAAGAGCTATCATGAGCTAAAAAGATGGTATGGCAACAGCATCAAGGCTTTGGGCGCGACAAATGGCCTGACCGAGGCTGACTCCATATCTAGAGGTACCACAGTACCAACATACATACAGTCATACCGTTTCCTCGAAGGATAGTATTTAGTTCCACGTTATATATTCCTTCCTAGTGAATCTTTTGTCCTGTTGAAATGGATACGGCAGATTGTGGCGGAATGCTTTTGAATTTTTTAAGCTTATAAGTTTTCGAAAATGTTCCTTAATGAAAACTGCAGAAAATAATGGTCTTAGGACTAACCATACATAAGATACAACAACGCAGTGATTGTTCACAGAAAACTGAGCAAGTACAGGCAACGTGTGCTTCTTTTTATAGTAAAATCTGACTTAGGTCGTTATCCTGTATCAAGTTGCTTTAATCCATTAGGTTTCGAACAGATATTGATTGCAGATGGTTAATACGTTAATACCCTTACTTGAAAGCATTTCTATCATATTTATAGGCTGGTAAGATAATACTTGTGAAAAGAACGCATTATACAAAAGAATATCATATACAAAGAGATTAGACGTCAGGTAGGAAACAAAGAGAATGTCAATGTTGGTTTGTATGGCCAGTAGGTAAACACTGGACGTCTCGGACGACCGATTCCCGAGAATCCGACCATGTTCCGTTTTATACGTACTCATTTAATATGGACTCTCAATTGTCTTAAGAACAAAGACTGTCATTTCTTCAAGCTTTTATCGTGGATATCGTCTTGACTTGAACATAATCGAAGTTATGTACATCTAGATTAATGAGAAAAAAATGAGAATACTTATTCGTGACTTTTTTTTGAACAATTAAAAAGAAATACCCGATAATTTATTAAACTTTCTAGCAGTGGTCAGAAAGGCATAGCGGCTAAACTTATAACACCCCTCTTTTTTATCAGGGAGGTTTAAAACATCGAGTCCGCAGACGATAAAAGTAAATATTCCATGTGAACATTACGGTACATGACTGGAAAAGAAAATATCGAAGCCGTTTGATTCTAAACATTGTGTGCAAATTTGTTGATAAAACCAAAATAAACACACCGTTCAACTGCTACTGCTAATGTACGTTTTGTTTTCATTATTGTTAATGGTTCCCTACCAGTTTTATCACTCTTGATCAACTTGCCTTCGCAAAAAATGATTTTGCAACACATACGACAGGATGGCATCTTGTACTCCCCTTGTTTAATAAACTACTTCTTGAAATAGATTTTCTACAGGTATTTGTTATATATTTAACGACTTACAATATTGTTCAGTCATCAACAGAATCTAGGTAAGTACAGTTTAAAGGTGTTCATTTCAAACTACATACTTCTACAACAGATGTATAATACGATTGTTTCCTACAAAACGTAGGTATGTGAAGTTGTAGAATGCGAACGCTGATTACATTTCCAAGTACAGAAAGAGCTGGGAATGAGTTACTTAAGAAGTTAGAATATGCTAATGAATATCAACAGAGTTACTCACGTTTGTTTACAGTTGAATACATTTTGCATCACGTTTGTTGTAAATAAACAAAGCACGTATCAAATGATAAAAACATTCACTAGTTACATTAAATTGTTTGATGAAACCATTATTAACACACTATTTCAGCCTCACTGAAAACTCTAGTCTTGTTTAGTATTAGATTTTAAAACAGCAGTTCAGCAGTCAGATTGTTTTCAACAGCAATTCGTTACGTACTGTTTGAGTAAACAGTTTCTACGTTACAAAAATACTTTCGAATAGTAGTTTTAACTTTATTTATTACTGTGATTTATTGTTCGTTTTTATTTATTAGTACGGCTCGGATACGCGATAGTTAGACTAACAATATGAACAAATTGATTTAAAACGTCAAACAGATAAAAGAAGAGTTCAAAGAGCTAATGAAAATAATGTGACGATAAACAGCGATTTTATTTATTAAACGTAAAACAATATGACGACGTAAACGTTAAAACTTTACTACTAGAGCGAACGATGTAAAACTTATTGCAAATAAAGTAGGTTTATAATGGAATGTCAATATTAACCTTGTAATATTACTAATTGCTGCATTAGATAAGATTTTGTTCCAGATTCTCGATCATATCCTGAACTTAATTTGATATTTAACCGTGTTTCGTGTGGCTAGGAAGATGTGTGTTTGAGAAGACTTGTGTTTTATCGCCTGACCTAAACAATTGTTATGAGTATAAGCAATAATGTTATTGTAATTCTCTTTTATCTCAGTGGAAAACTTTGCTGTTACAATTGTTTTGGATTTAGACGCAATATTTCGTCTTACTTGTTACATAAGAAGAAGGAAATAGGTGATTTCTGCTATGAACACAGATTTTCCATCGCGTCTTAAAGATTGATGACGTTATTAGTAGTGACGGTAGCTTTGGATATACATATGTATAGGTACGTCAGATATCTTTATTAGACATTTGATATGATATAAAGTTTGTTCTACTTCATTTTTATCAATATCGGTGACCTTTATCTATGCAATAAGAAAACAAGTATCGTATTATTTTACACTTTATGTGGTGCTCATTACTGTGTATAATATGACATTGAGAAGCTTTTGAAGAACCTTCTTGAGTAAATAAATATTTCATTTTTCTGAACATATGTGGTCTAACTGACATTTAGATAAATATTCAAGGACATTTCAATAAATATTCAAGGACATTTCACACAACGCTATCTGATCCCAAAGTAAGCTAGGAATAACCTGCTTGTGTTATGGGTATCAGACCACGGATATTAATACTTATATACTTTTAAATACATACATATTATACATAGAAACACCCAGACTCTTGAGACAAACATTTATGGGTCACACAAATATTTGTCTCCGGTGGGAATCGAACCCACGACCTCCAGCGCCGCAGGCGGTATCACTACGGACTGCGCCACAGAGGCAGTCAAAATCTAGATCAAATCTTTAGATCAAATTGCACTAGTTGGAGGAGGTTACAGTTGTCAGTGCAAATACGTTGTGGTATTTTATTAAATTGTTACATAATTACTTTGAATAAAGGCATACTATACTCGTACACAGATTAAGAACTTACAAATCTATGGCAGTATGTATGATATGTTGATGTTACATTATAACTTTGGATCAAAGCTGCAGTATGTTATGTAAACGTTACATCCTCTCCCACTAAATCTGGAATTCCAACCATAGTTCTCCAAGGTTTTATCGATTCAGTAGAACTGAAAATTAAATGAGTTCTTTCAATTTATTTTGTAGTTCTGTTTTTCTGTAAATATAAATATAAACCAACTTCATTCAGCAGCTGCTCAAGCGTAATTGAATAATACTTACACTTATTAATGTAGATTAAAATCTTGTTACTTAATCCGAGTTGTTTTAACGCTTAAAAAGAAAAGTTAACCAACTAGTACATTTACTGCCTCCAATATTCTACTAATTATATCGTTGCGTTATTTCTCCGAACTTTCAAGTTCGTTTCGAAATGTGCGATAAGAAAAAAGTTAAAATGCATAAGAATTCAGTATGTTGTTTTATTTACGAACTACCTACGTTTGTGAACTTTCTCTTTTTATTGCCATTGACACATTCAAGTCGTTGTCTACCACACTCCACTGCAAATGGATTTGGTACCTAGGAATTATTAGGCCAGAAACAGGCGAAGAACAGCGGTAATATGGAGAACTAAATGTTATTGCTAAGGAGATAAGGTTGGAAGTTCCAGGTCATAAAATTCTGGCAGCACCATTCGGTGCGTTAATCTTTGTCATAGTATAAATTTACATCTTTATTATGGCACTGTGAAATTTAATTTAAATTGTTGTCTTTCTCTTCTCTCCGTCTTCTCATTCTCTTTCTGTAAGGATGGTCAAATTCTACAAATGCTAATTTATCAAAATACAAGAACCAAATAACAACCACTTGCCACATAACACTTTGCTGAGTAGGTATTAAATTATGCACGTCCTTGATACAATCTATGTCTTTTATATTTTTTTGTCATAATTAAATTAAACAATTTTTATTAAGGCTGATTGTCGTTCACGATAAACTGCAATGATATAATATCTGCGTTCTAGAATCGAGAAGAATTTTAGATTTATCATATTTTGGATTTATTCAACTGTTATTTCTGAATAAACTCAATCATTATTTTAATTATTCTATTTTTCCATAGACGAAATGTTCAGTAGATAGGTACCTACACTGGTTACAATTCTTAAATAAACCGGCCAAGTGCGAGTTGGACTCGCCCATGAAGGGTTTCGTAGCAGCAAGTACATAAATACGATCGCAGTGGTAGTGATTTTTCTAACCGAAAATTGCGGTTCATGACGTATTAAAAAAAAACTACCGGCTCTATCTCGTTCGAACTAATTTTCGTTGGTAGTTTTTATGGCAATGTACATCATATAATTTTTTTAGATTTATCATTCTCTTAGTTTAGAAGTTAGAGGGGGGGGGGGGGGGGACACACATTTTTCCACTTTGGAAGTGTCTCTTGCGCAAACTATTAATTTTAGAAAAAAATGATGTTACGAACCTCAATAGCATTTTTGAAGACCTATCTATAAATACCCCACACGTATGGGTTTGATGCAAAAAAAAATTTTGAGTTTCAGTTCTGAGTATGGGGACCCCCAAAATTTACTACTTTTTTTCTAGTTTTATATAAGAATCTTAATGCGGTTCACAGAATACATCTAGTTACCAAGTTTCAATGGCATAGGCCTTATAGTTTCGGAGAAAAATGGCTGTGACACACGGACGGACAGACAGACAGACAGACAGACAGACAGACAGACATGACGAATCTATAAGGGTTCCGTTTTTGCCATTTGGCTACGAAACCCTAAAAATGGCTGCCCTTATTTGCAGTAATCATTGTGCTCTGTCATTGTTATTTTATATTCCGACTAGCTGACCCGCGCAACTTCGTTGCGCCACATAAGAGAGAGTATTACCTGTTCTCGTCGCATTTACTCCCGTCGCGTTGCGTTTACTCCCGTAGCGTCTCGTCGTTAATATTCAATACCACGTCAGCGAGAGAGAGAGAGAGAGAGAGAGAGGTTTCTCGTCGCGTTTATTCCCGTCGCATTATTTTTAAGAACAATTTCGTTTAGGAAAGAGGTATCCCGTGGCATTATCGTAGAAAAAAATTGATTGCCATTAAAATGGTTATTGTGCACCAACCCAAATAGGTATAGACACATGCTATCGCGATTCTTTTAGAACTTTTTTAAGAGAAACAATTTTGTAGTACATATTTTTTACATAACTATTGATATTTACGCAGCACACGCAACGAAGTTCTCAAAAGGAATAACTTTACCCCGTTTTTGAAACATTTACTATTACTGCTCCGCTCCTATTCGTTGTAGCGTGATGCTATATAGCCTATGACACTCCACAATAACGTAGCTTTCTATTGGTGAAAGAATTTTTATAATCGGTTCAGTAGGTCCCGAGATTACCCCTCACAATTTAACAAACACACAAACTTTACTTCTTTATAATATTAGTATAGATCGTATAGAAGTATAGATGATTGATCATTAAACAAACAAAAAAGAAAGAAGGAAAAGCAAAAACCGGCCAAGTGCGAGTTGGACTCGCCCATGAAGGGTTTCGTAGCAGCAAGTAACATAATATAAAAGTTCTCATAGTTCGTTGTAACTTTGATTGATGTTTTAACACGTTCGCAGTGGTAGTGATTTTTCTAACCAAAAATTGCAGCTTATGACGTATAAAAAAAAAACTACCAGCTCTATCTCGTTCGAACTAATTTTCGTTGGTAGTTTTTATGGCAATGTACATCATATCTTCTTTTTAGATTTATCATTCTCTTAGTTTAGAAGTTAGAGGGGGGGGGGGACACATTTTTCCACTTTGGAAGTGTCTCTTGCGCAAACTATTCAGATTAGAAAAAAATGATATTAGAAACCTCAATATCATTTTTGAAGACCTATCTATAGATACCCCACTCGTATGGTTTTGACAAAAAAGAAAATTTTGAATTTCAGTTCTGAGTATGGGGACCCCCAAAATTTACTGCTTTTTTTCTAATTTTATATAAGAATCTTAATGCGGTTCACAGAATACATCTAGTTACCAAGTTTCAATATCATAGGCCTTACAGTTTCGGAGAAAAGTGGCTGTGACACACGGACGGACAGACAGACAGACAGACAGACAGACAGACATGACGAATCTATAAGGGTTCCGTTTTTGCCATTTGGCTACGAAACCCTAAAAAGTGACGTGTTTCAACAAGCAGTATTTATTTTACAATGCGTGATCCGAGTCTAGCTAGAACTAAAACAAGTCTGTTAACTAAGTATTCATGAAAGTTGTTCCTGGGCCGAGCCAAGAATGCTAGCTGGCGCCACTCGACAGCGCTAAGAACTTTGATATAAATACTCACTATACGTATGAAACCTGGTTTCGTACGATCAGAAACCATAGCAATATCTTTATCGTAGTTTTACAAGAAACATATGAGTGTTAATCTATTTACAAGCGAGATAGTAAGTGATCAAGAACATGTTATCAAAATTGAAATGTACAATTTTGTGAAAATTGTCACTTGCACGCAAATGCGATCGTAACGAGTAATTTCTTAGGAGCAATTTCATAAAATGATGATAGGTAACAAATTTCTGTCAAAATTTTCTTGAATGGCGTCTGTTTTATTTTATAAATGACTAGCGGACGTCACGCGGTTTCACCCGCGTAGTTCCCGTTCCCGTGGGAATACGGGAATAAAATATAGCCTATGTTACCCGCAAAGAGTGTAGCTTTCCAACAGTGAAAGAATTTTCCAAATCGGTCCAGTAGTTCCGGAGCCTATTCGTTACAAACAAACAAACAAACAAACAAACAAAAAAACAAATCTTTCCTCTTTATAATATACTAGCGGACGTCACGCGGTTTCACCCGCGTAGTTCCCGTTCCCGTGGGAATACGGGAATAAAATATAGCCTATGTTACCCGCAAAGAGTGTAGCTTTCCAAGAGTGAAAGAATTTTTCAAATCGGTCCAGTAGTTCCGGAGCCTATTCGTTACAAACAAACAAACAAACAAACAAACAAAAAAACAAATCTTTTCTCTTTATAATATTAGTATAGATATAAATAATATAATATAATATAATATTTATTTCTCTTCCACACAAAGGTACAAAGTTCTATTTTTACACAAATAATGCACAACAACAATCCTTTGTGGGAGACTGGTATCCGCACTAGGAAGCCCTGTCACACGGATTACCAGGCCCACCACCAACAGATGTATCATAGAAAAGTGTGCTTTACAAACAGCAATTCAAACAATATTAAAATCATAATAACATTATTAGAATCCAATAAAAATTTAAACTAATACTGTGTGTGTGTGTGTGTGTGTGTGTGTGTGTTGTGTGTTTAGTTGTAACTCACTTATTTGGGGACAAGCAGCAAGTCTTCTGTGAACTGATAGTCTAGGCCTAACAAGTATTCCGTAAGAGCATGTTTGCATTGTCTACCGGTTAGGGGGTAGATGTTAATCAAAGCGTTTACTTTATTGTATAAGTAATTGCTCAAAAAGCAATAACTGTGATGCGAAAGGCTGGTTCTGAATAAAATTGTGGGGCAAATCTTGTATTTTCTTCGTGTCTGTGATAGTTGAGATGGATTATATGTCAACGTAGCATGTTTGTGAAGAATTATCTGTCTAATAAAAAGTTGACGGACCGTGAGCACTTCGCATCTTGTATACAGAGAAGAAGTTGGATGAAAGTATGATAGGGAATAAGCTACCTTTAGTACCGCCCTTTGGGCTCGTTCCACTTTTATCATAAAAGATTTTGCTGCTCCTCCCCATACCGTGATACAATAGGTAATAAGCGATTGACAAATTGAAAAGTATACAGTCTTCAGAATAGCATCGTCTGCAACTTGTCGAAGATTTTTAAAGATGGACATTAGCTTTCTAATTCGTGCTGCCAATAGGTTTAGGTGAGAGAAGAAATTCAGGTTATTATCTATAATGACACCAAGGTACTTAATTGAATCTACTCTTTGAAGTATAGGACATACACACGAGTCGGAAGAAAAGTTGTTACATGAATGCGCAATGATGTTATGGCTTAAATTTTTTACAGTCGATGTATTACTAAGGGAAAACGTCATAAATTTAGTTTTATCCGTATTAAGTTTTAAAAAGTTTTTAGCCAACCAATTCATGACTATAGAGAACCCCTCCTGTGCAAGTTGGTAGACCTCATCCCAAGAATCGCCATAGAAGAGAAGTGCGGTGTCGTCTGCAAATGTGACGATTCGTCCATTTTTCAATTTTAATTCACAGAGATCATTAATAAACACTAAAAACAAAGTCGGTCCCAATATGCTCCCCTGGGGAACGCCAGCAGTCACCTCACAGTCATCGCTAATCCATTCACTCACTCTGACACGCTGATATCTATCCTCTAAGTAGCTTTGGAATAATTTCAGTTGTGTACCGCGGATTCCCAATTTTTCCATCTTCTCCAGTAAGAGTGGCGCAGAGACCGTGTCAAATGCCTTCGCTAAATCAAGAAATATTGTTAGGACCTTCTTTGATCCGTCAAGTTTACTAACTATCGTGTCCTTTAGGTGGTGTACTGCATCGTTTGTAGATCTGTTAACCCGAAATCCGTACTGATTTTCTGAGAGTAGTTTTTTGGTCTCTAGGTATTTTATCAGTCTTTTGTTTATAACCTTCTCATAGATTTTAGACAGTGTTGGCAGAATGGAGATCGGACGATAGTTATTGACACAGTCCCTACTGCCACTCTTATGGATAGGATAAATGAGTGATTTTTTGAGATCCACTGGATCTCAAAAAATCACTCGCGCACTTTAGAGCCTCCTGTCACCTTTCACATTAATGTCGTAAAGCTGGTAACATCTTAGGACTTTTTATGATTTTGAAGTGACTATGTTAAAATCTGTTTACACTATCAACATCGGTAACTGCCTATAAAGTAGAAATGAATGTCAAGGGACAAATCTGTGAAGTTGGTTAGTATTGTTCCACATCCTTATCATGCCAAATGCCAATATTCCAAGTTTCTTTTTTAGTGATAGGTATAGGGATCTTTACTTCTTTCTCAAATTATTTATTAAACATATATTTATGTATTTTGGCGAATGGCGCAGGGTGGTGCAAAGACGAGTAAGCGATTTCGAGGAACAGCGAAAGGCAGACCTCGACGCTAAACGCGATGAGCTGAAAGTCCGCCCACCCGCTGTCATTCAGTACAATTACTTAAGTGGTGTTCTCACGTGCCCTCTGTGTACACGTGAGTTCACCGCGAAGATCGGCGTCATCTTCGAGCGCATCAGCGCCGAGCCGACTAGGAGTCGAAGTGGTCGCCATGGCCGAAATCGGTCGGAGGCATCATCATCATCATCATCATTTATGTATTTTATCAAGTTTACGAAAGGGTCTTTGTCAAAGTATTTCGGTGTCCAAATCTATCTAGCCTGTACCGGTTTATGGTATTTTGGAATTGGCTGATGAAGTCAGACAGTATATCTTATAGATTCTGCCAATAGCTTCCCAAAGCAATAATGTTTACGTAGGAACTATTCTGTGGACAGAAGATGAAGTGCATGAAAAAAAAAACAAGTGTGAAAGACTATTAGCGAAGCTGTAGCGATAACTTCTATCTTGTTATAAAATAGGAGTGACTTTGTTAAATAAATATCATGGTGTACTGGTGTTCTTGTATTCTTCCAAGATCATCAGGACCCAAGTCAACCTCACATTCAAGTTGTGCACCTGCTGACATAACACGATAAGGTTGAAGATTTGTTGAGTCTCAACAGAAGTACCGACAAACCTGAATTTGTAAATTTCTATGCTGTAGACGGTGAATTTATAGGTAGTGAGAAAGGTGAAAACGTCATAGATGCTCCCAGCAGCAGCAACCAATAAACGCCTTAGCTTCTTCTAGCCTGTGTGTGTGCCCGGACACGCGGGAGTCCCGGGGAACGAAATAGCAGATAATCTAGCCCGGAAGAAAGCTTCACCAGATGCAGATGAACTACGACATTCTCCGTGAAGCGAATGCCATCCTGGCCTGCACAACCAATAATAAGCGATGCCGATGTTTTAGAGAAAAGTAAGTATACCTACTAAGTGGATGGAAGGAATGAATAAAAATCAGTTCTATAACAGATAGGTATCTAGAGCTACGAAATCAAGTTCCTATGCATTATGATGAGGAAGTTGACATTCACTACACACGAGATTCAATTGAATACTGGTTCTACAGATATACTGTGTAATTTCAAGAGGACATTTGCCGTCGAAATCATCGGCAAATTCCGGTAATGTTAAAACTACAGAATTTATTCATCGGCAAATTACGGTAATATTAAAACTACAGTATTTATAATGCAAGTTACCAGTAAAATGCAAGACTATCAGTCGATAATAATTCCGCTTCCGGATCTTTGATTTAACATTGTGGGACTTATTAAACAACCTAGCAAACACTAAACATGTGCTTATAGGATTCAGACCACTGATGAATATACTTTATCAGATGTAAATTATCTAAATATGTACATATACTACATATTTACAAGAAAAAATATACAAACAAAATAAACCCTTGGAAATAAACATTTGTGGATCATACCAATATTTGTTTAGATGTCGCATACACTTAACACCACGCTACCGATACAGTCACGACCACTTTTACGTTGATCTTCAAAACAATATTTGTAACAAAATAAAAACAAAACACAATAAGTAAAAGAACTTGTTGATTTGTTCTGTAATATTTATACAGTAGCAGTTTTCACTTTCAACTACAATGCGAGTGGTGATTAACAATTCCGCCCGCGGGCAAGATATGACGGCGACGTTAGGCCTCAAACTGGATGTCATCGTGGAGCGGGGCGACGGGCGACAGCGGGCAGCGCGGCGGCCAGAGTACAAGAGAGTAACATGGCACTGCGCTTGCTCACGAGCAAACTGCGCTCGGTGCGTTTGTTATTGTTAATGGGCTCCGGAGACGGTCAAGCGACTTGACTCAAGTCTATTATACATACACGTCGATGCACACACACGTGTAAAGAAAGCACGCACACTAAAAGCTACTTTCATACGATCTGAGATTTATTTTAAGTCTATATATACTTACGTCAAGTTATTGATGGTTATTGACCGTCTCCGGAGCCTATAATCGAGTTATTTTTAAACTTTCGCCGTGTATAACACTCATGTGAAGTTTTGAAGTATTTCGCGTGCCTATAATTGAGGGTGCCTTTGTTGAATGTTGTTATGGCGTTATTACTACGCCGGTAATAACGCCCTCTCTTGTACTCTGGCGCCGCGCTCTCACCGCAGTCGCCGTCGTCCCGCTCGTCGCTGACATCCAATTTGAGTCCTTACAGCTTCAGCATTAACACGTTGTTTTGGTGTCTATCCCCCGCGGGACTATGTGTGTATGAGCCTTTACTTTCTATTCTTTATGCAAACATAATGACTGCACTGCGACACTAATTTATGTTTGGTGCTTATTATAATACTAATAATATTTTGCGCAATGAACTTGTGATGTTGGATGTTTACTTTCACTAACGTGTTATTAGTTTCATGCTTGTTTTTGAATCGATAACACAATGTTGATATCAGGACCATCACATTAGTCATATAAGTTTCGTCTAACTAGTGTTGATGCGTTCAAAAAGCACTCATCTGTGATTGAGTACTTATGGAAACGATTCCAGTACAAATTAATTGTCTGCCTGAATATTTAAGTACTTAGTAATAGATACTTGAATATTACTTGAGTAAGTACCACATATACAGATTACGTTGGAATAAATGCTAAGAACTCAAACTAGGTTCCGAATATGTTTACGTTTCTTTTTTTGTGTGTTCAGAATATTTCCATTTTAAGAACGTTCTTATGAGTGATAGCCACGTAATCGCTTGGTCTATATGGACCAAATAACAGAAACAATAACAAGAAAGAATAGTACAAATACAATCAAGCGTTTCTAGTTTTAAGAAACGTTTTCTAATATGGCCTAAACATTACTTATTTTTTGATATCGCTTAGTCATAGAACGTCATGTGCTTCGTACACTTTAAAAATAAAGTTTCTATTAAGTATTCTACAGCAGCACATTACTTCCTTCCTTATTTCCTTTACTTTTAAAGCTCTTATGTAACTTTGAAGTTGTTTAAAACAACTAGCTAGTGAATACGAAGGTTCGTAAAGTATGGAATATAAAAGTAAGCAGTAAGTACTAAACCATAAGGTATTGTACCTATGTTTTCAAGAGAATACTTTATTTAACATAAGGGGGTAATTTTGTAGTCTAAGCGCTTGTTATAGAAATAAAACAAGCTAGATTGTGACGTGAACCACAAAATGAAATCCAAAGAAAATTTTTGTATAAAAAATTTGTATAATCAAGGATTGGAGTTTTGTAAAATTTACTTAATAACGCAGTAGAGCTAGTTCATGCCGACAGGCCTGCAGGTGGGTTTGGTTTGGAGCATGCAATACTGGGAGTCTGTCAAAATCGTCGATACTTATACCTATCTCTCAGAGCATGCGCGTTACAGTTGCAGATGATGGATAGCCATATCTATCAAAGAACCGATGGAGAAGACAGGGTCTGAAGTCAAGACTTCTGCAAATGTAAGGTAGGTTGCCTCCCCCGGATGGGCTAATGATTTAGAATGGTTAGAGTTAGGAAGACGAAAGACCGTGTCATATAGCGAAACTTTCAAGAGACCTACGTTTTTACCGTTTCACCGACAATTCAGTGTGAATTTTATAAATGTTCAGCAAAGCGTTCCTTAATATGGTAGGATCTAACTTTTGTGAGCGACCTACGGTGTTTTGACATAACTACAATTATGTAAAAGCTAGGTATTCTAGTCAATAGTCTGTAGGGTAGCGTCAGGAAATTCATAAAATATTAGGTGCTCAGTCACACGTAATGAAAGTTCTTACTAACGTTGTTTGTGTAATTAGTGTAGTCCTATTTGACTAAGAGGCGAAGTCATTAGTTGGAATTGTTTCTTGGAACTGTACTAGACAGGTGCGACTGTTGAGGCGTTGATTAACTGCCATGTACTACAAGAAAGTATGTAGCCATCGTTCATTAGCTTGTACTGTGTTACCTAAATTAAAGATACCGTAGTATACAGTATACAACATGTACCTCCTAAATTGGCTGGTCAGTAGAAACTTAAAAGAGCTTAAAGCTACTAGTACTGAAATAAGGTATCTATTTTACCATCTCACTATTAGCATATGTGTAAAGACTACAGTAGTACACTATGCTATTAGCGTAAGAATGAAGATAGCCTGAACGCAAAAGTTATAACTTCATGTTTATGGTAAGGGAATGCTATTTTGCTTTTGTTCCGTAAATAAGTCGTGTGACGATGGTCTTTCAAATATATTCTAATATTGCTCATACCATTTTTTGACCAAGCATGTATTAAGCTGGCAAAGCCAAATTTGGTTACTTTTAATATTCCTGCAAGGCTTTTATTAATTACTGTGTCGAACTCAAACTTTTTGACTAACATACCTCATATTTATACTATTTCAGGTTATTAAACAAAGCTAAAACCTGCAGGTCAAGGTGATGTGGTCTGATGAGGTGTCAAACCTCAATGTAATGTTTTATACCTAAGTGTTACGTATCTCATTGTTACTTAGTCATTGAAATATATAGGACGCAGGTAATTACCATACCGCTTTTAGGCTAACAAGTCCAAATTGTTATCTAACGTAACTGCTGGACATTGTAACCATAGATTAAGTATACTTACAGTATGATTACCTTGTATACGACACATTTGTCAAACAAAATAGGATAAACAATTAAGATAGTGCTGCTGGTGCCAGGCGTCATGTCTCAAGATAATGTATATTATGTAGTACTTAGTAATGAACAAAGAATTCGAAATAACTTGTGGTATATGTAAGTAGTTATGTGGGTAAACATGCCAGGGCTAGTCATTTATCAGATATTTTAATATTGAATTGTTTTGCCTGCCCCAATAAAGAACTATAACGCCTTGTTTTTATTTTACGTGAGGGAAAATCCTCATGAATGTTATGCAGGACTCCTACCGACTAAAAAACCTCACGTGTCCTGCTAACAGCCTACGGTTGGGAGCCCGGGTAAGCCCTCGGAAGGATACCCCATACCATAACTTCGTACACAACATCGACATCGCCAATTTTTTGGGCGAGTCAGATGACAATCGCTTCACGTAAAATATCAGCCACACCGTAGTTAGACTGGAAAACTGACCCTAACTGGATTGGAGAAAGACTCACTGGATGATGATGATTATAAAAACTGCTCCACACGATCCTGCCTTTAGTTTATACAACGTGTTTGCATTTTCGAAGTTTTTACAATCGGGACACCTGGTAACTTTCATGTAAGTTGATGTTTATTTGTATTTTGTGTCAAAATGTAGTCGTATTACTTGTATCGTGTCGACGATGGGATATGTAAATACTTTTGTTTTTGCAAGTTTGTGCAGCTACTTATGTTCATTAATCGGCCATTACAAGTTCTTGACGTCAACACAAAATAAATTATCAAGATTATGACGTTAACGTTGAAAGTAATTAAATTTATTTCCTTACTAGATAGTGTACGTGGCTCCGCCCACTTGGAATTTAGTTCCCGTTAGCGTTCCCGCATCCAAGGGGGACCTATTACAGGGATAAAAAGTTAGATACAATATTCGCACCCTATAAGTACAACACACTGCAATTACACCAATATGACTTGTACAAAACAATTCAATGTTTCACATCTGCAAGGCATTCCGCGATGGCTACAATTTTTTCCATTAGTAATCTTAATAATAATAGACTCGTAGGTAGGACTTGTTTTCGAAAAAAATCAATGTGCATTCCTATAAACATTTCTTGTGCGTAATTACTTAATTTATGTGACAATTATTTGTGTTAAACATTTGAGATAATTATATTTAAAAATATTAGATAGGTTCGGTGGCGATTTTTAAATAATTAATTCAATAGAAATGAACAATTTATGTATTTCTTACATGCAATATGCTTATGTAAATTAATGTCCATATTTTATTATATTTATCGTAGCTTTTAATGCTTAAGTAAATTAAATTAATGCCTTCTAGTATAAATTAACCTTAAATTTTGATAAGTAGATATGATTTTCGATGTAAATTTTAATTTGTCGTGCTGATTGCCGTTCATAACTAATTTGTTCAAATAAATTTCATTGAATATGAAACAGGTTAGACGATCGTAGACGAAGTAATATTTATGTTAGAGAAATTAGAGCCCTGTATATGGCCTTAAGGCTATTTAAAAAAAATCACGTGTGTTTATCGGAGCCCCATTTAATGTGTTTCTAATTTTAGTTTTTTTCTATTATAGCGGCAACAGAAATACCTCATCTCTGAAAATTTCAGCTCGCTAGCCACCACGGTTTATGAGATACAGTCTCGTGATAGACAGACGGGCGGACAGCTAGGTTTTAGTAAAAGAATCTCGATTTTACCCTTTGTTTACGGAATCCTAAAAGCAGACATTAATGTCCTTCCTCAGTTTTTAGTTTACAGTTACTAATATAACGTTGTAAGAAAAGTTCAAAATTAATTTAGGGAGATAAAGTTTCTTGAGCTTAACATCGCTTGTAAGTTGTAAGTAATCATAACGAGACTATTTAGAGCTTGTAATTGTTATTTTAATTAGGAAGTTTGACGATTAAGCATCCCTTGGAGGTAGTTAACTTATCTTAAGTTATACCCTTTTTAGGTGACAAGCTACGTTGGAAAGGTGTTAAGTTTTAGACTAAATGAATTCCTGAACGTTAAAAATATTATATTGAATTAAGTGATTCCTTTTTTAAATGGCAGAAAAATAACACAACGCATCTCCTAAACGTTTTAAAAACTTGCGTTATTTCAGTACTGACACTTGAGCGTACTCTATACTAATATTATAAAGAGGAAAGATTTGATTGTTTGTTTGTTTGCATCCAATAGGCTCCGAAACTACTGGACCGATTTGAAAATTCTCTTACTATTGGGAAGTTACACTCTCCCCAGGCAAAGTAGGCTATATTTTATTCCCGTATTCCCACGGGAACAGGAGCTCGCGGGTGAAACTGCGGAACGCCTGCTAGAAATATCTATATAATGACGAGCAAAGCTTGACCAAGCTTACTGCATATGTTAAAAGTGGTTATTATAACCATTAGATGAACATCAAAAATTTACATAAATGGATTTACATTAAGATTATAATAATCATAGTGCCTAGATGTGTACTATACCGGAACAGCGTTATTATGAAAATTCGCTCGAGCTTCAAAAAGGAAAGCATGGAATCAATTCCATTGTTTAGCTGGAACTTCTACCGCACGAAACACGTTTGGAGTATTGTCATTGGGTATTTTCTGTTGGCCAGAACAATGGTGGCGATTGTTTGTGCTTACCTCTCGTTGGACAATTAGTAAGATGGCGATTATTAGATAACGTCCGTCTCATAACAATACGAGGGTCACGCCGTCAATATCTGACCATTAACGGTGGTCATTTCTAAAGATAGGAATTTCTTGTATCAATAACATTTATTTTAGGTATAGACGTTTTTATATTATTGTTTGTTTTAGTGGAAGATTAAATACTTCTGCATTCAGAATAGACAGTGCACCAGTTAGGACTTATATGGAGAGGAAGGTTGATGAAGTGTCAGATTGTGGCAAGGGTCTTGACGTCCGATTGAAACAGGATCAGTTTCTATAATTATACTGGAGTTAATACAAAAATAGGAAGGTACTTAAAGAAAAGGCTTGCTATAATGCTATCATTGCTTTGTACCGCAATGACTTTACCTAACTTGACCTCGCTAAGTGACTATGTTATAAATTCAAACATAAAACATTATGACAAGCTTTGTAAAACTCTAATTATTACTTATAGTAATAAATAACTTGTAAACGACATCGCCTTATTTCAAATACATAGTTTGTGCTAAGCTAACAAAATTTTAAAAGCAAGAAAGTATTGTAAATTCTACAGCTTGATGACCACCCTATGCACATATATAAATAGCAGGAATATATGTAGTTGAGGAACGTCAGAATCTTATATCCATAGCAAATGGCGTCTAGATTTAACAATGGAACCTATTAACGGAGAAGTGAGAAGTTTAACACTCAAACTGGCCCTTTCACCTTTCAGGAAAGATCCAGCTTCAAGTCATTAAATTTGATCGACAACTGCCAATATATTTCACAGCCTCCGACACGTCATCAATGGTGACTGTCAGTCCTCTAAAATGTCAATAAATGCGTCATTACATTGACGAAGGTCACATACAAGCTTTTAAATAAACCTTTATCAAATAAGCTCGTATGTAATATCGACTAAAATCAACTAGACACTTCGGTGATGCCTGAAATCAAGTTTCTCTTCAGTCCACGGTGCATTTTTAAATTGGAAAATTTTCATTTATACCTACATTTTTTATTTTTTTATTTATAATATTTAATTTATACTTGACATATTATGTACCCATTTGCAAAACAATCGCTAAAACTCTAGAAACGCCTAAGGCGGTTGTGCTCAGTAAAAATATTCGAGTTTAGTAGGTATTTGCTTGATTGTAGTTTTACGACTAAGACAAGCATAACACAGTCTGAATAAAATTAAATTCAGGTAGCCTGAAATCCCTTATTTCATTCACTTGAAAAATTCGTGGTCTAAAAAACCGTAATATGCGCGGAACAAATTACATTGTATAGAATTCCAGACTTTCTGAATTGATATTATGATTTCAGAAAGGCATCCAAACTGTGTGAGTCCAGCTTAAGGCTGCAATGTTCGACCTTGACAAATCCTAAGGCAATTCGAAGGATTGCAGCGTACGCTTTTGCCGGATTTCATTCGATTCTAATACATTATATTACTGTCATGAAATGTGAGGGGTTTTAAGAAAAAATCCATACGTAAAATATTGTTCTATAGAACTATATCTATTTTATGACAAGTTGTCATGAGAATGAAACTCATTTATTTATTTTTAAAAAGTATAATACTTGTTTTGATTTTTGCAATATTTAAAATTTTTCGAGAGCTATTTCGATTGAACAAAGTATTCCTAATCGTGTTTTGATACGTTAAAAAAGCAAGAGTGTCTAATAAATTACAATAATATAGTTTTATTAGATCAAATCGAAGAATATTTCCTAGTATAAAGTTCACCCCAAGATGAGTGTTTAATCTGTTCCTTTTAATAGTTGTTTACTAGTAGGCGCTTAGCGGTGTTCTGAATCGCGCTAGTATTGTTGGTACAGTTTGTATATAAGGTATCTTGTGTGTTGTTACTCAAATATACAGAATCTTACCACCGAACAATTGTCGTATTATTACTAAACCAAGTGTTCTCAGGTGGTTACCTTTTGGACATCTGTTCATGGTCCTTCAGCCGAATAAAGGCCAGAAGTTGACTGTAGACTAGTGTCTGTAGTCGCGCTAGGCAAGGGTAGTGGATCGCTACTCAGCCAGCGTCTCCGTCTGTTATCAAGATACAGATTCGGAATTGTCATCAAAGCGGAGGGAAACTCCCTTGGGTGATTCAGGAAGACCAGGGCACGTGTCAGCTTCGGAGTAAGGGGTTAAGTCCCTTAAAGTTCCAGCAGACTTTGTGAAGGCAACTACAGCATCATCGAAGACATCATTTGACAGCTACTGTCAAGTGACAACTTAAGGGAAGGCATCGTTTGACAGCTCTTGTCAAGCAACATCATCGGCCGCAGTGACAGCTGGTGACGTCTATCGGTCAACATCAAGACACCTGTCAAAGTGACAGCTGGGATCTGTCGATTGACAGCCGTTGTCAGTGAAGAAAGCGTCAAGTGTGACAGTGAGTGAAGATAAAACAGTGAGTACATTTTCGACCTTATTTAATAGAAAATATTAACTTTGAAAAAATTTAGTGTAGATTAAAGATAGTGCAATAACAGTGTTCAGGACTTAGAATAGTTTCGCAAAAAACGTTCCTACGGGGAACCTATGCCCGATTTTTGTCCATGTTACAAGGTTCAAACACTTAGAAAAATTTTGTGGAATTTGAACTTGGACTTAGAAAATTTTTGTGAAATTGAAGACTGGACTTGCAAAATCAGTGTTTACATCGAAATTAAAATTTTTTGTCAGACTTTATTTCATGATATTGTGGACTTTTAATTCTTGTGTTTAAGTATTTGTTTGTGTTTGTAATAGTTGTGTTGTCTTTACTGAATATTTTTACCTTTTTCATTTTTATAGTGTGTACAAATACTGTTTTTTTTATTATTTATTTAAAATGGCTGATAAATATTTAAAGTCTCTATATGATCTTGCTGAGAAGATAGCTAAAGGTATAATAAATTTTAAAAAATCGCCTAAGGATCGCATAACCTTATCATATGTTGACACTAGGCTAGAAATTTTAGAAGCTAATTGGAAACTTTTTTCGAGTACTCATCACAAAGTAGTGTACGAGATGGATCAAAAGGATTTTCAGAATTCTCCATATTGTGCTAACAATGTGTACGACAATACTGAGGAAGAGTACGTCAGCTATAGGTCCTTACTCAAGGAAACTCTGTTAAAGTTGAAGCCAAAAACAGGTAATGTTTGTAATAGCGATGAACAAACAAAGGCATGCTTTGTAAAATTGCCTGAGATAACTTTACCAAAATTTTCAGGCAAATATTCAGAATGGGCCCATTATAAAGACTTGTTCAAATCGTTAATTCATGGTAATGGGGCTCTTGATGATGTGCAAAAACTTCACTATTTGAAAGGCTCTCTCACGGGAGAGGCAGAAGGTCTGGTGAAATCCATTGCAGTGACCGCAGATAATTATAAAATTTGCTGGGATAGACTTGTTGCGCGATACGACAATAAACGGTCTATGGCAAACTCCATTATTAGAAGGTTAATGACGCAGAAACCCGTTACTCAGGAATCTGCTTCAGCCCTTCGCCACTTATTGGATACAACTGCAGAATGTTTGCAATCTTTGATGAATATTGGAGTTGATGTTAACTCGTGGGATTTAATCCTTATTTATGTTATTAGCCAGAAATTAGATGCTGAGTCCAGGGCTAAATGGGAAGCCAAAATGTGTGAATCGCGCGATGATCTGCCAAAGTACAAACAGTTAGAGACTTTCTTAGAGGTCAGGTTCAGGTCATTGGAATATAAAATGCTCGATAAACCCCAATCATATATGAACAACAATTACCCTACGAAAAGCTCTCACGCGACTACAACAGTAGTACCTGATTGTGCCTTTTGCGCGGAAAAGCATAAGTTGCACAGTTGCAAAAAATTTGCAAGTGAAAGAGTAGAAGCAAGGCGACAGATTGCGCAGGAGCATCGTCTGTGTTTTAATTGCTTGAGTCCAGCACATACTGTGTACACGTGTACCGTGTCAACTAGGTGCCGCATTTGTAGGAAACGACACCACACTCTCTTACATCAGGGGACAACACAATTGCAATCAAGTGGTTCTGACAGGGTGCTTTCAGCTATGTGTGATACGTCGGTATTAACAGAATCTAGGCCTGAACAGCAACTCGAAATAGAAGAAGATACTTTAGAACCCATAACAAGTTGTTTTTCAATGGCCCGTTGCACGGTGTTATTAGCCACTGCTCTGGTAAATGTAAGTGCACAAACTGATAGCAACTCAACTAGCACCTTGAGATCTCTGTTAGATCAGGGATCTCAAGCGTCGTTCATTACAGAATCTGCGGCTCAATTGTTAGGTCTCAGAAGAGTCAAGGAGTCCGTGGAGATATCTGGATTGGGTGGTGTGACATCTCTCAAGGCCAAGTCATCAGTAAACATACGCTTAACATCACGTGTTGAGCCATCATTTTCTATGAACATCAAGGTGCACGTATTGGAAAAACTAACCAATTTATTGCCAAGCAACAAGGTGTTCATTGAAAGATCCCAAATGAAACTACTTCCATCTTTGCAGTTAGCAGATCCATCTTTCAGCCGCCCTGGTGGGATAGATTTACTTTTGGGTGCGGAAGTGTACTCAAAAATAATAATGAAAGGTTTAGTCCAGAGCGCAGGGGAACAGTTTGTCGCCCAACAAACAAAATTCGGATGGGTCCTGTCTGGCGTTATTTCGGACTCCACTCTAGACATAAAAAATAATGTTAACTGCCACACGGTAACCGTTACCGAAGGTAGTGATGACGCCTTACTTAAACGTTTCTGGGAGTTGGAGTCGGAACCTGCACTGCCTAAGAAAATTATGAACCATGAAGAGACAGCGTGCGAAAAATTATTCGCTTCCACCACCACCAGAGATGAATCTGGGAGATATATTGTAAAGCTCCCATTCAGGAGTGAGAATCCAGCGTCAAAGTATGGCAATTCTGGAGCTATCGCACGTTCACGGTTTTATTCGCTAGAAAGGCGTTTACTAAGCCACCCAACTCTCAAGAATGAATACTCCAAAGTAATAAATGAGTATCTCACCCTGGGTCATATGGAGAGATGTTTTAATACAGACAAGGCGGATGCTGTATACTTGCCTCACCATGCAGTGGTTCGTGAGGACAAAGACACCTCTAAAGTACGCGTTGTATTTGACGCTTCATGTAAAGGCATAAATGGAGCTTCATTGAACAGCGATCTCATGACGGGTCCAGCGCTGCAACCAGAATTGCGCCACTTAGTGATGAGATGGCGCTGCTATCCTATTGCTCTTGTTGCTGACATTGTAAAAATGTATCGTCAGGTAAAGGTTGTCGATGATGACGCTGACTATCAGCGAATTCTTTGGCGCGAGAGTCCAAATGATCAATTACAACATTATCGACTATTGCGCGTCACGTTCGGAACGTCATCGGCTCCATACCTGGCTGTTCGTGCATTGCAGCAAGTTGCACATGATGAGGGGATTCGCTTTCCAGATGCAGCTTCCAGAGTTCTATCTGATTTTTATGTTGATGACTTAATGACAGGCTGTCATTCGGTTTCAGAAGGAAAGCGAGTCTATATGCAAATGAATGACTTGCTAAGTCAAGGAGGATTCCCACTGCAGAAGTGGGCAAGTAATAACAAGGAACTACTGAAGGAAATTGGTGGGAATATATCTGCTGAGACATTGGAGCTCAAAATGGATGAGGTCATGAAAATTCTAGGCTTAGAGTGGAATAAAGAGACAGATGAGTTTCTCGTGAAGGTCAATATCTCAAGGTTATCGGATTGTCGAGTGACTAAGCGAATGGTCATATCCGACATATCTAAACTGTTCGACCCCTTAGGTTGGTTAGCACCCACGATTATCAAAGCCAAGGTTTTTATACAAAGACTCTGGCTGTCTGGTATTGACTGGGACAGTCAACTCCCTCCTGATTTGCTTAGTGATTGGCTATGTTTCAGAGAGGATTTAGTAAAATTAGAATCCTTCAAAATTCCACGGTGGTTGCATTGCAACAAAGACGATCAAATCATTGAGTTGCATGGGTTCTCAGATGCGTCCAACTTGGCCTACGCCGCTGTAGTCTATATTCGAGTTGTCAACAAGACCAATGGCGTCTACGTTAATTTGGTGACATCGAAGACACGAGTGGCACCAATAAAACAGGTATCAATTCCACGACTGGAATTGTGCGGTGCAACCCTTCTCGCGAAGCTTTTGAGTGAAGTAGGGGAAATAATGAATGTTCCAAAGCATAACATTCATGCGTGGTCGGATTCCACGATAGTGCTGGCGTGGTTGAGCAGTCATCCTAGCAGATGGACGACATTTGTAGCAAATCGCGTTTCGGAGATTCTGACCACTATGGATGGAAATCAATGGGCTCATGTCTCCAGCTCAGATAACCCTGCAGACTGCGCTTCCAGAGGACTACAGCCAGCTGAATGTGTGGAGAATGAGCTATGGAGACATGGACCCGGGTGGTTGAGTAACTTTACGATCGACTACAACAAGGAAGCTGTGAAAGATACTCACTTAGAGGAAAGAAAAATCAAGACAATGTGCCACGCTGCGACAACCGATGAAACTAATGAAGGTGAAGAACTGTTATCACGTTATTCATCTTTGTTGAAACTCACACGTGTTATATCTGTTTGTCGTCGAGTCCTATGCTGGAAAAAAGCTAACGCGGAAAATTGATAAACGATTAACGGTGATCGAGATAAAAGAGTCTTTACTCACCTGCATCAAGATTTGTCAAAAAACTCATTTCCAAGAAGAAATCGGGAGCTTGTTGGCATCACGGGTCGTTAACAGGAAAAGTCCCATTTCGTCCTTGAATCCTGTCTAGATGAAAATAATATCATGAGAGTGGGTGGTCGGCTGCACAACGCTGGTCTTACTGAGGAAATGAAACATCCAATTATAATCCCTCATAACTCACATTTTACTCATCTATTGATTGACGAAGCTCACCAAAGAACCATGCATGGAGGACCTCAGTTAATGCTTAATTATCTGCGGTCTCGGTATTGGGTGATTAGAGCTAAGGGTTTGGTTCGTCAGTTTGTCCATAAGTGTGTAGTTTGTGTGAGACATTCAAACCAAACGAATCAACAGAGGATGGGACTGTTACCTTCAGCCCGAGTTACTCCACATCGAGCTTTCCACAAAACAGGGGTTGATTACGCCGGTCCAATCAGCATTAGAGCTACGAGAGGCCGTGGCCACCGATCTACAAAGGGATACATTTGTGTGTTTATCTGCATGGCAACCAAGGCCATTCACTTAGAAGTGGTCAGCAACATGACTTCGGAAGCATTTTTGGCTGCCTTTAAGCGTTTCGTTGCAAGACGAGGACATGTTGCTGAAATGTGGAGCGACAACGGCACTGCATTTGTCGGCGCTGCACGTCAACTGACTGAGTTGTTTAATGTGGAAAAATCTACTGTAGCTGTAGAAGTCATGGATTGGTTATCGTCAAATGGAACGACCTGGAATTTTATCCCCCCCTATTCTCCGAACTTTGGTGGCCTATGGGAGGCGGCCGTGAAGTCCACAAAGTTCCATCTCGCACGGGTAATAGGGAGGAGCAAGTTGACGTTCGAGGAACTCACTACAACACTTGCACAAATTGAGGCGTGCCTTAATTCAAGACCGCTATCACAAGCTCCCAGTGATCCAAACGATCCAAATCCCTTAACGCCAGGACATTTTCTTGTCGGTGAACCCTTAGTGCTAGTACCAGACATGAATTACGAGGAATCAAATATAAGTAGTCTGAAACGATGGCATCTAGTACAAAGGATGACTCAGGACTTTTGGCGCAGATGGTCCAGTGAGTACTTAACGCAATTGCAGCATCGGTACAAATGGAAGGATATTATCCCTGAGCCAGGTATCGGAGATGTTGTTCTGATTAAGGAAAATGGATTACCTCCCGCGCGTTGGTTATATGGCATAATCACCAACAAACATCCTGGACAAGATGGCTTAACAAGGGTAGTTAGTCTCAAGTATAAGGACCACATCATTAAGCGCCCCATATCCAAGCTTATATTGTTGCCCAAGTAAAATTTTATGCTTAATGATTCATGTCTTAGTATTTAGTTATAGTTATATTTGTACAATTAATTATAATATTGTACAATTTATAATGCTTGATGTTTGGGTAATGGCTTGTATTTAAATCAGTTTGCTTTTATTTGTAAAATTATTATTCCTAACTATTATTCCTAGTTATTAAGTTGTATGATGTATAGTGGATAATCGTTAATCTCGTGTAATTATAACAGTTTGGTTTAGTGTTTATATACATATACTAGTTATTTTTGTTAAAATTTTTGAACCGCCGCTCATTTACTCATCACTTTTATTGTTGATGGACTATTCGTCCATAGTGGGCGGCATGTTTAATCTGTTCCTTTTAATAGTTGTTTACTAGTAGGCGCTTAGCGGTGTTCTGAATCGCGCTAGTATTGTTGGTACAGTTTGTATATAAGGTATCTTGTGTGTTGTTACTCAAATATACAGAATCTTACCACCGAACAATTGTCGTATTATTACTAAACCAAGTGTTCTCAGGTGGTTACCTTTTGGACATCTGTTCAATGAGTCTCTTTCGAACATACAAGCCTTAAGCTGCGTTTCTTGAGTATTGAGTATTATTTTGTAGTTTTGTGGCATTGACCACAATAAAAGAATACAACTAGTTTAATAAGTGGTAAAATTATAATATCCGTACAATTAGATAAAGTCAGTTCAAAAATAATTATATAATAATTGTTAATTTATAAAATATGCTGGCATTGAACTACTTTTATGTAAAAGTGATTTAAAATTGAAGAAGGTAATTTATTTGTTTATTTTTCTTATTTAATGAAGTGCAGAAGTACGAAAACCTGTAGGTATGTGTTTTAACTTTTACTTGTCTGAACCAACTATAAATTGGTCGATTTTGAACTGACTCTCATTAACAAAGAGCTGATGTTGCAAAGAATTCATTAAAAAGGTTGTACTGATTATTAAAAAATTAGCCTATAAAGTTTATCCTTGCCTAGAATATTTTTACTTAGGAAATATAATTTTGGGTTTTTAATTTAGTAAACTATGTACTGGATTTTAAACTCATACTTTTAGAATGCAAGACTTCATGCGAAATACTATTTACCTACATTCACCGACGTTTCGGGCACGTTCTGGATTTTAATTGAAATGCCCTGAAGATTGTTAAAATTATGTTGTTTTTTTAATTATGATACAATCTACGATATTTCGATGGATAATAATATTGGATATCCGTGACCTGAAGATGTGAACTTGACCTCTTGAGATACCTACTTAAGAGCACTTGAGTTACTAAGAAACAGGTTTTTAATATATTTGAAGTGTATTTTTAAAGTGCTTAAAAACCAGTTTGAGAAAACAATAGAATGTTTTACTTTTTTTTAGCATTCGAGCTAAAACAAATGTTCAAGCGTTTCTTAAAAACGAAGTGGTCTACAACGTCATACTATTACTATAGATGCGAAAGCTTGTGTGGAGGATGTCTGTTACTCTTTCACGTTACAAATGCTGAACGGATCTTGAAGCTTGAAAATTTCAATCTGCCGATAATATGGCTTACAACTTGGCGGGTTACCTATAGTTGTGGCCAAGGGGTGCGTTCCAAAGTACGAAATCGGTCGTAAATTGTAATGCCGCTAGCATTCTGGGAATGGTTGTGGTTGACAGCGATTTGGAAGAGATTTTTGATGCTTAAGGGGCGGTTATAGCGCACAAGTAGGCATTTGGCGCTCCCCTCGCCCCGGGCGCAAGACACACCGCGCGCCGGCAGCGGCAGTGAACTCTCATGCCACAGTATACAATAGAGTAGAAAGAAACAGCATGCTAACTTTGTTTGACGTAGTAAATGCATCTAACTTTATTAAGTGTAGTGATTTATTCGAGTTTCCTAAATAAATGAGTTAATTATATATATTATACTATTATTTCTAAGAGACTGCTAGTTGAATTTCAAAAGTTCCTTAAAAGAATGTCCATTTTTGAAAAATACCAAAATAAATAACATCACGCTAAGGCGAATAAGAGCTGAGCAGCAACGAAACATTTTTCGAAAACTAGGATATTTCATTTCTTTTGAGAGTTTCCGTTGCGTAAGTTTGCTAGATGGTTACAGTTGCGTAAAAAATGTAAATTACATTATAACTGGTCATAAAAATTTCTAAAGTTTTCTATAGTTGGTATGCTAAGTATGAATCCAGTGATCATTTTGCAATCCAAAATGGCCGCCGCGGTGTAATCACAAAATTTCATGATGGGTATCATTTAAAGGGTTTTTTGGTATGCTGAGTACGAATCATGTGAAAATTTTGCAATCCAATATGGACGCCGCGCCGTAATCACAAAATTTCATGATGGGTATCGTTTAAGGGGTTTCTTGGTATGCTGAGTACGAATCACGTACTAATTTTGCAATCCAATATGGCCACCGCGCCTTAGTCGCAAAAATCCATGGTGGTTATCGTTTAAGGGGTTTTTTGGTATGCTGAGTACGAATCACATGATAATTTTGCAATCCAAAATGGCCACCGCGCCGTAATCACATAATTTCGTGATGGATATCGTTTAATGGGTTTTTTCGAAAGCTGAGTACGAATACGTTAAGTTGAGTACGTTGCAGCCCTCGTGGCCCCGCGGACTCAGTGTTCTGTAAACGATCACTGCAGTAAGCAACTTTCACTACGGCCGGTCCATGGATGGGTGACCATTCATGTGATCACTTTGTGACATTTATTTGAGCGTTTCCGTGCTTTGGAAGGCACGTTAAGCCGTTGGTCCCGGTTACCAGTAAAATGGCAGTCGTTAAGCCAAGTTGAAGGCTTTATTTCAACAGCAGGCAGTCACAACCTGCGCCTGTCCATTTAAACATGGCAATACGGCTCACAACGTATTACGTGGGACAAATGATAAAAAAAGGTAAAATGTGGGTATATAATATGCCTCTGCCTACCCCTTCGGGGATAAAGGCGTGATGATGAACCTGAACCAGAACCTATAACATGATAATTTTGGAATTCAATTGGGCCGCCTAAGCTATTAACAGTAGTAAACTAAAAAGATTTGCTCATTAAGTTTAGGCTTAGCAATGCGAAAATACTATGACAAAAGGTTTTTATTGTAAAATTAAGGCCAATTACATTAAATCGGTACCTAGCATACGAAAGAATCCCTTAATCGATACCCATCATGAAATTTTGTGATTACGGTGCGGTGGCCATATTGGAATGCAAAATTATCACGTGATTCGTACTCAGCATTCCAAAAAACCCCTTAAACGATATCCATCATAGAATTTTGTGATTACGGCACGGCGGTCATATTGGATTGCAAAATTAGTTCGTGATTCGTACTCAGCATACCAAAAAACCCCTTAAACGATACCCATCATGAAATTTAGTGGTTATGGGGCCATATTGGATTTCAAAATTATCACGTGATTCGTACTCAGCATACTAAAAAACCCTTTTAACGATACCCATCATGAAATTTTGTGATTACGGCGTGGTGACCATTTTGAATTGCAAAATTATCACGTGATTCGTACTCAGCATAGCAAAAAACCCCTTAAACGATACCCATCATGAAATTTTGTGATTACGGCGCGGCGGCCATATTGGATTGCAGAATTATCACGTAATTCGTACTCAGCATACCAAAAAACCCTTTAAAGTATACCTATCATGAAATTTTGTGATTACGGCGCGGCGGCCATATTGGATTGCAAAATTAACACGTGATTCGTACTCAGCATACCAAAAAACCCCTTAAACTATACCCATCATGAAATTTTGTGATTACGGCGCGGCGGCCATATTGGAATGCAAAATTATCACGTGATTCGTACTCAGCATACCAAAAAACCCCTTAAAGGATACCCATCATGAAATTTTGTGATTACGGCGAGGCCGCCATGTTGGATTGCAAAATTATCATGTAATTCGTAGACATTTTAATGCATTAGGTAGCTGGTTACCATGACGTGAAAACACTTAAAAAGTAAAAGATCACCACATTTACCATGAGTCGCGTATGGGAATTTTAGTGAAATCCCTTTATCACTCAGGAATTAAGCTGATGGTCTTCAAAATGTATAGCTAAGTACCATCATGGATACATTGACTTACGATCAAAAAACCGCATCAAAATCGATCCACCCCTTGGGCCGTGACGAATTCACAGGACAGAGTTGTTAATTATGAGAGTTCGTTTATTGAATTAATGAGTAACTAGTTACAATGTAATTAGATTAACGTGTAGTATTCCATTACTCAGTAATTAGTTACTGCTAGTACTCATTGTAATGAATTACTCAAGTAATCTGTTACAGAGTAATTGAATTAAGCATAACAAAGTATTGTAATTTGTAACGGTAAATCTAAATACATTTTGCCCATTACTGATATTTTTATACTGTGGCGCTATTTCAACGTAATTTGGCATAATAATTACGAAATAGTTGCGAAAAAAACTGACACAGGTCCGGCCTCCACAAGCGCTAGCGCGTTTGGTAGATATTCGTACATGATAACTATGTAAATACTTGTGTATAAAAAAACGTTCGGAAAATGTGTATAAAAACTTAATAGCTTTATTTGAGTGCAAAAAAAGTATATAAAATATTAATAGTTTAGCCACAGTATTGAAAAAACTTTTCTGAGAGAGTCAACTTTGGGATTTTTTTCTATCTAGTGAAATTTAGTGGATCGTGTAACGGGCTTGGAATATGTTTAGCTTATATCCTTAACTATTATATATATATTTATCAGAATTATAAACCCTTTACTCTTTGACTAGGATTGTTTCAAAAAACTCAAAATCTGACCCACGCGGCCTTAAGCCATATTTGGTACCGCCCTTTTTAGGGTTCCGTACCCAAAGGGTAAAAAATGGGACCCTATTCATGAGACTTCGCTGTCCGTCTGTCTGTCTATCCGTCACGAGTAGGGAATGCAATCCCGCAACAAGATTGTAATCCCGGTATTTGCGGGACTGAGCAATCTCAGTCCCGCGGGATCCCGGTATTTGCGGGATCCCGCATATTTCTGAAAGTCATTGAGAAAAGAATAGAATTCTGTATCCTACATCCATCTAGAACTGAAAAATAGTCACCCCCTTAATCACCGAAGGGGTAGGCAGGACGAGGCATATGGTCACATCTCATACCTAATGTCCTTTTCTCAAAATGTCCCATTCTCAAAATATGTGCACTACAGGATTAACCCCGCTCAATCCGACTTGGATAGGCTAGGTTAGAAGGCTAAGGGCGGAGCGGAGCGCAGCGAAGCTTCTGCATTAGCCTTCGTGGTTATTTTTTTTATAACCTAACCTATCAAATCGGATTGAACGGGGTTAATCCTGTAGTGCACATATTTGGAGAAAGGGACATTTTGAGAAAAGGACATTTTGAGAAAAGGACATTTCGCGAAAAGGACATTTTGAGAAAAGGATATTTCGCGAAAAGGACATTTTGAGAAAAAGACATTTCGAGAAAAGGACATTATGAGAAAGGACACTTCGAGAAAAGGACATAATGAGAAAGGACATTTCGAGAAAAGGACATTATGAGATGAGACGTGCCGGGCCTTCAACTCGACTTAGCTGCCATTTTACCGGCAGACGGGACCAACGGCTTAACGTGCCATCTGAAGCACGGCAACGGTTAAATAAATGTCACAAAGTGGTCACCCATTTAAGGACCGGCCATAGTAAATGTAACTTACTGCAGTGATCTTTTACAGAACACCGAGTCCGCGGGGCACAAGGAAAAATTAATTATTTAATATTACTTTTTTTATTGAGATTATTAAACGGATATACAGAAAGGTAATAAAATAGCTACTGCAAATTATTAGAAGCGCAGAAAACATAGCATGTCAAAATTCTTGTCTGCCAAACGACTCCTAACTTTACATGTCAGATAGCCAGCAAGCAATGTACGAGATAATTAAATATTTTTATAGTACAAGAAAAGTCAAATCTCCCTGATTAAAGCACTAAATCAAATAAGTACGTTATTAGGTTATATATTACGTCACAATTACAAAAAACTTTCTCAAACCGAATCAGTTTGTGCACTTCCGCTTACAGAATAACACATGGCGTTTACCTTTGCACAATCCCGCTAATCCCGCGGGATCCCGCATGATTTACGTGCGGGACTGGTCCCGCAAAAATACTGCGGGATCCCGGTATTTCGGGATCCCGGTATCCCGGTATTGCATTCCCTAGTCACGAGGCTGTATCTCAGGAACCGTGATAGTGAGAAAGCTGAGATTTACACTGATGATGTATCTCTGTATACCAACAGATACTAAAATCAGAAAAAAACAGAGGGTGTTGAGGGGGGCTCCCATACAACAATCGTGATTTTTTGTCGTTTTTTGGTACGGAACACTCCGTGCGCGAGTCCGACTCGCACTTGGCCAGTTTTTTATTTTTTATTTGTTACAATTTTTTATGACTTGTACAAAGTGTATAGTAATATCTCGTAAATAGACATGTCTCAAATGGAAACCAGGACTAACGGTGTTGTGATGCTTAGCGCAGTGATTGTTTCCAGAAGCAAGAGCTATGTGCGCATATTATGAAAGATAAATAAGTAAAACTATCAACAACTTCAGTCACATACCAAAAAGGCCGAAACTTTATTCAGAATAGAATCAAATAGAAAGAGTGAGTTTCGTTGCATTTTGTAACATAAACAAAGACTGCCGGGAGTTACTTGAAATTTTATATCATTACCTTGATTATGAAAAACATGCTAAAGGCTAATGGATTAATATTACTGCTAATTACATTAATAAAATACTGTTTGCAATAAAAATTACGTCAAATCCTTGTTTCATTTAATCAAAATTTGTTGTGTATTGTTAAGACAACAATTAGGTCAGCTGAAATAATTAGGCCAGTACTGTTCGAACAGCCGTGAGCCAAGTATTTCCGAAATTTAATGGAAACATACAATGTTAGGTATATATACACCAGACTGTAATGCGATCCCATTGTTGGCAGTCGATATAACGGCGACCGGATATTTGCAATTCAATTGCAAATTGAACTATCGTTTAATTTCAATACGAAAGTTCCGACTTCAGTTTCGTTTGAAAATGTTATGAACTGAACTGTTCACGATTCGATATTTTTCTATCAATATTTTTCTCAGTACAGACATATTCATCATTCAATCTTTTTTGACTGATCTGCTACCGAATCAGTATGTGACTCAGGGTTTGTATCTATTGACGCAGAACTAGGTATACCTAAATCAATGTTGGCGCACCTTAATACTTTCACTTCTGGTGTTCTGTACCTTACTACCCGTTCGCTCTAACTTTGCCGCTGGCGTAGAGGCGTATACCCGAATTTTTAATTAGACGAAGTAAATTGACAGTAGCTAATGTCACTTCGTCATAGAAAATAAGCAACATTGTATGAAGAAGTGACATTAGTTGCTGTCAATTTACTTTGTCTAATTAAAAATTCGACTTTAGTATGGAGCCGAGCGGCAAAGTTAGAGTGAACGAGCAGTAAATAGTATACATGGAACCCTTATAACATTACCTAATTGTGTGTCTATCTAGGTCCTTTTCCCTAGGTATTGCAGTATGCATCGAATTGAAATTAATATAAAAACACAGATTAACTTAATAGGAATGTCACTAAAGCATTTTGCACTTCGTATCGAGCAAACCCGTCTATCCTAAATCTATCTACTGGGTTGGTATTCAGCATATAAATGAACTTTTACGAATAGCCCAGAACATAGCATACCTAATGTTTTCTTTGCGTTTGAAGAAGCAATTACAGTATATTCACCTCAGCGTAGATGCCTTCTTGCGTTGCTAGTCGTCCGTTTACTATAGGGAAGAAACTCAGATGGGGGAGGACCGATAAATGTTCCCCAAGGGAGTGTGGTAAAATTTAAACGTGGGTTGGTTGTTAACTGGTGCATATTGGATTTGTTTCTATGAAAATATGTCCGTCTGTAATCGAAGAAAGTCTATGTATAGAGTCGCTTTAGAACTACAAGGTAAAGGAGTCTCCTTTTGCTTTTAATCAGTGTACAATTTATTTGACAGCTCTTAGCATTACGGTGATTTTGAAGGCGGCTTCACACAAAGCCTTTAGAGATTTCAACAAAAAACGTATTAATATTGACTTTGATATTAATTTCGACGATTCAATTATTTTTTCTAACAAAAAAATTGTGGCAGCCTTTCTGATCAGTTAGATTGCCTTGCAGGTGTAATAATTTTTATTTTATTATGAACCTAGCTTCAAAACGAAGGTTGCTAAAGTGTTATTTTCAGACCAATTTAAGTTAATTTTATGATTAGAGGAAACTACTTTATGATGTTCCTATTAATATACCTAAGTCTATTTAAGGAAAGCTTTGCGAGAAATGTAGGAATTTCACTAGTACTTAAGTAAATAGGTATTAGGTCGATCGATATAAAATCGAAGGAAATTGAAAATACTCTTATATGTATAGGTTTCTGACACAAAAATTTCTGTAAGCATTTATTAACGACACTAAGCTTGCTAACGGTACTTAAATATAAACATATGTGAATTTATTTTTTTAAATTACGAAACCTAAATTCAAATCTTATATTTCCCTTCAATACGTACACTGCAATTATGTACATATTAATAAGCAGGTCAGGATAGGTCACGAAAAGTCCATAACAGGTCCGAGTATTATACTGAATATCGTTTGGCGTGTACTGCTGACCAAGTAAGGGATCATTAAGTTAATATTACCAATATAACCATCAGAATATATTGATATTATACTAGCTAAGCCGACGAACTTTGTACTGCCTCATAACTAAATAGGTAATGTGTCATAGTTCAATGTTACTTTGTTCGACGTACGGTACGAGCAGTTACCGAAAAATACGATCGTGTTTCTTGAAAGTTTTCAAAAATTCTCACATACCGAGGTAGGTAGGTACTTATTATACTTTCGGTGAACTCCAACAAATATATCAAAACCAAAATTATATTAGCTAAATACAGCCGTTCTCACATTTTATAAGACTAACAAACGTCAATTTATTTTCGATTAATACTATTCTCTAACAAAGTACTTTCCTACTTCACACCAAGTATCGTCAGTTATTCTGTTAAACAAAACTGTCAATACTTTTTTGATATGCATTTAAAAAAAATAGTTTATTCTATGGATGTCTTTATTCGTGATGCACCTGCTCGTTTCGACCCTTCTGCAAACAGGTAGAAACATAAACGGATGTATACCATCGGTGTCTAGGAGGGTAACACATATAGGTAAGGAGATGTGTATCTTGTGAATTCGTGATGTACAAGTTTGTTTTTATTTTATTCGGATGGTCGAATTGACAAACAGTGCATTTTTTTAATTGAACCCTTATTCTTCTTATAAAAGTAGCCTTTGTTAATTCCTGTTGTTCCTGGTATAACAGTGAAAGTTCAGTCAAAATAGGTTAAGCCATTCGGAAAATTAAAATGTACACAAATCATCTTTAAGTAACCTCCCTTAGGCTTCGGGAGGTCAGAGCAGGCTGTAGTGGTTCCCAACAATGCCTAAAATATAAATAAAAAATTGTAGTTACATACTCCGGAAGCTATTAGAGTGGAAGCACAAAAAAAGATTTACAATTCTGATCTGGGTTGTCAGATTTGTATAGCAATGGTCATACCTTTACTGATAAGCATAATGTTATATAAGCTGTGAATTATTTTCTTAAATTACTTTTTATAAATAAATATATTCAGCCGCATCGCAATTTGACTGGATAGTCGACCACCACAAATGAGTTGGGAAAATGTACGGTGGATGATTATGATGGCTTTAAATTTGTTAACATGAGCGAAAGTGAAAGAATTATTGTGTTTGCCTGATGAATGAAAGATAAATAATCAGATGCGGATTGTGTCATGCCTATGCAGGCATGCTATAGAAGTTACTTTTCATTCCGGTCTAAGACCCACAAGATTTTTGACGAACTGTATATAAATTTAAAAAAAAAAAAAATTAATTATAAATTTTACTGTATATGTACATAGAGGTATTTAAAGAAAATCAGCGTTTAAATTTCACACACGCGGTACACCAAATTTTGGAACTCATTCGTGTATCTACTCCTCTGAGCTTCTTTTGGGACTTGTTTATTTCCTTGCCACTAGCATTAAATATTATGTTAATTTAAAAAAAAATCAAGTTTTTAGTACCTCCACCTACCTACCAACCTACATCGAACTCACGAAGGAATAATCGTTAATGCATCGGTTCCGTGTGCCTCCGTAAAATTGAATTAGCTACGTATATAATTAAATCTATTTTTAGAGGTGTGTGTAGGTGAGCTGGAGGAGTGTTTATCATGGTATGACTGTTTAAAGACTTTTGATTATTGTGTTAAGTTCACTAAAAATTAAGCATCTACCTAGATTTATGTTCCCATTATCTTCGAGAAATTCGAGACTTTATGAAATGACATATGCTTTACTGAAATTCGCTGGTTGATGTGATTGAGTGATTTTAGAATACAAACACTTTTTTTAAATATTTTTTGACCTTACGTAGGTTTTTGACTTATACCAACTATACTTATTCACTGTTTAAAGAAATCTGATAGTTTGCTGTTGAAAATCTTTTCCCTTGAGTGTATAATTGGCGTTCTAGTCTTATGCGTCGAAAGCACTCACTCAAGGACGATCAACAGCGCCAAGACTTTAAGAAAAGTGCGATGCCGGAAGACTCACATATTATGTGTAGTAGAAAACATCGTGTTTTCCAGAGCAGAGGCATAATATACAGAGCAATATATTCAGACCGGTTAGTATGGCAAGTCTGTAAGTATAAGACATACAAAGATTTGTCTTACTCTTACAGACTTGCCCATACTGATCAGTTTGAATGTAACACTCTGTATATACATTACAACAGTTCGTGTTGAACGGACACGGCCAGGTTGTGGCTGTTGACTATATAGGCATATCATGTATTATTTCCTAATTCGATTGTTACAGGCACAGTTAGGTTCTATTGCGGCCTGTAGTGCCATGTGCTCATTGTTTTATACATGTGCTTTGTGTTTATAGAAATTTTCAGTTTGTTTTTAAAACAAACTTCCGCATATTATTCATTGTGATATATTTTAGACCGCTAGTGTTTGTTAGAGGATGTCGATGTCGGTGGTGTGAGCAATATTAACAGTAGTTTTTGTACTGTAATCCTTGATGTCGGAAAGTTCGACCATTTCTATAAAATCTTACTAATACATATTATAAATGTGAAAGTTTGTGAGTGTGGATGTTCGTTACTCTTTCACGCTCCAACGGCTGAACTGATCAAGCTGAAATTTGGGACAGGGATACATTTTAATGTCCGGAATAACACATATATGCTACTTTTTATCCCGGGAATAAGTTTCTACGGGAAGCGGGAAAGGGGACAAATTTTACGCGGGCGAAGCTGCGGGCATCAGCTAGTAGTAGTATTATAAAGGTGGAATTTAAAGACCGTGGCTGGAGGTAAAGTACCCTTAATATTGATATTGTCAAGGTTTGCTGCAAGGAGACATTCCTTTATTTTCTAAAGTAAGTAAAACTACATTTAAAGATTGTTGAAAAATCACCTGCTTAAGCCGGGAATCGAACCTGGGAGATGTGAAAAGAAAACATCCTGTATTTTATAATACCAACCCAAAGAGTCAATTATAAGAAAATAAATCTTTTAAACGACATAGTATCTTAAATTAAAGGTAAACCAAGTAAAATATGTGTTTATTGTAAAGCTTACTTACTATCTAAAGAAAGAAAAAAGCAGTCGAATTGAGAACCTCGTCCATTATTTTGAAGTTGGATGGTTAAGTGACCAGAACGAATATTCCCATTCATAGAATCTAGAACAATTTTTTAACCAACTTCAAAAAAAAGGAGGAGGTATATGTACTAATTTCAATAAATTTTCTTAGATGTCGTAGAATCTATGTTGTCAATGGGTTCCCGGTTGAACCATCGATCGGCATCGGTCATTTGTTAATATCACTACGTTACTAGTTATCGAACGTTCTTACTTTCTATAAAAGGAAATCGAAATTATCTTTCCACTTGGGACATTCCATTTCTCTCTCGGTAGTTTTGATAATTGAATCCCACTTATTCGTTTTTGCTTTTATCGTATGGCATTTGAAATAAAACATACTCTATCATTCCTAACCTTTAACATTCTCGATGACGACTAAGGTATTCAATATGCAAACAAGGTTTGACTTCATATAAATAAAAATATTGATATCGAAGTAAATGTTTTGTGGGGGCTCTTTGGCCCTTCCATTATGTTCATTGCCATATCCGATTGTATTAGGTACACTCAATTGAGTCCTCTCACTGTCTGGTGCGACTCAAACACTCGATGCCAGCTGTTCTATTTACAGGGTTTTGTGTTGAGCTTGACCTGACCGATGGAAGTGTTCAAACTTTCCGTTTTATCGAGTAGGTTATTCTGTGACAGGTCACAGTCGCTATAAAATACATATAACTGACCGCCCGGAAGCTAAAAGGTTTTATTATATCAAGCCACGTAAAACAACCATAACGTTAAATGGGAATTGTTTTTGTACACTCTGACCGCAAATACACTCCGTCCCTTTAAATCCGTGGCTTTGTTTACCAACGGACGCTCTACTAGAAGGTTCATAGACCTCATCAAAATAAGATCTGGATTTGTTAAGACTCGCACCTACATATACATATAAACTTCCATCGTGAAAAAAAGCAATAAAGGACGTCAGCAATTAATTCAAAGCAATGAAACTGAATATAATTGTTCAATGGACAAAACAAGCTGTTAATTGGCATGTCGTTCAGAGTAGTCTGAGTACATTCAAGTTTGCCGTAGAAGGAGGCAGATCTCCGCCTGAAGCGATATAAATAGCGAGGCGGTCCGGGCCACAAATGTAAAGTGGACACCAGTTTTAGAAGTGCTTGCGTCTATTTCGAACAAGTGTAAATAAATCTAGCGAGTTACTTTCGTATACAGCTGTCACTTTCATTACGCGTTCGCCAGCTAGTCGTGTCCTGCCGTGCCATCATGAACGCGATTGTGTAAGCCGCTCTATCAACATAAAATGTTAACACTGCGAGCTAGTATGTTCACGCTCCATAACATAGTGATATACTAATAACATATTATGACTGAATCATAACGCGTGCACTATTCTTAATACAACAAGAGCAATTTCATTAATTTACACTCGAGCGAGACATCTTTAATTCTAATTCACTCGGTGACGATCATTGACCGAGATATCGTCACAAGGGAAGGAACGGGATCAGATAGTCATTCTGATCAGTGATGTATGTCATACTTTACATGTACTTATGTACATGTATTGTAAAATTTTAACATTGAAGTAAGTCGTAAGTCGGAGTTCAATTTTGCGGACCTATAAATGCGTATAGGTATCCGAATTCGCATTGGTCGCGGTTGAATTTTGCGTAGGTACCCAATGCGTAGGTATATGCGTTATAAAAAAATTCCAAATGCGTATATCCGGATTCTCGTAAAATGGGGTAGCGTAAGTCGAGGCCCTAAGTTGCTCTTCCTTATGTGGTGTGGCTAGTTGCCACGGTAGTTTCCTCCGTCTGTATAAAAAATGATACTCAATATTCAAGAATCGCTTGAGGTTACTTTTCTCCATATAGGTAGAACAGTCTATAATAATCATATAATACAGCCCTAAGTGTCGAGCTGGTTTTATTGCTCCTTGCTCTGTGTAGTGCAAGCAATTAAGATAGCAAATTTATAAAGTTTGTTCAGTGTGTGGCACTCGCGTGATCATGATGTTTATGATTCATTTAATCACACAACAGCTGCGATTTGTGATTTTAATTTATGAAGGAGAATTCCCATTCCCTATATAAATTTTATTGTACAGTAATACGAAGTGTGAAGTTATCGTGACGTTATACCGTTAACCCCATTAATTACACAATATTATAAACGCGATAGTTGGTTGAATGTGTGGATGGATGTTTGTTACTCTTTCGCGTAAAAACTGCTAAATAAATTTTAATGAAACTTTACAGTTCCTAATATACCAGAATAGGACATGCTACTTTTTAATCAAGGAACTAGTTCCTATGGGAAACGTGTGCGGGAAAACTTATCAACGCGGCCGAGTGGTAGGCTTTTGGGTGCAAATAAATTAAACCAGCATATGTCAGTTCACTGCTGGACGTAGGCTTCTCCCAAATTACGCCACAAAACCACAGTATAAAGAGAAAACCTACGATCTGTATCGGTGTAAAGGAGTTTAAGTGAGTATTCCCAGTGCTATCGTGATCAGGTGCTGGGTAACCCTCACACGAGCCCATGCCTCGCCAGCATGGGTAGTCCGTAAGCAGAGCTCTCCTTGTGAAAAAAAAAGTCTTTGACAATACAAAGTCCTGCGCCTTCTGCATCCAGTCACTACATGCTACAGTCTTCAAGTCGTCGCGTCTGTCCATCAAGCGGGCTTTCGGGTGTATCGTGATCTAGAAGATACATACTAATTGTATTCAACTTCCTATTACTTTCAATTAGACAATCAATCATGATTTTATTGTTGAAGCCTTGATAAGTCTTGTTGTTTTGATTTATATCATAATCATAGTTGTCTATTATAAATATCAACATCTGCGAGGTATGTCACTGAGTGTGGTCATAGAATATTAATCAGGAATTGCTCAGTCTCTATGCTATTAAGTATTTATAATGTACTAAGAATGCAATGAGAATCACTTTTAATTGTTTAGAATTTTAATGTAAAAGAGGTAAAACAGTTTAGCTCGATAGTCTGGCTTTGATTAGTCAACTTATTAAATTGACTTGATTTGTGAAATTTTGGGTGTACCCTGATAGTGATGATGATGTTATAGGGATATGTCGGGGTATAGGTATAGCCATAGTTACTGCATTCTTACAGTGACCAATACAGAACAAGAAGCCGTGAGACGGTCTCACCCAACTGCCCCTCTGTGAAAGTGAAAGTTCACTCCGATTGACGTTGTCATTTTTGTTTTATTTCAAACTTTGAATAGATGATCCACGTGACCTAGTGACGTAATATAATGCAACAGAGTCACAGACTACAGACAAAGTCTCGCCATAAGCCCCTCTGCAATCTATTTTATAGAGAGGTCGAGAGGGGCTAAAAGTAATAATAAAATGCGGTTTCATTTGCGACTATCTAAGTAGGTTTTGAATTGATGAACCAATTTTTTTATTAATTGCAGGTTTTCCGATTGTTCTCTGACATGTTTATGTTACATTATATTGTTTATTTTTCATAGGTTTATTTGAAAACTTTATAGATTAACTAGAGGGCCAGGCCACGCGTTGCTGTGGCTAAAATTTTTGTAACCCGCTACTTCCGGTCGTAGATTAGGCTTTTCAAAAACAAAACTATCCCATCTCTTAAGTTGGATCAAACTGCATACGGTGTGCAAATTTCATCAAAATCGGTTCAATAGTTTAGGAGTCCATCGCAGACAAACATCGTGACAGGAGATTTATATATATTAAGATAAACTTAAGTATTAAAATTAAAATTCATATTGATAGTCTTCACCATCAGGCTAAAGTTTCTAAATGTATAATTAATATTGTTATGGGTTAAGCGTGTCAAACAAAATGTCAATGGTTCAAAATGTCAAGGGTGAAGGCGTAAGGAACAGCAAGTTTAGTTCTCAAACCCTTAAAATATTCAATAACAGTCTTAAGGGATATTTTATAATCTTAGTTTTGAAAGTAAATGACTCGGGTCGAGGTAAGATTTTAATATAAGTATTTAAATTTTAAGATTTTTAATGCCATTCAATTCTTTATTAATCGTAAACATTGGGGAAAAAGATTAGGGAGAAAACGGGTGACTACCGCTCCAAGTCGTTCCTGGTGCAAAGACTGGCTATAGCCATTCAACGTTTGACTAATAGGCTATGCTTATGTTTGATATTTTATTTAATTATTTTTGTGTTTAATGTAATGTGACATAATTTAAGTATGTATATCAATAAATATGTATTGCCCGCAAAATAAGGAAATTAAATGAAATCGAATAAGTCATAAAACTAATTCGAAATTATCAAAAAAAAACCTAAACATAAGTTTATGCACAAGATGTTACAGTTTATTATAAGATAAGCTTTAAACAAATGTATAGGTTTGATAAACTATACATAATAATATGTTTAAAGCTAGTATAGCTTAAATTAAACAATGATATATTATGGCAAGAAGGTGTCTGTAAATTTTGACGTTTGCAGAAAATCTAAGTACATGCCTACCATTTTTAATTACTTGAGTGTTCAATAATATGTCCATTCTTTAGCCATATCTATACTAATATTATAAAGAGGAAAGATTTGTTTTTTTGTTTGTTTGTTTGTTTGTTTGTTTGTAACGAATAGGCTCCGGAACTACTGGACCGATTTGAAAAATTCTTTCACTGTTGGGAAGCTACACTCTTTGCGGTGAACATAGGCTATATTTTATTCCCGTATTCCCACGGGAACGGGAGTTCCCGTTCCCGTGGGAATACGGGAATAAAATATAGTAGTTACTAATAGATATACAGGATGAATTTTTCAAAAGGGATTGGATGGCCAAATCCGAAACTATAAGGAATAGCGAAAAATGCTCAAGGGAGTCACGAGCCCGATTTTGATGAAACTTAAAACCTCATCATTAGATTTTTGAAAAACCAATAATCCTAGCTAGGAATTGAACCCATTGATTTTGAAAAAAATAACACACCCTATATTATTACATCATACGATAGTGTTGCTATTAAGGATCTTATTCTGGGAAGTAATGACATACGGCAAACTAAGGGAAAGTACTGATCTTTAACAAAACACAATTTATTTTTCTTATGTTAACTGATTAAGTGTTCAAAATGTAGACCATTGTTTTCAATACATTGCTGGATTCGAGACCTCAAGGATCGTACTGCATTCAATATTATTGATTCCGTTTAGAATATTCTCCAAAGAATCATTCGGAGCATGATTTAAAACACGGAATAGTTACGATCTATTCTGGGATTTCGTACGAAACAAATTATGATACAAAATTTAGGAACATGAAATATGAATTCTATTAAATTCCAAACTTTCCTTAAATTTGCCGTATATTATTACTTCGCAGAATTTGATCCTTATCAGCGACACTATCGTATGGGCTAATAATAAAGGGTGTGTTTTTTTTCTAAATCAATGGGTTCGATTCCCAAATCTAATGATGAGGTTTTAAGTTTTATCAAAATCGGGCTCGTGACTCCTTTGAGCATTTTTATTTTTCCATATTCCTTATAGTTTCCGATTTGTCCATCCAAGCCCTTTTCAAAAATTCACCCTGTATACTACTAAAAGAAATAACCATTTCATTACAAATGCTACGCAAATTTTAAATGTACCTACGAACAGCGCGTACGGCCATTTCAAATTAAAAGTACCTACCTATACTACCATTCTCATGATTAAAGATTGTTTAATACAACGACTGCTAACCTATTTACGCAAAATTGCAAAAGAATGGACACAGGCACAATTTATAGGCATTTGTGTAGCATTGTAGACAAGAGCAGGTCAAATTTCACTTGCGTCTACGGATTACTATGCGCCCCTTAATCTTCCCACGGCCGGCTTTGGATTCTTTGCACAACAATTAACAAATGAACTGTGCCAGTTCTAAAGGCATTCTTTTTTTAAATTCTTGTACACGAAGCATCTAAAAAGGTTATAGTATGTAACACTCTCAATTTTTTTTTATTTTGTTATTCGTCTAGACTAGAGCATGTACTTCACTTGTTTATACATAATTTGTACGCAAGTATTTCTGTTCTGAAATGGAGCTATGCAATGAATAAACTGTTTGTATTTCTTTCCTTTGTATTTGCTTTTTATTACCAAACGATTTTCTATCAACCAAATCAGCTTATATCACAGGCTACTTGTTGGAAATGGGTCTCTCTCAATTTCATTTTGTGAGAGTCATTATTAGTCTAAGAGTATGCTTTTGATGTAGGTAGGTATGATGACGGTATGTAGCGCTTCATTCGCATCACATGTGCCAATATAGCAAGCATGACGGATAATACAACAAAGATATATTAATGCATTCAAAGGTGCGTTCATGGTATCGCAAAGGCGCACATTGCGAAGCGTTACCCAGATGCCGAACCCAAACAAATGAACGCGACACCGTTACACCACTTCGTTCGCGGAATTAAATAAAGTAAAAAATGACAGCAAACCAACGGTACCCTAATCTTTGTTCGTGTAAGGTCACTTCACGGTAAAGCACTCCGAATGTTCGAGCTCTAACACGCAAATTAATATCAATGTGGCGCATCTATAGATGTCATTGTCCGCTGATAAAAAAGCATCAACTATCTCCCAAAGCAACATTATACTTGCGGTTACAAAACTATTTGTGTTAAAAGTGCAATAGATCGTACCTTAGACAAAAATAAAGCTCCATCGGTGCGCTACCTTAAGTGCACACAGATGTTAAACAAGGATAACGTTTTTGTGCATAGATACAAAATCATCACGATCACGAATACTGATAAGCATCATTCCATTCAAGATAATTCAAACATCTGTATCTTAAAGTAGCTGTTACCTTTTAAACACGTGCTCTGTCAATATAATTAAAATTATAGTAGGTAATGACATTATTGGAATATTAGCACATAGTAAAACACGTAAGAGTGTAAACGATAGCTATCATCTATATCTATACTAATCTATACTAATATTATAAAGAGGAAAGATTTGTTTTTTTGTTTGTTTGTTTGTTTGTTTGTTTGTAACGAATAGGCTCCGGAACTACTGGACCGATTTGAAAAATTCTTTCACTGTTGGAAAGCTACACTCTTTGCGGGTAACATAGGCTATATTTTATTCCCGTATACCCACGGGAACGGGAACTACGCGGGTGAAACTGCGTGACATCCGCTAGTACATATTATAAAGAGGAAAGATTTGTTTTTTTGTTTGTTTGTTTGTTTGTAATGAATAGGCTCCGGAACTACTGGACCGATTTGAAAAATTCTTTCACTGTTGGGAAGCTACACTCTTTGCGGTGAACATAGGCTATATTTTATTCCCGTATTCCCACGGGAACGGGAACTACGCGGGTGAAACCGCGTGACGTCCGCTAGTTACCTATAAGATATTCTGTGTCATTCATTACTAACTCGATGTCGTTCGTTGGTCACGTGACAGTGACAACGACACCTGTATGGCCGAAATGTGTAGTTCACAATTGACGTGTGGTTTTGTCGTTGATATGACAGATACCTGGATACGTTGAATTCTTTTACTAAATACTAATCTGGCCTTTAAATTGAAATTGATACTCACCTCGCACATACCTACGTATTCTTTGATAAAACTTGTACAAATATTTTATAACTAGAAATTTCTTCCCAACAATTATTCTAAAAATATCACGATTTATATACATTACATTGTTTATCTGTACATTGGGTTAAGTAAGACTAAGTCCAGTCGAATATATTTACCATCTTTGGCCAAACAAATATTTAGTCAATTTGTTTGTCAAATGTATTAAGGAACTGTATATACAGGTCAGCAGCACATTATCGACAAGGTGCATAGTTCCTTGACAAATTGTAAAAATAGATCATCAGCTTTTTGTGATTAATCAGTGTGGGGCGAGACAATGTCTTTAAAGAGTCGATCAGCAATTTAAAAATAAAGCGACGTCATATTCGAATTTCAAATGCAAGCAGTAGTTCTACAGAAAAACAAGAAGCCGTGAGATCGGTCTCACCAAACTGCCCCTCTCAACACGTCTTTTGAATTTTTTTTTTAATTTTGTATATTCTCTCAAAATGACCAGCTATTACTGTCTGCAAAATTCAGTATTGTAAGTCACGTGGTTTTGAAGTTATGAGTTTAATGCAACAGAGTCACAGACTACAGACAAAATCTGGACATAAGCCCCTCTGCACTCTATTTTATAGAGAGGGGCTAAAAACTTAAATAGTTATAATAAGAAGTGCATTGGCTGTTCGCACACAATCATCGAGTACGTTTAGTTCTGAAATCATTACTACTCGACTAAACAGTTTAATCGACTTTGTAGTGTATACTCGCCTAAGGCTGGTTGTTAGTAGTGTGTCTCTCTTTATAACTATCTAGCTGACGGCCGTAGCTTCGCCCGCGTAAAATTTGTTCCCGTTCCCGCTTCCCATGGGAACTCATTCCCGGGATAAAGCCCCTGTACCGAATTTCAGCCAGATCCGTTCAGCCGTTAGATCGTGAAAGAGTAACAAACATCCACACTCACAAACATTTGCATTAATAATATTCAACTTTCCACAATGACCTTGCTGAATCATCTTTATTTAGACTAAGGAGCAATTAAACTTAATGATGACAGCGTAGTTAGAGGCACTAATAGGTTTACATGACATAAGATTGTGTCGATTTTTGGTGGCTAAGTGGTCAGTTTGTGGTTGCATGGCAATCTGACAAATTAATGAATAAACTAGTTAATTATACAAATTTCATTTATGAATAATAGTTATGTACATACAAACGTAGGAAAATAAGTCCATCCTCCAGATGGACCGAAGGCCTGGAAAAGATCACCGACAGGGACTGACTGTGGAAGGCGCAGGACCGTGAATAGTGGCGTAAGTTGAGAGAGGCCTACGTACAGCAGAGGACTATCGTGGGCGGATTTGTTTGATTATTGATTCACTGCATACAGTGATAGATACACACCAAGTACTTTCGTTGGTCTCATGAAATAGAAGACAAACCTATGGTCGTCATCTAGGACTATATACAGGAAAAAGTTTATAACCATACTGGAAAAGATTCCGATCTGAACCAAAATTCCGACAACTAGGGCAGATTGCACTTTCCAGATCTGTGAGTAAAATCTCTGCATACCGATAGCGTGCATGCTATGCAATACAAAGCTTGTTCTAGTGATCAATTTTCAAATATCTTTTCTTGGTTTTAAGGTATCAATCGATCTTTCTTTTTTTCGAACAACAGTGTTGGAACACAAGATATGTACTTTATTCTGTGGTCGGAACTAATAGTAAACATTAAAACAATTACTTTACAGTATGATGACCTATACGGAAGAGAGGCATGTCTACAAAATAACATACACCCATAGGTTTACGACTAATTGCATTTTCTTGGGCTATAGGTATAAAATTATCGGCCATTTTGGTTCCAAACGTAGTGCAAATATTATTTTCTATGAAAATCTGGATTTACCATAAGGACTGCATTTAAGTTAAAAGCTTAAAAGGAAAGAAAACCACATGTACACGGAAGACACCTTGTTTCTTGAAATCATTAGACAAAAAAACTGGTTTCTCTTCCAGGAATGCTTGGTGTACGATAAAGATTAATGTAAACAACGAAGCTGAAGAAAAAATACGCAGTAATGTTTCCATTGTGTCCATGAGTTGAAGACGGAAAAGGCTGGAGGCGTGGGAGCAAGCGCGGGAGCCGACCTCGGGAAAATGGCGTTCAATACGAGCACGTTCACATGAACGCGATGAAAAACACCAAAGTTGCAAACGATCTGAATGACTAAACATTGTTCTGTTGCGAAAGGTTAGCGTTGGAATACATTTTGAATAGGTTTGATCACCATACTATTAGTAAGTCATACTTCCAATGTTTCGCTATCTAACCAGGATGCAAATATTTATAGTTGTAAAAAAACATGGTTTTATGAAACAGTTGAACTCACCTAGTACATTAGTATCATCAAGTGTGTTCCGATTTGTAAAGTTCTTGATGCATTGGATAGTTTGTTTGTAAGGAAAGACTATTATATCAGTCACGCGACTGAGTTTAGCTTTAAACTTTTTTTAATAAAACAGACTTCCTAAATGATTGTATACAAATAAATTTATGTGGGCATATAGGCGTTGAACGGGTACATACAATGGAGATTTGAAGTACATATGTGACAGATTTAAAATCATCTTGTATACCGAATTTGATATCAAACAGTTCTCTGTACAATATACTAATGTTCCAACTGACTGGTTAAGATAAAAACATGGCTGAGGAGGGCAATTAATTGGTAGTTCAGGATTTTGATTAAATTTATACTTAAGTCTAGTACTTACATGCAAATTTTTTTAACGTGAGGGAAAATCCATCATGGATGCTATGCCCGACTAAAATAACCTCACGTAACGCCCAACAGCCTATGGTTGGGAGCCCCGGGTAAGCCCTCGGAAGGATATCCCAGGACTCCCAACAGAACCGTCTACCTATACGATGACAAAAAAATAACCGATGAAATGTGCGCGTTTATTAATTCTCTACCTACCTCTTTAAAAAGGCATAACTTTATGTTAAATGACGTGGTCTGTAACAACCATTTTAAACAAATATATTATTATTCCTATAAACAAGAATTTTACTGACTTCCTAGTAATGTATTTTAATTTATATAACTACGTTTATAAACATGAAAAGTATAATGAAATAGTTCTGTTTAATAGCTTTAATACAATTTCTTTAGAATAACATCGAGAGCTTATAAGCAATCACGCAAAGAATAATTAAGCATACCTTTAAAAGTGAAGAATTTTCTTAAATAGGTAGCAATTAACCCGAACTATTTATTTTAACATTCGTGTTGACATTGTAAAAAAACGTTGACAACATTTACTTAGGTACCTTTTTACGTGTTACTATTTTATCTATACTAATATTATAAAGGGAAAAGATTTGTTTTTTTTGATTGTTTGTAACGATTAGGCTCCGGAACTTCTGGATCGATTTGAAAAAATCTTAACTTTTAGGAAGCTACACTCTTTGCGGTGAACATAGGCTATATTTTATTTCTGTATTCCCACGGGAACGGGAACTACGTGGGTGAAACCGCATGACGTCCGCTAGTCTTACTAATATTATAAAGAGGAAAGATTTGTTTGTTTGTTTGTTTATTTGTTTGTTTGTTTGTAGCGAATAGGCTCCAGAACTACTGGACCGATTTGAAAAATTCTTTCACTGTTAGAAAGCTACACTCTTTGCGGTGAACATAGGCTATATTTTATTCCCATTTTCCCACGGGAACGGGAACTACGTGGGTGAAACCGCGTGACGTCCGCTAGTGTCTAATATAACAATTGGGTAATGTTGAACAATTCGCACTATACACTAATTTAAACATGTAAAATTCATGCTTCAAACAGTAAATGTGCGAATTTTTCAACATTACCTAATGATTTTGATGAAACAGTAACATGTAAAAAAGGTCAGCAAGGCCATAGGAGTTGAAGTAAATGATCAAAATTAAATAAAAACTTTCGATTATATTTCTTTTCTGAGACCAGTGATATCAGACAAGAAGACTTCGGCCTATGAAGGGATGGCTCCAAATTTATAATAATTAAAAGTGCGTAGGTACCTACTCTCATTTATAAGTCACTAACTGATGCTCGCGGCTTCGCCCGCGTGAAATTCGGTACCCGTTCCCGCTTCCCATGGGAACAGGTGTTATTCCAGACTATAAGCTATCTCTGTACCAAATTTAAGCTCAATCCGTTCAGCCGTTAGAGTGTGATTGAGTAACAAACATCCAAATATCCAAACAGCCAAACCTCTTTTTTTTGTTTAACGTGAGGGAAAATCCTCATGGATGTTATGCCGGACTCCTACCGGCTAATAAACCTCACGTAACGCCCAACAGCCTATGGTTGGGAGTCCCGGGTGAGCCCTCGGAAGGATGTCCCAGGACTCCCAACAGACCCACGGCCGCCACTGCGGCCTCGCCCAGGTGGTGGTTCGAGTGCTATCCCGCGTTTTTGGGGGGTTTCGGGTGTGATCCCGCTTCTAAGGGGGGGCGTGCGTGAGTTCCTCACGTCACGCTGCCGTCATGGGCCTGCTTCTGTAAGGACGGTGAGAACAGCCAAACCTGATCACAAACTTTCACATTTATAATGTTAAAACTAGGAAGTAGGATTGCTTTGGAACCCAAAACTCCAAATTCCTCCAGTAATTCTCGATTGCTACAAAAAGAATTAAGGAAAACCTCAAACCTAACCTCTTACAAACGCAATCTGTAGGAGGTGATTCACTTATCGAGACATTATTGTTCTCTGGGTGGTTTAATAAATTACCCATATTCAAAACAAATAATTGAATAAATAATCCTTCCAAGTGCGAGTTGGACGCGCCCATGAAGGGTTTCGTAGCAGCAAGTAACATAATATAAAAGTTCTTATAGTTCGTTGTAATTTTGACTGATGTTTTAACACTTTCGCAGTGGAAGTGATTTCAATAACCGGAAATTGCGGTTTACGACGTATTAAAAAAGAACTACCAGCTCTATCTTAGTTTTTATGACAATGTACATCATATATTTTTTTTAGATTTATCATTCTCTTAGTTTAGAAGTTAGAGGGGGGGGGGGGGACACATTTTTCCACTTTGGAAGTGTCTCTTGCGCGAACTATTCACTTTAGAAAAAAATGATGTTAAAAACCTATATAGCATTTTTAAAGACCTATCTATAGATACCCAACACGTATGGGTTTGATGAAAACAAAAATTTAGAGTTTCAGTTCTGAGTATGGGGACCCCCAAAATTTACTACTATTTTACTAGTTTTATATAAGAATCTTAATGCAGTTCACAGAATACATCTAGCTACCAAGTTTCAATAGCATAGACCTTATAGTTTCGGAGAAAAGTGGCTGTGACACACGGACGGACAGACAGACGGACGAATCTAAAAGGGTTCCGTTTTTGCCATTTGGCTACGAAACCCTAAAAAATGGTTGTCGAAATATATGTCAATGGTCGAAAATGTATTCATACAAGCAACGGTTCCGATCCTGGTGTTTTTTCCCAGCATGCAGCATCAAGATTCCGCCCGTTTCCCACAACAACTTCTCTGTATAAAATTTGCTCAGACACTGACCAGACTGTTTCACATTCATGCTAATAAAATGTAATAAATGTATTTATACCTTAGTCTTGGTTGCGTCAGCCCGTCTGCCCTCTTAGCCTAAAAGTCATTTTAGGGTGACAAATGACATCCGCATCGAAAGCGCAGACGGAAAATTTTGGATTCGATTTAAAACAGAATTAATTCATTCAAGTGTTCATGAACCGTACAGATCGCAATGAGGACTTGAAGGCCTTTCAAACTGCTTTGATGTTGTATCAGTTTTATGACTCCTTTTCAAACTTTATGTGAATAATGGAAATGTGTTATTGCTGTTCTACATAATGTGAGACGTATTTTGGTATAGCTCGTTCGTTCTTCCTAATGAAAGTAGGTATTTCACGACAGGAGACACGGTTTCGTTTACCCAGAATACAACATTTTAGTTACACGATTTGCCTTCTGTCTAAGTAGCTGGTTTCCTATTGTATAGTTTTTTGTATAAGTTCGGTACTACTTCATTGGTAATAAGATAGGGCAATGTTTCTTACTTCCTAAACGGTTGTAAATTGTCGAAGAGCTCGCCTATTTTCTAACCCAACAAAGGTCCTTCCTGAAGAGGAAGAAGTGTGTGTCAAGTCATGGGAGAGAAAATAAATGATGCCGTTTCTTTCCTCAGCTCGTTTAGGTATATTATGAATATTATGAGTCTTTGTAAATATTGTTATAAGCTTGCGTTTCCTTATGCCCAAGATCGTAAATTTTTACCAGAATTTTGTTTAATTCCGCTATTGTCTGTGGGCGATTACTGAACGGAAGGACGCTGTTTTATTTTAATAATATTTGCTTCTATGTACGGAGAAACAACTTTTCTGTAAAAAATCTACGCCCTAAGATAATAAAACCAGTAAAAAATAGCCGAGAGCGTTTTTATAGAGAAAAGGTCACAGCCGCATTTCCCCTTAATTAGCGGAGTTCACGTGTGGCGGTGTTTTCTAACGCATTGAGCCTAATTTTTTTATAGCTTTCGTTTATCATTAGTACACTATTGTATTGTATGTACAGACGAGGCGGTTAAGCATCGTCACTGTATAAAATCGTAGTTATTAAATATAGAACTGCGACTTGAAATCTGTGTGATAAATCTACCAACTAATGACTTTCATTAGTTGTTTGATTTATAACACAGATTTGTGAGTGAACCACTTTTGTACCGGCCTTCGAGTTGTAATTGAAAACATCATGTGTGTTGTGTGTCGTTTCTTTAATAAATATTATTAAAAGGAGTCTGAGGCTTCTAGGGTTGCATTAAGAGGTCTTTGTACCATTTTTCGACAGCAATGCAGTATTAACAAAATTAGTAACACGAGGCCTTAAAGTGTACCACTGTATTCCCCTTTACGGAAAACGACGTGAATATAGGTATATATTTATCATGATTACATATCAATACATTACAATAGTTAGAACTCTTTTCCCTCTCTTGGCAAATAGCGATGTTCTTAAAATTTGAAAAGAAAAAAAAACTTATTTAAAGTTTTTTTCAAAAAACATTATGTAACAGAGCTTTGGTAGGAGAAGTACTAATGTTTTCACATCTTTGACGACCTTTGGTGCATGCGTCAGAGAGCTAAGTGCTGTCCTTACATACAAGAGGACTGAGCTCTTGTCTCTTTACAAACTTGGGACTCAAAAACAACGGTATTGTTGGTTTAGTCGCAGACTAAGTACAAATAGTAACAATGTCTGCTACATGCATACACTACTTTTGTCCTTACGTGTAGTGTGCACGAGGTTTTGTTTCCTAGTTCACATCATGCCATTTAGGTTTAAGGGAAATTTCCTGTTGTTTCTTTCATACAAATTTTCTAGGCTGATTAAAGCACTATATGAAAATGGTCTGTCAAAACTGTTTGTTGCCAAAAGTTGCGGAATTAAATCAGTTCTCTTGAAATTGTGGGCCTAAAAAACCGTCTGACTCGTGAGATACAGTAAGGTCAATCAGTTACCCGACACGTAAGAATCGAGAGGTCTACTTGCAGCCTGAAATGCAACAGGCCGATTTTATTTCTGGGATATTTGCTTTACTTGTGAAATAATATACATTACGATTTTGCATATAGGTACTATACCTAGGTGTCATGTATTTCTACAGTAGGTAATAATGTATTCTAGAAATCTGCTTTATTGCTATCTAAATTAAAACAAATTCGCAAGAGTCACAAGTTAGTTGTTGTCCTTCAGGCCCACCATGTTGACGCAATACATAGATACAAAATTGCACGTATAGAAAGAGATAGATAAAATAAACCGGCCAAGTGCGAGTTGGACTCGCCCATGAAGGGTTTCGTAGCAGCAAGTAACATAATATAAAAGTTCTTATAGTTCGTTGTAACTTTGATTGATGTTTTAACACGTTCGCAGTGGTAGTGATTTTTCTAACCGAAAATTGCGGTTAATGACGTATTAAAATAAAAAAAAACTACTAGCTCTGTCTCGTTCAAACCAATTTTCGTTGGTAGTTTTCATGGCAATGTACATCATATCTTCTTTTTAGATTTATCAATCTCTTAGTTTAGAAGTTAGAGGGGGGGGGGGGGACACATTTTTCCACTTTGGAAGTGTCTCTTGCGCAAACTATTCAGTTTAGAAAAATATGATGTTAGATACCTCAATAGCATTTTTGAAGACCTATCTATAGATACCCTACACGTATGGTTTTGATGAAAAGAAAAAAATTGAGTTTCAGTTCTGAGTATGGGGACCCCCAAAATTTACTGCTATTTTTCTAGTTTTACATAAGAATCTTAATGCGGTTCACAGAATACATCTAGTTACCAAGTTTCAATATCATAGGCCTTATTGTTTCGGAGAAAACTGGCTGTGACACACGGACGGACAGACAGACGGACAGACAGACAGACAGACAGACATGACGAATCTATAAGGGTTCCGTTTTTGCCATTTGGCTACGAAACCCTAAAAACAGGCAAAATTAACACTATTTATTCTACAACAACTAAAAAACTAGTCTTCTCTTCTGTATCTTTCATGTTTGATAGGTCCTCCACATTCACACGAAAACCTCGCCGAGGCGTCTCACCGAGAACTTCTACTGGATCCGTGCAATAGAACTTCTCGACGAGAAGTCTCGACAGAGAACGGCGAGAACTTGCGAATCATATTCACATTCACGTTTTTCGTGCTTTCTCGTGTTCTCGCGAAATTCTCGTGTGCATGTGGAGCGGAGCGCCCGTGAAAAGATCGACACATTGTTGTGCTAGTCTACAGTTTCTTTTACAAAAGGAACATCACTTTTAACTTCTAGAGCAAAAGATTTTGTGGCACCATAGAACCAAAGTTGAACACTTTATACCTTTCATCTGGCTTGTATGTTTAGACTTCAGGGCAACGAATAAACAATGTTTGAGTTCTCATTATGTCTATCTAGTTTCTGTAACCTAACCGCTCTCGATTATGCGCCGGCGACTCACTTGTAAAGTTTACAATATTGTCCGCATTGTGGAATCTATTGCACCTACACAAAACACGGTAAGCATGCACCTCAACTCGTGCATAAACGGCTTTATTTCAGGAATAAGAGATAAGTTCTCGTTTGGCCAATTTATTATATTTTATCATCTGATGTTTCTGTCAAGTTTCTTACCAGATTTCTATAAAATATGGCGGTAAATGTAAATAGCTCTATGTGACCTAAATTAATAAAGATTTATTGTGATTGTTTGTTATGGAGTATATTTTTATTATTACTACGTTTCTTGCAATAAATCGGTATAATGGGAAGAGTGGCTTACTCTTAGGTATAATGATCTTAGAATGATGACACTGTGTGAAATAGTACAGAATTTCACATTATACAATAGCTGACTATTGTTCTACACTACTTACTAATCAAGGTTTAAGCCACTCTTTATGAACTATTTGTATTAAGTTCACTGTTCTATATTACAGAGTTTTTATACATTGGTTAAGACTTAAGACACTCCGTATTTAAGGCTGCATGTTTTTATTGAATTAAATCAGAGTTTATTCGACAAGATCATGACCTATTTGCAATAATCCTGTTAATTGAAAGATATTTTCTGGGTCGTTTTCGGTTCTTTTGTAACTTAGCTCACCTCGCGATGACTCGGTAATATTGCAATAACCGTAAACACCGTGACCACTGTTATTACAATACAGGCGAAAAAAACATCGCGAGATGAGCAATGATTTAAAATATAATCATTTAACACGAAATAGATCCGAAATTATACAAACCATTTAAGTTTAAAGACATTAGTGTACTAAATACTGAGTCTGACTGTACTCATGATCATTGTTTTTTTGAAACGTGTGAACATAATATCCCTGTGTAGATGTCATGTCAAACGCGAACTGTTTTTTTACACCACTAACGTGGCAGACAAGGTGGTCACCCCTCTGGACGGTTGCAATAGCAGAGGCGCCACACTTGTGCTGCCGATCTTGCAACGACCTAAACCTAATGTATGCTATGCCGAACTACATGTATGCCATGCTGGAGTCGTACCGAATTAAAACCACACGTTTGCTACCTAATTCCTACAATTGGGAGCCCCGGGAAAGCCCTCGAAAGGATGACCCCAGGACTTCCAACAGGTACCACTGGGGCCTCACCTAGGGGAGGTTCAGGTGAAGCTAAGCGTGTAATAAATAAAATGACACGAATCCTATCTATCTGTCTAGCGCTAGACACCCTGGGTATCTCATCGGAAGGATCCTATGATCCTTGATGAAATAACCAAGACTTCAACTTCACTGTAACCACAATATCATAGGTAAGTTACTTGTAATACATGTTTTCAAGTGCGTGCAAAATAATGTTGCTATATTATTACCATAAACAACCTGTTTGTGTTGTAAATATTCTAAACAATTTGAAATAGAGAATGTGCAAAAATTCTTTCAAAAACAAGCAACACGGTTCTTCGTAACACGTTGCTACTATGTACTAATATTTGTTTATCAATACTGTCAGAACTCCAAGGGAGTACTTGGAACTTTGACACTTTATCCAACAGTGGAACGAGATACAACATGTGGTTGCATCGAGATGCATAATTTAATTATATACGTGAATATTCCAGAATCTTTCACTTTTATACCAATGATTAGTTACATAGATGTAGTCTAAACCACAGCTAAACTAACAAGTTTTAGTTAAAATATCTAAGAATGATTGGTTTCATTCAATCTAAGGTATGATTACTAGAGTACGTTGGATGGAGGACGATCACCGATGAGATGGACCGACCCGGTAAAAGCATCGGTGGGAGGGTTCTTACATGGGTGCACTACAATGTCCGCTAGCCGAGAGAAATGGCGAGAGATCGTGAGGCAAGTTACGTCTGCCGCAAACACTTTACAGCTCGCGCCAAATATCTTTGCGTCTCTGAAATTCGTTCGTTCGCGCCGCAATTTTACAATAATAGGTTTCAGAGGGAGAATTGCTGCTAAGGCGGGAGAGGCACCCCTCCTGCCTCAGTTGCGCAGTAGTTTCACCAGTAAAACCTATTATTGCACAATTGCGGCGCGAACGAACGAACTTCATAGACGCAAAGATATTTGGCGCGTGCTGTAACATGTTGACCACGACCAACGACTGAGAAAAAGAAGAGAACGTTGCATATATCAATAGACTAACAACTCACCCGACTTTATACGAAAGTGGAAATCTAGTTTCATTGTCAATATAATAAAATTTGTTAAAAATTTTATGTTTTTGTGTATGTTTCAAATGCTCAAAGTTTTCCATCGATTGAACTCAAATCTTGACACTAGGGACGTACCAGCTTTAAAACTGGTTTTTTTTCGATCGCCTGTATCACTAACATATCTGCCGTCACAAAATATATTAATATATTATAAATCAAACATTTTATCCTGTGGGCAGAGTCGTAGGCAGTACTTACTTTTACTTATCTAGATAGTAGGTATATTATAAAGTAGACGAAGCCGGCACTTTCGTTACAGAATAAGTAATATTCTTTAGTTCTGCGCTATTTATAACATTACATCATATATGAAATCTTCACTGACAGATTACAAGATCAAAATTTGTATGTACCAACGTGTTTGTGTTATGTATGAAATGAACTAAAGCCAGTAATCGTGTTACACAATTTTGAGTGACAAGCGTTCACAGTTGCTGCAACTTTTCTAGTGTAATAGAAACTATTGTATCTAAAACTGCAAACGACTGAGACCCATCAAGAGTAATAAAATTTGAATGTCATTTTTGACATTTTGAAGTCTTGAAATAAGATAGATATGGATGTTATTATTCACATTAATGTCAATTTATCTCTTTCGACTTCGAAAGTGGTGAGTAGGATAAAATGATATATGTATCATCGAGATAGTTTTCTCTTTGGATATGTACAGTTTATTTGTATATAATATCGCTTTGATGTGTGTAAAGGTAAAAGAAGTTACTAATTAGTACGACTTTTCTGATCAAAGAAGGAAAAAGTTACTTGAAAGATATTAATTTCGATATTACCCGGTCTGAAATGGTTATATTTTACAATGAATGAGAAACATTTAATATAAAAATTTATTAAAAAACCACAATGTTTGAAATACATTGGTTCTTGTGTTTGACTAATAGTTTGATAACACAGTGTCAGGGATTACACATAAAATATAACAAACTTTGAATGACCGAGGTGTATCAGTAACTTTACCGTGTGCATTTATCTTTCTACTCATGGCCTGGTCATGGTCTATTGAAGAAGTAATGGTACAGAGACAGACGAGACAAATTTGGACTGATAGACAATCAGTTCCGAGACCCTAGAGACCCGAGAGGTGCCGAGACCCTAGGCCCAAGGGGTTTCAATGCGCAGAGATGTTTTGAAACATTTAAAAAATCGCCTAGTGGAGTCGACTGGTGATCCAAGGGCTGGCGGATTTCTCTCTCAGCGAATAGGTATTGCTAATCAATTGGGGAATGCTGCTAGTCTTTTGGGTACAATGCCTCGGGGGCTTTATTTAGGTTTAGTTTACATATAAATGTATTATATTTGTATTTTAGGTTTCACAGTAATTTTTAACAATAAATGTAGCATATTATAAAAGAAACATAAGTCACAAAAGTAATGTTCCCAGAAGGTTGGCAGCATTGCCTCGATAAATGGCAATGATTTTTTTATTTTTATCGAAATAAAACTTGGTTTCATATTTTTTATTACAATATTTTTTACACTATCTACTATATTTTTACAAGACAGTTTCCGAGGGGTAGAACATTTTTGCAAAATCGTCATGGGATGATCTTGTGGTATCCATCTTAATTAAAACAAACAACTTCTACCAGAACATTTTACTGGCTGTCGGTCTTGGTCTTGGGAGTATTCCCGTTCGTCCCCTCGACTTCTTCCCCCCGAGGGGGACGACCGGGAATTCACTAAAATAATATTTAATCAGTTCCCGATCGTCCCCCTCCTAATTCAAGAGGGGACGAATGGGAATATGTTCTTCGATTAAGTGCCATACGTCCCCCTTTCGTCCCCCTCGATGAAAAACAAATGGGTTTGAAAAGTTGATACGTTAACATTATATAAAATTGTATTTTTGATAGTCGAAATAGGTAATTGGAGGTTCTTTCACCGGGAGACCATGCAGTAAGGTTTTTTCAAATGGAATTCTTTTCCAAAATACTTAAAAAGAAAGATCAATGAAACTAAGACGGTGACATTTGTTACGGAATGACAGACAGCCTGTCATGTTTACGTTACTTAGTTAATATTGTAAAGGTAGTGACGTTTTTTTATTAATATTATGATATTAATTCATAATAACATAATAATTCTATACAAAGGATATGAAATTGCTAAGTCTAAGGAAAATCTATAATAGCTAATGGACTGCTATACTTTGAAATGTACCTACACCTAATCCCAAATTCTTCCTTCGGTTCAGAATAACCAAAAATCAAAACATAAAATGCCTGAATTGCGAAATGACTGATTATTTATTAATCCTCTTATTTGTTTATTTAGGGATCTTTGTACACACATGAAAATTACAATAACTTAATACCTTATCATATACATAAGTTTATAATCTACACGTTACTTTTTCTACGTAAATAAAAAATAATACAGTATCTAGCTGCGTTAGACGCTGGATCCGTCATGATGTCATGGAATTTCTCACGTCTATTGCAGACAATTCAGGGAGCTTTTTTCTTCACTCTGTGCACATGCCACAAAGAATTGTATTTTTTTTTTCATATTTCATAACTTCTTTTTTTATACTGTGCATTTTAATGGCATTGAATTCAAAATCAATAACATTTAGCTTTCTTTCTTCTATAATAGTAACTTCGCTTCGATTTTAATCTATACATGTTATCGATATTAATATTCATATCAATGAGTTAAATATTTGTCTGGCGTCTTTTTTAAAATAAAATATTATGAAGAATAATTTTCTGAGTGTGGAAATGAATATGTCATTTAGATAGGACATGTGACTACATCCTTATAAACAAGGGCTGAGGATACATGAATAAATCCTTATAATTTACTTACATGATAATTGATTCCATTGATTTATTCACGACGACGTTGAATAATTGTTTGTTTTACATTACTGTGTATATTAAATGGGACGTAAATTTGACGCAGTTTCTGACAGAAATGGTAACATATTTGTCTTTGTCTACATAAATTGTTTTTACCTATAATATATTTGAAAATGGAGTCGACTGGTGACCCAAGGGCTGGCAGTTTTCTCGCTCAGCGAATAGGTATTGCAATTCAAAGGGGGAATGCTGCCAGTCTTTTGTTCACAATGCCACGGGGGACTTATTTAGGTTTAGTTTAGATAGTAATAATGTAAATATATAGATATATAATAATTGCGTTTCTCTGTAATTTTTAACAATATCTTCTTTTATTATTTTTAAAAATATATTTTGCTGTTTTATGTGTGTGAGCATTATCATCATCGAATCCCAATCTAGTCCTGTCCTAAATTTGCCATGACACACAGTCAGTAAGCCTGGGAGCATGTACAGACTTATGAAGGCACAGCACTATGTTTTGTGGTGTGAATTGCCTACGTCCAGTAATGGACTGCCATATGCTGCTTAGATTAATTTATTCATAGGCGACTAGTTACACTACTAATTTTGTTTCGAATGCCTCTATGTATTCGATTAATTTTATTGAAAAATAATATTGGTATAAAACTTTTATCAGAGAATTCATTTTGACAATTCCAGTCATTATTATACATCTTACGAGAATTAATCAGATCGTCATATTATAATGCAATAATTGAAATGTTATAATATACCTAATTATAATCAAAACGAAGACAACTTGTGACCGTAGATATTTATATTAATTAATTGGTTATTAATTCCGGATACTAAGTATTTATGTCCCAGATAAGAACTGCTCATACAAGAAATGTAGTTTGTAAGTATTGCATGTTCTAGATATAATTACGAGTAAGATTCCAATCTGTGCTAAAGACCTTTGGATGGTATTTTGATAATTTAAGAATAAAAAAAAACGGCAGAATGGGCTCACTACGTATTACGTGGGACAAACTACTATTATGGTGAAATGTAGGTGTTTAATATGTCTCTGCCAACCCCTTCAGGGATAAAGGCCTGACTATGTTATGTATGTATGTAGAATAAAAATGTAAAACATAGTAGCTGAAATCCAAAAATCGAAACGGATAAACATTTTTATTTTACGATGAACTTTAAGGTGGCTCTGTATTGTTCGGGAATCGAACCCACGACTGCTTGACAGCAAATTTCAATTACGTTTAGCATATCTATTATTTATGTATCTTCCTGTGTCAATGTATTTTTGATATTGTACTTAGAAAAGACTTCAACGCACGCTTTGATTGGGTTTAGAAAACTAAACAAACAATTATTTTTATATAAATATTTATAAACAAGAATATTGCAATAATATAGTATGCAAAATCAGAAATATATACGTTATCGTTCAATTTATCTTTATTTAATGGCTTACCAAAGAACAGGTTTTCCTCACACAAAGCAAGATATTTCAGATAATTACTTATTTATAACATTTTAATTGCATTGTAGATTAAAACATTTTTTTAGTAATAAACTACACAATAATTTAAAATTTAAATAACATAGATTTCAAATCGATAATCAATATGTAGGTAAATAAGAAATCATTGATGACGGAACGAACCAATCAGAATAATGACATAGAAATCGAGTGAACCGCACAACGTCGACCTTCGCGGAATAAAATGCAGTACAAGGCACGATATCCTCTTGTTGTATAAATCAGCTGTACTGTACGCCACATAAATAAATCGTAATTCAAATTGCACTCACCGTAAACAGACTGTATATTGTAAATTCCCTCCAAAGTGACACACAGATAACAAAAAAAAACACGAAACAAAACTGCTTTAAATAAAAGTATCAATGTTTAAAATGTTTTGAATTTCGAACAACACTTCATTCACAAAGGTACGGACGAGTAAAGTTTCGCTGATAGGAGCGAACGCGGATACGTGTGGTGCGCTCAACGGTATCGAGTCGAATGGTCATTCATGTAGAGTAGACTAGTGTCGAGCGATCGCAGTCGACGCGACGTCGAACCGTGCGTTTTGGTCTGGCTGGCGTTTACTGCACCGCACCGCACCGCGCTGCTTCCGCGCTGCAACAAAATTTTATGCGTCCGTGCCAATATGCGTATAATTGGGGATATGTTCACATCCATTCGTGAACTCAGCCCTGGGGAACCATTATCCGTGCTATAAGATGTCTAACAGAAGGTAAGAGTACAAATCTTGAATATCTGTGTGGATTGTAAAATTAGATGCTCGTGTTTAAAATATGATTCTAGTTAATGTCTGCTACCTACTATACAAAAAAGGTTAAAATATGATTAGTTATGGCCAACAGAAGCTTCACTCGAAAGTGTGAAAGTTTGTTAAAATGTTTGTTACTTAATAACACTTCAACCTCTTAAGCAATATGACCAAAATTCGGTATACATTATTATAGCTGACACCTTAGCTTGATACATTGAAATTTTCATCTTGGGCGTAGGTTCCAGCGGGAAAATGGGTACGGAAAAATTGGGAATATGCCTATGACCGGAAAATAAAGAAGTTAATAATTATTGATATCACAATGCTACAACATATTCAAAATCGCTATTAAAAATATATATCGTAATAAAATTGTATTTAAACATCATAATTGAAATGTAAGCATTATAATCACGGGTACTAAAGAATATTAATTTTAACGCAACTACGTATTGAGTAAGGCAAAACCTTGACTTGTGGAGCGAATTGAAATGAAAGTGTATTTGTGTCCCGTCTAATGTATATCATAACAGATATTTTAAGTACAGAATGTCGATGCCCTCAAAGTTGCACAGCAAACGAGCAATGCTTGGAGTTTCTTTGAGGAATAGAATCCTGAACGAGGTATTTCGGCAGAAAATCAGATTGGTGGACATAGCTCGCAGTGGGAGTGGGTTGGTCACATCCGTTAAAGAAACCGATAGGCGATGGAGCAAACGAGTTCTTAAGTAGAGACCGCGAATCGATAAATCATCTCCTAGATGCACCGACTACATGGAAAAGGTCGCCCACAGGAACTGGATACGGAAGACATAGAGACGCAGGACTGTGTTTGTGGCATTAACTGAGAGAGGCCTACGTCTAACCATGGACTGCCCTAGATTGGATTGATTGATTTAAGTACAATATTAGCTGGTTAAATTGTTTATTTTTTCGACTGCCTCGGTGCAGTGGTAGTGGAGACTGGCGTTCTTTCAGGTCTCTGGTTCGAATCCTGCGGCGAAACAAATTGTGTGATTCGTAAGAAATGTAAACCGCTGAACTTTCTGTAAATCCTACAAATATTATAAATGTGAAAGTTTTTGATGATGTTTGGATGTTTGTTACTCAACCACGCTCTGACGGCTGAACCGATTGGGCTGAAATTTGGTACAGAGATAGCTTTAAGCCTGGAGGCTAGGCTACTTTTCATCCCGGGAAAATGTTCCCACGGGAAACGCGAATGGATACCAAATTTCACGCGGGCGAAGCTGCGAGCATCATCTAGTATGTACTATTATGAGGGCCTACAGTACCATTTAGTTGATAAAGGTTTTTGTTTCGATTTTTTCTTTTCTGTTAGTCAGCGAACCACTTGTAGGCGAGCCTGGCTTGTGCGACGAAGATCTGAGTAGGATGCCATTGCACAAATATCTTACGATGGCATTTTATTTAAAAAAAGTGGATTATTTTAATGAATTAGGTACATAGGCGATCCGTAAAAGATCTAGTAAATAATCATTTATACAACAATATCTATACATATAATAAAATGATAGAAAAGTCAAAACTGTACATTGGAAATATTTAAAAAAAATACTCGCTGGGTGTTCAACATAAGATACCGAAGCCGAAAATATGGTTAGAAAATTTTTTGTCTGTTTGTCTGTTTATCTGTTTGTCTGTTTGCCTGTTTGCTTTGCTTTGTCCGGAAGGATCTCGAAAAGTACTCAATAGATTTGATTCAAATTTTGCACAAATATTACTTAGGGGTAGGGTGTTAAAATAGGCTGTATATTATCACGCTTCATATCCTAGGGGCTAAGCAGAGAGCAATCAAATTGGCATTGTAACAATTTTCACGTGTACGAAGTCGCGGGCAACAGCTAGTATTCTATAAAATTAGAAATTAAGAAAGTAAGAAAAATCCCCCTGAGGATAGAATTTTCGTAATGATGAGAGAAATAAATTATGCTTTAGCACTTCAACGCTTCTTCAATCTATACTAATATTATAAAGAGGAAAGATTTGTTTTTTTGTTTGTTTGTTTGTTTGTAACGAATAGGCTCCGAAACTACTGGACCGATTTAAATTTCTTTCACTGTTGGGAAGCTACACTCTTTGCCGTGAACATAGGCTATATTTTATTCCCGTATTCCCACGGGAACGGGAATTATACGGGTGAAACCGCGTGACGTCCGCTAGTATTTTATAAAATTAGTAATTAAGAAAGTAAGGAAAATCCCGAGAGAAAAGAATTTTCTTAACTATGAGCAAAATTTTTTAGCTTTCAAGTCTCTGAGAAACCGCTGCAGTCGGATGTGTAGAGATGCAAGGAGACGCCACTTCTACGATTCTCTTAACGGTCGGAATTCTGCTGATACCTGGAGATTTCTTCGGTCCGTGGGCATAGGCAAATCTCCAGTTTCTGACGCCAGGGACATCGACACCACTGCTCTAAATAAGCACTTCTCACAACCACCGGTCTCCTTGGATGCAGATGTAAAGAGTGCTACCTTACTCAGACTTCTGGGTGAGTCCATGCCCCGGACCTCTCCTTTTCAATTTTCCTCTGTCTCCGAGTCTGACGTTAAGAGATCTCTTCTGTCTATATCTTCATCAGCTTCGGGATGCGATAGCATTTGCTCAAGGATGATCCTCCCTATTCTTCCTATCATACTTCCGGTCATTACTCATATCTTTAATTCTTCATTATTCTCTGGCTCCTTTCCTGAGGTTTGGAAGTCAGCGTACGTTGTGCCTCTACCTAAAAGAACAAACCCCTGCTTGCTGACTGATTATCGACCTATCTCCATTCTTCCATTTCTCTCCAAAGTCCTTGAGCATATTGTTCATCGGCAGCTCTCTGTCTTTTTATCGTCCTCTAACACCCTCAGCCCCTTTCAGTCGGGATTTCGCGCTGGACATAGCACTGTCACTGCGCTTATTAAAGTGACAGATGACATCCGATGGGCTATGGAGCGTAAAGAATTAACACTTTTAGTTCTCCTTGACTTCAGTAGTGCCTTCAATTCCGTTGACTTTGATGTACTGCTTGGTACATTGAGGGCTATAAATGTCTCCTCCTCCGCTATATCTTGGTTTGACTCATACCTTCGGGGTCGCTCTCAGTGTGTTCGTATTGGTCAGTTATCCTCTGATTGGTGTGGGTTAGCTGCGGGCGTTCCTCAGGGTGGCGTTCTATCTCCTCTTCTCTTTTCTATCTTTATCAACTTTGCTACGAGTAACATTTCCAACAACTTCCATCTCTATGCTGATGACTTGCAGCTGTATCGCCATTTTACGACTAATGACGCACTTTCTGGAGTATTATCTATAAACCGGGATTTGGAACGACTAAGTGACTGGGCCAGGTCGGTCGGATTACTCATTAACCCTTCTAAGTCCCAAGCTATCATCATTGGTAGTAAATACCAATGCGATAGATTACCGGTGTCAGAACTTGATCCGGTGCTATTGGCTGGTATTCAAATTCCATATGCGAACTCTGTGAAGAACCTGGGTGTGATTATCGATACCACGCTATCTTGGAGTACCCACATTAACGATGTCAGCAAAAAGGTTAATTTCTCCTTTCACTCTTTGAGATGCCTCCAGAGCCTCTTGCCCCTGAGGACGAAAATCAATCTTGCTCAAACTCTCATAAAACCCATTATTGACTACGCTGACGCTTGCTATTTAGACGCCACCGAGGAGCTTCTTGATAAACTTGAGAGGTTGCAAAATTTATGTATACGCTTTATATTCAATCTTAGAAAGTATGATCACGTTTCCCATTTTCGCAAAGAACTCAAGTGGCTCCCTATCCGCCTTCGCCGGAACACTCGAATTCTCAATCTCCTTTTCAATATACTTTACAATCCATCTTCACCTTCCTATCTGAGAGAGCGGTTCTCATTTGCACGCTCTCCCGATGCTCCCTGCAGGTCTAACCTACGCCTTCTTCTCAAACTTCCTAGACACAAAACCGATTTCTATTCTTATTCCTTTACTGTGCATGCGGTCAGATTGTGGAATTCGCTACCACCTAACATCAGAGACAGTAAAACTATCACTACCTTCAAAAGAAAAGTCCGTGAATATTATATATCTACACTATAAACCTATTTATGTATTTATTATGTTTATGTAAGTATGTACCGTATTCATATTTTTACATATTTGTATATTTATACCTATAACCTATAAATAACATATTGAGATTTAAATACCTATTGTTTTATTAGTTTTGTATGTGTATTAATTTAGTTCTATCCTACTCCCTTATTTACACACTTTTGAAAGTTCTTTTCCCTTCTTCTTGTTCTCCTTTCGCCGGTCTGCTGGTAGATATTTCTTATAGAAATAAGCAGAACCATTGTACGTCTATTTCTGTATATTGTTTTTGTTGTATTTCTTGTGTGTACATAAATAAATAAATAAATAAAAAAAAATAAATAGCACTTCAACGCATTTTGTAAAATTCGTAGTCTTTAAAAAAACTGCCTTTGCATGTAAAATTGTAATTTCTTGAATACAGTCATTTCATTAAACATAAAAAACCAACGCCGGTAAGCAATGTAATGTACATGTTTAAGCAACATAACTTAATTAATCTTAAAAATAATTATAACATTATGAACTGAATTATGTTGCTGTGTGTTGAATACACAACCCAAACAGTGCTTGAATATTTGGTTGTATTTATACAAGTTATTAAGTTCAAAATTTTGTTTAAATTAACGTACCCAATTGTACCCAATTTACCTGCATGAGGATTCACTTTAATTAGGGCTTTTTTTGAATATCCCTATCCCTACTAATATTGTAAATGCGAAAGTAACTCTGTTTGTCTGTCTATCTGCTTGTCTGTCTGTCTGTCTGTTATGCTTTCACGCCTAAACCGCGGAAACGATTTAGATGAAATTTCGTATAGAGATAGTTCGAGTCTCTAGGAAGGATTTGAGTTTACGCGATAACGACGATCTACGATAACGAAGCTGTGGGGAATAGCTATTGTGGAAATAAATTATAGATGCGAAACTCCACGCGGCCGCTCACCTACGCGTTGGACTGACTTCTTGAAAACCATGACGCTAACCTCCATCGTCGTCCAGAGTTCGCGGGACGCTGAGGACCGCAACAAGTGGAGACGCATAGCAACGGCTGCTGTAATCAAACGAAATGCAACATAACCATCCCATCAAAACCATCAAAAAGTCCTTTCTTAGAAAATGTTTACGGCTTAATAACTTTCTAGGCATGTTCCAAATTTCAGTCAAATCCGGACAGAGCGGTTTGAGCTGTGCTTTAATGAATCAGTCAATCAGAACAAAATTATAATATTTACTCAGTATCTTGCATTGCAAATGTTGAAAGTTGCGGTTTCTCCAGGTAATCCGCTGAGAGCCATGAGAGATGTCACGATTCAACTTTCATCCATCACGCATAACGACTGATAGTTTTATTGTAATTGTATTCATGTTATGCATTTGGCCATAACCGTAGACCCTTTGTTGACTGGGATATGAAAAGTTTCGTCAGTAAAGTTTCAAACTAGATGTATAAAGTCGAATTTTTAATTAGACGAAGTAAAGTGACAGCAACTAATGTCACTTCTTCATAGGAATTAAGCAACATTGTATGAAGAAGTGACATTAGTTGCTGTCACTTTACTTCGTCTAATTAAAAATTCGACTATAGATTTTGCCACCGAAGAAGACACTTATGGCATTTTTTTTCTCAAATTGCTTACAGTGCAAGTGTGCAGTCCTTCCCATGTTTATGTGAAAAATATGCATCAGTCAATAGTTGCACTCATCAAAAGGATCAATCAAATACTACTGACATAAATGGAGCAATTCAACTTTCCGAGGGCTTACCCTGGGCTCCTAACAGTAGGATACCTGTACCGTTTTTAGTCGGCAGAAGTCCGTCCCATAGAAACCCTGTAGGATTTTCTTCACATTAAAAAAAGCTCATCAAAATTCATATTGTGGAAGATTGCACTCTTGCACTATAAGCGATTCGAGAAAAGACTGGGACCCGTCTTTGTGGATGGCACTATCTATAAATTTTTAGGTGTTAAATAAAATTGCCAGTAAAACTACCTAACTGTTGACTTGGTTGGTAGAAAACTTACTGTCTTTGTGTTTCAATTTTATATAAATATCCTACTCAGTATATATGAGTATGAAATAAAATTTACTAGGCGTCTCGTCGATTAATTTATGTAAAAGTTATCCAATCGAAGTTTAGACAACAGTCCAAATATCATCGGTTGTGCCGCGACCCGCCAGATACCTTATCTTAATTACTTGGCCTGATCGGAGAATCTACCATCTGTGGAAAGATCGTCCCACCCCAATTTTTTTACAAAGACATTGAAAGTGCTTTTAATAAATTTTGAATATTCATACCGCTGATTCACTGAGGTAGCGATATGCTTATCGTTTTCACATGGAGTGTAGTTTTTGCTAAAGCTTTTATACGTTGTTATCTTATCACCGAGCTTAATGGCGAGGATTTACACTGTAGAGCACTTATTTCATAATTCCTAATTAATTCTACCCGATTTCGAGGATATGTCAGCTACAATCGGCGTAGAGTTGTTTCTCTAGCCTACATGCTTCAGTCAAATTGGGACAACGACAATGCAGGGATCATTGAAACCCCCAGAGTCGACGTTCAAGTTCAATTATGTCCAACGCTTTTTGGGTTGCAGAAGTGGAAGTGGACTGGAAGGATTATGGATGGCTGATCCATAGCCCAGCCCCCATTCAAGAAGTCTTTGGCGATGGTGAAGTTATTTGTCTGCAGTTCTAGGCTGTGGTGGTATTAACTGGACTCTAACTAACGGCAACGGATTTTATATTTTTCACACCTGCAGTTAAACTCCTGGCACATAAAACGGAACAACATTCTGAGGTGAATATTTTGCTAGTAGTCGGAACATATTTTATACCGTCTAAATAGAGAATCTGTCTAGTGATGGCAGATTTTTAGTGGATCCTGCGTTCCAGAACACCTTGAAACAGTTTGCAAATTTGTTCTAAAGGAACCACTTACAAAACGATATCTTAAAATGACACGAGGATGTGGTTCATATTTATCGAACCAACTGTTAGGAATTAAAGCTTGATTCAAAAAAAATATGGATGTTTTATAGGAATAACATTACAAAATCAAAGTTTCTGTGCGGTGTGAGATACGGCCAACTAATGCAAAGTTGGAGCATAACCGTTGTCGAGCGGACGCGTAAACCTGCCAATTTGTCAGCGTCGCCGGCTCACCACATGTTTGTACAGTCACCGAGATAAAAGCACGCAAGTGAGAGTGTAATGAGCCACTTATCACTAACGTGAGGGGATTTTGAGTGCGCAATGTGTTTTATTAAATCAAAATGGGATAACGTTCTGGAGGGTTTATTTTTCACTTGCAATTTTACAAAGATTACATTAACACCTTTACACAGAAGTAAGATTGATTTTATTCAATGTAAACTGTTGTACAATTTTATAAATACTTCATTAATAAGTAATTGGTTTCGAAACCTTAATGTATTTAAAGTAACCATTAAAATTGGTATTTTTCATATAGCGCTATCTTAAATTTGTAACGGCGAAGTAACCTGATCGAAACGTTAGGCAATAAAAAGGTTTCAGACCTTATTGTTACGTGACGTTTTATCGAGGGCTCGATGCCGATGCTAACACCCCCTGCTTGTTTGCTGGAAACCGTGGGCGGCCCTTCTGAGGCCCACAGAGCCTCAGATTTACTACAGAACTTTAGAGATGCAACTAGCACCTCTAAAGTTGTTAGCGTCCTGGTTAATGAAGGTAAGAACACCATTAACAAAATTATATTTATTAACCAACGATTCCACGAAACAATTCCATGGCATTGATGAATAGAAAATAAAACATGTTGAATAAATAACAAGAACAAACAAAAAAGTATTAGGTATACAATATTACGTCGTAATATGAGCAGCTCTTAGCAGAAAGAGGAACTTGTGCCAAGATAAAAGCTAAATTTGATCAATTTATGTGCGACATAGATTATTGAGTAGTTTATAGTACCTACCTACCGAGTGAAGCGAAGCCCCTTTCTATAGATATTATATTGCCTGCGTTGTTTTGCAAATATGTAGGTTATGCATCACACTAAACTCAATTCCTTATTGGAGCTTCCTCTGTTGTTAAATTGGCCGGTCACCCATATAAATAAGACACTATATCTTCATATAACATCATCTAGTTCTTTCAAATCAGAAATGTAGATCACTGGCTACCTCTGCTGTTTTTAAACAATAACTGTTCTAGTCAAATTGTAATAATATGTTTTGTTTTCTTTTTGATGTGATATGCTACATCTACTTACTTATATTTGTCTATAAGTTTGGGAGATTAATGGGCAAAAAAGGATAGTTTATACCAGACGATAGTATTTTGGGAAGGTTAATGAAAAATTGACAATTTTACCAAACAGTTTATAACTTGTACATAAAAACTACTGGATGAACGCAAAAATTTGCATATCAACTCAAATTTAACATAACATCTTCGTGCGATCTTTGTCATGTGATCAGCAGTGATCACTGAGAACCGTGAGAAGCAGTGCTGATCTCTGCTGCCTAACGGACGGATTAACGGCCAAAAGGACTATCTTTTTTCATATTAGCTCGCCAAAAAGATTCCCTTCATTCCCAGTAGTTCCGCGGCAGTTGTTCCGCGACGGAACTAGTGAGACTTTTTGTCCCAATAGTTCCGTGGCGGAACTAGTGAGACTTTTTTTTCCCAGTAGTTCCGCACCACGGAACTACTGGGACATTTTTATTCCCAGTAGTTCCGTGGCGGAACTAGTGAGACTTTTCTATTCTCAGTAGTTCCGTGGCGGAACTAGTGAGACTTTTCTATTCTCAGTAGTTCCGTAGCGGAACTAGTGAGACTTTTCTATTCCCAATAGTTTCGTAGCGGAACTATAATGGATCTTTATGGACATTATATTATGTCCACTTTAATATCTTAAAGCCTTAAAGTACCTATTTTATTTTTTATGAATATGGATCTTTTAGGATATGCGAGTGGAAAAAGATCCATTATACGAAGAACATCTAGTTTAAAAGTATAAAGTAGTTAAGTAATTTTCAAAACAAATAATGATCTACAAAAACAAATGAAGACCGACAAAAGCAAATGAAGATCGCCGAAACAAATGAAGATCAGCAAAACAAATGACAGTTGGTAAAACAAAAACGATCGAAAAAACATTATGCAGATCAATAAAACAAAAGACTATAAGCAAGTTGATAAGGTAAAAGTTACTTGCAGCCATGTTTTGTAATCAAAATGCGATTAGCATTAAAAAAAATAGGTGCAAGCAATTCTCGACCTTAATGGCACTTATTTAAAAATGTGGTTTTAGGCGTTTATAGACATCACAGATCACGAATATATAAAGAATAAATAGATATTATGCATGCTCAAAGGTCGAAATTGGCATGGACCCTTTTTTGTAATCTAGATGAGATAACCATTCAAAAAAATAGCTGCAAGCAATTCTCGACCTTAATGAAATATCCCTAAAAATGTGCTTTTAGGCGTTTATAGACATCACAGATCACGAATATATAAAAAAATAAATAAATATTATGCATATTCATAAGGTCGAGAATTGCTTGCACCTATTTTTTGAATGGTAATCGCATTTAGCTTACAAAATATGGCTGCAAGAAACTTTTGACCTTATCAACTTGCTTATAATCTTTTGTTTTATTGATCTGCATAATGTTTTTTCAATCGTCATTTGTTTTTCCAACCGTGATTTGTTTTGCTGATCTTCATTTGTTTCATTAATCTTCATTTGTTTCGTCGATCTTCGTTTGTTTCGTCAATCTTCATTTGTTTTGTCGATCTTCATTTGTTTTGTCAGTCTTCATTTGTTGTACCGATCTTCATTTGTTTTGTCGATCTTCATTTTTTTAATTGTATGAGAAAATAGCCGTAAGACACCGTAGGGAACTAATGGGAACATAAAATATTCGTATGTAAGAGATGCTTTCTCCCGCGGGACTACTGGGACTTGATTTATTAGTTTTTAATTTATGCTTTGTTCCGCGGAACTACTGGGACTTAATTTATTAGTTTTTAATTTATGCTTTGTTCCGCGGAACTACTGGGAATGAATTTATTAGTATTTCATTTCTACTTTGTTCCGCGGAACTAATGGGAACTGAATTATTGATGCTTTGTTCCGCGGGACAACTGGGAAAAAAAGTCTCACTAGTTCCGCCACGGAACTACTTCAACGGAACAACTGGGAATAATCGAAAGATTCCGCCCGCCCCTGATGGAAAGCTATATAAAATCTGCATCCAATAAGAATGAATATATTTAATTCAACAATTAATATTTTGAATGAAAATCTTCCTACCTATTCATCTAATATTAATGTAAAAATAAAAACACTTATCGAAACTAATGCATCAAAATTGAATTCGTGTACATTGTAAAGTAGTAGAGAAATTTAACTGGTTTTGTTACAGCACCTGATCAAAACGTTACCCGTGCAAGGTAAATACCACGGATTACAGTTCTGTAACTGAATCAACAATCAAAAATCTAATAAATAATAATAATTGTATTAAAATAAAAAACTAAACTTAAACCGATAAGATAGTCTTTCACTAGAGAGAGAAAAGGGAAGTTACTCTAGCAAACTTTTGTGTTAATGTTGGTTTAAGGAAATGAAAGTAAAAATAAACTTTCTTGACGTAAACGACTACTCAGATAAAATTAAGCGGTTTATATAAACGATACGCCTGTAAAGTGATCTTTTTAGTATCAATTTGAGTGTACAAGTGTGTACAAACCTTATATAATTGGTTGCGTATGTTTTAAGAATGTTGGGACAAAAACATCAAAATTAACACTTCTATGAGATGCCCTTTTGTTGATATCAGACAAAGAAGTAAGCAGCCAGTCAATAATTAACGTGATTTCTTATAGAAGACTCTACAGTCTTGGGGTATTCTTCTGAGGGCTTTCCTGGGGCTTCCAACCGTAGGCAGTTGGCAGGACACGTGAGGTTATTTAGTCGGTAGGAGTCCGGCATAACATCCATAAGGATTTTCCCTCAAGTAAAACAAAAAAAAGGGGACCCTACAAGAAATTAAGTTACTTTTTGAAGTAAAACTTCTTTAGGCGCGACCTAGGGAGTAACTCAGATTTTTTTTTCTGACGGAAGTAACGCTATTCGAATTCTAGAAGAAACTACGTTTCCGCTATTCAAAATTCAAATGAATGATATTAATATAACATTTGATGCCGTCAATCGCAAAGAAGTTTTACTTCAATCGCGCGTAAAGGTTACACGCACACACTTTTTTTATAGCACTTAGGTGGCAGGCAAGCATACGGCCCACCGATGGAACGGTGGACACCCTAGCCTATGGAAGTTTGCAACCTAAAAACCTTCTCAAAACGCTGTTGAAGAATCCACATGCGTTTGGAAATACTGAGGCAGGGAGATCATTCCACAATCTAAGCGTGCCCATAAGGAAGCCCCTATCTGATCTTATCGTGATCGAACGGTGAGGAAGAACACCCTCTCTGTGGCGAGCGGTGCGATGATAGAAAGTATTCGTTAAACGTTAGAGAATCACAAGCAATATTAGATAAGTATGGGTGTGAAGTGGCCATGACATTTCTTGCCAGAATCTTCCTTACAGGATCTACCTATTGCTTTGCGATCTGCGAACTTATTATAGAAAATGTAGAATCATTTATAATGGACGTTCAAAAGTTATTAAGTGACCTAAATTATTAGAGTATATTGTAAGTTTCTACGATGGGGACATGCCATTTCTCTAAACGAATTTATACGATTGCGTGTTCACCATACTATCAGACTAGTCATTATCAAATCACTTTCACATTGTTCGGTGTACCTAAGAGCAATAAGAGTGGTATGTTAAGTGCCTATGTCATAAACCGGTGGCACGGCACACGAGTTAGCCGAACAGTTGTCACGTGACCGATGTTTGTTAAACATTGGAGTTGCAACCCTTTGACCGCGTGTATGAGTGTACACAAGTTCATTAGGACGGTAATTACTCTGAAATTGGTATGTTCTATTGTATTGTTATCTTCTACTAAGTATTATGTGACTATGAAGAAGAAACTGCAGTGTGTCACTGCGTTTAGCATAATTTGGATGGTTTGGAGATGGGTGTGATGTGACCACCTTTTAAGTCGTTGTTTGGTTTTGGGATAGTACAGAAGGCTTGAAAATAGGCGAAAGTACAACCGATCTCCGAATTACGATAAGCTTGAAGATCGGCAAGGTTCTTAAGCTTATCCTTAACAAGTGGCTCATACGATACCTGGAGAATCACTGTCTAGGTCTGAAGAATGGTAGCCAATATCGCTTTAGGCCTGAACGATCACAGAGTAAGTGCAACTGCTTCTGTCAGAATTCACTCCTTGTTATACGAGTAGGTATGTAAATTCTGAGAGATGCACATCTATGAAACGTTGAATGAACGCCTTCTTTGGAATTGCTTTTAATTATACGTGTATTAGTTAGGGTATAAATTCTATGTGTGTAGTTTCTTCATCGCCCATAAAGCACGGTAATGTTTTGTTTTTATTCCATTACGTGTACAAAGTGTCACCCACCCAGCATCGAGGGGTTAATAAACGTGATCCGACCGTGACTGCACCGCGTGCTAGCATCTCATTCATAACGAGTTTGTTTTCTTTCCAAATGCTATTAAATGTTTATGATTTCAGGACTCTTCTATTTCGGTTGTAAGCAAAATGTTTGATCTCAAATTGTAAACACGGTCAGTCATTAGCGATACGTCATAATAAACGGGATGTTGTGACGAGTCCGTAATGGCTAGCGAGTTGTAAAACATGGTAATGTGTCTTTGCACTTACGAGAATATAAATTAACACCGTAATTGTAATGTAAAAGGTTTTGTGAATTTGTGTGATAGTACATACATATAAATTAAATTGTTTTAAGTAGTTGATACTGCGGTGAAACGTTGCCAATGATGTCGACTATTAATTCTCGTAGATTCAGATGCACGCTTAAGTTTTAACATATGCTATACATCTGCCATCTGCCAGAAATTACTTTTAATCTAAGAGTACTATAAAGGTACAGTAGAAAAGCGTGCAAGTACCTTCTTGCCGTTTGTTAGTCTCACTAATATTTCAATGTTAGTAGAAGTCTAGAGGAAGTTCAAAAGGAAGGAAAATTTGAAAAATTTGCAAGGAAAATAGAAAAATCCGGTCTGCAAATAGTATAAGTACCTACGTTACTGAACTATATTATAATTGAAATATAATGGACACAGTTTATCAAGTTGCAATTGTACCAAGTTTAGTCGGTTTCTGAGAGATTGTTATTGAAACGATCTTAACAGCTCTTACGGATCATCACCAACAAAAAAAAAACTCATAAAAACACCATCACGATCACCGATTTGAAATGCGGCCCTGACTGGGGAAGAACCGACAAGAAACTAGATATTACGGAAGGAAATAATACAACAGATTTGTTATAATGTGAGTAATCAAATGAGTATATAGATGTAGTTTATTTTAATAAATATCGATAAGGAGAACTTTGCTATTGAAGTAGGTACCTTATATAAATGTCTTAGACAGGCGTGCTTACGTCTAACGACAACGAGTGAGTTGTGCACGTGACAAGATTGCCGCGTGACCACAGAAAAATGCATTTTCAGGTTCAATACTAACCACATTGTATGTAATTATTTTTGTTGAAATGTTGGTACAGTTCATGCTCCCAGTGAGTTAATCTCACCTCAATGTCATGCCGATCATGAATATTTCTATATTTATACTTCGGGAATGTATGTATGTCGTTTACGTACATCTGCAAAAAATACCCCTTCCCGTACCCTCTCATCAGGATAATATTATATCATTGATGCTTACCTTGATTTTATCATTGAAATATTTTTCTTCAATAGACAAGGTAGTTTTGAATAACCAGCATCTTAACCCAGTTTTTTTTGATTCTTACTTAACTGAAAAATTTGAAACAACTATAACCTGAACTTATCCCACTAATATCATAAATGTGAAAGTTTGTGAAGATGTTTGGATGTTTAGATGTTTTATAAATGTGAAAGTTTGTGAAGATGTTTGGATGTTTAGATGTTTGGATGTTTGGACGTTTGGACGTTTGGATGTTTGAATGTTTGGATGTTTAGATGTTTAGACGTTTAGACGTTTAGACGTTTAGACGTTTAGACGTTTAGACGTTTAGACGTTTAGACGTTTAGACGTTTAGACGTTTAGACGTTTAGACGTTTAAACGTTTAGACGTTTAGACGTTTAGACGTTTAGACGTTAGACGTTTAGACGTTTAGACGTTTAGACGTTTAGACGTTTAGACGTTTAGACGTTTAGACGTTTAGACGTTTAGACGTTTAGACATTTAGACGTTTAGACGTTTAGACGTTTAGACGTTTAGACGTTTAGACGTTTAGACGTTTAGACGTTTAGACGTTTAGACGTTTAGGCGTTTAGACGTTTTTTAGACGTATCACGCTCTAATGGCTGAACGTATTGGGCTGAAATTTGGTACAGATAAGAAGCTTATAGTCTGGAATAACACATAGGCTACTTTTCGTACCGGGAATATGTTCCCACGGGAAGCGGGAACGGGTACCAAATTTCACGCGGGCGAAGCCGCGAGCATCATCTAGTCTAACCATTTATTTATTTATTTCATCTATTACCGAAGCAGACTATACCTATTACGTATACGGCAGTCGTCCCTTTGCGTCATGGTCAGGCATCTAACAGTGGAAAAGATCGAAGTAGGGAAGGGTATGTTTATTTTTATAAGACAGAAATATCTTGACATGTTTACAAAGATGGAGTGCTTACCTCTGATATATTGCATGTTGTTGGCTAGAAGTACCTACCGAAACCTATATAGTGAGTAAATCCAAGGTAGAATATTAAACTTTAAGAGCCTACCAGACGCCAAATTGTTGAAAGAAGATAGAAGATATACATTTTAGCGTGCAAGACAGAGAGAGATGCGATCGGTTTTTGTGCGTTTTTAACGAAATAAATTAATTATAAAAAAACTATAACCAATATTAAAAAGTGGTCTATTGCAAATGAAGATTTTACTATTGTCTTTCTTATAAATATTTTATATTATAGAAACAACTTAAAACTTATGAGATCTAGGTTAAAATTTCAAGAAATTGAGGTATTTTCAACACCAAAATCTATCGAGGATTTTATCAGCAATCGTGTTTTTAGCCTAGTGCGTTTGTAGTTTATGAACTGAAGTTGTCTGTGTTAAAATTTTAATTCATTAGACCTCACGAGTCCTGAGATCTAGATCAAGGTAATAGTCTATTTGGCGTCATACAGACTCTTAACTAAGAGTTTACTTTATTCTCGAAAGCTTTCATATCTATACTTATAATAAATCTGTAGAGAGGTCAATATTCTATACATGAAATATATTTTCAAAATAACTATCAGGGGGTGATAAGTGATCGATACTGATGCCAAAAATGCAATCAGTAAAATTTTTGTCTGTCTGTCTGTCTGTCTGTCTGTCTGTATGTTCCTTATAGAAACAAAAACTACTCGACGGATTTTAACGAAAATTGATACAAATATTCTTCATACTCCTGGGCAGGTTATAGTATACTTTTCATCACGCTAAATCAATAGGAGCAGAGTAGTGAAGGGAAATTTTGGGAAAACGGGAGAAGTTACTCCATTTTTTGTGCAGCCTTAATGGTTAAAGTTACATAGAAATTATGTATGAGGGAAATACATATTCGTATTCTACATAAAATTGTCTAAAAAATATACTATGTTTATCTTTTATGGTTGACTCACAATAACACGTGTAACTCCTGATAGCTAGGCAGTTCGGAGCATTCTATATTTGTTTACTCTTACGTTTATAATACTCTCACTCATCCCTAATTAAAAAAAGTTAACATTATTACCAATTCAATAAAAAAAAAATCATAGAAATCGGTATAGAAACACCAAACTTATATAAGCCATCGCACCGTCGCACGTGAATACTGAATCATGCTATAAGGATTATTTTGTAATATAGAAATCTCTACTAATATTATAAATGCGAAAGTAACTCTGTCTGTCTGTCTGTTACGTTTTCACGCCTAAACCACTGAACCGATTTTGATGAAATTTGGTATAAAGATAATTTTCATTTCAAGTGAAGGACATAGGCTACTTTTTAACTGACTGCGCAAAAGGAGGGTAATGATTTTACGCGATAACGACTTCTACGCGGATGAAGCCGCAGGGAACAGCTAGTCCAACATAAAACTATAAGGTGAAATGTGGGCGCATACCATGCCTCTGTCTACCTCTTCGGGGATATAAGCGTAACTATTATGTATGTATGTGTATTGTACACAGAAATAAAACTTAGTGCTTTTAATAAAATTTGTGGCACCAGCAATTTCATCATTTTGCTATTGTTAAAATACCACCATCGTTCTCAGTTTATTAAATGTTAATTCCATCATAATTATATTCTTACTAGCTGACCCGCGCAACTTCGTTTGCGTGATAAATCAAGAACCGCTGAACCGATGTTGTGCAAACTTCACATAAACCATCTACTAAATAGTCCGAACAAAGCCTAAACATTTGGTTTGGATAGGTGAGCCCGATCTCGAGTTATAAAATTACAACGAAAAGTGGCATTGATTTTTATATATATAGATGACACACAATGCCTACAATTTTTTTTCATTTATATTCTTACGTATATAAATTAATGTCTAAAAATACTAATTCGGTAAACCTTTCAAAACTTTTGCAGCATTCAATCTTGAAATATACATATCTCCTTACAAGGATTTCAGTTCTAGTTACTCTCTTTCACAAATCGAGTCATATATCAATAGAAATAGACGGGAAGAAAATTACACTGAAACTGGAGCAAGGGAAAATTAGTAAGGAATTTGTATGTTGCTTTGTTCAGTTGTAATTTTAAACCCTGCTCTTTAAGCGTAGGTGTATTAAGACTGACCTTAAACTTGGAGTTTAAGTAACCTAGTACCTATTTGTACCTATTGGATGTAACAAAATTGACTCTCCAAATTTCGTCACGTGACGTGGCATCAGTCAAGAAACATTACAATAACCGGCCAAGTGCGAGTTGGACTCGCCCGTGAATGGTTTCGTAGCAGCAAGTAACATAATATAAAAGTTCTCATAGTTCGTTGTAACTTTGATTGATGTTTTAACACGTTCGCAGTGGTAGTGATTTTTCCAACCGAAAATTGCAGTTTATGACCTATAAAAAAAAAACTACCAGCTCTATCTCGTTCGAACTAATTTTCGTTGGTAGTTTTTATGGCAATGTACATCATATCTTCTTTTTAGATTTATCATTGTCTTAGTTTGGAAGTTAGAGGGGGGGGGGGGACACACATTTTTCCACTTTGGAAGTGTCTCTTGCGCAAACTATTCAGTTTAGAAAAAAATGATATTAGAAATCTCAATATCATTTTTGAAGACCTATCTATAGATACCCCACTCGTATGGTTTTGACGAAATAATTTTTTTTTTATTTCAGTTCTGTATATGGGGACCCCCAAAATTTACTGCTTTTTTTCTAATTTTATATAAGAATCTTAATGCGGTTCACAGAATACATCTAGTTACCAAGTTTCAATATCATAGGCCTTACAGTTTCGGAGAAAAGTGGCTGTGACACACGGACGGACAGACAGACAGACAGACAGACAGACAGACAGACAGACAGACAGACATGACGAATCTATAAGGGTTCCGTTTTTGCCATTTGGCTACGAAACCCTAAAAATGAAGAAAAAGAAATCATATGAATACTTTGACCGTAAATCCGTTTTAAAGGTCCTATAAATTTTCATTATCACCCTTTCTATCGCTACTGAGCGGCAGTAGAAAGCGACAACGACAGCCAGACGGGTGCTCCGTGTTTGTTTTACCACGGCGACCATGCTACCTCGAATTGCCACGGTAAAAAACGAATTCTTAATGTGCGACAAAAAAAAATAAAAAATAAAAAATTAACCCCCCTTTTTAGGGTTTCGTAGCCAAATGGCAAAAAACGGAACCCTTATAGATTCGTCATGTCTGTCTGTCTGTCCGTCTGTCTGTCCGTCCGTGTGTCACAGCCACTTTTCTCCGAAACTACAAGGTCTATGCTATTGAAACTTGGTAGCTAGATGTATTCTGTGAACCGCATTAAGATTTTTATATAAAACTAGAAAAAAAGCAGTAAATTTTGGGGGTCCCCATACTCAGAACTAAAACTCAAAAATTTTTTTTTCATCATACCCATACGTGTGGGATATCTATAGATAGGTCTTTAAAAATGCTATTGAGGTTCCTAAAATCATTTTTTTCTAAAGTGAATAGTTTGCGCAAGAGACACTTCCAAAGTGGAAAAATGTATGTCCCCCCCCCCTCTAACTTCTAAACTAAGAGAACGATAAATCTAAAAAAAATATATGATGTACATTGCCATAAAAACTACCAACGAAAATTAGTTTGAACGAGATAGAGCTGGTAGTTTTTTTTTAATACGTCATAAACTGCAATTTCCGATAGTGAAATCACTACCACTGCGAACGTGTTAAACCATCAGTCAAAGTTACAACTTTCATATTATGTTACTTGCTGCTACGAAACCCTTCATGGGCGAGTCCAACTCGCACTTGGCCGGTTTATTATTAAATATTTGTACCTATTTGATTTCCGATGCCAAGTCATCTCATAGAATTTGGAGAGTCAATTTTGTTACACCCAGTATATAGAAACTGATGTGGTTACGCTATTTATAACTCAAGAACGTCTGAACCGATTTTTGTGATCTTTGATTTGTTGGATAAGGTTCCGCCTCATCAGTAAAAACTGATTAAAAAAATGCCCAAAAAAGCAATAAAGGTGCCTACGCCGGCGTCGCGTTGCCCCCGAGCCGGCCCGAGACTTATGAGGTAAAAGAATTAGTAGGTTAAGAGTGTCGTGATAGTCCAATGGTTAGAGCGTCTGGCCTGGTAAGTCAGAAGACGCAGGTTCGATTCCTGCTCAAGACCGATAATTTTTTCACGTATTTCAAAATTATTTCGAAGAAAACATTTTAATATACATTTTCTTAGGGAGCTGATTCTAAGTCGGTAACAAAGTTCGTTGGAATAACTAGTAAATAACTAAATAACTTCTAACTAAGTTAGTTTCATAGGAACCGAGTGCGGCCGCAGACAGCGGATGAGGCTAGGTTAACTTTGAGGCGGGTGGTGTGTCGAAAGGCAGTTGGTCCCTATGGCCGTGTTGCTGTATGAAGTTCAGGCCAGTAAGTTATGATCCTTCTATTTTATTCCAAAGGTCGAAGACTAGGACTTTACTACACTTCAACAACTTCAACTTTGTTTCCAATTCACCTATAATTTTTAAAATATTTTCACATAACGTCATCACAAATTAAGTAGATATAGGCTTGCTTTCTAGCATACCGATATCGGTTAGTGCAGAGGGACAACTGAAAAATATGCTTAATGTAGTTCTTAATATAATATTTTGTATAATCAAATAGGTATCTGAAGTCATAAATAGAAAACACCCAAACTACGAAACAAACATTTAGATATAATAAAAAACATTGTTCCACCAGCATGGCGGCCGCGAAAGCTTAGGTACCATGTGCCAACTAAAGAGTCAAAATGAAGGTATCTTACCTGTTAACTCCATTTGTTGGATAGTTATGTACAATGTACTACACGATGACGTGTTCGTCATCCAAGCAAAGCATGCCGCATTTCCGCAGGTTCGTAGCACCAGCCTGTCATTGTTACAACCTCCATGTTGTTTAGTTAAACGAGAGATGTGTGCTTTCATTGGTAAGAATAAAACTTAAATCTCAAATATCTTACTGTAGTCAGTGCTAGAGTGCACAGCCAGAGAACGTTATGAAGAAAAGATGATCATAGGTACATTTTTTGGTGTACTAGGGCCCAAACAAAATTTTTGGGACCTGCTTAATAACAAACAAGGCCCTGGAGTAGATCATTGAGGATTCAGACGAGTCTACTTGTGATCACCATTAATTAATTATAAGGTAAGTATTATAATGTTTTCAGAATAGTACACTTGTTGCTTACGAATAAATTTCAAGATTTTGGAAACGAAAGAAAAAGAAGCTAACTAATCATTCAACAAAGAAATATCTTTTACGAATAATAAAGACATCAACATTTCGTTATACTTAAAAATAAATAAACAGTAAGTAGATATTGTATATTCATGTATATGTATATTCTGTTTTCTAGTAACACAATTTACGTAACTCGCAGTTTCGTTGTTTTAAAACAAATTAATTTGTGTTTGATGGTAATTCTCACCTTTTACATCGACGCTGGTTTACATTAACAGATTAATGCAAGTTTATGTTAACATCGTTTAATATTTTTTATATAAATATACATGTACCTAATTAGTTTAGTTCCCAGACTGGGTGACTCACGCGCAAGTTGGAGAAGGTACTTGATTCCGTATAATATTATGGTCTCTAGCCGTGTCGGTAGATGATTCACTTCAGGGAACACACCGTTAGTGTGATTCACGCCATGGATCGTGGAGGGACTGGTTTAAAATGGGGTTAAATAATATTTTGAAGTAAAACTTCTTTAGGCGCGACCTTGGGAGTAACTCAGTTTTTTTTTCTGACGAAAGTAACGCTATTTGAATTTTGAATAGCGAAAACGTACACTATTCAAAATTCGAATAAATGATATTAATATAACATTTGATGCCGTCAATGGAAAAGAAGTTTTACTTCAATGGCGGGTAAAGGCCACCACATACGGAGCTATAATATATATTAATATATCGAGATATATATTATATTATAGCAAGCTATCACACACGGGAGCTATACTATAACATATATTTTGCCTTCACTCGGTCTGCGGCCGTCCTTGCAAGCGCACGGTTTTAATGCATATTTTATGTACAGGATGTTCAAGTTTCAGCTTACATATCCTAAAAACCGGCCAAGTGCGAATCAGATTCACGCATGGTAGGTTGGGTACCATAGAAAGCAAAAAATCGAATTCTTTGAACGAGAAATACCCTATGGTCATGAGAGGAGTCAACTAGACGCTTTGTGACCTCAACGTACATCGATATTCAATTGTTTTAACAAATAAATAAATAAATATTCACGGACATTTCACATAACGCTATCTGATCCCAAAGTAAGCTAGGAATAACCTGCTTGTGTTATGGATATCAGACCACGGATATTAATACTTATATACTTTTTAAATACATACATATTATACATAGAAACACCCAGTCTCTTGAAACAAATATTTATGGGTCACACAAATATTTGTCTCCAATAGGAACCGAACCCACGGCCTCCAGCGCCGCAGGCGGTATCACTACCGACTGCGCCACAGAGGCAGTCGACAACAATCATTATAACAAATAACAATCTTCATTTGTTTTGTCGATCTTTATTTGTTATAGTGAACTTCATTTATTTTTTCCATTTCCATTTATTTATTTCATTTTTATTTGTAACCTAGATGCGTTAACCATCTAAAAAGTAGGTGCAAGCAATTCTCGACCGTTATGACATTTCTCTAAAAATGTGTTTATAGGTGTTTATACACATCACTGTTTACAAATATATAAAAAAATAATACATATTATACATGCTTATAAGGTCGAGAATTGCTTGCACCTACTTTTTGGAAGGCTATCGCATCTAGATTACAAAAAATGGATACAAGCAACGTTCGCACTCATCAACTTGCCGATAGTTGATAAAAAAAGTTATTATGGATGATACCACCACGTGCAGCGCGACACTGCTGCCGTACTCGGAATCAACGCGACAGGCAACATTGCTGTGCAGCACCTCAACGGCAGCACTGCAGCATAATGCGATAGCAGTTTTGCTTGCTGCCGAGTTCGGGCTCATACCTATCATGTCAAAATTCCAGGAAGATTCCAGCAAGATTAGTTTTATATGATTAATTTATCACTTACTTGCTTTAGTCATGCAATGGAAGTACTACCACTGATGATGATACTCTCCCAGAATGTTCGGTAAACAAACGGAGCATCCTTTATCTTCAAAATATACGAAAATATATATTAATATACGAAAATGTATATTAATGTATAGTAATATGTTAAAATATACCAAGTTATATCTGTCGACATATTTTGTTGACGTCATAGAAATATATATTATAGCTGCGTGTGTGGTCCTTCGAAAATTTATATCGAAAATATGTCGTAATATGCCTTGCTATGTTTCATATTAATATATATTATAGCTACGTTTGTGGTGGCCTTAAAGGTTTGTAGTGACGGTGTATGCATCTGGAGTCTGGAGTGATGAAATTTCGGGTTTCAATCCCTGCTTGTAACTAATATTTGTGTGATTTTAAATGTTGAAGATGTATTATACTTGTTGTGATTTGGGATACGCAGCAGTAATGAGGAAAACAATGTAAATGATTTAGATCCTGAATTATAATGCAGTGTAGATATTTATTTCGTAGCATTAAGTAAATGTATCCACTCACTTAATTATTAGTTATTTATTTTCAGGTAAAATATTCTCTAAGTACAAACATAGTACCTATATTATTCTAGATATTTCGTAGTACGTCAAATTTATTTAAATTTAATTTTCCTTTCGACATTTACCAGCTTGAAATATAAATATGTATTAATGCATTTTTTCTCTTCAGTTTTTTAACCATTTGTTCATAACGTGATGATAAATTGTGCGAAAAGCGATAAAAGTCCAAACACTTCGAACAATAAGCTTTTGGAGACTAGAAACAATGTATAAAGTAAGCACAAGTATCTAATCATCGAAAGATCTACGCATCTTTTAAGGTTTTTTCTTTTTCACACCTAGGCAGCCCCTTCAACTTGACCAGGGGCAGACCCTGGTCAAGTGAAGGGGCCAGTTAATTCTACGATATAAAAGCAATCCCTTAAGGCTTGCATATTCGAAAGAGACTCATCTTGGGTTGAACTTTATACTAGGAAATATTCTTTGATTTGACTTGATAAAACTATATTATTGTAATTTATTAGATACTCTTGCTTTTATAACGGTTTAAAACACGATTAGGAAAACTTTGTCTGATCGAGATCGCTCTCGAAAAATGCGAAATACTGCAAAAATCTTAACAAGTAATGTACTTTTTTTATCTAAATGAATTAGTTTAATCCTCATAAAAACTTAGCATAAAATAGATATAGGTCTTTAGAACAATATTTTACGGTGAGGTTTTTTCTTAAAACCCCCTCAGATTTTATGACAGTAATAAAATGTATTAGAATCGAATGAAATCCGGCAGAAGCGTACGCTGCAATCCTTCGAATTGACTTAGGATTTGTCAAGGTCTAATACGGCAGCCTTAAGTCCGTTTTCCGCAAGCAGTAGTTACCTAAAGTGAGATTAGATATGCAGTGAAGAAAACAATTTAGTTTGAGGGCACAATACGCCTACTACATAAATACATACGCGTCTAAAACAATATTTAACATCTGTGGCTCAGTCGGACAAAAAGGCGTGTCGATTGATTTAACTGTTTGAAGTTTACTATTATTGAGGAATCTGCACAGCTGATTGCCATCTGTACATTTGTAAATACAAAATAACCTTAGCTTACAATAACAAATCTTAAGAATATAAATAGTGTTTACAATAATATAAGTAAACTAAGAAATAAAATAAACGACCTCAAAATGTACCTTGAAATTGACTAACAAGTTAAGAAAATAGATACTCCATCAAATAAAAGAATTATCAATTATACTAAATAATATTAACACAGCTTGATTTTAATATAAAATTTTATATTTACATATCATTGGTAAAAGGCCTTGCTACATACATATATTCAATTCAATTGAATGTTTTCAGTGAAGAAAGGTCGAAACTGAACGAAACGTAATTCAGTTTGCTGTTGGTTACAGGTTCATTGTTTTTTTTTGTTTAACGTGAGGAAAAATCAAAATCCTCATGGATGTTATGCTGGACTCCTACCGACTAAAAAACCTCACGTAACGCCTAACAGCCTATGGTTGGGAGCCCCGGGTAAACCCTCGGAAGGATGTCCCAGGACTCCCAACAGACCCACGGTCACCTCTGCGGCCTCGTTACTAAATAAAGTATGAAATTTTGTTCTGGACTATTTTACATTATGGGAAAAGACATTATTGCCAGACACTACTTGCCAAACATTAGGTACCACTTATTTTCATAGAAGGGAAATATTCAGTTAAAAAGCTTGCTGAAATATATCCTACTCACCCATTATGAATATATGGGTCTAAATATCACGAAGAATGCCACTGGTTCTCTTTTCATTACATGATGTTTAAATGGTATGAGGGAAGCTTGTTGTCAGCGAAAACAACACTTATATATAGTATGATGTATAGTCTTTACAACTAAAAGCAAAAGTAAATGAATAAATTGTTTTATAAGCACTCCTCAGCAGCTTTATTCGATTGAATTTTTCAAAATCGCATACTCAGCTAGCTTATCTGCAAGCAGAATTTGTTTTCAACATTTTTATTAATCTTTTTCTTTACCCCGTGTGGCGACGGGGTCCCGTGTTACAACGGGTAAGAGTACAAAATGTCGCCACCCCAATACATCCCGAGGGTGTCGTAAGAGGCGACTAAGGGAACACTTTCGCAAAAAGATCCATCCTTGCGTAGAGAAGGAAAACTCGAAATGAAACCCGGTTGTCAGTAAAATGACAATCGTTAAGCGAAGTTGAAGGCCTTATGGGCGGCTTGAAAAATTTCAACTGCGGGTCGCGGCGACCTGCGCCTGTCCATTTCAACACGGCAATAGGCTCACCACCTATTACGTGGGACATAAAACTATAAGGGGAAATGCGGGCGTATACTATGCCTCTGCCTACCCCTTCGGGGATAAAGGCGTGATTATATGTATGTATGTATGTATGTTTTTCTTTAAACATAAGAATGTTATAGAAAAGTATGTACCATGACTCATGTTCCTGTACGGTCAAGCAACACATAAAACTAAACTAGTTTTATCGCAAACGGATAGTCCAGTTAATACCAGTAGTCCTGACTCATGATTTCTTTGGGCTGAAGATTCTTTGTACCTACCTATATATAATACAGACGATTTTATTTACTCATTGTTATTGTTGACGTAATATAGAAATTGTTTGGGAACTGGAGTAACTTTTATATAATTGTCTACAGTTTATACTATAATTTGTATATCTATGAAAATTAATAAATAGTATAATATATAATTCTCTCGTCTCTTTACCTCCGAAACTGTTGTGCCGCAAGAACTATTTAGTTTTTTAGTAAAATCTGTCGGTTACCTATCATAATAACTAAAGTTGTTTCAACTATTTTCAATACAACTACGGTTGATTCACCTATGTTCATTACGCATATTGGTCGACTCGACTACTCGTTAATTCACATAATTTCGAATAAACTATAATTATTTGAACTAATGGACGATTAATATAATGTTCATTTAAGATATTGGACATGTTGACTACGTTTGAAATACCTAATGTACAGTAGCGTTCATAAGTCCGATAGCAATTTGACGAAAGTATAGCGCGTCAACACTAGTCGTACTTATGACCTTATTCTTCGAAGACAATTCACACTTACTCTCACACACACACACGTCAGCACTATCACGGGGTATTAACGCATAGAGAATATCTTTAATAAACAGAAAGTAGCAAGAGATGGCACTAGTAGTTTCATATTCTAGAATCGAAATTTTAAATAATCTTATTTATGCATATATTGCATGGCGAATTATTTTAAACATTAAATCATATTATTGGTTGATATAGTAGCACATCAAACTCATAGATAAAGTAATAAACGTAGATTGTGTAAAAAAATATCTCTCGATAGGGTTTGGTTAAGATAAAAGATGGCGCTCATGTTAATCGAACATGAGCGCCATCTTTTATCGATGTTAAGGAAATTATTATTTCATTAGTTTTTACGAACGGCCAGTTTACGTTACCGAAACAAGCAAGCGGAATATGAAACGTTATTTGGCCGATTCTCTTAGTGGCACTTTAGCTCAGCGGGTACGCAAGCTGCTTTGGGCGTAGACTGCATTACTTTTTTTATTTTTCTTATTTTTTTTACTTTTTCACTCAATCTAACATAGATTATATATTAAATAGTCCTACTATTTCTCGAACTTTATAATCCTTTTTTTTTTCTTTAAGAATATTGTTTCACGTTATTGTTATAAAAAATGAAAGCTGTAATCTATGTGATAATTGTAAGAGAAATATGTTACAGCGAGATTATGTACCAGCTTTTATTAGGGTTCCAAAGGGTAAAAACGGGACCCTATTGATGAGACTTCGCCATCTGTCTGTCTGTCCGCCATGACGCTGTATCTCAGGAACCGTTATGGCCAGAGAGCTGAAATTTTCACAGGGGATGTAGGTATTTAGGGTTGCCAACAGTACTTTATAATAAAGTATTGTACTTTATTTCGGGTATTTGTACTGTGTACTTTATGAGAACAATAAAGTACGCGAAAATACTTTATTTCGCATGATTTGATTTTTCTGGGATTTCAACAAGTTTTCTCTGAATATTTTTTCGTATAACGGAATGGGCCAAGATCCCCGGCCGTGGAGCCAGACTTAAGTAATTATAGGAAATAGGTATGAATCTTTTCTCCTGATCTAAGTAAGTACATAAGTTTAGAGTTTACCTGTATGGACTTACAATCTATATCTACTAACATTATATAAAGGAAAGATTTGATTGTTTGTTTGTTTGCATCGAATAGGCTCAGGAACTACTGGGCCGATTTAAAAAATCTTTAACTGTTGGGAAGCTACACTCTTTGCGGTGAACATCGGCTATATTTCATTCCCGTATTCCCACGGGAACGGGAACTACGGTTTTTTTGCATCGAATAGTCTCCGAAACTGTTGGACCGATTTGAAAAATTCTTTCACTGTTGGGAAGTTACACTCTTTGGTGAACATATGCTATATTTTATCCCCGTACCTATTCCCACGGAAACGAGAATTACGCGGGTGAAACCGCGTGATGTCCGCTAGCTATCTATAAAGAGAAAAGATTTGATTGTTTGTTTGCATCGAATAGGCTCCGGAACTACTGAACCGATATCAAAAATTCTTTTACTGTTAGGATCACAGATAACAGAATTCCCACGGCCCCCGAATTCCCACGGGAACGGAACCGCGTGACTTCCGCTTGTTATTTATTAAGAGAAAAGATTTGATTGTTTGTTTGTTCGCATCGAATAGGCTCCGAAACTACAGAACCGATTTCTAAAACTCTTTCACTGCTGGGAAGCTAATCTCTTTGCGGTGAACCTAGTCTATATTTTATTCCCAAATTCCCACGGGAACGGGAATTACGCGGGAGAAACCACGTAACGTCCGATAGTTTTAAAAATAATAAAAAGCACTTGTGTACTGCCAAGGTTCTAAAAAAGTATAATTTTAAAATTGTAAATAAAATGTACTCTTCTTTGTAAGTCTGTACTTTTTTTTACCCCATTGAAATCAGATATACTCTATTTCTTCAAAAAAAAGTTGGCAACCCTAGATGTATTCCTGTTGCCGCTATAACAACAAATACTAAAATCAGAAAAAAAAAGGAAATATTCAGGGGAATCTCATTCAAAAATCGTGATTTTTTGCCGTTTTTTGGTACGGATCCCTGTGTGCAAGTCCGACTCGCACTTGGCCTGTTTTTTTAATATAATTCCGCCTGCTGCCCGCTGTAAAAATAAGTATCTACCAAGATAAAATATTTATTTTTTAGTACATATGCCAACTTTTCCATGGTGAGTATTTATTTTTATTGTAAAATAAAAAAAAGACAAGTCCTGTGTGAGCTTATTGTCATTTTCACTTCATAATAAAAATATTAAGTAAAAAAAGAAATCAAAAAGAACCGTGAGCTGGATTTGAACTGGGTCATCTCGTATCAGGCGCCACCCGCCTACCCGCTGAGCTAACTGTGCGACTGATGCATGGAGTGAAATACTTAGTCATATCAGAACAGTTGAAACGAATTCAACTGTTCTCATATCATTATATTATGAGAACAGTTGATGATTGATTTAAATTTTAAATAGATCAATTGCAAAAAATAAATACTCAATACCAAGATAACATGCTTATTTAAAGCAATTAGTATGTCAACATTTTCATAATATTTTTCTTATGTAATAAAAAATGACAGTCCCGTGTAAGTAAGTAGTCTTTTTTCACTTAATAAAAATATTGAGTAGTATAAAATGTGGGTACGTTCAAAAAGTAAAACTCAAAAAGATAAAAAGAATCGTGTGAAAAGTGGGATTCGAACTGGGGCTTGCATGCACCGGATACCGCCCGCTTACCCGTCTGTGCTAATTGAGTGACTGCGTCACGATCGAAATAACTAAATAGCTTATCAAAACAGTTGAAACGAAATCAAATTTGACCTTGAAATCTAGTTGAACATTTTGCTAAAAATATCGTCGCCATCTAGTTACATTTGAGGATTCCCACAATGACAGGTAGGCGGCCAGGTCTGTGGAGCGAGTTACGAGTGTAACCGATTTTTGTTCCTGTTCGTGCATCTGTATAGAATATATTATATAATCTGTGGCACTATTAAGACTTTATTCTTTGTCAACAATTCACACACATTAACTGTGGCGGCCAATCAGATCACGGTATGAGATATGCGAGAATGAGTACAGCGCCATCTAGATATTAGTTTTGAATTATGATAAACTACATTTACTCTTATAGCCGCTAGATGTCATATCTCGATCAACGTATGACATTCGAAAATTGATCTAGCTGTTGTTAACTTGAGTTAACACATTGTTCACTCGTTGATAGATATTGTTAATTTCACTTTTATACGTAAGCGGCTCTGTGGCTTAGAGGTTTAAGGTGCGGGCTGACGAATGATAATGGTCGGGTGGATGGTTCAGAACCTGATATTTGAACTATTAACTTTTTGTGTTTTTATATTTAACAGTTATGATTTAAATGTTGACACGAATATAAAAATGTTTCTTAAGTAGCATTATAAACTTAACGAAAAATTTTAGAGGGTGGATTTGAAATGAAATGGATTTATTTGCAGTGAGTGAAGTTGTTGGTTGGTGAAATCAGTTACGACTGTTCGTGTTTATTACTACTATTGCGATTAGATTTCTTCTATAATAAATCAATATGTCGAATATAAGTATTGAAGCAAAAGCTAATATTGTGGCCCTATATTCGAATGGTTTGAATATATCTCAAATTTCTAACGAGACGGGCTTATCTGTAAGTTAATTAATTAATTAATATTGTTGTAATGCAATTTTGTTCATTGGTTGCAATTGTGTAATATAGTTGTTGTTTTTTAGAGGAATACCGTGAGTCGTTGGGTGAAACGATTTCGAGAAGAGGGCAACTTGCAGAGCCGGAGGAGAAGTGGAAGACCTGCTATTATTAACAGGGCTCAGCGACGTTATATGGTAGCGGAATATGAAACAAATGGTTTTATACCAACCAAACGTTTTGCCGATGAGTTTCATACGTCAATATAAAATTTAGGCTTTTATTTATATAAAAGTTATTTCTACTTAGTCCGCGCTAAGCTATTCTGTTTAAATATTTTTATTAATTAATTTCAGTTGAGCCTATTGAGACTACTGAGCCTATCAAGGGACGTGCTGGCCTGTAATTAGTATAGACTGTATGGTTGAGGTTAAGTTTCAATCCTCTTTTCCACGAGAAAATGAATAATTAAGCTATAACCTCAATAAGCAATATTAATTATAAAAAAGTATATTTATGGATAAAAATATTATAGCCACAAATTAACATTGGATGATTATTTTAATTTCAAAATTGAAATAAACATTTTCTGAAAGCTTTTGTTTTATTTATGATCTATTGTTAATTACCTAAGTATAGCACGTTTCTCTTTGTAAATAATTATTTCTAATTCCGTTAACTTGTTCCTAAAAGTTAATGAAAACAAAACAAAAAGAGGTTAAAATAAGATCCGAACCCAGAACATCCAATTTCAATACTATCCGTAGTAGCCCCGTTACCGACTTAGCTACGCGCTGCCTTACGTAGAATCACAAATTTTGGCATCACCTTATATAGCTTCAGTGCAGTGCATACTTCGAACATAATAGTATGAAAAGGCAAGCATAATGTTGTCTTTGTTTCGCATCACACACATTCATGTTTTCGCGTATTGATACTGTATGACATACAAAAGTATGAGTTGAAACATGACACACATAGATAGGTACGCGTTTTACCGGACAAGCCATTATAATCCTTAAGGTGCTAACACACTCATGAACGTTGACTGTACGAAGGGTGAATGTCGTTTCCACCCGTTCCAGTTTTAACCCGAAAACTTATCATTAAAGACGATTATTTATGTTCCTGATTCCACCCGTTTTTTTAATAAAGTATAGTCAAGTCTAACTACCGAAAATATTATTTCCAAGTGAGTGGAAGGCAAACTACAAAACAAAAAAAAATAACCACGAAGGCTAAGGCGGGAGCTCCGCTCCGCTTCGCTCCCGCCTTAGCCTTCTAACCTAACCTATCCGAGTCGGGGTACTCTGAGTCGGGGTGTTAACCATTCACTTATAATGGTTCACACCTCGACTCGGATAGGTTAGGTTAGAAGGCTAAGGCGGGAGCGAAGCGGAGCGGAGCTCCCGCCTTAGCCTTCGTGGTTATTTTTTTTGTTTTGTAGTTTGCCTTCCACTCACTTGGAAATAATATTTTCGGTAGTTAGACTTGACCGTACTTTATTAAAAAAACTTAAACAGTGAATTTTCGGATATTTGAAATTCTGAATAATGTTTTTCGGGAAAATAACAGTCATTATGATACGTTCCCCTGAGTACCTACTGAGACTCGTAATCGTACAATAAACTCGTAGGCGAATTGATTATTATGTATTTCATACATAGTTCAATCAATCTTAGCTCAGTTAATTGTAGTTGAATTAATCGTAGGTGAATCGTCCAATATTTGTTTCGACCAGTAGTTATAACAAAAATAGGTGAAACGATCTTTAGGTGTTTTAATCAGTAGTTATTTTGACCGTAGTTGTATTGAAAATAGTTGAAACAACTTAAGTTATTATGATAGGTAACCAATCTGTCAAAGCTAACATGGAAATCTTTAAATATTGCACGAACTTTCAAAGTAAAATTGGCATTTGAATTTATGAAAGAATATATCATTATACGTCTTAATATGTACCTATATCAAAATTATTTGATAATTTTGTACATAAATATATAACATTCGACCCTCTGTATGCAAGTACACCTTACACCTCGCAAAACTTCCCTATTCTGCAATTAGCTACATTATTCTTATATTAATTTGAAATACTCCGTTTTTAAAATTTCAGTTTAATTTAAGTGTTGGGACTAGGTACTTTGAAGTAAGTAAGTATAAAATTCGTACTTTTCTGAGCTTTTATTTGATCATAATCTAACTTTCTTGCAATTTTATAGTTACGACCGTGCCATTAGCGCGGTGAGAGATGTACGCTAGTTCTAATAGTGTGAAATTTTCATTTACACCTGTTTTAGAAAATGACGAAAAAGAAGTGAAAATGAAAAAAAAAATTGTCGGCATAAGTGGACGAAATATGATAACTAAAAGTAGATTTTTAATCTACAAGATGTGAGTCAAATTAATCATGTCACGTCGTGAATCAGTCCCATTTTTTTTATATATATGCGTTTTATGACTTCAATATTCATCAACACTAAATAGAAATACATATGCCAATATTATGAAGAAAACAAAACATACACCTATAATTTTCTTTTGTGATCTTTAAAAGGAGTATGAGTAGGTACCTACCTAAATTATTACAAGTAAAATAAGTTATAAAATACTACATTTCCTAGCTTGAAGGAGGCCTTGTATGGTCAAGGCCGTTAGCCCTATCAACGGCCTTAAGGCCCCTGTCCCAAAAAGTGACAAGCCTATGGGTACTGGCAGCCACAGAAATGTTGCAGCCGTTAAGCGAAGTTAGGTGCCTTAAAGATAATTTTGAAAAGCAATTAGTATGCTGACTCAATCACAAATTTAATGTGAAAAAATTTTTAGTCTCGAGCAGGATTTGAACCCGCGTCTTCTGGTTTGCCGGACCAGACGCCTTAACCAACTGGACCACCAAGACACTGCTCTCGACCGTCAAATTCTTTCACCTCATTACGTCTTGGGGCGACGTAGGTCGCGTAGGGCGTACGTCTGGTCCGGCAAACCAGAAGACGCGGGTTCAAATCCTGCTCGAGACTAAAAATTTTTTCACATTAAGTTAGGTGCCTTATCGATTCTGGGGATATCCTTCCGAGGGCTATCCGGAGCTCCCAAACGTAGGCAGTCGGTAGGAAACGTGTGATTTTTTGTCGGTAAGAAGCCGGCATAGCATCCATGATGGATTTTCAACACGTTAAAAAAAGGTGCCTTATCGCTCTTAAACTTTCAACACCGTTCACTAAAAATATCTGTCTGTTTTAACACGGCAACAAGCTCTCATGGGACCACTTAATACATGGTTAAGTGTGAGTGTAGTATGCATCGGTGTAAATCATATGAAAAAAATCGTCATTAGTGATTGTAAAGTTATTACAATGTAACGAGAACTTATATATTTTTAAAATTATATTGTCTTTATTAATTTACCTACGTCACCTGTTCTACAATTACATTGAACCTGTGAGAAAAGAATCTGTTTGTAAAATTTCAAGGCCATATTTTTTCCAATCGCAAGACCAGATAATGCTACTACTACTCCATGTGTCGACGAATCGCAACTTTTATAATATACCTACCTACATATTGTTGTAGTTTTTGCTTCAGGGTTAATGAGCAGAAGAAAAGTCTACGCAAGTCTAAAAGGTTCATTGGCACTTGAAAAATCTAGAAATATTGAAATTATTATAACACCGGTTTCCAGTTCCAGTATTACCTATTAAAATTTTTATATATTGGCCAGATATAAGATGTTGACGATAAATAAAGTTTCACGAAAAATCAAAACCTATCACTAATATCCATGAGTCAATCTTGACTCACTCTAACTAAAGAATCTGTATCAATTTAAACCGGTTAATGAATGTGTAGAAATATATGCTTTATTTCCGGAGAGGGCGTTTTACTTGGTTTTTAGGATTCCGTACCTTAAGGGTAAAATACGGAACCCTATTCATTAGACTTTGCTGTCCGTCTGTTTATCCGTCTGTCTGTCTGTCCGTCACAAGGCTGTATCTCATGAACGGTGGCTAAAGAGTTGAAATTTTCACAGATTATGTGTTTTTGTAGCCGCTATAACAACACATACTAAAAAAAGAAAAATAATAATATTTAAGGCGGGCTTCCATACAATAAAAGTATTTTTTTGCCATTTTATTTTTTATATTAGATAATAACGGCATTTCAAGCTTCTAGCTTGAAATGCTCACAGAACGTCGAGCTGTATATAATTTAATAAAAATTAAATGGACATTTAAGGGGGGCTCTCTTATAACAAATGTGATGTTTTGTAGTTTTTTGGTACGGAACCCTCCACGATTCCGACTCGCACTTGTCCAGTTTTTTGTTTTATTGTGAAGTCGTGTGGTGTTCTTAGTATTCTTTTGTATTCCTGATGGATACCCGTGGCTGTGAGCATGTAATCTGCTGTTAATTGTAGGTAGAGCAATGTACCAGAAGAATGAATTGCGCCCACGCCGTGCTCTTCACCAATGTGTGGAGCGCTGTGTCCTAGCTGCGCTCGTCACAGTGCTGACACTCAGCCGGTATATTCTCCACAGACATATACCGAAGCTCCCGTGCCCGTTAATTATCTTTGTCAGACATTGATGCTTAATTTCGAAGAACCTGGCACTAGAATAAATTAATAGTTTAAAAACACTAGAAAAACTCGCTTTATAAACTTAAAACCTAATGGAGGTCGAAGTTCATTATAAGACTTTTTAAACAAATCCAAACACAGCTATGATACAATGTTTCATCATGAAGTTCCAGGTCATATCTTCCGACTTCATCATCAGATTAGTTCGACAAATCGTGTTAAAATAATAGTCTAGCTAGATAAAAGAAATTGTTTAGTAATGAAATACTTTGAAATGTAATCGCAGATTGAGAATGGATTCTTTTTTAAATTTCATGGAAGCAAGGCATTGTAAAAGTTGTAAGTATGTTAATGACTTGAACATAAGAATATTGGTTTTGAACACAGAAGTTTTATTAGACAATAACATCTCTTGACGGACTATGTACTTCAAGGCTGATGTTGTAGAGTCACGGCAATAAGAATTTTACACCTTCTGTATATTTTACGTTGCTAATGAAATTTAAAGAGAAACTAAAGGTTATTTCTAAGTACAGCACTTTGGAAAGGGTTGACACGTTTATGTACCTTCTTAAGGCAGGCTCACTGTTTCTCAATCATACTAAGTACTGGTTTAATATCAATCTTCTTTTTATAGGCTGTTTTACAACATCGTGAAAGTATCTATTAAGGACCACTACTTTCTTACATTTGCTTAACATTGGAAGGGTTAAACGTATTGTAAGTGCTTAAATGTTTACACTTTTCTCTTTTATTAAAAAGCTAAACGATGCGCGCGGTACCGTCCACGTCGAATTTTGTAACCGTTTCTGCACACTCAAACTTAGAACTCTTTTGCTGCATTCTACCGATTCTATCACGGCGATTGTTCTAAAGAGCTCTTCAACCTGATTTGGTTAGGTAGTTGTTCTGGATTGAATGGGAGAGGGCTGGATTCAGCCCTCTCCCTTTCAATCCAGAACAACTCAATATGCCACTGCACTCCTACACAGTGGAGAGAATCTTCGCCAGTATTAAGCGATTCAAAAGAACATTTTCTCTGTTGAACCATAAAAAATTGCAACGACCCCGGGTCCAATAAGGGGAGCCTGAAGAGGCGCAAGATAGAACCATCAACCTGGGGACCACTGTCAGGAGTCTTATAGAATGTATGTCTGACCTATGTCTGTCATGTCATGTCACAACCAAATGTTGGACATAATACAAACAGTTATTTGTAGGTTTATTGTATGCCTCTGCCTATTCCTTAAGGAATAAAAGCGTGTTTTGATGTATGTATGTAAAATTATTTAGATAAGCTAAATTGCATTGGTAGCTATATGTCGTCTCATAACTCTTATCCAAACAGAACTGGCTAGAAATTATGAGGACTACTAGCTGACCCGCGCAACTTCGTTTGCGTAAGAGAGAAAGAAATAGAAAGGTTCCCCGTCACTTCTATTATTTTCGCGTGGTTTTCTGTCGCGTGTACATACTCCCGTTGTATTATTTTGGCACTAATTTGATTTTCATTATAATGGTTATTTTTTAACGAACCTAATTCGAAGCGCTATCAGTAGGGTGACGGGATAATTTACTTTCCCGTGACTCTACTGGGTGCCAAGCGTGGTGCCAAGGGAAATTTGGGTTGAAATGCAGCAGCGCCACTGGTGTTGCAAACGTTCAAAATGCGAATTAGTCCGCTACAGTAACCAACTATCAGGTGGACCGTAAGCTTCTCTGCCATCTTAGTGGTATAAAAATCGGACAAGTGCGAAGCGGACTCGCGCTCAGAAGGATCCGTACCAAAAAAAATAATCCCCCTTAATCCCCCCCCCCACCCTTTTCTGACGTTAGTATTTGTTGTCATAGTGGCTACAGAATATATCATCTAAAAATTTCAGCTCTCTAGCTATCACGATTCCTGAGATACAGCTTCATGACGGACAGATAGACAGACAAACGGACACCGAAGTCTCGTGAATAAACAGGACCCCGTTTAAGGGTACGAACCCTAAAAATCGTTTCTTTCTACGCACCTATGCCATTAATCTAATTTCAAGGTTCTAGATCTCGATCAGAATTTAAGTCAGTTTTTGTTTGTCCTGGGACATCCTTCCGAGGGCTTACCCGGGGCTCACAACCGCAGGCTGTTGGGCGTTGCGTGAGGTTTTTTAGTCGGTAGGAGTCCGCCATAACATCCATGAGGATTTTCCCTCACGTAAAAAAAAAAAAAAAAAAAAAAAAAAAAAAAAAAAAAAAAAAGTCAGTTTTTGTTTTTATATAAATCAAATCAGCATGTCCTGGTCGTAGGCCTCCTAATGTACGTCCTGCGCCTTTCGCACCCAGCCTGCGACCTCTTCTAGGTCCTCGATCCATCTGGCGGGTGGACCAAGTCGCGATGCCCGCTTTAGAACTCGTTTGATCCATCTGCCATTGTCTGTCGTCTTCTGTGGCCAGCCCGCTGGCACTTTACAGTACTGTTTTTATATGAATAGATATAATTCTGACTTAATAAATAAAAACATACGTTACGTATTGAGAGTAAATCTATATTTTTGCAAAAAATAATACCTAATGTCTTTGTTAATTGGTATAAAGAGCATTCTCTGCATTTGATTAGGAGTTGTAATCTTAACTTCTTTCTTTTTAGTATTTCTGGATTATGTAGGTCTTCAGACTTTTGAGGCTGAGGCAACCCGTACTTTCATCTGCTAAATGTTCATCTTTAACGCCTCTGGTCGTTTGTATTATCACCGTATAAAATAAGAAAGTAAGCGAAGATTGTTATAAATACTCTCCTGTTATTCGGATGAACCGTACTACACCTTACCTAGAACTTGTTCTTTCATAGTTCCTAGCCAGTCATGTACAGGTTTTCCTTCTCACAAATGTATTTTTGACATACAAAATATGAAGGCAATTCCGCATACTGAAGGGCAAAAATCAATAAATTTAGCAGTTTTAATAAAATTATTTGATTTTTTGACATTTAACATAAATTGACACAATTTTTTTAAAAACTCGTATTGAGCTGTCAAACATGTGTCAAAAAAAAATTAAAAAGTACCGACTAAGAAGTACTAATATGAACTTTGGGGCAATTCCCCCCAAAAAATTTTTCTATCCCATTTTAACCATGATAAAAGACAAATTTTAATAAAATACAAAACACGTCCCCTATCAATTCAGTTAAAGATGTTGTATGCCAAATTTGAAGAAGATCGGACCAAGGAATCACGTTGTCCCATACAAACTTTGCAACCCTTGTTTACCCCCTTAGGAATTGAATTTCCAAAAATCCCTTCTTATTGCTCGCCTACGTGACATAAGGAGCATTTGTGCGAAATTTCATGGTTTGACCCAGCGGTTTAGGCTGTGCGTTGATCGTCAGTCAGCCAGTTCTTGTTTTTATATATATAGATAAAAACAGAATTTTGCTTGTCCAAGACTTTTTTTTAGCAAAAACCCTTAAGTGTAAAGCGATTGTTGAGGTAATGTTCACTTAATGCGAACAAACACTGTTATTTAACTAAGTAGGCAACGGACAAACAAAAAAACTGGTTGACAATGTTTTCATTTTATCGTAAAAAGTAATCTATCCTTTGTTTCCATCATGGACATCATGTCGTTAGCTTCAGATGCAAATATGTAATTATTCAGATCATAAATATTGTCCGACGTATATGTACATATAACATTTCACTCCACCGACTTTCAGTTTATTTTTGGAACGATAGATGGCGTTGCGCGTATTTGTTCAATCGCGGTGTAGATGTTTGCTGAATCGCGACATTAACATTTTGGTTGGATAGTATATAAGCGTCAAATTGTATATTTTGTCCTATTAAACAGACTTGGGGTGTCCCTCCAAGTGGGACATCTGTTTATTTTTTTGATTTATTATATAAATATACGCCTTGACCTCTAGTTTCCCGGTGATTAGACAAATATCACTAGGCAACTTAATCTGATGAAAATAGGTGATAACATAGTTCTAAAATTAGAAACTATCTTCTTAACTGATGACGTGTTTGTTGTTCAGATTCTTTTTGTGGTGGAAGCATACTTTATTTTTACTGAAAACAGGTGCGATAGGTACCAACTCCAATTAGTGGTACCTATTTGATGCCTTGTGAAGTGCAGGGGAATAAGAATCCGGTGTCAAACGTTTAAATGATGATCAGTGACGCATTATGTAAGTACAAATTTGTCACTATACCCAGAACTACGGTAATGTAATAGTTAAAACCTTAAGTATCTATACTAATATTATAAAGAGTAAAGTCTGTTTGTTTGCATTGAAAAGGCTCCGAAATTATTGAAGCGATTTGAAAGTTTCTTTCACTGTCGTGAAACTGCAATAATATAGGTTTTCTCTTTATACTGTACTATTGGTGACCTTTGTTATGGAATAGCATGATTTTTATCCGAATTTTCATCGGAACAACTACCGCTAATCGCTTGACGTTCGCTGGTACATACATTATATTACCGTGCCAGAACTGAGATAGCGGGACTACGAGCGCTTCAAAATCGTGATGTATGGTGTATAATAGTCGCCCCAGGCCCAAAGAATTCAAAATTAATTTTATTACAAAACGTTTTATAATAACGAGTGTCTATTACATTATCTTTGCCAATATACATAATATGCTGCTTCCGATAATCGCGTGTGTTTCGATTCGAGCTGTTTTGAATATGAAATGGTCATATTCCGGCGTCCGTGTACAGGAAACGGGATGTTTCGGGGGATTAATGCATTCAGCATTATGTAAATCTAGGAACAAATTGACGGGTGGTGTGATCGAATTTCCGCCGATTAACAGATACTATTATCGAATGATTGAGTGCAAAATTGATGCATTATAATCATGAAGTAATTTTACATAAGTTATATCATTCACGCAAAACTATTAAATGCGTACTATAAGGTTTCTGATGTTTCTACTCATACACTTTATTAATTGAACCCCAAACTTATTAGATGATGCATAAAGTCTTACATATTTAGAAAAAAATGGTAATCTTATTGCATCTGTTCTTCTTATTTAAATTTATGTACCTACTAATACACCAGTCACCACCTAAATTGTATTCTTTGAAGATACACTTTTCACAGGGTTTAATTTTATTCATTGTGAAATGTTTTCATTGTTAATTTGTTTGTGTAATTTCCTTATTGGATCTACTTTAAGACGAAGATGAAACTGAAACACGGATTTCTTGCGAATATTTTTTGAGTTCACTCATACCAAGACACTTGTTCAAACACTTTAGGACGGGCCACATTGCAACAGAAAATTGCACTCATATAGTGACTTGCTGGGTCACAATACATTGACAATTCACTGAACTCAAAATCCGTCAGATTTGGTGATCACACTTATCGAAGTTGGCTGCTCCATAATTAGATGCTCCCAAAACCCCTGAAACAAAACCTATCTAGCAAAATCCAGCCTCAATCAACCTCTAAAATGGTACGAAGAGACCTACCCACTCAGACTGATAAAGGCTGAATTTAATGCTTGATTAACATCAAAGATGCCACTCACACACAGTGGAGAGAATCTTCGCCAGAACTGAGCGTTTCAAAAGGTCGTTCCTCTGTCGAACTATAAAAACATGGAACGACCTGCCCGCACACGTGTTTCCCTCATCTTACAATCCCGGATTCTCCAAGGGGAGCGTGAAGAGGCACATCACAGGGCCGCCTACTTGAGCACCACTGTCGGAAGTGGCCCCCAATCGCTAGATGCGCCACGGCTTTCCATCAGGCTGGTGGAGACGTCAATTTGGCGAGCTAAATATACAAAAAAAGATACAGTTACAATCAGGAACATTTCTGGAGCAGCGTAAAATGTCAAATAAAGTAAAGACTATCAAGTTTTGAATCACATACTTCCGCTCTATAATATATATGTCAATTCAGTCAGTATGTATACAAGATTTGAAGCAACTTAAGAGTCCATATGACGCCAAATAGACGATTACTTTGATCTGATCTCAGGACTCGTGAGGTCTACTGAATTAAAATTTGAGCACAGACAACTTCAGTTCATGAACTAAAAACGCTCTAGGCTCGAAACACGATTACTGATAAAATTCTCGATAGATTTTTGTGTTGAAAATACCTCGATTTCGTGAAATTTTAAGCTAGATCTCGTATGTTATAAGTTGTTTTTATAATATAAAATATTTATAAGAAAGACAATTGTAAAATCTTCTTTTGCACTAGAGCAATTTTTTCATATTGGCTATAGTTTTTATACAATTAATTTATTTCGTTAAAAGCGCACAAAAACCGAGCGCATCTCTCTCTTTCTTGCACGCTAAAATGTATATCTGCTATCTGCTTTTAACAATTTGACATCTGGTAGTCTCTTAAGACAGGCAACTGTATGCTTGCCAATAAAACAGATGAAACCGGGACACTATGGCACCGAGTGACGATAAAGTTAGGACTTAGTTGCTGAAAGCTGGTTGTAAACCAGTTCTAAAAAGACTTCAGAGGTTTACTTCTTACTCCGGTCGCTTTCTTCGTTACTTAGGTACTTAAGGCTGCAATGTTCGACCTTGACAAATCCTATGGCAATTCGAACGATTGCAGCGTACGCTTTTGCCGGATTTCTTTCGATTCTAATACATTATATTACTGTTATAAAATCTGAGGGGTTTTAAGAAAAAATCTAAACGTAAAATATTGTTCTAAAGACCTATATCTATTTTATAACAAGTTTTTATGAGAATTAAACTCATTTATTTAGATAAAAAAAAGTACATTACTTGTTAAGATTTTGCAATATTTCTCATTTTTCGAGAGCGATTTCGATCGAACAAAGTATTCATAATCGTGTTTTGATACGTTAAAAAAGCAAGAGTATCTAATAAATTACAATAATATAGTTTTATCAGATCAAATCGAAGAATATTTCCTAGTATAAAGTTCACCCCAAGATGAGTCTCTTTCGAACATACAAACCTTAATTTTACCTTACTTCGTTACGTGGACTAAGCGTCAAAGGCATGCAACAGAAGAACTATACTTCTCTTTTCTACTGAAGAATACTTTCTCTAGCTCTGGATCATCAAGTTAAATAAATAAATGTTACACATGCTACAGTGTAATAATTAAATTAGCCTCCTTATTCTACACATGACTAAGTGAATCATCTGTAGAAATAATGAGGCTTGTATATTATGTATAATAAAACTTTCTCTCTAAACTGAGGTCAAACATTATTAAATCTATTTTATGTCCCTAGCTGGAGCGTGGGTAAATAACAACAGATTTCACTTCCCGACGGCTACAAAGTCTGAATTTATATTTATATAATTCATTCAAACCACTCATGAGTTGACGAATGTTTTCAATATGACAGTTTTTATTGTTGAGTAATCTTTTAATTACCTACTTAAATAAAAATGAAACCCCCAAATGCATGTACCTACGCGCATAACTTTACGAACGACTGCAACTTTTCTTTGTTCTTGATTGTAAGGACAAGATTTGTATTTAAGAAACGAAAACAAAAAATCTAATTATTTATTGCATCTTTGTAATGGCAACATTGTGATGAAGGCACCCAGATGAGGTGGGCCTCGTAAGGGCGCCTTCATCACAATGTTGATGCCCTAGAGTCTAGAGGTTGGGCTTTCTTTTATCAACTAATAAAGTGAAAATATGGTGTTTAGTCCAGGTAGGACTGAAAGCAGCCAAGATTAATATAACGGGTTTCGGTTGATTTCCTCTAGCAAAAAGCCTCGTTTCAAAGTTTATCCTTCAAAGCACTCAAGGCAAAGTTTGCTGTGTGACTAAGAGGTTATGGACTAGTCCCCTTTATGTATTGTCATCTGTGCACCCCAGTTCATAACTAGTAGAAAACAATTTCCTCAATTTCGTCTTTACTTATGGGCAAGGAAAAGCGACCTAGTTTTTTGAGTATCGTTCAGCCATAGATATCTTATGTTAGTTCAGATAACTGTACTTGGTACCGAATCGGATCCCTCTGGTAATGACTGGATAAATTGCCCGGTAAGTACATTCTGGAATCATTATTAGGATAGATATTTCGGCGTGGACTGGACCTGGAGTGACGTGCAGTTGCACCATAGCGTTTTACGGCAAATGGGATAATCTAAATATGTTAAACAGATTTAACAGACGGTTTGTTTAGTCCAGCAGGCACGCATTAAAACGGGCTTCATCACGAACTAGGAAGTGTGTTAAATGGATAGATAGGTGTAAGTAATCGAATAAAGATCTGGGTCGCGCGGGAAGGCCCGTGTGTGCTTACAGGAGTGCCGACGACTTCCTGGCGCCTGTATCCGTTTACTCCTTACACTTGTTCTGTCTATAGAAAGATACCTTTATTTATTCTCTATTTGAAGAAATCAATCAAATCAGCCTATGGCAGTCCACAGCTGGGCTTGCGACTCTCCTAAATTACGCCACAATAAACGATCAGGTGACCATTCTATATAAGTTATGATCCTATTCTATATCTATTTATATTACAGACAAATAGGCATATATCAAATCGGCCCATTGCAGTCCAATGTTGGAGTTAGGACTCTCCCAAATTACGCCCACAATACACGGCGCCTTCCACATTCAGTCACTCCCCGCTACATTCTTCAGGTCATCGGCTCATCTAAAAGAAATATCAGGTGACTATCCTATATCTCCAGGTTAATATCCTATTCTATATTCATCTATATTACAGACCAATAGGTATATATCAAATCGGCCCATTGCAGTCCAATGTTGGACGTATGACTCTCCCAAATTACGCCTACAATACACGGCGCCTTCCACATCCAGTCACTCCCTGCTACATTCTTCAGGTCATCGGCCCATCTAAAAGAAATATCAGGTGACTATCCTATATCTCCAGGTTACTATCCTATTCTGTATGTATCTCATCTAAATGAAATATCAGTTAACTATTCTATATATCCAGGTTATTATCCTATTCTGTAACTATCTATAGTCCAGACTAATAGGTATATATCAAATCAGCCCATTGCAGGCCAATGTTGGATATAGAACTCTCCCAAATTACGCCACAATACACGGTGCCTTCCGCATCCAGTCACTCCCTGCTACATTCTTCAGGTCATCGGCCCATCTAAAAGAAATATCAGGTGACTATCCTAAATATCCAGGTTACTATCCTATTCTATATCTGTCTATAATACAGACCAATAGGTATATATCAAATCGGTTCATTGCAGTCCACTGCAGGACGTAGAACACTACCAAATTACACCACAATACATGGTTCAGCGCCTTCTGCATCCAGTCCTTCCCTACAACTTCTTCCAGCTCGTCAGTTCAATTAGCAGGAGTCGACGAACGAACGGTCTCCACTCCAGACCCGTTTGCTCTATCGGCCTCATTGGTTCTTTAACAGATGTGGTCAGCCTATTGCCACTTTAATGCGCTTACTCGGCAAGCTATGTGAACTATTTACTGTTACTGTTAACTATCCGAAATGACTATGAGTAATTAAAAAAAGAGTGGCAACACTAAAACCGTTGACATGTCTCTCTGACAAAATTTTCAATAAAATGCAATTATTTAATATAAATAGTTTAAAATATAATATCATGATGTGAAAGTAATTAAATAAGAACCAGTGACTAAGTAGTGATATTATTTGCAGCTGATGGCTGTCCAAATTGTGAAAATATGAACCTTGCAAATTGTGTTTCTGATTGCGGTCTAATTGGGATTTAAAATTGCCGAAACACTATTTTAGTGCTTTATTGGAGTTTAAAAAGCACAATATCATTGGACTGGCCAAGTTTCATCTGTTACAAGTAGTGAATTCTCAAAATGATCTGCAGATAGTTTCGAAAATTTTCAATATTCAAACATACCTACCATTTTGGAAAAGTGATTTTCTGTTCAAGTTTTTACGTGGGCATTTCAAGTATGGAGCCTGAATGCAATGTCACATATCGTTCCCGTAAACATCAACAGGTAGTATCCCACTCCCTAAGCGATATATCCATTAAAGATACCATTCTTTTTGATACAAGTGTGATGAGTCTGCCGAATACATCAGTAAATGATTCCAGAACTATGTTTGAACTTAAGGAGAAAATAGATGACCTAACGAAAGAGTTAGCTATTGCACACCAAGAAATAGAAAACTTAAACTCTGAGAACTATCGTCTGAAGTGTGACCTCAGCAAAAGTAGGCAAATTTGTGATACATATAAAACACTTGACCATAATAAGACACCATTATCCCGTAAGCAGCGGAAGGTACGCTATTCTACACCAACCAAATTTAATAAATCGCTTAGGTTAAGTACACATACCAATTCTGAACGGGATATGGAAAATATACATAGGAACACTGTTCCAAGAATGGATACAATTACTGATCAAGATCAGCATCACACTCATGTCACTTCTATTCCACATAGCGCTGAAAAGTGCTCTAGGGACTTAAATTTACCAAAAAGTTGTACCATAAATAAACTGACAAATGCACAACATGATAACTGTTCAAAAGTTGAGATTAATAAGGTTTTACCATCTGTAATAGATACCCGTGTCTCACAAAATTCTATGAAGTTCCAACAACCTGAAACAAGATCAAATATCATTATCATAGCGGATGATCAGGGGCGTCATTTACAGCATACACTGCAGCGCCTAATTGGTGATAGATTTCAGGTATCATGTTTTTGGAAATCAGAAGCACCTCTACAGGAAGTTCTCAAGTCAGAGCATTGTAAAATTAAGTCTTTAAATAACAGAGACTATGTTATTGTATTAGGTGGTATGTATGACAAGTCACCCTATAATTTTCAAATTTGTTTAACAAATTTTTTGTATAATATAACTAATAATACTAATGTAATAATTTGTGAAGTACCATTCAATAATTTTTTAAATGAATCCAAATTAAACTATGAGATAAAACTATTATGCTCCAGGTTTTCCAATGTGTCTTATATTGATATGGGGTATAGTATGAGGATCCCACATCGTGGTGCACTCCCACGGATTGTGGCAGGATATTTGTTAAAAGAGGTATTAAGAATTGACTATTTACACCGGTATAATGACTATTTATTTTGCATGAAAAGTGTATCTTATAAACCTGTACATTCAAGTCGCTCTGTAGGTACACAAACAGACTTTCAGGTTACATGTGTTCAGACTGATTGTAGTTCGGGTGTAAACATTGTTGGTAGTCAGCACAGTAATTTTTTTCGTAGCTAAGTATCTGAACATACTGCATCAAAATATTGACGGTTTGAATAGTAAGTCAGATTTACTCACCACGGCACTTGAAACACTGAGAAAGGATCGAAAACACGTTGGAGTGCTGTGCGTCACCGAGCATAACCTAAAAAATGCTGATAGTAAGCTTATGAATATCCCAAACTATAGGCTGGGCTCTATTTTCTGTAGAAAGGCACGCAGAGGTGGTTCATGTGTATTTGTGCATAATTCATTGTTGTTTAGTCCCCTAAAAGACATTAGTAGCTTTTGTATAGAAAATATTATTGAATGTTCTGGTATTGAACTATCAGACCATAAACTCAACATAATATGTGTGTACAGACCCCCAAGAACAAATGTAGAGGATCTGAACACGTTTTTTGTAACATTCAATACATTACTAGGACGCTTTGTTAATTCCAAAAGAAAAATAATAGTTTGTGGTGACTTTAATATCAACATACTTGAAAAAAGTCGTGACTCTAGGCAGTTTGAAGATATGTTGAAATGTAATGGACTTAAAATTGCCTTCAGAGAACCTACACGATTAGCAAGTGGACGCTGCCTTGATAATTTTCTCTATAATTCACGCAGTCATGGGCATGAAATCTTTGAGTTTGCACTCTCTGATCATACTGCCCAATTTTTTCAAATTCCTGTTAATCAATTACATGAACTTAAGTACTGGTACATTGAGAGGCGTAACTATCATGAAGATAACATTGTTAAATTTACAGATTGTATTAACGGGCTTAGCTTTCAAGAAATATTTGAAAGCCAAGATCCCAATAAATCATTTACATTATTCTATGAAAACTTTAGACTCATTTATGACCGCTACTTTCCTTTAGTAAAAATAAAAATTCATACAAACACAAAACCAAAGTGGATAACAAAGGGTATCAAACTTTGCTGCAGAAGAAAGAGAGCATTACTGTGGCAATATCGTAAAAATCGAACTGATCATAGTAAAAAAAGGTACACAGAATTAAAATCAAGATTAGACCAAATAATAAAGCTTACCCAGAAAGCTCATAATGGAGACTTCATCAACAAATCAAAAAATAAATGTAAAGCAACTTGGACAATAATAAAAAAGAATAAGTTAAATGTTCCCAGAGATAATATTGAATATCTAGTTGTAAATAATAATATTATCAGGGAACCTAAAAAATTAGCGAATGTTTTTAATGACCACTTTATAAATCAGGTATCAAAGATAAATTCGAACTCGTTGCAAAGCCACTCTAGCGTTAACCTACATTCCTTGTTCATGCCCCCATCGCTGCCTAATGATATAAATAAAATTATTATGAATCTTAAACCAACAAACAGTACTGGCTATGATGGGATATCTGTTCATATTCTGAAACGAGTTTCAATGAAACTTTCATATGTACTGAGCCACATTATAAACTTATGTATATGTCATGGTGTTTTCCCTGCAGAACTAAAACTAACAGTGATAAAACCACTTTTTAAAAAAGATAACAAACATGATATAAGTTGCTATAGACCAATTGCTTTGGTTCCTGTCATATCGAAAGTATTTGAGAAAGTTATCCATGAGTGCTTGTATAATTATTTTGAAAGTAAACATTTATTAGTGGATGAACAAGCTGGATTTAGAAAAAAGAAAGATATAAATATTGCTATTTTTAAATTCCTTAGGTCAATAATGACTGAAATAGATAAGCAAAATCTAGCTTGCGCTTTATATATGGATTTATCTAAGGCCTTTGACTGTGTGGATCACATGATTCTACTTAACAAACTATATGCATATGGTATTAGAGGAAACACACATGAACTGATAAAATCCTATCTGACTAACAGAATGCAGTTAACTAATATCTCTAGGTTATGTCCACTTAAAAAAACAGTTATGAATTATTATTCAGAGCAACAAACTGTTGTAGCCGGTGTTCCACAGGGCAGTGTACTGGGGCCGCTGCTATTCATAATCTATATCAATGACTTTCCTAAAGCTGTCCTGCCTCATAAAACTGTGCTTTTTGCTGATGATAGCACTATACTCTTTAAAGGTAACAATAAACAAGATGTTGAACGTGACATAAGTAACACTTTGTGCAGTACTATAGGTTGGTTAACCGCAAATAACTTAATGGTTAATATTCAAAAGACTAATGTTATGACTTTTAAAAATAGAGTTGATAAATTAGACAAAATAAGTGTGCAATTTAATGAAACTGATATTAAACAAGTACAAATGACAAGATTTTTAGGTATAACTATTGACGAAAGTCTGAACTGGAAGAGCCACATTGAAGGTTTATGCTCGAGGATTAATCAGCACTCATATGCTCTTTATATGCTTTCTAAAACATCACACACATCTACTGTCTTAACCGCATACCATGGTTATGTATCGTCAATTCTGAGATATGGTATACTTTTCTGGGGTAATAGTACAGATGTAGAATATGTATTTAAAGCGCAAAAGAAATGTATACGAGCTATTTGTAAAATAAAACAAACTGAAAGTTGTCGACCATTTTTCATTAGACTGAATATTTTGACTTTACCGTGTATTTATATTTTAGAAACTACATTGTTTGTGAAAAAGCATCTAGAGATGTTTGAAAAACTGAAAAGCAGCAGGCATAATTTAAAAATTCGAACAACTCCACATTCTACAGCATATCTTAGTAAAAGCATTTTCTGTATGGCCCCTAGGATATATAACCATTTGCCAAAAACTATCCTAGAAGACTCTAACCACAAAAGTGTCAAAAGAACACTGCAGCAAATGCTTTTGCAGAAATGTTATTACTCTGTTGAAGAATATTTGAAGGATAAATTCCAAAATGGGTCACAATTTTAGAAAAATGTAATCTATGAATTAATGTTGTGTTCTTTCGAGTATCTAATCAGATCTAATGCACTTAATAAAAATGAAATTCTATCCAATATTGAAAATGTAGGTTAATTGTGACAGCCTGAGATTTATGTACACTGACATTTTATTATTTTGATTTATGAACTTGCATGACTGTAAAGTAAATATTGACATTTTGGTAATTCTTTGACATTTATATACAAAATTGACATTATGAATCTTTAAATGAGCCCAACGTTAAATTGTATTTAATTTTATTATGCTGAATGTTGCATGCCGCAAGGTTAAATATGGTGATACTATACATAACTGTAACTCACAACATCTTGTATACCTGTATTTGCAATGAAATAAATAAATAAATAAATAAATAAATTAATCCTCATTAGATAATTTATGAATAATAGTAGCATGACGAACGATGACTTATTTGACCATAGTGTCTCTAATATTTTACTAACGGTACTTTGAGTTTTGATCTTTTAACATGTTAACCTGCCTTTTGAGTAGGTACTATAACACTCTTCAGTTAGTTGCGAGAGGAGCAGTAGGCTAAAGCTAGTCTATCATACTAATTGACTGATTTGGTGAAGTTGTATGTCAATGTTAAGGTCTTAAATTTGAATTCCGGGTCGGTGAACTACAAAATGCTTGAATTGGAAATTAGGCGTTTTCTATATATGAATTTAGAAAACACATTAGTAGGCTGTTTTATTGATTATCTAGATCAGATAATACCAGATTATCATTAGCTTAATTAGGCAAGATAAAAATAAAGTGTCTAAGGCATCGAAATTAGTAATAGTATCTAGTAGAAAATCCTGTCGTTGAAAGATTTGAAGAATGATAACCGAGCATTATGATTTTTTTTTATACCACTAAGGTGGCAGACAAGCATTCGACCCAAAAGAAGGACTGGTGGTCACCGCAGCATAATGAACGTTTGCAACACCAGAGGCGCTACTCTCGCGCTGCCGACCCTGTAAAAACCTTCTTAGACCCCTTTTGAAGAACCCCATACTGTAGGCTTAAACGTAGGATTTAAATGTTCATGTATTCATGTCAACATTTTATATTTTAGCTCTACACCGAGGCCACGCTAAAGAAAACACTTTAATAATCTTGATTACAAGTAGCTATATTTGTATCAACTTATTGTCGTTATTATTTAAATTATTGGCCATGGCTAAGAAAAATAAAACTAGAAACTAAATCCTTGCGTCTTCGATTAACAATATTCAAAATAGTATCTACAAAGACGTTTGTCATTTTCTTTTAAATGAGTGGGAGGGGCTTATAAATTGTCCAACAGAGGACTGAGATAGGTTGATTTCACTAATAGCCCAGTCATATTAGGTAAAAAAAGGGGTCAACCTCGGAATGAAAGATAATAAGCTGCAAATTGGTATGAACCTTTGTTTTGTCATTCTAAGTGTTGTCTCAAAAGTCACAATCGTTATCGTGTCCGCGTCTCAAGATATTCAAGGTCAAAGGTCACAAAAATCTGTTTTTCGCGAATATCTGGCTTCCTATCGGTTAAATGAGATTTGCATTTATTATAAAAGTTGTAGGCTATAAAATTCCCTACAACTTTTGTTTAAACTTTTTTTTCATACGACCAACCGTTTTGAAGGTAGAGCGCGAAGAGTGCACATCGTACAGTCATATACGGCCTAATGCAAGGTCAAGCGTGAGTTATGGTTATCAGTACGAGTAACATTTTTGAGCGACAAGGAGAAGAAGACGACGAAGAAGAAGAAGATAATTAGCTTCCATTTCCAATTTCATTACAATTAAAATCAACAAAGATACTTTTGATATTTGAACTCACATTTTGATAAATGTATATTATGCCGTATTTAATAATAAATAAAAATATGTGTAAAATATATACTCTTACTATCATTTTAACTTAAAATAAAACTAAAATATATAATCCAGAATTAATAATATTTTATACTTAAATAGTTAAATATGAATAATTATATATAAATAATCAAGTTACTTACTTTAATTAAATATAAATAATTAATAGTTAGTACATAAATAATAGGCATTGTTTAATAATTATAATTTCCAAGTAAATAATTGACTTTTATAACGTACTGATAACCATAACTCACGCTTGACCTTGCATTAGGCCGTATAGTATATGACTGTACAATGTGCACTCTTCGCGCTCTACCTTCAAAACGGCTGGTCGTATGAAAAAAAAGTTTAAACAAAAGTTGTAGGGAATTTTATAGCCTACAACTTTTATAATAAATGCAAATCTCATTTAACCGATAGGAAGCCAGATATTCGCGAAAAACCGATTTTTGTGACCTTCGACCTTGAATATCTTGAGACGCGGACACGATAACGATTGTGACTTTTGAGACAACATTTAGAATGACAAAACAAAGGTTCATACCAATTTGCAGCTTATTATCTTTCATTCCGAGGTGAAAGCCCTAATATGACTGGGCTATAATTGCTATAGAAATAATGGTAACTCAAATTTCTACTACATAAATATTGACTAAATCGCTACGTGTAGGCGATTTTAAGTGTGCTTCAAGCTGTTCACATTATATCAACTCAAATTTATTATAGCTTCATAAAACTATTTCATGACTATTTTTTGGCACAAACTTTGAACCAAAATTCGCAGGCGTTCCAGAGAAATTTAAAGTTTTCAAAGGTTCAAGCCATAATCCTCACTAGGGTACCTTCACATCTCGGGAACCGCTTATGGACTATTGCTGAGATTTGGCAGGTCGTTACGACTATTTCACGACTATTTTTTGGAACCTAAACCAATTCGATAGAATTTACCGTTTGCTTGCACCAAAGGTGAGGATTACAGCTTGACGTTCAAGCCATAATCCTCACTAACCTATAGCTATAACGCTGAAACTATAATACAACTATTTTTTTACATGTACGACTATTTACGACTATTTCACGACTATTTTTTGGCGTTGTCAAAATTCGTTTTCATTGAGATTTCAAATGTGAGGATTACAGCTTGAAGCACACGATTTTAAAGCTAGCGAGTGAATTATAATGACATAGTCAAATGCAGTTTGTAAAAGAGCTCGATGATACGAAGCAAGTTTACAAGCTGCTTGCAAACTCGCTGAATTGTAGCTTTTGTAGCATACCTTTCAATTTTTGGAATGGTATGTAGCTATTGGCTGAGATGGCTTCCTTTTCGGATGCATGATTATAATAATAATTATTTATTATTTTTCTTTTTCTAATTGTTTGTGCCTGATGAAATTTCTTTCTTTCTTTTATAAATCTGAACTTACTCGCCTTAATCTTACCTTCCTTTAAAAACATTTCTGATTGCCCACTAACTATACCTTTTATCTTACAAAACAATACTATATTGTTGTGTATGATTAACGTGACGCAAAGAATGACATAAAAGAAATGCCTGCATTTGCAAAACACCTTCGTGGTTCTTGACCCAAATCTGTAGTTCACTTCCATAATAATTAATAATTTCTTCCATAATAATTAGTAATTGTCCTTCCGTTAACATTTTTATTTCTAGTTTACTGAATCCCAAGTATTTTAGTTTAGGATTTGCTTACGTACATTCGATTGTTATCGAATATTTGAAAAATCTTATGTGAGTAATGATAGGTACTTCAGTCGTCTCTACGTATACTTCCTAGGAATTAATGGCAACTTATTATGTACGTATTACCTTTACTAAAGTTTAAATCTAAAGTTAATGGACCTGCACGATTGAAAGGAAAATTAATTCCATACAGTAGTACTCATACCTATACAGGAATTGGTGTGTGTGACTGTCTTTGTTAGAATAAGTTTGACCTCTATTTACATCATAAAAAAACAAAGGATTGACTTGAGTAATTTTATGAGGAAACTAGCTATTGGGTCTGGATAGTGATTTGCGTTTCTTATCCCGCAGAAAAATATAGGTACCTACGAGAAAAACGTTTCAACAAGAACTAATTTCTTTACCCAGTGTGTTTATACAATGATGCCATCTATTTCTTTTTAATTTACAGGTAACCAAAGCACAGTAACCCCGATGATGTCATTCAAGTGAACCCACTTTTTAGTTGTAGCGAATTGAATTTAAAATTTAAATTCGTTAGAAATTCCCACACATTCGGCATATGTGTTGCTTGTAGTTTTGAAAAGACTATATGCGACACACTTGGACGATTGTGTTTCTCAAACATTTTTATATTTTGGTGTTGTATTATATTGGTGACATTTACAAAAAGAATTAAAATAAATGCGAGGTGATTACGTCACCGTCAGCTCCGGTGAGGTAGAGAAAAAGAAGAGGAGTATTTGCAGTATTATTTAAGTTAGCTCATGGTTATTAACTTTGTGCGTATTGCGAACTAATTTTGAACTGCCAAACTTTTTTGCAAGGTATACCCTATGAATCCTGCCTCCTTTCTGTAGGTCCTGTATATGAAAAAAAAAAAAGGTTTATAACAATGGAGAAAGTTTGGAATACAATCAATCGCTTTGAGGCATTGTATTATTGTGGGTTATTCGCTGTACTCATTAGTGAATTTGGTTAGCAGGCTAATCTACCTGATCGAATTTGTGAGGTGAGAGTCATCAACTTGACATCGTTTTGACGTTAACTGATGAAGAGCCGCCTATTTCGTCAACGTCATAAGTAGGTACTACATACCTGATCATGTTGTTGAAACTGACATTTATTCAATTTTTTATCATATTTATTGCGCTTCTGTAGAATTATATAAATTCATGTGGTGCGTAAATGTGTGCGTCCGGATTTGATCCCGCCACTATAACTCCTAAACGGCTTGAATGAAGATATTGTTGGGACACGTCTGAGGAAGATTCTTAGCCACTTTCGGCTGACCTAGGTCAGCTGTTAGTAGCGAAATTAAATGTAAATTGCTAAACATACAAAGTCCATTCAGACCAGTTGTATACCTTTTGTCAAAAATATTTCCTGTAAAATGAATGCATTTCTTAAATCAAAATGCATATAATTTTTGACCTTCAGTGATCGAAAAATATGAGGTGTGTGATGAGGCAATACGCGTCAAATAGCCGGCATTCCGGATCGTCCGCGCACCGTTACGGTACCCGGACATGCGCTTGCGCAACTGAACGCATTTGCTCGCCGGTTATGTAACGACATTGCACTGTCGTCTCACACTATGGGAAAGAAATTTTGGAGACCATATTATTTATATTATGAGGAAATTGTCTAAGATCCGGCATTTAGAAATACTATTCTTCGACGCCTAAATTAATGTGGATTAGAGAGTGATTATTGACTGTAATTATTATTGGTAAAAGTTGATAAATTGATTTAATTTGGTATGCACTTTGATGTTTTAAATTGTAATTTGAACAAAACAACCAAAACCTTGCATTGTGTGCACTGCGCGTAGTTAGGTGCCTGGACTTGGACTATTCAGGCACCTACCTACGCGCAGCGCAAGCAGCTTAGCGAGTGGCAATGTGGCCACTTTGATAGTATTTCCTTATTCGCAAGGATCTCTTAGCACTAAGTGATGCTCCTGTAGTGTTGCTTAATCTTAAATGGTCATCAACTACACCTGGTTTTAGCTTTATGATCACCTACCTATAGCAACGCATTTACTAGGGCTTACCTACTTTAATTCCTACATTTTTAGGTTCAATAGGTACATATTTTGTGTCAAATTTGCGTAAATTTTTGACTGCAATACTTTTATTATGATTATTATAACTCTACAGCTCTTGGTAATGCTAGTAAAAAATAAGTTTAATTATAAACTTAAACGTGCCGAAGATTTCCAACCTTTTCTTTGATTGCCTCCGGCCAGTTATCATTGTTTACAAACGTCTCTAAATTGTAGTAAATAAATAATGAATGTACCTTAAATTCCTCTGCTTATTAAGGTTTATACCATCGCCAAGCATACATGGACAATGGTTCTAAACTTTCACCGAATTACGATGACCTCAAACCTATTTTTTTAATGAGATTTTTTTATGAGAAATGACCTAGTGTGTATTGAGTGTGCGTGCAGAAGAGTGTGTCTGCGCAGCTGGCGGCCTCGTACGGCCTTGACAATGTCGTCGATGGCGCCGCAGTTGCCGAACAACATTGGTTACACGAATGAAGACCTTTCGTTTGTAACGCATAACTCAACATAAAGTGTAATGGGCTTATCTAGGTTATGGGAAGACAGCGGTGAAGGTGATTTGTATATTTTGGATGTGCTTTAGTAAATAAGGTTTCTTTATAGGTAACCTTTCTGTGGCATAAAATGGGTTAGGATAGAGATCCCGGCTAGACGTCCGTTCGAAAAGGAACGAATCATTTATAGTTGCGTAGAAAAGAGAAAACTCTAATTGATATGAAAGATGGTAAAGTTTATAATTAAGGAAACAACGTAGAGTTAACAGTTATTATCTATACCTACTTATAATAAATCTGTAGAAGTGAAAATTCTGTACATTGAAAATAGAAAAACAATAAATAGCAGGGGGTGTTACTAGACCGACACCGAACCCAAAAATGTGATTAAAAAAATTTTTGTCTGTCTGTCTGTCTGTCTGTCTGTCTGTTTGTTCAGGCATCACGCAAAAACTACCGGTTCGATTACGATGAAACTTGGTATAATTATTCTTTATTATCCTGGGCACCACACTGGGTACTTTTTATCCCGGAAAAGTATACTTATTATAAAATAAAAAACGAACTTTAGTAGTATAAAGTTATTTTCAATTATTGCTTAAACGGTTAATGGTACGATGATGAAATTCAGCATGAGCGTTGTTTGTTACAATTTGAAATAAGTAATTTTACCATTTTTGCAAATTCCACCTCCAAAGGTATAAAAAAGGAGGGTCAAGTTTGTATGGGACAACGCGATTCCTTGGTCCGATCTGCTTAAAATTTGGCATATAGCGTTATTAGCATAACTGATGGAAGACGTGTTCCTTATTTTATTGAAATTTATACATTATCGACCTAAAAAGGGAATGTAAATTATTTTGGAGCTGATTTTCTCCGGAGTTGATATCAATACTCCTTAAATAGTCTTATTTTTGATTTAAATTACTTTTTATTTTGACACATTTGTGGAAGTTCAATCCGAATGACATTGTCATATTCATGATTTTGCTTTAAAGTAGATACTATCGTAAATATTGTTGTTAATTTTTTTAAATTTTGTATAACAAAAAATTTATATGTGAAAGAAGAAGAAAATTCGAAGATGGCTAGCCAGGAATAATGAAAGACCACGCTTCAGGTAGTGTCCACTGTGCATTAGAATGAAAGATTGTAATGTCAGCAGCCCTAAGCGACCGGTCATGGAAGGTATGAACTTTATTCTATAGTTCTGGCTGCATTCGGTGCAGGACACAGACTCACTAAGTCTTTGTAAAATACGGGAATGGCCTCTACGAAGATCACATTTGACAAGTGAAAAAAGCCATTAAAATGAACATAAACGCCTAGCAGATGAAATTTACATGGTTATTAAGTTAACAGGTCTTGGTTGGACCATCTGTATTATGAGGACAAAGTCTACCGTAGTTCGGTTTTCCCATACGTTGTAGGCTTACAGTATGACTCGGACTACCTGAAGAAGGAACTAAGTTATGATGTCAATTGCTTAGAAGAGAATTGAAACTGAAACGGTTGACCAACAGTCGATTGATCCATGAACCTTTCGTCCAATGGACTTTTCATCCACGAAGTAGTAGTCTAGCCAATGAATTAAGAAATGTATTTAATAAATAAATTTACATAACTCATATATTATGTTTTATGAATTTGTTAATCAGAACAACTATGTATTATAAATATGCGAATGTTTGTGAGTGTGAATGTTTGTTACTCTTTCACGCTGTAACGGCTGAACGGATCTGGCTGAAATTTGGTACCTACAGAGACAGGTTAGAGACAGTGTAGGAACTAAATTTCACGCAGGCGAAGCTGCGGGCATCAGCTATTACCTAATATATACCTATATTTAGTTTGACACCGCATCAACATCAATTTGCAAAACAATCATGCTCATTAAATAAATATAAAGAAAACAAAGAATGTACTTAACCTAGCATGGGTGAATGTATTTAAACAAAACAATTATTTTATTACATCGTGAACGGTGACAAAGGCCTAGACTTCTCAGCCATATAACTTTTTTATTCAAAGTACAATGTATTGACTAAAGAACCTAGTGTTATAAGAGGAGGAAATCATGTGCGCTGCCAGGTCGATCCAGGTTTTAACGGCTCAACTGAGAAACGATCTTTTGAATCGTTGTTCTGACAAAGATTTTCCTCAATGTGTGAGAGTGGCACCTCTATCCAGCATGCGTTGTTCGGGATCGAAAAGGAGAGGGCTGGATTAGATTGAAGAGTTCTTCAGAACACTCACAGTGTTAGATAGATACGGTAGATTGCAGCTAAAGACGCAATAGTAGACGACGACTAGGACGTAGACATCTATTTTAAATTCTTTGATGTATAATTAAATTCTTAATATGGTCTAGCGTAGAACACTGAATTAACAGTTTGTGGGGTATTTATAGAACAATTCCCTTCAAAATTACAAGGCCCTTAAACAAAAAAAAACAGTTAAGTACCTTTTTAAACCGCTATGGTGGCCAACAAAGAATGCGGTTCACCTGGTCATGTGACTGGTCCTATAGGAAAATTTTAGACATTTCTAAATATGAGACAAATGACATTTTACCAGTAATTTTCCGTCTACGCATTTAAATGGACGGGAATCGTCACCTAGACGTCTCACGCGAGCGCTTCTACTATTCGTATAAGAAAATACAAGTTACGTTAAAAAGAGATTCGTCCATCGTTTCATTCATTCACTTTCAACATGGAAAGTTTTGAAGACAGATTCATTTTTAATTATCGTATAGTGTGTATAGCCGCATTATTACTGTACTTATTTAAAGTGAATGTAACTTAAATGGCTTTCCCTTTATCTGAAATACGTTTTGATGTTGTAATCTATACTTATGTCAACGTGTTGCTAGAATTAAATTGATTATGGTGTGCTCATTGTAATACAAGTATAGTGTATTTCAATAGCTTTGCGCAAAAATGTAAACAAACACATATGATCATAGATATCCATAGTTACTTGCAATTGAGTATTCACCCTGATTATACACTCGAGAGCAATGAATCCGGGTCACTTAAAGAATGTTAAAAATCTCGGAAACTAAAAATGATAGGTTAATGCAATAAATTGTATTTAATAGACAATGTAATACTCCTTAAATGAAAGTAAAAAAAATACGAGTCACCATACATTTTATTAACACAAAATTACATAAAGAAAAAACTGCTGATCTCTCCTTAAAACAAAAATAGGAAACATGAAATTTTTGAACTTTATTACGATTTTCTTGAATTTTAATACTTCGTATTGCCTCCTCGTGCTTCCATTACTGCGTTTACGCGGTTTGGCATGCTGTACACCAAGTTCCTTATACGATTTTGGGGAATATTCTCCCATTCCTCTGTGAGAGCAATTTTGAGCTCACGAAGCGTGATTGGGGGAGGGTTTCGTTGTTTTACGCATCTGCCTAGCTCGTCCCAAGCATGCTCGATCGGGTTGATATCCGGGCTGCGCGCTGGCCACTCCATACGAGTAATGTTCATCTCTTGAAGGTAGTCATTCACAATCCTACCTGTATGAGGTCGGGCATTGTCATGCATAAATATAGCATCCTCACCTAAATTGACCATAAATGGACCAACGTGATCATTGAGGATTTCTTCCACATATCTTACGCTAGTTAAAGAGCCGTTTTCTATGATCACCAGCTCTGTGCGACTTTCAGAAGAAATTCCGGCCCACACAAGTACAGACCCACCACCGTAGGCTACTTTTTCTTCGATGCATGCTTGCTTGAATCTTTCCCCTGGTCTTCGATACACTCTGTGTCTTCCATCGTGCTTGTAGAGCATAAATTTTGATTCGTCGGAGAACATAACTTTTGACCAATCTTCAATACTCCAATTTACGTGGCTCTGGGCATACCTTAGTCTCGAAATACGATGCCCACGCTCCAGTTTAGGGCCGTTTGCAGGTCTAAGGGGTTTTAAGTTAGATTCAGCAAGCCGACGTCTTACTGTCCATGCACTTGGGTTACTTCCTCCGAGGCGTCGAAACTGATTGGTGAGTTCAGTTCCTGTGAGAAAGCGATTTCGAAGCATGGTGTTCACCAAGTATCGGTCTTCTTTTGCTGTGGTACACCTGGTTCTGCCCGTTCCTGGTCTGCGTAGGTTAGAACCAGTTTCTTCGTAACGTCGGAGAACTCTTTGTACTGTTGACAGCGACACACCGACAGTCCTGGCTGTATCGCGCTGACTCCGGCCGGTTTCCAGCATTGTAAGTATTCTGGTGCATTCTTCAGGCGTAAGCGACATAATTTCAGCTTGATTAATGAATATAGAGCACTATCAACATGGTTTATGTACCCACATAAATGACAGATTACAAACAAAAGCAACACCAAATGCTGTAATTTCGTAGTTCCATCTTCGAAAGTGGCCCTTTTTCAAATTTGATTTTTTTATGATATAACTTTACAATAACTAAGAAGTTTTAATACCTTCATTTAAGGAGTATTACATTGTCTATTAAATACAATTTATTGCATTAACCTAGCATTTTTAGTTTCCGAGATTTTTAGGATTCTTTAAGTGACCCGGATTCATTGCTCTCGAGTTACAGTATCCAGGAGTCATACAGTGTTCTTACAATCATTTCGACACCAAATAACTTCTTTATGACAGTTTATTTTCATTTAAAATACCTATTCAGGATAGTAAAAAATTCAATGATTTGTCATCTATATTTTTCTACTCATCTGTCGACAACGATTGTCAAAACATGACATGTTTACATTATTGCTAGATCGGGTAGGATTGGACTATAGAATATAATTGTTGCGGCGTGCTTATCATCAACGTGATAAATTTAGATGGTTAAATCGACAACAGTAGCATATTCTTTACGACAACTTCGACAGACAAAAACATTTACCGTCAGAGATTTTGCAAATTCTAAGCTTCTTAATTGGAAAAATATATCAACTGGTACGTAGGTAGGTATTACTAAACTAGCTGTACTAGCTAAACTCTGCGTCTCCATCCGCGTTGTGAGGTACCACAACAAGTTCTTGCAAGATACCTTGAGATAAAAGAGGCTTTCGTTCTTTCTCAAGTTTTATTCTATATCTTCTGCACCAAACTTCAATAGACTTGGATCAGGCACAGTCGGATAGAGATACTTTTGTATTTACATTTGTAGGGATAAGAATTAGGATCAATCTGTGTAAGTATTTATAACTCTCTTTAACTTTAAATTCAGGGTAGAGCTTGTAGAAAGTAGTATCTTGGGATTTTAAAAACAGCGATGATATAGCTCAGTAGTTTTATTGTGTTCCAGTTTTAATTTATTATTTCAGTGCTTTCTTTAGTGTATGGTAAATTTTGAAAATGGTAATTAGTAGCTTAGTTGGTAATTAGTCTTCAGCGTGACTGAAATCAAACGAAAAATTTCGTAACGACCAAGACGTATCACCAGCTCACACAGTTATTTGTTATCTGTATGACTCAAATACCATAAAGGATCGGTAATTTGAGTCGTTATATCATCAATGTGGCAGTGTGGCGCCAAAACATCGGGTCAAGGCAGTCCTGTTCATGATTTGAGGTTTCGTTCCACGCATATACAATCAGCAATCACCAACTAAATCAAATAATTGATAGAAGGGATCTACGGGATTTGCATAGTGAAGAAAAAATTTACAAGGTTTTATTTAACTTGAGTTGTATTCCATATAGGGTGTACAGAAAAACCAGTTCCAAATGGGAGCTTCATTGGAAGGCCAGAGAAAATGGAAGCTTTTTATCTGCTTCAAGTTACTGATAAAAGCAGAATCTGGGTATACATGTTAAGGAGACTTTGGAAAAAAACTAGAAAACAGCTATGATATTACCACAAACATTCAAGAGTATTTTTTCATCGAATGATGATTTGATCACCCAATGATTTTTTCACTCTATGATGATAAGAATGTCCAACAATATTTATTTATGTATCTATTAGTGTACTTTTGAAAACTTAGGAGTTGTACTGCACTAGTACAACAATCGGATAGGTAGCATTCGGTAGGACAAAATTTAATTTACAAATAATTAATAATAATAGAAATATATTTCACCCCAAAAAATTATTTTGTTGCCAGCATCGTCTATACAGGAAGGGACTCTTCAACAGTTTAGTTTTCTTTCATAATGTTCCAGAAGATGAAAACCTATTGTAGAAATCCTTTTTCTAATTTGAATTAATAATTCAAGAAAGTCTTAGGACCGATTTGAATACTTATTCAGTCAAGTTACCGATTTCCATTAAAATTGAAATGGGGCGTTCTGTACACAAAGAAAAAGTTAATACAGAACGTGATAAAAAAATTCAGTCAAATTGAGACCATTTCCTCGTTAAAATGTCGAAACTACTCTATACATAAATAATGCTGTGATCTGCAATACAAAAATACAAGTTCTTATATTCCGTAAAAATAAATATACTAAACGGGGCTTTGTTGAGACCTTCTGGGTTCGAGTGGTGCAATTAAGCCTTATCGAGATCTGGGGGCATAAGCCACTTTCATCTGCAAGCGGTGCTCCTGCTGACTAAAGGACGAGGTGATGGCGACGAGAATGGAAACTCAAAACTAAACCGCGCACCAACCCGTCTGATCCGCGTGGTCATATTGGGTTGTACTACATTGTCCTTTCATCTAGACTATTCTATACTATCTTCACGCCAAATCCCTTGCGGGGTAGGCAGAAAGAACCGAGCGCCACACGGCACGGTCCATACACACCTTACTGTAGACTATTCTAGACCTTTGAAATTGCCGTGAGGTGAAAGCAGGCTGGTTTATAATAATAGATATAATAATAAGTGTCGTTTTCAATACATCCATTAGGAATTTCCAGACGTAAAAAAATCAACAATGCGCCACGGTTGGCTAATTGGAGTGATTAATTGAAACGCGTTACTGTTCTGTACTTATTGGAGTGGGCTACAGGGTATTGTCAATTAATGCATCTACAACCTTTCTGAATTCAATATACTCGGCGCGGACTGAATTGTTTTAAAATAGTCTTGATCATTAAGCTCTTTTATGATTAAGCCAACACGCCAGTTTAGATCTACACTCACATTCAACGAAACCCCTACAATTAAAATTTTCAAAATATCTGATTCTTAAAAGTGTTAAAATTTTTAAATTATAAACCGATTGACATGAAATAAACGCTAAATATTAAGTGGATCAAACCTCAACACAATAAAAAAAACCGGCCAAGTGCGAGTTGAAATCGCCCATGAAGGGTTCCGTAGCAGCAAGTAACATAATATAAAAGTTCTTGTAGTTCGTTGTAACTTTCATTGATGTTTTAACACGTTCGCAGTGGTAGTGATTTTTCTCGGCGAAATTGTGGGTTTATGACGTATTAAAAAAACTTGAGAGGTGTCAAGGGACACCCGGATGGAACGAAGTTCCTTTCGATTAATTAGTGAAGGAATTGTAATACAATTTTATTTTTTTTATTAATATTTTTTTTTTATTATTAACCCCCATTTTATTACCCCCCCCCCTTCTCCCCCTCCCTCATCTTCTCCCCCTCCCCATCTTCTCCCCCTCCCCCTTTCCCCCCCCCCTCCCCCCTCGCCCACACCCTCCCCCTCCCCTCCCCCCTTCCGCCCTCCCCCCCCTTCCGCCCTCTCCCCCCTCCCCCTTCCAACCTCCCCCCCCTTCCGCCCTCTCCCCCTCCCCCCTTCCAACCTCCCCCTCACCCCGCTCCCACCACCCCCTTCCCCCCTTTCCCACCCTCATTTCCCCCCTTCCCCCTCCCCCAATATTAAATCCCCCCCCCCCATATTACCACCCTATTAAAGGAGGGTAGAGGTACCTCTACCCTCCATACTATAGCAAAAACATATAAACGGCCGAATTGAGTAACCTCCTCCTTTTTTGAAGTCGGTTAAAAAAGTGTCGTTACAACTTTTCGTGAGAATTTTTTCCGTCTAGCCCCCTTTCACAACGCGCGATAAGGAACTTCGTTCCAAAAAAACTACCAGCTCGATTTCGTTCGAACCAATTTTCGTTGGTAGATTTTATGGCAATGTACATTATATATTTTTTTTAGATTTATCTTTCTCTTAGTTTAGAAGTTAGAGGGGGGGGGGGGGGGGGGGGGACACACATTTTTCCACTTTGGAAGTGCCTCTTGCGCAAACTATTCAATTTAGAAAAAAAAATCTAGTTGTATATAAAAATCTTGATGCGGTTCACAGAACACATCTACTTACTAAGTTTCAACCGCATAGGTCAGTTTCGGAGAAAAGTGACTGTGACACACGGACGGACAGACAGACAGACAGACATGACGAATCTATAAGGGTTCCGTTTTTGCCATTTGGCTACGGAACCCTAAAAACCGCATTGCAATCGGTTAAGCGGATACTGAGATTGGCGTGCACAAACGTACAGACAAACAGATAGTATACAGACAAACAGACAAAAATTCTAAAAATCATTGTTTTAGGTTCTATTGCGTTCATAAACCGTTTCCGTGCTTCGGAAGGCACGATAAGCCGTTGGTCCCGGTTGTCAGTAAAATGACAGTCGTTAAGCCAAGTTGAAGGCCTTACGGGCGGCTTGAAAAATTTCAACTGTGGGTCGTCACAACCTGCGCCCGGGTCGGCAGCGCGTGTGTAGCGCCTCTGGTGTTGCAAACGTCTATAGGCTACGGTTACCAACCTTCCGGTGGGCCGTAAGCTTGTCTGCCACCTAAGTAGTATAGAAAAAAAAAGCCCCCCTATTATATTTTTTCTTATTTATTTTCCATGTACAGACAGCGCCCTGTTACGATTTTATTATATGTATTGCTTGAGAGGTATGAGAATAAATCGTAAAAATTTCTTTGAAAATTATACACACATAGGTAGGTATAGGTACTTATAATAACCGTGCTCGTAGTGACATTTCTATGTATTTGCGAGCATTTTCGTGCTACGGGACTTTAAGCAGTGTTGGTACCAGTTACCAGCAAGTACATGGCAGTCGTTAAGAGTTAAGACTTGTTGGAGGCCTTATGGGCAGCTGGATTTGAAATTTTCAACAGCGAGTACAGGTGAACCACGTTTATAAGTCGCATCGACAAAGTTCGCCTGCTCAGAAGAGAGCAAGCTAGCGCCGATTAATAACGATTGCCAACGCTGTTAAAACACCGACTTAAGATTTTTTCGCGCGTTTCGAATATGAGACTTCTGCGCAGGTACATCGGTGTAACTTATAAACGTGGTACTACTGTACCTAGTCACAATCTGCGCCTGTCCATTTTAACATGGCAACAAGCTCTTTTCTTATAACGTCGCCGCGTCGGCAAGATCAAATGGCAATCGGCAACTATGGTCGTATTATATGCCTCTGCATACGCTATAGGGGTTTATGACTATTATGTATGACATGAATGAAAATAGGTGAGTATAATTAATTATATTAATTCTATAAATCGACCTATGACTACTGCAGGTGCTAACTGACATAGGCCGGGAGCTGCTGAGTTAGCGGTAACGCCGGCCTACAACAACCGCGGGGGTATTGCAGGTCTTCCTCACACAACCCCCTCGTGCAAAGGGATCAGTTGCTGAGATCTTGATACATTAACTTACAGAGGCATTTGCACTGTGCCTATTCCTTTAGCCGACGCTTCACCAACAAATCCTGATCGCTCCCCCTGAGCGTTTCCGAAGTAGAAAAAAACTGGATCATAGAGTTTTCCTGATTCTCACCCCATATACAAACAGGTAGTTGTTAGGTTGTTTCAGCTGAATATTTTATAATTATTTGTATATTTTAATTAATCTGCCTCTGTGGCGTAGTCGCTAGTGATACCGCCTGCGGCGCTGGAGGTCCTGGGTCGGTCCAAACATTTGTGTGATCCTCTAATGTTTGTTTCGGAGTTTGGGTGTTTTCTATGTATAATATGTATGTATTTAGAAATATTTAAGTATGTATATCAGTCGTCTAGATCCCATAGCACCAGCTAATATTAGCTTAATTTGGGCTGGAAGATGTTGTGTGTGAATGTCCACAATTATTTAAATTTATTTAATCAGAGTAGATTAATGTCCATTACGTTCAAACATTTTGTACATTTAAAAGCCAGAGTAAATTGTTTCGAGATCAAACGAACCAAACAAACCATTTAAACATTAAATGAAATAAGAGATGGATGTAAAAAAGCGAGTCTGGACGGTATTCAATAAATTTTACATGTGTTTGTGTTTAATTTGTTACGGTGCCTGATTGTTTTATTGGAGTTTTGCCAAAACGCGGTACTATACTTACTATTTTACTACAGAATCCATTTATTAGTACTTTGTTGATACGTTACATATGGTAACTTCGTAGTAAGTAGGTATATTGTCTAGTTTCACGGTGTATTTGAAACAAGGAAAATAAACATGATTGGTCGTTAATCTTTCAGCGTAAATTCTACAAAACTCATTGAATTTTGTTTTATGATGTTGTGGTAGAATATTTATTTTAGATCAAAGAAAACATAAGCGCGAGTAGGTACTTATAACCCTCTTATTGTGTCTTTAGAGCTTTATTGTTACAAAAAAAAACTATTCTGTCAATCTTTTTATAATCTGATTACCGTGGCGTGGACATTTTTAGGACTAGCGGTAAAGCGAACAGAAAATCATCTAAGCTTTCTCTATTTCTGAATACAAAACACGGTTATATGTCATTGACGTCAATTCTTTTTAACATAAGTTACCATCGCTTCCTAGCCAAAGTGGCAAGTGGGAAATAAGCCGTACAACATAATGTCAATTTAACAATAATGCCTTAAAACTTTAAAAAAATTGGTTTGTCCTTGAAACAACATTACATAATACGTACAACGTACACCTAGTCTCGTTTTTTATCCGATATATTTTGTATAATACGAGTAAGCAGGTTGTGTGTTGCTATGTCAAAATGAACAGGGGCCGGTTATGTTTTCCTGTTCTTCTGCAGTAAACTGGTGATAACTTTTTTGGCTGACTGAACCTTGATACCTTAATATGGGAGAATAAAATAAAATAAAACCTACTGAATGAAATTAATAGCTGGCTGTAACTTTCGGAAGCGCCTTTACTAATAGGCAATTTTTAAAATGAATTCTGGTATTGCCAAGACAAAGAGAGCAAAGCAAGGGGTACAGTTCTTCTATTTGTGATAACTCGTAGTAGGAGTTATCATGGGTACCTTTATCAGAATATCTATTATCATCAAAATTATAGAACAGTTTTGATGTTTTCAAGTAGCCTCCAGTGAATCACTCCATGAATCATGGTACAAAAAAACAAACCGTATCTTATAAAAGTTTTAAATCATAATACATCGGGAGTATCTAGATGATAATCCCGACCTGATGTAGTGTAATTAACTTCTATAATAAAATGTAACCAAGGAAACATGTACATTGAATATTTCTTTTTTAGGAGTGTTCTGCAAAGGATACCGAACTCAAAACAGTAGGTACCTAATTTATAGAATTTTTGTCTGATCAATTCGAATGATTCGTTTGTCCGTGTTAAATGTATTAAACTACTGATAAAAAGATTAAATTTAAACTTCGGACTTATATGAACCAGACGTCGTCGGGTTCACACATAGGCTGCATTATTACCGTGGCATAGGCATTATTGGCTTGGTGGAGTTCAATTCGAATTTCCATTACATTACAATTTTCACACGAACGAAGTTGCGTGCGAAAGTAGTAAAAATACATCAATGTACTTTATGGTCTGAAAGCGTATTTGCGATCTTGAGTGCGCGTACAAATTGCGAATTGACGCATCATTTCTTGGAATCAATTTGGGTCGGCTACTGGCCGGTAGCAGGGAACGGCGCGGGCGCATTGTAGGCTGAAGGTCGTCGCTCGCGTCTGCTCCCAACTCCCGCTGGACAGCGTGTCGGCAGCTACTCTCTTAGTCAGCTATGTTTACTATCTAGCGAGTAAATAAGTTCGTATTTATGTTTTCATGGGGCTTATTGGCAGAAATCTCAAACTAGAAATAACAAGAGAACTTTTTTTTCCTCTTAAGGTAAGGACACTACCAGCGATACTACCAGTAGTGACGTTTACAATAAACGACACTACCGCGCCCATTTTAGATCAAATTGTACAGCCAACACAGAAGTTAGTGTGACTCAAAGTTCTAACTGATTATTATTATTATTGTTGTTTATGTTATCCACCTGGTTGGTCAGTTAGGAATAAAAGTTCCTAACCACCCACCTTGTGCACCTGGTTGGTCAGTTAGGAATAAAAGTTCCTAACCACCCACTATATATCAATATACCCACATGTCTCTATGGCAAAATAATTGAAGATCAGCAAAACAAATGAAGATCGACAAAATAAATAAAAATCGTCAAAACAAATGACGGTCGGATAAACAAATGACGATCGGCAAAACAAATGACGATCGAAAAAACGAAGATCGACAAAACAAATGAAAATCGACAAAACAAATAAAGATTGACAAAATAAATGAAAATCGACAAAACAAATGAAAATCGACAAAACAAATGACGGTCGTATTGTAACACTAAGATGATCAGTGTTACTCACCAACTAGCGCGAGGTAGCTATGCAGAGAACTCTATCCCAGGGCGCCTTATTTCTAAGTTTCCAGTCTGTGTGCAAGGGTAGGCTAGGGCTCTCACGAAAACAGACAATAGGGTGTACACACATATATTTACTAAGTACACAGAGATACACAGAGACACACAGAGAGCTTATTCACTGATAGACACAAATATCACAGGTACACAGAAGTAAAGTCAGGGCTCAGGTATTAATACTACTAGGCTACACATAAGTAGTGGATTTACTGGCCTGCAGAGTGAGCTGAGTGAGAGTGACTGCCTGTTGTTACTGCCAGGTGATGACGGCAGATACCTCTCACATGAGAAGCTCGTGTAGTCCGCACTTCCACGTTGTCGTACCACGTGCAGCCCACTAACTTATAGGTGCGGCACCAAATATCTCATCCGGCAACTAGCCCCGTAGTAAAAAACCCTGTCATGAAAAAAACGACAAATTAAGATCTTGGCTGCGCGACAGACGACAATCGACCCGCTTTGCAAAAGAAGAAGTGACTCACCAGTTTTCTGGGTAAAATGTAGCAAGATGCAATGCAGCAACCCAATCACAGCCCGTTAGGCCACGCGAGGTAACAAATAATCGCGCTTGAGCGAAAAACTGATTCGCGGCACAGTCTCAGAGCAAAAGCCAAAGGACCTCCAACTACCCCAAAGCAGGTCTCGGTCAAAAGTCCTTTCTTTCACGAAAAATCTTAACAAAACCCGTTCCTTTAAATGCGAAACGCTTCGTCACCGAACTTATGACATCCTGTCATTCTGACAGCAGAAATGTCACCACTGACAACCGATTAAAAAAAGATAACTCGATAAGGCTGCTTTCACATCCTAAATACTGCATCTATAGAAAATAAATGCTACAACCACCCCCCCTTTAATAGTATTTCCTGCGGATATGACACGCTGGAAATACACAATAAAGAAAACAGAAAAGTACTGACTAATAAACAAAGACAACCAGCTAGGTCCTTCAAACACCAGCTGACTACGACCATTACAATACCAAAGAAAGATCCTCCTATGTACCTAACTAGACACTGACTCGTGTACCGGTTAGGCTAAGTAACTAGAGTCTAATGCCCTTCATAGAAAACGAATGCTCCCTTTACTCACTGCCGATACCCTAACACTACCCAAGCTCTCAGGATAATGTAGAGTACTAAGAAGCGAATGAGAGAAAAACGCTCGGTGCGGTGCATAGAAGAAACTACAACGTGACAATTTAAAGTCACGTACACATATAGAAATACAAACAAAAGATTAAAATAGTCTTACATAATGATCACATAGCACTGGTTTAATAAACTAGAGAAACAGTGCTATGTAGTTACGTTAGGTATTGGAGACTGCTCCTCCTGATACTTCAGGATGTCCTTGATATGGTACTCCCCAAGATCCTTACCGTCCAGATCTGACAGCCTATATACTAAAGGGGATCGTTTAGCAGTCACCACACATTTAAGGAACTTAGGAGCTAGCTTAGCAGTAAAATTCTTGGCCTTGTTGGACAGGTAGAACGTGCGTTTGTAAACTATCTGTCCCACTTTCAGCTCTACATGCCTTTTTCTGAGGTTGTAATACTTTTCATTACGCTGGTGGGCAACGTTCAAATGTTTCCTCACCTGGTCGTAAATGCGTTGTATTTCTCTCAGCTTGACACCGAAGGCTGATGGATCGTCTACAGAGACTGAAGTAGGATGGCACGCGATATCTGTCTGCCTGTACAGCACTCCATCCCCAATAAATTCCCTACCATGTACCAAAAAGTAAGGGGTGAAACGAGTTGCTTCGTTAACTGCAGTGTTTAAAGCACACTGTATCTCAACCAAGAACTGATCCCAAGACTTGTGTTGTGACTTCACATAGCATGAGATCGCTTGAACCACATTGCGAATAGCTCGTTCCGCCTGATTAGTTTGGGCATGATACCTAGGGTTATAATATATATTAGGTACATTGTATTTAGCCAACAGATCCTTAAATGGCTTACTCACAAACTGAGGGCCATTATCCATGTAAATAGTCTTGCAGACTCCGTGCACGAGAAACACACTCTTCTCTATGAACCTCGCGACTACAGCGCCTGTGGCAACCCGAACAGGGCACAACATGACGTATTTGCTAAAGTAGTCGGAGACCACGATCAGGTGTACGTTTCTATTGCTCGAAGTGGGAAAGGGACCAAGCAGATCGACAGAGATAGCTTCGAATGGCTTCGAAACCCGCTTCGGGCTACCCATTAGGCCGGGACGAGACGTATTTACGGGTTTGTACTGCTTGCATGTTTCGCAATTCCCAACATATTCTTTGACGTCCTCGTACATCTTGGGCCAGTAATAATTTAGGGCTAACCTTTTATGCGTCTTCCAAACGCCACCATGGGCACTAAGTGTGTCATCGTGGTACTTAGAGAGCAGGGGCAAGCGATCCTCCTGAGGTACCACCAGCTTCCAGTCAAAGTCTGAAGTCAAAGAATATTTATTTTTAGTTAACCTATATAGAAGGTTGTCACGAATGTCATAATTTGGTGACTTCCTAGGGTTCTTCCGAACACTATTCATGGTGTGGTCATACCACGGGTCTTTAGTGGGTACTGCATCGAGGGAATCAATTTTGATACGAGACAGAGCATCAGGTACAACGTGGTCTTTACCTTTTCGATGCTCTATGTCAAAATCGAATTGACTGAGCCTCATGCTCCAACGTGCTAGACGACCCGTGGGATTTTTTAGCTTATGGAACCACAGAAGAGATGAATGATCCGTGACGACCGTACATTTTTGGCCTTCGACGTACTGTCGAAATTGTTCCAAAGCGAAAATCACGGCCAGAAGTTCTCGCTCAGTTGTGCTGTAGTTCACCTCGTTCTTGTTGAGAGAACGGCTACAGTAGGCGATAGGGTGCTCAACACCATCGTGAGTTTGTGTCAGTACAGCAGCAACTGATTAAGCTGACGCGTCACTAAGAATGCGGAAGGGCATCTCAAAGTTAGGCATTTTTAATATAGGGGCAGAAACCAAGGCTGACTTTAGCAGGTTAAAGGACTGTTCAGCCTCAGGGGTCCATTCGAACTTAAGGTTCGTAGAAGTGAGTTTGCACAGAGGTTTACTAATCTTCGAGAAGTTGTTAACAAAGCGACGATACCAGCCGGCCATTCCCAGAAATCTCTTAACCTCCTTAGGGTTAGAAGGGGTGGGATAGTTGAGGATAACCTCAACTTTACCCGGGTCTGTCCGTAAGCCATGTTTGTCCACATAATACCCCAGGTATTTGAGTTCACTCCGACAAAAGTGGGATTTTTTCATATTAATAGTTAGGCCAGCATCCTTGAGTTGCTGATAGACTCTATGTAAGAGCTCTACATGCTCCTCAAAGGTGCTGGACACACAGACTATGTCATCCTGAAACGCAAATACCTTGTTGTCGAACTCGGGACCAAACAGACGGTCCATGAGGCGTTGCATCGTGGCACTGGCACCGACAAGACCGAAGCACATGGAATTGTAATGGAACAATCCTCTCCGGGGAACCGTAAAAGCAGTCTTCTCAGCAGACTGGAGTGAGTCGAATGGAATCTGCCAGTAGGCCGCACTCAGATCTACAGAGGTTAAATACTTAGCATTATTAAGATGGTCTAAGATTTGATTGATATAGGGTAAGGGGTAGGCGTCACTCTTAGACACAGAGTTCAGCTTGCGAGAGTCCAAGCACAATCTGAGGTCGCCGTTCGCCTTCTCCACCATGACCACTGGAGAGTTCCAGGCGGACTGAGACGGGGACACTACTCCCATCTCCAGCATTCGGTCCAGCTCGGCTTCCAGGGCCTTCTGCTTAAGGGGAGAGAGCGGATAATAACGCTGCTTGATCGGCTTGCTGTCACCAGTGTCAATGACATGGTGCACAAGTGAGGTCCGACCTAAACCCACCTTATCAGTGTTCAACGAGTCGAACTTTTCAATGACCTCGTTGATTACACACCTTTGTTTAGTTGTCAGGTTGTCGTAATCCTCGAGGCCACCGTTAAGGGACACAGACTCTATAGGATTATTATCACTAAAGCTATCAAGACTAATATTTTGTAAAATTAACTTATCACTTAACTTAAATTGTTGCCAGAAATCCACTCCAAATATCATGGAGGTGGTTATACCTGGGACAACATAGAACTTGACAACTCGGATAACCGAATTGTACTCAATTGGCAAAGAGATACAACCCAGACATTGCAAGTGAGTGCTGTCTGCAGTTGTAATACGAAAAGTAGGATTGATACTCACAAGATCAAAACCCAGTTCCAAGAAGATGCGGTGCGCTCCCTTACCTAGTATAGAGCAGGAGGCACCGGAATCTAGAAGGCCTAAGACATTTAAATTTAAAACCTTAACAACTAGATACGGTCTAATGTCACTATCCCGTTTAGGAAACAGGACCTTATCAGAAATAGACTCAGATACAGAGTGATGCACAGAGTTCCTAATAAGGCCCTGGCCTACGCGTTTTTTGACTTGCTAGTACAGTGTGAGCAGTCTGGGGTCTTGACTCCTTTGAGACCACACCGGAAACACACCAGCTCCCTTGACTGTGTGCAGCTGTATGCAGTGTGACCGCCCCCGCCGCAACGAAAGCATTTGCGATCGTGGGGGGTAACCGGCGTCTCCACTGCAGACACCTGCTTAGCGGGCTTTTGTACACCTTTGTTCTTAAGCTGGTGTAAGTCAGATGTAATCTCAAACTTGTCAAGAGCAGGCTCATGGAAAGCGTCTGCCCTAGTACGCGCAAGCTCCAAGCGCTTACCCAAACGTCTCAAGTCATCTACAGAGTTGACATCATGCAAGGCCAGTTCCTTCATGTAGTCAGGTCTAATGTTGTGCATGAGAATGTCCAGCTGTTCCTCACTGGACATCTTACATGACAACCTTGAGAACATGGCTTGCATTGTACATATATAGTTAACCAAGGACTCAGAGCGGGCTTGTGTACGCTGTCTTATCTCGTTCCTGAGGCGGTAATCATAATCAGGAATATCGAAGGTATCTCTAAGCTCACTAATAAGATCCTCATATGAGATGAAGTTAGCTTTGTTTGTACGGAACCAAGACAAAGCCGGTCCATCCAACAGGTCGGAGAAAGCCATAAGGAGTCTAGGCTTAGTAACCTCCCGAGCACATCTAAGTTCCTCTAATCTCTCTAAAAACACACGTACACAAGTAGAACCATCATATTTTAAGTTAAATGAACATAAGTTAAGGGGACGTTCTTTATACACTATGTTACATGTAGAACTATTCCTACTTGAACTAGCTCGCACCGAGCGGTCCTCTCTCACTACTGGTGAAGTATATTCCACCTGGTCACGACCCGAAGGATCATCACCATCATCATCCGAACCTTCGGATACAGAATCACTACTGGGTTCAGCCCTAGCGATGATCTTCACTAGCCTACCACGAATATCCACCAGGTCGGGGCAATCCAGACCACAACGAGCTAACCTACTCAATAAGTAGTTGGCCCTGATAGACACCCTAAGACGAGAATTATTATTGGCCAAAAACTCACCTGACTGAAGAGCCTCCTCCAACTCAGAGGCCTTCGGAAGGCAGGTCGAGAGCTCAGCCGATGCATCAGCGGGTACCGTAGCACTCGCTTTGATGCTTTTTTTTTTTTTTTTTTTTTTTTTTAACGTGAGGGAAAATCCTCGTAGGATGCTATGCCGGACTCTTACCGACTAAAAAACCTCACGTAACGCCCAACAGCCTATGGTTGAGAGCCCCGGGTAAGCCCTCAGGAAGGATGTCCCGTGACTCCCAACAGACCTACGGCCGCCAATGCGGCCTCGCCCAGGGGGTGGTTCGGGTGCAATCCCGCGTCTATGGGGGATTTCGGGTGTGACCCCGCTTCTAAGGGGGGGGCGTGCGTGAGTGCTCACGTCACGCTGCCGTCATGGGCCTGCTTCTGTAAGGACGGTGAGCGGCCCTCTCACCGTCCCCAGACCCCCGGTCATGGAGGCCGATAGTCCTCGGCGAAGACACGTCGGCGGCGCCCAGGGCGCCGACTGCGGAACTCGGGTGGGAGAGTTCTCTCCCGCACCCGGCCCGCCGCCTCCTTCGCGAGCATGACCTGCTCGCAGAAAGAGGCGGCGCAGTCCCACTTACTCCCGCTGGAGAGCATGGCTCGCACCATGGCCTCGAGCGAGAGAGTGTCCACGCCCAGACCCACTACGAGGACCTGTCGCTGTTGTGCCCACGCCGTGCACTCCACCAGCGTGTGGAGCGCCGTGTCATCGCTGCGGTCCTCGCAGTGCTGACACTCGGCCGTGGTTTCCCGGTGTTTTCGCCACAGATACCTACCGAAGCTACCGTGCCCGGCAAGCATCTGTGTCAACCGGTAGGAGAGAGCACCGTGTCTTCTCTCCAGCCACTCGTCCATGACCGGTCTGACGGCCGCGATTGTGGCGAATCCCCCCTTTGGTTGCTCAAGTCGCGCCTTCCATGTCTCCACGGTTTCCTGGTGGAGCATGGTCCGCTGGGCCTCGATTTCTCGAGACGCAGGCCTTTGGCCCCGCTCCAGCGCCTCCTTGCGCCATCTGAACAGTGACGCAAGGGCTCTCGCTTCCAGGTCCCATGGAGGGGTCCCGGCTAGGAGACATGCCGCCTCACCGGAGATCGTGCGGTATACTCGCTTTGATGCTACCTCGACGGACGAGTTGGTGTGCCGTTCTTAGCTCACTCCGAAGGCCAGACACTGTCGTTTCCGGTTCCACTGAAATACCCATGTGGGACAGCTCGTTAGCAAGTTCATCCTTTCTTAAATAATTAATATATTTTTTCATCTGTGCCATTATGTAAAAATTTACTTACAACAATTATAAAGATAAAATGGCACAGATAGGGATCAATTACAAAGTAAAAATGTAAATTGAGTTACAACAAAGTGTACTAAGTTAGGTAATTATGTTTCAAATTGACTTTTAGAATTTAACAAAGATTAAGGGTATACTAAGAGAGAAAAGTTTCTAAATTTTCTGATAACACAGTTCAGGTTAATAATTAAAATTACAAGGTATCAACATACCTTCAAAAAAAAATTTATAATTACACAGAGTGAAATTCACTAAGTTAACACAGAGGTGAAGCTATAGAATAATATATGTAATATATTAATCTATGCTAATATAATATTACAATAAATATATGTGTGCACCATAAAAAGGAACATAACAAAGAAAAGAAACACAATAAGAAAAGAAGTGGGTATGCCAAATAAAATCAAAAAGTTTTTCCAAAATCACAGCTATTTTAAATTTTTGAATTTAGAATTTTGTGTCTTTTCCAGCCAAAGATGTAGGAAGCTGGAAGAAGACGAAAGGGAAGGTTTTGTGCTTAGCTGCTAGCACCACCAATTAACGTCCTGGAGCGTCTCGGACGATTCCAGAATGGTTTCGCCAGAGATAACCACCTATGCACACACACCAGACTGAGACTACCGCAGAGTAGACCCAGAGATTTGCCACTACGTTGGGAGCCAATTTGTAACACTAAGATGATCAGTGTTACTCACCAACTAGCGCGAGGTAGCTATGCAGAGAACTCTATCCCAGGGCGCCTTATTTCTAAGTTTCCAGTCTGTGTGCAAGGGTAGGCTAGGGCTCTCACGAAAACAGACAATAGGGTGTACACACATATATTTACTAAGTACACAGAGATACACAGAGACACACAGAGAGCTTATTCACTGATAGACACAAATATCACAGGTACACAGAAGTAAAGTCAGGGCTCAGGTATTAATACTACTAGGCTACACATAAGTAGTGGATTTACTGGCCTGCAGAGTGAGCTGAGTGAGAGTGACTGCCTGTTGTTACTGCCAGGTGATGACGGCAGATACCTCTCACATGAGAAGCTCGTGTAGTCCGCACTTCCACGTTGTCGTACCACGTGCAGCCCACTAACTTATAGGTGCGGCACCAAATATCTCATCCGGCAACTAGCCCCGTAGTAAAAAACCCTGTCATGAAAGAAACGACAAATTAAGATCTTGGCTGCGCGACAGACGACAATCGACCCGCTTTGCAAAAGAAGAAGTGACTCACCAGTTTTCTGGGTAAAATGTAGCAAGATGCAATGCAGCAACCCAATCACAGCCCGTTAGGCCACGCGAGGTAACAAATAATCGCGCTTGAGCGAAAAACTGATTCGCGGCACAGTCTCAGAGCAAAAACCAAAGGACCTCCAACTACCCCAAAGCAGGTCTCGGTCAAAAGTCCTCTCTTTCACGAAAAATCTTAACAAAACCCGTTCCTTTAAATGCGAAACGCTTCGTCACCGAACTTATGACATCCTGTCATTCTGACAGCAGAAATGTCACCACTGACAACCGATTAAAAAAAGATAACTCGATAAGGCTGCTTTCACATCCTAAATACTGCATCTATAGAAAATAAATGCTACAGTATAAACAAAAGACGATCGGCAAAACAAATGACGATCGAAAAACATATGCAGATCAATAAAACAAGACTATTGCTTATAGTCTTGTTTTGATAAAATCGAAAAATATGCCATATTTTGTAATCTAGATGCGATTGCCATTAAAAAAATAGGTGCAAGCAAATCGCGACCTTAATGACACTTCTCTAAAATGTGCTTATAGTCGTTTATAGACATCACTGATCACGAATATGTAAAAATTTAATAAATATTTTGCATGTCCATAAGGTCGAGAATTGCTTGCACCTATTTTTTTAAATGTTTAAAGCGTCTAGATTAAAAAAATGGGTGCAAGCAAATTTCGAACTTATGAACAAGCTTAATATCTATTAATTTTTTATATATTTGTGATCAGTGATGTCTATAAACGCCTAACATCACATTTTTAGAGAAGTGTCACTAAGGTCGATATTTGCTTGCACCTATTTTTTTAATGGCAATCGCATCTAGATTACAAAATATGGCTGAGAGTATTTTTGATTTTATCAAAACAAGACTATGAGCAATAGTCTTGTTTTATTGATCTGCATATGTTTTTTTGATCGTCATTTGTTTTGCCGATCGTCATTTGTTTATCCGACCGTCATTTGTTTTGTCGATCTTCATTTGTTTTGTCGATTTTCATTTGTTTTGCTGATCTTCATTTGTTTTGTCGATCTTCATTTGTTTCGTCGCTCTTCATTTGGTTTGTCGATCTTCATTTGTTTTGTCGATCTTCATTTGTTTTGTCGATTTTCATTTGTTTAGCTGATCTTCATTTGTTTTGTCGATCTTCATTTGTTTCGTCGCTCTTCATTTGTTTTGTCGATCTTCATTTGTTTCGTCGCTCTTCATTTGTTTTGCTGATCTTCATTTGTTTTGCCATATAGACATGTGGGTATATTGTTAAAGTAGACATTATGGACATTTTTTATTTTATACAGTCGCAGGTGGGTGGTTAGGAACTTTTATCCTAACTGACCAACCAGGTGCACAAGGTGGGTGGTTAGGAACTTTTATTCCTAACTGACCAACCAGGTGGATAACTCAGGTGGTCGGTTGGGAACGGGGGGTTGTTATGAGGGAGCAGCAGGTTTGCTGATGTGCCCATATCACCATACTGGAGTAGTTTGTATCTGTAGATTGCAAGTGGTCTTAACTATATAGTAAATGCTGCTTCCTCATAACAACAACAACAATAATAATAATAATCAGTTAGAACTTTCGAGTCCAACTAACTTCTGTGTTGGCTGTACAATTTGATCTAAAATGGGCGCGGTAGTGTCGTTTATTGTAAACGACACTACTAGTATCGCTGGTAGTGTCCTTACCATAAGAGGGAACTTTTGGACACCAATATTTCTTACCTTTATGCACTTCTTCTCCATATACTTAAATAAATTTTCGCTGTGTCATTTATAACGTAGTTAGGTTTGAGCATTTTTTAAAAAATGTACTGAGTTTTAGCTTTACTTATTAATATGTACCTACTTAGAGTCCAGGTCCAATGTGACCAGGAAATATCGCCCTTAGAGGTAAGGTTGGTATTCCCGGTCGAAAATCGAATTAGAAAGGATCAAAATGTACTGATGATGTATGTCGATGTTTAAAGGACGCCTATTGATCCGTGTCGAGCAATAATAATTTTCGATCAGGTACTGTTTGCTATGAAAATTTTATGTAGGTAGGTACCTAAGCGGTTGTCGCACAGGTGTTTATGAAATCGTGAATTATATTATTAAATATCTTTGTAATTGAACAGGCGCAGGTTGTCACGACAAGTGAAATTTTCTAGCCGCCTTTAACTTTGTTTAATGATTGTCATTTTACTGACAACCGGGACCAACTATTGAACGTACTTTCCGAAGTACGGAAACACTCGCAACTGAGATATCACAAACTGGTCACATAACAGAAGTTGCTTACTGCAGTGATCGTTTACAGAACACTGAGCCAGCGGGACTATGAGCGCTTCTTTTTTGGAAATAACCATTTGTTCCCGTGGGAACTTACTCCCGGGATAAAAAGTAGCCTATGTGTTATTTCAGACTATAATGTATCTCTGTACCAAATTTCAGCCCGATCCGTTCAGTGGTTCAATCGTGAAAGAGTAACAAACATCCACACTCACAAACTTTCGCATTTATAATATTAGTAAGAAGTAAGATATAAAACATTGATATAAAGAGATTGCAGTTATGGTATGTACAGTGGTTATGGTATTATCCTCAATAAACTTCCCAAAGCTGTATTTTATAAATTTACCAAGCTACTAGGTACTATTAGATCCACTTGCCTTTCTAAAAGGCAATAGTGTTGCTAATTTCCCTATGGAAATGTGACCTATTTGGCTTCATCGCCCAAGGTATACATATTCAACGCAGACATTCATTGACCGCAAGCTTAGTTCGCAAACTTTGTCAATTTACAATATACACAGAGATGTCTTGGAGAATCTTTACATACACACATTTATCTAATAAAGGTACCTACTAAACTATTTCCGTTTCTTTACCCATTAATTTTATATTACTAGCCATGCATGAATATTTTAAATAACACTTTAGTAAATGCCTACAGCTTAGGGTAGCTTACCATAAAAATTGCTAGTTACAAAGCGCAGGTAAGGGTTGATAGATGACCTTTTCAGTCTTAGTAATCCTGTAGCAAGAACAGGCCCTGATTCTTTCCCGCTGGTGTCAATACCAATTAAAATGTAGTACGAAATACACATTTTGATGAACATAGCCACGGTTGGATAAATCACTTTCTTCAATAGCTCCAAGCTCCAACTAGGTGGTCTTATTGAATTGTAAAAGATACTTATCTAGATGCTAATAATCCCTAGAAAATGTAACGCTGACGGCAACGCGCAATGTAAACAGAATTAAAAGTCTGTAATGTATGCGATTCCTTTTGCACACACAGTTGGTAGTTGGCAGAGTGCCCGTGTACAATATAGGAAAACATTTAAACGGTATTCATTTAAATGGTCGTTTTAAATCAATGTGGTTTTACGTTAAAGTGATAATAGCAAATCAATGTCTGGTGAAGAACCATTAGTCGACGGAACAGACAATCTGAAACTGAAACTCAACCAGATGGATGGGAAGATGCATACGTCCTGCAGTGGACTGACAATACGTCAAACAAACTCAGCGTATCAATAATGACAGCAAGGCACATCACTATTCAAAAGGACATTGTGATATACGTCACAATGTCCTTTTGAATAGTGATGTGCCTTGCTGTACTGTGGTACAGCAAGGCACATCACTATCAAGGCACAAGCTCTTAGAGCAAAACGGTGTTTTCAGGGACGATGGCAAGAGACCGGATGGTATAACTTTGATACCGTGGGAGATGGGTCGGGTCCTGGTGTGGGATGCAACTTGTGTTGACACTCTGGCCCCGTCCCATCTTCCTAAAACAAAATTAAAAGCCAGTGCAGCATCGGAAGACAGACAGAGACCAGGGTGTGCCCTGGTCCAACCAGATGGATGGACGACCTAGAAAAGATTGCACTCAAAATTGGGAGATGCGTAGGTACGTCTTGCACTGGACTGCAATCCGTGAAATAAAATCAGACTGCCTCACAATTTCACTTTGTATGTGATTTGATTTAGTGTACCACCCTGGTCAGATGGGTTGTTACAGGGTTTGTTTTCAGTGTTCATTCTCTTCGTTATGACCTTGTTCGTTGGTCAGCAGGTGCACCACTTACTTTAGCGTAACTACGATCTTGATGGAATCCCAGTACAATGGATACCTCCATTAACGTAGAATTTTAGAAATGAATGCACTCCACGAGTGATCCATGATACCACGAACGAAGTAACCTTCTCTGATCGTATCAAATCCCCATCACTGTAACAGTTCCATTGTGAAGAAATCCGTTAATAGGTATGTGACCTTTAATATATTAATGCCAAGTTCAATATGGTGATGCTAGGTGTTTATATTTAATTGTACATGCTGTATTCTAGTAATTTTTTTTGTATCCCTTCCCTACTAATATTATAAATGAGAAAGTAACTCTGTCTGTCTGTCAGTCTGTCTGTTACGCTTTCACGGTTAAACGACTGGACTGATTGAGATGAAATTTGGTATAGGGATAGTTCGAGGCCTTGGGAAGGACATAGGCTACTTTTTAACCGACTGTGCAAAAGAAGGGTTATGATTTTACGATACAACGACTCTTACGCGATAACGACTTCTACGCGGTCGAAGCCGCGGGGAACAGCTAGTAGTAAATATGCGTATGCGTTACATTAGATCTTTAAAGTCAAAGTCAAAGTCAAAGTCAAAGTTCTTTATTTGTGGAATACGGTACAATACGTGGTATTATAATAAAAACATAGGTATCATGATATTCTGCCTAATTTGGCGTACAAATTTTTACATAAATTATAATATAACAAATTTAAATCACAATATAAAATTCAAATTAAGATAAATGGAATTAAACAATTTCAATAATAATAACAAATAATAATTACAATCAGAATAATAGATTAATTAAATACGTCAATGTCAACAATAAAAATGTTAAAAATTCGTAAAACAATGTCAATTGTTACTATGCTATTATTAATTGAAACATACCTACATCGGACTTATAATCTATCTGTGAAATATTCATTTATGTCATAATATACTTTATTAACCAAAAAAGCTATTAATCGTTTTTTATATATATTTAATTCATTTATCTCCAGAGTATTAACTGGTAGTTTATTATATATTTTTGATGCCATTCCCAACAAACTTTTATTATATATTATCTTTTTGTGCGGCTTTTGATGAATTTTATATTTTTGACGCGAGCTATTTAATGTTTGAAATAGGTGCATGTTGGTTTTTACAAACATTGCTACTTCATAAATATATAGGCTGGGCATTGTCAATATCCTATATTTCAAAAAGTAGGGTTTGCAGCTGTCTGTGCTCATGATATTGGACATAGATCTAATGCATCTCTTTTGTGCTCGAAACCCAGTTTCTTTATTGGTTGAGTTACCCCAATAAATGATTCCATAGCGTAACGTGGATGTTACATACGCATGGTATGCGGTAAGCAGTGTAGCTTCATTTACTATCTTCGCTAAGTTATAGAGCGCATAGGAGAATTGACTCAGTCGATTACATATGCTTTGGGTGTGGGTTTTCCAAGACATATCACAGTCCAATTCAATACCCAGAAATTTAGTTGAATTGACTTCAGAGATTCTATTATTATCATAAATAACAGTGGGTTTTATATTGTTTGTTCTCTGTTCAAAATTTATTATCTTTGTTTTGTCTAGGTTGATTCTTAAGTTGTTTAGTGTGAGCCAGCTAATTAGATCTTTTAAACAATTATTTATTTCCTTCTCTATTGACAAACCGTTGCTTTTACTAACAATTACCGTACTGTCGTCAGCAAACAAGACCATAGGATGCTGAATAACTCTTGGCATGTCATTTATATAAGTGATAAACAATAAGGGTCCCAAAATACTACCTTGGGGCACGCCATAGTTATTATTTTTTTCATGTGAGGTGTATGTTCGCTCCAATTTTGTGTTTAAACATGTTTGGTTGATCGTTGTCACGTGTTTTCTATCTTTTAGATAGGATTTTAGAAGATCAAGAGCATTTCCCCTTATGCCATAGCGTTCCAGTTTCTCAGCGAGCATTTTGCGATCCACAAAATCAAACGCTTTACTCATATCCAAGAATAAGGCTGTTACTGGATTCCGGTTGTCAATATTTGTCATTATTTTAGCGAATAATCTGTAAATAGCCATATTTATGTTCTTGTTTTTTCTAAAACCATACTGCTCATCTACCAAAATGTTATTCTTTTCAAAAAAACCGTATAGTGAGTTGTAAATAATTTTTTCAATGATTTTAGAGAATATCGGCAGCAGCGCTATAGGTCTATAGTTAGCCAGATGTTCCTTATTCCCTTTTTTGTGCAATGGTTTTATTACAGATATTTTCAATCTGTCTGGAAATACACCTGTCTCTATGCACCGATTTATGACATGACATAGTACAGGGGCTATATAATTTGCTACAGATTTAACTACACTCGTAGTAATGTCATCGTAACCTGAGCTATTGGTATTGTTCAGTGATTTTATAATATTAACTATATCCTGAGGAATTGTAGGTGCAAAAAATAAAGAATTTTGGTTTCTGTCAATTCTGAAATTTAAACTTTTTGATCCAATTTTGTCATTAGTAGTTTTTGATTCTACATCGTTTATAAAATATTGATTAAATTTTTCGGCAATTTGCTGTGGGTCAGATATCACTTCACTGTCAATTAAAATTTTAGACAAACTCTCCGTTGGTTTGTTATGTTTTTGCCTATTATAATCTGCCACGTAGCTTTGCTTTTATTAGCAGCATTATTTATAAAATAACTATTTTGTGACTTTTGGGTAAGCTTTATTACTGTCTTTAATCTATTTGAATAATTTTTAAACAGATTTTTGTTGATACTATTAGGAGCTTTCCGAAACTGCCATAGCATTTGGCGTTTGCGTTTGCAACACTTCCTTATACCCTTACTGATCCACTTCGGTTTTCTTACAGCTGAAATTTTTATTTTCTTGACTGGAAAGCACATGTCATAAAATAATTTAAAAATATCATGAAATTTATTAAAGGCATCATTATAGTCGCCTCGCTGTAACAAGGTGCGTATGACAGTTGGCAGTATGACGTTGATATCTATCAGTACCACATTACTAGGGATGTGTCGATATGCAATTCATGTTTAGAATCCTACGATAAACGAGATAAATCACGTTGTTTATTATTGTTATGAAAATTATTGCTATATTTATTTTTGAATTAACTAAACAGCTTAAAAAACCGGCCAAGTGAGCAGAGGTCTCCGTACCGAAAAACGACAAAAAATACGTTTGTTGTATGGGAGCCCCCTTAAATATTATAATTCTTTTGTTTTTAGTATTTGTTATTATAGCGGTAACAAAAACACAATCTGTGAAAATTTCATCTCTCTAGCTATCACCGTTCATAAGGTACAGCCTATCAAAAGACCTTACCCGGTCTTTAAATTTTTTAAATTTTCACTTCGCAAGAAAAAAAAGAAGGTAACCGAGAAGAGGAAAAATATTAACTCAATAATGTACTTTTTCAATAAAAGTTGGAACTACGGACAATATACGTTTTGTTTTATCAAAATATCGACTATCCATCGTAGATGTATATAATCCCATCACTAAAGACATCTTTGGTGTTACGTTATACTCAACAATTTGTTAATTTTTTCTTCCAAATTAATTTTTTTTGTAGACTAGAATATTCTGGTTGAGTTTAATTTTATATACAACAGTGATTAACGATTTAATATATTATGAATGGGATGTAGCTGAAATACTAAGTTCATAATTGTAATTCACGGCAACTTTCAAGAGTGAAACGAAACGCGATCGACAACTGTCATACGCACCATGCTACACCGAGATGACTTATAGCATTGTCACAATTATAACTGTCATTAAATGTCAAATTTCGCAAGCAATTTCTAAATTTTGATGAGATTTCTCTACAATATTTACGTCTAAATATATACCAGTAGGATAATGTACAGGTCTTTTTTACAGGGCACTTCATTAACTGGGCTGTGTGATCCGATAGAGACAATTCAACAATATGTATAAAGGTCTCTTTCAGGGTAGTCCTGACCATAGATTTAGAATGTACAAGATGAACAGTGTCAAACTGAAGACGAGACCAAAAATGAAAGATCTATGTGTGAGTTAAATAGTGTTGTTGAATGGTCACACCTATGTTATCGATAAAAGTATCTGTATAAATGGATGGAATGGAAATAAGAAAAGTTTCATCTCCAACTTCTTGTTTTGGGAAATAAATTGTTAATTTGAATGTAATCGACTATGAAAAAGTAAAAATGGGATTATATGGGGTAACTCGTAATATTTGAAATTCTGTAGTGATCTTACGATTTTAACAGGTAATTTATGGCATCGTTCATTGCATTGTTGCCGTACATAATTACATATATATTTTGCCAATTGAATTTGAAATTTTACTGAAAAGGCAAAAATGGAATGAACGAAGTCACAAATGACCTGGTAAACGAGTCTTTCTTCGTATAATTGCGTTTTGTAATATCCTATTCACACACTAAACACGACACTATTGTTGAAAATATAAAATTTTCTATTTTAATCGTAAGATCACTATAGATTATTGGATATTATGAATAACATAGAGCCGCCATAGGACCCCACCGGGCTCAGCGATTCAAAATACTGACATATGAGTACACAATTTGCTTTCTCTTTTCCTCTCGAGCTAAGTGCTATGAATAATGAGGTCTCGCTCGCACGCTTTGTATATCTATTGAGAGTAGCGAAAAATTCTAAATCTATGGTCCTGACGGACCCGTCTGTCGGTCACCTTATAGGGAGCTTTGCTTGAGTCGCAGAAGTCATGAAAAGAATTAGAATTGCGATCGAGCAAGTTTTGCCAAGTACTGAAACCGTTGACCTGAAATTCCTGTAATAGTAATTATGAAACGCTGACCACGTGCCATAATTACCATTACATACGACGTCGAACAGTTATAGCGCTTTCATATATATTATCCGATCAAACATCGGTGTCGAACGACGATAGTCGTCATCCGACAGTCGATCTTATGCAGAACCGATTTGGAAATTTTCACTTTTGGGAAATTACACTATTCCCAGGTGACATAGCCTATATTTTATCCCTGTATTTCCACGGGAACGGGAACTACGTGGCTAATACTGCGTGACATCTTCTGGTATTTCATATGTACATTTTACTTACATATACTGTTAACGGATACGAGTCAGACACCAATATCGGATCGCATAATATGCAAAGGCCTATACTTTAAGTTTGCGCTTTCATCGTGTAGCTGTAGCAATAGGAATAGTTTTAGTGCATTGACATTTAAGTGGGTAGGTAATAAGTATTAGATTTTCGTAACGTGTAAACGCTCATAAAAAGGAGACTGACCTGTACCAGACATAATGCCTATCTAATTTCACTCACGTGTTCTATAACTTGAGTCACATAGACAACTAGCTAATCTACGCAACTTTGTTTACGTAATATACGAGAGAAAGAGAGAGAAAAAGGTTTTTTATAAAACAGCTTGAAGGTTAAGTCTATCCCAGTGATTTTCAACCTTTTTCATGATGCGACCCCCCTGGTATGAACAAATATTTTGCGACCTCCTCCCCCCTCCGACTCTTCATTTTTTATCGTGTATGTATGTGTATGTTACAGTGTTACAAATATTCCTTCTATACGACGTTTTATACAGAAAAAATAAAGGAAAGTACCTTTGTATCTTTGCAATTTGACAAATCCACGGATATTGCGATTTGTGCGCAGTTTGTAGCTTTTGTGCGTTTTGCATCCAGTGAAAACTTTATGGAAGAAATACTATTTTGCAGAGCGTTTCTTACTAATGCTTGCATAACATGTTCCTTGAAGCCACGAAAGATACATAGGTACATACATATGATCACGCCTTTTATCCCCCAAAGCATAGGTAGAGGCGTTTTATATGCCTACATTTCACCTTTTTAGATTTTTGTCTCACGTGATAGGTCGTGAGCTGTATTGCCGTGTTGATACGGACAGGCGCAGGTTGTGACTGCCCGCTGTTAAACTTTTCAAGCCGCCCATAAAAGCCTTCAACTTGGATTAACGACTACCATTTTACTGGCAACTGGGACCAACGGCTTTTTTTTTTGTTTAACGTGAGGGAAAATCCTCATAGGATGCTATGCCGGACTCTTACCGACTAAAAAACCTCACGCCACGCCCAACAGCCTATGGTTGAGAGCCCCGGGTAAGCCCTCAGGAAGGATGTCCCGTGACTCCCAACAGACCTACGGCCGCCAATGCGGCCTCGCCCAGGGGGTGGTTCGGGTGCAATCCCGCGTCTATGGGGGGTTTCGGGTGTGACCCCGCTTCTAAGGGGGGGGCGTGCGTGAGTTGCTCACGTCACGCTGCCGTCATGGGCCTGCTTCTGTAAGGACGGTGAGCGGCCCTCTCACCGTCCTCAGACCCCCGGTCATGGAGGCCGATAGTCCTCGGCGAAGACACGTCGGCGGCGCCCGGGGCGCCGACTGCGGAACTCGGGTGGGAGAGTTCTCTCCCGCACCCGGCCCGCCGCCTCCTTCGCGAGCATGACCTGCTCGCAGAAAGAGGCGGCGCAGTCCCACTTACTCCCGCTGGAGAGCATGGATCGCACCATAGCCTCGAGCGAGAGAGTGTCCACGCCCAGACCCACTACGAGGACCTGGCGCTGTTGTGCCCACGCCTTGCACTCCACCAGCGTGTGGAGCGCCGTGTCATCGCTGCGGTCCTCGCAGTGCTGACACTCGGCCGTGGTTTCCCGGTGTTTTCGCCACAGATACCTACCGAAGCTACCGTGCCCGGCAAGCATCTGTGTCAACCGGTAGGAGAGAGCACCGTGTCTTCTCTCCAGCCACTCGTCCATGACCGGTCTGACGGCCGCGATTGTGGCGAATCCCCCCTTTGGTTGCTCAAGTCGCACCTTCCATGTCTCCATGGTTTCCTGGTGGAGCAGGGTCCGCTGGGCCTCGATTTCTCGAGACGCAGGCCTTTGGCCCCGCTCCAGCGCCTCCTTGCGCCATCTGAACAGTGACGCAAGGGCTCTCGCTTCCAGGTCCCATGGAGGGGTCCCGGCTAGGAGACATGCCGCCTCACCAGAGATCGTGCGGTATCCTCTTATCACCCTGACGGCCATCACTCTCTGTGGGACCAACGGCTTAACGTTCCTTTCTAACGTGCCTTGGAAACACTCGCAAATAGATGTCACGAAGTGGTCATGTGGTGATCACTCATCCATGACCAGCCTTAGTAAATGTTGCTTACTTCAGTGGGGTCACGAGTGCTTCTGAAAGAACAGATGCCAAACGCTTGTTGGGTGCATTGCTTTCTCTTCTCTCGTTCTCTCCTTATTTTCGTGGACACAATCTTTTACTGTTGAAGTCGGATATGAGATAAACATCAAGGCATAATATATACCTGGTATGAAAATAGAGTAAGATCATAAGAAGAATTGTGTCATTACTTCTCAGTGCAAGAGATATCGCAGACCACCCTTACACTTGGAATTCAAATCTGCTAATTTGGATACTTTTTGGGTAAGGAAAGAAACAGAAACCTGGAATTGATTGCTGAGGTTTTGAAATTTTTGATTCCATTGGCCACATCGTACTTATGCGATTTGGCATTTTCATTAATTTCCCAAATAAAAAGTAAGCAAAGAAATAGCTTAAACTTGGAAAACAATTTAATTCCAGATGTAGCAAATACAGATTTACGATAACCAATCGATACGATAACAAAACGATAAAGTTAAATAAAGGGTTGCGTTTTGGCCGTCCTAATAGGCCTAATGACAATGAGACAGAAGCAGTGGGCTGGGCATGTCCAGTTACACCATCGGAGAAGAGTTGAATTCATAATTTTGAGCAAGATTTCTATGAGTACATACTGTCGCTGTCTTGTATGAGGCTAATGTTAAGCTGGAAAACGTCATTTTTTTGTTCAAATATGGTTGTTGGGATAACTCTCCAGAGCTAATTATGTAGACTTTTAATAAGGCGGCTTCACTTTGGTTTTTGGTTCAATTTTACAGACTATCTCATATTAAATTAAACTATTATTTGTTTATCAACAGTTACTGGACATAATGTTTCTTTCAATATCTTCGTGCGTCAGAGCACAGCGTTTGACCGGCGGAAAAACTTCCACACAAGCATATTTCATTACAAGTTTTATTTTATTGGCTAGCTGTTTATCTTTGGCAAAGTGCCTGGCGTAGAACACATTTCGCATTTACAAAGACGTACCTATCTACCTGTTGCAAGGTAAGTCGGTACTGTTCGACTCTATGTTAGATATACCTCTACCTACATATACAGGGTGTCCCACGGCTATGCCACATGGAGGGAAAGTACCTTGAATATTGTAGATGGAACATTTTACTGAAAGAAGACAATATTTTAATTTAAAAACAATTTAAATCGCATTCGCAATTTTTAAATAATTACATGGTTGGAACCCACTACGCAAGAAAAAAATAATTACCCTGTAGCTTTATCATACCGATCGAAATACTTCATTATATGGATTATTTTTTACCAAGTAACATAGTGTCAGAAATAAAACGAAGACCATGAATTTTAATATTTGATGTGAAATTTTGTTCAGAAAAATGAAAAGCTGACTTTGCCGCAAGGACATACAACTGACATTAGGTACTAATAAATGTACCCACTTGCACGCATCATTTCCCTATAAGTATTTATAATCATATTTTTATTAATGTGTTTCTAGCTCATAACAGTCACAGAACAAGGGACTATCTCAATGAAGACTTTCGTCTCTGGATCGGGACAAATGGACAAATAAAATGGCCGCCGAGATCCCCAGATCTAACAACGTTAGATTTTTTGTATGGAGTTAAATTTAGTTTACCAGAACCAGTAAAAAAATGTTCACGAGCTGCAAACAGAACTTAGAAATTTTATTCTAAATATCCAGCACAACAAGATCAAAAAATCGACAGGGAGTGAAATAATCAAAAGAGTGCGACTTTGTATTCAACAGTATGGGACTCATTTTAAGCATTTGATAAATTGATTAAATTTGTAAAAAAAAATTAAAAATTCATGGTCTTCCTTTTATTTCTGACACTATGTTACTTAGCAAAAAATAATCCTTATAATAAAGTCTTTCGATCGGTATGATAAAGCTACAGGGTAATTATTTTTTCTTGTGTAGTGGGTTCGATTCCCGACTCAACCACGTAAAAATTTAAAAATCTATCAATTGAATTTTAATTAGTATTAAAGTTAGCGGGATATTTTTAATAGGGATACTTTAATACTAATGTCAGTGACCATGAAAGTTTAAATACCTATATGAATTTTAATTGTTTATTAAATTAAAATAATGTCTTCATTCAGTAAAATGTTCCATCTACAATATTCAAGGTACTTTCCCTCCATGTGGCATAGCCGTGGGACACCCTGAAGATTTAAAACTAGGCGCAACTTCGTTTACGTTACAGCACTACTTTCCTACATACTGACTGCAGTGCCATCTGCCTGGCTTATTTGTGAATTGAAACCATGCAGAGCGCCACCCAAATGCATACAAAAAAAAACATTCACAACTTATAAAAAGGTGAAATGTGGGTATATAATATGCCTCTGCCTACTCCTTCGGGGATAAAGGCGTGATGATGAACCTGAACCTGTATTTCTATTGCCGTGTTCAACAGGGGATTGATGTGGTGGCCCGCTGTCGAAAATCTTCTAGCCATCATCGACGCGCGAAAATGGTAACAGGAGCTTGTAAAAACCGGCCAAGTGTGAGTCACATTCATGCTTGGAGGGTTACGTGGTACTTTAAACGTTTGTCGAATAGGAGCTCTCAATGTAAATTATTGTAGGTTTTAGTATTTGCTGTTGTATCAAAGCAGCTTATAGCAGTTCACTGCTGGGCGTTGACATCCCCCAAATCACGCCACAATACACGGTCCTGAGCCTCTTGTATCCAGTCACAGCCCCGCGACCCTTTTTTGGGATTAAACGTAACATAAGCTGCAAAAAGCAGAACTCGTTTACAGAACACTGTGGAACCGAAGCTACTTGTTTATAAAGTTGACTAAATGAATACAAGTAGATATTATTAATTGGCTTCTTAATTCAAAACCTTCCTTGGGTAAAAGGAGATTTGAACTTCTTTTAGAGTTAAAACTTTTTTTCACCACGAAAAATCATCTATATCAATGGTTCTCAAAGTTGCTGGCTCGGACTCGGCTGTCTGTGCCAGGTAGCCTATGGAACTACGCAATGGAACTACTGGGATACGACGAGTTTTACGGCTTTTGGCTCGGTCTGTTGCGGGCGACATAAATCCTACTCAATATTTGCTCGCGGCCTATTAGTGGGTCACAATCCGTAGTTGGAGAAATGCTGGTCCATATAACCAACAAGACAACAAACACATACATACATATGGTCACGCCTTCATCCCCGAAGGGGTAGGCAGAGGCATATTATATGCCCACATTTCACCTTTGTATAATTTGTCCCACGTAATTGTGTTTAAATTGATAGTCTTCAACTTAGCTTAACGACTGCCATTTTACTGACAACCGGGACCAACGGCTTAACGTGCCTTCCGAAGCACGGTAACGCTCAAATAAATGTCACAAAGTGATCACATAGATGGTCACCCATCCATGGACCGGCCATAGTGAAAGTTGCTTACTGCAGTGATCGTTTACAGAACACTGAGTCCGCGGGGCCACGAGCGCTACTCGACACAACAAACACATCTATAATAATATACCTCTTACGTTGGTTGCAATAAGATTTCATTGTGACGCGATCGTGGGCCGGGAGCTGGAAACCAATTGTTTAGAAACACAATAATAATAAGGCATCAAAATCGACAACAGTATAGAATTTAGCATGTGATGCTAAAGCACCTATTGTCTGAAATAGACGTTTGATAGAGGTGCGAAGTATCTATTTCGTGATATCAAAGTTATTGTCTAGAATACTACTTACTTGTTAGACATCACGTACGTCATTTCTAAATATATTCACGTTTAGGACAGTGCGCTACAAGGAAGGAAGGAGCCTTAATATATGTTTCCGCACCTCCTAGGCGAGGCCACAGTGTTAGCCGTAGGTCTGTTTGGAGTCCTGGGACGTATTTCCGAGGGCTTACCCGGGGCTCCCGACCGTAGGCTGTTGGGCGTTATTCAAGGTTTATTAGTCGGTAGGAGTCCGGCATAGCATCCATGAAGAATTTTCCCTCACCATAAACAAAAAAAGAAAAGTTTCGGCACTAAATTACGTTACAGTATTCTTTTTTCTCTTGGGTTAATTTGATTTTCCACATAATGACTACACCAAGATTTTATAGCCCAAGCCAACCTCACCTCGTATTCACATAAAGGATTATGATTTATGAGGTAAAAAGTTAAATTATAGCAAGGTGCTTCAAGTAGCTTATGGCCTATTGCAGACTCCAAATCCTAACTCTCACCTAGATTTTAAAGAAACTGGAAAAACGATAAGATGCCGAAGAAGCCAGTAGTTTAGTTGAAATTTAAACGAAAATGCAGAAATTATTAAAAGCCTTTAGAATAATGAAGTCTATCACCATTATTAACATTCCAATAAGCATGCTAAATGCTCAGGTGTGGAGAATAAAGTGATTCATAGGTGCAAGTATTCTGAGAACAGTCTGAGATGTTATCAAATTATACAAAACGCAAATTGTATGTATAAACAAGCATAAACAGCGCTTTAATATTCATCATGCGTTTAGAATTCAGCTCTCAATAAGATTTCGACGATTAGATATTCAACCTCTGCTACATCCACGACAAAGGTGAATGCACACGATAATTTAAAATTAATGAGAGAATCTCTGAGTACTGCTTAATATTCTTCTTCATTTTAACTACAATTTTGTTTTGGTATTTCGATCCAAACATTTTTACGGCTCAGAAAAGACCAAGAAACGCGGCAAAAAATACATAGTACATTAAACGAGCGTCTTCCTGTCTCATTCCAGGCAAGTGCTTCAGTGAGGTTTCTCTATAGTTCTCAAATGGGTAAAAGAAGTACGATATACACACCAAAACTGGTAAATAGATAAAGTCAACAATCTGTTAACAGAACACGAAATGTTTAATCTTCAATGTTTAATTTTCACGACGATTGATAAAAAAGATAAAATTTTATTTGTAATGATATAAATATTTAAGGAACAAATGAGTGGAAAGCTTTGAAATGGTGGTAATTAGAATTAGCACGGGCAAGAGATTTCGATCACGGTTATAGGTATCGTTTGATAAAATATTCGCTTTGTACTATTGGAGGCATGGCAGGCCATCACAGGGCTATAATACGAGTGAAATACGAGTACTCCACGCCTTTAATATAACATGGTAATTTTGCTCTTAAATTCAACTAGTTTCTCGCAAAATTTTGATCTCCTGATTGGCGATGGATTACAATTGAACACAGCAATGAGCAAACTAAAAAAAAAAGTTCGGGGTAGTTGTTATTTTGTAAAGCATAGAGCTTTAGGGTTGGCTCACAATAGCCATTTTAATGAAATTCTAATTTGTTCTAAAATTGTACACCTACATATGGTCACGCCTTTGTCCCCGAAGGGGTAGGCAGAGGCATATTATATGCCCACATTTCACCTTTGTATAATTTGTCCCACGTAATAGGTTGTGAGCCGTATTGCCGTGTTTAAATGGACAGGCGCAGGTTGTGTCTGCCTGCTGTTGAAGTAAAGCATTCAACTTAGCTTAACGACTGCCATTTTACTGGCAACCGGGACCAACGGCTTAACGTGCCTTCCGAAGCACGGAAACGCTCAAATAAATGTCACAAAGTGATCACATGGATGGTCACCCATCCATGGACCGGCCATAGTGAAAGTTGCTTACTGCAGTGATCGTTTACAGAACACTGAGTCCGCGGGGCCACGAGCGCTTCTCTAAAATTATGCAATATTTTAAAATCGTGATACTAATCGAAAAATACACCTCTCTCCCTCTATTTTTTTTAACGTGAGGGAAAATCCTTCATGGATGCTATGCCGGACTCTTGCCGACTAAAAAACCTTACATAACGCCTAACAGCTTGCGGTTAAGAGCCCCGGGTATGCCCTACGGATACCACTGCGACCTCGCCTAGGGGGTGGTGTGGGTGCTATCCCGCGTCTTTAGAGGGTTTTCGGGTGTCATCCCACTTCTTGGGGGGGGAGGGGGGGGGGGGGATGTGCGTGAAACACTCACGTCACGCTGCCGTCATGGGCCTGCTTCTGTAAGGACAGTGAGCAGCCTACTCAACGTCCTTAAGCCCCGGTCATAGAGGTCGATAGTCTTCGGTGAAGACACGTTGGCCGCCCAGCCGCCGACTACGGAACTCAGGTAGAAGAGTTCTTTCCCGCTCCCGCCCCGCCGACTCCTTTACGAGCATGACCTGCTCGCAGAAAGAGGCGGCGCAGTCCCACTTACTCCCGTTGGAGACCATAGCTCGCACCATGGTCTCAAGCGAGAGAGTGTCCACATCCAGACCTACCACGAGGACCTGGCGCTATTGCGCCCACGTCATGCACTCCACCAGCATGTGGAGCGCTGTGACCTATGTCTCTCTCTTTATATTATCATGACGCAAACGAAGTTGCATTTGTCAGGTTGGTACTATTTCTTACTTACATAATTATAACTTATGTGTTTACTGTTTAATTAAAATTCCGGAGTTTATTATAGCATCACAATGTACCGCAGTCATAAAATATGAACTTTGAAGAGGTGTCAGAAAGATATTTAAAAGCTAGGTATTTAGCATTACTTTCAGTTTACAAGGCTTTGTTTTTACTCGTACTTCAAATCTGCCGATTACAACGGTGTTAAATATGAACCGGTATTATTATAATTTTCATCCACTAATAATAATTTTAATGGTACAGAACAATAGAAATGAGTAGCTTGCTCCTCATTCAAGTCATTTAGTTTATTCGACTTGAAAAAAATCAATTCTACTTTGTCCTTTTTTTTACAGAAGTACTAAAAAATATAAAACTACTGACTAAATTAAAAAGGATTACATGGATTCTATGCCGGACTCCTTCCGACTAAAACCACACGATACTTTACACCTGTCTACGGCCGGGAGTCTCTGGAAAGCCCTCCGAAGGATGACCTTCAAATCTGGCAATAAACGCGAATGCAATAATAATGATGTTCATAATATTTCTGTGACTTACATGAATCAAAGTGGGAATGAAAACATACTAAATTTTCTTACTGTGTCTGCTCATCAAAGGGTGAGATAGCTCTAGAAACTAGAAAGCAAAATAACATAAGACGAGAGTATTATACTGCTCGTTCGCTCTAACTTTGCCGCTCGGCTCTATACTAAAGTCGAATTTTTGATTAGACGAAGTAAATTGACAGCAACTAATGTCACTTCTTCTTGTAGTGTTGCGTATTTTCCATGACGAAGTGACATTAGCTACTGTCAATTTACTTCGTATAATTAACAATTCGGGTATACGCCTCTACGCCAGCGGCAAAGTTAGAGCGAACGGGTAGTAATGTTCATGTTTTGCCTGCGCCATTGATCTGGCTAAATAATTAATTGGAAATAACCCCCTGAATAGATTCATCCTTTCGAGGTCTTACTCGAGACTAGCAGCCCTAGGCCGTAGGGATTTCCACACGTAAAAAATAAGATAGGTATTTGGATGTTTGTTACTCAATCACGCTCTGACGGCTTAACACGTTCAACGCGGAAGCCCATTTATGCATCTAGTTATTATGACGCAACGAGATCTAAAAGTTCTCGTTGTGATCCATCAGGAATGACGCAACGAGATCCAACAGATCTCGTACGACTTAGTCATTTCAAACCCCAATATTTTTATGAAATTTCAATAATATTATATTTTTTTTTGTATGTGCAGGTAGAAGATGAACAGATCTTTCAGTAGGTTCTCACTACCTCAAGGTATGTTAAACACAATACTGTAAAATTTACAAAATAAAAAACGAGAACTTTTGGATCTCGTTTCGCACTAGATAGCAAGAAAATGCGAGTACTCTTAGATCTCGTTTTGCAGATATTGCATAATATCGATAAAAAAATAGTGATGGGAAACAATATTATCTATGATGATGAATCATTAAGGCATTAGAAACTTATTACTTATTCAGTATAAAAAATGTCTATGTTTTTCATTAAAACACGGAAGCACAGTTTTTTCACACTTTATACAGAAAACTTTCACCTAATATTTTATTATAAAGTGAAAAAAGACAACTTGGCCCAGACGGGACTTGAACCCGCAACCTTTGCCTAATCCAGGGCAATGCTCTAACCAATTGAGCTACGGGAGCCGTACTGATACAAGCTGAAATTCTTCACCTTATTGTAACCGCCATTTAAGAGTATGGCACAGAGCCATCTATCGAGCTACTTAGCAACTCTGATATCAATGAACGATATTGCAATCATTTTTATACATTGATTTGATGTCTCCGACTCAATCTATAGATTTTTAATATTCAAAGCAATTAGTATGCTAACTTTTTCATAATATTTTATTATAAAGTGAAAAAAGACAACTTGGCCCAGACGGGACTTGAACCCGCAACCTTTGCCTAATCCAGGGCAATGCTCTAACCAATTGAGCTACGGGAGCCGTACTGATACACGCTGAAATTCTTCACCTTATTGTAACAGCCATTTAAGAGTATGGCACAGAGCCATCTATCGAGCTACTTAGCAACTCTGATATCAATGAACGATATTGCAATCATTTTTATACATTGATTTGATGTCTCCGACTCAATCTATAGATTTTTAATATTTAAAGCAATTAGTATGCTAACTTTTTCATAATATTTTATTATAAAGTGAAAAAAGACAGCTTGTATCAGTACGGCTCCCGTAGCTCAATTGGTTAGAGCATTGCCCTGGATTAGGCAAAGGTTGCGGGTTCAAGTCCCGTCTGGGCCAAGTTGTCTTTTTTCACTTTATAATAAAATATTATGAAAAAGTTAGCATACTAATTGCTTTAAATATTAAAAAACTTTCACCTGTTTTGTCTTTTTATCCGCTTCTTTTCTAATCATTGTTTTTCGTGCCTTTTCGTAGCAACTCACACAACGTCTCTTCTTGGTATTTATTTATTATATATTTAGGTTCAGTGGTCACTTCCGGATTATCTTTTTCTGAAATCTTTATTATTTTATTATGATTATCTTTTTTTATTGAAAGTTGACACGGCACGAATTATTTTCTTGTTAAGATTCACAAGAGATCGCTACGAGATCCTTTAGTTCTCGATCAGCTCTGGACGCAAAATTTTACTATTTGGTCGCAACGAGACCTATCAGATCTCGTTCGTTTTCATTCATAAAAATATTACATCCGATGTATCTAACATCAAAAAAAAAAAATTATCTCACTCTATCAGTAAAGAAACATACAGAAATATCATTTGCCGAAACGGGATGAACATAGGATTTCACTTGCGCGATACTGAAACGTCACAAACGAGAACTAAAAGATCTCGTTCCGCGTTGAACGTGTTAACGGATGTTGCTAGCATAAATTATAGCCTGGAGTAAAGTGCAAAGGCTACTTTTGTTCGTGGAATACGTTCATGTGGAATGTGGGAGAACAAAATCTGATTTCCCCGCGGTACAAGCTGCGGGCTTAAGCTAGTTTTACATAAGTTACTCCCATTTTCATGACATTCATTATGCTATAGCCGACCTTTAGTAAATTTGCCCCCAGCTCAGCTTAAAACAATAGGAACAAGGTGATGCAATATATGCTCTCCGTATTGTTGTTTGTAGTCAATTGTTTTCAGATCACACTTATTATATACATTAGTAGATGTTAGGGGTCGTCCATTAATCGCGTGAGGTTTTTTTGGGCATTTTTTGGACCCCCCTCCCCCTTGGTGATACTTGGTGATATTTCGTGACGCAACCACGACTGTGTCAAGCATGCACCTCCGTGGAAAATAATTTTGTGAGCTTGGTCAATAAGCATGTTCGTTAAATGGTGGTTATTTGGTAAAATAGCAGGATGCTTCATATTTTCCTGTATTCGCGCAGCAGTTATTCGTCACCCGACTCTTAAAATCTCTTGGTTATCAAGATACGGGTTCAGTTTTAATAACTGGCTTTTCTGGTTACAGTGGGAGTATTTTTTAATAAACTCAATATCTTCAGAAAACTCCTCTTGTGCATATTTAACTAAAATATATTTCGCTTTTCTCAGCTCTGGTATAGTTAAATAAGTTGGTTTAATTGGTAATTGTGAAAATATACGCAAAATCCAAGCAAGTACTCGGGTTGCACGAGTCATATTACTGAAAATATAGGTTCTTGTTTAAAATTTAGAGAACAAGCTAAATTGTCAATGTTAGAGCTGCTACAATATATGACTAAAAAATATGAATAGTCCCTTAAGGACTTTACTAAATGTTCTTTAACCATAGATAAGGTACTCAAAACATCAAATGATAACACTGAGCGCCTTAATTGTAAAATGACCACTCATGCAATATTAACTGCCCTAAAGCAATTGAACCGGTGGAGGCTCAGGGCGAACCGGTTACCGCTGAGCCCCTAGCTCCCATTACCATGTGCTCACCCAGTACATCAGTGGATATATTGTGTGACAGTGTAAATAATAGTAATAGTTGTACTAAATTAATTGTATTTAGTGATGATATTGGTACCAATCTTAGTTCATTTTTAAAACAAAACTTAAATTCAAGTTATTACTCGGTTATTAATAATTGCTATCCGGGTGCTTCATTAAGTGATATTATGCAAAAGATAATAGAATATAAATTTGACGCTAAAAGTAAAATAATAATTTTCTGTGCAAACGGGGGGAAAATTAGCAATGATGATTTGTCCCTACACATGAATTACATCTTAAACTTAAATGCCATACAAGTTGTAATGTTCACACTTCCATTTATAAAAGGTTTTTTTTTTTTTTTTTTTTTGTTGACGCGGGGAACGCTTTTACGCGCCTTCATCCCAGCTGCGGGGGCAGCTAGGATGGTGTGTGGGACTCCCGGCCCGGTCCGGAGTGGACCGTCCTACCCACTAAACCCCGCGGTGTTCCTCCTCACCCTTTAGCCGGGCCGAGGGATATCAAAAGATTATTCACGTCGACCCGGCTAGGGGCGCCCCGTGAATACGGGGCTCTCCTCGGGGGAGCCCGATGGGCGGCTCCCCAAAGCTCCCTAAGGAGCTGAAGATTATCACGCCTGCACCGCTCTCGAGCGCCCCTCTGTAATAGAGGAGACAGAGAGCGGCTGGTGCAGGCGTGCGCTAATGGGCACCCTCGGAACACGGGGAAGGTGCCCACCGCCATGTGACCGTTGGTGGGCGGGGTCCCCCGACCTTACGCCCACGGTCAAGAAACAATCGGGGGCGCGCAGTGACTTCTTACCGCGGCGCCCTCGAACTGCACGGCAGAGCGGGAGCATTATCGGTTACTCCCGCTCCCCCGCACAGTGCACCTCCCGCTTTGCCGCCATCGCGACTCAGCACGCCTGACTGCCGACCATGGCTTGCACCATGACCAGCAGTGACAGGCTCCTACTGTTGCTGCACGGAGCGGCCGCACGGACGGAATGGCCGCACGGGCGGAACGGCCGCACAGACGGAACCAGCCCACCGCACTGGCAGCCCGCACACACGCAGCAGCCGGTCAAACACTGCCGCGCTACGTAACTGCCGCACAGGTGGACTGCCGTACAGGCGAAATCAGCCGCACAGGCGGAACAGCCGCACATGCGGCCGCTGCCGCACAGCAAACTTGCTCCAACCGGCCGCAGCCGGGAGCGAACCTCACTATCGTTGCGACGCTTCCACCGGGTATCCGGGAGCTGACGCAACCCCGCGGACCTTGAAGGCCCGCCATACCACGACCCCCTCGTGCAATGGGGTCAACTCCGTCAAACGACGGCCGAAAAACGGTCCCAATGCTTCTACCGGCCAGAAAGCCGGGAGCATTGGGGCGTCCGCCAAAGCGTGTAGCGGTGCAGAGACGCCGCAACACCTTGGGCCTAGCAGGCTCACCCAACTGCGACCCCCTCGCCATGGGGTCAGCTTGCCGGGATATCGGTACATCGACTAATGGGGGCAGCACGCCGCACCCACTTTTTTTTTTTTTTTTTTTTTTTTTCTAGCATCTCTACCTTGGGCAGAGGCATATCCACGACAGGTTTTTACTACTACTTATATAGATCTTGCCACTTGGGCTATTTTTCGCTCCTCTATTTTTATACTTTATCCTTTCACCCTTTCATAAATTTTAGCATTATTAGCACTCTTTTCTTCTCCTATTTCTCTTTCACTCTACAATCTCTATCTATCATTCTTCTTCTTGCATTTTTTCTTACTTTCACATTCGTCGACTTTCGCACTTTCATACCGTGGGAGGAGGGATATTTCCGCCGCACCCATTAGCCGATGTTCCAGGGTGCACCGTCTTAGTCCAGTTGCCACTCCCCCCGGGCATATAGCCCGAAGGGATAGGAAACCGGTCCAAGCTCACGAGGAGGTTTCCCGACCTAGCACCCCTCCATTTATAAAAGGTGTGCCAGATTCGGAAAATTCATTTAGATATAAGATGAATTTACGTTTAAACTTAATAAGTCAGTATAATAATAAATTTAATGTAATTGACTTTAATTCTGTATTTGACACAAATTTGTCACATAGCAAGTATAAAGTCTATAATAATCACAAGGGTAGGTATTGTCTACCCAATTATTATAAAAGACAAATAGCAAGTTTGCTATTCAGTTATTTTTACTCTTTAGCCAAAAACTTGGCTGACAAAACTGCTTTATTTGAGCAGAGTAGATTTAGGACTTTGGAATCTGTTCCAAGTAATTTAAATTAACTTCTGGGACAACAGAGGAATTACCCTCTAGCCAAAATTGTAAATTGATAGAGTTGAATTTAATTGCAAACCAAACTATATCGGAAACTGTCCTCCGAACAAAACTAAATTAAAAAATGTAAATTATATCAGCCTGGTGCATCATAATATTGCAACATTAACGCAGGTCAAAGAGTTTGAATTGGAGCTGTTCATGAGCTCAGAAAATAATGAAATTGTTTGTCTTACAGAACATACGCGTAAGGAGTATGAGCTCATTTTCAGTTTCAGTAGTCACCGGGTTGGTAGTGCGTTCTGCAGGGTCAACACAACACGGGGGGGTTCGTTGATTTTATTAAATAAGAAATTAAAGTATAAGGAACGGAAAGATGTTGTGTCCCTCTCTGTAGAGTGTACAGTTGAAATATCATGCGTAGAATTGGAGCAATTCATAGTAGTATGCGTATATAAACCTGGAGTCGCACCCTTTTGTGAGTTTGAGGAAGTAATGGATAAAGTGCTATTTAAACTTGGAAAAACTAATAAACACCTAATAGTGTGCGGTGATTTTAATGTTAATATACTTATAAATACGCGTCAGGCCAATGATATCTTAAATTTATTTAAATCACACAATCTCACTAACTTATTTTTAGAGCCTACTAGATATTGTGATACAACAGCTACTTGTCTGGACAATATATACAGTGATATGTTGCCAGAAAGTAAGAGTATTATAAATAAGATAAAATCAGATCATACTGGGCAAATAGCATTTTTCAAGATCACAAGAGAAAAAGTTAAAAGACGTAAAATATTATGTAGACCAGTAACTAGTGGCCGCTTGGAACGTATGCGAGTTGGACTTTGCAATAAACTTCCATTTTTAGAAACTGGCTTAGATCCAAATGTAATGTATTAGTTATTTTTTGATTCCTTTTACAATGAGTTCAACTCCATATTCAAGACTAAGGAAGTCACAATCGGTGACAGGCCAGCCTTCAGTGAATGGGCCACTGAGGATATACATAAAAGTAGATTAAAACTGTATGAACTATACTCAGAAAGACAGCTTAATAGAACAGATGAATTTCTAAATTATGTTAAAACTTATTCAAAAAAGTTTAAAGCAGACTGCTTAGCGGCCAAAAGAAAGTATATAAGTAATAAAATTATCAATAGTGTAGACAAAGTTAAATCTACTTGGAAAATAATTAACGCAGAAAGAGGCCAAGCAAAATCAAATGATAATAATTTTAAACTTAAAGTAAATGGTAACATAATTACAACAGATGCCGAAGTTGCTAACGAATTTGAACAATTTTTTTCTCGTATTCCAGTAGATTTGACCAGAGCCCTAGGTTCTTCTACCCCAATAGCAGAATCCTTGTTAAAAGCAAATGTTCCTTGCTGTAATGAAATATTCAAATTCAGTAAAATTAGTATACACACTATCATAAAAACTTTTAATTCTTTAAATATTAAGAAAACGGCTGACCTCTGGGGAATTTCTGTACATTTAGTTAATTCCTTAATTGAAATGGTTGCTCCTGAATTATCAATAATATTTAATAAATGTGTTAATAGTGGTGTGTTTCCTGACTTAATGAAGTTTAGTAAAATAACTTCTCTGTTTAAATCGGGTAGCACCTCGGATCCGTCCAATTTTCGTCCTATATCTGTACTACCCACGTTTAGTAAAATCTTTGAAAAGGTAATGCTTAATCAAATGCAAAATCATTTTAATACAAATAAACTATTCCATACTAAACAATTCGGTTTCACGCGCGGTCGGTCTACCACGGATGCTGGAATCAAATTATTAGAGCATATATATGAGGCCTGGGAGGAGTCGTATGATGCTTATGGTGTATTCTGCGACCTATCTAAGGCCTTCGATTGCGTCCAGCATCAGACTTTCATTCAAAAACTTGATCATTATGGGATCCAGGGGACGGCCTTGGATTTAATTAGTTCTTACCTAAGAGATAGAGTACAGAAAGTAGTTATAAATGGTAAACAGTCACATGGTTCTGCTGTAACAATGGGGGTGCCTCAGGGTTCACTTCTGGGACCTTTTCTATTTTTAGTGTACATAAATGATCTCCCTCACCTTATAAGAGACGATCACGACGTAGTTTTGTTTGCTGATGACACATCTTTAATATTTAAAGTTGAACGTGGACAACGCGATCTTGACGAAGTAAACAATGCCCTCTCTAGTGTAGTCCACTGGATTAACGCAAATAATTTATTGTTAAATGAAACTAAAACAAAATTTATTAGATTCACCTTGCCAAATGTTAGGCTCGTTAACACCAGTATTAAGATTAGGGATGATCAAGTAGAATTGGTCAATGAAACTGTCTTTCTGGGCATAAAGTTAGACTCCAACTTGCAGTGGGGGCCTCATATCGAGAAAGTCTCGGGCAGACTGAGCTCTGCAGCCTATGCCGTTAAAAAGATCCGACAACTGACAGACATTAGAACAGCGCGTCTTGTCTACTTTAGCTATTTCCACAGTGTCATGACCTATGGCATACTATTATGGGGTAACGCTGCCGACATCGAATATATCTTTGTGTTGCAGAAAAGGGCTGTCCGGGCTATCTATGGTATGGCGATTCGGGAGTCATTAAGAGAAAAGTTTAAGGATATCAACATCCTTACTGTGTATTCACAGTACATATATGAAAACTTATTATATACTCATAAAAATAACAGTAAATTTATTAAAAATAGTGATATCCATAATCTAAACTTAAGAAATAAGAATAAATTGGCTGTACCTAGATTTAGGCTTAATAAAATAAGCAATTCTTTTGCGGGCAATTGTATTCGAATGTACAATACATTGCCGACAGCCATAACAGGTTTGTCAGTTAATAAATTTAAAAAACTAATAAAACTTAAATTGTGCCAGAAAGCTTAATATAGCATTAAAGACTTTCTAGAAGACAAGACTGCCTGGCAGTGACACGAATTGCTCCTTTCTACGTAAAAAAAACTGTATTAGATACTAAGATACTAGAAGAGAAGGGACCGGACTGAGTTTCTTGGGGTGTTCTTCTCAGTCTGTAGTATTTCCGAACCCCCGGTAGTCACAAAAATTTTGACAAACCTAAATAATTTTTTTAAAAATTTCAAAGGGAATAAATTTTATTTTATTTTATTTTATTTTGGTGAGGTTTCAGATTACACCTCCCCCCCAGGGTCGAATCACGTGTATTTTATAGTAACTACAAAGTTTTTTTAAATTTTATATAAGTCCCTATATTGTATAATCTATCTATCTATACGAATATTAGCTGACCCGCGCAACTTCGTTTTCATCACAATAAAGAGAGATATGATATTAATGAAATTCGTCATTCGCTTTGTTTATGTCTGAAATGAAAAGAGAGATATGATATTAATTAATATTTTAATATATTTCCCGTCGCATTTACTCCCGGTATATAATATTCATTATTTAAAAACTAATTAAGAAGGTGTCAGTTTGTCAAGCTTAAAATCTTACGTTTGTTTGATCGCAGTTGCTTAAATAGAAGTGAAGTTAGGGACAAAAGTAGAATAATCATGGTTGAATTTCCATGCAATCATTATGCTTTTGGTCACGACTATCGATATCCACGTGGACAAAGCTGCGTTTATTTTTAAGCTATTGCATAGCTTCTATCGCGGGCCTTGCGTGGAGACCGAATCCAGAAATTGTGTCACGAAAACGAGTCACACTCTCGGCTACCTTCGGCCACGTTCGTGTATCTCGTCTCGCACTTCATAAATTTTTTGTTTACGTCAATTATGAACTCTGCAGTCGTTATATATTATTATATTGTGTCAAATAATCCAAAAATTGATGCTTGTACCCAGAATCGATCTTGCGCCTTCTGCGTACCGATCCGCGTTTTAACCACTCGACCAAAGTTGAATTAAGAGTGCTGGTCGAATTTAGAGTTCATAATGTGAAATGACAATTTCGATGCTGTCAATTACATTAGTTGCTGTCAATTTACTTCGTCTAAATAAAAATTCGACTATAGGTGTATAGGTATTCATCATCTATGTACAACAGTGAACTTGTACTCGTATAATTTGTGTAAAAAGTGTTTTAAATATGAATAAACAAAGTGCAGTTATTAATGAAGAAAGTCACGAAAAATAGTGAAAGAAAATGAGTGAGTACCATGGAGCAAATATAAGAGGTGAGTACTCTATATACATACATTTTATTATTATTATCACCAATGCAGTATTATTTTTTGTTTTGTTAATTTATATATAATACTGCTATAAAGATAACCAAACCCGGGAGTACGTTCCCATGGGAAGCGGGAAGAAAATTTCACGCTGACGTAGCCGCGAGCGCCATCTATCTCATACCTATGTACTTTAAACGTGTCATAAAAGTCACAACAATACCATACATGCATATTTCAAAGAATGTCTATTATTACCATAAAATTTGTAAAAATAGTTTTTAAGAAGAAACCTATTGTTTTATCTTTTAACTAGCTGACCCTCGCAACTTTGTTTACGTCACACAAGGTCTATGAAATTAGAGGTATTTATTAATCATACTCATCAAGTAGCGTGTGAATCTGCCCTGTTTGCTTTATCAAAATAGAGCTTAATGGTTAAAGCTATTCCTCAGTATAGAATTTTCCTCAGTATAAACAATTTACATACAAACACCGGCGTGTTAGAATTTTATTACATGTATCAATGTAGTAGACGTAACGTGTATAAAATGACATCAATCAAATGTCATCAATATTCTGAAAAAGAAATTAAAAATAGAGTTCACAAACTCTTTTGAAAATACGTACTGTACCTACCTTAGAGGATCGTTATGAAGATAACAGGATAGTTAACAACCATCCATAGAAAATAGATGGTATAATGCTAAATACCGCAAAGAACAATCGGCGCGGCATAGAATGGGGCCTATACTGATATCCTGGAGGATTTAAATGATGCCGATGTCCTGTGCCTGCTGAGGCACACACACGCCGTCATGCATGTCTGCAGGACAACGTGCAGGACAACGAGCAGGATGAGGCAGCGAATGGCTGGACTGAAATTAAAATCGACAGACGCAAGAGATGTGGTGGAGGCACTAATTCACGTACCTCGGGAGTGTCGTGTCAGAAACTGATGGGATAGAAGAGTACCTTACATCATTTCGAGTCTCGCCAAGGCCAGAACAACCTTTACACAGCCGCGCCCCGTGGGCAGTTGCGAAAATGGACACGAAGAGTGAAACTCAAAACAAAGTAAACGTTAAAACTGTACTGCTAACTGCTATACGGATGCGAGACATGGAAGGTCACTAAAGACATTTCGCACCAGCTACCAGCTATAAGTCTTCGTCAAACGCTGCCTCCAATGAATCCTCGGTACATACGGGCCCGAGAACATCACGAACGTAAGACTATTGGAACGCTGCAGTGAGACCAACAGATCAAACGTCGGAAGTGTAGCTGCTGCGCTAGATTGGACACACGCTGCAAAGGGACCACGATCACATCATACCAAGGCAAGTCTTACTGAAACTACTGGTAGGGTTTCAAAAACTGTTCGATAGTAAGTAGGTACATTAATTGATAGTGGCTATAGGCTACATAACATAATGCTAAGATTCCTGCCTTTTGGCCTTTTGGACTTTAGTCCAAAAGTCCAAAAGTCCAAAAGTCCAAAAGTCCAAAAGTCCAAAAGTTCAAAAGTCCAAAAGTCCAAAAGTCCAAAAGTCCAAAAGTCCAAAAGTCCAAAAGTCCAAAAGTCCAAAAGTCCAAAAGTCAAAAAGTCCAAAAGTCCAAAAGTGCAAAAGTCCAAAAGTCCAAAAGTCCAATAGTACAAAAGTCCAATAGTACAAAAGTCCAAAAGTCCAAAAGGCCAAAAGTCCAAAAGTCCAAAAGTCCAAAAGTCCAAAAGGCCAATAGGCCAAAAGTCCAAAAGCCCAAATGTCCACAGTCAAGTAGGTACTTGGTACTTTACTTTGTTGAACATAGGCCTTAAAATCTTACTAATATTATAAATGCGAATGTTTGTGAGTGTGGATGTTTGTTACTCTTTCACGCTCAAACCGCTGAACGGATCGGGCTGAAATTTGGTAACAGAGATACATTATAGTCTGGAATAACACATAGGCTACCTTTTATCCCGGGAATAACTTCCCGCGGTAACAAATTTTACGCGGGCGAAGCTGCGGGCATCAGCTAGTATTCTTATATAGAAATAATTATACTAGCATAGTCGGTAAAAATGCTATGTAATAGCTTTACCGCGGCAGTCCCCGAGTGCCACACGTCTTTTTTTTTGGTTACGGGGGGAATAAGGTTAGACACCGTCACTCCAGCTGCTAGGGCATCCCGGATGGTGTGTGGTGCTCCCGGTCCCGGAAAGGGACCGCCCTATCCACTAAACCCCACGGTGTTCCTCCTCATCCTATAGCTGGGTCGAAGGATATCCAAAGATTATTCACGTCGCCGTCGGTCCGGCCAGGGGCTTCCTGGGCTTCCGGGTCTCTCCTCGGAGGAGCAAGATTAGCGGCTCCCCCGGAGCTGACAAAAACCCAAGCCCGCATCGCACCGCTCTCGGGCGCCTCTCTGGAAGCAGAGAGGGTAGAGAGCTGTCGAGCGGGTGGGCGCTGAAGGCATCTCAGGAACACGTAGAGGGGCCCCGCAAATCATCATTGATGGAGGGGGTCCCACGACCTTCACCCACCAGTGGACAGAGCTGCGAGCATCGGCTAGTCTAGGATATATGTATAACTTATAATAAGGCTATAGAGAGTCGAAAATATGTACATGGAATATATTTGATAATTCTTTTCCAAGATTTTTTAAGCTATTGCATAGCTTCTATCGCGGGCCTTGCGTGGAGACCGAATCCAGAAATTGTGTCACGAAAACGAGTCACACTCTCGGCTACCTTCGGCCACGTTCGTGTATCTAGTCTAGCAATTCATAATTTTTTTGTTTACGTCAATTATGAACTCTGCAGTCGTTATATATTATTATTATTGTGTCAAATAATCCAAAAATTGATGCTTGTACCCAGAATCGAACTTGCGCCTTCTGCGTACCGATCCGCGTCTTAACCACTCGACCAAAGTTGAATTAAGAGTGTTGGTCGAATTTAGAGTTCTTAATGTGAAATGACAATTTCGATGCTGTCAATTACATTAGTTGCTGTCAATTTACTTCGTCTAAATAAAAAATTCGACTATAGGTGTATAGGTATTCATCATCTATGTACAACAGTGAACTGTACTCGTATAATTTGTGTAAAAAGTGTTTTAAATATAAATAAACAAAGTGCATTTATTAATGTAGAAAGTCACGAAAAATAGTGAAAGAAAATGAGTGAGTACTCTATATACATACATTTTATTATTATTATCACCAATGCAGTATCATTTTTTGTTTTGTTAATTTATATATAATACTGCTATAAAGATAACCAAACACGGGAGTACGTTCCCATGGGAAGCGGGAAGAAAATTTCACGCTGACGTAGCCGCGAGCGCCATCTATCCCATACCTATGTACTTTAAACGTGTCATAAAAGTCACAACAATACCATAGATGCATATTTCAAAGAATGTCTATTATTACCATAAAATTTGTAAAAAATAGTTTTTAAGTAGAAAGAAGAAACCTATTGTTTTATCTTTTAACTAGCTGACCCTCGCAACTTTGTTTACGTCACACAAGGTCTATGAAATTAGAGGTATTTATTAATCATACTCATCAAGTAGCGTGTAAATCTGCCCTGTATGCTATATCAAAATAGAGCTTAATGGTTAAAACTATTCCTCAGTATAGAATTTTCCTCAGTATAAACAATTTACATACAAACACCGGCGTGTTAGAATTTTATTACATGTATCAATGTAGTAGACGTAACGTGTATAAAATGACATCAATCAAATGTCATCAATATTCTGAAAAAGAAATTAAAAATAGAGTTCACAAACTCTTTTGAAAATACATACTGTACCTACCTTAGAGGATCGTTATGAAGATAACAGGATAGTTAACAACCATCCATAGAAAATAGATGGTATAATGCTGAATACCGCAAAGAACAATCGGCGCGGCATAGAATGGGGCCTATACTGATATCCTGGAGGATATTAATGATGCCGATGTCCTGTGCCTGCTGAGGCACACACACGCCGTCATGCATGTCTGCAGGACAACGTGCAGGACAACGAGCAGGATGAGGCAGCGAATGGCTGGACTGAAATTAAAATCGACAGACGCAAGAGATGTGGTGGAGGCACTAATTCACGTACCTCGGGAGTGTCGTGTCAGAAACTGATGGAATAGAAGAGTACCCTACATCATTTCGAGTCTCGCCAAGGCCAGAATAACCTTTACACAGCTGCGCCCCGTAGGCAGTTGCGAAAATAGACACGAAGAGTGAAACTCAAAACAAAGTAAACGTTAAAACTGTACTGCTAACTGCTATACGGATGCGAGACATGGAAGGTCACTAAAGTAAAGACATTTCGCACCAGCTACCAGCTATAAGTCTTCGTCAAACGCTGCCTCCAATGGATCCTCGGTACATATGGGCCCGAGAACATCACGAACGTAAGACTATTGGAACGCTGCAGTGAGACCCCAACAGATCAAACGTCGGAAGTGTAGCTGCTGCGCTGGATTGGACACACGCTGCAAAGGGACCATGAATCACATCATACCAAGGCAAGCCTTACTGAAACTACTGGTAGGCTTTCAAAAACTGTTCGATAGTAAGTAGGTACATTTATTGATAGTGGCTATAGGCTACATAACATAATGCGAAGATTAATAGGAGTGGTGCAGCAATGAGGAATGTTTCGAAAACGGAAAACATTTAATCGTTATAAGAGTATCCGTTGCGCCTCTGCGTAAATGGTTGAAGTTACATAAAAATAATTTATTACAAAATAATTGTTCTTAAAAAGTTCTAAAACAAAATTCCAAAAGCCCAAATGTCCACAGTCAAGTAGGCAATTGGTACTTTACTTTGTTGAACATAGGCCTTAAAATCTTACTTCTTACTAATATTATAAATGCGAAAGTTTGTGAGTGTGGATGTTTGTTACTCTTTCACGCTCAAACCGCTGAACGGATCGGGCTGAAATTTGGTACGGAGATACATTATAGTCTGGAATAACACATAGGCTACCTTTTATCCCGGGAATAACTTCCCGCGGTAACAAATTTTACGCAGGCGAAGCTGCGGGCATCAGCTAGTATTCTTATATAGAAATAATTATACTAGCATAGTTGGTAAAAAATGCTATGTAATAGCTTTACCGCGGCAGTCCCCGAGTGCCACACGTCTTTTTTTACTGGACATTCTATGTAACTTCTATTACATCCGATAATAAAGCTAAAATTGTTTATTTTTTGTATGTCTTTCTGTGTATATATATATATATATATATATATATATTATGGTCACGCCTTTATCCCCGAAGGGGTAGGCAGAGGCATATTATATGCCCACATTTCACCTTTTTGTATAATTTGTCCCACGTAATAGGTGGTGAGCCGTATTGCCGTGTTTAAATGGACAGGCGCAGGTTGTGACTACCTGCAGTTGAAATAAAGCCTTCAACTTAGCTTAACGACTGCCATTTTACTGGAAACCGGGACCAACGGCTTAACGTGCCTTCCGAAGCACGGAGACGCTCAAATAAATGTCACAAAGTGATCACATGGATGGTGACCCATCCATGGACCGGCCATAGTGAAAGTTGCTTACTGCAGTGATCGTTTACAGAACACTGAGTCCGCGGGGCCACGAGCGCTTCCGAGTCTTTCTGTATCACGCCAAAACTATAGTAGGTACCATTTTTAATAATACTGACATAATTTGAGATTATCATTGATCGGATTGATGCCTATAATCTGCGCGGTTCCTTTGGGAGAGACGATGAAAGACAAAATTATTTTCGTGTTGTATGATCAACGCATAAGTATTCCTATTTCAATCATTTCTGATCTAAGAAAGGAATTAAGTGCTTAATGAATTATTCCATACTTGTTTTAATACCGTAGGTTTTGTTGTTCAGATGTAAGAGAGAGCGCAAATTCAGGGTTGCAAAGTTGTTGTTCAAAATAAATACACGTGATATCTCAATACACCCCCCACCCCCCTGGTGATGTTTCGTGATTTTTGTCAGACCCCCTCCCCCCCCCTTTCGAGCCTCACGTGATTAATGGACGACCCCTTACCTGTGACTTCGACCGTGTGAAAAATGTGTTATTTTATTATATCAAGCAATTTACGTCACATGGTCACAACACACGGTCCTACGCCTTCCACATGCAGTACCAGCCTGTGACGTTTTCTAGGTCATCGGTCCATCTGGTGGGTGGACGTCCTACCCTACGTTTGATAAGTCGCGGTCTCGCCTTCAATACTCGTTTGCTCCATCGGACATCAGTTGTTCTGCTGATGTGGCGGGCCCACTGACAGTTTAAAGTTGTTTATTCTGCACCACTTTAGTTTGTTGCCGGATAATGTTACTTCGAAGTTTATCCCTCAAATACAAACAAACAACTTAGGCATAAACAGATTCATTTGTAAAATGTCCAGAATATATTTAAATCAAAAAAATTACTACGGCGCGACTTTACGCAACCCATGGTAGTGGTGTCGTTCAAACGTTTCAGCAGCTGGATAAATCGCCAGTCGACATGACATCGAAGCAGGCGTCTAGGACTGCCCAAGTTTCAACAGAGTCGAAAAATAAGTAGGAATAATAATAATAATAATAGCCGCGGCTGGTTATACTCTTCTGTACAATCTGCTGAACAGTATGGATGTGGTCAACGGTACTGAAGCATTTTCGAAACCCGGCTTGCTCCTTTGGCTAAAACTTGTCGAGTTTTCCAGCGAGGCGGTTTGTGACTACGATCGAGAACAACATGTAAACATGGCTCAGGAGTGAGATTGGGTCTGTAGTTCTTCAGCAAGGTCTAGTCCTCTTTCTTTTCTTTAAAAACATAATCACCGCACTCCCGCTCTACGTTTTAGGTGTTTGTCCCTGTTGGAGGACGGGATTAAAGAGACTTGCTAGCTCTTTGAGGTCCGGAGTCTCCCCGCCTCGTTGTCGTAATTCCTTCCTCTCCAGGGAATTTACTATTCTTACATAGATACAATTAGCACCCCTTCCTCTCCCGCCCTTACTCCGACCGCGATCCGTGACTCGGGGGCCAGTGGAAGTCATATTGGGAGGGTTTTTGGTCTTACTGTACCACGCTGGCCAAACAGGTTGGCACAGGGTTTCTTTTGAGTTGTCCTTCTCTACGCCATGACCTCGTCCGGTAATCGGCAGGAGCACCGTTGGAAGGTGAAGCTGGCTTGGAACCCGGGGATGCTGGTAGGACCCCATTACACTCATGTAAGAATTTGATTTGATAATTTGAGTCCCTAGTGGTAGTCAGAATCTGGGAAGAACCTTAGGATATCCTCCCCGAGAACTTACCTGCGTGCCCAGCGCTAGATGGATATGCTGACATATGGTTTGATATTAGTGTTTATGATTTGGTTCCTATAACAATAACGTTTAAAAAGAGTAAGTAGCGTGATGAATTATTAAAATCACAAATACGTAAAGTTGGTAATTCGGGCCACTGCAGTCAAAATACAGAAGAAATCATGGCTGGAAATCAAGTGACGCGACAGCAAGGAACGTTTATACTTATTCGTGCCAGAAGCAACTTAACCTTATGTCGACATCCACAGCCTTGTTGAGAGTCAGCGCGAATCATATACTGCACGTGCTTAAATTGGAAGGTGTAATTGTGATGAACGGGAGGAATACGTGCCACATCCCATAGACATTTCTGCTTGCTTGCTTGCTGCAGGTGACAAAAAAATTCCTAACTACATTTTCGGCTTCGGTAACTTATGTAGACCCAGTTGGCATACTTTGATAAAAAAATATTCAATGTACGGTTTTCACATTTTAAGCAATTTAATATATGTGTAAATTCAACCTATTAAAATTTATACTTGTTATATATGCTTTATATCTGTAATGTTTGCTTTTCTGCAGGTGCAAAATATATTACGTGTAGTACTCGTACATCCCTGCTGTGTATATTCGGTCCCAAGACGAAGAGAAGTTCTGTGTATATTCGGGCCGCAATCGACCGTGTTGATATCATCAAACAACGTTATGTTGAAATTGGTAAGAATATTGTTCTTATTATCATCTTAAATACTAGGTATTGATTGCCTAGATTCATATGAGTCGGTCACTAGGTGTAGGAATAGGATATTTTTTACTGCGCAAGCAGACGACCCACTGTGAAATTTTTCAATTCGCCCATAAGACCTTCAACTTGACTTACAAGTATATTACTGGTAACCTGCAACAACGGCTTAACGTGCCTTTTGAAGCACGAAAACACTCTCCAATGATATATATCAAAGTGATGACGTGTTGGTCACCCATCCAAGAATCATCCATAGCTAAAGTTGTTACCATAGTGATCGTTAACAGAACACAGAGACAGCAGAGCTGCGAACTCTTAAAAAAATTCAACTGTTTAAGGCTCACTGGCTGGTGGGCATACCCCTTCTTCAGAGGCAACTTAGAGGCCCCTTGTTCCCTGGCCAATATACATCTGTTTTAAACGGTATTTTCTGGTCTTAGTTATACGCGAATTTAATTTGGAGTTTTTCTTCTTTAGTAGCTCGACCAGAAGAATAGAGGTTACTATAAAAATACTTAAACATTGATGTATTATTCTAAAATTGTATACTGCACACATTACAACATTTTGACGACCGATGGAGCAAACAAGTTCTGGAGTGGAGACCGCGACTTGGCAAACGTTGGGTAGGACGTCCACCCGCCAGATGGACCGACGGTCTGGAAAAGGTCGCAGGCTGGGACTGGATGCGGAAGGCGAAGGACCGTGTGCTGAGGCATAGATTGGAAGACGTCTACGTTCAGGAGTGGACTGCGATAGGTTAAATTGATAATAAAACATTTGAATTGCTGTGATGTTTTTAAACAGTCTTGATTACATTTTTCAGGTATTAGCCTGTTTGGCTTTAGCACCATGCGCGAGTGCTGCTCCTCCCGGAGGTACAGATGAAGGTGGGTTCTTTGTCGTCGGGCCCGATGGTCAGACGATCTACGTCGATTACAACAACGTGCATGACCCGAAACCTCGCGTACCTTCGCCACCAAATTTGCCTTCCCTGTGAATTGTATGATGCTGGACGTAGTGGAAATTATTTACAATAAATTATCGTATAAGTTTGTAGATATTTTTTTTGTAATTTTAGTCCCTTTTTTTTTTGTTTAACGTGAGGGAAAATCCTCATAGGATGTTATGCCGGACTCTTACCGACTAAAAAACCTCACGCCACGCCTAACAGCCTATGGTTGAGAGCCCCGGGTAAGCCCTCAGGAAGGATGTCCCGAGCCCCTCTCTATAAAATAGATTGCAGAAGGGCTTATGGCGAGACTTGTGTCTGTAGTAGTGTCCGACCGAAACTGGTTTTCCAGCCGAAACCGAAACCGAAACCGAACTTTCGGCCTCAGTGTCAGTTTCGGCCGAAACCGAAACCGAAACCGAAACTCACGTGTTCATATTGAAAAAAAAAAAAAAAAAAAAAAAAAAAACCAGCCAAGTGCGAGTCGGATTCTCGCACAGTGTGTTCCGTTACAAAAATTGGGCACAAAAATTACGTTTGTTGTGTGGATGCTTTTTACTGAGTTTAGTAGGTATTTTTTGTTATAGCGATAGCGGCAACAGAACAAGGTGAGGTGGTGTCGGCAGGGTCTCTTGACATCACCAACGCTTTCAACACCTGGAGCTGCGTTTGGGAGGCACTTCCTCCATACCTCCGTCGAATTGTCGGAGCCTATCTTTCCGAGAGGACCATAACTTACCCGAGCTGGCTAGGGCTGGATCGGCGAGATGTGCTGTTCGGTTTTCCATAGGGATCGGTCTTAGGACCGCTTCTGTGGAACATCGGTTACGATTGGGTGCTGCGTGGTCCATTGCCCAATGTGTTACACGCAACACCCTCATTACAGCGAGAGAAGAAACGCACCGAGACGCAACCCTTTTTTTTTTACGTGAGGGCAAATCCTTAGAGGATGTTATGCCGGACTCTTACCGACTAAAAAACCTCACGTAACGCCTAACAGCCTGTGGTTGGGAGTCCCGGGTAAGCCCTCGGAAGGATGTCCCGGGGGAGACGCAACCCTAAAGACCACCTGCGGGATCCAGGTTATATATCGAGGGCATCGGCATCGAGCTCTCGATAACGTATCTGGGGCTCGTACTGAACAGCTGATGGAATTTCGGATACCACTTCCGAGTTTGGTACCATAGCTGAGGGAGGGGGGCATCAGCCGCATTCTTACGGTTGTTGCCTAATATCAGGAGACCCAATGCTCCCTGCAGGAGACTGTACCTTGGGATCGCGTGGAGCATGACCTTTTACGGGGCCCCCGTATAGGAGGAGATACTGCTGACCAGCAATGCGGCTAGATTGCTTAGCCCGCAAAAGGCGACGTCTGTCAGGGTGATAAGGGGATACCGCACGATCTCAGTTGAGGCGGCATGTCTTCTAGCCCATACCCCTCTATGGGACCTGAAAGCGAGGGACCTTGCGTCATTGTTTTAATGGCGCAAGGAGGCGCTGGAGCGGGGCCATAGGCCTCTTCCTGTGAGCAGGTCATGCTCGTGCAAGAGACGGCGGGGAGGAAGCGGAAGAGAACTCTCCTACAAGAATTCCACAGTCTGCGGCGGCACCCCATACTATCAACCTCCATGACCAGGGACCTGAGGACGGTGACGGGGCTGCTTACCGTCCTTATAGAAGCAGGCCTTAGACGATAGCGTGACGTGAGAGATTCATGCACGCCCCCTCAAGAGAGGGATAACAACTGAACAAACCCAAAAGATGCGGCCGCAGTATGCATCATTCCGAGGGCGTACTCGGGGTTCCCAACCGTAGGCCGTTAGGTATGATGCGCGTGGTTTTTAGTCAGTAGGACTACTGTACAGTGAAAATTTTAGACCTCTATCTGGCACGGTTCCAGCGATACAACCTCGTGACTAATACACAGACGAACGGCTAGGCTTCATGTCTCGTTAATAGGGTCCCGCTTTAACCCCTCCGTGCGAGAGTTCGACTCGCACTTGGCCGGTTATTTTTTCAATAGGTGCAGCAAATTCCTCCAAGTACCATCAATCAATGGTAAAAATCTTCTCAAGTGTTCATTTTAGAAATATCCCCACCAAAAGATGAGTTTCTTTCTTTTACGTGTGGAATAACTTATTCCTATTGCGAACTCCTACCGACTAAAACCACACGGTGCCCCGCTAATAGCTCTTGGCTGCGTTTGGCTACATTCTAGAAGTCAAAGGGGTAGGGTTATGTAATGACCTAGATCACCCTTTTAGAATTCCGTAAAAAATTCATTATTATAACTATTGATTGGAAGTCCTTTGTAAAGCTGTAAATCTTCGGTTAGTAACATATTAACTGATTGGGCTGACCCCAACCACGTTACAAGCTGAGCCAGGCACTCAAAATTCATGAACACGTGAGTTTCGGCCCAATTTGGCCGAAACCGAAACTGCGGCCGAAACTCGATTTTTTTGGCCGAAACAGGTCGAAACCGAAACCGAAACCGAAACTTCGGTCGGTCACTAGTCTGTAGTCTGTGACTCTGTTGCATTAAACTACGTCACTATGTCACGTGGATCATCTATTCAAAGTTTGAAATAAAACAAAAATGACAACGTCAATCGGATTGAACTTTCACTTTCACAATAAACGTTTTAGAGAGGGGCAGTCGGGTGAGACCGTCTCACGGCTTCTTGTTTGTGACTACCTTTAAGCAAAATTTTATTTAATTTTTTGGTACTCGTGTTCTTTATGTTTTTCAAGTACAGTCCTAAGTCGAATTCAAACTTGCCTCGTTAAAGTTCATGAGGAGTTTACGAGTAACAAGAAAAATCGGCGGCGGACTTGTGTTGGCGGAGACATCAGGACTTTACTAGTCCTGGTGTCCCCCCTGGGCAGGAGAAATATCAGTACAAGGTTTTTAATTATATTTTGAAGTAGGTACTCGTGCATATCATGTCAAAAGAAAACGTTTTGAAGAAAATTATTATTTAAACTTGGATTCGACCAAACCGGAGTAAGTACTTCTACTTAGGCTGGATTCGAACAAACTCAAAGTTATACGAGTGTTCCTATATCTGGCATAGTTTTACACCTTCAATTTATCCTTGTTATTTATTCCTTTACGTTTTTCCAAATTACTTGTGGGCTCCGCTTGCAATCTATATATATAAAAACAAGAACTGACTGACTGACGATCAACGCACAGCCTAAACCACTGGGTCTAAAAGCATGAAATTTTGCACAAATGCTCCTTATGTGACGTAGGCGAGCAATAAGAAGGGATTTTTGAAAATTCAACTCCTAAGGGGGTAAACAAGGGTTGCAAAGTTTGTATGGGACTACGTGATTCCTTGGTCCGATCTTCTTCAAATTTGGTATAAAACATCTTTAACCGAATTGATGGGAGATGTGTATTTTATTTAATTGAAATTCATTTTATAACATGGTTAAAATGGGGTACAAAAATATTTTGGGGGGATTTGCTTCATGATTCATATTAATACTCCTTAGTCGGTACTTTTTATTTTTTTTGACACATGTTTGACAGCTCAATACGATTTTTAAAAAAAATGGTCTCAGTTTACGATAAATGTCAAAAAAAAAACAAATAATAATTTTATTAAAACTGCTCAATTTATTGATTTTTGCCCTTCAATAAGCGGAATTGCCTTCATATTTTGCATGTCAAAAATATATTTGTGAGAAGGAAAACCTGTACATGTCTGGCTAGGAATTATGAAAGAACAAGTTCTAGGTAAGGTGTACACGGTTCCGATTATCACAGAGTTTTTATTACCATCTTCGCTTACTTTCTTATTTTATACAGGGATAATACAAACGATCAGAGGCGTTATAGATAACCATTTAGCAGATGAAATCTACAGTAAATGTCTGGTCACAATACGAGAAACTGTATTAGTACGGGTTGCCTCAGCCTCGAAAGTCTGAAGACCTACACAATTCAGAAATACGAGAAAGAAAGAAGTTCAGATATCAATTCCTTAGCAAAAGCAGAGAATGCTCTCTAAACCAATTAACAAAGACATTAGGTATCAATTTTCACAAAAATATAGATTTACTTCGCTCAACGTATCTACGTATTTTGATTTATTTAGTCAGAATAATTTATATACATACTAGCTGATGCCCGCGGCTCCGCCCGCGTGGAATGTTATTCCCGGTCACAGGGGTATGAAAAATAGATGTTGGCCGATTCTCAGACCTACTCAATATGCTCACAAAATTTCATGAGAATCGGTCAAGCCGTTTCGGAGGAGTATGGCAACGAAAACTGTGACACGAGAATTTTATATATTAGATAAAACAGTATTGTAAAGTGCCGCGGGCTGGCCACAGAAGGCGACAGACGACGGCAGATGGAGCAAACGAGTTCCAAAGCGGGCATCGCGACTTGGTCCGCCCGCTAGATGGACCGAGGACCTAGAAGAGGTCGCAGGCTGGATGCTGAAAGCGCTGGACGTAAATTAGGAGAGGCCTACGTCCAGTAGCGTACATGCTGATTTGATTTATATAAAAATAAAAACTGACTTAGATACCTGATCGAGATCTAGAACCTTTAAATTAGACTAATGGCTTACTTGCGCACAAAGAAACGATTTTTAGGGTTCGTGCCCTTAAACGGGACCCTATTTATGAGACTTTGCTGTCCGTCTGTCTATCTGTCCGTCATGAGGCTGCATCTCAGGAATCGTGATAGCTAGAGAGCTGAAATTTTCAGATGATATTATTTCTGTAGCCACTATAACAACAAATACTAACGTCAGAAAAGGGGGGCGGGGATTAAGGGGGCTCCTATCCAACAAACGTGATGCTTTGCTGTTTTTTTGGTACGGAACCCTCTGTCTTTTTACTCCGACCAACTAAACCGGCCAACCGTTGTTCGGAATGCAACTTATTAAGGGGAAGACTTTATACCTATCTATACTTTATTCTTTATTTATTTCCTCTGTGCGCGAGTCCGCTTCGCACTTGGCCACTTTTTTATACTACTAAGATGGCAGACAAGCTTACGGTCCACCTTATGGTTGGCTACTGTAGTGGACCAATTCGCATAGTGAACGTTTGCAACACCAGTAGCGCTGCTGCATGTCGACCCATATTTCCCTTGGCATCCACTAGAGTCACGGGAAAGTAAAATATCCCGTAACCCTACTGATAGTGCTTCGAATTAGGTTTGTTTTCAATAATCATTTTAATGAAAATCCAAGTTGTGCCAAAATAATACAACGGGAATGCACGCGATAAGAATAGAAGCGACGGGGGTCCTTTCTATTTCTCTCTCTCTTACGCAAACGAAGTTGCGCGGGTCAGCTAGTATAATGATAAAGGAATGAAAAATCCGACAAAATTCTATTGTACAACTGTTTCTTCGACCTTGACTTGAAACCATTTCAATCGAATTTAATAGGATAATACGTGGAATATCAACTGACACCTAATTTTTCTTTATAATTTTGTTAATGGCATCTCGTGGGTTGAAACCTTTTTTCACGGTAGGTATAGCTGTTACACCGCCGCGCCGGCGCCGAAATCGTCCGTGTAAATTATTGTATAACAACTGACATAAGCATAACGTAGAGCTATGGTAACCATATTCAAATATGGTTACGTATCTACCAAGAAAATATATATAGGTACTTATTTAGATTTGCTGACATTACAAAACTAACAAAAATAATTATGGTAGATACCTAGATAATTAATGACTCATAAGTAGCCAAGTAAATGGTCTAAGCCAGGGCTTCCCAAACTTATTTGTCCTGCGACGCCCTTGGGACTCCGCTATTTTAATACGACGCCCCTCAACCCCCACCCCCCTCCACCCTCGATAACTGGTGTTCGAAAAAAAACCATTTGCATTGAAAGTAAAAATAAAATAAAAACAAGCATAAAATATTAACACTATCCCCTGGTACAGACCATCGCCGAGGCACTGAGGTACCACAGCGTCAGGTGGTATTCGACAGTGTCGATGGGGTTTCGTCCAGCAAGACTGGGACCCTCGCGCCGAAGTTCTGACGTACGCCGCGCCGTCAGAAGGCTGGCTAATCTGAGGGAGCTAGTAAGTGAGTGTAGCCGCCTATGCGATTGTATAATTCACTCCAAGGAACTCTACGCAGCGCCCATTTGGTTGGGCATTATGAAACTGGAGCTCCAGTTTGGAAAATTGCAACTATCACTTCTTTTTCTGTCTGGATAGGTTTGTAAACCAGGCATATTGCTCAGATTATCAGAAAAAAATTAGCGATCACTCAACTCGCTCCCCAAGGACAACGCACAGTTTGGGCATCCCTGGTCTAAGTATTGCCCTGTTATTTAGTACATTCCTGTTTGGAGTTCTGACACTTTAACCTTTCAACTTTTGATACTTTGTAAAATGTTGCTCGGTATCAAAAGTTTTTCAGTACTTCGTAAGCGTTGAAGTTTGATCAAAATATATTTAAATACGTGTGAGTCTAGCTATTAAAACTGTTCATAGATCTTACTCCTACAACCCGCTTCAGCCTACAACAATACGAGCAAGGTGAAGCAACCTGCAGAAAGGGCAAATATCGCGGATATAAAACGTGTAGTACATCCTTTCTGTGTGTATTCCGTCTGAGGCGCCGCACTCGACCGTGTAGATACGATCATCTCGACAACATACGACATCATGTCGAAATTGGTAAGGAACTGTATTGTACACGACTATTGTTGCAGTGCTGTTATCATCTTATACTAGGTACATTTTGTTTTGTCTAGATCTGAAAGACTCGGTGTATGAAGAGAATATTTTGTGCTATTCTCTTTATACACCGGAACAGGAAACAGGAAACAGGTGGTTCATTTTCCAAATCTAGCATAATCTATTCTAATTTCTGAAGGAGAACATTTAAACTGAAAGTTCTACAACTTCTAAAATTTTGTAAGTACCTACTATTCAATAGATTTCCCACAAATAATAAATAAATAAATATTTACGGACATTATTCACACAAAGTTATCTGATCCCAAAGTAAGCTAGGAAGTGGCAGATACCTTAAAGAAAATAGTTTTCAATTAGACAAGGTGTTACAAGTTGGGGCATTAACTAATTGCTGTAGGGCTTAAATTCGAGTGTTATTCTCTCAGCTTTGGAGTAATTTCGTATATTAGATATGTGATATTTTACTCGTTTACACAAAAATATGAGTAAAATTCTATAAATTCACTCATGTGTTTACACACCCAATTGTATGAATTTGACGATGATTTTTGTACTCTATCGCGTCACTATACAGTGTATTCCTTCTTTTATGTTCAACAAAAATCCTTTTCAGATATTAGCCTGCATAGCTTTAGCATCATACGCGAGTGCTGCTCGGTTCGACCACCTAGTACCAGCTGCGTACTCGGGAGGACACGGCGGAGGAAATGACGCCACGCCTTACCACTATGAGAACGTCAACAACGGCGATGGAACCTATCGCTTCAGGTAATCAATCAATTTAGACTATAGCAGTCCACTGCTGGACATAGGCCTCTCCCAAATTTCGCCACAACAGAGCATCCTGCGCTCTGCATATCCAGTCGATCCCTGAAACATTCTTTAGGTCGTCGCTCCATCTGGCAGGGAGTCGTCCTGCCCCACGTTTACCAAGTCGCGTTCTTCACTCCAGAACTCGCTTGCTTCAGGTAAAGTCAAGTCAAATTGCATTCTCAATTTGAATGTTTATTGTTTTATGCCTCAATTATATTAACTGCACTGTGAGAGCAAAGTGCAATTGAGCTAGGGAGAAAATTTCGAAATAGGTATTTGTATTTAGGTATTGTCATCACACTGCACCTGAACAACCCCGTACAGTGCGATAAGGATATCTACAGTTCAGACCGATACAAATTTATCAGGCTCGAGCGAACTTGGACTTACATTTGTGCCTAGCAGAGACAGTCGCTTAACCAATGAAGCTATCGAGACTTACTGACGAATTATTCCACCTCATATATCTTGTTGATTCTACTACTTCATATTACTAGTCAACATACTGATTGTTTTTCAAAATTATTTCCATGTGTAAGCATAATACATAATTATTAGTACCTATGTAGTATTGATATGGAAGCATTACTCTCGCGTAAGCTAATATTCACAATATATTTCCAGCTACGACACTCCTGAAGGTATATCAGCTCAGGAGAGTGGTGCTCCTCGCGCTGCCGGCCCCGAAGGTCTCGCAGTGACAGCTGAAGGAGGGTTCTCATTCCACACGCCTGAGGGCCAGCATGTCCAGCTCACCTACACCGCTGATGAGAACGGTTTCCACCCGACAGGATCTCATATTCCGACGCCACCACCTATTCCTGAAGAGATTCTCCGTTCCATCGAGTTCAACAGGCAACATGCTTCTTCGTGAGTTATATTGCTACAATAGATTTCTAATCAGTATGTTTTTTTCAAATGCTTAAGGCCGATTTCCACTGCGTGCTGAATAAATATATCCGCCCTATTTGGCCATAATCCCAAAGGGTTTGAAGGTTCCTTGCGATGAAGACGAAACGGCAGAACGGGTTTGCCTGAAGTTTAATACAGGGATAGATAGTTTGGAATACTTTTATCCCGGAAATAAATTTGGATAATAAGCGGGAACGGGAACAAAAAATCACGTTGGTGGCATCTATTGTCATCCTGCTATTCTATCCTATTATCCTACCTCTACTAATATTATAAATGTAAAAGTTTATGAAGATGTTAGGATGTTTGTTACTCAATCACGCTCTAACGGCTCAACGGATTGGGCTGAAATTTGGTACAGAGCTAGTACATAGCTTAAAGTCTGGAATAACACATAGGGTACTTTTAATGTCCCCGGACATCCTTCCGAGCGCTTACCCGGGGCACCCAACCGTAGGCTGTTCGGCGTTACGTGAGGATTTTTAGTCGGTAAGAGTCCGGCATAGCATCCATTAAGGATTTCTTCTCACGTTAAAAAAAAATTAGGGTACTTTTCATCCCGGGGAAATGTTCCCACGGGAAGCGGGAACGGGTACCGAATATCACGCGGCCAAGCCGCGAGCTTCATCTTTTAATAAATATTTGTTGGAGAGTATAAAACATTACTATGCCTATGCCTACCCCTTCGAAGACAAAGGCGTGACTATATGTATGTATGTATGTATACAAACATTATTGTGAAAAAGTAGAAAGTTTTTCAACTACTTTCAACTTTTTCTTAGTCTTAGTCGCCTCTTACGACACCCTCGGGATGTATTCATCCCGAAGGTGTCGTAAGAGGCGACTAAGGGAAAATTTTAGCAAAAATATCGAAATGAAACCCAATTGTCAGTTAAATGACAATCGTTAAGCCAAGCTGAAGACCTTATGGGTGGCTTGAAAAATTTCACTGCGGGTCGCGGCGACCTCCGCCTGTCCATTTCAACACGGCAATAGGCTTACCACCTAATACGTGGGACATAGAACTATAACGTGAAATGTGGGCGTATACCATGCCTCTGCCTACCCTTTCGAGGATAAAGGCGTGATTATATGTATGTATCTAAAAATCATGCTCTGTAATAATACTTTCAGTGACAGCGGCTCCTTCACTGGCGCCCGACCGGCCAAGCATTACCGAAGATAATTTGTAACACTGTTCTGCGTACCTCACCTTACGGACTGTGATATCAATAATTGGAAAACAATTATTCAATAAAATATTAAACAATAAATGGTATGGTATGTACATTAAAGCGTAATAACTATTTACAAAATAAATAAAACTAAACTAAATCTAAATAGGGCCCCCGTGGCATTGTGCCCAAAAGACTGGCAGCATTCCCCCTTTGAACGGCAATGCCTATTCGTTGGGAGAAATAACTGCCAGCCCTTAGGTCACCAGTAGACTCCACAAGACGCTTCTTCAAAATTTTGAAGAATTTATGCGCCTTGGGACCCCAAGGACCTAGGGTCTCGACACCGACTGGAATAAAATTGTACGACGAGCCGAGACCCTTATACTTGTTTATCTTTTTATTTTATCAATAATTACGATATTATGTTGTACATATTATTTATTAAAGTAAACGTTATTTTAATAATAAACAATTTCAGCTGTAACATATTGTTTGTTTATTGTGTCTAGCGGTGATGATATTGATAAATTACCGAATGATCCTCTTAGATAGGTACTTATTCACGACCAGGTTTTGGACTTAGAAACCAGCAATTTGTAGACTAGGCAACACTTGAAAATTGAGCTGTAGACTAACTGAGCCACTGAGCAAACTGTGAACAAGATTGAAGTCAAAGAGCTAGTCCATTTGTTTCTCACATACAGGAACTGCACCGTTTGAATATGAGAAACAAAGAAATGAACTAGTTCCTTGATTTCAATCTAGTTTACAGTTCGCTCAGTGACTCAGATAGTAGCTACAACCGATCTTTTGTCGTGATGTCACTTATATATTACTAGCGGTTCCCTGCCACGCTTCGCTCTGACTTTTTTATGGCAGGTTTCATGTACCTATGAGAAATGAGTAACAAACCAAAGGATGGGTACATTTCAAAAAAGTTGAATGTTGAGCCGTAACCAAAATTATATTTTTTTCTGAAAATGCTATTAACATCCAAATCAATAGAAGCTTTACTTGAAGAAAAAATCTATTCTGTGATCAATGTTCAGTTTTTGAAACATCGTGCTCACGTTTGTCAAAAATAAATTTACTCTAATAATATTTCCCTAACGCGCCAAATCTCTAAGTTCAAAAATAACATGCAAACATATCTGACCTCTTTATTAGGTAAGTACTCTCTTTTATTATTCTGAATGCAAGGAGGCCGCAATCAAACTTCTCTTAAAAAACAGCAATCTGGTAGGTACCTCCTAAATAGGTTGTTTATAAAATTTAGTTCTGAAACTGGCAGAATATAATTTAAAAAACCACCAGCGCCATCTATTGGTTAAATCACTTTTTAAAGCTGTTTTATTGTTATTGCTGTAATGATAAAAGTGTATAAAGTAGCCTTAAACCGTCTCTGAATCCTATTGCATATCGCGTCCAATTTTGAGCTTAGTCGATTCAGTAAATTTTGAGTTTTTAATAAGTACTTAAACGCACACAACATTTTTATATATATGGAAGAAGAAGAAGAAGAAGAAGAAGAAGATGTAAACTCAAATACAAGTCTAATCTATACATGTAATAAAACTGTAGAGGTCGAGAGTCTGTACATGGAAGATATTTTGAAAATTTTAATTGGAGTGCGTTCTCTAATCGTTACTGAAGCCAAAAATGTAATTTAAACTTTTCATGTCTGTCTGTCTGTCTGTCTGTATCCCGAACAAGTATCACGCCGAAACTACTGAACCGATTTGAATGATACTTGGTACATTCCGAGCTAATAATCCGAGGAAGGTTCTAGGATACTTTTGATCCCGAAGTTTTGCGTGGTTCCTGCGGGAGAGGGGATGAAAGATGAAATGGTTTTTCATTTGTAATTTCTCAACGCGTGATGTGATTACAAATATTTTTTTAGTATTGGAAAGGGAGTATTTTAAGGATTTTTCGACCCAAGTTTCAAGATTGAGGGGTTTGTAGTTCAGAAATAAGAGGCAGCTTATCTTTCGCTAAACCTAGAATTCAAGGGTTCCTTTGAATGTGAGGGTAAATCTAAACGGGCGTGTTGGCTTAATCATAAAAGAGCTTAATGATTATGGTTATTGTAAAACTAGCTGACCCTCGTAACTTCGTTTACGTCACTTATTTATGGTGAATGAAAGGAGGTGTATTTCTTCATCCGACTCATTCAGCAGCGTATGAAACTGCCCTGTTTGCTTAATCATAAAAGAGCTTAAAGATTAAGTCTCTTCAAAATATCTTCCTTGTACAGACTCTCGACCCTCAACAATTTTATTATAAGTAGATATAGATAATTCAGTCGAAGGCGAAGACTGAATTGTTTTAGAATAGACCTAATCTTTAAGCTCTTTTATGATTAAGCAAACAGGGCTGTTTCACACGCTGCTTGATGAGTCTTTTGAGGGGAGTATTTTGGGTCCTCTTTTGTTCCTTATTTATATTAATGACATGCCTCAAATTTCCTCTTATAAAATGACTCTATTTGCTGACGACAGTACTATACTTTATACTGGACATAATTTACGTGTACTAGAAGACGAAATAAATGTAAGCTTGACGAAAATAATAGAATGGCTTGAAGAAAATAAATTGAGTATTAATATACAAAAAACTAAACTTATGCTCTTTAAACAACGTGACAGTTTGGAAACCAATATTAATGTATCGTATTTAAATTCAAATATTGAACAAATTGATGCTGCTAAATTTTTGGGTCTCTACATTGATGGTCAGCTTAATTGGAAATCTCACATAGAACAAGTCTGCTTAAAATTAAATAAATACTCATATGCACTGTATAGATTAAGTAAAATTGCCAACCAACCTACAGTCTTAACGGCTTATCATGGTTATGTATGTTGCATCTACTCTCCGATATGGAGTAATTTTTTGGGGTAACTCCACAGAAAAACACCGTGCATTTGTTGCTCAAAAGCAATGTATCAGGAGTATGTGTAATCTACAAAAAACTGACTCATGTAGACCCCACTTTAAGTCATTAAGAATTTTAACTTTACCGGCTCTATATATCTACGAGGTTGCTTTATTTGTTAAAATACACCTGGATTTATTTCAATTCCGGGATAGAACTCGGCACAAGGATAAGTTGTGTATGGTGTCAAGTAAGGGTGTAACCACATTTATCGACGCGGAATCGGCTAATGCCGGTCAAAAAAGCCTTTATGTCTACGCAATAAGGGTGTTACTAATACCATTCGCGTCGGCTCGGCGCGGACGACGCGACGCGACACCGGCCGACGGCGAATCTAGCCGTTTACCGGTTAGCTGATCGCATCCGTACGGCACTGGGACAGCGCCGGACACGGTCGAACGGCAGTTGAATAATCCGCTCACATGTCTTCGTCTCCGAAGACGGCCGATCGGCGTTGGGTAGCAGTCGTATGATCCGCACGCATGCCTTCATCTCCGATGGCAGCCGAACGGCGCCGGAGACGGCCGAGTACCGATGGCGGTGGCACAGGCGCTCGATAAATTAATATAATAATTATTGCTAATTTGTAATCGATCAAACTTCAATAAGGATCGAACAAATGATAATTAATAGGAAAATATTGATTTCAGTATTTTCTTTTGATTTCAGTACTAAAAGAAGAAATTTGGCTTAGTCATAAAAGAGCTTAATGATTAAGGCTATTCTAAAATAATTCAGACCGCGCCGAAGGCGTGGACTGAATGGTAAGTAACTTCAAGTAAGGAAGCAAATTTTTGATGTAGTAGAGAATGCTGAAAGTACATTGCTTTCACAAGGATGTACTACTTCTACGTCTACTCCATTCATGAGCAATGCTAAAAAAAACTAAAATGATAGGCCAAAACGTCTGTACAGCTCAGAGCGCACGTTAAATCTGTGCTGAAAGGCCTGAAAGCATTTGATATTTTCGAGGTCATGACACGACAACCTGCCCCTCGCGACGGCTATCCGGAGGAGTTGACTGCCGAACGTAAGTGAACAGACGTCACGACGGCTGTTCACTTACGTTCGGAGTAATCGACTGCCGATCGCATGTCAACAGCCGTCGCAACAGCTGATCGACGATAAGCCGAGTAGTGTGGTGATACGCACTCGGCTTAAGCCGATTCCGCGTCGATAAATGTGGTTAGACCGTTAGACCCACAGCAGTGTGTTCTGTTTGGGCCCAAAGATATATAATAAAATTCCATTTACAGTTAGAAAGCTAACAGAAATAGATTTTTTTAAAAAGAACTTGCAAGCACTACTAATTCATAACTGTTATTACTCACTGCAAGACTTTTTAGATGACAAATCATTATAATTCGAGTTTGTGTGAATTTCTTTCGATTACCTTTTGATTTAAGTAATTAATGCATTTGACATATTATCACTGGTTCGACATTTTTTCTGTACAATTTAGACTGAATTATTTGTTTTGACTTTATCAATTTTAATATTGACTCCTAAATGATTTTTGCTTTGACATATATTTAATTGTTTATGTTTTTTCATTTTATTTTATGTGATAATAGATATTCATGCTTTCCATATTTTTGTAAGTTATTAAGTTATTAATGTATGTATTAATTGTTTTGTATGTCTATATGGCGGGACATAGCCGGAGAATTGGAATTGTATCATCTTTTGTACATATGATCCACAATAAAATGATTTATGATTTATGATTATGATTATGATTATCTGATGAAGAAGTACCTACCTACCTCTCCTTTTGTACTCCTTATGTGACGTAAACGAAGTTGCGAGGGTCAGCTAGTCTATACATATAATACGAGTAAAACTGTTGAGGGTCGAGAGTCTGTACTTGGAAGATATTTTGAAAATTTCAATTGGAGGGCATTCTTTAATCGATACCGAAGCCGAAAATGTAATTTAATTTTTTCATGTCTGTCTGTCTGTCTGTATCCTGAATGAGTATCACGTCGAAACTACTGAACAATTTTCAAAATCCATCCATAATTGGCGCCGCTATCGCGTAACATACATACAAAAAAAACATAGCGTACGAATTGAGAACCTCCTCCTTTTTGAAGTCAGTTAATAAAACAGACTAAAACTACACGTGCTCAACCACTACCTACGAACGGGTGTCCCAGATAAGCTCTCGGAAGGATGTGAAGTTTGTTTTTTTACAACAACTTGTGAGGAATTATATTCTTTGTTTCAGCCAAAAATCATCAAGATCCGTTTATAATAATAATGCGACAACAATCTTCACTCCTTTTCTTCCCCATTTCCCCCTTATCAAAAAAAAAATGTTAGAAACCTCAATAGCATTTTTGAAGACCTATCTATAGATACCCCACACGTATGAGTATGATGAAAAAAACATTGAGTTTCAGTTCTGAGTATGGGGACCCCCAAAATTTACTGCTTTTTTTCTAGTTTTATATAAGAATCTTAAGGCGGTTCACAGAATACATCTAGTTACCAAGTTTCAATAGCATAGGCCTCATAGTTTCGGAGAAAAGTGGCTGTGACACACGGACGGACAGACAGACAGACAGACATGACGAATCTATAAGGGTTCCGTTTTTGCCATTTGGCTACGAAACCCTAAAAAGAACCCGTGTGCCAAGTTTGGTGAAAATCGGTTAAGAAATGCGTCCTCTAGACCGGAACTGACATACAGACCAAAAACAAAATCGTCCATAGGTACTGTCGAGACGGAGACTCGTTCGCTACGCTGTGCTCACTCGGTCAATAAAAAAATTGTGAATTGTGCTATAGTATCTACATAGCGCCAGTGACCACACCTGCTAATTTAATATTGTATGTAGAAGTTTGTGAAGATATTGTGTAAATGTTTGTTATTAATCCCGCTCTAAAGGCTGAACGAATCTGTCTAATATTTGGTACAGTATTTATGTACCAAATTTGAGCAAGTTCTGTAATATAATAATACCTAACATAGGCTTCTTTTTATCTTTTGAATATGTTTCAATGGCATGCAGGAACAAGAGCAGATACTACGCGGGCGAAGTTGTTAGTACTCAACGTATACAATAGCTGAAAGAGTTGAAGTACCCCGATGAAACCTTTGCGTATTATCTTACTAATCTTACTAATATTATAAATGCGAAACTTTGTGAGTGTGGATGTTTGTTACTCTTTCACGCTCGAACGCCTAAACGGATCTGGCTGAAATTTGGTACAGGGATACATTATAGTCTGTAATAACACAAAGGCTACTTTTTATCCCGGGAATAAGTTCCCACGGGAAGCGGAATTTTACGCGGGCGAAGCTGCGGGCATCAGCTAGTTTTTAAATATTTTTTTCTCAAAATTGATGTAGCTGGACGTTTTTAAACAGTCTGTGTTGAAGACATACTCGGATAATGTTCAGCTTTTTTAAAACGATCTACTTAGGTCGAATCTGAGAGTTATGGTCAGCACTGCGAGGACCGCCGCGATGACACAGCATTCCACACGCTGGTGGAGTGCACGGCGTGGGCGCAAGAGCGTCAGGTCCTCGTAGTGGGTCTGGACGTGGACACTCTCTCGCTCGAGACCATGTTGCCAGCCATGATCTCCAGCGGGAGTAAGTGGAACTGCACCACCTGCAAGGTCATGCTCCTGAAATAGGTGGCTTGCACGCCGCCGGCGTGTCTTGGCCGAAGACTATCGGCCTCTATGACCGAGGGCCTGAGGACGGTGAGATGGCTGCTCACCGTTCTTACAGAAACGGCCCATGACGGCAGCGTGCCGTGAGAGATTCACGCCCCCCCCCCCCCCCCCCCCCTAAGAAGCGGGATCACACCCGAAACCCCTCAAGGACGCGGGATGGCACCCGAACTACCCCCTGGGCGAGGCCGTAGTGGTAGCCGTATGTCTGTTGGGAGCCCTGGGACATCCTTCCAATGGCTTACCCGGGGCTCCCAACCATAGGCTGTTGGGCGTTACGTGAGGTTTTTTAGTCGGTAGGCGTCCAGTCTAGCATACATGATGGATTTTCCCTCACGTTAAAAAATAATAAAAACCGACCAGTGCGAGTGAGACCCGGGCACGGAGGGTTCCGTACCAAATAATGACAAAAAGTCTTACCTATTTGTTGCATGGGATGGGCTCCCCTTAAATGTCCATTTTGTTTTAATTATTTATTTTTTATAAAAATTCCTACCGGTTGCCCATATTACCTAATATCACTACATTTATAAAATAAGTATTGCTCAGTGGTGGTTGTTAACTATCCTGTTATCCTCATTTAGATCCTCTACGGTAGGCACAGTATGTATTTCCAAAAGAGTTTGTGAATCTCTATGTTTCCTTTTTAGATGATGACATTTCAATTATGACATTACAAACACAATCGTCTACAACATAGGTAGCAAAATTGTGTGTTTGTACGTAAATTGTTTATATGTAGGTACTGGAGAAAAATCTAAAATCAGGGCTCTTTCTTTACTATTTACTATGAAATTGCTATCTTTGAAATATTACACCTTCCTAAAGTAATCTGCTAAAAGTGTTGTTCACAATTAAAAGAAAAAATATTAACGATGAAAGTCGAAAAATAAGTTAGTATGTGACCCATATACTTTGGTCAATCATGGCGACACGAAATTAATTTCGTTGTGCAATATTTGATTTTGCGATACCTCCTAAAGTATTCATTTAATTAGTATGGTGTTCAGGGAATAAATAATCTTGATGATTATGTTTAAGCCGACTAACGTATTTAAATTGAGAAAGGTATAGATAATTCAACTCATCAGTGCGCGCAGCGCTATGTGTGCGTGCGCTAGTAATTATACAGCTTTAGTTTGTGTGGCAGTGATGCGGCCGTCTTCACAGAGTACATTTTTATATTATGAGGTAGAGACGTAACTCGACTTATTGACGACACCAGCGGTGCCAAGCAGTCTTTGCAGGAAACGCTCTGCGTGGCCGCGAAATAAACATCATATTTATACATAAAGCATATAGCGCCATCTACCACGTTTGCAGGCAACTCTTACGTTATAATGAAACGAAATTAAATATCATGACAAGTCTCAATGTAACTGCAACGTTGAGATCCTGTGTAACTTGGTCACATTATAATTCATTACATAGTGTTCTTAGTGATAATACCATGGGTACAGTCGTTAAAGAAAATGTCTAATTCTTCACGGAGAAAATGTTTAAGAAGTCAGGTAAATATTTTTTATGTGTCAATTCGATGGAATTAAAATTTGTTATCACTACATCTAATAAAACAAAGTCCCCGTCGCGTCTGTCTGTTCACGATAAACTTAAAAAATACTGCATGGATTTTCATGCTGAGATCACCTATGATTCTTGAGAAAGGTTAACGTATATAATTAGTTGAGTTTTTGTATACATTGACTAAAATATAATATTAGTTGGAGATGTCGGAAAAAGATAAGGTGTCTGAGAGCTTTTAACGAAAACGCTGCTGAAACCCTTCGAGGTATAACAAAATAATGTATGGCAGAATTGTGTAACTTATAAAAAAACTACAGAAAAGTCATAAATGATAGAGCTCCAAATTCTAATGCAAAAAAATAGAAATGTAGACATGATCGACGGAAAAAAACATTGCTTATACTGCAAATATGACAACAATTGAACTGTATGACTTGATTTAAAAAAATAACCATATCTATACATCTAAAAAAACTGTTGAGGGTCGAGAGTCTGTACATGGAAGATAATTTGAAAGTTTTAATTGTAGGGCGTTATCTAATCGATACTGAAGCTGAAAATGTAATTAGAAATTTTCATGTCTGTCTGTCTGTATCCTGATTATGAATTGATTTAAATGAAACTTGGTACAATCTGAGCTTATGATCCGAGGAAGGTTCTAGGATACTCTTGTTCCCGATATATTGCGCGGTTCCTTTGGGAGAGGGCAGGGCAGTTTCACACGCTTTTCGCACACCTTATGTGTCAGCTAGTTTGTTATAAGATTAATGACATACTTCAGCTATAATTGGCTTAAAAGTTCTTCGGCTACCACCGTATCATCCTGAACTAAACCCAATAGAAAATGTATGGGGAATTTAAACAAATTATAATGCTTCGCATAAACTCGAACAAAATGTGATGGAAATAATGAAATTAATAAACGAACGTTTAAGTAAATTGATGAAGAGATGTGGCGTTATACTTGTCGGCACGCCAAAGAAGAAGAATACTATCGTCATTTTGATTGAATTTATAATTAACCTTGGAGAGAGCAGCGAATTCTAAAATTTCTCAATTTTATTCTTCAAACAGCGATACATATTAATATGTATAACATACATTTCACCCATTGAGTTATTATTTTAGTTAAACAAGTGTTTTTGTGTTTTGTACTTCACTGTACCTCATGTCACGCACACGAAGTCACTGTGTTTAGACGAGGCTTATCCACACATAGTGCCGCGCGCACAGATGAGTTGAACTTACTATACATTGCTTAATGTATTAAGTGAAATGGCATTAAAACACGTTTGTTGTATGGGAGCCCCCCTTAAATATTATAAAGATTTTGTTTTTAGTATTTGTTATTATAGCGGCAACAAAAACACATAATCTGTGAAAAATTTAACTCTCTAGCTATCAGCGTTCATGAGATACCGCCTCGTGACGGACAGAAAGACAGACAGAAGGACAACGAAACCTCATGAATAGGGTCCCGGTCCCTTCGGGTACGGAACCCTAAAAATGGTCAATTCTTTCATGATTTTCAGCATCCAATACTTAATCTGGAATTTGATTCGAAATTTGTCGTAAAATAGGCGATAGTCTGGATATTAAAATGTTCCGTAGATCACACTCCTACAGCCGCCTCTCATAATTTGCACCCGCCTCAGCCTACAACAATACGGGTGAAGCAACCTGCAGAAAGGGCAAATATCGCGGATATAAAACGTGTAGTACATCCTTTCTCTATGTATTCCGTCTGAGGCGCCGCACTCGACCGTAGATACGATCATCTCGACAACATACGACGTCATGTCGAAATTGGTAAGGAACTGATTGTAAACGGCTATTTTGCCTGTTATCATCTTATACTAGGTATATATTGTTTTGTCTAGATCCAAAAGACTCAATGTATGAAGAGGACATTATATTGCAGTCCTATTTTCTGCTTTTCATAGAAATTCTGTTGGAGGTGGTTCATTTTGCAAATAAGTCTTATCTTTGGAGGAGGGCATTAAAATTGAAAATTCAACAACCATGAAAACTTTGAAGTATTGAATAGATTCACACCCTAAAGAAAAGGTCGCAGGCGGGGACTGGATGCTGAAGGCGCAGGACCGATATTGTGGCGTAAATTGAGAGAGGCCTACGTCCAGCAGTGGACTGCCATAGGCTGATTTGATTGCACCTCAAAAAATTGTTTTCAGTTACACAAAGCTTGTAACGCTTTGTGTAACTGAAAACTTGAGGTTGAGGTTTCAGCTAATTACTTACTGTGGCCGGTTAGTGTAGGGCTTAATTTCGAGTGTTCTCTTCGCTTTGAGTAAGCATAAATGAGCTTTTAATCGTCTTACAGCAATTGAGTAAAATCTGTTTATATTCACTCATGTGATAATTTTGGAAATGATTTTTGTACCCAAACCTATAGGAACTATTTCTGCAGTAGAGCAAAAAGATAATTTGCAGGCTTCCTTGTCAACCAAATATTCGTCAATTGTATAGTACTGCTCGTTCGCTTTAACTTTGCCGTTCGGCTCCATACTAAAGTCGAATTTTTAATTAGACGAAGTAAATTGACAGCAACTAATGTCACTTCTTCATACAATGTTGCGTATTTTCTTTGACGAAGTGACATTAGCTACTGTCAATTTACTTCGTCTAATTAACAATTCGGGTATACGCCGCTACGCCAGCAGCAAAGTTAGAGCGAACGGGTAGTAGCAATCTTTTGGTGCCTCCTTCCTTCAACAGATCTGCCTCTGTCATACCTATAACATTTATATGTAACGTTCTATAAAAATCCTTTTCAGATATTAGCCTGTATAGCTTTAGCATCATGCGCGAGTGCTGCTCGGCTCGACCACCTAGTACCAGCTGCGTACTCGGGAGGCCACGGCGGAGGATATGATGCCACACCTTATCACTATGAGAACGTTAACAACGGCGATGGAACCTATCGCTTCAGGTAATTTCAAGTCAAATTGCATTCTCAATTCAAGTTTTTCATGCTTTGAAATTGATTGCCTCAATTATTTATATTGCACTGTGAGTGCAAAGTGCAACGTGAGCCTGGTTAAAAGTGAACAACGACTTCGAGGAAATTACGAAATAGGTAGCTATTTGTATTAACGTATTGTCATCACACCTACACCTGGATAACACCGTAGGTACATTGCGATTAGAATATCTACAGTTTAGACCGATACAAATTTATCAAGCTCGAACGGTACTTCCATCTTCTATCTAGCAGGGACACAGACGCTTAACCAATTAAGCTATCGAGACTTACTCGATACTGACGAAATTTATTATCCACCTCATATTATTTTGTTCATTCTACTACTTCATATACTAATAAGTATGCTGACTAATATATGAAAAGCAATTGCTTTTCAAAATTATTTCCGTAGGTAAGCTTGAGCATTATTATTAGTACACTTAAGTATAGGAATGGAAGTAGTGAAGGATGGAAGTAGAATTTCGCGTAAGCTAATATATTCACGATATGTTTCCAGCTACGATACTCCTGAAGGTATATCAGCTCAGGAGAGTGGTGCCCCTCGCGCTGCCGGCCCAGAAGGTCTCGCAGTGACAGCTGAAGGTGGTTTCTCATTCCACACGCCTGAGGGCCAACATGTCCAGCTCACGTACACCGCTGATGAGAACGGGTTCCACCCGACAGGATCTCATATTCCGACGCCACCACCTATTCCTGAAGAGATTCTTCGTTCCATCGAGTTCAACAGGCAACATGCTTCTTCGTGAGTTATATCACTTCCATAAACTTTTTTCAACACAATATGTTTTTTTGGAGTGCTTACGGCTGGTTTTCACCGCGATCTAAATATATTTATCCGCCCTATTTGGTAGCGCCGCCCGCGCCACTATAACTTCAAAGGGCGCGATTGATCCTTGTGATGAAGGCGAAACAGCAGAACAGATCTGCCTGAAATTCGGTACAGGGATAGTCTGAAATACTTTTATCCCGGGAATAAGTTGAGATGGGAAGCGGGAACGGGAAGCCATTGGCACCCACCTAATTATACATTTATTTTTGGACAGTATAAAAATATTTTTTAATAAAAAGTTGACAGGGTTTAGTACCTACTATCGGAACTCTATAGAATGAAATGCGCTTTCTTACTACTAGTATACTAGTATACTAGTTTTTATAAAATTTCTATAGTATTGTGCTAAAAATAATACTCTGTAATTATACTTTCAGTGACAGCGGCTCTTTCACTGGTGCCCGGCCTGCCAAACATTACCGGATATAATTTGTGACAACTGTTCTGCGTACCTCACCTACCTACATGGACTGTGATATTGAGATATTGTATTGTTGTTGTACCATACCTATTTATTAAAGGCAAATGTTGTTTTAATAATAAACAAATTCAGCTGTTATATATATTGTTTGATTGTTTGTTTATTATTGTGGTGATAATATTAATAAAAAAAAATTTTTCAATAAAAAATAAAACCGACTTCTCCTGAAAAATAAAATTTACTTAGCACAAGGTAATATGTATTTTGATTTATCAGATTTTATTCAATATCATATTGAAGTCGGCGCCAAGTAAACCCATAGGTATATGTAGGTATTATTCATGGCACCAACTTCAATACTATATTGAATAAAATCTGATAAATCAAAATACATATTACTTTGTGCTAAGTAAATTTTATCTTTCAGGAGAAGTCGGTTTTATTTTTTATTGAAAATTTTTTTTTCATTATTTTAAGTGACGGGTGAACCGAAAAATATATCTCTCTAGGTAAAAGTTTTCATCAATATAAATCAATCAAGCCCAAACACAAGGTAGCTGCTGTAAATCGTTAAGGATTTCCTTCGACTGTTTTTCGGTTCCATAATCAGATCGACTCCAGACATTCATTAAATTGTAGTACATTAAAGCACTGAATTAAAAAGTTAACAAACGCACTGGTTGTCCCTACAATTTTCGGTGGTTGCCCTCGATTTCTCCTGGATCCCATCATGAGATCCTGATCTGGTTAAAATAGGACCACCTCAGAAGTAAACCCTATTCAAGAAAGAAAACAATTTAAATCCGTCTATAATTGACGGAAATATCGGTGAACATACAAAAAACATTGAGAACTTTTTTTTTTGAATGAGATAACAATCTAGGTGTAAAGTTCTCATCAGTACAGATCAATCAAGCCCAAACACAAGGTAACTGCTGTAAATTGTTAAGGAATGCCCTCGACCTTTCAACTCTATCATCAGGTCGACTCCAGACCTTCATTAAAGTGTAGAACATTAAAGCACTAAATTAAAAAGTTAACAAATGCACTAGTTGTCCCTACAATTTTCGGTGGTTGCCCTCGTTTTCGCCTGGATCCCATCATCAGATCCTGACCTGGTGAAAATGGGACCACCTCAGAAGTAAACCCTATTCAACAAAAAAAGAAATTTTGAAAACCGTCTAGAATTGACGAAAATATCGCTTAACATACATAAAAAAAAATACATACAGACGAATTGAGAACCTCCTCCTTTTTTTGAAGTCGGTTAATTACCAGGTACCACTTTTATTTATTTATTTATTTGGAACAAAACACTTAGACACTTATCTATTCATAACCAGCCGTAACCGTAACCCTTGGACTTAGAAACCTGAAATTTGTAGAACAGACTACACTACTAATGTAGTCTTCTGTAAGTCCTGAATGAGAGATACAAATGGACTAGCTGGATGAATTTCAATCTAGTTCAGAGTTCGCTTAGTTAGTTAGTAGTTCAACGGTTCAATGGGCTCTTTTGACTCGTGAAGACTCGTACACACGAACAGTCGAACACCCCAAAATAAGTTTTAAATAAATGAGAGGATTATGTTGACTAACTTCGATTTCAATCTAGTTCACAATCAATAAATCACTCAGTTGTTCAGTATCTCAATCGACTCTTTTTCAACCGACTTCAAAAAAGGAGGTGGTTACTCAATTTGACCTTATATGTATACCTATATACTGGTTGAATTTATAGTCGTTCTGGAACGAAAAGGTTTAGGCACAGTTTCGATAACAGAACCGATCGGCACTGTCAATTTGAAAATCAACGAAAAAAAACTACGAAAATGTCAAAATTTATATCGTTTGTCGAAGTCAAAATGAGAACTTGTGGTTATTCCTTTAAATTTCACGGAATACGCTTACTACTATTTTCTACTATAATTTTTCATTCAATGTTTAACGTTCCAATCACTAAGACGAGCTGCCGCGTCGGGAAAATTCGACCAATCACACGCATGATCCCACCGCAGTCCACGTGGACCCGTTGCCAAGTAACGTAGGTACTCGACTAGTTACGTCTTGTAGGTAGGTACGTAACGCGCTCGGCCGCTCGCTCGGCGGCGCGGCGGCGCGCAGTAACGCCGCGACTCCCGCGCAGACAGATCGTTCGTTACGATTTTCGAAAATGAGTCGTCGTCATTCAGTGCGAAATATTCAAACGAACAGTGCGTGTTTAGTAGTTAACGTGAGGAAAATCCTACATGGATGCTATGCCGGACACTTACCGACTAAAAACCACACGTTCCGTACCTATGCCTACGGTTGGGAGTCCCGCCGGGTAAGCCCTCGTAAGGATGACTCCCAGGATTCCCAACAAATCTTGGCTACCACTGCGGCTTCATGTAGGGGTTTGGATGCTAGCCCGCTTCTTTGGGGGGTTGTTCGGCTGTTGCACATCATGAGTTTCGTACTCCTGAAGTAGGAAACTTGTGATGAATTACGAATTACGCAGTGTGATAGAGTGGACCCTTCCGGACTGTTGACTGTTGGCCTTTGAAATAGTGAAGGCAATAACATAAAACGTGCCCGTTTATGTATCATATGTTCTGGACTCCATTTTGAGCAGTCGCCGGGGTACTCGGTAGCGTAAATAAACTGTAAATAGGTAGGTCTAGATTTAAGTTCATTATTTTGTTCGCGTTTATTTTCGTTACCTATTAGTACCTATTAGTACAATAGACCTTATTAATTTATCGTTTAACAGCGAAAACAGCACAATACTAAAGTATTTCCGACGGCCCTAAGCCGCCCGTGTTGAGTATGAAGAGAAATTGGAGTCCTTTATTAATCGAATCGAATGCTTTCGGTCAATGAACTAATCACATGTTCCGGCGTTTCATTCACTGAAGAATCTCAATGAATAATCGAAGCGCTACTAATGTTTCAACTCCAACGAGTGAAAATGATAACACAAAAGTTTTTTTTTTATTATAGCCTGTACAACACTTTTGACCCCCCATAATTGTTCCATGATTGATTCTGAGTAACCCCCTTTTGGGTCCAGAACGACTATAAATTCTACCAGTATATAACTAGCGGTACCCTGCCACGCTTCGATGTGACTTTTTAATAAGCTTTTATTAGGTCGTCGTGTATGTAACTAACAATGTAATGGAATCTAAGGATACTAATTTAACCATCTTCCAAGGATCGTAGCGTCATGAAAATTGGCAGATGTATGTAGTTCTGATGACAATACAATAATATGGTACTGTCAAACTGATATGATGATGGAGCCGGAAGATAGGCCCAGAAAACCAGTGGAATCTAAGGTAGCTAATTTAACCAGCTTCCAAGGATCGTAGGGTCATGAAAATTGGCAGTTGTATGTAGTTCTGATGACAATACAATAATATGGTACTGTCAAACTGATATGATGATGGAGCCGAAAGATAGGCACAGAAACTTCGATGGAAAAAGTGGAATCTAAGGATACTAATTTAACCATCTTCCAAGGATTGTAGCGTCATGAAAATTGGCAGATGTATGTAGTTCTGATGACAATACAATAATATGGTACTGTCAAACTGATATGATGATGAAGCCGGAAGATATGCACAGAAAACAAGTGGAATCTAAGGTAGCTAATTTAACCAGCTTCCAAGGATCGTAGGGTCATGAAAATTGGCAGCTGTATGTAGTTCTGGAGACAATACAATAATATGGTACTGTCAAACTGATATGATGATGGAGCTGGAAGATAGGCACTGAAACTTCGATGGAAAAAGTGGAATCTAAGTAGCTAATTTAACAAGCTTCCAAGGATCGTAGCGTCATGAAAATTGGCAGCTGTATGTAGTTCTGATGACAATACAATAATATGGTACTGTCGAACTGATCTGATGATGGAGCCGGAAGATTTGCACTGGAACTTCATGATGGAATATCGTATTATATCTGTTTTTGAATTCGTCAGAAAAGTCTTTTAATGAACTTTGAACAGGCTTAGGTTTCAAGGTTATAACAAACCTTTTTTTAATTGACTTGTAAAACTATGCAATGGAATCTCAGGTAACTAATTTAAGCCGCTACGATCCTTGGAAGATCCAAGGATCGTAGCGTCATCAAAATTGACAGATGTTTGTAGTTCTGACAACAATACAATAATGTGGAGCTGTCAAACTGATCTGATGATGGAGTCGTAAGATATGAACTGTAACTTCATGATTGAACATCGTATCATAGCTGTATTTGGATTTGGTAGAAAAGTCGTGTAATGAGCTTAGACCACGATTACCTGTTATATATTGAAGTTAATAGTGAGTGTAAATATTGTGTAAATATTGACATAGGGTACCTGCAGAAAATGTATATGTATTAGAGTAATAATGAAATATTTTCACATTAGTCGAACTCAGACAAAACACCATGTAATACAGAAATCCCTACTAATATTATAAATGCGAAAGTAACTCTGTCTGTCTGTCTGTTACGTTTTCATGCCTAAACCACTAAACCGATTTTGATGAAATTTGTTATAAAGATAGTTTGAGTTTAAGAGAAGGACATAGGTTACTTTTTAACTGACTGCGCGAAAGTAGGGTAATGATTTTATGCGATAACGACTTCTACGCGGATGAAGCCGCAGGGCACATCTAGTTAAGGTATAAATGTTGTGACTAAAAAGTATAAAATAAATAAATGGTTTAAAAAACCCTAGAAAAATACGCTTTTATAATGCACGAAAAAAACCCAAAAATAAATTATGGATCGTTCAAGTTGCCTCTATTTCTGGGCTGAAGTGTAAACTATGTGCTTTTAGTTATAATATTTGATTATAAAAGCGTGGGGTGCTAGAACAAGAAAGACTTTTTTGTAAGCATATTCCTATTAATACTGATCCTTATATTATAAAAATCCTGACGAAAGCTGCATGAGGTCGCACAAGAGCATAACGTTTATGCTAACAAAGGGAACGCCTTTTCTTTCAGGCAATTAGTAAGATACATGAAGGGAATACGTTAACAGTGGCAAAATGTAGAGTTCTTGTTCGATAACGAGATATCTTTGGTTACCGTTAAAAACCCGCTTGGGGATATAAGCGTTTGTATTCCTATTACGTGATCACTACATATTGTACTAAATATCTCGGAATGCTGAAACTTTAAGGACCTACCAATGAATTATCTAATAGAGATTCGTAACGGTAATAGGTTTGCTCCTATTACGCGGGCGTCACGAAAAACTGGCAAAAGTGGGTGTTGAAAATGCGTAGGCGTGATTAACTACTTTACTTTTTAAGTAAGTACGTTATGTATTTCAATTAAAGCCTATCATCGTTAATACATTTCCGAAATTTAAAATGATATTAATAATAGTAAAAGTCACAATAGATATATAAAAGCGTGACAGTGTAAATTAATAGTTTAAAAACACGAGAAAAACACGCTTTTATAAATGTGACCTTAGCCTTAATCTGACAAGACATCATGCAGCTTCCGCCAGGAAAGTCTTTCCTGTTCCAGCGCCCCACGCTTTTATAATCAAATATTATAACTTAAAGCACATAGTTTACACTTCAGCCTAGAAATAGAGGCAACTTGATGATCCATAATTTATTTTTGGGTTTTTTTCGTGCATTATAAAAGCGTATTTTTCTAGGGTTTTTTAAACCATTTATTTATTTATGGTGGTTTTATGTACCTATGAGAAATGAGTAACAAACTAAATGATGGGTACATTTAAAAAAAAATGTGTGCGTGTACTACGTAAGAAGTGAAACTTCTTCGTGACCATATTTTTCGAAAGAAATATCATGAAATATAGATAGGAGCATGGAGCAAATATAAGAGGATAGGAGTTAATAGTCCAAAAGTTCAAAAGTCCAAAGTCAAAAAGTCAAAAGTCAAAAAGTCAAAATGTCCAAAAGTCCAAAACTCCAAAATTCCAAAGTCCAAAAATCTAAAGTCCAATACTCCAAAATTCCAAACGCCCAAAACTCCAAAAGTATAAAAGTCTAAAGTCCAAAAGTTCAAAACTCCAAAGTCCAAAACTCCAAAACTCCAAAACTCCACAACTTCAACACTCCAAAACTCTTAAACTCCAGAACTCCAAAACTCCAAAACTCCAAAACTCCAAAACTCCAAAACTCCAAAACTTCAAAACTCCAAAACCTCAAAACTCCAAAGTCTAAAAGTCTAAAATTCTAAAAGTTCAAAGTCCAAACTTTTAGAATTTTAGACTTTTAGACTTTGGAGTTTTGAACTTTGGACTTTGGACTGTTGGACTATTGGACTTTTGGACTTTTGAACTTCTGGGCTTTTGACCTTTTGGACTTTTGGAGTTTTGGGGTTTTGGAGTTTTGAAGTTTTGGAGTTTTGGAGTTTTGGAGTTTTGAAACTCCATAACTCCAAAATTCCAAAACTCCAAAATCCAAAAGTCCAAAAGTCCAATAGTCCAAAAGTCCAAAGTCCAAAGTTCAAAACTCCAAAGTCTAAAAGTCTAAAATTCTAAAAGTTCAAAGTCCAAAACTCCATAACTCCAAAATTCCAATATTCCAAAACTCCAAAACTCCAAAACTCCAAAACTCTAAAACTCCAAAACTCCAAAACTCCAAAACTCCAAAACTCCAAAACTCCAAAAGTCCAAAAGTCCAAAAGTCCAAAGTCTAAAGTCCAAAACTCCAAAATTCCAAAAGTCTAAAACTACATAAGTATAAATGTCCAAAAGTCCAAAGTCCAAAAGTTCAAAGCTCCAAGAGTCCAAAGTCCAAAACTCAAAAACTCTACAACTCCAAAACTCCAACTCCAAAAGTACAAAAGGTCAAAAGCCCAAAACTCTAAAAGTCCAAAAGTCCAAAAGTCCAAAAGTACAAAACTACAAAAGTCCAAAATTCCAAAAGTCCAAAAGTCCAAAAGTCCAATAGTCCAATAGTCCAAAAGTCCAAAGTTCAAAACTCCAAAGTTTAAAAGTCTAAAATTCTAAAAGTCCAAAACTCCATAACTCCAAAACACCAAAATTCCAAAAGTCTAAAATGTCCAAAAAGTTCAAAAATAACATGCAAAACATATCTGACCTCTTTATTAGGTAAGTACTCTCTTTTATTATTCTGAAGAATGCAAGGAGGCCGCAATCAAACTTCTCTTAAAAAACATCAATCTGTTAGGTACCTTCTAAATAGGTTGTTTATAATATTTTGTTCTGAAGCTGGCAAAATATAATTTAAAAAAAAACGACAAGCGCCATCTATTGGTAAAATCACTTTTAAAAGCTATTTTATTTTTATTGCTGTTATGATAAAAGTGTATAAAGTAGCCTAAAACCATCTCTGAATGCTATTGTATATCGTGTTCAATTTTGAGCTTAGTCGATTCAGTAAATTTTGAGTTTTTAATAGATACTTAAACGCACACAACATTTTTATATATATAGATGTTTGTTCGCGCAGAACTCCGTCGTTTATAAACCGATTTGAATTTTTTTTTCGTTCAAAAGTAGACACTCCCCAGGTGATCCCATTTGAAGAAAGTCAGGATCTGGTGATGGCATCCTGGAGAAATCGAAGGTAACGTTTAAAAAATGTAGGGGCATCTGGGGCATTTGTACATTGTTTTATTAAGGGCTTTAAAGCAATACAACTTAATGAAGGTCTGGAGTCGATCTAATGATGAAGACAGTAGAGAGTACTCCCTAACGATATACAGCAGTTACCTTTTTAGTTGGGTTTAAAGTCGGTTTTATTTTGTAATTTTTTTTTTCATAATTTTTTTTTCATTTTTTTGAAGCGCTCGTGGCCCCGCGGACTCAGTGTTCTGTAAACGATCACTGCAGTAAGCAACTTTCACTATGGCCGGTCCATGGATGGGTGACCATCCATGTGATCACTTTGTGACATTTATTTGAGCGTTTCCGTGCTTCGGAAGGCACGTTAAGCGTTGGTCCGGTTGCCAGTAAAATGGCAGTCGTTAAGCTAAGTTGAAGGCTTTATTTCAACGGCAGGCAGTCACAACCTGCGCCTGTCCATTTAAACACGGCAATACGGCTCACCACCTATTACGTGGGACAAATTATACAAAAGGTGAAATGTGGGCATATAATATGCCTCTGCCTACCCCTTCGGGGATAAAGGCGTGACCATATGTATGTATGTATTATTTTTAGTGGTGGGTAGACTGAAAATCTATCTAGCCGTAAAGTTCTCGACAGTACAAATTAACCAAGTTCAAACACAAGGTAACTGCTGTATATCGTTAGGGAATTCTCTCTACAGTCTTTTAGTTTTGTTTCCATCATCACACGCACCCATTTTTTTTATTTTACCTTTTAATTCTTGATCGGGTTTATACGAAGTCAAATCATATTCCCATGATTTGACTTTATACCAGGTTTATACTAGCAATTTACAGTCCACTGATTTTCGTTTAAATCCACAGGATCCTAGACATACATACTTATAATACATATAGAAACACCCAGACTCCCGAGACAAATATTTATGGATCACACAATTTTTTGTACCCGGTGGGAATCAAACCCACGTTCTCGTCACGGTAATATGATACTATTACCGTGACCAACGAGGTAGTCCTACTCCTACGACGACAACGATAACAGGCAGCTTAGTGTGGAACGTTGAAACGACCTGCCTGCGTATGTGTTTCCCTCCTCTTCCAACCCTAGGTTCTTCTAGCAAAGCGTAAAAAGGCGCGTCGTCATAGTATTGATGTACCGAAGAGGGAAAGTCTTAACCAGTACGGGAAAGCGATAACAGATTTACGAGAAACAGCTAGTTACCAATAAAGTAAATTCTATTTTAAAACTGACTTAAAAAAAGAAGGAGGTTACAATTCGACCGTATATTTGTTTTTGTTAGTTCGCGCAGAACTCTGTCGTTTATGGACCGATTAGAATTTTTTTCTTCAAGAAAGTCCGGATCCGATGATGGCATCCTGGAGAAAACGAAGGGAACTTTTGAAAATTGTAGGTGCATCTAAGGCGTTTGTAAGTTTTTTATAAGTGCTTTAAATTAGTACAATTAGATCAGATCGACTCCAGACCTTCATAAAATTGTACTAATTTAAAGCAATAGTATCATATTACCGTGACGAGAACGTGGGTTTGATTCCCACCGGGGACAAAAAATTGTGTGATCCATAAATATTTGTCTCGGGAGTCTGGGTGTTTCTATATGTATTATAAGTATGTATGTCTAGGATCCTGTGGATTTAAACGAAAATCAGTGGACTGTAAATTGCTAGTATAAACCTGGTATAAAGTCAAATCATGGGAATATGATTTGACTTCGTATAAACCCGATCAAGAATTAAAAGGTAAAATAAAAAAAATGGGTGCGTGTACTTATGTACGCGCGTGAGAAGTTATACTTCTTAAAAAAAAATGAAAAATAAATTATCAACATTAATATTATAAATATGAAAACAGTGATCAGAGGTGACGAGCGTACCAACATGCGCGACTAATATCGCGGTTCAATTTCTATTTTGTTGGTAGCTTTTTTTTCGAGACTTAATGAGCGGTTAAGCAGACAACTTCATACTGTTAATTTTGTGTCACAGATCTTAAAATTTCACTCTCATCGTTTTTTCATAACGCGGCTAAATTAATTTAGGAGGATCGTCTACGGTGATGTCTCAAACGAGTCAGTTGATAGTGTCCAAGGTGGTAAGTAATTGGGTTTCGGGCGACCCACGCGCCATGTATTAAAAAAATATACCTATAGGTAACGTATTTATATCCTTGATCTGATACCTATAACACAATCAGATTAATCCTAACTTACTTTAGGATCAGATAGCGTTGTGTAAAAATATATACATAAATAGTCACTCCTTTATCACTGAAGGGGTAGGCAGAGGCAGATGCATAGGATATAGTTAACCAAACGCCTAGTATGGGGATTTTCAAAAGGGGCCTTAGAAGGTTTTTACAGGGTCGGCAGCGCGAGAGTGGCGCCTCTGGTGTTGCAAACGTTGATAGGCTGCAGTGACCACCAGTCCTTTTGGTGAATCGTGTACTTGTCTGCCACCTTAGTGGTATAAAAAGAAAATCCCGGATCGGAACAAATATAGATTCGGAGGTTGGTTGTTATTAAGTGCTTAAATATGTTTTAAAACCCTTTCATTTTTTTATTTACTCAGAAATATTATACTTAGCATACCTATATTAAACTAACGGACATCACGCGGTTTCAGCCACCTAGCTCCCGTTCCCGTGGGAATACGAGAATAAAATATAGCAGTCACCCGGGGAGGGTAGTGTAGCTTCAGAACAGTGAAATATTCTTCAAATCGGTTCAGTAGTTTCGGAGCCTATTCGTTGCAAACCAACAAACAAACAATAAAATCTTTTTTCTTCATGATATTAGCATAGATGTGCCCTTGACTTCGCCCGTGGCATGCTTTGATAAACTTTATTTCCTCATGATACCTCCTTTCTTAATAGATGCCTCCATTACGACTGCCTCTGTGGCGCAGTCGGTAGTGATACCGCCTGCGGCGCTGGAGGTCGTGGGTTCGATTCCCACCGGAGACAAATATTTGTGTGACCCATAAATGTTTGTCTCAAGAGTCTGGGTGTTTCTATGTATAATATGTATGTATTTAAAGTATATAAGTAGTAATATCCGTGGTTTGATACCCATAACACAAGCAGGTTATTCCTAGCTTACTTTGGGATCAGATAGCGTTGTGTGAGATGTCCGTGAATATTTATTTATTTATTTATTTATTACAAGTGTGGTTTACAAATTTCAGATTTCTAGGTTTAAGGATTGCGGCAGGTCATGAATAAGTGAATCACCTGGTAATTTTATTAATCATCACCGCTATCATAAACAAACAATCAAACAATATGTTACAGCTGAACTTGTTTATTATTAAAATAACATTTGCCTTTAATAAATATATATATAAGAGTAATACATCTCAATATCACAGTCCGTAAGTAGGTAGATGAGGTACGCAGAACGGTTGTCACAAATTATCTTCTTCGGTAATATTTGGCCGGTCGGGCGCCAGTGAAAGAGCCACTGTCACTGAAAATATAATTACACAACATGAATGTATAGAACAAAATCTTAGATCAAGAATAACTAGATGTAATATCGACGCGAGAAATTCGGCACCTATAGAAGACGGCTCACTACATCCTTGTTTGAACTGGCGACAATGGGCCGACATCATCAATACATATAATAAAATCGTAACAGGTCGATGTCTGTACATGGAAGATAAATAAGAAAAAATATTATAGGGGGGCTTTATGAACGCAATAGAACCCAAAACAATGATTTTTAGAATTTTTGTCTGTTTGTCTGTATGTCTGTATATCTGTTTGTCTGTACGGTTGTGCACGCTAATCTCAGTAACCGCTCAACCGATTGCAATGCGGTTTTTTTATTGTATTGAGGTTTGCTCCAGTTAACATTTAGCGTTTGTTTTATGTAAATCGGTTTAGAAATAAAAGAGTTATAACACTTTTAAGAATCAGATATTTTGAAAATTTTAATTGTAGGGGTTTCTTTGAATGTGAGTGAACCTAAACTGGCGTGTTGGCTTAATCATAAAAGAGCTTAATGATTTAGACTATTTTTAAACAGTTCACAATTGTTTTAAAATAGACTTAATCATTAAGCTCTTTTATGATTAAGCAAACAGGGCAGTTTCAGACGCTGCTTGATGACTCTGATGAAGAAATACCTTTCCTTTCATACACCTTATGTGACGTAAACGAAGTTGCGGGCTCAGCTACTTGAATAATACAAACTTTTGGAACAAAACGACTCAACTGATATATCAGTGGCATGGTATTTTATGCTTACGTGTAATAACTTTAAGGTACATTTTACGTTAAATGTGATACAGTCTTGAATTATTTATCTACGATTGTTAATAAATAGAATATAGGTTTAACTACGTATCGACTTGGGACACTTTTTAACTTTCATTTTGTTCGCGACCCGTAATCTATGTTATTCTTGATCTAAGAACAAAATAAATAATGCAACCTTTTAGGGTTCCGTAACCAAAGGGTAAAAGCGGGACCCTATTACTGAGACTTCGTTGTCCGTCTGTCTGTCACGAAATTGTATCTCTCTAGCTAACACGGTTCCTGACCACAGTGTCCCGATTTCTGCCCTTTGGCAAAAAAAAATACCGATGAAGTATTTCTGTTGTCGCTCTAACAACAAATACAACAATCAGAAAAAAGAATAATGGCCACCTATACAACAAACGTGATTTTTTGCCGCTTTTTGATACGGAACGTGCACAAGTCCGAATCGCACTTGGCCGGTTTTATAAATTATAAGCGAGAAAGTGCATCTCTCGTTCAAAAGGGCCCTGGTAGTACTGAACCTAGTCACATTAACTTGTTTCTATTTTATAATATTATAATTTCATTGGCTTCTAATACCACCTTCCCTATGGTTCTATATTTTAAAGCATCAACTCAGAAATCGCTCAAACTCATTCATTCAAACGTCGGGAATGTGGTCAACTCAGGCTTGCTAGATTTAGTACTCCTACGTACACATTCCTATAAACCAAGAATGCATGGTAAGTCTCATAACATTTGGGTGGGTTGATAAAAATATTTTCAATGATAGTGGGAGTTTAAGTGGGAATTTCGAGAATAGCGGATGATGTACATACCTACTTATATGTTATTCTATGACTAAGGTTGGGTCGGAGAACGGCATGAAGCCTTTTACACTCCTTCATTATTACTTAAGTCCACGTATTCATTAACACTCAAACTCATTCACTCATTATACCGGCCTTAAAAATTTTAAAAAAAATGTACACCTTGATTTGAAATCTATTAGGTAAGTATAGCAGTTATAACTCACTCAGAAGGATGCTGCCTGTTGTATTCGAGCGAACGGAGTATTGCTTCAGGAATCGGTGGTGGCGTCGGAATATGAGATCCTGTTGGGTGGAACCCGTTCTCATCAGCGGTGTACGAGAGCTGGACTTGCTGACCATCAGGCGTTTTGAAAGAAAACCCTCCTTCAGCTGTCACTGCGAGACCTTCGGGGCCGGCAGCGCGAGGGGCTCCACTTTCCTGAGCTGATATACCTTCAGGAGTGTCGTAGCTGGAAATGTATCGTGAATTATTAGTTTACAAGAGATTTATACTTCCATATCTATAGTAAACACTAATAATATTAAGAAATGATATTGGTGGAGATAAAGAAAGAGAAGGTTATTTTACCCTTCTTATGAGTATTCTCACGGAATAATTGAAAGTCTTAGCACCCTTCGGTAGAGTCAAAAATTGGTCATAAAGCTAATAATGGATGATTTGATTATGAATGAATCATTTCGTCGTTCATTGACATGAACTCGTTTGTATTTCATTTTGCGCATTAACAACGATACACGTGCAAAATTATACACATTTTGTATCGCCGAACAACGTTTACCGGTCGGCTAGTATATTTTATGAAATATTGATACAACTAAATAGTTAAATGTTTTTCAACAAAACCGTTTTGTTTCAATAAAATACCTATCAATCAAAACAATTTCAATCATTCAAAATTCAACGCTACGAAATCAAATGTCTATTAGCCAAGCTCACGTTGCACTTTGCACTCACAGCGCACTATAAATAAAATTGAGGCAATCAATTCCAAAGCAATAAACATTTGAATTGAGAATGCAATTTGTCTTGACATTACCTGAAGCGATAGGTTCCATCGCCGTTGTTAACGTTCTCATAGTGGAAAGGCGTGGCATCATATCCTCCGCCGTGTCCTCCCGAGTACGCAGCTGGTACTAGATGGTCGAGCCGAGCAGCACTCGCGTATGATGCTAAAGCTATACAGGCTAATATCTGAAAAGGATATAATGTTTAACATAAAAAAATAGTATAGTGATTAGATGGAGCATCACCAAATTCGTCCATTTTGTTATGCCGGACCCCTATCGATTCAAAAACCTCACGTAACGCCCTACAGCCTATGGTTGGGAGCCCCGGGTAAGCCCTCGGAAGGATGTCCCAGGACTCCCAACAGACCCACGGCCGCCGCTGCGGCCTCGCCCAGGAGGTGGTTCGGGTGCTATCCCGCGTCTTTGGGGGGTTTTGGGTGTGACCCCCCGTTTCTTAGGGGGGGGGGGGGGGGTGGATCCCTCACGTCACGCTGCCGTCATGGGTGTAACGTCATGTCTAAGTGAAAACCATTTTCTAGCTAGAAGGTAGCCGATTGCAGTAAATCTTTTCAAAACTACAAAATTTAAGAAGTTTTTGAGTTTGAATGCTCCTAGACTTATTTGCAAAATGAACCACACGCTATGTAAGTTTAAGAAAAGCTGGAAATGCAACTTCAATACAAAAAATCCTCTTGGTCTTTGTAAGTCTATTGGGTCTAGACAAAACAATATCTACCTAGTATAAGATGATAACAGGAACAATAGCCGTTTACAATACAGTTCCTTACCAATTTCGACATGATGTCGTATGTAGTCGAGATGATCGTATCTACACGGCCGAGTGCGGCGCCTCAGACGGAATACACTCAGAAAGGATGTACTACACGTTTTATATCCGCGATATTTGCCCTTTCTGCAGGTTGCTTCACCTTGCTCGTATTGTTGTAGGCTTAGGCGGGTGCAAATTATGAGAGGTTGTTTGTCTATAGGAGTATGATCTATGGACCGTTTTAGTTTCGGTACTAACACATATTTTATGGTCAATTTCTTATCGAAGTTCGAAGGAATGGACAAGATCTATTCTTATATCAAAAAACCAAGAGTCCATGACTCTCAGATTCCCACCTACGCCATTTTATGCAAGGTTTTACGTAACATTCTCTGAGCTTATCTCTATCACAGTTATGATGTTTTTTCGGAGTTCTGACACTTTTAGCCTTTCAAGTTTTTTATATTCAGTATTGTAACTTTTGTCACTAGGATTGATTAGATTCCATAGCACAATTCATAATTTCATTAAGATGGAGGGGTAAAAAACCTTAAAAACAGAAACCTATTTATGACACTTCGCCGTCCGTTTGTCTGTCTGTCCGACACGAGGTTGTATCTCATAAACGTTGATAGGTAGAGGGCTGTTATGTGTTTCTATTGCCGATATAAATAAAATAACAAAATAGTCCTTTAACCGAGGCCCCCATAAAACAAACGTGATTTGGAAACCCTCCGTGTGTGAGTCCGACACGCACTTGGCCGGTTCTTTTATGATTATTTTCCAATTGCCTTAGCATATGGAAAATAATAATAAATTAAGTTTCTATAGCCGTAACTCATTTCACGTACCATGGCTGAAGAACTTCAAAAATATCAGCCCCCTGTTTCACTCCCTTAATCCTAAAAGCCTTATCTGCGACTCCGATGCGTAGACAGAATCTAAAATTGTCTATCTTTTTCTAACGGGTAAACCAAACTGTTTTATGTACAGACGAATTTGAGAATGCATGGTCAATCCGAAACGAAATTGCTTTGCACTGAGAATTGACGCCATCTCTCGGATAACATTGGAAGTCAAGTATCTAGCGTTGCGCATTTTTTAAATACCTCACACAGGAACGCGATTATTGTCAAAATAGCAACTCATTAATATGACAGGACAGGCTTGCCTAGTGTGAGGTCACTGAAAATTATAATGTGAAAGGAGAACGCCCAGAGATCGTTTCTTTTTGAAAAACCTTAATAAAAAGTGTATGGCCATCTAAGTAAATTGGTAAATCATGTAATATTTTTTTAACAATCTTTTAATTCAATCGATCAAAATCTTTTGTGGCGTTTTAACTTTGATTATAATTTGTGGTTGTATCGTTTGTACGCGCCGCGGACTGACCAAATGAATGGTACTGACGTGACGAAGATGGCCGCCAATCGCAAATATCAATGTGTGGGGCGGGGCCTACATTTCGGGGTGCATGCAACAATGTCGTTGAGATCATAGATTTAGTATTGATAAATTCTAAATCTATGGTTGAATTGGAAGTAGGTACTATTAATAGCAGATTATTGCATTTTTTTATATAAAATAGCATTCTAACTATAGTAAAAATCTAGGCTGGTGATATATTATTCACCGTGTTGCGAGCATATTAGACATTTGAACGAAATACGAACTGTTAAAAATTGAAAAGTTTTTAACAAAACGTCTTTTCGGTAACGAATGTGCGGTTTTGCAGTAGATCTGATAAAAATGCCACTCATCCTCTTTAATTTTCGACAAACTCCAGAGACACTCCTAGTAAAGTCACACCGCTTTACTAGAGAAGACAGTCAGTCTTCTCTAGTAATGCTTGACTTAGGACCGTACTTGACTTTGAGTGTCCTAAGAGGACGAGGACCGATAAAAATGACATAAACAGCTGAATATTAAATAATACAAGAATTGGCAGTATGGTTTTAAATACCTTTGCCTGTCCTTTGGACGAATAAAGCAACAACAACAACAAGGAAAAATGACAGTTTAAAATGTTTATCACCGAAGGATTTTTCATGAAATTATTTTATATAAATTGGTGTGAAATATTTATATAAAACAATGTATGGTTCCATACAAAGTGATTATGATCAGGATTGATATTTAAATGGTAAGTAATTAAGGAACAATCGAGATCCAATTTGTTTATTTACTACATTATCTCAATAAGTTGATTTGTGGTAAGTAAATACATTTTCAGGGTTTTTTATAAGTGTGATGGAACTATTACTTTTATGTTTTTTGAATTAAATCCATGTTCATCAATGTAATGATTACACTTTTTGGACAAATTGATTTGACGGATTGATGGACATTTGCTTCAAAACTAACCTCTAATTTGAACAGCAAAAAGAAGAATGATAGAAAACCCTACAAAATAATAGAATATTTTTTATTTCCTATGCAAGTACGATATCCATCCAATTCAATCTCCGATTTTCGCTGTCATACTAAATTATTTGTTATGAAACGGCGATCCATTAAAAGATGGGCAATCGCCTTTTAATTGAATAAATGAATTTATTATTTATTTATTAATCTTTTGAGTAATGTAAATATGTTATCTAGTAATTTTTTTGTGATTCAGTGGTATCTATGCAATATTATATTCGAGTAAAGTTCCATCTAGTGGAGTTTTGTGAATTTGGACTCAAATGTGCATGGGATTATAGATCTTAAGGGGCCCATGCTATATTGGAGGTGACTGTACATTGTGATCGCTAATAAACACATTTTCTTTCTTTCTTTTCTTTCAAAACATATTTTTAGGTCTTCGTTACTCGTTTCAAGTCGTGTTATAGTTTGACCGCAACCGCTGTACCGCTCCTTGCGTATGTACAGGTACAGCTGTTGCAGTCAAACTATAGCAACACCTCTGTACAAACTTTAGAGATAATTTTGAAAAAGAAAAAAATTGTACCAACTCAATCACAAATTAAGAGTAAAAAAAATTCGCTCTCGAGCAGGACTCGATCTTGCGTCTTCAATCTGGATTGCCGGAGTAGACGCCCCTAACCGTAGGACGTATTTCAGACGATGTATATTGGGGGTAACAAAATTACCTTTCCAAATGTCGTCACGTGACGTGGCATCAGTCAAGAAACATTACAAAAATGAAGAAAAAAAAATCACATGAATACTTTAACCGTAAAGCCGTTTTAAAGGTCCTATTTTATCCTATTTTCACCCTTTCTATCGCTACTGAGCGGCAGTAGAAAGCGACAACGACAGCCAGACGGGTGCTCTGTGTTTGTTTTGCCACGGCGACCATGTTACCTCAAATTGCCGAGGTAAAAAATTAATTCTGAATGTGCGACAAAAAAATTTAAAAAAAAATTAAAAAATTTACCCCCCTTTTTTATTAAATATTTGTATTTGATTTCCGATGCCAAGTCATCTCATGAAATTTGTTTGTTTTGTTACACCCAGTATAGTCCTGGGATGTCCTTTCGAGGGCTTACCCGGGGCTTCCAACCGTAGGCTATTAGACAGAATACGTGTGGATTTTCTTTACTTAAACAGAAAGACGATGTGTCTAGGTATTTACTGCTTTAACTGTAAAACTTTAAGAAGTGCAACATCATTTAGCAATAGCAACGTCTCTTGTAATGCGATAATGTCATCATATCTGCATTGTTTACAAACACATTCTAATCTGTGCTGATTGGTTTACAATTAAAACTGGTCGTATTAAGCAAACGTTTATAATTCTTAGTACTAATGATTAATAATTTTTATTTATATCAGAGACACTTTAATTTCTTTAGAATTACAATTTACTGATTAAGTTCATTATTTTTAACGTTAGCAGGCGCGGACTGAATTATTTTACAATAGCCTTAAGGGGAGTGGTTGACAAAGTTTGCGAAAAAGAGGTGCAAATAAAGACGTTCTTCTCGGTATTAGTATACGAAAATAGCCAGCCAAAAGTAGATTTGAAATCTACAAGATGTGTTCCAGAGGATGGTTTCATCAGAAATTGTGTATTTATTATAAATAACTAGTAAAACATCACTGAAATAGCTCATAATTTTTTAGAAGAAGTCGTTGTATGACATCTATTTATTAATGAATGATAATAAACTTTATATCAGAGACTAAAGAAAACATAGACCTCTAAAATGGTTTTCTTCAATTTTGAATTAGTATAAGTTTTAACCAATTATAACTAATAATGTATTCAAAGAATACATCACATTGCTTGCTTCCCCGCGCTCGCCCGAAAATCTAGTGCGGGGGGAGTCGTGTTGCTAGACGGACGTGTGTCGCTCTGGTCTGCAAATCTTTTTCTCGTAAAATGTTATATTTTCATTCATGTACAGATTAATGCGTGTAACAGAGCCAGAGCCCGAGTTACACAATGCATACTGCATTACATGAGAAGATAATGCATTTCAACTTATTTTTCGTATTGTTTTATTAAATTACTTCGAAAGGTAATCATGCTTATATTGTAAGCGGTACTTTATCATTTCAATATAAATAAATCAAGAAATATTTGTGAACATTCGCACACAACTTAAGCTACACTCGAGAGCAATGAATCCGGGTCACTTAAAGAATGTTAAAAATCTCGGAAACTAAAAATGATAGGTTAATGCAATAAATTGTATTTAATAGACAATGTAATACTCCTTAAATGAAAGTAAAAAAAATATGAGTCACCGTACATTTTATTAACACAAAATTACATAAAGAAAAAACTGCTGATCTCTCCTTAAAACAAAAATAGGAAACATGAAATTTTTGAACTTTATTACGATTTTCTTGAATTTTAATACTTCGTATTGCCTCCTCGTGCTTCCATTACTGCGTTTACGCGGTTTGGCATGCTGTACACCAAGTTCCTTATACGATTTTGGGGAATATTCTCCCACTCCTCTGTGAGAGCAATTTTGAGCTCACGAAGCGTGATTGGGGGAGGGTTTCGTTGTTTTACGCATCTGCCTAGCTCGTCCCAAGCATGCTCGATCGGGTTGATATCCGGGCTGCGCGCTGGCCACTCCATACGAGTAATGTTCATCTCTTGAAGGTAGTCATTCACAATCCTACCTGTATGAGGTCGGGCATTGTCATGCATAAATATAGCATCCTCACCTAAATTGACCATAAATGGACCAACGTGATCATTGAGGATTTCTTCCACATATCTTACGCTAGTTAAAGAGCCGTTTTCTATGATCACCAGCTCTGTGCGACTTTCAGAAGAAATTCCGGCCCACACAAGTACAGACCCACCACCGTAGGCTACTTTTTCTTCGATGCATGCTTGCTTGAATCTTTCCCCTGGTCTTCGATACACTCTGTGTCTTCCATCGTGCTTGTAGAGCATAAATTTTGATTCGTCGGAGAACATAACTTTTGACCAATCTTCAATACTCCAATTTACGTGGCTCTGGGCATACCTTAGTCTCGAAATACGATGCCCACGCTCCAGTTTAGGGCCGTTTGCAGGTCTAAGGGGTTTTAAGTTAGATTCAGCAAGCCGACGTCTTACTGTCCATGCACTTGGGTTACTTCCTCCGAGGCGTCGAAACTGATTGGTGAGTTCAGTTCCTGTGAGAAAGCGATTTCGAAGCATGGTGTTCACCAAGTATCGGTCTTCTCGTGCTGTGGTACACCTGGTTCTGCCCGTTCCTGGTCTGCGTAGGTTAGAACCAGTTTCTTCGTAACGTCGGAGAACTCTTTGTACTGTTGACAGCGACACACCGACAGTCCTGGCTGTATCGCGCTGACTCCGGCCGGTTTCCAGCATTGTAAGTATTCTGGTGCATTCTTCAGGCGTAAGCGACATAATTTCAGCTTGATTAATGAATATAGAGCACTATCAACATGATTTATGTACCCACATAAATGACAGATTACAAACAAAAGCAACACCAAATGCTGTAATTTCGTAGTTCCATCTTCGAAAGTGGCCCTTTTTCAAATTTGATTTTTTTATGATATAACTTTACAATAACTAAGAAGTTTTAATACCTTCATTTAAGGAGTATTACATTGTCTATTAAATACAATTTATTGCATTAACCTAGCATTTTTAGTTTCCGAGATTTTTAGGATTCTTTAAGTGACCCGGATTCATTGCTCTCGAGTGTATTATAACCTTGTGCTAAAGGATATAGACAACTGATGAAAATACTTATATTATAGTTATTATTAACACACTGCTTTTTTGAGACACTGCTCTCAACCTAAGCTGAAAGAATTGACTCTTTTAGCTTATTACGTCTTGTGGGTCGCCACAAGTAGGCACCATCTACCGGCAAATTGGTTAAGGTATAAAAGTGAATAAAGTGAGTGCCCGCCGAGTTTCTTGCTAGTCTATATCTATACATAATAATAAAACTGTTGAGGGTCGAGAGTTTGAATATGGAAGCTATTTAAAAAAAAAAGAACGCGTTCTCTAATCGATACCTACTTAAGTCAAAATGAAATTTAAAATTTTCATGTCCGTCTGTATTCCGAATACGTATCACGCCGAAACTACTGATTTGAATGAAAATTGATCCGAGGAAGTTCAGGAGTTAGAGACATCTCAACTTCTCTAAACCTAGAATTCAAGAGTTCCTTTGAATGTGAGAATAAATCTAAACCTGCGTGTTGCTTTATCATTTTTTTCATTCAAATCGATTCTGTAGTTTCTACGTGATACTTATTCGGGATACAGACAGACATGAAAATTTTAAATTGCATTTTCGGCTTCAGAGGCATATTATTATGTACCCACATTTCACCTTTTTAGAATTTGTCCCACGTAATAGGTGGTGAGCCGTATTGCCGTGTTGAGATAGACAGGCGCAGGTTGTGACTGCCTGCTGTTGAAATTGTTCAAGCTGCCGAAAAGGCCTTCAACTTGGCTTAACGACTGCCATTTTACGGGCAACCAGGACTAACGGCTTAACGTGCCTTCCGAAGCACGGAAACGCTTAAATAACTGTCACAAAGTGGTCACATGGATGGTCACCTATCCAAGGACTGGCCATAGTGAAAGTTACTTACTACAGTAATCGTTTCCAGAACACCGAGTCCGCAATGCCACGAACGCTTCTTATTTATACATATATAGCTGACCCTCGCAACTGCGTTTACGACGCTTACGTACGTACATATTTTTGTTAGTTTGTAACAATAAAATGAAATGAAATTTTGTTTCTCAAAAGGATAAAAAATTTCAAGCGGGTGGAAGACCCCTTTTGTCTGGATTTGTAATAATTTAAGTACAAAACAATGAATATATGAACATTCATCAAATTTGTGAATTCGTCACATTCAATTTACGTAATAATTAATCACGTTTTTTGTAGTGTATTTTATATGCAAAATTGAAATACAAACGTTTGTTTTTTAATTTACTTTTAGCCTCTTGCTATAAAATAGATTGCAGGGGGGCTTATGGCGAGACTTTGTCTTTACTTTGTGACTCTGTTGCATTAAACTACGTCACTAGGTCATCTGTTCATAGTTTTAACTAAAACAAAAATGACAACGTCAATCGGATTGAACTTTCACAATAAAGGTTTTAGAGAGGGGCAGTCGGGTGAGACTTTCTTGTTTATTTGGTGAAGCCAGGAACGCATTTCCGCTACTATTTTCTTCTTCTTCCGTGGTTCTTTTACTCTGATGTCTCTGTAGTTGCGCTACTCTATGTTGGCGAGTCATATCGCCCATATGCTCAAGGTCGTTAGCCCTGGGTATGGCCTTAAGGCCGCAGATAGGGCTAACGACCTTGAGCATATATGACGATATGACTCGCTAACGTCGAGTAGCTCAACTACAGAATCATCAGAGCAAAAGAACCACGGAAGATGAAGGAAAATAGTAACGGAAATGCGTTCCTCGCGTCACCCAATAAAAGTAAATTATTTAAAATAAATAAATGGTTTTAAAAACCCTAGAAAAATACGCTTTTATAATGCAAGAAAAACCCCAAAAATAAATTATGGATCGTTCAAGTTGCTTCTATTTCTGGGCTGAAGTGTAAACTATGTGCTTTTAGTTATAATATTTGATTATAAAAGCGTGGGGCGCTGGAACAGGAAAGACTTTCCTGGCGGAAGCTGCATGATGTCTTGTCAGATTAAGGATAAGGTCACATTTATAAAAGCGTGTTTTTCTCGTGTTTTTAAACTATTAATTTACACTGTCATGCTTTTATATATCTATTGTGACTTTTATTATTATTAATATCATTTCAAATTTCGGAAATGTATTAACGATGATAGCTTTAATTGAAATACATAACATACTTACTTGAAAAGTAAAGTAGTTAATCACGCCTACGCATTTTCAACACCCACTTTTGCCAGTTTTTCGTGACGCCCGCGTAATAGGAGCAAACCTATTACCGTTACGGATCTCTATTAGATAATTCATTGGTAGGTCCTTAAAGTTTCGGCATTCCGAGATATTTAGTACAATATGTAGTAATCACGTAATAGGAATACAAAAGCATATATCCCCAAGCGGGTTTTTAACGGTAACCAAAGATATCTCGTTCTCGAACAAGAACTCTACATTTTGCCACTGTTAACGTATTCCCCTCATGTATCTACTTAATTGCCTGAAAGAAGAGGTGTTCCCTCTGGCAGCATAAACGTTATGCTCTTATGCGGCTCATGCAGCTTTCGCCAGGATTTTTATTATATAAGGATTTGTATTAATAGGAATATGCTTACAAAAAAGTCTTTCTTGTTCTAGCGCCCCACGCTTTTATAATAATTTATTTTTGGGGTTTTTCGTGCATTATAAAAGTGTATTTTTCTAGGGTTTTTTAAACCATTTATTTATTTTATACTTTTTAGTCACAACATTTATACCTTAACTAGCTGTTCTCTGCGGCTTCATCCGCGTAGAAGTCGTTATCGCATAAAATCATTACCCTCCTTTCGCGCAGTCCGTTAAAAAGTAACCTATGTCTTTCTCTTAAACTCAAACTATCTTTATAACAAATTTCATCAAAATCGGTTCAGCGGTTTAGGCATGAAAACGTTACAGACAGACAGACAGAGTTACTTTCGCATTTATAATGTTAGTAGGGATTTCTGTATTACATGGTGTTATGTCTGAGTTCGACTAATGTGAAAATATTTCATTATTACTCTAATACATATACATTTTCTGCAGGTACCTATGTCAATATTAACACTCAATATTAACTTCAATATATAACAGGTTTGTTATAACCTTAAACCCTAATCGTGGTCTAAGCTCAATACACGACTTTTCTGACAAATCCAAACACAGCTATGATACGATGTTCAATCATGAAGTTACAGTTCATATCTTACGACTCCATCATCAGATCAGTTTGACAGCACCATATTATTGTATTGTCATTAGAACTACATACAGCTGCCAATTTTCATGACCCTACGATCCTTGGAAGCTGGTTAAATTAGCTACCTTAGATTCCACTTGTTTTCTGTGCCTATCTTCCGGCTCCATCATCATATCAGTTTGACAGTACCATATTATTGTATTGTCATCAGAACTACATACAACTGCCAATTTTCATGACCCTACGATCCTTGGAAGCTGGTTAAATTAGCTACCTTAGATTCCACTAGTTTTCTGTGTTTATCTTCCGGCTCCATCATCATATCAGTTTGATAGTACCATATTATTGTATTGTCATCAGAACTACATACATCTGCCAATTTTCATGACGCTACGATCCTTGGAAGATGGTTAAATTAGTATCCTTAGATTCCACTTTTTCCATCGAAGTTTCAGTGCCTATCTTCCGGTTCCATCATCATATCGGTTTGACAGTACCATATTATTGTACTAGCTGACCCGCGCAACTTCGTTTGCGTAAGAGAGAGAGAAATAGAAAGGTCCCCCGTCGCTGGTATTCTTATCGCGTGGTTTTCTGTCGCGTGTTTTCCAGTTGTATTATTTTGGCACAAATTAGATTTTCATAAAATGTTTATTGTAAACGAACCTAATTCGAAGCACTATCAGTAGGTTTGCGGGATATTTTACTTTCCCGTGACTCTACTGGATGCCAAGGGAAATATGGTTCGACATGCAGCAGTGCCACTGGTGTTGCAAACCTTTACTATGCGAATTAGTCCACTACAGTAACCAACCATCGGACCGTAAGCTTGTCTGCCATCTTAGTAGTATAAAAAACTGGCCAAGTGCGAAGCGGACTCGCGCTCAGAAGAAATACATAAAGAATAAAGTATAGATAGGAATAAAGTCCCTTAATGACCCTAATTCCATTCCGAACAACGGTTGGCCGGTTTAGTTGGTCGGAGTGGAAAGACAGAGGGTTCCGTACGAGAAAAACAGCAAAGCATCACGTTTGTTGGATGGGAGCCCCCTTAGTCCCCGCCCCCCTTTTCTGACGTTAGTATTTGTTGTCACAGTGGCTACACAGAAATATATCATCAGAAAATTTCAGCTCTCTAGGTATCACGATTCCTGAGATACAGCCTCATGACGGACAGATAGACAGACGGACAGCGAAGTCTCATAAATAGGGTCCCGTTTAAGGGCACGAACCCTAAAAATCGTTTCTTTGTGCGCAACTTTGCCATTAATCTAATTTCAAGGTTCTAGATCTCGATCAGGTATCTAAGTCAGTTTTTATTTTTATACTAGCTGAGCCCGCAACTTCGTTTACGTCACATAAGGTGTATGAAAGGAAAGGTATTTCTTCATCAGAGTCATCAAGCAGCGTCTGAAACTACCCTGTTTGCTTAATCATAAAAGAGCTTAATGATTAAGTCTATTTTAAAACAATTCAGTCCACGCCTTCGGCGCGGACTGAATTGTTTAAAAATAGTCTTAATCATTAAGCTCTTTTATGATTAAGCCAACACGCCAGTTTAGGTTCACTCACATTCAAAGAAACCCCTACAATTAAAATTTTCAAAATACCTGATTCTTAAAAGTGTTATAACTCTTTTATTTCTAAACCGATTTACATAAAACAAACGCTAAATGTTAACTGGAGCAAACCTCAACACAATAAAAAAACCGCATTGCAATCGGTTGAGCGGTTACTGAGATTAGCGTGCACAACCGTACAGACAAACAGATATACAGACATACAGACATACAGACATACAGACAAACAGACAAAAATTCTAAAAATCATTGTTTTGGGTTCTATTGCGTTCATAAAGCCCCCCTATAATATTTTTTCTTATTTATCATCCATGTACAGACAGCGACCTGTTACGATTTTATTATATGTATTGATGATTGATGATTAATCAAATCAGCATGTACCCTCCTGGACGTAGGCCTCTCCTAATTTACGTCCTGCGCCTTCAGCATTCAGCCTGCGACCTCTTCTGGGTCCTCGGTCCATCTAGCGGGTGGACCAAGTCGCGATGCCCGCTTTGGAACTCGTTTGCTCCATCTGCCGTCGTCTGTCGTCTTCTGTGGCCAGCCCGCGGCACTTTACAGTACTGTTTTTATATCTATACTAATATTATAAAGAGGTAAAGTTTGTGTGTTTGTATATTTGTTAAATTGTAAGGGGTAATCTCGGGATCTACAGAACCGATTTTAAAATTTTTTTCACCAATAGAAAGCTACGTTATTGCGGAGTGTCATAGGCTATATAACATCACGCTACAACGAATAGGAGCGGAGCAGTAATAGTAAATGTTTCAAAAACGGGGGAAAAGTTATTCCTTTTGAGAACTTCGTTGCGTGTGCTGCGTGACTAATATTATTTAACCGACTTCAAACAAGGAGCACTCAATTCACCGTTTTTTTTTATTTTTTTATTTTTTTTTTTTGCGCAGAACTACGTCGTTTATCGACCGATTTGAAAATTTTTTTTTCGTTCTAAAATAGATACTCCCAAGGTGGTCCCATTTTAAGGAAGCCAGGATCTAATTATGGCATCCTGGAGAAATCGAAAGCACCTTTTAAAAATTGTAGGGGCATCTAGGGCGTTTGTAAGTTTTTTATTAAGGGTTTTAAAGTAGTACAACTTAATGAAGGTCTGGAGTCGATCTGATGATGGAGACGAAAGACAGTAGAGAGAATTCCCTAACGATATACAGCAGTTACTTTGTGTTTAGGTTTGATTAATTTGTACTGTCGAGAACTTTACACCTAGATAGATAGATTTTCAGTCCACACGACACTAAAAATAGTGAAAAAAAAAATTAACAAAAAAGAAACCGACTTCAAACAAAACTTAAAACTGAAAAATAAAATTTAGCACAATGTTAGTATATTCTGATTTATCAGATAGGTATCATCTATACTAATATTATAAAGAGGTAAAGTTTGTGTGTTTGTATATTTGTTAAATTGAAAGGGGTAATCTCGGGATCTACTGAACCGATTTTAAAAATTCTTTCACCAATAGAAAGCTACATTATTGCGTAGTGTCATAGGCTATATAGCATCACGCTACAACGAATAGCAGCGGAGCAGTAATAGTAAATGTTTTAAAAACGGCGAAAGTTATTCCTTTTGAGAACTTCGTTGCGTGTGCTGCGTGACTAATATTATTTAACCGACTTCAAACAAGGAGGAGGTTACTCAATTCAACCATTTTTTTTAAATGTTTTTTCCGGCAGAACTCCGTCGTTTATAGACCGATTTGAAAATTTTTTTTTTCGTTCTAATATAGATACTCCCAAGGTGGTCCCATTTTATGGAAGCCAGGATCTGATTATGGCATCCAGAAATCGAAAGGAACTTTTAAAAATTTTAGGGGCGTCTAGGGCGTTTGTATTTTTTTTATTAGGGGCCTTAAAGTAGTACAACTTAATGAAGGTCTGGAGTCGATGTGATGATGGAGACGATAGACAGTAGAGAGAATTCCCTAACGATATACAGCATTTACTTTGTGTTTGGGTTTGATTAATTTGTACTGTCGAGAACTTTACACCTGGATAGATAAATTTTCAGTCCACACGACACTAAAAATAGTGAAAAAAAATTGAACAAAAAAGAAACCGACTTCAAACAAAACTAAAAACTGAAAAGTAAAATTTACTTAGCACAAAGTTAGTATATTCTGATTTATCAGATATCATTAAATATAATACTGAAGTCAGTGCCAATATGACTATGAGAGAGATAAATAATGTCTACCTAAGCCTACATAGTTTTACTGGGCTTTGTATATCTCTTAAATAAATTGTAAGGGGTAATCTTAGGATCTACCGAACCGATTATAAAAATTCTTTCACCAATAGAAAGCTACGTTATTGTGCAATGTCATAGGCTATATAGCATCACGCTAAAACGAATAGGAGCAGAGCAGTAATAGTAAATGTTTCAAAAACGTTGCAAAAGTTATTCCTTTTGAGAGCTTCGTTGCGTGTGCTGCCTAAATATTTATGATTATGTAAAAAATATGTACTACAAAACTGTTTCTCTTAAAAAAGGTCTAAAAAAATTGCGCGATAGCATGTGTCTATCTTTGGGTTGGTGCACAATAACCATTTTAATGGCAATCAATTTTTTCTACAATAATGCCACTCGGTACCTCTTTCGTAAACAAAATTATTCTTAAAAATAATGCGACGGGAATACACGCGACGACTAACCTTTCTCTCTCTCTCTCTCTCTCTCTCGCGTAGTATTGAATATTAACGACAAGACGCTACGGGAGTAAACGCAACATGACGGGAGTAAATGCGACGGGAACAGGTAATTCTCTCTTATGTGGCGCAAACGAAGTTGCGCGGGTCAGCTAGTGTAAAGATATAATTCTGACTAAACAAATCAAAATAGGTACTTTGAGCGAAGTAAATCTATATTTTTGTAAAAATTGATACCAAATGTCTCTATTAATTGGTTTAGAGAGCATTCTCTGCTTTTGCTAAGGAATTGATATCTGAACTTCTTTCTTTCTCGTATTTCTGGATTGTGTAGGTCTTCAGACTTTCGAGGCTGAGGCAACCCGTACTAATACAGTTTCTCCTATTGTGACCAGACATTTACTGTAGATTTCATCTGCTGAATGTTCATCTATAACGCCTCTGATCGTTTGTATTATCCCTGTATAAAATAAGAAAGTAAGCGAAGATGGGAATAAATACTCTGTGATAATCGGAATCGTGTACACCTTACCTAGAACTTTTTGTTTCATAATTCCTAGCCAGATATGTGTAGGTTTTCCTTCTCACAAATGTATTTTTGACATACAAAATATGAAGGCAATTCCGCATATTGAAGGGCAAAAATCAATAAATGATAAGTTTTAATAAAATTATTATTAGATTTTTTTGACATTTATCAAAAATTGCGACCATCTTTTTTAAATCAAATTGAGCTGTCAAACATGACAATGTGTCAAAAAAAAATATTAAAAAAGTACCGACTACGGAGTATTTATATGAACTACTAGCTGAGCCCGCAACTTCGTTTACGTCACATAAGGTGTATGAAAGGAAAGGTATTTCTTCATCAGAGTCATCAAGCAGCATCTGAAACTGCCCTGTTTGCTTAATCATAAAAGAGGTTAATGATTAAGTCTATTTTAAAACAATTCAGTCCACGCCTTCGGCGCGGACTGAATTGTTTAAAAATAGTCTTAATCATTAAGCTCTTTTATGATTAAGCCAACACGCCAGTTTAGGTTCACTCACATTCAAAGAAACCCCTACAATTAAAATTTTCAAAATATCTGATTCTTAAAAGTGTTATAACTCTTTTATTTCTAAACCGATTTACATAAAACAAACGCTAAATGTTAACTGGAGCAAACTTCAACACAATAAAAAAACCGCATTGCAATCGGTTGAGCGGTTACTGACATTAGCGTGCACAACCGTACAGACAAACAGATATACAGACATACAGACATACAGACATACAGACAAACAGACAAAAATTCTAAAAATCATTGTTTTGGGTTCTATTGCGTTCATAAAGCCCCCCTATAATATTTTTTCTTATTTATCTTCCATGTACAGACAGCGACCTGTTACGATTTTATTATATGTATTGATTGATGATGATTGTCATCAGAACTACATACAACTGCCAATTTTCATGACCCTACGATCCTTGGAAGCTGGTTAAATTAGCTACCTTAGATTCCACTTGTTTTCTGTGTTTATCTTCCGGCTCCATCATCATATCAGTTTGACAGTACCATATTATTGTATTGTCATCAGAACTACATACATCTGACAATTTTGATTTTGTAAAAATTAAATGTGAAGAATTCACAAATGTGACGAATGTTCATATAATAATGTTCATTGTTTTGTACTTAAATTATTACAAAACCAGACAAGAGGGGTCTCAATGCGTTGTCCGATTCCAAATATTTTTTCAGTGTTATAAAGGGACTACTTTAAGAATTGTGTCAAACAAGTTTTAATGTTGAGCGTTTTGTAGTTCAGGAATTAGAGACATCTCAACTTTCGCAAAACCTAGAATTCAAGGGTTCTGTGGAATGTAAGGGTAAATCTAAACGGGCGTGTTGGCTTAATCATAAAAGAGCTTAATGATTAAGGCTATTGTAAAATGATTCAGTCAGCGCCGAAGGCGGGGACTGAATTGTTTTAGAATAGACTTAATCTTTAAGCTCTTTTATGATGAAGCAAACAGGGACGATTCACACGCTGCTTGATGAGTCTGATGAAGAAGTACCTCTCCATTAGTAAACCTTATGTGACGTAAACGAAGTTGCGAGGGTCAGCTAGTTTATGATAAGGCCAACACGCCAGTTTAGATTTACCCTTGAATTCTAGGTTTTGTGAAAGTTGAGATGTCTCTAATTTCTGAACTACGAAACCCTCAACTTTGAAACTTGTGTGAAATAATTTTTAAAGTACTTCCTTTATGGCACTGAAAAAAAATTTGAAATCGGAAAACGCATTGCACAGTTACAACTAAAAAACCATTTTGTCTTTCATACTCTCTCACGAAGAAACTGCGCAAAATATCGGGTTCAAAAGTATCCTAGAATCTTTGTCGGGTGATAAGCTAGGATTGTACCAAGTTTCATTTAAATCGATTAAATAGTTTCGGCGTGATACTTATTCGGGTTACAGAAAGATAGACAGACATGAAAATTTTTAATTACATTTTCGGTTTCAGTATCGATTAGGGAACGTCCTACAATAAAAAAAATTAAAATATCTTCCATGTACAGACTCTCGACCCTCAACAGTTTTAGATTGATATACCTACGTTGCTGTCAGTTCTGAAAAGGGAAGCCAGCAGTAATCGGCTTATATGTAGCCTTGGCCACTGATCGGGACATGAAATTTCTACAGGTTGTGGCTTCGGAGAGGCAGTGTTAATACCGTGTATTCCCCCCGACGACGTGCAGTATTATGTGGGTATATTAGTAGTTTTCGATACAAGTGTGGGATTTCTGTTATTACAACGAGTTACGACAGGTGTTGACCCGAGCCCAAGGCGAGGGTAGACAGTCGGAACGAGTTTAAATAACAGTCCCACACGTTGTATTGAACAACTATTTTTAATACAGTTGCGAAAAAAATAAGCAATTTTATAAAATAATAAAAACACAACAAACCTGAATATCCAAAATGGCGCCAACCGTAAAAGAATATATACCTTCCTAAGCAGAGACTATGGCAGTGCACTTCATACAGCCAACTTTTTTTATTTTTATAAATTTAATTTGGCCGATACTTATACTAATTTATACTTAAATTTTAATTAAAATTACTTTTAATCTGATAATGAAACAAGTTAGTATCTTTTTTTAGAAATATTTGCATGAATAGACATTACTTTGACAATTGGGAAAGAAAACGCACGAGTGTGTAATAACTAATAGCCCACATCCCGAACGCTATACGTCCCTGTAATACGCCACTTTTTGAGCAACTGTATTAAAAAATATGTTTAGCTCTCAACAGACAGCAGCTATCCACCTAAAGTTAAAGTTGTTTTCTTTCTTATACACGGTTAAGTTACGTCGCTTGCTCCTGTGTCCCTAGCCATGATTCCTTCTGTATTTTGGTTGCTGAGAATAAAACTACGAATGAGAGAGAGAGGTCTGTTTATTCTAAATTTTACTGCGAAATGTTAAAATTCACCGCAGATATACATACCTATAACATTTTAAAACTGCAGCATTTGAAATTTTCAGTTGGTCTTTATGTTCAAGCATTACCGAAATCCCAGTGGCCAGAATTTAATAAACTTTTCGTATTAGTGCTACGCTTTAGCTACCTAGTGCCTGATGTTATAATTTATAGGTGACTAGCTGATGACTGCAGCTTCGCCTGCGTAAAATTAGTACTTGTTCTCGCTTCCCGTGGGAACCTATTCCCGGGATAAAAAGGCCTAATTAAAAATTGTAAATTGTAAATTCCAGACCATAATCTATCCCTATACCAAGTTTCAGCCAGATCCGTTCAGTCGTTAAAGCGTCAAAGAGTAACAAACATCCACACATTCACACGCACAAACTTTCGCCTTTATAATATTAGTAAGACTAGCTGATGCCCGCAGCTTCGACCGCGTAAAATGTGTTCCTGCAGGAACTTATTCCCGGGATAAAAAGTGGCCTATGTGTTATTCCAGACCATAATCTACCCCTGTACCAAGTTTCAGAAAGATCCATTCAGTCGTTAAGAGCCTACCAGACGCCAAATTGTTGAAAGAAGATAGAAGATATACATTTTAGCGTGCAAGACAGAGAGAGATGCGATCGGTTTTTGTGCGTTTTTAACGAAATAAATTAATTATAAAAAAACTATAACCAATATTAAAAAGTGGTCTAGTGCAAATGAAGATTTTACTATTGTCTTTCTTATAAATATTTTATATTATAGAAACAACTTAAAACTTATGAGATCTAGGTTAAAATTTCAAGAAATTGAGGTATTTTCAACACCAAAATCTATCGAGGATTTTATCAGCAATCGTGTTTTTAGCCTAGTGCGTTTGTAGTTTATGAACTGAAGTTGTCTGTGTTAAAATTTTAATTCATTAGACCTCACAAGTCCTGAGATCTAGATCAAGGTAATAGTCTATTTGGCGTCATACAGACTCTTAAAGCGTGAAAGAGTAACAAACATGCACACATCCACAATCAAAAACTTTCGCCTTTATTAGTAAGATTTACTTGTAGGTACATAAACATTATCGTACTTGACAACATAATTGAGTAAACTAAGAACTGCCTTGTTCGTCCAGACGTCGAAATGTGCGACTGCGGATCACGAGGTCGCGGGTTCGATTCCCACCGGAGACAAAAAATTGTATGATCTATAAATGTTTGTCTCAAGAGTCTGGGTGTTCCTATGTACTCGTATTTATGAATAACTTTACTTTACTACCTGATATTGATGCGGTTTGATACCCATAACACAAGCAGCCTAGCTACTTTGGGATAAGATAGCGTTGTGCGAAAATTTTTCGTAAATTAAAAAAAATGTTTTTAAGAAATCTTTTAATCATAGTCAATACCTACTGTAACAGTAATAAATAGTGCCCATATTTTTGTTGTGTTTTGAATCAAATTCGCCTGAATACTAATTGTAGTCTACTTGATGCACGCTTAGTATTTGTAGCCTTCATCGTATTGGTTCCGTTGATTGCTGCCACTGAAACAATAATTGTTCTTATTAATGTAAAGTTTTATTATTAGGGATCCTTACCCAAAGGGTAAAAACATGATGATAGCTAGAGTAATGAAATGGTCATATTTCACCATTTTTGTCGCACGGCGGTGAAACTATTTCTTAAACATAAATTTTATATTATTCAATTGACTATGATTACTTACGAGTAAGATTGGTGTCTGTTAGATTCAAGAGACCGCAGGATAGCTTCAGGGATGGGAGGAGGGGTGGGAATGTGAGAGCCGACTGGATGGAAGCCGTGTTCATCAGCGGTGTAGGAGAGGGATATAACTTGGCCATCGGGGGCAGTGTAGGAGTAGCCTCCCTCAGCAGTGACTGCGGGACCTTCGGGACCTGACGCGTGAGGAGCACCACTCTCGTGTGCAGAGATGCCATTGCCAGTTTCGTAGCTGTAAATGATAAGAAAGGCAAGTTACTAAATATGTAGAGCTTTAAGTATGTATTTAAAAGTAAATAACCCTATGTAAACCTATGTATTAGTATCCGTGGTCTGATACCCATAACACAAGCAGTTTATTCCTAGCTTACTTTGGGATCAGATAGAGCTCTATGGATTTGTCACATACACATTTGTTAACAGGACTAATAAGATTTTTTTAAGTTCCAGTTAATTCCTGCTAAATCCTTCACTTGAGTTTCTTTCATCTCACATGGTTTTAGGTTGCTAGTTTTCTTATTACCATTATGGTGGCAAACAAACAAAAATATTCACTTATTCGAATGTGATGAGATGGTAACACTCCTTTTGATGACTACGTAAATTACCTTTTTTAGATGTTAAGCATCCTAACATATCAATGTAATAAGATCATTAACTCAGATGCGGTTGGTTTCATGGGGCAGTCCACAAAAACAGGCTTCTATACTATTTATCAATAATAGCATTTTTTTTTTTTACTATAAACATTTAAAGGTTTATCTTCTTAAGCACAAAACTAACCTGTATTGGTAAGTGCCAGCACCATTGTTCACGTTGTCATAACGTAGTATGGGGATATGAGCTCCATGTGCGCCACTGTAGCTGCTGCTGGTGTATGCAGAGGCTGAAGCACTTCTCAATGCGTTTGCGCCGAATGTATTGAATTTCGATCCATGATGATGGTTGAAATGTTCTGCTGATGCTATGGACATCAGGGCCAAGGACAAGACGAGCTGTGGAAAAAGTATGTAATATAAAAATAATTCCTAAAATTTCACGTTTTCATGAAGAAGTTTAGGATACAGTCCACATTAGTGCAAAAAGTGGGCTAGGCGCGACTCAAGATCTGTATAAACCGAGAGTTCATTCAATTTCAGGCTGGGTTCATGAAACATTAATGTCTTTATGCCATGTCCGATCCCCCTTAAGATTGTAAACAGCCTTCTTACAAATTGAGCCTCTTTTACAATGGTATTCATTGTAAAAGAGGAGAGAGAGACATGGATAAGGAAAAGAATTGTTTCAGAAGCTCAATAACCAGCTGGGTTATGAAGGCTCCAACCCACTCAGAATTGACGAAAAGGCGGAGGAAAAAGCAACAGCTATCCCGATTTACTAGAAATTCCTTTCAAATTAACTGCTTAAATAACCCACCTTTAAACCAGCCATTTCGATTACTTTGAAATGTTTTTTTTTTGTATGACAGAATACTAAGAAAGCTATTAACTGAATGATATTTGCACTTGCATTTACCGAGTTTTTATATTGATGTTACCCTTCCAATTGAAGCCTTGCCCGATATGAAAGAGGGCGTGTTTCGATTATAGAAGAATACTCTAAACGTTTGACATTCCATTAGAAGGTGCTCCCCGCTGTGATGATCCTCTCAAAGCTCGATTTTAAGTTTAAGTTATGTAGTGTCAAGGTCCTGTGTTACAGATATTAAACAATACATTCATGTAAGAAAAATGGCAAGCGTGTGGTGAGCTTGTATAAAGAGGGTTCACTGTCCGTTTCAACGTAGAGTTAAATTTCAACAACTGGGCAATAAGTTAAAACGATAGAAATGGTAAACTTTGCATTCTTTAATTCTGAATTAATTTACTTTGACTTATGTGTATCCAGATACACAAGTATTCCTATCACAATTCCGCTTGGTCTGATTGATCTACGGAACTCTAAAAATATGGTTATTATTGCAAAAGCGGATGTTCTAGAAACATTTTTACTTGCAGCTTTACAATATCTCCCTCTATGCAGTAACTATTTAGTAATCTGTGCTCTATGTGCTAGTGGCGTCTGATCCGTTCAAAAGTGTAATGTGAAAACTGCGATCTCCATACACAAAAATATTGGTTTGTATTTTTTATTCTGTTACGAGAATACATACATAATTATAATCACACCTTTATCGCCGAAGGGGTAGGCAGAGGCATAGTATACACCCATATTTCACCTTATAGTTTTATGTCCCACGTAGCAGGTGGTGAGCCTATTGCCGTGTTTGAATGGACAGGCGCAGGTCACTGAGACCCGCAGTTGAAATTTTTCAAGCCGCCCATAAGGCCTTTAACTTGGCTTAACGATTGTCATTTTATTGACAACCGGGTGTCATTTCGAGTTTTCTTTCTCTACGCAATGCAGCTTATTGCGAAAGTGTCCCCTTAGTCACCTTTTACGACACTCTCGGGATGTATTAGGGTGGCGACATTTTGTACTCTTACCCGTCGCAACACGGGACTAAATTATTTTCATTCTAGCAAGTAATTTAACACCAAAACATTAACCATAAAATACTTTGCAGTGACTTTACAACACTGCAACTTGATAGAGGCGATGCGGAGCGCTGGTGAGGTTTGGAGAGTAATCCATTTCGCTTCCCAGGACTGAGAATCTTACACAAGCCATCCTATGAAATAATAAAAAAAGTAGCAACGCGTAGGGGGATGCTAACTTGCTCCTACGGATTTCAACGCATCTCAAAACTGAAAAAGAATAAAACCTACCGGATGGGTTTAAGAACAGAGACCTGGTTTGTTCTTCATGCATCCTGTGGTACAAAAACATAGCTAGTGAGTAAGGTAAGTATGTACTTTTCCATCTCTTCTTTTCTTTCTAGAAAATAATTTAACCAGAAACTCTTATTAGCATGGTACCTAGTCATGCTTACAATTAGTTGAAATAGTATCTTCGCGAGCGCCTAATAAAGACTAGGTATCGAGTACAGACAACACCGTCTAAGGTTCTAAAAGCGCCGCTGGAAACTTTCACGATTCCATACTACCTACATTCGCTTAAACGCGGTTTTCGCATTAAGTCGTAGTAGGCGCTCACAAAAACTCGAAATATGTGGTACGTTTATTTGGGTTTAAAAATGTTCTTGCCATGGCTATTGTTCAACGACATAAACAGGACCTACATTTAGGGAAATAACAATCTACGGTTGAGAGCCATTTCATATTATAACCTACTCAAATGGGTCGCAAGTCCCAGACGCCGTCGGGGTGTTCCCCCCCTGTGCCACGCTATGGACCCGGCGCCCGCACGGAGAATCCATGGAATGCTAAGAATACCGTCTCTCTACCTCAGTATCTCCTTTTCTTATATATCACTAAGGTGGCAGACAAGCTTAGTGTCCCTCAAGATGGGAAGTGGTCACCGTAGCCTATGGACATTTGCAAAGACAGAGGCGCTACATTTGCGCTGCCGACCCTGTAATAACCTTCTTCGACCCCTATTATAGAACCCCATACTGTAGGCGTTAGGGTAAACTGAAGCAGGACGCTCATCCGAAATAAGAGCGTGACCAGAAAAAAGCCCCTATCGGATCTGACCTTGTGTGAACGGTTCGGACGCAATATGAGGATGAACTCTCTCTCTGTGGCGGACTGTGCTATATTCTCTTTCTCTGTTATATATAGCAATGTATATGAAATTGACAACTACTAAATTGAAACTTTCAAATTGTGAGAACGGACATTACGAGTACCTATAACCCGAGGATCCTTGGCAGTTCCCTAAGCATCGAAGGATATCGACAGCAGAGTAAGGGTTGATATCTGGTCAAAATTAATCGATTGAGCTATTCATTTTTAATACGCTTTTATTAGGTCGTCGTGTATGTTACTAACAATGTAATGGAATCTAAGAAAACTAATTTAACCATCTTCCAAGGATCGTAGGGTCATGAAAATTGGCAGCTGTATGTAGTTCTGATGACAATACAATAATATGGTACTTTCAAACTGATATGATGATAGAGCCGGAAGATAGGCACTGAAAACAAGTGAAATCTTAGGTAGCTAATTTAACCAGCTTCCAAGGATCGTAGCGTCATGAAAATTGGCAGCTGTATGTAGTTCTGATGACAATACAATAATATGGTACTGTCAAACTGATCTGATGATGGAGCCGGAAGATATGCACTGGAACTTCATGATGGAATATCGTATTATATCTGTTTTTGGATTCGTCAGAAAAGTCTTGTAATGAGCTTTGACCAGGCTTAGGTTTCAAGGTTTTTACAAACCTTTTTTTAATTGACTTGTAAAACTATGCAATGGAATCTCAGGTAACTATTATAACTATCTTCCAAGGATCGTAGCGTCATGAAAATTGGCAGATGTTTGTAGTTCTGATAACAATACAATAATATGGTGCTGTCAAACTGATGTGATGATGGAGTCGTAAGAAATGAACTGTAACTTCATGATTGAACATCGTATCATAGCTGTGTTTGGATTTGTTAGAAAAGTCGTGTAATGAACTTTGACCACGATTAGGGTTTAAGATTATAACAAACCTGATATATATTGAAGTTAATATTGAGTGTAAATATTGACATAGGTAACTGCATAAAATTTATATGTATTAGAGTAATCCTACTTCCTACTAATATTATAAATGTGAAAGTTTGTGAAGATGTTTGGATGTTTAGATGTTTGGATGTTTGTTACTCAATCACGCTGTAACAACTGAATGGATCTGTCTGAAATTTGGTACAGGGATAGAGTATAGCCCGGAATAACACATAGGCTAATTTTTATCCCGGGAAAATGTTCCCACGGGAAACGGGAACGGGAACCAAAATTAACGCGGGCGAAGCCGCGCGCATCAGCTAGTAATGACATATTTTCATATTAGTTGAACTTAGACAAAACACCATGTAATACAAAAATTCCTACTCATATTATAAATGCGAAAGTAACCCTGTCTGTCTGTCTGTTACGTTTTCACGCCTAAACCACTGAACCGATGTTGATGAAATTTGTTATAAAGATAGTTTGAGTTTTAGGGAAGGACATAGGCTACTTTTTAACCGACTGCGCGAAAGGGGGGCAATGATTTTATGCGATAACGACTTCTACGCGGATGAAGCCGCAGGGAACAGCTAGTAAAGGTATAAATGTTGTGACTAAAAAGAATAAAATAAATAAATGGTTTAAAAAACCCTAGAAAAATTCGCTTTTATAATGCACGAAAAATCAAAAATAAATTATGGATCGTTCAAGTTGCCTCTATTTCTGGGCTTAAGGGTAAACTATGTGCTTTTAGTTATAATATTTGATTGTAAAAGCGTGGGGCGCTAGAACAAGAAATACTTTTTTGTAAGCAAATTCCTATTTATACTAATCCTTATAATAATAAAAATCCTGGCGAAAGCTGCATGAGGTCGCACAAAAGCATAACGTTTATGCTGCCAAAGGGAACCCCCTTTTCTTTCAGGCAATTAAGTAGATACATGAGGGGAATACGTTAACAGTGGCAAAATGTAGAGTTCTTGTTCGAGAACGAGATCGATATCTTTGGTGACCGTTAAAAACCTGCTTGGGGATATATGCGTTTGTATTCTTATTATGTATGATTACTACATATTGTACTAAATATCTCGAAATGCCGAAACTTTAAGGACCAACCTATGAATTATCTAATAGAGATCCGTAACGGTAATAGGTTTGCTCCTATTACGCGGGCGTCACGATAACTGGCAAAAGTGGGTGTTGAAAATGCGTAGTCGTGATTAACAACTTTACTTTTCAAGTATGTTATGCATTTCAATTAAAGCCTATCATCGTTAATACATTTCCGAAATTTAAAATGATATTAATAATAGTAAAAGTCACAATAGTTATATAAAAGCGTGACAGTGTAAATTAATAGTTTAAAAACACGAGAAAAACACGCTTTTATAAATGTGACCTTGTCCTTAATCTGACAAGACATCATGCAGCTTCCGCCAGGAAAGTCTTGCCTGATCCAGCGCCCCACGCTTTTGCAATCAAATATTATAACTAAAAGCACAAAGTTTACACTTCAGCCCAGAAATAGAGGCAACTTGAACGATCCATAATTTATTATTGGTTTTTCGTGCATTATAAAAGCGTATTTTTCTAGGGTTTTTTAAACCATTTATTTATTTTTTTCATCTTTACCTTCTAAATGTGTTGTCTGCAATCGACAAACTGTCAAGCTTCACTAGATCACCCGGGTTCAAGAAATAATTAAATAATTCATCTACAAGCAATGGCAGGAGTAGGCTGATAAGCAGACAATTCGGCATAACCTGCTCGCAGAAAGAGGCGGCGCAGTCCCACTTACTCCCGCTGGAGATCATGGCTCGCACCATGGTCTCGAGCGAGAGTGTGTCCACGTCCAGACCCACTACGAGGTCCTGGCGCTGTTGCGCCCACGCCGTGCACTCCACCAGCATGTGGAGCGCTGTGTCATCGCTGCGGTCCTCGCAGTGCTGACACTCGGCCGTGGTTTCTCGGTGTCTTCGCCACAGATACCTACCGAAGCTACCGTGCCCGGGGAATATCTGTGATAACCGGTAGGAGAGAGCACCGTGTCTCCTCTTCAGCCACTCGTCCATGACCGGTCTGACGGCCGCGATTGTGGCAAATCCCCCCTTTGGTTGCTCTAGACCACGCACGTCTCCACGATTTTCTGGTGGAACAGGGACCGCTGGGCCTCGATTTCTCGAGACGCAGGCCTTTGGCCCCGCTCCAGCTCCTCCTTGCACCATCTAAACAGTGACGCAAGGGCTTTTGCTTCAAGGTCCCATGGAGGGGTCCTGGTTAGGAGACATGCCGCCTCACCGGAGATCGTGCGGTATCCCCTTATCACCATGGCCGTCAGGTTGATAAGGGGATAAAGCATGACTGCCGTCAGGGTCTGCGCCCATTGGAATACAGGTCACTAAACATGTGGCAAATGGCATGTAAGCACAATTCTAGCATTCTGCATATATATATGCATAGTAGATGACCGTAATAGGTTGATTCATCTTGTAAACACTACAATATCAAAAAGCAATCTTGACGCTGAAATCAACCGTCGGACCGGTATTGTTGTAAACTTGATTCCAGGTGACCTGAAAGTGGCTAGCAAAATTGACGTCTGTAAGGCGGTGCTGTTGTCAAACATACTGCGCTCGTCAGTCATGACTTACGAGTCATTTATACTTACCTGAAATGCCTGCACTTAGTACTTATCATATTATGGTCTGACTGCATTATCAATATCATAGGGACTCATCACTACCTACTAGTAGGTAGTGTATGCGACTGCCTGCTAAGATAAAATTTCTGTGATTCACATTGTTTGCTTTGGAGTTTTCAATTTTTTTTCTGCGCATACGCTCGCTTGTGTAAGTCAGGTCTGAAAGGGCTACGTATAATAAATATAATGCATGTTTTTAGAAATATATATATATATATATATATATATCAGTTAGGTATTTAGATCCATAGCAAGAAAGTCCAAAATATAAAACACTAGAGGTTGTCACGCGGTTCCAAATATAGCCTATGTTCACCGCAAAGAGTGTAGCTTCCCAACACTCAAAGAATTGTTTAAATCGGTCCAATATTTCCGGAGCCTATTCCATGCAAACAAACAAACAAACAATCAAATCTTTTCTCTTTATAATAATAGTATAGATGTAGACAACCGGACGTCACGCGGTTTCACCCGTGTAGTTCCGTTCCGTCTGAAGTATGGGCATAAAATATTGCCCATGTAACCTGGGCATAGTATAGCTTCTCAAAAGTGAAAGAAATTTAAACTGGTTTAATGGTTTTGGAGCCTATTTAATTCCAATAAACAAACAAAGCTTTCCTATTTACCATAATATTAATTACTAAAGATTATAGTCTGTCCAACAGTAGCGAAAAATCCGAAATCTGTGTATGTATGGTATGGTCCAACCGTTTAATTTACTTTTGACAGCGAACTGAGAACGTAACATGATTGGACAGACTAGGTATCAATACATATAATAAAATCGTAACAGGTCGCTGTCTGTACATTGAAGATATATAAGAAAAAAGTTTATAGGGGGGCTTTTTGGACGCAATAGAACCCAAAACAATGGTTTTTAGAGTAATTTTTGTCTGTGCGTTTGTGCATGCTAATCTTAGCAGCCGCTCAACCGATTGCATTGCGGTTTTCTCTATTGCGTTGCGGTTTGCTTCACTTAACATTTAGTGTTTGTTTCATGTCAATCGGTTCATAAATAAAAAAAATATATCAATCTAAAGATAATACAGCGTAGGAGGTCGCGGGCTACAGCTAGTATTTAATAAGTGTGGCTTTAAAGAAGGAGTAAACAGATTTTTGACGAACGTTGATTCTGTTCGACTTTGAAAAGAATTGTTGCTTTGAAATATATTTATGCTATGGTTATGGTCCACTGGATAGTATGCGGCAACAAATTAAATGCCTAAGCTGCGACAATGAGAACAGAGTTGAAGACGTCTCGATTGAATTGATCGAGGAGGATTGTCATCGCACCTATCACCACATACAGGCAGGTTCATTCTCATACCCATTTCGAGCACGGTACCTAAGAGTCGATAAGGGGTTTTTTATTCGCAAAGGCTTTGGTTGTGAAATGATCTCGCAGCGTTCGGTTTTTCCATACTCCGAAGTATTCGTATGTTATTCTTCAAAAGTGGTCTTAGAAGGTTCTTGCAGTGTCGGCAGCCCGAGAGTAGCGCCTTTAGTGTTGCAAACGTTCACCAGGTGACCACCAGTTCACCAGATGGCCTCACCTTTGTAGTCTGCCACCTTAGTAGTATAAAAAATGTTTTAATCAACGGTTTACGTAAATGTAAAAGTTAGTAACAACACAATATTTTTCACAACTTTATTAGAGTTATAAAAATAAACAATCTTACAATGTAATAAATAGCGATGTTTATACAATATAATACGTATTTACTAATCACTAGTCCATTTTAATCTTAAAGCCGCTTTCATTCATCGACGATTCTAATATCCATGTTGGGGGCGTCCATCGTAGTAAGCGCCATCGCCACTGAAACAAAAAAAAACAATATTAATGCTGAGCTGACGTGCGCAACTTCAATTAGGTTAGAGCTCTTCAGTACCTTCTAAAATATAATACATCAATAGAAATGTATTAAACCTTTGACCCTTCCCCCGTTTTTTTACGTGAGGGAAGATCCTCAAAGGATACTATGCCGGACTCCCACCGACTAAAAAACCTCACGCAACGCCCGATAGCCTGTGGTTGGGAGCCCCGGGTAAGCCCTCGGCAGGATGTCCCGGGACTCCCAACAGACCCACAGCCGCCACCGCGGCCCCGCCCAGGGGGTGGCTCGGGTGGTATTCCGCGTCTTTGGGGGGTTTCGGGTGTGATCCCGCTTCTAAGGGGGGGCGTGCGTGAGTTGCTCACGTCACGCTGCCGTCATGGGCCCGCTTCTGTAAGGACGGTGAGCGACCCTCTCACCGTCCTCAGACCCCCGGTCATGGAGGCCGATAGTCCTCGGCGAAAACACGTCGGCGGCGCCCAGGCCGCCGTCTGCGGAACTCGGGTGGGAGAGCTCTCTTCCGCACCCGGCCCGCCGGCTTCTTCACGAGCATAACCTGCTCGCAGAAAGAGGCGGCGCAGTCCCACTTACTCCCGCTGGAGAGCATGGGTCGCACCATGGTCTCGAGGACCTGGCGTGACCCTTTCCCTTGAATAATTCTATTTATTGTTGTAATTTGCGTTAAAATCCATTGATTACCTACTTAATCTGAAAGACCTAAGCGCACAGATGAAAAACGTTTTTATTTATACTATGTAAAGATAAAGACTACTGACTCATCAGGCGAAACCGTTACTCCTGGAAACTTAAATTTCAGTATAATTTATCCTACCTGAAGAGTCTGCGAAGGCAGACAAAGCCTGTCTTACCCTCAGCCGTAGGCAGTCAATAGGCACCTATTGGTTTTAGCAGACATGGATCCGGCATAGCATCCATAAGGATTACCAGACATAAAGAAGTACCTAAGCTACCTTTATAACGTAGGCACATAATTACAATACAAGCATTCCTACCTGTTTGTTCAACAAAGTAAGGTTTAGAATATGTGTCCTTCCATGCTACTTTGAAAAAGTTATCAACTAAGGAGATAAATTAGGGAGGTTGAAGATTTAGTTCGAAATATGGCACGGACGACGCCGGGCGTTACATCTAGTTTTTTACAAAAAGTGAACTATTATTATTATCACCATAGGGAATCTACGTAATAACATTAGTAGTACACAACGAGGCGCTTGATGATTTACAGAATAAATTAAAGTTACGTTACATACGAGCATGCGTAGATCATATTTCATTGAGATGAACGCGCGTCCAGATTTCGTCATATTGAACGCAGCTGCTGCTAATTAGAAACTTGTAATTTGTAATAATTACGTAGGTACCCACATTATATTTATCTATGAGTCCAACTGTAAGCATTATTGACATTAGATTAAAAACTGTATCTAATTGATTATTAGATATATCAGTTTAAACACTTTAAACTTTAAATTATGTAGGTAGAGTTTTATCTGTGTTTTAACTGTGACAAGTGTGTCCCAATATGTTAATGCTCTCGCTACTAGATATGAAGAAAACCCCACAGTAAAATGAAAATGACCCGACATGCATTAAATTTAGAAATTACTTAAATTGGGATTCGAAGTCAACGCCTAGGCAATGACACCGAGGTTGTCAATTATGTTGATCTTCTCAATAATGTAAGCTACTGTCAATTTTAAACACAATTCATTTTTTATGTTTACAAAACTAATCTCTTACCCCCATATTCATAATCGTTTATTAAACCTATTTTAGTTAAAACACATTTTAAGTCTATTGCTGTCTCTAACCATACTCTGTCATTGGTTAGAGACAGCAATAGACTTAAAGTGTGTTTTAACTAAAATAGGTTTAATAAACGATTATGAATAAGGGGGTTAGAGTATAAATTTGTACTCTAAGTATAAATATAAACTAGTATAATAGAGATTTAGAGAGAGGTCTCTAGACCTTATGACCGTGGAATAAAGTACAAAATGTCACCATCCCAATTCATTTCGTTAGTGTCATAAAATATTAAGGAAATGCTTTTGGAAAAGAATACATTGAGAAGGGAAACTAAAATAAATCAACCAGCTTAGGACCAAGACACCCCTAAAATGGATTATTTGACACTTAGGGAATGTTTCTGCCCTGTAATGAACATCAATCGCCTAAGATAGTATGACCTTTGTCTTAGTAAAGTGTGAGGCTGAGGCTATGAATCACGATTACAATGTACACGCCCCTAGAGATAAAAGTAATGATGCTCCAATTAGTCAGGTAATTGGGCAAGTTCAAATAAAAATTACATTATTTCTAGTGTGGCAATGCGAGACCATATTAGTTCATGCTTCCATACTAATATTTAGAATCTGTTTGTCCGTCCTTACTGCATACTTTCAGTTTGGAATGGAGATCAAATAGTTTAGTTTTTCTCGGAAAAAATGAAATTATTACCACCGGAAGTTGATAATTTTGCGAGCTATAATAGTTGTTATACATTCATAATTATATTTTCTGTTCTAATTCTTTTAATATCTATAGCAGGTTTTATAACACAAGTTGTATTGATAAGAAGCCTCTGGCGGTAACGAGAGCGGTATGAAATCGTGTACTCTACGAAATCCAGGCTATACTTAGTGGGCTATAAGCAAAGGTCAAATGAATACATTATGAGGATCAGTTTTGTAATAGCTCTATTCTTTTGTTAGCAAAATAATGTGCATAAAAGGTTCAGCACACCTACTACTGTGCTAAGAGAGATTTTTATTTTCACTAAGTACCTACTTTAAAAATATTTTGCTATTCTTTCTTTTTATTCGATTTGTGACATACTAGCTATTGCCTGTAACTTCGCCCGCGTTGATGTTTTCTCGACATAAAGCTTCTGTTCTAAATAGCTGAATAGCTAATTAATGGCAGGATGAACAAAGCAGGCTGACATCTTGATAATAAATACTCTTTGTCCAAAAGAGATACGGTTCGATATATGACTGGTGGTCTCATTGGCGGTAGAACAGGGAATAATGCTCAAAAGTAAGGAAATTATCAAAGAATATGTGAGTTTCTTACTTAAAAGCTATAAATAAAAGTTTTTAAAAGTCACTTACGATGCCGGATGCTGCCTGTTGTACTCAATTGACCGCAGGATAGCTTCTGGAATTGGAGGAGGGGTGGGAATGTGAGAGCCGACTGGATGGAAGCCGTGCTCATCGGCGGTGTAGGTGAGAGACACTCTCTGGCCATCGGGAGCGGTGTAGGAGAATCCTCCCTCAGCAGTGACTGCGGGACCTTCAGGACCTGGGGCACGGGGCGCTCCGCTCTCTTGGACTGAGATACCATTGCCGGTTTCGTAACTAAAATTGGTTAATTTAGAAATTACCTGAGGTATTTAATGAAAAAGAAAATTATTTAAATAAGTGAAGAAATTGTTAAGTTTTATCAAATTAGCTTGCCAGTCAAATGGCAGTCGTTAAGCCAAGTTGGAGGCCTTTTTAGGCGGCTTAAAAAAATTCAACAACAGGCATTCATAACCTACGCCTGTCCATCTCAACACGGCAATACGGCTTACCACCTATTACGTGAGACACATTCTAAAAAAAGGTGAAATGTGGTCATATAATATGCATCTGCCTAGCCTTCGGGGAAAAGGCGTGACCATATGTATGTATGTGTGTATCAAATTAGCAGAGCGTAGACACAAAATGCACCTGTCCATTTCCACACGGTAATAGGCTCACCACCGTACGTGGGTCAAAAATAAATCTGGAAATGTGAGCTTACAATACTTATGTCTCTACCTGCCCTCTTGGTGATAAAGGCAAGATTATAATAGTTACGTGTACCAAATTAGCATACAGCAGTTCACTGCTAGACTCTGAACGTAAGGCTTCTTTTTTTAATACCACTAAGGTGGCAGACAAGCATACGGCCCACCAGAAGGACCGGTGGTCGCCGCAGCCTATGAACGTTTACAACACCAGAGGCGCTACTCTCGCGCTGCCGACCCTGTAAAAACCTTCTAAGACCCCTTTCGAAGAACCCTATACTGTAGGCGTGTGGGAAAACCGAGACAGGGAGATATTTCCACAACCTAAGCGTGCGCGGAAAAAAACCCGTATCGGATCTAACCGTGCTGAAACGCTCCGGACGTAGAGCTTCTTCCTTTATTTCTTAGTTTTCGCCATCCTCATAACACACGGTCCTTAATAATTATAATAGGTGTATTAAACTTACTTGTATCTGTAACTGCCATCCCCATTGTTCACGTTCTCATAACGCAGTATGGGAATGTGTGCACCACCGAAGCCACCACGGAACCCATTTGCACCAAAACCATTGTAACCAGGGGCTCCTGGATAGTTTCCTAACTGTCCCGCGAACGCCACGGACAGCAGAGAAAGGGCTGTCGCCAACTGGACAAAAGAAAATCATTTATACACATCGAGCAATGAAAATGTTCATAGAAATTAAAATATTTTGGGAAGTTTTTCACAGTGCGCAAAGACATCTAGCCTCCCGAGAGATTAAGCTAATGACAGTTTATAATATGGGATATAGACAACCGATAAGCTTAATTCTATACTTTTAAAATCCCTACGAATATTATAAATGCGAAAGTAAGTCTGTCTGTCTGTCTGTTACGCTTTCACACCTGAACGGCTGGACCGGTTGACATGAAATTTGGTATAGAGATAGTTCGAGACCCTAGGAAGGAATTAAGCTACTTTTTAACCGACTGCGTAAAAGGAGGGTTATGATTTTACGCGATAACGACTTCTGCGCGTTCGAAGCCGCGGGCAACAGCTAGTCATAAATAAATTACCCCCAGGCATAACATATTAACGTACTCATCATACAAAGAGGAGGAGTAGAACCCACGAACCCGTTTTCGTAAACAAGTACTGTATCTAACCACTATAGGTACCTACCACGAGGATATTCAAAGGCAACCTTAACAATCAATAGTAATTTCCAATTGCGTTTTAAGATCACATTGTGGTTCGTAATTATAGTGTTCTGGAGCATCATCTGTCTGAAGGTTAAGTTTTTTCCGAATTATATTTAGATGTTTCGGTAAAGTACCTATAAAAATTACATTGAACTTTATCGCACAGCTCACAAAGACCATTATCGAAAATTTCTAAATGGATGCAATAATAACCAACGCTACATACCTTTAAACAAACCATATTGATAAGTGAACTTATTTTTTTTTATTAAGAGCTGATGTTACTCAGAATATTCTTCAACGAATGATATCTGGCTTAAGAGTTGCAGTCTTTTTATATTCATGTAACCCTTCCATTTGAAACCTTGCTCGATATCAGTCAGGGCGTATTTATGAAGAATGTTCGGTACAGCACATTCGGCATTCCAAAGGGGCTACCCTCACCATTGCAATAATTCGTAGCAAGAAATGTAGACAATGGCTTTGTTTAGAGAGCTTCTCTCAGTGTCAAGGAGCCAATAATATAGACATGTAAGAAAAAATTATGTTCAAATAACAAGGTCGAAGTTGAAATTACTATCGGCAATACTTACTGGAAGTATTGGATGATATTTTTATACGAGTACTTATAATGGGTCTGGCTTCGCGGTATTGAAATGTAAAAGGAACATTTTGATACTTATTACATACCAGAAATTGGAGTCATTTATATATATCTTCAATTTTAGCTGGTTTCTACTACGCATCCTGGTTAACTGAGCTTTGAATATTTTAAGTAAGCCGGCCTCAATTAAGTGAAGATCAACTTGAAACAAAACCCTGTACCAACCTGTGTGGCAATATGGAAGACAAATTTTATGGAGAGGTCTGCGTCATGAAGTTGATTGCACAATAGACTGATATTCTGATTAGGGAGATTGATTGCACAATATACTGATTTTCGGTTTAATGTTGCCTGCGCTCCTAGAGAAACACGGCGTTTTCAGGGACCACAGCAAAATACCGGATGGTATAACTTTAATACCGTAGGAGATGGGTCAGGCTCAAGGGACGACGGCAAGAGACCGGATGGTAGAACTTTAATACCGTAGGAAATGGGTCAGGCTCAAGGACGACGGCAAGAGACCGGATGGTAGAACTTTAATACCGTAGATGGGTCAGGCTCAAGGGACGACGGCAAGAGACCGGATGGTAGAACTTTAATACCGTAGGAAACGGGTCAGGCTCAGGTGCTGGTCTGGGATGCAACTTGTGTTGACACTCTGGCCCCGTCCCATCTTCCTAAAACAAAATTAAAAGCCAGTGCAGTAGCGGAAGCGGCTGAAAATATTAAAATTAATAAATATAAGGGTCTCGACTCATCGTATCGTTTTATTCCAGTCGGTGTCGAGGCCCTAGGTCCATGGGGTCAAAATGCCTAGAAATATTTCAAGAAATTGAAAAAGCGCCTTGTAGAGTGAACTGGTGACCCAAGGGCTGGCAGTTTTCTCGCTCAGCGAATAGGTATTGCTATTCAAAGGGGTAAAGCTGCTAGTCTTATGGGCACAATGCCACGGGGGCCTTATTTAGGTTTAGATTAGATGGTAATAATGTAAGATATAGATATGTAATATGTAATTATGTTTCTCTGTAATTTTTAACAATAAATGTTATGATAATAGTGGACTGCTACCGACTAAACCCACACGGTGCCCTCCATCAGCCTACGGCCGGGTGTTTGGGCACACCCTTGGAAGGATAACCCCCTGACTCCCGACATAGTATGTCCGCAATCGCGACCTATCCTTTTAATCTGGGTTTTATCCCACTTCTTCAGGGGTGGAAGTAAAGCTATTAGATTGAATGACAGTAAACACAATTTCAGCACTATCGTTACTAATGTATCGTTTTCATTTGGATAGCAACAGACGAAAGAAGTCGGCCAGGTTGTTCCAGGTGAAGAAAACTACACTTATCAAACAACTGACTAGAGTTGGCGAAACTGAACCACATAACAAGATATGGGAGACCTTTGACTAGCAGTGGGGCAAAGGCTAAATAAAAATGAGTTATACGATGACTTTTGTTCTATTTATTTATATAACCAATGGAATCAGACGTTATATGGCGGAAACCCATCCTAGAATGATAGAAAAGGAGGGGAGGGAGAGGAACTACTGGAAGAAATTTCTGTAGAAATAAGTAAGCCCTTGAACAATGCTGTTTTCTTTATTTTGTTTTCTCTTTTTAATGTGATTTGTGTGCAGTCCAGGAGATGTCTTAAAGATGCCTCGTGTGTAGGCGGAACACTCGAATCACTCTCTTAGTGGCGTCACAGGTGGCGTGTTCTCTCTCTGCTGTATCTTGCATTAGGTATTATTATTATATTATTATTATATTATATATATATATATTAGCTGTATTAGGTATATATAATACTCGTAAGCATTCCCAAAAAAAGATTTCTGCATTTTCTACTTCAAACGTGGTGATGAAACCGCCATACATATGTAAGCTAGTTGAGATATAAATGTGGGGAAAGTTTGTTGTACTGACAGACAAAAAACAGAGAGATAAAGAACAGGCGTCGATAATATACTGGGGTAAATATTAATATTGGGTTGGCTAGTTTACAACAGAAGCTGAGCCAACGCGTAGTTTCATCCAACCCGTTCTGACTGGATTGAAGCAGTTATAGATGAAAAGATTAAAGAGATGTTCATACGTTTACCAAACTACGTATAATTTCAACACATAGTTACCATTTTTTCGCCACTAGTTGCCAGGCAATTAATTCCGGTGAGAACATTATCATTTTATGAAGTTTGATAAGATATCTTGCTTAGGGTTGCTTATTACAAAGTGCTCTCCATGTAAAAGATAGCCAACACACTGGTGTCTTAACACATAATTCAAATGCAACACTTGAATGTGTGAGTTCAAATTTGAAATGTAGATATTTATCATCACGTAAATTTGAGTATGTAGGCAATAGGCCTGCACTAAATAAGGGACTTTTAAGATTTTGGATGTTGCGAGCGAAGCTAAGAGAATATATCTATTACGCAAAGCTCAAAGTGTATTTTTGTAAAATTTGTCTTAAGTATAGTATTTTATTGATGGCATTTACTAAGAAAGAAAATGTTAAAACTAGAACCTCAGGTGAATAATAATTTATAATAACATAAATTCAAAACATGTCCTGAACTGAAAGAAGCAGCAGGGCATGAGCTAGTTCAAATTAATAAATGGGTACTCGAATCCATTATATTTTTAGCAAAAACTACCTACGTAATTTATGGGAATGGGCTAGCGCCAGGCGAAATTAATTATTCTTAAACTTACTTGTTTATTCTTTTCTCAGTTTTAGATAGTCATAGCAGTCATAGACAATTTACTATTAAATCTAAATGAATTGGGGTTCTAAAAGATCTATCGGGTCTCAGGCCAGCCTTTGCACCACCACCTTCACCACTTGCAAGTGCACGAGCTATTTAACGTACAAAGTCATAAGTCATACGAAAGAGAGGGAAAGCTTGAAAAATCCTTTTACCAACTTATCTGGCCAGCGCGTTCGTCAAATCTCTTTCCAAACAATTGGGAGAACCCTACGTCCAGCGGTGATAGACTTATTTCATTGATCGAGAATCTGAAGACAGATAGTTCGGGATCAATGACCAAACAATAATTGTTGTACTTCGATTGTTTTGGTCATTGATCCTGGTTGCCAGGAACATAGGTAGTAGTCGTTATTACAAGTGATGCGGTAGCAACCGATGACCGTTGAGGATTGATCTGCGCCTGTCCATTTCAACAGGGCAATGAGCTGTGGACCTACCACATCAGACAAAATGTAAATCCCTGCTAATATTATAAACACGAAAATACCTCGTCTGTCTGTCTGTTTATTACGCTTTCACGCCTAAACCGCTGAAGCTATTTAGATGAAAATTCGTGTAGAGATAGTTTGAGTCCCTGGGTAGGACATAGGCTCATTTTGAACCGACTACGCTAAAAGAGAGTCATGATAACGGCTTCTACGAGGACGAAGCCGCGGGGAACAGCTAGTGGTGAATATTTGCGTTTAGTATCTCTCCTATGCCTTCGGCACTATTTTGCAGTGTGTGTATGAAATACTCCGACTTCGTGGAGAGTCTTTGTTTCCTTCTCAGTCAACCTCACAGGAGTTTATCAAGTTCAATTTTGACCTGAATTTGTAACCTACTATTGTTTATGCCTCAATAATTGCTTCATGTCATACCTGTGCTATTTTCCTAAACGTACACTATTACCTACATGTTAAATAAACCTAGGTCTGTTATTGGGATGAGAGAGTAGACTTAAAAGGTAACTTGAAATAATATGGAACAATGCTCTACACTGTAATAATCCCGTATGTCTTTACTTGTTGCCATTCTTGTAAACGGTAGATGTAGTCCAAATCATATTTTGACCTTCACTGACCTTGGAGTGCTCAAAAGGTCAAGGGTCAACTCTATTGGTACGCAGGATCACAACCGTGTAAAAGACGCTTCAATGCAACAAACAAAACTACTAGAAATACAAAGAGACGCATCAGTTATTGTGTATTGCTCAGTAAACTGATTATACAGAATTTCCGAGCTAATCTTCAGTAGACTGTAATCTAGTACGATACACTTTAACACGGACATTTGGTTGCAATTTTGATGAGAGAATCATAGAGCGGGTCGCTTCGTTCACTTGATGTTGGTTATTAACCAAAATTGTATTGCGGCTGAGGTCTTGTTAGATTGGTTCAGGCGTCAGGATTTTGTTTATAAGTAGATGCTTTGATTTAAAAAAAAAATGAAGTTCTCGTGGTTCTGCGGACTCAGGGTTCTGTAAACGATTGTTGTCAATGTTTTGAGTAAGCCACTTTCGCGGTGGTCGGTCCTTTGATGCGTGACCACCACGTGACCACTTAGTAAAATTTAAAAAAAATCAACAGCGCAGCAGCGGCCAGTTACAACCTGCGCCTTTCCTTTTCAACACGGCAAAAGGCTCACCTGGGAAAAAAAGAATAAGGTGAAATTACATTTGAAACTAATGCTGTTTTTCAAACTTTCATTAGTATCTTTGAGAATTCTCACATTGTTTCCGTTAGCGTATATTAATTTTCATTAATTATAAATTAACATTAAATTGGTACTTTAAACATAATTGGTAGCTAAGTATTAAAATATAGCCTCTTTCAATAGAGCAATTAACGTTAAGTATTAATACTGAAAATGTATATAAGTAGGTACTTAATGACTTAAGTATATGCAATTTCAGTATTGATCCTTGATTAATTCTGAAAATGCATGTAAGTAGATACTTAGTAGGTATCTCATCTGACCATTTTAGAACTCGAGTCAATCAGTATTATGCATTTTAGTATTAATACTTGACTGTCTGACTGTGTATAGCACCTACTTCTGTAGGTGCTATACAAACATTTATAAGTACTTATGAGAGACTATACTACATAAAACCGGAGATCTTTGAAGAATTAACTAGACACTCGTCTCGACGCCTGATTAATTTAGCCAAGCAACTATTCTCACGTGTACCTAACAACAGTTTGTTAGTTCAAGGCAACTTAGGTGATATGAATTTAGATTAGTTACAATATTTAAGTAAGTTTTGTAAAGTTCTTATAAACCAAGGGTTTATAATAGTTCCTGGGACATCCTTCCGTGTGTTAACCCGGGACTCCCGGCCATAGACAGTTGTAAAGCATCCTGTGGTTTTAGTTGGTAGGAATCCGGCATAGCATCCATGTAGGATGTAAAAATAAGGTTTTTAATAGATCTTTATAAGCGTTGAAGAGCACACCCGCTTCCTCAACGTTCTAAAAATTAGCACTGAGATCAACTTCTAATGCTAGGTACAGTCAGTACTGAAATTGGGGATCGGTTGTGGCATTTCCATTTGAAGGCTTTTCGGTACTAGGTTACGCTACTCTGGTCATTGGATCAAGTTGGAAGCCTTATGGCTTAGACTTAAAAAAAATTAAAAGTCACCTGCCCCTGTTGGTTTCAGCACAGCAATAGGCCCATCACTTAATACTTGAGTCTAATTACAATTGATGGGCATGTATTTACGAATTTATGTTAAGTGCTAAGTGTAGGGTGCATGGAAGTATAGAGTGTGTGTGTGTGTGTATGTGTGTGTATGTGTGTGTGTGTTGTGTGTAAGTGAGAGTGTGTGTGAGTCTGTGTGTAAATATGTGATATCCTATCCTACTATCCTACTAATATTATAAATGTGAAAGTTTGTGAAGATGTTTGGATGTTTAGATGTTTGGATGTTTGTTACTCAATCACGCTCTAACGGCTAAACGGATTGGGCTAAAATTTGGTACAGAGATAGCTTATAGTCTGGAATAACACATAGGCTACTTTTCATCCTGGGAAAATGTTCCCACGGGAAGCGGGAACGGGTACTGAATTTCACGCGGGCGAAGCCGCGCGCATCAGCTAGTATGAATATAATTTTATTAGGTAGGAACCATCAAAAGGTCCTCTGCATCCTCATAGGACAGTGATAATAGCCATGCCTCAAGACTATTCTTACGTCAGTCCTTGTTTTCTGACTGAGTTTCATTTTATTATTCAACTTGTTAAATATACGTGGACCGAGAAAGGGGAAAAATCTTTGAGCAAAGGTAGTCCTACAGGCCACGTTTTGGAATATATTATAGGCGCCTCCTTTTTCCGACTTTCTCCTGGTCGACAGTAATGGGTCTGATTTTGTCATATTGTTGGATTATCAAAGTTGACAAATACAGCTTGCGCACCGAAAGAAATTTACATTCATCAATTCATCGGTAAAATACAACTTTGGTTTAAAAAGAAAAACCTTCAGGAGGGCTCTTTGCGCTCTTTCAGCAATTAAACTATACGATTTGGCAGCACCACCCCAGCAGGCAGTGCAGTAAGTGATTACTGTCTGGCACAGGTAAACGATTTTGATTATATTAGTATTTGCTGCCCATCTAAGTTGCTTAAATATGTATATAAGTTTTCTGATTCTATTTGAGAGATTTATTAAATGATTTTTAAAGTAACCTAAGGTTTTGATCAAAAATTATGCCCAGATACTTATATAGAAGCGCTCGTGGCCCCGCGGACTTAGTGTTCTGTAAACGATCACTGCAGTAAGCAACTTTCACTATGGCCGGTCCATGGATGGGTGACCATCCATGTGATCACTTTGTGACATTTATTTGAGCGTTTCCGTGCTTCGGAAGGCACGTTAAGCCGTTGGTCCCGGTTGCCAGTAAAATGGCAGTCGTTAAGCCAAGTTGAAGGCTTTATTTCAACAGCAGGCAGTCACAACCTGCGCCTGTCCATTCAAACACGGCAATACGGCTCACAACGTATTACGTGGGACAAATTATAAAAAAGGTGAAATGTGGGTATATAATATGCCTCTGCCTACCCCTTCGGGGATAAAGGCGTGATGATGAACCATACTTATAGGACTCTATTGAAGACAGATATGTACATAAACAATTTCCATTCACGGTGTCACAAGTGTGTACAGTTATATTAAGAGACTAGCTGACCCGCGCAACTTCGTTTGCGCCACATAAGAGAGAGTATTACCTGTTTCCGTCGCATTTACTCCCGTCACGTTGCGTTTACTCCCGTAGCGTCTCGTCGTTAATATTCAATACTACGTGAGAGAGAGAGAAAGAGAAAGGTTTGTCGTCGCGTGTATTAATTGCCGTCGCATTATTTTTAAGAACAATTTCGTTTACGAAAGAGGTATCCCGTGGCATTATTGTAGAAAAAAATGATTGCCATTAAAATGGTTATTGTGCACCAACCCAAAGATAGACACATCGCGCAATTTTTTTAAGAACTTTTTTAAGAGAAACAATTTTGTAGTAGGTACATATTTTTTACATAGGTAACTATAAATATTTACGCAGCACACGCAACGAAACTCTCAAAAGGAATAACTTTTCCAACGTTTTTGAAACGTTTACTATTACTGCTCTGCTCCTATTCGTTGTAGCGTAATGCTATATAGCCTAAGACACTGCACAATAACGTAGCTTTCTATTGGTAAAAGAATTGTTAAAATCGGTTCAGTAGATCCCGAGATTACCCCTTACAATTTAACAAATATACAAACACCCAAACTTTACCTCTTTATAATATTAGTTTAGGTGATATCTGATAAATCAGAATATTATACTAACTTTGTGCTAAGTAAATTTTATTTTTCAGTTTTTAGTTTTGTTTGACGTCGGTTTCTTTTTTGTTAAAATTTTTTTTTTCACTATTTTTAGTGTCGTGTGGACTGAAAATCTATCTATCTAGGTGTAAAGTTCTCGACAGTACAAATTAATCAAACCCAAACACAAAGTAACTGCTGTATATCGTTAGGGAATTCTCTCTACTGTCTTTCGTCTCCATCATCAGATCGACTCCAGACATTCATTAAGTTGTACTACTTTAAAACCCATAATAAAAAAATTTACAAACGCCCTAGATGCCCCTACAATTTTTAAAAGTTCCTTTCGATTTCTCCAGGATGCCATAATCAGATCCTGGCTTCCTTAAAATGGGACCACCTTGGGAGTATCTATTTTCAAACGAAAAAAAAAATTCTAAATCGGTCCATAAACGACGGAGTTCTGCGCGAACAAACATAAAAACAAAATTAAAAATAAAAATACGGTGAATTGAGTAACCTCCTCCTTGTTTGAAGTCGGTTAAACAATATTACTTACGCAGCACGGTTATATATTAAAATACCAGAAATCAAAATGCCTTTACTTAAAATGCATTAGACCAAAATACCCGAATTCGAAATACCTTAACATTCAAAATACCTTATTTCAGTTCACCTTACCTTAAAATGTCTTGATACCAGTTCATTATATAGCGCATAGTTAATAAATGAATGATTTAAGAAATAAAGATTTATTGCCACTCACACGTTTTGTTATTTGACTTTAACTCATTTACACCCGCCCCCACCTAAGTGAAGCCGCAGTTGTAGCCGTAGGTCTGTTGGTCCTTGGGTATCCTTCTGAGGGCTTACCCGGGGCTCCCAACTGTAGGCTGTTATGTAGGATACGTGTGGTTTTTAGTCGGTAGAAGTCCGGCATCGTAGTATTGTATTCTCTTTGTCCGGCATAGTATCCCTGTAGGATTTACCTCATGTTAAAACACTTTGATTCAGAGTTACAAAAGTACTACAGTGGGCTAACGAAAAATAAAAAAAAAATAACCACGAAGGCTAAGGCGGGAGCTCCGCTTCGCTTCGCTCCCGCCTTAGTCTTCTAACCTAACCTATCCGAGTCGGGATTCTCTGAGTCGGGGTGTTAACCATTCACAGATATATAGCATCCATGTAGGATTTAAATCATGTTAAAAAAAGGTATTTTGTGTTTGAACATTTTAGGATAAGGTATTTGATAATTTTATTTTTTGGGTTTCGGTTATTCGACCGTAAGGCATTTTAAATTATTTATATTATAAATATTTGCCTTTTGAATATTGATATTTCGATTTCGGGTATTTTGGGCTTAGGCATTTTAAGTAAAGGCATTATGATTTCTGGTATTATGACGGTATACCACGCAGCACACGCAACGAAGCTCTCAAAAGGAATAACTTTTCCCCCGTTTTTGAAACATTTACTATTACTGCTCCGCTCCTACTCGTTGTAGCGTGATGCTATATAGCCTATGACACTCCACATTAACGTAGCTTTTTATTGGTGAAAGAATTTTTAAAATCGGTTTAGTACATCCCGAGATTACCCCTTACAAATTAACAAATATACAAACACACAAACTTTACCTCTTTATAATATTAGTAAAGACAAGTGTGCTGATATTTTGCGATTTTGAATTGCAAATGGAATGCATTTAGTAAACTGGCACAACACACAGTATTGGCATGTGATCAGTAATATGAGCTTCAAGTATAAAAGGGCATGTATTTAAATCGATATCTGTTTATTCCCTTTTTCCGAACCAAATATTTCAAAGTTAAACCAAAAATACTGACTTGCACACTAATTATGCACACTAAATAAACCAAATTCATTATACTGTTTAATGGTATTTGCAGAACTGTTTTACTGAACGAATAACTATTATCAGAATAGTATATCTAAAAATTCCATTGTTCAACAAAAAAAATAAAACTTTTTTAAGGAAATCTATCGCCTTATTTACTTTTAGGAACATCGTTTATTCTAAGTAAAACCTCAATTTAATCAGTCACCTCTACAAAATTAAGTTTTATTGATCCAAAAAAATAAAAGTTTAACCTAACCTAACCTATTCCGTTATAAGATAGTACTATTTAGAGTGCAAGTTAGTATTTTTGATATACAATTCGTATTTCTGTATTACAAATCATATATTCGATGTACGAACCACATTTTTTTGGTGTGAATTCAATTAAAAAGGTCATCTCGTTTTGAGTAACATATAAGTTTTTTAAGTAGGACATGTGTATTTAATGAATTGGTTTTTTGCACAGCATTTAATTTTCTGGTTTGCATTCAGTAAATTAGTGGAGTTACCTAGTGTGCAGAAAAATTAAACAGATGTGCATTTAAAAATATTCCCAATTGATGCAATTTGTGCGTAAAGTAATGTATTGTTCTGCCTATGTAACTAGGTATAATATATTTGAAGATTTATTAGCAATAATGCAGCAAGTTTTACACTTCAATATCTGAAAACAATTAAGTGGCAACGAGGGGAACTTTACAGTAACATAAGTTTCGATGTAATATAAAGCCGTTATCACCAGTGTAAAGGCCTCTTCTTTTACATTGAAAAATAATAATTTATGAATGATATGGATAGTATACAAATACACTCGAGAGCAATGAATCCGGGTCACTTAAAGAATCCTAAAAATCTCGGAAACTAAAAATGCTAGGTTAATGCAATAAATTGTATTTAATAGACAATGTAATACTCCTTAAATGAAGGTATTAAAACTTCTTAGTTATTGTAAAGTTATATCATAAAAAAATCAAATTTGAAAAAGGGCCACTTTCGAAGATGGAACTACGAAATTACAGCATTTGGTGTTGCTTTTGTTTGTAATCTGTCATTTATGTGGGTACATAAACCATGTTGATAGTGCTCTATATTCATTAATCAAGCTGAAATTATGTCGCTTACGCCTGAAGAATGCACCAGAATACTTACAATGCTGGAAACCGGCCGGAGTCAGCGCGATACAGCCAGGACTGTCGGTGTGTCGCTGTCAACAGTACAAAGAGTTCTCCGACGTTACGAAGAAACTGGTTCTAACCTACGCAGACCAGGAACGGGCAGAACCAGGTGTACCACAGCACGAGAAGACCGATACTTGGTGAACACCATGCTTCGAAATCGCTTTCTCACAGGAACTGAACTCACCAATCAGTTTCGACGCCTCGGAGGAAGTAACCCAAGTGCATGGACAGTAAGACGTCGGCTTGCTGAATCTAACTTAAAACCCCTTAGACCTGCAAACGGCCCTAAACTGGAGCGTGGGCATCGTATTTCGAGACTAAGGTATGCCCAGAGCCACGTAAATTGGAGTCTTGAAGATTGGTCAAAAGTTATGTTCTCCGACGAATCAAAATTTATGCTCTACAAGCACGATGGAAGACACAGAGTGTATCGAAGACCAGGGGAAAGATTCAAGCAAGCATGCATCGAAGAAAAAGTAGCCTACGGTGGTGGGTCTGTACTTGTGTGGGCCGGAATTTCTTCTGAAAGTCGCACAGAGCTGGTGATCATAGAAAACGGCTCTTTAACTAGCGTAAGATATGTGGAAGAAATCCTCAATGATCACGTTGGTCCATTTATGGTCAATTTAGGTGAGGATGCTATATTTATGCATGACAATGCCCGACCTCATACAGGTAGGATTGTGAATGACTACCTTCAAGAGATGAACATTACTCGTATGGAGTGGCCAGCGCGCAGCCCGGATATCAACCCGATCGAGCATGCTTGGGACGAGCTAGGCAGATGCGTAAAACAACGAAACCCTCCCCCAATCACGCTTCGTGAGCTCAAAATTGCTCTCACAGAGGAATGGGAGAATATTCCCCAAAATCGTATAAGGAACTTGGTGTACAGCATGCCAAACCACGTAAACGCAGTAATGGAAGCACGAGGAGGCAATACGAAGTATTAAAATTCAAGAAAATCGTAATAAAGTTCAAAAATTTCATGTTTCCTATTTTTGTTTTAAGGAGAGATCGGCAGTTTTTTCTTTATGTAATTTTGTGTTAATAAAATGTATGGTGACTCATATTTTTTTTACTTTCATTTAAGGAGTATTACATTGTCTATTAAATACAATTTATTGCATTAACCTGTCATTTTTAGTTTCCGAGATTTTTAACATTCTTTAAGTGACCCGGATTCATTGCTCTCGAGTGTATTTCAAAATGTTATTAGGTAGATACTATGCTATTACTATATAGCTATTGTCTGCGACTCTACCCGCGTTGCAAATCCTGTTCTCTTTGATAAAGCATAGGTACCTTTATGACAAATATTAGAAGTATTAAATATAAACTCTGATGAAATGTCAACTCTATTAATGTAAGCACTTAAATTTTAGTCAAATCGGTTAAGGGGTTAAAGCGTTATAATAAGATAACCAATTAAATAATATTTACAAACCTTTTCACTTTTTTATTTATCAATCAATCAATAAATTCAGCCTATAGCAGTCCTCTGCTGAACATGGGTCTCTTCCGAATTTCGCCACAACACACGGTCCTGCGCTTTGCGCATCCCGTCAATTCCTGCAACCTTCTTTAGGTCGTCGCGTCGTTCCATCTGGCAGGGGATCGTCCTACCCCACGTTTACCAAGTTCCGGTCTCCACTGAAGTTGAAGCTTGACACAATGTATAAATCAATTAATGTTAAATCTAGCCATTTAGTTCTACATCAGCCACAGCATAATTTTATAACTGATTGCTCACAGGCCGTTGAATCTATTAATCTTAAAAGTAATGCTTTACACCTGGTGCACCAAAATGTTGAAGGCCTGATTGGTGGAAAAGAATTGGAATTGGAATTGTACATGAACTTGAATGGCATTGATATTTTTTGTGTAACAGAACATTGGTTAAGGCCTTATCAACTCATGTTCAATTTCAAAAATCACCAGGTTGCTAGCTCGTTCTGTAGAATAAAATATAAACGCGGAGTCTCTTTAATTATTATTAATAAGTCAATAAAGTGTAAAGAACGTAAAGACATAGTAGCCCTCTCTGTTGAACGAGTTATTGTGATAGCCAGTATAGAGTTTGAGCGGTTCATTGTACTAAGCATATACAGTCCCCCAGATGCTCCATATGTACAGTTCGAAGAAAAACTTGAAGAAGCATTGTTTAAATGCCAAAGTACTAATAAAACGGTCCTATTTTGTGGGGATCTCAATGTAGATGTTTTAGAAACTGCACGGGAACCTTTACAGAGAGACAAAATGTTAAATTTGTTCAAGTCATTTGGTTTGTATAATATATTTTTGGAACCTACTCGTATAACTGCCACTAGTGCTACTTGTATTGATAATATTTATACTAATATAAATCCCATTAAAAAATGTATAGTGGACCCTGTAAAATCAGATCATCGCGGTCAGTTTGTTTCTTATCTGAGAAATAGTAGGGAGAATAAGAAGATAATTAGTTTTGTCCCAGTTAACACACATCGCTTGGAAACATTCAGAAGAAACTTAGTCAAGAAAATAACAGAATTGCCCAATTACACTAGTGTAGAAGAATCCTACTCTGATTTATTTAATTTGATACATGATGTGTTTGGGAAAATCTTTACCCCGAAAACTTTATCAATCGGAGGCAGCTCTGCTTTCAGTGACTGGGCAACACCCGGAATTTATTAAAGTCGCCATAAACTATATGAACTGTATTCTGAAAAATCGCAGAATTTCAACCCAGAGTTTCAGGAATATGCTAAAAAATATTCAAAAATATTTAAGCAAGCCTGTACCTTGGCCAAGTCTAATTTCATTAGAAATAAAATTTTAGATTCTGCGAATGTCATTAAAACTACTTGGAACATTATAAATGCGGAATGTGGTAGGTGTACAGCGAAAGAAAGTTTCATTTAAAGATAGACAATCGCCACGTTTCGGGGGATATGGAAGTGGCGACCGAGTTCGATAAATTTTTCAGTAATGTACCTATAGAAATTACTAACACTCTCCGGTCGTCTTCCACCTCAGCCGAGCTTTTATTAGCAGAATCTGTAGCTGCCTGTGAGCGCGCATTCGAATTTACAGTTGTCAACTGCAACGACATCTTAAAAGCATTTAAATCTATTAATGTTAAAAAAACCGCTGACCTTAGTGGGCTATCAGTAAAATCCGTATCAAGTATTATAGATGTCATTGCCCCCCACTTGGCAACTGTGTTTAACGATTGCGTCTCAAGTGGTGTATTTCCTGATTTGATGAAACACAGTAAAGTTATACCACTGTTCAAGGCTGGCAGTACTTCAGATCCGGGTAATTTCAGACCTATCTCGGTGTTGCCGACCTTGAGCAAGATATTTGAAAAACTAATACTAGAGCAGATGCTGATCTATTTTAATAGTCACAAATTGTTTCATGCGAAACAATTTGGCTTCACTAAAGGACGCTCGACTACCGAAGCTGGTGTAGAGTTATTGAAATGTATTTACGAGGCCTGGGAGAATAAACAAGATGCAATTGGTGTGTTTTGCGATTTGTCTAAGGCATTTGATTGCGTCCAACATGAAACATTAATCAGGAAATTACACCATTATGGCATAAGAAGCAAGGCTCTCGATCTTCTGACTTCATATTTGAACAATAGAATTCAGAGGGTTGATGTTAATGGTACACGCTTGGAGGGCTCTGTAGTTACTATGGGCGTCTCACAGGGTTCAATACTCGGACCATTTTTATTCCTTATATATTTTAATGACCTACCTTTTTACGTGGGGGACAACAACAGGATTGTTTTGTTTGCAGATGATACTTCTTTGATTTTCAAAGTTAAAAGACAAATAGATAACTATGACGATGTCAACAACGCAATCTTGAAAGTGGTTCATTGGTTTAACACTAACAATCTTAGACTGAATGATAATAAAACTAAATGCATACAATTTACCTTGCCTAATGTAACACAGTCAGAAACCAATGTTCAACTTAATAGTCGGGTGTTGGAACTTGTGGAATCAACGACATTCCTAGGGTTAACGGTCGAAGCTGGTTTACAATGGGGTCCACATATTGTTAAACTAGTAAATAGATTAAGTTCAGCAGCATTTGCTGTACAAAAGATAAGGCACTTGACGGATGTAGATACGGCTAGAATAGTCTATTTCAGTTACTTTCATAGCATAATGTCTTACGGTATTCTACTGTGGGGCAATGCTGCAGATATAGATACAATTTTTATTTTACAAAAGCGGGCCATAAGAGCTATATATAGATTAGGTCCAAGGGTCTCTCTGCGCGAAAAATTCAAAGAGGTTAAAATTCTTACAGTAGCATCACAATACATTTTTGAGAATCTTATGTACGTACAAAGAAATTTACATAGTTTCGCTAAGTTAAGTGATAGACACAATGTCAACACCAGAAATAAAAGTAACCTTGCTGTTTATCATATCAGATTGCACAAAATCAGCAATTCTTTCATGGGTAACTGTATACGCTTTTACAACAGGCTACCAGACGAAATTAAAAGTATGTCCCTAAATAAATTTAAAAAGGTTGTAAAAAGTAAATTGTACTGCAGGGGCTACTATACAATTGGTGATTATTTGTTGGATGGAGAAGCCTGGAAATGAACTGCTCTACTGGATTCTCAAAAAATTGTTAAAATGCATAGTTTTTAGATTCATTTTGTAAATAAATTTTTATTCATTTTGACTGCCTCTGTGGCGCGGTTGGTAGTGATACCGCCTGCGGCGCTGGAGGTCGTGGGTTCGATTCCCACCTGAGACAAATATTTGTGTGACCCATAAATGTTTGTCTCAAGAGTCTGGGTGTTTCTATGTATAATATGTATGTATTTAAAAAGTATATAAGTATTAATATCCGTGGTCTGATACCCATAACACAAGCAGGTTATTCCTAGCTTACTTTGGGATCAGATAGCGTTGTGTAAAATGTCCGTGAAAATTATTATTATGTTTCTGTCTTTCTCGGGTACTTTCTTTTTTTTTATTAGGAAGGTACCCGGTCTTTTGGTATGCTTACATGGGGACATATTGGTCCAACACGCAGAGGCCATTTGAGATTTTTAATGTATTGGGAAATGGGACCCCCACTGCAGACAGTTCACAACCGCCTTATGTAGAAGAACGGCAATGGACTGCCTACAATGGGAGCTAAACTATTACAAAATATGCTAACTACGAAATGGGCTATAGAATTGGGGGTTAAAATGGACTGGGTGATTTGATCTATGGATAAAGACGGCGTCTGCCATTTCAATATCTTATTATTAAAACATTGGCAGACGGTGACTCGCCAACTCACTAGATGGGCCCCCTATACAATCGCCATAGGCCCGTAGGCCTGTAAGGCGACAGAGGGCAACACCAGTGTGAGCGGCTAGGGGTGTCGAGCGGTGCGGCGCCGGTTTCGCCATCGCGGGTCAGACCCGGAGCGGGTTTCCCCGTGGTTATGCCCTTGAAAATGACACTTCCACCCCCGAGCATATAGCTCTGGCTTCCTCCCTCTGACCAGCCAATGAAGGCAAGCCAGAGTTGAGATTTGCTGCACTCCCGGGAGTACCGTCTCCCGTTAGCCCATTAAATGCTAACTGGTCGAGGAGCGCAACAAAACTCTGAGGAATCGGAACCGATGTGTAGCCACGCACATTCAGCTCGCCACAAGCTGCCCTGCGGATGTGTGCTTTTCTATAACCTTGTGAGATATTTTTTGTTGATCTCAAAAAGTGGATGACTCAAAAAGCAAATCTACTATGCCCTCATAGGGTTGCGTTAATCCCATGAAAAGATAACGACTGTCCACGAGGGGTAAAATATTATTTTATAATTATTATTATTATTATTTATGTTTCTATCTTTACTCGGGTATCTTCTTTTTTTTCTTATGAAGATACCCGGACATTTGGTAGGCTTACATGGGGACATATTGGTCCAACACGCAGAGGCCCTTTGAGATTTTTAATGTATTGGGAAATGGGACCCCCACTGCAGACAATTCACGTCCGCCTTATGTAGAAGAACGGCAATGGACTGCCTACAATGGGAGCTAACCTATTGTAAAATATGCTAACTACAAAACGGGCTATTGCGTTGGGGGTTAAATGGAACTAGTAACTTATGCTATGGATGATGACGGCGTCTGCCATTTCAATATATTATTACTAAAATATTGGCAGACTATAATACTAAAATATATATATTTATTATTATTATTATTCTCTTTATTTAATTAATTAACTTACAAATTACATTTTTAAATATAGATATAAAAACAAATACATTTAAAAATATAAGATACTAGCTGTCCCGCGCAACTTCGTTTGCGTGATAAATGAAAAACCGCTCGACCGATTTTGTGCAAAGTTCACATAAACCATCTACTAAATAGTCCAAACAAAGCCTAAACATTTGGTTTGGATAGGTGAGCCCGTTCTTGAGTTATAAAATTACAACGAAAAGTGGCATTGATTTTTATATATATAGATAGTATCCCACCGGCATCGGGTACAGGGACCAAGCTACCGATGGTCAGGGCTCCAGAGACAGGAACCTCCGCACAATGCGTGCCGTGTCCAGTAGCACTGCCTTTTGCATCACGCCCTTGATCCAGCTGCCCAACGCGAGCCTCTGAAGGTGTTGGTCGAGGCTCTTAGCTATAAGACCATTAACGGAAATAACTATTGGAACAATGATTGCCGCATCAACCTCCCACATGTCGACAATCTCGTGAGCTAAGTCAATATATTTTATTTTTTTATCGCTCTCAGCTTTCACAAGATTCTCGTCATGGGGGATGGTGATGTCAATAATCATTGCTCGCCGCTCAGATCGATCTATGACCACATATCAGGCTTGTTGGCAACAACAGTCCTGTCTGTGATAATAGATCGATCCCAGTACAATGTGATATGACCATTTTCAAGAACTGGCTCAGCTACATACCTGTAATATGGAATCTCAATCTCCACCAGGCGATACTTCAGAGCAAGTTGCTGATGGATGATCCTGGCTACTAGGTTGTGCCTGTGCAAGTACTCGCCGTTAGCAAGACGAGAACAGCCAGAAATAATATGCCTGAGGGACTCACCAGGATGATGACATGCTCGACATACATCGATCGTGCCATCCCTCAGTATATACTTCCGGTAGTTGTTCGTCATGATAACTTCATCTGCAATTGCACAGGCAAAACCCTCGGTCTCTCCAAAGAGATCACCGAACCGTAGCCAGGCCACAGAGGCTATAAGGTCTACATGAGATCCATGCAGAGCCTTATAAAACCTACCGTGAAGCTCCTTGCCCTTCCATATCTCCTGCCGGTCATCAATACCCATTATTACAGGTTTGTGCCAGTTCTCTTTAGCCAAGGCAAGCGGGGTGAGTCCATTATCCACTTTGACAACATCCCGATGCATATCCGCGTTCATGTGTAGAAAATATTCTCTAAGGTTGTACACCTCGCGGTTATGTAGTGTTTTAGCATTCAGGAAGCCTCGACCACCACATTTCCGCGGGATGTACATCCTCATCACCGATGAACGCGGATGATGCATTCGATATGATGTCAATAGGGTACGAACTCTTCGATCCAAGGCATCTAGTTCAGTTTGAGTCCACTTGAGTATGCCAAAGGAGTACATCAAGAGTGGCATGACCCAGCCGTTATAAGCACGCACCTTGTTCCCGCCTGATAAAAGACTATTTAAGACTTTTCTCAGACGAGAAAGGAAACGCTCTCGTAACGACTGTTTCATGTCAGCTTCATTGATGCCCAACGCCTGTGACATACCCAAGTACTTATAGGTGTCAGATACGAGAAGAGACGTCAGATGAATGGAATCAGAAAGTTGAATACCTTCTGATTCCACCATCCGTCCTCGCTTAACATGCATAACTGCGCATTTATCCACACCAAATTCCATTCTGATTGAATTACTAAAGGTTTCAGTTATCTTTAGTAAATCAATCAAATGAGAATTAGTTGTGGCAAATAGCTTTAAGTCATCCATGTAAAGCAAGTGAGATATGACCTGACCTCCTCCCCGTAATCTGTGACCTAGCCCTGAACTCTCTAGTAAAGTACTAAGAGGGTTCAGTGCTAAGCAAAACCAAAGAGGACTCAAACTGTCACCTTGAAAGATGCCCCGCTCGATCCTAATCGGCTCGCCGCCACCGCAGAACCCCCGACATCCTGGATAGGTAAGAAGAGTCCTCCATTGCCTCATACATGACTTTAAAAAGGTGCATAGAGTTGTATCAACTTTGTACAACTCCAGCACCCTTAAGAGCCACGTATGAGGCACAGAATCAAACGCCTTCTTATAATCTATCCAACATGTCGATAGATTCTTCCGGTTACGACGAACTTGTTGGCTAATGGCCATATCAATGAGGAGAAGCTCCTTAGTACCTCGAGCCCCACTTCTACATCCATTTTGAGAGCCACTCATAATATTATTAACATTAATATGTTTATTTATCTTATCTCTCAAAATGGATGTTAAAAGTTTATAGATCGATGGTAGACACGTGATCGGTCTGTAATTGCTGGGGTTCGAGGTACTTCCTGATTTATGGAGCAGATGAGTCACACCAGTTGTCATAAAAATTGGTAACGATCCAGATTCAAGAGCAGATTGGAAATGAGATGCCAATCGAGCATGTGAACTGCGTAGCCATTTAAGCCAAAAATTGTGCAGTCCATCCGGTCCTGGAGATTTCCAATTAGATAACGGACGAACTGCACTAGCTACATCAGAGGTGTCTATCATTACTTGCTCCATGTTTGGAGTTTTGTCACATGCGCGCTTGACATCACACATCCAATCCCCCTCGGTGTGACTGACGGGTACCGACCAGATACTTTGCCAAAATTTATTTGTATCATCAGCATCCGGTAGATGCCCGTCACTCACACCTTGATCTAGTCGTTCCCAATTTCTATAAACCCATTTCTGGTCGCTTTCGAATCTACGATTAATAGTATAACGGTCTACGCGTTTTTTGTATCTACGTATTCGATGTGCCCATGCATAAACTTTTTGCTTCAGGAAGTCAATGCGCTCTGTGACCCGAGTTACATATTCATTAGAACTGAAACCAGTTCCTGAAAATGCTCGGTTCACAAAGCGCATCACCTTCGGTCTAGTATTACCAGATCTGAAGCAATATAACTTGCTGATGAGTACTCTTGTCTCGGCGATACGTCGTTCAATCCTACGCTGCCACCCCGGCACGGTAGGTCTTGTCGGTCGTGTATCATGGTTTTCCGCCAAAGGCGGAACACCTGCTACACGACATGTTGCCATAGCAGCGCAATACAGGATTGAATGAGTATCGCCAAGAGTTTCACTATTATCTAAATACTTAGATAATAGTGAATCAACAGTACTCACCAGTGTCAAGTTCTTTCTATGCATGGGCAGTCGAGGTAGACGTGGCCTAATATTAGTGTGCATAGTCCGATATTCTTCAATCGCACACTCTAAAGCCACCAGTATCTCCTCATTGTACCTAGTATCTGTTGATACAACCATGTCATCTACTGCGGTATTTTGATTAACCTCGAAATCAATTGGGGTACTTACGTCGTTCCTTAGCGGCGGATTGTGGATGACATGGTCATTCCCCAGATACTCTAAGCGTAGTCTCTCAAGTACGCTACTATCCAACATATGATTACGTTGGATAGCACGTACTTGATCCGATAATCTTTGAGCCGAAACGTCGACAGCTGGTTCAAGTTCGCGAAACAAGTGCAGCATACGATCACGATACGCAGTGCGGATTGTTCCTCCCTCTGTAGCCGCATAATATGCCCGCATGACACTCTCATTAACTAAATTAAATTATTATTATTATTATTTCTCTTTATTTAAATACATTAACATATAAATTACATTTTTAAATATACGTATAAAAAAAAGGTACATTTAAAAATATAAAAAATAGTGTCCCACCGGCATCGGGTACAGGGACCAAGCTACCGGTGGTTAGGACTTCAGAGACAGGAACTTCCTCACAATACGTGCCGTGCTCAGAAGAACTGCCTTCTGCATCAAGCCCTTGACCCAACTGCCCACCGCAAGCCTCTTAAGGTGTTGGTCGAGGCTTTTGGCTATCAGTCCATGCACAGAGATTACTATCGGTACAATAATAGCTGAGTCAATACTCCACATGTCCACCATCTCGTGGGCTAAGTCCAAATACTTAGCTTGTTTATCTATCTCAGCCTTCACGAGATTGTCGTCATGTGGAATAGTGATATCAATTATTATTGCAAGGCGCTCTAGCCGATCTATTATCACTATGTCAGGTCTATTTGCAATAATAGTCCTATCAGTGATAATAGATCGGTCCCAGTACAACGTGATATGGTCACTTTCGAGAACTGGGTCAGGCACATATCTATAATACGGTACCTCTGATTCGATAAGGTTATATTTCAAAGCAAGCTGTTGATGGATAATCCTAGCTACTTGGTTGTGTCTATGCAAATACTCACTATTGGCAAGACTAGAACAACCTGAAATAATATGCCTAAGGGATTCTCCGGGACGGCGACATGCCCGACATATGTCAACCGTACCATCCTTTAGGATATACTTTCGGTAATTATTAGTCATCACCACTTCATCAGTAATTGCAAAAACAAAACCTTCAGTTTCTCCAAAGAGGTCACCGAATCGTAGCCAGGATACAGAAGATGTTAAATCAATATCGGGCCCGTGCAGGGCCCGATAAAAACGACCATGCAACTCCTTACTCATCCATATATCCTTACGATCATTGAGACTCTGTATCACAGGTTTATGCCAATTCTCTTTAGCCAGAGCAAGCGGGGTAAGTCCTTTGTCAACTACAACCACATCACGATGCACATCCGCGTCAGCGTGAAGAAAATATTCCCTGAGGTTGCACACCTCACGGTTATGGAGGGTCTTAGCATTAAGGAAACCACGACCCCCGCACTTCCGCGGTATGTACAACCTCATCACTGATGAACGCGGATGATGCATTCGGTATGTGGTGAGTGACGTACGGACTTTCCTATCCAGGGCTTCAAGTTCTGTCTGAGTCCACCTGAGTATGCCAAAGGAGTACATCAAAACTGGCATGACCCAATCGTTATAGGCGCGCACCTTGTTACCACCTGATAAAAGACTTTTAAGTACTTTTTTCAAGTGGCTAAAGAAGCGCTCCTTCAACGATTGTTTCATACCAACTTCACAGATGCCTAACGCCTGCGACATACCCAGGTATTTATATGTTTCGGTTGCAGAAAGACATCCAAGTCGTGTAGAATCTGAAAGTTCTACGCCTTCAGATTCTATTATCCCGCCTCTGTTTACATGCATGACCGCACATTTGTCAACACCAAACTCCATCCTGATAGAATTACTAAAAACTTCTGTTATCTTTAGTAATTCTGTCAGTTGCAGCTTGTTGGATGCAAATAGTTTCAAGTCATCCATGTAAAGGAGGTGGGATATAACTTGGCCATCCCTCCGCAACCGATAGCCTAACCCTGAATTCTCTAACAAAGTACTCAGAGGATTTAGTGCTAGGCAAAACCATAATGGACTGAGACTGTCACCCTGGAATATACCCCGCTCAATCCTTATAGGCACACTGTTCCCGCAAACCCGTCGACATCCTGGATAGCACAAGACTGTTTTCCATTGCCCCATACATGTCTTCATGAAGGCACATAGAGTTGCATCAATTTTATACAACTCCAGTACCCTCAAGAGCCATGTATGCGGCACAGAATCGAAAGCCTTCTTGTAGTCTATCCAACATGTCGCCAGATTCTTACGGTTACGGCGTGTCTGTTGGCTAATGGCCATATCAATTATAAGGAGCTCTTTAGTGCCACGAGACCCACTTCTGCATCCATTCTGAGAGGTGGACAAGATGGAATTGTCAATTAAGTGGGACGATATTTTCCCTCTCAGAATAGATGTTAGAAGTTTATAGAGCGTGGGGAGACACGTAATTGGTCTGTAATTCTTTGGGTCTGTAGCACTACCAGACTTAAACAAAAGATGGGTAACGCCAGTAGTGGTGAAATCTGGCAACGATCCTGACTCTAAGCATGATTCGAATTGAGATGCCAAACGCCCATGTGAGCTCTTAAACCATTTTAGCCAGAAGTTATGCAATCCATCTGGCCCTGCCGACTTCCAATTCGGCAGCAGACGGACTGCACTGGAGACATTATTTGGTGTTATTTGAATTGGCTCCATGGTTTTAATAGGCTCACATGAACGTTCAACATCTCGCATCCAATCACCCTCTGTGTGACCTACGGGCATCGACCAGATGTTGCGCCAAAATGAAGTAGTGGCATCATCATCCGGTCGATGCACTTCGGTCACATTAGAGTCAGGACGCTCCCAATTTCTGTAGACCCATCTTTTGTCTCTCTGGAATGTGCGATTTTGTGAATACCGATCCACTCTTTTTTTGTATCTACGCACACGATTTGCCCACGCATAAATTTTTTGCTTCAGGTAGTCTATGCGTTCTGTGACTCGGGCTAAAAAATCTCGAGGTCTAGTGTTAGTCCCCGAGAAAGCCCGGGTCACAAATCGCATGACTCTCGGGCGGGTATTTCCCGATCTGAAGCAAATCAGCTTTCCAATGAGTGCCCTAGTCTCAGAAATACGACGCTCAATTCTGCCCTGCCAAGCCGGCACTGCTTGCTTTGGTCGTATAACAATGTTATCATTAAGAAATTTTACATTTGCTATACGACAAGCTGCAACGGCTCCGCAATACAAAATTGAGTGTGTATCCCCGAGATCTTCACTATTATCGAAATAATTCGATAATAGCGAATCCAGGGCACACACTAGAGCTATGTTTTTTCTATGCGTGGGCAAACGTGGTAGACGCGGTCTAATTTGTACTGGCATAGATCGATATTCAAGCATGGCACACTCCAAAGCACTCCTTAATAATTGTTCGTTGTAATGGGTACTTACGTTTGTAGCACTGGTATTCATCACATCATCGTTACCGTTATTTAATTGTAAAGTAGTTGCAGAAGTTAGTGTCACAGGTAACGATGATGTTGATGGCAGACCAAGACTGCTACACACGTCCGAACGTAGCCTCTCAAGTACGGTAGCATCCAACAGATGACATCGTTGTATGGCCCGCACTTGATCCGATAGACGCTGTGCTGACACGTTGACTGATGGTTCAAGTTCCTGAAACAGAGGCAGCATTCTGACACGATACGCAGTGAGGTTGATTCCTCCCTCTGTAGCCCTGAAATATGCCCGCATGACGTTCTCATTCAACGAATTCGACCATCGCATGCGGTGCACATCACCACCGGAGGCGGGGGCCCTGTTCGAAGCTGGTGGGCCTCGGGGTCCCAAGCGAGACGGTGGCCGGCCTCTCCCCGGCCGACGTACAGGTGTTGGCGACGTCGGCGGAGAGAAAAACTCATCACTCGACGATGAGCTCGACGCCTCTGCGATTCCCCTTGTCGCTGTTACACATTCACGGGGAAGAGAGGCGGAGCTGAGTGATGAGTCCGGAGGTATAAGGCGTGCTTCTCGTTTCTTGGCTCTTGTTATCATATTTTGCTGGATTTAATTTTACATTTTATTGTGCATTTTCCAATACATGACAGCTGTCATAGACTTCCAATTCTTTTCTATTCAAAGATTTTTTATAACTATTATTCTTGAAGTATTTATACATTTTTGATAAAATATTCATTATAAATCTATATTTGTTGATAAATGATGTTAAAATTCTGTAAAATTTATGTGTTTTTAAAGCAAAAAGTAATTAAAACTGTACAGCAAAATGTTGACAGGGATGCCAATCAATAATTATTATTATTATTATTAAATAGAGCTCTTAAAAGAATAACCCGCTGAGTTTCTTGCCAGTTCTTCTCAGGTGGGTCGCGTTGTGAACTGGTGGTAGATTTTGATTTATGTTCTGGACGTTTTACAAGAGCATCTGTAAATGCCTATGTGAAATAAATTTCTTTTTCTTTCTTTCTTTCACTCCAGATCTCGCTTGCTCCATCCGCCATCTGTTCTTCTATAGATGTGGCCAGTTCATTGCCACTTCAAAACGCATACTCTGCGAGCTATGCCGACAACTCTTGCTCTCCGACGGATAACATCGAACATATATTTATTTAATTTAGGTAGCAAGCATGTTCGGACTACAGAGATGAGAAACCTATTCTCATCTCAGTATGGAGTCCATGGCATGACATACAGCGACAGTGTCTGGGACTTGCGACCCAGAAATAGATTTAGGTTGGCCACTGTGTGATACATCGGCGCTCACAATATTTCCCCCTCTGTATACTCAGATTTTGTAAGATCTTATCAATGCCGCTTTGGATATTCGTTTTAATAAAGATCTCACTGAAGCTGTTGGCAATCCAAGGTTTTTGTATATGACTGGGATTGAGCTGGAATTTCTTCTTCCTTATTAGTGGCTGTTCAAATTTTGACTTGAATTACAAAATAGATATTAATTTTGTAAAGGACGAATAGTTGCTATCCATATTAAATGTTTTATTTACCAATGTACAACATTTGTTTCAGTAACTAATTAATTAAGTGTGTGTATAAAATTTGAACTTCGAGTAGAAGTTGCCAGCATCTCGTTCTCTCTCTCTCTTTCCCTCTCTCTTAAGTTTCAGTTAGTAATGTTATAAATGTAAAAGTTTGTGAAAAAGTTTGTATGTTTGTTACTCAATCACACTCTAACAGCTGAGCGAATCGGGCTTGGTACAGGGTAAGATATATAGTCTGAAAGAACACGTGACATTTATATTCCTGGAATATGTTCCCACAGGATATACGGCTACCGGAACAAAATTATACGAGGACGAAGAAACGGACTTCACCTAGTAATAAAAAAAATAATTATATTCATCACAAAGTCCAATGAATCCACTAATTCACCAAAAACTTTCTCTCAGGACAGATTCCCAGATTCTGTATTGCAGAAGAACTTCTGACAATGTTTGGTGAAAAAGGTTTTTTAATTCTCACCTACATCTCTCAAAGACTACAGCTAGCGCCAAATATCTTTGCGTCTCTGAAATTCGTTCGTTTGCACCGCAATTATGTAATAATAGGTTTTACTGGAGGAACTACTGCGCAGCTGAGGCAGGAGGGGTGCCTCTTCCGCCTGGGCAGTAATTCTCCCTCTGAAACCTATAATTGCAAAATTGCGGTGCGAACTAACGAATTTCAAAGACGCAAAGATATTTGGCGCAAGCTGTACCTCAGATTCACACAAATGTTTATTTACGCTATTAATCGATAATCTGGCGACGGAACGGGTTTAGTAAAGTGTTCTGAACAGACCCTGGCAAGTCTTTTTCATACTTACATGATACTTTCTTTTTCCGCAAGAATATTCTACTTACTAATTCATTTTTTAAGCCTAACTCATCTTTCGACAACCAACAATGAATTTAAAGACTCTATTCGCATAATACGTTTGTTTATTCATTATATTATGTCTATTTACAATGTCAAACTACAATAATTATTATCTACTAAATAAATAAAGAGTGCACATTTAAAAGTGGTATCACAGTCGTCCTCGAGTATTTAGCTGTCGGTATCGTTCAGTATTTCTCTGCGCTAAGGATGTTTTGAAATTTCAAACAAAATAGACCGTACTGTATATACAGAGGGGTGCGATCCAGATCCAGCCTCACCTCAAGATGAAGACAAAAAAAACTCGATAGAAAACGCAGCTGTGAGGCATCGGTTGTAGCTGAAGTCTGCCAGGAACCCATGTACACTTTGCAGAGGAGTTAGTTGGACGCTCAGCGCTAGACTGATACGTGTGTACCGAGTGGTTTTTTGCTGTGTGAGTCCTGCATGGCGTCCATAAAGCCACCGGAGCAGGACTCGAAACTTTTGACTAAATCTCTGGAATCTTTTGGATCGATTTTGTTTGTGATTTCATACTTTTAGCTAGGTGAGTATCGAGTGAGATCAATAGTGGTAGCCGCCGCCGGCACTTGCGCCGCCACTGCCTGATCCAGAGCCGCTACCACTGCCGCTGCCGCTGCCTTTGCCGCCGCCGCCGGAACCACCTCCACCATTGTAAGATCCTTCACCACTGGAAAAGAAAATTATTTTATTGATAAAGAACTATGATTAAATAGCACATTAAAAATGTGACATCTATTTATTCTTATTACCCGTTCTCTACTAGAAGAACAGCTTTCTGGGGTTAGGTTGAGTTTGTAGAAAATCTTTTAAGTAAACCGCCGATATCGAATAAGAGATTACACATGGCCTATGACTTTGCCGCGTTGCTCTATGACAGTGTGCAACAAGGCTGTGCACTGTTCAATCAATCGTTATAACTATGTAAATATTTTATTTTGTGATGGCGGATGTGCATGAATAATAAAATAATCTACGCGGCTGGCCGGCATGGCACTCAGAGAAGACCAATCTCCTTCCGAATCAAGATAATTGGGAGAGACCGACATAATTATAGTAGCTGACTGATCATTTGATTGATTGATTGATATTCAATACTCATTGAGAAAAATGCTGGTTCTAAAATGTATTATTGCCAAGAAATCTCAGGATTCCTCACTCCTAAACCGAAGTATTAGTCGTCACAAAATTGTGTCTCGCTATTGAATCGAGCTGCATTTTAAGCTTACATCATCCTATAAGTGTTTGTAATTGAAACAAATAGAACGGCCCATTAAGCTCAATCACAAAGCCAGTAAAATTTCTCGTACAATAGGAAGTGTTAGGGCATAATAATTAATAGTACCACAATACAGTATCGTAATAGGACACAAGCAGTTAAAATACGCGTGATTGAAAAAGATGTCCACACACATACATAATGAGATACATATATGTACCTATGTAGAAAATGAAACGACATTCAAAGGGTACATAACATAACTCTATTCATGAGGCTTCGCCGTCCGTCATGAGGCTGTATCTCAGGAACCGTGATAGCTGACAGCTGAAATTTTCACAGATGATGTAATTCTGTTGCCGCTATAGTAACAAGTATTAAAATCAGTAAAAAAGATTAAGGGGGCTCCCAATTGTGATTTTTTTGCCGTTTTTTGGTACGGTATCCTGCATGCGTGAGTCAGACTCGCACTTGGCCGGTTTTTGTTTGTAATCTGTTCGATTTGACCCTTCCAATATCTTCGAACCCAATAGAGCCTCACTTGCACCCACTGACCAACGGACGAGGTTTATTATATTAAGCACGCCAAATTGACGTCGCCAGCCTGATGGAAAGTCATGGCGCATCAAGCGATTGGGGGCCACTCTCACAGTCCGTAAAACTTCTGACAGTGGTCAAGTTGGCGGCCCTGTGATGTACTTCTTCACACTCCGCTTGAAGAACCCGGAATTGTAAGATGAGGGAAACACGTGTGCGGGCAGGTCATTCCAGGTTTTTATAGTTTGATGGAAGAACGATCTTTTAAAATGTAAAAGGTTATTGTAAAGAGAAGGAAACCTCGACACAAATCCAGTATCAACCCTAGCAATATCAAAGCTAGCTCGAAACTATAAGATTAATCACCTCCTAATATTATATTGGAAGAGACCTAGGTTCAATATAGGATACTTGAATAGTTTAATAATTAATTAACATTATAATCTAAATAACTGAAAAAAAACCGGCCAAGTGTGAGTCAGACTCGAGCATAGAAAGTTCTGTACCAAAAAATGGCATAAAATCCGTTTTATTGTATAAGAGCCCCCCTTTTTTCTGATTTTAATATTTGTTGTTATTGCGGCAGCGGAAATACATCACTTGTAAAAATTTCAGCTCGTGACGGACAGACAGACAGAGAAGTCTCATAAATAGGGTTCCATTTTTACCCTCTGGGTACGAAACCCTTAAAAGTACCAACCAAAATCAAATCTAAAAGCACAATAACTTACGATGACGGGTTCTGCTTGTTGAACTCAATCGAGCGAAGAATTTCTTCAGGAATGGGGGGTGGGGTGGGTAAATGTGGTCCGACTGGGTGGAAGCCGTTTTCGTCTGCAGTGTACGTCAGCTGGATCTGTTGGCCATCGGGAGTGCGGAATGAGAATCCACCCTCAGCTGTTACTGCCAGTCCCTCGGGACCTTGAGCTTTTGGAGAACCGCTTTCATGAACTGATATGCCATTACCAGTTTCGTATCTAAAATGATAATTATGTCATTAACTAAAGATTTTTATAAACATTAGGTCATGAAATTAATAGAAGAAGTTTGAAATTAATAAGTACGAATAAATCCGGAAGTGCACACCACGTAGCGCTCATAGTACGAGGTTTAAACGTTCACTGTCATCGTTAACTAATTCAATTTCTATGTGATACAGTTTAAAAACCCAATCTAAATAGATCCAGCTGTTTAAATATATATAATCCAGCTAAGGTTTGACTTTATTACACTCATCTTTTAGATAATACAGGGATTCAAAATAATAGGCAATTTCTGAACTAAGGAACCTATTAGGATATAGACAAAAATCTGGAAATTGCTGTTGACTACTTTTTTTGTCTGATTCAATTTGAAAATCCAAAGACAAGTAAAAAGCAAAAAGACTCTCACTCAAAACTGTAAGTTCCATCGCCATTGTTAACGTTTTCAAACTTGGTAATCTCTATCTGACTGCCACTGCCGCCACTGCTGCTGCTGCCTCCAAAAGATCCACTACTGCTGGAGCCACCAAATCCACCTCCTAGCCCACCATTGCCAGAACCGTGGCTAGCAGCACCTCCCGAACCGAATCCACCTCCTAGTCCTCCATTGCCAGAGCTATGGCTGCCTGATCCAAATCCACCTCCCAAACCTCCATTACCAGGACCTCCGCTACCTCCACCGCTTCCCCCACCACCGCCTCCTGGTCGAGGTGGAAGATATTGTGGTTCCAATCTACCACTTGATCCGATTGCTATTAGTGTAATTGATAATATTAACTGAAAGGGAAAAAATGTTTGCAGTGATCTGTGTTGCTACTTGTATCAAATAACATTCAGGAGATCCCGCAACTCAGCTTATTTTTAGAAGGCTTGGAAATCTCCACTTTTATCAGGCCGAGCTCGAATCGCACACGTTTTGTTTAGAGCCGGGCGCCCCGTTCAACTCGTCGTAAGGATGTCACCACTTCGCTCTTCTTATTAATCAATACATATAATAAAATCGTAACGGGTCGCTGTCTGTACATGGAAGATAGATAAGAAAAAATATTATAGGGGGGCTTTATGAACGCAATAGAACCCAAAACAATGATTTTTAGAATTTTTGTCTGTTTGTCTGTATGTCTGTATGTCTGTATGTCTGTATATCTGTTTGTCTGTACGGTTGTGCACGCTAATCTCAGTAACCGCTCAACCGATTGCAATGCGGTTTTTTTTATTGTGTTGAGGTTTGCTCCAGTTAACATTTAGCGTTTGTTTTATGTAAATCGGTTTAGAAATAAAAGAGTTATAACACTTTTAAGAATCAGATATTTTGAAAATTTTAATTGTAGGGGTTTCTTTGAATGTGAGTGAACCTAAACTGGCGTGTTGGCTTAATCATAAAAGAGCTTAATGATTAAGACTATTTTTAAACAATTCAGTCCGCGCCGAAGGCGTGGACTGAATTGTTTCAAAATAGACTTAATCATTAAGCTCTTTTATGATTAAGCAAACAGGGCAGTTTCAGACGCTGCTTGATGACTCTGATGAAGAAATACCTTTCCTTTCATACACCTTATGTGACGTAAACGAAGTTGCGGGCTCAGCTAGTACATCAATAAAAGTTTTATTAGATGATTAAAAATGCTGTATTTTTTTCCAAGATAACAAATACCTTACTAATTTAAGATATTCGTCGTTTCTTATTAAAATTTTATTATTATAAGTTTATAAATCATATAAAATGATTGTTCATTTACTACTTTGAGTCTTATAGTCTCATAATCTGCTAGAGTCAGCCTGAACAATTGCAAAATATATTGAATTAGGTCGATGCGGCGATGTAAAATACGATTTGCATGTGCAGTCCTCTAAGCGACCAACGGAACTAGCGGTTGAATAACAATGCTGATAAAGGTGCACACTAGGTAGGGGGTTTCTCACTATCTATCTACTTACTTAAAGTTCTCAAAGTTCACAAAGCTTGCATTTGAAACTTACCAGTGACGTAAACATTTCAATATATTTTTCTGTAAGTTGACTAAAGCACTTAACTGTTCAGTTGTTTACTGAATACAATTTCCGAGGATGTGCATCGTTTTATATTGCTCCGGTTTGCCCTTTCTAGGTTGCTTCACCTTGTGCGTGCTCCACCGATATCGGCAAGTGCACCCGCGCCTTTTGCCCCCGCTTCGAACTATTCAACATTTAGCTAACCTGGAATTCTCTTTACGGATATAGTTACTCCTTTAGCGAAGCCTTTTAGGTCGGTTCTACGGACTTTGCTTTTGTGAGTACATCGATATATAGGTCAGATCTTGTGCAAGCTAGTTGCCTCACAGCATTGTGTACTTGCGAAAGCCTAGAAAGTTTACCTAGTAAGCAAATTTCCATTAAAGTTTTCTCCACAGTTTAAATTGGAGACTGCAATTTACATTATGTACATATTTACAGAAGTTGTAGATCCCTGTTACGAAATATCCACTTGTTATACTAAAGGATTTGGCACACTGAATGCGTTCTGCGGCAGTCAAATGGAACTCGAGCCACATTATTTGTAACATTGCATTTCACGACAACCGGTCAGGGATCCGGGCGATACGGGCAGGGCAAACTTCACAAAAATAAGATTATCAAAGATACAAATTTCTTCAGTTGGACAATAAATTTTGCTGACGGCCTGTATAATTTTTACACTCACTTTGTTTTTTGGCAAAGATTGTCGCTCATTTCTTTTTGTAAGATAAACATTTCCCTACTGTACCTCATCAAAATGTTTTGAAAATATTTAAATTGTCTAAGTGTAAGTAATTATTGTGATCAGAAAGTGCATTAGATATGTCAAACTAAATCAATTTCTACACTGTCGCATTGGGAAAGTTGCCTGATATGACGGTTGCAGATATGGAAGAAATAAATAAAAAATAAAAAAATTACAGTAAGTAATACTTTTGCCTCTATTACGGGTCACGTGTAGCGTAAGGGTGGAACTTCCAGAGTGGTGTTAGGTCCAAAGCTAAATGCATGCAAATATATTGCAATTGACATATTACATCTTTGATTACATTCGCACATTAAATAATTCGAACCTCATTCATTCAACCAAATCCATTTTTTTCTTATCTCCCATGGCACTACCGGTAGAGTAAGGGTCCGTTCACACAGACCGGCTCGGAGAGGAGAGCAGATTCTTATCACGTTGAAAACAGAGTTTTTAGTATTTGAAGTAAGGTTTATTTTTGCATGTGCACTGCTTTTGTCATTAAGAATGCTTGAACGCGCTTGGTGTGAAATAATAAGAGGAGCTGACCGGCTCCGATCGCGTACTTTTTCTGGTTCGCGCAGCCGTTCGGCTCCGATTTCATGCTCTTTCTTGCTCGCGCAGCCGATCGGCTCCAATTGCATGCTCTTTATCGCTCGCGCAGCGGATCGGCTCCGATTGCGTGCTCTTTCCCGCTCGCGCAGCCGATCGGCTCCGATTGCGTGCGCGCCGCCCCACTCCGACCGCCATTTTGATGCCACAATTTTAACAGAACAGTTGTGTGTACTTATACGAAAACATCACTGATGAAAACTTAATATATTTCTTCATCGGGGTAATCTAAAAGCATGTTCCGAAAAGCACACGTTAACACCGAAAACAAAACTTGGACTGCGTGGATACTGGTACTGCCTTTGTAGTGAATCCACTCGGCTGCGAGCGCATCCGACCGGCTGCGAGAGCATCCGTCCGGCTGCGAGGGCATCCGACCGGCTCCGAGCGCATCCGACCGGCTCCGAGCGCATCCGCTTCCAGCCGGTCTATGTGAAATAGTTGGCGGCTCCGCTCCGACCAGCTCCGAGCGTATACGATCCGGTCTGTGTGAAAAGAAAAGTGCGCGCCGATGCTCTCCGAGCCGGTCTGTGTGAACGGACCCTGATGGGAAATTTACTTTCCCGTGATACTAACTAGAAGTGCAACGGTTACTTATCAATTCCGAAAACAAAAACCGAATCCCTATCTCTAGCAGAGTTACTAGAGGCCTTCTCCAAGCTAGAGATGCTATGTATACAGGAGAATGGTGCAATCTTGAAAATAAACTTGTTAATTAACTTTTTTAATAAAGAGAGGTAAATAAAGGCTCAACTACACTTTACTTTCATTAACAACTTTTGTAGAGTTCACTCTACGGAAGTTGGTAATGGAAACTTGCATTCAACTTCATTATTATTTCATTAGCATCAGTATTCTTTACTTCGTTCTTTATCTATTTTCAGACATAGAATAAATACTACATTCTTATGTAATGGCGCAAAACGTACAACAGATTATGTTCTAGCAATTTCATGACGAGAAAGTATTTGGTTAAAAGTTCCCTCATTCGAAAAGCAAATTTAGCTTCTGCATTACTATGATTTACTTATCGTTAGTGAATGAATGAATGAAGAAGAAGAAGAAGAAGAAGAAGAAGAAAGTGCTAATAGCATTCAGCATTCAATACTTTCCTTAAGTAAAATTGATTACTGCAGTCAGCAACTATCGCTGTGGCCCACAACGATTTGCTAGCGATTCCGTGCTTCGAAAGGCACGTTAATCTTTTGGTCCCGGTTGTCTGTTACATGACAGTCGCTAAGCCAAGTTAAAGGAATTGTCTTGTCTGTCGAAATTATTCAAGCCGCCCGGCTTGAATAATTTCGCCTTGAATACCTAAGGACAGTCACAACCTGCGCCTTGGTCGGCAGCGCGTTTCTGGCGCTCTGGTATTGCAAACGTTCATCGGCTACGGTTACCGACCATCATGGGCACCATCAGATTGTCTGCCATCTTAATAATATTAAAAAGGAATAAAATCATCTTTCCCGTTTATATCCTTACATTTGGCAAGGTCTTTAGCATGCCTTGAAGCGTCAATTATCTAAACATCACTGTACAGGTTTTATTTTCCTATTGGGACCTGCTGGAAGTGTTTTTGGTGGTTAATTTTTCCATGATTAGTCTTATTTTATTTAGATTAGTTTAGAGAGCAGTTTGCAGAATAAATTGACAATCTTAGAGCACTTTATTATAGAGGATGTAAACATGTGTTCCTCACGCAGTTCCTTCTATCATGGCACTACACAACGACTGAAAAATATTCATCTTTGTAACAGGCATTGCTTTTTTGATTGCCATACAGTGGCAATGAAATAATATCGTCATCTTCCGTGCAAACCAATTGCAGCTTAATCCATTTTTTATGATTCTCGGAAACTTGGCTATTTCTTTTTAACTAGGTACTTTGCTTGTCTTGGGGTATCCTTTCGAGGGCTTACCCGGGGCTCCTAACCGTAGGCTGTTAGGCACGACACGAGAGATTTTTTAGTCGGTAGGAGTGCGGCATAGCAATCATGAGGATTTTCCTTTGAGTATTTTAGTAGTAGTACCTTTTAGTGTGTACTCTAAGGGATTTTCCCTCACAGAATACAAAAAAGGTACTTTGCTTTCGCTGATGGAGTCTTACTAACCAGCTAGGACACAATCATCCTGACTGTCGATCGAGAGGATTCAGAGAATAGTTTTAACTGCACATTTTGAAACGTTTGAGGGAACTTTCAAATAAAGTTAGTTTGTGCAAATGTCACATAACATTGAAGTTCAAGTCCGTGACCGGACGAGCGAGGGTTCTCGACAATTACTTGAGATGAGAATGATCTTGTTCCGATTACAGGATTTGCGAAATAATAGCTTTTTTAGTGCAGAAGTCATGTATATGATTCTGTGTAAACGATTTTTTTAGTGTCAATGAGATAATTCTAGACCGTATTAAACATTTGAGAGAGTAATAATAGATTATTGGCTGGTGTTTAAGTGGTTTTTTAATATTGTATCGAAACTTTAATTTGCTATTGATATTCATTATTGTAAATAAAATAATCATTACCTTTATGTTCGAATATTTGTTACTGAATCACGCTCCGATTCTACTTTTTTGTGGTATTAATTAACCTAAGAGGTTTTTTTTATCCCGAAAACGAATTCCTGTCGAAAAAAGGAGCAGAAAAAGTTCTATAGGGCTAAGCCGCGGGTAGTCAGTAGTTTAATAATCTTAGACAGTAGTTTAATAATCTTTCTTTTGGCGCACTTTCTACTAAAATATCTCAGACCATTATTTGTGAAATCCATACCTATCGCAGATATCAATAAGTTCGTACAGATATCACAATACTAGTACAAAGATAGTTTTGAAACTGAATACCTTCAGAGGCGGTTTAATAAACGCCCCGAGACGATAATCAACACCGTCCGACACAGTATAGTTCAGTAATAATTTCTGTTGAAGATTGAACTAGTTTGATCCAGTTTGAACCCAGATAGGTTGGTAAAAGTGGTATTTTTCCGAGATTAATATAATGTAGTCCAGAAGCCCATTTATCTTGTTTTTTGCATCGCTACATCTGCAAAAAATATGCGTCTTCTCGTTCCACGAAACTCGTGTACGTACATCACGTTTTTTAGGAAAATGCGTTTAAAATTTTTAGTTAATTATATTAAATTACCTTTGGTTTTACACACAAAATATGAATAAGAAATCTTACAAATTTTTATGAAGTGTATGGGAGTCCTGGGGTATCCTTCCGACGTTTTACCCGGGGCTCCCAACTGTAGCCTAGGATACGTGTGGTTTTTAGTCGGCAGGAGTCCGGTATAGCATAGCATCCATGTAAGATTTTCCTCACGTTAAAGAACATATTTTTTATGGAATGTTCGCTATAATTAGTTCGTTAGTCACTTTTACCTTTTACCTGTATACCCAGATACTTTAACCTCAACAGCAGATGAAAATTTATCTTGTTAAGGGTAGACGTCTCGACCTCCGATGGGACATCCTTCCGAGGGCTTACCCGGGGCTTCCAACCGTAGGCTGTTGTGCGTTACGTGAGATTTTTTAGTTGGTAGGAGTCCGGCATTGCATCCATGAAGGATTTTTCCTCACTTTAAAAAAAAGACTATGACGTCCTATGATGACTACAGATGCCTAGAACTTTTCTGAATCACTAAAGACATTGTACTTATTAAACCTACTTGACCTGCTTATTTCTAGCCTGATGGAAAAAATGTCTTAGATTTACTTCTAACTTTACAAAAAGTTTTATGAGATGAAACAATCTGTCCAGAAAATTCGATAATTTTATCCATGCCTTGTGAAACTCATAAAATGTGGGATAACTTTGATTGTTTCGGGAATTCTTTGCAAAGAGGCCGGTCAGGAACCGGACTATTTCTCTTTATACGTTGGGACAATATTGACTTTGTGATGTCTTGGGGTTTTTATTCACACAGAAGAAAGCAATTTCGACGCCCTTTCAATTTGACGAAGTGTGACCTAGTTTCCCTTCTAGACTGTTGTTTTAAAAAGTAAAAAAAACCAGCCAAGTGCGAGTAGGATGGGCAAACGGGGGGTAGGTACCGTAATAAAAAATTTATGGAAAATTAGAAAAAATATTTAAGGGGGACTTAATATTTTGTTATTATAGCGGAAACAGAAGTACGTGATCTGTGAAAATTTGAAAATGATAAAATTCCAGAACTGAAACGCTTTTTCCAAAAAAAAACATGATGTAGGTAGGTTTTTTTTTTGTTCAACGTGAGGGAAAATCCTCATGGGTGTTATTTGACTTTTATCGTCTAAAAAACCTCACGTAACGCCCAACAGCCTATGGTTGGGAGCCCCGGGTAAGCCCGCGGAATGATGTCCCAGGACTCCCAACAGACCCACGGCCGCCGCTGCGGCCTCGCCCAGGGGGTGGTTCGTGTAACCAGATCCACGGCCGCCACAGGATCAGCAGTCTAGCCACATTGCTGTAGGTAGGTAGGTACAAAATAGACTCATATTTTTGCAGATGTAGCAATGCAAAGAAAAAGACAAATAGGCTTCTGGACTACATCATATTTATTAATCTGGAAAAATTAGAAAAAGTATTGAAGGGGGACTACTAAAATATGTTTTCTAATTTCAATATTTTGATATTATAGCGAGATCAGAAACACATCATCAGTGAAAATTTGAACTCTCTAGCTATCACGGTTCCTAAGATACAGAAGAACGGCGAAGTTTCATGAATAGGGTTCCATATTTTTCCGTTTTATACGGAACCGTAAAAAGGTTTAGGTACATTTTTATTCTGGGAGGAGTGAAAACAAGGAAACTTATTATTCAAAATAGACTACTTCATGGTAGGTACAGACTATGATGCTTAATATCTATTCTGCGCAAATCGTTTTAACTTGGTAGTCCCCTGTGGGCTTTTTGGACTGAACCTAATCTGACGGTCAAATGAAAAATTAAATATGTAATACCTCATTTCATCGTCGACCTCAATACTAAATGAAAAGATGAAAAATAAAGTTATGAGCTGCGGAGGTGTTTGTAATAATGACTCGTTGTAACTGAATCTTCAGAATGTCGGTAATATTTTTTGACATGAAAAATGGCGGCGTCGATGTTACGAGGAAGTAGAAAAAATAAATGATAGATCTGAATTGTTTTGAAAGTTGTCTTTTTTTACGTGAGCGAAAATCCTTCATGGATGCTGTATATTGACTTCTATTGACTCCTACCGACTAAAAACCACACGTATCCTGCCGCTGCTGCTGAAAATCCTTATGAATGCTGTATATTGACTTCTACCGACTTAAAAACCTCACGTATCCTGCCTAACAGCCTACGGTTGGAAGGCCCGGGTAAGCCCTCGGAAGGATACCCTGGGACCGGAAGGATACCCTAGGACAAATTGTCCTTTTAATTATTTTGTCATCATATTATTTACTAACTTTTACACTTTCGTGTTGCATGAATTTTTAGAGTCAGCTTGTGACCACGACTGGTACAACCCAGCCGTAACGTTAAGTAAAGTAAGTATGTCAAATATACCTACCTGTGTTATTTTAAAATTATATTATTTCTTGAATAGGTCAGTTCAGTTTTAGCCCGTCTCTATAAAAAGATTGCAGAGGGGCTAATGGCGAGACTTGTGTCTGTAGTCTGTGACTCTGTTGCATTAAACTACGTCGCTAGGTCACGTGGTACATCTGTTTAAAGTTTGAAATAAAACAAAAATATCAACGTCAATCGGATTGAACTTTCAATTTCACAATAAACGTTTTAGAGAGGGGCAGTCGGGTGAGATCGTCTCACGGCTTCTTGTTTAGTAAAGTTGAATGCGCTCCGTATTTACATAGGTTCATTCACAGTCAAGGATTCTAATGTATACTCGAAGCCTCAACTTAGCCATTTTAACTTTAAAATGTATCTTTATGATCTGGTAATGGTACCTAACTGAACTGAGAATGTTATTAGTTGAAAGCTTCATATTCATTTCTGCTTCGCAATCTATACTATTATTAAGAGACAAGATTTTGATTGTTTATTTGCATTGAATAAGTTCGGAAACTACTAAACCGATTTGACAAATTCTTTAATCCTTAGCAAACTACAAGCACATTATTCACCAGTGATATTTTATACCCGCGAACGGCAATATTTACGTTTTAGTATGGGAAAAAAGCTTAAATTATTTATGGGGGCTCTTAAATTGTTTAAGCTTCTTTGCAAATGCCCATCGCAGTTTCTTTTTTACATTTTTTTTTAACACTTGACTGGTTTTAGTCCCTAAACAGAAGAACTTATTACATCTGCAAAAATTTCAACTTCATAGTTATCACGGTTCATAAAATACAGTTGGAGAGCAAAGCGAACTGTAAATAGAGGGTGAGGTGCGCGCTGCTCAGAGACTACAGCCGATGTCCGTCTGTCTGTCAATCTGCCTGCCACTAACAGACTGACAAACAATCGAACAGCGGCGTCTCAGTAATGGGGTCGCATTTATACCCTATGTTTTATTTTATATTTAGCTCGCCAAAATGATGCCGCCGCCTGATGAAAAGCCACAGCGACATCTAGCGATTGGGGGCCACTGTCACAGTCTGTAAGACAATAGACTGGCCCTCAAGTTGGCGGCCCTATGATGTGCCTCTTCACACTCCTCTTGAAGAACCCAGGATTGTTAGAGGAGGAAAACACGTGCGCTGCGCTGGCAGGTCGTTCCAGATTTTTATGGTTCGACAGAGAAACGATCTTTTGAATCGTTCAGTTTTCGCAAAGATTCTCTCCACTGTGTAAGAGTGGCACCTCTGTCCAGCACGCGTGGTTCGGGATCGGAAAGGAGAGGGCAGGATTAGGTTGAAGAAACCCTCAAAAAGGACGGTAATCTTCATTTGTGTGTATAACAAAATGAAGTAAATCTGAGTAGGTACTCAGCGAGATCCTTGAACTTTAGATAGTCACGGAATAGTGTCTATCTTGGTTCAAATAAGATTTATTATACGAATTCAATCTCTGATTTTATATATTTTAACTGAAGCTAATAGAAGGCTTACATGTGGATAAACTGGTAATAATAATACAAAGAGGAAAGATTTGACAATGTTCGTTTTTGTGCATTGAATAGGCTCGGAAACTACTGAAATTTGAAAAATTCTTTCACTGCTGGGAAGTTACACTATAACCGGGTGACATAGGTTATATTTTATTCTCGTATTCATACAGGAACGGAAACTACACGGAGAAACCGCGTCAAATAGTTTATAATATAGATAATCATACAGTAATTAGTAGTATTGTAGCATAGCCAAAAGAGAAAACCTAGGTACTCTTTACTTTGTCGTAGTAGGTAGTAGGTATTAGGCTAGCTCCCAGGGTATCTTTCCGAGGGCTTACCCGGGGCTCCCAACCGTAGGCTGTGAGGTAGGATACGTGTAGGGTAGCTTGTCAAACTGGATTTTAATGGCTTGTAAGGTAGATAGGAGTAGGTACTAAATTATACTACTGAGACTAAATTTTTCTTGTTTTCCAGTTGGTTTTAAAATTATTTTCATTTGGAGTCCACTTAAAATATTATTCCCTTCATTGATTTCCATTAAATGATGCTGAAAGTATCAAAAAAAGGAAATTTGAATTTTATGATCACAATAATGTTATCTGAATATTATAACCTGGCATAGTATAAAGAAGCCGGCCAAGTGCGAGTCGGACTCGCGCTCGGAGGGTTTCGTACCAAAATACGACAAAAATTCACTCTTGTGGTGTGTGAGCCCACATTCCACAGCTGACCACATTTGAGTATAACAAGCGTCTACTGGTTGCCCTTATTACCTAATATCACTACCACTACATATTATAAAACAAGTATTGCTCTGTGGTGGTTGTTAACCGTTGAGCAAATATAAGAGCAATATCTTATATTTTTGCTCCATGTTGTTAACTATCCTGTTATCCTCATATAGATCCTCCAAGCTAGGTACAGTACGTATTTCCAAAAGAGTTTGTGAACTCTATGTTTAATTTCATTTTCAGAATATTGATGACATTGGAATCAGGACATTATAAACACTATACGTATAGAACACTGATCTGCTACAGATCAGTGGTATATGTACATGTTATAAAATTGTGTTTGTAAGCAAATTGTTTTTACTGAAGAAAAATCTAAAATAAGGGCTCTTTGTTTACCTACTATTTCTTATGAAATTGGTATCTTTGAAATATTACACCTACCTAAAGTAATCTGCTGAAAGCGTTGTTCACTTTTTAAAGAAAAATATTTACGATGAAAGTAGAAAAATAAGTTAGTATGTGACCCGTATAATGTATGACCTGGTTCAATCATGGCGACACGAAATTAATATCGTTGCGCATATTTGATATTGCTATACCTCCTAAAGCATTCATTTAATTTGCATGGTGTAAAGGGAATAAATAATCTTGATAATATGTTCAAACCAACTACCGTATTTAAATTGAGAAGAATGCCTTATTACCTAATATACATATTATACATACATATAATCACGCTTGTTTCCCATCGGGGTAATCAGAGACTATGGCTTTCCACTTGCTAGGATCCTGACATACAACTTTCGCTTCTTCTACTTTCATAACTGTTTTCATACACGCTCGCCGGTTAAGGGTACTCTTGACCTTGCCTTTTTCCAGAACGTCTCTGATTTGATCGGCATGCGTACGCCGAGGTTTACCCCTACCAGTTTGCCCATTCATTCTCGCCTCATAAATCTGCTTTGTCAGTCTATTCTCATCCATTCTCTCCACGTGTCCAAACCATCTAAGCATCCCTTTTTCGATCTTAGTCACTACATCTTCTGTTATACCACATTTTTCCCTTATCACGCTATTTCTTTTTTTGTCCATTAAAGTCACTCCAGCTATACTTCGCAGACTTCTCATTTCCACTGCATTAATTTTGCTTTCATGCTTCTTCTGCCATACCCAACTTTCACTACCATACATAAGTGTAGGGATGAGCACTCCCCTATGTACAGCCAACCTGGCCTTCTCAGACACATTTTGACTGCTCATAAAGGTGTACATAGCCCCATTCACTTGATTTCCTGCCAAAACTCTTCGCTCAATATCCTGGTCACACTTTCCATCCCTTACAAATTTGGAACCCAAGTATACAAATTCTTTCACCTGTTCCACTCTTTGCCCTTCAATGAAGATTGAGCAATTCGTCATACTTTCTTCTCTTTCAAAAACCATAACTTTCGTCTTGTTTACATTAACTTTCATTCCTCTACTTTTTAGAGCCTCATTCATACTATTAACCATCAGCTGCAATTCCTCCGCTGATGATGCTAATATCACCTGATCATCAGCGTATAGGAGGCATTTGACGGTCAGTTCATTCATTTTTAAGCCATACATACTCTCTTGCAGTTCTTTCAGACAACTATCCATGTATAGATTAAACAGCCACGGAGACGCTACACATCCCTGTCTCACACCCTTTTCAATGTGAAAGAAGTCCGTGCAGGCCCCGTTGATCCTGACACAAGCACTAGAACCCTCATAGAGAGACCTCAGTGCCCGTATCAAGTTGCTGTTCACTCCATACATGGACAATATTGACCACAGTTCATTCCTCACCACTCTGTCATAGGCCTTTTCCAAGTCCACGAATATGCACTAGACCTTTTGACTTTTAGCCAAAACTTTCTCAGCTACGCATCGTAAGAAAAAGACCTGATCCGTACATCCCCTTCCTTTCATAAATCCTGCTTGCACATCTCACATTTTTCCTTCAGTTTCATTCATCACTCTTTTTATCAACACTTTTGCATACAATTTGCCAACGATGCTGAGCAAGCTTATGCCGCGGTAGTTTTTGCACTCTTGCTGCGACCCTTTTCCTTTGTAAAGCGGCACAATGACAGCTTTACACCATTCTGCTGGTACTCTGCCACTTCGCCAACAAAAGTTAAAAAGGCGGTACAGCTGGCAAGCTACCACGCCACGTCCAGCTTTCAGCATTTCGACAGAAATCCGATCTATTCCAGCAGCCTTTCCTACTTTCATACAATTCAACGCTTCCACAATTTCTCCCATACTTAACTCGCTTTCATCGCCAAATTCATTCAGTTCTAAAACACGCGTATCGCCTTGTATATCTTCTTTTTCGAATAAACTCTCAAAATATTCCTTCCATCTCTTTAGCACACATTCTTCTCCTCTTACAAAACTTCCATCCTGGTTTCTGATGTGATTGAGCGGCGACATTGTTTGCTGACTCCTCACTGTTCTTATGGACTTCCAAAAAAATTTAATATTCCGTTGGAAGTCTTCAGATAACCTTTTATCAAATTTTTCTCTATCATTCTCTTTCTTTCTCATCATCGTCTCTTTTGCAACACGTTTTTTTTTTTTATTTTTTTTTTTTTATTTTTTTTTTTTATACCACTAAGGTGGCAGACAAGCACACGGCCCACCAGAAGGACCGGTGGTCACCGCAGCCTATGAACGTTTGCAACACCAGAGGCGCCACACTCGCGCTGCCGACCCTGTAAAAACCTTCTTAGACCCCTTTTGAAGAACCCCATACTGTAGGCGTTTGGGAAAACCGAGGCAGGAAGATCATTCCACAACCTAAGCGTGCGCGGAAGAAAACTCCTACCGGATCTAACCGTGCTCAAACGCTCCGGACGTAGGGTGTGAGGATGAAATCCCTGTCTATGGCGAGCGGTGCGATGATAGAAGGTAGCCGTGGGCATCATGTCAAACAATTCCTCGGAGCACATACCATTGTACAGGCGGTAGAACACGCATAAGGAGGCATAGTCTCTCCTGTCGCGAAGAGGTTCCACACCACCTGTCAGTATAGGATCGTTGACAACTCTCACAGCTCGCCTCTGCACCGAGTCAAATGGGCGAAGCTGATATTCAGGTGCCCCCGCCCAGAGGTGACAGCAGTACTCCATGTGTGGCCGCACTTGCGACTTATAGAGAAGCAGTGTTTGCGCCGCAGTAAAGTACCGCCGCGCCCTGTTGAGCACACCGAGCTTCTTGGACGCCAGCTTGGCCTTGTCCTCCAAATGACTGCGGAACTGAACGTCACTGGAGATGTCAACACCAAGGATCCCTATACATTTAGAGATGGAAAGAGATGTGCCCTGGAATCGTGGCGCTACAGTAATTGGGGCTTTCTTAGCGGTGAAGAAACACGCCTGTGTCTTGGAGGGATTGAACTGGACAAGGTTTTGTCTACCCCAATCGGACACTCTAGTAAGAGTAGCCTCGATTTCAGACACAAGCTGTTCACGACTTTCCTCCACTGCGTCCCGAGAGATACCGGGACGGCCTGTGTAACAAGTGTCCCCTGTACTGTCGTCCGCATAACAATGAATGCCGTCAATAGACAACATGTCATTGATATGCAGCAGAAACAGGGTAGGGGACAACACTGAGCCTTGCGGTACTCCAGCGTTTATGGCCATGCAGTCAGAACAGCTGCCGTCGACAACAGCCCTGATGCTTCTATCGGCCAAAAAGCTGGACACCCATCCGCATAATCTCTCGGTCAGTCCGTAGGAGGGCAATTTTTTAAGAAGACCACGGTGCCAGACCCGGTCAAAGGCTTTAGAAATGTCGAGGCTCACTGCTAGAGCCTCGCCCTTACTCTCGATAGCCGTCGCCCATCGGTGTGTGAGGCACACGAGAAGATCGCCCGTCGAGCGACCGTGACGGAAACCGTACTGCCGGTCACTGAGCAGGTCGTTTTCCTCAAGGTACCTCAGGAGCTGTGTATTAATTACACGCTCCATCACCTTAGACAATAGTGAGGTGACGGCTATAGGCCTGTAATTGGCCGGGTCGGTCCTATCACCCTTCTTGGGCACAGGATGCACATACGCGATCTTCCACGACGCCGGGACTTGTCGCATGGAATAAGAAAGCGAGAAAAGACGTGTAAGTACCGGACACAACTCTGGACCACACTGCTTAAGTACTACCGCGGGTATACCGTCTGGCCCACTCGACTTATGAACGTCCAGAGAACGAAGCTCCCGCCGGACGTCCCGCTGCGTAAATTTAACTTCCGGCATGGAAGTTCCACACCACGGAACGTCCCGCGGCACAGCACCCCCGTCGCTCATGGTCGAGTTAGAGGCAAAGAGAAAACCCAAAAGGTCGGCCTTCTCCCTGGCGCTCTGGGCTAGACTACCGTCGGGTTTAAGCAAAGGTGGTAAACCTGACTGACAGAAGTTTCCCTCGGCGTTTATACTTTTTATATTCATCCTTTGCCATTTTTACATCCTCATCCGTTGCCTTTTGCATTCTTTGATTGGCCTTTGTAGCCAACCAGTCCAACCATGCTTTCTTCTTGCCAGTCAACGCATTAAGAACTTCCGCACTCATTCCCTTTGCCATACATCCTTGTCGTCTTTTGCTAACCCCACACACTTCAATCGCAACTTCCACAAGTCCTTCCTTAAACGGCTTCCATAATTCTTCAATCTCACATATTTCATCTAGGTTTTCAAAATTTTCACTCAGTTTACTAACAAATGCCTCTTTTATGCCTAACTCTTGTAAATTCTCAACTTTTATTCGCTCTAGTACACTAACGGGTTCATGCACACGATGTCGCCACCGCTGAAACAGACCCCTTACCCGGCTAATTACCAAGAAGTGATCTGTGTCGATCCCGGTGCCACGGTACGCCCGAGTGTCTAGCACTTTCTTTCTCAGTCTTGCGTCTACTATCACAAAGTCAATCATGCTTCTCTGATCTCTCTCCTCTCTTGTATACAAGTGGATATCCTTGTGGTTGAATATGGTATTAGTTACCACAAGATTCCTTTCCAAACATACTTCTAGCAAGCTTTCTCCATTTACATTCACTCGTTCATCACCAAACTTTCCTAATACACTTTCGTATCCATCGCGCTTCACTCCCACCCAACCATTAAAATCACCTAACATCACTATTCTCTCGTTTCGTTTACATTTATCCAGAATATCACTCATACTCTCCCAAAATGCCTGCCTCTCGCTTTGGTCTTTTGAAGACCGGTGCCACCGCGCATCCTGCGGAGCATACACTCCCAAAACAAAGATGCGGGTAAGTCCAACCTTCAGTTTTAGCCAAAGGAGTCTTGGGCTCACACATTCATACTCTGTCACACACTCATTCATTCTCGCGGAAAGTAGTACACCGACCCCCTGGCATGCTGTGCTGGTTGGGGCTACACCTGACCAATAGGCCTACATTAAATAATATAATAAATAAAATGGCAAAAAAACACGTTTATTGTATGGGAGCCCACCGTAATTTTTTCTTTTAATATTTATTGTTATAGCGGCAAGAAAAACACATAATCAGTGAAAATTTTAACTCTCTAGCTATCACCGTTCATGAGATTCAGCTTCGTAACGGACAGACTGATGAACAGCGAAGTCTCATGAATAGGGTCCTGTTATTTACCCTTTAGGTACGACTACTCTGTTAAAATTAGGATGATAATTTTGATAGCTCACGCCTATGAAGTACCGTATTTGTTTATGTCAAAAATACCTCAAAAAATTACCGTAGCACATAGACGAGTACCGCCCACATATCGTAGTGAAGCGTCTTACAAGAATACCGCATAATTGACCATAGACAAATGAATCGAATAAATCGAATTAAACTATATTATCTTAAATGAAAGTAAAATGATTACGTGGGAATCTACTAGTTTTTTTTTTGTAATACTAAGCATGTTTTGTAATATTAACCTAAATATTAAGCACGTTATTAAATAATATAAATATTATAGGCGCCTTATTATGCATACCTAATATTGGATTTTCGTTCAAAAAATAGAATAAAAGAAAGATTGTTATGGAGCGTACAGATATTATGCTGGCACACTTAGATTTTTTAAGAAAAGCTAAAAAAATTACAAATTGGGACTCTGTTAATTTTCTCGATGAGACGTGGCTTAATGCCAATCACACCGTGCCGAAAGCATGGACCGATGACACAGCACTGTCTGTTTCAAAAGTACCCGAAGGCAAAGGACAGCGACTTATAATTACACATGCAGGATCGGCAACTGGTTTTGTACCTAATTGTTTGTTAGCCTTCAAATCAACGAAAACAAATGAGTATCACGTAGAAATGAATTTTGAGAAATACAAAGAGTGGTTTTTGGTGTTACTAGAAAATTTACATGAATCACATATTATAATAATGGATACCGCGCCATACCACTCCGTGCAAAAAGACTAAGCTCCAACATCAGCCAATAACAAACTGGAATTGATATCCTGGCTCCAAAGCAAAGGAAACAATGTTAAAACAAGACTGCTCTGTTTAGTTAAAGAAAATAGACCAAAAAAGCCAATATTCATTTTGGACGAGATTGCTGAGCAACGTGGCCATACAGTTTTCAGATTGCCACCGTATCACTGCCACTACAATGCCATCGAACTGATTTGCGCTTATATCGAAGGTGTTTTTTTCTTTATCCTAGCACCTGAATTGGTAAAAACAGATAATTTACGTTATTATTTTTATTATTTATTTATGTTTTATAGGTCATGCAGCCAAACACAATACTTCTCCACCGTTTACTGCCAAGAAAATGCTCACACTTTTATAAAATGCGTGTGATAATGTTACTGCGGAGGACTGGAGGAAAGTCATAGAACATACGAATAAAATTATTGAAGAGAACAGGGAGCGCGATGTTCACTTTGATAACATCTGTGAACAGCAAGAATTTATTATTTGCCTTGGTGATGGTTCGAGTAGTGATGAAGAGGATGACGATTTAGGTTGTGCACCCCTGAAAGAATTAAAATAGTAATTTAGATTTATTTTTCGTTTCATTTCACCTAAGGCCCTTCCTCGGCAGCGGGTAGGGAGCGGGGAGAAATATCCTTCCGTAGTTCCGCAGTCGGCGACTCGGCGGCCTGAGAAAGGCGAGTTGGCTGCTCGCCGTTCTTGCTGAAGCAGGCCAAAACAGTGCCGTGTTTCTTTGCCCCTCTTAGTGGCGGATAGTACCCAACTCTCCTCCTCTTCCCCAAGTACCGAGATAACTCCCCGGACGTGGGATAGCACCTGAACACCCTAGGCAGGCCTAAGTGGTCGCCAAAGTCTGCCAGGAGCCCCGGGACATCCTTCCGAGACAGTTGTAAGGCATCCTGTGGTCTTAGTAATTAGGATTCAATAGCATCCATGTTAGATTCCACACATAAAAGAGGCTCTTCCTCAACAACGATTTGGGGCTTGCGTATATTCTACTGAGCAAGTTCATTAGGTACCGAAAAAATATGCGCAAGATCGTAGTCGTGAGAGGGCTTTTATTTTATTTTTTTCATTTCACGTCACGTCCTTACGTGAATTTAATTTAAAAAGGTGTAAGGTGGCTCCTGAATTAATATGGACGTCGTCAGTCAGTCAGTTCTTGTTTTTAAATATATAGATAATAAAAACGTTTTTGTTACTATCGATTTCAAATTTTACTGGAACGATAATCGAATAGATTCATTACGATTATACACTATGGGGTGCACTATTCAGAGCTATCAAAATTATCAACCTAATTTTAACAGAGTATAAGTACATTCAATTTCTTATAAAAGGTTAGTCTCTGGCTCTATGTTTCAAAACCTCTTTTCAATCTTATTTTTAATTAATGAAATAATGACAGTCATGACAAATGTTGATTTTAGGTTAAATATTCCCGTTTGCTACAAAAATTGCATAGTATTTTTAATTATTATTTAATCTATATAAGTTACGAGTATGTTAATTCCTACTTGTTTGATCAAATTCTGTGAACTAGTAAGTTTTAAAATAAGTTAACTATTATAATGGCAGTTAATAATCTATACAAATAAATAAAATTGGAGTGTCTGTTTGTAATATTAAAATAACCGCTTTCTACTACATGCATAAGAATGTATATACGGTACACACCAAAATATATATTATTTAAATTTTTGTCTGTCTGTCTGTCTGTCGTCTGCAGCTATTAAATATGTCGAACATGTACATGTTTTTCCGGACAAATAAATAGCTTCAAATGTAGTATATTATTTATGGATGAATAGTGAGCAATTTAAATTTACAAAAAAGGGTTCGGTTTTAATTTACGCATTGCACTATTGTGCATTTCTTTTGTGCTTCTTTAATGCTTGAGTTACGCTAGAATATAATACCATTTCAGCAAAGGTCAAACTTATCTATGTTAGGCCGTTAATAAGGTCGATTTTGTGGTCGTTTTCTTTTCTGAAAATTGGTGAATTCTAAAATATATCATAGAAATTATAGTCAGGAATAACGTGCAGGTTACTATCTCGGGAAAACGATCCCATGGAAAGCATGTTAATAATATTAGTTCAGTGATTTCAAAATTCCCAAGGCAAACACATCACTATGCCTTCAGGAATCACAAATGTGGTTACTTGTGTTATAGTAATTGTTAGCTAAGATATAATTGAGTTACTCAATCAGAGCCACGATTCAGGTTCGCCGTGGCTGTGAACTGAATTATTTAGCGAAGATTTGGCACGTCTGTATTATCATCAAAGGAGTAAAATAAAAGCCTTCAGTCATATAAATTCATTTGTATATGAAAAGCTGATTTGACTGGGGATGATTGCTAACTCGTGTTACGTTGAGAATAGGCTTTAAGTATAGGTAGACTATGAGTCTGTGAGTAGGTTGATTACTATTTGTTTTCCCCAATGACTGTCTTTCAACCTTTGGCTCAAATGTGGTTAAATTTAAATTTTCTACTCCAAAGATTGTAAGCCTTAAATCGTTAATTAAATTAATCAGCCGATCTAAACTTTTAGCAAACTAATTTTGGGTTTTTTGTCTATTGCGCCGCACCGAATGGGAATATAATTTCATATCGGCTATACTTGTGGGACACTGAGGGATAAATACCGACACAAAGAACGTTATCCGTCAGAGAACCAGAGTGATCGACATAGCCAGCAGTGTAAGCGCATAAAAGTTGCGATGGGCTGGTCATGTTTTTAGTAGAACCGACCGCCGAAGGCGCAAACGAGTTCTGGAGTGGAGACCGCGGCTTGGTAAACGTGGGATAGGACGAGTAGAACGAACTTTCGCCAGAGTTCGTAAAGGACTGTGAACTGTGGCGTAAATAGGAGACATAGGCACCTACGTCTAGTAGTAGACTACTATAGGCTGATTTCATTTGATTAAAAATTTACATGTAGTAGTTATTTCTTTAAAAGCATTCAATCCTGGTCGGAATGCAAAAACACCCCAAGACTTTTTGAGTAGCAGTACAATGAGTTGATGTTCTCTTAAATCCGCAGATGTTGACCGTGGCGTGTCTCGTCTTGCACCACTACAGTTATGATCTGACAGACCTACCCACATTAATGTTATGCTCCGGGACATACGTTGGATACATGGTCGTACTATCAGGAGAGATTGTTGGTGAGCTTTTCGCCGCTATTATTAAAGAACATTATATAGCTTAGCTTCGTAGAAATAGTTCTATAGTAAACAATAACATTCATAGAATTAGTAACATTTTTCATTACTCAAATCTCTAAACATTCCTACTTATTTGCAATGAGTCAGACATAAATCAGCTCTTGCTCTTTACAATATTTTGTTTCAATATCATTTCAGATATTATCTGCTCAAGTAATCATTGTAGGATTAATTGCTTTAACATTTATTAGTAGACTTGGCTATAGTAAGACTTGTATTTGAATCATGAAAGTCACATTTATTATGGCAACTTACACTATGAATCAGATAACATTTGGGGAAATGAATCATAATATTTATACTAGTAATGAAAGAAGAGTTCTAAAAAAGTAGTCAAGATATATTTCAATTACGAAATTAAGTACATAGGTAGTTAGCCACAGAAAACAAATAGATTAAACTTATTGGAGGCAATACTTTATAATCTTTATTCCAGTTATACTCGTAGCCAAGTTGCCTTTTAATAACTTTTGTGGAGGGAGGGTATTTAATTGTCCATATTTTCTTCCTGTTTATCCCTGCCTCGTTTCCCATTTATAACATTTTTCTCTTCTGCATTGATTGAAACTAATGAAACCAGTCCTTTTGCTGCCATGTTTAAAAATTGTCGGCACTTTTCTCACTAACATTTTATGTATTTTCAAATAACTTTTAGAATTTTAATCCGTTTTAGGAGAGATGTTATTCGCACCACTGGATCTTGTCCAAGACATGTACTTCGGGATCCTTGGGGTCTGCTTGTTCTCATCGACCGGAGGACTGGTGTTGACATCCAGAGTTAAAACATCTATGTATCCGAAGACAGGAGATAATTATGCAGCTCTCCTACTTGCATCCATCTGCATCCTGAATGCTGTATTCATGTTTTTCGATCTAAGTTTGGCTTATTTGGATTCTGAGGAATTTGATGAAGGAACCAGTGTATAGTAAGATGATACTATTTTTCATGATTATTAGAGATACACATAGATTATTGATAGATTAAAAATTGGTAAAATGTTAGGTAGTGAATCAAGTGGGGTGTTGATTGTGTTGTGAATGTTACCAATGTTATAAAATGTGGCTTATTTACATTCATAAATAGTGAATTATCATATATATTATCATCTGTAACAGTCTTATCATTTTTTGTAGCTTCATAGAGGCGTTAGAAATAGTGCAGACTATTGTATGTACTTTTGCTTGTAGTTTAATCATTCATACTCGTCCATGAATCAATCAAGTGGAAAGTGGAGTTCACTGCAGGACGTACGCCACTCCTAATTCCAATATTGGAAGGGTGACTGGGTGCAGAAGATGCTGCTTAGGTATTTGTTACATAACGTTTTTATTGGCTTTAAACTGGCCAGGATTTTTATTACCTTTTGGTTAAAATCATGTCGAAAAATATTCTATAATTTTGGATCCTGATCTTTTCCAAACAAAATAACAGGATAAACAGTTGGATAATTTTGGTATGAAACAATAATTTACAGAAGGTGTTTGATTGCATATAATCTCTATGTACATGCAATCAAACTTATATTCCTGAGGGGGTATATAGAGCTGAATTACATACCTATATTTTGCAGTAGAGCCTTTACCGGCTTGTCCCAATTACCACTATTACGTGCAACTAGAATTACGTGAGCGCTTGTTTACAGGAAAATAACGATAACCATACGGTACCCGAACAAAATTTCAAAAGCTTGGACAGATGCTTCACATCCAAAAATACAAGTATAATCTCTACAGCCCATAACTAGGTAATTCAATATTACTTTACCACAGGTGAAATAGTATCTGCAGCGGCGGACGCGTACATCGACGCTTGGTGGTCAGGTACGGGCAGTTGCCTCTTCGCAGCATGCGGGGGGCTGACCCTAAATTCATGGCGCACCGTAGCCCCCTGCCCCCGTCGCACCTACGCCCAAGCTTTGGCAGTTTGTTCATTGGCTAATGCTTCACTACTCTTCGTGGACGCGATGCTGGCAATATGCTCGGCTTACAAAGTTGAAGGCAGCACGATTACTCGGCCCAATAAAAATCTAAAAAGTGCTGATTAGTCCATTTGTTTTTAATAAAGTTGTTAAGTTTTAATTTTTTTATTTAGAGTTGTCGTTTTATTGTAGATAGTAGTAGTAATTTGAATTCATGCCCCCGTCGCACCTACGCCCAAGCTTTGGCAGTTTGTTCATTGGCTAATGCTTCACTACTGTTCGTGGACGCGATGCTGGCAATATGCTCGGCTTACAAAGTTGAAGGCAGCACGATTACTCGGCCCAATAAAAATCTTAAAAGTGCTGATTAGTCCATTTGTTTTTAATAAAGTTGTTAAGTTTTAATTTTTTTATTTAGAGTTGTGGTTTTATTGTAGTAGAAGTAATTTGAATTCATTATTATGTGGTTGGAAATTTAAGTCTCATCAGTAATGGCTATATAGGCAGCGCCCCAACATAGGTAGGTAACCATCGACTAGAGCAACAAACCTCCATAGGTAGTGTTGCTCTATTGAGGTGACCGTCTGTCTGTGTCTATATAGAGATGGATGAAAAATTTGGGTCGGGTCACCTTAGAACACCTTAGAAGTACAACCGGGTAGCAGATGCTTTGCTGTCTATATAGTTCGGTAACCTAAAGGTATAATATGCAAGAAGTTCTGGTTATAGGTACAGTGGGCCAAAAAATTGGTGTACCATCTTAAGGTTGAACGTCGTTTGCAAATTCATAGGCGATAATGATTCTGCCGTCGTAAGAAAATTTAACATTTTTAAGAAAATGAGTTATATACATATTTAGAATCAGAAAAAAAAGGCACATCTACTCAATTTTTTATAGAATTTTAACTTCAAGGAATTCGGAGATACAATAAGCTCAAAAGTCACAATTGACACTAATATTCATGTTTTGTAGAATAAAAAGGCACATTTATGTATCATTATATTGAAAAGGCACAAATACGTAGATGTGACTATTACTTTATGCAGATTTTTACTCAAAAATACTTTGAAAAGGCACACCTACAACATAACATAAAGAAAAGGCTCAAATACCAGATATGCCTTGTCTACTTAATTAATGATCCATGCATGTCTCAATTAATTTACGTATAAAAGGCACAAGTAATGAGTTGTGCCTTTTCTTTAAATTATTTACGATTAGGGGTGAGGAAAGGAGGGCAGGGTTTGATTGAAACGCGCCAGTTGTGCCTGCGACGTCGAAGCGACGCCACGCTTGTTAGCTGCAGCAGCCAGCCCGCACTAGGTAAGTTTATTTACGTATTTAAACTGTTGTTTGTTGGTACTTTGGTGGAATCTGCTACACATTATTATTAAAGCACTTTGTATCCACTATTTTATTAGGTATATATTAAAATAGTGGAAAGTACAAGTGCTTTAACGATTATTCTAATTACAGTATTATTGCGAAAACACGTGTCGTGATTTATTATTTGGAAAAAGCATCGATCTATAAGTACTACGTACGTATCAGTACGTACTAGATGCGTCGATCAGAACAAGCATCGTGTTCCCTCAACGGATTATACACCGAACCGACCGTTGGTTCGATTTGTGCCATATTACGAATGACACGCACGAATTATCAAACAAACTGTTGTAAACGCAATGTACAGATAAAAAAATAATAAAATTTTACGGCTAATTAATATAATTATACAACCGTAATATTCATATTAAAATATGTGATTTATAGCACCCGTCAATTTGGACGATACCATTTTTGGACGCGTCCATAAGTATGGTATTAGGAGATATTATAATATACTGTGGTATAGTGTTGTAAAGGCAATGTACGGAGGTAAACATATTAAAGTTAATGCTAAGTAATTATACAACGTTTAGACAGTATTATTCGTACTAAAATATGCGTTTTATAGCATCCGTTGGAAGAGTCCATTCTCGCTCAAGCGCTTACATATTCAATGTATGGTCGGTAGAATACGAGTACATGTCAATGGGAAGAAGGTTTTGCCTCAGAGTCGATGCATTATCATCATCCTATGTATTGTACTCTAGTATAACATGTTGTTTCTAATTTAGCATAACACCTATAGTATATGTTGACATGCCATATTATTTAATTAATTATGTAGGAATATGATAAACATATTATTATATTATCATTAATTTCACTTGTATTTCCCATGTTTCAGATTATTCTGAAAATGCAGTCTCGTGGCAAAATATTAGTAAGCGCCGCTTTACAAAATCTAAAGCCTAGATCTCATATTGACGAACAGATTCCGTCCACAAGTGGTCTACAAAAAAATAGGTCGCCACAAATTCTAACATCAGAATTAGATTTTGATTCGGACGATTCAGTAGCCGATAAAGATTATGAGCCACCAAAAAGCTACAAAAAATACATTGTTGCCGCTCAATGCTCAAATCAATCAGTGGTTAAGAACTTAAATATGTACGAAAACTATGAACAACGTGAAGCTAATATTTTATTGGATGATTCTGGCTCCGAATCAGATTTCATTTCATGTTCTCAACCGTGTTTAGAAAAAACCATTCCAGAATCTTCAGATGAACCTACAAAAGATGAGCTTACAAAAAAAGGGAAAGTAAGAAAACGCAAAAGATATGATGTTAGTCTTAAAGAACGAAATAAAATTAACAGAGAAGAAAGAATAAATACCAAATATTTTGTAAAACCCGGATGCCAAGAGGGAATTTGTAAAAAAAATGTTCAACGAAATTATCAGACGATTATCGCAAAATTATTAATCGTAATTTCTGGAAAATGTCTTGGTTGGAACAAAAACATTTTTTTTAGCTAATACTATCCAGCAAAAGCCTGTAAGACCAAAGAAAAAAAGTCATGATGATGAGCAAGGTAAGCACTATGATCGAACAAAGAGTGTTTCGTATTTCTTATGCGATGAAAACGGTGAGAAAGTTATGGTATGTAAAACCTTTTTTCTCACAACGTTGGGTTACAAGAAAAGCAACTGCAAGGCTGTAAGGAACATAATTGACACATACTATAAAAGGCAATACGCAGAGCCTATTGCTGACGGACGAGGTCATAACCCGAACCCATCACAAATAGACAATGCAAAGGTAAAAGAACATATTATGTCTTTTCGTCCAGTTGTGTCGCATTATAGGAGAGTTCATGCACCAAACCGGAAATATTTGCCCTCGGATATCAATATCCGCATGATGTATGACCATTATTGTGAGAAAGAGCCGGAAATAAATGTATCCTATGGATTTTATAGGAATGTCGTAAATAAACTTAAAATATCTTTCGCAAAGCTAGGACACGAGGAATGTGAATTGTGCGAAAAATTTTCTATTCACAACCCTAACGCAGCAATAAGGCACAGGAATTGCGAAGAATGCAAAGAATATGAGGATCATCATACTAGGTATTTTTCAGCGAGAAAAAAATATGAAGAGGATGTTGAAATCCAAACGAAGCAAAAAAGTACTGACACCGTAATATTTGCAGTTGATTTAGAAAAGGTTATTATGTTACCTCGCATGGATGAATTTAAAACGGTAATGTTTTGTCCAAGGCTTATCGTTTTCAATCAGAGTTTTGTTCCTGTTGGTGACAAAAGGTTACATGGAGTTGGCAAAACACTGGGAGTCTTATGGCACGAAGCTATTGCAGGGAGAAAAAAGGAAGACATAGTGAGCTGCTTTCAAGCATTTTTCCTTGAAAACCGGGACTGCAAAAATGTGATTTTATGGCTGGATAACTGCGCGGCCCAAAACAAAAACTGGTGCCTTTTTTCCTATATAGTATATTTAGTCAATTCCAAGGGTGTAAATATTGAAAGTGTTGTGCTGCGTTATCTGGAAGTTGGTCATACTTTTATGGCTGCCGATGAATTTCACCATAGAGTGGAGCAATCACTTAAGAAGAAAAAGCGAGTGTATGACTTTGAAGATTTTTGCAAAGCTGTCGCTGATACTGGTTCGAATACTGTGGTGAAAAAAATGGCAGTCCAGGATTTTCACGATTTTGAAGACTGCTCCTCGTCGTATAAATTACAACATTCTGTGCCGCGAGCTTATTTATAAACATGTCTGAAATCACTTTTCGGCGAGGGAGCAATTCCATGTTCTACAAGAACAACCATGACACTCAAGAGCCAATAGAATTGGATTTCTTGGGAGTTAAGAATCTTAAAATGGGCATTCCATTGCCTAAGCAGAAGCTTTCTCCACGAGGTATAGCACTTGAGAGAAAATCGGCTATACTTTCCAAGCTTGGACCACTCATGCCTGAGAACAGAAGAGGTTTTTGGGAAACCCTACCCGTTAACGACTGTTCAGCTGATCTCACAGAAATTTATGAAGACTGAAATTAAAGACTATTTTGTTAATTAATATTTTAAGCAAAACTGATTATTTAATTTTGTTTAAACTTTTTTATATCTAGTTGTTACCAATATACTGCATTGTGATAAATCAACCAAGAAGTGCCATGTTATGTTTGTTATAGTTAAGTACATTTAATTTTTATAATAATAATACTAGCATTTTTTAAATATTAAACTACAAGTGCCCTTAATAATTACGGATGTAAGTCCTGTAAATGAACAATAAATAATTAGAATCAGTTCTAATAGAGGTAGCTTATTATAGGTTCAAAACCAAAGTTTATGCTCTTATTACCTATATAGTACTTCTATTAAGAATTAAGTGATGAATATTGTGATTTAGAGTTACAATTTTTTATAGATTTTAAATTTAGGGGTCCAACCTATTAGTAAAAAGAATGAAAAAATTCAACTTTTACTATCCTTATATGTAACTAACTAAAAAGTGTAATTGAGTCTAAGTATTAGCACTTTTTGTTTTTAATTCATAAGTTTAATTCGGTAACCAAAAATTTTACGTAGATTCTTATCCCTAATAATTTATAAATAATCTATACATATAATAAAATGATAGAAAAGTCAAAACTGTACATTGGAAATATTTTAAAAAAATACTCGCTGGGTGTTCAACATAAGATACCGAAGCCGAAAATGTAGTTCGAAAAATTTTTGTCTGTTTGTCGGTTTGTCTGTTTGTCTGTTTGCTTTGCTTTGTCCGGAAGGATCTCGAAAAGTACTCAATGGATTTGATTCAAAATTTGTACAAATATTAGTTAGGGGTAGGGTCTTAAAATAGGCTATATATTATCACGCTACATATCCTGGCTAAGCAGAGAGCAAATTGGCATTATAACATAATTTTCACGCGTACGAAGTCGTGGGCAACAGCTAGTTATTGAATATAAAGAACGTTTTTTTTTCTTTAAATGTTAAATCACAAACAGAAGATTTGTTAAGTTGTTTTTGAGTAAAGTATTTGGATAAGCTAACCAGAAATGGCATGACAATATTATAATAAATGTTTTATATTTTATTAATCTTTCTTCACAATGATTATTTGTTTTTTTTTCTATAGAAAACATTAAATCTATTTACATTGGAAAGGCGCAATTAGACAAATGTGCCCTTTCTTTTAGGCTCATTGATCAACTCGCTTGAAATATTAAAAAGAAAGATCACATTTGGTTAATTATGCCTTTTCTTTGTATTACGTGGTATTTTTAAATATTTTTATTTTTAAGTTGAAAGTATTTTTTTGAATTTATTTAATAATTAATTATATATAAAAACTAACAAGTAAAAATATAACTAGTACTAATCTTCACGCACATTTATTATCATTTTTTTTTTCTTTTAAGCAGTAGGTTTACACACTATGAAGCAGAATATAGTAAAAACTTTAATCCCAATTATCTTAGTTTGACCAAAATGATAGATGTGCCCTTCTCTCGTACGACGGCAGGATTAGTTTCGCTTGCAGACATATCTGACAATTTCTATTGCCATTTTTATCTGATTAATGAAAACCTTTTATATTGATTATTGATACCTACTGTTTGTTACGTGACAGCTGTTCTTAGTTTGAATATATTTGACAAAAAGTCAGTTGTCAGTATTCTAATGAAAAAGAGATTGGTAGATTTAAAAAGATTTTATTACTTTTATTTAGAACCATTCAAATTATCTTTGCGGAAATTAATGTTTTATCAGTTTTTAATAAAGGTTAAAATGTCATGCACTTCTAAGTGACTTACGACAAATGAATACTTATCAATAAGGTTTACGTCATAATTATGCATCTCTTTCAATGATATCTAGTATGAACCTTGTTGTAACTTTCAATTACTAGAAAACTAAATCAAAACCGATACACCACTTTCTTGGCCGACCGTACATGTAATGTATACTGATCTGATTTACTTTTTTCCTGAAGTGGTGGCCAGCGGCATCACCAGTTTGCAAGTATGGATAATGTCGGCCAATTGTGTCGAGCTGATTGCTATGCTGGAACTGACAGGCGTATGGTGGTAGGTTGTATGGTAGGTGGTAGGTACTGTTGGAAAAATACCCCTTTCGGACATACTTATTTATCAGATTAAATAGGTTTTTTTATCAAAATTGAAGGCCAAGGGCGGGCTCTTAGGGCCATCAACTTTGAATAAACAACTACCATCCAGAAATTGGTTTCACGTGCCTTCTGAGTCTTTCAGAAGCTCTCTAGAAATGGTCATAGAATTCCCTTTGTCCACTAAAATCCATTAAAAAGATCCATCATGGATCTTTGTGGACATATCATGTCCACTTTAATCCCTAAAAGTATTTTTTATGAAAAATGAATTCATAACAGTGATTGATCTGAGCAAGCTGGACGCCGAGGTACCTACTTCTTGTACCTACTCAGGGACTTACCCTTGCGAATCAGTGAATTTTGAATTTTTCAGGTTTGTAAGCACTACTTCCTTCTTCCTTCCTATCAAATGGAATCCTTTCTGGCTAAAAAAATCTGGCAAATTGTTATCGACTGCTAGCTAAATGTCGTTAGTATAGTACAGCGCCATCTGTTGCTTTTGTACAGTACTATAAGGAGCATACGCATGGCGGCTGTGAGATGAGTATTTTTGTGATTAGTTCTAATAATCAGGCACTAGATGCGCTGCCATCGCTATTACATAGATTTTCTCGCCAATTTCCTCCTTTTGGAAACGCCATTGCTACGCATTAAAAATACGACATGTCTGTAGATTCAAATTGTTATAAGTAGGTAAATAATACAAGTTTACAAGACCTTGAACCCTGAAGTTTTCTAGATGAGACTCGAGTCTTGCTACCCCTAGAAGGATTTGGTTTCTACTGTTATTTAGGGTTGTCATGGGTCCTGAATAAAGCTGCCTCTATACAGTTCTCTCAGAGCAATGTATCTATGTAGAATTTACCTACTTATCTTGTACTATCATTGCATTCTAAACATGAGTAAAATTCTACATGGATACTGTGCCGGACTCCTACAGACTAAAGACCACATGTATCCTACCTAACAGCCTACGGTTTGGAACCCCGGGTAAGCCCTCGGAAGAATACCCCCAGGACTCCCAACAGACCTACGGATACCACTGCGACCTCACCTAGGCGGGGTTCAGGGCCATCCCGCGTCTTTGGGGGGTTTTTCAGGTGTTATACCGCTTCTAAGGGGGGGCGTGCGTGAACCCCTCATGTCACACTTTCGTCTAGGGCCTGCTTCTGTCCTTCCAGAAGCAGCCCCCTCACCGTCCTCAGGCCGCCGCCGGTCATAGAGGCCTAAGACACGTCTGCCGCGCCACAGTGGATCGATTCATACAAATCGGCGGACATAGGAATCTTGAAAAACTTTTTACTGATTTTGCAAAAACGAATGACGCCAATGTGTTTATCTTAATAATTGTAGTCGAAAACATTCCGGGTAAATTTCGATTAGACTTCAATTTTAAAAAATATTCGACAAAAACTGATTTCAATGTATGGAAAAGCAAATTAAAAAAGGGATAGCTTGCGATTTTCTCGTGTTTTCTTATTTTAACGCTTATAGTGACTTTGAATGGGTTGTTAGCAAAATATCTGCCAAACATTTTAGGTACCCCTAGGCGCCGCTCTGGGAGCTATATGACAAAATATCAATTTCCTCATTATCTTAAAGAAAATATGTCTAGTTGGTTTTTTTAACAGTATAATTGTTGATAAACTACATTTTAGCTTAGTACTGTCCTACTCACATCAAAAATAATATGACTAGCATACGGGATCGGGAGTTTTTGAGAGATACTTTACTGCAGGCGACTATAAGTTTTTCCTACTTTTTAGCAACACGTTTGTATTGTATAGTGATTTTCCATTAAGATGTTTAAGAAAATAACGTATTAATCAAATAAAACAATAACGCGTTTTATAAAACATATAGCATAGTTATAAAAATACAAATTGCTATCAACATTTTTCTTATATATCTTCAATGTACAGACAGCGACATGTTACGATTTTATTTTATGTATTCGTACTAAAATATGCGTTTTATAGCATCCGTTGGAAGAGTCCATTCTCGCTCAAGCGCTTACATATTCAATGTATGGTCGGTAGAATACGAGTACATGTCAATGGGAAGAAGGTTTTGCCTCAGAGTCGATGCATTATCATCATCCTATGTATTGTACTCTAGTATAACATGTTGTTTCTAATTTAGCATAACACCTATAGTATATGTTGACATGCCATATTATTTAATTAATTATGTAGGAATATGATAAACATATTATTATATTATCATTAATTTCACTTGTATTTCCCATGTTTCAGATTATTCTGAAAATGCAGTCTCGTGGCAAAATATTAGTAAGCGCCGCTTTACAAAATCTAAAGCCTAGATCTCATATTGACGAACAGATTCCGTCCACAAGTGGTCTACAAAAAAATAGGTCGCCACAAATTCTAACATCAGAATTAGATTTTGATTCGGACGATTCAGTAGCCGATAAAGATTATGAGCCACCAAAAAGCTACAAAAAATACATTGTTGCCGCTCAATGCTCAAATCAATCAGTGGTTAAGAACTTAAATATGTACGAAAACTATGAACAACGTGAAGCTAATATTTTATTGGATGATTCTGGCTCCGAATCAGATTTCATTTCATGTTCTCAACCGTGTTTAGAAAAAACCATTCCAGAATCTTCAGATGAACCTACAAAAGATGAGCTTACAAAAAAAGGGAAAGTAAGAAAACGCAAAAGAAATGATGTTAGTCTTAAAGAACGAAATAAAATTAACAGAGAAGAAAGAATAAATACCAAATATTTTGTAAAACCCGGATGCCAAGAGGGAATTTGTAAAAAAAATGTTCAACGAAATTATCAGACGATTATCGCAAAATTATTAATCGTAATTTCTGGAAAATGTCTTGGTTGGAACAAAAACATTTTTTTTAGCTAATACTATCCAGCAAAAGCCTGTAAGACCAAAGAAAAAAAGTCATGATGATGAGCAAGGTAAGCACTATGATCGAACAAAGAGTGTTTCGTATTTCTTATGCGATGAAAACGGTGAGAAAGTTATGGTATGTAAAACCTTTTTTCTCACAACGTTGGGTTACAAGAAAAGCAACTGCAAGGCTGTAAGGAACATAATTGACACATACTATAAAAGGCAATACGCAGAGCCTATTGCTGACGGACGAGGTCATAACCCGAACCCATCACAAATAGACAATGCAAAGGTAAAAGAACATATTATGTCTTTTCGTCCAGTTGTGTCGCATTATAGGAGAGTTCATGCACCAAACCGGAAATATTTGCCCTCGGATATCAATATCCGCATGATGTATGACCATTATTGTGAGAAAGAGCCGGAAATAAATGTATCCTATGGATTTTATAGGAATGTCGTAAATAAACTTAAAATATCTTTCGCAAAGCTAGGACACGAGGAATGTGAATTGTGCGAAAAATTTTCTATTCACAACCCTAACGCAGCAATAAGGCACAGGAATTGCGAAGAATGCAAAGAATATGAGGATCATCATACTAGGTATTTTTCAGCGAGAAAAAAATATGAAGAGGATGTTGAAATCCAAACGAAGCAAAAAAGTACTGACACCGTAATATTTGCAGTTGATTTAGAAAAGGTTATTATGTTACCTCGCATGGATGAATTTAAAACGGTAATGTTTTGTCCAAGGCTTATCGTTTTCAATCAGAGTTTTGTTCCTGTTGGTGACAAAAGGTTACATGGAGTTGGCAAAACACTGGGAGTCTTATGGCACGAAGCTATTGCAGGGAGAAAAAAGGAAGACATAGTGAGCTGCTTTCAAGCATTTTTCCTTGAAAACCGGGACTGCAAAAATGTGATTTTATGGCTGGATAACTGCGCGGCCCAAAACAAAAACTGGTGCCTTTTTTCCTATATAGTATATTTAGTCAATTCCAAGAGTGTAAATATTGAAAGTGTTGTGCTGCGTTATCTGGAAGTTGGTCATACTTTTATGGCTGCCGATGAATTTCACCATAGAGTGGAGCAATCACTTAAGAAGAAAAAGCGAGTGTATGACTTTGAAGATTTTTGCAAAGCTGTCGCTGATACTGGTTCGAATACTGTGGTGAAAAAAATGGCAGTCCAGGATTTTCACGATTTTGAAGACTGCTCCTCGTCGTATAAATTACAACATTCTGTGCCGCGAGCTTATTTATAAACATGTCTGAAATCACTTTTCGGCGAGGGAGCAATTCCATGTTCTACAAGAACAACCATGACACTCAAGAGCCAATAGAATTGGATTTCTTGGGAGTTAAGAATCTTAAAATGGGCATTCCATTGCCTAAGCAGAAGCTTTCTCCACGAGGTATAGCACTTGAGAGAAAATCGGCTATACTTTCCAAGCTTGGACCACTCATGCCTGAGAACAGAAGAGGTTTTTGGGAAACCCTACCCGTTAACGACTGTTCAGCTGATCTCACAGAAATTTATGAAGACTGAAATTAAAGACTATTTTGTTAATTAATATTTTAAGCAAAACTGATTATTTAATTTTGTTTAAACTTTTTTATATCTAGTTGTTACCAATATACTGCATTGTGATAAATCAACCAAGAAGTGCCATGTTATGTTTGTTATAGTTAAGTACATTTAATTTTTATAATAATAACACTAGCATTTTTTAAATATTAAACTACAAGTGCCCTTAATAATTACGGATGTAAGTCCTGTAAATGAACAATAAATAATTAGAATAAGTTCTAATAGAGGTAGCTTATTATAGGTTCAAAACCAAAGTTTATGCTCTTATTACCTATATAGTACTTCTATTAAGAATTAAGTGATGAATATTGTGATTTAGAGTTACAATTTTTTATAGATTTTAAATTTAGGGGTCCAACCTATTAGTAAAAAGAATGAAAAAATTCAACTTTTACTATCCTTATATGTAACTAACTAAAAAGTGTAATTGAGTCTAAGTATTAGCACTTTTTGTTTTTAATTCATAAGTTTAATTCGGTAACCAAAAATTTTACGTAGATTCTTATCCCTAATAATTTATAAATAATCTATACATATAATAAAATGATAGAAAAGTCAAAACTGTACATTGGAAATATTTTAAAAAAATACTCGCTGGGTGTTCAACATAAGATACCGAAGCCGAAAATGTAGTTCGAAAAATTTTTGTCTGTTTGTCGGTTTGTCTGTTTGTCTGTTTGCTTTGCTTTGTCCGGAAGGATCTCGAAAAGTACTCAATGGATTTGATTCAAAATTTGTACAAATATTAGTTAGGGGTAGGGTCTTAAAATAGGCTATATATTATCACGCTACATATCCTGGCTAAGCAGAGAGCAAATTGGCATTATAACATAATTTTCACGCGTACGAAGTCGTGGGCAACAGCTAGTTATTGAATATAAAGAACGTTTTTTTTTCTTTAAATGTTAAATCACAAACAGAAGATTTGTTAAGTTGTTTTTGAGTAAAGTATTTGGATAAGCTAACCAGAAATGGCATGACAATATTATAATAAATGTTTTATATTTTATTAAACTTTCTTCACAATGATTATTTGTTTTTTTTTCTATAGAAAACATTAAATCTATTTACATTGGAAAGGCGCAATTAGACAAATGTGCCCTTTCTTTTAGGCTCAATGATCAACTCGCTTGAAATATTAAAAAGAAAGATCACATTTGGTTAATTATGCCTTTTCTTTGTATTACGTGGTATTTTTAAATATTTTTATTTTTAAGTTGAAAGTATTTTTTTGAATTTATTTAATAATTAATTATATATAAAAACTAACAAGTAAAAATATAACTAGTACTAATCTTCACGCACATTTATTATCATTTTTTTTTTCTTTTAAGCAGTAGGTTTACACACTATGAAGCAGAATATAGTAAAAACTTTAATCCCAATTATCTTAGTTTGACCAAAATGATAGATGTGCCCTTCTCTCGTACGACGGCAGGATTAGTTTCGCTTGCAGACATATCTGACAATTTCTATTGCCATTTTTATCTGATTAATGAAAACCTTTTATATTGATTATTGATACCTACTGTTTGTTACGTGACAGCTGTTCTTAGTTTGAATATATTTGACAAAAAGTCAGTTGTCAGTATTCTAATGAAAAAGAGATTGGTAGATTTAAAAAGATTTTATTACTTTTATTTAGAACCATTCAAATTATCTTTGCGGAAATTAATGTTTTATCAGTTTTTAATAAAGGTTAAAATGTCATGCACTTCTAAGTGACTTACGACAAATGAATACTTATCAATAAGGTTTACGTCATAATTATGCATCTCTTTCAATGATATCTAGTATGAACCTTGTTGTAACTTTCAATTACTAGAAAACTAAATCAAAACCGATACACCACTTTCTTGGCCGACCGTACATGTAATGTATACTGATCTGATTTACTTTTTTCCTGAAGTGGTGGCCAGCGGCATCACCAGTTTGCAAGTATGGATAATGTCGGCCAATTGTGTCGAGCTGATTGCTATGCTGGAACTGACAGGCGTATGGTGGTAGGTTGTATGGTAGGTGGTAGGTACTGTTGGAAAAATACCCCTTTCGGACATACTTATTTATCAGATTAAATAGGTTTTTTTATCAAAATTGAAGGCCAAGGGCGGGCTCTTAGGGCCATCAACTTTGAATAAACAACTACCATCCAGAAATTGGTTTCACGTGCCTTCTGAGTCTTTCAGAAGCTCTCTAGAAATGGTCATAGAATTCCCTTTGTCCACTAAAATCCATTAAAAAGATCCATCATGGATCTTTGTGGACATATCATGTCCACTTTAATCCCTAAAAGTATTTTTTATGAAAAATGAATTCATAACAGTGATTGATCTGAGCAAGCTGGACGCCGAGGTACCTACTTCTTGTACCTACTCAGGGACTTACCCTTGCGAATCAGTGAATTTTGAATTTTTCAGGTTTGTAAGCACTACTTCCTTCTTCCTTCCTATCAAATGGAATCCTTTCTGGCTAAAAAAATCTGGCAAATTGTTATCGACTGCTAGCTAAATGTCGTTAGTATAGTACAGCGCCATCTGTTGCTTTTGTACAGTACTATAAGGAGCATACGCATGGCGGCTGTGAGATGAGTATTTTTGTGATTAGTTCTAATAATCAGGCACTAGATGCGCTGCCATCGCTATTACATAGATTTTCTCGCCAATTTCCTCCTTTTGGAAACGCCATTGCTACGCATTAAAAATACGACATGTCTGTAGATTCAAATTGTTATAAGTAGGTAAATAATACAAGTTTACAAGACCTTGAACCCTGAAGTTTTCTAGATGAGACTCGAGTCTTGCTACCCCTAGAAGGATTTGGTTTCTACTGTTATTTAGGGTTGTCATGGGTCCTGAATAAAGCTGCCTCTATACAGTTCTCTCAGAGCAATGTATCTATGTAGAATTTACCTACTTATCTTGTACTATCATTGCATTCTAAACATGAGTAAAATTCTACATGGATACTGTGCCGGACTCCTACAGACTAAAGACCACATGTATCCTACCTAACAGCCTACGGTTTGGAACCCCGGGTAAGCCCTCGGAAGAATACCCCCAGGACTCCCAACAGACCTACGGATACCACTGCGACCTCACCTAGGCGGGGTTCAGGGCCATCCCGCGTCTTTGGGGGGTTTTTCAGGTGTTATACCGCTTCTAAGGGGGGGCGTGCGTGAACCCCTCATGTCACACTTTCGTCTAGGGCCTGCTTCTGGAAGGACGGCGAGCAGCCCCCTCACCGTCCTCAGGCCGCCGCCGGTCATAGAGGCCTAAGATACGTCAGCCGCGCCACAGTGGATCGATTCATACAAATCGGCGGACATAGGAATCTTGAAAAACTTTTTACTGATTTTGCAAAAACGAATGACGCCAATGTGTTTATCTTAATAATTGTAGTCGAAAACATTCCGGGTAAATTTCGATTAGACTTCAATTTTAAAAAATATTCGACAAAAACTGATTTCAATGTATGGAAAAGCAAATTAAAAAAGGGATAGCTTGCGATTTTCTCGTGTTTTCTTATTTTAACGCTTATAGTGACTTTGAATGGGTTGTTAGCAAAATATCTGCCAAACATTTTAGGTACCCCTAGGCGCCGCTCTGGGAGCTATATGACAAAATATCAATTTCCTCATTATCTTAAAGAAAATATGTCTAGTTGGTTTTTTTAACAGTATAATTGTTGATAAACTACATTTTAGCTTAGTACTGTCCTACTCACATCAAAAATAATATGACTAGCATACGGGATCGGGAGTTTTTGAGAGATACTTTACTGCAGGCGACTATAAGTTTTTCCTACTTTTTAGCAACACGTTTGTATTGTATAGTGATTTTCCATTAAGATGTTTAAGAAAATAACGTATTAATCAAATAAAACAATAACGCGTTTTATAAAACATATAGCATAGTTATAAAAATACAAATTGCTATCAACATTTTTCTTATATATCTTCAATGTACAGACAGCGACATGTTACGATTTTATTTTATGTATTGATAGAAGTTCCTCAAATTGAATTTATAGATACTGATGAATTGTTAGGCTCTGCGCAAGCAGAAGAAGATTCAGAAACGGAAGCTTCGGATTATGATTTTTTTTTGTCTACAAATTTCTAATTTTGTTTGATTATTTAATGTACATAGTTTTAATTTAATTGTCTTCATTTAATATTTTTGTTTATTTTGAGCTACTATTTTTTTAAGTTTATTTAATTCTTATTTTGTTCGATTATTTAACTTTACATACATGTTAATTGAATCGTTTCTGTTCCATATTTTTATTTATTTTAAGCTATTATTTTACCACTTTATATTTTATAAAAGTAAGTTTTTGTATTTTTATATTTCTATGATATATGTTTTATAAAACGCGTTATTGTTTAATTTGATTATAACGTTATTTACTTAAAAATCTTAATGGAAAATCACTGTATAAATGAGAGGCTTACATTTGAACGCGACTAAAACGAAAGTGATGGTATTCGAAAGAGAAAAGGACAGAACGAATGCCAGGATAACTGTAAATGATGTAGTGCTGGAACAGGTGGATGAGTTTGTATATCTTGGATGTGCATTTAGCAGGGATGGACGGTACACCGCTGATGTAGAAAAGAGGGTAACTGCGGGCAATAATGTGAATGTAGTGTTAGGCAAACTTTTAGGTACCAAGGCCTTAAGTCAAAAGGCCTAGCTCGCAGTACACAATGCGGTGCTGATACCTACGCTAACGTATGGAAGCGAGAGTTGGGTATGGCAGGAAACTCATGAAAGTATATAACTAATAAACGCGGTCGAGATGCGCGCGCTACGCAAAATCTGCGGAGTAACGCTCGCAGATCGCGTTCGGAATGAAGATGTAAGAAAGAGAGTTGATCTGAAAGAGAGTGTCGGTATTAAAGTAAGGAAGGGCATGCTACGATGGTTCCGGCACGTGGAACGAATGGGAGATGAGAGAATGACAAAACAGATATACAACGCGAAAGTGGATGGACGTAGGAGTCGGGGAAGGCCACGACTCACCTACCACGACCAAATTAATCGTGTGTTAGTTGAAGGTGGTGTCAAGAGCCGTAGGAACCGACGTGCATGAATGAAAAGAAAAATGAAAGTTGAAGAAGCAAGTGAGGTGTGTATGGACCGTGCCGTGTGGCGCTCGGTTCTTTCTGCCTACCCCGCCAGGGATTTGGCGTGAAGATAGTTAGTTAGTTCGTTAGAAAATCACTATACAATACAAAAATGTTGCTAAAATAGTAGGAAAAACTTATAGTCGCCTGCTTATAAGTATCTCTCAAAAACTCCCAATCCCGTATGCAAGTCATATTATTTTTGATGTGGGTAGGACAGTACTAAGCTAAAATGTAGTTTATCAACAATTATACTGTTAAAAAAACCAACTAGACATATTTTCTTGAAGATAATGAGGAAAATGATATTTTGTCATATAGCTCCCAGAGCGGCGCCTAGGGGTACCTAAAATGTTGGGCAGATATTTTGCTAACAACCCATTCAAAGTCACTATAAGCGTTAAAATAAGAAAACACGAGAAAATCGCAAGCTATCCCTTTTTTAATATGCTTTTCCATACATTGAAATCAGTTTTTGTCGAATATTTTTTAAAATTGAAGTCTAATCGAAATTTACCCAGAATGTTTTCGACTACAATTATTAAGATAAACACATTGGCATCATTCGTTTTTGCAAAATCAGTAAAAAGTTTTTCAAGATTCCTATGTCCGCCGATTTGTATGAATCCATCCACTGTGCCCCGCCGCGAACTGCGGAACTCGAGTGGAAGAGTTCTCTCCCGCTACCTCCCTGCCGCCTCTTTCACGAGCATGACCTGCTCGTAGAAAGAGGCAATTACTGCTGTCTTAAATAAATTTTGTCGAACCATCATCGTTTCTTAGCCAAATCATGTCAAAGAAACGCTTTGTCGTAGTACCGACAGCAGTGTCTAGTTTAAGTTGTTTCCAACTGAATTGATTGACGAAATGAAGGCGTATTGCAATTTCATATTGTCAATCTTGAAATCGCCATGAAAATTTAAAAGCATTGCGCTATCGTTTAACTGCACCCAAATGGGCATACGCGTCCGAGCCTCTTCCTTTGATAAGCAAGTGTGCTAGCAATCGGTGTGGTTTATATTGAGATCTAAATCTACTTGTACATAGATAAGATTAACTAGACAGGGTACCTCTATACAGGCGATTTGAAAGGATGGGTTAGAAGCTTTATGACTAGGTCTATAATAAATTAGTTGAAAATAAAGTTACAATCAATCAAATCAGCCTATAGCAGCTCACTCTTGAAAGTAGGCATTTTCTTTTGCCATACCTAACGCTAGAATATAAGTAGAGGCGGATGGCGAATCAGCGAAAAAATCTTGCCGATCCATACTTGCTATCACTCATCATTATAATATAAATGCTGAAGTAACTCTGTATGTGTCCGTCATCAGACCAGTTTGGATAAATTATGGTACAGAGATAGAATAAAGTCTGGGAAAGGACAAAAGTTACTTTGAAACTGGGAAAGTATTTTTTTTAATAGGATACTGTAAAACCTCACCATACGAATGAAGACGTGGCCATTTAGCTAGTGACAACATCAATAGGAAAGGCTAACATAACCAGAATTAACACTTGGTTCTTAACAGATTATGCAAATATAGCGTATGATACGAAGATGTCCGATAGTGACAACATTCAACGCATTAATTAAACGGCGTACTCCGTGTATAATTTTATGTAAACCTATGCCTAACCTTCCAGCCACACTATGTCACTCGCACTGCTACTCGTGTTACCACGAATATTGGCCTACCAACACACATTTCTCTCCTTGCCATTTTCATCGCGTTTTCCCTCTCGCTCGTAGTGCGAATCCTTTGATTTGCACTAAATATCGACAAGAATTCCATTTGTTGTCGATTTTTTAGAGTAAATCCAGCGGAAATCCATCTCTGGGCAGTACTTGCGGCATGACAAGTAGCATGACGAGCAAGCAGCCACACTACGCTACTGCCCATTTCCCTCGCTCCTCGCCGAGTGTGTGGCCGATCCACAAATGTAGAGTCGCCTCAGGATCATGTTAATTGACCAACAAAGTAACAACTCATTTGGTTTTATATTCGTAGGCGCTCAAACATTTCAAGGATGGAATGTTTAGTACCTACATACACACAGATGATGAATTACGTAAGTGATTTAATATAGACTTCAAATTTTGATTAAGGTTTCAAGTCGTGAGGTTGTAGCAGATGAATGTGTAGTCATGAGGATAGGAAAGACCTTATGCAGGTTTTTTTCTATAATAATGGGTCATGTTATGTCTTAATCGTATGCGGTTTTTCAAAAGCGACCTTTGAACTTTTTTACAGAACAGGAAGAGTGCATGCTATGGTGAATGTTTCGATGTTACTAATTTTCTCTATAACATACGTCTGAGCAACGGACGAGGTGATCGCAATGAGAAAGAAAACTCAAAACAAAATTCCGTACCAATCGTGCAGAAAGGTCAATCATCCTCCTAATGTGACGAAAATTGTATTCTTAAAAAGTAGCCTATATCCTTTCCTTGGATGCAAACTATCTCTATACCAAATTTCATCAAAATCGTTTCAGCGGTTGAAAACATAACAGACAGAGTTACTTTCAAATTTATAATATTGGTAGGGAAGTAGGGATTACTTTATCAGATCTTTGGGGTTCCTCATTTGTCCCCGGGACCCCGGTTAGGACTTACGCCTACCCTTACTCTGCGCTGAGTTTAACACTTTTTACCTTCTGTTCAACCCTAGGATTTAGCTGAAATCATCAACTATAGTTAATATCATTGTCAATGATGACGTCATAATTGAACGACTTGTCATTCGGTAGACTCCAATTTTCAATTCACAATACATTCGTACTTGCTTCACAGGCACCTCTTGATAACACCGAACCGGTTCATCATACGTTTTATTTATAAATCTTACGCTACTGACACTATTTATGTAAACAATGGAATTCAGTAGTACTAGTACTAGTAATATTAGTCATCATTATAAATTCTCAAGTCAGTATAGGCAATAAAATTGTTGTAGGTTATCTTTTTAGAGGTTACCCTGCCAGAATGACGCCGCCCGCTTAATAGAAACTCATTAAGATTGCTAGTGAATTGAGGGTCACACTGACATTGATAGTGAAACTCTAGTTAGCGGTTTAATGATGTTCCTGGACCCTTAAGGTGCTTAAGGTGTAAGTGTAAGGCAACACCTTCGCCAGAGAAACTACAAAAATTCCCTCTCTCCCAGGGCATGGGAGTTCCTCGAAATCGAAAGAAGAAAGTGGGATTACGTGATAATAATTCGTCGAGTAGAACCTTCTTTAAAGAACCTTCTCCGATTTTAAGTCGGTATTGTAAGGGGTGATGAAGATCTTAGAAAAGGGTGAAAGAGGCTTTTTTTTAACGTGAGGGAAAATCCCTCATGGATGATATGCCGGACTCCTACCGACTAAAAAACCTCTCGTAACGCCCAACAGCCTACGGTCGGGAGCCCCGGGTAAGCCCTCGGAAGGATGTCTCAGGACTCCCAACAGACCTATGGCTACCACTGCGGCCTCGCCTAGGGGGTAGGGTGAAAGAGGCTACTATTAGTTTATTCTATGAATAGGGTCAGTAGCAAAATGTAGCGCGTCTGATTCTGATGTTATAAACGTCTAATACCTGCACTAAAGGGCACCTACATATACAATCACGTCTATATCCCTTAGATGTGGGCATACGTGAATTACAGACTAAACATTTGCCAGTAGTTTTATTGGTTCCCCTATGCTATAGTCGAAGAAAATCAACAACCATTCTGTAATTCGAATCAAATTTCCAACAGTCAAGATAAAAGATACACATCCACAAATATCTTCTGTTAGAGCATTCATATATAAAACATCACAATAAAACACATATTGTGTATTAGTATACGATGGTGTATATGTATATAAGTTGTGTATAAACAGAAATCAGTGGCCGCTGGATGATTTACTGTTGTTCTAAAATTAGCGAAATCGCAAAACAGAATGCACCCAATTTAATATTCTTCAGCAAGTATGAATCTTTGACGTATAGAATACAAATATTCAAGACAGTATGAAACCGGCTATAGGGATCGAAAACAGTATTTCCTTTTTTAGGGTTTCGTTCCCAAAGGGTAAAAATGGGACCCTACTATTACTGAGACTTCGCTGTCCGTCTGTCTGTCGCCAGCCTGTATCTCAGGAACCGTGGTAACCAGAGAGCTACAATTTTGAGATGACTCATTTCTTGCAACAAATACTAAAATCAGATTTTTTAAAGGGGAGCTCTGATACATCAAACGTGAATTTTTGCTATCTTTTGGTACAGAACCCTCAGTGCGCGAGTCGGACTCGCACTTTGTCGGTTTTTAGGGTTTCGTAGCCAAATGGCAGAAACGGAACCCTTATAGATTCGTCATGTCTGTCTGTCTGTCTGTCTGTCCGTCCGTGTGTCACAGTCAATTTTCTCCGAAACTATTAGACCTATGCTATTGAAACTTGGTAACAAGAGTGTGAACCGCATTAAGATTCTTATATAAAACTAGAAAAAAAATTGTAAATTTTGGGGGTCCTCATACTCAAAACTGAAACTCAAAATTTTTTTTTCATCAAACCCATACGTGTGGGGTATCTATAGATAGGTCTTCAAAAATGCTATTGAGGTTTCTAACATCATTTTTTTCTAAAATGAATAGTCTGCGCAGGGGACTGTTCCAAAGTGGAAAAATGTGTGCCCCCCCCCTCTAACTCCTAAACTAAGAGAATTATAAATCTAAAAAAAATATATGATATACATTGCCATATAAACTACCAACGAAAATTATTTTGAACGAGATAGAGCTGGTAGTTTTTTTTAATACGTCATAAACCGCAATTTTCGGTTACAAATATCACTACCACTGCGAACGTGTTAAAACATCAATGAAAGTTAAAACGAACTATAAGAATTATTATATTATGTTACTTGCTGCTACGAAACCCTTCATGGGCGAGTCCAACTTGCACTTGGCCGGTTTTTATTATTTTGAATAATACAGTTTTGTCCTTCACTTCAACTTATTTTCGTCTGTTAGTTAGCAGGTGCACCACTTGCAGTCAAGGCGACATTGAGCCCCGAAGATCTTGGTAGAGCCCCCTCGCACCCAAAAGCTGCCATAGATTAAGTAGGGCTACTTTAAATTTTGCCAAGGAATACATCAGCTCAGCTAATACATAATATCTAAACCTGACAAACGAGAGTAAGTAAAAGTGCTATAAAATGTTTTATACCTATCCACATATCTGCATGTTGCGTAAACTCGCGTGTTTATTAGACTAACCAGAGAAATTAATATTTTGATGTCGAAGCGTGGTATGTATGGGTAGTGTAACTGGTTTATGAGTCCGTAGGGTTTTTGTAGACTGTTATGTCCAGTAAATTTATTTTTAGTGGAAAGTTACAACTTATTTTGTGGTAAAAGTTTTTTAACTAGCTAGAACCCGAGACATTGTTCACATAATGTGATGTTGCTGGAATAATAATGGAAAAGAAATCATATAATGTTGTATGTCCAGCTATACCTACCAGATTTCCGCCAAATTGGTTCAGAGGTTAGAGCGTGATTGAGTAACAGACAATTTCACTAACGGTCACTTTTGTAACAACCAGTTCAATAATGACTTATTGTAATAAATATTTTTTATAACTGTTTACAATCACAAAATGCATAATGAAATTAAAACCTGGAAGCCTTGGACCCACAGAGCATCGCGCGCCTTTACAGACAGACAGTTACACAGTTCGCGTTGCTCTATGCCTTGGACCAAACGAAACAAAATAATGTTGAATTGTTTTGTTGCATGTTGCACACGAATTCTTGGAATACTTTTGAAACACAATTTCATCGAAATTTGAATAAAATGAACAACAGTTAAAATAAAATTTATTTATGCGCTACTGCACACGAACTGACTTCCTATAGCTACATGATCTCGTAAGCTTAGAAGATTAATAATAACTCGAATATATTAACTGAACACGTACTTTTTATTAGGTCATGTGGTAGGTAAGAATTTTATTATTATTTTTATTACTGTCCTCCGCTGATAAACATGGTGGACACAACAGTGATTCAGTGAGTGATCTCACCGAACGCCGCCGACGGAGGACGGAGTTAGTAGGGAGGGTTCCATTACGCAGTCTCTGTGACAACGTGCCTTAGTGCGCTCGTGTGCAAGTGTAAACAGACCTTAACGTGTTAATTCAAATTTCGAATTAAACCACAATGGGTATCAGCAGATTGTCTATTGTCAAATTCTTGGAGCTGGTATGTTTTTTTTTTATTGTATTTACGACCATAATGACCATAGATTTTAAATACGAACGCAATACTTTCTATGGGTTGAACGTGACCAAAATATGTATGGTGCTTTTATTTTGAATGAAAGTGAATTGAACTCTTACTAATTTAATTCGTTTAATATGCAATATAAGCTCACAGGCACGTATTTATGTACTGCGTTGTTTGTAAACACAAGCTTAGGTTTAGTATTGGTGTGCTAGGGTGTGCCAAATAGAACCTTATTGGTAGTAATAGTTATGGTATATATTAGACGCGACAGGGTGGCGACGTCGACGACGCTTGCGTTATATTATGATTCTTTAGACGATACAATAGGCGTGGTTTGAATAAGATTCGTGATGCGTAGATGCGTATAAAGCCTCTTTTGAAGATTTCGAGCATTGTTACTTGTCAATTTTACTCTCTTGTTTACACATCGCAATTTCAAAAATCTTTTCAATTAATTGATTCTTACGACGACGTAAAAGAATGATAAACACAAACAAAGAAATAAACAAAACACACTTTCCCTTTTTTCTTCCGATACTTTTTTACTTTTGGGAGTCCGAGGTCTACCTTCTAATACATGACTATTACGGGCAACTGTCATGTGTAAGTACTTTTTTTCGGAACTGACTTTCAGTTGACCCTCAAACTTCTTTATGGGACCTGCAAAAGAACTCTATCCAATAGTCAAAAAATGGTTTGCTTGCTGGCCGTCACGGTGATGCTAAGTGTGGTTTGATAGAACCCCAGAAAATCGTTTGATACGAGTATTGGTATCTCAGTTACTAAATCTGACGGTTAGTTAAAATTTACGTAGATATTTCCGACGACGTTCAAAACCCATCAACCACTATTTATAGATTTAACTGTATATTTTATGATAGGCAGAGCTTTAAACTGTTAACTAAACGTAGGTATTAAAGAAATATATAGTTCGGTAGCTTTGATTTGTAGTAAACTCAGTATAGTATAATATAATCTAAGTTCGGTAGCTACATCGTTGTAGTGGGTCAAAATGGACCTACATGTCTTTTTTTTTTTACTTCAGAACACATCGCGAAGTAATCATGGCTGTTAATTATAATTGTACCCAACACTATCGAATGAGAGAAACCGGCTTAACTTTAGATTAGTTGCCATCGAGTTTGAGGTTCATATTTTTTATACACAAAGCTAATATTATTAGAAGCCTACACGCGAAGTTTTAACTTGCGGAGATTAATGGTTAACGAGAAAAAAAATAATGAAAATCGTAAAAAAACACCAATAATTTGTCACTTTTCACCACAGAACACAAACACTTCCAATGTTTTTGACATTCGGCTCGTCCAATACGTTTTGTTTTACGTAACATTAACGCACAACAATGTTTTACTTCATTTAAAAATTTAATTAATAATTATATTTAGTTATTAAGTTAAATTTTATGCATATTTTATTATATTACGTATATTTATATAAATGAACGCTATTAAATATTATAATAATTTAATGACGGTTGCCGATATGTGAAACTAAACGTAAAACGTCGTACGCATTCTATGGGTTGGTCAAGGTCAACACTTTCAAATGACACCCTATTTGTGAATTTGTGTCTTGTATAGGAGACGCGTAGTTTTTTTTTTCAACCCCAGGTCGGCATTTGAATTACGCATCCCTAATTCAACCATAATTAGTACTTAATGGTTAACACCCCGACTCGGATAGGTTAGGTTAGAAGGCTAAGGCGGGAGCGAAGCGGAGCGGAGCTCCCGCCTTAGCCTTCGTGGTTATTTTTTTTTTGGCTTGTCGACGAGTTCTTATTTGGAGAACGATTACTTATGTTGTCGATTTTATTGAACATAACCTCAAAAAATAAAAATCTAAATTCAAGGTAACTATTGATTTCCTAACTTTGGGGAGGGGTCAGGGGGATTCCCCCCTCCCCCTCCATTTTCCATCTTCCAATTTCGACCTTGAAATCGATTTCAAAACAAGAAAATGCGAAAGTTAGGTTAGAATTTTAAAAAAATCATAACTCAAAAAGGGGGGGCGTCCGCAACTTTTCCGTCAGGGGGGGGGTTCCCCACCCCCCCCCCTCCCCCCTCCCCCCCACTCCCACCCCTTAAATCGTTGGATAGTAATCCGAAGTCCTACCGAGAAACCTCTAAGGATAGATGTTTGAAGGGTTAAATAAATAAATATATTAGCACAGTATTATTACAATATTCGTGTACCTAATCAATTAAATCAGTTTAGATAATACTTCTGGACGTGGGTCTATCTCAATGTCATTTTGGAAGGGTGATTGGCTTCACTGTATCACACTGACTTACCGAGTTGGTACAGGGTCCTTTTTCCCATCACGACCTCTTTTTTTTAACGTGTGGAAAATAGGTACTACATGGATGCAATACCGGACTCCTACCGACTAAAAAGCACACGTATCCTACCTAACAGCCTACGGTTGAGAGCCCCAGGTGAGCCCTCGGAAGGATACCCCAGGACTCCCAACAGACCTACGGCTACCACTGCGGCCTCACCTATTTCGGGTGCTTCTGTAGGTCATGTGCACCTCTACTAGGTGAGGCTAGACTTGAAGTTCTCGATAGGGCCCTATCGCAGCCTAATCAGTTTTGTTTCATATTTAAGATTAAATATATTATGAATTCAATGTTAAATACTATACTTATTGCGAAAACCTTTATTAACTGTCACTTGTTGATGTCACAACCCAATATGTATATAAATGACGTCCCACAAGGTAAACTGAAGGTCTGTGAGAATTGAGAGGAGTCATTAGATGAGATCAGCACTAGACTGAGTGATCTGGAGATTTTTATAGAAGTGTGCCTCCCTCCCCTAAAATCATTGAGTTGCGTTCAAAACCACGCACGGTAACTTTTCCTGTATGGATTTATAACTTTGTAATTTTTCAAAATATTTGAGTATGCTTAAAAGAAAATTTACAGAAATAAATTCGGCCAGAAATAATGAGCGATGTTCGTGTTGGACATAAGTTGCGTATAGGTATAGTCAGTCACGTGGTTTTGACCCAAACTTTTTAAGTTATACGTACGCACCATTTAATATGCCTATAATAATCTATAGTTTTAAAAAATCCTTTCCACGTCATGATAAATATCCATTTGACAAGTTTCAATCAAAGTATTTCGAAGCCTTGTGTTCGTACTTCGATCTTAAAACTCGTCTAACAAACTAATTCTATTATTTTTTAATTTAACAAAATACTTACCTAACTACTCAATTTGTATAATCAAATTCGTTTATGTTAAAATACTAATGAGATACAGGAAAATATTTGGAATCCTTCGTGTTAATTAGATGAGTGACCTTGAATATTAACTGTGAAGTAGGTACGGTTATTTTATTATTATGACGAATGTGAGAATAATTCTTTATACATTATAGATTTAATAAACATAATAAATGGAAATGCCTATTTTTATAAATAGTATAAAACTATAAAAGGAGAGCACCTTTCGGTCTCTTAGGTCCAGTTCCTGTCATGCCCAGTTAACTCTTAAGTCTATTTCTTCGAACGTCCATTCCGTCAATGTCTGACTTCAGAAACGTCCATTTCCGTGAAGGTCTATCTTTCTGGAATGTCCATTCCGTGAATGTATAGTTTCAGAAACTGCTTATTTCCGAATTTATTCACTTCTCCCGATCGTCACTCTCTTAGGACGCGATTTTTTTTTCATTTGCAGATCTATTAGCAATGTTGAACGTCCTTTAATATTCTATGTTTTTGCGTTTTGTACATTCTGCTCCGGAGGGGTTTATTTACAAATGAAGATCCAAAACAAATGAAGATCGATAAAACAAATGAAGATCGGCGAAACAAACGAAGGTCGGCCAAACAAATGAAGATCGAAAAAACAAATGAAGACCGATAAAATATATATTATGCAGATCAATAAAACAAACGACTATAAGCAAGTTGATAAGGTCAAAACTACTCGCAGCCATATTTTCGTAATCTAAATGCGATTGCCAATCAAGAAAATAGGTGCAAGCAATTCTCGACCTTAATGACACATATAAAAAAATGTGCTTTTTGGAGTGCATGCATAATATCTATTTATTTTTTTAATATTCGTGATCAGTGATGTCTATAAACGCTTAAAGGCACATTTTTAGATAAGTGTCATTAAGGTTGAGAATTGCTCGCACCTATTTTTTTGAATGGCAAACGCATCTAGGTTACAAAATATGGCTGCGAGAGGTTTTTGACATTATCAACTTGCTTATAGTCTTTTGTTTTATTGATCTGATGTTTTATCGATCTTGATTTGTTTTTTAGATCTTCATTTGTTTTGCCGATTTTCATTTGCTTTGTCGATATTCATTTGTTTCGTTGGTCTTCATTTGTTTCATTGATCTTCATTTGTTTGATCGATCTTCATTTGTTTTACCGATCCTCATTTGTTTTGAAAATTATTTAATTACTTCATACATTTTGACTTTTAGATGTTCTTCGTTTACCACAACCTATAATGGATCTTTTTCCACTCGCATGTCCTAAAAGATACATTTTTCATAAAAAAATCTTTAAGTTATCCACAAAGATCATGATGGATCTTTTTAATGGATTTTAGTGGACAAAGGGTTTCATTTCAGATAAATACGGTTCTTCCAGGTGGACTAACTATTTTGTCAAACTGATTTGAGTATTATTAGTATTTGAGATTTAAGTATTATAGAATCTAAATTTCAGCAATATCGTCGTATAATGGACGTTCAAATAAATGGACGTACAAAGAAATGGACATTCGCAATAATGAACTTTTAAATAAATAGACTTTCGCAGAAATAGTCGTAACAAACACGCTAGACGTACATAGGAACTGGACCTAAGAGACCGAAAGGAAAGAGCCCTTTCGACTTAAACATTTTATCATCTTAACGTTATAAAAAAATATTGTCTGTTTATTGGAGAACAATTTGCAACTATTGTTTGAATTCATTATAAAATTTTAAACATAGACTAAAAATAATAAAAGAGATCATGATTTTAAAACGCATTCTTTCACCCTTCATTGAATCTGTAAAAAGAGTGTCTCAATAATTATTAGAATTAAAACATACTTATAATGTAATCAACTAAAACTTAAATTTACAATAACTAAATCCACAGACACAGAGAAACCCAGGAATTTTATTTTGAAATAAAGGGTTGCTAATTGATTTGTTCCTCAAATACGAAAAAATGGATTCTCCTACTTGGTTATAGTTATAACTAAGAATTCTGATGAATTCTGGAATCATAATATAGCACGTAGCTAGTGGAATGAAACTAAAAAGTCAAACAATGAATCAATATTTCTGTGTAAAACGAAGTGACTTTAGTCATTTATGCCACAGAGCAATAAAAAAATATCTCGGGCTTACATCAGTGTGAACACTATTCTTGGCGCACTGACCTAATCGTGGCTTCGTTTATCATCGTATTGTTGACGGTACAAGTTATAAGTACGAATTCATTGAATCATCCAATATCACCGATGACATACCTAGGTATTCACACAAACTTCGCAGTATTTATTACGCATGTTATTGGTACATCATACAATTGTCAATGGTGATTATTGAAGTAAAACTTCTTTAGGCGCGACCTAGGGAGTAAGTAAGATTTTTTTCTGACAGAAGTAACGCTATTTGAATGAATGATATTAATATAACATTTGATGCCGTCAATGGCAAAGAAGGTTTACTTCAATCGCGCGTAAAGGTTACACGCACACACTTTTTTTTATTATGAATAAGTAACTACATGTCAAAAAATAAAATTTACAAATGTAGAAAAGCTAAGTAATTTAATTATTTTTTACATGTTCTATATAGAACGACAGTTTTTTTGAAAAGTATTGGCTGTTCTGAAAAAAAATTCATACTGATTCAGTGTGAATTTCACCAAATTTTAACACAAAGGCATTATTTCTAGTAACAGCAAGGCTTCAGTAATCTCTACAAAAATTCATGTAGGATTTTAGTGGATAAAGAAAATACGGTAACGTGAAAAATAGTAAATTAGAGCAAAGCTATATATTTCCTTATCACGAAACGGTTGTTTGTCAATCTATTTTGTAGTTATCGTTAAAGCCATTGGACTATAAGCCCTTGACCCGTTTACTGACGTAGTACGTAGGTAGAGTTAGTTTGTGTTGCTTGAAATACCACGAATAAGGCGTTTGTGTGGTCAACTCAATTGGTGTCTCAAACGAGTGGGAAGAGTTTCCTTCCCGCAATGACGATGAAGTAACTGGTAATAATAATTTACCTGATGATGCAATAGCAACAGTGTCTTTTCTTCGGTTCAAATAGTGGGTTATCTTTTTGACTAAACAGAAATAAATAAATTTTGAGGATTTTATTTACAAATCACCTTCTGGCCCTGATTAAGCTAATACCAATGTGCTCATCATACGAAGACATTTCTCCTCCAAATACTTATCAGATACCGTGAAATCAAAAGGACAGACGCCATTGCATAATTAATAATCAAGTCTGTATCCCGAAAGGGATATCACCACCATCTTCCAAACTCGAGTTTCCATGTTCTCATCTACTTAATAGCAGATGAGAACATGGTGAAGAAAAAAGTAACTCGAGAAAAAACCCCGTATCAACTCATCTGGTCACGTGGTGCTGTTTCACAATATACCTACATATCAATTTAATCAATGTGATCTGTATAATATTGTGACAGTGTTGATCGATATTTAAATAAATTTGTCTAACCTGCTTTTGCAGCTTTGACCAGAACATTACTATTTATTTTCATGTAGAATACCTACTCAGGATAGTAAAAAATTCAATGATTTGTCATACATACTATATTTTTCTACTCATCTGTCTTGTCAAAACATGACACGTTTACATTATTGCCAGATCAGGCAGGATTGGACTATCCCCATAATCACTATGTTGACAAAACTGTTCTACTTTATAAAAAAAACAATAATTATTAAAAAAATATTGTTGACCTTAAAAAGTTTATAGTTTGCATTGTTTCAAAAAACTCGTTACAAACAAATGATGCATAAGTCAACAACTGATAAACTGATACTATAATGAAGCTACATATTTTTTCAATGACTAATTTATTTACATATAATTTGATAAGCGACTACACATGCTCATAATTTATTTGTGACTAAACAGTTGTTTTATCATAAGTAAGTTTTTCACAAACTACTTACTTAATCAATTTTCATCATAATTGGATAGTATTTGTCCCTGCTCATCTATACTAATAAATGAAGAGGGAAGATTTGATTGTTTGTTTGCATACAATAGGCCTCGAAACTACTGAACCGATTTCAAAAAAAATCTTTTACTGTGAGGAAGTTACTTATCCAGACGCGTTCGTGAGCACAAACTACATATATCTTGAAATCAACAAGGAACAAAAGTAGAGCAATCTAATATAGCTGTCAAGGAACTGTTAAGATAAAACGATTTTTATAAACTTACATCTGTTTGTTTGTTAACAAAGAATATAATTCAAAGTTTTGTATTTCACGAATTCTTCGTATAAATAGCTACTGTTTGATTGAGAAAGCACTTTAGGCATGGATGGGATAGAGCATTCCATCTGAAATTGTCAGGAATTTGATAGATAAAGTTAAATCTTGGAACATGTCACGTTTTTCTCGGAAACATTTACTTTGGATGTTAAAGATAAAAGTATCTTATACTTATAATAAAACTGTAGAGGGTCGGGAGTCTGTACATGGAAGATATTTTGAAAATTTTAAGTGTAGGGCGTTCTCTAATCGATACTGAAGCCGAAAATGTAATTTAAAATTTTCATGTCTGTCTGTCTGTCTGTCTGTCTGTCTGTATCCCGACTAAGTATCACGCCGAAACTACTGAACCGATTTGAATGATACTTTGTACGATCTAAGCTTATAGTCCGAGGAAGGTTCTTAGATACTTTTGATCCCGATATTTTGCGCGGTTCTTTCAGGAGAGGGGATGAAAGGCAAAATAGGTTTTTAGCTATAATTTCTCACTGCGTGGTTCGATTTTAAATATTTGTTTGATGTCTGAAAGGGAGTACTTTAAGCATTATTCTATACAATTTTCAATATTGAGGGTTATGTAGTTCAGAAATTAGGGGCATCTCAACTTTCGGTAAATCTAGAATTCAACGTTTCTTTTGAAAGTGAGTCTAAACGGGCGTGTTGGCTTAATCATAAAAGAGCTTAATGATTAAGGCTATTGTAAAATAATTCAGTCCGCGCCGAAGGCGTGGACTGAATTGTTTTAGAATCGACTTAATCTTTAAGCTCTTTTATGATTAAGCAAACAGGGCCGTTTCACACGCTGCTTGATGAGTCTCATGAAGAAGTACCCCTCCATTCGTACACCTTATGTGACGTAAACGAAGTTGCGAGGGTCAGCTAGTTTTAACTATAACTGTAACGTCCTGTAATAAAAGTCAAATTCGAAGAAAATTGACGGATACAAGAGGTACTTTAAAATCAGACACCTGCTATTGAGCATATCAAAATCGGCACAGACTTTCGGGAAATTACATGAAATAAGAGACCGACACACGGATTAAAAGTTTTAAATTACATAGTATTATTATACTGAGTGTTTCTTTTAGGGTGTCAAGCCGCCACTAGCTGGTAGCAGGGTTCCATACCTATCGATTTAACCCCCATGTATGTTCTACGATTTTTTGTAGTTTTCGAGATATAATTTTTTTTCGTTATTTTTCCACGTGGCTTTAAATAATTACTACTTCTTTTTTGTTCGACTTTCTTGGATATTTTTTTATTATTATAATGCCTATTGATTGCAGTATTATGGACAAAATAATCTCCTTCCTAACTTTGATACAAGATGTAAAAATTTTAATCGATAATAAAAGAATAGGGAATTATGCAGAACATTATATCTCGAAAACTACAAAAAATCGTAGAACATACATGGGGGTTAAATCGATAGGTATGGAACCCTGCTACCAGCTAGTGGCGGCTTGACACCCTAAAAGAAACACCGTGTATATATTCACAAAATTTTAGTAAAAGTACCTAAGTAAGAACATGATACTTAATAAAAATATATGTTATTTTAATAACACATGAAGTGACACATTTCTTACCTCTGACCGTTGAATGTGGTTAGTGATAATTCTGTTATCATTCATTGGCATGCCACAAAATACATATTCAAACATACATATAGGTAATCACGCCTTTAGCAGCTATACGCCCACACTGTACTTCATAGTTTTATGTCCCACGTAACAGGTGACGGGCCCTTTGCCGTGGACAGGCGCAGGTCGTGACGACTCGAAGTTGAATTTTTTCAAGCCGCCTATAACGCTTGGCTTTCATTTCGAGTTTTCCTTGCGCATCAATGCGCATTTTAGCGTTACTATACTCGTATTCTACTTCTCTCACACTCATACCCTCCTAGTTAATCAAGTTGGTATAAAGATTAGGCTTTAGTTTGCTGTTATTTCTTAACGTTTTCGAGAATTTGACGCGTTATCTGGTTTAATGACACACGAAACATGTAAAGAATATGATTCAAAGATAATCCAGCGTTAATTCTAAAGTAGGACATTAAAATTCTTGGGTAATTTTCGAATATCAGTTGACATAATCTACACACTAATAGAAAGGTTTTTGGTGAAGAATAAAATTTAAATTATATTGCATGCAGTATGGGCTGATATCCGATGTTGACAATTTGATCGCTAGAGATCTTCATAGGGCCGCTGTAGTAAAATAAACGTAAAAATCTCTTTACACCAGAAAACATAATTGAACAGACTGTTTAGTATTGATTACATATATTATTCTAACAATAACAATGGGCAGCCTTATCGGGCAAGGCAAGGCCCCTTTAGGTAGTTCTTTAGGAACTTTATCATCGGGCACAATGTAGTTTATCAGCTCTTTTTGAATGTAAACCTAATCTTAATGTAACTTTTTATGAACACATAAAATGTATGATTTGCGTGTGTACTCAGCATTTTGTTGTCACGGTAGTAAACCTATTGTTGACGGTGGTTTACCCGTGAATACAATTTACAATTTTCACGCAATTATACTATTTTGATGAGCATGAAGTGAGTTTAAAATACTTAGGGTCCAATCAGACAGAGAGAGCAGCGATCACGAGAGGCTAATTATTACTATTATACGCTACAAAAGAAGCTACGAACGCTTCTATTTATCGAGAAATTTGACTTAAATCCTTTTTATTTTAACGTGAGGGAAAATCCTTCATGGATGCTATGCCAAATTCCTGCCGACTAAAAAACCTCACGTAAAGCCCAAGAGCCTGCGGTTGGGAGCCCCAGGTAAGCCCTCGGAAGAATGTCCTAGGTGACATTAATCCTACTAAGTAAATGTTATAAATGTGAAAATTTGTGAAGATGTTTGATACTCTACTGAACAGATTTTGTTAATGAATAGGGAAAGATCACAGTCAGGAATAACATTAAAGGTTTGTTTTTATCCTTGAAATATGTTCCTATGGGCACGGAATCACAATTCTACACTGGTCAAGCCGTGGGCATCAGCTAGTATTGAATAACTAGAATAATGTTCCCATCCGAAACATTGGTTTAAAACTAACACGTAACTCAGTAATGAATCATGCATTGCTAATTGACACAAACTGATCATAATAGGTTTTATCCATTGAGTACACAATGAAGTGAAGTTAGGCAAGGAGTTAATTACAAAACAAATATGGCCGATTGATTCGTTAAGGCAAGCCAATAATGATGTACACGATCCCATGGTCAAATCCTGCGATGTAATCTTTTTTAAGAAGTATGACAGCCTTTTGCGTGCGATGATGTCTTACCGAGATCTTCGGCACGGTAATGTAATTGGATCTTTGGGGCTCAAACCAGCTCCACCAGGAAGTGTTACACCTATTGACTAACTAATGACGTCATGGCGAAGAGAGAAAAGAGTATAATATCTTGTACATTCTAATTGCACAGTTAAGTCAACCATGTCTTAATTTGAAATTGGGAGAATTCTGCGTCTCACCGTGGAACTAATCCAATGATATTGGAAGGTTAATTGGCTGATGATGCGTGATTGAAAGATGACCACAATGCCCAGACGGGTTGGTACAGGGTATTTTGCTATTTAAAGTGTGGTGGCTGTAATGAACAAAATACAATATTTTTTTACATTTTGTCATTAGAAATGATTTTAACTTGGATGTAACGTCATTACACTGCTATATTTTTCTCTTAGATTTTGGCCCGATATAGCCGGAGTCTCGTATTTTCTGCTGTATCCACATTGTTTGTATTATTTACCTAGTTATTTAACAAGTACCTATCTGCTTCTTACGGAACCGACTCTTCTTTTAGTCGCCATAATACAATGCCTAATACCAAGTTGAACCACAAAGATACGTGATACTATTACTTCTATAAGTTGATTCATCTTGGCAAGGTAAGGTTGTATGTATGTACTATGTTCGCAAGTATACGCTTGAGTAAATAGCTCCAAATTTTGTGAATTCATGACGTGACCTTGGCCAATGTGAGTAGTTACTAAGAACCCAATATGCATGAATGTACACGTCGCGTCTTATTGTTTAATTAAAACATGCTGTATTTACCTACTTTGACTGAATCCATCTTTTTGAAACATCCTCCGGGCCGGGAGGAAAGCCGAACCCAAGTGCTTTGGGAAAAGGTTGGGGTCGGCTTTCCTGTCTATCTTCGATGCGGCTCAACTTCGATATTTTTCATAAAGCGACAGCCATCTGAACTCCCTGTACTATCGAAGTACTGTATTATTAGGCTGATTGTTCGTAACATTATTTGTGATATTAGATCTAAAAATTTCGAATATAGTGAAAAGTTTCAGCTTGTTTCGAAACAGCTCCTTTTCACTCTAAATAAAAAGTAAACGTACTACCTAATTGCTCTAAATTTCTTCTATTTGATAACTCAATTTATTACCAGATATGTAACATATGCAACATATGTAACAGTTTTCACTTCCTACTTACCGGTTACACCTAGTACGAGTAGTACCTACATTCCTACTGCTTCGTAATTCGCAACACGTGTATTAAACGTTCAATGAAATCGGACCAGCTTTCGCTTGGGTTTCTATTTTTCTTTGGTAAAATTGGATGCTTGACTTAATCCATAGTTAAACAAGAATTTTAATATTTTTCTAGTCACTAACATTGCTACTTCTGTTTTGGAATATTTGTCAAGTAATAATGTTTCTGAAATTTCAGAACTGTTGCGTAGTGTATTTTGAAGTACTGGCGTTTTAGTGAAAGTCAGAGCACATATTATAATATCGATCTACCTCCTAACTCGTCACATATAATTGTGAAAGAGGGTAGATAGAAATGTGATCTTAAGACTCCAAGAAATTGCGTCAATTTCAAACAGAAATAAAAGCATTTGTAAATCTCAAGTTAGGCTGAAATGAAAAATAGGTATGTATGCATGTTGTAAACACATACATTGAGTCCTTAATTTAGATAAACAATGTCGTTTGCCTTCAATACTTAAGGCGACGTCGTTAACCTCATTTTGCAACGGTAAATGGTCGTTTAATCTCTATGTTAATTTGTAGCAGCTAACACTGTAAGTAATAAAAATTCATTATTTGTCATTGATAAAATTTATACATATGTAATGATTTATATTTACTTAATGCAAAATAAGGTAATTATCATTTTTATAAAAATACATTGAGTGATGTCAATAGTTTTGAGTTGATTGATTTTAATGAATATGAAGTTTAAATTAAACCAATCAAAACGAGCGTTTGTGTCTAATTTAAAGTATGCAACTAAAATAATTGTTAGCTGTTCCAAATATTCTTATTCGTCAATATAAAGACAAATGCCATTAGAGGCTTAGAAAGGGCGCTTCGTACATTGTCTCTGCTGACACAATTATACTTTTACCAATAGGGAGTCACGCTTGAGTGCGCAAACAATTTATTTTGTTTGTGCCCTTCCAGTGCGTAAGAAAACGAAGAAAGAAAGTTTAGCCTATGGACTAAACTTGCTATTCTAATCTACGGGTTAGAATACGAATTATGAACGTAAGTAGTAGTAGTGGAAACGGCGTATACTCCCCCATCAAATTTTCTGAACGTTTTACTGATAAATGAATTCAGTCATGGACATCGGCCACCAACCTGTTTTTGAAAGTGCTTAGGGAATGAGTATTATTTTTATCATATTACAATATTCAATGAGTTTATACGAACTCAGGAAAATTATGTTTATTTCACTGGTAATACAACTATTTTTTTGAAGTCTGGAAATCAGAGTGGTCTTAAGTTTTACACTCCTCGCGCTCGCGAGATATCTGCGAAGTATTTAATTTCATACATGAAAATTCATTGTTGTTTGTATGGCTAAAAATATTCAAATGAGATCGTATTCCAACGCAATAAAACAGTATAAAATATCCGGTATAGGTATCGCATTTTATTAGAATAATTAATGCTTCAAGGTGACTGCTTAACCTTGGCCTTAAATTAATGTGTTTTGTGTGAAAAGACAATTACACTTCCGAAAAATTCCTGCTTCAAGGTCAATAGAATTACGATTTCATAGATTAAAATGTAAAACAAGTTTTACGCTACAGTTTAGGTAGTTTTACAAACAGAAATGTTATTAAATTGCGGAGAGTTTTGAACATTCAAACACTATGTACGTGAGAACCTTGTAGAACCCATTCGATTAAAATTTTCCTGTTTTCGATGCCAGATCTTGAAACTCGGCAAATCTTGCAGCAAGTAGAAGAAACCATCTTGAATGTAGGTGGATTTTTTGAAGAAACAGCAGTGGTCGATAACCTCTTCTTTCTGTGAGGCAAGTCATCAATCATAGCTGCATATATCACAGTTGCTAGACCTAGGCCTCTCTCAATTTCCTTGAAGCCATTGTGCGTTACTGCACCATGCCCGTAAGATGGGTTGGCATTGGCACAGAGTTTTGTTTCTTATTTTCAGTCTTATTGCTATGACTTTGTCTGATAGTCAGGAATCTATTGCACGGCTTCTAAGCAAGCCACCTCCATTAAGTATTCACATACACAGATTTCAATAGAAGCAAAGGTATAATATATCATAGAATCTGTGCAGGTGTATCTCCATCAATTGTGTCCCCTGCTAATTAATAAACAACTAAATCTTCTGAGTATTAAACACAAGTCATATATCTATGTACTTAGCTAATGGCATTATGTCCCCACGGAAACACGTTTGTCTCAGGCGTCATCTCTGCGTTGTCACAAATGTATTTTAATATCCCTAGGGAAAAGATTTACTAATATCTCTGCCGCGTCGGTAAGGTCAGTTTTCTACAAAAAAATCTTAAAAAGTTTCAATAAAGGATAATGTAAAACGTGTTAGTAGAAAGGCCTTCATAAATGTTGACAACTTCACATTTACCGACGGAAATATTAGTTGCGTTAAATACATTTCCTTCCAGCCCACAAGGCCGATATTATAATAACGACAAAATTTTCAGATATTCCTGCAGAGCTGAAGCGTTGCTGGCAACTTCTGATCTACACACTTACTGCTATCAGTTACATTTGGTTTCATTAAATTCACTCCCTTTCATCTCGTTTGGCCGTTAAATATAAAACGATTAAATGCTCAGATATTTCTGCAGAAGCAAACAGCACCTTCAGAAACGTTTAATTTCGTGGGACATTAGTGAAATGTGCAATAAACAGCTGACCTCATTTCAACGTTCATCCTCAAAGGCAAGGCTCTCCGTGGTCGGCCTCGACAGTTTTATGAAGGCGGTTGCGTGTCGGATGACATCATGCCTGCAGAACCAGTTCTTGTACTATTATGTATTACGTCATCAATTTACTGAGTGAGGTGGTAGTGACGTCATTTGTAGCTCACCCTCGGTGAGACATTCAAGCTTTAATAAACAAATTGGGAGATATTATGATATTTGTATACCAATCTATATATATAAAAATCAATGCCACTTTTCGTTGTAATTTTATAACTCAAGAACGGACTGACCTATCCAAACCAAATGTTTAGGCTTTGTTAGGACTATTTAGTAGATGGTTTATGTGAAGTTTGCACAAAATCGGTCGAGTGGTTCTTCATTTATCACGCAAACGAAGTTGCGCGGGTCAGCTAGTATATAGAGAAAGGTTTTCTTCATTGTAATCGATAAACTCTGAAACAAATAGAAAGCCAAATTCTTCTCAGGTAACAATAGACTACGTATCACCAAGCAACTAACAAAGAGACTGGAGCAGTAGGTAACATAAATGTAAGAAAGAAAGAAAGAAAAACTGTTTATTACTATAACAAAAAAAATTTTTTTTTTAAAATAAAACCGACTTCCAACAAATCCTGAAAAATAAAATTTACTTAGCACAAAGTAATATGTATTTTGATTTATCTGATTTTATTCAATATCATATTGAAGTCGGCGCCAAGTAAACCCATAGGTTTATGTAGGTATTATTCATGGCACCAACTTCAATACTATATTGAATAAAATCTGATAAATCAAAATACGTTTTACTTTGTGCTAAGTAAATTTTATTTTTCAGGATTTGTTGGAAGTCGGTTTTATTTAAAAAAAAAATTTTTTTCATTATTTTAAGTGACGGGAGAACCGAAAAATATATCTATCTAGGTGAAAGTTTTCATCAATACAAATCAATCAAGCCCAAACACAAGGTAACTGCTGTAAATCGTTAAGGATTTCCCTCGACTGTCTTTCGGTTCCATAATCAGATCGACTCCAGATATTCATTAAATTGTAGGACATTAAAGCACTGAATTAAAAAGTTAACAAATATACTGGTTGTCCCTACAATTTTCGGTGGTTGCCCTCGATTTCTCCTGGGTCCTATCATCAGATCCTGATCGGATTAAAATAGGACCACCTCAGAAGTAAACCCTATTCAAGAAAGAATACAATTTAAATCCGTTTATAATTGACGGAAATATCGGTGAACATACATAAAACATTGAGAACTTCCTTTTTTTTTGAAGGCGGATCTATCAATCTAGGTGCAAAGTTCTCATCAATACAAATCAATCCAGCCCAAACACAAGGTAACTGCTGTAAATTGTTAAGGAATGCCCTCGACTGTCTTTCGACTCTATCATCAGGTCGACTCCAGACCTTCATTAAAGTGTAGAACATTAAAGCACTTAATTAAAAAGTTAACAAGTGCACTAGTTGTCCTTACAATTTTCGGTGGTTGCCCTCGTTTTCTCCTGGATCCCATCATCAGATCCTGACCTGGTGAAAATGGGACCACCTTAGAAGTAAACCCTATGCAACAAAAAAAAGAATTTTGAAATCCGTCTATAATTGACGGAAATATCGCTTGACATACATAAAAAAAAATACATACAGACGAATTGAGAACCTCCTCCTTTTTTTGAAGTCGGTTAAAAATACACAGATATGATGATAAAGATTAAACTATAGGTGTAAAATGACACCAAATATAGCATCTAAATAGCAAATACATGTAGGTTGGAAATAAACTCGAGGTTAAATGAATGCGAATAAATTTTTAAGGTCATCGGCTCTCAATTAAAATTAGAAAAGTTTTAAATAAATAGTATACAAGAACCTACCTACGACATTTTAAGTAACTACCTTTTACAAAATATAAATAAAAACTGTTTCATTTGTAACAGAACCCATTGTTGCTTATCACAACAAACATCCTGTAATATTAATAAGCAGTAAATATTATATATCTGACCTTATCTAATATTGAACCTGAGGATGATAGCGGTTCTGCTCATAGGATAACTAATAATAAACGCTCTATAGGAGGCAAAAATTTCAACAACAGGTAGCCACAACCAGCTTCTGTCTATCGTTTTCAAAGCAGCGAAATGTCTCAACTGACAGGTTGTAAAATAGGGACAGAGTCTAACCCTTCAGGACAAATGCGTGTCTGCCTAGTGCCTAGCATTATGGATAAAAATGCATTTCTTTAAATTCTATTCAACTCTTTCCAGGCCCTGACATGCTCGTGCGTGGCCCTCCACTACCACAGCTACAACTCTGATGCTGACACCGGCATGCTCGTTACGGGCACATTCGTTGGTTACCTCATCATCTTTGCAGGCGCTGCTGCAGGTATGTAGTCAAGTTCCTTCCATACTACATTTTCACTTTATAAAGTAGACGTAGACACGATTTGTAAGGTAAATTTTGAGATAATTAGTTTACAAAATTATTGATAATGACTTTAAATTAGCGGATCAATTATGTCCATCTACAAGAGCCCTGATTTGGTGGATGAGAGAAACACCTTTGATAGCATAGCGATTCAAGTTGCTATGGTTCGACATAAAATCGATCTTTAGAATCGCTAGATTCTCTCTGACCGGCACGTGTTGTTCACTACTTGAGGCTCTAACATCCAGAAAGCTTATAATGGGTATGTTTCACTACCGTTTATTAACACTGAGTTAGCAGGTCTGCAAGGTAGTCAGAATCTTTCTTGTATCTGTCATAATGTGACTAAATAGAATACTGCAATAAAAACAAGTAACTTCCAGAATGTTCCTTCAAGAAATATTATAGAGGATTGTAGAAGGAAATCAATGATATGTATATTTATGCACGGCGATGTCACGTTCCAGGTTACGTCATGCAGACGCCAACGCACAAACGCATCGACATTTTCTACTCACTCGTCGGAGTCGCATTGTTCGTTGCCAGCGGTGCCCTCATTATTGATAGGTGAGTAGATCTTCATTGTCACTGTTGATTACGGAGTGCAAAATTGCATACAATTATATTCTCAAACTGTAAGGATCTGTTCAGACTGTTTACCTGTTAGTGTGTTGATGCCTGGTGAGGACAATAGGCTTACTGGTACGTCCTAACTAATCTTAATCTGAAGGTGGACTGTGATATATTGTTTGAGATTGAGTTGACATGAGCCATTGCGGCCTCATTGTGCTACCCACGCCCTGAGGCAGTCACAAATATATCACTATAGCTTAGCAAATTCGGTCGTACTACCTATTACGTAGTAGCTACAAAACGTCTGGAAAAGGAAAGGTGTTAGGTTTACTGAATAAAGTCTGCTAAGGAGGTTTGATAACTCACCATGACCCATGACGTTTCAGCGTTGTATCGAGATAAGTACCTAGGATAGGTATGTTTATCAGTCGCCTAGATCCTAAAGCACTAGCTAATTCTGGTGGGCCGCATGCTTGTTTGCCACCTTCTTGGTATAAAAAAAATAATTGGGGGTAGACGCTGTATAAAAATGCCCCACCATATACCAGTCTTCAACCATTGAAAATCTAAAACAAAGCAACATATTTTATTCCAGATATCAGCACAGCGGCAAAAGCGAATGGAGAGACAAGAACTTGGCGAAGGCGTCTCTTGCTATCATCAACGGAGCCATTTTACTCGTAGATGCCGTGCTCACTCAGCGCGGGGGCTAAACCTTCAAGACCGGAGGTGTGACCACGTCAAAGTTCTGAAACTGAAAAATCTCTTTATGCAATAGTTATATTTTTGTGTCGCCAATTTTGTCGTCTGATGACGAAAAGGTCGTAAAGTAAAAAAAAAAATATTTTGAGACTTTAAATAAAAACGTGTGAAGTATTGTCCCAAAAATAAAACGAATTTTTGGGCCATTGTTTCGTACGTTTTGTGAACTGTTATGATGAAAAAATGTTTTCTTTTTTGAGACAACATTTCGCAAAATTTTATTAACACCTAAAAATTACGGTCTACCTATCATTTAGCGGCCTTTTAGTCCTTGAACGAGATTATTAGTCATTATTTGGTCACAACCCATAGAATAAGGTATTGATTTCATGTCTGTAAATGATTGAAAGCAAACATTTTGTGGTCATGCTGTAGATGTTGTTGTAAGTTATGATTTAAAAGAATTTGTTTTTGTTATATTTAATAAATAGATTTTAAGATTAATGTCTGAATAATGATAGTTTAAAAGTTCTATATTTGTCTAGTGTATTCGCAACAAATGAAAATACATTGTGCCTTTTAAAAACTGAACTATTACAGTTTCACAGGAATGTTTTATATTACCATATTTATACATATAGCTACAGCTATGATTCAGAGCCAAATATATTTTCATATATAATATACCTACTATGTAATTGCTTAAAAGAATGAACTGGAACTGGTTACTAGGCTACGGTTTTTATTGATGTAGTAGGTTAGAAGGTATAGTTTCGTCGACTAGCAATGAAATATTTAGGAATTCATTTCATCTATAATTACAAACTATAATACAGCTTCATTCAGTAGGATGCAACATTGGGAAACAAACAATTCAAAGATGGTTTAAGTCTTTTGGTTGCGTACCTTTATTTTTTGTGCTAACGAGTAAAATAGGTATTCCAGTTTCTTCACCGATTAAAATTCCTTCTATTGTATGTGCATTTGTATATGTACCTTCTAAATATTTTCTATTGAACTATAAAATGTGCGACAGTGTTCATAACAAGTTATGTTGCGTTTATGCACATTGGCGCCCTCAAATTGTTTGAATTTTCTTTCCGCACAGACTCTGTATATTGTTGGTTCATATTCCATATTATTAAAAGCTTTTTTAAGGGGCCCCACGTGGGTGACAGATGACAAGTTAAAAGTAAAACTTCTTTAGGCGCGACTAGGGAGTAACTCAGACTTACTACTTATTTGAATTTTAAATAGCGGAAACTACGTTTCCGAAAATTCGAATAAATGATATTATTATAACATTTGATGCCGTCAATGGGAAAGAAGTTTTACTTCAATCGTGCGTAAAGGTTACACGCACACACTTTTTGCTTTAAAATTTTAAAAAAGGCACAAGTTTATTTAGGTTACGATACGTTCACACGAAGTCGTGATTTGTCGATTATTTTCATCGGAAGTTCAAATGTCATATCGACACAGTTTGTTCAGCAAGATTTGTTTTTTTGTCATGTCTTGAAACTTAATCCATGTGTGAATTCATGTATTGAAATACTGTAGTCAATAAACCGAATACTGCGAACAAAACTATATGGTAGAGAAACCTACGATTTCGTGGGTAACGTAGCGTAAACCTACGAATGCCTTAGATTTTATAACTCAAATAATGTAGAGCCTTATAAGGGGAACACGAAACCCTTAGCTGATTGTAACAGTTCTTGTAATTTACGAAAACATGGATAATATGATACTTAACCAATAGGTTCAAATATATTTATAGAATAGTGTGAATTAAATTGGTAGCCGTTGTGAATATAAAGAGAACCTACACATAAAAAGAAATATGGTTTGTGACATAATGCTTGGAAGTTACTTGCTGTAGATTATAAGGACGGGACACGAATCGTGTACAAAAGTACAAATTCATGTTCCTTCTATGTGGAATTCGTAACAAATAATGGTCCAAAACGAGTTTGTTGCAAGGAAAGAACCCAGCAGCGTCGGCAGAGTCAACTGACTATCTGCGTATTCGTAAATTAAAGAACCGGTGTGTACTCATTGTGGTAATATTTACTGCCTAAGATAATGTATATGTACCTAACTTATTTCTAAATGTTGTATAAGAATATTGAAATTGTCTTTATACTCGTATGAATGAAATATATACCTATTTAAACTTTAAATTTTCGTACTCCTTCGCTTTAATATTTATACCCTTTGTAAAGTTTTCTTTTAATAAATAATAAACAATAGTGTTTTATTTCGTGTATTTCTGGGCGTTTAATCACAAAGTAGATAGGTATTACTTAGAAAAAATAATAGATAGATAGCAATTATACTGACTGACTTGAAAGAACTATGATGTCCTCTTGCTAGTGAACTATTTGACAGGTTGGTAAGAAATACTTGCACTAGCACCAATAACTTATGATTAGTACTTCTGTGAAGAGGTCTACTCTTCACAGAAGTACTAATCCTAAGTGATTAGTGTGATACGGTTATAGACTCTTCACAGAAGTAGGTACTTATTATAAACACTCAAGAAAAAAAAACCTGTGAGGAATCATATCCTATATGTTCCTGCCAAAAAACATCAAGATCCCTTTATAAACAACGCGTCGACAATCTTCACCCCCTTTTTTCCCCCATTCCCCCCCCCCCATTTTTATCAAAAGGGTCTCGTCAAAATTTGTATTAAATCAAAGATCACCTGTGCCAATTTTGTTGAAAATCTGACATCATACATACAGACAAATGGATGAAAGTAAAATCATCCATACTATTGATTCGCAGACTCTCGCTCGCTTTACTCGCTCGGCTAAATACGGTTATAGACATCATTGGCACGCACACCTTGTTCAAGAGAGGTATGATGAAACTTTTACGCAACTTTCAGAAATCTGACCAAAAGAGTTGAATTCTATAGCTGATTCTTTTGCCAAGTTTCAGTCATAATAAATAATAAATATTCATGGACATTTCACACAACGCTATCTGATCCCAAAGTAAGCTAGGAATAACCTGTTTGTGTTATGGGTATCAGATCACGGATATTAATACTTAAATACTTTTTTCAATACATACATTATACATAGAAACACCCAGACTCTTGAGACAAACTTTTATGGGTCACACAAATATTTGTCTGCGGTGGGAATCGAACCCACGACCTCCAGCGCCGCAGGCGGTATCGCTACTGACTGCGCCACAGAGGCAGTCATAGAATCAGTTTATAGTTTTAAGGTATTTCTTATTTAAATAGGTTTTTGTCGTTTCGTTCATTGGAAAATTAAGCTCACCTTCTCTAGTCTGACTGCATCTTTCAATGCTAATAAGCATTTTTGTCTGTCTCCCTCCTCTCTGAATAGGCTCCTTTCTGTACAAGCGTTTAGACACATACTTTTACTATTATGGTATTTTTAACCAACTTCAAGAGCAAGGAGGAGGTTCGCAATTCGACGGTACTTTTTTTGTTTCTTACCTTATAACTTTTCAAAAAGAAATTTGGCTCGGGCCGAAGTGTTGTTTCTGCGGCTTCGGTGTAGTGCCGTGTATTCACAGCCAATGCATCGTTGTCAAAAAGTCAGGCAATTTGATAGTTTATGCTTATTATTGATAGTTTATGCTATTATATTTCATAATTTACAGCATATCGTGAGCAAGTTAGATTATTATGGACTGTCAATTGTACCAAATGCCATTCAAACCAACACACTAGTAAATTATAACACATTCCTTGGCTGATTTTTATCATGGTCCAAACAACTTGGCTGACGTGTGAACAAAGCGGAGCCCATGACATTTAGATTCTGTTGTCCTGCCTGTTTTAGACATTACACTTGATGTAAAGTGGCATAGCGTCAAGTAAAATTTACATGTCTGGGCTTTTGGTAGAGATATAATATGCCTTTTGACGCTTTTCCTGGGGTAAAGATACCAGATCTTACACCATAAGAGCCAGATCTTGAGTCAAATTATCGCTTAAAGCACAAGAGCCTCAGTTCCAGCTACTCAGGTTCGTCCACATTGAGCTTCAAGGAACAGCTTCGAAGTGATTGCCCGGTTCGCATCTTCGTCACGCCTCTGCACAAAGTCTCACTTGAAGTGCCATTTAAACAATACATTCATTCTTCACAGAAATAGACTAAATAACTATATTCATTTACACAGATATTGAAAAAGAGTGGTCCTAACTACATCATATGGTTAACAGTTGCTAACAGGTAGGTGGACTAATATTTTTAAAATATTCAGCAAGATAAAGGTAGGTTACATGGCGCCATGAAAACAATGCCATCAAGCGAATCACTCTCACAATAATAAGATAATCAATTTAATAAAGCTATTTGCACATTTTCAGATTGTGTGTGACTGAGAGGACTGAATCCTTGTGTATCCATGGTGATGGTGACTTCGTGAGAAAAGCCTAGAGAACTCAATATCTTTTATGTGTTGGACGTTAGACTGTGAATTCTCTGTAAGAATTTCCAGCTATTTGTCTCTTTTAATTTCCTTTGCTTATTTATATTCACTCCGGCTGTTTTTAGGGTTCACCGCCTCTTCTTTTTTGTAGTCTATATTTTCAGATAGCATCAAACTAGTCCTATTGTATTAATAAGGAAACCCCTAAGATTTATGTTTGTTTACTAGGTTAACCGCGCATCTTTATCAGCATGAAAATCTGTACGTTAAATGTAACTTAAGTTAGTTGAGTGGATACGGTTGGGAGCCCCGAGTAAGCCCTCGGAAGGATACCCCAGGACTCCCAATAGACCTACGGATACCACTGCGGCCGAAAGTCATCTAGTGTAGGTACTTGTGTTAATAAGTGAGATAACTTCATCAGGAACCCCTTCACAAATCTTCATAATAATTTACTAATTTTAAGAACTATCAAGTAAGGGATAATGATACACCTGCAAAGGTTTAACCAAACAATGGTATAATAATGCAGGAATGTGAATTACAATACAGTGAAAGTTTTCTCCAAATAAACGAGGATGAAGAGCTGTTTGCTAGTTTTTAGTATTTTTAACTTAGTTAGCTATTGATACTACAAGTTCCTTATATATGTATCTTAATAATAGAACAAGCTCTACAAATAACCTCAAAATATTATAATTTTAAATTGGCAACTACTGTTGTTTCAACTTACGATGATTCAGAAATTAGCACTTTTTTAATAAATTACCACTATTCTGTAGTGATGGCGCCATTTGGTTATAATAATAATAATAACAGTATTACACTTCTAAACAAAATTTAAAAATTGTATTATTGGCAAGCAGTTTTCTTCGTTAAAGACACAGAATCGTTTGCAAGTTTCATGTCTATTATTAGCGAGATACTCAAAATTTCTATACGACTTGTGCTTATTTTTGACAAAACAATTAATACTATTTTCGAGTTAACAATTTTAATGGAAATAGCTTGGAAGAATAAAATCGTTGATATAGTAATATTAAGTAAAGATCAAAGTGATGAAGTAGTTATATCAACCTACTATCCATACAGAAATGGAATTTGTGGAAACCATCTTCCAATAAAATTTCTGAACTAACCTGAAAATATGTTCCAGATAAGTTCAGAAATTGTAATAAATGTCCCATGCGAGTTACAGCACTACCCTTTATACCATACGTAAATATTAGAAACATAAAGTTTAAGAATAAAGTTGTCACCGAAGTGGGTGGTTCTGATGGAATTTCAATGTCACTGACACTGACTGACACACTAAGAAATTGAATGCTACTCTAAATATTAACATTCATATAAATGAGAACTACGGAACTTATTTAGATGGAATTAGCAGCGGTGGTGGCACATTGGTGAACAATACAGCTGATATTTTAATTCCTAATGGAATACTGACACTAGGACGATATTCGGCATCTCAAGTATCTTCTTTGTACCATTCCCCAGATATTCGATGGTCTATTTTCGTTGCTGTAGCGAGTAACTAAGAAAGATATATGTTACCAAGCATACGCTTTGTTACTGGACCAAACTGTCAACTTGGTAACAAAAGTGACATACCTATATATTTATTTTCCAAACTGAATTTGGTTTTGTTTCATAGTTCGTTTATCATACCAAGGGGATTTAGTACTGTCACTACAATTTCAAAGGTTAGAACCACCTTTTGAGTCTTTAGATGACGCATTGAGTAAAGTCAATGTGTGGTGGACTTCAACTTCATAAAAAATATTAGAAAACACATGATACGAACAAAATTATCAAATTCTAGGATTACAAGAATAAAGACATCGTCCTGAAGTAATAGCGCTTGGAGAAAGATTTTTACTAGCAATTGACACATTTTTGGTACAAAATATTCGAGATTCTCTTCAAATTCTGGATAAACAAATCAGTAGTTGCTCTGCACACCTATTTATGCGTTCTAGATGGTTAGCAGCACCTGCAATGGACAATATTATTCTTTTATTCTTCGTCTGGTAGAATCAGGTATTATACACAAAATTAGAACTTCTATTAACATTAAATCGCCGAAAATTTTTACCAAAGATAAAAATGCACGTTATTTTGATTTGACAAATATGAAAATGATTTCGTTTAGCTTCTACGGTTTAATTATTATGGGTATATTATGTTACTTGGTATTTATAATCGAAATAATATAATATATGACAAATACAACAAATGTAAGGTAAAGGCATCAAATTCCAAGGGGTTGTAATAATGGCATCCATTTCAGAAGCATTTAGAAAAAGACTATTTCAAAGCAAAAATAACAAGTTTCTTGGTCTGCACTATACAATAATCAATTAAAAAACATTTTAACGCAGTCCTTATTTATGTATTAATAGAATACTTTATTGTAATTACAGTATTGTACTTTTTGAATATTTTACTGACCAGAATATCAATTATCATGTTAATACAAGCAAAGGAGTACTTTAGTGTATTTTTTAAAGTGTGGTTACGTATCATTTTGGAACTAAGCAGCTGATTCGGACGTAGGCTTTATACATTTTGGGCTGTCGGCATGTGAATACTACGATTTGCATAACAATGTTTTGATAATAGTTTTATATAGTGGGAACATTTATTTAGATTATAACCAATGGCGGTTTGTGGGTCCTTGAACTGGTGGTGCAATTTGCTTGCCTTAAATTTAATGAAGGCCTTGGCGGTCTCGTCCATTTCCAAAATGTTTTGTATAGGTACTTTCTTAGTTGATAGATGTTGTTTCTAAAACTACACTACTGTAATGACCTACTGGAAGGCTGAAAAAAAAGAAAAGCCTTGAACGTCAGTTTTATTGCCAGGTTCTTCTCTTTCCGGCTCTACGTATTGTCAATGAATACACACGTACATAGAAGCGTAGTTCCTAAGGCCGCTCGGAAGACAAACTTTTTTGTAGAAAAACTAAAATCAAACAATTTTAAACATCTATAGGTATATTATGTTTAAAATATAAAGGACGTAAAATAATTTTTAATAAATAACCTATGCATAGCCGATTAAAAACTTAAAATGTGCATACCTACTAGTTAGGGTTTCGTAGCCAAATGGCAAAAACGGAACCCTTATAGATTCGTCATGTCTGTCTGTCTGTCTGTCTGTCTGTCTGTCTGTCTGTCTGTCCGTCCGTGTGTCACAGTCATTTTTCTCCGAAACTATAAGGCCTATGCCATTGAAACTTGGTAACTAGATGTATTCTGTGAACCGCATTAAGATTCTTATATACAACTAGAAAAAAAGTAGTAAATTTTGGGGGTCCCCATACTCAGAACTGAAACTCAAAATTTTTTTTTTCCAAATACCCATACGTGTGGGGTATCTATAGATAGGTCTTCAAAAATGCTATTGAGGTTCCTAACATCATTTTTTTCTAAAATGAATAGTTTGCGCAAGAGACACTTCCAAAGTGGAAAAATGAGTGTCCCCCCCCCTCTAACTTCTAAACTAAGAGAATGATAAATCTAAAAAAATTATATGATGTACATTGCCATAAAAACTACCAACGAAAATTGGTTCGAATGAGATAGAGCTGGTAGTTTTTTTTTAATACGTCGTTAACCGCAATTTTCGGTTAGAAAAATCACTACCACTGCGAACGTGTTAAAACATCAATCAAAGTTACAACGAACTATAAGAACTTTTATATTATGTTACTTGCTGCTACGAAACCCTTCATGGGCGAGTCCAACTCGCACTTGGCCGGTTTATTTTTGACAATGAACTGCGACAGTGAAATGCGCCGACAGCGCCGCCACTTGGGAACTTCATGTGCTGAGGGCATGTCCCCAACAAAATTGAAACAAAACATCCATAATAACTACGCTTCTATTGCGTTGCGAATTTGTCAATAAATGTAGAAGCAATCATTTTGATGTTCATAATTGTTACTTGTGACCTACATGAATAAAAATTGATCATTGTCATAACATAAATAAGATTTATAGGTATAATAATAACTACGTTTGTTAGAACATTATAGTTACATTGCAGATTATAGTGTTTTAGAGGATGCTTCTAATTGTATATAGCGTGTAAATAAACAATATTGTTTGGTATAAAACTGGAATATAAATTCCTATACGCTGTAGTTCAGTGTCAAAATAAAAGACAATGATGAACCATTTGGTAATTTTCGGTATTATAAATATGGTTTTGGCTACTGAAAATAAAAGCTCTAAGCTAATAGAGGAAGCTCTTCGAATAACGACTAAATATTACAGTAATAAACTAATAACCGCTGTCTTTTGGGCTTATGAAGATTCAGAAGAAATTAATATTTTTTTATTAAATTATGGCGGTCCTGTGGCAATAATAAAGCATAACAACAATGCGACCATTCCTAACATGATGCAGAAAATGGATAACTGGGAGGCAATTTTCTTCATAAAAGAATTGGAGCCATTCGCAAGATTTGTTTCTCTCATAAAAGAGTATGTTAAAATGTCCTTACGACTTGTACTTGTTTTTAATAAGAACATTAAATCACTTTTAGAGCTAACACCTTTCATGAAACTATCTTGGGATATCGGACTAGTTGATATAGCGATATTAACAAAAGATCAAAGTGGTGAAGTAATAATATCAACTTACTATCCATACAACAACGGAATCTGTGGAAATATTTTACCTGTATTATTAAATCCTAACCAAGATACGTTTCCAAATAAATTCAGAAATTTTAATAATTGTCCAATACGAGTTTCAGTAACACCATTTATGCCGTACGTGGATATTACTTACATAAAGTATGATGAAGATATTGTCACTGAAGTTGGTGGACACGATGGTTTTGCACTGTCACTTATAGCTAATAAATTGAATGCTACTCTAAATATCAACATTGACTTAAGTGATGATTACGGAACTTATTCAGAAGGAAATGCTACTGGCGGTTTTAGCGAATTGGTGAACAATAAAGCTGATATTATTGTTCCTGCTGGTTTATTAACACTGGGTAGATACTCGGCATCTCTGTCATCTCATTTTTACCATACCGTAGACATCCGATGGATTGGTCCTAAACATCGTGTAATTTATAATGAACTGAAATTATTATTGCCTTTTATAAGTATTATGACACCTATACTCTGTTTAATATTTTGTATTTTCGTTACTGTAGCATTTTTGATAAGAAATCGCAGTATTACTAAGGATGATAAAAGTAAATATGTATGTAATAAAGCATACGCTATGTTACTGGGTCAGACTGTCCACTTGGAAACCAAAGTAACATTCCTAAATTGTTTTTTTCTGATTTGGATTTGGTTTTGTTTCATAGTTCGAATAGCATATCAAGGAGATTTAGTGCAGTCGCTTCAAAATCAAATTTTAGAACCACCATTTGAATCTCTTGAAGATGCAGTTAGTAAAGTCAATGGGTACGGTGGACTTCCAGTTCTTAAAGAATATTACAAAAACACGTCTTTGGAACACGACTTTCAAATCTTAGGATTATTAGATATGCAACGTTATCCTGAAGCTATTGCGGCTGGAAAAAGATTTTTACTTGCTACTGATACATTTCTGGTACAGCATATTCGCCATTCTCTTCAAATTTTGGACAGCCAAATTACTAGTGGCGCTGCATGTTTGTTTATGCGTTTCAGGTGGCCAGCTGCACCTGCCGTAGATACTATTGTCGTTCGTCTGGTAGAGTCCGGTATTATAGAGAAAATAAGAACTCCCAATAAAAATCAATTACCCTTAGAAATAAACGATAAAAATGTTCGTGCTTTAGATATGACGATGCTTTCTTTATGCTTTTATTTTTTGATTGTCATGAGCATAACATGTTTTGTAATTTTTTTAATAGAAATTATTTATGACCGATACAACAAAAGTAGATTTACATGTTTAACTTGAACAAAGTAAACGTCTGTTTAATAATTTTAAACATATGAACTTCTATACAAAATATTATGATAAGAATATTTTATTTATATAACTGTATTTTCTAGCACAGCTTTCTAATGAAACTATAATTTATATGCATTATGTAAGATACCTTCGATCAAAATTGAAAAAGCATTTTTGCTAGATTAATATAAAATATTAAAAAAATAAAAATGTTTATTTGACACAAATATTTTACATTCGATACAATATTTTTACCACTAAAATTACACAGTGTTTACAAAAAGTGCTGATACTGTATTCCATACCAATTCCTGTATTACATGGAGGACAGCGTTCAGTCGTGGAGATTATGATTATAATGTACAGATGAATCGGTAGTGCCGTGATATCGCTCTGCACAGCAGAGTCACCTTGTAAAGGAATAGGACTATGCTATTTACTTACTTATTTTAATTTGATATATACTTCAACACTATTTAACAGGGGTCGGCAAAAATTTTTAGGTGGGGTCCAGAAATCTGTGGAAAATTTTTAACGAGGTCCGGAAAGAAATCAGCAAGTACCACAAGACAGTATGAAGAAGGGCGGGATAGCACGACAAAAAAAAATTGACTTCTTGGTGGTTGGTGGCGTCCGTTCTCCTCGAACTAATTTTTTTTTCAAGAAAAGGTATTTAAACAGAGATATTTCAATGTATGTCAAGCCAAATTGATATCTAGCTTTTGCAGTTATGTTTTATTTATCTGTGGGAGGTGTGTGTGGTCCATAATTCTTTAAAAGATACCGTTCTATACATTTGCAAAGTAAATCAATTATCTCCATGTGAAGTGATAGTTTTGACAGATTAAACAACTTGGCAGTCAAATCTGTTCATTTTGTCGCTATATCAACTTCAAACGGCGTTTAAAAAAACGGATTAGCTTGCCCACCTCTGCAAAGTCTCTAAATCTTGTAGAAAATGCATTCCCAGGATCGGTCCTAAATTTTCTACAAACACTCTTCTTCAGAGTTTTCCTTTTCATATAAATATTCAAAAAAATTATTTAAATCACATCAAATATAACGAACTTGCACAAACTCAAACACATAGATAGCTACGCTAATACTAGATAAAAACAAATCAATGACTTCAGTCGTAGTAAATCGATTTTGGCTGGCTTTGCATTTATTTGACGGTCCGAGGTTCGACCTTTCGCGGTCCGTACACGGACCGCGGTCAGCCTGTTGCCGACCCATGCTATATAATATTATTGTGTTAAAGTAAGATTATAGAACCTGTCGTGTTATTCAGGGTAGGTATTACCTACATAGCTATGTCAAGGACAAAATGTAAATGTTTAATGATTAATGGATATAAAACATTAGTTGGTGGAACATACCGCTAATGTTTACATATCTATAAGGATATAATGGATTTTATGGCACGAAATTAAACAGTACCCTATAAATGTGCCATATCAGTATAGTAAAAGTAGTTTCATGCATCAATGGGAAAGATATTTATTTAAACATTTACTGATAGATATAAGTATAATCAACTATATTAATTGTCCATGACAGTGGACATACACTTAATCTTCATAATTAGTAAGTAATAAGTGGTTTATCAAGTTTCCTTGCACGTTTTGGTTATCCTAACTGGAATTCGCTGAGAATTTTTCAGAGAAAATCTATGAATACAAATTTAATCAAATATAAAAAATAATACAATCAACCACAGACATTTCAAACCAATTGTACTTGTTTTAATAAGTTAAAATCTTTCTATGACTTATGTGATTAGAATATAGATACAATAAATGTAAATATAAATACAATGGGAAGAATATTGTCTATACCTTTTGAAGCTTTCAAACTACAAAACAGCATTGACCTATCTATCCTGTGGCCTACATAAACATTTTAAAGTAAACACTGATGCATACACGTAGTTACATTTATCAAACTCATAACACTCCTTTTTGCCATGAGTGTTTTTTCAAGACACTATAATAGTAAAAGAGCTAACAAGTAAATAACAGATACGAACACCTAACATTAACTATCTACTTAACTATGATACCTAATAATTAAGCCTGTTAGAACATTAGTCATTCCAGATTATGGTGATTCAGAAGATTTACGAAGAGTGTTGGCAAACAATATTATTTATAATATGGTATAAAAGCAAATTATGAATTACGGTCACTTAGTCCTGTAAAAAACGAGAATGACGAACTATTTGCTATTGTTTGGTATTTTAAACATAGTATCGGCTACTGAAGATTCAAGTTCTAAGTTAATTGAAAAAGCTGTAGAAATAACGACTGAATATTATAATGATCAATTTGTAACCAATGTAGTTTGGACATACGACGATTCAGAAGAAGTTAGTAATTTTTTAGTAAATTACCGCGGGTCTGTAGTGGTTACACCGTTTTATTATGAAAATAATACTGCAATTCTTAACATTAAACAAAAAATCGGTTACTGGCAGTCAGTTTTCTTCGTAAAAGAATCAGAATCGTTTGCAAGTTTCATGTCTCTTATGAGTAAGAATGTTAAAATTTCCATACGACTTGTACTCATTCTTGAGAAAACCATTAAATCACCTTTAGAGCTAACGACTTACATGAAAATTGCATGGGAGAATGGACTTGTTAATATAGTGATATTAAGTAAAGATCAAAGTGGCGAAGTTACCATATCAACCTACTATCCATACAACAATGGAATATGTGGAAATCAATTACCAGTAAAATTAAATCCTCACGAAAAAATGTTTCCAGATAAGTTCCGAAATTTCAATAAATGTCCTATACTAGTTAGAGCCCTACCATTTATGCCCTATGTGGATAAAACGGACATAAAGTATGACAAAGATATTATCACCGAAGTTGGTGGTTACGATGGTGTTGCAATTTCACTTATAGCTCATACACTGAATGCTTCTCTAAACATCAATATTGACACTGCTGATAATGATGACTATGGGACATATTCAGAAGGAATTGCTACTGGTGGATTTGGTGATTTAGTGAACAATAAAGCTGATATTTTATTTCCGGCTGGGTTACTGACACTAGGACGCTACTCGGTATCTCAAATCTCCCATATTTATCATATCGTCGATATTGGATGGGTTGGACCAAAACGTCGTGAAATTTATAATGGGCTGAAGTTAGTACTACCCTTTATAAGTATTATTACACCTGTACTCATTTTAACATATTCTATTTTCGTTATTGTAGCATTTTTGATAAGGAACCGCAATGTGGCTGCGAAAGATAAAAAGAAAGGTATAAGTTACCTCGCGTTCGCATTGTTACTTGGTCAGACTGTCAACTTTGAGACTAAAGTAACATTGTTCAATAATTTATTTCTGATTTGGATTTGGTTTAGTTTTATAATTCGTATAGCATACCAGGGAGATTTAGTGCAGTCACTTCAAAATCAAATTTTAGAACCACCATTTGAGTCTGTAGAAGACGCAGTGAGGAAAGTCGATGGGTTTGGCGGATCTCAAGTTATTGTAGAATATTACAGAAACACATCGATGGAACACGATTATCAAATACTAGGATTATATGATATTAGAAATTATTTTGAAGCTATTGCGACTGGAGAAAGATTTTTATTAGCCATTGATACATTTCTGGTCCAGCATATTCGACATTCTCTTCAAATTTTAAATTATAAAATTGGTGGATCTACTGCATGTCTGTATATGCGCCCCTTATGGCCAGCAGCACCCACAATAGATGCTATTGTCGTTCGTCTAGTAGAGACCGGTATTATAGAACAAATAAGAACTTCTAAAACTATACAATCTGAGAAAGAAATAAGCCAAGATACATCTGTACATGCTTTAGATATGACAATGCTTTTGATAAGTTTCTATGGTTTGATTGTAATGGCCATGACATGTTTTGTAATATTTATAATCGAAATAATATATGACAAATACAAGAAATAGAGCAATTACTAGCAACGTTTGTGCTGTTTGTGCAACTTCCAACTTTATATCAATATTTTGTGTCTTTGTCATTTCTAAGAACACCCATTATTCGATTATCAAATATTTGACACTTTATCTGATTGTACTGTATATAAAATTTTAAACGTATCATCAATAAGTTAAAATTTAAGAAAATACACACACAGCATAGTTTTCATTTTATTATTTAAGATACCTACTCAATTGAAATATATGCGCATAATTAGTATAAAAAAATGTAGATTCCTTTTACATAAGACTATCTTGTTGTATTGTAAAATTTAGAAATACCTAGGTAATATGTTATTTCTTGACTAATAAAGTTTTTGCGCTCAACTTTTTATATTTTCATTGAAAAATAACAAAAAAGCAAGTAATGACAGAAAAGTGTATTATGAATATTTGTAAGTATATAACGAATCGTTGTTATAAATCTAGGTACCTTACCAAGATGTTTGAACCCAACCACCCTCAGCTGCAAGTAGTGCACAAGCTGACTAACGGACGAGATCTTATCAAAGAAAAGATAATGTACAAATCGATATTACATATAATATGTAAAATTGTACATTGTACATGGTATACTTATATGTATTTGTAATATCAAAACTTGGAACAAACGAGCCAAAGAATGAAGAAGAAAGAATTGAAATTTACTTTCATCTAAGTATGTCAATAAAAAACAAACATTAAAAGCAATTTGCAGCAGCATTGTGTTTAGATAGCCACATGTTCCATTATTCTTAAATATTCAACGACAACCACAGGCGGCAAGCGAGCCCCCAAATGAATCTAATTCTATTTCGGTATAATTCTGATATGCAAGCTCATTAATCCATTATATTTTATTTCCTCTGTTTGTTCATTTGCTTTTTTGTTGAGAGTTAATTGATTAGAACTATATCTGCAGTGAGAAAATGCGGTCAAACGTCTTTTAGTATAAAAAAAGAATCACCGAACGAAAGCACCTAACTTCCGTATGACAACACTAAATTGGATATTTCTTTTAGATTTTTGATTAGGATGTTTCTTACGCAATTGTGCTCTTACTACTTCAATTTGGTATACAGATACACATACATGCATACATACATATAGTCACGCATTTATCCCTGATAGGGTAGGCAGAGGCATATTATACGCCTACTTCTCACCTTAGTTTCATGTCCCACGTAATAGATCTGATGGTGAGCCTATTGCCCTGTTGAAATGGACAGGCGCACCGCAGTTGAAATTTTTCAAGCCGCCCCCATAAGGCTTTCAACTTGGCTTAACGATTGTCATTTTACTGGCATCTGGGTTTCATTTCAAATGTTTCCTTCTCTAAGATAAAGATACAGATTATACCTATTATATAGGTATTTATAATTCCTACTATATACCTCGGTAGTAAATTCTTTAATATATAAAGAAAGAACTTTACCACGCGAGCACCGCAGATTTGAAATAATACTGACAATCACCTACTTAAATTATATAATGGTGATAGTGAAAAATTATCAGAAAGATAAAATTTCTTACTCAATATAAGAAAATCGTATTAAGCTGAATCTTAAGCTGGTATAGGTATTTTATTGAGTAGTTCGATCGATGGGTGTTTATGTCAAATTAACAAAGGTTGATTAAGAAATACGACTAGTGGAAGAAAACAAACACTAAAAGAGATTTTGACTTTTACAAAAAGGTGGCTCTCTCCTCGAAAAATGAATGAAGTTACAGAACGAACACTATTTTGTGGTATTAATCAAGTTAATGTAATGCATTTCAGATATTAAATAATGTTTTTATGAGCAAATTTCCGAGTACAAATTATTGATACATTTACTTTAGAAATCGTCTTAAGCAGAATCTTAAGCTGGTATAGGTATTTTATTGAGTAGTTGGATCGATGGGTGTTGATGCCAAATTAACCAAGGTTGATTAAGAAATACGACTAGTCGAAAACAAACACTAAAAGAGATTATGAAATTTACAAAAAGGAGGCTATCTACTTCAAAAATGTATGAAGTTACCGAACGAACACTATATATTGTGGTATTAATCAATTTAATGTAATGCATTTCAGATATTAAATAATGTTTTTTATTCAATGAGCATATTTCCGAGTACAAATTATTGATACATTTACTTATGGAGTTTAATATCATATTCCCCTCAAGTCAAATAATTACTGAAATATTTTGAGCGTTTGAAGTTGAAATAGCAAATATTTCGCAAGTGATCGGGCAATCGATACCTCCATTTGCCAATGAAATGCAAACACAGGTAGACCACATTTGATCGAAGCAAAGGGAACTCGCCCACTTAGTGTGCATAATTTAATTGCATCGTAATACCTTCGAACGAGAGCGTCTTGTATTTGTGAATTTTGATAGAAGTACGAGTATATGTACTGCCTCTGTGGCGCAGTCGGTAGTGATACCGCCTGCGGCGCTGGAGGTCGTGGGTTCGATTCCCACCGGAGACAAATATTTGTGTGACCCATAAATGTTTGTCTCAAGAGTCTGGATGTTTCTATGTATAATATGTATGTATTTAAAGGTATATAAGTATAAATATCCGTGGTCTGAAACCCATAACACAAGCAGGTTATTCCTAGCTTACTTTGGGATCAGACAGCGTTGTGTGAGATGTCCGTGAATATTTATTTATTATTATTATTGTCTCTTCTTCTCGGGTACCTTCTTTTTTTTTCTTGCGAAGATACCCGGTCTTTTGATAGGCTTACATGGGGACATAAATGGTCCAACACGCAGAGGCCCTTTGAGATTTTTAATGTAGGAAATGGGACCCCCACTGCAGACAATTCACGTCCGCCTTATGTAGAAGGACGGCAATGGACTGCCTACAATGGGAGCTAAACTATTGTAAAATATCCTTACTACAAAATGGGCTATTGGGTTGGGGGTTAAATGGAACTATGTATCTTATGCTATGGATGACAACGGCGTCTGCCATTCCAATATGTTATTATGAAAATATTGGCAGACGGTGACTCGCCAACTCACTAGATGGGCCCCCTATACAATCGCCATAGGCCAGGCCTGTAAGGCGACAGAGGGCAACACCGGTGTGAGCGGCTAGGGGTGTCGAGCGGTGCGGCGCCGGTTTCGCCATCACGGGTCAGACCCGGAGCGGGTTTCCCCGTAGTTATGCCCTTGAAAATGACACTTCCACCCCCGAGCATAAAGCTCTGGCTTCCTCCCTCTGACCGGCCAATTAAGGCAAGCCAGAGCTGAGATTTGCTGCACTTCCGGGAGTAGCGTCCCCCCATTAGCCCATTAAATGCTAACCGGTGACAAAGCACAACAAAACTCTGAGGAATCGGGACCGATGTGTAGCCACGCACATTCAGCTCGCCACAAGCTGCCCTGCGGATGTGTGCTTTTCTATAACCTTGTGAGACATTTTTTGTTGATCTCAGAAAGCAGACGATTCAAAAAGCAAATCTACTATGCCCTCATAGGGTTGCGTTAATCCCATAAAAAGATAACGACTGTCCACAAGGGGTTATTATTATTATTATTTTATTATTATTATTATTATGTCTCTTCTTTTCTCGGGTATCTTCTTTTTTTTTATTGAAGATACCCGGTCTTTTGGTAGGCTTACATGGGGACATATTGGTCCAACACGCAGAGGCCCTTTGAGATTTTTAATGTATTGGGCAATGGGACCCCCACTGCAGACAATTCACAACCGCCTTATGTAGAAGAACGGCAATGGACTGCCTACAATGGGAGCTAAACTATTGTAAAATATGCTAAACTACAAAATGGGGTATTGAATTGGGGGTTAAAATGGACTGGGTGATTTGATCTATGGATGAAGACGGCGTCTGCCATTTCAATATCTTATTATTAAAACATTGGCAGACGGTGACTCGCCACTTCACTAGATGGGCCCCCTATACAATCGCCATAGGCCCGTAGGCCTGTAAGGCGACAGAGGGCAACACCGGTGTGAGAGGCTAGGGGTGTCGAGCGGTGCGGCGCCGGTTTCGCCATCGCGGGTTAGACCCGGAGCGGGTTTCCCCGTAGTTATGCCCTTGAAAATGACACTTCCACCCCCGAGCATATAGCTCTGGCTTCCTCCCTCTGACCAGCCAATTAAGGCAAGCCAGAGTTGAGATTTGCTGCACTCCCGGGAGTACCGACTCCCGTTAGCCCATTAAATGCTAACTGGTCGAGGAGCGCAACAAAACTCTGAGGAATCGGGACCGATGTGTAGCCACGCACATTCAGCTCGCCACAAGCTGCCCTGCGGATGTGTGCTTTTCTATAACCTTGTGAGATATTTTTTGTTGATCTCAAAAAGTGGATGACTCAAAAAGCAAATCTACTATGCCCTCATAGGGATGCGTTAATCCCATGAAAAGATAACGACTGTCCACGAGGGCTAACTACTTATTATTATTATTATTATGTATACCTAACTCACAATCATAGAACAACACGACCTATGACAGTAATATTGTATGTCTATAAATAATCAATGATGTTTATGACGTAGAAAGTAGTCTACTTCAGAGTAAGCCATTTCAAATCTTGATAATTCTTTTTGAGACCCAGAATTAATGCAGTACCAGAGTTATCCTGAGACCTAAACTTGGTAACTTGGTACAATAACATCATATCTATTCAACATCATCTAAGGATCGATATACGTTTACCACTTTATTTCATATCGTCATCTTTAAATGTTAGCACAATGGAGAAAATATCAACTTTACATTTTGACCGAGAAATTCTATGTATGTAAAAGTCTCTCCATATTGTTACCGATTTATATGCGACGGTATATAGCGATCTCATGAATTCTGATTCTATCGATATTTGCTTAAAGATATGATAACTAGTTCAATTTCAGGATTTATCCGTTTCTTTAATCACATTTCCAGCAAGTAAATTAATCATTACGATAGCTCATCGCAGAGTTGGTAGACTGCAGATAGTGTAGATGAACCGATGGCTAAGATGCAACAAACGAGTTCTGAAGTGAAGATTGCGATTTGGTTAACTAAAAAATTACGTCTTTATCCCCGAAGTAGAATGTAGAGGTATATCATACGCCTACATTACACCATTAAGTTTTGTCCGACATAATAGGTGGCGAGCGTTATTGCCGCGTTGAAATGGACCAGGCGGCGCACGTTGAGACTGCCTTCTGTTGAAAATTTTCAAGTCGCCCATACGGCATGGCAGATGTCTTGTTAAAAAAATCGGTAACAACGGCTGTCACAAAGTGGAAAATGTGAAGGAGTTGGGCCTCCCGCGAGATGAACAGATGACCAAATAAAAGTAACGGGAGTCTGTTGGATGTGGGTACGTTGCGTCGATTCTTTGGAGAGGCTGACTAGTAGTGACCACTGTCGATCACGTAGGCCGTGTACGTGTACGTGTATATCTTAGGAGAAATCTAATACAAGTACGTCGTAATTTTCCACATAGAAAAGCGAATATAGATTATTCTTGAAGGGGACGATGTTAAAGCACGTAACCTGCCGAACGCTCGTCCGTGTCGCGGCTATCTGCAGCGTTCCGATAACCATAAATTACCGGACCAGTGTGCAGCCGAAGGAAACTTTTGTCTCCAAACGTCTTTGTAACTTAGATTTTTATGAGCTATTTTATTTGACAAATGGATTTTTAGAACAGTATGATAGTGGCCGTAGAGCGAATGTTATGACTGAGAGTCGCCAATTCCAAATGGCCAAATTTTCTTTTATGTATGCATTGTTACGTTTGCGTGTGTATCTGTGTGCATGTTTGTTCTCCACCACGAATCCTGTTTCCCAAACCTCACTTCATAAGTTACCCGACTCTTTACTGAAGATCTTTCCTTTGTTCAGAACAATAGATATCGATATTTTGCAAGAATACCGATTTTCGCCAAAAATATTTGAAAAAGAAACTTTTATATCGTAAAGGGTTCAGAATAAGATTGAGTCAGCTTAATTGAAATACTAGTAAATCATAAAATTTTGAGAAGTAATTATATTTCGAGGAGTACTTTAATTAGATACCTTCTTGTATCAATAAATTTCCCTCAACCGCTACAACCCACATCGTTCAAGGGTTCACATTTCTATGTAAATGAATTTTCAAACAGTGCGCGTTATCAGTTCTGTGTATCTTTAATAAGCATAAATCGAAGCTCCATAATTATTTATGGCATAGAAGAAATCAATTCCATTTTGGGCATCAAAGTAAGCCTGCTTGCTTGAAAACAACGAAAGCACTAAGCTGTATGAACCAATAGGTATATCAAGTAAGTCATGACATTCCACTGCTGAGCATTGGCGTCTTTACACAATATTTACTTCAAACCTACTACTCTTCATAAAAAGCCTATTGGAAGGTTACCTATACCTTTTTTATTTTAAAATTTGTCTGACTTACTTTTTGACTTATGGTCGTTATCATTTTGCACTCTATGTCACATAAAGCTTACATCTTTAGATTCGGTTTTTTGAAAAGGGTCTTAGGTGTAGCAGACATCCATAAGCTACGGTGACCACTATCAATCATGTGAGACATATGTTTCTCTGTCGTCTTGGTCAACAGAAGGCACTTATCAATAATACATATATTATCCAGAAATGACCTAGAACAATGTAAAATTGGCGTTCCTTTGAAGATAACACTTGCAACAAAGAAATGTAGAGTCAATATATATCAAGGATCGATACATAAAAATCTCATATCCACTCCATACATTGCCGTTTACAAAGTGGTAGGCGCGTCATATTCAGCATAGCTCATTTATAATAGAGGGGAGCAGGCTTAGCTAACAATGGCGCTTGCGAATGCCAGCACCAAGTGACATCCATAGACGTGCTGTGAATTGTTGTGCTACCGTCTCTTGTTCTCACATAAGCGATAAATTGTGTAGAAACAATAGCACAGTGTCTGCCTACCGTCGAACCATCGGACATACATAAATCAGTAGCTTTACTAACGTGCACCGTGTTGTACAGACAAGCGAAGCTGTAATAAAAGTGATGTCTAGGCATGCTCTGTAAATCTGTGTCTATGCTAGTAAATCTGCCTTTTGTGTCTTTTGTTTATGTTTGAGAAATAATTTTCTCATCGGTGAATATTTAAAAGATTTAGGCCGAAATGAAAATAGGATGTGCCAAAGGTAACTTTTTGAACTTTGTAAGGTGACATCGAAAATCACACACAAAACAGCAAAAAATTGTGGTTTAATTGTAATATTAGGGGTTAAAGTATGAAATTGCCGATTAGTACCGAAAATCTAAATTGTTTATTTTTTTTATTTTTAACAAACTTATTTATTCAAAAATTACAGAGAAATCTTAGAAGAAACAAACAAACTTATTTATTCAATATTTACAGTATTACACTATAAATAATATTACAATTAATAGAAACTTCCCAAATTCATTCTGTTACAGCCAGTTGAGCAGTTAGACAACTTGCTATGCGGTGTAACCGATAGCTTCGAACACACACCTTGCTAAGCAAAGTTTGTTGCAGGTTGTTGCGGATTACTTGATAGCTAAGTTTAATTCACTGTTCAGATATCACGTGGCGAAAACCCCTCATAGAACGTTTTTGCTGCTGACCACTGTGTCGTCTTTTTTCACGTGTGAAAATCATCATGGATATTATGCCGTATTCCTGCCCTTTAAAATCACACAGTGCCCTACCATATCATCTGCCTATGGCTAGGATCCGTCGGAAAGATCCGCGCCAGCCCCAGCGCTCCCGACAGATCGGACATCACTTCGGAAGTTTGGTCCCAAAACTTAGGGGAGCATCAGCCGCACTCGCGCGGCTGATGCCCAACATCAGGGGACCCAACGCTCCCTACAGGAGACTGTACCTGGGGATCGTGCGAAGCATGGCCCTATACGGGGCCCCCGTATGGGCGGAGACCCTGACGGCCAGCAATGTGGCTAAATTGCTGAGCCCGCAGAGAGCGATGGCCATCAGGGTGATAAGAGGATACCGCACGATCTCCGGTGAGGCGGCATGTCTCCTAGCCAGAACCCCTCCATGGGACCTGGAAGCGAGAGCCCTTGCGTCACTGTTCAGATGGCGCAAGGAGGCGCTGGAGCGGGACCAAAGGCCTGCGTCTCGAGAAATCGAGGCCCAGCGGTCCTTGCTCCACCAGGAAACCGTGGAGACATGGAAGGTGCGACTTGAGCAACCAAAGGGGGGATTCGCCACAATCGCGGCCGTCAGACCGGTCATGGACGAGTGGCTGGAGAGAAGACACGGTGCTCTCTCCTACCGGTTGTCGCAGATACTTACCGGGCACGGTAGCTTCGGTAGGTATCTGTGGCGAAGACACCGGGAAACTACGGCTGAATGTCAGCACTGCGAAGACCGCAGCGATGACACAGCGCTCCATACGCTAGTGGAGTGCACGGCGTGGGCGCAACAGCGCCAGGTCCTCGTAGTGGGTCTGGACGTGGACACTCTCTCGCTCGAGACCATGGTGGAAGCCATGCTCTCCAGTGGGAGTAAGTGGGACTGCGCCGCCTCTTTCTGCGAGCAGATCATGCTCGTGAAGGAGGCGGCGGGGCGGGTACGGGAGTTAGAAGCGGGATCACACCCGAAACCCCCCAAAGACGCGGCTAGCACCCGAACCTCCCCTTGGGCGAGGCCGCAATGGCGGCTGTGGGTCTGTTGGGAGTCCTGAGATATCCTCCCGAGGGCTTACCCGGGGCTCTCAACCATAGGCTGTTGGGCGTTACGTGAGGTATTTTAGTCGGTAGGAGTCCGGCATAGCATCCATGAGGATTTTCCCTCACGTAAAAAAAAAAATAAGCGCTCCCGACAGACAGACTTCGACTATCATCGTGGACTCTCCCCACTCTGTTTTGGGTGTTATCCCACTTCTTGAGTTCGGGTGCTAACCAGCATCTTTGGGGAGTGAAGAAACACACCGCCGTTCTCAGACTCTCGTTCATAGAGACCAGTATTCCTGGGGAAAAAGCATTGTGCGACAACCGTACCGCAGACTACGCAACTGGGAATAGATTTTTCAGCCGTAAAGATATGATATGTCCACTTGATTCTCATGTTATAAGACAGAGTATCGCTATGTTTCAATCGGGAGGGTAAGGGCACCTATTACCAGCCCATACCTGCTATAATATAAATCTTTTGTTTATCGGACGCCGAGCACGTGGATCTGTCGGCCTGTGACGGCTGTTGTAATTGTATGCCAGCGGTGTGTGTAACACACCCTGTGTTATAATATTTCCTTTAGAATTATTACACATAAATACATATTGTTTAATTAATGGGAAACAAAGATAATGCAAAAGTTCATTATAAATTATTACTTCCTTTTAAAATAATGAACCCTACCAATATTCTTCTCGTTGTAAATCAAGAATCAAGAAAATATAAACTCATTTTCAGCTGCCTACTCGTATTTTAATTATTGTTAAGAAAGCCCAGTCTTTTTGCCATCAACTTTTTAATGGTTATGCTAAGATTGTGAGCACAGAACAATTAATTATATGAAATGTTTTACAACGCTTCTAACACGATTTTAATTCTGTTCTGTCGTGCAATTCCAAAACTCATTAAGAAGATGAATATTAAAAATAATACCATTGACCGGGTTACTGTAGATATTTAGATGTAATGTTTGGACTTTTCTGTTGTAAGTCAAAGAGTGCTGAATGAAGTACCTACTGTTGACAACTGTCGTTGATTTTCACAAATTATTGTTTGCACCGACAGAATTTTGATAAGTGGACGCTATTATTTAATAAAATACTCCTGCTTTACGTTAAGGCTCTGTCGTGATGTTTATGTTACTAAAAGAAAGGATTAATTAAAAAGGGATTTCTTTACATTAATAAGAGTTTATTAAATAAGTACCCGGCATAATTATTTAGGTTTAACTGAATAACTCTTTTAATTTCATAGCCGTCATCTGTTAATTTTCATTACCTGCGCCTGTCAATATCAACACGGCAATACGGCTCACCACAGTGTATTACGTGAGTATAAATCAAAAAGGTGAAATGTTGGCATATAATAAGCCTCTGTCTAACCCATCGGGAATAAAAGGCAGATTGGCGACAAGTAGACACATTAAAATTGGTATTTTCTCATCTCACTGTCCATAACTCGAAGTATTTCCTCTCTTGAAGCACGTCTTTAAAGAAAATTACAAGACACCACAGCCTTCTAATTAATAGCCATAACAACCTATACAAAATTGGAACAAAAAAGCCATAAGAACTACGCTTCTATTGCTTTGCGAATTTGTCAGTAAATGTAGAAGCAATCATTTTGATGTTCATAATTGTTACTTGTGACCTACATAAATAAAGATTTATCATTGTCATAACATTAATTTACAGGTATAAGTAATAATGAAAGGAAGCGCTCGTGGCCCCGCGGACTCAGTGTTCTGTAAACGATTACTGCAGTAAGCAACTTTCACTATGGCCGGTCCATGGATGGGTGACCATCCATGTGATCACTTTGTGACATTTATTTGAGCGTTTCCGTGCTTCGGAAGGCACGTTAAGCCGTTGGTCCCGGTTGCCAGTAAAATGGCAGTCGATAAGCTAAGTTGAAGGCTTTATTTCAACAGCAGGCAGTCACAACCTGCGCCTGTTCATTTAAACACGGCAATACGGCTCACCACCTATTACGTGGGACAAAATTATACAAAGGTGAAATGTGGGCATATAATATGCCTCTGCCTACCCCTTCGGGGATAAAGGCGTGACCATATGTATGTATGTATGTATGTATAAGTAATAATAACTATAACTACGTTTGTAAGTATGTTATATACATTGTAGATTATAGTATTTTAGAGGATGCATCTAATTGTATGTAGCGTGTAAATAAACAATATTGTTTGGTATAAAACTGGAATTTAAATTCCTATACGCCGTAGTTTAACCAAAATAAAAGACAATGAAGAACTATTTGGTATTTTTTGGTATTGAGGGGGTTTTGTGAGTGTTGTTAACAAGCCCCTACACAATCTTAACCTATTAGGTTAATGAAATGAAACACGTGTTAGGTACACACAGGGACAAAGCAGCGACTAGCGAGAGCCCTAGGCATGCGTGGGTTCGCGATCGCGGAAGTATAGGGCGGCGCAAGAGACAGCGAGTGACGTGGTCTCGTACCGAAAAACTGCGGCTGACTGGAGCGGAGCGGCGAGGCGACGCGTGCGTCTTGCGCATGCGCGAAATGTATGCGAGCTGCGCACGCAGGGGTGCAGCGCCTAGCTCGCTAGTCGTTACGTTCTTATATTTATTATATTATTACATCACAGAAAATACATATAGTTACAATTTGTAGGTAATTAATTTTGACAATTTTGTAGGTATATACACTCGAGAGCAATGAATCCGGGTCACTTAAAGAATCCTAAAAATCTCGGAAACTAAAAATGCTAGGTTAATGCAATAAATTGTATTTAATAGACAATGTAATACTCCTTAAATGAAGGTATTAAAACTTCTTAGTTATTGTAAAGTTATATCATAAAAAAATCAAATTTGAAAAAGGGCCACTTTCGAAGATGGAACTACGAAATTACAGCATTTGGTGTTGCTTTTGTTTGTAATCTGTCATTTATGTGGGTACATAAACCATGTTGATAGTGCTCTATATTCATTAATCAAGCTGAAATTATGTCGCTTACGCCTGAAGAATGCACCAGAATACTTACAATGCTGGAAACCGGCCGGAGTCAGCGCGATACAGCCAGGACTGTCGGTGTGTCGCTGTCAACAGTACAAAGAGTTCTCCGACGATACGAAGAAACTGGTTCTAACCTACGCAGACCAGGAACGGGCAGAACCAGGTGTACCACAGCACGAGAAGACCGATACTTGGTGAACACCATGCTTCGAAATCGCTTTCTCACAGGAACTGAACTCACCAATCAGTTTCGACGCCTCGGAGGAAGTAACCCAAGTGCATGGACAGTAAGACGTCGGCTTGCTGAATCTAACTTAAAACCCCTTAGACCTGCAAACGGCCCTAAACTGGAGCGTGGGCATCGTATTTCGAGACTAAGGTATGCCCAGAGCCACGTAAATTGGAGTATTGAAGATTGGTCAAAAGTTATGTTCTCCGACGAATCAAAATTTATGCTCTACAAGCACGATGGAAGACACAGAGTGTATCGAAGACCAGGGGAAAGATTCAAGCAAGCATGCATCGAAGAAAAAGTAGCCTACGGTGGTGGGTCTGTAGGTACCTACTTGTGTGGGCCGGAATTTCTTCTGAAAGTCGCACAGAGCTGGTGATCATAGAAAACGGCTCTTTAACTAGCGTAAGATATGTGGAAGAAATCCTCAATGATCACGTTGGTCCATTTATGGTCAATTTAGGTGAGGATGCTATATTTATGCATGACAATGCCCGACCTCATACAGGTAGGATTGTGAATGACTACCTTCAAGAGATGAACATTACTCGTATGGAGTGGCCAGCGCGCAGCCCGGATATCAACCCGATCGAGCATGCTTGGGACGAGCTAGGCAGATGCGTAAAACAACGAAACCCTCCCCCAATCACGCTTCGTGAGCTCAAAATTGCTCTCACAGAGGAATGGGAGAATATTCCCCAAAATCGTATAAGGAACTTGGTGTACAGCATGCCAAACCGCGTAAACGCAGTAATGGAAGCACGAGGAGGCAATACGAAGTATTAAAATTCAAGAAAATCGTAATAAAGTTCAAAAATTTCATGTTTCCTATTTTTGTTTTAAGGAGAGATCGGCAGTTTTTTCTTTATGTAATTTTGTGTTAATAAAATGTATGGTGACTCATATTTTTTTTACTTTCATTTAAGGAGTATTACATTGTCTATTAAATACAATTTATTGCATTAACCTATCATTTTTAGTTTCCGAGATTTTTAACATTCTTTAAGTGACCCGGATTCATTGCTCTCGAGTGTATTTAAAAGTAGACGCCACATCACCCCCCCCTTGAGCCCGGGCTACGGGCGATAATAAGGGCCAAAATGGTCAGGAAAACGAACAGTACGGCCTGATCGCGTTCTCCTGATACCGGGATCTTCAGCTTCGGGTGTAGACTTGGCGATTGGTGTACGGTGTGGTGGCGTAGGTGTGCTGTCTTGTGTAGTCTGAGTATGTGTGTTATTGTGGAGTGTAATAGGTAAGTCATGTAATATGTAGGCCGGCTTAAGTCGGTCTATTGATACTGTGACTGTTTTATCCCCAAGGAGGAGTTTGAAGGTTTTCTCCCCGCGTTCCAGGACCTTATGTGGTCCGGTGTATGATGGCTTAAATGATCCGGATGACGCGTTATCCCTTAAAAATACGTGAGATGCCGTCGCGAGATCTTTAAATATAAATATGGCACGGTTATTGCAGTGGCGTGACGCTTGTGACGGTTGCAAGTTCCTTGCGAACATGCGTAGCCTATCCACAAACTCGGTTATGTCTGTAGTGTCATAAGTTTCAGGTTCAAAGAAATCACCTGGCAGTCGTAACGTCTGACCGTAGACTAATTCTGCAGACGTCGCCTCAATGTCTTCTTTGTAAGCATTGCGTATACCCAGGAGCACCAGTGGGAGGGCGTCCACCCAACTGTCGTTCCTGTGACACTTTATAGCTGTTTTCAACTGCCTATGAAACCGTTCGATGATCCCGTTTGCCGCGGGATGGTACGCGGTTGTCTTTCTGTGCTCAAAACCAGCTATCTCAGACAACTTTTTGAAGAGCGCAGACTCAAATTGCCGTCCGCGATCTGTTACGATTTGTGTGGGACAACCAAAACGCGCAATCCATCCGTGTAGGAGAGCTTTTGCTACCGTTTCAGCCGTAATATCCTTAATCGGTATTGCCTCCGGCCATCGTGAGAAACGATCAATAGCGGTAAGACAGTACTGGTATCCTTGCGATATTGGGAGAGGGCCGATTAGGTCAATGTGAACGTTCATGAAACGAGAACGTGGTAATTTATAATTACCAAGTGGTGCTGAGACGTGCCGTGTTATTTTAGATTGCTGACACGCTATACAATTTTTCGCAAACTCCCTACAGTCTTTCCTTACTTCAGGCCAGACGTACCGTTCAGCGACAAGCTTGGCACTAGCATTTGCCCCAGGATGGCTAAGGGAATGCAGGCTGTCGAAGACTTGCCGTCGAAACGCTTTCGTGACATATGGTCTCGGTATCTTGCCGCTCTCATCGCAATACAGTTCAGACCCGGATCCAGGCAGTAATATCTTTTTCAGGTGCAGTGAGGTAGTACTGTCGTCCAGCAACTGTTTGAGTTCTAAGTCAATACTCTGCGAGTTCGCTAACTCGTTTAAGTTGATAGGCTGGACGATCTCCTCAATTCGGGACAAGGCGTCAGCTACAATGTTGTCCTTGCCTGAAATATGCCTGATATCGGTGGTAAATTGTGAGATGAAATCCAGATGTCTGAATTGTCGTGGTGAGCAATTTTCTTTACGTGTGTGGTACGCGTAGCAGAGGGGTTTGTGATCTGTGTAAATCACAAACTCTCTAGCCTCGACCATATGTCTGAAGTACTTTATTGCTTCATAAACTGCCAGCAGTTCTCGATCGTACGGCGAGTATTTCTGCTGTGCAGTGCTCAGCTTGCGGGAAAAGAAGGCTAAGGGTTCCCACGCATCGCCCCTTAGTTGCTGCAGAACTGCACCTAATGCGGTATCCGAGGCGTCAGTTACTAAGGCGAGCTTTGCGCCTATATCCGGATGTGCTAGCATGGTCGCCTCGCAGAGGCCTCGCTTGCAAGACTCGAACGCGTCAGTCTCTTTAGGTGAAAAATTAACGGGGTGAGAACCTTTTACCGACCCCACTAAGAGTGCATTAAGAGGTGCTTGGTGCTCTGCAGCACCTGGGATGAAACGCCTGTAAAAGTTTATCATCCCTAGGAACCTTCTAAGCTCACGAACGTTTTTCGGAGGTGTGAAGTTAGCGATAGCGTCAACCTTAGCTGGTAGTGGTTTGGTGCCTTTTGAGGAGATGCTGTAGCCTAAAAAAGTAACCTCTGAGGCTCCGAACACGCATTTAGATGGGTTAATCACCATACCATACTTTTGCAATCTAGTGAATACTTGACGTAGATGGTCTTCGTGTATTTCTTTATTTTGTGAGAATACTAAAAAATCGTCTAAATATCCAAAACAAAAATCAAGTCCTCGTAACATTTCGTCGACAAAGCGTTGAAAAGTAGCCCCAGAATTTCTCATGCCGTACCCCATAAAGGGGAAGGAAAATAAACCGAAGGGCGTGGTGATTGCTGTCTTAGGGACATCATCAGGATTGACAGCAATCTGATTGTAAGCTCGAACAAGGTCAATGGTTGAGAACACCTGACAACCGGAGAGATTGTGAGCGAAGTCGTGAATGTGACGTATCGGGTAGCTATCCGGAATCGTCCTCGCATTCAGCATTCGATAATCCCCGCAAGGTCGCCAACCATTGTCCTTTTTAGGTACCAGGTGTAAGGGAGAAGCCCAAGGAGAATCTGATGGTACTGCTATACCACTTGCGAGCAAAGTTTCAAACTCCGCCTTAGCGATTTTTAATTTGTCTGGTGCCAACCGTCGCGGTGTACACGATACAGGCGGCCCAGGTGTAGTGCGTATGTGATGTTTAGTGTTGTGTGTAGGTGCCTTAAGAATACCCGACGGCCGGGTAATGTCAGGGTATTCGCGGAGTATGTCGTTGTATAAAGAATCACCAAATCTTACCTTGACCGAAGAGACGATATCAGAAGAAAGGGCAGGCGAAGCCGGGGTCGCAAGTGATGTATCACTGTCTATAAGTCGTTGACCTCGTACGTCCACGATTAGATTATACCACGACAAAAAATCTACCCCTATTATCGCCTTCGTTACATCTGCGACGATAAATCTCCACGAAAAGTCACGGCGTAAACCTATATTTAATTTAAGGAACACATATCCGTAGGTATTAATGACGCTACCATTTGCCGCACTCAACTCGTAATCGCACTTTGAGTTTTTGAATTTCACCGCTGATTTAGGGAACACACATACGTCGCTGCCGGTGTCGATAAGGAATCTCGTTTTGGTCTCCCTGTCGGTAACAAATAAGCGACCTGTAGTCCGACAGTCGTCAGTCGCCATTACTGACTGCCGGTCCCTTTTCCCGCAAAATCACAGGGCTTCCTGCATTGGGTTGCTTGATCACCGAATCGATGGTGGTACCAACACACCGGGAACTGGCGATAATTCGACTCTGACCGTCTGGTAGGTACTCGCTCTCGTGACTGACTCTGGTTCCGATTACGGGTGTGGCCACTATGTCTGGGTCGCGACATTCTGTCCATATTAGTAGTTAAAGCTTGTACCTGTTTCGTTAGCTCACATAGTTGCGCCGCCACTGGATCTGAGCTGCCGGTTGAAGATGACGCACGCACAGCGGACGTGGATGCCACTTGCGGGCCTGCCACATCGTGAATCGCATCCGCTAATTCTGCTACCTCATCCAGCGGCGCCTTCAACTGTGTAGCGATGATTGTTTGCGTGCCACGGGGAAGTCGACTGGTCCATATCGTTCGCATGAACTCTTCCGGTACCGTGGGTCCCGCCAACTGACGAAGGTGCCGTAAAAACTGAGACGGCTTGCGGTCCCCGAGCTCCTCGTGTGTTAAAAGCTGTTGTACTTTTTTCTCGCGGGACGCGGAGAGTCTTTTCACTAGTTCTGATTTTAGTCTCTCGTATTTGTCAGGGCCGGCGGGTGCCGTGATTATGTCTTCAACTTCCGCTGCATACACCGGGTCCAACGATCCAATGGCGTAATTATATTTTGTCACGTCCGTGGTTATGTGCGCCAGCTCGAACTGGCCCTCCAGCTGCGCGAACCATAGCGCCGGCTTTTCCGGGTAAAAAGGTGGGACTCGTACGCCGACGCGGTATACGTCGTGCGGGTGAGACCTTGGATCGGGAACGCTGATTTTCTCGTCCCCTGCCGCATTTTGCTCCGTATTCGTACTCATTGTGTTCTTACGGGGTCACCACTGAGGGGGTTTTGTGAGTGTTGTTAACAAGCCCCTACACAATCTTAACCTATTAGGTTAATGAAATGAAACACGTGTTAGGTACACACAGGGACAAAGCAGCGACTAGCGAGAGCCCTAGGCATGCGTGGGTTCGCGATCGCGGAAGTATAGGGCGGCGCAAGAGACAGCGAGTGACGTGGTCTCGTACCGAAAAACTGCGGCTGACTGGAGCGGAGCGGCGAGGCGACGCGTGCGTCTTGCGCATGCGCGAAATGTATGCGAGCTGCGCACGCAGGGGTGCAGCGCCTAGCTCGCTAGTCGTTACGTTCTTATATTTATTATATTATTACATCACAGAAAATACATATAGTTACAATTTGTAGGTAATTAATTTTGACAATTTTGTAGGTATATATTTAAAAGTAGACGCCACAGTATTATAAATATGGTATTGGCTACTGAGAATAAAAGCTCTACGCTAATAGAGAAAGCTCTTCAAATAACGACAAAATATTACGATAATAAACTAATAACCACTGTCTTTTGGGCTTATGAAGATTTAGAAGAAATTAATATTTTTTTATTGAATTATCGCGGTCCTGTGGCAATAATAAAGCTTCCCCAAAACAACAATACGTTTTTTATTCTTAACATGATGAAGAAAATGGATAACTGGGAGGCAATTTTTTCATAAAAGATTTAGAGCCGGTCGCAAGATTTGTGTCTCTCGTAAAAGAGTATGTTAAAATTTCCTTACGGCTTGTACGTATTTTAATAAGAACATTAAATCACTTTCAGAGCTAACACCTTTGATGAAACTATCTTGGAATATCGGACTAGTTGATATAGTGATATTAAGTAAAGATCAAAGTGGTGAAGTAATAATATCAACTTACTATCCATACACCAACGGGATCTGTGAAAATATTTTACCTGTATTAATAAATCCTAGCCAAGATATGTCTCCAAATAAGTTCAGAAATTTGAATAATTGTCCAATACGAGTTTCAGTAATACCATTTATGCCATATATATTTATATTACATACAGAAAGTATGAAGATGATATTGTAACCGAAATTTGTGGTCACGATGGTATTGCACTGTCACTTATAGCTAAAAATTGAATGCTACTCTAAATATCAACATAGAATTAAGAGATGACTATGGAACTTATTCAGAAGGAAATTCTACTGGTGGTTTTAGCGAATTGGTGAACAACAAAGCTGACATTATTGTTCCTGCTGGTTTTTTGACATTAGGTCGATACTCGGCATCTCTGTCATTTCATTTTTACCATACCGTAGACATCCGATGGATTTGTCCTAAACATCGTGTAATTTATAATGAACTAAAATTATTATTGCCCTTATAAGTATTAAGACACCTATACTCTGTTTAACATTTTGTATTTTCGTTACTGTAGCAGTTTTGATAAGACATCGCAGTATTGTTAAGGATGATAAAAGTAAATATGTATGTAATAAAGCATACGCTATGTTACTGGGTCAGACTGTCCACTTGGAAACCAAAGTAACATTCCTAAATTGTTTTTTTCTGATTTGGATTTGGTTTTGTTTCATAGTTCGAATAGCATATCAAGGAGATTTAGTGCAATTGCTTCAAAATCAAATTTTAGAACCACCGTTTGAATCTCTTGAAGATGCAGTCAGTAAAGTCAATGGGTACGGTGGACTTCCAGTTCTCAAAGAATATTACAAAAACACATCTTTGGAACACGACTTTCAAATCTTAGGATTATTCGATACGCAACGTTATCCTGAAGCTATTGCGGCTGGAAAAAGATTTTTACTTGCTACTGATACATTTCTGGTAAAGCATATTCTCCATTCTCTTCAAATTTTGGACAGCCAAATTACTAGTGGCGCTGCATGTTTGTTTATGCGTTTCAGGTGGCCAGCTGCACCTGCCGTAGATACTATTAGTTCGTCTGGTAGAGTCCGGTATTATAGAGAAAATAAGAACTCCCAATAAAAATCAATTACCCTTAGAAATAAACGATGAAAATGTTCGTGCTTTAGATATGACGATGCTTTCTTTATGCTTTTATTTTTTGATTGACATGAGCATAACATGTTTTGTATTTTTTTTAATAGAAATTATTTATGACCCATACAACAAAAGTAGATTTACATGTTTAACTTGAACAAAACAAACGTCTGTTTAATAATTCTAAACATATGAACAAGATAAGAATAGATATACAAAATGATTATGATAAGAATATTTTATTTTTATAACTGTATTTTCTAGCACAGCTTTCTAATGAAACTATAATTTATGTGCATTATGTAAAATACCTTCGATCGAAATTGAAAAAGCATTTTTGCTTGCATATCCTTAGATTAATACAAAATATTAAAAATATGTTTATTTGACACAAATATTTTACATTCGATACAACATTTTTACCTGCTGATACTGTATTCTATACCAATTCCTATATTACATGGAGGACAGCGTTCAGTCGTGGAGATTATGATTATAATGTACAGATGAATCGGTAGTGCCGTGATATCGCTCTGCACAGCAGAGTCACCTTGTAAAGGAATAGGACTATGCTATTTATTTACTTATTTTAATTTGATATATACTTCAACACTATTTAACAGGGGTCGGCTAAAATTTTTAGGTGGGGTCCAGAAATCTGTGGAAAATTTTGACGAGGTCCGGAAAGAAATCAGCAAGTACCACAAGATAGTATAAGAAGGGCGGGATAGCTCGACAAAAAAAAAAAATTGATTCGCCTCTCGAACTACTGGTAGGACTAGATGGAATAAAGGACTTCTTGGTGGGGAGCGTCCGTTCTCCTCGAACTAATTTTTTTTTCAAGAAAATGTATTTAACAGAGATATTTTAATGTATGTCAAGCCAAATTGATATCTAGCTTTTGCAGTTATGTTTTATTTATCTGTGGGAGGTGTGTGTGGTCCAAAATTCTTTAAAGGATACCGTTCTATACATTTGCAAAGTAAATCAATTATCTCCATGTGAAGTGATTGTTTTGACAGATTAACGTCTTGGCAGTCAAATCTGTTCATTTTGTCGCTATATCAACTTCAAATGGCGTTTAAAAACGGATTAGCTTGCCCACCTCTGCAAAGTCTCCAAATCTTGTAGAAAATGCATTCCCAGGATCGGTCCAAAATTTTCTACAAACACTCTTCTTCAGAGTTTTGCTTTTCATATAAATATTCAAAAAAAAATTTAAATCACATCAAATATAACGAACTTGCACAAACTCAAACACATAGATAGCTACGCTAATACTAGATAAAAACAAATCAGTGACTTCAGTCGTAGTAAATCGATTTTGGCTGGCTTTGCATTTATTTGACGGTTCGAGGTTCGACCTTTCGCGGTCCGTACACGGACCGCGGTCAGCCTGTTGCCGACCCATGCTATATAATATTATTGTGTTAAAGTAAGACTATAGAACCTGTCGTGTTATTCAGGGTAGGTATTACCTACATAGCTATGTCAAGGACAAAATGTAAATGTTTAATGATTAATGGATATAAAACATTAGTTGGTGGAACATACCACTAATGTTTACATATCTATAAGGATGTAATGGATTTTATGGCACGAAATTAAACAGTACCCTATAAATGTGCCATATCAGTATAGTAAAAGTAGTTTCATGCATCAATGAGAAAGATATTTATTTAAACATTTACTGATAGATATAAGTATAATCAACTATATTAATTGTCCATGACAGTGGACATACACTTAATCTCCTTAATTAAATAGTAAGTAATAAGTGGTTTGTCAAGTTTCCTTGCACGCTTTGGTTATCTTAACTGGAATTCGCTGAGAATTTTTCAGAGAAAATCTATGAATACAAATTTAATCAAATATAAAAAATAATACAATCAACCACAGACATTTCAAATCAATTGTACTTGTTTTAATAAGTTAAAATCTTTCTATGACTTATGTGATTAGAATATAGATACAATAAATCCATACTAATATTATAAAGCTGAAGAGTTTGTTTGTTTGTTTGTTTGAACGCTAGGATCTCAGGAACTACTGGTTGGATTTCGGAAATTCTTTTACAGTTTGATAGTCCATCTATTGAGGATGGCTATAGGCTATATAACATCACGCTAAGGCGAATAGGAGCGGAGCAGCAATCAAGAATGTTTTGAAAACGGGGAATATTTTTAAACGTCTGAGAGCTTCCGAAGCGTATGCTGCGTAAATGGTTAAAGATACGTAAAAATTGTCAATTACAAAATTGTTTCTCTTAAAAAGTTCTAAAAAAAAAGTCCGCTACAGCATATGGCTATCTTTTAAGGTTCGCTCACAATAACCTAATTTGTCTATCTCATAAGGTCCGCTCACAATATTTTAAAACTGAAGAGTTTGTTTGTGCTAGGATCTCAGAAACTACTGGTTGCATTTCTAAATTTATTTTACAGTTTAATAGTCAATTTATTAAGGATGGTTAATGGCAATATAACATCACGCTAAGACGAATAGGGGTGGAGCAGCCATGAATAATGTTTTGAGAACAAGGAAAATTTCTTTCCTTTCAGAGCTTCTATTGCGTACACTGCGTAAATGGTTAACGTTACGTATAAATAGTGTATTATAAAATTGTTCCTCTTAAAAAGTTATCAAAAAAAGTCCTTAGCAGCATATGCCTATCTTTTACGGTTCGCTTACAATAACCCTCATATGTAATAAGTTTTACAATACGAGCGAGGCGACGACGGCAGTAATCGTGGTCTGCAGTGGTAGCCAGTCAAGTGAACGATAAAAACCGGTCAAGTGCGAGTCGGATCCGTACCAAAAAATGACGGGCGGAAGTAAATGCGACGGGAAACTTTACATGTAAATACTACGCCTCTCTCCTTCTCACTGTCATGTGACGCAAACGAAGTTGTGCGGGTCAGCTCTAATGAACATAAGCGACAGGAAACATTATATCACTAAATATTTATACCACACTTCTCTCTTTCTCACTCCCCTGTGACGCAAACGAAGTTGCGCGGGTCAGCTAGTGTAAATATAAATACAATGGGAAGAATATTGTCTATACCTTTTGAAGCATTCAAACTACAAAACAGCATTGACCTATCTGTCCTGTGGCCTACACAAACATTTTAAAGTAAACACTGATGCATACACGTAGTTACATTTATCAAACTCATGACACTCCTTTTTTGGCATGAGTATTTTTTAAAGACACTATAATAGTAAAAGAGCTAACAAGTAAATAACAGACACGAACACCTAACATTAACTATCTACTTAATATAATAACTATGATACCTAATAATTAAGCCTGTTAGAACATTAGTCATTCCAGATTATGGTGATTCAGAAGATTTACGAAGAGTGTTGGCAAACAATATTATTTATAATATGGTATAAAAGCAAATTATGAATTACGGTCACTTAGTCCTGTAAAAAACGAGAATGACGAACTATTTGCTATTGTTTGGTATTTTAAACATAGTATCGGCTACTGAAGATTCAAGTTCTAAGTTAATTGAAAAAGCTGTAGAAATAACGACTGAATATTACAATGATCAATTTGTAACCAATGTAGTTTGGACATACGACGATTCAGAAGAAGTTAGTAATTTTTTAGTAAATTACCGCGGGTCTGTAGTGGTTACACCGTTTTATTATGAAAATAATACTGCAATTCTTAACATTAAACAAAAAATTGGTTACTGGCAGTCAGTTTTCTTCGTAAAAGAATCAGAATCGTTTGCAAGTTTCATGTCTCTTATGAGTAAGAATGTTAAAATTTCCATACGACTTGTACTCATTCTTGGGAAAACCATTAAATCACCTTTAGAGCTAACGACTTACATGAAAATTGCATGGGAGAATGGACTTGTTAATATAGTGATATTAAGTAAAGATCAAAGTGGCGAAGTTACCATATCAACCTACTATCCGTACAACAATGGAATATGTGGAAATCAATTACCAGTAAAATTAAATCCTTACGAAAAAATGTTTCCAGATAAGTTCCGAAATTTCAATAAATGTCCTATACTAGTTAGAGCCCTACCATTTATGCCCTATGTGGATAAAACGGACATAAAGTATGAGAATGATATTATCACCGAAGTTGGTGGTTACGATGGTGTTGCAATTTCACTTATAGCTCATACACTGAATGCTTCTCTAAACATCAATATTGACACTGCTGATAATGATGACTATGGGACATATTCAGAAGGAATTGCTACTGGTGGATTTGGTGATTTAGTGAACAATAAAGCTGATATTTTATTTCCGGCTGGGTTACTGACACTAGGACGCTACTCGGTATCTCAAATCTCCCATATTTATCATATCGTCGATATTGGATGGGTTGGACCAAAACGTCGTGAAATTTATAATGGGCTGAAGTTAGTACTACCCTTTATAAGTATTATTACACCTGTACTCATTTTAACATTTTCTATTTTCGTTATTGTAGCTTTTTTGATAAGGAACCGCAATGTGGCTAAGAAAGATAAAAAGAAAGGTATAATTTACCTCGCGTTCGCATTGTTACTTGGTCAGACTGTCAACTTTGAGACTAAAGTAACATTGTTCAATAATTTATTTCTGATTTGGATTTGGTTTAGTTTTATAATTCGTATAGCATACCAGGGAGATTTAGTGCAGTCACTTCAAAATCAAATTTTAGAACCACCATTTGAGTCTGTCGAAGACGCAGTGAGGAAAGTCGATGGGTTTGGCGGATCTCAAGTTATTGTAGAATATTACAGAAACACATCGTTTGAACACGATTATCAAATCCTAGGATTATATGATATTAGAAATTATTTTGAAGCTATTGCGACTGGAGAAAGATTTTTATTAGCCATTGATACATTTCTGGTCCAGCATATTCGACATTCTCTTCAAATTTTAAATTATAAAATTGGTGGTTCTACTGCATGTCTGTATATGCGCCCCTTATGGTCGGCAGCACCCACAATAGATGCTATTGTCGTTCGTCTAGTAGAGACCGGTATTATAGAACAAATAAGAACTTCTAAAACTATACAATCTGAGAAAGAAATAAGCCAAGATACATCTGTACATGCTTTAGATATGACAATGCTTTTGATAAGTTTCTATGGTTTGATTGTCATGGGCATGACATGCTTTGTAATATTTATAATCGAAATAATACATGACAAATACAAGAAATATAGTACTAACTAGCAACGTTTGTCCTGTTCGTGCAAAGGTTTCTCGATTGGAAACAATCTCGCAGCACTGGTTTTCCAACTTTATAGCAATATTTAAAGTGTCTTTGTCATTTCTAAGAACCCCAATTATTCGATTATCTGATTTTGGCACTTTATCTGATTGTACTGTATATAATATTTTAAACGCAAAGTTTTCATTTTATTATTTAAGATACTCAATTTAAATATGTTAATTTCAAAAAAATTGTAGATTCCTTGCACATAAGACTATCTTGTTGTATAGTAAAATTTTGAAATATCTAGTTAATATGGTAATGTCAATGATTTCTTGACTAATAAAGGTTTTGCGCACAAACTTTTTATATTTTAATTGAAAAATAACAAAAAAGCAAGTAATGACAAGAAAGTGTATTATGAATATTTGTAAGCATATATCGAATCGTTGTTATAAATCTAGGTACCTTACCAAGATTTTTGAACCCAACCACCCTCAGCTGCAAGTAGTGCACAAGCTGACTAACGGACGAGATCTTATCAAAGAAAAGATAATGTACAAATAAATCGATATTACATATAATATGAAAAATTGTACATTGTACATGGTATACTTATATGTATTTGTAATATCAAAACTTGGAACAAACGAGCCAAATAATGAAGAAGAAAGAATTGAAATTTACTTTCATCTAAGTATGTCAATAAAAAACAAACATTAAAAGCAATTTGCGGCAGCATTGTGTTTAGATAGCCACATGTTCCATCATTCTTAAATATTCAACGACAACCACAGGCGGCAAGCGAGCCTGTGAAGGTATAGTTATAGACCTATATAACCTCTGTGTGTAATAATATATAAAGATGTTCATTGTAATAAATGAGATAGTATTCAGCAGACAGTCGTTTGATTGGTATCCCGACACCCAACCTTATATGGCGACCCTGCCATGTCATGTCTTAGGTTTCGGATTGCATTCGGTCGAAGTGCCTACTAAGACAATGTGTAACTTAAAGTATTTTGTGCCGCCGCGCGTGTATATAGAACCGAAAGTGAACTTACTTCCATAAATTAAAAATGTGCAATTCAAATTCAAAACCCCAAGATCTTACCATTAACCAAAATGGTATTGGTGCAACAAATGGAGCCACTACGGATCAGCTACAATTCCACCTATCCACTATAAGTATTGTTATGGTGATTCTTCTTGGACTGTGCCTGTTGGTCGGCGCCTACTTCGTTTTGCGATGCTACAAAAAATGTCACCATGGATGGATCAATGACCAAATAGTTCGTGACAATCTGAGGAGGTCATTTGCTCGACGCAGAGATACTTCAGCTGTATATAATGTAAGATACTCTACGTCTGAAGGAGGACAGAAAATTAATTCGGCAAATTGTGATAAACACTAAGAAAATTATGTGATTGTGTGTACCTATTCAATAACAAAGAAGAAACGGAAAGTGTCGGACAAGGTCATTATGTGGTGTAACTGGGTAATTTTAATTTTCATACTTACTCGTATTTTAATGAACTTATAATATAACATTTTATTTTATGTTTTCGTTACTTTAAAGGAATTGTATTGTAGTTATAATGGAATATTATGGCCCAAGAGCTCAAGAATATACTAGATACATTGAAATTAATTAAAGAAAACTTGATCAAATTGAATTATGATCGTAGGACACCAGAGTTTTTACAAGAAAAGTTAAATAAAGCAAAAAGTGTCTATAATCAGTATGTTACTTTAAATTTTGATGATAAATTTTGCACCAGTAATTTAGTAACAATTCAAGAGTATAGGGATAAAATTAAGGAATTATATTTAGATATTAAGCAGTTTTGTAATAAGACTCACATAAAAGCCTCAAATAGTAAAATAGTAGAGTCGAAATCATTTACAAAAATGGAGTTTAACTTAAAGACGGCCTTGAGTTTGTTACCAGTCATGGACGACAAAGAATCGACTACTAGGCGACTAATAGACGGCATTGATTACTATAGTTCCATGTTAGAAAACGATACATGTAAGTTCAATTTAATTAATTTTATATTAAAGAGTAGACTGTCACAAGTAGCGAAGTTGAAACTTTCGTCTAATTATACCTCTATTGACGCGTTATTGACAGATATGCGAGCGATTCTTTTACCGAAGAAAAGCGCAGTTGCTTTGCAAAACAAATTGCAGACTTTGCGACAGGAGCAGAAGTCTATTGATGACTATGGCAAAGAGCTGACGGAACTGTTTATGGATTTAACTATTGCCCAAGCTGGAGGCAAGTCCGAATCTCTCAATATTTTACGCCCTTTAATTGAAAATCAGGCGATTAAGCGTTTTGCTGATGGTTTGCGTAATAGGCGACTTAGCACTATAATAGCCGCCCGTAATTTTGAAAGTTTAAAGGATGCTATACAAGCTGCGCTGGACGAAGAAGTTGCTCCGCCATTGCAATCGGAGAATAATCTATTATCTATGGTCAAAAATAACCGAAATAAGTTTTCAGGTACTTTTTATAGGGGTAATTTTAGGTCTGGGACATTTAACCGACCAAATCGAGGTGTTACTTATAATAATAATACCTTTAGCTACAATAATCGTGGCAGTCCAGGTCACCGAGGTGGTGGTGCCTATCAGAATTCACCCAATCGTGGGAGGTCGACGTGGTACCGAGGTAAGTACCCTAATTTCACTAATAGGTCTAATAATTTTAGAGGTCATCCAAATACGCGCCATAATGCAAACATCCGTGTTGTAGAGGAGGAACCCAGGGAGAATAAAGAATTAAAATTTTTTCGTGAACAACAATACTAATGGCTATATTTGTTCAACAGACAATACTTGTAATATACAGTTATATGTTGGTACCTATAATTACTCATTCTTAGTTGACACGGGAGCTTCAATAAGCGCTATTAAGTATAAACATATCAGTGCCTTAAACATACCGATCCATAAAGAAAACATTAAGATAAGCGGAATCGGAGGCACAGTAACTGCAATCGGATATGTTTATATAACGCTTAGCAACACTTGTAACTTAGCTGGAGAAACATTAGATCATAAGTTTTATGTTTTTAATTCCTTACCATGTAAGGCGCATGCTATTTTAGGACATGACTTTCTGGCAAAATATAACGCTGTTTTGAATCTTAATTGTTTAACATTGACTTTACAGAAAAACCTGCATAATAATATTATTTTACCATTGCAAAATAGTAGTACCAATAACAATTGTTTGACCCTACCGCCAAGATCTGAGTCTTTACATTATATTCAAACTACCTTTACAGAAGAATGTCTAGTCTGTTCAACAGAATTACGCGAAGGAATTTTCATAGCTAGTTCTTTGGCAAAACCAGTAAACGGTATGATACCTATTTTAATCTTAAATACAAGCGAAAATACAGTTCAGCTTCAAGATTTTACACCAAAAATAGAGAGAAGTAGCGAGTACGACATATGTAGTTTTAATAAATGTGAAAATATAAATGCGGATCGAGTGAAACAGTTATTAAGGTCATTAAATTTGAAACATTTGAATGATGAAGAACAATTAACAATTGAAAGTATTTGTGCAAAATTTTCGGATATATTTTTATTGCCAGGAGATAAATTGACAACCACAAACATTTATAGCCACTGCATTAATTTAAAAAATAATATTCAACCAGTTTATAGTAAACCTTACCGAATACCGTACTCACAGAAATCAGAGGTAAATAAACAAATAAATGATATGCTACATCAGGGTATAATAGAACCATGTCATAGTGAGTGGTCTAGCCCAATTTTAATCATTCCTAAAAAAGTAGATAATTCCGGCAATAAGAAGTGGCGATTAGTAATTGATTATAGAAAACTAAACAATTGTATACAGGATGATAAATTTCCTCTTCCAAATATAACTGAGATTTTAGATTCGCTTTCAGGATCTGTATACTTTTCTACCCTTGACCTTTCTAGTGGATATTATCAATGTGACCTTGATAAGGATAGTCGCAAATATACGGCATTTTCTTCGGGGCAGTTTAAAATTTCGGATAGTAGGAATGAAAATAAAAATTGCATTACTTCCGCTTCGTCACAGTACCAGATGACTAGGATGCCCGTAGGCTTGAAGACGAGCCCGAATTCTTTTTCAAGGATGATGTCAGTTGCAATGTCAGGCTTGACATTTGAAAAATGTCTTGTATACTTAGATGATCTTGTAGTTTTTGGAAATTCATTACAACATCATAACAAAAACCTAATAGATGTTTTTAATAGATTGCGACAAGTAAATTTAAAATTAAACCCTCATAAATGTAATTTTCTGAAAAAAGATATATTGTATTTAGGCCACGTAATTTCGGGTGAAGGAGTATTGCCCGACCCTGAAAAAATTCGTGCATTAAGCGAATGGCCGGTTCCAAATAACGTAGAGGAAGTAGTAAGATTTGTTGCCTTTTCGAATTATTATAGAAAGTTTATAAAAAATTTCGCTGCCATAGCCCATCCCCTAACTCAATTAACGAAGAAAAATACGCCCTTTATTTGGGATTCTAGGTGTCAAACTGCATTTTCTACATTGAAATCTATTATATCATCCCCTCCAATTTTACAATATCCGGACTTCTCCGAAAACAATAAATTTGTACTGCAAACTGACGCTTCGAAATATTCACTAGGTGCAGTTTTGTGTAATTCAAATAACAAACCTATAGCTTTCGCAAGCAGGAATCTAAACAAAGCCGAGGTTAACTATCCCACCATCGAAAAAGAGTTATTGGCGATTGTGTGGGCTGTAAAACATTTCCGCCCTTATTTATACGGCAGAAATTTTATAATTGAAACTGATCATAAACCACTTATTTATTTGTTTGGGATGAGAGATCCATCAAGCCGCCTTATGAAATTTAGACTTTTACTCGAGGAGTATAATTTTGAAATTCAATACATAAAGGGATCTGACAATGTAGCAGCCGATGCAATGTCACGACTGCCTACTATAACATCAACTGAATTGAAAAATATGCATGAAGGTTTAATTACGGTTATGACGCGAGCTCAACGAAAGAAGTTGCTTGATTCTCAGAGTTCTCCGAGTGCTATGGTTCCTACCAACAACGATCGGCCTGCGCAACCGAAAGTTGTAGAAATTCATAGTAAACCGAAAATTTCTGTAGAATTGCAATTTATCGATCTTAATAAGTTGAATAAACTACGTAGTTCCAACGAAATAGACTTAGAGAATAACGTGTTCTGTTACTCGTCAGCGAAAATGACGCTGTATATAAATCCAGTATCTCAATCACAACTGACGTCAACCGCTTTTGTGAGAGACCTGAGATATTTTTGTAATAAAATAAACGTGTACGAATTAATTTTTATACGAAATAAAATATATGATGATTTTATAAAAAAGGTAGTGTTAGAAATAAAAAACTACACTAATTGGTCCGGACCCCGTTTATGTATTTTAAATAATATTAGAAGAATAACTGATAAAGACGACCAAAGGGTAATATTGAATGATTTTCATCTTTTACCATCTAGTGGCCACGCTGGTATAAGACGAATGTATAAAAATATCAGAAAATATTACTTTTGGCCTGGTCTTGAAAAGGATGTGACAAATTTTATAAAAAAGTGTGACAAATGTCAAAGACATAAACATAATTCCCATTATATTAAAGAGCCTTTGGTTATTACAACCACAGCCAAATCGGCGATGGAAAAGGTCTTTTTAGATGTTGTAGGTCCCCTAGATAGAGACGATTATAATTATTCTTATATTTTAACTATACAATGTGAACTTAGTAAGTATGTTGAAGCATTTCCTTTGAAAACTAAATGTTCTCTAGAAATAGCTAAAACTTTTGTAAATAACTTTATTCTAAGATACGGAATTCCTGACAGAATCGCGACTGACAGGGGTTCTGAATTTTTATCATCAGTTTTTAAAGAAACGTGTAAACTTCTAGAAATATCTACTTTACAATCTACTGCCTACCATCATCAGTCTATAGGGTCCTTGGAAAATACTCATAAACATTTAGGTAATTTTTTAAGGATTCAAACCGATAACCATCCGGGGTCATGGAGTACATGGCTGCCCTTTTGGTGTTTTACTTACAACACATCTGTGCATGATTCCACTAAATATACACCCTTTGAATTATTATACGGTAAAATATGCAACATCCCATCTAATTTAAGTCAGAATAAAATAGATCCACTTTATAATCATGACGATTATCCCTTAGAATTAAAATATAGACTACAAACATCTCAAAAAGAGGCTAATCAGAATTTATTACACAGTAAATATCATAGAAAACAAAAGTACGACCGTAACTGTAACCCTATAACATATAGACAAAATGACTTGGTACTTGTGAAAAATGAGACTGGAAACAATCTCCAAAGTATTTATAACGGCCCGTATCTTGTGATTAGAGATGTATCACCAAATGTAGAAATACTAAAAAATGGTAAATTAGACTTAGTCCATAAGAATAGAACAAAATTATATTGTTCTTAGTTTTATTTTATGTAATTTCAGTTTTTTTTTATATTGTTTTACAAAATATACCTTTTATTTTTTTACATTCTTTACTATATGTGCTTGTATTGTAAGTAAATACATATACTTAAACAATTTTATTTTTGGAAAAATGTATTACTTTTAAGATTTATTTCGCAATGTTAAAATGTTGGTAACTTAGCAATTAAATAATAATAATTATTGTTATCATTATTATTTAATTTCTTTTCGGGGAAGGTGTGAAGGTATAGTTATAGACCTATATAACCTCTGTGTGTAATAATATATAAAGATGTTCATTGTAATAAATGAGATAGTATTCAGCAGACAGTCGTTTGATTGGTATCCCGACACCCAACCTTATAAGCCCCCAAATGAATCTAATTCTATTTCGGAATAATCCTCTTATGCAAGCTCATTAATCTATTATATTTTATTTCCTCTGTTTGTTCATTTGCTTTTTTGTGGACAGTTAATTGATTAGAACTATATCTGCAGTGAGAGAATGCGGTCAAACGTCTATTAATAAAAAAAAAGAATCGCCGAACGAAAGCACCTAACTTCCGTATGACAACACTAAATTGGATATTTCTTTTCGCAGTCATTTTCTTTTAGATTTTTGGTTGGGATGTTTCTTACGCAATTGTGCTCTTACTACTTCAATTTGGTATACAGATACACATACATATAGTCACTCACCGTATAGTTACATGTCCCACGTAATAGGTGGTGAGCCTATTGCCCTGTTGAAATGGACAGGCGAACGGCAGTAGCCGCCCCCATAAGGCTTTCAACTTGGCTTAACGATTGTCATTTTACTGGCATCTGGGTTTCATTGCAAATGTTTCCTTCTCTAAGATAAAGATACAGATAATACCTATATATAGGTATATAATTCCTACTACATACCTCGATAACAAATTCTTTAATATATATACAGGAAGAACTTTACCACGCGAGCACCGCAGATTTTAAATAATACTGACAATCACCTACTGAAATTATATAATGGTGATAGTGAAAAATTATCAGAAAGATGAAATTTCTTACTCAATATAAGAATATCTTAAGCTGGTATAGGTATTTAATTGAGTAGTTCGATCGATGCGTGTTTATGCCAAATTAACAAAGGTTGATTAAGAAATAAGACTAGTGGAAGAAATCAAACACTAAAAGAGATTTTGACTTTAACAAAAAGGAGGCTCTCTCCTTCAAAAATGTATAAAGTTACCGAACGAATAATATATTGTGGTATTAATCAAGTTAATGTAATGCATTTCAGATATTAAATAATGTTTTTATGAGCAAATTTCCGAGTACAAATTATTGATACATTTACTTACGGACTTTAATATCATATTCCCCTCAAGTCAAATATTTACTGAAATATTTTGAGCGTTTGAAGTTGAAATAGCAAATATTTCGCAAGTGATCGGGCAATCGATACCTCCATTTGCCAATGAAATGCAAACACAGGTAGACCACATTTGATCGAGCCAAAGGGAACTTGCCCACTTAGTGTGCATAATTTAATTGCATCGTAATATCTTCGAACGAGAGCGTCTTGTATTTGTGAATTTTGATAGAAGTACGAGTAAATGTATACCTAACTCACAATCATACAACAACACGACCTATGACAGTAATATTGTATGTCTATACGTAATCAATGATGTTTATGACGTAGAAAGTAGTCTTTACTTCAGAGTAAGCCATTCCAAATCTTGATACTTAATTCTTTTTGAGACACAGAATTAATATAATACCAGAGTCATCCTGAGACCTAACCTTGGTAACTTGGTATAATAACATGTTATCTATTCAACATCATCTAAGGATCGATATACGTTTACCACTTTATTTCATACCTTCAACTTTAAATGTTAGCACAATGGAGAAAAGATCAACTTTACATTTTGACCAAGAATTTTTATGTATGTAAACGTCTCTCCATATTGTTACCGATTTATATGCGATGGTATATAGCGATCTCGTGAATTCTGATTCTATCGATATTTGCTTAAAGATATGATACCAAGTTCAATTTCACGATTTATCCGTTTCTTTAATCACATTTCCCGTAAGTAAATTAATCATTACGATACCTCATCGCAGAGTTGGTGGACTGTAAATGAACCGATGGCTGAGATGCAACAAACGAGTTCTGAAATGGATATTGCGATTTGGTTAACTAAAAAATTAAATCTTTATCTACGAAGTAGAATGTAGAGGGATATTAATTATACGCCGACATTACACCATTAATTTTTGTCCGACGTAATAGGTGGCGAGCGGTATCGCCGCGTTGAAATGAACCGGGCAGCGCACGTTGAGACTGTCTTCTGTTGAAAATTTTCAAGTTGCCCATATAGCAAAACAACTGTCTTGTTACTGAAAACCGGTAACAACGGCTGTCAAAAGTGGAAAATGTGGAGGAGGTAGGCCTCCCGCGAGATGAACAGATGACCTAATAAAAGTAGCGGGAGTCTGTTGGATATGGGTACGTTGCGTCGAGTCTTTGGAGAGGCCTATGACTAGTAGTGGGCGCCAAATAGGCTGAAATGATACCGTGACCACTGTCGATCACGTAGGCCGTGTACTTATATCTTAAGACCAATCTAATACGAGTACGACGCAATTTTCCACATGGAGAAGCGAATATAGATTATTCTTGAAGGGGAAGATGTTAAAGCACGTAACCCGCCGAACGCTCGTCCGTGTCGCGGCTATCTGCAGCGTTCCGATAACCATAAATTACCGGACCAGTGTGCAGCCGAGGGAAACTTTTGTCTTTGTAACTTAGATTTTTATGAGCTATTTTATTTGACAAATGGATTTTTAGAACAGTATGATAGTGGCCGTAGAGCGAATGTTATGACTGAGAGTCGCCAATTCCAAATGGCCAAATTTTCTTTTATGTATGCATTGGTACGTGTGCGTGTGTATCTGTGTGTATGTTTGTTCTCCACCACAGATCTTATTTCCCAAAACAACACTTCACAAGTTACCCGACTCTTTACTGAAGATCTTTCCTTTGTTCAGAAAAATAGATACCTGTCGATATTTTGCAAAAATGCCGATTTTCGGCGAAAATATTTAAAAAAGATTTTTTTATATCGTACCTATAAAAAAGGTTCAGAATAGGATTGAGTCAGCTTTCTCTTAATTGAAATATTAGTAAATCATAAAACTTCGAGAAGTAATTATATTTCGAGGAGTACTGTAATTAGATACATTCTTGTATCAATAAATTTCCTTCGACCGCTACAACCCACATCGTTCGAGGGTTCACATTTCCATGTAAATGAAAATTTTGAAACAGTGCGTGTTATCAGTGCTCTGTATCTTTAATAACCATAAATCGAAGCTCCATAATTATTTATTGCATAGAAGAAATCAATTCCATTTTGGGCATCAAAGTAAGCCTGCTTGCTTGAAAACAACGAAAGCACTAAACTGTATGAACCAATAGGTACCTAAATCAAGTAAGTCATGACATTCCACTGCTGAGCATTGGCGTCTCTACACAATATTTACTTCAAATCTACTACTCTTTATAAAAAGCCTATTGGAAGGTTATAGGGTAATTCCAGGGGAGACGGCCCTAGTAACTTTAAAACTCTATTGTGAACGAATCATGATAAATAAAACATTGAATTCGTGTAGAACATAAACTTTATTTATTATTCTTATTAAATAATAACGATAAACCACTTTAGAGAACGCAAACAATATAATAAGTATACAACTGAAAAATGCATTGTATAATATGCCTGTGCCTACCCCTTCTGGAAACAAGGCGTGACTAGGCAGGTGTAGGTTAGTATAACATTTAGGCGTGAATATAATAATTTTGCATGTCTTTAGCATTATTAGAAGCGCTCGTGGCCCCGCGGACTCAGTGTTCTGTAAACGATCACTGCAGTAAGCAACTTTCACTATTGCCGGTCCATGGATGGGTGACCATCCATGTGATCACTTTGTGACATTTATTTGAGCGTTTCCGTGCTTCGGAAGGCACGTTAAGCCGGTGGTCCCGGTTGCCAGTAAAATGGCAGTCGTTAAGCTAAGTTGAAGGCTTTATTTCAACAGCAGGAAGTCACAACCTGCGCCTGTCCATTTCAACACGGCAATACGGCTCACCACCTATTACGTGGGACAAATTATACAAAAGGTGAAATGTGGGCATATAATATGCCTCTGCCTACCCCTTCGGGGATAAAGGCGTGACCATATGTATGTATGTATGTATGTATAAAAAAACTAGGACTGGCCATCTCTCCCAGAGTGTCCGGGGGTCATGGCCAGTACTATTTTTACCTTTCCCTTTGCCCTTGAGATCTTTTAACCCCTATTTATATTATTACTGTGGTTAGAATACGTGACCCCAACCCCGGTACAATTTTCGTGAATCCAGAGAATGCATATATTGCAGTGTGTCCGATCTTTAACTAACTTTGTCTTGTAATAATTATCACCACAATCTCTGCAGATGTCTTTCTCTCAATCTCAGGTGCATTTTCAGAAGTATCATTGTAAACGATGGGAATTTCTTCGGCGCGATGTTTTTTCAATAAAATGCCCAATGTTCCTACTTAAAGCTTACTCCGTAATGGCCCCTGGATTTAGGCGGAAACCCCCTGCTGCCCTGAATCCTGATATCGCATTTCCACATATCGCTGATTTTCCTCAGCCACGCTTGGTTTAGTAAGAAACCAAATTGTTTTCTTGTAAGACACCTTACAAGGTGCTGTTTCATCCATTTAAAGCAGTATTCATAGAAGAAAATTTTAAGCAGCTGTAGATAGTTGGATGTATGTGATGGAGCCGACAATAAATAATGCCATTATCATTCGCAAACTCCAGCATTTTGACTAAATTTCGCTCCAGGCGCCAGCCAGTCCAGCAGCTTTCCCTTTACTACGTAGGTGTATTCCATCTGTAGAAAATATTGAAAATATATTTAAATTAGGACATAAAATTTACGGCTATCTCTCACGTAAATACTATGGCTATCTCTCCCTATTGCCCAAGTGAGATGGCCACATGACGTAATTAAAGAAACATCTCAATTATGAAGTTAATTTTAAGGCTAGAACACGATAAAGTTTCTTTACTTCACAAAGAAATCATGAAAACATAAAAACACTTTCAAAACTTTTCACTGACCACTTAACATGTCTGTCAACCCCCTTAAATCGAACATATTAATAAAAAATAAAGGCTACTAATACTCACCATTCTATATTTTTTTGGCAAAACTATTCACTGTAACTTATTGAAAAGTACTGTCATCTACAAATTAATACTTGAACTTTTTTCTATTGGCCATCTCTCCCGTTCGGCCATCTCCCCCGGAATTACCCTGCCTTTTTTTATTTTCAAATTTCTCTGACTTGCTTTCTGACTTATGTTCATTATTATTGCACTCTATGTCAGATTAAGCTTATATCTATAGATTGGGGTTTTTTTAAAAAGGGTCTTAGGTATATCAGACATCCATAAGCTACGGTGACCACTATCTCAATCATGTGAGTTGCTTCTCTGCCGTCTTGGTCAACAGATGGCACTTATCAATAACTACATAATATTATTCAGAAATGACCTAGAACAATGGAAAATGTGGTAAATTGGCGTTCCTTTGGAAGATAAGACTTGAAACAAAGAAATGTAGAGTCAATATACTTCACACCCCTTACGTCTTTTGTATATATCAAGGATCGATACATAAAAATCTCATATCCTCTCCATACATTGCCGTTGACAAAGTGGTAGGCGCGTCATATTCAGCATAGCTCATTTATAATAGAGGGGAGCAGGCTTAGCTAACAATGGCGCTTGCGAATGCCAGCACCAAGTGACATCAATAGACGTGCTGTGAATTGTTGTGCTACCGACTCTTGTGCTCACATAAGCGATAAATTGTGTAGAAACAATAGCACAGTGTGTGCCTACCGTCGAACCATCGGACATACATAAATCAGTGGTTTTACTAACGTGCGCCGTGTTGTACAGACAAGCGAAGCTGTAATAAAAGTGATGTCTAGGCATGCTCTGTAAATCTGTGTCTATGCTATTGTAAATCTGCCTTTTGTATCTTTTGTTTATGTTTGAGAAATAATTTCCTTGTCCCTGAATATTTAAAAGATTTAGGCCGAAAGTAAAAATAGGGTGTGCCAAAGGTAACTTTTTGAACTTTGAAAGGCGGCATCGAAAATCACACACAAAACAGCGAAAAATTGTGGTTAAATTATAATGTACTTTTTACAATAACTGGTGTATGCAACAAAATTGCGTAATAAAATATTGTTGGACACTGTCACACAACATCATCTTGCCCTAATTAAGCTATAAGCTTGTGCTATGGAATCTAGACGACTGATAGTCATACTTATTTATTTTTAAATAAATACATACCTATTATAGATAAATTACACCCATGTTATAACGTTACAATAGCTATTTCGATAAAATTGCTCGTACTTACCAAGGGATGCGATAGATGAGGCTTTGATGTAGGCGCCCCTACGGGACGGCCACATGTTAGTGGCGCCAAAAAGAAATAAAGAGAAAGCTTTACTTTTGGTAGTGCCTATCATGTCTTTTGACAGATGCACGAGGCGCCTGATATCTAGTCTACCTGCTTCAACGACACTGTATGGAACCTATTAATGGTTATGACATAGCAGTAAACCTTGGAAATACCTATTATTTAAAAGAAAATAAGCATTTCGCAATGTTATCAAATAGTTACAGATACTGACCTACTAATAATAATCATCATCAATCTTTATAAATAATATTACACTATTAATAATATTACAATTAATAGAAACTTCCCAAATTCATTCTGTTACAGCCAGTTGAGCAGTTAGACAACTTGCTATGCTACAATAGACGGTGTAACCGATAGCTTCGCTAAGCAAAGTTTGTTGCAGGTTGTTGCGGATTACTTGATAGCTACGTTCATTTCACTGTTCAGATATCACGGGGCGGCGTATCATCATGGATATTATGCCGTATTCCTGCCCTTTAAAATCACACAGTGCCATATCATTTGCCTATGGCTAGGATCCGTCGGAAAGATCCGCGCAAGCCCATACGCTCCCGACAGACAGACTTCGACTAACATCGTGGACTCTCCCCACTCTGGTTTGGGTGTTATCCCACTTCTTGAGTTCGGGTGCTAACCAGCATCTATGGGGAGTGAAGAAACACACCGCTGTTCTCAGACTCTCGATCATAGAGAGCGGTATTCCTGGGGTAAAAGCATTGTGCGACAACCGTACCGCAGACTGCGCAACTCGGAATAGATTTTTTAGCCGTAAACATATGATATGTCAACTTGATTCTCATGTTATAAGACAGAGTATCACTATGTTCCCATCTGGAGGGTAAGGGCACCATATTACCAGCCCATACCTGCTATAATATAAATCTTTTATTTAACGGACGCCGAGCACGTGGATCTGTCGGCCTGTGGCGGCTGTTGTAATTGTATGCCAGCGGTGTGTGTACTTATAGTAGTTCCTTTAGAATTATTATACCTAAATACCTATTGTTTCATTAATGGGAAACAAAGATAATACAAAAGTTCATTATAAATTATAATTCCTTTTAAAATAATGAACCCTAACAATATTCTTCTCGTTGTAAACCAAGAGTCAAGAAAATATAAACTCATTTTCAGCTGCCTACTCGTATTTTAATTATTGTTAAGAAAGCCCAGTCTTTTTGCCATCAACTTTTTAATGGTTATGCCAAGATTGTGAGCACAGAACAATTAATTATATGAAATGTTTTACAACGCTTCTAACACGATTTTAATTCTGTTCTGTCGTGCTATTCCAAAACTCATTAAGAAGATGAATATTAAAAAAATAATACCATTGACCGGGTTACTGTAGATATTTAGATGTAATGTTTAGTCTTTTCTGTTGTAAGTTAAAGAGGCTGAAGTACTGTCGACAACTGTCGTTGATTTTCACAAATTATTGTTTGCACCGACAGAATTTTGATAAGTAGACGCTATTATTTAATAAAATACTCCCGTTTTACGTAAAGGCTTTGTAAAGACATTTATGTTACTAACAAAAAGGATTAATTAAAAAGGGATTACTTTATATTATGTAATAAGAGTTATAATTATTTAGGTATAACTAAATAACATTTTTAATTTCATAGCCGTGATCATTCTGTTTATTAAACTGCGCCTGTTCATTTCAACATGGCAATAGGCTTATCACCAATTACGTGGGACATTTTTTTTTTATATTCGGCTCGCCAAATTGACGTCGCCACCAACCTGATGGTAAGTCATGGTGCATCTAGCGATTGAGGGCCAGTCCTCAAGACTTTTGACAGTGGCCCTCAAGTTGGCGGCCCAGTGATGTGCCTCTTCACGCTCCTCTTGAAGAACCCGGGATTGTAAGATGAGGGAAAAACGTGTGCGGGCTGGTCGTTCCATGTTTTTATAGTTCGACAGAGGAACGATCTTCTGAAACGCTCGGTTCTGGCGAAAATTCTCTCCACTGTGTATGAGTGGCATCTCTGCCCGGCACGCGTTGTTCGGGATCGGAAAGGAGATGATGGGATCAGGTTGAAGAGCTCTTCAGAACATTCACCGTGATACATTCGGTAGAAGGCAGTCAAGGACACTATGGTTCTTCGTTGCGCCAACGGTTCGAGGCCTCCCGTCACCTCAGGACAACCAATTATTCGGATGGCACGTCTCTGCATAGCGTCAAGCGCGTCTAATAAGTACCTCGCAGAGTCATCCCAAAGGTGAGAGCAGTACTCGACGCAGGGGCAAATCTGCGTCTTATACAGTAAACATCTCTGATGTGGCGTGAAATACCGTCTCACCTTATTCAAGATTCCTAGCTTCCGCGAGGCCAGCCCAATACAGTTCTCTATGTAGTTTTTGTGATTGAACTCACGCCGGACGTCTATACCGAGGATCTCCAGATTGTCCTTTAGTGGAACCGTAATGTTCTGAAGAGAGGGTAGGGGTAGGAATGGGGACTTCTTAGTAAAAGCACATTAAAATGAGAATTTTCTAAATCTTAATTCTTTATAATACTAGGTAGGTACTTCCTTCTAAAGCACGCCTTTAAAGAAAATTACAAGAGACCACAGCCTTCTAAATGAGTATAATAGCCATAACAACCTATTATTGTCAAGCCTTTTCGTGTTATTAAACCGCAACTTTGGACAGTCAGAGCCATATTGTCATAATTGCTCCGTTTGGAAGACTTGCCAATCGCACTAATAGCTTCACGTTGTAATTATATCGCACAAAATATAATTATTTAGGTCAAATAGAAGTTTTCAATCTGGAATTGAACTGAGTTCAGGTATTTCAATATGTTTGTGGGTATATGACGACTGAAACTTCTCAGTTATTAGACTCAACAGACTTTTGAGTGTGAAATCAGAAAATGTAGGTACAGCATTGTTAGGGTATAGCTATATGGACGAGTGGCTGGAGAGAAGACACGGTGCTCTCTCCTACCGGTTGACACAGATGCTTGCCGGGCACGGTAGCTTCGGTAGGTATCTGTGGCGAAAACACCGGGAAACCACGGCCGAGTGTCAGCACTGCGAGGACCGCAGCGATGACACGGCACTCCACACGCTGGTGGAGTGCACGGCGTGGGCACAACAGCGCCAGGTCCTCGTAGTGGGTCTGGGCGTGGACACTCTCTCGCTCGAGGCCATGGTGCGAGCCATGCTCTCCAGCGGGAGTAAGTGGGACTGCGCCGCCTCTTTCTGCGAGCAGGTCATGCTCGCGAAGGAGGCGGCGGGCCGGGTGCGGGAGAGAACTCTCCCACCCGAGTTCCGCAGTCGGCGCCCTGGGCGCCGCCGACGTGTCTTCGCCGAGGACTATCGGCCTCCATGACCGGGGGTCTGAGGATGGTGAGAGGGCCGCTCACCGTCCTTACAGAAGCAGGCCCATGACGGCAGCGTGACGTGAGCAACTCACGCACGCCCTCCCTTAGAAGCGGAGTCACACCCGAAACCCCCCATAGACGCGGGATTGCACCCGAACCACCACCTGGGCGAGGCCGCAGTGGCGGCCGTAGGTCTGTTGGGAGTCACGGGACATCCTTCCTGAGGGCTTACCCGGGGCTCTCAACCATAGGCTGTTGGGCGTTACGTGAGGTTTTTTTAGTCGGTAAGAGTCGGTAATGTAAGGTTAGCATCCTACGAGGATTTTCCCTCACATCAAAATAAAAAGGATAAGTATAGCTATATTCAAAACTTATGCTTCATATTACTCGTCTGGTTTTTTTAAGACGTGGCGTTAAGTTGAACGCTAAAGCTGATTAACTCATGATTATTAGTAATACGATCATTTTATTGCTGCCAAAAATTCGAGAATATTTAAAAAACAACGAACTGCCGAAATATCATAAAATATTATTGCATCAAATTCTTACAATTGCTATTACACTTTTTATGATACGGGACATATCTATGTACCTACAGTTTTATGTGCCGGCTATAGGCACACTGACCCGAGATATATTTCGTCTTTCTTTCCATATATTTCTTTTATGTTTATAATAATTTCGTTTTGTTTTGCTGTTTACCCTGATTTTTCTTCTAGCATCACTGTCGTAAAATATTGTATTGCTTTAGGGTTTGTTCCTTAAAATGTTAGAGTCGTTGTAACCTTAAATTCCAATTGTCATAGAACTGTGCCTATAGTAATTTTTTTGATTTTTTTTTGACATATAGGTCATACAAATTAATAGAAGGTAGAGATTTTACATAATGGCTCTGGTCACTACCATTAACTAGAAATATCCAGCTGCTGGATTTGTTTTCACAAAAAAACTTAGCACCCAATTGCCTTGTAAATAATCATATATATGAGAATGATATAATATGGAGCGGGATACCCGTTCTGAAATATAGGACTAATACCGACCAAACCGCAAAGTGTCTTATTTCTGCCTGTATGCTCAAAATCCCGAGTACTCTCGTGGAAGATACGTTCGTCTCAAAACTTTATTAAAGACTTAGCCACTGAACTTTCCAACGATTCATACTTATTGGGGGACATTACAGTACTTGTCAGCAAGAAGACGTGCGCTGATGCTAAATGCAATGTGTCCCGCCCTGGACCTGTTTGTTAGGGCTCAGTTAAAGGATATTGCCGTCATGATCGTAGGTGGCGTAGGTGATATAAGTGCAGTAGCATAAAGCAATGTATAATAATATTTTCGCTAACAATGATCTTTTCTTTTATTGATTATCTCCTTATTATCTCAAGGTGACTCACTCCGAAATAGGTACTAAACAATAATAAAATCAATAGCTTTATAAAATTAATAAATAAAACAATCCCATTGAATCTCACCAACATTTAATTTATAAACAGTCAACAGAAACATACGCCCAAGCATCACATTTGCTATACAACAACACACATTAACATCAATTTTAGGTACGTCTTTGGCAAGTCGACTCCTTGAACACCCTGAATTATTAGAATCACACATCCCATGATTTTTACAAACTAATTTAAACTAAAACCAATATTTTAAATAAATATAGCTTGTCTTAGCTGCCCATATTATCATAACGTTCAGATTCAAATGAGCTAATAGAATTCTTAATCAAGTTAAAAGCAAATCTGTAGGTAAGTAACATGATAGCGTGGAACTGAAGAGTTTAAAAACGTAGTTAACATTTTAAATCTAATAAAATGGAATGAACAGTGAAATTATGAGAAATGAGATCAGCGTCAGATTTTTTTAGCAAGAAAGTTATGAATGAATATTGAAAAAATGAAAGCATGAACAATTGCATTGATGGAATAACCTCAAAACGACAAAACACTTAATAAAACAGAAGCAGACAATGTTTATCACAACGAGCTTATTTATGATATGTTCCTTCTTGAGCTTTCAGCTATGGTAACAGATTTCACGACGAAAAAAGTAGTAAAACAGCAGAAGATCCTAGCCAAAACTTAGACATAAACTGCATTTTATTATTATGATGTACAATTGTACAGTAACGTTGCACATAATGCACACACACATGTAAGTATCACTTGACGTCATAAATACTCCATATTTAAAATTATTCAAAATATACAGAAAGGACAAATTAAAATATATTAACTACATAAAACTATTCATGAATACTGTTAAATTTTCAACAGCGGAACCGTCTACGCCGAACGCGTAAGCAACTTGGATTTACAATTCCTCTATATATTTGGCATACATAATGGCTTATCAAAATCCAGTGGAATGGCTCTAAAAATATTCTGTATATCTCAAAATTCATTTGGACAATCTTTGGCACTAATATCTTATGTCTAATACAAGTCTTGCAGACAGAACCAAAGACCAGTTTTATTAACAATATTTGCATTGATTACAACTGTTCTTACATACTAGGTTTGTCTTAAGTCACGATTTATGAGAGAGTTCGACTAGCAAGTCATTTTCACTGATTGCACTTCCTTTGGAAATGTTTGTACAATCGAATATCACATAGACACTTTAACACGTAAGCTTTTCCTGTAAGTTCCATATCATTTAACTGCAATGTAATTGGTCATACAAAGTCGTTGATTTCATTCTGTAGTGGCGTTTCAGTTTTGTCTACACATTTTCTTATAGCGTCTAGTATAATCCCGATTCGGCGGTCCAGAGCGACGAGGTGCGGCTCCCAGAGTATAGGATTCACTGGATCTGATTTTAATGAATTACGAAGTTCTTTGGATAATGGAACTCCATTATGGTATCTGTTGAAAATACAAAAAAAAAATAATATCGAGGAAAGAATAAATACACAAAATACTTAGTTAATGACATTGGGCTTCGATTTGGGCAAGCAAGCCTGCAAGTGGTGTACCTGTTGACTAACAGTTGAGGTCAAGACGAAGAAAGGGAATACTGAAACAGAACCTTGTAGCCGCCCATCTGGCCTGCGTGATCAGTAAGTGTGGTCAAAAACACCTTCCTAAAATCAGTGTAAGTGACCTGCGTCCTGATGCGATGGGCTGATTTGATTGAATTTGTAGATATAGTATAATTATCTTCTATTAAAATATTAACGAAACTAAGTAAATGTAAAAAAAATAAACGTACTTTAGCAGTTGGGTTAAAGTAGTATGCCGAACAAGACAGCACTGCAGTAATGGTGCTAAGATGCTCAGCTCATCGTGGAATGCCTTGCCAAACGCTCGTCCTTGGTCCAAATGCAAAGTAAATGTCTCATTACCGAACATTCTGAAAAAATACAAATGATAGTATGATTCTTAAAATCTAACACAATAGGACTATACGAGTATTATTATCAAAGATGATAACAATAGCAGGTACTACGTAATATTAGACTTGTTAAATCTTACAAGTGCAGCAGAACTAATAATAATGAATGGTGAAGCAATTCTAATTGCTAATTCGAATAATATGCAAAGCCAGAGATTTGCATAGCTTAGTAAGTATTGGTAATAGATTATGAGGAGAAGTTGAAACTGTAAGGCTGTCTCATTCCAAAACGATGTAACCTTTTAATATTGTTTCACGGACGAGCGACGGTGGTAAAAGTAACTAAACAAAACAAGATAATCTCTCTTTGGGTTTTTGGCTTTGTCTGTTTTTGTGTTTACTCTCTATTGTCTATCTTTATAGTTAAATGGAAGAAATGAATATGCTGCCGAGAATGTGTGGCGATAAGCAGAGAGACTGATTAAAGAATACTCCTGGCAACAGAGTCCAAGGCAGTCGATAGACAAACTATAGTACTGTCGCCCTCATTGGTACGGTCACGTTTTAGGAAGATTACTCTGATCAAGCGTGACCATACCACCTCTGTTTGGATTCAGCAGGAAAGGTGAATCCAAAAGCCGTTTCTTGAAGTGGTAAACATAGGCCTCACTACAACGCATGCTGATAACAATGCGATATTGAAGAAGAAGGGTAATGGAAAATGAACGCTGATACTGATACGAGGTCTTCTGAAGCAAAATCGGGATTAGATCTCATTGGTGCTGATCATTTATATCTGTCTTACGAGTATGCAATATTTTATAATCCTGTCTGGGTGCACATTTGAAAATGTGTTTTAATAATAGTGGCATCTCCTAATATTCATTAATGTAAGAAATTTACATAAACTAAACGCAATCTTTGAAATGAATTGCATGTTTGTAGTGAAGGGAAATATTTTTGAGGTATTTGTAAACGGCTTTATGAAATGTTTATTTAGAATTGTGCACTGCAAAATTTGCCATTTCAAGGGAACTGTGTTTGTAACTTGTATCTACTCATTGTTACTTGAACGAGTTGCATCTCAGGTAATATGCAAAGACTGCACACGCAATGAAAAATGTTGAAAAGTGTTATTTATACATACACATAACTTTTACAAAACACATCAATTCTATAGACGCTTTATGTAATCTCTCTCTGATTAAAACGATTCCGAAAACTTGAAAATCGCTAATAGGTAGATATTTTTATAGAGCAAAAATAACTCAGAATTGTTTCTTGAGCATTAGGTACCTATTATTTTGTAATACAGCCCTTAGGCCCAAACTAATTATTCCATTAACTTTTTACTTACTTAGCGTAGGCAGCCTTGACGAAAGTTCAAGAATTTTATCTATCAGAATCCAAAAAGAATTTTTTTAGAGGAAGCAAACAAAAGGGCAGTTGAGTATGGAAAGTATAATTTAATTAATTAATATACGTACTTGAATGTTTCGTAATGATGTCGGTCCATATTTCCGGTCAAGAAATCGAATATAGACATGTCCATAAGATCCAATAGTCTTCGACCGGAATCAAACGGTGGAGTGGTGCGGACCTAAAACATTCAATCGAAACTAAAAATTAAATGCGAAACCACATCTCTCTCTATATGTATCTCTATGTAATATATTATATCTAACTAGATTATTGAACGATATAAAGCATTGTACTAACTTTGAGGAGAAATATACTTAGATGAAATAGGTACAGTCTAAATAGTCTAGAAAGGTCCCGCGTTAATAGGTACGTGGGATATGGAAAAGCCAAAAAGTAATGTTACGGTCGTAGAAATTAAAGGAGTAGTAGGACTAGATGGAATAAAGGAAATGACCGACAACGTTTGATTACTTTAGTCATACCTAATTAAAGATGTTTAGCAAAGTGATTACACTCATATTATCAAAAAATTATAATTTGATTCCACTTTAAATAATCGCTAGTTAGTAGTTCTAGAAGGAGAACCTTTTTTCTCTACGATTGTAACATTAAAGTAGGTATTTTACGTCAGTACGATTCAGTATTATACCTATTTTTTAACGTAAATAAAATCCCAAAGTGTTGCTATGCCGTACTTCTACCGACTAAAACCACACGTATTCTACCTAACAGCCTACAGTTGGGAGCCCCGGGTAAGCCCTCGGAAGGATGTCAGCCCAGGACACCCAACAGACCTCCGGCTACCACTGCGGCCGCACAGTAGGTAATATTATATACCTCTATGAAAAATATAAATCGTATTTAGAAGGATTTTTACCGTATCACAATAGTCAGCTTGTAGCTCCCACGCAGCTTTTCTTCGTTTATGGTAGCTCCTTCTCCAGGGATGCCGCCAAATCTGCACAAAACAGTATTGTCACCTACAATACCATGACACGTTTGTTTCGTAAAGTTATTTAGTAGTAATCATCGATTTTCATTTAATATTCGACGTGAATAATTGGAAATTCACAGTGTATCGACTTTGAATTTTGATAATAAGTAACTAGAAGCTGAGTTTTAATGATTGATAATGATGAATCTATAAAGAAGGTTTGGAAGAGAAAAAGAGAATTTAAAGTAACGTTATTTCCTCACAAACTCACAGTCACTGTGTCTTAACTTCTTATCATCTGTTTGATGAAGCGCTCGTGGCCCCGCGGACTCAGTGTTCTGTAAACGATCACTGCAGTAAGCAACATTTACTATGGCCGGATATGGATGGGTGACCACCACGTGGAGCACTTTGTGACATTTATTTACGAGCGTTTTCGTGCTTCGGAAGGCACGATAAACCGTTGGTCCCGGTTGTCAGTAAAATGACAGTCGTTAAGCCAAGTTGAAGGCCTTACGGGCGGCTTGCAAAATTTCAACTTTGGGTCGTCACAACCTGCGCCCGGGTCGGCAGCGCGTGTGTAGCGCCTCTGGTGTTGCAAACGTCTATAGGCTACGGTTACCAACCTTCCGGTGGGCCGTAGAGCTTGTCTGCCACCTAAGTAGTATAAAAAAAAAGAGGAAGAGGAAGACCTACAACTTCTTGGAAGACTTAGCGTCAAGAAAGGCGAGGAAATCATATTGCCTCTATTAGTCATTAAAGGCGAACGTCGGGCACCAAGGTTGGAAAGTTGGCAGTAAATGAGTTAACGAAACAAAAAATTCAGCTTTTGAGGGAGTGACAGTGGAGACATCTCGTTCGATTTTAAACATAATTTTACATAATTTGTAAAATAATATGGAGGTACTGGTATAGATTCGAAGGGGGTAATCGACCAAACTGAGATCTTCAATTGCCTGCTGAATAACGGACGAGGTCGTGGCGAATAGTAGGAATAATCGAACAAATCATTGTACCAACCCACGTCAGTATGGTATGGTACAGTAAAGTCGTAATGATTGAGAGGGGAGGGGGGGGGGGGCTAAATCCAGCAGTGTACTGCGGACAGGCTGAATTGATTGATGTCTGTGATTATGCATCTTTTCCTGTTCTAACAGATCTTTGTTCCAATAAATAACACGTTTTGTAGTTACGAAATTTTAAATCTTTCCACCGAATTGGCAATAGTTTCTAAGGAACTTTGAGTAATAAATTTAAGCATGCGTAATAAATTCAAGACAAATAGTAATACTCTGAAGCACATATAAGATTATTAATGATCTTGATCTACTTATCTACAATTTTGTTACACTTCTCTGATAATATCATTGAAAGACATTAATAGTTACTTAAATACGTTTGATAAAAGCCGGAATACAAAGCGATAGATAAGTCGAAGCTTAAACACAGATTATACTTACCTACCTACGTAAGTATTTATTCTTTCAGTCGTTATTCAAAGTAAGTACGATTATTACTACTTTCGAGTATGGTCTTCAAAGAATAAACATTCATTACAAAGACAGTGAAAAAGACAACTATATTAGAACGAGACTTGCACCCGTATAAATAAAACATTCTTTATTCGATTGACTTTTGTTGAGCTCTATACATTAAATAAATTCCTCGACAGAAAGACATATTGGTAATACAATGCTCCACATTATCGCGCAAAGCAATCTCTATACAGGCAAGCTTTGAATAAAATATTTGCATAGATACTGACCTTTCTCTCAGCTATTTCAGACGACGGTAAAAACGCAGCAAAACTCCCTTCAAGCATATCAGGGTTGCCACAAATTGCATGTCCCGTGTCACAATAGTAGGAACACTTGCCGTGGAAGCAGAAATTATTGGCCGGTGACACAAAGAATGTTTTGAGGATGTCTCCTTCAGTCACATCGTAGATCTCGGTCGTCATATTGAGAACTCTGCCCACGACCGGCATTGCGCGACGGAAGCCAAGTATCCTGGATAACAGTTGATTTAGATTAGACCTTGGGTCAATAAGCGTTTACTTCATCGTAAATAAGGATGTTGTGTAGACAGTAGCAGGTAATTGAAGCGAAATGATTATCGTTTTAGTCAATGATCTTTAGTTACGTAATCTTTATAAATAAATAAATATAATGGAACTAGGACATGGAAATATGATGGTTTACACAACGCTACCAAGCCCAAATTAAGCGTGCTATGTGACCTAGGCAACTGATAAATAAATATAGGTACCTTTTCCTAAATACCCAAATTTGGAAAATATCTTCCGCGGATCATACGGTTTACTTTTGATTCTTTGTAAAGTGTTAGTGTGTGTTAAAATGACTTAGAACCTTCCTCAGATTTTTTAACAATAATATGCCTGTATCGCAAGAATCCTTCAAGCCATTTGGGAGTTATAGCGGCGGACCAAATAGTGCGGACGACCGCACGCACGTTAGGTACGTCGCACCACACAAATTTATAGCATTCCGCAGAAATGCAATTACGTAATCAGTATTTATCCTATCAAGCCATCGCATATAATTATGGCAGTCCCCACGCGTTTGGTACATTCTGCGTGAATGAGTCGCACTATGAGTCAATACAGGAATTAATATGTCACAACACAACTGTTAGTATCATAATTGAATGACGGTATATAAAATGGCCAAAATATACGTATTCTGTAGATGTACATATGTACAATATATGTATAATACATGCTTTCTAAAGGAATGTTAAATATTTATTGTTAAAAATTACAGTGAAACATAATTATTAGATAAATATTAACATTATTACTATCTTAACTAAACCTAAATAAGGTCCCCGTGGCATTATGCCCAAAATATTAGCAGCATTCCCCCTTTGAATAGCAATAACTATTCGTTGAGAGAGAAAACTGCCGTCACCAATCGACTCTACTAGGCGCTTTTTAGGGTTTCGTAGCCAAATGGCAAAAACGGAACCCTTATAGATTCGTCATGTCTGTCTGTCTGTCTGTCCGTCTGTCTGTCCGTCCGTGTGTCACAGCCACTTTTCTCCGAAACTATAAGGCCTATGATATTAAAACTTGGTAACTAGATGTATTCTGTAAACCGCATTAAGATTCTTATATAAAACTAGAAAAAAAGCAGTAAATTTTGGGGGTCCCCATACTCAGAACTGAAACTCAAAATTTTTTTTTTCATCAAAACCATACGTATGGGGTATCTATAGATAGGTCTTCAAAAATGCTATTGAGGTATCTATCATCGTATTTTCCTAAACTGAATAGTTTGCGCAAGAGACACTTCCAAAGTGGAAAAATGTGTGTCCCCCCCCCTCTAACTTCTAAACTAAGAGCATGATAAATCTAAAAAGAAGATATGATGTACATTGCTATAAAAACTACCAACGAAAATTGGTTTGAACGAGATAGAGCTGATAGTTTTTTTTTAAAATGCCATAAACCGCAATTGTCGGTTAGTTAAATCACTACCACTGCGAACGTGTTAAAACATCAATCAAAGTTACAACGAACTATAAGAACTTTTATATTATGTTACTTGCTGCTACGAAACCCTTCATGGGCGAGTCCAACTCGCACTTGGCCGGTTTTATTCAAATTCTAAAGTAATTTGCTTGCTAAAGTAATTTACACATAGATTTATCAGTGTAAGCAATTTACCTGTCTAAGTGGAACGCTGCAATTTCAGCATTATGGCGTTCATAGTCCGAGAAATAAAAATGATTCGGTAATGTTTGTACGTCTCGGGCAAACCTGTGAACAATATAATACACATTATTAAGCATTTATTAGCATAAACTAGGTTACTGAGAAGTCTGTCACGTAATCGACCTTTACATAATGTTAGGCACGTATAGAAAGATTGCGGTTTAAGTCGATTTAGCTAGATAAAGCACGGTGCTTGTGGTTCTCCCTACTTAAAAGACAATAGATTACTATCGACATGATTTGCAAGTCAAGCATGCAGTTCATGAATGTACCTACTCACAAGTATTTAAACTAAATTTATTATCATGCAGTTTCAGTTTTGACAAGGCTAGCCAGGTCAATTAAAATGATCGAAATTAATGCATTTCTACCATAACTTGAACAAGAACAAGGTGAAATACATATAAATAATCAGACCGTACTCATTTCCTTAAATAACTTACCACTAGATTTAAAAGGCAATTCAGGAATTGAGTTCCAAAATTATAAAATTTCCAACATTATTTTACCAAATTCTTATTAGAGACTTGTTCACGGTGTAAATTGAAACCGAGTAATATAAATCCATTAAAGAGAATATCAAATATCTTCCCTAAAAGATAAAGAGTCCCCTGTCCTTTTAAAATAAATTTACAACCTCGAAAAATGGGAAATTACAGACTTTAGTATCTAACAAATGGAGGTATAATTTCTTTTAGTCTAATGAGTCGAATGTGGGTGCTTCATCAATTTAAAACAAAACGATTAAAGTGGCTCCTAAATCGTGAATCTGGTTAGATAGGAGCAATCCCGGTAATATACTGCACCCGATGTCTACCAATTTATTGTCCTCCTCGCTACGACTCGTAAGTGAGATAGTACAATTTAAAGAGACTAGGAACAAATGCTTTAGTTTCTACTTATTCTCTAAACCTTTAAGTTACCTACTTCTTTAAGATCATATTGCAACAAACCAAACATCGTAACTCCTTCTATCCAAGCAAAAATAAAAGTATTACAACAGGATGTGGATGTCACGGTGATAAAACTAATAGTTATCCGCGTAGAAAGGGTTACTACCAAGTACCGCGTAATTTATAGCCCCTTGTGAATAGTGGAAGATCCACGAGGACCTCTTGATATGTCGTCGGGCAAACCCCTGGAGTCTATAATTTTACTAGAAAAGTTATCCAGTCTGCTAGGAAAGTTTTTTACATTACGTTTAAGAATTACACGGCAAGAAATATATATTGATTTGTTCTCGATTCCGATTCATATGCAAGTTTCAAGAATGTAGATTCTGATGTAAAATATGTGCATACATAAGTCTGTTGTGAACGTGCGTAGTATTTGTGTCAGTTCTGATGTTATCATATATTTTTATAAAGTAAGGTGGAGTGCTAAGATAGCTGACATTCGATCTAAGGGTCTGCTGGGAGCTTCGCTGAATTCCCGCGAGTACAGTTTTTCGAACGCTCTTTGTATTTTTCGTCATATCCAGTTGTATTAGAAAGTTTTATGGAATATTGAACGAATGAAATATAAAATTCTCTTGGATTTTGATGATCGTAAATCTTAAGTCTTCCATTACACTACATCTATTTCAGCAAAATCTATATACGGGTGTTCAGTATTAATCTCAACAAAACATAGAAATCTGACAATGGCAGGAAAACAATCAACGGAACTTATAAAACTCACTACTTCTGTAATACTTGTAGTTTCGAACAGTGTGGGCAACCCGCTAAGTCGATCGTAAGAAAGAGCCTCTCGAACTTTTGTGAATAGGAGTTAGCAGAACACACACAACAAGGTGACAGGAAAGTTCCCACAACTTTTAAAGGAGCATGCACAGAGTGTGAAGCTCTCGAAACTGGCCATAGTTTTGAGAGCCTCACACTCGACTTGTTTACCTAAGAAAATAAAACTTACGTATGTGGGAACGACATCACATATAAAATACATAGGTTCTTAAAGAAAAGCTGTGAAGTTGTGACTGGACTTACCTCATTGGTTTAAATAAAGCTTGGATGCCGTTGGGATAATCTATTATCAGTTTCAGCTGGGTTCCTCCTTCTTTTTGCTCTGTCAAAGAAACATTTCACTATCAAGAGATATCATTTTACAACAACTATAAATAAAGTTAAACTCAGAACGAATAAATAGGAAAATGCCCTAATGTTGTCGTAATAGAACTTTAGAGGATAAAAATATAAATATTAGAGTATTATGGATAAATTTGGATCAACAATGAAATCCGTTTAAACGTTTTAAATATTTAATTCCAATTTGAGATAAAGGGCGAGATTGTTGTGGCACTATTGTCCGTGCGACCGCTATCCCAACCTACTTTGATTGTAGGACCCAACTTCATTTATTAAACATTTCCACCTACTGTTGCTTTGATACGTATGCAAATATTGCAACAGAGATTCGTTTATAACAAGTACTCATTCCTTCAATCATTAATATTCAACGCAAACCTAGTAAGGTGAAAATTAGCAAACAATTTTATATTATTGCCGAAAGTCCTTTGTGCTTTTGTTTGTTGCAACAGTACAAGATAAAAATATTCTAACGACTGACACGGTCCGCCGTCATTGTCGTACTCGTATTAGGATCTTGACAAGTGTAAGATGATAAAACAAGTTAGTAGCTATCCATCATTGATGTCTAGTGTATTTTTTATGAATCATGTGCTGTTTATGCCTGCTAGTTTAAATTGCCTATTTGTTATTTTTGCGGCAACAGAAACACATCTGTGAAAATTTCAGCTCTCTAACTATCACGGTTCCTGAGATACAGACAGTCAGACAGACGGACGGCAAAATCTTATGAATCTCCGTTTTTGTCCTTTAGTTACGGAACCCTAAAAAGACTATGGAAACAGTGGAAAACACATTCTAATATTATTTAGTTTCAAGCCATTAAAATTGTAGGACTGGTTGGCCAGTCATGGACAGGGTAGCGTGGCGGGGACGAAAAGGCTGCTTGTCTAAACCTTAATTGCTTTTCTAAGTCCGATCACAGGCCGAATGAATATTTAATACTGACATACACCTACTTAAATTGAGACCATGGAATGCCCAATAGTTAAATCTATTTCTTATATTTGGCTGTTTTATTGGAATAATTATTTAAAGATTGGTCCGTTATTTTGTGTGAGTCACTAGAGCTAGTACACAGTTCTCGGCAATGAAGGTAAATATCTTAATTCTCTCCATGTATGCCTTATTGAAATATTTTATGAATAAAAAACCCAATCGACCTTTTTAAAAACATAGACACGTGTGTTACTCTGAAGAGTATGAGGTTTATATAAAAGGAGAACGAGATGTACGAAGACCATGTACGAAGACTTGACCTATTATTGAGTCCTATGTGTGGTTTGGCAGTGCCCAAAATTCTGAGAATTAATATTTATACTCTTACTGCAGACATTGAAGGTATTTGTAGATGTTTAGCATTTATCTGGATTTTCAGTTTAGACTACATAATGTTTATAAATTTTCTCTTCTAATGGGACCAAAAAAATTTACCAGCAATTTTGTGTGTATTTCACCTTTACCTACCCCCTCGGCGATAAAGGCGTGATTGTATGTTATGTTATTTTCAATCCCTCCAAGCTGATCTTAATAACTTGTGTTAGGAATGCGAAATGGGCTCACGTAGGTAGTGTGAAAGTTGGAGTCTCTAGGATTGTATATCTCAGACCCCAATAGGTTAATAACATATTCATACAATATTTTGGACTGGCTGTGCCCCCTGGCTTCGCACGTGACACACTTCAAACTCCCACATCTCTAATCCGTTCCACATACAAACGTTAATCCCCTATTTTACACTCTTAAGCGTAGAAATTTGGAATATCCTGAAAAACGTGTTTATTTCTTTTATGGAAGAGTATTTATTTGAATAAAACAGCAAAGTTTTATGACATCTCATCATGATTTTTGACTGGCCTCGTGGTCCAATGGTTAGAGTACCTGACTAGGGATTCGGAGGTTGTTGGTTCGATATCCACTCAGGTCAAATCTTTTTTTGTGATGAGCATATTGATTTGTTCTGTGTCTGGGTGTAATATTATGTAAAATATTATATTAGATACTAGCTGATACCGGCGTAAAATTTGTTCCCGCTTCCAGTAGGAACTTGTTCCCGGGATAAAAAGTAGCCTATGTGTTATTCCAGACCATAATGTATACCTGTACCAAATTTCAACCAGATTCGTTCAGCCGTTCGAGCGTGAAATAGTAACAAACATCCACACTCACAAACTTTCGCATTTATAATATTAGTAAGAAGTAAGATATTAGCTTAATTAAAATTAAATGTTATATTAATTAAATTATAAAAGCTTTATTAGCTTAATTTGGGCTAGATGAGAATGTCCAAATTTTTTTTTTTTTTAATCTGCCACGCATAATTTGCCTCCTCGTTTCAACCTCTTAGGAGCTGAATCTTTACATCACAAAAATACAAATATCCTGATGAATGAAAAATGAAAATCTTCCCGAGTTTCAGTCTGCTATTGGTGAGTCAGTCAAACAGATTGTTTACCTATGTACCTATAGACCAAACTGTAGCCCTAGGCTTCGTCTGTGATATAGGTATGTATCTTTAAAAATTTCAAGATTCTAGATCCAAGGATTTCGGCAGGACGTTTCACCCGGTAATTTAATAAATATAGATTACTACATTACTGTATATTGGTTAGAATGTTAAAATACTGTTTTTAACATGTAAGAAATATCTAAGCGCACGGCAGTGCGCAGGCCAAGTTCCAGCAACAGGCCGAGCGCATGCCGTACTCTATTTACACGAACCGCTTCGACCCACTTTTGACCCCCCTGTAGCTCAGTGCCTATTGCAAGTACAGAAATAAAACTGTACGTACATAATCATATACTAGTACTAAGGCAGTGTACCAAATTTCATAGATGTAGCTTTAGTAGATCCTGAAATATGACCCTGTGAATATAGCTAATTTTGGCACTGACTGACTCACTCACTCACTGACCGGTCATCAAAACCTCTAGGCCACTTCCAATTGTCCTAGCGTTATGAAATTTGGCACACAGATCGGGTGTTATATGTAGATTACCGAAAAATTGAGAAATTTGAGAAATCGGTCAAGCGTGAGTTGGAAAAGGGTTACAAAGTTTGTATGGGACCACAGGATTCCTTGGTCGGATCTTCTTCAAAATTTGCATAAATCATCTCTAACATAATTGATGGAAGATGTGTTTCGTATTTTATTGAAATTCATTCCAGAACAGGCTAAAAGGGGGTAACAATTGTTTTCTTCGGGGGGTTTCGATTCGAATTTGTATCAATACTTCTTAGTGATGAGAGGACTCTTTTGATTTAATTTAATTTTTATTTTAACACATGTCATGTTTAAAAACTCAATCAGATTTGAGAAAGATGTTGTCAATGTTTTGATTAATGTCAATCAAATTCTCTATACATACAAATTATGGAAAAGTCAATACTGCACATTGAATATTGTTATTCATATTTGTGAAATATTTGGATCAAATTCGTCCAGTAGTTTAGAGATCAGCAAGCATTCTAAAGGATGACTCACGCTAGACCGTGCCGGGTCCGAGCCGAGTGTCGGCCGTAGCACGGTCACCGAGCCGGTTGCATTCACGACTGCTCGGGCGAAGCTCGGTGGCACTGTATTCATGCAACGGGCCGTGGCCGAGCCGAGGCGGGACCGAGTTGTTTATGAGCGCTTTCCGTAGTTCGGCTGTCACTCAGTTGCCGCTCGGCACTGATCTGTATTATTACCACTGGATTGGCTGTCTCATACAAATGACAGCGAATTATTTGTGCCGATTTGAAATGCCTCTAGAGTTGGTTCAAGGAACTAAAACTGACGTATCATGCGAATGACTTCCCGTATCGCGCCGGGAATTACGAATTATTTTGTAATTTAAAGGACTTTTGTGCAGTTTAGTGAGGATTTGCGTGGTTACAAAAAAGCAATAGACTTGGTGAAATGTGTGTTTTGCAAAATTAGCTTCAAAAAAGGGAGCAACATTAGATTTCACAGGTAAGTTGAATTTTTGTAATTTTTATCATTAAATCAGCCTAACCTAAATGTAAAATGCTTGATTATTTACAAAATATGTATAAGAATAATATATAAGTGAGATAAAATTATTTTTAAGCACAAATATAGGATTTTAATTTCGTTTAGTGATGTCCATGTTGTCGTATCGATAAACTTGATCATGGTCTGATGTGATCGAAAACTCTTCTATATGAGAAATATCTCAATAATGGTATCATTTTACATTACATATGGTCACGCCTTCATCCCCAAAGGGGTAGGCAGAGGCATACTATGTGCCCACATTTCACCATTTTAGAATTTGTCCCACGTAACAATTGGTGACCCGTATTGCCGTGTTGAGATGGACAGGCGCAGGTTGTGACTGCCCGCTGTTGAAATTTTTCAAGCCGCCCAAAAAGGCATAATGGCATAATGTTTTTTAGTCTATTGATGTATGTTTATTTTATTGCAGATTTCCAACTGATCCAAAAATCAGAAGTGCATGGCTTGGCAACATGGGAGCCCATAACTGGACTCCAAATTCAAGCGATCGTCTGTGTTCTAATCATTTTGATGTTAAATGTTATTATAAGCATTACACAAGAACTTCCCGGTTAATAAATAGTATACCGTCCGCTAGTGTACCATAGTTTTACAATAAAGTGTAAAATAAATAAATGATTAATAAAATCACGTTTATTTTTTTTTCTACACATAACTCCCTTTCTATTTCTATGGCGCATGATATATATATATACGCTCACTACGTGGTGAAATGGACAATGATAAATGCATCAAATTAACTGAAGTATATGAAAGCCACAGACACTTATGGGATCCTCGTTCACCGCACAATGATCTTTGTCTGTCTGCCTTTTATTCTTTTTGTAGGGATTCATTATTACTAAAGCTGCAGCGAATTGGCATACGTCACCCATGGTAGCTAGTAAGAAACTATAGAAATTCGTTGCTCAGCTTGAGGCACGCTGCCGAGTTGCTAATTAATTTGGCCCAAGTGGAGATGCGCCTTAATACCTCTCTCAATCTCTTCAACAAAAGTAATATTTTTCTGCAATTTTGCGTCACTAGTATGCCAAATTGCAGGTAAATATTATTTCATTTAGATAGGTATACTAGACACTAACTTAAACCACCCTTATTAAGAGCAATATTCATTAAAGCGCCGATAGCTCAGTGGTTAAGAAGACTGACTGTCTTGCGATCGAGAAGACCCTTGTTCGAATCCTGGCCACTCCTAGCACAAGCAATTTAGCTTAGTTGGAGAAGTTAAAGGGAATATTCGTAATTTCGATTGGTAATATTCTTATATTAAACAAATTATAAACAAAATTAATTTTAAAATATATATACTAAAAATGTTTTCATTTCACATTAAATCCATCGATACGCGTCAGTTCAAGAAAGTTTGGTACATCACTAATTTTAGTTCTCTGAACCAGCGCTGCTGATTTCAGCGCCACAATGGCGAGAATTAAGAAGGCATAACTTTAGTTTGACAGCCACCTATCCAGTGTGGTAATAATACAGATCAGTGCCGCTCGGTTTAACGCGTAGATTTAGCGCGAAAAATTCTAAATCTATGGTTTAACGTGAGTTTGTTCACACAAAATATATATAATATTGACCTTGCTGCGGCCGGCACTCGGCTCGGACCCGGCACTGCGTAGCGTGAGTCATCCTTTTTAGGGTTCCGTACGAAAAGGGTAAAGAACGGGACCCAATTCATGAGACTTCGCTGTCCGTCTGTCTGTCTGTCTGTCTGTCCGTCAGGAGGCTGTATCTCATGAACGGTGATAGCTAGAGAGTTAAATTTTCACAGATTATGTGTTATTGTTGCCGCTATAACAACAAATACTGAAAACAAAAACATAATAATATTTAAGGGGGGCTTTCATACAACAAACGTGTTTTTTAGCGACTTTGTCTTATATATTCGGTAATAAGGTATCCTTTACAATTTAAATACGTTAGTTAATTTGACCATTTCATCAAGATCATTCATTCCCTTTACACCATGCAAATTAAATGAATACTTTAGGAGGTACAGCACAATCAAATGTTGCTCAATGAAATTAATTTCGTGTCGCCATGATTGAACATTATACGGGTCACATACTGACTTATTTTTCGACTTTCATCGTAAATATTTGTTCTTTAAAAAGTGAACAACGCTTTCAGCAGATTACTTTAGGTAGGTGTAATATTTCAAAGATAGCTATTTCATAGGAAATGGTAAACAAATAGTCCATATTTTAGATTCTTCTCCAGTATAAACAATTTACGTACAAACACACAATTTATGTTGTAGACGTAGATATCGTGTTTATAATGTCATTATTCAAATGTCATCAATATTCTGAAAAAGAAATTAAACATAGAGATCACAAACTCTTTTTGAAATATTTACTGTACCTACCGTAGAGGATCTATACAAGGATAGTTAACACTATAGAGCAACGCGACCTGTCTAAAGACGCGCGTTGTATAACACTATAGAGCAACGCGAACTGTCTAAAGACGCGCGTTGTATAACACTATAGAGCAACGCGAACTATCTAAGGCGCGCGTTGCTATGTGTTAATAGGTAATGAGGGCAACCAGTAGACGCTTGAAATACTCACAGAATATCGAGCATTGTATTTTCATAAAAAAATAATAATTGAAACAAAATGGACCTTTACTGGGACATCCTTTCGAGAGCTTGTCTTGTTGAGAGAGAGTATAAAATAATGTCATGTATACATAATGCACACTTTAAAGCTTATTAAAGACAAAATAGGTACAGTTTCTTGAAAAAAAGTATTGAAATCCCACCAAAAACATCCCTGTTGAAAAGGAGGCCAAGTTCCTATGGGCTAATTGTTCGCCTAAAAAAGGGTTGAAATCCAATCCAATGCCAAGTTTAGATGTACTTTAAATAATCTAAAAATATCTAAAACAATGTTACTTCTAAATTTGAACTTGGCAGGTTAATTTAATTATATACATAATAAATTTAATTATACAATTAATCAAGTGTTGCGTACTGCACGAAACCCTGCCAAGTTCAAATTTAGAAGTAACATTGTTTTAGATATTTTTAGATTATTTAAAGTACATCTAAACTTGGCATTGGATTGGATTTCAACCCTTTTTTAGGCGAACAATTAGCCCATAGGAACTTGGCCTCCTTTTCAACAGGGATGTTTTTGGTGGGATTAATAATATTAATATAAATGTTATGTAAACTTACCTACATGTAGGATGGGTAAGGAGACCATGTCTTTCAGCATGGCTTCTACCAGCGGTTCACCATCCTCGTACAATTCATGCTGAGCTATCTTCATTTGGAACTTCTCCAAATTAGAAGCGTTTAAACTGCAAAAGAAAAATTTCGGTATTAGATTTTCACTCTGTCTTAAATCCATCTTCCATCTTCTAAATATATATAACTCAAAGGTGACTGACTGACATAGAGATCTATCAACGCACAGCCCAAACCACTGGACGGATCGGGCTGAAATTTGGCATGCAGGTAGATGTTATGACGTAGGCATTCGCTAAGAAAGGATTTTAATAAATTATACCCCCAAGGGGATAAAATACGGAAAGCGGAAACGGGAACAAATTTTACGCGGGTGAAGCTGCGGGCATCAGCTAGTGTAGAATATGAGAGTAAAGGAACATGGAGCGAGTTGGGAGCCTTTAACATGAAAAAAGAAGATTAAAATCAAGCCCACTTTTATTTTCCTTTTCTTTCTGCGAATTTTTATTTTGTTTTTTTTTTTCACTTCTGTCGGTAATTCCGAAATGTCACCTGGCTTTTTAAAGGTTTTTTTTTTGTAAAACACTAGCCAAGAACCATATTGATGTACAATCATTGCATTGATAGCTGCTTTGTAATAAGTAAATATGTATTGATATTAAAAACCTAAAGAGTTTCTTCCCACCGATTTATTTGAAAAATAATATTTCTATTAGTTAGTACGTATAAATATTATAGGCAATATTACGAATATCATGACACTACTACCCTAATAAATCTTGATGACTCAGCAACATACATTGTAAATAACCTAATAAATTGTAGGTAACAAGCGATACCGGTGGTCACAGCTAGCGTACAATAAAAGTGAGATTTAGTATGTCATCTAAATCTTTGAAGTTACTTTAAATTTATTGCACACGCTCGTAAACCTGGTCGTTAACGTCAAGATTTACAAGGAAGATTTTCCGATGGAGGAGTGTTGGTTTTGGCTGCGTGGAACACATACGTGGACGTGATTTGGGTACTAGCGGTAGGTGCGAGACTCCGGGCGACGACGCAGTAAGGAACTGAATACTAAGAAGCGTACGTGTAACGTTTTCGATTTGTGGCATGCTCCGATAACCTGCATTTAGAAATCAAGCCGACACGACAGCTACTCACAAATTTATTGAGTCTTTTTCGCTGGGAGTTATAAAGGACGTTGAAAACAATCGTATTTGTTTCAACATCCAAGCTTTACATTATTAAAGAGGCTCTTCTAAAAAAAATCTGGGCGAGTAGCGGCCGTGGGTCTGTCTGTTGGGAGTCCTGGGACATCCTTCCGAGGGCTTACCCGGGTCTCCCAACCATAGGTTGTTGGGCGTTACGTGAAGTTTTTTGAGGAGGAGGATTTTCCCTCACGTTAAAAAAAATAAAGGCTCTTCTAAAATTACCCATGTAGTCTAATATCTCAGCAATAAGGAAATACATAATATTCATGACCTTTAAATAAATTATACCAATTTGGAGAAGAATACACAAGTAATTCCATATTTTATCATCAAAACCCTTCTAACAAGATACATGATTTCAGTCATAACAGTTTCCGTCATATCACGAACGCCGCTTTAAGGAAACCATCACGCATTCATTCCATTTAGTTTTATTGTCAAAGACCCGCGCCTATCTCAGTGGGACCCCGTAACAGGATTTTAAATAAGATTCCATGTAGGTCTTGTGAAATTTGCCTGCCAAGATAAAGGAAGGGCCGCTTGACTATTTCATATTATAGAATCATACCCTGAAAGTATGATATGATCCGGTTTTTATAGCCTTGTATCAAACGAAATCCTGTATACATATATTGTAGCTAAACTCAAATGAAACGTGATATATTCTTTTCATTGCTTTTTCTGTACCCTATGAGATTTGACCTAATGTTTGCTTTTGTGAAATTACGTGTACCACATGAGAATGGTTGCTACCTAACTGTTTGATTTTGATGCATACTTCAGTACTTTGCGGGGGCATTCGTGGTTGATGAAAAGCCTTTAGTATGTGTTGTTAGCATGTTTTATACAATTTTCGTAGCACGGGAAAATACGTAAGTACTGCTACAGTAATGTTCGTGATATCAAAGTTGAACTGCAGCAATAACCAAGGACTAACTATTTAATTAGGAGACTTGCAGCGTGCTTAATAAATCGTACTTGCGGATGTCAGCTGTCGGCAACTTCACAGAATTTTCCTTGTAATGTCCTTTTCGCGTCGTTTTTCGTTGAATATTTTAATTAATGTTTCTTAACTGAATGTCTTTTAGTTCTATGTTTTTAATATTTAATGTGGTTTTGGACTTGTAAAGTATATTCTTTTAACGAGAATTACCATAAAGTAACTGGATAAATTCAAATTTATTAAAATAAAAAGTGCTATATCGACGTTATTTTAACTACGTGTAAATTTAATAAGGGTCAAATAACGATGGTCAACTAATATTCATAATTTGAATCTTCTTTATTTGGATAAGAAAATTTTAAATGTTTTAATTTATGACAAGTTATTAAAATTATAGATATAACATTATTTAAACCTATCAATTCGAAGGAAGCGCTCGTGGCCCCGCGGACTCAGTGTTCTGTAAACGATCACTGCAGTAAGCAACTTTCACTGTGGCCGGTCCATGGATGGGTGACCATCCATGTGATCACTTTGTGACATTTATTTGAGCGTTTCCGTGCTTCCGAAGGCACGTTAAGCCGTTGGTCCCGGTTGCCAGTAAAATGGCAGTCGTTAAGCTAAGTTGAAGGCTTTATTTCAACAGCAGGCAGTCACAACCTGCGCCTGTCTATTTAAACACGGCAATACGGCTCACCACCTATTACGTGGGACAAATTATACAAAGGTGAAATGTGGGCATATAATATGCCTCTGCCTACCCCTTCGGGGATTAAGGCGTGACCATATGTATGTATGTATGTATCAATTCGATTAAAATGTATACTCGATCCATTTCAGTCAGTTAAAATGAAAATAATCTTATTATCCATGTAAAAAAAATGTCGAATGCTAACGCCTTTCTAAAACCAAAACACACAACCAAGCTCCTAACCACCACCTAACGGCAAACATTTACACAAACCTCCATTAGACCAATGATTTAAACTATTAACTACTTTAAGGCATGTATTTAAATCGATGTATGTTTATTCCCTTTTTTCGAACAAAATATTTCAAAGTTAAACCAAAAATACTGACTTGCACACTAATTATGCACACTAAATAAATCAAATTCAATATACTGTTTAATGGTATTTGCAGAAATATTTTACTGAACAAATCACTATCAAAATTGTATATCTAATAATTCCTTAGCTTAACAAACATATTAAATATCGTATAATTTACTTTTAGGAACATCTTTTAATCTAATTAAAGACCCAATTTAATCAGTCATCCTTACAATATTAAATTTTATTAATCAAAAAAATAAAAATCTAACCTAACCCAACCTATTCCGTTAAAAAATTGTACAATTTAGAGTGCAAGTTAGAATTTTTAATAAGCAATTCGTATTTTTGCTTAGCAAATCATATATCCGGTGTAAGAGCCACATTTTTGGTGTGAATTCGATAAAAATGTTATCTCGTTTTGAGTAATATTTTAGTTTTTTTAAATAGGACATGTTTAGTTAATCAGTTGTTTTTTTGCACAGCATTTAATTTTCTGGTTTGCATTCAGTAAATTAGTGGAGTTACCTAGTGTGCAGAAAAATTAAACAGATGTCCATTTAAAAATATCCCCAGATTAATTATGATTCCCTTTGAAATCAATTTTATATTTACTGTATTAAATATTATTATTATTTGTCTTACCTGTGAAATATGTAAGAACTGAAATTTTGTACAAAAAGCATTACTATTTAGAACATACAGACCTAAGCGTGTTAAAAAGGTAATTTTGTTTTTCATGAAAGCTCACAATAGTTTTATTTACCGGTTGTCTTAAATTGATTAGAACTATCAAAGTCTACAAGAAATTTCTAAAACAATAATAAAATATTGAAATTATAATGACTCATTTAATAATAGGTTTGTTTTTAAATTTAGCCTTTATAATTTTGCTAGTTTAAAAAATCTGTGTATTTAAACATTCATGCATATTTAGGTATAAGTTCGTTACCTAAATTTTGCTAAATTTGTGCTGAATGAATTGCCCATTAATATATATACAATGACTGTATGTAGACTCACTATCATTCTAAATGTCATTATTTGCATGTTTCATGACTTGACTTTGTGTTGGTTCAAATTGACGACCTAATTACTGAAGGTAAATAAACTATTGTGACATTGATGTTGCTTTTTGTTTTAGGGTTCCGTACCCAAATGGTTAAAACGGGACTCTATTCATGAGACTTCGCCGTCTGTCTGTCTGTCCATCACGAGACTGTATCTCAAGAACCGTGATAGTTACAGAGCTAAGATTTTCATAGATGTTTTATCTCTGTTGCCGCTTTAACAACAAATTAGAAAAAAAGGGGGATTTAGAGGGGCTTATAACAAACGTAATTTTTGGCGTTTCTTGGTACGGAATCCTCTGTGCGCGAGTCCGACTCGCACTTAGTCGTTTTCTTTTTATTTCTTACAAAAAAACCGGCCTTTTGGAAGTTCTACTTGGAGACACTAGTCCAATGGCAACAGTATAGTATCAGTCAAAAGTCTATGTGTTATTCCAGACCTATATCTACCCCTGTATCGAATTTCAGCCAGATTCGTTCAGCCGTTCGAGCGTAAAAGAGTAACAAACATCCACACTCACAAAATTTCGCATTTATACTATTAGTAAGATATCGAGTCCGTATTAGATTTGGGCACAGTCTTTCTTTTAAAAAAACTCGAAATAAATAATAATTTACCTCAGTTCTAGATCTTCCATCTCGCCAATAGTGGGATTATCAGGCCTCAACACGTTCAGGTCCCGATGTGGAGGTATAACAACAGTGTGGTCATCAGATTTTCCTTGGATTTGGGCAAACAATATCTTCTGTAAGTCTTCATATCGGTCTGTGGGAGGGGCTGGCGTTCTGGGTTCAGTTTCTGTACCACCACCGCTGGTCTCACTTGGGGCTGACTGCTCATATTCTCGAGAACCATTGCTGCCGTTGCTGTGAGAGAAAACGTTTATATTACTTCTTTGTTTGAACTAATCAGAGAATATTAGACATGTTATGTACATTAAAAGGATTTAATAAGATTTGGGATTAATTAATGAAGAAAATAATGATTATAGAGAAGAAAAACTCGAAATGTAACCCGGTAGTCAGTAAAAAGGCCCTATGGGCGGCTTGAATAGTTTCAGCAGTGGATCGTTACAGTCTGCACCAGTCCATTTCAACAGGGCAATAGGCTCACCACCTATTACATGAGACATAAAACTATAAGCACATTTTCTTGTATTGGTGTAATTTTTTTCGGTAGTGTTACCTATAATAATATCTACCTAATGGTACTACTTCACCTACTCCGCTATTTTGATCCTATTTGCCTCTAAAAACGTACCGTCTTTTTATAGGAAGGTACAACGGATATTTATATACCTAGCTGCGATATTGAATAAGATATCATGTAATAACCTTTTTGAATATTCATCAAAGCGAATTATATCTCTATTCCATGTTTACTCTTTAGTCCCTATCACGTCTAAGTAACCTTAAGGAAGAAAGGCGACGTCAATTTAGATCAGACCTTCAGCTTCTCTATTTTCCTCGGCATGCCGACTGTAGGTCTTTTTTTTTTCAACTATAATTACAGCGAAATTAAAAACAAATAGATAAGTCTTTCTCTTTCCCCTCCCTCAAGTATAATATGTATTAGCTGATTCCTGCTTCCCATGGGAACATTATTCCCGGGATAAAAAGTCTATGTGTTATTCTAAACTATAATCTATGCCAGTACCAAATTTCAGCCTAATCCGTTCGGCGATTTGAGCGTGAAAGAGTAACAAACATCTACACTCACAAACTTTCGCATTTATAGTAAGATTAGGAAGTAAGATTCGTGTTTTCAATATCTGTTTTCTTCGATAGTCAAATAATTTGTGTCAATTAACAAAGACACGGTTAACCTATCGGCGGCGCTTCTTTACTATTTACAAACAAAACTCAAATATTATTTTAGAGTCACACGCAAACGAATCTTAAACGCCTGTTTACGTTTTGTTACACACCCGTGAGCAAAGCAACGCGACTGTCGCCATTTTGTTTGATTTTATGAATGGAAAGTTTAGAATGAAAACGGTCAACTTCTTCCTTTATTCTCAGTAGTTCCGCGCAAGAAGGTCCGTGGCGGAACTAGTAGTTCCTTCTTACGCGGACCTTCTCACTATTTCCGAACTATTGAACGTTTGTTCCCGATAGTCTCTATATTGCTAGGCAAACTTTAGACGCCTATAGACGTTCGCCCACGCATGGTATGAACCTCGATTTCAGCTGAAGCTACACTATCACGAATAACGCGAAGTCAACTGTGTTCGTGACGTATCCCTACAATAGGACCTGAACGTCACGACGGCAAAGCCACTCAAGAATGGGAAGATGGCTGGGATAGTCAAAAGAGCACACGCAAGTACGGCGCGTAACTCCCGACGATTCGGTCTCCATAGCCAAAAGGCTGGTAAGACCATGGGTTGGTGGAGGGAACTATCTTTTGCCGTCTAAAACCACACAATGCCCTGCCTTATGTAAATTAAATTTTCACGTGTTTAAGCAAATTTCGTACATACTCAAAATGACATTCCCATAGGGAAAGACAGAGACTATAGCTTTTCACTTGCTAAGAACCTAGACTATAGCTTTCCACTTGCTAAGAACCTAGACTATAGCTTTCCACTTGCTAAGAACCTAGACTATAGCTTTCCACTTACTAAGAACCTGGACTATAGTTTTCTCTTTTCTATTTGGACAAGAGTGTTTTTAGAAATGCTTAGGGTCGCTCACGAAAACTGCATTCGTTTTACTTTCTTGCTTGTTCTGTCATCATTGTATTTTTGTTTTGTCTTATCTTTATTTTGACTGCAGTTGCAGTGTAAGAGTAGTGAGGTTCATAAACATAAACAAAATGCGCATTATTTATAAAAACAAGCTGCTGTGAGTCGGAATATTGCACGAAGGGTTCCGCATCAAATAATATATCACATTTATTGTACGAGAGCCCCTTATTACACGACTGCGCAACGCAAAGGAAGGTGTTTTTCCTGTATTTAGTATTTTCTGTTATTATTGCAATAGTAGAAAATACATCATCTGTGAACATTTGATCTGTCTAGTTATCATGGTTCATGAGATTCAGCCTGTTGACAGACAGACAAATGAACGGCGGAGTCTCAAAAATAGGGTATTTTTGCTTTTTGGGTACGGAACCCTAAAAACTATAAATAATACTAATGTATCATTAAAACAGGTGAAGTAATAAAATTCTACACTTATTATCTAGCCTACTTAGGTTTTATATCAGGTATGCTGTTTTGGTGCCGTATTAAATACGTTACTAAGTGTAATCAACTCGATAAAGTGAATTTTTTTGCAAAATGGGTATTATCTACGAAAACTGGCAACAAAAAAAAATATTAACTACATTTTGCAATTTTGTCATTGATTCAAGATAAACTAGGATTCGGCGGGAAACTTTCAGACAAGCATTACATTGTGTTTTAATAATTTTTCAAAACTAGTGTAATTTCGAGTGTTTATGTGTAATTTATGGTGGATTATTAAACATAAAGGTTCGACAACGTGCAAAAGTGTTGGAAAGTGATAAAGCGCAGTGAAACGCGAGTTTTTAGGTTTGTCGACGAATTCCACAGCAAGCCCTAGTAAGGTACCACCGCCTTACTAGAGTAGAACTTAGTCCAAACTTGGACATACATGAATACGCTGCTCATAAGAAGAATCATAATATGAAAATGATTTATATTTTCACAATGAAATTTACTTGACTTTGGCATACTCTCAAACCGAGAAAGTCCAAGAACAAGAAGAAAAAAAAAAAAAAAAAAAAAGAAAAAAAGATAAACTATCTAGATAATTTGCTATCTCTGACAACTGTATTCTGTATTTGAAATTTCCATAATCTGAAAAATCTGAGTGTGATAGTACAACTTACCTACTACTTAGATTGTAAAAATATCATGTGAGTAATAATAATATTACTACTACTATAAAATTAACAAAACCGGTTAAGTGCACGCATAGCATAGAGTTCCTTAGTCTCTCATTTTTTTTCTTTTTTTTTGAGGGGAAATCCTAGATGGATGCTATGGCCGGACTCCTACCGACTAAAACCACACAATGCCTTACAACAGTCTATGGCCGGGAGTCCCGGGTAAGCCCTCGGAGGGATGTCCCAGGGTTCCCGGCCGACTTTAGATACCGCCGCGCCCAGATGGTTCGGCTACTATTCCGCGTCTAAGGGAGTTTGTTCGGGTGTTACCCCGCAACTTGGGGAAGGGGGGGATGGTTAGGTGCTATCCCACTACTATGAAGGGCGAAGAGACATTGCACCCTCTTAGCCTTCTTCAGTAAGAACGACGAGCAGCCGACCCGCCGTTCTTAGGCCTTCGGTCATGGAGACTGATAGTTCTAGGCTACCGGCGGCGCCGACTCCGTCGACGACTGCGGAACTCTGGAGGGAGATTTCTCTCCCGCTTCCTCCCCGCTGCCTCTTTCTCGAGTATAACTTGCTCGCAGAAAGACACAGCAGCGTCCCACTTTCACCCGCTGGAGACCATGGCCCTCACCATGGTCTCTAGCGTGAGAATGCCAACGTCTAGGCCCACAATGAGGTCTTGGCGCTGCAGTGCTCAAGCTGAGCACTCTGCCAGTGTGTGCTGCACCGTATCTTCGCTGCAGTCACCGCAATGCTGGCACTCAGTTGTTGCCTCCCGGTGTATGCGCCACAGATACTTTCTAAAGTACCCGTAAGCATCTGGGAAACTCGATAGGTTAGGCTGCAATGACGCCTCTCTATCTACTCCTCCATGACCGGCTTCACCGCCTCAATAGTAGTGTCTCCCCACTTTGGTTGCTTAAGTCACACCTTCCATGTCTCCATGAGCTCCTGGCAGAGCAAGGATCTCTGGGCCTCGATTTCTCGGGGCACAGGCCTCTGACCCTGCTCCAGCGCCTCCTTGTGCCACTGATAAAGTGACCGTCGCTTCCGGGCCCCATGGAGGGGTCCCGGCTAGGAGACATGCCGCCTCGACGAGGATCGTACTTGGACGGAGATCGTATCCATAGTCACCCATTATAGCAAGTGGATTTAGAAGAGGTTTGTCAGTTACTGCTCGTTCGCTCTAAGTTTGCCGCTCAGCTCCATACTAAAGTCGATTTTTTAATTAGACGAAGTAAATTGACAGCAACTAATGTCACTTCTTCATACAATGTTGCTTATTTTCTATGACGAAGTGACATTAGCTACTGTCAATTTACTTCGTCTAATAAAAAAATCGAGTATACGCCTCTACGCCAGTGCAAACTAAGAGCGAACGGGAAGTAACTATTTTGTTAATTTTATACGACGTTTTCCGAGTAAGCGCGTTTTTTCCTGAAATAACGAGCTAAGCCGTTATAGTTTTCCTCTAAAGTTCATAACATGGACTAACAATCATAAGGTATACTCAAACGCATACTGTCAACTAACTTAAATATTACTTAACTTATTCTGAAATATTAGTACTGCTAACGTCTTCTTATTCCTCACATACTGTCAGTGCGTCATAATATTCTTTCATGCATATTTTCATCAAATACCTTTGAAATCAACCAATACACTAGGTATTGATGCAGTAAATTTTGAAATCATATTCGTTTTCCACGTATAATATACTTGAAATCAGCAACCACATAATACTGGTAGTGATTCAATCCATTGTATAACTGAATTCGTATTGATTGCAAGTGTAAACAAATGCCCACGCAATCTCAAACACTAGAATCGAATGCTTTCAACGAGAACAAGAAATTTCCAATAAACGCTCATGACTGACTCTTGATAATATTTTGAAGTCTGCCATAAGGTTTTTGGCAGCGCGATGTAGCGTAAACGTCCCTAGGCTGCGATACCACATCTATCGGGTGGGCAGTGAGCTTGTCTGCCACTTTGCCAATATAAAAAATAAGGAGTGTTAATTATGTCGACTAACACTAAGGTAGCAGAAAAGCAAAAGCTTATTTATGGCTCCACCTGAGGTTACGGTAGCCTAAGGACGTCTGCACCACTAGAAACACTAATAAAAAAAAGTCTTAATTCATACTGTTGACCTTTTCCAATCATATAAAAATGTATGACAAGTGTTAAGATAAGCAACGCGACCGATCAAAGTCACGGTAGATATATTATTATTATCTTTGGTCATAGGTCGTGTTACTCTATGTTGAGTGTATCGTCATAACATCGTATCCAGACTAAGTAAAGAATCACAGTAAAAAACGAGGTAGTAAAAAATTCTAATGACATGTGATGACAATAGAGAGTGTAATATAATTACTTCCACATATTACTAATTATGAAACAACTCAGAGGGGTTCTTTCCTATAGAAATCCCGACAACTATTACATCGTGCAACAATTACCTAAGTCAAATCAATAGAAAGTTTGAGATACTTTCATTATAGGTATTAACATTTATTTACTGTAGAATTCCGAAAACTACGCAACCAGTCAAATCAATAAAAAAATCAGTATTGTTTTATTTCAATCAGTTTCTGTTTAACTTACTACAAATGAAATTCAAGCTAGGAAATACATTGGAATGTTGCCACTACTCAACACTACCTACTTAGACACCCAATCTTTTGCACAGCAATATTTCATGACGCTGAAGTATTTATTATTCCAATTGTTTTATATATATTAACCCATCTATAGTCTATACTAATATTATAAAGAGGAAAGATTTGTTTTTTGTTTGTTTGTTTGTTTGTATCGAATAGGCTCCGGAACTACTGGTCCGATTTGAAAAATTCTTTCACTGTTGGGAAGCTACACTCTTTGCGGGTAACATAGGCTATTTTTTATTCCCGTATTCCCACTGGAACGGGAACTACGCGGGTGAAACCGCGTGACGTCCGCTAGTATAAAATATATTGTCAAATTTACACTAAGTATATTTAAGTTGTTTGTTAAATTACCCTTTGTACTGTAAGTACAAAGTTCCTCGTTCGTTAATCGGATTTCCTTGCAAACAATGACTATATGAAAATTAATTGAAATCGAAAACAACCAAACAAACAGACTCAATGGAATATAAATTTTAATCACGCTTAAAGCCTCACAAATTATTTACCTTCACAAACATAATTGATAGGTCGACAATACGCTATTCAGACTTCAAATTATTATGTTTAATAATACAAAATATAAAGTACAATCGGTCTATTATTTTACAAAAGCATAAGCCCTTTTTAACCTAAGTAGTCTAAAATGGATAGGATACAATGAAGAGTCCTGACCTTCGTCCATCGGGTATCAATCACACAAATTCAGTATCATAACTGGTTCTAAAACTCAGCAACTCCAGTAAGTTGTTATTATTTTAATTACACTGAGAGACACAGTACTTAAAAGCGGAGCAGACACTATCCGTAATAATTATTATATGCCTAAGTAGTATCAAACAAATCGCCAGCGGGGGAATGTGGGACGCTTCTGCGTCTTTCTGCGAGCAAGTTATGCTCGAGAAAGAGGCAGCGGGGAGGGAGCGGGAGAGAAATCTCCCACCCGAGTTCCGCAGTCGGCGGCAGGGTCGTCGCCGACTGCTGTACGCCCAGGATTAACGACCTCCATGACCGAGGGCCTTAGAACGTCGAGTTGGCTTCTCGCCATTCTTACAGAAGCAGACCAAGACGGTGGCGTGTCTCTTCGCCCCTCATAGTAGTGGGATAGCACCCAACATCCCCCCTTTCTCCAAGTAGCGGGATAACACCCGAACAAACCCCCAGATGCGGTATAGCACCCGAACAAACCCCCCAGATGCGGTATAGCACCCGAACCATCTAAACGAGGCCGCAGTGGTAGCCAAAGTCCGCCGGGAACCCTGGGACATCCTTCCGAGACAGATTAAAGAAAATGGGAGGAACAAAATAATATATATGTAATTAAACACAAATAGTGTCTAGAGTGCGCCAGTGTGCATGTAGCAATGAGATAAAGGTTATTGGGTTTTTGGAAATTTAAAGACTCACGTCCTCTCGCGGCGAAAAATAGACGTGACCATGAATAATATCATTGCAAATATTGACATTTAGCATTTGCCATTTTTCTTACAGAGTCAACCAGAGTCAACTACCTTTTCAAGACGGTACAGTTAATGTTTAGCATGATAATATTTATGTTACTAAATCCTCTTCTGGTTTATTGTATCAAGCAATGATTTTACAGTAAAACTATTATCATCTACTTGTATGTTCTTTTCTGATGATCGTAAATATCCTTATGAGTACTAAATAAAACCCCTGACAAACCGTTAATAGACGCCTAGTACTAATACACCTTTTATTGAGAAAAGAAAAATATAGGAACTCAGTACATTGGGATAGCTGATGAGATAGCTTATAATTGTTACAATTCACGACAGACAGAGTAGACGGAATCATCAGCTGTCCTTATCGGACTCCTGGATGCCAGGTAGGTACTCTTAGATCCTTGGGGCACCTTTCTGAGGGCTTACCCGGGGCTCCCAACCGTAGGCAGTAGGTAGAGAACGTGTGGTTTTAGTCGGTAAGAGTATAGATAGCATTAATGACTGATTTTCCACACTTTTCAAAAAATGTACTCCTAGAGCGACAACGAAATTTGTTTCAAACTTTTAATTATTTCCAAAAATCTCTCCATTTTCACTCAATGACAGTGTTATTACGTTCATTGTTTATCACATCAGATGATGAATGAATGACGTCGTAAATTGTAAAAAACAAACATAACTATAGTTTTTGAATGTCTATATTTAGATACGAAGGTACTAATTGAAATGTGTATAGTAAGAAAAGAGAAAATATTATTGAAACAATGCATATCTGTTTAAATACTGGTAAGATCATTTGTAAAGAACTACCGGCTAGATTAATTTATTCGATGTTTGATATTGAAACCTGGTGCTATTTTACTATAATTTTAGCTTCATCCTAGTTATTTCCAAACTGTATCTAGATTTGTAACCTGTTTTTAATGGTTACTGGCCTACTTAACTTGTGGAATGACCTCCTTGTATTCCGCTCGCGGTTCCCACACCGTCTTTTTACATGGACTCCGAGAAAAATTGAAAATTTCAACTGCGGGTCGCGGCGACCTGCGCCTGTCCATTTCAACACGGCGATGTAGTGACTAAGATAGAGAAAGGGATGCTCAGATGGCTCGGATATGTGGAGAGAATGGATGAAAACAGACTGACAAAAGAGATTTATAAGGCGAGAGTGAATGGTCAATCTGGTAGGGGTCGACCGCGTCGCACTTATGTCGACCAAATTCGACACCTTTTGAAAAAAGGCCAGGTCATCAGTAACCTTAATCGGAGAGCATGTATGTAAACACTTATGAAAGTAGAAGAAGCGAAAGTGATATGTCAGGATCGTGGCAATTGGAAAGCCATAGTCTCTCCGTTATGTATATTATGATTGGGTCACCACCTATTACGTGGAACATAAAACTATAAGATGAAATGTGGGCGTATACTATGCCTCGGCCTACCCCTTCGGGGATAAACGCGTAACTATATGGACGTATGTAAGTATGACTCCAAGATCGTTATGGAATCAGTACACTCAATTTTCGCACACAAGATGGTGTTAAATTCATTACACTGACTTGAGTAATATATTTTATACCTTTAATCCTTATTATAATAAGTGTGTCAACTAGTTCAGAATGTATTATTATGGCAACAGAACATGGCAACAGAAAGTTCGTCCCAATGCTGATGGCGGACGTGCAGATGAAGGTAAGTAAGCCATCTGAAACCGCAAATAAAATTGACAAAGAAGCGACTGGGGCAGCTTATTATGAGGTCTTGTGACAATTGGAGTTCTTTATTATGGAATTATTTATTTTAAAGTTTAAATAGTACATTATTTTTTACTTGCAAGAAGTTTAGACATAGTAATGATCATGGTGATATCGTTTAAAGTAATTTAACGAAACATGATCCCGTTCTGAATTAGTTACACCATGGTACCAATTCTCTCTGATTCAATGCATTTTCCTTTCTTATTTTTCTGTTTCATTTTCTATTCCTGTTTTTTTTTTTCAAGTTAGTTTATCAAGCACGACTAAGTACTGATTGAGTATATGAGTTTAAGTTTGGAAACCTACATGCATACATACATACATTATAGTCACGTCTTTATCAATGGCAAATTTGTCAAATGGCAAAAACGGAACCCTTATAGATTCGTCATGTCTGTCTGTCTGTCCGTCCGTGTGTCACAGCCACTTTTCTCCAAAACTATAAGACCTATGCTATTGAAACTTGGTAACTAGATGTATTCTGTGAACCGCATTAAGATTCTTATACAAAACTAGAAAAAACGCAGTAAATTTTGGGGGTCCCCATACTCAGAACTGAAACTCAAAATTTTTTTTTTCATCAAAACCATACGTGTGGGGTATCTATAGACAGGTCTTCAAAAATGCTATTGAGATTTTTTCTAAGGTGAATAGTTTGCGCAAGAGACACTTCCAAAGTGGAAAAATGTGTGTCCCCCCCCCCCCTCTAACTTCTAAACTAGGAGAATGATAAATCTAAAAAGAATATATGATGTACATTGCCATAAAAACTACCAACGAAAATTAGTTTGAACGAGATAGAGCTGGTAGTTTTTTTTAATACGTCGTAAACCGCAATTTTCGGTTAGAAAAATCACTGCCACTGCGAACGTGTTAAAACATCAATCAAAGTTACAACGAACGACAAGAACTTTTATACTTGTTACTTGCTGCTACGAAACCCTTCATGGGCGAGTCCAACTCGCACTTAGCCGATTTTTTTTTATAAAGTAGTTTAAACACGCAGACAAAACTTCAAAGCTATTTCAGCCTAAATAAGACTATAAAATAAAAGTCTAGGTTTGTTGGACTCTGCTGCAGGTATTATGAGACGAAACAATTCATCTGCCACCTAACTATCCGTACCGGGCACATGTTTGAAACTTGTGTTGCATACGTGAATTTGTATCGAACCGCCAACAACGACGATAGCCAGACCAGTCAAAACCAGAAGTACTTTGGTTTTGCAAAGTTGTACAACTTTGCAAGACCAAACTACTTCTGTTTTTGACTAGTCTTTGAACCTTTTGGTTTACAAATAAAACATCTTAGACCATTTAGCTACTTTTACCCAATTAGTGCTTTGGGATCATTCACTGGAAGTGCTGAGCGTACACTTCCATCGCTTGTCTATGTAGTTCACCTTCGACTCGACAGTGATTCACAATAATTTGGGTACACAAACCGTCATCTCTGGATGACGATTTTATGGTCTAAGGTACTTACGTATGGTATGAGTTACAACGAGTGTACTTGACATTGTTTTAAATTATCTATTTCCCTAAGTAAAATGTCATCGCATGGCAGATGGTAATCTTACGCATTAACATTTGTTTACCTGTTATAAAGAACAAGGATAATACTCGTAGTTCTAGAACGTGATCGCAGGAGGAGTACGAGTCAGTTTCTCAGAGCTCATTTCCAGTTTATTCGCATAGTGATGTAATACCAAAATTGGGTAAATAACGTTAGAGAGGTGGGAAGGTACTGTCGAGAAACCTGGGGCATCCTTCAGGGGAGATTCCAGCGCCTGCTACTATACTGAAAGGCTGGGACCGTGTGGTTTTACACCGTATGCTGTGAGTCCGGCATGTCATCGGTGGGAATTTACACACGTAACAAAATGGTAGTCAGTTTAGATTTCTACTCCGATTCCTTCTATTATTGCCCAGCTCACCACAGAAGGTGGTGTTCATCCTCACATTTTGCACAAAGAGCGCTCGTATAAGTCAAGCACCGATAGAGGCTTTCTTCCGCAAGCAATTAGATTGTGGTATAAGCTTCCCATCTCGGTTGTCCTGAACGAAAGGAAGTTTCAGAAAGGTTTTGCAGGATCGCCAGTGTTAGTTTGGCAATAGTTCACCTATAGTGTTGCAAACTGCCATAGTTTACGGTGGTATTCACTTACATTAATCAAATGGGCCGTATGAAAAATAGAAACAGGTTTGGCAAATTTGAAAAAGTCAATAAGGTAAATTATATGGGTTCAACAGATAATTTACTTCTTTCAACTACTTTAAACGTAGGTATACAATGTATAAATTACTACAAAGGAAAAAATCTTTTTCATTCATATTTGTGTAATCGGTTTTCAAAGACAATATAATCGAGGCATATCCTATTGTTGCACTTTTTCCTGTTCCGCAGGTTTTATTACATTGTGCATTGTACGAAATGCATAGAAACTTGACTTGATAAATAGATTGAATTATATTGAAGTGTGTACGATAGGTAGGTACCTCCATGTGAAAGATCCTGGGTCAGAATCTGGATGTGGTGTTGTAGATAACATCAAAATACTTTAACGTTTGCATTGGAATAAACGAAATAAGGGTCTTTTTGGGACACAGATCCATATTTCTGGGAGTAAGATATGTCATGTTCGCGAAAGATGCAGCGGAGAGGAATGGGAAAAGCCTCTCCTTCACAAGTTCCGCCATTTAGTCTGCAACTGTTCGCCCAAGACTACAGGCCTAGGTATATACCTGAGGGCACTAGAACGGTGGATGGGCTGCTCGCTATTCTTACACGAAGCAGGCAAAAATCAATCAATGCTCTTCACCTCCACCTTATTAAAGGGATAGTTATCAAAATCGCAATCACAAAATCTCCAAAAAGCAGGATGTCACCTGATCCCCCCAGAACGGACATGGCGACGGAGTGTCATTGCAGAGGCGGAAGACATTGGAAAGACAAGACATGGAGCGATACAAAACGCGAAGCTCAAGACCGACAGAAATGGCGATGCACTGTGGGCGCCCTCTGCCCCACCTAGAGGCCATTGGACCTAAGTCAAGACCTGAACCCCGGCGAGTCCAAGATAGTGGACAAGCCTGTTTTGGGAGTCTTGGAGTTATCTTTCCAAAGGCTTACCCCGGGCTCCCAACCGTGGGCAGATTGAAGGGCAACATGTGGTTTTCGCAAGTAGGAGTCCGGCATGGCATCCACGAGGATTCCTTTATTGCTTTAAGAAGTCATCTAATTGATTAGAATTTTCAGTAAGGTAATACTATGAGCTTGTGTTCATAAAAAAATGAAAATGTGTACAAATGTCCTCCAATGGCACGTCGCCATCACCAGCTAAACAATTGACAGCGCGTGATCGTATTATATTTCTGACTATTCCGATTGATTTTGAAAATATATTTTTACATTTTTATTCTCAATGTTTCATTTTTACTCCAGTATTATGCATGCGCCCCTTGCAGCGGTGACTCACTATTTTCATTTTCTTACGACGCGCAACGGATGGACTATAGACAAAACAGGGAGAATTTAGAAAATCCTGTCAAAAATTAGATTTCAATATTTTGATTCGAATTCGAATCGTTTGGAATGCGTTGAAAATATTCTGATTCGCATACAATGATGTCATAAGTACTAATATTCGATGGCTACTCTTATTATCGGGATTATCGGAATTATCTATAAATTGAAGATAACGTGTAAATTAAGTACATGTCTATATTGTTTGATTTATGATACTGCGGCCATCACCGTGCGATTGATCGTAACTCAGTGGGCACTAATATTTGACATCATTTACTTAGCACCTAGATATTACAGGTAGGTATCTAATCTATCGATAAGCCTTCCTCTGAAGGTCATTGCCGCATTAAAATGAACAGATTTTAGGACAAATTATGCGGTGACCAAACTCGCCGAGTAACGCCAGCAGAACCTGCACAGACAGTCTATCTATCACACTATGGTATTTGACTGGCCTCGTGGTCTAGTGGTTAGCGCACCTGACTAGATTCGGAGGTCGTGGGTTCGATTCCCACCCTCTTTTCACAAATCTCTTTGTGTGATGAGCATATTGATGTGTTCTGTGTCCGGGTGTTATCTATGTATAATATGTATACATTTATAAATATATAAGGATGTCTATCAATCGTCTAGATCCCATAGCACAAACTTATAGCTTAGTTTGGGCTAGATGATGTTGTGTGAAAATGTCCAACAATATTTATTTAAGTATTTATTAAATTTATTTATGGTTCCGGAAGAGATTCCTGTGCCGGGTCGCAATCCAGACCTATTCTTAGACGTTTCTCGTGCACACTTTCCTCTTTCGAGGTTAATTCGCTGCACACTTTCCTCCCTGCGTGTTGCACCGCTCCTCAAACCGCGTAAAGGAAAGTGGCGGTTTTGTGGATAGTCTGGCCCATCTTTAAGACCAGAAGTCAGACACAGTGCCTCTAAATGCTTTCTATTGCATAAAAAAGACTTACGTTGAGGTTTGTTTGAACTTCATGAAATAACAAGGTATATTTTCACTGGCAATAATATTGTGATAGTGACTATTGCTCTCCTTATCATAAGATACTACATTTCCGTCATAACACGTGTCTAATTTGAAATATTACAGTTAACAACAAGTCACTTCCGTTAGAAAAGTTAACGTTAACGAAACGCTTTTATCAAAACTGGTATACCATTTTTTTTGTTAATTGCACTTGGATCAGGAACATTTGGATAGAATTTTATGATCACACAAAGTGAAAATGGGGTTCAAAAACGTTAATCGGGAATCCGAGTCAACCTGTCCTACAACGTGTTCACGTGACGAGTTTTAGGCGTTGGCGTAGTTTTTCCATTAAATATCTCTCTTCGTCGAAGACTATCGGCCTCCATGACCGGGGGCCTGAGGACGGTGAGTGGGCTGCTCACCGTCCTAACAGAAGCAGGCCCATGACGGCAGCGTGACTTGAGGGAATCACGCACGCCCCCCTTAGCAGCAGGATCACACCCTAAACCCCCCAAAGACGCGGGATAGCATCCGAACATCCCCCTAGGCGAGGCCGCAGTGGTAGCCGTGGGTCTGTTGGGAGTACTGGGACATCCTTCCGAGGGCTTACCCGTTGGGCATTGGGCTCCCAACTATATGCTGTAGGGCGTTACGTGAGGTTTTTTAGTCGGTAGGAGTCCGGCATAGCATCCATGATGGATTTTCCCTCACGTTAAAAAAAAGCTAAATATCTCATAATAAGTAGAGTACCAAGCTCCCGCCTCAAAAACAGAAGAAGCTTCCTCCGATGTACCACTGCTGTGGTGGGTCAACCCGAGAGCGTTCGAAACCAGAGGTGGGTCACGGAAAATACACTCCCTCCAAACAACATCCAGCCCGCTGAAAGACTACCCGGGCGTGAACTGGACTGGGCCACCTGGAAGTCCCTAAATAGGTTGAGGTCCCAGGTCGGCTGCTGTAGGGTGAACCGGGAAATGGGGTTACTTGGAGCCGGGGGGTGGGGGCTGTGACTGTGGTGCACTTCTGCAGTCGATGGACAACCTACTGTCGTGTTCGCTGTGCCCCTACACCTGCACTATTGCTGATGAGAAGTAGAGTACCTACCTATGTATGAGCCAAAGATAAATATAATAGTACCACATATATATATATATATATATATATATATATATATATATATATATATATATATATATATATACTACTTCTATACTTCAAATAGAGGAGTGTTAGTGTCACAAGTTTTATCTATAACGTAAAGAAAAATTGTCCGTGGTTACAATTCTCCCTAACTATTGTTAGGGAGAATTGTAACCACGGACAATTTTTCACGGGAACAGAGTTTAAGAGTTATTTCTGATAAATAAGAATTGAAAACTCTAGAACTAATATTAAAGAATAGAAACCCTTGGATTTTGTTATTTTTGTGTTTGTTAGCGTTGTCTAATCATTCCCTAGCATGAGAAAGAAGAGGTTGGAGTGTTAGGGAAGGCTTATGCCGCAAAGACAACCTCTACGCAACTTGTTTTTTTTCCTTTATTTTTTGTTTACAAGCATTAAGTATTTGTGTAGTAATATACTGGTAGTTGTTTTATGGGCTTATTTATCTAAATCCCTACTAATATTATAAATGCGAAAGTAACTCTGCCTCTTACGTTTACGCCAAAACCGCTAAACCGATTTTGATGAAATTTAATACTCATAGAGATAGTTTGAGTCCAAGGGAAAGACATACGCTATTTTTTAAAAGACTGCGCAATAGGAGGGTAATGATTTTACGCGATAATTACTTCTAAGCGGACGAAGTCGCTGGGAACAGCTAGTTTAATATATAATTCTACTGTAAGTGTGTATGTCACTGAACTCCTCCTAACAGCTGGAAAAATTTGAATAATTTTTTGTATCAATTTGGGTGGTGCCCTGGATGGTTTAGATTCACAAATCCACCAAAGTGGTGCTGTAACGTAAACAAAGTTGCGTTTGTCAACTAGTTTATTTATACTAATTCTCTCTAATTTCAAATGGTGCTCGCTTAGACCAATTTTAATGACTTTGTTATGTTACATTTCAGTATTTTATAAGTTACTAGAGGACGTGACGCGATTTCACCCGCGTAGCTCCCGTTCCCGTGGGAATACGGGAATAAAATATAGCATAATATGTTCACCGGGAAGTGTAGCTTTCCAACAATGAAAGAATTTTTCAAATCGGTCCAGTAGTTTCGGAGCCTATTCGATGTAAACAAACAAACAAACAAACAAACGAACAAACATACAAACAAACAAACAAACAATCAAATCTTTCCTCTTCATAATATTAGTATAGACAGTATTTTCACCTTCCTACTTCACGTATAAATATAATCGTGATTTTAGTTATTTTCTATACACAATCTATATACATATAATAAAATGATAGAATAGTCAAAACTGTACATTGGAAATATTTAAAAAAAAATACTCGCTGGGTGTTCAACATAAGATACCGAAGCCAAAAATATAGTTAGAATTTTTTTTGTCTGTTTGTCGGTTTGTCTGTTTGTCTGTTTGCTTTGCTTTGTCCGGAAGGATCTCGAAAAGTACTCAATGGATTTGATTCAAATTTTGTACAAATATTAGCTAGGGGTAGGGTCTTAAAATAGGCTATATATTATCACGCTACATATCCTAGGGGCTAAGCAGAGAGCAATTAAATTGGCATTATAACATAATTTTCACGCGTACGAAGTCGCGGGCAACAGCTAGTATCTAAATAAATTTAAACGTAGTCCATAGATTTAGAATTTTTCGTCGCGTAGTTCATTGACTTGAATATATTTACATGAAATGTCGCGTCAATTTGACATTTCAGTCTGTATTTGATAATTATCACAACGAAATGTGTGCTAATTTTTGGGGTTTCGTACCCAATAGGAAAACGGGACCCTATTCATGAGACTTCGCTGTCCGACTGTCTGTCTGTCTGTCATGAAGCTGTATTTCAGGAATCGTGATATCTAGAGAGCTGAAATTTTCACAGATGATGTATTTCCGTCGCCGCTATGACAACTAATACCTACTTAAATCAAAAAACCGGCCAAGTGCGAGTTGGACTCGCCCATGAAGGGTTTCGTAGCAGCAAGTAACATAATATAAAAGTTCTTATAGTTCGTTGTAACTTTGATTGATGTTTTAACACGTTCGCAGTGGTAGTGATTTTTCTAACCGAAAATTGCGGTTTATGACGTATTAAAAGAAAACTACCAGCTCTATCTCGTTTGAACCAATTTTCGTTGGTAGTCTTAATGGCAATGTACATCATATATTTTTTTTTAGATTTATCATTCTCTTAGTTTAGAAGTTAGAGGGGGGGGGACACACATTTTTCCACTTTGGAAGTGTCTCTTGCGCAAACTATTCATTTTAGAAAAAAATGATGTTAGGAACCTCAATAGCATTTTTGAAGATCTATCTATAGATACCCCACACGTATGGATATGATGAAAAAAGAAAAATTGAGTTTCAGTTCTGAGTATGGGGACCCCCAAAATTTACTACTTTTTTTCTAGTTTTATATAAGAATCTTAATGCGGTTCACAGAATACATCTTGTTACCAAGTTTCAATGGCATAAGCCTTATAGTTTCGGAGAAAAATGGCTGTGACACACGGACGGACAGACAGACAGACAGACAGACAGACAGACAGACATGACGAATCTATAAGGGTTCCGTTTTTGCCATTTGGCTACGAAACCCTAAAAAGGGAGGTATTGTGGAGGGCTCCCATACAACAAACGTGATTTTAAGCTGCTTTTGGTACGGAACCCTCTGTGCGCGGGTCCGACTCGCAGTTGCATGGTTTTTATGTCAAATTTATATAGCGACACGTTTGCCGGAAATACCTACTCAACAGTAATTTAAAAGATAGTAAACCTACATAATATATGACTTACTTCTATGTATTATAGATTAGTTTAATGGGACCTTAATATCCAGTAAGATATTCGTGTTTACGTTTACATTGTGATTGCCTAATTTTCTACTGTAAATAATGACTATATAAGTCATACGTAGTAGGTACATGCTCTGCATTATGTCTTGTCTATTTAATTGTATAAAGTCTTAACAATTTAATGATATTGTTACGTCCTTTGGCAGTTTTCTGATAAGTTAGATCTGAGATTACGACTGTTTTTGTTAATTACTAGCGGAAGTTACGCGGTTTCACCCGCGTAGCTTCCGTTCCCGTGGGAAATAAAGGGAATGGGAATAAAATATAGCCATTGTTACTCAGGATGAATGTAGCTTTCCATTAGTGCAAGAATTATTGAAATCGACACAATATTTTTTTCAATTTATTCATTACAAATTATTAAATACATTATCATTATTATTACACGCACAAAAATACAAATTTTTGTTCTTTTAAATATTAGTGTAAATTAGAGGACGATCATAACTCCACTTAGTGAAATTTTGTTTTCGCACCAATAGTATCCCGTGGGAAATATTTTATTATTTCGGGTTATAAAAATTGCTACTCTTAAGATCCATACGTACTGTTACTATTATTTTTAAAAGACACAATTTTTCAAAAAATTCTTTTTTTTTTTTCAATTTCAACTGTATTCTCTTTTTCACCATTTCAAAATTTCACCGATACAGTAGAAAAGTTATCCTAAGTTTATGTCATGTTATGTCACGTGCGAAACAATTAGGGACACATAGAGACTGCTATCCTTAGGTCCCTGGTTCGATTCCCGAGTCGAAGTGTTATTGAGATTTAAGTGTAACACAGATGTTACACTTAAATCTTTGTAACTACTCAATTGATTTTAATTCGAGTTATTCTAGAATAAGGTTAGTATGTACTTAAATGATACCTATATTAATAGTACAGAAAAGCCGCGCTGTGTAGTAAACGAAGTTTTTCGTATCGGCTAGTTGTATTTTTTCATAAATTCTATTATTTTGATTTTGTAAATATTTTGTTTATCTTCACGTCTGAAGCTAAGTAAACTTGGTTATCTACAAAGACGCTGTCAAACCAGTAAACATAATGATAACATACAAGATAGTGGACTGTTTATTATATCAATAGAATGCTTCTTAATATGACATACATTATTGTATAGTTCAGTAACTATTTAAAGAAATAATAATTACTTTACATTAATAAATGATTCTAATGAGATGAATCCTAAACAGACTATAATTAATTAATTAATTATCATTTGTTAATGATAGTTTTATAAGGGTTTAATAAATGAAAGTTATAAGGTGAAAATTAATTTCTCATTTCAAAATTAAAGATACTTTTTGTAAAGTATTTTATCGGTTAAAGTTGTAACGTATTAAATATTATCAACGGCTCTATCTTATGTTTTATTTACACTATAATTGTCATAGCAATTTTTTTTATTATGTATTTTGCAAAACCTATAAGTAAGTACATGATTATAACATTATAGATACGGAAATAACTAAAAGGATCAAGCAGCTTAAAAAATCAGATTATATATTATTAAGTAATTGATAAGATAATAGTTATGATTGAATAGTTCACGTGATATTTATCTTGTAATTTTTAACACAACATGTTATTTAATTTATTTATGTACCTACCTACCCATAATATAATGCTATTTATTTCTTGTATTTTCTTTTGCTGATAAGCTCTTAATATTTTATAGCACTTACCTGTACAAAAACATTCCATGGCAATAAAACTTTTTTATAACAGAAATCAATCACATATCACATAAGCATAACTATAGAATTTTCCATAACACTGAACACTACACCAACCTTTTTTGAAGGAACCGCTTCCGAAACTCTATGTACGCTGACCGGCCTTTATCTTCTGTGTCTGCTGTTCTAACCCTTCCGTGTAAAGGTACTCTGTGTCCTGAGATGCCATAGTCCATTTGTAGGTCTACGACGAGCATGAGTGTGAATAGTACGAGGAAAGCGCTGAGCGCGAGCGCTAAGCGCTCTTTGAGCTTCATGTTGAGCATTGTGCGCGCGTTCTGGCGGCGCGGCGCTGTCGGACTGCGCGCATGGTCCTCGGGCGGCCCTGTCGGCGTCGGCGTCGGCGACCGCTTACAATCGCGCGCGCACAAAGCGCCGCACCCGTGTCGCCGTCGCCGCCAGCGTGCGCGTGCCCAACCGCTTAAGCTGTCGACAAAACAGAAGCATGCTTAGGGAGGGATGCTTAATTGCTTCATAGAAATTTCGGTTTCGTTCATCGTTGTGATGAAGTTTTGATTGGACAGTAAAATGCGATTCGTGGATTTTTTTTTCAATTATTGGATAAAGGGATATTAATTTTAAAATTCTGTTAAATAAATCTAAAACATCTTTAAGTGCGGTGCATAAATTGTAGAGCTGTGTAGCTTGCTTGATAGATACATTTTACAGTATAAATGAACTTGAAAACATAGGGGAAGGTACATTCTTCAATTGGCTTCCATTTGAATTGACTCTACATATGGCTCTGACTCTACATATTCCCTCCACAGTAAAATGACCAACGAATTTAAATTGAATAAAATATTTTTTTTATTTTTAGTGTGGGATTGTACATTCCACTGCCCTACTTTTTAGGTTTCTCAATATCTTTATATGTCTCTGCTTATTAAGGCAACGCGCCAAAGGGCTATCGTTCTTTGTGAGTGTTGGCATTAATCCGTCTAATGAAAAAAAAGCCATTGAGAAGAAAAAGACGTCATAGATTCGATTCCAGTCAGGCTTCAAGTGCATTTCTTTAGATCAAAAGTACCAAACCCAAACTTCTCTGCCTTATTTACAGTTCTACTATAGTTCCATGTGGTTTAGTCAGACTTATAGTTACATCTTCGACAGGTTGCCTTTAGGAAGCAATTCAAGTGGAAACAATATATTTGAATCTTTTTTTTTTGTTTTTTTTACGTATGGAAATCCTACATGGATGCTATATTTACTATCCCACAACTATCACCACTATGAGGGGCAAATAGATATTCGCCATCGTCTTGGCCTGCTTCTGTAAGAACAGCGAGCAGCCAGCTATTTGAATCATATGTATTTCACAAACGTAAAATGACATTACATTCGTATACCTAAATGTAGATGTTTCTTATAATAACCAAATCAAAGTTTTAAATTATAATTACAAGTCAATTTACCATTCACTACGCGAATATATTTCAATGACAAAAAGGTAAACAACCTACAGTTGAATCAGTAATCTCCTAAGTGACCTACATTGGTGGACATTTCGATACTGAGAGAGTAGTAGACCTCGCGAGTGAATGTTTACATTGATTCACATACATTGCTTACTTATAGGCATAAGTAAAGGACGCTTACTTATGCCTATAAGTAAGCGTCCTTTTTACGTGGGGAGTCTCCACTGTTTTCCTCGAAATGCTCATGGATATCATGTCCTACTTCTATAAAAAACCGACTAAAATCACGTCGTGCCTTGCCATCTGTTTACGGCCGGCCGTATATGATAACTCCAGGACTCCGACACAGATTTTGTTCACCATCGTGGACTCTTCCTATGGTTTTATTCTTGTTGTAGGGGGGTGGGGGTTCAGGCTATCCCGCTTATTTGGGTTAGGGGATGAGGAGTATTTTACATCGATCAGCACCATTTCCATAAACTAGTGTCTTAAAGCATACCCCATATGCAACAGTTTATAAAAACGTGTTAGTAGCGCATGTTTTAATTCTTTTCTAGCAATATTATGAATTGTTCTCTGCATTTTAACTAAACTTGGAAGAAAATCGACTTATCAACAAGATTTCTCATTTGAGCCATTTTCCGAATCAAAACGCATCAATAACCAAAAATCCAAAAAACCAATAAACACAATAAATATCAATATTCATGAGTATCTGTTGACAAATGGCGACGATTGCAGCAGCAAACATTCTAAACATTATCTAAGCTGTAACAATAATTGTTATTATTCAATAATTTCTTTGTAATGCAGACGTATCTATTACGATATCAATAATCAGTAATAACATTATAAGTGCAGATAACACGGTCAATGTACCATAATGTGTACACTGTCACTACCGTCACTGCCGCCTCATCAGAAACGTGATAGTTGTGCGTAGGGTGACGTAAGTTGGGTATTTTCCCACAAATATGGGAGAATTTTTGCGTTACTAACTCTATGTGACAGTGTATACAGGTAAATGATTATGAACAACGTAATATGTTAAGACAATACTCTACATATTTAAGAAGAAATAAATTACGTGTATCAAAAAAATTTTTTTTTTCTACAATTATATGTACCTACCTAAGTATAGAGATTTTACATATTTTATATGAATCCACAATTTAATATGATAGGTTACGTTTTTGAACCGACTAAATAGGGGACAAGCTATACCGTTACTATTAAGGCGTTACGTGAGGTTTTTTAGTCGGTAGAAGTCCAGCATAGCATCCATGATGGAGATTTTCCCTCAGTTAAAAAAAATAAAATACTGTTACAATTAAACCTATTCAGCAATTCCGTTGACGACTGAGAGGATTTTAACAGAAAATTTAGCTCGCAACAGGTGCACTTGAAAGAGCACTGATCCACCGTGTCAAGTCGCATCTATTTTTACATAATGTTTTTTTTTATACTACCAAGGTGGCAGACAAGCATACGGCCCACCAGATGGACTGGTGGTCACCGCTGCCTATGGACGCTTGCAACCCTGGGACATCCATCCGAAGGCTCACCCGGGGCTCACAACCATAGGCTGTTGGGCGTTACGTGGGGGTTTTTAGTCGGTAGGAGTCCGGCAAAACATCCATGAGGATTTTCCCTCACATAAAAAAAGAAAAAGCAGTTGGTGATAGATTGTCTTAGTCTAAACTTTAATCTCTTTGTTTGTTTTAATTATCACCTATGTGAATGGTAATGACCATGTCAGTTTAAAATCATAAACATTAAATTTTAATGTAGTTTTGTGTTGCCCATAATCATGCATGAGAATACCATTGTCATAAACTGTTGATAATCTCTGAAATCCGCCATTTTGCTTGTTTACTTTTTTTTAAGTACCTAACTAAATGGAGTATAGATCGCTAGATCGCATACTAGATTCTATCCATGTGACTGAAGCGGTTAGGAGAAGGTTAAATGTGAAGTGGCAATTCCATGAATAACTACGAAACTTAAGACTCCGATAGGATCAGATAACATTCAATGTATTGTTTAATATGATCCCCATTCTTATCTGATTCATCAAGCTTCTGACATTCTGTTCCCACGTATACTGAGTTCTACTGTTGTGATTAGAATAGATTACCTATGTTGAATGCGCTAGACCTGAGTTTTCATGAATTTTATGTAAATAAATAAATATTACATTGGTGGACATTCTCTCTCACACGACATCATCTAGTTCAATTAAGCTAATATAAGCTTGTGCTATGGAATCTAGACGACTGATAGACATACTTAGGTATATATTTCTAAATACCTACATACATAAATAGAAAACACCAAACTTCGAAAAAAAAAACATTTGTGGTCCACACAAATATTTGGACCGACTCGAGAATCGAACTCAGAACCTCAGCGCGGCATGTGGTTAGACTACTGAATGCGCTACCGAGGAAGTCAAATGACACCCAATTTAAGTTTTTGGGCAAGGGCCCGTAATAGACTACTTGACAATTTTCAATAACAGGTAGTCATGGCCTGCCTTCGTACTGATCTGTTAACAGTACTTGAAAGATTAAATTCAATCGTATGCGTATGAAAACTAACACATCTCTACTAAGAAATAAGTCCTTAAATGTGACAAATACATTCTATTTAGTGTCACATAGCTAAACAATAACATATTGCTCAATGCAAATCGCCTATGATTGCGAAACAAGCATTTCGCAATCTTATGTAAATTGCCAAAATAACCTACGCATCTAAACTGAAACAGGTTAGGGACCAAACTATGGCATTTTGGTAGGTTCGTGGCGCTAAGGTACCAAGCTGGGCAGTTGCTTGGTAGTTAAATGGCTTTATTTTGAGGTTTTCTTCTCTTCGACATATCTCGGAATCTATAAAGCCCACCTCACGCATAAGTGATATTTGCAACATTACATTGATAATTTTTATGTGATTGATTGTTTATTAAAAACCTGTTGTGCATTTTTATTCTATGACCTACTTGCAAATTAATTAATCTGATAGATTCACATTAAACGATTGTGAAAAGGGCGCTTGGCTACTACAATCACCTACATTCTACAACTTTATACAAATAAATACGTTGGCAGAATTCGAGAAAGTTCCTTGGTATTCCATGAAAGTGCATGACTGGACTAACATTATGCAAACTGAAGCTCAAGATCACGTGGATTTATCCTTCCAACGTATGTTTTGAATATTTTACTGGACAGTTTAAATGGAAAAATCGTTCTGACTTTCATTGAGAAAGTTCTAGAGATTGTAACCTCAACCATGAATTTTGGTCACGTTTTACTCGCTAGTGAGTTTATCTACTGATCAGTTAAGATATTTGTTAAGCTTTTAATTCCCTGTGTAATTGCTAAAGGCACCCAGGGCTTTTCCCTGGGTTTATCATACGCATATCTTTGTCTAGCGGAAGTTACGCGGCTTCACCCGCGTAGCTCCCGGTCCCGTGAGAATATGGGAATAAAAATGTAGCCTATATCACCCGAGGATATTGTATCTTCCCCACATTGAAAGATTTTTTCAAATTAGTTCAGTAGTTTTTGAGCTTATTTTAGGCAAGCAAAAAACATTCAAATTTTAGTACACCTAGATGTGGCATACCACAGATATCAGAATAGAGTTTTCAGATTTCTGTTGTTATAAAACAGTTTGGATACACCGTGGTTTAAAACTATAGGAAATTATCTTTAGTGATATAAGTAATATATACCTATTAAGGTATTTTCTCAGGTTTAAGTTACTCCCACTAAAACCTCCAAACTTAGGCGGGCCTCGTGTTCTACCTGTTAGACCTGAATTTAAATGTAGGAAGCATTTTTAAAGAAATTGGTACAACCATCATATTATATTTCAATCATAATCAATTTCAGCTCGGGATCTATTTACAACTCCTATTGCTGAATCGATAAAAAACTAACCCCACCCCGGCTCTAAATGTAATACAGAAAGCTAAAATTAAGAAGAGGTCATATAGCATCTGTAACTGGATATCCTTCCAGTCTGTCACAGTCTACTGCTGGACTTGATTTCAGTTTTATTTTGGAGGGTGATTGACCTTTCAGTGCCACGCTGACCAGACGGGTTGGTACACGGTTTCCTTTCGATATTTACTTCTCTTCGCTCTGATCAACCGTTGCACAACTTACACACTTGCGGAGCAAACTATTTCCAGATTGGAGACCGTGACTTGCCAACCGGACTATCAATTTCCCGGATCTGTTAAACAGTTTAGGAGCTACGTGAATAACAAATAAACGATCCCGCACGGAATTCACTTCGATAGAGATGGTCAATTATTTAACAAAAATACTTTTAAAGAACAACCGACTGAGATACAATGTTATGTATTACACGTATGTATGTGTATGCAATACGCTAATAGATTGGTTGTTTTAACATTGTGTGTTACATGACCAAAGCCATTTTGTATCACTTTCATGCCTTGTTTGATCAAATATTGAGAAACATATCTACTGACACGAGACATCTTCAAGTTTCGTAACCTTATACTTACATCGGTCGCGTGTTTGAAAGTGACATTACATATTATTAGTTCTACGCTATGGTATAAGCAGGACAAAACTTGTAGTTTATACACAACTTATGCAGTTATACAAAGAGCACAAATAATAAATCAGATATCTTCGGAACTCAAGCCCTATCATCTGCATCTGCAAACTAATCAGCCTATGGCAGTCTATTGCTAGACGTAGGGCTCCTTGGGACATCCTTCCGACGGCTTACCCGGGTCTCTCAACCGTAGGCTGTTGGGCGTTACGTGAGGTTTTTTAGTCGGTAGGAGTCCGGCATAGCATCTATAAAGGATTTACCCTCACGTTAAAAAAAAGGCTCTCCCAATTTACGCCACAACCATGGCTCTCCCAATTTACGCCGCAACCTTCCGCATTCAGTCCCAGCCTGCGAACCTTTCTAGGTCGTCGGTCCATCTGGCGGTGGACGTATTACCCTACGTTTGGTGAGTCGCGGTCTCCACTCTAGAAATAGTTTGCCATCTTTGCATGGAACCAAAAGTTTTGCAAGACCATAGCATTACCATTTTTTTTTATTTATTCGCAGATGTCACCGTAGCTTCTGAACGTTTACGACAATAGATGTCCTACACTCGTGCCACCAATCCTGCAAAATCCTTCTAAGATCACTTTTGAAGAGCTTCATACAGTAGACGTTTAAAAAAATCAAGACAAACGAAGGAAGAAAGTCAGTCCCTATCAAAACTTACCGAATATGGACGCTACTATCACAAAGTATGAGCATGAACGAATACGTTGTCTGTGATGAGCGAACTCGTGAATATGAATAATAATTATACCTACTTTATTTTGATTTATGCTGTTACAAAGTAACTTTTTGTTTACAGTTAAGTTCGAAAGGTCTTAGGTTAATTATCACATTACAGTTATTATACTTACTTTGTGTCATTAGGTATTGAATGCTAAAGTTATCAACTTTTTATATTAACTCGTGTCATTTTTCTGTCATTATTATTACAATGTAATTAGAGCAGGTCACCTTAACATGTTTATAAACTATCAACCACCCCTCCCTCTCCCCTGTAAGCGATTTAATAGCAAGATACCTAATTAATCAGTTGTTTATGAGGAATAAGGACAAAAGTGAAAGACATGGTGGAAAATATGCCTACAATGTATTTTTAATGTTTTTACTAATGTATCTATAATATGTAGTTTGCCAATTATTGTAAATTTATTTCTTTTCATTTGTTGATTTTACAGTTTACGTTCACACACATGTACCTATATTATATAGAGACGTATTTAGGAGACAATAGTGGAATGCACCAGAATATTTACCCTAGGCGAGGCTGCGGTGGTAGTCAAAGTATGCAGGGTACCAACCCTCGGACACCCTTCCGAGGGCTTACCCGAGACTCACGGCCGTAATAGTTGTAAGGCATCGTGTGGTTGTAGTCGGTGGAGTTCGGCATAACTTCCATGTAGGATTTCCACACTTTAAAAAAACCAGTAGGTATATTTATAAAAGAAATCTCGTCAAACAATCCCTTTTGCCAATGGCCGTCAATAAGTCAAGTTGAAGGCTTTATTTATTTGTGACTTAATAAATTAGATACAACCTGCGCCATTTCAGGCAGTTTTGTGATATCCCTAAATAGTATAATCCAGATTTACAGAAATCAGAATTGTGACAGTAGGTTGCAGTAACTCGCGTCGTGATATCAAATTCTGACAAGATTAGATAATCTTTGGAGAGAGCATGATCCATTTTCTTGACATCTACAAGTTATACAGTTGAAGTGTTTATTTGTTATAGTAATATTTCTTCCGGTGGTCGAAGGTTGGGGGACCCTGCCCACTTATGATGTGCCTACTTTAAAATTAATGGGAGAAAATTATCAGTCATGAGCAGGCCTGAAACCTGCGTCTTCTGGCATTCATGGTTTATATACACTATCATCTGGACCACCGAGACACTACTCTCAACCGCCTAATTCTTTCATGTTATACGTCAAGACCTTTGAGTATATATTAGAAGGTGTAATATGTATGCAAGATGTATAAGGTGAAAGAATTATACGGTCGCCTCCAGAGATGACTTAGTCTAACCATTTTTCAGATTGTTTGTTTGAATTGGTTATGCATTTATACAACGATATACTTAGACAACGAAATACACGCCTTTTACATGCCAGTATGCAAGAAATTTTCAGGAAATGGTAGTATCGTTTTCATTACTATATACTATAAAACTATTTAAGTACTTCCAGGTAATAAATTGGGTAAATTGTAGGCAATAAGTAGAGTAAATAACGTTGTAATGATACAAAAAAAGAAACAGAGGTACCACTTTTTATCGTGTAGCATCAAGTCTCATGGATGACATGGATTGTCTCTCAGCGTGTTCTGCCAAATTTACTTCTTAATCTCCCAGTATTATAATTACGTGGAAAGGTTATCTGTATATCTTGTTTGTCCGTTTGTTTAAAATCTTCCGAGGGCTTACTCGGAGCTCCCAACCGTAGGCTGTTAGGTAGGACACGTGTGGTTTTTAGTCGATAGGAGTCCGGCACAGCATCCCTGCAGTAGTTTCATCAGGTGAAACTAGAAAGCCGTGAGATCGTTCTCACCAGACTGGCCCTGTCTAACACGTTTATTGTGAAAGTTCAATCCGATTGACGTTGTCATTTTTGTTTTATTTTTAACTTTGAACAGATGATCCACGTGACCTAGTGAGACGTAGTTTAATGCAACAGAGTCACAGACTACCGACAAAGTCTCGACATAAGTCCCTCTGCGGGCACGTATCATAATATATAAGTTCACAAAACATATGGTTGGAATATAATAAAGTTAAAATACCGAAAATCGAAATATTTAATGCATCAAAATATATAACAAACACAATGCATATGAGTCCCGGGACATCCTTCCGAGGGCTTACCCGGGACTCCCAACCACAGGCTGTTAGGCGTTACGTGAGGTTTTTTAGTCGGTAAGAGTCCGGCATAACATCCTCTGAGGATTTTCCCTCACGTAAAAAAAAAAAAAAACAATGCATAATGGTTCCTAGGGCTACGTTTAAAATACCTAAAATCTAAATACCTAATGGTTGTTTGACCTATATTTAAAATACCGAAAGATTATAAATTAAAAGACAAGTAGGTATGCTTTTTAATTTTTAATCATCAACAATGCAATCCGATTTGGATAGGTTAGGGGTTCGTGGTTTTTTTTAATAAATTAAAATAATAGTTTTGTAGTATAAACTATTATTTTAATTTGTAAGAAAAACCACGAAGGCTAAGGCGGAAGCTCCGCAAATAGTTTATACTACAAAATAATAGTTTTGTAGTATAAACTATTATTCAAAAAAAATAACCACGAAGGCTAAGGCGGGAGCTCCGCTTCGCTCTGCTCCGCTCCGCTCCCGCCTTAGCCTTCTAACCTAACCTATCCAAATCGGATGGCATTATTTTTAGGTATTTTGACCTGAATTGATATTATATGTTGTTAAAAAATAACACATTTGCATTTACAGTTACATTAGTATAATACGTAAATTATGCATATTGATGCTTATTTCTTCAAACTATTATACTTTTTGATTTCATATATTTTGAACGTAAACATTGTTAACTTATAAATTTTAAATTTATGTATTATGATATTTATATAGAACGTAAATTATGCATATTGATGATTATTCTTCTGACTATTATACTTTTGATTTTATATATTTTGAACTTATACAATGTAAACTTATAGATTTTAAACTTATGCATTATTATACGTACCCCCCTCTGCACTCTATTTTATAGAGAGGAGCTAAAAAGGACTCTAGGTCGTGCAAAAATTTACTATATTTGGAGGAGGCCTATGCTCGCCCGTGGACAAAATCGGAGAAGGTGATGATGACATGGAAAAAGTGATAAACAAATTCCTTCATGGATTTATTAATGTTGTGTAGTACCGATTCAAAGAGGAACCTATTAGCCACAAAAATATAGGTACCTATATGACGGTCATTACGTACAAATTATGTCATTACTATTTGGTTAGAGTAGGTACAGAGACTCGCCCATGAAGGGTTTCGTAGCAGCAAGTAACATAATATAAAAGTTAAAAAAATATAAAAGAAAATTGCGGTTTATGACGTATTAAAAAAAACTACCAGCTCTATCTCGTTCGAACCAATTTTCGTTGGTAGTTTTTATGGCAATGTACATCATATATTTTTTTTACATTTATCATTCTCTTAGTTTAGAAGTTAGAGGGGGGGGACACACATTTTTCCGCTTTGGAAGTGTCTCTTGCGCAAACTATTAATTTTTATGAAAAAAATGATGTTAGGAACCTCAGTAGCATTTTTGAAGACCTATCTGTAGATACCCCACACGTATGGGTTTGATAAAAAAAAAAATTTGAGTTTCAGTTCTGAGTATGGGGACCCCCAAAATTTACTACTTTTTTTTCTAGTTTTATATAAGAATCTTAATGCGGTTCACAGAATACATCTAATTACCAAGTTTCAATAGCATAGGCCTTATAGTTTCGGAGAAAAATGGCTGTGACACACGGACGGACAGACAGACAGACAGACAGACAGACATGACGAATCTATAAGGGTTCCGTTTTTGCCATTTGGCTACGAAACCCTAAAAAGGAAATAATATTTGAATTCATTATCACCGACAGTGTTTGTTTCGAAGGGGTATCCTTCCGAAAACGTATTCAGACCTCCGAGCCGTCAGCAGATGAACAGATCAATGAAGATTTGCCATTCTTCATTGATCTGTTCATCTGCTGACGATCTTTTAGTCGGTAGAAGTTGGACATAGCATCCATGAGGATTTCTACACGTAAGAGAGCTATTCATTCAGTCTTTGTGATAATGATAATAGATTAGCTATAGGTACTGACTGTGCCATTGTAGCATAGAGAAACACGGAAAGGAATCGTGATTGCACTGTCAGCAGCTACTTGATATTCTGACAGAGTGATGACATTCACGCACATGTCGTATCAGTTAAAACCATAGATTTAGAATGTACAAGATGAACAGTGTCAAACTGAAGACGAGACCAAAAATGAAAGATCTATGTGTGGGTTAAATAGTGTTGTTGAATGGTCACACCTATGTTATCGATAAAAGTATCTGTATAAATGGATGGAATGGAAATGAAACTTCTAAGCACACAAAGTGCTTAGAAGTTTCATCTCCAACTTCTTGTTTTGGGGAATAAATTGTTAATTTGAATGTAATCGACTATGAAAAAGTAAAAATGGGATTATATGGGGTAACTCGTAATATTAGAAATTCTGTAGTGATTTTACGAATTTTGATTCAGTGTGTGAATGTGAAAATACACTTTTAACATGTAATTTATGGCATCGTACATTGCATTGTTGCCGTACATATATATTTTGCCAATTGAATTTGAAATTTTACTAAAAATCCAACTCTTATCGTAATACGAAACCTAGAAACTCATTTATTATTGAACCCTAGTAACAATAAAAGATATTACTCGTAGATTTTTTTAAATATATTAACCTCGCCAAATTGACGTCGCCACTGATGGAAACTAATGGAAAGCCGTGGCGCATCTAGCGAATGGGGGCCATGCTTACAGCACACAAGACTTCTGACAGTAGTCCTCAAGTTGGCGACCCTATGATGTGCCTCTTCACGCTCCGCTTGTAGAACCCGGGATTGTAAAATGAGGGAAACACATGTGCGGGCAGGTCGTTCCAGGATTTTGTAGTTCGACAGAGGAACGATCTTTTGAAACGCTCAGTTCTGGCGAAGATTCTCTCCGCTATATATGAGTGGCACCTCTGCCCGACGTGTTGTTCGGAATCGGAAAGGAGATGGTGGGATCAGGTTGAAGAGCTCTTCAGAACATTCGCCGTGATACATTCAGTAGAAGGCAGCCAAGGAGGCTATGGTTCTTTGCTGCGCTAACGGCTCGAGGCTTACCGTCATCTTAGGACAACCTATAATTGAAATCGGATAACACGTCTCTGCATAGCGCCAAGCGCGTCCAGTAAGTACCTCGCACAGTCATCCCAAAGGTGAGAACAGTATTCGACGCAGAGGCTAATCTGCGCCTTGTACAGCAAACATCCCGGTGTGGCGTGGAGTACCTTAAGTGAAGTAAAATTATAAAAATTCAACTCAAAATGGATTACAAATTTTGGAAATATTATATTAAAATAGGCACAAAACCCTAAAAAAAGGTTAAATAACACAGTTCGAGTAAAAATCAATCATATTTATAGTAAATTAAATCCAGATAAGTTTGTTTGTAGCAATGTCACTATAATGAACTATCGACATCCTTATCGATACCTACCCATGACTATTTTACTGTAAACAGCCCTTTCTATTTCTGCCTTATATATCCTCCAAAAATGCATTTACACATTAAATATTGTGTTATGTATGAAGGAAAATGCATAATCTACGTTATGAGTTGAACTTTCAGTGAAATTTTACATCCAATTTGGCAAAATATGTACGTCAAAAATGGAATGAACGAAGTCACAAATGACCTGTTAAACGAGTCTTTCTTCGTATAATTGCGTTTTGTAATATCCTATTCACACACTAAACACGACAATATTGTTGAAAATATAAAATTTTCTATTTTAATCGTAAGATCACTACAGATTATTGGATATTATGAATAACATAGAGCCGCCATAGGATCCCAGCGGGCTCAGCGATTCAAAATACTGACATATGAGTACACAATTTGCTTTCTCTTTTCCTCTCGCGCTAAGTGCTATGGATAATGAGGTCTCGCTCGCACGCTTTGTATATCTATTGAGAGTAGCGAAAAATTCTAAATCTATGGTTAAAACAATTTTCATTTTACAAACATCGTTATGTATTGTGATGCACACATTGACAAATTTCGTGACAACTATTGGAGCAACGTCCCCTGGACTTGTTATATTTTTGACAAAGGCGTATTATGGTGTATGACACTTTGTTGTCAAACATTATTGTTCTCAGTTTAGCCCCTCTCTATAAAATAGATTACAGAGGGGCTTATGGCGAGACTTGTGTCTGTAGTCTGTGACTTTGCTGCTTTAAATTACGCCAGTAGGTCACGTGGATCATCTGTTCAAAGTTTGAAATAAAACAAAAATGACAACGTCAATCGGATTGAACTTTCACTTTAACTATAAACGTTAGAGGGCAGTCGGGTGAGACCGTCTCACGGCTTCTTGTTGTAGTAGGTATCTGTATGAATCTCATCATGATTTGATGAATTTAAATTCTTAAGTATCAAATAAGTAATGTAGCTGTAGGTCTGTTGGGAGTCCTGGGACATCCTTCCGAAGGCTTACCCGGGCCTCCCAAGTGTAGGCTGTTGGGCGTTACGTGTGTTTTTTAGTCGGTAGGAGTCCGGTATAGCATTTATGAAGGATTTTCCCTCTCTTTAAAAAAGAGGACTCTTAGGCAATGCCATCGCCAATTAGGGTTCCGAAAATAATTATTTATCACTGATTGATTTACCAAGAACACTTAAATATATAAGCCTCTGGAAATCATCTTGAGTGCATGTATGAAGTCGTGATAGTTGTAGAGATTGGCCTGGCGGTCAGCGTCGATAACATACAGCGGAGATAAGTACAAAGTCAACTAGATAAAAATGTTGCACTCGTATCTCTGCTTGATTGGTGTAGACGAAATTGCGTCAGGTATCTTTCGCTACGGTCAGTTTGGAGATGGGTGACTTACCATGGCATTTCCATTTGCTATCGTTACGGTAATTTGTCAGACACGTGGAACCGTTGCTCCCGGCTGCCAGTAAAATTGTACTCATTAAAGTGGAAGACTAAATGAGCTATGAGAAAAATTATAACAGCACGTAAGAAGCCTCAATCTAATGAAGATGGGTAATTAGTATGCCTCTGCCTACCTCTTCGGGGAAAAGGTGTTTCTTTGTTGTACTTATATACCTTATACACAATATTATATTTCTAAGTTCAGTTAGCTACTACCTAATTTCCTCTATTGTTTCGGTATAAAATAATGTAAAATACAAATCTGTTTGTTCAAAATCCTTTTCACAAAAGATAACGGTAACTTAGAGAAGGGTAAATTTTTCTAAAGATGTTTTTATTCATAATTCCGGGTCTAAGTGTGTTTTGAAGACGCATCAAAACATATTTTCATACTAGATTTTTAAACCTTTTCAATCGTGTTATTTATGAGTGCTTGTTATTCGTAATGAATACTCGTATGTAGGTAATAAACTAAGTAAACAGACTAAACTAGGAAACTCAATCAAAATCAAAAAATTGGCCAAGTGCGAGTTGGACTCGCCCATGAAGGGTTTCGCAGCAGCAAGAACATAATATAAAAGTTCTTATAGTTCGTTGTAACTTTGATTGATGTTTTAACACGTTCGCAGTGGTAGTGATTTTTCTAACCGAAAATTGCGGTTTATGACGTATTAAAAAAAACTACCAGCTCTATCTCGTTCAAACCAATTTTCGTTGGTAGTTTTTATGACAATGTACATTATATATTCTTTTTAGATTTATCATTCTCTTAGTTTAGAAGTTAGAGGGGGGGGGACACCCATTTTTCCACTTTGGAAGTGTCTCTTGCGCAAACTATTCACTTCAGAAAAAAAATATGTTAAAAACTTCAATAACATTTTTGAAGACCTATCTATAGATGTATGGATTAGATGAAAAAAAAAATTTTGAGTTCCAGTTCTGAGTATGGGGACCCCTAAAATTTACTGCTTTTTTTCCAATTTTATATCAGAATCTTAATGCGGTTCACAGAATACATCTAGTTACCAAGTTTCAATATCATAGGCCTTATAGTTTCGGAGAAAAATGGCTGTGTCACACGGACGGACAGACAGACAGACATGACGAATCTATAAGGGTTCCGTTTTGGCCATTTGGCTACGAAACCCTAAAAATCAACACGGTAGCTTTACACAGATGTACTATGCCGTAGCCGAGTCCATCGTATGGTAAAATTATTTCTAAATGCAGTAGGTACTGAACCATCCACTGAAATGATTTTTGAAAAACCATTCTTCCTCTCATAATAGATTGTGAATGGCAGAAAACCAAATAAAGTGCGTACCTAATTAAAAAGCTGTTGTAAAAGCACGTTATTGGAGTAGATAAGTACTGCACTGCACTCGAGATTGCGTTGAACAAAAATCGTCCAATTATTCAAATTACGTGGCAGCGTTATTTGTTGTCAACGTTCGTTAATTAACGTTATTGGCAATTGTTGTTTCGGAAATATGATAGCAAAATAGCACCGTCATTTAGGTACTTTATGTAGATGGTTTATAGACGTGCAGTGGAGTCCAACCAAGGTCTTTGAAAACCAAGTCAGCTTTAACTGCAAGAGGTGCACCCACTGACTAAATGAGGTCATGAAGTAAAAAAGGAAACTGGGAAGTCTGTGTTGGCGACTTCGGGTTTCTAGAGGAAAATGGCTAGATTTCATCGGTATCACTTTACTTTATTAACTTTACAAAATTACACTTTTCTAGTACGGCCATCATTACTATGCGATACAGTGGTACAACGTTACAGGCCATAGAGTCTTACTAAGTATAGACAATAATGAAACATATGACAACATACATATTCAACAGTCTGAACCAAATTAACAAAGTCAAAATAGGACTTAAGGGCTGACAATGAAAAAAATTTCGAAAGCAGTAGACTAAAACAATGTTTAATGTCTTATTTGGTGGGGAATGTTAGTTTACATACAGGGGATAGTCATCAATTCATCATCAAGTCATGTTTCATTTCAGAAGGAAATTTTTAATGCCTAGAGCTGATTCTCTACATTTACATGGGCAATTATTTAATTATCTAAACCACCCCTATTTCTTCGACTGTCTATAAGTATTACCAAACACACTCAATTATGGTGTATTTCAATAACTATTTTATTCCACTTGACCGTAAATGAGAATTTACAACTTCTACTTCCTGTAGTATAAATTTACTATTCGAAAGTCCTCAAGTATTGTGCAAACGTGTTCACACTTAGTACCTTGGTACTTCGTGTCGAATCACATCTCGAAGCAAGTGTTAAGTAACTGTTAATTAAGTAATTTGCACCACAGTTTACGTTCTGGTTAGAACCACAATATAAACTGCAAAGGGCAGTAGGCAATCCTCTCCTACGCATAATCATAGTCTAGAAAAATCAAGTGTAAAATTAATTACGTTTGTTGTACCTATAAGAACCTTTTTAGTTCTTTTTTTCTGTTGTGTTCCTGACGGAATTTTAACAGCCGCATTTTTACAGTTTTTTTTTTGTTAAAGTAGCAACAGAAACAATACATTTTTTTTAACATGAAGGAAAATCCTCTTGGATGCTATGTCAGACTCCTACCGACTAAAAAACCTCAACGTAACGCCGAACAGCCAATGGTTGGGAGCCCCGGGTAAGTCCACGGAAGGATATCCCAGGACTCCCAACAGACCAACGGCCGCCACTGCGGCCTCGCAACGGTGAGCAACCTTCTCACCGGCCTCAGGCCCCCGGTCATGGAGGCCGATAGTCAGAAACAACACATACGTGAAAATACAAATTTTCACGTAGGTGGTGGTGCTTGGTATCACGCTTCATCAGATACAGCCTGGTGACAGACAGACAGAAGGACATCGGAGTCTAGTAATAGGCTTCCTTTCTTATCCTTTGATTAAGGAACCTAAAATAGATTGTAGGCCTAGATTTGCTTCGACAAATCTAACGTAAACAAATCGTACGTAACTGCACGTGCTACGACTCAAGTACGGAATACATTTTACACAACGATGATGCAGCGGTTATACCAAGTCATGTACAATTGCCACATGTCACCACACTGACTAATTATTCGGATGGGTGCGCTTGTCCAGTGTATTAGCCCTATCTACTGTCCTCAATAGTGGCGTTTGGTTACAAAAGATGTTCGGAATTGATTACGGTTGCACTTGTTAGCTTCCTCTACTTAAATTACATAAATAGGTACATAGTACTAGTACTACTTAGGTACATAGTACTAGTACTACTTAGGTACATAGGTACTTAGGTACATACATGCATAAGTACATTCATAGGTACTTAGGCACATACATGCATAAGTACATTCATAGGTACTTAGGTACATAGTACTAGTAGAAGTACTTAGTACTTCATGAGTTTACAGTCCTTTTATAGATTTTCGATAGATTTATAAGAACATGAGCTGTGAGTGCTTTCAATCGTATAGAGAGTGATGCCTATGTAGACTGTAGAGAAATACCTCTCTTAAGATATTTCCCTGAAGTGTTTACGTTTTAACCATATTTAAGAAAAACATTTGCAAGTAAACAGTTTTCTTCCGTAGGTACTCTACCTAATGTGTGTTCTCAGAATTCTATCACAGTTCAAACATTACTAAATGAGTATGTAAATACTGTTAATGATGGAGGAGATTTGAAACACTATCATGTCACCATTTTCATTATTTTGCGAAGATAGGCAGAACATTATTATGAGCCCAACTTTCATTATATCTTGATCCCATTAACCTAAAAAGTGTTGAGCGTGTTGCCATGATGAAACGAATAGAGAATTTATCTTCTATACATACAATAAAATGATAGAAAAGTCAAAACTGTACATTGTAAATATTAAAAAAAAAAACTCGCTGGGTGTTCAACATAAGATACCAAAGCCGAAAACATAGTTAGAATTTTTTTTGTCTGTTTGCCTGTTTGCATTGCTTTTTCCGGAAGGATCTCGAAAAGTACTCAATAGATTTGATTCAAATTTTGCACAAATATTAACTAGGGGTAGGGTCTTCAAATAGGCTATATAATACTTAATTTAAATACATGGTCTTCCTTTTATTTCTGACACTATGTTACTTAGCAAAAAATAATCCTTATGATGAAGCCTTTCGATCGGTATGATAAAGCTACAGGATAATTATTTTTTCTCGTGTAGCTGGTTCGATTCCCGGCTCAACCATGTAATTATTTAAAAATCTATGAATGCAGTTTAAGTTGTTTTTTAAATTAAAATGATGTCTTCTTTCAGTAAAATGTTCCATCTACAATATTTAAGGTACTTTCCCTCCCATGTGGCATAGCCGTGGGACATCCTGTATATAAAGATGTATGATGATACAATTTGTACCTATATTCATATCTGTATTTCCGCAAGAGTAGGCAGATGCATACTGTACACGATACACATGGATTTCACCGTTTGCATTTTGACCCTCGTAATAGATGATGGGCCTATACCACCACCACTGAGCAATATGGGCTGCCAGCTTTACTCGATTTTATACTTAGACCATTTAGCTATTATAAGATTTTATATTACAGTTCTCCGCTATATCTAGCACTCTATATTTAATGCTCTATTTACTCTACAAAAACAGAAAAAGACACGCTAATCTCGGAACAATACCTTTGCCAAATTTATCTAACAGGAGAACAAATGAAAGTATTAAACAAAAGAGTCGAGTGAACTACCGAACAATGTGAGGCGCATACTGGCGTAAGTATTTGAAACACGCAATAATCATCTTAACCATTCAGTTGGTAAACAAAAGTGTACAAATGCTGATAATATCGTGATAGGCATTCATCTGGCTACTCTAATTCGAAGAAGCGGAATTTTGGATTGCTATTTTACGCTTACTGGTTAGCAGGGGCGGATTAATTTTGACCGTGGAGGTGTGTTCATGCATTGTAAGGTGGCCCTAAACCCCAGACACAGGTGCGCTTGATGAAATCTATGGAAGACGAAGAATAGGTCTGTCATTTAGGTACAGTACTATGGTATTTGGGGGCACGGCAGTGCCCCCAAGCCAAGTCGAGCGCGAAGCAAACACTGCCGTACCATCCTTTACAGGAACCATTTCGCCGCATTTTCAGGCCCCTAGTAGAGAACCTCTGGATAAGACCAGAACGCAGAAAATTTCGTCATCTAGTAAGCTATAATCACATACTTAAAATCCAAAATTTCAAGTCTGTAGGTCATTTACTTCCGGAGTTAAGCGAAAGCAAAGTTTCGCATTTATGACACTCATTCACTCATGATCATCAAAATACAACTAGTACTTCCCATAAACTCAGAGAGCTGAAATTTGGTACAGAGTTAGGGTTTAATCACCACATAAAGGGAAAACTATAAAAACGAGGATAATCGAAGATACCTGGTGACCCTGATTAGAAAACACAAGAGCCCAACCAAACTATTAGAGATCGACATACCGCCTTTACAAATAATATTCAACTTGGTGGGCCGCTTTATTTGAAGTCAAAAATCGAAGGTCTGAAGTATCTGATGAAGAACCTTCAGCTGGTCTCAGTTGTATTAGAGATATGGACTTCCCCTTCTACTATTGGGACATAAAAAATCGACATCTGACACATCTTTTAATTTAATCTAGCCGATACGATAGCATCCCACTGCTGGGCGAATGCCTCCCCTTCTGCTTTTAATCACTACATATTAAAAAACAGTCCCCAGCCGCGTCTGTCCGTCTGTCTGTCTGTTTGTTCACGATAAACTTAAAAACCACTGCATGGAGTTTCAGGCTGAGATCACCAATCGAGAGAGTGGTTCTCGAGGAAGGTTTTCGAATAAAATTTGTTGAGTTTTTGTTGACATTGACTAAAATATTACGACATTAGTTGGAGAGGTCAGAAAAAAATAAGGCGTCTGGGAGCTTTTAACGAAAACGCTGCCTAAACCCTTCGAAGTATTACAAAATAATGTACCATGGAATTGTGTATCTTATATAGGGCTACAGAAAAGTCCGCGGCAGCATATGTTTATCTCTTAAGGATAACATACAATAACCATGTTCATTCTTTAAAAATTTAGCAATTATAAAGTGGTAATTGGAATGCTATTTACACCAAGAAAGTGTTAACCCATCTCAATTTAAATACATTAGTGGGCATGAAAATATAATGAAAATTATTTGTTCCCTTTACACCATGCAAATTAAATGAATACCTTAGGAGATATAGATAATCAAAATAATGCGCAACGAAATTAATTTTGTGTCGCCATGATTGAACTGGGTCATACATTATACGGGTCACATACTAACTTATTCTTCTACTTTTATCGCAAATATTTTTTCGTTAAAAGTGAACAACGCTTACAGCAGATTACTTTAGGTAGGTGTAATATTTCAAAATAAGCAATTTCATAGAAAATAGTAAACAAAGAGCCTTTATTTTAAAATTTTCTTCAGTATTAGCCATTTACAAACAAACATCGGCGTGTTACAATTTTATTACATGTATCAATGTAGTAGACGTAACGTGTATAAAATGACATCAATCAAATGTCATCAATATTCTGAAAAAGAAATAAAACATAGGGTTCACAAACTCTTTTGAAAATACATACTGTACCTACCTTAGAGGATCGTTATGAAAATAACATGATAGTAAACAACCTCGAATCTATCTTTGTGTTGCAGAAAAGGGCTGTCCGGGCTATCTATGGTATGGGGATTCGGGAGTCATTAAGAGAAAAGTTTAAGGATATCAACATACTTACTGTGTATTCACAGTACATATATGAAAACTTATTATATACTCATAAAAATAACAGTAAATTTATTAAAAATAGTGATATCCATAATCTAAACTTAAGAAATAAGAATAAATTGGCTGTACCTAGATTTAGGCTTAATAAAATAAGCAATTCTTTTGCGGGCAATTGTATTCGAATGTACAATACATTGCCGACAGCCATAACAGGTTTGTCAGTTAATAAATTTAAAAAACTAATAAAACTTAAATTGTGCCAGAAAGCTTATTATAGCATTAAAGACTTTCTAGAAGACAAGGCTGCCTGGCAGTGACACGAATTGCTCCTTTCTACATTAAAAAAAAACTGTATTAGATACTAAGATACTAGAAGAGAAGGGACCAGACTGAGTTTCTTGGGGTGTTCTTCTCAGTCTGTAGTATTTCCGAACCCCCGGTAGAGTCACAAAAATTTTGACAAACCTAAATAATTTTTTAAAAATTTCAAAGGGAATAAATTTTATTTTATTTTTTTTTTTTTTATTTTACCACCACTAAGCAATACGCTTCTCCAGCGTGTAGCTGTGTTTCTCTGTGATAACCACTATGAGAGGTACCTTTGTTTGGGCCATCCATAGAAAATCGATGGCATAATGCTGAATACCGCAAAGAACAAGCGGCGTGGCATAGAATGGGGACTATCCTGATATCCTGAAGGATTTAGATGACGCCGATGACCTGTGCTTGCTGAGGCACTGACACGCCACACATTAGAGATAGTACAGATGGAAACCTACATACTAAATTCGCTGAGGCTACGCACACATAGACAACTCATTCACAGACACGAGGTCAGGCGGTCTCAACCGAATTTTCAATAGGTACTGATTTGTGCGCGAGTGTGTGTAGCAGAGGGTAGGTGTGACAAAAAAGTACATACTACCCGTTCGTTCTAACTTTGCCGCTGGCGTAGAGGCGTATACCCGAATTGTTAATTAGACGAAGTAAATTGACAGTAGCTAATGTCACTTCGTCATAGAAAATACGTAACACATGTATGAAGAAGTGACATTAGTTGCTGTTAATTTACTTCGTCTTATTAAAAAATCGACTTTAGTAAGGAACCGAACGGCAAAGTTAGAGCGAACGAGCAGTACATGAGTTTTCCATCTGTACTATCTCCAATTTGGACACACGCCGTCATGCATGTCTACAGAACAACGTACAAAATGAGACAGCGAATGGAAGGACTGAAAATAAAATCGACAGACGCAGGAGATGAGGTGTAGGGAGAAGAGTCTGTTTCGCTGCGCATTGGCACAGATGTCGAGCGCGTTCACTAATTCACGTAACTCGGGAGTGTCGTGTCGGAAACTGATGGGTTAGAAGAGTACTTACATCATTTCGAGGCTCGCCAAGGCAAGAGCACAAGAGCAAACTTCACACAGCTGCGCCCCGTATGGCAGTTGCGAAAATTGACTCGAAAAGTGAAACCCAAAACAAAGTCAACGTTAAAACTGTACTACTATACGGATGCAAGACATGGAAGGTCAATAAAGACATTTCGCACCAGCTACAAGTTCCAAGTTGACCTCTAACGGATCCTCGGTATATACGGGCCCGTTAAAATCACGAACGTAAGCCTATTGGAACGCTGCAGTGAGACCACTATCCACTAACAGATCAAACGTCGGAAGTTTAGCTGGATTAGACACACGCTGCAAAGGGACCATGATCAAATACCAAGGCAAGCCTTACTGAAACTACTGAAAGAGCGGAGCAGCAATGTGAAATGTTTTGAAAACGGGGAAAATTTAATCGATATAAGAGTATCCGTTGCGCCTCTGCGTAAACGGTTAAACTTACAAAAAAATAATGTATTACAAAATTGAAAAGTTAAAAAGTTCTTAAACAAAAAACCTATTTTCGATCTATTCATTTCGTTCGATCACAGTTACCTTTTTATTAACATGAGGAAAATCCTACATGTATGCTATGCCGGACTCATACCGACTAAAAACACACGCATCCTGCTTAACAACCTACCGTTGGGAGCCCCGGGTAAGCGGAGCTACGGCTACCACTGCGGCCTCACCTATGGGGATGCGGGAGCTATCCCGCGTCTTTGGGAGTTTTCGATCACAGTAACGTTAATTATTTCTAAAATAATGAATAGTAGCGACGCGACGGAAGTAAACGCGACGGGAACAAATGACGTGAACCATGATATCAAAATAACAATAGCACACCGCGCTCTTTCTCTCTCTCTCTCTCTCTTTCTCTCTTATAAGACGCAAACGAAGTTGCGCGGGTCAGCTAGTACAAATATAAATAAATTTAAAGGAAAACTCTGGATAAGACTAGACTGGCTTTTATACTTATACTTACAAGTTTACAAGAAGAAATAGTCGAATGATTATCTTTATTCTACTCGAAAATTACACAAATTAAATAAACAAATTACACTGAAATATTAATTTCGCTCAAAATTTGGTCAAAATATAACGGCATGAACGCGAATGGGCAATACAAAAAACTGTTGTACAAGAATCAGAACCGGAAAAAAAGAAAAGAAAGATCTGTAATAATAAAAAAAAACTACTCCTAAAATGAAAAAAACTGCGTCTAATAAGAAAATCTAATAAAATAAATCAATATGTTATACGTTTCTACAAAAAGAAGTGAAATCCCACCAAAAACATTCTGTAAAAAACTAGCCAAGTCTCGTTGGAGCTACTTGTTTATCTCTAAAAAGTAATGAGATCTAGACAAAGTCGTGCCAAGTCTAAGGTTCCTTACTGCGATTACTTTATTATTATAGTTAATGTTGTGTGACTTGGCCGTTGAAGGGTACACAAGGGTACAAAACAAGATGCTTCATGACACCATTGCACCAATCTGTCGCCAGAACCGCTACCCATTGACGATCGAAAATTGCCACTTGGAGAACGTTAATTCAATAACTAGTCAATTATTATTATTATAATCATTGATAGAAGTCCTTCTGTACGTCTATTTTATGTTAGATCGGTGGTCCATTTGCCGCTTCAAAAAAAAGAGAGCAGAAGTCAGCATTGTCAATGCTGAATGCATGTGTTGCCCAATCAATAACAGCCTAAAATGAGACACTAGCGTCCAATTACCAATACCAGTATGGGCTATTATCACGCTTAACAAACATAGGTAGTTACAACAGATATAACATTACGTGTAAACAAAATTGACTTGTACACACTCACGTATAAAGAATTTTCAACGGCCAAGTCACACAACATTAACTATAATAATAAAGTAATCGCAGTAAGGAACCTTAGACTTGGCACGACTTTGTCTAGATCTCATTACTTTTTAGAGATAAACAAGTAGCTCCAACGAGACTTGGCTAGTTTTTTACAGAATGTTTTTGGTGGGATTATCTTTACTTATATTTTTGATCACAATAGTTGGAATTGGATGGAAACGAGCTTCTTTGGCTAAATCTAAAATGTAGAGATTCAAGCATGAAAAATCAAACAGTTTCTTATTGGAACAACAATAATATCACAACGACAGATCGACTATGTATTTAAAAACTAACAAAATACGTAGTTTTTGCAAGTTTATGAGTAGGACCAATTTACAAATTGTACTTTTCAATTTTTTAAGTTTTACAGATCCGCTACCGATTCAAACCTCACATTACACATGGCCGACACGCTCTTGGCCAGTTTTTAAATTACTTTTAATTCTGAAATTTATCAATCCCTTGTCAGTCATTTTAATTTCCGTATTGTTTATTTAGTTCAACCCTCTAATCACACAAAAATAGCACTGTATATCGCGTAAGGAAGTGACATCACACACGCCCTCACTTTCAGGTCCCATGGGGGGTTGATAAGGCCGGGACTACACCAAACGGAGATGTGTGCAGTGTGCTACGTGGTGTACGAGAAGAGATGTTTTTCAGCTCGGGGGACTCCACCTAAGCGGAGAGGTGTGCGGTGTGCTGTGTGCTATGCGAGAAGAGATGTGCGGTGTGTTGAGTGCTCAGTTCTGACACGAAAGGTAGAAGATGTCGCTATTATTACAAAACAAAGTACCTATCTTTTTTTACTTGAAGAAGAAGAAGAAGCACTTCTATCTGAAGAAGCAGAATTGATTCGATTGATTGGGAGGGTAACATCGCTCATAGCACGCCGCTAACATCTCTCGTCTGAGCTCACATCTCCGCTTCCATCGCAGTTCACATCTCCGCTTCTATCGCGCCATACAAATATTCCACATCTCCGCATAGCAATCTCCACTAAAGCTAAGCGGAGAGGAGAAGTATCAACAACGCATTTCTATTGGTTGTTTAAGAAACATCTCCTCTCCGCTGGTCTCGTCTCTGCTTTGGTGGAGTCCCGGCCTTATCACCCCTCCATGGGACCTGAAAGTGAGGGCACTTCGTCATTGTTTAAATGGCGCAAGAAGGCGCTGGAGGCGGGGCCATAGGCCTGCTTCTCGAGAAATTGAGGCAGGGTGATCCCAACTCCAACAGGAAACCATGGAGACCTGGGATGACTCAAGTTGCACCGTCCAGGCTGCAATCGGGGCGGTCAGACCGGTCATGGACGGGTGGCTGGAGAAGAGCCTCGCCGCTCTCCTACCGGTTGTCACAGATGCCGGGCACGGGAGCTTCGGTAAGTATCTGTGGCGAATACACCGGGAAACCATGGCTGAGTGCCAGCACTGCGAGGAGCGCAGCGAGGACACAGCGCTTCACACATTAGTGGAGTGCCCTCATTTAATACAACTTATGTTGCGAGTAATCTAGTAAAAAAACCGGCCAAATGCGAGCCGGACCGGAAAAAAACTCGCAAATGACGGCTATTTGTTTATTGATTTTACAGAAAACATAATCTATAAAAATTTCAGCTCTCTAGCTATAACAGTTCCTAAAGTAGGTACGGCCTGATTACAGACAGACAGAGAGACAGCAAAGTCTCAGTGATAGGGAAGGTCCCGTTTTTACCTTTTGGGTACATACGGAACCCTAATAAAATGAATTAAATTAAATCACAAAAATGATTTTACTAACACACCCTGATGCAGAGCTGGACGTCGATGCATTAATAAAAGTATCACCGAAAGATTTAAACGTGCATAGCTTCCGAACGATTGCACCAAATTGAATAACTCCATTTTTTGTGTTCGTTATTGTCAGTGCATGGTTTTTAAATCGAAAACAATTTATTGTTTTGATGTTTGTTACCCAATCAAGCTCTAACCAATTTGTCAAAATTTGTTTTTCTTTTATACTACTGAGATGGCAGACAAGCTTATGGCCCACCTAACCGGGTTGGTTACCGTAGCCTACGGATATATGCGGCACCAGAAGCGACGACGACCCACATTTGAAATTTTTCAAGCAGTTAGGGCCTTCAACTTGGCTAGACGACAGTCATATCACTGACAACTGGTACTAACGGCTTAACGTGCCTTCCGAAGCACGTAAACGCTCGGAAATAAATGTCACAAAATGGACCACAGAGTGGTAACTCATCCAAGACCAGCCGTAGTGACAGTTGCTTACTACAATGATCATTTGCAGAACACTGAGTCGGCTGGGCCACGAGCGCTTTTCCTGCTTTAGCTTTACTTTAGGTTTACAATTAGCTGACACATACATACATACATATCATCACGCCTGTGTCCCATCGGGGTAGGCAGAGACTATGGCTTTCCACTTGCTACGATCCTGGCATACCACTTTCGCTTCTTCTACTACTACTACACCCTGCATTAATATAATATACTAGCTGATGCCCGCGGCTCCGCCCGCGTAGAATGTTATTCCCGGTCACAGGGGTATGAAAAATAGATGTTGGCCGATTCTCAGACTTACTCATTATGCTCACAAAATTTCATGAGAATCGGTCAAGCCGTTTCGGAGGAGTATGACAACGAAAACTGTGACACGAGAATTTTATTAGATTAGAAGATGTATCCCGTAAACAAAAACGATAGCCAAAACTACATTGTGTATCAAATATTGTGTCAAATATGGTTTAAATTGTTTATCTAAGCGCACGGCAGTGCGCAGGCCAAGTTCCAGCAACAGGCCGAGCGCATGCCGTACTCTATTTACACGAACCGCTTCGACCCACTTTTGACCCCCCTGTAGCTCAGTGCCTATTGCAAGTACAGAAATAAAATTGTACGTACGTAATCATATACTAGTACTAAGGCAGTGTACCAAATTTCATAGATGTAGCTTTAGTAGATCCTGAAATATGACCCTGTGAATATAGCTAATTTTGGCACTGACTGACTCACTCACTCACTGACCGGTCATCAAAACCTCTAGGCCACTTCCAATTGTCCTAGCGTTATGAAATTTGGCACACAGATCGGGTGTTATATGTAGATTACCGAAAAATTGAGAAATTTGAGAAATCGGTCAAGCGTGAGTTGGAAAAGGGTTACAAAGTTTGTATGGGACCACAGGATTCCTTGGTCGGATCTTCTTCAAAATTTGCATAAATCATCTCTAACATAATTGATGGAAGATGTGTTTCGTATTTTATTGAAATTCATTCCAGAACAGGCTAAAAGGGGGTAACAATTGTTTTCTTCGGGGGGTTTCGATTCGAATTTGTATCAATACTTCTTAGTGATGAGAGGACTCTTTTGATTTAATTTACTTTTTATTTTAACACATGTCATGTTTAAAAACTCAATCAGATTTGAGAAAGATGTTGTCAATGTTTTGATTAATGTCAATCAAATTCTCTATACATACAAATTATGGAAAAGTCAATACTGCACATTGAATATTGTTATTCATATTTGTGAAATATTTGGATCAAATTCGTCCAGTAGTTTAGAGATCAGCAAGCATTCTAAAGGATGACTCACGCTAGACCGTGCCGGGTCCGAGCCGAGTGTCGGCCGTAGCACGGTCACCGAGCCGGTTGCATTCACGACTGCTCGGGCGAAGCTCGGTGGCACTGTATTCATGCAACGGGCCGTGGCCGAGCCGAGGCGGGACCGAGTTGTTTATGAGCGCTTTCCGTAGTTCGGCTGTCACTCAGTTGCCGCTCGGTTTAACGCGTAGATTTAGCGCGAAAAATTCTAAATCTATGGTTTAACGTGAGTTTGTTCACACAAAATATATATAATATTGACCTTGCTGCGGCCGGCACTCGGCTCGGACCCGGCACTGCGTAGCGTGAGTCATCCTTTTTAGGGTTCCGTACCAAAAGGGTAAAGAACGGGACCCAATTCATGAGACTTCGCTGTCCGTCTGTCTGTCTGTCTGTCTGTCCGTCAGGAGGCTGTATCTCATGAACGGTGATAGCTAGAGAGTTAAATTTTCACAGATTATGTGTTATTGTTGCCGCTATAACAACAAATACTGAAAACAAAAACATAATAATATTTAAGGGGGGCTTTCATACAACAAACGTGTTTTTTAGCGACTTTGTCTTATATATTCGGTAATAAGGTATCCTTTACAATTTAAATACGTTAGTTAATTTGACCATTTCATCAAGATCATTCATTCCCTTTACACCATGCAAATTAAATGAATACTTTAGGAGGTACAGCACAATCAAATGTTGCTCAATGAAATTAATTTCGTGTCGCCATGATTGAACATTATACGGGTCACATACTGACTTATTTTTCGACTTTCATCGTAAATATTTGTTCTTTTAAAAGTGAACAACGCTTTCAGCAGATTACTTTAGGTAGGTGTAATATTTCAAAGATAGCTATTTCATAGGAAATGGTTAACAAATAGTCCATATTTTAGATTCTTCTCCAGTATAAACAATTTACGTACAAACACACAATTTATGTTGTAGACGTAGATATCGTGTTTATAATGTCATTATTCAAATGTCATCAATATTCTGAAAAAGAAATTAAACATAGAGTTCACAAACTCTTTTTGAAATATTTACTGTACCTACCGTAGAGGATCTATACAAGGATAGTTAACACTATAGAGCAACGCGACCTGTCTAAAGACGCGCGTTGTATAACACTATAGAGCAACGCGAACTGTCTAAAGACGCGCGTTGTATAACACTATAGAGCAACGCGAACTGTCTAAAGACGCGCGTTGTATAACACTATAGAGCAACGCGAACTATCTAAGGCGCGCGTTGCTATGTGTTAATAGGTAATGAGGGCAACCAGTAGACGCTTGAAATACTCACAGAATATCGAGCATTGTATTTTCATAAAAAAATAATAATTGAAACAAAATGGACCTTTACTGGGACATCCTTTCGAGAGCTTGTCTTGTTGAGAGAGAGTATAAAATAATGTCATGTATACATAATGCACACTTTAAAGCTTATTAAAGACAAAATAGGTACAGTTTCTTGAAAAAAAGTATTGAAATCCCACCAAAAACATCCCTGTTGAAAAGGAGGCCAAGTTCCTATGGGCTAATTGTTCGCCTAAAAAAGGGTTGAAATCCAATCCAATGCCAAGTTTAGATGTACTTTAAATAATCTAAAAATATCTAAAATAATGTTACTTCTAAATTTGAACTTGGCAGGTTAATTTAATTATATACATAATAAATTTAATTATACAATTAATCAAGTGTTGCGTACTGCACGAAACCCTGCCAAGTTCAAATTTAGAAGTAACATTATTTTAGATATTTTTAGATTATTTAAAGTACATCTAAACTTGGCATTGGATTGGATTTCAACCCTTTTTTAGGCGAACAATTAGCCCATAGGAACTTGGCCTCCTTTTCAACAGGGATGTTTTTGGTGGGATTGATTCTACATAATGCGTAAAAAATCAGAGAGAATCAGATAGAGATCATGGAGAGATATCTGAATTGCCTCGCTTACTACATGCCTGGCGCTCGTACGCATCGCATGTATATTATTCCGTACAACTACTATTTAAGTAGCAACTCCACTTAACGGTAAATAGTAATAAAATTTTGTTTAAACTTTTTAAATTGCGATGCGATTAAATGAAATTGCGATTCCTAGTGAGATTCTCGGCGCGCTAATCAACAAGTGCACCTTGGTGAGTGCTGAGACCGTATTCTTAGCATTCCATGGATTCTCCGTGCGGGCGCCGGGTCCATAGCGTGGCACAGGGGGGAACACCCCGACGGCGTCTGGGACTTGCGACCCATTCGAGTAGGTTTAGGGTGGCCACCTTACTATGCGCATAAACGATCACCTTCCACCGTCAACAATGTTCCCCCCCTGCCCAACCAGATTTGGTAAGATCCTGTCAATGCCGCTTTGGATACTCGTTTTAGTAAAGAGCTTACTGAAGCTCTTGGCAATCCAAGGTCCTTAAATAAATTATACAGGGATTTAGCTGGAATTCCCCTTGCTCCTACTTCTACGGCATAGAGTTTAACCACATAGCCATTTTTGGTTAACTCATTGGTCAAGTCAAAGTATTTATTTGTCTTCATGGCGTGGTCCTTCGGTATGTTGGTCTCCCACGGGACCGTCAGCTCCACGAGCACCGCACGCCTGTGTATCCTCGAAAACAGGAATCTGTCGGGTCTGGATGACGAGGCACATACATTCTCCGGGATTTTGTAGTGTTTTTCATACGTGTCTGCGAGTCTTTGAAACAAAACTCCGGAGTCTTCGGACCACCCTCTCGAAACTACGCTACGATGAAATTTGAAAGGTCTATTTAGAACAGTTTATTGTCTTAGGCTGGTTTGATTGATGTATGATTGATCACTTCAAACCGACTAATTATACGGTTGAACACAATGCGTAAACGTTTTCTATTGCACTATACGATAGCACCGGCAAACAATAAGCAGGAAAGTCTTAGTGAGAAATGGGACAAGATTTTCTAACATGTTTGTAAGAGATATGGATTTAGAATCAAATCAACCGCGTCCATTAGTCAGTAGGCATCACTATCAATAGAGACTGATGTGGACTTTGAAGATCTCACTAGAGTCACTTTTTTTAACGTGAGGAAAAGCCTATGTGGATGTTGTGCCAGACTCCTGTCGACTAAAAACCACACGTATCCTACCTAACAGCCTACGGTTGTAAGCACCTGGTAAGTCCTCGGAAGGATACCCCAGGACAACTAGAGCTCCATGGCACCGTAAATTGCTAGTCATATACAACACACACACACAATATAACACACTGTCCCATGTATCATGAGACTATACTGTAGTAAAATAGCCGATGGCCCTAGCTCTAACGTGTTCCTATATCCTATATTCAGATTAGTATGGTCCCTTGTCCCTTTCAACTTACTCACGAAACTTCCATAGCATGGTATTATAGTCACGTCATCCTGACATAGAGAGGTACTTTATTAGTGCAAGGCTCTATAAAGTGGCAGCCTTATGCCTTTCATTGCAGCTTATAATCAGCACAGTAAGTAAATACAATTGCGGAACAGTTATAAAGGTCACGCATGGCAGAATATCATACCATACCTTCGTTACAACACAAAAAAAAACATAATTATAAAACGTTTTGCTGTGACATTTCACAAAAACAGCAATTACTAAGCGTGGTACTAATAAAGTAATTTACGGCAAGCTTGTTCAAAGGCCATGCGTGGCACATTCCTGTGGTACCACAGTAACTACATGACAAGCTGTTTCCTGCGCGGGCTCAACAACGGTGCGCGGTTTATGGATCACCGCTCCCGGCTTGTGATAACTGTGTAACATCATTGTTGGTGGTGCTATTAGACAAATGACCAGTAATTTTAACAGCCTGATGATGTAATAGAGTGAAACGTGAGTAATGAACCACTCCAGCGATTCAGATAAAGACAGCTGCGATGGGTTGTGACAGTCGTGATGTTTGTGACAGTCGCATTTGTGTGAGTCCATTCGAACATCATCCGCAGCTCTGTGACGATGTGACTATTGAATTTAATCATTACTGGACATCAAATTAATTTAAAACGTTCTTAGAACTTCTTGATAGTAAACATTCATATAACATATTAATCTTTGTAAAGAATGTGTAGTGTAGTAAAGAATGGCTTTTAACTTTTGCTGTCTTCGGTATGTCATTCGCTGTCTTCAGACAGTACTTATTAAAATAATAAAAAAAAGACGAGTGGCACTCGGGGACTGCCGCGGTAAAGCTATTATATAGCATTTTTTATCAACTAGGCTAGTATAATTATTTCTAAATAAGAATACTAGCTGATGCCCGCAGCTTCGCCCGCGTAAAATTTGTTACCGCGGGAAGTTATTCCCGGGATAAAAGATAGCCTATGTGTTATTCCAGACTATAATGTATCTCTGTACCAAATTTCAGCCCGATCCGTTCAGCGGTTTGAGCGTGAAAGAGTAACAAACATCCACACTCACAAACTTTCGCATTTATAATATTAGTAAGATAAGTAAGATTTTAAGGCCTATGTTTAACAAAGTAAAGTACCAAGTACCTACTTGACTGTCGACATTTGGGCTTTTGGACTTTTGGACTGTTGGACTTTTGGGCTGTTGGACTGTTGGACTTTTGGACTATTGGACTATTGGACTTTGGACTTTAGGACTTTTGGACTTTTGGACTTTTGGACTTTTGGACTTTTGGACTTTTGGCCTTTTGGACTTTTGGACTTTTGGACTTTTGGTCTTTTGGACTTTTGGACTTTTGGACTTTTGGACTTTTGGACTTTTGGACTTTTGGACTTTTGGACTTTTGTACTTTGGACTTTTGTACTTTTTTACTTTTGGACTTTTGGACTTTTGGACTTTTGGACTTTTGGACTTTGGTTTTTTGGACTTTTGGACTTTGGACTTTTTACTTTGGACTTTTGGACTTTTGGCCTTTTTGGACTTGAAAGTCGTACCAAAAGTCCCAATAGTCCCAAAAGTTCCAAAAGTCCCAAAAGTCCCAAAAGTTCCAAAAGTCAAAAAAGTCCCAAAAGTCCCAAAAGTCCCAAAAGTCCCAAAAGTCCCAAAAGTCTTAAAAGTCCCAAAAGACCCAAAAGTCCCAAAAGACCCAAAAGTCCCAAAAGTCCCAAAAGACCCAAAAGACCCAAAAGTCTTTGCTTAAATTCTGCAACACTTTTCAGTACTGCGCCATCGAGACGTATCGCAGGTACACGGAGGCTTGTTTTTTTTTTTGAATATACCTAAAAACTTTAAAATAATTATAAAATATCCTGGTGTTATTGGCTTTCTTCAGAGGTACCCATCCTCGATTCTTCAGTCCTAACGTACAACAGTTACGGATAACCAGGATAAGATTGACGAATCGAACTCCTCATCCGCGGAAATTTGGATGTAGGAGAAGAAAAATATATGTACCCTCCAGATTTTTATTTGCCTGCCTCGGTGGCATTCGGTAATATAACTGACTGTCGCGCTGGGGTCCTGGGTTCGATTCCCGGGCAGGCCAAAAAATCGTGGGATCTACCAATATTTGTTTCGAAGATTTGATGTTTTCTAAGTATAATATGTATAAAGAAATAGATAAATTCTTTATTGCCATTAATTGTGTACATACATGAAATTGGAATTCCCTGATACCTGCGCTAGTACAAACTGTGTTGCAGATATCAGTGTTTTCCCCCAAAATATTGACACTTGACAATATGTTTACACAGAACTATTAAAATATTCAAATTGTTTCCTACTAACTTATAAACTTATAATAATTTTACATAGAGAAAACGATAAAATATGAAACAAAACCAATACAAAATCTTAAAGCATGCTTAGGCTTTCGTGTGTGTGCGTGCGTGTGTGTGTGTATGTGTGTATGAGTGTCTGTGTGTGTGTGTGTGTGTCTGTGCGTATGTGTGTCTCTCTCTCTCTGTGTGTGTGTGTGTGTGTGTGTGTGTGTGTGTGTGTGTGTGTGTGTGTGTGTGTCTGTGTGCGTGTGAGTGTGTGTGTGGGTGTGTGTGTGTGTGTGTTTGTTGCATGTATGTTTATGTGAGTTGATTTTTGAGTGTGTGTGTGTGTGTGTGTGAGTGTGTGTGTGTGTGTGTGGGTGTGTGTGTGTGTGTGTGTGTGTGTGTGTGTGTGTGTGTGTGTGTGTGTGTGTGTGTGTGTTGCATGTATGTTTATGTGAGTTGATTTTAAAGAACTTGTAGAAGGTCTTCCACAGATTCATATTCCATTGGTTTTAATCACTCAGTTACTGCCGTTTTAAATTCTACGTATGTATGCATACTAAGAAATTATATGAGTATGTATAAAAAAGTTTTCATTAGATCGCAAAGAAAATGTCCAAAAGCCAAAGTACTTGAAGCAAATTCGTTGATATACCTAATTAGAGATAATAGAAAAACCTTGCAGAACTTCAGAACAATACACACTCACACAGTACCGTTTTACGATTACCGATTATAATTATTTAAAGTTAAAGTTCATTTTTAAATAATTTATTATACCTACTATTAAACTAATTGTTGTCAAACTGATTATGATTAGGTAAACCTCTTTTCATAATCAACAAGCGAGTATAGTCTTTTTCTGGACAGCTCAGCAATCATGTAAACATGTCATGTGTTGACAGAAGTTGTCTATGATCATAGTGTTGTAACTATACTGATTCTATGTATGTAAATAATCATTGAGTTATATCTAGTTCACCGTACATTCATTTACTTCGGTATATCAATCGCCAAATTCATCAAATCATGAAATTCGGTATATCAATATATATTATGTGCAATAATTTTTTTATATTAATTTAATTAAAGGATCTTTAAAAAAAAGAAACTTTTAGAAAATTTAATAGTACATATAATCATTTATTTACAATAATATATTACTTTAGGACTGAATATTTTAACCATCCACCGTCAACCGTACCCAGTCTACCCTAAAGAATCATTTTTTTTTCTTTTTATTCATATTTAAATGTTTATGGCGTTCGAAACATTAGATTATCTTTTTGGCAGCTCGCTGATGAACGTTAGCCTCTTTAAATTTACTCCTCCACACGGTACTAAGCCTAACCGGATCCTTCTGACGATTTCTGGGTCGCACAAATACTTATTTAGTCCCAATTTTTTAAAAGTACTTCTGCGAAGAGTAGGCCTCGCGAGCGCCCAGGAAAAAACAACTTGTGAGGAATTATATCCCTTATGATCCCATCATATATAACGGGGACCTTTTTCTCCCTTATTTTCCGCCCTATTAAAAAAACTTTCGACAAAAGTTGTATTTTTATCTTTTCGTAGATCAATGATTTTAAATCAAAGAACATGTGTGCCAAGTTTGGAGAAAATTGGTTAACAAATGCGTCTTCTAGACCGAAACTGACATGTACACACACATACGGACGAAAGCAAAATCGTCTATACTGTGGAATCGAAGACCCAAACTCAAAGTGCCTTTTCACACGTACCGGGTGCCGGGTAACCGGCGCGGTGGCGGCGGTGAATGCAAGCGGTTGGCGGGCAAATCACTCCGGTACGTGTGAAAGCTATAGTACACGGCCATATACCCACCCTACCCGGCACCCGGCAACCGGTACTTGTGAAAAGGGGCAAAGACTCGCATCTCCATATATTCAATATACTCTGTGGTAGTCCACACTTCGCTCTCTGGGTCAATAAGTTATATTATTAAAGTAAGTACATTTTTTCGAACTGACGGATTGATAAAACAATGACCTCCTTTTAAAATCAATTGGCCAGTACAACAGTTTTACAACACTATGGCAAAGACAAACAAGTCTGAGAAAAAATAATTTAATGACAAGCAAAAATGACAGTCTTAAATTTTTACCATCCGAGTATTTTTCATGAAATTATTCTATAATCTAAAGGTTTATTAGTGTCGAAATGTCCGCATAAATCTAACTAGAGTTCCTTGAAACGACTATGATCAGGATTGATAATTAAATGTAAGTAATTATGGAGTAGTCGAGATCCAATTTCTTTGTTTACTATATTTTTTAAGTCTGTTGAATTCCACTTTACAACCGTTAAACAACACTATGCCAAAGACAAACAAGACTGAGAAAAAATAATTTAATGACAAGCAAGAATGACAGGTTCAAATTTTTATCATCTAAATCTATTTTCCACCTTGACGTTGGCAGAATCGTTGGTAAACGACGGGGCCATTCATTCAAGAAAAGAAGAAGAAACTTGAGACTGGCGTATCGCCATTTTTTACTGATTTAATTTGTATCTATTTATTTTACTGGGGACTGGCAAAATCGTTAATAAACGAAGGGCCATTCATTAAAAGAAGAAGAAGAAGAAGTATTTTTCATGAAATTATTCTATATTCTAATTGTAAATGTCGAAATGGCCGCATAAATCTAACTATGGTTCCTTAAAACGAATATGATCAGGATTGATATTTAAATATAAGTAATTATGGAGAGTCGAGATCCAATCTGTTTGTTTACTACATTGTTTGAAAGATACACGAACGTGGCCGAAGGTAGCCGAGAGTGTGATTCGTTTTCGTGACAGAATTTCTGGATTCGGTCTCCATGCAAGGCCCGCGATAGAAGCTATGCAATAGCTTAAAAAACTACCACTTTTGTAATTAGTACATTAATTCTTAGACAATATCTTAAAATACCATAATTGATTTTCAGACCAGACCAAACTGTTTTACACTTCTTCGCCGGTGACTCGCCCTAATCACGTAGCAATTAGGAATTCAAATAAAATACTCGCAACATCAAAGAACGCTTGGTTTCTTCCTAGTTTCTACAATTGTATATTCCACAAGACAGACTAAAACCACAGCCGACTAGGTTTTTTCTCTTTATCCTGTGTTAAAACTGACAGCAGTTACGGGCAGTAATGTACCTAATTGCGTGTCACGAGACGAGAGTTAGTGCAGTCTAAGTCTGTAATGGAGAATAGGTGATCGTTGCTCTATTTGTCGATTTTAGGAGATTCTTTTTGTGTATTTTGCGGTTTAGTTAGCAGAAGACGACAATTTGTAAAGCACAAAATTTTAACCTAAGCATACAAATTTGAATAACAGCCGAACATTGAGTTCAAAAGGACCCATGATTATATCATGGGTCCTTTTGAACTTAACATGCTCGCTGCGAATGGTACATTACAACCGATTGCAACTGTCACTAAACTAGCCTTATAATTATTGAGGTAGACGCCGAACCTTGGTATGCAATTTCAAATAAATAACAAACACATAAAATAACAACACCATGTATGTAACGCTAAAGACCACTCCGTCATCGTAACGGTGTCAGCTAATGTGAAGAAAGTACTACTAACGTTTCACACACATCCTTCCTATAGACGCACTGTGTGCAGGAATGTTAATGCAATTCACACATTCCACGACAGGTGACTTGACAAGTTTGTAACATAAAGCAAATTGCTTTATGGAATGAATATGGTTTTAAAAAAGAATCAAAGTCTTTTTAGGGTTTCGTAGCCAAATGGCAAAAACGGAACCCTTATAGATTCGTCATGTCTGTCTGTCTGTCTGTCTGTCCATCCGTGTGTCACAGCCATTTTTCTCCGAAACTATAAGGCCTATGATATTGAAACTTGGTAACTAGATTTATTCTGTGAACCGCATTAAGATTCTTATATAAAACTAGAAAAAACGCAGTAAATTTTGGGGGTCCCCAAATTCAGAACAAAAAAGAATTATAAGTTTCACTCAAAATTTTTTTTTTCGTCAAACCCATACGTGATCTATACATAGGTCTTCAAAAATGCTATTGAGGTTTCTAACATCATTTTTTTCTAAAGTGAATAGTTTGCGCAAGAGACACTTCCAAAATGGAAAAAAACCGGCCAAGTGCGAGTTGGACTCGCCCATGAAGGGTTTCGTAGCAGCAAGTAACATAACATAACAGTTCTTATAGTTCGTTGTAACTTTGATTGATGTTTTAACACATTCGCAGTGGTAGTGATTTTTGTAACCGAAAATTGTGGTTTATGACGTATTAAAAAAAACTACCAGCACTATCTCGTTCAAACTAATTTTCGTTGGTAGTTTTTATGGCAATGTAGGTACCTACATCATATATTTTTTTAGATTTATCATTCTCTTAGTTTAGAAGTTAGAGGGGGGGGACACACATTTTTCCACTTTGGGAGTGTCTCTTGCGCAAAGTATTCACTTTAGAAAAACATGATTTTAGGAACCTCAATAGCATTTTTGCAGACCTATCTATAGATAACCTACATGTAAGGGTTTGATGAAAAAAAAATTAGAGTTTCAGTTCTGAGTATGGAGACCCCCAAAATACTGCTTTTTTTCTAGTTTTATATAAGAACCTTAATGCGGTTCACAGAATACATCTAGTTACCAAGTTTCAATAGCATAGGCCTTATAGTTTCGGAAAGTGGCTGTGACACACGGACGGACAGACAGACATGACGAATCTATCGGGGTTCCGTTTTTGCCATTTGGCTACGAAACCCTAAAAATGTGTTGCCCCCCCCCCCCCCCCCCCCTCTAACTTCTAAACTAAGAGAATGATAAATCTAAAAAGAATATATGATGAACATTGCCATAAAAACTACCAACGAAAATTGTTTTGAACGAGATAGAACTGGTAGTTTTTTTTAATACGTCGTAAACCGCAATTTTCGGTTAGAAAAATCACTACCACTGCGAACGTGTTAAAACATCAATCAAAGTTACAACGAACGACAAGAACTTTGATATTATGTTACTTTTTGCTACGAAACCCTTCATGGGCGAGTCCAACTCGCACTTGGCCGGTTTTTTTCTTCTTCTTTCTCTTATTTTTCACGGAGCTAAAGAGACCTACATTCAGTACTGATATTAAAATTAGTAGAGCAATTTTACTATCTGACCTTTCAACTCTGTCCAGGAATTCTCATAACAAAACCTTGTAGCAACCCGTTCGGTACCGTGGTTCTGTATACTTACAACTAGAGTCCTTACGACTTTCGACAGTGGCCCTCAAGTTGACGGCCCTGTGATGTGCCCTCCTAAATTGATGACTACGTCCGGCAGCGGATCGCAATAGGCTGTTTTGATGGACCAGCGATGTACTATTACTACTTTTTGTGGAGACCTTTTGTTTTGTCCAAAATGCCTCCTTCTTCTTCTTCTTCGTATCAGTAATTCTACGTCATTATTTTTTTCTTTTTTTAAACAGATTTGCCATAAAATTCTGCCGTCTCAACCGCTCTATCGGTGTCGTTAATGCGTATAAAATGCCTCTTATAGAACATGAATAGAGTTGATTTAAAACTGCTTAGAATAAGAATCAGTTGAATTTCATTGCGGGCAGTTTTCTATAGATGTTGCTCGCATCCTGTTTGACTCTTGGACTAAGTTGTCATGCACCAAGCCTTATCCTAGTTGGGGTCGACTTTCCTGTCTAACTGTGATGCGGCTATATTCGATATTCTTCATAAAGCGATTCCTATTTGACCTCCACAACCAATATTGAAGATATCTTAGTTATGTAGATAGACTTAGGTCTTTACATGAGACATGTTGATATTTCACAAGGGAGGAGTAGCCTTTCGTATTAGTAGTCCGTACTTACCTCCTCCTAGGTGAGGCCACAGTGGTAGCCGTAGGTCTACTGGGGACTCATGGGGTATCCTTCCGAGGGCTTGCTCTGGGCTTTCAACCGTAGGCTGTCAGGTAGGATATGTGAAGTTTTTAGTCGGTAGGAGTCCGGTATAGCATTCATGTAGGATCATATTCACGTTAAAAAAAAGTAATCCGTACTTATCTGTTCAATCCGACAGGAATGGCATGACATCAATCGTGCGAGACTTGTGTGTATTTAAAAAGAACTAGGTATATGTTTAATCCTTCCATTTAATCACTTAATTTCGTAGATTGACATCATAGCTTAGTCTAATAGCTTCCTACATAACCTACAATACTTTGACACAACCAGTTCTCCGTTCTAATATCAATTTCATTAAAGTTACAAGGTGGGCTACTTCTGAACAGTTGCAAGTATAATATTGTGAAAGGGGGATATTGCACCCAAATTTGGTTTGTAAATGAATGCAGGTATTTAGCAATTAGTGCTTACATTTTATCAATATTCCAATCAATTCAGTCGACTTTTGAATTTGACAAAGATTTATTAGGATCAGGATTGCTAATCCTGTTTGCAATAAATAATTTATAATCAATAACTAGGTAGGTAGGTATTTCTCATTGGTCTTTATGGTGACAGGATAGAGTTCAAATGTTTTCAATTCATCCAAGCAGTAAAAGGCGACGAAAGAAACACTTTCGCAAAAGTAGTCATTGTATAGAGAAAGAAAACCAACAATAAAACCCTAACCAAAACAATCAAAATTCTTCCTAATAATAAATATTTTTTTTATCTTCGAGGAAGGCATATTATTTAATTACGACTAGCATTGCACATCAATAAGCTGAGTTTCATTGATTGATAATATCAATATCATTAAGAGTAAGTAGATGTGGTTAAAGTTAAGGGCCTACCTGACGTCAAATAGTTCAAAGAAAATAGCAGATATTATAAATTATTATTATTATTATTAAAAAATATATATATTTTTTAAGAATAATAACAAAAGATCGGTGCGGTGATAAAGACTGAAACGTGCCGGGTAGAAAAACAATATAAGAAAGCAGCCTTGCACTCCAACTTCAAGTGCTCAGCTCACGCAAGTGGAATCCCGAGATCCAAATATCCCTACTAATATAAGTGAGCCGATAGGATTCTTGCACACTCAAACCACTGATGAAATTGAGCCCAGAGATAGACTAAAGCTTGATTGCGGAAAAGGACTTGAAGAGGTTGATAGGAACATCCTTCCGAGGGCTTACTCAGGACTCCCACACGAACTGTCTACGGCCTGTTCGTGTGGTTTTTAATCGCTAAGATTAAGGTACGAGTACCCTAGATGGATATAAAATGTCCATACGTAAAAAAGGGTTGATGGGAGATGAAATGAACGTTTGTATCATGAAAACTTCACCTGAGGTTGGCAATATGTTAGTTATATACCTCCTTCTTTGGAAGTTTGTCACTTGTAAACATGCATATACATAAGTATAAATACTATAAATTAATGCCTTTTGTAACCAACCGGATGATTCGTAATAGGACTTACTCACAGAAGAGCTTCTTGCTACCGCAATCACGTAAGACAAAAGTAATTGTTCACTGATTACCATCGATTATAAAAAGAAAAACCATCATTGAATTTATGCAATTATAACTATGAGAATGTAAGTTATTAATGTCAGCCTGTCATTAAAGAAAATTAATATCGCATCTACAAAGTTTCGTCACTTATAATTTACTTTAAGTAAGTGTAGCCAATCCTTTGACAATTTAATTACCAGTCAAATTGGGCATAATTTCTTTCAACTACTGTTATAATAACTAAATTGGTCTTGTTCGGTTACTCGGGACTTGTCCTACTAACTACAAAATTCAAGGGTTTAAAAGTTTTAATGGTGGCAAATGAATTAATCATTTTCTACAGTAGTAATTACTCATCTATGAACGGTCAATAGAACTTGAAATTTTAGAGTAAACACTAAGAAAAGGTTTTTATAATTCCACCCTTAAGGATGTAAAAGGGTTAACATTTATAGAAGAGATGTCGATAAAATTCAATTAAAATTTATAAAAGAGATAAACTTTGACACCCTATATTGACGAAGCCGAAGGAGATAATATCTAATTGAATCATATTCAAATGTACTGACACATACATGACATTTTATTAAATTAAGTGTAACTAAATATACCTATTTAACCTTTTCCTATTTAATAACTGTCTTATTTGAATAACCTTCGATTGCATATCTATACTAATATTATAAAGAGGAAAGATTTGTTTATTTGTTTTTTTGTTTTTATGTTTGTTTGTTTGTAACGAATAGACTCCGGAACTACTGGACCGATTTGAAAAATTCTTTCACTGTTGGAAAGCTACACTCTTTGCGGGTAACATAGGCTATATTTTATTCCCGTATTCCCACGGGAACGGGAACTACGCGGGTGAAACCGCGTGACGTCTGCTAGTCTTTAATATGTATGTATTTAGAAATATATAAGTACCTATGTTTAATAGTCGTCTAGATCCCATAGGACAAGCTTATATATCAGCTTAATTTGGGCTAGATGATGTTGTGTAAGAATGTCCACAAATATTTAAAAAAAATTAAAATTTAGACGACAGATCTATCAGATATTTTAGAACCCTAGCTTCTACAAGAACTTTTATTACATAACAGATTCATTTAATTTTTAAACAAACTTCAATGTTCATCATCACAGCTGTGATGGTATTCTGTATAAAATATTTTACTACGATAGTATTTTAATCTCGTCCTTGACAGCAGACTCCCTCGACGGTGCCGACAGCCCTATAGTACGCTCAGCACGCCTTGTGGGGATTGCTGCATAAACATTGTTTAGGCTGCACGACACCGTAACGACATGGCATTTTATAGAAAAAAAAATCGACTAAGGCCTATTCTTCAAAAAAATAGTTGTACCCGGTAGCTTGCAGTGCTATTTTGATGTTATGGGCTGGCTATCTTTTACTTATAATAAAACTGTTGAGGGTCGAGAGTCTGTACATGGAAGATATTTTGAAAATTTTAATCGTAGGGCATTCTCTAATCGATACTGAAGCCGAAAATGTAATTTAAAATTTTGCATGAAATTTTGATTGAATAAGCAAACAGGGCCGTTTCACGCGGTGCTTGACGAGTCTGATGAAAAATTACCTCTCCTTTCGTACACCTTATGTGGCGTAAACGAAGTTGCGAGGGTCAGCTAGTTTATAATAACTTAATTGGTCTTGTTTGATTAGTTGGTAGGTGTGCCACTAAATAATTTTATCTGGTGGGCCGTATGCTTGTCTGGCACCGTAGTGGTATAAAAAATGCACAAAATAAGTTATTTAAAAGTTTTAGTTGTGGCAAGTAAATTAAGTATTAGTTGTACGTACTCTATAGTAGGATTGAAATACCTGAACTTCATTCATTAATTATGTAGTAAATAAGGCTACGCAGTGAAAATAAACTTGGACCACGAATGAAAACATCAATTCTCTAAATAGACGATAAGAAAATCTAACAAAATTTCACTTTCAACAAAACTACAGGCCGTGGATATTATGAAATACCAAAGTCCATAAAAGAAAATACACGTAAAGAAACTTTAAAAAGTTTGCAGACTTCTAAAATAGTCACTCAAAAGTGGGAAAAGAAGACTGAAAGAACCTCATTTCCGCCACCGAGTTTCTCAATACATTTCATTTAAATACTTTCCTCGGGTAGACCAAACCGTGAGTGAGGGGTTTTAATTTAGCACGTCGCTATTTCATGCGAGGAGACAAGAAAACGCTCTCTGGCAATGCCCATTCAGAAGCTAATCTACTTCTACTTTCATTGCTGTGCACACGAGTATGTGGATATCGTATATTTTAGTTAAATACGTATCTACGAGTATACTAATATTATAAAGAGGAAAAATTTGATTGTTTGTTTGCATCGAATAGGCTCCGAAACTACTAGAGCGATTTCAAAATTTCTTTCACTGTTGGAAAGCTACACTCTTAGCGGTGAACATAGGTTTTATTTTATTCCCGTATTCCCACGGGAACGGGAACTACGTGGGTAAAGTCGCGGGGAACAGCTAGTATGTTATAAATGCTTTGAACTTTATCTCAGATTAAAACTGGTAATTATTTAGATACTGTGTCCCGTGAAATGTTTCAAATGACCATTACACAGTTTTACAATATCAAAATTAAATCCAGTCTAAACAACAAGTTGCTTTATATGTTTTGTAAGATTATTGGTCGTCCAATTGAACTTAAGTTGTCTGTGTATATAAGTAGGATTTTGTACCAGTCAAGCTTAAATTAATTTACTATGGGCTAGATTGGAATTAATTATGCACTAGTGGACGTCACGCAGTTTCACCCTCGTAGTTCCCGTTCCCGAAGGAATACGGGAATAAAATATAGCCTATGTTCACCGCAAAGAGTTTAGCTTCCCAACAGTGAAAGAATTCTTCAAATCGGTCCAGTAGTTCCGGAGCCTATTCGATGCAAACAAACAATCAAATCTTTCCTCTTTATAATATTTGTATAGATGACTTGGTGCACGTGGCCAGATGGACTGATGACCTGAAAAAGATTGCAGGAGCTGACTGGATGCGGAAGGCGCAGGACCGTGTGTTGTGGCGTAACTTGGGAGAGGTCTACTTCCAGCAGTGGACTGCTATAGGCTGATTTGATTGATTGATTGATTGAGATTGGCTATAGAGAATGTTTGTACGTGTAGGAAATTTGACTAACTCAAAATTTTTCCTCCCATGTCGTTGTCCCACAATGGGATAACTTGAATTTATGTCATGGAATCAATTTAATGACGAAAATGCGGCCAAGAACTATGCGGGGTTTACAGCAATACCTATTTAAACGGAATTACATCAATCCAGGTTTGTTCCTAAATTAGAGGATCGAATTAGTAATAATCGCCAAGCTAGTAAATGATTCGACACGGAGTGTTCCAGCAATTAGTCGATAATGGAAAATTTAAATATTGGCGGACATTACTGACGGCCTAGCATGCAGCCAACCAAAGATAGAACCTAAACAGGTATCCTAATAATATCTACGGAGTCAGATGGATATTCTTTATATCGTATAGAAAATCTCTACTGCACTGTTGATATTTTCTATCCTATAAATTGTCTCGTCATCTTAGCCAGTTTATTGCACACTATATATAGTTAAATTCTTTGACAAGGTCGCAGAAACCTACTGGTGTAGTGCAACCAGCTTCCTCGAACTTTGTTAGGTTGTCTGTCCACCTTGCGGGAGGACTATGCGTTTTCCCGTACCCAGGAGAAAATGCATAGTTCATGGTTGCCAACTAATTTAATAACGTTTGGCTTCTGTTCTATGAGCGATATGACCTTACCTTGCCTTACCTTACCTTGGTACTTAAAAAAGGCAAAAGAAAATAAATCATCTTTTTTGACCACCGACCAGACTATCAGATCAATAAATAAATAAATCAGATAAAATATGTGACAATTCAGCTCATCGGGAAAGTGCCCTTCTGTGAAAATAATCTAAGTCAAGAAAGACAATATTTATTTATTTAGTATTTAAAAATAGTTTCCATTTCTAGTTAGCTGGCTCGTAGCTAAATCATATTATGCATCTTTTTTCTTCGTTAATGTTCCAATTAAGTGTGGTGTACCAATTTCATTTTAATTTGTCTAATCAACTGCATGTGTTGATTTGTAAAAAGTTAATTAAAAGCAGCTATGATTCACCGTAAATCAAACAAAACAGTGATTTAGCGAAGCCAAAAACAAGTGAGCAGTTAGCTATGTTAACCTTTTAATGGTGTGTGAACGTGAGTAATTGCGTTGCGTACTAGAATTGAAAAGTTTCGGGTATTAAGAAAGTTGATAAGGACTTTAAAATTAACATGAAAAACAATTCTGGCCAAGACGCCGAAAGAAAATTAGTGCATTTTAAGATATGGTTGTATTTCGCTTATAAAGTCAAAAATTCTATTGCTGTGAGTACTTATATTTATTTTTCGAGGATACACGCAGTTACGTATTTTATTGTCCTTGTTGTTGACGTGTTCACAGTTTGACTTAGCCTATGACCACAGCCGGTGCAACATGATAGAAACACCAACAAAAAGCTTATACAGGGTGTCCCAGAAGTCGACGTCAAGCCGGAATCGGGTAACAGGCTAGGTCATAATAGATGTCAGAAAAATATTTAATAAAACCTAGGTCTTGTATTTTAAAACTTATGGACGTGTGGCTTGTGACGGTTTTTTCATTCCTGTTGCTACAGATATGTACTTTTTTCTTTTGTTTTTTCTCTAATGTAACCGTATAAAGTATTCAGACTTTTTAGGGTTTCGTAGCCAAATGGCTAAAACGGAACCCTTATAGATTCGTCAAGTCTGTCTGTCCGTCCGTGTGTCACAGCTACTTTTCTCCGAAACTATAAGGCCTACGCTATTGAAACTTGGTAACTAGACGTATGATAATAAAAGGAGGGGAGGTGGGAAGAGGAACCCGCCTCACACCCTCGATTCGTCAATCCTAACTTACAACCGTTAAGGATAACCCCAACTAATTGTATGGGAGGAATGACGAACCGAACTCCTCAGGAAAGGAATTTTGGATGTGGGATAGGAAAAATTACCTGTACCCTCCAGATTGTTGGTAATTAGCACAACTCCGCTTAACAATGTGACTAATTTGTCAACACGTGTTTCGCCTACACACGAGGCTTCTTCAGGACTGCTTGGCAGCGAATCAGCGACAGTCCTGAAGATGCCTCGTGTGTAGGCGAAACACCTTCCCCCTTCCCCTCCTTTTATTATCATTTTAGAATGGATTTCCGCCATGTTACGCCTGATTACATTAGTTAACTAGACGTATTCTGTAAACCGCATTAAGATTCTTATATAAATCTAGAAAAAAATCAGTAAATTTTGGGGGTCCTCTCCTCATACGTAGAACTGAAACTCAAAAATATTCTTTTCATCAAACCCATACGTGTGGGGTATTTATAGATAGGTCTTCAAAAATGCATTGAGGTTTCTAAAATTTTTTTTTCTAAAGTGAATAGTTTGCGCAAGAGATACTTCCAAAGTCGAAAAATGTGTCCCCCCCCCCCCCTTCTAACTTTTAAACTAAGAGAATGATAAATCCAAAAAAATATGATGTACATTACCAATAAAACTACCAACGAAAATTGGTTTGAACGAGATAGAGCTGGTAGTTTTTTTTAATACGTCATAAACCGCAATTTTTGGTTAGAATAATCACTACCACTGCGAACGTGTTAAAACATCAATCAAAGTTACAACGAACTGTAAGAACTTTTATATTATGTTACTTGCTGCTACGAAACCCTTCATGGGCGAGTCCAACTCGCACTTGGCCGGCTTTTTCTTTAAAGTCTAAACTGAAATATAAAGTCAATTCCTCTAGGTCGGAAGTAAAATGTCACCATTTGCTCAACCAAAATATTTTTGAACGTCCATAATTTTTATAATACAAGACCTAGATTTTTTTTATATTTTTCTGACAACCATTATGACCTAGCTAGCCCCTTACCCGATTCCGGCTTGACGTCAACTTCTGGGACACCCTGTATAGTACATTCAACATTCGTCGAAGCTGTAGTCGTCAAACTCGACAAGATTACAATCAATCACTGTTCTAGAGGTGTTAAAAGTGTTGTGTCATAATTTATGAAAATCACGACGTCTGACTGGTATCTATTGATTTGTATATTTGTGTTACTCTAATAAGCCAAATCAATTCTTTATCTGCGTTTCATTGACATGAGCACGAAAGATGAGCCTCATTGCAATTCTAGACTGGTGGTACCTACAAGTATGTTTGCTGGTTATTAAGGTGGGCGCTTACTTCGTGAGACGCATTCAAATGTAAAAGAAACGAACACATAAAACTACGGTAGTTTCACGGATGTGCGCATGTGATACGATCTTTATCTTTGTCACGCCGAAGAAATTTTGGCGAAGTGGTCTAAAGCCAAATGTCTCATTTTGGTCATTAGCTAAAATTAAATGCAACAGTAATTCATTTAAAATAGCTTTATAAACTTTGTTTGCATCAAGTACGATCACGTTTATCCGTTCGTGCAATTTTCATTAAGGCCGTGGGTAGGCCTAACGACTTTGACCATACAAAACACGCGTCCTTCTAGGCGCGTCCGGCTAGGAAATGTAGCATTTTATAGCTTATTTTAGCTGTAACAAGCTAATACTTATACATACACTTAAGGGGTAGGCACAAAGAGTTTTTTTAAGTTTGGGAGATAGCTTAATTTTCTTGAACGAACTTGTGCATAAAAAGATATTAATTAGACGAAAAAAGAACTCAACTTGTAAGGTATAATTAATATTGACAATTTAATTATTGGTATGATTTCAGCCACAAAATTGTCAGTATCCGGATCGTTCTCGAATTGGCTGCCAATAGCAGTCTGATTTAAAATTTAATTAGGAAGTCCTAGGTATCGGCTTGCAGGGTCCCTCTTTCTTTTTCTTTTTTTGACGTGAGGGAACATCCTTCATGGATGCTACGCTGGACTGCTACCGACTAAAAAACCTCACGTAACGCCCAACAGCCTACGGTTGTGAGCCCCGGGTAAGCTTGGAAGGATGTCCCAGAACTCCCAACAGATGTAGGGTCCCTTACAAAGAAATTTTGCATGACTGACGAACGTTCAGTACACGTTCTCATAGAAGGGGTCGACAGACAAATTTGCATACTTAGACAGACAGAAGAACGAACCGGGTTAATTTCATACCAATCACAAAATTTTCACGCGTTTTGTTCTTTTTCCGTCAAAATGTTGGTTTTTAATTCCCTTCCCTTGTATTGCTCACTAAAGCAATTAAAAAAAGAAGGGATTAATAAACAACAAAAATAAAATAAACAATCCGTTAACAAAAACATACACAAAGGTTTCATATTTATAAAAATAACACAATGCTTTCAACAAAATAAATAACAATTTTCACATCGATGCAGAAATTCTAAAATAGGACTGTTTACGTTTCTAGGTATATCAACAAATACAGGATGTTTAGATGCCCTTTATTGATCAATACTGTTCGTACAGTACCTGTATAATTGTTATACGCTATTATACTGTAAATATTATACGCGAAAAACAAACTAATGATGTCTGATTATGATTATTATTATATTAAAGTAAGTCATTGTTTGAATTTGATGCTTGTTTAAAAAACAATAGAAGTTCCAGTCGCGGTTCACACCAATATTTGTTTCGACCATAATCTACCGTTGCGCCGCCGAGGGAGTCGAAAAAGATTTGTTGATCTAAATGTATCGACTCAACTTTACCTATCTTAAAACGACAACAAATAAAACTAGTGAACCCTTTAACGTAGAAATCGACAATCTTTCCATTCAAATTTGTATTTCAGTTCTACTGAAAGACATTTTATCATAATTGCCTTCTCCAAATTCCTATTTTTTAATTCCTTAAATAGTTATGCTGTGAAAAGTTACGTATCGATATGAACGAACAACAATCGTTAGTAGAAGTGGACTAATTTAGTTGGGCAACATTTTGAGAGCTAAACCCTCTATTAGATAGTTCAACCAATAACAACAGAACTATACCAATATTCAATGAAACAGCAGTATAGATTTCTCAAGAGAGCTATTTCAATATAAACCAACAACAATATTAATATCACTGAGTGTATCGTACAAAAAAATAAGGTCAGTAAGTATTATTGAAACGAGTCTACAAAATAATATTGTATAGTAAGCAAAAGCCTCTACATAAACCTGACATGAATACGAACGTGATAGCTTTTACAATAGGTATAGCAATTGAAGCAAATTTTAAGACATATCTAACACACTTATTATCAGTGAGTTTTAGAAATTAGGTATATCAATACCTATTAAAGTGGCAGCGGGCTGGCCACAGTGGCCACATCTATAGAAGATCTGACATTCTGACTGCCGAATGAGTAAACAAATTCTAGAGTGGAGACCGCGCATCTGCAAAGTCGGCAAACGTAGAGTAGGACGTCCACCCGACAGATAGACCGACCTGAAAAAAGTCACAGGTAGTGACTGGATGTCGTCATTTGTAGGAGAGGTACATAATTACTTCCACCAATGGACTACCATAGGCTGATTATGATTGTTGCATACATACAATGAAAAAACCGGCCAAGTGCGAGTTAGACTCGCCCATGAAGGGTTTCGTAGCAGCAAGTAACATAATATAAAAGTTCTTATAGTTCGTTGTAACTTTGACTGATGTTTGGAAATTGCGGTTTATGACGTATTAAAAAAAACTACCAACTCTATCTCGTTCAAACTAATTTTCGTTGGTAGTTTTTATGGCAATGTACATCATATATTTTTTTTAGATTTATCATTCTCTTAGTCTAGAAGTTAGAGGGGGGGGGGACACACATTTTTCCACTTTGGAAGTGTCTCTTGCGCAAACTATTCACTTTAGAAAAAAATTATGTTGGAAACCTCCATAGCATTTTTAAAGACCTATCTATAGATACCCCACACGTATGGGTTTGATGAAAAAAAAATTTGAGTTTCAGTTCTGAGTATGGGGACCCCCAAAATTTACTGCTATTTTTCTAGTTTTATATTAGAATCTTAATGCGGTTCACAGAATACATCTAGCTACCAAGTTTCAATAGCATAGACCTTATAGTTTCGGAGAGAAGTGGCTGTGACACACGGACGGACAGACAGACGGACAGACAGACAGACAGACATGACGAATCTATAAGGGTTCCGTTTTTGCCATTTGGCTACGAAACCCTAAAAAGGAAACAAATTTGTAACAAGTTGTTTTTACTTAACTAACGCCAACTTAACATTAAAAACTAATCCTACTAGGTATCCTTCTTTCTAATAATATAATAAATGTGAAAGATTGTATAGATGTATGGATGTTTGTTACTAAATCACACTCTAAAAGCTGAATGGATCTGGCTGAAATTTGGAACAGGGATAGAATATAGTCTGGAATAACACTTTTTATCCCACGGCAAGTGGGAACGGGAATCAAGTTTCAACCAGGCAAACTAGTTAATTATAAACAAATGATGTTAGTCGATATTTAACATAGCGTAAATAAATAAACTTATTAATTTATAACATAACATAATGTACTTGTAATGTAATTAATTGTGTTGCTCTACCACTGACGGATATGATTTGGACAGCGCTCTTTAATACTTATGTATCAAAATACATCACATTTTCGATGGTCAAATCAATATCAATACATATAATAAAATCGTAACAGGTCGCTGTCTGTACATAGAAGATAAATGAGAAAAAATATTATAGGGGGGCTTTATGAACGCAATAGAACCCAAAACAATGATTTTTAGAATTTTTGTCTGTTTGTCTGTACGTTTGTGCACGCTAATCTCAGTAACCGCTTAACCGATTGCAATGCGGTTTTCTTTATTGTGTTAAGGTTTGCTCCGCTTAACATTTGTGTTTATTTCATATCAATCGGTTTATAAATAAAAAAGTTATATCACTTTAAAGAATCATACGTAGACTTATGAATCTAAAAATGGGTAAATCTAAAACAATTCAATCCACGCCTTCGGCGCGGACTGAATTGTTTTACAATAGCCTTATTCATTAAGCTCTTTTATGATTAAGCCAACACGCCAGTTTCACACGCTGCTTGATGAGTCTGACGAAGAAATACCTCTCCTTTCATACACCTTATGTGACGTAAACGAAGTTGCGGGCTCATCTACACTCGAGAGCAATGAATCCGGGTCACTTAAAGAATGTTAAAAATCTCGGAAACTAAAAATGATAGGTTAATGCAATGAAAGTAAAAAAAATATGAGTCACCATACATTTTATTAACACAAAATTACATAAAGAAAAAACTGCTGATCTCTCCTTAAAACAAAAATAGGAAACATGAAATTTTTGAACTTTATTACGATTTTCTTGAATTTTAATACTTCGTATTGCCTCCTCGTGCTTCCATTACTGCGTTTACGCGGTTTGGCATGCTGTACACCAAGTTCCTTATACGATTTTGGGGAATATTCTCCCATTCCTCTGTGAGAGCAATTTTGAGCTCACGAAGCGTGATTGGGGGAGGGTTTCGTTGTTTTACGCATCTGCCTAGCTCGTCCCAAGCATGCTCGATCGGGTTGATATCCGGGCTGCGCGCTGGCCACTCCATACGAGTAATGTTCATCTCTTGAAGGTAGTCATTCACAATCCTACCTGTATGAGGTCGGGCATTGTCATGCATAAATATTGCATCCTCACCTAAATTGACCATAAATGGACCAACGTGATCATTGAGGATTTCTTCCACATATCTTACGCTAGTTAAAGAGCCGTTTTCTATGATCACCAGCTCTGTGCGACTTTCAGAAGAAATTCCGGCCCACACAAGTACAGACCCACCACCGTAGGCTACATTTTCTTCGATGCATGCTTGCTTGAATCTTTCCCCTGGTCTTCGATACACTCTGTGTCTTCCATCGTGCTTGTGGAGCATAAATTTTGATTCGTCGGAGAACATAACTTTTGACCAATCTTCAATACTCCAATTTACGTGGCTCTGGGCATACCTTAGTCTCGAAATACGATGCCCACGCTCCAGTTTAGGGCCGTTTGCAGGTCTAAGGGGTTTTAAGTTAGATTCAGCAAGCCGACGTCTTACTGTCCATGCACTTGGGTTACTTCCTCCGAGGCGTCGAAACTGATTGGTGAGTTCAGTTCCTGTGAGAAAGCGATTTCGAAGCATGGTGTTCACCAAGTATCGGTCTTCTCGTGCTGTGGTACACCTGGTTCTGCCCGTTCCTGGTCTGCGTAGGTTAGAACCAGTTTCTTCGTAACGTCGGAGAACTCTTTGTACTGTTGACAGCGACACACCGACAGTCCTGGCTGTATCGCGCTGACTCCGGCCGGTTTCCAGCATTGTAAGTATTCTGGTGCATTCTTCAGGCGTAAGCGACATAATTTCAGCTTGATTAATGATTATAGAGCACTATCAACATGGTTTATGTACCCACATAAATGACAGATTACAAACAAAAGCAACACCAAATGCTGTAATTTCGTAGTTCCATCTTCGAAAGCGGCCCTTTTTCAAATTTGATTTTTTTATGATATAACTTTACAATAACTAAGAAGTTTTAATACCTTCATTTAAGGAGTATTACATTGTCTATTAAATACAATTTATTGCATTAACCTAGCATTTTTAGTTTCCGAGATTTTTAGGATTCTTTAAGTGACCCGGATTCATTGCTCTCGAGTGTAGTTGATAATATAATCAAGCCTTTCTTTACGACTGGAAGCAGACAAATGAGTTTTGCCTAATGTGCAAATCAAAATTACTTAAGCAAAATAGGCAGGTACGTATTATAATATTCTTGTGAAATAATATTACTTAGTTAGTTTGTTACCGTTCTACGAATAAGCCTTCAAGGACAAATAAATATGATTAAAATTCAAGAATCTATCTCGTTGCAGTTGGTCGTCGTGGTAAATACTCATATTCGTGCAAAGTTTCATATCTCGAACGCCTCCGTTTGGATGGTAGGCTGAGGTCGGACAGAAGGACTGACATTTCAAATCTGTAAGGGTTCCGAAACGTAATCTACGGACTCTAAAAAAGAAGGTATTTTTTTCTCAACGTAATTTTCGCGTAATATCAATTTCCTCCTTTTGCGCTGTCGGTTAAAAAGTAGCCTATGTCCATTGAGTCCTGGGACATCCTTCCGAGGGCTTATCCGGGTCTCCCAACCATAGGCTGTTGGGCGTTACGTGAGGTTTTTGAGGTTTTTTAGTCGGTAGGAGTCGGGCGTAGCATTCATGAGGATTTTTCCCTCACATTAAAAAAAAAGCCTATGTCCTTCCCAGTGCCTCGAACTATCTCTACACCATATTTCATCTCAATCGGTTCAGCAGTTTAGGCGTGTAACAGACTGACTGTACGGGACAACACTTCGGGTCACAGCGGCGACTGCACATCGAACCATTTAAATAGAATAGTATAGGTCTTATATTCCTACCTCATCTTCTTCCCATCCTTTCTCCGCCAAGCCAACGTTGCCGTGCGTATGTGCTGCGTGACTAGGGGCGAGCCTAGTATTAGCGTGCCAATTGCCCTGGGGCCGGGCGACCCCAGAAGAAGGCTAGCCTTACTTAGACATGCGGGGCTCTGTCTGGGTGGACTTTATTTTCCCTTGCTTTTCGTGGGAACGCAATGGACAAAACCAAAAACAAAATCCAAAATGGCGGCGATGTGGTTCGCAACCCATCACGTCTCGTTTCCCATCGAGGCGAAAAGTGGACTGGGGATAGCCACTTTGCTACGTTGAATGTAAGAGGAGGTATGATAGACAAAATTGAGGAAGTATGCAAGATGATGAAAGAGAGACGACTCGATATTCTGTGCGTGAATGAGACAAAGAGGAAAGGATGTGACACCACCACACATGGACCCTACACTGCCTACTGGTCGGGTGTGCCTAAAACCAGTAAAGCGTGTCAGGGCGTTGGTGTAGTACTGTCTGCGAGAATGAATGAATGTGTCACAGAATATGAATGTGTAAGCCCAAGACTCGTTTGGTTGAGGCTGAAGGTTGGACTTACCCGCATCTTTGTTTTAGGAGTATATGCTCCGCAAGATGCGCGGTGGCGCCGATCCTTACGAGACCAAAGCGAGAGGCAGGCATTTTGGGAGAGCATGAGTGATGTTTTGAGTAAGTGCAAACTAAATGAGAGGATAGTAATGTTAGGCGATTTTAATGGGTGGGTTGGAGTCAAGCGTGATGGGTATGAAAGAGTATTGGGAAAGTTTGGTGATGAGCGAGTGAATGAAAATGGAGAAAGTTTGCTTGAAGTATGTTTGGAGAGGAATCTTCTGGTGACTAACACCATGTTTCACCACAAAGATATCCACTTGGTTACGAGACAAGAAGGAAGTAAGAGGAGCATGATTGACTTTGTGATTGTTGACGCAAGGATGAGAAAGAAAGTACTAGACACTCGAGCCTACCGCGGTGCTGGGATTGACACAGACCACTTCTTGGTTGTCAGCCGAGTAAGAGGTCTGTTTCAGCGGTGGAGGCACCGTGTGCGTGAACCTGTTAGTGTACTAGAACGCATAAAAGTTGAGAATTTGCAAGAGATAGGTATAAAAGAGGAATTTGTGAGCAAACTAAGCAAAAAGTTTGATAATTTAGATGAAGTATGTGAGATTGAAGAATTATGGAAGCCGATTAAGGAAGGACTCGTGGAAGTTGCGATTGAACTGTGTGGTGTGAGCAAGAGAAGCCAAGGATGTAAGTTAAAAAGAATGACCGCGGAAGTTCTGAAAGCGTTGTCTGATAAGAAGAAAGCATGGTTGGACTTGCTGGCTACAAAGGCCAATCAAAGAATGCAGAAGGCAACAGATGAGGATGTACGAATGGCCAACGATGAGTATAAAAGGTATAAGCGTGTGGCAAAAGAGGTGTTAGTAAGAAAGAAGGAGAATGATAGAGATGAATTTGATAAAAGGTTATCTGGTGACTTCCAACAGAATATAAAATTCTTTTGGAAGTCCATAAAAGCGGTGAGGAGTCAACAGACCACATCACCGCTTAATAAGATCAGAAACCAGGATGGAAGTTTTGTGGGAGGAGAAGAGTGTGTGCTAAAAATATGGAAGGAGTATTTTGAAAGTCTATTTGATAAAGAGGATACGCAAGTGCAAACTCATTTTTGTGAAATGAATGAAATTGGTAATGAAAACGACATTAGCATGGAAGAAATAGTGGAAGCATTGAATAGTATGAAACTAGGCAAGGCTGCTGGGATTGATAGGGTTTCCGTTGAGATGCTGAAAGCAGGACGTGGCGTGGTGATTGACCAGCTGTACCGCCTTTTTAATCTGTGCTGGAGGAATGGCAGCGTACCAAAAGAATGGTCCAAAGCGGTCATTGTGCCGCTGTACAAAGGAAAAGGGTCGCAGCAAGAGTGCAAAAATTACCGCGGCATAAGCCTGCTCAGCATCGTCGGTAAACTGTATGCGAAAGTGTTGATAAAAAGAGTGATGAATGAAAGTGAAGGAAAAATGTGGGATGTTCAAGCAGGATTTATGAAAGGAAGGGGATGCACGGATCAGGTCTTCTCCTTACGATGCATAGCAGAAAAAGTTTTGGCGAAAAGCCAAAAGGTATATTGCGTATTCGTAGATCTGGAGAAGGCCTATGACAAAGTGGTGAGGAATGAACTATGGTCAACATTGTCTTTGTACGGGGTGAGCAGCAGCTTGATACGAGCACTGAAATCTCTTTATGAGGGCTCAAGTGCTTGTGTCAGGATCAACGGAGCTTGCACGGACTTCTTTAATATAGAAAGGGGTGTGAGACAGGGTTGTGTAGCGTCACCGTGGCTGTTTAACCTGTACATGGACAGTTGTTTGAAAGAATTGCAAGAGAGTGCGTGTGGTATAAAACTGAACGAGCTGACCATCAAATGCCTCCTATTTGCTGACGATCAGGTGATCTTAGCTGCATCGGCGGAGGAGTTGCAGTTGATGGTTAATATTATGCATGAGGCGCTGAAAGGTAGAGGAATGAAAGTGAATGTAAGTAAGACTAAAGTAATGGTTTTTGAAAGAGAGGAATGTATGGCGAATTGCCCTATTATTATCGAAGGGCAAAGAGTGGAACAGGTGAAAGAATTTGTATACCTGGGTTCAAAATTTACGAGGGATGGAAAGTGTGACCAGGATATTGAGAGAAGAGTTTTGGCAGGAAATCAAGTGAATGGGGCGATGCATACCTTTATGAGCAGTCAAAACGTGTCTAAGAAGGCGAGAGTGGCTGTGCATAGGGGTGTGCTTATCCCCACACTTATGTATGGTAGTGAAAGTTGGGTGTGGCAGAAGAAGCATGAAAGTAAAATTAATGCAGTGGAAATGAGAAGTCTGCGAAGTATAGCTGGAGTGAAATTGATGGACAAAGAAAGGAAAAGCGTGATTAGAAAACAATGTGGTATAACTGAAGATGTAGTGACAAAGATAGAAAAAGGGATGCTTAGATGGTTTGGACATGTTGAGAGGATGGATGAAAATAGACTGACTAAACAGATCTATAAGGCGATAATGAATGGGCAAGCTGGTAGGGGTCATCCTCGGCGTACGCATGGTAACCAAATTGATGACCTGCTGGAAAAAGGCCAGGTCAAGAGTACCCTTAACCGGCGAGCGTGTATGAAAGCACTTATGAAAGTAGAAGAAGCGAAAGTGGTATGCCAGGATCGTAGCAAGTGGAAAGCCATAGTCTCTGCCTACCCCGATGGGAAACAGGCGTGATGATATGTATGTATGTATGTATGTATAGGTCTTATAGCATAGTAACATTCGAATTATTAGGTTTTTATTCCATTTTTGAATGTTTTATATAGTATTTTTTGATAATTTCTTAATAGTAATAATAATTTGTAAATAGATTTGAATTTCCATAACATAATATTAAACTTTGATTTGTATAGAACAAAATGTATGGAAATATTGTCGATAAAGCTCATAGTTGCGTAACGGCTCACGTTACGGTAAAGTTTGCGAGATGTGCCTTAAAAATTTTGCACTAAAATTGTATAATTTCGTATTTTTGATAGGCTATTATGTAGGAACTGTGATTGGACGTGTATTAATAGCGAATCACAGTTTAGGCCAAAAATGTATAAATACAGACGCCACTTTTGTACCGACATTCAGTCGACAGTCCAGCACTACAGGAACAACAAGAAGAAAAGGAAACCAGGAAAACAGGAAGAAACAGCAAGAATACTAGGAAGAAAAGGACAGCCAGGAAGAATAGGATAGGATTAGGAACAGTATTGTTTTATAGTACAGTAATAGTAATAAACCTCCGACCTAGTGACCGGTAAGAACTTTCATAGTGACTTTTATTTGTGTTTGTGTTTTGTGCCGTTAACCCGGCATCCTGTGTAACCCACCTGGTGTGGTCCACCACCAACCCCAGTCAAGGAGAGTGTGGATCTGGGTCACACGCTTTCACCAGTACAGAGGGGCAATCCTAGCTACCTAGTTGGTTAGGTGCCGTCACCCAGCGGAATAAAGTCGCCCCGCTGTACACTGACAGACAGAGTTACTTTCGCATTTATAATATTAGTAGGGATTCAGTGAAATATTATTTATTATCACATAAAACTACTAACAGTAATAGGTTACCAGTTATAAAACTAACTCTAGGTCAAGAGCTCTACGATACAACAACTTGGCTTCTTGCCATTCTTTCACTGATAGTATTTACCCATCTCTTTTCCACCTAATTCCTGAAATTATAAGCTAGAATGAGACAAAATATCCCAGCACCTCATCACCTCATTAACAAGCGTCGTGTAATAGAACAATGTCTTATTGACTAGGCGTTTGACGTGCCACTATGTGAGGCACGCGTTTCGAACATCTTACGCATTATTATTAGAGTAATAGGATTAGGTAAAATGTAAACCGAACTCTCTCCTACTTCGTGAGTGAGGGGAGCTAGAGATAAGTCTTCACAGGTGAATGATAATACCGACTGTATCAAAATTTGTTCTACATAAACGGTAAAACTGAGTTTGCATGAATGGGGAATCTAATTTACTTTGTCCCTGTATCGCTTGAAAGTAGCGGCATAGGTTCATGTGCCAGTATTAAAACAACTCAGTTGAATAAAGGTCAATCATAGAGATGTAAAAATAGAAAAATAATTTACGCATGATACCTAGCACAAGTACAACCAAAACAATAATACATTTAACTAAAACAAAATATAAACACAAAGCAAGAAGAAAAAATAGCCAACAACAAACAGAAATAGAAACCATAACCCAAAGAATGATAGGTATCAGTTGAAGACACCCCCACAGACGAAGGAAGGTTTTCACAAAACAAATACTAATCCAATCAGCATATATGGTCTATCTCTCAAGAATAAAGAATTCAAAATTAAATAAAGAATTTCAATCGGACTTAGCATTGTGGCATGTGGCAGTTCATTGCTGGACTACGTACTATGTTCAGTAATGAACTACCATGTGGCTCTTCGAATTCACGAAAAACACAGTCCACTCCTTTCTACGATCTTTTCCAGGCCAATAGTCATCATTTTTCAAACCGCGACGGTTTTCCGGGCCTAGAAAATTTTATGAAAAATGAAAAGTCTTATGAATATCTACATTATTTTATGGATGTATTTTGGTCAGAATAGTTATTAGGATTTTTATAGGACGTCTGCGTTCTGCTACTTCCATTTATTTCCGAAATAAAATCGGGTAAATTTGGGAGAGTCTTACGTCAGTGGCTAAATTGATAAAAATCGGTCTTATGTTTTCGATAGAATGATAATATTATATTTGGGCAATAAGAATGTAATTTGTGAGTAATTAAATTTCATTTTATAAAGATAAAATACTACTGCTAAATTACTAATAATTAAACATAGTTTCAAAATACCTGTACCGTTCGCACCTGTACATTCAGTGGACCATTAAATCCGACAATTCTATTTTCTCATCTGGCCCGCAAACCGGTTAATATTAACCAATCATTAGGTATTTACGTAATATTGTGGCCTAAATTAGAATACATAATGCTATTACTGAGTTCTTAGTTAACTACTAACTACAGAACCGCGTAGAACTGTCTACTTTTGTAATTCTGATGTTCTGGTTATTTTAGAATCTGGCTGGTTTTTTTTTCATTCTACCAAAGTGGACAGACAATCTCACCAGAGTATAATCTTACGGTCGGCCCAACCTATGTAAACGTTTGTAACACCAGATTGAAGGTATTTCAAGATCTCTATTCTTCTTCTCTAGTCATATAATCGATAACATCTTAGGTGATAATGGTGTAAAATTAACTGTAAATTATACCATCACATGAACAATACTCACCTACATTTTAATTTATTTTTTTAATTTATCTAAGAAGACAATGCTCGATCTGGTATTCTTAGCCACTTCAGGAGTACCTAAGTATTGAGACAATGAAGTATCTAAGAATACCACCTACACAGGGTCGCGCAAAAATACACAGTAAGTAGGTAAGTAGGTACCATAGATTCATTTCCTGACGCTGCACTGAGATCGAGAGTGGTTTAATGAGTTTTCTTTCAATAATTTAGTGGAAATGAACGTAGCTGTACAGCAAACCAAGGATTCAAATACTTATTTGATGATATTTGCCTGAAATTTGGTCATATTTCTACAGAATATTGAAAACAACACTATGAAATCTAAACTATTTACTGTCATAATTCGCTTTGATTGCGAAATAGACACCGAAACTGTTTGAATCTATTTAGCCTCTAAAACAGGCTAACAATACTCCCAATTCCGTATCTAAATGGTCTACTACAATATTTACGAATATGAAACAATCACCTTGTATGGTATATTTTATCCTAGTACACAATAATAATTGGTATGCATGTCCTAACACTTCTATTCAAGAATGTCTTTTAAAAATTCATGAGAATTTCAACTGAAAATAACGTTTTTATTCTTACATTGGTTTAAACTTAAAAACTTTGTGTAACAAGCAGATTTCACATGTGTTTTGACTTTACATTTTTGAATAAAGCCCGGAACTAATATATATTATTACTGGAAAAACGTAAACCTAAATTATTACTACCCGCTGTCTAGCAGCAACATTAAAAAAATATTATTTAACTAAGTTTATTGTGTTTAATGACAGTAAAGTGTGTACCTGTAATTTTTATAGTTTATGATAATTGTGTTGCAGAAATATATTTAAAGATTTTAAGGTAACGCAATTCTGTTCTAAGTTTTAGCACCTGCGTATAAACATCTTCCGTCATTTGACGAGTGCGTTTAATGTTTGACATTTTGATGCTTTATGTCAAAACTTGCGCTCGTGGCCCCGCGAACTCAGTGTTCTGTAAACGATCACTGCAGTAAGCAACTTTCACTATGGCCGGTCCATGGATGGGTGCCCATCCATGTGATCCACTTTGTGACATTTATTTGAGCGTTTCCGTGCTTCGGAAGGCACGTTAAGCCGTTGGTCCCGGTTGCCAGTAAAATGGCAGTCGTTAAGCTAAGTTGAAGGCTTTATTTCAACAGCAGGCAGTCACAACCTGCGCCTGTCCATTTAAACACGGCAATACGGCTCACCACCTATTACGTGGGACAAATTATACAATAGGTGAAATGTGGGCATATAATATGCCTCTGCCTACCCCTTCGGGGATAAAGGCGTGACCATATGTATGTATGTATGTCAAAACTTTCAGTGTTGTATTTCATTTTGAGAAAGAAAATTAAAAATAACAATTATTTAAATAACAATTTGTTAATTTTTCATTTTCAAATTGTTTTTTCATTGAACTAAGTACTTACATCATTTACTGCCGTTGTATATTGACTTCACAGATTTTTTTAACCACACGGCCTTTTTACTGCTGGAAAACCTCATGAATGCTATACCTGACTAAAACCACACGGTGCCTATCCAACTACCTATGGCGGAGAATCCTGGGTACAGCCTCGGAAATAGAACACATGGTCTCTCGACCTTGGACCCTGGACTCGATCAGTATGATATTTAGCAGTATAATTTGGATCGGTACAAAGATAGTACCCTAGAGGCGCGCGTTGCTCTGTGTAACCTAGCCACTTCTGGTTTCCAAATTTAATCTTTAATGACAGTTTAATCCAAATCAACTGAACAGGACAACCCAACAATAATTAATTGGAACTCAGCTAAATTCATACACAGCTTTGTTGAATTTTTATAATAAGAAACCAATCTGTTCCCTTTCATAAAGTAACGCAGCTAGTTATATTCGTAGTGTCATCAATAAAGATTACACAGATAATCAAAACAATACATACATTACACAGAACAGAGAAGAAAACAACATTACACTGTCTCCACAAAATGAGATCACCCACAGAAGTATAAACGCACATATATGTACAGGGTGTGGCGTAAATAGTGGTCCAACCGTCAGGGTGTGATAGACCAGGTGCCCCACTATAACATACTACAATATCATCCAAATTTACCCAAGGGTCTCAGAAAAAAATAACTTTTTTTGAAAAATCGTCCCTTTTTTGTAAAGTTGCCTGTAGATTATAGGAAAACCGCTATTTCTGATTTCTGTTTTATCTCTCTTAAAGCTAAATACATAAGCTATCAAAAAATAATATTGTTAATAGAATTCCACAACAAACGTTTGAAATAAATATAAGTTCATCTCAATTTTCTCTCTAATTTTCAGGTATCATGAAAATTGTTCAACGTTTTTTATAAAAAATATGTACTACACTGATACTATCCAAACGTTTAAAAATATGCTTATGTAAAACTGATTTCAAAATGATACCATGTAAGGATTTCGCATAAACAGAAACTAGTAATTTTTACTGTTAAAGTTCAAAACGGGTTAAGAAAAATTACCAAAATCAACTTACATACATCACACTTATAATGTTTTTTTCATAGTAACAGTTCATAGTCGACATTATTTTTATTTATTTAAAATCTTATAACCTAGATAGCGCCCGCGGCTCCACCCGCGTGGGATTTTGTAACTATTCTCGCTTTTATTTATTTTCTATCTGAAATTCTGTTCCCATTCCATGACAAATTCCTAGCGCGTGGAACTGCGGGCGCCATCACGGTTATGATTTTTTTAAACTATCGCAGTTTTTAACACTTCACGCGAAATACTATTTACTTACATTCCCTGACGTTTCGGGCGTTCAACCGCGACCTTGATGTTGCCTGCGGTTTCACCCGCGATGAATTTTGTTACTATTCCCACTTCCGGTGGGATCATAAAAGCGAGAATAGTTACAAAATCCCACGCGGGTGGAGCCGCGGGCGCTATCTAGGTTATAAGATTTTAAATAAATAATAATAATGTCGACTATGAACTATTACTATGAAAAAAAACGTTATAAGTGTGATGTATGTAAGTTGATTTTGGTCATTTTTCTTAACCCGTTTTGAACTTTAACAGTAAAAATTACTAGTTTCTGTTTATGCGAAATCCTTTCATGGTATCATTTTGAAATCAATATTACATAAGCATATTTTAAACGTTTGGATAGCATCAGTGTAGAACATATTTTTTATAAAAAACGTTGAACAATTTTCATGATACCTGAAAATTAGAGAGAAAATTGAGATGAACTTATATTTATTTCAAACGTTTGTTGTGGAATTTTATTAACAATATTATTTTTTGATAGCTTATGTATTTAGCTTTAAGAGAGAAAAAACAGAAATCAGAAATAGCTGTTTTCCTATAATCTACAGGCAACTTTACAAAAAAGGGACGATTTTTCAAAAAAAGTTTTTTTTTTCTGAGACCCTTGGGTAAATTTGGATGATATTGTAGTATGTTATAGTGGGGCACCTGTTCTATCACACCCTGACGGTTGGACTACTATTTACGCCACACCCTGTATATGAGTTGATTGTGTATGCCATAGAGCATTGTGCGAAATACACGCTCCTATCTGTATGTAATACTGTTATATTATCTTTGCCTATACCATAGGTGTCATAGTTTATCAGAAGCAGTGATGAGACCTGTTTTTCTTTCTTTTTTTGAACTTGAGGCAAATCCTATAGGGATTCTATGCAGGACTGCTACCGACTAAAAACCACACATTTCCTGCATAATGCCAACGGTTAGGATCCCCGGGTAAGCCCTCGGAAGATTGACCCCAGGACTAGTGAAGAGACATACGAATAATAATTATATTATTTTGATGCGCTCGTTTATTCAGTTTATTCGGTGTTCTATAAATGATCACTGCATATTCTGTCATCTTACGATACGGTTAATTCTCATATGGGTGACCGTTTATGGTATTTTGAGTGTAATTCTAGAAAGAACTTGAAACCGTTTGACCACGGCTGAGATTAACATGGAAGTCGTTAAGCCGAGTTTATTGGTATGTGGACGGTGTAGAAACATTAACAGCATTTAAAGGTGACCACAACACGCTGCTCTTCGTTCAATCTACACCAGCTTACATGTTATTTGGAACTCATACATACCTATGGTGAAAAGTGCACCACATGTATGAGTTCCAAAGGCTTATGGTATGTTCACTTTTCAAAAGATTTTTTCTTTTTTTTCGCGTGGAATCCTACATGGATGCTACACCGGACTCCTACCAACTAAAATCTCACAATGCCTTACAATAATCATAATGTCATCGGCTCTGAGTGTTCTACTTGGGGAAGGAGGTGGAGGAGAGTTGGGTTTGGTTGCTCCAGTCTAACCTTCTATGTCTCCATGAGCTGATGGCGGAGCAACGATCGCTGGACGTCACCCTACCGACCTCTTCGAGTAAACAGGCATAATTTTATTTATCCTTGAATTGCAATAGACTATCTGAGTGTTATATCAATATTTTTTCAGTGGACGGTATATTGATCACATACACTAAACATTTTATTGAACACATGTAAAAGTGTATACTACAATAAACTAAGATGACAAACACTTGGCCGGAGAATTTACAAAGAAATCAAGTGCATAAATCTGATTCTTTATTATGTACAGGTGCATTGCATCGTAAATTTCTTCAATTGATACGGTCACCCTATTCAACAAGAATCATTTCAACATTTATACATACTTTTATATAATTACCCACAAAGTGATAGCTAAGATGCAAAAGTACACGCACAAATTTTATCATTAGTGTTACTAATAGGTGGTGAGCCTATTGCCCAGTTGAAATGGAGAGTCGCAGATAGTAACGACTCGCTGATGCAAGTTTTCAAGCCACCCTTAAGGTCTTCAAATTGATTTAATGATTGTCATGTTATTGACAACCGCGACCAATAGCTTAATTTGCCTTACGAAGCATGAAAACGTTTTGAAATGTAATGATTCAAAGTGGTCACCCATGAACTAGACATGGTTTTCACATAAATTACCACTGCTCCAAAGAGGTACCTTAGCCTTCGTGGTTATTTTTTTTAACCATTCAAGACCAATTTGATGTGGGCCCAGTTAACCATTATCAAATTTTGAGAGGGGCAACTGGTACTCGGGCCAGTTCCATAGTGGGACGAATGTCCCCTAACCCACCTTCTAGACAATACAAGAGAGTACATCGACAATACATTTTTAAGCGGATTGTAAAAAAGTATCTCTTAAATAAATTATATTGTGGTGTCCACAAAATAATTTATTTAAGAGATGAGATGTGATCTTGCCAAGTTCATGTACACTGCGTTCACGCCTTAACGAGAACACCGATTGAGAACCTTAACAAGATGGTGTCAGCGGCTCCGCCCGCGTTGAATGTCTGTTCCCGTTCTCACATCCCTTGGGAACATATTGAACATATTCCAAGGTTAAAAAGCTGTTAATGAGTTGTCCGAGTTTGTGAATATCTTCACAGACTTTCCCGTTTTTAACAGGTATTATAAGAACTTTTACATGTACAGTCAGCTGCAAAAAAAGTATACAGGGCCGCCCTGTATGTTATTATCTGTGCTGAAGTCCTCTACGCACGACACTTGATGGAAATCAGAGATACAAAAATCTGTAAGCCGCGAGCAATTAGTGCTTCTGTACCATGTCGTTGTGTGTCCCCATCAATTTCGTACGTGTGCGGTTATAATGACCAGTTGATCTGACGTCATCCGCTAATGCCCAGTGTGCCCATTAAAAGGTGTAGTCAGGCGAATATCTGTGTTTTTGTAATTTTGCTGTGAATGGAAGATATGCTACATTAAACTATGTACCTAATTACTCTTAATAAAATGGAATAAAGAGAACAAATAATAAATATAATAACAGGCAGAGGTACGCTCAATTATGAGCCATTGGTTACATTATTGTATAGTACGTAGGAACAATGTCGCGCGTGAAATCCTGAAAGGCATAGAAAATTTGTTATTTGCAGCAATATTACATTGACTAATTCAAGGGCAAGCTCGTGAAATGCTATATATTGTGCAATTCGTTTTGTGTTTCTTTGTATTTCAGACTAAAGTAATATAAATAATGGAGCCAGCATTCCTGTATCTGAAAAATCGCCATCAGGCTACCATGAACGACAACGGCATCAAATCTCCGCACGTTCAAAAGAGAATATTTATGTCACTTTGTAACCTTTCAAACACAATTCTTCAATAACTAGCATACTTGGTTATCCTTAAAAGCTAGCGAATTGAGTGGTTCAGATTTAGATTGTTGGTGCAGTAATATTTCCAGTGAAATATGATCAAGATAAGTCCACTAAGCAAATAATGATTGGACTTATTTTAATGGCATTTCAAGGGGAATATTACTTGACTTAAAAAATCTAAAGTTTAAACCACACAACTCTACGGCGTCAGCTAACTGCCAGAAAATGTTTCGGTGTTTCAAAACGGGATCTTTTAAGGATATGGTATTTTCTGAAGCGGGCGTGTAGACCTGTGGTGTTGCGAACATCTAGCTGGTATACTCGTACTTCACTACAGTCCAGTGCCGGATCTACAGTTACTAATCACTAGTTAGTAGGTAGGTACCACAGTTTCATATCAGTTTATATGGTCGACGGATAATATTAATACAGAGGATAATTGTGATTAGTTCCGATAAAATAATGGTCTACAGTCAAGTTTACGAGACAAGTCGGTAATAGTGCGATATTATAGCGCAAATATTTATTTTTATCATAACTGTTTCTAAGCAACTTTTATAACACAATGGTAGCACCGTTGCTTACAATTCGTGTTAAATGAAATCTCTTTTTGTAGGAATATTCAGTGGTTTGACGTAGATTTAGTCATCTCCTAATGTTTTACTCCCTTAAACATTGAATCACTGCTAACTGCCATTGCTGTAATGTGAGAATGCCCATCAAGAAGTCAAAACGCTAGACTGCTGCTGCTGCATCCACTAATAAGGCATTGACGCATTTGGGGAAACAGATTCGAGTTATAGGGTTTGTATCTGAGCAAAGATAATGTAGTATTACTTACAGATAGGCAACTCTATGCCCCCCACTGAGCAAGCTTCCCCATCCCGCCACAACTGTCTTATAGTTGGCGGGTATTTTGAGGGAACAATTGCTCAGCGTTAGCAGTCACACACACATTCAAGCTCTGTACGAACATACGGTGTTTTTAGGGTTCCGTACCCAAAGGGTAAAGAACGGGACCCTATTCATGAGACTTCGCTGTCCGTCTGTCTGTCTGTCTGTCTGTCTGTCCGTCAGGAGGCTGTATCTCATGAACGGTGATAGCTAGAGAGTTGAAATTTTCACAGATTATGTGTTTTTGTTGCCGCTATAACAACAAATACTGAAAACAAAAACATAATAATATTTAAGGGGGGCTTCCATACAACAAACGTGTTTTTTGGCGACTTTGTCTTATATATTCGGTAATAAGGTATCCTTCACAATTTAAATACGTTAGTTAATTTGAACATTTCATCAAGATCATTCATTCCCTTTACACTATGCTAAATAAATGAATACTTTAGGAGGTACAGCACAATCAAATGTTGCTCACTGAAATTAATTTCGTGTCGCCATGATTGAACATTATACGGGTCACATACTATTAACTTATTTTTCGACTTTCATCGTAAATATTTGTTCTTTAAAAAGTGAACAACGCTTTCAGCAGATTACTTTAGGTAGGTGTAATATTTCAAAGATAGCTATTTCATAGAAAATAGTACACAAATAGTTCAAATTTTAGATTTTTCTCCAGTATAAACAATTTACGTACAAACACACAATTTATGTTGTAGACGTAGATATCGTGTTTATAATGTCATCATTCAAATGTCATCAATATTCTGAAAAAGAAATTATACATAGACTTCTCAAACTCTTTTTGAAATATATACTGTACCTACCGTAGAGGATCTATACAAGGATAGTTAACACTATAGAGCAACGCGACCTGTCTAAAGACGCGCGTTGTATAACACTATAGAGCAATGCGACCTGTCTAAAGACGTGCGTTGTATAACACTATAGAGCAACGCGAACTGTCTAAGGCGCGCGTTGCTATGTGTTAATAGGTAATGAGGGCAACCAGTAGACGCTTGAAATACTTACAGAATATCGAGCATTGTATTTTCATAAAAAAAAATAATTGAAACAAAATGGACCTTTACTGGGACATCCTTTCGAGAGCTTGTCTTGTTGAGAGAGAGGAGTCCGTCGCATCATCCATTAAGGATTTTCCATCTCGTTAAATAAAAAGAAAAAGGGGGGCTCCCATGCAACAAATAGGTACGACTTTTGTTGTTTTTTGGTACGGAACCCTCCGTGCGGGAGTCCGACTCGCACTTGGCCGGTTATTTAATGTACGTTACAGAATTGAAAACGTATCATTTGTATGGACTTTCTGCCCTATGATCTTAGTCTACGGAACCCTTAGATTGGCCAGCTGTAGGTACTATTATGAACACGGAAGATTTGCAAAAAAAAACAATGCTTCTACTCCTTAGAGTAGGTATATATTCTTCTAATATATACTCTAAGCTCTACTTTCTGAACTAGGTTGTATACGTACCTGGGACTAACGACTTAAGGTGCCTTCCAAAACATGAAAACACCCACATAATGCGTGCATTCACATTGAGGCGCGCTTCTGAAGAGTTTCTTTCCTATCGTGCCTCAAATATTGCGCACTTGTAGTAAATACAACTGCCAGCAGCGGTCACCTATCTCGTAGCAAGTGGTACCTATCAATACTTCAATACTTACATAACCTTAGTAATATATTCGTCACAGAACATATTTTATACTAGACATGAATTTACTTTGCAACAGCAACCTTATCGACTGAACGTAAATAATTTCTTTAGTTTCAGTAGAAAAAATGTATCATAATAACTTTAAAAGGTGACCGTTGATAATTCAATACAAATTGAACTATGATAAAAGTGAATAAGAGACATGAGTAAGTGCGCAGATATTTTTTTTAACATGCATTTAGTTACGCCTTTATCCCCGAAGGGGTAGTTAGAAGCATAGTGGTATATGCCCACATGTCACCTTATAGTGTTACGTCCCACGTAATAGGTGGTGAGCCTATTGCCGTGTTGACAATGACAATGTGCGCCGGTTGTGACAACCCACAGTTGAAATTATTCAAGCCGCCCCTAAAGCCTTCAACTTGGCTTAATGATTGTCATTTTACTTACAACCGGGTTTCATTTTGAGGTTTCCTTCTCTATGCAATGGATCGTTTCGAAAGTGTTCCCATAGCCGTCTACGTCGTACCATTGGGATGTATTGTGGTGGCGATATTTTGTGCTCTATTAAAAACAGGGCTCCTGTCGCCACACGGGGCGTGCAAAAGAGTTTTTTTTTTAATATCATGAAATTCTCTAACAGTAAAGCATTGACTCATTTTGGGAAACGGATTGAGTTATAGGGTTTGTATCTTAGACCACGGAACCCCTAAATCAACTTGATTCGCGGCATTGCCTACTTCGTTAGTCAGCCCATGAACTTGACTTGGTTTTCTTAGTTCAATAACCTACCTGCAAAATACTTAGTAAACATTTTCAATTAAACGACCCAGGGATAAGCAGATAAAAACAAAGCAAGGTATCTGCATTGATCCATGATCTATACATCTTCATAAAATAAAATGAGAGAAAAATCAAAACTGTAATTGGAAATATTTAAAAAAAATACTCGATGGGTGTTCAACATAAGTTACCGAAGCCAAGAAAAATTTTTGTCTGTTTGTCTGTTTGCTTTGTCCGAGAGGATCTCGAAACTCAATAGATTTGATTCAAATTTTGCACAAATATTAACTAGGAGTAGGGTCTTCAAATAGGCTATATATTATTACGCTACATATCCTAGGGGCTAAGCAGAGAGCAATCAAATTGGCATTTTAACATAATTTTCACGCGTACGAAGTCGCGGGCAACATCTAGTATTACATAAGTATCTAATCTCTTTACAACATAATAACGCTATCAGAGACCAGACAGTAACCTAATAAATAGTAATTGAATAGCAATGGCGACATGACAGTCACGTTGCTGAATATGTTTATCATATAAATTATATCCATGAAATTTGTTTATAAATAGTGAAAAAATAACTTGCACCGCGACGGGTCTTAACCTCTGTTTTTGATACGCAGGGGCAATGCCCTGAACACGCTGATTTTTTAAAATATTTTATAACCAACTTTCAGAGTCATTGTTCAACTGATGTTTGCACGACGAAATCTATCTGAATTTCAAAACACATTAGAATAGAAGCTTAGTCTTACTCTTTTAAATATTTAGTCAGAGATAACCCTAAAGAGTGCAAATGGTATCGTCTTTATTCATAAATCAAACATTATTTTATTTCAAAAAGAATTGAGGATTACAGATAATTCAGGTCCCTCCCATCCTCTCCGCACACCTCTGACTGTCTAGGTTACTTTACTGTGACAACTTAAATGCCTCTGTCAAATACTTCTTGTCGCCAGTAAGCAGACAGAGTCATTTTATAAAGCTAAATATACAAAAAATCGGTCAAATGCAAATCGAACTCACGCTCAAAGGGTTTCGTAAGATTATTTTGCTCGTGTCTCTAAATTAATGCCCTGTATTGTACAGCTATCGAAGTTAGGGTTGCGAATATGAATATTTTAAATCTCTTTATTATTTAGTAGAACTTAGTAAAAAAGCGAACTCTAGGCCCCGAAATCCAACAGTGGGCCGCCATAAATTGCCCCTGTCTATTTCCAATACGGCATTATAGGTTCACCTACCATGATTATAGGTGAAATGTGGGTGATATCCTTGGATGCCTCTGCCTACCCTTTTGGGAGTAAATATTTCATCACCAATATCTTTCCTTCCTCGTCTTAGCGATAACGGTCATCCAGAGCGCTGCAGCCTCTAATATTTTAAAAATTTGGATGACACTCGTAGGTTTGTAAAGAATAGGACCCCATTCCAAACGTTGGTTTCAAGTGCATCAAAATTGAGTCAATTTTGATGCAATATTTACCCCCAAAAGGGTAGGCAGAATCATCCAAGGATATCACCCACATTTCACCTATAATCATGGTAGGTGAACCTATAATGCCGTATTGGAAATAGACAGGTGCAATTTATGGCGGCCCACTGTTGGAATGATATACATATAAATAAATAAATAGACTGTGTGACAACCCTACTTTTAAATCTGCAATTACTCATTATTAGATACATAGAGTATTGTCATAATGTCTTCCCGATCTAAAAATACTGATGTTTAGACCGCATTTATTAAAATAAACCGCTATTTCATTAATAATGCTAATAATATAATATTGCAAGATTTCTTGGACACTGTTCAATTAGGACTCTTAAGTGAATAAATACTGTGTAGAATATAATGAACTATCTGTGGTAGTACTCTTCTTATCAAACAAATAACGTAACGAGGTGAAAATGTTCAATACTTGGATGAGGTAGATAAGAATCGAACCTTGTGTATCATAGTGTTATTTAGTATGAATAGATAGACGTGTGGTGACGGGATAGAGTATAAAATATGTCGCCATTTCAGTTCAACTCGAGAGTGTCGTGAGAAGCGAGAAAGAGAAAATTCATTCTCGCAATTAAAATCATTCATGGCGCAGAGAGGGAAAACTAGAAATGAAACTCTGTATCAACCCGTCTGGCCAGCGCGGTAATGCTAAATACCCCCCCAAAATGTATTGTGTGGCGATCCTTGAGGGAGGCCTATGCCCAGCAGTGGGCGTCAAATCGGCTGAGATGATGAGATAGACGTACAAAAGACTGACAGAGATCCATTAACATACATACATATAGTCACGCCTTCATCCCCGAAAGGTTAAGCAGAGGCATAGTATACGCCCACATTTCACCTTATAGTTTTATGTCTCACGTAATAGGTGGTGAGCCTATTGCCGTGTTGAAATGGACAGGCGCAGGTCGAATATTCATTAAAATGTATATAAATAGGTATCTACTGCGTTTGTAGAGGCTGAACCTAAAAAAGGTGAAAGCACTCAGTAGGTACCTACATAGTTACCGTTAGTTCCGTGTAAACACAGTTTACACTAAATGAAAATGGAGTGATTATGTAATTTGTAATGAATACATTCATTCGTATTCATAACAAACAACACAATCAATAAAAAATTGCAATTCTTATTTCCTTAATCCTGAATAAACACACCAGCCAAACAATTCCATTAAAAACGCCTATGGTATTACTTATTACAATAAATCAGCTAAACTTGACTTACACAAACAGACAATAAAATCCTGCCCACAAATATTAACCTCAATATCGCAAAAAAAAATGTTTTTATTGATTTGTCGACGTCATCAAAATGTCGAAACTCGGTCCGATAATGTGTACTTTCCTATAAAACCTACACAGATATTGAATCAGGCTTTATTCCCAGATGGGGTAACCTAAGGGCTCGTTTAAGGAGACGCGGGGCGTCAAGCGTCGCGTACGGCGTGGCTTGCAGCGGCGCGTAAAGCGATTTGACCGTTTATAGTCAGGCGGCGCGTGAAGCGGCCCGCGTAGCGTCAAGCGCAAAATCAAACATATAGAAATGTAGGAGCTCGTTTAAGGACACGCGGGGCGTCGAGCGACGCGCGTGGCGTGGCTTCTCTCGGCGCTGCGTCCGCCGCGTGGCACGCAGCTTCACTCGGCGCTGCATCCGCCGCGTTGCACGCAGCTTCATATACGGCGTCGTTCAGTGCGACATAGGGATGTGACATTGTACATAAAAAAACGATTTTTAGTTAATCGATTTTTTCTTTAGCATGAAAAATCGATTAGTAAATTATCGATTTTTCTCAAGAAAATAATCGATTTTTTTTTAAATTAATCGATTTTTCCTAATTTGACATTTATTTTTTTATAAAATATATACCATATCAAGTTTTATTCATTAATAATAAACAACAGAAATAGTAAGTACTTTCATAATCAACACAAATTAAAGTTTTAGAACAATCAAATTATAACAGGTTCAAAATATTAAAATAAACAATAGTAAGTTCTTAATAATCAACACAAATTAAAGTTGTAGAACAATAAGGTTGAAATTTAAATGTTTTTCACATTGAATCAACAAAATATTCAAATAAATAAAAAGTAAATTAAATTATTCAAAAACTAAAAATCCGTAGGCAACAAAAAAAAAAAAAAAATAGTGTCCACGGACTTGCTTTTTAAAAGTGGTGATAGTTTTACTGTCCCTGATACAAGGCGGAAGTGAGTTCCATAGTCTGACTGCATGCACGGTGAAAGAGGATGAATAAAAACCGGTTTTGTGAGAAGGAAATTTAAGATTTGAGCGTAGGTGAGATCTGCAGAGAGCATCAGGAGAACGAACAAAAGAGAACCTTTCCTTTAGATAGGGAGGTGAAGATGGATTATAAAGGATATTGTAAAGGAGGCAGAGGATTCGAGTGTTACGGCGAAGGCGGATTGGGAGCCACTTGAGTTCTTTGCGAAAGTGAGAAACATGATCGAACTTTCTAAGATTGAATATAAAGCGTATACACAAATTTTGCAACCTCTCAAGTTTATCCAGAAGCTCCTCAGTGGCGTCTAAATAGCAGGCGTCGGTGTAGTCAATAATGGGCTGAATAATAGTTAGAGCAAGACTAATTTTCGTCCTCAAGGGTAAGGGGCTCTGGAGGCACTTCAACGAATGAAAGGAGAAGTGCACTTTCTCGCTGACGTCACTAATATGGGCACTCCACGATAGCGTGGTGTCCATGATCACTCCCAGGTTCTTCACAGTGTCTGCGTAGGGTATCTGAATACCGGCCAAAAGAACTGGATCCAGTTCAGACACCCGGCATATTGTCAGTTTGATACTTACTGCTAATGACGATGGCTTGCGACTTCAGAGGGTTGATGCGCAGTCCGACCGAATTAGCCCAGTCGCTTCGTCTAAGTCGCGGTTAATGCACGATATGCCAAATGGGGCGTCAGTGGCCGAAAAACGTCGGTACAGCTGCAAGTCGTCAGCGTAGAGATGGAAGTTACTGGAAATAAGACTCGTAGCCGAGTTGATGAAGATACAGAATAAAAGAGGAGATAGAACGCCACCCTGAAACGTATGGAAATGTTCGAGTTCGACGTATGGAATTGAACGCCAATCTTTCATAAGTATCGATGTATCGTTTATTTTGGGTACGTGATATTTTGCTTTCATGACGTTCTGCTCCAGAGGGTTATAAACATCGATTACATTTTCAAAATAAAATTTCGATATTTTATTTTGATAAATATTTTTATTTTAATATCGATATTTTCTATGAACGATATTGCCCGACATTCCTACCTAACGCATACCCCGCACATCTCCCACCCCTTCCTTGAAGCGTCCTTCGCGGCGTCACCCGCAGCTTCATCCGCCGCGTTCCTCCATTGCGAGACTCGCTGGTTTACCCGCCGCGTCCTCCGCGGCATCACCCGTCGCTTCAATTGCCGCTTCCGACGCGACGACACTCGCCGCTGTGGCAGCTACAACTCAAACAAACGCTTGCAAAAACGCTTCTCCTTGAACGCTCTGAACATTTCCATACGTTTGTGTTTCTGGCGGCCCGCCTGGCGGGCCGCGCCGCTCGAAGCGCCACGTCTCCTTAAACGAGCACTAAGGCATACAAACTCCCACATTTCGCGAGTTTTATATTTTTGTGCCACGTGTGGTCAGCCTTTTACCATGTCCAAATATACAGAAGCAAATTGTGCCTTCCTGTAGTTAATATTTTTCAAGCTGTCCAAAAGGCCTTAAATAAACCTTAAAGTCTTCTGGCAGTCGGCATTTATTATTTCAGAAGTACAGAAACGTTGTTATATGAATATGTCACAAGCAGTCATCGATTTCAGGTCTAACTTTCAGGTCTCGTGATCTAGGTAGACGGGGGATTCTAGACATAGCTAGAAGGGCTATGACACAATATTCAGATCACAGCCGACAGATCGTAGTTTTCTTTATACTGTGACTCATATCATCAATTTATTTGATCTATATAATTGTGGCTATGGGCACATCTTTTTCCTTTGTAGGTTCTTTTTTTTTTCATTTATTTCCAAAAATATGCGTTGTCGCATTGAATTGGAGAGGTGTACAAAGGGCTGCCATATGTGCAGATTTCATTGATTACATCATAGAATCGTGTTCACGACTAAAGCATTTATCTGGGCGGGAGCAATAGGCCTACAGTCCAGAAAGGAAACAGCAACCGTTATTCATTTGAATACACGATTGAAAGTACAGTTTCAAAGTGCACTCATACGTGTAATTGTTGACTTTCCGTAACACGCTGCCAATTTGCGTACAGTCTTTCATTTTATGTCATTGCCCCGGAAAGGTGAATTAGATACTTTCCATGGATTTTATAACAACGACATTATTGCTAGATAAACGTTTCGTTTCAGTGAATCATTTTCCTAATAGAAATTGCAAGTTGTGAAGAGTGTGAGTTGGTATTTTACAGTAAGTACTCTAATATAACATGAATCAGAATCACAATTATTTATTTGCTCGAAACATGGTTAAATAAAGATGACAATTACAATTAGGTAGATCCAGCATGTTGCACCATACATACCTGATAGTATAGGTAGTTATTTTTCCCAACGAATAGGCATCGCCGCTCAAAGGGGGAATGCTGAAAGACTTTTGGGCACAATGCCACGCAATTTTGTTATCACAATATAAAATGATCTTATTTTTGCAAAAAATGCATTTTATATTTTTCGTTTTAGTAAGTTATCTGTTCAAGGGGACAGAGGGCCTAAAAAGGCAACATTGTATGTTTCAGATTAATAAAAATAAATAAAATAAATAAATATTCACGGACATTTCACACAACGCTATCTGATCCCAAAGTAAGCTAGGAATAACCTGCTTGTGTTATGGGTATCAGACCACGGATATTAATACTTATATACTTTAAATACATGCATATTATACATAGAAACACCCAGACTCTTGAGACAAACATTTATGGGTCACACAAATATTTGTCTCCGGTGGGAATCGAACCCACGACCTCCAGCGCCGCAGGCGGTATCACTACCGACCGCGCCACAGAGGCAGATATAAATTCATATTACTAAACATACAATGTTGTCTTTTTAGACTCGCAGCAGCAGTCGTTCGCAGTACATTTTTTGATTTGATTAGTTAGCATAATACTAATTGATTTTCATTTTATTTCTAATTTTAGAACTTGGCTCATCTCTCAACGTTTCTGTTTTAATGTAATAAGCCGTGGTCACGAATAAACTGATAAGACGGGAAACGACTTAAAGATCACCCAAAAATATCGAGCTAAATCAAAGCTTCCAGCAGTTAATGTATACGTATGGCACAATGACAGTTTTTTTACCTGATGACGTCATTCAATGACACTGGCTCCAACTCCAACGCTACGTTGAAAGAGATTGAATAATAATACATAACCTTTTAGATTATACCATTTCATTTGCAATTTCAATCAAAATCAGCAACAGTTTATGGTTCTAAAGACATTTATAGCTATAGAGCATTAAAATTTATAAGGCCTGACATAATACTGGAAATCTCTATTAGTAAATTGAATCGCCATTAGGACCATATAAAATTTAAAGGATGACAATATAGCATTTTACAAGTTTATTTCGAAACGCTCAGTGTTCTGATTACCACGTTAAGCTATTTACGATACGGCCAATTCTAAGGTGGGTGCACCTAAAGGCCCGGGAGTATCTACGAGCGTTTTCGAGTTTCGGAAAGCACGTTAAACCGTTGATCTTGGCTGCCAATCACATGGTAGTCGATTGAAAGTGGTCTTCGTATCATTGGTATTTTCGTTTATTAATATTCTTCTATCAGATCCTGCAAAAAAATACTTTACCTGTCTTTCGAAAAACTCTATACTCCGGACGTTCGAGATAAACCGAGGTAGAGTCTTTCCGCAATCCAAGCGCTTGTGAAAGAAAGTCTCTATTGGCTTTTACCTAATGCATAGAATCTTAACATGACATGATAACAAAAATACATGAGCCAAAATGTGTTTTACAACTCTACTAGGCGTTAACGTAAATGAAATTGGACGAACGAAAGACTTGACGAAAAGAGAATTTGTCATAAAATGTAATTTGACCATATGAGAACTTGTCATAAAGTGTAATTTGACCATAAGAGAACTTGACAGTGCAATGACTTGACGAACTGTGATTTTGACGAATGAAATTTAACCCGTAAAACAACTTAGGTTTGAACACAGATATCAGAAAAGATTGTGATTTCTGTGGGTTTGAATTTATTTTTTTACACAGGTGGAGTTCCTGTGCAAAAGAAATCATCGTGTTATTAAATTTATTTTTTATTTTGTTTATTTATTGAATTTATTTTGTCCCTCATTTTCGTGATGTTTTAATGCAGTTGAAAAGTATTACATTATTTAAACAATAGTAAGCTTTTTGCCAAGACCTGATGTTAACAGATGATTAAATGCAACTAGTTCATTCATACAAAATTTGAGTTTACGTTATGAAATCTAAATACTATGTTATTTATTTCATAATCACACGGTACGTTTATATCGTAGAACGTTACGAGACGAAGAGATTATAATGAACTAGCTGAAGCCTGCAGCTTCGCGCGTGAAAGTTTATTCAGGTTCCTGCTTCCCATGGAAACTTATTTCCCGGATAAAAAGTAGCTTATGTGTTATTCCAGATTATAATCTATTCTCGTACCAAATTTCATCCAGATCCGGTGAGCCCTAATAGCGTGAAAGAGTAACAAACATTCACACATCCACACTCACATACTTTCGCATTTATAATATTAGTAAGACAGAATGCTGTGTGTTTCGAACGCATGCCAAATATCTGTCCGGTTTTACGACCGGCTACAATCAGTTAGTATCTTTTACTACCTACTGCGATGATTTACTCAACAAAACTTTGTTCGTATTTACATTGAGTGTTTATTATTGTTGTTTGTTATTCTAAATAGCTATACCTACGTCATTTTATTCTACACATAATATTAATACTTCCCACTAAATAAAGTTCACGGCGCGGCGCGGCGCTTGAAGCGATGTTATTGATTGATGCTAGTGTTGTCGAAGATAGTTATTTATATTTATGTAATGCACAGAAATATGATATTGTTTTACCAAAACAATGTTATTTGTATGATTGGAGTGTGAATGAATCTGTTTAGGAACAAATAATTATGTGAATCGGTTGCCTCGCCAGTAGAGCCTTACCGCAAGGTTCATTAGCAACTAAATACCAAAATGAGCATCGAACCGCGTCTGTACCATGCCGTGACTTAGTACCATGCTGCTGAAGTTCCCGTTTGTAATTATTGCTATGACATTTGCAATTATGCATTCCTCATTATGAACTGCAGCAACAAGGTCAGACTTCTATAGTTCCAGATTAAATGTTACCATATTTTTTTTCTTTTTTAACGTGAGGGAAAATACTCATGCTATGCCGGACTCCTACCGACTAAAAAACCTCACGTTACGTCCAACAGCCTATGGTTGGGAGTCCCGGGTAACAGGGTCCTTCCTCAGGCCCCCGGTCATGGAGGCCGATAGTCTTCGGCGAAGACACGTTGGCGGTGCCTAAGCCACCGACTGCGAAACTCAGGTGGGAGAGTTCTCTCCCGTAATGTTACCACCAACCCCATTGATTGATCCCACCAAGGAAGATGGAGGTCCCAATACAATTAGAATTACATCTGCACAAGTAAGGACACTCTGGTTGGGGCGCTGGATTACAACCACCGTATAGTTGACGTCTAAGAGAAGTATGAATTAATCACCAAACAACGTTGCTTGGTTACGTTTTTGCCCCAGCAGTTATGATTTTGTAGTTTATGGTTTAAGTTGTATGGGTTACAGCTTATTTACTTCACTTTTTTCTTTTTTTAAACGTTAGGAAAATCCTACAGGGATGCTATTCCTGACTCCTACCGACTAAAAACCCCACACGTACCTATCCTACCTACGAGCCTATGGTTGGGAGCCCCGGGTATGCCCTCGGAAAAATATCCCAGGATATCTACTTCACCATCAATTGTTGGTATCGGCGTATCTAGGATTTTTATACAAAATGTCAAAAAAGGTTAGTACACTGATGAGATACTGCCACCAGCATTTGATTTACGAGGTTTCTATTGAAAATCTAATTAAAATGAAAATTAATATTAGAGTTAACGGAATATTTACCATGTATTATTGAGTATTTCCGATATTACGGCACTGTTACAAGCGCCGAAACATCGGATATACTCTAAAAGTGAATGTTTAAATACCTAAAATGAACAAGTTGTTAGTCTAATTACATACGCAAGTGTAAATAAACAATGTCAGTACTTTAAAATTACTTGTAAAAGTCCTCAAGGTCCCAAACCAGTCAGTTAACCCTGCCTTAAAAACGTGATTGTTGAGGTCAAACGGTGGCTTTTTGTTTAGGGTGTAAAGTGCAGCATTAACTGCTAGGCCTTGGTATATACATGTACGAATCGTTTTATATCAATTGGATAAGTTTTCGAAAATAATAATATCTGAAAAAGTCGAATAAAACCCAAAATTGCAGAAAATGTCTGTAGTCTATAGATACAGACTAGAATTTTCGCGTAAATTTGAAATCTATGATACAGGCTATCGTTCTAATTTCGGTCATTATTCTTGCCAAAAATAGGTATTTGAATATAGTTGACACACTACATCTTACTAATATTATAAATGCGAAAGTTTGTGAGTGTGGATGTTTGTTACTCTTTCACGCTCAAATCGACGAACGGATCGTCCTGAAATTTGTTGCAGAGATACATTATAATCTGGAATAACAAATAGGGTACTTTTTATCCCGGGAATAAGTTTCCACGGGAACAAATATTACGCGGGCGAAGCTGAGGGCATCAGCAAGTTCTACTATATTTGAATCTTCAAATATAGTAAAATGTAGTGTGTCTACTACAACTATCTAGTTGAACCCTTAGAATATAAATAAGAAGGTACCAAATAAATACTCTAAGGTTGAACCAGTAGTCTTGCTAGGTCATTTTAGGTAATTTTGTGTCACATACTCGGTTGAGCTTATGAACAATTAACATGGACCAGTGCCATACATTGTACACAATAGATGTATGGATTGTAAACCAGGCCGATACATCTCCCTTGTAGAACAATCATTGATCTCACGGCATACAACATGACATGACCCTAACTGTATCACATACTATCAATTTATTGATATCGGACTCAGTTATGTGATTGTGATACTCAAGACAGTAGTTACAGGCAATTGGGTCGTGACGTGATAACACCCAAAAAGGTGAGGCCGCAGTGGTAGCCGTAGGTCTTTAGGGAGTCCTGGGGTATCCTTCCGAGGGCTTATCCGGGGCTCCGAACCGTAGGCTGTTACGCAGGATACGTGGGGTTTTTGGTCGGTAGGACTCCTGCATAGCATCCATGTAGGATATTCCTCAAATTAAATAAAAAAGAGGCAATTGTCACCACATACCTATCTATGTATATCTAATGCGTAGGGCAATAAATAAATAGCGGACTAAGGGTATATAATTGAGTATGTCTTCGCCTACCTCTTCGGGAATAAAGGCGGGTAATAAGAATATCAAATTTTAATACGCATTGTACCTAAAAAGTACCTATACTAAACAAGAACAAAATATGGTTATTTACCCCTGTGGTTTTTATACGTATTTTAAGTAACATGTTGAAATGAAAAGTTTACTTATTGATATAATTTACTTACACAGTAGAACTACACTAAGAAGCTCTAAGACCTGTAGGCACTGGAGTCGGTATCTAGTAAGTGACCACGGCCATTTTTACGTGTAGAAAGCTTCATATTTATGCTATGCTGCACTCCTACTGAATAGAACCACGCGTTGCCCTTCTATCAGCCTATAGTCGGGACTGAGCGTAATATTTCGACTAAGGTCCTTCACAAGTTTTACATGTTTGTGATACTTTTTAGCAGTTAAGACTTAGTTTAATTTCATACTCTCTTATAAACAGCACAATTAATGTAAATGAAGGAAGTGTAAGTTGGTCTGTACTCACCTACAACAGAAATAAACTGCCGAGCCGAGATTCCTGTAACAAACATTGTGAAATTAAAAATATTTTCAACTTTTAAAATAAATAAAACTTCCTACTAATATTATAAATGTGAAAGTTTGTGAAGATGTTTGGATGTTTAGATGTTTGGATGTTTGTTACTCAATCACACTCTAACGACTGAATGGATCTGGCTGAAATTTGATACAGGGACGGAGTATAGTCCGGAAGAACACATAGGCTACTTTTCATCTCGGGAAAATGTTCCCACGGGACGCGGGAACGAGAACCGAATTTCACGCGTGCGAAGCCGCGAGCGTCATCTAGTATACCATAAGGCTAACAAATGCGTTGCAAATATACAATTGCTAGACAAATAAATTTAGCATTGTAACTAGCAAGTACAAAAAGCTTCTTTTTAATGACAATAGTAGGTAAAACTATTGCTTGTCTCATCATGACAATATTTATTTATGGTTTAAATAGTCGTTTTAAATTATTATGATAACATGCTTTGTACTCGTTGTCACTTCGACAAAGAACGCAATTAAAGACTAATTACTAAGTATTAAACACTATTTCTGTTCTTCCCATTATAGTAGGGAAGCCTGGACCGCTAAATGTTCAGTTACTAAAGCGTCATGGGGACCGATTTGATTGTGAAGATTTGGGCCTAAAACGAAAAATATTGTTCATTTTGCCATTTTAGTAAGGAGGAGAAACATAAAAATACTCCAGCGCCTCAGACATTCACGGTGTTTACCCGCTTTGTATTTCTAACAACCGAGAGATATTATTCTGACGAGTAATTAGGGGAGCTGTAGAAAAGGGTAGAAAAAAAACAAAAAGTTATTCGAGCGTGTCATATGTTCGAAGGGAATATTTATAAAACTCACAAAAGTGTCCTATTAAAATATCTGACGATTTGGATGTGATCAAAAATCATGGTAGATTTTTGAAAATGTAAAAAAAGTGACCTTGAAATACTCGAGCGCATCAGATTTTTACACAAACGGTTTAACTTGATGTTCTAGTCGTTCCAAATGATAATCTGACAAATATATGAAGGAATATTCTTATTCTGATAATTTGAAAGAATTTTTTTTTTTCAATTTCTGAGTGGAATAAATTATTACGCATATACAGGTGAATTTTTGAAAAGGGCTTGGATGGCCAAATCCGAAACTATAAGGAATAGCTAAAAATGCTCAAAGGAGTCACGAGCCCGATTTTGATAAAACTTATAACCTCATCATTAGATTTTTGAAAAAACAGATAATTTGAACGGGCTACGGCTACGAGGAATTAATAATCCTCAAGTTCCATCGACAGCAACCATCTTGGCTGCGACCCAGCGCTTACTGGACTACGGACAATTCCGAACGCCGCGACATGCACAAGGCCGTGGACGTCTAAATGACTCTCCAGATATCGAAGAAGATATCATCGAGTTCTTCGAACGAGACCGACGGCGAAGTACAAGAATGGCAGCAGGCGTGTTCAATGTGAGCCAATATTATGTGTGGAAAACTTTACACTCCCATGGATTGCACCCTTACCATTTTCATCGAGTTCACGCGATTTATGAAAATGATGGACCCGCAAGGATCACGTTTTGTCAGTGGTTGTTGCAACGCCAACGTAACATTAACATCCTGTGGACAGACGAATCATTGTTTACGCGAGTGGGCCTTTACAACGTGCATAATGAACATTACTGGGCTTTGATTAATCCCCACGTAATAAGGGAGGATCGGCATCAGGTTCGATTTAGTGTTAATGTTTGGGCCGGCATCATTAACGATCAATTAATAGGCCCCGTCTTTATCGAAGGTCATCTTACTGGTAGTTCGTATCTAGTAATGCTACGTACAGTAATATCCGAGTTGTTAGAGGATGTGCCGCTGGCGTACTTACGAGATATGTACTATCAGCACGACGGCTGTCCTGCTCATTATGCACGTGCAGTGCGTGAATACCTAAATAGTGAATTCGGTGAACGGTGGATAGGCCGCGGTGGGCCCGTGGCTTGGCCGCCTAGGAGCCCGGACTTAACACCCTTAGACTTTTATTTGTGGTCGGAAATAAAACGATTAGTTTACACTCGAGAGTACGAATCTCGTGATGAATTACGCAGTGCGATAGTGGACGCCTTTGAAATAGTGAAAAGTGACAGAGACACATTGAATAAACTAAAAGACAATAGCCTAAAACGTGCCCGTTTGTGTATCGAACGTTCTGGACTCCATTTTGAGCAGTTGCTAAGGTACAGGGAAGTGTAAATAAACTGTGAATAGGTAGGTCTAGGTATTTAAGTTGATTATTTTTGTAAATAGCTCCAATTTTTTAAATACGCCGGAAATACTCCCTATTTGTTCGTGTTTATTTTCATTATTATTACATAAACCTTATTAATTCACCGTAAAATAGAACAATGTTAAAGTATTTCCGACGGTCCTAAGCCCGCGTAAAGTATGAAGGAGAAATTGGAGTCCTTTATTATTATCTAAGTACCTATTATTATCGAAACGAATGCATTCGGTCAATGAACTGATCACATGGAAACACGCGCCGCGGCGTAGGTACCTATGGGTTTCGGAGTTTCATTCATTGAAAAGTTCAATGAATAATCGAAGCGCTACTAATGTTTCAACTCGAACGAGTGAAAAAGATTACACAAAAGTCATTTTTTTATTATAACCTGCACAGCTGTTTTGACACTCCGAAATGGTTCCATTATTGATTCCGAGTAACCCCCTCTCGGGTCCAGAACGACTATAAATTCAACCAGTATAGGTGTAATTTTATTATTATTTATTAATACAATAATAGATTAAAAAATAAAAAACAAAATTTAATCTTCATCATCACTGGATTCATCTTCAAAATTGATTCCTTCTTGGTCAATTTCTCAAAATTCAAAAATTTCTCAAAATTCAATTCAATTCAAATCAATTTTTAAAATTTTATTTTTATTCAAATAAATCAAATCACCATACATCTACGAAACACAAACAACTTATTATGATCAGCTGTTAAATCAGTATGGTGGCAGATAGTAGTGTGGGGATGGTGCGAGAGAGTGAAATATAAAGAAAGAGTGAGAAGGACACAGAGGCGCGGAGTTTCAATCCAGTTCTCAGCAGCTGTACGCACCACACTTTATTTATGGTTTAAGCTACATCGCCCCATGAAAATCGTCAGATTATTTTTATTCTGTACTTCTTACTGGATTTCCTTCAAAATAAAAAAAAAATAATCGCGCTCGTGTATTTCACAGTGACGTTTTTTTTACAATTTTTCCACTCACCCATTTCCTTATGCCACGCTAAAATCATCAGATTATTGAAATATATTCTGTTCTGTATGTATTTAACTTACCTGACCTTAATCTGACGCGCTCGAGTTTTTCTGAGCATTGATTTTTTTTACTAATCTGACGGGCTGTCCTCGGAGCACGCCCTAATATGAAGGGTTTATATATGGTAGGAGTACATTACAAGGAATAAGGTTTCTCCTCATATGGTTTTCTGACGCGCTCGAGTAACTCTTCAAATCCCCTCTTGGGCTCCCCTACTATTACGTATAAGTATGTAAAATTGAAGATCAAATTCGCTCCCATTCTTTTTTGATACCGAAGAACGCATGATAAACTAAGGTGGAGAGAATCTTCGCCAGAGCAGCGCTGAAAACGACCTGCCTGTGCATGTGTTTCCCTCCTTTTACAACCTACCGCCAACTTGAGGAGCACTATCAATAGCCTTGTAATGTGTTCTCGAAACGGTCAAACGGCACTTTACAACTCTGGTAAACATGAATAAAATTAGCTTCAGTGAGCGTGATTACGTATGGGTGGGCATCGACATGTATGTACCTTCACATGATATTGACGAGACTTGTCAAGTGCATATTGACCGTGTCGCGAGCCCATAAACTATGAGAGTTGTCCCTAATGCTACATGGGTACATGTCGTCATGACTTTCTATCAGGCGGGCGGCATTATTATGACAAACTAAACATTAAAATAATATCCTTTTGAAAATGAACAGAAATTATTGTCCAGTATCTTTGTTAGTAAACAACGGGTAAAACTATAATAAAACTGACCCACAGCATTCGTCATACACATGTCCATAGATAGCAATGACGAATGGTATTTGGAACAGCCGTGATTCTTTTGTGAGTGACACGAATCATGATTTGTGTAGCGAAATCCCACAGGTAGGCTGCAGTCTATATTTTTTCTTTGTTATTTGATTTTTGGACTACTTGTCTATAAGCATGATGATTTTTTTATGGTGAAAAACTACAACTAAGTTCGGAGTGGGGCTGGCTTCTTCAACTACCTTTGTTTCAAGTATTCTTTCTCTTAGCCATTTAAATGATCTGATTCATTCGTCAGAAGGTGCAACTATTTACAGGTTAATCTGCCTGGGACGGGACCTATTTCCATCCTCAATTAAAAATACGCAACAGTGAAACGTATCCGGATCCCGATTTAAATGTATTGTAAATTACCCCCCAGCCAGATAAAGCGACGATCTTGGAAAAGACTCAGGGATGGATAGAATACGAAAGGCCGTGAATTACGTCGCGATTTACGTCCGAATGCGATGGCCTAATTTGATTGATTGATATCAATACCCAATAAACAAGCAGTAAACGTCCCTCAACTCAAAAGACATTAAAGAAAGGCTCGGCTACAAAATTGGTCATTAGAAGGCAAACGTTTCAAAATCAAACACGAAGTTATTCCAACCTTCTAGAAAGTTCGTGCTAATTGCCACCAACGCTCCTTTGAGATATTTACTTAAGTGTTTTGTAAAATAAAACATTTTAGTTATGCTTGTTTACACAGCCTACAAGTTACGAGTTGCGGAAATCGTAACCAATATTTGACAAAGTAAAGTTATGCTCTCAAAACTGTACATGATTTCCCTATTAGGAAAGTACTAAGCGGTGCTATAAAGTATTTAAAGAAATTACACCATACGTAGATATTGGTACTTTTAATAATATGTATGGTCATAATAATAATTCTTGTTATTATTATAATCGCAAAAGTAAGATGGATGGATGTTTGTTACTCTTTGACACTCTAGCTAGCGGCTAAATTGATCTAGCTGAAATTTGGAACAGGGATAGACCAAATTCTGTAATAACGCATAGGCTTTTATCCCGGAATAAGTAACCCGTGAGTACCATCTAGTATTAATATGAATGGTTTTGAGTCAACCTGGATTGAAAGTTGCAGTAAATTAATCTCTGTCGCTCTTGCGGGATACTACAGGTCAGCTGAAGCTAAGTGAAACGAAAAGTATTCTTGGATAGTCTGACTCTCTAGGACTGGGAGTCACACGCAGAGCCGCCTGCTGGTAACGCAGCAGGGTAGGTATGCCTGAATGCATTCCATCACGTAAAAAAAGACCTTGAATGACAGCGCTAGACTACAAATGTTACAATATTGTGTTCTTAATTATGTTTTGAAGGTCAAAATCAGTACCTACTTAACAGTAAAAGGTGAACTAAGCAAGTATCCAAAACAAAATGTAATTGTTATTGAGCTCTGTGCACGCCCGCCCATTTGAAACCATGAATGCAATCGCATGGCCATGACCAAGACCTCTACTTCATTGTTGTGAAGAAAAGAGTGGTCTAGACTAGAGAAGCGTTGTAGTCCGTGAAAACCAACACTGCTGTCCTGTAATGGGTGACCATTTAACATTTAGTACTCGACCAAGCGTTCTAGACCGACTCGTGGAATGGCCCTTACCGCCTGCACCCTACCTCAGGTACCGGAATAGCCTTAATACCATCTGCAAGTATGCAAACTGCATTCATGTATCCGCTATCGTTTTAGTTCAGGACAAAGAAAAACCCGATCGATCATAGGGATTTTCGTCACATTCGAGTCGTCTACTTCGCTTGGTCGAGTAGTACGTGCATCGCCGTATTCCGGAAGGCACGTTGACTATTAGTCTCGGCTGCCAGTAAGCAGCTACCGGCTGCCAGTAAGCAGCTACCGGCTGCAAGTTGAAGACTTTAGCAGTTAGACACCGCCTATTCCTTTCTTTTCAACATAACAATAGGGTTAACAGCGCGAGTGTAACACGTCTGTTTTTGTAAACGCCAATAGACCGCGTTAATGATTGTCTGTCAATGGAGTGACATTAAGAAATGGTTTGATTCTAATGGTTAAACAGGAAACGTGGATATAATTATAATAAATCAGTCATTGCATTACACTTAAATCAATTATAAACAAAATCTTTGCATTTAAAAGCTTTTTATATCCGCCAACTTGAGCACCACTGTCAGAAGTCTTACGGACTGTGGGAGTGGCCCCCAATCGCTAGATGCGCCACGGCTTTTCATAAGGCTGGTGGCAACGTCAATTTGGCGAGCTTAATATGAAAAAAAAAAGAATGACGAACAAGCACACACAACAATAATACATCCCACTTTAAAGAAAATAGTCACCTTAGCCTTTAGCCGGTGGCAACACCAGAGATTGACCAAGTATCCAAAAAAGGCATCTGCATGGCCTACGTATGCTATCGTCGTTCCGGACGTTATCTAGTCGTGTCGTAAGACCATTGAGCTGTGTTCTATATTAAATTGTGAAACATTGTCGTATTTGCGTAAACCAAATTCTAGCCTTACATAGGCATATTGAAGGCGCTCAAGTTTGCTCAACTGGTTTTTGTTGATATCGAGACAGACATGTGCATAATTAATGGGTGACAGTATTAAGCTATTAAGCGCAATATTAGTTGTAGTAAAAAATAATTTTGTTAAGTACTTTGTACTATATGTTTATCTACTACTAACTAATGCATGTGGCTCCAGCTCCAGCAAAATTTCTACTAGACTTCCACAAATTTCATCAAACTCGGTTTAGTGGTTTACACGTTAAAGTGTAGGTATAATCCTACACTTTAACGTGTAAACCACTAAACCGAGTACCTACCTAGTGCTACTAGGGATTACATAGGATTACTAGGGATTACAACATTAGGTCGTCGATCCATCTGACAGGGGCTCGTCCTACCCCACGTTTACCAAGTCGCGATCTACACTCCAGAACTCACTTGCTCCATCGGCCATCAGTTCTTCTACAGATGTGGCCAGGTCACTGCCACTTTAAAACGCAAACTCTAGTCCAATCCTGCCCGATCTGGCAATAATGTAAACATGTCATGTTTTGACAATCGTTGTCTAAGACAAGATGAGTAGAAAAACATAGTATGTCAAATCATTGAACCTTTTATTATCCTGAGTAGGTATTTTAAATGAAAATAAACTATCATAAAGAAGTTATTTCGTGTTGAAATGATTGTAAGAACACTGTATGACTCCTGGATACTGGCATATAATCAGGGTGAATACTCAATTGCAAGTAACTATGGATAGGGGAAAGGTGTACAAGATGATCCCTCGAGGTAAGACGATCCTTTTCGATTGTGACGATACTGTGCATGCCATCTAGTTGTTTTTTCGAGAAAAGCGTAGGTTCCCGCCCCCACCGACTGCAGTCAAACCGCGATGGCTGCGTGAAGGACGATCACTGTGTTTTGTGATTTTTTAAAAATTGTACAGTGTTAATCTAAAGTAAGCCTGAATTTGAAACTCCTTTACTTTTCGTGTAACCGATTTTATGTAATGATTATTATATTAGTAGCTTCTAAATATGTTCATTTGTTATAAAAACGTATTGCGGTGACTGTAGGATACTTATAGGTTAGGTTAGAGAATTTCAAATAAAAAGTAAGCTCTGGGGCAAGATGATTCGTCTGCTTCTGTACAAGATGATCCGTGGATCATCTCACCCCAATGTCTTTTTGCCCGGCTGCGCCAGCGAGGGTAATAAATTCGCGCGTATGTATGTATGTACTCGTATGTATGTTATATGTATATATACTATATGTAACAAGATAATATAGCAATTCTACATTTTAAAATAAATTAAATGATTAAAAAAATAACAAACTCAAATGCTACTGAAAAGGTCGAAACAAGCTTGATAACCCATGATATTAGGCGGTACTAGGGCTTGAACTCCGGAATTCCGGAATTGACATAATTCCGGAATTCCGATAAAATCTGATATCGTTCTCAATTCCGGAATTGGCGAGATCAATACCGGTATTTCGATATTGGAAAAAAATATATATTTTCGCTTCTTCTTTAATTTCATTACAAACAAAAATGTAGATTATAAGCTTCTTATGCAATTTAATTACCTTTAATAACTACAATGTTGATAATTTTGGATTTCTCTAGGAACAAATTAATTCGATTATTTACTTAAGTATAAATCATTTTATTTGGTGATATTTCTAAAACCTACTAAGAATGTAAATCCATAAAATTAATGGTATTTGATAGAAATCATACTATTTAAATAATAATAATATTATTGATGACGGTTTTGTATTTATTTTACATTTAGACTTCAATATAGGTATAGTGCGAATTTAGACTTAGCTCTGACTTATGCTACGAGTTAAATTTAAGTTTGATAGAAACGCTGTAAGAATTTGACAGAGTTCTCGCTCAGCATAGTTCTAGTAGTTCTGACGGAACTCATGGGGCCCGTACCTTATTATTAGGGACAAACTTTGCCCCAAGGCGCTCCACTGACCCAGAGTGAGGAGGGTCCTGGGTTCCCTGTTCTAATCAAGGCGGAGGAACATATTCCGTCGCACATGGCTCCGTCTCAGGCGCCCGACGCTGAGTACAGCGAGAACGACGTGCCCGAAGTCACTGAAGGTGAGTTAGGGGCGACTGTACTGCGGATTAGATTCCGCGCGGACCGTGTCCCTGGGGTCCAGGGACACGGTCCGCGCGGAAACTAAGCCACAGCATTCCAGGCCGATCGTCGGTCCTGGCTCATGAGGATCTCAGGCCTCGAGTGATGGGGCTCTTTAGTGCATGCCTCGAAAAAGGCCAGATTCCCAAGGTCTAGAAGACAGGGAAACTGGTTCTGATCCGAAAGGCAAGGTGTTCGGCAGTCTACCTATCTGGGGATGTGTTGCTCCGCTGAGCAACTCCGGCCGATCCCCGATCAGTCGATCCCCAACAATGATACGCTCAAGGAGCTTGCATACCTCTTTAGGTAGCAAGCTCCTTGAGCGTATCATTGCACAGCGCACAGTCGAGCACCTCACACGCGTGGGGCCAGATCTAGCGGATAACCAGTTTGGTTTCCGTCAAGGGCGCTCCACCGTGGATGCGATCATGCGCATTAGAAGACTGACGGACGAAGTAACATCGCAGGGTGAGGTGGTGTTGAAAGCGATGGCGATATCAAGAGACACCGGCATTGCTTTCAGCACCTTGCCCTGGAGCTGCGTCAGGGAGGCGCTTATTTATCATGGAGTGCCTCCCTACTTCCGTCGAATTGTCGGGGCCTATCTTTCCGAGAGGTCCATAACTTACCCAAGCTGGCTAGGGCCCAGCCGGGTCAGCGAGATACGTCGTGCGGTGTTCCGCAGAGATGAGTCTTAAGACCGCTTCTGTGGAACAACGGTTACGATTGGGTGCTGCGTGGTTCGTTGCTCAGAGCCGGCATGTCTCGAGGATCTGGCAGCGAGGCAACTTGCGTCTCGTCGTTTTTTGTATTATTTTATTTATTGTTTAAATAAATTAATTATATTTCTAATTTATTATTTTCTGGTGCAAGGAGGCGCTGGAGCGGGGTCATAGGCCTACGTCTCCAGAAATCTAGGTTCGGCAGTTCCAGCTCCACAAGTAAACCGTGGATACCTGGACTTGAGCAACAAACCGAGTCGCCACATCACATCACACAAGGGGGGAATCGCTGAATCGCCACAATTACGGCGGTCAGACCGGTCATGGGCGAGTGACTAGAGAGGAGTCACGGTGCGGGTGCTCTGTCCTACCGGTTGTCACAGATGCTTACCGGGCACGGGAGCTTCAGTAAGTATCTGTAAGGAATACACCGGGAAACCACACCTGAGTGCCAGCACTGCGAGGAACGCGGTGAGGACACAGTACTTCACACATTAGTGGAGTGCACAGCGTGGGCTTAACAGCGCCCGGCCCTCGTGGTAGGTCTGGACGTGGACATTCTCCCGCTGGAGACCATTGCGCGAGCTGTGATCTCCAGTGGGAGTAAGTGGGACGCCACTTTCTCTTTCTGTGATCAGTTAAAGCGGCGAAAAGTAATCGAGAGAGTACGCTCCCACCCGAATTCGGCATGTCTTTGCCTAAGACTATCGGCCTCCATTAACGGGGGCCTGAGGACGGTGGGAGGGCTAATCGCCGTCCTTACAAAAGCACGCCACACGCCCTGAGATGCGGGATAACACCTGAACATACCCCCAATACGCGGGATAGCACCCGAACCTCCTAGGTGAGGCCGCAGTGATAGTCAAGGTCTGTGGGGAATCCCGGGGTCATCCTTCTGAGGGCTTACCCGGGCCAACCGTAGGCAACAGTTAGGAAACGTGTCGTTTTTAGTTGGTTACGTTAAAATAAGTAATTTTACTGGGAAGCAAAGTAGTTTATCACTAATCACGTAGGACTGTCAGCTCCTGTTTCTTTTTATACATATCACTATTTTGTACAAAACGAAACTTGATTGAGTTCCGGAATTCCGGAATTCCGGAATTCAAATACTGAATATCGAAACCCGATTCCGGAACTGAAAAAGCGTCCGATATTCAAGCCCTAGGCGGTACCCACACATTTTCTTTCGGTTTATGATTTTCAAATGGGTACCGCCTGATATCAAGCTTGTTTCGACCTTCTCAGTAGCATTCGAGTTTGTTATTTTTTTAATCATTTATGTTATTTTATTATGGATTTTTTTTAAAAGGAAATTGCCACGTGTCACGTATCGTGGAAGACCAGCCGTGGACAGTGGGATCTATGGATGATAAAGCACTAGGGGCTGTGGCAGTTGATTATGCCTAAGGGTTGATCTCATTGTTCAAAACACATATTTGATTAAAACATTTTAAAATAATTATTTGAGTAAAGTCATTTTAACGATACCTTAAGTCGAATTTTTAATTAAACGGAGTAAAGTGACAGCAACTAATGTCACTTCTTCATACAATGCTGCATAATTTCTATGAAGAAGTGACATTAGTTGCTGTCACTTTACTCCGTTTAATTAAAAATTCGACTATAGAGATTGGGTTGGATCTGAACGGGGCAAGATGATCCTCTGGGATCATCTTATACACCTGTGTGGACAAGATGATCCTTTAGCAGACATTTAGTATAATTAATGAAACTCTTATCAATACTGAATTTTGAGAACATAAGGTATGACAATACCTAGATAGATAAACTGACTATTCAAAACATCTTTAATATTAACATTAGATTGTACTTTCTCAGATTTACAGGCATTCTCCCTTAGAGGGATCATCTCATACCACCTTCCCCTATCTATGATCAAATGTGTTTGTTTACATTTTTGCGCAAAGCTATTGAAATACAGTATATTATGTACGATTATATACTCGTACCTACCTTTACAACTACGAGGGATTACAATTGCTGTATGTTATAAGTTTAAGTAAAACTCTTCTTCGACATAAAATATCTGACTCAAACAAATTAATTACTAAATACCTACTTGCTTTTTACATAATTTACAACCATTAGTATTATTAAATAATTACTGCTTCATGTCATAAACTCATAACCAACAAACATACTTATTTTAAAATACATTACGCAATATAATATTGTATTTTACTAACAGTTGTTTGTAAATCTAGAGAACAATATAAAATTATGTAAATACATATTTGAATAATACCTCTGCATCCTAGTTACTAGCTGCTCTCAGATATTATTGTACTAGCTGATGCCCGCGTAAAATTTGTCCCGTTCCCGCTTCCCGTGGGAACTTATTTTCGGGATAAAAAGTAGCCTATGTGTTATTCCAGACTATAATGTATCCCTGTACTAAATTTCAGCCAGATCCGTTCAGCCGTTCAAGCGTGAAAGAGTAACAAACATCCACACATCCACACTCAGAAACATTCGCAGTTATAATATTAGTAAGATTAGATGCAGTTTATATTTCGAGAAATGGCTCTCTCATCTTTGCATGACTTACGGTCTCTTCTAAAATCTTGACTTTGGGACTCAGGGTTCTCTTTCACATTTAAACGGTTTCTCAAAATGTTAAGAGAATGACTACTTGCAAATGTTTTTACTCGTTAAAGTAAACCAGCCACTTAGACAAGTGGCACAAGCGTAAATCGCAAACGAAAGGTTAAAACATATCAACAGCGTACGACGACGCGCGCGCTGCGGCGGGATCACGAGCTTGGGTGTGATTGGGCGATGTATTTTATAATTTCATTCGCGATTTACGCTTGTGCCACTTGTCTAAGCGGCCTGTTAAGCTTTCGCAGTGGTAGTATATACGCGATTGTCATACTGAGGTCTCCAATTAGAATACCAGATAACCAAGATATGTTTTTGTCTGTTGCTTAGTTTGGATGTTCTGCATATTTGGATGATCTCATATGGCACGACGATTAAAATTTTATTTAGATCGTTAGATTATACGGAAGCTATGATTTTCTACATAATTATAATGTCCAACACCTACGCGAATCCTAGCTAATATAGACTTTGGAAATAACAGGTAATACATAAAATGTGTGTGCGTGTAACCTTTACGCGCGATTGCAGTAAAACTTCTTTGCCATTGACGGCACCAAATGTTATATTAATATCATTTTCATTTGAATTTTCAAATAGTGTTACTTCCGTCAGAAAAAAAATCCGAGTTACTCCCTAGGTCACGCCTAAAGAAGTTTTACTTCAAAAAGATCTGAGAAAAAGAATGCTTAACAATCGTAGTGATGCATATATATGCAAAATGATACTGGTCTCTTTCTCCGTAACGTAATATCAGATACCGGTTGTTTCTAACATCTCAGACCGGTTTGCAACGTCACCGTAACCTAGTGGTCTTGATTTTATACAACATCGCTATAATTATGTATACAACGTTGAGAACAGTCTATGACATATACCGGTTATCCGTTATTATGGTTTTTTATGGCAGCGTTTATGCTAAATGCGCATCACTATTTTCAACTCAGTGTCACAAAGGATATATAAATAAGGAAACTAGAAGGATGGTTTATTTTCAGCATTTATTTTATACCTACTTATCTTCTTATCCACTGTACCTATAGTAGTTTCATAAAGATCCCTTTCTTAGTTGACTAATCAACTTCACTTGTAAGCAACCTCTCTTGCTGGTAGATGAACGGTAGGCAACCTCCTCACCTCTTCAAGTTGGGAACTCGATTGAGACAAATATTTGTGTGGTCCGGTCCGCAATTCTATGTTTCGGAGTTTGAACTTTTGTATAATACATGTATTGAGAAAAATATTTATAAACGGATCTTATTGTCAAAGTTTATATTAACTTAATTTTGGGCTAAATAGAGTTTTATAAAAATCGGTATCTCAAAAGAAATTAAGTACCTATCATCATTCTGTAACCCAGTTAATTAACTTAATACCCGGCTAAAAACTGACAACTGAGACTAAAAATATAAATATTTTTATGAATATCTACGTCCCGTGATTTCATAATACTATAATACGCAATTTATATTCTAGATAGCTCTCACATGAATAACGGCGTTGGAAATTAATTTTATGTGACGCAAAACATGATTTGACATTTAGATAGAATTATAAACGTCGTGTTTACTAGCTACTCTAGCTAGTTTATATTAGTCGAACATCTATCTCGGTAAATGACGTAAAAAGTAAACTACCCACATTAAAAATTTTCACTGTAACATGGGGCTGATTTTCATTTGATGATTGATGGAGCATTTCGCAAACTGGGTCGAGTTTTCAATTCGCCTATACCGCAATGCCTGAAGACAAAAGTCTACAACCAGTGCGTTCTACCGGTTATGACACGGTGCCGAGACGTGGACACTTACAGTGAGTCTGGTTAATGCTCTTAAGGTTGCGCAGCGGGCTATGGAAAGGGCTACGCTTGGGGTCTCTCTGAGGGATAAACTCCGAAATGAGACTATCCAGCAGAGAACTAAAGTGGTCGACATAGCTCTAGCAGAATGAGTACATTGAAGTGGCATTGGGCCGGCCATATCTGCAGATAAACCGACGGCCGATGGAGCAAATGGGTTCTAGAGTGGAGACCGCGTCTCGGCAAATGTGGGGTGGACGTCCACCCGCTAGATGGACCGACGACCTGGTAAAGGTTGCAGGCTGGGACTGGATGCGGAAGACGCAGGACCGTGTATTGTGGTGTAAATTGGTTGAGGTCTACGTCCAGCATTGGACTGCGATAGGCTGATTTGATTGATTGATTGATGGGGCTGATGTTGGTAGTGTCAATATTACCGTAGTTCGTCTTTTAACTACAACTATGTAACACTTTTTGTATTATCTTTGCTCAAACCAAAGCCTACGGAACGACCTACAGAGACTCTTTCATAAGAAGCCAGCGTGTATCTACTGTATCTCATAAACTTTTTAAAAGTCCATCAGAACGTTATAAATAGTAGGTGTAGGTGTAATACCTCTTATGGTGAGTTAATTAATTTGTTTAATATATTTAATACATAAAGTAAATTTTCCGAGTCAAACACCCAAGCGGCAATCATACGCTTAGGAGTTGTATTCCAGCAGATGAGCTACGTGAGAGATCGCTACCCAACCTGTATGAATGAAACATGCATATTTTCTCAAAGTACTATCTAAATAGTGCTTAAATTTTGTTCAAATTAGCATAGATAAATGAATACATTACCGAAACAACAACACTAAACAAAACTGGAAATACTTCATCACTCACTGATATAAACACAACAATTCACATCACTACATCGATCAACTTTGTATCACAACAATCGAGTCACAGGTACCAAAGATCTACAACAGATTTTATATATTTACATTCTTTTTACTCATAAATAGTTTAAAAAAGGAAATAGGGCAGTGTAAAACGATCTGCCAGCTCGCATGAGCCGAGTGTTTTGAGCAAACCGCGTGAGTAGAGAAAGATCGTGCGCCCACGCATTGCGCGCTATAACTAGATACCGATTGTCGCCGGCCCTGGGGCAAGGTTGCCTGGAATACCGGCATGTCACTCCTAATCTCTTTGGTATATCTCAGAACTATCACTTTCGATGTAACGTAACTGAAGTAACTGAACTGAATTAAGGTTCGGTTGCGGAGATTTATTGTGTTTGTGAATTGTAACAATTGTTCTGGATTTAAGTACTTTTGCATAGGGGACGACAATTATTTTTTTTGAAGCATGAGGAAAATCCTTCACGGCTACTATGCCGGACTCCTACAGACTAAACACCACACGTTCCCTACCTAATGCCTACGGTTGGGAGCCCCAGGTAAACCATAGGAAGGATGACCCCAGAATTCCCAACAGACCTTGGCTCCCACTGCGGCCTCACCTAGGGGGTTCGGGTGCTATCCCGCGTCTTTGGGAGGTGTTCGGGTGCTATCCCGCTTCTTGGGGCGTGTGGCGTGCGTGAAATGTTCACGTCACGCTGTCGTCTCGGGCCTGCTTCTCTAAGGACGGTGATCAGTTCCCCCAACGTCCTCGGGCCCCAGTTCATGGAGGCCTAGGGGACGACAATAGTCTTGTCCTCTATTACATAGCTCTACACCACACTCTATAAAACTACTGACAAATTGCTTCTATCTAACCCACAGATATCAGAAAACGAGTTTTCTGATTTCTGTGTTTTAACTCCTCGGGGACATGGGCGTGATTGAAAATGTGTTTCTCTGTCTATTCCACTCTTCTACTGCAAGGATTCGATGCATTCAAATTATTTTAAAAGTAAGTACCTATCGATGGTCCGGAAAATGATAGATTGTACCGGTTTATTTAGAAACATCCTATTCCCTTATTAACAAATTTCACGAAATTAAAGCCTTGAGTGCTGAGGTATCGTTCCGAGCACTTACCCAGGGCTCCCAACCGTAGGCTGTTAGATAGGATACGTGTGGTTTTTAGTCGGTAGGAGTCCGGCATAGCTCAAAAAGAGCCAGGAGTGTCCTCAAGTATGACTGTATTACAGTAGTAATGAAATTATGTTGAACGCAAACTAGTTATCAACCTATCATTATACAATATTGCTAGTGTCATCTGGCGGAAATAATGCAGATTTATTTGTAACGACTTTGTGAGTAGTAAGAAAATCTAAATCAATAAAAGAATTTTGAGATAAGTGTCATTCCAAAGATATTTACCTAAATGATAATTGGGAGGAACTTCTCACCATAATCCTCACGTTAACTAACAAATAACTTTAAAAAATGTGTGCATAGTCATATGAAACTAAAATTCGCTGTGGCCTAAAGCTACCACTCTTTTTTTTTTGTAAAACTGACTGATGCCTGAATTCAGAAGCCTAAATACCACGTAAATTCCTCAAGACCTAAGTAAAGAAAATATCATAACCATTCGTAACAAAGCGTACGCAATAGCAATGCTACAGTGCGTCGCCAACCGTTATCAAATCATAAAACCTCTTCGCTTATTTCAAACACGGCAAGGATGTTTATGCAACAATCTATGAGATGTTTACAGTCAAGACTTGCTATTGCATACTCTTAAAATTATGTTTAGGTGGGTACCCTATTCGTGGACTTTCTTTTGCTTTAAATTCACTCTCAACATTGTGGCGGAGAAGACCGATATAATTATATTGTTACTGAGTGAATTTACTAAGGTTGTAACTATTTATATACTAGCTGATGCCTGCAGCTTTGCCCGCGCAAAATTTGTTGCCGTGGGAACTTATTCCCGGGATAAAAAGTAGCCTATGTGTTATTCCAGACTATAATGTATCTCTGTACCAAATTTCAGCCCGATCCGTTCAGCGGTTTGAGCGTGAAAGAGTAACAAACATCCACACTCACAAACTTTCACATTTATAATATTGGTAAGATTATTAGTTATTATAACGGGTGTTTTTTTTAGAGGTATAGAACTTTAAGTTGGCCTAGCTGTTTTAACCGGCGGTATTTTTGTCAGCTGTAAAGTGATTTATGTTTAGTATGGTTTGGCATTTTAACATAAATAGACTGAAGCCTGAACAATGCTTCCAAATTGTGCAAATTTATTTTGAAAATCATGGTTCTTTCCGAAATGCGTATCGTGATTTTCATAAGCGAATTTTCTTTAGCGGTGCAGCTCACTTTTGGTTGAATGGATACATCAATAAACAAAACTGCCATATTTGGGGTGATGATGATCCTCAAGTGTATGTTGAGACACCGTTACATCCAGTAAAACTGACTGTGTGGTGTGCTCTACAGGCTGGTGGAATAATTGGTCCGTACTTCTTTAGAAACGATGCTGACCAGAATGTTACAGTCAATCGTGACTGCTATAGAGCGAAGATTACTGACTTTTTCGTTCATCAATTGAACAACCATGTTGTGCAGGAGTAGTGGTTTCAACAAGACGGCGCAACATGTCACATTGCTCGTGCCACAATTGATTTATTGAAGGAAACGTTTGGTAACCGCATAGTTTCACGTTTTGGACACGTGGATTGGCCTCCAGAGTCGTGCGATTTTACGCCACTTGACTATTTTCTGTGGAGATATGTGAAGTCGCTCGTCTACGCCGATAAGCCCGAAACGATTGACCACTTGGAGGATAACATTCGGAGCGATATTGTCGCTATACGGCCACAAATGTTGGGAAAGTCATCGAAAATTGGACCTCTAGATTAGACTACGTCCGAGCCAGCCCTGGCGGTTATATGCCAGAAATCATATTTAAATTATAATGCCAGAAGATTTCCTTTCGAATAAAGTCATTTCCATATCAATAAAAACAATCACCTTTGTTTTATTCCATTTCAAAGTTCTATACCTCGAAAAAAAACACCCTTTACATATCTAAGACTTGTGCACAATTTACGTATTTTTTTGATATGCCTACTCTGTTGCATTGGGCACTGCCTATAATGATAGAAGTATGTTCTGTTGAAATAAATTTGCTTTTAGAACACCATTTCAATCTTTCCTTTCCTATTATAGTCTGTATATAACAAGCAGTGAGAACTCTCTACTCAAATTTTACTACACCACTTTGTAACATTTAAGGTGTGATCATCATTGTAAAAATACGTTACTTAAGATGTATGGATATAGAAGATAGATGGCAAGTATTAAGGAAACATAATGAATAAGCTCGCAACGCATATATGCCACATTTTATATACATTGCCGTTTAGCCCAAATACAATTAATATAGGTAAATTTGTGCAATAGAATTTAGACAACTGATAAACATACTTATTCATTTCATTATTATTTTGTGGTCTTTTTCGAGTCACGAGTAGTCTCTATTCTTGAGTCTACTCGTGACCACGACTTTTGCAATATAGCCGAAACGTTGAGAGGCGAGCAGAACATGTGTAACACGTGAAAAAAACCTGTAAATAATTAAGAATTTTACAGTTAAAAGTTTAAAAACTTTATACTTATACATTTCTTAAAACTGAAGAAACATAGGTATGTCATAATATAGGTACATTACACCGATTTATTACCAGCTGACCCCAAATATCTGTCCCCTCACGGGGTCCGTTGGGAACTATAGGTAATTTCATGTCCAAGAGACCCCTTGCTAAGTAGGGTCCGTTGGGAAAAAGAACTCCCTACGGGCCGCTCCCGCCTTAGCCTTCTAACCTAATCTATCCAAGTCGCATTGCGCGAGGTGTATACTGCGCTACACGGTGATTATACATATAGCACAAATTGTACCTACTCGTTTTTTAATAACGGGGTAGGTGAGTGGGTGTCTGTAGGGAATTCTTTTTCCCAACGGACCCCACGTACTTGGCAAGGGGGTCCCTTGGACATGAAATTATCTTCAGTTCCCAACGGACCCCGTGAGAGGACAGATACCCGGGGTCCGTTGGGAATATACGATGACACCTAGACAGAACAAATCAACGAACTTATTATCACACATAGATATTTCTCCCAGGAATTGATCCCACGACCTCCGGTTTCGTGGTCAAGTACGTTAACCACTAGTACGTAGTAGGTACTTTTATATTATTAGTGCCATAAAGAGGTCAGTCACTCACTGAATATAAAATAAATATTGATACATCATGTTTTACAAAATCAGAACAAAATGTAGCAGGTAACTGTGTCGCGCTTTAGTAATCACAGTAATTGCTTTCCGCTGTACAAAATAATGGGACACCCTATTAGAGAGACAACATTGAATATCTGTGATCTCTCCGCTACTAAATTCGTAGCATAGACATCATAGTTACATTGCAGGTAAAACATCTAATCTATAACGTATTTCTTAAAAGTTGCCAACTATACAACAATACATACATACATACATATGGTCACGCCTTTATCCCCGAAGGGGTAGGCAAAGGCATATTATTATATGCCCACATTTCACCTTTTTCCAATTTGTCCCACGTAATAGGCGGTGAGCCGTATTGCCGTGTTGAGATGAACAGGCGCAGGTTGTGACTGTTGTGGTTGAAAATTTTCAAGCTGCCAAATAAGGCTTATAACTCGGCTTAACGACTGCCATCGGCTTAACGTGCCTTCCGAAGAACGTCACAAAATGGCCACATGGGTGGTCACCCATCCAAGGACTGGTCATAGTGAAAGTCGCTTACTGCAGTGATCGTTTACAGAACGCTGAGTCCGCGGAGCCACGAGCGCTTCTTGTGCTAACTATATCAATGAACTTGAAAAACCTCATCAACAAACCTTTTGAACATTTTTACACCGTATCATCTAGACCAGAGTAAGCTGATATAAGTTTGTGTAATGCGACAGGAACTTGACCGACATCTCCGGTCTCCACACTCATCTACAAGTGATATACCTACCTGGTTACGGAAAGGAACTACATATTTAGGCGAAAATTTTTAGCAGAAGCAGTGGACGTGTGTTCTCGCCCGCTCGTAATTAGAACGAGGAAATACAGGCAGGGGTCGCCAATGTTGACCGCTGGGGCTAGTCAGCGAGTAGCCTTTGGAGGGTAAACTCGATTAACTGGCCGTCATGAAGGTTCGAGGTTTCCACACGAAAAAAAGGTTATCTCACGGCTACTAATCTTATATTATAAAGTAATCAAAAAAATCATTAACATGACCAAAATTACGCTTTTTATTGCCAGAAGAGAGGAGAAAAAGGATGGTTTATAAAGACTGGTATGTTATCTAAAATATGCTTAAAAAACTTTATTATAAGTTTTATTTTAAATGTGAAACCAGCCCAAAGCACCAAAGATCGCATACAAAACTGCTTACAAAATTTTATTATCCAACAGCAATAGAAATTTTGCAAGTGAACCTCGTAAAGTTGAATCGTAAACAAACTATTTCTGATTAGTTTGTAAATGTTTTCTTGCAATAAAATAACGCAATGCAAAGAAAATAAATGCATTCTGTTCAAGATTTAATAAAATTGAATTCTTTTTTTTTCTAACTTGTAATTTTTCAAGGGTTTTGCGAAGCGGAATCTACGTAACCATAACCAAAGATAATGTAATAGTATTTACCATAAACAGAGAATACATAACTATTACTTTACTCAGTTTTGCGAGATATTTCAAATGATAGAATAAAAGGAGATTCACTAGCCAAACAGCATGACGTAGTCATATTTATACGGACCGACCGCAGCATCAACAACTCCGTAAACAAACCTATTAGGTTGTGCATCTCTGCCTCCAGTATTCCTCCTTACCACATCTAAACAAATATTCAAAGTTGCCAAATTTATGTGTTTTTTGTGAGCGGTGGCATCTCAGAAACCACTGCTGGATGGATTTCAAAAATTCTTTACCGTTTGATTATCTTTTGACTAAGGAAGGTTATTGGCTATAAAACAAATATTAAGAGCGAAGCAGCAATGAAAAATGTGACTCAAACGAAGTTGCAAGAGTATATTTCCTAGGTTAGTCATTAATCTACCAACGCTCAGCCAAAACTTGGAACTAGAAACCTGAAAGTTGTAGCGTATGCTAGCCTTAGAATGTAGGCACCCTTTATGAAAGAATTTTTCATATTTCCACCAATACTTAAGGGGTTAAAATAAGGGGTTCATGTTTATTGAAGTATGTCACGGGCGAAGGGTACATTGCTTAGTCCGGTCAATTTAGACATTCGAAGCTACCGAAACTCCCACCAAGCTGAATAAATAAATAATAAATAAATATTCACGGACATTACACACAACGCTATCTGATCCCAAAGTAAGCTAGGAATAACCTGCTTGTGTTATGGGTATCAGACCACGGATATTATTACTTAAATACTTTCAAAATACATACATATTATACATAGAAACACCCAGACTCTTGAGACAAACATTTATGGGTCACACAAATATTTGTCTCCGGTGGGAATCGAACCCACGACCTCCAGCGCCGCAGGCGGTATCGCTACCGACTACGCCACAGAGGCAGTCAAATATTGAATATCAATAAGATTGTTTAAAAATGATAAAAAATAAAATTTTAAAGTTTCCCATCTTTCCCGTTTGGAAAAAAATGTTCAATTTCAAAGGTCAAAAAAATAGTTTTTCGCGATTTTCAGCAAAACGGTAGGTATCTAAGTTTTATCAAAAATATACTTCAGACAAAAATTGTTGATCATAAAAATGTCTACAACAAATGTTTGACTGCTTTTTCCTACGATTCACCGTTTTTGTGATATGCAAAAAGTTGTTAAAGTCATAATATGCACACGTTTCCACGCCACCTATGAGGTAGTGTACTTAGCTTAATTTAGCAACTTTTTGAATCGTTATACTTATCCACAGCTTGGTGATAATTTAGGTAGCTTTACTCTTATTTTTGGTCTAATTTGAGCGAACTAGTATTAATACAAAATATATAAATGTATGATTTGCAAATTGACCGACAAAGCTGGTTGATCAGCTACAAGTAACCTATTACTATTTTCGAGTAAATTGCGTGGGAACATCATACTAACCCTACCTGTTATAGAATATTAAGCATAAATGTATACATACACACGCATACACAAGATTTAACAATTGAGCGCTATATTATCCACGTGCAATTTTATTACAAGACGAATTATTGCAAAATAATAGCAAACCTGAAATTTCAATATTTCTTAAGCCAACATTTGTAGAGAGAAATACGCGACAGGGTAACCTCTTGATCTCGACAGGCTCGCCATTCCCATGAACCTGACGACATCCTGATGGATAAACAAGAGCCGCTATTTTTGCCCTTGCCCCATACATGCCTTCAAGAAGGTGCTAAGAGTTGCATCAACTTTATACAACTCCGGCACCCTTTGCAGTCATATACATATATGGCACTAAATCATAGGCTTTCTTGTTATCAATAGATCTTAGATACTAATATAATATATAAAAAACCGACTAATTGCGAGTCGGATCCGCGCACGGAGGGTTCCGTACCAAAAAACAACAAAAAGGCTTATTTGTTGCATGGGAGCCCCCTTTTTGTTTTATTTTTTTTTTATTTGAAGTGAGGGAAAATCCTTCATGGATGTTATTCCGGAATCCTACCGGCTAAAATATCCTATCCGGCTCGAAGGACCACACTTGGAAATGCACTTACCTTGAACTCTTGTTGGTAGGTAGGCGCTGCTCCCAGCTTTGCGTTCGGGGTCTTGATTCACGACCGCGAAATATGCACACAGGAGTTATAACCGTAACTCTCGAGACTGTGGCTGATGATAAGCGATGTAGCGCGATATGATGGGTAATCACAGCGGCCGATAGCGGAGCGGAGCGTTAAGAGACGGGTGCGTGCGTATCTTCCAATAGCTATGGCGGAATGTGAATGTAGGAAGCGGGCGGGATAGTGTTGCCATAGACAATACATAAAAGTAAGATGCGTTTAGTGCGTGAGTGTTGACATGTAATAATTATAATAAATACCATTAAATACATAAACTAAAAAATATGTATGCGTCGGTACTGGCGCATCCAACTTCGGGGGGCTTAGAGGATTCTTCCTCTACATTGAATAAACAAAATAAAAAAATAAAAGGAATGAAAACTTATGAACTAAAAAATAATTCAAAAGCGTAGGAGTTATTGCGTGGGTAACGGGCAAAGCCGAGTTACAGGACGAATGTATTCACCAGAAGAAGTCTTAATTCTGACGACTCTAATTACACCATCCTTCCCGGGAAACACCTCTGATACAACCGCGAGTGGCCACGATAAAGGATGCGTATTGTCATCCTTAACAACAACTACAGTTCCTATCGTCACAGGTTTGGACGGCATATTCCACTTATGTCTAAGTTGGAGAGAGGTAAGATATTCTTTGCTCCAACGTGTCCAGTAACTTTGAACAATTCTATTTAATAATTGATAGCGGGTGAGTCTGTTATCTGGTAATAGGGGTTCAATGTGTTCAGCGGGTAAATATTTAAGCGGAGTAACATTAAGAAAATGATTAGGCGTTAGGGGGGTTGGATCCGATGGATCCGAAGAAAGTATGCAAATCGGACGGCTATTCAAAATGCCTTCAATTTGCACCAATATTGTACTGAATTCTTCATAGGTGAGTATTTGACTCCCGATAGCTTTAAATAAATGAGACTTAACACATTTGACATTAATTTCAGGCAACGAATTAAAATTGGGCCCGAAAGGTGGGCTGTGCTGAAACTGAATCTTATGTTGAGTTAGATATTTATTCAGATCATTTTTATAATTAGTGGACTGTATAAGCGTGTAAATTTCGTTCAATTTTCGTTTCGCACCTATGAAATTAGTGCCTCCATCGCTGTACAACACTGAAACAGGACCCCTGCGTGAGATAAAACGTTTAAAGGCAGCGAGAAATAAATCTGTACTAAGATCACTTACTAACTCTAAATGGAGCGCCTTTGTTGTGAGACAGACGAACAAGCAAATATACGCTTTATGACTTTTTACTCCACGACGCCTTATGTGAGTTACGTAAAAGGGTCCCGCGTAATCAACTGCGGTATGCACAAACGACTTTACTTGTGAAACTCTAATGGATGGAAGATCACCCATAGGTGGAGTTGTAGAACGAGGCCTAGCTTTAAAACATAAATTACATTTATGTACTCGTTGGCGAATCAAATTTCGTGCAGAAAGAATCCAATACTTTTGGCGAGTCAATGCTAACACTAGTCCAGGACCGGTGTGTAAATTGTCGGTGTGATAGTGGTCTACTAAGAGCGACACTATACGTCCTTTAGGTGATAGCAGTATTGGATATTTTGTATTGTAATTTAGTTGAGAATGAGTAAGTCGACCACCTACTCTAATTAACCCTTGTTCGTCAAGAAAAGGGTTGAGTTTTAAAATAGCCTGATTTGGACAAATTTTAGTAGCCTTAAGTGCTTGTAATTCTACCTGAAAATACTTAGACTGATCGAAGCGGACCGCATAATATTCTGCGTATTCTAAATCGTATACAGAAAGTATACCGCGGGATTTGAGAATCCTTGTGAAACGTAATACATAAACCAGTGAACGAATAAATTTTACCCAACTCGAGCAACGCTCGGCAAGTTCGTCTATCATGTGAACGTGATCGGAGACAGGTATGGTATGTGCATGGAGAGAAGCTATTTTAATTTCCGGTAATTCTGTCTTCTCGTTATGATTGATTTTATATTCCTTCACAGGCCATGCATTTATAGGTGCGGACAGCCATTTCGGCCCGTGAAACCAAAGATAGTTATTTATTAACCCTTTAGGTGTCACAGGGCGCGAGACTATATCGGCGGGATTTTCAACCCCACGAACGTGATACCAATGGGAAGCAGGCAGATATTCATTTACCTGAGCGATGCGATTAGCTACAAAAGTTTGAAACTTATGAGCGGGAGAGTGAATCCAGGTAAGGGTTACCGTAGAATCAGAGAATGCGAATATATTGTTTATTTGACACCGCTTATTAAAAACAGTGCGCACAGAATTAATTAATTTTGCGAGTAAGACCGCCGCGCAGAGTTCTAAACGCGCTAGCGTTTTATTAGAATCTGACACTTTGGATTTAGCGGTCAGTAGATTCACATTAAGAGCGTTTCCGTTCTCAGCCGTTTCTATTCGTACATAGATAACAGCACCATAACATTGCTGGCTGGCATCCGAGAAGCCTATTAGAGTAATTCGACGAGCGGATGTTAAACCTATATGTCTCGGTATTTTTATTTCAGATAAACGCGACAACTCCCTATGAAAGTGTTTCCATTTAGACAGAATGCAACCCGGGACCGTCTCGTCCCAGTCCAGTTGTAATTTCCAACATTCTTGTATAAGCAACTTCATGTATGCGACCACTGGACTGATGATTCCAAGCGGATCGAACAAGCGCGCGGTTACGGAAAGGATCGAGCGTTTAGTGCATGTTAAAGGCATGTCGATCACTATTTTAAAGTTAAAGGTGTCATCGTTAGGTTGCCATTGCATACCCACGATCTTAGTGTCAACATGCGGATCCTCATCAAACTTGACAGCGAGACAGCTCTTATGAATTGACGGGATACGTGACAATAGGGTATTGTCATTAGAGATCCACTTAGTTAAGTTAAAACCTCCAGATTTAAACATAGCGACCATTTCCCTATAGGTGTCTTCAGCTAAATCTACATTCTCTATGGAACTAACGTAGTCGTCAACATACATGTGATTGTCAGCTTCGTAAGCCGCCAGAGGATATAAAGCGCGACAGTCTGACGCGAGCTGGTTTACGACTCGCATTGCCAGGAAGGGTGAGCTGGAGACGCCAAAACAAACGCGGTTGAAATGATAGCTTTCAATAGGAGAATTGGAATCGAACCTAAATAATATTCTTTGATATGTATGATGATCTTGAGTAAGTTTCACTTGAAAATACATTTTTTCTATGTCCGCGGTTACAGCAACCGGGTACATACGCAAATTGAGAAGCAAATGAAAGATATTGTTCTGTAATATTGGTCCCGTATAAAGCAAATCGTTAAGCGATTTACCTGACGTGGTTTTACACCCAGCGTCTAAGACCACACGCGTTTTAGAGGTTTCTTTGTCAGGGCGATAAACGGCCCGATGCGGCATATAATAAACTTGAGAGTCTAGAAAGCTATTTGACACTTTAGTGAGATAACCTTGATCAATATATGTTTGAATAATGGCATTATAATCGTTGCGTAAGTTAGAAGCGTCTAACTTTTTTTCTAAATTTAAAAACCTGCGTTTGGCGATTGTGTACGAATGCCCTAGCTCACTGGGAGGGTATTTAAAGGGAAGACTAACCGTATATCTACCGGTATCGTCGCGTGAGTACGTAGACGAGAACAGCTTTTCACATGCTGCGTCGTCCGTGCTAATGTGCTTCTTATCTGGCACCTGTTCTATCTCCCAAAAGCGTTGCGTTAATTGTTCGATTTGCAATCGGTCTCATCATAGTTTACTGTGTTATAAAAATAATTTGAACGCATCAAATTCAACAAGAAGTCATGCTACCGGCAACGCATCGAGGCAGGCAAACGCGTCTACTGCGCCGTCCGAGCATTCCATGTCGACTCATGCGTCATCGGCAGATGATCCGTCCCGCTCGCACTCGCGGGAGGCGCGGTCACATAGTGGCAATATCGCGTCGTTATCGGCTGTGATCCCTCCGCCGCGTAATTCAAGCAGCGCGACCACGGTTTTGTTGCCGACTGCTTGTGTATATGCAAATTATAAATCGGATCTTATATTATAAAGTAATCAAAAAAATCATTAACATGACCAAAATTACGCTTTTTATTGCCAGAAGAGAGGAGAAAAAGGATGGTTTATAAAGACTGGTATGTTATCTAAAATATGCTTAAAAAACTTTATTATAAGTTTTATTTTAAATGTGAAACCAGCCCAAAGCACCAAAGATCGCATACAAAACTGCTTACAAAATTTTATTATCCAACAGCAATAGAAATTTTGCAAGTGAACCTCGTAAAGTTGAATCGTAAACAAACTATTTCTGATTAGTTTGTAAATGTTTTCTTGCAATAAAATAACGCAATGCAAAGAAAATAAATGCATTCTGTTCAAGATTTAATAAAATTGAATTCTTTTTTTTTCTAACTTGTAATTTTTCAAGGGTTTTGCGAAGCGGAATCTACGTAACCATAACCAAAGATAATGTAATAGTATTTACCATAAACAGAGAATACATAACTATTACTTTACTCAGTTTTGCGAGATATTTCAAATGATAGAATAAAAGGAGATTCACTAGCCAAACAGCATGACGTAGTCATATTTATACGGACCGACCGCAGCATCAACAACTCCGTAAACAAACCTATTAGGTTGTGCATCTCTGCCTCCAGTATTCCTCCTTACCACATCTAAACAAATATTCAAAGTTGCCAAATTTATGTGTTTTTTGTGAGCGGTGGCATCTCAGAAACCACTGCTGGATGGATTTCAAAAATTCTTTACCGTTTGATTATCTTTTGACTAAGGAAGGTTATTGGCTATAAAACAAATATTAAGAGCGAAGCAGCAATGAAAAATGTGACTCAAACGAAGTTGCAAGAGTATATTTCCTAGGTTAGTCATTAATCTACCAACGCTCAGCCAAAACTTGGAACTAGAAACCTGAAAGTTGTAGCGTATGCTAGCCTTAGAATGTAGGCACCCTTTATGAAAGAATTTTTCATATTTCCACCAATACTTAAGGGGTTAAAATAAGGGGTTCATGTTTATTGAAGTATGTCACGGGCGAAGGGTACATTGCTTAGTCCGGTCAATTTAGACATTCGAAGCTACCGAAACTCCCACCAAGCTGAATAAATAAATAATAAATAAATATTCACGGACATTACACACAACGCTATCTGATCCCAAAGTAAGCTAGGAATAACCTGCTTGTGTTATGGGTATCAGACCACGGATATTATTACTTAAATACTTTCAAAATACATACATATTATACATAGAAACACCCAGACTCTTGAGACAAACATTTATGGGTCACACAAATATTTGTCTCCGGTGGGAATCGAACCCACGACCTCCAGCGCCGCAGGCGGTATCGCTACCGACTACGCCACAGAGGCAGTCAAATATTGAATATCAATAAGATTGTTTAAAAATGATAAAAAATAAAATTTTAAAGTTTCCCATCTTTCCCGTTTGGAAAAAAATGTTCAATTTCAAAGGTCAAAAAAATAGTTTTTCGCGATTTTCAGCAAAACGGTAGGTATCTAAGTTTTATCAAAAATATACTTCAGACAAAAATTGTTGATCATAAAAATGTCTACAACAAATGTTTGACTGCTTTTTCCTACGATTCACCGTTTTTGTGATATGCAAAAAGTTGTTAAAGTCATAATATGCACACGTTTCCACGCCACCTATGAGGTAGTGTACTTAGCTTAATTTAGCAACTTTTTGAATCGTTATACTTATCCACAGCTTGGTGATAATTTAGGTAGCTTTACTCTTATTTTTGGTCTAATTTGAGCGAACTAGTATTAATACAAAATATATAAATGTATGATTTGCAAATTGACCGACAAAGCTGGTTGATCAGCTACAAGTAACCTATTACTATTTTCGAGTAAATTGCGTGGGAACATCATACTAACCCTACCTGTTATAGAATATTAAGCATAAATGTATACATACACACGCATACACAAGATTTAACAATTGAGCGCTATATTATCCACGTGCAATTTTATTACAAGACGAATTATTGCAAAATAATAGCAAACCTGAAATTTCAATATTTCTTAAGCCAACATTTGTAGAGAGAAATACGCGACAGGGTAACCTCTTGATCTCGACAGGCTCGCCATTCCCATGAACCTGACGACATCCTGATGGATAAACAAGAGCCGCTATTTTTGCCCTTGCCCCATACATGCCTTCAAGAAGGTGCTAAGAGTTGCATCAACTTTATACAACTCCGGCACCCTTTGCAGTCATATACATATATGGCACTAAATCATAGGCTTTCTTGTTATCAATAGATCTTAGATACTAATATAATATATAAAAAACCGACTAATTGCGAGTCGGATCCGCGCACGGAGGGTTCCGTACCAAAAAACAACAAAAAGGCTTATTTGTTGCATGGGAGCCCCCTTTTTGTTTTATTTTTTTTTTATTTGAAGTGAGGGAAAATCCTTCATGGATGTTATTCCGGAATCCTACCGGCTAAAATATCCTATCCGGCTCGAAGGACCACACTTGGAAATGCACTTACCTTGAACTCTTGTTGGTAGGTAGGCGCTGCTCCCAGCTTTGCGTTCGGGGTCTTGATTCACGACCGCGAAATATGCACACAGGAGTTATAACCGTAACTCTCGAGACTGTGGCTGATGATAAGCGATGTAGCGCGATATGATGGGTAATCACAGCGGCCGATAGCGGAGCGGAGCGTTAAGAGACGGGTGCGTGCGTATCTTCCAATAGCTATGGCGGAATGTGAATGTAGGAAGCGGGCGGGATAGTGTTGCCATAGACAATACATAAAAGTAAGATGCGTTTAGTGCGTGAGTGTTGACATGTAATAATTATAATAAATACCATTAAATACATAAACTAAAAAATATGTATGCGTCGGTACTGGCGCATCCAACTTCGGGGGGCTTAGAGGATTCTTCCTCTACATTGAATAAACAAAATAAAAAAATAAAAGGAATGAAAACTTATGAACTAAAAAATAATTCAAAAGCGTAGGAGTTATTGCGTGGGTAACGGGCAAAGCCGAGTTACAGGACGAATGTATTCACCAGAAGAAGTCTTAATTCTGACGACTCTAATTACACCATCCTTCCCGGGAAACACCTCTGATACAACCGCGAGTGGCCACGATAAAGGATGCGTATTGTCATCCTTAACAACAACTACAGTTCCTATCGTCACAGGTTTGGACGGCATATTCCACTTATGTCTAAGTTGGAGAGAGGTAAGATATTCTTTGCTCCAACGTGTCCAGTAACTTTGAACAATTCTATTTAATAATTGATAGCGGGTGAGTCTGTTATCTGGTAATAGGGGTTCAATGTGTTCAGCGGGTAAATATTTAAGCGGAGTAACATTAAGAAAATGATTAGGCGTTAGGGGGGTTGGATCCGATGGATCCGAAGAAAGTATGCAAATCGGACGGCTATTCAAAATGCCTTCAATTTGCACCAATATTGTACTGAATTCTTCATAGGTGAGTATTTGACTCCCGATAGCTTTAAATAAATGAGACTTAACACATTTGACATTAATTTCAGGCAACGAATTAAAATTGGGCCCGAAAGGTGGGCTGTGCTGAAACTGAATCTTATGTTGAGTTAGATATTTATTCAGATCATTTTTATAATTAGTGGACTGTATAAGCGTGTAAATTTCGTTCAATTTTCGTTTCGCACCTATGAAATTAGTGCCTCCATCGCTGTACAACACTGAAACAGGACCCCTGCGTGAGATAAAACGTTTAAAGGCAGCGAGAAATAAATCTGTACTAAGATCACTTACTAACTCTAAATGGAGCGCCTTTGTTGTGAGACAGACGAACAAGCAAATATACGCTTTATGACTTTTTACTCCACGACGCCTTATGTGAGTTACGTAAAAGGGTCCCGCGTAATCAACTGCGGTATGCACAAACGACTTTACTTGTGAAACTCTAATGGATGGAAGATCACCCATAGGTGGAGTTGTAGAACGAGGCCTAGCTTTAAAACATAAATTACATTTATGTACTCGTTGGCGAATCAAATTTCGTGCAGAAAGAATCCAATACTTTTGGCGAGTCAATGCTAACACTAGTCCAGGACCGGTGTGTAAATTGTCGGTGTGATAGTGGTCTACTAAGAGCGACACTATACGTCCTTTAGGTGATAGCAGTATTGGATATTTTGTATTGTAATTTAGTTGAGAATGAGTAAGTCGACCACCTACTCTAATTAACCCTTGTTCGTCAAGAAAAGGGTTGAGTTTTAAAATAGCCTGATTTGGACAAATTTTAGTAGCCTTAAGTGCTTGTAATTCTACCTGAAAATACTTAGACTGATCGAAGCGGACCGCATAATATTCTGCGTATTCTAAATCGTATACAGAAAGTATACCGCGGGATTTGAGAATCCTTGTGAAACGTAATACATAAACCAGTGAACGAATAAATTTTACCCAACTCGAGCAACGCTCGGCAAGTTCGTCTATCATGTGAACGTGATCGGAGACAGGTATGGTATGTGCATGGAGAGAAGCTATTTTAATTTCCGGTAATTCTGTCTTCTCGTTATGATTGATTTTATATTCCTTCACAGGCCATGCATTTATAGGTGCGGACAGCCATTTCGGCCCGTGAAACCAAAGATAGTTATTTATTAACCCTTTAGGTGTCACAGGGCGCGAGACTATATCGGCGGGATTTTCAACCCCACGAACGTGATACCAATGGGAAGCAGGCAGATATTCATTTACCTGAGCGATGCGATTAGCTACAAAAGTTTGAAACTTATGAGCGGGAGAGTGAATCCAGGTAAGGGTTACCGTAGAATCAGAGAATGCGAATATATTGTTTATTTGACACCGCTTATTAAAAACAGTGCGCACAGAATTAATTAATTTTGCGAGTAAGACCGCCGCGCAGAGTTCTAAACGCGCTAGCGTTTTATTAGAATCTGACACTTTGGATTTAGCGGTCAGTAGATTCACATTAAGAGCGTTTCCGTTCTCAGCCGTTTCTATTCGTACATAGATAACAGCACCATAACATTGCTGGCTGGCATCCGAGAAGCCTATTAGAGTAATTCGACGAGCGGATGTTAAACCTATATGTCTCGGTATTTTTATTTCAGATAAACGCGACAACTCCCTATGAAAGTGTTTCCATTTAGACAGAATGCAACCCGGGACCGTCTCGTCCCAGTCCAGTTGTAATTTCCAACATTCTTGTATAAGCAACTTCATGTATGCGACCACTGGACTGATGATTCCAAGCGGATCGAACAAGCGCGCGGTTACGGAAAGGATCGAGCGTTTAGTGCATGTTAAAGGCATGTCGATCACTATTTTAAAGTTAAAGGTGTCATCGTTAGGTTGCCATTGCATACCCACGATCTTAGTGTCAACATGCGGATCCTCATCAAACTTGACAGCGAGACAGCTCTTATGAATTGACGGGATACGTGACAATAGGGTATTGTCATTAGAGATCCACTTAGTTAAGTTAAAACCTCCAGATTTAAACATAGCGACCATTTCCCTATAGGTGTCTTCAGCTAAATCTACATTCTCTATGGAACTAACGTAGTCGTCAACATACATGTGATTGTCAGCTTCGTAAGCCGCCAGAGGATATAAAGCGCGACAGTCTGACGCGAGCTGGTTTACGACTCGCATTGCCAGGAAGGGTGAGCTGGAGACGCCAAAACAAACGCGGTTGAAATGATAGCTTTCAATAGGAGAATTGGAATCGAACCTAAATAATATTCTTTGATATGTATGATGATCTTGAGTAAGTTTCACTTGAAAATACATTTTTTCTATGTCCGCGGTTACAGCAACCGGGTACATACGCAAATTGAGAAGCAAATGAAAGATATTGTTCTGTAATATTGGTCCCGTATAAAGCAAATCGTTAAGCGATTTACCTGACGTGGTTTTACACCCAGCGTCTAAGACCACACGCGTTTTAGAGGTTTCTTTGTCAGGGCGATAAACGGCCCGATGCGGCATATAATAAACTTGAGAGTCTAGAAAGCTATTTGACACTTTAGTGAGATAACCTTGATCAATATATGTTTGAATAATGGCATTATAATCGTTGCGTAAGTTAGAAGCGTCTAACTTTTTTTCTAAATTTAAAAACCTGCGTTTGGCGATTGTGTACGAATGCCCTAGCTCACTGGGAGGGTATTTAAAGGGAAGACTAACCGTATATCTACCGGTATCGTCGCGTGAGTACGTAGACGAGAACAGCTTTTCACATGCTGCGTCGTCCGTGCTAATGTGCTTCTTATCTGGCACCTGTTCTATCTCCCAAAAGCGTTGCGTTAATTGTTCGATTTGCAATCGGTCTCATCATAGTTTACTGTGTTATAAAAATAATTTGAACGCATCAAATTCAACAAGAAGTCATGCTACCGGCAACGCATCGAGGCAGGCAAACGCGTCTACTGCGCCGTCCGAGCATTCCATGTCGACTCATGCGTCATCGGCAGATGATCCGTCCCGCTCGCACTCGCGGGAGGCGCGGTCACATAGTGGCAATATCGCGTCGTTATCGGCTGTGATCCCTCCGCCGCGTAATTCAAGCAGCGCGACCACGGTTTTGTTGCCGACTGCTTGTGTATATGCAAATTATAAATCGGATCTTATATTATAAAGTAATCAAAAAAATCATTAACATGACCAAAATTACGCTTTTTATTGCCAGAAGAGAGGAGAAAAAGGATGGTTTATAAAGACTGGTATGTTATCTAAAATATGCTTAAAAAACTTTATTATAAGTTTTATTTTAAATGTGAAACCAGCCCAAAGCACCAAAGATCGCATACAAAACTGCTTACAAAATTTTATTATCCAACAGCAATAGAAATTTTGCAAGTGAACCTCGTAAAGTTGAATCGTAAACAAACTATTTCTGATTAGTTTGTAAATGTTTTCTTGCAATAAAATAACGCAATGCAAAGAAAATAAATGCATTCTGTTCAAGATTTAATAAAATTGAATTCTTTTTTTTTCTAACTTGTAATTTTTCAAGGGTTTTGCGAAGCGGAATCTACGTAACCATAACCAAAGATAATGTAATAGTATTTACCATAAACAGAGAATACATAACTATTACTTTACTCAGTTTTGCGAGATATTTCAAATGATAGAATAAAAGGAGATTCACTAGCCAAACAGCATGACGTAGTCATATTTATACGGACCGACCGCAGCATCAACAACTCCGTAAACAAACCTATTAGGTTGTGCATCTCTGCCTCCAGTATTCCTCCTTACCACATCTAAACAAATATTCAAAGTTGCCAAATTTATGTGTTTTTTGTGAGCGGTGGCATCTCAGAAACCACTGCTGGATGGATTTCAAAAATTCTTTACCGTTTGATTATCTTTTGACTAAGGAAGGTTATTGGCTATAAAACAAATATTAAGAGCGAAGCAGCAATGAAAAATGTGACTCAAACGAAGTTGCAAGAGTATATTTCCTAGGTTAGTCATTAATCTACCAACGCTCAGCCAAAACTTGGAACTAGAAACCTGAAAGTTGTAGCGTATGCTAGCCTTAGAATGTAGGCACCCTTTATGAAAGAATTTTTCATATTTCCACCAATACTTAAGGGGTTAAAATAAGGGGTTCATGTTTATTGAAGTATGTCACGGGCGAAGGGTACATTGCTTAGTCCGGTCAATTTAGACATTCGAAGCTACCGAAACTCCCACCAAGCTGAATAAATAAATAATAAATAAATATTCACGGACATTACACACAACGCTATCTGATCCCAAAGTAAGCTAGGAATAACCTGCTTGTGTTATGGGTATCAGACCACGGATATTATTACTTAAATACTTTCAAAATACATACATATTATACATAGAAACACCCAGACTCTTGAGACAAACATTTATGGGTCACACAAATATTTGTCTCCGGTGGGAATCGAACCCACGACCTCCAGCGCCGCAGGCGGTATCGCTACCGACTACGCCACAGAGGCAGTCAAATATTGAATATCAATAAGATTGTTTAAAAATGATAAAAAATAAAATTTTAAAGTTTCCCATCTTTCCCGTTTGGAAAAAAATGTTCAATTTCAAAGGTCAAAAAAATAGTTTTTCGCGATTTTCAGCAAAACGGTAGGTATCTAAGTTTTATCAAAAATATACTTCAGACAAAAATTGTTGATCATAAAAATGTCTACAACAAATGTTTGACTGCTTTTTCCTACGATTCACCGTTTTTGTGATATGCAAAAAGTTGTTAAAGTCATAATATGCACACGTTTCCACGCCACCTATGAGGTAGTGTACTTAGCTTAATTTAGCAACTTTTTGAATCGTTATACTTATCCACAGCTTGGTGATAATTTAGGTAGCTTTACTCTTATTTTTGGTCTAATTTGAGCGAACTAGTATTAATACAAAATATATAAATGTATGATTTGCAAATTGACCGACAAAGCTGGTTGATCAGCTACAAGTAACCTATTACTATTTTCGAGTAAATTGCGTGGGAACATCATACTAACCCTACCTGTTATAGAATATTAAGCATAAATGTATACATACACACGCATACACAAGATTTAACAATTGAGCGCTATATTATCCACGTGCAATTTTATTACAAGACGAATTATTGCAAAATAATAGCAAACCTGAAATTTCAATATTTCTTAAGCCAACATTTGTAGAGAGAAATACGCGACAGGGTAACCTCTTGATCTCGACAGGCTCGCCATTCCCATGAACCTGACGACATCCTGATGGATAAACAAGAGCCGCTATTTTTGCCCTTGCCCCATACATGCCTTCAAGAAGGTGCTAAGAGTTGCATCAACTTTATACAACTCCGGCACCCTTTGCAGTCATATACATATATGGCACTAAATCATAGGCTTTCTTGTTATCAATAGATCTTAGATACTAATATAATATATAAAAAACCGACTAATTGCGAGTCGGATCCGCGCACGGAGGGTTCCGTACCAAAAAACAACAAAAAGGCTTATTTGTTGCATGGGAGCCCCCTTTTTGTTTTATTTTTTTTTTATTTGAAGTGAGGGAAAATCCTTCATGGATGTTATTCCGGAATCCTACCGGCTAAAAAACCTGTCGTAACGCCTAACAGCCTACGGTTGGGAGCCCCGGGTTAGCCCTCGGAAAGATGTCCCAGTTAATGTCCATTTATTTTTTACGTAAATAGACTGCTCGATATTCTGTGAGTATTTAAAACGTCTACTAGTTGCCCTTATTACCTAATATCACTACATATTATAAAACAAGTATTGCTCTATGGTGTTTGTTAACCACAGAGAAACGCGCGCCTATAGACAGTTCGCGTTGCTCTATGTTGTTAACTATCCTGATATCCTCATATATTATATAGTCCGTTCACCGTTTATTTACCTCTGACAGATCGTTTTCTGTATGTTGGTATTGCAGTAAAGTCCCCCTATGCGTGCCAGCTTAAGACATTTTGCCGCGTAATAGGGGAGATTATAAGATGTAAAGGTTGGCACTTACAATTATTTTTTTATGTAAATATCTAATTGTCAATTTACATAACTTTACTAAACACGTGATTCTGATATTATAAGATTGTACTAAAGTTTATTTTTATTGATATGGATATTTAAAAAAGACACTCATTACCATCAAGGAGGGCGAAGTTACTCGTTCTACATCTCAAATAATTTCCACGCCAGAAAAACGGCAACAAAAAAGAAAATAAGTTTCGAATTTAAGGTTAGAGTACATGGGATAAACAAAATCTTAGTGTGGTAACACGAAAATCAAGCAAGCCAACATCAGCGCTAGAGGTAAATTAACTATGAACGGACTATATAGTCCGTTCACTGTTTATTTACCTCTGACAGATCGTTTTCTGTATGTTGGTATTGCAGTAAAGTCCTCCTATGACTGTCCCATTCTTTACTCTTTGGGTACGGAACCCTAAAAAATAGTGAACGTGTTCGTCATCAACTTCAAATTATTAGAAAGGGAGAGAAGGAAGCGAGCATCATTAAAAATATCGATTTGACATGAATTCTCTACAAATGGAAAGTCTTATGAATTACTAGGGGTTTCTGTTGTCACCTTTGGAGTGGTGTCCCTGGATATCAACTTCCTTCGACTCGGTTTGGTGATCTCTGGACTTCATACAAAGACGAATTAACTACTCAACGATTTTCCACTTGCCGCAATATCGAGTCCGTAGATTGAGACTTGTCCCTTCGAGATGAGAGAGTCTTCACCTCTTTGCCTACGACTACTTTCTATTCTATTATCGCACCATTCTTAAAAGACAGTTTGATTATCCTCACCTTTAGTCCGGCACGATTGTACACAGTAAGTAAGATAAGAGCGTCCTTTCATCAACAGTCTATAGCAGTCCACTGCTGGACGCAGGTCGCTTCCAATTTAAACTACAAACCTTGAGCATTCAAACAAAGCTTCTTTTACCTATATTTAATTGTCCAAACCTGACCTTTTTTCATACCACTAAGTTGGCAGATAAGCATACGGCCCACCAGATGTTCTGGTGATCACCGCAGCCTATAGACGTTTGCAACACCAGAGGCGCTACACTCGCACTGTTGACCCTGTAAAAACCTTCTAAGACCCCTCTCCGAAGAACCTCACACTGTAGGCGTTTTGAAAACTGAGACAGGGAGATCATTACAAAATCTAAGCCTGTGCTGGAGAAAGCTCCTATCGGATCTAACCGTGCTCGAACGCTCCGGACGCAGAGTGTGACCTGTAGCGAGCTTTTAACATAGACCACAGGTTAAGTGACTTTAATTCCGCTACAGATGCACGCCCCTTGAATAGCTACTCCTTGAGAATAAGTTTGGAAATAAATAAAATGTGCAACACATATTGTAAGTACAAGGAAACATGTTAAAAATATTGTAAGTGCAGTGTAAAACAAAAACATATCGGACAGCATTTCATTATTTTGTGATGTAAGAGTTCAAGAGGACATATTTGGATGAGTAGCGAAAGTTGGCCGTCCGGTCTGGTTCTTAGCTAGGGTTGTCAATTATTAGACAGATACATATTGTTATTGTAGTCAAAGTGTAGGTGTAGTATTTTTATTTCGATTAATCCTGTTATACGATTGTAATCCAGCGCCCCACACCCAAGTACCTTTATTGCGATGCATGTAAACGTCATTGTAATCCAAATTGAATCTAACATAACATTTATTTTTTCTTTAGTTACTTTTATCAAATGTGATAATTTACATTACAGAATAAACGTTACCGGGTTAGCTAGCAGCAAGAGCAAGTGCTACGAATTTACAAAGTTTGGAGGTCAGATGGCCGTCTGTCTTTTTCTCTCTTAAAGATATTCTCTAGCAAAAAACATTAACTATGTGGAACCCACGGCAGAGCAGCTTGCCACAAAAGTAGTTTAAAAAATCATAAAAATAAGACATCAATTTAATTGATATTCATACACGTTAGTAAATATAACAGACATACTATAGTTATAATTAGACTGCCTCTGTGGCGCAGTCGGTAGTGATACCGCCTGCGGCGCTGGAGGTCGTGGATTCGATTCCCACCGGAGACAAATATTTGTGTGACACATAAATGTTTGTCTCAAGAGTCTGGGTGTTTCTATGTATAATATGTATGTATTTAAAGCATATAAAGCATATAAGTATTAATATCCGTGGTCTGATACCCATAACACAAGCAGGTTATTCCTAGCTTAATTTGGGATCAGCTGGCGTTGTGTGAAATGTCCGTAAATATTTATTTATTATTTAAAAAGGTACTGAGTCTGAGACGGATCGAGTTGATTGGTCACTGTGTCATCGGAGCAAGGCGAACCGAGCACAAATTGCGTATAATCACTAATTGCCATTATGTTAACGAATATTATGGACATTTTTCGCAAAATAGAAAATACTGTGTTGGTTATCCTTATCAATGTTATCTTACACAAAATAGTTACCTATACCATAGCCCTTCAGAAAAAAATGAGAATCCGAAAAGCAGAGTTACACAATAAAACTCAAGAACAACCTGTGCCGATCTCTGTGACAGGCGCAGGTTTTGCATTTTTTTTTGTTTATTCGTCCATTGTGAATTAGTGGGAAAAAAGTGGACATGAAATGTTTAGACTTTAGCCCCCTGCATTGATGGGGACGCTTGGTAGGGCACAAAGGTGTTACCGGGCAAGCGGTTGATACAGAATTCACCTGGACAATATTGGTCCTATAATAAATTGACTAGAACGACTAGAACTCATTGTGAATTCGGTTATTCATGGTAAAAGATAACAGATAGGCTTCTAGATAAACAATACCCAAACTATTGTGTTAGGGGAACCACATAATCGTTTGACTATTATTTATACGAGTCTATTGACATAAGCATAATGGACCTTGACATGAATGGATCCACATCCGGTATAATTTCATGATGTTGACAAAATATTACGAGTCATACAATCTGTGAACCTGCAGTTATTTTCAAGTTTATCTAACCTTATCCAAGATTATTATAGGGTTGACAGGTTTTGGTGTTGCATACACATTTATAGTCAGCGGTGGCCAATTCCGATTCGTTGGCCTGCGGGCCTAAAAAGGCAACATTGTATGTTTCATTTCATTTCGACGGGTTCCCGTATTTTTTCGGAGTAGCAATATCATATCATAATAATGATTGGGTTATGGAATGAATTGCGGATGATTCATTAAGAATGTTACTATTTTACGGTCTCTAAAGCAGTTCTTGTACGAATCTGCATTTAACGCGCTATGTTGCCTTTTTAGCCCCTGCATTTCACAGTAGGTTTTTCACATGTAAAAAAAAGCAAGAGGACGCAGCTTGTGTGCATCTTACGAGCAGTTATGAGAGACGGGCATCAAATAGTTGCACTTGAAAGAAAGAAAGAAAATAGTTTATTTTTGTTAACAAGACAGACACAATATTACAATGGTAATTTCCCTTTGCGCTTGGTAAGACTAATTCGTAGTGTGCCTAACTCGCGTTACGTCTAAATGTCATTTACAATTCGCTTTCAGCCTAATTAGCTTAATGCCTAAATAGCAGTTGGTCTATTTCGTATATGGACTACTTCGGCATATACCTAAATCTTAGTTGGTCTACATCGCGTTATGCCTAAATTATTGATTGAGTTGAAAATTCTTAATTTGTACATAGATGAAATCGTCATGCAACTGTACTTTTTAATGAATAATATCAGTTTCATGTTATCTATACTTTTTTTTTAACGTGAGGGAAAATCCATCATGTATGCTTTGCTGGACTCAAGAAACTCAACAAAAAACCTCACGTAACGCCAACAGCCTATGGTTGGGAGCCTAGGTAGGCCCTCGAAAGGAGGGGTGCTGGGAAGGACAACCTCCGCGTGGTGCATCCTGGTAATGTAGACGATGACGTGGGCCCATGGCCCATGGCCAGTAGTCCATCAAGGAGGGGGGACCCTTGTGGTCGGTTTGTAGTTCTCCGCATGCGCCCTGTTATGCAGAGCGTACTTAGCGGAGAACTCTCAGGGCGACGAGTACTTCGCCACTAAGCGATCAGTGACGAAGTAAACGGTCCCATGGGGACCATCGTTCGGCCAAGCCGTAACCCCGTCTGGCAACAGATGGGCACGGTGGCTCTTTGGAGTTGCGAGGAAAAAAACCTCTATAAAAATTACAATTACTTTCTGACGCCCGGCAATGGGATGCATCGCCGGGGGGAACTCAGTGCCTAGGGCGTCACTCCCACCCTTCCCATCCTCACATCCATTCCCTCATCCCCACTTCCACCCCTACGTCGGCGGACATTAAGCGTAAAAAATCACCTCACTCTGGCGTTGCAAATGTCCCTAGAATACGGTGACCGCCTTCCATCAGGTGGGCTGACCACGATGCCACATGTAAATATTTACCCCAACTTAAGAGGCTTAAGACTAAATCTCAGTAGGTCTAGCTATTATTTGACCTATTTAGCTGTTGGCCTACATCGCAGTAGGTCTAATTCGCGTTATGCCTACTTCTCCTTTTGACTTGTCATAACGCGAGTTAGGCCTACTGCGAATTAGTCTTAACGAGCGCAAAGGTTAATTTCATGTTTACTTTACTTTACACTTTGTTCCACTTGTAGGTGTAGACCGCGTGCTACGCGCGTTAACGCATTCGTCAGATGTGGACGCAGCTTTAGTGGTTAATAAAAAAATGAATATGTATAAGTCACTGATCTGTATTATTACCACGTATAAGTCCAATCCTGCCCGATCTGGCAATAATGTAAACATGTCATGTTTTGACAATCAGATGAGTAGAAAAATATAGTATGACAAATCATTGATTTTTTTACTATCCTGAGTAGGTATTTTAAATGAAAATAAACTATCATAGAAGTTATTTAGTGTCGAAATGATTGTAAGAACACTGTATGACTCCTGGATACTGGAATTTAATCAGGGTGAATACTTAATTGCAAGTAACTATGGATATATAGGATCAAATGTGTTTGTTTACATTTTTGCGCAAAGCTATTGAAATACAGTTATAAATGGTTTTAGTCATCAAGCAGTACACTCCAATAAAAAACATACTAAGTTTGTGAATACACACTTTCTACTGAATTACGTACCTATTTACTTTAATGTTCTTTTGTACCAAAAATAAAATGTACATAATATCTAAGCGCACGGCAGTGCGCAGGCCAAGTTCCAGCAACAGGCCGAGCGCATGCCGTACTCTATTTACACGAACCGCTTCGACCCACTTTAGACCCCCCTGTAGCTAAGTGCCTATTGCAAGTACAGAAATAAAATTTTACGTACGTAATCATATACTAGTATTAAGGCAGTGTACCAAATTTCATAGATGTAGCTTTAGTAGATCCTGAAATATGACCCTGTGAATATAGCTAATTTTGGCACTGACTGACTCACTCACTCACTGACCGGTCATCAAAACCTCTAGGCCACTTCCAATTGTCCTAGCGTTATGAAATTTGGCACACAGATCGGGTGTTATATGTAGATTACCGAAAAATTGAGAAATTTAAGAAATCGGTCAAGCGTGAGTTGGAAAAGGGTTACAAAGTTTGTATGGGACTACAGGATTCCTTGGTCGGATCTTCTTCAAAATTTGCAAAAATCATCTCTAACATAATTGATGGAAGATGTGTTTCGTATTTTATTGAAATTCATTCCAGAAGATGGCTAAAAGGGGGTAACAATTGTTTTCTTCGGGGGGTTTCGATTCGAATTTGTATCAATACTTCTTAGTGATGAGAAGACTCTTTGGATTTAATTTACTTTTTATTTTAACACAGTCATGTCATGTTTTAAAACTTAATCAGATTTGAGAAAGATGTTGTCAATGTTTTGATTTATGTCAATCAAATGCTTTATACATACAAATTATGGAAAAGTCAATACTGCACATTGAATATTGTTATTCATATTTGTGAAATATTTGGATCAAATCCGTCCAGTAGTTTAGAGATCAGCAAGCATTCTAAAGGATGACTCACGCTAGACCGTGCCGGGTCCAAGCCGAGTGTCGGCCGTAGCACGGTCACCGAGCCGGTTGCATTCACGACTGCTCGGGCGAAGCTCGGTGGCACTGTATTCATGCAACGGGCCGTGGCCGAGCCGAGGCGGGACCGAGTTGTTTCTGAGCGCTTTCCGTAGTTCGGCTGTCACTCAGTTGCCGCTCGGTTTAACGCGTAGATTTAGCGCGAAAAAAATTAAATCTATGGTTTACGTGAGTTTGTTCACATAAAATATATATAATATTGACCTTGCTGCGACCGGCACTCGGCTCGGACCCGGCACGGCGTAGCGTGAGTCATCCTTTTTAGGGTTCCGTACCCAAAGGGTAAAGAACGGGACCCTATTCGTGAGACTTCGCTGTCCGTCTGTCTGTCTGTCTGTCTGTCCGTCAGGAGGCTGTATCTCATGAACGGTGATAGCTAGAGAGTTGAAATTTTCACAGATTATGTGTTATTGTTGCCGGTATAACAACAAATACTGAAAACAAAAACATAATAATATTTAAGGGGGGCTTCCATACAACAAACGTGTTTTTAGCGACTTTGTCTAATATATTCGGTAATAAGGTATCCTTCACAATTTAAATACATTAGTTAATTTGAACATTTCATCAAGATCATTCATTCCCTTTACACCATGCAAATTAAATGAATACTTTAGGAGGTATAGCACAATCAAATGTTGCTCAATGAAATTAATTTCGTGTCGCCATGATTGAACATTATACGGGTCACATACTAACTTATTTTTCGACTTTCATCGTAAATATTTGTTCTTTAAAAAGTGAACAACGCTTTCAGCAGATTACTTTAGGTAGGTGTAATATTTCAAAGATAGCTATTTCATTGGAAATAGTAAACAAATAGTCCATATTTTAGATTTTTCTCCAGTATAAACAATTTACGTACAAACACATAATTTATGTTGTAGACGTAGATATCGTGTTTATAATGTCATCATTCAAATGTCATCAATATTCTGAAAAAGAAATTAAACATAGAGTTCACAAACTCTTTTTGAAATATTTACTGTACCTACCAAAGAGGATCTATACAAGGATAGTTAACACTATAGAGCAACGCGACCTGTCTAAAGACGCGCGTTGTATAACACTATAGAGCAACGCGAACTGTCTAAAGATGCGCGTTGTATACCACTATAGAGCAACGCGAACTGTCTAAGGCGCGTGTTGCTATGTGTTAATAGGTAATGAGGGCAACCAGTAGACGCTTGAAATACTCACAGAATATCGAGCATTGTATTTTCATAAAAAAATAATAATTGAAACAAAATGGACTGTTACTGGGACATCCTTTCGAGAGCTTGTCTTGTTGAGAGAGAGTATAAAATAATGTCATGTATACATAATGCACACTTTTAATCTTATTAAAGAAAAATTGGCGGATTCTTGAAAAAAAGTATTGAAATCCCACCAAAAACATCCCTGTTGAAAAGGAGGCCAAGTTCCCATGGGCTAATTGTTCGCCTAAAAAGGGTTGAAATCCAATCCAATGCCAAGTTTAGATGTACTTTAAAATCGATCATAATCATCTTCATCAACAGCCTAATCCACTGGTAAACATTTGCCATTCCCAAGACTCGCCACCACACTCAGACCTCCACCTTTCGAATCCAGCCATTACCCACCACCGCATTCACGTCAATGGTCCATATGGCCGAAATTCACTTTACCATACACCCAACTTAAAATATGGTGTAGTTGTGAAAATACGTAGGTACCTACTTGGTAAAAAATATCTAGAATAATGTTACTTCTAAATTTGAACTTGGCAGGTTAATTTAATTATATACATAATAAATTTAATTATACAATTAATCAAGTGTTACGTACTGCACGAAACCCTGCCAAGTTCTAATTTAGAAGTAACATTATTCTAGATATTTTTTACCAAGTAGGTACCTACGTATTTTCACAACTACACCATATTTTAAGTTGGGTGTATGGTAAAGTGAATTTCGGCCATATGGACCATTGACGTGAATGCGGTGGTGGGTAATGGCTGGATTCGAAAGGTGGAGGTCTGAGTGTGGTGGCGAGTCTTGGGAATGGCAAATGTTTACCAGTGGATTAGGCTGTTGATGAAGATGATTATGATCGATTTTAAAGTACATCTAAACTTGGCATTGGATTGGATTTCAACCCTTTTTAGGCGAACAATTAGCCCATGGGAACTTGGCCTCCTTTTCAACAGGGATGTTTTTGGTGGGATTATTCTTAGCTCAATGTTAGTACAAATATGTACAACGTCGCGTCAGTCATAAATTTAATGAAGTTGTTACATCTATGAAATTGATCTTTATGGTATATATACCTAAGTTTATACATATATACAACACGGTTTTGTCTGTAACTTACTAACCCCGTAGTAACTATTTAAACCAAACATGCCCTGCCCATCTATTATTGATACTGTTGATTGATGGCACTTGATGGAACTTGCTACACATATTGAAAAACTTCACTTGTACTGTTCCACAACATTTATACAAAGTGTAATTATGATCTAAATAAGTAAATAGCCTTTTAGAATGCCAAAAGGCGAAACCGGTTAGGTATTACAATAATAAACGTTGTGGAACAGTACAAGTGAAGTTTTTCAATATATGCCCATCAATAGGTATTTATAAAAATCAAATTTTGGTTGTAATTTTATAACTCTAAAACGGGCCTTCCCTATCCAAACCAAATGTTTGGGCTTTGTTCGAACTATTTAGTAAATGGTTTCTGTGAAGTTTGCACAAAAATTTGCGCGGGTCAGCTAGTCTCTTTTAAAAATGTATGGAATGGAATGGATCTATAAATATTAATCATTGATTTTATTACAGTTCCGTTCCTTACAACTTGTAAGTATGTAACTAATCACGCTCTACAAAAATATCAACTGTGGTTCACCTAAATCTGCACTTGTCCATTTCAACACGACTATAGGCTTCACCACCTATTTATTAAGTGGGACATAAAAAACTAAAAGGTGAAATGTGGCGTATACTATGTCTCTACCTTCCCCTTCGGAGATAAAGGCGTGACTATATGTATGTATGTACAGATAAGTATGGTTTATATAATGGTGTATTTCAAGACATTAGAACCTTATGAAGGTCCTTTACAAGAAGAAGCTATCATACTATGTGACAGTTTTACTATGGCACTTGTCCTCGTCCTCGCCTAGCTCCTTATCAGGTCGTCACAGGGTTTATCGCGACAGGCTGCATTACAATTTGTTACAGTTTGCTAGATAATAGACTTCGAAATAGTGTACGCTTCGACCTTTAACTAGCATTTTGGCCACAGCAGTCGCGCACATATCGCCAGTCAATAGACACCATCCAGACAGGCCAGTGGGCAAGACGAGGAGAACGAGCAGCATTGCAAGTAACTTGGCCACACGACGGCCTGAATTATTTTACAATAGCCTTAATCATTAAACTCTTTTATGATAAACGCCAACACGCCAGTTTAGATTTACCCTCACATTCAAAGGAATCCTTGAATTCTAGGTTTTGCGAAAGTTGAGATATCTCTAATTTCTGGACTACAAATTCCTCAACATTGAAACTTGTGTGAAACAATCCTATAAGTACTCCCTTTATAACACTGAAAATAATTTTGGAATCGGGCCATGCATTGAGAAGTTACAACTAAAAAACCATTTTATCTTTCATCCCCTCTCCCAAAGGAATCGCGCAAAATATCGGGATCAAAAGTATCCTAGAACCTTCCTCGAATTAAAAGCTCTCATTGTACCAAGTTTCATTCAAATCGATTCAGTAGTTTCGGCGTGATACTTATTCGGAATACAGACAGACAGACATGAAAATCTAAGCGCACGGTAGTGCGCAGGCCAAGTTCCAGCAACAGGCCGAGCGCATGACGTACTCTATTTACACGAACCGCTTCGACCCACTTTTGACCCCCCTGTAGCTCTGTGCCTATTGCAAGTCCAGAAATAAAATTGTACGTACGTATTCATATACTAGTACTAAGGCAGTGTGCCAAATTTCATAGATGTAGCTTTAGTAGATCCTGAAATATGAACCTGTGAATATAGCTAATTTTGGCACTGACTGACTCACTCACTGACCGGTCATCAAAACCTCTAGGCCACTTCCGATTGTCCTAGCGTTGTGAAATTTGGCACACAGATCGGGTGTTATATGTAGATTAACGAAAAATTGAGAAATTTAAGAAATCGGTCAAGCGTGAGTTGGAAAAGGGTTACAAAGTTTGTATGGGACCACAGGATTCCTTGGTCGGATCTTCTTCAAATTTTGCATGAATCATCTCTAACATAATTGATGGAAGATGTGTTTCGTATTTTATTGAAATTCATTCCAGAACACGGCTAAAAGGGGGTAACAATTGTTTACTTCGGGGGGTTTTGATTCGAATTTGTATCAATACTTCTTAGTGATGAGAGGACTCTTTTGATTTAATTTACTTTTTATTTTCACACATGTCATGTTAAAAACTCAATCTGATTTGAGAAAGATGTTGTCAATGTTTTGATTAATGTCAATCAAATACTCTATACATACAAATTATGGAAAAGTCAATACTGCACATTGAATTTTGTTATTCATATTTGTGAAATATTTGGATCAAATCCGTCCAGTAGTTTAGAGTATTAAGCATTCTAAAGGATGACTCACGCTAGACCGTGCCGGGTCCGAGCCGAGTGTCGGCCGTAGCACGGTCACCGAGCCGGTTGCATTCACGACTGCTCGGGCGAAGCTCGGCGGCACTGTATTCATGCAACGGGCCGTGGCCGAGCCGAGGCGGGACCGAATTGTTTCCGAGCGCTTTCCGTAGTTCGGCTATCATTCAGTTGCCGCTCGGTTTAACGCATAGATTTAGCGCGAAAAATTCTAAATCTATGATTTAAGGTGAGTTTGTTCACACAAAATATATATAATATTAATTGACCTTGCTGCGGCCGGCACTCGGCTCGGACCCGGCACGGCGTAGCGTGAGTCATCCTTTTTAGGGTTCCGTACACAAAGGGTAAACAACGGTACCCTATTCATGAAACTTCGCTGTCCGTCTGTCTGTCTGTCTGTCTGCCCGTCAGGAGGCTGTATCTCGTGAACGGTGATAGCTAGAGAGTTAAAATTTTCACAGATTATGTGTTTTTGTTGCCGCTATAACAACAAATACTGAAAACAAAACATAATAATATTTAAGGGGGGCTTCCATACAACAAACGTGTTTTTTAGCGATTTTGTCTTATATATTCGGTAATAAGGTATCCTTCACAATTTAAATACGTTAGTTAAATTGAACATTTCATCAAAACCATTCACTCCCTTTACACCATGAAAATTAAATGAATTCTTTAGGAGGTATAGCACAATCAAATGTTGCTCAATGAAATCAATTTCGTGTCGCCATGATTGAACATTATACGGGTCACATACTAACTTATTTTTCGACTTTCATCGTAAATATTTGTTCTTTAAGAAGTGAACAACGCTTTCAGTAGATTACTTTAGGTAGCGTTATTATTTCAAAGATAACTATTTCATAGGAAATAGTAAAGAAATAGTTCATATTTTAGATTTTTCTCCAGTATAAACAATTTACGTACAAACACACAATTTATGTTGTAGACATAGATATCGTGTTTATAATGTCATCATTCGATGTCATCAATATTCTGAAAATGAAATTCAACATAGAGTTCACAAACTCTTTTTGAAATATATAATGTACCTACCGTAGAGGATCTATACAAGGATAGTTAACACTATAGAGCAACGCGACCTGTCTAAAGACGCGCGTTATATAACACTATAGAGTAACGCAAACTGTCTAAAGACGCGCGTTGTATAGCACTATAGAGCAACGCGAACTGTCTAAAGACGCGCGTTGTATAACACTATAGAGCAACGCGAACTGTTAAGGCGCGCGTTGCTCTGTGTTAATAGGCAATGAGGGCAACCCACAGAACAGTTAATAGAAGGGCCTTGTGGGCGGGGCAGACGCGCCGCGACATATGAGCGATGCTCATATTCCACCGAAATTCACTTCACGGCCGACACAGTCGCGCTCTTATTGTAACAACGTAAGAAGCTCCGCGAAAAAAAAAGAATTATGCCGTCTTGCGCTATAGTAACGTGTCGAAAAAGAAGCCAAGTGTGCAGTGTAGCCCGAGAAGGGATTTCTTTTCATCGGGAAGTTCAAAAACCTTACAATACAAGTAATATTTGTAATTATTACAAAAGTATTATGTAGCTTGTAGACAAAAACGATATAATCGCAAACAGATACAAAATTATACATTGCTTGCAATACATGAGTGCCATCTTGTACTACGTGAGCGATCGCGCAGTGTATTGCGAAAATCGCGAGTGCCGGCGCGGCGATATCCATGCGTATCGATAGTGTTGGACAAAATGATCCGTTATAAACACTGTCGATATTAAGTACGTACATTATTATCAGTAATATTGAAATCAAAATACATTTGTTTATTACCATCATTGTTAATTGTAAAATTTTGTTTGAGGTCAGCCATTTATATTAAAAACAAATTTATAATTAAATTTTAGGTTTCCAACAAATCCAGATATGAAAAAAATGTGGATTGAGGCAACTGGTAGAATTGAATGGATACCTACTAAATATATACTATACTCGCGGCCCATTTTGTTTTTTTTATGTGAGGGAAAGTCCATCATGGATGCTATGCCCGACTCCAACCGCCAAATAAACCTCACGTAACGCCCAACAGCCTACGGCTGGGAGCCCCGGGTAAGCCCTCGGAAGGATGTCCCAGGACTCCCAACAGACACGGTCACTACTGCGGCCTTGCCCAGGGGGCCGGTCGCGTTCACTACCACCACGCCACAGAGGCTGTCTGTGTTAGTAATTAGTGTCTGTGTTATTAATTACACAGGTCTGCAATGGTTTTCCTCTTTGAAATCTGAGTAACATTTTCTATAGTTTCTGATGTGCTGATTACGAGAAAAATAATAAAAAAAATCCTACACGTCAGGATTTTTTGATATTGAATATTTAAGATTTTGCTTCATAATGTCTGAGCGCCTACCTTTTGAAATTTATAAAACGTCATTAAATTACTTAATTTTATTTTTATTGCATTTAATTAGTGTAAGGGGACATAGAAATTCATGCAAATCAGTAATTTGGTAATTACTACATAAAAAGTATAAGTAATTCGCCTTAACCATGTTAAAATCGGGTAATTTTGACTTAATTTTGTAATAAAATCAAAAAAATTACCTAGTAGTAATATTAGATACATATTTTTGTAAATATTATCAGAAAAGGGTGTAATAAAGATAAACCAAAGGGTATTTGTATAAGTACCCACACTGATTTAGAAAATTAACAGTTGTATCTTGAAACATGAACTTTAAAATGTCATTGCGAACTTGTTTAAATTCTACGAATTGTTTTTGTAATATCTCCCGGAATTTTATGGTGATAAAACAATGAAACAGCATTACAGAGTTAGTGAAAAATATTTACAAAAGTTATTTTGGACACGAATTAAGTAACCAAGACAAAACTTCGACACCTCATAAACTTTGTTCGACTTGTTTATTACAATTTCGCAAGTATTTAAAAGGCCAGAAAAATAGCTTCAAAATCGTTACACCTACGCTATGAAGAGAGGCTAAAGACCACGATAAAGATGGCTACTTTTGTTGTTGTGACATAACTAGATACAATTCTAAAATAAAAGGGACATAAACAAGCACTAAACTTCATTTCCTAAATTCGCACATTGATTACTTCCCAGAAAATATAGGAGCCGTTAGCAAAGAACAAGGCGAAAGATTTTAGCAAGATTTGAAAGAGCTTGAAGTCTGAAATCGTGGAAGATGGAATACTAGCATGATGGCGGACTATTGTTGTTTATTGAAGCGCGACGATCCAAACCGGAAATTTAAGCGAAAATCGCACAACCGAAGGTTCCAGGAAAAAAGAACTAGGTTCCACAAATAAAATTTACGTGTAATTTAGACTAGTAACAAGTTATTATTATATTTTAGTCGTTTTATAAGTTAAAGGTTATGTACTTTTTTAAATATATATTTTTTTTGAGAAAACGTGGGTCTTTTTTTCTATTTTCTATCGGTGCCTTTTTCGAAAAATCTGGAGGTGATGGAGAAAATCTAAGTACATATTCGTAATCAGCGCACCAAAATACCCTAGGATCAGCTATCAAATTCCAGAGAGGAAGTTATGACCCTCATTTTGCAGGCCTGTGTTATGTATTTACATTTAGCCCGACTACGGCTACTTTTCACCTAGTTTGTCAATTTTTTTAAGTTTAAGTATCTCAAAATACCGGAATTATGATGAATTTTGGATGTTACTATTAACGCAGAATGAGCTTACTCAATAAAGTACTCGACTTGTGTAAACTTCAGACAGTATCAAAATTACGGAAATTTTATCGATATCGAAAATCGACCTTTGTCCGCCGTAACACGTATGAGAAATTTTTATTGCTTTTGTGCGTGTGTGAGTATACGTCAAGTGCAGTATTTCTATTAGTGTGACAACCAACAGCAAACTCGCTAATTAAGTGTGCTGATTTATTTGTGTGCGTAAACTGCGTCGTATTGGTCTCTTTTTTATAGTGGAGTTAAAGAGTGGGAGACAAGCGGCGACACGCGTCCTAATACAAATTAGGAACTATTTCCTTTCTAACCTCCTTTAACTGTTCTGTGGGGCAACCAGTAGACGCTTGAAATACTCGCAGAATATCGAGCATTGTATTTTCATAAAAAAATAATAATTAAAAAAAAATGGACCTTTACTGGGACATCCTTTCGAGAGCTTGTCTTGTTAAGAGAGGGGAGTCATATATATATATCATCCATTAAGGATTTTCCATCTCGTTAAATAAAAAGAAAAAAGGGGGGCTCCCATGCAACAAATAGGTACGACTTTTTGTTGTTTTTTGGTATGGAACCCTCCGTGTGGGAGTCCGACTCGCACTTGGCCGGTTATATTCTAAACATAAGCTATATTTTAATGTAATGACATTAATAAACATTTATATATAATCACACTAAATAACCTTGGGGGTAAGCAGAAGGCTAATAAACTATGTATATTGGGGATTAACCTATTGGATTGATTAAACTGAACATTTTGCACGAATATTATAAAGAAGTATGTAAGCTTTAAACATGGACTTCATATTATATAACGCTTGAGTTGACTTAATCGAAAATCGATTTTTTTATAAAAATATTTATAAATCAGTGATAAAATGAGAATTCAATGAGGAGGGGGGGGGGGGAGGAGAGAGGGAGGGGGTATAAAATAATGTCATGTATACATAATGCACACTTTAAAGCTTATTAAAGAAAAAATAGGTACGGTTTCTTGAAAAAAAGTATTGAAATCCCACCAAAAACATCCCTGTTGAAAAGGAGGCCAAGTTCCTATGGGTTGAAATCCCATCCAATGCCAAGTTTAGTTGTACTTTTAAATCGATCATAATCATCTTCATCAACAGCCTAATCCACTGGTAAACATTTGCCATTCCCAAAACTCGCCACCACACTCAGACCTCCACCTTTCGAATCCAGCCATTACACACCACCGCATTCACGTCAACGGTCCATCTGGCCGAAATTCACTTTACCATACACCCTACTTAAAATATGGTGTAGTTGTGAAAATACGTAGATACCTACTTGGTTAAAAATATCTAAAATAATGTTTCTTCTAAATTTGAACTTGGCAGGTTAATTTAATTATATACATAATAAATTTAATTATACAATTAATTAAGTGTTACGTAGGTACTGCACGAAACCCTGCCAAGTTCTAATTTAGAAGAAACATTATTTTAGATATTTTTAACCAAGTAGGTATCTACGTATTTTCACAACTACACCATATTTTAAGTAGGGTGTATGGTAAAGTGAATTTCGGCCAGATGGACCGTTGACGTGGGTCTTCTCTCGTTTCCCATAAATTCATTTGCACTAATATTGTTTGCCATAATCATCCCCGATCATAATATTTATTTGCACTATTATCATTTATACTAATAACGTTTGCCTTAACAACTCAACAGTCATAACTTTTATTTGCCATAAAATGACTTTCTATAACAACATTTATCATAATAATTAGTTTCCATAAGTAACACATCTCATAATCGACTCCTGACATAATTAAAATTTGATATAATTATTATGAAAATAATACATAATATTGTTAGGTCGAAATTCATTGTTATCGTTAACACCCCGACTCAGTGCAAGTTTTTAAACCACTCAAAAGTAGGAGCCCCGCGAGGCGGGGCTCCGTCGAGCTTAGTAGACGCCATATGAGGTTTAGTTTTAGGATTAATTGTGAATAAATTATTTGTGTCGTATAAATTATCTTTATTTATGTTATGGTAAATAAAAGTTATGGAAAATGGCATTATTGAAAACGAAAATTATGGCAAATACATTTATGGATTTAAATTATTATGACACTTGATCGATTATGACCAATGGAATTAGTGATGTCATTTCACGATTATGGCAATTGAAGCGTTATGTCTAATGAAATTATGGCAAATACCAGTATGGCATATAAAATTATGGCAAACATTAGTTAACCGTTGACGTGAATGCGGTGGTGTGTAATGGCTGGATTCGAAAGGTGGAGGTCTGAGTGTGGTGGCGAGTCTTGGGAATGGCAAATGTTTACCAGTGGATTAGGCTGTTGATGAAGATGATTATGATCGATTTTAAAGTACAACTAAACTTGCCATTGCATTGGATTTCAACCCTTTTTTAGGCGAACAATTAGCCCATAGGAACTTGGCCTCCTTTCAACAGGGATGTTTTTGGTGGGATTTTAAATTACATTTTCGGGTTCAGTATCGATCAGAGAACGCCCTACAATAAAAATTTTCAAAATATCTTCCATGTACAGACTCTCGACCCTCTACAGTTTTATTATAAGTATAGATATAGATTAAATGATAGAATAGTCAAAACTGTACATTGGAAATATTAAAAAAAATACTCATTGGGTGTTCAACATACGATACCGAAGCCGAAAATATAGTTAGAAAATTTTTTGTCTGTTTGCTTTGCTTTGTCCGGAACGGTCTCGAGATGTACTAAATAGATTTGATTCAAATTGTGCACAAATATTAACTAGGGGTAGGGTCTTGAAATAGGCTATATATTATTACGCTACATATCCCATAGGATATGTAGCGTAATAATATATAGCCTATTTGATTGCCAATTTGATTGCTCTCTGCTTAGCCCATAGGCTAAGCAGAGAGCAATCAAATTGGCATTACCTATAACATAATTTTCACGCGTACTGCTCGTTCGCTCTAACTTTGCCGGTCGGCTCCATAATGAAGTCGAATTTTTGATTAGACGAAGTAAATTGACAGCAACTAATGTCACTTTTTCATACAATGTTGCTTATTTTCTATGACGAAGTGACATTAGCTACTGTCAATTTACTTCGTATAATTAACAATTCGGGTATATGTCTCTACGCCAGCGGCAAAGTTAGAGCGAACGGGTAGTAATCTTGGAGCCCAAGTCCGTCTCTCTTGTAAGTGGTGCATCAGCTAACGAACGAAAAAGTCAGGTGTTAGGAGAGAAGTACTTTAACGATTTTTTTTTGGTACCAGATAGGCCATTTAAGGAGGAAGAATCATCACGACGCTACCCACGGTAGCTGAATAGTTATCATAAATGCCAACGAATAGGGTGCAATGAGAGTTCAAAGAATGCTGCGGGAGAAACTTGTGCGGGAGTGTACTTACTTATTTGACATTCTCATGAATTAGTTTCAATCGAAAAGTTCACAAGACTGCCTTACGAAAATCGAAAAGGTTGGTTTTGTTATAAGGTTACGTGTTTAGTTAGAGGCGTTAAAAGGCTAAAGCAGATACGTCTGTTAGTACTCTTATGTACATCTGACTTTTAAGCACTTTTACTTATTCGTATGGAATTGAGCTGAATCACCGCCACCTAGCTGTAAACGCGGAAGCTTTTGTTGTCGGTTCGATACAAATTTACGAATACGCGATTCACCGTGAAGAAATTAAGCGATCGCAAAAACTTGAATTAGGCACTCTGTGACGAAGTGACATTAGCTACTGTCAATTTACTTCGTATAATTAACAATTCGGGTATATGTCTCTACGCCAGCGGCAAAGTTAGAGCGAACGGGTAGTACAAAGTCGCGGGCAAACAGCTGGTTGCTAATAAAAATGCAGTAACATTTTAATATGAGTCTATCTCGATTCTAGATTGATTGATTATGCTCATGGACTAGTTATATTTTAGTACTATTTTTCTTTCAAGATAATGAGCACAGATAGCAATGTCAGATCAATAAATCAATACTGTCGTTTGACACTTTATTGCATCTGAACAACGTTATTTACAGTAAGCAGCCTTTAAAATAACTATTATTACAGTAATTGGCCTCTAACTTAATGAACCATTGTTTTAAGGTAAAGTGGTAGCACGAGACTTCTTTGAATGTGACAAATTATCTGACAAAATATAACATTTATCTGTTACTCTTATGTGGTGCTATTTAAACTATTTAAGATTATCTAGTTTCTCACGTAACCTATTTTTTTTTCTGTGAAAATTACCGATGAGTAGTCATTGTGCCGTGTGTGTGTGATGATACAATGACACGGTCCCTACAGAGTGCTTTTTTTTTCTTTCTTAACGAGAGGGAAAATCCTTCATGGATGCATAGTCGAAAGGAGTCTGGCATAGCTGCCGGACTCCTACCGACTATAAAACCTCACGTAACGCCCAACAACCTACAGTTGGGAGCCCCGGGTAAGCCCTCGGAAGGAGGTCCCAGGACTCCCAACAGACCTACGGCTACCACTGCGGTCTCGCTTAGGGGGGTTCGGGTTATATCCCGCGTCTTTGGGGGGGGTTTTCGGGTGTGATCACGCTTCTTAGTGGGGGCGTGCGTAAATCCTTCACGTCACGCTGCCGTCTAGGGCCTGCTTCAGTAAGGACGGTCAGCAGCCACCTCACCGTCCTCAGGCCCCCGCCCTACAGAGTGCCTAATTCAAGTTTTTGCGATCGCTTAATTTCTTCACGGTGAATCGCGTATTCGTAAATTTGTATCGAACCGACAACAAAAGCTTCCGCGTTTACAGCTAGGTGGCGGTGATTCAGCTCAATTCCATACGAATAAGTAAAAGTGCTTAAAAGTCAGATGTACATAAGAGTACTAACAGACGTATCTGCTTTAGCCTTTTAACGCCTCTAACTAAACACGTAACCTTATAACAAAACCAACCTTTTCGATTTTCGTAAGGCAGTCTTGTGAACTTTTCGATTGAAACTAATTCATGAGAATGTCAAATAAGTAAGTACACTCCCGCACAAGTTTCTCCCGCAGCATTCTTTGAACTCTCATTGCACCCTATTCGTTGGCATTTATGATAACTATTCAGCTACCGTGGGTAGCGTCGTGATGATTCTTCCTCCTTAAATGGCCTATCTGGTACCAAAAAAAAATCGTTAAAGTACTTCTCTCCTAACACCTGACTTTTTCGTTCGTTAGCTGATGCACCACTTACAAGAGAGACGGACTTGGGCTCCAAGATTACTACCCGTTCGCTCTAACTTTGCCGCTGGCGTAGAGACGTATACCCGAATTGTTAATTATACGAAGTAAATTGACAGTAGCTAATGTCACTTCGTCATAGAAAATACGCAACACTACAAGAAGAAGTGACATTAGTTGCTGTCAATTTACTTCGTCTAATCAAAAATTCGACTTTAGTATAGAGCCGAGCGGCAAAGTTAGAGCGAACGAGCAGTACAGTAGAGCCCAGAGCTCAGTGTCAAGAGCCCTGGGAAAAACCCCAGGACTCAGGAAAACCTTACGAGCTTGCAAGCCTAAACCAGGTACTTTAGATACCAAATAACAATTTACTATTAGTGTAGAATACTGTAATGTGAGGTATTTTAATACATACAAGTGCGCTGGTAATAAAATTTGAAATGTTTCATCGTAATGTACGAAGTGCGGAGGTACTTTCGTAAGATATAACATTTATACTTGTAGGGAGTTTGCGAATGTCCGAATTAATTGTATATTATTATGGAAATACTAAGTATTAAATACAAGATGATGCCTATGTCATCCAGACAGGCCTATGTCATAATACGCTCCAGTAGTAGACACAGTCTATTATTGACATAGGAATGTATGACATAGGCAGTGAACAACCTACTTCAGAGATGGTTTAGGCTACATTTATCCCCGTATTCCCATGGAAAAACACTAGCTGGCGCCCGCGGCTACTCCCAAGTAGTGAAGTTTTCTCGTACCTATTAGTTTTTCACAGGAACTGAGTTCCAGAATTACTCTACACTCTACAGATTACAGAAACTATGTAAATAATAATTTTAATAGTTTAAAAAACTAAAAAACACGCTTGTTTTTTATAGTTTATCTTGGATGTCCGCCATGTTGGATTTAACTCACGTGACTATTTTTTTCGTATTCCTGACAGCAAACCCTTTCATTCGATACCCATATCATGGGGGTGGATTACAAACAGCCAGTCCGCCATTTTGGGGAGGCCGCCATATTGGATTTGTAATGACGTTTTTTAGCTAGTCATGTATTGTCATCAGAACTCAGAGCGTGTGCAAAATTTCAGCCTGATCGAAGGACGGGAAGTGGGTCAAATTAACATTCCAAGATTTTCTTACATACATAGTTATAAGTGAAGCTAATAAAAGCGTGTTAAAAAACATTGTTTGACATTGAGTTATAGGTAAATGTTATATTGTAAGACTATAAGTTCAAAGTGTTTGATATAGAACTTTTCTGCGTTACCTCAACTTTCTAAACATATTTATTAGGCATCGGTTTCGCTCAAAGAAATCTATATAGATTTATGATGATATGATTTATAATAGTGTTCTGGGATAGATTTAATAAAAATACCTATAATTATTATTATCGGAACAACGATTATTATTGTAATAGGTACCTACAATATATTCAATCTAATTTATCATACCCAATCCAATTTGTATCATTTCTGTTAGTCTGTACAACTTTAATCCAATTAAGTATTTTTCCATGTCACATCACTTGGACACCAATAAAATAATTATAAGTAGTATTAATAAAGATTATTACTTGGTATCATAATCGACTAGAGCTTCTGCGACTTTTCCACGAAATACTTTTAACCCCTATATATAAAATCCCCTATTTGTTACGAATTTAAATGCCAAACAATGTGTTAAGCATACAACATTACTCTACAGTCGATCTTGAAATTTGTTACCGTTTGTTGCAGTTTGATTTATGATCGTTCCCGTGCTTCGGAAGTCACTTTTAAATCTCTGGTCCCATCAGCCTGAATATTGTCGTCTTTTAATTAGATTTAGCCTCAAACCTAATAAAACCAGACGGTCCCTTCTTTTTGCTATTTGTTAATGGTTGCGCCCTCAGCCATAAGCTGAGGACATGTAAGCCTTACTTCTCGAAAAGTGGTCCCAGGATCACCAAAAGGGTTTGGCTACCACCGCGGCCTAACTCACCAAATTTACCGTGGGAAACCGACTAGTGTAAAGTTAGGGTATAGTAGACCACTGCCTACCCCTTCGAGAAAAATATAGTCTTCCGTATAATATAACGAATGACAAGATGTTACTGTTATCTTGCAAATCCAAAAAAATCAGCAATTTAACTTTATCAAATTGATGTACCAAAGAAGATAGTAAATATTGTCTTTGTATTGGAATGTCGAGCGCGTTTTATTTGTTCAGAACACAATATTTACGAAATTCGCTAATGTTAGACTATTAAACATCTGGTACTGAATTTCATCGGAACCTAGCAAAACAAATCAGTTGTTGTCCACGTTGGGAAATTGCGTGCCATTAGAGATAATTTTGAAAAGCAATTACCTAGTATGCTGACTCAAGACCAAATTTTTTTCACATTAAATTTTTAATTGCGTGCCATTTTTAATAAATAACTTTTCAGCCTTCTAAAATCTATAAAAGTAGAGTACTCATTTCGAAATATACAGTTTTATAGTCTTCTATAAAGTCAACAAACTGTCATCCAACCTATCACATTTCTATTACTGCAATTAACATCAATCTCCGACCTTCTTAATCCAATAAAACTAAACAACTCATTTCAAAATAGACCACAGTATAATCATCACAGCGTAACATTGATCTGTGGTCTTCCAAATCCTATAAAACTATAAAAAGATCACAAGTGAAATAGTCCATATTTTGCGTTAGCAGAATAGAATACGTTGTTGACCTTCTAGTATTGTAAAGGTCTAATCTATTTGCCAAAATACTGTGACTAATACGATAGATCACCAATGTACAATACCTACTTATTAGAGGACGTTCAAATGTTTTATTCAAAGTCATACCAGTACATTTCACTATGCTTCTCTACTATGCAACTATTATTTCTGATCGAGAACAATATGTGGAGGGCAGAAATGCCACTGTACATTAGAAAGAATCTTCACCAGAGTAAAACCATTTAAAAGATCGTTTCTCTGTCAAACCAAAAAAAAACTTCCAGCGAACGTGTTTCTCCTCTCTTACAAACCGGGTTATTCAAGTGGAGCGTGAAGAAGCATATCATGGGGACTTCAACTTAAGAGTCACTGTAAATAGTCTTGTAGTCTACTGAACTCCAATAGGTAGAATTGAGCGAGATAAATACATAAAAATAGGAACTATACATAACATCGAACATAGCTCTCAGAATAAGCACATTATAGTGGCAATGGACTGGCCACATCTGTTGAAGAACCAACGGCCGATGGGACAAACGAGTTCTAGAGAGGAGACCGCGACTAGGTAAACGGAGGGTAGGACGTCAACCCGCCAGATGGACTGACGAACTGAACTGGTAACGGTCCCAGGCTGTGACTGGATGCGGAAAGCACAAGACCGTTTAGGTACAGTGGCGTGATCTGGGAGAGGCTGAGTACTACCACAGGGCGGAAACTCCATACAAAAATGTTCGTTTTCACCCACACTAATATACACGTAATGCGAATGCTTGAATCAAGCTTGAATGTGTGTGTGAGTTTACTAGGGTAACTAGCTATGGAAACAAAATAATAAGGAACAGAACGCAATCTCATGTATGTAGCTACTTTTTTCACATCTACCCTCGGCTAAGCACAAATTAAACCAAAGCAATAGCACAAAGTACGTAGGTAGTAATACGTAATGCAACGCAGTGACACTTTCTCAAGTACTAACACGGCAATAGACACATCAACTTTGGCGGGGGGATGGGGAAGCTTACTCAGTGGGAGGCAGGGAGTTGCCGATCTGTATGTAATACTATTTTATTAAACGGTTTTATTTAGCTCACCCCGTTTGTTTTATTTATTATTTTTATCTTTGTTACTACGTCCAGCAGTTGCTGAGTTGGTTGATGCATAACATCAATCTGCTGCAAAAATCTCTTAAAAGAGCACAGTAAATATATTAGCGGTGAACTCGAAACGAAACATTAAAAAGTCATTAATAACATTGTAGTTCAGCAGAACTGATCTATTTACCAAATCACAATGACAATCACTGGTAAATTACCTACAATACAAGTGGATGAATACGCTCTCCATGTTTTTCAATTTACAGTTACCCTATCAGAGTATATAAAACTCTATTGTAATACTTTAAATCCGTGACGTTATACTCAACTAGCGGACGTCACGCGGTTTCACCCTCGTATTTCCCGTTCCTGTGGGAATACGGGAATAAAATATAGCCTATGTTACCCGCGGATAGTGAAGCTTCCTAACAGTGAAAGAATTTTTCAAATCGGTTCAGTAGTTTTGAAGCCAATTCGATTCAAACAAACAAACAAATATTTCCTCTTTTTAACATTATAGTATAGACTAGCTGTGCCCTCCCGACTTAGTTCGCGGCATACTTCGAACACTACACGTTACACTTCACACCTCTAACCTCTTAATTCGTTTTGGAATGATGCATGGAATTCGATCTGATTTCTTGACATATAGTTGATTATTGCACCGCTCGGGCTCTCTTGGGTGGTAGATATGACGATAAGTAGATTAATTTACTCCACATAACATCAGTTATCTACCCAGAGAAAGTCCTTTTAAAATTTATCTGGCCGTTTCAGAGATTTAACCGCACCAAGCAGACATAAAATAAATGTAAAATTTGCTATTTCTATATAAGTAGGTATCGTATATACTTTCATAAGCAAAATTTGTTAGTTTGGACTAGAGCGTTAATTTTGTTTTCAAATTACATACGATCGTAAGAAATCAGACCGCACGTCACACACAGCCGTATAGTGCATAACTTTAGCAACAAAGAAGTTTGATACTTTTGTAACTTTTCGAAACAAAAGTGGTGCGGTTAAGGAAGAGGACTAGGTTCCACGGACTGATTTCCGCAACGTCATTTATTGTGCCTATTTTGCGTGGGGGGTTATAGTATGGCTATTTTGCCATCCCAGTTCCTCCGGGAAGTCTAGCAGACTCTTCACGTTGCCGACGGCTTCCTACAGCGACCTGGAGCAGGTTACGTACCCATCCAGACGGGAGGAGTAGGATTGGTTCAGGGTCCATTGCTGTCAGCGAAGAGTCTCTTCTTGCCAGTCCTTTTATCCATTGTAGCGTGACATTGTTCTTTTCGCATATATCCACTCCGTGACAAGGCCAGATGTATCGCATGGCTCTGTAGCGCTTGTAAGACTGATTTACTACCATTAAGTATCCGAATACACTGGTTCTGGCGTTCCTAACCTGACTGTTCAGTCGCCTTGATTTTATATCCATGCACTCCGCCCCCTCCATCCCCTTAGGCACCCATGGCACATTATACCAATATACTGTGCCATGGGTGCCTAAGGGGGTTGCGATATTAATGTTCAGGTTCATCGAGAAGTTTCCTGCTCCGGAATCCGTTCTCGTTTTGGATTCATCCGTGAATATTCCTCAATCCTCAATATCCGTAGATATTGAGACACTATCGAAGGCACTCTTGTAGTTGTATTTTGTACTTTTTATTGAACGCAAACTGTTATGTTATTGTGTTCGTGATCGTTTCCGTTAACAGTTCCGAATCCACCAACTTCTTGTATAATTATGTGGTCGTGGCTTCCTGTTTAATGGTGACGTGTAGCGGCGGTAGTTCCAACATCACTTCTATGGTAGCTGAGGGGCGTAGTTTTGGAGAATTGTAATTCGGTGTTATAGAGACGTGACACCTGATAGTTTCCGAGAATTCTTTTGTTAGTAAATAGTAACAGCTCCATCTTGCCTGGATTGTTTGAAGGTTCTTTAGCTGTGCACCAACGTTCCACGATTTTAAGAGCAGTCTGTGCGACATCACACACTATGCTGGTAAAGTTTACTCTTGTCAGTATTGTTATGTCGTCTGCGTACCCCACAGTGTAGTGGTGGTTTGCGTTAAGCTTGGTTATTATTCGCCGATACCGCAATGCCCGAAGACGCAAGACTTCAACCGGTGCACCCTACCAGTAATGACCTACGGTGCCGAAACGATGTTATCCGTCAGAGAATAAGAGTGGTCGACATAGCTTGCAGAGTAAGCGTTTTGAAGTGGCAGTGGGCTGGCCACATCTGTAGAAGAACTGGATGGCCGATGGAGCAAGCGAGTTCCGGAGAAGAGACCGCGACTTGATAAACGTAGCCTAGGACGACCCCCTGCCAGATGGAGCGACGACCTAAAAGAGGTTGCAGGGATTGACTGGATGCACAAAACGCAGGACCGTGTGTGGTGGCGAAATTTGGGAGAGGTCTATGTCCAGCAGTGGACTGCTATAGGTAAAATTGATTGATTGATTGATTATTTATTAGGTCGTCTACAACAAGGTTCCATAGCAGTGGTGAGACAACGCCTCCTTGTGGACAACCTTTAGCCATCTTCTCACTCAGTGGTTTCTGCTGTCTGTAGCTTTAAAATGAGTTGTTTAGCATGTTATCTATCCATTCACTGACTACCGTGTATACTCGGTATTTTGCCAGTGTGGTGGTTATGCTTCTTCTGTCGAAAGCCCCCTCTATCTGAAGCGCTCGTGGCCCCGCGGACTCAGTGTTCTGTAAACGATCACTGCAGTAAGCAACATTTACTATGGCCGGATATGGATGGGTGACCACCACGTGGACCACTTTGTGACATTTATTTACGAGCGTTTCCGTGCTTCGGAAGGCACGATAAGCCGTTGGTCCCGGTTGTCGGTAAAATGACAGTCGTTAAGTCAAGTTGAAGGCCTTACGGGCGGCTTGAAAAATTTCAACTGTGGGTCGTCACAACCTGCGCCCGGGTCGGCAGCGCGTGTGTAGCGCCTCTGGTGTTGCAAACGTCTATAGGCTACGGTTATCAACCTTCCGCTGGGCCGTAAGCTTGTCTGCCACCTAAGTAGTATAAAAAAAAAAAAAAAAAAAAAAAAATCTTTATGAAAGTGCCGAGGCAAATTGATTTATTCTGGATGACCTCTTCTATTTTGCGTACCGACGCCGAAGCATGTAGTGCTGACTTGCCGGGGGCATATGATGTTGGTTGAAATGCAGTGGCTTATTTTGAAGGGCCGTCCTTCGAATGTCTCAGTCACACAATCTTTCCAGAGGTTTTGGCAGGAAAGCCGTAGGGCTTATCGGTCTGAATGACCAGAGGTCTGAATAGTACCCTTTACCGGGTTTTGGTATAAAGATCACTTAGACCTCTCTCCACAGTCTGAGTCACAGCCCCATACACTATCTGGCGTATAGATACTATATAACTGACAATATCAACTTGTGTCCTCCCCCATTTTATCACTGCAGGAAGACTTCATCCTGTCTTGGAGATTTGAAGGACTTGAAGCTGTTAATTACCCATTCAGTTTTTTGTAAGTTGACAGAATAGATTAGAACAGGTCTTGCGAGCTCCCAGTGGATTTCTTCTGTGGATACGTTTTCCACCAGCCACACGAGTGTCTGCAGCAATTGGCATCCTGGGAAGTGGGTTTGTATCAAAATACTATCGGTTTCTTCTCATGTGGTCATTAGTCAGGCCGCCACGCCGTCAGGTTTATTTATAGATACTGAAAGTTCTGTCCCTTGTTTGGCCTGTATTAGTCTGACTCTAGCAGAGGTTTCTCCAAGACTTGGTACTTCTGTATCTCAGTCGCTACTTCTATTTTGCTTTAGCGGCTTTATAGCCGTCCCAATCCAGGTCTGGTTCCTTACAGGTGTTCATATAGAACAGCTGCCTCATGCATGTTCTTTCTGAGTCTTTCTAGTTAGCCCCACCAGCTAGTCTTTATTTCTCGCATAGATGGATACGGATTGGGGACAGGCCATACCGGTAGCTATATAGATAATATTGTCACTTACGTGTCTGTCAGTTTGTTCAGTATTTTCAATTATGCTCGGCATTGCCTGAGTTCTCAATAGTTGTTGCAGGTTGTTGTAAGATTATATTAGCCACTTGTCGTCCGAGCAACAGGCTTCACTAGACACGTGCCAGTTAATGGCTGTCCTTCCTACCTCCTCTGTTGTAAGGTTAGATTAATTTTATTATTCTACCGCGTATGTATGTATGTATGTTGGTTACATAATGTTGGCTCTAAGCCGTGGTTTAAGACAGTCAGTTTTGTGGTTAAAAGATAGGTACCCAATGAGTTCCTTACCTCTGTATATTATATAGGGATTTAGCTGGTAATCCCCTTACTCCTACTACTACTACTACTTGTCTCGTAAAAGACAGACAGACGGACAACGAAGTCTCATGAATAGGGTCCCGTTTTTACCCTTTGGGTACAGAACCCTAAAAACAGACCAAAATAACATTTAAGTGGGCTCTCATACAAGAAACGTGACTTTTGTCGTATTTTGGTACAGAACCCTACATGCGCGAGTCCGACTCACATTGGCCGGTTTCTGTCTAAAACACTGTTCCATAATTACCACTTATGAAAATGGTTTGTTAATGTTATTATCAATACCACACGAATAGTGACTACCTGTCTTGCGTATAATACCTACACCTACGCTGTTCATGGACAAAATAGTGCAACTGTAAAAGTTTATAACTTGGTCAGTTTTCGTTAGTTTCATTTTTTTTTTTAATACAGTATTTTGAAGCGAATCTCTAGTCGGGGTGTCTGAGCTTTGCACTATACAAAAGTTCACGTTGTATATCGACCATAAATATATATATTATATTATACGTCACAAAGTACTAAGATTGTTTGGTCACGCTGCAATTGGACTATTTTTGTTCATTTTTTCGTATTCAAAAATGGAACATCGAGCGACATGACCACTCTCTGGGAGCCTTTCGGCGGTACTAAATCGTATTTGTTCGCGTATCTGCATTTATAGGGGTTCACAAAATACTTTGTAAAAAAAAATCTGTATCTAGTTACTTAAAAAGAAATATTTTTATTGTCAAAGGAGAAGTTCTGACATAATAATACATAAATATCATAATGATTTAAACTACTGAAGCTGGTGAAAAGACTACTTTATTTTTGAGAAATTTCTCAGTATTTGAGCAAACTTTACAGTCATTTTTCTCCAAAAAAAGGAACCAACCTGATATAAGGTTATTCTACAAACAGATAGCCAAGGACCTTTGCAATTGCTTCGTATCCCTTGTTCATTAAATTTATCAGTTATTTGACATGAATTTAAGCATCGAAATCGATGCAAATCGTATGATTTGAAAAACCTTGTTCACTTTCGTTGATATTAGCCATATGTAATCTGTTGTTTGGTAAAATATGTTTTATGGAACGTTTAGAGAGCTAAATTTACTAAGTATGTTAGTTAATACCATGTTTGTACAATAAATATTTAATGACTTTAAACGCATTGAAAAGTATGGTTTCTGAGCAAAACGTGGCGCGAAATATGTTAGCCCTCTTAAGTTTATTGAGTACTTATTTCGAGGTACAATGTGTACTCTGTGGTTCAATGGCAAGCGAAGTACATAGATCGGTCAATTTAATTAAATAGTGGTTGACCGCAGTTTCGCAAGTATGTTATGTGACAATGGATTATATTGGCTATTGTTGTGCAGCTGTATAACAACACGTAACTGGTGTTATATGTGTTGGTTTTGTATAAAATGGTGTTTTTTTTTCAGCTTTATCTAAGGTGACAATTGTGACACTACGCTGCTTAGCCGATTCAAGTAATGGATAATTTTGATTGATTAACCGTTAATAATAAGAAAAGCATTATTAGTGATAATGCAATGACCGAAGTCACTACCACCTGTATTGTACCTATCTATTCTGTGGTTTCACTAATGCTTTACTATACAAATATTATAAAGAGGAAAGATGTTATTGTGTGTTTGTTGACATTGAATTGGCTCCGAAACTACTGAACCGATTTGAAAATTCTTTGACTGATGGGAAGCTAATATTATCCCCGGGTGACATAAGTTATATTTAATTTCCGTATTCCCGAGGGAACAGGACCTACGCGGGTGTAACCGTCTAACATCGGCTAGTAGTAGAATATAGAGCCAAATATCTTTTCTACATTGTAATGTAGAATGATTACTGAATCGACCATTTTAGGAACCCTTTACTGAAACTGCACTGTCCGTCTTTTTGTCTGTTAAGAGGTTGTATCTTAGGAACTGTGGTAGCTAAAAAGTTGGAATTTTCATGTGCTGTATTTCTGTTGCCGCTATAATAACAAACGTGATTTTTTTGCCCATTTTAGGTACGGAACCCTCCGTGTGTGAGTCCGACTCGCACTTGGCCGGTTTTTTATAAAACTCACTAAGGTAGGTACGCGCAGAATCACAGGTGTAATAAAATCTACTACTACTCTAAAATAAGAATATAATGCAGTCTTTGAACTTAGTTTTATACAAGAAGTTATAATATAATGGAACTTTATTGAAGTTTCATTTAATATCTGAAGTAAGAAATATGCTCATTGAATTTCTCGGAACTATATCTCGATCGTGGAGGAAATGGAAGGAAAATAAAAATAAACTATCTAAGTGCAAAGTTTTCATTTTCTGACTGTACTCATGTATGACATGTATCGTTCTTAAATACTTTCGAAGCGCTCGTGGTCCCGCAGACTCAGTGTTCTGTAAACGATCACTGCAGTAAGCAGCTTAGACTATTTGGATGGGTGGCCTTCACATAGGGACATTTGTTTGCTAGCATTTCCGTGCTTCAGAAGGCATGTTGATCCGTTGGTCCCGGTTATCAATATGACGATTGTTAGGCCAAGTTGAAGGCCTTATGGGACTTGAAAGAATTCTTGAAAGAATTAAATTTGCTGTTGAATTTTCTACATTTGCCGAGTCTAAGCTAGCCTCACCAGCAAGTGATGCTGCAACATATTACTGACTACACACACTTACTATACTGGTATAATACATTGCATTGCCAAATAATGGTTCCGTTTTACTGTCTTCAGTAAGATAATTGTTATAGAAATTGCTTGACTGGGTAAACACACACAGCATTTCGTTACGCGACTGAAAATTTCTACTAATCGCACAACCCGTAAGCCGTCACCTTGTCTGCCACCTCACTATTATAAGACCTTGACCATTGAGAGTAACAACATATTTGTAATTAAAACCATTTTCAATGCGTTTGGAACCGTCAGCAACACTTTTTACGGTTTCCTGTGTACACAGTATCAGTTTTCACTTTCCTCCAGCCAATCATTAGCATTCATCAATCACAGCTATCAGCAGCGACCCAATAAACATCGCTAAGTTGCACTCGAGTTAAAATCTCATTACAAAACATTATAACGTGCTACGTACGGTTTCATTTGAGGTTGCTGTTCAATGTTTTGCTTGAACTTGTACGAGTCTGTATTTACCAATAAGTGATGCCTATTTCTTCGATGTGGTAGACAGAGACATAGTATCTACTAGACTAGATACTCACGTGTCACCTACCTATTTATGAAGCCACATTGTGTATTTATGGACCGATGACCTAGGAAAATTGCGGGCTGGGGCTAGAAGCACAAATTAGAGATAGTACTCATGAATGTACTTTTTTTTCACACCTACCCTCTGCTGCACACACTCGCGCACAAATCAGTATCGAAAACTCGGTTTAAAACGCCTGACCTCAATGAGCGTTGTCTATGTGTGCGTAGCCTCAGCGAATTTAGTACTGCTCGTTCGCTCTAACTTTGCCGCTCGGCTCCATACTAAAGTCGAATTTTAAATTAGACGAAGTAAATTGACAGCAACTAATGTCACTTCTTCATACAATGTTGCGTATTTTCTATGACGAAGTGACATTAGCTACTGTCAATTTACTTCGTCTAATTAACAATTCGGGTATACGCCTCTACGACAGCGGCAAAGTTAGAGCGAACGGGTAGTATGTAGGTTTCCATCTGTACCTACTATCTCTAATTTGTGCTAGAAGCGTTTGACGCAGGACAGGGTAGGTATTGTGGCATGAATTGGGATAGGCCTACGTCCAGCAGTGAACTGCCCTAGTCATAGGCTAATTTGATTCATTGGATCTGTAATTGGTTGGAACTGTAATGTAAAGCCTCCAACTTAACTTAATGAAGTTGAGAATATCTAGGTCTACCTACCTCCCAAAGCACAATATATCGCTCTTACATGGCAATGCCACAAACAGTTGCTCATAGTGACTGACCATAGTGTAAGATCATTAACGCAATGATCGTTTACAACACGCACGCATCGTATATGCATTATTTCTCACATTACATTCATTCATCTCATACAAACTTCTCTTCATTACATACAAATAAAAAACCTTTATCTTATACTAGCGGACGTCACGCGGTTTCACCCGCGTAGTTCCCGTTTCCATGGGAATATAGGAATAAAATATAGTCTATGTTCACCGCAAAGAGTGTACCTCTACCTTCCCAACACTGAAAGAATTTTTTAAATCGGTCCAGTAGTTCCGGAGCCTATTCGTTACAAACAAAAAAGCAAATCTTTTTTGGCTTGGCTTATAACTGTTATTATATTTCTGTGGAAGCCCAAAAGAGGTTTGCTATTAGAAAAGCCTTTTAAACTTCCACTGGGCTTTTACATTTTTCTTAATTTTTTATCTCTTTTTAATAAAAGGAATAAAATTTGATATGACATAATTTAATTCTGAGGTGGTACGAATTTCTCAGGGTCAGCTAGGCCGTTTATATTTATTCACCATACCTCAATATGGATGTATTTGCGCCAGCAGCCGTATACAGTGGATACCCACGCGTTTACCACTGAGTGGTGTTTGCAAAGGCTTACATTTATGAAAGGTAGAATTTGGTCACAATAACAAATTAGGTCAACCCTCGCATGGTAGAAACATGTTAAAATAAAGACACTTATAATATCAAACATCAAAAAACTCTATATATAGTATTCTAAACGGGACACCGTTTCACAAATAAAGCTATAAGATATTTGCTATTCCATAGAAGAAAAAAAACTATTTTCGCGCAAAGAGCAATTTTGAATAGCGTTGAGGTAGCTAGGTATATAAGTAGTAGGTACATAGTACTCGTAAAGAAAAAGTAGTCGGTAATGGAATTTAAAAACTAATTACACATCTGATGTACCTCCTTGGGAATATTCAGAGCTTACTACGTAGGTTGCTAGCTATTACTAAAAGTTCATCAAAGAAATATAAATTAATCTTTAGAAAATTTTAGTGATATTGTTATTAATTTATATTAACATCCGTTAGATGATGTGTACTTTGTAATATTTCGTAGCACAAAAAGTTTTAATGAACACACGCTGTATAGTTAGATGTTCTTTAAAAAAATAAACTCAATATATTTCAATGAGCTTATTATAATTATTATTATAGCCGCTCCATAGATATTAGATATCTATAATTATTGATCGATCATCTATACCTAAAGTCATCACGTGAACATCATTCTGATTATATCTACACTAGCGGACGTCACGCGGTTTCACCCGCGTAGTTCCCGTTCCCGTGGGAATACAGGAATAAAATATAGCCTATGTTCACTGCAAAGAGTGTAGCTTCCCAACAGCGAAAGAATTTTTCTAATCGGTCCAGTAATTCCGGGGCCTATTCGTTACAAACAAACAAACAAAAAAAACAAATATTTCCTCTTTATAATATTAGTATAGATAAACATATGCATGTTCGCATAATGCAAATGTGTAAATCGATATTTTTACAAATTTATTGCAGATTTTATTATATTTTTGTTAACAGTATAAAGTAGTTAAAGGGGTCATGCGTGTTGGGGAAGGTTACTGGCTCACGTCAAATACACATATTATAATTATATATTATTACAATAAAGCAGAATAAAACCCTTATAAAAAATAATAGCAAATTAAAAGCAATAAAACGTTAAAACCCGAGTCTGGAAGAAATAGTTATAAAAAGTTTATCAACTCTACTACGGGTCAAACTCTATCGGAGAAAAATCTGCAGAAATGGCCACTACTACCCAGTAACGTCAGTTGACGAAGACAGGTCGTTTTACCCTACAAATTATCATAGCTATACATAATGTATAATACAATAAAAAATTTTACCCCAATTATTTTTTCAGTAAACAACGAAGTTATTTTATGCGGAAGTGCGCTGACGCTGGTCGCGGGCGCCATGATTTATGTATGACAGTCCTCACGCGATCATATCTAGACTTAAGGTCAGCTTCCACCGCGAGCTGAGCGGGCCCATTAATGAACGCGCTTAAGTCACAACAGTAAGTACATTGAGGTGCGGTAGCGGAAAAACAAGTTAGTATGCAGTTTACTAAGCGGATTCATTATCGGTCTTTACATTTTTATATTTCACTAGCTGATGCCCGCAGCTTCGCCCGCGATGGCGCTGTATGTGAAAAACGATTTTCCCGCTTTTCTGTTGAAATTTTTCCTGAATTTTCTTTGCTATAAACCTCATGGAGTCCGAGACCTATCCAACGAATGCAAAACCGTGGAAATCGGTTCGTGCGTTCTGGAGTTATAGCGTCAGGAAGGAAAACCCGACTTATTTTTATATAATAGAAGATGTTTGTGTCATGTCAAAGTTAATTTTTTGATGGAGGTCCCGTTTACTCATCAGTGTTTTGTAATCGATCACTGCAGTTAGCAACTTTAGCTATGAACGGTCCTTGGATGGTTGACCATTACATGACCACTTTGTTTGAGACGACATTTTTATTTGAGAATGTTTCCTTGCTTCGGAAGGCACATTAGGTCGTTGATCCTGACAGTTAGGAACAGTCGCTCATCACAACCTGCGCCGCCCGGGTCGGCAGCTCGTGCGTAGCGCCTGTGGTTTTGCAAAGTCCATAGGCTACGGTACCAACCATCAGGTGGGCCGTAAGCTTGTCTGCCAACTTAGTACTACAAAAACATGGACCCGCTCAGCTCACGGTGAAATCCTGGCTTTACTTTTACAAACGTACATTAATGGAACTTATACGATACAATTTAATCACTTGCATTTTGATTGCGCTTGTTTCAGAATCATGCCCTGAGTTTTCCTGCTACCAATACGGCAATACCAATAGTGCTTCGGAGTAAAGCAGAAGTACATACATCATACATACATATAGTCACGCCTGTACCCTCGAAGGGGTAGGCAGAGGCATAGTATACGCCTTCATTTCACCTTATAGTTTTATGTCCCACGTAATAGGTGGTGAGCCTATCGCCGTGTTGAAATGGACAGGCGCAGGTCCAAGCAGAAGTAAGGTTTAACAATTAGCATGAAGTTAAACAACGTGTTACGCAGAGAGGAAATGTAACTCTTAGCTTCGAGAGCAGTAGGTATTTTGATTCAACCAAGAAAAATGTTTTCAGAATTTTATTCTCTGTATCAAAACTGTAACCGGCGTTCTTATCTTTACCTGATGAGAAAATGCTGCGACTTCCTGCTGTTGAGCCCATCAAAACTTTACACTCATTGTATCGTATTAGCTAATACTATTCAAAGCATAAAATGTCGGAGATCCGGGGATATCCTTGCGTGGCTCCCGACCGTACGCAGTGCACAGTGGTTTGAGTCGGTAAGAGTCCGGCATAGCATCCATGAGGGATTTGTATACGAAAATAACTTAAAGCATAAATCTATTAGCCCCTCTCTATAAAATTGATTACACAGGGAGAGAGAGACTTGTGTCTGTATTCTGTGACCCTGTTGCATTAAATTACGTCACTAGGTCACGTGGATCATCTCTTCAAAGTTTGAAATAAAACAAAAATGACAACGTCAATCAGATTGAACTTTCACTTTCATAATAAACGTTAGAGGGGCAGTCGGGTGAGACCGACTTATGGCTTCTTGTTTTAACTTAGTAATAAGGACTCGTAAGCTATACGTAATATTTTAAAGGTTACAGAAATGCGTTCAGTTGATCTCAGATCTTGTTGGTTTATTTTTAGTTTTATTTTATGGATATTACGCAGTGAGTTTGTGACGTAGTAGGAGCGCCCACACTGAGCGATTGGGCTTCTTACGTTTTTGGGAAGACTAATCTCGCAACTTTGCCAGTAAATTACTTCAAAGTCACCCTTTAAAGTCGGTGGTTTTCGAAAGATTTAGTCAACATGATCAGCTGTATGAGCTGCGCTAAAATGTAACGTTTCTGATTTAAAGATTAATAAATACCAACAAGATTAAGAGAATCCTAAGACACAACTTCTCAGAAAACAGGAGATGATTTTGTGTGCTATACATACTAATATAAATACATACATATAGTAGGCAGAGGCATAGTATACGCCCACATTTCACCTTGTAGTTTGATGTCCCACGTAATGGGTGGTAGGTAAGCCTATTTGCCGTATTGACGCAAGATGACGTATAGTTGTAAAGAATACATCGTGTGTGATGTAGAAAGTGGTACCTATGCAGAAATAATGACGCTTATTTATTTCACCTCTTTATAATAGCTACATCTAAATCGAATTCAATGGCAAATCTATATTTTATACGGTCACAAAACTGCACACGTGTAAGTAGCCATTACCACATTACCTACGCCATTTATTCTTACTAGACGTGAATTGCAGAAAAAAAAATCATGACATATTAAGAAGAAATTGTTGTTCGTAACTACGTACTTCAATTAGGTGACTCTACGACGAATCACTTTAGTCTTGCGTGAAACCTGAAAATAAGAAAAACGTATGTTAGAACCAAAACGTATTCAAATGTGCAAATGGTTGATATGAAATTTTAAATGTATACATAAAAAATTTGGTCACACTCACGACGTTGGTGGTTAAACCATAGATTTAGGGCGCCTTCAAATTAGAGGCGTGAAGAAGCGCTACAGTGGTGCCACAGTGGTGCGCTAGACGCGCGCCACTACTAGTTTTGATACAATATTTAGAAGCGCTATTGGCACGTCGTGTTGCGCGTCAGGGGCGCTGCAACGACGCTTCTAAATATTGTATGAAAACTAGTGGTGGCGCGTCTAGCGCACCACTACCTGTGGCACCACTGCAGCGCTTCCTCACGCCTCTAATTTGAAGGCACCCTTAGAATTTTTCGCTACTCGGTTAAACTATTCCCAAAGAACTGATCCTACTTTAAAGATTATTGATTTGTACCATTGTACTAATATTACTACTTCTATAATAGTACCAACTGTTTCGTACATCTATATTTCTTAGGTATAAAAATAGATCGTAAAGTTTTTTTTTTATAACCAAAGCTATCTTCTCCGTGGAATAGAATACGTTTTTTTCTTTACACACAAATAGTACTTAACCAACGCAAGTTGGTTACTATCGTGGTTAACCCAGTTGGTCCGATATTCGATTCCTAGAGTGTGAATAAGTCTGTCTCTTGTTAGCAGTCAAAGTGACGAGTAGGCGCGAATTTATGATAATTAAGTATACATCGAAAACAAAATTTCACAAGTTTGTAACAAATTAGAAGTCTTCGTGAAATATTAGGTACATGATCTGTGTAAAAAAGGGTAAGGTTTAATTATCTATTTATATACGACTAGCGGACGTCACGCTGTTTCACCCGCGTAGTTCCCGTTCCCGTGGGAATACGGAAATAAAATAGCCTATGTTCACCGCAAAGAGTGTAGCTTCCCAACAGAGAAAGAATTTTTTAAATCGGTCCAGTAGTTCCGGAGCCTATTCGTTACAAACAAAAAAACAAATCTTTCCTCTTTATAATATTAGTATAGACTTGTCCGTAGTATGTGATACACCTAAGTATCTCTCCCAATCCTCGCCCTTCAAACTGTAAGGTTGGATTGGTAAAGGTTTACTAGATGGGTTGGTAAGGGTTGTGTATCAAATTTTCCCTCTTTCCGCCATGACATCGTCTGTTAGTCAGCAGGTTTACCACTTGTGGGTTAGGCTGGCTTCGGCCCCTGTCTCAGTAAGGTCGCAACGCAGATTTTATAATAGAGTCGGGTAAACACTGCTAAGTTGCTACGAGATGTAGTTATTGTAGTTCTGTTGTTGTGTGTTTAGAATTATAGATAACTAGCTGACGCCCGCAGCTTTGCATGCGTAAAATTTGTTCCCGTTCCCGCTTTCCGTAGGAACTTATTCCCGGGATAAAAAGTAGCCTACGTGTTATTCCAGACTATAATGTATCTCTGTACCGAATTTCAGCCTGATCCTTTCAGCCGTTCGAGCGTGAAAGAGTAACAAACATCCACACATCCACTCTCACAAACTTTCGCATTTATAATATTAGTAGGGATATGCAAAAGAAACAATTGTGAATTCTGAAGATGGAGACAAAAAAACGCAAGTTACCATCTCTATAAATAAATTCATAGGTATTTCATAGAATATATGCAGGTGCAAAGACGTATTATAATATAGACACGTCATGTACGAACATCACGGCTTTCAAAAACGGCAAATATTTTATACATTCAAAAAAAGAATTTCTATGAAATTATCTATGATAGCATGTATGAAAATTAAGGCAATTGCCTGACTTTTTTGTTGCCATTTTTCAGTGTTGATAACGTATCTAGTTTTCATATATCATTGTGCAGGTGTAATTATGTTGTACAATTCATCACACCTGTCTCCCATCGGGGTAAGCATAAACTATGGATATCCACTTGCTACGATCCTGACATAGTTACAACTTTCGTTTCTTCTACTTTACTGTATTCATACACGCTCGCCGGTTAGGTCGGCTAGGTCATGAGTACCCTACTCATGACCTAGCCGTTTTCAAAAAGGTCTTTGATTTGATCTGCATTTGTGCGCCAACATCGACCCCTACCAGTTTGCCCACTCTCGCTCGCCTCATAAATCTGTTTTGTCAGTCTATTCTCATTCTCATCCATTCTTTCCACGTGTCCAAACTCTCTTATCATTCCTTTTCCTATCTTAGTCGCTACATCTTCTGTTATACCACATTTTTCCTTTATTACGCTATTTCTTTCTTTGTCTATCATTGTCACTCCAGCTATACTACAGTAGTCATAATATTTTTATGGACTTTGAACATTCAGTATTAAGTAAATTTGATAAACACGCTGAAATTAGAGTAAATTATTATTTCCTAAACAGCATTTGTTTCAAGCAATAATAAAGATTTAATGTGTATCTAGTAATTCTTAGTATAAAAAACTATTCTGTTCGAATACATTGCATAAGTAGGTCCGCATAATTTCTGCGTTTCAAATTCTTACATAAAAGCTAATTATATGACAGTCACAAATATCACGTGGCCTGGAAGTAATTTGTAAATAAATAATCTAATCGTAAACGTAATTCTTTCAATTGTTAAGTTTGTGATGCACTGATGGTCATGTATGTCAAAAAATAAACATTTATGTATTTTTTATGATCCGTCGGATGGTAAACCGAGATACATTTATTACTACTATGCTAATTTACACTAGCCATGACTTCCCCATTCCCAAGTAACATTATTTCGAATCTCCGACACATCCCCTTTAACCCGTCCTGGGACATCCTTCCGAGAGCTTACCCGGGGCTGACAACCATAGGCTGTTGGGCGTTACGTGAGGTTTTTTTAGTCGGTAGGAGTCCGGCATAACATCCATGAGGATTTTCCGTCACGTAAAAAAGAAATCCACTTTAACCCGTACGTGTACATAATTTTATGAGTACTGGAAACTAGCAAAAAACCGGTAAGTGCGAGTGGGGCTCTCGCACGTTTGTTGTATGGGAGCCGCCATTAAACGCCCCCTTTTTTCTGATTTTCGTAATTGTTATCATAGCGACAACAGAAATACATCTGTGAAAATTTGAGCTCTCTAGCTTTCAGGGTTCCTGAGATACAGCCTCATGACGGACAGACAGACAGACGCACAGACACACAGACGGGCAGTCAGACGTACAGACGGAAGGCGAAGTATCATAAATAGGTCCCGTTTTTACTCTTCAGATACGGAACCCTAAAAATGAATGAACATGAAAAATATTATTTATATCGGTCACAACACAAGTCACAACGTAAAACTTATGAACGTGAAAATGATTGCTTCTACAAGCTCCCGGCCAAACCACTCAACGACTGCTGGGCTTACCCGGGGCTCCCGACCGTCAGTTCTGGGTGTAAAGGGGACCCGTGTGGTTTTAAAAAGCATAGTATCGTAAGGCCTTTTTTTTAACGTTAGGGAAAATCCTCTTGGACGCTATGCAGGACTCCTACCGACTAAAAACCCTCATGTAACGCCTAACAGCAGCATTCATGAGTTATGAGGAAGTTCAACAGCTAAAAAGTCATGAGTACTGCAGTGCAGCTTGATGATATAATACAACCTTGACATTCATAAAATCTTTTTATTAGTTTTTACCTGGTAAATAACATTAATTTTGTATGCTTTTGTAGTAAGGCGAATTATGTATCTGGCTCAAAATAATATTAACGTTACGTATACGTATGTAACCATATTTTATATAAAGAAAAATGGTTTGAATTTAAAATAAAATAATATTCCTCAACATACTGGCTATCTTATACTAAAGTATTTATTGAAATCGGAATACCTATTTACATTAAACGCGTTTAAATAATCACTCTGTCTGTCTCTACAATATTTTTAAGTACACACACCTGTTACAGCAGCTCTAGTAACTTCATCTTAAATATAAGGTTGAATAGCCGTCAATTAGACTCGTTTAAGTCTAAGTAAGTAACTATCAGGGTTCCTCATCGGAATCAAACCTCAGAGGTCGTAGAATCTTCTCCTTCTTTATGTAGATTTTTAAAATACTACTTTCAAAGTTCGATAGACCGCGTAATCACATAGTCATTGAACTCGCGTGCAGTTTTTCAAACATGACATTACACGATACAATATCACATACTTAGTGATCACGCCTTTTATCCCCGAAGTTAAAATTTTTAAGCCGCCCATGAAAGGCCTTCGACTTGGCTGAACGACTACCATTTTACTGGCAACCGGGACCAACGGCTTTAATGTGCCTTCCGAAACATGGAAACACTCGCAAATAAATGTCACTATATCACAGAATCAGCAAAATGTGATACAATGGCCCTTCGAATGTTTACAGTGCCGACACTGAAAACGTTCTTAGGGCCAGAGACCAAAGCATCTTACGTTATGGTCACTTTTGAAATTAATGACCGTGTGTGACTATTAGTCGCAATAGTCGTTGTTGGTGTTGGGCGGTTTGATTAATTTCAGCAGCAGTTAGATACAACCTAGTACTGCATATATTGAAAAAGTTCACTTGTACGGTACATTTATTATTTTATAACACATTTGCTCGTAAAGAGTCTCTTATTTGACCCATTTCACTAACGTAATGTATCTCATTACGGCCTAGTCCGGTAATGTAAAGTAAAACGGACGATTGCGTCTTAAAACGAACGGTTCCTTTTTAAATCTTAGCAAAGAGTTTTTATGTCAGAAAAGTGGTGAACATTTTATGAATAAAATTAACTTTGGGAGATAAAATATAATAAAATAAACATGTTATTGTTTAATTTAATTAATTTTGACAATAAATTACAACCATTTATGTGAAACCAATACAAACAATATTAATTTACTTTATTAATAAAACTGGCTGTTTTTGTGCCTTTGCCTCTTAAGAAATAAGAAAAAAAGAAAGCGTTGTGAACAAGTAAAATTCCGCGCGCTTTATTATCGCTATTTTTTGCTACGTTTTTTTGTTAGTTTATTAATGTCCCCGTTTTATTTATTTCCTTGTTTCCTCGCAAATATGTTATAAAACGTCGTATGACACACGTTCGCTTTGATAATAAAATTACAGCCTCTGCTGTCTTGTAGCCCTCGCCTGCGGCTCGGGCTAGCAATAACGCCTCGGCTGTAATTATCAACTTACCGAACTTGTATCATAATGTACTAGTAATACAATACAATTATAAATGTTGTGGAACAGTGCAAGTGAAGTTTTCGATAATTGTGTGGCAAGTTCCATTAATCAACAGTATCAATAAATCTGGAACTGTGAAACTTTTACATGGAACAAAGACATCTGATGAAATGTGGGCTTGTAGTAAGTCTCTATCCATTTATGCGGTGGGTTACATCCGAGTAAGCTACGAGTTGCTTTTAGTGAGCTCGGAAGATAGGCACAACAGTGATAAGGCCGATAGGTAATAAAACGAAACCTATAACACTATCAGTAAGAATCCAATTATCTAATTAATGCACAGACACACGTGCGTTCCGCCATGATGTAAATAAAACGAATGTGCTATCCAAGACCGGTCTGTCCATTCATTTGTAAATTAGTTATGCAAGGAACGACTCAATGAAATCGCATGTGATAAAAAATGGGTATATGCAGAGTGATGAAGTATTTTTAACCGACTTCAAAAAAGGAGGAGGTTCTCAATTCGTCTGTATGTATTTTTTTTAATGTATGTTAAGCGATAATTCCGTCAATTATAGACGGATTTCAAAAGTTTTCTTTTTGTTGAATAGGGGTTACGTCTGAGGTGGTCCCATTTTCACCAGGTCAGGATCTGATGAAGGGATCCAGGAGAAAACGAGGGCAACCACAGAAAATTGTAGGGACAACTAGTGCGCTTGTTAACTTTTTAATTAAGTGCTTTAATGTTCTACACTTTAATGAAGGTCTGGCGTCGATCTGATGATAGAGTCGAAAGACAGTCGAGGGCATTCCTTAACAATTTCTAGCAGTTATCTTGTGTTTGGGCTTGATTGATTTGTATTGATGAGAACTTTACACCTAGATTGATAGATCCAACTTAAAAAAAAAAGAAAAGTCTCAATTTTTTATGTATGTTCACCGATATTTCCGTCAATTATAGACGCATTTAAATTTTTTTGTTGAAAAGGGTTTACTTCTGAGGTGGTCCCATTTTAACCAGGTTAGGATCTGATGATGGGATCCTGGAGAAATCGAGGGCAACCACCGAAAATTATAGGGACAACTAGTGCGTTTGTTAACTTTTTAATTCAGTGCTTTAATGTACTACCATTAAAGAAGGTCTGGAGTCGATCTGATGATGGAACCAAAAGAGATTTGAGGGAATTCCTTAACGATTTACAGCAGTAACCTTGTGTTGGGGCTTGATTAATTTGTATTGATGAGAACTTTCACCTGAATAGATATATTTTTCCGTTCACCCGTCACTTAAAATAATGAAAAAAAATTTTTCAATAAAAAATACAACCGACTTCAATGAAATCCTGAAAACTAAAATTTACTTAGCACAAAGTAACATGTATTTTGATTTATCAGATTTTATTCAATATAATATTGAAGTTGGTGCCATGAATAATACCTACCTAAACCTATAAATTTACTTGGCGCCGACTTCAATATGATATTGAATAAAAAATCAGATAAATCAAAATACATGTTACTTTGTGATAAGTAAATTTTAGTTTTCAGGATTTCATTGAAGTCGGTTGTATTTTTTATTGATAATTTTTTTTTTCAGATAAGTACACGGCCTTATTTTTTACGTGAAGGAAAATCTTTCATGTAAAAATGCTATGCTGGAGTCCTACCGACTAAAAAGCCTCACGTAACGTGCCACCCACGTAATTTTCACATGTTTATTATAGCATCTTTAGATGGCGCTGTTGTTGATGCAACATACAGCAATATTTAAGTTGAAAAAAATACCTACAAAATACCTACTAATGGTAAAATTATGATCAAGCTGCTGATTTTTCTTCATCCCCAACAAATAAACAAAGAAACAGACACGAAGAAAAAAATCATAAATTTGAGCTCAGAAGCCATAAATTAGTCGGCTACAGCTTTTAAATTTATCTTGAACGTACCGTCATAGCTATATTTACAATTCTATAATAGTAGAAATTTGTGAATACATATCTACATATAGAAAACCCCCAAACTCCGAAATAAACATCGTGGAAACGAATGGAAATCCTTCATGGATGCCATGTCAATCTACTGGACGTAGAAAACCACACGGTTCCTACCACTGCCAGGAGTAAGCCCTCGAATATATATTCCAGGATTCCCGGCAGACCAACAGTTACAAAGAAAGAAAAAATAAGTTTTCATTGCATAGCAACAGTTATATACACCTAGTTCCTTTGGAAAACACGACCTTGTTATCTTAGACCAAGGCTAAGTTAAAGTAATTCGAGAGAGACGCAACCGGTAGTACCTATTACTATTTTGAAAGCAAAACAATGCGTTGCTTGCAACAGATTGCGCGGAAAGTTGCCAAGGGCTACGATACGACCAACAGCTTCAATAAAATGCTACGATAGGCCTAGGCACCTATATAGTGTGTTTTGGTTTTGAATTTTATGAGTCTGAATACTCTGAATAGGTCTGAACAAAATATTTGTTATCTGAAACAAACATATCAGTTTGTTTGAGTCAGAGTTTCGTCGTTTAGGTGCTTTGAATGAAATCTGATACGTATGTTTAATCGTTGTGATAGAATAATGTGATAGAATCGTTGGGGCACTAATGCGTCAGGAACTGGCCTAAAGGAATCGAAAGGTTACATTTTATGATTAGTACTAATGAAAAAAAAAAGATGCACGAACAGCATCTTTGACCGCATTTTTACAAGAATGGCTCATCTCACTTAACAACAATGATCGCTTTAAAGTAGCATGACACGACGTGTCCAACGACGTTTTGATTTTTTAGGAGAGTACAAAAAGTATGGTCAGTAAAATACCTGCCTCCGCCCAATGATTAGATCTTGCATTTAGCAGCTTAGAGAAATGGATTTTCACACACCAACGTCGCAATTATCAGATTTTTAAAAGGAAGACTATCATGATATTTCTATTTAGACATATTTCACTATTTAATGCTACTGCTTTATCGATCCCGAAGCGTTTCACTTGGAAGCCTACTTCATTATCCTCATTCTTTACTCTAAAGTTACTGAGAAGAGTGAGAAGTCTTTAAGAGAGTATCTTCGCTTGGATTTCAATCCAGAGTTCAACTCTAGGCTATTACCAACCCAGTAAGGACCATTTGGCCAAGACCTTGATGAGGCACAGCTTTTGAATCTAGTAGGAAAATGAAACATAATTATTAGATACATATAATATTTACATTATTTCTATCTAAACTAAACCTGAATAAGGCCCCTGTGGCATTGTACTCAAAAGACTAGCAGCATTCCCCCTTGAAATAGCAATACCTATTCGCTGAACGAGAAAACTGCCAGCCCCTTAGGGTTGGCCCAAGGGGCTGGCAGTTTCTTGCTCAGATCGAGAGAATCGACTCTACTAGGCGTTTTTTTTTTTCAAGTTCTTAAAAAAATATGTGCATTCCAACTTCTATGTAAAAATGTTCACATATCGTATCATGCCTAACATTTCAACATAGTAAACGGACATGAGTGCCATACATGTTTCCACCATAATCGTTACGCAATACCCGCGACAAAATCTTTTTTGCATTGTTCTCGGGCCGTGAGCTCCGCAACTAAATAATCCAAAAACGTGCCGATAAAAAGTTTCGCATCTTATTTCGCGATCGCTATCATATTTCAACATGGTCGTGAGAAATTATGCTACTAGGTACTCATTTTATTTTAGTGTTGAGAATAAAAACCAGTAAGTGCAGGGAATTATGGCGCCCTTGTCGTAAATAGATATTAATAGTTTAATAGGTACCTAATTTACTTAGTATCTTAATATCTAACTTAATTGTGTTAATTATTATCGCAGTGTCTCTTACCTGAAAAGATCAGGGATTAAGGCCTTATCATCATCATCTCAGCCGATTTGGCACCCACTGCTGGCCTATAAGGCCTTAGGTATAGCCACAGCTTGAAAAGTTTTAATATCAGATAGCTACAAACAGCCCTCTTCCGTTTCATCATGGCAATGGGCTCATCACCAATACCCTATTACCTACGTAGAAGTAAATACTGATGAAAGCGTATAGAATGCCTCTATCTTGACAAAGCATATTATACGTGGAGAACACCGCAATTGTTTATTATCGAGAGGTCTGGTTATACTGTCCCTCTCCTAAGCGTCTCTTATAATCAGGGCGGGACATCCCTACGCTAAAGAAATTAAATGTTAATAATAATGTAATAAGCTCTCCTAACATTGCGACACCAATCTAATTGAAACAGATCTTGCTCTTCAAAGTATCGTAAACTCTGTTATAAATCGTTTCTAAATGTCAAACTAGGATTTATTTTGTTGTCCATTGTCCATTAAGGTGCGGTAAAGATGTAATGACATAACTCGCGTTAAAATACTTTAACAAGTTGATCACCGCTTAGTGTTTCATCACTTTGGGTACCACCAAAGTACCACACAATGTTGACAAACTGTTAAAGATTTCTCTCGCATGACATAGTAAATTCACGGTGCGATGTTCGCATCGACATATGGAATACAAAGTCAAACTAGATTAGAATTTGAATGAAAAAGTTACGTCTTTAATTTGTGATGACCTAGAATTGAAGAGTGACCTTTGATATAACTTCTACCTGGTTTGCTTTTGGCTTAATCCACATGATTGGATCCGAAGTCAGATTCGGGTTACAGATATAGTATGTTCAATAAAGACGTCGGTTTCGTAAGGTCTACCACAAGGTGGACTTAATATGCAAAGGTTACCAGAACTACAGTGCTATACATGACTGTTTAGATCTTTGACATATAGGCTTTCCATCCCGGAAAGCCTATATCTCAAAGATCTTTGACTGTATTGTTTTGACTATATTAGAGTGGGAGCCCATTGACTGCATTGATGATATTTTGAAACCTAAATAATTTAAGGATTTTAAGACTAGGCATTACTAAACCTGAACTGTTTCTTTCATGTTGTCACCTAACGTAATATTATGTCATATTATTTTAAGTATAATTATTAAAGCAAAATACAAACACAAACAGAATATTTTATATTTTATTATAATGGTAAGAACGTTATGACCTAATAAAATGTGAGAATATTTCTTACTCTGCTGCTGCGTTTGAAGTTCAACAATTGTGACGAATTGATGTCAAAGTCTACAATGTCATTGTCACGGCACCTGCCCATGTAACGACCTCCCATGATACATGATCATAATTTAGTATAATGTGAAGGTCATGTGCACTTGTTCATCGTGATGGATTATAATATTTTTATAGTGTGTGTGTAAGTATGCACGTGGAAATTTAGGGTGTAGTAATTATATTTTTAAACCCACTATAAGGCGTTCCTGCTTTAGTAAGTAAAAAAAATTATGTGCTGAATTATCTGTCAAAAGACGGAAATTATACGGATCTCTGTATTTTAATGCTAATTGTGTTAAATCATAAACACTTGCTTGACTTTAAAACAACGGGACTTAACTACATTTCAATTTTGCAGGCCAAATTCATTACCTCTACATTGAAACCGTGCTACTAGTTTACGTCAATTACTTCATCAAGATTCTTTTTTATCACCTCACCCAAGTAACTTTTTTCCCACACATTAGATACGAGCAACCGCGCGTCTACCCATAAACCACTTAAAACCTCGTTGTGAATACAAAGAGATTTAAAAATAAGTTGCTACCAACCTTTTTATAAAATCGGCTCCTTGCCTATCACGCGATTTAGTAACGAATTAATGTAATAACTGTTCCTAAGTTATTCACCGGCAAATAAGTGCAAAATACTTGTGTGATGATGCGTAGAGTTATGATTGATAGCTGTAGCCTCAGTGACATTTGTAGACAAAGTGAAGAATAGCGTGATAAATGAATGTTGCGGAGTGAAAGTCGATGTAGTCATCAAGGTATACAGTTGTATAGAAAGGGGAGGAGAAACTGATTTGCAAGGAACAAGATCAACACGCACCAACTATAGAGGGAAGGAAAGGAAACGTGACAGTAGTTGACTGTGGAACATCTGCCATCAATCTATCAACGTGACTGCCTTTGTGGCGCAGTCGGTAGTGTAACCGCCTGCCGCGCTATATGTCCTGGGTTCGATTCCTGGGTCCGTCCAAATATTTGTGTGAACCACAAATGTTCGTTCAGGAGTTTGGGTTTTTTTCTATGTATAACATGTTTGTATTTTGAAATCTAAATATATATAACTCAAACGTGACTGACTGACTGACATAGTGATCTATCAACACACAGCCCAAACCACTGGACGGATCGGGCTGAAATTTGGCATGCAGGTAGATGTTATGACGTGGGCATCCGCTAAGAAAAGATTTTTGTATAAATTCTACCCCCAACGGGATAAAATACGGGAAGCGGGAACGGGAACAAATTTTACGCGGGCGAAGCTGCGGGCATCAGCTAGTATATAAATATGTCTATCAATCGTCTAGATCCCATAGCACACGCTTATATTAGCTTAATTTGGGCTACATGATGTTGTGTGAGATTGTTCACAAAAAATTATCTAGGTCCTAATTTATTTTTTGTGAACAATCTTGCACAACATCATCTAGATCTAGACCAATGGTCTTACTATTTCGTCTACCTAGAATCTAGGTAGACACAAAAGTAAGACCACGGGTCAGAAAGGATAAAAGACAGCGCTGTGATGATATTTGGAATAGAATTTGGTACAGATCTACGTCCAGCAGTAGATATACTGTCATGGGCTGTTAAGATGCTTCAACACTGGTAAGTTATGATTTATAGCTATAGGCTTAGTGATAAAGGAAAGTCATCGTCAAGTTAGTAAGTCAAGAATTGTAATATCTTAATATTAGGTGCTTACACATCAAATTGGCGTTTTTCGTACTGGCCACTTTAATTACGATTTTCTCCTCTTTGGTAAAATGGAAAACTTAAAATATCGCATTATTTACGAGTACGAGTTCCGCCGTGGCACTAGTGCTGCGGAAACGACTAGAAGGGTGAATGATGTGTATGGCGGTCATGTTGCAAAAGAAAACACAGTTCGTTTTTGGTTCCAACGTTTTCGTTCAGGAAATGTCGACCTGCAGAACAAGCCCCGTGGACGGCCTGAGACTCAAGTTGATAATGAAGTATTGAAGGCTATTGTGGAAGCGGATCCATCGCAAACCACGTCCGAGTTAGCTGCAGGCTGCGGTGTTAGTGATAAAACGGTTTTAATTGACTTGAAGCAAATTGGGAAGATTAAAAAGCTTGAAAGGTGGGTACCTCACGAATTGACTGAAGCAAACCGGCAAAAGCGCGTCGACTGCTGCGTTACATTACTGAACCGGCACAATAATGAAGGTATTTTAAACCGAATCATTACCTGTGACGAAAAATGGATTCTTTACGATAATCGAAAGCGCTCAGCGCAATGGTTGGATCCTGGCCAGCCAGCCAAATCCTGCCCCAAGCGAAAATTAACCCCAAAAAAGTTACTTGTAAGCGTTTGGTGGACTAGTGCCGGTATTGTTCATTACAGTTTTCTCAAATCTGGCCAGACTATTACGGCTGATGTCTATTGTCAGCAATTGCAAACCATGATGGAAAAGCTAGCGGCTAAACAACCTAGGCTGGTCAATCGCTCCACGCCACTGCTGCTTCACGACAACGCTAGACCACACACTGCACAACAGACGGCTACCAAATTAGAAGAGCTTCAATTGGAATGTCTAAAACATCCTCCGTACTCCCCGGATCTTGCTCCAACAGATTACCATTTTTTTCGAAATTTGGACAACTTCTTGCAAGGGAAAAAATTCAACTCTGATGGGGCAGTCCAAATCGCCTTCACAGATTTTATTGATTCCCGTCCGACTGGTTTTTTTAGTAAAGGGATCAATGAACTACCTATGAGATGGCAAAAATGCATAGAAAACAATGGTTCATACTTTGATTAATAAAATATATTATATTTAAAAATATTCGACTTTTTGTTCCTCCTATACAAAACGCCAATTTCATATGTAAGCACCTAATATATAAAACAAAGACGGGTTTGTTACAACATTTATAACTCAAGAACGGCCGTACCGATTTGGCTGAAAATTGGTGGGGAGGTAGCTTAGGCCCAGGAGACGGACATAGGATACTTTTTATCTGGTTTGACCTCGCTTTTTTTTTCGCTTTTTTGGTCGATTAACTATTCTGCCGGCGACGTACACCGGTAGTCCACGTCATATGCATGAATATGCGCAATTTCTAAAATTATTTTAATTCTTTCGAATAGTGCGACGGGAACGGGTGATTTACTCTCTCTTATGTGACGCAAACGAAGTTGCGCGGGTCAGCTAGTTGTATATAAAGGGGTGTAGTACATAGAGCAACGCGAACTGTCTTAAGAGGCGCGCGTTGCTCTGTAGTGTAGTAAATCTATTTTTATACGGAACTCGGTAGGTATTAACTCGGATGCGGAAGGCGCAGGACCGTGTATTGTAGCGTAAATTGAGAGAGGCCTACGTCCAGCAGAGGACTGTCTTGATTGATTGATTGATAGAAAGGGGAGAAGAAAGGATTTCGCAGGCAATAACATGCGCCAAACCATAAAAAGCAGGACCGTCGGTAATGTGACGAAATGTAGGATAGGTCTATGTCCAGGAAGGAATCGTCAAGGTCTGATATGATGCGTGAAACGTTTACAGGTCAATCATTTTTTAGGTTTAGCGGTATTGCTAGACAAATTAAGAAAAGCATGATAATTGAATGTAATAGAGTGAAAGCCGCTGTTGTGATCAAGAAATTGTATTCAAAAGAGATTGATTTGATATTGAGATCGAACTTAGGCCACAATAAAGTACGACAACTTAACTACCGCAGCTTATTGGAATATTTGAGAAGGCCCCTCTTAATTATTGTAATAAACTGCTTAAGTCATACTTCTTTTCTTCATTCAGCATTAGACTGTCAGTCTGTTTTGAGTAACTGATTGTAAACCAACAACAGGTGGTTTTAACATTTTCCGCTATTTGTTTGTAGTGTTTGTACTGGCATCAAAAGAAAAAAAAGCAGTGTTTTCATTCCAAAGTAGAGTAGCACAAGATCACACTCAAATATCCGTAATTGTATAGCAATGAGCGAAGATACGCTCATAAGATATCGTGTTATAGGCGCGGAAGAACGTAATGTTATACACAAGAAGTGCTCTATCAACGTAACAAGTGCACGCGATGTTACATGCGTAAAAGCGCAAACAAGTGAAAACAATCCTCATTATGTCAATATACGAGGACTGAAACACGTGACAGTGTCTACTGTTAGCTGAAAACGATATTGGTTTGGAAGTGATACCGAGTTATTGCGCAGATGTTGCTAGTATAGGGCCCCCATTCCAACACTCGTATTGCCGCTCCATGGACTTGCACTAAAGATTCTAAAACACCGACAAATAAACCGGCCAAGTGCGAGTTGGACTCGCCCATGAAGGGTTTCGTAGCAGCTAGTAATATAATATAAAAGTTCTTATCGTTGTAACTTTGATTGATGTTTCAACACGTTCGCAGTGGTAGTGATTTTTCTAACCGCAAATTGCGGTTTATGACGTATTAAAAACAAAACTACCAGCTCTATCTCGTTCAAACTAATTTTCGTTGGTAGTTTTTATGGCAATGTACATTATATGATTTTTTTAGATTTATCATTCTCTTAGTTTAAAAGTTAGAGGGGTAGGGGGGGGGGCACACATTTTTCTACTTTGGAAGTGTCTCTTGTGCAAACTATTCATTTTAGAAATAAAAAAATGTTACAAACCTTAATAGCATTTTTAAATACCTATCTATTGATATACCACACGTATGGGTTTGATGAAAAAAAAAATTGAGTTTCAATTCTGAGTATGGGGACCCCTAAAATTTACTACCTTTTTTCAAGTTTTATATAAGAATCTTAATGCGGTTCACAGAATACATCTAATTACCTAGTTTCAACAGCATAGGCTTTATAGTTTCGGAGAAAAATGACTGTGACACACGGACGGACAGACAGACATGACGAATCTGTAAGGGTTCCGTTTTTGCCATTTGGCTACAAACCCCTAAAAACGGGTCGCTAAGCAGAACGAGCGACATGACGAGCAGAATGACGAGCAGCCACACTACGTCTCTAACTATCTCCTTCGCTATTTCTCTCGCTCCTAGTAGATTATGTGCCAGCAAATTTCCCTGCCACCTGCATTTACCCAGTAGTTATATTGGTTCCACGCAAGCTTATTGCCACCACCAGGCACTCTCTAGAGAAAAACTCCAACAGCCAGGACAGATGTTTCACGTCTACAATACAATCTCTGAAATTTTAACGAACAGTAAGATTTTTCACTGCTTGTCAATCGCTAAAGATAGATTACTCGTGCACAACGTCGGCGGCTTACCGCAGTAAAGGGCCGCAAATAAAGAAAAGTGCGTAAAAAATTAAGCAATAAAACTCACAATGATTGCCGTGTAATTCCTATTAAGAGTTACAAGAAAAATAATTTGGTTATAACAAACTTTTTTCTTTAGTCGCCATTGAATAACCAATATATAAAAACCTACTTAAATAGGTTAGCTCAAGAGACAAGAATGTAATTTTGTTTTTATTGCACACAGCGTCATCCAGCCTAAACCAAGTTAATAAAAACTTGTGTTATGAAATCTAGACAACTTACAGATAAACATAGTACTTACCTAAATTTTTGAAATATCTGGATATTTAAGAATTTCAGAGAGGAAGTCATCTTGCTCGTCCCATAAAAACGTTTGAGTTTCATCCTCAGATACACTAACCATTTAGATAGACCTAAAGACCACTAAAATGTAGAATGTTCCTCTAAAAGCCATGAAAAGGAATGTTTACTCTGAATACCTAAGTACGTACAGAGGAAATACATCATTAGATCGTTTTGGCTACCGTGGGGGACGAGGCAGTTATGTCGGCACGGTCTCAATTAGAACGAGGATTTCATTGGTCTCAGTCAATTAATATTATCGTAGGATCTACCATCTTTAATTGAATTTGTTAAGATAACAGGCGCTGCTACGCTTTTGAGAGAAATGCGACAGATAAATATATGATACTAGTTGATTCCCAAAGACTATATACACTCGAGAGCAATGAATCCGGGTCACTTAAAGAATCCTAAAAATCTCGGAAACTAAAAATGCTAGGTTAATGCAATAAATTGTATTTAAAAGACAATGTAATACTCCTTAAATGAAGGTATTAAAACTTCTTAGTTATTGTAAAGTTATATCATAAAAAAATCAAATTTGAAAAAGGGCCACTTTCGAAGATGGAACTACGAAATTACAGCATTTGGTGTTGCTTTTGTTTGTAATCTGTCATTTATGTGGGTACATAAACCATGTTGATAGTGCTCTATATTCATTAATCAAGCTGAAATTATGTCGCTTACGCCTGAAGAATGCACCAGAATACTTACAATGCTGGAAACCGGCCGGAGTCAGCGCGCTACAGCCAGGACTGTCGGTGTGTCGCTGTCAACAGTACAAAGAGTTCTCCGACGTTACGAAGAAACTGGTTCTAACCTACGCAGACCAGGAACGGGCAGAACCAGGTGTACCACAGCACGAGAAGACCGATACTTGGTGAACACCATGCTTCGAAATCGCTTTCTCACAGGAACTGAACTCACCAATCAGTTTCGACGCCTCGGAGGAAGTAACCCAAGTGCATGGACAGTAAGACGTCGGCTTGCTGAATCTAACTTAAAACCCCTTAGACCTGCAAACGGCCCTAAACTGGAGCGTGGGCATCGTATTTTGAGACTAAGGTATGCCCAGAGCCACGTAAATTGGAGTATTGAAGATTGGTCAAAAGTTATGTTCTCCGACGAATCAAAATTTATGCTCTACAAGCACGATGGAAGACACAGAGTGTATCGAAGACCAGGGGAAAGATTCAAGCAAGCATGCATCGAAGAAAAAGTAGCCTACGGTGGTGGGTCTGTACTTGTGTGGGCCGGAATTTCTTCTGAAAGTCGCACAGAGCTGGTGATCATAGAAAACGGCTCTTTAACTAGCGTAAGATATGTGGAAGAAATCCTCAATGATCACGTTGGTCCATTTATGGTCAATTTAGGTGAGGATGCTATATTTATGCATGACAATGCCTGACCTCATACAGGTAGGATTGTGAATGACTACCTTCAAGAGATGAACATTACTCGTATGGAGTGGCCAGCGCGCAGCCCGGATATCAACCCGATCGAGCATGCTTGCAGGCAGATGCGTAAAACAACGAAACCCTCCCCCAATCACGCTTCGTGAGCTCAAAATTGCTCTCACAGAGGAATGGGAGAATATTCCCCAAAATCGTATAAGGAACTTGGTGTACAGCATGCCAAACCGCGTAAACGCAGTAATCGAAGCACGAGGAGGCAATACGAAGTATTAAAATTCAAGAAAATCGTAATAAAGTTCAAAAATTTCATGTTTCCTATTTTTGTTTTAAGGAGAGATCAGCAGTTTTTTCTTTATGTAATTTTGTGTTAATAAAATGTATGGTGACTCATATTTTTTTTACTTTCATTTAAGGAGTATTACATTGTCTATTAAATACAATTTATTGCATTAACCTATCATTTTTAGTTTCCGAGATTTTTAACATTCTTTAAGTGACCCGGATTCATTGCTCTCGAGTGTATATACTTCCCCACGTGTAGTTCTGTTTCCGTTCCCGAATTTCATGGGTACCTACGTATTCCAGAGGTAAAACGTTCAGGTGTTAGAGCATGATTGAATAGTAACATACAAATATATTCAATTATCTTCACAAACTTTCTAAGTAGGATTCCTATCTAATATTATATTATAAAGTAAAAAAAGACAACTTGGCCCAGACAGAATTTGAACCAGCAACCTTTGCCTAAACAAGGGCAATGGTCTTCCACTTGAGCTACCGGGACCGTGCTGAAACAAGTTGAATTTCTTCACCCTATTGTAACCCTATACTATAGGATAGTGGTAAAACCCTATACTATAGTATAGGGTTACAATAAATTGCATTCCTATCTAACTTATAAAATAAATGTATTAGGATTCCTTTAGGCGTGATTAGTACAATACACCTTATTCGCAGTTTTACTTAGTTTAATCGTTATGTTAGTAAACAGATGGTAGAAAAGTTAGTATCGTCGCCGCACGGGGCTATAATATATACCTACCTAATAAATGAACTTTGCTATACCTACTTATCTATGAAAGAAGATCCCGAGACCCTGATCTGATTAGCAACTCAGACACACTCATAATTTGGAGGCCAATGTCCCTATCAAAACCTGCAGATGTGTATCTTTCCTATAGTAATAACACAATGGTACCTGATTTACTCTTAATAAACATAAACAATACCGTAAAAGAAGTAAATCTCTACAGCAAGGTTCACCTGACCGTGACCACAAAATTCGTGCCGAATCTGACCCAATACCACTTTCTTTTTCTCATTTTCGTTATGATTGTATAACCAGAATTAGTAAAATTATTGGCAATATTTTATTAAGTAATGAGTACCTATGACTTTTTTTTAACGTGAGAGAAAATTCTCATTAATGTTATCGCTAGACTTCTACCGACTAAAAAACCTCACGTATCCTGCCTATGGTTGGAAGCCCGGGATAAGCCCTCTGAAGGATACCCCAGGACTCCCAAAGACTGATTGCTCGTTGATACGTTTTGTAGCTGTTAGAAAGTATTAGGGTTTTACTTCCAGGCCCAGTACTTCAATTTGATTGGTGGTTTTCATTGACGTTTATTGGCAACTGGATACTAATTGGTGGTACATATTTTCTAACGGGTTACCATTTGAATTGCTTATTGGCACCTCCACTACTTTTCACTCTTTTTTTGCGTAGGTGAGGTGGGATTGAAAATTCTCTTCCGCATCTTAGTCCGTTATTCGCCACTTGCAGATAATGCTCGTGGGGCCTTGAAGGTGCACCTTCAAGGCCCCACCAGCAGGACGGCAATGCACGATTGTTTATTGCGTGCAATACCATACAGAGCAGCAAATTAAGATATTATGACTGAACATGTATTATTGCAGTAGAGTGCAGTGGCGCTACGTATTGGTTTGAATATCAATCTAGAGTCTTTCAAGCGTCGCGGCAGCAGCATGCGCTGTCTACTATGTTACCTATCAAAGATACCAGTTGTTTTGTGATTTGAGGTAACAACCTACCATCGACAACTCTTGTAGTCTGCGGTCGCAGTTTGCAGCAAGGTTCGTAGCAGCATCTTTAGCAGATTCGAAGTGTTTTTTTATCTGTTCCAATTACGAGATAAAAACAAAATAAGTATGATACGCTTCACGAAATGTTTAATTGGTTATGTTGACATAGGCCGTTTCTTGCCAATAATAAAGCTAAAATAAAGTCGACGCAATGCTGAAAAAAAAAATCAGAATTGGAAGAGGTCTAACTTTAGCAGTGAACTGCGATAGGTCGCTTTGATTGACCTACTATCCATATTTTGGCAGCCAACTTGGGTACCTCCAGCAGTCTAATAGACTGTGAAAGTAGCCCCCATTTCCCTGATGTCGCCGTGATTTCCATCAGGCAGGCAGCGTCAATTTCAGAAGCTTCATAAAAAAATGCCCCAAATTCTCCTTTCCTTGAAGTATTGAAATTGTCTTTCACGTTAGAACTATTTAGATCATTTCGGGTTCATGTTCAGTCCATAAACAGAAGAGCGCCGTTATTGGGCGCCCACACAGCTTTAGATTACCAAGGATTTTTACCGTGGACGAATATACAGACTGCTGTCAGACATTAAAAGGGTTGGGCTAAAAAGCCAAAGAATTTAAGATGCTTATATAAAAAGCGTGTTAAAAATTAAGAGGTGAAAATTCGTCGATTGCATTTTGAAATAGACGTAGTTTCAACCTTTTGTTGGTTCGAATCCTGCCAGAAAATTTATAAGTTTGATTGAATTTATGACACTGTTAAAGAGTTTGCTTCTTGCGAAACTTAAGTGTTTATGATTAAGCTTACAGTGTAACAGAAAATATGGCAAACGAATACTGGGAACCTTTATATTGTGTTATTTTGTTACTACTACGGGGTTTAGTACTTTCCAAAATAAGACGAGAGTACCTACTCGTGTGTTTTTTCACCTATCCACAGCATATAAATTGCTCCACAACATATAAATTAATAATTTCGTTGCCAAATATAAATTTATCTAATCATTTACCATCTAATAATTAGAACATAGAACCAATCTGTTATAATTACGTCGGAATGCAATTGCCACAGACAGAAAAACAATTTGCCACTCAGTTGGCTTTGAAGCATAACACCACAGAGTTTCTTGCTATTAAACGACCTTGGTGGTACCCACTTTAATGGAAGACGAAAATAACGTTACGACAGTAAGAATATAACAACGTTTTTGTAACAGAGAGATAGTATCTGGGATTTTAATTCGATTGGTAATTTGAAAGGATAGATTGCCCGTTTATTAAGTGACTAGCGGACGTCACGAGGTTTCACCCGCATAATTCCCGTTCCCGTGGGAATACGGGAATAAATATAGCCTATATTCACCGCAAAGAGTGTAGCTTCCCAACAGTGAAAGAATTTCTCAAATCAGTTCTGTAGTTCCGGAGCCTATTCGATGCAAACAAACAATCAAATCCTTCCTTTTTAAAATATTAGTATAGATATATCACGATTCTGCCCAAAAGGGCAAAGCAGTAGGTGATCGTAAATGTCAGCAAAAGACCAACTTTCATGCTCCAACCACACTGAAAGTTTCGCATTCCAACTCAATCCCTTCCATTCTTTATAATGTACGTGCATTTTGTATTGCTTGTGGAAATCTGTCATGGATACTATGCCGATATGACTCTTGGCGGTCGGAGGAGTACGGTCTGAAGAAGCCCTTGGAAGAATGTCCCACGATAAAATAGGTGCTTACTTTATGAATTACGGTTATAGAATTGATTATTTCCATTCCTTTCTTGCCGTGACTTTAACGTGAGAAAAATCCTACAGGGAGGCTATGCCGGACTCCTGACGACTAAAAATAAAAACCCCACGTATCCTACCTAACTACCTACAGCGACGAAAAACGAGGGTAGGTATTATAAAAATCTGACCGTTGGACAGCTTTAATGCCACAGAAATACATCTGTGTGTCTGTCTAATGGATGGACCAATTTTGATACAGTTTTAACTAGAATTTTAGAATGATAAATCACTAGTTAAAACAACATAAAGTTATCATAGCACAAACCCTTGCTGCTACATAGTGACATTGAACAAAATTGAATGTTCCGTCAAGTAGACCCACATCCGCTAGCTAAGCGGTGGCAATAAGCGCAATTAAAGGTTCATTTCCGTGCCTCGTGGTAGATAACAAACCACACGTTTTATCGCGTGCAACTGATTTGTTTGGATTTGCTACAATCGTCAGAATATAAACGTAAAATAGCGGAGTCCTCGTATACATTAAAGTATTTCAAAAGTACATATACCACAGAATAATATAAACTTACTAATAATCCGCTTAAGAAATCACGAACAGTAGATATACATACATACATACATATCATCACACCTGTTTCCCATCGGGGTAGGCAGAGACTATGGCTTTCCACTTGCTACGATCCTGGCATACCACTTTCGCTTCTTCTACTTTCATAAGTGCTTTCAAACACGCTCGGCGGTTAAGGGTACTCTTGACCTGGCCTTTTACCAACAGGTCATCAATTTGATTTCCATGCGTGCGCCGAGGGCGACCCCTACCAGTTTGCCCAGTCATTCTCGCCTTATAGATCTGTTTAGTCAGTCTATTTTCATCCGTCCTCTCCACATGTCCGAACCATCTAAGCATCCTTTTTTCTATCTTTGTCACTACATCTTCAGTTGTACCAGATTGTTTTCTAATCACGCTATTCCTGTCTTTGTCCATCAATTTCACTCCAGCTATATATTACAGTATATCAGTAGATATCACGACAGTAAACACAACACCATCTTAAGGCGACTCCTTTTCCAAGTCGTTCTACAATAATTTGGAAACGAGTCGCCTTTCAGCTATAAGGAAGGATTAACGCACATCATCAATACATATAATAAAATCGTAACAGGTCGCTGTCTGTACGTGGAAGATAAATAAGAAAAAATATTATAGGGGGGCTTTATGAACGCAATAGAACCCAGAACAATGATTTTTAGAATTTTTGTCTGTTTGTCTGTATGTCTGTTTGTCTGTATGTCTGTATATCTGTTTGTCTGTACGGTTGTGCACGCTAATCTCAGTAACCGCTCAACCGATTGCAATGCGGTTTTTTTATTGTGTTGAGGTTTGCTCCAGTTAACATTTAGCGTTTGTTTTATGTAAATCGGTTTAGAAATAAAAGAGTTATAACACTTTTAAGAATAAGATATTTTGAAAATTTTAATTGTAGGGGTTTCTTTGAATGTGAATGAACCTAAACTGGCGTGTTGGCTTAATCATAAAAGAGCTTAATGATTAAGACTATTTTTAAACAATTCAGTCCGCGCCGAAGGCGTGGACTGAATTGTTTTAAAATAGACTTAATCATTAAGCTCTTTTATGATTAAGCGAACAGGGCAGTTTCAGACGCTGCTTGATGACTCTGATGAAGAAATACCTTTCCTTTCATACACCTTATGTGACGTAAACGAAGTTGCGGGCTCAGCTAGTACAAAATAATTTCAGCTATTATTGTTATAAGAAACATCGTCTTGTCATGCACACATATTTACAATCGATTTAAGCATTTGCGCTATCGATTTACACTATCCCCGGTGAACGTAATTTATTTCCATATTCCCACGGGAACGGGAGCTACGCTAGTATAATCGCGTGACGTCCGCTAGAAGTACTGTTAATAGAAAAAACCATGACGTCATAGTTTTAAACATCTAATTTCTCCGCTCCACTGCTGCTTGTCATCCGATACTAAGTGGCTACCAAAGAGGCTTAATTGAACCACAGATCAGTGGTTCTCGAAGTTTATTGGGCTCCGACCGACATCATCACACAAACCAATCTTTAAAAAAAGAAGGGAAGAATAAATAAATAAATATTCACGGACATTTCACACAACGCTATCTGATCCCAGAGTAAGCTAAGAATAACCTATAATAATAAATGTATTTATTCGATGTAAATTTAACATAACATAATAAATCAAAACACAAGGGCGATAATTTTAGCTATTTAACATATTATTACAAATGCTGTTGGTACTTAAAAAGGTAAACCTGAGGTATAAGTACCAGCTGCCTTCCAGTAACACAGTTTTATACACATAGGTACATATATTGATTGTGGTTTGCCCTGTACAATTAAACAAAAATACAATACGAGTATGTATTATAGTTTGATGTCTCACTCAATTTATGTTTATACAAATAATTGTGTATGTGTGTTTGTGTGTGTGTGTGTGTGTGTGTGTGTGTGTGTGTGTGTGTGTGTGTGTGTGTGTGTTTATGTGGGTGTGTGATGAGTACAATATGTTTTAGAGGAGAGTTAGAGGTATATTCTATACTGGAGGGTGAAGAATAGCCTCAAACAACCTGCTTGTGTTATGGGTATCAGACCACGGATATTAATACTTATATACTTTTAAATACATACATATTATACATAGAAACACCCAGACTCTTGTGACAAACATTTATGGGTCACACAAATATTTGTTCCGGTGGGAATCGAACCCACGACCTCCAGCGCCGCAGGCGGTATCACTACCGACCGCGCCACAGAGGCAGTCAAAGAAAGCCATGGAGTCTCGATGCATCATTCTACATTGGGTATGTATGAATAACTACCTCGACAAGTTAGTAATAAAGCAATTTATGAACCGACATAGTCGTTCATTGCACAAATATTATAGCTGGCGACGAAGATGGGGCTCATCATTTGCTCCATACATTCAATATTTGCTCCTTAGCTCCCTACCCACTGATGGTAATAGTTTGGAAACTGCTGCCAAAGATACTCACAATTTTCTCTTCGGAAGTAGAACATGAAAAAAAGCGGTCGCTTCGATATGCAACCTCTCGGTATTTACGTGTACCGTCATTAAACAAAAGACAGTTAGTGACACAAATGGTATCCATTTCTTTTTGTTTTCTCAGAGGTATCTTTGCGTTTTGTCACGACTTAATGCGGTATTTGAGTGTAACCTACCTTCCTCCTACTTTCATTCATTAACGTTTCTCAACAATTTTATTCTTATATCTGTTATTCTATGTTCATGTGAACCTACCATTAAGATTTGTCCTATAAGTTGTTGATTGTATTCAGGCGACTAATCGATTCGCGACGCATCAGCTGCTGAGTGCTGGGCCTCTTTCTTAAATCTATGGTTACTTTCATTTGGTTAGATAGATTTCTCTACAGCAGCTTACTTTAAACTATGATGAGCCTTGTTGCAGGGTCTGTTTCGATTGGTAGCCGTAGTCAAATTGACAACACAGTTATTAGATTTCTTTTCTGGCCTGTTCTAAACTCCGATCTTGACCCTGGTCCTTTGGCTTCATTCCTTTTTCGTGGCAAAGGGGTTGGGTACCTTACAAGTGACATTGAGTTTTGCCCTGAAGAAAAATGACACTGGTGCTTATTACTCTTACATACTTCTAGCTTCCAGTTATGTTGTACTTTGTGTAACATTGAAGTAAGTCGGTTTAAGTGTTTGTTTTGATATTTTACATTATTTCTCTAATACTTGCAATGCAGCAGTAAGCTCTACTGCTCTACGATGCGGCCTGTGAAAGCGTGATTCTTACTTTGATATCCATTGTAAACTAAATGAACTGTGAAATGAGCATAAATTGTCCATCCAAATTCAACAGAACATCTAATCAGATGTCATTCAAGCCATTAATGAAACGTCTTATACTACTGACGAATAAGGATAGGTACTAAGAAAAATAAATTGATGTAACGACTAAAACTTCGATGCTCAAGCCGTCTCAGACATGAAAGGTCAGATGGCGCTACAAAACGAAATCAACTAAACTCAACTAGATTTGTAATTTTAGACTACATAAAAAAACTAGATTTTAATAGGCCTTAAATTCCATTTTACTAGGAAAGTCATAATTATCTCAGACGATTCTTTCTCTCGTCTCGATATACTGGGTGTAACAAAATTTTACCTGATTGGCCAGATTGGCCAGATTGTTTGATATACATTGTAGTTCTCCTAGCATTGAGCATTTTGTGAAAGTGTTTTCTGAATTGAATTTTATGCTATAACACAGTGATGTTCAGTGTTACTCACCAATTAGCGCGAGGTAGCTATGCAGAGAACTCTTTCCCAGGGCACCTTACTACAGACATTCCAGTGTGCGTGCAAAGGTAGGCTAGGGCTCTCACGAAAACAGCCAGGTAGGGTGTACACACATATATTTATATAACACACAGTTCACTACAGAGACAATGAGATAGAAAGCACAGACATACATAAGAACAGTTATACTAAAAAATAGTATAGGTTTGGGTACTAGAGTACAGCACTAAATTATTTCCGCATGAGCAGGTACTAGAGGTGAGGAAGTAAGCGGCTAGACTTCACATGTATAAATGGGTGACAAGTACTGTAGTGCTATTCTCTAAAAAACAGCCTTGCGTACAGCGCTGCCCACAGCGGCGAGTTATTCGGTTATATATTACAATACCAGAAGTCAGAATGCCTTTACTTAAAATGCATTAGCCCAAAATACCCGAAATCGAAATACCAATATTCAAAAGGCCAAGTATGTACTCTTTTGAATATTAGTATTTCGATTTCGGGTATTTTGGGCTAATGCATTTTAAGTAAAGGCATTCTGACTTCTGGTATAAAGGCCAAGTATGTACTCTTTTGAATATTAGTATTTCGATTTCGGGTATTTTGGGCTAATGCATTTTAAGTAAAGGCATTCTGACTTCTGGTATTGTAATATATAACCGAATAACTCGCCGCTGTGGGCAGCGCTGTACGCAAGGCTGTTTTTTAGATAATAGCACTACTGGCCTGCAGTGTGAGCTGAGAGTGGTAGTGGCTGATGGTAATGCCAGGTGTAGACGGCGAGCTTCTCACACATGCACCCTGCTCGCGCAGTCCACGTATGATTGGGGTGTGGCTTCTCTCACTATACAGTGGCAGCCTCCAGCTCCTAATAAGCGACCCTATCACGAAACAGACAACTAAATAAGTTACTGACCACGTGACAGACGAAGATTGACATGGTTTGCAAAAGAAGAAGTGACTCACCAGTTTTCTGGGTAAAATGTAGCAAGAAGTAATGCAGCAACCCAATCACAGCCTGCTAGAGGTTATGCGAGGTAACAAATAATCGCGCTTGAGCGAAAACTGATTCGCGGCACAGACTCAGAGCAAAAAGCAAAGGACCTCCTACTACCCCAAAGCAGGTCTCCGGTCAAAGTCCGTCTTCGCGAAAAATCTTAACAAAACCTGTTCCTTTAAATGCAAAATCATCGGGTGCCGTAGACATAACCTGTCACTTGTGTCAAAGGAAAACCACAGATCAAAAAAACCAGCGATGAATTGATTAAGGGCGGCTTTACACGCTCAATGCTTATTGTCAAGCCCGAGACCAGATTGCTACACAAAAAAAAAATGCTACAATGCCACCCGCGGGATGCTCCAGTGTGGCAACATCCGCATTTTACCCGGCACAACTCTGCTTATAGGTATACTTATACATAATCAGAAATTGCTTTAAGCAATAAGGCCGCCCATTGTAATGCTTCCTTTTGTATTAAGATTCTTAATTGTTATACTACTTTGGCGTAAAATAAAGTATACAATAAATAAATAACCAAAATGTTCAGGTAAAATAGGTATATTCCTTCAGTCAGAATGCAAAAGTAATACGAACGAAATTCTCGAATCAGAACAATCAAAATGCGTCGTATCGCCAAGAAATTGTGAGCAATGCAAAAATTTGTAAACAGACCACAAACATGTTTATACCTCTGCCGCAGTGCCATTGTAATCAGTAATGGTTTTGGTTACGCAATGGTATGTACTGAAGCAAACCGATCTAGCTTACAAACTAAAAATCAAGCAGTTACACGTAAAAGATAAGACCTTGTCATAGAAAGAAAAGATGAAAATATAAATAATTGGTCGTAGCAAAATATTAATTCATATAAAAGAGAAAGTTCCGTTTGTAGCTGCTTGAAAATTTTATAATTTTGATATTAGGTACACTAAATTACATAAATTCAGCTGAATGATCTGAAATCAAATTACCTACTGATCTAATCTTATATGCGAAAGTTAGTGAGTGTGGATGTTTGTTACTCTTTCACGCTCAAACCGCTGAACGGATCTAGCTGAAATTTGGTACAGAGATACATTATAGCCTGGAATAACACATAGGCTACTTTTTATCCCGGGAATAAGTTCCCACGGGAATAAATTTCACGCGGGCGAAGCTGCGGGCATCAGCTAGTATTTAATAATGAAAATGCTTGCTGGGTCATTTCACGGAAAAAAAATCTTGGGCCTGAAGTCTGTAACTAAAACCACGGCTAATTTGCATAGCACATTGATTTCGTTAGCGAAGCATATCGCTAACAAAACCTAACTTTAACTGTTCAAATATTTTTTCAATCCATATAGGTACTTACCTAGTAAAAAAATAACAGCAGTCAATTAGTTCCAATCCCCATGAAGCCGCATGTTTAGTCGCGATCTCGACACACTTATTTAAGAAAAAACTAAATAATTTACAACTTTGCACAGCTGTGGAAAAGAATTAGGTAATGACTGTATTCGATGTACTTCCTCGCTGTATTGAAATGCTATAATTAAAGAAATATCGTTATTATTGTTATAAATGCGAAAGTTCGTGAATGTGGATGTTTGTTACTCTTTCACGCTTTAATAGCTAAACGAATTTAGCTGAAATTTATTGCAGCGATAGAATATAGTCTGGAATAACACATAGACTTTTTATCCCGGAAATAAGTTATCATGGGAAGCAGGAACGGGGACTGGACTAAATTCTACGCAGTCTAAGCCGCGGGCGCCGTCAAGTCAAAGCCCTTATGATCCCAACCGTTGGCTGTTAGGTAGGATACGTGTGGTTTTTAGTCGGTAGGAGACCGGCAAAGCATCCCTGTATGATTTTCCTCACATAAAAAAAAAGGCTATTATGATGCCTGACGTAGTGAAGTATGGTAAAGCAGTCACCCACACTACATATACCACACTTCCAACTCACATCTTCAAAATAGAAGGAACTCCCTTTTATACATATTATACTACTTATGTGTGGACTGCCTGAGAAATTAAAACTCATTAATGATAGTGGTGAAATACAACAGTTGGTCGATGTCGCATGTTTCTAGTTCCACATTTCAGGTTTTCTTATTCAAATTATGATTAACTAGCGGACGTCACGCGGTTTCACCCGCGTAGTTCCCGTGGGAATACGGCAATAAAACAAACAATCTAATATTTCCTCTTTATAATATTAGTATAGATTGCAAATGGTTGTTATTACAACGATGAGAAAGACGAGTGGCTGAAAAATGTATTAAAAGCAAGACACTCAGGTCTGTTGTAGTTCCATACAATTTTTTAAAAAATTACAGCGAAACATACACCAGTAATAAGGATTATTTTTGAAAAATGTTGATCAATGCAGCTTGTTTTCTTTTTACAGTTTAAGACGACCGATAAGACCGGCGATGCATGAAATTTCGCTATGCGAAAACATCTGATTAATTAAAAAATTAACCCACCCGTTCAATTTCATTTAATATTGTACAAAATTCATTTACGATACACGATAAAAATTTAAAGTCTTTGGCGACAAAATCCGTAGACTTTATTATTCGTTTGGCGAACCACGTGTCAAAAGAAATTAATCTCATTCAACTTTTTTATTTCTCACAGTTCCATATTCTTAGAAGATGACAATTTTCTGACGTTTCATATAGTGATTACTTTTCATATGTGTCAGATAAATGACCACGACTCGACGGATCCTTAAATGGAGTTAATCCGTATCCTCAAAGAGGGTTACTTTTAAAGTCGTGCTCGAAATTTTTGTGGGGAATGTACTCCTAAATCATGTTATTTATATCTATGAGTTGAGACTCATTAGAGACTGAGAATGGCGCTTGTAAAGCCTGCTAGTATCATTGACATTGACCTGGCGAGGTCACGTTGCGCTACGAAACCCTACGAGAGGCTATCGACTGTCGCTGGGTTCATCTTAAGTTGGTCATATAACAACTAACAACTGTCGCTGGGCTGATATAAGTTGGTCACGGAACGAACGAAGCGGTTTTTGACAACGTGAAAATAAACTTTTCAATATTTTTGGACATTCTCACACAGCTTATTTAGATTACGCTGTGGGGTTACACAAGAAAATTCGGCCGGGGAATCTAACTCGGGACGTCAGGTTCTTACCATTGCGCCACCGCGGCAGGCGACTCTACACTACACATCTCTACATTGCCTCTTCCTGCGCAGATAAATATGTGACTTCCCCACCGAGTTAGTACTTTAGTAAAAGACCATTTATACTGTTTCTTGACTTGATGGAAATATTGAAAAACAATCACTTTGTACTGGTTCCACAATATTTATTATTATAATACCTAACCGGTATCGCTTAAAACATTCACAAAGGCTGATGATCATTATTCTTAGAACACATTCATTGTTTATATGTATTACAATAAATGTTTATGTGTGCCTATATAATGTAAAACTTTATTGTGCGCCAATATATTTAATTACTACAAACAACAAGGCATGAATAGTACAAACGGTGCCTTTATTTACGTGTGGATATCTCTTATGGATCCTATCCTATGTTAGGCTTTTCCCGACAAAAGCCACACGTGCCCTACCTCTGCCTACGGTCAAAAGTCCTAGGTAACTAGGTCCTAACCTAATGTTCTAGGACAAATAGTGACCTTTCCGAAACTTTATCATCTCACTGCTCGCCATAGACAATGTGTGCATCCTCACACTTTGCTGTCTTCCGCGTACTCGTGTATAGTAGAACTAGCTGATGCCCGCAGCTTCGCCCGCGGGAACTTATTGCCGGGATAAAAAGTAGTCTATGTGTTATTCCAGACTATAATGTATCTCTGCACCAAATTTCAGCCCGATCCGTTCAGCGGCTTGAGCGTGAAAGAGTAACAAACATCCACACTCACAAACTTTCGCATTAATAATATTATATGTATAGTAAGAAGTAAGATGAGCTCAGTGTAGATGTTGTCTGAGGAATTAAATGATTGTCAGCGACATCGGTTATACCTAAAGACTTTACTTTATACGGTCATATAATAATAATTGAATCCCCATTTTTTAGCTACTTACTCCTACCTAAATTACCTCGCATCAAAATATCATTTTATTTTGTTTACTTTTTTCCTAACGAAAGGTCATTAATTTGTTACGTTTATTTTAGCACGCGTACACAAGTTATATAAAAATGCTTGTAAATCCATTTTTCACATTGTAAACATTTATAATGAAAAATTCTACATGTTTTCCTGATTAGATTTTATTTCATTTTATGCGTGATTCATAACACTGCTATACATAATACCTACATAGGAATTCGTTTTGAGCAAATGTTTTTACACATGAATTATAAAACGAAGGCAGTTACATAACATAGTGTGACAGCGTAGCAAATTATCTACCGTATAACATAATATGGTATAACGTAAACGCACCTAATAACGACCCCTTAAAATCCGCGCTCATTACCGCCCTATTCAGAAAACTATCATTATAATGTGATGTGTTAAAGTTACACAAGTGGTTAGTTTTGGAAAAATGTAGATATATTTGTATTGCAATTATTCATGTCTATTTTGTATTTGTAACTCAATGATTTAAATAATTATTGCCCATTTCTTCCGTGACTGCCGGCGATAGTGCATTTTCCATAGTGTGGCGTCTCCGATGACTTAAGTTCTCTTGCTTCTTTCTTAGCAGAATATTATATCCTAAAGCATTTTAATGCAACTTCTAGTTCTTTTTATGCATTTTGTATACTTTCAGGAACACAAATAATAATAAATTTTAATGAGATACTCTTTTATTTTGCTTAAAATTCAATATTAAAAATAGGCGGTAATAGGAACAAAAATCACAATTTTGTTCCTATTAACGACCCATGTCGCTGATAAGAACTTTTCGTATCTTTCGTGTGTCATGATTTTTGCTAAAATACGTCAATTAATAGGCAGGAGGCTATACTAACTCAGTTCCATAATATGTTAACTTGCATTTGAGCTATTAACGCCATATTATTTAAGAGCCTTAGTAGCCTTAAAAGAAACTTTGCTCTTAAGTAAATATTTTGTTGAATAAAGGAGGTGTAATTTATAAATATTGTATTTTTATAGTTAAAATATCATTATTATTAAATATTTATAGCAACCACACTATTTAAAATCATACAAATGTACAAAAACCACACGTATTTACCCATTTCATACACATTCCATTGGGTCGGTAATAGGTTATACGATTTCCTTTAATAATACCTATTACCGATCTACTTTTACATTTACAACGAACTCCGTAGTCGTTCGTCGTTCCTTATAGTCAGTTCCAAGTACAGCAAGGGATGCTGTACAAAAATTGTTAATTATATTTATAAATAAATGATAATAAAAAGAACTAAGAAGTTATCTCAATCTGCGTTCGGGCTCATGGAGGAGAGACATGGAATGGCACTACAGAGGCCGGATGATATGTAGATACAAGCGGCTCAATAGACTGATATCTATATCTTTGAAAACCGTCCTGTGACACTACAACACAGACCACAATAAAGGGTCTAAGTATTTTTAAGGAATCGGTCTATAGGGCTGAGTCAGCTGTCAAAATTAAAAACCGGCGACAGTCTTCTTTGCCTAAGATACTGAACGAGGTTGAAAGCTTCTATGAACAGTTAGGTACACACATTTCCTGTCCTGGTCCTGGGAGACTTCAATGCCTGGTCACAGGCTTGGGGCTCCCAGGAAATCAGAGACAGGGGGAGGATACTGGAGGATTGGGTCACAACTCGTGGCCTAGTCATCCTGAACCGGGGGAATGTCGCAACCTGGACGCGGCGGGGGCTCAGCTCGGTCATAGACGTTTCGTTTGCGACCCCTGAGCTCGCCCGCCGTGTCCAGGGATGGCGTGTGGTGGAGGAGGAGGAGACGTCGTCGGATCACCGATATATTCGGTTCGACGTCTCCCCCGCCTCCACCTAACCTGCCGCCAGCAATCGCGAATACCTCGGAACCGCGTTGGGCACTCCATCGCCTTGATCGGGAGGCTCTCCTGGAGGCGGCCATCGTGCAGGCCTGGATTCCGACAGCGGACAGGCCTGCCGATGTTGATACCGAGGTGAAGTGGTTCGGGAGAGCCATGTCGCACATCTGCGATACGGCGATGCCCAGGGCTAGGCCCAGACCGGCGAGGAAACAGGTGTACTGGTGGACGCCGGAAATCGGTCAGTTGCGCGCGGATTGCGTTACCGCGCGCCGCCGGTACATCAGGTTACGCCGGAGACATCGTCGCCCAGATGATGTGGCAGCCCGAGAGACGGAGCTCTATGATGGGTACCGGGAGGCCAAAAGGGCCCTCCAGACGGCCATCAACCGATCCAAAAAATTGAGCCGCGAAAAGCTGATGGAGACTCTGGAGCGAGACCCGTGGGGGCGCCCGTACCTTATGGTAAGGGGCAAATTACGCCCTAAGGCGCCCCCACTGACCCAGAGTCTCCAGCCGGAGTGGCTGGAGGGGGTCCTGGACTCCTTGTTGCCGTCGAGAGCGGAGGAACACATTCCTCCGCGCATGGCTCCGTCAAAGCAAAGTCCGGCAAACTCCCCATCAGGGTACCGGCCGATCGTGTTGCAAGCTCTTTGAGCGCATTATTGCACAACGCCTCGTCGGGCACCTCACACGCGTGGGGCCTGATCTGGCGGATAGCCAGTTTGGCTTCCGTCAGGGACGCTCCACCGTGGACGCGATCATGCGCATTAGAGGCCTGACGGAGGAAGCAGTCTCACAGGGTGAGGTGGTGGTGGCGGTGTCTCTCGACATCGCCAACGCATTCAACACCTTGCCCTGGAGCTGCGTCAGGGAGGCGCTTATCTATCATGGAGTGCCTCCCTACCTCCGTCGAATTGTCGGGGCTTATCTCTCCGAGAGAGCCATAACTTACCCGAGCTGGCTAGGGCCAGGTCGGCGAGATGTGTCGTGCGGTGTTTCACAGGGATCGGTTTTAGGGCCGCTCCTGTGGAACATCGGTTACGACTGGGTGCTGCGTGGTCCGTTGCTCAGAGGGGTCGGCGTAACGTGTTACGCCGACGACACCCTCGTTACGGCGCGGGGAGCAACGCACCGTGTCGCAGCACTTAAGGCCACGGCAGGGGTTGCTCAGGTCGTGGGTCGGATTCGGCGGCTGGGTCTCGAGGTCGCCCTTCACAAATCCGAGGCTCTGTGCTTCCACGGACCTCGGATGGGGCCACCTGCGGGATCCAGCCTACAGGTAGGGGGCGTCAGCATCGGCATCGAGCCCTCGATGAAGTATTTGGGGCTCGTACTCGATGGCCGGTGGAACTTCGGACGTCACTTCCGAAGTTCGGCTGATGCCCAACATCAGGGGACCCAACGCTCCCTACAGGAGACTGTACCTGGGGATCGTGCGAAGTATGGCCCTGTACGGGGCTCCCGTATGGGCGGAGACCCTGACGGCCAGCAATGTGGCTAGACTGCTGAGCCCGCAGAGAGTTATGGCCGTCAGGGTGATAAGATGATACCGCACGATTTCCGGTGAGGCGGCATGTCTCCTGGCCGGGACCCCTCCATGAGACCTGGAAGCGAGAGCCCTGGCGTCACTGTTCAGATGGCGTAAGGAGACGCTGGAGCGGGGCCAAAGGCCTGCGTCTCGAGAAATCGAGGCCCAGCGGACCCTGCTCCACCAGGAAACCGGAGAGACATGGAAGGTGCGACTTGAGCAACCAAAGGGGGGATTTGCGGCCGTCAGCCAAAAAAAAAAAAAAAAGGTACACACATTTGCAAAGAAACCCGTTTAGTATCATGTTAAAGTCCAGAGATCCAGATCGACTCAGCACTTTACCGAAGATATCCCAAACCTCAGCCTGTGCGAGATTAGTATGGGCCTGAAGCAGCTTTAAAACAGCAAGGTACCAGGAGACGACGGAAATATACTGCAGAGCTTCTATTGGCAGGTGGCAAACCGGTTCTTAAGGACATACAGAAGTTATTGAACTCCGTCATACTCGAGTGTAAAAAGCCACAGGTATGGAACAGGAGTGTGGTGGTTCTCTTCTTCAAAAAGGGCGATAAAGCCTTATTGAAGAATTACAAACCATCTAAATTTTATAAATAGCTCAACATACCTACACGCGCATTTTTATTTAACTTTAACGGTTCCATTTATTTAGTGGTCGGTATTAGGTGTCTCATAAACGGTATTAGGCACACGCCCTATATTTTGGATCGGTAATAGGGACATGGCCCCTTTTTTCTTTTAATCCATATTTAATTTATTAAGTAATTTTTTATATACTGTATCTATACATGACTGAAAAGTACGATAGTTTCAGTACTTGAAAAACTATTTTTGTTGACGCTACATATTAAGAATGTGCTTATTTTTTGGACATCAATCTCAACGCCGCTTAAACTGGCGGTAATAGGTGCGTTTACGTTAAATCATAATATTAATCAATCAGGTGCATGTAAGTATGGACAATTTCGCGATTTCCTGAATTCTAAGTATGAATGTAAAAGAGGACCTGGTAAAGGTCGCAGACTGGGACTGGATGCGGCAGTCGCAGGGCCGTGTGTTGTGGCGTAAATTGGGAGACGCCTACGTCCAGGAGTGGACTGCGATAGGCTGATATGATTGGTTGATTGATTGAGTGTAAAAAATCGCGATAGTTTAAAAATAAAATATTATGTGACTGTTACATGTTTGTTTAAATTACCTAGCCTCAAAATATCATAAGGATTCAATCCATCTATAATTCACATACACACACACCACGGTCAAACTTATAACACCTCTCCTTTTACATGTGGGTTAAAATAGAAATATTAGTAAACGCCAAGTTTAATAAATTACATAAAGTCTCGAATTATAGTTAATTTATGAGAAAATAATTTATATAAACATACATTATGTTTATATATAAGTGTCATAAATAAAGTTAAACGCAACGCAAGTAGGTGACTCATAATAAAATGGTAAAATTATGCAGATAACTTGTTGGTTAACTTTCGGTGGTACCTATCTAAATTGTAAAATTTGGTACCACTTTTGGTACACATGACAAATTTTAATCTTAGGCTTCTATGCTCTGCCAGGATCCCTGGAGCACCCTTCTGAGGGCTTACCCGGGACACCCTTTTGAGGGCTTACCCAGGACCTCCGGCTGTAGGCGGTAAAGCCACGGTATTATAATAAACACCGTGTGGTCTTAGCCGGTAAGAAACCGACATTTCCACACAAAAATATTAATCACTAGCGCACGTCACGCGGTTTTAACCGCGTAGTTCCCTTTCCCGTGGGAATGCGAGAATAAAATATAGCCTATGTTCACCGCAAAGAGTGTAGCATTCCAACAGTGAAAGAATTTTTCAAATCGGTCCAGTAATTCCGGACCCTATTCGTTACAAACAAACAAACAAAAAAACAAAAAAAAAACAAATCTTTCCTCTTTGTAATATTAGTATAGATGGATTGGAAAAATTCAATAAATATGTTTGTGTGTTTGTTCCGTAAATGTTTGTTTCGGGGTTTGCGTATTTTCTATGTATTTAGACTACTAGCTGACCTGCGCAACTTCGTTTGCGTCACATGAGAGTAAGAAAGACAGAGGTATTGTATTAATATTACGAGTATTAAAATGTTTCCCGTCGCGCTTACTCAATTCGCTTCGCTTATATGCATTAGAGACCCGCACAACTTCGTTTGCATCACATAAGAGTGAGAAGGAGAGGTAAAGCGATATATTGTTTCCCGTCGCATTTACTTCCGCCCATCCCTTTTTTTGGTATGGAACTCATCGCGTGATTTCATTAAGACATTACATAAATAAAGCTAAGAATTTACTGAGGTAAGAGATGTCGCCTTTATTTAATCGAAGGCTTTAGTGAAGGTTTGACAGGTCCTGATTTCGTCAGATCCTATTTTCGTTCATGAGTTTCAACTTTCATTCAGTAATTATCGCTCTTATCAATTTCACGTTATATGCTTTCTCTCAAAATAAACTTACCTGAATTTATTTATACCTAAGTACAATTTAATATTAATAATACTTTCTTTTAGTTTTTTTAAACCATGACGAAAACCGAGGACTGCTGTTATATTTACAACACTAATATATTATCTGAATGTGTTTTTGTCCGGTTTCCTAGTCACGAATAAGCAATTGATTGACGCCATTTTTGTATGAGGATAGATGTTGCTCTAGAAATTACTAGAGTATATTGTACAAAATTAAATTATCCTAGAAAAATCTTATCGCCATGGAAAAACATGCTATATCGAGCTAGAGTTTGCCCTTAATTCCCATCTCAAAGAAGCAATTATTGTGAGAGAATGATTTTCAAGTAGGGAAACCTAGTTTTAACCGACTTCAAAAAAGGAGGAGGTCACTCAATCCGACCGTATATATATTTTTTTTATGTTTGTTCCCGCAGAACTCCGTCGTTTATGGACCGATTTGAAAATTTTTTTTTTCGTTGGAATTCAAATACTCCCAAGGTCCCATTTTAAGGAAGTCAGGATCAAATGATGGCATCCTGGAGAAATCGAAAGGAACTCAAAAAATATTTTTTTTATTAAGGGTTTTAAAGTAGTAAAATTTAATGAAGGTCTGGAGTCGATCAGATGATGGAGACGAAAGACAGTAGAGAGTTGTGTCTAAGCTTGATTAATTTGTACTGTCGAGAATTTTACACCTAGATATATAGATTTTCAGTCTCCACGTTACTAAATATAGTGAAAAAAAAAATTAACAAAAAGAAACCGACTTCAAACAAAACTAAAAACTGAAAAATAAAATTTAATTAGCACAAAGTTAGTACATATATTCTGATTTATCAGATATTTCTGAAGTCGGTGCCAATATGACTATGAGTGAGATTAATAATGCCTACCTAAGCCTATACATAGTTTTACTAGGCACCGATTTCTGTATTATATTTCATGATATCTGATAAATCAGAATACACTAACTTTGTGCTAAGTAAATTTTATTTTTCTGTATTTTTAGGGTTTCATATTTCACGTTTTAGGTAAAAACGAGACTCTATTGCTGAGACTCCACTGTTTGCCTGTACGTCTGTCTTTTCATCAATATCTCTATCGAACTTTTTTTGCGATGTAAAACTCTTTAATAAACTTTCATACCTATCTTAGAATATGCATTTTAATTAGGTAGGTACTATAACTTGCGACAGTTTAATATGATTCTAATGAAATATCTGTTGCAAACGTTGGAAATATAATAAAGAACATTCGGACTCTGGCCTAATCTAAGCTTTGGCAATCAGCAGGGTCATTCTCTACCAAATTACTACAAATTACTTCGTACTGTTACTTACATCGCCTCATTGTATTGGTTAATGAAAAACATTGCGTAGGAACTTCGTTTTAATTTCTGTAGAAAATCATACGCGCACCATTTTTAGATTTTGATAGTGATAGAGTATAGCTAAATTAAAGAAAATATTAATAACAAAGCAGATTTTATCAAGAATAATCGGAATTATTCCACATAGGAACCAATAGCCCTAGTTAACAGTTTTAATAAACCTTTCAGAGATCACCTATTTTAAACGAAAGTGACAATAATATTATAATGACTAGGTACCTAGTTATCCAAGAACTTTCGTAAATAAGTAGGTACTTATATTGTGGTACCTAGTTGGAATGAAGCAATAAGTTTTTTTATTATTTTTGTTGCTACGATACTGTCTTTCTCCTTAGTAATGATACTGTTTTTTTAATATCGTTATTAGGTAGGTAGATATTGGTAGTGCGTGGTCCACCTAGTCATTTATTTGTTTTCCTTTGTAATGCGTCTTCTAATCCCCACTCTTTCCTCAGTAATGATGTCACATCAATCTTGTGTCAATATCACTAGTTTTAGTTGGTTTACTTTGAATTAACATACCCACCTAAGTAATCCTTACTAAGGTATAAATGCAAAAGTCAATGCATGTACGTTTATTACTCTTTCACGCTGTGATGACTAAACGGATCTGGCTGAAATTTTTGACAGTGATAAATTTATAATGTGCAATAACACAGGCTAAGTACTTTTAGTTCCCGGAATAAGATCAAGGAAACTGAAATGTCTACATAATATCTTTATAATCTGCAAAATTTAATTATTTCAAATTCTAAGTAGTTATTTTAGCATTCAAATTATATACCAAATGCCTCATGAAATAAGTATTTAGTCAAAATTTAAGAAATTATGTAGAATTGCACAAACTACATTATGTAAGAGTGTTTCACTTCTTTTTTAATTCAAAATTGATTAGTATTTAAACTCGCGGTGGCACGAAATTATAAAGAAAACAAACCGTTATCTAATCAATGCATAACACATAACGGTACCTACATAATTTTGATTACAGTGTAAGATAAACAATAGTAAAGGAGATCATTCACGTTTCATACATTTTTGGGCCAATTTTGAAAGTGCCGGCCAGAAAAAAAAAATCTAATATTCGGATAGAACACACAATTTATGGCAAAAAATACTATTACATTAACCCTGTGCGTGCTATGGTTTTGTTGTTACATGCTTTTAAAATACGAGAAAATTTTTATTTTGATGATGTATTTTGATACATTTTATCACTTGAATAGTGATTTGTTTTTACGTTATTCTATTGTAATAAGATAGAATTATCATTTTATTAATTATCTACGTACCTACGCACAAACAAAACGTACCTAACGATTCACAACAAATCCAAACTTGTTTAAAAAAAAATTAGACAAAGATGCCGCGCGCGCAGCCGCCCAGACTCAGCGACAGGTACCTGGCGAATCACCCCGCCACCTTCCGACGCCCGATGGGTGCGATGGGGCCCTACCACCAACCCCGGGGTCCAAGCCAGCCTCACCTGCGAGTGGTGCACCTGCTGATAAACGGACGAGGTCATGGCGCACAAAAAAGGAAAATTCGAAACTAAACCCTGTACCAACCCGTCTGGCCAGCGTGATACAGTAAGGCCAAATATCCTCCTATGATACACACAACAAAACAACAGCCCCCAGTTCACGGCACTCCCGCTGTTCCCGATCACGGCAGCGGTCGGAGTGACGGCGGAAGGGGGGGTGCTAAGAATCTCCGGGTCACGGGAGGCTGCCATACAAAACTGACCCTGGCTACGTTTAATGGAATTACTCTGCGCCTGGACGAGCGGCTCACCGAACTCGAGGTAGAACTAGGTCGTATTAACTGGCACATCCAGTATTGTGCGAGGTCCGAAGAAAGGGGGAGGACACGCTAACCCTTGCATCAGGCGACCTGTTTTACTTTCGGGAAGGTGACGGAAGACATTCTTCCGAGGGCGGGATTGGCTTTATGGTGAAAAAGGACCTCGTTTGCAGTTTTGTGGAGATCAGCAGTGTTTCCCATCGGGTAGCGTACTCAATACTGAGACTCACCAACAGGTACACCCTGAAGGTGATACAAGTGTACGCTCCGACCTAGAAAAGCACTGTCGAGGCAGTTGAGACCGTGTATGAGGACATAGCAAAAGCACTACATGGTACTGCCAAGACTCACTACAGCCTTGTGATGGAGGACTTCAATGCCAAAGTGGGAGTTCAAGAAGGCGGCGAAACGAATATCGGCCCCTTTGGTGTAGGGCGCTGAAATGATCGGGGCCATATGCTTGTCAGTTTTCTTGGTCTCAGAGGCTCTTCTTGATGAACGCTATCTTTAAGAAGAAGCCCCACAGAAAATGGACTTGGCGATGCCCCGACAAGGTCACAAGGAACGTGATAGACTTCATCATGACGGACAGGCAGTCTATGTTTCTGTGGTTAACAGGTTTAATACCGGTGGTGATCACCGACTTGTACGAGCATCTCTGAATTTGGACTTCCGAGCTGAAAGAGCCCGTATGATGAAGCCTACTCTCCGACCTACCGCGCTCCAGTTAGCCTCAGGGGCTGAGAGGTTCCAGTTAGAACTTCAAAATCGTTTTGATCTGCTGGAAACCACTGGCAATATTCACGATAAGGCCGACAATGTGGTCAGGACGTTACAGCAAGTGTCCCGAAGGTTTTTGTTCGGAAAAAGCAATAACAGGTGCTCTAAGCTCTCGCCCGAGACTCTCGAACTTATGAGAATAAGACGGGAAACGCCATCTACGCACTCGTCTTCGTCATACCAGCGGGATCTAAATCTCAGAACACGAAAGCTGATACGACGCGACCTTAGACGCTATAACAGCAGCATCGTCGAGGCAGCGATCGAGCAGAACAGGGGTACCAAAGTAATTGCCCAACAGCTTGGAAGACCCCGTCTGATGAAACTGAAGACAGCGGATGGCAGAACTGTGACCAGAAGGTTCGAGATTCTCGAGGAAATAAAGAGCTTTTACAGAGACCTTTATGCATCACGGACAAAAAGGCCGACGAGTAGGACCCTACTGATTGTGACCACCGAGTCCCACTATCGCGCCACTATAGCGAGGACATTTCGGACATCGATCAGAGCGAGGTGAGGGCGGCTCTCGGGCAACTTAAAAACAACAAGTCCCCTGGGGAGGACGGAATTAAAACTGAACAACTGAAGGCGGGTGGGGGGGGCTCCGGTTCTCAACGAGCTGATGAGTTTGTTTAATACCGTCCTCCAACAGGGACAAACACCTGAAGCGTGGCTCTGTTCTTCAAGAAAGGTGATAAGACCTTGCTGAGGAATTACAGACCCATCTCACTCCTGAGCCATGTTTACAAGTTGTTCTTGAGAGTAATCACAAACCGCCTCGCCGGAAGGCTCGACGAGTTTTAGCTAAAGGAGCAAGCCGGATTTCGAAAAGGCTTCAGAACCGTGGACCACATCCATACTGTACGGCAGATTGTGCAGAAAACAAACGAGTACAATAAGCCGTTGTGTATGGCTTTTGCGGACTACGAGAAGGCCTTTGACTCTGTCGAAATAAAATACTCTTTATCTTTATTTTACATGCTTCTTTATGTAGGAACGAGAAATCAAAATTGGGCATAAAATATGCCTCTGCCTCACCCTTCGGAGAAACAGGTTTAATTATATGTATGTGTGCTAATATGTGTGCTGAAAGACATAATTAATAAAACAAAACACTATTCAACTGCTCATATCAATTAGAATGACACCTTCGATATAACATTTTTCACGAATTTTAAAAGCATGTAACTAAAAAACCATAGCACGCACAGGGTTATTGTAGTAGTATTTTTTGCTAGAAATTGTGTGTTCTATGCGAATATCACATTTTCTTTTTCTGGCCGGCACTTTCAGTTTTTGGTCCAAAATGAATGATGTCCTTTGCATAGAATACTTACTTCTATAATTAATTTAATAAGAAAGGAAATTATTCAAGTACAATTTTATTTTGCGGTAGAAAACCACAATGAAATTGTTTCCTAGGCTACACGAATACCTACTGTTTTCTTGATTACGTACCTAAGTTCCAAGATAATACGTAGTAAAAAACAACAGACTTCCACATCTCATCAATTTTCTAATTTCATTGTTACTGCTTTTCCACGAATTAACACACATTTTTATTAACATTACGTACCTACCTGTGATAGATGACCGGCCGGCGACGTACACACCAAGACGTTTCCTAATCAAAACAACGACAGCTGAGTGAATAAAATTGACTCAACTATGAGATAATGGTCCAATAAAAACGTTCTGTTCGTTGTTCAGTCTCAAAATAACACTTTCACAATATTATAGTCTACAATAGTATAAGTATAACTAAATTTAAAAAGTTTTTCAAGTTAACGTAAATGTTTACGCGACCACGGAGTTGAAAGGCGCGCGGTCTGTATAGCTTCGCAGTTATAACTGAGTAAAAACGTATTTTGCTTGCCCCGCCAACGTGTATACGTTCAACCGTAGATGTACACAGACCCAGTGTGGGCCTACCGTATATCCTTGCTCCAGGATTTAGTGCATTAAGGCTTAGCGCACAAGGTTCATGAACTTTAGATGTTTATGACAGCAAATACGAGAGTCGTAAATTCATTCTATTATCAAAATCGTTCGTGCTCTATGTAAACGCCTGTTATTAAGGACGTTTTTTTTTATAAAAATGCGCACATTATGGTATGTGGTTGATGTTGATAATAAAATTATACAATTTTGTAAAGAATAAGTTCTGTTAAGCAATTTTATTTTTATATAAATGCTATGTCTAATAAATAAATCATAATAATTTGTACGCAAGGTAGAGCTAATTTTACGGATATAATTTATAAACAAAAAAACTGTTATTAGTGTTGCTAATAGTTGTAATAAATAGGTATCGACGTAAACAAACCACTATTTACGAATTAAAAAAAGAAGAAATAGGTACCTAAGTCAGACTGTTTTATTCTCTATCTCTACCTAGAGCCCCTCATCTTTAGACTTGTTCATCAGACAATTAAAAAAGAAAGAAAACTTTTGTTTTTTTCTGACAGTATCTGGCTTAGACTAGTTAAAGGTTTTAAACCTGTTTACGTTCTGAGCTAATAACTGCTACTAGTTGGAATCATCTTCAACCTTCTCATTAAATACTAAAACGAACGTCACTAAGTAGGTTAGTCTTGTTGAGGCCATTCACGGAATTGCTACGAGTACTGTGTTTCTTTCCTTGTACTCTTTTAACTGACTACAAAAATAGAGGATTGATCTCAGTTCAACAACAAATTTTATAAAAAATAAAAAGCAGGACAAGAGCAAGTCCGACTCGCTCACTGAGGGTTCCGTTTCGAAAAACGCTTGTTCCATGGAAGTCCCCCTTATTTTTTTTTCTGTATTCAGTATTTGTTCTTATAGCGGCAGCAGAAATACATCATCTGGGAAATTTTAACTGTCTAGCGGTATCACGGTTATTTTCTTTTCTTAACGTGAGGGAAAATTCATCATGGATGCTATGCCGGACTCCTACCGACTAAAAAAACCTCACGTAACGCCTAACAGCCTATGGTTGGAAGCCCCGCGTAAGTCCTCGGAAGGATCTCCCAGGACTCCCAACAGACCTACGGCCACCACTGCGGCCTCGCCCAGGGTGCTGTTTGGGTGCTATCCCGCGTCTTTGGGGGGTTTGAGGTGTGCTACTGCTTCTAAGAGGGGCCTGCGTTAACTCGTTACGTCACGCTGCCGTCATGGGTCTGCTTCTGTAAGAACGGTGAGCACCCCTCTCACCGTCCTCAGGCCCCCGGTCATGGAGGCCGATAAAATAGTTTAGGGGGAAATTCATTAATCATTCTATCAATGACTTATAACCCATAACACAAGCTTATACTAGATTAATTGAGCTTGATGATGTTGTAAGAGAATGTCTAACAATATTTATTTATTTTACTCTCTTATCCAATTATTTTCCTTAAGAAATACGTGTGTACGTCGTGATTATTACCATCCAGCACAAAATAAAAACTATGCTAATAAATAATAGGTTTTAATATTGAGACGTTACACCGTTTCAACGTAAAGTAATTACGCAAATAGAACATCCTTTAATCATTTACATAAGTACAACTAATGCCATGTGCAATTGCATGTGCTAAGGCTTTCCCTTACCTACAGCAGATAAACATTTACCTACAAGGAATTTGTTTAAGGACAAAATAGTACATATCTAATTATAAACATTTATAAAATTCTAATGTCTTCCTCTTCTGTATATTTTTGTTTTGGTGTGCAATAAAGTTTATTCTATTCTATTCTATTCTATTCTATTCTATTCTATTCTATTCTATTCTATTCTATTCTGGGATGCGGGGTCCTACTAACATCTTAAGGACCCCAATGGGTCGGATCCTCCTCGTGGTGCATCCTGGGCAACGGAGTAGCGACCACTCCCCTTCCTCTGTGGGGGAGTTGTGCTACTCTGGCTAATTCCGGCCGAGGCGGGAGTAACCCACCTGTGGGTTGCTCGGTGGTGTGTGTTGCTGCCGGCCGTGCCGTTATTCACGGCCGGCAGCAGCAATGATGGGTCGCCGTCGCTTCGCCTCCTTTGCTGGCGAGACGATGGCGGCAAAGTGGGAGAGGCACTGCGTGGGGGCGGGAGTTTGGGTAGATGCTCCCGCCCTGCCATGCAGTTCGGGCTGCCGGCCGTGAATAACGGCGCGACCGGCGGCCACAGTGCTGGGCCGCTGTCACCTCGCCAGTTGACGAGGTGATGGCGGCAAAGCGGGAGGTGCACTGTGCGGGGGAGCGGGAGTAACCGATAATGCTCCCGCTCTGCCGTGCAGTTCGGGGGCGCCGCGGTGAGGAGTCACTGCGCGCCCCCGAATGTTTCTTGACCGTGGGCGTAAGGTCGGGGGACCCCGCCCACCAACGGTCACATGGCGGTGGGCACCTTTTCCGTGTTCCGGGGGTGCCCATTAGCGCACGCCTGCGCCAGCCGCTCTCTGTCTCCTCTATTACAGAGGGGCGCTCGAGAGCGGTGCAGGCGTGGACTTCAGCTCCTTAGGGAGCTTTGGGGAGCCGCCCATCTGGCTCCCCCGAGGAGAGCCCCGAATAAACGGGGCGCCCCTAGCCGGGTCGACGTGAATAATCTTTTGATATCCCTCGGCCCGGCTAAAGGGTGAGGAGGAACACCGCGGGGTTTAGTGGGTAGGACGGTCCATTCCGGACCGGGCCGGGAGTCCCACACACCATCCCAGCTGCCCCCGCAGTTGGGATAAAGGCGCGTAAAGGCGTTCCCCGCGTCAACAAAAAAAAAAAAAAAATTCTATTCTATTCTATTCTATTCTATTCTATTCTATTCTATTCTATTCTATTATATTCTATTCGATTCTAATAGCCTTTATATCTATTTATTTCTCAAAATGAAAGTCTCCAACATTTAGCTACTTTTTGTCCCGTTTATGTAACTAAGTAGAGGGAGTATGAATTATAAGTAGTAGGTATTTGTCTTGTGATGCACTGCGAGAAATTTCATGGAAAGGGATCAGATAATATAAAGAAGTAAGTAGGTAGGTATATTTTTATGTAACACTCCGTGCTCGCATAAAAACTCATTTTATTCATACATTATAATTATATTATAGTAACGCCTTAATCCCCATGAAGCAGGCAGAGATTAGTCCAGCAAAATTACACCATAAAAAATCAAAATTAAATATTTTGAAAAAACCCACGACAGATAAAAAATGTAGGTAATTTTAAAAAAAGGATAAAATAATTTAAAAACGCCCCCGACTTTAAAATTTTAATTTTCATGTAGGATTACCACACGTAAAAAAAAGGTTTAACTTTTGAAATCTGGGGCGTTTTTAAATTATTTTAACCTTTTTTTTTTCTATTACCAACATTTAACAGTCGTGGGTTTTTTCAATATATTCGATATTGATTTTTTATCTTTAACTTTTTATAATAGAGAGCAATATATTTTTAAATATTTGGTATTTTTTATGCTGGGGTTTTTTTAAAAGAGTTACTCCCTAGTCGCGCCTAAAGAAGTTTTACTTCAAAAATCTGAGTTACTCCCTAGTCGCGCTTAAAGAAGATTTTCTTCTAAAATGTGTGTTACTTCCTAGTCGCGCCTAAAGAAGTTTGACTTCAAAAATCTGAGTTACTCCCTAGTCGCGCCTAAAGAAGTTTTACTTCAAAAATCTAAGTTAGGTACTCCCTAGTCGCGCCTAAAGAAGTTTTACTTCAAAAATCTGAGTGACTCCCTAGTCGCGCCTAAAGAAGTTTTACTTCAAAATCTGAGTTACTCCCTAGTCGCGCCTAAAAAAGCTTTACTTCAAATATCTGAGTTACTCCCTAGTCGCGCCTAATTATTTATTAGCGTAATCCGATCTTTTAATCAGAGCGAAACTCCTATTTGCTTTTGTGTTGCTCGTAGAGTTGATGTTCGTCCCCTGGCTAGCACTACCATTACCACTATCACTACCACTACCAAAAGTGTCGTGCCTACTTTTGGTAATATTTTTTTCCGTCTAGCCCCCTTTCGCAACGCGCGATAAGGAACTTCGTTCCAATAATAAATAAATATTCACGGACATTTCACACAACGCTGTCTGATTCCGAAGTAAGCTATCAGACCACGGATATTAATACGTATATACTTTTTAAATACAACCATATTATACATAGAAACACACAGACTCTTGAGACAAATATTTATGGGTCACACTAATATTTGTCTCCGATGGGAATCGAACCCACGACCTCCGGCGCCGCAGTCGGTACCACTACCGACTGCGCCACAGAGGCAGCCATCGAGGTATAGCCATTTCTTTTGTGATTCGTTGGGGGGCTTCTTGTCTATTGAATGAAAATCTTTGCCTAATGTTTATTACTTTAACGTCTTCAAAATTAATGTAATGGATGGGCCCGTCTATACTATTACTTGGTCGAAGCAGTATATACCTATACTATGATTAATTATTAATTTCAGTCAGTAAAATGACATTTATTGAATGAAAATTCAGTATTCTATTCTATTCTATTTTTTAATAAGCTTTTATTAGGTCGTCGTGTATGTAACTAACAATGTAATGGAATCTAAGGATACTAATTTAACCAGCTTCCAAGGATCGTAGGGTCATGAAAATTGGCAGATGTATGTAGTTCTGATGACAATATAATTATATGGTTCTGTCAAACTGATATGATGATGGAGCCGGAAGATATGCACAGAAAACAAGTGGAATCTAAGGTAGCTAATTTAACCAGCTTCCAAGGATCGTAGGGTCATGAAAATTGGCAGCTGTATGTAGTTCTGATGACAATACAATAATATGATACGGTCAAACTGATATGATGATGGAGCCGGAAGATAGGCACTGAAACTTCGATGGAAAAAGTGGAATCTAAGGTAGCTAAATTTAACAAGCTTTCAAGGATCGTAGCGTCATGAAAATTGGCAGCTGTATGTAGTTCTGATGACAATACAATAATATGGTACTGTCGAACTGATCTGATGATTGAGCCGGAAGATATGCACTGGAACTTCATGATGGAATATCGTATTATATCTGTTTTTGGATTCGTCAGAAAAGTCTTGTAATGAACTTTGACCAGGCCTAGGTTTCAAGGTTATAACAAACCTTTCTTTAATTGACTTGTAACACTATGCAATGGAATCTCAGGTAACTAATTTAAGCATCTTCCAAGGATCGTAGCGTCATGAAAATTGGCAGATATTTGTAGTTCTGATAACAATACAATAATATGGTGCCGTCAAACTGATCTGATGATGAAGTCCTAAGATATGAACTGTAATTTCATGATTGAACATCGTATCATAGCTGTGTTTGGATTTGTTAGAAAAGTCGTGTAATGAGCTTAGACCACGATTAGGGTTTAAGGTTATAACAAACCTGTTATATATTGAAGTTAATATTGAGTGTAAATATTGACATAGGTACCTGCAGAAAATGTATATGTATTAGAGTAATAATGTAATATTTTCACATTAGTCGAACTCAGACAAAACACCATGTAATACAGAAATCCCTACTAATATTATAAATGCGAAAGTAACTCTGTCTGTCTGTCTGTTACGTTTTCATGCCTAAACCACTAAACCGATTTTGATGAAATTTGTTATAAAGATAGTTTGAGTTTAAGAGAAGGACATAGGTTACTTTTTAACTGACTGCGCTAAAGGAGGGTAATGATTTTATGCGATAACGACTTCTACGCGGATGAAGCCGCAGGGAACAGCTAGTTAAGGTACAAAAGTTGTGACTAAAAAGTATAAAATAAATAAATGGTTTAAAAAACCCTAGAAAAATACGCTTTTATAATGCACGAAAAAACCCAAAAATAAATTATGGATCGTACAAGTTGCCTCTATTTGTGGGCTGAAGTGTAAACTATGTGCTTTTAGTTATAATATTTGATTATAAAAGCGTGGGGTGCTAGAACAAGAAAGACTTTTTTTGTAAGCATATTCCTATTAATACTAATCCTTATATAATAAAAATCCTGGCGAAAGCTGCATGAGGTCGCACAAGAGCATAACGTTTATTAAAGCTGCTTAAGGGAACGCCTTTTCTTTCAGGCAATTAAGTAGATACATGAGGGGAATACGTTAACAGTCGCAAAATGTAGAGTTCTTGTTCAAGAACGAGATATCTTTGGTTACCGTTCAAAAACCCGCTTGGGGATATATGCGTTTGTATTCCTATTACGTGATTACTACATATTGTACTAAATATCTCGGAATGCCGAAACTTTAAGGACCTACCTATGAATAATCTAATAGAGATCCGTAACGGTAATAGGTTTGCTCCTATTACGCGGGCGTCACGAAAAACTGGCAAAAGTGGGTGTTGAAAATGCGTAGAGGGATTAACTACTTTACTTTTCAAGTAAGTATGTTATGTATTTCAATTAAAGCCTATCATCGTTAATACATTTCCGAAACTTAAAATGATATTAATAATAGTAAAAGTCACAATAGATATATAAAAGCGTGACAGTGTAAATTAATAGTTTAAAAACACGAGAAAAACACGCTTTTATAAATTTGACCTTATCCTTAATCTGACAAGACTTCATGCAGCTTCCGCCAGGAAAGTCTTTCCTGTTCCAGCGCCCCACGCTTTTGCAATCAAATATTATAACTAAAAGCACATAGTTTACACTTCAGCCCACAAATAGAGGCAACTTGTACGATCCATAATTTATTTTTGGGTTTTTTCGTGCATTATAAAAGCGTATTTTTCTAGGGTTTTTTAAACCATTTATTTATTGATTGTGGCTTTCTGCCGGGCTGATGCCAGGAACTCTGCCAAAATCGAACGTGCGATGGAGATTGCGTGCCTTTTATTGTGGTTTTAGTAACCAATTTTGTAAGTGTTCGGTGTTAGGTTTTGCTCCTTTAGGACTTGTTGGAATTACATAAAAGGAAATAGTATACTGGTATAGGGAAATTAGTTCACCGTGCTCGGTACCGTCGCGTAGCGCCGCCATGCACTTTGTCACCATATACACAGCGGTACCCTCGAACCAATCACAGCTTGATAGAGTTATTAACAATAAATGACATTATGGAAGAATATAATTTCCGTGAAGTGTGTGTTAATAGAGACGCGAAGTTAATAGGAAGTGGGATCTTCAGTTTGGTTATTTGATTATATAAATCGGTAGGGGAATTATTTAGTGGGCAGTTAAAGAAAATGTGGTCTAAGAGGCCATCATCCAGCCCGCATTCGCATAGAGAAGAGTCCCGTATGTGGATTTTATGTAAAAAAACAGGGGTGGCACAGTGTCCGATAAGCAGCCTACAAACGACGGAGATGACAGGTTTGGGTGTCTTTTTGAAGTGGTAAAACCAGGGCTTTGATGATACAGTTGGCTGTATTGCGTGATAGAATCTACCCTTATTCCTGCTTGAAATAGTCCAGGAATCTTGCCATGAAGACTGTAGTGATGACTGTGGAAGGCTCAGCAGGTCATAGCCTTGAAGGGAGAAGTGTTTGAGGTTCGATGAGGAAGCGGACACAGCGCCTTTAGCGAGCATGTCCACAGTCTCATTGCCTCTGATACCACAATGGCTTGGTATCCAGACCAGTTGGACTGTTTTGTGCCTTTTGTGGCATAATAATAAGCTCTTTTTAATATCTAGTAGGAGGTGGCTATGTAATTTTGATCTGTAAGGGTTTTGTTCTAGTGCCTTGAGAGTACTCAGCGAATCGGTGAAGATGACCGCACTAGATATATTATGACTCTCTATATATAAACATGCCTCCAGTATAGCAACACACTCACCAGTGAATACAGAGGACTCCTTTGGACATTTAAACTGTAGAATGATTATAGAATTTTGAAAATATACCGCTGCACCAGTGTATCCATCCGTGTCCAATTTCGAAGCGTCCGTAAAGAAGCGATGGAAATCTTTCCAGTTGCTATCCACTAACTCGTTGAAAACCCTATCTGCTGAGACAGATGTTTTGTTAATGCCAAGATTATATATTATATCTGGTTTGAAGCACAGCACTTCATATTTATAGGTGAAAACAGGAAGCTTATCAAATTTTCTAGGAGGAGATTCTAAATATCGCAAGGATCTGAACGCTTGTATTAACAAGGGGAATTCTTTATTTTTCCAGTAGCTGCAATTTCTATTACAGAACGAATCAAGAGTTTCTATATTTTGGAGGAGTGGGTGATTTTCTTTAGTACTTAGACGGTAGGTAAAACGATTGGTTAAATAATGTCTCCTAAGGGCTAGTGGGGGCTCCGCGCATAGGACCTGCAGGGCATTAATAGGGGATGACTTCATGCACCCGGATATCATACGAAGACATGCCGCTTGGATCCGGTCTAGTCTCGATAATGCACCTTTGTTACACGGAAGCAATAAAAACGTCCCATAATCCATTACACTGCGCACAAGGGCATTGTAAACCAGTTTCATGCTACATGGGTGGGCCCCCCACCAGACCCCAGCTAGGGCCTTTAAAATAGGGGTGACACGTTCACATTTCTTGACTTGGTGGTTTAGGTGATAGAGACCGGTTAGTTTTGAGTCTAAATAAACTCCAAGAAATTTAACGCTATTTGAAACTGAAATACAATGCCCCTGCACGCGTATTTGCATGGGAGGGATTGTTCTTTGGCGAGAGAAGATTACTGCAGAGCTTTTAGGAGCAGAGAGGCTCAGCCCATGATTCAAGAGCCACTCGTTCAAGGAATCCAAAGATATGGTCAATGAAGCAGCTGCATCTGTGATGGATGAGTCAGAGACATATAGGGCCAAGTCATCAGCATATTGCAAGATATGGCAGTTGGTATTAATGAATGATCCGATATCTGCCGTGTATAAGTTGTACAGTAGGGGGCTAAGTACTGAGCCCTGGGGTAAACCTCTCCAGACTCTGCGCTTTTCAAATTCCTCGCCTTGGACCCTCAAAACTATCAACCGGGAGAAAAGCATCTCGCATATGCAGTGTATCATCATCACCGGTAATCTCAACTGATGCAGTTTGTGCTTAAGCATAGGGAGAAAAACATTGTCATAGGCGGAAGACACATCCAGAAAAGCTGCCACAACAGACTCGTTGTTTGAGAAAGATATTCTGATGTCTGTTATCAGGACCCCAACACTGTCCATAGTACTGAGACCCTTTCTGAAACCATATTGAGAACTTGGTAATAGTTTTCTAGACTCAACTATATATTCCAGTCTATTCTTAATTAAATGTTCTAATATTTTGGCAAGAACCGACGACAGGGCAATGGGCCTAACACTATTCGGGTCATTTCCACGTTTCCCAGGTTTTAAAATGGGAATAACTATTTGTGTTTTCCACTGATCAGGAATCCAGCCGGAGCAGTAGCAGTAGTTCAGGATGTCAAGCAAGTATTTTTTGGCATCGATGTCTGCGTGGGACAGAAAACAATATGGGATTCCGTCAATTCCTGGGGCTGTGTCACGAACAGAGTCAAGAACAGTATCCAGCTCATTGATGGTAAATGGAAGGTCGAATGGGTCCCTTGAGAAACTCAATGGTATCTGTATACTCTCTGTTCTGGAGGGGACAAAAGGGGGTGCTTTTTTATTTAAAAATAGCTCAGCTATCTCTCGAGTCATTGGAGAGGACATAGAGGGGGTACAACCTGTTCTGAATCTATTGATTCTTTCCCAGACAACTGATGGAGGTGTGGAGGGGGCGAGCAAAGAACAAAACCTGCTCCAGCCAGCACGCTTTTTTTGCTGTAATAGCCTTCTGGTCTTGGCACATACATGCTTGTACTGTAACAAATTCCGCATATTCATTCCTTCATTGTATTTCCTTTCTGCCCGCTTCCTTTCCTGAATCGCATTGGTGCACTCATTGTCCCACCATGGTGGAGAGGATACTTTACCACGTGCACTATTTTTGATGGGAAAGCTAGCATCAGCACTTGAGTTGATTGCTTGTGTAAAGCTATCTAAGCAGTTCTGTACATGTGAGTGGCCAGGTTATCTTATATTTTGAGATTCAAAACTTAGGAGAGAGGGAATCTTGTTCTTTAGGTGGGTTGAAAATACACTCCAATCGGGTTTTGACAAATTATATTTAAGGAGAGGAGGGGAACTTTTCTCTTCAAAAGTTTTGTTTAGAAGGGACACCTGAATTGAAAAGTGGTCACTACCTTGTGTCAGATCTGTACAGCACCAGTAGACAGAAGGTGCTATATCCACTGTGCAGAATGTGATGTCCACACAGCTTTTACGCTGGAGAATGTTGGTTCTGCGTGTTGGACAACCATCATTTAATATGCATAGGTTGAGATCATCGAGAACCTCAACCAGGCCTATCCCAAATGCATCACAGCGGTCTGAGCCCCATCTGAACTGAAATGGTGGCTATTAAGGTCCCCCATAACAAGTATGGGGCCCTCGATACTCCCTAAAGTATTTCTAAGGGAGGCAAGGAGATTTTGGCGAGGTCGGGATATATATATTGATAACAGGGTAATACCTTCCACTTTGACAGCTACCATGTTTATCTCTGGGTTTAAAGAAGGCAAGGGCAATGGAAGAAGGGGGACTCTGTTATTAATCAAGAGAGCTGTGCCGCCATAGCCATCAAGTCTATCTGATCTAATGATGTTAAAATGAGGCATGTGGAAGCTAAGGCTTGGGGTTAACCAAGTCTCATTGATGGAGCATGCTAGAGGTTTATATTTGTTGATTAAGTATATGAGTTCATGTTTATTATGGGAGATACTTCTAACATTCCACTGTAGGAAGGATATCTGCTGTGGAGCCATTTTTAAAAAGATTTAAGAATTGGACTAGTGTATTGGCAACGTTGGTCGGTGGACTGTTTGATGTAAAGGAATTTAGAATTTGTATTAGTATTTCTAAAATTTGGGTTAGGGAGTTCAAGGCCTGTTGAGGGGAGTTATTTAAAGCACAACCATTTGGTTGCTGTGATTGAGGAGTGGATATAATACTTTGGTGTACTGTTTTGTCAAATGAAGGGGAGACAGGAGTATGGGAACGGGGTTTCAGGAAGACTGTTTTCTTATAAGACTGGGATGGGGAATTTTTCGCAGCCTCAGAAAAGCTTTTTGTGACAGCAGGGATGGTTTTATTGGCCTCAGCATAAGATATTGATTTTTCAGCCATTGTTGTTTTTATAGCCCTCTGCCTGCTAAACTCTGGGCATCCTCTGTAGTTGGCAAAGTGGTTACCGGAGCACAATGCGCAGAAGGCTTCGTCTTCTGACACAAAACACCCATTGGCAGCGTGTTCGTGTCCACATTTGTAGCAGCGTGTCTTGGACCTACTAATTGTCTCAGTGTGACCATAGCGGCAGCACTTTCGACACTGTATTGTTGGAAATACCTATTGTTCTACGGGTAACGAAGTGTAACAACAGAATATTCTTTTAGGAAGTAACTGTCCATCGAAGGTAATTACACATGTGTCAGTTGGCTTCCATTCGGTGGTGCCATCTCTGGATACCTTGCGGTTCATCCTTCTTACTTTAAGGACCTTACCACAGCCAGGTGGAACCGATAGGTAAGATTTGGCGTCTTCTTCCGACATGTCCGTAGGGACGCCATGGACGACCCCCATACGAGTTATATGGAAAGATGGTATATACGCGCTCATATTGTTTGGGACAAGCATAGGATGGCTAAGAAATATATTCGCATCCTGGCAAGTAGTAAACTCTACAGAGACGCGATTACGGCCGATTTTCTGAACGCCATCTTTAATGATATTGATAACGTTGCTCTTTGCCAGGAGTAGACCAAATGTAACTGGATGGAGTATGGTACCGGTGTTCGGTTGGGCTTCGACGCGGGACACGTGGACTACAAACGGCGCCTGGTCGGTAGATGTATAACGATCGCGAGCTATTTGGCTTCTGATTTGTTTGGAAAGAGGTGTATTCGACGTTTCGTCATTGACTCGACGCTTCCTGGAGAATTTAGCTACACTAGTCGCATTATAGGCAGGCACGGATAGTGGGTTATTTAGAGGGTTTAATACTTCAGAAAAAAAGATGGGGGAAGAAAACGTAGGAGTACTGGAATTGGAGCGATCCGGAGGATCGGGGGGCTTTTCTTTATTCATTATAGGCTATATACATTAAGAGCACTTAACAACAAAAAACCTTATACCAGGACACCACACAAATTTTGAAATATACACAACAAGTCAAAGTGGACACTATTCACACCGAAACAGTAATATTTTCAAGACAATCAAAAAGCACGACTTTCGAAAATTCAGTAGGTACTAAATTCATAGTGACACTTGCACTTGTCATTTTACTGACTGAGATTAATAATCGTACTTTAGTCATCTAGCTAGACGTTTGTATATGCCGGGAGACGAAACCCGTTTTTTTTTTTTTTTTTTTTTAAATGGTTTTGGCTTGGTTACAAGACCTTTAAGCCATGTCTTTGTTTTTTAAAAGCGTTCACTTTACACTTGTTTGTACTTTTCACTTTGTTCACTGCACTGTATTATATACACGGCGGATAATTAAATTCTTCCAATAGTATTTTTAATAAAATCAAATAAGTGTTTGTAGCACTTCACATTTCTTAATAAATCATGCAAGCGGCGGGAGGAATCATTCAATAAAACTTCACTAATTTCACTAGCGAGTATCAGTCTTTGCAGATTGTATGTTTGGCAGGAGAAAAATAAATGTTCAATATCCGCTTGTGGAGTATTGCAGTCTTTGCACCTATTATCTGACACAATTCCCAACCTAGCCAGGTGGGAGGGAGTGGTGGTATGTCCAAATCGAAGTCTGTTTATGGTCGTTATGAAGTCGCGACTTGCTGACTCCAATTTCCAGTACCATGGGTGTGCTGGTATATCTTCTTGCAGAGAACCATACCATTTTCCTTTTTCCTCTTGGTCTTTCTTCCACATGCTTTTCCACTCATCTAATATTTTTATATTTATAGAGCTGTAGTAATCTGTCAGCGGGACACTAACCACTAGCTTAACATCTAATGAATTAATCCCTTCATATGCAGTTTTATCGGCTATCTCATTGCCAGTTATACCTCTATGAGAGGGTATCCACATAAAAGCAACATCGATTTTTGTCATGTGTAATTTATATATACACTCTTTAATCTATATATATAAAAATCAATGCCACTTTTCGTTGTAATTTTATAACTCAAGAACGGGCTCACCTATCCAAACCAAATTTTTAGGCTTAGTTCGGACTATTTAGTAGATGGTTTATGTGAAGTTTGCACAAAATCGGTCGAGCGGTTCCTCATTTATCACGCATACGAAGTTGCGCGGGTCAGCTAGTTAGGTATAGAATGTAATTCGTTTTATAGTTAATCTTTAGGTTTTTTAAACCTTCTATTAGACTTAAGGAATCAGTTAAAATTAACAAGTGTTTGCTGGTATTTAGATGGTAGATTAATTTGAGTGCTTCTAAAACTGCATATGCCTCTGCGGTAAATATGGAACAATTATTATCCAAAACATAGCTTTGAGAGAAATTCGTCTGTGGATCAAATACTGCAGATCTTACATGATCTTTAGACTTACTTCCGTCAGTATACAATGTATAATAATGAGGATTGTCGTCTAGGAATTGTAAAATATCGTGGTTGCATGAAACTTCATGAGTGACAGTCGTCATGGGAAAAATAATGCTATTGATTGAGTGAGAGTAACATGGCCATTGGGATTGCCGTCTAATTTGAGTGCACTGTTTTTGAATGTGTAAAAATACTCTACTTAGTTGAGGGGAGATGCCTCTCAACAGTTCATCGGCAGAAGTTAGCGGTTCTGATATGGTAATTGATTGGGGAATAATTTTCCGTGTAACTTCACTATTCTCTAATGCTAGTAATTTCAAGCAATATCTTTCAACTAACATTATCCGTCTCATAATGAGAGGCATTATTTTAGTTTCGATTTCCATTGCTCTAATTGGAGTTGAGCACATTGCTCCAGAAATAATTCTTAGGGCCTTGTTTTGAATAACATCTAATCTATGTACATAAGAACTATTTACATATGCTAAAGTGCTGTAGTCGAAGTGACTTCTTACAGTTGCCTTGTACAATATAGACAGAGTTTTTGGGTCTGCACCCCATGAGACGCCAGCTAAGCATCGAAGGATATTAACGGCTCTTAAGGCGTTTTTGGATATATATTTAATATGCTCCTCGAAGTTTAATTTCTGATCTAAGACGACGCCCAAAAATTTGTGTTGAGTAACCCTATCTATAGTGTCACCATTGTAAGTAACATTTGTACAAGGGATGTCATCACTGAAAATCATCATACTGCTTTTGGCAGCATTTATTTTTAAATGCAGCTTATCATGGTAGTAGACTTTCAGTTGTTCCAATGCTACATTTATATTGTTTATTGTTTTAGTTAGCTGACTATCAGAACTATATATAACTAAATCATCAGCAAACTGAAGAATCTGTACATTCTCTACACTTATATATTTACATATCTCACAAGTATACAAATTGTACAACAGGGGTGAAAGGGTAGCACCTTGCATCGTCCCTTTACAAGCTATTTCTGGGCCGTACAGAATATTGTTGTGTTTCACATACAATATTCTACTGTTTAAAAACTCGTGTATCCACTTTGAAACTTGACCAGGAATACCTAGATTGCCAGTCAGAACCTCAACCAAAATTCCAGGGTCCACACTGTCAAAAGCACCTTGGACATCTAAAAATACACATACAGTATTTAACCGCATATTTCTGGCTCTTTTCAAATCCGCGACAAGAGAAGTGAAGCTGTCTACGCAGCTGCGACCTCTACGAAATCCATACTGAATTTGAGGAATAATGTTATTAGCTTCAACATACCAATCAATACGAGTTTTAAGCATATTTTCGAATATTTTCCCAAGACAAGACGACAATGAGATGGGTCGATAGGAATTTGAAAGTTCAGGTGGCTTATCTACTTTGAGAATTGGAATGACACACTGAGTTTTCCAGTGTTCAGGAACAAGTTTTTGAGACCATAGCATATTAATAATTTTGAGGAATAGATTTTGTACAGATTTATGAAGATTTTTGATTAAAATGTATGGGAAATCGTCAAGACCTGGAGTTGTGTTTTTCCTAGATTGCAAACTCATTGTTAGTTCATTCCATGTAAAGTCATTCAATAGGACCACTGAGTCGGGATTATTATTATTTACAGTAAAGTATTTAGAAAATGAATTGAACTCTATCAAATTACCGGATTCTGTCAATTTTGATAAAAATGGCTGTACGAATTCATCCTTATAAGATCTATTTCCAGCCTTCAAACCCCTAAACCGTTTAATTAAATTCCAAATAGTGCTTAACGGAGTGTTCCTGTTAAATTTATTACAAAAATCATTCCATCCACTTCTTTTTTGTTCAGAAATTGTTCGCTTTTTTAATGCATCTAGTTTTTTGTATTCAATGTAGTTAGCCATAGACGGATCACTTCTATATTTTTTTAAAGCATTGTAGGATGCCTTAACGCTTTTTTCACATGTTTCATTCCACCAGGGTGCTGGTGGCCTACTTTTAAAGTTACTCGTTTTAACAAACTTTGGGATAAGTAATTCTTTAAGCTTATTCAGACATGTGCAAAAAGCCAGATATGCAGACATTGGATCAAGTTGAAATTCTGGACTGTCAATGGTCAATGACAGGTCTTCAAAAATAGATTCCGATACATCACGAAATTTATGCCAATCCGTTTCACTCATTTTGTTATACAGAAACTTTGCGACAGGAGGATTAACTTGGTACTTGTCGACACATATTGCGATATTAGTGATTGTTGGGTAGTGGTAGCTGCCCATGGCATCGTCATGTATGGACCACTCACAAATTGGTGCCAGGTTAGCACTGACAAAAGTAACATCAATTGCTGATTGATTGCATGAAGGTCTAGCGACTGTAGTGAACCTACCATCATTTAAAATGCATAAATCACTATCGTCTATTATATTATACAAATCTCGGCCGCGGCCTCTTGTACACAAACACCCAAAGGCAATGTGATGAGCGTTGAAGTCTCCACTAACAAATATGGGCTTTGGAAGATTGGATATGATATTCTGCAGTCTGTTCAATCGAATGTGTTTACTTTTAGGAGGACAGTATACATTTAAAACAGTAATGTTTCCTAATTTCGTTGATAATGTGATAGCAATAGTTTGTATTTCCTCATAAAAAGTTGTATCCAAAACATTGTATTGTAAATAAGGTCTTATTAAAATTGCTACACCGTTATGTTTATTACTTGAGTTTTTAAAGTGTATATTGTAACCAGGTATGCTAAAATTGAACCGTTGATTATCTTTGAACCATGTTTCATTCAGTAAACAAATATCAATAGTTTTGTTATGTAAAAAATTTATCAAAAGTTGTTTTTTGCTATTGGCACTTTGTATATTGTACTGTGCAATCCGTAATTGAGAAATAATATTGGAAGAACTTAAATCCATAGGTTAAAATGATAAATTTTTTAATAACATCTCCTTAATAGATGTTGTGGTGATAGGTACATCATCTGTTTTATTTCCTAATTGTACTAGGGTATTGACAAGAGCCATTAATATATCTTTATTACCTAAAATTTGTTTAATTACATCAGATGAACTACTCTGTTTCTCAGACAGAGTTCTATCAGTCTTAGTTTCAATTAACTTATTTACAGGTTTATTTACAGGCTTATTTACAGGCTTATTTACAGGCTTATTTATCCAGGACTTATCTGGCAAAGAAGGAAAATCTTTGTCATCATTAGTTTTTGCTACACTAGAATAGCTAATTTTTTCTTTTTTTTCAATTATTTTCCTCATTTTGACTGGACATGTCCTAGATACTGCCAAGTGAGCGCCACCGCAGTTAACACAGCAAAGCTCGCTGGGCTTGTCACACTCTTTATAGCTGTGGTCACCTGCACAACAGCTACAGCGCTGTTTGCCGTTACATACCTTGGCTGAGTGGTGAAATTTGAAGCAGCGATAGCACTGCTGAAGAGGTGGGATGTATTCGTACACTTTATATGAGAACAAATCATACTGAACATTAGATGGTAGTGTATTTGACTGAAATGTAATACTGACAGTTTGAAGTGGGGTCCAATTTGATCCCACTTTCTTAGTGAATCTCCGTGCTGCTACTATTTCATATATTGATGATAATTTTCTGTATAACTCTTTATTTGAGATGTTTGATGGGACATGTCTAATAATACCGATTCGCTCAATTTGAGCGGCTGGTATGTAGGCTTTCAGTTTGTATTTGTCTAGGAAATGTTCATTGGTAAGTAAATTATTTGCTGTGTTGCACTGCTTAAATACTACCACTATTTTGTTGGCATTTATGCGACGAATCGCCACCACTCCCTTTACTTCCGAGGCAAAGATGTGGTTGAGGTAAATGGGACTTTTATTCCCAAGGCGCTCTTTTTCCCTGCTTTCTACAAAGACGTTAAATTCAATATTTGTTGAATGTTCTGGGTAAAGTCTACGATATGACGGTTTTAAAAATGGTAAATAAAGTGATTCACTTTCCTCACCGCCACCGCCGTCAGTCCGTGATGAATCCTCCTTTCTCTTCCTTACTTTAGGGTTTGGGGGAGCAGCACCCCCTCCCTCGTCCTCCTCCATTATCAAAAAAGAATTATCAATAAAAAATGAGTATTATATACAAGACTTTCACTATTTACAAATTAAAATTAATTATTTAGTAAGATTTGAAAAAAAATTACGCGCGCTCTTTTCAAATTCCCGCCAAAGAATCCCCGACGAAACCCGTCAAGTATATTTAGGGTTGCCAGATGGCCGGGAAATCCGGGATTGTCCCGGAATTACGTGTCTTGTCCAGTGTCCAGGAATCACACTTTATAGTCCCGGATTTCGAATGCCTACCACGCTCGCGCACGCTTCGCTTTCGAGTCATTCAGTCGCTTAATAAAATAAACTTTGGTAGAAAATCAACATCAGATTACAATATTAAACATAAAACCACTTTAAATACTTCTCTTTTGCTTATTAAATAAACACGAATATTAAAATCACAATTATTACACACTTTAAATACTTCTCTTTTGCTTATTAAATAAACACGAATATTAAAATCACAATTATTTTGGCTCAGTAGATATATAAATCAAACGATAAACCGACCACTTTTTGTAGTATTTGTCACTGGATTTTGCCATATTTTGCAACCTTTCTCCGTCAGGGCTTTGCAGAATACAACATTATTTGCAAGCAAGACGCATCAAAATTGATGCGAGTCTGCAGTTCAGACTTGATCAAGTCCATGGACATTCTGTATCGCTCTTTCGTCCATAAATTATTCCTCAGGCTGAAAATTCATTCACAAAAGGTGTTGCTTGTTGAAATTAAAAGAACAAAACCAAGTATTTTCTTTAAATTGACAAAATCGCTAGAATTGTTAGTTCGAAAAAAGTGAGCCCAAATTTTATCATTTGGCAAATCCAAAGAGAATACAATACTACGCAAGAGGCAAATCTTTTGGAAGGACCTCAAAAACAGTTTTCAGACATGCGAATTTTGAATAAAGGCAGTCAATGTTGGCCGTAGCTTCAATTTTCAATATGGAAGGAAATTCTGATGTTGAAGGAATGTCTGAAAACTGTTTTTGAGGGCCTTCCAAAAGACTTGCCAAATGACTAAATTGGGCTCACTTTTTTAGAACTAACTATTCTAACGATTAGTTTTGTTCTTTTTTTTTTTTTTTTTCTTTCTTTTTGGCTTCTTGCATTGCAGTTGGCCACAAACAAGTCATATCTTCATTTTATCTTCATTTTTTAAGTCACAGTCCTCGTCCTCTAAGTCCAGTCAAAGTCAAGTACAGCCCTAAGTCAAAGTCAGTCTTCCTTCAGAAAAGCGGTGGATAAATTTCTGAAAGTTTCTTTGGATTTTTTTGTCAGAAAATGCAAAGTTGCGATTCACTGCGTTTTATCACTTCCCAACACTAGTGCACGTTGTCGAACGTTTATGTTTAAGAATCCACCATTAATACACACAAAGCACTCGAAAAAACACTAATTTTGCTAATTAATAAAACGATGCGATACGATTCCTTCCAAATCCCGCCAAAAAAGCCTAGTTTTGTTCTTTCAATTCCAAGAAGCAACGCCTTTTTTGAACGAATTTTCAGCCTGATAAATAATTTATGGACGAAAGAGCGAAACTAAATGTCCATGGACTTGATCAAGTCTGAACTGCGGACTCGCATCAATTTTGATGCGTCTTGCTCAAAGTGGTTTTTATGTTTAATATTGTAATCTGATGTTGATTTTCTAACAAAGTTTTTAAACGACTGAATGAGCGAGCAAACGATCTCAATTTTTGTTTCAAGTTTTATTTTTATGTGTCATGATAAGTTGTTCTCATACCAAATGTAAAGTAACATAAGTTAATTTTTTCCAAAGTTTTATTTAATGAATACTTAAGTTAAAGCGAGCAATAATGTGTTTTAAGTTTTGTAAAATATTACAAGTGGTTTACAAAAATAATTTCCTTTTTGTATATTTTCCTACCGACCTAATGCGTAACCCTCGAATTGTCCCGGAAATGAAATGCCTGTATCTGGCAACCCTAAGTATATTAGTTATTATAGTCCCTTTTTTTTGGCGGGATTTGGAAGGAATCGTATCGCATCGTTTTATAAATTTGCAAAATTAGTGTTTTTTCGAGTGCTTTGTGTGTATTAATGGTGGATTCTTAAACATAAACGTTCGACAACGTGCACTAGTGTTGGGAAGTGATAAAACGCAGTGAATCGCAACTTTGCAGTTTCTGACAAAAAAATCCAAAGAAACTTTCAGAAATTTATCCACCGCTTTTCTGAAGGAAGACTGACTTTGACTTAGGGCTGTACTTGACTTTGACTGGACTTAGAGGACGAGGACTGTGACTTATTTAAGCAAAATGAAGATATAACTTTAAATAATAATAAATAAAGACATGGCTTAAAGGTCTTGTAACCAAGCCATAACTATTTAACAAACTTATTATAGTCCAATCCTGCCCGTTCTAGCAATAATGTAAACATGTCATGTTTTGACAATCGTTGTCTAACACAGATGAGTAGAAAAATATAGTTTGACAAATCATTGAATTTTTTACCATCCTGAGTAGGTATTTTAAATGAAAATAAACTATCATAAAGAAGTTATTTGGTGTTGAAATGATTGTAAGAACACTGTATGGCTCCTGGATACTGGAATATAATCAGGGTGAATACTCAATTGCAAGTAACTATGGATATATAGGATCAAATTTGTTTGTTTACATTTTTGCGCAAAGCTATTGAAATACACTATAGTAAATAGGTAAGTTTTAAGGAACAGAGACAGAAAGGTTTGTTTAACTGACGATTTTTTTAAACAAATCGGCAATAGCAGAACACCTCGATTTGGGCATTAATCACTGGATCGAACTTCACCAACCGAAAGTCCTCTCAACTGATCGCCATTATTATCCACGTATGCCACGCAGGGCCTGATTTACCCATAAGCTAACTAAGCTGAAGCTTAGGGCGCCAGGATCAAGGGGGCGCCTGGCGTTGGGATCGGCGCGGGGTTGTGACTTACGGTGCTCCCAAAAAGGAGCAGACAAACCATCTAGCAATTTTTAAAAGATTGTAACAACTCCTAACAACATATTTAAAATTGTTATTTAACATTTTGTAACACCAAAGCACATAATAATATTTGGCAATTTAGTGAAAATACAAATAAGTGCGTTAAAATTAAATTCCTGCGCCCATCTCCCTGGCAGCGTGGTAGTAAATACGACAGCTCCACCCGTGTCGCGTTCAAGGCACCCAGGAACCAAAGTGAATGGGTGTCCAGCTTTTTGGCCGGTAGAAGCATCAGGGCCGTCATTGACGGCAGCTGTTCTGAATTCACAATTTCCGGGCACAACTCTCTTCATCTCTGACAGTATAGGTATCCTTGGTGTTGACATCTCCAGTGACGTTCAGTTCCGAAGTGATTTGGAGAATAAGGCTGTGCTCAACAGGGCGCGGCGGTACTTTACTGCGGCGCAAACAGTGCTTCTGTTTAAGTCGCAAGTGCGGCCGCACATGGAGTACAGCTGCTACTGCTGGGCGGGGGCACCTGAATATCAGAATGAATTGATTGAAGTCTTCCATTCGACTCGGTGCAGAGGCGAGCCATGAGAGTGGTCAACGATCCCATGCTTGCAGGTGGTGTGGAACCTCTTCGCGACAGGAGAGACTTTGCCTCCTTGTGCGTGACCACCGGTACATCTGGTAGGCCGTATGCTTGTCTGCCACTTTGGTGGTATAAAAAAAAGTGTGAGACGGTACTGTTGAGACGGTGAAACCGGTCATGGAGGAGTGGCTGGAAAGGCACCATCGCAGCCTCACCTACCGAATGTCACAGATACTTACTGGACACGAGTGCATCAGTACGAGTAAGTATCTGCGGCGGAAGTTAACATCCGAGTGTCAGCACTACGGTAACTGCAGCGAGGATACGCTCAGCTTATGCACTGCAACCCCGTTGCGGGCCTGGGCGTAGATGTTCTCACGCTGGAGACCGTAGTGAGAGCCATGGTCTTCAATGGGAGAAAATAGGACGCCACTGAGTCTTTTTGCGAGCAAGTCATATTTGCGATAGAGGCAGCGGGAGAGGAACTCCCTCCCAAGTTCCGTAGTCGACAGCGGGTTCGTCGCACACTGCAATACGCTCAGGGCTACCCGCCTCCATCACGGAGGGCTTGAAAACGGCGAGTTGTCATCTTGCCATTCTTACAGAAGCAGATTAGGAAGATGGCGTGACTCTTCACTCCTCAAAGAAATAGGAGCTATCCTATTATATCGGGTATTGTATCGGCGAGGGGAAATAGGTGCTAACCTATTTCCCCTCCCCGATACACCCGAATCTCCCCAAGAAATCAGATAAAACCCAAACCCACGGGAGGAACTGCGATGGCATACAAAGTCGGTTTCGTAGACTTTGTCTGCCATCGCAGTTCCTCCCGTGGGTTTGGGTTTCATCTGATTTCTGGGGGGGATTTGGGTTTAGTCCAGTTTAGTCCAAATTGCCGGAAGTGATCAGTATTGTCCCATCATATCGAGGACACCGCAAGGTTAAAGCAGATTTTAGGACTATTTGTTATTTTTCTTTTATTTCGTGACAGTCAGGAAAGTGTTTTGGAAGAAGAAATAGATGTAATTACCGGAAAAACAACAGATCTCTTGTTTTATGTCGAATTGTCCGGATGGTAATCACCCGGACAAATCGAGCCGTTATATTCAGCTTACACCTAGGATTCAGCTTAGCTCTAGTACCTTATTGGGTACCTTTCGTATTTCGTCTACCTAATTACTGATGATTTAATTAACCCCGCCGAAAAACGAGAAGTATTATAAGTTTGACCTATGTATCTGTGTATGTGTGTGTCTGTCTGTGGCATCGTAGCAGTCCAACAGATGAGCCAATTTTTCGGTTTTCTATGCTCGAAAGCCAATGTGCCGGGGCCATCCCCAGCACATCGGCTTTCGAGCCGTTCTTTTCTGTAAATTTGGCATATCATCAGCTCACTTCCTGAGTTATGTAGGGATTTCACTAAGATTCACTGATTAGATTTATCGGAAACTGGATGTACCGAGGTACTGTTAGGTACTTTGAGGGTTTTTTTATCACGCTTTTACTGGCTGATGCATCAAGCTGTCTGCGGAATACCCAACTCCTCAGTAAACCATGGGTCATAAGTTCATAAGAAGTCTCAGGATCGGGTTTTATTTTAATTTCAAATTAACAAAGAATAACGATTAGGAACGTAGGATCAGCTTACGTAAAATGTCTTTTGTAGGTAGGACTTGTAATTTAATTAGTTGCAGCTGGGGGCGCATATTCATAGCTAGCTTAGGGCGCGCGGAACCCTAAATCAGGCCCTGATGCCACGTGAAGCCATTGAAATCAGAAAACACAAAAATTTCAATAGGGATGATGGATACAAGCTCTCCGGGATGTGGAATTCAGTGATTAATAAACTTGAACGTAAAACTGTGCCAATTAAAACTGACGAAGTGAGTAAAGTGTGTCGCCGGCCCTATCCTTCGTTGTAATAACAACGCGCAACGAAGGGTAGTTCGACAAGAAATAACTTCGTGGTTTTTGTCGATCCTCGCCTCAGTCCAACTGCGACCACGGGCGCTGCAACGTGCTCGAAAAACGAAAGTAAATAGTATTTCGCGTGAAGTCTCGAATTCTATAAGTATGAGAACAAAGTGTCGTTTCTCAATAGATAGTGTTACGCCGCCCTTAAATCACTATGACAGTTGACATAAGAAGTGACGTAATTTCCGACTGTATAATAGAGAGTGTGTGTATATAAGCGACTGCCAGCCATTTGTCGGGTCATTCTGTACTGTATACTAAGACTAGCCGAAGCTCTGCCCAATTTATTGTGTGTCTATACGGAGAATAAAGTAATTAGCAGAGTCCTGAAGTGTTTAATTGCCCCTTCTGTTACAATCAGAAGTGGGATAATTCAAGAAGAAACCATGAAGACTGTCAGTTTTGAAGAAGAAAAATCCACTTTGAAGTAGGCCGAGGGTCCTGTCGACAACAATAGTGCCTCTACCTCGCAAACCTCGATTCCACGTGGACAATCGAAGCAAAAGTTACACGGCGCACATCCAAAAACAATGTGGGTATTTATGAAATGTTTTACAAGATGCCTCCAGAGAACACAACTATCGTATGAATATGAACCAGTTTTCTTCTTGAATAACCTGCTACCTACCCATGTAAATACCTTCGGTAAGAGAACACCTGTATCAAAGCCCCGATATCAAGAATCGGACTACCGCATTGCAAAAATCCGACTGCATCAACCGCTTTGTCAAGCTGAAGTCAGTGGAATTAGTGCCAACAGGCACGTCGCGGCGCCGGCGCTTCAGTCGTGAAGATTTTCATCGTGGAACACTTAAACTACAGCGCGCGGTAGCAGCGTGCTGCGGCGCTTGATGGAGACAGATGCTGCCCGCGATTGTCAGCTATGAACAACAAGGCTGAGATACGCTAAAAGCTGCACAGATAATTTGAGGTGGGTGCCACTAATTGCCTTTTCCTATCTGATGTAGCCAGTCTTTGCCACTAATTCTAATTCGTGTAGCGAAATAGCCATTGCCAGTTACAACAACTACTGTAGACTACCAATTTACCATTTGCCTATCGCCTATTTGAAATAGCCGCTCTTTGTCACTAAATCTGATTCATCTACGAACTGAGCTATTGCCATTACTTGCCAGTAAGAACTTTGTGTAGGCTCCTTGCCAGTTAGGCTAATAATTGCATTGCCTGTTAGGCTACTAATTGCCCTTTGCTTAGCCGAAATAGTCGTAGGTACTCCACACCTCTGAATTTCTCTAGTTTATTTAAATAAGTTCTAGTCATTGCCAGTAAAACAGCCGCCTAGCGTTAGGTTTTGCGTTAGCATTATGAAGAAAAGGAAAGTCTATTAAAATTAATCGTTATTCGTGTTAGAATGCTGGTAAAATAAATGGAATAACTATTATGCACTGGATGTCGTTGCAGTTCACGATCGATACCTGTTGGTATAATTACTAAAGCCCTTAACCAGTCAAATCTAGATTCAGTAACATTCAGAACATTTTTGTAGATACAAGCACTTTTTTAGGTAATATCGAAACGCACAGTTAATCCGAAAATTTACTATTTGAAAGAGGCGCAACAATATTGTCTCGATAAAACAAAGCCTAACGGTAATAAAATATGCGTATTTAGATAAGTATCTACGATCCTAAAACTGTAGATGAATAATCGAATCATACAGATATTTGCAGGCTATAGGTAGGTACCTATTTACTTATTTGGTAGGCATACTAAAACAAATCCAACAGTCGGTAAGTGGTTTAGCCCCGTTGAATGTAGGTACATTATAATATCATGCTTGGTTTCGATAAGTCGTAATTGGCGGTAGTACTTTTATTCATTCGTTTCGAATCTAAATAAACGTGTGTATTGTTAGTAATCGGATATACGTTGAAATAGTGTCTCGATTTTATAGAATAGTATGTAGCTCGGTATTGTAGTGTTTTAACTGTGCTAAACGTGTGATAAAGGTATCGGAAGTGCTTAACATCTAAGTGTAATGGTGTAGGTAGGTACTTGAACTAATAGAGTTACTATGTATTGATATATACGGGTCCGCACTTATTAGCGAAAATTGATTCATCATAGTAGAAATTTTATGTAATAAGTATCTATTCGTATATAGTGTATTTGGCAAAAGCGCTACGGATCTTGAACTGAATCTCTTCGCCTGAATCTTTCCAAATAATAGATTTTGAACCAAGAATGATTCAATTGTAGATTCGCTTAAGTGATCTTATCCCGATTATCATACTGGGATGGATTGAGTGATGAGCAGCTTCAGACAACTTGTTTACTACGATACAAATTCATCAACGATACGCCTAGTCCACGCGAAACGTGAATAAGTTAACCTGTAAACGCCTACTTTTCATAGTGAACTTTTGCCCATAAGATTGGTTTAATGAACGCTGCTATGCCCTACCACTCTGCCTGTGACGTACTGTAAACCCTGTAGGACACATGTTACAATTCGTCCATGTTTACTGTGTTAATTGCAAGTAGGTACCTACGCCGCATTCTTCGATCAAAGTATATTGTTGATCGAAGGCCGTACCTATTCCTTTAACATTATCTTATAACTATTCCGCTCCCTTGAGTTGTAGCAACATAATACCTGCATAGCTATGTTATTCCAGAATTATGTGTCATTCTAGTGGCAAAAAAGTGTTAAAAGTCGTTTTATTAGCTTAGGATTTATAATACAAACCGTTCCTCTAAGATACTAGTAGATATTTCTTTTTGAGAATGTGCCTAATTACAGTAGACGCTAATCGTTTAAAGGTTAGACACCGTTATAGCCACCAAAAAAAAAAGAGTTAAAATGGGTTTCGGTAATTAAACGACGTATTTACGTGTCAGGACAATGTTCATAAGGAGATATAGGCCTGCGTGCGCGATATTTCTATTCTTTACCAAAATAGGACAGACTGCCGAAAAAGCAAGCCCTTGACATAAATGTGCCAGCTGTAAGAAGTTCATAAAACCTAACACTTAATGTTATACTGTTACATTCAGCATATCAATTGGCATACAGCAGCCAGCAACAGCAGCTTTGTATTTCCGCTTCAGAATGTCGGTAGAATCGTGTTTACTACATTTAATACTTTTGTGGTATGATTTTGGAGGTACCCGCTTGTTTATATTTGGTTATTTTGCAGAAAATATTTAAGATTGTGATTGTGTATGTAGTTGACAAGATAGAAGTTATAGCGAGACTAAGTTCAGGGAGTCCCTTGGGATACTAATGACATTTCGTTGTTTTATTGTACGGCATTGAGACTTCAACGCCAGTAAATAGGTAGTTATTTGCATAGGATGTAAAAGCGATAACAAAATCATATAAATTGATATGAGTTATAAGAGCTATGTGCAAACGTAGTTTTATTTAACCTAGAAGTACGCTTTGTGACAATAGAGGATATTATAGAATTAAACAAGTTAGTAAGCGAATGATATGAAGTTTTGATAATATTGCAAGTTATTTACGTTGCGTTATTTATATAGTTGTGCCAAGCACTCGCTCCTAGTATCGGCTAAACCACAGAGTACATTTGTATAAGTAGGTAATAAGTTCGCAGACGCAGGCACCTACCTATCTATAATGACCTGATACGCAATGACTATAAGGTCCCATCAAAAAGTAGGTCCCGTATTAACGGATGCTTCTGTTTGTCATGTGGTTTATTTATTTCAACGTCGGATAACTCACCCAGTAGATAGTAGATAGTGCTGTGAACATTCCACTCATGAATCTATCTTGGGACCAACTAGTATTATTGCTATGTCTATTACTTTGTGTGTTTATCGGGCCAGCCACTAACCAAGTCTACCGTTCCCTTTATGGGAACGATTGTTACAGATAAAGATAGTAAAGCAGAAAGCAAGCCAATCTACCGTGATGATGATGAAGCTACTTTGGGCCGGGCTGGGCAAAGCCAAGCTATGCCACGCCACGCCACGACAAACCAGCCAGCAAGCTAGTCCTGCGAGCTAGTCCTGCGAGCTAGTCCTGCGAGCTAGTCCTGTAAGCTAGTCCTGTGAGCTAGTCCTGTAAGCTAGTCCTGCGAGCTAGTCCTGTAAGCTAGTCCTGCGAGCTAGTCCTGCGAGCTTGTCCTGCGAGTTAATCCTGCGAGCTAGTAGTAGGCCAGAGAGACAGCCTAGCAAGTCAGCCTAGCAAGTCAGGCCAGCGAGACAGGTCTGCGAGACAGGCCAGCGAGACAGGTCAGCGAGACAGGTCAGCGAGACAGGTCAGTGAGACAGGCCAGCGAGACAGGTCTGCGAGACAGACATGCGAGTCAGGCCAGCGAGTAAGGCCAGTTACGATTATTTGATTGATAAGGAAGCCTGGAAATGATCTGCTTGCTCTACTGGTAGGGTTTTAGTTTATAGTACTTTTGTAAATATGTAGTGCACAAAAATAATAGCCCACCGAGTTTCTTGCCAGTTCTTCTCAAGTGGGCCGCGTTCCGAACTGGTGGTACTATTATTTTGCTTTGTATTCATTGACGTGTCGCAAGTGCCTACGTATTAGGATTATGCGAAATAAATGTTTTTTTTGAGTTTGAGCGAGTCAGACCAGCGAGCCAAGCCAGCCCAGACGCCTAGTTCCTATTGCAGGAGCAATTGCTTACAGGATGGCCGAGTGTTACGCCGCCCTTAAATCACTATGACAGTTGACATAAGTGACGTAATTTCCGACTGTATAATAGAGAGTGTGTGTATATAAGCGACTGCCAGCCATTTGTCGGGTCATTCTGTACTGTATACTAAGACTAGCCGAAGCTCTGCCCAATTTATTGTGTGTCTATACGGAGAATAAAGTAATTAGCAGAGTCCTGAAGTGTTTAATTGCCCCTTCTGTTACAATAGGTACATTAGGTAGGTACCTACCTACTGATTTTGATTGACAATTTTTAAAGGTAGGTACCTACTTCATTTTTTTAAATCAAAATATTACCTAAGTACCTAGTTTCTACTTTCAGTGTTAAATTGAAAATAAAGAAGGTAGGTATACATTCAATAAGCACAAATTAAAATCAAGATGACGGACCGAATTTCCCGCAAAAAATCCAGCGAACCCCCAACGAATCCTGCAGGAAAATGACTAGGTATCCATTATTTTAAAGTCAATTGCTAATTTAATGGACTAGTTTAGTATACGCCTTCATGCCTCTTTATGCCTACATTTCATCTATCGTTTCTGTCCCATGTAACAAGTGGTGAGCCTATAGCCGCCGACAGCGGAACTAGGGTGGGATAGGAGAGTTCTCTCCCGCTCCCGCCCCGCCGCCTCTTTCACGAGCATGACCTGCTCGCAGAAAGAGGTGGCGCAGACGTAGACGGTCGTAGCGTGAGCAAAAATTGTGTTAGAAGATTAAAGGTCCTTTGCACTATCCGTTGTTCTTAGATGTGGAAGTACCAGCTAGGGTTCTAGCAACCTTCAATCTAAATCCCTATGGTTGCGCGATGCTTAAACGCAACTCTATCTATACCAAAATCATGCAGTGTATCACTACAGTTCAGGCGAGTAATGAGTTAGCAGCTGTAATGATCTGAAAGCACAGTATTGACATTTTAATTCATGTCATCGCGTACGTGTTACGGAACGTAATTTTTTGTTCTGAATGTTGTTAGCATTGCTATACTGCCGTCCTTGTCTTCTTGACAAGTATGCAACAGCGCCATCTATTAGTTAATATTTGAAATAAAATGAGAGGCACCATTTTTGTGATCTTCTAATTTTATTTTCATCACCTCAATTTTTAAATACGAAAGTTTTTGTTAAAATTAAGTCAAAATCTGAAATAACTGAACTCAATCTTTAATGCGAAATCTGAAGAGTTTCGAGTAGCTAAATAATTACCTGTATGTTGGCATCATTGTTACTATGACAAAACTTTCGTTCGTTGATTCGTTCGTTTCGTTGATGTGTGAAGATGGAAATGTGTTTTATCAAAAATCTCATTTCCATTTCATAAATGTAAATTTTGTTTGATTTACCGATTCGAAGACATTACAATAAACGTAAAATTTGACGTTAGTGATATTGTAAACAAAGTGATCTCTTAACTGTGTTGCTCGAAGAAAATGTTTTTGTGTGCTAAGTTTCATAATGGCGGCCCGTCGCGTCCCCCGCGCCTCCATTTCGATGACAGTCATATTATGACAATGCCGATACGTAAAGTTTAGAAAATGTTGTGTTTTTGTAAATAATAGACTGAAAGTTGTTAATTGACAGTTACTAACGGACTAAGTATGAATCCAGAACACCATAGCCTGAATCCGGGTGGTGGCCAACCTCCTGGAAGTTCAGAGGTGCGGACATTTCATCAAGTTTGAAAATTTCTGTAATGTTTTTATAGCTGGAATAGGTACTAATTTTCCTCGATTTCAGGCCCAGAACCAACGAATTCAGTCAACCCAGCAACAACAACAAAACAACTTGCCTGCCACGACATCCGCTACTGATTTGCGAGTGAACTCAGTTAACTCTGCTGTGAATGTCGCTTTGTCTAGTGTCGCTAAATATTGGGTGTTTACAAATTTATTTCCTGGACCTATACCTCAAGTGTCTGTGTATGGTTTACCTGCTGGAGCTAGGATTGAAAATGGAAAACCTGTGCAGGTAATTACTCTATTAATTTTTTTTATTTTCGAAATAATAAACAGTCATTTGTAAGATATAGAAGTTCTGATACAACATGGTCATAATCTATAACTGCAGTGTAAATAAAAAATAAAATAAAATTTATTAATTACCTTTGAAATTTTAAAAAAAATTATTTAGGTTTGTCAAAATTTTTGTGACTACCGGGGGTTCGAAAATGCTACAGACTGAGAAGAACACCCCTAGAAACTCAGTCCGGTATATTTTAAGAATGCTTCCATGGTGTGCACAATTCATCTTTGAATAGTCATCAGTATCTTATTGGGCTTGTCTAACACATTATCTCAGTATGACTCAACATATTCAAGGTTCCGTTTCTAATAAATGACAAACTGCATACTGACATCATGAAAATGTATGTTATCGTTAAAACTTACTATAGCAAAAAATTTTATTTACCTAGTTAATTCTTATTTATTTGACTAGTAGTCAGTAGCACTAACCGATAAATAAATAAAGTAAAATATGAATCTAATATAGATTCATATTTTACTTTGATTTTTTCATTAGATGTAAATAAAATAAGATTTTTATTTTCTTTTAAATTATGTTAACCAGTTGACTTTAACGACATCTTTAGTTTAATTCTGAGCTAGATGTCTAATAAAATATGCCCCTGAATAGTTATTAATGATTGATTCATAATATACTCTGCTGTAAAAACTCATGAGTGAACTGGTTATTTTTGGATTCTAACCTTGTGGTGACAAGTATAAATTTGCTTTCAACACGTTTGTTGTCATATTTATTACGAAGACAGGCACTTATCAATTGGATTTGTTAAGTAATACAGGTGATTATCAGGATGGTGTTTGTAATTTCTCAGTGTAAATGGTGTCATTTGTTTTAATGAATACTCCATTCTGTCAGAAGTTTTCAACTTGCAGCTAAGGATACATCTCACTTAAAATTTTGCAAACCACCCTTATGGACTTAAACTTGGTATAACAACTACTGTCTTACTTGCAACTGGCAACTATGCTTTACATACCTTCATAAAATCAAAATTTGCCACAAATTATCATGCTTCCTAAGATTGACCATAATTAACACTGCTTCAGGGAGTGATCATTTACAAACTACTAAGTGATTAGGGCTGTGAGCACTCTTAAAAATTAACTAAAAGGTGCTAGTCAAACTAATTTGGATTTTTTTATGTACTAGATATTTCTTTAAGATAGATTTGAGAATAATGCATAGAACCTCTGTCATATGGAATTTAAGTTTCTCTTTCTCTGGGCTTGACCCGCAAAGGCTTTGGAAATATTGAAGTTCCACCCATTTCTGCAATTTACAGCCCATTCTGCGCTTATTGATTAAAATCTATGAATACTGTTGAGTATTATTGCTAAATTAAGTTAAAATACTATTCTAGGATCTTGGTCAAGCTCATGCAAGCATACTGAATGGGGACCCAAATATTATACTTGGCCATCATGCTGGACAATCCCAGGTCACAGTGTCTGCTGCAGGTGGCCAGCAGATACCAGTCTCTCAGATTATTGCCACACAGTCTGGCCAAACACATGGTAAATATATCATTGCTGTACTTGATATTCTTAATGTTTTTATTCTCGGTAACTTAATATTGTAAGTTGTATGACATGTTACGTCATGGAGGGTATTGAAGTTCAGCCTCGTCACAGCTGGACTGAACAGCCAACCCTGGACTGTGAAAAGACTCAGAGGATAATGATGATGATGATGACATGTCGTAAAATATATCAGTTTTGTTCAAAAAAACATCAAAATTATTATAAACTGCTTCCATAATACATTGCCTTTACAACAAATTATAGAACTAAAGTTAGATGACTCCTAATGTGTTTAGAATTTGCTTTCTTGGTCTCACTTGTTCAGAAAATGTCTTTAACGCCTTGTCTGTTTAGACACGGATCCGTGCACACTATTAACCCGGAAACGTCATAAGGACGGCCCACGTGGTGTACGCAGGAGCGGTTAATCTGCGCACTTTATAATCTAATATTCTTTTCAGAAGCACTTGTGGCTCACAGTCAGCAAGCAGAGCTTGTGGCGGCCCAGGCTTCCAACAATGGACAGGTGTCCGTCAACACTGGCCAGCCCACTCATCAGCAGGTACCCACTAACCGGGTCGAATTTGTACAACACCATAATATTGATATGGTAAATCTCGTGGTAACAATTCATTTACTAGCGGGAATGCTAAACATGCATCGCTGTTGTAGTACATAGTTAAAATTCATGTTGGTAGCTGTTATGGTTATGACATAACTTCAAATATGCATGATAATGTTGGGAATAGCTACAAAGATCTAAAGTAAATTTGTCTCCTGAAACAGACCTCTTTTAGTGAATGTCAGTGAATGAGTGTAATGTTTAATTTCATTTATTCTTTATACTTAGTAGTTATATAACCCAATTCTTATGAGACTCTTTGTATAGTGATATTTCCCTGTAGATTAACATATGATTGTGCATGTTATGTAGCCGTATGTACATGTTATTGTATGACTGATTTATTTATTATTGAACTTGTTTATGTTCTTAGATGAGTATGTCAATATGGCCAATGGATTTTATAATAAGATTTTACCCTGCTATACACTTTTCTCAACAATTTCTAAGTGTTTAGTCCTCAGGAGTCAGACAGATCTCCATATTTTTGAAACTTATTTCTTCTTTATGAATAGCTACTAAGTTTAATGTGGGCTAATTGATTGATGAAAACAAACAATCAAATCTTTCCTCTTTATAATGTTATTACTAGCTGATGAGCGCGGCGTCGCCCGCGTAAAATTTGGTTCCCGTTCCCGCTTCCCATGCGAATATTTCCGCGGGATAAAAAGTAGCCTGTTTGTTATTCCAGACTATACTCTATCCCTGTATCAAATTTCAGCCAAATCCATTCAGCCGTTAGAGCGTGATTGAGTAACAAACATTCAAACATCTTCACAAACTTTCACATTAATAATATTAGTAGGATATTAGTATAGCTAAGAAAATATTTTAAAATACATACTAATGAATTGAAGCGGCAATAGTTAAAATCATTATTATTAAGAAACGATAATATTCTATATCTGTAGTAATCTCTGAAACTAGGTACCGAACTGATTTTAAAGTCTGTCTGTTTTTTTTTTGCATGCTATTGTATTTAAACCTCCATTAAGAATTAACTTACGAGAGTTAATAATTGGTGTAGTTGCATGATAATGGAAATAAATCACCTTGCATGTATTCATCAATATGATCACCACCTATAACATGAGAAAAAGGCCTGTAAAGTGAAATATGACTCAGCCTACCCCTTAGGGGATAAAGGCGTGACTATATGTGTGTATGCAACAAAATATTATTTAATCAAAATCCCCAGAAATTAGATTCTGGAGATTTTGATGGGTGAAGTTTACCTTGGTTCGTAAAAGCGCAACTAGGAAAGAACTGCCTTAGTGGAGCATTATGTAGTGTAAACGCCAGCCGCACTTAGGTCCCGTCTCTATCCAAATATTTGTGTGATCCACAAATGTTTGTTTCGGAGTGGTTTTTTCTATTTATAATATATATTATGAAATATATAAATATGTCTACCAGTCGTCTAGATCCCATAGCACAAGCTTATAGCTTAGTTTGGGCTAGATGATTATTATTTATTATTATTATATTTGTGTGAGAATGTCCAACAATATTTATATTTATGTATTTACAATATTATTTTAGGATCATAAAAAATAAACCCACTACGCTATCATGTTAAGCTAAGTTGAAGGCTTTATTTCAATAGCAGGCAGTCACAACCTGCGCCTGTCCATTTAAACACTGCAATGTGGCTCACCACCTACGTGGGACAAATTATACAAAGGTGAAATGCGGGCATATAATATGCCTCTGCCTACCCCTTCGGAGATAAAGGCGTGACCATATGTATGTATGTATGTCAATGATGTAATAGAAAGTATATTAATGGCATGTTTTATTTTTTGAAGTTTTGTGAAGGTAAGGGAGGGTAGATATTGATTATTTATTTGTTCTCTAGGGACATCATTCACAACAGCATCTGTTACAACAACAGCTTATGGCCACATCAAGACCAGATCATAACAACCAACAGGTAATTGAACAATACATTGATGTTACTTTAATTCGATTTTTCACACTTTATTCCATCACAAAACGAATAGACCCTCGCATACGGATTTATAGAAAGAGACCTATTTGTTAATGATAAGAGGGAAACCCATTTTACAGGGAGCATTAAATAACTTTCTCATTATAACCTACAACAATACTCTGTAAAATATAACTTGATCTCTGTGTGTCTTGTCTTGATCAAATTTGACTTTTATTTCAAAGGCATATACTGCCCGTTCGCTCTAACTTTGCCGCTAGGCTCCATACTAAAGTCGAATTTTTAATTAGACGAAGTAAATTGACGGCAACTAATGTCACTTCTTCATACAATGTTTCGTATTTTCTATGACGAAGTGGCATTAGCTACTGTCAATTTATTTCGTCTAATTAACAATTTGGGTATACGCCTCTACGCCAGCGGCAAAGTTAGAGCGAACGGGTAGTAGTTATTTGCAGTTTGCACCTCTGTGTTCCCACTCTCTGCATTTCAACCACAAAAGCTTTATGCCGTTGACATAAAGTCTATTTTTGTTTACGTTTGTAGAACTGTCACAGAGATCGAGCTATATTTTACAGAGTATAGCTACAGATAACTTTTGTGAACGCGGCGATACGTGTGCGTGACTTGTGTACCTATACAGCTTCAATTAGCGTGAGAAAATCAATCTATATCAACAAGCTCACGCACACACCTCCTTATACGTACAAATGAGTAGAACTATCTCTAGCGTGTGTCTGTACCCAGCGGTGGACCATTGCCTGCGTGGTAACGAGTTCATTAAATAATTAGATCTATATTAGTTCTATCGAGATATGTATAACACGCAATTTGTTCCGTTTTAGTTTTTACACAAAATTACTTCTTCTATAACAGTTACTCAGCGATGTACTTTTAAATTACGCACTTTAAAAAATCAAAATCTAGACAGGCGATTAGATCTACATTAACTCTAACTACTTATGTACTTTTTACTTATAAAATTCTTTGCATTAAGTTAAAAAAGACAATTGAAAAAAGTAAACCTAGCGATGTGGTTAATCAATTTCGTGCGCTTATAATGCGACAGTTTTGTCCCCATTACAATTCAAATTAGGAATTATTAATATTTTTCATTTTATATTTGTATCTAATATAGATATATCGTTTTGATAATCATAATCTTCTTTCGAAACGTAGGTAGCTTCTATAAATAAAATAAGGTCGTAAGATATAATTTGAGGGTAGTATTGAATATTACCTGTTATAGAAGAAGTAATTTTTCACATTCACATCGCTAGGTTTACTTTTTTCAATTGTCTTTTTAGGGTTTCGTAGCCAAATGGCAAAAACGGAACCCTTATAAATTAGTTATGTCTGTCTGTCTGTCTGTCTGTCCGTCCGTGTGTCACAGCCATTTTTCTCGGAAACTATAAGGCCTATGCTATTGAAACTTGGTAACTAGATGTATTCTGTGAACCGCATTAAGATTCTTATATAAAACTAGAAAAAAGTAGTAAATTTTGGGGGTCCCCATACTCAGAACTGAAACTCAAAATTCTTTTTTTTCACCAAACCCACACGTGTGGGGTATCTATAGACAGGTCTTCAAAAATGCTATTGAGGTTTCTAACATCATTTTTTTCTAACATTAATAGTTTGCGCAAGAGACACTTCCAAAGTGGAAAAATGTGTGCCCCCCCCCCCCCCCTCTCTCGACTTCTAAACTAAGACATTGATAAATCTAAAAAAATTATATGATGTACATTGCCATAAAAACTACCAACGAAAATTTGTCTGTCTGTCCGTCCGTGTGTCACAGCCATTTTTCTCGGAAACTATAAGGCCTATGCTATTGAAACTTGGTAACTAGATGTATTCTGTGAACCGCATTAAGATTCCTATATAAAACTAGAAAAAAGTGGTAAATTTTGGGGGTCCGCATACTCAGAACTGAAACTCAAAATTCTTTTTTTCACCAAACCCACACGTGTGGGGTATCTATAGACGGGTCTTCAAAAATGCTATTGAGGTTTCTAACATCATTCTAACATCATTTTTTTCTAAAATTAATAGTTTGCGCAAGAGACACTTCCAAAGTGGAAAAATGTGCCCCCCCCCCTCTGACTTCTAAACTAAGACATTGATAAATCTAAAAAAATTATATGATGTACATTGCCATAAAAACTACCAACGAAAATTAGTTTGAACAAGATAGAGCTGGTAGTTTTTATTTAATACGTCATAAACCGCAATTTTCGGTTAGAAAAATCACTACCACTGCGAACGTATTAAAACATCAATCAAAGTTACAACGAACTATATGAACTTTTATATTATGTTACTTGCTGCTACGAAACCCTTCATGGGCGAGTCCAACTCGCACTTGGCCAGTTTTTTAACTTAATGTAAAGAATTTTATAAGTAAAAAGTACATAAGTAGTTAGATTTAATGTAGATCTGATCGCCTGTCTAGATTTTGTTTTTTTAAAGTGCGTAATTTAAAAGTACATCGCTGGGTAACTGTTATAGAAGAAGTAATTTTGCGTAAAAACTAAAACGGAACAAATTGCGAGTTATACATATCTCGATAGAACTAATATAGATCTAATTATTTAATGAATTCGTTACCACGCAGGCAATGGTCAACCGCTGGGTACAGACACACATCTCTAGCACATAAGCTATTAGTAGACAACGAAAATTTAACAATAAGTCCTACACAGCATACTCCATGGCACTTTAAACATGCTTACAATAGTTTCACAATAAATAGGCACGCTCATCAACGCTACAAAAAAATAGGCACGCTCATCAACGCTACATGTACATAAGTAAGTGGCTAAATTTCGCACATTTGTACTAAATACTCCTGTGACTTCACGCTGCTTTGTAATATCATCATGCAACAGGTCAGCGAGGTAAGATACATTTTGTGCTTCACTGTGCACCATTACGTAGTATATTTCGGTGTTAGAATTACTTAATATTCTGTGGCTAAACCAATCATTCATAGGTACTTTAAATCGAATATCTTATGTGGAATTAAAGTATATTAGCAAGCTAGTTAGTTATTTATTGTTTGTCGGTATCATGAATTTATTTTCATATGTTATTACTCAGTTTAGTACTACAGCTTATAGTAAGAAGTAAATTCTGACATGTCCTATCCCGTTCTGTCTTGATTATAACGAGGGAGATAGCGTGTGTCTGACTGAACACTCACTATCTTTCTCGTTTGTCAAGCGACAGAAAGGGACAGCACATAGGTCTTGTCTCTGTAGTTCATAGTTCTTGTCGATTGCTTTATAGCCTAACCTCTTATCTGCCTGAGATTAAGTTGCACTGTTGAATCTGGTAGATATACAAGTGTCCTAGTACGAAACTGAAATCAGCATACGGTTTTACAAAAAAAAAAAGCAGAAAAAAGGAAAGCATTCTTTTTAAAGTTACATCTTTCAAGAATGGTTATGATGTCTACCCTACGCTACACTCATTTTCTTACCAAAATAAGTAACTAATTTTCATCAATCTTCGCGATTCTATGCTGATTGATGGTACCTGAAAGTGGCCTACAAACCAAGCAGAGTAGCTTATGTAATTACATAATTTAATGTTGCCTTGTTATTAGTTAAAGGGGCTCTAATGACCTATTTTGGTTAATGTTCACAAATTAGAGATAGTACAGATGGAAATCTAATGTGTGCAAAGACGTAATAAAATATAGACACGTCATGTACGAACATCACGGCTTTCAAAAACGGCAAATATTTTATACATTCAAAAAAAGAATTTCTATGAAATTATCTATGATAGCATGTATGAACATTAAGGCAATTGCCCGACTTTTTTGTTGCCATTTTTCAGTGTTGATAACGTATCTATAGTTTTCATATATCATTGAATGTGTGTACTTTTTTTTCACACCTACCCTCGCCTGACCTCGTGTCTGTGAACTCAGTGAGCGGTGTCTATGTGTGCGTAGTCTCAGCAAATTTAGTATGTAGGTTTCCATCTGTACTATCTCTAATTTGTGCTTAGTAACTCTTGATATGAAAAGTCAGATTACTTCTCCTTTTATGGCTCAATCAATCGATCAATTCAGCCTATAGCAGTTCACTGCTGGACATAGACCCCTCCCAAATTTCGCCACAACACACGGTCCTGCTCTTTGTGCATCCAGTCAAATAATTGCCATTGCGGGTTTAGTAAACGGGTATATTTCGTTTTAAACGTTTGTTCATATTCTTTTAAACATAATGGTATTACTTTTGTGATCTACACACAAATTGTCACCAGATCGCATGCACAGCCCACATACAAAGTATAATTTTAAAATGCATGCATTGTGTATACTCATGAAGTTGTAAAATTGTGTTTTCACCTCGAATATACCATGGTTGACGAAATATATAGCGTTAGTGCGTGCCGAGCATACAATCGACTTTTCAACTGATTTACTTTAGCTTTATCTTGGCTCATTCTTGGAGCCCACGAGCTGCTTTGATGCATGGAGGCATGTAGGAGGAGCTGTGATTTGACTAGTGTTGTTTGGGTAAAACTACAGTCACTGTCAATAATGTGGCAGTCGTTTATCTCCCTACCGCTTACGGTCGCTTAGCCGTATACTCGTTCTGCAGTCTTAAATAATTATGAGGTTGGCATAGGCCCCTGAGATCTTGGCGTATCTCTGGAACATACAATATATTTTTGAAGCGCTCGTGGCCCCGCGGACTCAGTGTTCTGTAAACGATCACTGCAGTAAGCAACATTTACTATGGCCGGATATGGATGGGTGACCACCACGTGGACCACTTTGTGACATTTATTTACGAGCGTTTCCGTGCTTCGGAAGGCACGATAAGCCGTTGGTCCCGGTTGTCAGTAAAATGACAGTCGTTAAGCCAAGTTGAAGGCCTTACGGGCGGCTTGAAAAATTTCAACTGTGGGTCGTCACAACCTGCGCCCGGGTCGGCAGCGCGTGTGTAGCGCCTCTGGTGTTGCAAACGTCTATAGGCTACGGTTACCAACCTTCCGGTGGGCCGTAAGCTTGTCTGTCACCTAAGTAGTATAAAAAAAAATAGGACCCAAGCAGTGATCTCTCGCATACATTTGAATTGCGAAGCTCCTTTTATAAATGCTAAATTCAATGCTGACCTTTTCAATATCTTCTGTTAGATACAACTGACTGTAAGCGAAGATGGTATCGTGACGGTAATGGAGCCTGCGGGCAGTAAACTTGTCGACAAGGAGGAACTCCATGAAGCCATCAAGATGCCAACTGAACATGGCCTCACGGTACATCAGCTGCAACAAATAGTTGGACAACAGGTATTTAAATGGATAAGTTTTACGCAGGCAGAGGCTAATAATATTACTGACATGTGTGGCTCTGGGTTTAGATTAATATTCTATGTTATTTAATTTGTTGAAAGTCAAACTTATGCATTGCAGTCGAGGAATCGTTGTTCTCACAAACTTGCTTTCAACTTTGAAGGAAGCCCCTGTAGATCTTTACCATATAAGTTCGCAATAGTTTTGAACGCGTCCTGTAACTAGTAGTACAAACTATTTTAGAAGCGTTATATTACCTAACAGTCATAAAATAGTTGTTTTCGATACAAGTGTGGGATTTCTGTTATTACAACGAGTTACGACAGGTGTTGACCCGAGCCGAAGGCGAGGGTAGACAGTCGGAACGAGTTTAAATAACAGTCCCACACGTTGTATTGAACAACTATTTTTAATAAAGTTGCGAAAAAATTAAGCAATTTTATAAAATAATAAAACCACAATAAACCTGAATATCCAAATGGCGCCAACCGTAAAAAAAATATATACTTTCCTAAGCAGAGATTATGGCAGTGCACTTCATACAGCCAACTTTTTTTGTATTTATAAATTTAATTTGGCCGATACTTATATTAATTTATGCTTAAATTTTAATTAAAATTACTTTAATCTGATATTGAAACAAGTTAGTATCTTTCTTTAGAAATATTTACATGAATCACAGACATTATTTTGACAATTGGGAAAGAAAACGCACGTGTGCGGGAATGGTAAAGAAATAAACACGAGTGTGTAATAGCCCACATCCCGAACGCTAAACGTCCCTGTAATACGCCACTTTTTGAGCAACTGTATTAAAAAGGAAGTTTCCTGTCGCGTGGATCTTGTTGTAGTCCGAATGTTTGACTTTTCCAATTTTTTTTATTTTATTATTTCATTATTAAAGTTTCATTTAATTTTACATTTATCTTTACTACCACTAACAACATAACACAATTGGAGCCACCAGCTGCTACTACTAACACCTAACAAGTAGATTGCACTGCCCCTCATTAATTTATGTTCGTGACTAAATTAGTCACATATTTCCGACCAGGTGATAGACAGCGTGGTTCGCATCGAGCAAGCTACGGGTGAGCCAGCCAACATTCTAGTGACGCATAACCCTGATGGTACCACGTCGATAGAAGCTAGTGCCGCTGAAACGCTTATAATCAAGGATGAAAAGAGCTCGAAGATGGAAACGGCACAATTCGCTATACCGGCTGAAATTAAGGATATTAAAGGCATAGATTTGAAGGTGAGATTGATTTTTAAGTATGTTTATTTTGAGTGACTCATCAAGGTCTCGCATACTGAATTTTTATATGGACTTAGATCAAAATTTGTGTTTTGCATATATAATGTGTCCGTGTTGGACATAGGTTTCTCCAAACTTTTTCCCCACTAACGTGATATTACATGGAGGACAACTCGTAGAACAACTCTCGAGCAACTACAGATTAATAATTCCCATGGAAAAGACTTGAGAGAATAATTATTGTGTGTTAAATTTGGCCGAACATTTTCCAATTTAGCAATATAACTTAGATAGACACCCAAAATGTTGAAGTACCAACAGCCTCTAGAATGAACATTATGGCTAGGCCTAAGGTTGACGTAACGTGACCTTCCTGACCAGATGAAGTGTCTACCTAGAGATGAGAAATGACTTGATGCTGAGGATGCTCGCTCTCGAAAATTAAAAAAAAAGCCCTATGTCCATTCTTAAGGTTGCGCTAGTCGCTATTTTGTCCATACAATCTTCGGGAGGGTATTACTCAACTGTTTGATACCCTACATACAAAGTCAAACATTTTACTGTTTTGCCTCATCATAAACTTTGTCTGTACCGTTCAAAAAATGGGAAATAAAAAACTATTGAAGAGATAGAAGTCATTAAAAATTCGATTTTTCTGCCAAATTTTTAGACAACTTTCTGGGTAAATAAACAATAAAATGAGAATAAAAACTAAAAATCTAAGTCCGTTCCGACAAAATTCATTTCTCAAAGAGTTCAGAAAACTTTATTCTAAGTTGATACATGAAGTACTTTTTTCATAATACCCTTCCTACCAAAGGACCTTTGAATAAATGCATTATCGCAGCTTCTTGCTCTCACTATGCGATGTGAGGTGAAACAACATGATTATTTGACCGAGTTCGAGCGACCGACTAGCGCCACCTTAAGCCATTGATATGATTAAATCCTAGAAATCTTCTTGCTGAGCTTTCAATACAAGTCTTCCCCAATAAAACAACATTATACCCTTGCCTAATAACTATCTTCTTAACAGAACGTCGGGACAATGGGAATGGAAGGCGCAGTGGTCAAGATATCGGCTGGCACATCCGATCACGATCTCCATGCTATGTACAAAGTCAATGTTGAAGACCTCTCGCAGTTGCTGGCATATCATGAAGTGTTTGGTAAATTAAATACGGATGGACAGCAACAACCTAAGGTGAGTATCGTAGTTTTTATTGTGAATGCAGAATTGTATAAAGTCAGTTAGTTCCTGACACCAGAGGTGAACCGAAAAGATATCTACTTTAAAACGACCTACCCTCAGAGTTTTGTTATACACTTATTGTATTCTCCGTCAAAAACAAAAAATACGTGTGAAAGAATTATTTTGATACGTCAATTACTTCCCAAGTTATAGAATTTAAAGTGAGTCCGCGACCGCTGGCCCGCGCTCGCACTGTATGACGTCACGTTATAGCAGTCGCTCAGTCCGTTCGCGCTATTCAGTACCCTGCGGTACTTACGTTTCCCTAAAGATTCATTGATATGCCTAATCCTAGTGCTCGGAAATCCTGTGTTGTACCAAAATGTACAAGTACTACTATCAAGACGCCAAAAAAGTTGTTTTTCCTAGTTCCAAAGGACTTAAAACTGCAGAAAAAGTGGATAAATGCAATGAAGAGCATCTCTTTTAACTTGGATATAGCCTATAGCATCTCACCATAGCTTTCTCTTGGTGATCTGAAAAAGTTATACATAAACAGAAAATGTTTACACCTTATGTAGGTACTTACTTATTTATATTTATTGTAAATAGATAGGTAAGTACTTAATATTAAAAACACCCAGACCGATACAAATATTCATGTTCATGCACGTAAATGTTTGTACCCGCGACCCTTATGGGCTCCCGACATGATCATGCCTTGCAATTGTCAATCACGTTAAATATGAATGGAAGTTGCTTCAGTGTGCGTGATTTCTTTGCATGTGTGTGTGCATCGACGTATATGTACACATTATATTTAACGTGCTTGACAATTGCTAATTGATCGTGTCGGGACTCGGGACCCCTTTAATTCCTAAGCAGCGTGCACTACCAACCAACCAAACTCTTCGTCATTGAATAAAAAACCGGCCAAGTGCGAGTCGGACCCATGAAGGATTCCGTAGCAACAAGTAACATAATAATTACCTATGAAAGTTCTTGTACCTAGTTCGTTGTAACTTTGATTGATGTTTTAACACGTTCGCTGTTGCAGTGATTTTTCTAGCCGAATATTGCGATTTATGTCGTATTAAAAAAAAATACTTACTAGATCTCGTTCAAACCAATTTTCGGTGGGAGTTTGCATGGCAATGTACATAATTTGTTTTTATTACCATTCTCTAATTTGAGAAGTTAGGGGGGGGGGGGGAGGACTCACATTTTTCACTTTGGAAGTGTCTCTCGCGCAAACTATTCAGTTAAGAAAAAAAAATATTAAAAACCTCAATAGCATTTTTAAAGACCTATCTATAGATACCCAACACGTATGGCTTTTATGAAATAATAAATTTGAAGTTTCAGTTCTAAGTATGGAGACCCCCAAAATTTATTGATATTTTTTCATTTTTTTTTTTGTAGAATTTTTAATGCGGTTCACAGAATACATCACCAAGTTTCAACAGCATGCCTTATAGTTTCGGAGAAAAATGGCTGTGACATATGAACGGACAGACAGACAGACAGTTATGACGAATCTATAAGGGTTCCATTTTTTACATTTGGCTACGGAACCCTAAAAAAGCTTTAGTACATCTGTTCCCGATTAGGAATAAGTAGACGCATATTATCTCTAGCTAAGTCTTTAACCTTAGTCTCCTATATCCCTAGTCCTCTCAGTTCATCCTAGTTTTAGAGTTTTAGGATATTACACCCTTGGCTTCTCATACATACTTCTACCTAGCTAGCATCACGATAAAAATAAGCTACGACTTATCTAAAATAGTAACTTTTTGGATAAATAACACAATATAGAACAGTTTTAACAAATTTTCATAAGAGTTATAATGAAAGACGCTTCGCATTTCGACCAAATAAAATCATTATTTATAGCTATAAAATGAGCAACCACAAGCCCATCTATTTTAGGTAAGTTATCTGATTGTCCTATCGAAGCCTTCGTTATTTTTTTAACAATTCACTCAGCTAAAAGCGAAGAGAATAATAGGTAACACTGCGTGCGCGGGACTTTTTCACTGCTACAGCTGGGCGCGGAGCGGACCGCACGGAGCCGCGCTATAACGTGACGTCATCCGCGGTTCAGTGACTGTTAGCGGGGCAACAAATTTTCGCGAACTTTGAATGATTGTAAAATCAAAACAACTGGGTATTTTTGAATAAAACAAAAACTAGTGTATTTGTATATATAAAAGCTTTACTGAAACGAAGTTTCAAGTAATTTTACATACTTATGAACATTCCTCATTGTTTATGCTACAATCACTCTGATCCTGTTGAAGGAGCCCATTCTGTAGGCATTCGGCAATCTCGAGGCAGTTTATGCCATAATCTAAACGAATTAAGACGCAAAGTATTACAGTTTTCGCTAACTGAAGCGGACGCTGGTTGGAATCGCAGCAGGCTCCCGACGCTACACGTGTGCTATAAGTTGAGATACGTTAGGGAAGAAACTTCCTAAGCGCGCCTCAGCTTATGTGATACCCGTATTACGCTTCCGCGCCACTATTTTCGAATATAAACACGCAAGGCGAGCATCCTCCGCATCCGTATACGTCACTTAGCAAAGGCCCTTAAGGTGAACTCCGTCTCCGCAGAGAGTTATGAGAGGATAGAAAGTAGCCGTGAGAATCGTAGCAAACAATTCCTCAAATCTTTGTTGTCAGTTCAAACCATTGTACAAGTATAACACACACAATGCAAAATAATATGCTTCATTTACCGCAGACAAAAAGCATAATCTGTCACGCATTCTACAGACTCTCATATAACTGATTTTAGGTTATAAGTGAAGTGGAAGTAGAAGCCGGCACCAGCGCAGCAATGTCAGAAGCAGAGACGTCTCCCGGACATCATGCGTGTGATATTTGCGGGAAAGTGTTTCAGTTCCGATACCAACTTATTGTGCACAGGTAAATATGTTAAAATAGGAATAGACTGAACTTGGTATCGAAAAGAATTACAAAAATAACATTATAATGCAAGTAACACTCACCTTAGTTCGATACCTAGGGGGTCGTCCATTAATCGCGTGAGGTTGTTTGGGCATTTTTTGGACCCCCCCTCCCCCTTGGTGATATTTGGTGAGGTTTCAGATTACCCCTCCCCCCCTGGGCCGAATCACGTGTATTTTTAGTAACTAAAAAGGTTTTTTTTTTTTAAATTTTATTCATAGAAGTCTCTATTGTTATAATCTATCGCTATCCATACTTCTATACGAATACTAGCTAATCCGCGCAACTTCGTTTGCTTCACATAATAGAGACAGATATGGTATAATTAATTATTTTAATATATTTCCCGTTGCATTTACTACCGTCGTGTTTCTATATAATATTCATTATTTTGAATAAAGATGGTGTCAGTTTGTCAAGCTTAAAATCTTACGTTGGTTTGATCGCAGATGGCTAACTAGAAGCGAAATTATGAACAAAAGTACAATAATCAAGGTTGGATTTCCATGCGATCTTTATGCTTTTGGTCACAACTATCTATATCCACGTGGACTGAGCTGCGTTTTTTTTTTGTTACGGGGGAATGCGGTTTGGCACCATCATCCTAGCTGCGGGGGCAGCCGGGACATTGTGTGGGGCTCCCGGACCCGAAAAGGGACCGTCCTACCCACTAAACCCCGCGGTGTCCCTCCTCATCCTACAGCCGGCATGGATATCCAAAGATTATTCACGTTGGCCAAACCCGGCCGGGGCTCCTAACACTTTCGGGGTTCTTGCCCGCATCGCACCGCTCTCGAGCGCTTTTCTGGAAGCAGAGAGGGTAGAGAGCTGTGAGCGGGTGGGCTCTGAAGGCATCTCCGGAACAAGGAGAGGAGCCTTCCCTCAAATGATCATCGGTGGACGGGGTCATAGCTGCGTGCATCGGCTAGTCATATATATATAATATATATAAGTATAACTTATAATAAAGCTATAAAGAGTCGAAAATCTGTACGTCGAATATATTTGGTAATTATTTTCCAAGATTTTTTTTACTAGATATTCTATCTATGTAACTTCCAATCCAACATCCGAAACTGAAGCTAAAATAGTTTTTTTTTTATGTCTTTCTGTATCACGCCAAAACTATGGATAGTACCATTTTAAAATTGATGCCGATATTCTGCGCGGTTCCTTTGGGAGACACGATGAAAAACAAAATGATTTTTGTGTTGTATGATCAACGCATAGGTATTCCGATTTCAATTAATTTCTGATGTAAGAAAGGAACTAAGTGCTTCATGAATTATTCCATACAAGTTTTAATATTATAGGTTTTGTTGTTCAGAAATTACAGTGATCTCAAATTCAGGGTTGCAAAGTTGTTGTTTCAAATAAATACACGTGATATCACACTACACCCCGCACCCCCCCTGGTGATGTTTCGTGATTTTTGTCAGACCCCCTCCCCCCCCTTTCCAGCCTCACGTGATTAATGGACGACCCCTAGGTGATGACGGTTATATATTAAAATACCAGAAATCAAAATGCCTTTACTTAAAATGCATTAGACCAAAATACCCGAATTCAAAATACCTTAACATTCAAAATACCTTATTTCAGTACACCTTACCGTAAAATGTCTAAATTTAAAATACAAATAATTATTATATCAGAATTCAAAATACAAATTTTCAAATATCCTTAATTTAAAATACCGAAAATAGAATACAATGTGTCACTGTCACTCACACGTTTTTATTATTTGGCTTTAACTTATTTACACCCCCCCGCCCCCCCCCCCACCTAAGTGAAGTCGCAGTTGTAGCCCTAGGTCTGTTGGTCCTTGGGTATCCTTCTGAGAGCTTACCCGGGGCTCCCAACTGTAGGCTGTTATGTAGGATACGTGTGGTTTTTAGTCGGTAGGAGTCCGGCATAGTATCCATGTAGGATTTACCTCATGTTAAAACACTTTGATTCAGAGTTACAAAAGTACTACAGTGGGCTAACGAAAAATCAAAAAAAAATAATATATATGATACGGGATACTCTGAGTCGGGGTGTTAAGCATTCACAGACATATAGCATCCATGTAGGATTTAAATCAGGTTAAAAAAAGGTATTTTGTGTTTGAACATTTTAGGATAAGGTATTTGATAAAGGAGATCATTCACGTTTCATACATTTTTGGGCCAATTCTGAAAGTGCCGGCCAGAAAATAAAAATGTAATATTCGCATAAAACACACAATTTCTAGCAAAAAACACTACTACATTAACCCTGTGCGTGCTATGGTTTTGTTGTTACATGCTTTTAAAATACGAGAAAAATGTTATTTTGATGATGTATTTTGATACATTTCATCACTTGAATAGTGATTTGTTTTTAAGCTATTCTATTCTAATAAAAAAGAATTATCATTTTACTGATGATCTACTTACCTACGCACAAACAAAACGTACCTAACGATTCACAACAAGTCCAAACTTGTTTCAAAAAACTTAGACAAAGGTGCCGCGCGCGCAGCCCCCCACGCCCAAGCGACAGGTACCTGGCAAATCACCCCGCCACCTCCCGACGCCCGATGGGTGCGATGGGGCTCTACCACCAACCCCGGGGTCCAAGCCAGCCTCACCTGCGAGTGGTGCACCTGCTGATAAACGGACGAGGTCATGGCGCACAGAAAAGGAAAATTCGAAACTAAACCCTGCCAACGGGGGTCTGAGGACTCACTCACACAGGTCACTCACCGTCCTTACAGAAGCAGGCCCATGACGGCTCACCGAACTCGAGGTAGAACTAGGTCGTATTAACTGGCACATCCAGTATTGTGCGAGGTCCAAAGAAAGTGGGAGGACACGCTAACCCTTGCATCAGGCGACCTGTTTTACTTTCGGGAAGACATTTTTCCGAGGGCGGGATTGGCTTTATGGTGAAAAAGGACCTCGTTAGCAGCTTTGTGGAGATTAGCAGTGTTTCGCCTCGGGTAGCGTACTTAATACTGAGACTCACCAACACGTACACCCTGAAGGTGATACGAGTGTACGCCCCGACCTCGAAAGCACTGTCGAGGCAGTTGAGACCGTGTACGAGGACATAGCAAAAGCACTACATGGTACTGCCAAGACTCACTACAGCGTTGTGATGGGGGACTTCAATGCCAAAGTGGGAGTACAAGAACGCGGCGAAACGAAGATCGGCCCCTTTGGTGTAGGGCGCAGAAATGACCGGGGCCATATGCTTGTCAGTTTTCTTGAGTCTAAGGGGCTCTTCTTGATTAACTCTTTCTTTAAGAAGAAGACCCACAGAAAATGGACTTTGCGATGCCCCGACAACGTCACAAGAGGAACGAGATAGACTTCATCATTACGGACAGGAAGTGTATATTTAGAGATGTCTCTGTGGTTAACAGGTTTAACCGTTGGACCACCGAGACACTACTCTCGGCGTAGGCACCATCTACGGCAACTTAGTTATGTTGTACGGCACGAATGTTTAAAATTGCTCCTATATAATCATTCGATTTGCGATAATACTTCCCCAAACATGCAATGTGGTGAAAGAATTTGACGGTCGAGAGTAGTGTCTCGGTGGTCCAATAGTTAATACCGGTGGTGATCACCGACTTGTACGAGCATCTCTGAATTTGGACTTCCGAGCTGAAAGGGCCCGTATGATGAAGCCTACTTTCCGACCTACCGCACTCCAGTTAGCCTCAGGGGCTGAGAGGTTCCAGTTAGAACTTCAAAATCGTTTTGATCTGCTGGAAACCACTGGCAATATTTACAATAAGGCCGACAATGTGGTCAGGACGCTACAGCAAGTGACCCGAAGGTTTATGTCCGGAAAAAGCAATAACAGGTGCTCTAAGCTCTCGCACGATCCTCTCGAACTTATGAGAAAAAGACGGGAAACGCCATCTACGCACTCGTCTTCATCAGACCAGCGGGATCTAAATCTCAGAATCCGAAAGCTGATACGCCGCGACCTTAGACGCTATAACATCAGCATCGTCGAGGCAACGATCTAGCAGAACAGGGGTACCAAAGTTTTTGCCCAACAGCTTGGAAGACCCCCTCTGATGAAACTGAAGACAGCGCATGGCAGAACTGTGACCTCAAGGTTCGAGATTCTCAAGGAAATTAAGAGCTTTTACAGAGACCTGTATGCATCACGGACAAAAAGGAACTTAAAAACAACAAGTCCCCTGGGGAGGACGGAATTACAACTGAACTACTGAAGGCGGGGGGCCCCCCGGTTCTCAACGAGCTGACGAGTTTGTTTAATTCCGTCCTCCAACAGGGACAAACACCTGAAGCGTGGAGCGGGAGTGCGGTGGCTCTGTTCTTCAAGAAAGGTGACAAGACCTTGCTGAGCAATTACAGACCCATCTCACTTCTGAGCCATGTTTACAAGTTGTTCTCGAGAGTAGTCACAAACCGCCTCGCCGGAAGGCTCGACGAGTTTCAGCCAAAGGAGCAAGCCGGATTTCGAAAAGGCTTCAGAACCGTGGACCACATCCATACTGTACGGCAGATTGTACAGAAAATAAACGAGTACAATCAGCTGCTGTGTATGGCTTTTGTGGACTACAAAAAAGCCTTTGACTCTGTCGAAATAAAATACTCTTAATCTTATTTTACATGCTCCTTTATGTAGGAACGAGAAATCAAAATTGGGCATAAAATATGCCTCTGCCTCACCCTTCAGAGAAACAGGTATAATTATATGTATGTGTGCTTATATGTGTGCTGAAAGACATAATTAATAAAATAAATCACTATTCAACTGTTCATATCAATTAGAATGACACCTTCGAAATAACATTTTTCACGAATTTTAAAAGCATGTAACAAAAATACCATAGCACGCACAGGGTTAATGTAGTAGTAATTTTTGCTAGAAATTGTGTGTTCTATGCGAATATCACATTTTCTTATTCTGGCCGGCACTTTCAGTTTTTGGTCCAAAATGAATGATGTCCTTTATATTTTGGGTTTCGGTTATTCGACCGTAAGGCATTTTAAATTATTTATATTATAAATATTTGCCTTTTGAATATTGATATTTCGATTTCGGGTATTTTGGGCTACGATATTTTGAGTTAAGGCATTATAATTTCTGGTATTGTGACGGTATACCGTGTGTTACTTGTTCCTACCTAAGTTCCATACCAGTTTATTTATAACACTAAGCATGACCTAAGTTCGATACCATCTATAACACTAAGCTTGTAAAGGGAACTTACTCCAAGAATAAAAAACAGCCTATAGTTGAGGAGGTCCGGAACAAAAGCCGATAAATCCACTTTGCACCAAATATACTAGATTTTTTTAGTCATAACTATTTGAAAGTCCTTCCTACACGCCAAATTAAGGTTATATTAGTTTCAAAAACCACATAAGTATTCTTACGAAATCATTGTTTTGTATTTCCTGAAAAATTACGAAAAGTGGATTTATCGGCTTTTGTTCTGGACCTCCTCAGTTAATACAGGACGTCAGCTATCCTATCTGTACATAAAATTTCAGCCTGTCTTATGTTAAAAAGTTGCAGTAGCTCATAAGACGATATCTTTACATATTAGCCAAGATAAGATAAAATAACCCTAGACACCGCGTAGGTGAACATAAATATGTCGCTATGAAAAAGTTTTCGCTAAATATTGGCGGGGTGCGGGGAGAGGTTGACTCATCCTATTGGCTCCTTCAAGGCCACGCACCTAACTGTCACATTCGGTAGTGTTGGGGTGTTGCCCACAGTTATATCGATGTATCGATAAAAGACTTGCTTACTATGCAATATAATAACCATCGAGTCTCAAGATCCGAAATCCGGGATCTGAGATCCATGCAAAATACAAACTACAAAATCCAAGATATAAATTCAAAATCCAAATATCAAAATTAATTGTACAACTGTGTAATTAATTGTACACGATTTATCGTATTTTAGTCTAGTAGTAGTAAGTTAGTCTAGTGTCCCACAGCACTAGCATACAAGGGACAATGACAGAGTGATATAAAGCTATGTAAATTTAGCTAGGAAAGCAAGGCGAGGGATATAGTGTCAGAACGGGGCGGGCCAGCCACATTAGCACAGCTCGTGATGAACACATGATCGGTGGATGTGTAACCCCGTTAAAGCGCTGTCTAGGTTATATTGTCTTTGCATAGTAGCTACATGTATAAGTAGTACAAAAAATTGGAGCCGTAACGTAAACAAAGTTGCGCAGGTCTGCTAGTTTGAATAGTTGAATATACTGCAGAGCCCAGTAATTGGACTCTTGGTCACACAATACTAAAAAGACTAACTTACACAATTCCTTACAGGCGTTACCACGGCGAAAGCAAACCGTTTACATGTCACGTGTGTGGGTCCGCCTTCGCCAATCCCGTCGATCTCTCAAGGCATGGAAAGTGTCATCTTGGTAAGTCATTTGACATATTGACCAACGCCTATAAATTTTTAATAGATCTGTTGTTCAAATATTTCATTACTTACAGCGGGTGATCCAAGCGAGAGGCAGGCTAAGAGAATGGCGCAGGATAAGCCATATGTCTGCACGACTTGTCATAAAACGTTCTCGAGGAAAGAACACTTAGATAATCATGTTCGTAGTCACACTGGGGAGACACCGTACAGGTATTATATCTTCACTTATTAACTACTAGTTCAAAAATGATAGAAAATGGTAAGGAAAGAAAATCGTAAAATCTATTTGTATGTAGGTATTCAAACTATGAGCCATTAATATGAATCATACAAAGTATTACTTTGTTTCAAAATTTGCGATTGATTTTACCTTTAATTTATATTCATTGTAAATCCAGCAGCCTGGTTACTTAAAGGCATCTAACTAATATAATTATGTCTCTTCACATCAAAGTATGTTTTTAAATTTAACAAGGCACACATCACCTAAACAACACAGTTCATTTAACTCATTGTTCACTTTCTAAAACTATTTACACTAAAAACGTAATATTTTCTAAACCGAATGTAACAAACACGAACAATAATTTGCGTACTGGCGTACGGCCAAGTATAATCGGGAATATTCGGTAGGACTTGCTACTCGTATCCGAAAAGAGCATTGTCTTATATTTTGGATAAATTATGCACTTAATTTGTATACGTAGTATGTGGTACCTACATATTTTTATGAATGCGTAGAAGCACACTTCCTGTAATACGCATAACGACGGATTAGACACAATGAAACCATTAACAAATGAAAATATCTGCACTGTCTCATAGTCTTCGATACCCGTTACCCCTTCCCACGGGAACACATTTCCGGGATAAAAAGTAGAAGTTGAGTATAAGCCGCAGCTTCATCTAGTACTACTGTTACTCAATTACGTTCTAACGTTTTTGGTACAGGGATAGATTTTAGCCTCTCTCTATAAAAGAAGAGTGCAGAGGGGCTTATGTCGAGACTTTGTCTGTAGTCTGTGTCTGTCGCATTAAACTACGTCACTAGGTCACGTGGATCATCTGTGCAAAGTTTGAAATAAAACAAAAATGACAACGGCAATCGTATTGAACTTTCACAATAAACGTTAGATAGGGACAGTCCGGTGAGAAGAATCTCACGCCTTTCTTGTTTAATTTGGAATAATACATTTTTACCCCGGAATTATGTTCTTAGAGCAAGCGGGAATGAGAACAATCACCACGCAGGCGGAACCACGGCCACCATGCAGTCGAAATAAATAAATGTTTTTTTTAATCAGATGCGAGTACTGCGCAAAAACGTTCACGCGTAAAGAGCATTTAGTGAACCACGTCCGCAAACACACGGGAGAAACGCCTCACCGCTGTGATATATGCAAGAAGAGTTTCACAAGGAAAGAACACTTCATGAATCACGTCATGTGGCATACAGGTACGTCAAGATACCAGTTATAAAATGATGTAAAGAACATGTAATTGTATCTTTTAAGTATTTCAGAAACAATATTGCCATAATAAACAACATTTTTTTGAGCATTGACTACCTCAACACCTTGGTCGTTTTTATGAATGTAATAATAATACATTTTTGTGGACGTTCACACACATCTAGCCTAAATTAAGCTAACGTAAGCTTGTGTTATGGGATCTAGACGACTGATATACATACTTATATATTTTCAAATACATACCTACATATTATACATAGAAAACACCCAAACTCCGAAACAAACATTTGTGGATCACACAAATATTTGGACCGACCCAGTAATTGAACCCAGGACCTCCAGCGCCGCAGGCGGTATCACTACCGACTACGCCACAGAGCCAGAGAGAGATGTCTGCACAGATTTTGCCCTCAATCACAAAGTAATAGTTTAGGAACAGTTGGTTCATTCCTTTGTCTTCATAGTTTCTATTCAACTCGAATCAGCCTATGACAGTCTACTCCTGGACGTAGAGTATGCCTCTTCTAATTTACGCCACAACACGCGATCCTGCTCCTTCCGCATCCAGTCCCAGCCTGTGACCTCCAGGTCGTCGGTCCATCTAGCGGGTGGACGTCCTACGCTACGTTTGGCGAATCGCGGTCGCCGCTAAAGAACTCGTTTGCTCCCTTGCAATTTATCAAATGACAATATTCCGCAGAATTTGTCATTGATTTTTACATAACATTATAACATAATATGTGAATTTTAGCCCCTCTCTATAAAATAGATTGCAGAGGGGCTTATGGCGAGACTTGTGTCTGTAGTCTGTGACTCTGTTGCATTAAACTACGTCACTAGGTCACGTGGATCATCTGTTCAAAGTTTGAAATAAAACAAAGATGACAACGTCAATCGGATTGAGCTTTCACTTTCACAATAAACGTTTTAGAGAGGGGCAGTCGGGGGAGACCGTCTCACGGCTTCTTGTTTACATGTTGCCCGAGTGCCGTGTTTCTGAGTTAGCAAGCTATGAGTGCCCACTAATTTAATCCAAACACAGTATCGTTATCACAATGCAACTTAAAATTATAGTAGAAGTCTTGTAGCGTCTTGTAATATCTATTATTGTTTATACGTAATTTCAAATAGGGCCATAATCTTTGCATACACAGTCAGACTAATTCCGCCGTGCTGCGTGATAGCTACTTATTTTAGCCTACATTGTAGCCTAACGTTAGTAGCCGTCTTCACGAAATGGGGCCTCAATCCTTATAAGCGAAAATTTCACACGTAAGTGATTCACTTGAATGCTCCCTTACGGTGAATCCGTAAGTACCTGTTAAGATCAGAACTAATGTTATAAAACCTAAGTTTCGCTGTGTTGTTTATTAATATAAATAAAACCGATCCCCTCGGTTTTCTTTGAAACAAGTTATTTTTTAATGAGAATGCGTGTGTTGTTCTATGATAATTATTATTTTCGGAATTTTTAGTTTGTAATACCTATAATTTTCTTCTAAGTTATACGAAATTACCAAGCCTGCACCAGTACCATGATTACCAGGTGTGCAGAAAGTATAAATATAATTGAATGATTCAACTATCAGTCTAATACTTTATCTTTAACAATGTAACAATATAATATTTGACTAATATCTCCCAAAGAATTCTCCCGTTTACTAAACCTTTTACTAACATTCTAATGAACATTGGGAGAATACGATCCATTTCACGTAAAAGAAACAAACTAAACGTTTCGAAAAATATAGTTGCATCATTGAATGTTAACTTTTTTATTTTCTGCTCCACCCAAATAGGTGAAACGCCGCACCAATGTCAAATATGCGGCAAGAAGTATACTAGGAAAGAGCATTTAGTGAACCACATGAGATCACACACAAACGATACTCCGTTTCGATGCGATCTGTGTGGCAAGACGTTCACGAGAAAGGAACACTTCACCAATCACATATTGTGGCATACGGGTCAGTATTGTTTTCCTTTGATAAGTGTGAATAACACTGCCATTAAGAACTGGCTTTGGTTTTATTCCTTTGTAATTTTTTTTATGGTATTTGTCAGGCTTGGAATTTTCTATTCTCAATTTGTTCTAACATCTATTAATTTCTGTATTTTAATATTATGTACTTTTTTTTTAAACTTGTGAAACTAGGAGTAGTTTCGCATCTTCTATGACTATAAGACACAATAGTCTAGTGGTTAATGACTTGGACGCTGTGTAACTTCGCGCTGCAGGGTTGCTTGGCTAGCGTAAAAAGTGTATAATGAGCGATTCAAAATATCGTTTCTCTGTCGAAGCACAAAAGCATAGAACGGCCTGCCATCGCCCGTGTTTCCCTCCGCTTACAACCTTGGTTTCTTCAAGCTGGCGTGAATAGGCACATCGTAGAATCGCAAACTTTAAAGCCACTGTTAATAGTCTTGTAGACTCTGAGAGTTGCCTCCAATCTCCAGATTTTACCATGACTTTTCATGAAGCGGGCGACATCGTTTTGGCGAACGAAAAAAATTATAACATAGCCGAAAGCTACCGATTAGTCCTATCATGAAACCTTTATAGATATAGGATATTGTGAATTACAGGTGACGTTACCTGATATCTAAACGTATGTTCTTCTTGCAGGTGAAACTCCTCATCGATGTGACTTCTGTTCAAAGACATTCACGCGTAAAGAGCACCTACTGAATCACGTTCGCCAACACACCGGCGAGTCGCCTCACAGGTGTACTTTCTGCAGCAAATCGTTCACTCGCCGCGAGCATCTTGTCAACCACATTAGGCAGCATACTGGAGAAACACCTTTCCAATGTGGATATTGTCCGAAGGCGTTTACAAGGAAAGATCATTTAGGTAATATATTTTTTAACAAAAATAAGAATGATATATGATATATAAAAAAAGATTTTTTGGACCTTCTCACACAATGTCATCTAGCTTAAGTTAATGTGTGTTAATTTCGACAGCATATATACAAACTGATATATTTTTAGAAAACACCCTTACTTCGAAATAACCATTTGCAGACCACACAAATATTTGATTCCACCCTGAAATCGAAGCCAGCATCTTAGCACAGCAGTCATATAAACTTGCCCCAGCGCCACCGAGGCAGTTAAAAATCCCTACTATAATATTATAAATGCAAAAGTAACTCTGTCTGTCTGTTACGCTTTCACGCCTAAACGGCTGGAGCGATTGAGATGAAATTTTGGTATAGGGATAGTTCGAGGCCCTGGGAATGACATAGGCTACGTTTTAACCTACTACGCAAAAAGAAGGTATAATGATTTTACGCGATAACGATTTCTACTCGAACGAATCCACGGGAACATCTAGTTTTCAATAAATATGTGAGAGTATCAACATTTATACTTATACCAAAGTTTTCTGATTCCAGTGAACCACGTCCGCCAACATACGGGTGAATCTCCGCACAAGTGCTCATACTGCACCAAGTCGTTCACTCGGAAGGAACATCTGACGAATCACGTGCGACAACACACCGGGGAATCGCCGCATCGATGCACATTCTGCGCCAAATCCTTCACTAGAAAAGAACACCTTACTAACCATATCAGGTAAAGATCACTTTACACTATAGCGGTCAGCTTGTAAGAAGTAAATTCTATCCCTTTCTGTCCTGAATGTAATGAAAGAGAAAGACAAACTTTCTCGTTTTTCGAGTCTATAAGGCGCTTCACAAACGACGGGGCGGGCCGGGCCGGTCAATTTCACCGATACGATTGCGATAAAGGAATCCTATACTACCAACGCACATGACGGGCATAAAGCCGGCGCCGCTGGTGCCCGCCGGACACACATATTTTCGCGGTGAGGGCAGTCGTGGGCATCGACGGTCAGACGCGGTCTTTATTACGTCGTGGACAAAAAGAACGGGCCCGCCCTGTCGTCTGCTAAGCGCCTTAGAATACACTTCTTACAAACCGACCACTATAAAGTTGGGAATACTCATACTTGTAGTTGGTTAACATATTTGCATGCCAGTTACTTGAATCAAACAGTCGTATGAATGCAAGTATATCACCTACAGGCGTGTCAATCACCATATTAGAATAAGAGAATAGTGAATAATCATATTTCAACCATATTCAGCCTGCAAACTGTGTACTTTGTAGTATCATCTATAAAACAATTTCAGGACTTACGCACCATTAAGCACATAATGCGGTCACAGACGGCAAACTGATATTGTTGAATGATCATTCTGTATGAATTGAGATTGTTATACATATTCGAAGTAATTAGTATTAGTTTTTGCCAAGTTCAGTGAGTAATTTTGATGTGCACAGATTTTTCTTTGAATCGTACGCATTGTAATCATGGAGCTAACGACTGTACCTCTATAGTCTAGTTTTATGGAATGACTAGCGGACGTCACGCGGTTTTCCCGCGTAGTTCCCGTTCCCGTGGAAATATGGGAATAAAATATAGCCTACGTTACTCAAGGTGAATGTAGCTTTCCAATGGTAAAAGAATTTTTGATATTGGCCCAGTAGTTTTTGAGTTTATTCAATACAAACATACACCTCTTTCTAATATAAGTGTAGATTTGATTTCTCCGAACAAGATACTTCGAATATAACAATTTCAATTTCAGCTCATAGTTCGATGTCTAATCATTAGCTGTGTAGTAGAAAACAATGCTGTGCTACAATCCCCTATCAACATTGACACAGTTTAACATAGTCCATCTGTCGTAGATTAATACCCAATCGGCTCTAGAAGCATGTTTCTATTTAGTTCGCATGTAGCATGTCTTACAAATATCGTTTTTCCAAGGTAAGATCATATTTTCTAGACGCACCATATTATTATAAACTTCGGTCTATCTCGGCACTTATATCTGTAACGGCAGTTGTGTGAGTTTTCCCCTAAGCAATGTAGCACAGCATTGTGCATTCCGATTGGGTTGCAATGTCTAGTACCCTTCCTGAAAGCCAATCACGTGTCGCGAATATTATATTAAACGCGACACTTTTCGGCCTCGTATTTTATATTATGTATTGTATAATGTTCCAATTTTTTTTATTGAATCGCATTATTTCTTTTCCTGTCCTTATAAAGGTTAGTTCATTGTGTTATGGTTAACACTAACATTGACGGTGGTAGAATGGGTTATTGAAATATTGTATAATATGTATTATTCCGAGTGTATACAAATATAAGCTTTGGTGAGTCAACTACCTTGGCGTCAGGTTCTATTATAAGCGAAAGCTATTTGTTTGTAGTTTTCAATGTGGAAGCAATAGTGCTTCGCTAAGTCAAATAATAAATCTGATGCTATATTTTATTATTTCTAACTCGAATTTACTTCAAACTTATATAAACGGCCTTTCGACATAACAAAACTCATAATAAGCCAACAGAAAAAAAAGAAATGTACAATTCTCTTTTTGTGATAAGATTCGTTGCTTGTTCCAAAACAGTTGTACTTTTCTCTGAGGCAAGATATTACAGTCACCACAGAAGAATCGTATGATGGTCCTAGTTGTTTGTGTAGCGTCGGTCTCAATGAACATGTCGGTAGGATTAGGGTCGGTGAATAAAATGAGTTGGTTGGTGAGAGTTTAGGATCGGTCGGTGAAAGCTTAGGATCGGTCGGTGAAAGTTTAGGATCGGTCGGTGAAAGTTTAGGGTCGGTGGGTGGCAGTTTAGGGTCGGTGGGTGGTAGTATAGACTCGGTGGGATGGGCTCAACTAATCGGAATGTACTTTGTTGCGCAGACAGCACACGGGTGAAACGCCACACAAGTGTACGTACTGCCCGCGCGCGTTCGCTCGCAAGGAGCACCTAAACAACCACATTCGTCAGCACACGGGCGTCACGCCGCACTCCTGCTCGTACTGCAACAAGAGCTTCACTAGGAAGGAGCACCTCGTCAACCATATACGGTATGTACTGTACTACCCGTTCGCGCTAAGTTTGCCGGTCGCTTCTACACCAGCCTTCTACGCCAGCGGCAAACTTAGCGCGCGCGGGCAATACATGTAGACTGTCGGTAGTGCGTATTTAGTTATTATTCTGTTATTGTTATTCATTGATACACAACAAACCCAAGATGCACAGTTACAAAAAAACTAGCACTCAAAAGTGTCTGCAATTGTGTGTAGGTAGATAAAGTTGTTTACTATATTACTAGCTGATGGCTGCAGCTTTGCCAACTTTAAAATTTGTTCCCATTCCCGCTGCCCGTGGGAACTTATTCCCGGGATAAAAAGTACTTTGTGCTTTTCCAGACTATAGTCTATCCCTGTACAAAATTTAAGCCTTGTCTGTTCCGTCGTTAGAGCGTGAAAGAGTAACAAACATCCACACTCACAAACTTTCGCATTTATAATAGTAAGATAATTTATAACAATATTTTTATGAATTCAAACGTATGAATCATGTTTTAAAGTTGTATTTACAAAAGCAGTCTACTAAAAGAGATAAAATTTCGTATATTAAAAAATATTCTATTGAAACTATTCGGAAAAGAGTGCTTAAGGCGGAGCTAGTCGGTCGCTCGAACTCGGCCAAATAAGCATGCTGTTTCACCTCACATCGCATAGCGTGAAGCTGCGATAGTGCATACATTCAAAGGTCCTTTGGTAGGCAGGGTGTTATGAAAAAAGTACTTCATGTATCAACTTAGAATAAAGTTTTCTGAACTCTTTGAGAAATGAACTTTGTCGGAATGGTCTTAGATTATGAGTTTTTATATTTTCACATCAGTCAGAAAAATCGATATTTTTTTTTTATACTACATAGGTGGCAGACAAGCTTACGGCCCACCGGAAGGTTGGTAACCGTAGCCTATAGACGTTTGCTACACCAGAGGCGCTACACACGCGCTGCCGACCCGGGCGCAGGTTGTGACGACCCACAGTTGAATTTTTTCAAGCCGCCCATAAGGCCTTCAACTTGGCTTAACGTCTGTCATTTTACTGACAACCGGGACCAACGGCTTATCGTGCCTTCCGAAGCACGGAAACGCTCGTAAAGAAGTGTCACAAAGTGGTCCACATGGTGGTCACCCATCCATATCCGGCCATAGTAAATGTTGCTTACTGCAGTGATCGTTTACAGAACACTGAGTCCGCGGGGCCACGAGCGCTTCAATTTTAATGGCTTCTATCTCTTTAATAGTTTTTATTTCCCATTTTTTGAACGGTACATACAAAGTTTATGATGAGGCAAAACAGTGAAATGTTTGACTTTGTATGTAGGGTATTAAACAGTTCGAGTAATATCCTCCCGAAGTTTGTATGGACATAGTGGCGACTAGCGCAACTTTAAGCACACTTAATATAGCGGACGTTTTAAGACGCTGATTGGTATCTAGGGTTTTGTGCATATCAATACTGTCATTAATAAAAATATTATTTAATATTTATTACTTGGCACATATACGTTGGCCCCGATCTTATTTTAATTATAGCGCCCGCTGACGTTGAGCACTTACTTCCCAAAGATTGTTTAACTAGTATTGTACTGCATTATTGCCATCAAGTCCAGTGGCCAGGAAAGTTGTAGTACACATTTGTGTATCACCGAGTAAACTCATACGATTTCTGTTCAAAACAAGAACATTGGTGTGAACCACATCATAAACAAAAAAAATCGTACTTACCTTACCTTACATTCATCAACTATACATTATCTATATGAGAATCTTTCTTTATGTTGCAGGCAACACACAGGCGAGACTCCATTCAAATGCACATACTGCGCTAAATCATTCTCTCGCAAGGAGCATTTAACGAATCACATTAATCTACATACAGGGGAGACACCACACAAGTGTCCATTCTGTACCAAAACATTCTCAAGAAAGGAACATTTGACGAATCATGTCAGGTTAGGACTCTAGCATATTTTTGTAGATATAAAATGAATCTCTTACCTCTCAACCGTGTTGTGCCGTATCCGTCCATACCCCACCATTTGTGTTGTCCCGTATCCGTCCCAAGAATACCGGCTCTAAATTTACGCAAATAAAACGCTAATGCTCTTGAAAATAGGTTCTTTTATTGCTTGATATTGTATCTATGATCATCAATTTTACCATTCAGTAGTGCCATCGTTAAAAAAAAATATATATCAGTCTAACAATTCGACAAACGCCGATTTGCAATATTTGAAATCTGTTTTTAGGAGTGATTTATTGTTGGAATCCAGAGAGTTTACTTATCAATTGATTGGAAAATTATCTCGGAATGTGTAAAAATAAAAATAACCAAATTCTGTGAACTAATTTATTGACAAAATCGTTCATGTTTTGCAACAGGTAATGTTCGGTAATATTATAAAAAAACATGATTTTATAAATAAATGTTCATGAATAACATTATTCATTTATTTATCTTCCTAAAACAATCATTGTTCATATTATGATTCATATAAATTTTCCTTGAATTTTGAGAAATTCGAAGAGCAGTCGCGCGCTCCCAGCGGCCTGTGTAACTTGCCACAGACGACGGGTACAAGTTTGTTGCCCCTTCCACATACGAGGGGTTAAGTCAATGCTATCTTTTCTTTTCACTGTACTGCATTATCTGAGGTCGAATTGCGATAAGCCATTAGACACCGCTTGTAAACCTAATATCAAAGATAATATAATAGTATTACATACAGATCGGCAACTCCCTGCCTCCCACCTGAGTAAGCTTTCCCATCTCCCCCCCAAAATTAATGTGTCGATTCCCGTGTCAGTACTTGAGAGAGTGTCACTGCGTTGCATTACGTATTACTACCTAAGTGCTTTGGGCTATTGGTTTGGTTTAATTTGTGCTAAGCCGAGGGTAGATTTGAAAAAAAAGTACCTACATACATGAGATTGCGTTCTGTTCCTTATTATTTTGCTTCCATAGCTAGTGACCCTAGAATACTCACACACACATTGAAGCCTGATTTAAGCATTCACATTACGTCTATATTAGTGTGTGTGAAAACGAACCTTTTTGTATGGAGTTTCCACCCTGTGCTAATATTACACATTTTATACGCGCGGTCATCGTTTGTGTCAAATTTAATTATTCAAACTTACTATCAAAAAGCTTTTACTTGCTCGCGTTCCATTCCATTCCCCTCGCCTTAGTACACTAATAGGGCGCCGAGTGCAAATCATACAAACGGTTTCGTTCATTTTAAAATGTATAAAATTTGATTTTCACAGCAACGCCTCCTAATAATCTTACTTCTTACTAATATTATAAATGTGAAAATTTGCGAGTGCAGATTTATGGACGCTCTAATGACTAATCCGATATGGCTGAAATTTAGTACAGGGCGCCGATTCTCGATTTAAACGATAAGAATGCGTGGACTCAAAGTTACGCGTGAAACCTCATCGACTCATGTTTAGTGTTCACGTCGTACGCCCGAGAACCGGGTCTGGCACCCTGGAATAAATAAATAAATAAATATTCACGGACATTTCACACAACGCTGTCTGATCCCAAAGTAAGCTAGGAATAACCTGCTTGTGTTATGGGTATCAGACCACGGATATTAATACTTATATACTTTTTAAATACTTTTTATCCCGGGAGTAGGTTCCCAATGGAACGGAAACATAATTTCGGGCGTACATAGCCGCGGCCGCCATGTAGTGTATCTATAATTTCTATGCAACAAACGAACAAGTTTTAGATAATTTGTAAATTTTATGTTGTAGAATTCACACCGGCGAGTCACCGCACCGTTGTGAGTTCTGTCAGAAAACATTCACACGGAAGGAGCATCTCACAAACCACATGAAACAACATACCGGCGACACCGCGCATGCGTGTAAAGTATGCGCTAAACACTTCACTAGGAAAGAACATCTTATTGCACATATGAGGTTAGTGAAGTAAATATAATATTATGATACTGTATAATCAAGTTTAGTATGTCCATCCATTATGTGTCTTAAATTCCACTTGTATGACAATGGAATAAATGTTTTTAATAACAAAAATTTGTTGACATTATGTGTGGTCGTAGTGTAAGTAGTTTTGACACACTTTTACACAGCTCCATCTAGTCCAGAACAAGTACATTTTAAGCTTAGGCTATATGGTCTAGATAAAATACACTATAATTTTAAATATTATTTTCCCAAACGTCAATACAAACGAATCGAACCCGAGTCGCTCTTATCGAATGGCGAATTAACCTTCTCTGATAAACTATGCGCCAAACACATCGATCGTATGTAGGCGGTATTTTTATAAAAATTCGTTTAAGCTAAATTTCTTTTTTGTTCAACATTTATCTTTTTCCTCAGGTCACACAGCTGCGGTGAAAAGCCACACACGTGTGGTGAGTGCGGCAAGTCGTTCCCCCTAAAAGGAAACCTCTTATTCCACGAGCGTTCCCACAACAAGAATAACGCTAATGCTAACAAACCTTACCGGTGTGAGGTTTGCTCTAAGGAATTTATGTGTAAAGGTATGATCCACTTTTCGTTTTGATTTGAACATTTTTTACTAATCAAGTCTCCGCAGTTGCTCACATGAGTTGGGAAGTCAAGTCGACTAGAGGGTATGTTCGGGAATTACCAACCCCATCCCTGTGCTTGGTGCCTATGGGTACCAAAAGGAACAAAAATGTCACAAGTTTCTTAAGTGGTCTTTCGAGCCACATAATGAAAAATGAATATCCGGTTAATAGGACCATTAAATCTATCTATTGATCCAAATGAACTAACTACACCCGAGTTGTAACCAAAGGAATCCGAGGTATTTTCCAAGCTGCAAATTCGCATAGACTTACCTTGTGAATTGTGTAAATATAAATGTTTTAAATTATATTAATAATAGGCGGACGTCACGCAGTTTCACCCGCGTAGTTCCCGTTTCCGTGGGAATACGGGAATAAAATATAGCTTATGTTCACCGCAAAGAGTGTAGCTTCCCAACAGTGAAAGAATTTTTCAAATCGGTCCAGTAGTTCCGGAGCCTATACGTTACAAACAAACAAACAAAAGAACAAAATTTTTTCTCTTTATAATATTAGTATAGACAAGATTGTTTTGTCCAGGACATCTGGTAACGCATCGACGCACGCACACGGAAACCGGTGAAGCCGCACCTTCGGGAACGGAGGCACCGCCTGAATCTGAAGACTGCACCGCTGAATGTAAGCAGTGCATCAAAGTGGAACCCGAACGACCTGACATGAAACATGAAATCAGGTGAGGATTATTTATTCCTTTATTTTTAACCCCCGACGGAAACCCGAACGGGGTGTTATAAGTTTGACGTGTGTGTAGCTCCCAAACGGATAAACCGATTTTGATTCTGCTTTATTTTTAGACGACTGCGCGACGTAAAAGCAGGGTAATGTGTTTATCAATCTATTACATGTATTTTGTATGTATACTTCTTTACTTCAGTGATCAGATTCTTGAGAGGTTGTTAGGTTTTGAGATATTTTACTAACTTACTGAAGCAATCATAGTCAGCAGTGTTCTGTAAACTTACACTGTGTAGAGCATTATTCTCTACAGCTGGTACTAAAATAGGTGACCACTTTGTGACAACATTTGTGAGCGTTTGCTTGATTCGGATGCCTTCCGTAAGGCAGTTCATCCTAGTTACCAGAAACATGGCAGTCATTAAACCAATTTATGAACAGCTTGAAAACTAACAGAAGGTCGTCACAGCCCGCGCTTGTCTGTTTCAAAACGCCGATAGGCTTACCTCCTATTACATGGAGCAACAGAACTATAAGATGAAGTGTGCACATATTCTTTGCCTCTGCCTACCTCACCGGGTATAAAGTCGTGAATATATTGTATGTAGTAAGTATGTCAAAATGTTCCCAACACAAACCCACAGATGTTTGTAACATATCTATTTTATTGATGCATTGTACTAACATAAATCAATGTTGTTACTCAGTTTATCAATATGCTATTTATTTTAACAGGACGTCGTTAGATGCAAGACCACCTGAAAGCAACATAATACAACCACAACAAAACACTGCCCAAACTGTCATGCAAATCAGCAATCAGGTATGTAATACGTTTTGTTTGTCAATTCTTTCTTATAAACATATCTAACTTCAAAACGATTTTCTTGAGAAAATGTATTACCATCGATCACCGATTATATTGTTGTGAACACTTTACGATAGGAGTCAATAACCATCGATCGACTTACCATCTATAATCTATATCAACGGTTGAATGAGGACAAAGAAAGCAAGAGCTATTGAAATTCATATTCTACACTTGAGAAATCAATCAACTCCTCAAATGTAGATCATGACTTTATAAAACGTGAATTACATTTAGGGGTTGAGTACTGCCTGGGATAGATATTGTAGGGATTGAATATGGACTAAACCTGAATAAAGAGCTCTTTTTTTTTTGGCCCCGTTGACTTACCCCCTTATTCATAATCGTTTATTAAACCTATTTTAGTTAAAACACACTTTAAGTCTATTGCTCTCTCTAACCAATGACAGAGTATGGTTAGAGACAGCAATAGACTTAAAATGTGTTTTAACTAAAATAGGTTTAATAAACGATTATGAATAAGGGGGTAAGTGTTTTGTAAATGATCACTCTAGTACGTAACTTTCACTATGGCAGACATTGGATGGGTGACCATCCTTGTGACCACTTTGTGACATTTATTTGAGCGTTTCCGTGCTTCGTAAGTTAAGCCGTCAAGCCGTTGGTCCCGGTTGCCAGTAAAATGAGAGTCCTTAAGCCAAGTTAAAGGCCTTTTTAGGCGGCTAGAAAAATTTCAACAGCAGGCAGTCACAAGCTGCGCCTGTCCATCTCAACACGGCAACACGGCTCACCACCTATTACGTGGGACAAATTGTTAAAAAGTTAAATGTGGACATATAACATGCCTCTGCCTACCCCTTAAAGGTTAAAGGCATATTATGTAAAAAATGAAAGGCATTAAAAAACGTCTATTTTAGGCTCCCATATATATTTTTTTTAATATCTCGTTTTTATAATTTCACAGCAAATCCGCGTAGGCACATCGAACGCAGGCGGCGTGGTAGGCAGTGTCGGCAACGTCAACAGCGCGGCGGGAGTCGCCACGGGCACGTTCACTCACACCGTGGCGCCTCCACACCACCACCCCGTCACCGTCAACTACTAGCACGACGCCCCGTCGATGCCTGCGATCGATTAGCGACCACTGAACACCGCACCTACCTACACAACACTGTAGAGCAAGATAGAAGACTGGCATTGTTACTTCACTTCTGTTGTACGAAATCATCTAGCGCAGACGGCATTAAGTTGTATAAAATAATAGAAGCGTTACGACAAAAAGCGCCACTCTCATTGGCATATTCCGGAGTTAGACAGTCCATTCTGTCAAATGACTGCCTCTGTGGCGCAGTCGGTAGTGATACCGCCTGCGGCGCTGGAGGTCGTGGGTTTGATTCCCACCGGAGACAAATATTTGTGTGACCCATAAATGTTTGTCTCAAGAGTCTGGGTGTTTCTATGTATAATATTTATGTGTTTAAAAAAGTATATAAGTATTAATATCCGTGGTCTGATACCCAAAACACAAGCAGGTTATCCCTAGCTTACTTTGGGATCAGATAGCGTTGTGTGAAATGTAAATGTCCGTGAATATTTATTTATTTAAATAGGACCCTCATTCGGGAATTCGCCAATAAGAGTCGTCGCGATTACAACTGTCAAAACGGGCCCATTACATTTTTGCGAGTGTAGTAGGCAGTGACCACACACCATACCCGACTTTTACCCACACCACTGTTCTTGACCAAGCAGCTATACTGGGTGTACCAAAATTACCTCTCCAAATTTCATGAGATGACTTGGCATCGGAAATCAAATACGAATATTTAATAAAAAAGGGGGGTACATTTTTTCATTTTTTTTATTTTTTTTTTTGTCGCACATTAAGAATTCATTTCTTACCGCGGCAATTCGATGTAACATGGTCGCCGTAGCAAAACAAACACAGAGCACCCGTCTGGCTGTCGTTGTCGCTTTCTACTGCCGCTCAGTAGCGATAGAAAGGGTGAAAATGAAAATTTATAGGACCTTTAAAACGGCTTTACGGTTAAAGTATTCATGTGATTTTTTTTCTTAATTTTTGTAATGTTTCTTGACTGATGCCACGTCACGTGACGAAATTTGGAGAGTCAATTTTGTTACACCCAATATACAATGGGCATAATTACTTCTAAGTTATACAAATGTAAAAAAAAGTTAGCGTCAATATCTTTTTAAAATTGCGGAAGCCAGTGGTAGACTGTCAAATTTATCTACAGAGCGGGCATAACGACATTTTTGACTCAATAATTTATAACCCCCGATGCGGCGCAAGTACAGCGGGTTGTTTGATGTTTTACTTTTTCTCTACATGGGTATCAAATGAAAGGGCTTAACTATAGCTTTGCAAATTCGTACGCGACCCTCCTAACAGTCGGTTCATAGTAATATATTTTGCAAAAAATTGTTCTACTAAAAACCGACAAGTAGTTATAGAAAACCTCCATTAACGTTGAACCTTTACTTGACTACACTTTTCGGTAGTGTTAATTATGACAAGAGATTATGGCATCTGTCAATGACATGTGACATAATATAAACTACTAAATGGATTTACTATGGAGGTGTGGAGCGGTATATGGGCTGACGCCTATTGGCGTCTACCTTATTTTAATGTGACTTTTTTTCACGTTATAATAATTATGTTAATTGATATAATTATTATATTATACTATAACCAGTGCATTTCACCAGTTATGACCTACGGGGCCGAGACGTGGACACTTACAGTAAAGCTAGTCCGTTATTATTATTTATTATTAGTCCATCATTGGTTGCTGTGCACCTTTAGGGCATGGGCCCTTAAGGTTGCACAGCAAGCAATGGAATGAGCTATGCTTTGAGTGTCTCTAAGGGATAAAATCCGGATCTATGTGATCTGTCAGAGAACCAAAGTGGTCGACGTAGCTCGCAGAGTATTTGCATTTTGAAGTGCACATCTGTAGGAGAACCGATGGTAGGTGGAGCAAACGAGTTCTGGAGTGGAGATCACGACTTTGTACACGTGGGGTGGGACGAACCCCGGCAGATGGACCGACGACTGAAAAAGGTCGTAGAGACTGACTCGATGCGGAAGGCGCTTATAATGTAGCTTTATAATATCAAAAGATTTTTAAAAATAGATCCAGTATTTTGATGGATCCATATTTTTTTTTACAATCAAAATCGTCCCCCTTTGTACAGAAAGATTGATCGTATTAGGATGAAAATATCAATTACTCCATCGGCGTCCGCACAATGGGAGGGTCGCATACATATTTGCCAAGCTATTGTACAAAATGGCCGCCGCTACATAATGATAGATTGCAACAGTTTTAGGAACGGGTGTTTTTTTTAATTAATCATCATCAATCATGTTATTCCAACTACTACTAAGGACTGGTGAGTGAGAATTGGGTATTAGCATAGTAACAAGTCCAAGGATTTAATAACATACTTCTTACAATTTGCAGAAGTCTCATAGAATGTCTTTCATTACACACCTAACGGCCGTAAGTTAACATTCTATTAGAAAAACGATATTTTCGATAGGACGGCAATTTATTTTTGCTGTATAACGTAAAATATGAGACATGATGTCACAAGTTTGTTACTATACTAAACCCTGGGGATATACAGTTCTCTCTCACATAGTAATAGATTAATTTTTTTGCCTTTATAAACTCGAATAATTATGTTAACAATACTTTTTATGCATACTTGATAAACATATGATATGACTTTATCATAATATGTATACCATATCAAAATCGTGTGTAGATATTTCTTGTCGACTCAAGATACTTGACCTCGTCACACAATCTATTTATCTAACGAATGTCTCTAAAGATCATAATGGTATGTGTTGGTGAATAATCAGGTACTAGGAGCCTCAGATTATAGAGCTAAATGCAGATTACGCTTGCGGAACAAGAATATGAGGTCAAATAAAAAAAACTAACCCTAAAAGTGAATAGGTACTATAATGGCGGTCACTGCTATAAAAGCGTCTTACTGTTCACTCGTAACGAGTGGTTTCACATTTATCTTGAATATTTACTTCTAGATAATCTTGGCAGTATTCACTTTTGAATTTATTATTTGCTTTCATGATCCTCCTGTTCTTGTTCGGTAAGCGTCATCTGCCTTTTAGTTCTATAAGGCGCTTTACAAACGACGGGGTTGGCCGGGCCGGGCAATTTCACCGCGAAGGATAGCGCTAAGGGAATCCTATACTACCAACGCACATAAAGGGCAAAAAGACCACGCCGCTGGTGCCCGCCGGACACACATTGTGTTAGCGGTGAGGGCAGTCGCGGGCATCGACGGGCAGACGTGGTCTTCATTACGTCGCGGACAAAAAGACGGCCCGCCCCGTCGTCTGTTAAGCGCCTAATCTGAGTATGTACTAAACACATGTGAACAATAAACTTTTACTGCAGTGCAGTGATGTGGACAAAGGCAGCGGGTCTGCTGCTCGTCCATTAATTAAATGGTAATAATACTTTTTTCTTCACTATTTTTTTAATAATAGTTAATATTACGTGCAACATTTTAATGATACCCATATAAGTGAGTTTCGAACGAACTAGTGATTATAATATTTATCAACACATAGAGAAATGAGAAGTTACGTTTTTATATTGTAAAATATATATATATTTTGTAAATATAACTTAAGGCCATATATTAAATATGTCTTTGTGATATTTCACAGCTATTAGCTTACTTTATTTAGGTTTTTGAAATAGTTTTAAACATCACATCCTTTAATGATATCTTTACTAATTATCGTTTCTGTTGCTTACTTATAATTTAACTACGAACTACATTTTTAATATGAATCATTACAGTCAGGGTTAGAATGAAATAGTTACCGGTTTCATTTTGGATTTCCTGCAAATAAGTGAGTGATTTAGTTAAGAATTTTTAGACTATTTTTTATTGTACTCATTTTAGCTACATTCCTCTTTAATAGTTTTTTTAATTTAAAAGGAAAATTATGTTATGCCTTCCTATTTTTAAATTTGTATATTACATCACAGCACATTATAAAATGTTAAAACGAGGTATCTTACATTGTTTTATTTTAATAAAATTTGTATGCGTGACTTAGCACGAGATAGACGATTTATGTGAAAAAATCATGGAGTTATTCTATTATATTATATAAAATTAGTTAAAACAAGGTAATCCATATAGAAAACAGGGACCAGATCAATGCGAGAATATTAATAAAGGTAAATAGTCCCATCTTGTCGTTTCCCTACATAATGTCAACAAATATGACCTGTGTTCTAAAAACTAAAGAACAATTTTAATAGTTTTAATCATTTTCACCAGTCTACTATGCTTTACAAGAGAGAGAATTCTAGACCTAAAACTTATTTATATATTTGAAACCTAACAAGTTATATATTTCAGGCAAGATACTGACTTTAGCTTCATACTTCTTCGATTTTGTCCAAATCTAGATATATAAACATTTCTTTGCCATCTATTTATAGTACAAGTGTGATAAACCTGCTAAATTTATTACGAGAAAATTTAGAGATATAATGGGTGGTTGTAATGCTTACAATTAGATAATTATAGAACTAAAAGCCTGGGCAAGTGGTGTTATAATCACTTCTGTGGCTCTTATATGTAGACACGCCGCTTGTAATAAAAATGTTATATCATAATATGTATTTACCTGTATATAGCTAGATATAATTATTATATAGATTATTTGGTAGTTAAGTCTAATAAAATATCATTTATGTTAATATTTGGCTGATTGATAAAATAATATCGATCATGAAGGGGTTTAACGATTTTGAATCGTACGGTAGTGTGAGATTTTCTTTTATGATCCGGAAATCATTGAGATAAATAATATCACGGCCAAACGGTAACTTATCCTCAATGGTGCCACGCTAATTTATATTTTTTAGGAAATGTAATTCCTTCGATACTATTATAGGATATACTAAAACTTAAATTATGTTCAGTAATTTGATATGGATGAGATTAAAAAGTGAAACTAATTATAATTGTTTTATTGCATACATAGTTGTTTCATAATTTGTTTCCTTCTGCTCATGGTGAAATGCATTTGTGCGAGGCTCCTGATCCATATAATCCTACATACGTATGATCACGCCTTACATACATACGTATGATCACGCCTTACATCTCCGAAGGGGTAGTCAGAGGACCACAATTCATCTTTTTAGATTTTGTCCCACGTAATATTTTTGGTGAGCCGTATTGCAGTGTTGATAAGGACAGCAGCATGTTGTGACCGCCTGCTATTGAAAACTGAAGCCGCCCATAACGGCCTCCAACTTGGCTAACAACTTCCATTTAACTGGCAACCGGGACCAACGGCAGGCAAGGCATCATCATCGGCAGGCTTGTTTGCAGTCGAATCCAGGCCTGCCCGATGGCCGCCTCCAAGAGAGCCTCCCGATCCAGGCGATTGAGTGCCCAACGTGCTTCCGGGGGATTTGCGATAACCGGCGGTAGGTTAGGTGGAAGGGAGGCGTCGAAAGGGATATATCGGTGGTCTGATGACGACTCATTCACCTTCACTACACGCTATCCCTGGACACAGCGGGCGAGATCAGGGGTCGCAAACGATACGTCTACGACCGAACTAAGCTCCCGCCGCGTCCTCCGTTTTAGGATTACTAGGCCACGTGTAGTGACCCAGTCCTCCAGTTTATGGACCACTGCGCGATGATCTGGTACAGAAGATTCTGAGCAGCAGAGAAGTGGTTCAGGTTCACCTGCAGGATGCGGATATGGGTGTTCATTAATGGACGTCCATCTATGTACCCTACCGCAAAAGTTGACGCTCTTGAGCGGTACCCTCGCTCCCCCGAACGGACGGACGGGGCTTTAACTTGGAGGCGGCGCAGGCCTTGGTGCCCACCCAGTGGTCAGCCGCCTTGCCCTCCACGACACAAAACAGAGTCGCGGAGCGTCCCAAGCAAGGGCCGTGTGACCGGACTAACCACAGCGGAAGCACCGGTCTCCCACGGTGACTTCCGCTGTGCACTGCACCCCCACATGACTCCACCTGGATTCGAGGTGATGTAGAAGATGCACCTGCGCCTTGAGGAAGCCCACATTGAGATGGCTCCTTCAGTCTGCCACTTTCTGAGCCACGGCGACAGGGCAGCTCGCTACTGCCGACCCGTGACCAGTGGTACCAAAGCGAATTTCGCTAGATCTTATTTTCGCGACGGCAGCCGCTCGCTTCCATGACGGCGGAGATTATCTTCTCTGTCGTGGCCGCGTCATCTAGACCCGTAATGCGCAGACCGGCGCATTTATTGGGTCTGGTGACGCTGACGCGTGTGAAATCCCCCGTGTCGGTGTCTCCCTCAGCTTAGCCGCTATAGGGCCTCAGCCTTGGGACCGCTGGTGGCGCCGGAGATCTCGAGGAGGAGTCTTACAGTGCGCGTCACCTTGCATCGGAGCCTCCTCCTGTGTCGAGGTCCTTTAGGTCCACTGAGGCTTTCGCCTGCCTCAGGACCTCAGCGTACCCCACGCCCCTTGCCATGCCCTCTGTCGTCACCGTAAGGACGACGGCGGTGGCGTGGGAGCACGGAGCCTCTTTGGCGCCTTCGTCGCGGCGGCCCTTGCCGTCTTTTTGGCAGCCTTAGCTGCCTTCTTTTTCGCTCCCGCTACCTTCCGGACCCTCTTTCTGGAGGGGTTCTGGGGTGCAGCGGAAGCACTAGCTGTGCTCGGGAAAGCGGGGTTGCCACTCTCCCCATGCGCCATCTTCTTGGGGGCAGGGGAGGAGGCGTTGGCCTTTCGCTGGGGACCGGGAGCCCAACTGGATGCAGCCGTCGTCACATACGATGTGATGACGAGTGCCGCTAGTGGTGGGCGGTTTGCCCGGTCTTCGAGGACGCCGAGGCGTCTCTCGATGGCCTCCAGTAGCTGAATCATGCTCGGTGTCACTTTGGGTGCACGAGCAGGGGCCTTTTGTGGAGCGGGGGTTGTCACACCCCAAGCCAGCTGCGTTAGCTTGGCGATTTCCTCCTGCATCAGCTGTTGCTGTTTGCGGGAATCGGCAAGCTTAGTCTCCAGGCTCGCAACCCGAGCCCAGAGTTTTCCCTCCTCGTTGGAGATGAAACACTCAAATTTGAAGCGCTCGTGGCCCCGCGGACTCAGTGTTCTGTAAACGATCACTGCAGTAAGCAACATTTACTATGGCCGGATATGGATGGGTGACCACCACGTGGACCACTTTGTGACATTTATTTACGAGCGTTTCCGTGCTTCGGAAGGCACGATAAGCCGTTGGTCCCGGTTGTCAGTAAAATGACAGTCGATAAGCCAAGTTGAAGGCCTTACGGGCGGCTTGAAAAATTTCAACTGTGGGTCGTCACTAGGGCTTGAACTCCGGAATTCCGGAATTGACATAATTCCGGAATTCCGATAAAATCTAATATCGTTCTCAATTCCGGAATTGGCGAGATCAATACCGGTATTTCGATATTGAAAAAAAAAATATTTTTGAACAAAAAAGTAGATTATAAGCTTTTAATGCAATTTAATTACCTTTAATTACTACAATGTTGATAATTTAGGATTTCTCTATTAACAAATTAATTCGATTATGTACTTAGGTATTAATCATTTTATTTTATGATATTTCTTAAACTTACTGAAAGTACCTATATCCATAAAATTAATGGTAGGTATTTGATAGAAAACATACTATTTAAATAATAATAATGTTATTGAGGACGTTTTTGTATTTTTTTTTACATGTAGACTTCAATTTATAGTGCGAACTTAGACCTAGCTCTGACTTATGCTACGAGTTAAATTTAACTTTGATAGTAACGCTGTAAGAATTTGACAGAGGTCTCGCTCAGCATAGTTCTAGTAGTTCTGAGGAACTCATGGGGCCCGTACCTTATTATTAGGGGCAAACTTTGCCCCAAGGCGCTCCACTGACCCAGAGTGAGGAGGGTCCTGAGTTCCCTGTTCTCATCAAGGCGGAGGAACATATTCCTTCGCACATGGCTCCGTCTCAAGCGCCCGACGCTGATTACAGCAAGAACGACGTGCCCGAAGTCACTGAAGGTGAGTTAGGGGCGACTGTACTGCGGGTTAGATTCCGCAGGGACCGTGCCCCTGGACCCTACAGCATCCAGGCCGAGCGTGGGTCCTGGCTCTTGAGGATCTTGGGCCTCGAGCGATGGGGCTCTTTAGTGCATGCCTCGAAAAAGGCCAGATTCCCAAGGTCTAGAAGACAGGGAAACTGGTTCTGATCCGAAAGGAAAGGTGGTCGGCAGTCTACCCATCCGGTGATCGGCCGATCGTGTTGCTCCGTTGAGCAACTCCGGCCGATCCCCGATCGGTCGATCCCCAACAATTATATATCATTGCACAGCGCACAGTCGGGCACCTCACGCTCGTGGGGCCAGATCTGGCGAATAACCAGTTTGGTTTCCGTCAAGGGCGCTCCACCGCGGATGCGATCATGCGCATTAGAAGACTGACGAAGGAAGTAACAGCGCAGGGTGAGGTGGTGTTGAAAGCGATGGCGATGTCAAGAGACACCGGCATCGCCTTCAACACCTTGCCCTGGAACTGCGTTAGGGAGGCGCTTATTTATCATGGAGTGCCTCCCAACTTCCGTCGAATTGTCGGGGCCTATCTTTCCGAGAGGGCCATAACTTACCCAAGCGGTTAGGGCACAGCCGGATCAGCGAGATACGTCGTGCGGTGTTCCGCAGAGATCAGTCTTAAGACCGCTTCTGTGGAACATCGGTTACGATTGGGTGCTGCGTGGTCCGTTGCTCAGAGGCGGCATGTCTCGAGGATCTGGCAGCGAGGCAACTTGCATCCTTGTTTAAATAAATTGATTATATTTCTAAGTTATTCTTTTCTGGTGCAAGGAGGCGCTGGAGCGGGGTCATAGGCCTACGTCTCCAGAAATCTAGGTTTGGCAGTTCCAGCTCCACAAGGAAACCGTGGAGACCTGGACTTAAGCAACAAACCGAATCGCCACATCACATCACACAAGGGGGGAATCGCCGAATCGCCACAATCAAGGCGGTCAGACTGGTCATGGGCGAGTGACTAGAGAGGAGCCACGGTGCGGGTGCTCTGTCCTACCGGTTGTCACAGATACTTACCGGGCATGGGAGCTTCAGTAAGTATTTGTGACGAATACACCGGGAAACCACATCTGAGTGCCAGCACTGCGAGGAGTGCAGTGAGGACACAGTACTTCACACATTAGTGGAGTGCACAGTGTGTGCTTAACAGCGCCCGGTCCTCGTGGTAGATCTGGACGTGGACATTCTCTCGCTGGAGACCATTGCGCGAGCTATGATCTCCAGTGGGAGTAAGTGGGACGCCACTGCGTCTTTGTGTGATCAGTTAATACGGCGAAAAGTGATCGAGAGAGAACGCTCCCACCCGAATTCCCCATGTTTTTGCCCACTATCGGCCTCCATAATCGGGGGCCTGAGGACGGCGGGAGGGCTAATCGCCGTCCTTACAAAAGCATGCACAAGACGAAAGCGTGACGTGAAAGTTTCACGCACGCCACACGCCCTGAGATGCGGGATAATACCTGAACAAACCCTAAATACGCGGGATAGCACCCGAACCTCCTAGGTGAGGCCGCAGTGATAGTCAAGGCTGTGGGGAATCCTGGGGTCATCCTTCTGAGGGCTTACCCGGGCCAACCGTAGGCAATAGTTAGGAAACGTGTGGTTTAGTTGGTTACGTTAAAATATGTAATTTTACTGGGAATCAAAGTAGTTTATCACTAATCACATGGGACTGCCAGCTCCCGTTTCTTTTTTTACATATCACTACTTTGTACAAAACGAAACTTGATTGAGTTCCGGAATTCCGGAATTCCGGAATTCAAATACTGAATATCGAAACCCAATTCCGGAACTGAAAAAGCGCCCGATATTCAAGCCCTAGTCGTCACAGCCTGCACCCGGGTCGGCAGCGCGTGTGTAGCGCCTCTGGTGTTGCAAACGTCTATAGGCTACGGTTACCAACCTTCCGGTGGGCCGTAAGCGTGTCTGCCACCTAAGTAGTATAAAAAAAAAAAAAAAAAAAAAAAAGATGCTCCTATCGAGGTGCTCATCCAACGCCATAGTGGCGCCTGTGACGGCTTCCGCCACTATCTTCCTGCCCGCCACATTCTTGGCGCCTTTTACGGCGCCAGCAATGCGAGCAAGAGACGCCATTATCTGTTTTGCCGCTGATACATCTGATGTGAAGAATGTAGCTGCGTTAGCTGGTCCAGCGGGGGCACATCTACCGGCGGCCCGATACCCTCCCCTTGGTTCTGTAGAGGTTGGCTTTCCGACCTCTACCCGCAGTGGTAGCGTCGATTTATTGAATAAACTGCCTACTAATTAGTTCTGTTTTTAAAATATATATCTGTTTTAAGGGTAAGGCGTTTATTTTTGATTTGCTAGACTACTAAACACTACTTCCCACTTCTTACTAGTTTACGAAACCTATTATCACCCTCCCACTTCTTACTAGTTTACGAAACTTATTATCACCCTGCAAAATGGGTGATTATGGGTTTTAATTGGGTTAAAACCACCGGTTCACCGGTTTTAACCCAAATGGGTAGATTGGGTTATAACCCGCTACCCATCTCTGTCTAAGATGTCAAATTTGTTTTGGATAGAAAATATAGTGCTAATTAACAATTATTAGGTAGGTACTACAACTTTTCCATAAAATGACTCATTCATGCCCAAAAAAAATAATGAAAATAAAAAATGTATGGGGGAAAATTTATTTGGTTCAATTTCTCAGTTCAGTATCAAAGTATAAAGGTCTCCGGGACCATATAAGTATTTTGATAAGCAACTATGATCTTTAATACGACAACATAAAAATTTTTCGCGTATCCCTGCGGGTTTGGGATCCACAATGATTTAAAGTTCACAGTTTTTCTGTACTTAGTGTATTTAGTATCAGCATTGCACCCGGGCGAAGCCGGCCGGGGCGGGTCGCTCGTAATATTATAAATGCGAAAGTTTGTGAGTGTGGATGTTTGTTACTCTTTCACGCTGTAACGGCTGAGCGGATCTGGCTGAAATTTGGAACAGGGATACATTATAGTCTGGAATAACACATAGGCTTTTATCCCGGAAATAAGTTCCAACGGGAACGGGAACAAAGTATACGCGGGCGAAGCTGCGGGCATCAGCTAGTATTTCTATGGTTGGACGTTAGTTGGGCGGCGGACACACTAACTCGAGTTCCACATTTCATTATTATTAGGGAATGCAATACCGGGATACCGGGATCCCGAAATACCGGGATCCCGCAGTATTCTTGCGGGACTAATCCCGCACGTAAATCGTGCGGGATCCCGCGGGATTAGCGGGATTGTGCAAAGGTAAACGCCATGTGTTATTCTGTAAGCGGAAGCGCACAAACTGATTCGGTTTGAGAGAGTTTTTTGTAATTGTGACTTAATATATAACCTAATGACGTACTTATTTGATTTTAGTGATTTAATCAGGAAGATTTGACTTTTCTTGTACTATAAAAGTATTCAATTATCTCGTACATTGCTTGCTGGCTATCTGACATGTAAAGTTAGGAGTCGTTTGGCAGACAAAAATTTTGACATGCTATGTTTTCTGCGCTTCTAAAAATTTGCAGTAGCTATTTTATTACTTATATGTGTATCGGTTTAATAATCTCAATACAAAAGTAATATTAAATAATCCCTTTCTGCAAATATGTGTTAGGTTATAAGAAAAATAACCGCGAAGGCTAATGCGGAAGCTTCGCTGCGCTCCGCTCCGGCCTTAGCCTTATAACCTAACCTATCCAAGTCGGATTGAGCGGGGTTAATCCTGTAGTGCACATATTTTGAGAATGGAAAAGTTTGAGAAAAGGACATTAGGTATGAGATGAGACCATAATATATGCGATGCCTCGTCCTGCCTGCCCCTTCGGGGATTAAGGGGGTGACTATTTTTCAGTTCTAGATGGATGTATGATACAGAATTCTATTCTTTTCTCAATGACTTTCAGAAATATGCGGGATCCCGCAAATACCGGGATCCCGCAAATACCGGGATCCCGCGGGACTGAGATTGCTCAGTCCCGCAAATACCGGGATTACAAGCTTGTTGCGGGATTGCATTCCCTAATTATTATGATACACAGAGCATCGCGCGCCTATGATAATGACTGTCGGTCATAGTGTAGTGACGACATGCACACACAAAAAGCCTGTATTGTCGCGTCGAACCATACCGCCTTGCCGCCCCTTATCTTTTGTCTTGAGAAACAGCAAAAGAATAATTTTATGATGACGATCCATGGTGGAGAGAGGTGGGAGCAGAGGGATCATTTTAACGGCCCAAGGGGGAAAAATATACAAGTCTTATGTTTTGAAAATTGGCGACCTGATTGCGGATCAGATAGCGTTGTGTAAGATGTCCGTGAATATTTATTTATTAGATACTAAACAACGTCTATACTTTATATCATAACGCTACGTTCACAAAGGGCGAATTCACGCCGAATCTTATTACGATAGAAAGACTTGATGCATGCGTGAACACAGAAAATACGCCTATTCCCAGTTGGTACATAGTACCTACTTACTGTTACCACTTTTTTTTTTACTCACGGGCGGCACCTCTGCCCGGCACGCGTCGCTCGTTTGGAATCAGAAGGAAGAGGGAGGGATCAGGTTGAAAAAAGTTAATATTATTGATGTGAAAGTTTGTTACTCAATGACACTAATGGCTGAATGGATGGGGCTGAAATTTGGTATCGTGATAGATTATAGTCTGGAATAACATATCACATAGGCCTTCTTTCATCCCGGGAATGTCTTCCCATGGGAAGCGGAAAAGGGTATCAAATTCCAAGCAGGTGAAGCTGCGAGCACAGCAAGTTGGCAAACCCATTTCATTTCAAGTTATTGTCTCCTATGCAATGAATACACACATACGTAGAAGAGTAGTTCTTAAGAATTTTTTGGGCCAATTTTGCTGGGGGCAAGCCCCCAGCTCGTGTAGTTCCCAAGTGGCGGCGCATTTCAATGTCGCAGTTCATTAAAAACTGGTAGGTACATTATTAAGTTTTTAATTGGCTATATTCGGGGATAATTTATAAAAAAATATTTCACGTCCTTTATATTTTAAACATAATTATATGTGTAGAATTTACAATGATTTATATTATTGTTTTGCTTAGAAAAATAAAAAATGGCTGCTGCAATGCGACCGTCACGCCGCCAAGCGGCAGTTTGTGTCACAGAAAGTTTGTCTTCAAAGCGGCTTTAAGAACTACTCTCTTCTATATATGTGTGTATTCATTCATTGACCTATGTGAATCTGATCATTCTCCGAAAGGTATAGGATAGAAAAATTAATTAACTGTAATTTAAAAATATATGTTTTCTTTATCTACAGTCAATATACAATAATCATTATTTTATACTTATAACATCATGGGCCCCACGGTCCTTAAGAGCTTTCATTTATGCCTTTACAGCCCAAGCAAATACATGATTCAAGTTCTCAAGATTACTTAGTCTTATAAACATATTTTATACATATACTTATGCTTCAACCGCAACTTTGCTTGGGCTCTGTTTGACTTTTTGTTTCTTTGCCACTCTTTCTTGTTCTGGTACTTCAGGTAGATCGTCAGAGGGTACTTCAGGCAGTTCATCTTTAACATCAAGAATAGCTTCCAACTCAGCTTCAACAGCTTCTTCATCCTCTTCTGTTAACTGACCAGAGATAAGGTCATCTATTTCTCTTTGTTTGTCTATACCCTCTTTAGATTCATCCAGTATCTTTTCTATTTCATCAATACTCAAAACCTCATGAACTTTCTTCAAAGCTACATTTCCAGTTTTCAAACCATCAAGCACCTGAAAATATACATAACAATTAAATAACTAGGTGCAGGATCAGTTTGTAAGTGGATTTCATGTTAAGTCTGGTGTATTATATTAAATTTTATAGCTGTTTGTAGATCCAATATGAATTAAGAACTTTTATCTTCAGAGACATAGACATTAAAAATATAAGGATGGGTTATTGAACATTCAAACACCGAAACAAACATTTATGGACCACACAATTATTTGATTGGACCTGGGATTTATAAAGATACCTCCATGCAACAGTTGCATGCACATAATGAACACACCTAAGAATAATTTTATCACATATAATAATAACTATCTTTTAGAAGACATCTAGCGATTGAGGGCCACCCTCACAGTTGTTTACTAATGTTTGGCAAAAAACATTCCCCAAAGTATCACATGCCAAAGTATGTTTCCCAAATTTTCATTTGGCAAAACAAATTTTCGCAATTTTACAGTAAGCAATTTATTGTTTAACAAATAATTTACCAAGTATTAGGTTATCAAATTTAAATTTCGGTCCTTCGCCGGCCGCTCGCGCAGCACGCTGGTTTCCGCGCTCTGTTAGGGTCACGGTTCTAACCGTATCCAATTTTACATCAGACTTTTCATGCTTTTACAATTTTTCACCCATATTAAAATCAAAATTTAAACCTTTAGACCTATATTTTTTACAAAATAAAGCATTAATGTATATGTTTGACTTAGTAAAAATTGAGCAAGTAAAAAGTTGCCAAATGAATATTTGACGAAGTGATTAAAATGCAAAACATAAATTTGCTAAAGATTCTTTGGGAAGTGAAATTAGACGAAACATATTTTGCCAAACGGCAGGATCCCCTGTTAACAAGACTATTGACAATAGATAAAGCATATACTTACTTGAACTTCTATTTGCGCAAATTCAAGGTCGTGAGTTAACTGTTCTAATTGTTCAAGTTGATTATCAGTGTTTTGTAGAAGATTTTCTTGATATTTTTTCTTCTTCAAAAGTAATTTTGCTCTATCACGTTTGCCTTCAGCTAATAGCTTTTTGGCTAATTGTCTGTCTTTCTCCAGATTTGATTCTATTTTCCTTTGGTATTGCTTTAATTTGTCTCTTTGTTGTTTCAATTGAAGAACAGCCTTATCTTGTTCAGTTACTCTACTCACGGGTTTTTTGGGCTTACCGAATAGGGAACCCATTTCGAAATAGGTACCTACTTACAAAATGAACACACGTTTATCCGATTATGTAAATGGCACTAAAGATTTAGGAGATATTTATAAAACATTTATTGAAACTTCAACTCAACTAAGTATCTAAGCTCTTAGGCTTCTAAGCTCAAAAATAATAATTTTATCAATATTATCTATCTATCACACACAATCACAACAAAGAACAAAACATGATTTCACTCAACTGACATTGACATTGGAAATGGAGTCATTTGACTTTGACTACATTGACACTTCGTTACTTTTTTCTATCTATGCGTACCGCATGGTGAGGCAACAGTGACGGCGCAGCCTTAGTCATTGGTAGGTTAGTTATAAAGGAGGTACAGTTTGTCTATAAAGTCGTGAAATGAATGTTTGAGGAACTAAAAATAGTTATGTGTGTGGCAACACTGGCAACAAGAAACATAAGTACAGTTTGTCTATAAAGTCGTGAAATGAATGTTTGAGGAACTAAAAATAGTTATGTGTGTGGCAACACTGGCAACAAGAAACATAAGTACGTCAGTTGTCAATGCTATCGTCGAATTTCGTTTACTCTCTCACGTAACTTTAATGTTTGGATTAAACTGCAACAAATTGAAACCAAACTACGCATAAAGGTTTGAGAAATGAGTATAGAAAATCGGAGTGGAGCGCAGGAAGTGATTTTTAAAGTTTTCCAGTGATGTTTCGCGGAGTGCCAAGCTGGACAATTGTTGTGGGATTTTGAGGATGTTTATGAGCGAACAGCATCTTTGGTGGGTATGTAATCGTGTTATTGTTTGTTTTGAATCTGTCTGAAGTTGCAAATTTACTGAATTCACGATTTGGAGACAAAAAAAGGCATTAGCATATTTATAGGTTAGAATCACAACCTTACAATCTATATGTACAGTTTGTCTATAAAGTCGTGAAATGAATGTTTGAGGAACTAAAAATAGTTATGTGTGTGGCAACACTGGCAACAAGAAACATATGTACGTCAGTTGTCAATGCTATCGTCGAATTTCGTTTACTCTCTCACGTAACTTTAATGTTTGGATTAAACTGCAACAAATTGAGACCAAACTACGCATAAAGGTTTGAGAAATGAGTAAAGAAAATCGGAGTGGTGCGCAGGAAGTGATTTTTAAAGTTTTCCAGTGATGTTTCGCGGAGTATCAATCTGGACAATTGTTGTGGGATTTTGAGGATGTTTATGAGCGAACAGCATCTTTGGTGGGTATGTAATCGTGTTATTGTTTGTTTTGAATCTGTCTGAAGTTACAAATTTACTGAATTTACGATTTGGAGACAAAAAAAGGCATTGTTTGCATATTTTTAGGTTAGAATCTTAAACTTACAATCTACATATAATGTAAGTCAGTGGTTAGGACAACATGGTTATTTTATAGTACGACCTACATTTTTGATACTCAGTTCAATCTGGTTTTCTACCAATTTTTATTTTGAATTAATTGCTGCATGTCAATAGTTTGTTTCCAATATGTAATTAATTTTCTTTTTTTACTCTTTTTAGGAAAATCAGAGAGTACAGTTAGGCGAATAGTTAACGAAGGTTTTAAAAATGAAGGAAAGTTTCAAACTCCTGGTAAACACAGAAAAGGTCGGCAAAGAAAGAAATAGACGATTTTAATATTTGAGCACTGCGCCAAAAAAATCCTTGGCAGATGGGGGAAAGTTACAGATAAAACATGTAATTACATGATTGTGGCAAAGCAATTGGGACTGCTAGGCACCTGCTGGTGGGTTGTAAGACGCTATTAGACCGGGGCTTCTGGATCTGGTTCAATAACTTTATTCTGGATCTGATTCAATAAAACAGAAACAAAATTAAAAATGTATAATGTGTTTTATTTATTAACTCACTAGCTGATGCCCGCAGCTTCACCCGTGTCGAATTTGTTCTCGTTCCCGCTTCCCGTAGGAACTTATTCCCGGGATGAAAAGTAGCCTATGTGTTATTCCAGACTATAATGTATCCCTGTACCAAATTTCAGCCAGATCAGTTCAACTGTTCGAGCGTGATAGGGTCTCACATCCACACTCATAAGCTTTCGCATTTATAATATTTGTATTGTTCCCGTTCCCGCTTCCCGTAAGAACTTATTCCCGGAATAAAAAGTAGCCATGGTTATTCCAGATTATAATGTATCCCTGTACCAAATTTCAGCCAGATCCCTTTAACCGTTCGAGCGTGTAAGAGTAATAAACATCCACACTCACAAACTCGCATTTATAATATTAGTAAGATTTTACTCGGAACGAACTCCTCGTATCAAAATCATTTTGGTCGTACTATATAGGGTTGCATACATGCATTCAGCAGCGCCCTCATTTAATTTCACGACTTTATAGACAAACTGTAACTTTGGATTTGAAAACGGGTAAATGGAATTTAGACACAACTTCAAATTACATAAAACACCCTTTTTATTGTCCAAATACTTATACTCTCTTCTTCTATTAAGTCCCATAGTTCTTCAATTATGAGTGGTACCTATAGGCACAGTATAAAGAGTACTAACCAGTATTGTAGCTCCCTACAAACGGACGAAGTGCAAGCTATACCTACGATTCTCGTTTTCGGCAGGCCTTTCAGTACGCTTGCAGGCGATTGTGCCGAGTAGACGAATGGACGGTGTGTCGTTTTTTAGATAGTAACCGCGCGTGTTTTATTTACTAAAAATATTAAGTTAGTTAGTTAGTTAGTAAGACTATAAATTGATTTTACTTAAGTACTGATTAGTACTATACTACTAGTTGACTAAAGTTAAACAAAGTGATTGACACGAGTGAACTGGGTAGTTACATGAAGTAGGTATGTTTGTGTTTAAAACTAGACTTGTGCTTGCTCAGTCAGTGAACGGTGCGATCCAATATAGTACAATATCCAAAAAAAAAACCAGTTCAGAACTCTAGTACGTGTAGGTAGTACATTTAGTTCCGTTGTCAGTTCGTAGTTATTTAATTGTGAGCAATGATTTAGGTATGTTTCAAGAGTATTCATTTCTTTGTGGATGACCGATGTTACAGTACACGCTAAGTGTACTGTAACATTGGTCATCCACAAAGAAACAAACCGTATGGCTTTGATTAAACATTTTTGTTATCTTTGATTTTTATTACACGCATAGAGACAAATATGAACTTCCAAAATTTAACACAACTTGACAATGTACGAAAAGTACTAGTGTACTAGAGACTGACTAGTACTTTCAAATCGAAAAATAGTTTAATTTTGTAAATCAAAAATTTAACGCAATGATTATAAAGACTAGAATTCCGTGATTCTATCACTGACGAAACATGTGATGAGCCGATTATTATTGTCTACGCCGCTTACTCGTTTTCAAATTTCTATACCCGTCTCACTCCATCGTTAGTAGATAAAGGGCGCTGCGCCGCCACGCCGCCGCCCCGCGCCGCCAGCCGTTGCGGGTATATTATATTATTACTCACAAAGTATTTTTTTGTTTAAATAAAAAAGGTACATATTTACTCGAAATTGAAGCCGGTTGTCAGTAAAACGACAATCCTTAATACAGATTGAAGGCCTTAAGGAAAAAATTGAACTGCATTATGCTCACTATATATACGCGTACGTAAAACTATAAGGTAAAATGTGGGCGTATACTATGCCTCTGCCTACACCTTCAGGGATAAAGGCGTGACTATATGAATGTATGTATGCACATATTTACAATCGCTATACTAAATAGAAAATCAAAGTAGGCACATATTATTAAAATGCTGTAGGTGGGCAGCCCTATCGCATGCTTACGTACCGCGCGGCTGTAGGCATTTATTTCTAAAACCCGGCCGAGTCAAACTACAGTATACAGTGCTATAGGCCTGTGAGCCTGCAGCCGCCAGGCCCTTCTAGTGCCTTTGGCCATGTAAAATTGTGTGCTTAGGATTAAAACCAGTCATTTGGTTGTTCTACCTGTTTTGTAAATAATATTTTAGTATTACATCATTATATCTCTTTGATGTTGAGTTGTTTGTGTTATCTTGCATGTTGTATAGAAAAAGAAGAAGTGACGTTTTGACTTTTGTAAATTGTTAAAGGAAAAAATCTATGTTTATTTAGTGATTTGGAATAAAGTGTATTTAGTGTAAATAACATCTGTGTTTCTAGTTACTGCTCACACTCCTTCTAATACCAAATGACTATCCCAAACTGGTGACCCCGAACTTTGAGCACTCACGATGAGCAAAAGTGACGCAGAATTTACTGACGCGAGGCAATCCCAGCCGATGCGGGAGCTGCCGGGTGTTTTTCGCGTAGGAGTGAAGATGCCACCTTTTAACGCGAACAAACCCTCACTTTGGTTTGCACAAGTCGAGGGCCAATTCCACATTGCGCATATAACTACCGACTCCACGCGATATTATCACGTAATTGCGCAACTGGAGCCCCAATATGCAGCGGAGGTAGAAGATATCATATTGTCTCCGCCCGACACAGGAAAGTATAATAAGCTGAAGGCAGAACTAATCAAGCGCCTGTCCGCGTCGCGAGAGAAAAAGGTGCGTTAGCTACTTACCCACGAGGAGCTGGGCGCTCGAAAACCGTCGCAGTTCCTTCGACACCTACAACAGCTCGCGTGACCCGGTGTACCTGATGACTTCGTCAGGACTGTATGGACCAGCCGTCTCCCGACAGGGACACAAGCCGTTGTCGCGTCTCCAACGGCTCCGCTGGAGGTGTTGGCAGACTTAGTCGACAGGATTCAGGACATCGTGCCTAAGGCAGCGCACGTAGCGGCGGCGTCGTCACACGAAAGCTCCGTAAGGCTACGTCCGCACAGGCAGGCGGCTTGCTTGGCGCCTAGAGCCTAGTGGCTTGCATCCTGGCTACTTGCTAGGTTACACGGTGGCCGCACTAAAAAGTGGTTTGCGTGGGGGGTCGCTAGGTGCCTTGGTCATTTGCTTGTCGGCACGTTGACAAGATGTCACTTTCAAAAATAGCTCTATACTGCTTTATATTGGGTTCATACATATGATCACGCCTTTCATCCACGAAGGGGTAGACAGAGGCATATTAGATGCCCACATTTCACCTATGGGATTTTGTCCCGCGTAATAGGTGGTGAGCCGTATTGCCATGTTGATAGGGACAGGCGCAGGTTGTGACTGCCAGCTGATGAAATTGTTCAAGCCGCCTAAAAAGGCCCTCAACTTGGCTTACTGCCTCGACTGCCATTTTACTAGCAACCGGGACCAAGGGCTTGACGTGCTTTCCGAAGCACGGAAACGCTCACAAATAAATGTCACAAAGTGGTCACGAGACGGTCACCCATCCATGACCGGCCACAGCAAATGTTGCTTACTACAGTGATCGTTTACAAAACAATGAGTCCGCGGGGCCACGAGCGCTTCATATTGGGTTCATGACATGACATAAATAAGTCACGGTCAAGTCATGGGGTTTTTTATGTTCTATATAAGCAATTGCATAATTTTGCCAAAAAAAAATACGAAGATTTGCGTATGACCAGAGAAACATTTGATCTACTTCTCAGTAAAGTTAACGGAAAATGAACTCATTCGGATACTCATCTTAGAAAAAGCATATCAGCCGAAGAACGACTAGTCGTTACATTGAGGTAAGTGAAACTTTAAATAGGTACATATTATTTCTATCTATGATGCGATTAATATTTCGTATATTTTTTCTTCAAAATGCCTCGTGCCTGGCGACAAAAAACCAACATGTTTGTTTACTTGGATACACGCTAAGCTACTAACTAGGCGCCAAGCGCGCAGTGCGGCCGGTCGCGAACATTCAAGTATGTTCGTTTTACTAAGCGACTCGCTAGGTGACTCGCTAGGCTCTAGGCGCCAAGCAAGCCGCCTGCCTGTGCGGACGTAACCTTATTGACGCGATGGCCCGGTGCATAGATGAGTTGACCCAGCAAGTAAGTGCGCTGACCTCTTATGTACGCGAAAGCAGGCCAAGGGACCGAGATAACCGCCAGCGCGAACGTTCCGCGTCCACACTGGTACTACCACTTCAGATTTGGTGACAAGGCTGTGAAATGTGTGCGCCCTTGCGACTACAAGGCGGGAAACTCACGGGGCAATCTGTAATGGCGACTGACGGTTGCCCTGTTACTAAGCGAGATCGCTAAGCAAGAGTTCCAAGCAATGTTGGATGCGGGTACAGCACGACCTTCTGACATCCCATGGTCGTCTCCTCTGCACCTAGCTCCCAAGAAAGGAGACGGGTGGCGCCCATGTGGCGATTATAGAGCGCTCAATGCACGAACAGTCCCAGACATTGGTCTGGGACTGTTCGTGCATTGAGCGCTGTAGTTGAGCGGTGAAATATTCTGTGAGAAATAGTGAATGTGTCGGATTGGGTATTGACCCAATCCGACACATTCACTATTTCTCACAGAATATTTCCGGTTGTACCATCTTCAGCACAATTGACCTGGTTAAAGCCTACAACCAAGTGCCAGTTTTTAAGGACGACATCGCCAAGACCGCTATTACCACCCCCTTTGGACTTTTTGAATTCCCTTACATGACATTTGGATTGAGAAATGCTGGTCAGACCTTCCAGAGGTTCGTTGACGAGATGACTAGAGACCTGGACTTCGTATACTGTTATTTAGATGACTTTTTAGTGTTTTCTCACAATGCAGACGAACACGAATAACATCTACGCAAAATGTTCAGCCGCATGTCAGAATATGGTATGTTAATAAATACTTCAAAGTGCGAGTTCGGTGTTGCAGAGGTTACTTTTCTAGGGCAGCGGATCTCCAAGGAGGGCATTACAACACTCGACACAAAAGTACAGGCTATAAATGAGTTTCCCCAGCCAAACAGTTAAACAACTGTGTCGATTCTTGGGGATGTTGAATTTTTACAGGCGTTTTATATCAAATGCAGCACGGACGCAGGCACCTTTGAATGAGCTTTTAAAAGGATCTGTAAAGGGATCGCAACCCGTTCACTTGGTTGGTAGGACATTAGAAGCTTTCCAGTCATGCAAAGAAGGTCTTTGCAAAGCGGCTCTCTTAGCACATCCAAGCTCGCAGGCGCAGATAGCCCTAGTAACAGACGCGTCGGATAGTGCCATCGGAGCCGTTTTACAACAAATGCAGGACGATGTTTGGCAGCCACTTGCTTTTTTCTCACGAAAGCTTAATCCAGCGCAGGTGAAGTACTCTCCCTACGACCGTGAGCTGCTCGCTGTGTATGAAGCCATCAAATATTTCAGGCACATGTTTGAGGCAAGGCATTTCGTAGTTTATACAGATCATAAACCGTTGTGTTTCGCTTTCACCGAGCGCAAGAAGACCTGTTCTCCGAGGCAGTTTAGACACCTCGATTTTATCTCGCAGTTTACTACAGATGTGCGCCATATATCAGGCAAAGATAACGTTGTTGCCGGCACATTGTCACGCATCGAAGAATTGTAAAAGCCCGTCGAGCTGGAGGACTTAGCAAGAGCGCAGGACGCAGACCCGGAGTTGCAGCAGATACTACAAGGAAATTCTTCCCTTCGTATAAGGAAAATGACTTTTCCTGGACGTCGTGTAGAACTGTTTTGCGATATCAGTACTTCGACCCCCAGGCCATTCGTTCCTAGGATGTATAAAAAAAATATTTTTGACTCCCTAGTCCCTACACTCTCTTAGCCACCCGGGATCTAATACTTCAGCAAAATTGGTTGCGGATCGGTTCGTGTGGCCGGGAGTTCGAAAAGACTGCCGCGAATGGTCTCGTTGTTGCATCGCGTGCCAGCGGGCGAGGGTATACCGCCACGTCACAGCACCGTTAGACAATTTTCAGCTACCCCGCGCAAGATTTAGGAATATTCACATAGATCTTGTGGGTCGGGTCCTCTACCAATCTCACAAGGCTTTCGTTACTGTCTAACAGCGATTGATCGGTTTACTCGCTGGTCGGAAGTCATCCCCATCGCAGATATTACAGCTGAAACTGTAGCTAAGGCTCTTTTACATGGGTGGATCTCGCGATTCGGATGTCCCACGGAAATAGTAACCGACCGGGGGACCCAGTTTGAGTCGTCACTGTTTCAATTTCTTTCTCGACTTACCGGGTTCACACATAAAAAAACAACCGCCTATCACCCAGCCTGTAACGGCATGATTGAAAGATTTCAACGTCAGCTAAAAGCCGCCATTATGAGCCACGCTACAGTAGATTGGGTCAACTGCCTGCCCCTAATCCTACTGGGTATCAGAAGCTCACTAAAAGAAGACTTACAAACGTCGTCGGCAGAGCTGGTCTACGGCGAGCCCCTTGTACTCTCGGGTAAGTTTTTGGAAAATAACGTAGAGTCCACAACTGACATTACTGACTTTACTGCCCGCCTCCGCATTATTACCAATAATTTACGACCAGCACCGGCATCTCGCCACGGCATTGGTAAGGTATTTATTTATAAAGACCTTATCACCGCCAGCCACGTACTTCTTAGAGACGACTCACTACGCGGTGCCCTCAAACCACCATACAGTGGACCCTACAAAATTTTAGGTCGAGGGGACAAAACATTTAAGATTGAATTTAAGGGGAAGTCGGTAATAGTATCGATAGACCGATTAAAGCCAGCCTATCTCCTAGCCGACCCAAGCCTTGAAGCTCAACAGACCCCACAAACACCTCACAACACATCTCCATTCACACCAAACACACCACACAGTCCAGCACCCATAATCCCCACCTCAGGAGTACCCGACAAAATTACAAAATCGGGAAGGAGAGTGGTTTCCCGCACGTTTTTTATCGTCCGTAGCCACGGCCTCTGGGGGGGGTGTGATGTAGCCGCCAGGCCCTTCTAGTGCCTTTGGCCATGTAAATATTGTATACCTAAGCTTAGGATTAAAACCAGTCATTTGGTTGTTCTACCTGTTTTGTAAATAATATTTTAGTATTACATTCTCTTTGGTGTTGAGTTGTTTATGTTATCTTGCATGTTGTATAGAAAAAGAAGAAGTGACGTTTTGACTTTTGTAAATTGTAAAGGAAAAAATCTACGTATATTTAGTGATTTGGAATAAAGTGTATTTAGTGTAAATAACATCTGTGTTTCTAGTTACTGCTCACACTCCTTCTAATACCAAATGACCATCCCAAAAGCCTGTTGAAAATTCTCTTAAAATCTCTTCTACAACGATTCTTGGCAAGTCAGCATGGATGTTGACTCGCCAATAATCAAAATACATATAAACACTTTTTACTCGTTCACCCCACTCTCTCGGCCTAATATCGTTTTACTGTCTCGCCACTGTACTCGTAACGTAGAAGACCCATTATGGACGTACTCTATAGGCACGAAAAGAGAACGAAGACTTTGACTTTTTTTATTGATGGTCTAAAATTTTCCTTTTTTGCGCGTGGTACTACCAACCGGTCCCAGGGGTACCAACCAATGAATGGTAATTCAATTTTACCGTGGTACTACTCTATAAAAAATAAATGAAGATCGGTAAAAACAAATGAAGATCGGTTAAACAAATAAGGATTGGTAAAAACAAATGAAAACCGGTGAAATCAAATGAAGATCGGTAAAAACAAATGAAGATCGGTTAAACAAATAAGGATCGGTAAAAACAAATGAAAACCGTTGAAAACAAATGAAGGTCGGTGATAAAAATTAAGATTTCACTTGTTTTTCCCGATCTTTACTTGTTTTTCACGACCTTCAATTGTTTATACCGCTCTTCATTTGTTTTTACCGATCTTCCTTTTTTTTTACCGAGTTTCATTGGTTTTTATTAATTTTCATTTGGTTTTACCTATTTTCATTTATTTTTTATCCGTTAGCACCACGGGTAAAATTGAATTACCATTCGTCTCGACTACTCGGACCGGTTGGTAGTACCACGGGTAATTTTTTTACTCGTGGTATAGTACCACTGGTAGTAACTAGTACCAAGCGGGCAAGAAAGGAAAATTTTACTGATAATAAGGCAGTATGGCTTTATTACCTTAGCGTTTTCCGTGAGGAACGAACAATAAAAAAATCTAGTGGTTAAATAAAATGGCCTCCACATTCTGTCAAATAAAGTGTCTATCTGTCAAATTGTTCAAATTTAATGCAATTAGCAATGGCGTTCTTTAGCATTTTCATTTTCATTATTTAATTGGACCTGTATAGAAGACTACGTAAATCACTTTGGTTGGATTGTCAACAGATTACGGTCAAGGTTTAAATTGAAAAATCGATTGGAATTCATTTATTATTCGTTTCCAGACATGTCTTGTCATGCTGTGTGCTGATCGAAGATCGGGGTGATTTGCACCGTACTTCCACCTATTTCTCATAAATATATAGTGTCATACTGTGTACACAAAAAGCATTTCAATTTATTTCACACAGTGCTTTGACATTTTGTGCTTGTGTGATATTCAATTGTCGCTTACCATGGCTGTACTTGCGGCGGCTCAGCTACTCGACGAGTTGATGGGAAGGCACCGAAACACAAATCCTAACGAAAAAATCAAGAAGCCAGACTGGAGGGATCCTGAGGTATGTAAGATAATTTCGTTCAGGAGACGTTTTAGTACATATGGGTATTATTCCAGCAATGTTTTAAGCTCTTCGTTATGTTATATTATTGATTTAATTTGTATCTCTAGACTGTAGCAACAATACTGGTAAGATGTTCCTTAGTATTTTGAAACATTAAGAAGTCACATGGAACCTCTGCATGAATTAATTTGTATTATAAACTCAAAGGGGCTCAACTTTAGATTGTCTGCCGTGGAGTTTGGGGTTCATATTTTTTTTACACAAAGCTAATATTATTAGAAGCCTCCACACGAAGTTTTAACTTGCGGAAATTAATGGTTAACGAGAAAAAAAATAATGAAAATCATTAAAATTCACCAATAATTTGTCACTTTTCACCACAGAATACATACACTCTCAATGCTTTTGACATTCGGCTCGTCACTATACGTTTCGTTTTCCGTAAGGTTAAAGCACAACAATGTTTTACTTCATGTAATAATTAAATAAATGATTATATTTAGTAACAAAGTCAAATTTTATGCATATTCAATTATATTACGTATATTTTGCTGATATAAATGAATGCTATTACTTAAATGTATTCTGACAATAATTTTACCGACTATTGTCGCTATTTAAAACTAAACGTAAAACGTCGTCGACGCGCTGTCACTGTTACTTTCTGACAGTTATTTTTTTTTTGTAATAATATTTTACGGCCTTTCGCTTCAGCCTTTTAGCCAAACTATTGTTGATTATCTCTATGCACATATTATGGTTAGGTTAGGTTGGAACTGTGACCATTAACGCGCGAAGGCGAGCGAGCGAAGCGAGCGTGCCGCGGCAGCGGCCGCCGAGCGCTTTATAATATTATTTTAACAATTTCGACCTTTATATCGATGTCAACCCAAGACAATGCGAAAGTTAGGTTAGAATATTAAAAAAATCATAACTCGAAAAGGGGGGGTTTCCGCAACTTTTCCTTCAGGGGGGGGGGTTCTACAACCCGCCCTCCCCCCTTTCCCCCCCCTCCCGCCCCTTAAATCGTGGGACGACAATCCGAAGTCCTACCCTCAAAGGTCCCAAAAGACATTGTTTTCTTTTGACCTGATGAAGGTCCCCTTTTGACCCCCGTGTCTTCATGTTTGATGCACACTGACTTAATTTATGAACTATGGTTCTTGAACAATAAAATGTTAATATAAATTTACATTTTCAGTACTGTAAGTATTATATGGTGAAATTCTGCCCTCATGATTTGTTTGTAAACACACGAGCAGATCTTGGGGCATGTCCCAAAATGCATGATGATGAAGTCAAGGAACTCTTTGAAAAATGTGATGCTACATATAAGAAATCGCACTATGTAGAAGAATTCTTACGTTTTTGTAAACATATGATCAATGATGTGGAAAGTAAGTAATATTTATTTCTCATGTTTTAATACACCTAGGCTGATAATGAAGTATTAAGATAACCAGACTATTAGTGTTGCTATTCATTAAACTAAATTACATAGATAATATTTTTATAATGTAAATAGAATTAAATTTTTTTAAATGAGCTGTACTAAAAGTTTTTGTATAGAAACAGAAAACAATTCTCTCACCCTTGTTATTTGAACGGCTCAGTTTTCCTTTAATTGCTGTCGAGTTGGCGGTTGATAGGGAGAGCAGCCTCCGTCCACTGTAACAAATCATAGACATCAAATGAGCTGGAGCAGCTGAGGCTGGTCATCTAAGGCCAACTAGCCAAAGCTGCGGAGGTGAGGATTGATGCCTGTGATTTGTTACACAAGGGTGCAGAGGCTGCTCTACCTGAAGCGCTGGAGATGTTGCAGAGTCAAAATTGATACAGAAATCCCTCTGAATCAGTACCCCCCATAAAATCGACATTATGACCAGTAAAATAAGGAAAATTTGCTCAGAATGAAATTCAAAATAACTTAAAAAGCAGGGGCTCCGCAACTTTTCTCTTTAGGAGGGGGGGGATAGTAGAGCCCCCCTCCCCCCAGCCCCCTCCCGCCCCCAAAATCTAAGGCAGTTAAAGGAAAGTCGCACCATTTGAACTTTGACTTTTTATTGTATGTTAATTTATTATGAACAGCAACATACCTAATGACATCTGCATCAACATTATGGTTGACGAAATGCCTGTGGCATTTAATCTACCTTTGTATGTACCTTGATTTTTTTATTTTACCAGCTGCATAATCCACCTTTGTTTTCTTTTATGCATTAATGGACAAACCTTAATTTAGTAGTACTGGAGAAGGTGGTTTTTAACATAATGAAATTAATTTAACAACTGTTCAATTTTTTTTAGGAAAGATCCTAAAGGGTAAGCAACGGTTAGAATTAATGAATGCCAAACCTGAAGGGCCTCCAATGACTCAAGCGCAAACTGAACAAAATCATGAGCAGGTATTTACTTGTTTATTAAATTTTAGCTTATGTTTTCACTCACATTGTATTTTGAACATTAAGGTGAATGAATTCCAATTTAATAGGTAAAAATTGAAAAAATTATGTAATATTTTTTTGAATTCTGTAATTAGAGTATCTTGATTTGTAACAATAAAGCCGTAAACTATATAATAATTTGATTATTATATGATGATTATAAATATTAAGGACCAAGTTCTGAAACTTGTATAATATATCATTTAAGTATTTATATTGATGACTGTGTATGAATGCTGAATCCTATTAATAATATTAATGAAGCAAAACCTTGATACATAACACATAGGGGCTGTGACCGAAAGTTTGCAATATATATTTATTAGAGGTTCTTGACTTTGTGCAGCAGATGTGGTTTGTGGCATAAATTCTAAATCCAATGAGGACTCACAACATTGTATTTACACAATCATTACATCCTCAGGTGCAGCTTTTATCCGAGAAGATAACCTCTCTATTGCATGACGCTGAAGAGGCTGGCACTCGAGGAGATGTAGAACAAGCGCAAGGACTCATGAAACTTTGTGATAGATTAAAAGAAGAGAAAGAACAGTTGCTTAAACAACAGGAAAACAGGTTAGATGAAGTGTCAATGTCACTTTATATCTGCTGAATTTGTGAAACACTAATAACACTGAGAATTTGTGTATTATATGTACGAGTATAAAGCCCTATACAGTTTCACGGCGAGAACCCCCGTGAACAGCCGAGCAGTGAGAATGTAATCCGTTGCTCACCTGTCTCGCGAGACGCGAGAGCGCTCGCCTGTTCTCGACGAGAAGTCTCGGCGAGACGTCTCGCCGTGAATCTGTATGAGGTATTACAATGTCATGCCTGTTGCAGATATGATTTTTTTCCATCAGCCATTAATTACTATGGTGTGGTGGTCATTATCAACCTAAAGGTTGTGATATGCATGAAGTGACTCTGTCTGTGTGAAATTGCATCTTATTCTGAGGATAAAAAGTAGCCTATGTGTTATTCCAGATAATACTTTAACCTTAGCGAGTGAGAAGCATTAACCAAATAATAATAAAATTTCGCGTTTTCATATCATACAGTCTCTGGATTCTGAATATGTATTGCAAATCAGGCTCTGCATAATATGAATTGCATTTCAGCCTTTGGTCAATGACGGCAGAGTTGGCGGCCGCTCAAGAGAAGCAAATGGAAGTGTGTCCCGTTTGTGGAGCGTTTCTCATCGTGGGTGATGCACAGCAACGTATCGATGACCATCTGTCTGGGAAACAACATGTTGGGTAAGTGTGTAAATACTAGCTGACACCCGCAACTTCGTTTACGTCACGTAAGAGAAAGAGTGGGAAAAAGGTGAATGAAAGAATTAGTATTTCTTCATCAGACTCATAGGAGCGTATGAAACTGCCCTGTTTGCTTAATCATAAAAAAGCTTTCGATTGAAAAACGCCTTACAATTTAAAAAAAACATTATTAATATCTTCCATGTACAGATGCTCGACCCTCTACAGTTTTATTATATGTATAGTTAGGAAATGAAATATGGCCATCATGCTTAATTAAAATTCCAATTAGTCATTATATCTAATGATTAGTTATTACACCTAATGAACAGTAATTAAATGTTGGGAAAATTAGATTAGTTACTACATCTATTAAACATTAATGTAAAGTGGAGAAAATTAGGCTCAAGCAGGCTGAACCCCATGTATTCAAATAAAGCATTATCAAATTATTTTTAATTTAAAAATAGGTTGGAATGCTGGAATGGCTTCCGAGTCGAAAATCACGCCTATCATTGGAAAACAAAATACTATTCTACAAAACAATATTGTGGTCAAAAAGTCAATCTGGACTGGATTGGAAAACCACCGGACATCGAGATTTTGCAGAGGTTTTAAAATCGTTAAAAAAGACAAATGAAAAGTGCTCATGTGTAGATACATTATTAAAAAACCGGCCAAGTGCGAATCGAACCCGTGCATACAGGGTTCCGTACAAAAAATCACGTTTTCACTTCTTATGCTCGTAAAGTTCTTGTTTATGCTGGGTGTATGCGGACTAAAACAACATTTTATGCTCTAGTGCATAAAGTTCTTTTTCTTCTTCTAAAACAAAATGGCCATACTAGACCGTAGAGACGGTACCATGAAGATCGTGTTACTCTATGAACCAAACATAATAAAACGCTATTAAATAACTTGTTTTTTTTTGTTACATTTAATTTGTACTTTCTGTGTTCTATAAAAATTAAGAAACATTAAAAATCAGATAGTATTATGAGTGAAAAAATATTATAAAATGAACTTATGATTAGGCAATATAGGTCTCGTTACCCATGCCTAATGCTTTATGTAGAATTATTAAAAAAAAAACTTGAAAAAAGACATTACATTTACAATATCACTGTTTCATTTCCTTGCAATCGAAGTGAAAAGCAGAGTGTATAACTCGATCATAAAACCCATTTTATCCTCGACTTAATATCCACCCTCGCCTTTGGCTCGGGCGGATAAACGTCTCGTATAAAATGGCTTCTTTTATGCACTTGTATTACAATCTACTATTGTTGTGTGGCGACCTCCTTAAATGTCAATATCTTTCTGATTTAAGTATTTATTTGTTGTTATAGTGACAACAGAAATACCATCTGTAGGTCCCATTTTTACCCTTTGGGTACGAAACCCTCAAAACATAGTCGTTTTTAGGGTTCCGTAGCCGAATGGCAAAAAACGGAACCCTTATAGATTCGTCATGTTTGTCTGTCTCCGTGTGTCACAGCCATTTTTCTCCGAAACTATAAGACCTATGCCATTAAAACGTTGTAAGTAGATGTATTCTGTGAACCGCATTAAGATTTTTACATAACACTAAAAAAAGCAGTAAATTTTGGGGGTCCCCATACTGAGAACTGGACCTGAAAAAATTTTTTTTTCGTCAAACCTATACCTGTGGGGTATCTATAGATAGGTCTTCAAAAATACTATTGAGGTTTCTAACATCATTTTTTTCCAAAGTGGAAAAATGTGTCCCCCCCCCTCTAACTTCTAAACTAAAAGAATGATAAATAAAAAAAAAAATGTATAATGTACATTGCCATAAAAACTACCAACGAAAATTGGTTTGAACGAGATTGAGTTGGTAGTTTTTTTTAATACGTCATAAACCGCAATTTTCGCCCGTAAAAATCACTACCACTGCGAACGTGTTAAAACATTAACCAAAGTCACAACGAACTACAAAAACTTTTATATTATGTAACTTGCTAACCCCTTACGACCTTATAATTACTTGCTGCTAAGGAACACTTCATGGGCGAGTCCAACTCGCACTTGGCCGGTTTTTACAATCTAATCAAATACCAACCCTGTGTTGTATCATACCACAAGATGTTAAAAATCCGATAAGTATCTACATAGTGCCGATTCTCGATTGCGGCACTCTGTACTTATCGGTTTTTTAGTGCGTGCGGCTTAAAAGCGCAAACAGAAATAATACACCATATAAAAAAACGAACTTCTTTAACCATGTTAATAATTCATATTAATAACATTAATGGAATTTTAATAATGAATGAGTACAAGTTTGGAGCCCTTACTTTGTCAAGGATATACAGTTATTGGAAAAGGTGCAACGTAGCTTTACAAAAGTTCCTAGACAACTGAAGGGACAACCATTTGAAGATAGACTGAAGCTGCTAAAGTTGACATCTCTCAAGGAGCGTCGAGATCGTGGTGACCTCATAGAACATATAAGATCTTGCATGGACATTATGACTTGCGGGATTTTCAGAAAATGCATATTTTTAACACTAATAATCGACTACGGGGCCACCACCTTAAACTCTGCACCAGCCTCTCTAACAACAACCCACACAAGCACTTTTTCAGCAATAGAGTGGTTAGAGAGTGGAACAAGCTGCCTAACGATATTATATCAGCACAAACTGTGAATCAATTTAAGAATAAACTGAACATATTTTTAATACATAGAAAGGAGAAAATGACATAGAATGACATGATACAGGCAATTATCAGTTGAAGCAACTGCCTGCCTGATTTATCAATAATAATAATAAAATAATATTAAAATTTGGAAAATACAATTTTCTATCCTAGTGTTTACAACAAATATTTATCTATTACAGATACTTCAAACTGCGCCAAGCATACGAGGAGATGGTAGCATCTCGTGAGAAGGAACAGCAAGAGAAAGAGAGGAAGCGTAGAGATGAAAGAGAGAAGGTAGCCAACGCACGTAGCGGAGGTCTGGGCTCTGACCGGCGCGATCGGGAGCGAATGGACCGCGATCGTGAACGTGACCGCGGCGAACGTAGCGATAAGGGAGATCGGGAGCGGGAGCCTAATCGCGAGAGGGATAGAGAACGGGAGCGTCACGGGTAAGCTTTGATAAGTCTTACTGTTAACTTTTATCCAAGGTCGTAAGGGTTTAGGCTACCAGGAAAAGCTTTCTTGAGATGAAAGAGAGAAAGTAGCCAACACACTTAGCGGAGGTCTGTGCTCTGATGGGTGCTCTGGGGGGGTTAAGGGAGATCGGAAGCGGGAGCCTAATCGCGAGAGGCTCTGATGGGTGCTCTGGGGTTAAGGGAGATCGGAAGCGGGAGCCTAATCGCGAGAGGGATAGAGAACGGAAGCGTCACAAGTAAGCTTTGATAAGTTTACCTATACACTTTTGTTGGTCAAAAGTTGTAATGGTTTAAGCTATCGTGAAAAACTGAGTGTAAGACTTGAAAGAACTCCTCATAATAGCAGTATTGTTGCGCTCTCGACATTGAACATCATTAAATTGAATACAGCATACATACATTCAATCATAGTGTCCCACATCAGTTGAAGAAACGACGGCCGATAGAGGAAACGAGTTCTAGAGAGGAGACCGCGACTTGGTAAACGTAAAGTAGGACGTTCACCGGCCAGATGGACCGACGACCTTTAAAAGGCTGCGGGCTGGGACTGAATACGGAAGGCGCTGGACCGTGTTTTGTAGCGTAAACTGTGAGAGTCCCTACGTCCAGTAGTGGACTGCTATTGGTTGAAACATTCAGTATGGGGTTCTTCAAAAGGGGTCTTAGAAGGGTTTTAAAGGGTCGGCAGCACGAGTGTGGCGCCTCTGGTGTTGCAACCATCCGCATACTATAGTGACCACCAGTGCAACTGGTGGGCCGTATGCTTGTCTACAATGGTATAAAAAAATACATGGATAAATTTTAAAATGAATATATTTGTACAGCAGACCCGCGCGGGATACTTCCGCGCGGTACGAAGAGCGCGACCGGGAACGGGAACGTGACCGCGACAAGGAGAGGGACCGGGAACGCAGGCACCGCAAGGAGAGAAGTATGTATACCTACCACTTTCATATTTATTTATACAGCATAGCTAAAAAACCAGCTAAGTGCGAGTCGTACTCGTGCACGGGGGGTTCTGTACCAAAAAACGGCAAAAAATCACGTTTGATGTATTAAAAAAAATGTATTTGTTATAGCAGCAGAAGATATATACGTAATCTGTGAAAATTCAGTTCTCTAGCTATCACGGTATTAAGACAGAGCCCGATGACAGGCAGACAAGACAGAGGGACAGCAAATCTCAGTCATAGGGTTGCGATTCGCGATTTTGTCCTTTGCATATGGAACACGAAAAATAAATAAATTTGAACGCCACTGTTATATTTTTCTAGCAACCCTTGTACCCCGCTAGTTAATTGTTCTATACATACAATCACTCCGTTTAGCATGTTACACTATGCACAGTCCAAGAATGGGTAACCACTTTGTAGTGCAGGGTTCCTCTCATCGTTCCCGATATCAGTGACATTGTATTCTTTAAGCCAGTAGCGATTACAATAGATCAGGAATGAGTCGCATTGATGATAGCCTCTAGGCTCGAAAGCCGCTCTCTCGGAATAAGCAAGCAGCGGGTTTTAATATCTGTTACACTACTAATATTGCAAAGCAATAGCAAAGATAATATAATAGTATTACATACAGATCGGCAACTCCCTGCCTCCCACCTGAGTAAGCTTCCCCATCCCCCCACCAAAATTCATGTGTCGATTACCGTGTCAGTACTTGAGAGAGTGTCACTGCGTTGCATTACGTATTACTACCTAAGTGCTTTGGGCTATTGCTTTGGTTTAATTTGTGCTTAGCCGAGGGTAGATTTGAAAAAAAAGTACCTACATACATGAGACTGCGTTCTGTTCCTTATTATTTTGTTTCCATAGCTAGTGACCCTAGAATACTCACACACACATTGAAGCTTGATTTACGCATTCACATTACGTCTATATTAGTGTGGGTGAAAACAAACATTTTTGTATGGAGTTTCCACCCTGTGGCAATAGCCTAGTTTAGCCTACGGCGACTACTTTGATTAGGTGTAATATATGGTGTAGTATGGTTATTTTAGTATAAACGTAACATTAGCATGCATTTTTACGTGTGAAAAGTGATGCTATGCCAGACACTTATCGACTAAAAACCAACACGTTCCCAACCTGCAACTGCCTATGGTCTAGTAGAGCACCGGGTATGCCCTCGAAAGGATATCCCGAGAATTCTCAACAGATGTTGGCTACTACTACAGCCTCACCGGGGTTCGGGTACTATCCCGCTTCTTTGGGGGGTTGTTCGGGTGTTATCCCGCTTCTTAAAACTTACTACTAAATCTACTTAAAACCCACCATAAATAATAAAGAGCCGAAATCTACGTGGGTAAAACCTTGGGATATAAATTAGTATACTATATTGATGTGGTAAAGAAATATGTATATAATAGGAGCATTTTTATTGCAAGCTTGTCATTTCGTGTTTATAAAGCAAAATTTATTCACTTATCTAAAGCCGTCAGGCATAACCGAATAAATTACTTTTTCTATAAAGATTGTGTTTGTCCCGCTAATATTGATTGATTAAAATGCGTTATAGCGATTGTGGCCGAGTATTTCAAACTTTCCATATTTGCAATACTATTATTTAAAAAAAATACACTACATATTTTGCCGGCGAATGAGTCAGAAAACACAAAAACGGTATTAGGTGTTTCATTCTTTTTTTGCTGCCGAATTGCTGGCACGGCTGAAATGCTTTTGGTTTCTGGTAGAGTTCTGTACCAAAAGGGTGAAAACGGTACCCTGTTACTGAGATTTCGCTGTCTATCAACAGACTGTAGCTCATGAACTGTAATGCCCGCCTTCCACTGCGAGCGAGTCGGACCCATTACGAACTCTGCTATACTCGTAACGATGATTTTCGATACATGTCATGGAAGGCGGGCATAATAGTTAGACAGTTAAATTTTTTATAGATGATGTATTTCTGTTTCCGCTGTAACAACAGATACTAAAATCTGAAAATATTACTATTTATTTTTACCCATAAAAGTGTGTGCGTGTAACCTTTACACGCGATTGAAGTAAAACCTCTATGCCATTGACGGCATCAAATGTTATATTAATATCATTCATTCGAATTTTGACGAAAAACGAATAGGTATTCAAAATTCGAATAGTAAGCGTTACTTCCGACAGAAAAAAATCTGAGTTACCCCTAGCCGCGCCTAAAGAAGTTTTACTTCAATATTATAGTCGCCTCGCTGTTACAAGGTGCGTATGACAGTTGGCAGTATGACGTTGATATCTATCAGTACCAAATTACTAGGGATGTGTCGATATGCAATTCATGTTTAGAATCCTACGATAAACGAGATAAATCACGTTCTGCTTATTATTGTTATGAAAATTATTGATATATTTATTTTTGAATAAAAAACTGCTATAAAATATTTAAGAATATATGTATTTTCAATTGAATCTGTGAGCATCCAGAAATTACTAGCATCGCTGATACCGTTAAACTGAGGCAGATGGTAAAAGAGTAATGGTATTTATTCTTTAATTATGTTAGCTTCCTTTAATTCCTCAATTATTGATAAAATTTCATTATCGTGATTAGTATTGCCAGCATCTCTAGAAGCAACTAGCAATTTTAGTCTTTCAACAAGCTCATTAGGATCATCCCAATATACTAAATCAGTGCAACTTTTATATTTCTTAAGTTTTGGTAAACTGAGGTGCTTAAGTAAGTCGCCTCCATATTTTGTCTCAATTTTATCCCTTTTAACATCAGAAAATAAAGGTCTTATAATTTCACGATATTTTAAACCTTTGTCTCCCCTAATCTGGCCTTTAGGTTTATAATCTCTCTTATGAGCGCTTGTATAATGTAATATATCTCTGTAGATAAGTTTATCATCTTTAGAGATAGACATTAAATCAGGTTGTTTTCGAAGTAAAAGTTCTTTTAGTCCATTTGTTAGTTTATAAGTGTTGTCCCCAATTTTCATCATCAAGACATTACTACTATCGAGTTTAGAAAATGATACTATTGAGTTACCCATCATTAAAGTGTTATTTTCTTTTCTAATTCCAAATGGAATATTTATGGTACCGTAAATACCAAATACTAAACAGCTTAAAAAACCGGCCAAGTAAGCAGAGGTCTTCGTACCGAAAAACGACAAAAAATACGTTTGTTGTATGGGAGCCCCCTTAAATAATATATTTTTTTTGTTTTTAGTATTTGTTATTATAGCGGTAACAAAAACACATAATCTGTGAAAATTTCATCACTCTAGCTATCACCGTTCATAAGGTACAGCCTATCAAAAGACCGAGTAACTTCGCAAGAAAAAAAGAAGGTAACCGAGAAGAGGAAAAATATTAATAATAATAACTCAATAATATACTTTTTACAATAAAAGTTGGAACTACGGACAATATACGTTTTGTTTTATCAAAATATCGACTATCCATCGTAGATGTATATGATCCCATTACTAAAGACATCTTTGGTGTTACGTTATACTCAACAATTTGTTAATTTTTTCTTCCAAATTCATTTTATTTGTAGACTAGAATATTCTGGTTGAGTTTAATTTTATATACAACAGTGATTAACGATTTAATATATTATGAATGGGATGTAGCTGAAATACTAAGTTCATAATTGTAATTCACGGCAACTTTCAAGAGTGAAACGAAACGCGATCGACAACTGGCATACGCACCATGCTACACCGAGATGACTATACCACACTAAAGCGTTGCGTCGTCGCACCCATTGTATCGGATCCACGGATGAGAAACGTATTAGAACAATTTTGTTCCCATCTATTGTGGAGACTGAATACTGACTGAGGTACGTTGGTCGCCCATTTGCTCTACGACGACGTGGTGTATCGTCACAACGCAGTGTGGCCTGTCGCGCTTGAGGCCCTGGGTTCGATTCCCGGGTCGGTCCAAATATTTGTGTGATCCACAAATGTTTGTTTCGGAGTTAGGGTGTTTCCTATGTATAATATGTATGTATTAAGAAATATATAAGTATGTTTATTAGTCGTCTAGATCCCGTAGCACAAGCTAATATTAGCTTAATTTGGGCTAGATGATGTGTGAAATGTCCACAAATATTTATATTTATTTAATGCTTTGATCCATTGCGACCAAAGATAATAATTATAATAGTATTACATACAGATCGGCAACTCCCTGTCGCGCCACAGCTGTCAGTAGAGTTGACGTGCGCATTGACGGACAACTTTTTTTATTGATCACACGCACACATTCAAGCTGGAGTTTCCGCCCTGTGATTGCGACGACGAAACTAGACAACATTTTAGCTGAAATGTTCAGTTGCAGCTACCCCAGTGTTCTTATAACAATCGTTTGTTGCAGGATCACCCCACGAGCGCTCGCGGAGGCGTTCGCGTGACCGCCACTAGCAATGACAGAGGTATCACAAATGCCCCTGAAACCGGTAAGTATATTCATTTTAAACCTGTCCCTATAATTTGTGAAGCGTCCAAGACGCAAACACCAACGTATCCTGCATTATTCATATAAACACCAACCGAACCCTCTCCTCATTAATTCTTTTGGCACACATTAATCAACTTTTTATTTATTTTTCCTTATGTTCCATACATTCATATATCTCCCTGAAAGTTGAAACATTTACAAGTAATAAAGTGAACACTTGTTTTACAGCTTATATGTAGCATACCAAAATATAACTTCGGTATATGGCAAACATATGGGGAGTATTGACACCCATAGTACTTGCGATTGTGTAGTTGTCGTCACGCCGACGGATTTGGCAGGTATTTGATTCGTATTTTGCATAGTTGCGGGGTTTTGAGCGTGGCGGAATACTTGTTTGTTGAACGCCATCGACTCTTCTCGTTGGACGCCAAAAAGCATAATTGACGATCTTCGATATATCACATATCTTCAGATGAGGCGTTGCAACTCGACGTTGTTTTGAGGTATTTCATAATGTTATGTTTGGTCTCGTTATTCATCGCCAGTCGAATGATGCCGATCGCGATTGAAAAGCCAGGTATTTGTTAGGATATTGAGTCGATATCAAAATTTTTGCGGGAGTGTTAAAGGGATTTAAATGGATAAATCTTTCAAAATTGTTGTAGGGTGCTTAAATGAATTGTACGAAAGGACACATACAAATTAAAATGTTTATTTTAGTTATCTTTTGCATAATCATTCTGTTTCTTGTTATGTTACGATGGCGCGAATGCGTACGACAAATGGCGAGCAAATATTGGTGCTCTTTGTTTCACAAATAATGGATGCTGTTATCACACCATCTACCGTGTACTTCCAGGTACCCAAATTGCTCTGATTGGTATTAAGTTTTCTCGATAGTTTCATTATTTTTATTAACAATATAGTACTGATAGATTACTTCATACAAAAATTTCGAGAAAGCTTAGTATCAGGCAAATTACGTAATCTGAATCCCAATAAAATTTACCAAATAGAATTGAATGGTCAGTGATTTCAAAATTCAAAAATGTTTTTTTTACAGTTGACTGATAAAGTTGCTAATATTCAAAATTCATTGACAATTCATTTCTATAACTTATTCCTAAGGACCTATTATTAGCTTGCTCCATGGACTTTTCAGTTGGAAAGCCGTAGACGAAGAACTATGGTTGGTGCCGATCTGCTCATCAAAGAGGTACTTTAACTTAGCATCAGAACAGAAGAATCAATGGCGAGACTGCGTTCGAGAATCTTCTACAATCATCCAACGGTTCAGAGGTGACATAGAATAGTCACTCGTATTAAATAAGGAATATTACATTAGCTTCAGCGGTTCATAGAATGCATGTAGAGCAAAGTCCCCCATTACATGGACTTTTAATATACTGCTATTAGATTTTAATGTTTGTAACACTGTGTAGTCACATCACTGATGTTTTTTCCATGGGAAGGTGACTGTTATTTTTCTGTAAACCAGTATCCTCTGAGGAGCGTTTTCAGGTATTTATCAAATTATTTTTATTACAAACATGATGATGTTAATTTGATTTTATTGTGTACGATTGGGAATGAACTACTAGGATGTGTTTGATTGAAGGAATAAAAAGTTAATTTCATTCTGTGTTTTATTTAGCCGAATATCAGAATTCATTTCGGTGGGACATATTGGGTGTAACAAAATTACCTATCCAAATTTCGTCACGTGACGTGGCGTCAGTCAAGAAACATTATAAAAATGAAGAAAAAATAATCACATGAATACTTTAACCGTAAAGCCGTTTTAAAGGTCCTATTTTATCCAATTTTTACCCTTTCTATCGCTACTGAGCGGCAGTAGAAAGCGACAATGACAGCCAGACGGGGTGTGCGTTCGCGCAGCGGAATGTTGTTGAATTTAAAGATTTCAATTATGCAGATATTTAGTGTATGACGTCGTGTAATTGTGTATGGTAAAAGAAAATTTGTGTGTGCAGCCATTGTGGAGAAATTCGCTAAAAACTGATTCCGCTGGGCGAACGTTGTCCTGGCGGCACTTTTTTTAAATCCATGCACTTAGAAGAAAAAAAATGAGTCCAACAATTAGTGTGTATTTGTGTGTAATTGTGTATGTATGAATAAAATTAGTGTATGCATTGACTTCGGAGAAATTCAAGTTTCCGCTACGCGAACGTTTGGCCATTAGCTAGTTTTCATATAAAGCGCTTATATAGAGAGCTGTAGATTTTTACATACGTTGTTTTGAATTTGTTTATATTTGTTTGAAAAACCGATTTAGAAAAAAACCTAGGGCTTAAAAGATAAAAATATAAACGTAAAATACGCTAATTAGATCGTAGTTCGTAAAGTATGCGCTTTGGGGTCTAGATTTTCACGTTTATACAAACCTTGTAAGTGCCTGCAACATGTTGCCAAGTATCAATGAAGTTCCGTTAGTAATTAAAGGGTTATAGGACAATTTACCGTGAATAGATCACTGTTTACAAAGCAGTCAAATATCACGACGTTCTAAAGGAATTGCACAGTAAAATGTATTCCAATAATTAGTTTATTAATTCAACTACTCACATGCAAAATTTCATCTCATTAAATTCAGTAATTAAAGAGAAACAATTAAAATACTGACTAAGCATCGAAAGCCTACATAACCCGACCAAGTTCGAATGGCTACAAAAAAGCGGCCGTGCCATATATCTTAGTAACGTTCTTAACCTTCCAGTATAGTATTTATTAGTATGGTACAGTTGCGTACACAAGCGTTAGGAAAAAATAAAACAATTGCATTTCTTGAACGAAAAATATTTTTTTAATAATAACGCCACTATCTACGATAAAAATAAATCTTCTGTTAACAAGTACTTCTCTAATTAAACATCTGTGTACAAAAATATTTATAATTACATATAATAACAAAAATATTTATAATGAAATATAATAATTATGTATTTATTATTTATTTCTCGCCACCTGTAACGTAGAAACCCAAAAATGGCAAAATGTGGGTGACACAGAAATGTCACACCTCTGCCTACCCTTTCTAGGCCAACAGCCGTAAGCATATGAATGAATGAATGAAAATACAGCTCTAAGCGACTAACATGACAATCCTTGGGCGCGCGCCCCAGTAACGGCAGAACTTGGCATACAACTCATGTGCGCGCACAGGCGCGTGTATTTCGAGCGTATCAGGAGCGCAGGTGAGGTGCTTCTCATGACTAGTCCCTTGTTCATAAAAACTTAACGTTAACAAACGCTTGCTAAACATACTGTCATTGGTTAGAGACAGCAATAGACTTAAAATGTGTTTTAACTAAAATAGGTTTAATAAACGATGATGAATATGAGGGTAAGGATATTAAGTATTTTGAGCTTCAATAAAAATTTAAATCACTGATCAAATAACTAGACTATTCAGATGTTCAGATTTGAGAGTCTGCCTAATATACCTAAAAATCACCATTTATAATGTGCTTATAAACTAAAACATTGGTATAAAAAGGTATTTTCAAGAAAATATTAAATATTCTTTAATTAGCAGCCTATAAATTATATCGAAACAACAATTGTGTTATCACCTGTACCAATTCAAAACCGGTATTAGACTGTAAATTTTAGAATGTTACCTAAATATATTGCGCGGCCGCTTTTTTGTGGCTACTCGAACTTGGTCGGGTTATGTAGGCTTTCGATGCTTTGTCAGTATTTTAATTGTTTCTCTTTAATTACTGAATTTAATGAGATGAAATTTTGCATATGAGTAGTTGAATTAATAAACTAACTATTGAAATAAATTTTACTATGCAATTCACTTAGGACGTCGTGATATTTGACTGCTTTGTAAACAGTGATATATTCAAGGTAAATTGTCCTATAACCCTATAATTACTTACGGAACTTAATTGATACTTGGCAACGTGTTGCAGGCACTTACAAGGTTTGAATAAACGTGAAAATCTAGACCCCAAAGTGCATACTTTACGAACTACGATCTAATAAGCGTATTTTACGTTTATATTTTTAACTTTTAAACCCTACGTTTTTTTCTAAATCGGTTTCTTAAACAAATATAAACAAATTCAAAACAACGTATGTAAAAATCTACAGCTCTCTATATAAGCGCTTTATATGAAAACTAGCTAATGGCCAAACGTTCGCGTAGCGGAAACTTGAATTTCTCCGAAGTCAATGCATACACTAATTTTATTCATACATACACAATTACACACAAATACACACTAATTGTTGCACCCATTTTTTTCCTTCTAAGTGCATGGATTTAAAAAAAGTGCCGCCAGGTCAACGTTCGCCCAGCGGAATCAGTTTTTAGCGAATTTCTCCACAATGGCTGCATACACAAATTTTCTTTTACCATACACAATTACACGACGTCATACACTAAATATCTGCATAATTAAAATCTTTAAATTCAACAACATTCCGCTGCGCGAACGCACACCCAGACGGGTGCTCCGTGTTTGTTTTGTCACGGCGACCATGTTACCTCGAATAGGCTTGTGTCCTAAATTTCAAAAATCGTTTATTTTTGTAGCTTTATATCTACATGATCACAAAAATGTAATATTTTGATTTAAAACAATCATTTACATAGTTTATTTTGTGATTTAAAAAATGAATTTCAATTTGTATCGAAAACGCTCATGGCGCCTTGTGTGACGTCACTTGATGCCAAACAAAAGTAGTAGTGGTTTTATTTATCTATTTTCGGATAGGTAAAGGCAATTTGAGCCATACAGCCAAGCCTTGTATATTTATTATCTCTTCATTTTGCTTTAAAAAGTCACAGTCCTCGTCCTCTAAGTCCAGTCAAAGTCAAGTACATCATCCCTAAGTCAATGTCAGTCTTCCTTCAGAAAAGCGGTGAATAAATTTCTGAAAGTTTCTTTGGATTTTTTGTCACTGCAAAGTCACACTGCGTTTTATCACTTCCCAACACTAGTGCACGTTGTCAAACGTTTATGTTTAAGAATCTACCATTGATATACCTACACAAAACACTCGAAATTACACTAATTTTGCAAATTTACAAAACGATGCGATACGATTCCTTTCAGTTCCCGCCAAAGAATCTCGCAAAACAAAACAAAAAGAAAATGTGTATTTTTTTATGAGCCCTTTCAATGATTTGTTTTGAGATTAAAAGTTATACTACAAAAAAGAAACGTTTAGGGGTTTTAATCGATATTTAGGGAAATCTGGGGAATTTGAAGTTGGTTCTTAGAGGAACATTCGGTAGGAGTTGGCATCACTTTGGCATATGGTCTAAGTAACCAAAGCCAGTTTAAAAAAAAAAAAAAAATGCCATTGACATCACTGTTTGACAGGTGTTTGACAGTGTTAAGTAAAGCGTTTGTCTGCTTTCCATATTAATTTAAAATGTTCTCTGTCTACGGTAATAGATGACACAAGATAACACGACTTGTGACACAAGATGTCAAGACTCGAGACTGCCAGAGTGTGTCAAACGTCAAAAAGCAAACTGTGACGTCACACCATCTGATAGAGGTGTTTGATGTCACGTGACTGATTGCCTATTTTTTCCAATCTTATTTTCTAAAAATAATAGTAATCCTTAATTTGTGCACCAATTTATATTACTTTTTGTTATTTATATATCGGACATAGTCGTTAGAAACACACATCAATCAGATTTATTCTTAGTGGACACAAGCCTATTGCCGCGGTAAAAAATGAATTCTTAATGTGCAACAAAAAAATTTAAAAAAAAATTGAAAAAATTTACCCCCCTCTTTTATTAAATATTTGTACCTATTTGATTTCCGATGCCAAGTCATCTCATGAATTTTGGAGAGGTAATTTTGTTACACCCAGTATAGATATGTCCCTATCACATGGACATATTATATTCTACGACCCTATCATCTGAAATTAGCTAATCTGCGCTTGTGCTGCGGGATTTACAGAGCTAAAAACATGCTGTTTATTTCTAATACATACAACATGTATAGAAAAAAATTGAAATAAACATTTGAGGATTACAATCACGTAACTAATAAACATTGTTGGACATTCTCACACAAGATTATCTATCTGAAATAAACCTAATACAAGCTTGTGCTATGGGATCTGGACAACTAATATACGTTTTGAATCGCGCAATTGTTTGTTTCCGATTAGTTCCGACCCGGAAACGTACCAGAGACAACAGCAGTCGCATAGTTAACGCAACCACACGACACCTACACAGTGAAATATACCTAACTTGACCGGGTAGTGGGAATAAGGGGAATAATAATAATAAATTTTCCCACTGCTCGATGTTGAAACTGTTCAAGCCAAAATGGCTTAACGAATGCCACTTTATTGTCTACCGGGCCCCCATTCCCAACCGACCACCTGAGTTATCCACCTGGTTGGTCAGTTAGGAATAAAAGTTCCTAACCACCCACCTTGTGCACCTGGTTAGTCAGTTAGGAATAAAAATTCCTAACCACCCACCTGTGACTGTATAAAATAAATAATGTCCATAATGTCTACTTTATCAATATACCCACATGTCTATATGGCAAAACAAATGAAGATCGACACAACAAATGAAGATCGACAAAACAAATGAAGATCGACAAAACAAATGAAAATCGACAAAACAAATGAAGATCGACAAAACAAATGAAAATCGACAAAACAAATGAAGATCGACAAAACAAATGAAAATCGACAAAACAAATGAAGATCGACAAAATATTGATAAAGTAGACATTATGGACATTATTTATTTTAAACAGTCACAGGTGGGTGGTTAGGAACTTTTATTCCTAACTGACCAACCTGGTGGATAACTCAGGTGGTCGGTTGGGAATGGGGGGCTACCGGGACCAACGGCGTAAAACGTGCTTTCTGAATCCAAAGCTTACGAAGTGATTGCCCACAAGAGAGATAGCTACATCGAAAGTTGCTTACTACAGTGATCTTTTACAGGGAGTCCGTGAGGTCTCGAGTGTTTCAAATAGTTTTAAAATATTTGCTTCTGTTTCTTAGTTGCTTGTCAATCCTAAAGAGAGATACGCCGGACGGGACGAGAGGATGTAATAGGTTCGGTTATTGAGTGTTTGACCCAAATATACGCTTACACCGCCTTGTCTGTAGTATTCAGCGTGTGTTGTATAGTCTCACATTTTTCCTTGTAGGGTTAGGCGGGCGGGCCGAACACAGAGATATGTGCTGCCTTATGCTTTCTCCACATTACTCGCGAAGTTGGATGAGTACGATAGTGTAGAGGGGCACTCAGCCTACTTCGTCAAAATTTTTCTTTGCCTCGGGCGACTTCGCCGGCGAACTACGTTCAACTTCGCGAGTAATGTAGAGGAAGCATAAAAGTTGTGACAACGTGCTATAGTGAAATAATGCAATTAAATGCGATTTTGTTGTCTTGCAAACTCCATAGAAAGCTTCATTAACGTTTCCGCTACTTTCTGGAGCAAGCGAAATATTCCAAATCTATGAACAAGAGAGACTGACTTAAGATTAAGGACAGTCCTTAACTCAAGGATTTTGACTAGATTGATGGCCTGAAAAAACACCAATGAGGCTGCAGGGTCTGATCGTATCCTGTCTCCATGTGGAATGAGAAAAAAAAAGCGAACGTCAACTTTGATATCTGACAGTTCTGACACTGACATTCGGTTCTGTCTTGTGTGTTGTCTCAGTTTGCCTTGCCGTTGCCACTGTTTTGTTTTGGTTTTTGTAATTTCAGCGATGTATGTAATGTATTGAAATTATTAAAATTTTATCTACATAAATAAGTACGAGACATTTTATCTATATTGCACTATGACAGACGGGGAAGAAAATGTAGATAAGAAGATTCAAGATCAAGAAGTTAGAGCAAAGCTCCGTGAATCGTTTTTAAGAGCAGTTATTGAATTAAATGGTGAGGCATTTGAATTAAAATCGTTTTTATAATGAACGACCTATGATAAATCAGAGTACACATTTCGATTCTTTAAATTCACATTGCAAAATTTACATATTGATAGTAAGTAAATAAAAAAAAATATTTGTAGACTTTCTCACACATCATCTGGCCCAAAATGAGCTTGTGCTATGGGATCTAGACAACTGATATTCATACTTATATTTATATTTCTAAATGAATAAAAACATTTATTGTTAAAAATTACAGAGAAACATCTTAATACATACATATCTATATAGGAAGACCTACATGATTAAATTTAAAAGGAATACGCTTTGCTAAAGCAAGTTTTTAATACACAGGGAGGCAGTGCAGTATCCTTACCTATGAGAAGACATCACTAAATGCAACCTTTGAAGGATGGAAACCGGATGACACCGAGATTCTGGTGAAAAACTTAGAAACTCCATCTGGTGTTACAATGACGTCAGCGCTACTTAGGATACCCGATATTTTAGCCATTCAGTTTGAAGGACCACTATAGTTACTTTAACACAGCATGTTTTACTTGGATAATTGAGGATAAAATAAACAGCACGGCATAAACAATGTGTGTAATGGTAAATAATTTAGTAAGTTTTAAATAAAGTTCACAACTACTCACTATAATGAAATCAGTAATAATTACTTTTAATAGCTTACAGTAAGCTTGTTATTTACTAAATAAGTTTTTGAGCAGAAAGCTATTTATGAACAAGAGTACTGGCTTTTTATTTTTTCTGCATTCCTTTTTTTTCTGTGAATGATATCCAACTACTTAACCTTAGTTAGGTTTTGGTTGTGCTAGGACTAGCTTCATAGTGCTAGGAATTTATTTCATTATATCCAGCTGTGCAATTGTTTTATTGCACAGCTGGATGTAGGCCTCACCTTTCATACTGGATATTGGGCCTTACTAGAAAAAACCTGCTGGCCTGATGGGTTGATGCAGAAATTTGTTTTGAATTTTCCTAGTGTTGAACATGACCTCATCCAGTAGCCATTCAGTCAGTCAGTCAGTTTGTGCATTTCACACAGGTGAGGCTGCTACCACTGCTGCTCATGAAGCTGATACTGTACTTAAATTCGAAATGATGTTATCCATCAGAAAACAAGAGTGTTCGACTTCACTTGCAGAGTAAGCAATTTTTATGGGCTTTTAATAGGCTGGTCAACATGTACAATGTCTGTAGAATAATCGATGGCCGATGGAGTAAGCAAGCGAGTTCTGAAGTGTATACCGCGACTTAGTAAACATCCACCCGCCAGATGCACCGACAACCTGGAAGAGTTCGCAGGCAGGAACTGACTGCGGAAGGCGTAAGGGACCGTGTGTTTTGACTTAAATTAGGAGAAGCCTACGTCCAGCAGTGGACTACTCTATGCTGATTTGATTGATTGATATCGCTATTGTCAATTAAAACATTACCGTGGCTCGATCACCAGTTTCAAAATCGAACACATACCTATTTCTGTGCGTCACGCAGTCTATTAAAATATACATACATACATACATATGGTCACGCCTTTATCCCCGAAGGGGTAGAGGCATATTATATGCCCACATTTCACCTTTGTATAATTTGTCCCACGTAATAGGTGGTGAGCCGTATTGCCGTGTTTAAATGGACAGGCGCAGGTTGTGACTGCCTGCTGTTGAAATAAAGCCTTCAACTTAGCTTAACGACTGCCATTTTACTGGCAACCGGGACCAACGGCTTAACGTGCCTTCCGAAGCACGGAAACGCTCAAATAAATGTCACAAAGTGATCACATGGATTGGTCACCCATCCATGGACCGGCCATAGTGAAAGTTGCTTACTGCAGTGATCGTTTACAGAACACTGAGTCCGCGGGGCCACGAGCGCTTCTATTAAAATATACTTAGATTAAATTGATGTAACCTTTACCGCGATACACGGCTCTGTAGGTAGGTAATTCTATTAAAAAAAGGCTACGCTCAGATTATGGTAATGCATGCAACCCAGTCAAGCTTATCCGATCACATTTTCCTTCTCAGTTTATGCTTCATCGAGTTTCGACGAAGTATCAGTTCCTATTTATAACGCTAGGTATCTACTTTTTTTTTAGCTTCCTGGTTAGCTCTCCTCCGAAGCTCAAAATATTTTGGGACACTCAGCTTGTGCTTGATGCTCGAGAGCTTGAGTCTCTTATTAAACAAATGTACTGTGTTGAGATTCACCACAGCACAAGCTGACAGTAGCTTGTGCTGTGGTGAATCTGGCACGGATCGAATCGGCACTAGCTAGCCTTGTGTGCCTTGGTCGTTGCGCAGCGTATATATCTATTTCTTCAGCTGTTCTTCAGCTAGCTATCAGCTAGTCTTTTTTTTTTAACGTGAGGGAAAATCCGTCGTGGATGCTATGCCGGACTCCTACCGACTAGAAAACCTCACGTAACGCCCAACAGCCTATGGTTGGGAGCCCCGGGTAAGCCCTCGGAAGAATGTCCCAGGACAGCTATCAGCTAGTCTACAACAGGGCTACCTACATCATTTCCCGGAATTTACAGGATTAGAACGGCTTGGGTCAAGAGATTACCTATAGCGGTATGTAGCCAGGGATCCTATGGCCGTGTAGCCGCTACGTCGGGAGGGGGTTTTTTTTCCCACAATGGGTCCGGAAGATAGATAGGTTTACGAAAGAAGAAATTAATGTGCTTATTGTAGTAAATAACGTAGCGGCTATACGGCCATATTAGGATCTCTGGCTACATACCTATCTCTCTTACTGGTGACACCGACGTGATGTAGAAGTGTTCCTGTGTAGTAATGTCTATCCCTACTTCCCTACTAATATTATAAATGCAAAAGTGAGACAGACAGACAGTGTCTGTCCGTCTGTCTGTCTGCCCGTCCGTCCGTCCGTCCGTCCGTCCGTCCGTCCGTCTACGGCTACTTTTTAACCAACTGCGTAAAAGGTGGGTTATGATTTTACGCGATAACGACTTCTATGCGGTTGAAGCCGCGGGTAACAGCTAGTATAACAATGAAGAGTGTGGAGTAGGCCACAGGATGTTCAAGTTTGTTCTACTTAGTGGTCTAACCAAACATTATCTAATATTTATTATCTAAATGAATCATATCGCACACCTAGATCTAAAGAGAGCATAACTCAAAAAAGCACTTTTTTGGGAAAATGCAAAAAACTGATTGCTCGACCCCTATGCACTGTGGAAGTGTTCTGTATAGAATTATGTTTTCTGTGCGCAGCAAGATTGAATAAAATTGTACGATTCTTTCATTTTAATCATGTTTTGGGGCTGAAAATTGGAATTTTCGAGTAATTGCCCTATTGCTTGACAAGGTAGGTGTGTTTTGTCATATTATTTTGAGTTGAGTCTATATAGGTGAATTGAATTTGTACTTAACTCTCTTTTGACGAAACACTATAAACTCAAAACGTAATAGCATTATGTGTTATTTTTAATTAGTCCAATTTAATAGAGTGATCTGAGGTCAGCAATAGGAGTATATTGGATGATCAATGAGGAAGAAAAGATTAGTTAACTTTAGTAAGTGTAAATATATTATTGATAGTGGTTAAAACAACTAATGAAAGTCACTTTTGTACCTTTTAATTATAAAATATATAGCAACAAACATATTTTTCTTATAAATAAAAAATTATAATAAACTTCCTTTTTGTGGAAAACAATTTTATATACACATCAAAAATCATTTACATTTAAGAATAAACTGTAAGTAGATATCTAAAATATGTACTAAAAATCATCAATCAAGCAGCCTATAGTAGTCCACTGCTGGACATAGGCCTCTCCCAGTTCACGCCACAGTACCCGGTCTTGAGCCTTTCGCATCCAGTCACAGCCTGCAATCTTTACCAGGTCATTAGTCCATCTAGCGGGTGGACGTCCTACCCTACATTTACCGAGTCGCGGTCTTCACACTAGAACCCGTTTGCTCCATTCGGTCGTTGGTTCTTCTACAGATGTGGCCATGTGTCTTCTTAATGTGCTTATTCTGCGAGCTATTTCGACCACTCCGGCTCTCCGCCGAAAAACCTTCGGAGTTTATCCCTCAGAGATATTTCAAGTATGGCTCGTTCCATAGCTCGCTGTGCAACTTTAAGGGCATAAACTAGCCCCACCGTAAGTGTCCACGTCTTGGCATCGTATGTCATAGCTGGTAGGACGCACTGGTTGTTTGTAGACTTTCGTCTTCACGCACTGTGCTATAGGTGCATTGAACGGCCAAACGGATCTTTCTAGCGATTTTCTTGTCCAGATTGCCCTTGTCTAACGTGATAACGTGCCCAAGATATGTATACTCCTGGACAACCTCAAGCCTCGATCCTTCGACGTAGATTGGTCCCGGCGCGGCGTGACGTGCTCATTAAACATGGCCTTGGTTTTCTCCAAGTTCATGCCGAGACCAACACGTCGAGACGCAACGTTTAGGCTGGGCAACATTCCACTAAACTGTTCCAGCGTCTCCGCCACTATGACGATGTCGCCGGCAAATCGAAGGTGCGAGATGCCCATGCTTTCCAGTCCAGCGTCTTAAAGACGTCCTCCAGCGCATTGGTGAAGAGTTTTTTTTATCTCTTTCCTCTATCATATTGACTAAAAACTGACCACATTTCGTTGTTAACCTGTAAAAAAATGTTTTTATTACTTATTAATAGGGTCTTGTGCATCAAATCGCATTAAAAGAGTCAACAAAAGAACATTTTCGATGTTATAAGCGATATTGCGAAATTATTTTGGCAAAATCCAATTAAAGAGACGTAACTAAAAAAAATGCAGTTATGTATTGAGTAAAATGCTATAGAAATTCTAGTTATAAAAATGAAATTATATTAAGATTACAAGATTTTAACCACCAATAGCAAAAATGTTTCAAATAAATGGCTTTTTAAAGAAATATAACGCTTTAAAATATGACTCAACTAAACGGACACAACTACAAATTCAAAAATGTAGCAACAGTATGGAAAGAACTCTAAATAAACTTAAAACTTTTACTTACCCTGCCAGCTATACGGGTTTAACTCAAGATGCGTAGTTACTTACTGAGCAACTAAACGTCTAAAAGTCGTCTAAAAGTCGGCAACTCAAAATAAATAGTGCTTGAAATTTCAACGGTACAGATAGAACTCAAAATAATTCTCTTTTGTTTACGATGGACCCGTGTAATTCGCTTGTAGTTTAGGCCGCAACTAGCGATGTCTCTGTTTTGGCGGAAGGGAGCGGAGCTCCCTCGTGTAACTAAAGGGACACTTGGTGCTATCTAGCAGCGAGTAGTGGACTTATTTTTAAGTCTGTTTTATTGGTGGATAGGTATTCGGATAAAGAATGCGGTGGTGTGCTTATCTCAAAAAATGCGATTTTTGAGTTGCAGCTCTTTAGATATGGATGTGCGATATAGTTGTAAGAGGTTTCTGGGATGCCCAGTAAGTACCTGTCTGTTTAAGGGTTCTGCACCCAAAGGATAAAACGAGACTACTGAGACTCCGCCGTCCGTACGTCAGTAGGCAGTACTCAGTCTATCTGTCTGTCACCAGGATGTATCTCATTTACCTTGAATGTTAGACATTTAAAATTTTCACAGATGTTTATTTGTTGCCGCTAAAACAACAAAAACTAAAAACTGAAGAATATGAAGGGGCTCCTTAGGGAGGTACACCAAACGTATTCTATGCCATTTTTTGGTACGGAGCCCTCTGTAGGTACTCTCTGCACTTGCTCGGTTTTCCCGTGTGTAGGTACCTATCTGGATTGAGGGCCCAAAAATTTAATCTTCGCAAAACAAAATAAGATTTACAGGGACTTTAGTTATAATTTTCTTAAACTTAGGGCACTCTGTCACAAATTTCTTAAACGCGAAATAAAGCTTTTATGATGAAATAACTTGGGCCCTCAATCCAGATGCCTGAATTAAGTGGCATAGTCTGATTCTCAGAAAGCACTATCACTGGGCTGATAATTTTTATTTAAGGATTTAGTTAAGAATTTCTTACAACTTTTAAGAAATTCCCAAATATGTAGAATACACAATTATTGCGGTATATCTAGGGCCCTCAGTTCATTAATGTTTGTACTGAGGAATCATCAAAATATGGGTTTGTCTAAAGAGATACTTAAATACGACTGTAATATATTTTACTTAACCGCGTCTGTAAATAAGTTAAAAAGAAATAATGTCAAAAAGTAAATAGTTAAAATTTAAATTAGAAATTGAATTTTCCTAAAATGTCTAAACTGAGGGCCCAATATTTTCGGTAGTAGGTATTGCCTAGGATAAGGCTTCTACACTACCGCACATCAGGGTAAGTAAGTACTTTAAGAAATTTTTAATTAAAATTTAACAAATAGCGTTTACCTATTCTTCTAAATGTCATACTTTATAGTCCAGTCATTCAGTATTTTTACTTGAAAGTTTTCCGGGAGTTTTGAAAATTGGCAATTTTGTAGATTTTGATATGCTCTTTCCAAATTTCAACTTTGCCACCTCGTATGTTTGCCGCTCGCGCCGCCATATTGAAAAAATGGCGCCCAAAAGCAGTTTTTTGATAATAACTCCTTTCCGACGCATTTTACAGGAAAAACTTATCACACAAAATAAAAGTAGAGGAAATTTCCTACAATTTGTCAAAATCTTTTTTCCCTAAAATTAATAGTTTTGGCGTAGGAGCGCCGTAAAGTTAATTCAATATAAGTTTCCAATCCCTTTTCCTTCACTTTAATAACTTTACTTTCTTGCAGTATATCACCACAAATAAAGCAGTTTACTTCATTAGAAGCCATGGCTCTGTAAATGCAAACGACACTGTGAAATGATAAACGTATACTGATGACTCGGACTAAATATTTCTATTGAGCTCAGCTGGGGCCAGATGTTTCTTAGAAGGGAAAGAAGGAGCCTGACACAGAAGGGACGCATCCCTTTATACCTGCGGAGACATGACAGACTATAGTTAGCTAGGTTTTCATTCTATGGAACAATATTTAACCTTCGTATAATTTTTATTACTTACGAATCACAATATGAGCAGTTTAAAGTAAATATTACACGTTGGTGTGGATGTATAATGGTTTACAGCGCTCTTACGCCGAAACTATTGATTTTAGGAAAGAAAAGTTTATGATATATATTGTAGGAAATTTTCTCTACTTTTATTTTGTGTGATATGTTTTTCCTGTAAATTGCGTCGGAAAGGAGTTATTATCAAAAAACTGCTTTTGGGTGCGATTTTTTCAATATGGCGGCGCGAGCGGCAAACGTACGAGGTGGCAAAGTTGAAATTTGGAAAGAGCATATCAAAATCTATAAAATTGCCAATTTTCAAAACTCCCGGAAAACTTTCCAGGCAACCTCAATTTATTCGACCAAATGACTGTACTATTAAGAGAAATTTGATTTTTAATTTTTTGTAGGAGATAATTCTGTAGGGTGACCATAATTTCCATTTCTTTTTGTGCTCTATTTACAATAATTAAACTAAAAATATAATATAATAACACAGGCTACTTTTTATCAAAGGAATAAGTTCCCATGGGAAACTTATTGCCATGGGAACTTATTCCTATGGAAACTTATTCCCATGGGAACTTATTTCCGGTAACAGGAAATTTTCGTGTTCTTAACCAAAGATACCTATACTAAAACTGTCTTGTTTGTATATTGTACAATCTGTATCGCCCGCAAATTATCGGGATATATTTGCAAAATAGAAGCAAAGCAAGTAATAGGATAATATATTTCAAAATATTACAATAAAGCACTCTTGAATTATCAGTAAATAGCCATAAATTCCTGATGATGAATCAGAAACAACATTAACATAGTAAAAAGATGTGCATGACATGTTTTTCTTTAACTATAATTGACAATATCAAAGTGGTCTCGGTACTTACTGCGATTTCACTGATAATAGTACGGACACTGATAATAATTATTTTAAACTGCACTATTTAATTATAATTATTGCACCACACAAAACACCGCTTTTGACGGTTCAAGCTATAACAATTCGTTTAAGAAATAGCTTGTATAAAGAGGTCCCGACATGATCAATTGCCAATTGTCAATAACGTAGAATTTCATGTGCACGTATACGTCGATGCACACACACATGCAAAGCAATCACGCACACTGAAGCAACTTCCATTCATATTTTACGTGATTGACAATTGCAAGGCATGATCGTCTCGGGGGCCTATAAGGGTACATGCTGATTAGTCTCAAAAAGTAACAAAACCATATCTATCCTACAGTATTTTCTTCTACAAAAAATTAAAAATCTATTTTCTCTAAAAGTAAGTATGACATTTAGAAGAAAAAACGCTTTGTTAGATTTTAATTAAAAATTTCTTAAAGTACTTAGGTACCCTAATGTGCGGTAGTGTAGAAGCCTTATCCTAGTCAATACTGCCGAAAATATTGGGCCCTCAGTTCAGAAATTTTAGAAAAATCCATTTCTAATTTAATTTTAACTATTTACTTTTTTGTCATTATTTCTTTTTAACAAATTTAAATAGACGCAGTTAAGTAAAATAAAAATATATTACAGTCGTATTTAAGTTCTCTTTAGACAAACCCATATTTTGATAATTCCTTAGTACAAACATTAATAAACTGAGGGCCCTAGATATACCACAATAACTCTGTAATATCGTATTCTACATATTGAGAATTTCTTAAAAGTTGTAAGAAATTCTTAAGGATAAGGATTTACCTTAAATACAAATTATCAGCCCAGAAGCAGTACTTTCTGAGAATCAGACTATGCCACTTAATGCAGGCATCTGGATTGAGGGCCCAAGTTATTTAATCATAAAAGCTTTATTTCGTGTTTAAGAAATTTGTGGCATATTGCTCTAAGTTTAAGAAAATTATAACTAAAGTCCCTGTAAATCTTGTTTTGTTTTGCGAAGATTTAATTTTTGGGCCCTCAATCCAGATGCATACGTTTTCCCGTCCGCGTCCGTATCAACTGATCCCAATACAGTAGGTATCTAGTGTTACAGAATTATTAGCATATGTAAGGTCCGGCTACTTTCTGCAGTGGCAACACTAAATAATGACCGGGTGGGGAATGTTACGCCATATTGTGGGGCTCAGTCTTAAACTAGACGTCGGTAGATAAAGTATAATAATACGGGCAATGGGGAGCATTGTTAGCAGTGGAAGGTGAGCATTTATGCGCATAGTAAAAGCGGCCGCTTCAAACCTGCAGATTGGGTTGCAAGTCCCAGACGCTGTTACAATGTTCCTCCTTGTGCCACGCGGTATTAGGTTTCCTAGTTTTTAAATTGATTAATTGTATAGTTGAGAATAAACGAGTGTGCTGCCATCTCTGTGTTTTCTTCTGAGGGCTAACAGTAGGTACCTACTTTACAGGCTGTGATACTGAAACTCGATCTTAGGACATCGGCATGGCCTTACATCAGGCAGGCGCGGCGTCTTATAAGGGGTAAGTATAGTTTCTATTAGGAGGTACAAATAAAAACAATAAAATGACAAATAAAGAAGTAGGTACTCTGAATTTTATAAACGGTAGGTACACTGATATACACAGTACAGGAAGGTTCATTCCTGTGGAAAAGCAGCTCAATTCTGTGCGGTACACGTACACACCCAAATACTTCTATAAGACATCAGTTTATACATATCTAAGTATAGAAGTCTTTGTACTCACCCCGCCCGTGGTTCAGACACACAATCGTAGATATTACTATTTTCTCTAGATTGCTGTAAGGTAATGAACATAATTAACTCGATGACGTGAAGATCAAGACAGTACCAAGACTTTTTAACCGACTTCCAAAAAAGGAGGAGGTTCTCAATTCGTCTGTATGTTTTTTTTTTTTTTTTTTATGTTTGTTACCGGCAAATCGCTAGTAAAAGTTAACCTATTTTGATGATTCTTTTTTTATTTGAAAGGTCGTGCTTCCCATGTGGTCCCATATACAGGAAGTCAGAATCTGATGCTGGGATCCTGGAGAAATCGAAGAAATCCTTCGAATCGAGGGAATTCCTTAACGATTTACAGCAGTTACCTTGTGTTTGGGCTTGATTAATTTGTATTGGGGAAAACATTACCCATAGACTGATATAATTTCAGTCTACCCGTCACTAAAAATAATGAAAAAAAAAATTTTTAACAAAAAAAACCGACTTCAAACAAAAACTAAAAATTGAAAAATAAAATTAACTTAGCATGCTTAGCGATTTCAGTATTACAGTTAATAATATCTGATAAATCTAAATTTACTACCTATTACTTTGTGCTAAGTTAATTTTATTTTTCAATTTTTTCAGATTAATCGTCTTGTAGTTTCGTAAGCCCTTGAAATTTCTATTCTTGCGGTTGCCTGAGTAATTAAGTGGAAACGATGGTTGACACTCGTGGGTACTTTGGCAGTTAAATAATTCTACTTGAATGGCCCACTCAGTTCCCATTCCCATTAATTAGACCAAAGGGTAGGTATCAAAATAATGTGGCTAAAAAAAACTATTCTGAGTTCTTTAGTGTTCCTTATTAGTTCAGTTTTTAGATAGGTTCCGTAGGTAGGTATATAATATTTTAGGACTCGTAGCTAAACGATTTCAAACCATAATATATCTATCTATAGATGTAAAGTACACATAGCAGATTTTCGAAATGCCTAGGTACATCCAATACCTGCATTCCCAAACAGACCGAATTCCTGACTGACCTGACTTCTAACCATTATCTACCTACTTAATTTTCTAAAACTTTAAGACAGTGTAGGTAGTGGATAAAAGGCTTTTTCTTTTTATCCACTTTATTTATTTTACTAGCTGTTGCCCGCGACTTCGTACGCGTGAAAATTGTTACAATGCCAATTTGGTGGCTCTCTGCTTAGCCCCTAGGATATGAAGCGTGATAATATATAGCGCATTTTAACACCTTACCCCTAGGTAATATTTGTGCAAAATTTGAATCAAATCTATTGAGTACTTTTCGAAATCCTTCCGGACAAAGCAAAGCAAACAGACAAACAGACAAAAAAAATTCTAACTATATTTTCGGCTTCGGTATCTTATGTTAAACACCCAGCGAGTATTTTTTTTTAAATATTTCCAATGTACAGTTTTGACTTTTCTATCATTTTATTATATGTATAGATTAGACACTAGCGGACGTCAAATTTTGTTGTAAGTAATAGGTAGGTACATATACCTGCATAAAAAGTAGCCTAGGCTGTCTGCTTTTAGTTCAGCGTTTAGCAGTTTGCAACGACCGTTATGCAATTCCGTTTATTGCAGTCATTTCAGCGAGTTGGCTCTGGTTCTATTGAGCGAGCCATTTCTCCGAGCGCTCATTACCTGGAATGGCCAGGCGTTTCAGGTTAGCTAGGTACGTTACGAGTGCATACTACCTGTTACGTCTATCTATTGTGGGATTTCTCTCTTGCATTCATTTGTCTGGGTAGGTACCTACCTACTAACAATTTATTTTGAGCTTTGCAACTAGCTGAGATATATTATGCCGGTGAAAGTTACATCAATTTCAGATCACACAGGCACACAATCAATCAACATAAGCACATATTTGAATCGCCTTTTTGAATTCATGGACCCCTTTTTATTAATTCTTTTTTCATTTTAGGTTAAATGTAGGTATACTCGTATTTAGGTACTGTAAAGAATTTTAAGATCTGTTTTGATGGCCTTCTGTTCTATTCTATTTTTATATAAAACAGTCCAGGCTTGGTCTACGATTTTGTTTAACCTTCGAAATTTTTGCTAGGTTTTTCATTTAGGTTAGGTATGTTTCAAATTCATCTTTTTCGGTTTTAAATAGGTACCTATCTAAGAATACAGACTCTCTAGAAACCGTCTCGCCTCGTGATCACTGCAACAAAAACTGCCGCACTAACGCAAGATTGTGTGCGTGAGCGTGCTGTCTTATGCTTCCTCCACATTACTCGCGAAGTTGAACGAAGTTCGTCGGCGAAGTTGCCCGAGTCAAAGAAAATTTATGACGAAGTAGGCCGAGAAGCCCCTCCACACTATTGTACTCGTCCAACTTCATTCAACTTCGCGAGTAATGTGGAGGAAGCAATACACCCGCTTTGCGTCAGTGTGTAGTGACGCCGGCTAACGACACTTCCCACTTTTTTCGGGAAACTAATCGTGCTAAAGCCTTATTCTATCTGCTTAAAGTTCTTATGACTGGCATCATGTATGCATTCCCGATTTACTTTAAATATATTTTTTATTTCATGTTGGATATTCGTATAAGGGTTTTTTGGTATGCTGAGTACGAATTTCGGGTTAATTTTGCAATCCAAAATGGCCGCCGCGCCACCGTTGTAAAATTTCATGTTGGATATCGTTTATGGGGTTTTTTGGTATGCTGAGTACGAATTTCAGCTTAATTTTACAATCCAATATAGCCGCCACGCCATTGTTGCGGGATTTCATGTTGTGTATCGTAAGAGGGGTTTTTTTGTATGCTGAGTACGAATTTCAGGTTAATTTTTCAACCCAATATGGCCGCCGCGCCGTAATCACAAAATTTCATGATGGGTATCGTTACAGAGACTTTTTGGTATGCTGAGTACCATTTTAATGTACGAATTAAATGAAATTTTGGATTGCAAAATTATCATGTGATTCGTACTCAGCATACCAAAAACCCCCTTAAACGATACCCATCATGAAATTTTGTGATTTCGGCGCGGCGGCCATATTGGATTCCAAAATGATCATGTGATTTGTACTCAGCATACCAAAAACCCCCTTAAACGAGGCGATTTTCACTATTCTCGACTCACACTTGACCGTTTCCAAATTATTTATTTTACGTGTCTCTAATAATTTAGTTCCATACCTAGGTAATTCTTTACTTATTCAATTTGGGGAATTTTGAATTGGAAACTGGCAACACCAACAAAAATGTAAAATTGGAGTCGTATAAACTAGACACCGATGGGCGGCGGCTGTCGAGAGTAAGGGTGAGGCTCTAGCAGTGAGCCTCGACATCTCTAAAGCCTTTGACCGGGTCTGGCACCGTGGTTACGTACGAGGTTACGAAATTGCCCTCATATGGACTACCCAAGAGATTATGCGGATGGGTGTCCAGCTTCTTGGCCGGTAGAAGCATCAGGGCCGTCGTTGACGGCAGCTGTTCAGACTGCATGGCCATAAATGCTGGAGTACCGCAACGCTCAGTGTTGTCCCCTACTCTGTTTCTGCTTCATATCAATGACATGTTGTCTATTGACGGCATTCATTGTTATGCGGACGACAGTACGGGGGACACTTGTTACACGGGCCGCCCCGGTATCTCTCGGGACACAGTGGAGGAAAATCGTAAACAGCTTGTGTCTGAAATCGAGGCTACTCTTACTAGAGTGTCCGATTGGGGTGGACAAAATCTTGTCCAGTTCAACCCTTCCAAGACACAAGCTTGTTTTTTCACCGCTAAGCAAACTCCAATTACTGTAGCGCCGCAATTTCAGGGCACATCTCTTTCCATCTCCAAAAGTATAGGGATCCTTGGCGTTGACATCTCCAGTGACGTTCAGTTCCGTAGTCATTTGGAGGACAAGGCTAAGCTGGCGTCCAAGAAGCTAGGTGTGCTCAACAGGGCGCGGCGGTTCTTCACTGCGGCGCAAACACTGCTTCTCTATAAGTCGCAAGTGCGGCCGCATATGGAGTACTGCTGTCACCTCTGGGCGGGAGCACCTGAATATTAGCTTCGTCCATTTGACTCGGTGCAAAGACGAGCTGTAAGAGTTGTCAACGATCCTGTACTTACAGCTGGTGTGGAACCTCTTCGCGACAGGATAGACTTTCCCTCATTATGCGTGTTCTACCGCCTGTACAATGGTATGTGCTCTGAGGAATTATTTGATATGATGCCCACGGCTACGTTCTATCATCGCACCGCTCGCCACAGACAGGGAGTTCATCCTCACACTCTGCGTCCAGTGCGTTCCAGCACGTTTAGATCCGATAGGTGTTTTCTTCCGCGCACGCTTAGGTTGTGGAATGACCTCCCTGCCTCGGTTTTCCCAAACGCCTACAATATGGGGTTCTTCAAAAGGGGTCTTAGAAGGTTTTTGCAGGGTCGGCAGCGCGAGTGTGGCACCTCTGGTGTTGCAAACGTTCATAGGCTGCGGTGACCACCGGTCCTTCTGGTGGGCCGTATTATTGTCTGCCACCTTAGTGGTATAAAAAAAAAACGCGTAAATAAATAGATTTCATAAAATTATGATAAGTTTCGAGTTACCAGACATTCCTGGCTGTTTTTAAATATTTTCTGTAATTTCGACACACTTTTATTGCACAATTCGACATTATATACAATAAAATTTTGTCACGTGACACAAGCTTATCCCTTGACAACAGAATGTGCACTGAATGGCCGATGATCGGCACTTATCGGCCAACAGTAAGTGCTTAAAATTTTGGACGCTTTGCTGTCGTTCAACCACTATCTTGTTACTCTATAATACTCTATAATCTAAGGTACCTATCTACTTAATCGTATTTTGAGAATTCAATGTCAAAGCAAGTCAAGGGTCTGGCTAATAATAAATTTGATACATAACTAACCATTACAAGGGTGTTCAGTAGCGCCTGATAGATTTCACATACTAATTTGATATCTATTCCGTGAATATTTATTTTTTATTTTAATTTTAATTTGTATTATTTTTATTGCTCACAATTTGTCAGTAGAGCTCGCGGTGCAAGTTGAATTAATTGTATAGCATAATTGTTTTGTACCGCACCGCGAGTCACCCGAGTTTACCGTGTTTCAATAAATACTCACGATATAAAATCTGCGGAGAACCTCCCGAGAATCTTCCCGGGGTTGCTTGCGCTAAATGGATTGGATGTGTGCTTTAATCGGTTTAAGGTCAGTATGACAGAACTACTTACGTGTATATCAACTGGTTTTTTTAACTTTAATAAAAGAAGTGTGATAAATCATACTCTAAAGTGTAGCACTAATACCATACGTGTATACTAATACCATACGTCTTTACACGTGTGCTAATACGAAGAGTTTGTTAAATTCCGGCCACTGGGTTTTCTGTACCTAATGTTTGAACATAAAGACAAACTGAAAATTTCATAAGCTGCAGCCGTTTTGAGAAGTTACAGGTAGGTATGTATGTAGCAAAATCCGGTGAATTTTAAGATTTCAAGTAAAACTTAGAATAAACAGATTAATCAATTATTTTTCATGAATGTTCTCTATAAGTAGCTTTGCTCTCAGTATGTTGCCATAGACTACTACCACCGCAGCGCCTCATCTAGGCAACCAACGCACTAGTCGCAACTACAATTTTTGAAGGCTTCTCTCGATTTCTCTGGAATGCCATCATTAGATCCTGGCTTCCTTGTAATGGGGCCACACGGGAACCACCAACTTTCAAAATAAATAAAAAACATCTTTGAAATCCATTCTCCCAATTATTACTAATGTGAAATTAAAAAAAAATAAAAAAGCCGTCGAATAGAGTACCGTCTTCTTTTCTATTTTCTCAAGTCGGTTAACAACAGATTTATAATATATTATGGTAATCGTAATTATCAATATAGTAATAGTAAGTAAATAATAATAGTACTAGATACATAATACATTCTATTTTCCATTATAATTTACTATTTATAATCTTCAATGTATATGTATATTTTAAAATTTTATTATCTTTTTAATTTTGTGTTATATAAAGAAAGAATAACACTTTAAAAATTTTGTAAGTCATTTATTCTTACAATAATTCAGAAGTGGTAACCTACTACTGATAGAAGCGTGAATTCTTTTATGTGGCCATGTGTAACGAAACCATACCGCGATTTATTTTTACAGCACAGCGCCATCTAGGCACGATGCTGCAAACGTACTACTGTAAATGCGTGATGTTACTTTTACATTGCACACTCGATTGTACACTAACAACAATGAAATACATCATTTATTATTCTCATAACATCTCTCTACGTCACCAATTTAGGGTTCCGTACCCAGAGGGTGAAAACGGGATCCTATTCGTGAGACTTTCGCCGTCCAGAGACTGAATACTATCATACTAAAATAAGAAAAAAAAAAACATTTAAAAAGATTTTTTTAACCCTCCGTGCGCAAGTCCATCTCGCATTTTGCCGGTTTTTTTTATTTTACGTGTTTAAAAAGTCGGTTAAAAAAAGGCAGAGCCCCATTGTTTGCGACCTTCGCCTCTGTCAGAAGCACTAAATGACTAACTTGTTCTATTGACACAGTCAATTCAGGCTCTTTATTTTAATTTCCTGTGCTTTGTTTGTTCGAAAAGCTTTTGCAAGTTGCTTGTTGTGATTAATAATGTTGTAGAGTTCTTTATGAAAAAACATATATATTTATTGGAAGTAACGATGTTGATGGATTAATTTATGTAGAAAGTAGAAAGTCTTCAACGACTGCCTCGCGATATAAGCGACGCGACTTTATGTTATTATAGGTATCTACTAATATCAGAATCGACACCAACCCACGGCTTGACATGCCTTCTGAGGCACAAAACCACCACCAACCATCTTAGGACCAGCTATACACTGTATTTATTTGTCTGTAAGATTAAACATAAACAAAGAAAACAGTAGTTGTCAAACTTTTTTAGGTCAAGAGGGGCATAAAATGTATGTTTAATAGATAAAAATTTGAAAGTAAAATAAAACTAAGTAGGCATCTTCGACATGCCGTCTATATTTAGTTTAGTGTGAAAAGAAATAAAAAGGTAAAAAGTAATAAAATGTTTACATTTTGTCTCCCGACCAAGTAACTACGGTATAGGAAAGAAATGCATAACGCATTGATCGAGGACACCGGGTCAGCAGGGTTATAAGTGCTTCATAGACTACAAGACTTATTTTGATTTCTTGTGGGGACACACCGCCATCGCCGGGCGAACGATTCGACCGCCTGTTTAGTAGCCCATTTCAACCATTTCCCCGAATAGACTACAAGAATAGGTAAGATCTACCCCGCGCACGTGTTTACGGACTCTCAAAACCCCGGGTTTTCAAGCGGAGCATGAAGAGGCACATCATAGGGCCGCCAACTTGAGGACCACTGTCAGAAGTGGTATGAATTGTGAGAGTGGCCCCCAACTGCTAGATGTCGCCATGACTTTCAATTTGACGAACTTAAAAAGTATAAAAAAATATTGTAATAGATTAGTCACGCTTCTAGTTCGTGATTATCTACTCAGTTTCATGAGTATCTATCCTCAATTACACAGCTAGTTGGAAAACTTTGTGAGGTAGGTAGGATCTAGTAAAATGAGCAGCTTGCTTGTTTTCAAATTAATCATTCATTAGTTTCGTACCCCACCTACTTAACTTGGTATGAGGTTAATATTTTATGTGTCTTTATAGTTCACTAGCTGTTGCCCGCGACAATGCCAATTTGATTGCTCTCTGCTTAGCCCCTAGGATATGTAGCATGATAATATATAGCCTATTTCAAGACCCTACCCCTAGGTAATATTTGTGCAAAATTTGAATCAAATTTATCGAGATCCTTCCGGACAAAGCAAAGCAAACAGACAAACAGATAAACATACACCATACAACAATTTTTCTAACTATATTTTCGGCTTCGGTATCTTATGCTGAACACCCAGCGAGTATTTTTTTAAAAATATTTCCAATGTACAGTTTTGACTTTTCTATCATTTTATTATATGTATAGATAAAGGATATATAGTTGATATAGATAACGGTTCCTGTAGTAATTTTAAAACCAATGATTTTACTTGCTTATTAAAAAATAGTAGCTGTGAGTTTTTATTGCCTGGTTCTTTTCTCACAGACTCCCTTTCGAATCTGGCAGTAAATATTATTTTCGGTGTTGCAAATGTTCAGTTACGGTAACCAACCATCAGGAGGGCCGTAAGCTTGTCTGCCACCTTAGTAACTCGTGAATTTCAGTACATGACTAGCGACAATCGCAGTTTAATTAAATAGGGCTACTTATAGAGGTATACGTAAACTGACCATTTATTTTTGATCTCAAAACGGGACATACGTTTTAATACCCCAGTTAGGAGGTTAACAATTAAAATAAACATAATTTCATTAAATAGAAACAACAGGCCAAGTGCGAGTCGGATTTGCGCACAAAGGATTCCGTACCAAAAACGGCAAAAAAAACTGTTGGCAAAAAAGTCCCCCCCCCTGTCCCCTTTACCGCCCCCTTTTATAGCACTAAGGTGACAAGCAAAGTGTGAGGACGAACACCATGTCTATGGCGAGCGGTGCGATAGTGGAATGTAGCCGTGGGCATCATATTAAACAATTCTTCAGAGCACAAATCATTGTACAGGCGGTAGACCACGCACATAGTCTGTCTCTCCTGTCGCGAAGAGGTTCCACACCACCTACAAGCATGGGATCCTTGACAACTCTCTCAAGGCTTGCTTTTGCACCGAGTCGACCGGTCAAAACTGATATTCAGGTGCCCCCGTCCAAAGGTGACAGCAGTACTCCTGGTGTGGCCGCACTTGCGACTTACAGAGTAGCCGTGTTTGCGCCGCAGTAAAATAGAGCTGTTGAGCACACCGAGCTTCCTGGACGCCAGCCTGGCCTTGCTCTCCAAATGACTTCGGAACTTAACGTCACTGGAGATGTCAACACCTAAGATACCTATACTGTCAGAGATGGGAAGAGATGTGCCTTGAAATTGTCGCGCTACAGTAAATCGGTTTTTTTTGCGGTGAATACTCAAACTTGTGTCTTGGCAGGGTTGAATTGCCAGTCGGTCTCTTTCAGTAAACAAGATTTTGTTTACCGAAATCGAACACTCTGGTGAGAGTACTCTCTATTTCAGACACAAGGTTTTTCGTACTGCCGGTCACTGAGCAGGTCGTGTTCCTCAAGGTACCGAGCTGTGTATTGTTGACACGCTCCATCACCTTTCATTTAAAGGGACTACTATAAGCCTGTAATTGGCCGGGTCGGTCTTGTCAACCTTCTTGGGCACAGAATGCACGTGCGTTTTTTTTTCTTTCGATCCTCCACGACGTATTTTCCTATCTCCTTTTAGTCTGATTTTAGTACCTTTGTTTTTGATAGCATCAAATCAGCAGTCCACTCCTCGCCGTAGGCTTCTCCCAATCTACGCCACAATACACGGTCCTGCGCATCCCGCATTCAGTCCCAGCCAGCGACCTATTCTAGATCGTCGGCCCATCTCTCGGAGGGGCCGTCCGTCGTCCTACCCCACGTTTACCAAGCTGCAAGCTCAAGAACTCGTTTCCTCGTTCGGCCATCGGTTATTCTACATAATATAGCTACGCCCACCACCACTTCAAAACGCAGACTCTGCAAACTATGTCGACCACTTTGGTTCTCTGATGGAGACGGTTGCTTGCTGCGCAACTTTAAGGGTATGGACTAGCCCCACTGTAAGATTTCTCAGCACGGCACTATAGGTAATAATTGTTCGTTTGCTCAATAAATGGTTACTTTGCTTGTATGTTGACATTAAATGAACACTTGAGTTTCGGCATTCGTAAAATTCCAAAAAAAAAACTTCCATTTAGTTATCAGTTTACCACTAAACTACTTCACGAATTTTACACAAAAACAAAACAATAGTGTAGGTAGTGAAAACACGGACTGACTCTAAATTCCCCGACCACTGATGTCCCAAAAGCAACGAAATTTGAAAAAAAATCGCCAAGTTTCGGAAAACGGGACAATTTAGCGTCCCGAAGCTGTGTTTGGGGACAACGGGACAAGGGACCGAGAAACGGGACAATCCCGTTCAAAACGGGACGTATGGTCAGCTTAGGTATACGCTATATTGTATCGTCAGGAAACGCTCACATAATGTTTTAGACGAATGTAACGAATTAATCCGCCGCTGCCGCCGCGCCGGTTCGCGTGAAATGGACGCTCGCGGCAACCGGCCCGGAAACTTTGTACGAACATTGTACATCGGCCTTAATTAATTTTCACATTTGACGGTGCCACACGTACTGTAATTAGCTTATATTCGCGTGTGATGACGTTTTGAAAGTGTTGACCGTTCTTTTCGGAGGGAATTGTGTTGTTGGTAGTCCATTGTGGAGTTCGCGGTATAAAACTTATTGTCTAATAAAATAAAAATTGTACTGAGTACGTACCAGGTATTTCAATCATTGTAGCTATTCTAACTTAATCAATCAATATCAATCAATACATACCTACATTATAATAAAATCGTAACAGGTCGCTGTCTGACTCTGTACATGGAAGATAAAAAAAAATTATAGGGGGGCTTTATGAACGCAATAGGACCCAAAACAATGATTTTCAGAATTTTTGTCTGTATGTCTGTATATCTGTTGGTCTGTACGTTTGTGCACGCTAATCTCAGTAACCGCTTAACCGATTGCAATGCGGTTTTCTTTATTGTGTTGAAGTTTGCTCCACTTAACATTTAGTGTTTATTTCATGTCAATCGGTTTATAAATATAAAAGTGTTAGCAATCACCAGGAATGTTAATAAAAAAAATATACACGGAGATTAACAAAGCAGATTTCTATCACTTTATTTAACAAATTTACTACACCCTGAACGTAATCATTACACAAGTAGCTAATCAGTAAGTAACTTAGAACATTCTTACAATCACGGCGACACTGATATCACATGGATCACACTGATCACCAGGGTGTGTAGTTCTTCACTCTGCAGCGGTCGACCGTCGAAAAAAGGGCCGTCCACTACATTGCACGCCATTTTATATTAGAAAACTAGTCATAGACAAGTCGACTTCTACACGGCCTCTCCTGACCATGCGTCGTCCTCGACTGCATATAAGATGTCTGAACCTGAACAGTCATCGGTTCAGATGGACTAGCTTCAGGATTTGAAACACGCTCATCGGCATGAGCTGCGATGCTTCCATCGAGGCGGCTTCTAAAATCAATTAGAAATAACATGACATTACTATGTGCCAATGTAACTCAGAAAGACCTAATTGTTGTACCCATCAACCTTTCAAGGCCTTCTAACGTACAGCCCAAAATACATTGGCTAAGATAAATAGCACACAGCTTATCACACGTCACCACATTCATTCAATTTGATTGCGTTCGCACATTAAATAAGTCAAATTATATGAGGATCGATCTGATTCATACGAGATTTATGATTCATTCAATTTGGATTCAAGTATTTAACATTCATCCTCACTCTACCAATTCATTGTAGGGCAAACATCCCACAGTCTATTTGCCGAAAAAGGAACGTCCCGCAGTCCGTCCTCTACAAGGGGATTGGCATCCCACAGGCGTACCAATAGGAACGTCCCGCAGTCCGTCCTGTACACCGACATTCATCTTTACACTACCACGTAGGGCAAATATCCCGCAGTCTATTTGCCGAAAGGAACGTCCCGCAGTCCATCCTCTACATGGAGTTGGCATCCCGCAGTCTGCCAATATGAACGTCCCGCAGTCCGTCCTATATACAAAACTAACACCTATACATAAAACTAGTACCAATATATGTACAAAAGTTGTACCCATACAGAACACTGGCACCCAGCATGTCAGCATGGAACATCCCGCAGTCTGCTCCTTCACCAACACTCTGGCTGCGTTCAGATGACACGCACCCGTCATGCACACGCCACTTAAGTCAGAACCGATAACTCATACATACATACATATGGTCACGCCTTTTATCCTCTAAGGGGTATGTTGTAGAAGCACATTATATGCCCACATTTCACCTAGGTATAGATGTTGTACCACGTAATAGATGCTGTGCTGAGACATATTGCCGTGCTGATATGGACAGGCGCAGGTTGTGACTGCCCACTGTTGAAAAATTTTAAACCGCTCAATAAAAGCCTTCGACTTTACTTAATGACTGCCAATTTACTGGCAACCGGGACCAACGGCTTAATGTGCCTTCCGAAGCACGGAAACGCTCGCAAAATAACAAAGGGGTCACGTGGTGGTTACCCATACAAGAACCTGTCATAGTAAATGTTGTCAATATTACCGTCAACTCGCCACTCGAAGAATGCAGTGCAGGTATCAGGCCATCATTCGTCCTGCCATACCACCATAAACCGGGCCGCACCTAGCCTGGTTCAATTCATGTCATCCGCTCGGCAGCGCTCGCATGACTACGTATGGACCACCATATACCATATCAGGGTCCAACTTGCATTTTTACATTGAACCTGTGAAAACACAAAATTGTTAACATTTAAACACACGAGGTGAACCTCTATTACGATCCACGTGTGAACCTTACTGAACCTAGTTACTCTTCAGTAATCCGGCCGTAGGACCTTCTGCACCTTTTTGTTTTACAGTTTAGTTGCAAACCTCCCAATGGCACATCTCAGACTAGTGACCAAATCACTGTGACGGTAAGTAGTTTAGTTTCTCTTTGTGAGACCCAGGGGAAAAAATCAGACGTCCTCCGTTTAAAACCGTTAAGGTCGGCTGTAACTTCCACAAAAATACTTAAACACAAATATTTAAAGAGTTCATCAGCAATACCTCGACACTAAGACCGCTGTAACGAGCCCCATCTTGGTGCAAATGCAGCATCCCTCTGAGGATGCGGGCATCCCGCAGACTACCCATTAGAGCAGTAAGTTCGACGCTTCCATGTCGCTGAAATACCATTAAAGCAACAGTACGCCAAATTTCAGATCGATCAGTCCTGCGAAGCTTACGAGAAATTCCTTCATCACCTAGAAAGTGATGATGTTCAAAATGTATAGCTAAGACACATTAATCACCTCGGCTCTGAAATAAAAACAAATCGCATCCAAATTGGCCCATGTTAGGCAGCTGTGATGCCACAGACAAACACACAGGTTACACCCACAACATCACGTGTTTTCGTCGGGGGTTAATTAATTGACCTCGATTCAGATCATGTTGAGTACAGTTCGAGCGTAAGTGGACCTGTCTGTTTGCGTGGTGCATCTTTGGTGTAACGTAGTACCTAAATCACTGGCCCCATTTCTTTCACGAATTTCACACAACCAGCAGACTCTAACCTTTGACAGTAAAATCAGCGTTGCTGTACAGAAAAGGAACACTACATTTGTCATTGTCCCAAACCGTTCGGCTACATCCTGTCTAGAATTCAATCCAATGCATGCATCCAAGGATAGGTATTACTGACTTCTCAATCAATCATCAATCAAATCAGCCTACAGCAGTCCACTGCTGGATGTAGACCTCTCCCAATTTACACGGTTCTACGCCTTTCGCATCCTTTCCTACGGCCTTGTCCAGGTCGTTGGTTCTACTAAAGATGTGCCAGCCCATGGCCACTATGATGCACTTACTCTGCGAACTATGTTGACTACTCTAGTTCTCTAATAGATAACATTGTTTCGGATGTTATCTCTCAGAGACACCCTAAGTGTAGCTCGCTCTGTTCTAAGTAAAACACATTTACGCAAGTTGATCGAAAAACTCGCTTTGGTACACTACTTCATGTGACAGAATCATGCCCACCTCTGCAGTCTATTCTTTTTGTGTCCAGTTATGAGGCCTTGATATTTTACTGACCTGACCGATATAATCTCGATTGAGATAATGAGCATGTGGCAGTACAACTCCTTTTCTTTGCTGGAAAGCGGAATCCTGTGTTCGGATCGACCATTGGGCGCCTCTCAGAAAAAAAAAGGAGCAGACCATTTTTATGTTTTGTCAATTTGAGAGTAACCTAATAAAGTAATAACAAAAACGTTGAGGGTAACTTAACAAAGTTATAGCAAAAGTGTTATGAAGCCTTTACGACAGCTAACGATTACTTTACCGAATGGAGTATGCTACCACACGCTTCCCATCATCAGCATAGGTCAATACTAGATACTACTAACCTGCGTACATAACTTGCGTCCGTGGGAACCTCCGTGCTGGGTTCACTGGTCACTCTCGTCAGACAATCGTATCAAGCCTTGTCTAATTTGTTATTGATGTGAACTCCAAATAAACTTTTCAGTCAAACCTTGTAGCACGATTCTGGATATGTCTACGAAAATATCCTACAAGATCTAGAATTTGTCGGATCTGTAAGAGTTTTAAGGGAATAGGTGAAAATTATAAGGCCTTTACCTTTTCGTAAGGTTATATATTAAAATACCAGAAATCAAAATGCCTTTACTTAAAATGCATTAGACCAAAATACCCGAATTCGAAATACCTTAACATTCAAAATACCTTATTTCAGTACACCTTACCGTAAAATGTCTAAATTTAAAATACAAATAATCATTATATCAGAATTCAAAATACAAATTTTCAAATATCCTTAATTTAAAATACCGAAAATAGAATACAATGTGTCACTGTCATAACTGCGTGGAATGTAACACATATTTATATATTGTCTTTTCTATAATAATTTCAGTCACCAAAATTTAAGGAACAATTATACAATCTTGTGCTTGGAATAAAAAAAACCATAACCTACCCAGTTTATCGCTATACTCCTTAGATCATCTAACCACAGGATGCGCCTTACTTAAGCATTGTTTTCTGCCATTGCACATGACCATTTGGTCTTTTGGCTTTATGAAAAGCCTGTACATCAGTACATCATTTTATATGATTAAACTAGTACATTACATTGTAGTTGACTGTACAATAACAATTAACACACAACAGCCATTACGCGTTTGTCGATTAATACATTTTTAAATGCAATGAAATTTTATATGTCTTTGTGTTTCCCCCTTCACTTGTATGAAAACTGGCAGAATATTTTTGTATGCGGTGGTTCGCAAAGGCTAGTCCCGTGTTATATGGTCTAAGCTATACTCACACGTTTTGTTATTTGGATTATTTGGATTTAACTTATTTACACCCCCCTCCCCACCTAAGTGAAGCCGCAGTTGTAGCCGTAGGTCTGTTGGTCCTTGGGTATCCTTCTGAGGGCTTACCCGGGGCTCCCAACTGTATGCTGTTATGTAGGATACGTGTGGTTTTTAGTCGGTAGGAGTCCGGCATAGTGTCCATGTAGGATTTACCTCATGTTAAAACACTTTAATTCAGAGTTACAAAAGTACTACAGTGGGCTAACGAAAAATAAAAAAAAAATAACCACGAAGGCTAAGGCGGGAGCTCCGCTTCGCTTCGCAAACCGTCTTCTAACCTAACTTATCCGAGTCGGGATACTCTGAGTCGGGGTGTTAACCATTCACAGATATATAGCATCCATGTAGGATTTAAATCATGTTAAAAAAAAGGTATTTTGTGTTTCAACATTTTAGGATAAGGTATTTGATAAATTTATTTTTTGGGTTTCGGTTATTCGATCGTAAGGCATTTTAACTTATTTATATTATAAATATTTGCCTTTTGAATATTGATATTTCGATTTCGGGTATTTTGGGCTCGGGCATTTTAAGTAAAGGCATTATGATTTCTGGTATTGTGACGGTATACCTTTCGTAAGCTTGGCACTTCCTGAACGCAGCTGAGGGCGCGTGCGTGTAGCGCGCACCCGTGCGCATCGCGTAGACGCGCATAACGCGATATCAATGCACGCGCGCGCAGTGCATAACAATGCGCGTCGCGCAGACCAGCGTGCAGCGCGTCGTATGGACTAGCGCGTGCAGCGCACACCAACGCGCATCGCGTAGACTAGCGCGTGCAGCGCGCACCAACGCGCGTCGTGTAGACTAGCGCGTGCAGCGCACACCAACGCGCATCGCGTAGACTAGCGCTTGTAGCGCGCACCAACGCACGTCGTGTAGACTAGCGCGTGCAGCGCACACCAACGCGCATCGCGTAGACTAGCGCTTGTAGCGCACACCAACGCGCATCGCGTAGACTAGCGCGTGCAGCGCACACCAACGCGCATCGCGTAGACTAGCGCTTGTAGCGCGCACCAACGCGAGTCGTGTAGACTAGCGCGTGCAGCGCACACCAACGCGCATCGCGTAGACTAGCGCTTGTAGCGCGCACCAACGCGCGTCGTGTAGACTAGCGCTTGTAGCGCGCACCAACGCGCGTCGTGTAGACTAGCGCGTAAAGCGCCCATCAGCGCACGTCGCGTACACCAGCTTGCAGTGCGCGTCGTGTAGACTAGCGCGTGCAGCGCACACAAACGCGCATCGCGTCCACTAGTGCTTCTAGCGCTCAACAACGCCCCTCGCGTTGATTTAGAACTCCCGGATCGGCGGACAGGAGGATTATCGCCGTTACTGTATAGGAGAGTGACAAAGGACAGTTTCTAGTCACTTTAACGATTGATTAACTGTGCACAAACCTAATTGCACCACGCGTCAATGCGTGAATTAACGGGTCAAAATTAGAGTCATAAAATACTGCATTCTAAAGGGGTTGAACGCTTGAATCGCGTCCATAATCATTTGTAACGTTTGAAAAGTTCACGGGCTTGCCACTTTCGGGGTACGGGTACTAATTCGCTTCCTAGCAAGTTGTAGAAACATCTCACTTTTAACGATAGCGTGCGGTGCGTGCGTGTAACAACGAACGAGATCGGATCCGAGACCGCGATGGCGGTGTCTAGGATCGCGACGGCTACGAACGGTATTCCCGTAATACCCTTCGTGACCAATTACACGACACGTGGCACTCACGATGGTCCACTCAAATGATCAATCCACTATGCAATTTACGGCTTGAATTATGCGTTTTAGGCATAATTACACGAGAAAACACAAAAAAACGGCTACGAACAAAACATACACAACTCACTAAAAGAGGGTACTTTGTAATGATTACGTTCCTTATGCTTCATGATACCTCACGTTCGACTCGGTGAGTTGGCGATTAGGTAAGAATCACACTTCTGATGTTAGCAATCACCAGGAATGTTAATAAAAAAAATATACACGGAGATTAACAAAGCAGATTTCTATCACTTTATTTAACAAATTTACTACACCCTGAACGTAATCATTACACAAGTAGCTAATCAGTAAGTAACTTAGAACATTCTTACAATCACGGCGACACTGATATCACATGGATCACACTGATCACCAGGGTGTGTAGTTCTTCACTCTGCAGCGGTCGACCGTCGAAAAAAGGGCCGTCCACTACATTGCACGCCATTTTATATTAGAAAACTAGTCATAGACAAGTCGACTTCTACAAAAGTTTATCATAAAAGAGCTTAATGATTTCGGCTATTTTAAAACAATTCAGTCTGAATTGTTTTAGAATAGACTTAGTGCGCCTTCACACTAGCGTAAGCGTTCGATGGACGTATGCACGGCGTAGACGCGACGTATACGCGGCGTATACGCCGCGCTAGCGTCACACAATTTCGTTGGCGTTTTGGTATCATCGTTAACAAAATAGATTCTGACCAGCAAACACTATTGATGGCTTTACTTTTAAAAAAGAAGATTAGTGCGAACTGCGAATAAATTTTTGGTCGTGGTTCGGGAAAAACTACCCAGGCTGGCGCCTCGGGACCGTATGCTATTATTTTTTATATCGATTTCTTTCATCAATTACATACTAATTAAAACGATGCATACGAAAATACATTTTAATTTGCAATCCAACATGGCCGCCGACGCACCGTATTTACAAAATTTCATGATGGGTATCGTTTTAGGGGTTTTTTAGTATGCTGAGTACGAATTGCATGACGATTTTGAAATACAATATGGCCGCCGCGCTGTAATTATAAAATTACATGATGGGTATCGTTTAAGGGTTTCTTCGTATGCTGAGTACGAATAACATGATAAATTTGCAATCCTTTATTATTGGATTGCAAAATTATCATGTAATTGCCACTCAGCATATAAACTAACCAGGATCCGGCCGTTTGGCAGAATTTGTTTCGTTAATTTTCACTCGGACACACGCTCGGACTGTAGAGATTGTATTTGAAAGTTAACATCTGTCCTGGCTGTTGGAATTTTTGTTTCGAATTACAGAATGATTTTGGGATCCTTTTCTACCCCGTCCTTTCCTACCTTATTCATTTCCTTATCCGCAAATCCCTTCCTACCCCATCCTCATCCCCTCCACTCTCCGCCAAGCGAAGGTCGCCGTGCCGATGAGCTGCGTGGCTACGGGCGAGCGTAGTCATAAGCGTGCCTATTATTATTATACCCTGGGACCGGGCGAGCCCAGAATAAGGTTAGCCTTACTTGGACAAGCGGGGTTCTGTTCAGGTGGACATGTTTTTCCCTTGCTACTCGTGGGAACGCAATGGAGTTGAATTTAAACATCCAGAATGACGGCGATGTGGTTCGCAACCCGTCACGTCTCGTCTCCCATCGGGGCGAAAAGTGGGCTAATGATAGCCGCTTTGCTACGTTGAATGTAAGAGGAGGTATGGATGATAAAATTGAGGAGGTATGCAAGATAATGCGAGAGAGGCGACTGGATATTTTGTGTGTGAATGAGACAAAGCGGAAAGGATGCGACAACACGACGCATGGAACCTATACGGCATACTGGTCAGGCGTAGCCACGACCCGTGCGGCTTGTCAGGGTGTCGGTGTAATACTTTCCGCGAGAATGAATGAATGTGTGACAGATTATGAATGTGTGAGCCCAAGACTCGTTTGGTTGAGGCTAAAGGTTGGACTCACCCGCATCTTTGTGTTAGGAGTGTATGCTCCACAGGATGCACGGTGGCACCGGTTCTCAAAAGACCAAAGTGAGAGGCATCAGGCAGGCATTCTGGGAGAGTGTGAATGATATTCTGGGTAAATGCTAACGAAACGAAAGGATTGTAATGTTAGGTGATTGTAATGGATGGGTTGGAGTGAAGCTTGATGAATATGAAAGTGTATTGGGTAAGTTTGGGGATGAGCGAGTGAATGAAAATGGCGAAAGTTCGCTAGAAGTATGTTTGGAGAGGAATCTTGTGGTAACCAACACCATATTTAACCACAAAGATATCCACTTGTATACAAGGACACAAGAAAGCCAGAGAAGCATGATTGATTTTGTGATAGTAGACGCAAGAATGAGAAAGAATGTTTTGGACACCCGGGCATACCGCGGTGCCGGAATTGACACAGATCACTTCTTGGTAATTAGCCGAGTAAGAGGTCTGTTTCAGCTGTGGCGGCATCGTGTGCATAAACCCATAGGTGTATTGGAGCGCATTAAAGTCGAAAATTTGAAAGATATACGCGTGAAAGAGGAATTTGTAAGTAAATTGAGCGAGCAATTTGTAAATTTAGAGGAAATATGTGAGATTGAAGAATTATGGAAGCCGATTAAGGAAGGTCTCGTAAAAGTTGCAGTAGAAGTATGTGGGATAAGCAAAAGGAGACAAGGATGTCAGGTAAAGAGTATGTGTGCTGAAGTTTTAAAAGTTTTGTCTGATAAGAAGCAAGCATGGTTGAACTGGTTGGCTACAATGGCCAACCAAAGAATGCAGAAGGCAACGGATGAGGATGTAAAAATGGCAAAGGATGAGTATAAAAGGTATAAGCGTGTTGCGAAAGAAGTCATAAAAAGTAAGAGAGAGAATGATGAGGATGACTTTCATAACAGGTTATCTGATGACTTCCAACAAAACATAAAATTCTTTTGGAAGTCTATAAGAACAATGAGGACTGAAAAGTCAACCTCACAATTTAAGCAAATCAGAAACCGTAATGGCAGTCTTGTGATAGGAGAAGAATGTGTGTTAAAAACGTGGAAGGAATATTTTGAAAGTTTATTTGAAAAAGAGGATATGCAAATGGAGACTCATGTTTCGGAAATGAATGAACTTGAGAATGAAAGCCACTTAAGTATGGAAGAAATTATGGAAGCGTTGAATAGTATGAAATTAGGAAAGGCTGCTGGGATTGATAGAATTTCTGTCGAGATGCTGAAAGCGGGTCGTGGCGTGGTAGCTTGCCAGCTGTACCGCCTTTTTAATCTTTGCTGGCGAAATGGCAGAGTACCAGAAGAATGGTGCAAATCTGTCATAGTGCCGCTGTACAAAGGTAAAGGGTCACAGCAAGAGTGCAAAAACTACCGCGGCATAAGCTTGCTCAGTGTCGTAGGCAAATTGTATGCGAAAGTTTTGATTAAAAGAGTGATGAATGAAACTGAAGGAAAAATGTGGGATGTACAAGCAGGATTTATGAAAGGAAGGGGATGCACGGATCAGGTCTTTTCATTAAGATGCCTAGTTGAAAAGTTTTTGGCAAAACGTCAAAAAGTCTATTGCATCTTCGTGGACTTGGAAAAGGCCTATGACAGAGTGGTGAGGAATGAACTGTGGTCAACACTGTCTATGTATGGAGTGAACAGCAACTTGATACGAGCCTTGAAATCTCTATACGAGGGCTCCAGTGCTTGTATCAGGATCAATGGAGCTTGCACAGACTTTTTTCCCATCGAAAAAGGTGTGAGACAAGGCTGTGTAGCGTCACCGTGGCTGTTCAACCTATACATGGACAGTTGCTTGAAAGAACTACAAGAGTGTGCGTATGGATTAAAAATGAATGAGCTAACCGTCAAATGCCTCCTTTATGCTGATGATCAGGCAATACTGGCATCATCGGCGGATGAGTTGCAATTGATGGTTAATATAATGAACGATGCGCTTAAAAGTAGAGGAATGAATGTTAATGTAAGCAAGACAAAAGTAATGGTTTTTGAAAGAGAGAAATGTATGACTGATTGCTCGATATCGATCGAAGGAAAGAGCGTGAAACAGGTGAGTTTGTATATTTGGGTTCAAAATTTGCAAGAGATGGAAAGTGTGACAATGATATTGAAAGAAGAGTTTTGGCAGGAAATCAAGTGAATGGAGCCATTCACACCTTTATGAGCAGTCAGAACGTGTCTAAAAAGGCAAGGATGGCTGTACATAGTGGAGTGCTTGTCCCTACACTTATGCATGGTAGTGAAAGTTGGGTGTGGCAGGAGAAGCATGAAAGTAAAATTAATGCAGTGGAAATGAGAAGTTTGCGAAGTATAGCTGGAGTGACATTGAGGGATAAAGTAAAGAATAGTGTGATAAGGGAACATTGCGGTATGACAGAAGATGTAGTGACTAAGATAGAGAAAGGGATGCTCAGATGGTTTGGACATGTGGAGAGAATGGATGGAAATAGGCTGACAAAACAGATTTATGAAGCGGGAGTAAATGAGCAAACTGGTAGGGGTCGACCTCGGCATACTCATATCGATCAAATCGATAATCTTCTGAAAAAAGGCCAGGTCAAGAGTACCCTTATAGAGCAGCCTTGACTGAAATTTGGTACAGAGATAGCTTATAATCTGGAATAACACATAGACTTTTCATCCCGGGAAAATGTTCCCACGGGAAGCGGGAACGGGTAACGATTTTCACGCGGGCGAAGCCGCACGCATCATCTAGTACACTATTAATGACAGCTGATGCGCAATAAAACGTCGCAGTGGACCGAACGCGGTATTTCACTCGCACTCGCTGACACATAATATCCCTCGCGCTCGCACCTACATTAGACTTTAACTTTTTAAGGAACTACTGAAACTGTCTGGCTATTGAGAAAACATCATTTGATAGTTCTCCAAATAACATATATAAATTGCAGCTTTTATACTATACCGTAAGTATAGTAATAATGAAATATACTTTAAGGGTGTCTGGCAGAGGGTTGCAACCGTACGAAGTGTCTGGCTTTCGACAAGGTGACTTTTAGGATTGTTATAAGTAAAATATGTAAAAACTGAGTTTTATACTTTAACAAATTTAACACACAATTTTACACACCTTTACTACCTGATACCGGCGAAAGCCACCGCGACCCAAGTTTCATAGACGGGGTTCGTTCTTACCTGTGTTGGGGACATTCATTGAGAAACTTACAGCTTTTATACTTTACCGAATGCCTGGGGGCCGCTGGCTCTTAGACCATTAACCGAAGAGCATGTATGAAGACACTTATGAAAGTTGAAGAAGCGAAAGTTGTTTGCCAGAATCGTAGCAAGTGGAAAGTCATAGTCTCTGCCTACCCCGTTGGGAGACAGGCGTGATGTTATGTATGTATGTATGTAATTTTCACTCCCCAAAAAACTTATCGCATAGTTTCATTTCCTAAAAGAATTTTTAGCAAATTTATATTTCGCCTTTTATTGCTTCGTCAAATAACATCTTGCTCAATTTTTATTAAGTCAAATATACTCTAAAGATAATTATTTTCTAGTAGCAATCATTTCCATGCCGAGAATAAGTCGCTTGTGAAAAGGATTGTACACGATCCCCCAGTAACGCGGCGTATGCGTCGCGTATACGTCGCGTTGCCGTCGCGTTTACGCCGCGCATACGTCCATCGTACGCCTACGCTGGAAAAACGCTAGTGTGAAGGCGCACTTATAAGCTCTTTCACCGTTTTGCGAAAGTGTTCCCTTAGAAATTATAGCTTTCTAGTATTTACTAAATAAAGGTCTTAAAGCTTAGCTAGGAAGTCAGTTGCTTATTTTCTTAAGAAACCGTAAAAATCATCTTGTATCACAATGTCGACGAAATCAAAACTTCTAAACGAACTTTCAAAACTTACTCTATTGATTATTTATCGCTCGACCTCATTATATCATTGACTGGTTATCGACTAAATTGTTCATGTACTATTGTATAGCTTTTGGCTGGACTTATAGCCCAAGCTAAATGCTCGTAGCTAGTCTGGATTTCTCGACGTAAATAGTTAATGTACTCAATTGCAGCTCATATCTACCAACCCAATATGTTTAATGGGCCCGATTTGTTCCGAATGAGAGCAGCCAGTCTTATTTCGCAGATGGAGATAAATGTAAATTAGACGGGAACGCAATGCCTACGTCGTTTGAATTACGATGTGAGTCGTTTTGCCAAATGAGGTGATTACAAAATAGGGAAAAGGAACAATTTTCGTGGTTATCAGTAGCGGTTAATTTGATTTGAACTGATAATAGGTACTTACATAGCCTATCCTCTGATTGATCCTATCTTGGTCTATAGATTACATGTCGCTTCTACTAGTAAGTTTTTGAACAACCTATTGGTTGACTATTTTTGTCGATAGTAAGTTTTTGAACAACCTATTGGTTGACTATTTTTGTCGACAAACTTGCATAAGACCAAAGGAGGCAAACTTTTGAAAACGGAAGCAATGGTTTAGCGAAGCGCTCCATTTAGGACCATGTCAACTGCTTAGTATTTGTCCAAAAACAGATACTTGATCATCATTTCATTAAATAGTATAAATAACCGGCTTTGTACTACTACATGTTTAACCTTTGGTTGATAGTTAAAGAGTTCTCATCAAATATCAGATATCTATAAGTTCATACAGCTCCATTAATTGTACAGAAAATTCAAGAACTCGACAACATTTTTCAAGTGAAAATATACGTTTTACGCAGGAAAATACGATATTGGAGCGGTCGACGTGGCGCAATGTATAATATTCAAATAGACCTCGCTTAACAATATTGTCGATCATTGATGCACGACGACATTTCTACAGAATTAATATTTATCTCCATTTACTGTGACATTTCATAAAGTGACAGATAAATAATTGAAATACCGTTGCATACCGATAGGAACAATAATGATCAATACCACTCTATACTCTGTACACCTTTCACATACGACTGACTCCGAAAGCATGCAATATGAAATGACTCCGAAAGCATGCATTATGAAAAGTGCGTAACGTGCATTTCAAGTACGTAGGTATGTACTTCCACTACGGTACTAAAGCATGCAAAGATCATTATATTGATACAGGAGGATTTGATCATCAGAGAGTCGGAGTATCTGCCGCATGTCGATGTTCAAATGGCAATTGGAAGTGATCAATATCTTATTATATAGATATACCTATTACGAGTACCTATATGCATCTAATATCTGTCTTTCATATTGCAAAGAATCTACGGATTGGCATATAATTTAAAAAGAATTACTTACACAAAAAACAAAACACACATACACAAAAAGACGAGACACATCTGCGGACAACGGCAAATTAGACCCAGGCGAATTGCGGATAAATAGAAATATATAACGAAGGACAAATCATTTTATATTAACATGAAACTTTAATGAAGCAAATGCATGTGTGCAATCACGTGGGTACCTACCTATAAAAACAAGTGGACAACCCAGATTGTTTTTAACATAAACCATGATTTTCAATGACCAGCTATGTCAAGTATACTGAAAACTGTTGCCGTTCGTTAATAAACGTTTCTCCTCATCAAACAACAAGTCATATAGGTAAGTCAAAACAGTTGTTGGAACATTATTATTTTGTACAGTTTTACCATGTTTTACACTTGTTATTTGATGGTGAACATATTGTCATGATGAACATATTGTCATGTCGAAACATTCAAGTTAGCGGTTACCATGTAACAAACAGCCAGGACCAACGATATGCTGTGACTACTGACCAATTTTACAAATGTGAAAGTGAGCTTGTTTATTTATCTTTCTTTCCCGTAAGGATACAATGGATTGACGTGATTTTTAAAATGGAGATAGATGTATGTCTCGACAATGCCATTGCTTTATTCCGTTAAAGCATTCGTTTCGCTGGGAAAACACGTTTATTCGATTACAAACTTTCACGTGTGCAGAGTCATCGATTAATGTCCTGGTGTGTCTTCTATTTTACTGAGCACTTTTTAATCTAACGGGCCGAAAAGAATAATTTCTCTGGGGTTTTATCTCGACCAGCTAAACTCAGTTCTCTTTTTAATTCAATTACACTTTTCGTTAAAAAAGGTTTAACGATTACGTTAATTACATTACGGTAAGAATAAATTTGAATCTTTATTACTTAAAGATGGGAAAGATCCTGCCAAAAATAAAAGGATTAAAGACGAGCCGATTCAAAACATTTTCTAGCTAACATTAGGGATTGCAAATCAGTCCTGCTTATTGATTTATGTAGTACATGTTTATTCTCTAAGGGGTTTTTTATATCTGTTTTTTCTCAGATAGTGGTGAAGCTTATTGCCGTGTTAACTCGTTAAATCGTACCCGCCTATAACTGTATCTTCTGCATTTCCCAAGCAATGGTTATACTCAACGTTGGCTCTCGCACACGAAACACCGTTTTCATGCTGTGTGTGTATGTACGTTTTGTAGTACCTAACTTATCATCGAATAAATATTTGCTACATGATAATAACTAGTGAAATATGGGCGTATAGATTAAGGCGAGACCATTATGAGTCAAAATGAACGATTACATAGACTTGAAAGAACAGTAAAAAATCATCAATAAACAAAATTTATGTACCACCTGTACCACTAAACTAGCATAGCGCGCTTAGTGAAATAGTGTAGCAGAATTAGAGATGAAAATGACCAAAGTGACTGAATTTGATTGACAGTCATTTACGGTCAAATTGGTCAAAAACGGTCATTTATTGTCAAAAACGGTCATTTATTGTCAAAAAGGGTCATAAACAGTCACTTTGATCTTGAGTGCTTTTTGATATTTATTTTGAACTAGCTGACCCTCGCAACTTCGTTTACGTCACATAATGTGCACGAAAGGAGAGGTACCTAATTCTTCATCAGACTTGTCAAGCACCGTGTGTAACAGCCCTGTTTGCTTAATCGTAAAAGAGCTTAAAGATGAAGAGAAGATATTCTAAAACCATTCAGTCCACGCCTTCGGCGCGGACTATTAGAATTATTTTACCACAGCCTTAATAATTAAGCTCTTTTATGATTAAACCAACACGCCCGTTTTGATTTACCCTCTCATTCAAAGGAACCCTTGAATTCTAGGTTCGGCGAAAGTTGAGATGCCTCTAATTTCTGAACTACAAACCCCTCAATCTTCAAACTTGGGTCGAAAAATCCTTAAAGTACCTACTCCCTTTTCAATACTATAAAAATATTTGAAATCGCATCACGTGTTGAGAAATTACAACTGAAAAACCATTTTATCTTTAATCCCCTCTCCCGCAGGAACCACGCAATACAAGGTTCTAGGATACTTTTGATCCCGAATCAAAAGTATCCTAGAACCTTCCTCGGGATATGAGCTCAAAATGTACTAAGTATCATTCAAATCGGTTCAGTAGTTTCAGCGTGATACTTATTCGGGATGCAGACAGACAGACAGACATGAAACGTTTAAATTACATTTTTGGCTTCAGTATCGATTAGAGAACGCCCTCCAATTAAAATTTTCAAAATATCTTCCATGTACAGTCTCCCGACCCTCTACAGTTTTATTATTTATTTATTTATTTCTTTATTTATTTCTGTTCAGAAAGCTTACAGACTAATAGATTACATGTGTTACTATATATAGGTATATTTGTAAATTGCTAATGACAAGCTTTCACATTTAGACTAGATTTATATAAATATAATGCTTGCACTGGTTAGATATAAAGTAATCAAATAATTTTACATAAAATAAACTAATTTTTTTTTAAACAATTTCAATAAACTTAAGTGAACCAAATATCCTACACCGTAATAATTCAAGTTAACTTTGCTGGTCGCATGTGAAGAATTGCTCGCTTAGAAGTCGTTTAATAGTATTGGGAGGGGTACAAAACAGATCTAAATTCATAGTCTTAGAAATTCTATTAAAATTCGCAGCACAGCGCACAAAGTATGCATTTCTCCGGTAGTTTGTCGCAGCCGAGGGCACATGTAACACGGGACGCTGCCTAAGACCTAATTGATTGGTACGCAGATTAATATTGCTCAGCATTTCAGGACAGTCTAGAGAGCCATCGGCTACTCTTGCTAAATAACCGATGTCACCGATAGACCTCCTCTGTTCCAATGGCAAGAAATGATACCGTTTGCACCGCTCATGGTAATCAATTGACTTTACTTGGGCCTTGTAGTCTAAGTACCGCATGAACTTGCGCTTCACACCCTCAATACGCGATATATAAATTTGATATTGCGGATTCCACACTTGGCTAGCGTACTCAAGGTGGCTACGCACATAAGAACAATACAATATTTTTATTGTTTTTAGGGATTTGAAACAGGAAGACTCTCTCATAATAAATCCAAACGATCGTGAGGCCCTCTTGACGACATAATCAACATGTTTATCAAATAGAAGCTTATTATCAAATATGACGCCAAGATCCTTAACGTGGCTTACAGTTTTTACAACTTCACCATTCAGGTAGTACTTAGATTCAATAATTGATTGTTGGCGTGTAAATGTTACATGGTGGCACTTTGATACATTTAATTGCAGTTTGTTAAGTGTGCAATAGTCTACAAAGATGTCTAACTCACACTGAAGCTGTTCAACGTCCGAAATGTTCCGTATTTCTCTGAGAATTTTCATGTCGTCTGCATATAATAGTATGTATGAATTTTGAAAACAATATTTGATGTCTGCAATGAATATAATGAACAATAAAGGTCCCAAAAGAGAGCCTTGTGGTACACCGGAGGGGACATCGCACCAACTAGACATGTAACCCTGCAGGACAACAGTTTGAGTACGGTTTTCTATGTATGAACAGAACCAACGGAACAAATTGCCATGTATCCCAGCCGCCAAAATCTTCTGCAATAGTATCTGATGATCTATACGATCAAAACATTTACGGTAGTCCGTGTAGATAACGTCTACCTGAGCTCCCTGCTCCATACCCTTAGTAATATAATTATGAGACAGTATCAGATTTGAAGTAGTAGATCGATTGCGGAGAAACCCATGTTGTTCATGACCAATACAGTCATGAACAACGGCATACACCTCCTTGTAAACAATTCGTTCTAGTATTTTTGCAAAAAGACAGAGCTTAGAAATAGGGCGATAGTTTTCCACGTTGGACTTGTCACCTGATTTAAACACTGGTGTAATAAAGGCCGACTTCCAAATTTGTGGAACCAAGCCCTCAGTGAGTGAACGCTTGAAAAGTATGCATACCGGTACAGCTAAACTGCTTGCTAGTTTGACTATGAATATGGGAGGGATAAGATCAGGGCCACCTGATTTGGATAGGTCTAAACTCTTCAATAACGGCAATACAGTGTCAACAGATATGTATATGGAGCTGATGTAATTTGTACTATGGCTGTTGGCAGTACACAGCTGCGGGCCGAGTGAATTGGTAACAGGATCTTGGAATGTTGACCGAAAGTACGTCGCAAACAAGTTACTAATGTCCTCACCATTATTAGCGGAAATATCTCGGTATCGTAGTACATTTGGAAACGTTGAGGTCTTCCGTTTACTTTTAATAAATGACCAAAAAGCCTTAGGATCTTTCGTGATTGATGACTCAAGTTTATTGATATATGCATTGAAGCATTCTTTTTCTAGTTCAATAACTCGTCCCCTTAGAATTGAGAAAGATTGATGGTCACTAAGATTTCCGTATAATTTGTATTTGTGATGATATTTACGTTTTTCTTTCAACATTTTTATTAACGCCGAATCGTACCACGCAGGATGTGACGAATGCTGAACTGACTTAATAGGTATATACTTATCTCTAACTTCATACAACTTACTGTAAAAAAGTTCTACAGACCTATCCAGAGACGTTGTGTTCAGTAAGTTATGCCAGTCCACCTCATCCGAAGTAGACTTAATCGCCTCATAATCACCCTTATAAAATAAGTATTTAACAGACAGTTTTTCTTGAAATGTATGAATCTCAACAAATTCAGCTTGAACACATAGAGGTTTGTGGTGGCTATCAACCGGCACAACCAAAGGTTCATTGCACTCCTGAACAGTTAAAGGGCCGTTGGAGAGCACCAAGTCCAACATCCTATTTTTAATGTTTCGTATGCCGTTATATTGCGATAAACTGCAAGACTGCATAGTATCAATAAAACTTGTTATATATTGACACGAATAGCTTATAGGTAGCAAGTCCTTACAATCAACATTAAAAGTCCAATCTATTTTGTCTGCAAAGTTAAAATCTCCTAATATAACAAATTTATCTAGCAAATGAGATAGAATTAAGTTATTAAGTTTATCTGTAAAATTTTGTAGTTGATAGTTATAAGAATTACCTGATTTTTCGTCGCAGAGGTAAAGAGCACAAATATGCACGCTGTACGTCACCGAAGGCCGTGACCTCTTTAAGGTAACAGTAATCCAAATGTCTTCAGCCGAACTACGCCAATCACACCTTTCTACAACGGCCAAATCTTTCCGCACTGCTATCAAAACACCACCGCCCTTTGTTTGACCTGTACGATCATAGTCCCGGTCCCGTCTCCACACTAGGTACCGATGATCGAATAATTCACTGTCACAAATATGGTCCAATAACCAGGTCTCCACTAATACCACAATATCATAATTATTTAAAGTAACGTTCCTCAACAAACCCTGAGTTTTAGTACGCAACCCTCTCGTGTTTTGATAATAAATATTAAGCGGTATCACTTTTGAAACTTCACTATAACTGTATTACTAACTATATAATTTATTTGGCAAACGAGATTTTCACGAAATAATGATAATTCTAATGAAATACATAAGTAAATGTAACAATACAATGGAATAAATGAGTAAAAATACAAGATTCTCGAAGCATCTATCAGACACAATACGACACAGTGTCCAATAACTAAGGGTCTTTGAATATGCGTTGCTATTGACTTATGAATAGGAAATACACACCTACCCGACATAAAATTAGAAATACGCGTACGAGTATAAACGTAGGGTAAATCAAGGCAAAGTAAACTGAGCATTATTTGGTTAGGTCTAAAGACACATATTGAATGATAAGCCGCTCCAGCCGATATGCAAGATTTTAGGATTTTTTTACTTACTGTGTAACAAATATCTAACTGTTGGAAAACGAGTGCAGCACACTGCGACCAGCAATTATCAAACTTAAAAAATGGAAACAATTTTACAATAGGAAAACAAACCAAATTATAGTTAAATAGTTCAAAGACACTTGCTATTATTCCATTCTGGCAATGTCTTTTTCTGATTTTACTACCACTACGTGTGAGGTATCGGTCTTCCTTACGTGGATCTTTGCGTGCTTGACCCACACATACCGGAAGTTTTTTTCCATCGCCATCTTCTTTGTTTTGGCTAAAAGAAGTTTGTTTTGTGCTGTCAGATGATCATTTATATAGATTCTGTTATTGCCTGACAATGCCAAGGATCCTGGCAACAGCGGCCCCGCCCTCGATAAATGTCTTGCAGCCGCGACAAAATCTTCTTTGACATAGCGGTTGCAGAAGCAGACTATAATTGGCTTGATAGAGCCCCTTTCGCGGGTTTGCACTCTTGTAATAAAATTTATTTGTGTCTTATTTATAGGATATTGTATTTGGGATCCAATTTTAGTCACGATTTCGAATAAATTTTCAGAGCCTGTTTGAGGTATACCCTTTATCTCCACGTTGTTCATCCTCGCCCATTGCTCACCAGCATTAGTTTCCTGCTCTAATTCTTCAACTCGATTCTGTAATACGTCCACTTGAGTTTGAACCTTCTCCATCTGCACGAGACGATGTTCCATGTTGTTAATTTTGTCGTTGAATACTTTGACCATTTTGTTCGTATCTGTTATTGAGGATTTCAGCTCTGCAAATTCGTTTCTTAGCCCCGATAGTTAATCTTTTAACGATTCCAGAGACGTCAGACGGGCAGCAACAGCTCTTATTTCCTTCAACAACAATGATTCGGCCTCTACAAGCGGCGAGGAAGGCTGATCGGAGCTAGCCAACTTGCACTTCGCACAGCGCCAAGTCAGCTTCTTCTTGTCACCGAGTCTACGATAACCGGTTTCCGTAACTCCACCGCAATGAAAGTGCAGATCTTGATTGCAACCGGAGCAGCGAGCACCATCAGTCAACAGTTCGGAACAAGCACCACATTTGGAGGTTTCCATGATGTCTAAATAGCTCGTTATTATTTGATAAATCTTAGTGAAATCTTTGAGATACACTGATCCAACTATGTACCACGACTAGGTGCAATATGACCACACAGCGCAAAGCTCACTATGAGATTGATTTATTATATGTATAGACTAGCTGACCCTCGCAACTTCGTTTACGTCACATAAGGTTTGCTAATGGAGCTAATGCTTCTTTATCAGACTCATCAAGCAGCGTGTGAAACGGCCCTGTTTGCTTAATCATAAAAGAGCTTAAAGATTAAGTCTATTCTAAAACAATTCAGTCCCCGCCTTCGGTTCGGACTGAATTATTTTACAATAGCCTCAATCATTAAGCTCTTTTATGATTAAGCCAACACGCCCGTTAAGATTTACTCTCACATTCAACGAAACCCTTGAATTCTAGGTTTTGCGAAAGTTGAGATGTCTCTAATTCCTGAACTACAAAACCCTCAATATTGAAACTTGCGTGAAACAATCCTTAAAGTACTCTCTTGATAACACTGAAAAATATTTTGGAATTGGACCACGCATTGGAAACTTATAACGAAAAAAAACATTTTCTCTTTCATCCCCTCTCCCAAAGGTACCGCGCAAAATATCGGGATCAAAAGTATCCTAGAACCTATCTCGGATTATAAGCTCTGATTGTACCAAGTTTCATTCAAATCGATTTAGTAGTTTTGGCGTGATACTTATTCGGAATACAGACAGACAGACAGACAGACATGAAAAGTTTAAATTACATTTTCGGCTTCAGTATCGATTAGAGAATGCCTTACAATTAAAAATTTCAAAATATCTTCCATGTACAGACTCTTGACCCTCAACAGTTTTATATGTATAGATTATACTGAAATGGTGCCCCCTGTCGGGAAAAATTGGCATAATTAGTCACTTTAATAGTTAAAATTAATAGTAAGTATAAGTCAAATTGATTGAATTTGACAATAAATGACCGGTCAAATACGGTTTTTGACAATCGTGACTGGTCAGATTCAGTCATTTTACATCTCTAAGCAGAATTAAGAGGTTTTTGCTACGCAGGTACATACGTACATTTGGTACGTAGAGTGATGATTCGTAGCACTTGCTGTGAATCATACCGCTGGCGCTGGCAAGCGCATTGCTACGAGCAGAGTGATTTAAAATTTGTGTTATTAAATTAGATCTTCCTGCTTATATTGCTCGTTCGCTCTAACTTTGCCGCTCGGCTCCATACTAAAGTCGATTTATTTATTAGACGAAGTAAATTGACAGTAACGAATGTCACTTCTTCATACAATGTTACGTATTTTCTATGACGAAGTGACATTAGCTAGGTACTGTCAATTTACTTCGTCTAACTAGCAATTCGGGTATACGCCTCTACGCCAGCGGCAAAGTTAGAGCGAACGGGTAGTACAGAGTATGCGTTTTGAAGTGGCAATGGGTTTGGTTAAATTTTGTAGAAGAACCGTTGGCCAGTGGAGCAAGCAAGTTCTGTGGAGACCGCAACTTGGTACACGTGGGGTAGGACAACCCCCTGCCAGAAGGACGACGACCTGTAGTCTACACAAACATTCACACATTCACACATCTACCCTCACAAACTTTTGCATTCATAATATTAGTAAGGACATACGACTTTAAAACACCAACGATCTATTGTAATATTCCCCGAGAAAGGAAACTTGATCCACACTCTGTAATGGTACCTACTTTGTGTGGGAAATGTCTTGTTCCTAATATATTGTGAAAACTTTTCTTTTAGTAGGTACTTTGTTGTAGATAACATGATATCGGTATTGGGGCTTCATACACATTTTATTGTTTTACATAATGAAGGTGTATAAATTTCGCCAAACAAGTACATTATATTATATCAAAAAGCTTCATTGTCTTTTTCGTTCCTTGGTAATACATACCTGATGACCATTGACATTCTTTATCCATGAACAATTATTGTTATTCATCTAAAAACGTTCTGAAATATCTATTAATAAAATACATTACATACCCTCTTTTCTTCGGCAGTTCGGGTAAAAAGCTACAAGTTAATGATGAATAATAAACTTTGGTGAAAAAATTTTTTTCTAAAATATACCCATTCTAAAACAACTGTCTATCTGCTAGACTAAGAGCTGTTTCACAGATTTTGGCAAGAAATAATATTTTATAATACTTCAGCTAATAATGTTTACGGTCCGGATCTAAGAAACAGTTTTGTGAAAAAGAACTATACTTATCGATAAATCTTGGATTTTGTTCACTACACTACAAATATTGTTGTTCTCTTGAAAATGTGTTATTATATCTAATTATTTAGTATGACAAGATTTACAAAATGTTTAACTAGGTCTTAGCAATGAACATATTTTAAAGGCAAATAGTACCTACTTATAACTTTTAATTTAAATTAATTTCGGAGGGTGTTGAAATAAGTTATAATGTTCGTGCGGTACAAAGTTTCAAGATATTGGTCATTCCCTAGTCGCGAAACTACAAAACTAAACTTGTTAATAAAAAAAAAAATTAATGAAAAATACAACCGACTTCAAACAAATCCTGAAAAATAAAATTTACTTAGCACAAAGCAATATGTATTTTCATTTATCAGATTTTTTATTCAATATCATTTGAAGTCGGCGCCAAGTAAATTCATAGGTTTAGGTAGGTATTATTAATGGCACCAACTTCAATATTATATTTAATGAAATCTGATAAGTCAAAATCCATATTACTTTGTGCTAAGTAAATTTTATTTTTCAGGATTTGTTTGAAGTCGGTTGTATTTTTTATTAAATTTTTTTTTTTCAATATTTTAAGTGACGGGTGAACCGAAAAATATATCTATCTAGGTGAAAGTTCTCATCAATACAAATCAATCAAGCCCCAACACAAGGTAGCTGCTCTGTAAATGGCCAAGGAATTCCCTCGACTGTCTTTCGGTTACATCATCGGATCGACTCCAGACCTTCATTAACTGTAGCTCTGTTAAAGCACTGAATTAAAAAGTTAACAAACGCACTAGTTGTCCCTATAATTATCGGTGGTTGCCCTCGATTTCTTCAGGATCCCATCATCAGATCCTAACCTGGTTGAAATGGGACCACCTCAGAAGTGAACCCTATTCAACAAAAAAAAAATTAAATCCGTCTATAATTGACGGAAATATCGGTGAACATACATAAAACATTGAGAACTTTCTTTTTTTTTGAAGTCGGATCTATCAATCTAGGTGTAAAGTTCTCATCAATACAAATCAATCAAGCCCAAACACAAGATAACTGCTGTAAATTGTTAAGGAATGCCCTCGACTGTCTTTCGACTCTATCATCAGATCGACGCCAGACCTTCATTAAAGTGTAGAACATTAAAGCACTTAATTAAAAAGTTAACATGCGCACAAGTTGTCCCTACAATTTTCCGTGGTTGTCCTCGATTTCTCCTGGATCCCTTCATCAGATCCTGACCTGGTGAAATGGGACCACCTCAGAAGTAACCCCTATTCAACAAAACAATTTTTTTTGAAATCCGTCTATAATTGACGGAAATATCGCTTAACATACATAAAAAAAAATACATACAGACGAATTGAGAACCTCCTCCTTTTTTTGAAGTCGGTTAATGAATCCAAAACTTGCCTTTTCATCTTGTTAATGAATAAGTTTGGATTTTCATCGAAAGTTCTCGGAGCTACTTGAGAAAAACTTTAAAATAACAATTTATTACAGTTTATGTGAATGGCAAAAATGGTGGTAGTATTATTTATTATACTCGTAGTTAAGCTGGTTAGATGGCCTTAGATGAGAAGAAGGTTGCTGCTCGCATACAGAAAACTTTTTGAGTGACCATCAAATATTTACTGTTTTCAAACTCGATGAGTTTTGTGTTTTCAAAAGGTCTATGTTTAATTTTCAGACTTCACTTGTAGTAGGTAGTCAAATATAAACGCTTTTAATTTGTCTTTTTAAAAACTTTATTAAAAAGAACTTATATTAATTAATGTAGAATGAATACAAGTTAAACGTTTGTTGGGAGCAAGACAAGTGCTCTTGGAGTAGCAGTACGAGAATGAACATAGTTGATCTTACATGAGCTTATATACAAGATAGTGCTATGTTAGTGTGTGTCACAGACACGTATAATAGTGTGGGTGTCAAGCCACACGTTAGATGGAAAAATACTGAGGTGTACAATTCTTTATGAGTTTGACGATACTTAAGATACCCGTAATTGATGTTATATCAATTAAGTATTTCGTACTGAGGTGTACAAGTCTTTATGAGTTTGGCGATACTTAAGATACCAGTAATTGATGTCATAACAATTAAGTATTTCGTTTCGTGAGTAACGCGTGTAAGTAATAAAAGCCTTCTAAGAAACAATGGGCTTTGTTCAATATACCATGGGTGGTCTGACGTCACTGGTTGATAGTAACAGTTCGGGGTGGAACATGGGGGTGCATAACTCCTCCCTCCATAAGTTCAAAGTCGTTATCTGATTTTTGAGGGTAACGATTTTGATAGTTACATTTCCATGGAATCTTAGATCTACAACGATACAGAATTACAATTAAAACAATTATCAAAATTATGTAAATAATAATAGTTCCTATGCTTATACTATGCACATTCACAAATTGGGTTTCACTGTTTAAAACTTCACTTTTGTCCTTTAATATTTGAGAGAGAAATTGTAAGTTATCCAAGTTAATATTATCTAAGTTGACGGATTCTCGATGCACGATCTCCTTCGGTGACTCGATGCTAGGCAGATGTATATTTGGCATACTGTTATACATTATTTCACCCGCTTGTATGTTTCGTCTTCTTAGTGTGATTTTACCAATCTCCACTCGACAGGCATGATCTAGAGTTGTAGCATTTATTTTCTATAGATGCAGTATTTAGGATGTGAAAGCAGCCTTATCGAGTTATCTTTTTTTAATCGGTTGTCAGTGGTGACATTTCTGCTGTCAGAATGACAGGATGTCATAAGTTCGGTGACGAAGCGTTTCGCATTTAAAGGAACGGGTTTTGTTAAGATTTTTCGTGAAAGACCGGACTTTTGACCGAGACCTGCTTTGGGGTAGTTGGAGGTCCTTTGGCTTTTGTTCTGAGACTGTGCCGCGAATCAGTTTTTCGCTCAAGCGCGAGTATTTGTTACCTCGCGTGGCCTAACGGGCTGTGATTGGGTTGCTGCATTGCATCTTGCTACATTTTACCCAGAAAACTGGTGAGTCACTTCTTCTTTTGCAAAGCGGGTCGATTGTCGTCTGTCGCGCAGCCAAGATCTTAATTTGTCGTTTCTTTCATGACAGGGTTTTTTACTACGGGGCTAGTTGCCGGATGAGATAGTGGGTGCCGCACCTATAAGTTAGTGGGCTGCACGTGGTACGACAACGTGGAAGTGCGGACTACACGAGCTTCTCATGTGAGAGGTATCTGCCGTCATCACCTGGCAGTAACAACAGGCAGTCACTCTCACTCAGCTCACTCTGCAGGCCAGTAAATCCACTACTTATGTGTAGCTTAGTAGCATAAGTACCTAAGCACTGACTATACTTCTGTGTACCTGTGATATTTGTGTCTATCAGTGAATAAGCTCTCTGTGTGTCTCTGTGTATCTCTGTGTTATATAAATATATGTGTGTACACCCTACCTGACTGTTTTCGTCAGAGCCCTGGCCTACCCTTGCACGCACACTGGAATCTCTGTAGTAAGGCGCCCTGGGAAAGAGTTCTCTGCATAGCTACCTCGCGCTAGTTGGTGAGTAACACTGATCATCTTAGTGTTACAAATTGGCTCCCAACGTAGTGGCAAATCTCTGGGTCTACTCTGCGGTAGTCTCAGTCTGGTGTGTGTGCATAGGTGGTTATCTCTGGCGAAACCATCCTGTAATATCGTCCGAGACGCTCCAGGACGTTAATTGGTGGTGCTAGCAGCTAAGCACAAAACCTTCCCTTTCGTCTTCTTCCAGCTCCCTACATCTTTGGCTGGAAAAGACACAAAATTCTAAATTCTAAAATTTAAAAATAGCTGTGATTTTGGAAAAACTTTTTGATTTTATTTGGAATACCCACTTCTTTTCTTATTGTGTTTTTTTTTCTTCTTTATGTTCTTTTTTTATGGTGCACACATATATTTATTATATTATTAGTGTAGATTAATATATAATATATATTATCCTATAGTTTCACCTTGTAAGGTAAACTTAGTGAATCTCTCTGTGTTAACTTAGTGAATTTCTCTGTGTAACTTAAAACTTTTTTATAAGGTGTGTACATACCTTGTAATTTTGAATGTTAACCTGAACTGTGTTATCAGAAAATTTAGAAACTTTTCTCTCTTAATATACCCTTAATCTTTGTTAAATTCTAAAAGTCAATTTGAAACATAATTACCTAACTTAGTACACTTTGTTGTAACTCAATTTACATTTTTACTTTGTAATTGATCCCTATCTGTGCCATTTTATCTTTATAATTGTTGTAAGTAAATTTTTACATAATGGCACAGATGAAAAAACATATTAATTATTTAAGAAAGGATGAACTTGCTAACGAGCTGTCCCACATGGGTATTTCAGTGGAACCGGAAACGACAGTGTCTGGCCTTCGGAGTGAGCTAAGAGCGGCACACCGACTCGTCCGTCGAGGTAGCATCAAAGCGAGTGCTCCGGTACCCGCTGATGCATCGGCTGAGCTCTCGATCTGCCTCCCGAAGGTGTCCGAGCTGGAGGAGGCTATTCAGTCAGGTGACATCTTCATTAATAAGGGTAGTCGTCTTAGGGTGTCCCTCAGGGCCAACTACTTATTGAGTAGGTTAGCTCGTTGTGGTCTGGATTGCCCCGACCTGGTGGATATTCGTGGTAGGCTAGTGAAGATCATCGCTAGGGCTGAACCCAGTAGTGATTCTGAATCCGAAGGTTCGGATGATGATGGTGATGATCCTTCGGGTCGTGACCAGGTGGAATATACTTCACCAGTAGTGAGAGAGGACCGCTCGGTGCGAGCTAGTTCAAGTAGGAATAGTTCTACATGTAACATAGTGTATAAAGAACGTCCCCTTAACTTATGTTCATTTAACTTAAAATATGATGGTTCTACTTGTGTACGTGTGTTTTTAGAGAGATTAGAGGAACTTAGATGTGCTCGGGAGGTTACTAAGCCTAGACTCCTTATGGCTTTCTCCGACCTGTTGGATGGACCGGCTTTGTCTTGGTTCCGTACAAACAAAGCTAACTTCATCTCATATGAGGATCTTATTAGTGAGCTTAGAGATACCTTCGATATTCCTGATTATGATTACCGCCTTAGGAACGAGATAAGACAGCGTACACAAGCCCGCTCTGAGTCCTTGGTTAACTATATATGTACAATGCAAGCCATGTTCTCAAGGTTGTCATGTAAGATGCCCAGTGAGGAACAGCTGGACATTCTCATGCACAACATTAGACCTGACTACATGAAGGAACTGGCCTTGCATGATGTCAACTCTGTAGATGACTTGAGACGTTTGGGTAAGCGCTTGGAGCTTGCGCGTACTAGGGCAGACGTTTTCCATGAGCCTGCTCTTGACAAGTTTGAGATTACATCTGACTTACACCAGCTTAAGAACAAAGGTGTACAAAAGCCCGCTAAGCAGGTGTCTGCAGTGGAGACGCCGGTTACCCCCCACGATCGCAAATGCTTTCGTTGCGGCGGGGGCGGTCACACTGCATACAGCTGCACACAGTCAAGGGAGCTGGTGTGTTTCCGGTGTGGTCTCAAAGGAGTCAAGACCCCAGACTGCTCACACTGTACTAGCAAGTCAAAAAACGCGTAGGCCAGGGCCTTATTAGGAACTCTGTGCATCACTCTGTATCTGAGTCTATTTCTGATAAGGTCCTGTTTCCTAAACGGGATAGTGACATTAGACCGTATCTAGTTGTTAAGGTTTTAAATTTAAATGTCTTAGGCCTTCTAGATTCCGGTGCCTCCTGCTCTATACTAGGTAAGGGAGCGCACCGCATCTTCTTGGAACTGGGTTTTGATCTTGTGAGTATCAATCCTACTTTTCGTATTACAACTGCAAACAGCACTCACTTGCAATGTCTGGGTTGTATCTCTTTGCCAATTGAGTACAATTCGGTTATCCGAGTTGTCAAGTTCTATGTTGTCCCAGGTATAACCACCTCCATGATATTTGGAGTGGATTTCTGGCAACAATTTAAGTTAAGTGATAAGTTAATTTTACAAAATATTAGTCTTGATAGCTTTAGTGATAATAATCCTATAGAGTCTGTGTCCCTTAACGGTGGCCTCGAGGATTACGACAACCTGACAACTAAACAAAGGTGTGTAATCAACGAGGTCATTGAAAAGTTCGACTCGTTGAACACTGATAAGGTGGGTTTAGGTCGGACCTCACTTGTGCACCATGTCATTGACACTGGTGACAGCAAGCCGATCAAGCAGCGTTATTATCCGCTCTCTCCCCTTAAGCAGAAGGCCCTGGAAGCCGAGCTGGACCGAATGCTGGAGATGGGAGTAGTGTCCCCGTCTCAGTCCGCCTGGAACTCTCCAGTGGTCATGGTGGAGAAGGCGAACGGCGACCTCAGATTGTGCTTGGACTCTCGCAAGCTGAACTCTGTGTCTAAGAGTGACGCCTACCCCTTACCCTATATCAATCAAATCTTAGACCATCTTAATAATGCTAAGTATTTAACCTCTGTAGATCTGAGTGCGGCCTACTGGCAGATTCCATTCGACTCACTCCAGTCTGCTGAGAAGACTGCTTTTACGGTTCCCCGGAGAGGATTGTTCCATTACAATTCCATGTGCTTCGGTCTTGTCGGTGCCAGTGCCACGATGCAACGCCTCATGGACCGTCTGTTTGGTCCCGAGTTCGACAACAAGGTATTTGCGTTTCAGGATGACATAGTCTGTGTGTCCAGCACCTTTGAGGAGCATGTAGAGCTCTTACATAGAGTCTATCAGCAACTCAAGGATGCTGGCCTAACTATTAATATGAAAAAATCCCACTTTTGTCGGAGTGAACTCAAATACCTGGGGTATTATGTGGACAAACATGGCTTACGGACAGACCCGGGTAAAGTTGAGGTTATCCTCAACTATCCCACCCCTTCTAACCCTAAGGAGGTTAAGAGATTTCTGGGAATGGCCGGCTGGTATCGTCGCTTTGTTAACAACTTCTCGAAGATTAGTAAACCTCTGTGCAAACTCACTTCTACGAACCTTAAGTTCGAATGGACCCCTGAGGCTGAACAGTCCTTTAACCTGCTAAAGTCAGCCTTGGTTTCTGCCCCTATATTAAAAATGCCTAACTTTGAGATGCCCTTCCGCATTCTTAGTGACGCGTCAGCTTACTCAGTTGCTGCTGTACTGACACAAACTCACGATGGTGTTGAGCACCCTATCGCCTACTGTAGCCGTTCTCTCAACAAGAACGAGGTGAACTACAGCACAACTGAGCGAGAACTTCTGGCCGTGATTTTCGCTTTGGAACAATTTCGACAGTACGTCGAAGGCCAAAAATGTACGGTCGTCACGGATCATTCATCTCTTCTGTGGTTCCATAAGCTAAAAAATCCCACGGGTCGTCTAGCACGTTGGAGCATGAGGCTCAGTCAATTCGATTTTGACATAGAGCATCGAAAAGGTAAAGACCACGTTGTACCTGATGCTCTGTCTCGTATCAAAATTGATTCCCTCGATGCAGTACCCACTAAAGACCCGTGGTATGACCACACCATGAATAGTGTTCGGAAGAACCCTAGGAAGTCACCAAATTATGACATTCGTGACAACCTTCTATATAGGTTAACTAAAAATAAATATTCTTTGACTTCAGACTTTGACTGGAAGCTGGTGGTACCTCAGGAGGATCGCTTGCCCCTGCTCTCTAAGTACCACGATGACACACTTAGTGCCCATGGTGGCGTTTGGAAGACGCATAAAAGGTTAGCCCTAAATTATTACTGGCCCAAGATGTACGAGGACGTCAAAGAGTATGTTGGGAATTGCGAAACATGCAAGCAGTACAAACCCGTAAATACGTCTCGTCCCGGCCTAATGGGTAGCCCGAAGCGGGTTTCGAAGCCATTCGAAGCTATCTCTGTCGATCTGCTTGGTCCCTTTCCCACTTCGAGCAATAGAAACGTACACCTGATCGTGGTCTCCGACTACTTTAGCAAATACGTCATGTTGTGCCCTGTTCGGGTTGCCACAGGCGCTGTAGTCGCGAGGTTCATAGAGAAGAGTGTGTTTCTCGTGCACGGAGTCTGCAAGACTATTTACATGGATAATGGCCCTCAGTTTGTGAGTAAGCCATTTAAGGATCTGTTGGCTAAATACAATGTACCTAATATATATTATAACCCTAGGTATCATGCCCAAACTAATCAGGCGGAACGAGCTATTCGCAATGTGGTTCAAGCGATCTCATGCTATGTGAAGTCACAACACAAGTCTTGGGATCAGTTCTTGGTTGAGATACAGTGTGCTTTAAACACTGCAGTTAACGAAGCAACTCGTTTCACCCCTTACTTTTTGGTACATGGTAGGGAATTTATTGGGGATGGAGTGCTGTACAGGCAGACAGATATCGCGTGCCATCCTACTTCAGTCTCTGTAGACGATCCATCAGCCTTCGGTGTCAAGCTGAGAGAAATACAACGCATTTACGACCAGGTGAGGAAACATTTGAACGTTGCCCACCAGCGTAATGAAAAGTATTACAACCTCAGAAAAAGGCATGTAGAGCTGAAAGTGGGACAGATAGTTTACAAACGCACGTTCTACCTGTCCAACAAGGCCAAGAATTTTACTGCTAAGCTAGCTCCTAAGTTCCTTAAATGTGTGGTGACTGCTAAACGATCCCCTTTAGTATATAGGCTGTCAGATCTGGACGGTAAGGATCTTGGGGAGTACCATATCAAGGACATCCTGAAGTATCAGGAGGAGCAGTCTCCAATACCTAACGTAACTACATAGCACTGTTTCTCTAGTTTATTAAACCAGTGCTATGTGATCATTATGTAAGACTATTTTAATCTTTTGTTTGTATTTCTATATGTGTACGTGACTTTAAATTGTCACGTTGTAGTTTCTTCTATGCACCGCACCGAGCGTTTTTCTCTCATTCGCTTCTTAGTACTCTACATTATCCTGAGAGCTTGGGTAGTGTTAGGGTATCGGCAGTGAGTAAAGGGAGCATTCGTTTTCTATGAAGGGCATTAGACTCTAGTTACTTAGCCTAACCGGTACACGAGTCAGTGTCTAGTTAGGTACATAGGAGGATCTTTCTTTGGTATTGTAATGGTCGTAGTCAGCTGGTGTTTGAAGGACCTAGCTGGTTGTCTTTGTTTATTAGTCAGTACTTTTCTGTTTTCTTTATTGTGTATTTCCAGCGTGTCATATCCGCAGGAAATACTATTAAAGGGGGGGTGGTTGTAGCATTTATTTTCTATAGATGCAGTATTTAGGATGTGAAAGCAGCCTTATCGAGTTATCTTTTTTTAATCGGTTGTCAGTGGTGACATTTCTGCTGTCAGAATGACAGGATGTCATAAGTTCGGTGACGAAGCGTTTCGCATTTAAAGGAACGGGTTTTGTTAAGATTTTTCGTGAAAGACCGGACTTTTGACCGAGACCTGCTTTGGGGTAGTTGGAGGTCCTTTGGCTTTTGTTCTGAGACTGTGCCGCGAATCAGTTTTTCGCTCAAGCGCGAGTATTTGTTACCTCGCGTGGCCTAACGGGCTGTGATTGGGTTGCTGCATTGCATCTTGCTACATTTTACCCAGAAAACTGGTGAGTCACTTCTTCTTTTGCAAAGCGGGTCGATTGTCGTCTGTCGCGCAGCCAAGATCTTAATTTGTCGTTTCTTTCATGACAGGGTTTTTTACTACGGGGCTAGTTGCCGGATGAGATAGTTGGTGCCGCACCTATAAGTTAGTGGGCTGCACGTGGTACGACAACGTGGAAGTGCGGACTACACGAGCTTCTCATGTGAGAGGTATCTGCCGTCATCACCTGGCAGTAACAACAGGCAGTCACTCTCACTCAGCTCACTCTGCAGGCCAGTAAATCCACTACTTATGTGTAGCTTAGTAGCATAAGTACCTAAGCACTGACTATACTTCTGTGTACCTGTGATATTTGTGTCTATCAGTGAATAAGCTCTCTGTGTGTCTCTGTGTATCTCTGTGTTATATAAATATATGTGTGTACACCCTACCTGACTGTTTTCGTCAGAGCCCTGGCCTACCCTTGCACGCACACTGGAATCTCTGTAGTAAGGCGCCCTGGGAAAGAGTTCTCTGCATAGCTACCTCGCGCTAGTTGGTGAATAACACTGATCATCTTAGTGTTACAGAGTTACTATATAAGTTCCTATAACATCGTGTTGATTCTTGTCATTTTCGCAGGATTCGGTGAGAAATGTGCGTGTCCCTGTATATAAAAGCCATGAATTTGGTTGTATATACTTAATCTTTATTTCTGAAGATTTTACAGGTAACGGAGAGCACGAGGTAATCTTGGTAGAGTATTTCATCAAATCTTGGATACATTGACTTTCTTCGGTAGGTGAAATGTCGTTTTCATAACAAAGGAATTTTCCTTCGTCCATTTCTCTGCAAGGCTGGGAGAGCGGTAATATCTTCGACCCTCTCGCAAGGATATAGGAATGTTTAGGAGTAATTAGGAATGTATGGTTTGAGCTTGGGTTATACATTGGAAAAGGATGCAATTGGTAATAGTTGTAAATCTCTGTTTGGACTGTTGGAACTGACATTATAAAAGTTATTTGTTTGCCTTTTACATAAGCTTTAATATCAATACAATGTTCTAAGTTAATCAAATTATCTAAACTAACAGGTAAAACTAATTTATCCGTTTTCTCAATGTCTTTTAAAATTGTAAATAATTCATGAGTGTCTAAAATTGATTGATGTAATATGTTTACACGGCTAAATGCTACAGCGGTTTCTATTTCATCTAAGCGAGTCAAAAGTACTTGAAAATTATGAACAAGTAAATTAAATGATTCTAAAATAAGCTCTCTATTTCTTTGGTACTCTGTTTCATTAATATATTTTTCTATTTCTTTAAGAGTTTTTCCTATCATTAGGAAATTATTTCTTGTTGCATTTGTAATATTAACAAATGTGCTAACTATTTCTGAAATTAATGTCATTCTATTTGCAAGTGCATTTTGTTTTGACTGAATTTTATTAATCATGTTATCATATCGTACCGCATCTTCATTATCTAAATTTCCTGTGATTACTTTAATAATTGAACCAAGTGGGTTAATGGCACCTCGTTTGATTCTAACATTTGGTATAAGTTGGTTATATCTTTCTATAGTTATGTTCATTATATATTGACATTGGAGTTCAACGTCTATAAGACTACCATCTATCATATAAATTTCTAACTTATCTTGTAAAATAGTACTGATTTCTAAATATTTATTAACGTTATAGTTTAAGTTATTGCTAATTAATTCTAAATCTAATATTTTAACTATATGCCAGTTATAGAGGCTAATTTGGGCTTGACCTTCTTTTACTGGGAGTATTCCCGGATTGTGTTCAATCCTTTGAAGTTGAAGGGCCAGGCTTAGGGCTGCTTGCGCTGCCATCATCAGGACGTACCTGTGAAGGACGTTTTATGTCTTTAATTGGTACTTTAGAATTTCTATTTTGCGTCTTTATTTCTACCGTGTTTCTGTTAATGTTGCCAGTAACTGTGGCTTTTTGGTAACGCGGTTTATCTTTACTACGCCTAATATTGACGCCTTTAATGTAAACATTATCTCCCGGTTTTACTTGAAAACTTATTTCTCCACCATGTTTACTTTTGATCTTTTCTTTAGTTGCTATCATTTTGTTTGCTAAATGATTGTAAAGATATTTAGTTCTTTTAATGTGATCGTTTACAAGTTGTTGTGTATACTGTTTTTCGAAATCGACTTCAAAGACACTTGATGAGTCTGTGTGTCCGAAAACTACTTCAAAAGGTGTAAGTCCTGTTGTAGAGTGAATCGATTGGTTATATGACATAATTGCATAAGTCATAACTGAAGCTGCGTCGGTTACTTTTCTTTCATATTTAGCTAACCTATAAATTTCTATAATGGTAGAGTGGAATCTTTCTATTAATCCCATTGAATTTGGATTATGGGGTGTACCAATGTGTAAATCTATTTTGTAAAAACTTAACATTTCCTTTAAAAGGTTGTTATTAAATTCTGTTGCTGGATCTGAACTAATTTTTGTAGGAATACCATAAGTTGAAAAGTATTTTATTAATGCTTTAACAATCTCTGGTGTAAAAAAAGATATTTAGTTCTTTTAATGTGATCGTTTACAAGTTGTTGTGTATACTGTTTTTCGAAATCGACTTCAAAGACACTTGATGAGTCTGTGTGTCCGAAAACTACTTCAAAAGGTGTAAGTCCTGTTGTAGAGTGAATCGATTGGTTATATGACATAATTGCATAAGTCATAACTGAAGCTGCGTCGGTTACTTTTCTTTCATATTTAGCTAACCTATAAATTTCTATAATGGTAGAGTGGAATCTTTCTATTAATCCCATTGAATTTGGATTATGGGGTGTACCAATGTGTAAATCTATTTTGTAAAAACTTAACATTTCCTTTAAAAGGTTGTTATTAAATTCTGTTGCTGGATCTGAACTAATTTTTGTAGGAATACCATAAGTTGAAAAGTATTTTATTAATGCTTTAACAATCTCTGGTGTCGTTCTATTAGCGATTTCAAATGCTTGTCCTAACTTGCTAAATGCATCTATAATTGTAAGGAAATAAGTTCCTTCAATTGAGAAAATATCCATGAATAATTCCTGGAAAGGTTTCATTTGTGTTTGAGTAAGCTGTAATTCTGGTTTTAAAGGTTTTCTGTCATATTTCATTTGTTTACATAAATCGCAAGAATTGATAACACATGCAACTGTTTGATCGATATTTCTCCAGAAATAGGTTCTCTTTAAATGAGCTATTGTTTCTCTAATACCACGGTGACAGGTTTTTCCTATGTGATATTTTAGAACTATTTCTTTTTGTTCGTTTTCATCTTCGATGTAAATTACTCTTTCTGTACATTCATATATTTTAACAGAATCTTTCCTAAATAAATTCGTTATTACATTAGTAAACTGTTCACGATGACGCCTATCTTCAAAGTAGATAAATTGTTTTATTTTAGGGCGAATATATTCTTTAAGGAATTGTTTAATTAGTTCTAAATTATTTAAAGGCATATGTACTTCAAAAACCTTTTGTTTATCTCTAGTTAAATTTTTAACACTAGTTTCGTTTTTATTCCATGTAAATATTAGTATCTGATTAGGTTTTGTATCTATGGCTTCATTTAATATAGGAATATCTGATGAATCAGTATTTTCCTCAGAATGGATCGTGATGTTTGAAGAGTTTGGTTTTTCCGAAGCTGTGATAGTTATACTATCTATAGATCAACTCGAAAAAGGTGATCTCAGTCTATTGGGGTTCGGAACAGGCGATTGTGATTTTTCATCATCGCTTGAAATGATTACTGTATCTGGGCTATCTAAGTTAACAATCATTGATTCGTTTTCGTTCAATACATTTAACTTAATACGCGAAAGAGCATCTGCGTTCAAGTTTTGTTTTCCCGGTTTATACATAACTTCGTAATCGAATTCGGCTAAGCGTAAACGCCATCTTGTTAATCTACTACCTGGTTCTTTAAGTGAATGTAACCAAACAAGTGGTCTATGATCCGTAAGGATAGTAAACTTCTTTCCATACAAATAAGGTCTAAAATGCTTGCATGCCCATACAACGGCTAGAAGTTCCTTTTCTATGGCACTATAACGAGTTTCTGCGTCGTTTAGTGTTCTGCTAGCAAAAGCTATAGGTTTATCGCTACCTACAGTTCCTTGTGATAAAACTGCACCAAGGGCAAAGTTCGATGCGTCTGTAGTAAGTAAAAAGGGTTTTGTAAAGTCTGGAAATTGTAATAAGGGTGCATTAGTTAAAAGTGATTTGCACTTTTCAAATGCGTCTATATATTCTTTTGTAATATTTACTTTGTTCTTCTTTTTTAGGCAATTAGTTAGAGGTTGTGTTATTTTAGAGAAATCTTTTATAAATTTCCTATAATATCCTATAAGTCCTAAGAAACTTTTTATTTCCGTTGGAGTTTTAGGTATGAGGAAATTTAAAACGGCTTTAATTTTGTCGTTATTAGGTTGAAGACCATCTTTTGAAATGGAATGTCCTAAGTAAAGGACTTCTTTCCTAAGAAATTCACATTTGTCTAAGGTTACTTTGAGGTTGGTTTGTCTTAATCTATCAAATACTTTACGTAGTTTCTCTACATGTTCATGGAGACTTGTGGAATAGATTATTATGTCATCTAAGTAAACTAGACAATGCATACCTTGTAGGCCTCTTAGTACATTATCCATAGCTCTTTGGAATGTAGCAGGGGCTGTTTTTAAACCAAATGGCATTCTTTTAAACTCAAAATGTCCTGCTTGGGTCGTAAAAGCTGTCTTGGGTTGATCTTCCTCTTCTACTTCTATCTGATGGTAACCACTAGCTAAGTCTAAAGTGGAGAAGTAAGTTGCTTTTCCTAATCTATCAAAGAGATCTGAAATATTCGGCAAAGGGTATTTATCGTCAGTAGTGATTTCATTTAAACGTCTATAGTCTATTACCATACGAAATTTCCTTTCACCTGAAGCGTCCATTTTCTTGTGTACTAAATGAACTGGGGCACTCCATGGAGAATGAGATTCTATAATTACGTCATTTTCCAAAAGTGTATTGACTTGTTTTTGAATTTCCTCATTTTCGCTAATAGGATGTCTGTAAGGGCGAATATAAATAGGATCTTCATTTTTTGTTCTAATTTTATGTTTGATTTGATTTGTAAAAGATAGGGGTAATTGTTCACAATGAAATATGTCTAAATAATCATGACAAAGATTAGATATAAGAGAATTTTCTTCTTGATTTAAATGGTCTAATCGTGGTTTAGAAAGATTATCTTTTAAAATTTTATTCATTTTACTGGAATTTAATATGTTATTTAATTTGATACTATTTTTTGGTTCATTTCCTATTGTATGAACTGGTACAGGTCTAGAAAATGATATATATGCATCTTCATCTGTAGCGTTTTGCACTACTGTTGATGCGAAAGAATCGACACAATTTACTAAAGCGTCCGGCATACGAACTCCTGGACGAAATTCAACAAAATGAACTATCCCGTTTCCATTTTCTAATGTTGTTGGAATTTTAGTCCTAATTTCTGTTCTTGCAGGAACTTTAATTTCAAAAACCGATTGGTAAGAAATAGGAATATTTATTTTTTGAGTTCTTAAAACCTGATTTTTCATATCAATGTTAGCTCCTAATTCTTTTAGTAAATCAGAGCCTATTACACCATCATAAGAATTATCCACGTTGTACAAGAAAAATTTATGTTGTAAAAGTGATTTAAAAGTTCTAGGTAATGGTATAAAAATTACTTCATCATGTCTGGTACAACCATGAGTCGTAATGACATCAAAAGGTTCTACATACTTAAAATTTCTGTAAAATTCATTTGCTTTTCTAGGAGTCATGAATGAACGTGTGCTACCAGTATCTATCAAAAAATTGAATTTATTTCTGGTAACTCTATGTGGGGTAATTTTAAAGTATCATGCTTGTTTAAGTTAATTATTTCGACTGGGGACATGTCGAGGCTTCTATGAAAAAATTTTCATTAGAGTTTTCACCGACTAATTCGTCTGAAAAATCATAAGCGTCCTCTTCGTCTATACAGTTGTAGTTATATTCATTTTCATTGCACTGTTCAAACTGATTCGTAGTTTCGCTCGAATCCAGTTCTTGTTCAGAACAACCTACCATATTGTTATTCTTAACAGTTCGCATAGTCACATCGTCATTATTCAAGTTACGCGATTGATTTTGAGTCCCGAAACGGAATTGTTGGTTTGGGTTCGATTTAAAGAAACCCGATTGTTTATAATTATTTATTCCTCTAGGAAATTGCTGCTGTTGAGCATTTGGATATCTAAAAGGAGGTTTTTGTTGATTTATTTGTGCATTTTGATGCGTATTAAACCTAAATCCCTGATTATTTTGTGGATTTTGGTTAGTATTAAACTTTTGATTATTTTGTGGGAATTTATTAAACGGAGTAAAATTCGGTTTAAAATTTGGGTTAACCTTTTGCTGGTTCTGTATACCAAATTTAAACTGATTCGAGGAATTAATATTTTGTTTAAATTGATTATTATTAGAATTATTATCATGATGCTTACTTTTATTCTTCATCTGATATTGATTTCTAAACTTTACCTCTTCTGTAACGATACTTAAGGCTGTCTCTAATATTGTGCACTTGTTTAATCTAACGAAAGTGATTAAATCTTCCGGCAAGTTGTACAAAAATACGTTCAAAGCTGTATTATTGTAAATAATTTGCTTTGCTGCCTTAACTCCTTCATCTAATAATAAATTTACCTTGGAAATAAGCGAGCTTCTAACATTTTGAATTCTATGGCATAAATCGATGTAAGATTCGCCGTGTTTTATTCTAATGTTTTCTAATTCTATCGCTATACATGCTTCTGATCTAGGATCACCAAAATGTTGAACAAAAAGTTCTTTTAATTCCTCCCACGTATCAACATTTTCTCGTTCGCTAATTAATATAGCTGCCTTCCCTACTAACCTACTGGTTATACAGTGGTAAACATATGTTTGTTGTGCAGGATTATTTTCTCCTCTAAAACTTCGTAATACATATTCACACTTATTTATGAATAAATTCACCATCATACTTTGGAATAATCCCTTGTATTTCTTTCGGAATCAACTGGATCTGATTCATTTTGAAATAATACACACGCTATAAGTTTATATAACAACACAACAAATATAAGGCAAATAAATAAACGTAATTGGCGATTTGTGTCCAACTCACGTAGTTTAAAACTAAATGTAAATTCGGCGATTTTTGTCCAAAAATACAGAAAAAAACGTTACCGGCAATGTCTAGTCCGATTTACGTCAAAGGAATGGAACAAAAGGAAAGCGAGTCAAAGGTCTACTCACAAAACGCTCGATCCCATCCTGATTCCCGTGCTGCTGCTGCTGCGAAGTGTCTTGACGTTCTTTGACAAAATTTGTAGATTCTTTACGGAGTAAAAGTCTTGGCGATTAGTACGCGTCGGCACTGAAGTTAAGTACTTTTGACTGGTAACTTTTCGCGACGATTATCCGACCCGGCTGCGCCAGTCAAATATAAACGCTTTTAATTTGTCTTTTTAAAAACTTTATTAAAAAGAACTTATATTAATTAATGTAGAATGAATACAAGTTAAACGTTTGTTGGGAGCAAGACAAGTGCTCTTGGAGTAGCAGTACGAGAATGAACATAGTTGATCTTACATGAGCTTATATACAAGATAGTGCTATGTTAGTGTGTGTCACAGACACGTATAATAGTGTGGGTGTCAAGCCACACGTTAGATGGAAAAATACTGAGGTGTACAATTCTTTATGAGTTTGACGATACTTAAGATACCCGTAATTGATGTTATATCAATTAAGTATTTCGTACTGAGGTGTACAAGTCTTTATGAGTTTGGCGATACTTAAGATACCAGTAATTGATGTCATAACAATTAAGTATTTCGTTTCGTGAGTAACGCGTGTAAGTAATAAAAGCCTTCTAAGAAACAATGGGCTTTGTTCAATATACCATGGGTGGTCTGACGTCACTGGTTGATAGTAACAGTTCGGGGTGGAACATGGGGGTGCATAACTAGGTACTACGATCACTGCATTCTAGTCTTTGTTATGTCCTGAAATGAATGACTGTTTGTGATATTTACATTAACGAGCGTTCCGGGTTTAGAAAAAGCGTTAAGCAATGGCTTATCGCTTCTTCCAATGGGTCTGGGTCACCAGTAATATAGCAGTAGGCCTTCAAGCTATGAGCAGGAAATAGCCGTAACTCGTTTCTGTTCGTTTCAACTTGACTTTTTCACAAGTTATATAAATGACAGGTGAAATGGGGATGTATTACATGCCTTTGCCTGCCTTCGGGATAAAAAGACATCACTATATTTTTGATCAATATTTTCTTAGTAATAAGATTTACTTGGTGAGATAGATCTGTCGATACTGAAAGTATTTTCATTGAAATGGGATTCTATATTCCAAAACAATTGAATCAGTAGTTTAATTGTTAAAGTGACTTTGAAAAGATAATTTTATTCACCGTTTAAACTCAGGCGAATACTTACTGTACAATTGTATAGAGATGTCACAGACTAGTATTTGAACTATGCTTAGTACCGTTTTAATTAAATTTCTCATGCTGTAGTTTGCCTTAGCTTGAAATTTGATGGAACTGTATTAATTATTCAATAAATTTATAAATTCTCTTATTTCATGATGAACAAATCAATGTATTCTACTTAAGATTATTGATACATTTGATACTGTTGATTGATGGCACTTGATGGAACTTGCAGCACATATTATAAAACTTCACTTGTACTGTTCCACAACATTTATTATTGTAATACCTAACCGGTTTCGCCTTACGGCATTCTCAAAGGCTATTTACTTATTTAGATGAAGAATTAAATTTAGTTATTTACAATTAGAAGTGTAATAATGATCTAAATAAGCAAATAGCCTTTGAGAATTACGTAAGGCGAAACCGGTTAGGTATTACAATAATAAATTAATGTTATGGAACAGTACCTACAAGTGAAGTTTTTCAATATATAAATTGCTTCAAATCTTTAAACAACAAGCTCTGTACATAGAAACATAATTAGAAAACGATTTAACCCCACGACATACATATGATACGTAGATGTGGAGTTTGATATATTGTGCAAACTCCTCTTGTATGCTCATTCCCTAACCCTTAGGCCTGTTTACAAGGGTCTCCAAGTAAAGGCCGTGAATCAATATTTGTTTAGTGCTTTTCCATTTTCGCTTTCGGTCCCAAGCTTTTGCTCTCGCTAGATAACCTACTAATTTACAAAAGTAGGTTGGTACATCGTTAATTTGATATCTACTTTGCCGGAGTATAGGCGAGGAAAGTTGTAGATCCCGTTCATTCTCTTAGGAGGTAGGTTAGTGCCTAGGTACGTTTTTTTTAAATGGGAGAGTAAAAATCCATCTCAAATCTCATCTCAAAGTTTGAGCACTAATCCACGACATCTAGGTGCTCCGCTGCCTCTTCATCTCCTTTATGTGAGTGGTAGATGCACGCATATATGTCATTATATAGGTGCCTATCTTTTCAGTGAAACAAAGGATTGTCATATGTGCCAGTATTCCAATTTAATTTATAGAGGGGTGGTTCAAATATTCTTTTGAAACGTTAAAGCTCATATGCGGGCGTAAAATTAAAATCGCAAATTGAACACTCCGTATGGCCAATCGATTAGTCGAAATCTGCATACCGGTGTTTGAACGGGATGTTTTTTTATTTACCTGTTGAATTAGTGAGGTTCTCTCCCTAGCGAGTACCTACCTACAGTGTGTACACACTCTCAGTTACCTGTTACATTGGTGGAGTGTAAAGTTACTTTTACATCAGTTTGTAGGAGCGCTTGCAGTCCTGCTTGCTCAGTCGCTAGTGTTCTGTAATATTGGTCATTTTATTTTTTTTACGTCTGAGAATCCTTCATGGATGCTATGCTGGACTCTTACCGACTAAAACCATTCGAGGCCCTACTACTGCCTACAGCCGGAAGCTCCTGGTAAGCCCTCGGAAGGGTGTTCGAGGATTAATAATGATGGTCGCTATGTTATACACGTTACAATATAGTGATGGGTTCGATTCCGACCCAGGACAAATCTCTTTGTATGGTGAGCATATTGATTTGTTCTGTGTCTGGGTGTAATTTATCTATAATAATGTATGTATTTTGAAATATATAAGTGTATTAATCAGTTATCTAGATCACATATCTCAAGCTTATATTAGCTTAATTTGCGAGAACGTCTAAAATATTTAAAAAATGTATTAACTTTTTCCGATAGCATTCAAAGCTCTAAATTGATTTGCTTTTCTGTTAAAAAGAATTGATAGTATTCATGGTACCATTTTGCTAAATTTTGTGAGTCATTGGGACTATTTATTATATTGACTCTATACTGGTCGACATCAAACATGATTGTATAAACTTAGCATACTGTTGGATGATTTTAAGTTTAACCGTTGTATGCGACAATGCCTAAACAAACCAGCTACGCCTTTGTAAAATAGAGGTCAAACCTGTTGCAGAGCGTAGATCGATGCTCTGAGGACAGGCTTTAAAGCGTTAACCAAACACTTAAAGCCTCTGCTAGAACAGGTAGGCAAAAAGGTTGGTATGCACATAAAAATTGCTAAGATAACAGACTAATACGTGTATTAATGGGATTACTTTCTTCCAGATACTTCGCAGTAATCGTAGTGTTGGTACTGTATTCCAAATTCAATAGCAGTAACAATTACTTGACAATAGATCTGTATCTATTTAATCTCTCTCAAGTAATTGTTACTGCTATTGAATTTGGAATACAGTACCAACACTACGATTACTGCGAAGTATCTCTAGTTTAATCCCCCTTGTCAAACTTGTCAAGAAGACCAATTTCATCTTTTACTATCGCACCCGATAAGTGTACTTACAGTTTGTGTGTTCCTATTCTTTAATTCTATTTTTAAATCTATTGGGCTTAGGTTATTCTGTGTTTCAATCGTTCATGAACCACATTAATTGTTAACCAATAAAAAAAATCTATAATGTACACACATCAACACCGTCTAGGGATATTTTTTAAAAAGTTCTGAATCTCAAAAAATACTGGCCGATTTTAAAAACTTTTGATTGAATCTTATTTTGTAGGTATATTTGAATGATTCCAAATTTAAAATAATAAAAAAAGAAATTAAAACAAATGATTTGCGCGGCATTAGTATAGCGAAGTTCGAAATTTTAATTTTACCGACGATAGTTAATTGGTATTTGTTTTGTCCAGTTGAAGTTTTAAAGCTAGTTATTGATTAATTACGAATTTATTTCATTGTGTAAGTCACGCAGCGACGCCATTTAACTAGAGAAGAAATGCTAAGGGCAGTAGGCATGCTCCAAGCTGGGGCTACTCAGCGGAGTATTGCTGAGGAGATTGGAACCAGGCAAAACGTTATTTCAAGATTGTGGTCACGTTATCGTGCAACCGGGGAAGTGGCTGAAAGACACCGTGGCGGGAGATGCATAACCACCCAACGACGAGACCGATTTTTACAAGTTGCCGCGAGAATGCAGCCAAACGTTACAGCCGTGCAGTTGGTTCAACGGTTCCATTCAGAACACCAATTGCTTGTCAGTGACCAAACTGTGAGGAGGAGACTGCATGAAGCTAACCTTCATGCTCGCAGGCCACTTCATACTCCAGCACTACGCGGAGGAAATCGTGGACGAAGATTAGAGTGGGCTCGTGAACATTTGCTTTGGGAAGATAACCAGTGGTCTGTAGTACTGTTTACCCATGAGTCCCGAATCGGTTTTCATCCCGATTCACGAAGAGTACGCGTTTGGCGAGTTCCTGGTCGTGAGAGTTGTCTGCAACACCCCCAGGTAGTTAGAAACACCATGACCGCTGAAAAATACCGCAACCAGGTGCTTGAACCCATTGTCTACCCTCATCGACTTCAAATGGGTCAAGAATTTACTCTCATGCATGACAACGCCCGTCCGCACACAGCGCGAGCGGTGACCAGCTGGCTGCAGGACCATGACGTGTCGGTTTTACCCTGGCCGGCGCAATCGCCTGATTTAAACCCCATCGAGCATGCGTGGGACATGCTCCAAAGAAGGGCTTATAAGAATTTTCCTGCAGACATTACGACTGAAGAGCAACTTTTTTTGCATCTTAGCAGAACTTGGGACAATATCCCGCAGCGAGACTTTGATAACTTAATTCAAAGCATGAAAAACCGTTGCAGGACCGTGGTTAACGTCATGGGTGGTTTTACTGACTACTGATTTTTCCTATCAGTGCAAAAAATTGAAAAGAAATTACCTACTTATTTTTTTATTTTTTCGTAAATGACACATTCATCTTTAGTTGCACCATTTACTTTTTGTTTTCATTTTAATAAAATTTTAAATAAGTCGAAAATATATTTTTATTTTATTTTAAAATATAGTCTGAAAAATGGGCTTACTAAGAATATAACATTATTGCATATTATTCCTAACAGATTTTCTGAAAATTGAGAAAATGTGAATATCCCTAGACGGTGTTGATGTGTGCATATTAATCAAATCACTCACTTATCAACGCCCAGCCGAAACTCTTGAATCTTGAAATTTTTAAGGAAAGTTACAATGTAGGTTTTCAAAATTTTTTAAATTTCCTCCCCTACATGGCTAAATTCTTCATCAAAATCTATCACGGGTGAAGTCAGAGGGCACAGCTAGTGTGGCAATCAGCAGGAATACAAAACAACATCAAACATCATTACCGATCAATTTAGCAAAATATGAACCTACATTAGCCAAAATTTATTGCCAGTTCAGCCCAAAATTCATCGCCTCGTTTTTACTGCTAGGAGACATAAATAATTTTATATGTATGTGTTGTCGCCGATACCTATATTAAAATGTTGAACGTTTTCATATATCTTAAAACAATTTTATATCCATCATTACAAGATTATATTAGGATAGGAGCCCAGGCTCAAATACGTTACATAAACCTGATTCTAATTTTATTGAAGCCTATCATTGCGAGACCTACTCGATGAAGTTATTTCCCATATTTATGCCATACTATTTAATGGTTGACATCCAGCTGTGGTTCGGCGGTCCGCCATAACATCAATCCTGCCTGTGTACCATCTGACTCGTGACATTATTTTAATAAATAATGTAGCCCGGTGGTACATCAAATAGGTGCTCAGGAGCAGCGGTGCTCGGTGATTTATGGTCTCGGCGGTTTGCTCAACAAAATAAACCTCATTTTGTATACTTACTTCCAAAATATTTTTTCGTTTAATAGTGCGGAGTAAAATGATCAGTGTTATTTTATTTCTGAAAGTGCTTGATGGTATTATTTTGTTGCCAAGGAAATTCACATTCTAGATGGAACGTCGTATAAGTACATTATAATAATATCTAAACATTGTGATTACACATAACAGAGAGGTCTACGACCTATAATGCAATTCTTTAGGCTTCTGGTAGGATTTTTATGCCGAAGAAATGAAACAATGATTAAATTTCAATCAAACCATCCAATACAAGTATATATTAGGTGCTTACATATGAAATTGGCGTTTTGTATAGGAGGAACAAAAAGTCGAATATTTTTAAATATAATATATTTAATTAATCAAAGTATGAACCATTGTTTTCTATGCATTTTTGCCATCTCATAGGTATACCAGCTTTGCCCGTTCGACTCGGTATAGAGGCGTGCTATGAGGATTATTAATGATCCTCTACTTAGGGGCGTTCCTGACAACTTCGATTTTTAAGACTTGCAGGATCTTTAGGCGAACCACTATACTGGGTGTAACAAAACTACCTCTCCAAATTTCATGAGATGACTTGGCATCGGAAAATCAAATACAAATATTTAATAAAAAATGGGCGGTTAATTTTTTTATTAAAAAAAAAAATCGCACATTAAGAATCCATTTTAACATGGTCGCCGTGGCAAAACAAACACGGAGCACCCGTCTGGCTGTCGTTGTCGCTTTCTACTGCCGCTCAGTAGCGATAGAAAGGGTGATAATGAAAATTTATAGGACCGTTAAAACGGATTTACGGTTAAAGTATTCATGTGATTTTTTTTCTTCATTTTTGTAATGTTTCATGACTGATGCCACGTCACATGATGAAATTTGAACAGGTAGTTTTGTTACACCCAATATAATAGCAACAAAGTGGTGATTCCCTGCATAGAGGGAGATTAACTGGTGAAATATTTGTGAGTAAAGGTGAGACTAAAGACATTTCGACTAAAATTTCTTCACGCTTGCAAGCCGTTTGATTGACAATCGGCGCCCTGGGTATGAGAGCCCCGAGGACTGACCTTAACTAACCTGTTTGCCGCGTTAATTTGAACCGAATAGTTTGGCCGAATATTCGGTTCGGTACATTTTATACCGAATATTCGGCCGAATGTTCGAATTCGGTTCAACCCACATTCGGCGCATCTCTATTAGAAATTATATGAGTATATATAAAAAAGTTTTAATTAGATCGCAAAGAAAATGTCCAAAATCCAAAGTACCTACTTGAAGCAAAGTCATTGATATACCTAATTAGAGATAATAGAAAAACCTCGCAGAACTTCAGAACAATACACACTCACACAGTACTGTTTTACGATTACCGATTATAATTATTTAAACTTAAAGTTCATTTTTAAATAATTTATTATACTATTAAACTAGGTAATTGTTGTCAAACTGATTATGATTAAACCTCTTTTCATAATCAATAAGCGAGTATATGCCAAAGACAAACAAGACTGAGAAAAAATAATTTAATGACAAGCAAGAATGACAGGTTTAAATTTTTATCATTGAAGTATTTTTCATGAAATTATTCTATATTCTAAAGGTAAATTAGTGTCGAAATGGCCGCATAAATCTAACTATGGTTCCTTAAAACGAATATGATCAGGATTGATATTTAAATGTAAGTAATTATGGAGAGTCGAGATCCAATCTGTTTGTTTACTACATTGTTTGAATCTGTTGAATTCCACTATATTTGAAGTGTGAGATACACGAACGTGGCCGAAGGTAGCCGAGAGTGTGATTCGTTTTCGTGACAGAATTTCTGGATTCGGTCTCCACGCAAGGCCCGCGATAGAAGCTATGCAATAGCTTAAAAAGTTATATCACTTTAAAGAATCATACATAGACATATGAATCTAAAAATGGGTAGGTAAATCTAAACTGGCGTGTTGGCTTAATCATAAAAGAGCTTAATGATTAAGGATATTTTAAAACAATTCGCCGAAGGCGTGGACTGAATTGTTTTAGAATTGACTTAATCTTCAAGTTATTTTATGATTAAGCAAACAGGGCAGTTACACACGTTGCTTGATGAGTCTGATGAAGAAATACCTCTCCTTTCATACACATTATGTGACGTACCTAAACGAAGTTGCGGGGTCAGCTAGTATTACATATAATTTTAAACAAAAAACAAACATTTATGATTTTACATCTACACGATACGATACATAACCAATTTGAAAAATTTTTTTACTGTTCGGAAGCTACACTCTTCCCGGTGAACATAGGCAATATTTTATTCCCGTACACCTACGGGAACGGGAGCTACGCGGGTTAAACCGCGCGACGTCCTATAGTGTCATTTGAAGTTACAAAAGGGCAATGCCGAAATTAGGCCCTGATTGCCCATACGTGGCATTTAGCTGAAAAAATAAGTAATGAATTTTCATAATTTTTGACGCTATTCACGACTTGATAGAAGTTAGGATTTATTTCGTCAAAATAAAAAGTCATTCAATAAATACACCGCCATTTGCATCTGCTGGGTTGTCAGTCTTTTGTAAACTAATAGAATAGATAGTATTACTCAGATTAAGTTTTTACTTAGATACTTTTTCTTTTTTTTTTTATACCGCCAATGTGGCAGACAAGCATAACGTTTGTAACACCAGAGGTGCTACACTCGCGCTTCCAACCCTGTAAAACCCTTCTAAGACTCCTTTTGAAGATCCCCATACCGTTGACGTTTGGAAAAACCGAGGCAGAGAGATCATTCCACAATTCCTTATCCGATCTTGCCGTGCTCGAACGTTTCGGATGGAAAGTGTGGGGATGAATCTGAGGCGGGTTACGTAAATATTTGTTTATTATAATTATTTATACTACTAAGAAATACAAGACAACCATGCACCGTGACCTGATGGAAAGATCTTGATAAGAAAACGTATAGGTACACAGGATACTTATTTATGTATAGATCTAATTTTCTAAACGGTAAATAGTACCTAAGTTTAATTGAATTTCACTGTATTATAATAATTATTATACACGTTGACGCTGAGCTTACAAAATATGGATACACTTGTTGCGACGATCGACAGTAGACATTTTGTTTGTTTAAATAGCAACACTAAATTAAACTGACTATAGTCAAGTGAGCGACTGACAGTCACCCAGTGTTATGTCATTGTCAAAATGGTACTGCATCATTGTACGTTTTTCTGTTTTTTTTTATCAATAATTAAATATTCAATTCTGATCATGAATACTGACTTTAGGTGAATGATTAAATGTATGAAAGACAACAAATACATAATTAACTAGCTAAATGACTGCAGGAAGAGTTTCTGATAACTCTAAAGTGCTTGTGTAAGGGCACATTTATAAAAAATAAAAGCCTTGATATTTTGGAAACCCCAACTTATGTTTTAACTATTCTTTTATGAATAAATTATTTTTATTTACAAGCAATATATTGTACCCATTTTCATGATTGGGCACCCAGGGCCTAAAGTACTATGAAGACCTGGCATTGCCCTTTGTACGCGACTGTACATCCATAGAAAGTCGGGAAAATAAAAACTTTTTATTTTTACATTAAACCAGCTCAAATTTACTATCGTTTCATACGACTATTTTTTGGCACAAACTCGAAACCGAACATCGCAGGCGTTCCGGAGAAATTTGAAGTTTTCAAATGTCCAAGCTATAATCCTCATCAGGGTACCTTCATATCTCTGGAACCTTTAATGGGCTATTTCTGAGATTTGGCAGGTCGTTACGACTATTTCATGACTATTTTTTGACACCTAAAATAATTCGATAGACTTTACCGTTTGCTTGCACCAGAGATGAGGATTACAGCTTGACGTTCAAGCCATAATCCCCATTATTCTATAGCTATAACGCCGAAACTACAATATCATGACTATTTTTTAGCGTTGTCCAAATCGATGTCATTGAGATATCAAATATGAGGATTACAGCTTGAAGCACACTATTTTTATTTGTGTTATAAAAGAATAACACTTCAAAAATTTTGTAAGAAGTACCTTACATATCAGAAGTGGGATACATTAATTACTGATTGAAGCGTGAATTCTTTTATGTGGCCATGGGTAACGAAACCATACCGCGATTTATTTTTACAGCACAGCGCCATCTAGGCACGATGCTGCAAACGTACTACTGTAAATGCGTGATGTCACTTTTACATTGCACACTCAATTGTACATTAACAACAATGAAATACATAATTTTAAATTAATTTATTATTCTCATAACATCTCTCTACGTCACCAATTTAGGGTTCCGTACCCAAAGGGTAAAAACGGGATCCTATTCGTGAGACTTTCGCCGTCCAGAGACCCGGTATTAATACTATCATACTAAAATTAGATAAAATAAATAAATTGATCCCATACAATAAAGATTTTTTTAAACAAGTCCAGCTCGCATTTTGCCGGTTTTTTTACGTGTTTAAAAAGTCGGTAAAAAAAAAGGCAGGCCCCCATTGTTTGCGACCTTCGTCTGTGCTATAAGCACTAAATGATTAACTTGTTCTATTGACACAGTCATTTCCTGCGCTTTGTTAGTTCGAAAAGCTTTTGCAAGTTGCTTGTTGTGATTAATAATGTTGTAGAGTTCTTTTTGAAAATACATGTATTTTTATTTGAAGTAACGATGTTGATGGATGAATTTATGTAGAAGGTAGAAAGTCTTCAACGACTGCCTCGCGATATAAGCGACGCAGTCGGTAGGAGCCCGGCATCACATCCATGAGGATTTTCCCCCACGTAAAAAAAAGCGAATTTATGTTTTTATAGGTATCTACTAATATCAGAATCGGGACTAACGCACAGCTTGACATGCCTTCTGAGGCACAAAAACCCTTGTAAATGTATATCACAAATACGTCTGAGGACCAGCTATACTTATTATATATATAATAATGTAAATTAGGCGGGAACGAAATGCCTACATCGTTTGAATTACGATGTAAGTCGTTTTGCCAAATGAGGTGATTACAAAATAGGGAAAAAGAAAAGGAACAATTTTCGTCGTTTATTAGTAGCGGTTAATTTGATTTGAACTGATAATAGGTACTGACATAGCCTATCCTTTGATTGATCCTTTTCTTGATCTATAGATTACATGTCGCTTCCACTAGTAAGTTTTTGAACTACCTATTGGTTAACTATTTTTGTCGACAAACTTGCAAAAGACCAAATGAGACATACTTTTGGAAATGGAAGCAATGGTTTAGCGAAGCGCTCCGTATAAGACCATGTCAACTGCTTAGTATTTGTCCAAAAACAGATACTTGATCATCATTTTATTATATAGTATAACCGGCATTGTACTACTACATGTTTAACCTTTGGTATTTTTTTTTATACTACTTAGGTGGCAGACAAGCTTACGGCCCACCGGAAGGTTGGTAACCGTAGCCTATAGACGTTTGCAACACCAGAGGCGCTACACACGCGCTGCCGACCCGGGCGCAGGTTTTGACGACCCACAGTTGAAATTTTTCAAGCCGCCCGTAAGGCCTTCAACTTGGCTTAACGACTGTCATTTTACTGACAACCGGGACCAACGGCTTATCGTGCCTTCCGAAGCACGGAAACGCTCGTAAATAAAATGTCACAAAGTGGTCCACGTGGTGGTCACCCATCCATATCCGGCCATAGTAAATGTTGCTTACTGCAGTGATCGTTTACAGAACACTGAGTCCGCGGGGCCACGAGCGCTTCAAAATTCAAAATTATCTATAAGTCCATATATTTTTATTTTTTATTTGGTATTATCTATAAACCCATCAAAAACGCAAGTCGCTAACAATAGCGACTTGCGTTTTTGATGGGTTTAACCACAATGAAAAAAAAGAAAAGTTTACCAACAATGGTAGTTCCCGGATGGTTGCTAAAATAGACTGGATGCAACTCCCTACCATTAAATTTAACGGTATTACGCTACCAATAAATACCTGTGTCAAAAATCTTGGTGTATTAATTGATAACACACTCAGCTGGGTTCCACAAATGCGTGAAATTAGTCGAAAAATGTTTGCATCAGTGGGGTCTTTGCGCAGATTGAGCAATTTTCTGCCTACTGCCACCAAAATTGCAGTTGCACAAACCATTCTTCTTCCTTTACTTGACTATGCGGACGTTAGCTATCTTGATGTCACAGAGGAGCAACTTAATAAACTTGAGCGCCTCCAAAATTTATGTATAAGATTCATATTTGGTATACGCAAATATGATCACATATCCGAATATCGCCGTAAGCTCAAGTGGCTCCCAATTCGCCTTCGACGGAATGCTCACATTCTCACGCTTCTCTATAGCGTGTTGTTTAATCCCTGTACTCCTATCTATTTAAAAGAACGGTTTTTGTTCCTTCATGACACACATTCGAGAACCCTGAGGTCATCGGAGTCCTTGGCATTAGCTGTCCCTGCACATTCCACAAATTTCTACGATAAGTCTTTTACTGTGCAAGCGACGAAACTGTGGAATGCTCTGCCGGTGTCCATTAGGCGGGCACAGACTTTGCAGGCCTTCAAGGGTATGGTGAAAACACACTATTTGGGTATTTAATAAATATTGCTTTTCATAAAATCTCGGTTTTTATAGAAAATCTTAGTGCAAAATTGTACATATTATATTATTGTAATGCAAAATTGTAACGTTACGATATGAAATAAATATCTGTAATCATATATTTATTTATTTTTGTCAATATGTATGTATGTATGTATGTATCTGTGTATCAATATATATGGTATGTATCTATGTATGTATTTGTATTATATATATTTAGAGTATTGTTTTTTTTTTTTTTTTTTTGTTGACGCGGGGAACGCATTTACGCTCCTTCATCCTCAGCTGCGGGGGCGGCTGGGATGGTGTGTGGGACTCCCGGCCCGGTCCGGAATGGACCGTCCTACCCACTAAACCCCGCGGTGTTCCTCCTCACCCTTTAGCCGGGCCGAGAGATATCAAAAGATTATTCACGTCGACCCGGCTAGGGGCGCCCCGTTTATTCGGGGCTCTCCTCGGGGGAGCCAGATGGGCGGCTCCCAAAAGCTCCCTAAGGAGCTGAAGACCACGCCTGCACCGCTCTCGAGCGCCCCTCTGTAATAGAGGAGACAGAGAGCGGCTGGCGCAGGCGTGCGCTAATGGGCACCTCCGGAACACGGGGAAGGTGCCCACCGCCATGTGACCGTTGGTGGGCGGGGTCCCCCGACCTTACGCCCACGGTCAAGAAACAATCGGGGGCGCGCAGTGACTCCTCACCGCGGCGCCCCCGAACTGCACGGCAGAGCGGGAGCATTATCCGTTACTCCCGCTCCCCTGCACAGTGCACCTCCCGCTTTGCCGCCATCACCTCGTCAACTGGCGAGGCGACAGCGGCCCAGCACTGTTGCCGCCGGTCGCGCCGTTATTCACGGCCGGCAGCCCGAACCGCATGGCAGGGCGGGAGCATCTACCCAAACTCCCGCCCCCCACGCAGTGCCTCTCTCACTTTGCCGCCATCGTCTTGCCAGCAAAGGTGGCGAAGCGACGGCGACCCAGCATTGCTGCTGCCGGCCGTAAATAACGGCACGGCCGGCAGCAACACACACCACCGAGCAACCCACAGGTGGGTTACTCCCGCCTTGGCCGGAATTAGCCAGAGTAGCACAACTCCCCCACAAAGGAAGGGGAGTGGTCGCTACTCCGTTGCCCAGGATGCACCACGAGGAGGATCCGACCCATTGGGGTCCTTAAGATGTTAGTAGGACCCCGCATCCCATTTAGAGTATTGTAACTTAGGTTCATTTAGGTTAATATAGGTAATAATAAAATGTAAAACTTTCCTCTCTTTTTTATAGTTTTTGTCTTTATTTTTCTTAATTTTTTACCAATAAACTACCCATTACTCACCAATATTATTTGTCCATTCAAAGGTTGCCTGAAAGAAATTGCTTTAAGCGATAAGGCCGCCATTTGTACATTCTTTTTATTTTATTTTTTATTGATTTTTATATTTTATTGGTGTACAATAAAGTTTTACTTACTTACTTACTTACTTACATATAGCTCCATTAATTATACAGAAAATTTAAAAACTCGACAACATTTTTCAAGTGAAAATTGTTCGACGACATCAGAATATTAAATACGTTATACGCAGGAAAATACGACGTGTGAGTGGTCGACGTGGCGCAATGTATAAAATTCAAATAGACCTCACTTAACAATATTGTCGATCGAAGGGGCACGTCGACATTTCTACAGAATTAATATTTATATCCATTTTACTGCGACATTTCATAAAGTGACAGATAAATAATTGAAATACCGTTGCATACCGAATAGGGACGATAATGATCAATACTCTGTCTGTACACCTTTCACGTACCTACTGACTCCGAAAGCATGCAATGAATTGCTGACGTTTGGCATTATACTAGTACCTACTGCATTTGCGCCGCTGCGTAAGCTTTAGGCATGCAGCATCAATATTTGTGGTGCGTGGACTTTGTTCGTGGAAGACGTGCGTAACGTGCATTTTAAGTGTGCATGTACCTACTTCCACTACGGCACTAAAGCATGCAAACATCATTGTGTTGATACAGGAGGTTTGACCATCAGAGGGTCGGAGGATCTGCCGCATATCGATGTTCAAATGGCAAGTGGCACACCCCTCTCGTAATGTAAGTAAACAATATCTTATTAAATATTACGAGTATATTCATCTAATATCTGTCTTTAATTGCAAGGAATCCGCGGATTGGCATATAATTTAAAAAACCGGCCAAGTGCGAGTTGCACTCGCCCATGAAGGGTTCGCGGTAGCAGCTGCCAGCTAGTAACAAAATATAAAAGTTCTTGTAGTTCGTTGTAACTTTGATTGATATTTGAACACGTTCGCAGTGGTAGTGATTGTTCTAGTCGAAAATTTAGGCTTATCTATATCTATCTATACTTACTAATATTATAAAGAGGAAAGATTTGTTTTTTGTTTGTTTGTTTGTAACGGATAGGCTCCGGAATCACTGGACCGATTTGAAAAATTCTTTCACTGTTGGTAAGCTACACTCTTTGCGGTGAACATAGGCTATATTTTATTCCCGTATTCTCACGGGAACGGGAACTAAACGGGTGAAACCGCATGACGTCCGCTAGTAACGTATTAAAAAAAAACTACCAACTCGATCTCGTTCGAACCAATTTTCGTTGGTAGTTTTTATGGCAATCTACATTAAGTATATATTATTTTTAGATTTATCATTCTTTTAGTTTAGAAGTTAGAGGGGGGACACACACATTTTTTCACTTTGGAAGTGGCTCTTGCGCAAACTTTTGAAAAATATAATGTTAGGAACCTTACTTAACGGCATTTTTGTAGACCTATCCACACGTATGGGTTTGATGAAAAAAAAATTTTGAGTTTCCGTTCTGAGTATGGGGGCCCCCAAAATTAACTGATTTTTTTCTAGTTTTATATAAAAATCTTAATGCGGTTCACAGAATACATCTACTTACCAAGTTTCAATTGAATAGGCCTTATAGTTTCGGAGAAAAGTGGCTGTGACATACGGACGGACAGACAGACAGACCTGACGAATCTATAAGGGTTCCGTTTTTACCATTTGGCTACGGAACCCTAAAAAGAATTAGTTTCAGATTTGTAGTGTGACATAGGCCCCTTTTATCCTGAAAAATTACTTATTCCCACGAAAAGATTAAACACACACAAAAAGACGAGACACATCTGCGGACAACGGCAAATTAAACCCAGGCGAATTGCGGCTGAATAGAAATATATAACGAAGGACAAATCATTTAATATTAACATGAAAGTTTAATGAAGCCTGTTTGTTATAAAGGTACAAAGCGGCCATAAAGTCTCAATTGGTTACAGTTGTAACCTTACGTAGGCAAGTATTCATTAAATTTTCACGAGTGAAACACATTTTCGAGGAATAAACGTATTTAATTAATAATGTAGCAATATTGCGGTTATTCGGTGGGCATAATATCTATATTTGGCAACCTATGGGTACCTATAGTTTAAGCAGGGAAATAAGGTTGGTTTTTAAGGTTCTAAACAGGGTGTCCCATGGCTATGCCACATGGAGGGAAAGTACCTTAAATATTGTAGATGGAACATTTTACAAAAAAAAACATAATTTTAATTTAAAAAACAACTTAAATGCATTCATAGATTTTTAAATAATTACATGGTTGAGCCGGGAATCGAACCCGCTGCACGAGAAAAAATAATTACCCTGTAGTTTTATCATACCGATCGAAAGGCTTCATCATAAGGATTATTTATGCTTAGAACATAGTGTCGGAAATAAAAGGAAGACCATGAATTTTAAAATTTTTAGTACAAAAGTCCCATACTGTTGAATAAAAAGTCGCACTCTTTTGATTATTTTACTCCTTGTCGATCTTTTGATCTTGCTGTGGTGGATACTTATAATAATACGTCCAAGTTCTGTTTTTAGCTCGTGGACATTTTCATTTCTTGTAAACTACATTTCATATAGGCTGCGGTGATCACCAGTCCTTCTGGTGGGCCGTATGCTTGTCTGCCACCTTAGTGGTATAAAAAAATTACATGTCATAACCCCATAAAAAAATCTAACGTTAGATCTCTGGATCTCGGCGGTCATCTTATTTGTCCCGATCCAGGGACGAAAGTCTTCATTGAGATCACTGGCGATGCCAGCTTTTCATTTTTCTGGTGTGCTTCAAGCTGTAATCCTCACATTTGAAATCTCAATGAAAACAAATTTTGACAACGCCAAAAAATAGTCGTGAAATAGTCGTAAATAGTCGTACATGTAAAAAAATAGTCGTATTATAGTTTCGGCGTTATGGCTATAGGTTAGTGAGGATTATGGCTTGAACGTCAAGCTGTAATCCTCACCTCTGGTGCAAGCAAACGGTAAATTCTATCGAATTGGTTTAGGTTCCAAAAAATAGTCGTAAAATAGTCGTAACGACCTGCCAAATCTCAGAAATAGTCCATAAGCGGTTCCCGAGATGTGAAGGTACCGTGGTGAGGATTATGGCTTGAACCTTTGAAGACTTCAAATTTCTCCGGAACGCCTGCGAATTTCAGTTCAAAGTTAGTGCCAAAAAATAGTCATGAAATAGTCGTATGAAGCTATAATAATTTTGAGTTGATTTAATGTGAAAATAAAAACTTTTAATTTTCCCTACATTTCTATTGATGTACAGACGTGTACAAAATTTGTAACTTCCAATGATACTAGAGGAAGTCACGCGGTTTTACCCGCGTAGCTCCCGTTCCCTTGGGAATGCGGGAATAAAATATAGCCTATGTTTACCGGGAAGAGTGTAGCTTTTTTTTTTGGAACGAAGTTCCTTATCGCGCGTTGTGAAAGGGGGCTAGACGGAAAAAATCTCACGAAAAGTTGTAACGACACTTTTGGTGGTGATAGTGGTAGTGATAGTGGTAGTGATAGTGGTAGTGATAGTGGTAGTGATAGTGGTAGTGAAAGTGGTAGTGATAGTGGTAGTGATAGTGGTAGTAATAGTGGTAGTGATAGTGGTAGTGATAGTGGTAGTGATAGTGGTAGTGATAGTGGTAGTGATAGTGGTAGTGATAGTGGTAGTGATAGTGGTAGTGATAGTGGTAGTGATAGTGGTAGTGATAGTGGTAGTGATAGTGGTAGTGATAGTAACACGCTTCTGGGAAGTCCAGAGTGTGACCCCGGAGTTCCCAGGCGGTTCAGTAGTTTTAGGTAAGAAGGATAATCTGTCCTGGAGTCAATAACGCAACGATTATATATAATAACTGAGTTCATTGCGATTTCACAAAATAAACTTAAATCTATCTTAAAATACTATGTACTCATCCGAATCCTTCAGGGATGGGACTTCCTTCCTTCAGTAATATGTAGCAACATAAGAATATGGATCTACGCCTATATTAATAATAAATAGCTGCCTTACGGGTATAGGCAGGGGTTATTAACCCAAAACTTGGAAGAGCGACGACGAACGAAGCGAACGACACTTTTGGTAGTGATAGTGGTAGTGATAGTGGTAGTGATAGTGGTAGTGATAGTGGTAGTGATAGTGGTAGTGATAGTGGTAGTGATAGTGGTAGTGATAGTGGTAGTGATAGTGGTGATAGTGGTAGTGATAGTGGTAGTGATAGTGGTAGTGATAGTGGTAGTGATAGTGGTAGTGATAGTGGTAGTGATAGTGGTAGTGATAGTGGTAGTAATAGTAGTAATGATAGTGGTAGTGGTAGTGACAGTGATAGTGGTAGTGATAGTGGTAGTGCTAGTGCTAGCCAGGGGATGAACATGAACTCTACGAGCAACACCAAAGCAAATAGGAGTTTCGCTCTGTTCAGTTTCAGTCGCGCGTAAAGGTTACACGCACTCACTTTAGTTTCGTGCGTACACCGTATGATTGCGTCATCGAGTGACAACTATTGTCAACATTAGGGTTGTAAGCACGGAGCAAAAATACATATAACTACAAAAAACAAAAAACACAGTGTCTGAAAAAAAAACTATTATATTTTATAACTTCTTCTTTACATAAGAATTATATTATAACTAGCTGATGCTCGCAGCTTAGCCCACGTAAAAGTTTGTTCCTTTTCCCGCTTCCAATGGGAACTTATTCCCGGGATAGAAGGTAACCTATGTATTATTCCAAACTACAATCTATCCCTGTATCAAATTTCAGCTAGATCCGTTGAGCCGTTAGAGCGTGAAAGAGTAACAAACATCAATACATCTACACATCCGCACTCAAACACTTTCGCATTTAATATAAGAATATTAGTAAGAAGTAAGATGAAAAAAAAGCAACACTAAATAAAGCGAAATATTATTTTACGCGGGTAATGTACATTGGCTGTGCGCACTTCGCTCGGTCTGGCGTGTGGCAGCCCTCTGCCGGTCGGCCACGTTAGTTCTGCTACGTTATACTTAGGAGTAGGTGCTGATAACACGAATTGTAGCGAGTGACGGAGGCCTGCCCCGGGTAAGCCCTCAGGAAGGATGTCCCGTGACTCCCGACAGACCCACGGCCGCCACTGCGGCCTCGCCCAGGGGGTGGTTCGGGTGCAATCCCGCGTCTATGGGGGGTTTCGGGTGTGACCCCGCTTCTAAGGGGGGGCGTGCGTGAGTTGCTCACGTCACGCTGCCGTAATGGGCCTGCTTCTGTAAGGACGGTGAGCGGCCCTCTCACCGTCCTCAGACCCCCGGTCATGGAGGCCGATAGTCCTCGGCGAAGACACGTCGGCGGCGCCCAGGGCGCCGACTGCGGAACTCGGGTGGGAGAGTTCTCTCCCGCACCCGGCCCGCCGCCTCCTTCGCGAGCATGACCTGCTCGCAGAAAGAGGCGGCGCAGTCCCACTTACTCCCGCTGGAGAGCATGGCTCGCAACATGGCCTCGAGCGAGAGAGTGTCCACGCCCAGACCCACTACGAGGACCTGGCGCTGTTGGTCCCACGCCGTGCACTCCACCAGCGTGTGGAACGCCGTGTCATCGCTGCGGTCCTCGCAGTGCTAACACTCGGCCGTGGTTTTCCGGTGTTTTCGCCACAGATACCTACCGAAGCTACCGTGCCCGGCAAGCATCTGTTTCAACCGGTAGGAGAGAGCACCGTGTCTTCTCTCCAGCCACTCGTCCATGACCGGTCTGACGGCCGCGATTGTGGCGAATCCCCCCTTTGGTTGCTCAAGTCGCATCTTCCATGTCTCCACGGTTTCCTGGTGGAGCAGGGTCCGCTGGGCCTCGATTTCTCGAGACGCAGGCCGTTGGCCCCGCTCCAGCGCCTCCTTGCGCCATCTGAACAGTGACGCAAGGGCTCTCGCTTCCAGGTCCCATGGAGGGGTCCCGGCTAGGAGACATGCCGCCTCACCGGAGATCGTGCGGTATCCTCTTATCACCCTGACGGCCATCACTCTCTGCGGGCTCAGCAGTCTAGCCTCATTGCTGGCCGTCAGGGTCTCCGCCCATACGGGAGCCCCGTACAAGGCCATGCTTCGCACGATCCCCAGGTACAGCCCCCTGTAGGGAGCGTTGGGTCCCCTGATGTTGGGCATCAGCCGCGCGAGTGCGGCCGATGCTACCCTCAGTTTTGGGACCAAACTTCAGAAGTGACGTCCGAAGTTCCACCGGCCATCGAGTACGAGCCCCAGATACTAAACTTCATCGAGGGCTCGATGCCGATGCTGACGCCCCCTACCTGTAGGATGGATCCCGCAGGTGGCCCCATCCGAGGTCCGTGGAAGCACAGAGCTTCGGATTTGTGAAGGGCGACCTCGAGACCCAGCCGCCGAATCCGACCCACGACCTGCCTGCCGTGGCCTTAAGTGCTGCGGCACGGTGCGTTGCTCCCCGCGTCGTAACGAGGGTGTCGTCGGCGTAACACGATGTTCCACAAGAGCGGCCCTAAAACCGATCCCTGTGGAACACCGCACGACACATCTCGCCGACCCGGCCCTAGCCAGCTCGGGTAAGTTATGGCTCTCTCGGAGAGATAAGCCCCGACAATTCGACGGAGGTAGGGAGGCACTCCATGATAGTGTAGCTTCTCAACAGTGAAAGAGTTGTTCAAATCGGTTAAGTAGTTTCGGAGCCTATTCGATGCAAACATACAAACAATCAAATCTTCTCTCGTCATAATATTGGTACAGAATATGTGGGAATAAAATATGTGATGTTATTATACCAATTTAAGTGTAAACAATCCATATATCCTGTCATTGTCTTAAAAACTTACTACTTCTAGTCTAGTACTTTTATAACAAGTTTTAATCATAATTATCACAGTGTTGTTTCATTCGTGTAATCACAGCAATGTTCTACTATCATATATGTATGTTCTACTATCATATAATGTATGATAGTAGAACGTTGCTGTGATTATTCGAATAAAACAACTGTGATAATTATGATTAAAACTTGTTTGCTGTAATCCTCACCTCTGGTGCAAGCAAACGGTAAATTCTATCGAATTGGTTTAGGTTCCAAAAAATAGTCGTGAAATAGTCGTAACGACCTGCCAAATCTCAGAAATAGTCCATAAGCGGTTCCCGAGATATGAAGGTACCGTGGTGAAGATTATGGCTTGAACCTTTGAAAACTTCAAATTTCTCCGGAACGCCTGCGAATTTCGGTTCAAAGGTTGCGCCAAAAAATTGTCATGAAATAGTCGTAGGAAGCTATAATAAATTTGAGTTGATCTAATGTGAAAATAAAACTTTTTATTTTCCCTACATTTCAGTTGATGTACAGTACAAAATTTGTAACTTCCAATGATACCAGAGGATTTGATAGAATTTACCGTTTGCTTGCACCAGAGGTGAGGATTACAGCTTGACGTTCAAGCCATAATCCTCACTAACCTATAGCTATAACGCGGAAACTATAATACGACAATTTTTTTTACATTTACGACTATTTACGACTATTTCACGACTATTTTTTGGCGTTGTCAAAATTTGTTTTCATTGAGATTTCAAATGTGAGGATTACAGCTTGAAGCACACTTTTTCTGAGCAACTTTTCACATAAAATGTTAAAATACATGGTCTTCATTTTATTTTTGACACCATGTTACTTAGCAAAATACAATCCTGATGATGAAGGTTTTCGATCGGTATGATAAAGCTACGAGGTAATTATTTCTTCTCGTGTAGCGGGTTCGATTCCCAGCTCAACCATGTTAGTATTTAAAAATCTATGAATGCAGTCTAAATTGTTTTTAAATTAAAAAAATGTCTTGTTTCAATAAAATGTTCCAGCTACAATATTTAAAGTACTTTCCCTCCATGTGGCATAGCCGTGGGGCCCGTGGGACGCCCTTTATACGCAGTGTGCCCTAGAACTCAACGAGGGGTATGGTAGTATCGCCTACCACCTTGGTTAACCGTCAGCTGTATTGCTGCCTACTTTTACGGCTTAAAAAATCGTTAAGCCAAGTTGAAGGCCTTATGGACGGCTTGAAAAATTTCAACTACGGGTCGCGGGGACCTGCGCCTGTCCATTTCAACACGGCAATAGGCTCACCATCTATTACGTGGGACATAAAACTATAAGGTGATATGTGGGTGTATACTAGGTGAAGGATAATAAACGTACAAAAAACAAGAAACAAACCAGTTTTTTTTATCAATATCAATGATTTTAGATGACCAGCCATCTCAAATATACTGAAAACTGTTGCCGTTCAATTGTCCTCATCAAACAACAAGTATATGTCCACAAAAGTTCACAAAATAATAGGTATACAAGAATTTCAAATCATCAACATTTCGTACATTTTTACAGTTGTCTCTTGATCCACGTAATGATCCTATTGCCATGTCGAAACAGACAGGGCAAGGTGGCAGCTATATGCTGTTGTAATTATTCATGGCATTTATGTCAACGTTGTACCTGACCTTACTCGTACTCATCAATTTTACATAATTATGTGAAAGTGAGCTTGTTTATTTATCTTTCTTTCCCGTAAGGATACAATGGATTGACGTGATTTTTAAAATGGAGATAGATGTACCTATGTCTCGACAATGCCATTGCTTTATTCCGTTAAAGCATTTGTTCAGTTGGGAAAACACATTTATTCGATTACAAACTTTCACGCGAACAGAGTCTATTCATCGATTAATGTCCTGTCCTGTCTTCCATTTTACTGAGCACTTTTTAATCTAACGGGCCAAAAAGAATTATTTCTCTGGGGTTTTATCTCGACCAGCTAAACTCAGTTCTCTTTTTAATTCAATTACACTTTTCGTAAAAAAAGGTTAAACGATTACGTTAATTACATTACGGTAAGAATAAATTTGAATCTTTATTACTTAAAGATGGGATAGATCCTGCCAAGAATAACAGACTTAAAGACGAGCCGATTCAAAACATTTTCCCACTAAAATTAGGGATTGTAAATCAATCCGGCTGATTGATTTATATACATGTTTATTCCCTAAGGGGTATTATCTGTTTTTGTCTCAAATAGTGGTGGAGCCTATTGCCGTGTTAACTCTTTATATCGTACCCGCATATAACTGCATCCTCTGCATTTCCCAAGCAATGGTTACACTCAACGTTGGCTCTGGCACACAAAACACCGTTTTCATGCTGTGTGTGTGTGTATTTACGCTTTGTAGTACCTAACTTATCACCGGATAAATATTTGCTACATGATACAAACTAGTGAAATATGGGCGTATAGCATATAGATTAAAAGGCGAGACCATAACATTATGAGTGAAAACGAAAGATTACATAAACTGGAAAGAACAGTAAAAATCATCAGTAAACAAAATTTATGTACCACTGAACTAGCTTAGCGCGCTAAGTAAAATAGTGTAGCAATATTTAGAGGTTCTTGCTCCGCAAATGTACGTAGCGTGATGATTCGTAGCACTTGCTATGAATTATGATTCAATTCATAGCAAGCATTGCACGCTTGTGCGTGCGTGCAATGCTACGTGCAGAGTGATTTAAAATTTGTGACATTAAATTTGATCTTCTTGCTCACAGAGTACTTATACGTTTTGAAGTGGCAATGGGTTTGGCCACATTTGTAGAAGAACCGGATGGCCAGTGGAGCAAGCAAGTTCTGAGGAGGCCGCAACTTGGTACACGTGGGGTAGGACAACCCCCTGCCAGATGGACGACGACCTGTAGTCTACACAAACATCCACACATTCACACATCTACCCTCACAAACTTTTGCATTTATAATATTAGTAAGGAAATACGACTTCTAAACACCAACGATCTATTTTAATATTCCTCGAGAAAGGAAACTTGATCCACACTCTGTAATGGTACCTACTTTGTGTGGGAAATGTCTTGTTCCTAATATATTGTGAAAACTTTTCTTTCAGTAGGTACTTTGTTGTAGATAGGGTGTGATATGTAGTTTCGAATGACGTTCTTGCGACGCACGCTACTGCGAAAAATTCAAGTGGTACGCGTTTGCGAAAGACCGCTGTATCGAAAATCGCTAAGTCGAATGACGGACTCGCGAACACGCTGTCTCGATATTCCTTATATCGAAATCCATTGTTGCGATTAGAGTGCCTATGCCTATTCAAATCCATCGTATGGAAATCGAACTCACGACCTCGATGAGGCACAGCAACTTACGATAGGCTCGATTAGATTCGGAAGGAAGAGAAATGAAAAAATAAATTATCAACTCTTTACTATTATTAGAGTTACTTATAAAAAAACAATCAAGTTTTTACGTAACAAAATAACAACAACTTACAGTATCCGAATAGGATAAATTTTTAGATAAACGAGTTACAACTCTATATAAAGAAATAAAAAAAAGTACTTACAAAATCAGTATTACTCGCTAGGTAACAAAAATACTTAATCAATATCAATATCAATAGGTACATTATAGTAAAATCGTAACAGGTCACTGTCTGTACTTTGAAGATATATAAGAAATAAATTATAGGGGTACTTTATGAATGCAATAGAACCCGAAAATAATATTGTTTAGAATTTTAGGGTGTTTGTATGTACGTTTGTGCACGTAATCTTAGCAACCGCTCTGCCGATTGCGTTGCAGTTTGTTCACAATTAAGTTCATATTATGACTAAGGGTTAATCTCTCCTTTAATCATCGCTTCATCCATATTCGTGCACACAAAAGAGCAAGACCTCAAATGTTTCAAACACGTTTTAAACCGTGTAGCCCGCAAAGCGAAAAAAAGTATTTTCTGTTTCAAACCGCCGTTTGAAACCGTGTAGCACATGCTTTAAAAGAGTGGCCGTGAGTTTTCTTGCCAGGTTCTTCCTCACAGGCTCTAACCTATTGCATTGCGAATCTGGCAGTTAATGTAAATGTAGAAGCAAAAATTTTGACGTTCATAAGTGTTACTTTGTAACCTAAATGAATAAAGATATTTTCATTTCATTTCATTTCAGAAAGAACAAATAAATTTTAGTCAACCTACGTAAATTTATATGAATTGTTGTGAACGTACGTAAAACTATCTACCTAGGTAGTTTTTAGTATCATCGAGGTCGTGAGTTCGATACCCATACGATGGATTTGAATAGGCAAAGGCACTCTAATCGCAACAATGGATTTCGTAATAAGGAATATCGAGACAACGTGATTGCGAGTCCGTCATTCTATTTAGCGATTTTCGATACAGCGGCCTTTCACAAATGCGTACCACTTGAATTATTTTTCGCAGTAGCGTGCGTCGCAAGAACGTCATTCGAAACTACATATCACACCTACGGTATTGGGGCTTCATACACAATTTATTGTTTTACATTAAAGGTGTATAAATTTCGTCAAACAAGTAAATTATATTATATCAAAAAGCTTCATTGCCTTTTTCGTTCCTTGGTAATACATACCTGATGACCTTTATCCATGAACAATTTTTATTATTCATCCAAAAATAAAAATAGATCGTGCTGATATATCTAATAATAAAAAGCTACAAACTAATGACGAATATAAACTTTGCTATAAAAATATTTTTCTAAAATATTCCCATTCTATCTAAGAAACAGTTGTGTGAAAAAAAAAATTGTATAATTACCGATAAATCTAGGATTTTGTTCACTATTATTTTGTACAAAAATACTGAAAACTAAATTACATTTTCATAATCTAATATCTAATTATATGACAAGATTTACGAAATGTTTAACTAGGTCTTAGCAATAAACATATTTTAAAGGCAATTAAGTAGTAGGTTCTTATAACTTTTAATTTGAATTAATTTCGGAGGGTGTTGAAATAAGTTCGTGCTTGAATATAATGTTCGTGCGGTACAAAGTTTCAGGATAAAGATCATTCCCTCGTCGCGAAACTATAAGAACTAAACTAACTTGTTAATAAAATGAATCCGAAACTGGCCTTTTCATCTTGTTAATGGATAAGTTTAGATTTTCATCGAAAGTTCTCGAAGCTACTTGAGAAAAACTTGAAAAATAACAAATTGTGAATGGCAAAAATAGTGGTATTATTAATAATATACTCGTAGTTAAGCTGGTCTGATGGCCTTAGATGAGAAGAAGGTTGCTGCTCGCGTACAGAAAACTTTTTGAGTGACCATCAAATATTTACTGTCTTTAAACTCGGTGAGTTTTGTGTTTTTAAAAGGTCTACGTTTAATTTTAAGCTTCGCTTGTTGTACTGCGATCACTGCATTCTAGTCTTCGTTATGTCCTGAAATGAAAGACTGTGATATTTTGGTACATTAACGAGCCTTATAGCAGTAGGCCTTACGAGGTCTGAGCAGTAAATAACCGTAACTCCCTTCACTTCGGTTCAAATTAACATTTTCACAAGTTATATAAATGACAAGTGAAATGGGGATGTCTTCGTTATGTCCTGAAATGAAAGACTGTGATATTTTGGTACATTAACGAGCCTTATAGCAGTAGGCCTTACGAGGTCTGAGCAGTAAATAACCGTAACTCCCTTCACTTCGGTTCAAATTAACATTTTCACAAGTTATATAAATGACAGGTGAAATGGGGATGTATTATATGCAAACTCAGTTTATATAGAAGTCTTTGATTATATGCCTTTGCCTGCCTTCGGTCGGAAGAAAAAGACATTACATTTGATAAATATTCTCTTAGTAATAAAATAATAAAATATGTTAATTGGTGAGATAGATCTGTCGATACTGAAAATATATTCCTTGAATGAACAAAACGTTTAAAACAATAGTTCGATTGTTAAAGTGACTTTGAAAAGACAATTTTATTCACCGTTTAAACTCAGGCGAATACTTACTCCACAATTTTATAGAGATGTCACAGAATGTTGTAATTTAAAATGTCGTACGGTCGAATAACCGAAACCCAAAAAAATCAATTTACTAAATACTTAATTCTAAAATATTCAAACACAAAATACTTTTTTTTAACGTGAGGTAAATCCTACATGGATGCTATATCTGTGAATGGTTAACACCCCGACTCGGATAGGTAAGGTAAGAAGGCTAAGGCGGGAGCGGAGCGGAGCTCCCCCGCCTTAGCCTTCGTGGTATTTTTTTTAATTTTTCGTTAGCCCAGTGTAGTACTTTTGTAAAGGGGTCCCGACACGATCATGCCTAGCAATTGTCAATCATGTTAAATATGAATGGAAGTTGCTTCAGTGTGCGTGATTTCTTTGCATGTGTGTGTGCATCGACGTATATGTACACATGATATTTAACGTGCTTGACAATTGCCAATTTGTGCAATTGTCCGTTGTGTAGTCCAACACTATTTCTTCGGAATATTATCTCTTGGGTGCACTGGTTGTTATGCAGACGACAGTACCCTACAGGAAAGGTAATCTGGCAGTCCAATGGAGGGGCGGCCCGACCTGAGGAAAAGAGGCGGCAGCTCGTAGCGTATCCCGACCACGTCTGCCCGCTCTTACTACTGGGATTTAGAAAAACTGGTAGATTTAAATGCCAGGAAATAAAGACGTGTGCGTTTACAGCTGAAATATCTCCTTTCCGTCCTCTACCCTCTCTTCACAATGCGATAATACTACTGAAAGACTATCTAGACATCCACTAACCGTTCAGAGGGGGGCGGTCCGACGTAGAAGAATAGAGGCGGCATCTCGTGGCAGATCTAGACCGGGCCTGACCGCATTTCCCAATTGGATTTAGAAAACCTTATAGAGTAAAATGCTGGGAAACACAGGAATGTGCGTTTACAGCTGAAAGATCCCCTTTTCTTCTCTACCCTCTCTTCAGAAGAAGACGGGCAACGGCAACCTCTTCTACCGGTTGTCGCAGATGATTACTGGGCACGGGAGCTCCTGTGTGACGAATATACCTGAAAACCACAGCTGAGTGACACTATTGCGAGGAACGCAGCCAGGACACAGTGGAGGAGTGCACAGCGTGAGCGTAACATCGTCAGGTCCTATTAGCAGGTCTGGTCGTGGACATTCTCTCGCTGGAGACCATGGTGGCCGTGATCTCCAGTGGGAGTACCTAAGTGGGATGTCGCCTCGACTTTCTGCGGACAGTTCATGCTCGTGAGTGGCTTGGCGTGGAGTATCGGGAAAGAAGCGGAAAACTGGAGATAACTGCGGCGTCCCCGCTGCAGACTTGTCTTCGCCCAAGACTCTCGGTGTCCATGACCGGGGGCCTGCTCACCTTTTTAACAGAAGCAGGCCCAAGAAGACAGTGCGACGTGAACTTTTCACGCACGCCTCACGTCCCAAGAAGCGGGACAACACTTGAACAACCTCCAAAGATGCGGAAGAGTACGGTCACAATGGTAGACCGTAGGCAGTGGTAGGATTTGTGTGCTTTCAATCGGTAAGAGTTCGGCAGAGCATCCATGACGAATTTCCATGAGTAGGTACCTAAAAATCCCTCCAAAAAGGTGTCTACTGTGCAAGACGCAGATTAGTACCTTCTCTAAAACTACTCTCAACTTTGAACTAAGGAACCAAAAAAAATAGGGGGGGGGGGGGTATTAAGTAGGGGCGGCATTTTCACATTGTGCCCCGCCTTAAAAAAATGTCTAGATCCGGGGCTGCGTGAATGTCGACCAGCTCACGCAAAAACTCGCACTTGCCCCTCAGCTTGACGTTATCCTCGCAAGCCATAATCCTCATTAACCTATAGCTATAACGCCGAAACTACAATATCATGACATGACTATTAACATTTTTTTGCGTTGTTAAAATTCGATTTCATTGAGATATCAAATATGAGGATTACAGCTAAAGGCACACTATTTTTATTTGTGTTATAAAAGAATAACACTTCAAAAATTTTGTAAGAGATACCTTACATCTCAGAAGTGGGATACCTTAATTACTGATAAAAGCGTGAATTCTTTTATGTGGCCATGTGTAACGAAACCATAACGCGATTTATTTTTACAGCACAGCGCCATCTAGGCACGATGCTGCAAACGTACTACTGTAAATGCGTGATGTCACTTTTACGTTGCACACTCAATTGTAAATTAACAACCATGAAATACATAATTTTAAATTAATTTATTATTCTCATAACATCTCTCTACGTCACCAATTTAGGGTTACGTACCCAAAGGGTAAAAACGGGATCCTATTCGTGAGACTTTCGCCGTCCAGAGACCCGGTATTAATACTATCATACTAAAATTAGATAAAATAAATAAATTGATCCCATACAATAAAGATTTTTTTAAACAAGTCCAGCTCGCATTTTGCCGGTTTTTTTACGTGTTTAAAAAGTCGGTTAAAAAGAAGGCAGGCCCCATTGTTTGCGACCTTCGTCTGTGCTAGAAGCACTAAATGATTAACTTGTTCTCTTGAAACAGTCGTTTCCTGTTTGCTTGTTGTGATTAGTAATGTTGTAGAGTTCTTTTTGAAACTACATGTATTTTTATTGGAAGTAACGATGTTGATGGATGAATTTATGTAGAAAGTAGAAAGTCTTCAACGACTGCCTCGCGATATAAGCGACGCAGTCGGTAGGAGCCCGGCATCACATCCATGAGGATTTTCCCCCACGTAAAAAAAAGCGAATTTATGTTTTTATAGGTATCTACTAATATCAGAATCGGGACCAACGCACAGCTTGACATGCCTTCTGAGGCACAACAACCCTTGTAAATGTATATCACAAATACGTCTGAGGACCAGCTATACTTATTATATATATAATAATGTAAATTAGGCGGGAACGAAATGCCTACATCGTTTGAATTACGATGTAAGTCGTTTTGCCAAATGAGGTGATTACAAAATAGGGAAAAAGGAAAAATTTTCGTCGTTTATTAGTAGCGGTTAATTTGATTTGAACTGATAATAGGTACTGACATAGCCTATCCTTTGATTGATCCTTTTCTTGATCTATAGATTACATGTCGCTTCCACTAGTAAGTTTTTGAACTACCTATTGGTTAACTATTTTTGTCGACAAACTTGCAAAAGACCAAATGAGACATACTTTTGGAAATGGAGGCAATGGTTTAGCGAAGCGCTCCGTATAAGACCATGTCAACTGCTTAGTATTTGTCCAAAAACAGATACTTGATCATCATTTTATTATATAGTATAACCGGCATTGTACTACTACATGTTTAACCTTTGGTATTTTTTTTTTATACTACTTAGGTGGCAGACAAGCTTACGGCCCACCGGAAGGTTGGTAACCGTAGCCTATAGACGTTTGCAACACCAGAGGCGCTACACACGCGCTGCCGACCCGGGCGCAGGTTTTGACGACCCACAGTTGAAATTTTTCAAGCCGCCCGTAAGGCCTTCAACTTGGCTTAACGACTGTCATTTTACTGACAACCGGGACCAACGGCTTATCGTGCCTTCCGAAGCACGGAAACGCTCGTAAATAAAATGTCACAAAGTGGTCCACGTGGTGGTCACCCATCCATATCCGGCCATAGTAAATGTTGCTTACTGCAGTGATCGTTTACAGAACACTGAGTCCGCGGGGCCACGAGCGCTTCAAAATTCAAAATTAGCTATAAGTCCATATATTTTTATTTTTTATTTGGTATTCCTATTATTGTTTTTTTTTTTTTTTTTTTTTTGTTGACGCGGGGAACGCATTTACGCGCCTTCATCCTCAGCTGCGGGGGCGGCTGGGATGGTGTGTGGGACTCCCGGCCCGGTCCGGAATGGACCGTCCTACCCACTAAACCCCGCGGTGTTCCTCCTCACCCTTTAGCCGGGCCGAGAGATATCAAAAGATTATTCACGTCGACCCGGCTAGGGGCGCCCCGTTTATTCGGGGCTCTCCTCGGGGGAGCCAGATGGGCGGCTCCTAAAAGCTTCCTAAGGAGCTGAAGACCACGCCTGCACCGCTCTCGAGCGCCCCTCTGTAATAGAGGAGACAGAGAGCGGCTGGCGCAGGCGTGCGCTAATGGGCACCTCCGGAACACGGGGAAGGTGCCCACCGCCATGTGACCGTTGGTGGGCGGGGTCCCCCGACCTTACGCCCACGGTCAAGAAACAATCGGGGGCGCGCAGTGACTCCTCACCGCGGCGCCCCCGAACTGCACGGCAGAGCGGGAGCATTATCCGTTACTCCCGCTCCCCTGCACAGTGCACCTCCCGCTTTGCCGCCATCACCTCGTCAACTGGCGAGGCGACAGCGGCCCAGCACTGTTGCCGCGCGTCGCGCCGTTATTCACGGCCGGCAGCCCGAACCGCATGGCAGGGCGGGAGCATCTACCCAAACTCCCGCCCCCCACGCAGTGCCTCTCTCACTTTGCCGCCATCGTCTTGCCAGCAAAGGTGGCGAAGCGACGGCGACCCAGCATTGCTGCTGCCGGCCGTAAATAACGGCACGGCCGGCAGCAACACACACCACCGAGCAACCCACAGGTGGGTTACTCCCGCCTCGGCCGGAATTAGCCAGAGTAGCACAACTCCCCCACAAAGGAAGGGGAGTGGTCGCTACTCCGTTGCCCAGGATGCACCACGAGGAGGATCCGACCCATTGGGGTCCTTAAGATGTTAGTAGGACCCCGCATCCCATTTAGAGTATTGTAACTTAGGTTCATTTAGGTTAATATAGGTAATAATAAAATGTAAAACTTTCCTCTCTTTTTTATAGTTTTTGTCTTTATTTTTCTTAATTTTTTAACAATAAACTACCCATTACTCACCAATATTATTTGTCCATTCAAAGGTTGCCTGAAAGAAATTGCTTTAAGCGATAAGGCCGCCATTTGTACATTCTTTTTATGTTATTTCTTATTGATTTTTATATTTTATTGGTGTACAATAAAGTTTTACTTACTTACTTACTTACTTACATATAGCTCCATTAATTATACAGAAAATTTAAAAACTCGACAACATTTTTCAAGTGAAAATTGTTCGACGACATCAGAATATTAAATACGTTATACGCAGGAAAATACGATGTGTGAGTGGTCGACGTGGCGCAATGTATAAAATTCAAATAGACCTCACTTTAACAATATTGTCGATCGAAGGGGCACGTCGACATTTCTACAGAATTAATATTTATATCCATTTTACTGCGACATTTCATAAAGTGACAGATAAATAATTGAAATACCGTTGCATACCGAATAGGGACGATAATGATCAATACTCTGTCTGTACACCTTTCACGTACCTACTGACTCCGAAAGCATGCAATGAATTGCTGACGTTTGGCATTATACTAGTACCTACTGCATTTGCGCCGCTGCGTAAGCTTTAGGAAAGCAGAATCAATATTTGTGGTGCGTGGACTTTGTTCGTGGAAGACGTGCGTAACGTGCATTTTAAGTGTGCATGTACCTACTTCCACTACGGCACTAAAGCATGCAAACATCATTGTGTTGATACAGGAGGTTTGACCATCAGAGGGTCGGAGGATCTGCCGCATATCGATGTTCAAATGGCAAGTGGCACACCCCTCTCGTAATGTAAGTAAACAATATCTTATTAAATATTACGAGTATATTCATCTAATATCTGTCTTTAATTGCAATGAATCCGCGGATTGGCATATAATTTAAAAAACCGGCCAAGTGCGAGTTGCACTCGCCCATGAAGGGTTCGCGGTAGCAGCTGCCAGCTAGTAACATAATATAAAAGTTCTTGTAGTTCGTTGTAACTTTGATTGATATTTGAACACGTTCGCAGTGGTAGTGATTGTTCTAGTCGAAAATTTGGGCTTATCTATATCTATCTATACTTACTAATATTATAAAGAGGAAAGATTTGTTTTTTGTTTGTTTGTTTGTAACGGATAGGCTCCGGAATCACTGGACCGATTTGAAAAATTCTTTCACTGTTGGTAAGCTACACTCTTTGTGGTGAACATAGGCTATATTTTATTCCCGTATTCTCACGGGAACGGGAACTACGCGGGTGAAACCGCATGACGTCCGCTAGTAACGTATTAAAAAAAAACTACCAACTCGATCTCGTTCGAACCAATTTTCGTTGGTAGTTTTTATGGCAATCTACATTAAGTATATATTATTTTTAGATTTATCATTCTTTTAGTTTAGAAGTTAGAGGGGGGACACACACATTTTTTCACTTTGGAAGTGGCTCTTGCGCAAACTTTTGAAAAATATAATGTTAGGAACCTTACTTAACGGCATTTTTGTAGACCTATCCACACGTATGGGTTTGATGAAAAAAAAATTTTGAGTTTCCGTTCTGAGTATGGGGGCCCCCAAAATTAACTGATTTTTTTCTAGTTTTATATAAAAATCTTAATGCGGTTCACAGAATACATCTACTTACCAAGTTTCAATTGAATAGGCCTTATAGTTTCGGAGAAAAGTGGCTGTGACATACGGACGGACAGACAGACAGACCTGACGAATCTATAAGGGTTCCGTTTTTACCATTTGGCTACGGAACCCTAAAAAGAATTAGTTTCAGATTTGTAGTGTGACATAGGCCCCTTTTATCCTGAAAAATTACTTATTCCCACGAAAAGATTAAACACACACAAAAAGACGAGACACATCTGCGGACAACGGCAAATTAAACCCAGGCGAATTGCGGCTGAATAGAAATATATAACGAAGGACAAATCATTTAATATTAACATGAAAGTTTAATGAAGCCTGTTTGTTATAAAGGTACAAAGCGGCCATAAAGTCTCAATTGGTTACAGTTGTAACCTTACGTAGGCAAGTATTCATTAAATTTTCACGAGTGAAACACATTTTCGAGGAATAAACGTATTTAATTAATAATGTAGCAATATTGCGGTTATTCGGTGGGCATAATATCTATATTTGGCAACCTATGGGTACCTATAGTTTAAGCAGGGAAATAAGGTTGGTTTTTAAGGTTCTAAACAGGGTGTCCCATGGCTATGCCACATGGAGGGAAAGTACCTTAAATATTGTAGATGGAACATTTTACAAAAAAAAACATAATTTTAATTTAAAAAACAACTTAAACTGCATTCATAGATTTTTAAATAATTACATGGTTGAGCCGGGAATCGAACCCGCTGCACGAGAAAAAATAATTACCCTGTAGTTTTATCATACCGATCGAAAGGCTTCATCATAAGGATTATTTATGCTTAGAACATAGTGTCGGAAATAAAAGGAAGACCATGAATTTTAAAATTTTTAGTACAAAAGTCCCATACTGTTGAATAAAAAGTCGCACTCTTTTGATTATTTTACTCCTTGTCGATCTTTTGATCTTGCTGTGGTGGATACTTATAATAATACGTCCAAGTTCTGTTTTTAGCTCGTGGACATTTTCATTTCTTGTAAACTACATTTCATATAGGCTGCGGTGATCACCAGTCCTTCTGGTGGGCCGTATGCTTGTCTGCCACCTTAGTGGTATAAAAAAATTACATGTCATAACCCCATAAAAAAATCTAACGTTAGATCTCTGGATCTCGGCGGTCATCTTATTTGTCCCGATCCAGGGACGAAAGTCTTCATTGAGATCACTGGCGATGCCAGCTTTTCATTTTTCTGGTGTGCTTCAAGCTGTAATCCTCACATTTGAAATCTCAATGAAAACAAATTTTGACAACGCCAAAAAATAGTCGTGAAATAGTCGTAAATAGTCGTACATGTAAAAAAATAGTCGTATTATAGTTTCGGCGTTATGGCTATAGGTTAGTGAGGATTATGGCTTGAACGTCAAGCTGTAATCCTCACCTCTGGTGCAAGCAAACGGTAAATTCTATCGAATTGGTTTAGGTTCCAAAAAATAGTAGTAAAATAGTCGTAACGACCTGCCAAATCTCAGAAATAGTCCATAAGCGGTTCCCGAGATGTGAAGGTACCGTGGTGAGGATTATGGCTTGAACCTTTGAAGACTTCAAATTTCTCCGGAACGCCTGCGAATTTCAGTTCAAAGTTAGTGCCAAAAAATAGTCATGAAATAGTCGTATGAAGCTATAATAATTTTGAGTTGATTTAATGTGAAAATAAAAACTTTTAATTTTCCCTACATTTCTATTGATGTACAGACGTGTACAAAATTTGTAACTTCCAATGATACTAGAGGAAGTCACGCGGTTTTACCCGCGTAGCTCCCGTTCCCTTGGGAATGCGGGAATAAAATATAGCCTATGTTTACCGGGAAGAGTGTAGCTTTTTTTTTTGGAACGAAGTTCCTTATCGCGCGTTGTGAAAGGGGGCTAGACGGAAAAAATCTCACGAAAAGTTGTAACGACACTTTTGGTGGTGATAGTGGTAGTGATAGTGGTAGTGATAGTGGTAGTGATAGTGGTAGTGAAAGTGGTAGTGATAGTGGTAGTGATAGTGGTAGTAATAGTGGTAGTGATAGTGGTAGTGATAGTGGTAGTGATAGTGGTAGTGATAGTGGTAGTGATAGTGGTAGTGATAGTGGTAGTGATAGTGGTAGTGATAGTGGTAGTGATAGTGGTAGTGATAGTGGTAGTGATAGTAACACGCTTCTGGGAAGTCCAGAGTGTGACCCCGGAGTTCCCAGGCGGTTCAGTAGTTTTAGGTAAGAAGGATAATCTGTCCTGGAGTCAATAACGCAACGATTATCTATACTTATAATAAAACTGTAGAGGGTCGGGAGTCTGTACATGGAAGATATTTTGAAAATTTTAAGTGTAGGGCGTTCTCTAATCGATACTGAAGCCGAAAATGTAATTTAAAATTTTCATGTCTGTCTGTCGGTCTGTCTGTCTGTCTGTCTGTCTGTCTGTCTGTCTGTCTGTATCCCGACTAAGTATCACGCCGAAACTACTGAACCGATTTGAATGATACTTTGTACGATCTAAGCTTATAGTCCGAGGAAGGTTCTTAGATACTTTTGATCCCGATATTTTGCGCGGTTCTTTCAGGAGAGGGGATGAAAGGCAAAATAGGTTTTTAGCTATAATTTCTCACTGCGTGGTTCGATTTTAAATATTTGTTTGATGTCTGAAAGGGAGTACTTTAAGCATTATTCTATACAATTTTCAATATTGAGGGTTATGTAGTTCAGAAATTAGGGGCATCTCAACTTTCGGTAAATCTAGAATTCAACGTTTCTTTTGAAAGTGAGTCTAAACGGGCGTGTTGGCTTAATCATAAAAGAGCTTAATGATTAACGCTATTGTAAAATAATTCAGTCCGCGCCGAAGGCGTGGACTGAATTATAAGTTAATAATAAAATATTAAGCTCTTTTATGATTAAGCAAACAGGGCCGTTTCACACGCTGCTTGATGAGTCTCATGAAGAAGTACCCCTCCATTCGTACACCTTATGTGACGTAAACGAAGTTGCGAGGGTCAGCTAGTATATAATAACTGAGTTCATTGCGATTTCACAAAATAAACTTAAATCTATCTTAAAATACTATGTACTCATCCGAATCCTTCAGGGATGGGACTTCCTTCCTTCAGTAATATGTAGCAACATAAGAATATGGATCTACGCCTATATTAATAACTAGCTGACCCTCGCAACTTCGTTTACGTCACATAAGGTGTACGAATGGAGGAGTACTTCTTCATGAGACTCATCAAGCAGCGTGTGAAACGGCCCTGTTTGCTTAATCATAAAAGAGCTTAAAGATTAAGTCGATTCTAAAACAATTCAGTCCACGCCTTCGACGCGGACTGAATTATTTTACAATAGCCTTAATCATTAAGCTCTTTTATGATTAAGCCAACACGCCCGTTTAGACTCACTTTCAAAAGAAACGTTGAATTCTAGATTTACCGAAAGTTGAGATGCCCCTAATTTCTGAACTACATAACCCTCAATATTGAAAATTGTATGGAATAATGCTTAAAGTACTCCCTTTCAGACACCAAACAAATATTTGAAATCGAACCACGCAGTGAGAAGTTATAGCTAAAAACCTATTTTGCCTTTCATCCCCTCTCCTGAAGGAACCGCGCAAAATATCGGGATCAAAAGTATCTAAGAACCTTCCTCGGACTATAAGCTTAGATCGTACAAAGTATCATTCAAATCGGTTCAGTAGTTTCGGCGTGATACTTAGTCGGGATACAGACAGACAGACAGACAGACAGACAGACAGACAGACAGACATGAAAATTTTAAATTACATTTTCGGCTTCAGTATCGATTAGAGAACGCCCTACACTTAAAATTTTCAAAACATCTTCCATGTACAGACTCCCGACCCTCTACAGTTTTATTATAAGTATAGATAAATAGCTGCCTTACGGGTATAGGCAGGGGTTATTAACCCAAAACTTGGAAGAGCGACGACGAACGAAGCGAACGACACTTTTGGTAGTGATAGTGGTAGTGATAGTGGTAGTGATAGTGGTAGTGATAGTGGTAGTGATAGTGGTAGTGATAGTGGTAGTGATAGTGGTAGTGATAGTGGTGGTGATAGTGGTGGTGATAGTGGTAGTGATAGTGGTAGTGATAGTGGTAGTGATAGTGGTAGTGATAGTGGTAGTGATAGTGGTAGTGATAGTGGTAGTGATAGTGGTAGTGATAGTGGTAGTGATAGTGGTAGTAATAGTAGTAATGATAGTGGTAGTGGTAGTGACAGTGATAGTGGTAGTGATAGTGGTAGTGCTAGTGCTAGCCAGGGGATGAACATGAACTCTACGAGCAACACCAAAGCAAATAGGAGTTTCGCTCTGTTCAGTTTCAGTCGCGCGTAAAGGTTACACGCACTCACTTTAGTTTCGTGCGTACACCGTATGATTGCGTCATCGAGTGACAACTATTGTCAACATTAGGGTTGTAAGCACGGAGCAAAAATACATATAACTACAAAAAACAAAAAACACAGTGTCTGAAAAAAAAACTATTATATTTTATAACTTCTTCTTTACATAAGAATTATATTATAACTAGCTGATGCTCGCAGCTTAGCCCACGTAAAAGTTTGTTCCTTTTCCCGCTTCCAATGGGAACTTATTCCCGGGATAGAAGGTAACCTATGTATTATTCTAAACTACAATCTATCCCTGTATCAAATTTCAGCTAGGTCCGTTGAGCCGTTAGAGCGTGAAAGAGTAACAAACATCAATACATCTACACATCCGCACTCAAACACTTTCGCATTTAATATAAGAATATTAGTAAGAAGTAAGATGAAAAAAAAGCAACACTAAATAAAGCGAAATATTATTTTACGCGGGTAATGTACATTGGCTGTGCGCACTTCGCTCGGTCTGGCGTGTGGCAGCCCTCTGCCGGTCGGCCACGTTAGTTCTGCTACGTTATACTTAGGAGTAGGTGCTGATAACACGAATTGTAGCGAGTGACGGAGGCCTGCCCCGGGTAAGCCCTCAGGAAGGATGTCCCGTGACTCCCAACAGACCCACGGCCGCCACTGCGGCCTCGCCCAGGGGGTGGTTCGGGTGCAATCCCGCGTCTATGGGGGGTTTCGGGTGTGACCCCGCTTCTAAGGGGGGGCGTGCGTGAGTTGCTCACGTCACGCTGCCGTAATGGGCCTGCTTCTGTAAGGACGGTGAGCGGCCCTCTCACCGTCCTCAGACCCCCGGTCATGGAGGCCGATAGTCCTCGGCGAAGACACGTCGGCGGCGCCCAGGGCGCCGACTGCGGAACTCGGGTGGGAGAGTTCTCTCCCGCACCCGGCCCGCCGCCTCCTTCGCGAGCATGACCTGCTCGCAGAAAGAGGCGGCGCAGTCCTACTTACTCCCGCTGGAGAGCATGGCTCGCACCATGGCCTCGAGCGAGAGAGTGTCCACGCCCAGACCCACTACGAGGACCTGGCGCTGTTGGTCCCACGCCGTGCACTCCACCAGCGTGTGGAACGCCGTGTCATCGCTGCGGTCCTCGCAGTGCTAACACTCGGCCGTGGTTTTCCGGTGTTTTCGCCACAGATACCTACCGAAGCTACCGTGCCCGGCAAGCATCTGTTTCAACCGGTAGGAGAGAGCACCGTGTCTTCTCTCCAGCCACTCGTCCATGACCGGTCTGACGGCCGCGATTGTGGCGAATCCCCCCTTTGGTTGCTCAAGTCGCATCTTCCATGTCTCCACGGTTTCCTGGTGGAGCAGGGTCCGCTGGGCCTCGATTTCTCGAGACGCAGGCCGTTGGCCCCGCTCCAGCGCCTCCTTGCGCCATCTGAACAGTGACGCAAGGGCTCTCGCTTCCAGGTCCCATGGAGGGGTCCCGGCTAGGAGACATGCCGCCTCACCGGAGATCGTGCGGTATCCTCTTATCACCCTGACGGCCATCACTCTCTGCGGGCTCAGCAGTCTAGCCTCATTGCTGGCCGTCAGGGTCTCCGCCCATACGGGAGCCCCGTACAGGGCCATGCTTCGCACGATCCCCAGGTACAGCCCCCTGTAGGGAGCGTTGGGTCCCCTGATGTTGGGCATCAGCCGCGCGAGTGCGGCCGATGCTACCCTCAGTTTTGGGACCAAACTTCGGAAGTGACGTCCGAAGTTCCACCGGCCATCGAGTACGAGCCCCAGATACTTCATCGAGGGCTCGATGCCGATGCTGACGCCCCCTACCTGTAGGATGGATCCCGCAGGTGGCCCCATCCGAGGTCCGTGGAAGCACAGAGCTTCGGATTTGTGAAGGGCGACCTCGAGACCCAGCCGCCGAATCCGACCCACGACCTGAGCAACCCCTGCCGTGGCCTTAAGTGCTGCGGCACGGTGCGTTGCTCCCCGCGTCGTAACGAGGGTGTCGTCGGCGTAACACGATGTTCCACAAGAGCGGCCCTAAAACCGATCCCTGTGGAACACCGCACGACACATCTCGCCGACCCGGCCCTAGCCAGCTCGGGTAAGTTATGGCTCTCTCGGAGAGATAAGCCCCGATAATTCGACGGAGGTAGGGAGGCACTCCATGATAGTGTAGCTTCTCAACAGTGAAAGAGTTGTTCAAATCGGTTAAGTAGTTTCGGAGCCTATTCGATGCAAACATACAAACAATCAAATCTTCTCTCGTCATAATATTGGTACAGAATATGTGGGAATAAAATATGTGATGTTATATACCAATTTAAGTGTAAACAATCCATATATCCTGTCATTGTCTTAAAAACTTACTACTTCTAGTCTAGTACTTTTATAACAAGTTTTAATCATAATTATCACAGTGTTGTTTCATTCGTGTAATCACAGCAATGTTCTACTATCATATATGTATGTTCTACTATCATATAATGTATGATAGTAGAACGTTGCTGTGATTATTCGAATAAAACAACTGTGATAATTATGATTAAAACTTGTTTTAAAAGTACTAGACTAGTAGTAGTAAGTTTTGATGATGAGGATACAAATCATGAATGTTTGTTTTTTGTTTAATTATAACTGCTAGCATGGAAAACGTCTCATTCAAAGAAATATTATTATATTAAACGGAATATTTCCTAATAATCTAATTCTGTCCCAATATTATAACGAGAGAAGATTTGATTGTTTGTATGTTTGCATCGAACAGGCTCCGAAACTAATTAACCGATTTGAAAAATTCTTTCCCTCTTGGGAAGCCACACTCTTCCCGGTAAACATAGGCTATATTTTATTCCCGCATTCCCACGGGAACGGGAGCTACGCGTGTAAACCCGCGTGACTTCCTCTGGTATCATTGGAAGTTACAAATTTTGTACTGTACATCAACTGAAATGTAGGGAAAATAAAAAGTTTTATTTTCACTTTAGATCAACTCAAATTTATTATAGCTTCCTACGACTATTTCATGACAATTTTTTGGCGCAACCTTTGAACCGAAATTCGCAGGCGTTCCGGAGAAATTTGAAGTTTTCAAAGGTTCAAGCCATAATCTTCACCACGGTACCTTCATATCTCGGGAACCGCTTATGGACTATTTCTGAGATTTGGCAGGTCGTTACGACTATTTCACGACTATTTTTTGGAACCTAAACCAATTCGATAGAATTTACCGTTTGCTTGCACCAGAGGTGAGGATTACAGCTTGACGTTCAAGCCATAATCCTCACTAACCTATAGCTATAACGCGGAAACTATAATACGACTATTTTTTTTACATTTACGACTATTTACGACTATTTCACGACTATTTTTTGGCGTTGTCAAAATTTGTTTTCATTGAGATTTCAAATGTGAGGATTACAGCTTGAAGCACACTTTTTCTGAGCAACTTTTCACATAAAATGTTAAAATACATGGTCTTCATTTTATTTTTGACACCATGTTACTTAGCAAAATACAATCCTGATGATGAAGGCTTTCGATCGGTATGATAAAGCTACGAGGTAATTATTTCTTCTAGTGTAGCGGGTTCGATTCCCAGCTCAACCATGTTAGTATTTAAAAATCTATGAATGCAGTCTAAATTGTTTTTAAATTAAAAAAATGTCTTGTTTCAATAAAATGTTCCAGCTACAATATTTAAGGTACTTTCCCTCCATGTGGCATAGCCGTGGGGCCCGTGGGACGCCCTTTATACGCAGTGTGCCCTAGAACTCAACGAGGGGTATGGTAGTATCGCCTACCACCTTGGTTAACCGTCAGCTGTATTGCTGCCAACTTTTACGGCTTAAAAAATCGTTAAGCCAAGTTGAAGGCCTTATGGACGGCTTGAAAAATTTCAACTACGGGTCGCGGGGACCTGCGCCTGTCCATTTCAACACGGCAATAGGCTCACCATCTATTACGTTGGACATAAAACTATAAGGTGATATGTGGGTGTATACTAGGTGAAGGATAATAAACGTACAAAAAACAAGAAACAAACCAGTTTTTTTTATCAATATCAATGATTTTAGATGACCAGCCATCTCAAATATACTGAAAACTGTTGCCGTTCAATTGTCCTCATCAAACAACAAGTATATTCGATTTTGTCGGCAGAATTGGTGAGCGGCTAGCAGGGTACCCTTCAGGGAGTCGTGAATTCTGGTCGCTTGCCAAAGCTGCCGAGGGAAACTTCTGTCAGTCTGGTTTACCACCTTTGCTTAAACCCGACGGTAGTATGGCCCAGAGTGCCAGGGAGAAGGCCGACCTTTTGGGTTCTCTCTTTGCCTCTAACTCGACCATGAGCCACGGGGGTGCTGTGCCGCCGGATGTTCCGTGGTGTGGAACTTCCATGCCGGAAGTTAAATTTACGCAGCGGGACGTCCGACGGGAGCTTCGTTCTCTGGACGTTCATAAGTCGAGTGGGCCAGACGGTATACCCGCGGTAGTACTTAAGAAAGAAAGAAAGAAAGAAAGAAAGAAAATGTGTTTATTAGCGATCACAACGTACATAAAACAGTTTCAAACTGATCAACAAAATTATAAAAAAAAAAAAATACATATCATAAAAGTACCCAATAAAAAATAAAGTGCACAACCACAATTTTGCCTTTGCCTATCCTTAAACGGATAAGAAAAAAAAAATAAAAAAAAAATAAACTACTAAAACACATGGCCGCCGCCACATGTTGTTGACATGTATTGTATTGTCAACGTGTCATCTTCCTGACGTGGCAAATGTCGCACGTGGTTAAAAAATAGTTAAAATACATAGGTACATACTTTCTCAGAAGTCGCTAATATAGTTTATTTGCATTACCTTTCAATATGTACGCTGTGTTCACAATAAGGGATGGACACTCAGCAAACACTGAGTTGGCTATCAACCACCTCAGAACTGATTTTCAGTGCCACCCCCGAGTGCCACCTGACGTCTTCAGGCAATATCGTTTCACTTTATCACAACCTACATATTATGATTCCTAAACTATCAGCAAACATCTCATCTCAAACTGCAGGAAAATGTTATCAACACGCCAAGGTGGTAAGTAATTCTTAACAACAAGTAATCTAGCAATTAACACTAATTCTAAACTTAAGCAGTGTGGTCCAGAGTTGTGTCCGGTACTTACACGTCTTTTCTCGCTTTCTTATTCCATGCGACAAGTCCCGGCGTCGTGGAAGATCGCGTATGTGCATCCTGTGCCCAAGAAGGGTGATAGGACCGACCCGGCCAATTACAGGCCTATAGCCGTTACCTCACTATTGTCTAAGGTGATGGAGCGTGTAATTAATACACAGCTCCTGAGGTACCTTGAGGAAAACGACCTGCTCAGTGACCGGCAGTACGGTTTCCGTCACGGTCGCTCGACGGGCGATCTTCTCGTGTGCCTCACACACCGATGGGCGACGGCTATCGAGAGTAAGGGCGAGGCTCTAGCAGTGAGCCTCGACATTTCTAAAGCCTTTGACCGGGTCTGGCACCGTGGTCTTCTTAAAAAATTGCCCTCCTACGGACTGACCGAGAGATTTTGCGGATGGGTGTCCAGCTTTTTGGCCGATAGAAGCATCAGGGCTGTTGTCGACGGCAGCTGTTCTGACTGCATGGCCATAAACGCTGGAGTACCGCAAGGCTCAGTGTTGTCCCCTACCCTGTTTCTGCTGCATATCAATGACATGTTGTCTATTGACGGCATTCATTGTTATGCAGACGACAGTACAGGGGACACTTGTTACACAGGCCGTCCCGGTATCTCTCGGGACGCAGTGGAGGAAAGTCGTGAACAGCTTGTGTCTGAAATCGAGGCTACTCTTACTAGAGTGTCCGATTGGGGTAGACAAAACCTTGTCCAGTTCAATCCCTCCAAGACACAGGCGTGTTTCTTCACCGCTAAGAAAGCCCCAATTACTGTAGCGCCACGATTCCAGGGCACATCTCTTTCCATCTCTAAAAGTATAGGGATCCTTGGTGTTGACATCTCCAGTGACGTTCAGTTTCGCAGTCATTTGGAGGACAAGGCCAGGCTGGCGTCCAAGAAGCTCGGTGTGCTCAACAGGGCGCGGCGGTACTTTACTGCGGCGCAAACACTGCTTCTCTATAAGTCGCAAGTGCGGCCACACATGGAGTACTGCTGTCACCTCTGGGCGGGGGCACCTGAATATCAGCTTCGCCCATTTGACTCGGTGCAGAGGCGAGCTGTGAGAGTTGTCAACGATCCTATACTGACAGGTGGTGTGGAACCTCTTCGCGACAGGAGAGACTATGCCTCCTTATGCGTGTTCTACCGCCTGTACAATGGTATGTGCTCCGAGGAATTGTTTGAAATGATGCCCACGGCTACCTTCTATCATCGCACCGCTCGCCATAGACAGGGATTTCATCCTCACACCCTACGTCCGGAGCGTTTGAGCACGGTTAGATCCGGTAGGGGTTTTCTTCCGCGCACGCTTGGGTTGTGGAATGATCTTCCTGCCTCGGTTTTCCCAAACGCCTACAGTATGGGGTTCTTCAAAAGGGGTCTAAGAAGGTTTTTACAGGGTCGGCAGCGCGAGTGCGGCGCCTCTGGTGTTGCAAACGTTCATAGGCTGCGGTGACCACCGGTTCTTCTGGTGGGCCGTGTGCTTGTCTGCCACCTTAGTGGTATAAAAAAAAAAAAAAAAAATATGTCCACAAAAGTTCACAAAATAATAGGTATACAAGAATTTCAAATCATCAACATTTCGTACATTTTTACAATTGTCTCTTGATCCACGTAATGATCCTATTGCCATGTCGAAACAGACAGGGCAAGGTGGCAGCTATATGCTGTTGTAATTATTCATGGCATTTATGTCAACGTTGTACCTGACCTTACTCGTACTCATCAATTTTACATAATTATGTGAAAGTGAGCTTGTTTATTTATCTTTCTTTCCCGTAAGGATACAATGGATTGACGTGATTTTTAAAATGGAGATAGATGTACCTATGTCTCGACAATGCCATTGCTTTATTCCGTTAAAGCATTTGTTCAGTTGGGAAAACACATTTATTCGATTACAAACTTTCACGCGAACAGAGTCTATTCATCGATTAATGTCCTGTCCTGTCTTCCATTTTACTGAGCACTTTTTAATCTAACGGGCCAAAAAGAATTATTTCTCTGGGGTTTTATCTCGACCAGCTAAACTCAGTTCTCTTTTTAATTCAATTACACTTTTCGCAAAAAAAGGTTAAACGATTACGTTAATTACATTACGGTAAGAATAAATTTGAATCTTTATTACTTAAAGATGGGATAGATCCTGCCAAGAATAACAGACTTAAAGACGAGCCGATTCAAAACATTTTCCCACTAAAATTAGGGATTGTAAATCAATCCGGCTGATTGATTTATATACATGTTTATTCCCTAAGGGGTATTATCTGTTTTTGTCTCAAATAGTGGTGGAGCCTATTGCCGTGTTAACTCTTTATATCGTACCCGCATATAAATGCATCCTCTGCATTTCCCAAGCAATGGTTACACTCAACGTTGGCTCTGGCACACAAAACACCGTTTTCATGCTGTGTGTGTGTGTATTTACGCTTTGTAGTACCTAACTTATCACCGGATAAATATTTGCTACATGATACAAACTAGTGAAATATGGGCGTATAGCATATAGATTAAAAGGCGAGACCATAACATTATGAGTGAAAACGAAAGATTACATAAACTGGAAAGAACAGTAAAAATCATCAGTAAACAAAATTTATGTACCACTGAACTAGCTTAGCGCGCTAAGTAAAATAGTGTAGCAATATTTAGAGGTTCTTGCTCCGCAAATGTACGTAGCGTGATGATTCGTAGCACTTGCTATGAATTATGATTCAATTCATAGCAAGCATTGCACGCTTGTGCGTGCGTGCAATGCTACGTGCAGAGTGATTTAAAATTTGTGACATTAAATTTGATCTTCTTGCTCACAGAGTACTTATACGTTTTGAAGTGGCAATGGGTTTGGCCACATTTGTAGAAGAACCGGATGGCCAGTGGAGCAAGCAAGTTCTGAGGAGGCCGCAACTTGGTACACGTGGGGTAGGACAACCCCCTGCCAGATGGACGACGACCTGTAGTCTACACAAACATCCACACATTCACACATCTACCCTCACAAACTTTTGCATTTATAATATTAGTAAGGAAATACGACTTCTAAACACCAACGATCTATTTTAATATTCCTCGAGAAAGGAAACTTGATCCACACTCTGTAATGGTACCTACTTTGTGTGGGAAATGTCTTGTTCCTAATATATTGTGAAAACTTTTCTTTCAGTAGGTACTTTGTTGTAGATAGGGTGTGATATGTAGTTTCGAATGACGTTCTTGCGACGCACGCTACTGCGAAAAATTCAAGTGGTACGCATTTGCGAAAGACCGCTGTATCGAAAATCGCTAAGTCGAATGACGGACTCGCGAACACGCTGTCTCGATATTCCTTATATCGAAATCCATTGTTGCGATTAGAGTGCCTATGCCTATTCAAATCCATCGTATGGAAATCGAACTCACGACCTCGATGAGGCACAGCAACTTACGATAGGCTCGATTAGATTCGGAAGGAAGAGAAATGAAAAAATAAATTATCAACTCTTTACTATTATTAGAGTTACTTATAAAAAAACAATCAAGTTTTTACGTAACAAAATAACAACAACTTACAGTATCCGAATAGGATAAATTTTTAGATAAACGAGTTACAACTCTATATAAAGAAATAAAAAAAAGTACTTACAAAATCAGTATTACTCGCTAGGTAACAAAAATACTTAATCAATATCAATATCAATAGGTACATTATAGTAAAATCGTAACAGGTCACTGTCTGTACTTTGAAGATATATAAGAAATAAATTATAGGGGTACTTTATGAATGCAATAGAACCCGAAAATAATATTGTTTAGAATTTTAGGGTGTTTGTATGTACGTTTGTGCACGTAATCTTAGCAACCGCTCTGCCGATTGCGTTGCAGTTTGTTCACAATTAAGTTCATATTATGACTAAGGGTTAATCTCTCCTTTAATCATCGCTTCATCCATATTCATGCACACAAAAGAGCAAGACCTCAAAGGTTTCAAACACGTTTTAAACCGTGTAGCCCGCAAAGCGAAAAAAAGTATTTTCTGTTTCAAACCGCCGTTTGAAACCGTGTAGCACATGCTTTAAAAGAGTGGCCGTGAGTTTTCTTGCCAGGTTCTTCCTCACAGGCTCTAACCTATTGCATTGCGAATCTGGCAGTTAATGTAAATGTAGAAGCAAAAATTTTGACGTTCATAAGTGTTACTTTGTAACCTAAATGAATAAAGATATTTTCATTTCAGAAAGAACAAATAAATTTTAGTCAACCTACGTAAATTTATATGAATTGTTGTGAACGTACGTAAAACTATCTACCTAGGTAGTTTTTAGTATCATCGAGGTCGTGAGTTCGATACCCATACGATGGATTTGAATAGGCAAAGGCACTCTAATCGCAACAATGGATTTCGTAATAAGGAATATCGAGACAGCGTGATCGCGAGTCCGTCATTCGATTTAGCGATTTTCGATACAGCGGCCTTTCACAAATGCGTACCACTTGAATTATTTTTCGCAGTAGCGTGCGTCGCAAGAACGTCATTCGAAACTACATATCACACCTACGGTATTGGGGCTTCATACACAATTTATTGTTTTACATTAAAGGTGTATAAATTTCGTCAAACAAGTAAATTATATTATATCAAAAAGCTTCATTGCCTTTTTCGTTCCTTGGTAATACATACCTGATGACCTTTATCCATGAACAATTTTTATTATTCATCTAAAAATAAAAATAGATCGTGCTGATATATCTAATAATAAAAAGCTACAAACTAATGACGAATATAAACTTTGCTATAAAAATATTTTTCTAAAATATTCCCATTCTATAACAACTATCTACCTGCTAGACCAATAGCTGTTTCACAAATTTTGGTATAAAATAATATTCTTATAACACTTCAGCTAATAATGCTTATGGTCCGGATCTAAGAAACAGTTGTGTGAAAAAAAAAATTGTATAATTACCGATAAATCTAGGATTTTGTTCACTATTATTTTGTACAAAAATACTGAAAACTAAATTACATTTTCATAATCTAATATCTAATTATATGACAAGATTTACGAAATGTTTAACTAGGTCTTAGCAATAAACATATTTTAAAGGCAATTAAGTAGTAGGTTCTTATAACTTTTAATTTGAATTAATTTCGGAGGGTGTTGAAATAAGTTCGTGCTTGAATATAATGTTCGTGCGGTACAAAGTTTCAGGATAAAGATCATTCCCTCGTCGCGAAACTATAAGAACTAAACTAACTTGTTAATAAAATGAATCCGAAACTGGCCTTTTCATCTTGTTAATGGATAAGTTTAGATTTTCATCGAAAGTTCTCGAAGCTACTTGAGAAAAACTTGAAAAATAACAAATTGTGAATGGCAAAAATAGTGGTATTATTAATAATATACTCGTAGTTAAGCTGGTCTGATGGCCTTAGATGAGAAGAAGGTTGCTGCTCGCGTACAGAAAACTTTTTGAGTGACCATCAAATATTTACTGTCTTTAAACTCGGTGAGTTTTGTGTTTTTAAAAGGTCTACGTTTAATTTTCAAGCTTCGCTTGTTGTACTGCGATCACTGCTGCATTCTAGTCTTCGTTATGTCCTGAAATGAAAGACTGTGATATTTTGGTACATTAACGAGCCTTATAGCAGTAGGCCTTACGAGGTCTGAGCAGTAAATAACCGTAACTCCCTTCACTTCGGTTCAAATTAACATTTTCACAAGTTATATAAATGACAGGTGAAATGGGGATGTATTACATGCCTTTGCCTGCCTTCGGTCGGAAGAAAAAGACATCACATTTGATAAATATTCTCTTAGTAATAAAATAATAAAATATGTTAATTGGTGAGATAGATCTGTCGATACTGAAAATATATTCCTTGAATGAACAAAACGTTTAAAACAATAGTTCGATTGTTAAAGTGACTTTGAAAAGACAATTTTATTCACCGTTTAAACTCAGGCGAATACTTACTCCACAATTTTATAGAGATGTTACAGAATATTGTAATTTAAAATGTCGTACGGTCGAATAACCGAAACCCAAAAAATCAATTTACTAAATACTTAATCCTAAAATATTTAAACACAAAATATTTTTTTTTTAACGTGATGTATCCTACATGGATGCTATATTTGTGAATGGTTAACACCCCGACTCGGATAGGTAAGGTAAGAAGGCTAAGGCGGGAGCTGAGCGGAGCTCCCCCGCCTTAGCCTTCGTGGTATTTTTTTTTATATTGCCAATTTGTGCAATTGTCCGTTGTGTAGTCCAACACTATTTCTTCGGAATATTATTAGTGTCCGACCGAAACTGGTTTACCAGCCGAAACCGAAACCGAAACCGAACTTTCGGCCCCAGGGTCAGTTTCGGCCGAAACCGAAACCGAAACCGAAACTCACGTGTTCATATTGAAAAAAAAAACAGCTAACTTCGAGTCGGATTCCCGCACGTTATTAATTTCCCCCAAAATTACGTTCGTTGTGTGGATGTTTTTTTCTGATTTTAGTAGATATTTTTGTTATATCGGCAACAGAACAGGGTAGCAGTGTCTTTTCGACTTCACCAACGCTTTCAACACCTTGCCCTGGAGCTGCGTTTGGGAGGCGCTTATTTACCATGGAATGCCTCCATACTACTCCTCCGTCGAATTGTCGGTCGCTATCTTTCCGAGAGGGCCATAACTTACCCGAGCTGGCTAGGGCGGGGTCGGCGAGATGTGTCGTTCGGTGTTCCATAGGGATCGGTCTAGGACCGCTTCTGTGGAACATCGGTTACGATTGGGTGCTGCGTGGTCCGTTGCTCAGAGGTGTCGGTGTAACGTATAACATGCGTAACCCTCATTACAGTGCGAGGAGCAACGCACCGAGACGCAGCCCTAAAGCCGCAGACCACTTGCGGGATCAAGCCTACATATAGGGGGCGTCAGTCAGCGTCGGCATCGAGCTCTCGATGACGTATCTGGGGCTCGTACTCGATAGCCGGTGGAACTTCAGGTACCATTTCCGAAGTTTGGTTCCGAAGGGGGCGTCAGCCGCACTCCCACAGTTGTTGCCCAATATCAGGCGACCTAACACTCCCTGCAGAAGAGTCTGTACCTTGGGATCGTGCGGAGCATGTCCCTATACGGGGCCCCTGTATGGGCGTAGATCCTGATGACCAGCATTGCGGCTAGATTGCTTAGCCCGCAGAAGGCGACGGCTGTCAGGGTGATAAGGGGATACCGCACGATCTCAGTTAAGGTGGCATGTCTCCTAGCCGAGACCCCTCTATAGGACCAGGAAGCAAAGGTCCTTGCGTCATTGTTTCAATGGCGCAAGGAGGCGCTGAAGCGGGGCCATAGGCGTCTTCCTGTGAGCAGGTCATGCTCGTAATAGAGACAGCGGGAGAGAACTCTACTACCCGAGCTTCACAATCTGCGGCGGCGCCCCATACTATCAGCCTCCATGACCGGGGGCCTGAGAACGGTTGCTCACCGTCCTTACAAAAGCAGGTCCTAGACGATAGCGTGACGTGAGAGATTCATGCACGCCCCATTCCAGAAGCGGGATAGCAATCAAACAACCCCCCAAACACGCGGCCGCAGTATGCAACATTCCGAGGGCATACTCGAGGCTTCCAACCGTAGGCTGTTAGGTAAGATACGCGTGGGTTTTAGTCGGTAGGACTACTGTACAGTGAAAATTTTAGGCCTCTATCTGGCACGGTTCCAGCGATTCGATCTCGTGACTAATATACAGACGGACGGCTAGGCCTCAAGTCTCTTTAATAGGGTCCCGCTTTAACCTCTCCGTGCGAGAGTTCGACTCGCACTTGGCCGGTTATTTTTTCAATAGGTGCAGCAAGTTCCACCAAGTGCCATCAATCAACGGTATACATCTTCTCAAGTGTTCATTTTAGAAATATCTCAACCTAAAGATGAGTTTCTTTCTTTTACGTGTGGCATTACTCATTGATGCTGTTGCGAACTCCTACCGACTAAAACCACACGGTGCCTTGCTTCTAGCTCTTGGCTGATTTTGGTTACATTCTACAAGTATATAACTAAAACTGGACACCAGTGAGCCGGACTAGCGCACGTAGAGCTGCAGAAAATCACGTTTGTTGTATGGGAAGCCCCCTTTAATATTATTAATTTTATATCGTCGATAGTGACGCATATGAAAGGTTCTGTCGGCGAAATGTCCACAGGTGAAAGACCCTGCTGGGGAAACGGACATAAAAGAATCATCCTGTCGACGAATAGTCCAACGGCGAATCGGTCGTAGGAGAACGTTTGCTGTATCTAATTTTGAATTCGTCTATTTTTATTATTTGTTGCTATAGCGGCAACAGAAATACTTCATCGGTAAAAATTTTATCTGTCTAACTATCACAGTGCATGATTTACAGCCTGCTGACAGACAGACAGATGACCAACGAAGTCAACTAAACCGACAGCAAGGGGGTAGGATTCCGTAAAAATTGTATAATTATAAGTGGAAGGTGAGCGCTGACTCGTCTTAAAGTGGTCACCCTAAACCTGCTCAAATGGGTCGCAAGTCCCAGACTCCCTCACAGTGTTTCCCTCTATACCACGCTATGGACCCGGCGCCTGCACGGTGAATCCATGGAATGCTGAGGAAACGGTCTCATTGATTGGAAATCCTTTGTAAATCTTCGATTAGTAACATATTAACTGATTGGGCTGACCCCAACCACGTCACAAGCAGAGCCAGGCACTCAAAATTCATGAACACGTGAGTTTCGGCCCGGCCGAAAGTTTCGGCCCGGCCGAAAGTTTCGGCCCATTTTGGCCGAAACCGAAATTGTGGCCGAAACTCGATTTTTTGGCCGAAACTGGCCGAAACCGAAACCGAAACCGAAACTTCGGTCGGTCACTAAATATTATCTCTTGGGTGCACTGGTTGTTATGCAGACGACAGTACCCTACAGGAAAGGTAATCTGGCAGTCCAATGGAGGGGCGGCCCGACCTGAGGAAAAGAGGCGGCAGCTCGTAGCGTATCCCGACCACGTCTGCCCGCTCTTACTACTGGGATTTAGAAAAACTGGTAGATTTAAATGCCAGGAAATAAAGACGTGTGCGTTTACAGCTGAAGTATCTCCTTTCCGTCCTCTACCCTCTCTTCACAATGCGATAATACTACTGAAAGACTATCTAGACATCCTCTGAACGTTCAGAGGGGGGCGCGGTCCGACGTAGAAGAATAGAGGCGGCATCTCGTGGCAGATCTAGACCGGGCCTGACCGCATTTCCCAATTGGATTTAGAAAACCTTGAAGAGAATTTTCACATTGTGCCCCGCCTTCAAGCCCGTCGACAAGCTCACGCAAAAACTCGCACTTGCCCCTCAGCTTGACGTTATCCTCGCAAGCCATAATCCTCATTAACCTATAGCTATAACGCCGAAACCACAATATCATGACATGCATGACTATTAACATTTTTTGTTGTTAAAATTCGATTTCATTGAGATTGAGATATCAAATATGAGGATTACAGCTTAAGGCACACTATTTCTATTTGTGTTATAAAAGAATAACACTTCAAAAATTTTGTAAGAGATACCTTACATCTCAGAAGTGGGATACCCTTAATTACTGATAAAAGCGTGAATTCTTTTATGTGGCCATGTGTAACGAAACCATACCGCGATTTATTTTTACAGCACAGCGCCATCTAGGCACGATGCTGCAAACGTACTACTGTAAATGCGTGATGTCACTTTTACATTGCACACTCAATTGTATATTAACAACAATGAAATACATCATTTTAAATTAATTTATTATTCTCATAACATCTCTCTACGTCACCAATTTAGGGTTCCGTACCCAAAGGGTAAAAACGGGATCCTATTCGTGAGACTTTCGCCGTCCAGAGACCCGGTATTAATACTATCATACTAAAATTATCATAATAAAATAAATAAATTGATCCCATACAATAAAGATTTTTTTAAACAAGTCCAGCTCGCATTTTGCCGGTTTTTTTACGTGTTTAAAAAGTCGGTTAAAAAGAAGGCAGGCCCCATTGTTTGCGACCTTCGTCTGTGCTAGAAGCACTAAATGATTAACTTGTTCTCTTGAAACAGTCGTTTCCTGCGCTTTGTTAGTTCGAAAAGCTTTTGAAAGTTGCTTGTTGTGATTAGTAACGTTGTAGAGTTCTTTTTGAAACTACATGTATTTTTATTTGAAGTAACGATGTTGATGGATGAATTTATGTAGAAAGTAGAAAGTCTTCAACGACTGCCTCGCGATATAAGCGACGCAGTCGGTAGGAGCCCGGCATAACATCCATGAGGATTTTTCCTCACGTAAAAAAAGCGACTTTATGTTTTTATAGGTATCTACTAATATCAGAATCGGGACCAACGCACAGCTTGACATGCCTTCTGAGGCACAAAAACCCTCGTAAATGTATATCACAAACACATCTGAGGACCAGCTATACTTATATATAAATATATATAATAGCTAGACTCCCTTTCGAAATTTGCAAATTTATAGTAACAGTAATCAACCATCAGGAGGGCCGTAAACTTGTCTGCCACCTTAGTACCTCATGACCTACATGAACAATGACATTTTCATTTCATTACATGACTAGCGACAATCGTAGTTTAATTAATGGGGCTGCTTATAGAGGTATACGCTTTATTGTATCGTCAGGAAACGCTCACATAATGTTTTAGGCGAATGTAACGAATTAATCCACCGGTTCGCGTGAAATGGGCGCTCGCGGCAACCGGCCCGGAAACTTTATACGAACATTGTACATCGGTCTTAATTAATTTTCACGTTTGACGGTGCCACGTACTGTAATTAGCTTATAATCGCGTGTGATGACGTTTTGAAAGTGTTGACGTTTTTTGGAGGGAATTGTGATGTTGGTAGTTTATTGTGGAGTTGGCGGTATAACAAAAAATACTAAACTTATGGTATAAAACGTAATATCTATTATTGGTATTTCAATCATTGAAGCTCTTCTAGCTAAGTTAATCTTACTAAAAGAAAAAGGTCGCCTCGCTGTAACAAGGTGCGTATGACAGTTGGCAGTATGACGTTGATATCTATCAGTACCACATTACTAGGGATGTGTCAATATGCAATTCATGTTTAGAATCCTACGATAAACGAGATAAATCCCGTTCTGTTTATTATTGTTATCAAAATTATTGCTATATTTATTTTTGAATTAACTAAACAGCTTAAAAAACCGGCCTTGTGAGCAGAGGTCTCCGTACCGAAAAACGACAAAAAATACGTTTGTTGTATGGGAGCCCCCTTAAATATTTTTTTTTTTGTTTTTAGTATTTGTTATTATAGCGGTAACAAAAACACATAATCTGTGAAAATTTCATCTCTTTAGCTATCACTGCTTATAAGGTACAGCCTATCAAAAGACCGGGTAACTTCGCAAGAAAAAAAGAAGGTAACCGAGAAGAGGAAAAATATTAATAATAATAACTCAATAATATACTTTTTACTATAAAAGTTGGAACTACGGACAATATACGTTTTGTTTTATCAAAATATCGACTATCCATCGTAGATGTATGTAATCCCATCACTAAAGACATCTTTGGTGTTACGTTATACTCAACAAATTGTTATTTTTTTCTTCCAAATTCATTTTATTTGTAGACTAGAATATTCTGGTTGAGTTTAATCTAAGCGCACGGCAGTGCGCAGGCCAAGTTCCAGCAACAGGCCGAGCGCATGCCGTACTCTATTTACACGAACCGCTTCGACCCACTTTTGGCCCCCCTGTAGCTCAGTGCCTATTGCAAGTACAGAAATGAAATTGTACGTACGTATTCATATACTAGAACTAAGGCAGTTTACCAAATTTCATATATGTAGCTTCAGTAGATCCTGAAATATGACCCTGTGAATATAGCTAATTTTGGCACTGACTGACTCACTCACTGACCGGTCATCAAAACCTCTAGGCCACTTCTAATTGTCCTAGCGTTATGAAATTTGGCACACAGATCGGGTGTTATATGTAGATTAACGAAAAATTGAGAAATTTAAGAAATCGGTCAAGTGTGAGTTGGAAAAGGGTTACAAAGTTTGTATGGGACCACAGGATTCCTTCGTCGGATCTTCTTCAAATTTTGCATAAATCATCTCTTACATAATTGATGGAAGATGTGTTTCGTATTTTATTGAAATTCATTCCAGAACATGGCTAAAAGGGGGTAAAAATTGTTTTCTTCGGGGGGATTTGATTCGAATTTGTATCAATACTTCTTAGTGATGAGAGGACTCTTTTGATTTAATTTACTTTTTATTTTCACACATGTCATGTTTAAAAAGTCAATCAAATTTGAGAAAGATGTTGTCAATGTTTTGATTAATGTCAATATGTCATACATACAAATTATGGAAATGTCAAAACTGCACATTGAATATTTTTATTCATATTTGTGAAATATTTGGATCAAATCTGTCCAGTAGTTTAGAGATCAGCAAGCATTCTAAAGGATGACTCACGCTAGACCGTGCCGGGTCCGACTTCCGAGCCGAGTGTCGGCCTTACTACGGTTACCGAGCCGGTTGCGTTCACGACTGCTCGGGCGAAGCTCGGCGGCACTGTATCACTGTATACTGTATTCATGCAACGGGCCGTGGCCGAGCCGAGGCGGGACCGAGTTGTTTCTGACATAGATTTAGAATTTTTCGCTACTCTCAATAGATATACAAAGCGTGCGAGCGAGACCTCATTATCCATAGCACTTAGCTCGAGAGGAAAAGAGAAAGCAAATTGTGTACTCATATGTCAGTATTTTGAATCGCTGAGCCCGCTGGGATCCTATGGCGGCTCTATGTTATGCATAATATCCAATAATCTGTAGTGATCTTACGATTAAAATAGAAAATTTTATATTTTCAACAATATTGTCGTGTTTAGTGTGTGAATAGGTTATTACAAAACGCAATTATATGAAGAAAGACTCGTTTAACAGGTCATTTGTGACTTCGTTCATTCCATTTTTGACGTACATATTTTGCCAAATTGGATGTAAAATTTCACTGAAAGTTCAACTCATAACGTAGATTATGCATTTTCCTTCATACATAACACAATATTTAATGTGTAAATGCATTTTTGGAGGATATATAAGGCAGAAATAGAAAGGGCTGTTTACAGTAAAATAGTCATGGGTAGGTATCGATAAGAATGTCGATAGTTCATTATAGTGACATTGCTACAAACAAACTTATCTGGATTTAATTTACTATAAATATGATTGATTTTTACTCGAACTGTGTTATTTAACCTTTTTTTTAGGGTTTTGTGCCTATTTTAATATAATATTTCCAAAATTTGTGATCCATTTTGAGTTGAATTTTTATAATTTTACTTCACTTAAGGTACCTACTCCACGCCACACCGGGATGTTTGCTGTACAAGGCGCAGATTAGCCTCTGCGTCGAATACTGTTCTCAACTTTGGGATGACTGTGCGAGGTACTTACTGGACGCGCTTGGCGCTATGCAGAGACGTGTTATCCGATTTCAATTATAGGTTGTCCTAAGATGACGGTAAGCCTCGAGCCGTTAGCGCAGCAAAGAACCATAGCGTCCTTCGCTGCCTTCTACTGAATGTATCACGGCGAATGTTCTGAAGAGCTCTTCAACCTGATCCCACCATCTCCTTTCCGATTCCGAACAACACGTCGGGCAGAGGTGCCACTCATATATAGCGGAGACAATCTTCGCCAGAACTGAGCGTTTCAAAAGATCGTTCCTCTGTCGAACTACAAAATCCTGGAACGACCTGCCCGCACATGTGTTTCCCTCATTTTACAATCCCGGGTTCTACAAGCGGAGCGTGAAGAGGCACATCATAGGGTCGCCAACTTGAGGACTACTGTCAGAAGTCTTGTGTGCTGTAAGCATGGCCCCCATTCGCTAGATGCGCCACGGCTTTCCATTAGTTTCCATCAGTGGCGACGTCAATTTGGCGAGGTTAATATATTTAAAAAAATCTACGAGTAATATCTTTTATTGTTACTAGGGTTCAATAATAAATGAGTTTCTAGGTTTCGTATTACGATAAGAGTTGGATTTTTAGTAAAATTTCAAATTCAATTGGCAAAATATATATGTACGGCAACAATGCAATGTACGATGCCATAAATTACATGTTAAAAGTGTATTTTTACATTCACACACTGAATCAAAATTCGTAAAATCACTACAGAATTTCTAATATTACGAGTTACCCCATAGAATCCCATTTTTACTTTTTCATAGTCGATTACATTCAAATTAACAATTTATTCCCCAAAACAAGAAGTTGGAGATGAAACTTCTAAGCACTTTGTGTGCTTAGAAGTTTCATTTCCATTCCATCCATTTATACAGATACTTTTATCGATAACATAGGTGTGACCATTCAACAACACTATTTAACCCACACATAGATCTTTCATTTTTGGTCTCGTCTTCAGTTTGACACTGTTCATCTTGTACATTCTAAATCTATGGTTTCTGAGCGTTTTCAGTAGTTCGGCTGTCACTTAGTTGCCGCTCGGTTTAACGCATAGATTTAGCGCGAAAAATTCTAAATCTATGGTTTAACGTGAGTTTGTTCATACAAAATATATATAATACTAGCTGACCCGCGCAACTTCGTTTGAATGATAAATGAATAATCGGCGCTCGACCGATTTTGTGCAAATTTCACATAAACCATCTACTAAATTGTCCGAACAAAGCCTAAACATTTGATTTGGATAGGTGAGCCCGTTCTTGAGTTATAAAATTACAACGAAAAGTGGCATTGATTTTTATATATATAGACTAGATGACGTGCGCGGCTTCGCCCGCGTGAAATTCGGTACCTGTTCCCGCTTCCCGTGGGAACATATTCCCGGGATGAAAAGTAGCCTATGTGTTATTCCAGACTATAAGCTATCTCTGATCCAAATTTTAGCCCAATCCGTTCAGCCATTAGAGCATGATTGAGTAACAAACATCCAAACATCTTCACAAAATTTTAATTTAGTAGGATAGTAGGAAGTAGGATAGGATTAGTAGGATTAGATGATCTTGCTGTGGCCGGCACTCGGCTTGGACCCGGCACGGTGTAGCGTGAGTCATCCTTTTTAGGGTTCCGTACCCAAAGGGTAAAGAACGGGACCCTATTCATGAGACTTCGCTGTCCGTCTGTCTGTCTGTCTGTCTATCTGTCTGTCCGTCAGGAGCCTGTATCTCATGAACGGTAATAGCTAGAGAGTTAATATTTTCACAGATTATGTGTTTTTGTTGCCGCTATAACAACAATTACTGAAAACAAAAACATAATAATATTTTAGGGGGGCTTCCATGCAACAAACGTGTTATATTCGGTAATAAGGTATCCTTCTCAATTTAAATACGTTAGCTAATTTGAACATTTCATCAAGATCATTCATTCCCATGCAAATCAAAAGAATACTTTAGGAGGTATAGCACAATCAAATGTTGCTCAATGAAATTAATTTCGTGTCGCCATGATTGAACATTATACGGGTCACATACTAACTTATTTTTCGACTTTCATAGTAAATACTTTTTCTTTAAAAAGTGAACAACGCTTTCAGCAGATTACTTTAGGTAGGTGTAGTATTTCAAAGATAGCAATTTCATAGGAAATAGTAAACAAATAGTCCATATTTTAGATTTTTCTCCTGTATTAATAATTTACGTACAAACACACAATTTATGTTGTAGACGTAGATATCGTGTTTATAATGTCATCATTCAAATGTCATCAATATTCTGAAAAAGAAATTAAACATAGAGTTCACAAACTCTTTTTGAAATACATACTGTACCTACCGTAGAGGATCTATACAAGGATAGTTAACACTATACAGCAACGCAAACTGCCTAAAGACGCGCGTTGTATAACACTATAGAGCAACGCGAACTGTCTAAAGACGCGCGTTGTATAACACTATAGAGCAACGCGACCTGTCTAAGGCGCGCGTTGCTCTGTGTTAATAGGTAATGAGGGCAACCAATAGACGCTTGAAATACTCACAGAACATCGAGCAGTGTATTTTCATAAAAAAATAATAATTAAAACAAAATGGACCTTTACTGGGACATCCTTTCGAGAGCTTACCCGGGGCTCCCAACCGTAGGCTGTTGGCCATTACGTGGGGTTTTTTAGTCGGTAGGAGTCCGGCATATCATCCATTAAGGATTTTCCATCTCGTTAAATAAAAAGAAAAAAGGGGGGCTCCCATGCAACAAATAGGTACGACTTTTATTTGTTTTTTGGTACGGAACCCTCCGTGCGGGAGTCCGACTCGCACTTGGCCGGTTATATTCTTAACATAAGCTAAATATGAATGTAATGACATTAATATAAACTTATATATAATCACACTAAATAACTTTGGGGGTAAGCAGAAGGCTAATAATCTATGTAAATTGGGGATTAACCTATTGGATTGATTAAACTAAAAATTTTGCACGAATATTATTAAGAAGTATGTAAGCTTTAAACGTGGACTTCATATTATAACGCTTGTGTTGGTTTAATCGAAAATCGAATTTCTTATAAAAATATTTATGAATCAGTGATACAATGAGAATACGATGAGGAGGGGGGAGGAGAGGAGGAGGGGGTATAAAATAATGTCATGTATACATAATCCACACTTTAAAGCTAATTAGAAGAATTAAAAGAAAAAATAGGTACGGTTTCTTAACAAAAAAGTATTGAAATCCCACCAAAAACATCCCTGTTGAAAAAGAGGCCAAGTTCCTATGGGCTAATTGTTCGCCTGAAAAAGGGTTGAAATCCAATCCAATGCCAAGTTTAGATGCACTTTAAAATCGATCATAATCATCTTCATCAACAGCCTAATCCACTGGTAAACATTTGCCATTCCCAAGACTCGCCACCACACTCAGACCTCCGCCTTCCGAATTCAGCCACTACCCACCACCGCATCCACGTCAACGGTCCGTCTGGCCGAAATTCACTTTGCCATACACCCAACTTAAAATATGGTGTAGTTGTGAAAATACGTAGGTACTTACTTGGTTAAAAATATCTAAAATAATGATACTTCTAAATTTTAACTTGGCAGGTTAATTTAATTATACAATTAATCAAGTGTTACGTTCTGCACGAAAACCTGCCAAGTTCTAATTTAGAAGTATCATTATTTTAGATATTTTTAACCAAGCAAGTACCTACGTATTTTCACAACTACACCATATTTTAAGTTGGGTGTATGGCAAAGTGAATTTCGGCCAGACGGACCGTTGACGTGGATGCGGTGGTGGGTAGTGGCTGGATTCGGAAGGCGGAGGTCTGAGTGTGGTGGCGAGTCTTGGGAATGGCAAATGTTTACCAGTGGATTAGGCTGTTGATGAAGATGATTATGATCGATTTTAAAGTGCATCTAAACTTGGCATTGGATTGGATTTCAACCCTTTTTCAGGCGAACAATTAGCCCATAGGAACTTGGCCTCTTTTTCAACAGGGATGTTTTTGGTGGGATTTTATATACAACAGTGATTAAGGATTTAATATATTATGAATGGGATGTAGTTGAAATACTAAGTTCATAATTGTAATTCACGGCAACTTTCAAGAGTGAAACGAAACGCGATCGACAACTGTCATACGCACCATGCTACACCGAGATGACTATCCTACTAATATTATAAATGTGAAAGTTTGTGAAGATGTTTGGATGTTTGTTACTCAATCATGCTCTGAGGGCTGAATGGATCTGGCTGAAATTTGGTACAAGGATAGAGTATAGTCTGGAATAACACATAGGCTACTTTTTATCCCGAGAATAAGTTCCCACGGGAACAATTGTTTTACGGGTGAGGCTGCGGGCATCAGCTAGTCATCAATACAATCTATATACATATAATAAAACTGTAGAGGGTCGACAGTCTGTACATGGAAGATAAATAAGAAAAAATATTATAGGGGGTTTTATGAACGCAATAGAACCCAAAACAATAATTTTTAGAATTTTTGTCAGTTTGTCTGTCTGTATGTCTGCATATCTGTTTGTCTGTATGTTTGTGCACGCTAATCTCGGTAACCGCTAATCTGATTGCAATGTGGTTTTTTTATTATGTTGAGGTTTGCTACACTTAACATTTAGTGTTTATTTCATGTCAATCGGTCGATAAATAAAAAAGTTATAACATTTTATATTAATTTACATCGAAGATATTTTGAAAATTTTAATTGTAGGGGTTTCTTTGAATTTGAGGGTAAATCTAAACTGGCGTGTTGGCTTAATCATAAAAGAGCTCAATGATTAGGGCTATTTAAAAATAATTCAGTCCACGCCGCTTTTATGATTAAGCAAACAGGGCAGTTTCACACGCTGCTTGAGGAGTCTGATGAAGAAATACCTCTTCTTTCATACACCTTATGTTGCGTAAACGAAGTTGCGGGGTCAGCTAGTACCTAATATGATTAGATTAAAACGTTGATTAAAAAAATTACTAATATTATAAATGTGTAAGCTCCGGAACTACTGGACAGATTTGAAAAATTCTTTCACTGTTGGGAAGCTACACTGTTTGCGGTGAACATAGGCATATTTTATTCTCGTGTTCCCACGGGGACGGGAACTACGCGGGTGAAACCGCGTGACGTCAGCTCGTAATTTATATATGTATAAAATCAACTAATATACCTAGCATGATCTGCTCAGGCAGCTGTTAAAGTTTACATAATTCTAGGCGTTAAAAAAACAATAACATATCTATGTCCGCCGTTCAAGCATGACAGTCATGACACGTGCACGCGTCAACGTCACTATAACTTACATCGCAACTGACGCAACTCAACTACGCAACGTCCGCAACGTCGTTCACCTGTCTCACTACGTGGCTACACGTGCTTTTTTGATCTATGTACTCTTTACAAAATTTTAACTATGTACGCTGTGCCCGCAATTAGGGATGGACACTCAGCATACACTGAGATGGGTATCGACCATCCCAGTACTGATTTTCAGTGCCAACCTTACGTGACACTTGACGCCTTCCGGCAATATCGTTCCACGAATAATACACAACCAACATACCCTCATAATCAACTATAAACTAGAGACCTATACCTAAAAGCTTGGTGGGCCACTTCATTTGATGTCAAAAATCGAAGGTCAGAAGTATCTGATGAAGAACCCTCAGCTGGTCTCAGCTGTATTAGAGATATGGTAATGCCCCTTCTACTATTTTTACATTAAAAAATCGACTGTCATTGCAAAAATCCAACGTAGTGGGACACATCTTCTAATTTAATCTAGCCTAAAGCGCCCCGCTGCTGGACGAAGCCTTCCCTTCTACTTTAATACGCATATGAATAAAATTAAAGGAAAACTGTGGATAAGACTAGACTGGCTTTATACTTATACTTACAAGCAGAGATGGGTGTAATCGATTACTTCTGTAATCTTATTATTAATCTGTTTGAAAGTAATTTAAATTATATGTAATCGAACTACATGTAATCCGATTACATTTAATCGAAACTACAATTAATTGATTAACGATTATACTTTCGTAATCTGTCGTTTAGATTAACGATTACTTTTATTTATAATTAGCTTATTCATAACTAGCTTTTGCCTGCGAATTCGTCCGCGTGTGAATTCGGTTAAATCGAAAATTTTAATTGCTTGTTGAGGTCACGTGAGGTAAGGTGAGTGTAGGTGAGGTTAAGTGAGGTTAGGTGGGGGTACGGTGGGAAAAAGCGGTGTACGGTATGGGGTTAAGGTGGGGGCAAAGGTGGGGGTTTGAGGTGGGGGTTAAGGTGGGTGCAAGGTGCGGGTTAAGGTGTGGTTTAAGGTTGGGGTTACGGTGGGGTTTAAGGTGAGAGGGTTAATTAGGGGGTGGAGATTAAGGCTGTAATAAGAGATATATTATTTAAATAGGAGGTCAAGGTGGCTATTAAGGTGGTGGGTTTAGGCGGGGGGTTAAGGTGGGGTTGTAGATGGGGTAAAGGAGGGGGTTAACCCCTTACCCCCCGCTATACCTCACCATACGATTAACGATTAATAATTGTTATCGTTTGTTCCTTACTTTTAAAATTACTTTCGTTAATCTGTTCTTTAGATTACCGATTAAAATAGTAATTGTAAATTGTAATCGTTAATATCGATTACATTTTGCCCATCACTGCCTTCAAGTTTACAAGAAAAAAAAAATCAAAAAAGAAAATCTAATAAAATAAATCAATATGCCCACGTTTCTACAAAAAGAAGTAAAATCCCACCGAAAACATTCTGTAAAAAACTTGCCAAGTCTCGATGGAGCTGCTTGTTCATCTCTAAAAAGTTATGAAATCTAGACAAAGTCGTGTCAAGCCTAAGGTTCCTTACTGCGATTTCTTTATTGTGTGACTTGGCCGTTAAAGGGTATACAAGGGTACAAAACCAGGTGCTCCATGACACCAATCTGTCGCCAGAACCGGTATCCATTGACGATGGAAAATTGCCACTTGGAAAACGTTGATTCAATAACCAGTCAATTGTAGGCTTGATAAAGCTACGTATTCATTATTACTTATGTATAGGCGGGCCTGAAACAAACAGTATAAAAAATATTTCCAGTACAGACGGACTTCTAATCATTGATAGAAGTTCGTCTTTACGTCAATAACCAATACCAGTACCTATGGGCTATTATCTCGCTTAACAAACATCGGTATACAGGTATACTATGATTAACAATTTCAGTCAGTAAAATGACATTTCTTGAATGAAAATTCAGTACTAAATTCAGTATAAGTGACAGTTGCACTCGTCTGTTTATTGACTGAGATTAATAATCGTACTTTAGTTACAACAGATATATAACATTACGTGTAGACAAAATTGACTTGTACACACTAAGGTATAACGAATGTTCAACGGCCAAGTCACGCAACATTAACTATAATAATAAAGAAATCGCAGTAAGGAACCTTTGGCTTGGTACGACTTTGTCTAGAATTCATAACTTTTTAAAGATGAACAAGCAGCTCCATCGAGACTTGGCTAGTTTTTTACAGAATGTTCTTGGTGGGATATAATATTACAATTAAGCAAACTATTTACAATATAAGTATATGTAAAACTAAACAAAATCTAAACAAGGCCCCCGTGGCATTGTGCCCAAAAGACTGGCAGCATTCCCCCTTTGAATAGCGATTCCTATTCGCTGGGAGAAATAACTGCCAGCTCCTGGGTCACCAGTCGACTCAACCAGACGCTTTTTCAAGTTAAAAAAAAATGCGCGTTGGGACCCCATGGACCTAGGGTCTCGACACCGACTGGAAGAAACTTATAATATGAACCAAGACCCTTATATTTTTTTTTTTTTTAATTTCTGCCGCTTCCGCTGCTGCGCCGGCTTTTTCTTTTAGGAAGTTAGGTTGACTCGTGCTGTACTATATATATTGCTGCTTCTTAAAATTATCAGCTATAACCAAGTCTATGAAGGGGTTATGTTTAATGCATTATGAAGATAACTCTGATTTAGAAAATATTTTTCTTAGGATCCATTTACCCTGAACTGGGTCAGAATGGGAGACCTCAATTCGATAAAGCCGGTAATGTAGAAAAAATATAGACCAGTGTAGTCATAAAATTGATACCTCAAGTAGGTCCCTCGTTAAATATAAGCACCCATCGCTTCTCCGCTCATGAATATATAAACACCAGTACATCAGTAATATTTGAACCTAAAACGTAAATACATGTTCATAGATTGGTAACATTTACGATGTTGAGTAAATTATTGTCTGGAAAGATAAACCACAAGGTTTTTAAAACTCTTAGTAATATTGAAAAGTTTCGAAAGCAAAATTTCAGCGCTCATGAGAATAATAAGGATTAGGATGAACTAGCCGAGATTGTTCGAATCCCTCGTAGCCCCTCTAGTTCAGTGCTTATAATCAGTGTAATCCCTACTTCCTTTTAAATCCTTATTCCTATAAATGCGCAAGTAAATTTTTCCCACTGCTCCGCCTACATGCCTAAAGTCCTGAACCAATTTTTATTGTTTGGCACAGAGTAACACTAAAGATTGGGACCTATCCCAAGTTCTAGTCAGTCTATGTACCCGGGATAAAAAGCAGCCTTTGTACTTAGGCAATTATTTTTCTCGGGCATAAGTTCCTGTGAGAAACGAATATAGGAAAACCCAGGCGAGAGGAGCTGTGGGCATTAGCTGGTTGTATATACATTCAAACCCATACTTAAATATACAAATATATACTTAAAACTGTAAGGTGAAATGTGGGCGTATACTATGCTTCTGTCTACCCCTTCGGGGATAAAAGCGTGGCTCGATACGCATTTACATGTAGGAGCAGGCAGTGATACACTATGCTCCCTAGCTATGAGATAGTAGCTTAACTCTCTATACAGCTATTTTTAGTATAGTAAGCACTTGAGCAGTAACTTAGTAAGCAACATAATATTCATAAATTTAATTTGTAGCAATCCGTAACATACACTCAATCAAAAGAAATATTTATAAAAAGAATAAACATTTATCATAGTGAACGGTCGTCGTATCGTAAGTTCGTGACACAAAGGATCAAAGGCGGCTTAACATTCAATTATCTTGTAAGAAAAAAGGGGAGCAAGGCCTTTTAAATCCCAAGAACATGAAACAAGGATCAGGAAAGAATCTTTTAATCTCTGCGCCCGTGATACTTGAACGTGAAGATATTTCATGAACATGTAGCAGTAGCGCGGCTGCCAAAATAAGTTTTGTTTTACTTTTGCGGAGTAGATACTTTTTTTCCGATAATTGGAACGTATTTATAACCATGCTTTTTACCAATTTGTAACGTGGCAGACAACTGCAGATGTGTTACTTACGCCTAAAGGCAATTTAAATTTCTGTCGGAAACAGCCTGAACTCAAATAAATAATTAAAGGTTCTGTCTGAAATATTCCAAAAGCCCTTTACTGTAGAAACGAAATAATAAATTTGATTGCGTGGTACCTAGATTCATTAAATTATTACATACAATATTTTCCTACCATCTCTTTCAAAATCATAACAGAAGACTTCTGCTAAGATTTTGAAACAGATCGCAAGCCTCTCTGTAAATGATTGTTCTGGTTTACTAATGTTTGCCATAATTTAAAATGCCATAATTTCATATGCCATATTGGTATTTGCCATAATGTCATTAGACATAACGCTTCAGTTGCCATAATCGTGAAATGACATAAAATGACTTTCACTAATTCCATTGGTCATAATCGATCAAGTGTCATAATAATTTAAATCCATAAATGTATTTGCCATAATTTTCGTTTTCAATAATGCCATTTTCCATAATTTTTATTCACCTTAATATAAATAAAGATAATTTATACGACACAGATAATTTATTCACAATTAAACCTAAAACTAAACCTCATATGGCGTCTACTAACTAAGCTTGACGGAGCCCCGTTTCGCGGGGCTCCTACTTCTGGGTGGTTTAAAAAAATCCGAGTTGGATTGCACTGAGTCGGGGTGTTAACGATAATTAATTTCGGCCTAACAATATTATGTATTATTTTCATAATTATATCAAATTTTGATTATGTCAAGAGTCGATTATGAGATGTGTTACTTATGGAAACTAATTATTATGATATATGTTGTTATAGAAAGTCATTTTATGGCAAATAAAAGATATGACTGTTGAGTTGTTAAGGCAAACGTTATTAGTATAAATGATAATAGTGCAAGTAAATATTATGATCGGGGATGATTATGGCAAACAAAATTATTGCAAATGAATTTATGGAAAACGAGAGAACACCGATTGTTCTACATAATATGGCACCTACATAATCTAACATTTGGTATAGGTAATGGGTAATCTTAATGTGTACACATATAAAGTATACGACGTTCAATCCAGAAAGTGAATTATCTTGACAATAAAATAATACCAACAAGCACTTTCAAAAACAAAACAACATTGATCATTTTATCTCCGCACTATTAAAGTAAAAAATATTTTGGAAGTAAGTGTATACAAAATTAGGTTTATTTTGTTGAGCAAACCGCCGAGACCATAAATCACCGAGCACCGCTGCTCCTGAGCACCTATTTGATGTACCACCGGGCTACATTATTTATTAAAATAATGTCACGAGTCAGATGGTACACAGGCAGGATTGATGTTATGGCGGACCGGCGAACCACAGCTGCATATCAACCATTAAATAGTATGGCATAAATATGGTAAATAACTTCATCGACATATGTAGGTCTCGCAATGATAGGCTTCAATAAAATTATAATCAGGTTTATGTAACGTATTTGGGCTCCTATCCTAATATAATTTTGTAATGATGGATATAAAATTATTTTAAGATATATAAAAACGTTCAACATTTTAATATATAGGCTACAACACGTAGGTACATATGAAAATTATTAATGTCTCCTAGCAGTAAAACGAGGCGATGAATTTTGGGCTGAACTGGCAATAAATTTTGGCTAATGTAGGTTCATATGCTAAATTGATCGGTAATGATGTGAACGGTTCTTTTTTATTCCTGCCGTTTACCAATACAAGCTGTGGCCCCTGCTTCGCCTGTGACAATACTTTAATAAAATGACACCCTTGATTTTTTACCCTTTAAGGATGAAATTTTGAAAAATTGTTTCTTAGTGGGTGCATACAGTTTAGCATATTTTATTTTAATTTCAAGGATTTCTAGGCATTATAGGAACCATTCTTCACACTAGGCTTTTCTTTTAGTTGGATTTTCTGTAAAAGCGTGTATATTTCGTTTTTTTTTTCATCTTTTATTTATTTTTCATTTTTAGTTGAAATTTTTTAAATCGAATTGTTGCATTGTCATCGGTCTTTGACAAGTGTGCAAAGTTTGAATTAAATCTGATCGTTCAAAGTAGGGCAAAATCGAGCCCAAAAGAGTCGAAAAGCAAACAAGCAAGCAAAATACAGGTGAAAGTAATAAAAGCGATATAAAAATAGGAACAAACAAACTATATAACAGACTGCGATAGCGAAAGATGGAATTGTTCTTCTTGGTGAGGTTTACAAAGAGAGTCAAACTCTATATTGTCAAGTAATTGTTACTGTTATTGAATTTGAGAAACAGTACACCACGATTACTGTGGAGTATCTGGAAGAAAGTAATCCCGTTAACAAAAGTGTTCGTCTATTGTCTTAACAATTTTTATGTGCATGCCAACCTTTTTGCCTACCTGTTCTAACAGAGGGTTTAGTGTTTGGTTAACGCTTAAAAGCCCTTTACTGTGTCCTCAGAGCATCGATCTACGCTCTGCAACAGGTTTGACCTCTACTTTACAAAGGCGTAGCTGGTTTGGTTAGGTTTTGTCGCAAACAATGGTTAAAATCATCCAACAGTATGCTAAGTTTATATAATAATGTTACTGCCAACTAATAGTTCTGAAAACGTTTAATGTCGGCGAGAATAATCATAAGTTGCAATGACACCATTGTAAATTATGTTACCCTAAGTGCGCCTTCACACTAGCGTTTTTCCGGCGTAGGCGTACGATGAACGTATGCGCGGCGCTGACGCGACGTATACGCGACGTATACGCCGCGTTGGCGCGGCGTCTCCACTGGAACACATGAGTACGCTGAACAAGCAACGGGCGTGCGCGACGAATACGCCGCGTTGGCGTGGCGTCTCCACTGGAACACATGAGTACGCTGAACAAGCGTCCGGCGTGCGCGACGTATACGCGACGTATACGCCGCGGATACGTCCATCGAATGCCTACGCTAGTGTGAAGGCGCACTTAGTTATTTAGCTCACGAATTTGTGATATTTTTAACAGAATAGCAAATCGTACCTAGTTTATAGTTTTGAATGCGATCGGAAATGATCAATTGCATTTACGATTATATACATATAGTCACATATATTTCCCGAAGAGGTTGGCACGCAACGGCTGAAGTACCTACCTTAACCTTTCAAAGCAAAGAAACGCGTGTATAAATAAATTTGTAAACATAAAAAATGGAAATATCATTAACAGTTACAAAATCGTGACGTGACATCTTGAGGTGCTTTTCGTCGAGATCGTTATTAGAGAACACTAAGCAAATAGAACTACGTGAACTTCCTACAAGCGTATTTAATAGTAGCTATAGGTATACTCCACCAATGTAACAGGTAACTGAGAGCGTGTACACACTGTAGGTAGGTACTCGCTAGCGAGAGGACAGCTCACTTATTCAACAGGTAAATAAAACATCCCGTTCAAACACCGGTATGCAGATTTCGACTAATCGATTGGCCATACGGAGTGTTCAATTTGCGCTTTATTTTTAGGCCCGCATTAGAGCTTTAACGTTTCAAAAGAATATTTGAACCAACCCCTCTATAATTAAATTGGAATACTGGCACAGATGACAATCCTTTGTTTCGCTTGAAAAATATGCACCTGTCTTACTTCTTACTAATATTATAAATGCGAAAGTTTGTGAGTATAGATGTGTGGATGTTAGTTACTCTTTCACGCTAAAACGTCTGAACAGATCTGACTGAAATTTAGTACAGGGAAACATTAATATAGTCTGGAATAACACATTGGCTACTTTTTATCCCGGGAATAAGTTACTATGGGAATCGGGAACGGAAACCAATTTTACGCGGCGAAGCTGCGGGCATCAGGTAGTATGAGCCATATCTACAGAGTTTATATCTATGCGTGCGTTACCACTCACATAATTATAGTAGATGAAGAAGCAGCGAAGCACCTTTATGAGGCGTCTGATGATCACCATATTGTGGTGGATTCGGGGTCAAACTTTGAGATGAGATTTGAGATGGATTTATACTCTACCATTTTTTTTAAAGTACCTAGGCATTAACACTCCTCCTAAGAGAATGAACGGGATCTCCAACTTTCCTTGCCCATACTCCAGAAAAAGTTTGTAAATTAGTAGGTAATCTGTCGAGAGCGAAAGTTTGGGACTGAAAGCGAAAATCAAAAAGCACTAAACAAATATTGATTCACGGCCTTTAACTTGGAGACCCTTGTAAACAGGACTAAGGGTTAGGAAATGAGCATACAAGAGGAGTTTGCACAATATATCAAACTCCACATCTACGTATCATATAATGTAGGTCGTGGGGTTAAATCGTTTTCTAATTATGTATCTATGTACAGAGCATGTTGTTTAAATATTTGAAGCAATTTATTACAAAGAACAAAATTTAAGTAGAATAAATATATTTCCTTGTTCATCATGAAGTAATATACGGCAATACGCTCATGACCTATTACTTGGAACATAGAACTATAAGGTGAAATGTGGGCGTATTCTATGCCTCTGCCTACCCCTTCGGGGATAAAGGCGTGACTATATGTATGTATGTATGTATGTAAGTATCATGAAGTATGAGAATTTGTAAAATATTGAATAATTAATACAGTTCCATCAAATTTCAAGCTAAGGCAAACTACAGCATGAGAAATTTAATTAAAACTATACTAAGCATAGTTCAAATACTCTCTGTGACATCTCTATAAAATTGTGGAGTAACCGAGTAAGTATTCGCCTGAGTTCAGACGGTAGACAAAATTATTGTCCTTTCAAAGTCACTTTAACAATTGAACTACTGATTCAATCGTTTTGGAATATAGGAGATCCCATCATAACATTCAATGAAAATATTTTCAGTATCGACAGATATATCTCACCAAGTAAATTTTATTACTCAGATAATATTGATCAAAATTGTAGTTAGGCAAACTTAACACCTAAGGTGGTGTCAAGAGCCGAAGGAACCGACGTGCATACATGAAAAGAAAAATGAAAGTTGAAGAAGCAAGTGAGGTGTGTATGGACCGTTCCGTGTGCCGTTCGGTTCTTTCTGCCTACCCCGCAAGGGATTTGGCTTGAAGGTAGATAGATAGATAAATATGTAGTGATGTCTTTTTATCCCGAAGGCAAGCAAAGGCATGTAATACATCCCCATATCACCTGTTATTTATAGAACTTGTGAAAATGTCAAGTTAAAACGAACAGAAACGAGTTCCGGCTATTTGCATCTCCGAGCTTGGAGGCCTACTGCTATTTTACTGGTGACCAAGACCCATTGGTCACCAATAAGTCTCTGTTTGGAAGAAGCGTGAAGCCCTTGCCTTACACTTTTTCTTAACCCAGAAACGCTCGTTAATGTAAATATCACAAACAGTCATTCATTTCAGGACATAAAAAAAGACTAGAATGCAGTGATCGTAGTACTACAAGTGAAGTCTGATAATTAAACATAGACCTTTTGAAAACACTAAACTCATCGATTTTGAAGACAGTAAATATTTGACGGTCACTCAAAAAGTTTTCTGTATGCGAGCAGCAACCTTCTTCTCATCTAAGGCCATCTAACCAGCTTAACTACGGGTATAATAAATAATACTACCACCCCAGTCCACGTCATAATTTCGAAATAATCTGGACGGTCTTCAAAATTCCGAACGCTCATTTCGCCGATGATAAATTCAACGAATGGTTGTATGGTCGACTGTTAAAACTCCGAATGGTCATTTCGCCGATGATCAGTTTTACGAATGAGAATTTTGAGGGTCGGCCAGATTATTTCGAAATTATGACGTGGACTCCTACCACCCTTTTTGCCATTCACAGAAACTGTAATAATTTGTTATTTTTCAAGTTTATCTCAAGTAGCTCCGAGAACTTTCGATGAAAATCCAAACTTATTCATTAACAAGATGAAAAGGCCAGTTTCGGATTCATTTTATTAACAAGTTAGTTTAGTTTTTGTAGTTTCGCGACGAGGGAATTATCAATATCTTGAAACTTTGTACCGCACGAACATTATAAGTTATTTCAACACCCTCCGAAATTAATTCAAATTAAAAGTTATAAGAACCTACTACTTAATTGCCTATAAAATATGTTTATTGCTAAGACCTAGTTAAACATTTCGTAAATCTTGTCATATAACTAGATATTAGATTATGGAAATGTAATTTAATAAACTATAACACATTTTCAAGAGAACAACAGTATTTTTTTAGAGTTGTGAACAAAATCCAAGATTTATCGGTAATTATACATAGTTCTTTTTCACACAACTGTTTCTTAGATCCGGACCATAAGCATTATTAACTGAAGTATCATAAGAATATTATTTTTTACCAAAATTAGTGAAACAGCGTGTCTAGCAGATAGATAGTTGTTATAGAATGGGAATATTTTAGAAAAATATTTTTATAGCAAAGTTTAAATTCGTCATTAATTTGAAGCTTTTTATTAATAGATATATCAGCACGATCTATTTTTATTTTTAGATGAATAATAATAATTGTTCATGGATAAGGGTCATCAGGTATGTATTAACAAGGAACGAAAAAGACAATGAAGCTTTTTGATATAATATAATGTACTTGTTTGACGAAATTTATACACCTTCAATGTAAAACAATAAATTGTGTATGAAGCCCCAATACCGATATCATGTTATCTACAACAAAGTACCTACTGAAAGAAAAGTTTTCACAATATATTAGGAACAAGACATTTCCTAAACAAAGTAGGTACCATTACAGAGTGTGGATCAAGTTTCCATTCTCGAGGAATATTAAAATAGATCGTTGGTGTTTTGAAGTCGTATTTCCTTACTAATATTATAAATGCAAAAGTTTGTGAGGGTAGATGTGTGAATGGGTGGATATTTGTGTAGACTACAGGTCGTCGTCCATCTGGCAAGGGATTGTCCTACCCCACGTGTACCAAGTTGCGGTCTCCACAGAACTTGCTTGCTCCACTGGCCATCGGTTCTTCTACAAATGTGGCTAAACCCATTGCTACTTCAAGACGCATACTCTGTGAGCAGGAAGATCTAATTTATTAACATAAATTTTAAATCACTCTGCGCGTAGCAATGCCTGCGGTATTATTCATAGCAAGTGCTACGAATCATCACGCTACGTACATTTGCGTAGCAAGAACCTCTAAATTTTGCTACAATATATTACTTAGCGTGCTATGCTAGTTAGCTGGTACATAAATTTTATTTACTGATGATTTTTTATTGTTCTTTCAAGTCTATGTAATCGTTTATTTTCATTCATAAAGGTCTCGCATTAATCTATACGCTATACGCCCGTTGAAATGTTCAACACACACATGTATTTAGGTACCTATTTATTATATGTATATAATTGTTATTTGTTTTGTATATATGTATGTATATTTACGTATTTGTATAAAAGTATGTGTAAGCATTTTCTATCTAGTTCTCTCTCACACTTCTGCCTTTCTCTATTGTTTCATGTCATTCTCCTCTCGCCGGCCTGCTGGAAGAGATTTCTAATAGAAATAAGCAGCGCCATTGTACTCTTTTTCTCCTAACTATTATCTCTGTGTATTTTAATGTGTGTACATAAACTATTAAATAAATAAATAAATAAATTTCACTAGTTATTTTTTGCAGCAAATATTTATTCGGTGATACGTTAGGTACATACACACACAGCATGAAAACGGTGTTTTGTGTGCGAGAGCCAACGTTGAGTATAACCATTGCTTGCCATATAAAGAGTTAACACGGCAATAGGCTCCATCACTATCTGAGACAAAAACAGATAATCCTTTAGGGAATAAACATGTATATAAATCAATGCAATCCCTAATTTAGCTAGAAAATGTTTTTAATCGGCTCGTCTTTAATCCTTTTATTTTTGGCAGGATCTTTCCTATCTTTAAGTAATAAAGATAATAAAGGTTCAAATTTATTCTTACCGTATTGTAATTAACGTAATCGTTTAACCTTTTTTTTACGAAAAGTGTAATTGAATTAAAAAGTGAACTGTGAGTTTATCTCGTCGAGGTAAAACCCCAGAGAAGTAATTCTTTTCGGCCCGTTAGATTAAAAAGTGCTCAGTAAAATGGAACACCAGGACATTCATCGATGAATAGACTCTGTTCGTGTGAAAGTTTGTAATCGAATAAACGTGTTTTCCCAGCGGAACAAATGCTTTAACGGAATAAAGCAATGGCATTGTCGAGACATACATCTATCTCCATTTTAAAAATCACGTCAATCCATTGTATCCTTACGGAAAAGAAAGATAAATAAACAAACTCACTTTCACATTTATAAATTGGTGAGTAGTCACGGCATATGGTTGGTCCTGGCTGTTTGGAACATCGTAACTGCTAACTTGAATGTTTCGATATGACAATATGTTCACCAGTTAGTGGATCAAAGTGACAATTAGTGTAAAACTGTACAAAATATTAATGTTCCAACCAATGTTCTGTATTCATTGATGGACTTATATGACCTGTTGTATGATGAGGAGAAACGTTTATTAACGAACGGCAACAGTTTTAAGAATAATCGACATAGCTGGTCATTGAAAATCATAGTTTATGTTAAAAACAATTTGGGTTAACCTCTTGTTTTTGTGGGTACCTACCTGATACACACAGAAATTTGGCCACATCAATATAGACAGATATAAATGCTCATATTGACTGTAAGCCGTAATAGTGATTGTGACAGTGACATTACAGCTGATGGTCAAACAAGCTTACCATGCCCCTCAATGGGGGCCCCTGGGACCTAAGAACCAACCCTACTTCCTTGCTTAAACTAGGTTGCCAAATATAGATATTATGCCCACCGTGTAACCGTAATATTGTTACATTATTAATTAAATACGTTTATTCCTCGAAAATGTGTTTCACTCGTAACGTTTAATGGGTAGGAAAATTTAATGAATACTTGCCTACGTAAGGTTACAACTGTAACCAATTGAGACTTATGGCCGCTTTGTACCTTTATAACAAACAGGCTTCATTAAACTTTCATGTTAGTATAAAATGATTGTCCTTCGTTATATATTTATTTCTATTTATCCGCAATCCGCCTGGGTCTAAATTGGTTTTTTGTCTTTGTGTATTAGTGTTTAATCTTCCCATGGGAATAAGTATTTTTTTCAGGATAAAAGGGGCCTATGTCACACTACAGATCTGAAACCAATTCTTTTTTTTTTATTATATGCCAATCCGTAGATTCCTTGCAATGTGAAAGACTGATATTAGATGAATATACTTGTAATATATACTTAGATATTGTTTACTTACATTACGAAAGGGGTGTGCCAATTGCCTTTTGAACATCGAAATGCGGCAGATCCTCGGACCCTCTGATAGTCAAATCCTCCTGTATCAACATAATGATGTTTGCATGCTTTGGTGCCGTAGTGGAAGTACATCCATACTTTAATTGCACGTTACGCACTTCTTCCACGTATAAAGTCCATGCACAACAAATATTGATGCTGCATACCTAAAACTAACGCGAACGCAGCGGCGCAGATACTAGTAATGCCGAACGTTAGCAATAGGTACATATTGCATGCTTTCGGAGTCAGTCGTACGTGAAAGGTCTACAGACAAAGTATTGATCATTATTGTACCTATCGGTATGCAACGGTATTCGGTATATAACGGTCACTTTATGAAATGTCACAGTAAATGGACATAAATATTAATTCTGTAGGAATGTTGACGTGCCCCTTTGATCGACAATATTGTTAAGCGAGGTCTATTTGAATTTTATACATTGCGCCACGTCGACCACTCCAATATCGTATTTTCCTGCGTATAACGTATTTAATATTCTGATGTCGTCGAACAATTTTCACTAGAAAAATGTTGTAGAGTTTTTGAATTTTCTGTATAATTAATGAAGCCATATGAACTTATAGATATCTGATTTTTGATGAGAACTCTTTAACTATCAACCAAAGGTTAAACAAATAGAGAATCGTTATTAATGGGCTAAGATGATGACAGTTTTCGGAAAATTTACAAAGCCAGTTTTATACTATATAATTAAATGATGATCAAGTATCTGTTTTTGGACAAATACTAAGCAGCTGGGGGTGCTGGGTAGGACAACCTCCACGTGGTGCATCCTGGTAACGTGGACGACGATGTGGGCTTCGCGCGAGGCGCACGTCGTCGCCCACGGCCAATAGTCCACCAAGGAGGGGGGGCCTTCATGGCCGGTTTGGAGTTCTCCGCATGCGCTCTGTTATGCAGAGCGTACTTAGCGGAGAGCTCTCAGGGCGACGAGTACTTCGCCACTGAGCGATCAGTGGCGAAGTACACGGTCCCATGGGGACCATCGTTCGGCCGAGCCGTAACCCCGTCTGGCAACAGACGGGCACGGTGGCTCTTTGGAGTTGCGAGGAAGAAAACCTCTATAAAAAATTACCCGAATCCTACGCTCTGACGCCCGGCAATGGGATGCATCGCTGGGGGGAACTCAGTGCCGAGGGCGTCACTCCTACCTTCCCACCCTTTCCCATCCTCAAGTCCACTCCCAACTTCCCCACTTCCACCCTAAAAAGTCGGCGGACTTTAAACGCAAAAAACACACAATGACTGAGGAAAATTATTCGGATAGAACTACCCAGGAGCGCACCCGGACAGTGTCCGGGGAATCGCTTGGCATGTCGACCCCCGCCAGGGTTCATCCCAGGTGGCATATGGGAGGGGTCACCACAGTCCAGGCCCAAGGGTGTGCCTTAAAACCACTCAACAAAGTGACGCGGAGGTCGCGTCCACAGAGAGAGAGATGGAGTCGGCTGTCGACATGGGCACCGAAACCGAGGGCAACCTCGCCGCTTGCAACCATGCCGACCCAGTTAGGAAGAGACCCAGGTCGAGCGGACCAGGCAAAGGCCTATTCCGTCGGCCTGGGTCGGAGACATCGTCGAGTGAGGAGGACCTTCCAAGAAAGGTAGTGGCCACCACCGCGGGTAGAGGTCGGAAAGCCGATCTCTACAGAGCGAGAGGAAGGGTGGTAGAGCCGCCGGCAACTGTGCCCCCGCTGCCAAGCGGGAGAGTCACGGAGGTGCCGGCGGCTAAGGAGATAATGGCGGCTTTTGCCCGCATTACTGGCGCTGTAAAAGGCGCCAAGAATGTTGCGGGAAAAAGAAAGGTGGTGACGGAAGCAGTCACAGGGGCGACGAAGGCGCTGGAGGAGCTCCTGGAGAGGAGCGTCTCCAGCGAGGAGGGGAAGCTCCGGGCTCGGGTTGCGAGGCTGGAGAAGGAGCTTGCCGACTCCCGCAAGCAGCAAGAGCTGATGCGGGAGGAAATCGGCAAGCTTACGCAGCTCGTCCAGGGGGCCGGGGAGGCTCGGGGTGTTAAAACCACCGCTCCCCGTGCACGTGGTCCAACTGCAGGAGACCATCGAGCGCCGCCTCGGCGTCCTCGAGGACCGGGCATACCGCCCTCCGCTGGCGGCACCCGTCGTCCCGTCGTACGCGACGACGGCTGCACCCAGTGGGGCTCCCAGAAGGCCTCCGCCCCCAAGAAGAAGACGGCACCTGGTGGAGGTGGCAACCCCGCCTCCACCAGCACAGCCAGCGCTCCCGCCGCACCCCAGACTCCCTCTAGAGAGGGGATCTGGGAGGTGGCGGGAGCAAAGAAGAAGGCGGCTAAGGCCGCCAAAAAGGCGGCGAAGGCCGCCAAGAAGGCGGCAAAGGTCGCCGCAAAAGCGGCAAAGGCCGCCGCGGCGAAGGCGCCAAAGAGGCTTCGCGCTCCTCGCTCCACTGCCGTCGTCATTACGGTGACGGCAGAGGGCAAGGCGAAGGGCGTGGGGTACGCCGAGGTCCTGAGGCAGGCGAAAGCCTCAGTCGACCTCAAGGCCCTCGACATTGAGGGAGGTCTCCGGTGCAAGGTGACGCGCACCGGAGCACGCCTCCTCGAGGTCTCTGGCGCCACCAGCGGCCCCAAAGCTGATGCCCTAGCGGCAAAGCTGAGGGCGTCGCTGGACACGGGCGACGTCCGCGTCACCAGACCCAACAAATGCGCGAGTCTGCGCATTTCGGGTCTGGATGACGCGGCCACGACGGAGAAGATAATCTCCGCCGTCGTGGAGGCGCTCGGCTGCCCGCGCGATCAGGTGAGGTCAGGCGAAATCCGCTTTGGCCCCACCGGTCACGGTTCGGCAGTCGTGAGCTGCCCCGTCGCGGCGGCTCAAAAAGTCGCGGACGGACGGAGCCTTCTAATTGGGGGCTTCCTGAGGGCGCAGGTGCATCTCCTGCAGCCCCGCGAAGACAGGTGCTTTAGGTGCCTGGTCGTGGGGCATGTGGGGGTGCAGTGTGCGGCGGAAGTCACCGTAGGAGATCGGTGCTTCCGCTGTAGTCAGCCCGGTCACAAGGCCCTTGCCTGTGACGCTCCGCCACGCTGTTATAAATGCGTGGCGGAGGGCAAGGAGGCCGACCACCGGGCGGGCAGCAAAGCCTGCGCTGCCTCAAGGCCGAAGCCCCGTCCGTCCGCACGGGGGGGTGAGGCTGTGGGTGCAAGTTCGCGACAGGGTGCGGAAATGGACGTCCATTAATGGACACCCATATCCGCATCCTGCAGGTGAATCTGAACCACTGCACTGGTGCTCAGGACCTTCTGTACCAGAGCATCAGGCAGTGGTCCATTAACATCGTCGTCGTCGCCGAGCCGTACTGGGTTCACCCGGGAAGCCCGGTGGATCTGGACGGCGTGGCGACCATTTTTGGGGGGACCGGCGCGGACGCCTCGCGCCTGGCGGTCATTGCCAGAGGCCCGGGTTGTGTCGCGGCGGAATACGAGGGTGTGGCTGTCGTGGCCGTTTACATCTCGCCGAGCCTCGACCAGCATCAGTTTGAGCTATGGCTCCCTGAGCTGGACGTCGTTCTCGCTGCATGCCGGCCTCGCCCTGTCCTGGTCTTGGGAGACTTCAATGCCTGGTCTCAGGCTTGGGGCTCCCGGGAAACCAGAGACAGGGGGAGGATACTGGAGGACTGGGTCACTACACGTGGCCTAGTCATCCTGAACCGGGGGAATGTCGCAACCTGGACGCGGCGGGGGCTCAGCTCGGTCATAGACGTTTCGTTTGCGACCCCTGAGATCGCCCGCCGTGTCCAGGGATGGCGCGTGGTGGAGGAGGAGGAGACGTCATCAGATCACCGATATATTCGGTTTGACGTCTCCCCTCCACCTAACCTGCCGCCAGCAATTGCGAATCCCCCGGAACCGCGTTGGGCACTCCATCGCCTTGATCGGGAGGCTCTCCTGGAGGCGGCCATCGTGCAGTCCTGGATTCCGACAGCGGACAGGCCTGCCGATGTTGATACCGAGGTGGAGTGGTTCGGGAGAGCCATGTCGCACATCTGTGATGCGGCGATGCCCAGGGCTAGGCCCAGACCGGCGAGGAAACAGGTGTACTGGTGGACGCCGGAAATCGCGCAGTTGCGCGCGGATTGCGTTACCGCGCGCCGCCGGTACACCAGGTTTCGCCGGAGGCGTCGCCGCCCAGACGATGCGGCAGCCCGAGAGACGGAGCTCTACGATGGGTACAAGGAGGCCAAGAGGGCCCTCCAGACCGCCATCAAGCGGTCCAAAAAATTGGGCCGCGAAGAGCTGATGGAGACTCTGGAGCAGAACCCGTGGGGGCGCCCGTACCTCATGGTAAGAGGCAAATTACGCCCTAAGGCGCCCCCACTAACCCAGAGTCTCCAGCCGGAGCGGCTGGAGGGGGTCCTGGACTCCTTGTTCCCGTCGAGAGCGGAGGAACACGTTCCTCCGCGCATGGCTCCGTCTCAGGCGCCCAACGCGGAAGGCAGCGCGAACGACGTGCCCGTAGTCACCGAGGGTGAGTTAGGGGCGGCTGTCCTGCGGCTTAAATCCCGCAGAAACACCGCCCCTGGACCCGACGGCATTCCAGGCCGTGCATGGGTCCTGGCTCTCGAGGAGCTTGGGCCTCGACTTATGGGTCTTTATAGCGCATGCCTCGAAAAAGGCCAGTTTCCCAAGGTCTGGAAGACAGGGAAACTGGTCTTGATTCGAAAGGCGGGGCGGCCGGCAAATTCCCCATCAGGGTACCGGCCGATCGTGTTGCTCGACGAGGTGTGCAAGCTCTTTGAGCTCATTATTGCACAACGCCTCGTCGGGCACCTCACACGCGTGGGGCCTGATCTGGCAGATAGCCAGTTTGGCTTCCGTCAGGGACGCTCCACCGTGGACGCGATCATGCGCATTAGAGGCCTGACGGAGGAAGCAGTCTCACAGGGTGAGGTGGTGGTGGCGGTGTCTCTCGACATCGCCAACGCATTCAACACCTTGCCCTGGAGCTGCGTCAGGGAGGCGCTTATCTATCATGGAGTGCCTCCCTACCTCCGTCGAATTGTCGGGGCTTATCTTTCCGAGAGAGCCATAACTTACCCGAGCTGGCTAGGGCCGGGTCGGCGAGATGTGTCGTGCGGTGTTCCACAGGGATCGGTTTTAGGGCCGCTCCTGTGGAACATCGGTTACGACTGGGTGCTGCGTGGTCCGTTGCTCAGAGGGGTCGGCGTAACGTGTTACGCCGACGACACCCTCGTTACGGCGCGGGGAGCAACGCACCGTGCCGCAGCACTTAAGGCCACGGCAGGGGTTGCTCAGGTCGTGGGTCGGATTCGGCGGCTGGGTCTCGAGGTCGCCCTTCACAAATCCGAGGCTCTGTGCTTCCACGGACCTCGGATGGGGCCACCTGCGGGATCCAGCCTACAGGTAGGGGGCGTCAGCATCGGCAACGAGCCCTCGATGAAGTATCTGGGGCTCGTACTCGATGGCCGGTGGAACTTCGGACATCACTTCCGAAGTTTGGTTCCAAAACTGAGGGGAGCATCGGCCGCACTCGCGCGGTTGATGCCCAACATCAGGGGACCCAACGCTCCCTACAGGAGGCTGTACCTGGGGATCGTGCGAAGCATGGCTCTGTACGGGGCTCCCGTATGGGCGGAGACCCTGACGGCCAGCAATGAGGCTAGACTGCTGAGCCCGCAGAGAGTGATGGCCGTCAGGGTGATAAGAGGATACCGCACGATCTCCGGTGAGGCGGCATGTCTCCTAGCCGGGACCCCTCCATGGGACCTGGAAGCGAGAGCCCTTGCGTCACTGTTCAGATGGCGCAAGGAGGCGCTGGAGCGGGGCCAAAGGCCTGCGTCTCGAGAAATCGAGGCCCAGCGGACCCTGCTCCACCAGGAAACCGTGGAGACATGGAAGGTGCGACTTGAGCAACCAAAGGGGGGATTAGCCACAATCGCGGCCGTCAGACCGGTCATGGACGAGTGGCTGGAGAGAAGACACGGTGCTCTCTCCTACCGGTTGACACAGATGCTTGCCGGGCACGGTAGCTTCGGTAGGTATCTGTGGCGAAAACACCGGGAAACCACGGCCGAGTGTCAGCACTGCGAGGACCGCAGCGATGACACGGCGCTCCACACGCTGGTGGAGTGCACGGCGTGGGCACAACAGCGACAGGTCCTCGCAGTGGGTCTGGGCGTGGACACTCTCTCGCTTGAGGCCATGGTGCGAGCCATGCTCTCCAGCGGGAGTAAGTGGGACTGCGCCGCCTCTTTCTGCGAGCAGGTCATGCTCGCGAAGGAGGCGGCGGGCCGGGTGCGGGAGAGAACTCTCCCACCCGAGTTCCGCAGTCGGCGCCCCGGGCGCCGCCGACGTGTCTTCGCCGAGGACTATCGGCCTCCATGACCGGGGGTCTGAGGACGGTGAGAGGGCCGCTCACCGTCCTTACAGAAGCAGGCCTATGACGGCAGCGTGACGTGAGCACTCACGCACGCCCCCCCTTAGAAGCGGGGTCACACCCGAAACCCCCCATAGACGCGGGATTGCACCCGAACCACCCCCTGGGCGAGGCCGCATTGGCGGCCGTAGGTCTGTTGGGAGTCACGGGACATCCTTCCTGAGGGCTTACCCGGGGCTCTCAACCATAGGCTGTTGGGCGTTACGTGAGGTTTTTTAGTCGGTAAGAGTCCGGCATAGCATCCTACGAGGATTTTCCCTCACGTTAAAAAAAAAAAAAAAAAAAAAAATACTAAGCAGCTGACATGGTCTTAAACGGAGCACTTTGCTAAACCATTGCTTCCATTTCCAAAAGTATGCCTCCTTTGGTCTTATGCAAGTTTTTCGACAAAAATTGTCAACAAATAGGCTGTTCAAAAACTTACTAGTAGAAGCGACATGTAATCTATGGAACAAGAAAAGGATCGATCAGAGGATAGGCTATGTAAGTACGAGTACCTATTATCAGTTCAAATCAAATTAACCGCTACTAATAAACCACAAAAATTGTTCCTTTTCCCTATTTTGTAATCACCTCATTTGGTAAAACGACTCACATCGTAATTCAAACGACGTAGGCATTATAGTACGAGAGCCCACGACCAAAACCATGTCTCATAGCAATACGGCAAAAACCCTATAAAATCGTTAGATTGTATGATTCTGAACCCGACTAGGTGTGTAGTAACGGTCGAAAGTGTAGCAACTACGTGGGAGGCCATTGCTGCTGTGTCAAAAAAAAAAGACAGTCGGTATTATAGCAATACGTCTGATAGTGAAAATGTACATAGATTTTATAATTGTATTACGAAAAAGTTTGTTTTCAGACATTTTGCGCGTAGCACATAGCCTGAGCGCATTTTTGCTGCACTTTGAATAAACCGTTTTTTTTCAACTTCATCCCAGTTTCCTTTTGTGCGATTTATTTCAGTCCTTTAACTTCAATGTTACAGTTTCGGGTAAATTCTTTGTTAATTATCATCTAATAAATTCAGGGTCGCAACGTATTCATTGGTTTATAACAGAGAATTCAAGATGCATCAATACGATTTTTAAATGATATCTGAGTATCGAAAAGTTGTCTGATAGAGAAGGTGCTACACTTAATTTGTCTGATATAAATTTTTTGCACATGTGGACAACTTATTTATCATGTCCAACAATTTTCAGACATATTGCTATGATACCGATCGGTAAAATTTGTTAACATTTTCAAAACGGTCTCAAAATTTAATGCGTTCACATTTCCGTCTGAAAATTGTTTTGTTCGCATCAAATAACCAAAATTGTATAATGAGACATTTTTTTTGTCTCATTTTTAATTTTTTTAAGTGATTTTACGGGTTTGCGCTACACCAATGATATATAAAAAACTATAGATACGTTACCAACACTTAAAAATGGCAACAAAAAAGTCAGGCAATTGCCTTAATTTTCATACATGCTACCATAGATAATTTCATAGAAATTCTTTTTTTGAATATAAAAAATATTTGCCATTTTTGAAAGCCGTGATGTTCGTACATGACGTGTCTGTATTATAATACGTCGTTGCGCTACACCACTAACGTCTGAAAAATATGTTTCCGGTATCTCAGAACTATCATTCAACTACAGTCTGCAAATCAGACATATTGCTATGATGCAGTTCGGTAAAATTCAATGACAATTTTGAAAATTATGTTAGATCAAACGCTACGCGGAAAATGTCTGATATTGGTATTTTCGAGTTAAGGATAATCGTATCTATCGATTTGATGCGGTTTTGGCTGTATTGCTATGAGACAAAAATTTTGGTCGTGGGTACTATTACGTTCCCGCCTAATTTACATTTATCTCCATCTGCGAAATAAGACTGGCTGCTCTCATTCGGAACAAATCGGGCCCATTAAACATATTGGGTTGGTAGATATGAGCTGCAATTGAGTACATTAACTATTTATGTCCAGAAATCCAGACTGAAAGCGATAGAGTCCCATTAGGTAATTGGCTAAATTTAGCTACGAGCATTTAGCTTGGGGTATAAACCCAGCCAAAAGCTATACGATAGTACATGAACAATTTAGTTGATTACCAGTGAATGATGTATTGAGGTCGACGGATAAATAATGAAAAGAATAAGTTTTGAAAGTTCGCTTAGAAGTTCTGATTTTGTTGACATTGCAATACAAGATGATTTTTACGGTTTCTTAAGAAAATAAGCAACGCTTGTAGTTTCGCGTTGTCCGTTCTGTCTTCTTTGCTTAGCTTTAAGACCTTTAGTAAATACTAGAAAGCTATAATCAATCAATATCAATATCAATACATATAATAAAATCGTAACAGGTCGCTGTCTGTACATGGAAGATAAATAAGAAAAAATATTATAGGGGGGCTTTATGAACGCAATAGAACCCAAAACAATGATTTTTAGAATTTTTGTCTGTTTGTCTGTTTGTCTGTATGTCTGTATGTCTGTATATCTGTTTGTCTGTACGGTTGTGCACGCTAATCTCAGTAACCGCTCAACCGATTGCAATGCGGTTTTTTTTATTGTGTTGAAGTTTGCTCCAGTTAACATTTAGCGTTTGTTTTATGTAAATCGGTTTAGAAATAAAAGAGTTATAACACTTTTAAGAATCAGATATTTTGAAAATTTTAATTGTAGGGGTTTCTTTGAATGTGAGTGAACCTAAACTGGCGTGTTGGCTTAATCATAAAAGAGTTCAGTCCACGCCTTCGGCGCGGACTGAATTGTTTTAAAATAGACTTAATCATTAAGCTCTTTTATGATTAAGCAAACAGGGCAGTTTCAGACGCTGCTTGATGACTCTGATGAAGAAATACCTTTCCTTTCATACACCTTATGTGACGTAAACGAAGTTGCGGGCTCAGCTAGTTTCTAATATAATTTCTAAGGGAACACTTCCGCAAAACGATCCATTGCGTCTAGAAGGAAAACTCGAAATGAAACCCGGTTGTCAGTAAAATGACAATCGTTAAGTCAAGTTGAAGGTTTAAGGGCGTCTAGAAAATTTTCAACTGCGGGTAGTCACGACCTGCGCCTGTCCATTTCATACGACAATAGGGTCACCACCTATTACGTGGGACATTTATTTAGATATTTGGTCGTATACTATGTCTCTGCCTACCCTTTCAGGGAGAAAGGCGTGACTATAATGTTTGTATGTATAATTTCTAAGTATTACAGCAAAAAGTGATATTTTCTTATACATTTATGGAATACTCACAGATAGTCCAGTCATTACGTCGAAAAAATCGGGTTAGAAATGCAAATGAACCGAGAAAGCCAAATTTTGGATATTACGTGGGGAGGGGCTAGAAAAGCTTAAGTTCAAATTGTCGACCAAAATAACCCGGTGGGTTTTCCGCCATCTTGAAAAAAGGGTAATATTCAGTTTTTTCATCATAATTCGGTTCCCCGTTGAGATACGAAAATTTTACACAAAAGTTTTATGTTGCTCTCTGTACGATCTACAATTAAGGTCAACACATTTTTCACGTATCGATCACCGTTATCGAAATATCGATCCAAAAAGCCATAAATTTGGGGAGAAAAAATTGTTTTTAGCTATTTCCTTCTTTCTCGTGAAAGATATCGAAAAATGCCCGTAATGAAAATTGGTGAGCGTGTTCAGACCTACAAATTCGTTTTTTTATTTTTTATTTTCGATAATAATTACGACCCTTTATGCGCGGCGCAAAGTCAGTAAGACTGTGCCCGATTTTGATTTAGCCGCTCGCACGGCTGTATCCATACGTCAAAATGGATGAATGGTTGTCCAAGCAATTATTGCAATACAAAATAAATTAATAAACCAGCCAAATTATAAATCAAACAAATGAAAATTATTGATCAAATAATTTTTATGCGGCAAAAAACAATAATTACAGGCGGTAATTTTTTTCACATGTTTTTCGCCGTTTCGATGGTCCGGGCTGTAAAAGTTCTTCCTCGGTAGACTCTTCGAGTCGTGAAAACTCTTGAATCGCAGTAAATGATGCTGGGACGGTTGAAAAAACATATTCATCATCATCGTGATCGTCGTTGAATAAAATCTCGACTCTGGCGACATTGTTGCATGTCTGTCCACTTAGTGCAGGCAAATAACGGAGCAACTAATTCCTGCTTTCCTGCACCCATAAGCAGCCCCACACTTTCCTTTACATTTGCACGAAATGAGTTTTAAAAGTTCAGGTGGAGCGGGTGCGGCTGTGGTGCAAATTGGTTCAAACCCGTAATTCGTCTGTCGCCAACCCCATTCCTGAGGATCTTTGAAAATTCCGAGCCACGTTTGTACCTGTCGATATGTCCGGAAAACGTGTTGGCGGACTGCGCTTTCCGTTGGTGGGAGTAGTGAAAGATTATTCGTCTTATTTGTCGTCATTGATTTTGCAAAGCGGTGGAATCGCAAACTATCCATCATTGTCGCTCCTTACGACCACCATACAGAGCGATAAGGAATAGTTTTCCCGCGCAAGCTAGCATCTCCAATTTTTTCAAACAATTTTTTGCTCCCCAAATTGCGGCTTTTTGGATCGATATTTCGATAACGGTGATCGATACGTGAAAAATGTGTAGACATTAATTGTAGATCGTACAAAGAGCAACAAAAAACTTTTATTAAAATTTTCGTATCTCAACGGGGAACCGAATTATGATGAAAAAACTGAATATAACCCTTTTTTCAAGATGGCGGAAAACCCACAAGGTTATTTTGGTCGACAATTTGAACTTAAGCTTTTCTAGCCCCTCCACACGTAATATCCAAAATTTGGCTTTCTCGGTTCATTTGCATTTCCAAATGTATATAATGACTGGACTAAGAGGAAAATAATCAATTGTGAGATTCAGGTACATACCTTTTTTTTTTTTAAATCAACGTTTTAATCTAATCATATATTGGGTATTAACTAAGCTAGAAGAGCTTCAATGATCGAAATACCAATAATAGACAATACGTTTTATACCATAAGTTTAGAATTTTTTGTTATACCGCCAACTCCACAATAAACTACCAACATCACAATTTCCTCCGAAAAACGCCAACACTTTCAAAACGTTATCACACGCGAATATAAGCTAATTACAGTATACGTGGCACCGACAAATGTGAAAATTAATTAAGGCCGATGTACAATGTTCATATATAGTTTCCGGGCCGGTTGCCGCGAGCGCCCATTTCACGCGAACCGGTAGATTAATTCGTTACATTCGCCTAAAACAAGATGTGAGCGTTTCCTGGCGGTACAACATAGCGTATACCTCCATTAATTAAACTACGATTGTCACTAGTCATGTAATGAAATGAAAATGTCATTATTCATGTAAGTCAGGTAAGGTACTAAGGTGGCATACAAGTTTACGGCCCTCCTGATGGTTGGGTTGATTACCGTTACTATACATTTGCAAATTTGCAACACCGAAAATTAACATTTACTGCCAGATTCGAAAGGGAGTCTGTGAAAAAAGAACCAGGCAATAAAAACTCACAGCTTCTATTTTTTAATAAGCAAGTAATATCATTGTTTTATAAATACTACAGGAACCGTTATGAATTATAAAGACACATAAAATATTAACCTCATACCAAGTTAAGTAGGTGGGGTAAGAAACTAATGAATGATTAATTTGAAAACAAGCAAGCTTCTCATTTTACTGGATTATCCTACCTGCCTAACAAAGTTTTCATACGACTTCTGACAGTGGTCCTCAAGTTGGCGGCCCTATGATGTGCCTCTTCATGCTCCGCTTGAAAACCCGGGGTTTTAAGAGTCCGTAAACACGTACGCGGGTAGATCTTACCTATTCTTGTTGTCTATTCGGCGAACTGGTCGAAGTGGGCGACAAAACAGGCGGTCGAATCGTCTATCCAGCGATGGCGGTGTCCCCACAAAAAAATAAGAATAAGTTCTGTTGTCTTTTTTTTTTCAACGTGAGTGAAAATCCATCATGGATGCTGCCATGCCGGACTCTTACAGACTAAAAATCTCACGTAACGCCAAACAGCCTATGGTTGGGAGCCCCGGGTAAGCCCTCGGAAGGATGTCCCAGGTAAGTCTAGTAGTCTATGAAGCGCTTATAACCCTGCTGATCCAGTGTTCTGTAAACGATCAATGCGTTATGCATTTTCCTATACCGTATTTACTTGGTCGTGAGACAAAATGTTAACATTTTATTATTTCTTTTCACACTAAACTAAATATAGACGGCATTTCGAAGATGCCTACTTAGTTTTATTTTACTTTCACATTTTTATCTATTAAACATAGGTACAATGCATTTTACGCCCCTCTCAGCTAAAAACGTTTGACAACTACTGTTTTTTTTTGTTTATGTTTAATCTTACAGACAAATAAATACAGTGTATAAGCTGGTCCTCAAATGGGATGGGTTTGTGACATTTGTATGTATGTATGTATATTTACGAGGGTTTTTTTTTGCCTCAGAAGACATGTCAAGCCGTGCATTGATCCTGATTCTGTTATTAGTAGATACCTATAATAACATAAAGTCGCGTCGCTTATATCGCGAAGCAGTAGTTGAAGACTTTCTACTTTCTACATAAATTCATCCATCAACATCGTTACTTCCAATAAAAATACATGTATTTTCATAAAGAACTCTACAACATTATTAATTACAACAAGCAACTTGCAAAAGCTTTTCGAACTAACAAAGCGCAGGAAATTAAATAAAGAGCCTGAATTGACAGTGTCAATAGAACAAGTTAGTCATTTAGTGCTTCTGACAGAGGCGAAGGTCGCAAACAATGGGGCCCTGCCCTCTTTTTAACCGACTTTTTAAACACGTAAAATAAAAAAAAAACGGCAAAATGCAAGCTGGACGGCTGAGCACGGAGGGTTCAAAAAATTAGTAATTTTAGTAATTTTAGTATGATAATATTAATACCGGGTCTCTGGACGGCGAAAGGCTCACGAATAGGATACCGTTTTTACCCTTTGGGTACGGAACCCTAAATTGGTGGCGTAGAGAGATGTTATGAGAATAATAAATTAATTTACAATCATGTATTTTATTGTTGTTAATGTACAATCTGGTGTGCAACGTAAAAGTAACATCACGCATTTACAGTAGTACGTTTGCAGCATCGTGCCTAGATGGCGCTGTGCTGTAAAAATAAATCGCGGTATGGTTTCGTTACACATGGCCACATAAAAGAATTCACGCTTCTATCAGTAATTAATGTATCCCACTTCTGATATGTAAGGTATCTCTTACAAAATTTTTGAAGTGTTATTCTTTTATAACACAAATAAATATAGTGTGCTTCAAGCTGTAATCCTCATATTTGATATCTCAATGAAATCGAATTTTGACAACGCTAAAAAATAGTCATGATATTGTAGTTTCGGCGTTATAGCTATAGGTTAAAGAGGATTATGGCTTGAAGGTCAAGCTCACAGAACACTTTTATCCTACGGAAAGAAGTACAACTCCATACAAAAAAAATGCCAACACGGAGCACGCTAGCGCCTCCATTTTATGCCCAGGAACTAATACATTTGGCGCGAGTTTTAAACGTGCTATTACAGAATCCTTTTGAAGCTTTCAAATGATCAGAAGAATTATCTTACTCAAAATCATAAAAATAGTCCATTTTTATGATTTTGAGTAAGACCATTCTTCTGATCATTTGTCAAAGGTCTTACTTCTTACTAATATTATAAATGCGAAAGTTTGTGAGTGTGGTTGTTTTTTACTCTTTCACGCTCAAATGACTGAACGGATCTGGCTGAAATTTGGTACATAGGTACATCAGTCTGGAATAATACATAGGCTACTTTTTATCCCGGGAATAAGTTCCCACGGGAAGAACACATTTTACGCGGGCGAAGCTGCGGGCATCAGCTAGTATGTTTATAAAAGAAAATACATATTTCAAGGTCAATAAAAACATATATTTCAATATCAGTAAAGTTTAATGAATACTTAATGCGAAAGTAACTCTGTCTGTTACGCTTTACAGCCTAAACAACTGAACGGATTTTGATGGAATTAAACATTTTGCAGTATATTTATTTTCCGCTTTAGCGCCTTTTTTGATGCTTCTTCGTGTACTGCCTATTCTGCAAAACACAATACCTTTTTAAGCATATACTTATGGTGGACATAATTATGAAAATTTTATTATCATTATAATGTTCAGCCAGTTAGTTTTCTTGAGGTATTCTTTAGTTGACTTTGTAATAGTAAGGCAAATGATCCAGATATGTTCTTGTTCATTAAATTTTGAACATTTTCATTTGCTAGTAATTTAGGTAAAATGTGATGATTCTTACTTCTTTTCCTTAATCTCATAATCTCTCTCAAATTTTTCTACACCTTAAATATAGTTTCCGTTTTCTTGGGGTTAATTCTGCAATCTCTTTTAATCCAGTTCCCTTAAAATTCCTCTGCCAGTCTGTGGTACCTGGAAATGATGAAATTCATTTATTAAAATCTGCAGGAATTTGAGTATGGCTTGAATCCCCGAAATTAGATTCTGATACAATATCCCTGTTTTAATAATATCACTAATACTACTAATTCTAGCGGTGACTAGTAAAGTTTAATGAATACTTAATGCGAAAGTAACTCTGTCTGTTACGCTTTACAGCCTAAACAACTGAACGGATTTTGATGAAATTAAACATTTTGCAGTATATTTATTTTCCGCTTCAGCGCCTTTTTTGATGCTTCTTCGTGTACTGCCTATTCTGCAAAACACAATACCTTTTTAAGCATATGCTTAAAAAGGTATTGTGTTTTGCAGAATAGATTATAAATTTTCATAATTATGTCCACCATTAAGTATATACTTAATGGTGGACATAATTATGAAAATTTTATTATCATTATAATGTTCAGCCAGTTAGTTTTCTTGAGGTATTCTTTAGTTGACTTTGTAATAGTAAGGCAAATGATCCAGATATGTTCTTGTTCATTAAATTTTGAACATTTTCATTTGCTAGTAATTTAGGTAAAATGTGATGATTCTTACTTCTTTTCCTTAATCTCATAATCTCTCTCAAATTTTTCTACACCTTAAATATAGTTTCCGTTTTCTTGGGGTTAATTCTGCAATCTCTTTAAATCCAGTTCCCTTAAAATTCCTCTGCCAGTCTGTGGTACCTGGAAATGATGAAATTCATTTATTAAAATCTGCAGGAATTTGAGTATGGCTTGAATCCCCGAAATTAGATTCTGATACAATATCCCTGTTTTAATAATATCACTAATACTACTAATTCTAGCGGTGACTAGTAAAGTTTAATGAATACTTAATGCGAAAGTAACTCTGTCTGTTACGCTTTACAGCCTAAACAACTGAACGGATTTTGATGAAATTAAACATTTTGCAGTATATTTATTTTCCGCTTCAGCGCCTTTTTTGATGCTTCTGCTGTGTACTGCCTATTCTGCAAAACACAAAACCTTTTTAAGCATATACTTATGGTAGACATAATTATGAAAATTTTATTATCATTATAATGCTCAGCGCAATCAAGCAACCACTCGAAATTTATTTGCTCTTTCAATTTTCCTTCTAAGGTCTTTCTCAAAGACACGTCACAACCATGCTCGTTCAAATATTTATTCACAATTGTTGCAGCACTCTCGACAGTTTTCACAAAATTATTATTAACATATATTAAACTAGCGCGCATACTTTCGTATTCTTTAAAACTGGTGAATAAGTGGCTAACCTCTGTATTCTGGTCTGCAAGCATTGCAGTACGGCATTGATTGCACTTGGTTGCTAGTTTATTTAACATAAACCCACACACATATGCACAAGCTTGTATTTCACCAGAACACTGAGGCATAGCAGTTACTGTAGCTTCAACATCATACATTAAATTATAGGATTGTCCGATATTACTTGTATTTGATGACTGTTCAGCAATATTTTGTGTCAAAAACGACTTTAAATTATTTAAAATAGTATTATCGTCGTCTTCACAATTTTTATTTTTACTTGTATGCAATAAATTGCTAATCATTGCGGTTTTGAGTGCTGCAACAAATTGTATGCTGTTGGGATTAGCATTGCATCCACAGTTGCTGCGGATGCACCCGAAACAATTTTCGAGTGGATCTTGATTGAGCCGCCTTGTTGATATACTTCCTATTTGTAATGTCTTCATATTGTGAAAAAGTCGCTCCACGGCATTCAGGGTTCTTAAAAATCCATCTATCGATGGCGGCTTGGACCTGGCACCTAAAAATGTCATATTTTGGAACAATACTTTCATTTCTTTGAAATAATTCAGGTGTGGGCTCCTTTGAGTCAAGTTAGTGAGGTATTTTTTTCCTCTTTTCAAGTCGGGCGTGTCTCCATTCAATGCATCAAACAATTGGTCCATTTTGCCGACTAGCATAGCTGTCGCGGCAGCTGCTTGCGGAAGTTCATCTGAAAGTAAAGTATAAAATAAGGATCTTAATATATTTTATCAGACTCTATACAAAAAAATACAATTGCGGTATCTATTAGTAATGTTACAATAATAATTATTGAATGAATGTATACCCGGTATCCTACTAATACTAGTACTTCTGCGAAGAGTAGACCTCGCGAGCTACCAGAAACCAAACCAAAAAATTCTGTCAGACACCTATTATTATGTGTCGCATATCTGTATAGGACCCGGTACGAGTCTGTATCTTAGGAACCGTGACCGTGATAGTAAGTGGGCTGAAATTTTCACAGATAATGTATTTCTGTTTCAGCTATAACATCAAATACTAAAATAATAATAACAACAATATTTAAGGGGGGCTCCTATATAACAATCGTGATTCTTTACCGTTTCTTGGTGCGCGAGGCCGACTCGCACTTGGCCGGTTTTTTTTTTTTTACAACAATTTGTGAGGAATTATATTTTTGATATTTAAGCCAAAAATCATCAAGATCCGTTCATTAATAACGCGACACCAATCTTCCCCCTTTTCTCCCCCATTTTCCCCTTTATCAAAAAAAGCCCACGACAAAAGTTGTATTTTGATTCAAAGAACACGTGTGCCAAGTTTGGTGCAAATCGGTTAAGAAATGCGTCCTCTAGACCGAAACTGACAACCAGACATACGCCCAAAAGCAAAATTGTCCAGTACAGTCGATACTGAGACTTTCGTTCGCTAACGCTCACTTAGTCAATTATAAATGTGAAAGTTTATGAAAATGTGAAACTTGGGCTACTTTTCTAGAAAAATAATCAAGGCTCAGTGCAAAAATTTCGGTTATGAAACTTAATCTTTTTATTCTGATCATAGATCCCGTCCATTGAATATGAACAATATCCTCCTATGACTATTTTACTGAAACTATAATAGTTAAGGTTTACTGACTCGTCTCAAAAATTCACCCAGTTTATTGGTGTTTGATGGGGAGTTCTGACAAAAAGGGATATACAGTAGTCTTGACAGATATTCATTATCTCCTGTTCATAAACAATGTCAGCAAAAGACTAAAAATAAATAAAGATATCTTACTATTGGCGATTTTTGCGAGCATTCCTGCTGCCACCGAGTGACTTAGTACTTGGGCTGCTAATCTAACTTTCATTTTTTGCTTGAAATTAGGTTCTACATGTTGTTTAGTTAATGCAGGAGCAAACACAAAATTCGGGTTAGCATTATCTTTTTCATAGAACTCCTTAATGTGCGCCCACTTTGCTATACCTGTAACATTAACAAAATTATTTTTAACTGTGTTTTTTGTCTTTATTATCACAGTCATAGTAGTTCACAGTACAGTCAGCCTCATATTATGTAGATATACACTATTGAAATTTCGTGTAAGCGACGTACTATCAATATATTTTATTGTCGATTTCATTCCCTGTGAATCCTTTGATTTAGTTTTATTTTGGAACGTATGAACTGGTTTACTACTTGTACTTACATTATTACGTGCCTCTGTACGTGCCTCGTCAATAAACGCGGCGGTCGAGGCGCCATGCGCCAGTAGCCGCAGTACCCGCGCCACCGACTGGTGCCGCTGTATACGCTGCCTGGTGCCCGCCCCCCGCCCCCCGCCCGTACCTACCCGCGACCGCTCATCTGATTTTCCTAAAAGTTCTTTTCGTTTTATTTCTATCGCCTACAACTTGTATGTAACAATTTTTCTATAAGTATACACTCTATTTATAACAGTATTGTTACAACTACTTATGAGGCTGACCGTACAAGCAATAACTGTAAAAAATACCTGTTACTGGTTTCCCATCATTATATAGTACTTGAGAACATTCTATATTATATTTTAAAAAGTTGTTCCGAAAACATTTTATAAGGTGCGGTGGATCCATAATGGTGACTATTTCGTGGCCGTTGAAATCAAAATATGGTTCAGCTACTGAGGAACCAAGTGAATTTAGGGCTTTGACATTAACTCCAAAGTTGTCACAGACAGTAGCCACAATACTCAAACCAGCCTGGAAGCTTGCTTCTAGCACCTGAAATATAGATAGGTAGTTATTTGAATTAAAAAGTACTACAGTACTTCCAGTGGGGACACAATTATTCACCTAACAGGTGATCAGCTCTACTATATGAGCCATTTCTCTCATAACCACTGCGCTAGATGTTTCTATGACAATCGAGACAGATGGTTTAATGTGCTCTCCGAGGCACGGTAGTACCCTGACCAATACAAGTAGAAATATTCATGCACACAAATATTTACACTGAGCAGGAATCGAACCCATGCCTCCTGCGTGGCAGTCGCGTGCACCACCGCCACGACACAGATGCTGTCTACTATTGTAACTAAAAGCCCAGCATTAATGAACTCTAAAACAACTGCATCAATTTAAAAAATACCTCTTTCTATTAAGAGTGCAATATTAGGTAATAGGGTGCAATTATTACGTTTTACGTCTCTATAATAAAGAAACACAAACCTCTTTGATGAGAGCTGATAATCGGTCTGCAGTGACACAATCACCAGAAAAGTAAAAAGCTAGTGGTTGTTTCCATTTCTTTCGGATGCCAATGGCCATAAATAACAGTGCATGTGTTGCTGGCTCCATAGTTCTGCCTTGATTACCGTGATCTTGATAACCATCAATTACATCTTGTTTGGTGTTATATGACAAATTTTTGCGTATAGACATTTCATCAAATGCCAAAATACACAAATTTTCTTCAGGTTCCCGATTTTGTGTTATGCTTTTAACGGTTTCAAATATTTGGAGGTTTATGCCACATTTCATGGGCATCCTATTTAAAAGAGCCTTTAGAGTACCTTCACTAGGCAAACAAAACAGGCGCCTGAGTAATCTGTAGCATGCAGTTGATTTTTTATATATGCTTAATGCCATAACTTTGTCCTCTATGCTCCACCTATGTCCAGTTAGTTTTCTTGAGGTATTCTTTAGTTGACTTTGTAATAGTAGGGCAAATGATCCAGATATGTTCTTGTTCATTAAATTTTGAACATTTTCATTTGCTAGTAATTTAGGTAAAATTTGATGATTCTTACTTCTTTTCCTTAATCTCATAATCTCTCTCAAATTTTTTCTACACCTTAAATATAGTTTCCGTTTTCTTGGGGTTAATTCTGCAGATCTCTTTAAATCCAGTTCCCTTAAAATTCCTCTGCCAGTCTGTGGTACCTGGAAATGATGAAATGCATTTATTAAAATCTGCAGGAATTTAAGTATGGCTTGAATCCCTGAAATTAGATTCTGATACAATATCCCTGTTTTAATAATATCACTAATACTACTAATTCTAGCAATGACGCCGTTTAACCAAACTGGTGATCAGTCCTGTATGGGGCCATTTCACCAAATTCCCATTCAACGACTGCCATGGACATTTCTATAACAACTGGACCGATGGCCTAGCATGCTCTTTGATTTGGGAAATTCATTGAACAATCCAAGATGTTTCACAACCCTTGTAACATGTTGACACTTATTTAGATTTGTTCGTTAAGGTCTTTTATGAGTAAAAATATAGGTTTCCAATAAAAATGTGTGCAGGTAAAACTTATAAAGGGGAAATGAAAAGTGGTTATTCTGCAGGCTATGTCGGTAACCTTAGATCTTTGTCATATGACTTCATTTCAAATTTCAATCTTCTAAGAAAATCCAAACAAAGCTCGCTCCATAACCCACTTGGAGTATGAATTATAGATAGAGTTCTATTCTCTATCTAAAACTTCTATGCCTAAAACTTTATTAAACATACCTTGGATTCAGCAGATAGAGGTGTAACGCACGGTTCATTTTGAGTAATCTGTACATTTCCTGGCAAAAATGAATCCACTTGGAGTTTCACCTCTGAGTCATTGGATATGACAGTTTCACTTGAAGTTGAACATTCTTCCTGACGTAACCGCCACATTATATTTTCTGTTCCAACTGGGATAGCAAATTTGTTCAATCGTGTCCTGGAACTGCTGGTATATGAACTGTCATCAAAGTGTTTACTGCATAACACCTTATGCTGTTTGCTTAAATTTCTAAGTGATTCCTCAGTAGACCAGTTTTCATCTGGAAAACAGTATTCGGCCCATACACGTGTTCTGAAATAATAAATTAGATTTATATCAATAAGAAACTCGTCAAATGATTTACAATGTGTTGCTAAAGCTGTACTAAAAGATGCGTATGATAGATTATGAAATTTAGTTACGCGAGGTCACTACAAGTCTTTTTTTGTGATGAAATTAATTATAAAGGTAACGGGCATCAGCTAGTATTGCAATAATTACCTCAATGGCGGATAATCTAAAGTTAAGCCACCAAGTTTATTATATTGATAGGTAGGTAGTTAGTTTTTATTTATTTTTAAGTACCTAGCTATCAATACATCATCCATCATCAATACATATAATAAAATCGTAACTGTCTGTTTGTCTGTACGTTTGTGCACGCTAATCTCAGCAACTGCTCAACCGATTGCAATGCGGTTTTCTTTATTGCGTTGCGGTTTCCCTCACTTAACATTTAGTGTTTGTTTTATGTCAATCGGTTCATAAATGAAAAAGTTATGTCATTATAACAGAATTTCACGCGGACAAAGTCGCGGGCACAGCTAGTAATTTTATATGTTTCTTGTATAACCCTAATTAATGTAATGATATTAGTTTTACAAACACACACACCTACATAAATAAGTATTCCTGTGGAAAACCGGTAAAAAACTTACCTCACGGATACATCTTTTCCAGGTAGAGGAAATCTGTGGAATCGTAAGTTCGCAGTTTCGTCATTGCCAGCAGTAGTATGACATTTTGCACATTTTCTTTGTAATTCTGTGTTGGCCATTATACAAACAATTCAAAGATAATTAACACAAAATTGAAAATGGGTAGGTAACGAAAATGTAGGTTAGGCAAGTAATAAAGCGGTTCGGAATATCGCAATATAACGGTTTTACATATAAAGAAATATGCAATACTGAAAAAAATAGCACTTTAGTTATCACAAATTATGAAATAGGTATCAATTATTAGAATTATCACAATATTCACAATTCGCCGGTTCACTTCACAGAAAAGAAAGTGCAATGGCGGATGTCAAATGGCTTTTGTGTCAAAAACCAATGTCAAACCTAAAATTTAAATTGCGTTCCAGAAAGACGATCACAGGATTATAGACATATACGTTGTCTTTGTCTGGCGTATAGCGCTTTTTCATCTAGCAAAATTCGCCCAGGTGTTCGCATGTGATGCTAAGAGAGTTGACTCCCCCTGGTCAAGCTGTAATCCTCATCTCTGGTGCAAGCAAACGGTAAAGTCTATCGAATTAGTTTAGTTGTCAGAAAATAGTCATGAAATAGTCGTAACGACCTGCCATATCTCAGAAATAGTCCATTCAAGGTTCCAAAGATGTGAAGGTACCCTGATGAGGATTATAGCTTGAACATTTCAAACCTCAAATTTCTCCGGTACACCTGCGATGTTCGGTTTCAAGTTTGTGCCAAAAAATAGTCATGAAATAGTCGTATGAAACGATAATAAATTTGAGCTGACTTAATGTAAAAATAAAAAGTTTTTATTTTCCCTACTTTCTATGGATGTACATGATGTGACTACAGTCGCGTACAAATTTTGTAACTTCAAATGATACTTATAATATACTACAGTAGTAATATACTACAGTAGACCAGTGCAGATAGCTTTTAAAATATTTAAAAAAATAGTAGTAGAATGAAACCTAGTGCAAAAGGAAGAGAATGTGACAAAAATAACAAGAAAATAATTTACGGGCGATCTGAGGTCGGGAAGTGAAAAAATGGGGGTTTTAATCTCGATTTCCGACAAAACTACAAGTCATGGAAAAATGTTTAAATATAATTAATTTTCCTGTTATTTTTGTCACATTCTCTTCCTTTTGCAATAGGTTTCATTCTACTACAATTTTTTTTACATCTATATATATAAAAATCAATGCCACTTTTCGTTGTAATTTTATAACTCAAGAACGGGCTCACCTATCCAAACCAAATCTTTAGGCTATGTTCGGACTATTTAGCAGATGGTTTATGTGAAGTTTGCACAAAATCGGTCGAGCAGTTCTTTATTTATCAAGCAAACGAAGTTGCGCGGGTCAGCTAGTTTTTCATAATTTTCAGAGCTATTTGCACTGGTCTAAATGGGACGTCGCGCGGTGTAACCCGCGTAGCTCCCGTTCCCGTAGGTATACAGGAATAAAATATTGCTTATGTTCACCGGGAAGAGTGTAGCTTCCGAACAGTGAAAAAAATTTTCAAATCGGTTATGTATCGTATCGTGTAGATGTAAAATCATAAATGTTTGTTTTTAATTTAAAATTATATATAATACTAGCTGACCCCGCAACTTCGTTTACGTCACATAAGGTGTATAAGAGGAGAGGTATTTCTTCATCAGACTCATCAAGCAACGTGTGAGACTGCCCTGTTTGCCAAAGGTAAAATTAAGTACAACCAAATTGAGGAAATATTATCTAATCGAAGGGCCAATATAAGGTCTTGTCCAAGCGTAAACATGTAATGAATAAAATATAGCGCTGAAGTAAAAAACCGGACAAGTGCGTGTTGGACTAGCCCACCGAGGGTTCCGTACATCCGTCTACCGACCGTACCGCCGTACCTCCGTCCGTCTGTCAAGACCCTTTATCTCGCGAATGCGTGAAGATATCAAATTGAAATTAACACCATATATTCAAATCTCTAGTTTCTTGAAGCTGTAAAATATCGAATTTCGTCAAAATCGTGTATTGCGAACCTCTCAAGGGAATCAAAATGAATAAGGTCCTTTCCGTTGATTTAGAACTATGAAGATACATGCACTATGAGCGTGAAAAAACGTTGACTATGGAACCCTAAAAGACTACCAAAGAGGTTCAACATAAGATGAATAATAATGTAAGCGAATTTTTTCGATGCGAAACAGTCGACGGATAAACTTTAAATTCCAAGACTGATGGATAAAATACAAAGAAGTGAAATTTGTTTTACACTTCGATCTATATGTACTACAATGCAGTTTCACACGGTAGAATATATGTCAATGGTTTTACACCTTTCGAACTGTATTTAGCTACATTCAGGAACTTTCCTTGTTTTATGTTTTATCCCCTTTTTGAGCATACCCCATCTGCTTCCTTGGTTATCCAATTTGCAAATTGGAATTGGGTATTTAAATAGCTACACAATAAAGCTGCTTGTAGCCACTTCGACTTGCACTGCTTGTAGACACTCGATTCCGTTTGATAAGGCAATGGTTTGCTTTTTTTTTGTTGGAGTTGCTCTTAGTCGATGCCACGATCTCTCATTTTGCAAAGCAAGAAAATGGAGTGGAATCTTCCAAACTTTCCATTTATGTTTTGTTTAATATCGATTCAGGTTCCAAGACACTCTAATGTCTGCCGGAACAACCGAGGTCTTAGTTTACAAGAGTCACAGTAATCGGAGTGCTGGTGGTAATAGCATTCTATTTAAAAATCTGATGGTTCACAGGCTTATGATGTACTAAATGTAGAAGAAACTAAGTTACTAGTTAATTTCTATGCAGTAAATTCCACAATACACGACTGTGGTTCGCCTCTATCAGACGCTGTTACATAAATTAGTAAATAAATAGACCTGGCTTATTCCAGAAGTGATTCTCGAAACATGTTAGCCACTAATTTGTCAGTGCTTATAAATACTACTTTTATGTAAGTAATTATGCACTAATACCCATGTACTGCAACTATAATAGCAAAAAAAACTTATCCGCTGATTACTCAAATACCAGGAACGAGTAAAAATGTATTTGAGCACATTTTCAACTATTCCGAAAGACTCTGTAGTCAATTTATATTTACTCTGGATAAAACTAAGTTAGGTTCACTCATTCTGGACTATATTGCTACTTAAAATTATCAGCTATAACCAAGTCTATGAAGGGGTTATATTTAATACATCATATGAAGGTACCTCTGATTTACGAAATATTTTTCTTAGGGTCTATTTACCCTAAACTAGGTCAGAAAGGAAGACCTTGATTCGATAAAGCCGGTAATGTAGAAAAAACATAGACCGGTGTAGTCATCAAATTGATACCTCAAAAAGGTACCTCGTTAAATATAAGCACCCATCGCTTCTCCGCTCATGAATTTATAAAACACCAGTACATCAGTAATATTTGAACCTACAACGTAAATACATGCTCATAGATTGGATACATTTACGATGTTGAGTATATTATGGTCTGGAAAGATAAACCATAAGATATGTTTAATACATTGGCTCTTTTACTACTACATTGTAACGCGTGAACACTTATTTAAAAATATTTTTAGAATATAGAACTCTATATTTTAAGCCCAGGTTATATTGAAAAGGTTTCAAACTTTTTAGCGCTCCTGAGAATCATAGAGATTAAGGTAAGCTTGCTAAGATTGTCCGAAGCGCTCGTGGCCCCTCTAGTTCAGTGTGTATAATTGGTGTAATCCCTGCTTCCTTATAAATCCCTATTCCTATCGAAAATAATGATGCCCATCTGCTCTGCTTACACGCTTCAAGTCAATTTTGATGTTTGGTACGGAGATACACTAGGCCTTTCCCAAGTATTCAAGTAACTATGGGAAAAGTGTTTGCAGGTAAAATAACGTGGGTGACTGTGAGCTTTGGCTTAGTTATAGGAATAGGTATATTTATTCAAAAACACGTATTTACACGTCAAAGTAGCTAAGATAAATAATATTTTCTGGCTATGAAATAGTCGCTAACTCCATAAACAGCCATTTTAGTACATTACGCAGTAACTTAGTAAGCAGCATAATATTTACAAATTTAGTAGCAATCCGTAACATACACTCATTCAAAAGAAATATTTATAAAAAGAATAAAGATTTATCATAGTGAACCGTCGTCGTATCGTAATTTCGTGACACAAAGGATCAAAAGCGGCTTAACATTCAATTAACTTGTAAGAAAATAGGGAGGAAGGCCTTTCAAATCCCAAGAACATGAAACAAGGATCAGGAAAGAATCTTTTAATCTCTGCGCCCGTGATACTTGGATGTGAAGATATTTCATGAACATGTAGCGAGGCCGCTAAAATAACTTTTGTTTTACTTTTGCGGAGTATATACTTTTTTTCCGATAAATTGGAACGTATTCATAACCTTTTTTTTACAATTTATAACGTGGCAGGTTAGCATACAGAGAGCTAGAGTGGTTCCTTGTCTGTACTCTGTAGACAAATGCAAAATCAGAAGTGTTACTTACTTCTATAGGCTCCGGTACTCTTATTCACAAATTGCAGTTTAAAATGCTGTCCAAAACTCCTGAACACAAAGAGAAATTTAAAGGTTAGTCTTACAAAACCTTCACCGTAGAAGCAAAACGATATATATACTTGTATTGGATAGTTTGTTAGATAAATTTAATCATTGTTTCATTTCTTCGGCATAAAAATCCTACCAGAAGCTTAAAGAATTCCATTATAGATCGTAGACCTCTCTGTTATGTGTAATCACAATGTTTAACAATTATTATAATGTACTTATACGACGTTCCATCTAGAATGTGAATTTCCTTGACAACAAAATAATACTATCAAGCACTTTCAGAAACAAAACAACATTGATCATTTTATCTCCGCACTATTAAAGTAAAAAATATTTTGGAAGTAAGTATACAAAATGAGGTTTATTTTGTTGAGCAAACCGCCGAGACCATAAATCACCGAGCACCGCTGCTCCTGAGCACCTATTTAATGTACCACCGGGCTACATTATTTATTAAAATAATGTCACGAGTCAGATGGTGCAGAGGCAGGATTGATGTTATGGCGGACCGCCGAACCACAGCTGGATATCAACCATTAAATAGTATGGCATAAATATGGGAAATAACTTCATCGACGTGTAGGTCTCGCATTGATAGGCTTCAATAAAATTAGAATCAGGTTTATGTAACGTATTTGGGCTCCTACCCTAATATAATTTTGTAATGATGGATATAAAATTATTTTAAGATATATAAAAACGTTCAACAATTTAATATATAGGCTACAACACGTAGGTACATATAAAATTATTTATGTCTCCTAGCAGTAAAAACGAGGCGATGAATTTTGGGCTGAACTGGCAATAAATTTTGGCTAATGTAGGTTCATATGCTAAATTGATCAGTAATGATGTGAACGGTTGTTTTTTATTCCTGCCGTTTACCAATACAAGCTGTGGCCCCTGCTTCGCCCGTGACAATACTTTGATAAACTTTCACCCTTGATTTTTTACCCTTTAAGGATGAAATTTTGAAAAATCCTTTTTTAGTGGGCGCATACACTTTAGCATAAAGTTTTCAACTTCAAGGATTTCTAGGCATTATAAGAACTACATTCTACACACTATGCTTTTCTTTCAGTTGGATTTTCTATAAAAGCGCGTTTATTTCGTTTTTTTTAACTTTTATTTATTTTTCATGTTTGGTTGAAATTTTTTTAATCGAATTATTGCAAAATCGGTCTTTGACAAGTGTGCAACATTTGAATTAAATCTGATCATTCAAAGTAGGGCAAAATCGAGCCCAAAAGAGTCGACAAGTAGGTAAACAAGCTAGCAAGCAAACATACAGGTGAAACTAATAAAAGCGTTATAAAAATAGGAACAAACAAACTATATAACAGACTGCGATAGCGAAAGATGGAATTGTTCTTCTTGGTGAGGTTTACAAAGAGAGTCAAACTCTATATTGTCAAGTAATTGTTACTGTTATTGAATTTGAAATACAGTACACCACGATTACTGTAAAGTATCTGGAAGAACGTAATCCCGTTAACAAAAGTGTTAGTCTATTGTCTTAACAATTTTTATATGCATGCCAACCTTTTTGCATACCTGTTCTAACAGAGGGTTTAAGTGTTTGGTTAACGCTTAAAAGCCTGTCCTCAGAGCATCGATCTACGCTCTGCAACAGGTTTGACCTCTATTTTACAAAGGCGTAGCTGGTTTGGTTAGGTTTTGTCGCAAACAATGTTTAAAATCGTCGAACAGTATGCTAAGTTTATATAATAATGTTACTGCCAACGAATAGTACTGAAAACGTTTAATGTCGGCGAGGATAATCATAAGTTACAATGACACCATTGTAACTTATGTTACCTACTCTAAGTTATTTAGCTCACAAAACTTCGTAAATTAGAATGAAATTGTGATATTTTTAACAGAATAGCAAATCGTACCTATTTTTATAGTTTTAAATGTGATCGGAAATGATCAATTGCATTTACGATTATATACATATAGTCACATATTTTTCCCGAAGAGGTTGGCACGCAACGGCTGAAGTATCTACCTTAACCTTTCAAAGCAAAGAAACGCGTTGTAGGCGATAGAAATAAAACGAAAGAACTTTATTGAAAATCAGAGGAACGGTCGCGGGTAGGTAGGCAGCGTATGTACCGGTCGGTGTCGCGGATGCTACTGGCGCCACGACCGCCCTCTTGCGTTTATTATCTCAAACGTACAAATGCACATATTCGTAACTATATATCAGCAGGTATATGTAGTATCCTTTCGTCTGTGTCACTCCCCAATGTTCATACGTTCTTAAATTAGATAAAAATCACAGGTAATAAAATTTACATTCTAAAAGACTTAGTGCGTCGCTTACAATCTGCCTCCTTAGTGCTAACTAGTTAGTACTACAGTCCCGTGGTGACAACAGAGCGACGCGCGTTACCGGCCGCCGCAGCACGCCTGTGCGTGTGCGCACGTCCACAACACGGACCCGTCCGTCCCTGCCCGCATGGGTCGCACTCACTACTCCGTGACGCCAGGAGTTGCGCTCTAAGTTAGGTTCGACAAGAATGACGTAATCACCCACCTGTAAGGGACTTTCCTCTCGGTTCCATTTCTGACGTGGAAGCAAGGTCGGCAGGTATTCCTTGATCCAGCGGCTCCAGAACATATCCGCTAGTCTCTGCGCCACTCGCCAACGTCTTCTTAAATACAAATCCGAATCGTCATACTTACCAAAATGCGAGCTGGTACTAGGGGCACCGATCAAAAAATGGTTCGGCGTCAACGCTTCCGGGTAATGCGGGTCATCTGAGACGTGAGTTATGGGACGACTATTAACTAGTGACTCCACTTCAGCTAGCAGAGTGAGAAGTGTGTCTGGGTGGGGGGCGCGTTCCTTAAGAACTACTTTAAGGGATGTTTTAACAGTACGGATCATTCTCTCCCAGGCGCCTGCCATTTCTGGTGCCCCTGGTGGAATAAATTTCCAATCCACTCCACGGACTGCCCCGGCCTCACGCACTGCCTCCTTGTCAAGGTCAGCTATGCTGCGCTTCAACTCAGCATCAGCACCTCTCAAATTGGTGCCGTTATCTGAAATGATGACATCTGGCATGCCACGACGGGCTGCCATACGCCGCAGGGCCATTATGGTGGAGTCAACAGTGAGGTCATCTGTCACCTCAATGTGGATCGCCCGAACGGTAAGGCATGTGAAAAGCATACCATAACGTTTTAATTTTCTACGCCCTATGGTAACTAAGAGAGGGCCAAAGAAATCAATTCCACAGTGACTAAAGGGTCGCCTGTTATGCTGTAGTCTGGCGGCCGGCAAGTCAGCCATGCGTTGTGGCCGCGGCACGGCTCGCCTGTAGCGACAAAACAAGCAACGTGACGCAACGGTACGAACTGTCGGCCTGAGCTTTATTATCCAATATTGTTGCCGTAAATTATTTACGACGAGCTCATTAGCCCCATGGAACGCTTGCCTATGGCGGTACTCCACCAACAGGCGCGTGATCCTATGGTGGCCGTCTAATATAGCCGGCCGACAAGTGTAGTAGTCAACACCCACTACGTTATCGATACGGCCGCTCACACGTAAGATGCCTGATTCATCTAAATACGGTGACAATTGTAGTAAACGGCTGTTCGACGGCAGTGCTTTATTTTGTTTTAAACACAACAGTTCTGCACTAAAACTGTCATGTTGACATTTTTTCACTAAGAGGTCCTCTGCCTCCTTCATTAGAAGAACGTCTAGCTTACATTCCTTACGCTGACATCTTCTAATGAATAACAAAACTCTTGCCGTGGCGCGTACGAGAGTGATCCAACTCGAGATATTATTTTCATTAGGTAAAAATAAATCCGAATTGTTTTCGATCACTACATGGACAGATCTTTCCTCGCACTTCGCTTCCTCTAAGGGTTTCATGCGTTTCAGGTCCTTAGGCCACTGGTCTTCTGCATGACGCAAGAAAGACGGACCTTGAAACCAGTCACTAGAGTAAACAAGTGGCGAGGCGTCCTCGCGCGTGGCGACGTCTGCTACGTTAGAAGCGGTGGGCACATGTCGCCACTCGCATGATTTTGTTAACTCATCGATCTCGCCTAGACGATGAGACACATATGGCTTATAGTCGCGTGGGTCACTTCGTATCCACTGCAACACGGTACTAGAATCCGTCCAGAAAATACGTTTGACAGGCTGGACAAACTTATGCTCCCGTTGCACAGTGGCCGCGAGTCGCGCTGCCAACAGCGCGCCTTGAAGTTCGAGTCTCGGAATAGATAAGGGGCGTAGCGGACTAACCCTGCTTTTACTGGCGACAAAACATATAAGTACACGACCATCAGCTCGTGTCAATCGCCAATAAACCACAGCAGCGTAAGCCTTTAAAGATGCATCACAAAAAATATGCATTTGTTTATCAACAATGTCCAAGTCGTTTGTTATCAAGCGTGCGTCCGAGTAGCACTCGACCCATTCATGCGCATCACAATAGTACCTAGGAATACGAAGCGAGCCTAGATGTTTTAAATCATCAAGCCAATTGAGCCACAAAGCGAATTCTTCGGGTTGGATGCGGTGGTTCCACTCAACTCCACTACGGTGGACGTTTTGAAAAATAATTTTACCTTTAATAATGAAGGGGGAAAGAAAACCGTGTAAATCATACACAGACATAATTAAACTTAACATTTGAGCCTTTGTAGGTGATACGGAACCATTCAAAATGTCAGCTGAAATGCGATGAAAATTAATTTTAAACCCAAAAGTATCATCATGCGGATACCACATCAACCCGAGAGTGCGCTCAGTCGTGTTCGTGGCTCCTTGTTTGAACTCGACGGCAGTCGGCGCAAGCGCATTGGAAGGGATAGATTGCAATACCTTCTTGCTGTTACTCGACCATCGTGTAATCTCAAATCCTCCTGATTTGTGAATAGCTGTAATATCACGGACTAGTTGAATCGCCTGACTTTCCGTGTCACACGAATGCAAACAGTCATCCATATAATGACTATTTATAATTACATCAACTGCTTCGGGGTGTAAATCCTAATATTTTAAGGCATTTTTATTTTTAATATATTGTGCAATGAAAGGTGAACAGGTGGCACCGAACAATAGACTTTGCATGACACACGTTTTAATCGGCGCGTCTTGGTTATCTTTCCACAAAAACCGAAAAACATGTTGGTCCTTGGGACGTATTTTTATTTGAACAAAAAAATCTTTAATATCAGCAATAATTACTATTTTATGCTCACGAAAACGTAACATAATTCCTAACAACGAGTTATACAAATCGGGGCCTGTAAGTAAGTAATCGTTAAGGCAAACACCGTTCACCTTCCCTGCACAGTCAAACACTAACCTTAGTTTGCCGGGTTTGTTCGGATTCTGGACGCCGAAATGAGACAAGTACCACACGTGGCTGGCGTCGAGTTGATTGTCCTCTAGAACTCGAGCGTAGCCGTTGCTGAAGAGCTTCTCCATCTCCTGGCGGTATCTCGCGGCGTAATCACCGTCCATCTGAAATTTTCTCATAATACCTAGCAACCTAGACCGTGCGTAGTTGTAAGTGTCAGGCAAAGAAAACTCGTCTTTAACGAAGGGTAAGCCAACCTCCCATTGAGTACCTATTTGGCGCGCAGAGTCATCGAGTATACGCACAGCTCTCGCATGTGCCGTATTTTCACGCCGTAAGGTTGAAACTCCAATAGCATCTAATTCGAACGATTTTTTAACCAATTCATTAAGTTCGTCGTAATCAGATGATCGAGTATGAATATCGGTGCGAGCGAAATGGAAAGTATGACCATTCACGGGAGAGTGAGTGCGACCGTAGCAACCATGAATGGACCATCCTAGACGGCATCTCGTAGCGTATGGCTCTTGTTTGCTACCATGCAGTATCTCTAACGGCGCGATTAAATAATAATTATCTTCGCCGATCAATAAGCGAGGCACTACACATTGTTTACACACAAAATCTTTAACAGGCAATAAATGTTTACAAGAAATATTCTGTATGATAGACAAGTTCTGTTCAGGTAATTTTAATTGTTCAACCTGTCGCAAAGTTACATTATAATTCTTACGTTCATAGTAGCCCTTAGATCATCTAACCACAGGATGCGCCTTACTTAAGCATTGTTTTCTGCCATTGCACATGACCATTTGGTCTTTTGGCTTTATGAAAAGCCTGTACATCAGTACATCATTTGATATGATTAAACTAGTACATTACATTGTAGTTGACTGTACAATAACAATTAACACACAACAGCCATTACGCGTTTGTCGATTAATACATTTTAAATTGCAATGAAATTTTATATGCCTTTGTGTTTCCCCCTTCATTTGTATGAAAACTGGCAGAATATTTTTGTATGCGGTGGTTCGCAAAGGCTAGTCCCGTGTTATATGGTCTAAGTAGTAGCCGCTAATACTAGTACATATTTTAGGAGCATCAGACTGAAATATTTCTACACCAAAGGCATCAATTAACTTAATAGGACTAGATTGTACATTTGTGAGCCCTAACTCATGAACTAAACCTTTATCAATCATAGATATAGCCGCACCATCGTCTAACAAAGCATACGTGCTCACTATGCCTCTCGGGCCACTGAGATTGACTTTGATCACTTTGAGTAACACTGACACATTACCGGGCGACGGGGGCGGGCCGGCGGCGGCTGCATCGGGTGCGTCCGGGGCTCGGCGGGGGCAGCCGCCGCCAGGCTCCGCGACGTGGGCAACGGTCTCACCCGCCTCGCAGTCTGCTGACCGTAAGGTGTCCACCTGCTGTTCCGCCGCTGGTGACGGCGTCACCGATGTATTTGGCTTTGAATAATGCAGTAGACGATGGTGTGCAAGGCCACAACCATCTATATCGCACGGTGGGGCCGGACATGCATTACGATCGTGTTTGTTTTCAAGTAAGCAACCATAGCATAAGCCCTTCGACTTAGCGTGTCTCCAGCGGTCTCTCCTCATAGCCTTTTTGAATAGACGACAATCAGGTAGCAAATGAGCTGATTTCTTGCAGAACTTACACAGGCTACGGTCCGCTTCAGCGAGTGTAGTAAACACAGATCGATTGTGGGGGCGTAACTCATCTTTGTGTTTCTTTGTAGATACAGGTTCCGACTTTTTAGGTTCCTGTAGACACGTGACACCCACAACCGATAGCATCTCGGCCTCGCGCTTCAAGAAAGCAGCTAATAGTTGAAGCTTAGGCGTGTTAGAAGCGAGCCTGCTGTAAGCGTAATCAGTCCACTTGCTTACTAAAATACTAGGTAGCTTAGATAATATAGCAGCTGAAAGCTCAGGGCTTCGTAAATAATCGTGTTGTTCTAGTGTGTATAGTGTTGCGACACAATTATTTATTTTCATAGAAAAAGTAATCAAATCGTGCTGATAATTCATAGGCAGTGGTGAAAGCTTTCTCATTTGTGCAGTCAAGTGCTGTATAATTAAATCAGAATGACCAAACCTTAGTCCGAGTGCTTCCATGACCGTGGCCGGCGACGTGTTGCCAATCAGCAGGTCGGTCACTGCTTCCTTAGCCTCACCCTTGAGGGCCCGTCGTATCCTCCACATATTTTCAGAATCACTGAAACGGCAGATGCGGGTGGATTCTTCGTAAGCACTTTTGAAATGTAACCACTCGATACATTCTCCACTGAAAGTTGGTAGTTCACGAGGTGTTGACAGTCGGGTAAGCAAACGCTTTTCATCGTGGGTCGTTGACGTGGCCATCATGTCCTTAAGCGTTTGAGCTAGCTGGAGGATGCCGTCGACGGGTGGCCCCTGGGCCAGTGGCGTGCGAACGTTATCAACAGCAGGTGCTCGCACTGCCTCCGTCATCGCTGCCGCCGCCTCTTCTACGGGAGTCGGCTGCACGTTGCTACGCTCCATCCAGTCGTGAACCTTCGATAGGTTGTCAACGCTGCGGCGAGTCCCGCTCGCCCTTGAATGACCTTGCGACCCGCGCGTACTGACGTCGTGACGTTCCGACGCAGTCACAGCTAAATCGAATTCGAGCTTCTTCTGAATAAGGTCCATCTGGATCTTCTTCTTCTCCATCTCGATCTTCGCTTTGGCCTCGGCAGCTGCCAGTTCGAGCTGTTTGCGTCGTATGTAGTTCGAAGTCGTCGACTTAGCCGATCGCGACATGGGCGTGGATTCGTTTTTAACGGATTTGTACACTAATGCACTACTCATACCGTCCGCACAAACACTTTGCACCGTCATTTTGTCCTCACGTACGATTTTTTCACTAGTGCGCGCGAGTACATGTTCCGATGCACTTTCTAACTTTTCGTTAATTTTACCGCGATTCTTTTTCGTAATAAGTCTATCGGGTGGCGGAGTATTAAACATAGTGCTTGGTTTAGATTTGGCACGAAGGATCAGAAAAACTATTGTAGGCGATAGAAATAAAACGAAAGAACTTTATTGAAAATCAGAGGAACGGTCGCGGGTAGGTAGGCAGCGTATGTACCGGTCGGTGTCGCGGATGCTACTGGCGCCACGACCGCCCTCTTGCGTTTATTATCTCAAACGTACAAATGCACATATTCGTAACTATATATCAGCAGGTATATGTAGTATACAGTTCATACGTTCTTAAATTAGATAAAAATCACAGGTAATAAAATTTACATTCTAAAAGACTTAGTGCGTCGCTTACACGCGTGTATAAATAAATTTGTAAACATAAAAAATGGAAATATATAAATGGAAATATCATAAACAGTCACAAAATCGTGACGTGACATTTTGAGGTGCTTTTCGTCGAAATCGTTATTAGAGAACACTAAGCAAATAGAACTACGTGCACTTCCTACAAGCGTATTTAAAAGTAGCTATAGGTATACTCGGTATACTCCACCAATGTAACAGGTAACTGAGAGCGTGTACACACTGTAGGTAGGTACTCGCTAGCGAGAGGACAGCTCACTAATTCAACAGCTAAATAAAACATCCCGTTCAAACACCGGTATGCAGATTTCGACTAATCGATTGGCCATACGGAGTGTTCAATTTGCGCTTTATTTTTAGGCCCGCATTAGAGCTTTAACGTTTCAAAAGAATATTTGAACCAACCCCTCTATAATTAAATTGGAATACTGGCACAGATGACAATCCTTGGTTTCACTTGAAAAATATGCACCTATCTTACTTCTTACTAAAATTATAAATGCGAAGGTTTGTGAGTGTAGATGTTAGTTGTTAGTTACTCTTTCACGCTAAAACGTCTGAACAGATCTGACTGAAATTTAGTACAGGGAAACATTAAACACATAGGCTACTTTTAACACGGGAATAAGTTACTACGGCAAACGGGAACTGAAACAAATTTTACGCGGGCGAAGCTGCGGGCATCAGCTAGTATGAGCCATATCTACAGAGTTTATATCTATGCGTGCGTCTACCACTCACATATAGTAGATGAAGAAGCAGCGAAGCACCTTTATGAGGCGTCTGATGATCACCATATTGTGGTGGATTAGGGCTCAAACTTTGAGATGAGATTTGAGATGGATTTTTACTCTACCATTTTTTTTAAAGTACCTAGGCACTAACCTACCTCCTAAGAGAATGAACGGGATCTCCAACTTTCCTTGCACATACTCCAGAACTTAAACCTAATATTGTAAATTAGTAGGTAATCTGTCGAGAGCGAAAGTTTGGGACTGAAAGCGAAAATCGAAAAGCACTAAACAAATATTGATTCACGGCCTTTAAGTTGGAGACCCTTGTAAACAGGGCTAAGGGTTAGGAAATGAGCATACAAGAGGAGTTTGCACAATATATCAAACTCCACATCTACGTATCATATAATGTATGGCGTGGGGTTAAATCGTTTTCTAATTATGTTTCTATGTACAGAGCATGTTGTTGGAAGATTTGAAGCAATTTATTATAAAGAACAAAATTTAAGTAGAATAAATATATTTCCTTGTTCATCATGAAGTAATATACGGCAATAGGCTCACCACCTATTACGTGGGACATAAAACTATAAGGTTTTCACCTTAGTAGGTATTTATCTTTCGTGGACGTATACTATGCTTCTGCCTACCTCTTCGGGGATAAAGGCTTGACTATATGTATGTATGTATCATGAAGTATGAGAATTTACAAAGGTATTGAATAATTAATACAGTTCCATCAAATTTCAAGCTAAGGCAAACTACAGCATGAGAAATTAAAATAAAACTATATTATGCATAGTTCAAATACTCTCTGTGACATCTCTATAAAATTGTACAGTAATTCGCCCGAGTTCAGACGGCAGACAAAATTGTACTTTCAAAGTCACTTTAACAAATTGAACGACTGATTTAATCGCTTTGGATTATAGGATCCCATCATTACATTCAACGAAAATATGTTTCAGTATCGACAGATCTATCTCACCAAGTAAATCTTATTACTAAGAGAATATTGATCAAAAATATAGTGATTTTATCCCGAAGGCAGGCAAAGGCATGTACTCGTAATACATCCTCATTTCACCTGTCATTTGTATAACTTGTGATAAAGTTGTGACAAAGATGAAACGAACAGAAGCGAGTTAAAGCTATTTGCTGCTCAGAGCTTGAAGGCCTACCACTATATTACTGGTGACCGAGAGCCATAGGAAGAAGCGATAAGCCATTGCTTAACGCTTTATCTAAACCCGGAACGCTCGTTAATGTAAATATCACAAACAGTCATTCATTTCAGGACATAACAAAGACTAGAATGCAGTGATCGTAGTACTACAAGTGAAGTCTGAAAATTAAACATAGACCTTTTGAAAACACTAAACTCATCGAGTTTGAAAACAGTAAATATTTGATGGTCACTCAAAAAGTTTTCTGTATGCGAGCAGCAACCTTCTTCTCATCTAAGGCCATCTAACCAGCTTCACTACGAGTATAATAAATAATACTACCACCATTTTTGCCATTCACAGAAACTTTAATAATTTGTTATTTTTCAAGTTTTTCTCAAGTAGCTCCGAGAACTTTCGATGAAAATCCAAACTTATCCATTAACAAGATGAAAAGGCCAGTTTCGGATTCATTTTATTAACAAGTTAGTTTAGTTTTTGTAGTTTCGCGACGAGGGAATGATCAATATCTTGTAACTTTGTACCGCACGAACATTATGACTTATTTCAACACCGAAATTAATTCAAATCAAAAGTTATAAAAACCTACTAATTGCCTATAAAATATGTTTATTGCTTAGACCTAGTCAAACATTTCGTAAATCTTGTCATATAATTAGATATGTATGTATGTAATTTAATAAACTATAACACATTTTCAAGAGAACAACAGTATTTTTGTACTGTAGTGAACAAAATCCAAGATTTAAGTAATTATACATAGTTCTTTTTCACACAACTGTTTCTTAGATCCGGACCATAAGCATTATTAACTGAAGTATCATAAGAATATTATTTTTTACCAAAATTTGTGAGACAGCGTGTCTTTTTTTTTTTTTTTTTTTTTTTTTTTACGTGAGGGAAAATCCTCATGGATGCTATGCCGGACTCCTACCGACTAAAAAACCTCACGCAACGCCCAACAGCCTATGGTTGTGAGCCCCGGGTAAGCCCTCGGAAGGATGTCCCAGGACTCCCAACAGACCTACAGCCGCCTCTGCAGCCTCGCCCAGGGGGTGGTTCGGGTGCTAATCCGCGCCTTTGGGGGTGGGTTTCGGGTGTGATCCCGCTTCTAAGGGGGGTCGTGCGTGAGTTCCTCACGTCACGCTGCCGTCATGGGCCTGCTTCTGTAAGGACGGTGAGCGACCCTCTCACCGTCCTCAGACCCCCGGTCATGGAGGGCGTGTCTAACAGATAGATAGTTGTTATAGAATGCGAATATTTTAGAAAAATATTTTTATAGCAAAGTTTATATTCGTCATTAATTTGAAGCGTTTTATTAATAGATATATCAGCACGATCTATTTTTATTTTTAGATGAATAATAATAATTGTTCGTGGATAAATTCTATCAATGGTCATCAGGTATGTATTACCAAGGAACGAAAAAGACAATGAAGCTTTTTGATACAATATAATGTAATCGTCTGACGACATTGATACACCTTCATTATGTAAAACAGTAAATTGTGTATGAAGCCCCAATATCGATATCATGTTATCTACAACAAAGTACCTACTGAAAGAAAAGTTTTCACAGTATATTAGGAACAAGACATTTCCTAAACAAAGTAGGTACCATTACAGAGTGTGGATCAAGTTTCCTTTCTCGGGGAATATTAAAATAGATCGTCGGTGTTTAGAAGTCGTATTTCCTTACTAATATTATGAATGCAAAAGTTTGTGAGGGTAGATGTGTGAATGTGTGGATGTTTGTGTAGACTACAAGTCGTCGTCCATCTGGCAGGGGGTTGTCCTACCCCACGTGTACCAAGTTGCGGTCTCCACAGAACTTGCTTGCTCCACTGGCCATCGGTTTTCTACAAATGTGGCTAAACCCATTGCTACTTCAAGACGCATACTCTGTGAGCAGGAAGATCTAATTTTAAATCAGTCTGCGCGTAGCAATGCCTGCGGTATTATTCATAGCAAGGGCTACGAATCATCACGCTACGTACATTTGCGTAGCAAGAACCTCTAAATTTTGCTACACTATTTTACTTAGCGTGCTATGTTAGTTCGCTGGTACATACATTTTATTTACTGATGATTTTTTACTGTTCTTTCAAGTCTATGTAATCGTTTATTTTCATTCAGAAAGGTCTCGCCTTAATCTATACGCTATACGCCCACATTTCGGTAGTTATTTTTATGCAGCAAATATTTATTCGGTGATGCGTTAGGTACATACGCACACAGCATGAAAACGGTGTTTTGTGTGCGAAGGCCAACGTTGGATATAATCATTGCTTGCCATATTAAGAATTAACACGGCACTAGGCTCCACCACTATCTGAGACAAAAACAGATAACCCCTAAGGGAATAAACATGTATATAAATCAATGCAATCCCTAATTTAGCTAGAAAATGTTTTGAATCAGCTCGTCTTTAATCCTTTTATTTTTGGCAGGATCTTTCTAATCTTTAAGTAATAAAGATTCAAATTATTCTTACCGTATTGTAATTAACGTAATCGTTTAACCTTTTTTTTTACGAAAAGTGTAATTGAATTAAAAAGTGAACTGTGAGTTTATCTCGTCGAGATAAAACCCCAGAGAAATAATTCTTTTCGGCCCGTTAGATTAAAAAGTGCTCAGTAAAATGGAAGACACGGAACAAATGCTTTAACGGAATAAAGCAATGGCATTGTCGAGACATACATCTATCTCCAATTTAAAAATCACGTCAATCCATTGTATCCTTACAGGAAAGAAAGATAAATAAACAAGCTCACTTTCACATTTATAAAATTGGTGAGTAGTCACGGCATATGGTTGATCCTGGCTGTTCGGAACATCGTGACTGCTAACTTGAATGTTTCGATATGACAATATGTTCACCAGTTAGTGGATCAAAATAAAAAGTGTAAAACTGTACAATATATTAATGTTCCAACCAATGTTCTGTATTATTCGATGGACTTATATATGACCTGTTGTTTGATGAGGAGAAACGTTTATTAACGCACGGCAACAGTTTTAAGAATAATCGACATACACTGGTAATTGAAAATCATAGTTTATGTTAAAAAACAATTTAGGTTAACCTCTTGTTTTTGTGGGTACCTACCTGGGGTGTGATATGTAGTTTCGAATGACGTTCTTGCGACGCACGCTACTGCGAAAAATAATTCAAGTGGTACGCATTTGCGAAAGGCCGCTGTATCGAAAATCGCTAAATCGAATGACGGACTCGCGAACACGCTGTCTCGATATTCCTTATATCGAAATCCATTGTTGCGATTAGAGTGCCTATGCCTATAATTATTCGAATCCATCGTAAGGGAATCGAACTCATGACCTCGATGAGGCACAGCAACTTATTTTTGCAAAAGTACTGCAAGCAGTCATTTAGTCGGTGATGAACATTTTTTAATTAGAGAGATGACCAATCACTCTCATGCACCAGAACCAGGTGAGATTTTGATTTTCGAATTCTTTTTTCTTCTATTGTTTTTTTTCTCCTAGTATACTCCTTCGGCTTATTTCGATAGGTAATCTCTCTTTAGCTCTAAACACTCGCTTATACTGAGTTTATTTAATGTTACAGACTTATGTTCTTTTTAGGGTTTCGTAGCCAAATGGCAAAAACGGAACCCTTATAGATTCGTCATGTCTGTCTGTCTGTCCGTCCGTGTGTCACAGCCACTTTTCTCTGAAACTATGCGGCCTATGCTATTGAAACTTGGTAACTAGATGTATTCTGTGAACCGCATTAAAATTCTTATATAATACTAGAAAAAAAGCAGTAGGTAAATTTTGGGGGTCCCCATACTCAGAACTGAAACTCAAAATATTTTTTTTCATCAAACCCATACGTGTGGGGTATCTATAGATAGGTCTTCCAAAATGCTGTTGAGGTTTCTAAAATCATTTTTTTCTAAAGTGAATAGTTTGCGCAAGAGGGACTTCCAAAGTCGAAAAATGAGTGTCCCCCCCCCCCCCCCTCTAACTTCTAAACTAAGAGAGTGATAAATCTAAAAAAAATATATGATGTACATTGCCATAAAAACTGCCAACGAAAATTAATTTGAACGAGATAGAGCTGGTAGTTTTTGTTTAATACGTCATAAACCGCAATTTTCGGTTAGAAAAATCACTACCACTGCGAACGTGTTAAAACATCAATCAAAGTTACAAAGAACTATAAGAACTTTTATATTATGTTACTTGCTGCTACGAAACCCTTCATGGGCGAGTCCAACTCGCACTTGGCCGGTTTATTTTGAGACTTAATTAGGTACTAACTGTTGCCCGCGACTTCGTATGCTGCATTTTATATGCTTTCGATTCTTTAGATTGATATTACTTTTTTTTATAAACCAATTGACATGAAACATAAAAACACTAAATGTTAAGTGGAGCAAACCGCAACGCAATCGGCAGAGCGGTTGCTGAGATTATCGTGCACAAACGTACATACAAACACCCTAAAATTCTAAACAATATTATTTTGGGTTCTATTGCATTCATAAAGTACCTACCCCTATAATTTATTTCTTATATATCTTCAATGTACAGACAGTGACCTGTTACGATTTTACTATAATATACCTCAATCAATAGGTATATTATAGTAGGAAGGAAGAGAAATGAAAAAATAAATTATCAACTCTTTACTATTATTAGAGGTACTTAAAAAAAAAACAATCAAGTTTTTACGTAACAAAATAACAAAAACTTACAGTATTAGAATAGGATAAATTTAAACATTAGATAAACGAGAAAGAAATAAAGAAATAAAAAAAGTACTTACAAAATCAGTATTACTCGTTAAGTAACAAAAATACTTAATCAATATATTGATTAAGTATTTTTGTATTTATGTATATTAAATTCAAATACTGTAAGTTTTTGATATTTTGTTACGTAAAAACTTGATTGTTTTTTTTATAAGTACCTCTAATAATAGTAAAGAGTTGATAATTTATTTTTTCATTTCTCTTCCTTCCGAATCTAATCGAGCCTATCGTAAGTTGCTGTGCCTCATCGAGGTCGTGAGTTCGATTCCCATACGATGGATTTGAATAGGCATAGGCACTCTAATCGCAACAATGGATTTCGATATAAAGAACATCGAGACAGCGTGTTCGCGAGTCCGTCATTCGATTTAGCGATTTTCGATACAGCGGCCTTTCGCAAATGCGTACCACTTGAATTATTTTTCGCAGTAGCGTGCGTCGCAAGAACGTCATTCGAAACTACATATCACACCCACCTGATACACACATAAATTTGGCCACATCAATATAGACAGATATAAATGCTCATAATCAGCTGATGGTCAAACAAGCTTACCATGCCTTTCAATGGGGGCCCCTGGGGCACATTGCGTAAATAACCTAAAAACCAACCCTACTTCCTTTTGCTAAATATAGATATTATGCCCACTGTGTAACCGTAATATTGCTACATTATTAATTAAATACGTTTATTCCTCGAAAATGTGTTTCACTCGTAACGTTTAATGGGTAGGAAAATTTAATGAATACTTGCCTACGTAAGGTTACAACTGTAACCAATTGAGACTTTATGGCCGCTTTGTACCTTTATAACAAACAGGCTTCATTAAACTTTCATGTTAGTATAAAATGATTGTCCTTTGTAATATATTTATTTCTATTTATCCGCAATCCGCCTGGGTCTAAATTGGTTTTTTGTCTTTGTGTATTTGTGTTTAATCTTCCCATGGGAATGAGTATTAAGTAAGGGGCCTATGTCACACTACAGATCTGAAACCAATTCTTTTTTTTTATTATAGGTTAATCCGTACATTCCTTGCAATGTGAAAGACTGATATTAGATGAATATACTTGTAATATATACTTAGATATTGTTTACTTACATTACGAAAGGGGTGTGCCAATTGCTATTTGAACATCGATATGCGGCAGATCCTCTGACCCTCTGATGGTCAAATCCGCCTGTATCAACATAATGATGTTTGCATGCTTTGGTGCCGTAGTGGTAGTACATACATACTTTAATTGCACGTTACGCACTTCTTCCACGAATAAAGTCCATGCACCACAAATATTGATGCTCCATACCTAAAACTAACGCGAACGCAGCGGCGCAGATACTAGTAATGCCGAACGTTAGCAATAGGTACATATTGCATGCTTTCGGAGTCAGTCGTATGTGAAAGGTGTACAGACAAAGTATTGATCATTATTGTATCTATCGGTATGCAACGGTATTTCAATTATTTATCTGTCACTTTATGGAATGTCACAGTAAAATGGACATAAATATTAATTCTGTAGGAATGTCGACGTGCCCCTTCGATCGACAATATTGTTAAGCGAGGTCTATTTGAATTTTATACATGGCGCCACGTCGACCACTCCAATATCGTATTTTCCTGCGTATAACGTATTTAATATTCTGATGTCGTCGAACAATTTTCACTTGAAATATGTTGTCGAGTTTTTGAATTTTCTGTATAATTAATGATGCTATATGAACTTATAGATATCTGATTTTTGATGAGATCTCTTTAACTATCAAACAAAGGTTAAACAAGTAGGAAATCGTTATTAATGGGCTAAGATGATGACAGTTTTCAGAAAATTTACAAAGCCGGTTATACTATATAATGAAACTAGCTGATGCCCGCAGCTTCGCCCGCGTAAAATTTGTTCCCGTTCCTGCTTCCCGTATTTTATCCCCTTGGGGGTAGAATTTATCAAAATCCTTTCTTAGCGGATGCCTACGTCATAACATGCCAAATTTCAGCTCGATCCGTTCAGTGGTTTGCGCTGTGCGTTGATAGATCACTGTGTCAGTCAGTCACCTTTGAGTTATATACATATTATTATATACATATATTTAGATGATAATGGTTTTTGGACATATTATAAGCAGTTGACATGGTCTTATAAGAAGCGCTTCGGTAAACCATTGCTTCCATTTCCAAAAGTATGTCTCATTTGGTCTTATGCAAGTTTGTTGACAAAAATAATAAATAGGTGGTTGAAAAACTTACTAGTAGAAGCGACATGTAATCTATAGACCAAGAAAAGAATCAATCTGAGGATAGGCTATGTAAGTACCTATTATTAGTTTAAATCAAATTAACCGGTACTAATTAACGACGAAAATTGTTCCTTTTCCTTTTCCCTATTTTGTAATCACCTCATTTGGCAAAACGACTCACATCGTAATTCAAACGATGTAGGCATTACGATCCCGCCTAATTTAAATTTATCTCCATCTGCGAAATAAGACTGGCTGCTCTCATTCGGAACAAATCGGGCCCATTAAACATATTGGGTTGGTAGATATGAGCTGCAATTGAGAACATTAACTATTTACGTCCAGAAATCCAGACTGAAAGCGATAGAGTCCCATTAGGTAATTGGCTAAATTTAGCTACGAGCATTTAGCTTGGGGTATAAACCCAGCCAAAAGCTGCAAGATAGTCCATGAACAATTTAGTTGATTACCAGTGAATGATGTATAGAGGTCGACGGATAAATAATGAATAGAGTAAGTTTTGAAAGTTCATTTAGAAGTTTTGATTTTGTTGACATTGCAATACAAGATGATCTTTACGGTTTCTTAAGAAAATAAGCAACTCTTACAGTATCGCATAGTCCGTTCTGTCTTCCTAGCTTAGCTTTAAGACCTTTAGTAAAAACTAGAAAGCTATAATCTATACTTTTAATAAATCTGTAGAAGTGAAAATTCTGTACATTCAAAATATCAAAAAAATAAATAGCAGGGATGTTTCTAGACCGACACCGAACCCAAAAATGTGTTTAAATTTTTTTTGTCTGTCTGTCTGTCTGTTTGTTCAGGCATCACGCAAAAACTACCGGTTCGATTACGATGAAACTTGGTATAATTATTCTTTAATAACCTGGGCACCACACTGGGTACTTTTTATCCCGGAAAAATATTTAGAATTCAAACCAAACTTAATTGTGCGGTTCAATCCCTGGACCCAAATTTATTATCAATTATTGCTTAAACGGTTAATGGTACGATGATGAAACTAAGCATGAGCGTTTTATTTGTAATTGTAATTGCGTTGTAATTGTAACAAATACAATTTGAAAAAAGTAATTTTAACATTTTTGCAAATTCCACCTGCAAAGGTATAAAAAAGGAGGGTAAAATTTGTATGGGACAACGTGATTCCTTGGTCCGAGCTACTTAAAATTTGATGATGGAAAACGTGTTTCGTATTTTATTGAAATTTATACTATAACGAGCTAAAAAGGGAATGTAAATTATTTTGGGGCTCTTTTTCTCCGGAATTGATATCAATACTTTTTTTTTTTAATTTATGTTTTATTTCAAACTTTAAACAGATGATGAAAGTTAAATAAAAAGCTCTATTTTGGTATAATATTAACCAAATATGCTTTATGGAAGTATTATTGCTAATTTATTCAAATTTTGTGTGACAAAAATACATTTGTGAAAAGAAGAAGAAACTTCTAAGATGGCTAGCCAGAAAAAATGAAAGACCATGCTTCAGGTAGTATCCACTGGTCAATAAAATAATACCGCATGTTACCATCTACGCTCAATCCTTACAACAAAGATTTTCAGCAGCCCTAAGCGACTGGTCATGGAAGGCATGAACTTTATTCTACATGTATTACAGTGACGACTGCATTCTGTCAGGAAACAGACTCACCAAGTCTTTGTAAAATACCGGAATGGGCTCTACGTAGACTACATTCGACAGGACTGAAAAGAGCCATTACAATGAACATGAACGAGCGTTGCGAGCTGATGAATATTACTTCGTTTTTACGTTACCAGGTCTTGGTTGGACCATCTGTATTAGGAGGACAAAGCTTACAGTAGTTCTGTTTGTCCAAACGTCGTAGGCTGGGACTACTTGAAGAAGGAACTAAGTTACGATGTCAATTGCATAGAAGAGAAGTTGTGTCAAGTAGTAGTTTAGCCATTGAATTAAGAAATGTAATTAATAAATAAGTTTACTTAGCTCATATTATTATGCATTATTATACATGTTAATCAGAAATCTATCTAATAATAATATTATAAATGCGAATCTTTGAGTGTGGATGTTTGTTACTGTTTCACGCTGTAACGGCTGAACGGATCTGGCTGAAATTTGTTGCCAACAGAGATATGTCATAGTCTAGGAACAAAATTTCACGCAGGCGAGGCTGCGGGCGGTTAGTTTCTAATACAATTTTCGCAAAACGATCCATTGCGTCTAGAAGGAAAACTCGAATGAAACCCGGTTGTCAGTAAAATGACAATCGTTAAGCCCAGTTGAAGGCCTTATGGGCGACTTTGGAAATTTTCAACTGTGGGTACTTAGTCACTACCTGCGCTTTGTCCATTTCACACGGCAATAGGCTCACCACCGATTAAATACGTGGGACATAAAACTATAAGGTGAAATGTGGGCGTATACCATAGTATACGCCCACATTTCACCTTACATTATAGTCACGCCTTTATCCCCGAAAGGATAGTTAGAGACATATCTCTGCCTATCCTTTCGGGGATAAAGGCGTGACTATAATGTATGTACATATAATTTCTAAGTATTACAACAAAATGTGATATTTTCTTTTACATATTTATGGTACTCGCAGAGCAAAATAATCACTTGTGAGATTCAGGTAAGTACATGAGATGGCGCTTGACGTCGCTGGCAGTTAGTGTCTATGTTTACATTGTGATTAAAAATAATTGTATAGTTTAATTGAAGTAAATTAAGTGGAGTATTTCGTGGAAAGCTATAAAAAAAAGACATATATTGTTATCCAGTGCCATATAGTTTTGTGAACATTTAAATAAATCTAAAATTATAATATGTACAGTAACAGTGACTAAAAATCTACCCTTTAACAACAAAAAAAAACAATTAAAACTATTAGTACAATTAAATTATTAATTTTATATCCCTGTGTGTGGATCAGTGAATTGCGATTAAAACTTTCAATGAGTTAATCAGGGATTGAAAAGTGGCGACAACGCCATCTCTTGTCCAGTAAGCGAACTATTCGTACTGTTATTCTAATATATTTATTTTTCGACCTGAAATAGTAGAGAATATGTCTGGCAAGTGTACAACACGCGGGAAATTTCTCTTCATGAAGGGAGGTGCAGCATGTAAGTGCAGAAATAGGACCAAGGTCAACAAAGATATCACCCGAATGGCTCCTTTGACAGGTGACGTGTGGGTGTGGATACGCCCCCCAGTCAGCTGGATTCTTCAGTGTCTGCAGGTGGTTCGGGCGTGTCTGTCGGGGGGCGGGCCACCTGTCCGTCGCCTGGACTTTATATGGCACACGAAATGCAGCTCTTGAGGGCAGAGATTCGGTCTATGAAAGATGACCTGACGTTGGAGCTGAGGGAGTTTAGACTGGAAGTGGCCGACCTTCGACAGTCCTTGGCAACGTGTAGGAAGAAGGTTGATTCTCTGGAAAGTCGCTTAGCTCTGTTCGAGAATCGTCAGAGGGACCCCCAACCAGCACACGAACTGGAACATACAGTTAACAACTTTAGACTGAAAATTAACGATAGAGAGCAAGATCTTCTGCTCTCTGACGTGGAGATCTCAAATCTACCGGAGTGTGCTGGGGAAAATTTAGTCCACACGGTCGAGCTAGTGGCAAGGAAGATCGGGGTAACCCTGGATAAAGCCGACATAGTGTATGCCGAGCGAGTGGGACCCCGGACGGAGTGGACCAGGGGAGCGGACGGCGCGGGTGCGGCTAGGAGCAGGCGCATTGTGGTGCGGCTGGCATATCGACGCGCGACGAGCTGCTGAAGAGCGCGCGGGTGAGGCGCGGCGCCACCACCGCCGACCTGGATTGCTTTGAGGGGCCCCCGCGCCGCTTTTACTTCAATGAGAGGTTGACCAGGACCAACAAGCGCCTGTTTTTCCTGACACGACAGACTGCCACACAATTAGGTTGGAAATATGCGTGGACAAAGCGGTGTAGAATTTTAACAAAGGAAGCTGATGGTAAGGTAAACCCACACTATTCGCTCGGAAGAGGATCTGGAGCGTGTTTTTGGCAAAATTAATGTTAATACAACAAAGGATTAAGTTATCTAATCGCTGTTCCATTACAGTTGTTTTATTTTATTACTGAGTAATCTTTTGTGGCAATAAATATATATTACTCTTTTGTAGCAGTAAATATGTTGTATATTAACATTGATATTAAAAGAAAAGGATCTGCGGCAGAATACATACAAAAATATATTTACAGTATTTGCATAAGAATGGATGTGTATTATGTTGTTTATGTTTGTAATGTGAAAACTGATTTCTAGAGAATTTACAATATTTACATAGGTTTTGATTTAAAATATACTAAATTTACAAAGATATTGATGTATAATATTTACAGGTTTTATATATATGTTACTTATACTATAACTTAATTATGAAATATCCAACAATTACACACTTAGTATTATCGACACCAGAAGTATCAATTAATGTAAGAGACAAACCACGGTTTTTCAGGAGAGCCAAAAAACAATTTTTTACTGTCTGATCCGATTTTAATTGTGTCAAGAGTGAAGTTTCTTAGAATTTCTTCTTCTTTCATGCTATAAACTCAAGATTTAGGAATGTCTACTGGTATCCAAAATAGCGTGTCCGTTACATTAAAAAAATATGTTTAGTTGTACCTTACGTTACTGATATTTTATGTACCTATAAACAAATGAAAAAAGTGTAAGTAGCAACAGATTATAGAAAATAACATGCAAATGTATTGTAAAGGACTTGAATTTAAGACTTTTGATGATATTTGATGTAACTTGGTACTGTAGATTAACGAAACAATTTAAAAAAAACCGGCCAAATGCGAGTTGGCCTCAAGCACTGAAGGCTTAGTACCAAACAACAGTAAAATATCACGTTTGTTGTATAGGTGCCCCCCTTAAATATTATTATTTTGCTGATTTCATATTTGTTGCTAGAAAACCGAAAAAATATTTTGTGGTATTTTTACTACTGGGAAATATTTTTTTTTGCATGATTAATATTGGCATTAATCAACATTAAAAGATAAAACAAAAGTTTTTGTACTAAGGTGCTACGACTAACCCAGCAGGGTCTTAGTCTCCTTGTTCCCGTCAAGAGTTAAGGGACATATTCCTTCGCGTAATATGGCTCCGTCTCAAGCACTGGACAGGGATTACTTTTAGAATGATATGCGTGAAGTCACCAAGGGCGTGGGGGCACCTGTGCTGTGGCTTAAAAAAGCACCACCCCTGAACCCGACGGCATTCCAAGTATATTGGCATTAATCAATATTAAAAGATAAAACAAAAGTTTTTGTACTAAGGTGCTACAACTAACCCAGCTGGAGAGGGTCTTGGTCTTCTTGTTCCCATCAGGAGTTAAGGGACATATTCCTCCGCGTATAGCTCCGTCTCAGGTACTGGACAGGGATTACTGTTAGAACGATGTGAGTGAAGTCACCAAGGGCGTGTTAGGGGCACCTATGCTGAGGCTTAAAAAAGCACCACCCCCGAACCCGATCCTGATGGCTCTCGAAGAATTTGGGCCTTGACTGATAGGGCTCTGATGATAATGCGCTGAGCATAGCTCGAAAAAGGCCAGGATGGAGTATATTATTGCAGAGTGCCTTGTTGGGCACTTCACACGAGTGGTGCCAGATCTGACAGATAGTCAGTTTAGTTTCCGTTGTGGGCGCTCCATCGTGGACGCGATCATGCGTGTCTGGGGTCTGACAGAGGAAGCGATATTGTGGGAAAGGTGGTGATGGCGGTGTCCGTTGATATCGCCATAGCTTTCAATTTCAATTCCTTTTTCTGAAGCTGCGTTATCATCATAGAGTGCTTTCCTACTTACGGATTTTTGAAATTTATCTCTTCGAGATATGAATAAACTAACGGCTAAGAGGTATCATGTGGTATTTTGCAGGGATCGGTTCACTTCTGTAGAACCGCGGTGATGATGTTACTCGGTCCTTTGCTCGAAGGTACACAACGTACTACTCTGATGACACCCACATTACGGCGGGAGAATTTACTCACCGAGACGCGGCCCTTAAAGGTGTAGCTCGAGTTCTGGGTCGAAAATGGCAACTGGGTCTGAAAGTAGACTTTCACAAAATTCAGGTCCTGTGCTTTCACGGACCTCGAGAGGGGTCACCCACGGAAACAAGCATTCAAGTAGGGGGAACTAGCGTCGATATCTGGACCTCTATGAAGTGTCATGGAGTCGTACTCGATAGCTGGTTGAACTTCGAATACCATTTCCGAGATATGATATATGATCCAAAACTGAGGAGGGGCAACGACTGGTCTTTCGCGGCGGTTGACCAATATTAGGGAACACAACGCGTCTTGCACATTGTCAGGAACTCATGGAGACATGGAAAGTGCAGACTGAGCAACAAAGGTGGGAACTGCTGTAATTGGGGCGACCAGACCGGTCATGAACGAGTAGCTGAGGACTTAGGGGGGGGGGGGGGGCGAGAATGCACGATGTCCATACATAAGTAGGCTCAAAACAGCATGACAACAGAACCTCCAAAAACGCGGATTAGCACCATTAGCTGAGTGCTGAGCCGCGGTGATGAGCTCGTCTACACGGGACCCTGAAACTTCGTTCCAGGGCCCGTCGCCATTCACCGACAGGTGGAATCAAGAAAACATTTAGATTTTCACCAGAAAAATACGAAATTGCAGAAATTATGTGTGATAAGTCACGGGGGCCTTATTTAGGTTTTGTTTAGATAGTAATAATGTAAATATAGAATTATGTAATAATTATGTTTCTCTGTAATTTTTAACAATAAATGTATACATCAGTAGTAATGTATATAAATTACCCCTAAAAAGCTCGAAAAATGAGTTAAGGTAAGGGACATGTTATTTTAAATTACCGATTTGAGGTCTAAGGTACGGGTCAAAATGATTTTGTATGATGAGTTACTTTACTAGTCTGAGAAGAATAAAATCTTAATGGCCCTTAAATCAATTTTTTCGTAATAAATCGTTGTACGCAGTCCTAAAATTTGTACTGTAAGGGACATTTTTTGACGATAGAGACATTTTGAGCATACCAATCGATGGAGCTCGAAATTCTGAATCTAATGTATAAATCATTTTCGCCAAAATGTCCCTTACGTTAATTGATACTTCTGGTGTCGTTATATAAGGTCAGCAGGTGTACTAATGGCATGTTACATGGTCTTTATAATGAGAGTCTGAAAGATTCCACTACATTTTCTCCTTTGTAAAATGAGAGATCGAGAATGCAACTAAGAGCAACTAGAACAGGAAAACAAACCATTGCCTTATTAAGCGGAATCGAGTGTCTACAAGCAGTGCAAGTCGAAGTGGCTACAAGCAGCAAATTTATTGTGTAGCTATTCAAATACCCAATTTCAATTTTCAAATTGGATAACAAAGGAAGCAGATGGGGTATGCTCAAAAAGGGGATAAAACATAAAACAAGGAAAGTTCCTAAATGTAGCTAAATAAAGTTCGGAAGGTGTAAAACAAATTTCACTTCTTTGTATTTTGTCCATCAGTCTTGGAATTTAAAGTTTATCCGTAGACTGCTTCGCATCGGGGAAATCGCTTACATTATTATTCATCTTATGTCGAACCTCTTAGGAAGACTTTTAGGGTTCCATAGTCTAGTAAGAGGTTTCTTCATGCTTATAGTCAGTGCAGCTTAGATTTGATATTTTAGAAACTGAAAACAAATAAAAAATCAGTTGGTATGCTATGCTATGTCTATCATAAATTTAATGTTGAAAAATTTTCAGCCTCGGGCAGGGAATTCTGGAATTTGACATAGATAGGTATAGACACATCAACAATAAGTTCGTCGTCTCTTCTCTATTGGTAATGCCGTATTATTTTCGCATAGTCGGAAAGCTTTTATTTTCTCGTTTACCCCCTGGAGTAGCGACCCATTGTATTAGGTTATTCAGAATAGAATGGGTTTGTGATAAAACTTTTCGATCACCAAAAATTATTATTTTTATGTCAACTGCAAAAAAAAATCGTATATTTTCTGTAATGGTCAAGTCGACAGCAATAAAATTATACGGAACCCTTCATTGTTCGTAGTTTTAAACACACTTAGTAGGTACTGTTTCTTAACTTAGCGCAATATTTTATTCATTAGATAATATTTAGATTTACGATATTGTGATTGGCCCTTCGATTAAATAATATTTCCTCGTTTCGGTTGTAGGCATTAGTGAATACTAAATTCGAAAGCGCTTTTGAAGGTATGGAAACCTTCGAGAGTGCTTTCGAATTTAGTATTCATTCAGTAGGTAGGTATGTTTTTATTGAAAAGTTTGTTGAAAATAAAGTTCAGGGAAGTAAATAATCCTTCTGTTGCGTGATCGTAGGTACATAATGAACATACAAATATGTTATGTAACGCCAAGAAGCTATTCTGTTTGTTCCGGAGCATGCCGAACCGATTTTGATGTAATTTTTGCTGAAGACAGCTGATGTCACAAAGAGAGACTAGTGCAACATTTAAAATTAGCGTCTTCGCAAATATTAATTATTACCTACGATAGGCAACCGTTCTACCCTTGACTGGTAGAAAATACCATAAAGACACTAGGTCCGCCTTGTACTAAGGTGCTGTAGTTAGAAATAAATAAATAGAACTTTTAACTATGTTATTTATTTATTCAAGTCTGGTTTCCCGCCGCACATGATTTTACTATTGAGGACGGGTAACTTCAAGTGTACGATGTGTAAATAAAGAAGATGTTTACTAGTCCCTTCAGATCGCATAAAAATAGATTAAGGTCCCTTGGACCACACACTGCCGCAAAAATCCTTCGCCCTTTGCTACGGTTACAAATAATATACGTTTTTCTGACCCGTCCAGTTAATTTGCCAGTATTTCTTCATCTCAGTGTGATCCGGAAATATATTATGCTATTTGGAAGTAGTCTTTGTGTCTCTTACCATAATATCAACTAGGTAGGTACATATCTGCACTCAAGATCCAATTGAGTTTGTAAGTAAGTAAGAACTTGTGTCGTGTAGACCTTGTGCTAGGTTGTTGTTTTTTCGAGTCTGGCAACACAATCGAACTGTCAAAAATTTTAGCTCTCTAAAACTATTTTTAAAATTAATTAGATAATTAGTATTTAAACAATTTTTAACCAACTAAAACCAATATCATCGCATTAATAGTGTCCTAAAATAGTCAGATAATTTAATAAAAGTGTTCTGTCCATGTATTTTGGTGTAAAAAGTGACGAGTCAGGTACCCGGTTTTTTCGAATGTTGAATGTTTTCTTTTTCACGTAAATACATACGAAATCGACTGTTTCTCGTGAGTAGAATTATTATACTTGGATAAGCGTTTACTCGACGTTGACGACGGTCGGTGTATTTGCGTAAGTACATAAAAATATTAAGAATAATTTTATTGCCGGTACATACATAACCTTGTTACTCCTTACCATAAACTGTACAAAGAGCTCCATCATCAATATAATTCGCGTTTAATTGCACTTTCTTATTAATAATATGAATACCCGTAGTCGCAGAGCTCTCGGCCGCCAGCAGGAGGAAACCAAACTTCAGTTCGTGTTGCTGGAGCTTAAATGTAAAACAGAGCTCTGTGAACAGTTGGAAAAGGAAAGAGAAGAGAATGAAAACTTATTGATAAACGCTCTGAATGACATAAAAAAATTAAAATGCGAATTATCAAAACTTCATGTTAGTTATGATGACATTGTTGCGGAGCGGACCACCTTCAGTCAATAGTTGATAGGTTCCAAGAGTGCAGTGACGAGTATGAGAAAACCTTGAGGAGGACTACCTTTCTGGAACAGGAGCTAAGGGATGCCCAGGGACAGATCTCACACCTGGAAGAAGCTGCTGAGAAAGTTACTGCTCAACAAACTGATAATCTTTATAGTGAGTTAATGAGTGGTATCCCGCAGTTTATTCCTTCTGCAAATTCTCAAAACCTGGACTTGACTACTATAGATCTTACAGGTGACAGTCCATATCAACAGGACAAGTCGGTTTTGTTTTGCAGTAGAAATAAACTAAAAAAATATCTTAGAATTAAAAAGTTTATACAAAAATCAAAAAAGCAATTAAAATTCCATAAAATCCGGCTAATCATTTGTTACAGGCCCGACATACGTAGCGGGAAAACCGACAAGTGGACGCTTCGTGTGCCCCGCCGCATACCGGACACTGCTGACGAACTCCGTGTGCCACCGGTCTCTTCTGTGCGGTTTCAACAACCGTAGTCGAGCCACTTCTTTGTTGTTTACCACGCATCACAAATGCGCGGTGTGATCCGCCATCCCGAGCCGTATCACTTGTAGGCCGCGTAACGGTTTTTGTTCCCGCTGTCTCTTTCCTACGCCATCTAGCGCCCTCTATCGACTGACACTCGGCCGTTGTTGTAATTCCGTCTGACCTTGTATGCCCTTGAACAACCGCCGCCGCATCTTTTTCCGCTGATTCTAAACTAATAGACAAGCTATACGCCTTCGCGAAGTCCAACTTAGGTTCCGCAAATAACCGTTGCCGAATCATTTCACAACTTATGCCGCACACCAATTGGTCTCTTAAACTTTCTTCTAGCCATGCACCGAACTCACACGTCTTTGACATTTTCTTAAGCACGGCGGTGTACTCGGCAATAGTTTCGCCGGTTTGTTGAATCCTTTTTCTAAATTTGTACCGCTCCGCCAGCTCACTGGGCTTTGGTTGCAGATGTTTAGTCATAATATCCACTACTTCAACAAATGTTTTAGTCTTGGGTTTCTCGGGCGTACACAAACTTACTAATAGTTCATAACTTTCTGCCCCCATTAGCGTTATTAAAGTAGGCACAAATAGTTCACTTTTCACATCGTTCACAACGTAATATTGTTCTAACCGCTCAACGTATAACCGCCAATCGTCCTTATGCACATTGAACTCCGCTATCTTGCCTATGGGCATTTTTGTGCAATAAATTACTAATAACACTATAGCACACGTTACTGAATTACTATTAATATCGTTTTTAGTCCTCGTCGCCACTGATATGTCTCGTAGGCAATATTATAATAAAACTAGTTGTTCACAGTACACGGTATAATCTCGGACTGGCGATACAAACATTTTATGCGTATACCTACATTACAGTTAATCAAGAAGTGTAAAAATATAGGTTCTTGTTTAAAATTTAGAGGACAAGCTAAATTGTCAATGTTAGAGCTGGAACAAAGCCATTTAAAATATTGCACTGACACACAAAAATTAGAATCAAAAATACAAAGTTTGCAATTTGAGCTACAATATATGACTAAAAAATATGAATGGTCCCTTAAGGACTTTACTAAATGTTCTTTAACCATAGATAAGGTACTCAAAACATCAAATGATAACACTGAGCGCCTTAATTGTTTCCTAAACGACCACTCATGCAATATTAACTGCCCTAAAGCAATTGAGCCGGTGGAGGCTCAGGGCGAACCGGTTACCGCTGAGCCCCAAGCTCCCATTACCATGTGCTCACCCAGTACATCAGTGGATATATTGTGTGACAGTGTAAATAATAGTAATAGTTGTACTAAATTAATTGTATTTAGTGACGATATTGGTACCAATCTTAGTTCATTTTTAAAACAAAACTTAAATTCAAGTTATTACTCGGTTATTAATAATTACTATCCGGGTGCTTCATTAAGTGATATTATGCAAAAGATAATAGAATATAAATTTGACGCTAACAGTAAAATAATAATTTTCTGTGCAAACAGGGGCAAAATTAGCAATGATGATTTGTCCCTATACATGAATTACATCTTAAACTTAAATGCCATACAAGTTGTAATGTTCACACTTCCATTTATAAAAGGTGTGCCAGATTCGGAAAATTCATTTAGATATAAGATGAATTTACGTTTAAACTTAATAAGTCAGTATAATAATAAATTTAATGTAATTGACTTTAATTCTGTATTTGACACAAATTTGTCACATAGCAAGTATAAAGTCTATAATAATCACAAGGGTAGGTATTGTCTACCCAATTATTATAAAAGACGAGCAAGTTTGCTATTCAGTTATTTTTACTCTTTAGCCAAAAACTTGGCTGACAAAACTGCTTTATTTGAGCAGAGTTGATTTAGGACTTTGGAATCTGTTCCAAGTAATTTAAATGAACTTCTGGGACAACAGAGGAATTACCCTCTAGCCAAAATTGTAAATTGATAGAGTTGAATTTAATTGCAAACCATAACTATATCGGAAACTGTCCTCCGAACAAAACTAAATTAAAAAATGTAAATTATATCAGCCTGGTGCATTATAATATTGCAACATTAACGCAGGTCAAAGAGTTTGAATTGGAACTGTTCATGAGCTCAGAAAATATTGAAATTGTTTGTCTTACAGAACATATGCGTAAGGAGTATGAGCTCATGTTCAGTTTCAGTAGTCACCGGGTTGGTAGTGCGTTCTGCAGGGTCAACACAACACGGGGGGGTTCGTTGATTTTATTAAATAAGAAATTAAAGTATAAGGAACGGAAAGATGTTGTGTCCCTCTCTGTAGAGTGTACAGTTGAAATATCATGCGTAGAATTGGAGCAATTTATAGTAGTATGCGTATATAAACCTGGAGTCTCACCCTTTTGTGAGTTTGAGGAAGTAATGGATAAAGTGCTATTTAAACTTGGAAAAACTAATAAACACCTAATAGTGTGCGGTGATTTTAATGTTAATATACTTATAAATACGCGTCAGACCAATGATATCTTAAATTTATTTAAATCACACAATCTCACTAACTTATTTTTAGAGCCTACTAGATATTGTGATACAACAGCTACTTGTCTGGACAATATATACAGTGATATGTTGCCAGAAAGTAAGAGTATTTTAAATAAGATAAAATCAGATCATACTGGGCAAATAGCATCTTTCAAGATCACAAGAGAAAAAGTTAAAAGACGTAAAATATTATGTAGACCAGTAACTAGTGGCCGCTTGGAACGTATGCGAGTTGGACTTTGCAATAAACTTCCATTTTTAGACACTGGCTTAGATCCAAATGGAATGTATAAGTTATTTTTTGATTCCTTTTACAATGAGTTCAACTCCATATTCAAGTCTAAGTCACAATCGGTGACAGGCCAGTTTTCAGTGAATGGGCCACTGAGGATATACATAAAAGTAGATTAAAACTGTATGAACTATACTCAGAAAGACAGCTTAATAGAACAGATGAATTTCTAAATTATGTCAAAACTTATTCAAAAAAGTTTAAAGCAGACTGCTTAGCGGCCAAAAGAAAGTATATAAGTAATAAAATTATCAATAGTGTAGACAAAGTTAAATCTACTTGGAAAATAATTAACGCAGAAAGAGGCCAAGCAAAATCAAATGATAATAATTTTAAACTTAAAGTAAATGGTAACATAATTACAACAGATGCCGAAGTCGCTAACGAATTTGAACAATTTTTTTCTCGTATTCCAGTAGATTTGACCAGAGCCCTAGGTTCTTCTACCCCAATAGCAGAATCCTTGTTAAAAGCAAATGTTCCTTGCTGTAATGAAATATTCAAAGTCAGTAAAATTAGTTAACACACTATCATAAAAACTTTTAAATCTTTAAATATTAAGAAAACGGCTGACCTCTGGGGAATTTCTGTACATTTAGTTAATTCGTTAATTGAAATGGTTGCTCCGAATTATCAATAATATTTAATAATTGTGTTGATAGTGGTGTGTTTCCTGACTTAATGAAGTTTAGTAAAATAACTCCTCTGTTTAAATCGGGTAGCACCTCGGATCCGTCCAATTTTCGTCCTATTTCTGTACTACCCACGTTTAGTAAAATCTTTGAAAAGGTAATGCTTAATCAAATGCAAAATCATTTTAATACAAATAAACTATTCCATACTAAACAATTCGGTTTCACGCGCGGTCGGTCTACCACGGATGCTGGAATCAAATTATTAGAGTATATATATGAGGCCTGGGAGGAGTCGTATGATGCTTATGGTGTATTCTGCGACCTATCTAAGGCCTTCGATAGCGTCCAGCATCAGACTTTAATTCAAAAACTTGATCATTATGGGATCCAGGGGACGGCCTTGGATTTAATTAGTTCTTACCTAAGAGATAGAGTACAGAAAGTAGTTATAAATGGTAAACAGTCACATGGTTCTGCTGTAACAATGGGGGTGCCTCAGGGTTCAATTCTGGGACCTTTTCTATTTTTAGTGTACATAAATGATCTCCCTCACCTTATAAGAGACGATCACGAGGTAGTTTTGTTTGCTGATGACACATCTTTAATATTTAAAGTTGAACGTGGACAACGCGATCTTGACGAAGTAAACAATGCCCTCTCTAGGGTAGTCCACTGGTTTAACGCAAATAATTTATTGTTAAATGAAACTAAAACAAAATGTATTAGATTCACCTTGCCAAATGTTAGGCTCGTTAACACCAGTATTAAGATTAGGGATGATCAAGTAGAATTGGTCGATGAAACTGTCTTTCTGTGCATAAAGTTAGACTCCAACTTGCAGTGGGGGCCTCATATTGAGAAAGTCTCGGGCAGACTGAGCTCTGCAGTCTATGCCGTTAAAAAGATCCGACAACTGACAGACATTAGAACAGCGCGTCTTGTCTACTTTAGCTATTTCCACAGTGTCATGACCTATGGCATACTATTATGGGGTAACGCTGCCGACATCGAATCTATCTTTGTGTTGCAGAAAAGGGCTGTCCGGGCTATCTATGGTATGGGGATTCGGGAGTCATTAAGAGAAAAGTTTAAGGATATCAACATACTTACTGTGTATTCAAAGTACATATATGAAAACTTATTATACAGGGTGAATTTTTGAAAAGGGATTGGATGGCCAAATCCGAAACTATAAGGAATAGCGAAAAATGCTCAAAGGAGTCACGAGCCCGATTTTGATGAAACTTAAAACCTCATCATTAGATTTTTGAAAAACCTATAATCCTAGCTGGGAATCGAATAAGTTGATTTTGAAAAAATAAACACACCCTATATTATTACACCATACGATAGTGTCGCTGATAAGGATCAAATTCTGCGAAGTAATGATATACGGCAAATTTAAGGAAAGTTCGGAATTTTAATAGAATTCATATTTCATGTACGTAAATTTTGTATCATAATTTGTTTTGTTCGAAGTCCCAGAATAGATTGTAACTATTCCGTGTTTTAAATCATGCTCAAAATGATTCTTCGGAGAATATTATAGACTAAATCAGTAATATTGAATGCAGTAGGATCCTTGAGGTCTCGAATCCAGCTATGTATTGAAAACAATGGTCTACATTTTGAACAATTAATCAGTTAACGTAAGAAAAATAAATTGTATTTTGTTAAAGATGAGCACTTTCCTTTAGTTTGCCGTATGTCATTACTTCCCAGAATAAGATCCTTAATAGCAACACTATCGTATGCTGTAATAATATAGGGTGTTGTTATTTTTTCAAAATCAACAGGTTCCATTCCCGGCTAGGATTATTGGTTTTTCAAAAATCTAATATTGAGGTTTTAAGTTTTATCAAAATCGGGCTCGTGACTCCTTTGAGCATTTCTCGCTATTCCTTACAGTTTCAGAGTTGGCCATCCAATCCCTTTTGAAAAATTCACCCTGTATACTCATAAAAATAACAGTAAATTTATTAAAAATAGTGATATCCATAATCTAAACTTAAGAAATAAGAATAAATTGACTGTACCTAGATTTAGGCTTAATAAAATAAGCAATTCTTTTGCGGGCAATTGTATTCGAATGTACAATACATTGCCGACAGCCATAACAGGTTTGTCAGTTAATAAATTTAAAAAACTAATAAAACTTAAATTGTGCCAGAAAGCTTATTATAGCATTTTAAAGACTTTCTAGAAGACAAGGCTGCCTGGCAGTGACACGAATTGCTCCTTTCTACATAAAAAAAAACTGTATTAGATACTAAGATACTAGAAGAGAAGGGACCAGACTGAGTTTCTTGGGGTGTTCTTCTCAGTTTGTAGTATTTCCGAACCCCCGGTAGAGTCACAAAAATTTTGACAAACCTAATTAATATTTTTTTTTTAAATTTCAAAGGGAATAAATTTTATTTTATTTTATTTTATTTTATTTTATTTTATTTTATTTTATTTTATTTTATTTTATTTTATTTTATTTTATTTTATGAATGCTTGCGTGTATTTTAAATAAATACAATTGTCATTGATCAAATATTCTAGATTCACTTCTCATAGAAGTAATTTTTTATTTCAGTCTTCAAATCGATTTAACATACACATTATGTCTGTTACAATTAGAGCTCGACACCCCTCATTTGCTTAAATATTAATGTGGCAAAGTCAAAGCTTTCGTTTAAGTTAAGGCCAAAATGCTCCGAAAGTCAAACATATACATTATGCACAGACATGTTTTATGGAAGCGAATATACAGGGGCGGGGTAGTTTTCAACTTAAACGTATATTGAGAATGTAACTGGCCAGCTGTATTTTTTATATACTTGACTGGGGCGCTGTTGAGCCGAATAGACAAGTATTTATGTAAATGTTTGATATCATTGTCCTTTGTGCCGAAATGAGTAGAATATGCGGAATAAGTAATTGGAATGTTTATAAGTCGATTTATTGATATGATTTTTGTATAACGATGTTGGGGCTGGTAGGGACAGATAATTGATTTGAATTTCGAATTTACAGTAAGTATGTATTTAATATTACTATTTTATTATCTTTGTTAGTACCGCAGAGTAATCTATAATAGGAACACGTGTTCCTACAAAAAAACATCCGCCTAGTATAATGTACACTCACCCAAGTGAGTTAAGAGGGCTAACATATTTCGCCCCACGTTTTGCTCAGAAACCATACTTTTCATTGCGTTTAAAGTCATTAAATATTTATCGTACAAACATGGTATTCACTAACATACTTAGTAAATTTAGCGCTCTAAACGTTTTATAAAACATATTTTACCTAACAACAGATTACATATGGTTAATATCAACGAAAGTGAACAAGGTTTTTCAAATCATACGATTTGCATCGATTTCGATGCTTAAATTCATGTCAAATAACTGATAAATTTAATGAACAAGGGATACGAAGCAATTGCAAAAGGCCTAGGCTATCTGTTTGTAGAATAACCTGATATCAGGTAGGTTCCTTTTTTTGGAGAAAAATGACTGTCAAGTTTGCTCAAATACTGAGAACTTTCACCACAATAAAGTAGTCTTTTCACCAGCTTTTGTAGTTTAAATCATTATGATAATTATATAATATTTTTTTTTTTTTTTGTTTTTTTTTGACGCGGGGAACGCATTTACGCGCCTTCATCCCAGCTGCGGGGGCAGCTGGGATGGTGTGTGGGACTCCCGGCCCGGTCCGGAATGGACCGTCCTACCCACTAAACCCCGCGGTGTTCCTCCTCACCCTTTAGCCGGGCCGAGGGATATCAAAAGATTATTCACGTCGACCCGGCTAGGGGCGCCCCGTTTATTCGGGGCTCTCCTCGGGGGAGCCAGATGGGCGGCTCCCCAAAGCTCCCTAAGGAGCTGAAGTCCACGCCTGCGCCGCTCTCGAGCGCCCCTCTGTAATAGAGGAGACAGAGAGCGGCTGGCGCAGGCGTGCGCTAATGGGCACCCCTGGAACACGGAAAAGGTGCCCACCGCCATGTGACCGTTGGTGGGCGGGGTCCCCCGACCTTACGCCCACGGTCAAGAAACAATCGGGGGCGCGCAGTAACTCCTCACCGCGGCGCCCCCGAACTGAACGGCAGAGCGGGAGCATTATCGGTTACTCCCGCTCCCCCGCACAGTGCACCTCCCGCTTTGCCGCCATCACCTCGTCAACTGGCGAGGTGACAGCGGCCCAGCACTGTTGCCGCCGGTCGCGCCGTTATTCACGGCCGGCAGCCCGAACTGCATGGCAGGGCGGGAGCATCTACCCAAACTCCCGCCCCCCACGCAGTGCCTCTCCCACTTCGCCGCCATCGTCTCGCCAGCAAGGTGGCGAAGCGACGGCGACCCATCATTGCTGCTGCCGGCCGTGAATAACGGCACGGCCGGCAGCAACACACACCACCGAGCAACCCACAGGTGGGTTACTCCCGCCTCGGCCGGAATTAGCCAGAGTAGCACAACTTCCCCACAGAGGAAGGGGAGTGGTCGCTACTCCGTTGCCCAGGATGCACCACGAGGAGGATCCGACCCATTGGGGTCCTTAAGATGTTAGTAGGACCCCGCATCCCATAATTATATAATATTATGTCAGAACTTCTCCTCTGACAATAAAAATATTTCTTTATAAGTAACTAGATACAGATTTTTTTTTACAAAGTATTTTGTGAACCCCCCTATAAATGCAGATACGCGAACAAATACGATTTAGTACCGCCGAGAGGCTCTCAGAGAGTGGTCATGTCGCTCGATGTTCCATTTTTGAATACGAAAAAATTAACAAAAATAGTCTAATTCTAGCGTGACCAAACAATCTTAGTACTTTGTGACGTATAATATAATATACTAGCTGATGCGCGCGGCTTCGCCCGCGTGAATTTTGGTTTCCGTTCCAGCTTCCCGTGAAAACAATTTTCTGGGATAAGAAGTAGCCTATGTGTTATTCCAGACTATACTCTATCCCTATACCAAATTTCAGCTGGATCCATTCAGCTGTTAGAGCGTGATTGAGTAACAAACATCCAAACATCTTCACAAACTTTCACATTTATAATATTAGTAGGAAGTAGGATATAAATATTTATGGTCGATATACAACGTGAACTTTTGTATAGTGCAAAGCTCAGACACCCCGACTAGAGTTTCGTTTCAAAATACTGTATAAAAAAAATTAAATGAATCTAACGAAAACTGACCAAGTTATAAGCTATTACAGTTGCACTATTTTCTTCACGAACAGCGTAGGTGTAGGTATTATACGCAAGGCAGGTAGTCACTATTCGTGTGGTATTGATAATAACATATTAACACCCCATTTCATAAGTGGTAATTATGGAACACCTGTGAGGAACCAGACCAGGATTGGGACGGCTATAAAGCCGCTAAAGCAAAATACAAGTAGCGACTGAGATACAGAAGTACCAAGTCTTGGAGAAACTTCTGCTAGAGTCAGACTAATACTGGCCAAACAAGAGACAGAACTGTCCGTATCTATAAAGAAACCTGACGGCGCGGCGGCCTGACCAACCCATGAAAAGAATTATTTATACTGTTGATGGATGGCACTTGGTGGAACCTGCTGCACATATTCATTAACGGCACTTGTACTGTTCCACAACATTTATTTATTTTACACCTGACTGGTTTCGCCTTTCGGCAATTTTCAAAGGCAAATTAACATTATATAATGATCACTACATCACTTAATTACTCGAAAACAATAAATTAATAACATATAAATTACCACTACATCATTCTACTAACGTAAACTATCATGAAAAGAAGCCGAGAGTATTTTGATACAAACGCACTTCCCAGGATGCCAATTGCTGCAGACACTCATGTGGCTGGTTGAATACGTGGCTATTTCTCCTGGTTGCTTAAATTTGATGGTCACACGCTTATATTTTCTAAACCGTATGAGTTAGAAAGAAATGTTTTAAAATAGTGGATAAAACAGCTATTAAGCTATAAAATACATGAAATTTGTTGCAATAGAAGTAAATATTCATACCAAAAATTAACACGAAAGGTCAAAATCGGGGTCATTTTTCGCATTCTACTCGTGTCACACTTCCCGATTCAGTTAAACATTTGGTTACTGCTTTACCAAATTTCCATAGATTTTGAAGTTACATACACTAAATTCACCGTAATAACATACACTACACACACAGTATTACAAAAAAAATCTTCTAACTATTATTTAGAACTTAAAACACAATATACATCGGTCACACGAATCTAGGTACTCTAAATTTGCGTAGTAAACGGTTTACTGTTGACCAAAACGACCGCCCCAATAACAAAACTCAACTCAACTGAACATTATTTGTGATCGGGCATCGCGGGAGTGTAACGTGCAACTCCTGGCTCCTTGAGAAAAAAAAATATCAGTAGGTTTCTACATTTGACACTTAATTCGAGTACTTTTCGTGGGTGACTTTTTGTACATTGTAAAATAGCTATTGAAGTCAGAGTTTATTCATCGAAACCGCAAATTAATTGAGATATTTATGTAGTATTTGATTTAAAACGTAACGGCTAAACTTTGTCGTAATTTAAAAAAAAGCTATGTTTTCGTTACCTTCGTGTCACATCCTTCGTGGCGTTTTACCCACGAAGGTGAGTTTATGCCACGAAGGTGATCTCTGACTAGTTTCAGTAAGAGTGGTACTCTTTTAGATTCGTATTGTAGTAGATATGTAGCGGAATAATAGTAGAACAAATAAGTGTATGTAGCGGAATAATAGTCGGACATTCTGTGTAAAGCCCTTTTACAGGAGTAGAAATCCCACCGGACGTTATGCCAGATCCAAACCGTCTAAAACCCACATCGTAGCTACTTACCCGTCTAGTATTAGGCGCCCCGGGCAACTCCTTAGAATGATGTATCAGGGTACCCGACAGGCTTAGGCTATCTTCGTGGCCTCGCCTACGGGTTCGGGTGTTATCTTGCGTCTTTTGGGTTAGTTCAGATGCTTTTCCGCTTCTTGAGGCGTGCGGCATGCTAAGAACTTTTGAACAAAGACACAATGACCTTCGCGTCCAAGTCTCAAGAAGAAATCCTGGGAAAGAGTCATGCCACCTAAAGCTTAATCAAGGCACCTACTACCTTATACTTATATCAATTTAAATACATGTAGGTACCTAGTACTCGTCGAGTTTTCCGGCAAGGTGGTTTGTGACTACTCTCGAAAACAACTTGTAAACATGGCTAAGGAGTGAGATGGGTATATAATTCTTCAGCAAGGTCTTGTCACCTTTTTTGAAAAACAGAGCCACCGCACTCCCGCTACACGCTTTAAGTGTTTGTCCCTGTTGGAGGACGGAATTAAAGAGACTCGTCCGCTCTTTGAGAACTAGAGTCCCGCCAGCTTTAAGAAGCTCAGTCGTTATTCCGTCCTCTCCAGGGATTTATTGGTTTTTAGTTGTTCGAGAGCAGCCCTGACCTCGCCCTGGTCAATATCCAGAATGTCTTCGGTATAGTGGCGCATTAATGGGGCTCTGTGGTCACGGTCGCTAGGTCCCGTCGGTCTTTTTTTCCGTGATGCATATAGTTCTCTGTAGAAGCTCCTAACTTCTTCGAGAATCTCGAACCTCGAGGTCTCGGTTTTGCCACCCGCTGTCTTTAATTTGGTCAGACGAGGTCTTCCGAGCTGTTGGGCAAAGACTTTAGTACCCCAATTTTGTGTGATCGCTGCCTCTACGATGTTGGTGTTATAACGTCTGAGGTCGCGTCATAGCAGCTTTCGGATTTTGATTTTTAAATCTCTCTGGTCTGACAAAGACCAAAAGTAAGCAAAAGTAAGTATGCATAGATTTTGATTTTTTTATTGAGGTTCGCAAACTGGATTCTCGGCAAGACTATTCAACATCGCTCATTTAGACTCAGTTCAACCGAGAACTCAGTGCGAACACAGCATGCATCCTAATTTTCGCACATCAATGAAATGTAGATGGCGTTTCCCGTCTGATTCTCATGAGCTCGAGGGTCTCGGGCGAAAGCTGGGAACACCTATTTTTGCTTTTTTCCAGACTGAAACCTTCGGGACACTTGTTGTAGCGTCCTGACTACAGTGTCGGCCTTATCGTGATCGTTGCCAGTGGTTTCCAGCAGATCGAAACGATTTTGAAGCTCCAATTGAAACTTTTCAGTACACAAAGCTATTTGGAGCGCAGTAGGTCGGAGAGTAGGCTTCATCATCCGGGCCCTTTCGACGCGGAAGTCTAAATTCAGAGACGCTCTGCCGAGTCGGTGATCATTTCCGGTATTAAACCTGTTGATCACAGACACATCTTCTCCAAATATACACCTCCTGTCCGACATGATGAATTTTATCTCGTTCCTTGTGACCTTGTTGGGACTTCGCCAAGTCCACCTTCTATGGGGTTTCTTCTTAAAGAATGAGTTCATCAAGAAGAGCCCCTGAGCCTCAAGAAAGTTGATAAGCATACTGCCCCGCGGCCCCCGGTCATTTCTACGCCAAACACCAAAAAGTCCGATTTTCATTTCACCGCGTTCTTGTACTCCCACTTTGACAGTGAAGTCCCCTATCATAACATTGTAGTGAGTCTTGGCAGTACCGTGTAATGCTTTCACCACGTCCTTGTACACGGTCTCAACTGCCTCGTCAGTGTTTCTCGAAGTTGGGGCATAGGTACACCTGAATCACCTTCAGGGAGTCCTGTTGGTAAGTCTCAGTATTACGTATGCTACCTGAGGCGAAACACTCCTGATCTCCACAATGCTGCTAACGAGTTCCTTTTTCACCGTAAAGCCGACACCGCCCTCGGAAGAATGTCTTCCATCACCTTCCCGAATGTAGAATAGGTCACCCGACCCAAGGGTTAGCGTGCCTCCCCCTTTCTTCGGACTTCGCACAACACCAGTATGTGCCAGTTTATGCGACCCAGTTCTACCTCGAGTTCGGTGAGCCGATCGTCCAGCCGCAGAGTGCTATGTGCTATCATTATAAGTAGCCAGGTTCGGACATTCTCACACAACATCATCTAGCCCAAATTAAGACAATATAAGCTTATGCTATGGGATCTAGACAACTGATAATTTGCCACTTTGTGCCAAAGAGATGTACTGTGTTATTTTTATAATATAAATAATAAATAAATAAATAATGATTAATTAATGTCTGTAAAGCTACTGCGTCACCTTCGTGGATCGTCGCGTCACCTACGTGGGATCAAATAATCCAAAACCTTATTCTTCCAAATCTGACTCAAAATTTAACTTGTTGACTTATATATGTTACTTAACTTACCAAACGCTTTGTGTTTGTTTAAAAAAAATGTCGTAATAATCGGTATTTAAAATTTACCATGAAGGTGACGATGAGAATCGTAAAAAGTAGAAATAGCCACGTATCCACAAAAGAAGTTCAGTGGGAGCTCGCAAGACCTGTTCTAATCTATTCTGTCAACTTACAAAAATCTGAATGGGTAATTAACAACTTCAAGTCCTTCAAATCTCCAGGACAGGATGAAGTCTTCCCTGCAGTGATAAAATGGGGGAGGACACAAGTTGATATTGTCAGATACATAGTATCTGTACGCCAGACAATGAATGGGACTGTGACCCTGACTGTGGAGAGAGGTCTAAGTGATCTTTATACCAAAACCCGGTAAAGGGTTTATATTTGTGATTCGGACCTCTGGTTATACAGACCGATAAGCCCTTCGTCTTTCCTGCTAAAAAACTCTGGAAAGATTGTGTTCGATAACTCAGTGTAGTTAGTGGACTGTCTTTCTGGTAGTTCCTGCAGGCACATAAGACGACACAGGAAGTTCGAAAATCGGACCGCCACCAAGAATGATTCGCCACTTACCTGGATTCTTTCCCGCTCTTCCTTAGGGTTGCTCCGAGGCCTTGATATTCGCTTGAGGTTGTTTTCGAGTTGCCGTGTCGACCGAGGCACTGACACACACATGTATCGCGCACAATAGTTCCGAACCGCGTCCGAGATTTGACTGAACGGTCGATGAGTGGCCGCCCGCCTGGCGAGGCAGCGCGGGGCGGGTGCGGGGGGGGGGGGGAATAGCCAGCCGAGTGACGAACTCTCCCGATAGCCGACCGTTCGCCGAAACATCCTGCCGCCTAACCAAGGTTCTGCCTTGGTTACCCACTAAACCACCGAAGGCAATCCACAAAGCTTAGAGACAGGTCGTAAGATGTTCCCTTGCTGAGTCCTGACCTCTACAACTCTGACAATTCCGTCCCTACCCGGAAGTAACCTAACGATCCGACCGCGTTTCCATTGGAGAGGGGGTAAATTATCCTCCTTTATCAATATCTATCGGTTCCCGTGAAGTTTGTACCGCAGTCTGATCGGATCAAGGACGGTACACCTCTCCTAGATACGAACCTAGTCAAGGCTGCCACGAAGGCTTCAACTGATAAGTTTGATACAATTTCTAGATGTACCGCCTTAACCGACAAGCAAATGAAAACGCATAAGTAACACTTTTGAACCCTTGCATTACGCAACGAGCTCGTTTTAACGTAAAAAGGTCCAGCGAAATCCGTGCCGACCCCGACGAAAGGTCTGACTCCGGTAACGCGATCGGCAGGCAAATCTGCCATATATGGCTGTTTAGGCCGAGCCCGGTGTCGAAAACATTGTACGCATTTAAACGTTATGTGTCGCGTGACACGCCGCGCCGAGATAATCCAGTAGCGTCGTGAGAGAATCGCACTCAACGCGTTAGCTCCGACGTGACAGTAGACCTTATGATAATGATTGACTAGCAAGTCTGTGAAACTACCCCTCGCCGGTATTAATATAGGGTGCCGTGACTCATATGGAAGGGTAGAGGCGCCGATTCTGCCGCCGACACGAATAATATCATCCCTGTCCAAAAATAAATTCAACCGTCGCAATGAATTTTTAATTTCAGTACCCGTTCGAAGGTTTGTCAATTCATCGGAGAAATTTTTTGACTGCACAATACGAATTAAGCACAGATTGGCGATTCTACGTTCCGACACCGTTAAACTACCGTAAACCTTCTCAGAGTTAATTTTTGAATTGTTTTTAAAGCGTAGTAAGTATGTAGTAACGTTTAGCAACTTTTCATATGAACTAAAACGATCTAATAAATTAAAATCCGATATCAATTCGTTTACATTAGCAACCCTAACGGCCGGCCTCAGGCCAGGTAACAAATCTGGCGGGAACTCTGGGCCCCCGGACGGCCACGTATGGGGCGGCCGCTCCAGCCAACTCGATCCCCACCACAAGGGATGGTTCAAGAGTTCTGCCGCCGAGCAACCGCGTGACGCAACGTCCGCACAATTCATCTCGCCGGGTACGTGACGCCAGTCGATGTTGGTCTTAGAGGTTATTATATCCGAAACCCGGTTTCCTTCAAAGACTTGTAATTTATGAGGTGGTGTCCGTAACCACGCCAAAACGATAGTGCTGTCGCACCAGCCTACAATTTGGTCTAACCGAACCTTATCCTCCATTGACTCGACCGTGTGATTAACCAACGTTGACAGCAACTTAGCACCATTCAACTCCAGTTTCGGTATGGTTAACTTAACCCTTAATGGCGTTATACGTGACTTAGCAATAAGTAGGCGTACGTGAGTCCGTCCGTCTGCGCCCTCCGCGCGCAAGTAGACTGCTGCAGCGTAACCGACGCTGGAGCCATCACAAAACCCGTGAAGAGTATATTTAGTCGGTCCTTCTAACTTGACACACCGGGGAATGGAGATACGTTGCAGATGCGGCAAGTCAGAGATGATATCCCTCCATTGTCGCACTAAATCTATGGGGGCCGGGGCATCCCAAGCTACCCCCTTTGAGTTATCAGAAGTCGCCAATAGGGACTGTAATAAAAGTTTTATTTTAAAAACTACTGGACAGATCCACCCAAGTGAGTCGTAAAGTCTAGCCACTATTGACAAAATACTACGACGTGTGACGTCACTATCTGTGGGCAGATTTACATGGTAAGTGAAATTGTCACATTTGGGGTCCCACTGAATGCCTAAAATCTTGACAAAACCCGTTCCATCCGAATCGCGATCATCGAAACGCCGCGGTGACTCCAAGTGTTCCGTGGGTAAGTCATTCAGTAATGCTGGCATATTACTGGACCATTTCCGTAACTCATAGCCGGCCGAATTCATCAATGAGATTAACTCATCGCGAAGCTCACGCGCCTCAATCAGCGAGTCTGCGCCGCCATTCAAATCGTCAACGTATGTGTTGTCTATGAGTAACTTAGCGGCACGGGTTTTATCAACCTCGTCCCGGGCGAGCTGGTGTAAGCAGCGTATGGCTATGAAAGAGCTCGACTTCAAACCGTATGTATTTGTGTTTAATTGATAGGTAAGTAGGGGCTCCGTGGGCGACGCTCGCCAGAGAATCAACTGATATCTCCGATCGTCCGGGTGAATCCACGTCTGCCTAAACATCATTTTAATATCCGTAGTAAATACAATTTGTGGAACCCTAAATTTCATTATAATAATAATAATAATAATAAAAGCATTTATTCACAAAAAAAAACAATTACATCTTTTAAAACCTTACCTCTGCCAAACTGCATTGCAGTTTGTTGGCAGATGCAGCTCCCTTGATTTAACAAGTAGATTAATCTAGCATAAATTGTCTTCGGTACCTACTAAATTTATACATTATTTAATTCAATAAATAATTATATTTACACATGCACACTCATAAACATGAATTAGCAACATTACAAATATTTATTTCCTAGACATTCATTTTAATTATAACAATAGTGAAATCACAAACAACAACAATAATAAACAAATGTCCGTGAACATTTATTTACTACCATCACTCATCCATAACTTCACCACTGTATCTATACATATAATTCATTCCATTTTCATTATAATTTATATATTAATTTGTTTATTAATTTATTTATTTATTTTTTACAATATCTTGACATTATATTGAATTGAATTTATTGTATTTCAACAAATACAAATATTCATCCTTACATAGAAAATTATTTTAATTGGTTGTACGTAATTCATTCTTATTCCTTGTAATTTGTATATTTTAAATTTTAAAACACATTGACATTTTATGAAATTCAATTTACTGTAAGTACATAATTATTTAATCTATTTTAATTTTAATTTCCATTCAAACCATCTCAAGGTACCTACTTAGGTTTTGAACTTATATATCTATCTACCTCAAAGTCCCAAAATAAAGTACAAAGTCATTAGTCATTATGTATTAGGTACAATCCTGCTTAACACACTGCTACCCTTTACAGACAGAAGTATAACCCAATCATTATTATTATCTAGACGTTCAAACAATCCAACAGAAACCTTTTGGTTTTATTTTTAAAAGTTCTTTTTGTGACACTCCTAGTCAACAAAACTGATGGCAGCTTATTAAATATATGAGGCACCATATAGCCTCTTTTTCTTTCCCCAAAATAGTTCTTACAACTAGGTTTTACAAACTTGTTAGTATTAGTTCTCCCCGGGCGCGACTTATAAACCTTAAACTCGTCACTACTATACTGTTCTGTTGCCAAAAGAAGCTTTATGTACTCATGAATAGGGAGCATTTTACATTCACTGAACAGCTGTTCGTAATCAGTACGCTTACAGCGACGTTTAGTATTTTCGTCTACCAATAATTTCATAAACCGAATTTGTAGTGCCTTGATTTTATCTAAATATGATATAAATGTACGTCCATAGATAGTAAGCCCGTATGCAAGCATCGAGTCAACCAGCGCATAATAGACTGTATACAGAGTCCCCCTGTCCAAGAATAACCTAAGATGGTAAAATTTCACAAGCACTGCCCTTAGTTTATCGCTAAGCGTTGTGATATGTGTCTTCCACGAGAAGGCGGAGTCGACTGTAAGTCCCAGGTACCTATACTCACTGACCACCTCGATGCCCGCGCACGCGCACGCCGCGCTCGAGTTATGTAAACAATCATAACTATGTCCCACTATACGCGGCGCTCGGACTGGATACTTAACATAGGGAGAGTAAATGTGCATACATTTAGTTTTCTTAAAGTTAATAACAATACCGTTATCGTGCGCCCACTTGATAATATTTGTGAGGTCCTCCTGTATTTTACTTTCTATAACGTTAATATCTTTGTCACAATATAATAAACAAGTATCGTCTGCGTACATGTATACACTACTGTTTTGCACTACATTGCACATACTGTTTACATGAACTATATAGCCGATAGGGCCAAACACCGAGCCGGTTGGCACGCCACAGGTGACATTCAAAGGCCGCCCGCTGACGCCGTCAATAAGGGTCCGCAGTGTTCGACCTTGCAGATATGCTCCAAACCACTTATTTAGTGGCCTCGCAATTCCACACTCCTCCATAGCCTGAATCAGCTGGTGGAATTCCAAAGTTTCAAAAGCTTTTCGGAAGTCTAGGTATACTACCACCACCTGCTTCCGCTGGTCCAGACCCTCATTGACGTCATCAGCGAACCGTCCCAATACCGTCGACGTACTTCGACTCCTTCGGAAACCGTGCTGGGCATCTGTTAAAATGTTATGTTTCTCTAAGAAAAAACTTAATTGATTAACTATGTATTTTTCCACAATTTTATTAATGACAGACAGAATTGCTATAGGCCTGTAGTTGGAATAATCACAGTGTGACCCTTGCTTGTAAATAGGTCTAATCACTGCCGATTTAAGATTATCAGGGTATACCCCTTTTTCAACACATAAATTTATGAAATTGGCAATTATTGGGCTAATACATTTTTTTATCATTTTAATTTCTTTTATTCTAATTCCATCAAAACCTTGAGACTTATCACAGCTAATGGCACCTATAATTTTTTCTATATCACTGGGCTGAGCTTTTTGAAATCTCAGGGATACATTATTACGCACTACATACCTAGATCTGTCTAGAAACTTATGACTACAAACATGTTTTATATTCAATACTTCTTGGGTGAAGCATTCAGAAAACTTGTTACAAATATTAATCGTACTGTCTGTTCTGCCTAAGTGCTTTAAGATTACATTGTCAATGTTGTTTTTTACTTGGCCTGTCCATTCATTAATCTTTAACCAAACTTTTTTAACATTTTTATTGCATTTTAAAATTTCCTGTTTTCGAAAACTATTTTTGGCCATATTTATACATTTATTGACCTTATTCCTATAGTTATTGTACTGTAATCGCAAATTCATATCATTTGGATTAGACTTCCAAGACCTAAATAACCTATCCCTCTTTACCATCATTTCCCTGAGATTGGAAGTTACCCACGGCTTACATTTTCGTTTTTTACTAACAGATATCTGAATTGTGGATTCACTATATATTTTCGAAAATATAGAACACATTTCATCATACAATAATAAAGGGCACTTACAGTTCAACAGATGCTCCCATGACACTTCTGACAACTTACTTGAAACTTTTTGATCGCTAATCACCGAATAACTAGTTCTTTCTTTTTTATCACTGTTCCTCGCACCAGACAAGCACACACCGATTAGATAATGGTCCGATATCTTGCATGACAGTACATAAGCTGACACCGTGGCTTGGGTTCTAACCCACGCGTGGTCAATACAGGTATGAGTCACTAAATTTCCGTACACCTCCTCCCGCGTTATATCTCTGATGGCACACTCTAAACCCAGTTCACACATATTGTTTATGTACAGCCTGCGTACACTACTCGGTCCGGCCAGTAAGTCGATGTTTGTATCTCCCACAACTATCACCTCGCTACCCCTCGGAATGCTTGACAGAAAATGATGAAACTCCTCAACAAATCCAAGCTTGCTAGTACTCGGCGATCTATATGTTACCACTACATGTACTTTTTTCGCTCCTTCTAGTAGCAGTTCGCCGTTCATAATTTGCAAATATTTGGTTGTTATTGGTGTAGCTGTGAAGTTGAGCTTGTTCTTGTAATAAACTAATATACCTCCACCTTTTCTCGTATCTTTAGTATGTGCGTAGCACTCGTATCCAGCTAAGTTGTATAACGGTAATTCCTGTTCCTTTATTAGTGATATCGTTTTGCAATCGTTCTCCCGAAAACAGACAGTCGTTTAATGACACTCCCGAACTTGTTTTCTGACTGCCATTGAATACAACGCGAATTTTATTCACATCGCCCGATTTTTTAAATACTCCGTGATGTGGGAGAAAGTAATGTTCTTGCCCCGAATTAATATCAAATTGCGATACACTCATGTGTCCCAGCCTAATATATTCATTAATAAATTCAATGTATTTCTCCCGAAATTCCGGATTCCGTTGCATCCGCCTCTCAAGCGACATAAATTGCTTATAAGCGGGCTGGCGTGAGTCTCCTAATAGACGTCTATCACCTGCCGAGATAAGAGGTAAGCGCGAGATATATTTACCGTCCGGGCCTCGCGATACCGTTGAAACAAATAATTGTTCGCATTCCAAGTCCTCGGGACTTTTAATTTTATTAAGAGGGGGTTCCTCAGATCGCCAAAACCTTTCCACCGTTTCCTTGAGTGTCAACTGGTTAACCGACGATTCGGCCAGCTCCCGCGTCTCCGGCGAAACTGGTCCGAATACCGCGAAATTAAATACCGTGCCCAACGCGTAGGGCCCACCCTGACACAAAGTAATCTTTTCCCCATTTAAGATTTGACCGAGTATATCACATCCAAAAATTACGTCTATCTCTGAAGAATTCAATGAGCCGTTATCTGCGAGTTTCAACTCTTTAAAAACCAAATTTGTTCTGTTAACCGAATAAGACGTAAGCCTTCTTAAAACTGCCGCCGTTACCGCTAGTACTGGGTGTTCTGAATGTTCTGGTTTGAAATATATAACAACAACGTGTTGATATGTATTGGCTTGAATGCCACCGATACCCGTGATTTGTACATTACTATAAGACCGTTTCAATCCGAGGGTAGATACCAAATCCCCCTTTATTACCGACATTTGAGCCCCTAAATCTAAGAGAGCCCGTGCTTTAACGAATTCACCATTTTTATTCTTAATTTCAATAATAGCCGTGGGTAGAACAACATTATACGGGTTTCGATGCAAAGACGTTGAAGATGAGTCATCATGTAACCTTAATTGCTATGCTGAATATTGCTTTTGAGAATTATTACGTGACTGACCGCGCGATTCGTGCGATTCCCGCCGTTCGCATGCCTGATAGCCGTTGCGCGAGCTGACCTGAACTACACGCTCAGCTGATGAGCGCGACGGTACCTCTCTTCTTTCGCGAGGAGAGGCCGTGCGCGTGCGACGACGCGGACGGTGGCTGCGGTAGCCAGGTCCCTCCGAAGGCGAGCTAGCGCGAGACGCAGTATAGTTGTGCATGCATATTAAGTCGTTGTGACCCCGATGGCCACAGCGTTTACATGCTGTCCTTTTATCGCACGTAGATGCCGAATGCTTACCAAAACATTTAAAGCATACGTTTTCAGCTCGCACCCAGTCTTTACGCTGACCCGCGGTTAATTTTTTAAATTTAAAACACTCCGAAATCATGTGACCGCTTATTTCACAGTATAAACAGCGCCTAGCGATTATTCGTTCATTCCTGTAAGATTCACTTTCGTTTCCGATAATGTGTATGGTGCGGCGGGTACGATTGTCCTTCAAGGTCGCGCCGTCAGCTGTTGTCGAGTCTATAAGCCGACATTCATTTTGCAAAAACTCCACAAGTTGATTGAATGTGGGTAGGGTGATTATATTTCCGCCGTACTTCTGTTCAAACCGAGTTTTAACGTCTAACGGAATTTTATTTAAGCTAATGAATAATAAAATATAAGACCATTGATCTATAGGAAGGCCTAAATTATTCAAGGCGCGCGTGGACTCCAACAGTGGGTTTAGAATTTTAGAACGCAGATCATAGGGTTTATTTAATGTAGGTAGCTGTAGGATTCTAGAAATGTGACTATCTGCTAGCATTCTGATATTTTCATATCTACCCTTAAGAATTTCTAAGCCTATGTCTAGGGATTCGTCTACCATAGGTAAATGCCGTATTAAGGTATGCGGTTCATTTAACACATGAGAAACTAAGTAATGAAATTTTTCCGTCTTTGATATATCTTTCCGTGTTAGTACCAACGAACTGAATAGGCTTATAAAACTTGTCCACTGAAAAACGTCACCATCAAATTTGCATAAATCGATTCTGGGAAGTCTTGCCGTATTTGAACTCTCGGACGGTCTATGAACCCCGTCCAAACCCGGGTAAGCCGACGAGACCGCTTCCAGTTGATTATAAGCCAACTCCGCCTCATTATAATCAGCCGTATAGATTTTAATCATTTCCGGATCTACCGTATTATCCAGCAATAACTCATACTGTTCCGACAAAAGTGCGTATCGTTCATCGAGTTTACGTAATCTCGCCGAAATAACTGCATTGGTTTGAGTTTTTCCCGCGATCATTTCTAACGTGCTTCTAAGCCATTCGACTTGAATTTTAAATTTAGTTGATGATACCTTAGCCATTTTAAATCGTTAAGACTCCAAATCGTGATGCACCCACCCCCGGGTAAGAGAAAAAAAATATATAACGGAACCCTACAATAAATCAATTAAATTGTTCTAATAACTGAGGATAATTTCACAAATATCGCATACCGCACAATATAATACAATAACCGAACCGCAAATGACAAACAAACTTAACGACTTTAATTTGAATTGTATCCGACCGAATCGAGACTTGTGTCAGAGCTGTAAGTGGCGGTTAGGAATTTCAATTTTTAAATCTACAACCGACTTATGATTTGAAAAAATACCAACAAATATACCGAAATCCGGCTGAAATCCGCTCGAATGGACCATAAATATGTTCGATAACTCAGTGTAGTTAGTGGACTGTCTTTCTGGTAGTTCCTGCAGGCACATAAGACGACACAGGAAGTTCGAAAATCGGACCGCCACCAAGAATGATTCGCCACTTACCTGGATTCTTTCCCGCTCTTCCTTAGGGTTGCTCCGAGGCCTTGATATTCGCTTGAGGTTGTTTTCGAGTTGCCGTGTCGACCGAGGCACTGACACACACATGTATCGCGCACAATAGTTCCGAACCGCGTCCGAGATTTGACTGAACGGTCGATGAGTGGCCGCCCGCCTGGCGAGGCAGCGCGGGGCGGGTGCGGGGGGGGGGGAATAGCCAGCCGAGTGACGAACTCTCCCGATAGCCGACCGTTCGCCGAAACAGATTGTATGACAGAGACAATCGAGAGACGGCCCTTCAAAATAAGACACTGCATTCCAAGCAACGCGCATATTGCCCCCGGCAAGTCTACAGACTCAGCACTACATGCAGTGGTACACAAAATAGAAGAGGTCATCCAGAATCAATCAATCAATGTGCCTCGGCACTTTCATGAACATAGAGGGAGCTTTCAAAAAAAGAAGCATAACCACGGCACTGGCAAAACACCGAGTATACACGATGTCAGTGAATAGATAGATAACATGCTAAATAACTCATTTTAAAGCTACAGACAAGCAGAAACCAGTGCGCAGCCATGGCCAAAGGTTGTCCAGAAGGGGGCGGGGTCTCACCACTGCTAAAAAACCTTGTTGTAGACGACCTAATAACCAATCAATTTAACCTAGAACTGTCCCTATATACATGGATGTGGAACAAGCCAAAGCAGATGGTAAAATTAAATTAAGGAAAAAAAACGGATCTGTTAATACAAAGCATTACTGGTATTTTAAAATCCAAGGCCGACTTCAATTCAAGTGAAAAGCTGCGTTTATTTTATCTTCTAGTGATCTTGTGTATATAATAAATATTTTTAATGAATTGTATTAAAATTACTTTCAGTCAAGCTAACATTTATCGATTTGCGTACACCGCAAATCGATAAATGTTGGCTTGACTGAACACTAATTTGCACAGTAAATATTTCGAAAGACGACGAGTACTGGACTACAAGGATGGAACCTAAATTGTTAAATTTTTACGACAAATTAGAGATAATTTTGAAAAGCAATTAGTATGCTGACTCAACCACAAATTTAATGTTAAAAAATTTTTGATCTCGAGCAGGATTTGAACCCGCGTCTTCTGGTTTGCCGGACCAGACGCCTTAACCAACTAGACCACCGAGACACTGCTCTCGATCGTCAAATTCTTTCACCTCATTACGTCTTGAGGCGACGCGCCAAAGCAGATGGATTTGAACCCGCGTCTTCTGGTTTGCCGGACCAGACGCCTTAACCAACTAGACCACCGAGACACTGCTCTCGATCGTCAAATTCTTTCACCTCATTACGTCTTGAGGCGACGTAGGCACCATCTACCGGTAACCGGTAAGAAGACGCGGGTTCAAATCCTGCTCGAGATCAAACATTTTTTCACATTAAATTTTACGACAAATGTCTGTTGCCCAAAATGATTAACCCCAGAAAGAGTCGATAAAATAAAATTAAATTAAATTTATTCCCTTTGAAATTTAATAGGTTTGTCAACATTTTTGTGACTCTACTGGGGGTTCGGAAATGCTACAGACTGAGAAGAACACTCCAAGAAACTCAGTTCGGTCCCTCCCAAAATTCATCTTAGTAGGTATCTAATAATCGATCAATGCCGATACGAAAGGGCTAATTAATTAGCATTTTTCTTGGCGGTGTGCATTGTTATGCACATGCCTCTTAATAAATATTTGGTTATTGTAAATAAAAAACACCTACTATCAATATTAAGATTAGAGTTAGATCCCATAGCTCAAGCTTATAGCTTAGTTTGGGCTAGATGATGTTGTGAAAGAATATCCAACAATATTTATGAATTATTTATTAAAAATATTTTAATGTTCCTGCCAGCACTGAATCTGTAGTAGGCAGCAAAACATCGGACCATGCCAAGCGCCTGCGCATTGCTACGTAAATATTATTTGTTTTTAACCATGTGTATTGTCAAATTTAAATATTTATAGTGTAAAATAGAATATGGTCCATTACTTTGTACAATTTTCGTATATTTAGATACTTTAAAAATAAACTTATGAAACCGTTTTCATGTATGTGTGTATTTGTAATTTCAATATTGATATTAGTTAGGTAAGTAAATGTCAACTTTATTAATTTTATTGATGTCAGTATCTATACTAGAGTCGAAATATTTCTTTTATTTATTGAGACAAATGTTACAATAAAGCATAATAACTATTTACAATATGAATAAAACTAAACTAAATCTAAATAGGGCCCTGGCAAAAAAAACTGGCAGCATTCCCCTTTTGAACGGCGATGCTTATTCGTTGGGAGAAATAAATGCCAGCCCTTAGGTCACTAGTTGACTCCACAAGGCGCTTCTTCAAAATTTAAAAAAAACTTTATGCCCATGAACCTAGGGTCTCGACACACACACACACACAATACACGCGAAATCCCGTTTTGTATAAAAATAATCAATAATTATTAACTAATATTACTAACATAAAAATTAAATTAAAAGATTGAACGCTCCCCCAGTTTCCGAAAGGCTGATCAACGCTAAAATTAACTAATCGGCTGTTAAGGGTGGATCCTCACAGAAGATCCAAAATGGATCGCCAATTCCTGCGATCAGCGAAAACTTTGCTTGCGATCCCGCCGCGTTCCACCGACACGCTCCAACCGATCCACATTGATCCGCCTTAGTATTGTACAGTTGAACTTTCGGTCGCTATGGAGTCACATGTGCAGCAACGACGTCGAATCGCTCTTGTAGCAAGAACCTACATTCTTCTTAAATATTTACGAAGCATTTATGTTCCTTGTAAATGGATTTTCATTTTGGATCTTCTGTGAGGATCCGCCTTTAACAGCCGATTAGTTAATTTTAGCGTTGATCAGCCTTTCGGAAACTGGGGGAGACTAAGAATATGACATCGGTAATACATCAAGGAAAACAAAAGTATCAAACTTGTTGGTAGCAACAATTGGCACTATACGGCTATATGCGCCGCACCGCGCTGATTTCACGATCGTAAAGAAATTTGAAAACCGAATTAACGCTCTTAATACATTATTACTTAAGCTTTCAAATTCATATTATTTTGAAATTAAATAAATAACTAACACATTATTGTTCAATTTCTAAGGAGGGCGTTGATAGCTGCGACACAGTATTATTACTTTTGCAGCTGTCATCGTATTTAAATTATTTTTACATTCCTTCTATTTGAAAAGTACCACTTTGTACCTTGATAACGGGGCGCAAAATAGCTCTTTCTGTTAGGAGCTTTTTAGCGGGCGGCAAAGTGATTTGAATTTGGAACTTGAACTTTTATAGAAATTGAACGCAAATTGTATGGGTTACTGGCTGGTGCGTGTTGACTGCACACACAATACAAATCAGTGCTGCTGCACATGATTTATCTTTCTGCTCTTGTAATCAGTATTTATAGTTTATTGTATTCTGCAAATATAATCAGTTCTACGTCGAATTATGAAAGTGACAATGCATTGAATCCTGAATGGATAACTATTAGACGCTAACTACGTCGTACAAAACATTTTTTTTCTCATAGAAAGGAGATGAAAAGTAGAGTATATAACTCGAGAGCAAATTATTTTTACCTCGGGTGGTGTACTTTGAGTTCCTCACTGCGCTCAGGATTCTACGTCCTTCGCCGTCCTTCGCTTCGCTCGTGGTTCAAAATAGCGCCCTCGCCGTCAAAATACTATTTTGCTCCCTTGTTATACAATCTACTATTGTTGCATGTAATGTGTTTAAGAGTAAATAAATAAAAAAAATGTCAGCAGAAGAAGATGTCAAGAGAAGCTAAGTAAATACGGAAAAACGTCCTAATAAAAGAAGCGGGAGTCTACTGAAGGACCCAGCACAAGACCAAATGTTTTGGCAATCTTAGGGGCAGACCGATAGCTAGTACCTACGGGGCGGCAATCGGCAGAGATGATGATGATGATGATTAGAATTGTATATAATGACTTTATTAATGTAGCAAGTGACCTGCTGCATGATGGTACTTGCTAATTGGTTTAGAAGATAAGATATATGTATATATATCTATGTATAATAATTGGAAAAGAATGAGTAGCATATTTCTGTTGTTGTTTATCCTCAATGTAAATACTGCTTACTCATGATATTCGAATTGCGTGCACCTATCTCTTGTAATTTCTTATAATTAATGTTCATTGTTGAATACAAAGATAAATATATTTGTACCTTCTCACACAACATCATCTAGCCCAAATTAAGCTAATATATGCTTGTGCTATGGATCTAGATAACTGATGAACAAACCACTAAATTCATACATGTTAACAGAGTAAACATCCAAAGTATGATACTTAATCAAAAATCAAACCTTGGATCTCAACACGGCAGTCGCATACACTTACCAGTGCACCACCGAGGGTATAAAGTGGGGAACAAATTGTAAGTAGGTAATTGTTGATAGTAGATTTTGCTGAATTATTTTGTTACAAGAACATAGATAGAAAAGCATTTGAGCTACGCTACCCAGCGGCTACGGCGTAGCAGTGTCTAGGATTTAAATTGTCTCCTGGGATATCCTTCCGAGGGCCTACCCGGGGCTCCCAACCAACCGTAGGCTGTTCTGCCCAACACAGGCAGGATACGTGAGGTTTACTTAAGTAAAGATCGAATTGGAATTTTGTGAGTGTCGCATGTTTGACATCGTTTCTAGACCGGCCCGCGGTTATGAAGTGTACTGCTTGTAAGCGCTAAATTTGCTGCTGGCATAGATGCTGGTGTAGAGAAGTAATAGGGGGGGGGGGGGGCGACCGGCATCGTTAGCGTCTGTGCTTTATTAGGTATAGCGTATTTCAAGAGAGTAAATTGTTTAATACAGCCATGAAGAACGGAATGGAAGTACCTACTCTTATTATAGCTTTTAAGTCGCCGACTTTAAAGGTAATAAAAGTTTATCGGTCTGTGAAACAGTAGGTACTAAAATTTTTAGTGACTGCTAGACAGATTGCAAAGCCAATGTTACTTGATAAGACTTCTTCATGCTTTATGAAGGGAAATAAAAACTAAAGTTATATTGCCTAGAGGCGTCAAGGGTCCTTTACCTTGTTCCCATGGGCTTGATTTATCATAAAATCGCTTAGAGATTAATCATAAAGCAAACACGACAGTTTTGCACGCTCCTGATAAATAAATGCACCTCTCTCTTTCGTATGTGATATAAACGAAGTTGCGAGGGCCCTCTAGCTCCTTTAATGCACTCTGAATAACATATAGGATATACATGCTTTCAATACCAAAGATCTGAATTTTATAAAAACAGTTACCTACGTTGATGAATAAGAAATTCTTCATAGAAACCAATTACGAAACCATGGATTCCTACACGACCGAAGGGACACATTCCATTACCTGTATAATCGTAGCGTGACTAGTGGGTTGGTTACGATATCATTAAGTTAGGAATTTCATATGAAACTACTGTAAAAAGTTCATCCGGAAAATGTGATCAAAATATCTGTCCGTTGGAATTTCAAGCAGTTTTCTATCTTGTGATATATTTTATATGTATTTCCAATAATTTAACGTATCTCATGTAGAAGGAGGGGAGGAAGAGAAACTATTATCTTCGACGATGAATTTCTGCCATGTAACTATATAATTCTACTATGATGTAACGCTTGATTGCACTACGTACCTATCACATGTAGGTTAGAATAGTCTCCTGGTGATATCATTCCGAGGGCTTACCGTGGGAACGTCTGGTTTTTAGTTGGTAAGAGTCCGACAGCATCCATGACGGATTTTCCTCACTGTAAAAAAAAATAACAAAAAAAAACGGTTACAAAAGTCGACCTAATAAAATGAGAGAGGCAGTCAGTTGGTTGGTTTTGGAGTAGGTATTCACTCCGATGATGATTGTGATGATCATGGTAACCTAGGTATCTGTGCAACCACCTATGATCTATTATAGGTCATTAATCATTATCTTCATTAGATTCAATTCAATTAATCATGAGTGGTAGAGTATCGATTGTCAATATGCATAATTACTGTCATTTTCAGGCTTGTGTCGGAAATTTGTGTTTTGGTTAGGAATGCAATACAGTATTATTATCTCTACGGTAAATAAGTATACTGTAGACTCTACGGTAGTCCTGGGACATCCTTCCGAGGGCTTACCCGGGGCTCCCAACCATAGGCTGTTGGGCGTTACGTGAGGTTTTTTAGTCGGTAGGAGTCCGGCATAGCATCCATGAGGATATTCCCTCACGTGAAAGAAAAAGACTGTACGGTATTCTTCGTAGAGTGGTTAGCATACAAAAAAATGAGTACTTACAAAAAATGCGTGAGGTGAAGTCTACGCTAGAAATTAGCTTAGTAATATTCAATCAATCAAATCACCTATGATAGTCCAATATTGGGCAAAAGCCTCTCACAATTTACTCCACAACAAGGTCCTGCACCTTCCGCAACCAGTCCTTCCCGGCGACTTACATCAGGTTTTCGGTCCCACTGGCTGAACATTGATAACGGGGGGTTTTGTTTTAATAATTTGTTCCATCTATCCAAAATTCTTCACCAAATTGAGCCGTGACCTGAGTTTACTATATTGGGTAATTTGGAGCAATGTTTGTAACATTGCATCAAATTAATAAGTATTGGGATACAACACACGTGGCAATGTGACCAGCCTTATATGAACCTTGCCAGTTGAATTATTTGACTTCTTAGAGGGTGACCACCTTTGAGAATGCTCTACGGCAAAACCGGTCAGGTTATGTAAAATTAAGATTAAATAGTGGAAAAGACAAGTACGAGTTTGAGTAATGTATCTAGAGGGAGACTTGTCAGGTTTAGATTTTTTCTTTTAGGTTTTTAATCTGTGCATAAGTAATGTTAATTTGTCAAGTTCCAATAAGTTGCCAATATGTAAATCTTCAGGTAATAATCATCTTTATGTCGATACCAAGTTATTCAATAAACTATTCATCTCAGTACTTCCCAGATATCAAGTTCATGTTAGAACTCGAAATAATGGTCAAGGATAATATTTGCACTTCTAAATGTTCGAGCCAAGCTGTAGACTTAATTCACCTGAGTGCACAAGTCTACTAGATGAATAGTTCACTTAATTCATCCGGATATAGGCGAATTAATTCTCCCGAAAGTAGATAGACTTAATTCACATTGGTATTAAAAATGTAAATGAATGGTAACGAGTATCTTATTCTTGTCCTTGTGCTAAACACTTTGTCATTTATATTTACTTAGGTATCATCATTTTACTTTTAAAATGATGATACCTAAGTAAATATAAATGACACAGCGTTTAAATAAAGGAGACACGCAGTGTACATCGTCAATAAATATGTATAAGACCAGCCGGTTCAGTAATTACCATTGCAAAAATAAACATAAAATGTAAACTCATTGACACAGTAAATGATTTAGAATGAATAGAGTACATGTATGTTGATATACGACAGTTTTTTCATCTTTATCCAAATGATATAGGTATTATGGTTCGATTTTAATATCTATCTTGTTTGTATATTATTTCTGTTCAACATGATTCAATATCCTTATGAACAGGATAGCCAGAACAGAACTATTATAGTAGGTGTTACATGCACAACTGGGGAATTAAGTTAACAACTTCTAAAGAAAAGGTAGCTAGCCTTTACGAAGATTTACAGAGGTCAGAGTTGGAGAGTAATTTGTTTGTAGCACGCAATCAAGTCTAACGCATCTGTTACTGAAGACAGAACTAAATTGACGGTATGGAAGGTGGTGATTTAAATTGTAACCTTTTTGAGTTCCTATGTGTCTGGCGCTTTCAATCACTTAGATTTAAACACAAATAAATTATTTGGTGTTACAAATTCATGATGAGCTTCGGCTTTTTCGTGTAAATATTTTTTAATTTTTTCATTGTCTATATTTGGGCCATATACCTACGAGCAGTGAGTGTACTAGTAATGTGATCACGACTAGAGAGAGTTTATTCGTGACTATGACTATTTTTTTTTAACCGACTTCAAAAAAGAAGGAGGTTACTCAATTCGACCGTATATATATATATATATATATATATATATATATATATATATATATATATTATGTTTGTTCGCGCAGAACTCCATCGTTTATGGACCGATTTGAATTTTTTTTTTGTTTCGTTCGAATATAGATACTTCCAAGGTGGTCCCATTTTAAGGAAGTCAGGATCTGATGATGGCATCCTGGAGAATTCGAAGAGAACTTTTAAAAATTGTAGTAGCATCTAGGGCATTTGTAATTTTTTTTATTTAAGGCTTTAAAGTAGTACAACTTAATGAAGGTCTGGAGTCGATCTGATGATGGAGACGAAAGACAGTAAAGACAATTCCGTAACGATATACAGCAGTTACCTTGTGTTTGGGCTTGATAAATTTGTACTGTCGGGGACTTTACACCTAGATAGATAGATTTTCAGTATACGTGTAAACTGAAATAGTTAAAAAAAAATTAACAAAAAAGAAACCGACTTTAAACAAAACTAAAAACTGAAAAATAATATTTACTTAGCACAAAGTTAGTACACCGACTTCAGTATCATATTTAATGATATCTGATAAATCAGAATATAGGTACTAACTTTGTGCTAAGTAAATTTTATAATATGCGCGTGGAATGTTATTCCCGGTCACAGGGGTATGAAAAATAGATGTTGGCCGATTCTCAGACCTACTCAATATGCTCACAAAATTTCATGAGAATCGGTCAAGCCGTTTCGGAGGAGTATGGCAACGAAAACTGTGACACGAGAATTTTATATATTAGAAGTAGCCGAAGTGTTGAAAATTATGGCCAGTTTCAAATATATTAATTAGATGCATACCTATAGAAAATAAATTATACAAATCGTGTGAGCTTAAAGTGTAAACAAATAAGCGAACTTAATAAAGATTTTATTCTGTTTTTTAAGTTCGTGTAATCCGGTATATCCCAGTAGTTCCATCAGATCTGAGAATAATACAAATACTTGCAAAATCTTTTGAAAATAGGTGCCTATCTATACATAATAAAATAGGGCTCTTGAAGTAAATAGTATTTCAGCGAGCGTTGCGAATATTTGATAAATATGTTACTGAATATTTTAGGTGGAAAACTCCGAGGAATCGAGTAGGTATGATTAGGATGTAATCTGGGCATACGCTCGGACTACTATCAATAGCGTACCTAATCATATTTAATATTATAATATCACAATGCCTTTTTCTGACATACACATAAACATTATCTGAAACCTATTAGGTACTTACATGAAATGAGATTTTTTATCACAATGATTATTACATTCTAAGAATGCTTGATTTCAATTTTGATTCTTTCGGTGGCGTATTTGTTACATAGACCTATGACTAAAATATTTAAAAAAAAATCTACTCCTCCAACCTACATAAGTGGTATTTTGATGCGCTTCCTCTGCTTTATTAATTTCTAAACTAAAAGAAATTCGAAGCGCACAGAATAAAAATTACCTTTGTGGTTTGCATTAATTATAAAAAGAAAGCTTCATTATATCCCTCATCTAAGCCAAAAACATAATTATTACTCGAGTCACCAAAGTGACTTTAGAATCTGTGTTTGACACCAAAGTTATTGTCTCTTAATAAATATGCAAGACCCTCATTTGCTTATTTTCCTTGTCTAAGAAAACGTGTTTAGATATTTTACTGTCGAAACAAAATAATTTTTGCTTGTTTTATGTAAAACTCAAATGAGAGTGGTTGACCATTATAATCGGATTTTTTTCATTCATTGTCACTCAGTTTTTTTTTTTGTTGACGCGGGGAACGCTTTTACGCGCCTTCATCCCAGCTACGAGGGCAGCTAGGATGGTGTGTGGGACTCCCGGCCCGGTCCGGAGTGGACCGTCCTACCCACTAAACCCCGCGGTGTTCCTCCTCACCCTTTAGCCGGGCCGAGGGATATCAAAAGATTATTCACGTCGACCCGGCTAGGGGCGCCCCGTGAATTTGGGGCTCTCCTCGGGGGAGCCCGATGGGCGGCTCCCCAAAGCTCCGTAAAGAGCTGAAGATTATCACGCCTGCACCGCTCTCGAGCGCCCCTCTGTAATAGAGGAGACAGAGAGCGGCTGGTGCAGGCGTGCGCTAATGGGCACCCTCGGGACACGGGGAAGGTGCCCACCGCCATGTGACCGTTGGTGGGCGGGGTCCCCCGACCTTACGCCCACGGTCAAGAAACAATCGGGGGCTCGCAGTGACTTCTTACCGCGGCGCCCTCGAACTGCACGGCAGAGCGGGAGCATTATCGGTTACTCCCGCTCCCCCGCACAGTGCACCTCCCGCTTTGCCGCCATCGCGACTCAGCACGCCTGACTGCCGACCATGGCTTGCACCATGACCAGCAGTGACTGGCTCCTACTGTTGCTGTACGGAGCGGCCGCACGGACGGAATGGCCGCACGGGCGGAACGGCCGCACAGACGGAACCAGCCCACCGCACTGGCAGCCCGCACACACGCAGCAGCCGGTCAAACACTGCCGCGCTACGTAACTGCCGCACAGGTGGACTGCCGTACAGGCGAAATCAGCCGCACAGGCGGAACAGCCGCACGTGCGGCCGCTGCCGCACAGCAAACTTGCTTCAACCGGCCGCAGCCGGGAGCGAACCTCACTATCGTTGCGACGCTTCCACCGGGTATCCGGGAGCTGTCGCAACCCCGCGGACCTTGAAGGCCCGCCATACCACGACCCCCTCGTGCAATGGGGTCAACTCCGTCAAACGACGGCCGAAAAACGGTCCCAATGCTTCTACCGGCCAGAAAGCCGGGAGCATTGGGGCGTCCGCCAAAGCGTGTAGCGGTGCAGAGACGCCGCAACACCGTGGGCCTAGCAGGCTCACCCAACTGCGACCCCCTCGCCATGGGGTCAGCTTGCCGGGATATCGGTACATCGACTAATGGGGGCAGCACGCCGCACCCATTAGCCGATGTTCCAGGGTGCACCGTCTTAGTCCAGTTGCCACTCCCCCCGGGCATATAGCCCGAAGGGATAGGAAACCGGTCCAAGCTCACGAGGAGGTTTCCCGACCTAGCACCCCCATTGTCACTCAGTTTGGTTTTGATCTTATCAGAATATTTAGGTGTATTATAGTAATAATTTTCTGATATTTTTTTAAGTGAGTCAAGGCGGTTTTTTTAAAATTCCACAACTTAAACTCAGCGCGATAACACAATTTTAATTTACTCGAAACCAATTATTTTCCCATGGTTCTTGGGTCTTAGAAGGTTTTAACAGGGTCAGCAGCGCGAGTGTAGCGCCTCCGGTGTTGGAAACGCCCATAAGCTGCAGTGACCACCAGTACCTAGATCAGTGGGCCCTATGCTTGTCTGTCACAATAGTGGTATAAAAATAACGATTATTTTTTCTTCAACCACACCCAAATATAAAAATCGAATTTATAAAATACAGAGATTAGTAAGTATATAATTATAGATATTTGCAGTTCTACACCTATTGGCCTTCTACGGTTTGTACCTTGAATAGACAGGTGATAGGTACGTTTTGAATTCAATTTATCATGAGTGACAATGGTGTGGATTGTCAATATCGACAATTACTGTCAATGTCAGGCACGTGTTGATAATAATTTGTGTGGTGGGTGTATAAATGTTTTTATATTTATTTTACGGCCTATTTGATAATAAGAGAAGTAGTGTACCTATATCTACCACACTTGAGTGCCTCGGTTTGCGGTTATATTGATGTATGCAACTGCCGTGCTGAGGTCCCAGGTTCGATTCCCGGGTCAAATCAAGTTTGTGTTAACAAGAAATTAATGTATTTAGATTCAAATGTATGTTTATCAGTAGTCTATATCCCATAGCACAAGCTTATGGTTGTTTTGGGGTCTACATCCACATTTCATTTTAAGCGTGAGTAAACAGTTAGTATAATTCAGTAATGTTTGAAGTCTTTATCATTCCCTGGCGTATCTTTGCGCGTAAAATAGTTAACGTTAGGGGTTATTCAAATTGTTTTAATGTCTTTTCTCTAAATGTATTCTATTGTTTAGAGACGCCACTAAATTTGTAACGGTTTGACAAACTGAATTACTTATGTACTTGAATTTGTTTGTTATATTACGATATATTTACGTGTAAAAATACTTTTTTTTATATTTAGCTCGCCAAATTGACGTCGCCACCAGCCTGATGGAAAGCCGTGGGGCATCTAGAGATTGGGGGCCACTTCTGACAGTGGTCCTCAAGTTGGCGGCCCTGTGATGTGCCTCTTCACGCTCCTCTTGAAGAACCCGGGATTGTAACATGCATGAAACACGTGTGCGGGCAGGTCGTTCCATGTTTTTATAGTTCGACAGAGGAACGATCTTTTGAAACGCTCCGTTCTAGCGAAAATTCTTTCCACTGTGTATGAGTGGCACCTCTGCCCGGCACGCGTTGTTCGGGATCGGAAAGGCGAGGGTGGGATCTGGTTAAAGAACTCTTCAGAACGTTCACCGTGATACATTCGGTAGAAGGCAGCCAGAGACGCTATGGTTCTTCGCTGCGCTAACGGTTCGAGGCCTCCGGTTACCTCAGTACAACCAATTATTTGGATAGCACGTCTCTGCATAGCGTCAAGTGCGTCTAGTAAGTACCTCGTGGAGTCATCTCGCCTAGGTATGAGTGATTTTTTTTGTTAATTTTGAAACCAACTACACGTAAAGTCTCTCTTATCATTTTGTTTTTATCGAGTAGTACGAGTATTTCATTTCACTGGCAAGCTTTGTGTGCGCGCCTGCTGTTTTAGATTTGTAATACCTACCTACATAAATGACTAACTACTGAACTGCTTGAATGCATATTTTTATGTAAGTAATTGCATTACATTAAAAAATTCCGATTTGACTTTGCTCCAATTTAGTTGTAGCATTGGATTTACTCCGACATTGCAAAGATAATATTAGTACTACAGTAATAGCAAGTGGGCAATCTAAATGCTGGCACGATTTCTCTGTCTAAAATAGTGTAAATGATGCCAAAAAATAGTCGTTCTCTATGTTTTGATACTATAAATGAAATGTAAAGACTTTTATGGTGAGCAAAATGGGGGTTTTGGTGAGGGAATATTACATAGGAACATTATTAAATGACTCTCCCAAACTTCTTGGCTATATAATACATGTAGAAAAACCAATAGACGTTTATTTTTTTTAACTAAACAACACTCTATTTTCAAGAAGAAGAAATGTCATCACCATATAGGTTCCGGATGTGGTCAATGCGACTTGACCAGTCTGTAAGTGTGCCTACTTCCTTTGGATGTGTACGTACACATGAGACTTGTCGAGTCGCATTGAATGTCTCCGGAGCCCATTACTTCTAGTAATAATAGGTAGGCAATAAAATTTGTCGGAACAACCAAACTTCACACATTCATGACGAAAACGACAAATATTTGCTCCAACTATAGGTACATCATATCTAGATAGCCTCAATTTTATTATGTTTTGCAAATAGAAATGCGGTGTTCATTTTTTCCTACATTCACCAACGGAAGTTTTTGTTGTTCTTGCGGCACTTTTTCACCCCAGACATACAAATAAAACGCACAAAATTGACGTGATTTCGCGGAGTTATTCAGTCGAATATCAGCGTACATTCGAGTACAATAGTGGTCGGATGTATCGCTACTTAGCGCCACATCCCCTAGATGATTTATGAGGGTATAGACAGGAGGAAAATGACGGTGGACTCCCTTTGAAGAGAGAGACAGATAATACTTTCTATATAATGTAATATAATACTTTGAAAGGCTATGGAATGAAGGGGCAAAAATGTAAATATTCTAACATAGTGAGCCTTAGCGATTAGCTTGTTTTACTCGAGCTAATATCAGTAGCTTGATTTTAGCTTTTCTTTTCATTAGCGTTTTACTTTTAGTCTAATTTTTGTTCAGTACCTAGAGGATACAAACGGGACCCTATTGCTGAGACTCTACCGTTCGTCTGTCTATCTCCAGGCTGTATCTCAGGAACCATGATAGCTAGAGAGTTGAAATTTCACATATGATTTACTTATTTCTGTTGCTGCTATACAAATACTAAAAACAGAAAAACATAATATTTATTTGCAGCTATACGACAAACGTAATATTTTACAGGTCTTTTTTAAGGAATAGTAACACGTGAGTCCAACCCGCACTTTGCCAGTTTTTCAATGTATATTAAATGATGAGTAATTATAGCTAGAATGTATCGTAATTCAATTACACTCATGTCTGTACAACCACAAGCAATTACTCACATCTAAGCAATTAAGCTTAGGGCGAGGTCATGATAATATATTATTAATGGGTGACCTACGTTCCTAGTAGTACAGGATATTTATTTTACAGGATAAGGGATGAAAAATAATATTCTAAGTGATAAATGACTACCGCCTGGGTTGACCTTTATTAATATTCTAATGAACTGAGGCCCTTTTTAGAACGGACCATACTGCCTCGAGTTATCGGCTAACTAAGCTGCACAACGGCTAATTGGCTTTTTCTCCCGTGGGAGATAACACCAGAAATCCAAGACCGGCTTCTAGGGTAACAGCCTGATCCGAGAGGTTTGAGCTTACGCACTTACGCAGTCTACCGGGGTTGTTTTCCAGCAATTTTTCCATCACCTCTTTCATTTTTTTTAGTGGCATGAACCTTGATAGTCTTCGTAAAGGTGTGATAAAATAGACTGGAACTCCTTAATAGCCTCGAAATCTATTGACGAAAAAGTTACTTTATTTAACACTCATTTAGTCGAGCTTTTTGATGTCCATGCTCCGGTTCGACCTGTTAAAATAAAACACATGCCTGCTCCCTGGCTCACTGACTCTATAAAGGACGTAATAGCTAAGAAAGCTGCAGCTAGGTATAAATATAAGTGTCGACCAATTGCAAGCAATTACGAAAATTACGTGGCAATACGTAATCACTGCAATAAGGTGTGTAGAAAAGCACAACGCCAGTATATTCATGCATCAATCGACAACGGTGATCCATCTAAAGTGTGGAAATTCCTAAGAACCGTAGGAGTTGGAAAATCCAAAGAAAACACTATTCCTAAAACAATTGATCTCGAAGCACTCAATGTGCATTTCTCATCTTCGTCGCATTTTGGAGGGACCGCCAAAATAAATACACTACAATATCTTTCATCACTTCCAACTCCTAATTATCCATGTTTTTGTTTTGATTCATTCACTGATAGTGATGTTAAGAAGAGCATAATGTCAATTACATCAAATGCAGTTGGAAATGATTGTATAAGTCGTAATATGATCGTACCTGTCCTTGATCAAATCCTTCCTATCATGACACATATCCTAAATTTTTCTATTGCAAGTAGTCTCTTTCCATCTGCTTGGAAAGAAGCTCAAATCATTCCATTGCCAAAAAAGGGTAACCCATCATCTTTTTCCCACTACCGCCCTATATCTATACTACCTTTCTTTTCTAAAGTTCTTGAGCGCCTTGTCTATAATCAGCTAAATACCTTCTTATGTGCCAACTCTTTACTAAATCCCTTCCAATCTGGGTTCCGTCCCGGACATAGTACTGTGACAGCCCTGGTCAATGTTACGGACGACATAAGAACAGGCATGGAAAAGGGCAGACTCACAGTAATGTCGTTGCTCGATTTCAGTAATGCCTTCAACACTGTTGATTTTGAAATCCTACTTGGCATACTATGCTCTATTAACATATCTCCTATGGTGATTGACTGGTTTCAAAGTTACCTGTCTGGCCGCCGGCAACGTATACGTATAGAGGAATCCTTTTCTTCTTGGTGTGATATTTCAGCTGGTGTTCCGCAGGGTGGCGTGCTATCTCCTTTACTTTTTGCTATTTTTATAAATTCAATTTCACAAAAATTAGTTTCATCCTACCACCTTCACGCAGATGACTTGCAAATATACACACAAGCACCAGTAAGTCAATTGCCCGATGCAATTGCTGCATTGAATATAGATTTAGAGCGGGTATGTGAATGGAGCCTTCATTATGGACTTCAGGTAAATCCATCAAAGACCCAAGTAATAATCGTGGGTAGCTCTACCATGATATCACGTATCGACTACACACTGTTGCCTCAGGTTATCTTTAATGGCACTCCTATTGATATATGTGATACAGTTAGGTACTTGGGAATACACATCGATAGAACTCTGTCCTGGGATCGTCAGCTGCAGGAGGTTGGGCGCAAAATATTTGCATCTGCGGGATCACTGCGCAGATTACGTAGTTTTCTTCCCACTACCACTAAAGTTGCGCTTGCACAATCTCTTTTACTCCCAATTCTTGATTACGCTGATGTCAGCTATCTTGATCTTACTGAGGAGCAACTTGACAAGCTTGAGCGTCTTCAAAATGTTTGTATTAGATTCATATTTGGCCTACGCAAATATGATCATGTGTCTGAATTCGGAAAAATGCTCGAGTGGCTCCCAATTCGCCTTCGACGGAATACTCACATACTATCATTATTATACAGTATACTGTTCAATCCTCGTACTCCCCCATATCTCAAAGAACGTTTCAAGTTCCTTCATGCCACACATTCAAAGTTATTAAGGTCATCAGAGAATTTGCAACTGGGAATGCCACAGCATTCCACAAAATTTATGGATCAATCATTTATGGTGCAAGCAGTTCGCTTGTGGAATGCTTTGCCAATTTCAATTAGACGGGCCCAATCTTTGGTGTCTTTCAAGAAGATGCTAAAGGATCACTTTCTGTCCTTCTCGGATTAGTCATAGTCACGATATGGTATTGTCTGTTTTAACTCCTGTCTTTATGTGTCTTCTGTTAATGATTGTAGTTTCAGTGTGAATAGTTGTATTACAACATAGATGTTTATTGTGTATTTTTGTGCTGATCGGTATCTATTTGTGTTAATAGTAGTATGTATTTGTATTTGTGTTAATATTGTTACTAATTGTGTATGTATTTGGTATAAGTATGTATATTTTTATTGTTAGTACAATTATGTGTATTTTAGATTTATTGTGCACTGCCTTTTTCAGTTCAATGATTTCTATCCATGCAAAGGTTGCCTGGAAGAAATCGCTTTTAGCGATAAGGCCGCCTATTGTACATACAATGTTCTGAATTTCTTCTCAAAATGTAATCTTTTTTTTTTTTTATAATGTACAATAAAGAATATTTATTATTATTATTTATTATTCATTTTTGCAACATCTTTTAGACCGAGATGGAGTGTTTTAAGCACTTACAGAGTTTGCCTTTTTTTGTTAAATTGTGGACATTCTTACACGACGTAATCTAGCATAAATTTAGCTAAAATAAGCTTGTGCTATGGAATCTAGACGACTGATAAACATACTTATACATTTCTAAATATTTGTATACATATTATCATCATCATCAAGTGCCTCTCCATCTACTGGAGGTCGGCCGTCAGCTTAGCGAACTTTCTTCTATTTTGTGCCAAGCGAAATAGCTCTTCAACGCTGGCAATGTTCGTCCACTCTCGGATGTTCCTCAACCACGATTTCTTTCTTGCTCCAGCGCGCCTCTTTCCCTCTATTTTGCCCATCATTATTAGCTGGAGAAAATGATATTTATCGTGCCTCAATACATGTCCGAGGTACGCAACCTTTCTTTTCTTAATGGTTTGCAAGAGTTCTCTATTTCTACCGACGCGCTGAAGAACTTCTATGTTGGTAACCTTCTGTGTCCAGCTAATACGGAGCATTCTACGATAGCACCACATCTCGAAGGCTTCGAGGTTTTTCTGGGTATCGGCTTTGAACGTCCAAGCCTCGCTACCATACAACACTACCGACCACACGTAGCAATGAAGCATTCGCACTCTGAGTCCTATCGACAATTTACGGCTGCACAAAACCTTCTCCATTTTCTGTAAGGTAGATCGGGCGATTTCGATCCGGGTTCGAATCTCTTGTTCACTGTCCCATTCTTCATTCACCCATGCACCCAGGTATTTGTACATACGCACTCGCTCAAGATTTTCGCCCGCAACTCGTATTCTGGGGTTTAGATCATTGCTCCTGGAAACTACGAGAATCTTGGTCTTTGTCGCGTTCATGCTTAATCCCGCTCTCATGTCAAACCAGCTGACTTTATCCAACAACTCCTGCATGTCCTCTTTCGTCGAGGCTATCAGTACGGTGTCATCAGCGTATCGCAGGTTGTTAACTATTTCGCCGTTTATTTTGACTCCGACGTTTAAATTTTCTAGTGCCGCTGATATTATAGCCTCAGAGTATAAGTTAAGAAGCACGGGAGACACAACGCAGCCCTGTCTAACGCCACGACAAATCTGTACTTAAAGAAATGTGTAAGAGCGTCCACATAGTTGTCTTCTAACAGCTTAAGCACTTCCACGGGTATGCCATCCGGACCCAACGCTTTCCCACACCATAGGGTTCGGTTGAATGCCCACCGCCAGAGTAGTACAATACTTTTCCCTCTTACGTGTCATACCGACCTTGTCCTGCCCATTTTGTGTCACTTACGCCCAGTACATCGAGCTGCAATCGTGACATTTCTACTACTATTTCGACTACTAGGGAAATTTAATGACGGTGGTATCCCGTTGCCTTCCGTCATCGCAGTATTGTGACCGTCGCACCAATGATTTTGGATGCGCTCACAAATATCTTGCATAAGCCCTTTAGACTATTGTAATCTTGTCCTGATGCAAGTACTGGAATTGCTGCCTCCCAACTCCAGGTCATAATAACTACGCCCTTATAACATGGCTTGCCTCTTCCGCTGGTTCTGCCGACTTCTGTTGCTAGAAAATTTACGCCATTTCCACCGTTGAGGTCTTCACCTGTAACCCTAGGCACGGGACAGTGATATACCCCACAGCACTGGGTCCCTCTCCGAACTCAGCCACCCACATCTTCCGACCTACTGAAAGATGCGGTGCCCATCCCCGCAACGTGGACGCGCCAGAGAAGAATTGTCCAAGTGAGCATTAGAGAATTTAGCTCTATTGTTCCTTGAACCGGGTTAACGGTCTTGTATCTGCCCAAGCCCGAAGGCAATCTGCCCAAGCCCGAAGGCTATATACATATTATATACATATTATAGATTAGCTGAACCCGCAACTTCGTTTACATCATATGGTGTATGAAAGGATAGGTATTTCTTCATCAGACTCATCAAGCAGCGTGTGAAACTGCCCTGTTTGCCAATTCAGTCCGCGCCGAAGCACTGAATTTTTATTAATAAACCGATTGACATGAAATAAACATTAAATGCTAAGTGGAGCAAACCTCAACACAAAAAAAACCGCATTGCAATCAGTTAAGCGGTTACTGAGATTAGCGTGCACAAACGTACAGACAAACAGATATACAGACATACAGACAAACAGACAAAAATTCTAAAAAGCATTGTTTTGGGTTCTATTGCGTTCATAAAGTAATATAGGGAATATTACTTTTTCTTATTTATCTTCCATGTAGGTACAGACAGCGACCTGTAACGATTTTATTATTATGTATTGATTACACCCAGACACAGAACAAATCAATGTGCTCATCACACAAAGAGAGAAATTGTCCTGGGTGGAAATCGAACCCTCGACCTCTAAATCCTTAGTCAGGCACACCAACCACTGGACCACGAGGCCAGTCGATTTCAATCGGCGCGTCTTAAACCATTCCTCCAAAAAGGGTTTTACCACCTCAACTGTATCGTGCCTTGAATTCATTATACATGGGCTTACAGTATGCAAGCCATCCCTAGATGTATACTGGTAAAGTAGGTAGGTAACGTAATAAACAAAATATGTTTCAATTCTACATCGACCTATATTTAACAGGGACATCCCTGATAAGTAGATGTAGACAAGATTCAGACAAGCCTGCAAGATGGCAGTCGCCGCAAAATTTTTGTTGATTTTTGCAGAAATCGAGATGCTAACATTTTTTTATGACAATTATCCATCTTACTAATATTATAATAATATTATAATAGATGATGCTCGCGGCTTCGCCCGCGTGAAATTCGGTACTCATTCCCGCTTTTCATTTCCCGGGATAAAAAGGTAGCCTGCCTATGTATGTATTTTAGACTATAAGCTATCTCTGTACCAAATTTCAGCCCAATCCTGTTAGAGCGTGATTAAGAAACAAACATCTAAACATCCAAACATCTTCACAAACTTTCACATTTAAGTTAATATTTAGTAGGAAGTAGGATGTAAAGGTTTGTGAATGTGTATGTGTGGATGTTTGTAACTCTTTCACGCTTTTACGGCTGAACGGATTTAGCTGAAATTTGGTACAGGAATAGACTATAGTCTGAAATAACACAACATTAGGATACCTTTATCCCGGGAATAAGTTCCCACGGTAAGCGGAAATAGGAACAATTTTTACGCGGCTGCGGGTATTAGCTAGTAAGTATAATATTTTTATAGCATAAAAAGTCGTTTCAATTCTTTTAATAAACGAGTAGGTAGAGAAAAAATCTAAATCTATGAATAAAACAGTGCCAAATATAGTAGAAAGTTCAATTTTATTTCCATATTGTTATTTGCGAAATCGATTTTCAATTATTACCTCTTTTTGTGAAGAATAATTAAAAAGTAAACTGTCAGTGTCAGTTTATCACGGCGAGATAAAACCCCAGAGAAATTTATATTTCTTGGGCCGTATTAAATTAGAAAGTGCTCAGTAAAATGGAAATTGTACGCTCGGCCAGACACACCAGGACATTAATCGATCAATTGTATCACAATTTGGTATTTATTTTATGATGGGTAACGAGAGGAGCGATGGCTATAAATTTAATGTATTTTTACTGTAAAATTCCTATTAAAATCAACCTTTGATAGCGGTGCCATTATATGATTTACGAATTCATGGTGTAATGAAGAAAATTTGAATATCCCGATTATATAAACAGTTATTGTTTAAAAATGTGTTTCCGTTAAAAGGCTTATGTATATGGACTGTAAACCACTTGATGTGATTCTCTTTATAGTGAATACTTTTGCGAACCCTAACATACCTATTAGCTGCCTATTATAATAACAACACCGACAGAACGATTAATTAATGAGTAAATAGGTATCGTTCACCAAATAAGGATTCGTCGACAAAACAAAAAAGAAAACCACGAAGGCTAAGACGGGAGCTCGGCTCCTGCCTGCCTTCTAACCTAACCTATCCGATTCGGGGTGTTAACCATTCACTTATAGTGGTTGAATTGGTCGTTCTGTCGGCGAAACGTTCGTAGTTGAAAGGTTCTGTCGGTGAACAACTGATAGTCGAAACGTTCTGTCGGCGGCACATCCGGCAGAGAAACGTCTGTCGGAGGTATGTTTCAGAGCCTTAGTTTTCGTCGGTAGAGGTCCGGCATGGCATCCATTTTCCACACGAAAAAAAACCCGATGTAAAGAATCATGTATGAAAGTAAAAAAAAACCGTATTAATAAATAAGTAGCCATGAAAACTCCTGTAACTTCTTATTTCCTAGCTTAATATTCTACAATTTAACAGAGTGTTGAAAGTTAGCACTCTATAAACGTGACATATGTTAAGTATCCAGTAAAGTAGCACATTGTATAACCTAAGGCCGTTTAACCCTTCAGGGACACAATCCTCCCGTCACATAAAAACATCCCTAATAGAACCCACGGGGCAAATAACCGTAACCGTGGATGAGATACCGACGAGATTTTTTGAAAACTCGCCGCTTTTATTCTGAAAATGTAGTGTCGTGAATTAGTAATAAAAGGGTGTTGTTGAATCTCTCCGATAAATATTTTGAATGAGAATAGGAAAAATGTTTGCAGTGAGTAGATGATAGGTGTGAATATTTTTTGCTGTAGGTATAAGTGTTATCAGCTCAGTAGGGCTGTTTCATTCGAGATCCGCAGACTGCAGCTGTCAAGACACGTCTCAGGCGGCCGCAGACGTGTCTTCGCCCAAGACTATCAGCCTCTATGGCCGGGGGCCTGAGAACAGTGGGGAGCTGCTCACCGTTCTTTCAGAAGGTTTAATGGTCTAGTTTTAATATTAGGTACCTACTAGTTTTTGTGACACCAGAGAACAAGGTAAAACAAGAAAGCCGTGAGATCGTTCTCACCAGACTGCCTCTCTCTTACACGTTTATTGTGAAAGTTCAATCCGATTTACGTTGTCATTTTTGTTTTATTTCAAACTTTGAACAGATGATCCACGTGACCTAGTGACTTAGTTTAATGCGACAGAGTCACAGCCTACAGACAAAGTCTCGACATAAGCCCCTCTGCACTCTATTTTATAGAGAGGGGCTAAAAAGGGCTCAGTGATTTCCAAAATCAGCAACGTATATCTAATTACATCAACAATGCATCTAACACCAAGTGATGCGATAATATTTGTATTAGCTGTATATTCTTTGTTCTTCTACCCCAAAAAACGTAGTACCAATCTACAACAGAGCCATTATTTTAGAAAAACAGTTATATACTATGAACTGACAAATTTCATTCATTATACTATTTCCATTTCTTTATTTTCTCGATGACAGGTCCATGACAGTTCCTGTGAAAACTTGTACTAGCGTCTTTTTTACATTATGTATGCATTATTTTATAAAAATATGACATTTACGCAGGTACAAGGTTATACCTGACTCTAAGAAACTGATAGGGATTGAGCTATCGATAAACATAACACGATAACAGATTCGATATTTTTTTACAAAATGTAAGAAACTAAACTACTTACCTACTGCCGGATACTTTTGCACAAATTTACTAACTAGTAGATATTATATTTCAGTACAAGACGTTACACGTGTTAATTTTTGATTGATAATGCCAACTTCTCTAAAATTTTCGAAGCGTTTGTAAAATAAGTAGGTATAGGTAGGTAGGTACTCGACCATGCAACAAAATAAGTATAATGACAGGTAATCTTTATTTATTTATTTTAATCAAAATCTGACGAATCCTCACTGTCACTCGATGAGCTCTCTCCAACATTTATTATAATTTCATGTACATCTACATTATCGAATGCCACATGATTATTTCCCAATCCGTAGCTATAATGTTTTGGCTTCTTCTCACGATTTTTTCCGAGTTTTCGGCAGTAACATCCGCACATGCATTTTTTAATAAATCTAACATCTTGATTGCCGTAAAAGGGGAATAGTTATTGTTTCGAGCGGCGTCCTATCATTTGTGCCCATATTAGTTCTATATAAATTGTACTGGCAATGATACGATATTCGATCAATTTACGATATTCGATCGATATCATTACTTATTTGGTCGCAACACTAAAACTATCAAAGTAGAACTGTCATCGAGAAAATAAAGAAATGGAAAGACTATAGTAGCCTTAAATTTTCCTTAAAAAAAAAATAAAAAAAAATATTTTAGAAAAACAGTTATATACTATGAACTGACGAATTTCATTCATTAGTAGCCTTAAATTTTCTGGTTATACCGGAATAGTTATTTTAATTCGGAAAAGAGCTTAAAAAACAAAATGGAACAGGGAAAGAAGTACACCATATTGAAACACGGCACTTGTATAAAGAAGTAGCGCTCTCAAAGCGAAAATGTAAAAAATGAACTAACTTTTTAATAAAATGAAGTGAAAACTAGTCGGTTCATTTCCATAATGGACAAGTTTGAATGTTCATTAAGACACTGCTCACAATTCTAAGAGTCAAAGAAAAACCTGCCAAGTGTGAGTCCGACATTTTTGGTAAGGAACCCATTCCGTACAAAAAATGTCATAAATCAAGCTTGTTGTATGGGAGCTTCCCTTAGACATTTCTTTTCTATTTTAAAAAAAATGTTGTTGTACACATAGATTTAGAATGTACAAGATAAACCATAGATTTAGAATGTACAAGATGAACAGTGTCAAACTGAAGACGAGACCAAAAATGAAAGATCTATGTGTGAGTTAAATAGTGTTGTTGAATGGTCACACCTATGTTATCGATAAAAGTATTTGTATAAATGGATGGAATGGAAATGAAACTTCTAAGCACACAAAGTGCTTAGAAGTTTCATCTCCAACTTCATGTTTTGGGGAATAAATTGTTAATTTGTATGTAATCGACTATGAAAAAGTAAAAATGGGATTATATGGGGTAACTCGTAATATTTGAAATTCTGTAGTGATCTTACGATTTTAACAGGTAATTTATGGCATCGTTCATTGCATTGTTGCCGTACATATATATTTTGCCAATTGAATTTGAAATTTTACTGAAAATCCAACTCTTATCGTAATACTTAACCTAGAAACTCATTTATTATTGAACCCTAGTAACAATAAAAGTTATTACTCGTAGATTTTTATTTATTAATATTAACCTCGCCAAATTGACGTCTCCACTGATGGAAACTAATGGAAAGCCGTGGCGCATCTAGCGAATGGGGGTATGCTTACAGCACACAAGACTTCTGACAGTAGTCCTCAACTTGGCGGCCCTATGATGTGCCTCTTCATGCTCCGCTTGTAGAAGCCGGGATTATAAAATGAGGGAAACACATGTGCGGGCAGGTCGTTCCAGGATTTCGTAGTTCGACAGAGGAACGATCTTTTGAAACGCTCAGTTCTGGCGAAGATTCTCTCCGCTATATATGAGTGGCACCTCTGCATGACGTGTTGTTCGGATCTGTAAGGAGATGGTGGGATCAGGTTGAAGAGCTCTTCAGAACATTCGCCGTGATGCATTCGGTAGAAGGCAGCCAAGGACGCTATGGTTCTTTGCTGCGCTAACGGCACGAGGCTTACCGTCATCTTAGGACAACCTATAATTCAAATCGGATAACACGTCTCTGCATAGCGCCAAGCGCGTCCAGTAAGTACCTCGCAGTCATGCGTGCAGTCATCCCAAAGGTGAGAACAGTATTCGACGCAGAGGCTAATCTGCACCTTGCACAGCGAACATCCCGGTGTGGCGTGGAGTACCTTAGGTGAAGTAAAATTATAAAAATTCAACTCAAAATGGTTTACAAAAATATTAAAATAGGCTCAAAACCCTAAAAAAAGGTTAAATAACACAGTTCGAGTAAAAATCAATCATATTTATAATAATTTAAATCCAGATAAGTTTGTTTGTAGCAATGCCACTATAATGAACTATCGACATCCTTATCGATACCTACCCATGACTATTTTACTGTAAACAGTCCTTTTATTTCTGCCTTATAAATCCTCTTAAAATGCATTTACACATTAAATATTGTGTTATGTATGAAGGAAAATGCATAATCTACGTTATGAGTTGGACTTTCAGTGAAATTTCACATCCAATTTGGCAAAATATGTACGGCAAAAATGGAATGAACGAAGTCACAAATGACCTGTTAAACGAGTCTTTCTTCGTATAATTGCGTTTTGTAATATCCTATTCACACACTAAACACGACACTATTGTTGAAAATGTAAAATTTTCTATTTTAATCGTAAGATCACTACAGATTATTGGATATTATGAATAACATAGAGCCGCCATAGGATCCCAGCGGGCTCAGCGATTCAAAATACTGACATATGAGTACACAATTTGCTTTCTCTTTTCCTCTCGAGCTAAGTGCTATGGATAATGAGGTCTCGCTCGCACGCATTGTATATCTATTGAGAGTAGCGAAAAATTCTAAATCTATGAGATAAACAGTGTCAGATAGAAAACGAAACCAAAAAAGGAATATCTATGTGTGAGTTAAATAGTGTTGTTAAAAGTTCACCTACCTATGTTATCGATAAAAGTCGACAAAAATCTTTGTCTTCGGTGGGAAACGAACCAACGACCTCTCGCACACTTCGACCTCTAAGACCCACGAGGCAGTCAATAAAATGTAGCGTTTTTGAAGAGCTTAAAGATAAAGTCTATTGTACAATTATTATTATGATAGACTTAATCTTCTTCGTGGCCCCGCGGACTCAGTGATCTGTAAACGATGACTGCAGTAAGCAAATTCTTCACCCAAGACTATCAGCCTCCATGACCAGGGGCCTGAGGAAAGTGACGTGGGGGATTCACGTACGCTTCTTTCCCCTAAGAAGCGGAATAACACCCGAAAAAACCACAAAACGCGGAATAGCAGTGGTAGCCGTAGGTCTGTTGGGAGGCCTGGGGTATCAATCCAAAATCTTACCCGGGGCTCCCAACTGTAGGCTGTTTGGCAGGATACGTGTGGTTTTTAGTCGGTAGGAGTCCGGCATAGCATCCATGTAGGATTTTCTCACGTAAAAAATAAATAAAAAGACTATCTTAGAAAATGGTACTACATTTCGATAGCTTGTTTATAAGTATTTTGATAGTAAGTAAGTATGTACAAAAATCAGTAACAGGTAGTTGCTTTCTGAAAAAGAAAAGGGTACCTATGAAAGTCAAACACCAGTTTTGTGTTAATTGAGCATTTAATATAAGTTTTATGAATTAGTAGCAGATGACCGCCCTTCATCCGTGTGGAAATCTGTTTCCGTTCCCGCCACAATGGATAATTTTATAGCCAGGCATGAAAAGTGCCTAACATCTTATTCAGGCTATAAGTCTTCAGTCAGTCAGGTCTTATTTCGTCTATATATCAAATTTCAGCTAAATCCATTCAGCCATTTTTTGAATATCAAACATCTAAAGATCTTCACAAACTTACACATGGGATATTGTGAACTTTATTTTTAAAATGTGATGAAAACTAAATCAACTTCTAACATGAACATTTTCACGTGCCTAATATTCAAATCTATACCTATAATAAATGATAGAAAAGTCAAAACATTGGAAATATAAAATAAAAACTCTCTGGGTGTTCAACATAAGATACTTTTTTTTTTTTTTTACGTGAGGGAAAATCCTCATGGATGTATGCCGGACTCCTACCGACTAAAAAACCTCACGTAACGCCCAACAGCCTATGGTTGAGAGCCCCGGGTAAGCCCTCGGGAGGATGTCCCAGGACTCTCAACAGACCTACAGCCGCCACTGCGGCCTCTGCGGACTGACTCAATCACAAATTAAAAGTGATAAACCCAGAAGACGCAGGTTCGAATCCTGCTCGAGACCGAAAAAAAATTTCGAGGTTTTACCAGGCTGTATCTCAGGAACCGTGATAGCTAAACATACATGACAACATAATGGTCACGCCTTTAGCCCCGAAGGGGTAGGCAGAGGCATATTATATTCTCACATTTCACCTTTTTTTAGAATTTATCCCACTTAATAGGCGGTGAGCCGTATTACCGTGTTGAGATGGACAGGTGCAGGTTGTGACTGCCTGTTGTTGAAATTTTGCAAGCTGCCTAAAAAGGCCTTTAACTTGGCTTAACGACTGCCATTTTACTGGCAACTGGGACAAACGGCTTAACGTGCCTTCCGAAGCACGGAAACGCTCAAATGAATGTCACAAAGTGGTCACATGAATGTTCACCCATCCAAGGACTGGCCATACAACAAACGTGATTTGTTGCTGTTTTTTGGAATAGACCCCCTGTACCATGTGCGTAGCCGCTAAGACAAAAAATACTAAAATCAGGTAAAGGGGAGATTAAGGGGGGCTGCCATATATACCAAAAGTGAATGCTTGCGTTCTTTGGTACGGTACCCTCTGTGCTCAAGTCCGAAACACTTGACCGTTCTTTTTCTAGTTACCTATTGCCTTCTAAATAATACCTTTTATTTAAATGTGTTCTTAAAGTCTGCCGGTTAAATTTCAAAAATCTTACTTTCGTGCTTCAATCGGAGTTAAAATAATTTTCAATGGTATTAGGTTTTATTTTCGTTAAGGAATTTCTTGATTCGGTCGCCGCACTCAATGCCCGCGATAAAAGCTATGCAATAGCTTAAAATTGATTATTTCCAACACATTTTGGCAAAAATCCAATCATCCATTCGTTTCTGTTCATGATTTCTCTGAAAGGCTTCTCAGGTACCAAACGAATCCTTGGAAACCTGTAAGATTACCAGATTGCGTATTAATTAGGTAATGCTCTCTATATTGCCTCAAACTAGATTTCAGCGACGAGTGGGGCGACGGCGATTATGGTGAAAGCACGGCGCCAGAGCTCAAGATAGTAGGCAACTTCGAAAAAACAAAAACCAAAACCGAGGGTGGTTTACTTCTATGCGAGCACAATGCCACATTACACTTTTGTACTCTGGCGTCACGTTCTCGCCGCAAACCCGTTGCCTCGGTAGTCAAACAGACAGACGTACGGTGAAGTCTCATGGTTAGGTTGCCGATTTTTACCCTTTGGGTACGATACCCTAAAAAGTTTATAACTAGTGAACACAGTTGGAGTGAAATTTAATCATATTCATAATAAATTAAAACCGAATAAGTTTGTATAGAAATGCCATTGTAATGAACTATCGACATTCTTATCGATACGTACCTATGACTATTGTAATGTAAACAACCCTATTTATTTCTTCCTGATATATCATCCAAAAATGCATTTACACATTCAATATTGTGATAAGTATGAAAGAAAATGCATAATCTACGTTAGGAGTTGGTCTTTTAGTGAAATTTCACATCCAATTGGCAAAATATGTACGGCAAAAATGCAATGAACGAAGTCATAAATTACCTGATAAACGAGTGTTTCTTTGTATAATTGCGTTTTGTATTATCCTAATTATACACTGATCACGACACCATCGTTGAAAATATCATATTTTCTATTTTATTCGTAAGAAGATCACTACAGAATATTGTAAAATATGAATGACATAATAGCACCACGGGACTCCGTCGGTCTCTGTGATTCAAAATACTGACATAAAGTATACAAGTTGCTATCTCTTTTTTTCCTCTTGAGCTATGTGTACTGGTAAATGAGGTCTCGCTCGCACAATATGTTTATCTATTGAGAGTAGCGAAAAATTCTAAATTTATGGTTGTACAAGCAACAGAAATATATACAGTTCCTGAGAGACAAACTAGTGAGAGACAGAAGGATAGACAGCGGAGTTTGAGTAATAGTTCCATTTTTACCCTTTGGGTACGGAACCCTAAGAACTGTAAAAGTAGATAATAAATGATTCAAGTTACTAATGAAAATACGAGTAAGCACTACTTATAACTTAGTACGTTACCACTATCACAGGGCGGAAACTCCATACAAAAATGTTCGTTTTCTCCCACACTAATATACACGTAATGTGAATGCTTGAATCAAGCTTGAATGTGTGTGTGAGTATACTAGGGACACTAGCTATGGAAACAAAATAATAAGGAACAGAACGCAATCTCATGGTATGTAGGTACTTTTTTTTTCAAATCTATCCTCGGCTAAGCACAAAATAAACCAAAGCAATAGCACAAAGTACGTAGGTAGTAATACGTAATGCAACGCAGTGTCACTCTCTCAAGTACTGACACGGCAATAGACACATCAACTTTGGTGGGGGGATGGGGAAACTTACTCAGTGGGAGGCAGGGAGTTGCCGATCTGTATGTAATACTATTATATTATCTTTGCCACTATACCGTACTGCCCTTTTAGAACTAAGTATTTGTCTAATTAAATCAGCACTTATTTACGGTGACAGCAGATGTGGGTAAGTATTCAGCGGGCTGAGAGTTGTAGATTTAATTCCCGCATGCAGAAAAACTTTGTACGACCATTAAATATTTACTGCCCGCAGGCTTGATGAGTTTTGTATTTTTAAAAGCAATTTGAGTATGTCCATTTGTTTCTAACATAGTGACATTTTATTCGTTTATAAGTATATTTGCATTGATTTAATGGTAGGTAGTAGTAAAGTCAAATTAAAGGCCTTATGGACGACTTGAAAAAATTGTCATGCAGTAAGTTTTCATAAGCGTTTCACAAGTTAGAAGAAAGGTAAGTTAGTCTAGTCAACAAGTGGGTTTTTTTTTTCGAATTCTTCGATAATAATGATCGAGGTGTCATGCGATTCGAAATATCATGTAGAATTTTTTTGAAAAATTCGAGGGCCGCTCGCAAAAGTTGCAAATTTTGTTATCAAATAAGGGGAAAACAAAAGACGGGTTTCCGCAAATATTTTAAAAACTAAATGAGATTTCTAAATTTAGAAAAAGATTCGTGGTTAAAATATTTCCCAAAGAAAAGTCCTGACTTCCGGAGCATCGTATCTAATAACTTTAAATCATATTTATTCATGAAAGGTCCGAAGTGTGCGGAGTCAAGGTACACGCTATCAGGTGTAGGTACTTTTAACCATCTGTGAAATTAATGAAAACTGATCTTACAGTTCCGGAAGTTAATAGGTTTTTTTTGATATTTTTTTCTTTGTTAATCTGTTTCTTAATTTAAAAAATCTGTCGTTTTTGAAACATTCACAAATACCAAAATCACTGGCAAAGCACTAATTGATCTAATTTGCTATCTGTCATTCTAATTTGCTACAGTAAAACACAGTTGTTTGGTAAAAACTATAGGAATCTAACTAAATATACAGTTACATAATAATGTATTCGTCAATATCACCACCGCGGCAGCGTCATAACTTCGACGGAGCAACATGTTTCTGAACCTAAAGCACTTCACTTACCACTCAGATCTCGTGGTAAGTCCATTACACCTTTTTAATGTAAAGGTTAAACTTGTTGCAGAGCGTAGATCGATGCTCTAAGGACGCCTTTTAGTCCATTGAAATGTTACATGAGCTTTGCATTTATTAGAGGACGCAATTTTATTTTCGGGACATGTGTGGGATGTCAATAGAAGCTTAACCTCAAGTTTGTGGGGTCGCCACCCTTGTCCCCCGGCCGCCATCTTGAAAAGAGGGGGGAAAAAAACACTTTTTTCGCAATATTTCGGAAACTATGAGTCTTACAAAAAAATTGTAGAGGCATAATTTGTAGCATATTGTTTTGCCTACAAATGTATATATAACCTAACAAAAAATTTTATGATTTTTTTTTTAAATTTTTATAAAAATTTTCTTTTTTGCTCTATAACTTTTTTTTATACATTTTACAAAAAAAAAATACCTCGGACTAATCTTGTAGATGATCTTTTAAGAGAAATTTAAAAAAACGCCACAGAGCAAAAAATAAAAATTTTATAATTGTATTTTCAATTTTTTGTTTATAACTTCTTTAATTTTTAATTTAGGGCAAAAATTTGTTAAACATATTTGTAGGCAAAACAATTTGCTACAAATTATGAATTCACAAATTTTTTGTAAAACTCATAGTTTCCGAGATATTGGGAAAAAAGTGTTTTCACCCCTTTTTAAGATTGCGGCCGGGGGACATGGGTGGCGACCCCACAAACTTGAGGTTAAGCTTCTATTGACCCCACACATGTCCCAAAAATAAAATTGCGTCCTCTAAGAAATCAATATTCGGTCCTTAAATTGTGACATTTCAATGGACTATTTGTTTTACGGGTTCTTTGTGACATGTGACAACACTGTCCCTCGTGTTAAAAATTATGTTGCTGAAGCGAGTCTTGTGAATTAATACTTATTGTAAAATGTTTTAGTTTTGAACGCTTCTCTTCAAGTAATATGTTATTGTAATATTTTAGTACTAGATGATGTCCGCGGTGGATAGTTTGAATAATTATCATAGATTTTTTTTCCACCTGATAGAAATAGTCTATAGATTTTTTCTGCCCTTGTCTATAATAATTATATCTATAAATGGTACTACATTTCGATAGCTTGTTTATAAGTATTTTGATAGTAAGTAAGTATGTAAAAAATCAGTAACAGGTAGTTGCTTTCTGAAAAAGAAAAGGGGTACCTATGAAAGTCAAACACCAGTTTTGTGTTAATTGAGCATTTAATATAAGTTTTTATGAATTAGTAGCAGATGACCGCCCCTTCATCCGTGTGGAAATCTGTTTCCGTTCCCGCCACAATGGATAATTTTATAGCCAGGCATGAAAAGTGCCTAACATCTTATTCCAGGCTATAAGTCTTCAGTCAGTCAGGTCTTATTTCGTCTATATATCAAATTTCAGCTAAATCCATTCAGCCATTTTTGAATATCAAACATCTAAAGATCTTCACAAACTTACACATGGGATATTGTGAACTTTATTTTTAAAATGTGATGAAAACTAAATCAACTTCTAACATGAACATTTTCACGTGCCTAATATTCAAATCTATACATATAATAAATGATAGAAAAGTCAAAACATTGGAAATATAAAATAAAAACTCTCTGGGTGTTCAACATAAGATACTTTTTTTTTTTTTTTACGTGAGGGAAAATCCTCATGGATGTTATGCCGGACTCCTACCGACTAAAAAACCTCACGTAACGCCCAACAGCCTATGGTTGAGAGCCCCGGGTAAGCCCTCGGGAGGATGTCCCAGGACTCTCAACAGACCTACAGCCGCCACTGCGGCCTCTGCGGACTGACTCAATCACAAATTAAAAGTGATAAACCCAGAAGACGCAGGTTCGAATCCTGCTCGAGACCGAAAAAAAATTTCGAGGTTTTACCAGGCTGTATCTCAGGAACCGTGATAGCTAAACATACATGACAACATAATGGTCACGCCTTTAGCCCCGAAGGGGTAGGCAGAGGCATATTATATTCTCACATTTCACCTTTTTTTAGAATTTATCCCACTTAATAGGCGGTGAGCCGTATTACCGTGTTGAGATGGACAGGTGCAGGTTGTGACTGCCTGTTGTTGAAATTTTGCAAGCTGCCTAAAAAGGCCTTTAACTTGGCTTAACGACTGCCATTTTACTGGCAACTGGGACAAACGGCTTAACGTGCCTTCCGAAGCACGGAAACGCTCAAATGAATGTCACAAAGTGGTCACATGAATGTTCACCCATCCAAGGACTGGCCATACAACAAACGTGATTTGTTGCTGTTTTTTGGAATAGACCCCCTGTACCATGTGCGTAGCCGCTAAGACAAAAAATACTAAAATCAGGTAAAGGGGAGATTAAGGGGGGCTGCCATATATACCAAAAGTGAATGCTTGCGTTCTTTGGTACGGTACCCTCTGTGCTCAAGTCCGAAACACTTGACCGTTCTTTTTCTAGTTACCTATTGCCTTCTAAATAATACCTTTTATTTAAATGTGTTCTTAAAGTCTGCCGGTTAAATTTCAAAAATCTTACTTTCGTGCTTCAATCGGAGTTAAAATAATTTTCAATGGTATTAGGTTTTATTTTCGTTAAGGAATTTCTTGATTCGGTCGCCGCACTCAATGCCCGCGATAAAAGCTATGCAATAGCTTAAAATTGATTATTTCCAACACATTTTGGCAAAAATCCAATCATCCATTCGTTTCTGTTCATGATTTCTCTGAAAGGCTTCTCAGGTACCAAACGAATCCTTGGAAACCTGTAAGATTACCAGATTGCGTATTAATTAGGTAATGCTCTCTATATTGCCTCAAACTAGATTTCAGCGACGAGTGGGGCGACGGCGATTATGGTGAAAGCACGGCGCCAGAGCTCAAGATAGTAGGCAACTTCGAAAAAACAAAAACCAAAACCGAGGGTGGTTTACTTCTATGCGAGCACAATGCCACATTACACTTTTGTACTCTGGCGTCACGTTCTCGCCGCAAACCCGTTGCCTCGGTAGTCAAACAGACAGACGTACGGTGAAGTCTCATGGTTAGGTTGCCGATTTTTACCCTTTGGGTACGATACCCTAAAAAGTTTATAACTAGTGAACACAGTTGGAGTGAAATTTAATCATATTCATAATAAATTAAAACCGAATAAGTTTGTATAGAAATGCCATTGTAATGAACTATCGACATTCTTATCGATACGTACCTATGACTATTGTAATGTAAACAACCCTATTTATTTCTTCCTGATATATCATCCAAAAATGCATTTACACATTCAATATTGTGATAAGTATGAAAGAAAATGCATAATCTACGTTAGGAGTTGGTCTTTTAGTGAAATTTCACATCCAATTGGCAAAATATGTACGGCAAAAATGCAATGAACGAAGTCATAAATTACCTGATAAACGAGTGTTTCTTTGTATAATTGCGTTTTGTATTATCCTAATTATACACTGATCACGACACCATCGTTGAAAATATCATATTTTCTATTTTATTCGTAAGAAGATCACTACAGAATATTGTAAAATATGAATGACATAATAGCACCACGGGACTCCGTCGGTCTCTGTGATTCAAAATACTGACATAAAGTATACAAGTTGCTATCTCTTTTTTTCCTCTTGAGCTATGTGTACTGGTAAATGAGGTCTCGCTCGCACAATATGTTTATCTATTGAGAGTAGCGAAAAATTCTAAATTTATGGTTGTACAAGCAACAGAAATATATACAGTTCCTGAGAGACAAACTAGTGAGAGACAGAAGGATAGACAGCGGAGTTTGAGTAATAGTTCCATTTTTACCCTTTGGGTACGGAACCCTAAGAACTGTAAAAGTAGATAATAAATGATTCAAGTTACTAATGAAAATACGAGTAAGCACTACTTATAACTTAGTACGTTACCACTATCACAGGGCGGAAACTCCATACAAAAATGTTCGTTTTCTCCCACACTAATATACACGTAATGTGAATGCTTGAATCAAGCTTGAATGTGTGTGTGAGTATACTAGGGACACTAGCTATGGAAACAAAATAATAAGGAACAGAACGCAATCTCATGGTATGTAGGTACTTTTTTTTTCAAATCTATCCTCGGCTAAGCACAAAATAAACCAAAGCAATAGCACAAAGTACGTAGGTAGTAATACGTAATGCAACGCAGTGTCACTCTCTCAAGTACTGACACGGCAATAGACACATCAACTTTGGTGGGGGGATGGGGAAACTTACTCAGTGGGAGGCAGGGAGTTGCCGATCTGTATGTAATACTATTATATTATCTTTGCCACTATACCGTACTGCCCTTTTAGAACTAAGTATTTGTCTAATTAAATCAGCACTTATTTACGGTGACAGCAGATGTGGGTAAGTATTCAGCGGGCTGAGAGTTGTAGATTTAATTCCCGCATGCAGAAAAACTTTGTACGACCATTAAATATTTACTGCCCGCAGGCTTGATGAGTTTTGTATTTTTAAAAGCAATTTGAGTATGTCCATTTGTTTCTAACATAGTGACATTTTATTCGTTTATAAGTATATTTGCATTGATTTAATGGTAGGTAGTAGTAAAGTCAAATTAAAGGCCTTATGGACGACTTGAAAAAATTGTCATGCAGTAAGTTTTCATAAGCGTTTCACAAGTTAGAAGAAAGGTAAGTTAGTCTAGTCAACAAGTGGGTTTTTTTTTTTCGAATTCTTCGATAATAATGATCGAGGTGTCATGCGATTCGAAATATCATGTAGAATTTTTTTGAAAAATTCGAGGGCCGCTCGCAAAAGTTGCAAATTTTGTTATCAAATAAGGGGAAAACAAAAGACGGGTTTCCGCAAATATTTTAAAAACTAAATGAGATTTCTAAATTTAGAAAAAGATTCGTGGTTAAAATATTTCCCAAAGAAAAGTCCTGACTTCCGGAGCATCGTATCTAATAACTTTAAATCATATTTATTCATGAAAGGTCCGAAGTGTGCGGAGTCAAGGTACACGCTATCAGGTGTAGGTACTTTTAACCATCTGTGAAATTAATGAAAACTGATCTTACAGTTCCGGAAGTTAATAGGTTTTTTTTGATATTTTTTTCTTTGTTAATCTGTTTCTTAATTTAAAAAATCTGTCGTTTTTGAAACATTCACAAATACCAAAATCACTGGCAAAGCACTAATTGATCTAATTTGCTATCTGTCATTCTAATTTGCTACAGTAAAACACAGTTGTTTGGTAAAAACTATAGGAATCTAACTAAATATACAGTTACATAATAATGTATTCGTCAATATCACCACCGCGGCAGCGTCATAACTTCGATCAACATGTTTCTGAACCTAAAGCACTTCACTTACCACTCAGATCTCGTGGTAAGTCCATTACACCTTTTTAATGTAAAGGTTAAACTTGTTGCAGAGCGTAGATCGATGCTCTAAGGACGCCTTTTAGTCCATTGAAATGTTACATGAGCTTTGCATTTATTAGAGGACGCAATTTTATTTTCGGGACATGTGTGGGATGTCAATAGAAGCTTAACCTCAAGTTTGTGGGGTCGCCACCCTTGTCCCCCGGCCGCCATCTTGAAAAGAGGGGGGAAAAAAACACTTTTTTCGCAATATTTCGGAAACTATGAGTCTTACAAAAAAATTGTAGAGGCATAATTTGTAGCATATTGTTTTGCCTACAAATGTATATATAACCTAACAAAAAATTTTACAATTTTTTTTTTAAATTTTTATAAAAATTTTCTTTTTTGCTCTATAACTTTTTTTTATACATTTTACAAAAAAAAAATACCTCGGACTAATCTTGTAGATGATCTTTTAAGAGAAATTTAAAAAAACGCCACAGAGCAAAAAATAAAAATTTTATAATTGTATTTTCAATTTTTTGTTTATAACTTCTTTAATTTTTAATTTAGGGCAAAAATTTGTTAAACATATTTGTAGGCAAAACAATTTGCTACAAATTATGAATTCACAAATTTTTTGTAAAACTCATAGTTTCCGAGATATTGGGAAAAAAGTGTTTTCACCCCTTTTTAAGATTGCGGCCGGGGGACATGGGTGGCGACCCCACAAACTTGAGGTTAAGCTTCTATTGACCCCACACATGTCCCAAAAATAAAATTGCGTCCTCTAAGAAATCAATATTCGGTCCTTAAATTGTGACATTTCAATGGACTATTTGTTTTACGGGTTCTTTGTGACATGTGACAACACTGTCCCTCGTGTTAAAAATTATGTTGCTGAAGCGAGTCTTGTGAATTAATACTTATTGTAAAATGTTTTAGTTTTGAACGCTTCTCTTCAAGTAATATGTTATTGTAATATTTTAGTACTAGATGATGTCCGCGGTGGATAGTTTGAATAATTATCATAGATTTTTTTTCCACCTGATAGAAATAGTCTATAGATTTTTTCTGCCCTTGTCTATAATAATTATAAGAGGAAAACTGAAAAAGGTCCTGGGCTTTAAACCAAGGTTACGTTTGAATGACGCCATAAAGAAGCTAAGTTTCCTTTTCAAACGGCTGAACTTATTTGGTACACTTTCTAGAACATATTTGCCTCTCGCGTCCGAAGTTGAGGGTGTCAGCTAGTAAGTAATAAAGCCTGTTATTACCTCAAACAGGTACTCAGAAGCAGCGGTGCTCGGTGATTTATGGTCTCGCCGGTACCACTCAACAAACCAGACCTAAATTTTCCTTTATTCTTTTTAATATATATTTTCTCTTGTATGTTGTCTGGGAAATGTACAATTTAGCAGAGACTAGGCTTTGCCGAAAAGTCAGCCCGTGTCAATTACTGATACCGATTCCGTGGCCCTAGGCGCTATAGAACACTAAAGTGGCAGGGTGAGTAACTATGAAGCTGTGGTCCTTTTAATTATGACTATTACAGTTGGTCTTTTTTTATACGTAACTGAAAATCCTACATGGATGGTATGCAGGACTCCTACCGACTAAAAAACCTCACGTATCCTGCCTAGCAGCCTACGTTGGGAGCCCCGGGTAACCCACGTAAGGATACCCCAGGACTCCAAAAGGACATACGGCTACCACTGCGGTCTCACTTAGGGGGGGGGGGGTTCGGGTGCCAACCCGCGTCTTTGGGGGGTCTTTCGGGTGTTATCCCACTTCTTTGGGCGTGTGCGAATCCCTCACATCACACTGTCGTTTAGGGTGTGCTTCCGTAAGGACACAGTCCTCAGGCCCCCGGTCATGGATGCAGCTAGTATTGGGCGAAGACTGCACTCCTCGCAGTTCGTTCAGTTCGTCTGAAAACTAGTTTACATATTTCAACATGTGTGCATGCAAACAAAGGATGTGAACTAGTTTTTATGTTATGTTCCAATTACCGTAGCAAATAACTGTCCATCGAGAGAATTGTTTACCGCTTACTGAAAGCTGGGCTTAAATTGTAGGAGGATTACAATTTATCGCGGCGACAGTTAACCAACGATTATCCGGCTTCCGAACCTCTGGCACTGTTAAACACCGCCTCGGAAATCGGCTTTTGAAGTCATTTGATGCGAGTATCCTGAGATGTAAGGTTTTTGATGACGTGACGCATTTTTAAAATGGCCTGCACTAAAATAGAACTTAGTTTGGGAATAAGTAGTTTTATCGGCTTATTATAATACTAAACGATGCGCGCGGCTTCGCCTGCGTGAAATTTGGTTCCCGTGGGAACATTTTCCCGGGATAAAAAATAGCCTATGTGTTATTCCAGACTATACTCTATTCCTGTACCAAATTTCAGCCCGATCCATTCTGCCGTTAGAGCGTGTAACAAACATCCAAACATCTTCACAAACTTTCACATTTATAATATTAGTAGGTATTATCACAGATTATATAGTATATATATCTATATATATAAAAATGTTGTGTGCGTTTGTGTATCTATTAAAAACTCAAAATTTACTGAATCGATTGAGCTCAAAATTGGACACGATATACAATAGGATTCAGAGATGGTTTTAGGCTACTTTATACACTTTTATCATAACAGCAATAAGAATAAAATAGCTTTAAAAAGTGATTTCACCAATAGATGGCGTTGGTCGTTTTTTTAAATTATATTCTGCCAGCTTCAGAACAAAATATTATAAACAACCTATTTAGAAGGTTGGCAGTTGAAAGTTGGAAGGCCAGATTGATGTTTTTTAAGAGAAGTTTGATTGCGGTCTTCTTGCATTCAGAATAATAAAAGAGAGTACTTACCTGATAAAGAGGTCAGATATGTTTTGCATGTTATTTTTGAACTTTTTGGACATTCGGAATTTTGGAGTTTTGGACTTTAGACTTTTTGAATTTTGGAGTTTTGGAGTTTTGGAGTTATGGAGTTTTGGAGTTTTGGAGTTTTGGAGTTTTGGAGTTTTGGAGTTTTGGAGTTTTGGAGTTTTGGAGTTTTGGAGTTTTGGAGTTTTGGAGTTTTGGAGTTTTGGAGTTTTGGAGTTTTAGAGTTTGATAGTTTTGGAGTTTTGGAGTTTTGTAGTTCTGGAGTTTTGGAGTTTTGTAGTTTTGGAGTTTTGGAGTTTTGGAGTTTTGGAGTTTTGGAGTTTTGGAGTTTTGGAGTTTTGGAGTTTTGGAGTTTTGGAGTTTTGGAGTTTTGGAGTTTTGGAGTTTTGGAGTTTTGGAGTTTTGGAGTTTTGGAGTTTTGGAGTTTTGGAGTTTTGGAGTTTTGGAGTTTTGGAGTTTTGGAGTTTTGGAGTTTTGGAGTTTTGGAGTTTTGGAGTTTTGGAGTTTTGGAGTTTTAGAGTTTTATAGTTTTGGAGTTTTGGAGTTTTGGAGTTTTGTAGTTTTGGAGTTTTGGAGTTTTGGAGTTTTGGAGTTTTGGAGTTTTGGAGTTTTGGAGTTTTGGAGTTTTGGAGTTTTGGAGTTTTGGAGTTTTGGAGTTTTGGAGTTTTGGAGTTTTGGAGTTTTGGAGTTTTGTAGTTTTAGAGTTTTAGAGTTTTAGAGTTTTGGAGTTTTGGAGTTTTGGAGTTTGGAGTTTTGGAGTTTCGGAGTTTTGGAGTTTTGGAGCTTTGGAGTTTTGGAGTTTTGGAGTTTTGGAGTTTTAAAGTTTTAGAGTTTTATAGTTTTGGAGTTTTGGAGTTTCGGAGTTTTGGAGTTTTGTAGTTTTGGAGTTTTAGAGTTTTATAGTTTTGGAGTTTTGGAGTTTTAGAGTTTTATAGTTTTGGAGTTTTGGAGTTTTGGAGTTTTGGAGTTTTGGAGTTTTGGAGTTTTGGAGTTTTGGAGTTTTGGAGTTTTGGAGTTTTGGAGTTTTGGAGTTTTGGAGTTTTGGAGTTTTGGAGTTTTGGAGTTTTGTAGTTTTGGAGTTTAGAGTTTTAGAGTTTTGGAGTTTTGGAGTTTTGGAGTTTTGGAGTTTTGGAGTTTTGGAGTTTTGGAGTTTTGGAGTTTTGGAGTTTTGGAGCTTTGGAGTTTTGGAGTTTTGGAGTTTTGGAGTTTTGGAGTTTTAGAGTTTTATAGTTTTGGAGTTTTGGAGTTTCGGAGTTTTGGAGTTTTGGAGTTTTGGAGTTTTGGAGTTTTGGAGTTTTGGAGTTTTGGAGTTTTGGAGTTTTGGAGTTTTGGAGTTTTAGAGTTTTATAGTTTTGGAGTTTATAGTTTTGGAGTTTTGTAGTTTTGGAGTTTTGGAGTTTTGGAGTTTTGGAGTTTAGGAGTTTTGGAGTTTTGGAGTTTTGGAGTTTTGGAGTTTTGGAGTTTTGGAGTTTTGGAGTTTTGGAGTTTTGTAGTTTTAGAGTTTTAGAGTTTTAGAGTTTTGGAGTTTTGGAGTTTTGGAGTTTGGAGTTTTGGAGTTTTGGAGTTTTGGAGTTTTGGAGCTTTGGAGTTTTGGAGTTTTGGAGTTTTGGAGTTTTAGAGTTTTAGAGTTTTATAGTTTTGGAGTTTTGGAGTTTCGGAGTTTTGGAGTTTTGTAGTTTTGGAGTTTTAGAGTTTTATAGTTTTGGAGTTTTGGAGTTTTAGAGTTTTATAGTTTTGGAGTTTTGGAGTTTTGGAGTTTTGGAGTTTTGGAGTTTTGGAGTTTTGGAGTTTTGGAGTTTTGGAGTTTTGGAGTTTTGGAGTTTTGGAGTTTTGTAGTTTTGGAGTTTTAGAGTTTTAGAGTTTTGGAGTTTTGGAGTTTTGGAGTTTTGGAGTTTTGGAGTTTTGGAGTTTTGGAGTTTTGGAGTTTTGGAGTTTTGGAGCTTTGGAGTTTTGGAGTTTTGGAGTTTCGGAGTTTCGGAGTTTTGGAGTTTTGGAGTTTTGCAGTTTTGGAGTTTAGTAGTTTTGGAGTTTTGGAGTTTTAGAGTTTTGGAGTTTTGGAGTTTTGGAGTTTTGGAGTTTTGGAGTTTTGTAGTTTTGGAGTTTTGGAGTTTTAGAGTTTTGGAGTTTTGGAGTTTTGGAGTTTTGGAGATTTGGAGTTTTGGAGTTTTGGAGTTTTGGAGTTTTGGAGTTTTGGAGTTTTGGAGTTTTGGAGTTTTGGAGTTTTGGAGTTTTGGAATTTTGGAATTTTGGAGTTTTGGAGTTTTGGAGTTTTGGAGTTTTGGAGTTTTGGAGTTTTGGAGTTTTGGAGTTTTGGAGTTTTGGAGTTTTGGAGTTTTGGAGTTTTGGAGTTTTGGAGTTTTAGAGTTTTATAGTTTTGGAGTTCTGGAGTTTTGGAGTTTTGTAGTTTTGGAGTTTTGGAGTTTTGGAGTTTTGGAGTTTTGGAGTTTTGGAGTTTCGGAGTTTCGGAGTTTTGGACTTTGGACTTTGGAATTTTGAACTATTGTACATTGGACTTTTGAACTTTTATACTTTTGGAGTTTTGGAGTTTTGGAATTTTGGAGTTTTGGACTTTTGGACTTTTGGAATTTTGGAGTTTTGGAGTTTTGGAGTTTTGGACTTTTAGAATTTTAGACTATTGAACTTTTGGACTATTGGACTTTTGGACTTTGGACTTTTGAACTTTTGGACTACTACTAACTCCTATGATATTTCTTTCGAAAAATAAGGTCATGAAGAAGTTTCACTTCTTACGTGTGTACAGTAGTTCACGCACACATTTTTTTTTTAAATGTACCCATCATTTAGTTTGTTACTCATTTCTCATAGGCACATAAAACCACCATAAAAAAGTCACAGCGAAGCGTGGCAGGGTACCGCTAGTCTATACTAATATTATAAAGAGGTAAAGTTTGTGTGTTTGTATATTTGTTAAATTGTAAGGGGTAATCTCGGGATCTACCGAACCGATTTTAAAAATTCTTTCACCAATAGAAAGCTACGTTATTGTGGAGTGTCATAGGCTACATAACATCACGCTACCACGAATAGGAGCGGAGCAGTAATAGTAAATGTTTAAAAAACGGGGGAAAAGTTATTCCTTTTGAGACTTCGACGAGACGCTACGGGAGTAAACGCAACGCGACGGAAGTAAATGCGACGGGAACAGGTAATACTCTCTCTCATGTGGCGCAAACGAAGTTGCGCGGGTCAGCTAGTCTATTATATAAAAATAAGTCGGGTTTTCCTTCCTGACGCTATAACTCCAGAACGCACGAACCGATTTCCACGGTTTTGCATTCGTTGGAAAGGTCTCGGGCTCCGTGAGGTTTATAGCAAAGAAAATTCAGGAAAAATTTCAACAGAAAAGCGGGAAAATCATTTTCACATACAGCGCCATCGCGGGCGAAGCTGCGGGCATCAGCTAGTTCTATATAATATTCATTTTTCCTCAATAATATTCGGATTTCTGTTATCTTATGATGGTGTGAAATGGATTAAAGCAGGTATGCTTCCATTACAATCGCCACACTGGCACTTATGTATTTCATGGGCTTGTAGAGGTGCGCGGTGCTCTGTGTTAATGGGAGGGAGAAGTCTTCTAACACAAGCATAATATTTGCTGACTAGGAGGCTTCATTTTGATAATTTGAAAATCCAGGTTTTTGTGATGATATGTATGATAGCGGAACTCTACATAATACAGTCGATTGTAGGATCTGGGCTTTAAAGACCTTCGAAAGTTAAAGATTCTTCAACAAACTGACTAGCTTGGACTTTTGAAACAGACTGAAAGGCTTTTTAACGGATGGATAGGAGAATATTTTATTATAAATGAAACAAAAAAGACAACTTGATTCCGACGGGACTTGAACCCGCAATATTTGCCTAGCCCAGGCAATGCTCTAACGGTTAGAGCATTGCCCGGTTCTTGTAGCTCAATTTGTTAGCGCCAATCGAGCTACAAGAACCGTAGCCCGGGTTTATAAAAGGTAAACGCGTGTGCTGCTATAGTGTTCATCTACTTCTGTATGGCACGACAGAGGATATATTTACTACTTTTTCAATCGTCACTTCATGAATATTAAAATCATACTGTGCTTACCGTGCTACGGGTAGTATATTTTATTAGCTCCGTTCTATGCCCCTACTCTTCAAAATGAGTTTTTACACAGTCTACATATTTAATAACGTTACCTAATGAAGTGTTTATAAGCATCAGAGGAGCAAAGGGACACTTTGCGTCCACCCACGCTATAAAGTTGGCCTGTTTATTTTAGTAGGCATTTTGAATATTATATTTATCGAGTCCATGTATCTACGGAAACTTTTATGAAAAAATGAACCCTGTAGAAAAAGATGAATACTGAAGTTCATTATGTTATTTCAGTCTAAAGGCTCTTTTGTCACAAGTTTAAAAAAATACGCCCCTTGCACGATGGAAAGTCTCAATTAATCAATCAAATAGACTTTTTCTGATTGTTGTTGCCGTGGAGTGGTAATTTGACCTTACGGACCATACAGGAGCAGCTGGACGCGTTTGTAAAAGGTTTTGTTGCCATCACTTCGTCCATTACTTAGGAGAGTCACCATTTGCAGAAGGATATAGTTGTCCCCCTTTTGGCTTATACCCCTAAGATTGGGTACATAGTAAAGCTACTACCTTCGCGTTGCTCTACTCTATGCGGTTGGGTCACCAAGTATTTTCTTTTTTCATCTATTTTACTGTTAAATTATCATACAAAGAATACAAATTTTATCGGCATTTCATAAAGCACAAAAGTTTGTTTTGTATGCTTATAGTGATTCTGTCAGCTGTGTGAAATCACCTATACCCTGCACTTATTATAAAAGATTGAATAAGCGAGGATCTGCATATACGTATTGAATATTTTTATCATGTTACTGATTTCAATAAGTCTTATTTCTGTGATAAAACATGTTTGCATCGTACAATTATCATGGCATGTATAACCAAACATCACAGTCTCCGATAAAAGAAAATTCAGAATCTAGCTTCTATTTCTCTTGCTTTTATTCAAATGTTACACTGATTTAAAAACTAAAGCATCCGTCGTTTTGACATTCCATACAAATTGGATTTAAAAGATAGATAACCGGTTTCAGGTTACTGTTTATTCTTGAAATAATCCCCGTTTACTGTTCATCTTGTCAAAGGTTTGCGTGACTAGATAACTAAATAATGCCGCCCGTGATATTGTTTCAAATTAACACGGATGAGGAAATTGGAGATAGTTTGCGTTTAGTAAATAGTCGGTGTTTGCACTACTTGAACGCCTCACTGACCAATTTAATCCGTCGTTAAACAACGCCGTATTATCATTACGAGTAATCCAAGTTCAGATAGTCGTTCGAGTAAGAAGAAACAAAATCTGTAGGCATTGCCTCTAATGAAAAGGCGACTTTTTATGTCGCTATTATATTTTTTTAGGTAGGTACCTATGTAGATTTGTATGTAGGGTAGGACGACTGGATGTGTAAGGCGCAAGACCGTGTATTGCGGCGTAATTTGGGAGAGGCTTACGTCCAGCAGTGGACTGTCATAGGCTGATTTGATTTGATTGAGGTATGTAGATCTACGTGAATCTATTTTATCAATTACTTTTTTGTACTGTCAAACTTAATTTACAAACTTACAATATCATTAAATTTAACGTGAGGGTAAATCCTGCATGAATGCTATGCCGGACTCCTACCAACTAAAAAATCTCACGGATCCTGCCTAACAACCAACACGACCATTGCGGCCTCACCTAGGGGCTTACAATACCATTTCTCATTATTTGTTTATCACAATGGTTTGTACACTCGCAACAGTAACTACGATTTCTGGAATGAAGGTTTCAAAGAATGGCCGTCCTTGTCCACGTAGTAGCGTAGGTGATGTCCAGCGGCGTCTATTTCACAAATTACCTCGCTCGTTAATCATTAGCCATTGCTCCACGAGCCCGGCCATTTTGTAAACACAGCTGTAATACATTTACAGAGGACTGTAAGTTTTTCTACTCTCATTAATTACCCAAATCTCATTTGCTGCTTTTTCTCGTTTTAGCTGCCCCGGTGTTACCTGTTGTGTTGACTTTTATAATTGCTGCTCGCATTGTTCTGCGAAATTTTTGCATTGTTTTCATTTCCTTGTCATGGCAATTTCTTAAATACAAAGTATGTTTAGGTCGTGGTTATTATGCCTCGGTGTCGCATTGCCAGTCTGTGTGACAACTGTTGCTGTGGTTTTGAGTTTGATTCCCAGCTCTGTACAAATGTTTTGTGTGATTTCTACGTATTGCAAATGACGATGATTTAAATTAATATTAATAATGCTTTAAGCAACCCTTCAATAATTTTTGAATTATATATCTTGACATTCATCATACCATGGGATTTACGAGAAAAGAAACATACTATAATATGTATTTATTTATAGTTAGACTGCTAGCTAAACCTAGAGACGAACTGACGGGTCGACGAATAGATTGCGAAACAAAAAATGGTTTATAGTTAGACAGAACCTGAACAAGAGATGATGAAAACATTCATAACAGAAAAAGTTTATTATATCCTTTTCAAAATAACGACAACAAAGTTTGGTTGATGCAAAGCAATTTTCACTTGTTCGTATTTTGCCCATCAGCCTTGGAATCTCAAGTTTGCCCGCCGACTGCCTCGCAGGGGAGGCATTCACTTACCTTATTATTCGTCCTGTGTTGACCTCATTTTTGTTGCTTCAACATAATATTTTATTCATTAGATATTTACACTTGGACAAAACATTGTGTTAGGCCCTTCAGGTGAATAATGATTCGTTTTGGTTGTGTGTGTGGTGGAATGTACTTATTGAAAAAGTTTGTTGGAAGTAAAATTCCGAAAGATAAAACTTAGGTAAACATTTTGAGTTTACAGTGCGTGCTCTTTCATATGTAACCAAAAGTAGAGTTTATGTAGCCATATTGAAAGATTTTCCTCAGATATTTTACAAACTTTATGAGTATCACATGGTTATTTTTATTAACATCTATTTATATAGAAAATTTTCTGGAAAGTATTGGAAAGGGAAATATTATAAATAAAATAGTCGTTTACTGGTCCCCTAGGACTGCCTGAAAATAGATTACGGCCCAGGGGTTAGCCGACCACAGACGGCCAGAAGTACTCAGCCCTTCGCTACGTTACAAATATTATACCTTTTTCTGTCCCGTCCGGATAATTCACTAGTATTTCTTCATCTGTATGTGATTTGGAAGTGGTATTATGCCGCTTTTTTTGGTATGCGGCGTAGATAGATTTGGGTTTTTTGAGATTGTATTTAAGGTTGGTAATGCAACCTCCAGTTGACTACCATAGGTTAATTTGATTGATTGAATGCAAATGCCTAAAATTAGGCACAATAGTTTATGACACGGAGGGAGACCCGAACTTCTTGATCTACTCACCAAGCCCCGCAGCATTCTATTCATAGCAGAGAAGAGGAGCACCTTGACTGCATTAGTGTCTTCTGGTTTCCTCCGTACCTCAGCCTATGACCGAACGCCTGATACTGCTCAGCGGCCTCCTTGAGCTTAACGTTCTGGCAAATTGAGACCAAATTGCCGCGACGAGGGCGGCGGTGATAAATCATTATCTGACCTAAACTCAACCTTTAGGAAGTTTTCGTACGGTATAACCAGAGTTTATATTATGGTAGGTATAACTGTGACAATATTTGTGCCTGATTTGATTTAAATACTCAGTGAAACAACATTTTATCCTTACAGCAAAATATTAGGACAAAACGGGACCCTATTGATAAGACTTCGCTGTCCGCCTGTCTTGTCCGTCACGAGGCTGTATCTCAGGAACCATGATAGCTAGAGAACTGTTTCTCTTTGTTTGATTGTCACAGATGCTTTATGTTTTCGCTACAAATACTAAAATCAGAAAAATAACAATATTTAAGCGTGGCTCCCATACAAAAAAAGTGATTCTTTGCTATTTTTGTTACGGAGCCCCTGTTCGCGAGTCCGACTTGCACTTGGCCGGTTTTTTTTGAATTCACGTTAAAAGATTATCATCGGGTCTCTTTTACTGTTAAAAGATCACTTCGATCGATAAAGCTTATTGTTTATTTTACTCATCTCTTATAATTAATTTTCAAGAAAACAGAATAATCTTGAACTTAAAATATACTTTTATATTAAATCTTTTAGAAAGAACCTTTTTCAAAAAATATATATCGTTCTGTATTTAATCCTTACAATTACCACAAGTAGGTACTTACCAAGATAAGTAGGCTGGATGGAGAAGAACCTAGGAATATAATATTCCTTCACATTTCATTTCAATACAAGATAATAGTCCCTGTCAGTCTCGCTAGCGTGTACGTTTTAATGAGACCACCGAGCCCTCTCCACTCTGAATAAATCGTCATTAGGTACGCTAGCTTCGGCTTTTTGCGTGAAGAAACGCAATGTTATTTAGTCATGCCTACAGTTTTGAGATGTAGAAGAAAAAACTGTAGATGTCTGTATTGTTACACCACGCCTCGAATCACTATGACAGTTTACATAAGGAGTTACGCAATTTCCGAGTGTACATCTATATAAGACAGTGCGAGCACATTTGTCGGTCATTCTGTACTGTATACTAAGACTAGCCGAAGCTCTGCCCAATTTATTGTGTGTCTATACGGAGAATAAAGTAATTAGCAGAGTCCTGATGTGTTTCATTGCCCCTTCTGTTACAATCAGAAGTGGGATACTTCAAGAAGAAACCATGAAGACTGTCAGTTTTGAAGAAGAAAAATCCACTTAGAAGTAGGCCGAGGGTCCTATTGACAACAATAGTGCCCCTACCTCGCAAACCTCAATTCCACGTGGACAATCGAAGCAAAAGTTACACGGCGCATATCCAAAAACCATGTGGGTATTTATGAAATGTTTTACAAGATGCCTCCAGAGAACACAACTATCTTATGAATATGAACTAGTTTTCTTCTTGAATAACCTGCTATCTACCCATGTATATACCTTCAGTAAGAGCCCACCTGTATAAAAGCCCCGACATCAAGAATCGGACTACCACATTGCAGAAATCGGACTACGCACGTCGCGGCGCCGGCGCTTTAGTCGTGAAGATTTTCATCGTGGAACACTTAAACTACAGCGTGCGGTATGGTCGAGATGGTCAGCTATGAACAACAAGGCTGAGATACGCCAAAAGCTGCCCAGATAATTTGAAGTGGGTGCTACTAATTGCCTTTTTCCTATCTGATGTAGCCAGTCTTTGCCACTAATTCTAATTCGTGTAGCGAAATAGCCATTGCCAACTGGCAATGGCTAACTTGTAACTACAACAACTACTGTAGACAACCAATTTACCATTTGCCCATCGCCTATTTGAAATAGCCGCTCTTTGTCACTAAATCTGATTCATCTACGAACTGAGCTATTGCCATTAGGTACTTGCCAGTAAGAACGACTGTTAGACTGCATATTGCCCTTGCCAGTTAGGCTAATAATTGCATTGCCTGGTAGGCTACTAATTGCCCTTTGCTTAGCCAAAATAGTCGTACTCCACACCTCTGAATTTCTCTAGTTTAACTAAATAAGTTCTAGTCATTGGCAGTAAAACAGCCGACTAGCGTTAGGTTTTGCGTTAGCATTATGAAGAAAAGGAAAGTCTATTAAAATTAATCGTTATTCGTGTTAGAATGCTGGTAAAATAAATAGAATAACATAAAATAAATAAATAAATGGATGTCGTTGCAGTTCACGATCGATACCTGTTGGTATAATTACTAAAGCCCTTAACCAGTCAAATCTAGATTCAGTAACATTCAGAACATTTTTGTAGATACAAGCACTTTTAGGTAATATCGAAACGCACAGTTAATTCCAAAAATTTACTATTTGAAAGAGGCGCAACAATATTATTTCGATAAAACAAAGCCTAACGGTAATAAAGTATGCGTATTTAGATAGGTATCTACGATCCTAAAACTGTAGATGAATAATCAAATCATACAGATATTTGCAGGCTATAGGTACCTATTTACTTATTTGGTAGGCATACTAAAACAAATCCAACAGTCGGTAAGTGGTTTAGCCCCGTTGAATGTAGGTACATTATAATATCATGCTTGGTTTCGATAAGTCGTAGTTGGCAGTAGTACTTATATTCATTCGTTTCGAATCTAAATAAACGTGTGTATTGTTAGTAATCGGATATACGTTAAAAAGGTGTCTCGATTTTATAGAATAGTGTGTAGCTCGGTATTGTAGTGTTTTAACCGTGCTAAACGTGTTATAAAGGTATCGGAAGTGCTTAACATCTAAGTATAATGGTGTAGGTAGGTACTTGAACTAATAGAGTTATTATCTATACATATAATAAAATGATAGAAAAGTCAAAACTGTACATTGGAAATATTTAAAAAAACAGAAAAAGAAGGAAGAAAGCAATCAAATTGGCATTATAACATAATTTTCACGCGTACGAAGTCGCGGGCAACAGCTAGTGCATTAATATAGATATACGGGTCCGCACTTATTAGCGAAAATTAGTAATAAGTATCTATTCGTATATAGGTAAAGTGTATTTGGCAAAAGCACTACGGATCTTGAAATGAGCATTTGTCTCAGTGCGATACCCTAGATGTAATTAGGCCTCATACTTCATGATGTTTACATTAAAGCAGATGGCATAAATTAAGAATACAAAACAATATCGCCTGAATCTTTCCAAATAATAGGTTTTGAACCAAAAATGATGCAATTGTAGATTCGCTTAAGTGATCTTATCCCGATTATCATACTGGGATGGATTGAGTGATGAGCAGCTTCAGACAATCCACAACAATTTGTTTACTACGATACAAATTCATCAACGGTACGCCTAGTCCACGCGAAACGTGAATAAGTTAACCTGTAAACGCCTACTTTTCATAGTGAACTTTTGCCCATAAGATTGGTTTATTGAACGCTGCTATGCCCTACCACTCTGCCTGTGACGTACTGTAAACCCTGTAGGACACATGTTACAATTCGTCCATGTTTACTGTGTTAATTGCAAGTAGGTACCTACGCCGCATTCTTCGATCAAAGTATATTGTTGATCGAAAGCCGTACCTATTCCACATTATCTTATAACTATTTCGCTCTCTTGAGTTGTAGCAACATGATACCTGCATAGCTATGTTATTCCAGAATTATTTGTCATTCTAATGGCAAAGAAGTGTTAAAGTCGTTTTATTAGCTTAGGAGTTTGTAATACAAACCGTTCCTCTAAGATACTAGTAGATATTTCTTTTTGAGAATGTGCCTAATTACAGTAGACGCTAATCGTTTAAAGGTTAGACACCGTTATAGCCACCAAAAAAAAAAGAGTTAAAACGGGTTTCGATAATTAAACGACGTATTTACGTGTGAGGACAATGTTCATAAGGAGATATAGCCCTGCGTGCGCGGGGGTGCTGGGTAGGACAACCTCCACGTGGTGCATCCTGGTAACGTGGACGATGATGTGGACTTCGCCTGAGGCGCACGTCGTCGCCCACGGCCAATAGTCCACCAAGGAGGGGGGGCCTTTATGGCCGGTTTGGAGTTCTCCGCATGCGCTCTGCTATGCAGAGCGTACTTAGTGGAGAACTCCCAGGGCGACGAGTACTTCGCCACTGAGTGATCAGTGGCGAAGTACACGGTTCCATAGGAACCATCGTTCGGCCGAGCCGTAACCCCGTCTGGCAACAGACGGGCACGGTGGCTCTTTGGAGTTGCGAGGAAGAAAACCACTATAAAAAATAACCCGAATCTCACGCTCTGACGCCCGGCAATTTGATGCATCGCTGGGGGGAACTCAGTGCCTAGGGCGTCACTCCCACCTTCACACCCTTCCCATCCTCACATCCTCTCCCAACTTCCCCCACTCCCACCCTTATGTCGGCGGACGCAAAACGCAAAAAACTTACTATGGAGGAAATTACAACGCAAGTTACTACCCAGGAGCGCACCCGGACAGTGTCCGGGGAATCGCTTGCCATGTCTCGGCATGGCGACCCCCGCCAGGGTTCATCCCAGGTGGTATATGGGAGGGGTCACCATAGTTTAGGCCCAGGGGTGTGCCTTAAAACCACCCCCAGTGACGCGGAGGTCGCGTCAACCCGTGCTGGCTCGGAGATGGAGTCGGCGGTCGACATGGGAACCGAAACCGAGGGTGCCATCGAGGGTAACCATGCCGACGTTGGTAGGAAGAGACCCAGGTCGAGCGGCCTGTTCCGTAGGCCTGGGTCGGTTTCATCTACGAGTGAGGAGGACCTCCCTCGCAAGATTGTGGCTACCACCGCGGGTAGAGGTCGGAAAGCCGACCTCTACAGAGCGAAAGGAAGGGTAGCAGAGCCGCCGGCGATTGTGCCCCCGCTGCCAAGCGGGAGAGTCACGGAGGTGCCGGCGGCGAAGGAAATCATGGCGGCTCTTGCCCGCATTTCTGGCGCCGTAAAAGGCGCCAAGAATGTTGCGGGCAAGAAGAAGGTTGTGACGGAAGCCGTCACAGGGGCTACCAAGGCGCTGGAAGAGTTCCTTGAGCGAAACGTCTCCAGCGAGGAAGGGGAAACTCCGGGCTCGGGTTGCGAGCCTGGAGGCGGAGCTTGCCGACTCCCGCAAGCAGCAACAGCTGATGAGGGAGGAAGTCGACAAGCTGACGCAGATGGTTCAGGGTGCCGGAGAGGCTCGGAGTGCGAAAGCTCCCGCTCCCCGTGCACCTAAGGCGACCCCAACGGTGGTCCAGCTTTTGGAGACCATCGAGCGACGCCTCGGCGTCCTCGAGGACCGGGCTTATCGCCCGCCGCTGGCGGCACCCGTCGTCACGTCATACGCGTCAACGGCTGCACCCAGCGGGGCTCCCGGTCTCCAACGGAAGGCCCCCGCCTCCTCCGCTCCCAAGAAGACGGCACCTAGTGGAGGTGGCAACCCCGCCTCCCCCAGCACAGCCAGCGCCCCCGCCGCACCCCAGACTCCCTCTAGAGAGGGGATCTGGGAGGTGGCGGGAGCAAAGAAGAAGGCGGCTAAGGCCGCCAAAAAGGCGGCAAAGGCCGCCAAGAAGGCGGCAAAGGTCGCCGCAAAAGCGGCAAAGGCCGCCGCGGCGAAGGCGCCAAAGAGGCTCCGCGCTCCTCGCTCCACTCGACGGCAGAGGGCAAGGCGAAGGGCGTGGGGTACGCCGAGGTCCTGAGGCAGGCGAAAGCCTCAGTCGACCTCAAGGCCCTCGACATTGAGGGAGGTCTCCGGTGCAAGGTGACGCGCACCGGAGCACGCCTCCTCGAGGTCTCTGGCGCCACCAGCGGCCCCAAAGCTGATGCCCTAGCGGCAAAGCTGAGGGCGTCGCTGGACACGGGTGACGTCCGCGTCACCAGACCCAACAAATGCGCGAGTCTGCGCATTTCGGGTCTGGATGACGCGGCCACGACGGAGGAGATAATCTCCGCCGTCGTGGAGGCGAGTGGCTGCCCCCGTGATCAGGTGAGGTCAGGCGAAATCCGCTTTGGCCCCACTGGTCACGGGTCGGCGGTCGTGAGCTGTCCCGTCGCGGCGGCCCAGAAAGTGGCGGACGGACGGTGCCTCCTTATTGGAGGCTTCCTGAGGGCGCAGGTGCATCTCCTGCAGCCCCGCGAAGACAGGTGCTATAGGTGCCTGGTCGTGGGGCATGTGGGGGTGCAGTGTACGGCGGAAGTCACCGTAGGAGATCGGTGCTTCCGCTGTGGTCAGCCCGGTCACAAGGCCCTTGCCTGTGACGCTCCGCCACGCTGTTATAAATGCGTGGCGGAGGGCAAGGAGGCCGACCACCGGGCGGGCAGCAAAGCCTGCGCTGCCTCAAGGCCGAAGCCCCGTCCGTCCGCACGGGGGGGTGAGGCTGTGGGCGCAAGTTCGCGGCAGGGTGCGGAAATGGACGTCCATTAATGGACACCCATATCCGCATCCTGCAGGTGCATCTGAACCACTGCACTGGTGCTCAGGACCTTCTGTACCAGAGCATCAGGCAGTGGTCCATTAACATTGTCATCGTCGCCGAGCCGTACTGGGTTCACCCGGGAAGCCCGGTGGATCTGGACGGCGTGGCGACCATTTTTGGGGGGACCGGCGCGGACGACTCGCGCCTGGCGGTCATCGCTAGAGGCCTGTGTCGCGGCGGAATACGAGGGTGTGGCTGTCGTGGCCGTTTACATCTCGCCGAGCCTCGACCAGCATCAGTTTGAGCTATGGCTCCCTGAGCTGGACGTCGTTGCCGGCCTCGCCCTGTCCTGATCTTGGGAGACTTCAATGCCTGGTCTCAGGCTTGGGGCTCCCGGGAAACCAGAGACAGGGGGAGGATACTGGAGGACTGGGTCACTACACGTGGCCTAGTCATCCTGAACCGGGGGAATGTCGCAACCTGGACGCGGCGGGGGCTCAGCTCGGTCATAGACGTTTCGTTTGCGACCCCTGAGATCGCCTGCCGTGTCCAGGGATGGCGCGTGGTGGAGGAGGAGGAGACGTCATCAGATCACCGATATATTCGGTTTGACGTCTCCCCTCCACCTAACCTGCCGCCAGCAATTGCGAATCCCCCGGAACCGCGTTGGGCACTCCATCGCCTTGATCGGGAGGCTCTCCTGGAGGCGGCCATCGTGCAGTCCTGGATTCCGACAGCGGACAGGCCTGCCGATGTTGATACCGAGGTGGAGTGGTTTGGGAGAGCCATGTCGCACATCTGCGATGCGGCGATGCCCAGGGCTAGGCCCAGACCAGCAAGGAAACAGGTGTACTGGTGGACGCCGGAAATCGCGCAGTTGCGCGCGGATTGCGTTACCGCGCGCCGCCGGTACACCAGGTTTCGCCGGAGGCGTCGCCGCCCAGACGATGCGGCAGCCCGAGAGACGGAGCTCTACGATGGGTACAGGGAGGCCAAGAGATCCCTCCAGACCGCCATCAAGCGGTCCAAAAAATTGGGCCGCGAAGAGCTGATGGAGACTCTGGAGCGGAACCCGTGGGGGCGCCCGTACCTCATGGTAAGAGGCAAATTACGCCCTAAGGCGCCCCCACTGACCCAGAGTCTCCAGCCGGAGCGGCTGGAGGGGGTCCTGGACTCCTTGTTCCCGTCGAGAGCGGAGGAACACATTCCTCCGCGCATGGCTCCGTCACAGGCGCCCAACGCGGAAGGCAGCGAGAACGACGTGCCCGTGGTCACCGAGGGTGAGTTAGGGGCGGCTGTCCTGCGGCTTAAATCCCGCAGAAACACCGCCCCTGGACCCGACGGCATTCCAGGCCGTGCATGGGTCCTGGCTCTCGAGGAGCTTGGGCCTCGACTTATGGGTCTTTATAGCGCATGCCTCGAAAAAGGCCAGTTTCCCAAGGTCTGGAAGACAGGGAAACTGGTCTTGATTCGAAAGGCGGGGCGGCCGGCAAATTCCCCATCAGGGTACCGGCCGATCGTGTTGCTCGACGAGGTGTGCAAGCTCTTTGAGCGCATTATTGCACAACGCCTCGTCGGGCACCTCACACGCGTGGGGCCTGATCTGGCGGATAGCCAGTTTGGCTTCCGTCAGGGACGCTCCACCGTGGACGCGATCATGCGCATTAGAGGCCTGACGGAGGAAGCAGTCTCACAGGGTGAGGTGGTGGTGGCGGTGTCCCTCGACATCGCCAACGCATTCAACACCTTGCCCTGGAGCTGCGTCAGGGAGGCGCTTATCTATCATGGAGTGCCTCCCTACCTCCGTCGAATTGTCGGGGCTTATCTCTCCGAGAGAGCCATAACTTACCTGAGCTGGCTAGGGCCGGGTCGGCGAGATGTGTCGTGCGGTGTTCCACAGGGATCGGTGTTAGGACCGCTCCTGTGGAACATCGGTTACGACTGGGTGCTGCGTGGTCCGTTGCTCAGAGGGGTCGGCGTAACGTGTTACGCCGACGACACCCTCGTTACGGCGCGGGGAGCAACGCACTGTGACGCAGCACTTAAGGCCACGACAGGGGTTGCTCAGGTCGTAGGTCGGATTCGGCGGCTGGGTCTCGAGGTCGCCCTTCACAAATCCGAGGCTCTGTGCTTCCACGGACCTCGGATGGGGCCACCTGCGGGATCCAGCCTACAGGTAGGGGGCGTCAGCATCGGCATCGAGCCCTCGATGAAGTATCTGGGGCTCGTACTCGATGGCCGGTGGAACTTCGGACATCACTTCCGAAGTTTGGTCCCAAAACTGAGGGGAGCATCGGCCGCACTCGCGCGGCTGATGCCCAACATCAGGGGACTCAACGCTCCCTACAGGAGACTGTACCTGGGGATCGTGCGAAGCATGGCCCTATACGGGGCTCCCGTATGGGCGGAGACCCTGACGGCCATCAATGTGGCTAGACTGCTGAGCCCGCAGAGAGTGATGGCCGTCAGGGTGATAAGAGGATACCGCACGATCTCCGGTGAGGCGGCATGTCTCCTAGCCCGGCTAGGAGACATGCCGCCTCACCGGAGATCTGGAAGCGAGAGCCCTTGCCTCCATGGGACCTGGAAGCGAGAGCCCTTGCGTCACTGTTCAGATGGCGCAAGGAGGCGCTGGAGCGGGGCCAAAGGCCCGCTTATCGAGAAATCGAGGCCCAGCGGTCCCTACTCCACCAGGAAACCGTGGAGACATGGAAGGTGCGACTTGAGCAACCAAAGGGGGGATTCGCCACAATCGCGGCCGTCAGACCGGTCATGGACGAGTGGCTGGAGAGGAGACACGGTGCTCTCTCCTACCGGTTGACACAGATGCTTGCCGGGCACGGTAGCTTCGGTAGGTATCTGTGGCGGAAACACCGGGAAACCACGGCCGAGTGTCAGCACTGCGAGGACCGCAGCGATGACACGGCGCTCCACACACTGGTGGAGTGCACGGCGTGGGCGCAACAGCGCCAGGTCCTCGTAGTGGGTCTGGACGTGGACACTCTCTCGCTCGAGACCATGGTGCGAGCCATGCTCTCCAGCGGGAGTAAGTGGGACTGCGCCGCCTCCTTCTGCGAGCAGGTCATGCTCGTGAAGGAGGCTGCGGGACGGGTACGGGAGAGAACTCTCCCACCCGAGTTCCGTAGTCGGCGGCTTGGGCGCCGCCGACGTGTCTTCGCCGAGGACTATCGGCCACCATGACCGGGGGCCTGAGGACGGTGACAGGGTGGCTCACCGTCCTTACAGAAGCAGGCCCATGACGGCAGCGTGACGTGAGTGAGACAATTCACGCACGCCCCCCCCTTAGAAGCGGGATCACACCCGAAACCCCCCAAAGACGCGGGATAGCACCCGAACCACCCCCTGGGCGAGGCCGCAGTAGCGGCCGTGGGTCTGTTGGGAGTCCTGGGACATCCTTTCGAGGGTTTACCCGGGGCTCCCAACCTGTTGTGCAACGACTGTTGGGCGTGACGTGAGGTTTTTTAGTCGGTAGGAGTCCGGCATAACATCCATGAGGATTTTCCCTCACGTTAAACAAAAAAAAAAAAAAAAAAAAAGCCCTGCGTGCGCGATATTTCTATTCTTTACCAAAATAGGACAGACTGCCGAAAAAGCAAGCCCTTAACATAAATGTGCCAGCTGTAAGAAGTTCATAAATCCATTCAACTACCTAACACTAAATGTTATACTGTGACATTCAGCATATCAATTGGCATACAACAGCCAGCAACAGCATCTTTGTATTTCCGCTTCAGAATGTCGGTAGAATCGTGTTTATGTTTACTACATTTAATACTTTTGTGGTATGATTTTGGAGGTACCCGCTTGTTTATATTTGGTTATTTTGCAGAAAATAGTTAAGATGGTGATTGTGTATGTAGTTGACAAGATAGAAGTTATAGCGAGACTAAGTTCAGGGAGTCCCTTGGGATACTAATGACATTTCGTTGTTTTATTGTACGGCATTAAGACTTCAAGCCAGTAAATAGTCATTTGCATAGGATGTAAAAGCGATAACAAAATCATATAAATTGATATGAGTTATAAGAGCTATGTGTAAGCCTAGTTTTATTTAACCTAGAAGTACGCTTTGTGACAATTGAGGATATTATAGAATCAAACAAGTTAGTACGCGAATGATATGAAGTTTTGATAATATTGCTAGTTATTTAAGTTGCGTTATTTATATAGTTATGTCAAGCACTCGCTCCTAGTATCGGCTAAACCACAGAGTACATTCGTATAAGTAATAATTTCGCAGACGCAGGCACCTATCTATAATGACCTGATACGCAATGACTTTAAGGTTCCATCGAAAAGTAGGTCCCGTATTAACGGATGCTTCTATGTTGTCATGTGGTTTATTGATTTCAATGTCGGATAACTCACCCAGTAGAAAGTAGACAGTGGCGTGAACATTCCACTCATAAATCTATCTTGGGACCAACTAGTGTTAGTGCTATGTCTATTACTTTGTGTGTTTATCGGGCCAGCCGCTAACCAAGTCTCTTGTTCCCTTTATGGGAACGATTGTTACAGATAAAGATAGTCGAGCAGAATGCAAGCCAATCTACCGTGATAAAGGTACTTTGCTACTTGGCCGGGCTGGGAAAAGCCAAGCTATGTCACGCCACGCCAAACCAGCCAGCGATCTAGTCCTGCGATCTAGTCCTGCGAGCTAGTCCTGCGAGCTAGTCCTGCGATCTAGTCCTGCGAGCTAGTCCTGCGAGCTAGTCCTGCCAGCTAGTCCTGCGAGCTAGTCCTGCGAGCAAGTCCTGCGAGCTAGTCCTGCGAGCTAGTCCTGCGAGCTAGTCCTGCAAGCTAGTCCTGCGAGTTAATTCTGTGAGCTAGTAGTAGGCCAGAGAGTCGGGCCAGCAAGACAGGCCAGCGAGACAGGCCAGCGAGACAGGCCAGCGAGACAGGTCAGCGAGACAGGTCAGCGAGACAGACCAGCGAGTTAGGCCAGCGAGTAAGGCCAGTTACGATTATTTGATTGATAAGGAAGCCTGGAGATGATCTGCTCGCTCTACTGGTGTAGTTTAGTTTATAGTACTTTTGTAAATATGTAGTGCACAAAAAGAATAGCCCGCCGAGTTTCTTGCCAGTTTTTCTCAAGTGGGCCGCGTTCCGAACTGGTGGTACCATTATTTTGCTTTGTATTCATTGACGTGTCGCAAGTGCCTATGTATTAGTATTATGCGAAATAAATGTTTTTTTGAGTTTGAGCGAGTCAGACCAGGGAGCCAGGCCAGCCCAGACGCCTTGTTCCTATTGCAGGAGCAACTGCTTACAGGATGGCCGAGTGTTACGCCACGCCTCGAATCACTATGACAGTTGACATAAGGAGTTACGCAATTTCTGAGTGTACATCTATATAAGACAGTGCGAGCACATTTGTCGGTCATTCTGTACTGTATACTAAGACTAGCCGAAGCTCTGCCCAATTTATTGTGTGTCTATACGGAGAATAAAGTAATTAGCAGAGTCCTGATGTGTTTAATTGCCCCTTCTGTTACAGTATATAACTCTGAGCTAAAGAAGTGTGGTTGTATGTACTGGGGCCCCAACGTGATTCACGGATCTCAAACCAACGACCGACGAGAAACTCCTTAGAAATGTTTAATTTTCAATTCAGTCACCTACACTGCTATGTTTGTACAGAGCTTCAATGTGTATGTGAAATACGTAGGCTGTAGCCGAAGGACGCAAAAAAATACAATTTATTTCAAACTAAATTTAATAAAAAGAATTACAAAAAATTATAAGTGCAAAAATTAATAGTACGTCGACAATAGACCGATGCTGTGTCCAAAGTGACCGCTCCACGCGATGCCGGGCGTCGGGTGTCTTGCTGTTGCGGGGCACGTTGTGCTGACTTGGCGCCTCGTGAGTCGTGGCTGATGCAATAGTTGCAAGCGTGAGAATTACGCAGTTATGCAGTAAATACTTATCAGCGTTTCCAGTGCATAGCAACTATGTAACACCTCCCCCCATAGATCAGCAACTATTTCGAAATCTTTTTAGGTAGAGATGATGAAATATTGCTGTGATCGATTCTTATTTTGCTGGGGCTGATATTGCCGGGTTCTGAGATCTCGGCGTAGATTCCTGGAGGTATCACGTTGTCTAATTCCACAGGGTTGGTACTCCGTGGATGATTTTTCGAACTGCGCCGCCAACGTCGGTAAAACAGGATAATAACGAGAGCGCCACCCGATCCAAATAAAATAAGATAAATCGGGATCGTTGTATGATATATGCTCATGTCGCTAGCGGTTAATTTAACTGGAGGTTGTAATAGTATCTCAGTATTGATGGAATGTAAATCTCTTAGATCTATGGAGTTTAAGGTTATCGGCGGTTCGCTTGACGTCTCAATTTCTTCATAATTAGGTAGCTGCATTATCTCTAGGGCAAAACCTTTAATGTGGTTATTTGAATTTGCTATAGTGAATTCGGGAGTCTTCAAGTGGCAGTTGTAGGGAACAATGGCCAGATAGCTTCCTTGAAAGGTTTTGTAGGTTTCGTGACCACAGGATATCTTGACCTTAGTTGGTTGCGGGAAGCTCATTGCGTAGTGTTTTTCGTCCAATTGTTCTACAGCTTGTTTCTTCAGGACAACGGGAACAGGGTTGCAGGTTGAGTGAAGTTCTTGGTTGGTGATCAGATGCTGGATACAGTCAGGTTCTTCACGAATCTTGTACTTCGATTTTTGCTCGCAGAGGTACAAGTTGGTGACCTTCGGGCATTCAGCCTCTATGTACATAGAATCTAACCCAGAAATCGCAATAAAAGGTAAGGGGGGTAAAAGGATTTTATTATATTTATTAGGAACGATGGACAATTTATAAAGGGTGTACATAGGAGGGAAGCCAATTGGCATTTTGAAGACTATGACTACTTGGTTATCTATCTAGAAATATCCTAACCTAATAACATCGTAATAATCTCTAAGTTCTAAATCGAGAATCTCTTTATTTGAGTAAAGGATTCGTAACTTATCTAACATAATTTTAATTTCCCTTAGATTAATTATCGAATGAGGAGTGCTCGATGCACGGATAAAAGCTAATGTTAACTCTAGTCTGTGTAGTTCTTCGAATAAACTATCTATGTAATCATTCAACATGACTAAATACTGAGCCATGTGGGCATAGTGAATGAAATCCGAATCTTTATTTTCGAGAATTCGATTTAAGACTCGAACCATGCGTATCTGATTTTCAGTTATATTAGATAAGATCTTTTCATTATGTAAAACCCAAGTTTTGGTGAGGCTAACATGTTGATTGATTTGAGACTCTAGTTTATGACCATTGTCTTGCAGTATTTTTATGGCATTGTCGTACCTAATGGCGTCAGTTTGATCCAAATTACCCGATATACTTTTGATAACGGAACCCAGTCCGTCGATAAGGCCTCTTTTATGACGAACGTGTTCAAACGACTCTAATTGTGCAGAGATTTTGTTTAACTTTGACATAAGATGATTCAGATGAGGTTCGAAGAGGAAAGAGGTCTTATTGTTGAGTTTTGGTCGAAACTCGGACATTTTAGAGTTAACTAAATCAATTTGAGATTGTATACTATCTAAATTAACGTAATTAAGGAAAGAATGATAATGAGATATAACTCGTGTAGGTCCTAAATTAAATGGGAGTAAGCCAGGTCCATTGCCCAAAAAGTCAATCGTTACTTCTTGTCCTCGAGTCAGTTGGAGCAGTAGTAGTAAGAGAACCATCCTGTAACAAAACAATTTCCTTAGGGCATCGCTTAAGACGAGATTTCGCTACGGGGCCACGTTTTTTCTTGGTATAGATGTGGATGGGGAGATCAGCCAGAACTGTATCTTGTGTAAAACGTGGCGCTAACTTTTGTCTGGTTGCTACAGGATTTTTAACAAATACTTGTTGATCAGGGCTATACTCTTTTTCGGATTCGCGATCTTTGTTACGATTTTCTGTGAGTTCCGTACGGTTATGAAGCGAGGTCTCGTTGATTACGTCGTAGACCTGAGTTAAACGCTTTTTATGGTCTTGTAGATATTGCTGTAAAAGATGTTCGGACAGATCGACGTCTAGTGAGTCTCGGGGATCAAAGTGTCCGGTGATTAAATCTATAGGTCTACATTTCGTGAAACTGTGTATGGAACTATTATACCCAAGGATAGCATAAGGCATGAGATTAATCACTGGTTCATTATGTTTTTCTAATTTCAGAATTCGGAGATGTTCCAGTATAGTCGAGTGGAAACGTTCTATTATCCCATTGTCGTTGGGGGAGTGTGCGAGTACTTTATGGTGTTGTATTTTATGAAGACGGGTAAATTCCGAAAATAATGCGTTAGTAAACTCGGGTCCTTGGTCTGTCACAATGGTATACGGAACGCCATGATGGGTGCAAAACGTTAGGAAGGCTTGGACGACGCTTAGAGCGGTACCGTCTCTGAGATGGTATGCTTGTGCATATTTTGAGAAGGCATCGACGAATGTGAGAAATTTCTCATTCTGAGCAGTGAAGAGATCGAGGTGTACTTTTTCGAATGGCTTCGTGGGCGGAGGAACTATGGAAAACCGTTGTTTAATGGGATTGCGATCGTATTTTGCCTGGCCACATATACTACATTCATTAATATATTTCGCTACGCAATCTTTCATTTTGGGCCAGTAATAGCGGTGCGATAAAGCAAGAAAACATTCTGTTATACCGCGGTGGTTGGTTTTACCTTCGTGGTAGTTGCGTATAATTTCCTGTTGCCTCAAGTAGTTCTTAACATCCTCCACTTCCTTTTTTGTTAAGACCATGTTCATAGCTGAGCTTTTGAACTTGTCTTGGATGATTGGTATAATGCTGTACATAGCCAAAGGAGGATGTATAATAATACCAGTCCTTACTTTTGGGTGTACATATTCTTTGATTGCATTAACCACATCGTCTTCAAGGTTGGACTCGGACAGCTGTATGACGGTTCTGGTATGGGATTCGAATGGTTTTGAAACAGTTGGGCGTTTTTTGATGTCTCCTACGACCACAAAAGATATTTGGCGATGAAATTTATTAATCGGGTCCTCAGATATTGGGATCTCTAGTATAGGATTTTCCGCATTACTATGGGCGGTGACGGTGGTGGACCCGGATACTGACGGAGGGTTCTCAGACGTATTGACCGCGATGGAAAGTGCGTCTTCGTGATGTATTTCTACACGGGAAAGGGCGTCAGCATTGGTATTTAATTTACCTTGCTTATAAACGGTAGTAAAGTTGAATTCGCTTAATTTTAATCTCCAGCGGGTTAAGCGAGAGTTGGGTTCTTTAAGGTTCATAACCCATTGCAGGGGTTTATGATCGGTGACAATTTTAAATTTCCTACCAAATAGGTACGGCCGGAAATATTTCGTTGCCCACACAATCGCTAACAATTCTTTTTCTATTGTGCTGTAGTTAATTTCGCTGCTATTTAATGTGCGGGATGCATAAGCTATAGGTTTATCACTGCCTATCTGACCTTGGGAAAGAACGGCACCAATGGCGATGTTAGACGCGTCTGTAGTCAATACGAAATCTCTTGTAAAATCCGGGTACTGTAAAATAGGGTCGTTGGTCAACAACGTTTTGCATTTTTCGAAACAGCTTATATAATTGGGATCTGATGTGGTGATTTTCGAGCCCTTCTTTAGACATTGAGTCATTGGTTTTGTAACACGGGCGAAGTCGGGAATGAATTTCCGATAGTAGCCTAGTAGGCCCAGGAAGCGTTTAATTTCTGTGGTTGTTCTGGGCATGGGAAATTTTTGGATAGCCGCAATTTTATCCGGATTGGGTTTAATACCGTCTTTACTAATAATATGACCTAAATACGCTGTTTCAAGCTTTAAAAATTCCGATTTATTCATTTGGATTTTAAAGTTTGATTCGCGGAGTCTTTGAAATACTTTCTCTAAGTTTATCATGTGCTCCTGGAGTGAAACAGAGAACACAATTATGTCGTCGAGGTAAACTAGGCATATAGTGTTTTGTAGATCCCTCAGGACGTTGTCCATAACCCGCTGAAAAGTAGATGGCGCTCCTTTCAAACCCATGGCCATTCTCAGGAATTCAAAATGGCCTTGTTCTACTGTGAATGCGGTCTTTTGGATGTCGTCAGGGTTCATCTCCACTTGATGGAATCCACTTGCGAGATCCAGCGTGGTGAAATAGTGACAATTACCTAGTTTATCTAGTACATCGGCTATGTTTGGTATAGGATATCGGTCGTCTATAGTTTTCTCGTTTAGTTTCCTAAAATCGATAACTAGACGCCATTTTTGCTTGCCACTAGCATCGTTCTTTTTGGGAACTACCCAAATGGGGGAACTCCATGCAGATTGTGATGGCCTAATGATGTTTTGTTCCAGCAATTTAGAGATTTGGTCTTGAACTTCTTGTTTGTGAATAAATGGGTATCGATAACTTTTTGTATAAATGGGGACGTCGTCTGTTGTTCGGATACAATGTTTGACTTTATTGGTGAAGGTTAATGGTTCGCCTTCGATGTAGAACACGTCGGCATACCGGCCGCAAAGGAGTTCTAAGTTAGCCTTTTCCTCAGGGTTTAAATGGTCTGTTCGCAGGCGAGACAGAACCTCCCTAATACGGTCGGGTGATGGTTCATCTGACGTACTTTGGATGTTACACAGTTCCGCATGGACTGGACTGTTCATGGAAAATACTACATCGTGACGCGATGAGTTGGTGACTTCTACTATACCTTTATTATTTTTCACGGTGGTGAGGCAGTCACTTATAATGCAATTGCAGATATTCTGTTGCGGAATTGAAACATCCCCGTCGTTGGAGTGTATCGGCACTTGAACTAGTTTAGAGGAGTTAGCTGGTATTATATCTTCAAAAAAATTTTTATTCATCGAATCGTACATGAACAAAGGGTTACGAGAATTACGGGTGATTAATAATCTGTTCTTTAGGTCAATATTGGATTCTAATTTTTCCAATAAATCATAACCAATGATACCGTCGAAGAAATCATGGAAGTGGTAAACGAAGAGTTTTATGCTATCTGATTCGTTGAATTCTTGGAAGCAAGGTAGATTTATAGAATAATTATTCTTAGTAGAAGCGTGTATATTAGTTATTACAAAAGGGTCATAGTTAAGTTGCACGTGGGAGAGATATTTTTCAACAATTGCAGGGCTAATGAAAGAGGTATTTGCACCTGTATCAATTAGTAATTTGGCTGGGGGATTCGAAATTTTAATATACGGTAATATCCTTTGATTGTGTATATTAATTTCTATCCTAGCTTGTCGGACTTCGAGGTGTTCTGAAAATCCTCGTTTTGGGAAGAAGGCATGTTGCACGGTTCCTCTGTGACAGCGTAAGAGGAATCAGTGTATGGAGATGGCATACACGACGGTTCGTTGATGTACCCGTCAGTATATCCGTACTCGGCGGCATACTCGTATTGCTCTTGTGGATAATATTCTTTGTCAGTATAATAGTCATTGTAGTATTCATAGGGCGAATAGTCACTAAAGTCGTTGAAATTAGTTTCTCTGGTCTTGAAATAGTTAGTTGGAGGTGGGTTACCAGAACGTGACCAGTCATGAGGTGCGCGAGGCGGGAACGGTTTGGTTGCGTAGTGGCTAACGCCACTCATAGCCTGGGGTGCATTATTAGTCGCGGGTTTAGGGTTGTACGGCATCTTGAATACCTGACTTTGTGGTCTGTAGTTCGGTGGGGGCGAACTAAACATCTGTTGAGTCCGCGTGGGCATAGGGCTACGGTGTAGAGGGAATTGGTTCCTCCATGCCGGGACTAATTGCTGTTGAGACATATGAGGTTGTGGAGGTACGAAATTAAATGGACGTGACATAGGTGGCGTGAAATAAGGTGGACGAGATGTGGGCGGTGCTAAATGAGCTGGAGGCTTAAAATCTTGATTATGTCTATGACTGACCTGGTGATGTACCGGAGGTTTCCTGCTCGGGGCATGCTCGTTGCGTTGCTGCATATACAGCGTGTTCATCTCCTCATGCACGAACTCTAACGCTTTTTCGATTGTATCAGGCCGCATGCAACGAATGCGAGAACCGAGCGGGTCCCGCAGACCGCGTAAGTACGATTGTAAAGTGAGCTTCTTATATAGAGAGCGTTTCGATTCAATAGTACTCGCTATTGTTTCATGCAGGCTGATGTACGTCATGATTGTACTAAAAAGATTTTGACAGTGTTCGTAAAATTCTTGTGGGGTTAAGGAACCCTGAGTTAACAAAGCTAAATCGTTATATAGCGACGTTTCGTCGCGCTGATCGGCGAAATTATTGACTAAAGCGCTCCTAATGCCTTCCCAGGTTTCGGGGATACCATTAGCGTTGATAGTCCGTGCTGCTGAACCTACTACCTTATTCAATATGCCATTCAATAACGCTAAATTTGTTAGGTGGAAAGCAGGGTCATTTTTAACATATTGTGCTACTAATTGATCGCATAGTTTTATGAATCGAGTTAACACGTTCGAGTTCCCGTCGAATTCAGGAACCAATCGTAGGGCCTTGTAAATTTGATCTATTGACGAGTCGGGCAAGGCCATATTTGGTTTGCTTAAACTGTCTAAATTTCTTGTAGAATCTACTACTCTATTCCTATAACTATCTAACCTAGAAGGGGACCGAGATTCACGTGGGTGGAAAATCTTGGATTATATAGGGAACACAAAAGAACACAAAAATGGGAAATTGCGATTTTAGAGTGATTCTAAAGTACTTACATGCGATATCTTGTATCTCTTGCTGTATCGATTTCTTGATACTCCTCTGGCTACTGCTTACTGTGAGAGGTTCGGGATACTCGGTTGGTTCTGGCTGTAGACCACGCGCAGCGGCTATACGGAGCCGACAGGATTCGATGCGAGAGTCCTTGAACGCGGCGCGACCGAATATACCTATCCTACCGACTGCGCCAAATACGTAGGCTGTAGCCGAAGGACGCAAAAAAATACAATTTATTTCAAACTAAATTTAATAAAAAGAATTACAAAAAATTATAAGTGCAAAAATTAATAGTACGTCGACAATAGACCGATGCTGTGTCCAAAGTGACCGCTCCACGCGATGCCGGGCGTCGGGTGTCTTGCTGTTGCGGGGCACGTTGTGCTGACTTGGCGCCTCGTGAGTCGTGGCTGATGCAATAGTTGCAAGCGTGAGAATTACGCAGTTATGCAGTAAATACTTATCAGCGTTTCCAGTGCATAGCAACTATGTAACATGTGACCACTTTTTTGTATACAAATAAATATTTGTGGGCATTCACAGTTTACACACAACGCCATATTTTTTTTTTATACTACTTAGGTGGCAGACAAGCTTACGGCCCACCGGAAGGTTGGTAACCGTAGCCTATAGACGTTTGCAACACCAGAGGCGCTACACACGCGCTGCCGACCCGGGCGCAGGTTGTGACGACCCACAGTTGAAATTTTTCAAGCCGCCCCCGTAAGGCCTTCAACTTGGCTTAACGACTGTCATTTTACCGACAACCGGGACCAACGGCTTAACGTGCCTTCCGAAGCACGGAAACGCTCGTAAATAAATGTCACAAAGTGGTCCACGTGGTGGTCACCCATCCATGTCCGGCCATAGTAAATGTTGCTTACTGCAGTGATCGTTTACAGAACACTGAGTCCGCGGGGCCACGAGCGCTTCAAAGCTTCAAACGAGCAGAAATATATATTATAGTCTGGCTATAACTGTGCACTCTCTAAGGTATGCGCAGCGAGGTGGGCCGGGGAAAATAGAGCATGAGTACACATGCGATTAATACACGTCGGACAAATCTTACGATATCAGTTTACATTTCTAAAACTGATGAATTTTTCTTCAGATAACTTCAAGATCAAAATAATCGACAACATGGAGTGCACAGCAGTTATGGCCAGACTAAAGCCCAAAAGCCAGAATAAAGCTTGTGCTATGTGATCTAGACGACTGATATACACATATATTCATAGAAAACACCCAAACTCTGAAACAAACATTTGTGGATCAAACAAATATTTGTGTTACCACTAAGGTTAAGCGTTTCCTCAAAATACTTTCCAACTATATGACAGCTGTAGCGAGGGTGGGCAAGCTTACTCAGTGGGAGGCAGGGAGTTGCCTATCTGTATGTAATACTATTTTAATATCTTTGGTTTAACTCAACCGTACGAGCTTGACATGTCACGTGGACTTCCCCCAGTGAAACATATAAAGCCAATATATAGGCTTGGAAGTAATGGGAAAGAAGAAGAAACAATAATCATCTATATTGTGTCAGTAAACCTTAAAAGTTCCAAAGCCTGGGAAATGGACTTGTAGTTGACGTCGAAATTTGTTTTACTAATAAACGAAACCTCTGCACCCCAAAACTTTGAATATATATTAATAGAACAGTCAGAGGCCTTCGTTTAAGTCAAGTCCAAAATATCTCCAAAAGTGGAATATATATTATGCAAAAACATGTTCAACTGGTGTAGTATTTAACTAATACATAATTATATTCAAGAGCTAGGTAGCTACATTTTTTATTAAATCTGGAGGTGAATAGGAAGTGCACAAAAAAATGTTTAAAAATAGCTAGTCGGTATACAGGTGAATTTTTCAAAAGGGATTGGATGGCCAAATCCGAAACCATACGGAATAGCGAAAAATGCTCAAAGGAGTCACGAGCCCGATTTTGATGAAACTTAAAACCTCATCATTAGATTTTTGAAAAACCAACAATCCTAGCTGGGACCCATTGATTTTGAAAAAAAAAACACACCCTTTATTATTACACCAAATGATAGTGTCGCTGATTAGGATCAAATTCTGCGAAGAAATGATATACGGCAAATTTAAGGAAAGTTTGGAATTTTAATAGAATTCATATTTCATGTACCTAAATTTTGTATCGTATTGCCCTTTTCAAAAATTCATTCTGTATATAGGAAACGAGCAGAAATTTTTTAATGTATTTTATGTCGGGATAACGGTAGGGTGAGTTGCTGGCAAGGACATAGGTTACTTTTAACCGACTGCGCAAAAGGGGTTTATGATTCTACGCGATAACGACTTCTACGTGGCCGCAACCGCTTTTATAATAACCTGAAATAAACGTTTATTATTATTATTATCGGTACAAGACTTACAAGGGTGTACAGGGGCCCCACCTCAAGTAGACACCCTTTGACTTTGCTTACCAACGGAGAAAAAAAGCGATCTGTTTGACGCAAGAAAACTCTGAGATGATGAAGGCTAACACATGTCCAGTAAGGAGCACGTGGACATATCTACCTGTCATCACATTTTTTTATCTTCTAAAATAAGTGGTGAGCATATTATCCTGTTGTGATGGACAGGTGCAGATTGTGACTATGGTGTTTCAAGCCGCTACGACAGACAGACACACACAACTTACAACTTTACAACTTAAACACACACAGATGCACACTTTAAACTTATAACACGTTTGGATTAAATAATCTTTGCCTTACTTTTCATAACTATTTAACTCCAGTGTCGTGTATTTATGAAGGTTGTAGGTAGATGTAACTATATGCTGTAAGTATGTCATCGACACAGAATTTTATATCAACCAAACACTATAAAGATCCGTTGATCCGGAAAATGGGAGCAAATATCCGTCCATTGGAATTTCCGGCCATATCCTATCAGGTGATAAAAAAGATTTTTGTATTTGTTGCTGCTATACGGGCTTTGAGTATTAGGTACACATTTTTGTTAGGTGTATTTGATATAGGAGTTGTGAGTGAGAGTTCAATAAATGCAATTGGTTCGTTCTTTCAATCCATGTCCACTACTGGATGCAGGTTTTTTATTTTTTAACGTGAGGGAAAATCCTCATGAATCCTAAACCAGATTCCTACCGACTAAAAAACCTCACGTTTCCAGCACGTCGGAAGGATACCCCAGGACTCCCAACAGACCTATGGCTACCATTGCGGCCTCGCCTACTGGGGTCCGGGTGCTATCCCGCGTCTTTTGGGGGTTTATCGAGGGTTGTCCCGCTTCTTAGGGGAAGCGTGCGTGAATCCCTCACGTCACGCTGTCGTCTAGGGCCTGCTTCTGTGTGGATGTAGGTTTCTTCCAATTTTCAACATTGCATACAGTCATGCTCTCTCCTCAATCACTCCCTACAACTTTTTCTAGATAGTCCATTTGGCGTGAGATATATACATCTACATACATGTCATCTATACTTATAATAGAGCCGTGTGAAGCCTATATTCAGCATTGAACTGTGAAACGCTGAAATAATAATAAAACTATAACTTGATGAGTTATTTGAGAAAGAACCTGACTGATAAGAAGGTGTGAAGAACATTATTACAAGAGCTACCTACCTAATTGTATTTTAAAACAAAAAAAAAGAACTTTGTACTCCTAAGTTCGGAAAAAAATTGATTTACGAGTAGGTACTATTAAAGATGGAATAGTGATTAAAATCGTAAGACATGTTTGTACCTATACCTTCATATGTAGTTAACTAAATTCAATAACATTCGGAACAAATGAATTTGAGTGAAATACATCAATAATGGTTTTTCGAGCTGCGCAAAATCGCTGCTCTTGATCACAAGCAGAAGAATAAAATAACCAAAATCCACGAGTTATCTCCGAAAAGAGTTGTATATTACACGGCTCCTGCAATAAATAGCCTATCAGCAAGCATTCAGAATGATTCAATACATCTACGGATCCTAATTGAATATTTAGGTGGGAAAACGTCGAGGAATCGAGAATGATTGGGATATTTGTTATCCGAGCGTCAAAGATATTTCTAGTATGTTATATAATGTTATTCTAGAAATGCGAAATATTCTTAATAAAATACATCGTAGGTGGATAGAATTTATTGGAATTTCAAGCTACTAGGCTAATGGGCTTTGCGGGCTATTGTTGAAAGAAGCGACAAAATTTTGTCGTAGTAAAAAGGTTTAGTAAAAAAATTTGAGGACTAAAATTTCATTTCATTTAATATTTCTAATATGGCTGTCCAGCTTACGGTTCACCTGATGCTTGGTTATCGTAGCCTATGGGCATTTGCAACACCAGAGGTTGTGTGTTGTAGTTGTACATTCTGCACATTGCAGATAAACAATACTTATAACAATGATTTATAAGATACGTGGTATGTATATGACGCGAGAAATTCAATGTTAGACTTCTAGATGTATCAGAGAGTTCTGTTTTAACACAGTTCGTTAAAATTTAATGAGTAATTCAAAACAACTGGTAGATTCGTCCCTGCGTCGAGTACTGTTCTCACCTTTGGGATGACTCCGCGAGGTACTTGTTAGACGCGCTTGACGCTATGCAGAGACGTGCTATCCGAATAATTGGTTGTCCTGAGGTGACGGGAGGCCTCGAACCTTTGTCGCAGCGAAGAACCATAACGTCCTTGGCTGCCTTCTATCGAATGTATCACGGCGAATGTTCTGAAGAGCTCTTCAACCTGATCCCACCATCTCCTTTCCGAACCCGAACAACGCGTGCCGGGCAGAGATGCCACTCATACACAGTAAAGAGAATCTTCGCCAGAACCGAGCGTTTCAAAAGATCGTTCCTCTGTCGAACTATAAAAACATGGAACGACCTGCCCGCACACGTCTTTCCCTCATCTTACAATCCCGGGTTCTTCAAGAGGAGCGTGAAGAGGCACATCACAGGGCCGCCAACTTGAGGACCACTGTAAGAAGTGGCCCCCAATCGCTAGATGCGCCACTGCTTTCTTACCATCAGGCTGGTGGCGACATCAATTTGGCGAGCTGAATATAAAAAAAAAAAAAAAAAAAAAGATTGTTTTTTTTTTAACGTTAGGGGAAAATCCTTCATGGATGCTATGCCGGACTCCTACCGACTAATAAACCTCACGTAACTCCCAACAGCCTATGGTTGGGAGCCCCGGGTAGGCCCTCGGAAGGACGTCCCAGGAATCCCAACAGTCTTCAGCCTCGCCTAGGGGTTGGTTCTGGTGCTATCCCGCGTCTTTGGGGGGGTTTCGGGTGTGGTCCCGCTTCTAAAGAGGGGGGGGGGGGGGGAGGGCATGCGTGGATCCCTCACGTCACGCTGCTGTCATGGACCTGCTTCAGTAAGGACGGTGAGAAGCCCTCTCACCGTCCTCAGGCCCCCGGTCATGGAGGCCGATAGTCTTCGGCGAAGACACTTCGGCGGCGCCCAAGCCGCCAACTTCGGAACTCGGCTGGGAGAGTTCTCTCCCGTTCCCGCCCCGCCGGCTCATTCACGAGCATGATCTGCTCGCAGAAACAGGCGACGCAGTCCCACTTACCCCGACGCTGGATATCGTTTAGAATGGATATGGAACTGAAACTCCCGGTCATTGATCACAGTCTAGATGACATTAATAGATTGTCAACATACCTATTTACTTAAATTTAAAGTGATGTGCCGCCGGATCAAAATAGATTAAGATACAACACTATGAACACGTGGCTGTTCTCAGCACTAGGGTGGGCCGTTAACAAACCATATCGTTAACCGCTGTACAGAGAGTGTAATTGAGTGGTTTCTGCGATAAACAGAGCTGAGTGTGTTTACGTGTGTCACTGTAAATTGGATGTGAAGGTCAGGGCCGTTGCAATAAATGTAAGAGAATGGAGTATATTATATAAAATGACATATCTAGTTACTCTATTGTTGGTATAGAACGTAATCCTAAGGAATTGTATGAAACGATTCTATGGAATGATACCTAGTAGCGTGCGTCTATACTTGCTGGAGCTAATGTATGGAGCTTCGCAGCTGAGACGTAGGCCTATTGAAACTTCAGAACGTACAAAACCTAAGACTCAAAAAAGTAACAAAGCAGTTTTCAATAGTGAAATAAGAGGTAGGACCGACTTGAAATTATAAAATGCAACCTGATATAATTGTCAGATGATAACCTGTCCAACTGTGAAAGTGACTCTCAATTTTTAAACGGCGCGAGCCATGATTTCCATTTGCTGGGTAATGTTATATTATGAAGTAAGTCATAAATATTCACAGTACTTATTTGAAAATGTAATATTTAGCTGGTAAATAAGTGTGTTTCTTATTCTGGAGGAGTCCGGCAAAGAATCTTTGTCGGATTTTCCTCACATTAAAGAAAAGCTGGTTAAATAACGTTAGTACAATATATTTTAACTTATTAGTTATGTACGTTCTAGTTTTTCCGTTTTCCTTAACTTTAGCATAATCGATTTAATTAGGTATACAAAGTTAACGTGAAACTTTTAACAAAGAGGCTTATACCTACTTCATAATTTGTTCCGCGTATAATTAGCAAACAAATTACTTTTTGTTTGTCATTTGAATAAGTTTCTATAATTAAATACAGCCGGTCACAACACCGTATTTTCAGCCTGCTTTAAAAAAAAGGCCTGAAATCAATTTTTTTTAATATTACTTTTTCTATTTCGTCAGTGAGAAGTTACAAGAATTTTGCAAATAAATTTACTCGCGGTTTATTTTGTAGTTGGAAGAGAAAACCATAGATTTAGATTTTTTTGCTACGAGAAAACTGACACAGACTTTTATTTGATTGACTTTTAAAAAATGGGTCAAATTTTTGCAACTGACATTTTCTATTTTATTTTTGTCGAAGTAACCTTGTTCTTTTAGCATTATAGAATCTTTTATATTTTTAGCTAAGGTCAGGCCCTAACTAAAAATATAAAAGATTTTCCACTTTCTCACCCACAGGGCCTACAGTGCTAAAAATATCTCTCTCTAGGCTCTTGTGAGATGTCTATTAAAATTTAATAATTAAATTATTATAGGTAAACCTATTGCAACTACACTTTTTTTTCTTTTTTTTTTACGTGAGGGAAAATCCTCATGGATGTTATGCCGGACTCCTACCGACTAAAAAACGTCACGTAACGCCCAACAGCCTATGGTTGTGAGCCCCCGGTAAGCCCTCGGAAGGATGTCCCAGGACTCCCAACAGACCTACGGCCGCCATTGCGGCCTCGCCCAGGGGGAGGTTCGGGTGCCAGCCGCGTCTTTGGGGGGGGGGGGGGGGGTTCGGGTGTGATCCCGCTTCTAAGGGGGGGGGGGGGGCGTGCGTGAGTTTCTCACGTCACGCTGCCGTCATGGGCCTGCTTCTGTAAGGACGGTGAGCGACCCTCTCACCGTCCTCAGACCCCCGGTCATGGAGGCCGATAGTCCACGGCGAAGACACGTCGGCGGCGCCTAGGCCGCCGACTGCGGAACTCGGGTGGGAGAGTTCTCTCCCGTACCCACCCCGCCGCCTCCTTCACGAGCATGCTCTGCTCGCAAAAAGAGGCGGCGCAGTCCCACTTACTCCCGCTGGAGATCGCTCGCACCATGGTCTCGAGCGAGAGAGTGTCCACGTCCAGACCCACTACGAGGACCCGGCGCTGTTGCGCCCACGCCGTGCACTCCACTAGCGTATGGAGCGCTGTGTCATCGCTGCTGTCCTTGTAGTGCTGACATTCAGCCGTGGTTTCCCGGTGTCTTCGCCACAGATACCTACCGAAGCTACCGTGCCCGGTAAGTATCTGCAACCGGAAAGAGAAAGCACCGTGTCTTCTCTCCAGCCACTCGTCCAGGACCGGTCTGACGGATGCGATTGTGGCGAATCCCCACTTTGGTTGCTCAAGTCGCACCTTCCATGTATTGCAACTACACTATGCATGTATGTTTGACTGCCTCGGTGGTCTTAAAGTGCGACTGCGGATCACGAGGTCGTGGGTTCGATTCCCACCGGCGACAAAAAATTGTCATGACCATAAATATTTCTATCTAAAGTCTGGGTATTTCTATGTATTATAAGTATGTAGGTATTTAAAGCAATTATAAGTACTTATTAATATCCGTGATCTGGATACCATAACACAAGGAGGTTAATCCTGGCTAACTTTGGGATCAGATGATGATTGAATTCTTTTTTTGATTTATTTTTTATTATCGCCATTATAGATTTAGAATATTCCACTGCTCTATCGCAGTTAAAAAGGGAAGGAGAAGGGAATCAAAAAGGGAATAAGCGTCAGATTTCTTTTTCACTTCTTGATATTAGAATTTCTTTAACTTGTATTCGACTGCGTACATTTTGTTAAAGCGGCAACAGAAATACATCATCTGTGAAAATTTTAGCTCTCTAGCTATCACGGTTCCTGAGATACAGCCTCGTGATGGACTGACATACAGACAGACAGACCGGCAGACAAACAGACAGACAAACAGACGGACAGTCAGACGAAAAGAAAATATGACGCAGTTTCACGCAGTGAAACTTTTTAAACATAAAGAAGTCAAAAATCTTCCCGAACAATATAAACATTATATTAATAGTGGTTGTCTGGAGTTGTGTGGAGTTTTAGGGTTCCTTCCGTATGTCGCTAAGTTTTGGAACGGTTTTATCGCCGCTATTTCTCGACTAAGCCTGAGACATGAGTCGTAATTTCCGGCCCGCTCACTTTAATGGTGATTGACGTCTACGTCAGTTTCAGAGTGACTTAAGTTATTGTACCTACTTACTAGACCGGGCGAGAATTTCAAACAAATATTTTCTTATATTTGTTCTGAGTTAGAGTTATGCGGTAACCAATTTCGATCAGCCTCCCTGTCACCTCTGTGTGTCAGAGTCTCAGTCGAAAAATAGCTGTTCGTAATACAGTTCCTTGTATTTTCTTGTGCATTTAAGATACTTTTGCTTGCCATACTTACTTAGGTACTTGTTCAAATCGGCAACTTAAGGTCTTTGTGTACATTTATACTAAGCTGCCTTTCTAGACCGTCGCTTTAAGATTAAGATAAGAGAAGTTACTTTCTAACCGATTCCATTCATTTATCTTTCTCTTGGAATATTACCGATTTCGAGCTTGGTGGAACCTTTCTGGTCTTTGTGGGATCATCATGTTGCACGGTCTTTGTGGTATCATCTGGTTTTACAGGGTACAGTAATGGAAGTGCGAGTGGAAACAGTCTCCATAAAAATACAGTACCTTCTAAAGGTCACGGAAGGTACTGGTTGCGGAAGGTAAAGAAATGTCCAGCAGCGAACTGCGAGCAATGTTTTCATAGCCTAGACTGACCTCAATAGCTCGCTATTTTACTAGTCATAGAATAATTGCTAGTAAAATGGCAGTTGTTAAGCCAAGTTGAAGCCCTTTATAGGCGGCTTGAAAAATTTCAACAGCAGCAGTCACAACCGCGCCTGTCTATCTCAACACAGCAACACTTCTCATCACCTATTACGTGGGACAAATTCTAATAAGGTGAAATGTGGGCATAAAATATGCCTCTGCCTACCCCTTCAGGGATAAAAGGCGTGACCATGTACGTTATGCAGAATAATAGTTTTTTCAGAATGGTACTCTGAAGAAACAATTATTTTGCAACCCGAAGTCTTAGAAACAATGTAGTTTGAAAAACGCGTGATTATACATACGCGAATAATTCTGTTTTGCCGTGGTAACGTAAGCATAACAAGTCGATTAACAGTATTAGATTATGTATTCTGTTATTTTCCGAAAAATTAAAAACCTTATACATTACTAAGGTCCGTTTTTTAAAACTTCTACGCTATGACGTATAACATACGTATGTTTCATGCTTTTGAATCCCTTGTGAAGTTGGTCACGAGTTTTGAACAAAGGAAAACGAGTAAGCCTATGGTGCCGACCGTTTGAAATGCTATGTAAATTGTCCTTTCAGCCCTTGTACGCATTTCTTATTAATCGCACTCCAATTGAGAAGGGTTGACACTCATAATTCAAGTAAATATTTAATTGTGACACGCATTCATTTGAAAAATTTTGTAATCCGTTTGACCCTTTCTGTGTATTTTAATTGCCATTCATTCAAACTTGTACCATCAGCAACAAAAATTATAATCATTTATTAAACCAGAGTATTTACGTACTTACGTCATATAGAGCGTTTATGGTAATAGCCTTTCACAGTCGACTTCTGTGCATTACACTGAATAACACTCTAATTGGTTTTTTACTGACTCACATATAAATCTGTAGTTAAAATTCCTCTTGCCCGCGTCGCAATCATTATTTATTAACATTTTTTGTTACTTGAAATTAGGTATCTACATAGGACATACATGAAAAAATTATATATGTATAAAGCAAGATACTAGATTAATATAAGGGAATTTTAGTTCTTGGTAAATATATCAATTAAAGCCATGCAGATGACAGGTTTTAATATACGAATTTAATTTATTCGTGATCTGAAGTTTGATGCTGGATTTCGTAGTGAACTCATGTCATATGCTTTGACTTTCCAGTCAACTAAGTTGTAAGTCTGTCCAGCAAAGTAACTATGGGGTTTTCTACCGAGGGCGCACCCGGGACTTTCAGCCGTAGGCAGTTGTTAGAAAACCGCATAGTTTTAGTCATAGCATTCACGAAGATTTGTACACGTCAAAAATACATTTAGTTTTAAAGTAAATATTTTATACAATCGTTACATAATTTTTGTCTGTGTGTTGCATGTCGCGTGACGGCCGGCCGCCATATGGCGGCATGTGAAAAAACGTTTCATTTTTACCGTGGTTTCATAAAACCACACAATCCTTTTTTGTTGTTCAAGTATTTGAAGTTAGAAAAATAGTGGATTAGTAGTTTATCACAGACAAAGCCGTGGGGCTCCAGCTAGTCGCTATATAAAGTCCATAAACCAGCATCAAGTACAGTCAACCAATAAATATTAAAGCACCTATTAAAATTAATGAACATTGTTAATTACTTGCAACAAATATAATTAGTTGTCTAGAAGATACTTAATTCTTAATGTTTCATCTGAAATTACCCAAGCACAAGCAGTATAAAGTCTGTTCTACAGGTAGTTTAGCCTGCAGTAATGTAATCATAGCAGTGGCTGTTAAAACATCTGTTTCAGTTAGTTTCTCTGTGCAACGAACATTTTCCTCGGAAGAATTTTCCTTGCAAACCGGGTAAAGTTTTCTTGTAAAAGTAAAAAGCAGTCCACTAAGCATTTTTATATTATTTTGTACCCATTTTGCGTAGTTCCGGTGCAAGTTAATAATTCTATTCTATTCAAACTGTTCGTGTTATTCATAGTAGTGAAAAATAGTCTTTAGAATCTCTTTTTTAAGTTAATTACAATTTCTTTTTGAAGTTGATTCTATATCGATATTATAATATTTCTAAAGATTACGAACCTTGCAATATATCAAGAAAAAGCTTATATAAACGATTTCTCATCTGCAATTATAATAATATTTTTTTAATCTGAAATATAATAAACGTCTTAATGAAACGTCCCCTAAAGGCGTCATCTGAAAACCAGCGCTGTCTAACAGTATAGGCGTACTGTTAGGCAGCAAAGCTGAGATGACGATCTTTTCGGGCACGCACAGTGTAATTTTTACTTGTTCATATGATTGTACCTATGTTATTTTATTTGTGCTTGCCGAATAAAGCTTTTATTATTATGTCTCTCTTTCACACGGGTATCTTCTTTTTTTTTCTTACGAAGACACCCGGACTTTTGGTAGGCTTACACGGGGACACAGGTCCAACATGCACAGGCCCTTTGATTCTTTTAATCTAAAGGGAAATGGGACCCCCACTGCAAACAATCTACATCCGTCTTATGTAGAAGAACGGTAATGGACCATCTGCAATGGGAGCTAACTATTGTAAAATATGCTAACTACGTAATGGGCTATTGTGATGGGTGTTAGATGGTCTGGTTAAGTTAGGCTATGGATGAAGACGGCGTCTGCCATTTCAATATACCTATTATTATATTAAAACTTTGGCAGACGGTGACTCGCCAACTCACTAGATGGGCCCCCTATACAATCGCCAAAGGCATTAAGCCTGTAAGGCGACAGAGGGCAACACCGGTGTGAGCGGCTAAGGGTGTCGAGCGGTGCGGCGCCGGTTTCGCCATCACGGGTCAGACCCGGAGCGGGTTTCCTCGTAGTTATGCCCTTGAAAATGACACTTCCACCCCCGAGCATAAAGCTCTGGCTTCCTCCCTCTGACCAGCCAATTAAGGCAAGCCAGAGTTTAGATTTGCTGCACTCCCGGGAGTACCGTCTCCCGTTAGCCCATTAAATGCTAACTGGTCGAGGAGCGCAACAAAACTCTGAGGAATCGGGACCGATGTGTAGCCACGCACATTCAACTCGCCACAAGCTGCCCTGCGGATGTGTGCTTTTCTATAACCTTGTGAGATATTTTTTGTTGATCTCAAAAAGTGGATGACTCGAAAAGCAAATCTACTATGCCCTCATAGGGATGTTATTATTATTATTATTATAAATTAGTTTAGCTTCTACATTTTTTTATACTACTTAGGTGGCAGACAAGCTTACGGCCCACCGGAAGGTTGGTAACCGTAGCCTTTGCAACACCAGAGGCGCTACACACGCGCTGCCGACCCGGGCGCAGGTTGTGACGACCCACAGTTGAAATTTTTCAAGCCGCCCGTAAGGTCTTCAACTTGGCTTAACGACTGTCATTTAACTGACAACCGGGACCAACGGCTTATCGTGCCTTCCGAAGCACGGAAACGCTCGTAAATAAATGTCACAAAGTGGTCCACGTGATGGTCACCCATCTATATTCGGCCATAGTATCTACCTAAATGTTGCTTACTGCAGTGATCGTTTACAGAACACTGAGTCCGCGGGGCCACGAGCGCTTCGGTTCAAACTGAAAAAAGTCACCAAATTTTTAGGTATATCAAATAAAGTATATTATGTAGTTACGTAGTACCTAGTAATTCCCTTGTAAGTCAGTAAATATCGCAAGCGTACCATTAAAAAGACGTGCCATTTTATCTGAGAAAACATGATACTACTAAATGAATGGTGAATTTTCAGTTTGCTGCGGCTCAATGCCAATTATCTCAATTTACCAGACGTCCACAACATCACAAAGCAGCATAATAAGTTTATTGAAATTTTTAAAACTTCGCATCTTTCAAAAATTTTGTCTTAGGGTTCCGTAGCCAAATGGCAAAAACAGAACCCTTATAGATTCGTCATGTCTGTCTGTCTGTCCGTCCGTGTGTCACAGCCACTTTTCTTCGAAACCATAAGGCCTATGCTGTTAAAACTTGGTAAGGTACCTTTTGCTATGAAAAATCTTTTATTACCAAACAAATAGCTACTCCACTCCTCTCTTTGTAGGAGCAGGACTTTTTTAAATAATTTTCATGACTAGAAAATAAAAATAAATAAAATAAAATGTATCCTCTTTGAAATAAAAAAAAATGATTTGTCAAAATTGTAGTGACCTTACTGAGGGTTCCAAAATTCTACAGACTGAGAAGAACTCTTCACTTTTTTTTTCGAAATGTATCTTAAAATACCTACAGTTTTTATGTAGTAACACCATCATCACCAACATGTAAGTTTACTATCGGAGTAACAGTATTTTATATCAATGTTTTCCACTGAGATGATTATTAAGCGGCTGTCTATTCTTTTCTTCCATAATATAACTAAATAACGCTCGCGGTTTGCACGCTACGCGGTGGGATGCCAGTTCGTGATAAAATCAAAAACTACAATGTGTGTATGAAATTTGATGCGGTTTTCACCAAATTATAGATAGAGGGGTATAAGAGGAAGGTTTATAAGCGTAAATCACTTCCGGTAAACTCGCAAATATTTGTTAGGAAGTGACAAATAGCTAGTTTTTCCTCCATTCAACTACCTCTACACAAGCTGATTTATTATAGTTTTGTTTTAATACACTGTATTTATCTCTTCCTTTATACACAAAGGGGAGGACCTTTTAACAAACAATATAGTCATTATCATAGTAATCGGAGTTCTTCTCCGGAAGCCTATTCTACATAAATATATGTATGAACTTAAATACGAGTATAAGAGGATATTTATGTTGAAAGATTGTCCTTATTTACGACAATTTGCTGCGGCATGTAGAGTAATAATTAATTTCTAAAACGTCACTCGGCAAAACTGAAGTGATTTAGAACGTTTGTGTGTTCTAGTCCACAAAATTTTGTCATTTTAATGATTTATTAACGTTTATTGTACACAGTGGAACAGGTGAAAGAATTTGTATACTTGGGTTCCAAATTTGTAAGGGATGGAAAGTGTGACCAGGATATTGAGCGAAGAGTTTTGGCAGGAAATCAAGTGAATGGGGCTATGTACACCTTTATGAGCAGTCAAAATGTGTCTGAGAAGGCCAGGTTGGCTGTACATAGGGGAGTGCTCATCTCTACACTTATGTATGGTAGTGAAAGTTGGGTATGGCAGAAGAAGCATGAAAGCAAAATTAATGCAGTGGAAATGAGAAGTCTGCGAAGTATAGCTGGAGTGACTTTAATGGACAAAAAAAGAAATAGCGTGATAAGGGAAAAATGTGGTATAACAGAAGATGTAGTGACTAAGATCGAAAAAGGGATGCTTAGATGGTTTGGACACGTGGAGAGAATGGATGAGAATAGACTGACAAAGCAGATTTATGAGGCGAGAATGAATGGGCAAACTGGTAGGGGTAAACCTCGGCGTACGCATGCCGATCAAATCAGAGACGTTCTGGAAAAAGGCAAGGTCAAGAGTACCCTTAACCGGCGAGCGTGTATGAAAACAGTTATGAAAGTAGAAGAAGCGAAAGTTGTATGTCAGGATCGTAGCAAGTGGAAAGCCATAGTCTCTGCTTACCCCGATGGGAAACAAGCGTGATTATATGTATGTATGTATGTATTGTACACAAAATGGCGCCCGCGGCACCGCCTGCGTGAAATTTTCACACTTCCATAGATATTCACAAACTAAACTTAGAATATTATGTATAATGGAATAAAAAAATATAATGCCCTGCGTGTTATTTATCGTGAAGCCAGATCCCAAAAATGGAGACCAAATAGGTGAAAAGACCAAATAGGTACCCCAGAAACCAAAGCGACGGTTTTGAATGAGGCACTGAATGATCAGCTCAGTTCAATAGTCTGCTATCAAATGAACTCACCATTGAAATCAACTTAATATTATCAACATACTTATTAAATGTATTTCTTCACCTCCAGCGTGGCAGGCGGTATCACTACCGACTGCGCCATAGAGGCAGTCAAGGGACTTGAACCCGCAACATTTGCATAGCCCAGGGCAATGCTCTAACGGTTAGAGCATTCTGATAGCAGAACAATCTGTAGGCATTGCCTCTAATGAAAAGGCGACTTTTTATGTCGCTATTATATTTTTTTAGGTAGGTACCTATGTAGATTTGTATGTAGGGTAGGACGACTGGATGTGTAAGGCGCAGGACCGTGTATTGCGGCGTAATTTGGGAGAGGCTTACGTCCAGCAGTGCGTATAGGCTGATTTGATTTGATTGAGGTATGTATACTTTTCTGTACTGTCAAACTTAATTTACAAACTTACAATACCATTATATTTTTATGTAAGAGTAAATCCTGCATGAATGCTATGCCGGACTCCTACCAACTAAAAAATCACAAGGATCCTGCCTAACAGCCTACGCGACCATTGCGGCCTCACCTATCTTACAATACCATTTCTCATTATTAGTATATCACAATGGTTTGTACACTTGCAACAGTAACTACGATTTCTGGAATGAAGGTTTCAAAGAATGGCCGTCCTTGTCGATGTAGGTGATGTCCAGCGGCGTCTATTTCACAAATTACCTCGCTCATTAATCATTAGTCATTGCTCCACGAGCCCGGCCATTTTGTAAACACAGCTGTTATACATTTACAGAGGACTGTAAGTTTTTCTACTCTCACTAATTACCCAATCTCATTTGCTGCTTTTTCTCGTTTTAGCTGCCCCGGTGTTACCTGTTGTGTTGACTTTTATAATTGCCGCTCGCATTGTTCTGCGAAATTTTTGCATTGTTTTCATTTCCTTGTCATGGCAATTTCTTAAATACTAACTATGTTTAAGTCGTGGATACAATACCTCGGTGTCGCACTGCAAGTCTGTGTGACGACTTCCCAGCTCTGTACAAATGTTTTGTGTGATTTCTACGCATTGCAAATGACGATGATTTAAAGTTTGATATTTAAATAACTGATTCTTAAATATGCTTTAAGCAAACCTTCAATAATTTTTGAATGATATGTCCTAGGATACATCATACCATGGGATAGACGAGAAAAGAAACATGCTATGTATTTATTTCGACGACTGTCGACGAATAGATAGCGAAACAAAAAATGGTTTCTAGTTCACTACAGAACCCGAAAAAGAGATGATGAAAACATTCATAACAGAAAAAGTTTATTATTTCCTTTTCAAAGTAACGACAACAAAGTTTGGTTGATGCAAAGCAATTTTCACTTGTTCGTATTTTGCCCATCAGTCTTGGAATCTCAAGTTTACCCGCCGACTGCCTCGCAGGGGAGGCATTCACTTACCTTATTATTCGTCCTGTGTTGACCTCATTTTTGTTGCTTCAACATAATATTTTATTCATTAGATATTTACACTTGGACAAAACATTGTGTTTGGCCCTTCAGGTGAATAATGAATCGTTTTGGTTGTAAGCTTCGGTGAATACTAAACTGGGAAGCACTTTCGAAAGAATAAATGTACTTATTGAAAAACTTTGTTGGAAGAAAAATTCCGAAAGATAAAACTTAGGTAAACATTCTGAGTTTACCGTGCGTGCTCTTTCATAAATAACCAAATGTAGAGTTTATGTAGCCATATTGAACGATTTTCCTCAGATATTTAACAAACTTTATGAGTATCACATGTTTATTTTTATTAACATCAATTTATATAGAAAATTTTCTGGAAAGTATTGGAAAAGGAAATATTGTGAATAAAATAGTCGTTTACTGGTCCCCTAGGACTGCCTGAAAATAGATTACGGCCCCGAGGTTAGCCGACCACCGACGGCCAGAAATATTCAGTCTTTCACTACGTTACAAATATTATACCTTTTTCTGTCCCGTCCAGATAATACGCTAGTATTTCTTCATCTGTATGTGATTCAGAAATATATCATGCCGCTGTTTTTGGTATACAGCTTAGATAGATATAAAAGTAAAATTGAAATAAGAGATTTTATTTAAGGCTTGTAATGCAACTGCCTAATATTATACACAATAGATTATGAGACGGAGGGACTCCAGAAATTCCTGGTCTGCTCACCGAATTCCGCAGCAGCCTTTGACACCAGAGAAGAGGAACATCTTTACCGCATCAATGACTTCTGGTTTCCTCTGTGCCTCAGCCCATGACTGAATGTCTGATACAGTTCAGCGGCCTCCTTGAGCTTACCGTTCTGCCAAATTGCTGCGACGAGGGCGGCTGTGATAAGTCAAAATCTGCCCTAAACTCAGCCATCATACGAGGAAGTTTTCCAGCGTATGGTGTAATGGTCTTCTTCAACGAAATAATGGTAATCTTTCTGCCTGTTTTGATGTAAACTCACTGAAACAATATTTTAAATTACTTACAGCAAAAAGTCAGGGCTTACAACTATTTTTAGGGTTCCGTACCAAAATAGATAAAAGCGGGGACTTTATTCATGAGACTTCGCTGTCCGTCTATCTGTCTGTCCGATACGAGGCTGTATCGTAGGAACCGTGATAGCTAGAGAGCTGAAATTTTCACAGATGTATTTCTGCTATCAAAAAATTAAAATCAGAAAAATAATAATATTTAAGACGGTTCCCGTAGTGATTTTATGCCGTTTTTAGGTGCGGTAGACCCCGAGCTCGAGTCTGGTTCGCACTTGGCCAGTTTTTTAGAATTCACTTTAAAAGATTATCATCGGGTCTCTTTTACTGTTAGAAGATCACTTCGCTCGATAAATCTTATTCTGTTTATTTTACTCATCTTATCTAATTAATTTTCATGAAAAGAGAATAATCTTGAACTTAAAATATACTTTTATTTTAAATCTTTCAAAAAGAACCTTTTTAGAAAAATCAATATCGTTCTGTATTTAATCCTTACAATTATCACAAGTAGGTACTTACCAAGATAAGTAGGCTGGATGGAGAAGAACCTAGGAACATAATATTCCTTCACATTTCATTTCAATACAAGATAATAGTCCCCGTCAGTCTCGGTAGCGTGTACGTTTTAATGAGATCACCGAGCCCTCTCCACTCTGAATAATTCCTCATTAGGTACGCTAGCTTCGGCTTTTTGTGTAAAGAAACGCAATATTATTTAGTCATACCTCCAGCTTTGAGATGTAGAACAAAAGCTGCAGATGTCTGTATATGACTTTGAGCTATAGAAGTGTGGTTGTAGGTACTTGGGCCCCCACCAAGATTCACGGGTCTCAAACCAACGACCGCAAGTTTAAGCACAGTGTGGAAACTCCATACAAATGATTTGTTTTCAATCCTGTCACCTACACTAAAGCACGCTATGTTTGTACAGAGCTTGAATGTGTATGTGACCACTCAGGTTAAGTTAACGTTCCCTCAAAATACTCTCCAACTATGTGACAGCTGTAGCGAGGGTGGGCAAGGAAAGGAGGCAGGGAATTGCCTATCTGTAAGTAATACAATTTTAATATCTTCGGTTTAACCCAACCGTACGAGCTTGACAGGTCAAACGGCAGTCACGTTGACTTCTACCAGTGAAACATATAAAGCCAATATATAGGCTTGAAGGCAATAGGAAAAGTGCTGAATGATGAAGAAGAAACAATAATCATCTATATTGAGTCACTAAACCTTTAAAGTCCCAAAGCCTGTGAAATGGATTTGTTGTTGACGTCCAAATTTGTTTTACTAATAAATAATAATTAATAGTTTAAAAAACTAAAAAACACGCTTTTAGCACGCACATTTTTTTGAAGTGAAACTTCTTTATCGGCGTTGGAAAAAAATTTGCGTCACGTCACGTCACGTCACGATTTTTGGTTACGCGCCATCTTTGTTCTGTTCCCCACCACGGTGGATTCGAATTAAGAGTACTTTATCCAGGGATAGCATGTCATTTAAGGGTTTTTGGACTTTTGGACTTTTGGGCTTTTGGACTTTTGGACTTTTGGATGGGACATTGGTACTTTGGGTCTTTGGGACTTTGGAACTTTGAGACTTTGGGACTTTTGAACTTTGAACTTTTGAACTTTTGGACTTTTGGACTTTTGGATGGGACCTTGGTACATTGGGTCTTTGGGACTTTGGAACTTTGGGAGTTTGGGACTTTGGGACTTTCGGACTTTTGGACTTTTGGACTTTTTGACTTTTGGATGGGACCTTGGTACTTTGGGTCTTTGGGACTTTGGGACTTTTGGACTTTTGGACTTTTGGACTTTTGGACTTTTGGACTTTTGGACTTTTGTACTTTTGGACTTTTGGACTTTTGGACTTTTGGGCTTTTGGACTTTTGGACTTTTGGACTTTTGGACTTTTGGACTTTTGGACTTTTGGACTTTTGGACTTTTGGACTTTTGGACTTTTGGACTTTTAGACTTTTAGACTTTTAGACTTTTAGACTTTTAGACTTTGGGACTTTGGGACTTTGGGACTTTGGGACTTTGGGACTTTGGGACTTTGGGACTTTGGGACTTTGGGACTTTGGGACTTTTGGACTTTTGGACTTTTGGATGGGATCTTGGTACTTTGGGTCTTTGGGACTTTGGAACTTTGGGTTTTGGGACTTTGGAACTTTGGGACTTTGGGACTTTGGGACTTTGGGACCTTGAGACCTTGGGACTTTGGTACTTTGGGACTTTTGGACTTTCGGCCTTTTGGACTTTTGGACTTTGGACTTCGGACTTTTGGACTTTTGGACTTTTGGACTTTTGGACTTTTGGACTTTTGGGACTTTTGGACTTTTGGACTTTTGGACTTTTGTACTTTTGTACTTTTTGACTTAATTTAAGGTGAGGTGAAAATTAAGTTTATGAAGAAGTTTCACTTCTTACGTGTGTACACTAAGTACACGCAATTTTTTTTTTATTTTACACTTTTTTCGTATCCCATTCAGCAAACCCTTTCATTTAATACCCACATCATGGGGGTGCATTTAAAATAGTCAATCCGCCATCTTGGATGTCCGTCATGTTGGATTTAAGTCACGTGACTATTTTTTTCGTATTCCTGACAGCAAACCCTTTCATTTGATACCCATATCATGGAGGTGTATTTCAATAGCCTGTCCACCATCTTGGACGTACGCCATATTGGATTTAAGTCACGTGACTATTTTTTTCGTATTCCTGACAGCAAACCCTTTCATTCGATACCCACATCATGGGGGTGAATTTCAAACAACCAGTTCGCCATTTTGGGCGCCATATTGAATTTGTAATGACGTATTTTAGCTAGTCATGTATTGTCATCAGAACTCAGAGCGTGTGCAAAATTTCAGCCTGATCGAAGGGCGGGAAGAGGGTCAAATTAACATTCCAAGATTTTCTTACATACAAGTAAAGTTAATAGAAGCGTGTTAATGAAAACACTGCGCCCCAAAACTTAGAATTATTTATTAATGGAACAGTCCCAGGTCTTTGTTTAAGTCAAGGCCAAAATATCTCCGAAAGTGAAATATATATTATGCATAAACATGATCAACTGGTCTAGTATTTAACTAAAACATTTTTTATTAACTCAGGAGGAGACTACGAAGTGCACTAAAAAAATGTTTAAAAATCGCTCGTCGGTATATACTGGTTGAATTTATAGTCGTTTTGGAACGGAAAGGTTTAGGCCCAGTTTCGATAACAGAACCGATCGGCACTGTCAATTTGAAAATCAACAATAAAAAATTACGAAAATGTCAAAATCTACATCGTTTGCCAAAATCAAACGAGAACACCTGGTTATTCCTTTAAATTTCACGAAATACGTTTACTACGATTTTCTACTACAATTTTTCATTCAATGTCTAACGTTCCAATCAGTAACAAGAGTCACCGCGCCGGGAAAATTCGACCAATCACAACGCATGAACGCATCGGTCCACGTGGACTCGTTGCCAAGTAACGTCGGTAGGTACTCGACTAGTTACGTCTTGTAGGTAGGTAAATGCGCTCGGCCGACCGCGCCGCCGACCGGCGACCGCGGCGCGCAGTTCGACTATAACTCGCACGCAGTATTGTCACTGTATACTGTAGTTTGACTCGGCCGGATTTTAGAAATAAATGCCTACAGCCACGCGGTAGGTAAGCATGCGATAGGGCTGCCCACCTACAGCATTTTAATAATATGTGCCTACTTTGACTTTCTATTTAGTATTGCGATTGTAAATATGTACATAAATACATTCATATAGTCACGCCTTTATCCCTGAAGGTGTAGGCAGAGGCGTAGTATACGCCCACATTTTACCTTATAGTTTTACGTACGCGTAATAGATAGTGAGCCTAATGCAGTTGATTTTTTCAATCCGCCCACAAGGCCTTCAATTTGTATTAAGGATTGTTGTTTTACTGACAACCGGCTTTCATTTCGAGTAAATATGTACCTTTTTTATTTAAACAAAAAAATACTTTGTGACTAATAATATAATATCCCCGCAACGGCTGGCGTCGCGGGGTGGCGGCTGGCGGCGCAGCGCCCGTTATCTACTAACGATTGAGTGAGACGGGTGTAGAAATTTGAAAACGGCGTAGACAATAATAATCGGCTCGCCACATGTTTCGTCAGTGATAGAATCACGGAATTCTAGTCTTTATATTCGATGCGTTAAATTTTTGATTTACAAAATTAAAACTATTTTTCGATTAGAAAGTACTAGTCAGTCTGTAGTACACTAGTACTTTTCGTACATTGTCAAGTTGTGTTAAACTTTGGAAGTTCATATTTGTCTCTATGCGTGTAATAAAAATCAAAGGTAACAAAAATGCTGTAATTTTTTTTATAAATATATAAATAATCACGGGCATTTTCACACAACGCTATCTGATCCCAAAGTAAGCTAGGAATAACCTGCTTGTGTTATGGGTATCAGACCGCGGATATTAATACTAATATACTTTTTAAATACATACATATTATACATGGAAACAACCAGACTCTTGAGACAAACATTTATGGGTCACACAAATATTTGTCTCGGGTGGGAATCGAACCCACGACCTCCAGCGCCGCAGGCGGTATCAATACCGACCGCGCCACAGAGGCAGTCATACGGTGCTAAGTGTACTGTAACATCGGTCATCCACAAAGAAATGAATACTCTTGAAACATACCTAAATCATTGCTCTCAATTAAATAACTACGAACTGACAACGGAACTAAATGTACTACCTACACGTACTAGAGTTCTGAACTAGTTTTTTTTTTGGATATTGTACTATATTGGATCGCACCGTTCACTGACTGAGCAAGCACAAGTCTAGTTTTAAACACAAACATACCTACTTCATGTAACAACCTAGTTCACTCGTGTCAATCACTTTGTTTAACTTTAGTCAACTAGTGGTATAGTACCAAAATCAATTTATAGTCTTACCTTTCGGAGTTTCCAGGTAATCTAAAAAACGTTATATCTGGGTGCGTTATTGACGAATACATGCAACCAAAACAAGCACAATAGACACTAGTTGTCATATTAAATATTTTTAGTAAATAAAACACGCGCGGTTACTATTTAAAAAACGACACACCTTCCATTCGTCTACTCGGCACAATCGCGACTGCGGACGCTGCTTGCTTGCTGAAAGGCATGCCGAAAACGAGAATCGTAGGTATAGCTTGCGCTTCGTCCGTTTGTAGGGAGCTACAATACTGGTTAAACATATATTTATACTGTGGTATTGTCGTCGCGATCGACTTTTATTTGTGGTCGGAAATAAAACGATTAGTTTACACTCGAGAGTACGAATCTCGTGATGAATTACGCAGTGCGATAGTGGACGCCTTTGATATAGTGAAAAGTGACAGAGACACATTGAATAAACAAAAAGACAATAGCCTAAAACGTGCCCGTTTGTGTATCGAACGTTCTGGACTCCATTTTGAGCAGTTGTTAAGGTACAGGGAAGTGTAAATAAACTGTGAATAGGTAGGTCTAGGTATTTAAGTTGATTATTTTGTAAATAGCTCCAATTTTTTAAATACGCCGGAAATACTCCCTATTTGTTCGTGTTTATTTTCATTATTATTACATAAACCTTATTAATTCACCGTAAAATAGAACAATATTAAAGTATTTCCGACGGTCCTAAGCCCGCGTAAAGTATGAAGGAGAAATTGGAGTCCTTTATTATTATCTAAGTACCTATTATTATCGAAACGATGCATTCGGCCAATGAACTGATCACATGGAGACACGCGCCGCGGCGTAGTAGGTACCTATGGGTTTCGGAGTTTCATTCATTGAAAAGTTCAATGAATAATCGAAGCGCTACTAATGTTTCAACTCGAACGAGTGATAAAGATTACATAGAAGTCATTTTTTATTATAACCTGCACAGCTGTTTTGACACTCCATTATTGATTCCGAGTAACCCCCTCTCGGGTCCAGAACGACTATAAATTCAACCAGTATAGGAAACGAGCAGAAAATTTTAAATGTATTTTGTGTTGATGACAGATTTCTATCGAAATTATAAATATCCCTACTAATATTATAACTACAAAAGTAACTGTGTTTGTCTCTTTTTTACGCTTTCACGCCTGAATCGCTGAAGCGATTTAGATAAAATTTGGAATATCGGTAGGGTGAGTTGCTGGCAAGGATAAAGGTTATTTTTAACCGACTGCGCAAAAGGAGGGTTATGATTTTACGCGATAACGACTTTTACGCGGCCGCAACCGCGGGGAACAGTTAGTCTTTTATAATAAACTAAAATAAAAGTTGGGCTTTTTGAGGCAAGAAAACTCTGAGATAATGAAGACCAACACATGTATAGTAAGGAGCCCGTGGATCTACCAGTCATCACATTTTTTTGTCTTCCAAAATAAGTGGTGAGCATATTATCCTGTTGTGATGGACAGGTGCAGGTTGTGACTATGGTGTTTCCAGCCGCTACGACAGACAGACACACACAACTTACAACTTTACAACTTAAACACACACACATGCACACGTCAAACTTATATCACGATTGGATTAAATAATCTTTGCCTTACTTTTCATAACTATTTTACTCACTGTGTCGTGTATTCATGTAGATTGTAGGTAGATGTAACTATATGCTGTAAGTATGTCATCGACGCAGAATTTTATATCAACCAAACACTATAAAGATCCGTTGATCCGGAAAATGTGAGCAAATATCCGTCCATTGGAATTTCCGGCGATATCCTATCAGGTGAAATAAAAGATTTTTGTATTTGTTGCTGCTATACGGGCTTTGAGTATTAGGTACACATTTTTGTTAAGTAAATATGATATAGGGGTAGTGAGTGAGAGTTCAATAAATGCAATTGGCTCGTTCTTTCAATCCATGTCCACTACTGGATGCAGGTTTTTTTATGTTTTAACGTGTGGGAAAATCCTCATGAATCCTAAACCGGCTTCCTACCGACTAAAAAACCTCACGTTTCCAGCCTAACAGCCTACGGTTGTGAGCCCCAAATAAGCCCTCGGAAGAATACCCCAGGACTCCAGACCTATGGCTACCACTGCGGCCTCGCCTACTGGGGTCCGGGTGCTATCCCGCGTCTTTTGGGGGTTTATCGGGGGTTGTCCCGCTTCTTAGGGGGAGCGTGCGTGAATCCCTCACGTCACGCTGTCGTCTAGGGCCTGCTTCTGTGTGGATGCAGGTTTCTTCCAATTTTCAACATTGCATACAGTCATGCTCTCTCCTCAATCACTCCCTACAACTTTTTCTAGATAGTCCATTTGGCGTGAGATATATACATCTACATACATGTCATCTATACTTATAATAGAGCCGTGTGAAGCCTATATTCAGCATTGAACTGTGAAACGCTGAAATAATAATAAAACTATAACTTGATGAGTTATTTGAGAAAGAACCTGAGTGATAAGAAGGTGTGAAGAACATTATTACAAGAGCTACCTACCTAATTGTATTTTAAAACAAAAAAAAAGAACTTTATACTCCTAACTTCGGAAAAAAATTGATTTACGAGTAGGTACTATTAAAGATGGAATAGTGATTAAAATCGTAAGACATGTTTGTACCTATACCTTCATATGTAGTTAACTAAATTCAATAACATTCGGAACAAATGAATCTGAGTGAAATACATCAATAATGGTTTTTCGAGCTGCGCAAAATCCCTGCTCTTGATCACAAGCAGAAGAATAAAATAACCAAAATCCACGAGTTATCTCCGAAAAGAGTTGTATATTACACTGCTCCTGCAATAAATAGCCTATCAGCAAGCATTCAGAATGATTCAATACATCTACGGATCCTAATTGAATATTTAGGTGGGAAAACGTCGAGGAATCGAGAATGATTGGGATATTTGTTATCCGAGCGTCAAAGATATTTCTAGTATGTTATATAATGTTATTCTAGAAATGCGAAATATTCTTAATAAAATACATCGTAGGTGGATAGAATTTATTGGAATTTCAAGCTACTAGGCTAATGGGCTTTGCGGGCTATTGTTGAAAGAAGCGACAAAATTTTGTCGTAGTAAAAAGGTTTAGTAAAAAAATTTGAGGACTAAAATTTCATTTTATTTAATATTTCTAATATGGCTGTCCAGCTTACGGTTCACCTGATGCTTGGTTATCGTAGCCTATGGGCATTTGCAACACCAGAGGTTGTGTGTTGTAGTTGTACATTCTGCACATTGCAGATAAACAATACTTATAACAATGATTTATAAGATACGTGGTATGTATATGACGTTAGGGGACGTATTAACGTTAGGGGAAAATCCTTCATGGATGCTATGCCGGACTCCTACCGACTAATAAACCTCACGTAACTCCCAACAGCCTATGGTTGGGAGCCCCGGGTAGGCCCTCGGAAGGACGTCCCAGGAATCCCAACAGACCTACGGCTACCACTGCGGCCTCGCCTAGGGGTTGGTTCTGGTGCTATCCCGCGTCTTTGGGGGGGTTTCGGGTGTGGTCCCGCTTCTAAAGAGGGGGGGGGGGAGGGCATGCGTGGATCCCTCACGTCACGCTGCTGTCATGGACCTGCTTCAGTAAGGACGGTGAGAAGCCCTCTCACCGTCCTCAGGCCCCCGGTCATGGAGGCCGATAGTCTTCGGCGAAGACACTTCGGCGGCGCCCAAGCCGCCAACTTCGGAACTTGGCTGGGAGAGTTCTCTCCCGTTCCCGCCCCGCCGGCTCATTCACGAGCATGATCTGCTCGCAGAAAGAGGCGACGCAGTCCCACTTACCCCGACGCTGGATATCGTTTAGAATGGATATGGAACTGAAACTCCCGGTCATTGATCACAGTCTAGATGACATTAATAAATTGTCAACATACCTATTTACTTACTTAAATTTAAAGTGATGTGCCGCCGGATCAAAATAGATTAAGATACAACACTATGAACACGTGGCTGTTCTCAGCACTAGGGTGGGCCGTTAACAAACCATATCGTTAACCGCTGTACAGAGAGTGTAATTGAGTGGTTTCTGCGATAAACAGAGCTGAGTGTGTTTACGTGTGTCACTGTAAATTGGATGTGAAGGTCAGGGCCGTTGCAATAAATGTAAGAGAATGGAGTATATTATATAAAATGACATATCTAGTTACTCTATTGTTGGTATAGAACGTAATCCTAAGGAATTGTATGAAACGATTCTATGGAATGATACCTAGTAGCGTGCGTCTATAACTAGCTGGAGCTAATGTATGGAGCTTCGCAGCTGAGACGTAGGCCTATTGAAACTTCAGAACGTACAAAACCTAAGACTCAAAAAAGTAACAAAGCAGTTTTCAATAGTGAAATAAGAGATAGGACCGACTTGAAATTATAAAATGCAACCTGATATAACTGTCAGATGATAACCTGTCCAACTGTGAAAGTGACTCTCAATTTTTAAACGGCGCGAGCCATGATTTCCATTTGCTGGGTAATGTTTTATTATGAAGTAAGTCATAAATATTCACAGTACTTATTTGAAAATGTAATATTTAGCTGGTAAAATAAGTGTGTTTCTTAGTCTGGAGGAGTCCGGCAAAGAATCTTTGTCGGATTTTCCTCACATTAAAGAAAAGCTGGTTAAATAACGTTAGTACAATATATTTTAACTTATTAGTTATGTACGTTCTAGTTTTTCCCGTTTTCCTTAACTTTAGCATAATCGATTTAATTAGGTATACAAAGTTAACGTGAAACTTTTAACAAAGAGGCTTATACCTACTTCATAATTTGTTCCGCGTATAATTAGCAAACAAATTACTTTTTGTTTGTCATTTGAATAAGTTTCTATAATTAAATACAGCCGGTCACAACACCGTATTTACAGCCTGCTTTAAAAAAAAGGCCTGAAATCAATGTTTTTTAATATTACTTTTTCTATTTCGTCAGTGAGAAGTTACAAGAATTTTGCAAATAAATTTACTCGCGGTTTATTTTATAGTTGGAAGAGAAAACCATAGATTTAGAATTTTTTGCTACGAGAAAACTGACACAGACTTATATTTGATTGACTTTTAAAAAATGGGTCAAATTTTTGCAACTGACATTTTCTATTTTATTTTTGTCGAAGTAACCTTGTTCTTTTAGCATTATAGAATCTTTTATATTTTTAGCTAAGGTCAGGCCCTAACTAAAAATATAAAAGATTTTCCACTTTCTCACCCACAGGGCCTACAGTGCTAAAAATATCTCTCTCTAGGCAGTTTACCACTGTTGACCGAAATTCATTTGATCATTTGACGTGTGACCGAAAAAACATTAAGCCATTCTACTAGTGATCGAATGAACAATTGACCAAAAGAGTTTTTATCGAACAAACATTTGGTATTTTTACTACTGATCGAATGAACGTTTGGCCGAAAAACAGTTGACTAAAGAATATTTTAACAAGGGCTGAATCAAAATGGCTAGGTTAGGTTAGGTTGGAACTGCGACCATAACGCACGAGCCGAGCGAGCGAAGCGAGCGTGCCGCGGCAGCGGCCGGCGAGTGCCAGAACCGAATTCTACTTATTTCGCTTTTATTCGTTAAAATATTCTTTAGTCAACTGTTTTTCGACCAAACGTTCAATCGACCAGTAGTAAAAATACCAAATATCTGTTCTCTACCAAAAGTCTGGGTATTTCTATGTATTATAAGTATGTAGGTATTTAAAGCAATTATAAGTACTTATTAATATCCGTGATCTGGATACCATAACACAAGGAGGTTAATCCTGGCTAACTTTGGGATCAGATGATGATTGAATTCTTTTTTTGATTTATTTTTTATTATCGCCATTATAGATTTAGAATATTCCACTGCTCTATCGCAGTTAAAAAGGGAAGGAGAAGGGAATCAAAAAGGGAATAAGCGTCAGATTTCTTTTTCACTTCTTGATATTAGAATTCCTTTAACTTGTATTCGACTGCGTACATTTTGTTAAAGCGGCAACAGAAATACATCATCTGTGAAAATTTTAGCTCTCTAGCTATCACGGTTCCTGAGATACAGCCTCGTGATGGACTGACATACAGACAGACAGACCGGCAGACAAACAGACAGACAAACAGACGGACAGTCAGACGAAAAGAAAATATGAAGCAGTTTCACGCAGTGAAACTTTTTAAACATAAAGAAGTCAAAAATCTTCCCGAACAATATAAACATTATATTAATAGTGGTTGTCTGGAGTTGTGTGGAGTTTTAAATAATAAATAAATAATAAATAAATATTCACGGACATTTCACACAACGCTATCTGATCCCAAAGTAAGCTAGGAATAACCTGCTTGTGTTATGGGTATCAGACCACGGATATTAATACTTATATACTTTTAAATACATACATATTATACATAGAAACACCCAGACTCTTGAAACAAACATTTATGGATCACACAAATATTTGTCTCCGGTGGGAATCGAACCCACGACCTCCAGCGCCGCAGGCGGTATCACTACCGACCGCGCCACAGAGGCAGTCAAGTCAGTTTTAGGGTTCCTTCCGTATGTCGCTAAGTGTTGGAACGGTTTTATCGCCGCTATTTCTCGACTAAGCCTGAGACATGAGTCGTAATTTCCGGCCCGCTCACTTTAATGGTGATTGACGTCTACGTCAGTTTCAGAGTGACTTAAGTTATTGTACCTACTTACTAGACCGGGCGAGAATTTCAAACAAATATTTTCTTATATTTGTTCTGAGTTAGAGTTATGCGGTAACCAATTTCGATCAGCCTCCCTGTCACCTCTGTGTGTCAGAGTCTCAGTCGAAAAATAGCTGTTCGTAATACAGTTCCTTGTATTTTCTTGTGCATTTAAGATACTTTTGCTTGCCATACTTACTTAGGTACTTGTTCAAATCGGCAACTTAAGGTCTTTGTGTACATTTATACTAAGCTGCCTTTCTAGACCGTCGCTTTAAGATTAAGATAAGAGAAGTTACTTTCTAACCGATTCCATTCATTTATCTTTCTCTTGGAATATTACCGATTTCGAGCTTGGTGGAACCTTTCTGGTCTTTGTGGGATCATCATGTTGCACGGTCTTTGTGGTATCATCTGGTTTTACAGGGTACAGTAATGGAAGTGCGAGTGGAAACAGTCTCCATAAAAATACAGTACCTTCTAAAGGTCACGGAAGGTACTGGTTGCGGAAGGTAAAGAAATGTCCAGCAGCGAACTGCGAGCAATGTTTTCATAGCCTAGACTGACCTCAATAGCTCGCTATTTTACTAGTCATAGAATAATTGCTAGTAAAATGGCAGTTGTTAAGCCAAGTTGAAGCCCTTTATAGGCGGCTTGAAAAATTTCAACAGCAGCAGTCACAACCGCGCCTGTCTATCTCAACACAGCAACACTTCTCATCACCTATTACGTGGGACAAATTCTAATAAGGTGAAATGTGGGCATAAAATATGCCTCTGCCTACCCCTTCAGGGATAAAAGGCGTGACCATGTACGTTATGCAGAATAATAGTTTTTTCAGAATGGTACTCTGAAGAAACAATTATTTTGCAACCCGAAGTCTTAGAAACAATGTAGTTTGAAAAACGCGTGATTAAACATACGCGAATAATTCTGTTTTGCCGTGGTAACGTAAGCATAACAAGTCGATTAACAGTATTAGATTATGTATTCTGTTATTTTCCGAAAAATTAAAAACCTTATACATTACTAAGGTCCGTTTTTTAAAACTTCTACGCTATGACGTATAACATACGTATGTTTCATGCTTTTGAATCCCTTGTGAAGTTGGTCACGAGTTTTGAACAAAGGAAAACGAGTAAGCCTATGGTGCCGACCGTTTGAAATGCTATGTAAATTGTCCTTTCAGCCCTTGTACGCATTTCTTATTAATCGCACTCCAATTGAGAAGGGTTGACACTCATAATTCAAGTAAATATTTAATTGTGACACGCATTCATTTGAAAAATTTTGTAATCCGTTTGACCCTTTCTGTGTATTTTAATTGCCATTCATTCAAACTTGTACCATCAGCAACAAAAATTATAATCATTTATTAAACCAGAGTATTTACGTACTTACGTCATATAGAGCGTTTATGGTAATAGCCTTTCACAGTCGACTTCTGTGCATTACACTGAATAACACTCTAATTGGTTTTTTACTGACTCACATATAAATCTGTAGTTAAAATTCCTCTTGCCCGCGTCGCAATCATTATTTATTAACATTTTTTGTTACTTGAAATTAGGTATCTACATAGGACATACATGAAAAAATTATATATGTATAAAGCAAGATACTAGAATTATATAAGGGAATTTTAGTTCTTGGTAAATATATCAATTAAAGCCATGCAGATGACAGGTTTTAATATACGAATTTAATTTATTCGTGATCTGAAGTTTGATGCTGGATTTCGTAGTGAACTCATGTCATATGCTTTGACTTTCCAGTCAACTAAGTTGTAAGTCTGTCCAGCAAAGTAACTATGGGGTTTCCTACCGAGGGCGCACCCGGGACTTTCAGCTGTAGGCAGTTGTTAGAAAACCGCATAGTTTTAGTCATAGCATTCACGAAGATTTGTACACGTCAAAAATACATTTAGTTTTAAAGTAAATATTTTATACAATCGTTACATAATTTTTGTCTGTGTGTTGCATGTCGCGTGACGGCCGGCCGCCATATGGCGGCATGTGAAAAAACGTTTCATTTTTACCGTGGTTTCATAAAACCACACAATCCTTTTTTGTTGTTCAAGTATTTGAAGTTAGAAAAATAGTGGATTAGTAGTTTATCACAGACAAAGCCGTGGGGCTCCAGCTAGTCGCTATATAAAGTCCATAAACCAGCATCAAGTACAGTCAACCAATAAATATTAAAGCACCTATTAAAATTAATGAACATTGTTAATTACTTGCAACAAATATAATTAGTTGTCTAGAAGATACTTAATTCTTAATGTTTCATCTGAAATTACCCAAGCACAAGCAGTATAAAGTCTGTTCTACAGGTAGTTTAGCCTGCAGTAATGTAATCATAGCAGTGGCTGTTAAAACATCTGTTTCAGTTAGTTTCTCTGTGCAACGAACATTTTCCTCGGAAGAATTTTCCTTGCAAACCGGGTAAAGTTTTCTTGTAAAAGTAAAAAGCAGTCCACTAAGCATTTTTATATTATTTTGTACCCATTTTGCGTAGTTCCGGTGCAAGTTAATAATTCTATTCTATTCAAACTGTTCGTGTTATTCATAGTAGTGAAAAATAGTCTTTAGAATCTCTTTTTTAAGTTAATTACAATTTCTTTTTGAAGTTGATTCTATATCGATGTTATAATATTTCTAAAGATTACGAACCTTGCAATATATCAAGAAAAAGCTTATATAAACGATTTCTCATCTGAAATTATAATAATATTTTTTTAATCTGAAATATAATAAACGTCTTAATGAAACGTCCCCTAAAGGCGTCATCTGAAAACCAGCGCTGTCTAACAGTATACGTACTGTTAGGCAGCAAAGCTGAGATGACGATCTTTTCGGGCACGCACAGTGTAATTTTTACTTGTTCATATGATTGTACCTATGTTATTTTATTTGTGCTTGCCGAATAAAGCTTTTATTATTATGTCTCTCTTTCACACGGGTATCTTCTTTTTTTTTCTTACGAAGACACCCGGACTTTTGGTAGGCTTACACGGGGACACAGGTCCAACATGCAGAGGCCCTTTGATACTTTTAATCTAAAGGGAAATGGGACCCCCACTGCAAACAATCCACATCCGCCTTATGTAGAAGAACGGTAATGGACCATCTGCAATGGGAGCTAACTATTGTAAAATATGCTAACTACGTAATGGGCTATTGTGATGGGTGTTAGATGGTCTGGTTAAGTTAGGCTATGGATGAAGACGGCGTCTGCCATTTCAATATACCTATTATTATATTAAAACTTTGGCAGACGGTGACTCGCCAACTCACTAGATGGGCCCCCTATACAATCGCCATAGGCATTAAGCATGTAAGGCTACAGAGGGCAACACCGGTGTGAGCGGCTAAGGGTGTCGAGCGGTGCGGCGCCGGTTTCGCCATCACGGGTCAGACCCGGAGCGGGTTTCCTCGTAGTTATGCCCTTGAAAATGACACTTCCACCCCCGAGCATAAAGCTCTGGCTTCCTCCCTCTGACCAGCCAATTAAGGCAAGCCAGAGTTTAGATTTGCTGCACTCCCGGGAGTACCGTCTCCCGTTAGCCCATTAAATGCTAACTGGTCGAGGAGCGCAACAAAACTCTGAGGAATCGGGACCGATGTGTAGCCACGCACATTCAACTCGCCACAAGCTGCCCTGCGGATGTGTGCTTTTCTATAACCTTGTGAGATATTTTTTGTTGATCTCAAAAAGTGGATGACTCGAAAAGCAAATCTACTATGCCCTCATAGGGATGTTATTATTATTATTATTATAAATTAGTTTAGCTTCTACATTTTTTTATACTACTTAGGTGGCAGACAAGCTTACGGCCCACCGGAAGGTTGGTAACCGTAGCCTTTGCAACACCAGAGGCGCTACACACGCGCTGCCGACCCGGGCGCAGGTTGTGACGACCCACAGTTGAAATTTTTCAAGCCGCCCGTAAGGCCTTCAACTTGGCTTAACGACTGTCATTTAACTGACAACCGGGACCAACGGCTTATCGTGCCTTCCGAAGCACGGAAACGCTCGTAAATAAATGTCACAAAGTGGTCCACGTGGTGGTCACCCATCCATATTCGGCCATAGTATCTACCTAAATGTTGCTTACTGCAGTGATCGTTTACAGAACACTGAGTCCGCGGGGCCACGAGCGCTTCGGTTCAAACTGAAAAAAGTCACCAAATTTTTAGGTATATCAAATAAAGTATATTATGTAGTTACGTAGTACCTAGTAATTCCCTTGTAAGTCATTAACCCTTCAACACACTAAAAAAATATATCGAAAATCGGTAATCACGTGGACCTAGCTCCACCACCCTAAAAATGAAAAAAGATTTCCCATTTCCCAAAAAAAATTTTTATCTCACTTACCAGACCAAAATTTTCAATTCTGCAAACACAACCGGATTATTGATAAATTGTTTATTTTACTGTGTATAATAATAAACAATAATGAAAACACATTATTTATAATAAAAAAACAAAACACACACGCACACTTGCACTTGGTACACACGCACTCAACAAAAAAAACATTGATTACTCTACCACCACACCATATTTTACGATCCTGTAAACACCAACCGGATTATTGATATATTGTTTATTTTACTGTGTATAATAATAAATAATAATGCAAACACATTATTTATAATAAAAACACGAAACACACACGTACTACACAAACGCACGCCATCCATGCGCAATCCACTCTCAACTTCAACTGTTCGATTTTTGTAAATAATTCTGGCCCATTGACGTCATTTCATAAGATTCCAAAAACAAGAAAATGTTATAAACTACACATGCAATAAACCTGTTCATTGAAAAGTAGGACGTAAGCAGGCTAAATTTAAGTTTAAAGTCGTCTGGGTAGGTGCGGCGACCGGTCGCCGCGCGGGGCTTTACGGAAAAACTTGATTATTATGCGCGGCGACGGGTCGCCGCGAGGAGCTCTAAGGGTTAAATATCGCAAGCATACCATTAAAAAGACGTGCCATTTTATCTGAGAAAACATGATACTACTAAATGAATGGTGAATTTTCAGTTTGCTGCGGCTCAATGCCAATTATCTCAATTTACCAGACGTCCACAACATCACAAAGCAGCACAATAAGTTTATTGAAATTTTTAAAACTTCACATCTTTCAAAAATTTTGTCCTAGGGTTCCGTAGCCAAATGGCAAAAACAGAACCCTTATAGATTCGTCATGTCTGTCTGTCTGTCCGTCCGTGTGTCACAGCCACTTTTCTTCGAAACCATAAGGCCTATGCTGTTAAAACTTGGTAAGGTACCTTTTGCTATGAAAAATCTTTTATTACCAAACAAATAGCTACTCCACTCCTCTCTTTGTAGGAGCAGGACTTTTTTAAATAATTTTCATGACTAGAAAATAAAAATAAATAAAATAAAATGTATCCTCTTTGAAATAAAAAAAAAATAATTTGTCAAAATTGTAGTGACCTTACTGAGGGTTCCAAAATTCTACAGACTGAGAAGAACTCTTCACTTTTTTTTTCGAAATGTATCTTAAAATACATACAGTTTTTATGTAGTAACACCATCATCACCAACATGTAAGTTTACTATCGGAGTAACAGTATTTTATATCAATGTTTTCCACTGAGATGATTATTAAGCGGCTGTCTATTCTTTTCTTCCATAATATAACTAAATAACGCTCGCGGTTTGCACGCTACGCGGTGGGATGCCAGTTCGTGATAAAATCAAAAACTACAATGTGTGTATGAAATTTGATGCGGTTTTCACCAAATTATAGATAGAGGGGTATAAGAGGAAGGTTTATAAGCGTAAATCACTTCCGGTAAACTCGCAAATATTTGTTAGAAAGTGACAAATAGCTAGTTTTTCCTCCATTCAACTACCTCTACACAAGCTGATTTATTATAGTTTTGTTTTAATACACTGTATTTATCTCTTCCTTTATACACAAAGGGGAGGACCTTTTAACAAACAATATAGTCATTATCATAGTAATCGGAGTTCTTCTCCGGAAGCCTATTCTACATAAATATATGTATGAACTTAAATACGAGTATAAGAGGATATTTATGTTGAAAGATTGTCCTTATTTACGACAATTTGCTGCGGCATGTAGAGTAATAATTAATTTCTAAAACGTCACTCGGCAAAACTGAAGTGATTTAGAACGTTTGTGTGTTCTAGTCGACAAAATTTTGTCATTTTAATGATTTATTAACGTTTATTGTACACAAAATGGCTTCCATAGATATTCACAAACTAAACTTAGAATATTATGTATAATGGAATAAAAAAATATAATGCCCTGCGTGTTATTTATCGTGAAGCCAGATCCCAAAAATGGAGACCAAATAGGTGAAAAGACCAAATAGGTACCCCAGAAACCAAAGCGACGGTTTTGAATGAGGCACTGAATGATCAGCTCAGTTCAATAGTCTGCTATCAAATGAACTCACCATTGAAATCAACTTAATATTATCAACATACTTATTAAATGTATTTCTTCACCTCCAGCGTGGCAGGCGGTATCACTACCGACTGCGCCATAGAGGCAGTCAAGGGACTTGAACCCGCAACATTTGCATAGCCCAGGGCAATGCTCTAACGGTTAGAGCATTCTGATAGCAGAACAATCTGTAGGCATTGCCTCTAATGAAAAGGCGACTTTTTATGTCGCTATTATATTTTTTTAGGTAGGTACCTATGTAGATTTGTATGTAGGGTAGGACGACTGGATGTGTAAGGCGCAGGACCGTGTATTGCGGCGTAATTTGGGAGAGGCTTACGTCCAGCAGTGCGTATAGGCTGATTTGATTTGATTGAGGTATGTATACTTTTCTGTACTGTCAAACTTAATTTACAAACTTACAATACCATTATATTTTTATGTAAGAGTAAATCCTGCATGAATGCTATGCCGGACTCCTACCAACTAAAAATCACAAGGATCCTGCCTAACAGCCTACGCGACCATTGCGGCCTCACCTATCTTACAATACCATTTCTCATTATTAGTTTATCACAATGGTTTGTACACTTGCAACAGTAACTACGATTTCTGGAATGAAGGTTTCAAAGAATGGCCGTCCTTGTCGATGTAGGTGATGTCCAGCGGCGTCTATTTCACAAATTACCTCGCTCATTAATCATTAGTCATTGCTCCACGAGCCCGGCCATTTTGTAAACACAGCTGTTATACATTTACAGAGGACTGTAAGTTTTTCTACTCTCACTAATTACCCAATCTCATTTGCTGCTTTTTCTCGTTTTAGCTGCCCCGGTGTTACCTGTTGTATTGACTTTTATAATTGCCGCTCGCATTGTTCTGCGAAATTTTTGCATTGTTTTCATTTCCTTGTCATGGCAATTTTTTAAATACTAACTATGTTTATGTCGTGGATACAATACCTCGGTGTCGCACTGCAAGTCTGTGTGACGACTTCCCAGCTCTGTACAAATGTTTTGTGTGATTTCTACGCATTGCAAATGACGATGATTTAAAGTTTGATATTTAAATAACTGATTCTTAAATATGCTTTAAGCAAACCTTCAATAATTTTTGAATGATATGTCCTAGGATACATCATACCATGGGATAGACGAGAAAAGAAACATGCTATGTATTTATTTCGACGACTGTCGACGACGAATGGTTTCTAGTTCACTACAGAACCCGAAAAAGAGATGATGAAAACATTCATAACAGAAAAAGTTTATTATTTCCTTTTCAAAGTAACGACAACAAAGTTTGGTTGATGCAAAGCAATTTTCACTTGTTCGTATTTTGCCCATCAGTCTTGGAATCTCAAGTTTACCCGCCGACTGCCTCGCAGGGGAGGCATTCACTTACCTTATTATTCGTCCTGTGTTGACCTCATTTTTGTTGCTTCAACATAATATTTTATTCATTAGATATTTACACTTGGACAAAACATTGTGTTTGGCCCTTCAGGTGAATAATGAATCGTTTTGGTTGTAAGCTTCGGTGAATACTAAACTGGGAAGCACTTTCGAAAGAATAAATGTACTTATTGAAAAACTTTGTTGGAAGAAAAATTCCGAAAGATAAAACTTAGGTAAACATTCTGAGTTTACCGTGCGTGCTCTTTCATAAATAACCAAATGTAGAGTTTATGTAGCCATATTGAACGATTTTCCTCAGATATTTAACAAACTTTATGAGTATCACATGTTTATTTTTATTAACATCAATTTATATAGAAAATTTTCTGGAAAGTATTGGAAAAGGAAATATTGTGAATAAAATAGTCGTTTACTGGTCCCCTAGGACTGCCTGAAAATAGATTACGGCCCCGAGGTTAGCCGACCACCGACGCGCGACGGCCAGATATATTCAGTCTTTCACTACGTTACAAATATTATACCTTTTTCTGTCCCGTCCAGATAATACGCTAGTATTTCTTCATCTGTATGTGATTCAGAAATATATCATGCCGCTATTTTTGGTTTACAGCTTAGATAGATATAAAAGTAAAATTGAAATAAGAGATTTTATTTAAGGCTTGTAATTCAACTGCCTAATATTATACACAATAGATTATGAGACGGAGGGACTCCAGAAATTCCTGGTCTGCTCACCAAATTCCGCAGCAGCCTTTGACAGCAGAGAAGAGGAACACCTTTACGGCATCAATGACTTCTGGTTTCCTCTGTGCCTCAGCCCATGACTGAATGTCTGATACAGGTCAGCGGCCTCCTTGAGCTTAACGTTCTGCCAAATTGAGACTAAATTGCCGCGACGAGGGTGGCGGTGGTAAGTCTTAATCTGACCTATCTTTTTCTATTCAGGTGGGATAGGTGGAAAAGCCGAACTCAACCATCATGCGAGGAAGTTTTACAGCGTACGGTGTAATGGTCTTCTGCAACGAAATAATGGTAATCTTTCTGCCAGTTTTGATGTAAACTCACTGAAACAATATTTTATTACCTACAGCAAAAAGTCAGGGCTTACAACTCTTTTTAGGGTTCCGTACCAAAATGGGTAAAAATTGGACCTTATTCATGATACTGTGCTGTCCGTCTATCTGTCTGTTTGTCACGAGGCTGCATTTCAGGAATCGTGATAGCTACGGAGCTGAAATTTTCACAAATGATGTATTTCTGTTGCCACTATAACAAAAACTAAAATTAGAAAAATAATAAAATTTCATACAAATGTGATTTTTTGCCGTTTTGCTACGGAGATCCTGTTCGCGAGTCTGACTGGGCGGTTTTTTAGGATTCACGTTAAAAGATTATCGTCGGGTCTCTTTTACTGTTAAAAGATCACTTCGATCGATAAAGCTTATTGTTTATTTTACTCATCTTAAGAGATGAGTAATTAATTTTCAAGAAAACAGAATAATCTTGAACTTAAAATATACTTTTATTTTAAATCTTTCAGAAAGTACCTTTTTAGAAAAATCAATATCGTTCTGTATTTAATCCTTAAAATTATCACAAGTACTTACCAAGATAAGTAGGCTGGTTTTGAACCTAGGAATATAATATTCCTTCACATTTCATTTCAATCCAAGAGAATAGTTCACGTCAGCCTCGGTAGCGTGTACGTTTTAATGAAACCACACCACAATCAAATCATACTTACTATTTAGGTTGGTAGGTACCTACTAGTTTTTGTGACACCAGAGAACTGCATATAAAAAGGGCTCAGTGATTTCCAAAATCAGCCAATCTGCAACATATCTAATCACATCAACAATGTATCTAACACCAAGTTTTGTATTAGCGGTATATTCTTTGTTTTTTTCCCACAAAAAAATCTATTTACAACACAACCGTTGTTTTTGAAAATAGTAATATACACTCGAGAGCAATGAATCCGGGTCACTTAAAGAATGTTAAAAATCTCGGAAACTAAAAATGATAGGTTAATGCAATAAATTGTATTTAATAGACAATGTAATACTCCTTAAATGAAAGTAAAAAAAATATGAGTCACCATACATTTTATTAACACAAAATTACATAAAGAAAAAACTGCTGATCTCTCCTTAAAACAAAAATAGGAAACATAAAATTTTTGAACTTTATTACGATTTTCTTGAATTTTAATACTTCGTATTGCCTCCTCGTGCTTCCATTACTGCGTTTACGCGGTTTGGCATGCTGTACACCAAGTTCCTTATACGATTTTGGGGAATATTCTCCCATTCCTCTGTGAGAGCAATTTTGAGCTCACGAAGCGTGATTGGGGGAGGGTTTCGTTGTTTTACGCATCTGCCTAGCTCGTCCCAAGCATGCTCGATCGGGTTGATATCCGGGCTGCGCGCTGGCCACTCCATACGAGTAATGTTCATCTCTTGAAGGTAGTCATTCACAATCCTACCTGTATGAGATCGGGCATTGTCATGCATAAATATAGCATCCTCACCTAAATTGACCATAAATGGACCAACGTGATCATTGAGGATTTCTTCCACATATCTTACGCTAGTTAAAGAGCCGTTTTCTATGATCACCAGCTCTGTGCGACTTTCAGAAGAAATTCCGGCCCACACAAGTACAGACCCACCACCGTAGGCTACTTTTTCTTCGATGCATGCTTGCTTGAATCTTTCCCCTGGTCTTCGATACACTCTGTGTCTTCCATCGTGCTTGTAGAGCATAAATTTTGATTCGTCGGAGAACATAACTTTTGACCAATCTTCAATACTCCAATTTACGTGGCTCTGGGCATACCTTAGTCTCGAAATACGATGCCCACGCTCCAGTTTAGAGCCGTTTGCAGGTCTAAGGGGTTTTAAGTTAGATTCAGCAAGCCGACGTCTTACTGTCCATGCACTTGGGTTACTTCCTCCGAGGCGTCGAAACTGATTGGTGAGTTCAGTTCCTGTGAGAAAGCGATTTCGAAGCATGGTGTTCACAAAGTATCGGTCTTCTCGTGCTGTGGTACACCTGGTTCTGCCCGTTCCTGGTCTGCGTAGGTTAGAACCAGTTTCTTCGTAACGTCGGAGAACTCTTTGTACTGTTGACAGCGACACACCGACAGTCCTGGCTGTATCGCGCTGACTCCGGCCGGTTTCCAGCATTGTAAGTATTCTGGTGCATTCTTCAGGCGTAAGCGACATAATTTCAGCTTGATTAATGAATATAGAGCACTATCAACATGGTTTATGTACCCACATAAATGACAGATTACAAACAAAAGCAACACCAAATGCTGTAATTTCGTAGTTCCATCTTCGAAAGTGGCCCTTTTTCAAATTTGATTTTTTTATGATATAACTTTACAATAACTAAGAAGTTTTAATACCTTCATTTAAGGAGTATTACATTGTCTATTAAATACAATTTATTGCATTAACCTAGCATTTTTAGTTTCCGAGATTTTTAGGATTCTTTAAGTGACCCGGATTCATTGCTCTCGAGTGTAGTATGAACTGACAAATTTACTCACATTTACAAAAACAAGTATTAAAATTTTGTAGAATAAAACTAGGCCTATATAAGAATTTTATTATATTGAAGAGCGAGACCTCCTGCCACAGGCCTTTTATGAGCCGACTAGGAGGTTCTCAGAAACATGTATTGTTAGTAACTAAGGCTTTTGAAAATAAAGAAAGAATATTGAATTTATTCGGGAAAAAGCTTAAAAATCAAAATGGAACAGGGGAAGAAGTAGCACATATTGAAAAACGGCACTTGTATAAAGAAGTAGCGCTCTCAAAGTGAAAATGTAAAAAATGAACTAACTTTTTAATAAAATGAAATGAAAACTTGTCGGTTCATTCCCATAATGGACAAGTTTGAATGTTCATTAAGACACTGCTCACAATTCTAAGAGTCAAAGATAAACCTGCCAAGTGTGAGTCCGACATTTTCCTTTTTCACCAAAACCCATTCCGTACAAAAAATGTCATAAATCAAGCTTGTTGTATGGGAGCTTCCATTAAACATTTCTTTTCTATTTTTAAAAATTTTTTTTGTTGTACATGCAACAGAAATACATACAGTACACGAGAGATAAACTAGTGAGAGACAGAAGGATAGACATCGGAGTATGAGTAGTAGAGTTCCATTTTTACCCTTTGGGTACGGAACCCTAAAAACTGTAAAAGTAGATAATAAATGATTCAAGTTACTAATGAAAATACGAGTAAGCACTACTTATAACTTAGTACGTTACCACTATACCGTACTGCCCTTTTAGAACTAGGTATTTGTCTAATTAAATCAGCACTTATTTATGTTGACAGCAGATGTAGGAAAGTATTCAGCGGGCTGAGAGTTGTAGATTTAATTCCCGCATGCAGAAAAACTTTGTACGACCATTAAATATTTACTGCCCGCAGGCTTGATGAGTTTTGTATTTTTAAAAGCAATTTGAGTATGTCCATTTGTTTCTAACACAGTGACATTTTATTTATTTTTAAGTATCTTTGCATTAAATATAGTACCAATACCAACGTTCTGAGGTTATCCCGGGACTCCCCTGTCGTAGGCAGATGGATAGGCTCCGAGTGGTTTAGCCGGTTCAAGCCCGGTAAAAAAAACCTATACCAGTGTAAGGCCTACTACTATCAAGGCTTGTAACCCTACTGTCCCCCAAAGACGCGGGATAGCACCTGAACTTCCTAGGTGAGGCCGCAGTGGTAGCCAAAGTCTTTCGGGAATCCTGGGGTCACCCAGGTAGCCCCGGGTAAGCCCTCGGGGCTTACCCGGGGCTACCAACCGTAGGCAGTAGGAGGGTTTTGTGTTGGTTTTTAGTCGGTGGGAGACCGGCATAGCATTCATGAGCTTGACGGATTTTCTTTTTTTGAACGAGCTTTGCGTTAAGCATCTTACGCAACAGTAAGTTCTCGGACTTAAATTCTTAAACGCAAATGAGAATTTTCTTGCTTCAAATTGCAATAATGGTAGTAGTAAAATCAAATCGAAGGCCTTATGGACGACTTGAAACATTGTCATGCAGTAAGTTTTCATAAGCGTTTCACAAGTTAGAAGAAATGTAAGTTAGTCTAGTCTACAAGTGCTTTTGAGGTTATTTTTTTTCGAATACTCCGATAATAATGATCGAGGTGTCATGCGATTCAAAATATAATGTAGTTTTTTTTTGAAAAATTCAAGGCTGCTCGCAAAAAATGCAAATTTTGTAATCAAATAAGGGGATAACAAAAGACAGGTTTGGATTTCCGCAAATATTTTAAAAACTAAATGAGTTTTCTAAATTTAGAAAAAGATTCGCGGTTAAAATATTTCCTAAAGAAAGTCCTAACTTCCGGATCTGTAGGATCATAACTAATAACTTTGAATTATATTTATTCATGAAAGGTCCGAAGTGGGCGGAGTCAGAGTACCCGTTATCAGGTGTACAGATCTGTGAAATTAATGAAAACTGATCTTACAGTTCCGGAAGTTACGACGTTTTTTTTGGTATTTTTTTTTCTTTGGTAATCTGTTTCTAAATTTAAAAAATCTGTCGTTTTTGAAACATTCGCGGAAAAACTAAAATCACTGGCAAAGCTCTAATTGTTGATATAAGTACCTAATCCTATCATTCCAATTTGCTAGAATAAAACACTGTTGTTTGGTAAAAACAATAGGAATCTAACTAACTATACAATTAGGTTCTAGGTTCTAGGTTTACACGGGCTGGTTTCCGCAACTCGACGTCATTTAATGCGCCTATTTTGCGTGAGGGGTTGTGGTATGGCTACTGCCATCCCAGTTCCTCCAGGAAGCCTAGCAGACTCTTTACGTTGCCGACGACTTCCTGGAGCGACCTCGGTATGCCGAGGTGTGTAGCCCTGTATCTTGCCAGTTCCGGGCATTCCATAAGAATGTGGCTGGCAGTTTCGTCCGTCTCCATGCAGGCTCTGCAAAGGGGGCTGTCTGTGACACCTAAATTAAAGAGATGTTTGTTAAGTGGACTATGACCTGTAACTATACCTGTTATGATACTTATCTTAGTCCTGTTAAGTTGCAGAATTTTGCGAGAGAATCTGGTGTTGATTGTCGGCAGTGCCTCTCTCGCCTGTCTGCATGTATCAAGGCTGGCCCAGTAACCCTGGTGCTGGCCCCTTGCCTGCTGTTTCAACAGGTTTCGTACCCATCCAGATGAGAGGGGCAGAATAGGTTCAGGGCCCATTGCCGCCAGCGAAGAGCCTCTTCTTGCCAGCTCGTCCGCTGCGTCGTTACCTCGTGAGCCACTGTGTCCTTTTATCCATTGTAGGGTAACTTTGTTCTTTGTGCATATATCCATGAGACCCATGTGGCATTCCATGATAAGGCCCGATGTTATTGTATGGCTCTGTAGCGCCTGTAGGACCGATCTACTGTCAGTTAGTATCCGGATACACAGATTCTTTACGGTCCTGGCCTTGATAGCCTCAGTCGCCTTGATTATACCCATGCACTCTGCCTGGTATACCGTGCCGTGGGTGCCTAGTGGTGTTGCGATATTAATATTCAGGTCCTCCGAGAAGGTTCCTGCTCCAGTACCCAGCTTCGTCTTGGATCCGTCCGTAAATATCCTCAACTCCCTGATATTGAGTCCCTCTTGGGGGCACTCCTGTAGTTGTATTTTGTACTTTTTGTCGAACACAAACTGCTTTGGTATTGTGTCGGTGATTGCTTCAGTTAGTGGTTCCGAATCCACCAACTTCTTGTATATCTCTGTATGTGCTACCTTTATTGGTTTCCACAGTCCCAGACTTTTGAGTCTAATGGCTGTAGCCGCAGCTTCTTGTTTGATGAAGATGTGCAGCGGCGGGAGACCCAGCATCGCCTCCATGGCGGCGGTGGGCGTAGTTCTCATTCCACCGGTGGTTGCCATGCAGGCTAGTCTTTGGAAACTGTCCAGGATCTTCTGGACTGTGGTCAACCTTGTGCGCGTCCACCATACCACAGCCCCATAGGTAACGATGGGTCTGATTATCGATTCGTAAAGCCAGAGGGTGATCTTAGGGCTCAACCCCCACTTGCTTCCTACCATTCTGCGGCACTGCCAGAATGTGATTGTAGCTTTGTTGATTTTGTTTTCGAGATGATTACTCCAGTTTAGTTTGCTGTCAAGAAGTACCCCAAGATACTTGACCTCTTTGGAGAATTGTAGTTCGGTGCCATAGAGACGCGGCAACCGATAGTTTCCCAGAATCCTTTTGTTTGTGAACAATACCAACTCCGTCTTGCTGGGATTGACCGATAGCTCGTTGGCAGTGCACCAACGTTCCACGATCTTAAGCGCCGTCTGTGTGATGTCACACACCGTGTTGGTGAAGTTTCCCCTTGTCAGTATTGTTATGTCGTCTGCATACCCCACAGTGTAGTGGTGATTCGCGTTTAGTTTGGTTATTAAGTCATTTAAAACAAGATTCCATAGCAGCGGTGAGACGACGCCCCCTTGTGGACATCCTTTGGCCACCGCTGCGCACTGATTTCCACTTGTCTGTAGTTTTATAATGCGTTTACTCAGCATGTTTTCTATCCATTCACTGACTACCGTATTCACTCCGTGTCTTGTCAGTGCAGTGGTTATGCTTCTGAAGCTAGTTCTGTCGAAAGCCCCCTCTATGTCTAGGAAGGTGCCGAGGCACATTGATTTGTTCTGGATGGCCTCTTCTATTTTGTGTACCACTGCATGCAGTGCTGAGTCCGTAGACTTGCCGGGGGCATATGCGTGTTGATTGGGATGCAGCGGTTTATTTTGAAGGGCCGTCCCTCGAATGTCTCTGTCACACAGTCTTTCCAGAGTTTTTAGAAGGAAAGACGTGAGACTTATCGGTCTGTATGATCTGGGGTCTGAGTAGTCCCCTTTGCCAGGTTTTGGTATAAAGATCACTTTGACCTCCCTCCACAGTCTGGGTACGTATCTGTGCGCCAGACATGCTACCAAGATGATGGTAAGTGACCATGCTAACTGATGTCCTCCCCATTTTAGTAGTGCGGGGGAGATTCCATCCAGTCCTGGAGATTTGAAGGACTTGAAGCTGTTGATTGCCCATTCAGTTTTTTGTTGGTTGACTACCTGTCGTGCAAACTCCCAGTGGACTTCTTCTGTGGTTACGTTTTCCACCGGCCACTCGGGTGTCTGCAGCATTTGGCATCCTGGGAAGTGCGTCTGTATTAAGATACTTTCCGCCTCTTCACGGGTGTTTGTCAGGCTGCCGTCAGGTTTCTTTATAGATCCAGATATCTCTGTTCCTTGTTTGGCCAGTATTAGTCTAACTCTATTGGCCTGTGTGCAGTTTTCAATGCTGCTACAGAAATTTCTCCACGACTTGGTACTTCTGTATCTTAGTCGTCTCTTGTATTTGGCTTTGGCGGCTTTGTAGCAGTCCCAATCGTGATCTGCACAAGTGTTCATAGCCCTGTTGAACAGCCGCCTCGTGTTCTTCCTGAGCCTTTCCAGTTCGGGGCCCCACCAACTAGAGCCTTTATCCCTCGCGTTGATGGGTTCAGTTTGGGGGCAGGCCATATGATAGCTATGTATAATGTTGTCTGTCAGTTCCTTCACGTGTAGATCAATTTGTTCAGTGCTTTCGATTATGTCCGGTATTACCTGAGTTCTTAATCGTTGTTGTAGTTGGTGCGAGTATTGCTTTACGTCCGTCTTCCGAGGGTTTCGATGCGGAGGTGCATAGTGCAATTCTGCTTGTAGGTTATATCTTAGCCACCTGTGGTCCGAGCAAGAGGCCTCATCGGACACGTGCCAGTCCGTGATGGTTCCCGCTACCTCCTCTGTGGCTAGTGTTAGGTCAATTATAGTTCTAGCGACTCTAGTTACAAATGTTGGTTCTGAGCCGTGGTTTAGGACTGTAAGTTTTGTGGTTATAAGGTAATCAAAAAGTTGCTTACCTCTGTCGTTGCAGTTTTCCATACCCCATAATGTGTGATGGGCATTTGAGTCCGTGCCGATGAGCAGTTGTAGGCCTTCGTTCTCGCAGTGCGACACCAACCGCGCCATATTGTGTGGTGGCGGGGCGTCCGCACCGTGCATGTAGACGGAGGCCAGGACTGCGCCGGATGTGTTGGCGCCCTGTACGTTAGACAGCCTCACCGCACATACGTCTCTGCAACAGAAACTACTTAGTGCATGGGCTCTGATATTTCTACCTATGTATATGCAGGCGCGCGGATGTTCCGGGCCATGGTGTGCAAACATCTTACCATTTAAGCTTTGTAGACCGCATATGTTGCCTTTTCTGACCCACGGCTCTTGGATCAGAGCTACGGCATCTTCATTAACCTCCAGCCATTTGCGCAGTTGAGCCGTAGCAGCAGTACAGTGCTGGAGGTTTGCTTGGTTGATTTTAATTGGACATAGGGAAGGGGACGCCATCGCTATCAGGTCCCTCGTCTTCTCCTATGTCCAGGTTACCTAGCCCTTCAATATACGCCTCGCCGAATTCTAGCGGTCCCAGGAGCACTTCTTCCTCCGCTAAGGTTGGTTGCTGGGGTTGTGGCGATGACGTGAGCGGCTGGTTGTTACTGCTAGCCGCTTTTGGGTCGGCTGTGTTGAGTACCTCCACTGTAGCGGTCGAGGTTGATGGCGCTGGGGTATCCTCCGTGCTCTCCAACCCCCCAGCAGGCCCCGGGGGAGTCCTAATGAACCTCCCCCCCGGGCCCTGGAACAGCACGTAGACCGCCCCGAACATATAAGCAAGGCGACGTTCTCGCTGCTCCAGAACCGGTACCAGGTCCTCCGGGATGCTGACGATCACGAACGTTTGTTCTTTTGTTGGTTGTGGGATCATTTTGTGCAACATCCAGCGATCCACTGCAGCCCATTTGTTCTGCAGCTTCAGTGTGCATCCCACTGATCTTGCGTCTGTTCTTATCCCCGGTAGCAAAATGCCGCAGCGTATTCGCCGAGGAATTTCGCTTTGTCGCTTTAGCGACAGCCCGATGGTAGTTTCTTTGGAAACCATGTGTAGATGTTTGTGGAGCCACTCCACAGTTTCCTTATTTTCGCACCAGAGCTTGATCACGCCATTCGCGTACACTGGCTTACCCTGGAGAGTGGGTCCAAAGGTGTTCGATGCTTGGTTGAAGGCCTCCTGTTCTAGCCTTGCCTCCAGTTTCGTCATGATGTGCTTCATCTGATCAAGTGTGAGCTGTGTTCCGGCGGTCGACGTAATTGCCACCATCAGTTCACTTTTTGCCACATCTGCGTAGAGTCGGCCCGAGTTCTCCAGTCGAAGCTTCTTGGGTTCACCCCGAGGAGATATGGTCTCATCGAGGCGCCCCCTTTTGGCCGTCGGCTGTGCCCTAGAGTGCTCCGCAGACGTCGTGGTGTTTGAAGAGGGCCTTGGGGCAACCTCCTCCCGCCCACGGGGTCCAGAGCGGGTCGATTCGCCATCAGGGGAAGGTGCGCGGCGGACCCCACAGCTCCCTCCGATGCCCGGCCCGGCTCCGACAATCCCGAAGACGGGAGGCCGCTGGTCTCACGCCGTCTTGTTTTGGCTCTCGTGCGCCTGTCGTGTCGCTTTTTGGCTACTCCGCTGGTACTGCGAGAGGGGACGTCACGCGTTTGGGTATTGGTGGTCGTCATCCGTTTCCGGTCTGGCGCCGACACCGTTTTTTTTGGAGGGACTATTGTCCAACCAGTTTCAACGTGGCTAGGAGCCGGGTTGGTCGTCTCCTGATTCAGAGGCGTTCCCGAGCCCGCAGGGTGATCTGCGTTCATCGTGCCCGCTTCTGAGCAGGAGGAGGAGGTTTCGCGTTTGGTTTCGGTTTTGTTAATTAGGGTATCCATGTTCCTAGTTCTAAATTAATCTCCCGTGGCTTCCCACCCTCCACGGAGCCCGCAACTGGGGAGGTTTTATAAACCCCAGGACTACCACAGGAGATTTCGGTACGGTAGGTGGTTCCGAAGCGCGACATTGGGTGCTGCAGACTGCACAGGCGACCAAGCCCGTACAGACCTCGTTCCCTCTGCATGGCTCATCCCCTATCCTACCCCACCTAGCCTACTGCCGTGAAGCGGCCGTTTGTCCGTTACCCCACACTGGCTCTATGTGGGGCTACCGTTTGGCTGGAAATTCGGACCAAAGAGGGAGTGTTGCCTCCCGGGGTAACTAACCCGACCCCGTTGCGGCTCAGCCCTCCAGGATTCCTGCATCCCAGCGTACGGCGATCAACTGCACAGGACCGAAGTGCAGGTAGGCCTGTATAGACCACCGTGTCGCCTACTAACACGGTGGCCCGGTTGTATTACGTCTTGTCGTCTTTAAGTCGAGTCTGTCGGTGTCGGTTAGGAAGGGAAAGGGGGGAGGATGTGTGGTAGCTTGTTGTTCCCCCGGCCCGCTCATAAATCACGTTCCAAGGGTCCCCCAAGTGTCAGAGATGTTGGATTAGGAAGGTATGGTTGAGTCTTTCTTAGTCGTCATGGTTTGAGTCATGACTATGAGTCAATGTCGCATCTTTTTTTAGAGGTCTTGTAGAAAGGGAAAAAGGGGTTTGTGTTTGCGGGCGACCGCCCCTCCCCGCACCCGACCCCTGGTTGTGACCCAGTGTCAGATGCGACAAGGAACGCCCGCCCCCCGGACGCCGTCAGCTTGGTGGCCCCCCGCCCGCGCACTGGACGCGTTCATTTGAGTCCCCCAAGCCGCGCAGGAAAACGGTAGGGAAAGGAAGTAGCGTCGAGTCTTTCGAGTCTTAGTCCGTCAGGGTGGTTTGGTGTGGGGGGGGAGTGAAAGGAGTCTAGGGGCAAAGGACACCCACGAACAGCCCAATGTTCCCCCCTGCCGGAGCAGAGCATATAGCCCAGCGTCACGAGCGGGAGGCCCATATGGAGTGCCGTGTGATGTCCCAAGGAGGGGAGTTGGGAGGGATGGAAATCGTAGGATCACGGGATTGAGGCAGAGGAGTAGACCGTACCCACCTGGATTCAGTGGGCACGGCCCTTCCCATTGTCCGGGGTCCCAATTGGGGACGTTCCCCGCGCCTTACACCCCATGGTAATGGTGATGCAATGCGCGGGGCAGGCTATCCGCAACCCGCCAACCCGCTCGGTAGCCCGGGAAGAAGGGCTGGCTCTTTGGTAAGCCACGCTCGGCTCTCCCACGGATGTGTTAGAAACCGGGCCCGTCTTAACCAGAGCTGTCCGAGACTATACAATTACATAATAATGTATTCGTCAATATCACCACCGCGGCAGCGTCATAACTTCGACGGAGCAACATGCTTTCTTTCATGTGGCGACACAATGCTGAAAGGCGGCCTTATTCCGCGCGGGTAGGTGGTGCATCGGCAAAAGAAATTAATTTTAAGATAATTTTATTTAACTGTAAGTACATAGTTTAATTTAATTTTTATTTTGTGTTTATCATAAGCCGTTTTCGATGTGCCACTTGTTTGACGGAATTAAATGCATTTTTCTTTCTTTTTCTTTCTTTCTTTCAACATGTTTCTGAACCTAAAGCACTTCACTTACCACACAGATCTCGTGGTAAGTCCATTACACCTTTTTAATGTAAAGGTCAAACTTGTTGCAGAGCGTAGATCGATGCTCTAAGGACGCCTTTGTTTTACGGGTTCTTTGTGATATGTGACAACTCTGTCCCTCGTGTTAGAAATTATGTTGCTGAAGCGAGTCTTGTGAATTAATAGATACTTATTGTAAAATGTTTTAGTTTTGAACGCTTCTCTTCAAGTAATATGTAATTGTAATATTTTAGTACTAGATTATGCCCGCGGCTCCACTACCGTGAAGTTTGAATAATTATTATAGATTTTTTTTCCACCTGATAGAAATAGTCTATAGATTTTTTCTGCCCTTGTCTATAATAATTATAAGAGGAAAACTGATAAAGGTCCTGGGCTTTAAACCAAGGTTACCTCTGGACGATTATTATAGTGAATGACGCCATAAAGAAGCTAAGTTTCCTTTTCAAAGGGCTGAACTTATTTGGTACACTTTCTAGAACATATTTGCCTCTCGCGTCCGAAGTCGAGGGTGTCAGCTAGTAAGTAATAAAGCCTGTTATTACCTTAAATAGGTACTCAGAAGCAGCGGTGCTCGGTGATTTATGGTCTCGCCGGTACCACTCAACAAACCAGACCTAAATTTTCCTTTATTCTTTTTAATGTATATTTTTAGAGGTCGCTTTCTCGTGTATGTTGTCTGGGAAATGTACAATCTTAGCAGAGACCAGGCTTTGCTGAAAAGTTAGCCCGTGTCAATTACTGATACCGATTCCGTGGCCCTAGGCGCTATAGTACACTAAAGTGGCAGGGTGAGTAACTATGAAGCTGTGGTCCTTTTAATTATGACTATTTCAGTTGGTCTTTTTTAGGGTTCCGTAGCCGCAAAAAACGGAACCCTTATAGATTCGTCATGTCTGTCCGTCCGTCCGTATGTCACAGCCATTTTTCACCGAAGCTATAAGACCTATGCCATTGAAACTTGGTAAGTAGATGTACTCTGTGAACCGCATTAAGATTCTTACATCAAACTAGAATAAAAGCAGTAAATTTTGGGGGTCTCCATACTCAGAACTGAAACTCAAAAATATTTTTTTCATTAAACCCGTACTCGTACCCGTATCTATAGATAGGTCTTAAAAAATGCTATTGAGGTTTCTAACATCATTTTTTCTAAACTGAATAGTTTGCGTAACAGACACCTCCAAAGTGGAAAAATGTGTGATCCCCCCCCCCCTCTAAATTTTAAACTAGAGAATAATAAATCTAAAAAAAATATATAATGTACAATTGTACATTACTATAAAAACTACCAACAAAAATTGGTTTGAACGAGATCTAAAAAGTAGTTTTTTTTAAACGTCAGAAACCGCAATTATCGCTTAGAAAAATCACTACTACAGCGAAGGTGTTAAAACATCAATTAAAGTTATAACGAACTACAAGAACTTTTACGCTATGGTAATTGCTGCTACGGAGCCCTTCATGGGCGAGTCCGACTCACACTTGGCCGGTTTTTTTATTTATACGTAACGGAAAATCCAACATGGATGCTATGCAGGACTCCTACCGACTAAAAAACCTCACGTATCCTGCCTAGCAGCCTACGGTTGGGAGCCCCGGGTAAACCCTCGTAAGGATACCCCAGGACTCCAAACAGACATACGGCTACCACTGCGGCCTCACCTACGGGGGGTTCGGGTGCTATCCCGCGTGTTTGGGGGGTCTATCGGGTGTTATCCCACCTCTTTTGGCGTGTGCGAATCCCTCACGTCGCACTGTCGTCTAGGGTCTGTTTCTGTAAGGACACAGTCCTCAGGCCCTCGGTCATGCAGCTAGTATTGGGCGAAGACTGCGCTCCTCGCAGTTCTTTCAATTTGTCTGAAAACTAGTTTACATATTTCAACATGTGTGCATGCAAACGAAGTACTTATGAAAACTAGTTTTTACGTTATGTTCCAATTACCGCGTAGCAAATAACTGTCCTTCGAGAGAATTGTTTATCGCTTACTGAAAGCTGGGCTTAAATTGTAGGAGGATTACAATTTATCACGGCGGCGGCGACAGTTAACCAACGATTATCCGGCTTCCGAACCACTGGCACTGTTAAACACCGCCACGGAAATCGGCTTTTGAAGTCATTTGATGCGAGTATCCTGAGCTGTAAGGTTTTCGATGACGTGACGCATTTTTAAAAAGGACTGCACTAAAATAGAACTTAGTTTGGGAATAGAATGTTTTATCGGCTTATTATAATACAAGCTGATGCCCGCAGCTTCGTCCGCATAAAATATGCATAAAATTTGTTCCCGTACCCGCTTCCTTCGGGAATAGGAGTTTATTCCCGGGATAAAAAGTAGCCTATGCGTTATTCCAGACTAATAACGCCGTGATTATCATTATAACGCCGTGAGTGATAGCGGAACTCTACAAAATACAGCCGATTGGTATTTGGCTTTAAAGACCTTCGAAAGTTCGAGATTCTTTAACAAACTGACTAGCTTCGACTTTTGAAACTGGTTGAAAGGCTATTTAAAGAATGGATAGGAGCATATTTTACTATTAGTTGAAAAAAGAAAACTTGATTCCGACGAGACTTAGACCTGCAACATTTGCCTAGCCCAGGCAATGTTCTAGCGAGTCTAGTGGATAGAGCATTTATTTATATATGTATGTATATTTATATATTTGTGGACATTCTCACACAAGACCCTAATCAAGCTAATAAAGCTTGTGATATGAGATCTAGACGACTGATAGGTAGACATACATATATATTTCTAAATAAATTCATATTATACATAGAAAACACCATTGCCCGGTTCTTGTAGCTCAATTGTTTAGAATAGCCCGGGTTTTAAAAGGTAAACGCGTGTGCTGTTAGAGGGTTCATCTACTTCTCTATGGCACGACAGAGGATATATTTATCACTTTTTCAATCGTCACTTCATGAATATTAAAATAATTCTGTGCTTACCGTGCTAGTATATTTTATTAGCACCGTTCCATGCCCTTACTCTTCAAAATGAGTTTTTACACAGTCTACATATTTAATAACGTTACCTAATGAAGTGTTTATAAGCATCAGAGGAGCAAAGGGACACTTTGCGTCCACCCACGTTATAAAGTTGGCCTGTTTATTTTAGTAGGCATTATGAATATTATATTTATCGAGTCCATGTATGTACGGCAACCTTTATGAAATAAAAACCGGCCAAGTGCGAGTTGGACTCGCCCATGAAGGGTTTCGTTGCAGCAAGTAACATAATAGAAAATTTGACGTTGAAGATGTTTAACACGTTCGCAGTGGTAGTGATTTTTGTAACCGAAAATTGCGGTTTATGACGTATTAAAAAAAAACTACCAGCTCTATCTCGGTCAAACCAATTTTCGTTGGTAGTTTTTATAGCGATGTACATCATATATTTGTTTTAGATTTATCATTCTCTTAGTTTAGAAGTTAGAGGGGGGGACACACATTTTTCTACTTTGGAAGTGTCTCTTGCTCAAACTATTCACTTTAGGAAAAACGATTTTCGGAACCTCACTAGCATTTTTTAAGACCTATCTATAGATACACCACACGTATGGGCTTGATGAAAAAAAAAAAATGAGTTTCAGTTCTGAGTATGGGGACCCCCAAAATTTACTGCTTTTTTTCTAGTTTTATATAAGAATCTTAATGCGGTTCACTGAATACATCTAGTTACCAAGTTTCAAAAGCATAGACCTTATAGTTTCGCAGAAAAGTGGCTGTGACACACGGACGGACAGACAGACGGACAGACAGACATGACGAATCTATAAGGGTTCCGTTTTTGCGATTTGGCTACGAAACCCTAAAAATGATCCCTGCAGAAAAAGATATTCACTGAAGTTCATTATATTATTTCAGTCTATAGGTGCTTGAAATCTTTTGATATATTTTTTTTATTTTATCAAATCTTATTTTTTTTTACAAGCATAACAAAATACGCCACCAGTTCGATGGAAAGTCTGAATAAATCAATCAAATAGGCCTCTTTAGATTGTTGTTGTCGTGCAGAGATTATTTGACATTACAGTACCCTCAGGAACAGCTGGACGCATTGGTAAAAGGTTTTGATTTGAGTTTTTGGTTTTGTTGCCATCACTTCGTCCATTAGTTAGCAGAGTCACCATTTGCAGAATAATATAGTTGTCCCCCTTTTGGCTTATACCCCTAAGATTGGGTACATAGTAAAGCGACTACCTTCGCGTTGCTCTATGCGGTTGGGTCGCCAAGTTTTTTCTTTTTTCATGAATTTTACTGTTAAGTTATCACACAAAAAATACAAATTTTATCAGCATTTCATAAACCACAAAAGTTTGTTTTGTATGCTTATAGTGATTCTATCGAGTGTGTGAAATCACCTACACCCTGCACTTATTATAAAAGATAAAATAAGAGAGGATCTGCTTTAAACGTATTGAATTTTTTTCTCATGTTACTAATCTAATAAAAGTCTTATTTCTGAGAAAAAAACATGTTTACATCGTACAATTATTATGACATGTACCTATAACCAAACATCACAGTCTCCGATAAAAGAAAATTCAGAATCTAGCTTCTATTTCTCTTACTTTTATTCAAATGTTACACTGATTTGAAAACTAAAGCGTCATTTCGACATTCCATACAAATTGGCTTTAAAAGATAGGTAACCGGTTTCAGGTTACTGTTTATTCTTGAAATAATCCCCGTTTACTGTTCATCTTGTCAAAGGTTTGCGTGACTAGATAACTAAATAACGCCGCCCGTGATATTGTTTCAAATTAACACGGATGAGGAAATTGGAGATAGTTTGCGTTTAGTAAATAGTCGGTGTTTGCACTACTTGAACGCCTCACTGACCAATTTAATCCGTCGTTAAACAACGTCGTACTTATTATAGGATCGAGTAATCCAAGTTCAGATAGTCGTTCGAGTAACAAGGAACAAAATGTGATGGGAAGGCGAATTTTTATGTCGCTATTTTTTTTAGGTAGGTATGTAGATTTCTATGTAGAGTAGAACGATCTCCCCCCCCCCCCCCCAGATGTACCGACGATCTGAAAAATGTCACAGGAGGAACTGATTGAATGAGTAAGGCGCACTACGTGTATTGTGGCTTAATTTGGGAGAGGCCTACCTCCAGCAGTGAACTGTCATAGGCTGATTTGATTTGATTGAGGTATGTAGATCTACGGGAATCTATTTTTAACAATTACTTTTTTGTATTGTCAAACTTAATTTACAAACTTACAATACCATTATAGTGTAAGGGTAAATCCTGCATGAATGCTATGCCGGACTCCTACCAACTAAAAAATCTCACGAATCCTGCCTAACAGCCAACGCGACCATTACTTAATCACAAGGGCTTGTATACTCGCAACAGTATCTACGATATCTGGAATGAAGGTTTCAAAGAATGCCCGTCCTTGTCCACGTAGGTGATGTCCAGCAGCGTCTATTTCACAAATTACCTCGCTCGTTAATCATTAGCCATTGCTCCACAAACCCGGCCATTTTGTAAACACAGCTGTATAATACATGTACAGAGAACTGTAAGTTTTTCTGCTCTTACTAATTACCCAATCTCATTTGCTGCTTTTTCTCGTTTTAGTTGCCCCCGGTGTTACCTGGGGGCCGAGTCTGCTATTTTCCATCAAAAAGCCGGTCCAGTGCGATTCTATTACGATATTAAAGCGATTGGTCCTAAATCTGCTAGTTGCGTAAATCTTGTCTATCGCCACTATAGAACATCGATAGAATATAAATAGAATCGCAAAAGCAGAGACAAGGGCATTATTTTGGTTGTTTTGACTCTTGTCAGTCAGTACTATGGTAATAGTAGGTGTTTTTTAGGTTATTTACAAATTACTTATACTTAAAAGAGACTTTTGTAGAGAATTACGATTTAAAATTGTGAACTTTACCTATAAACAAACGTGAACTTTATAAACGGCTTCAAAGCAAAGAGTGACAGTGTTATCCAGAAGAACTATCAATCAAATCAGCCTATCGCAGTCCACTGCTGGACGTAGGCCTTTGCCAGTTTACGCCACAATTCACGGTCCTGCGCCTTCTGCATTCAGTCCCAGCCTACGACCGTTACCAGGGTCGTCGGTCCATCTAACGGGTGGTACCCCACGGTTGCCGAGACGCGGTTGGAAGAACTATATCCTAGAAATTTGAGACAAAACTCAATTGTAAAAAACTGGTCCAGCAATGAATTTCATTTTGAAGAAAGGGCTTTGGATGCTAAAATTCATAGAATAAACGCAGGAGACTGTATATTTTCAAATACATATATCACAGCAGTTTATTCAAGTCTTCTACAAATACATCTTTACAGACAAAATATTGAACAATAACCTCATGATAACTCAAGATTGTGAATAGTGAAAGTTTTTATCTACAAACAACTACTCTGTGAAAGTTGGTTTTTAAATTGATTAACACTAGTGTACCTAACTACTCAACGGACTTAAAAAGTTATTTCATCATTGTGAAATCACGGTATTCCACAGCAACTATGTGATATAGCCAAACAATCTCAATACAGACAGCTTTTATTAGTGCCCGTGTGTGATAGATAATATGATGGATAGTAAAAATAAATATGCTATCATTTTGTTAATACTCAAGGAAGCTGAGCAGTGATAATTTTAATAAATCTTGTATTTACTGGCATGTATGGGTTCATAGTATGACACAGGTAAAGCCGTCAACTACAGCTAGTATGTTGGATTATGAAAGAGTAATGTGCATGTACAGAGATCTTGGCCATCCAAGCCTGCCATGATGAGAAGCCACGCCTTCGATTCCAATGACCAATGCACTAGAGCTAGACTAATGTCAATTTGTTGTTTTGACTGGCCTCGTGGTTACTACTCTAACCACTAACATGTAACTCACATACTAACTGTAACTCTAAATGTGTAGTCAGGTACTCCCTGTCTACGGATTCGGAGGTTGTGGGTTCGATTCCCACCCAGGACAAATCTCTTTGAGTGATGATCATATTGCTTTGTGTCTGGGTGTAATTTATCTATAATAAGTATGTATATAGAAATATAAGTATGTCTATCAGGCGTCTAGATCCCATAGCACAAGTTTATAGCTTAGTTTGGGCTAGACGGTGTTGTGTGAGAATGTCCAACAACAATATTTCTATTAATACCTCCTCAAAATGAAATTGGGTAAGGCCTAGGTCTGAGCGTAGTGGTAGACTGTAATAGGGTTATTTGATAGCTTATTTTGGATTTGGAAACATTAAAAATGATGAAATATGAAAAAATATTTTTAATATTCATATTCTACAATTATTGTTTTTACATTATCTTCATCTTGCCAAAAATACTATTGTAATAGCCACGCTGCTTGAAGATCAGAGTTAACACTTCAATTTTCAACTCGAGTATCCTGAAATAGATTACAATACAATTAGTTTTATTTCAGCTATTGCAAGCTTGTGAATTATGATTGATGATTAAAAAGTGATTTCAAGATGTTGTTAAAAGGAAATGAGATTTATCTGATAGAAATATTAAATGACTGTGATTTACTGTGATTTTAAGTGTCAAAAATTGATTTAAATAAATAATTTTACCAATTTTGTCAACTCTTATTTACCCACCTCATGTTTCCATGGCCATTGTGAGTTCTTCTTCTAAAGGAGAGATAGGAAGTACTACAGATGTTTTATAACACAGTTATGCCATGCACAACATGCATTAACAATCTTCCCTGCTATTTTGAGACCATAATGTAATGACTGTACTCACAGCAAACATCTGAAATTAACATAAAAAGGTAAGGACTAAATCATCTTCACCAGGCTTGATGATCTGAATCACATTTATTAGGGTATTAGGAGCACTGTGAGTTGACCAGTTTTGTATCAGCATTGTTAGATGTGAATGTGACTATCATCGGGCAGCTCTCCAACCAACCCAGTCCTTGTCCGTTGGTGTACTGGTGCACTAGGTACTTGCCAGTTACTTTAAATTTGGAACCGGAAGATAGTTTGAAAACTCAGAATTTAAATGATCTGTTAGAATATTGACCAATTAGTAATGAAGTCTCATACTCCCATCAACACTACTTACAGGTGGGGTTTGCTTGGAATGGTACCCTACAGTAGAGTTCAAAAAGTGATTGACTTTTTATTTATACCTAAGTACCTATACTCTAATATTCCCATTTAACACCTGACTTATTTCAGTTTCTTGAGAGTTTATAGGTATATAAGTCATTAGGGATGCCTATGTAATTTAAAACCTGCAGTCTATACCAATATTATTAGGTATGAGGAAAGATTAGGATGTTTGTTTGTTTGCATCGGAATAGGCTCCAAAACTTCTGGACCGATTAATAAATTCTTTCAGTGTTGGGAAGCTAGACCCGGTGAACATAGGCTATATTTTAGTCTCATATTCACTTGGGAACAGGAGCTATGTGGGTGAAACGGTGACAATATGCTGTGCACCCGGGTAAACTGGGTATTTTAAATGTTCATAAAAACTGTAAAAAACAATTAAGTATATTGGGAATTGAGTGTACATAGGTAAGTACCTATGTGCTAAAACAATAATAACTACCTACTGTAAGTATTAGAAATGTGACTTGTATTTTAGATATGAGTGATTGTAAAGAATATTGGACAGTACTTACAGAAAATAGATGCATGTCAATTGCATACATGTCTTCATACTATTTTGTTGATCTTGTTGAGTTGGCTACTTGGAATAGTTGCCATCTATGTATCTATAACTAATAAAGTTCATTGACCCTGCGACAATGGCTCACTCACAGCAAATTCACTTTTTGGAGACTCATTAAAGCACTACGACCATCCAATGTACTATAATACAATAGGTACAACAATTTATTATGTTCCACCTTCTTCCATGAGGCTCTTTATGGTCTTGTTTTGTAGGTGAAATAAATAAAGTCCGCTTCGGATAAAATGCTATGTCTCACAATTAATCAATCTTCATCATTTTGATGTAAATTGTAAACTTGCTTCTATTTAGTTTATCTGCAAATTGATTAATTTAAACAATAATATTGTATGTATACCGGACGAAAATAACCAGGCTCGCACTTTCTATTTCTAGCTGTTAAACATTAATTACCCGACTACCAAAACAAATCCCGTCAAATATTAGCAGACTACGCATAAATGTCAAATACACTGGCGATTCTATCGAGAGGCCATCGGTCGACCATAATCGCACTTCACTAGAAACAAGATAGAAGCTATCGAGTTAGCGAATACGAAAACTGTCAAATTGTACCGATGAGCTTCTATTTTGCTACGATATCTATTCTATTCTGATGCGATTGCAATAGCAGACTCGGCCCCCTGTTGTGTTGACTTTTATAATTGCCGCTCGCATTGTTCTGCAAATTTTTTGCATTTTTTTCATTTCCTTGTCATGGCAATTTCTTAAATACTAACTATGATTAAGTCGTGGTTATTATACCTCGGTGTCGCATTGCCAGTCTGTGTGACGACTGTTGCTGTGGTTTTTAGTTTGATTCCCAGCTCTGTACAAATGTTTTGTGTAATTTTTACGCATTGCAAAGGACGATGATTTAAAGTTTGATATTTCAATAACTGATTCTTAAATATGCTTTAAGCAAACCTTCAATAATTTTTGAATGATATGTCCTAGGATACATCATACCATGGGATAGACGAGAAAAGAAACATGCTATGTATTTATTTCGACGACTGTCGACGAATAGATAGCGAAACAAAAAATGGTTTCTAGTTCACTACAGAACCCGAAAAAGAGATGATGAAAACATTCATAACAGAAAAAGTGTATTATTTCCTTTTCAAAGTAACGACAACAAAGTTTGGTAGATGCAAAGCAATTTTCACTTGTTCGTATTTTGCCCATTAGTCTTGGAATCTCAAGTTTACCCGCCGACTGCCTCGCAGGGGAGGCATTCACTTACCTTATTATTTGTCCTGTGTTGACCTCATTTTTGTTGCTTCAACATAATATTTTATTCATTAGATATTTACACTTGGACTAAACATTGTGTTTGGCCCTTCAGGTGAATAATGATTCCTTTTGGTTGTAAGCTTCGGTGAATACTAAACTGGAAAGCACTTTCGAAAGAATAAATGTACTTATTGAAAAAGTTTGTTTGAAGTAAAATTCCGAAAGATAAAACTTAGGTAAACATTTTGAGTTTACCGTGCGTGTTCTTTCATAAATAACCAAATGTAGAGTTTATGTAGCCATATTGAAAGATTTTCCTCAGATATATTACAAACTTCATAAGTATCACATGTTTATTTTTATTAACATCAATTTATACAGAAAATTTTCTGAAAAGTATTGAAAAAGGAAATATTGTAAATAAAATAGTCGTTTACTGGTCCCCTAGGACTGCCTGAAAATAGATTACGGCCCCGAGGTTAGCCGACCTCCGACGGCCAGAAATATTCAGTCTTTCACTACGTTACAAATATTATACCTTTTTCTGTCCCGTCCAGATAATACGCTAGTATTTCTTCATCTGTATGTGATTCAAAAATATATCATGCCGCTGTTTTTTGGTACACAGCTTAGATAGATATCATAGTAAAATTGAAATAAGAGATTTTATTTAAGGCTTGTAATGCAACTGCCTGGGACATAATCGGCATATCAGAGGTACGCAGGCAAGGTTACAAAATTGAAGACCGCGGGTCATACATTCTATACTACTATGGAGAAACAAAAGGAGAAAAAGGAGTTGGATTTTTAGTAAGGAAACAGAAAAATACAGTAGTACAGGATTTTATTGCAGTATCTGAGAGGGTTGCTGTATTACAAGTAAATATACACGATAAAAAATTTTCAATAATTCAAGCGTACGCACCTACCAGAAAAGCCACCCAAGAAAATGTAGAAAACTTCTACACTGACCTACATAAAGCTATGAGTAAATGCTTAAAAAATATAATTTTTTTAGGAGACATGAACGCAAAAATAGGACACCCGAAAGATAACGAAGAATTGGTAATGGGTAGATATGGCTATGGCAAAAGAAACGACCGTGGCGAAATGTTCATAAAATTTTGCCTTCAATACAATTTAAAAATTTCTAATACCGTTTTCAAAAAACCCCATAAGCTCCGATGGACCTGGAGAACACCTGATGGAAAATCAAAGAATGAAATTGACTTCATCGCTACAAATATCACAAAAAATATACAAAACGTAAATGTGATAAGTAAATTGAAACACCCAAGTGACCATAGGTTGGTCAGAATTACTTTAAATACAGAAACGGGTAAAAAATCACGGGCTTCCTATCAAAGTACAGCATTCAGTACAGCATTCAAACAAACTGACACTTCGAATATTGAATTACCATCTTTGTCCGACTGCGAAAATGAAAGCGTGCAACAACTCAGCAAGAAAATAGAAACATTTACTACTAAAAAATTACAAGAAACAAACAGAAAATCATATTGAAAAAAGGAACAGAGAAATTATAACACAAGAAATAGCAACACTGAAAAACGAAAAACACTTTTTAAGGAATAAAAAATCCAAAACCAGACAAGAAAAGAAAAGATTGAATATATTATATAGGACCATATATAAAAAAATAAAACAAAATATTAAAAAAAGGAGAGTCGATACAATAAGCAAATTTTTAGAAGAAACTGGAGGAATAAAAATCGCATATAAAAAATTAGAAACTACCAAATATGTCATGACACAACTTCAAAATACCTCAGGATCTATTGTCACACACAGGAAAGATATTATGAAGATAGCGACAGAATTCTATAAAAACCTATTTAAATGTACAAATAAAAAATATGAAAATCCAGAATGTCAACAGTATAATACGACCAAAACAACCGTACCACTCTTTTTAGAAAGCGAGATAGATATGTCAATAAGCAGACTAAAATCAAGAAAGAGTCCAGGGCCTGACGCAGTAACGAACGAAATGATAAAAGCATCGAAAGAAAAGCTAATAAACCCACTCACAAAGCTCTTTAATCGTATCTTACTAACAAAAGAAGTACCAGAAACATGGACCTGTTCGGAAATAGTTCTACTCTATAAAAAGGGAGACCCTAAACTGCTATCAAACTATAGACCCATCAGCCTCATATCCTGCCTTCATAAAGTATTTGCTTCGACTTTACTAAGACGCATAACAAAAAATATCGACGAAAATCAGCCCATAGAACAAGCGGGATTTATGAAAAATTTCTCTACCAGTGACCACATACACACACTGAAAACTATTATAGAAAAATGTAGAGAATATAACTTGCCCTTATACGTTGCGTACATTGACTATATGAAAGCCTTCGATTCAATTTCACATGACTCTATATGGCAGGCTTTAAATCAACAAGGGCTAGACACCGACTACATCGAACTCATACAAGCGATTTACAAGAAAAACACAACAAGAGTACGTCTAGATACAAAAGGACCAATATTCAAAGTAGAGCGAGGGGCAAAACAAGGTGACCCGCTTTCCCCTAAACTCTTTATTGCAGTACTCGAATCTATATTCCGGGGGCTTGATTGGAGGGATATGGGAATAAATATAAATGGTCAATACCTATCGCACCTCAGATTTGCAGACGATATAATACTATTATCCGAAGACCCGTACAAATTAAATTACATGCTTGAGTCCCTTAGTCAGCACAGTGAGAGCGTGGGGCTTCAAATAAATTGGGACAAGACAAAAGTCATGACCAATCGCGAAGAAATACCTGTATCCTTACGGTCCAGACCTATAGAGTATGTCACAGAGTACATCTATTTGGGCTATCTAATATCCATGAAATCCTGTACAGAAAAGGAAATTGACCGCAGAATAAAAAGTACATGGAACAAGTACTGGGCTATGAAGGAAATTTTCAAAGGTAACATACCCACTAAATTGAAAACGAAAGCCATGAATATCTGCTTAATGCCTGTTCTTACCTATGGATGCCAGACCTGGACACTCAAAAAATCCATGTTAAATAAAATAAGAAGTTGCCAGAGAGGAATAGAACGGAGTTACATGAACATCAAACTTAAAGATAGAGTCAAAAGCTCACTAATAAGGAAGAGAACAAAGGCAAGAGATGCAGTCCAACAGGTTCTATCGCTGAAATGGAAGTGGGCAGGTCATATCCAGAGAGTCAGGGATCACAGATGGACACAAATTATAAATAGCTGGTACCCAATATACAAAAAAAGACGAAAGGGTCGTCCACCCAAAAGATGGAGTGACGACCTCACAAAAGTAGCGGGAAAGCTATGGACCAGACTAGCGAGAGATAGAGTTGCCTGGAATAATTTGGAGGAGGCTTTTACCGCAGAAGGCGACCACACCTAACACTACTAACTTAGTATAAGTACAAAACTAACAAATTTCTTAAGCACACTGTAAAAAAAAAAAAAAAAAAAACTAAATAGGATCTATTTATATGTGTAAGGGAAATAAATAAAGCTTATTATTATTATTATTATTAATGCAACTGCCTAATATTATACACAATAGATTATGAGACGGAGGGACTCCAGAAACTCCTGGTCTGCTCACCAAATTCCGCAGCAGCCTTTGACAGCAGAGAAGAGGAACACCTTTACCGCATCAATGACTTCTGGTTTCCTCTGTGCCTCAGCCCATGACTGAATGTCTGATACAGGTCAGCGGCCTCCTTGAGCTTACCGTTCTGCCAAATTGCTGCGACGAGGGCGGTGGTGATAAGTCAAAATCTGATTCTTTTACAAAATAATGGTAATCTTTCTGCCTGTTTTGATGTAAACTCACTGAAACAATATTTAAAATTACCTACAGCAAAAAGTCAGGGCTTACAACTATTTTTAGGGTTTCGTACTAAAATAGATAAAAGCGGGGACCTTATTCATGAGACTTCGCCGACGACGTCCGATACGAGGCTGTATCGTAGGAACCGTGATAGCTAGAGAGCTGAAATTTTCACTGATGTATTTCTGCTATCAAAAAACTAAAATCAGAAAAATAATATTATTTAAGACGGTTCCCGTAGTGATTTTATGCCGTTTTTAGGTGCGGCAGACCCCGTGCTCGAGTCTGATTCGCACTTGGCCAGTTTTTTAGGATTCACGTTATAAGATTATCCTCGGGTCTTTTTTACTGTTAGGAGATCACTTCGCTCGATAAAGCTTTTTCTGTTTATTTTACTCATCTCTTATTATTAATTTTTATGAAAATAGAATAATCTTGAACTTAAAATATAAGTACTTTATTTTAAATCTTTCAGAAAGAACCTTTTTTAAAAAATATATCTCGTTCTGTATTTAATCCTTACAATTACCACAAGTAGGTACTTTCCAAGATAAGTATGCTGGATGGGGAAGAACCTAGGAACATAATATTCCTTCACATTTCATTTCAATACAATATAATAGTCCCCGTCAGTCTCGGTAGCGTGTACGTTTTAATGAGACCACCGAGCCCTCTCCACTCTGAATAATTCCTCATTAGGTACGCTAGCTTCGGCTTTTTGTGTAAAGAAACGATATACTGCTCGTTCACTCTAACTTTGCCGCTCGGCTCCATACTAAAGTCGATTTTTTAATTAGATGTAGAAAATTGACAGCAACTATTGTCACTTCTTCATACAATGTTGCATATTTTCTATGACGAAGTGACATTAGCTACTGTCAATTTACTTCGTCTAATTAACAATTCGGGTATACGCCTCTACGCCAGCGGCAAAGTTAGAGCGAACGGGTAGTATTATTTAGTCATGCCTCCAGCTTTGAGATGTAGAACAAAAAACTGCAGATGTCTGTATATAACTTTGAGCCAGATGAACAGTGTCAAACTGAAGACGAGACCAAAAATGAACGATCTATGTGTGGGTTAAATAGTGTTGTTGAATGGTCACACACACCTATGTTATCGATAAAAGTATCTGTATAAATGGATGGAATGGAAATGAAACTTCTAAGCACACAAAGTGCTTAGAAGTTTCATCTCCAACTTCTTGTTTTGGGGAATTAATTGTTAATTTGAATGTAATCGACTATGAAAAAGTAAAAATGGGATTATATGGGGTAACTCGTAATATTAGAAATTCTGTAGTGATTTTACGAATTTTGATTCAGTGTGTGAATGTGAAAATACACTTTTAACATGTAATTTATGGCATCGTACATTGCATTGTTGGCGTACATATATATTTTGCCAATTGAATTTGAAATTTTACTAAAAATCCAACTCTTATCGTAATACTAAACCTAGAAACTCATTTATTATTGAAACCTAGTAACAATAAAAGATATTACTCGTAGATTTTTTTAAATATATTAACCTCGCCAAATTGACGTCGCCACTGATGGAAACTAATGGAAAGCCGTGGCGCATCTAGCGAATGGGGGCCATGCTTACAGCACACAAGACTTCTGACAGTAGTCCTCAAGTTGGCGGCCCTATGATGTGCCTCTTCACGCTCCGCTTGTAGAACCCGGGATTGTAAAATGAGGGAAACACATGTGCGGGCAGGTCGTTCCAGGATTTTGTAGTTCGACAGAGGAACGATCTTTTGAAACGCTCAGTTCTGGCGAAGATTCTTTCCGCTATATAAGAGTGGCACCTCTGCCCGACGTGTTGTTCGGAATCGGAAAGGAGATGGTGGGATCAGGTTGGAGAGCTCTTCAGAACATTCGCCGTGATACATTCAGTAGAAGGCAGCCAAGGACGCTATGGTTCTTTGCTGCGCTAACGGCTCGAGGCTTACCGTCATCTTAGGACAACCTATAATTGAAATCGGATAACACGTCTCTGCATAGCGCCAAGCGCGTCCAGTAAGTACCTCGCACAGTCATCCCAAAGGTGAGAACAGTATTCGACGCAGAGGCTAATCTGCGCCTTGCACAGCAAACATCCCGGTGTGGCGTGGAGTACCTTAAGTGAAGTAAAATTATAAAAATTCAACTCAAAATGGATCACAAATTTTGGAAATATTATATTAAAATAGGCACAAAACCCTAAACATACATACATACATATACTCACGCCTTTATCCCCGAAGGGGTAGGCAGAGGCCTATACCGGCCCACATTTCACCGTGAACAATTCGGTCCCACGTGACAGGTGGTGAGCCCATCGCCGTGTTGAAATGGACCGCCGCCGTCAGAGCCTCGTCCGTTGTTCAGCAGGTGCACGAGCTTGCACGTGAGGTTGACTTGGGCCCGATGGTGTTGGTAGGGCCCCACTACACCCTAAAAAACGGTTAAATAACACAGTTCGAGTAAAAATCAATCATATTTATAGTAAATTAAATCCAGATAAGTTTGTTTGTAGCAATGCCACTATAATGAACTATCGACATCCTTATCGATACCTACCCATGACTATTTTACTGTAAACAGCCTTTTCTATTTCTGCCTTATATATCCTCCAAAAATGCATTTACACATTAAATATTGAGTTATGTATGAAGGAAAATGCATAATCTACGTTATGAGTTGGACTTTCAGTGAAATTTTACATCCAATTTAGCAAAATATGTACGTCAAAAATGGAATGAACGAAGTCACAAATGACCTGTTAAACGAGTCTTTCTTCGTATAATTGCGTTTTGTAATATCCTATTCACACACTAAACACGACAATATTGTTGAAAATATAAAATTTTCTATTTTAATCGTAAGATCACTACAGATTATTGGATATTATGAATAACATAGAGCCGCCATAGGATCCCAGCGGGCTCAGCGATTCAAAATACTGACATATGAGTACACAATTTGCTTTCTCTTTTCCTCTCGAGCTAAGTGCTATGGATAGTGAGGTCTCGCTCGCACACTTTGTATATCTATTGAGAGTAGCGAAAAATTCTAAATCTATGCTTTGAGCTATAGAAGTGTGGTTGTAGGTACTTGGGCCCCCACCAAGATTCACGGGTCTCAAACCAACGACCGCAAGTTTAGCCACAGAGCGGAAACTCCATTCAAATGTTTTTTTTTTCAATTCTGTCACATACCTAAACTAAAAATACGCTATGTTTGTACATAACTTGAATGTGTGTGTGACATACCTATCAGGTTGAACAAACGTTCCCTCAAAATACCCTCCAACTATATGACAGCTGTGTAGCGGGGGTGGGGAAGCTTGTTCAGTGGGGGGCAGGGTGTTGCCTATCTGTATGTAATACCTACTATTTTAATATCTTTGGTTTAACGCAACCGTACCGTGAAAAGTCAAACGGCAGTCACGTAAACTTTCACCCGTGAATCATACAAAGCCAAAACATCACGCATTTGGCTTTTTATATAGTAGTATGGCTTGGAAGCAATTGGAAAGGCGCTAGGATGATGAAGAAGCTAAACCTTAAAATTTCCAAAGCCAGGGAAATTGGATTTGTAGTTGATGTCGAAACTTGTTTTACTAATAAATGAAAGCTCTGCACCCCAAAACTTTGAATTATATATTAATAGAACAGTTAAGAGCCCTTCGTTTAAGTCAAGGCCAAAATATCTCCGAAAGTGAAATATATATTATGCATAAACATGTTCAACTGGTGTAGTATTTAACTAAAACATAATTATATTCAAGAGCTAGGCAGCTACATTTTTTATTAAATCAGGAGGTGAATAGGAAGTGCACTAAAAAATGTTTAAAAATCGCTCGTAGGTATATAAGTATAGGAATCGAGCAGGAAATTTTAAATGTATTTTATGTTGATGGCTGATTTCTATCGAAAATATAATTATCCCTACTAATATTATAAATACATAAGTAACTCTGTTTGTCTCTTTCTTACGCTTTCATGCCTGCGATTTAGATAAAATTTGGGATAAAGGCAGGGTGAGTTGCTGGCAAGGACATAGGACATAAGACATAGGTTACTTTTTAACCGACTGCGCAAAAGGAGGGTTATGATTTTACTCGATAACGACTTCTACGGGGCCGAAGCCGCGGGGAACAGCTAGACTTTTATAATAATCGGAAATAAATGTTTATTATTATTATTGTCGGTACAAGGTTTGCAAGGGTGTACTGGGGCCCCACCTCAAGTAGACACCCCGGCGTCCTTCCTTGTTACCAACCACCAACACATGTCTCGCAAGGAGCGCGTGAATATGTCTATACATATCTACAGTCATCACATTTTTTTTTTGTCTCTCAAAATAAGTGGTGAGTTTATAATCGTGTTGTCTGTCAGCCTGCACCTGTTCATTACAGGTGCAGGCTGTGAATACGGTGTATTAGAAGCCGCTACGATGCCACAGACAGACAGACACATGCATACGATAAGCTTATAACACGATTGAATTAAATAATCTTTGCCTTTCATTACTATTTTACTCACTGTGTCGTGTTACTATACATGTAGGCAGATGTAACTATATGCTACATGTCATCGACGCAGAATTTTATATCAACCAAACACTATAAAGATCCGTTGATCCGGAAAGTGTGAGCAAATATCCGTCCATTGGAATTTCTGGCGATATCCTATCAGGTGATATAAAAGATTTTTGTATTTGTTGCTGTTATACGGGCTTTGAGTATTAGGTACACATTTTTGTAAGGTAAATATGATATAGGGGTTGTGAGTGAGAGTTCAATAAATGCAATTGGCACATTCTTTCAATCAATCAAACTAGTGTAATTGCAGTCCACTACTGGATACAGATTTTTTATTTTTTTTAACGTGAGGGAACATCCTCATGGATCCTATACCGGATTCCTACCGACTAAAAAACCTCACGTTTCCTGCCTAACAGCCTACGGTTGCGAGCCCCAAGTAAGCCCTCGGAAGGATACCCCAGGACTCCCAACAGACCTATGGCTACCACTGCGGCCTCGCCTAGGGGGCGTTCGGGTGTTATCCCACGTCTTTGAGGAGTTTTTGGGTGTTATCCCTCTTCTTTGGGGGAGCGTGCGTGAATCCCTCACGTCACGCGGTCGTCTAGGGCTTCTGTATGGAGGCAGGTTTCTTCCAATTTTCAACATTGTATACAGTCATGCTCTGTCCTCAATCACTCCCTGCAACTTTTTCTAGATAGTCCATTTGGCGTGAGATATATACAGTAGAATCCGTTTATTATGACTCCGCCTATATTGACCAACCGGTTATTATGACGAATTGCACTACGAAGTTTGGTTTTCATATAAAATTCTTTATAAAAAAGTCTGATATAATGACTTCCCTTACAGTGACATGTCGCTTATTATGACCCATTTTGGCCATTTTTAATAAATTATGGCAGCTTATAATGACCATGACCGACATGACTCTTTACACCTTCTGTAATGTTTGTTGATTCCCGATGACGTTCGACACGTGGCTCGTTTTTGTTTTGAATCTCAGTGAGTAATTCAGTGAGTAATTTACGGTTGAAGGTCACGCATTGTTTTTGTTTGTTACTGTGAAAAAAATGTCATTTCAACGACGTAAAGCATTTACAATTGAGGAGAAAGGTGCAATAATATGCAGATTAGAAAATGGAGAATCTAACTTTGAATCTAATTTTGATTTTGATTTAATATGTACGTATACATATGTAATTATTATGTTTCCATATTAAAATACTTAAGTACATACATATTTACATAAAAAAGGTTTTTCATTTCACATAACGCTTTGTATGACGTCCGCTTATTATGACGTGTTTGTCAAATCCTTTCGATGTCATTATAAACGGACTCTACTGTACATCTACATACATCTAAATTTATAATAGAGCCGTGTGAAGCCTATATTCAGCATTGAACTGTGAAACGCTGAAATAATAATAAAACTATAACTTGATGAAATTATTTGAGAAAGAACCTGACTGACTGGAGGGTGTGAAGAACATACTTATAAGATCTACTTTTCTTATTGCATTTTTAAAACAAAAAAAAAATGAACTTTATGCTCCTAACTTCGGGGCAAATTTGATTTACGAGTACTATTAAAGATGGAATAGTGATTAAAATCGTAAGACATGTTTGTAATTATACCTTCATATGTAGTAAACGAAATGCAATAACATTCAGAACAAATGAATTTTAGTGAAATACATCAATAATGTTTTTTCTAGCTGCGCAAAATCCTTGCTCTTGCTTACAGGCAGAAGAATAAAATAACCCAAATCCACGAGTTATCTATGAAAAGAGTTGTATATTACACGGCTCCTGCAATAAATAGCCTATCAGCAAAGCATTCAGAATGATTCAATACATCTACGGATCCTAATTGAATATTTTAGGTGGGAAAACGTCGAGGAATCGAGAATGATTGGGATTTTTGTTATCCGAGCGTCAAAGATATTTCTAGTATGTTATATAATGTTGTTCTAGAAATGCGAAATATTCTTAATACACCGTAGGTGGATCGAATTTATTGGAATTTCAAGCTACTTGGCTAATGGGCGTTGAGAGCTATTTTTGAAAGTAAAGACCAAATTTTGTCTTAGAAAAAGGCTATAATTTTCTGTAGCCTATAATTTTCTTTTATTTTTATACTTCTCATCATGCGGCTGTCCAACTAACGGTCCACCTAATGCTTGGTTACCGTAGCCTATAGACATTTCCAACACCAGAGGCTGTGTGTTGTTATTGCACATTCTGCACATTGCAGATAAGACAATACTAATATCAATAATTTAAAAGTTACATGGTAGGTATGTATATGACCAGAGAAATTAAGTTTTAGACCTCTAGATGTATCAGGTAGTTCTGTTTCGACACAGTACGTTCAATTCCAAAGTAGCAAGTCCATCTACAGTTGTAACTGCATATTATGGATATGTATTTCCGATTCTGACTTATGGTGTCATATTCTGGGGAAATTCCACTAACGCTGATTGTATATTTAGATCACAAAAGAGATGTGTGAGAGCTATTTGTAAATTAAAACCTACTGACAGTTGTAAAGAATACTTTGTTAGGCTCAAAATGTTAACTTTGCCTTGTATATATATTTTAGAGGTTGCATCTTTTGTAAAAAAAATTTACACCTTTTTGGCAAACTTAATAGCAAGAGAAATCATTTGAAGATATCTTTCCCAGCAAGTAGCACAGCATATCTCAATAAAAGTGTATTTTGTATGGCACCGAGACTGTATAATCACCTGCCAAAATCGATTTTACTCATAGAAATTAGTAACATATTTAAAAGAAAAGTAAAAAGCTTACTGCTGGATAAGTGCTATTATTCGATTGATGAATTCTTAAATGACAAATCGTTAAGATGAATCCCTTGTATGTGCCTGTTTATCTAATGAGTACAATTTTAGTCATTGTTAACGTGTGTATTAATTTATATAGAATCGAAATTTGACATTTGTAATTTATTGACATTAGTACTAATTCATATTCTAATTGGACATGCTATTTAATTTGACTAATATATTAATATGAATTGTATATAAGTACCTGCTTAATTATATGTTTGTCCATCAACTGTGTGAAATTGATGTACTTAACTGAAAATATTTGTAATGTGTCATACTGTGCATCTACCTAACTTGTCAAATTGCATGCTTTAAAACGGCCAAATATGTGAAACTCTAACATATTCTACATCTACTTATGTACCATATTTGATGCAATAAATAAATTATGATTATGATTATGATTAATTTTGACGAGCAATTCAAAACAACTGTTCGAGTTCTCGACGACGGATAAACAATGTAAGTATAATAAATATCTTTCAAGTGATATCGTTTAGAATAGTTATGGAACTAAAACACCCGATCATTGTTCACAGTCCAGTGGACATCAATAGATTGTCAGCATACCTATTTACTAACTTAAAATCTAAAGTGGTGTGCCGCTGGATTAAAATCCATTAAGATACAACACTATAAACACGTGGCTTTTCTCAGCACTAGGGTGGGCCGTTAACAAACCGTATCGTTAACCGCTGTACCGAGAGTGTAATTGAGTGGTTTCTGCGATAAACGGAGCTGAGTGTGTTTACGTGTGTCACTGTAAATTGGATGTGAAGGTCAGGGTCGTTGCAATAAATGTAAGAGAATGGAGTATATTATATAAAATGGCGTATCTAGTTACTCTATTGTTGGTATAGAACGTAATTCTAAGGATTTGTATGAAACGATTCTACGGAATGATGCCTAGTAGCGTGCGTCTATAACTAGCTGGAGCTAATGTACGGAGCTTCGCAGCTGAGATGTAGGCCTATTGAAACTTCAGAACGCAGAAAACCTAAGACTCAAAAAAGTAACAAAATAGTTTTCAATAGTGAGAGGACCGACTTGAAATTATAAAATGCAACCCGATATAATTGTCAGATGATAAATAATAAATAAATAAATATTTGTGGACATTCACTCACAACATCATCTAGCCCAAATTAAGCTAATATAGGCTTTTGCTATGTGATCTAGATGACTGATATACATATTTTAATATTTCTGAATACATAAATATTATACATAGAAAAGACCCAAACTCCGAAACAAACATTTGTGGAATCGAACCCAGGACCTCGAGCACCGCAGACGGTATCACTACCGACTACGCCACAGAGGCAGTCATGATAACCTGTCCGACTGTAAAAGTGACTCTCAATTACTAAATGGCGCGAGCCATAATTTCCATTTGCTGGGTGATGTTATTTTATAAAGTTACTTACTTTACCTTAGTAGGTACCTACGTATTTTTTTCTAATAAGTAATAAATATTCACAGTATTTATTTGAACCGTAATATTTAGCTGGTAAAATAAGTCCTGGAGTATCCTTCCGAGGGCTTACCCGGGGCTCCCAAACGTAGGCTGTTAAGTAGGATACGTGTGTTTTTTAGTCTGGAGGAGTCCGGCAAAGAATCCTTGTAGGATTTTCCTCACATTAAAAAAAAAGCTGGTAAAATAACGTTATTACAATATTTTTTAACTTATTAGTTATGTACGTTCTAGTTTTCACCATTTTCCTTAACTTTAGCATAATCGATTTAATTATACAAAGTTAACGTGAAACTTTTAACAAAGAGGCTTATACCTACTTCATAATTTGTTCCGCGTATAATTAGCAAACAAATTACTTTTTGTTTGTCATTTGAATAAGTTTCTAAAATTAAATACAGCCGGTCGCAACACCGTATTTTCAGCCAGCTTTAAAAAAAAGGCAAGAAATATATTTTTTTAAAGGCAAGAAGCCGGTTTATTTTATAGCTTATGGCAGAGAAAATCATAGATTTAGAATTTTCCGCTACGAGAAAACTGACACAGACTTATATGATTGACTTTTGAAAAATGGCTCAAATAATTGTAACTGACATTTTCTATTTTATTTTTGTCGAAGTAAGTTTGTTCTTTTAGCATTATAGAATCTTTTATATTTTTAGCTAAGGTCAGGCCTTAACTAAAAATATAAAAGATTTTCCACTTTCTCACCCACAGAGCCTACAGTGCTAAAAATATATCTCTCTAGGCTCTTGCGAGATGATTTTTAAAATTAGATAATGAAATTATTATAAGTAAACTGATTGCAACTACACCATGCATGTATGTTTGACTGCCTCGTTCGTCTAAAGGTCGTAAAGTGCGACTGCAGATCACGAGGTAGTGGGTTCGATTCCCACCGGGGACAAAAAATTGTCATGACCATAAACATTTCTATCTTAAGTCTGGGTTTCTATGTATTATAAGTATGTAGGTATTTAAAGCAATTATAAATACTTAATAACCCCTCCCACGTTTTATGATACATATAAGCACATAAGCCAATTGGCGCAACATAACAGCCGTCAACAGAGACTGCTGTCATTGGTCGTTGATATTTACGTTTCTTTACACTTTCAACACAATTTGACTATATCATTCCATTTATGAATACATTCATATCCAGCTTTCTTATTTTTTAAATGGAAGCATTGCTAGTATGAATGAAAATTATTAAAACGAAATACGTATGCGTTTTTGCGAAACGTGACGACATGGCGGCCGGGTTTTCTCGTCATGTAAACAAATATGTAGTTTTAATTATTAATTAATGATTTTAAAGTGTACATTTTTTTGTGATCTTTGCTTAATGTTTATTGTACTATGGGAATAAAGTGTTATTTTGATGATTATGTATGGGAATTCGATATAATGTGATAAAGTTTACTAGCTACATATAGTTTCCCAGGTACCTACATCAGTAAAAATTATCAAAATTTTATATATATCTCACTACAAGATCAGGTCAGTTCTATTACATTATTGAAACATATAAATAGTTAGATAAACTTATTCTCAAGCCGAGAAGGTGTAATTTATACTATGTTACTGGCATTACATTATGATATTCTTCTTTTTTCGAAAGCCCTCTCAAAAATTAAAAAAATCTCAAAAAGACACCGACACGTAGAGCATTTTTGCAAATCGAGGCCTGGCGCGTGAGGGGTATATATATATAAGGGTGTATATACGTGATCTGGATACCATAACACGAGCAGGTTAATCCTGGCTTACTTTGGGATCAGATGATGATAGAATTCTTTTTTTGATTTATTTTTTATTATCGCCATCACAGATTTAGAATATTTCGCTGCTCTATCGCCATTAAAAAGGGAAGGAGAAGGGAATCAAAAAGGGAATAAGCGTCAGGTTTCTTTTTTCACTTCTTGATATTAGAATCCCTTTAGAGGAATAACTTGTATTCGACTGCGTACATTTTGTTAAAGCGGCAACAGAAATACATCATCTGTGAAAATTTCAGCTCTCTAGCTATCACGGTTCCTGAGATATAGCCTCGTGATAGACTGATATACAGACAGACGGACCGGCAGATAGACAGACAGACAAACAGACGGACAGTCAGACGAAAAGAAAATATTACTCAGATTCAGTGAAACTTTTAACCATAGACGTCAAAAGTCTTCCCGAACAATATAAACATTATATTAATAGTGGTTGTCTGGAGTTGTGTGGAGTTTTAGGGTTCCTTCCGTATGTCGCTAAGTGTTGGAACGGTTTTATCACCGCTATTTCTCGACTAAGCCTGAGACATGAGTCGTAATTTCCGGCCCGCTCACTTTAATGGTGATTGACGTCTACGTCAGTTTCAGAGTGACTTAAGTTATTGTACCTACTTACTAGACCGGGCGAGAATTTCAAACAAATATTTTCTTATATTTGTTCTGAGCTTGAGTTATGCGGTAACCAATTTCGATCAGCCTCCCTGTCACCTCTGTAGTCAAAAAATAGCTGTTCGTAATACAGTTCCTTGTATTTTGTTGTGCAGTGCATGTGTAGTGCATTTAAGATACTTTTGCTTGCCATACTAACTTAGGTACTTGTTCAAAACGGTAACTTAAGGTCTTTGTGTACATTTATACTAGGCTGCCTTTCTAGACCGTCGCTTTATAATTAAGGTAAGAGAAGTTTCTTTATAACCGATTCTCTTCATTTATCTTTCTCTTGGAACATTACCAATTTCGAGCTTGGTGTAACCTTTCTGGTCTTTGTGGGATCATCATGTTGCACGGTCTTTGTGGGATCATCTTGGTTTACAGGGTACAGTAATCGAAGTGCGAGTGGGAATTGTCTTAATAAAAATATAGTACCTTCTGAAGGTCACGGGAGGAACTGGTTGCGGAAGGTAAAGAAATGTCCAGCAGCGGACTGCGACAAAAGATTCCATTGATTGCTGGCCAGTTCTTCTTGGCGCATAGTTCATCCTAGCAATGTTTTCATAGCCTAGACTGACCTCAATAGCGAGGTCTTTCTATTTTACTAGTCATAGAATAATTGCTAGTAAAATGGCAGTTGTTAAGCCAAGTTGAAGCCCTTTCAAGGCGGCTTGAAATGAAAAAAAATTCAACAGCAGGCAGTCACAACCGCGCCTGTCCATCTCAACACAGCAATACTTCTCACCACTTATTACGTGGGACAAATTCTAATAAGGTGAAATGTGGGCATAAAATATGCCTCTGCCTACCCCTTCGGGGATAAAAGGCGTGACCATATACATGTATGTATGCAGAATAATTGTTTATTCAGAATGGTCTACTCTGAAGAAACAATTATTAAACAACCCGAGGTCTTAGAAACAATGTAGTTTGAAAAACGCGTGATTACACTTACGAGAATAATTCTGTTTTGTCGTGGTAACGTAAGCATAACAAGTCGATTAACAGTATGATTATGTATTCTGTTATTTTCCGAAAAGTTCAAAACCTTATAAATTACCAAGGTCCCTTTTTCCAACTTCTACGTAATGACGATAACATTCGTATGTTTCAAGCTTTTGAATCCCTTGTGAAGTTGGTCCCGAGTTTTGAACAAAGGAAAACGAGTAAGCCTATATTGCCGACCGTTTGAAATGCTATGTAAATTGTCCTTTCAGCCCTTGTACGCATTTCTTGTTAATCGCACTCCAATTGAGAAGGGTTGACACTCATAATTCAAGTAAATATTTGATTGTGACACGCATTCATTTGAAAAATTTTGTAATCCGTTTGACCCTTTCTGTGTATTTTAATTGCCATTCATTCAAGCTTGTACCATCAGCAACAAAAATTATGATTATTTAATAAACCAGAGTCTTTCCATACTTACGTCATATAGAGCGTTTATGGTAATAGCCTTTCACAGTCGACTTCTGTGCATTACACTGAATAACACTCTAATTGGTTTTTAAACGGTTTTATTTAGCTCACCCCGTTTGTTTTATTTATTATTTATTCTTGGGTCAATTTTTTTACTGACTCACATATAAAACTGTAGTTAAATTTACTCTTGCCCGCGTCGCACATATCGTATGTATGTATGTAAGATACTAGATTAATATAAGGGAATTTTAGTTCTTGGTAAACATATCATATGAAGCCATTCAGATGACTAGTTTTAATATACGAATTTAATTTTTTCGTGATCTGAAATTTGATGCTGGATTTCGTAGTGAACTCATGTCATATGCTTTGACTTTCCAGTCAACTAAGTTGTAAGTCTGTCCAGTAAAGTAACTATGCGGTCTTCCTTCCGAGGGCGCACCCAGGACTTTCAGCCGTAGGCAGTTGGTAGAAAACGGCATGGTTTTAGTCAAATTTAAAAATTTTTAAAGCACCTATTAAAATTAATGAACATTGTTACCCCAAAAATTACTTGCAACAAATATAATTAGCTGTCTAGAAGATACTTAATTTTTAATGTTTTCATCTGAAAGTATACAATCACAAGCAGAATAAAGTCTGTTATACAGGTAGGTTAGTAGTAATGTAATCATTGCAGTGGCTGTTAAAACATCTGTTCCAGTTAGTTTCGCTGTGCAACGAACATTTTCTACTGAAAAAAATTCCTTGCAAACCCGGTGAAGTTTTCTTGTAAAAGTAAAACGCGATTAAGCAGTTCACTAAGCATTTTTGTATTATTTTGTAGCAATTTTGCGTAGTTCCGGTGCAAGTTAATAATTCTATTCTATTCAAACTGTTCGTGTTTTAAGTAGTGAAAAATAGTCCTTAGAATCTCTTTTTTAAATGAATTAAAATTTATTTTTGAAGTTGATTCTATATCAATGTTTTAATATTTCTAAAGATTACGAACCTTGCAATATATCAAGAAAAAGCTTATATAAACGATTTCTTATCTGCAATTTTAATAATTAATTTTTAATCTGAAATATAATAAACGTCTTAATGAAATTAGTTCAGCTTCTACATGGGATTACTTTCAATATAAATGAATTGCTTTTTTTGAAGCTCTAGAGAATAAAATGCTAATTAAATCACAGTTCAATTGTTTTGGTAGCGTAAAATATATTTCATAGATATTTTCGGAACAAGATTTTAGATTGCTTTTAGAATTAATCTGTAAATATTTAGTTTTAGAATGACACTAAAATTTCATCAAAATGCAATCGTATTAATCCCTAGAGAAATTAAAGAACATCTGTCTTTTTGCATCGACATCGTGTAATTATGATACTTTATTAGCTTATAAAATATTGAAACCTTGACTAAAAGATTTATTTTTAAGATTTGTTTTGTAATAGGTATGTCGACTTTAAAGGAGTTCTCTAAATAGGTATGTAATTTAGAAAATCCTGCCTTTGTAGTACAAAATGATAAGATTAATTGGTTCAAACTGTAAAAAGGTCACCAAATTGTTAAGTATTATTATCTACCTAGTTATTGGTTGCATTGAAAGTCAGTAAATATCGTAAACGTACCATTAAAAAAAAATGTACCGCTATAACTGATGAAACATGAAAATACTAAAATGAATGGTAAATTTTCAGTTTGCTGTGGCTCACTGCAAATTATCTCAATTTACCAGACGTCCACGACTTCACAAAGCAGCACAATAAGTCTGAGAAATTTCTATAAATTCGCATCTTTCTCAAATGTTTTGCCTCAGGGTTTTCTACTACATGTTTCTGACTCAACACGAATACTATAGCATATGACTATCAATACTCCAAACAAAACAAAACATGTTTAAATTAAGATTAAGATTTATTTAAAAAAAGAGAAATATTACAGTTGTGACACCTCTTGGTAACAGATTAGCATCAGATACATAACAATAGTAGGTAGGTACATAATAAAGAGTATTACTAACATGACGCAGATGATTAATAACATATTTTATACTGTAAAGTAAGTGAACCCTGCTCCTTAAACTAGGCGAAGCCTGTGTCTTAAGGGTCAGTTTTCGATTGCTGTTTTGATATTATTATACATTTTCATCAATATTGGCCAGCGAGGCGGTATTGATCCACTCATGTAAAACTGCTATTGGTCTGTTTACACAGTAAACCTTTAAATTACTTACATAAAATTTCAAATAAAATAAATTTAAAACAGAATAAAATACAATTTGAAATTACATGAAATCAAAAATACAATTTAAACATAAATAAAAAATTGAAAACAATATACAATTTAAAATTAAATCTAATCTAAAATCTGTGTAAATCTAAAATAAAGTTTTAATAAACAAAGATTAAACGTAATATACAATTTAAAAATAAAATTAAATCTAAAATAAAATTCAAAATTCAATAAAACATATAAAATAAAGTACAATTTAAAATAAAATTTAAGACTGTAGATGAAGGGTGTGTGTGTGTTTGTGTGTGTGTGTGTGTGTGTGTGTGTGTGTGTGTGTGTGAGCGCGTGCGCGCGCGAGAGCGTACCTGTTTCAGTAATAATCGTAAACCTTGCAGTAGTTATTTTAGAAACTGTAATAGAGATTCTGTAGCAGAATAGTCCCGAAGCAGTAACCACTCAGTTAATCGTTGTTTAACCGTATATTTGTGTGAGTTAATAATATCCAAATGTTTGTTAAGGGTTTTATAGAGGAAAGGACTCAACACATAGAACTGGCGCTTTGCAAAGGAGGTTCTGTGGCGAACAGTAGGGAGGGTGATTCTGCGTTTTGCGTGGATCATTGGAGACAAAGTGCTGTGGCAGTTCAGGGTTGACTGCAAAATATAAAGCTGGCGGACCGAGAGCACTTTGCAATCATTGTACAATTGTCACGTACTTCGTACTCAGCATACCAAAAAACCCCTTAAACGATACCCATCATGAAATTTTGTGATTACGGCGTGGCCGCCATGTTGGATTGCGAAATTATCATGTAATTCGTAGACATTTTAATGCATTACGTAGCTGGTTACCATGTCGTGAAAACACTTAAAAAGTAAAAGATCACCACATTTTTACCATGAGTCGCGTATGTATTTGTAACGGTTAATCTAATTACATTTTGCCCATTACTGATATTTTTATACTGTGGCGCGATTTCAACGTAATTTGGCATAGTAATTACGAAATAGTTGCGAAAAAAACTGACACAGGTCCTGCCTCCACAAGCGCCAGGGCGAGACTCATGGTGTTATCACTTAGAACTGAGCATTGAATTATAATGTAACCAACTTACGTAGGTTCTCAACGTTGCAGTTACATTGAGACTTGTCATGATCTTTAATTTCGTTTCATTATAACGTAAGAGTTTCCAGAAACACGTGGTAGTTGGCGCTGTACGCAATATTAAAAAATCTAATATTTTAGTTAAAAATTCACAACTAGATGGCGCTGTGCCTTTTTTTAAATCGCGGTATGGTTTCGTTACATAGGGTCTTATAAGTAAGATTACTTTTCTGCCCTAGGTAGTTTACGATCTTAAAACTATTTTTTCTAAAAGATTCAAATTTATTTAAATATATTGTAACACTCGATTTTTATTTCATGGCCACGCAGTCAGAAAGTTTCTTGTAAGAGCTGCTTGGCACCGCTAGTGTCGTCACTTAGTCGAGTGACGTCTCTATCTCATAATATACAAATGTACTCTGTGTATACAAATGTACTCTGTGGCGAGACTGATCCACTGATCGGCCGTCAGCGGCGCAATTCTATTGCGTTTGGTAGATATTCGTACATGATAACTATGTAAATAGTTGTTTATAGAAAAACGCTCGGAAAATGTGTATAAATACTTAATACCTTTAATTGAGTGCAAAAAAAAAATATAAAATGTTAATAGTTTAGCCACAGTTTTGAAAAAACTTTTCTGAGAGAGTCAACTTTGGGATTTTATTCTATCTAGTGAAATTTATTGGATCGTGTAACGGGCTCGGAATATGTTTAGCTTATATCCTTAACTATTATATGTATATTTTTCAGATTTAAAAACCCTTTACTTTTTGACTAGGATTGTTTCAAAAAACTCAAAATCTGACCCACGCGGCCTTAAGGAACTACTGAAACTGTCTGGCTATTGAGAAAACATCATTTGATAGTTCTCCAAATAACATATATAAATTGCAGCTTTTATACTATACCGTAAGTATAGTAATCAATCAATATCATCAATACATATAATAAAATCGTAACAGTTCGCTGTCTGTACATGGAAGATAAATAAGAAAAAATATTATAGGGGGGCTTTATGAATGCAATAGAACCCAAAATAATGATTTTTAGAATTTTTGTCTGTTTGTCTGTATGTCTGTTTGTCTGTACGGTTGTGCACGCTAATCTCAGTAACCGCTTAACCGATTGCAATGCGGTTTTTTTTATTGTGTTAAGATTTGCTCCACCTAACATTTAGCGTTTATTTCATGTCAATCGGTTTATAAATAAAAAAGTAATAACACTTTTAAGAATCAGATATGTTTAAAATTTTATTTGTAGCGGTTTCTTTGAATAAGAGTGTAAATCTAAACTGGCGTGTTGGCTTAATCAATACATCAATCAATAACAATATCAATACATATAATAAAATCGTAACAGGTCGCTGTCTGTACATGGAAGATAAATAAGAAAAAATATTACAGGGGGGCTTTTTAACCGCAATAGAACCCAAACAATGATTTTTAGAATTTTTGTCTGTTAGTCTGTATGTCTGTTTGTCTGTACGGTGGTGCACGCTAATCTCAGTAACCGCTTAACCGATTGCAATGCGGTTTTTTTATTGTGTTGAAGATTGCTCCACTTAACATTTAGCGTTTATTTCATGTCAATCGGTTTAGAAATAAAAAATTAGGTATAACACTTTTAAGAATCAGATATGTTTAAAATTTAATTGTAGCGGTTTATTTGAATGAGAGTGTAAATCTAAACTGGCGTGTTGGCTTAATCAATACATCAATCATCAATATCAATACATATAATAAAATCGTAACAAAAAAATTAGGTACAACACTTTTAAGAATCAGATACGTTTAAAATTTTAATTGTAGCGGTTTCTATGAATGAGAGTGTAAATCTAAACTGGCGTGTTGGCTTAATCAATACATCAATCATCAATATCAATACATATAATAAAATCGTAACAGGTCGCTGTCTGTACATGGAAGATAAATAAGAAAAAAATTATAGGGGGGCATTATGAACACAATAGAACCCAAAACAATGATTTTTTGAATTTTTGTCTGTTTGTCTGTATGTCTGTTTGTCTGTACGGTTGTGCACGCTAATCTCAGTAACCGCTTAACCGATTGCAATGTGGTTTTTTATTGTGTTGAGGTTTGCTCCACCTAACATTTAGCGTTTATTTCATGCCAATCGGTTTATAAATAAAAAAGTTATAACACTTTTAAGAATCAGATATGTTTAAAATTTTAATTGTAGCGGTTTCTTTAAATGAGAGTGTAAATCTTAACTGGTGTGTTGGCTTGATCAATACATCAATCAATCAATCAATACATATAATACAATCGTAACCAGTCGCTGTCTGTACATGGAAGATAACTAAGAAAAAATATTAAAGGGGGGCTTTATGAACGCAATAGAACCCAAAACAATGATTTTTAGAATTTTTGTCTGTTTGTCTGTATGTCTGTACGTTTGTGCACGCTAATCTCAGTAACCGCTTAACCGATTGCAATGCGGTTTATTTATTGTGTTGAGGTTTGCTTCACCTAACATTTAATGTTTATTTCATGTCAATCGGTTTATGAATAAAAAAGTTATATCAGTTTAAAGAATCGTCCCTAGACATATGAATCTAAAAATGGGTAAATCTAAACTGGCGTGTTGGCTTAATCTTAAAACAATTCAGCGTGGACTGGTTGATGAGTCTGCTGAAGATATACCTCTCCTTTCATACACCTTATGTGACGTAAACGAAGTTGCGGGTTCAGCTAGTAATGAAATATACTTTAAGGGTGTCTGGCAGAGGGTTGCAACCGTACGAAGTGTCTGGCTTTCGACAAGGTGACTTTTAGGATTATTATAAGTAAAATATGTAAAAACTGAGTTTTATACTTTAAAAAATTTAACACACAATTTTACACACCTTAACTACCTGATACCTGCGAAAGCCATCGCGACCCAAGTTTCGTAGACGGGGTTCGTTCTTATCTGTGTTGGGGACATACATTGAGAAACTTACAGCTTTTATACTTTACCGAATGCCTGGGGGCCGCTGGCTCTTGCTCTACTAGGTGGCGGGGTCTCGATTCCAAACAAATCGGTGAGCAGTGAATGTCGACAAGCTCACGCAAAAACTCGCACTTGCCCCTCTGCTCTGCTGGATTCTCAAAAAAATTGATGAAATGCATTGTTTTAAGATTCTTTAAAATAGTAAATAGAGAAAAAAGAACAAACCGCTGAGTTTCTTGCCAGTACTTCTCAGGTGGGTCGCGTTGTGAACTGGTGGTAGAGTTTTGTTTTATATTCTGGACGTTTTACAAGCGCATCTGTATAATGCCTATGTGAAATAAATATAATTTTGATTTGATTTGACCGACTAAAAAACATCACGTTTCCTGCCTAACAGCCTACGATTTTTTTTTAAATTTTGTTAGATGGGTGAGTTAAGTACAGGGTTTTCGAGAAGTTGGGCTAAGGGATGCTCACTAAACAGCCTACGGTTGGGAGCCCCTGAGTAAGCCCTCGGAAGAATACCCCTGGACTCCTAACAGACCTATGGCTACTACTGCGGCCTCATCTAGGGGTGGGGGGGGTTCGGGTGGTATCCCGCGTCTTTGGGGAGTTTTTGGGTGTTATCCCTCTTCTTAGGAGAAGCGTGCGTGAATCGCTGATTAAAATCGTAAGACATGTTTGTACCTATACCTTCATATGCAGTTAACTAAATTCATTAACATTCTGAACTAATGAATTTGAGTGAAATACATCAATAATGCTTTTTCTAGCTGCGCAAAATCCCTGCTCTTGCTAACAGGCAGAAGAATAAAATAACCCAAATCCACGAGTTATCTCCGAAAAGAGTTGTATATTACACGGTTCCTGCAATAAATAGCCTATCAGCAAGCATTCAGAATGATTCAATACATCTACGGATCCTAATTGAATATTTAGGTGGGGAAACGTCGAGGAATCGAGAATGATTGGGATATTTGTTATCCGAGCGTCAAAGATATTTCTAGTAGATATGTTATATAAAGTTATTCTAGAAATGCGAAATATTCTTAATACACCGTAGGTGGGTAGAATTTATTGGAATTTCAAGCTACTAGGCATTAGCCTAGTAGCTTGAAATTTACGCCCATTAGGGCGTTGAGAGCTATTGTTGAAAGTATGGACCAAATTTTGTCGTAGTAAAAAGGCTATAATTTTCTGTAGCTATAATTTTATTTTATTTTTATACTTCTCATGCGGCTATCCGACTTACGGTCCACCTAATGCTTGGTTACCGTAGCCTATAGACATTTCCAACACCAGAGGCTGTATGTTGTTATTGCACATTCTGCACTTTGCAGATAAGACAATACTAATAACAATAATTTAATAGTTACATGGTAGGTATGTATATGACCAGAGAAATTCATTTTTGGACCTCTAGATGTATCAGGAAGTTCTGTTTTGACATGGTACGTTTATATTTTGACGAGCAATTAAAAACAACTGTTCGAGTTGAGAACTCGAACAGTTTATCCGTCGCGACGGATAAAAGGAACAATGTCGGTAAATATAATAGATATCTTTCAAGAGATATCGTTTAAACTAGATATGGAACTAAAACACCCGATCATTGTTCACAGTCCAGATGACATCAATAAATTGTCAGCATTCCTATTTACTAACTTAAAATCTAAAGTGATGTAACGCTGATATGATCAAAATCCATTAAGATACAACACTATAAGCACGTGGCTGTTCTCAGCACTAGGGTGGGCCGTTAACAAACCATATCGTTAACCGCTGTACCGAGAGTGTAATTGAGTGGTTTCTGCGATAAACGGAGCTGAGTGTGTTTACGTGTGTCACTGTAAATTGGATGTGAAGGTCAGGGCCGTTGCAATAAATATAAGATAATGGAGTATATTATATAAAATGGCGTATCTAGTTACTCTATTGTTGGTATAGAACGTAATCCTAAGGAATTGTATGAAACGATACTATGGAATGATACCTAGTAGCGTGCGTCTATAACTAGCTGGAGCTAATGTATGGAGCTCCGCAGCTGAGACGTAGGCCTATTGAAACTTCAGAACGCAGAAAACCTAAGACTCAAAAAAGTAACAAAGTAGTTTTCAATAGTGAGAGGACCGACTTGAAATTATAAAATGCAACCCGATATAATTGTCAAATGATAAATAATAAATAAATGAATATTTGTGGACATTCACTCACAACGTCATCTAGCCCAAATTAAGCTAATATAAGCTTTTGCTATGTGATCTAGACGACTGATATACATAGATACTTAAATATTTCTGAATACATAAATATTATACACTAGCGGACGTCACGCGGTTTCACCCGCGTAGTTCCCGTTCCCGTGGAAATACGGGAATAAAATATAGCCTATGTTCACTGCAAAGAGTGTAGCTTTCCAACAGTGAAAGAGTTTTTCAAATCGGTCCAGTAGTTCCGGAGCCTATTCGTAACAAACAAACAAACTAACAAAAAACAAAAAACAAATCTTTCCTCTTTTTAATATTAGTATAGATAGAAAGACTCAAACTCCGGAACAAACATTTGTGGATTACACTAATCTTTGGACCGACCCAGGAATCGAACCCAGGACCTCCAGCGCCGCAGACGGTATCACTACCGACTACGCCACAGAGGCAGTCATGATAAGCTGTCCAACTGTGAAAGTGACTCTCAATTTTTAAATGACGCGAGCCATGATTTCCATTTGCTGGGTGATGTTATTTTATAAAGTAAGAAGGTACTTACGTATTTTTTTCTAATAAGTAATAAATAATCACCGTACTTACTTGAAAACGAAATATTTAGCTGGTAAATTAAGTCCTGGAGTATCCTTCCGAGGGCTTACCTGGGGCTCACAAACGTAGACTGTTAAGTAGGGTACGTGTGTTTTTTGGTCTGGAGGAGTCCGGCAAAGAATCCTTGTAAGATTTTCCTCACATTAAAAAATAGCTGGTTAAATTAGTACAATATATTTTAACTTATTAGTTATGTACGTTCTAGTTTTTCCCGTTTTCCTTAACTTTAGCATAATCGATTTAATTAGGTATCTATACAAAGTTAACGTGAAACTTTTAACAAAGAGGCTTATACCTACTTCATAATTTGTTCCGCGTATAATTAGCAAACAAATTACTTTTTGTTTGTCATTTGAATAAGTTTCTATAATTAAATACAGCCGGTCACAACACCGTATTTTCAGCCAGCTTTAAATAAAAAGGGCCAGAAATCTATTTTTTATAATATTGCTGATTTCTATATCGTCAGTGAGAAGTTGGAATTTTGCAAAGAAATTTACTCGCGGTTTATTTTATAGTATAAGGAAGAGAAAACCATAGACTTAGAATTTTTCGCTACGAAAAAACTGACACAGACTTATATTTGATTGACTTTTGAAAAATGGGTCAAATAATTGCAACTGACATTTTCTATTCTATTTTTGGCAAAGTTACCTTGTTCTTTTAGCATTATAGAATCTTTTATATTTTTAGCTAAGGTCAGGCCCTAACTAAAAATATAAAAGATTCTCCACTTTCTCACCCACAGGGCCTACAGTGCTAAAAATATCTCTCTCTAGGCTCTTGTGAGATGTCTATTAAAATTAAATAATGAAATTATTATAGGTAAACCTATTGCAACTACACTATGCATGTATGTTTGACTGCTTTGGTGGTCTTAAAGTGCGACTGCGGATCACGAGGTCGTGGGTTCGATTCCCACCGGCGACAAAATTTTGTCATGACAATAAATATTTCTATCTAAAGTCTGGGTATTTCTACGTATAATAAGTATGTAGGTATTTAAAGCAATTATAAGTTAATAATAATTAATATCCGGGATCTGGATACCATAACACAAGCAGGTCAATCCTAGCTTACTTTGGGATCAGATGATGATTGAATTTTTTTTCATATTTTTTTTATAATCGCCGTCATAGATTTAGAATATTCCGCGGCTCTATCGCCATTAAAAAGGGAAGAAGAAGGGAATCAAAAAGGGAATAACAGTCAGATTTCTTTTTCACTTCTTGATATTAGAATCCCTTTAAAGGAATAACTTGTAATCGACTGTGTACATTTTGTTAAAGCGGCAACAGAAATACATCATCTGTGAAAATTTCAGCTCTCTAGCTATCACGATTCCTGAGATATAGCCTCGTGATGGACTGACATACAGACAGGCAGACCGGCAGACAGACAGACAGACAAACAGACGGACAGTCAGAAAAGAAAATATTACTCAGTTTCAGTGAAACTTTAAACATAAAGACGTCAAAAATCTTCCCGAACAATATAAACATTATATTAATAGTAGTTGTCTGGAGTTGTGTGGAGTTTTAGGGTTCCTTCCGTATGTCGCTAAGTGTTGGAACGGTTTTATCGCCGCTATTTCTCGACTAAGCCTAAGACATGAGTCGCAATTTCCGCCCCGCTCACTTTAATGGTGATTGACGTCTACGTCAGTTTCAGAGTGACTTAAGTTATTGTACCTACTTACTAGACCGGGCGAGAATTTCAAACAAATATTTTCTTATATTTGTTCTGAGTTTGAGTTATGCGGTAACCAATTTCGATCAGCCTCCCTGTCACCTCTGTAGTCGAAAAATAGCTGTTCGTAATACAATTCCTTGTATTTTGTTGTGCAGCGCATGTGAAGTGCATTTAATATATTTTTGCTTGCCATACTTACTTGTTCAAATCGAACATAACTTACTTAAGGTCGTTGTATATATTTATACTAAGCTGCCTTTCTAGACTGTTGCTTTATAATTAAGGTAAGAGAAGTTACTTTATAACCGATTCCCTTCATTTATCTTTCTCTTGGAATATTACCAATTTCGAGCTTGGTGTAACCTTTCTGGGCTTTGTGGGATCATCATGTTGCACGGTATTTGTGGTATCATCTGGTTTTACAGGGTACAGTAATGGAGGTGCGAGTGGAAACAGTCTCCATAAAAATACAGTACCTTCTAAAGGTCACGGAAGGTACTGGTTGCGGTAGGTAAAGAAATGTACAGCAGCGGACTGCGACAAACGATTCCATTGATTGCTGGCCAGTTCTTCTTGGTGCATAGTTAATTCTAGCAATGTTTTTGTAGCCTAGACTGACCTCATTAGCGATGTCTTTCTATTTTACTAGTCATAGAATAATTGCTAGTAAAATGGCAGTTGTTAAGCCAAGTTGAAGCCCTTTTTAGGCGGCTTGAAAAATTTCAACAGCAGGCAGTCACAACCTGCGCATATCCATCTCAACACAGCAATACTTCTCACCACCTATTACGTAGGACAAATTCTAATAAGGTGAAATGTGGGCATATTATATGCCTCTGCCTACCTCTTCGGGGATAAAAGGCGTGACCATATACATGTATGTATGCAGAATAATTGATTTTTCAGAATGTTCTACTCTGAAGAAACAATTATTTAGTAACCCAAGGTCTTAGAAACAATGTAGTTTGAACACGCGTGATTACACTTACGAGAATAATTCTGTTTTGTCGTGGTAACGTAAGCATAACAAGTCGATTAACAGTATTAGATTATGTATTCTGTTATTTTCCGAAAAATTAAAAACCTTATAAATTACTAAGGTCCTTTTTTCAAACTTCTACGCTATGACGTATAACATACGTATGTTTCATGCATTTGAATCCCTTGTGAAGTTGGTCACGAGTTTTGAACAAAGGAAAATGAGTAAGCCTATGGTGATGACCCTCATGAATGCTATGTAAATTGTCCTTTCAGGCCTTGTACGCATTTCTTATTAATCGCACTCCAATTGAGAAGGGTTGACACTCATAATTCAAGTAAATATTTAATTGCGACACGCATTCATTTGAAAAAAAATGTAATCCGTTTGACCCTCTCTGTGTATTTTAATTGCCATTCATTCAAGCTTGTACCATCAGCAACGAAAATTATAATTAAATAAAAATAATTTTATAGAATTCTGGTTAAATAAATATTAAACCAATATTTTTACGTACTTACGTCATTTAGAGCGTTTATGGTAATAACTTTTTACAGTCGAGTTCTGTGCATTACACTGAAAAACACTGTAATTTATTATGGCTTTTTACTGACTCACGTATAAAAACTGTAGTTAAATTCCCTCTGTCACGATCATTAATGACAACTTTTTTTTGTTACTTGATATTAGGTATCTATCTAGGACATACAAATAAGGAAAAAACTATATGTATAAAGCAAGATAGGTAGGTACTTATTAATTTATGAGAATTTTAGATCTTGGTAAACATATCATTTGAAGCCATTCAGATGACTGGTTTTAATATAGGAATTTAATTTATTCGTAATCTGAAATTTGATGCTGGATTTCGTAGTGATCACATGTCATATGCTCTGACTTTCCAGTCAACTAAGTTGTAAGTCTGTCCAGCAAAGTAAGTATGGGTTTTTCCTCCCGAGGGCGCACCCGGGACTTCCAACCGTAGGCAGTTAGTAGAAAACCGCATGATTTTATTCATAGCATTCATGGAGATTCGCACACGTGAAAAATACATTTAGTTTTAAAGTGAAACTTTTATTCAATCGTTACATAATTTTTCATCTGTGTGTTGCATGTCGCGTGACGGTCGGCCGCCATATGGCGGCATGTGTAAAAAAGTTTCACTTTTACCGTGGTTTCATAAAACCACACAATCCTTTTTTGTTATTTAAGTATTTAAGTTAGTGCTCGTTTAAGGAGACGCGGCGCTTCGAGCGGCGCGGCCCGCCAGGCGGGCCGCCAGAAACACAAACGTATGGAAATGTTCAGAGCGTTCAAGGAGAAGCGTTTTTGCAAGCGTTTGTTTGAGTTGTAGCTGCCACAGCGGCGAGTGTCGTCGCGTCGGAAGCGGCAATTGAAGCGACGGGTGATGCCGCGGAGGACGCGGCGGGTAAACCAGCGAGTCTCGCAATGGAGGAACGCGGCGGATGAAGCTGCGGGTGACGCCGCGAAGGACGCTTCAAGGAAGGGGTGGGAGATGTGCGGGGTATGCGTTAGGTAGGAATTTCGGGCAATATCGTTCATAGAAAATATCGATATTAAAATAAAAATATTTATCAAAATAAAATATCGATATTTTGTTTTGAAAATGTAATCGATGTTTATAACCCTCTGGAGCAGAACGTCATGAAAGCAAAATATCACGTACGCAAAATAAACGATACAACGATACTTATGAAAGATTGGCGTTCAATTCCATACGTCGAACTCGAACATTTCCATACGTTTCAGGGTGGCGTTCTATCTCCTCTTTTATTCTGTATCTTCATCAACTCGGCTACGAGTCTTATTTCCAGTAACTTCCATCTCTACGCTGACGACTTGCAGCTGTACCGACGTTTTTCGGCCACTGACGCCCCATTTGGCATATCGTGCATTAACCGCGACTTAGACGAAGCGACTGGGCTAATTCGGTCGGACTGCGCATCAACCCTCTGAAGTCGCAAGCCATCGTCATTAGCAGTAAGTATCAAACTGACAATATGCCGGTGTCTGAACTGGATCCAGTTCTTTTGGCCGGTATTCAGATACCCTACGCAGACACTGTGAAGAACCTGGGAGTGATCATGGACACCACGCTATCCTGGAGTGCCCATATTAGTGACGTCAGCAAGAAAGTGCACTTCTCCTTTCATTCGTTGAAGTGCCTCCAGAGCCTCTTACCCTTGAGGACGAAAATTAGTCTTGCTCTAACTATTATTCAGCCCATTATTGACTACGCCGACGCCTGCTATTTAGACGCCACTGAGGAGCTTCTGGATAAACTTGAGAGGTTGCAAAATTTGTGTATACGCTTTATATTCAATCTTAGAAAGTTCGATCATGTTTCTCACTTTCGCAAAGAACTCAAGTGGCTCCCAATCCGCCTTCGCCGTAACACTCGAATCCTCTGCCTCCTTTACAATATCCTTTATAATCCATCTTCACCTCCCTATCTAAAGGAAAGGTTCTCTTTTGTTCGTTCTCCTGATGCTCTCTGCAGATCTCACCTACGCTCAAATCTTAAATTTCCTTCTCACAAAACCGGTTTTTATTCATCCTCTTTCACCGTGCATGCAGTCAGACTATGGAACTCACTTCCGCCTGGTATCAGGGACAGTAAAACTATCACCACTTTTAAAAAGCAAGTCCGTGGACACTATTTTTTTTTAATTTTTTTTTTGTTGCCTACGGATTTTTAGTTTTTGAATAATTTAATTTACTTTTTATTTATTTGAATATTTTGTTGATTCAATGTGAAAAACATTTAAATTTCAACCTTATTGTTTTACAACTTTAATTTGTGTTGATTATTAAGAACTTACTATTGTTTATTTTAATATTTTGAACCTGTTATAATTTGATTGTTCTAAAACTTTAATTTGTGTTGATTATGTAAGTACTTACTATTTATGTTGTTTATTATTAATGAATAAAACTTGATATGGTATTTATTTTATAAAAAAATAAATGTCAAATTAGGAAAACATCGATTAATTTAAAAAAATCGATTATTTTCTTGAGAAAAATCGATAATTTACTAATCGATTTTTCATGCTAAAGGAAAAATCGATTAATTAAAAATCGTTTTTTTATGTACAATGTCACATCCCTATGTCGCACTGAACGACGCCGTATATGAAGCTGCGTGCAACGCGGCGGATGCAGCGCCGAGTGAAGCTGCGTGCCACGCGGCGGACGCAGCGCCGAGAGAAGCCACGCCACGCGCGTCGCTCGACGCCCCGCGTGTCCTTAAACGAGCTCCTACATTTCTATATGTTTGATTTTGCGCGTGACGCTACGCGGGCCGCTTCACGCGCCGCCTGACTATAAACGGTCAAATCGCTTTACGCACCGCTGCAAGCCACGCCGTACGCGACGCTTGACGCCCCGCGTCTCCTTAAACGAGCCCTTAGAAACATAGTGGATTAGTAGTTTATCACGGACAAAGTCGTGGGGCTCCAGCTAGTGGCTATACAAGTCCATAAACCAGCATCAAGTACGGTCAACCAATAAATATTAAAGCACCTATTAAAATTAATGAACATTATTACCCCAAAAATTACTTGCAACAAATATAATTAGTTGTCTAGAAGATACTTAATTTTTTATGTTTCATTTGAAAGTATACAAGCAGAAGCAGAATAAAGTCTGTTCTACAGGTAGGTTAGTAGTAATGTAATCATTGCAGTGGCTGGTAAAACATCTGTTCCAGTTAGTTTTCTCTGTGCAACGAACATTTTCTACTGAAGAATTTTCCTTGCAAACCCGGTAAAGTTTTCTTGTAAAAGTAAAATGCGAATAAGCATTTTTATATTATTTAGTAGCCATTTTGTGCAGTTTTGGTGCAAGTTAATAATTCAATTCAATTCAACGACGTAATAATATTTTTAAAGATTACCCACCTAGGAATTTTGCAAGATTTCAAGAAAAAAGCTTGTCTAAACGATTTCTCATCTGCTATTATAATAATTAATTTTACATCTGAAATATAATAAACGTCTTAATAAAATTAGTTTAGCTTCTACATGGAATTACTTTCAACATAAATGAATTGCTTTTTTTGAAGCTCTAGCTAACTAAATCACAGTTCAATTATTTTGGTAGCGTAAGATTTATATTTAATAGATATTTTCCTAACAAGATTTTATATTGCTTTTAGAATTATTCTGTAAATATTTAGTTTTAGAATGACACTAAAATTTAATCACAATTCAATATTATCAGTCCCTAGAGAAATTAAATATTATCGTTCATATTGCGTTGAAATTGTGTAATTATGATACTTTATTAGCATATCAAAACATTGAAAGCTTGACTAAACGATTTATTTTTAATATTTGTTTTGTAATAGGTATGTCTACTTTAAAGGAGTTCTCTAAATAGGTATGTAATTTGGAAAATTCTGTCTTGTAGTACGAATGATATTATTGGTTTAATGATGATATTATTGGTTTAAACTGTAAAAGGGTCACCAAATTGTTAAGTATTATTATCTACCTAGTTATTGGTTGCATTGAAAATCAGTAAATATCGTAAACGTACCATTAAAAAAACTTACCACTTCAGATATCTGATAAAAAATAAAAATACTAAAATGTGAAATTTCAGTTTGCTGCGGCTCACTGCATATTATCTCAATTTACCAGACGTCCACGACTTCAAAAAGTAGCAGATTAAGTCTGGGAAATTGCTATAAATTCGCATCTTTCACAAATATTTTGCCTCAGGGTTCTTATACTAGGTACTTGTTCCTGAGTCAACACGAAGACCATGGCATTTGACTATAGTAGCTACCAATACTCCAAACAAAACCAACATGTTTAAATCTTATACTATACACTCCTAACGTAGTCGTTTCTTCACTGTGACAGAATAATTAGTACAAAGTTTATCGATTGTCAAGAAACAAAATTTTTTATTTTTACAAAATGGTCGAACTTCGTTATACGATATTCGTATCTTAGATGGGTCCTTCATTAAAGTTCGCGACTGCACCTTCTTACCTCACATAAGAAGTTTTATATAACTACTTTTTCTACTCCACCCAGTTTAAACCGCTTCAAATGAAGACTCGATGGAATACGGTTTTATGTAAATGAGTAAATTGAAAATATCTCTACAATTTTCCATTCAAATAACGAATGATTCAAAGTGAATTAGGGACTTTTTACAATGGTACTGCGAGAACCTTTTGCAATGAAAAATCTTTATTACCAAACAAATAGCTACTCCTCTCTTTGTAGGAGCAGGACGTTTTTTAATAATTTTATCTTTTTCATGACTAGAAAATAAAAACACCAAAAAAATTGATTTGTCAAAATTGTAGTGACTTTACTGAGGATTCCAAAACGTGCGTGCGGCTACAGACTGAGAACAAGTCCTCCTTTTTATTCGAAATGTATCAAAAAAATCAAAAATAGGTACCTACCTACAGATTTAGCCCCTCTCTATAAAATAGAGTGCAGAGGGGCTTATGGCGAGACTTTGTCTGTAGCTGTGACTCTGTCTCATTAAACTACGTCACTAGGTCGTGGATCATTTGTTCAAAGTTTGAAATAAAACAAAAATGACAACGACAATCGGATTGAACTTTAACGTGACACGTGTTAGAGAGGGACAGTCTGGTGAGAACGATCTCACGGCTTTCTGATCTATCGGAGTAACAGTGTTTTATATCAATGTTTTCCACTGAGATGATAAATAAAATAATATTATATAAAATATGAGATGATATATAAAAAAAAATTCTGGCTGGGTGTTCAACATACCGAAGCCGAAAATGTAGTTAGAAAAATTTTTGTCTGTTTGCTTTGCTTTGTCCGGAAGTATCTCGAAAAGTACTCAATAGATTTGATTCAAATTTAACTAGGGGTAGGGTCTTCTAATAGGCTATATATTATCACGCTACATACCCTAGGGGCTAAGCAGAAAGCAATGAAATTGGCATTGTAATGTAATTTTCACGCGTACGAAGTCGCGGGCAACAGCTAGTTATCTTATAGTTATCTTAAACATCTAGTACCACAGATTATATAATATATCTATTCTATAATAGAACAGTGCTAAAACTAAGCTTCGAGAGAGGCCACAGACCGAACAAAAACCGACCACACACCCATAAACATGGGGCCGAAAAAAAGTTACGGTGATTTCCAAAATCATTCAATCTGCAACATATCTAATTACACCAACAATGCATCTAACGCCAAGTTTTCTTTGTTCTTCTTCAGTAAAAAAAAACTAAGTAGGTACTTATCTACAACAGAGTCATTATTTTGAAAGAACAGTAATATACTATGAACTGACGAATTTAATTCATAGCCTATTTTAGACCGGAATAGTTATTTTAATTCGGGAAAAAGCCTTAAAACAAAATGGAACAGGGAAAGAAGTAGCGCTCTCAAAGTGAAAATGTAAAAAATGAACTAACTTTTTAATAAAATGAAGTGAAAACTTGTCGGTTCATTTCCGTAATGGACAAGTTTGAATGTTCATTAAGACACTGCTCACAATTCTAAGAGTCAAAGAAATACCTGCCAAGTGTGAGTTCGACATTTTTGGTACGGAACCCATTCCGTAAAAAAATTACATAAATCAAGCTTGTTGTATGGGAGCTTCCTTACCGGCCCCATACACGTACAATAATATTGATCAATATAGCAATAAATTGACCGTGTATGGGTAATATTGAGGTTTGAACAGACTATATTTCGACGGAAATAAATATTGATGCAATATTATTGATTCAATAATATTGTACGTGTGTGGGGCCGGTTAGACATTTCTTTTCTATTTTTTAAAAAATGTTGTTGTACAAGCAACAGAAATACATACAGTTCATGAGAGACAAACTAGTGAGAAACAGAAGGATAGACAGCGGAGTTTGAGTAGCAGAGTTTCATTTTTACTCTTTGGGTACGGAACCCTAAAAACTGTAAAAGTAGATAATAAATGACTCAAGTTACTAATGAAAATACGAGTAAGCACTTCTTATAACTTAGTACGTTACCACTATACCGTACTGCCCTTTTAGAACTAAGTATTTGTCTAATAATTAAATCAGCACTTATTTATGTTGACAGCAGATGTAGGAAAGTATTCAGCGGGCTGAGAGTTGTAGATCTCATTCCCGCATGCATAAAAACTTTGTACGACCATTAAATATTTACTGCCCGCAGGCTTGATGAGTTTTGTATTTTTAAAAGCAATTTGAGTATGTCCATTTGTTTCTAACACAGTGACATTTTATTAGTTTATAAGTATCTTTGCATTAAATATACATAGGTAGTACCAATACCAACGTTCTGAGGTTATTCCGGAACTCCCTGAACGGTTAAACCCCAAGCGGCTCCGAGTGCTTAAACCGGTAGGAGTCCGACAAAATAAACCTACACCAGCGTAAGGCCTTTACTACTATTAAGGCTTGTAACCCTGCTGTCCCCCAAAGAAGAAGGATAGCACCCGAACTTCCTAGGTGAGGCCGCAGTGGTAGCCAAGTGAAGGTCTTTTGGGAATCAAGGGGTCATCCTTCCAAGGGCTTACCCGGGGCTCCCAACCGTAGGCAGTAGGAAGGGTCATGTGTTGATTTTTAGTCGGTGGGAGTCCGGCATAGCATCCATGACGAATTTTCCACACGTAAGAAAGAAAAAGTTTAGTTTTTTCTTGAACGATCTTTGCGTAAAGCATCTTACGCTACAGTAAGTCCCGAGAGAGGTGACCGTTGAGAATTTGCAATAATGGTAGTAGTAAAATCAAATTGAAGGCCTTATGGACGACTTGAAACATCGTCATGCAGTAAGTTTTCATAAGCGTTTCAGAAGTTAGAAGAAAGGTAAGTTAGTCTAGTCAACAAGTGCTTTTGAGGATATTTTTTTTCGAATTCTCCGATAATGATGATCGAGGTGTCATGCGATTCGAAATATAATGTAGATTTTTTTGAAAAATTCAAGAGCCGCTCGCAAAAGTTCCAAATTTTGTAATCAAATAAGGGGAAAACAAAAGACGGGTTTCCGCAAATATTTTAAAAACTAAATGAGATTTCTAAATTTAGAAACAGATTCGTGGTTAAAATATTTCCCAAAGAAAAGTCCTGACTTCCGGAGCTGTAGGATCGTATCTAATAACTTTAAATCATATTTATTCATGAAAGGTCCGAAGTGGGCGGAGTCAGAGTACCCGTTATCAGGTGTACTTTTAACCATCTGTGAAATTTATGAAGACTGATCTTACAGTTTCGGAAGTTAGGACGTATTTTTGGTATTTTTTTTTTTTGCTAATCTGTTTCTAAATGTAAAGAATCTGTCGTTCTTAAAACATTCGCAATAAACAAATATCTCTTGCAAAGTACTAATTGTTCTAATTTGCTATCTATCATTCTAATTTGCTACAATAAAACACTGTTGTTTGGTAAAAACTATAGGAATTTAACTAAATATGAAATTACATAATAATGTATTCGTCAATATCACCACCGCGGTAGCGTCATAACTTCGACGGAGCAACATGTTTCTGAACCTAGAGCATTTTCACTTACCACACAGATCTCGTGGTAAGTCCATTACACCTTTTTAATATAAAGGTCAAACTTGTTGCAGAGCGTAGATCGATGCTCTAAGGACGCCTTTGTTTTAGGGGTTCTTTGTGACATGTGACAACACTGTCCCTCGTGTTAGAAATTATGTTGCTGAAGCGAGTCTTGTAAATGAATACTAGTTGTAAAATGTTTAGTTTTGAACGCTTCTCTTCAAGTCATTTATGTTATTGTAATATTTTAGTACTAGATGATGCCCACGGCTCCACCACTAGCGTGAAGTTTGAATATTATAATTTTTTTTCCCTTCTCAGCGAAGTACCTAAATTGCACGATGCCACTGCCATACGTGTAAAGACTTTACACGCTGCATAACTACCTGAAAAACGAAATACCTGAAACACGAAATACCTAAAACTCGAATTACCTAAATTGCACGATGCCTAAAAACTTAATTTGCCTACAATATACTTTGACAACAATGTTTAATACCTAAGAATGGAAATGCCTAAAATGATGATTGCCAGCACAATACTCGCCTTTATCCCCGAAGGGGTAGGCAAAGGTGAAATGTTTAGAATTTTCCCACGTAATAGGTGGTGAGCAGTATTGCCGTGTTGATATAGACCGCCACTGGCTGTGACTGCCTGTTGTTGAAAATTTTCAGGCCGCCTAAAAGGTCTTTTTTTTTTGACGTGAGGGAATATCCTCAAAGGATCTATGCCGGACTCTTACCGACTAAAAAAACCTCACGTAACGCCCAACAGCCTGAGGTTGGGAGCCCCGGGTAAGCCCTCAGAAGGATGTCCCGTGAGCCTAAAAGTCTACTGCCATTTTACTGGCAACCGGGACCAACTGCTTAACGTGCCTTCCGAAGCACGAAAACACTCAAATAAATGTCACAAAGTGGTCACATGGATGGTTACCCATCTAAGGACTGGCCATGGAACACTGAGACCGCGGGTTCACGAGTGCTTCAGGTACGATTTCATTCGGGTACGGTCATCCAAATGGGTTTACTATTTATGACAACACTTTGTGACAAATTGTATCACATCCTTTTCGTAAAATGTGATTAAAGGAAATAATGAAATGAATCCTTTGATGCTGTAATACCTACGTCTAATTGATTTGTAGGCTTATTAACTATCACCGGCATTATACTTTGTAGACATAAAAAAAAATAGGCATTTTGCTTCGTAGGCATTATAATCTTATAGACATTAAAACTTTATAGGCATCCTGCGTTTTAGACATTGACTTTAGACAATTTGCTTCATAGGCATCTTGCAATTTAGGTACTTCGCTCAAAAGGGTTTTTTTCACCAGATATAAAAAAATGTCTATGGATTTTCCTGCCCTCGTCTATTTACAAGCGAGAAAAACTGGAAAAGGTCTTGGGCTTTAAAGCAAGGTCACTGGAGACTAGGAGAACAACGCTTGGACGATTATTCTATAATAATCGTTCAAGCGTAGTTCTCATAGTCTTTTCAGTCATTGGCTTATTTATGACGTCACTATTGACGTCATAAAGAAGCTAAGGTTGCTTTTCAAACGACTGAAGTTATTTGGTAAACTTTCTAGAACATATTTGCCTCTAGCGTCCGAAGTCGGGGGTGTCAGCTAGTAAGTAATAAAGCCTGTTATTACCTCAAATAGGTATTCAGAAGCAGCGGTGCTCGGTGATTTATGGTCTCGCCGGTACCACTCAACAAACCAGACCTAAATTTTCCTTTATTCTTTTTAATATATATTTTCAGAGGTCGCTTTCTCGTGTATGTTGTCTGGGAAATGTACAATCTTAGCAGAGACTAGGCTTTGCCGAAAAGTTAGCCCGTGTCAATTACTGATACCGATTCCGTGGCTTTAGGCGCTATAGACCATTTAAGTGGCAGGGTGAGTAACTATGAAGCTGAGGTCTTTTTAATCATGACTATTTCAGTTGGTCTTTTTTTATACGTAACGGAAAATCCTACATGGATGGTATGCAGGACTCCTACCGACTAAAAAACCTACTGCCTAGCAGCCTACGGTTGGGAGCCCCGGGTAAATTCTCGTAAGGATACCCCAGGACTCCAAACAGACATACGCCTACCACTGCGGCCTCACCTAGGGCCCTCTTTGGGGGTCTTTCGGGTGTTATCCCACTTCTTTTAGCGTGTGCGAATCCCTCACGTCGCACTGTCGTCTAGGGTTTGCTTCTGTAAGGACACAGTCCTCAGGCCCCCGGTCATGGATGCAGCTAGTATTGAGCGAAGACTGCGCTCCTCGCAGTTCTTTCAGTTCGTCTGAAAACTAGTTTACATATTTCAACATGTGTGCATGGAAACGAAGAATGAAAACTAGTTTTCACGTTATGTTCCAATTATCGCGTAGCAAATAACTGGTCACCGAGAGAATTGTTTACCGCTTACTGAAAGCTGGGGCTTAAATTGTAGGAGGATTACAATTTATCGCGGCAACAGTTAACCAACGATTATCCGGCTTCCGAACCACTGGCACTGTTAAACACCGCCTCGGAAATCGGCTTTTGAAGTCATTTGATGCGAGTATCCTGAGATGTAAGGTTTTCGATGACGTGACGCTTTTTAAAAAGGACTGCAGCAAAGTAAAACTTAGTTTGGGTATAAGGAGTTTTATCGGCTTTAATATTCTTTTCTCCTAAATTATGTTTGGATTTCTGTTTTCTTAATAACAGATGCAAAGCTATAGAATGGATTAAAGCAGGTATGCTTTCATTACAATCGCCTGTAGTATGAGATGGCATTACAAGAGCGCCTGTAGTGTTACAAGAGCGCGTTGCTCTGTGTTCATGGGAGAGCGAAGTCTTCTAAGACAGGCATTGTATTTGTTAGAGAGGCTTAATTTTGATCGTTTTTAAATCCAGACTTTTGTGTGGCAATAAAGTTATTATTATTATAACGCCGTAAGTGATAGCGTAACTCTATAAAATACAGCTGATTGGTATTTGGCTTTAAAGACCTCCGAAAGTTCGAGATTCTTTAACAAACTGACTAGCTTAAACTTTTGAAACTGTTTGAAAGGCTATTTAAAGAATGGATAGGAGCATATTTTACTATTAGTTGAAAAAAGAAAACTTAATTCCGACGAGACTTAGACCTGCAACATTTGCCTAGCCCAGGCAATGTTCTAGCGAGTCTAGTGGATAGAGCATTTATTTATATATTTGTGGACATTCACACACAAGGCCCAAATCAAGCTAATAAAGCTTGTGCTATGAGATCTAGACGACTGATATACATACATATATATTTCTAAATACATTCATATTATACATAGAAAACACCATTGCCCGGTTCTTATAGCTCAATTGGTTAGAGTAGCCCGGGTTTATAAAAGGTAAACGCGTGTGCTGCTAGAGGGTTCGTCTACTTCTCTATGGCACGACAGAGGATATATTTATCACTTTTTTAATCGTCACTTCATGAATATTATAATCATACTGTGCTTGCTGTCCTAGTATATTTTATTAGCACCGTTCCGTACCCTTACTCTACAAAATGAGTTTTTACACAGTCGACATATTTAATAACGTTACCTAATGAAGTGTTTATAAGCATCAGAGGAACAAAGGGACACTTTGCGTCCACCCACGCTATAAAGTTGGCCTGTTTATTTTAGTAGGCATTATGAATATTATATTTATCGAGTCCATGTATCTACGGCAACCTTTATGAAATAAAAACCGGCCAAGTGCGAGTTGGACTCGCCCATGAAGGGTTTCGTTGCAGCAAGTAACATAATAGAAAATTTGACGTTGAAGATGTTTTAACACGTTCGCAGTGGTAGTGATTTTTGTAACCGAAAATTGCGGTTTATGACGTATTAAAAAAAAAACTACCAGCTCTATCTCGGTCAAACCAATTTTCGTTGGTAGTTTTTATAGCGATGTACATCATATATTTGTTTTAGATTTATCATTCTCTTAGTTTAGAAGTTAGAGGGGGGGGGGGGGGGGACACACATTTTTCTACTTTGGAAGTGTCTCTTGCTCAAACTATTCACTTTAGGAAAAAACGATATTCGGAACATTACTAGCATTTTTTAAGACCTATCTATAGATACCCCACACGTATGGGCTTGATGAAAAAAAAAAATTTGATTTTCAGTTCTGAGTATGGGGACCCCCAAAATTTACTGCTTTTTTTCTAGTTTTATATAAGAATCTTAATACGGTTCACTGAATACATCTAGTTACCAAGTTTCAAAAGCATAGACCTTATAGTTTCGCAGAAAAGTGGCTGTGACACACGGACGGACAGACAGACGGACAGACAGACAGACAGACAGACATGACGAATCTATAAGGGTTCCGTTTTTGCCATTTGGCTACGAAACCCTAAAAATGATCCCTGCAGAAAAAGATATTCACTGAAGTTCATTATATTATTTCAGTCTATAGGTGCTTGAAATCTTTTGATATATTTTTTTTATTTTATCAAATCTTATTTTTTTTACAAGCATAACAAAATACGCCACCAGTTCGATGGAAAGTCTGAATAAATCAATCAAATAGGCCTCTTTAGATTGTTGTTGTCGTGCAGAGATTATTTGACATTACAGTACCCTCAGGAACAGCTGGACGCATTGGTAAAAGGTTTTGATTTGAGTTTTTGGTTTTGTTGCCATCACTTCGTCCATTAGTTAGCAGAGTCACCATTTGCAGAATAATATAGTAGTTGTCCCTCTTTTGGCTTATATCCCTAAGATTGGGTACATAGCAAAGCGACTACCTTCGCGTTGCTCTATGCGGTTTGGTCGCCAAGTTTTTTCTTTTTTCATTTATTTTACTGTTATGTAATCACACAAAAAATACAAATTTTATCAGCATCGTCTATTCCCAGTTATCGCCACTGGCTTCGTCGCCACTGCTGATATATGGGAAAAATATTTCCGACTGTCACCAGTGATGACGATTGACACATACTTTCCCAGTTGTAGCTACTGGCTTTGTCGCCAGTGGTGACAAATGGTAGAAAAACATCCCCATTATCACCAGTGGGGACAAACGACACAAAAATAGTTTCAAATGTCATCTACCAAGCAGGACATACACAAGAATGAGCGGTTTGATAAACACTTCGTTGTGATAGCTGCGCAATCCGACTTGGTTAGGTTAGGTTAGAAGGCTAATGCGGGAGCGGAGCGGAGCGTAGCTCCCGCATTAAGCCTTCGTGGTTCTTTTTATAACAATGAGATGGTAAAATAAAATAAAAAAACACTACTTAAATTGTACTAGTACCAAGCGCAGAAAAATGACTTATTACGGCATGGTTATAAAAAAAAAACCACGAAGGCTTAATGCGGGAGCTAAGCTCCGCTCCGCTCCCGCATTAGCCTTCTAACCTAACCTAACCAAGTCAGATTGCGCAGCTATCACAACGAACTGTTTATCGAACCGCTCATTCTTGTGTATGCTGCTCCTATTCCTGCTTGGTAGATGACATTTGAGACTATTTTTGTGTCGTTTGTCCCCACTGGTGATAATGGGGATGTTTTTTTTACCATTTGTCACCACTGGCGACAAAGTATGTGTCAATCGTCATCACTGGTGACAGTCGGTAATATTTTTCCCATTTATCAGTAGTGGCGACAAAGCCAGTGGCGATAACTGGTAATAGACGTGCACTTATTATAAAAGATTGAATAAGAGAGGATCTGCTTTAAACGTATTGAATGTTTTTCTCATGTTACTAATCTAATAAAAGTCTTATTTCTGAGAAAAAACATGTTTACATCGTACAATTATTATGACATGTATAACCAAACATCACAGTCTCCGGTAAAAAAAATTCAGAATCTAGCTTCTATTCAAATGTTACACTGATTTGTAAACTAAAGCGTCGTCGTTTCGACATTCCATACAAATTGGCTTTTAAGGATAGGTAACCGGTTTTCGGGTTACTGTTTATTCTTGAATTATCCTATCCCCGTTTACTGTTCATCTTGTCAAAGGTTTGCGTGACTAGATAACTAAATAATGCCGCCCGTGATATTGTTTCAAATTAACACGGATGAGGAAATTGGAGATAGTTTGCGTTTAGTAAATAGTCAGTGTTTGCAGTACTTGAACGCCTCACTGACCAATTTAATCCGTCGTTAAACAATGTCGTACTTATTATCGTTTCGAGTAATCCTAGTTCAGATAGCCGTTCTTAAGAAGGAACCAAATCTGATGGAAAGGCGACTTTTTATGCCGCTATTATATTTTTTTAGGTAGGTATGTAGGTCGCTATCTATGTAGGATATGTAGAATAGGACGAACCCCCGCCAGATGGACCTACGACCTCAAAAAGGTCGCAGGGTATAACTGGATGCGTAACGCGCAGGACCGTGTATTGAGGCAAAATTTGGGAGAGGCCTACCTCCAGCAGTGGACTGTCATAGGCTGCTTTGATTTGATTGAGGTAGGTAGATCTACGGGGATCTATTTTTAATAATTTATTTTCTTTGTACTGTCAAACTTACAATACAATTTCTCATTATTTGTTTCTCACAATGGTTTGTACACTCGCAACAGTAACTACGATTCCTGGAATGAAGTTTTCAAAGAATGGCCGTCCTTGTCCACGTAGGTGATGTCCAGTGGCGTCTATTTCACAAATTACCTCGCTCATTAATCATTAGCCATTGCTCCACGAGCCCGGCCATTTTGTAAACACAGCTGTAACACATTTACAGAGGACTGTAAGTTTTTCTACTCTCACTAATTACCCAATCTCATTTGCTGCTTTTTCTCGTTTTAGCTGCCCCGGTGTTACATGTTGTGTTGACTTTTATAATTGCCGCTTGCATTGTTCTCAATTATATAATTACAAATGTCATAAATATCCATTAAATAATAAATTTCCATGTCAGCATAATTTCCCAATGTCATAACAAATTATTATACATAATACTCATTTACAATTAATAACCAAGCTAAAACACCATTGATAAATAATTGGTATGAATAATTCAAAATAAACTGTCACATTAACATAACAATAGGAGTCCGTAAAATTAGCAGATGTCAACAAATTCTCCCGATGTTAATATTACAAATTTGATTCTCATTTATTTTGATTAGGTAATACAAGACAGAGATACATTAGCAAGAAATATTATAAGTCATCTTGTAAGAATTCGTCTATTGAGTAATAACATTTATTCACTAGGAGTAATTGCAGGAATTTTTTAAATTTAAAAATGGGCATTATTCTTATTTCCAGGGGTATTTTTTAAATATTTTTTAAAACTATGTTTAGATCGTGGTTATTATGCCTCGGTGTCGCATTGCTAGTGCAAATGTTTTGTGTGATTTCTACGCATTGCAAATGACGATGATTTTTAACCGACTTCAAAAAAAGGAGGAGGTTCTCAATTCGTCTGTATGTATTTTTTTTTATGTATGTCAAGCGATAATTCCGTCAATTATAGACGGATTTCAAAAATTTTTTTTTTGTTGAATAGGGGTTTCTTCTGAGGTGGTCCCATTTTCACCAGGTCAGGATCTGATGAAGGGATCTAGGAGAAAACGAGGGCAACCACCGAAAATTGTAGGGACAACTAGTGTGCTTGTTAACTTTTTAATTAAGTGCTTTAATGTTCTACACTTTAATGAAGGTCTGGCGTCGATCTGATGATAGAGTCGAAAGACAGTCGAGGGCATTCCTAAACAATTTACAGCAGTTATCTTGTGTTTGGGCTTGATTGATTTGTATTGATGAGAACTTTACACCTAGATTGATAGATCCAACTTCAAAAAAAAAAAGAAAGGTCTCAATGTTTTATGTAAGTATATTCATCGTCAATTATAGATGGCTTTCAATTTTTTTTGTTGAATAGGGTTTACTTCTGAGGTGGTCCCATTATAACCAGGTTAGGATCTGATGATGGGATCCTGGAGAAATCGAGGGCAACCACCGAAAGTTATAGGCACAACTAGTGCGTTTGTTAACTTTTTAATTCAGTGCTTTAATGTACTATCATTAATAAAGGTCTGGAGTCGATCTGATGATGGAACCAAAAGAGATTCGAGGGAATTCCTTAACGATTTACAGCAGCTACCTTGTGTTGGGGCTTGATTATTTGTATTGATGAGAACTTTCACCTAGATAGATATATTTTTCGGTTCACCCGTCACTTAAAATAATGAAAAAAAAATTTTCAATAAAAAATACAATCGACTTCCAAGAAATCCTGAAAAATAAAATTTACTTAGCACAAAGTAATATGTAGTTGATTTATCAGATTTTATTCAATATAATATTGAAGTTGGTGCCATAAATAATACCTCCCTAAACCTATGTATTTACTTGGCGCCGACTTCAATATGATATTGAATAAAAAATCAGATAAATCAAAATACATATTACTTTGTGCTAAGTAAATTTTATTTTTCAGGATTTCTTGGAAGTCGGTTGTATTTTTTATTAAAAAATTTTTTTAAGTTTGCAATTTCAATAACGGATTCTTAATTATGCTTTAAGCAAACCTTCAATAATTTTTGAATGATATGTCCTGACATACATTATACCATGGGATAGACGAGACAAGAAACATGCTATGTATTAATTTATTGCTAAACCTAGAGACGAACTGACGGGTCGACGAATAGATAGCGAAACAAAAATTAGTTTCTAGTTCACTACAGAACCCGAACAAGAGATGATAAAAACATTCATAACCGAAAAAGTTTATTATTTCCTTTTCAAAGTAACGACAACAAAGTTTGTTTGATGCAAAGCAATTTTCACTTGTTCGTATTTTGCCCATCAGTCTTGGAATCTCAAGTTTACCCGCCGACTGCCTCGCAGGGGAGGCATTCACTTACCTTATTATTCGTCCTGTGTTGACCTCATTTTTGTTGCTTCTACATAATATTTTATTCATTAGATATTTACACTTGGACTAAACATTGTGTTTGTAAGCTTCGGTGAATACTAAACTGAGAAGCACTTTCGAAAGAATAAATGTACTTATTGAAAAAGTTTGTTGGAAGTAAAATTCCGAAAGATAAAACTTAGTAAACATTTTGAGTTTACCGTGCGTGTTCTTTCATAAGTAACCAAATGTAGAGTTTATGTAGCCATATTGAAAGATTTTCCTCAGATATTTTACAAACTTTATGAGTATCACATGTTTATATTTATTAACATCAATAAAAATAGAAAATTTTCTGAAACGTATTGGGAAAGGAAATATTGTGAATAAAATAGTCGTTTACTGGTCTCCTAGGACTGCCTGAAAGTAGATTACGGCCCCGAGGTTAGCCGACCACAGACGGCCAGAAGTACTCAGCCCTTCACTACGTTACAATATTATACCTTTTTCTGTCCCGTCCGATAATTCGCTAGTATTTCTTCATCTGTATGTGATTCAGAAATATTTTATGCCGCTGATTTTGTAATGCAGCTTAGATTGATATGAATTTAAAAGTGAAATAAGAGATTGTATTTAAGGCTTGTAATGCAATTACCTAATGTTATGCGGAGTTTATGAGATGGAGGGACTCCAGAAATTCTTGATCTACTCACCAAATTCCGCAGCAGCCTATGACAGTAGAGAACAGGAATACCTTGACCTATGACTTTTGGTTTCCTCTGTGCCTCAGCCCATGACTGACCGTCTGATACAGGTCAGCGGCCTCCTTGAGCTTAACATTCTGCCAAATTGAGACCAAATTGCTGCGATGAGGGCGGCGGTGATAATTTAAAATCTGACCTAAACTCAGCCATCATGCGAGGAAGTTTTCCAGCGTACGGTGTAATGGTCTTTTTCAACTAAATAATGATAATAATCTTTCTGCCTGTTTTGATGTAAACTCACTGAAACAATATTTTATACTTACCTACAGCAAAAAGTCAGGGCTTACAACTATTTTTAGGGTTCCGTACCAAAATAGATAAAAGCGGGGACCTTATTCATGAGACTTCACTGTCCGTCCATCTGTCTGTCCGATACGAGACTGTATCCTAGGAACCGTGATAGCTAGAGTGCTGAAATTTTCACAGATATATTTCTGCTATCAAAAACTAAAATCAGAAAAATAATAATATTTAAGACGGTTCCCATAGTGACTTAATGCAGTTTTTTGGTGCGGTAGACCCCGTGCTCGAGTCTGATTCGCACTTGGCCAGGTTTTTAGAATTCACGTTAAAAGATTATCATCGGGTCTCTTTTACTGTTAGAAGATCACATCGCTCGATAAATCTTATTCTGTTTATTTTACTCATCTCTTATAATTAATTTTTATAAAAATAGAATAATCTTGAATTTAAAATATACTTTATTTTAAATCTTTCAGAAAGAACCTTTTTAGCAAAATCAATATCGTTCTGTATTTAATCCTTACAATTACCACAAGTACTTACCAAGATAAGTAGGTTGGTTTTGAACCTAGGAATATAATATTCCTTCACATTTCATTTCAATCCAAGAGAATAGTTCACGTCAGCCTCGGTAGCGTGTACGTTTTAATGAGACCACACCACAATCAAATCATACTTACTATTTAGGTTTAATATTAGATTGGTAGCCTACAAGTTTTTGTGACACCAGCTTAGATCATCTAACCACAGGATGCGCCTTACTTAAGCATTGTTTTCTGCCATTGCACATTACCATTTGGTCTTTTGGCTTTATGAAAAGCCTGTACATCAGTACATCATTTTATATGATTAAACTAGTACATTACATTGTAGTTGACTGTACAATAACAATTAACACACAACAGCCATTACGCGTTTGTCGATTAATACATTTTTAAATGCAATGAAATTTTATATGTCTTTGTGTTTCCCCCTTCACTTGTATGAAAACTGGCAGAATATTTTTGTATGCGTTGGTTCGCAAAGGCTAGTCCCGTGTTATATGGTCTAAGGACACCAGATAACTACATAAAAAAAGGGCTCGGTGATTTCCAAAATCAGCCAATCTGCAACATATCTAATTACATCAACAATGTATCTAACACCAAGTTTTGTATTAGCGGCATTTTATTTGTTTTTTTTTTACCACAAAAAAAATCTATTTACAACACAACCATTGTTTTAAAAATAGTAATATAGTATGAACTGACGAATTTAATTCATTAGTAGCCTTAAATGTTTTGTTTAGACCGGAATAGTTATTTTAATTCGGGAAAAAGCTTAAAAAACAAAATGGTACAGGGAAAGAAGTAGCACATATTGAAAAGCGGCACTTGTATAAAGAAGTAGCGCTCTCAAAGTAAAAATGTAAAAAATGAACTTTTTAATAAAATGAAGTGAAAACTTGTCGGTTCATTTCCTTAATGGACAAGTTTGAATGTTCATTAAGACACTGCTCACAATTCTAAGAGTCAAAGAAAAATCTGCCAAGTGTGAGTCCGACATTTTTGGTACGGAACCCATTCCGTACAAAAAATGTCACAAATCAAGCTTGTTATGTGGGAGCTTCCATTAGACATTCCTTTTCTATTTTTTTTTATTTTTTGTTGCACAAGCAACAGAAATACATACAGTTCATGAGAGACAGAAGGATAGACAGCGGAGTTTGAGTAATAGAGTTCCATTTATACCCATTGGGTACGGAACCCTAAGAACTGTAAAAGTAGATAATAAATGATTCAAGTTACTAATGAAAATACGAGTAAGCACTACTTATAACTTACCTAGTACGTTACCACTATACCGTACTTCCCTTTTAGAACTAAGTATTTGTCTAATTAAATCAGCACTTATTTACGTTGACAGCAGATGTAGGTAAGTATTCAGCGGGCTGGGAGTTGTAGATTTCATTTATTTATTTATTTATTTATGTACACACTACAATACAAAAAAAAAAACAAACAGAAGGAGGAAACACAGGTACAATGTACTGTTTATTTCTAAAAGAAATATCTACCAGCAGACCGGCGAGAGGAGAGCGTGAAAAATAAGAAAAGAAAAAGTAAAAGTGTGTAATTAAAACAACAGGACAGGATTCAATTAACACACATATACAAAGGGGAGGGGGGAGGTAAATTCTATTAAATAGATAAATAATATATGTATAAACTAGCTGACCCGCGCAACTTCGTTTGCGTGATAAATCAAGAACCGCTCGACCGATTTTGTGCAAACTTCACATAAAACATCTACTAAATAGTCCGAACAAAGCCTAAACATTTGGTTTGGATAGGTGAGCCCGATCTCGAGTTATAAAATTACAACGAAAAGTGGCATTGATTTTTATATATATAGATATATATATAAATAAGAAATATATTATAATATAATAAATATATATATAGATAAATATACTTAGAAACATAAATATGCTTACATGAATAAATAAGTTTAAAGTGTAGACAAATAGTAATCACGGACTTTCCTTTTAAAAGTAGTTATAGTTCAGCTGTCTCTGACAGCAGGCGGAAGAGAGTTCCACAATCTGACTGCATGCACTGAGAAGGAATATGAGTAGAAATCGGTTTTATGATTCGGAGTTTTGAGAATTGAGCGTAGATTAGAGCGACAGGGAGCAACAGGAGAGCGAAAAAAGGAAAACCGCTCCCTCAGATAAGACGGAGAGGATGGATTGTGAAGGATATTGAAAAGGAGGCAGAGGATTCGAGTGTTCCGGCGAAGACGGATTGGGAGCCACTTGAGTTCTTTTCGAAAGTGGGAAACATGATCATATTTTCTAAGATTGAGAGAAGAAAAAAGAAACGTATACATAAATTTTGCAACCTCTCAAGTTTGTTAAGAAGCTCCTCGGTGGCGTCTAAATAGCAAGCATCAGCGTAGTCAATAATGGGTTGAATAATTGTTTGAGCAAGACTAATTTTCGTTTTCAGGGGCAGGAGACTCTGGAGGCATTTCAGAGAGTGAAATGAAAAATGCACTTTCTTACTGACATCACTAATGTGAGCGCTCCAGGATAACGTGGTGTCCATAATTACACCCAGATTTCTTACAGTATCCGCGTACGGGATCTGAATGCCGGCCAGAAGAACTGGATTCAGTCCAGATACCAGAAGAACGCTACATTGATATTTACTACCAATAACGATAGCTTGCGACTTTGTAGGGTTTATACGTAATCCAACCGAATTAGCCCAGTCACTCAGTCGATCCAAATCTTGATTGATTGATGATATTCCAAAATGGGCATCAGTAGTTGAAAAATGGCGGTACAGCTGCAGGTCGTCAGCATAGAGATGGAAGTTACTGGAAATAAGACTTGTAGCAGAATTGATGAAGACAGAAAATAAAAGAGGAGATAGAACGCCACCCTGAGGAACACCCGCAGATAGTCCGCACCACTCCGACGACGTCTGACCAATACGGACACACTGAGAGCGTCCCCGAAGGTAAGAGTCAAACCAAGAGATAGCAGAAGGAGAGACATTTATAGACTTCAAGGTACCAAGTAGTACATCGAAATCCACAGAGTTGAATGCATTGCTGAAATCAATTAAGACTAGGAGAGTTAACTCCTTTCGGTCCATAGCCCAGCGGATGTCATCCGTTACTTTGATAAGCGTAGTGACAGTGCTATGCCCTGAGCGAAAACCCGACTGGTAGGAACTTAAGGAGTTAGAAGAGGTGTAACGTTGTGAAACAACGGGTGCAAATAGGGGTTCAACATTAGGGGTTTAGAAGTAAAATCTAGGTCAACATATGAAAGCGCCATCTACCGAGTAAGTGTCGCAACGGCGGAAGCCTTATTCGTATTTAAAAAGCGGTCTTGACGATTGAGTAGTTTCGAGTGGTGCCGCTAGAGGCGCTGTACAAAAATATAAAAACAACCGCGCGCAAATTTCAAAGCCCCATTACTCAAATAATCTAAATATAAGACACTGTGCGTAGGTGCATCAGAGTATAATTTCAAAGTGAAAAAATATTATAGGGAGCCAAGTACTCCCAAAGTGATCAGCGATTTAGCTGCGAGCGTCAATAACCCCATCATTGGGTGAGTCAAATTAATTATAATGAATCTAGATTTTTTAAAACAGTGAAAATTAACGGCTGTTGGTCAACCCTGTTATGGGAGGGTAGATTACAGGGGTGTGAAAAAAAGGTCTCTGTAAACTTAGTATATAACCAAACATTGTAAGGCAGCCGACTCCTGAATGGTTTAACAGGGACCGGCTGTCTTAGCAATGGGCGGGAAAAAAGGGTTCCAGCTAACCCGTCTTCTGGAACATTCCAGGGTCCACCCTACGGGCGACAAGTGTTCGTCCACCCTACGGGTTGTCGAGATCCATCCTTCGGGTTTCAAGAAGGAACGTTTACCCTACGGGCTACCAACCATCATTCTCCCTACGGGCGACAAGCTTTCGTCCACCCTGCAGTTTGAAAACACCGTGCCAGCCGAGTTTGTGGACGGCACGGCTACCTGGCGAACGGCAGCGGTCTACAGGAAGAACAATACTAAGATAAGTCGGAACCCTGCGAAATCAATCGGGAATCGCTAAAATCCTTGCTGCCTGAAGTTACCACACCCACGACCCCCAAGTGCTTAATTTAAATAAATTATTGATTTTCATGTTCTAAATTCTATAGTATTATTTCTCTCTTCTCCTCTTCCTGAAAGCACACAGCTTTTCAGTGGCGCCCATATCGTGGTTTCGGGTAGCGAGAAAGCGATTTCCGACGGGAGTCGGGAGGTCATAATTATAAGATATTTTGATCTGTGTAAAATAGTTTTAAGAGTGCCCGTTAGCGGGGTAGTTTCCCTCCAAATTATCACAACTACCCAGGAATTTGGCTCTCCTGACCTCTGCTGCCAACTTGTTCTTTCCGGCTTATTTTGTGTGTTTTTTTAGTTATTTTAGACAGATTTCGGCATAAACAAGAACAAGGCAAAATTTGAATTTTTTCTCAACGTAAATTGTAATTTTTCCAAATTTTAACGGTCCCTAATTTATTTTTCACACCCTCAAGTATTTATTTTATGGTGGAAATTATTTTAATGAAATTTAAAGTAAAAGTTTTTTTTTTCAATTTTAAATAGTACTTTGTCAAAGTCTGAAGTAAAACTTCTAATTTGAAACGCTTACATTAATTTTCGTAAGTGAATTGTATTGCCTATATTCATCGTAAAAAGTAGTCACAGTAAATCACCACCACAAATTTTATTTTTTTACGGCGTCAAACCGCCTCAATTTGTGTATTATTTTGTTGTATTTCCTATATGTGAATTTACAGCGAGACCAACAGCCGATAATCGCACTTCTGGGTAACAATCCCTATTGAAATTTCACTCTAGTAAAACGGTAGAACAAAGATTTTACGAATTTCACTTCACGTAAATTATAAAAGATTCATAATTGTTTCACTTTTCGAATTACGTCGAATTCTGATACACTGAAATACAACTGTAAAAAAAAAAAACATTCCAAACGTGGATCACGCAGTGAAAACATTCTTGCCATAACAATTGTAAACTTATAACTTTGATTCGGGTTCTGAATAAACAACGGCAGATGTTGCTTTCATAACGTTTACGAGTAAGTTGAATTACTAGCTCGATAGTAGAAGAATTTTTTTTTCCATATAAACTGTGGGTGGAAGTGAATAAAATACACTCCGGACACCAACAGTCTCATACAAAATATTTCCAGAAGCGTCCAAGTACGAATCGGCTTTTCAAACAATTCGAAATATTCAAGGGTTCCGTAGTGGTAAGGAACAATTTACATAAAAGGTTAGTTACTACTATATAGTTCATTTCAAGAACCGTCCAAGTGCGAATCGTCTTTGACACAGTTCGTAATAATGAAGGGTTCCGTAGTAGTAAGGAACGATTTTTAAAAAAATTTAGTTGGTACGAGTTAATATACAATTAACTCTTAGTACGTTCGTGAGAACAGTTACATTTTAATAAAAATAATATTAACGTCAAAAATTGCATGAATCGATTAAAACGGTCAAACATTTAGCTAACTTCATCAACCCATCATCACACACCTCACTTTCACTACTTACTACTTCGGATTAGATTACATGTAAACACAGACAGACAGACAGACAAGTAATATCTAGAAGGGTCCAATTTATTATTTGAGTGAATGAACCCTAAAAGGTAATATTTCCAAACTTAAGTATTTACTAAAGCAAATACTAAGTTTTATAAAGGTTCAATTTATAATTCGGTTCACCGAACCCTAAAAAGTACAATTTATTTTTCGTTATTCTGCGGGTGGGTCGAAAAATATTCACATTCCTCAATGTTGCAAAGACGAATGCAGATAACGGTAAAGGCCGTAACACACTGCGCTAAGACGTGTTTGCTAATAGTTTATATAGTACATCAGTACAGTTACACAATAGTGTTTTTGATAATTATTTTTTTGGAAAATATAAGGGTGTTAGCACACAGTAATATAATATTAATACTTAGGTGGCATATAGGTACCACATTTCGGGTCATGTTACACGCATACACATTATCATACGGAAGTTTCACAATTACACTTACATCATAATTAGGTAGTAGATGGTCATAACATATTCATCACAATTATCTTCACACACAATTCCAAACACTTCATAAGCAGTTTTTTTTTGTTTGTTTACATAGTGACACTTTCATTTCATGGTGTGTGACTCCCAAAGGCGGAAGTAGGAGGCAAACTAGCTACAGGCGAGTCACATTCGTGATTATAGAAAGTGACTCAAATGTCCTAAGTTTTGGTTCCCGACTAAAGCTGACGGGTTATTATATAGCATGGAATGTAGTGTGACACTGGCCTTAGATGCAACGATAAATAACACGTTTACATCAACACGATTACGTCAGCAGCTTACGCGCAAACAAAACAAAACTTGCACAGGGGAGATTTCATACGTACATACATACATATTATTTATTTAAGCACGCACATACATTTTACACTGCCATGGTGGCATACAAGGGTACCATATTTTTTTGGAGATTTGGCATAATGGCCAGAGAGCGTTTATCTTCGTTATTTATTAGGGTTGACATAATAGTCATAGTCAACATTCTTCTACTAAAGTTGCGAATAAGCACTTAGCTTTGTTATTGCTACTAAGATTGCGAATAAGCACTCGTTTTTTTATTTTATTTTGTTAAAGGGCTAAAATAGCCTAGTAATTAGTTAGGGACACTACACACTACACACGACTTTCAAATAAGTACACATAACAACGTGACAAACACAGGCCGTGTTCGTCATGGGGACATAGGGGTTAATTAGCATCACGGAGGATTCTGCGAGTAAATTATTTCTGTCACTTTTCAGTTTCTTGGTTTAGTTGGGAGTTTTCTGTTAGTTGGAAGCATGGGTCTATCCCTAACAGAGTTCGTCGGTTACTGTTAGTTGGCAGCATGGTCGTGCCCTAACAGATTAATGTTGGAGGTTTATTACTGTTTCGAGGAAGCATGAGTCTTACCCGAACAGATTTATGGTGTAGGTTTAGTACTGTTACGAGGAAGCATGAGGCTTACCCGAACAGAATTATGGTGGACTGTTATTTGGCAGCATTTGTCTTGCCCTAACAGTCGTAGGTGTAGATCACCGTTATCTTTATTTTCGTCATATGGCTACTCCTACCACTCGGAAGCTAGAGGCTTGCCCTGGGGGATAGTCCATCCTATGAGTCGGAAGTGTTACACGAGCCCTAGTAGGATGTTCTCCTCTGGGACGGTTGTATAAATCCCAGCCTTCAGCAAAAAGCCTTATTATACACACCCCACTTTCAGGCGGTGCGTATTACCTGAACCTTCAACCCAAAGCCTCAAATACGTCTTTTCTCTTTCTGTCCCATAAGATCCTTCAGAATCACCTAAATACATCCTGCGAGTTGGTTTCATTAAGGTTAAGGCCGACTCTTCGCTACACCCAGCATCACCTCATTCACACAGCACACTAACATACACACACACATAGACGAGTAGTAGGTCTTAAGTTAGGGGCGTTCGAGGACGAACGCAGCATTTGACGTGTTAGGGTACGTCAAACGCTCACCGGGGAGGGGGAGTATGTAACGTTGTGAAACAACGGGTGCAAATAGGGGTTCAACATTAGGGGTTTAGAAGTAAAATCTAGGTCAACATATGAAAGCGCCATCTACCGAGTAAGTGTCGCAACGGCGGAAGCCTTATTCGTATTTAAAAAGCGGTCTTGACGATTGAGTAGTTTCGAGTGGTGCCGCTAGAGGCGCTGTACAAAAATATAAAAACAACCGCGCGCAAATTTCAAAGCCCCATTACTCAAATAATCTAAATATAAGACACTGTGCGTAGGTGCATCAGAGTATAATTTCAAAGTGAAAAAATATTATAGGGAGCCAAGTACTCCCAAAGTGATCAGCGATTTAGCTGCGAGCGTCAATAACCCCATCATTGGGTGAGTCAAATTAATTATAATGAATCTAGATTTTTTAAAACAGTGAAAATTAACGGCTGTTGGTCAACCCTGTTATGGGAGGGTAGATTACAGGGGTGTGAAAAAAAGGTCTCTGTAAACTTAGTATATAACCAAACATTGTAAGGCAGCCGACTCCTGAATGGTTTAACAGGGACCGGCTGTCTTAGCAATGGGCGGGAAAAAAGGGTTCCAGCTAACCCGTCTTCTGGAACATTCCAGGGTCCACCCTACGGGCGACAAGTGTTCGTCCACCCTACGGGTTGTCGAGATCCATCCTTCGGGTTTCAAGAAGGAACGTTTACCCTACGGGCTACCAACCATCATTCTCCCTACGGGCGACAAGCTTTCGTCCACCCTGCGGTTTGAAAACACCGTGCCAGCCGAGTTTGTGGACGGCACGGCTACCTGGCGAACGGCAGCGGTCTACAGGAAGAACAATACTAAGATAAGTCGGAACCCTGCGAAATCAATCGGGAATCGCTAAAATCCTTGCTGCCTGAAGTTACCACACCCACGACCCCCAAGTGCTTAATTTAAATAAATTATTGATTTTCATGTTCTAAATTCTATAGTATTATTTCTCTCTTCTCCTCTTCCTGAAAGCACACAGCTTTTCAGAGGATAGAAAGACGGAGAACTGTCGATGAACAATATGCTCAAGAACTTTGGACAGAAAAGGAAGTATGGAGATAGGTCGGTAATCAGTGAACAAGCTGAGATTCATTGTTTTAGGTAAAGGTACAACATACGCTGACTTCCAAACCTCAGGAAAGGTGCCAGAGAATAATGAAAAATTGAAGATATAAGTCATGACAGGAAGTATGATAGGCAGAATAGGAAGTATCATTCTTGAGCATATGCTATCGTTTCCCGAAGCCGATGAGGTAATGGAGAGGAGAGATCTCTTAACGTTTATCTCTGAGACCGACTGGAACTGAAAAGGAGAGGTCTGAGGCACAGGCACATCCGACAGTTTGAGTAAAGTGGCATTTTTGACAGTTGCATCCAAAGAGACAGGTGGACGTGAAAAGTGATAGTTCAACGCGTTGATATCAATGTCCTTCGGGTCGGAAACTGGAGATTTGCCGATACCAACAGACCTAAGAAACCCCCTGGTGTCAGCAGAATTTCGACAGTTAAGAGAATCATAGAAGTGGCGTCTCCTTGCATCTCTACACATCCGACTGCAGCGGTTCCGCAGAGACTTGTAAGCTAACAAGTTTTGTTCCGAAGGGCTATTCCGGAGTCGTCTTTTTGCTTTATCTCGACGTCCCATTAGGTTTTTTATAGTGGCATTCAACCAATGAGCTGGGCAATGTTTTATGTGGACACGTTTGACAGGTGCATGTCGGTCATATAAGGATATTATGGTTGTATTGAATTTGTTAACCATATCATTAACATTTGTGGAGTTAAATACTAGCGACCAATCAGCAGAGCATGCATCAATTTGTAATGTCTCCAGATCCATACCCCTGAAATTACGAAGAAAACAGATTTGCGGCTTACATTTGGGGGGACGAACACGAAAAGAAAGGTATAGTTAGTCGTGAAAGGAGAAGGGCGCGGTCAGCTGACCGTGGACACACACATCATTGGGAGAGGAAACTATGATGAGGTCAAGTAAAGAGGGCCTGCGATTAGGAACATGGTGAGTTGAAGATAGTGGCAGAAGATGCAGATTGAAGGCAGTTAATAGAGATATTAATTTGCGAGATCGGGAATCGTCTTATAACAGACAAGTATTGAAGTCACCCATTATGACTACGTGACTATAGGATGGGGTGAGGTCATGTAGAAGGGAATCAATAGAGTTAAAATAATCGATACTCGAGTCAGGACTGTAAAATACACCTAGGAGGAATTTAGTGTGTAGTAAAGATATTTCTAAGAAAAGGTGTTCCGCTGATTCTGAGTAGACAGAAGGAGATGCATTAACCACCTTATGTGGAATATCAGCACGCAAGTAAATTCCTACACCACCACATCGTACACCACCCGTTCTATCATTACGGATTAATACGTAGCCTGGTAGTGAGCACTGTGTAGAAAGAATAGATGGCTTTAAAAAGGTTTCAGAAATGAGGATAGCGTCAAGAAAGGAGTTGCTAAACGACGCCAGAATATCGGAGTAGTGACCGGTTACACTCTGTGCATTAATATGCGCTAGATTAAGGTTTTTAGGATAACTTGAAGAAAAAGAGGAAAGGTGATCATGCAGAGTCAGAGAAGCAGAAGAATGTGAAGCAGGAGTACCAATATCCACGCTGTGGAAACTATCAGAGGCAGAAGAGCAAGAGAAAAAACTACTATTTAAGTTGCAAAGGTCATCCGTGTTTTCCATGCAAATTAATAAATATTATAATATATATAAATAAGTTTATAACTATCAAGAATAAAACAAAAATAAAGACGCCTCGTATCTCAACTCGCTGATGTAGTGGCAGAAATTTTCACATTCTTACAAGACATCGTCACGAATTTGAGAGGAGAATTACATAAAAAAAAAACTACAAGACTAACAATGAAGAAATTTGCAAATAGAGCAAAGTAAAAAAAAAAAAAAAAATTGTAACTTACTATCAGCCACCACAACTTCCGGACACGTAAAAAAAAATATAGCCTCGCCACATACAACTAAATATTATGTAATTAAGTAATTTAACTTTATTATTTTAATTAATTTCATTGAAACAAAAATTCTTAACGATCATTGTTAACTGATTCGCATGTGTGTAAACGGCATTAGCTCTTTATGGACGGAAACTGTCAACGTCAGTGACACATCAAACGTCAAACTCGACAATAACAAACATATTTTAGTTTTCTGTTCCGCTAACTTATGAAAGTGAAAGTATGTTTTAACAATATTATAATTTAGAACCTAGCGTTGAAATATTACCAAAACAACCTAAAACAGTCCATTTTGAGCATACAGAATATTGCAGTGACGCAAACAGTCTAAAAGTGTGGTGCTTAATATGACATATATTGCTATGAGAGCCGTAAAATATATAGATGCATTTTAAACCCGTCGGCGGCTGGGCTTAGGAACCTTCACTGGCTTTGATACCTCGCCAGACCTCGAAGATGAGGCAACAGTGACAGCGGGCTGTGAAGATTTATCGGAATCGGTTATGGGGCTCAGATATTGTTGAATTAAGGTGTCAAGTTCAGTTTTAGTTTCGATCTTCCGGCGTACTTTATCCGGAGTCAGGATAATTATCCGGCCCTCAGCAGACCAGCAGCTCCTCACGCCAAAATGCTGCCTTGCAGCAGTGAAAACCCGGTGACGCGCCTTGGTTAGAAACTCGGAAACTGTAATTGGCGTACCTTTAAGCGAAGTTTTGCTGTCCCAAACCAAAAGACGCTGCTGCAAGCCATGGAATCTAACCAAGACTGGACGAGTCTTTCCTCGTGTCCCACCCAGCCTATGGCAAACGTTGAGGTGCTGCAAACCAACTTCAGGGAGTTTCATCTCGGTGGATATCACTTGATGTATGACCTCATGTAGATTTTGATTTGGGCTCTCCGGGACGCCATGAAACAACAACACCTTTCGTCGCATTAGAGTTTCATGCCGATCCAGCCCCAAGGTGAGGAGTTCAATCTGCAACTTAAACCCGGACAGTGTCTGCCAAACAAACTTTTTGAAATTGTTGAAGTCAGTGGTCAGACTCCCAACATCAGGTGGAGCAGCTCCAGATGATATCTTGGACAGTTGTTCATCATAGTCCGCCATCCTAGAGGCAAACAACTTCTGCAACTCTTCCAATCCATTTGCTAGCTTGAGGTCCATCTTAGCTTTGTGATCGACAGGTCTTGTTTGAGATTTTCAATTTAATTATTACTAGACAGCGAGCACAGATGAGTTTTAACTATGATTAGCGTACATTAACAAATTATATACTGAAATAATCTATTAATTTTAATAGCGGCGTTTTCCCTGAAAGAAAACGCATATTAAAATACTTACCTAATTCGAAGCTTATATAATGAGATAGGCATATCCGTTACCCGTAGGCTTATCTTACTCATGTTTGATGACGTATTTCCGTCGACTCACCAGTAGGGGGCGCCACCTGTGAACTTATAAAGAACATGGCGTCCACTTTGTCCTCATTGGCGTTTATTCACCAGGCAGATTTAAAAAGTAAGCTTCGAATTAGGTAAGTATTTTAATATGCGTTTTCTTTCAGGGAAAACGCCGCTATTAAAAGTACTTGACCGTAATTCGAAGCTTATATAATGAGAAATGTTTGTTTTCGCCTGGTGAGTGACGGAAACGCCAATGTGATTCTAATTTATTTTTAGGAAAATAATATTATAGAATGTTGTATGTATGGTATCTAGATTTATAATCTTTACCATCTTGAACAACTTCATATGTAATCTTAAACAGACTAAATAAGGAATCTTATTTAAGGAGTAGTAAGTATTCCTTCTATTGACAGGATTAAATAATTGCGAATTATTATTATATTTCATTGGTGGTAGTAGCTGACATTATTACTCGACGATAAAAAATTTTGAAATCCATCGTCAATTACCTCTTGTTAAGGATTAATTTGATCTTACCACCACCACCAATTCTTAGAAGCTGCTGTTGACCGGGTAGTGCCGGGGCTAGAATAGTTGGGAGAACCTCTAACAGTCATAAATAAACTATTAGACTGTGTAGTCTCATATCGGTTACTTTGATATCCTAATTTCTATCTAGAATAAAGGATTCAATTGATTAGTCGTAGGTGTTATCTTTGTTTACAATGTTTTCCAACCAGATTGTCTGAAATGAAAATGATCAGTTTCGGACTCTTAATTCGGGCCTAAAAGTAGTACCTATGACGCGAGTTAATACAATCGAGCAAAGTTAGATCGTGGTTGCGGCGACCTAAGCATAAAATCACTATGACGAGAAACCTGAAAAATGTTCTCTGTGTATCAATACTTAGTAATATTGAACTAAGTCATCAATCCCAATATCAATGAATATGTGACTTATCTTTCTTTACATTTTTTAAAGAGATCGACCAAGATATGTTTAACCAAAACATGCGAACTATGTAAAGTTGACTAACGGTTTCTATATTATCAAGAACAGCAACAACAGATTTATGTAACAGAATCGTATTATATAATAACCATGAATAAAATGCAAGTCGGTTAAAACATCTTAAAAGGTAGGTCTCAAGGAGCTCAAATGTAGAAGTTTTTGATTTAATATCTGTTATTTACCTCTTCGCCCCCCCCCCCCCCACATTTCCACAGATTCTCTATGTGAGGTGGTGGGAGACCTGTCGAGGTGTTTATTAGAAGGAAAGAAATAATGTTTATTAGGTTCTTTTGCAGGTTCTGCAGAACGAATGGAGCTTACAGAGCTCTCGCTTTGAGATCTGCCCTCTATTATTACCTTGTGCCATCGCGGCGCCATAAACACTCCTGTTGACCGATTAAGGTGTGACAGCATCTTGGGTATTAAAAATGGTGGTGGAAGTAATATCCACACATTACAAACAGGCCTATCATGTAGTGTTCTCCATTTCATAATAGGAATATTGTTTGTAGGGAATCTTGCCTTAGTGGTGTTTGAAGCAGGATGCTCACAAAAAATACCCGGAGGAGCTGATACATATGGTATCGGCTCGGAATGCAGTGTATGGTGAAGTCAATTTGATGTCGGACCATTACACGCAAGCTGACGAGTTAAGTTCGTCAAGGCAATTGATTTGGTCTCGTCCCTCTGGGGGGATGGACTACAACTGCTTTGAATGAGTACAGACTGTAACACAGTACCGGTATATGATTTCGAATCATGTGTAAGATTATCAACATCTCTCTTTGATGCAGTGCAATCTTTGTTATTCTAGGCCCTCGAGCCTGTTAGAGAAATGTTTTCTAGCTGGGCTCCCAAGCGAAATCTGACGCGTCCGTGGTAAGAAAGCATCTCGGATGGAAAGCTTGTAAAATTGACGAGAACCGGTAATTGCGGACCCACTATTGGAGTTCCACTTGTACCACTCCGTGCACTACTATTTTCTTCAGTGGGTTGTCGGTTAGGGGATTGACCGAATGTGACGCCGAGGTAAAGCTACCTCTAGGCACTGCGAAAGGGGTAAAAAATCAAAAGACCCACCAAGTTTGAATTTTCTTTAAAAGAACTAAGTTTCTTTGATTTGGAATTAAATAAATCTTCCTTTTATGTCTAATATCTTTTCTTTTGGTATTGGACTTTCAGGTAGTTCTATGTCTATCGCATAACGATATGAGAGGTTTCTTTGGGAACCTATTATTGTTTTCTCCCAATTGTCTAACCATCTCTGGGTTTGAAGAGTTTTCAAGGCTATTTGTACCTTTTTGTGAAGAGTAACAGGATTTTGATGCGCAAAATGAGATTTTGTGTAGGTAGACGAGTATTTGAATACTCTTATTCTATAGAAATCGAGGCACCCAGATGGTGAGAAACGAAAATGTTTTGGGTGCGGCTTACCCGAGCGGAAGACAAGAATGTGCTCTGAGAAAGAATAATGTAAACTACATCAGCTTTATCATGAAAATAAGCTTGACTGAGATGTATTTTGCACATCCAATCTCGTGGTTGGAGGAAATCTGGTAAACGGAACATGCTGAAAGATAGAATTATTCTGGCTTCACAAAGGCGTACAATGTCCTAAAACTGAATTCTGGGCGGATGACCCATCGCTATTTGAAGTTAGGAAAAGTGGAGAAATCAAACTTGGTGACAAAGGAACTAGTTTTAGAGTGCCTTGAGCATTCATCTTTTGAACCATTGCACAATGTGGTCATTTCAGTTAATAAGGAAACTTTTCGTTGTATGGATTCTTAAGTATTTAAAGCAATTAGTATTCCACCTTGTCAAGTTTTCCATAGCATTTTAACATAAAGTGAAAATTTACAACTTTGTCAGGACGGGACTTGAACAGAGTTCGGTGTAAATTTAAATGTGGGAAGGTTATCAGTTTTGAGCAGGATTCGAACCTGCGTCCTCTCGAATACCGTGCAGGACGGATTGGAGTTTCTGGATAAAGGGAATGCGGTACCCTTTTATAAATTTAAAACTTTTTGGTACTCTCGTTCCTTACCAACGTATTTTGTACAGAGTTAACTGACCGACATAGAATGACAGGGTCATATTATTTAGTGTTTCCTTTGCTGGTGTGGGCAGAGGATGTTAGACCTCTCCTCGTCTCTTTGAGAGCCTCGAGCTCGGAAATTTCGTAATTGAAGGGACATCCTTGCATGGTTACTTAGTATGTTATCGTACGCCTGGTTACTATCGTATACCCAATTATTATAGATACACAATATTGTACATACCCCTCGAGGGTGGTAACTGGTTAGTGTTCCCTTTGCTGGTATGGGCAGGGGATGTTAAACTTCTCAGTCTCTTTGAGAGCATAAAGCTCAGAAATTTCTTAATTGAAGGGACATTTACTGTAGTATGCCCAATTATTATGGATATTGTACACACCCCTCGAGAGTGGTAACTGTAATACAGGCCTAAAAAGGCTCTTGGTACAATGGAATCTGGACTCCATTCGATGGAGATCTGATCTTGACGCCTGATCCTCTCGAAGGCTGGCGTAATGATTTGGATGAACTTTTTTCGGGGTCATCCTTTTTTGGAGATCGAAGACCAAAATGCATGCCTTCCCGCGTGCCGTTAAAAAGGCTTCAGCCTCGAAAATGTATGTGTTTGAAGGCGATATTTTATCAAGGTTCATTTTTAAGAATTGGGTCTTTGACAATTCTGAGAATAATATATGAAATCAGATCTATGGCCGCAAGCCATTTGTAATAAATTGATATAAGATTTATGGAAATCCTATTATTAAAGTAGGTCTTCAATTTTGTCATAAATATTTTCGAAGAAACTTAAGTTTTTCAAAAGATTCTGTTTAAAAATACAAAAGGTTTTGGCAGCAAAAGCCTTTTGGCAGAAAGAACCTTGTCAGCTTTTTCAAAATGTAGCAGGGATTCGAATTGTCGGATCTCTCCGTTTTTGTTTAGGTTGACGAACCCAGGACTCTGATTTTACAATAGTGGGTATCAGCATATTATCTTATCAAGGCAATTTGTCGCCAAAACGTGTCTATCAACCTCTTAGGTTATACTGACCGAAATCTCTTTTAATGCTGTCCCTATATAAAATACGAAGCAAGGATGATTGTTTCTATCATCCTCGTAAATTAACCTCTGATCTGTGAAGAAATTTACACTTGGTCAGGACCAGTGTTAGGTAATAAGAAATAACTCACCTATTTCCATCATCCTTATCTGGTTTAGTGGAAGTCGGCTTCTTTTACTCCACTTACGACAATGCACGTGGCGTCGCGATTGCCCTTATTTGAAGTTCGAGCTAAATGATCTGGAACTGTAGCTATTTGACGTACCTAATACAGTAACTGGAGCTCAGAGCGCGCTTCTGAAATACTCCACTTGGAATTAGCTCACTTTCTAAGGATGGAGGATTCATTTCTATAAAGAAACCAAACTAAAAGAAATAGTATTATGTTACGTACCTAAAATTTAAGTACTACTCTCATGGTGAACATTTAGTTATTACTTTGACACACTCGTACGTATTCAGAAACTTGGGATGATTACGATTTTACCCATAATAGGCCATATTTTTACATGTATAGGAACATCTAGTAATTAATGTGCCTTTATGTGGGTAGGTATAAAAATATTTTGAAAATATTTTCTATATTCGGCGGTACTTACGCTGTACATACACGAAGCAAATAATATCTAAAAAAAAAAGTATTAGTACCTATGAATACAATCTATAAAATCAGTTTGATATTAGCTGTAACTAAAGATATTAAATGAAAGAAACTGCAACCTCGAAAGGTTTACATGCTATTTTAAAATAATAGGTTATTTCACGTTATGACGTATCACACTCATATGTGATCGTAAAAATATGAAGTAAAAACATACCTGAGACTTAAACGAACGGTCAAACCGTTAAATATGTCTGTAGGTTCACTTACTTCAATCACAAGTCACTTGTTTTAGATTCACTGTATATTCAAACGAACGGCAAAGCCGTTAAATAATTATTTCTGTAAATTCACTTACTTCATCCCAAGTCACTTTTTATAACTTTACTAGGTATATAACTAGTAACTAGAAAAAATAAATGCACTAGCAGGTGTTCCTGCTATAACCTTTTGCTACGGGAATCAAAACGCCAATGAGGACAAAGTGGACGCCATGTTCTTTATAAGTTCACAGGTGGCGCCCCCTACTGGTGAGTCGACGGAAATACGTCATCAAACATGAGTAAGATAAGCCTACGGGTAACGGATATGCCTATCTCATTATATAAGCTTCGAATTACGGTCAAGTACTTTTAATAAAAATTCAAGAGCATAAAATTTTGTGTATTTACTAATATGACTACCCACTTTTTTCGGTTCATTCCCGAATGCAGAAAAACTTTGTACGACCATTAAATATTTACTGCCCGCAGGCTTTATGAGTTTTGTATTTTTAAAAGCAATTTGAGTATGTCCATTTGTTTCTAACTCAGTGACATTTTATTCGTTTTTAAGTATCTTTGCATTAAATATAGTACCAATACCAACGTCCTGAGGTTATTTCGGAACTCTCTGAGCGGTTAAACCCCAAGCGGCTCCGAGTGGTTAAACCGGTAGGAGTCCGAAATAAACCTACACCAGCGTAAGGCCTTTACTACTGCGCTATTACATACATATTAATACATATAAAGGCTTGTAACCCTGCTGTACCCCAAAGACGCGGGATAGCATCGGAACTTCCCAGGTGAGGCCGCAGTGGCAGCCACGTGAAGGTCTTTTGGGAATCAAGGGGTCATCCTTCTGAGGGCTTACCCAGGGCTCCCAACCGTAGGCAGTAGGGAGGGTCATGTGTTGGTTTTTAGTCGGTGGGAGTCCGGCATAGCATCCATCACGGATTTTCCACACGTAAAAAAGAAAAAGCTTAGTTTTTTTTAAAGGATCTTTGCGTTAAGCATCTTACGCTACAGTAAGTCGCGAGAGAAGTGACCGTTGAGAATTATCTTGCTTCGAATTGCAATAATGGTAGTAGTAAAATCAAATTGAAGGCCTTATGGACGACTTGAAAAAATTGTTATTCAGTAAGTTTTCATAAGCGTTTCACAAATTAGAAGAAGGCAAGTTAACCTAGTCAACAAGTGCTTTTAAGGTTTTTTTTCGAATTTTCCGATAATGAAAATCGAGGTGTCATGCGATTCGAAATATCATGTAGAATTTTTTTGAAAAATTCGAGAGCCGCTCGCAAAATTTTCGAATTTTGTAATCAAATAAGGGGAAAACAAAAGACGGGTTTCCGCAAATATTTTAAAAACTAAATGAGATTTCTAAATTTAGAAAAAGATTCGCGGTTAAAATATTTCCCAAAGAAAAGTCCTGACTTCCGGAGCATCGTATCTAATAACTTTAAATCATATTTATTCATGAAAGGTCCGAAGTGGGCGGAGTCAGAGTACACGTTATCAGGTGTACTATTAACCATCTGTGAAATATATGAAAACTGATCTTACAGTTCCGGAAGGTAGGACGTTTTTTTTGGTAATTATTTAATTCTTTGCTAATCTGTTTCAAAATTCAAAGAATCTGTCGTTTTTGAAACATTCGCGAAAAATCAAAATGGCCAAGCACTAATATTGTTCTAATTTGCTATCTATCATTCTAATTTGCTACAATAAAACACTGTTGTTTGGTAAAAACTATAGGAATCTAACTATACCTACAATTACATAATAATGTATTCGTCAATATCACCACCGCGGCAGCGTCATAACTTTGACGGAGCAACATGTTTCTGAACCTAAAGCACTTCGCTTACCACACAGACCTCGTGGTAAGTCCGTTACACCGGTAACACCTCTTTAATATAAAGGTCAAACTTGTTGCAGAGCGTAGATCGATGCTCTAAGGACGCCTTTGTTTTAGGGGTTCTTTGTGACATGTGACAACACTGTCCCAGCAAAAATCCTAAATCTATGGTCCCACGTGTTAAAAATTATGTTGCTGAAGCGAGTCTTGTGAATTAATGATTATTGTAAAATGTTTTCGTTTTGAACGCTTCTCTTCAAATCATTTGTTATTCTAATATTTTAATACTAGATGATGCCCACGGCTCCACTAGCGTGAAGTTTGAAATCCTGGATTTGTTTCCCTCGATTTTGTTTCTCATCTTGATTATAAGAGATAAAAATTGAAAAGGTCCTGAGCTTTAAAGCAAGGTCACTGGAGACTATGAGAACAACGCTTGAAAGATTATTATAGTGACGCCAAAAAGAAGCTAAGTTTCCTTTTCAAACGACTGAACTTATTTGGTACACTTTCTAGAACATATTTGCCTCTCGCATCCGAAGTCGAGGGTGTCAGCTAGTAAGTAATAAAGCCTGTTATTACCTCAAATAGGTACTCAGAAGCAGCGGTGCTCGGTGATTTATGGTCTCGCCGGTACCATATAACACAATGATGTTACTCACCAACTAGCGCGAGGTAGCTATGCAGAGAACTCTTTCCCAGGGCGCCTTGTTACAGAGTTTCTAGTGGGTGCGCAAGGGAGGCCAGGGCTCTGACGAAAACAGCCAATAGGGTGTACACACATATATTTATATAGTACACAGTACACTACAGAGACAATGAGATTACATAGATACAGAAAGCACAGACATACATAAGAATATTACAGGTTTAGGTATTATTAGTACAGCACTACACTAAATCAGCGTGAGGAAGTAACGTAGGCGGCTAGTTTACATGTAAAAGTATGCTGACAAAGTACTGGCCTGCAGAGTGAGCGTAGAGTGGCAGTGGCTGGTGGTAATGCCAGGTGTAGACGGCGAGCTTCTCACACATGCACCCTGCTCGCGCAGTCCACGTATGATTGGGGTGTGGCTGTACACTTTTTCCCGTACTAAAAAACCCTGTCATGAAAGAAACGACAAATTAAGATCTTGGCTGCGCGACAGACGACAATCGACCCGCTTTGCAAATAGTTAATTGAAACTTACCAGAATCTGGGTATTGGTCGTCACAGAGTCCACTTCCTTCTGATAAGAATCGGTGAAACGCAGGAAATTCTCCTTAACAAGTCCTCAGGTCAGAACTTACAACCTCTAAAGCGACATTGAGGTGTGCTACTCAGAGTTGCTTCAAAATTCACCCTTGCTTAGCGGATGGTAGAAGTAAAAGCTATGCCGGACTCTTACCGACTAAAAAACCTCACGTAACGCCCAACAGCCTATGGTTGAAAGCCCCGGGTAAGCCCTCAGGAAGGATGTCCCGTGACTCCCAACAGACCCACGGCCGCCACTGCGGCCTCGCCCAGGGGGTGGTTCGGGTGCAATCCCGCGTCTATGGGGGGTTTCGGGTGTGACCCCGCTTCTAAGGGGGGGCGTGCATGAGTTGCTCACGTCACGCTGCCGTCATGGGCCTGCTTCTGTAAGGACGGTGAGCGGCCCTCTCACCGTCCTCAGACCCCCGGTCATGGAGGCCGATAGTCCTCGGCGAAGACACGTCGGCGGCGCCCAGGGCGCCGACTGCGGAACTCGGGTGGGAGAGTTCTCTCCCGCACCCGGCCCGCCGCCTCCTTCGCGAGCATGACCTGCTCGCAGAAAGAGGCGGCGCAGTCCCACTTACTCCCGCTCCCGGAGAGCAGAGACTAGGCTTTGCCGAAAAGTTAGCCCGTGTCAATTACTGATACCGATTCCGTGGCCCTAGGCGCTATAGAACACTAAAGTGGCAGGGTGTGTAACTATGAAGCTGTGGTCCTTTTAATTATGACTATTTCAGTTGGTTTTTTTTATACGTAACGGAAAATCCTACATGGATGCACTGCAGGACTCCTACCGACTAAAACACCTCACGTTACTATGCTGCCTAGCCTCAGCCTGCGGTTGGGAGCCCCGGGTAAACCCTCGTAAGGATACCCCAGTACTCCAAACAGTCGTGTTATCCCACTTCTTTTGGCGTGTGTGAATCCCTCACGTCGCACTGTTGTCTAGGGTCTGCTTCTATAAAGACACAGTCCTCAGACCCCCGGTCATGGGTGCAGCTGAGCATTTCTCTTTTTCTTTGCCACATTTTCAAAAAATGGTCAAAAGTAAAAACTTCAATAAATTGCTGTTTTTTCTTGAAATCATATAGTAAATTTCATTAGTATTTGAATTTTCTACATGGAACTCTATTATAATTAAGAATTCTGTAAAAATAATATAAAAATCTAAATGAAGGAAGGCTAAAACGTTCTTATTTTGTTACTATTCAAATTGTTAAAAAAAGTATTGAAATTGAAAATTCTGAGGCCGAAATGATATATTTATTAAATTTTATCGCATATTTAATAACTTCATTGCATATTAAAATACACAGAGGCGTAAAAATAATTTCAATGGCAGGTTTTTTTTCTGGTTACCTTTGACCTAAACTAAATTTAAAGTTTTAATTATGAAAAAATAAAGAGAATTAAAAGATTTTCCTTACTTTTCATTAAAATGTTAAAAATCTTTAAATTTATTTAAATACAAGTTATAATGATTTATATGAATAAATAAATATATAAAACATAAAATAAGATTAGATTTTTTTGGGACAGTAACAAAAAAGGAGTGTTGGGTAACAAAATAGAAAACATAAGGCCGAGTCTACAATGCTTCATAAAAGGTAAAAGTAATGAATTAATAAAACGACAGACAAATGCTTAATCAAATCAACGTTTAATAATTTTAATTCTTATCAGACTCTTTTTAATTAAAAACATTTGATTGTCAGTACAACTTAAGGGGAGTGGTTGACAAAGTTTGCGAAAAAGAGGTGCAAATAAAGACGTTCTTCTCGGTATTAGTATACGAAAAATGACAGCCAAAGGTAGATTTGAAATCTACAAGATGTGTTCCAGAGGATGGTTTCATCAGAAATTGTGTATTTATTATAAATAACTAGTAAAACATCACTGAAATAGCCCATAATTTTTTAGAAGAAGTCATTGTATGACATCTATTCATTAATGAATGATAATAAAATTTATATCAGAGACTAAAGAAAACATAGACCTCTAAAATGGTTTTCTTCAATTTTGAATTAGTATAAGTTTTAACTAATTATAACTAATAATGTATTCAAAGAATACATCACATTGCTTGCTTCCCCGCGCTCGCCCGAAAATCTAGTGCGGGGGGAGTCGTGTTGCTAGACGGACGTGTGTCGCTCTGGTCTGCAAAATATACTCGTAAAATGTTATATTTTCATTCATGTACAGAGTAATGCGTGTAACAGAGCCAGAGCCCGAGTTACACAATGCATACTGCATTACATGAGAATATAATGCATTTCAACTTATTTTTCGTATTGTTTTATTAAATTACTTCGAAAGGTAATCATGCTTATATTGTAAGCGGTACTTAATCATTTCAATATAAATAAATGAAGAAATATTTGTGGACATTCGCACACAACTTAAGCTATTATAACCTTGTGCTAAGGGATATAGACAACTGATGAAAATACTTATATTATAGTTATTATTAAGACACTGCTTTTTTGAGACACTGCTCTCAACCTAAGCTGAAAGAATTGACTCTTTTAGCTTATTACGTCTTGTGGGTCGCCACAAGTAGGCACCATCTACCGGCAAATTGGTTAAGGTATAAAAGTGAATAAAGTGAGTGCCCGCCGAGTTTCTTGCTAGTCTTTATCTATACATAATAATAAAACTGTTGAGGGTCGAGAGTCTGAATATGGAAGCTATTTAAAAAAAAGAACGCGTTCTCTAATCGATACCTACTTAAGCCAAAATGAAATTTAAAATTTTCATGTCCGTCTGTATTCCGAAATCGTATCACGCCGAAACTACTGATTTGAATGAAAATTGATCCGAGGAAGTTCAGGAGTTAGAGACATCTCAATTTCTCTAAACCTAGAATTCAAGAGCTCCTTTGAATGTGAGGATAAATCTAAAACTGCGTGTTGCTTTATCATTTTTTTCATTCAAATCGATTCTGTAGTTTCTACGTGATACTTATTCGGGATACAGACAGACAGACAGACATGAAAATTTTAAATTGCATTTTCGGCTTCAGTATCGATTAGAGAACATCCTTCAATAAAAGTTTTCAAAATATCTTCCATGTACAGACTCTCTACCCTCAACAGTTTTATTATAAGTATAGATAATTCAGGCCGCGCCGAGGGCGTGGACTGAATTGTTTTAGAATCTATTCTAAAATTTTCCACGGGGCTTAATCATTAAGCTCTTAAATATAAGAGCTTAATGATTAAGCCCCGTTTTATTATTATGTTTTATTATTATTGAAGGATGTTCTCTAATCGATACTGAAGCCGAAAATGCAATTTAAAATGTTCATGTCTGTCTGTCTGTCTGTCTGTATCCCGAATAAGTATCACGTAGAAACTATAGAATCGATATGAATGAAACTTGAAACAATTATAGCTTATAATCCGAGGAAGGTTCCTGGATACTTTGATTCCGATATTCTGCGAGCTTCCTTTGGGAGAGTGGATGAAAGACAATATGGTTTTTTAGTTGTAATTTCACAATGCGTGGTCCGATTCCAATTTTTTTTCAGTGTTATAACGGTAGTACTTTAAGGATTGTTTCACACAAGTTTCAGTGCTGAGGGTTTTGTAGTTCAGGAATTAGAGATATCTCAACTTTCTCAAAACCTATAATTCAAGGGTTCCTTGGATTGTGACGGTAAGTCTAAACAGGCGTGTTGGCTGAATCATAAAAGAGCTTAATGATTAAGGCTGTTGTAAAATAACTCTGTCCGCGCTGAAGTCGGGGACTGAATTGTTTTAGTATAACTTAATCTTTAAGCTCTTTTATGATAAAGCAAACAGGGCTGTTTCACACGCTGCTTGATGAGTCTGATGAAGAAGTGCCTCTCCTTTTGCAAACCTTATGTGACGTAAACGAAGTTGCGAGGGTCAGCTAGTTTTACAATATGCTTAATCTTTAAATTCGTTTATGATTAAGCAAACAGGGCAGTTTCACCCGCCGGTTGATGAGACTGATGAAGAAATACCTCATGTTTCATACACCTTAAGCGTCGTAAACGAAGTTGTGAGGGTCAGTTAGTTACATACATACATATGGTCACACCTTTTTTCCCGAAGAGGTAGGCAGAAGCATATTATTATGTCCCCACATTTCACCTTTTTAGAATTTGTCCCACGTAATAGGCGGTGAGCTGTATTGCCGTGTTGAGATAAACAGGCGCAGGTTGTGACTGCCTGCTGTTAAAATTAATCAAGCCGCCAAAACGGCCGTCAACTTCGCTTAACGACTGCCTTTTACGGGCAACCAGGACCAACGGCTTAACGTGCCTTCCGAAACACGGAAACGACGCTCAAATAACTGTCACAAAGTGGTCACATAGATGGTCACCCATCCAAGGACTGGCCATAGTGAATGAGCTTACTACAGTGATCGCTTACAGAACACTAAGTCCGCGGTGCCACGAGCGCTTCTTATTTATACATAACTAGCTGACCCTCGCAACTGCGTTTACGTCTATTTTTGTTTGTTTGTAATAATAAAATGAAATGAATTTATTTTCCAAAAGTAAAAAAAAATTTAAGCGAGTGGAAGACCCCCCTTTCTGGATTTGTAATAATTTAAGTACAAAACAATGAACATATGAACATTCGTCTTTGTGAATTCGTCACATTTAAGTTTTACGTAATGATCAATCACATTTTTTGCAGTGTATTTTTACTACACTTAAAAACAAAGGAAAATTGAAATACAAACGTTCCTTTGTTTTTAATTTACTTTTCGCCTCTTTCTATAAAATAGAGTGCAGAGGGGCTTATGGCGAGACTTTGTCTGTAGTCTGTGACTCTGTTGCATTAAACTACGTCACTAGGTCACGTGGATCATCTGTTCAAAGTTTGAAATAAAACAAGTCAATCGTATTGAACTCTCACAATAAACGTTTTAGAGAGGGGCAGGTAAGACCGTCTCACCTGCCCCTCTCTTGCTTATTTGGTGCTTCTTGTTTATTTGGTGAAGCGAGGAACGCATTTCCGCTACTATTTTTCTTCTTCTTCCGTGGTTCTTTTACTCTGATGTCTCTGTAGTTACGCTACTCTATGTTAGAGAGTCATATCGCCCATTTGCTCAAGGTCGTTAGCCCTGGGTATGGCCTTAAGAGATTTATATATAACGTTAAGACAAGGTGCAGACCAAACCTACCTGTCTACACAAACTTAAGTCCTAATTGTTTTGTGATAGCAAACAAACATTAGTACCTATTCAAAAATTATTACGATCACGAAAATCAGTCAAAAAATAACTTACAACATAAATTATCTTTTTAGTTATAAACATAAGGTCTACATGTAAGATTCAACAGCTTTTTTTTTATCTTTCCTTTTTTATTTTTTTTATTTTTAATGTTTCTGTCATTTCTGATACTTTTTTATATTTATACTTCGAATTTATTCTTTCTAATTTGTTCAAATTTATCAGGGTTTTCTTTTAATACCGCATTTTCTTGCGCTGTCAAATGCAAACTTAGCTTTATAATTCCGTTTTTGTTACTCAAAATTTCCGCTTATACGTTACTACCCCTAAGTAACAAAAAAAAATAGTAATAAAACGCATCTCTGATTTTTTCAAAATATTATTGTAGTGGTTAAAATTGCAGTTACATCTATTTTTATACACTAAATTTGAATTAAAGTTAATTACCATTATAATATAACAAACAAAAGTGGTAAATATTGTCAACTTACCTTGAAATAGCAATAACAAAGGCCGGAATGAGATTCACTTCACAACTTAATGTACCTACATGTTCATACAACAAATTTTGCAACTGTAACTGACAGTTTAAATCAAAATGGCGACATTAAATTGTCGTCGTTGTTGCCATTTTCGAAAAATATAAATAAAATAGATGTTTTTAAACAGTAACACACCTAAAATGGGTTACAAAAACTGAAATCCATTTTTGGAACTTTTTCTGGGACAAGATTAAAATATAGACTTATATCGTCAAGTTTCGAACAAATTATAAAAAAGGCAATACAATGTGACCCTTAATACTTAGTAAAACGGTGTAATAGCCAAATCTCACTGCAGTTTCTTTTAACCTTATCAAATTAATTGAGTTTGAAATCTCGGATTGTGGACTGAGACACACGAATTTTCATACATAAAATTTTCATACATAAAATTTTCATACAAAAATACATTTATTGTTAAAAATTACAGAGAAACATAATTATTACATATCTATATTTACATTATTACTATCTAAACTAAACCTAAATAAGGCCCCCGTGGCATTGTGCCCAAAAGACTAGCAGCGTTCCCCCTTTGAATAGCAATACCTATTCGTTGAGCGAGAAAACTGCCAGCCCTTGGGTCACCAGTTGACTCCACAAGGCGCTTTTTCAAATTCTTGAAAAATTTTTGCGCATTGGGACCCCATGGACCAGTCTCGACACCGACTGGACAAAAACGATACGATGAGTCGAGACCCTTATATTTATTAATTTTAATTTTTTCAGCCGCTTCCGCTGCTGCACTGGCTTTTAATTTTGTTTAAGGAAGATGGGACGGGGCTAGAGTGTCAACACAAGTTGCATCCCACACCAGGACCCGACCCATCTCCCACGGTATCAAAGTTATACCATCCGGTCTCTTGCCATCGTCCCTGAAAACGCCGTTTGGCTCTAAGAGCGGGGCACATTGGCGGTGGCAAGAGCACGTCGGATGATGTCGTTCAGCGCAGCGTGGCGTGAGAAGCGGCCAGCGCTCTTTAAACATGAAAGACCATGATGCCCCAAAGTGTCAACGTTAAAACCGCAGGGGCATCGATGTGGAGCGCAAAGCGTGACGCCAAGTCTCAAACCAACTGAAATTCTTAGGATTCTGGTTCCAAAAAAGTTCCGGTGTTGGCTGTAGGGAAAGCTTTCAACCAATCACCGCATTCCTTTCTACTGAGCGCTAATAATCTAGCCCGATCCGGGCCTAAGCTAGTATTTAGCAAGGAGTCAAAGGTTAATTTAGATTTAGCGTCGTCCCAGCTCCGTTCTAAATTTGGATGGGTGGGTAAATTTTGTCCCGGACAAGCCATTAGCCATGCATTCTTGGCATCTGTAAGGCCAGTCGTCTCATAGTCTGTAAGACAATTCGTCAGAATTTTACCTACGAGACTCGACGTGGCATGTACAGATGACAAAAAGGCTGGCAAAGCCACACTAGAAATTTTGCGGATCCCTAGCCCACTATATTTAATGGGAAGAGATGCCTGGGTCCAAGATTGTTCGCTCAGTTGTATATTGAGAATTGACTCCAAAGAAGATTTGATTAGCGAATCAATAGAAAATAAATGACTTTGATGTTTCCAAAAAGGACAACAGCGAAGCAAATAAATAGATTTGGGAACAAACATACAAAATTTCAGAATTGTGATTGCGTAATGTGAACTTATAGAATGTAGCCGATCTACATTGGATGCAAATTTTGAAATTTTTTGTGCTATTAATTCGGGAATAGCATCTTCAAATATAGGGGACCCTAGGAGGTAAAGATTCTCTCTGCTAACAATTTTAATATTCGGACATAGGGAATTGAATTTTTCAACGAGTTCCGAATTGATGTAATTATGATGAATATATAAATCACACTTATTAAAATTTAATTCCAAACCAATTAAATGAAATTTATTTTTAATTTCTATAAGATCTGACAGAACAGAAACTGCATCACCTCCAAGAGTCCCGTCATCTAAATACCAGACGTTAAATTTTGACTTTAAATTTTGAATGATGGGGTTAATGGCTAGGCTGAAAATGGCTGGTCCGAGGGGATCACCCTACTGGCAACCGACTTCAGAAGAAAGTTCGTTGCATTTATACATTAATTTGGAAGGTTCGTGATAACAGTTAAGTAAATAGTTATAAATTTTAGGAACATTGCTTCTTATTTCTGACAGCAGGATGTCACGGTTTACCGAATGAAAAGCATTTTTGACATCAATTTTCAGCAAAACCTCACACTCACCTTTATTAAGGTAGGTGCGTAAGGCGTGGACCGCCGCTTCACACCCACCTTTGGTACCAAACCCTAATTGAGTAGGTTCAAATTTCTGTTGCAATTTTGACAAGATGTAACGGACAGAAATTTTGGATGCCAAACGCCTAAAAGTGGACCCAACAGCAATAGGACGGACTCCTCCGTCTTTTTAGTGAGGGCAATGAGATTAGCTCCATAGATAACAGGAGCGATCTCAGGGTTAATGTTACCAGAGAGCATGAGGTTTACTAATTTTGTTAAACAACCGATGAGGTGCTTACCTGCATCACCCACACAGTGAGAGGTTAGGTCTTTTAGTTGTTGTGGAGAAAGACCATCAAGACCAGCAGCTGATCCGACTTTAAAAGCATTAATCGCACTCACTGTGTCCTTATCCTGTGCAAGTAAACACACATCGGGTGATGTAGGCGGGTCCAGAACGTAGTCCGAGACTGGAGCTGAGGGATGTTTTGTCTGTAAAGACGTAAGGGTATCTGTTGTATCTGGAGACAGTACATCACTTGAAAACAGGAGACGTGCGGCTCCTTTTAAATCTCCGTCGCTAACTTTTGCTTCTACTAGCTTGTTAACATTATAAATCTTTTTGTTATAATTTCCAGTAAAACAGCAATTTTGGGTCGGAAGTGTGGGGTTAGAACAATTATTTTTAATTTTTTGTGTGAGAGATATAGTCTCGTCACTAAATTTAGCATGTAATACTTTATAAGGAAATAGCAAAAGATTTTGCCAATTTTGCTATTACTATCCAAACACTGCGTTATAAATTGAGACAAAAGTGTAGCGACAGAGATCCTGGCACCACGAGGAATTCGTTTAACTAAACTCACATTATTTTTTAAATTACTCAAAAGGTGATGAAAAGGCGTGCCAGAAGGGTTACTATCAGATGGAATAGAAGCATGAGGTTGTGCGAAATTATCTGAAAGTAACGTTGTTGAGTTTTGGCTGGGGCATTTATGTAATTTTGATATATGTATACGAAGTCCTCGAGCACTTTTAAAAGATTTTAAACAAATGGAACAAGAAAAAGTATAAAGCTGCGTACCATCTTCCGATTGCGTCAGGCTTTGCATTTACTTATTAGATAATTATTAAGTACTAGCTGAGCCCGCAACTTCGTTTACGTCACATAAGGTGTATGAAAGGAAAGGTATTTCTTCATCAGAGTCATCAAGCAGCGTCTGAAACTGCCCTGTTTGCTTAATCATAAAAGAGCTTAATTAAGTCTATTTTAAAACAATTCAGTCCACGCCTTCGGCGCGGACTGAATTGTTTAATCAAAATAGTCAAAATAGTGTTTAATCAAAATAGTCTTAATCATTAAGCTCTTTTATGATTAAGCCAACACGCCAGTTTAGGTTCACTCACATTCAAAGAAACCCCTACAATTAAAATTTTCAAAATATCTGATTCTTAAAAGTGTTATAACTCTTTTATTTCTAAACCGATTTACATAAAACAAACGCTAAATGTTAACTGGAGCAAACCTTAACACAATAAAAAAAACCGCATTGCAATCGAGCGGTTACTGAGATTAGCGTGCACAACCGTACAGACAAACAGATATACAGACATACAGACATACAGACAAACAGACAAAAATTCTAAAAATCATTGTTTTGGGTTCTATTGCGTTCATAAAGCCCCCCTATAATATTTTTTCTTTTTTATCTTCCATGTACAGACAGCGACCTGTTACGATTTTATTATATGTATTGATATTAAACTAAAACAGAAACTACAAAAACAAACACAAATAAAAATACAATAAAAATAATCTTGACGTTCGCGTTGACGCTCTGTCACACCGGGCGCCGGGCGCATGCGGAGGAGCCAGCAAAACCAGAAATAATTTTCAGCCTGAAAAAATAACAAATATAATTAGATAAATCGCATTTAAACCTAAATATTACTTTAAACCAAGCCTTAGGTGGGCCAAAATTATATAATTGTTATTTAAAACAATTATATAATTTTTGTTAGACCGGTTGACATAGTTGACGTTGACGTTCTCCATTTTCATACATTGTAATTTTCTATAGCTTAGATATTAACTGTTTTTTATTTAAATACCATGTATTTATGATTTATTTAAATGTTTTCTGCACGTCTTAGTGTGCATGCAAACGAAATATGAAAACTAGTTTTTATGTTATGTTCCAATTACCGCGTAGCAAATAACTGGTCATCGAGAGAATTGTTAACCGCTTACTGAAAGCTGGGCTTAAATTGTAGGAGGATTACAATTTATCGCGGCGACAGTTAACCAACGATTATCCGGCTTCCGAACCACTGGCACTGTTAAACGCCTCGGAAATCGGCTTTTGAAGTCATTTGATGCGAGTATCCTGAGCTGTAAGGTTTTCGATGACGTGACGCATTTTTAAAAAGGACTGCACTAAAATAGAACTTAGTTTGGGAATAAAATGTTTTATCGGCTTATTATAGGTAATATTCATTTTTCCTAAATAGTGTTTGGATTTCTGTTTTCTTATTATTAGATGCAAAGGTATGGATGTAGGTATTTATTCATCAATGCATTACACATACTAATATAATAATAATAATAATAATGCTTTATTCAAACAAAGTGATACAACATTACAATATAGGTTAAATAAGGAAGTCGCTGCCGGAGGACCAAAAAAAAACCAAATGATTTTTAACTAAATTTAATTAATACAAAAATTACAAAGAAATTACAATTAAAAGTAAGTGGTTCCGACCGATGTTAGAATCAGAATGATCTACGGCTATTCCACGAGTATCGGGTAAAACTGGCATCCGGTTGCATGTGACGAACATCGCCTCATCAAGTCAGCAGTTTTGTCTCCACGTGTAAGTACGGCTGCATTGCGTCATCTCGCGTCAGCAATTCTGTCTCCGCGTGTAAGGCTTGTTACTCAGAAGGGCAACGGGGTCGCTGCATAGTTGCATTTTCTATATTGCTAGATACTATAACACCTCCACCGACAGTTCAGCAATTATTTTTGAAGTTTGAACTGAGAAAATATTGCTGAGTGTCCCTTTGGCGCTTCTGATTCTTCAGGTTGTGCGTATGTGCTATCCAGGATTTCCAGTTTCTTGCCTTTGCATTTCAATAATTTGTATCGTTTCAGAAGTACCAGTATCCCGGCTATGAGAATACAGGCGAATATGATGTAGAACGGGATGGTGGTGTGGTACAAGTATTCTTGAGATACCGGCTGCAGTTGTAACGGAGGCTGCGACATAATGTTGAATTGGGCGTTATGCAGCTTCCTAAGATCGCTGGATCTAAGATTGATCCGAGTAGCATTCGGCTGGTTAACTTCAGTGTATTGTATCTTCGTGATCTTTATAGGTTGTCCTTCTACGTGATCATTGAGATTAGTGATAGTGAACTCTGGAGTGTACAGGTAGCATCCTGTCGGTATAGTAGCTAGATAACTGCCATTTAGAGTGCTGTAATCTTCCCGGCCGCATATGGTGTGAATTTTTGTCTCGTAGGGGAACGATAAGATGTAGTGTTTTTCGTTCAGTTCTTCCATGGATATTTTTGACAGGAGTACGGTCCTAACTTCGCAAGATTTATGTAGGACTTGGTTGATGATGAGGTTCTGGATACAGTCTGGATCCCGTCGTAGTTGGTGGTCCATCTTGTCTTCGCAGAGGTACCAGTTGTTATACTTCGGGCATTCAGCCTCTATGTACACATAACCATTCCTGTTTGTTGCAATCAACGGGTAAGGAGGTATAAGTACGTGCTTGAACTTATTAGGGACGAGGGATAACTTGTACAGGTCGTAATTATCTACAGCGAAAATAGGAAATTTAAATGAGATAACTATTTGATTACCCGAATAGTAGTAGCCAGGTTTAATTATCTCGTAATATTCTCTAAGTTCTAAATCTAATACCTTATCTTTACCATAAACCTTAACTAATTTTTTAACCATTTGTCCTAGACTTTCTATATCAATCATGGAATGATGCGGGCTTGAACTATGTATGAATGCTAAAATGTTTTCTATTCTAATTAACTCATTAAGTATCTCATCTAAGTTCTCGCTTATTAATGTTAAGCATTGACTAAATTTTGCAAATGTTATAAGATTATATTCTCTATTAAGGTCTTTATCTAGTAGAGCTATTACTGTCTCATTCAATTTGGATTGATTTTCTACAAGCTGCATGATAATATCGGAATGTTGGGTCATCCACTCTTTACTCAGGCTAATATGATTATTAAATTCCTCCTGGATCTGGTAGTTATTATCTTGTAAGATTTTGAGAGCTTTGTCGTATTTTATTGCATCAGAGTAGTCTAGATTACCTGTTATACATTTTATTATAGAACCCAGACCATCAATGAGACCTCGCTTTACACGATTTGGTTTTAACGTTTGTATGTAGCTTATAATTTTACTTAATTTATTAGAGAGATAATCTATTTGGATTTCGTGAAGCACATGTATACCATCAACTAAATACTTCTTAAAATTATTTAATTGGTCCCCTAATAGAGCAATTTTACTGTCAATATCATCTAGCTTAATGATTTGCAGGAAGGTATGGTAGTGCGTGATTAGCTTAGTTCCACCAAGGCGAAAAGGTAGCAGTCCCGGGCCATCATCTAGGTTCTCTAATGTTATTTCCGGGTTCGCGTCCTGGGCTGCTATCAAACGAGCAGTCAGGACCAGTAGCACCCCGTAACAATTGAGCGCTTTAAGGTACCCTTATCAAACGGTTTTTAGCAATGGGGCCGCGTATTGGCAAATCAGCCAAGACGGTGTCTTGGGTATACCTAGGGGCTGTCTTTTGGCGGTTCGCTAATGGGTTGCTAATATAGATGCGTTGCTGGGGTTGATATTCGATTTCGGGATCGCGGTTTTTGTTACGGTTTTCTATTATTCTACTGCGATTGGACAAAGAATCCGTATTTATGGCTTCGTAAATTATTTTCATTTGCTCCCTATGATTTTGAGTGTATTGTTGCATGAGATGTTTCGATAAATCTATGTTGAGGGGATTTCGCGGATCGAAATGCCCAGTTATTATATCAAATGGACGGCATTTGGTAAAACTATGGATTGCGCTATTATAGGCTAAGATGGCGTATGGTACGAGAGTAGTTACATCCTCACCTTTATGTGTTAGCTTTAAAATGCGTAAATGTTCTAACAAAGTTGAATGAAACTTCTCCACGATGCCATTATCGTTTGGGGAATGTGCTAAGGTGCGGTGATGATTAATTTCGTGTAACTTTACAAATTCGCTAAACAATTGGTTGGTGAATTCCGTACCGTTGTCCGATATTATGGTTAGTGGTAAGCCATGATGAGTTGCAAACTTTAGTAAAGCCTGCAGTATGGTAACAGCTGTACCATCTCTTATGTGGTATGCTTGTGCATACTTCGAGAACGCGTCCACTATTGTTAAGTATTTCTCCGATTGGATACTCAAAAGGTCTATGTGAACGGTTTCGAATGGTTTAGTAGCAGGTGGTACTAGGTTGAACTGCGGTTTAATTGGGTGGCGGTCGTATTTAGCTTGCCCACAAACGGTACAGTTGTTAATAAATTTAGTAATGTCCTTCTTCATTTTTGGCCAGTAATACTTATGAGATAGGGCTAAGTAGCACTCATTGATGCCACGATGGTTAGTTTTCCCATCATGGTAATGTTTGATAATGTCCTGCTGTTGTAGATATTCCTTAATATTCTCTACCTCTCTTTTGGCCAAAACTAAATTCATGGAAGAACTTCTAAATTTTTCTTGAATGATAGGAATGATGTCATACATGGATAAAGCAGGACTGATTAACAGGGCTGTTTTCACTTTAGGATTGACATATTCCTTGATGACATTTACGATATCATCTTCTAAATTAGTTTGAGATACTTGTACAGAAGTTCTAGTATGAGTATCGAATGGCTTCGATGCTGTTGGGCGCTTTTTGAGGTCGCCAACAACAGTGATGAAGATTTGCCTATGGAATTTATTTAGTGGCTCGTCAACAATAGGGATTTCAAGAATCGGGTTTTCCTGACTGGTATGTGCAGTTAAGGTTGATGAGTCGCCTTCTGAGGGTGGACGTTCGGATGCGTTCACTGCCATAGAGCTCGTTTCTTCATTATGGATTTGGATGCGGGAGAGAGCATCAGCATTGGTATTGCTAGAACCTTTTTTATAAATGACAGTAAAGTCATATTCAGATAGCTTAAGCTTCCATCTGGTCAGTCGAGAATTGGGCTCTTTCAGGTTCATAACCCACTGGAGTGGTTTGTGATCTGTTACTATTTTGAATTTTCTACCGTATAGGTAGGGTCTGAAATATTTGGCTGCCCAGACTATAGCGAGAAGCTCTTTCTCAATCGTACTGTAATTGATTTCGCTCTCATTAAGAGTGCGAGAAGCGTAGCACACGGGTTCGTCAGAGCCTATAGTACCCTGCGATAGGATAGCGCCAAGAGCGACGTTAGAAGCATCTGTAGTCAGGATGAAATCTTTTGAGAAATCAGGGTACTGCAAAATCGGATCGTTGGTAATGAGCGTCTTGCACATTTCGAAACTTTCAGTGTACTCAGGGGTCATTACTACTCTTCTACCTTTCTTTAAACACTGAGTGAGAGGTTTGGTAATACGGGCAAAATCAGGTAAACTTTCTATAGTAGCCGACTAAACCTAAGAATTGCTTGATTTCTTTGGGTGTAGTCGGGATTGGGTATTTTTGGATGGCTATTATTTTATCGGGTTGTGGCTTAATGCCTTCTCTGGTTATTACATGGCCTAGGAAAGAGGTTTCTAGTTTGAGGAACTCGGACTTATTTAGCTGGACTTTGAAATTGGATTCGCGTAGCTTCTTAAATACTTTCTCCAAATTGGTCATGTGTTCTTGGAGCGAAGTACTGAAGACTACAATATCGTCCAAGTATACCAAGCAAACGGTATTCTGCAGTTCTTTCAGGACGTTATCCATGACGCGCTGAAATGATGATGGTGCGTTCTTAAGGCCCATTGCCATCCTCAGGAACTCATAGTGCCCATTTTCGACATTAAAAGCGGTCTTAGGGATGTCCGCCGGGTCCATTTCAACTTGGTAGAATCCGCTAGCCAAGTCCAAGGTGGTAAAGTACTGGCAGTTTCCCAGTTTGTCCAACACATCGTTTATGTTCGGGATAGGATACTTATCGTCGTAGGTTTTCTCGTTTAGCTTACGAAAATCTACGACTAGACGCCACTTATTCTTGCCTGACGCGTCACCCTTCTTTGGCACTACCCAGATAGGTGAACTCCAGGCGGACTCGGAGGGTCTAATTATACCCTGTTCCAGCATTTTGTTTATTTGACTCCTAACTTCGTCCCTATGGATATACGGGTAACGATAGCTTTTACCGTGTACTGGTATTTCATCCAAGGTACGAATTTTATGTTTAATTTTATTAGTGAAAGTTAGGGCTTCTCCCTCTATGTAGAATATATCGGCGTATTTACTGCATAGAGTCTCTAAATTAGCCCGTTCCTCCACATTAAGGTGTTCGGTACGTAACTGAGAGATGACAAATTTGGCACGTTCGGGAAACTGATCTATGTACGTATGCGGACTTCTGTGAGAGTATTTTGCATCACACTGAGTATTATAAACCTCTGCTTGTACGGCTCGGTCCATTGAAAATATTACATATTAGACGTTGGGTTAGTAATTTCTAAAAATCCGCGGTTATTCTTTACAGTGGTAAGGCAATCTCTGATGGTACAGTTAGAAATTCTCTGTTCGGGTATTAATGCCTCTCCATCGTGAAAGTTAATGGGTACTCTAAGTAATTTCGATGAATTGGCTGGTATAATATCCTCGTAAAGATTAGCATTACGTGAATTATGCATCTTGATTTCGTTAATAGAATTACGCGTTATCAACACTCTATCTTTAAGGTCAATTTTAGATTCCCATTTCTCTAGCAAATCTAATCCTATAATTCCATCAAAATAATAGTGACATTTAAAAAGGTATAGTTTCATGGAATCGAGCTCTTGAAATTCGCTGAAAGTCGGGATATCTATGGTATGATCGCTTCGCGCAGACCCATGGATGTTCGTAACTTCAAAAGGTTCGTACTTAAGGGGAAAATTATTATAAAATTGATTCACAGCTTCTGGGCTAATAAATGATTGATTTGCCCCTGTGTCAAGTAATAGTTTTAGGGGCGGCTGTGAAATTTGCAGATATGGGAGCTGCCTTTGTGTTTGGAGATTTACTTCTATTTTAATTTGCTTAATATCCCGCGCTCCTGAAAATCCTGCTCTGGTTCAGAACTAGGTCCAGGAATAGGACTTTCGCAAGGCTGGCTATGTTCCGGGTAACCATAATTAGGATTCTCATAATAAGTATAAGGGGTTGGCTCTACATTGTAATATTCCGTGCCATCGCCGTACAAGTTACAATTTTATTGGGTTCGTCAAAATAATCAGGGTAATAGTGTTGTTCACTGTGGTAACCACACTCGTTCATATTCATTTCCTTTGACTTAAAATAGTTGTTAGGGGGCGGGTTACCGCTTTTACGCCAGTCATGACCTGCTATTTGACCGAAGGAGGGTTTTTCTTTCGGTACAAAGTGACTAACACCGCTCATGGGCTTAGGCCCCGTATACGGCTGCTGGAACGTTCTAGGTTGCGGTTGGAAATTGTTGTTGAAGCGATTATAACCTGGTGGTGGCCCTCGGAACATTTGTGGCGTGCGCGTGGGCATACCTACACCGTTACCGAGAGTGGCAGGCCTATTAAAACTGTTAAAAGGTTGCACGTTGCCTTGAAAAGTATTCGGTTTCCATAGCTGCTGCGGTGGCTGAAAATTGTTAACAGGCCCGGTTCGTACAGCTGAATTGAACTGTTTTTGTTGTAAACTACTAGAATTATTCATGGGTGAAAAAGGCAAAGATCTAGGTATGTTACCAGATTTCCTTTCGGTTTCGTTTCGATTTATTAGATACATTACGTTCAATTCCTCTTGTACGAATTCAAGGGCTTTCTCAACGCTATCAGGACGCATACATCGTACACGAGATCCTAAAGGTTCCTTTAAGCCAGGAAACAATGCTTGCATAGTTAATTTTTTGTATAGTGCGCGCTTGGCTTCTACGGTGGTAGGTATCGTCTCGTGTAGGGTGACATATGTCATGATAGTGCAGAATAATGAAACACAACGGTCATAAAACTCCTGGGGAGAAACAATTTCTTGGGTAGCTAGCATAAGATCGTTATAAAGTGTGGTCTCATCCCGTTGGTCTGCCAAGTTGTTAATCAAAGCCTTTTTGATATTGGCCCAATCTTCAGGTATACCATTCGCGTTAATAATCTGAGCGGCTGGGCCGGTTATTTTATTTAATATACCGTTAATAAGGCACAGCCGCGCTAATTCGTTACCAGGATTAGCATCTATATACTCAGAAACAATTTGGTCGCAAAGCTGAATAAATCTTGGCAAAATGTGCGGATTCCCATCAAAATTGGGCACTGAACGTAGGGTTTTATAAATTATATCTGCGTCTGCCATAGTGTTAAATTCGGAACTTACAGACCTAACGCTGCTATTTAAACTATTACTAATACTATTAGAATCTCCGCTATTATCTCTATTCGAATCTAAGTCTAACCTACGTGCTTCTCTAGAGCGCACAGGCCCTCTGGGAGTAGTTTGCTTAGGGTGAAAAATGATTGCTAATTACTAATACTAACTATAGGAAAAGGGAAGTTGAGAGCAACACACAAAAACAATTTTTAGTGTACTTACATCAACTGCATTTCAGCACCTCTGGGATCGATGTCTGGATTTCTCCTCCGGGCACGACGTCAGGTTCTTCTTTCAGGATACTCGGCGAACGCGATCGCTCGCGACGGCGGTAGCGATTTAGCGGTAAGGGTACGATATTCGATGCGAGAACCACCCTAATTGGCTATTTCGAGACGCCTCGAGTATCCTACCGACTGCGCCAAATAAGGAAGTCGCTGCCGGAGGACCCAAAAAAAACCAAAATGATTTTTAACTAAATTTAATTAATACAAAAATTACAAAGAAATTACAATTAAAAGTAAGTGGTTCCGACCGATGTTAGAATCAGAATGATCTACGGCTATTCCACGAGTATCGGGTAAAACTGGCATCCGGTTGCATGTGACGAACACCGCCTCATCAAGTCAGCAGTTTTGTCTCCACGTGTAAGTACGGCTGCATTGCGTCATCTCGCGTCAGCAATTCTGTCTCCGCGTGTAAGGCTTGTTACTAAGAAGGGCAACGGGGTCGCTGCATAGTTGCATTTTCTATATTGCTAGATACTATAACAGGTTTCAAAGGGTTAAGATACAAGTACTATATGACAATAGCATGCAAGTAACACTAATTTTGACAAAAATAATATGTACTAAGAAACTCCGTTACTTATTGATTAAGTGCATTTAAAAGGCTCCCGACACGACCATGCCTTGCAAGATGTGTTCCAGAGGATGGTTTCATCAGAAATTGTGTATTTATTATAAATAACTAGTAAAACATCACTGAAATAGCCCATAATTTTTTAGAAGAAGTCGTTGTATGACATCTATTTATTAATGAATGATAATAAAATTTATATCAGAGACTAAAGAAAACATAGACCTCTAAAATGGTTTTCTTCAATTTTGAATTAGTATAAGTTTTAACTAATTATAACTAATAATGTATTCAAAGCATACATCACGTTGCTTGCTTCCCCGCGCTCGCCCGAAAATCTAGTGCGGGGGGAGTCGTGTTGCTAGACGGACGTGTGTCGCTCTGGTCTGCAAAATATTCTCGTAAAATGTTATATTTGCATTCATGTACAGAGTAATGCGTGCAACAGAGCCAGAGCCCGAGTTACACAATGCATGCTGCATTACATGAAAATATAATGCATTTCAACTTATTTTTCGTATTGTTTAAATTAATTACTTCGAAAGGTAATCATACTTATATTGTAAGCGGTACTTAATCATTTCAATATAAATAAATGATGAAATATTTGTGGACATTCGCACACAACTTAAGCTAATATAACCTTGTGCTAAGGGATACTATAATATAAGTATTTTCATCAGTTGTCTACTGATGAAAATACTTATATTATAGTTATTATTAACACACTGCTTTTTTGAGACACTGCTCTCAACCTAAGCTGAAAGATTTGACTCTTTTAGCTTATTACGTCTTGTGGGTCGCCACAAGTAGGCACCATCTACCGGCAAATTGGTTAAGGTATAAAAGTGAATAAAGTGAGTGCCCGCCGAGTTTCTTGCTAATCTATATCTATACATAATAATAAAACTGTTGAGGGTCGAGAGTCTGAATATGGAAGCTATTTAAAAAAAAAAGAACGCGTTCTCTAATCGATACCTACTTAAGCCAAAATGAAATTTAAAATTTTCATGTCCGTCTGTATTCCGAATACGTATCACGCCGAAACTACTGATTTGAATGAAAATTGATCCGAGGAAGTTCAGGAGTTAGAGACATCTCTAAACCTAGAATTCAACCTAGGATTGCTTCACACAAGTTTCAGTGCTGAGGGTTTTGTAGTTCAAGAATTAGAGATATCTCAACTTTCTCAAAACCTATAATTCAAGGGTTCCTTGGAATGTGACGGTAAATCTAAACAGGCGTGTTGGCTGAATCATAAAAGAGCTTAATGATTAAGGCTGTTGTAAAATAATTCTGTCCGCGCCGAAGTCGGGGACTGAATTGTTTTAGAATAAACTTAATCTTTAAGCTCTTTTATGATTAAGCAAACAGGGCCGTTTCACACGCTGCTTGATGAGTCTGATGAAGAAGTGCCTCTTCTTATGCAAACCTTATGTGACGTAAACGAAGTTGCGAGGGTCAGCTAGTTTTACAATATGCTTAATCTTTAAATTCGTTTATGATTAAGCAAACAGGGCAGTTTCACCCGCCGGTTGATGAGACTGATGAAGAAATACCTCATGTTTCATACACCTTAAGCGTCGTAAACGAAGTTGTGAGAGTCAGCTAGTTACATACATACATATGGTCACACCTTTATCCCCGAAGAGGTAGGCAGAGGCATATTATTATGTCTCCACATTTAACCTTTTTAGAATTGGTCCCACGTAATAGGCGGTGAGCTGTATTGCCGTGTTGAGATAGACAGGCGCAGGTTGTATCTGCCTGCTATTAAAATTAATCAAGCCGCCAAAACGGCCTTCAACTTCGCTTAACGACTGCCATTTTACGGGCAACCAGGATCAACGGCTTAACGTGCCTTCCGAAACACGGAAACGACGCTCAAATAACTGTCACAAAGTGGTCACATGGATGGTCACCCATCCAAGGACTGGCCATAGTGAATGAGCTTACTACAGTGATCGCTTACAGAACACTAAGTCCGCGGTGCCACGAGCGCTTCTTATTTATTCATAACTAGCTGACCCTCGCAACTGCGTTTACTACTATTTTTGTTTGTTATAATAAAATGAAATGAAATTTTGTTCCAAAAGTAACAAAAATTTTAAGCGAGTGGAAGACCCCTCTTGTCTAGATTTGTAATAATTTAAGTAAAACAATGAATATATGAACATTCGTCTTTGTGAATTCGTCACATTTAATTTTTACGTAATAACCAATCACATTTTTTGCAGTGTATTTTTACTACACTTAAAAACAAAGGAAAATTGAAATACAAACGTTCCTTTGTTTTTTAATTTATTTTCGCCTCTCTTCTCTGTTGCATTAAACTACGTCACTCGGTCACGTGGATCATCTGTTCAAAGTTTGAAATAAAACAAAAATGACAACGTCAATCGAATTGAACTCTCACAATAAACGTTTTAGAGAGGGGCAGTCGGGTGGGACCGTCTCACAGCTTCTTGTTTATTTGGTGAAGCGAGGAACGCCTTTCCGCTACTATTTTTCTTCTTCTTCCGTAGTTCTTTTACTCTGATATCTCTGTAGTTGCGCTACTCTATGTTGGCGAGTCATATCGCCCATATGCTCAAGGTCGTTAGCCCTGGGTATGGCCTTAATGGGCTTGTAGAGGTGCGCGTTGCTCTGTGTTCACGGGAGAGTGATTCACGATCTTCTGACACGAGCATTATATTTGCTAGAGAGGCTTGATTTTGATAGTTTCTAAATCCATTTTTTTTTGTGTGGCAATAAAATCATTATTATTATAATGCCGTAAGTGATAGTGGAACTCTACAAAATACAGCCGATTGATATTTGGCTTTAAAGACTTTCGAAAGTTCGAGATTCTTCAACAAACTGACTAGGTTCGACTTTTGAAACTGGTTGAAAGGCTGTTTAAAGAATGGATAGGAGCAAATATACTATTCTGACGGGACTTGAACCTGCAACATTTGCCTAGCCCACGGAAAGCTCTAACGGTTAGAACACTGCCCGGTTCTTGTAGCTCAATTGGTCTAACCAATTGAGCTACAAGAACCGTAGCCCGGGTTTATAAAATGTAAACGCGTGTGCTGCTAGAGGGTTCGTCTACTTCTCTATGGCACGACAGAGGATATATTTATCACCTTTTTAATCGTCACATCATGAATATTATAATCATACTGTGCCTACTGTGCTAGTATATTTTATTAGCACCGTTCGATGCCCTTACTCTTCAAAATGAGTTTTTACACAGTCTACATATTTAATAACGTTACCTAATGAAGTGTTTATAAGCATCAGAGGAGCATAGGGACACTTTGCGTCCACCCACGCTATAAAGTTGGCCTGTTTATTTTAGTAGGCATTATGAATATTATATTTATCGAGTCCGCGTATCTATGGAAACCTTTATGAAAAAATTAACCCTGTATAAAAAGCTATTCACTGAAGTTCATTATGTTATTTCAGTCTATAAGTCTTGAAATCTTTTGATTTTCTCTTTAATTTCATCACATCTTATCTCTTTTTCACAAGTATAAATAAATACGCCACCAGTTTCATAGAAAGTGTCAGTAAATCAATCAAATAGGACTCTTCTCATTGTCGTTGCCGTGAAGAGGTAATTTAACATTACAAGACTAAAAACTCATAACAAAACCTTTTCCCAACACGTTCAGCTACTCCTGATGGTACAGAAGTAGCTGGACGCGTTGGTGAAAGGTTTTGTTATGAGTTTTTAGTCTTGTTCCCATCACTTCATCCATTAGTTAGCAAAGTCACCATTTGCAGATAAAGCTGGCTTAGACCCCGGAGATGACGGTTGGGCTCAAAACAAAGCGACTACCTTCGTCATGCTCTATGCGGTTGGGTCGCCGAGTACGTTTTATGTTTCATCAATTTTACTGTTAAATTATCATATAAAGAATACAGAATTTTCCTATCAGCATTTCATAAACCACCAAAGTTTGTTTTTTTATGCTGTATAGTGTTTCTGTCCCCTACACCCGGCGCTTATATTTAATCCGTCGTTAAACAACGTCGTATTATCATTACGAGTAATCCAAGTTCAGATAGTCGTTCGAGCAGGAAGGAACAAAATCTGTAGGCATTGCCTCTAATGAAAAGGCGACTTTTTATGTCGCTATTATATTTTTTTAGGTAGGTATGTAGATTTGTATGTAGGGTAGGACGACTGGATGTGTAAGGCGCAGGACCGTGGCTTAATTTGGGAGAGGCCTACCTCCAGCAGTGAACTGTCATAGGCTGATTTGATTTGATTGAGGAATGTAGATCTACGGGAATCTATTTTTAACATACTTTCTTTGTACTGTCAAACTTAATTTACAAACTTACAATACCATTATATTTGAAGTAAGGGTAAATCCTGCATGAATGCTATGCCGGGACTCCTACCAACTAAAAAATCTCACGGATCCTGCCTAACAGCACAGATTACTAAATAGTTACTTGCTAACAGCCAACGCGACCATTAGGGCCTCACCTATCTTACAATACCATTTCTCATTATTAATTTATCACAATGGTTTGTTTGTACACTCGCAACAGTAACTACGATTTCTGGAATGAAGGTTTCAAAGAATGGCCGTTCTTGTCCACGTAGGTGATGTCCAGCGGCGTCTATTTCACAAATTACCTCGCTCATTAATCATTAGCCATTGCTCCACGAGCCCGGCCATTTTGTAAACACAGCTGTAACACATTTTCAGAGGACTGTAAGTTTTTCTACTCTCACTAATTACCCAATCTCATTTGCTGCTTTTTCTCGTTTTAGCTGCCCCGGTGTTACCTGTTGTGTTGACTTTTATAATTGCCGCTCTCATTGTTCTGCGAAATTTTTGCATTGTTTTCATTTCCTTGTCATGGCAATTTCTTAAATACTAACTATGTTTAAGTCGTGGTTATTATACCTTGGTGTCGCATTGCCAGTCTGTGTGACGACTGTTGCTGTGGTTTTTAGTTTGATTCCCAGCTCTGTACAAATGTTTTGTGTGATTTCTACGCATTGCAAATGACGATGATTTAAAGTTTGATATTTCAATTACTGATTCTTAAATATGCTTTAAGCAAACCTTCAATAATTTTTGAATGATATGTCCTAGGATACATCATGCCATGGGATAGACGAGAAAAGAAACATGCTATGTATTTATTTCGACGACTGTCGACGAATAAATAGCGAAACAAAAAATGGTTTCTAGTTCACTACAGAACCCGAAAAAGAGATGATGAAAACATTCATAACAGAAAAAGTTTATTATTTCCTTTTCAAAGTAACGACAACGAAGTTTGGTTGATGCAAAGCAATTTTCACTTGTTCGTATTTTGCCCATCAGTCTTGGAATCTCAAGTTTACCCGCCGACTGCCTCGCAGGGGAGGCATTCACTTACCTTATTATTCGTCCTGTGTTGACCTCATTTTTGTTGCTTCAGCATAATATTTTATTCATTAGATATTTACACTTGGACAAAACATTGTGTTAGCCCTTCAGGTGAATAATGAATCGTTTTGGTTGTAAGCTTCGGTGAATACTAAACTGGGAAGCACTTTCGAAAGAATAAATGTACTTATTGAAAAAGTTTGTTGGAAGAAAAATTCCAAAAGATAAAACTTAGGTAAACATTCTGAGTTTACCGTGCGTGCTCTTTCATAAATAACCAAATGTAGAGTTTATGTAGCCATATTGAACGATTTTCCTCAGATATTTTACAAACTTTATGAGTATCACATGTTTATTTTTATTAACATCAATTTATATAGAAAATTTTCTGGAAAGTATTGAAAAAGGAAATATTGTGAATAAAATAGTCGTTTACTGGTCCCCTAGGACTGCCTGAAAATAGATTACGGCCCCGAGGTTAGCCGACCACCGACGGCCAGAAATATTCAGTCTTTCACTACGTTACAAATATTATACCTTTTTCTGTCCCGTCCAGATAATACGCTAGTATTTCTTCATCTGTATGTGATTCAGAAATATATCATGCCGCTGTTTTTGGTATACAGCTTAAATAGATATAAAAGTAAAATTGAAATAAGAGACTTTATTTAAGGCTTGTAATGCAACTGCCTAATATTATACACAATAGATTATGAGACGGAGGGACTCCAGAAATTCCTGGTCTGCTCACCAAATTCCGCAGCAGCCTTTGACAGCAGAGAAGAGGAACACCTTTACCGCATCAATGACTTCTGGTTTCCTCTGTGCCTCAGCGCATGACTGAATGTCTGATACAGGTCAGCGGCCTCCTTGAGCTTACCGTTCTGCCAAATTGCTGCGACGAGGGCGACGGTGATAAGTCAAAATCTGACCTAAACTCAGCCATCATGCGAGGAAGTTTTCCAGCGTACGGTGTAATGGTCTTCTTTAACGAAATGATGGTAATCTTTCTGCCTGTTTTCATGTAAACTCACTGAAACAGTATTTTAAATTACCTACAGCAAAAAGTCAGGGCTTACAACTATTTTTAGGGTTCCTTACCAAAATAGATAAAAGCGGGGACCTTATTCATGAGACCTCGCTGTCCGTCTATCTGTCTGTCCGATACGAGGCTGTATCGTAGGAACCGTGATAGCTAGAGAGCTGAAATTTTCACAGATGTATTTCTGCTATCAAAAAACTAAAATCAGAAAAATATTAATATTTAAGACGGTTCCCGTAGTGATTTTATGCCGTTTTTAGGTGCGGCAGACCCCGTGCTCGATTCTGATTCGTACTTGGCCAGTTTTTTTAGGATTCACGTTAAAATTTTATCCTCGGGTCTCTTTTACTGTTAGGAGATCACTTCGCTCGATAAAGCTTTTTCTGTTTATTTTACTCATCTCTTATAATTAATTTTTATGAAAATAGAATAATCTATACCGTATTTATATTATTACATATTTATATATTTGTACCTATCAATGACATATTGAGATTTAACTATTTATTTATTAATGAGACAAATGTTACAATAAAGCATAATAACTATTTACAATATGAATAAATCTAACTAAACTAAATCTAAATAGGGCCCCCGTGGCATTGTGCCCAAAAGACTGGCAGCATTCCCCCTTTGAACGGCGATGCCTATTCGTTGGGAGAAATAACTGCCAGCCCTTAGGTCACCAGTTGACTCCACAAGACGCTTCTTCAAAATTTTAAAAAAATTATGCGCATTGGGACCCCATGGACCTAGGGTCTCGACACCGACTGGAATAAAATTGTACGACGAGCCGAGACCCTTATACTTATTTATTTTTTTATATTCTGCCGCTTCCGCTGCTGCGCTGGCTTTTTCTTTTGTTCTAGGCAGATGGGACGGGGCCAAAGTGTCTACACAAGTGGCATCCCAGACTAGCACCCGACCCATCTCCCACGGAATTAAGGTCATCCCATCCGGTCTCTTGCCATCGTCCCTAAAAATGCCATTTGGCTCTAAGAGAGCGGGCACACCGACGGTGGCAAGAGCACGGCGAATGATATCGTTAAGCGCAGCGTGGCGAGAGAAGCGGCCTGCGCTCTTCAAGCAGGATAGTCCATGGTGTCCCATAGAGTCAACGGTAACACCACAGGGGCAACGGTGTGAGGCGCAGAGCGGGACGCCAAGTCTCAAGCCAACTGCCATTCTTAAAGTGTCCGGTTCAAGAAAGGTTCCGGTGTTAGCAGTTGGAAAAGCATTCAGCCAATCACCGGATTCCTTTTTGCTGAGCGCTAATAGTCTAGCACGATCTGGGCCTAAGCTGGCGTTTAAAAACGTGTCAAAAGTTAATTTTGAAATTGCGTCGTCCCAGCTCCGTTGAGAATTTGGATGAATCGGAAAATTTTGACCTGGGCAAGCCATAAGCCAAGCATCCTTGGCATCTGTACAGCCAGCCATCTCATAGTTAGTAAGACAATTGCTTAGGATTTTACCTACGAGTGGTGACGTGGCATGTACAGATGACAAAAAGGCCGGCAAAGCCACACTGGAGATTTTGCGGATCCCTAACCCACTGTATTTAATGGGAAGGGAAGCTTGAGTCCAAGATTGTTCATTAAGATGTATGTTCAAAATACGTTCTAAAGACGTTTTTATGAGGGAATCAATCGCAAATAAACAATTCTGATGTTTCCAAAAAGGACAACAACGAAGCAGATACATAGATTTAGGAACAAATAGACAAAATTTTAAAATTGTGATTGCATAATGTGAATTAATTTTGAGAAGTCGATCCACATTTGATTCAAATTTTAAAATTATTTGTGCTATTATTTCTGGAATAGCATCTTCAAAAATCGGAGACCCTAAGAGGTTAAGATTCTCTCTATTAATAATTTTGATATTTGGACATAAGAAATCAAAATTTTCTATGAGTTCGGAACGGTTGTGAGCGTTATGAATATATAATTCACACTTATCAAAATTTAGTTCCAAACCAATCAACTTAAATTTGTTTTTTATTTCCAAAAGATCTGAGAGAACAGTAACAGCATCACCTCCAAGAGTCCCATCATCTAAATACCACACGTTAAATTTTGATTTTAAATTTTGAATGATAGGGTTAATAGATAGGCTGAATATGGCTGGCCCAAGGGGATCACCCTGCTGGCAACCGACTTCAGAAGAGATTTCTTTGCATTTATACATTAATTTTGATGGTTCATGATAACAATTTAGTAAATAGTTGTAAATTTCTGGAATATTGTTTCTAATTTCTGAAAGCAGGGTGTCCCTATTAACCGAATTAAAGGCATTTTTGACGTCAATTTTTAATAAAACCTCACACTCATCTTTATTAAGGTACGTGCGCAGGGCGTGAACAGCCGCTTCACACCCACCTTTGGTACCAAAACCTAATTGAGTAGGTTCAAATTGTTGTTGTAATTTAGATAAAATGTAACGGACTGAAATTTTGGATGTCAAACGTCTAAAAGTAGAACCAACTGCAATAGGACGAACTCCTCCGTCTTTTTTAGAGAGGGCAATGAGATTCGCTCCATAGATGACAGGAACAATCTCGGGGTTAATGTTACCAGTGAGCATGAGGTTTACCAATTTTGTTAAACATCCAATGAGGTGCTTACCTGCATCACCCACACAGTGAGAGGTTAGGTCCTTGAGATGTTGAGGAGAAAGACCATCAAGGCCAGCAGCTGAGCCAACTTTGAAACCATTAATAGCACTCACTGTGTCCTTTTCGTGCGAAAGCAAACACACATCGGGCGATGTAGGTGGGTCCAGGAAGTAGGCTGTATCAGGAGCTGGGGGATGTTTAGTCTGTAAAGCCAAAAGAGTGTCTGTTGTATCCGGAGATAGTACATCACTTGAAAAAAGAAGACGTGCTGCACCTTTCAAATCTCCGTCGCTAACTTTCGCTTCTACTATTTTGTTAAAATTAGAAGACTTTTTGTTATAATTTTCTGAAAATAAGGAATTCTGAAGGGGAAGTGTGGGGTTGGTACAATTATTTTTAATTTTTTGAGTGAGAGAAATGGTCTGGTCACTAACTTTGGCATGTAAAACTTTATAGGGAAATAGTAAAAGATTATGCCAATCTTCTATACAATTACTATTTAAACATTGTGTAATATTTTGAGACAAGAGTGTAGCGACGGAGATTCTGGCGCCTCGAGGAATTCGCTTTACTAGGCTGATGTTATTTTTCAAATTACTCAATATAAGATGAAAAGGGGTAGCAGAAGTATTACTAACAGATGGAACAGAAGCATGTGGTGTGAAATTATGTAAATGTAATGAAGTTGTGTAATAATCTTGAACTTAAAATATACTTTATTTTAAATCTTTCAGAAAGAACCTTTTTAGCAAAATCAATATCGTTCTGTATTTAATCCTTACAATTACCCCAAGTACTTACCAAGATAAGTAGGCTAGATAAGAACCTAGGAACACAATATTCCTTCACATTTCATTTCAATACAAGATAATAGTCCCCGTCAGTCTCGGTAGCGTGTACGTTTTAATGAGACCACCGAGCCCTCTCCACTCTGAATAATTCCTCATTAGGTTCGCGCCCACGCTAGCTTCGGCTTTTTGTGTAAAGAAACGTAATATTATTTAGTCATGCCTACAGTTTTGAGATGTAGTACAAAAAACTGTAGACGTCTGTATATAACTCTGAGCTAAAGAAGTGTGGTTGTATGTAATGGGGCCCCCACCAAGATTCACGGGTCTCAAACCAACGACCGCAAGTTTAACCACAGGGCGGAAACTCCATACAAATGTTTTTTTTTTTTTTTCAATTCTGTCACATACCTAAACTAAAAATACGCTATGTCTGTACAGAACTTGAATGTGTGTGTGACCACTAAGGTTAAGCAAACGTTCCCTCACATACACTCCAACTATATGACAGCTGTAGCGGGGGTGGGACAGCTTGCTCAGTGGGAGGCAGGGAATTGCCTATCTGTATGTAATACTATTTTAATATCTTTGGTTTAACTCAACCGTACCATGACAAGTCAAATGGCAGTCACGTTGACTTCTACCCGTGAAATATAAAAAGCCAAAACATCACGCATTTGGCTTTTTATATAGTAGTATGGCTTGGAAGCAATTGGAAAGGCGCTAGGATGATGAAGAAGCTAAACCTTAAAATTTCCAAAGCCAGGGAAATTGGATTTGTAGTTGATGTCGAAACTTGTTTTACTAATAAATGAAAGCTCTGCACCCCAAAACTTTGAATTATATATTAATAGAACAGTCAGAGGCCTTTGTTTAAGACAAGGTCAAAATATCTCCGAAAGTGAAATATATATTATGCATAAACATGTTCAACTGGTGTAGTATTTAACTAAAACATAATTATATTCAAGAGCTGGGCAACTACATTTTTATTAACTCAGGAGGCGAATAGGAAGTGCACTAAAATCCCTACTAATATTATAAATTCAAAAGTAAGTTTGTCTCTTTGTTACGCTTTCACGCCTGAATCGCTGAAGCGATTTCAATGAAATTTATACGTAGGTTACTTTTTAACCGACTGCGCAAAAGGAGGGTTATGATTTTAAGCGATAACGACTTCTACGCGGACGAGCCGCGGGGAACAGCTAGCTACTTAATATTATAAATGCGAAAGTAACTTTGTCTATTACGCTTTTACGCCTAAATGGCTGGAGCGATTGAGATGAAATTTGGTATAAGGATAGTTCGAAGTCCTGGGAAGGACATAGGCTACTTTTTAACCGACTGCGCAAAAGGAGGGTTATGATTTTACGCGAAAACGACTTTTTAGCGATTACGACTTCTACGCGATGGAAGCCGCGGGGAACAGCTAGTACCTATCTGAAATAAATGTTTATTATTATTACTATCGGTACAAGACTTGCAAGGGTATACTGGGGTCCCAACTCAAGTAGACACCCCGGGGCCTTTGCTTACCAACGGAGAAAAAAAGCGATCTGTTTGACGCAAGAAAACTCTGAGATGATGAAGGCTAACACATGTCTAGTAAGGAGCACGTGGACATATCTACCTGTCATCACATTTTTTTTGTCTCCCAAAATAAGTTATGAGCCTATTATGGTGTTATAATGGACAATATTGCAGATTGTGACTATGGTGTTTCAAGCCGCTACGATGCTACAGACAGACAGACGTGTGTCTGTCTGTGAACTGTGAAGACTGTAAGTTGTGTGTACAACTTACAACTTTACAACTTAAACACATACACATGCACACTTTAAACTTATAACACGATTGGATTAAATAATCTTTGCCTTACTTTTCAAAACTCTTTTACCCGCTAAGTCGTGTATACATGTAGATAGTAGATAGATGTAACTATATGCTGTAAGTATGTCATCGACGCAGAATTTTAAATCAACCAAACACTATAAAGATCCGTTGATCCGGAAAATGTGAGCAAATATCCGTTTATTGGAATTTCCAGCGATAGCCTATCAGGTGATATAAAAGATTTTTGTATTTGTTGCTGCTATACGGGTTTTGAGTATTTGGTACACATTTTTGTTAAGTAAATATGATATAGGGGTTGTGAGTATGAGTCCCGGAACATCCTTCCGAGGGCTTACCCGAGGCTCCCAACCACAGGCCGTTGGGCGTTGCGTGAGGTTTTTTAGTCGGTAAGAGTCCGGCCATAACATCCTCTGAGGATTTTCCTTCACGTAAAAAAAAAAGAAAGGGGTTGTGAGTAAGAGTTCAATAAATGCAATTGGCTCGTTCTTTCGATCAATCAAACCAGTCCACTACTGGATGCAGTTTTTTTTATTATTTTAATATGAGGGAAAATCCTCATGGATCCTATACCGGATTTCTACTAAAAAACATCACGTTTCCTGCCTAGCAGCCTACGGTTTTTTTTTATTTTGTTAGATGGGTGAGTTCAGTACAGGATTTTCGAGAAGTTGGGCTAAGGGTTGCTCACTAAACAACCTACGGTTGGGAGCCCCGCGAAAGCCCTCGGAAGGATACCCCAGGACTCCCAACAGACCTATGGCTACCACTGCGGCCTCGCCTAGGGGGCGTTTGGGCGCGTCTTTGGAGAGTTTTTGGGTGTTATCCCTCTTCTCAGGAGGTGCGTGCGTGAATCCCTTCTCGTCACGCGTCGTCTAGGCCTCTAGGGCCTGCTTCTGTATGGATGCAGGTTTCTTCCAATTTTCAACATTGCATACAGTCATGCTCTCTCCTCAATCACTCCCTGCAACTTTTTCTAGATAGTCCATTTGGCGTGAGATATATACATCTACCTACATCTATACTTATAATAGAGCCGTGTGAAGCCTATATTCAGAATTGAACTGTGAAACGCTGATATAATAATAAAACTATAACTTGATAAAATTATTTGAGAAAGAACCTGACTGATAGGAGGGTGTGAAGAACATAATTATAAGATCTACCTTTCTAATTGTATTTTTAAAACAAAAAAATAAAAGTAATGAACGTGTTTGCGACCAGTAACTTATAACGTTTTGCTCCTAACTTCGGGGAAAATTTGATTTACGAGTACAATTAAAGATGGAAGAATGATTAAAATCGTAAGACATGTCTTTATATCAGTAAAATAAATTCAAAAACATTCAGAACAAATGAATTTGAGTGAAATACGTCAATAATGCTTTTTCTAGCTGCGCAAAATCCTTGCTCTTGCTCACAGGCAGAAGAATAAAATAACCCAAATCCACGAGTTATCTCCGAAAAGAGTTGTATATTACACGGCTCCTGCAATAAATAGCCTATCAGCAAGCATTCAGAATGATTCAATACATCTACGGATCCTAATTGAATATTTTAGGTGGGAAAACGTCGAGGAATCGAGAATGATTGGGATATTTGTAATCCGAGCGTCACAGATATTTCTAGTATGATATATAATGTTATTCTAGAAATGCGAAATATTCTTAATACACCGTAGGTGGATAGAATTTATTGGAATTTCAAGCTATTTGGCTAATGGGCGTTGAGGATTGATTGACTATTGTTGAAAGAAGCGATCAAATTTTGTCGTAGTTAAAAGACTATAATTTTTATTCTTATCATTTTATTTTCTTTTTGCACTTCTAATGGACATTTTCAACACCAGCGTTGTTATTGCGCATTGCATATAAAAATAGTACTTATAACAATGATTTAAAAGATACGTGGTATGTACATAGACTTAGGTATGTATATGATCAGGGAAATTAAGTTTTAGACTTCTAGATGTAGCAGAGAGTTCTGGAGCCAGTACGTAAAATTTTGACAAGGAATTCAAAACAACTGTTAGAGATCTCGACGACGACGGATAAACAATGTTGGTATATTTGTAGGTAGGTATATATACCTAGATATCTTTCAAGTGAAATCGTTTTGAATAGATATGAAACTAAAACACCCGGTCATTGTTCACAGTCCAGATGACATCATGTCAGCGTTCCTATTTACTAACTTAAAATCTAAAGTGATGTGCCGCTGACATGATCAAAATCCATTAAGATACAACACTATAAGCACGTGGCTGTTCTCAGCACTAGGGTGGGCCGTTAACAAACCATATCGTTAACCGCTGTACCGAGAGTGTAATTGAGTGGTTTCTGCGACAAACGGAGCTGAGTATGTTTACGTGTGTCACTGTAAATTGGATGTGAAGGTCAGGGTCGTTGCAATAAATGTAAGAGAATTGAGTGTATTATATAAAATGGCGTATCTAGTTACTCTATTGTTGGTATAGAACGTAATCTCAAGGATTTGTATGAAACGATTCTATGGAATGATACCTAGTAGCGTGCGGCTATAACTAGCTGGAGCTAATGTATGGAGCTTCGCAGCTGAGACGTAGGCCTATTGAAACTTCAGAACGTAGAAAACCAAAGAATCAAAAAAGTAACAAAGCAGTTTTCAATAGTGAAATAAGAGATAGGACTGACTTGAAATTACAAAATGCAACCCGATAATTGTCAGATGATAACCTGTCCAACTGTGAAAGAGACTCTCCATTTTTAAATGACGCGAGCCATGATTTCCGTTTGCTGGGTGATGTTATTTTATAAAATACTAGCTGACCCGCGCAACTTCGTTTGCGTCACAGAAGAGAGAGTATTTCACCCGTTCCCGTCGCATTTACTCCCTTCGCGTTAGTTAGTTAGTCAAATTGGATATTCCAACACTGCCCTGCAAAACGTTTGTCCGATTACCGCGGGTCTACTGTAGTGTGGACCTATAGATCATTATTCACCTCCTAGCATAGTGTCGATAACCATACGTAACACGGCGAGCAGCTAGAATTTTGCTCGTAACATTTTTTTGTACTCATAGTAACTTCTAAACCGAAGATCCGATATGAATGAAATAAAAGGAATTTACTTCTAGATAAATGCCCTTGATGATAAAACTATTATATTTGAATATCGTCATCCAGATTTTAACAAATTTTATTCCTGTTGTTGCAATAATTAAATTTGAGAACACAAAAGCTGCTGTAATGGAAAAACTAATATAGTTGAAAGCATTGCCTCGCAAACTTATTTGTAGACATTAAAAAGACCTATAAACCTGTAGTATATCATTTTGATCTATCATCAATAGTTTTCGCAGTGCACGCCTATAAAGATTTTCATTTCTCTTTATTTTTTACAATACTGCGATTTTCTTACGGATCTCTAATTTTTTTGACAATAAATTATAGCCTATGTTACTCTCAGATATTGTAGCTTTCTATAGGTGAAAGAATTATTGAAATTGGTTCAGTAGTTTCGGAGCCTATTCCTTACAAACAAACAAACAAAAAAAAAACAAATCTTTCCTCCTTATAATATTGGTATAGATGTAGGTACTTACGTATTTTTTTCTAATAAGTAATAAATATTCACAGCATTTATTTGAACCGTAATATTTAGCTGGTAAAATAAGTCCTGGGGTATCCTTCAGAGGGCTTACCCGGGGCTCCCAAACGTAGGCTTTTAAGTAGGATACGTGTGTTTTTTAGTCTGTAGGAGTCCGGCAAAGAATCCTTGTAGGATTTTCCTCACATTAAAAAAAAACTGGTTAAATAACGTTACTACAATATATTTAAACTTATTAGTTATGTACGTTCTAGTTTTTCCCGTTTTCCTTAACTTTAGCATAATCGATTTAATTAGGTATACAAAGTTAACGTGAAACTTTTAACAAAGAGGCTTATACCTACTTCATAATTTGTTGCACGTATAATTAGCAAACAAATTACTTTTTGTTTGTCATTTGAATAAGTTTCTATAATTTAATACAGCCGGTCACAAGTACAACACTCTCCAGCGGGAGTAAGTGGGACTGTGCCGCCTCTTTCTGCGAGCAGGTCATGCTCGTGAAGGAGGCGGCGGGCCGGGTGCGGGAGAGAGCTCTCCCACCCGAGTTCCGCAGTCGGCGGCCTGGACGCCGCCGACGTGTCTTCGCCGAGGACTATTAGCCTCCATGACCGGGGGACTGAGGACGGTGAGAGGGTCGCTCTTCTTTTTAATATTGCTGATTTCTATGTCGTCAGTGAGAAGTTACAAGAATCTTGCAACTAAATTTACTCGCGGTTTATTTTTATAGTATAGTGCGAGGCCCCATCTGCGTTTTTCCAAGAGAAAACCATAGATTTAGAATTTTTCGCTACGAGAAAACTGACACAGACTTATATGATTGACTTTTGAAAAATGGGTCTAATTATTGCAACTGACATTATCTATTTTATTTTTGTCGAAGTAACCTTGTTCTTTTAGCATTATATAATCTTTTACATTTTTAGCTAAGGTCAGGCCCTAACTAAAAATATAAAAGATTTTCCACTTTCTCACCCACAGAGCCTACAGTGCTAAAAATATATCTCTCTAGGCTCTTGCGAGATGATTATTAAAATTAGATAATGAAATTGTTTTAAGAAAACTGATTGCAACTACACTATGCATGTATGTTTGACTGCCTTGGTGGTCTAAAGGTCGTAAAGTGCGACTGCGGATCACGTGGGTTCAATTCCCATCGGCGACAAAAAATTGTCACGACCATAAATATATGTATATAGGTATCTAAGGTCTGGGTACTTCTATGTATTATAACAAGTATGTAGGTATTTAAAGTAATTATAAGTACTTATTAACATCCGTGATTTTTTTTAGTATCGCCATCATAGATTTCGAATATTCCGCTGCTCTATCGCTATTAAAAAGGGGAAGGAGAAAGGAATCAAAAAGGGAATAAACGTCAGTTTTCTTTTTCACTTCTTGATATTAGAATCCCTTAAAAGGAATAACTTGTATTTGACTGCGTACATTTTGTTAAAGCGGCAACAGAAATACATCATCTATGAAAATTTCAGCTCTCTAGCTATCACGGTTCCTGAGATATAGCCTCGTGATGGACTGACATACAGACAGACAGACCGGCAGACAGACCGACAGACAAACAGACGAACAGTCAGACGAAAAGATAATATTACTCAGATTCAGTGAAACTTTTAAACATAAAGACGTCACAAATCTTCCCGAACAATATATTAATAGTGGTTGTCTGGAGTTGTGTGGAGTTTTAGGGTTCCTTCCGTATGTCGCTAAGTGTTGGAACGGTTTTATCGCCGCTATTTCTCGACTAAGCCTGAGACATGAGTCGTAATTTCCGCCCCGCTCACTTTAATGGTGATCGACGTCTACGTCAGTTTCAGAGTGACTTAAGTTATTGTACCTACTTACTAGACCGGGCGAGAATTTCAAACAAATATTTTCTTATATTTGTTCTGAGTTTGAGTTATGCGGTAACCAATTTCGATCAGCCTCCCTGTCACCTCTGTAGTCGAAAAATTGCTGTTCGTAATACAGTTCCTTGTATTTTGTTGTGCATTTAGGATACTTTTGCTTGCCATACTTACTTAGGAACTTGTTCAAATCGGTAACTAAAGGTCTTTGTGTACATTTATACTAAGCTGCCTTTCTAGACCGTCCCTTTATAATTAAGGTAAGAGAAGTTACTTTATAACCGATTCCCTTCATTTATCTTTCTCTTGGAATATTACCGATTTCGAGCTTGGTGTAACCTTTCTGGTCTTTGTGGGATCATCATGTTGCACGGTCTTTGTGGGATCATCTTGGTTTACAGGGTACTGTAATGGAAGTGCGAATGGGAAATGTCTTAGTAAAAATATAGTACCTTCTGAAGGTCACGGAAGTAACTGGTTGCGGAAGGTAAAGTAATGTCCAGCAACGGACTGCGACAAAAGATTCGATTGATTGCTGGCCAGTTCTTCTTGGTGCATAGTTAATTCTAGCAATGTTTTTGTAGCCTAGACTGACCTCATTAGCGATGTCTTTCTATTTTACTAGTCATAGAATAATTGCTAGTAAAATGGCAGTTGTTAAGCCAAGGTGAAGCCCTTTTAAGGCGGCTTGAAAAATTTTAACAGCAGGCAGTCACAAAGTCACAACCGTGCCTGTCTATCTCAACACAGCAATACTTCTCATCACCTATTACGTGGGACAAATTCTAATAAGGTGAAATGTGGGTAAAAGGCGTGACCATATACATGTATGTATGCAGAATAATTGTTTATTCAGAATGGTCTACTCTGAAGAAACAATTATTAAGGAGCGGTTATAGTTGTAGCGCACAAGTAGGCATTTGGCGCTCCCCTCGCCCCGGGCGCGAGACACACCGCGCGCCGGCGCCGGCAGCGGCAGTGAACTCTCATGCCACAGTATACAGTATAGTAGAAAGAAACAGCATGCTAACTTTGTTTGACGTAGTAAATGCATCTAACTTTAATAAGTGTAGTGATTTATTAGAGTTTCGTAAATTAATGAGTTAATTAGGTATATATATTACTAGCTGACCCGCGCCACTTCGTTTGCGTAAGAGAGAGAGAGAAATAGAAAGGTAAGGTCCCCCGGCCCCGTGTCGCTTCTATTCTTATCGCGTGGTTTTCTGTCGCGTGTATCCCGTTGTATTATTTTAGTACAAATTTTATTTTCATTAAAATGGTTATTGTAAACGAACCTAATTGGAAGCACTATCAGTAGGGTTACGGGATATGTTACTTTCCCGTGACTCTACTGGATGCCAAGGGAAATATAGGTTGACATGCAGCAGCGCCACTGGTGTAGCAAACGTTCATTATGCGAATTAGTCCGCTACAGTAACCAACCATCAGGTGGGCCGTAAGCTTGTCTGCCATCTTAGTAGTATAAAACACTGGCCAAGTGCGAAGCGGACTTGCGCACAGAGGAAATTAATAAAGAATACAGTACAGATAGGAATAAAGTCCCTTAATGAGTTCCATTTCGAACAACGGTTGGCCGGTTTAGTTGGTCGGAGTGGAAAGACAGAGGGTTCCGTACCAAAAAAACCGGCCAAGTGCGAGTTGGACTCGCCCATGAAGGGTTTCGTAGCAGCAAGTAACATAATATCAAAGTTTTTGTCGTTCGTTGTAACTTGGATTGATGTTTTAACACGTTCGCAGTGGTAGTGATTTTTCTAACCGAAAATAGCGGTTTATGACGTATTAAAAAAAAACTACCGGCTCTATCTCTTTCAAACCAATTTTCGTTGGTAGTTTTTATAGCAATGTTCATCATATATTCTTTTTAGATTTATTATTCTCTTAGTTTAGAAGTTAGAGGAGGGGGGGGCACACATTCTTCCACTTTGGAAGTGTCTCTTGCGCAAACTATTCACTTTATAAAAAAATAATGTTAGAACCTCAATAGCATTTTTGAAGACCTATCTATAGATACCCCACACGTATGGGTTTGATGAAAAAAAAATTTGAGTTTCAGTTCTGAGTATGGGACCCCCAAAATTTACTGCGTTTTTTCTAGTTTTATCACGCTACGGCGAATGAGAGCTGAGCAGCAACGAAACATTTTTCGAAAACTAGGATACTTCATTTTTTTTTCGAGTTTCCGTTGCGTACGTTTGCTAGATGGTTACAGTTGCGTAAAAAAATTACATAATAGCTGGTCATAAAAATTTCTAAAGTTTTCTAAAGTTGGTATGCTAAGTATGAATCACGTGATAATTTTGCAATTCAATATGGGCGCCGCGCCGTAATCACAAAATTTCATGATGGGAAAAAACTCCTTAAACGATACCCATCATGAAATTTTGGTTTGCAAAATTATCATGTAATTCTTGAAATTTTAATGCATTAGGTAGCTGGTTACCATGTCGTGAAAACACTTAAAAAGTAAAAGATCACCACATTTAGCATGAGTGGCGTATGGGAATTTTAGTAAAATCCCTTCATCACTCAGGAATTAAGCTGATGGTCTTCAAAATGTATAGCTAAGTACCATCATGGATACATTGATTTACGATCAAAAAATCGCATCAAAATCGAATTATGCATTACAAAGTAATTGTAATTTGTAACGGTTAATCTAATTACATTTTGCCCATCACTGATATTTTTATACTGTGGCGCGATTTCAACGTAATTTGGCATAATAATTACGAAATAATTGCGAAAAAAACTGACACAGGTTCTGCCTCCACAAGCGCTAGCGCGAGACTGATCGGCCGTCAGCGGCGCAATTCTATTGCGTTTGGTAGATATTCGTACATGATAACTATGTAAATACTTGTGTATAAAAAACGTTCGGAAAATGTGTATAAAAACTCAATAGCTTTAATTGAGTGCAAAAAAAATATATAAAATGTTAATAGTTTAGCCACAGTATTGAAAAAACTTTTCTGAGAGAGTCAACTTTGGGATTTTTTTCTATCTAGTGAAATTGTCTAAGGTGATGGAGCGTGTAATTAATACACAGCTCCTGAGGTACCTTGAGGAAAACGACCTGCTCAGTGACCGGCAGTACGGTTTCCGTCACGGTCGCTCGACGGGCGATCTTCTCGTGTGCCTCACACACCGATGGGCGACGGCTATCGAGAGTAAGGGCGAGGCTCTAGCAGTGAGCCTCGACATTTCTAAAGCCTTTGACCGAGTCTGGCACCGTGGTCTTCTTAAAAAATTGCCCTCCTACGGACTGACCGAGAGATTATGCGGATGGGTGTCCAGCTTTTTGGCCGGTAGAAGCATCAGGGCTGTTGTCGACGGCAGCTGTTCTGACTGCATGGCCATTAACGCTGGAGTACCGCAAGGGTCAGTGTTGTCCCCTACTCTGTTTCTGCTGCATATCAATGACATGTTGTCTATTGACGGCATTCATTGTTATGCAGACGACAGTACGGGGGACACTTGTTACACAGGCCGCCCTGGTATCTCTCGGGACGCAGTGGAAGAGAGTCGTGAACAGCTTGTGTCTGAAATCGAGGCTACTCTTACTAGAGTGTCCGATTGGGGTAGACAAAACCTTGTCCAGTTCAACCCTTCGAAGACACAGGCGTGTTTCTTCACCGCTAAGAAAGCCCCAATTACTGTAGCACCACAATTCCAGGGCACATCTCTTTCCATCTCTAAAAGTATAGGGATCCTTGGTGTTGACATCTCCAGTGACGTTCAGTTCTGCAGTCATTTGGAGGACAAGGCCAAGCTGGCGTCCAAGAAGCTCGGTGTGCTCAACAGGGCGCGGCGGTACTTTACTGCGGCGCAAACACTGCTTCTCTATAAGTCGCAAGTGCGGCCACACATGGAGTACTGCTGTCACCTCTGGGCGGGGGCACCCGAATATCAGCTTCGTCCATTTGACTCGGTGCAGAGGCGAGCTGTGAGAGTTGTCAACGATCCTATACTGACAGGTGGTGTTGAACCTCTTCGCGATAGGAGAGACTTTGCCTCCTTATGCGTGTTCTACCGCCTGTACAATGGTATGTGCTCTGAGGAATTGTTTGACATGATGCCCACGGCTACCTTCTATCATCGCACCGCTCGCCATAGACAGGGATTTCATCCTCACACCCTACGTCCGGAGCGTTCGAGCACGGTTAGATCCGATAGGGGTTTTCTTCCGCGAACGCTTAGGTTGTGGAATGATCTTCCTGCCTCGGTTTTGCCAAACGCCTACAGTATGGGGTTCTTCAAAAGGGGTCTAAGAAGGTTTTTACAGGGTCGGCAGCGCGAGTGTGGCGCCTCTGGTGTTGCAAACGTTCATAGGCTGCGGTGACCACCAGTCCTTCTGGTGGGCCGTATGCTTGTCTGCCACCTTAGTGGTATAAAAAAAAAAAAAAAAATATTGGATTGTGTAACGGAATTGGAATATGTTTAGCTTATATCCTTAACTATTATATATATATTTATCAGAATTAAAAACCCTTTACTTTTTGACTAGGATTGTTTCAAAAAACTCAAAATCTGACCCACGCGGCCTTAAGCAACCCGAGGTCTTAGAAACAATGTAGTTTGAAAACCGCGTGATTACACTTACGAGAATAATTCTGTTTTGTCGTGGTAACGTAAGCATAACAAGTCGATTAACAGTATGATTATTGTATTCTGTTATTTTCCGAAAAGTTCAAAACCTTATAAATTACCAAGGTCCTTTTTTCCAACTTCTACGTAATGACGATAACATTCGTATGTTTCATTCAAGCTTTTGAATCCCTTGTGAAGTTGGTCACGAGTTTTGAACAAAGGAAAACGAGTAAGCCTATGGTGCCGACCCTTTGAAATGCTATGTAAATTGTCCTTTCAGCCCTTGTACGCATTTCTTATTAATCGCACTCCAATTGAGAAGGGTTGACACTCATAATTCAAGTAAATATTTAATTGTGACACGCATTCATTTGAAAAATTTGTAATCCGTTTGACCCTTTCTGTGTATTTTAATTGCCATTCAAGCTTGTACCATCAGCAATTAAAATTATGATTATTTATTAAACCAGAGTATTTACGAGCTAGTGGCTATATAAAGTCCATAAACCAGCATCAAGTACAGTCAACCACTAAATGTTAAAGCGTCTCTTTAAAATTAATGAACATTGTTGCCCCATAAAATTACTTGCAACGAATATAATTAGCTGTCTAGAAAATACTTCATTTTTTATGTTTCATCTGAAAGTACCCAAGCACAAGCAGAATAAAGTATGTTCTACAGGTAGGTTAGTAGTAATGTAATCATTGCAGTGGCTGTTAAAACATCTGTTCCAGTTAGTTTCGCTGTGCAACGAACATTTTCTACTGAAAAATTTTCCTTGCAAACCCGGTGAAGTTTTCTTGTAAAAGAAAAATGCGAATAAGCAGTTCTCTGAGCATTTTTATATTATTTTGTAGCCATTTTGCGTAGTTCCGGTGCAAGTTAATAATTCGATTCTATTCAAACTGTTCATGTTATTTAGTAGTGAAAAATAGTCTTTAGAATCTCTTTTTTAAGTTAATTAAAATTTCGTTTTGAAGTTATTCTATATCAATGTTATAATATTTCTAAAGATTACGAACCTTGCAATATATCAAGAAAAAGCTTATATAACCGATTTCTTATCTGCAATTATAATAATATTTTTTTAATCTGCAGTGGCGTACCTTATTGTACGACTGGTCGCCGGCTTTGCTTAAGTTCTACCTGAACGCGTTTCAATTGACCCTCCCCGACCAAAGTAATCTGGTCAGGTGGGGGAAAGCCACAGATAAAACATGTAATGCATGTGGAGAAGCGATTGGAACTGCTAGGCACCTGCTGGTAGGTTGTAGGACGTTACTAGACCGGGGTCATTACTCACGCCGACACGATAGGGTATTGGAAATCATACGTGAGGCTGTCAGTATGGCGGTAGCGAGAGCGAAAAAGGGATTAACCACAAACAAAAGAAATGACATTGCGTTTGTAAAGGAAGGCTGTTCAAAGAAAGTACCTCAAAAGCCATACTCAATTTTGATGGCTGCCGCCGATTGGACTTTACTCTCAGACACGTATGAAAAACACTACAAAATCCCGGAGGATGTATGTGCCTCGTCATCCAGACCCGACATATTCCTGTTTTCGAGGATACACAGGCGTGCGGTGCTCGTGGAGCTGACGGTGCCGTGGGAGACCAACATACCGAAGGACCACGCCATGAAGACAAATAAATACTTTGACTTGACCAATGAATTAACCAAAAATGGCTATGTGGTTAAACTCTATGCCGTAGAAGTAGGAGCAAGGGGAATTCCAACTAAATCCCTGTATAATTTATTAAAGGACCTTGGATTGCCAAGAGCTTCAGTAAGCTCTTTACTAAAACGCGTATCCAAAGCGGCATTGATAGGATCTTACCAAATCTGGTTGGGCAGGGGGGGGGGGAACATTGTTGACGGTGGAAGGTGATCGTTTATGCGCATAGTAAGGTGGCCACCCTAAACCTACTCGAATGGGTCGCAAGTCCCAGACGCTGTCGGGGTGTTCCCCCCTGTGCCACGCTATGGACCCGGCGCCCGCACGGAGAATCCATGGAATGCTAAGAATACGGTCTCTTTGAAATATGACATCCTGGAGAGACGGGATGACGGCTGGAAAGACAGTTGACGCTGGAAAGACAGATGACAATTAGGAAAGACTATTGACAGCTGGAAAGACAGCCGTGGGCAATGGCCTAGCAAGCCATGTCCTGTACTAAATCGCTAAAAGTCCGGAAAAGAAAAATACCCTCAGGACAATCCGAGAGGGGGGGCGAAAGAATTGTCCACCGAAAAATCACTCTAACGACCTAGGCGAGAACACGGATTTGAAATGCCCAACGTGCGGGAAAATTTACAAGAAGAGAGCCTGGTTTATAAAGCACTTAAAATCACATGATGGTGTTGGAGCAAGACAGCCGTCTGTAAGTTCTTCAGATATTGCCACGGATAGAGTTGAAACTCATATATCCCATGGTAAGCCAGACGGTGAATTAAACCAGGAGCCCATTAACATCCGGGCCCGTCTTAGTATTCCCTCTCTAAAGCAGAGCACCTGGAAAGCCCACGATCAAAATCTGGCCATCCTGCTAGAACACCCCGGAAAAAAAACAGGACCTAAACCAGCAAGTGGAATCTTTTCAGGATACTATCCATACATATCTGCACGAGCATTATCCACGACATTCAAAGTACGCTCGGAAAAATAGAATAAACACTTTTAAAATCAAAATGAGGCAAAAAAAGAGGGAACTTATCAAACGACTACGAATTGCTAAAGCTATGGGCGATAATCAACTTAGTCACCAACTGGCTAGGGCTTTAAGGTCTATACTGAAATTAATTCAAGGGGTCTCCATTCAACTAATTAATGAAACTAATAATTTAAATAGAGCCAAACATGAAGTAGAATTTGATAGGGACCCTTTTAAATACTCGAGGAATATATTTAATGACAGAAAGCATGGTAGGCTGGACATAAGTAACGATCAGATCTATAACTACTATAAAAGTAATTATGAGGTGCCTAAATATGACAAATCATATAGTGAACCAAAGGAAAAGAAACCATCAAGTCCTCAATTCTTAATCAACTGTAATCCACCTAGCTTAGAAGAAATTGAACACCAAATTAAAAAGAAATCAACTAAATCTGCCCCTGGGCCTGATGGCATACCTTACATAGTCTATAAAAAATGTCCATCAGTACGTAAACACCTTCTGAGCATATTTAACAGGATCTGGTCGAGTAAAGAAATACCAGCGGCCTTCGGAGAGGCCAGTTTTGTGCTCATTCCTAAGAAAGAAATTGTTACCAGTCCAAAAGAGGCCAGACCGATAGCGATAACCAACACAATATCAAAAATTTTCTTCTCATGGCTTCAATTTAAAATGACTGATTTTATGATCAGCAATGGATGATGGAGGAGATGGCGCTTGACGTCGCTGGCAGTTCGTTGTCTGTGTTTACTTTGTGATTAAAAATAGCTTTCTAGTTTAATTGAAGTAAAATTGGTAAAATAATTCGTGGGGAGCTACAAAAAAAGACATATATTGTTATCCAGTGCCATATATTTGTGTAAACTTAAAAAATCTATGATTTAAATTATGAACAGAAACAGTGTCTAAAACCTACCCTATAAATATAAAAATAAAACAATATAAACTACATAATAAAATAATATTGTTATTTTATGTCGCTGGGTGTAGACCAGTGAATAGTGATTGTAACTTTCAGTGAGCCATACAAAAGTTGTGAATAGTGCAGCCTGAAACAGACTTTTTTCAAAAAGTGACAACAACGCCATCTGTTGTCCGGTAGACGAACTATCCGTACTGTTTTGTATTTATTGGCAGGCTTACAATAATCATTAGGATGGCTGGTAAATGCGCAGCGTGTGGGAAATTTCTGTCCACGAAGGGAGGTGCGGCATGCTGTAAGTGCAGAAATAAGACCAAGGTCAACAGAGACATCTCCCAAGCGGTTCCTACGACGGTTGACAGTAGTGTAGATACACCCCCCAGTCAGCTGGTCTCTTCAGAGTCTGCAGGCGCTTCGGGCGTATCTGTCGGGGAGCGAGTCAGCTATCCGTCGCCTGGACTAGATGTGGGACATGAGATGCAGCTCCTGAGGGCAGAGATTCGGTCTATGAGGGATGATCTGAAGTTGGAACTGAGAGAGTTCAGACTTGAGGTGGCCGATCTTCGACAGTCGTTGGCATCGTGTAGAAAGAAAGTTGACTCCCTGGAAAGCCGCTTAGCTTTGATTGAGAACCGTCAGGAGGATGTCCAACCGGCACATGAACTGGAACATACCGTTCAAAACTTAAGACTCGAAATTAATGATAGAGAGCAAGATCTTCTGCTCTCTGACGTAGAGATCTCAAATCTGCCCGAGTGTGCTGGTGAAAACATAGTCCATACAGTCGAGCTAGTGGCAAGAAAGATCGGTGTAACGCTGGATAAAACCGACATCGTGTATGCCGAACGAGTGGGACCCCGGACGGAGCGGACCCGTGGGGCGGGCGGTGCGGACGCGGCCAGGAGCAGGCGAATTGTGGTGCGGCTGGCGCGGTGCGGGCTGCGCGACGAGCTGCTGAAGAGCGCGCGGGTGAGGCGCGGCGCCACCACCGCTGACCTGGATGGCTTCGAGGGGCCCCCGCGCCGCTTCTACCTCAATGAGAGACTGACGAGGACCAACAAGCAGCTGTTTTTCCTCACACGCCAGACTGCCGCAAACCTGGGTTGGAAATATACCTGGACAAAGCGGGGTAGAATATTGACAAAGGAAGCTGATGGTAAGCGCACCCATGCTATCCGCTCGGAAGCTGATCTGGAGCGTGTTTTTGGCAAGAATATTGTCAATACAAATCATGATTAAGTTATTTCACATTGTTACATTTAAGTTTTTTCATAGTGTATTTGAGTACTTTTATTTTGTAATGAACATATTATGTGGTAGCGTTGGTAGCATGGAGGATAGATCTGGAACAGAATATTGTCAAAAACTTATCTACGGGTTCTATATAGTGATTGTTTGTGTTATTGGTGTTAGTAGTGGGCAGAATGAATTCCAAACAAAATGTAATATTTACAGTGTTTTTATACATGTTACTTCTTATGGTTTTGCTTTGGAATGCCCTGAATTTGAAAAAAATATAAAATTATTTATAAATAATATTTACAAGGTCTACATACATAGTACTACTTACAATTATTTTACATCAGGATATTCTTTATTCACAAAATTATTTACATATATTTACAGAGTTCATGTTCTCATGCATGGTACTACTTGCAGTGATTTTGTTTTTGAAATTTATAGATTCACAAAATTTGTATTATGTACAGACATTAATGGAACACATGGCAAGTTTTGTGATCTTAGTTATTGTATCTGCAACAGACAACAAATTACAGTGACACATAAATCAGAATACGGGTTGAGTATGATGGTATGTGACTGTCCGGGTTGTTTATTTTACAACATTGTACACTTTTTTAGTTGTACGTTTATTTTGGGTATTTCGAATAATGGATGGCGTATTGTAATGGAAATAAATGAACAAATGCACAAGCATAAGATTAAAAGAATTTATGGTATATCGGTCAGGGTGGCATTGAGTTATACTTGCATAATGCGAATGTGTAAACTACATAGATATAACTTTTTAATATATCATCGTTGCGCCTGACAAGTTCCAGATGTGATTTTTACAAGGTTTTGGGAAACTCAAAAAAACATGTTTTTTCAAAAACTGTGTAAGTAATCAAAAATCTGTAAATGCAGTATTATGAACATTCATTTTTTACATATGTAAGATTTACATTTGAAATGCAATGTTGCATATATTTGAAGATATAATTTTTTTTTCTGTAAATCTGCACATACCTGTTTTGGCACTGTGCATGCAAATTATTCATGTGCCATTTTCATGCACATAAGGGATAATGTTAAGACAGTTTTCTCCAAAACTAGTCTACTATGTGACATTTCGGTATTAAACATTCTGTGTACTACTTTCATTTTCACAATTATTGGTCGGTCTTTTTGTAATGTATAAGTATTAATAAAAACTTCTGTCATTAATCGTAAAAGTTAAATTAAAAGTATGTTAAAATACCTAAAAATCACAATATAAACTCCTCCATGAAGTCCTTAATCCTCCTTACACGAGTCCAATGCAGAGTGCAGAACAAAATAGATGGAGCTTATACTTTTGATTACTTTTTTTTTTACGTGAGGTAGAATCCTCATGGATGTTATGCCGGACTCCTACCGACCAAAAAACCTCACGTAACACCCAACAGCCTATGGTTGGGAGCCCCGGGTAAGCCCTCGGAAGGATATCCCAGGACTCCCAACAGATCTATGGCAACCGCTGCGGCCTCGCCCAGGGGGTGGTTCGGGTGTGATCCCGCTTCTAAGGGGGGTCGTGCGTGAGTTCCTCACGTCACGCTGCCGTCATGGGCCTGCTTCCGTAAGGATGGTGACCGACCCTCTCACCGTCCTCAGACCCCCGGTCATGGAGACCGATAGTCCTCGGCGAAGACACGTCGGCGGCGCCCAGGCCGCCGACTGCGGAACTCGGGTAGGAGAGTTCTCTCCCTTACCCGCCCCGCCGCCTCCTTCACGAGCATGACCTGCTCGCAGAAAGAGGCGGCGCAGTCCCACTTACTCCCGCTGGAGATCGTGTCTCCTCTCCAGCCACACGTCCATGACCGGTCTGACGATCTGACTGATCTTATGTCTGTAGAAACCGTGCTCAGTTTTATGCCTATTCTTAATTACGTAATCAAATTAGCCTTTGGCAGTCCAATGCTGGACGTAGGCTTCTCCCAAATTACGCCGGAACATACCGTCCTACGTCTTCCGCATTCAGACACTCTCTGTGACCTTTTCAGGCGGTTGAGCCATCAGAAGGGGGATCGTCATATCCTATGTTCATCAAGCTCGGCCATCGTTTCTTCCATAGATGTGTACCTAACATCAAAACGCATGCTCTGGGAGTTATGTCGATAACTCTGTTATTCTGACGGATAACATCGTTTCAAATCAGGTTTCAAGGTAGGTAGACTCCTGGGCAACCACAACCCTCAATCTTTCGACTAGGATTAGTCCCTGCTACGTCGTTTTTTTACGGCGAGGCAATTTGTGACACTATTCTCGAGAACAACTTGTAAACTTGTAAAATGGTGCCGACCTTGTCACCTTTTTTTAAAGATCAGAGTCACCACACTCCCGCTCCCCGCTTTAGCTGTCTCTTCTAGCCGGAGAATGAAATTGAACACACTTTAAGGACCTTAGTACCACCAAATTTAAGGTGTTATTTCTTAATTCTATCCTCTCAAGGGGATTTATTATTTTTGTGTTGCTCGAGTGCCGCGCTGACTTTGCTCTGATCGATATCCGGTACATTGGTGCGTTAATGGAGCCCCGTGGCCACGTAGGCTAATTAATCCGTGATAATTATAGGTCTCTGTAAAAGCAGTCCATTTCCTCGAGAATATTTATGAAATTAACCTTGAGGGTACAACTTTGCTACCTGTGGCTGTTTGCTGCCGTTGAACTGTTGGGTACAGACCTTAGTGCCCCTGTTCTGCTCAATCGTAGCCTCGAAAACACTGGTGTTATTACGTTTGAGGTCTTGTCTTAGCAGCTATAGAATTTTGACGTTAAGGTCAAACCGTTCTGACGAATACGCAGGCGTAGGTCTAATCTTCATAACTTCGAGAGTCTCGAGCTTTGAACACCTTTTTTGCCATTGCTCGACAAAAATCTTCGAGCACTTGTTGTAACGTTTTTACCACTGTGTCGGTTTTATCGTTGTCAGTGGTTTCTAGCAAATCGAAACGATTTCGAAGTTTTAATCGAAACCTTTTGGATCCCAATTCTATGTGGAGCGTAGTAGGTCGAAGAGCAGGCTTTATAACCTGGGCTATTAATTGTGACTTTGTCGGGGTTTCACCAAATCTACTTTCTATGGGGCCTCATATTAAAGAAAGAGTTCACCAAGAAGTGACCCTGAGATTGGAGGGGAAATCAACAAGTAGGTATGTGCTCCAGTCATTCGCCGTATCACGGTTTTGCCGCGATCTTATACCCTACAGTTTGGCGCTGAAAATACCCATTAACATTGTAGTTGGCAGTACCTTGTAATATCTTCGCTATGTCTACACAGCCTCGATCGCCTCTTTCGTGCCTCTCGAGGTTAACACCTGTATCACATTCAGAGAGTTCCTGTCGGTAAGTTCCAGTATAAGATATGTTACCCGAGCCGATACAATTCTGACTTCCACACCACTGCTAATAAGAAAGAAAGAAAGAAAGAAAAATCTCTTTATTTTAAATGCAACAACACTGACAAAGTTAAAAAAAATATTATTAGCTAGATTATAATTATGCCGCCGTTGCACCAAAATAGGAGCCCGTTCAGCATAATGCCGAGTACGAATACCAAGCGCTGGTTTTCAACGGGCTCCCGTAGGACAGCGAATTCGAGACAATTTGGTAGCAAACAAGTTTAAAAAACTTATAAAAACACAAAATAAAAGCACAAAATAAAAACACAAAAACGAATTCCAGAATAAAACAAATTAAGTAAGTGCAAGAAGTGTGATCTTACAATTTCCACTAAACTACAAACAATATTCTTTTTTTTTTATTACCTATGGCAAGTGTGCGTCCCATCTGAAACGACCATAGCCAATGACATCGATCCCGTCTGTTTATCTATGACCGTCGCGTCGCCAATATGGCAGACAACAGTAACAACTAACAACAACATGATAGGTAGTTATGATAGTAAATTATTACATTCCTAAACAAAAAAGTGCACTGTGCTTTTTCCATCAAATTTCAACAACAATCAATGAAACAAACATCACATCACGGCCAGCAAATAGCAATGCGTCCCCGTGTCTTATCCACAACGAGCCAGTTAAGATTGTGTGACACTTCGAAAGTGAAAAAAGGCAAACAAAATAGCATTCCGGTGTTCTGGACTCCCAGTGAGATAAATACAACCAAACCCCACTATGTCTTGCTTCATTGTGCTTAAGGGTGAGTAGAATATACATTGTATGAACATACTGTAAAGTAAAACCAAAAAACGCCGCAAGATTAGAAATACACAAGATAGCAATTAATAATACAATAACTATGTAATCTTAATAACATAAATAGGTATGTACTGTACTGTCTAATGAGGTCCGTTTTCACAATAAAATCGACACCACCATGGAGTTCCTTCCATCACTTGCTCAAAATAGAGCATTTCATCTGGTGTGAGGGTAAGCGTGTTCTAGTGTTCCTTGATTGAAGTGTGTAAGTGAAGATACCCTTTATTCGGACCTCGCTCCAGTCTAGTATGTCTTTGCGACTCAGGTCTACCTCGAGTTTGGTAAGATGCTCGTTCAGCTATGGAGTGTATCTAAAGTGCGTCATTATGTGGAGCCAGAATCAGTCGTGAATGGCAGCCTGTCTTAGCCCGTAAATTCTTTGCACTTCCCTCCCGACATTGTTGCGACCACTACCGCGACCGGAACAGCGGAAGTGTAGGGAACTGGGGGCCGTTTATTTTTATAAGCTTTCATATTGGTAGGGGTTTGGCCCTTACTGTACGACGTTGACCAGACGGCTAAGTACCTAGTACTTAGTAGTGCGTAGTGCTTTATTTTGTTTGTTCTTCTCTTCGTCATGACCTCATTCGCTAATCAGCAGGAGCACCACTCGCAGCTGAGACCAGAAAGTAACCCCTATGTTGTTGGTAGGACTCTATACACAACAAAACTTATCAAATAATAGTAATAAATAAGTAAAAAGCACATTACTTACGAATTTCGACACACTTTTCTTTTCAATAATACTAATTAAAATGATGGTAATGGTCACATATTTATCATGTTCTCCGCGCGATATTGGCAAGATCGCATATTCCATATGTGCGTGTGTGCACATAACGTTTTTTTCCAAGGCTTAAAACACATACGGAATATTGCAAAATTGGTTCTAAGCTCTAGCTTACACTATTAATATCTATATTACACAACGGATTTTACTAGCACGTGTAGATTTAGACGGAGATTATAAATATGCAAAAATCGAAAAATCAAAAAAATGCACATATGGAACTTGTCAGGCGCAACGACGATATTTTTTATACATATTTAATATTAATACATTCTTTTGCTATCTACTATTACATATAAAATGATAAATAATAGGAAATATTAAAAGTTTGGGCTTTTTAATGCAGTGTAACGTTGTGAAACAACGGGTGCAAATAGGGGTTTAACATTAGGGGTTTAAAATGAAAACTTAGATCAATAAATGAAAGCGCCATCTACCGAGTAAGGGTCGCAACGACGGAAGCCATAGTCATATAGGCGGTCTTGACGATTGAGTAGTTTCGAGTGGTGCCACTAGAGGCGCTATTTCATTAATATATAAAGCGTTGCGTCAAAGGCAGGAGCACCGCCAGATTAATATTTAAAATAGCTCACGGACGTATAAGTGTCATTGGAAATTGTGAGAAATACAAAAGTTTGAAAATCATCGTTTATAACATCGTAAATATCATCGTAAATATTTGTCAAGTATAAGGAGCAAATAGCTCTAGACAGAAGACCCCATCATTGGGGTCCACCCTACGGGCGACAAGTGTTCGTCCACCCTACGGGTTCAAGATATCCACCTTACGGGTTGTGAAAGTACACCCTTCGGGTTCTACGAGAGAAGCAATCCACCCTGCGGGTTGAGAACACCGTGCCAGCCAAAGTTGTGGACGGCACGGCTACGTCACGGACTGCCTCAGACTTCAGAACCACCAAGATAAGTCGAACCCTGCGAAGGCCTTCGGAAACCGTAATTGCTGCCCGAAATTACCACGACCCCGAGTTCTTTCCTTATATTTAAATAAATTATTACTTTCAAATTCTAAACGTCACCTCTTCTCATTTCTCTCTTCTTCCTGAAAGCTACAAGCTTTTCAGTGGCGCCCATATCGTGGTTTCGGGTAGCGAGAAAGCGATTTCCGACGGGAGTCGGGAAGTCATAATTATAAGATTATTCAATTTGTGTAAAATAGCCTTAAGAGTGCCCGTTAGCGGGGTAGTTTCCCTCCAAATTATTACAACTACCCAGGAATTTGGCTCTCCTGACCTCTGCTGCCAACTTGTTCTTTCCGGCTTATTTTGTGTGTTTTTTAGTTATTTTAGACAGATTTCGGCAAACTCAAGAACAAGGCAAAATTTGAATTTTTCTCAACGTAAAAATTGTAATTTTTCCAAATTTTAACGGTCCCCAAATTTATTTTTCACACCCTCAAATAGTTATTTTATGGTGGAAAATTTTTAATTAAATTGAAAGTAAAAGTTTTTTTGTTTTGTGTCAATTTTAAATAATACTTTGTCAAAGTCTGAAGTAAAACTTCTAATTTGTAACGCTTACATTAATTTTCGTAAGTGAATTGTATTGCCTATATTCATCGGAAAAAGTAGTCACAGTAAATCACCACCACAAATTTATTTTTTTACGGCGTCAAACCGCCTCAATTTGTGTATTAGTTTGTTGTATTCCCTATATGTGAATTTACAGCGAGACCAACAGCCGATAATCACACTTCTGGGTAACAATCCCTATTGAAATTTCACTATAGTAAAACGAAAGATTTTACGAATTTCACTTCACGTAAATTATAAAAGATTCATAATTGTTTCACTTTTCGAATTACGTAGAATTCTGATACACTGAAATAAAACTGTAAGAAAAAACATTCCAAACGTAGATCACGCAGTAAAAACATTCTTGCCATAACAATTGTAAACTTATAACTTTGATTCGGGTTCTGAATAAACAACGGCAGATGTTGCTTTCATAACGTTTACGAGTTAGTTGAATTACTAGCTCGATAGTAGAAGAAATTTTTTTTCCATATAAACTGTGGGTGGAAGTGAATAAAATACACTCCGGACACCAACAGTCTCATACAAAATATTTCCAGAAGCGTCCAAGTACGAATCGGTTTTTCAATCAATTCGAAATATTCAAGGGTTCCGTAGTGGTGAGGAACAATTTACATAAAAGGTTGGTTACTACTATATAGTTTATTTCAAGAACCGTCCAAGTGCGAATCGTCTTTGACACAGTTCGTAATAATTAAGGGTTCCGTAGTAGTAAGGAACGATTTAAAGAAAAAATTAGTGGTACGAGTTAAAATACAATTAACTCTTAGTACGTTCGTGGGAATAGTTACATTTTAATAAAAATAATATTAACGTCAAAAATTATATTAATCGATTAAAACGGTCAAACATTTAGCTAACTTCATCAACCTATCATCATACACCTCACTTTCACTACTTACAGTTTCGGATTAGATTACATTTAAACACAGACAGACAGACAGACAATTAATTTCTAGAAGGGTCCAATCTATTAATTGAGTGAAGGAACCCTAAAAGGTAATATTTCCAAACTTAAGTATTTCCTAAAGCAAATACTAAGTTTTATAAAGGTTCAATTTAAAATTTAGTTCAACGAACCCTAAAAAGTACAATTTATTTTTCGTTATTCTGCGGGTGGGTCGAAAAATATTCACATTCCTCAATGTTGCAAAGACGAATGCAGATAACGGTAAAGGCCGTAACACACTGCATCAAGATGCATTTGCAAATAGCGTATCTAGTACATCAGTACAGTTACACAATAGTGTTTTTGATAATTATTTTTTTGGAAAATATAAGGGTGTTAGCACACCGTAATAGAATATTAATACTTAGGTGGCACATATAGGTACCACAATTCATGTCATGTTACACGCATACATGTTATCATACGGAAGTTTCACAATTACACTTTCATAATAATTAGGTAGTAGATGGTCATCACATATTCATCACAACTATCTTCACACACAATTCCAAACACTTCATAAGCAGTTTTTTTTTTTTGTTTGTTTGTTTACATAGTGACACTTGAACTTCATGTTGTGTGACTCCCAAAGGCGGAAGTAGGAGTCAAACTGGTTACAGGCGAGTCACTTTCGTAGATTAGAGAAAGTGACTCAAAGGTCCTAAGTTTTGGTTCCCGACCAAAGCTGACGGGTTATTATATAGCATGGAAAGTAGTGTGACACTGGCCTTAGATGCAACGATAAATAACACGTTTACATCAACACGATTACGTCAGCAGCTTACGCGCAAACAAAACAAAACTTGCACAGGGGAGATTTCATACGTACATACATACATATTATTTATTTAAGCACGCACATACATTTTACACTGCCATGGTGGCATACAAGGGTACCATATTTTTTTGGAGATTTGGCATAATGGCCAGAGAACGTTTATCTTCGTTATTTATTAGGGTTGACATAATAGTCATAGTCAACATTCTTCTACTAAAGTTGCGAACAAGCACTTAGCTTTGTTATTGCTACTAAGATTGCGAATAAGCACTCGTTTTTTTTATTTTATTTTGTTAAAGGGCTAAAATAGCCTAGTAATTAGTTAGGGACACTACACACTACACACGACTTACAAAGAACGACATAAAAAAACGTGACAAACACATGCCATGTTCGTCATGGGGACATAGGGGTTAATTAGCATCACGAAGGATTCTGCAAGTAAATTATTTTCTATCACTTTTCTGTTTCTTGGTTTAGTTGGGAGTTTTCTGTTAGTTGGAAGCATGAGTCTATCCCTAACAGAGTTCGTCGTTTACTGTTAGTTGGCAGCATGGTCTTGCCCTAACAGAATTATGTTGTAGGTTACTGTTACGAGGAAGCATGAGTCTTACCCGAACAGATTTATGGTGTAGGTTTAGTACTGTTACGAGGAAGCATGAGGCTTACCCGAACAGAATTATGGTGGACTGTTATTTGGCAGCATTTGTCTTGCCCTAACAGTCGTAGGTGAGATCACCGTTATCTTTATTTTCGTCATATGGCTACTCCTACCACTCGGAAGCTAGAGGCTTGCCCTGGGGGATAGTCCATCCTATGAGTCGGAAGTGTTACACGAGCCCTAGTAGGATGTTCTTCTCTGGGACGGTTGTATAAATCCCAGCCTTCAGCAAAAAGCCTTATTATACACACCCCACTTTCAGGCGGTGCGTATTACCTGAACCTTCAACCCAAAGCCTCAAATACGTCTTTTCTCTTTCTGTCCTATAAGATCCTTCAGAATCACCTAAATACATCCTGCGAGTTGGTTTCATTAAGGTTAAGGCCGACTCTTCGCTACACCCAGCATCACCTCATTCACACAACACACTAACATACACACACACATAGACGAGTAGTAGGTATTATGTTAGGGGCGTTCGAGGACGAACGCAGCGTTTGACGCGTTAGGGTACGTCAAACGCTCAACGGGGAGGGGGAGTATGTAACGTTGTGAAACAACGGGTGCAAATAGGGGTTTAACATTAGGGGTTTAAAATGAAAACTTAGATCAATAAATGAAAGCGCCATCTACCGAGTAAGGGTCGCAACGACGGAAGCCATAGTCATATATGCGGTCTTGACGATTGAGTAGTTTCGAGTGGTGCCACTAGAGGCGCTATTTCATTAATATATAAAGCGTTGCGTCAAAGGCAGGAGCACCGCCAGATTAATATTTAAAATAGCTCACGGACGTATAAGTGTCATTGGAAATTGTGAGAAATACAAAAGTTTGAAAATCATCGTTTATAACATCGTAAATATCATCGTAAATATTTGTCAAGTATAAGGAGCAAATAGCTCTAGACAGAAGACCCTATCATTGGGGTCCACCCTACGGGCGACAAGTGTTCGTCCACCCTACGGGTTCAAGATATCCACCTTACGGGTTGTGAAAGTACACCCTTCGGGTTCTACGAGAGAAGCAATCCACCCTGCGGGTTGAGAACACCGTGCCAGCCAAAGTTGTGGACGGCACGGCTACGTCACGGACTGCCTCAGACTTCAGAACCACCAAGATAAGTCGAACCCTGCGAAGGCCTTCGGAAACCGTAATTGCTGCCCGAAATTACCACGACCCCGAGTTCTTTCCTTATATTTAAATAAATTATTACTTTCAAATTCTAAACGTCACCTCTTCTCATTTCTCTCTTCTTCCTGAAAGCTACAAGCTTTTCAGCAGGTTCACTTGGAACTAAACAGGATGAGTTCTTGATTGCCATGAATCACCATTCAGTTGATATTATGGCCATCAATGAGACCTGGTTAAAGTTGGGGGAGGATGGGAGAGCTCCTTCAGTACCCGGTTACAAGTTAAGGCATACTCCAAGACCTACAGTGATAAAGGATGGACATGGTGGGGGGGTCGGATTCTACATAAAAAATGGTGTTAGTGTGAGGACCAGAAGCCACCCTGTGGATCCACAAGTAGAGGAGTTTTGGCTGTCCTTGACTAGTATGGGGAAAAAAATTCTGATAGGTACAGCATATAGACCACCCTGGCTGAGTGAGGATCGGTTCTTGGATAGTTTGACTGCCAGTATCTGTGCATTGGCACCCTACGATAATATTATACTTTTGGGTGATTTCAACATAAATATGTTGATCCAGTGTGCAGTCAACACAAGAAAGCTTCAACAATTCCTGCAATACACTGATATGTGTCAGGTAGTAAATGCTCCAACGCATTTCACTGATGGCAAAAGCACTTTAATAGATATTATATGTACAGATATGAATGTTCATAACGTTACAGTTTCACATGTCCCGGAAGTAGGTAAACATGCAGTTGTGACTTGTCAGTCAACCTTTAAAAAGGTTAAAGAGAAACCCAGGTGGGTTACATACAGACCATTTAGAGACATCTTGCCAGATCTTTTTGATAGTGATATTGAAATGATTCCTTGGCGCCACATGGATTCACAGGTTACTGTTGATGATATGGTGGAGGCCTTGTCCACCTGGGTTGTCCATCTATTTGACATGCATGCCCCTGTGAAGCGAAAGCTGTTCAAGACCAAGAGTACACCATGGATAACTGACAATGTTAAGTTACTCTTCAGCTTGCGTGACAAAGCAAGGTTGGCTTATCAAAGGACAAAACTGGAGTCAAAAAAACAGTATTACTTGGAGTTGAAACATCAAGCTGTTGTAGCGTTGCATAATGAGAAATCAGTTTATTTATCCAGAAATATAAGTGAACACATTAATAACCCTAAGATTATGTGGAAGAATTTAAAAGATCAGGTACTCCACTCGCATAGGGATTCATGTTTGCCGAGTCACTTCAGCAACCCATATACCATCAATAAAGCCTTCCTTGATGTGCCAGGGCAGTGTGTGGTGAGTTTATCAAAATTAACATATTATGAACACCATAGGTACGATCCTGGTATTAGTTTTGAACTCAAACCTGTGGATTCATCTATAATTCTAAAGATTTTGAACAACATTAAAACACAGGCTCAGGGTATTGATAAAATCAGTGCGCAGATGTTGACCCTCACACTGCCTAACTCACTGAACACAATCACACAAATAATCAACACATCTATCACAACACACACATATCCCAAGTTTTGGAAGTGCTCTGCAGTTCGGCCTATACCTAAAAATTGTCACCCAAACACCATTAAAGACCTACGGCCTATCAGTATACTCCCATGCTTGTCGAAGGTGTTGGAAAGGGTGGTACATATGCAGGTTATGGAGTACCTTGAAAAAAATAGTGTTTTACCGGATAAGCAGTCAGGCTTTAGGAAAGGGCGGGGTACTGCTATGGCTTTGAGTGATGTAATTGGCAACATTTTGGAGGCTAGGGATCGTGGGGAGGGAACAGCTTTGGTCCTATTAGACTACTCCCGTGCTTTTGATGCCCTAGATATTTCACTTTTATTGTCCAAGTTGTCTTTCTATGGGTTCTCATCGGACACTGTCAAATGGTTCCATAGTTACCTTACTAACCGCTCACAGTATGTTGAGATACAAAGAGAGGATGGTTCTGTGATATCATCATCCCCCCTAGAGGTGACTAGAGGGGTGCCTCAGGGATCAATTTTGGGCTCGCTTTTGTTTATTTTATATACTGCAGACATCACAGGTTCCTTTCACTATTGTAAGTTCCATATGTATATTTATCATTCAAACCCGATGACACACTTGTGGCTGTGTCTAAGGTAAATGAAGACCTGGAAAGAGTGTTTCAATGGTCGAAAGAACACTCACTGAATTTGAATCCCGTAAAGTCTAAATTGATGATACTTGGTAGTAAAAAACAAATTCAATCTATCTTGCTATGTGATCCTGCCATAATTATAAATGGCCAAAGGGTGTCTAGGGTAGAAGAGGTCACTAACCTGGGTCTTGTGATGGATCCTCAGTTACAGTTTGAGGGACATATAAATAAAATTGTTAGAAATTGTTTCTATAGGTTAAAAATTCTCTACAATATTCGTGATTTTGTAGGGACATCGTTGAGAAAGCAACTGGTGGACAGTCTCATACTATCTAGATTTAATTACTGTGACATAGTTTATGGTCCATGCTTGCTTGCTAAAACCAAAAAGCTTATACAACGCATACAAAATGCATGTGCCCGATACTGCTTTCAGATACCAAGACGTCACCATGTGACCCCATACATTAATAATAATGATGTACTCAAGATGGAAGCCAGAAGACGGTTACATCTTGCCACTTTACTATTTGATTTATTAAAATATAAAAAACCTAATTATTTATATGATAAGATATGTTTTAGAAAGGATCATTATCCTTACTCTGTCAGGTCTGCCACCAGTGTGATATCAGTGCCAAGACACAAAACCACTGCTTTCAAAAAGTGTCTTAAATATATGGCGATGCGAATCTGGAATGATCTGCCGCCGCCTATCAGGGACCTAAAATCCAAACACAGATTTAAAGTAAAGTACAAGGCTTTACTCCTACAACATCAAAAGAGTGTGCCTTGAGCTATATCTATAATAAACAGACACACATCCCATATATATAGGTACTTACCATGGTGTCTGTCCCCTCCGCTACATTTCATTCCACAGTCGCTTCTCTAAGTTGTCGGCACCTGATAATTAGCATCTCTGTGCATCGGGGGATCTTTGGTTTGTGTAAATTCCACTGGTTGAGACTGACTGTTGCTGGGATGATCCTGTGATGGGAGTAATGGTGGATTAGGTTTTAAAAGTCTTATGTAAGATAATAAATAACCAATGCTATTGTTTAACCTTGTTTAGAATTAGTGTTAATTGCTAGATTACTTGTTGTTAAGAATTACTTACCACCTTGGCGTGTTGATAACATTTTCCTGCAGTTTGAGATGAGATGTTTGCTGATAGTTTAGGAATCATATTATGTAGGTTGTGATAAAGTGAAACGATATTGCCTGAAGACGTCAGGTGGCACTCGGGGTTGGCACTGAAAATCAGTTCTGAGGTGGTTGATAGCCAACTCAGTGTTTGCTGAGTGTCCATCCCTTATTGTGAACACAGCGTACATATTGAAAGGTAATGCAAATAAACTATATTAGCGACTTCTGAGAAAGTACCTATGTATTTTAACTATTTTTTAACCACGTGCGACATTTGCCACGTCAGGAAGATGACACGTTGACAATACAATACATGTCAACAACATGTGGCGGCGGCCATGTGTTTTAGTAGTTTTTTTTTTTTCTTATCCGTTTAAGGATAGGCAAAGGTAAAATTGTGGTTGTGCACTTTATTTTTTATTGGGTACTTTTATGATATGTATTTTTTTATAATTTTGTTGATCAGTTTGAAACTGTTTTATGTACGTTGTGATCGCTAATAAACACATTTTCTTTCTTTCTTTCAATAAGTATTTTAGACCAAATCACCAGAAAGGGTTTCTGCCCGGAATTTCAGGATGTCTGGAACATAATTCTCTGCTTGCGGAAAGTCTAAAAGATGCCAGATTAAATGAAAGGCAATTAACAGTTTGTTGGATAGATTTGGAAAACGCCTTTGGCTCAGTACAACATGAACTTATGTTGTTTGCATTAAAATGGTATAACTTTCCGTCAATAATCTGTGAAATAATAGCTTCTTATTATAACCAATTAAAATTTGTAATCAATACAAAAGAAGGACATACGCAACCCTTAAAGTATAGAGTAGGTTTGTTCCAGGGTTGCTGTTTATCACCAATAGTTTTCAATATAGTAATAAATATTTTAATAGACTAGTATTATTACTCATGAGAAGAAGTGGGGATATCGGTTTAAATTAAATGATAAATATACAGAGTTCATCCTGGCGTTTGCCGACGACCTCGCAATCCTGACTCGCAGCCCAAAGCAGTGCCAAGACCTACTACTGCGTAAAGTGGATGAATTCTGTACATGGACAGATGGAATGAGGACAAAACCTAGCAAATGCTACTGTCTATGTCTGGGTAGGCGGGGTACTAAGTTTACGTCGTATGACCCCGGGCTTGCTATAGGCGGGGAAAAAGTTTCTATTATATCGGAAACCGTGCCTTTCAAATTTCTTGGCAGAAAGATAGATAACAGAGGTTGTACTCCAGCTTTGGATGAAATAATCGAAAGTTTCATTGTTGACATAAAAAAGGTAGACCAACAACCAATAGGTAACGTCAAGAAAGCATGGATATACGACAACTATTTAACATCACGTCTAAACTGGCCGTTTCTTGTGTACGATATGAGCCAAAACCTTCTCAGAAAATTGGATGCGAATGTTACTAAGACGTTGAAGTCGTGGCTAGGGCTAGCTCAATCGGCCGACCCTTCGGCATTATACAGAGCCTCTAATAACTTCGGAACGTTTAAGAAGCCGTCGGAACTCTATAAACATCTAAGAGTTACTAAAATGCACGTCTTGGCAAAATCAAGAGACAAAATCGTTCAAACTCGTCCAAAGGATAAAAATATAGCAGAATTTGAGTCACGCCTCCAATTCCACAAGAGATTCATGGTGGGTTCGCAGACTGGTCGAGCGGGGTTGGGTAGTATCCGGAGACAAACAGATAAAGACATTACAAAATCTTTTCTGGAGCAGGATGAGAGCGATGCCTATAAGGTGCACGCGATGAACCTGGAGATGCAGAATGAATGGCTTACTCTGGGCGAATTTTGTATTCCCATGGCCTTGCAGTGGCGTACCTTATTGTACGACTGGTCACCGGCTTTGCTTAAGTTCTACCTGAACGCGTTTCAATTGACCCTCCCCGATCAAAGTAATCTGGTCAGGTGGGGGAAAGCCACAGATAAAACATGTAATGCATGTGGAGAAGCGATTGGAACTGCTAGGCACCTGCTGGTAGGTCGTAGGACGTTACTAGACCGGGGTCATTACTCACGCCGACACGATAGGGTATTGGAAATCATACGTGAGGCTGTCAGTATGGCGGTAGCGAGAGCAAAAAAGGGATTAACCACAAACAAAAGAAATGACATTGCGTTTGTAAAGGAAGGCTGTTCAAAGAAAGTACCTCAAAAGCCATACTCAATTTTGATGGCTGCCGCCGATTGGACTATACTCTCAGACACGTATGAAAAACACTACAAAATCCCGGAGGATGTATGTGCCTCGTCATCCAGACCCGACATATTCCTGTTTTCGAGGATACACAGGCGTGCGGTGCTCGTGGAGCTGACGGTGCCGTGGGACACCAACATACCGAAGGACCACGCCATGAAGACAAATAAATACTTTGACTTGACCAATGAGTTAACCAAAAATGGCTATGTGGTTAAACTCTATGCCGTAGAAGTAGGAGCAAGGGGAATTCCAGCTAAATCCCTGTATAATTTATTTAAGGACCTTGGATTGCCACGAGCTTCAGTAAGCTCTTTACTAAGACGCGTATCCAAAGCGGCATTGATAGGATCTTACCAAATCTGGTTGGGCAGGGGGGGGAACATTGTTGACGGTGGAAGGTGATCGTTTATGCGCATAGTAAGGTGGCCACCCTAAACCTACTCGAATGGGTCGCAAGTCCCAGACGCCGTCGGGGTGTTCCCCCCTGTGCCACGCTATGGACCCGGCGCCCGCACGGAGAATCTATGGAATGCTAAAAATACGGTCTCTATAATGGGATTACTTTCAACATAAATGAATTGCTTTTTATGAAGCTTTAGGGAATAAAGAGCTAATTAAATCACAGCTCAATTATTTTGGTAGCGTAAGATATATTTAATAGATATTTTTGGAACAAGATTTTAGATTGTTTTAGTATTAATCTGTAAATGTTTAAGTTTAGAATGACACTAAAATGCAATTTTATATATCCCTAGAGAAATTTAATATTATCTTTCTTATTATGTCGACATTGTGTAATTATGATACTTTATTAGCTTCTCAAAACGATTTATTTCTAAGATTTTTTTTTGTAATATGTTTGTTTTGTAATTGTAATATGTTATGGAGTTATCTAAACGGGTATAAATTTGGAAACATCCTGTACAGTATAAAATGATAAGATTTATTGGTTCAAACTGTAAAAAGTCACCAAATTTTTAAGTATATCAAATAAAGTATATTATGTAGTTACGTAGTACCTAGTAATTCCCTTGAAAGTCAGTAAATATCGCAAGCGTACCATTAAAAAGACGTGCCATTTTATCTGATAAAACATGATACTACTAAATGAATGGTGAATTTTCAGTTTGCTGCGGCTCACTGCAAATATCTCAATTTACCAGACGTTCACAACATCACAAAGCAGCACAATAAGTTAATTGAAATTTCTAAAACTTCGCATCTTTCACAAATATATTGTCTCAGGATTTTTATACACCTACTTGTTTCTGAGTCAACACGAATACCATGGGGTGCTAGGTCGGGAAACCTCCTCGTGAGCTTGGACCCGTTTCCTATCCCTTCGGGCTATATGCCCGGGGGGAGTGGCAACTGGACCAAGACGGTGCATCCTGGATAGTCGGCTAACAGGCGCAGCGCTGGAGTCTGCTGCCCCTGTAAGTCGATGAACCAATATCCCGACAACCGACCCCATGGCGAAGGGGGTCGTGGTATGGTGGGCCTGCTAGGCCTGCGGTTGCGGCGTTCACCGCCGTAACAAACGGCGTCCGCTCCCGGCTACGGCCGGTAGAAGCGCTTTGTTCGTCGGTCTTTCCGACCGAAGCCGACCCCATTGCACGAGGGGGTCGTGGTATGGCGGGCCTGCAAGGCCCGCGGTGTTGCGACAGCTCCCGGATACCCGGTGGAAGCGTCGCAACTTTCTTAGCGAGGTATGCTCCCGGCTGCGGTCGGTTGGAGCAAGTTGCTGTATGTCAGTGGCCGCATGTGCGGGTGTTCTGCCTGTGCAGCCCGTTCGCCTGTGCGGCCGCTCCATACAGCAGTAGTAGGGGTGTGCCAAAGTCTGCAAACTGCTAGCAATCTTCTTCAATCGGATCTAGATGCCTTAACAAAGTGGTGCCATGATGCTGGGCTGGTGCTTAACGCAAATAAAACTAAACTGCTAGTAATCAAGTCTCCATACAGTAAACCATCCCGTTTTAAAGACATAGTGGCTCACGACCACACTTGCCTGCACTCCTACAGCACTGGTATATGCTCCTGTCCAAAAATAGAAACAGTAGATAGCTACATATACTTAGGACTTGAAATCGACAGCAAATTCAATTGGAGTTGCCACATCGAACGTGTATGTACGAGACTCAGACATTTTCTGGCAAACATCATTATATTAAAAAATCGCATTCCATTTAAAGTAAAGATAATGTTATATAAGGCACTTGCGGAGTCACATGTCCAATACGGTTTAAGCAGTTACGGTAGAACATATAAGTCATATCTTGATCAAATTTACAACTTACAACTAAGAATATTAAAAAATATAGTTTCAAATAAAATTAAATTAAAATTTCAGGACAACCCTAATGGGCTTTTTAAGCACTGTAAAACGTTGCCAATACAATTGCAAGTACATTATAATTTATTAAAAGAAAATTTTTTCAATGACCATTTAAAAACACCTATTCAACATCCTGTATGCACTAGAGCAATTTCTAGGAAACGGCTTGTCGTACCGCGCGCTAACAACGCTTACGGTGAGCGCACTAATACCCACATGATACCCCAATTAATAAATAGCCTGCCGTCTAATTTGACTGGCATTTTAACTAATAAAAATATTAAAAGTAAACTTGGAGAGCATTTTCTTAATCTTTTGTGATTGAGTAATACTGACCATGCTAATGTATCATTATATTTTGTGTTTAAGGTTTAGAATTTAGATAATTTATTCATTCTACCTTCCCTGTGGGTATGCAACAATGTTGATGTAATAAACTTAGACAATAACGTCAATAGCGTAAGTATTAAACCTAAGTGGTTTTGTTTGCTATTGTGTATCATAATGTAAATATTTCTTTTGTGTGATAAAAAAAAAAAAAAAAAAAAAAAAAAAAAACAAAAAAAAAAAAAAAAAAAAAAAACACGAATACCATAGCATTTGACTATAGTAGCTACCAATACTCCAAACAAAACCAACATGTTTAAATCCTATACTATACACTCCTAACGTAGTCGTTTCTTCATTCTGTGACAGAATAAGTAGTACCTAATAACACGTTTATCGATTGTTAAGAAACAATATTTTTTATCTTTACAAAATGGTTTTACTTCGTTATACGATATTCGCATCTTAGATGGCTCTTACATTAAAGTTCGCGACTGTACCTTCTTACCTCACATTAGAATTGATAGTTTTATAAAACTACTTTTTCTGCTCCAAACAGTTAGAACCGCTTGAAATGAAGACTCGATGGAATACGGTTTTATGTAAATGAGTAAATTGAAAATATCTCTACAATTTTCCATTCAAATAACGGATGATTCAAAGTGAATGAGGGATCTTTAATGAATAGGGACTTTTTACAATGGTACTGCGAGAATCTTTTGCTATGAAAAATCTTTTAGTACCAAACAAATAGCTACTCCTCTCTTTGTAGGAGCAGGACGTTTTTTAAATAATTTTATCTTTTTCACGACTAGAAAATAACAATAAATAAAATAAAATTTATCCTCTTTGAAATAAAAAAAAAATATTTGTCAAAATTGTAGTGACTTTACTGAGGGTTCCAAAATGCTACAGACTGAGAACAAGTCCTCCTTTTTATTCGAAACTAGCGGACGTCACGCAATTCCCGTTACCGTGGGAATATGGGAATAAAATATAGCCTATGTTCACTGCAAAGAGTGTAGCTTCCTAACTGTGAAAGAATTTTTCAAATCGGTCGAGTAGTTCCGGAGAGTATTCGTTACAAACAAACAAAAAAAAACAAATCTTTCCTCTTTATAATATAAGTATAGATGTATCTTAAAATCTATTAGGTACCTACAGTTTTTTATGTAGAATCACCATCATCACCAACATGTAAGTTTACTATCGGAGTAACAGTATTTTATATCAATGTTTTCCACTGAGATGATTATTAAGCGGCTGTCTATTCTTTTTTTCCATAATATAACTAAATAACGCTCGCGGTTTGCGCGCTACGCGGTGGGATGCCAGTTCGTGATAAAATCAAAAACTACAATGTGTGTATGCAATTTGATGTGGTTATCACCCAATTATAGATAGAGGGGTATAAGAGGAAGGTTTATAAGCGTAAATCACTTCCGGTAAACTCGCAAATATTTGTTAGGAAGTGACAAATAGCTAGTTTTTCCTTCATTCAACTACCTCTACACAAGCTGATTTATTATCGTTTTGTTTTAATACACTTTATTTATCTCTTCCTTTATACACAAAGGGGGAGACCTTTTAACAAACAATATAGTCATATATCATAGTAATCGGAGCTCTTCGGCGGAGGCCTATTCTACATAAATATTTATATGTACTTAAATATGAGTGTAAGAGGATATTTATGTTGAAAGATTGTCCTTATTTACGACAATTTGCTGCGGCATGTAGAGTAATAATTAATTTCTAAAACGTCACTCGGCAAAACTGAAGTGATTTAGAACGTTTGTGTGTTCTACTCGACAAAATGTTGTCATTTTAATGATTTATTAACGTTTATTGTACACAAAATGGCGCCTGCGGCACCGCCTGCGTAAAATTTTCACACTTCCATAGATATTCACAAACTTAGAATATTATGTGTAATGGAATAAAAAAATATAATGCCCTGCGTGTTAATTATCGTGAAGCCAGATCCTAAATATGGAGACCAAATAGGTGAAAAGACCAAATAGGTACCCCAGAAACCAAAGCGACGGGTTTGAATGAGGCACTGAATGATCAGCTCAGTTCAATAGTCTGCTATCAAATGAACTCACCATTGAAATCAACTTAATATTAGCAACATACTTATTATATTTATGTATTTCTTCACCTCCAGCGTGGCAGGCGGTATCACTACCGACTGCGTCATAGAGGCAGTCAAGGGACTTGAACCCGCAACATTTGCATAGCCCAGGGCAATGCTCTAATATAGCCTATGACACTCCACAATAACGTAGCTTTCTATTGGTGAAAGAATCTTTTAAATCGGTTTAGTAGATCTCGAGATTACCCCTTACAATTTAACAAATATACAAACACACAAACTTTACTTCTTTATAATATTAGTATAGATTTAAGGGTAAATTCTGCATGAATGCTATACCGGACACCTACCAACTAAAAAATCTCACGGATTCTGCCTAACAGCCAACGCGACCATTACTGAATCACAAGGGCTTGTATACTCGCAACAGTATCTACGATATCTCGAACGATGGTTTTTAAGAATGACCGTCCTTGTCCATGTAGGTGATGTCCAGCGGCGTCTATTTCACAAATTACCTCGCTCATTAATCATTAGCCATTGCTCGACGAGCCCGGCCATTTTGTAAACACAGCTGTAACACATTTTCAGAGGACTGTAAGTTTTTCTACTCTCACTAATTACCCAATCTCATTTGCTGCTTTTTCTCGTTTTAGCTGCCCCGGTGTTACCTGTTGTGTTGACTTTTATAATTGCCGCTCGCATTGTTCTGCGAAAGTTTTGCATTTTTTTTCATTTCCTTGTAATTGCAATTTCACAAATATAAACTATGTTTAAGTCGTGACTGTTATGCCTCGGTGGTGCATTGCTAGCACACACACACAAAATCACACAACATCATCTAGCCCAAATTTATCTAATATAAGCTTGTACTATGGGATCTAGACGACTGATAAACATATTTATATATTTCTCAATACAAACATTATAATAGATAAATTACACCCAGACACAGAACAAATCAATGTGCTCATCACATAAAGATATTTATCCTGGGTGGGAATCGAACCCACGACCTCCGAATCCGTAGACAGTCAGTCGTACACTAATCATTGGACCACGAGGCCAGGCAAATGTGTATGCGATGACTGTTGCTGAGGTTTTGATTCTTCGATCTGGAATGTTTGGTGTGATATCTACGCATTGCTTAAAAAGATAAAATATTCTTTGACTGCTAACACATACTTACCTTTATCGAAAAACTGCTAAGTTCACTGTATTTCTACACTATTAGATAGTGTTGCTAAGTTGACAGGAAGTCTGGAAAGTATGAAATGTAAGGAGTACATACCGTACCTGTTTTCCCACTATTGTCGCTTGTAGCTTAAAATTTAGATATTTTAATAGGATTCTCAAAAATCCTTTCAGCAAAACTATAATATTTTTGAAAAATATATTCTAGGATACATCAAACATGGTATAAACAAGAAAAGAAACATACTATTCATATTTATAGTACCTAATAATACGAATAAAAGTCGACGGATATATAATGAAACAAAAAAGGGTTTCTTGTTCACGACAGAACCCGAAAACGAGAGGATGAAACTGAAAAAGTTTATTATTTCCTTTTCAAAGTAACGACAACAAAGTTTGGTTGATGCAAACCAATTTTCACTTGTTCGTATTTTGACCATCAGTCTTGGAATCTCAAGTTTACACGCCGACTGCCTCGCAGGGGAGGCATTCACTTACCTTATTATTCGTCCTGTGTTGACCTCATTTTTGTTGCTTCAGCATAATATTTTATTCATTAGATATTTACACTTGGACAAAACATTATGTTTGGCCCTTCAGGTGAATAATGAATCGTTTTGGTTGTAAGCTTCGGTGAATACTAAACTGGGAAGGACTTTCGAAAGAATAAATGTACTTATTGAAAAAGTTTGTTGGAAGTAAAATTCCGAAAGATAAAACTTAGGTAAACATTTTGAGTTTACCGTGCGTGTTCTTTCATAAGTAAGCACATGTAGAGTTTATGTAGCCATATTAAAAGATTTTCCTCAGATATATTACAAACTTTATGAGTATCACATGTTTATTTTTATTAACATCAATTTATATAGAAAATTTTCTGAAACGTATTGGAAAAGGAAATATTGTGAATAAAATAGTCGTTTACTGTTCCCCTAGGACTGCCTGAAAATAGATTACAGCCCCGAGGTTAGCCGACCACCGACGGCCAGAAATATTCAGTCTTTCACTACGTTACAAATATTATACCTTTTTCTGTCCCGTCCAGATAATACGCTAGTATTTCTTCATCTGTATGTGATTCAGAAATATTTTATATATCTTAGATTAATTTGAATTTAAAATTGAAATAAGAGATTTTATTTAAGGCTTGTAATGCAACTGCCTAGTATTGTACACAATAGATTATGAGACGGAGGGACTCCAGAAATTCCTGGTCTGCTCACCAAATTCCGCAGCAGCCTTTGACAGCAGAGAAGAGGAACACCTTTACCGCATCAATGACTTCTGATTTCCTCTGTGCCTCAGCCCATGACTGAATGTCTGATACAGGTCAGCGGCCTCCTTGAGCTTACCGTTCTGCCAGATTGCTGCGACGAGGACGGCGGTGATAAGTCTAAATCTGACCTAAACTCGGCCATCATGCGAGGAAGTTTTCCAGCGTACGGTTTAATGGTCTTCTTCAACGAAATAGGTTTACTAATGTTTGCCATAATTTAAAATGCCATAATTTCATATGCCATACTGGTATTTGCCTTAATTTCATTAGAAATAACGCTTCAGTTGCCATAATTATGAAATGACATAAAATGACTTTCACTAATTCCATTGGTCATAATCGATCAAGTGTCATAATAATTTAAATCCATAAATGTATTTGCCATAATTTTCGTTTTCAATAATGCCATTTTCCATATCTTTTTTTCACCATAATATACTTCTGGGTGGTATAAAAAAAAAACCACGAAGACTAAGGCGGGAGCTCCGCTTCGCTTCGCTCCCGCCCTAGTCTTCTAACCTAACCTATCCGAGTCGGATTGCACTGAGTCGGGGTGTTAACAATAACTAATTTCGACCTAACAATATCATAATATTGTTAACATCAATTTATATAGAAAATTTTCTGGAAAGTATTGGAAAAGGAAATATTGTGAATAAAATAGTCGTTTACTGGTCCCCTAGGACTGGATATAATTATTTAAATAATACATAGTATTATTTTCATAATTATATCAAATTTTGATTTTTTTTTTTTTTTTTTTATACCACTAAGGTGGCAGACAAGCATACGGCCCACCAGAAGGACCGGTGGTCACCGCAGCCTATGAACGTTTGCAACACCAGAGGTGCCACACTCGCGCTGCCGACCCTGTAAAAACCTTCTAAGACCCCTTTTGAAGAACCCCATACTGTAGGCGTTTGGGAAAACCGAGGCAGGGAGGTCATTCCACAACCTAAGCGTGCGTGGAAGAAAACACCTATCGGATCTAACCGTGCTGGAACGCACCGGACGCAGAGTGTGAGGATGAACTCCCTGTCTGTGGCGAGCGGTGCGATGATAGAACGTAGCCGTGGGCATCATATCAAACAATTCCTCAGAGCACATACCATTGTACAGGCGGTAGAACACGCATAAGGAGGCAAAGTCTCTCCTGTCGCGAAGAGGTTCCACACCAGCTGTAAGTACAGGATCGTTGACAATTCTTACAGCTCGTCTTTGCACCGAGCCAAATGGACGAAGCTGATATTCAGGTGCTCCCGCCCAGAGGTGACAGCAGTACTCCATATGCGGCCGCACTTGCGATTTATAGAGAAGCAGTGTTTGCGCCGCAGTGAAGTACCGCCGCGCCCTGTTGAGCACACCTAGCTTCTTGGACGCCAGCTTAGCCTTGTCCTCCAAATGACTACGGACAAATAATTAATCAATAAATAATAATTATATATGAATAATTATATCAAGAGTCGATTATGAGATGTGTTACTTATGGAAACTAATTATTATGATATGTGTTGTTATAGAAAGTCATTTTATGGCAAATAAAAGTTATCACTGTTGAATTGTTAAGGCAAACGTTATTAGTATAAATGATAATAGTGCAAGTAAATATTATGATCGGGGATGATAATGGCAAACAATATTAGTGCAAATGAATTTATGGAAAACGAGAGAAGACCAACGAAATAATGATAATCTTTCTGCCTGTTTTGATGTAAACTCACTGAAACAATATTTTAAATTACCTACAGCAAAAAGTCAGGGCTTACAACTATTTTTAGGGTTCCGTACCAAAATAGATAAAAGCGGGGACCTTATTCATGAGACTTCGCTGTCCGTCTATCCGGTACGAGGCTGTATCGTAGAAACCGTGATAGCTAGAGAGCTGAAATTTTTACAGAAGTATTTCTGCTTAAAAAAACTAAAATCAGAAAAACAATAATATTTAAGACGGTTCCCATAGTGACTTTATGCAGTTTTTTGGTGCGGTAGACCCCGTGCTCGAGTCTGATTCGCACTTGGCCAGGTTTTTAGAATTCACGTTAAAAGATTATCATCGGGTCTCTTTTACTGTTAGAAGATCACATCGCTCGATAAATCTTATTCTGTTTATTTTACTCATCTTATCTTATTAATTTTCATGAAAAGAGAATAATCTTGAACTTAAAATATACTTTTATTTTAAATCTTTCAAAAAGAACCTTTTTAGAAAAATCAATATCGTTCTGTATTAAATCCTTACAATTATCACAAGTAGGTACTTACCAAGATAAGTAGGCTGGATAAGAACCTACGAACATAATATTCCTTCACATTTCATTTCAATACAAGATAATAGTCCCCGTCAGTCTCGGTAGCGTGTACGTTTTAATGAGACCACCGAGCCCTCTCCACTCTGAATAATTCCTCATTAGGTACGCTAGCTTCGGCTTTTTGTGTGAAGAAACGCAATGTTATTTAGTCATGCCTACATCTTTGAGATGTAGAAGAAAAACTGCAGACGTCTGTATATAACTCTGAGCTAAAGAAGTGTGGTTATATGTACTGGGCCCCAACATGAGTCACGGGTCTCAAACCAACGACCGCAAGTTTAACCACAGGGTGGAAACTCCATACAAATGATTTGTTTTCAATTCTGTCACCTACACTAAAGCACGCTATGTTTGTACAGAGCTTGAATGTGTGTGTGACCACTCAGGTTAAGCAAACGTTCCCTCAAATATACTCTAACTATATGACAGCTGTAGCGAGGGTGGGCAAGCTTACTCAGTGGGAGGCAGGGAGTTGCCTATCTGTATGTAATACTATTTTAATATCTTTGGTTTAACGCAACCGTACCGCGACAAGTCAAACGGCAGTCACGTTGACTTCCACCCGTGAAACATAAAAAGCCAAAACATCACGCATTTGGCTTTTTATATAGTAGTATGGCTTGGAAGCAATTGGAAAGGCGCTAGGATGATGAAGAAGCTAAACCTTAAAATTTCCAAAGCCAGGGTAATGGATTTGTTGTTGACGTCGAAATTTGTTTTACTAATAAACGAAACCTCTGCACCCCAAAACTTTGAATTATATATTAATAGAACAGTCAGAGGTCTTCGTTTAAGTCAAGGCCAAAATATCTCCGAAAGTGAATTATATATATTATTCATTAACATATTCAACTGGTGTAATCCTACTTCCTACTTCCTACTAATATTATAAATGTGAAAGTTTGTGAAGATGTTTGGATGTTTAGATGTTTGGATGTTTGTTACTCAATCACGCTCTAACGGCTTAATGGATCGAGCTGAAATTTGATACAAGGATAGATCATAGTCTGGAATAACACATAGGCTACTTTTCATCCCGGAAATATGTTCCCACGGGAAGTGGGAACGGGTATCGAGTTTCACGCGGGCGAAGCCGCGAGCATCATCTAGTGTTTAACTAAAACATAATTATATTCAAGAGCTAGGCAGTTATAAATTTTATTAACTCAATATGTGAATAGGAAGTGCACTAAAAAATGTTTAAAAATCGCTCGTCGGTATAAATAGGAAACAAGCAAAAAATTTTAAATGTATTTTATTATATAACGGTAGGGTGAGTTGCTGGCAAGGACATAGGTTACTTTTAACCGACTGCGCAAAAGGGGTTTATGATTTTACGCGATAACGACTTCTACGTGGCCGCAACCGTTTTTATAATAATCTTACTTCTTACTAATATTATAAATGCGAAAGTTTGTGAGTGTGGATGTTTGTTACTCTTTCAGGCTCAAACGGCTGAACGGATCTAGCTGAAATTTGGTACAGATATACTTTATAGTCTGGAATAACACATAGGTTACTTTTCATCCCGGGAATGAGTTCCCACGGGAAGCCAGAACTGGAACAAATTTTATGCGGGCGAAGCTGCGGGCATCAGCTCGTCTGAAATAAACGTTTATTATTATTGTTATCGGTACAAGACTTACAAGGGTGAACTGGGGCCCCGACCCGGCGCCCTTGCTTACCAACGGAGAAAATAAGCGATCTGTTTGAGGCAAGAAAACTCTGAGATGATGAAGACTAACACATGTCTAATAAGGAGCACGTGGACATATCTACCTATCATCAATTTTTTTTGTCTCCCAAAATATATGGTGATGTAATGGACAGGTGCAGGTTGTGACTATGGTGTCCAAGCCGCTACGATGCTACAGACGGACAGACACACACAACTTACAACTTAAACACACACACATGCACACGTTAAACTTATATCACGATTGGATTAAATAACCTTTGCCTTACTTTTCATAACTATTTTACTCCAGTGTCGTGTATTCATGTAGGTTGTAGGTAGATGTAACTATATGCTGTAAGTATGTCATCGACGCAGAATTTTATATCAACCAAACACTATAAAGATCCGTTGATCCGGAAAATGTGAGCAAATACCCGTCCATTAGAATTTCCGGCGATATCCTATCAGGTGATAAAAAAGATTTTTGTATTTGTTGCTGCTATACGGGTTTTGAGCTAATACTCAAAACCCATTTTTGTTAGGTAAATATGATATAGGGGTTGTGAGTGAGAGTTCAATAATTGCAATTGGCTCGTTCTTTCAATCAATCAAACCAGTGTATTGCAGTCTACTAACTACTGGATGCAGATTTTTATTTTTTTTAATGTGAGGGAAAATCGTCATGGATCCTAAACAGTATTCCAACCGACTAAAAAAATTCTCGTTTCCAGCCTAACAGTCTACGGTTGCGAGCCCCAATTAGGCCCTGGGAAGGATACCCCAGGACTTCCAACAGACCTATGGCTACCACTGCGGCTTCGCCTAGGGGGATCCACGCTGTCGTCTAGGGCCTGCTTCTGTATGGATGCAGGTTTCTTCCAATTTTCAACATTGCATACAGTCATGCTCTCACCTCAATCACTCCCTGCAACTTTTTCTAGATAGTCCATTTGGCGTAAGATATATACATCTATACTTATAATAGAGCCGTGTCAAGCCTATATTCAGCATTGAACTGTGAGACGCTGAAATAATAATAAAACTATAACTTTATGAAATTATTTGAGAAAGAACCTGACTGATAGGAGGGTGTGAAGAACATAATTATAAGATCTACCTTTCTAATTGTATTTTTAACACAAAAAAACGAACTTTATACTCCTAACTTCGGGGAAAATTTGATTTACGAGTACTATTAGAGATGGAATAGTGATTGAAATCGTAAGACATGTTTGTACCTATACCTTCATATGCAGTTAACTAAATTCAATAACATTCGGAACAAATGAATTTGAGTGAAATACATCAATAATGATTTTTCTAGCTGCGCTAAATCCCTGCTCTTGCGTCTTGCTACAGGCAGAAGAATAAAATAACCCAAATCCACGAGTTATCTCCGAAAAGAGTTGTATATTACACGGCTCCTGCAATAAATAGCCTATCAGCAAGCATTCAGAATGATTCAATACATCTACGGATCCTAATTGAATATTTTAGGTGGGAAAACGTCGAGGAATCGAGAATGATTGGGATATTTGTTATCCGAGCGTCAAAGTTATTTCTAGTATGTTATATAATGTTATTCTAGAAATGCGAAATATTCTTAATACACCGTAGGTGTATAGAATTTATCGGAATTTCAAGCTACTAGGCATTAGCCTAGAAGCTTGAAATTTACGCCCATTAGGGCGTTGAGAGCTATTGTTGAAAGTATGGACCAAATTTTGTCGTAGTAAAAAAGCTATAATTTTCTGTAGCTATAATTTTATTTTATTTTTATACTTCTCATGCGGCTATCCTACTTACGGTCCACCTAATGCTTGGTTACCGTAGCCTATATGTAGACATTTGTGACACCATCAGAGGCGTTATACACGCATAGTTATTGTACATTCTGCACATTGCAGATAAGACAATACTAATATCAATAATTTTAAAGTTACATGGTAGGTATGTATATGACCAGAGAAATTCAGTTTTAGACCTCTAGATGTATCAGGTAGTTCTGTTTCGACACAGTACGTTCAATTTTGACGAGCAATTCAAAACAACTGTTCGAGTTCTCGACGACACGGATAAAAAATGTAAGTATAATAGATATCTTTCAAGTGATATCGTTTAGAATAGTTATGGAACTAAAACACCCGATCATTGTTCACAGTCTAGATGACATTAATAAATTGTCAGCATACCTACGCATATACTAACTTAAAATCTAAAGTGATGTAACGCTGACATGATCAAAATCCATTAAGATACAACACTATAAACACGTGGCTGTTCTCAGCACTAGGGTGGGCCGTTAACAAACCATATCGTTAACCGCTGTACCGAGAGTGTAATTGAGTGGTTTCTGCGATAAACGGAGCTGAGTGTGTTTACGTGTGTCACTGTAAATTGGATGTGAAGGTCAGGGCCGTTGCAATAAATGTAAGATAATGGAGTATATTATATAAAATGCCTTTATTTCCCGTGGTCCACCTCGTAGTCCACCCAGGTGAACCACGGGAATTTTTTTTTACCCGTAGTCCACCTGGTGTACCACGGGAATTTTTTTATTACCCGTAGTTCACCTAGGTGTACCACGGGAAATAATTTTTAGCCGTGGTCCACCTGACACTTAGCGCTCTTCTATCAACACTTACAGCTATGGTAACCTTTTTATGCAAGTGCCCTTTGTCCACTAAAATTCATGAAAAAGATTCATCATGGATCTTTGTGGACATGTCAGTGGAAAAAGATCCATTATAGGTTGTGGTATACGAAGAAATTCTAAAAGGTAAAATGTATAAAGTAATGAAATAATTTTCAAAACAAATGAAGATCAACAAAACAAAAGAAGATCGACGAAACAAATGAAGTCAATGAAACAAATGAAGATCAACGAAACAAATGAAGCTCGGAAAAACAAATGAAGTTTGAAAAAACAAATGAAGATCGACAAAAACAAATGAAGATCGGCGAAACAAATGAAAATCGGCGAAACAAATGAAGATCAGCGAAACCAATAATTATGATCGACAAACAAATAAAGATCGGCAAAACAAATAAAGATCGAAAAAACAAATGAAGACCGATAAAACATATGCAGATCAATTAAACAAAAGACTATAAGCAAGTTTATAAGGTCAAAAACTACTCGCAGCCATATTTTGTAATCTAGATGCGATTGCCATTCAAAAACATAGGTGCAAGCAACTCTCGACCTTAACGACACATCTCAAAAATGTGCTCTGTGGCGTTTATAGACATCACTGATCAAGAACATGTAAAAAATCAATAAATATTATGCATGTTTATAAGGTCGAGAATTGCTTGCACCTTTTTTTTTGAATGTTTATCGCATCTTGATTACAAAAATGGGTCCAAGCGAATTTCGACCTTAGGAGCATGCATAATATTTATTTATTTTTTATATATTCGTGATCAGTGATGTCTATAAACGCCTAAAAGCACATTTTTAAATAAGTGTCGTTAAGGTCGAGAATTACTTGCCCCTATTTTTTTGAATGGCAATCGCATCTAGATTACAAAAAATAGCTGCGAATAGTTTTTGACCTTATGAACTTGCTTATAGACGTTTGTTTTATTGATCTGCATGTTTTGCCGATCTTCATTTGTTTTGCCGATCTTCATTTGTTTTGTCGATCTTCATTTGTTTCGCCGATTTTCATTTGTTTTTGTTGATCTTCATTTGTTTTTTCAAACTTCATTTGTTTTTACCGACCTTCATTTATTTTTGATCCAGTAGTACCATGGGTAAAATTTAAGTACCAGTGGTACTACTGGGACCACTTAGTAGTACTACTGGTAATTTTTTACTTTTTTGATCATAAGTATATCCATAATTTTATTATATAATTTACTGTTAAAAACATATAGTTATGCAGGTGGACCACGGGTAAAAAAAAAATCCCGTGGTTCACCTGGGTGGACTACGAGGTAGACCACGGGCAATAAAGGATAAAATGACGTATCTAGTTACTGTATTGTTGGAATAGAACGTAATTTGTATGAAACGAATCGATGGAATGATACCTATAGTAGCGTGCTATAACTAGCTGGAGCTAATGCTTTGTGGCTGAGACGTAGGCCTATTGAAACTTCAGAACGGAGAAAACCTAAGACTCAAAGAGATAAAGTAATTTCAATAGTGAGATTAGAGATAAGACCGACTTGAAGTTACAAAATGCAACCCGATTTAATTGTCACATTATAACCTGTCCAACTGTGAAATTGACTCTCAATTTTTAAATGACGCGAGCCATGATTTCAATTTGCTGGGTGATGTTATTTTATAAAGTAAGTAGGTACTTACGTATTTTTTTCAAATAAGTAATAAATATTCGCCGTAGGGGAAGGTGGTACGAGATGATCCCTCTAAGGGAGAATGCCTGTAAATCTGAGAAAGTACAATCTAATGTTAATATTAAAGATGTTTTGAATAGTCAGTTTATCTATCTAGGTATTGTCATACCTTATGTTCTCAAAATTCAGTATTGATAAGAGTTTCATTAATTATACTAAATGTCTGCTAAAGGATCATCTTGTCCACACAGGTGTATAAGATGATCCCAGAGGATCATCTTGCCCCGTTCAGATCCAACCCAATCTCTATAGTCGAATTTTTAATTAAATGGAGTAAAGTGACAGCAACTAATGTCACTTCTTCATAGAAATTATGCAGCATTGTATAAGAAGTGACATTAGTTGCTGTCACTTTACTCCGTTTAATTAAAAATTCGACTTAAGGTATCGTTAAAATGACTTTACTCAAATAATTATTTTAAAATGTTTTAATCAAATATGTGTTTTGAACAATGAGATCAACCCTTAGGCATAATCAACTGCCACAGCCCCTAGTGCTTTATCATCCATAGATCCCACTGTCCACGGCTGGTCTTCCACGATACGTGACACGTGGCAATTTCCTTTAAAAAAAAATCCATAATAAAATGACATAAATGATTAAAAAAATAACAAACTCGAATGCTACTGAGAAGGTCGAAACAAGCTTGATATCAGGCGGTACCCATTTGAAAATCATAAACCGAAAGAAAATGTGTGGGTACCGCCTAATATCATGGGTTATCAAGCTTGTTTCGACCTTTTCAGTAGCATTTGAGTTTGTTATTTTTTTAATCATTTAATTTATTTTAAAATGTAGAATTGCTATATTATCTTGTTACATATAGTATATATACATATAACATACATACGAGTACATACATACATACGCGCGAATTTATTACCCTCGCTGGCGCAGCCGGGCAAAAAGACATTGGGGTGAGATGATCCACGGATCATCTTGTACAGAAGCAGACGAATCATCTTGCCCCAGAGCTTACTTTTTATTTGAAATTCTCTAACCTAACCTATAAGTATCCTACAGTCACCGCAATACGTTTTTATAACAAATGAACATATTTAGAAGCTACTAATATAATAATCATTACATAAAATCGGTTACACGAAAAGTAAAGGAGTTTCAAATTCAGGCTTACTTTAGATTAACACTGTACAATTTTTTAAAAATCACAAAACATTGTGCTCGTCCTTCACGCAGCCATCGCGGTTTGACTGCAGTCGGTGGGGGCGGGAACCTACGCTTTTCTCGAAAAAACAACTAGATGGCATGCACAGTATCGTCACAATCGAAAAGGATCGTCTTACCTCGAGGGATCATCTTGTACACCTTTCCCCTACTTACTTGAAAACGTAATATTTAGCTGGTAAAATAAGTCCTGGAGTATCCTTCCGAGGGCTTACCCGGGGCTCCCAAACGTAGGCTGTTAAGTAGGATACGTGTGTTTTTTAGTCTGGAGGAGTCCGGCAAAGAATCCTTGTAGGATTTTCCTCACATTAAAATAAGCTGGTTTAATAACGTTTGTACAATATATTTTAACTTATTAGTTACGTTCGTTCTAGTTTGCCCCATTTTTCTTAACTTTAGCATAATCGATTTAATTATACAAAGTTAACGTGAAACTTTTAACAAAGAGGCTTATACTTACTTCATAATTTGTTCCGCGTATAATTAGCAAACAAATTACTTTTTGTTTGTCATTTGAATAAGTTTCTATAATTAAATACAGCCGGTTGCAACACCGTATTTTCAGACAGCTTAAAAAAAAGCCAGAAATCAATTTTTTTAATATTGCTGATTTCTATATCGTCAGTGAGAAGTTAGAATTTTGCAAAGAAATTTACTCGCGGTTTATTTTATAGTATAAGGAAGAGAAAACCACAGATTTAGAATTTTTTGCTACACGAAAACTGACACAGACTTATATGGTTGACTTTTGAAAAATGGGTCAAATTATTGCTACTGACATTTTCTATTTTATTTTTGTCGAAGTAACCTTGTTCTTTTAGCATAATAGAATTCTTTATATTTTTAGCTAAGGTCAGGCCTTAACTAAAAATATAAAAGATTTTCCACTTTCTCACCCACAGAGCCTACAGTGCTAAAAATATATCTCTGTAGGCTCTAGCGAGATGTTTATTAAAATTAGATAATGAAATTATTATAGGTAAGTAAACCTATTGCAACTACACTATGGATGTAATATTTGATTGCCTTGGTGGTCTAAAGGTCGTAAAGTGCGACTGCGGATCACGAGGTCGTGGGTTCGATTCCCACCGAGGACAAAAATTTGTCATGACCATAAATATTTCTATCTAAAGTCTGGGTATTTCTATGTATAATAAGTATGTAGGTATTTAAAGCACTTATAAGTACTTATTAATATCAGTGATCTGGATACCATAACACAAGCATGTTAATCCTGGCAAACTTTGGGATCAGATGATGATATTTTTTTTTTATTATCGCCATCATAGATTTAGAATATTCCACTGCTCTATCGCAGTTGAAAAGGGAAAGAGAAAGGAATCAAAAAGGGAATAAGTGCCAGATTTCTTTTTCACTTCTTGATATTAGAATTCCTTTAACTTGTATTCGACTGCGTACATTTTGTTAAAGCGGCAACAGAAATACATCATCTGTTGAAATTTCAGCTCTCTAGCTTTCACGGTTCCTGAGATATAGCCTCGTGATGGACTGACATACAGAGAGACAGACCGGCAGACAGACAGACAGACAAACAGACGGACAGAAAAGAAAATATTACTCAGTTTCAGTGAAACTTTTAAACATAAAAACGTCAAAAATCTTCCCGAACAATATAAACATTATATTAATAGTGGTTGTCTGGAGATGTGTGGAGTTTTAGGGTTCCTTCTGTATGTCGCTTAGTGTTGGAACGGTTTTATCGCCGCTATTTCTCGACTAAGCCTGAGACATGAGTCGTAATTTCCGCCCCGCTCACTTTAATGGTGATTGACGTCTACGTCAGTTTCAGAGTGACTTAAGTTATTGTACCTACTTACTAGACCGGGCGAGAATTTCAAACAAATATTTTCTTATATTTGTTCTGAGTTTGAGTTATGCGGTAACCAATTTCGATCAGCCTCCCTGTCACCTCTGTAGCCGAAAAATAGCTGTTCGTAATGTTCCTTGTATTTTGTTGTGCAGTGCATGTGAAGTGCATTTAAGATATTTTTGTTTGCCATACTTACTTAAGGTCGTTGTGTATATTTATACTAAGCTGCCTTTCTAGACTGTCGCTTTATAATTAAGGTAAGAGAAGTTACTTTCTATCCAATTCCCTTCATTTATCTTTATCTCAGAATATTACCGAGTTCGAGTTTGGTGTAACCTTTCTGGTCTTTGTGGGATCATTATGTTGCACGGTCTTTGTGGGATCATCTTGGTTTACAGGGTACAGTAATAGAAGTGCGAGTGGAAACAGTCTCCATAAAAATACAGTACCTTCTAAAGGTCACGGAAGGTACTGGTTGCGGAAGGTAAAGAAATGTCCAGCAGCGGACTGCGACAAACGATTCGATTGATTGCTGCCCAGTTCTTCTTGGCGCATAGTTCATCCTAGCAATGTTTTCATAGCCTAGACTCACCTCAATAGCGAGGTCTTTCTATTTTACTAGTCATAGAATAATTGCTAGTAAAATGGCAGTTGTTAAGCCAAGTTGAAGCCCTTTTTAGGCGGCTTGAAAAATTTCAACAGCAGGCAGTTACAACCGCGGCTGTCTATCTCAACACAGCAATACTTCTCATCACCTATTACGTGGGACAAATTCTAATAAGGTGAAATGTGGGTATATAATATGCCTCTGCCTACCCCTTCGGGGATAAAAGGCGTGACCATATACATGTATGTATGCAGAATAATTGTTTATTCAGAATGGTCTACTCTGAAGAAACAATTATTAAGCAACCCGAGGTCTTAGAAACAATGTAGTTTGAAAAACGCGTGATTAAACTTACGAGAATAATTCTGTTTTGTAGTGGTAACGTAAGCATAACAAGTCGATTAACAGTAGGGGAAACTGGGGATACTTGATCCTTACGGGAGACTAGGTACACAAGATTTACAGAACCTGTATAAGCCGTATTTAGTTTTATAGTTTATAGTGGCAATATCGATTGTATATGGTACCTACACGATAACTTTCTAAAGATGGTAAACCTAATATATTTGACACTTTGGCAAATGGCGGGCGAGTAAGTAATTGTTGCGGCAGAAAGAAAATTTTGATTAGTTTTTATTGTGACTAAACATTTATTTAAAATAGGACTTTTAAGTGTGTATGCATTTAATACGAGCCATTATCTATATTATTTGCAATTCTTTACGTAATAAAGTGGTAATATTATAGACATTTGAAAATATTTTTGTTTATAACCTCAAATAGCTCAGGGTTTACTTGGTACACTTTATTATGGAAGATTTGATCCACCTGGCTCAAGTGTCCCCTACCTTTTTTTTTCAATTCAATGCAGAACAATATGCCAAGAGCCTACAAAACCAGAGAAGGTGCCCGAATAATTGTGCCACGGAACAAAAATAAAGCTAGTCCATGCCCTTAAAGTCGCACAGCGAGCAATTGAACGAGCTGTGCTATGGATGTCTCTGAGGGATAAAATCTGGAACGATGTTCTCCGTTAGAGAGTGATCGACATAGCTCGCAGAAGTATGCGTCTTAAAATGGCAGTGGGCTGGCCACATCTCTGTAGGAGAACCGATGGTCGGTGGAGCAAACGAGTTGTGCTGTTAAAATTTTCCAAGCCGCCTAAAAAGGTTTTCAACTTGGCTTAGCGACTGCCATTTTACTGGCAACCGGGATCTACTGCTTAACGTGCCTTCCGAAGCACGGAAACGCTCACATAAATGTCACAAAGTGATCACATGGATGGTCACCCATCCAAGGACTGGCTCTTAGTGAAAGTCGCTACTGCAGTGATCGTTTACAGAACTCTGAAACCGCGGGGCCACGAGCGCTACCAATAAACCGTGATATAGATAGATATATGAAGAAATATGTGATTTCGAAAATGAATAAACAGACAAGACATTTTTTATTTAACTCCTTAGTAAAGGTATCATGTGACCCTAAATATGGGAGACTTGTTCCCCCAGGATCAAGTCATCCAGACCGGGGGGATCAAGTCTTACGTTAATAGGGGACACATGGTACGATTCCTTATTATTCATTTTAGTCAAATAACTACTAAATTTAGATATTCATATCTTTGGCTCTTACAGCAATTATAAGCAAATAAATTTCACGTTTTTTAGTACCAACGGTTTTTTAAACTGATACTCAATATAGAAATAAGGGATAAAAAACAAAAGGGGGGATCAAGTGTCCCCAGTTTCCCTTATGATTATGTATTCTGTTATTTTCCGAAAGTTCAAAACCTTATAAATTGCCAAGGTCCCTTTTTCCAACTTCTACGTAATGACGATAACATTCGTATGTTTCAAGCTTTTGAATCCCTTGTGAAGTTGGTCACGAGTTTTGAACAAAGGAAAACGAGTAAGCCTATGGTGCCGAACGTTTGAAATGCTATGTAAATTGTCCTTTCAGCCCTTGTACGCATTTCTTATTAATCGCACTCCAATTGAGAAGGGTTGACACTCATAATTCAAGTAAATATTTAATTGTGACTCGCATTCATTTGAAAAAATTTGTAATCCGTTTGACCCTTTCTGTGTATTTTAATTGCCATTCATTCAAGCTTGTACCATCAGCAACAAAAATTATGATTATTTATTAAACCAGAGTCTTTCCGTACTTACGTCATATAGAGCGTTTATGGTAATAGCCTTTCACAGTCGTACCTGGGGATCGTGCGAAGCATGACCCTATACGGGGCTCCCGTATGGGCGGAGACCCTGACGGCCAGCAATGTGTCTAGACTGCTGAGCCCGCAGAGAGTGATGGCCATCAGGGTGATAAGAGGATACCGCACGATCTCCGGTGAGGCGGCATGTCTCCTAGCCGGGACCCCTCCATGGGACCTGGAAGCGAGAGCCCTTGCGTCACTGTTCAGATGGCGCAAGGAGGCGCTGGAGCGGGGCCAAAGGCCTGCTTATCGAGAAATCGAGGCCCAGCGGTCCCTGCTCCACCAGGAAACCGTGGAGACATGGAAGATGCGACTTGGGCAACCAAAGGGGGGATTCGCCACAATCGCGGCCGTCAGACCGGTCATGGACGAGTGGCTAGAGAGGAGACACGGTGTTCTCTCCTACCGGTTGACACAGATGCTTGCCGGGCACGGTAGCTTCGGTAGGTATCTGTGGCGAAAACACCGGGAAACCACGGCCGAGTGTCAGCACTGCGAGGACCGCAGCGATGACACGGCGCTCCCATCGCTGGTGGAGTGCACGGTATGGGCACAACAGCGCCAGGTCCTCGTAGTGGGTCTGGGCGTGGACACTCTCTCGCTCGAGGCCATGGTGCGAGCCATGCTCTCCAGCGGGAGTAAGTGGGACTGCGCCGCCTCTTTCTGCGAGCAGGTCATGCTCGCGAAGGAGGCGGCGGGCCGGGTGCGGGAGAGAACTCTCCCACCCGAATTCCGCAGTCGGCGCCCTGGGCGCCGCCGACGTGTCTTCGCCGAGGACTATCGGCCTCCATGACCGGGGGTCTGAGGACGGTGAGAGGCCCGCTCACCGTCCTTACAGAAGCAGGCCCATGACGGCAGCGTGACGTGAGCAACTCACGCACGCCCCCCTTAGAAGCGGGGTCACACCCGAAACCCCCCATAGACGCGGGATTGCACTCGAACCACCCCCTGGGCGAGGCCGCAGTGGCGGCCGTGGGTCTGTTGGGAGTCACGGGACATCCTTCCTGAGGGCTTACCCGGGGCTCTCAACCATAGGCTGTTGGGCGTTACGTGAGGTTTTTTTAGTCGGTAAGAGTCCGGCATAGCATCCTACGAGGATTTTCCCTCACATCAAAAAAAAAAGAAAAAGCCTTTCATAGTCGACTTCTGTGCCTTACACTGAATAAAACTCTAATTTATATGGTTTTTTACTGACTCACGTATTAAAACTGTAGTTAAATCACGATCATTAATGAAAACATTTTTGGTTACTTTTTTTTTTTGTTTAACGTGAGGGAAAATCCGCATGGATGTTATGCCGGACTCCTGCCGACTAAAAAACCTCACGTAACGCCCAACAGTCTGTGGTTGGGAGCTTCGGGGAAGCCCTCGGAAGGATGACCCAGGACTACCAACAGACCTATTGCCGCAACTGCGGCCTCGCCCACATTTTTTTTACTTGATATTAGGTACCTATCAACGACATACATATATTAAAAAAATATATCTACAAAGCAAGATGCTTATTAATCTAAGAGAATTTTAGTTCTTCGTAAACATATCTACTGAAGCCATTCAGATGACTAGTTTTAATATACGAATTTAATTTATTCGTGATCTGAAATTTGATGCTGGATTTCGTAGTGAACTCATGTCATATGCTTTGACTTTCCAGTCAACTAAGTTGTAAGTCTGTCCAGCAAAGTAACTATGGGGTTTTCCTACCGAGGGCGCACCCGGGACTTTCAGCCGTAGGCAGTTGGTAGAAAACCGCATGGTTTTAGTCATAGCATTCAAGAAGATTTGTACACGTCAAAAATACATTTAGTTTTAAAGTAAAACTTTTATACAATCGTTACATAATTTTTGTCTGTGTGTTGCATGTCGCGTGACGGCCGGCCGCCATATGGCGGCATGTGAAAAGAGTTTCACTTTTACCGTGGTTTCATAAAACCACACAATCCTTTTTTGTTATTCAAGTATTTGAAGTTAGAAAAATAGTGGATTAGTAGTTTATCACGGACAAAGTCGTGGGACTCCAGCTAGTGGCTATTTAAAGTCCATAAACCAGCATCAAGTACAGTCAACCAATAAATATCAAAGCACCTATTAAAATTAATGAACATTGTTACTCCAAAAATTACTTGCAACAAAATATAATTAGCTGTCTAGAAGATACTTAATTTTTAATGTTTTCATCTGAAAGTATACAATCAAAAGCAAAATAAAGTCTGTTCTACAAGTAGGTTAGTAGTAATGTAATCATTGCAGTGGCTGTTAAAACATCTGTTCCAGTTAGTTTCGCTGTGCAACGAACATTTTCTACTGAAAAATTTTCCTTGCAAACCCGGTGAAGTTTTCTTGTAAAAGTAAAATGCGAATAAGCAGTTCACTAAGCATTTTTATATTATTTTCAAGCTATTTTGTGTAGTTCCGGTGCAAGTTAATAATTTTATTCTATTCAAACTGTTCGTGTTATTTAGTAGTGAAAAATAGAATCGTCTTTAAAATCTCTTTTTAAAGTTGATTCTATATCGATGTTATAATATTTTAAAGATTACGAAATCTTTGCAAGATATTACAAGAAAAAGCTTATATAAACGATTTCTTATCTGCAATTATAATAATATTTTTTTAATCTGAAATATAATAAACGTCTTAATGAAATTAGTTTAGTTTCTACTTGGGATTAATTTCAACATAAATGAATTGCTTTTTTTGAAGTTCTAGGGAATAAAGTGCTAATTAAATCACAGTTCAAATATTTTGGTAGCGTAAGATATATTTAATAGATATTTTCGGAACAAGATTTTAGATTGCTTTTAGAATTAACCTGTAAATATTTAGTTTCAGAATGACACTAAAATTTCATCAAAATGCAATCGTATCAATCCCTGGAGAAATTTAAGAAAATCTGTCTTATTGCATCGACATTGTGTAATTATGATACTTTATTAGCTTATCAAATATTGAAAGCTTGACTAAAAGATTTATTTTTAAGATTTAAAAAAACATTAAAAACGTACCGCTATAACTGATGAAACATGGAAATACTAAAATGAATGGTATTTTTTCAGTTTGCTGTGGCTCACTGCAAATTATCTCAATTTACCAGACGTCCGCGACTTCACAAAGCAGCACAATAAGTCTGAGAAATTTCTATAAATTCGCATCTTTTACAAATGTTTTACGAATACTATAGCATATGACTATCAATACTCCAAATAAAACAAAACATGTTTAAATCCTTTACTATTCACTCATTCTGTGACAGAATAAGTAATTACACAGTTTATCGATTATCAAGAAACAATATTTTTTATCTATACAAAATGGTTTTCCTTCGTTATACGATTTTCGCATCTTAGATACATCACTCTACATTAAAGTTTGCGACTGTACCTTCTTACCTCACATAAGAAGTTTTATATAACTAATTTTTCTACTCCACACAGTTTGAACCGCTTCAAATGAAGACTCGATGGAATACGGTTTTACGTAAATGAGTAAATTGAAAATATCTCTACAATTTTCCATTCAAATAAGGAATGATTCAAAGTGAATTAGGGATCTTTAATGAATAGGGACTTGTGAATTAAGTCTACGAAAGGCTTTTTACAATGGTACTGCGAGAACCTTTTGCTATGAAAAATCTTTTATTATCAAACAAATAGCTTCTCCTCTCTTTGCAGGAGTAGGGCATTTTTAAATAATTTTAACTTTTTCATGACCAGAAAATAAAAATAAATAAAAAAAATTATCCTCTTTGAAATAAAAAAATAGATTTGTCAAAATTGAAGTGACTTTACTGAGGGTTCCAAAATGCTACAGACTGAGAACAAGTCCTCCTTTTTATTCGAAATGTATCTAAAAATCTATTAGGTACCTACAGTTTTTTTATGTAGAAACACCACCATGTAAGTTTACTATCGGAGTAACAGTATTTTATGACAATGTTTTCCACTGAGATGATAATAAGCTGCTGTCTATTCTTTTTCTTCCATAATATTACTAATCGCGGTTTGCGCGCTACTCGGTGGTCTGCCAGTTCGTGATAAAATCAAAAACTACAATGTGTGTATGCAATTTGATGTGGTTTTCACCAAATTATAGATAGAGGGGTATAAGAGGAAGGTCTATAAGCGTAAATCACTTCCGGTAAACTCGCAAATATTTGTTAGGAAGTGACAAATAGCTAGTTTTTCCTCATTTCAACTACCTCTACACAAGCTGATTTATTATCGTTTTGTTTTAATACACTTTATTTATCTCTTCCTTTATACACAAAGGGGGAGACCTTTTAACAAACAATATAGTCATATATTATAGTAATCGGAGCTCTTCGCCGTAAGCCTATTCTACATAAATATATGTATGTACTTAAATACGAGTATAAGAGGATATTTATGTTGAAAGATTGTTCTTATTTACGACAATTGTCTGCGGCATGTAGAGTAATAATTAATTTCTAAAACGTCACTCGGCAAAACTGAAGTGATTTAGAGCGTTTGTGTGTTCTAGTCGACAAAATGTTATCATTTTAATGATTTATTAACGTTTATTGTACACAAAATGGCGCCCGCGGCACCGCCTGCGTGAAATTTTCACACTTCCATAGATATTCACAAACTTAGAAAATTATGTATAATGAAATAAAAAAATATAATGCCCTGCGTGTTAATTATCGTGAAGCCAGATCCCAAAAATGGAGACCAAATAGGTGACAAGAGTACCCCAGATACCAAAGCGACGGGTTTGAATGAGGCACTGAATGATCAGCTCAGTTCAATAGTCTGCTATCAAATGAACTCACCATTGAAATCAACTTAATATGAGCAACATACTTATTAAAATATTTAAATAAATGCTTGCCTCGGTGGCGTAACCGCCAAATGCACACACTGGCATAATTTTCTAATACGCTATCGCCCTTTGAGTTGGTAAGCATGTAATTGCGAATCTATAATTGAATATACATATTAAAATATGTAATTTAAGCACTGACCTAATTTGCTTTGATCTGGTTTTGAACTAGGCTTCAAGCAGGTAACTTTATTAGCCCAAAGTGCCGTGTCAAGAGCATATCGATAATTTAAGCATGTACTGTACGCTCTAATTCGTAATTGCTAAGAACTAAGTAGTTAGTTGAAAGCACCTCCAGACCGATTGCTATTCCATTATTATAGGTAGTTACTCAATCGGGCATTCTACGATAGAATTAATCGTTCGTTGCGTAGATTCTACTTCAAGGAAAAAGATCAACTGTCAAATCCAACACGGTTGCACTGTGCTTAGGAAGGGTGATCCAAAAAACCAGCAATAGCAATTTTTGACAGTGATTACATAGGTAAGTACTATTGGTTACTGCGAGTATACTATCCTTTTGATTTAATAAACAGCGAGTATACTATCCTTTTGATAGTATACTCGCAGTAACCAATAGTACTTACCTATGTAATCACTGTCAAAAGTTGCTATTGCTGGTTTTTTGACAAATTTTTTGAAAATTTTTGACAAATCAATGTCTTTTTATTTCAAAGAGGATAAATTTTATTTTTTTTATTTTTATTTTCTAGTCATGAAAAAGATAAAATTATTTAAAAACGTCCTGCTCCTACAAAGAAAGGAGTAGCTATTTGTTTGGTACTAAAAGATTTTTCATAGCAAAAGGTTCTCGCAGTACCATTGTAAAAAGTCTCTATTCATTAAAGATCCCTCATTCACTTTGAATCATTCGTTATTTGAATGGAAAATTGTAGAGATATTTTCAATTTACTCATTTACATAAAACCGTATTCCATCGAGTCTTTCATTTCAAGCGGTTCCAACTGTTTGGAGCAGAAAAAGTAGTTTTATAAAACTATCAATTCTAATGTCAGGTAAGAAGGTTCAGTCGCGAACTTTAATGTAGGAGCCATCTAAGCTGCGAATATCGTATAACGAAGTAAAACCATTTTGTAAAGATAAAAAAAAAATGTTTCTTGACAATCGATAAACTTTGTACTACTTCTTCTGCCACAGAATGAAGAAACGACTACGTTAGGAGTGAATAGTAAAGGATTTAAACATGTTTTATTTGTAGTATTGCTAGCTTCTATAGTCATATCCTATAGTATTCGTGTTGAGTCAGAACCATTTATTAGGAAACTATATTACTAATCGACGACATTTATTTAAATAAGACAAACCCTTGAGTTACGTAGATTCTACTTCAAGGAAAAAGATCAACTGTCAAATCCAACACGGTTGCACTGTGCTTAGGAAGGGTGATCCAAAAAACCAGCAATAGCAACTTTTGACAGTGATTACATAGGTAAGTACTATTGGTTACTACGAGTATACTATCAAAAGGCAACAGAGACATCTATCGAGGCTGGTCAATTCGTGATCGTATCTACCATGAGAAAATCCGAGGGAGAATTTCAATCACCGACATAGATGTAATTCCTAGCTCAAACGACAGCAGTGGAGTGCTCGATGGTGTTGAAATGTTCTGAGTCTGCGTACTGGAAAACAGCAGTGTGTAGGCTGCAGGCCAACCTACAAGGTGGATTGACAACATCGTTAAGGAGATGCGGGTGAAGCAAGATTCAAAGTTATACTTGTGGAAAGCTTATGTATAGTAGTGCACATCAATTAATTGAGATGATAATGTGTATCTTGTTGCGACTTTTACGCTGACTTCATAAAACAAAACTGCTTCACTTTCAAAGTAAATGAGTTGTAAGTCGTTCTCTGAGCTGTGAATAATTTAGTTCGTCTTACTGTTTGTGTAAACAATTTGCAAATGATAAAATTATTCCTTGCTGAACATAAAAACAGTGACGTCAATTGACATCGTTTTATAACTTCGAGCATTGTTTATTTTGTTTAGCTTTGTGTTTAAGCAACACCTTAAAATTTTGTCGTTAAAAAGTATGTCAGACACTTCCGATTGACAGTTAAGGGTTTTTCAAGGGTTTAAGCCTTGTTTAACATCATATTAAAAACAAAACATTACTACCGTTCACTTCAAACATTTAATGTTGATATTATTCGAATAAAGATTAGTTTCTCTATTCATGAGTTGCTTAGGTAGTATTACTACAAGCAGAACTCTACAGTGAAGTAGCTTTCATACAGTCGCTGCAGTATAATTAACCTACTTTAGGTGGTTTTGAAGGGAGCAGGAAACTGCTGTTATTCAGCAGCCTACTTGTGTAACAGTAATTGCATTTGAGAGGTTGTATTTTCGAAATCGGTCGAAATGAAGCGAGCATGCTTTATTTTTTATAGTAATAGTTTTGTTTGTGATTGTACCTGTATTTCTCTGGATTATAGACTTCAAAAGTGAGAAAGAAAATTGTTTTAAACTGAGTAGGTTCAAATTAAATAGGTAACAAAAAGATTTTGTGTTTTGAGACAATAAAAAGTCGTAGTACCAGTAATGGAACCACGGCAAACGAAATTTGGCACTATACCATCAGTGGCACTGAGTATTGGTATCACGGCAAACACAGGGTAGTTTCAAGTCGATTACATTAAACGTTGAAGAGTATTCTTCTTGTTGTATCTAGTAAATAGTCCTTTTTAGGGTTTCGTACCTACTACCTACTCTAGGGTAAAAACGGGACCCTATTCATGAAACTTCGCTGTCTGTTTGTCGGTCTGTCTGTTGCCGTGAGGCTGTGTCTCAGGAACCGTGATAGCCAGAGAGCTGAAATTTTCACAGATGATGTTCTAAACAAATATTAAAATCAGAAAAAAAGGGGGATTAAGGGAGGCTCCCATTCAAGAGACGTGATTTTTTGTCGTTTTTTGGTGCGAAACCCTCTGTGCGCGGGTCCGACTCCTACTTGGCCAGTTTTTCATATAGCTCTTGCTTTTTGTACCCATTGTTGTATTGTCACCAATGCTAATTGTAAAAACTGGCTATATTTCAGCCTAAAAGGGTATACTTTGTAAGAGTTCTCTTTTGCAGCAATGATCCTGCTGGTTCAAAAAATTATTGTATTGATGCCATTATTTACATAAGTCTGTGAAATTTCAGCTCTATCAGAGAACAAATTGTTGAAAATTTGATTACGAAATTCCAGGAAATCAAGTGAAGAGCGTATAAAGGTTGTAAAATTCATTTTACTGCACACGCTCAAAGCCTGAGTATTGTTCACTAGAGTTAAAATTACAACCTGTCCAACAGAAAATATATATCAGACTAGCTTTCTCCGCAGCTTCGACCGCGTAGAACTCGTTATCGCGTAAAATCATAACCCTCCTTTTACGTAGTCTGTTAAAAAGTAGTCAATGTTTCCCAGGGCCTCGAACTATCCCTATACCAAATTTCATCTCAATTGCTCCTGCCAAACGAAAGGGGGGATTCGCCACAATCGCGGTGATCAGAACGGTCATGGACGAGTGGCTGGAGAGGAGACACGGTGCTTTCTCCTACCGTTTGTCACAGATACTTACCGGACACGGGAGTTTCAGAAAGTATTCACCCTGAGTAAAACCACAGCCGAATGCCAGCACTGCGAGAAGCGCAGCGAGGACACAGCGCTCGATATACTTTATTGTACACCCAAAAAAAATTATATCAGAATTCAATAATATGCTGTTTTCCTTGCACCTTCCGTAGTAAATATGTTTGCGTCTCGTACCTTTGAACTCCTCGTAATTCTCATTCCCTACGCTCGGGATTTGAACCCCTTCGTTCATATTTTAATACTAGAATCACTCAGGTCTCAATACAAATTTTCACCAGAAAAAAGCTTTGTAGCCGTGCGTAACAAATAATAATTTCATGTTTGAATATTTTTACAATTTGGACCAGCAACTTGTGGTGACGGGAAAGAATACAAAATGAAGCCACCCCAATTCATCCTGTGAGTGTCTTAAGAGGCGACTAAGGGAAAACTTTCGCAAATGATCTATAGCGTAGAGAAGGAAATCTCGAAATGAGTTGTTGTCAGTAAAATGACAATCGCTAAGTCAAGCCGAAGGCCTTGAATAAGGCTTGAAAAATTTCGACTGTGGGTCGTCACAACCTGCGCCCATTTTTATTAGGGTTCCGTAGCCAAATGGCAAAAACGGAACCCTTATATATTCGTCATGTCTGTCTGTCTGTCTGTCCGTCTGTGTGTCACAGCCACATTTCTCCGAAACTATAAGGCCTATGCTGTTGAAACTTGGTAAGTAGATGTTTTCTGTAAACCGCATCAAGATTTTTGTATAAAACTAGAAAAAAGCAATTAATTTTGGGGGTCCCCAAACTCAGAACTGAAACTCAAAAATTTATTTTTCATTAAACCCATACGTGTGGCTTTGATCAATAGATAGATCTTCAAAAATGCTATTGAGGTTTCTAACATCATTTTTTTCTAAAGTGAATAGTTTTCGCAAGAGACACTTCCAAAGTGGAAAAATGTGTCACCCCCCCCCCCCCCCCTCTAACTTCTAAACTAAGAGAATGACAAACCTAAAAAAAATATGTAATGTACATTGCCATATAATCTACCAACGAAAATTGGTTTGAACGAAATCGAGCTGGTATTTTTTTTAATACGTCATAAACCGCAATTTTCGCCGAGAAAAATCACTACCACTGCGAACGTGTTAAAACATTAATGAAAGTTACAACGAACTACAAGAACTTTTATATTATGTTACTTGCTGCTACGGAACCCTTCATGGACGAGTTCAACTCGCACTTGGCCGGTTTTTCTAAAATGTATTTGAGGCAATATTCAATTTATACCTTTATATTGTAGGTTTAATGTCTACAGAATGTAACAAAATTAAATAGTAAGCTAGACAATGTCTTTAATATTACCAGGCCTATAATAATGAATGTTATAAACGAAGCACCTCCCAAAAAGTTAAAGAAATCTATATTTGGCGTGAACAGATTGTCATTGTTATTTTGTTGTAAGAAAATTCATGAAATTACATTGTTAACTAATTAAATATTGCCTCAAGCGCATTTTTAGGAATTGATTTTGGACATAAAAACTATAATAATGTTTGTTTGTTTGTTGTTTGAAAAAACATAGGCAAAGTCGCAGCGTATAAGCTAGTTTAATCTACAATCAAGTGAATGTAGCAGACCTGCCTATACATAAACATCCACAAAAGAGTAATGTAACAACAGGAGGCAAACTCATTACTTATTTATACCGTTAAGGATTTCTAGCAGTGGCTTTTGCCCTTTTCTTAATAGTAAATTGAGTTCCAGTAAATTAGGTAGTCATGTGAATAGATTACAATGACCTAGCGCCCAGGGGACCGCCCGGGCTTATTTCAAGTTATTCTTAGCTAAGTGTGGGCTATTGATTACCTAAGGTGAAAGGTTTGTGTGGCGTTGATTTTACACATACGTGATTCCATTTTAGATTGAGTTTCTGAAGTCAATTCAACTTTGTATGGTTATAGATGAATAACAATTTGTTATAAAGGTTTGTGTTGAGCTTTCGGCAAATTGAAATAGAATTGAAAGAGTATTAACAAGGTTTGAAGAAAAATATTACTTGGGAAATGAAGTAAAAATATAGGGCGCCACTGTGAACTGTGTTGTTTGTTTCCGCTAGAAAGCAACGATTTTTTTTCGGAAAGTTATTCACTTGGTACTTTTTAACTAGAATAAGCTTACACGCAGGTAAAGCCGCGGCCAGCATCTGGAATGTAATCATATAATTTATCATTTCACTAAGCCAAGTTAAAAGCAGCCTGATGGGCGGTTTCGACACGACGAAAATGGTTGGCAGCGCGAGTGTAAGTTTTCTGTGACACCCTGGACGACAGCGTGACGTGAGGGAATCACGTCACCCTGTCGTCCACCCCCCACCCCCCCAAGAAGCGGGATAACACTCGAACAACCCCCCAAAGACGCGTGATAGCACCCAGACGCGGGTAGCCATAGGTCTGTTGGGAGTCCTGGGGACATCCTAAGGTTGGGAGCCCCGAGTAAACCCGGGGCTCCCAGCCGTGGACTGTAGTATACGTGCGGTTTTTAGAAGGTAGGAATCTGACATCGCATCGCTGTAGAATTTTCGTCAAGTTAAAAAAAAACTGTGGTGATCACATTTGATCAGCTTAGAACAATGCTAGTATTGTTGTTTTAGTGGTTTATGACATGTAAACCAACCAAAATGATGCATTGTTTTGTCAAAGGATGATAGAATAATATAATTTTCTTACATTCATCCTTTGATTGTTGACACGTCATCTTGTTTTGTTGAATATGACTGTATGCTAAGTAAACTCTACGTAAATACTCGTATCGTGTCTATGAAGGCAGAGAACAATTGTGATGGCTTTTGAAGAGTACGACAACAATGTGAATTCAAGAGAAGCGTACCTCCTTGATGAGCTCTAAGTGACAGAGAAACACGGCATTGAAATAAGTGGCGTTAATTATACCGTAAACAATATGTAAATTAGTTTCATAGATTTCGACGTAATTTGATACATAAATAGAGATTTTAAGAACACATTTTATTATGAGAGTTTGTTCTTATGGTAAAGAGAAACACAAAATCATGAACTTCTATTTGCAAGTAGAACTAAATACTTTGCAGTTTAGTGAATTTTGTAGGAAATCACTTCAGTTTGAAGGTTCGTTTGGCCTGCGACGGGGTAGTCACCGGTTGCTGTTCACCGAGGACTACCGGCTTCCATGACCGAGGACCTGAGAACGGCGAGTCGGCTACTCGTCGTTCTTACAGAAGCAGGCCAAGACGGTAGCATGACTCTTCACCCCGCATAATAGTGGGATAGCACCCAACCATCCTCCCCTTCCCCAAGTAGCGGAGTAACACCCGAACAAACCCCCCAGACGCGGAATACTATCCGAAACATCTAGGCGAGGCCGCGGTGGTAGCCAAAGTCTGCCGGTAACCCTGGGACATCCTTCCGAGGGCTTACCCGGGGCTCCCGGCCATAGACTGTTGTAAGGCATTGTGTGGTTTTAGTCGGTAGGAGTCCGGCATAGCATCCATGTAGGAGGATTTCCATACATAAAAAAAGGTATATTGGCCTCCATTTTCATTGCCTAATAGGGGCAGTTTTGAAAGGTACCTAATGTTTTTTGGTATTCTCGGAGTGAAGTCTACCCTCCCAAGGCTTGCGAAGGCGACCGTGCCAGAACTTCGTTTTCCAGTTAGCATATAGATGAGGTTGAGTTAGGTGACTATTTGATGCATTTAAGTTTACGAGCGTTTTCGAGCTTCCAAATTCATGCTGAACTTGGCTGTCGGTAATAATGTTAGTCCTTGCATTAGAAAGAAAGAAAAATGTATTTATTTAGGAAACGTATACTTAAACAAACTATACCAAATTTATAAATCTATAAACAAATATAGGTATTAAAACAAAAATTTAAAAAAAAAATTCACGAGCCCTAAACAGGTCGCCATCTCAGTATGAATGCTTCACATCTACTGCCAAGTTGAAAAACGTTAAAGGCCTTTGAAGCGCTGGTAGCCATAGACTATCTCTGTCCCTATATACTATAGGATCACCACTAATATATAGTTATATGGAACAAAATACCACTAGTGATGACACGCACGCAAAATACGTGTATTCCAATATGTTCTACTATTTTTGTTCAACTAATAGAACAAATTGGAATATTTTTCTCCATTGTTCTACTAAAAAACATAGTAGAACAAAATGGAATTTAAATTCCTTATTGTTCTACTATTGATTGTATCAATAGAACAAACTGGATTATTCATTCCACAATGTTCTATTGTTTTCATCAGTAGAACAAATTAGAGTTATATTCTATAATGTTCTATGATTTGTTCTACTCTTAACGACGACATGAAGAGGTGTGTGTATTTAACACATAAAGATAGAAGTAAATTTACAGTGGGATAATTAAATTGAGATGATTAAATATTTTTATTTTAAGAAATTGAAAAAAGGGTACTTATTAAACGACCTTCTTTTTCATACCATTATTAGCCTCCGAAAAAATACTTTCCCTCCAAAAGTAATAAGTCAGCCACAATTAATGATCCTCAGAATTTAATGAATACAGCTACCAGTCAACTTCTTTATTAGCTACTGTTAATATAATGCAGCATCGTGATTATTTTTTAACATCAAATTTTGTAACATGCATTCAAACAGTAAACTTCTAAAATACTAAAAAATGGCATCAAAATAGACACAATTTATTAACATTGTAGTTCTAATTTCGTAATTCAGCATGTTAAAAATGTAACTCGTCCCACATTAATGGATCATCAAAGTAAAGTAAAATTGCCATCAAAAAGCAAATTACGGCTATTTAGGTAATATTAGTGATATTACCTAAATAGCTAGAACTACTAGTAGCCACTGACTCAGTCTATCGTAAACAATCACTGCAGTAAGCAACTACCGCTATTGCTGGTACTCGGGTGGGTGAACACTTTGTAACATTTGATTCGCGAGAGTTTCCGTGCTTTGCAAGGTACGCTAAGCCGACTGTGTGGGGTGTCACAATCTGGTGGAAACGGACAAGCGAGTCCATTTCAAGACGGGAGCGTGGGACAGACCTTCGGGCATAAATGCTTTTATTATCCACATATTCACTTAATGTATATGAATATACTAAACTCAAAAGTGTATAATGTATACACTTTTGAGTGTAGTATTTGCTTTCTTGACCTCTCTTTCTTGTTCGGTAAGCGTAATCTGTCTTTAGTTACAAAATGATATCAAATAGCGGTCTCTGATTAATGCAATTGGCCGGTCGCTGTCGTCATAGATGATACAATATAGGCTGTCGTCCTGTGCAATCGCGTCAAGCCTTGCAGTGGCTATTTTCACGAAAAATAAATGAATGAAATGAATATGATATATTTATTTTACACGCTAAGTTATAAAAACTGATTATCTGTGGAGGCTTAAATTGTAGTTTTTGAGGCTCTAGTTTTGAAGCTGTAAAATATAAAATGCTGATTACATGTAAAAACTGTGGTTCAATTAATAAATTAGGTGTTAATGTATTAATACACAGGACAACTTAAAATAATTGTAAATCTTTATACGATGCTTATAATGGGATGTTTAGGTGACGTTGTAAAGAAGACGAATTAGCATATTAGAGGCTATTTCATTTCCACAAACCTTTGAAAAGTCTAGAATTCCCAAAGCGATGTTCCCAAAAATGACGAGTTATAGTAGAAAATATTCTCTTTAACTTTAGATTCTTTACACTGTCCTTTATACTTAACCAAAATTTACTGCAATAGGCTGATTTGACAAGACATCGCTTAGATTGTTGTTTGCGCATTCAATACCCCCTTTTGAGTCAAACCTTGATTGGACTAAAAATATAATTCCAGTTTGTTCTACTGATAGGAATAGAACATTGTGGAATAAAAAGTTTACTATGTTCTATTGATACAATCAGTAATAGAACAATAAGGAATTTTAATTCTATGTTGTTCTATTATTTTTTTTAGTAGAGCAATAGAGAAAAATATTCCAATTTGTTCTATTAGTTGAACAAAAATAGTAGAACATAGGGACAAAGGGACAAAATACCACAAGCCATGTATGTGATGTTTAAGTCTTTGGCTTTCTGATTGATATATAGGTAAAAAAGGGTGCCTGTATCTGTATATAATAATATACTAGTTTAGAACTAATGTGCTCTACAAGAGTTACTTTGGGGAACAACTCGTCTACGGTAAGTTCGAAACTGTTTCACGTAGAATAACTTATGTTTAACGTAGAGTAAGGGCTGAAATGAGAACTCAGCAGTAAGTAGATGATTGTTAATGCTTCCATTAGTGATACCCACTACAAATACGTTCACTGCGGAGGTTTGTTATGTTAAATTTAGCGGTGTTTATCTTTCTCAAGTGCATACTGACTGAATCCCACCCGATTAAAGCCTGGGCCTGGACCTACCCTATATGGTTCAAACAACCCATATTTGAAGGTACGGTACCTATATTATAATAGAAGATGTTATTATTTCCTTCAACGTAGGCTATATGCATACAAGCAAGGGAGATTGTTTACGCAAAGGGCCCCTAAGGTCCAAAGGTCTTGATAATTGCGTATCTGACCTGATTAAATCCGTATTATCATTAACCCGTATCTGTGCTAAATCTCTTTAAATCACTGAACGGCCTACTTAAAAAAGATAAGTGGACATTAATTAAATTAAAATGGGCTGAAACTCAATAAAGGTTCATTTATCAAAATTATTCTCTTACAGCTGCTGTAGGTACTTACTCTCATTATTGAAAACCATTCGGTTGATAATGAAAACTGTTTAATCGAATTTATGTACTGATGATGCTCATCAGTTACACACACAAACATAATAAATATCAACATTGAATTTTGGTTACTTGATATTAAACGTAATTAAGCGATTTAATATAAGTATTCAGTTTACAGGTGCTTGCGAAAATCACGCTTTTTTTTTGCCATGAAATTCGTAACTACAGTTCTTTATTTTGGGACTTCAAAGCAATGACTGTTTTTGAGAATCTTAAGTCATATCTCATGACTCAGATTCTTAAAACTCACTCACTGGAAGGAAGTTTAGAGGGACAGATTGCTCACCAGCAACAGCCGACGTAACATAATGACTTTAGTACTTCTATGTTCAATGTCTTGATATAAATACTTTGTATGAACGTGTGAATAAGTTTGGTACACTAGCTGACTAATAGATGAAGCAAAACAATGCCGAAAGTAAAAGGTAAAATCATAGCATATAAGCAGGTTCACATCTGTGTAGGATTTGGCAGCAATTGAAAAGACTCTTAGAAAAAAAACATCGTACTTCACATTTGAATAATCTTGGTAGTGAGAGAACAGATAAAATAAAATATTAAACATCACGAATAAAGTACTAAGTCTTTGTAGTGGAAACACTCATGTTAGAGATTTAATATGAAAAATTCACAAAGCAGCGGAGTGCAACTCACTGGCAAAGACTTCATTTTACTTGAGTTTATAGAGCATAACAGTAAGTTAAGTTTGACGGTTTATACGAGTTTTGTAAGTTCTGCTCCCTTTTGTAAATAGCTTGGATATAAATATTTGCATCCAAGTCAGTTTTGATTTTGACGATATTTCTGATTACATGCATCTGGTTTGTTCTGTCTGACTTCATGAAACAGAATTTTCATACAATGTATATTACATAAAGTCAAAAGAAATCAAATGTCCGTTTATGATGCTGTTTTAATGAAAAAAAAAACCGGAAAAGTGCGATTCGGACTCTCCCACTGAGGGTCCCGTACATCCGTCAGCCCCTACGTCTATACAAACTATACATTTATTCGATTCTATTGTTTGATCAACAAGAAATTCAGGAAAATCGAATCGTGTAGTTGCAAGTAACAAGAAACTCAGAAATCGAATCTCGAAATCAGAAATCAGGTTTGGGCTAATTTATGATTTAATTTATAAATGGTATATTTTATTCATTCCTTCTATTCGAAAAGTTTTGCTTTGTACCACTATAACGCATCTTCATCATAAAATATGTGATTTGAATTAAGAACTTAAAACATTTACAGAAATGAATAAAACTATATCGGCATTTTTATGCAAAGTACTTTTGACGCACGTAAAAAAAAGGACCGAATGATAGAGGAAATAATTGTAACGAAAATTAATAATTTGTAGTGTAGGTTTCTTTAAGACAGTGTTTTTGTTGGTTTTCTGCTGAAATTAATTTTTGTCTACACCTTTACTTAGTAATTTACTATTATAAAAATCATAGAATTGAATCGCACTGAGAGCTTATCAAACATTTAGTCTTCTTAGTTCTAACTACCCAATTCGATTGCTTGTTAAACAGTACTCTAAGTAAACCCATTAGATATCTTATTGGAATACCGATTACATCTAAATAGTCTGTAGAGATACTTCAATATTGTAGAGCTAAGAGCATGATAATGGAATTTATGCGATGAATTGCTGTTAGACAATAGACTTATCAGATTTGTCGGCTTTATCATTACAATCAAAGAGTAAAAAGGCACTTTTAATGTGAATAATTAATTAATAGTTAAAGTACTGTCGTTATATATATAATATGTTTGGCTTCGAATAATTTCCGATGTAAATTACCAGTGTTATCCGCGCGGATGTAGATCTGTGGCCAGACAAATAATTTACATTTAAATACCGACTCCATTTACCGCATATATACCCACCATCTAGGGGTCAAAATGTGCGACTGCAGATCACAAGGACGTGGGATCGATTCCCACTGGAGAAGTTGTCCCTAAATGTTTGTCCCGAGAGTCTGGGTGTTTCTATGTATGATAAGTATGTATTCAAAGAATTAATTAATATCCGTGGTCTGATAAGCGTAACACAAGCAGGTTGTTTCTAACTTAACCCAGATAAACCTGAAACTATTTTTTTCTGAGAAAGATGTGATTTTTATATATATGTCTTAATATAGCCTCAGCATCTCAGGAAAAATAATAAAAAAATCTGCAGCTTCCGGAAAAGCTGGAAATTGATGTCCCATACATGGGTCGGTCGGCACTATCTTGACTCTTTACTAATGGTTTTCTTAATGATTGAAACCATTAATTAAACATTTTTTATTGTTTATTTTTTAATTTATACTTTAATTTTGAAGACCTATTACAGTTTTGGACAACAAATATTAGGCAGTATTCACATAACCGATTTAGCCCTGATAAACTACTAACAACTATGACCCCGTAATAAGGAATCCTAGCCTAGTCGATGCTATGCATCTCGTCAACAGGGGCATTTTCCTGAAAAATTGCATTTTGCAAAGTAAATAAAGGTCTCATTTTAGCGTATTTATGACTGTAAACTTGAATCAAACTATTAACACAGCAGTGTAAATGGTTCATGCTGTAGGAAAATCTGTCACGCAAAAATTACTTATTTACGAAAGAAAAATCACAGTCTGATGTCTTTTCCCAATACATTTGTCGTCTTGGAACTGAAATATATCCAGTAAAAAGTAATATTCCAACAAAGCATTTTATTTCGCCAACAGTAATATAATGTTAGTAATAATGTTACTAAATTGATAATGTTTTTTTAATTAGTATAATGTTACCGGGTTTATTTTTCTGAGAAGCATATAAATTTGTATAATATTCCACAAGTTTGTTTATGATGGTGTCGGCGTTGTCAAATTGTATATTGGACGACATAACTCGTCTATGGGACCTTCGACAGGTTGAAAACTACTCATTTGGGTATGTGTCTACTCCTCCAATTATAGGTTGTATTGTGCACAGACGTAGGGCAAATTACAGTATCATCCAGAACAGTCGATGCAGATGGTACTGGCTGTGAATTTGGCTGTCTAGTGCGATAACTCTGCTGTAACCTAGCCAAAGGTATATTATCTTCACTGTCTGAAACAGAACTCCAAATGTCATAATAAACCTGTGCAGATGCACGTAAGAGAGACCGTTGTAAATTTTGTATGGTAATATTGTCTTCTTCTCCAGAATTTTCGTCTGTAACAACAGCAATTGCGTTATCAGGTGGTTCAAATGTGATGCATTCTGGAACCGGAACATCACCATTCTCTAATTCACTCAAAAATTCATGTAATGATAATGGCTTTGATTTGAAATGAAAAAAACTTCCGTAGTTTTACAGAAATTCAGAGTACAGTGATTGTGCCGACGGAACCATGTATGGGTTCATGAAATATTTGGCAATATAAAAGGGAAATTAACGAGAATTATTAGGAGTATCGTAGTAATATAAATGTTGTTATGTTTCATAGTTTAGTTTCTGTTATTATTTTTATAGAAATATAACACTAAATATTGTTTATTCTACCTTTTTTGAGGTCATCTTTTACGATTTATAAAACACGCGTTTTAACTTGCGAAAATCTGCTAAAAATGTAAAAAACACTACGTATGTTGTCGAGACAGTTAATATTCAATAACTGAAGATTCTAAAAATATATGTCAATCATCTTAAGAAAATCATGCAATGATGGCAGATTTATTTATTTCTTGAAACCCATGTATGGGTCGGTCGGTCTAACTGGGTTAAAGCGTTGTGTGTAAATGTCCGTGTCCGTGATCATTACTTTGGTCAGTTTTTGCCTTGCTACCACTTTTCCAAGCTTGTTGATAAGTGATCAGTCTGAGTTACCCCAAAAAAAAATTTGAGTTTTAGCTCTGAGTCTGGGGACCCCCCAAAATTTACTGCTTTTTTTCTAGTTTTATATAAGAATCTTAATGCGGTTCACAGAATACATCTAGTTACCAAGTTTCAACAGCATAAGCCTTATAGTTTCGGAGAAAAGTGGCTGTGACACAGACAGACAGACATGACGAATCTATAAGGGTTCCGTTTTTACCATTTGGCGACGAAACCCTAAAAATAGACGTGACGGTACAGAGTGCTGGTCCAAAATGATAAATTGAAGGGACACCCTATGACTAAGCCCACAAATCTGTGAATCTTCAGTAGTGATTAAACATTCGAGTTTAATCCTAATTTTCTAACATGTGTTAATCTTACCAATCTGAAGTTCGAGGAGCTAGTTGCAGCGAACGATACAGTGGTTTCACGTGCCTACTGGCGCATCCTTTGAGATTATGTTATTCAATTGAGTGCGTAGTCAGTAGAAAGTCTGTATCCTCGAATGAGATGGAACGAGTTGGAAGAACCATGAACCATTTTAAGGCTAATTCATGAGTAGCCCCTCTCGTAGAGTGAGTAGAAGTTCGGGCTATTCAATTAGGTGACGATTAAAATCCTCTATAGTCACTATTTCCACTCAATTACCTTGACAGTCGATATTTGCAGGTGTACAAAGGAGTGAGTCATTTTTGAACACGTAAAGTGGTCCACTCACACTCATTAAGAAGACGAGTTTTCGAACCTCGTTGGTATTATTGTTTTTGCTAATCAGACTCTAATACTGGAGAAAAATTTTTGTGGCAATGTAGTACCAAAAGTCAAAATTTCAGACTATATGATCAAAATCTACAAAAAAGAATAAAAGTAGGTATGCAATTTGAGTTATGAATATGTTTTAAAGTTTGCCAACGTTGGCAGCTGAATGTAGTGAAACGCTCCATAACTTTGTTAGACACGGAAATCGTTTCAGCATAAAAGAGATTTTTACGAATGCACGTGTTTTTGGAATGCAACATGAAAGGGGTTAGTTAGACATCCAGCTGTTCATTTTATCCTAAAATTTTTGTTAACATTGAGTTGCGGTTTTATCAACTTAAATAAAATTCTTTCAGGAACATAAAATAACACATGGTATATATACCATGAACTCTTCTCTAATCTGCAAGGAATGGTCTACTGTCTAGTTAATTTTAATCATACGAGTATATAGAAAGAAAAACGTATTTTTCAGAGCTTAAATGACTGTGTACTAGACGTTTTATCAGCTCAAAAGCAACACAGCTGAACTGCAGATATACGTATTTAATAGTATATACCTAAGTATAATTTAGTTTAGAAGTATTTTGAATAATTAATTAAGGTACTTTCAAAACATTGTTGCCGAATTTCCTTTGAACAGAATAGGTCAGTTTTAATTATTCGACAAACAAATCCTTTTGCTCGACACAAACCAGGCGCGTCTTCATCTTTTCACAAAACAGCATTATGTTGTTCAACACGATAAAGAAGTCATTAAAATTCGTTTCAGAGAATTATGCAAATAAGATTGTAAGCGCTCTCTAACAAGGTAGGACGCTCGCAAAGATTGTTGCTAAACTCAATTCAATTCATTCACCTGTAGATTTTCTTTTGAGGAATACCTGTCTGGGTAATTGCCTAAATACGTTATACAAAATGTTAAACTTGAAAATAATCTATATTAATAAAATTCCGGGGTAAATCACTGAATTTTTAATTTCCAGAGAATACCTTTGGATCTTTATTTCTGGCCACTTAGGACGGATTCCATGTTGGACGGATTCCATTTCGGACGAGTTCCACATTGGGCGGAAACAGTACAGTCATGTTTAAACTGTTTTATTAGATTCTGCAAATAGTTATCCTATTACAGCAAAATAATACCGTTTTTATCTTTGGCACTACTGCTTGGGACTAGCAGATTTATACATTTTTCGATTTTGAATGAAAAATGTTCTATTATGCAATATCTTAACAGATTATGTGTATTTTTTTTTGTCTATTTTTTTTTTATTATAACAAGTGTTATTTTTTGTTCTATTATTCTTTAATACACTAGGATTTAAATTAACACGAATGGTATTTTATTATTAAGTGTATTTCCGCCCAATGTGGAACTCGTCCGAAATGGCATCCGTCCAACATGGAATCCGTCCGACATTGAATTCGTCCTAAGTGGCCAGAAAGTTTTTTTTAGGCTAAACTACAGTTATATAGAAAATATTTTTGGATGTTTCGCCCGTAATAGGACAAAATAAGGGTTGACATTTATCTCAGTATGACACGGGAGAAACTGTGGAGCACGGCTAGTCATACATGATGTCTCTACTAATTTTATAAATGCGAAAGTTACTCTGTCTGTCTGGCTGTCTGTCTATTACGCTTTAACGCCCAAACCGCTGAAGCGATTAAGATGAAATTTCGTATTGAGATATTTTGAGTCCCTAGGAAGGATATAGGCTACTTTTTAACCGACAACGCAAAGAAAGGGTAACGATTTTACGCGATAACGACTTCTATGTGGTCGAAGCCGCGGAGCACAGCTAGTGTGTTATATATTTCATGTATGTCTAGCCTGAGAATTTAATGCCTGTGGTTGATACGCTTGTTATGAAAAAAAAACACAAATTAGAATTTTAATTTATTTTTTCAACCTAACATTGTCGTAACTTGTTTAACTCGACAGATCACCAGCTAAGATAACAGGTGTACTCAACTATGAACATAGTTCATACCTCTTATAAATTATTATACGATCAGTACTGAAAAACAATTATTCGTCATTATCACGAAATTTACATTTTATCACGAAAATACTATCCTTACTTACTTAAGTTTACTAAATTCCTTTTAATCAATTCTTTTACATTAGATTTGAAATTATAATTAAAATTGAAATCACTCGATGTCTATTATACATGAAATCTATTGTAGCTACTCAGATCAATAGCATTTAAGTCATCGCTGTAGATTGAGTAAAGTTGGAAGACATTATTTAATTAAAAAAGATTTTGGAAGTGTAAAATTAAATACAATTCGTCATGTCTATCGAAAAAGTACAATGTAATGGAAAAGTTATTTAAATGCTATAATAAAAATGATAAATTGTTTTCATCGGTAGGTTACAAATCTTAATATTTTCTGCTTCGGAATGGTATAGTTAATTTTATTAACTCAGGAAATTGTCTTATATTACAAAAAGGTTTACACAGAACCATTATAAATATAACTAATAAAGATTCAATAAGAATCGTAATACAGTGATCTACACTCCAAGTCCTATAGTAAATATTAAATCTCGGAGACTATCCACATTCAACTTCACAAGCTAATACATTAGAAATAGGAAAGGCACAGTCGAAGTATAAAATTTATTGCTGACATCCCTAACTAGGTTAAATCACTTACAGTAACTAGAAACAAATAATGTCGTCCCAATATTTCCATCAAATTTTATATTATAACATAAAAATATGTAAACAGTTGACCATAATTTTTGTCTTGTACTACATCACTGATTAGTCAATCATCAAATAAATACGGACATAAAAGTTCTGTAAGAAGTTCAATTACCTTTTTAATTCACTAATTCTAGAAAGGATTGTAGATTTGGCACGGCTTATTAAACACTGCACTAGATTTACTTAAAATACAAATGATCCAACGTAAGTTCGAAAAATTATCGAGCGTATATATGACCAAAGACGTTTTGCGAATAGTCCCATTGCTACTTCAATTCTATCTACAACTAACTTTTATGTGCGTATTGCAAGTTACACGTCTAAATTACGTACATGATCTCTTGTAAGAAAATAGGAGTAATTTATATTCAGAAAATATTATCTTTCATCTTTAAAGAGAATAATACTCAATTCGTGAACGATTGGTTCTGTCTTAGATATTCATTAGATTGACAAAAACTAGCTAGTAACAATATACTACGAGTCTACACAGTCGTTAAATAACAATTACATTGAAAAATATCTCGATTAAGTTTCCGCAGTATAATTATTATATTATAGGCTTCTCTTATATCGATGGATGAACTAATATTGAGTAACACTAAAACATTGATTTGAAACCTGTTAAGTAAGTAAAATTATTTGCATTATCACATTTTGTGCATGTACGGCTGCACCAGAGTCAAAAATGAACAGACATCCTTAAGCCAGTACTTCGTTAAGTTCTTTTTGGAAATTTGAAATTAGTCTAACTCTAAATAATAAATTAAACTTTAAACAGCAAGCACCATACTAATAATAAAATTACAAAATGAAGGTTACCTTTCGTAGAATATATCCCCACCACAATAAATTGACTAGTTCTATAACCTATCTACATTATATTTTACATTTTACATCTTAGCATAAATTTATTAAAGTCTCTTTATGAAGTATTTGAACCGGCCGCAAATGGTTATGTAAGGGTAAGGTGGACATGTGAAACTATATTGTGGGAAAACGTCGCTCTATAATAAGACATCTTTTGTTGATTTTGACAACGAAACACAACATTAAAATACACCTTTTCAAGATAACTTGGCATAAATTATCACTGCAATCACTGACGTGCAACCGAGTTCAAGCACTCACTGTCCCTTGAGCATACTTTTAAAGACTAAGGAGGTTCACGCTAGAAAGAAACCGTGACAGGAACAGAGGTAGGTCAAGAAGGGGCCATCCAGATAACGCATGGCAGTATCTAGATGTAGACTTCATGATGTTGATGCAGCCGGCTCCGCCTGGACTAGGAACCTCGCTCCGATAGTTCAACAATATCGTCTGGTTCCGGCCTAGTCACATCCATCTTTCGTCTCTCTGCTATCACTATTCTTATCTTCTCCTGTTCACTTATTGGCTTGTCAGCTGGTTCAGCTATCTTTGCATTAAGTGAATGTGCTGCATTACTAACGTCACTGGATACAGCCGATTCAATAGAGGACCTTCTTTTAGAACCAGTTAACCTTAAACTTTGCCTGGTGGAGGGTACTGCAAGAAGTACTGGCCGAAGTAAGCGGGCTTCCTCACCTCGTAGAGAATTTCTTTTGTCTACTCTCTGACGTCGGTTTTGTGTAAATGAATCGCGCCGCGGCGGGCTCCCAGGTTCCAATTCATCAATATCGTCAGCATCAATAAAGCGCGCATCCTCTTCGTAAAGTGCAGCAGGTGCATCAGAGCTGGAATCCTGCCGACGCCGTCCAAAAGCATGAGGAGATAAAGAAGCCCTTCTTGGTGGTAGCGATTGTGGTAACAAAGCGGTGTGAGAGTGCAGTGTACGTCGTCGGCGTGCAGGTGACGGTACTGGTTGCTTTGGTTCACTATATGTAAAGTTAGCTGGGAGGGAGGGTACCTTGTTCAGAGGTCGTGGTGGACTTAAACACTGCTCTAGTGCGCGGCACAAAGCCCTATCTTCTTCATCATCAGCCTCTCTTTCTAATTCACGCTCTAGTTCTACGTCCATGTCATTTTCATCTTCCATTTGTTTATGTGATTCTTCTAAATGTTTCATAAGCACCTGAAAACAAAAATACCTAATAGACTATCCGGATTTTAATGAATAAAAACACTACCTAATATTATCATCAATGACTATTCTTACCGCAACAACAACGTTGACTAGTACGAATTGTGCCATCAACACAAATACCACAAAGAATATAGGAGCTATGATAGTTGAGACGCAGCAGTTTCTTACGCAATCTACAGCACTGTCACAATCTTCACGTAAAGTGTCTTTCATAATACCATTCCAGTTGTCACCAGTGGCCACTCGAAACAAAGTCAAAAAAGCCATTCCAAAGTTTGCAAAATGAGCGTGTTCACCGAGACCTTTAAAGGAAAAGAATTGTCAATAATTTCATATTTATTATTCCTCCCAAAAACTAACAAAGTATTGTGCAATTTTATCTAGTGAATGAAAGCATTTTACCTTGACAAGGAATCTCATCTGAACATTCCAATCTCCCAAAAAGTTCCACTCCAAGAGCGGCAAAAATAAAGAAGAGCAGGAAAAATAGTAAGCCCAAGTTTCCAACTTGTGGTAAAGCCTGCATCACGGTATCAAGTAATGCTCTTATACCCTTTGCCATTTTGAGTAATTTTAAAACTCTCGCTATTCTTAAAACCCTCATTACTCTCATAATGGTTGGATTTATAGGAATTATGTTTGTTTCTAATTCTTCTAAAACTATACCCACTATAGATAATATGACTATAATAACATCAAGTTGATTCCATTTGTCTTTTAGATATATTTTAAAACCTAAAGCCACTAGCTTCATTATAGCTTCTAGAATAAATACAGCTGTGAAGAAATAATTGAAAATTTTCAATGCATATTGCAGGGCTGGTGGCATTCTGTAGTATTCTATAGCCATTGTTACTACATTTAAACCAATAACTCCAGCTATAGCTAGGTCAAAATATTTAGATGTAACTACGTTATGGACAAATAATCGTGTTTGTGAGTAATCAGCATAGTAGGGTCTCTGATGCATTTCTGTAATAAAAAAGACAATATTGTAAAAAATAGCTGTTTGGTAACACTCGGCATATGCATAGGTCAAACATTAGTTACTAACTTCGTCTCTTCTTTTCCATCTGAAGTGCTCTCTTTGCTGCTCTTCTTACTCTTTCCTCTTTCTCTTGTTCTTCTCGACATCTGTGAAAATTTTCCACGACCACACCCACGAACATATTCAGGACAAAAAATCCTACTAGTAATATGAATGCAATAAAGTAAAGCAGTCGCCATTCCGAGTAATTGACAATAGGCTGGAAATAAACGTTAAAATTAGGGCAACTGTTAAAAAGTTAGTTAGCCAAATACCTACATGCTATGATTTTATTATTAAGTATGTGCATATAAAAAATTTGCTAAAAGCTCTCCACAGTTGACTTATCTTTTTAAATTAAATTTTAGATATGGTTTGCTTCCCTAATTAGAATACATGGACAATTACCTGTTGATCAACTCCAACTGCATCGAGCCCTGTGTACATGATGTTAACCCATCCATCTCTAGAACTAAGCACAAACAATGACATAAGCGCTTTGCCTAAATCATCAAAATTGTATTTCCTGTTTACCCAAACATTGCCCTCAATAGCAAGGCAGTCAGTTTTATTTTTAACATGTTTTATGTACGCTCCTTCACAGTAGAAGAATGCTCCTTTAAAAAGCTGAAAAAGAATACATTTTTTAAACTTTATTTCATTACTTTCAGTCTGTAATATATTATTTAGAACCCCTACATGATTACAAAATTTAAAGTGAAAATATTATGGTCTCGAGCACGACTCGAAGCTGCATCTTCTGGTTTGCCAGACCAGACGCCCTAACCGTGGGACTACCGAGACACTACTCGCGACCGTCAAATTTTTTCGCCACATTACGTCTTGGGGCGACGTAGGCACCATCTACAGGCAACTTAGTTAAGTTGCACGGCACGAATATTTAGAATTTCACCTATATAATCATTTGATTTGTGATGCTTCCTGCCCAAACATCAAGGGCGTCTGGTCCGGCAAACCAGAAAACGCAGGTTCGAGTCCTGCTCAAGATATTGTCACATTAAATTTGTGATTGAGTCAGCATAGTAATAGATATTAAAAATATCCCCACATGATTAATTTGTTTGAGTGCAGATAGCACTTTGCTAATATACGGTCTAATCAATCTGTTTATTACGCTTTTGTATCAGGCTCAATGAAAGTATTAACTTGATTACTACTTCGGCCGATTGAGTACTAAGTCCTCTTGACTTTACTTAACTTTGGTTCATCAATAATTTATGCTGTTTAATTCGTAACTGAAATATGTTGTAGATAGGTATATGTAGCATACCTACACCTTTTAACCCTTTCGGTAAATGTGATATGGCTAAGTTAAAGATAGAAGCTATTTTCTTCACAGAAAGAATTAAAATTTTATTTTCTAATGGAAAGTTAAATAGAAAGTATTATCTTGTGGTGGTTACACATACATGCAACCACCACTTGCAGTACGAGACACGGGGATAGAAAACGCTACCGCCTATGAACTGCGGCAACGCCTACACTGAGGAATGTTATTGTTGGAACGCTGCATCGGTGCAGTGCGAACCCCGTGACATCACTCACTCTGCGACGGACCGTGCGTGTGCGCATACAGTCGAACGATACCAACCTGTGAATCGCGATACATTTACTTATGATTTATAGTATTTCTTGTAAATAGTGTCAGTAAATAGTTTATTACATACAACATATATATCTCATTGTTATCCTGTAGTATCGTCCTTTATTATTCCGTGTGTGCCGTACTGACTAACTACTCCGTGGAACGAGGTTGGTGTAAATCATACATCTTACACCACATTGGTGACCCGACGCTGACGCTGGGAAGAAAGAAGTAAGGAGCAAAAAGAAATAAGTGTGAACAAATTTCCACAAAGTGCGATGAATATTCTATGCACCGTGCATAGAATATTCTAAGTAAAAAAATACAAGGAGCAAGGTTTGAGACATAAGCGGTGAGCGATTTTTTTTTTTTTTACTATCATGTCGGAAACTAGTACCGGTAAGGTCAGTGATTCAGAGGCAGTTATAGATGATGTTAGGGAGCCTGGTGAGGTGTCAAAAATAGGGTCGACATGGCGTTGCCCGCCATTTTGTCAGGAAGAACCTGCCTTATGGTTTGCTCAATTGGAGGGTCGCTTTATTTTATCAAAAATTACGAGCGACACAACCAAGTTTTATTTTGTCACAACCCAACTTGAAACAAAATATGCCCTTCAGGTTAAGGACATAATAACAAACCCGCCGGTGGCAAACAAATACGAAAAATTGAAACACGAATTGATAACTCGCCTGTCCGCCTCGCAAGAAAAACGAATTCAACAGCTGCTCATACACGAAGAGCTTGGCGATCGGAAGCCATCACAGTTTTTGCGCCACCTGCAAAATCTTGCCGGTCCCTCTGGTGCTTCAGATTTTATCAAAAGTATATGGACTAACCGCTTACCACAAAATATACAAACCGTCATTGCAGCTCAACTAGCAGATTTGCAGCTGGAACAGTTGGCCGACATAGCAGACCGAGTGCACGAGATAGCCCCATCAACGCCTCAGGTAGCAGCCACTTCGAAAGCAGCCGATGTCGACAGCGAGATGATTAAGCAATTGAGTGACCTCACCAAGCAGGTAGCCCTATTAACATCTAGGTTGAATCGAAAGGACAGAACTGACCAACGCTCACGCTCTCGCTCCCGCTCATCTCAACGGAGGTATGTAAATACACGATCTAAGCAGCCTCCTCCAAACCATTCAAATTGTTTCTATCATTACAACTACGGTGACAGAGCCCAAAAATGCAGGCAACCCTGTTCTTATCAGGCGGAAAACTTGAAGGGCGGTCGCAAGTAGCGGCCAACGACTGCCCTGCATATTCAGGCCGTCTATTTGTAACTGATCGGACCACAAAAATGCAGTTCCTCGTGGACACTGGCTCAGACCTGTGTGTTTTTCCCCGTTCAGCAGTAAAGACGCCCTGCGCTAAGTCCGACTATGATTTAGTAGCTGCTAACAATACTGTTATCCATACATACGGACCAATACAGCTACAGTTGAATGAAAGTCTTCGAAGAAATTACATCTGGAACTTCACAGTAGCAGATGTGATACGACCAATCATAGGAGTTGATTTCTTGTGCTATTTTAATTTACTAGTAGATTGCAGACAACAACGTTTAATTGACAACTTGACGTCTCTCTCAGTTGCTGCTGTTAACAATAAATATATTGAGCATATCGCTTCCGTTAAGGCTGTTGTTGGTGAGACAGAATACCATCAAATACTACGTGAGTACCCTGAGATAACACGTCCACCTGGAGTACATCGGCCAGTAAAGCACAACACGCTTCACTATATTAGAACTACACCTGGTCCTCCCGTTTCTAGTAAACCTCGACGACTCGACCCGGCTCGAACACTTATTGCGAAGAAGGAGTTCGAAAATATGCTCGCCAGTGGTGTTGCACGACGTTCAGAAAGCGCCTGGTCTGCTCCCCTGCATCTAGTAAAGAAGAAGGACGATGGATGGAGACCCTGTGGAGATTACAGGGCGCTGAATTCAAGAACTATCCCTGACAGGTACCCCATTCGTCATATTCATGACTTCTCTTACCAGCTCTCCGGTTGTTCAGTTTTTTCTACGATTGACTTAGTAAAAGCTTACAATCAATTACGGGTGAACCCTGAAGACATAGAGAAGACTGCCATCACTACGCCCTTCGGGCTTTTCGAATTTAATTTTATGACATACGGACTCCGCAACTCAGCACAAACGTTTCAAAGATTTATAGATGAGGTGCTCCAGGGCCTCGAATTTTGCTATGGCTACATCGACGACATCTTGGTATATTCTGCAAGTCCAGAACTTCACAAAGTTCACTTACGGCAAGTATTCGACCGTTTGAAACGTTACGGTGCTGTTGTCAACCCTGCAAAATGTAATATCGGACAATCAGAGGTAGTTTTCTTAGGCTACCGAGTATCCGCAGAAGGTACAAAACCTCTAGATACTAAAGTCCAGGCGATACAGGACTACCCATTTCCAAAAACCATAAAAGACTTACGTCGTTTCTTGGGAATGATAAATTTTTATCGTCGATTTACACCAAACGCTGCACAGATACAAGCTCCACTAAACGCTATTCTCGCTGGACCAAACGTGAAAGGAACGCACCTCGTTAAACAAAGTCCAGAATTAATAAATGCCTTCGAAGCCTGTAAATCGTCACTCTCAAAAGCTACTCTGTTGGCTCATCCAGATGTATCAGCTGAATTGGCTATTGTTACAGACGCATCTGATTCAGCTATAGGTGCTGTCCTTCAGCAGCGGAAAGGAACCAACTGGCAACCACTAGCTTTTTATTCTCACAAGCTAAACACCGCACAAAAGAAATATAGCCCATACGACCGTGAACTTCTAGCAGTGTATGAAGCGATAAAATACTTCAAGCATATGGTCGAGGCACGACCCTTTATAATTTTTACAGATCACAAGCCGCTTACATTCGCCTTCAAGTTGAATCGAGAAAAAAGCTCTCCAAGACAGTTCCGATATTTCGATTTTATATCTCAATTTTCTACAGATATAAGGTACTTACCTGGCAAAGAAAACGTCGTAGCAGATGCCCTGTCACGCGTGGAAGAGATATCAGCAGCCATCAACTTTGAAGAACTTGCAAAACTTCAGGAAACTGACCCTGAACTGCAACGCTTGCTCGTAAATGGTTCTAGCCTGAAACTAAAAAAAGTTGTTAGTCCCCTGTACAATAACTTACCAGTATACTGCGACGTATCAATGGACTTACCTCGTCCCTACGTCACACCTTCGCTAAGAAGAGATGTCTTCAACTCACTTCACAATCTTCATCATCCAGGAAACTCAGCTACAGTGCGACTGGTCTCACAAAGTTTTGTGTGGCTAGGGATCCGCAAAGATTGTAGAGAGTGGTCTAGACAGTGTTTGCAATGTCAAACAAGCAAAATTTACCGACATACCAGATCTCCGCTGTCCACTTACCTGACTCCTTCCTCCAGATTCACTCACATTCACCTCGACCTCATAGGGCCTTTAACCCCTTCTTATGATTACAGGTACTCCCTTACTGTGATAGACAGGTTTACTCGCTGGCCCGAAGCGTACCCATTGAAGGACATAACAGCAGAGACCTGCGCAGCTGCCCTGGTGTCTGGCTGGATCGCTAGATTTGGCTGCCCTGCAAGAGTAACTACTGACCGTGGCCGTCAATTTGAGAGCCATCTATTCAATGAACTTACCAAAATGATCGGCGCTCGACATCTCCGCACTACAGCATTCCACCCAGCATCCAACGGTATAATAGAGAGAATGCATAGACAATTGAAAGCTGCCATCATGTGCCATACTACCTCGCAATGGATCGAAGCACTGCCGTTGATTCTACTCGGCATGCGTAACTCTTGGAAAGAAGATATTCAAGCTACGCCGGCTGAACTGGTATATGGAGAAACACTACACTTACCTGGTCAATTTCTATCTCCAAAAGAAGAATTCACTGCCGCTGATGTCACCGAATACGCCACCCGACTTCGACTACATATGGTCAAACTTACTCCAAAACCTACTTCGTGGCATACCTTGTCACCATTTTACATTCCTCGTGATTTACATTCTGCATCACATGTTTTTCTTCGACGTGACTACGTTCGTAAGTCACTCGAACCTCCCTATTCTGGACCATACAAGGTCATACACAGAAACCCTAAGTACTTTACCCTAGATATAAAGGGTAAACCCAGCAATATTACCGTCGACAGATTAAAACCTGCATACATGATGCGAGAAGATGTGGGATGTCCAGAGACAACTTCTACTCCCACTCCAACACCACAAGTGGAGAAAAGAACCAAAAGCGGAAGAACAGTTAGATTCCCCGATTATTTTCGACCGTAGCAACGGTCTGAGAGGGGGGAATATGTGGTGGTTACCCATACATGCAACCACCACTTGCAGTACGAGACACGGGGATAGAAAACGCTACCGCCTATGAACTGCGGCAACGCCTACACTGAGGAATGTTATTGTTGGAACGCTGCATCGGTGCAGTGCGAACCCCGTGACATCACTCACTCTGCGACGGACCGTGCGTGTGCGCATACAGTCGAACGATACCAACCTGTGAATCGAGATACATTTACTTATGATTTATAGTATTTCTTGTAAATAGTGTCAGTAAATAGTTTATTACATACAACATATATATCTCATTGTTATCCTGTAGTATCGTCCTTTATTATTCCGTGTGTGCCGTACTGACTAACTACTCCGTGGAACGAGGTTGGTGTAAATCATACACCTTACACCACAATCTTATCCGTACCCGCATCTCATGGAAATTTATTCCGGGAATAACAAGTAACCTAAATATTATTCTAGAAATAATCTTTGCCTGTAAATTATTTATTCAGATCTAGATATGTAAATTACTCAGATCCGTTCAGCGTTCAGAGCGTGAATGTGTAAAAAACCTCTAGACGCCCACTTAAAAACATTCACATTTATAATATTATTAGTTTTAAAATTACCTGTACTCCCAGAATGCCGAATATGATGAAAAATGTGCAGCAAATCAGTACAATGTTTCCAATAGGTCTCAAAGATGAGAGCAGTGTTTGAACAACAAGTTTCAAGCCAGGTGCTCGGTTTATCACTCTCAATGGCCTTAGTGATCTTAATAATCTAAATACCTGAAAATTTACAGCTCAATAAATAACTATTACAGCTCAATAAATAGTTGACTTTTATTTTTAAATAGAGCTCAAATTTTAAGATTACTTACCCTGAGAATTCCAAATATTCGTGGACTAGACTCTGATACTAGAGACATTAATAAATCTATGATTGATATGATTACCAAAGAGCCATCCATGATATTCCATCCCGACGTAAAGTAAGCGTCTGGACCGTAAAACATTCCGGATGCTATAACCTATAAGAAATGAGAAAATACTTAAATAAAACATCAGAACATGTTTTGATATTTGAAGATTACAAAAGTGCGATTGCCATGATAAGAGGCTTTAAAGTAAAGCAACAAATGTATTATAGACTTTGTATATTACACATTTTACCGGTCTATAATCTGTTTTCAGGACATAATACGAGTATATTACCTTAATTAACATCTCGATGGCGAAGACGACGGTAAACACGTAATTAGCCGTAGAGAGGAAAGCTCTCTCCTTTGAGTCTGGGGGTATATTAGGACGCTCCATTGCCAGGGTGATACAGTTCAGTGCAATGAACAAAAGCACAATATTGTCAAACCAACCCCTGGTTGTAGACCATGTGCAAAGTCTACGTATCCTGCAAGAATTTAGAGACTTAAATTGAGATGAACACGAGTGTAATAGGGCTATTTATGAATATATTTTTGTAGAAAGATATGTGGTTAGAGAGATATGCGTCCAAAATTATTCTTATGTGAAATGATTTTCAATTTTCTCCACAACACACAGGCCTTTGCTAAAAGTATATATAATTCAACGTGACGTAGAACATCAATGGTTTTCAGCTAAGCTTTGTATTTAATATTTTTGAACATACAATAAAAAAATCAATTAGTCTAAAATAGTTAAATTACCACTAGCATGTTCGGTGTAACATGATCAAAAAAATCTTACTTGTTATCGGGTGCAAAGATATACAGAGAGTAAAATTCTTTTTCCTTGAGACAGCCTGTCGGTTCCATAAAGCGAAAGAGGTCTTTGAATCTGTAACGCCGTCCATCAAATCTTGACGATAACAAGCATACGTTATTTATTGCCACCTGTAAAGTAATGTTACTTAGAAAGGTTCTGCATGCTAAGCGCCTGGATTACATGTTTGGTAAAGCGTTATTTTGAAATGTTTATGATATAGAAAGCATTTGATCGACTATTACCGCTACTATGTTAGAACCGCAATACGAATAATACTGAAATGAAGCTAATATTTTGAAATGAATGCCAGAAGACACAGATTCGAGTCCTGCTTAAGATCGGTAATTTCTTCATATCTAATTTATAAAACGAATTATTCTATCTTATAGTTTGTAATATATTTGTATGGATAAAAATATTATAGAAATATCAGAAAACAGTTTCTTAGTTACACTAAAGTATCCAATAAATTACAACCCTGAAAAGCAATTTATATGGTTAAAGGCACGTATCCAGCGTAGATGTTGTTAGTAATCACTATGATAATGAAGTCAGCAACAGTGATCACTATTGTGCCCAAATCTGTAAAAACGTCCTTACATTCCAACGGCTCACCTCCTCGTTGATTTGTTTCATAAGTGGTAATGGTTGGTTGTTGGGTCGTGTGGGTAGCGCAGGTGGCGGCAACTCACGCGGGGCTGTTGACGTTACAACTACAGTACCCGCACTACCCACTACTGGAGAAAGGTTGCTGGATTTGACTTCGCATACCGTTGTTACTGTGACCACATAATAAAATGGTTAAATATTGAAATATCAGCAGGAGACTGTCAGCGATCATTGCTGGAACAAATATTTGTGGTTTCTTTCAGTTTTGAATCAGTTAAGAGCTTGGGTTATAGACAAGTAAGTATAGTATAAACCGAAAAAATTGCGACCGAAGTCGCCTGGACAAATGGTAAAATATACAGTTTGAAATTAAATGGCACTATACATTTTAAGCATACTCTCACTATGTTAGTGGAACGACGATATAAATAAATAAATATTCTAGGACATGTCACACAACGCTATCTGATCCCAAAGTATGCTAGGAATAACCTGATTGTGTTATGGGTATCAGACCACGGATATTAAAACTTATATACTTTTTAAATACATACATATTATACATAGAAACACCCAGACTCTTGAGACAAACACTTATGGGGTCACACAAATATTTGTATGCGGTGGGAATCGAACCCACGACTTTCAGCGCCGCAGGCGGTATCACTACCGACTGCGCCACAGAGAATAATATAGAATAGAAAATAACTTCAATTTACACACTTTTTCCCATAAAGTATTGATTTATACCTAATCCAAACATGAAAATTTTAATGCCTAGTCAAGTCATAACTAGTTAAGTGAAGGAAATTAGGGTCAAGGTCAAAGTTGTAATGTTTATCGGTCTAATTACGCCTGAAGCTAAAAAAGTGTCACCAGTTGTCGAGATTCGTACAAGGCCAAAACAAAAAATGCTAATCTGCGTTAATTAAATACGGCTTTTATTGGGGGAAGGAGAGGGTGTGGAATGGAAGTTCCATAAAGTAGATGATAGAATAGAAAGTAAGGAAGATACAAAAAAGTTCTAATAGTTTTTGTAATTAATACCTGTTAAGTAGTCATTAGTGAGAGAGAGTCTGTGAGGTGGAGGTTTGATTGTATCCAGCCGAACTGTTGAGTCCGAAGAGAAGCCAGCTTCTGGTGCTTTCCAAGATACCTGTACAAAACATAAACTTTCACTCGGGATCACGGGACCAAAACTCTATGTTCTGGAAGCCGAGATACTGGAATCTGAATACTCGTGTAGTCTGAATCACGGGATTCTAAAGCAAGACCACTATCTACTATACACTACACAATAATACAAAGTGTTTACAAATGCTCGCAAATTGCAGGTGTCAAGCAATGTTGATACAGTTAAAATCTAAGAGTCTCGTAATGACACGTGGCACTTTAAATGTAGTGGGAAAAGATTGCAGTGGTTTTGGTTATATTAATAGCTACTGCGTTACTTACGTCTGGGAGTAAAGGTGCAGCATGTGCTGACACCCGTCTCGAAGTCTGAGACAGTACTCTGGGTGCTGGTAATTGCGCGCGTGTCCTGTTATTCGGGAACTCCGATTGAGTGTCATTTTTTATCACCATCGATGATGATAGCAGTAGTTCGTTTTTCCTGAGGTTTGATCCTGTTATTATTAGAAACATATTGATCTTTGACCTTCGAATAAAATATCACTGAGTAAAGTTATAGAGCTGATATTACGACATTAGTGAGGTTTATAGTTTGCTCACCATACATAAAAAAATACTTAAAACGTTTTAAGTGATGTTATAAAATTATAATCGAATTAAGTGCTACGTAGCAGGAATTCGTTGTAGATTGATAACATAACAAGGGAAGGGAAGAGGACCCCACCATGCGGGAAATTTTGCTCATTATTAACAATCTGGAAGATAAAATATTAAGAAAATGTAAGTTCTATTTAACAATTTGTCGATTAAAATTAATTGGGGTAGCTTTTGACTGCTGTGCGCTAGGATTGCCAGAAACAGGGTGCGTGGTGGATTAACCCTTACCCTCACTTTCTTAATTTTATATATTTATATATTTACCATTACAGACTGCATGGTCTCTTCCGTTATTAAGCACAATAGTGTCAGAATCAGATCCAGTTCGCTGTTTAGGCTTTCTTCTTAAACTTGGTCTTGATAATCGCCAGCTGTAGCCCCGCTGTACTCTGCACTTATTTTCGCCATTTAAATTATTAGTACTTGCGACACTAATATTCCTGAGATGTGAAATTTAAAACATGTTGTAAGTTGTGATGAGATTTCTTTTAACTATAGGGAAGGAATATTTCTAAACCTTTTCTGTTTGATGAGGTACTAATTAAGAAAATATCTGCAGAAAGCTAATAAATGCAACGATATATATGTTTGACGAAATTGGTGTTTATAGTTTTGACTACGACACAATTTCTTTCGTACATAATGTATGATATAAATGCATAAATACATAAATATTAAATATTGAAGATAAAAGTAAAGATATGAAGAAGGCAGGATTATAAGAATTTATAATTTTGTAAAATAAATTACTCCTACTTAAAACAATAAATTTTCAACAAAAAACTCGTAATATAATTATGAATACAGCAAGTGAGCTACTTTAATCACGAAGTAACTTTTTATATTATTTTTAGCTTACTTACTTTTGTGAGCTTAGAAGACTTGACTTATCACTCGTAGTCACACAGTTTTCTTCTTTTGGTGTTGTGATTTGAAGATTCTTCTCAGGTAATAAAGGTGAGGGAACAGATCTTGGGGTACTGGGCGTTGTTGGGATTGGGGAACCAGCCCTCAAAGGCGGTAGAGCTAGTGTTAAAGGAGGCGGTGCTAAGGATATGGGCGGAAGACGTGCTTTTTCAGATCCAAGTTGAGCTTGTGCCGAGTGTAGAGTTAGCGTGTAACTGTTTGGTGGTTTTAAGAGACCCGGTATGCTGGTACACTAGAAAGATAAATTAGATTGTTAAAATACAAAATAATAAAAATATAACGTTTAAATCGTATCTGTATGAAAGGTCATGGGATACATACAGAAGTGCGATCAATAGAATCCAAACTGGACAGCATAGCCGATCTCTCCAAACTCAAAGCTACATGGAAGTCTCGAAATGAAGCACCAGGTTCTAATGTAGTAGACGGTGAATCTTGTGGTGTAGCTGCTGTATGGGTTATCATCGGTACTGCTGTTTCTGGTATTACGCCGCTATTGGCAAGCATTTTAGATTCCTGTGATAAAAATAATAAAATGTACAGTTAAGTACAGTATGGTAAAAATACCCTGATTATATTTTTTAACGGCACATAATAATGTTACAACGTAGTGCGGTTGTAAATATAAATACATACGTTATACAGAACTCCTAAATTTAAAGCGGTAATCGAAATATGAACAGCAATGGATAGCCTATCGCAGTGGACAGTTAGTCATAGGACTTTCCCAATCATTCTGTAGTACCTTACTGTACCACCGTGGGCAGTACATTAGGTTGATACAGGAACATCCATAATAAATTTCGACGTCTTAGCTCGTCTGTTAATCACCACTAGCCAATGAGGCTGGTTTTGGTCCTGTGATGAATAAAGTCCAAATGCACCCTTATAAATAGATTGTCGTTAAACAATAATAATAGCGCTGTCCTTGATTTGCCATAAGCAACAAATAATTCCAAAGTATTTTCCGTCAATTAGAGTTATAATATTCGAACAATTAGATGTATTTGATAAAGGTCGCTCTATTAATTTGTAGACGGTGAAATTTGTCTTAAAGGTAATTAATATAAACAATTCTAAATTAATTTCTTGAGGATCCTGTTGCTAGCCTAAATCTCTAACCACAGTGTTCATTATTTCAACTATTTGTGTTGTTGTGATTTGTTACCTTGCCTTTGCCAGATTTCGAATGTTTAAGTACAAACATACATACATACATATAATCACGCCTTTATCCCCGAAGGAGTAGGCAGAGTCATAGTATACCTACGCCCAAATTTCACCTAATAGTTTTAGGTCCCACGTAATAGGTGGTGGTGAGCCTTCAACTTGGCTTAACGATTGTCATTTTACTGACAACCGTTTCATTTCGAGTTTTCCTTCTCTACGCACTGGACCTTTTTGCGAAAGCGTTCCCTTAGTCGCCTCTTAGGACAATCTCGGGATGTATTGGGGTGGCGACATTTTGTACTCTTACCCGTCGCAACACGGGGCGTATGTTTAAGTATATTCGTGATATTATTCAAGTAACAAAATATAAAAGACTTACTTTTTGTAAATTACACTTGTTGGATTGAGCACAGTCCTTGCAAAGGGTAGGATGGTGAACAGAAGATTTCGTTTTGCGACGTGATCGCATTACTTTTTCCTTATGACCATTCACATCGTCTTTAGCTTTACGTACATCATCCGCTGATCGCCAATAGTTTTTTATTTCATTCTGTTACATTATGACAAGAAATTCAAAATAAGCCAGTTATTGTGAACGTTGAATGGTATAAATTCGTTGGCTTCAACTTTCAAATAACATTTATTACTTTTAATATGAACTTTAAATTTTAATGTGAACACACAGCATTATTAGCTAAATTTTTTCACCTGTGAAAAGCTGTCGCTGGAATGTGATCCCGAATTGGACTCATCGTAATGCAATTCGTTGTTATCTGAGAAACATTCACTTGACAATTTTGACTTCGCTAACTCACGTTGTTCTCGTTCTCTTCTCTCATTTCGCTAAAGTGGATGAATAACATAAATTCATATTAGAAGAGCATAATAAGCTTAAATTATTTTCTAACATCACATCTTTTAGCTTTTATAAAATTATTCGCATAAAATATAAGTTCAAGTTATGTAAGAGTTAGGACCTTTAAACATGCTTATTATGCAGGTTTTAAGGTCAATAGGCTTAAGATAGTCATAACTTACTTCTGAACTGAATCCTTCGACAAGAATGGCCACTAATAAGTTGAACAGAACATAGTTTCCAAACGTCATAAGTGCTACAAAATATAGTGCAGCCCAATGACTTGTTTTTTCCATACCATTAAATAGTACAACATTCCAATCCTCTTGAGTTAAAACCTGAAACGCATAGGTACATCACCGTCAGCATTAAACTACATCGTGCATCTGTCCTACTACACCATATATATTAAAATTTTATTTTGTATATCAAATAAAAATAAGCAAGGTGTGCTGTCATTGTATAAGGTTGTGCCGTTTAGTGTTTGTAATAAAATGTTAAGTAATACAAGATCTCAATAAATCAAATGAAATAAATCTAAGAACGTTTGTTAGTAATTAGCGTGTTAGTGTCATGTGTTGTGTCGGTGTTCACTAATTACACAGTACTTATAAAACGGAACACAGACGGCGAATTTGAGTACACACGCATACAGGGTTCAGCATTTCCTAATGCTACTCACTACTAAGCAAGATGCAAACTAGCTACGGAGCGCTCTTTGTGGTGCAATACCAAAAATGAAAATGCTTTGTATCAACAGCGGATCTCTCGCTTGTGCCAATTAAAAAAAAACATTCGATTTCTAGTCCAGTCATATGTACTTAGATAATGAATTTTATTATTCAGCATGTCTCAACAATATAAAAATGTCAAGTTAGAACCAATATTAACACTGCCAATTAGATTGCGTTGGTATTAACGAGAAAAACGCGGTATGTATCATCTAGTTTTCTAATAATCGGGATTGCAAATAAATTTTCTATTATTCAGCCTATTTTATCGTGCCGCACAAGGCTTACCTGGAACACGGTGACGGTAGCCCAAAGGATGTTATTAAAATGTTTCCTGTCGCACTCACACTTGGGATGATGTGAGACAATCTCAGGGCACGTGCAATCCCGCTCGTTGCCATTGTCTTCGACGTACTTGCAAAACTTACCACCGAATAGATACATGCCCAGAATACTGCGTGTCGCGGAGCCGATGTAAAAATGAAAGAAAAACAAAACGCTATGCGCTTACGCCGCGACCGAGTCATCCTCAAGATATTATTGATGCGTATGAGACGGTAACACTGCAATTTTCGCCCAGTATCGGACCAGTGAAACAATACTAATGTTACGGAAGTCACTGTATTGATGCAGATATCTGTGTGCAGTTAGTGCTAGACCTTATTTTAGTTATATAAACGTACCTCTACTGATCGCAAACTACAAGTATGCTCAGATATACAGGTATTAGTAGTGCTAATATAACTGCGTGTCTACACGCCAAAGTGCCGTAAAATTAGTCTTATTTCAAAATTATCCAATAATGGTGCTTTGATATCAGAAATATAAGAAAGTGTCTAAAGTTAGAAATACTTAAAAGCTAAATGCAGTGTTATCGCCGTTGAGACGCTTAAAACCAACGGACGTATGTTAATTAACTCTAAATATATTTTACTCATTACAATCGTGTTATTTAGTGCAATTCTGTTTCTCAAACTTAATTGATTAAAATTATATTTTATTCTTTATTTACTGCCTGATGATTATAGAAATAGAAAATGCAATAAACGAAAATTAGGGAAGGAAAAAGGCAAAAGTGAAGTGCGTAAATGTTTTAAACAAATTCATTCTGTTTAATTATATCATTTGTGGCAATATTCATTCGAATAAATTTTAATGCAATATTTTTAAAATTATAAATTTGTACTAAGAAATTTAGACAGAAGAGAAATAAAAGAAGTAGAAATGAGTAGTATTAATAACGGTAGTAAAGTCAAAGATAATTCAATAGTTAAAGATAGTAGAAAGTACGAAAAATAGATTGTTATTGAAGTTAAAAACAAGAATGCTGTATTGATAACGTAATTGGTGGAAAGCTTTGGAGATTATATACATAGATTTATGTAGGAAAGAGTAAACAGCCGTCCACAAATTTCGCAGCAAGCTGTTCAAGATTAGTACTAAATAATTGAAGCGGCATGCGGAGTGATAGATGCTGTATATATTGAGTGCAGCTGTAGTAGTGGGAGTAGAGGAAATGACGAATAGTTTAACCCGCGACTCGGTTTCGAACGACTTCAAGCTAACCTACTATTCAACCAAGCTCACTGACTAAGTAATGTGCTTTTGACAACTTCAGATGGGAATACTGTTGGAATAATAATAGTGAACGTGATACTAGATGATGTTTAATCAATTCGTTACGAATGGAACTATATCTCACTACGCAGGTTCTAGGGTAGCGGTTACGCGACTGAACGCTTGTTTGACAACGCACAATGCTGCAAGCTTTATTTAGGTGTGATCTAATTGTTGTGCGTTTTCGTATATATGAGAAGATGTCTCTTGCAGCAAAGTGAACAGTCGGTTGTGTACTCTCATGGTTAGTTGATTAGCCGTCACCAGACAATCTTTTGTTATTTACTGTCGTATGGTCGTGAGTGTTGGCTGCTGACGGACCAGTGGGTAAGCGTTTAGTAAATGTTGCAAGTTCAGTCTGTTTTTGGGTTGTCTGTTAGGTATTTTAATTTAAAATGTTGTATACCTGAAAAACTGTGACAAAGGCCCACAAGAGCGTATCAAAGTTTTTTCTGTCGCACACTTGATCACCATTCCAGTCTTTCTCGCAGAATTTGCACCCGAAGAGGTTCATACCGAGGATGCTGAACGTTACCACGCAATATGCGATTAGAGAATAATACGGTTATCAAAAACCTTTCCACACTTAAGGGAGGGTATACATAAAATCAAAGAGGGTTAAAATATATGTTGTATAAATATAGTAATAAGACACACATTCTAAGAAGATGAATGAAACAGTGCAGGCGTAAAAGAACGAAAGTGGATAATAAGCACAAAAGCGTGAGGTTTGATGATCGAGTTGAAAGACAAAGACGATAGAAGAGAAAATAGTTGTATAGAGTGTGGATAGTAGCAGTGTGTTGTGGTTGATATTCACACATAGAGGCGACTGGTATAAGGATAAGATTGAAAAGAAAGTAGGAGAAATCACTCACAGTTAGTGCACAGGTTAAGGGATGCGGGTGTAACAGTTAAGTAGAAACATTCAGAATTTCATATTTTATGAACAGTCGAATAAATCTTCTTTAGCTACGGAAAAATTAAAAATTTGATGTAGCAACCAATACGTGATTGCCAGGAGCGTGATGTAATATTACTTGTTTGATATGATACAATGAAAGATAGAATTATCGATATTTTACAGAAGTAACAGAATATTAAACTTTAGAAATGAGAATTTCATTAAGTAAGTAAGACATTGAGTTTGAATACGCTTGTATCAGTTAAAATAAAATTATAAAACAGATATTTTTTTGTGAAAAACTCATAAACAGCAGTTTTAAATAGAAAATAATAAAAATATAGTCCAAATAATATTTTAAGTATATTTTAAGTCATGCATTTTATCGTCTTGATTTAAAGCTTTTTATTTTTCAATTACCTTTTACTTTTATCGTCAATTTCAAAAATCTGATCTGTCTCCGTTGAATGGTGGACAAATATTTTATTGTATGAGATTGTATATTTACCTGAATATGAAGATAAATAGTACTAATAGGGAGAAGAAAACAGCTACGTTGTCCATGGTGCGTAGCATTACGAATAGCTGACGTCTCAAGTTGGGCATGAATCTAACCAATTTGAGTATACGAAGGAGTCTGAAGGTACGTAAGACAGAGAGACCAGAACTCCCCGCCATATCCTTGTCATGGCCCATACTTTGGGCTAACTCGAATGCACTGTATAACAAAAAAGTCATTATTATTTAGGTCTAATCAACTATGAAATATTATTGTTCTAAATATAAATAATTATATTTTTAATAAAAAAATATTACAGAGTATAACAGATACCTTCAAAAAGTATACCAAAAGAATGGTAGTGGTATTTAACTAGATCAAATCAAATATGTAATTGTAACGAAAAACATTCTGTACATTGAAGTTTGTTTGGTACTTTTCACGATATAGCAAACAAGAAAACAAACAGTCAAAGTGACAAACCGTCTAATAAAAATACTTATCATTAATGATTTTAAGAACTTGAAAAGTAGGTATTTTTAAATATCTGCAACGTATTATGTGATGCTACTATTTTGAATTCTTATAGCAGTTAAGATTTTTGCTCAATTTAGTTTGAACAATATAAACAATAGAAATTTATTACCTCAGAATAACAATGATGCCATCAAATACATTAAAACCATTGGAAATGTACTTGAATGGACCTTCTGCAATGACTTTCAGTAACATTTCTACAGCGAATATGGCTGAGAATACGATATTGCTAATTTCGACGATCACTGTGAGCTCTTCCGGTTGATTGTGATACTCAATACCCATTGACAACGTATTGATTAGAATTGCCAATAATATTCCTACAAATTGAAGTTATGTTAGTACATATAGAGAAAGTATAATTTTTATAATATTCTTGTTCAAAAGGATAAAAAGTCTTTACTCAACAATAAACACAATCCAATGTTATTGTTTACTGCCTTAATCAATAATAGTATTGAGCTTGCCAAAATGATGCCGTACGTATGATGCAAAGTCATAATGCATATTTGAGATTCTATTTCAGCAAGAATTTTGACTTTAACGCTCAAGTGGCTAAGTTTTGTGGGTCTTCTAGCTCTGTTTAAATTAAAAGAAAAAGGGAATCGCCTGCATTGGTTGATCATATATGGTCAATAGTTTTTTTATTATCCTTCGGTTCTACAGAGAGTTTTGTTTACCTAGCATGCGTTTCTATTTTTTTTACAATATGTCTAGTCCGTTTTCTTTACCTTGTTGAAAATATTTATGATCCGCAATGTTCTTTATGTGCTTTCTAAGTTTTGATAGTGCCTTTACTATTCGGTTCCAGCATCTGGAACATGCTCTGCTCAAGCGGCTCTTTCTTGATTCCTTAACAGCTTGCTCAGCAGCTAGTAGTTCCGCGCAACACGAGTAGTCTTCTATTTCAACAATCTATACATTTGAATTTACTATTAATATTTTGACCGTAATTTTCAATCATACTATATACGTTACAAATTAAAGGTTTGAAAATTGTATAGACGGAAGCTTACTGGTGAGATGTCATATATTATATCGTCTATTTAGAAACGGCAAAAATAAGACGAAGAACACTTAACTTAAATTTGATTAGTAGTAGAAACTACGAGTATTAGTAAATTTTTGTCATTGATGTTGGTTTCATAATTTTATTTATCGATCTCTTCAATAAAACTAAATGACATTTGTGATATTTGGAACTTCAATTATTATTCCTAGATTATTTGACTAAATATCTACATATTAATTGGTCATAAATATAAACCTACTGTTTAGTGGGTGGGAACTCGAGAGCTTTATAGACAAAAGTTTATTTTAGTCTTATAGGGATTCATACAGTGCCCCAAGGATTGAAATTTAGTTGCGGAATCCTTCACTAATGAAACACAAAATACAGTAAACATAATAAATCAATTAGTGACGTATAAAATTACTAACTTTATTTACAAATAGGTATAAATAAGTCTCTCACATACCCTGGTGTCTGTTTTCTCCTCGCCGGCTCTCTTGCTGATTCCTTTTGTGAGTTCTTCAAAGAAGGAATCCAAAGCTACTTGTCCAGTTGGCAAAGCAGCTGACAATGCTCCAGAAAGTGCGAGTAGCTCTTGACACGACATGGTACCTCCAGCAGCAGCTCGATCTTCGCATTCGCCTGTCGGCAGGTCGAATTCTACGCCCGCAACATAACATGTCACTACACCACGTAATTTAAGAAAAAAAAACTTCACTTCAGAAGCATCTTTTAGACCTATTTTTAAGGATAGTAACTTACTGCTCATAATAATTGCAAAGCTTCGGTAATGTAAATCAGGTTATTTTATTATAAATTTGCGTTACAATCAGTTTGATATCTACCTCTTGATTCTATGTTATTTTTTTGGTTTATAACAAGATGCTTCCGAATTAAAAAATATTGTACATGATCACACATATTATAAAAAAGAGAGAAAGCTTGTTATATATTATCTTAGAGGTTTTAGAGTAGGTATTGCAGAAGTGCCTATGCTCAACGATATAAATACTTTTCTCTCGTTGGCTGTAACACTTCTCAATCATATTATAGAATTTCTATGAAGAAAAAGACGGAAGAAAAGCAAGAAATGTAAACAAGATTGCACATGCCTAATATTGTCTAATAGTATCGTCTAGATCTACCGTCTCTAGACTCACCACTTTGGCTCTTAAGCCAGTCACGTTGACACAATGAATCTATAAATATATTCATTTCAATAGGTAAAAAAGCTTTACACACTATTTAATGTATTTTATAACGTATTCCGAGGTCGGGCTTGTTCTTAGTAAGATGGAGAAAGTTTCAAGTATGTGCAAGCAACAGGTAAAGTAAGTAGGTGGTAGTTTTTAGTCAATGTTGGTGAGCTGCTTTGTATAAAATGTTTACGACACTGCATTGTAAAACCAGCTCAATATATTTAAGGGTAGAATTTATTTTAGAATATAAGTTGCAGTGTTTTAGTAGTGAGAATTGTACCTGTTTGTGTCATTTTTTCGGAAGAGCACACGTTGTGTGGATGGGACCCGTGAGGCGCATTTGGTGTGTGCAATAGCACAGTGTCGCTGAACATCACCGATGATCTTCGCCGCGCCAGCGATGGTGGTGACAATAGAGAAAGATTGGATGCGTTCTAAAACGAAACAAAATATCGCAATACTTAGAAACATGTTTTTCTGTAAGTTTATTGTCTTAAAAGTGTACAGGTAACTAAATCTAATGCATACTAGTAATTGTAGACACATGCTCTCGCAATTTACTTAATGCTAAGTAAATACGAGTAGTATGTTATGCGGGTGTGAATGCGTCCAATAATACAAAATCTAACCCGTGATTAGCTGTATGTTCCATAAGAGTTAATTTATTTTTTCGGGTACTAAGGCGGTTACATTTTATAGGTACCATTTTGTTATTTGCAATTTAAACAGGTAGCCCCATTCGCATCGAGTTAGCATATGACCAAGTATAACTATAAGGTATCGTACCTAACAGCGTTTATTCCCGTAAAAATAAATTTACAATGTACAGCTAAAGGAGTTTTTAAATTTCTTATTAGCATATCACATTAGTATGATAACGAACTTTAAACAAATTTGTAGGCTGAACCAATCGTCGACATGTCGACAACATCCAAAATTGAAAGCAAACATTAGTCTAAGAGAAAAGGTAAGGGTAATTTATACCTCAAGATCGGCAGCGGACAGCGAAGGCACGCGCAACAGGCTGGGCCGGCTGAGAGGTTCCTCACCTCCCGCACTCGCCTCCTCCACTGTGGCCTTCCCACTATTGCCCTAATAATGAACAGAATTTATTGTTACATTTATTTTGTCATGAAATGTTTATCTATTTTATGACGAAATAAATGTATCAATAATCTGAAAATATGTAAAAGTTATGTGTTACATAGACACGTTTTTAATTCTATCTCTATTTAATTTATTTTCATTGCCTTCAGCGTCTTACGCATTTGTCTAAATATCATTCTGAATTATTTCTGTCAACGTCATCAATAATACTGCTTTAGAATATAATATTTTCTAAGTTAAGATGACCCAAACAATTTAACCAAATCTATTGAAATTAATAAAACTGTATTTTAAGAATGCTTTCGTACATACGTTTCAAACATTCATTTTGTTTTTAATAAATTACTGAGATACTCTGCTTTTTCATTGCAGTGTCTTACATCTAGGCCTACTTGGGTCTGTAGCCCGAGTTTCTTATTGGCTGTTACGGAACAGCTGTATATATTTAATATTAATTTTTGGAGTAATAAAAGAAATAATAAAATATTTATAGGCTGTTAGAAACAGCTGTGATGTGGTTTTATAATGTTTATTCCACTGCCGTCTGACCTCCAACTCCATGAGGGAGGCCTGCGTCCTCAGTATTGTCAGTTGATCTAAAACCTCTCCTAAAAATTTATATGAGCTCTGGTGAAAAAAAATTAAACAATGTATGCAATATTATTCACTTAAGAATTAGATAATCCCGCTGGTGGCCGTAGCAAAGTGCTACGAATGGGCTACGAAAATCATCGTTATTGATAACTTTGCTCACGTCTCGACGTTTCGGCTGTATTGCAATAGCCGTGGTAAGTACACAGTTTAAGTTTTAGATGTATACGAGAAAATAACCCGAAATCTATAATGTGTACTACAAGTCGTGTGTGATTAAAAAGTTATTATACAGATAAAAAATATGGCCAACACACGATGTTATGGATTACCACTAATAAAAAACTGCAAACCTGTGGAGTATAAATATAGTTGTTCTTTTTTAGGGTTTCGTAGTCAAATGGCAAAAACGGAACCCTTATAGATTCGTCAAGTCTGTCTGTCTGTCCGTCGGTGTGTCACAGCCACTTTTCTCCGATACTATAAGGCCTATGCTATTGAAACTTGGTAACTAGATGTATTCGGTAAACTGCATTAAGATTCTTATATAAAACTAGAAAAAATCAGTAAATTTTTGGGGTCCCCATACTCAGAACAGAAACTCAAATTTTTTTTTTTTCATCAAACCCATACGTGTTGGGTATCTAAAGATTTTTCAAAAATGCTATTGAGGTGTCTAAAATCATTTTTTTCTGAACTGAATAGTTTGCGCAAGAGACACTTCCAAAGTGGAAAACTGTGTCCCCCCCCCCCCTCTAACTTCTAAACTAAGAGAATGATAAATCTAAAAAAAAATATGTTGTACATTGCCATAAAAACTACCAACGATAATATAAATAATATAAATCACTACCACTGCGAACGTGTTAAAACATCAATCAAAGTTACAACGAACTATAAGAACTTTTATAATATGTTACATACTGCTACGAAACTCGCACTTGGCCGGTTTTTTAAAACAAGGCCTACCCAACTACTAAAATTAACTTTAGTATTAAATTAAAATGATTCCAGAAAATCCATAAAATAAACCAAGTTAAGATGTTACGTATTCATATTACGAGTAAATGTTGACCTAAACTCTACTCTAAGAAGATACTGAAGTCTTTTTGAAGTCTTTGACGAATATTTTATTATAATCCTCCTTTCAGAGAATAAATTCTGTAGACAAATGTAAATCTTGAAGAAAATTCATTTTCAAATTAGTTATAACTGGTTGAAGTCTTTGTTCAAAGTAATCTTCAAGGTAATAATAAACTTTGGTTCAGAATAAAGAGAAACCATTTAAACGGTATTGAGGTAATTGTTATTTATTACAAAGGAATGGCAGAGAAAGTTAAAAATCACGGGATCTTTTCAATTTAACGTATAAACGTTGGTCTTTATTTATATTCCTTGTAGAATAGAACATATTTTTTTAATATTTGGCTCGCCAAAATGATGCCGCCGTTCGATGGAAAGTCGCAGCGACATCTAGCGATAGGGGGCTACCGTGCCAGTCTGTAAGACTATAAAGCGGCCCTCAAGTTGGCGGCACTATGATGTGCCTCTTCACAGAACGCAGGATTGTAATACTTAACATATAATATTTTACAAACAAAAACGTCCGGCATAAGTGTCTGAATGCCTGGATTGTAGGAGAAATTCTGTGTAGGTATAAAATAGTGCATTCGCAGCAATATTTCTTACCTGTTGTTGGTGTGATCGTGGGCAGCAAGGGTGATGTTGCTTGGGCTTATTCGCTGGTAGCTGAAGAGTCTCTCTGCTGGTCCGCCATTGCAGTTGAGCGCGTTGGTATCGGTATACCCTGTACCGATACAATTATATTAATTAAAAGTGCTCTGTTTTAGTTCTGATGTATTATGATTAGTGTCCGACCGAAACTGGTTTTCCGGCCGAAACCGAAACCGAAACCGAACTTTCGGCCCCTGGGTCAGTTTCGGCCGAAACCGAAACCGAAACCGAAACTCACGTGTTCATATTGAAAAAAAAAAAAAAAAAAAAACAGCCAAGTGCGAGTCGGATTCTCCGCACAGAGAAAGCCGTTACCAAAATTACGTTTGTTGTGTGGATGTTTTTTTTTCTGATTTTAGTAGGTATTTTTTGTTATAGCGGCAACAGCACATGGTGAGGTGGTTGGTGGTGGCAGTGTCTTTTGAAATCTCCAACGCTTTCAACACCTTGCCCTGGAGCTGCGTTTGGGAGGCGCTTATTTACCATGGAATGCCTCAATACCTCCGTCGAATTGTCGGCGCCTATCTTTCCGAGAGGGCCATAACTTACCCGAGAGAGGGTCGGCGAGATGTGTCGTTCGGTGTTCCACAGGGATCGTTCTTGGGCCGCTTCTGTGGAAACTCCTTCTGTGGTCCGTTGCTCAGAGGTGTCGGGGTAACCTGTTACGTTCGTAACGTGTTACGACGACTCCCTAATTAAAGCACGGCGCGAGGAGCAACGCAACGAGACGCAGCCCTAAAGGACACCTGCGGGCTGCGGGATCCAGCTTACATATAGGGGGCGTCAGCATCGGCATCGAGCTCTCGATGACGTATCAGGGGATCGTACTCGATAGCCGGTGTAACATCGGATACCACTTCCGAAGTTTGGTCCCAAAACTGAGGGAGGGGGCATCAGCCGCACTCTCGCGGTTGTTGCCCAATATCAGGGGACCCAACGCTCCCTGCAGGAGACTGTACCTTGGGATAATGCGGAGCAGGGCCCTATATGAGGCCCCCGTATGGGCGGAGATCCTGATGGCCAGCAATGCGGCTAGATTGCTTAGCCCGCAGAAAGCGATGGCTGTCAGGGTAAGGATAAGGGGATAACGCAAGATCTCAGTTGAGGCGGCATGTCTTCTAGCCGGGACCCCTCTATGGGACCTGGAAGCGAGGGCCCTTGCGTCATTGTTTAAATGGCGCAAGAGGTCAATGAACAGGTCATGCTCGTGAAAAAGACGGCGCCGGTGAGGAAGCGGGAGAGAACTCTCCCACCCAAGTTGCACAGTCTGCGACGGCCGGCGCGCCCTATACTATCAGCCTCTATGAGGGGCCTGAGGACGTCTGCTAACCGTCCTTATAGAAGCAGGCCCTAGACGAAAGCATGAAGTTTGAGATTCATGCATGCCCCCCTCAAGTAGCAGGATAACAACTGAACAACCCCCCAAAGACGCGGCTGCAGTATGTATCATTCCGAGCGCATACTCGGGGCTCCCAATTCGTGGTTTTTAGTCGGTAGGACTCCGGCATAGCATCTCTGTAGGATTTAAGAGTAAAACATAGCGGCAACAGAAATACATCATCAGTGAAAATAGGCCTCTATCTGGCGTAGTTCCAGCGATACAACCTCGTGACTAAGAGACAGACGGTCGGATTTGCCTTATGTCTCGTTAATAGGGTCCCGCTTTAACCCCTCCGTGAGGGTCCGACTCGCACTTAGTCGGTTATTTTGTCAATAGGTGCAGCAAGTTCCACCAAGTGCCATCGATCAACGGTATAAGTCTTCTCAAGTGTTTATTTTAGAAATATCTCCACCTAAAGATGAGTTTCTTTCTTTTACGTGTGGAATTACTCATAGATGCTATTGCGAACTCCTACCGACTAAAACCACACGGTGCCCTGCTTCTAGCTCTTGACTGGTTTTGGTTACATTCTAGAAGTGTATAACTAAAACTGAGCACGAGTGAGCCGGACTCGCGCACGAAGGGTTCCGTACAAGAAAAGCGGCAAAAAAGTCACGGTTGTTGTATGAGAGGCCCCCTTTAAAGAAAAAAAAAAACTGTCTGACTATCACGGTGGATGAGTTACAGCCTCCTGACAGACAGACAGACGATCAACACAGCCAACGGAACCGACAACAAAGGGGTAGGGTTATGTAATGTCCTAGATCTTTAGGATTCAGTAACCAAAAGTAAAAACGGGATCCTAAGGTCGGGAGGTCGAAGACATAACACAGGGGTAACTGTCTAATACTTTTCCATGATTGTACTCGTAATTGCTTGTGGCTTAAATAAAGTTGTATTATTATAACTATTGATTGGAAGTCCTTTATAAATCTCTAAATCTTCGGTTAGTAATATATTAACTGGTTGGGCTGACCCCAACCAAGTCACAAGCAGAGCCAGACACTCAAAATTCATGAACACGTGGGTTTCGGCCCGGCCGAAAGTTTCGGCCCATTTTGGCCGAAACCGAAACTGCGGCCGAAACTCGATTTTTTGGCCGAAACTGGCCGAAACCGAAACCGAAACCGAAACTTCGGTCGGTCACTAATTATGATCTTGTTCATATTATAAATATCATAAAATACATATTTCAACTCCCAAAACATTTTCATAGTTAGTAGTATAATGAAGTAGTTTTCGGTGTCTGTTTGCATAGATTGCTGTAAAACTAAATATGACCATAGCATGATTACGTAGAAAGACAGGTTTCTTTAGATTTATTCTAACCTGATCTTTTTCGCCATTCGCCTCTTGAATCTCCTCCACAAATGAGCGACGTATTTGACAATTTCGGCGTAGCAGGTTGCAGGTTCACTGTTATTGGTTGACGATGCGAGGGTTGATGACGAGGTGAATCGAGCACGTTCGGCCCGCATTCGTTCCATTTCACGTTTCTTTGTCTCACTGAACTGAGTCGCGATTACGACTAGGCAGAGGTTGATCATAAAAAATGAGCCGATCTGTAAAGGATGTGGTTTTGAAACTGATGTTAATTTTCCTATTTGGCAGAGCGTTATAGTTATAGTATAAAAAAGTGAATATTCTGGAAAAAGATTACTTTCTGTTTCCTGATCGAGCTACAATAAAGTGCTCATTACTTAAAGAAGAATATTTGTATTAACATTTAGTACTTAGTAAGTGGAAGTATAGAAGTTACATCGATTGTACGAAGAATAAGGGAATAAAGGTGTGAAGGATAATCATTGGAGTATTATTTTATCAATAAAGTATAAAAAGTGTTGAGATAGATCTGATATTATATACTCTATATTATTAATATGAGAAGCAAAACATCACCAGTACACCATGGGGAAGAGGTGGTTCTACATGATACCACTGTATCACTTGGTGGTGTCGTGGGGAATGAACAGATCTTTGTACACCTTTAAAGATGATTACAGTGAACTAGAAATTTCATCGTAATTATCTTAAATCGTTTATTTAAAAAAAAAAGAAGTGCATAGTGCTATTTAGATATGGAACTACTGTCGAATATCAACGGCGAATGGGTCTCTTGAATATTAATTACTGTGATGTAAGTGTTGTTTCAGCACCAAAAGCGGATGATTCTGTAAATCACAGGTGTGTTTATAGGACCACTGTCAATCTAAAATGCTTGTGTTGCGACTTAAACTTAGTGTTATAATAAAAAATGAGCTAGAGTCATTATATTGTAAAAACTCTAGCTCATTTTTTATACCAGCTTATACTTACCACAATGAGTAAAACGAAATAAATCCAATCCCAAAAACTATGAGCGTCTTGTACATAATACATAATATCCGTCCATCCTTCTAACGATATCACCTACAAACAATACAAAAATTACATTTAAAACTAGATCAAGAAAAAGAAATTCTAAATCAATTTAAAATCTCTTACCAAGAATATGGCGACCCAAGCAAGTCCAATATTGTCAAATGAAATCGTTCCTTGAAACGGGTTGTTGCCTCTTTGAGTGCAGTTTGTGTAATACTGATTCCAGTCGACACAAGATACATTAGTTGGCGTGTTGTATGAGAAAGGTTTAGCTGTCTCGTTGCAAACTAGTGCTCCATAACGGTATGGAGGAAAATTGCCACATGAATGCATGCCATTGTCTTCAGCCGTAGTGCAAATGTAATCCAGCTCTTTCGAGAACTCATAGTAAAATGATATACTGAAATATACGATTTGTGTTAGTTGAATATAAATATAGTTATTATAAAACGAACTAGTTTTGATTAGAATCTTCGTATTAATTGAAATTCAATTCAAATATAAAGTTTATTTTATTATTTTTGGGTTTATTATGAGTGCTACACCAAAATTCTCCCAGATCTCCATCTGATTTCAGAATGAAATCAGAATCAAATTGTATGGGAGATAATGAAGTAGCAAGACGGAAACTTAGTACATCGAGATAAGATGCACTTGTACTATGAATTATCAGTTGGTTATTTATAGAAGACAATGTTGACTAATTCGTCTGTCAATGTAGGTATCATGAAATTACAACAATTAATTACAGTAGAATCCTTCTACCATTCATACTAACATTCATGCAATATATAAAACATTTATTAGCACATTAAGAGACAATACAGACCATGCAATTACATTATACACTGGGCTATACAAAATACTTAGAGCAGTCAACTGTCTCTCTAAAAATGATGATAAGAGTCAAGTTCAGTCAGTAAGTCAGTTCAGTATAAGAAGGTACACATAGAAACATAGGCCAATTCAAGCGTAATGTCGTAACGTCAATAAATTTCTTCGTCATTTATTAGGGATGTCTGGTAACTTCGTGCAAAGCTTTAAATATAAAAGCAGAAATATTGCAGTAAACAATAATTATGAAATAGAAACATTATTTGATTCAAGATAAAATCAAATATGTTAGGAACATAAATGGCAATGGCATTGTGAAAATCAAGCCTTGGCAGTTAGTATGTTATGACAATGTCATTGAATGAATGTTAAATTATGTTAACTGTTGTGTATAAAGTATCTTTTATCTCTTTGAGCATCCTTTATTCGAAAAAGAGTTATTTGGAAGTGTTGAAAGAATAGTTTAATAAATATTATGTCTATTTCAAAAATATAATGACAAAAATCATAGCTTTAGAGGAAGTGGAAATTCCTTTTTACAGAAGATAAGAGAGCTATTCAAAGAGTTTCAATGTTTTTATTAAAACCAAATTGGCAGTTGTAATAGGCTTGCAAATCAAATTTGGTATTTAATATAGCACAATAAAGAGGAGACCTATCGTCTCCTATAGACTGCCAATTCGCGAAGGGAAAGCAATAACGAAAGTTCATCTGGACGGCAGATGTATGAAGGTACACTTTACAACAGATCGCAATGTTCGCATTAGAAACACATTAATTTTGATCGCAAATTCTTACGAGTTGACTCTGACGCGCACTCTGTACCAATCGGACAGGTCTCTGGAACATAAATTAAGGAAGACGTGACGGGTGTCGTACGTACCTAGGTATACTTCTAAAGGTTAGTTAGGTAAGTGTTAGTTATGAATAATGTGACCTCATATGAGAATCTGAGTGAGTATTTATTGCTTCATCACTTATTCTACAAGGCACTTCAAATACTCTCCTATGAAATCACAACATTAGTTATATTTGTTCTAAATCTAAATGTTTTGCTTAGTATTTGCTATGAATGAATATCTATTTGTAGTTGGAGCATGTTTGCTATGACTGTAATTTTCTACATTGTACTATGGTTAAATTGATATTATTGTTTATTAACTATTGAATGTAGCCGAATTTTGTATAACGTTAAACACAATATGAATGGAGTACTTGTTAAAATGGCTACCGTTGTATATATAACAATGTAGTCGTTGCTACATTCAGTAATGGTAAGCCATGCATGTGTTATCCATTTTACTTTGATTCATAATGTGAGTATTGACGGAATGCAATATTTAAGTGTGTTTGTTGTTTTGACTGTAAGCTGAACCTTTAACATGCTCGTTTATCACAAAGTTAGTAATAGTGCAAAGCAATATTCAATGATAAAACACATGATGTCAAAATGATATATAGAGCTGCGATGGATATGCTCGTTGAGGATATAAGCGTTAAATATTGCATGCAGTCAACGTTAGCGATGGGATGTGCCGCTAAGACGAGCGCTCTCGAGCAAATGGAACAAGTAAAAATGTTATTTCAGCTGCATTTCATTCACAAAATTCAAATCTCCATTTAATATATTTCGTCTTCTAGACGTTGTTAGATAAGTAAATACTTTATTTAAATACTACTTAAGGAATAAAGATGGCATAAGGTCGGGTATTCAGTGTTGCCATTACTTATTATGATAATGAATATATAAGAAACATACTTGGGCGGTCGCAACACGTTCGGTGGTAGGTGGAACTCGCAGCGTTGTCTTAGAATACCTTCCCAGAGTTGTACACCCACAATTCCGAATATAAAGAAGACAAAGAAACATAGTAGCAAAACATTTCCCAACATGGGCAGTGTGTCTAATAATAGCATCACTAGGATGCGCATACCTGTGAAAAGAAAAGAATTGGTACACTGTCATTAGTATTAAACACGTTTATTCAGTTCTGACTGAAGATCAAAATTCTACAGACACAATTTTTAAAGACGTATGTATGTTTGTAGTAAGTTGAAACCTGTTCCACGCAAATACATTATGACGCAGCAAATGACAACTGTTTAACCACAAGATTGTATTTGTTGGTATATTGGAGTTAATATAAAGTAGCATAATAATTAACAAATATGTTAAATTTTCTTATAAATGAAATTTTAGGGTTGGCAGCACTAGCAGTAATACAAAGAAAGATCAGGACAAATATAAAAATACGAAAACATTCTGTTTTTTCCATAAAAGGTGTTTAAACACAGGATTAGCGATAATTACGATTCATAAAATTACATGTAGATAGAGTGTGTATTTATAAGGTTCTACTTAAAATAAAGTAACTAAACTGAATAAATAATACTTTGTGCTTTCAGACTTTTATTAAATCAAAACAGGTAATTTGTATTGCACCGATTCGAGTTATTCAATCAAATCAGACAGGTAGGTTTGTACTAAAAGTGTAACGATTGCAATTTATTAGTCTTTGTGAATTCATTTACTGATGAAGTACGATTTCACATGAACGAGCAGATGGATTTCGATTAATTCGTTCCACGGATAGGCGTTCCTACCCGAAAGAGTATTAACTAGTACTCGGTTCGCGAAGCTTCATTATTTGGAAACTAAATTGATTACAAATGAAAAATTGGGTTGTAAATAAGAAATCCATAAAGCTACTCTGTAGATTTTCTAAGTTGTAGGTAGGTAGGCGCGTCAGCGGAAAGGGTAGAGAAATAATTTCCGTTCTAAAACTACGTTCCAGAATAGTTCATAGCTACATAATATATTTAAAAGTGTAAAGTGCTCGTGTCTGTAGAATGAAAATATTGAAGAAAAAATACTTGAATTATGTTAAAGTATTTATACTGAAATCAAAAATATTAATTTTGGAATTTTTGTCTACAATAGACAGACACACAGATACAAACAAACAGTTTTTCGGTTCGTCCGTTTGTTCGCGATGGATGTAAAACCTATTAAACGGATTTTGGCACAGTTTCCTTCATTAGAAAGATCTTGGCCAGATTTAAAATCATCGGTTTTTAGTTCATAAGTTTTCATTCCTTTTATTTTTTTATTTTGTTTATTCAATGTAGAGGAAGAATCCTCTAAGCCCCCCGAATATGTATGCGTCGGTACTGGCGCATCCAACTTCGGGGGGCTTAGAGGATTCTTCCTCTACATTGAATAAACAAAATAAAAAAATAAAAGGAATGAAAACTTATGAACTAAAAAATAATTCAAAAGCGTAGGAGTTATTGCGTGGGTAACGGGCAAAGCCGAGTTACAGGACGAATGTATTCACCAGAAGAAGTCTTAATTCTGACGACTCTAATTACACCATCCTTCCCGGGAAACACCTCTGATACAACCGCGAGTGGCCACGATAAAGGATGCGTATTGTCATCCTTAACAACAACTACAGTTCCTATCGTCACAGGTTTGGACGGCATATTCCACTTATGTCTAAGTTGGAGAGAGGTAAGATATTCTTTGCTCCAACGTGTCCAGTAACTTTGAACAATTCTATTTAATAATTGATAGCGGGTGAGTCTGTTATCTGGTAATAGGGGTTCAATGTGTTCAGCGGGTAAATATTTAAGCGGAGTAACATTAAGAAAATGATTAGGCGTTAGGGGGGTTGGATCCGATGGATCCGAAGAAAGTATGCAAATCGGACGGCTATTCAAAATGCCTTCAATTTGCACCAATATTGTACTGAATTCTTCATAGGTGAGTATTTGACTCCCGATAGCTTTAAATAAATGAGACTTAACACATTTGACATTAATTTCAGGCAACGAATTAAAATTGGGCCCGAAAGGTGGGCTGTGCTGAAACTGAATCTTATGTTGAGTTAGATATTTATTCAGATCATTTTTATAATTAGTGGACTGTATAAGCGTGTAAATTTCGTTCAATTTTCGTTTCGCACCTATGAAATTAGTGCCTCCATCGCTGTACAACACTGAAACAGGACCCCTGCGTGAGATAAAACGTTTAAAGGCAGCGAGAAATAAATCTGTACTAAGATCACTTACTAACTCTAAATGGAGCGCCTTTGTTGTGAGACAGACGAACAAGCAAATATACGCTTTATGACTTTTTACTCCACGACGCCTTATGTGAGTTACGTAAAAGGGTCCCGCGTAATCAACTGCGGTATGCACAAACGACTTTACTTGTGAAACTCTAATGGATGGAAGATCACCCATAGGTGGAGTTGTAGAACGAGGCCTAGCTTTAAAACATAAATTACATTTATGTACTCGTTGGCGAATCAAATTTCGTGCAGAAAGAATCCAATACTTTTGGCGAGTCAATGCTAACACTAGTCCAGGACCGGTGTGTAAATTGTCGGTGTGATAGTGGTCTACTAAGAGCGACACTATACGTCCTTTAGGTGATAGCAGTATTGGATATTTTGTATTGTAATTTAGTTGAGAATGAGTAAGTCGACCACCTACTCTAATTAACCCTTGTTCGTCAAGAAAAGGGTTGAGTTTTAAAATAGCCTGATTTGGACAAATTTTAGTAGCCTTAAGTGCTTGTAATTCTACCTGAAAATACTTAGACTGATCGAAGCGGACCGCATAATATTCTGCGTATTCTAAATCGTATACAGAAAGTATACCGCGGGATTTGAGAATCCTTGTGAAACGTAATACATAAACCAGTGAACGAATAAATTTTACCCAACTCGAGCAACGCTCGGCAAGTTCGTCTATCATGTGAACGTGATCGGAGACAGGTATGGTATGTGCATGGAGAGAAGCTATTTTAATTTCCGGTAATTCTGTCTTCTCGTTATGATTGATTTTATATTCCTTCACAGGCCATGCATTTATAGGTGCGGACAGCCATTTCGGCCCGTGAAACCAAAGATAGTTATTTATTAACCCTTTAGGTGTCACAGGGCGCGAGACTATATCGGCGGGATTTTCAACCCCACGAACGTGATACCAATGGGAAGCAGGCAGATATTCATTTACCTGAGCGATGCGATTAGCTACAAAAGTTTGAAACTTATGAGCGGGAGAGTGAATCCAGGTAAGGGTTACCGTAGAATCAGAGAATGCGAATATATTGTTTATTTGACACCGCTTATTAAAAACAGTGCGCACAGAATTAATTAATTTTGCGAGTAAGACCGCCGCGCAGAGTTCTAAACGCGCTAGCGTTTTATTAGAATCTGACACTTTGGATTTAGCGGTCAGTAGATTCACATTAAGAGCGTTTCCGTTCTCAGCCGTTTCTATTCGTACATAGATAACAGCACCATAACATTGCTGGCTGGCATCCGAGAAGCCTATTAGAGTAATTCGACGAGCGGATGTTAAACCTATATGTCTCGGTATTTTTATTTCAGATAAACGCGACAACTCCCTATGAAAGTGTTTCCATTTAGACAGAATGCAACCCGGGACCGTCTCGTCCCAGTCCAGTTGTAATTTCCAACATTCTTGTATAAGCAACTTCATGTATGCGACCACTGGACTGATGATTCCAAGCGGATCGAACAAGCGCGCGGTTACGGAAAGGATCGAGCGTTTAGTGCATGTTAAAGGCATGTCGATCACTATTTTAAAGTTAAAGGTGTCATCGTTAGGTTGCCATTGCATACCCACGATCTTAGTGTCAACATGAGGATCCTCATCAAACTTGACAGCGAGACAGCTCTTATGAATTGACGGGATACGTGACAATAGGGTATTGTCATTAGAGATCCACTTAGTTAAGTTAAAACCTCCAGATTTAAACATAGCGACCATTTCCCTATAGGTGTCTTCAGCTAAATCTACATTCTCTATGGAACTAACGTAGTCGTCAACATACATGTGATTGTCAGCTTCGTAAGCCGCCAGAGGATATAAAGCGCGACAGTCTGACGCGAGCTGGTTTACGACTCGCATTGCCAGGAAGGGTGAGCTGGAGACGCCAAAACAAACGCGGTTGAAATGATAGCTTTCAATAGGAGAATTGGAATCGAACCTAAATAATATTCTTTGATATGTATGATGATCTTGAGTAAGTTTCACTTGAAAATACATTTTTTCTATGTCCGCGGTTACAGCAACCGGGTACATACGCAAATTGAGAAGCAAATGAAAGATATTGTTCTGTAATATTGGTCCCGTATAAAGCAAATCGTTAAGCGATTTACCTGACGTGGTTTTACACCCAGCGTCTAAGACCACACGCGTTTTAGAGGTTTCTTTGTCAGGGCGATAAACGGCCCGATGCGGCATATAATAAACTTGAGAGTCTAGAAAGCTATTTGACACTTTAGTGAGATAACCTTGATCAATATATGTTTGAATAATGGCATTATAATCGTTGCGTAAGTTAGAAGCGTCTAACTTTTTTTCTAAATTTAAAAACCTGCGTTTGGCGATTGTGTACGAATGCCCTAGCTCACTGGGAGGGTATTTAAAGGGAAGACTAACCGTATATCTACCGGTATCGTCGCGTGAGTACGTAGACGAGAACAGCTTTTCACATGCTGCGTCGTCCGTGCTAATGTGCTTCTTATCTGGCACCTGTTCTATCTCCCAAAAGCGTTGCGTTAATTGTTCGAGAGACACATCTTGAGTGTGACATAAGAAGGCCTTGTCGGACACGGAGGAATGAGACATGCGATCGCGGGGATGCTTGTTTGCCACTAGCGAATAAGGTAAAGCATGCGCCTTTCCCATTGCGACGTATCCGAGCGTGGTTTCTATCGCGATTACTGATGAGGTTGGGGATGTAATTTTTTGCGACCCTAAAATCATGGGGAAGAGTTCATTACCTAACAAACAATCTATACCACCCGGAGTATAGTATCGTTCGTCAGCCATAGGTAAATTTTGTAAATGGGTTAATTCCGCTGTATCAATTTCCACGTTAGGCAAAAAATCTGTAATAGTGTCTATAACCCGTGCACTAACCGAATAAGAACAGCGGGCATCAAATCGCGAATATATTTTGAAATGCGTAATTCCATAAGATTGGCTTTCAAGTTGACCTATGCCTTTAATGACAGAAGGAGCGTTAAGTATGGTTAAGTGCAAACGCTCACAACAAGACTTCGTAATAAAGTTACTCATAGACCCTGAGTCCAAAAACAAACGTATACGATCCGATTTATAATTTGCATATACACAAGCAGTCGGCAACAAAACCGTGGTCGCGCTGCTTGAATTACGCGGCGGAGGGATCACAGCCGATAACGACGCGATATTGCCACTATGTGACCGCGCCTCCCGCGAGTGCGAGCGGGACGGATCATCTGCCGATGACGCATGAGTCGACATGGAATGCTCGGACGGCGCAGTAGACGCGTTTGCCTGCCTCGATGCGTTGCCGGTAGCATGATTTCTTGTTGAATTTGATGCGTTCAAATTATTTTTATAACACAGTAAACTATGATGAGACCGATTGCAAATCGAACACCTATTAACAGATCTGCAAGCACTCACGTGATGAAAACCTAAACAATTAACACAAAAGGAATGTTTGCGAACTATTTCATTTCGCGTTTCAACAGTCTCTTGAATAAAATGTTGACATTTGAACAAAGGGTGAGCGGAATTATTGTTACATACGATACAATTTTTTATGTTAGAAGTATCGACTGATTTCAAATTAGTAGGGCGGGTTTGCGTAAAAAATGACTTAGGTTTATTTAAATGAGAGGCGGTTGAACTCCGCTGAGCGCGATAATCACCTTTTTGGGAATGTGATGGTGAGCGGAGCGTTTGGAGTTTGCTTTGTTCTGTCAAAAATGTTTTGACGTCACTATATGTAGGTACACTCAAATGTCTATGAGATTGTTCAAACAATTCAAGCATAGGTTTATCAAACTTGCTTAATGCTAAATGAGTTATTATGAAATCTGATAAATTTGTGATAGGTAGACGCTGCAGAGCTGCTTCAGCTGAACAAAAGTTCTCCAAGATCTGATCAGCCGATTGCCCTGGCTTCTGGTGTAACATTTGTTCTAAATAGCACGACGCCTGAACCCTGGTATCGTGGTATTTAGCCAGAAGGGCTTGCCAAATAACATCGTAATTTTGTGCGGTAGCAGCTATGCCTGAACAAACAGTAAGTGCCTTACCCGAAAGGCAACCTATCAAATATTGAACCTTTTCGGCGTTGGTGAGACGAGTATTCGTATGTATCACACTACAGAAATTTTCATAAAATATAGGCCACTTACCATAAGTACCATCGAAACCTGTGAGTTTAAGTGGGGGTAATTTGATATTAAAATTATCACTTTTCTTTTTATCGTCGAGTTCTTGTCTCAGAGTAGTTTCCGTTTGCTTTATGAAACAGTATAATTCATCAAATGTATTAAAAACACTATAACTCGGCTGTACCTGCGGATTATCTTTTAATTGTTCAATTAACAATTTATCGATAGTTTCGATGTAATCCGATCGGGTTTTATCGATAGATTGAACCCGAGCGAGAAACATCATGCGTACTGTTTCATCGGTAACCTTGAGACTTAAGTTGTACACTTCTTGAACTATGTGAAACAAACTTTGTTTTTTGTATTCTAAAAAATTTATCATGACCTGACTTTCGTCTGAACTTTTACTATGGGATTTGTCTTTAGAAGCCATGATAATATAATTGATACGAGATACGAGTATGTATATAAGTGGGTAGGTAATAGAAATATTCAGCGAAAAAGTATAAAATTCGAACAACGATCAGCTGTTAGCTTAAATCAGCTGTTTGCGATAAAGTATTCAGAGAACAAACCCAATATGGAGTCTGCGTAACAATCAGCTGTTAATCGTTTGAATACCGTTATGTATCGGCTGCGTTGCCCAGTACCGTCACAATAAAATAAATATATGTGGGTATAAAATTAACGTATAAATATGAGTTTTATCTACGATTACAATTCGAAAGATAATATGAAATTGTAATGAAATTGGGGAAAACTACGTTAAATTTATGACGGTTGAGAAAATTGTTAATTTTGGATTGTCCGTTTTACTTTATGCCAAAACTCCTAATTACCAAAAAATATCAAAATGATTGCCTAGAATCGGACAACCGGACTAACATGGCCAGGATGGTCCAAGTCCTGGGTAGCGATAATTTCGGGGGGCGCTACCTGCCAGCGGGTTGATTATATATAGGTAAATATGATTATGATAAATAGCGTAAATGCGTTATAGAATATGAGTACTTATGAGTAATATAAAATATGCGGTGTGAAAAGATAATTAACTTTTCTAATGCGTGCGGGTGGCGTTAAATATAATATTTGCGTTGAGTATTTATGAGTAATATACTAAATATATATATGCGTATGCGTGAATTTAATAGGAAAAGAGGTAATTAATATTATTAGTAGAAAGAATGCGTTAGATGGAATATCCGGACGGAGGACCACACTTGGAACTGCACTTACCTTGAACTCTTGTTGGTAGGTAGGCGCTGCTCCCAGCTTTGCGTTCGGGGTCTTGATTCACGACCGCGAAATATGCACACAGGAGTTATAACCGTAACTCTCGAGACTGTGGCTGATGATAAGCGATGTAGCGCGATATGATGGGTAATCACAGCGGCCGATAGCGGAGCGGAGCGTTAAGAGACGGGTGCGTGCGTATCTTCCAATAGCTATGGCGGAATGTGAATGTAGGAAGCGGGCGGGATAGTGTTGCCATAGACAATACATAAAAGTAAGATGCGTTTAGTGCGTGAGTGTTGACATATAATAATTATAATAAATACCATTAAATACATAAACTAAAAAATATGTATGCGTCGGTACTGGCGCATCCACAACCAGTTAAGTAGAAGCGGAGTCATCAACTAAAGTAGAATTAGCGGAGATGGATTTTCGTGCGATTCTCTTCTTTTATTTAAGAAAAATCTAAGTAATGCAAAAGATTTGAAATTACTTTGGTGAAATAAAAATGTATTTAAATCCCTACATTGATGCCCTCCCTATAATAATCCCGGGACTTAAATATATACATTTTAAAGGCGTTTTTTCCCCCTCGTCAGAACTGAAGCATTTCAACGTTATAAAAAAGCTAGGATTGGAAAGTACGGGCGAGACTCATGGAATATGGAAGAGTTTCGAGGCGAAATTTCTGTAGTTAAGGTGGTCTTCAGCGCGGCGTGTGGGTAAACGGTATTGTCACTTAGCATGTGGAAGGGTTGGATTAAAAAGCCATGAAAAGGAGAGAAAAACAGAAAGTAATAAAATGATATAAGAAAACAGTTAAGCGAACGGTTTAAAGTGCTCGCATTTCGTCAACCAACATATTCACAACAAAGGCGTTACAATTCGTCGCAAAGGTCACGTACCGCGTCACAAAAGAATCACTTGAAAGCGTAATGCCTACTTAACAAGTAGCAGACTAACGTACATTATTGTGTTACAGTTGACAACAACGAAGTCGATTAACATGATTATGAGATACAGAATAGATTCGTGCAAAGCTTATTGGTCACAACAGTAAGCTCTACACGAATCTATTTTGTACACACCGTGAGAAGTTCCTGTAATGAAGAGAACTAAAATCAATATTTAGACCTAATAGATATCAAACTACCCTCATGTTGAGCCACTTTGGTACATAACTTAGCCTATATAATGGAATAGGGTTAAGAAATCAGAGTTACGTGAGAATATCAAGCAAACTGTGCCACGGCAAATTAGTGCCAAAGTATGTGGAAACGCGGCCGCTTGGGGTTCTATTTAATTTGCGGCAGGGTTGCATTGTCTCATGGCCTCAGTTGTTTGCGAGACCCAGATGGAGTTTAAACGAAACTTTAGCTGGAGCCCGTCTTTTGTTTCAATGTTTTGTGGTGTTTGGGTATCGCGATGTATCGCTGTTACGAGAATTAGTTGTTGAAATTCAAGTATCATGCTATTTTCAGCAGCGATCTTATGTATTGTAAGTTTAGAAATCTGTAAAGTAATGTGTGAATAATAAAGGCCTTTCAACGTTTCGATATATCATTGCTTTTTTTTTTTTAAACTATTGCATAGCTTCTATCGCGGGCCTTGCATGGAGACCGAATCCAGAAATTCTGTCACGAAAACGAATCACACTCTCGGCTACCTTCGGCCACGTTCGTGTATCATTCAAACAATGTAGTAAACAAACAGATTGGATCTCGACTCTCCATAATTACTTACATTTAAATATCAATCCTGATCATATTCGTTTTAAGGAACCATAGTTAGATATATGCGGCCATTTCGACACTAATTTACCTTTAGAATATAGAATAATTTCATGAAAAATACTTCGATGATAAAAATTTAAACCTGTCATTCTTGCTTGTCTTTAATTATTTTTTCTCAGTCTTGTTTGTCTTTGGCATAGTGTTGTTTAACGGTTGTACTCGCTTATTGATTATGAAAAGAGGTTTAATCATAATCAGTTTGACAACAATTAGTTTAATAGTATAATAAATTATTTAAAAATGAACTTTAACTTTAAATAATTATAATCGGTAATCGTAAAACAGTACTGTGTGAGTGTGTATTGTTCTGAAGTTCTGCGAGGTTTTTCTATTATTTCTAATTAGGTATATCAACGGCCTAGTATCAGTAGTCCGATTAAATAGTCCGATGATCGAACTACTGAGACTTTTCCGGCTCAGTAGTCCGATGATGCAGATGATTATAGATCATCGGACTACTGAGTCTTTTAGTCCGATTCGACATTCCGGAATACGAAATGGATGCAGTAGTATTACATTTGTTTTGCATATTTATTTTTTCCAACATGCTAAATGTAAAGCATTTTTATACAATAATAGGTACTTTTTCTACTTTACTTTTTTTTTCTTTTTTTTATTCTTTTTTTTTCTTTTTTTTTTCTTGCTTTATATTTAGCATGTTGGAAAAAATAAATATGCAAAACAAATGTTAATACTACTGCATCCAAGTCGTATTCCGGAATGTCGAATCGGACTAAAAGACTCAGCAGTCCGATGATTTATAATAATCTGCATCATCGGACTACTGAGCCGGAAAAGTCTCAGTAGTTCGATCATCGGACTATTCAATCGGACTACTGATACTAGGGGATATCAACGACTTTGCTTCAAGTACTTTGGCTTTTGGACATTTTCTTTGCGATCTAATTAAAACTTTTTTATACATACTCATATAATTTCTTAGTATGCATACATACGGAGAATTTAAAACGGCAGTAACTGAGTGATTAAAACCAATGGAATATGAATCTGTGGAAGACCTTCTACAAGTTCTTTAAAATCAACTCACATAAACATACATGCAACACACACACACACACACACACACACACACCCACACACACACACACACTCAAAAATCAACTTACATAAACATACATGCAACAAACACACACACACACCCACTCACACACTCACACACACACACACATACACACTCACTCACACACACACACGCACGCACACACACGAAAGCCTAAGCATGCTTTAAGATTTTGTATTGGTTTTATTTCATATTTTATCGTTTTCTCTATGTAAAATTATTATAAGTTTATAAGTTAGTAGGAAACAATTTTAATATTTTAATAGTTCTGTGTAAACTTATTGTCAAGTGTCAATATTTTGGGGGAGACATGATATCTGCAACACAGTTTGTACTAGCGCAGGTATCAGGGAATTCCAATTTCATGTATGTACACAATTAATGGCAATAAAGAATTTATCTATTTATTTATACATATTATACTTAGAAAACATCAAATCTTCGAAACAAACATTGGTAGATCCCACGATTTTTTGGCCTGCCCGGGAATCGAACCCAGGACCCCAGCGCGACAGTCAGTTATATTACCGAATGCCACCGGGGTAGAATTTAAGCAAAGACTTTTGGGTCTTTTGGGACTTTTGGGAGTTTTGGGACTTTTGGGTCTTTTGGGACTTTTGGGTCTTTTGGGACTTTTGGGACTTTTGGGACTTTTGGGTCTTTTGGGACTTTTGGGTCTTTTGGGACTTTTGGGACTTTTGGGACTTTTGGAACTTTTGGGACTATTTGGACTTTCGAATATCATTCGAATTAAGTCCAAAAACGCCAAAAGTCCAAAAGTTCAAAGTAAAAAGTCCAAAGTCCAAAAGTCCAAAAAACCAAAGTCCAAAAGTCCAAAAGTCCAAAAGTTCAAAGTAAAAAGTCCAAAGTCCAAAAGTCCAAAAAACCAAAGTCCAAAAGTCCAAAAGTCCAAAAGTCCAAAAGTCCAAAAGTAACAAAAGTGCGAAGTCCAAAGTACAAAAGTCCAAAAGTCCAAAAGTCCAAAAGTCCAAAAGTCCAAAAGTCCAATAGTCCAAAAGTCCAAAAGTACAAAAGTACAAAAGTTCAAAGTCCAAAAATCCAAAAGTCCAAAAGTCCAAAAGTCCAAAAGTCCAAATATCCAAATGTCCAAAAGTCCAAATGTCCAAAAGTCAAAAAGTTCTCAAGTCCAAAAGTCCAAAAGTCCAAAAGTACAAAAGTACAAAAGTCCAAAGTACAAAAGTCCGAAAGTCCAAAAGTCCAAAAGTCCAAAAGTCCAAAGTACGAAAGTCCGAAAGTCCAAAAGTCCAAAAGTCCAAAAGCCCAAAAGTACAAAAGTCCAACAGTCCAAAAGTCCAAAAGTCCAAAAGTCCAAAAGTCCAAAAGTTCAAAAGTCCAAAAGTCCAAAAGTCCAAAAGTCCAAAAGTACAAAAGTCCAAAAGTCCAAAAGTCCAAAAGTCCAAAGGTCCAAAAGTCCAAAAGTCCAAAAGTCCAAAAGTCCAAAAGTCCAAAAGTCCAAAAGTCCAAAAGTCCAAAAGTCCAAAAGTCCAAAGTCCAAAAGTCCAAAAGTCCAAAAGTCCAAAAGTCCAAAAGTCCAAAAGTTCAAAAGTCCAAAAGTCCAAAAGCCCAAATGTCGACAGTCAAGGGTACCTACTTTACTTTGTTGAACATAGGCCTTAAAATCTTACTTATCTTACTAATATTATAAATGCGAAAGTTTGTGAGTGTGGATGTTTGTTACTCTTTCACGCTCAAACCACTGAACGGATCGGGCTGAAATTTGGTACAGAGATACATTATAGTCTGGAATAACACATAGGCTACCTTTTATCCCGGAAATAACTTCCCGCGGTAACAAATTTTACGCGGGCGAAGCTGCGGGCATTAGCTAGTATTCTTATATAGAAATTAATTATACTAGCATAGTTGATAAAAAATGCTATGTAATAGCTTTACCGCGGCAGTCCCCGAGTGCCACACGTCTTTTTTTTATTTACGTGAGGGAAAATCCTCATGGATGTTATGCCGGACTCCTACCGACTAAAAAACCTCACGTAACGCCCAACAGCCTATGGTTGTGAGCCCCGGGTAAGCCCTCGGAAGGATGTCCCAGGACTCCCAACAGACCTACAGCCGCCTCTGCAGCCTCGCCCAGGGGGTGGTTCGGGTGCTAACCCGCGTCTTTGGGGGGGTTTCGGGTGTGATCCCGCTTCCAAGCGGGGGACGTGCGTGAGTTCCTCACGTCACGCTGCCGTCATGGGCCTGCTTCTGTAAGGACGGTGAGCGACCCTCTCACCGTCCTCAGACCCCCGGTCATGGAGGCCGAAAGTCCTCGGCGAAGACACGTCGGCGGCGCCCAGGCCGCCGACTGCGGAACTCGGGGGGGAGAGTTCTCTCCCGTACCCGCCCCGCCGCCTCTTTCACGAGCATGACCTGCTCGCAGAAAGAGGCGGCGCAGTCCCACTTACTCCCGCTGGAGAGCATGGCTCGCACCATGCTCTCGAGCGAGAGAGTGTCCACGTCCAGACCCACTACGAGAACCTGGCGCTGTTGCGCCCATGCTGTGCACTCCACCAGCGTATGGAGCGCTGTGTCATCGCTGCGGTCCTCGCAGTGCTGACACTCGGCCGTGGTTTCCCGGTGTCTTCGCCACAGAACCTACCGAAGCTACCGTGCCCGGTTAGTATCTGTGACAGCCGGTAGGAGAGAGCACCGTGTCTCCTCTCCAGCCACTCATCCATGACCAGTCTGACGGCCGCGATTGTGGCAAATCCCCCCTTTGGTTGCTCAAGTCGCACCTTCCATGTCTCCACGGTTTCCTGGTGGAGCAGGGACCGCTGGGCCTCGATTTCTCGAGGCGCAGGCCTTTGGCCCCGATCCAGTGCCTCCTTGCGCCATCTGAAGAGTGACGCAAGGACTCTCGCTTCCAGGTCCCATGGAGGGGTCCCGGCTAGGAGACATGCCGCCTCACCGGAGATCGTGCGGTATCCCCTTATCACCCTGATGGCCATAGTCCTTTGCGGACTCAGCAGTCTGGCCACATTACTGGCTGACAGGGTCTCCGCCCATACCGGGGCCCCGTATAGGGCCATACTTCGCACGATCCCCAGGTATAGTGTCCTGTAGGGAGCGTTGGGTTCCCTGATGTTGGGCATCAGCCGCGCTAGTGCGGCTGACGCCCCCCTCAGTTTTGGGACCAAACTTCGGAAGTGATGTCCGAAGTTCCACCGGCCATCGAGTACGAGCCCCAGATACTTCATCGAGGGCTCGATGCCAATGCTGACGCCCCCAACCCACAGGCTGGATCCCGCAGCGATATATCATTGCTTGTCCTCCAGTTTCTGTCACAATTATACTATACACAAGCAATAATCAACTCAATTCTCGCACCGAATAAAAGTACGTTATTTTGTGTAGTACGGTACACATCATACATTATTATGGAGAATATGCAAAAATATACGTATATAAATTACAATAAACACAAGCACAATGCTGTGCATCTCCAGCAGAGATATATTGTTCTGTTATTAAGATGCCACGATTTTGTATTGCCAATTTCTGTCAGCGCAGTTGATGTTATATCTTTGTGTGTGCTTAACATTATAAAGATATATTTATCATATCATTTGAGGTTTCTAGGATTGTGATATTGGCTACTAAAGAGGTATTTTTCTTTTGAAATACTTTACTGATTAAAAAGACATATCGTTTAGCTTAAAGATTGTGGTACCATAATATATCTGGCCTCCTAGTCTTCACCTCTATCACTGAGTCACAATATTTGATTTGCGAGTAATAATGAATCATATTTAATGCTATCTCCCTTCTCAATTTTTTAATAAATCTACATTTTTATTCTAAATTGAAAAAAAATGTGTTAAACTTTTCTGGTCTAAACTAAATTGAAAACCTTACCTTACCATTTTGTACTACATCACATGTATGTCTCCTTAGCTAATTTAGATGCAATCTACACTTGGGTAAATGTTATGGTAGAGCAGGTAGACACGGGTGCGTAGAAAGTAGATTAGGGAGAGATCGTTGCAGAGCAAATTTCCTCGGTGTCAACGTGAAGGGCCTAAGATAATTAAAACACGATTTATCTCTGTACGTATTTAGGGTAAAGTTGCCGTTTTTGGGACTCTGTGGCTTTCGGAAATTTGGTTCTGGTAGATATTATCGCATATAAAATCTCTTTTTATATTTATAGAGAGTTTGTTTAGTAATTTCTACACTTACTACTGCACTATACTTCAATGATATGTGCAGCAACAGAAGAATGCGTTGTGAATGGCGTTACGCATTCGCCTTTTCTCGTGTACGCTGATGACACAAAGATTTATAAAGAGTGGTAGGTACAATATATTAGACTGTCTACTGTAGATTGTTTTTTTTTATGGAACGTAACATCCCTATCCAAATTATAAGTACTTAAGGCCATACCCAGGGCTAACGACCTTGAGCATATGGGGGATATACGACTCGCCAACATAGAGTAGCGCAACTACAGAGACATCAGAGTAAAAGAACTACGGATGAAGAAGAAAAATAGTAGCGGAAATGCGTTCCTCGCTTCACCAAATAAACAAGAAGCTGTGAGACGGTCTCACCCGACTGCCCCTCTCTAAAACGTGTATTGTGAGAGTTCAATCCGATTGACGTTGTCATTTTTGTTTTATTTCAAACTTTGAACAGATGATCCACGTGACCTAGTGACGTAGTTTAATGCAACAGAGTCACAGACTACAGACAAAGTCTCGCCATAAGCCCCTCTGCACCCTATTTTATAGAAAGAGGCGAAAATAAATTAAAAAACAAAGGAACGTTTGTATTCCAATTTTCCTTTGTTTTTAAGTGTAGTAAAAATACACTGCAAAAAATGTGATTGATTATTACGTAAAAATTAAATGTGACGAATTCACAAAGACGAATGTTCATATATTCATTGTTTTACTTAAATTATTACAAATCCAGACAAGAGGGGTCTTCCACTCGCTTAAAATGTTTGTTACTTTTGGAACAAAAGTTCATTTCATTTTATTATAACAAACAAAAATAGTCGTAAACGCAGTTGCGAGAGTCAGCTAGTTATGTATAAATAAGAGGCGCTCGTGGCACCGCGGACTCAGTATTCTGTAAACGATCACTGTAGTAAGCTCATTCACTATGGCCAGTCCTTGGATGGGTGACCATCCATGTGACCACTTTGTGACAGTTATTTGTTCGTGTCGTTTCCGTGTTTCGGAAGGCACGTTAAGCAACGGCTTAACGTGCCTTCCGAAACTTACGGGCAACCAAGACCAACGGGTCTTGGTTGCCCGTAAAATGGCAGTCATTAAGCCAAGAAGAAGGCCTTTTTGGCGGCTTGTATAATTTCAACATCAGGCAGTCACAACCTGCGCCTGTCTATCTCAACACGGCAATACAGCTCACCACCTGTTACGTGGGACAAATTCTAAAAAGGTGAAATGTGGGGACATAATAATATGCCTCTACCTACCCCTTCGGGGACAAAGGCGTGACCGTATTTATGTATGTATGTATGTAACTAGCTGACCCTCACAACTTCGTTTACGACGCTTAAGGTGTATGAAAGGGGAGGTATTTCTTCATCAGACTCAGCAAGTGGTGAGTGAAGCTGCCCTGTTTGCTTTATCATAAAAGAACGTACACGTCGAGGGCGTGGACTGAATTGTTTTAGAATCTATTCTAAAATAATTTATTTTAGTCCACGCCTTTGGCGCGGACGAAATATTTATCTCTGGACTTAATCATTAAGCTCTTATATGATAAAGCCAACACGCCGGTTTAGATTTACACTCACATTCAAAGGAACTCTTGAATTCTAGGTTTTGAGAAGTTGAGATGTCTCTAACTCCTGAACTTCCTCGGATCAATTTTCATTCAAATCAGTAGTTTCGGCGTGATACGTATTCGGAATACAGACGGACATGAAAATTTTAAATTTCATTTTGGCTTAAGTAGGTATCGATTAGAGAACGCGTTCTTTTTTTTTAAATAGCTTCCATGTTCAGACTCTCGACCCTCAACAGTTTTATTATTATGTATAGATATAGACTAGCAAGAAACTCAGCGGGCTATAGACTTAAAAAATCATAACAAATTGTTTGAGAATCAAACAGAGCCAGCAGATCATTTCCAGACTTACTTATCTAGCAAATAATTAAATACAATTTTTGGTCCCGAGCAGGATTCGAACCTGCGTCTTCTGGTTTGCCGGACCAGACGGCCTCACCATTGGACCAACGAGACACTGCTCTCGACCGTCAATTGTTTCAATTTATTACCTTAACCAAGTTGCCGGTAGATGGTGCCTACGTCACCCCAAGACGTAATAAGCTGAAAAAATTGACGGTTAAAATAAATAAATAAATATATTCACGGACATTTCGCACAACGCTATCTAATCCCAAAGTAAGCTAGGAATGACCTGCTTGTGTTATGGGTATAAGACCACGGATAATAATACTTATATACTTTTTAAATATATACAATTATTATACATAGAAACACCCAGACTGTTGAGACAAACATTTATGGGTCACACAATTATTTGTCTCCGTTGGGAATCGAACCCACGACCTCCAACGCCGCAGGCGGTATCACTTCCGACTGCGCCACAGAGGCAGTCAAGTTGAGAGCAGTGTCTCAAAAAAAGCAGTGTGTTAATAATAACTGTAATATAAGTATTTTCATCAGTTGTCTATATCCCTTAGCACAAAGTTATAATAGCTTAAGTTGTGTGGGAATGTCCACGAATATTTCTTCATTTATTTATTTTGAAATGATTAAGTACCGCTTACAATATTAGCATGACTACCTTTCGAAGTAATTTAATAAAACAATACATAAAATAAGTTCAAATGCATTATATTCTCATGTAGTGCAGTATGCATTGTGTAACTCGGGCTCTGTCTGTTACACGCATTACTCTGTACATGAATGAAAATATAACAGTTTACGAGAATATTTTGCAGACCAGAGCGACACACGTCCGTCTAGCAACACGACTCCCCCCGCACTAGATTTTCGGGCGAGTGCGGGGAAGCAAGCAATGTAATGTATTCTTTGAATACATTATTAGGTAAAATTAGTTAAAACTTATACTAAATCAAAATTGAAGAAAACCATTTTAGAGGTCTATGTTTTCTTTAGTCTCTGATATAAATTTTATTATCATTCATTATTAAATAGATGTCATACAACGCCTTCTTCCAAAAAACTATGGGCTATTTCAATGATGTTTTACTAATTATTTATAATAAACTAGCTGACCCCGCGCAACTTCGTTTGCGTGATAAATAAAGAACCGCTCGACCGATTTTGTGCAAACTTCACATAAACCATCTACTAAATAGTCCCAACAAACCCTAAACATTTGATTTGGACAGGTGAGCCCGTTCTTGAGTTATAAAATTACAACGAAAAGTGGCATTGATTTTTATATATATAGAAGATACACAATTTCTGATAAAACCATCTTTTGACACACATCTTTTAGATTTCAAATCTACTACTATAATGTCGTATACTAATACCGAGAAGGATGTCTTCATTTGCACCTCTTTTTCGCAAACTTTTTGCAACCAGTCCCCTTAAGTACGAACCTACAAAAGACGCTATTGAGCAAATAACGTCCATGATCTCGGTCTCATTGTCATATCTACGAAACTCAAAACTTCATGTGGATCTACTCATTGATAATATTCAAGTTTTGCTAGGCTAAAAAAAAACTAAACGATCCATCCATCTTACTTTATAAATCTCAGTTAGATTTTGTAGTCACAATTTAGAATTAAATTTATGATAAATACACAAAGATTTGCCATGGTTTATAAGTTTCGCAACTCTAAACTTCAGTTGCAACTCCTGCTGGAGGAGTATACTTAATGAGGGTGAAGTCTAGACATAAACTACACATGGTTATGATTACATTCCATTAAACGGTATGCGTAATTATAAATTTAATTATTACGATATCACTAACCAGCTGAGTTATTTGGCGCCCAGAACATGTACCTACAGCGTTATGTTGCACCTATTCTACATTGTGCATGGATTGCACGTCGTTTGTGGCAGAATATGTTAGAACATTATTATAATAATTTCAACATTGTACATACCTTATTCTAGCAAACAAAGAATTAGAATAGAGTGAACAACAAAACGTTGGGTTTTCTCGTACCATCTGCTAAAGACACATTTTAAAAGTTAATATTTTTATATACCGTTCTCGTTCCTACATTCCATGGGATGAAAAAGAACTATCACACACACATATTAACATCCTATGAACGATGTTGCAGAATAAAATATTTTACTGTAACAAATTTCAACCAGATGTGTCCAGCCTATAAAGCGTGGAAGAGTAAAAAACATTAATACATCCATCAATACTTATAAGCCTTCGCACTTACAATAGTATCGTAGAAGTGTTTAACAGTAAATCAACTTACTAATTTTTAAAATTTCTCTCGTATGAAAGTGGAATTATATCATATAGAACAGAACCTACAGAATCATTATCAAGCGTAGTGGTCTGAGTCCACTTGTTGCTCGATCGATCCGCGGCGCCAAGCTCGTTCTTGATTCGACTTCACTGCCTCTTTTCTAAAAGCACCCCACAATGACATGGATTTCTTTTATGCTTCCCTGTTTTGATTTAGTTCACGATAATATGATTTCAGGTCATAATTTTAAAGTTTATATATTTAGTTGTTTACAGAGAAACATAATTATTACATATCTATATTTACATTATTACTATCTAAACTAAACCTAAATAAGGCCCCCGTGGCATTGTGCCCAAAAGACTAGCAGCATTCCCCCTTTGAATAGCAATACCTATTCGTTGAGCGAGAAAACTGCCAGCCCTTGGGTCACCAGTTGACTCCACAAGGCGCTTTTTCAAATTCTTGAAAAATTTTTGCGCATTGGGACCCCATGGACCTAGGGTCTCGACACCGACTGGACAAAAACGATACGATGAGTCGAGACCCTTATAGTTATTAATTTTAATATTTTCAGCCGCTTCCGCTGCGGCACTGGCTTTTAATTTTGTTTTAGGAAGATGGGACGGGGCTAGAGTGTCAACACAAGTTGCATCCCACACCAGGACCCGACCCATCTCCCACGGTATCAAAGTTATACCATCCGGTCTCTTGCCATCGTCCCTGAAAACGCCGTTTGGCTCTAAGAGCGCAGGCACATTGGCGGTGGCAAGAGCACGGCGGATGATGTCATTCAGCGCAGCGTGGCGTGAGAAGCGGCCTGCGCTCTTTAAACATGAAAGACCATGATGCCCCAAAGTGTCAACGTTAAAACCGCAGGGGCAACGATGTGGAGCGCAAAGCGTGACGCCAAGTCTCAAACCAACTGAAATTCTTAGGATGTCAGGTTCCAAAAAAGTTCCGGTGTTGGCTATAGGGAAAGCTTTCAACCAATCACCGGATTCCTTTCTACTGAGCGCTAATAATCTGGCCCGATCCGGGCCTAGCCTAGCATTTAAAAAGGAGTCAAAGGTTAATTTTGACATAGCGTCGTCCCAGCTCCGTTGTAAATTTGGATGGGTGGGTAAATTTAGACCCGGACAAGCCATTAGCCAAGCATTCTTGGCATCTGTAAGGCCAGTCGTCTCATAGTCTGTAAGACAATTCGTCAGAATTTTACCTACGAGACTCGACGTGGCATGTACAGATGACAAAAAGGCTGGCAAAGCCACACTAGAAATTTTGCGGATCCCTAGCCCACTATATTTAATGGGAAGAGATGCCTGGGACCAAGATTGTTCGCTCAGTTGTATATTGAGAATTGATTCCAAAGAAGATTTGATTAACGAATCAATAGAAAATAAATGACTTTGATGTTTCCAAAAAGGACAACAGCGAAGCAAATAAATAGATTTGGGAACAAACATACAAAATTTCAGAATTGTGATTGCGTAATGTGAACTAATAGAATGTAGCCGATCTACATTGGATTCAAATTTTGAAATTTTTTGTGCTATTAATTCGGGAATAGCATCTTCAAATATAGGGGACCCTAGGAGGTAAAGATTCTCTCTGCTAAAAATTTTAATATTCGGACATAGGGAATTGAATTTTTCAACGAGTTCCGAATTAATGTGATTATTATGAAAAAATAATTCACACTTATTAAAATTTAATTCCAAACCAATTAAATGAAATTTATTTTTAATTTCTATAAGATCTGACAGAACAGAAACTGCATCACCTCCAAGAGTCCCGTCATCTAAATACCAGACGTTAAATTTTGACTTTAAATTTTGAATGATGGGGTTAATGGCTAGGCTGAAAATGGCTGGTCCGAGGGGATCACCCTGCTGGCAACCGACTTCAGAAGAAAGTTCGTTGCATTTATACATTAATTTGGAAGGTTCGTGATAACAGTTAAGTAAATAGTTATAAATTTCAGGAACATTGCTTCTAATTTCTGACAGCAGGATGTCACGGTTTACCGAATTAAAAGCATTTTTGACATCAATTTTCAGCAAAACCTCACACTCACCTTTATTAAGGTAGGTGCGTAAGGCGTGGACCGCCGCCTCACACCCACCTTTGGTACCAAACCCTAATTGAGTCGGTTCAAATTTTTGTTGTAATTTTGACAAGATGTATCGGACAGAAATTTTGGATGCTAAACGCCTAAAAGTGGACCCAACAGCAATAGGACGGACTCCTCCATCTTTTTTAGTGAGAGCAATGAGATTAGCTCCATATATAACAGGAGCGATCTCAGGGTTAATGTTACCAGAGAGCATGAGGTTTACTAATTTTGTAATTTTAAAGTTTTAATAGTAAACAAGAAAGCCGTGAGATCGTTCTCACCAGACCTCCCCTCACTAACACGTTTATTGTGAAAGTGAAAGTTCAATCAGATTGACGTTGTCATTTTTGTTTTATTTCAAACTTTGAACAGATGATCCACGTGACCTAGTGACGCAGTTTGTGACATAGTCACAGCTACAGACAAAGTCTCGCCATAAGCCCCTCTGCTCTCTATTTTCAAGAAAGGGGTTACAACAGGAATTTTCCTTAAAAAATTGTTGTAATACAGTCCAAGATCAGGAGCATTTTGACTTTATTAGATGCGCCTGCCGTTTGACCCTCTAAGCACACTTTGAGAACCTAAGCACTTTCTTGCACTTAATATTTTACACGTAAATTTATAATGAAAACCCTCCGACAACCATCTTAAGTTTACCCGGTGCTCTAAATTCAAGGCTGATATAAATCTACCTCGAGTTTTCAACAGTAGGTAAACTTTCAAGGGTTACACAAATATATTGTGGCTTCTAAGTTCTAACACTGTCTTCCCGGGTCCCTTTCAAACCTTTCTTAGTTTAATACCTACAACTCACGCAAGTTCTAAAAGTCTAACTTTGTTAACTATTTTATATAAATTATACCGTTCCCTTCCTGCAGTATTTTCTTTTTGGGGTTTTTTTCTAGTACTTGCAAAATTTCACTTCATTCTATACATAAGGCTCTGGTTCATAAATTATACCCGTACTTGCTAAAAATTCCATGGTATCGTGAAGGTCACATAAGGTAAAAGGGCTCTTGTATTAAGAGCTCTTGTCACTCTAACACTGAGGTTTACTTTATAAGTGAACTCGTTTATGGGCATAAACTCTTCTATTATTTTCATTAGCTTTCTTTTATTACGTAGCTTGTAAAACTAAAAAACAATTAGCATCTATTTGAAGTCACACAATTAGCAGATTTTAGTGATTTTTGACTTTAACTGCAAGATTCATCATATTCTGGTGACATCGACAATGACGTCAACATTGTAAAACGTTAGTAACTAACCTTTATACTGATCGTTGTTTAAAAGGTTCTTCTGTCTGCTGAAGCAGTCTGTCTGAAAACAGTCTTCTGGTGCTGTAGGGCAACGGTATTCAAAAGAATACCGTTGCCATACAGCACCAGAAGACTGTTATGGGAAGATCAATTGACGAAAGACTTTGAGTTCTGGAGTGGAGACCACGTCTTGGTAAACGTGGGGTAAGATGACCCGACGACCTAAAAAAGATCGCAGGGAGAAGCCTACGTTCAGAAATGGACTGCCATAGGCTGATTTGATTACTTGACATGGAGACACCCTTATTCAAGGTAATTTTCAATCGACATAACAAGGAGGGTAAAACAAAATCAACATCATATTTATATCCACACAGGCGTGGTTATCGTAACATTATAACCTGATGCTAAAAACTATGGTGATAGGTCTTTTTTTTAACGTTATAAAAATCCTACAGGCATGCTATGCCGGACTCCTACCGACTGAAAACCACACGTTTCCTACCTAATGCCTGCGGTTGGAAGCCCCGGGTAAGCCCTCGGAAGGATGACCCCAGTGGTGATAGGTCTACAAACAGGAAACTACAAGAAGCTTACATAAGAAGTAACGCTTTTAAAACGGTATTCATATATTATTAAGTTCAATCTACCGACCTAGTATTAATCTAGGTTGCTCACCCAATTTGCCCGAAAGTTGAATATTGAGGAACATTGACTTGTGCTTAATTGTCACTAAAAATAAGTTTGCAGGAGCGCAAACCAAAGAAATTAATAACCATATAGACGACGAAACATGCTCGGTACCTCATAATCGGATAAAGATGAAGCTCAAGGGTATTAATCAAACCGAGTCAACAACATGCATAACTAAAATATAAATGATTTATATTTTAAATGTATATTATTATACAATTATATATACTTCATTAACGAAATTGAGTACATTTAACAGAAGTTAATAAGTACCTACGTTAACGGTTGTAAATTTAGCATAAATAGTAATCTGTTATTCAAAATGTTTAATTCGTTAAATAGAGGCAACTGTTGGGTAAATAGCCACGATGCATATTGTCGTTATACAGAAAGTAGTAACTCAATACTTTGTATACCACGGAGTACAAACTAGCTAGTACAGAATATCTTGTAATCCGGAGTTTTGATATATTAAGGAGAACGGCGTCAAAAAAGGCTGCTTTTGAAGTGTTAAGTGTCGGACACTTACATTATATTTTAGTTATTCTTTAACTTTGAATCTTATTACAACCAATCATAACCTAAATTGAATTGTTTTTGCCCAGGTTCATAGTTTTAGATATCTTGAACTTGACCAAGTGCTATTTTTAAAGGAGCTATTACTAGCTCCTACGTGAATTTTATTACAAAATCATAACCAGCGCGGCAGTAAACACCAAATTCCGAACCGCGTTTGATCAAACAGCTGTCATTCATAATGTATTCATGTGGTTTCCTTTCAAATGACATGACTTGTATACGTTTAAAATTGATATTTTGATGATAAACCGACTATTTGATGAAATCTATGATAATTGATAATGAAAGGAGCACTTACTTGGTATCCTGTTGATAGCTCTTAATGGTCTTAGCACGCGAATAGTTCTAATTGCTGATAGGTTGATATTTTCCACATTCAGTGCGTATTCTAATGCTCTAAAAACAAAAAGATAGTCATAAAATGGTAGTTAATCACAATGAAATCATATTAATGTATGTAGCAAAAATATATAGGTACTGAAAAAATTCTTACCCAGCCATGACTATGAAAAAATCTAATCTGTTCCATGAGTCAGCTAAATAAGTTCCATGTCCGTAAATGCCCATAGCCACCATTTTAATTGTCATTTCCAAAGTGAAAAAAGCAAATATAATATCGTCGAAAACCTGTAAGTACATGTTAAGTTGAGATTACATGACCTGAATAAAAAATGTTTTAATATAAATATCGTACAATCCTAACAAAAAATAAAACAAAAGCAAATTTAAATCGTCAAGTATATATTTTTCATTTCGGCCAGTGTTCTTTTCTTTTTAATTTTCCCTAGTGCACGCTTCAAGACAGATTTCATTAAAGAATACTTTTTTATTTGACCTCTTGCATTGTTTTCAGTTCATTTGAGAGTCTTTTGTTTCGAATTCTCATTTTAAATTGATCTACCTTTTTTTAATATCAACATTTCTATAAAATTGTTTGCATTCAATAAGATCTCATTCCTACAGTTCTATAATAAACTAAATTCAATAATAACAGAACCATTTTTACTGGTTTGAATAATAATCATTTAAACAGTTTGATTATGTACTAGATTCATTCTCATCATTCAATTCATTCTTTTTAGAAATAATTCATTTTCCGTATATCTATACGTACCGAGATATAATATACAAATACATCATCTTATTTCACAAGATATATTGTGCACTTAGAATAATCTGTCATTAGTATCAAAAATACTATCATTGCATCTAAAAGACTAGTAAAATAAATAAATTAACTGAACTATGTCTTACCTGTAGTATTTTGCATCTATTCGTTACACATTGGTCGTCGACGCAAGGCTGGTACATGCCCAAGGTTACGCAGTTCAATAGGATCACCAACATTGATATCCTTTCGAACCATGTGCACTGGTAGTTATGGAAATTATTGAGTAAATATAAACACGACATAAAGTAGGTAATTTTTTTTAAGGTGAGAGAAAATCCACCATGGACTCCGGACTCCTGCCGACTAAAAAACCTCACATAACGCCCAACAGCCTACGGTTTTGAGCCCCGGGTAAGCCCTCGGAAGGATGTCCTAGGACTCCCAACTAAAGTAGGTAGGTAATAATGTAAATGTAAAAATAAATCATTTTAAGAAAGCACCATCAACCTGTTAGATATACCTTTCAATGACATTATTATTGCTTTCTCAAAAGTGGTGGGGCGAGAGGTATGCTATATTTACTCACGTTACACAAGGTATTTTTTTGCAACACCAAGGCGACAGCCAAGCTTTCGGCCCATATGATTGAATGTGGTCACCGGTTGCCTATAGAGGTTTTTTTTTTTTTTTTTTTTTTTTTATGGGTGGCTGGGTGTTTGCCTATCTATACCTCCGATATCTATATTTCGGAGTCCTTCCTACTCTATCCTTTCATACCAGTTCTCGCTGTTGTGTGAAACTTGCATTCCGCATACCTGGTCTTTCTATCATACAACCTTTTCACTCTATACAGGGGGGATACCTGCTATTCTCTCTTCTACTTTTTATTTATTTATTTTAATATTCCTTATATCTATGGGTAAACAAGGTAAATAATTTGTACTCCATCTCTCCTTTCTCTTCTTCTACGTCTTACGTTTTTCTCATTTTTTGTTCAACAATCTTATTTATCTAAACGCTTATTTTCGATTACATTTTCTTTTCCTAATTATCTATTTTATTTCTATATTTCCCAGAGTGGGTTGTGGGTTTGAGCCATTTTACACAATCTTATCTCTCTATTTTTACCTAGCTTTACATTTGCTTCAGTTTCTAATATTACTATACTATGTTTACATATTTTCTTAATTTCTATTTACTTATACTAGCAGCATAGTCAACACTACGCTGCTGTAATACTTATTATTAGACAGTTTTATTCCTATTGTTAACTATTTTACATATATCTGTACAGTACCGTAAAAATTTTTCTCTATCTCTGCTTTTCATTATTTCTTTAAAGTTATTAACTGTGACATTAATCCCTAATTCCTGTTCCAGATCGAATCGCCGCCCCGAGAACACCGGGCACTCCGCCAGTAGATGAGGGATGGTCTCCTCAGTATCGGAGTCACAGGAGCATGATGGGTTGTCCTTGCACTTGAATCGACTCAAGTACTCGGAAAACCCACCATGCCCCGTCAGGACCTGTGTGGTGTGTTTTGTTGGGGTGAACTTCCTAATGATGTTGTACGCGTCCACCGCGTTAGGGAAGAAGAGCTTTGTGACCGAGGCGGTATCACCCGACTCGTATCTCCGGTTCCATTCGCCAAGCGTGTCCATACGGATCTGCCGCTTGGCGAATGAGATCGGACATAGGTCATAGTCCGGTGCTCGCCTCGATCCCAAAGCTGCCTCTTTTGCCAGTTGGTCGGCCCTCTCATTTCCCTCCACCCCCACGTGCGCCTTAACCCAGTGCAAAACTATATGTTTGCCTGTTAATATGCATTTCTTGATATTATTTCTGGCTTCTAATGCGAGGGGGTGGAGACAATTGGGATTCGCGACCGTCTGGAGTGCTGCGGTTGAGTCACTGAACACTCCGAAGGATCTCGCGCTATGTTTATCGATAATCCTCGTTGCCTCACATATGGCCAGGAGTTCCGCCTGATAAACCGTGCAATAAGACGGCAGACCAAGCTTGCGGGCCCTCGTTTCGGATCCGTCCTTCCATAAGGAAAGCGCGGCTCCGACCCTACCCGCAATCTTGCTGCCGTCCGTATATATTTTAATTTCACATTGAGTCTGTGCAATTTGCTGTTCGTTTTCGACTTTAACGAACTCCAGGCGCATATGCTCGGCAGGGTGAGGACTATCCGCGAATGGGGCCATTCGCTCGGCCTCCCTACCGGCTAAGTCTGGCAACTGCTCGCCTCTTCTGATTTTATGTAGTAGTGCAGCCTCCTTGACCCGAAGGTCAAGGGGCAGTATACCAGCCAGTACCAGAGCAGAGTCGTGGGAGACCGTTCGATACGCCTTACAGATCTTTTGCGCGAAGCTACGCTGGATAAACTTCAGTCTCTTCTTAACGCCCAGCTTCCCAACCGCTTGCTCCCATGCGCTGGCCGCGTACAACACAATAGGTTCCACGGTCGCTGTGTAAATCGTGTAAATTATTTCAGGGTGCAGGCCCCAGCTTGCCTTTGCAGCTCTGGACAGCTGTTTGTGGAGACCGGTTACTTTTGTGCAGATGTTCTTCACATGTGTGTTAAAGGTGAGTTTACAGTCTATTGTCAGCCCTAGTATCTTTATCTCGCTGGTCATGTCAATGCTGACCCCGCCCATGCTAAGTCGTGGTGTGTCATACACCAGTTTTCTGGTGACCACCATTGCGTTTGTCTTGTGTGGCGCAAATTTAAGTTTATTTTTGTCACCCCACGCCTTAACATGCGCGAGAGCAGCATTGGCACGCCGCTCGACCTCTTCCCCTGTATCTCCACAAAAGACAAGTACAACGTCGTCAGCGAAGGCCTGCACATATTCACCCTTCTTCTCGAGGTCGTGCAGCAGTGGGTCCAGCAGAAGGTTCCAAAGGATCGGCCCGCCGATAGAGCCCTGGACGCAGCCCTTTCTCGTTCTGGTTGTTATCTCTTTGCCCGCGTATCTCACATGCACCTCTCGGTCGCTCATGTAGCTGTTTAATATTTTACGAAGCCCCTCCGGGCACCTCTCCTCGACAAGCCGCATCTTAATTACAGGCCACCATGCACTGTCGAAGGCGCCCTCTATATCCAAGGACACTACTGCCATTATCTTCTTCTGGTCCAAATTGGTCCTGATGTGCTGGACCAGGGTATAGAGGGCGTCCTCGCAACTCCTCTGCGGCATAAAACCCGAATTGCCGGGGGCTGATCCTCGAGTGCAGATGGTGTCGAAGCCTCGACATTATCATCTTCTCGAGGATCTTCCCCAGCACCGGGAGTAGGCCTATTGGCCTGTACGACTTTGGCTGTGCATAATTTTCCTTGCCCGGCTTTCGAAGCGCCACGACCGTTGCTTCCTTCCATACCTTTGGAAAATAGTGCAATGCGAGACACTTGTTTGCGAGACAAAGGAACATTTCTGGGTCGTTTCTGATGGCGTGGTCACAAATGTCAGCGGTAAAGCCGTCAGCTCCTGGTGCCTTCTTGGGGTTGAACGATTGGACCGCTGTCTCGAGCTCGAAGGGGGTGAACGGGGGATCTAGCAGTTCCCCACACGTTCCCCCGGCCACCACCTCCGAGCTCTCTCTTATGCGTCTATGTTCGTCCGTGTCTTCCTCTTCCAAGTCCTCTGGGTAGAAGGTCTTCGCCATCAATCTCGCTGATCCTTCCTCATCCAGTGCCACGCCATTCACTTCCAGGAGTACGTCCTCAGCTCTACCCACGGTCCGACCGATGACTCTATATATTCCTTCCCACATTCCCTCTCGATCCTGCTTGCAACAGAAGTCCTTCCAGGATTCAATCTGTGCCTTCTTGGCTTCGGTTTCGTAGTTTTCTTTGCACTCCAGGTACTCTTTAATAACGATGCCTCTGCGGATAGGGGCGGCACATCTAATGCGACGCCGTTTAGTCGTGACCTCCTTTTTCATTTTTGCTAACTCCTCGGACCACCACGGGATGGACAACTTTTGACATTTAGCCTTTTCAGGTATGGCGTTTTGGCAGGCTCTGGTAACAATCTGGCTGAACTCATCAATGACCTTATCTATTTGACCCTTCGTCTCTAGGTTACTGATCCTATCCAGGGTTAGGTTTTTACTTTCCTTGAGTCCATCCAGGTCCTCTCGAAATTGCTCCCAGTTTGCCTTCTTGGTATTGTACCTTCGCGTTGTTCTGGCGACGTCTGTTCCCCTCGACTTTTTTAATTTGATGCCAAAAGTTATCCCGTTGTGGTCCGAGCTAGTTAGGTTCACTTCTACCCTCCAGTCAACCACCATATTAAGCGCGTTTGCTGTGCATAGAGTTACATCTACGTGGCTCTTAAATCTAGTATTGCCGCGTATGGTGTCGAAGGTCGGCGTTTCACCGTTATTGAGCACCTGGAGGCCCATCTGATCGACCATCTCCAGTAGATCCTTCCCTCTGTTGTCCACCTTCTCGCTGCCCCACCACGTGTTCCAGGCATTCCCATCTCCTCCCAAAATCAGTTTTCCCAATCCAGGTTTTGCTGCTATAGTCCTAAGTTGCCTTAGGTAAGGGGCAATTGGTTTGTCGGGCTCGAGGTAAAAGGAGACCAGTGTAACCCTCCACGCGACGGTATTGAGGCTCACCACTATGATGTTGTTCGTGGTGAGATCAGGATATTGGACAACGTCTACGAATGGGTCAAAAACAGCTATTGCTGCTTTGACCTTGTCCTCCCCAGTCGCTTTATTTTGGAATATCCTTACTCCTGGATAACTCCTCATACCTCGAGTCCCACCATCCACGTATGGTTCCTGGATTAGGGCTGCCATGATTTTGCGTTCTGCTGCTACTGCGAGCAGCTCCTGCTGTGCCAACTTCTTGTGCATTAGGTTTGCCTGGAACACGCGATGGATGAAGTTTCCCTCCTGGCTGCCCTTAGCAGTATGCTACTGCTGATCTGGCCAGGGACTCCCATCGCCTGCGGACAGGGCATTCATGACTGAACGCGTTATGTTCTGTACGGCCTATAGAGGTTTGCAACACCAGAGTCACTACGCTCGCGCTGTCATCCCTTTTTTTTTCCGTGTGGGAATCCTACATGGATACTATGCCGGACTCCTACCGACTAAAACCACACGATTTCTTTCAACAGTCTAAGGCCGGGAATCCCGGGTAAGCCCTCGGAAGTATGTCCCAGGGCTCTCGGCAGACTTTATCAAACACTAGCTGATGCCCGCAGCTTCGCCCGCGTAAAATTTGTATCCGTTTCTGCTTCGCGTATTTTATTTCCTTGGGGGGTAGAATTTATTAAAATCCTTTCTTAGCGGATGCCTCCGTGATAACATCTACCTGTGTGTCAAATTGCAGCCCAATCCGTCCAGTTAGTTAGTTAGTTAGTTAGTAATGCTTTATTGTAACACCAAAACATACAGTTACATTTTATATACGTAGACAATATTATACAGGTTATACAATAGGCGGCCTTATCGCACAAGGCGATTTTTTCAAGGCAACCTTTGGATGGAGACTTTATACGAACTTAACTAGGGGCAGCATGGTATTACGTTGAAATACTAACGTTTTATTAACATAAACTAAACGTATACATAATGTACACAAAAGGAACAATAAAGGGATATGAAATACATACATAACTATGAATATATATATACATATATACACATACACACATACATACATATATATATATATATACATACATACACACACACATACACATATATATACATATCCATTCATACATCTACATAAAAATATTATAATATATACATACATTCAAATACATAAATTACTGACATATACATACACAAATACACATAAACATACACTTACACTCTTTTAAATGTATAATATACATATACAGAAACTATTCAGAAGATGGAAACACTAAGTATAGCCAATATCCTTTAAGTAATGATTGTTTACTAGAATCTTAAATGTTGCTACACTCTGTGCACGTCTAATGGGAACTGGCAGTGCATTCCACAACCTAACTGCTTGGACAGTGAACGATTTATCCACAAAGTTAGTGGAATGCCCGGGCATCTTCAGTCTCAGATTCTCCGACGATCTCAGGAACTTATTGTGGGAGTTACACAAAAAATCAAAGCGATTTTTTAGATAGAAAGGAGTGTTAGGGTTAAAAAGTATGTTATATAATAAGGAGAGGATATGGGTATTCCGGCGAAGGCGGATAGGTAACCACTTGAGCTTTTTTCTGAATTCGGAAACGTGATCATATTTGCGTAGTCCAAATATAAATCTTATAAAGAAGTTTTGGAGTCTCTCAAGTTTATTTAGTTGGTCTTCGTTTAGGTCTAGATAACTGACGTCTGCATAATCGAGGATGGGGAAAAGAAGTGATTGCACAAGCGCAACCTTAGTTTTTATAGGTAGAAAATTTCGTAGCCTGCGCAATGATCCCGCCGCAGCATAGATTTTACGACTCAGCTCTTGCAGCTGAGGCCCCCAGGATAAGCATGAATCTAAATAAATGCCTAAGTTCTTGACCTTAGCACTATAAGTGATATTAATACCGTCACACGTCACTTTAGGAAGTTGCGACCAGTCAATTTTGGGCACCATCCTGGAACCGCCAATCACGATGACCTGTGTCTTTGATGGATTCACCTTTAAGCCATACGAATCACTCCAGCGACAAATAGTACGCAGATCATCATTAATATTATCAACGGCCTCGCTCAGTTTATGTAAAGGAGCTTGAGAATATATTTGAAGGTCGTCTGCGTAAAGATGGTAGGAAGAAGATAAGTTGTTTGAAATTGAGTTTATAAAAACAGCGAAGAGTAATGGAGATAAAACGCCTCCCTGAGGCACACCAGCAGATGTATCGCACCAAGACGAGGAGGTATCGTCAATTACAATACGTTGCCGGCGGCCATATAGGTAACTATGAAACCAATCAATCACTGTTGGAGATATGTTAAGGGAGGCCAATATACCGAGTAAAATGTCAAAGTCCACCGTATTAAAGGCATTACTAAAGTCAAGCAGTGCCAGTACTGTCAGGTTGCCATCTTGCATAGCACTTCTCATGTCATCCGCAATATGAGTTAAAGTTGTGGTTGTGCTGTGACCAGTACGGAAACCAGATTGAAATGGGTTGAGTAGTTGGTTTTGAGATAGGTATCTTAAAAGTTGATCGGAAAGGAGACGTTCGATGACTTTAGAAAGGAAAGGGAGAATAGAAATAGGACGGTAATCAGAAAAGGAGGAAGGGTTTTTCTTTTTAGCTATGGGAATAATCTGGGCGCTTTTCCAAGCCGCGGGAAATATGCTATTTATTATTGAGAAATTTAAAATGTGAGAGATAACTGGAAGTATTTCGTCAATAATAGGAACAATCATATTGCGGCCTAGACAATCAGTACCTACAGCGTTGGAGCTGATGGACATTATACTTCTCTTAACATCACAAGCAGATAATTGACTAAAAAAGAAAGGAGAACAGTTGGGAGGGCATATTGATGAAAGATGATTAAGTGTCGTTTCTTTTGTCATTCTATTCATATTTGACGAAGCAGAGAAATGCTGATTGAGTGAATTCAGATTTAAAGTTTTAGGCATTGAGTCTTGATTAGATTTTCCCACTCCCAAAGATCGTAGAAATTTCCAGACTTTTGCTGGATCTCCGTTTTCAACAGAGCTGTGAATATGTTGGCGTTGAGCATTCCTTACCACCTTGTTGCAGTAATTTCTAATAAGGGTATATTTTTCCCAATTTGTGTCTGTTGGTCGATGTTTATATTTCGATTTGGCTGCAGCTTTTCGAGATATGAGTGCTTTGATCTCACTCGTGAGCCAAGGGGATGGTAGGTGTTTCATTTTAATTTTGCGAACTGGAGCATGTACATCGTATAGGGCTATCAAATTGGAAGTGAGCATTTCAACTTTGGCATCAACGCAATTTGAATTAAAAAGCGGATCCCAATCAATGGCCACGGCGTCCCTACGCAATTCCTCGACACTTATACCACTAAAGTTGCGCAGCGCTAGAAATTGGGGTTTAGGTTTAGGCAGACGAAGGCGATAAGATAGAAAAAGTAAGTCATGGTAAGAAAACTCGCCTGCCGAGCGCTGACCGTGCTTAGCCACTCTACTTGGTGAGGACACAATTTTCAAATCAAGTAGCGAAGGAGGTTTGTTTGGAAAATAATGGGTAGCAATAGAGGGGAGAATTGAAAGGTTACAGGATTGAATAATAGATTGAAAAGTAGAGGAGCGGGTGTCGTTTTTCAGCAGACAGGTGTTGAAATCACCCAAGATTATTGTGTGACTGCACATAGAAGCAAAGTTTTCTAGAAGGGTTTCCAGTGAAGAAAAGTAATTTACATTGGAAGAAGGCCCGTAGTAGACACCGAGGAGAATTTTGCTGTGGAAGAGTTCAACCTCAAGGAAAAGATGCTCCCCAGAATACGGTAGAGGCGGCTGCGGTGAAGAACTTACAACAGTATAAGAAAAGTGAGACCGTAAGTAAATAGCCACACCACCATAACCATCCGGGCCGCGATCGTTACGGATGAGGTTGAATCCTGGCAAAAAATAAGGAGTGGAAGACATAGATGGTTTTAACCATGTTTCTGAGACAAGTATAGCGTGTATATTTGTGCAGTCAAAAGACGCCAGCATTTCTGTTATATGAGCCGGAATACTTTGAGCATTTATATGAATCACATTGAAATTCCTAATAACATCCGAGAACTGAGACGACAGGAACCCTGCAAGTGAAGGTACATTCTGCGAACTGTCGGACGAAGACATAAAAATAAGATAATTAATATATTACTATGTATATATATATATAGGTATAAGCTATAATAAATAACCAAATATGTAGTAAAAAATAAAAATAAGAATATAAATAAATATATATGAATATTCACAAATACACAAAATCCTCATCTGCCGGTGCCAATTTACTAATAAATGTTCTTAAATAATTTAATAAACTTATAAATCTATTATAGCGGCCCAGGCGAATCACAAGAAAACTAATAAACACCCTGTGGCTGACCCTGCTATACTATTCAAAGTGCAGTATTAAAATTTACAATATTAAGAAACACTTGTGAAAAAATCACATGTAAGTGGCTCAAAAGACCAACGAAAAGTGCCAAAATAAACAGGAATTAAAAAAAAAAAAAAAAAAAAAAAAATTAAACGCGTCTACCCACAGTCTGTCACTAGTGTCAACTGTCAGCTGTCAGCCAATGTTATCTTGTATTACCTTGATTTAGCTTATTTTACAAATAACAAGTATTACTAGGTACCAGTTTTGTGAGTTTTGATAAAAATTATGTACCTAAAAGCGAAAGTAATATTCAAGTAGAATGAATTTGTTTACATGAGTAAAGAAAAGGAGTTATATAAACAGAATTATCATTAAAAAACTACTAGCTGAAGAATTACTGAGAGATACAGATTATAGTGATGAAAATATAAGACTTATCTAACCACCTGGGCCACAGAAAGTTAGAATGAGGTCAACTTCACTTCCTTGCCGTCACCGCACGTTTGGACTTAGCTACGGGCACCCTTGCAGTCGTGGCCGTTGCAGGAACTTCGCCGATTTTGTTAAGATCAGCAAAGGACACTATCCTGTGTCGAACGTCGTTAGCCCCCAACACATAGATGACACCGTCCCTTGTCCAGCACTTTGCAACTCCGAATTTTTCACGTGCAGTCATGAAAACATCATGCCTTGTTTTGGTCAAGAACTCGGTCATTGTGATACCAGAGCCCTTCAATTTGGATTTTGTAAACCATACCTTTTCTCGCACCGACGAGTCATGAAGCTTGAAGAGGAGTGGCCGAGGCTTCTTGCTTGAGGTTGCACGGCCCAATCGTTGACAACGGCTAATGCTACTGGTGTTAAAGTCCTGCATATTCAGATGCTTTTTGATGGTATCTACAACTGTGCTAACAGGATCTTCATCTTTCTTCTCATCAACCCCGTGAAGGAGCAATATCTTCCTGCGCCGCTGCATCTCCACATTATCAAGTAAATGTGTCAATGCCTCCATCTGCTGTTGCAACAGCCTCAGGGATTGAGTAACAAATACTCGAAAACTGGAGAATTCACTGTTCAACCCTGGAAGACTTACTGATGTAGTTGGTGACTTCAAGGCCTGTGTTTCGAATGCATCCATTCTCTTGTTGAGGGATTCGGCCAGGACTACAATACTGCTTTGCATAGCCTCCATTTTGACAATAGTGATGACGAAGTGAAGTGTGAAGATAAAACAACTTGAAATGGGAGAATATTGAGTAGGATATTGTTGTTTCCGGCAGAGGAGGAACTCAGCTATAATTATGTATCATATAAATATGTAAGTAAGTAATATTATAATTTTAAAATTAAAAAGATTCACTGACGAAAATTTTTGCAACTTATTCCTTCAACTACCCGAATTTTTTTTTTGTTCAGTGGTTTGGTGTGTTGATAGATCACTATGTCAGTCAGTCAGTCACCTTTGAGTTATATATATTTAGAAGAAAAAGAAGAAGATAGATTTTAGCCTCGCCTATGGGGTTCGGGTGCTATCCCGCGCCTGGGAAGTTGGTTCGGGTGTTACCCCGCTACTTAGGGGCGCTGTCATCTCTGCAGAAACTTTTTAATACCTCCCTCTTTTGGGCAGTTAGTTTATTCAGCCACTTTAGGGGAATGCGGAAGAAATCCCATATCGTAATCAACCGTATACGAGCACGTGACTACACGAGTATTAAATTTTTGTCCACGTAATACCTACGTGGAGAGTATACCTAGATCTCTAGCTATCATGGTTCCTGATATACAGTCTAGTGGCGGACAGTCATACAGACGGACAGTGAAGTCTCATGAAAATGGTCCCGTTTTTATCCTTTGGGCACGGAATCCTAAAAAGGCCATTGAAGTCAGCTGTCTTGTTTTTTGATTGAACATTCATGAAGTCCAATTTCAAGCATACAGAAAATAATCTTCGTTAAAATTCATTATTGGAATGAAAAGAAAATTTTTGAGTACACTACAATGTTTCGGAAGGCTTCGTTAGCTATGTTCATTTAAAATAATTAATTGTAATCCTTGATAAATTTTTGATCGAGGGTTCTTATTAATTGGGTTCTCCTCTTGTTAATTGAATTTGTTCTTACTCAGACAACACTGAATATATAGTATGTTTTAAATCTATTTACAGTTTAATTAAAAACAAGCGGCTATTTATAGAAAGTTATACCCTAATTCTCTTGGAGAGATTGGATGAGACTGAAATTTAAAAGGTGAGCGCCATCGATATTTTATAAATTCAAAATTTTTACACAATTGGCCACGGAATAAAATAACAAAACACATTAATTTGATGTAATTATTTATTCTTTTAGTGGCTAACCCCCAGTTTCCGAAAGGCTGATCAACGCTAAAATTAACTAATCGGCTGTTAAGGGCGGATCCCCACCAGACGATCCAAAATGGATCGCCAGTTCCTGCGATCCACGATCCGGGAGCATGAGGCATGGATCATGTAGCCTGACGAACAAAACTTTTCTTGCGATCCCGCCGCGTTGCACCGACACGCTACAACCTATTCACACCGATCCGCCTAAGTATAGTACAGTTGAACTTTCGGTCACCATGGAGTCACATGTCGGCAAGGAGCGCGCGCCTGCTGCGCAGATTGGATCGCGCGAGACACGTCCACATCAAATCTTCATTTTGGATCGTCTGGTGGGGATCCGCCTTTAACAGCCGATTAGTTAATTTTAGCGTTGATCAGCCTTTCGGAAACTGGGGGTAAGTCTAATTATTTAGAACAGAAAACAAAACGTCATGTTATTTTCAAATTCGATAGACAAGTTAGTTGATGTGAAATATATTATTCAGGCCATACTCCATTGACCCATTGTATATAGGAATACATAGTAGTTATAATATACAGTAGTTTCACTCCTCTTACAATCGGTTGTAAGAAGAATGAAACACGTGAGATGACACAGCATTTTTCTATATTTATTACTTCCTCCTTTGTAACTTCTACATATCATATAGGTACACTTACTTTGAATTTTTTCTTACAAATACGTATTTCAATCTATGATCTACAAGCTTAAAATGCTTTTGTGGTAAGCATAACCAGTTAATAGTATCAACGTAGATTTTTTCAACGACCATTGATTCACTAGCACAAAACAAAGCTAGTTTGTGGTTAGGAACTAATGCGTGTGTTGTGGTTTAGGTGGGATTAGCATTCGTGTTGTGTTGTTGTACAGATATAGTCGCAGTCCTCTGAGAGCAGCTTAATCTGAGGTTTTAATGTGTTTACATATTTTGTATCTTTTACTTTTTAAGATGAGATAGGGTAATTTATTTGTTTAACATGAGTATGCAAACATATGTATACAAGATGGTTGTACCTAAGTATGTAAATTCTACACGCGTAGAACTTGTTAATCTACGCTTGAAACTGAATTCAGAACCAAATAGCCTTTGAATACATTCTAAAAATAGATTCTCATTTATAAAAACCCGTCGTGTACATGTCCCCAAAATGAATAAAAAGTATCCTGAACTTCCATCGCTTCACCCGTCTACGGCCGGGAGTCCCGGGTAAGCCCTCGGAAGGATGTCCCAGGGCTCTCGGCAGCACGAAGTAGGGTATACTTTAATAGCTAGGATTCCTATTGCAATACTTCCCCCTCTAAAGTTCCTAGGTAAGAACATTCATAATGGAGATTTCTTAGCATATCTAAAACTAAACTCATGGAGCCTACATCTGCCTACGGCATGAAACTAACCTCATACGTTTCAGAAACGTTGTGCACTACGGTCAACAGTATCAAAGTTCTTCTTGTTATTTAGCGTGTATACGTACCCTTAGCATGTTTTTCATATTTTTTAGCGTAAAAGGTATTTTTTGTTTGTTTGTCGAAGCCAATCTCTGTTGGAATAATTTAAGAGGTGTCTCCCCTTGACATGTTTCTAACACCTTATCAGTTTACAATTTCAACAAAAGATACTTTGCAACAGTATTACCCTTTGTGTTTTTATAAGCACAAAAATTTTGTTAAAATTTTATTGTGTACAAATAACTCAATGAAATATCTAAACAAATATTTCTGTTGAATCGAATAATACCCGCGACAAAAGCACCAGCCTGTAGGTCAGTATCAGCTGTGATGTTCATTATTTTGAACCGACTTGCATTAATAACGGAAACCGGAAACGTGGTTTGGGCTTCCCGTGTTTGTGGCCAGTTCCAGTTGCAACGGATAGTGATTTACTTGTTATTCAAGTGCTTGAATTCTATAGTGTTTGTTTTTAGGTAGGTTGGTTTTCCCTGACTAACTTCTCGGTCCCGGGACATCCTTCCGAGGGCTTACCCGGGACTCCCAACCACAGGCTGTTCGTTACGTGAGGTTTTTTTTTTTTTTTTTTTTTAGTCGGTAAGACTCCATAACATCCTCTGAGGATTTTCCCTCACGTAAAAAAAAAATGTACTTATTTTATTCATAGCCTAGCATATATCTACGTATAATACAGATGTTTTGCTTTGTACATTACTTTAAGTCAATCAAGGCTTCTTTCAGTTATCCAAGACTTTAACTAAATAGTAAAAGTCATTCTCTACATTTTTCGTCTTATTTCAATTCAGAATATTTCCCGCGAGTTCACAAATCGTGAATGGCCGTGACTCGTGTTTTCCATTATATTCAGCGTTTGATAAAAGACCTTTACAATGCTAGTCTCAGTGCAAAAGGGTAAATAACTTCAATGTGCTGCTACATAAATCAGCTCACGATATTTTTTTTATCCTTATGGCTTAGATTTTTAGATGTATAGTACTTACAATAGCTTTGAAAATCTGAAACAACGTTGGTTTTTCTATATCACTCAGGTAGCAGACAAGCATACGACCCGCCCAGCTGTACTAATGGCCACCGTAGCCTATGGAAGTCTGCAGCACCGGAGGCCCTACACTCGCGCTGCCAACCCTTAAAAATCTTCTAAGACCCCTTTTAAAGAATCCCATACTGTAGGCGTTTGGGAAAACCGAAGCAGGTCGCTATCAAGATAATGGATTCTTATAAAAGTGATAAAGTTCTCATAGCCTTGCGAGTACAGTGGGCAATCACAGTTTTAAGCGAAGACGTAAGCTAAGGTCAGTCGTCAAATGAGTGACCGCTTGCGGCATAGCTATTTACGAGCGTTTCTGTGCTTCTGAAAACACATAAAAACCGTTGGTCATGACTGTCAGTAGTCTTTAGGCTAGTTGTAGGTCCTATATATAGGCAGCTTGAAAATTTCATCAGCAGCTAGTGATAAACTCGTTCTCTCCGAACTGAAGGTATGTAATATGTGCCTGCCTACACATTTGCAAAAGAAAGTATGATAATAATGTATGTTTAAGTGTCTTTATTCTACGTGTGGAAATTTCACAGGGTTGCCTAGCAGCACTCTTATCGAATCAATCCACATATTGCTCTACCATTGCCTACGACCGGGAGGATGTTCGAAAGGATGTTCCAGGATTTTGTTCAAGTAATAGAACAATATCTTGTGTGTTGGTACAGCGTTGGCCTATAAATCTATATTTCATTTTCCCGGAATAAGACGTTAACATACTACTCTATTACCCATTAAGAAGAAATATTACACCGATAATAGCCGTAATCACATACCCGTAGTCAGAAATGATGGCATAAGTGACATAAACTCATACGGAACAATTGGCGGTGTTCTTTCACAGAAAATATATTCTGTCTTGTGAATTATGTTCTCACATTATATGTATTTGTTACTAGCGTGCGTCATGCGGTTGCACTCGCGTAACTTCCGTTCCCATGGGAATATGGGAATAAAATATGGCCTATTTTACCCGGGAATAGTGTAGCTTCCCAAAAGTAAAAGAATTTTTGAAATCGGCGAAGAAGTTTCGGTGACTATTCAATGCGAACGCACAGACAAATCTTTCCTCTATATAATACTAGCTGACCCGCGCAACTCCGTTTGCGTCACTCGTTCCCGTCGCATTTCCGGCATCGACCAAATAAGCGCGCTGAAACGGGATAAAAAGTCCTATGTCCGTCTCCTGGTTCTAAGCTACCTCCCCACCAATTTTCAGCCAAATCGGAACCGTTCTTTAGTTATAAATAGCGTAACTAACTCGACTTTCTTTGGTTACACCCAGTATATAGATTAAAAATAGATATTCTCTCCTATGAATTATTCTATTCAGATATTTGTTATTACGTAAACCACAAAAAGGTCGTACCTTTTCGTGGTTTGAGCTAACTTTATTAGCAAAGTATCAGAAGATTTAGGGTTCAAATTAAAAGACGAAGAAAACTTTTTTCATATTGGTGAAGTACATTGAAACGCCATCTGACGTGAGTTATTGTCGGCGCCCATTTTTTTCCTAATAAAATTATAACATCTTTTCAGCATTGAAAAGTTTTGTTCGACAATGAGAATGGCAGATTGTAGAAGACTGATTTGTATTATTTATTTTCGTAATATTCTTAAATATTATAATCTTTCTATTGTGACTGCCTCTGTGGCGCAGTCGGTAGTGATACCGCCTGCGGCGCTGGAGGTCGTGGGTTCGATTCCCACCGGAGACAAATATTTGTGTGTCCCATAAATGTTTGTCTCAAGAGTCTGGGTGTCTCTATGCATAATATGTATGTATTTAAGAGTATATAAGTATTAATATCCGTGCACTGATACCCATAACACAAGCAGGTTATTCCTAGCTTACTTTGGGATCAGATAGCGTTGAGTGAGATGTCCGTGAATATTTATTTATTTACTATTTATTCAATGAAATGCAAGACATATCTATTTTTAGAAACTTTCACACCAAGATTTTGGCCCATCCTACTGTGGGCCTTATTTAGGTTTAATTTAGATAGTAACTAGCTGTTCCCCGCGACTTCGACCGCGTAGAAGTCGTTATCGCGTAAAATTGTAACCCTCCTTTTGCGCACTCGGTTAAAAAGTAGCCTATGTCCTTCCCAGGCCCTAGAACTATCGCTACACCAAATTTTATTTTAATCGTTCCAGCCGTTAAGGCGTGAAAGCGTAACAGACAGACAGACAGACGGACAGAGTTACTTTCGCATTTATAATATTAGTAGGGAGTAGGGATAATGTAAATATATAAGTAATAATTATGTTTCACTGTATTTTTAATTGAAATTGGGTAAGCTAGTGTAAAGTGTGAATATGTTTTTTCGACACAAAGGGAAGACTCCTCAATCAGTCATGTTATCACGCCTGGCAGGTCCAACGATTAGTATTGAACTGTTGCATTTAATACCATAATTCAGTTCGAAAACTGTCATAGCACTGTAATAGATTGGTAGTAAGAAATTTTATACCGTGATGCAGAATTCTTAGAATTGATATATTTAATTTTGAGCTGGGTTATGTGGCGCTGGTCCACTCACTAGTACGAATAAATAAAATCGCCATTGTTACAGGCCTCTCCTCTAGTCCTGGGACATCCTTCCGAGGGTTTACCCGGGGCTCCCAACCATAGGCTGTTTGGCGTTACGTGAGGTTTTTTAGTCGGTAGGAGTCCGGCATAGCATTCATGAGGATTTTTCCTCACGTTAATAAAACATGGCATGACAAAAATGGCCTCTCCTATACGTGTATGTGTAGGCAATAAAAAAGTATGACACCATAAAAAAACCACGTTTATCCCTCTTAAAATAAAGGCATTTATAACTTACCTTCATAATTTAAGTTGTAATCTCTCGTTAATATAGGCAAACATTACAACATAACACATTCATTTGAAGATTAAAATCGGTGAAGAGCACCACAAAATATAATTCTTCAAAACAAAGAGCTTGGGTCTGGGGTTCTTAAATAATTATAATACTTAAAATGTTGAAATATATTTGAAAAGGTCTAAATTTCAACAACTAATTCACAGTTAATCTACTTGTGTCATTGTATGCCTTGTTGGGGGTCATACACAAAGGTTTAATTAGCTTACGATAGGGCCTTAAATTAGTAAAAGGCTTACCTACTTATTTGCACAAAGGAATATGCTACAAAATGTTTCTAACGTTATTTACACTGAAGTTAGAAAGTTTCATGAGGGTTTATTTTAACAATGTATTAGCCTCGACATCAGAGCGAAAACTTTATAAATAATTTATTGAAAATTTGCTGTATTTCATCAGGATTATTCATTTTATTCAGACCTTAGAAGGTAAATCGTGTGTAGTAAAGAGTATTCTTTATTAATGTCACCTGAACAAAAAAATATTACATAATATACCTACATGTTCTCTTATTGCTCGCCATATCTAGACCTAACGAGCTTTAAGACTAATCAATGCTAATCTTGATCCATTAGCCTAATTATGCTGTTATCTATACTGATACTATTATTAGAGTTATCGGGATATTCACCATGTACTATTGAGTATTTCCTATTTGAGTAGGAAATACTCAATAGTACATAGTAAATATCCCGTTAACTCTAATAATAGTGTTAGTGACCATGAAAGTTAAAATACCTATATCTATACTGATGCTTTTAAGAAGAAAGATTTGATTGTTTGCTTGTTTGCATTGAATAGGATTCGAAATCACAAAATCAATTTGAAAAATTCTTTTACTGTTATTAAAGCTACATAATTCCGGGTGACATAAATTACATTTTATTCCCGTATTTCTACAGGAACGGTATCTACACGGGTGAAACCGCGTAACATCCGCTAATTTCCTTATAAAGTATGTACCTTTTTGGTTTTTTTTACGTGAGGGAACATCCTTTGTGGATGTTATGCCTAGCGACTAAATAAACTTACATAACGCCCAACAGCCTACGATTGGGAGCCCCGGGCAAGCCTTCGGAAGGATGTCCCAGGACTCCCAACAGACCTACGGCTACCACTGCGGCCTCACCGAAGATAATATTATAGTATAACATACAGATCGGCAACTCCCTGTCGCGCCACAGCTGTCAGTAGAGTAAAGTTGACGTGCGCGTTGACGGACAATGTTGCTTACATTTTATTGATCACACGCACACATTCAAGCTGGAGTTTTCGGCCTTGCCTAGGAAAGTAAGTACCTAATAGGTTTGTTTTCTACCTGTCCTGCTTATTAGAGTTTACTGTATTTTTAAAGGTTACGTAATGTGGCCCGTGGTGGCAGCGGAATTGAGTCAGCTCGGCTCCAGTCGACCATAAAACTGTCGTTAAATATGTGGAATCCCGCTTACACATATAAATGTGTATATCAACTGAACGACGCTATTTCATGACGTTTCCAGTAACTGTAATTTATATTATTATGTTTAATACCGACGTACTGGTGGAAAGATCCCTGGGTTGAAACTACACCTAACATTGCATGATAGGTGTAGTTTTGTGTGCAAAGTAAAAACAACCTATACGATTAAGTACCGCCCTTGCCAATGAGCAGTATCTAATTATGATAAAAACAGTTATACAGCATGATAGGAAAAGCGTACGAGGGAGAAAGTGAATTATTTTTTAAAGGGAACACACAAGGTGAACTTGACGATTCACTAACTTACGAGAATTTAACAGCAACTTAACATCATACTCGTTATAATCATACTTCACCAACATAAATAAAATACTGGTGAAGAGGGGATCAAGCAACGCATAAAATAGGGTTCTGTAGTCACCCATACTGGCATGTAGATTTAGCAGGTGGTTTTATAATTAGTTCGTTAATATTGTACGAGGTTTTCCAGGTCAGCGCATTTTACAAGTTAGGCCTGTATAACTCCTTGTCGGAGCCGTTACAGATTTCCTTCAAAATTCATGGATATGGAGTACAATCATGAATTTTTCCAGATTGTACGAGCCTGCTATTTATCAATTTATTTATTTATTACATTTAAGAAAATCTTACAGCTAGTAAGTAGTGTTACAATGATGCTTATACTAAAAGACAGTCAGTTAAAAGCTTTCACTACTAAACGCTATTTAGCTTTTAAAGGGGAGGGTTGTCAAAAAAGTGCTTAAAACGCAAACGAAAGGCCAAATCAAAAATCGTCTTAGAAACCACTAATGTTTTAAAATACCTATCTAATGATGCCCCTTACTATAGGGTACAAACGAAAAAGCTAGTCACTTCGACTTTACGTGTTGGCGAGTAAACACAAATAATAATTATCCTCAAGACATAATTTTAGCACTCTGTCTACATTATTAACTAGCGGACGTCACGCGGTTTCACCCGCGTAGTTCCCGTTCCCGTGGGAATACGAGAATAAAATATAGCCTATGTTTACCGCAAAGAGTGTAGCTTCCCAACAGTGAATGAATTTTTCAAATCGGTCCAGTAGTTCCGGAGCCTTCGTTACAAACAAACAAACAAAAAAACAAATCTTTCCTCTTTATAATATTAAGTATAGATATAATAATGTTCATGCAAAGTTTCATCTTTCTAGGATTAACCGTTTGAACGGTAAGCCGAGGGCGGACGGACATGACGATTTAACGATTATGGTCAATTTTATTTATTGATGTATCAAGTTTATTTAGTTACCGAGTAATTTAAAACGAATAAAAGCTCTTGACATGAATTCAGTCGGTTTCAAATGTCCTATTTGTCATGTTTACATCGTCGACGATTCGCTCTTGACGACGTCGAGCGCCACTTAAGTGTCTCGGTGGACTCTTGGTCTAGGGAGTTACGTAGCTATTCTTGTTCCGTATGTCTACAAGGAGCCATTTTCTTGTTTAGTGATTCATTGGAATTGAAGCATGGTGTTACGCAATCAGTAAATAGAAAATATCGAACCAGGCAATTTTGTGAAGCTGTAGGAACTGCGAGTCTGTTACTTATGCAAGGTTTTGTGTTGATGTTAACTTAGTCAATTATAAACCTAAAGCCCAAAATACCTGATTATCCTAGAAATATGTAATTTGTAATTGCGGTACTTCCCAGGTTCTTTCTCACAGGCTCTATACTTATTGTATTGCGAATCTGGCACTCGCACACAACTCAAGATTATGTGAATGTAAATATGTATTGTAGATGTATGTTTGTACAAGTTGGAGCTCTTTTCTTTTAGAGCATTCCTTATTTTTGAAAACTGTGCAAAGTGAAGGGATCACAATAATTGTATATCAATCAATCAATCAAATCAGCCTATGGCTGTCCACTCCTGGACGTAGGCCTCTCCCAATTTACGACACAACACACGGTCCTGTGCCTTTCGCGATTGTCCCATCCTGCGATCTTTTCTGTATCGTCGGTCGATCGGGTGGACATCCTACGCTACGTTTGCCAAGTCCCGGTTTCCACTCCAGAACTCGCTTTCTCCATCGGACGTCGGTTGTTCTGCTGATGTGGCCGGCCCATTGCTTAAAGTGCTTATTCTGCGAGCTATATCTACCGCTTTAGTTCTCAGCCGGATAAGCTTATTTCGAAGTGTATCCCTCAAAGACACTCCAAGCATAACTCGTTCCATAGCTCGCTGCGCGACCTTAAGGGCGCGGACCAACCGTACTGTAAGTGACCACATCTCGGCACCGTAAGTCATAACCGTGAGAACGCACTGGTTGTAGACTTTCGTCTTCAGGCATTGCGGTATAGGCGAATTGAAAACTCGACGCAGTTTACTGAATGCTGCCCACTGCCCAGCCCAGCCGGACCCTTCTAATCAATAAAGAGAACATTTTATTTCAATAATTATATATAGTGGGGTAAAACCCAAACACCGAAACCATCTATCGGGTGCCCCGGGATTATCCTTCCGATGGCGTACCTGAGACTCCTGGCCGTAAGCAAATGGCAGGGACAAGTTTAAGTCGGTAGAAGTCTGGCATGATAATCATGAAGGATTTTCACTCGAGTAAAAATAAGTATATATGACGATGGTTTTCTACATTTGAATGTCTCACAACATGACTAAAAACCATTTAAAATGTTAATTAAGACAAAATAGAAAATATTTAAGTCGATACATTTTTTTAAGTAAATACATTTTTTTGAAGAAAATGTATATAATTTTCTTCAACATTACAGCAGTAAAATCAAAAGCATATTTCGCTAACAAGTACAAGGACTTCTTAACTAATTAAGATGGCGGATTGTGCGCATAAAACCCGCGGCAACTCAAACTGCGACTATAAACTGCAGTCAAGCTCAATAAGACGGCGACGGCTATAAATCCGACTGCGGGCTCGTCATTTCGAAGGAAGTTTACGTCTCGTTGTGGTTGAAATTTTGTAAGTGCTTAGTAGGTATATGAAACAAGTTATGTCACTATACGTTATAACACTCTCTACATATATTTTTGTACTTCGATCTCATTCTTGGTGGCGTAGTGACAGAGTGTGCTTAGTTTTTTTTCGACTTCAAGTTGGCTATTTGTAGTTCTACTATATTAGGAGCAACTGCCATCTGATCTGCTACAGCCAACAGGGACCTTGCAGCTAAGGCACAGCTGATCAAAGAAAAGGCAATTTTTAAGAAGAAACTTTAAGCTCGTTTTAAGTAACTTATACAAGCAGTAACCCACTTCATTGTTTCAACATGATGGCAAAAACATAAAAAATGATGATAACTATGCAAGATGAACATAAAATAAAAAGGTCTAAAGTAACATACCTACCTACAATTTACTACGCTAGTTGTAACGCAATATGTACGTTACAGCACATTTCACTAGTTTCCTTTCTAGATTAATCAACTTCTCCAAATGAAATGCCGAAACTAAATAAGATAATAATCATTGACCTCATACGAAAATTCTGTCTGATGTCAAAAAAAACGTAATGAAACATTACATACATATTCTGTCCTTAGAGAAATAAATAAAGGCACAATTTGTGTCAGATAACATTATACTAAACATAACGGTGGGTATTAGATGAAAATGTACACAAGCAAAGAGCTGGAACGTAGTCCCTCAATGAGCAAAAAATGTGGATCCCAGTCACGCAGCGCCCTTTCATACAAAGCCTATTCAGAAACGAACAAATTGGGCGTGTGACATTAAAACAAACTTGTGGAACAAACATGTATTTACCAGGCTCAGACACCGACAATTCGCTGTAATATAATATCTTGTTTTCTACGAACGACCCACAGAAAATGAACACTCTAATGTTACAGATAACGTTTTACTAGCCCAATGTTCATCTCTGTAGGCATTTTACTGTAGGTATGACGCGTGGTGTTCAGTAAAAAAAGAAATGTATTTTTTTAAAGTAACAAAGGTCGTTGCTACGGGTTTGTGTACCCTTTTTACTCTAATGGCCTGTAAAATGAATCCATACGCTCACCCACCCCTTAACGCTTCATAAGGTGCGGCGGGGAAAAATAATCCCACCTACGTACCCTGAAACCCCTTGAACTGCACAAAATTGATAAATATAAAATCTTAATCTGGACAACTAGGTATAAGTTTTAAATATGATTTATTACTTTTTTATATTCTGACAGACGTAGCTAAAACATAAATAGAAATATCAATGAAATATTAGTATACTTGTGTTTTCGATTTTGTGAGGTCAATTTAAGGTATGGAATTGCTGTTAAGATTCGAGTTGTTTTTTTTTATATTTAGCTCGCCAAATTGACGTCGCCACCAGCCTGATGGAAAGCCGTGGCGCATCTAAGGATTGGGGGCCCCTTCTGACAGTGGTCCTCAAGTTGGCGGCCTTGTGATGTGCCTCTTTACGCTCCTCTTGAAGAACCCGGGATTGTAAGATGAGGGAAACACGTGTGCGGGCAGTCTGAGTGTTCAAGTCTCTTTAATATTTTGGTTTCTATTTTTGTGTCATGTATTGGGTGCAGTAGGTTGGTCTATTTGTAAAAATGTTAAAGTAAATTGTGTAACGATAAAATAGCCTCACAATAAACAACGTGCAATGTGGTAACGTCATATATGCAGGCCTCCTTCCAGATATTGCATTTGGAACAGTTCCAGAAGTGTTATCACCCAATTAATGGTTGAGGTCACTTGTGTAAATAATGGTTTGAATAATCCCCTATAGTCCTGTAATATTTCAAACCATAATAGGCCATTATCGCGTAAAGAGATTTAGGGGTGTATAAAAGGTAATACAATTAAAATTTAATAAAAAGAATTATTAATAGTTTTATCTACCTTTACATTAGTTTTTTTTTTGAGTTTTTTACACTTTAAGATTCTATCTCTGTGCCTAATGAAACTATGAATAGAAACTGTGGTTAAGTCTGATTGTTTTAAATTGCAGTTTTCGCGTTATTTATATAGGCGCGAAAATTACCCACTAATAAGATTTTTATGCGGTTTTTTTTAAAAGAACTTTAGAATTCTTTGTGACCAGATAACATGACAAAAAATATTGATGAAATTTGCAAACGAGTTTAATAAAAAGACATCATTTTATACACGGGCGAAGGTGCTAAAGCTTGGAAATCATATTACTAAACCTATTTAGTACAAAAATGTAATGTGAAAATATGTTCATGGCAACGACAATTTTTCTCTTTATGTTTACAGAGCGGCAAGTCAATTGAATAAATCATTTCAATTTCTCAACAGAACAAATTGCACAGGCTCCCTACTGCGGGCATAAACTTCTGTGTTTGAGAAATAAAAGCATAAGTGGTGTGTACGAGCACACGAGTAAAGTCAGAGTCTTTGCATTATGTGTTTGTTAGTAGCCAAATTATACAAAACTCGTTCTTTGTAAACTTCATTGCCTTTAGAAATAAATTCTGAAAGTTATGAGAATAATTTCTATTGTATTGTAGTTCATGAGTAAAACAGTTCGATGGCTCTGACTTTACTTAAAAAAGGTGGTTTACAAGATAATATTAATATTACGGTGCGGTTTGGTGCTTAGTGGTAAGAGCGTTTCTCTAGTTAGACAAAGGTCCCGCTTCCAAGCAAGTAGTCTTTTCTCAATATAAATAAATTTATCACTTTGCTCAAAATGTCCTATTCAGCAGGAAAATAAATTAAATGATTAATTATTTGCTGGAGGTTGCACTTTTACAAAGAAATGAATATTTTCTTTCCGCAAAATCTGACGTTCGATCAACTTCTTTCTCTAGAACTATATTTTCATGGACACATAAACGGCGAAATTGTGATTTAGTTTTTACTAAATGTAGAGTCGACCTTTCGAAATGCAACTTAAATTCAGTTCAGTTAGCTATCCAGACTCTCGGATTGGATGAAACAATGAAACGCTACACTGCACACGTATTCGAATAGCAGTTGCAGCTGCAATGAATCTTTATTTTCTATAGAAACAAGCTCCGTGTTCCATTTTAAATTTCCTGGAGAAGTGGATTTAGGAATTTAAAGGAAGGTAATTTTCCTACAAGAATACAATAAAACCGTCCAAGTGCGAGTTGGACTCGCGCACGGAGTGATCCGTATCAAAAAACGACAAAAATCACGTTTGTTGCATGTCTATTTTGTATTAATTTTATTTTTTTATTATTATTAAGAATATACAGCGCCTATTAATATATAAAATAAAATGGCAAAAAATCACTTTTGTTGTATGGGAGCCCCATACAACAAAATAAATATTATTATTTTTGTTTTCAACAGAAACACATAATCTGTGAAAATTTCAGCTCTCTATCTATCACCTGTAGCGATACAGCCTCATGACATACAGACAAACAGATGGACGGACGGCAAAGTCTCATGAACAAGGTCCCGTTTTTTTCCTTTGGGCATGGAACCCTAAAAATTAATACAAACAAGCCAACATCATGTGAATGGCCGCCAGTGACTTCGAGGTGCAACGTCACTTCCGGTTGACCGTCAGATCAAACAGTTTGGGAGCTACGTGTGTTGGAAAAAATAAACGTTGCATGAAATTCAGGAAGGGAACGAGGGCCATTCAATAAACTCAAAGCAGACTAAACCATGAGAATCAACCGACCCAATTCTCATAAATTATGATGAAACGCGTGTCCACTTGTTCTCACTTCATTGAAAGCGCGTGACGAGAATACAGTCTAGTAATCGTATGTTTCCTAACTACAAAACCGGCGTGTCAATAGGCCGATATTTACTTAGGAATGGGTGAACGTGACTAGCCGAGCATTCAAAGTGGAGCTCAAACTATTGAAAGGATTGGCTCAAATTTTGGCATGGAGATTATGTCGAGGCAATGGCAAACATACCTCTCCAACCAGTGACTGATTTCATTATGTGAATCTAGCCTGCTGGTCGGTCAATATGATCTTTTCTATTGTACGGAAAAGCAATGGTTGGTGTTAGCAAGTAGGTAAGTAAAAATGTGGAAACAGTTTTTTTTGTGGGTTTGATCTATATTTTTTGAAGAAGAATTTAATAACTAAACATTTTTTTCTTTCCAACTCTGTTAGCGTGTACCTACAGAGTCGCGTAATTTACCAGTAGGCACATCACTTGCTACTTGGGTTGACTTAGGCATAAAGACCTTGATTGGCCCCAATTATTTCTTCTTCTTCTATCTATTATTTCTTCATCTAACATGGATGTATAGTAAATTTAAAATAAACAGTTGCCACCCATTAATTTCATACCTAACAAATGGAATAAAAATAGCCTTTTACGAATCTAAAATGAGCCATTGACTAAATCATAATACACCAATCCGTGTTGATTTCCGCATTTTCGTCGAATGATTGTCATTGATTGTTCATGATACGAGTTTTATTGCCCGTAAAATGGCTATAACCTGAACGTTCGGATCGTCTTTTGTTTATACAATTGCTAGTTTTATTTTTGGGAATTGCTGTTATGTAACTCGCTTAGTCACTGACAAAAACTTGCAATGATATCTTTGCGGATTCTGCTTCGGGTTTCAAAATAAATACGAACAATAATAAGACATTCAAACGCATAAACTTTAACTTATTACCAAGTATCAACAGCTTTAAAACCATCTCTTTAATAATAACTAGCTGACCCGCGCAACTTCGTTTGCGTGATAAATGAAGAACCGCTCGACCGATTTTGAGCAAACTTCACATAAACCATCTACTAAATAGTCCGAATAAAACCTTAAAATTTGGTTTGGATAGGTGAGCCCGTTCTTGAGTTATAAAATTACAACGAAAAGTGGCATTAATTTTTATCTCTTTAATAATAATGTCCAATCTCTTCCTATCTTTGATAAGCATAAATTTTCGACGAGAGCAGCATGAATTGCACTAAGACTTAACGTTTTTCATTTTTATAGCAATCTAAAATATATTTTCAAGTGACTTGATATCAATAGGCAAGCAGAAATATGACACCTAAACGAGGCTTTATCTTGAGACAGAGTACGATAGCGATTCTCTGGTTTCAAATCGTCGAGTCTCAAGCTTTAATACTTCATTCTTCACAAATAGACTGACATTTCTCAACGAGTTTTATTTGAATGAAAAACTGAGATCTGATCTACAAGGTCGCGGATGCAACCTCGACTTATCACGGGTGAAGCGTAAAAATGTCGGAATTTTTTTGTGTGCTAACAATTTTAAAAAATTGGTTTTCTGCTCTTGGCATTTTTAGGGTTCCGTAGCCAAATGGCAAAAAACGGAAACCTTATAGATTCGTCATGTCTGTCTGTCCGTCCGTGTGTCACAGCCACTTTTCTCCAAAACTATAAGGCCTATGCTGTTGAAACTTAGTAAGTAGATGTATTCTGTGAACCGCATCAAGATTTTTATATAAAACTAGAAAAAAACAGTTCATTTTGGGGGTCCCCCATACTCAGAACTGAAACTCAAAAATATTTTTTTCAACCAACCCGTACGTGTGGAGTATCTATAGACAGGTCTTCAAAAATGCTATTGGGGTTTCTAGCATCATTTTTTTCTAAAGTGAATAGTTTTAGAAAGAGACACTTCCAAAGTGGAAAAATGTGTCCTCCCCCCCTCTAACTTCTAAACTAAGAGTATGATAAACCTAAAAAGTATTTATAATGTACATTGCCCTTAAATCTACCAACGAAAATTGGTTTGAACGAAATCGTTTTTTTTTTCATGGCTATTTCTACTGGTTGCTTAAATGTGATGGTCACACGCTTATATTTTCTAAACCGTATGAGTTAGAAAGAAATGTTTTAAAATAGTGGATAAAACATCTATTAACCTATAAAATACATGAAAATTGTTGCAATAGAAGTAAATATTCATACCAAAAATCAACACGAAAGGTCAATATCGGGGTCATTTTTCGCATTCTACTCGTGTCACACTTCCCGATTCAGTTAAACATTTGGTTACTGCTTCACCAAATTTCCATACATTTTGAAGTTACATACACATAATAACATACACTACACACACAGTATTACAAAAAAAATCTTCTAACTATTATTTAGAACTTAAAACACAATATACATCGGTCACACGAATCTAGGTACTTTAAATTTGCGTAGTAAACGGTTGACTGTTGACCAAAACGACCGCCCCAATAAGAAAACTCAACTTAACTGAACGTTATTCATGATCGGGCATCGCAAGAGTACGACGTGCAACTCCTGGCTCCTTGAGAAAAAAAAATATCAGTAAGTTTCTACATTTGACACTTAATTCGAGTACTTTTCGTGGGTGACTTTTTGTACATTGTATAATAGCTATTGAAGTCAGAGTTTATTCATCGAAACCGCAAATTAATTAAGATATTTATGTAGTATTTGATTTAAAACGTAACGGCTAAACTTTGTCGGAATTTAAAAAAAAGCTATGTTTTCGTTACCTTCGTGTCACATCCTTCGTGGCGTTTTACCCACGAAGGTGAGTTTATGCCACGAAGGTGATCTTTGACTAGTTTCAGTAAGAGTGGTACTCTTTTAGATTCGTATTGTCGTATTGTAGTATGTAGCGGATTAATAGCAGAACAAATAAGTATGTACCTACAATCATGGCAAAGGACAGAGCAATACCTATAACATTCCGTGTGAAGCCCTTTTATAGGAGTAGAAATCCCACCGGACGTTATGCCAGATTCAAACCGTCTAAAACCCACATCGTAGCTACTTACCTGTCTAGTGCTAAGCGCCCCGGGTAACTCCTTAGAAAGAAGTATCAGGTTACCCGACAGGCTTAGGCTATCACCGTGGCCTCGCCTACGGGTTCGGGTGTTATCTTGCGTCTTTTGGGTTAGTTCTGATGCTATTTCGCTTCTTGAGGCGTGCGGCATGCTAAGAACTTTTGAACGAAGACACAATGACCTTCGCGTCCAAGTCTCAAGGAGAAATCCCGGGAAAGAGGCATGCCACCTAAAGCTTAATCAAGGAACCTAATACCTTATACTTATATCAACTTACTAGCTGATGCCCGCAGCTTCGCCCGTGTAAAATTTGTTCCCATTCCCGCTAAAAAAAACAGCCTATATGTTATTCTAGACCATAATGTATAACTGTACCAAATTTCAGCCCGATCCGTTCAGCCCTTCGAGCGTGAAAGAGTAACAAACATCCACACTCACAAACTTTCGCATTTATAATATTAGTAAGATATACATTTAGGTTCCTAGTACTCGTCGAGTTTTCCGGCAAGGCGGTTTGTGACTACTCTCGAAAACAACTTGTAAACATGGCTAAGGAGTGAGATGGGTATGTAATTTTTCAGCAAGTTCTTGTCACCTTTTTTGAAAAACAGAGCCACTGCACTCCCGCTCCACGCTTTAGGTGTTTGTCCCTGTTGGAGGACGGAATTAAAGAGACTTGTCCGCTCTTTGAGAACTAGAGTCCCGCCAGCTTTAAGAAGCTCAGTCGTTATTTCGTCCTCTCCAGGGATTTATTGGTTTTTAGTTGTTCGAGAGCAGCCCTGACCTCGCCCTGGTCAATATCCGGAATGTCTTCGGTATAGTGGCGCGTTAGTGGGGCTCTGTGGTCACGGTCGCTAGGTAGGTAGGTAGAAGCTCCTAACTTCTTCGAGAATCTCGAACCTCGAGGTCACGGTTTTGCCACCCGCTGTCTTCCATTTTGTCAGACGAGGTCTTCCGAGCTGTTGGGCAATAGGTACCCCAATTTTGCGCGATCGCTGCCTCTACGATGTTGGTGTTATAACGTCTGAGGTCGCGTCGTATCAGCTTTCAGATTTTGATGTTTAAATCTCTCTGGTCTGACGAAGACGTAAGTATGCATAGATTTTTATTTTTATTTTTTTATTGAGGTTCGCAAACTGGATTCTCGGCAAGACTATTCAACATCGCTCATTTAGACTCAGTTCAGCCGAGCGCCCTACTCAGTGCCAACACAGCACACATCCTAGTTTTCGCACTTCAATGAAATGTAGATGGCGTTTCCCGTCTAATTCTCATGAGCTCGAGGGTCTCGGGTGAAAGCTTGGAACACCTATTTTTGCTTTTTTCCAGACAGAAACCTTCGGCACACTTGTTGTAGCGTCCTGACTACAGTGTCGGCCTTATCGTGATCGTTGCCAGTGGTTTCCAGCAGATCGAAACGATTTTGAAGCTCCAATTGAAACTTCTCGGCACATTTGTGTGCCGAGAAGTTCGCTATTTGGAGCGCAGTAGGTCGGAGAGTAGGCTTCATCATCCGGGCCCGTTCGACGCGGAAGTCTAAATTCAGACACGCTCTGACGAGTCGGTAATCATTTCCGGTATTAAACCTGTTGATCACAGAGACATCTTCTCTAAATATACACCTCCTGTCCGACATGATGAATTTTATCTCGTTCCTTGTGACCTTGTTGGGGCTTCTTCAAGTCCACCTTCTAATTCTTAAAGAATGAGTTCATCAAGAAGTACCCCTGAGACTCAATAAAGTTGACAAGAATACTCCCCCATGGCCCCCGTTAATTTCTACGCCCAACACCAAAAAGTCCGATTTTCGTTTCACCGCGTTCTTGTACTCCCACTTTGACAGTAAAGTCCCCTACCATAACATAACTTAAAGTGAGTCTTGGCAGTACCGTGTAATGCTTTCACCACGTCCTCGTACACGGTCTCAACTGCCTCGTCAGTGCTTCTCGAAGTCGGGGCATAGGTACCTACACGTGAATCACCTTTAGGGAGTCCTGTTGGTAAGTCTCAGTATTACGTATGCTACCCGAGGCGAAACACTGCTGATCTCCACAATGCTGCTAACGAGTTCTTTTTTCACCATAAAGCCGACACCGCCCTCGGAAGAATGTCTTCCATCACCTTCCCGAAAGTAGAATAGGTCACTCGACCCAAGGGTTAGCGAGTCCTCCCCCTTTCTTCGGACTTGGCACAATACCATTATGTGACCCAGTTCTACCTCGAGTTCGGTGAGCCGGTCGTCCAGCCGCCGAGTGCTTCCATTATAAGTAGCCAGGTTCGGACATTCTCACACAACATCATCTAGCCCAAATTAAGACAATATAAGCTTATGCTATGGGATCTAGATAACTGATAATTTGCCACTTTGTGCCAAAGAAATGTACTGTGTTATTTTTATAATATAAGGTTCCAGAATAACTTTTACATCAAAAGCATGTGTATAGGATCTGGTAAATGTTTTTAGTTAACTAGTTGGTACCATATAACTGCCGAATGAACAAATTAACTTATAATTTGTACTTAAATAATGATTAATAATGTCTGTAAAGCTACTGCGTCACCTTCGTGGATCGTCGCGTCACCTACGTGGGATCAAATAATTCAAAACCTTATTCTTCCAAATCTGACTCACAATTTAACTTGTTGACTTATATATGTTACTTAACTTACCAAACGCTTTGTGTTTGTTTACAAAAATAGTTGAAATAATCAGTATTTAAAATTTACCATGAAGGTGACGATGAGAATCGTAAAAAGTAGAAATAGCCTCATACGTCATAAGCCGCAATTTTCGCCGAGAAAAATCACTACCACTGCGAACGTGTTAAAACATCAATGAAAGTTACAACGAACTACAAGAACTTTTATATTATGTTACTTGCTGCTACGGAACCCTTCATGACCGAGTTCAACTCGCACTTGGCCGGCTTTTTGTATATAATGGAGTTCATATCACACGTTTTTTTATCAGTGTGAGTGCAGTTCTTGTAAGACAAAAGAAAATTTATCAAAGTTACAGTGTCTGTGTTGAGAATCAAACCCATTCCCAACATCGCTTTGCCTACGCGCGTCACGGTGCCGTCGCCGCGCCCTACTGCGGCGGAACGGAGCGAAGAGGAGCGGGGGCACTGCATTTAAGTCCATCGGCACATCGAGTGCACTACCGAGCACTGGTCCACCGCTAGACATACAGCAATAAACCATGTTCCTGCTTCCAAATTCATCAGCGAACCTAAACAGTTTACAGTCAATTTATTTCTCTACCACATGAGAACCCCACCAGTCTGTACCTATATCTTAAGTACGTGTCAACACCGTTCTTATTTGAATCATATTAGTATTATTAGGTATCTGTATTATATTCTTCTTGTCTCGAGTATTATTTACAAGGACCAATATAATGAACACCTTGAAATTGTCAAACAGAAAATTCAATTTATAAAGCTTTCCTTAACAATCAGAACTGAATTTCAATTTAAAGTAAATCTTGAAGGAAATCTATTACCAAGGGACAGGAGTGAGAGTAAACGTTAATTGGATTGGTTTCAGGGATGCTTCAAGCCTCTCAATCTGGGCTATTAATTCAGGATCGACTTTTTATCCCAGCTTTATCGCACCTAGAACTTATGATAAAAAATGTCTCTTGAAAGTAAAGTGGGACGTATCTTTCTTTATTTCATTTTATAAATGGATGAGATTTTGCTCGCAACTTTGCCCATTTTTTTAAATAATGATTCTCGCAATAATGAACATAGTTCTGAATGGAAAGTAATATAAAAGTTCTCTAGTTTGCTGTGGACCCAAATTTTTGGTTAGGCAACGCATAGATAGAGAATTTCATTTAGTACAAAAGTTAGTCTCGTGACTTCAGACAGCCCTTTTAGTTGTTGTTTGAAAATGCGATCTGAGAAATAAGAATGAGAAATTTGCGCCAAATTCATTCTGCGGTTTGTGTTGTGCATTCATCGATCTGCTAATAACGATTATCTTTCCTCTATAAGAAAAACTACATTTATAAATATAAATTTAAAAGCTCAAATTATTTCAGGTTTATACGCTAAATAATAACTGCTTTTACCTTGATTTTTCCTCATAGTGTTTTAACGCGCTCTTTACAAGCTAGACTGCTTTGAGGCAACTTTCAGTAACAGAAATGTTATTATGCACGTAATATTAACTTCATCAAAAATAAACCTTATTCAGTTGTGATAAGAGTGGTGAATACACGTACGGTTCAGGTAACGTTTTGTTTCTTTTACGTTTCATGGTAAACGCCAACAACAAAATGACAAAACCACGCGATGCCGTGTGGAAAATGTTCAGTTGTATCTTACACTGCCAACTTCTTTAGTAGATAAAGTTGATTGTTGTATTAAAGGGTAAGTATTCACGTTATATTCAAACTTTTGTTCTGCGTCTTTTGAGCCGGCTAAGGCAAATTTTAATGTAACATCGAAAAGTTATCAAAATAGCGTCGTGTTCTTGAATGTTCTACTTGATTGTTAGATAGATTTTAACAGTTCTGTCCACAATCCATATATTATGGTCCGTGGACGGAACAACCGTTTATACTTATGTGATCTAGGTACCTACTTAAAATTTTTGGGGTAAACTTATCGCTAAAAAGGATTTTTCAAAGTTACAGACGGGGTTAAAATTAAGCTAAAGTAAAATAAAACTTGTCACGGCCGAAGCTGGTACAATAAGTTTTATTATATAGTTGTACGAACCTAATAATCTCTAGAGTTTATTTATAAAATAACTTGAGTTTTATGGACATAATTATCTACTTTTTTAGTCATTTTGACTACATTTTAATGAAGAAACTTATTTCAGTTGCGCGCATCATTGTACGAGTTTATGCGTTATATAAAAAGTGTTCTGAAAGGGAACTTTTTTAATTTTCGTTATGCTTCAGGAAATTGTGCGAGGTGGAATATGGGAGCACTGTAAAAGCCGGCTGAAGTATCTACCAGCCGACATTCATTCATCATTCATTGAAGTACATCATGTTATATTCAGCATTGTATCTAAGATTCTGTAAATATTTGATGTGACTTATACGTATTGTGCCAGTATATCTCTTTTGTTTCGTAAACGAAGTTGCGAAATAAATCAATAATAATTGAGCTATTACTGCTGTTCTGACTACCACTCTTACCATAATTTTGTTTTTTTTATTGGATAAATAAACAACTTCACAATGATAATTTGTTAAATTTGTGGAGTATAGTATGTTTTAGACCCTCTCTAATACTTGAAATCATTTATGTGGTATATGACCTGGTTGGCTGAGCTTGGATGGGCAATTGTTTGTCGCCTTTTATAAGTGACAAAGTGTTTTAAGAGAAAGATTTTAAAAAAATACAAGTTGCCACTAAGTTTTTCTTAAAAATAAATTTTATAGAAAAGCTAAAAACAATAACTTATTTTTAAAATTTCATCAAAATCATTTGAGCCGTTTTTGATAAGGTAAAATCTAAGAGTATTGCTCCTTTAATACGACATGCAATTCATAAGTTTTTTTCTTTACCTAATACACATAAAAAAAAGAAATGTACATTTATTGTTAAAAAATACAGAGAAACATAATTATTACATATATACTAATATTATAAAAAGGAAAGATTATTTTTTTTGTTTGCTTGTTTGTAACGAATAGGCTTCGGAACTACTAGACCGATCTGAAAAATTCTTTCACTGTTGGAAAGCTACTCTTTGCGGTGAACATAAGCTATATTTTGTTCCCGTATTCCTTCGGGAACGGGAACTACGCGGGTGAAACCGCATGACGTCCGCTGGTATCTTATATATTTACATTATTACTATCTAAACTAAACCTAAATAAGGCCCCCGTGGCATTGTGCCCAAAAGACTAGCAGCATACCCCCTTTGAATAGCAATACCTATTCGCTGAGCGAGAAAACTGCCAGCCCTTGGGTCACCAGTTGACTCCACAAGGCGATTTTTCAAATTTTTGAAATATTTTTGCGCATTGGGACCCCATGGACGTATAAATAATAAACACATACCTAATATAGAAGATATTACCTATATGTTACGTTTTAAATTAAAATGAACAACGTATTGACTTCCAACTCTCAGTAACCTCAAACGGGCCAGTTGTTTGCCAAGTTTAGGTAGATAGGTATATAATTTTCAGGGATCGTAAACATGTTTACTCTACTGAGATAACTTGAACTGGCCGTAATCAATTTTATTTGATTCCCTCTGCAAACTTCATTGGCGTTATTGACTTATATTCTATTTGATATTAAGACAGCGTTCCTTCGAATAAATATATGAGAGCAATCTTAATTAATTGGACCATTAAATCATTCTTTAATGATCTATCATTCAGAGGTTATTAAATATAATTTTAATAACCTCTGACTGCTAGTTCTGACATAATACTAGGAACAAGCGATGAGATGGTCATGTAAGACTGGGACGGTCAGAATTGGTACTACAAGATCAATTTTATAGCATTACAAATAAGATTTATCCAAAGAAATCAAAAAGCAGAGAAGTGGTATTGCCGTTTGGTTGCAAAAATACCTATGAATTCTAAAAGTCATTGTTTTTGAGCAAGAATGAAAAAAAATGTCGCCTATTTTGAGAATTTATCTATATTCCGACAAAAATCAAAACTAAATACTTTTTTTGTATTACGACATTAGAAAGACAGTGACGTAAGCTAACATTAAAATATGAATTGAAGCAAATGTCCTGCGTTCAGTCTCTCATCGGATAACTTTGTATTCAAAGCAAGTTATACTTAGATTTTAATATTAGATATAAGTACTCCTTTGTGAGAAATAAAAGCAATTTGTATTATCTTAACGGTAAGCGATCTTTCTTTAACCGTGCAAGAAATATTTTTCACATTAGTCACGAGAGCCCAGATGACAATACAAAAAAGTGTTTTACGTATGGTAAGTTGACCCTTCTTTTTTAAAAAATATGTATGAAGTTGCTAGCCTTCACGAGGTGCGGATTTTATTCAGTATCTTTTTTTACGTTTTTTTTTCTATGCAGGACTCCTACCGTTTAAAAAACCTTACGTATCCTGCATAACAGTCTACGGTTGGGAGCTCTGGATAAACCCTCGTAAGGATACCCCACGGCTTCCAACAGACCTACGACTACCACTGCGGCCTCACTCGTGAGGCGGCGGGATTTGGGTGGGAGACTTGTCTCCCGCTCCCTCCCCGCCCGCGCCGTCTCTTTCACGAACATGACCTAAAGAGGCAGCGAAGTCCCAATGTTCTTTAGTACCTACATAAAAATATTGATTTAAAGACACGCGCAGACGAGAATACACCCAAGAATATTAAATATCTCGTGTTAAAATAAAAATTGACCGGGATTAAAAAGTATCATATGGCACTCTTTAGACCTGCATCTAACCACATTTTCTCAAGATAATAAACATGTATTATTAATATTATTATTCATAAGGGTGTAATAATCGTTATAATTATTAAGAAGTATGAACATCAATAATTGCGTTTTCAAATTAATTTCCAATAAAATTTAGCCTTCCAAAAGATTGCTTGTTAAAGTATTATAGTTTTTTCACTAAAGGATAAAATAAAAAAAAATCTAATATAAATGTAGATACCTATATACACAAAACAACAAATCAAGGGGTCCGTGGCCGTTCACCCTGAAACTTCTAATATATTCATTTTTGCCACATCATCTGCTAATGATTTCATTCAGCTATTAGCCTTTTTCTTGGAAACAATAAGAACGAATATAATATTTTCAGAATCACTTTATTTTGTACTTAAGCGATGATTGATTACTTTGTTCAGCCAAGCAAAAGTAAATCATTGGCACTTGTTTCTAACGGGGAGTTCAGACTCACCTACAGAGGTGAGTTTCCTATATAACTGACCCTATAAACTACTTTTCTGTGCATAAAACACTTCTACGTTTAAAGATTTTCAGATATTTGTTTTTGTACTACGCGGAATGTACTTATAGTACAGAAAGAGCGATATCGCATTCGTCTTTACGCCAATTAGGCTCAACAAAAACAAAATGAAGCTTGTATGAAGTAACTTATCCTATAAATAACCATTGACTTTATTACATCTACTGGATCTCAGCTAAAGTGATCGTCTATCCAATAAACTTGATATCATAGAGGATTACAAATTAGAAACCGAAAAGCGGACGTTGGGCACGGGTAGTAATAGAAACATGTAATATAAAAACATGGGTTTTCTTCGTCACACTTTATTCCCTGGAGAGGTAGACACAGATGTACTTTACACTCGCATTTCACGTGTTGTATGTACCTATGTGTAGTGAGGTGCTATTACTGTGCTGAAGCGGACAGCGGCAGGTTGAGAACTATCTGCTGTTAAAATTCTTCAAACCGCTCCCGGCTTTACAAGTCTTTTCGGGTCTCATGAGCATATGTAAGCCACATACTATCACCGACCCATCTCAGACGACAGCAGTGTTATAATGTTAACGCAATGATCATTTACAATAAGAAATATTTTCACGATTTTCCACATTTTCAACAACGACCACTTTATCACACTGAAATATAAATGATTTAAGCGCTGAAGCTTTCAGATCACGCCTGTCGAATGCCATGTACATTCGATATTTACATAATTGTAGGGTAGTAGAACAAATAGGTAGCCATTGAGGCGCGCCGAACGGTCTACGAGGTAACAATTGTAGTATAATCGTGTATCTGTGCTCGGCACGCTTCCAACGGGACATGCTATTACTGCCGCACCATGTATAATTTAATAGGTCTGGCGTCGGTACCTATTAATCCGGCAGTCCTTTACCCTTAATGAAGTTCTCAGACACAGTAACTTCAGATATTATGTAAGAAAATTTACGCGTTACAGTACAAACTGATTTACGAAAGTAGTTTTCGCTAAGTAACAGTTTCAATGTTCGTGGTGGATTTCAAACAACTTATAACCCTCTAATGAGTCAAGTGTTAATGGCATTAATAAATGTTTGAACTATACGCGATCAGCAGTGGGAGGTTGTGTGACATATTGGTGTGATCTGAGAGTTCTGTGTGCTTAGTTAAGTTTCAGCTTAAAACTAGATCCAATTTACAACGGACTCTGTCATAAAGAATTGAAATTTAGGAGGGGTTTTTTTCCTCTGAAAAGTGATACGATCAGTAGTTTATTCATATTATCGAAATATCTGTTACGGCACTTGTCCACAGTTACGAGATATTGGAAGTTGATAGAAAGTTGTACCGACAACAGTAGAGAGATTCATATTCTATTATGTTTCACAGTGCATTTTCTCTCAATGACCATAAATGTTTCGGACCATTTCATTTGGAATCAAAGAGTTTTCTGTGCTAGATTTAGAAAGTAGAGCAGTTTCCATTACTTTTAGAACGGTTCGTAAAAGTTCGTGGAGACGTAGTGGCTACAAAGATTGATTAACAAGATTAGGTAAGGGATATTAGAGTCAAATAAATGTCACAAATGTTCAATTTTGAATAAGTATTCTTCTTAGTTTCAGGACATTAACATAACTTTGAGTATAATCTTATTATTTTAGCATTATTATTTTACAATTAAGTAAATGTGATAAAATATGCAGAAATTCTTAAGATAATTAGGAACCGCTGATTACTTTGCAGTTTCATACAATTATAATACGAATTTATTAGTTGATTGCCATAATTTTCTGATATGCCATGCCTTAATAAACTTATCGTCGTAGTACAAATGCAATATATTCGCGGTTGTTCATGCAAATTCATGTCACAGTGAGATCTTACTCCTATTCAGCTAAAGTTCAGCCGGCAGGTACATACATATTAATATACGTAAAGTGGAGAGTCAGACTAGCTGAACTCGACACCCACTGTAATTGTGGAACCTAATTTATTCAGTGTTCCACAAGACAGAGGCGCCTTATGTAGTAAACATTGGAATTCATGTACATTATCCAAACGTGAACTTCACCTTGTTCAATTAAAAGATAGCAGGAACACTTTCATTTTTTTTAAATATTTCTTTTTCTTTCGCTTTTGTGTTCAAAGTTGTAGGGAACTGTTTTGATATCACTGAGACAATATTGACACTCGCGGCTGTTTTAAAGAGTCAGGATTTCTGATGCAAGAAAAGAACAAAGCGCGGTGTATTACGCATCATTATGAGTACTAAATATGCGATTGAACTTTAGTATTTAAACAAAGAATCGCACTGAAATTAAAACCTATTCGTTTGGTAGCTATGTATATTTTGCCTTTGTAAAATATAGGTGTCGCATATTTTACACAGGTAGAACTTGTAACATTCATTTGTGCAAGAGCATTTTAAAAATATTTGGTAACTGAAATAGTTTCATTATGAAATACTCTATCATGATAACATTTTCATTTGAAACAAACACTGGCACCGGTATCACTAACCCATACGTCACATTTACTCTACAGATCTTTTGTTTGCGCTCACGATTGGGAACAGATGGCGTACTTAACAAGCTTCGTGATCGGAAAGTTTCCAGTTGTAGTCGGGAAATAACAGACAGGTATCGACCTCGTAAAAGACGAGGGTCTCAAACTTATGGCGGTAGAACTTGGGACTAAAGAAACATAACTTTCCGATAGAGATTTCAATGAAATGCCTTGCTTGTCTTGATTTAGTTGAGCCATTTTACAATGTTTTGAAAGAATAAAGCAGTACCGTCGCAAAAATCTGATGATAAAATTTAATCAATGAAGTTTTGGATTCAGGAAATATTTTCAAACTAAAAAGGTTTTCACATGGACGTGTCGCAAGTGCCTATACATTAGGATTATGCGGAATAAATGTTTATTTTTTCGAGTTTGAGTTTAAGCTTGACCAGAAAACATTAAAAGTCATCAGTCAATTGGGCTATATGCAATAGTTGTTTTGATTTTTTACATTTTAAGACAGTGAAAGGGGAGACAGTCTCGAGTTTTCTCAATTCAGATAGTAGTGAATTCCTTTTAGTTCCACGCATAACAAAAAATTGTGTTTTTCTTTTAAAGCTACGGAATTTATTTATTAGTGTGTAATTCTAACATCTACATTGAAATGATTATCTTGATCGAATACAGTATGTTACTATTTCATTATTGATTTTATATTTCTATATAAGAAAATCAATACTTTACCTACAATTTGCAAACCTTGGTTTTTATAGGAGTATTTGCTGCCAGTAATTTCAGAACTTGTTATCTACGAGTAATTGAAGTTAAACTATATTCTGAAATTCTTAATAGGGTACCCTTGATACTGTAATTTTATACACTCGATAAATTGGCATATTATACGCCAGGTTTGTTTGGAAGGGTTGGGCGTGGTGTGGATTTCACCTGTTATTATATTATCTTGCCTGATTTGCATATTTAATTTTATTTGATTTTGTATAAATAAATGAACTAGAGAACTGGTCAGATAACAGTTTTTGTTTACTCTTTCACACTCTTACGGCTCCACGAATCTGCCAAAAGTTGTTACAGGGATAGATTATAGTTCGGAACAACACGTAGGCTACTTTTTATCCCGGGAATAAGTTCCCATTGAAAGCGGGGACGGAAACAAGCTTCCACATGGGTAGTACCGCAGGTGTCATTTAGTATTCTATAAATACGTCTTATAACTTCAGAAATGGTGTACTCACCTAAATAAACATTATGCTGAGATGTTTATGATTGGGATTGGGCCCTGCGTTAATGGTATGACAGTAAGTATAATATACTAGGCAGGAAGGTTGTTGTGAAATAAATTATATTCATCTTTAGTCATACTTACGTTAATTGTTTCTATTGTAGTGCTTACTTAATTTACGTTGTTGTGTTCTTTTTACACTGTTACATTTTTACAGTAAATAATGACAAGTGTATTTTTTTACATCTATACCTACTAATATTATAAAGGTAAGATTTGTTTTTTTGTTTATTTGTTTGTAACGAATAGGCTCCGAAACTCCTGAACCGATTTGAAGAAATCTTTCACTATTGGGAAGCTACACTCTTTGCGGTGAACATAGGCTATATTTTATTCCCGTATTCTCACGGGAACGGGAACTACGCGGGTGAAACCGCGTGACGTCCGCTAGTTTTTTTATATAAACTAAATAATTCATCCACGCTGCATTCTGTTACCGTATCCACATCCCGTGAGAACGTTTCCTAAAGCAAAAAGTTGCCTGTGTTTAGGGTTAATTCCATATTATAACCAATACCAAACTTCTGCCGGTTCTATTCAGCTGTAAAGAGCGTAATTGAATACTTAACAAACATCCAAACATCTTCACAAACTTTCACATTACAATATTATTTGGGTTTTTTTTACTAACGTGCACATTCAATTAGTACTTTTTTAGTTAGTTTAGATACATGCATACACAAAAACCATGCCTTTTCCACAAAAGGCATCCATATTTCATTACTTTAGTATAATGTTATAGCTTATGTATGAACGTAAATATGTACCGTATTGAAATGGACAAAGGAACATTTTGGTTACGTATTGCTGATTTTTTTTAAGGCGCCGCCCGTGCCATAATGCTATTGTATCTCAGACAGTCGAGACAAACGGCTTAAAAATTTTAAATTAAAATCGAGAAAATATGATAAAAAAGCTACATCCTGTACTGAAGTATGCGGGTATAAAACAATTTAGATTCATTACACACACAGATGCCACGAAGTGAAACAAACCAGATTTGTTTTTCATAATTTATATGATAGTTAGCTCCTCTTGTAGTAACACCATGATTCTGTTTGGTATTGTTACTTTGAACTTTTGTTTGTAGTATAAAGGAAAATTAATATCGGGTAAAAATTTTCCTACTGCAATGATGAACTACTGTAGGAAGTGTACTATTCCTCAAATTACTAAAAATATATCAGTTCTGTAAATGAATAGTCCTTGTTGAAATATGTATCTATACTTATATTATAAAGAGGGAAGCTTAGATTTTTTGTTTGCAGCGAATAGGCTCCGGAACTACTGGACCGATTTGAAAAATTCTTTCACCGTTGGGAAGCTACACTCTTTGCGGTGACATAGACCATATTTTGGTCCCGTATTCCCACGGGAATGGGATCTACGCGGGTGAAACCGCGTGACGTCCGCTAATAATGCTATAAAATATACGCTATATTTGCTTCATATTCAGTCTAACACTGATTGTGTATAGTAGGTATAAAGAAAGTTGTAAATAAGTACTTATATATTTCACAACCTAATTAAAGTTTAACACAACCTGATCGGTTTTGCTTTGGAGCTTTTTCAAAAGGATTTTTTTATTAATAGCACAAACTTGTGTTCGAAATAATAGTGTAAGAACAATCTGCTTTGATAATGCTGCAAAGCGTTGTGTTAAACTAAAATTAAATTGGGGGTTGTAAGGGCAAGTGTTTGTTTCCATCATCAAATTCGATCCAGTACCAAACACAGACGTATCTACTGACTAACATACATCGGGACCATATTATACCTATGCCTGTTCAAGTGTTCAGAATTAAAAGAAATTATAATAAAAAATAAAACCGACTTTAAACAAAATCTGAAAAGTAAAATTTACTTAGCAGCTTTTTTTTTATTATTTTATGTGACGGGTGGACCGAAAAATACGTCTATGTAGGTGTAAAGTCCTCATCAATACCAATCAAGCAAGCTCAAACACAAGGTAACTGCTGTAAATCGTTAAGGAATTCCCTCGACTGTCTTTCGGTTGCATTATCAGATCGACTTCAGACTTTCATTAAAGTGTAGTACATTAAAGCACTGAATTAAAAAGTTTACAAACACACTAGTTGTCCCTACGATTTTCAGTGGTGACTCTCGATTTCTACTGGATGCCATCATCAGATCTTGACCTAGTGCAAAATGGGACCACCTCAGAAGTAAACCCTATTAAACAAAAGAAAAAAAAATTAATCCGTCGATAATTGACGGAAATATCGGTGAAAATAAATAAAAAAAACATACAGACGAATTGAGAACCTCCTCCTTTTTTTGAAGTCCGTTAAAAAGTGTCCATCTTCTGCTACTTTTTACAGTAAATAAATACGGTGATAATTAAAATTATTTCCAAATGCTTTGAATAAAGAGGCCCTTTTGTATCAATCTTTCTATATAACCATGAAAAGGACATCACAGTAAGTGGGTCAAAACCGTTAAAGTCCTTACGGTTTCGTTATCGTATATAATGGAACATACCTTAATAAAAGTCTTTGAATTCTTCAAGTACATTTCAATTAAAATAAATCCATCGTTTGAATTCACTTCCCTTTAGTACTGAAGAGCTTAGATTCAATAATATATGAAATCTATTAATGACAGAAAAATTAGGAAAATTTATTTATTATTCACTAATTAGTAAAGATTATCTTCCTCATAAATATCCATAAATGTGAGAGTGTATAGTATAGTGTTTATTTGTACTTATTTCACACAAAAAAGTAACGGATTATGTCTTGTATAATGGGGATTATTTATTAGGTATAGACTTACTATAGGCTACTTTTAACACGATGGATCTTGTTCCCTTGTAAAGATACTTTAAAAAATCGTTATTACCTTAAGTAATGGAATCTTCTAATGATAAACATTCGACCTACATTAAGATAAATATTTGTCTTAGATACATTACCAAAATTTAATATAAAACGTGTAACAAGAATACTTATCCCAAACAAATTTGAATACCAGACATTATGAATTCACAGGGAAATAATATTAGAATACGACAAGTACACAAAACATACCTTCCGTTATATAATTTGCATATTCATTAGATTTGTAACTTGCTAATAATAGCACCTGTCTCTCTGCTCAATTACGGTTACCGGGGATAATTGGAAGTGGTAACTTTTCAGCAACTTAGCTATTCATGAGAGTCTTAAAATTATATAGATGAGCTTTTATTTTTCCAGTTATTCAGCGTATTGTTGTTTACTTTCAACCTTTACATAATTAATCTACCTTCTTTAATCACAAGAAATTGCAGATGGACATTGGTTGTGAATAGTAATTTAATGTCATTAAAGCGATACAAGTGTTTAGCATGAATTGGAATATACACAATAGGCTGATTGATGGAGTGATTACAGAGTAAGAATTATCGATTAAATCCTTTCAAACAGAATTCTTAATATCAATTTAATATGGAAAATTAAAATGTTCACATAATGTTGAGTAAGACGGCTCAATCGCCAGACCCAAAAATTATGTAATTCACTTTTTTAACGTAAGTAGATTTTATGGATGACAGCTTCCATGAGTATGTACTGTTTTGTTCATTCATGAAACATAATATTAGTTTTATTTTGATTAAAACCGAGCAGGTACTCATATTCTATATGTTTTAAAAGATTATAAACTACTATAATAACAGGTACATGCAAATCAAAACAAGTTAACTTTGGCAATAATAATATAATGTTTATCTTTCATTTCGGCTCTGTACAGGTAGATATTTCAATAAACATTTTAATGTACTTGTTTATTTACGTTGTACTAAACATAGAAATTTATTACGGTTAGACAACCTTGATTCGTTGACCATCGCAGCTCGGATTTCGGATCACGACCAAGAGCGCTAAGAAAGGTATTAACTATTCTATTATTAGCTTTATTCTTTCGAGAATATTATTCTTTCCATTTCACTAGTTCCTAGCAGCAAATTGAGAGTTCTTTATTGAGAAATTCAATTACCTAATGGGCGTGTATAAATCAGATCCATATCTCTTTTTATTGTTAAAGAATTTTCCGCCTGACTGGTAAAGCGTGTGTAATCCGTATTGAAAGCTTTTATATTCTACATCATTCATATCTTTGTTAGTAAATAGGCTCGAAAAATGACGAATTTTTTTTGTAAAGGTCTTTCCATATTATATTCTGTATTGCTTTAAAATTTCACGCGGAAATTTGTATTGTTATATTAACGAAATCAACTTGTATGCATTTTGGAAAAGATATTTCAATAATCCTTATGTCTTATCACAGGGTGGAAACTCCATACAAAAATGTTCGGTTTTACCCACACTAATATACACGTAATGTGAATGCTTGAATCAAGCTTGAATGTGTGTGTGAGTACACTAGGGACACTATCTATGGAAATTAAATAATAAGGAACAGAACGCAATCTCATGTATGTAGGTACTTTTTTTTCAAGTCTACCCTCGGCTAAGCACAAATTAAACCAAAGCTATAGCACAAAGTACGTAGGTAGTAATACGTAATGCAACGCAGTGACACTCTCTCAAGTACTGACACGGCAAACGACACTTAAATTTTGGTGGGGGGATGGCGAAGCTTACTCGGTGGGAGGCAGGGAGTTGCCGATCTGTATGTAACACTATTATATTATCTTTGGTCTTATCTAAATGAACAATAATAAAAACCGGCCAAGTGCGTGTCGGACTCGCGCACGGAGGGTTCCGTACCAAAAAACAGCAAAAGTCTCATTTGTTGCATGGGAGCCTCCTATTTATTTTTTATTTAACGTGAGAGAAAATCTTTCATGGATGCTATGCCAAACTCCTACCTAAAACCTCATATAATGCCCAACAGCCTACGGTTGGGAGCCCCGGGTTAGGCCTCGGAAGGATGTCCCAGTAAATATCAATTTTGTCTTAATTATCTATTTTTATGTTAATACACTGCTCGATATTCTGTGAGTATTTCAAGCGGCTTCTGGTTGCCCTTATCTATACATATAAAACTGTAAAGGGTCGGGAGTCTGTACATGGAAGATATTTTGAAAATTTGAATTGTAGGGCGTTCTTTAATCGATACTGAAGCCGAAAATGTAATTAAAAAAATTCATGTCTGTCTGTCTGTATTCTGAATAAGTATCACGCCGAAACTACGGAATCGATTTGAATGAACCCTGGCACAATCTGAGCTTATGATCCGAGGAAGGTTCTAGGATACTTCTGATCCCGATATTTTGCGCGGTTCCTTTGGGAGAGGGGATGATAGACAAAATGGTTTTTAGCTGTAACTTAACGAATTAAAGACCTCTCAACTTTCGCAAAACCTAGAATTCAATGATGCCTTTGAATGTGAGGGTAAATCTAAACTGGCGTGTTGGCTCAATCATAAAAGAGATTAAAGATTAAGTCCATTCTTAAACAATTCAGTCCACGCCTTCCAAACAGGGCAGTTTCATACGCTACCATGACAGTCTGTTTGTGTGAAAAAATACCTGTCCTTTCATTTATGTGGCGTAAACGAAGTTGCGAGGGTCAGCTAGTACATATAATAAAACTGTTAAGGGTCGAGAGTCTGTACATGGAAGATATTTCGAAAATTTTAACAGTAAGGCATTCTCTAATCGATACTGAAACCGAAAATGTAATTAAAAATTTTCAGGTCTGTCTGTCTGTCTGTATCCCGAATAAGTATCACGCTGAAACCACTGAATGGAAATGGAATGATACTTGGCACAATCTGAGCTTATGATTCGAGGAAGGTTTTAGGATACTTTTTTCAGGAGTGGGGATGAAAGATGAAACGGTTTTTCAGCTGTAATTTCTCAACACGTAGTCCGATTGCAAATGTTTTTTTAGTGTCAGAAAGAAAAACCTTTAAGCATTGTTCCACACAAGTTTCAAGGTTAAGGCTTTTTTGGTTCAGAAATTAGAGGCATCTCAACTGTCGCCAAACCTAGAATTCAAGGGTTTCCTTGAATGAGAGTGTAAATCTAAACGGGCGTGTTGGCTAAATCATAAAAGAGCTTAATGATTAAGGCTGTTGTAAAATAATTCACCGCGCCGAAGGCGTGCACTGAATTGTTTTAGAATAGCCTTAATCTTTAAGCTCTTTCATGATTTAGCAAACAGGGCCGTTTCACACGGTGCTAATTCTAATGAAGTATTGCCTCTCCTTTCGTACAGCTTATGTGCCGTAAACGAAGTTGCGAGGGTTAGCTAGTAACCTAATAACAGTACATATATCTTCTTCTTCTTCTCCTATATATATAAAAATGTTGTGTGCGTTTAAGAATCTATTTAAAACTCTAAATTTACTGAATCGACTATGCTCAAAATTGGACACGATATACAATAGGATTCAGAGATGGTTTTAGGCTACTTTATACACTTTTATCATAACAGCAATAAAAATAAAATAGCTTTAAAAAGTGATTTTACCAATAGATGGCGCTGGTCGTTTTCTTTTTAATTATATTCTGCCAGCAGAACAAAATATTATAAACAACCTATTTAGAAGGTACCTACCAGATTGATGTTTTTTAAGAGAAGTTTGATTGCGGCCTCCTTGCATTCAGAATAATAAAAGAGAGTACTTACCTAATAAAGAGGTCAGATATGTTTTGCATGTTATTTTTGAACTTTTTGGATATTCGGAATTTTGGAGTTTTGGACTTTAGACTTTTGGAATTTTGGAGTTTTGGAGTTATGGAGTTTTGGAGTTTTGGACTTTTAGAATTTTAGACTTTAGAGTTTTGGACTTTGGACTTTGGACTTTTGGACTATTGGACTTTTGGACTATTGGACTTTTGGACTATTGGACTTTTGGACTTTTGGACTTTTGTACTTTTGTACTTTTGGACTTTTGGACTTTTGAAGTTTTGGGCTTTTGACCTTTTGTACTTTTGGAGTTGGAGTTTTGGAATTTTGGACTTTGGACTCTTGGAGCCTTGGAGCCTTTGGACTCTTGGAGCCTTTGGACTCTTGAATTTTGGAGTTTTGGAGTTTTGGAGTTTTGGACTTTTGGACATTTGGACTTTTGGACTTTTGGACGTTTTACACCCTTTTTTTTAGAATTTTAGACTTTTAGACTTTGTAGTTTTGGACTTTCGGGCTTTGGAGTTTTGGGCTATTAGACTTTTGGACTATTGGACTATTGTGACTTTTTGACTTTGGTCTTCTGGACTTTTGGACTTTTGGACTATTGAACTTTTGGACTTTTGGACTTTTTGTCTTTTTGACTTTGGACTTTGGACTTTGGACTTTTGGTCTTTTGAACTTTTGAACTTTTGGACTTTTGGACTACTAACTCCTATGTATATTTCATGATATTTCTTTCGAAAAATAAGGTCATGAAGAAGTTTCACTTCTTACATGTGTACAATAGTACACGCACACATTTTTTTTTTAAATATACCCATCATTTAGTTTGTTACTCATTTCTCATAGGTACATAAAACCACCATAAAAAGGCACAGCAAAGCGTGGCAGGGTCCCGCTAGTTTATTATAAAACAAGTATTGCTCTGTGGTGTTTGTTAACCCTATAGCAACGCGCGCCTTTAGACAGTTCGCGTTGCTCTATGTTGATCCTCTACGGTAGGTACAGTATGTATTTTCAAAAGAGTTTGAGAACTCTATGTTTAATTTCTTTTTCAGAATATGGATGACAATTTGAATGATGACATGACATTATAAACTATACAACATCGGTGCATGTAATTGAATTGTGTGTTTGTACGTAAATTGTTCATACTGGAAAAAATCTAAAATATGGGCCCTTTGTTTACTATTTCCTATGAAATTGCTATCTTTGAAATATTACACCTACTTAAAGTAATCTGCTGAAAGCGTTGTTCACTTTTTAAAGCTAAAAATATTTACGATGAAAGTCGAAAAATAAGTCAGTGTGTGACCCGTATAATGTTCAATCATGGCGACAAAAATTACTTTCGTTGCGCAATATTTGATTGTGCTATACCTTCTAAAGTATTCATTTAATTTGCATGGTGTAAAGGGAATAAATGATCTTGATGATATTTTCAAGCCAACTAACGTATTTTAATTGAGATAAATACCTTATGATCTAATATATAAGATAAAATGGTCAAAAAACAAGTTTGTTGTATGTTTTTAGTATGTGTTGTTATAGCGGCAACAAAAACACATAATCTGTGACATTTTAACTCTCTAGATTTCACCGTTAATGAGATTCAGCCTCCTGACGGACAGACAGACAGACAGACAGACAGACGGACAGCAAAGTCGCATGAATAGGGTCCCGTTCTTTACACTTTGGGTACGGAACCCTAAAAAGTCATTTACTTTACAATTCTGCCAAGCTATTTGAATTATAAGTCAAGTTTAATTTTTTGATGACAGTTATTAGCAGGTACTCTATAATGAACCATTTAAAAAGTTAAACCTATTTTAATGGTCATAATACTACTTGGTACCTGTAGAAGTATCCTGTAGACCATTGACGTAAACTTTCCTTGTTTTCAGTATCCCACTACCCCTTCGGGGATAAAGGCGTGACTATATTTATGTCTGTATAAATATAATGAGTTAAAAAGTGAGTCTAACTGAAAAATCTTAATTATTCAGGCTGTGACAAGGTCCGCGTCATGCAATTCTTTCTTAAATTCTTACGGCATTTGTATTATTCGGAATGTATGTTTCTGTTCTGTTGCTTTTGATGTTTTGAAGTTAGGCTACCAGTGCACATTGTTTATTGAAGTAAAACTTCTATATGCGCGACTAGGGAGTAACTCAGATTTTTTTTCTGACGGAAGTAATCTGTACTTATATAAATCTGTAGAAGTGAAAATTCTGTACATTCAAAATATCAAAAAAATAAATAGCAGGGGGTGTTGCTAGACCGATACCAAACCCAAAAATGTGATTAAAAATTTTTCGTCTGTCTGTCTGTTTGTTCAGGCATCACGCAAAAACTACCGGTTCGATTACGATGAAACTTGGTATAATAATTCTTTAATAGCCTGAGCACCACACTGGGTACTTATTATCCTAGAAAAGTATAGGTATAGAATTCAAACCAAACTTTATTTTCCGGTTCGATCCCTAGACCCAAAGTTATTATCAATTATTACTTAAACGGTTAATGGTATGATGATGAAACTAAGCATGAGCGTTGTTTGTTACAATTTGAAAAAACCGGCCAAGTGCGAGTTGGACTCGCATGTAGGGTTTCGTAGCAGAAAGTAACATAATATAAAAGTTCTTATAGTTCGTTCTAACTTTGATTGATGTTTTAACACGTTCGCAGTGGTAGTGATTATTCTAACCAAAAATTGCGGTTTATGACGTATTAAAAAAAAACTACCAGCTCTATATCCTTCAAACTAAGTTTCGTTTTATGGCAATGTACATCATATATTTTTTTTAGATTTATCACTCTCTTAGTTTAGAAGTTAGAGGGGGGGGGGGGACACTCATTTTTCCACTTTGGAAGTCCCTCTTGCGCAAACTATTCACTTTAGAAAAAAATGACATTAGAAACCTCAACAACATTTTGGAAGACCTATCTATAGATACCCCACACGTATGGGTTTGATGAAACAAAAAATTTTGAGTTTCAGTTCTGAGTATGGGGACCCCCAAAATTTACTGCTTTTTTTCTAGTGTTATATAAGAATCTTAATGCAGTTCACATAATACATCTAGTTACCAAGTTTCAATAGCATAGGCCTTATAGTATCGGAGAAAAGTGGCTGTGACACACGGACGGACAGACAGACGGACAGACAGACAGACATGACGAATCCATAAGGGTTCCGTTTTTGCCATTTGGCTACGAAACCCTAAAAAGTAATTTTAACATTTTTGCTATTTCCACCTCCAAAGGTATAAAAAAGGAGGGGTAAAGTTTGTATGGGACAACGTGATTCCTTGGTCCGATCTACTTAAAATTTGGCAAATAGCATTATTGACATAATTGACAGAAGACGTGTTTCGTATTTTATTGAAATTTATACTTTAACGAGCTAAAAAGAGAATGCAAATTATTTTGGGGCTGATTTTCTCCGGAGTTGATATCATTACTCCTTAAATACTCTTATTTTATACTTAAATTACTTTTTATTTTGACACATAATTTGTGAAAGTTTATTTTATTTGAAAGTTCAGTTCAGTTCAGTTATGTTTTATTTCAAACTTCAAACAGATGATTTTACTACATAGCCATAAAGTTAAATAAAAAACGCTATTTTGGTATAATATTAACCAAATATGCTTTATGGAAGTATTATTGCTAATTTATTCAAATTTTGTGTGACAAAAATCCATTTGTGAAAAGAAGAAGAAAAGCCAGAAAAAATGAAAGACAAGGCTTCAGGTAGTATCCACTGGTCAATAAAATAACACCGCATGTTACCATCTACGCTCAATCCTTACGACAAAGATTGTCAGCAGCCCTAAGCGACTGGTCATGGAAGGCATGAACTTTATTCTACAAATAGTGCCGACTGCATTCTGTCAGGAAACAGACTCACTAAGTCTTTGTAAAATACGGGAATGGCCTCTATGTAGACTACATTCGACAGGACTGAAAAGAGCCATTATAATGAACATAAACGCCAGCCAGGTCTTGGTTGGACCATCTGTATTAAGAGGATAAAGCCTACAGTAGTTCGGTTTGTCCAAACGTCGTAGGCTGGGACTACCTGAAGAAGGAACTAAGTTACGATGTCAATTGCTTAGAAGAGAAGTTGTGTCAAGTAGTAGTTTAGCCACAGATTAAATAATAGTTACTACGTAACAGATACATCACTCCCATACTTAACCTCAAAAATATTAGCTACAACGTATCGCTACAGTGGAAAACATTCCCTACGACTTATTCCGAGAGTCGAGATTCGTGCGCACATCGTACGATTGCGTCATCGAGTGACAACTATTGACAACATTAGGGTTGTAAGCACGGAACAAAAATACATATAACTACAAAAAACAATAAACACAGTGTCTGAAAAAAAAAGTTTATTATATTTTATAACTTTCTTCTTCTTTACATAAGAATTATATTATAACTAGCTGATGCTCGCAGCTTAGCCCGCGTGAAAGTCTGCTCCTTTTTCCGCTTCCAATGGGAACTTATTCCCGGGATAAAAAGTAACCTATGTGATTTTTCAGACTACAATCTATCCCTGTATCAAATTTCAGCCAGATCCGTTAAGCCGTCAGAGCGTGAAAGAGTAACAAACATCCACAGATCTACACATCCGCACTCAAACATTTTCGCATTTAATTTTAAAATATTAGTGAGAAGTAAGATCAAAAAAAAAGCACGACTAAATAAAGCAAAATATTATTTTACGCGGGAAATGTTCATTGGCTGTGCGCACTTCGCTCGGTCTGGCGTGTGGCAGCCCTCTGCCGATCGGCCACGTTAGTTCTGCTACATAATACTTAGGAGTAGGTGCTTATAACACGACTTGTAGCGAGTGACGGAGGCCTGGTTTTAGCCATTGAATTAAGAAATGTATTTAATAAATAAATTTACTTAGCTCATTATGCATTCTGAATTTGTTAATCAGAAATCTATCTAACTACTGTTATAAATGCGAATGTTTGTTAGTGTGGATGTTTGTTACTCTTTCTTGTTTATGACTGCCTCTGTGGCGCGGTCGGTAGTGTTACCGCCTGCGGCGCTGGAGGTCGTGGGTTCGATTTCCACCGGAGACAAATATTTGTGTGACCCATAAATGTTTGTTTTAAGAGTCTGGGTGTTTCTATGTATAATATGTATGTATTTAAAAAGTATATAAGTATTAATATCCATGGTCTGATACCCATAACACAAGCAGGTTATTTTTTTTTTCTTTTTTTTATAAATATTCACGGACATCTCACACAACGCTATCTGATCCCAAAGTAAGCTAGGAATAACCTGCTTGTGTTATGGGTATCAGACCACGGATATTAATACTTATATACTTTTTTATTTACTTTCCTAGCTTCCTTTGGGATCAGATAGCGTTGTGTGAAATGTCCGGGAATATTTATTAATTTATTTATTTATTCTTTCACGCTGTAACGGATTCGTTGAGACCCGTTCGTCTGGCTGAAATTTGGTGCCTATAGAGATATGTTATAGCCTAGGAACAAAATTTCAAGCAGGCGAAGCTGCGGGCATCAGCTAGTTTTGTAATAATTTTGTCGCTTGATATTCAAAATTAGAATGAATGATATTAATATAACATTTGATGCCGTCAATGGCAAAGACGTTTTACTTCAATCGCTCGTAAAGGTTACACGCACACACTTTTTTCTTTTTTTAGACAGATAAGAAAAAGTTTGTGACATGTTAGCCCCAATGTCTGTATTTTATTAAATCTACCATGGCAAGTGGTTCAATCAAATCAGCCTATGGGGGGGCAGTCCACCACTCCTGGACGCAGGCCTCTCCTAATTTACACCACAACACATGGTCCTGCGCCTTCCGCATCCAGTCCCAGCCTGCGACCTTTTCTAGATCGTCGGTCCATCTGGCGGGGTGTATGGATGAGACCAATTTAATTCCTCTCTCTCTTTTTAACCTACTTCAAGAAAGGAAGAGGTTACTAAATTCGACCGTACATATTTTTTTTGTTGCTCATCAATATAGGTAGTAGTAAGTAACGCATCATACATCGAATGAGTCAAAAGTATTATAAAAACTTAGAAATAGCACACGTCGTGTATATAGTATCACCTTTAACAATTCCTAAGAACCGCCAAATTGAGGGCCATTGTGTTTTAGCCTTTTCGGCTATGAGGAAAGTGACCCTCTATGACGTGTCCCGAGTTTGACTCATTGAAAATAAAAGAGACCAAAAATAGGTAGTAAGAACGGTATACCGTCATAATACCAGAAATTATAATGCCTTAACTCAAAATATCGTAGCCCAAAATACCCGAAATCGAAATATCAATATTCAAAAGGCAAATATTTATAATATAAATAATTTAAAATGCCTTATGGTCGAATAACCGAAACCCAAAATATAAATTTATCAAATACCTTATCCTAAAATGTCCAAACACAAAATACCTTTTTTTAACATGATTTAAATCCTACATGGATATATCAGTGAATGGTTAACACCCCGACTCAGAGTATCCCGACTCGGATAGGTTAGGTTAGAAGACTAAGGCGGGAGCGAAGCGAAGCGGAGCTCCCGCCTTAGCCTTCGTGGTTATTTTTTTTTTATTTTTCGTTAGCCCACTGTAGTAGGTACTTTTGTAACTCTGAATCAAAGTGTTTTAACATGAGGTAAATCCTACATGGATACTATGCCGGACTCCTACCGACTAAAAACCACACGTATCCTACATACAGTTAGGAGCCCCGGGTAAGCCCTCAGAAGGATACCCAAGGACCAACAGACCTACGGCTACAACTGCGGCTTCACTTAGGTGGGGGGGGGTGGGGGTGGGGGGTGTAAATAAGTTAAAGCCAAATAACAAAACGTGTGAGTGGCAATAAATCTTTATTTCTTAAATCATTCATTGTATTCTATTTTCGGTATTTTAAATTAAGGACATTTGAAAATTTGTATTTTGAATTCTGGTATAATAATTATTTGTATTTTAAATTTAGACATTTTACGGTAAGGTGTACTGAAATAAGGTATTTTGAATGTTAAGGTATTTTGAATTCGGGTATTTTGGTCTAAGGCATTTTAAGTAAAGGCATTTTGATTTCTGGTATTTTAATATATAACCAGTAAGAACACAATTATATCGAATTAGGGAATCCTGTAATGGTAGATGTTTGATAGAATGAATAATAAATAAACAAATAAATATAACTACAACAGGTTGATATCGCTAAAAAACAAATTAATATTCAAAAATGAATTCCTTTAATCGACCCATTTATGTATATCAACATTAATCATGTAAAGAGTTTTGTGAATCATAAAAAGCCCATTAATAATTTTCCTATAAGTTACATTATTTGTTAAAAGATTGGTGGAAAATTCTGAGAAAGTTTCAACAACATAATTTATTACAGTTTAAAGACTTTGATATTGATTATATTTTCAACATGATAAATATCTAAAGTGTTTATGTTTAGAGAACTGATAAAATCCCTAAGGTTGTTGAGTGATACAAGAATCTTTCAGAATTCCAACCGTGTAATAAATCCGTCACCCAAGGGAATATTTAGTGATATCCCTTGAAGTTCACATAAACATATTACTATTTATACGTTTAGACTGATCGAATAGTGATAAAGAGGCGTAAATTATTGCGCAACTGAAATTGTTTCATAATAAAATAAGATGTTAATGTTGCAGATATTTGCTAGCTAAACTACATAATATATACAAAATAGTATATTATGTTGTATATATTATGTAGCTTTCTATTGGACGAACGAATACAACTTGTAATAAGGTCTGAAAGACCACACCCGAAACCCTTTAAAGACGCGGGATAGCACCCGAACCACCCCCTAGGCGAGGCCGTAGTGGCGGCCGTGGGTCTGGTGGGAGCCCTGGGACATCCTCCCAAGGGCTTACCCGGGACTCCTAACCTTAGGCTGTTGGGCGTAACGTGAGGTTTTTAGTCGGTAGGAGTTTGGCATAGCATCCATAAGGACTTTCCGTCGGAGGAGGCTATTTGTGCCAGGCAGACTATACCTAGTCTGATTACCTTTTCGCTTATGCTTATGATGTGAATCAATCTCTACCTTAGTTTGCCCAAACGTGTACAGCACTTATAGGGTTCTTTTACAGGGTTAACGTGAATGTAAAACCTCTGGTGTTACAAACCTCATAGACTAGGGTGACCACCTTAATTTGATCAGGGGTGCGAGAGCCCTTGATGAGTTAAACTACGTAAAATGAGAAATGTGAAGGCGAACACCACGAGTAGGAATGTATATTACATATCCTTCTGGCCACTTAAGACGGATTGCGGTGTTAAACAACTCGTAATTATAACTTCTAGGACTTGTCTTATGGCCAACTCCGAACAGCCGGTAACTACAAATAAATACTTTTATTATAGGACCTATTATTAGACAGAAATTTAATTCACATGCTTTACGAAGACTATTTAATAAGATTATAATGATAAACAAGGTGTTGGGTATTCGTCCAGTTGTCGAATGTTTGTGCTAACTAGCATTTCTTAAGAAATAACATTGATTAACATTATTAATAGCTACTGTAGCAAACTTAGGAGTCTTACGAGAAATAGGAGTACCAATAAGTTCTTAAGGCCAACGCAATCTGGCTCACTAGTCTTGACTTACTTTCACCCAGTTTGATGGAAACATTGCCGTATTTCAGTTTCTGCAGCAGCCAATAAATGTGGCCGCACTAAGTGTAGTTTCTGGATACATACAGAAAACCCTTAAACCTAGAAAATGACACGTGATGTAGATTTTAAAACTATTGAAAAGGATATGGGTTTGTGATGAGTTTGAGGCACCAACTTCTGGGCCTCGTGTCTTGCGTTAAGTACCGGAGGGCGACTGGAGTGAACCCAGGGAAAGGCAAGCCATGCCCCACAGAGCTCTCCGTGCTCAACCCTCCCTCTGAGTCTGATTCAGCCCCTTCAGAGTCCGAACACCCTCCACTACAGTCTGACTCGGGCCCTCCCTCCCGGTACCCGTAGTAAGGCATCCTCTCGCCTGACATTCACTTAAACTTATAAGCTCATTGTATCACTTAGTAACAATCTATTTAAACACTATTTCACCATCTTTCACTGTAGTTCAACTATATAAATAAGTGTCCGTTATTATTGGGAGCGTGTGTTTTGACTGCTCCGTCACAACTTTGGAAACAAACTCCATCGTCGCTCAGAGGCTTTGGTCGTGACGGGCAGTATAGTATCTGAAACAAAGGAGAAATCAAGTTAGTTTCATCTGATAGTGATACTGAAGTTTTATGCAAAATAGATAAGTAAGTACTTGAAATTAATTAAATAATTTGATTAAATCACAACAGATTAAAATACTTTAATTTGTCAAAATAATGTTAAAATGGTCAATTATAAACTATGCACCTGACATTCATTCTGAAGTCAAAGGAGACGTTAGTGAATCATGAAATAATAAACTGTTCGGATAATCGCCTCATTGATCACCTCAAAATATCTGTGTTATATTCTGATCTTAGTCACCAAATGGTCTAAGATTCTGATAATTACGGAGGTAGTAAGTGAAGTTTAACCAGTGCTGGGCTAAAAAAGTTATGCTTGACATACTGTCATTGCGACATATATTATTAATATTTATTCTGTGAACGACGTGACCATACTGTCTATATTTGCTCCAATTTTTTTGAATATACTAGCTGACCCGCGCAACTTCGTTTGCGTAATAAATCAAGAACCGCTGGACCGATTTTGGGCAAACTTCACATAAACCATCTACTAAATAGCCCGAACAAAGCCTAAACATTTTGGTTTGGATAGATGAGCCCGATCTGGAGTTATAAAATTACAACGAAAATTGCCATTGATTTTTATATTTTATTTTATATATATTGAATTTTGCCAGTGGTAAATACCCATCATTTTTCCAGTTGGTTTATTAGTTCTATGTGGTTGTGCCGAAAGAAGTACAAACATAAACAATTTCCGATTTATAATTTTAGTGTGGAATAAAATTTCTGTGCTAACTCATGCTTTATAATTTGTAATTGCTCTAAAAACTATTTTGAAATTTTACATTTCTCTCAAATACACAAATAAATTGATCAATTTTCACAAAGTGGTTCGAATATTTTTATTCGAAACCGGGCGCCACATGAAGCTGTCCTTTCAATTTACTTTTTAAAATGGTACCGCACGAACGGTGTCGAACACCTTTATGAATACAAAACTACTACGGTTATTATGTGCTAATACGTCACGTTTTGAGTTATTGGGAGTCTAGGGAGCGAAATGCCAGCAACACTGCGTTGAACTTTGGCTTCAAATATCTCATAAAGTGAAGTTTTGAGCCCGAGTTTTAGGTTAACGGAAGCCTTTGTAGTTTTAATTAATAAAATAGTTATCCCGACGAACTTTGTATCCCCTTAAAATGTGATTCGATAAAAAATCTTATTTAACATTTTCCCAATTTTTGGACATACCTAAATAACAGTCAGATAATTCAACGCTACCTTGTTTTATAAAGTAGGTTACATAGATATAGAAAGTAAATGCGTCCCATAATGATATAATTCTAAAAAGGAAAAACGTGCAGCTCAATTATGAATAAAGAAATTATACTGATGGCTTCAAGAGAGCTATTAATTTTTATAGCTCGTTAAACTAATACCTAGCGAAGTGTACGGATTTCAAATCTTATAACGTTTCGATCAACTTTACCTCGATTGAAATATTACATCATTAAAACGCGGTGTATTAAATTTATTTTTATTTATTTTATTTTAAAACGATTACAATATTTGTTACAAGCTAAAATTTAAACCTATACGTGTAGCATAATCCATTACTGAATTTTCTGTACACGTTACGCTTCATCGTCGTATCAAGAAGATTCAATAATAAAACAATAACAGAACACAATGATACCCATTACAAAACCACAGATTACACAAAACGCAATTTTATGTATGTACTAGGTACGTATTATTTTGAGCGGTTACATAAGTTGTTTATTCTTTCTCATGCAACATTAACGCATATAAAGCGGGTAGGTAGTAGGCTTTAATAATTTTAATAAAAAATTCGCCACAACTAGCATCAGTGCTTGCATCTTTGTGTGACATAATAGGTAGGGTAGATTTAAATGTTTATGAAAACACACGGGCGCCCAATTCGACGCTCCACACCGGTACGGGTCAAATACAATTTAAAAATAAATGTGTTCAGTTATTTTGTATCCAATACAAAATAAAGTAATTTGCAGTAAAAACTTTTTTTTTTATTTGTATACCACTAAGATGGCAGACAAGCATACGGCCCACCAGATGTACCGGTGGTCACCGCAAACGTAAACATATAAACTGCCTGCCTGTCTTTACGACTGCCATTTTACCGTGAACCGGGTCCAACGGCCTGACACGCCTTCAGAGCACGGAAAGCGCTCGGAGTACATAAATGTCAAAACGTAGTCGCCCATCCATGTACCGGCCATAGTGAAAGTTGCTTACTGCAGTGATGTCTTCTTTTATTTAATTTTAATTATATTTTTATAAAAAAAGGTATATGATTTCAAAATTTTACACAGTACATTTTATTTATTTAGAGTAATTTAGACAAAAAATGACATTTTAATTTTCGTTTAATATTTGATTCTGTTGTTATTTGTTTAAGTTTTTCTGGTAGGTCATTGATTAATTTAGGTATTTGATATTGCAGCATTTGTTTACCGTACAAGTTACAGTACCCAGGAACCAAGTATGTGGTCCTGTCTGCACTACGTGTATTTTTATGTCGTTCAACAATATTCAGGAATGACTTGTTAAAATAATTTTCTTTGAGTAATAAGTATTTTATTTGGTAGTTTATGGGTAGCAATTTACAGTGCCGAAATAATTCAATATCACAATTGTCTTTAAATGTAGTCTTAATCTTCTCTGGTACGATTGTCTTCAAGATACGCAACTGTAGGCCATATATTTGATCTAAGTGCGTTTTAAAAGTTCTACCGTAACTACTCAAGCCATAATGTATTATTGTTTCTCCCAGCGATTTATATAGTTGTAAAATTGTTGTATATGGAATTCGCTGTTTTACTATTCTGAATTTAGCCAGTAATGCCCGTAATTTGTCACTTACCAAGTTAATATGATGTGTCCACTTTAGTCGGTCGTCTATTAATAATCCTAAATATTTGTGTTCACTAACTACCTCAATTTTATTACATTTACAGTTTTGTCGATTTTTATGTAGGCAATCATGATTATGTGCTATGATTGTAGGAATTTGATTACTGCGATTTTGGCTGGAGCTGATATACATTAATTTTGTTTTCTCAGCATTCAGCACTAGTCCAGCATCATGTGACCATTTCGCCAATGACGTAAAATCTTCTTGTAGGTTTTTTATAGCTGTGTTAATGTCTTTGTTTGAGGATATCAGACAAGTGTCATCGGCAAACTGGTATATTTCGCTATTAGCAATGACCTTTATAGCATCATTGACGTATGTTATATAGTGTAAAGGTCCAATTACTGAACCCTGCGCCGTGCCGTCCCTAACCATTACCCTATCACTCACTTCGTCACTTACCTTAACTATATATGATCTATTATGAACGTAGTCTTGACACCATTTGCCCAGAGGACCTCTTATACCACAATTATTTAACTTTTCTATTAACGTAGTGTGTCTCAATGTGTCGAAAGCCTTACTGTAGTCAACAAATACAGCCATAACATGTTCCTTGTTATTAAGGTGACTATAAATACTATCAGTGAATTTAGAAAGTAATTCAGTGGCGCTTTTTCCTGGTCTAAATCCAAACTGTTTATCAGTGATTATGTTATTTTTGGTGTAGAATTTATTAATCTGCTTTGTTATCACCTTTTCTACTATTTTGTCAATTGCAGGCAAAATTGTTATTGGGCGGTAATTATTATAGTCTTTGTGGCTGCCTTTTTTATGTATGGGTCTAACGATTCCTGCTTTTAGTCCAATAGGGTAGATTCCCTCTCTTACAGAAGTGTTTATCAAATGAGAAATTGTACCCGCGATTTCTGTGTCTATAGTTTTCAAATCCTGTGGCCTAATACCGTCTAAGCCCGGCCCTTTATGATAGTTTAAAGCGCGAATTTCTTTTAAAACCGTTGTAGCATTCGTTGGTTGATACCTAAAAGTTACATTAGCATTAGCAGTGTACGTGTTTTTATTCAAAGTTGGTTCAAAACATTTCGGAACAATGTTTTTGATACTGTCGTTAAAATTATCTGCAAATTTGTTTGCTATATTTATTGCCGTTGTACTATTACTAGCGAATGCTCTGAGGATAACATCATCCACAGATGTTTTTACTCTACCAGTAATTTCATTCAGCAATTTCCAAAGATTTCTAGGATTACTTTTATTGTTGTGTATTTGTGTTTTAATTGTATTGTTTTTATTTCTTTTTATCAATGTATTTGCATAATTTCTAGCATAATTATATTTTTGTTTTATAATAATGTTCGATGAGTCAGATTTCCATTTCATAAACAGTTCATCTCTGTACCTGCATGCTTTTAGTATTCTATTATTGTGCCATTTTTTATTGAAAGTTTTTTTCGAAAATTTTACTTTTATTTCCGATTTCCTATAACAGTCTCGTATATTTTGTACTATGACGTCGTAGATTTTACATGGGTCAATTATTTGTTTTAATGGTTGCCAATTCAAGGCTTTTAAATTATTAAAAAGTATTTGTCGGTCAAATCTGGTAACGTATGCAATATTCGCCCGTGTGTTTTCATTATCACTTGATGCATTAACAGCGGCAAGAGCTATGACGCGATGATCGGCCAGTGCAGTGCCAAGTGCGGCTGTGTACAGGTCTAGCGAACGGGATCGTGCATAAATGTGATCTATACAGGATTTACTCAGTCTATAGTTAGCGATTTCGATACGTGTAAATTCAGTGATCCCGCATGCTAAACCGTGGTTGTACATAGTGGTATTATAAATATGTTTTATAGGACGGTCCACGTGAATGTCTATGTTTATATCCCCTAAAATATATAGGTCAGACAACCCACCGATTTTGGTCAATAACAAATTTAGCTCATTTACAAATAAGTGTTTACTATATCTGGGTGGGCGATATATGCAACATAATTTTGCCGTATATTTTAAGGGTGTACTAAGTGATAATATAATATTTTCACAATGCTGCGTTTTAAAGTGTTCTAAGTGAATCCTGTGCTCTTCTCTTACATAGATGATAATAACACCTCCCTTTTTCTTAGTTCGCAACTCATAGTACATCTTATATCCTTTCAACTGATATATACTAACAAGAGAGCTAGATATATTGACTTCAGTTAACATTATGACATCAATTACCCTAGTAGAAGAATAGATACATTGTTCTAGTGTAGCAAAATTTTTAATGATTGAGCGAATGTTCATATGTATACACAATAGCTTTATGTGTTGAGGAACACAATGTAGGAAGTTTCCCAGATCCGTACAGTCCTTTATTTGACTTATATCATCTAATGAAACATTCATAATTATATTTATTACTTACTCTTATAGAATATAGATATATTAAATAGGTAGGTATAATATTATCTAAATAAAGTCATTGAAATATATACTTATGACTTACGATTTTTAGCATCACATACAGATTTCAATTTTTTTATATCGTCTATAGATCTAATAATATGAGTTTTCTGATGTTCGCCTTCTTTTCGCACACGCAGTACCCCCTTCTTTATCCAAATGAATTTAAATATATCTTTGAGTTCCTGTTTTGTGTTAAATAATAATTGTTTATTATATGGTGTAAGCGACTCACATACAAATATTGTGTTGTTCATGTTTTTATCGGAACCTGGAACAATATCTGATACCAATATTCGCGAGTTTATTGACTTCGCTGCCGTAACCCATGCTGATTGATTTTGTTCAGAGTTAAGTTTGACGTGTACAGCTCCTGGACGACTGTTTTTATCAGGTAAACGCTTGACTTCTTTAACGTCTGCAGGGTTTTGCTTGAGCTTTTTAGCAATATTAGTCACAACTTCCATCAGGTTTTCACTGGCAATAGTGGGAATTTGTTGGATCTCAATACATTTTCGCAAGTCATGTTGCTCTATTTCTTGAATCCGCTGTCCCAGAGCCCCGACCTTAGTCTCCAAGTAATTATTCCTGTTAGTTAGCTCGTAATTCTTTTTCTGTAAGTTATTAATACTTCCTTGCATTACTTCAATCGTCTTAATTAATTCATCCATTTTTTCCGAGTTGTATTGTAATGAGTGACAAATATCCTTCATTTCCTTTTTTATGGCCTTTTCAACTTCTTTCGATATATCGCTAGTAAGCTTTTTCAAATCAATTTTTACACCATGCTGTTCCTCGAGGTCATCGTCCTCCTCTTCTTCATCACTGGGGATGATAATTGAACGACGTCCTGTGGTGTTATTCTGGCAATTGCTGCAAGTCCACTCCAGATTATCTGTTGCTCGTAGTGCAGTTATTTGTTTCTTCGTGAGACCAGTACACATGATGCTCAGATGTACTGTTTTTTCACATCTGTTACACTCTAACCCCGGTTTAGATTTTGTTAATCCTTTACCACAGTTATCACATTTGCTCGCCATTATTTTTTATTTTATTAACGTTACCCGCAATAAAATATACACGCGGTTAGGTTAATGTCTAAAATGTAAATCTAGATGTAAATCTAGATGCAATTTTAGAAGGTGAGCGGAGACTAACCCATGACCCTTTGGGAGTCCTGGGACATCCATCCGACGGCTTACCCGGGGCTCCCAACCAGGCTGTTGGGCGTTACGTGAAGATTTTTAGTCGGTAGGAGTCCGGCATAGCATCCATGATGGATTTTCCTTCACGTTAAAAAAGAACCCATGGGAGTCGCAATGACCCTTTCCGACTTTACTACAAGTTTATCAGTTGTATTAACAGTACAAAGTATTTACTTTGTATTGAGAGTTACATGTTGAGTTAGTAAGTTCCAAGACGAAAATTTGTAAAGAATTGTGTATTATACAAAGTTACGGTAAAGTCCCGCCCTCATGAAAAATCGGTCTAAAATTGCAAGGGGAGAAAAAGTACTTGGCCGTAATAAAGGTGAAATGGTTTTTATCCCCAATTATGTAAAAATAAAAAGTCTCAGTCACTGTTTTGTCAAAGAAAGTTAAAAAAAAGTAAAAATTTTAAAAAATGCGACTCAAATACATTGTCATTAAAAGTTGCCTGGTGGAAATTTATTTCAGAGAAAGCTCATTGTACTGGTTATATGTGTAGGTATTTTTTCTTTGCGTAGAACATTATTTTGGCATAATTAATTGTAGAGGCGTAAAACTACAGACAGCTTGCGGCATACTTATTAAATTATGAAACTCTTAAAACTTTTCTGGAAGTATATTACTGACCATTTACCTTTACTGAAATAGCTTGAACAATTATAATCGTTTTAAGAACAGTTATTATACGATATTAGAAATTTAATAACTGACTACTTGTAAGTCGTGATAGCATTTTAATTGTTATCTTTGTACTAACTCTCTAACTATTCTTTAATAATGTAAGCTTGGGGTTTAAGAACTGTCCTGTTACGTATGTAAGTCAGTTGAAGATCTTTTTAAAATAAAAACAGTTTTTGAAGGATACTGCCAGAAAATAATTTCTTGAGCGTGAAGATGACGTATTAATGTTATTAATTTCAAAAATATATAGATACCAAAGATAAATACTAGCCACAGCAATCGAAAACTGTGGTAGTAGCCATCAGTTTTAGAAAAACTGTTGATCTAATTTGAGGGATTCAGCCATCCTAATTTTAATTTTAATATTAGATAGAATAAAATAAATTTTGAGTGACATTATGTCCACAAGATACATAAAACAAACTCTGTTTATCAAAGTGAAATTTGATAGCCTAACATGATTGCTATAAAAACTTTATGAAAACATCATTTCCAAAATATCCGACATGAAAGCTGCGTACTGTAATGTACGAAAATGCAGTACCTACTCATTTGCTGAGCGGATGCCGAACGATTTCGGACACAAACAAAAATTTTACAACCGGCAATTAAGCCGAACCGGCGTTCAAACGCGACGGCCACCGACCAAATTACGGCCACGTTAATTTTATATGTACTCTCCGATAGCACCGGCCTGACCAAGTTTAACGCTCCATCTTCATTAAAACCCATGTCGAATGCTTGTTCACTACATTTATACCACACTAGAGGACGTCACGCAGTTTCACCCGTGTAATTCTTGTTCCCGTGGGAATACGGGAATAAAATATAGCCTATGTTCAGTGCAAAGAGTGTAGCTTCCCACCAGTGAAATAATTTTTCAAATTGGTCCAGTAGTTTCGGAGCCTATTCGATGCAAACAAACAAACAAATAATCAATCAAATATTTCCTCTTTATAATAATAGTATAGACTAGACGATGTTCGCGACTTCGCTTCCCGTTCCCGCTTCCAGTAGGACCATTGTCCCGGGTTAAAAAGTAGCCTGTATGTTATTCTAGAAATCTAGACTATAATCTATCTCTGTACTAATTGCATAATGATCTGTTTAGCCGTTAGAACGTTATTGAGTAACAAGCATCCAAATATTCAAACATCTTCACCAACTTTCGCATTTATGTTATTGTAGTAGGATTTTGATAGTAACTGGCTGCTAATCGTTAAGTAAGGTTTTCTGTAATAGACCTTTAAACTGGTCTAGTAAATACCAACCATCGTTTGCGGCAAGATGTGTTGTTTTATTACGACTTCCTCCGGCGGCATTAAAATTTTACGAATGTATTACTGTAATATTTTCGCAATTTCATTTTGCCGACATAGCGGGAGACTGTAAATCTTAACGTGTTATGTACGAGTAAATATAAAAAAAATGTCGAATAAGAATGATTTGATATTTAAAGGATTATGTTTTCAAGGTAACGAAAGTAACAAAGTTATGTTGAATGTTGAACACCTACTCACCCTATGGTATTAAAATTTTCACATTTCAATAGATTGTACAAGTATTTCGAGTAAGTAGATACCAAAGAGAAGTTACAACTATTCTTTTCATGAATTTCAACTGCCATCAATTAAAAATTAATTTATAGAAGATGATCGTAAAAATGATATTTCATTTTTATGAGTGGAAAGTAATTTTGGGAAAAAAGCTGAAATATTTAAAAAGTGGTTTTACAGAAATTCATATCAAACATTGGTGTCATAAATATAAATTTGCTCAAAGAAATTCAATTGCCGACGTCAACAAAATGTGAAGATATGAAACGACAGTCATATTTCAGGAACCGCAGAACAATATAATCGAGCTCGTCTGGATCAAAAAGACGTTTACAAAATAGGAATCTTTCAATCTTTCGCCCTTTGTCATTATGATCAATAGAGCTATTGACAACGATAAAGAAAATGATATCTACGCAAGAACCACAGCTATTTCTTTTATGATATTATGTAATATTTCCACTATCGAAAAAATAACAAGCTTATTGAATAGCATATCCACAAAGTAGATTAGATTTTTGATATTTCGTAACGTACCCTTAGAGAAAATGACAATATTATACAAAAGTAAAATAGCGATAACATGATATCTCAAAATTATCTTCAAAGACTATTTATACCTAAATATAAGTAACACCAAGAAGACGTATTCAAGTCTACTTCACTAAAAGCATAGAATCATTTAGAGTACATCCATACTTATTTAGGAAACAAACAAAATAAAGTTTACAAACAATATACCCAAACATGAACCGCGATAGAAAATATCAAATGGAAATAAACACGAACAAAAGGTCCAAGAATGTAAGAAAACACATTGTTGTATCACTACACTACCTCGTATTATTTGCGGAAGAACGGTTTCTACTGTCTCATAAACTAGATATCAGGACAGAGCAAGGTAATCGCTAAACTATTTGTCCCAGGCGATCGAACACTGCTACTGTTATTCCAGCTATAATACTGTCTCCATTGTTGTACGAGCCAATGGATGGAGTGCAAGTAATGGTACTGATATTAAAACATAAGATGAAGACAAAGATACGTATATTATCTTAAATTATACTGATTTTGTTGATGGTTGAGACTAAAAGCTAAATGAAGGATGAAACTTGTATTTCAATTAATCATTAAATCAGGTAATGGCTGTCCACTGCTGGACGTAGGTGACTAACAAATTATGCCACAGTACATGGTCCTGCGCCTTCCACATCCAGGCACTCCCTGCGACATTCTTTTTCATGTATAGATATAGAGCTAGAATTATTTAAAATATTGTAAAGGATAAGTTATATTTTTGCAGAATTGTCATAAGCTTTCCAGTTCTATGTAAACTGTGCCAATAAAAAGAGTGCTTATGACCCTTTGGATAGACAACAGAAAATCCTTATCGTACTACAAAATAAAACATTGTTCTGTTTTTCACTTTATTGTGCCAAAGAATATCACGAGACAAATTGTGATGATACTTTTGTCACCCTTTTGTGCGAAGTTTTGTTGAAAGGAGATATTGCTATCATTTTTGTTGTGAAATAAAATGTTTAAGAAGTTGCAATGTCAAGCTGCCGTATAAATGTCATGATTCTTTACTATTAGTGATTGAGTAGAATTTATTCTGCAGATTTATCTTGAGAACTTTCAACTGTTAAATTGTTTTTGACAGCAAGAGTTTATAAAGTTCTCGTAGCGTCGCTACTTTAGTGTTCTATGAACAATCATTACGTTTTAAGAATTTCGCGGTGCTGTTGGTGTTAAGATGTCTGACGGTTTGTGTTATTTCTGTCAAGAAAACACGTTTACGTTTGTTCCAGTTACCAGAAACATGTTCTTTTATATATTTTTATACCAGTAGAGTGGCTAGATGACCCTACCTGAAGAAAAGTGGTCATCACTAAACACCAAGGCACTATGGGCAGCTTGAATTTCAACAACATGACATAACATTTCAAAATCACTGAAATCCAATTGAAAAGTACATTGGCATTCAAGTAACTTTATAAATTCAATCAAAGTTTTGCTAAGAAATGTCAATGAAAAGTTACTAAAAAGGTTAGTGACTTTTGACCAGATATTTACAAAGAACGACACTCGCCTTATTTTGTTACTGATTTAGATCGCGTTTGTAATGGAATTTGTCTCAGAATTGCGATATCAAAGCCACACATAACAAATTGCTTGTATTAACTTGTGAAATAGATGCCTTTTTACCCGAACTGCCGAAGAAAGGAGGGTAATGTTTTACGAGACTGTATAAGTATGTATGTCCAATTCTTTGTCACGCCCTACAGCCTGAAAGGCTTGACGGATTTTGACACCAGATACATTAAAATGGCAGACTTTTGGCGCTAAAATGAAAACGTTAATTTTTTTTCTTGCACTCTACAACTTCAATGGCTTGACGGATTTTGAAATACAAGATGGCATTTGATTCGTCGTGATTGTCTGAGTGACACCAGGTATAAAAAAATTCTTAAAAAATGTAATTGGCGGATTTTTGGCGCCATAATTATTTCACTGCAAAGGGCGCTAAAACTACTGAACCGATTTTGATGCGGTATTATTTGTTTATAAGGTCTTGGTGAGACCTAAAATCTTACTTTTGTTTGGTTGCGTAGAACCGGAAATATGACCAAAAATAAAATAATTAACATTGAATTTTGGAAAGATTCCTTCACTACACGAAAATTAATAACTCCACTACTAATATAAGTAAAAAGTTTTAAATAAACTTAATTATTAAGAATACAAAAACCCGACTGCCAAGTAAACGAATAACTGAAAAGCAAAAAACAAGCTCTACATTTCTTTTGTGATTTTCTTTAGCTACTTACTGTTTTACTTTGTCGGCAACATTTGCAGGCGGGAACAAGCTATGAAAACATGTAGCTATTTTGTAAACCACCAGTCGCTTGACATAGCTTCTTCCCGCCTGCAAATGTTGCCGACACAGTAAGTAGCTACAGAAAACACATAAAAAATGTAGACCTTGTTTTGTGCCTTTCGGTTGTATGTTTACTTGGAAGTTAGGTTTTTGTATTCTTAATAATTAAGTTTAATTTTGATTATTTTATATACAACTTGGTTTGAGTTGAAATTAAATATAAGTCAGAGTTAATTCACACTTTTTCTTTATCCCAAATATTTATTTGTGAATGGATATTGTGCTATTGCATATTTTAATCAACATATTTTATATACAACTTGGTTTGAGTTGAAATTAAATATAAGTCAGAGTTAATTCACACTTTTTCTTTATCCCAAATATTTATTTGTGAATGGATATTGTGCTATTGCATATTTTAATCAACAAAATCTAGTAAACAAGTGTAAATCAAAGTCCAGCCGCTTTATTTTGAAACTTATTTAATAAAAATTTAGAATTTAATCAAACTATACAATCACTGTTAGTGAGTATGTGGTTCATTCTGGAGAACACCCGGTCCTATGTATTGACCCCAAAACAGCGTCTTTGCTCGTTTTGCTAAGATTTCAATTATGTTTTATATATTTTTAATATAATTGTATGAAATTATACAATAATAAAATCACTTTTCAAAGAAAATATTATGTAAAGATTCTAACGAATTCAATCAGTCATCAATATCTTGTTCAGACTCTCGGGCCTAAAAGGCCAAAGTTATTCAAAAAGGTTTCTTTTGTGATACAAATAGCGACAAAGACTTGAGATTTTTACACATAAAGGTCAACAATATTCCATTTACTCAAGATGAAATAAGCGATCTTGTATGCAACGATAAAAAATATACACGTAGTAAAAGATAAGCAAAAAAATGTCCTGTTTTCTTTATAGAAATCCACTAAATAAGTAGTTCGTCAACTTGCTAATGTAGTACTTAACTAGACTAACTTAAATCGGTGTCGACGAGTCGGCATCTTAAGTAGGAAAAACGGTTATTAGGCTGGACAGGTTCTCGTTAATCGAAGTGTTTTGGCAAGTGTCGTGAAGCAGGCCATTTACGCGGCGGCCCAACTTCCGGCCGTTGCGTCTGTGGTGGAAAACTTGCTCCGGAATCCGGGCTATATAGATAACGTTAACCCAGTAATGCCTAGCGTGTCCAAATGGGCACACAAATCAGGGTTGAATGAACGAGTTATGGTAATATTTTTTGACTTTTTTTAAACAAATTTATTATTCTAACTCCTCATTTAAATGTCAAATTTTAATATAATGTAAACATCACTATTATAATAATTTTAGTTTCGTGAGTATATTCATTTATTTGCAGCCTTTAACTAGTACGCTGAAAAAATAGACCCGAGATGAGAGTAAGTAGTTATTATTTATGAACTATTTATTATTTCATGTTATTATAGCTCAAATTTATTGCGCTATAGTGTATTTATTTATATAAAAGCATTCAATATTGCCAGAATGTAATTTCATATGTAATATATAGCACTGAACTTCATGTGTCCATATGGACACGCTAAGCTTTAGCCATAGCATTACAGTATGTTCTGTTTTACATTTAGGTTGTTCGATTTTGACTAGTTTCTATGTAGAGGCACCACAAATCAAGCAGCAGATGTGTTTAGAGAAAGAAGGTGGTGGTGGTAGCATCGTCAGAGATATAGGCGGTTGACATCAAACGAAATGAGGAAAAATTTGAGATGTTATCATGATTTGACCATTAGAAAATGTATTTTCATCAAGCGATTTGGCTGTACAAAAGCTAAACATAATAAAACAATAATTCCGAAAGTACAGACTACCATCTCATGCATGTGGATCACCACCTTTGTCCACAAGCCTTACTCTTCAGAAGAACCCAAAAATATATTGGAGAAGAAAGGATTGTCTACTTTTACGATACATTTATTAGACTCCTCTGAAGGCTAGTGGACAAATACATATTTATAGGTACTTATATAAATATGTAGATAAATATATGGTTATAATCCCTATTTATATGGATGCTGGAGGCTTATAACCATAATGCTGGTGATTTTCAAAATAAGATGCCACAGTTGAAGGTTCGTTAAGTGGCAGTATTGATATACCTAAAAACTTTTGCAGTAGGTGCCAAAGGTGCAGGAAGATGGCCTACCTTCAAACTATTCGTTGGGTTTGATAAGAAAAATCATTATGTACTGAAAATTACGTAAAAAAAGATGTGACCCAAATGCAAAAGCAATGAGTTAAATGACCTCTGGTATTTATTGTACTGTTCCTGCCTACTAAAATAAAATAAACTTTTATATATTATTAAAAAATGTCTTGTTTATGTTTATAAACAGAAAATAATAAATGTTGGTTACCAATTACCAAGAAAAATCTGCGTATGTTCTTGTCTTTTCAGCTATTGTAAGTGCTTAGTGTGTCCATTTGGACACATGATTTTTTTTAAAATTCCAAATTATTTATATAAATAAAATTTATGATTAATGTCTAGAAATACCTCATTAAATCATATTTGAAGTCTAAAATTAACAAAATCCCAAAAAAAATAATTCGGGCATTACTGGGTTAACCTTCGAAGTGGCATCGGATTACGGCAAAATGTAATATGAACTTTAGTACGATATCGAGGTTTAAGAAACGCCGATATTAAGTAGATATAAAACCTTTGCAAAAGTTTTCTTGTACCTAGATCTAGAAATTCAACGAGTATTATGTTACCATTGAACGAATACTTACTAAAAAATGGAGGAATCTTTAACATGTTTTTTTTTGCTGAGTCCGATAGTCTCTGACTTTCTTTAAATTTTTCAATGTCTTATTTTTTATTAAAAAAAGTGTTATGCATAGAAAAATTACTCGCACTTTACACAAAAAAATCTCCAAATGTTATTAAAAACATATCCTTTGCTTCCTAACATTATATACATGAAAACTAGAGTTCAGTATATTCAGCAAATTCATAAATCAGGACATTGTTGTGCTTGTAGTCAGCTCAAAAACAATATCATCTGTCACGTACATCGATACATGATTCTATCAAGAGGGACACTTTCTATCATACAAATGACGTAATAACAATTCCATCAGTGTCGCGTCGTTGTAACATGTAGAAACCATAAATCAAAGGAAAATCATTTTCCTACATAGCCCTACAGCTTGAGTCTGCTTTGTAATATTGTGATATTTTATTCAGTGTTGTGCGGTATTGTTTTTATTTTAATAGCTGTTGTTGGTACGCCCCAGTACCAGACACGAACATAACAACACTTTTGAATATTTTTTTTGGAAACATTACTTAGAACTTACATATAACAGAACACTGTGATATTTGGTTTGGTTTTCAGAAGAACAGACGTTTCGCTGTTAGTTTATGAGAGTCTTTGATTAAAGAAAATACGGTAACTTCTGTTAAACAAAATCTAGCACAAATAGTTATCAGAAATTTTATGCAAAAATATTTGTAGCAACCCTTTGTAAAAAAATGTTTGTAACTAGGTACTCTTTGTAAAGTTCTATTTTATGGTCTATAACTTTTAAAGTTCAATCCTTACTAAGGAGTTCGGATAGAACTTACAACGCACGTGTATAGATATTATGGATAATCTCAAATGATTGAGTGTTAAGATCTATGCTTAAAAATATTTTTATTTGAGCTAATAGACCATTAAGAAAATTGCTACGTGATTATTACACAGAGTGACTTTACATCTAAAAGGCTATTACGTTTTCAAAGTATTAACTCTCAGTCCCATACTGGCTCTTTGAACGTTACAAGTGATTTTCCCATTCGTATATACTCAACTGAATTTTTTCAATTGAGCATTTACGATTTCGTTCAATTGCCCCCTCATATTCAGCTGTACTTATCTGTAGTCCATAAATGTGTGAGAATCACATGTTGTTTCAGTACGTGAAATGTCACCGAAAGAGCTTGACATTATTATAGGTACGTACCTAGTCATATGTCATGTCATAAAATGCTTTTGACAAAGGCGCAGCGACGTAGAATGGCATGTCATGAATGATCACTCATGGTCTCGCAGAGCTGAGTGCAAACAGATCTAATTGGGCCAGCTAGGGATGTCTCTATAGTAACTAATCTACCGGTATTTCGATAGTAAATTTATGCGACCATATTGGAAATACCTGTTCAAGTGAATATTTGTGTACGCAATAAACAAAATTCCCTTATGTGGCTCGTCACATTCGTTCTTATTAAGAAGTTTGCTATTACCTAGAGGTAAACATAGTAATGTGTAGAAGAACGAGTGTATATAAATATATGATCCTGCCGGGGGGCTCAAGCCCAACGGGTGATGTTAGGCTAAAATATTTCATTCTGCGTCGCGAAAACGTTCATATAATATATCACGATGCTGCATTTCAATTGTTCTTCGTCATGGGGCAGTCGCTATAAAGGAAACTCTTCATAAGTGTATTAAGTAATATATACGGACACCCTCCGTAAAAAGTGATACTAATACCATCTAGTATGGCACTCGCGCCGCTGATGCCCAACATCAGGGGACCCAACGCTCCCTACAGGAGACTGTACTTGGGGATCGTGCGAAGCATGGCCCTATACGGGGCTCCCATATGGGCGGAGACCCTGACGGCCAGCAATGTGGCTAGATTGCTGAGCCCGCAGAGAGTGATGGCCGTCAGGGTGATAAGAGGATACCGCACGATCTCAGGTGAGTCGGCATTTCTCCTAGCCGAGACCCCTCCATGGGACCTGGAAGCAAGAGCACTTGAGTCACTGTTCAGATGGTGCAAGGAGGCGCTGGAGCCAGTGGCGGATACAGAAAAAACACAAAGGGGGGGCGCAAAATAAAATTTTGAGTCTCAAACCCCCCCCCCCCCCCCCTCAGACCCCGGGCATGAAGGCCGATATTCTTGTTTTCCCACCCTAGTTGCTCAAGTCGCACTTTGCAAGCCTCTATGATTTCCCTTGCGCTATTTAAGTATTGGCGTATGATTCCAAGGTACAGTCTCTCTTGGTAAATGGTCCCTGAAATTCTATTGGTTATCGAGTAGGTATGTGATTCTTTTTATTTTATACCACTAAGGTGACAGACAAGCATACGGCCCACCAGAAGCACCAGTGGTCACCGCAGCCTATGAGCGTTTGCGACACCAGAGGTGCCACACTCACGCTGCCGACCCTATAAAAACCTTCTAAGACCCCTTTTGAAGAACTCCATACCGTAGGCGTTTGGGAAAACCGAGGCAGGGTGATTATTCCACAACCTAAGCGTGCGCGGAAGAAAGCTCCTATCGGATCTATCCGTGCTCGAACGCTCCGGACGTAGAGTGTGAGGATAAACTCCCTGTCAGTGTCGAGCGGTGCGATGATATCCATGCTGAGCGGTAGCTAGGTATCAGGGGTTTCGCATTAAGCATAAAGAAATGTGGGGAAAATGACGTATTATACATGACATCGTATTCAACATACATAAATACAGTCACGCCTCTTTCCCGGTGGGGTAGACAGAGACGGCTTCATATTGGCTCACCTAAAGTTCTTTACCCGAAATTTTTCTTCCTAATGATTTCTAAGCCGAATGATCACTCGTCCTAAAATTTTTCATCCTAAAGTGTTTCATTCATACTATTAGTAGGGCTACTGGCGGTGTTCCGAACACAAGTGTTTCCGAAAATTGTAATTAATAACTTATATCTGCAAATATATTAAAACTCCTACGGTTTTTTTTTCATAACGCTTTTATCCCTGAACATAATTACCATAATATTGTCACTAATGCTCGGAAAGAAACATTTACCGAGTATAATAAAAAATATATGTGGGTAGAAGATATTTATAGTTTTAATTTGAACATACTTCACAAGCCACGGTACAAGCTACTTAACATTAAAGCCACGGTAAATGTTGAAAAAGGCATGTTATAAGTAGGCGCAATCGATTGTTTAACGTTTGAACACGTACCTTAATTTGATTTGTTTGTGTCTATGTTAATCGTCTAATTCGTATTTGGCGTGGTTTTGTTTAGGTGGTAATAAAAAAAATAACCACGAAGGCTAATGCGGGAGCCCCGCTACGCTCCCGCCTTAGCCTTCTAAACTAACCTATCCTAATCGGATTGCGGGGTGTGATCACCAAAACAAGTTTATGAAGATAATTTACTTGTTTTCAATAAGAATTAATCTTTGGTTTATTACCAAAACCAACTTTTACTAGCTGTCAAAGGTAAAACCTAGCATTTACCAAATTAAAATAGTAAAAGACCGAAAAAATGTCTTAATAAAGGTTTCACAAAATTAATGTATATAATACTGATTATTATGAATAAAAAGAAATCTAAACAAAAAAGATATGACTTTGAATAATAGTGTAAAAGATAATAAGAATAGAAGTAAAATAGATGTTTATTACTACTGAGATTATGAAGCTGAATGCTTCGAAACTATGAACATTAGAGACAGAGTACTCGTAGTTGGGAATAGTGATTGTTAGGATGAAAAATGTTAGGACGAACATTTTCGGATTTCCAATTATAGGAGTTGAAAATTTAGGTGAACTTTGGTGCACCCGACAGAGACTACCTGCTGTGTCCAATGCTACAGTAGAATGCCACCCTGGCAACTTCTTTCGCTCCTTCTACTTTAATAATTGTTTTCATACATGCTCGCCGGTTTCGGGTACTGTTGCTTGACTTGTCGTTTCTTCAGTATGTCTTCCGATTTGATTGGCATACGTATGTCTAGGTCGACATCTACCGGGTTGTACGTTCACTCTCGCTTCATTAATCTGTTTCGTCAATCGTCTTTCGCTCATCCTCTGGCAGACACCTACAGACACCGTATTATTTACTTATCGACTGATTCAGCATAGGTAGCCTGGCGCGAACGACGCGTGCGCTGTGTGTGAGCACCCAAGGGGGGGGCGCGCGCCCCCCGCGCCCCTACCCTGTATCCGCCACTGGCTGGAGCGGGGCCAAAGGCCTGCGTCTCGAGAAATTGAGGCCCAGCGGTCCCTGCTCCACCAGGAAACCGTGGAGACATGGAAGGTGCGACTTGAGCAACCGAAGGGGGGATTTGCCACAATCGCGGCCGTCAGACCGGTCATGGAAGAGTGGCTGGAGAAAAGACACGGTACTCTCTCCTATCGGTTGTCACAGGTACTTACCGTGTACGGTAGCTTCGGTAGTTATCTGTGGCGAAAACACCGGGAAACCACTGCGAGGACCGCAGCGATGACACAGCGCTCCACACGCTAGTGGAGTGCACGTCGTGGGCGCAACAGTGACAGGTCCTCGCAGTGGGTCTGGACGTGGACACTCTCTTGCTTGAGACCATGGTATGAGCCATGGTCTCTAGCGGGAGTAAGTGGGACTGCGCCGCCTCTTTCTGCAAGCAGGTCATGCTCGTGAAAGAGGCGGCGGGGTGGGAACGGGAGAGAACTCTCCCACCCGAGTTCCGCAGTCGGCGGTATAGGCGCCGCCGACGTGTCTTCGCCGAGGACTATCGGCCTCCATGACCGGAGTAACGTGTCCGGCGTAACATCCTTGAGGTAGCCGTCATGGGCCTGCTTCTGTAAGGACGGTGAGCAGCCCTCTCACGTTAAAAGCAAAAGGCCTCTTTCTGTGCAATTCTAGTGAAATTAGTAAGAAGAGCTTTTGCTTTGCACAATAATATATTAAAATAATCGACAGCCCTGTACCAAAGTGAAGTGTATTGAGCTATAGGCATATTAGGTGCAGATACATAACATAGGTAACACAATGTGAACGTTATTTTTGTACGTCTGCCGATTCCATTCCAGACGCGGCCGTTTGTTACGTGTCTGTTCGCTGTAGCCACTATCTACTTACATATATTGATTCTGAACATTAGAAAACACTCGTGTACTATGATAACCTTTTACAGGAAAAACACTTTTTACCATACATGATGCTATTTTACATTTCTTGTTACAATTGCGATACCTAGTAACAAAGTATTTCTTTTCATAACACATACAAATAAATATTATTCAAATATTTTAACTTACGCATGGCTCAATACATGCATGAACTATTTTGCAAGTTTAAAATGATAATAATCTTAGTCTGGGATAAAATTTAGTCCAACAGCGTGAAAGCTCTAACCTTTTTGCTGCAACCTTTTCTACTTAGCTAAAACAAGTTTCGTCCCTAAGCAAAGATACACTTTGCACAGCTTGAGAGCGTGAATTAAGAGGAAATGACAAAAGACGATGTTTAACCAGGTAACCGAACACCGTTTGAGAAAAACTACGCGAAAGAAGATTGAAAGGTAACAATAGAGTACTCAGTAACTATAGATAAGATTACTTACTACGAAGAACTAAAGTTTGATGCAAGTACACTATTTTTGAACTTTACAAAATATGATCTATAAGCTCTAAACAAAAGCATTGATTATCACAAAGTGCTAAGCTGAGTTGAGTTACCTACAGAATATTTACGAAACCTAAACCAACACTGATAAATATTTTCATTTTGACAAAAAAATACTGTTTTCTAATATTTCTTGTACCTACACATTACTTATTTTCTATTTTAGGATGCGAGTCTTCCATATTACAAACAATTTCATTTTATTTTAAAACTCCAAACTGAATAGTAAACAACGTACGCTCTTACAAATATGAATACACAAGACCGAGCAAATTCTGTTACAAACGATTTCATAGAAGACACATGTAAAACGATCCTTCTGACATCAAACGTAGAGAACAAAGAATAAAACCAGCTGTAAGTTACTAGTAGAACATCTCAAACATTTCAAACAATCTGCCCGCAGCTATTGACATATAAATCCAGTTGGATCGTACCAAAAAGGTTCTTTTACAAACATTTGGTGCCTAAGTGAACACGAGTTGTTACTCAGAGGAGCTCATTTGATGTACGTGTCCCGACTCATTGTTTCATTAGCAAAGTGATTTTGTAACAGACGCTGGAGATTGAACCTTACAAGATTCGTTTTTGTTTAACTCCGTATTGCCGTGTGGAGAAACAATTTGCGTGTTTAGTGTAATCAGTTGTTTGACTAATAGCAGATGTTCCTTTTAAGCAATCTTAAAAGGAACTCAGAGACAGTGATTTAATCGAGGTTTATTTTAATTACTTAGTTTTATGATCAACATCTCTTTAGATCTTAAATTTGGTGCTCTAATGCAACTTTGTGACTACTGAACGTAAGTTATGAGCATAAAAATCGGTGATAAATACTGTGAAAAACCACTAACGTGAACTACAAGTTTCAAGGCTGCAAGACGATTAGGACCAAATTCGCCTAGTCGATGATGTCAAGTAGCGGGTTGATGATTCCGGACTTATAGATAGGTACTATTTTAGATTTTAGATAAACCTCAATCAAATAAGGTGATCACTATGAGGGCGTATCTGGGTCTCTCAGCCGTAGGTATATAAAAGGGCACCGTGGTCTAAGTATCGGTCACAAAAATAAATATCGCAATACCTTGTTAAATAAGAAATTGAATAAAGTTTGAGTATGTGTTAAATAAAACCTAATAATTATTTGTAAATACATTATATGTCATTATATTATTAAAGATAGACACTTGAACAAACTATTTGAATTTCCAATTATGTAATTTTACTGGTGGATGAGTTCATTAATTTCAGTACAAACACCAATAATCTCGTTGGTGCGAATAACGTTAAACGGAACAAACTTGCTGAGAGCAAGCAAATACATCAACAATAACACTACAGCAGATCTATCGTCGTTGCAAACTCAATGGTTTTCGCTCAAGGTACGATTCGACTAAGAAAGTATTAATTTATGTTGCGTGGTGGGAACATCTTCTTCAACATTTTTTCTAAATTATTTCATGTATTTTTTTAAATTTAAAACGAGGTCCTGTTGGCTTGTTGTTGCGTGCGTGTGATTGTTTAGTTGTAACTGTATTAAAAAATGAAATTCAATTAGAACATAATATTGATTATATTATTCGATGCCAAATAATAATAGAAATATACATAAAATTGCAGCAAATTAAAGAAAATGGTATTAAGGTTATAAAGGCCACCAACTTGACTTACGTATATGAGCCATAATAATAACTTTTATGATGCACCAAGAGAGAAAGTAATCTCACTCTCATACTACAATATGCGCGAAAAAGTTCACATCAAAATTCAAAGGTCTTTCATATAATTTGAGAAAGCACATCTACGAGTACGTATACAAAGCTGTACACTACGAATTACGTACGCGCCATGTTTTATTTGAGAATCGAGACTAAAAATAAACGCACTAGACGCGTAAGCCGTCTATTCTCACGTGCACTTGAACCTCTTCAAGTTTAGCTGCGTTCTGAATACCTTGTGGAAGGCTAGACTAATGCATTCATTACAGCATTTTTAATTTCAGAAACTTACTACTCAACCAACGCGTGGAATGAACTTCAGCCTGCCTCCATCATACCTCAGGTACCGGAATCACCTTAGTACCGTCTGCAAGGATGCAAACCGCTCGGGTATTCCGTAGTTCACGACCAACAAAACCCCGATTGATATTAGAGATTTTTCGTTACATTTGACAGTCGTCTACTTCGAGTAATATCAACTTATACTTACTGAAATCGATTCAAAGACGGGGCCACGGTGAGTAATACTTTTACAAAAGAAATATTACATGTTTATGAGCAAATGGTAGATGGACAAAAAAGTAATGCACTTTAGAAGTACAAAACTATTTTGGATACGTGTTAATCGATACGCTCTTTACCGGTTTTTTCAGACTTCATTCATTCCGCGTGTAGGATTAGATGATTTGATAAACATTTTATGTGTTTAATTTAAAATAATTTTGAACAACTAAAGAATACTTCTATCGTAGTAATATATCTATACTTTTAATGCAATAGAATGAGGAAAACTTTTAATATCACCATCGATTTCATTGTTAACTTTCTATCTCTAAATTCTGGTAAATGGGTTCCATTATACCTTTTATCTAGGTATCTTTGTTGAAAACCGTTCTTTCCATTAATGGTTTTCAACGTTAAAATTATGGATATAACTTCCTAAAATTACAGCCAGTTAGTACTTGTTGATAGCTGTAGCATTAGGCCAATGGTTTGGACTACTTAACGAACAATCTGTATCTTGCAGAATAATAATTTAAGACTCATATTGTTCATAACAGATAACTATAACTACTTGTTTTGCAATGCAATTTCTAAACTTACTAAACCATGTTACCTATTGATAGATACCTGTACTTCGGTTGAGATGTGATTCTGTTGAGCACAATTAGTCAAAGCGCAAATTGACAACAAACTCAAACATGGCTGCGTCGTCGGAGCGCAGTTTAGCTAAATGTCGCGTGTCTATTTTCAGTGGGTGGTGTTTACCAAACTCGTGGCTGTCGAAACCAATTGTGTAGGGTGTTGTTACCATATTAGTATTTTATGGTTGTTTTATTCATAGAGTGACGTTTTCATGAAACGAAATACCGTTTGTGTACGCTTCATAAACTGAAAAAGTTCTCCAACGATTTATCTCAAATTTTGACATGATAAACATCCTAGTTAAAAAAATGTCATCTGCTATTTTAATCTCCGGAATCAGTTTATATTATCATTACCAATTCACCATGTTTTCTTTCATTATCAAGCTGACCTAGGACCGCTTATTATTATTATTATTTTTAACGTGGGGGAAAATCCAAATGGATGCTATGCCGGGCTCCTACCGACTAAAAAACCTCACGTAACGGCTAACAGCCTATAGTTGGGAGTCCCTGGTAAGCCCTCGGTAGGATGTACCAGGACTCCCAACACCTAGGACCGCTTTTTAAGAAATATATCAAACACCAAAAATCTATAGCAATCAAGTTTTGCAAACTGGACGTATCAGAGCTTAATCGGACAGAAACGTGAACACTGATTAGGTAGGCAGAAATTTACTGGTAAAATGTCATTGGTTAAACATGAGATTTAGTTAATTCCTTGTAAGAAAAAATAGTGACATATAGATTTAAAAACAGCAAGACATGAAACGAAAGACTTGTCTACAGTAAACTTTGTCTTCGTCAAGTCGTACGATCAAGAATCGGCGCGCAATAGCGTTCAATACTCACGTATAGCCAGCATGTCGCATGACGATACAGGATATCAAAAGCTAGCTCAACGTTGGTTAATCTCACCACACTATCGACTTCGCAACGCGCTTTGTTGCAAATTGTTTACTTTACATTCTATTTTGGATGTCCATCATCTGGGCATTGTTAGCTTGTGTTTACGGCATTTCGTATGAGGACCGATCGAATGGGAAACGCCTGTGGTCGTGTACGCCTTTTGTGGGCGGTATTTATCTACCACACATGATTTTTTTGTGAACGTTCAATAATTTCATACACATGTGGATGTTATGAGTATAAATCAGTACCAATAGTATAACTGTGTGCATTGGTATTGGCATGGAAATTAATACTAAAAAAACTTTGTCTGATTCTACAGTGCATTCCTTAATAAATATAAATTCAACTCATAGTAACAGTTCACTAGCTTAAGGAAAGTCAGAAATAGAAGCGGAAATACAAAATGCAGTATTCAAGATCAATGATTCTTCAGCGGTGAGCGTGCCCAGAACCACTAGAACTATCAATCGTTCTTTCACTGTTAAAGATCTTTTAAAATCATCTTGTAACAATCAAGACGACTCTGGTAACCCGATAGGTCTTCCATCGTACTCTTTTGTCAAGCTTCCATGTCTACGCCTTTGTACTAACGCTGAGAATTCATTTGTGCGCAGCACACTACGAAGACAAAAGGGAGCGTGGAACTTCTGTAGTTCCTGATCTCGACCACAAAACCTCGCGCCCCCCCACTTTAGTCTACAAAAGTAGGACGCTGCAGGGTTTAGTACACAGCGGAAAGAATCTCCATTAACAGCGAATTTTTAGAATTGTCATAGTTATAAATTTCGATTAACTAGTGGCACGATACCATTTTTTACATCATAAATCGATAAACCGACGGAAAAAACTATAAGGATATAACAGAAGTAACAGTAGTATAATTCGATTACTAATGGCATGATACCATTTTCCATCATAAATCGATAAACGGTACGGTAGAACTTTTTAAAATATTTAAGTAAATAATACTTTCAGTATCCATTATTGGATAGACTACGATCCACGATCACGAATAATGTAACAATAATAAAACAAATAATACAATTGTGTTCATAATAATATATTATTTTTACTATTTACAAGACAGGCATTATTACATGTTACCATTAGCGATGGGTTACAGGTAATGTCTAGAAATCGTGTTAATGTTTGTTATATAACTGAACAGAAATAATAGCTGTCCGCAAGTAGGGCAACCTTCCGTTACGTGTCCAAATTAATTATAAAACAACATGTCCTAAATATTATATTATATCCTTGTCTACCTTCAACAATAGAGCATGTTTTCATAACTTCTACATTATGATAGTGCCCTCGAAAATGAAAGCGGACTACCTAACTAGCGGACGTCACGCGGTTTCACCCACGTAGTTCCCGTTCCCATGGGAATACGGGAAATAAATATAGTATTTTCCCAACAGTGAAAGAATTTTTCTAATCGGTTCAGTAGTTTCGGAGCCTATTTGATGCAAACAAACAATCAAATCTGATCAAATCTTCCTCTTTTTAATATTAGTATACTTACTTATAGATGCGTTTTTATTTATTAATTAGCTCATTAAACTAATTTAATACTATCTTTAAAAAAAAATTGAAAAGACTAGTAGTGGACCCTAGTTGCCTTATACTTAATATACTAGCTGACCCTCGCAACTTCGTTTACGTCACATAAGGTGTACGAATGGAGGGGTACTTCTTTATGAGACTCATCAAGCAGCGTGTGAAACGGCCCTCTTTGCTTAATCATAAAAGAGCTTAAAGATTAAGTCGATTCTAAAACAATTCAGTCCACGCCTTCGGCGCGGACTGAATTATTTTACAATAGCCTTAATCATTAAGCTCTTTTATGATTAAGCCAACACGCCCGTTTAGACTTACTTTCGAAAGAAACGTTGAATTCTAGATTTACCGAAAGTTGAGATGCCCCTAATTTCTGAACTACATAACCCTCAATATTGAAAATTGTGTGGAATAATGCTTAAAGTACTCCCTTTCAGACACTAAAAAAATATTTGAACCACGCAGTGAGAAATTATAGCTAAAAACCTATTTTGCCTTTCATCCCCTGTCCTGAAGGAACCGCGCAAAATATCGGGATCAATAGTATCTAAGAACCTTCCTCGGACTATAAGCTTAGATCGTACAAAGTATCATTCAAATCGGTTCAGTAGTTTCGGCGTGATACTTATTCGGGATACAGACAGACAGACAGACAGACAGACATGAAAATTTTAAATTACATTTTCGACTTCAGTATCGTTTAGAGAACGCCCTACACTTAAAATTTTCAAAATATCTTCCATGTACAGACTCCCGACGCTCTACAGTTTTATTATAAGTATAGATGATTGATCAACATACTATCCATCAAGCCATGTTATCAATAAGCATAAAAACTGCACAGTATGATGATTTTGTCCATTAGTGGCTATTAGTTTTTGCTCTAATCAACGGTCAAAAACAGCCACCAGTGTTTGTCAAGCTACTGCCACTTTATGCACCATGATACAGCCATTGGTATTGAGTGGGTACGATTAGGCCATCTATGTTGTGAATGGGTGAGACCACATTTGGCTATGAGCGGTAGTCTGTCAGCGGGGTAGTATTACGGCATTCAACGTGAAATTAAATGATACTGTGATAAGATTAATCGATTGGTTGCCGAACTTGGTCACTTTACGAATGATTTTTTTCATAACATTTTGTGGATAAACTGCTAACATGAACGTGTTCCAATAAATAAGCAGCGAAGTTGAGTCTTTGAGCCAAAGACAAATTTCAACAGAAGTAGGTATCGAACAACTTAAAGAAATTGTGTAGATGGTAAAGTTTGCTCAAGGCTCAGTGAAACACATACGAATATCAAATTTGTTGAGCCACTCCTTCAAAATTTCTACAGGTACCTACCGAAAAAGATTATGTACGACATTAATTTCTGTTTAAATCAATGAATTTCACATTTGTGTGTTATCACCACGGTTGCTTTACATCTTAGAAGACTTTTATGATATTTCCCGGAACACAAAAGGTTACCTTCATTTTATTTTTATGAAATGTATGCGATTAATAAAACATTCAAGAGAACATGGAAATAAAGTAGCCTTTTCGCAGATTCATCGTACCTTACATAACATTATAATTCGAAGAATGTGTTGAATTATTTCGCAATCCATGACGTGTGCTATAAAATGAGCAATGAGCTGATGTTTTGACATATACATGTATAAAGTGCCGATAAATATGAATCCATTTACATTTCATAAAAGCTCTGATACGACAGTTTGTGCGAAATGTATATTTATCACTGTTATAAATACTGTTATTTTAAAAAGTTCGTAATGTATATTTCAATGATGCATTCAATTGATTGATGAATTCAGCAAAAAACATTGAACTGCAAAAATAAATGTTACGTTAATGTTGTGGGTAGCTACTTATTTACATATATACACAGACCATTTCGGATTCAGATCATTCATGCATGCCTTACGTCAAGTTGAATGTATGAATGGAGTTTCTTTTCACTTTCCTAATACTTAGCTGTAGATACGGTAAAGAAGTATAGCAAGAAAGCGGATTAAGGGCACTTTGGATATTAGCGAGCTTAATACCTGAAAGATGATGCGATTATTTGTTACAGATTATAAAAGTAATGAACAGCATTTCCGTTCTAGAATAATAACCAAGTCTATTAGAGGAAGATCCCAGAGCCCCCAGACGTCACTCATTTTCTGATGGACAAAATATACATAAGTGATTAGTGGTGGGGTGTACTATGATCATATGACTAGTTGCTACCTTGGCCAGACGGCCAATTTTCAGGTGGCAATTAATCAAGGTACATAAAAACACTGCTCACCTCACTTAAATTCTGATAGCTGATTTTAACATATATTTTACACAATATCGTTAAAAATCAGTATTCATTACTCCCAGACACATGCGGTCGACGGTTTTACCTTACAGACGCTTCAAAGCTCTGAAAAAAAATTATTAAGGTCACTTATTTTCTGATGCTTGATTCTTATATAAGTTATTCAGACAACTATTTTAAAACGTTTTGCAAACGGACAGACCGATCCAAGGGGCCAAACATTCCCCAGACCCAATTTTAATGTCGCTGAGAGTATGTAGCATGTCTAATGGAAGTCGGAATTAATATTGAAATGTAAATAAAAATGCATAAGTACCTATTAGTAATTAACGCCTGTCATTTTAAAATTTACGTTGATTTAATGTGAAAATAAAAACTTTCTATTTTCCCTACATTTCTATTGAGGTACAGTCGTGTACAAAATTTGTAACTTCCAATGATACTAGAGGAAGTCACGTGGTTTTGCCCGCGTAGCTCCCGTTCCCGTGGGAATGCGGGAATAAAATATAGCCTATGTTTACCGGGAAGAGTGTAGCTTCCCAACAGTGAAAGAATTTTTCAAATCGGTTAATTGTTTTTTGTTTTTATAACTGCTGGCATGGAAAACGTCTCATTCAAAGAAATATTATTGTATTAAGCGGAATATTTCCCAATAATCTAATTCTGTACCAATATTATAACGAGAGAAGATTTGATTGTTTGTATCGAATAGGCTCCGAAACTACTTAACCGATTTTAAAAATTCTTTCAATGTTGGGAAGCTACACTCTTCCCGGTAAACATAGGCCATATTTAATTCCCGCATTCCCACGGGAACGGGAGCTACGCGGGTAAAACCACGTGACTTCCTCTAGTATCATTGGAAGTTACAAATTTTGTACACGACTTTACCTCAATAGAAATGTAGGGAAAATAAAAAGTTTTTATTTTCACATTAAAAATTAAATCAACTCAAATATATTATAGCTTCATACGTGTTAACGCTTGGCTTCACTCGGAAATCTTCGGCGACCTTCGCCCGCGCGGGGCGAGACGCGCGGCGGCGGGGAGCCGCACTCGGGAGCATTCGACGGCGTGGACAATCTAGAAAATACCTTTCACCGGGCGGTTGCCCGTGCTACAAATTTAATTATACTTTTAACTATTGTAAAATCGTGATTATACTGCATGAGTTGAAGCTGCGTATATCATTTCACCATCATCACCATCACCCAAGATCTACAAATTCACGTACGCGCCAATAGCGTGAACAATACGACTATTTCATGACTATTTTTTGGCACAAACTTTGAACAGAAATTCGCTGGCGTTCCGGAGAAATTTGAAGTTTTCAAAGGTTCAAGCCATAATCCTCACCAGGGTACCTTCAGATTTCAGATCTCGGGAACCGCTTATGGACTATTTCTGAGATTTGGCAGGTCGTTACGACTATTTCACGACTATTTTTTGGAACCTAAACAAATTCGATAGAATTTACCGTTTGCTTGCACCAGAGGTGAGGATTACAGCTTGACGTTCAAGCCATAATCCTCACTAACCTATAGCTATAACGCCGAAACTATAAAACGACTATTTTTTTCACATGTACGACTATTTACGACTATTTCACGTCTATTTTTTGGCGTTGTCAAAATTCGTTTTCATTGAGATTTCAAATGTGAGGATTACAGCTTGAAGCACACCGGACAAGCACTTTTCTCAAAGTTAATCTTTGATTATTTACGTGATTTTCAAATTATTACCTTTAAAACTTAATTCTCTATTAAATAAAACAAATACAAAAAAGTAAATTTTAAAATGACAGGCGTTAATTACTAATAGGTACTTATGCATTTTTATTTACATTTCAATATTAATTCCGACTTCGATTAGACATGCTACATACACGCATAATACGCACGGATAATGCCAGCGCCCATACTCTCAGCGACATTAAAATTGGGTCTGGGGAATCTTTGGCCCCTTGGATCGGTCTGTCCATTTGCAAAACGTTTTAAAATAGTTGTCTGAATAACATATATAAAAATCAAGCATCAGAAAATAAGTGACCTTAATAAATTTTTTTTCAGAGCTTTGAAGCGTCTGTAAGGTAAAACCGCCGACCGCACGTGTCTGGGAGTAATGAATACTGATTTTTAACGATATATTGTGTAAAATATATGTTAAAATCAGCTATCAGAATTTAAGTGAGGTGAGCAGTGTTTTTATGTACCTTGATAAAATTGCTACCTGAAAACTGGCAGTCTGTCCAAAGTAGCAACTAGTCATATGATCATAGTACACCCCACCACTAATCACTCGTATATATTTTGTCCATCAGAAAATGAGTGACGTCTGGGGGCTCTGGGATCTTGGACCATATTACGATAAAAGGAAAACAGTTATTGTTCTAAATATGGAACACAATATAGTTCTCAACGTCTTTATCATATTTATTATTTTCAATTTTTTTTTTTTTTTTTATATTCAGCTCGCCAAATTCGCCACCAGCCTGATGGTAAGAAAGCAGTGGCGCATCTAGCGATTGGGGGCCACTTTTTACAGTGGTCCTCAAGTTGGCGGCCCTGTGATGTGCCTCTTCACGCTCCTCTTGAAGAACCCGGGATTGTAAGATGAGGAAAAGAAGTGTGCGGGCAGGTCGTTCAATGTTTTTATAGTTCGACAGAGGAACGATCTTTTGAAACGCTCGGTTCTGGCGAAGATTCTCTCCACTGTGTATGAGTGGCATCTCTGCCCGGCACGCGTTGTTCGGGATCGGAAAGGAGATGGTGGGATCAGGTTGAAGAGCTCTTCAGAACATTCGCCGTGATACATTCGATAGAAGGCAGCCAAGGACGCTATGGTTCTTCGCTGCGACAAAGGTTCGAGGCCTCCCGTCACCTCAGGACAACCAATTATTCGGATAGCACGTCTCTGCATAGCGTCAAGCGCGTCTAACAAGTACCTCGCGGAGTCATCCCAAAAGGTGAGAACAGTACTCGACGCAGGGACGAATCTGCGTCTTGTACAGTAAACATCTCTGATGTGGCGTGAAATACCGTCTCACCTTATTCAGGATTCCCAGTTTCCGCGAGGCCAGACCAATACAGCTCTCTATGTGGTTTTTGTGATTGAGCTCACGCCGGACGTCTATACCGAGGATCTCCAGGTTGTCCTTTAGTGGAATTGTAATGCTCTGAAGAGAGGGCAGGGGTAGGAATGGGGACTTCTTAGCTGTAAACGCACACGCCTGTGTATTTCTGGCATTGAACTCGACCAGGTTGTCTGAACCCCATTGGGCAATGCGGCCCAGGTCCAGATCGAGATCCGCCACGAGTTGTCGTCTCTTCTCATCCACGTCGCCTCGCCCTGCCGCTGGACGGTCAGAATAGCTCCCATGAAGAGTACTGTCATCCGCATAACGATGAATGCACCCAAGGGACAGCATGCAGCAGAAGAAAGAGAGTTGGAGACAATACCGATCCCTGTGGTACTCCGGCATTTACCTGAAAAAAACAGGAAGCCTGACCATCACAGAGGACCCGAATCCGTCGCCCGTTCAGGAAGCTGGCCAACCAGCGGCACAACTGATGCGATAAACCATATGACGGCAGCTTGGAAAGAAGCGACGCATGCCATACCCTATCAAAGGCTTTTGCGATGTCTAGGCCAATAGCCAGAGATTCGCCGTGCCTCTCCATAGCCTCACCCCAGGTGTGCGTTATGTACGCTAGGAGGTCACCCGTTGATCGTTTCGGCCTAAAGCCATATTGGCGATCGTTAATTAACGAGTGATCCTCCAGATAGCGCATGAGCTGTTTGTTGATGATTAGCTCGAACACCTTGCAGATGACGGTGGTTACGGCTATGGGGCGATAGTTGGCTGGATCCGACCGATCCCCTTTCTTGGGGATCGGTTGGACATTCGCCTCCTTCCAAGCCTCCGGCACTTCTCCCGACGAATACGAAAGGCGATACAGGCGTGTTAGCGTTGGAGACAATTCAGCTGCACAATTCCTCAGCACCACGGCCGGAATGCCATCAGGACCACTGGCTTTCCGCGTGTCGAGTGACCGTAGCACCGCCCGCACATCGCACTGCCGGATTACAATTTCCGGCATCGTGGTTCCACAGTTGGCGATAGTGGGAGGTTGCTTGCCACAGTCATCGACCCGGGAATTAGCCGCAAAGAGCTTGGCCAGCATTTCCGCTTTCTCTTGGGCCTTGTGAGCCAGTGATCCGTCAGGATAGCGCAGCGGCGGCAGCGAGGGCTTGCAAAAGTTGGCCTGCACGGCTTTGGCCAGTTGCCAGTATCCACGGCTGCCCGTCGGATGTGACGTGAGCTCCTGACCAAGCCGCGTGACGCGCTGGGCGTCCGCTCTCTTGAAGGCTCTCTTACTGGACCTAGTGACTCTGTTGTACGCTGCCTTGAGGCGGGTCACATTCGGGTCGCGCACAGCTCGAGCCCTGATCCAGGCGCGGTAAGCCGCCTGTTTTTGTTGAACAGCTACGGCACACTCACGCCCGAACCAGGGGCGGGCTTTGCGGATGCTGGCGACATCAGTGTATGGAATGTAGTATTCCATACCTAATGTGATTTCACCAGCAACCGCAGAGGCGCTTTCCGATGAAGCCCTCCCTGCAAAGCAGCGCTGACTCCACGGGACGGCTGCAAAGTATTCTCGTAGTCCGTCCCAGTCTGCTGACGAGTAGTGCCACAGTCGCCGCGTCACCTCTACTGCCCTTGCAGGGGACGGTACCTGCAGGCGGGCACGCACAATACAGTGGTCGGATGTACCCAGTGGGGCGCTAACCGTCACACTGTACTGTGCTGGATTACTCGTCAGCAGTAAGTCCAGCAGGGCGGGTTCATGGTCTGACCTGTGCGGTATGCGCGTAATCCCGCGTACCACCTGGGTCAGACCATGGGAGAGTGCGAACGCGTGGGTGGCCCGTCCCGCAGGATCTGTCTTGAGGGACCCCAACCACTCAATGTGGTGACCATTGAAGTCCCCCAGAAAAACCAACTCGGCGTTCGGGAACCGTACCTGCGCGTCATCAGCCCTCTCGCTGAGGTGCTGATACAGCCTCATCATCTCAGCTGTCCCTGTGTGGGATCGATAGACACACACGTAGATCTGACTCATGGAGCCGTGATCTACGTGCAGCCAAAGGACGGAGAGGGAAGGGTCCTCAAGGCAGCGCAGCCGGCGACAGCAAACATCCGCCCTAATGAACGCGCACACCCCGGCTTTTTCTCGAAATAGTTCCTCGATGATATAGCCGGGGTAACTAAGGTACGACTGATCGGCAGGGCGGAGTATTTGCGTCTCCGTTAGGAACATCACAGCTGGCCGTGCCGTCTCTAGATGGTGATGGACGACGTTGAGGTTGGCATGGAGTCCGCGGATGTTAGCGAACTCCACCTCAAACAGTACGTTACTGGGAGTAGTAGCGGCCGCTGTGGTACCTGATTTCCTTTTCTGCACTGCCATGATTGCTGGGAAAGGGAGACGTGAAGACGGAGTGACATTTGCTGCAGCAGTGAGTGACAAGGCGTAGGGGCTAGCTTCATCTATGACTGTGTGGTGAGACGGAAGCCGACCCGCCGGACGGAAGGGCCCCCGTACCCCCCCGAGTGTGGTCGCCGGGGTCCCAGTCCGGTCACCATCCGGCACGACGAACCACATCGGGATTATGCGCGGCCTGGTGGGGCAGCCTCCCAGGGTGGTTAGTCCCAGTTGGGCCCCTATACTATGCCGCGGGCGACCAGCGGTAAAACCGTTTCTACGGGTCTCCCTGGCCGGCGGGTCGACCCCCGTCAGCCACACTAGAATCCGCTTAGCGCCTACTGGTCCCCCCCTGCTGCATCAAACATCGCCCCGGGCCCGGCTGTGCAGCTGCTGAACCCCGAACGCAACCCAACCGGGGCTGGGTTACTTGGGGGGCTTTTCACAGCTGCACGGTGGTACCCCCCCGGACCAACACTTTGTACCACCTGGCACCCACATGGGAGCCTAGGCCACCATGTGGGTACCTAAATTCGCGGAGCCTCGTTCGTTGGTTAACAGGTGCACCACGTGTAGGTGAGGTCGCTTGGGCCCCCGAAAATTTGGTGGTGGTAGGGCCCCTTACACCCATTTTCATTTGGCAGTAGTCCGACACTCGGCTATGAACTAACTAATAGAGAATTTGCACTAACTGGCATGCCGTCAATAGCAGGCGTGCTATCGACGATTGTAGATATTGTGTGTGTTGTGCATACTAGTTTAAGAGAAGTCTTAGGAAGATATACCTACCTGAGGTCTTCTCTGGAATGTATATTTATGTATTGACTTACTATTCGTCTTTTACTTTGCAATTACTAAACGAGGTTAATTAATGGTTTATATCTAGTCGTTTAAAGTAAGAAGAAAGGAAATATTTGGAACGTGCTTTGTGTTTATATTACGGTCATAATATTCTAGGCACAATAAATAAAACATTATAAAGGTTTACTCCGGTGACAGTTCGCAACCATGTGCATTGAAAGCTTAAAAGGAAGCTTACTACTAAAATGTCATAATTATTAAGAAGTGGCAGGCTCTCATACTTTCAGAAACAGAAGATTTTTTACCAGTAAGTTTTAATCCACTTTCACAAGACAAACTTGAAAATTGGCAACCAAGTGCGCTAACGGGCGGATACACATAGTGAATCCGCCCTGTACTATTGCAGGTATTACTGGCAACGGAACAACCTTCCGTCTTTTACATACCGATCGCATTATTCGATAAATCCATGCAGACACCTAGTTGAGTCACAACTTCTTAAAAATCGCAATTACTCTTTAACATAGGTACCTAGTTAAATTCCCTACAATAATATGATTAACAGAGTACACTTCGCCATAATTTTAAGGTGTGTAAATTTAAAACCATTGCGTAGTATATTCTCATTCCTGGTAAGTCCCTAACTGTAAACACGGAGTCACTCGGCATATGTTCAGTGTACCAAGGTCAAAAGAAGATTTTTCGTCAGTAATTTACTTCGGGCTACAACGATTGTTCTGACGAAACCGCACCGTAGCTCGGCTGTACCCATGAATCATAGTTACAGCTTGTAGGAATAAACATTTCTTTCACAATGAAAATGCCGAGACTGTGAATTAACGTTTATTTTGTGCAAGTTATTGTGCTAACTTTCGTCTTATTTTATTTTGTATCGGTTTGAAATAATTAAAGAACATTTTTGGGACATTATCATAAAACACTATCTAGTCCAAATTTAAGCTAATATTATAAGCTTCTGCTATGGGGTTTTAGACAACTAAAATCGTGCGAATGTATAGGCATACATAAGTTCAAAGAACAAAAGTCAGAAATGTATCTATGTATTATTTTGGTTTGTCTGATTTCTGAAGAATGGCCTCCCAAATGGATAGATTTATTTATTATGATGAGCCTTATACCCGTAGATGCTAACATTACAAAAAAGACAACTTACCCTACTTTATTTTACAACGTTGCCCAAGTCATAGGACTAATAGGTATATAGTTCTAATTGTACAGGGCTATTAATTTCTAAAAGACATTGGTGTAATATCAACTCAACTTTGTTAGATAATCATACATCAAAGTCAAAATACATATTATTGCAAAAAAGACTCATTCCACAAACAACCTTGCTGTATCCGTTAATTATGATCGATGGTTAGCTTCATTTTCTTTCATGAGCGAAATGAAATTGAATATGGCTGGGAAAAATGTACTAGATAATATCCGATTATAATGAGAGTAATAGGTACTTAGTACCTACTATCTGCTTATGTTTCAGTATATACAGTTCATGGATCAGTTCGGTGTGTCAGTTCAGTGTGTCAGTTTAGTGTGTTAGTGTAGTGTGTCAGTTCAGTGTGTCATTGTAATGTATTATTTTAGTATTTCGGGGTAACGTTATTCGTTATATTGACACACTGAAACGTAGGTACATACGCACATGGAGTACTGCTGTGACCACCGGTACATCTGGTGGGCCGTATGCTTGTCTGCCACCTTGTCCTTTGTATAAAAAAAATCATACACTGGAAATACTCATTTTCTTCAGAACAAGTTAGACTGCTTAGATGGAGAGATGATTCTATTCATCATAGACGGGTGAAGCTTCAGTTTCTAGTATTAGTTAAAAAAAATAAACATTGGCAATAAATGTTTGTTTGAAAAACGATTGTTTGAAATTGTTATTTCTTTAATCATATTGTTTTAGATACAAAATATTTTCTTAAGCAAGCAAAAACAACTAAGTAATCATTTCGTGAAGAAAAATGTATTATCTATTTGACACAATTGTAATTATTTACATCACTGGTCAAACCTTGAATCTTTTTAGACGAATTTCTGTGAAAAACAAATTCACAGGAAAATTTCTCTGCCAAGCGTAATAAAACACAGGAAAGGGTAGCGGCTGTGAAACATTAATGACGAAACACAGTCAAGAGTGAGTTTTATGGGAAAAGGGTTCCTTGAATAAATATTGTCGTTTTCGGCATTGACTTGGACGAACATAATGTACAAAGTCAAAGGTGTATAAGAAAAGTACAATAAAGTTATGGACTTGTTTTCATTGCTAGTCTACGTCCTTGCTTATTCGCGTAGGTCATTTATTTAGACATCGTAACCTTTCACTACAAGGTCATACAACCATCCCCCTATCCCCGGGAGGTAAGCTTACACACTCGCACTGCCTGTATAGTCTGTTGTTTTGGTTCGGTCTCACATAATATGGCTATTGCCATCACTGACTTTCTCGATTTTACAGAAAAACATTTTTATCACTGTTCTGCAATCTGAAGCAACATTCTACTAGCGCGTATAATATTGTCGTTTTCGGCATTGACTTGGACGAACATAATGTACAAAGTCAAAGGTGTATAAGAAAAGTACAATAAAGTTATGGACTTGTTTTCATTGCTAGTCTACGTCCTTGCTTATTCGCGTAGGTCATTTTATTTAGACATCGTAACCTTTCACTAAAAGGTCATACAACCATGCCCTTATCCCGGGGAGGTAGGCTGACACACTCGCACTGCCCGTATAGTTGTTTTGGTTCGGCCTCACATAATATGGCTATTGCCATCACTGACTTTCTCGATTTTACAGGAGACCATTTTTATGACCGTAATCTGAAGCAACATTCTACTAGCGCAGAAGGATGTTACACATTCATAATTACAATCTCTGCAGTTCAGGTCTCCCGTTACGGTACACATTGTAACAGCTGCCTTTTTTGATTGAGAAAACAATATGAAATTGAAGTGGATGTGATTTTTTATCATCATAGCCGATTAATACTGGCGAATGGGCAATGGGCATAGACATAATCAATTTTTGACATGACCATTTTGCTACGCTGGGCAGTACGGTCGTTACCTATTGAATTTTATGTCGATTTTTTCTTTTAAGCTAGGTATTCATTGACCCTGGGACATCCTTCCGAGAGCTTACCCGGGCCTTACTGTCTAACGCCGGGTAGACAATTGTAAGAAATCGTGTGGTTTTAGTCGGTAGGAGTCCCGGCATAGCATCCATGTAGGATTTCCACAAAAAAAAAGGTATTCATTGAGCTTAAAAGAAAAATTCGAAATACTTAAAATTTTATTGCGAAAAATAGCGAATACTTTTACAACACCCACGGGAAAATTAGGAGTAGTGACAAATTATACTCTCTCCCACCACGTGCTAATAGACGTATTTACTTTGTTCTTTTAAAATTCAAATCTCTACCTACTGTAAATCAGGCACTAGGTAAATGTAAGTTTTAAATCTTTGAAATGCATAACCCAGTATTTAACTCATAATATAACAGCTACACATTCTCTCTTAAAATTTCATTATAATGTTGGATAACAATATAACAGAGCTTTCGGATATAAGCCCATGTTGCGCCAACATGCCAAATAGTATTATCTTCCCTATCATTTATGAATAAGTACAGTAGGTATGTATAATGTGTCATCGACCGCTGAACATCTTGAAAACCAGCCAAATCGAAGTCCGACCTCGAATTGCATCACGATTGGCCGGAAACATGTGGCATGAACAAAAATGTCGGATAAACATGTATTGAACGTAACCAATGTTATTTTAAGGTATTGTTTTACACTCCGCTGATATATATAAAAAATGCATGAAAAATTCTAAGCACGCGATTGAGCAATCACCTCGTCATGTCCCACATTCCAATGTACTAGAATCGATAGATGGCTTTCAATCTCTATTACTTTGAACCACTTATGTTCCATAGCTCTGTTTTTTTTTTGCGTTGAGTACTATTCCACAAACTATTCGATGGATTAGATGCGGATGCGGTCTCAGATGCATACAGTAGATAGAGCAATGAACTGTCAACGTATTTATGTCGTTTATTGTTTGTGTGTAAATGTCATCGTGTCAGAGAATGTGTAATTAGGGCTGGGACGTTCACGATACCTATTATTAAAAGACTTGCTTACCGCGATGTACTATCAACTGTACATTTACCTTCTTTGGGAACTTTTAAAATATTTTTTGTTTACGAAATCCAAAGATGAAAGATTGAGATTCAGTAATAGTGGCACTCGAATTGGGAACTCTATGCTTCGTCGAGCTAGTTTACCGCAACCGATAAACTACTCATTGAAAACAAAAACATAGGTACGTAAGGAGTGTAAATGGAATGTAATGAATCCTAAGCCAAATATTCAGTTTTGGCCAAATTGCGACTCAACAATTTTTCTAATTTATCTTTCAAGCCCAAACTAAATTAGGTTTTGACTGCAATTTCCGGCAAAGCTATGTGCTATTTCTGTAAATTCAACAGGAAATCTATTTACCTATACTTGTTAATTATACATTCCAACACAATGTTAACAAATTGTGTTAATAACAACATTGTGTCAAGGATCACTGTGTTGGTGGTGGACTAAGGTTTTAACTTGTTAAGTTGCGAGGAAAAGCTAACGAGCCGGCCAAGTCTTGACAGACAAACGGACGGACGTACGGACAACAAAGGTTCTTTTAAACGTTCTGTTTTTGAAGTAAAACTTCTTGAGGCGCGACTAGTGAGGAACTTAGATTTTTTCTGACGGAAGTAACGCTTACTATTTGAATTTTGAATAGCGGAAACGTAGTTCACAATTCGAATGAATGATATTAAAATAACATTTGTAGCCATCAATGGCAAATAAGTTTTACTTCAATCGCGTGTAAAGGTTACACGCACACACTTTTTATTTTCATTGCCATTTAGGTCTAAGAGACTTGGCCTTGTTATAATGTGTTCTGCCGTCTGTACAATGTTTTGTGCTCTGAGGAATGGTTTTAATGGTGCCCCCGGCTACATTCTATCATCGCACTGTTCGCCGCAGACAGGGTGTTTATCCTCACACTTTGCGTCCGGAGCGTTCGAGCACGGTAAGATCTGATAGAGACTTTCTTGCGCGCACACTTAGATTATAGAATGATATTCCTGCCTCGGTTTTCCTAAACGCTTACAGTATGGAGTTCTTCAAAAGGAGTCTTAGAAGGTTTTTACAGGTTCGGCAGCGCGAGTATGACGCTTCTGATGTTGTAAATGTCCATAGGCTACGGTAACCACCACTCCTTCTGGTGGTCCGTATGCTTGTCTGCCACCTTGGTGGTATAAAACAAGCTAGAATACACACTCAATTCGCTCAAATTACGTTGTTTTAGCAGTTCAAGCTACAATCACCATATCTTTGCGTTAGGATATAACGGCGTAAATTGTTAATAGATTTATTACTAAAACCGAGCATCAAAGCGTGTAGTCCTTTTTGCTACCTAAAGGTGGTGCCTATTAAAATATGGTGCATGGTGTTTGACGGCCAAAAATAGGTGGAATCAATTTGTTCCTAAGAGTATCTTATTTTCTGATTATAATATAAAATGCATTTTAAATCATTAAGTAGGATTGATAATTATTATGAAACTCATCAAAAATTGCTTTAAAATATAGAAGCTTTCAATAATAATAATCACATAGAAATTTGTGGAAGATTGAAATCACTCTGTGCAAATGATCAAATCATAATCTCCGTCTCAGGTTCCTTCCGCCTTACGTACTTGCTATTATTACATCCTTCCATCTTCCATCAAAATTCTACATTTATGGTCACGCCGCGGTTTCTTCGTAATTAATTGCGATCATAAGTATTGACAGTGATTATTAAGTCTGTCAAAAGTTGCAAATACATAGACAACCGATTACATTTTCAGGGTTCCGTGCCTAAAAGGTAAAAACGGGACCCAATTCATGAGACTTTGTCATTCGTATCTGTCAAGAGGCACTGTTATTTTCGGTTGTCACTATAAACACAAATACTGAAATCAGGAAACAATAATATAAGGGAAAAACAAGCGTGATATTTTTACCGTTTTTTGACACGTAACCTTCCTTGCGCCATCCATAAACATTTAGTTCTATTAAATAGCAAGAGATTGCAACAACAACATTATTAGATTTTTTTTATTGTACTACTTATTTGACAACGCGGTTTCGATAGTTTGAACTTTGGCCGTATTATGACAATATGTCTATGTAATCCTGGAGTGTCCTTTTGAGGGCTTATACTCGGAGCTCCTGGCTGTAGACAGTAGTAGTAGGGTGGCTGTAGACAGTAGTAGTAGGGTAGTATACCGTACCCTTACCAACTAAAAACACACGAGGTTTTAGTTGGTAAGGTTACGGTATAGCATACAAGTAGGCTTTTCACACGTATAAATACAAGTGCGAGTCGGCTTCGCGCACAGAGGGTTCTGTACTAAAAAACGGCAAAAAAAGTGTGTGAGTGTAACCTTTACGCGCGATTGAAGTAAAACTTCTTTGCTATTGACGACATCAAATGTTATATTAATATCATTCATTCGAATTTTGAATAGTGGAAACTATGTTTCCGCTATTCAAAATTCAAATAGTAAGCGTTACTTCCGTCAGAAAAAGAAATCTGAGTTACTCCCTAGTCGCGCCTAAAGCAGTTTTACTTCCAAAATTGTATGGAAGCCCCCCTTAACCCTCTCCCTTTTTTATAATTTTAGTATTTGTTTTCATAAAGCGCTCATGGCCCCGCGGACTCAGTGTTCTGTAAACGATCACTGCAGTAAGCAACCTTCACTATGGCCGGTCCATGGATGGGTGACCATCCATGTGATCACTTTGTGACATTTTTTTGAGCGTTTCCGTGCTTCGGAAGGCACGTTAAGCTGTTGGTCCCGGTTGCCAGTAAAATGGCAGTCGTTAAGCTAAGTTGAAGGCTTTATTTTCAACAGCAGGCAGTCACAACCTGCGCCTGTCCATTTAAACACGGCAATACGGCTCACCACATATTACGTGAGACAAATTATACAAAAGGTGAAATTTGGGCATATAATGTGCCTCTGTCTACCCCTTCGGGGATAAAGGCGTGACCATATGTATGTATGTAATGTTGTTTTCATAGCGGCAACAGAAATACATTATCTGTGAAAATTTCAACTCTCTAGCTATCACGGTTCCTGAGATACAGCTCATGTAGGACAGACAGTCAGGCAGACAGACGATCAGCGAAGTCTCATGAATATTATGGTCCCGTTTTTACCTTTTAGGCACGGAACCCTAATTATGTTTCTATGTGCTGCTTCAGGGTGAAGTTTATTTTAGTTATATTACTTGTATCCCTAGTCTGTGGGTCTATGTAAGGTTTATATAAAACGGTACGATACGAGTTTAAGATCCGGTAACACACAATTGTAATATTTTTCTACTACCCACTCAGACACGTTACAGAGAAGTTTGAAGGTTTCACGGATATCAAAGAGTGGAATGAAATATTAAACACACGTATACACAGAGGACAAAGTGACGTCACTCATACATTACAAAGGCCTGTAAGCCTGGTCGAGTTTTACGAGTGTTACAAAAATACAGAAACGGCCGTCTGTGTTTGTGAACAAAATAATTTAATGGATGTAAAGGGTGAGAAAATGAGTTTAATATGTAGTGCTAAAGTGGTAGTTGTATGCTTTTATAGTATTTTAAGTAGAGTATTACTAGTTTGTCCGTAAATATTGGAACATAAAAAAAGCTTTTATCTAAATAATATTTGGATTACGACGCGGTTGCTATGATACAAAATTTCTTTCGTTAAGTATAATTTTTTTACCGATTCTTATTAAATTACAAGTGATATTGAAAGCAGGATTACAGTAGGCATGTAGGCATCCGATTTAGTATCAGTTTAACAATATTCCGCTGACCAGCGTATATTATACTACAAAAATCTAAAGTGATAATTTTTTTCATATTCTACTTCATTCATTGGACTAGTCATGAAAACGCGGAACTTACTAAAAATAATGCAGAGATATTCTTAGAAAGTTAAAATCTACCAGTTCCGTGATGGAAAAAATTATAGTATTGAGTACTTTTTTTTTAACGTGATGAAAATCCTACGGGGATGCTATGCTCCTAACGACTAAAAACCACACGTATCCTACCTAACAGCCCATGGTTGGGAGCCCCGGTTATGCCTTCGGGAGGATGTCCCTGCAGACCTACGGCGACCACGGCAGGCTGACCTAGGGGGAGTACTAAGTACTACCAAGATGTATTAGTATAACATACAGATATATTTTTTTTTTTTATACTACTTAGGTGGCAGACAAGCTTACGGCCCACAGGAAGGTTGGTAACCGTAGCCTATAGACGTTTGCAACACCAGAGGCGCTACACACGCGCTGCCGACCCGGGCGCAGGTTGTGACGACCCACAGTTGAAATTTTTCAAGCCACCCGTAAGGCCTTCAACTTGGCTTAACGACTGTCATTTTACTGACAACCGGGACCAACGGCTTATCGTGCCTTCCGAAGCACGGAAACGCTCGTAAATAAATGTCACAAAGTGGTCCACGTGGTGGTCACCCATCCAGATCCGGCCATACTATTCAACTCCCTGCCCCCTCACTGAGCAAGCTTCCCTACCCCCGCCACAGCTGTCATATATTATAGTCGGAGGGTATTGTGAACGTTTGTTTAACCTTAGTTGTACACACACATTCAAGCTATGTACAAACATTATGTGTGTGAATTGAAAACGAATCATATTGTATGGAGTGTCCGCTCTTTGGTACTACTGACATTTTCTACTAGGTGTTGCTAATGTCCACAACTATGTTACAAGTGTAAATACAAGGCCCGAAGCGCCTCGGGTCTATTCCAAACCAAACAAACATTTAGCTGCTTGAACGAGTATAAACATTCTATCAGTCAAGTGCCACTGCACAAGACGGGTTATCATTTGCGTTCGTTTTAATATAAACCAGCACGTCAGATTCTACAAGGACTGTACACAATACAGTACCAACAAAATACTGACACAGTATTTCAAATCGATTACTTACTCTATTTATGAAGGTAAGTTTGTTTAATAAATTTGTCCAGGTGTGCCTGAACATTCGCTTATGTAGCATTAAGTTTAAAGTATTACAACTTTAATGTAGTAGTAATTCTGATTAGTTCAAGCTTCGAAAATATTGCAAAAAGTTTTAACCTTACATGGACGTCTCGGCGACTCGACGACTTTCGTGGTATTTATACGAAAAGTAAGGTGATTTCACCAGTTTGAACTTCTGAGAGTTGAAGAAAGCAGAGATTTTAAACTTTTGACTGCGGGAAAATCTGATATCAGTATCACGCAAAATGAAACGCTCCTCAATTGAATACCCTCCCGACTACAGAGTTTGTGTAACTTAAGTTTGTCACAGGTTCGCAGCTGGTTCGAAGTTTCTCTGTCATGATAAACTTTTCTTATTAATGAGGGAGATATTTTAGGACGATCTCCTGTCTTAGTGGAAAGTCCCGTCTGCAAGAAATAACTATATTATAATGGTATATCAAAGATAGTATTTAAGCACTACCTAGCAAAAGGTAACGTAGCAATAGGTTCACCAACTATTATGTGGGACACAAATATAACTGACTAGCTGTTCCCCGCGGCTTCGACCGCGTAGAAGTCGTTATCGCGTCAAATCATAACCCTCCCTTTGCGCAGTCGGTTAAAAAGATCCTATGTCCTTCCCAGGGCCTTGAACTATCTCTATACCAAATTTCGTCTCAATCGCTCCAGCCGTTTAGGCGTGAAAGCGTAACGACAGACAGAGTTACTTTCGCATGTATAATATTAGTAGGGAAAGTAGAGAATTGGGATATTAGTAGAGATTTATTTTATTACTAGCTGACCCGCGCAACTTCGTTTGCGTCACATGGGAGTGAGAAAGAGAGAAGTGTAGTATTAAATATTTAGTGATATAATATTTCCCGTCGCATTTACTCCGTCACTTACGTTCATTAGAGCTGACCCACACAACTTCGCTTGCGCCACATGAGAGTGAGAAGGAGAGAGGCGTGATATTAATATGTAAAGTGATGTATGATGTTTCCCGTCGCAACTACTTCCGCCCGTCCTTTTATGGTACGGATCCGACTCGCACTTGACCGGTTTTTATCGTTGACTTGACTGGCTACCACTGCAGACCACGATTACTGCCGTCGCGTCGTCGCCTCGCTCATATTTTAAATCTTACTAAGAGGGTTGTTGTAAGCGAACCGTAAAAGATAGGCATATGCGGTCAAGGACTTTTTTTTTAACTTTTTAAGAGGAACAATTTTATAGTAGGTACACTATTTTTACGTAACTTTAACCATTTCCACAGTGTACGCAATGGAAGCTCTGAAAAGAAATAAATTTTCCCCGTTCTCAAAACATTATTCATGGCTGCTCCGCCCCTATTCGTCTTAGCGTGATGTGATACCGTCGTTAACCATCCCCAATAAATTGACTATGAAATTGTAAAATAATTTTTGAACTGCAACCAGTAGTTTCTGAGATCGTAGCACAAACAAACTCTTCGGTTTTAAAATATTGTGAGCGGACCTTAAGAGACAGACAAATTAGGATATTGTGGGCGAACCTTAAAATATAGACATATGCTGTAGCGGACTTTTTTTTAGAACTTTTTAAGAGAAACAATTTTGTAATACACAATTTTTACGTAACTTTAACCATTTACGCAGCGTACGCTTCGGAAGCTCTAAGACGGTAAAAAATATTCCCGTTTTCGAAACATTCTTGATAGCTGCTCCGTTCCTATTTGCCTTAGCGTAATGTTATATAGCCTATAGCCATCCTCAATAGATGGACTATCAAACTGTAAAAGAATTTCCGAAATCCAACCAGTAGTTCCTGAGATCCTAGCGTTCAAACAAACAAACAAACAAACTCTTCAGCTTTATAATATTAGTATGGATGAAATGTAGGTTTGAGTTGATTTTGCTTACTCCTTCTGGGATTAAAGCTACATTAAATGTTAAGCTAATATGTTAGACTAGAGAACTAAAATATTTAAATTCGTATTGAAAATTCCATTTCACTACCTTATAGGTATAATTTACATAGGGGAGACTTATTCTATGAATTTCAAGTTTCTGAATATAGGGGTTGCGTTGCGATGATAGTGAGTGATTCACCTGGAAATTTTATTAAAATAAAGAGATTGACGAATTCACTTGCTATCGTTCATAAATACAATATTTTATACCAAATAAATATTCTTGATTTGTGAAATCTATAAAAACTTACCAAAAATTCCGATATCCATTAGTGTGATTATTAAAATAACCTGAATAATAAATCAAAGAAAACTGTTATTTAAAAGGGGACTCATTGGAGCAGTCGACCCCAAGCTTTCAACAAAAGAGCGACCTTTTTACTTGATAAAACTTGGAAAATTGCTAAACGAGAGTAAAAGGAAAGTAATTATCTCCTTCTTGACATCAAAAATATCTTCCTTTTTAATAGATAAGTCGAACAATCACTTAAAGTTGACGATGATTTGTTTGAATTTCTATTGAAATGGTCTTAAACAACGGATATTAAAAGACATACTTTTGGTAAGTACGATATTGATATTGCTAAAGTAAAATTTACTGTTTCTTATCAGTTGCCGTTCAAGTCATATAGTATACTATTAGCACAATGCAGTTGATTTGTTTTCTGAGCATTAGCCAGGTGATTATTGAAGTAAAACTTCTTTAGGTGCGACCTAGGGAGTTACTCAGGATTTTTTTTCTGTCGGAAGTAACGCTATTCAAAATTCGAATGAATGATATTAATATAACATTTGATACCGTTAATGGCTAAGAAGTTTTACTTCAATCGCGCGTAAAGGTTACACGCACACACTTTTTTTAGTTAGTATCTCTGTATATGGTATTCTCAGTAGCTTAACATCGTAAATCTCGTTATCTTGGGGAGTCAGAAGGGACTCAATCTCCTCATAGCTCTTATTCAATAGCTAGTCTTTAGAACCTTTAACTCACTAACTCGAACAGAACAAGTGTACATGTTGAAACTATGTATCGCTCGTTTTTATTCTGATCGCATCTACCTACAAGATTTTTATTAGTAATCATTACCTGCTTGCCCTTGAGATTATGCTTAGAAAATGTAACTAATTACTATCCGTAAGAGAAAACCCTAACATCAAGTCAGTAAACCTCTTAAAGGAGTATTACTCTCTGCCGTAGTTCAATTAGGTTTTGACGTAATAGATGGGCATACCTGTACCTAGTCATTTGTTACAACAGCTTAAACATTGAAGTAAGAACAGGCTAATTAAGCGCGTGTTCATAGAGTTTCTTTTTAAAATATAATTCTATCAATGAAACAGATCATAGTCCAATGAACGAAGGAGGTTGGATACTTGATACGGGCGTATAGCCATTTTTTACTGACTTTATCTATACTAATATTATAAAGAAGTAAGTTTGTGTGTTTGTTAAATTGTAAGGGATAATCTCGGGATCTACTGAACCGATTTTAAAAAATCTTTCACCAATAGAAAGCTACGTTATTGTGGAGTGTCATAGGCTATACAGCATCACGATACAATGAATAGGAGCGGAGCAGTAATAGTAAATGTTTCAAAAACGGGGGAAAAGATATTCCTTTTGAGAGCTTTGTTGCGTGTGCTGCGTAAATATTTATAGTTATGTAAAAAATATGTTCTACAAAATTGTTTCTCTTAAAAAAGTTCTAAAAAATTGCGCGATAGCATGTGTCTATCTTTGGGTTGATGCACAATAACAATTTTAATTGCAATTAATTTTTTTCTACAAAAATGCCACGGGATACCTCTTTCATAAACGAAATTGTTCTTAAAAATAATGCGACGGGAATACACGCGACGAGAAACCTTTCTCTCTCTCTTTCTCTCTCTCTCTCTCTCTCTCTCTCTCTCACGTAGTAGTTAATATTAACGACGAGACGCTACGGGAGTAAACGCAACGCGACGGGAGTAAATGCGACGGGAACAGGTAATACTCTCTCTTATGTGGCGCAAACGAAGTTGCGCGGGTCAGCTAGTTTATTATATGTTCTTTGTCGTAGTTGGCAGATTCGTTGGTAAACGAAAGGCCACTAAAATAAGAAAAGAAGAAGAAGATGAACGTGGACCTCTGCCAATTTGATTTTGAAAGGGAAATTGTTAAGGTTTTAAAACTCACACACGGTACAAGAGAACGTCGCCCACTGCTTTCCCCAGTCTACTCGTGACCACGGCTGTTGCATTAAGGCTGAAATGTCGAGAGGTGAGCAAAAGTTTTAAATGTATACGCGAAAAAGACCCGAAATCTATAATGTGTAGGGCAATGATCGTAATCATAATGGTGGAAAGGGTTGGAACAAGGTTTCGTCTCCAGATTTCCTTCTCAACACCCTTACCTCGTCCTATGATAAGGTTCAATACGTATAATAATATAGAAATGAAGAAATAAATAAAGAAATAATAAGAAATTCTTTAGCCTCTTCTAGAATGTTCTCACCTTTGGGATGACTGTGCGAGGTACTTACTAGACGCGCTTGACGCTATGCAGAGACGTGCTATCCGAATAATGTGTTGTCCTGAGGTGACGGGAGGCCTCGAACCGTTAGCGCAGCGCAGAACCATAGCGTCCTTGGCTGCTTTCTACCGAATGTATCACGGCGAATGTTCTGAAGAGCTCTTCAGCCTGATCCCTCCCTCTCCTTTCCGATCCCGAACAACGCATGCCGGGCAGAGATGCCACTCAAACACAGTGGAGAGAATCGTCGCCAGAACTGAGCGTTTCAAAAGATCGTTCCTCTGTCGAACTGTAAAAACTTGGAACGACCTGCCCGCACACGTTTTTCCCTCATCTTACAATCCTGGGTTCTTTAAGAGGAGCGTGCAGAGGCACATCACGGGGCCGCCAACTTGAGGACCTCTGTCAGAAGTGGCCCTCAATCGCTAGATGCGCCACGGCTTTCCATCAGGCTGGTGGCGACGTCAATTTGGCGTGCTGAATATAAAATGAAAAGCCTCACTGAAAAGGATACCATAACAGTTATGGTAGGAAGTATTTAAAGTATTTTTGTTCATTTTATATTCGTAATTAGGTAAAATTAGCATACATAATTATATATTTATTTCATTTTAATAACATAACATAATGTCGCATACCGTGTTTGCATATAGCAGGGTGTAATCGCCAAATGTAGGTATGTGAATTGGAATTTCATAGTCTTAAGAATTACAGATTATATCCAGTCTGGTGAACCTAATTTTTTAAAAAAATGTTGCACTCTTGCCATGACTTCGAAATTAACGTTTATAAAACTTTACAATACACTATTTTCAAATCGATATCTCTCATACCAATGTAGGCAGGTAATGAATTAGATTAGTATACGTAAACTTTTTTTTATAATAATTAAAACTGACTATCTGCTATTGACTCCTAAACAAAGGAATATTACCGATTACATCTGGAAAGCTTAATTAAAAAGCTGCCACTACAAGATAAAACGTTGCTATTAGTTTATAGCATCAGGTAGGTACCTCCATTTATGTTAGTACCTCATTATAAAGTTACCGCACTTGTGAAAAGCAGTTTCGCTTGAACGATGCTAATATTTTGAAAGGTAAATTACAGTGAAACTAGCTGTATTTTGTAGATAAGTTGTTTGTTAAAATATTAAACAAGTTTTTACTTGTCATGTTTGTGTATTTCAATTGAGGTCAGGGCAAAATTTACTTATGAATGAATGACAATAAAACTTACAAAGTATATTATATGAGAGCCTTCAATATAATTTTGGTATAAAAGGAAAACTGTCCTAACAAATTGAGTGACATGTGTTGGCCTGATTATTTTGTTTCAGAAAAGTGAATGAGTTAATTTTAAGAACAAATATGCAGCAAACACGGTTTTATAATTCACTTGGTACCTACTTTGCCCAATTTTATATAAAAAATATTAAAAAAAACATTCAAGTCGTATTACTAATTCATACATACATATAATCACGCCTCCATCCCCGAAGGGGTAGGCAAAGGCATAGTATACGCCATTACTAATTCAGTCTTAAAAATAGTTTTGATTTGAAAACTGAATAGCATCTATAAAGATGCCGCTATTAAAAGTTGATTAACATAACTTTACACACACGTTATAAACTTGCGAGAACTTGCTATGATATATTATGTAAAAGACTAGCAACAACCCAGTGACCCAGTTATGTGACATCCAAAGTGCAGGATTATACGGCCGGGCTAATCCAACCACGATACACCACGAGCGGTCTCTGGAGTTCCTACCGGAACATCGGAAGTCGAGATAAGGCGTTCCGTTTTTGACACACGACACTGCTGCCACGACACACCAAATATTATTTTTGTTGATTTTATTGAAGGAAATTGGTGAGCTTAATATTCTGTGCTTAATTCGATTGTGGGAATTATATTAGGAATAGTTTAGAATAAAATTAAATTCTTTATTGGTTTCTAAACATTTACATAGACTGTTATAATATGATTGGGAACTACTTTAAAGTGTGTATGCACTTGTGTTAGCAGATCACGCTCTACCATAACAACGGCTTATTTTTAACGTGAGGAAAATCCTACATGAATGCTATGCCGGACTCCTACCAACTAAAAACGACACGTATCCTACCTAACAGCCTACGAATCTGAGCCCTTGTAAGCTCCCGGAATTATACCCCAGGACCCATAACAACGGGTAAACATTATTTTTCTCGTGCTATTTTAATAATTCGCAAAAAGTAGGTACAAACAAATATATAGTTTGAGTTATACTGTCATAATATTCAAGGTCTTAAAGATTTCAATACCTATACTATTGCGTAATTGAAGAGCTGAAATTAAAAGAAAATCGTGTTACTAAACTAGTGTTGTGAAAAAACTAAGTTATTGCAAAAATGTATTATTGTCAGAGTGAACTTTCATTAATATTCATAATCGAAGTCTTTTTATTAATAAAAGTGTTCAACAAAGTCTTATGTAATTACGCTGTTGTACTCAAGACAAGGATGTTTCAGCTCAAGACCTATAAAACTGGCGCCCTTCTTTAATAAAACCAGCTGTTCTTCTGTACCTACTTTGTAGGTAGCTTTTAAACATGGCGACGCGCGACGGTCAAGGAAATATACACGTCTATTCATTACGTGAATAATTCAAAAATATTAAAATACGCTAAACTCATTATCATTTAAATTCTAATATTTGATAATAATATGATATTGGTACTATGACATCATTAAACAGTCCTGTCATACATTCTTATGAGAGAGATGTTTTAAAAAGAGAGACATATTGCATTGCACCTTTTCTCATAAATTTCGGGTAGTTTTTGGTTAAAAGCAATTCAGTTTTTATTATTACACCTACCATATTTTTCAGTAAGCATAATATACTTTGTATTTATTTTTAATGTGCTTTTACTCTTAAAGTAATAAGAAATTCATTTTGTACACAGTATTTACTTTCGGATAAAGATTTATGTTTTGATCGTAGGTTTAATGCTTGTAGGGGAAATTATTGCCCACTTGTGGTAACACTCACGATCTAACATTAATATTTTATGAACACGATAACATAAATTATTTTCCGTTGAAAATTGTTAAAGGGAAGAGAGTTTGCCCATTGAGTAAAGTTGTCTGGCATCAATAAAAACAACATAGTAGGTACCTACCTAGTTTTTTGAAAATATCTACGAAATTAGTTTCATAAATTTTTTTATGAATGTATTATTATTGCCAGCCAGCTCTACTTACTTACTCTAACTCGCATGTTCGTGATATTTCAAGTAAGTAACAATAGTAAGTGAAAGAAAATATGGACAGGATCCTTATTCGGACTCCTATCCACACGTAAAAAAAAAGGATTTGTATTCGAGACTACCCTACAATTGCGTCAAGAAGCCTCTAAGCCTTAAAATGAGCCACGTTAGATATAATATATATTTATATATTATATCTAACATGGCTCATTTATATGCATATTTATGCACCCTACGTGAAAAGAATGTATTGTTTATTAATTTTAGCTAAACACATCACCGTTCCTTTGCGTCGCGCAGTCCGGTACAAGCAATTATACAACGTGAACTTTTGTATAGCGCAAAGCTCAGACACCCCAACTTGAGTTTCACTTCAAAATACAGTATAAAAAAAATTAAAGTAAACTAACGAAAACTGACCAAGTTATAAGCCTTTACAGTTGCACTATTTAGGTATAGGTATTATACACAAGGCAGTTAGTCACTATTCGTGTGGTATTGATAATAACGTTAAGAAACCATTTTCATAAGTGGTAATTATGGAATAGTGTGTTAGACAGAAACCGGTCAAGTGTGAGTCGGACTCGCGCATGTAGGGTTCTGTACCAAAATACGGCAAAAATCACGTTTATTGTATGGGAGCCTACTTAAATGTTATTTTGATCTGTTTTTAGGGTTTTGTAGCCAAAGGGTAAAAACAGGACCCTATTTGTAAGACTTCCTTGTCCGTCTGTCTGTCCGTAACAAGACTCTATCGGAACCGCGATAGTTAGAGCTAGTTACAGATACTAAAATCAGATAAAAGGGGGCCATTAAAAGGTATTCCATACAACAAACGCGATTTTTGCTGCTTTTTTAGTACGGAATGGTTTTGTGCGTGAGTCCGTTTCGCATTTGGCCGGTATTTATTATAATAGCGGCAACAAAAATACACTGTCTGTTAAATTTTCAACTGTCTAGCTATAATAACGGTTAGTGAGATACAGTTAGGTGACAGAGGGACAGTGGAGTGTAAGTAAAAGGGTCAAGCAGTACAGCCTATGAAAGTAGGTACCTATGTGTTTAAGGGCTGAATAAAAATATCTTTCTTTCTAGCTGTTACCTATTGATTACGGAACCCTAGAACTGCAAGTATGTACATACTGGCATTTACGAGAAGTGGTCAATACGATTACGTGACTATTCATAATGCCTGCACACACATTAATGGACTAGCAGTGTCAAAAAGAGTTCTGACGGGGTAAATGAGGATTAGTATGGCGCCAATAGGCTGCGTTGTCAGTATTGTGTAACTCAACCCCTCAACGCGTAAAAGTACACTAAACACTTACACTGTTATTTTTTTAGCCACCACTCATTAAAGTTCACCCATTGCACTTTGTCACCTTCGGTAATTCCTTCTGCCTTTCGATATTGGTATCGCAGCCCGTGTGTCGTGCCTCTGGTGTTCTAAACGTCCATAGGCTAAAGTTAGCAACGATTAAGTAGTCTGTAAGCTTTTCTGTCACCTTAGTAGTATAAAAAAGTTTAATAAAAGACATGTTGTTACACGATCGCGTATTTTGCACAGCGACACGGGATGCGGAACGGCGAGTACGGCGACACGTATGACGTCGCGCTCGTTTTATCGGCCACTGACTGACTGGTGGCCAGCCCGGGTGGCGCGGGCGCAGGAGCGCGGCCGGGGTGGCTGGTCGACTTGGTCGAGGGCATGGGATCGGCTGGTGGCGGTTCGCTTTTGATCACACGTAGCGATGTTATTTTATGATAATAACTTTACGATATTAGAGTGTTCAATGCGTTAAATTTTTTCGTGAAGTTTTGAAAAATAAAACATATGTTGAAACCGTGTCCGTTGGATAATGTTACTGATTCTGATCAAAGTTTTTTCAGGTTTGCGCTATACAAACTTTCATGTTGTATATAAAAAACTATAGATACGTTACCAACACTTCAAAATGGCAACAAAAAAGTCAGGCAATTGCCTTAATTTTCATACATGCTACCATAGATAATTTCATTGAAATTCTTTTTTTGAATATAAAAAATATTTGCCGTTTTTGAAAGCCGTGATGTTCGTACATGACGTGTCTATATTATAATACGTCGTTGGGTACAAGCAAGACAAGCAGAAAGTCAAGATAAATAAATAATCTAATATATAGACGTCTCGATTCACGATATTTGTGGTAGAACTTTTTCTAAACAGGTGAATCGATTTTCAAGAGATAATGTTTCAAGAAATTATTTACTTACCAAAATTTTGTAGGTATAACATGACGTCGTAAAAGCTCTTCTTTCTTTTATAATTTAAAGTGCAGAACAAAGTTAGGTATAAACTTAGGTAGCCAGTTCTAGATTTTAGGTACTCTAACAGCAAACTCTCTTATATTAAAATATACGTAGTAGGAGTGAGTATAAAGTTCTCTCATACACTTTACTCACGGTAAGAACTTGCTATTCTTAGTCGAACACATGGCCAAGTTTTAAAATTATTATTGATAAAGTAAATAAATCATTTCATGAGGTAGGGATGCGGAGTGTTTTACGATTATACAAAATTATACTAGAATACATACGGATACGTTACTAGTTCAGTATATTAAATGGCGTTAGTTAATACAGTATTTAGGTGCCGGATATATGAATACTACATTTCAGTTTTCCTAATATTTCTTTAATATATAAAAAATATCAATAAATTACGTTAAATGTATGGAAGGCTCCTTTAAATATTATTATTTCTCTGTATTAAGTATTTGTTGTTGTAGCGACAACAGAAGTGTATTGGTAATCTGCGAAATTTCAGCTCTTTTGCTGTCACAGTTATTTATTAGGATACAGCCTCGTGACAGACAGACAGACATACGGACAACGAAGACTTAACAATAGAGTCTCATTTTACCGTTTGGGTACAAACCCTAAAAAGCAAACTTGATATTAATTGTCGAATAATTTATGGGAGAAATGGACTGCGATGGGAGAAATGGTGTATTGAATTTTAAAATTGCATTTATAGATACCCGTGAAATTTTCAAATTATTGGTTAGAGCGTAACATCCTTGAGTAATTGCTTACCTATTTGGCTTTAAGTTTTTGTTCTTTTCCATTTCATGTTTAAGTCTGTTGCTGATAGTAAACTGTATTCTATTAGTGTTTAAGTAAATTAAAACGTAATTGCCTGAAGACGTCAGGTGACGCTAAGGTTGGCACTGAAAACCAGTACTGGGTGGTTAATACCCATCTCAGTGTATGCTGAGTGTCAATCCTGGTTGCGGACACAGCGTACATGATAGTTTAAGATTAGTAATAACTATATTTGGTAATTCAAGTACTTATTCTGTGCAGAGAAAAATACAAGGGCCACGTGAGGCCGTTGCTACGTAAAGAAAAACACGTCGACTGTCTCGTCAACCACAGAGTACATTTTGGTTACCCTTGACAGTTGACAGCGATGTGACAACTGACAGCTGACATAAAAGTCATCAAAGGAGGCGGCGGCGGCCACAGGCGAGTGGAAATTTTCCGGTTAGATTTCGAACGTTTTCCCTCCCTGTCGTCTGTGTGCCTTTCTTGCGTTTTTGTATTTGTACCCTTTTTTTTTTTTTTTAATGTTTTTTGTTTTCTCTGTTCTTTTAATTTTTATTTACATAATTATAAGGTTATGTTACTATTATTTGGTGTGTGTATGTGCGTTGTGATCCAAAATAAAAAATATTTTCTTTCTTTCTTTCTAAGTACCTACTCTTTCTTCAGTGTTGAAGTGTATGTAAATGTAGAGCCAAGCTCTACCAAAAAATGTGCACAATCCACTCGTATGAAGTTAAAACATTAACGTGACTTTCAAAGTCGACCTTTGGTTTCCCGCGGGAGCTATAAAAGGTGACTGAGCGAATACATCGAGGAGTATAAGAATAGAAAAATGTCTGTGATATTACACTAGTGTTTTGGGAATTTTAGGAGGTATTTGACAGGAATTTTTATTTCAAAGGTGATTCTATATAGAAATCCAACTTAAATCCGTAAACCGTTAATAAATAATGTTCTGTTCATATAGATCTTCTTTTCTCATATTAATGGCCCTTCGTTTATCAACGGTTCCGCTAACATTCAAAAAAAAAAGTGCGGGTAGTCGCAACATAAACAAGTGAAATTTTGCTCTTGTTAATTATATTATATTTAAATTATATATATCAGTTTTTTATATCTATAAATGCAGTAATATTAAATAAAAATAACTCACATTTAAGGTACAGTGTTATCCAATTCTCACTGTCACAATTTCCTTTAATTTTGAGCACTACTTTGTCTGTTCACTATGGATATCAATTTAAACAGTAACATGGAGGAATTGGCGAAATTGTTTAGTTCCCGGATGGATAAATATGATGAAATGTTGCAAAGAGTTACATCTAGTGGGACACCACCAACCATGGATCTTGCTGAGCTGACCCGTGACTACAATGAGTTCAAGACTTTTGTGTGGCAGGCTTTGTCCAGAATTAGGACCCAGATGGAGCTTCTTGCTGTAGGGCTGGATAAGCATGAGACTTTTATGAGGCGGAAAGTATTATTGCTCCATGGTGTTCCTGAGAATCAGGGTGAGAAGCTTCATGAACTTGTGCTAAAAATCATCACATCCGATATGAACTTGCAAGATGTTCAGCCTCAGCATATTAGTATTTGTCACCGGCTTGGAGGTTCCAAGGGTAAGGTACGTCCAGTTCTCATTCGATTCAGTAAAGTGGAACAACGGCAAATCGTTTGGGATGGAAAAACTTCTTTGAAGGGGACGGGGTTTGTCATATCGGAGTTCTTGACGAAGGCTCGTCATGTGGCGTTCACAACTGCTCGTAGCCACTTCGGTGTGAAGAATTGCTGGTCCATGGATGGCAAGATAATGATACTAACTCCGGACAAAAAGCGACATCAAGTGATATGTAAATCTGAGTTAGATGTTCTAACAATGAAGTATCCATCCCAGACTTTGGCAGCGCAGGACCCCAAGCTACTTAAGGGTGAGACAATGGTGAAGGATGCATCTTCCAAGAATGCAACCAAGCTTGTCAAGACTCGCCGTAGAGTTTGATTTCGATCGGTGCCAATGTGTCGCAGTATTTATAAACACATGTAGATGTCGATGTCGAAACTAGCAACTCATGTATATCCCTTTTTCTTTCTATCACTGATACTTTCCCTTTTAATTTACTTTCACTTTTAACACTCGCACTTTTATTAAAATGTCACTGACTGAATTTATAAAAATATTGTAGCCGGTACTTTGTTTATTGTTGTTCGTCATTGGCATTGACATTGACATAACTTGACAGTTGCTGAGTGACAGTCAGTGCGTTCCATTTTACGGATGTTTTCTTCATAACTTTGTTCTTTTTTTTTTTCTCCTCATCAAATTTTCGATTCTTTGCGGTGCAACTTTTTTTTTTTTTTTTCTTTTATCTTATATTTGTGTTGTCTTACTGTTTTTTTTTTTTGTTGTACTGTAAAGTCTCTTCCACTGTACCAGCGAGATGAGTTGTTAAATCGCAGAAGTTTGGTACTATAGACAAAATAAAATATTTTTATATACGTATTGTTATATAGTTTATATATATTATATATTACTTATATGCAAGATTACGATGACATTAACACTAGCTTTTATTCCTGCTCGTCTGACACAAACAGTTTTGTTAGTTTGGATAGTGATACCCCAGTTTTAACACTGCATGATAAAATTTCCTACACTTTTGCTGATTGTCATAAAAATTTCAATATTATTCATATTAATGCTCAAAGTGTTCCTGCTCATTACTCAGACCTTCTGGCATCATCTAGCAATAATCCCCTCGACGCTATACTTATTTCCGAAACTTTTCTCAAACCTAGTCTGCTTTCGACTCAATATTCTCTTCCAGAATTTGTCCTGATTCGCAATGACAGAACAGGAAAGAAGTGTGGCGGTGTGGGTATTTATTTACGTGCGAATATCCCTTTCAGGATAATCAGCGCCTCGCCTTCTCTCTACTCTTCCTCAGCTGAACATCTTTTCCTAGAAATTTCTGTTCATCACTCAAAAGTCCTCTTAGGAGTTTATTACAGTCCTAACGAAAATATTAATTATTTTAGTTCGTTAGAAACTATTCTTCACGATTCTTTTTGCTCCTCCTACAGTCACGTAATCATCATGGGCGACTTCAACACGTGTCTTTTAAGAAATGACTATCGTTCACAAAATCTCTTATCTCTTCTCTCCTCTTTCAATCTTCATACTTTACCACTCTCTGCTACTCACCATTTTCCTGATTGCACTCCCACATTATTAGACCTGGTTATCGTCTCTTCTACCATCCATGTGGGTGCGCATGGACAAATGGATGCACCTTATTCTTACCACGATTTAATTTACCTCTCCTATCGCATTCGTCCTCCCAAGCGTAAGCCACAATTTCGGTTATTTAGAAATTTCAGGGGTATGGATTTGGAAGCGTTAAACCGTGATGCATTGCTCATAGACTGGTCTCCAATATATCATAGTGATGATATTGATACTATGGTCAGTGTATTTGGTAGCAAGCTCATTGAGCTTTATGATTGTCATGCTCCCATCCGCAGAGTTAAAATCAGACATAATCCTGCACCATGGCTGACTGATACGATTAAAAACATAATGGCTTATAGGGATAAGGCCAAAAGCAGATACAAGCGCAACCCTTCGGATTACAACTTTAATCGCTATAAGACACTTCGGAACCGCTGCAGTAGAATGTGTAGAGATGCCAAAAGACGCCATTTCCACGAAAATCTCGAAAATCGCAATGCTCCCGACATTTGGCGTTTCCTTAGATCTGTGGGAATTGGTAAATCAGCGAACTGCGTGAATCACTTCACTGACCTCAGTGTTTTAAATAAACATTTCGCACTTCCACCTACAAAATTAAAATCAGACGATAAGCAGTACACACTACAGTCACTTCTGAATTTGCCAGTACCACAGATTCCTATATTTAAACTAAGTTCCGTGTCGGAACTCGAGGTAAAGAAATCTTTACTTTCCATCTCCTCTGCGGCTGTGGGGAGTGACGATATAAGCTCTAGGATGATTGTTCCTATTCTTCCGATTCTCTTACCTATACTTACACATATTTTTAATTACTCTTTTAATTCATCAAAATTTCCTACTTCTTGGAAGTTGGCACATATTATCCCTCTTCCTAAAATTCCAAACCCATCTACTGTATCACATTTCCGGCCTATATCTATCCTACCATTTCTCTCAAAGGTCCTAGAGCATGTTGTCCACAGTCAACTATCCCGTTTTCTAACCTATCATCATTTACTTAACAATTTCCAATCCGGATTTCGTCCAGGCCATAGCACAACTACAGCACTGCTTAAAGTGACCGATGATATCCGCTGGGCTATGGAGAATAAGGAGCTAACTCTTTTGATTTTGTTAGACTTTAGCAGTGCTTTTAACTGTGTAGACTTTGATATTCTTCTAGGCATATTAAAATCTATTAACATCTCCGGATCAACTATCTCTTGGTTCGACTCTTATCTTCGGGGACGTTCGCAGTGTATCAGGGTTGATGAAGCTTCATCAGAGTGGTGTAGTCTCACGGCGGGCGTACCTCAGGGTGGCGTTCTTTCTCCTCTACTCTTTTCAATCTTTATTAATACTCTCACTAAATTTATTTCCTCTCACTTCCATCTCTATGCGGACGACCTGCAGCTGTATCGTCATTGTGCGGCAGCCGATATTGGGTTGGCTATCGATAGCATGAACAGGGATTTGGACTGCTTGAGTAAATGGGCCAAGGCTTTTGGTCTCTTGGTTAATCCTGCCAAATCGCAAGCTTTAATAATTGGTAGCAGATACTTTCGCGGAGGGATCAATGATGCGACAATTGCACCAGTGCTTCTTGACGGCATACAGATACCAATTGCTAACACTGCAAAAAATTTAGGGATCATTATTGATTCCAATCTCTCTTGGCGTAAACAAATTGCTGAGGTTAGTAAGATGGTGAATTTTGCATTTCATACATTGAGAATGCTGCAGGGTTTCTTGCCCTTGAAAACTAAAATTTACTTGGCTCAAACGCTCATACAGCCCATCATTGATTACGCTGACGCTTGCTATTTGGATGCCACCGAGGAGCTCCTTGACAAACTTGAGCGTTTGCAAAACTTAAGTATTCGCTTTATTTTTAATCTTAAAAAGTATGATCATGTTTCCCACTTTCGCAAAGTACTCAAGTGGCTCCCAATCCGCCTTCGCAGGAACACTCGTATACTATGTCTTCTTTTCAACGTTCTTCACAATCCTTCCTCTCCATCCTACTTGCGGGAGCGATTTTCTTTTGCTCGTTCCGCGGATAAACTCAGCAGGGCTCACCTACGCACTTTACTGAATTTTCCTTCTCATAAAACTGACTTCTTTTCCTACTCCTTTTCAGTCCATGCAGTGAGGCTCTGGAACTCACTTCCAGCTGCCATTAGGGACTGTAAATCTATTAACAGTTTTAAACATAAACTCAGACTCCATTATCTTTCCTTATCTTGATGTTGACTATGCAATTATTATTTTTGTCTATAAGTAATTGTATGTATTTATTGTATGTAATTTTCTATGTATATTTATTAGCTACAGTATAGTGTTGTTATATAAGTATGTATATTATATGTATGTGTATGTATTGTATGTATGTATTGTGTGTATGGATGTATATGTATCTGATGTCTCTATTGACTTTCTTACGTACTTTTTTGTTTTTTTTACCCTATTCTGACTTACAACGATCTCCTCTCTTGGGTCTGTTGGAAGAGATTTCTATTTAGAAATAAGCAGGCCCTTTGTACTAGTTTTCGTTTGTGTATCTCATTTTTAAATAATGTGTGTACAATAAATTATTAAATAAATTCAGTAGGAAAAAGGATACAAATATCCTTATAAATCTGTCCTTGATTGAGCGTACACATAGATCGATGGCGTAAACTGTATTATTCAGATATCACTTGTGTCAAACTATCTCTATACGATATTTCATCTAAATCGCTTCAGCGGTTTAGGCGTGAAAGCGTAACAGACAGACAGATAGAGTTAATTTCGCATGTATAATATTATGTATAGTATAGCGTAGGGAAGTAGGGATGCATCACAGTTTCATCAAAGCGTAATCCCATCATGTTTATGACTCTATCTTTTAATATTGACGACACCTGTGCGTGACAGTTGTGACACTGTGTTATTCATTGTTGTCGGCCTGTCAGAAGTCACGCAGTAGCGCTGTCAGTTTGGCATTTCGGTTCGTTACACGGATAACGAATAGATGATATTGGAATATTTTCCTACCACTGCTTTATTATGCATACGTTCTATAGTGTGCCTATAAGCTTTTTTTATGACATTGTGATTTAGTATCATCACTCTTTTCTATACTCTTGACAATTCCTCCCTTATTCAGTCCTCGCTTTAACAGCTAGACTTAAAGATGGTGGTGGGTTTACCTCTCCCTTTTAGCCCCTCTCTTTAAAATAGAGTGCAGAGGGGCTTATATCGAGACCTTGTCTGTAGTCTGTGGCTCCGTCGCATTAAACTACGTCACTAGGTCACGTGGATCATCTGCTCAAAGTTTGAAATAAAACAAAAATGACAACGTCAATCGGATTGAACTTTCACAATAAACGTGTTAGAGAGGGGCAGTCGGGTGAGAACGGTCTCACGGCTTCTTGTTTATTATCATTATACTATCTTGCGTGCTATCTGTAACTTAGGCATAAAACAATCTAAAAATCTACTTTTATTTATTAGTACTTACTATTAATATTCACACAAAATAACTTTATATTAAACCTAGGTACTTTCTTTTCCATAATATAATCTTTAACTGTGAGAATAAGCACGCTCACCCGTTCTCGTAAACTACATAAAAAGGTTAAAAAGTTTTCGCTTAGTTTCATTATATAGATAGCCAATAATAAGAAATAGGTACTTACATAAAGATTCAATAGACAGATTTATAACATTGTCAACAAACATAAGACAAACTTTATCTCTGAAAACTGCACACTTGACCGAGTCTAACAATCGGAACTATCTACTAACTCAGGCAATTTAACCCCGATAACGACAACAAATATCAACGGTATACGCGTACCAAAGGTAAAACATTGTCCATAGGTAAACAAGCTTAGCTGGAACGAGCTGTGGGGTCGCTATCTCTAACAGCTTCCGTTCAAGCTGCATTTCCTATAAAACCTGATGCAATAACTGCACGTTTTACATTGTGTTATCTCTCAAAGAAAACTATATGACTGTTATAAAATGTCAATTTTGCGATGTGAATTCTAAAATTAAACGACATTTTGTGAAACCACTCTTGCAAATAATTTTACGAACGGAAACTCATTGAATTTCGTTTAGGTACTATAATTTTTAATCAAAGAGAATTTATAGAAGAAGAGCTTCAATTTATTTCACTTTGAAATTATAAAAAGTATCTGAAACACATAAGAATATCGTTTAATATTTACGAGTACCTAGTACAATTTCAGACTAGTATGAATAAAGTCTTAAAGTATTCAATACATTAAGTCTAAGTGCGACTCATACATTTCTGTTCTTAATATCCTGAAAACGTATTCATCTGTCTCTGAACTTTGGCATGAAGTTGATAAAGACATCCAAGTTTATTAATTAAGTTGAGGAGTTGAGCTTAGAGGCTCTTTATTAAATTTTCTCAGTGTCAAATACTCTAAATCTTTACCTTAAAATTCGTTTAGCGTCTGTTAGAGATGAAGTTCTTCAGAGATTATTTGATTATAATATAACTTGAGTGTTATTTAGACGGTAAAATGAGAAATCTGAAGCAATTTAGTTTAAGTTTTCACTCATTCAATCTCTGAGCTGTTTCTCCAATATAAGCACCATTATGGTGGGTCATTTTATTTGTTAATTGAATCTAAAATAATGACTTTCAAGCACAAATCAGCTTCTTCTTCTTCTTCTTTTAATTAATGGCCCTCCGTTTATTAACGATTTTGCCAGTCTCCAGTAAAATTAATAGATACAAATAAAATCAGTAAAAAATGGCGATACGCCAGTCTCAAGTTCCTAAAAATCATCCAACAAATCAGCTAAATAGCAGTTAATAATAGGATGTACTCGTCAGAATCTTTTTGAAGTTTCTAAAAAGTGACTTTGACTTATGAAATGTGATGAGAATACGTTGATTTGTTTAGTATTGAAGTGTAAGCGTACAACGGCTAAGTAGGTAAGCTTTTTGTTACAAACAAAGTACCTATTAGGAGTAAAATAATAGTTTTAACATTATAATAAGCAAGAACTTTATTTCACTTTGGACTCCTGTTTAGAAGAAACACAATTCGGTTGTCTGTAAAGTCGGTTTACTGACGATAGTTGCACGTGACGACTCAGCCTTAAATGGAACGCCTCATAGCGAGGTAACGCCGCATACGTCATGTTTTTTCGTGCGTGCAGCCGGCTCCTTAAAATTGTAAGACGTTGTCACGCCAAAAATATGAATATTAAGCATTACTTGCACTCCCGGCCGTAGACAGTTGTAGGGCATCGTGTGGTTTTAGTCGGTAGGCATAGCATCCATGTAGGATTTCCACACGTAAAAAAAAAAAAAATGCATTACTTGTGTTTTCAAAATCGGTATATAATTTCAAAGATGTTCATCAATAAATATTTACTGTATTAGTTTTCGAATTGTCAATAGTACAGTGTTATGTAATTAAAATTAATCTAAGAGTTAAGTAAACGAGTTCATACCAGATATAACAAGTAAAGCTGCTTTTGACATTGAACTGTTTCAATTTCCGGAGCAGAGAGTTTGAGATTATTTTATTACCTTTTGAAGTCAACCGCAGAGAACCCATGGGATTGCCAAACGTTTTCATAATAAAATCGCATTTAAACGAGGACTGGCGTTATAGTAGAAATGTTCATGCACTTTTATGGTAAAGGTTTTTTGAATAGTAAACATCATTTTTTAGGGTTTCGTATCTAAAGACTAAAAACGGGACCCTATTCATGAGACTTTGCCGTACGTTTGTCTGTCTGTCCGTTAAGAAACTGTATCTTATAACCGATGCATTTCTGTTACCTATGACACCTACCTGTAAAATAATAATTATTTTGAGGAAATTTTTTACCGTAATTTGGTACTGAAACCTCCGGGCGCGAGGCCGACTCGCACTTGTCCTGCATAAAAATTTACAGCCTTAAATTTTAAAACACTTAGCACCAGCACTTTAGAAGCTTAATTTCACAAATTGATTGCGTCAAAAACTAAAATTATGTCATTAAAATGTTTTATGACATTGTGAAGGCTATTGAAACTATTATCCACGGAGCTAACATACCTATTTTATTTCATAAAGTAAGATTGGAGCTCGGACTAGAAAAATCTTACTCTTCTATTAATTTGTGAGCTATTGCAATATACAATGTTCATAACACGCTATAAGTGTTCCTGATAGAATTCTTTCTAAAGTTTATTTAAGTAAATAGCGACAACTTAACAAACTAGAGCGGTTATATTTTTGAGACTAGCTGATCCTTGCAACTTCGTTTGCACATAAGGTGCATAAAAAGAGAGGAATTTCTTCATCAGACTCATAAGAGCGTGTAAAACTGCCCTGTTTGCTTAATCACAAAAGAGCTTAAAGATTACAGTCGAATCTAAAACAATCAGAAACTTAATTATTTTACAACAGCCTTAATCATTAGGTTCTACAATAAAAACACAAAATAAAAACACAAAAAAAATTCAAGTTTTCTTCCAAGTAGGTACAGATTCTCGACCCTCTATAGTTTTATTATATCTATACTTATATTTTAATAACCGGCCAAGTGCAAGTCGGACTCCCGCACGGAGGGTTCCGTACCAAAAAACAACAAAAACCTATTTGTTGCATGGGAGCCCTCCTTTTTTCTTTTTATTTAACGAGATGTAAAATCCTTAATGGATGATATGCCGGACTCCTACCGACTATTAAACCCCACGTAACGGCCAACAGCCTACGGTTGGGAGCCCCGGGTAAGCTCTCGAAAGGATGTCCCAGTAAAGGTCCATTTTGTTTTAATTATTATTTTTTTATGAAAATACACTGCTTGATATTCTGTGAGTATTTCAAGCGTCTACTGGTTGCCCTCATTACCTATTAACACAGAGCAACGCGCGCCTTAGACAGTTCGCGTTGCTCTATAGTGTTATACAACGCGCGTCTTTAGACAGTTCGCGTTGCTCTATAGTGTTAACTATCCTTGTATAGATCCTCTACGGTAGGTACAGTATATATTTCAAAAAGAGTTTGTGAACCCTATGTTTAATTTCTTTTTCAGAATATTGATGACATTTGAATGATGACATTATAAACACGATATCTATGTCTGCAACATAAATTGTGTGTTTGTAAGTAAATTGTTTATACTGGAGAAAAATCTAAAATATGGACTATTGGTTTACTATTTCCTATGAAATAGTTATCTTTGAAATATTACACCTACCTAAAGTAATCTGCTGAAAGCGTTGTTCACTTATTAAAGAAAAAATATTTACGATGAAAGTCGAAAAATAAGTTAGTATGTGACCCGTAGAATATTCAATCATGGCGACACGAAATTAATTTCATTGAGCAACATTTGATTGTGCTATACCTCCTAAAGTATTCATTTAATTTGCATGGTGTAAAGGGAATGAATGATCTTGATGAAATGTTCAAATTAACTAACGTATTTAAATTGAAAAGGATACCTTATTACCGAATATATTAGACAAAATCGCTAAAAACACGTTTGTTGTATGGAAGCCCCCCTTAAATATTATTATGTTTTTGTTTTCAGTATTTGTTGTTATAGCGGCAACAAAAACACATAATCTGTGAAAATTTCAAGTCTCTAGCTATCACCGTTCATGAGATACAGCCTCCTGACGGACAGACAGACAGACAGACAGACAGACAGACAGACAGACAGACGGACAGTGAAGTCTCATGAATAGGGTCCCGTTCTTTACCCTTTGGGTACGGAACCCTAAAAAGGAAAGATTTAATTGTTTGTTTGTTTGTTTTTTTGCATGGAATAGGCTCCAAAACTACTGGACCGATTTGAAAAATTCTTTGACTGTTAGAAAGCTACACTCTTCCCGGTGAACATAGGCTATATTTTATTCCCGTATTCCCACGGGAACGGGAGCTACGCGGGTGAAACCGTCATCTAGTGTTTTGATAAGTAGATAGATTTAATCACTGAAAGCAATTTGCTTCTTGAAAATGATTGGCATGTTTCCTGTTTATTGAATAAAGATTTATTGGCGTTTCAATTATCATAGGTTTAGACGTCAGGGGTCGTGAAGATTTTTAAATTTAAGCTTGTATTTATTATTTGTAACGTAATATTACTTTTTAATCATGGGTGAACTACCAGAGGACTAGGTTCAGAAATGGACTGCTATAGGCTGATTTGATTGAAGTAATCTTGGGCTTATTTGTCCTAGTCGTTATGTAGCGTTCCCATTACCACAAAGTGACTACGTGTTTCGGTAGGCATGGTAATCCGTTAGTCCCGGGTGCTAGAAAAGGCCTGAAATTTAGTTTCTTATCATAGTACTCTACAAACACATTATGAATTTTATTTATACTGTATATTATATTTAAAAAAACGTCATATAGATAAAGATTTGACGTTCAATTTATTTAAGGCAATCATATTCTCCAATATACATTCCTATGTTAGATCAAGGCCAGTAAATTTATTTATCAACATTATGGCAGTATTCCAACAATTACATATTATATTTATTTAGTTAAATGTATTTAATAATTTATTTAGTTCTAATATTCTACATGAATATCTGTTTCTATTTGTTTTCTCTTGAAGTAATTGTCTGGACTTAAGTGAATTAGACTGATTCCGAAACAATTCCAGAAATTGATATTCTATAACCACGCCTATATTCCAGAGAAGGAAGACAGGAGTGATTTACATATTTCCACTTTGCCAATAATTTTGTTGGTTCCACGTAATAGGCAGTCACCGTGTACTTCAACAGACATTTTCTGAAAATATTCTGTAATCCCAACCAAAATTTCAATAAACAGCATAGAACACAAGTACCATCTCTGTAGTGCACCTACTACACTATTTAGTGGGTGCACTACAGAGATGTGAATTGATCCCTTATTGAAATTGCTGATGCTATGGAGTAAGATTACAGTATGCATAATAAACTTAAGTAATATCAATACCACAGTGTGTTCATTCAGGTATATAACGTATTACGTGTGTATGTTTCTTTGTATTTATGTATGTATGTATGATTAGATTTTTCCTTTGACACTGCAATAGATAATCATATTTCTGAGCACCTACCTAACTTTAATCTCTGCAACAACCAAAAGTTGACTGGGACTGGCAGAAAATTACCCAAGACATCCGCATTCTACTTAAATGCTGAACTTGAAACAAACGAAATTGAAATTACTTGCGTATGTAAAACATTCTCGTTTAAACAAAACGAATCTCAAAGCTCGGTATCACAAAACGCTATAATTAAGTTGATCTTATACGCAAGAGGGAGCGTATCATCACCCTATTTGCCTTGTTCGGGTTTAATATGTGGTTGTAAGCAGAATTGTTTGAGTGGAATTAAGTAGCTCAGCTGAAATCTAATGTTGTCTTAGAAAACTGTAGTTAAGTAAAACTACTTGAGAATGGCAGGTTGAATGAATGGTACATAAGTAATGGATCTTGGAACACCCCTCCGAGGATTAACCCGTAGCTGCCCGCTGTGGGCAGTATTAGGGTTTGTGTGGTTTAAGTCAGTAATTTCAACATTTTTTTTATTGTGGGCAAAATCCTACATGGATGAAATTTAAACTATCACGTCGTGCTGTCGTCATGGGCCCGCTTCTGTAAGGACGGTGAGCAGCCCCCTCAACGTCCTCAGGCCCCCGGTCATGGCCGGCCGATAGTCTTGGGCGAACCGCCCTAATGAAAGAGGCCACTGTCTCTTTCTTAAGGATGAGCTGCTCGCAGAAAGACGCAGCGGAGTCCCTCTTACCCCCGCTGGAGATCATGACTCGCACCATGGTTTACAGTGAAATAGTCATAGCATCCAGGAGAGATTTTTACACGTAGCGCGCTCGTAGAAGCCTTGCTTGGATGGGTGACCATTCATGTGACCACTTTGAGACATTTATTTGAGCGCTTCCGTGCTTCGAGAGGCACGTTAAGCCGTTGCTTGGTCCCCGTTACCAGTAAAATGGCAGTCGTTAAGCCAAGTTGAAGGCCATTTTAGATGGCTTGAAAAATTTCAACAGCATGCAGTCACAACCTGCACCTGTCCATCTCAATACGACAATACAGCTCACCACCTATTACGTGGGACAAATTCTAAAAAGGTGAAATGTGGACATATACTATGCCTTTGCCTACCCCTTCGGGGATAAAGGTGTGACCATAATGCATGTAGCAAAAGTGGTAAGTAGTGGTCTATAAGCATTATTAATCTTGTAATACCCTTAAAAAAACCTGAGAGGCACAGGAGGAGTGTAGTTTACCAGACTAAAGAGACACAGTGTTTCAAACTTAGAGACCAGATTTCAAATCGCCCAGTAAAGGAGGAAAGTGTCAGTGGACACTTGACTCTGATTCAAATCATATAGCAGAGTAATCAGTCAAAGAGATAGCTCATTGTTTGGAAGAAAACAGATTGCTATGAAACAGAAACACACTTATGAGAAAAAAAAAATACCGTAAATATTGTACTCTTCGTATTTAGTACAAAGAATGGTTAAAACTAACTAACCTGATGCCGTTGATGACGTAAACCTATAGCACTATTAAGTAGAACTGATACATCATATGAATGAGCTGAATTCTGGACTTGGAGTTTTGGTGTTACCTTTAGGCCCCACACTTGTTTTCTGAACTACTTATGAGTGGTCTCCGATTAACACAGTCTTCACCAAAGAGGGCAGCATAAAGGTTGAGCTGTTATTATTATTTTTGTGAAAACAAGAAGGGGAGAAAAATTAATACATTAAGGAGAGTAAAACTGGATGCAAAAGTTTCTATAAACCTTGGAAAATATAATTTGTAATATTGTATAAATAAATGATTAATCTACCTACATCTCACATTTATTTAGGTGGAGAAGCTTCCCAAAACCTTAGCGTAATTTTACTGTATAAAATATTGAAAGTTGTTGAGTTTTGTAAGATTGAGGCAGTACCGACTTACATTATAAATGATCTATCGCGTATCTCGACCGGCCTCCTTTCACCGGGATGAGCTCCTCTCGCCCGCAATACTTTTTTTTATTTATCATCAATAAAATAGCCACCCTGCCTCGACCTGCTGTAATTTATAAATATTACCTACGTAAATACGCAAGTCTGCTGTTTAAACGATAGACTCTTCTTTTCGTTTTTAATTCACTTTCTTGATCGGTATTGGTACACTTGAGTGCTCTGTTCGATGGTTATTGTCTTATTCCTTGGATTAACATCAGTTATAATCGACAGAAATGCCTATTATAGGGAAGTCCTTAAAAATGGTTGAATTTTTTTTATCCTTATGGTGTCCTACATTTTCACAAAATTATTACGGCTGAAGCTAAAGCTTAGTTATTAAGCTGTCTAAATCTAAGTTGTTGACGTTTATGCAATATTCGTTACTTTAAAGGTTGCCAGTTAGGATTGCCAATGAACAGTGGATGACGTTAATATGCAATGAAAACCGACGCAAAGACGCCTCCGTCGATGTCAGGCTTGAGTAAGAAAATTGCTCTCAATATAATACTCTATCGAAGGACGGGTAAGATTGAGCTCTATAAAAGTTTATCGAAAAAATATTACATGATCGACTATTTTATATTTTTTGTTTTGCAGAAAAAAGTGTTTCACTTTATCGTCATACTTTACATAATAAAATCAAGGGTGAACTATATTCTTTAAGGCCAAAAAGTAGGATTGATATAAAAACAAAATGTTTTTACACTTAGGTGGTAATACCTAAGTGTAAAAGTAGTTTCGTATTGTACTTAAGAGGGTATAGAACACTGGTAAAATTGCTGGTAATAAAAAATCACGACTGCCCTTTTCGGAGCTAGACGGTTGTGTAAACTGCCGTCATCAAACGTTACTCAACTACAAGAACAGCAATTTGAAGTTTCTGTAGAAAAGTATTGTTCAGTTGTATTGTACTTTGTTGGATAAAATAACAAGATAATATATTTTAAGCAATTTCTTATTCTATATTTATATATAAATAATATTATTTACATTTGTGTTTTGTAGAAAAAAGTGTTTCATTTTATCGTCATACTTTGCGAAATAAAATCAGTGGTGAACTATTCCTTAAGGCCAAAAAGTAGGATTTATATAAAAACAAAATGTTTTTACACTTAGGTGGTAAAACCTAAGTGTAAAAGTAGTTTCGTATTGTACTTAATAGGGTATAAAGCACTGGTAAAATTGCTGGTAATAAAAAATCACGACTGCCCTTTTCAGAGCTAGACGGTTGTGTAAACTGCCGTCATCAAACGTTACTCAACTACAAGAACAGCGATTTGAAGTTTCTGTAGAAAAGTTTTGTTCATTTGTATCAATTGTACTTTGTTGGATAAAATAACAAGATATATTTAAGCCATACCTTATTCATATGTATAGACTATTCCCAGTTACTTACTTCTAACCGGGTTGGGCACCCGGATAGTAAATGCTTACGCCAGAGCCCCTTCAATTGATTAACAGGTGTTTTAAATACTTGCAGGTAAGTTTGACATGGCCCACGAAAACCTTCGTCAAGCTACAGTACGCCAATCCAAGTTGTATAATTAATTAAACGAAAATTCATAAATATAACAGGTCATTCCACTATTCATAGCTTTAAAGTAAATACATATTTTTATCCTGACCATCAAATTAGGCGTGTCGCATAAGACACAAATAATAACCACATTAATCATCCAGATTATCAAATTGAAACTTTGCAGAAAGTTTTTCGTTGATTGAGAATAGAATTTCTTCAATTAATAAAATATTTGGGCACTCAGACAAATTGCCAAAAAATATGTCACATAATGACCACATTTATCACTCAAATAAGATAGTATTCAATTCAATCTCAGCAAAAGAAATCTCATTCAATAAGTGCAGTGGTTATTATTAATTTATTCAATAAATAAAATTTTAGGCAGACAGACATATAAAGTTTGTAGAATAAGACCACACTAATGAATTACACAATCTCGGTCTATAACATTCTAACTCAGCATACAGTATTTAATTAAGCAAAGTGATAACTAAATTTCTTCAATTAATGTCTTTTTAGACAAGCTAAAAAAATATATTACTGGCATAAGTCCACTCTAAATACCCAATCACTCAAATATTATAGCATTCGGACTCAGAAAACAGTTTTTCATTCACTAAGACCAGTGGTTATTAATTCCTTCAATTTATAGCTGAACTTAAATTTTACGGGCTCGTAAAATGAGAACGATCTAAAGCGATTTCGTATCCATTTGTACCTCCCCTTAAGTAGGGTAATGATTTTAATCATATATGCTTGTATATGCTACTTCAGACTCATAAAAGTAAATCGTTCACTCGATAATACAAAGTACCCTTCTTATTGCACCCGTGTTGCCATCGATTGAAAACTAACGAGCTTTATCGGTTCGAAGAAAATGTTCCCTATTGTGTGTGACTCGGTGATGACGTGCATCGCTTTTTGATTACCTGTGGTGAAACGGCACAGATTTCAAAAATTATAGATACCACCACGATTTAATCATGAGTGAAATATTAGAAATGGTGGCTACATATTTACAGACGTGCGTACCGTCATGACATTTTGTTATAACGGCCATTTACGTAATTATAATGTTTTGTATCTATGCGAGAGCAGTTTTTTTAAATACAAATTACAGAAAAGTTACGTCTTAAGCATGTGACGAAGCGGTTTAAGTTAGTGAGAGCTTTGAACAAGTGCAAAAGGGGTTTTAAAAAGTGAATTTCAAACTATGAAGGTGCAAAGATAATATCAGTCTTTATTTTTAATGTCATTAATTTTATTCAGTTGAAATCAATTGCACCTGCACTTTACGGGGTTAAAAGGTCTGGCATCAATAGCGAATGTTAGTGAAAGCAGTATTGAAATTAAAAAAAAAATCACGTTATAACTGCTCTAAGTGACCACTAAAAGCAGAGCTATGATTCGTACTTCAGGTAGAGGTGTGAAATGAAAAAGTCGAGAAAAAAAAATACAATACTTTTTTGCAACACTTTTCAATACTGTGCAACGTCTGCCGTAGTCAAATTTAAATTCTGCTCCGTGAAGACGACTAGCGTTTGTACATTTCTCAAGTGGCTGTCAAAATGTCATAAGTATGGAAGTTACACATAACATATTTCACTGCATTATTTCAACTTCCCACACTCCTGTAGAACACTCTAATGCATAAATTCACCAAGAACAGCTTTTCCGTGTTATTGTCAAAATCCTTTTTATTGGTTCTCTGAGTAGGTATATTTATTTTTACGGAAATAAATCGGTGCACTTCTGTTGAAAAGTCTGGCAACAAAAAAGGTATGAAACATGATTTCATTTTTCCCCGAGAAAGTAAATAAGTAGGAAGGGCGATAATTATAAGTTAGTATTGGTTTCGTATAACAGCGACCATTATAATTAGGCCCACGTCCTAAAAATTCACACAAAAGTTTTAATCGAATAATCATATTGACGTTGATTCGGAAACTGTATCATCTTTACGTAAAATTATCTTAGATCAACAATATGAGGGCGGAATACAAAGAACTTACTTAGTACATTTTTATAGGAACTATTTGAAATACTATTGTTTGGTGGAGTTTTATTGTCAGGTTCTTTTTTCTCCAGCTCTACCAACTGCGTTGCGAATCTGGCAGTAAATGTAAATGTAGAAGCAATCATTTGAATGTTCATAAGCGTTAGATTGTGGCCTATAATTGAATAAAGATTTTTTCATTTTTCATTTTGCAATTGACACCTTTATTCTGTGTAAATTAGGGGTATTATTTACACATAATAGAAGTTTCAATTCTTAATTTTTTTTACTCCAAATCAACTGCCACTACGCCAAATTACAGTTCTGGGAAATAATATTACTCCGTTTATCAAAAGTCATTATTTTACGTAGATCTTTTTGCAAGAAACTAATACTCGTATTAACTGCGCATATTCCACTTAACCGTCAGCAACCACATTCAAGGTGGAGCATTCATTTAGTCAAGAAAGCACTATTCTATCCACCGCAGGAACAAGTGGGGGTGTAAACTAGGCCAGTTTCACTATATACGCCTATCGCGAGCGTATCTCACGGTTCCGTAGCGATTATGGTTTTAACAATACACTTTTGTTCCTACTATCTTCCCTGAGCGATGCTAAAGATCATTGTATTATTTTTTGTTTTTCTACTTGTTTATTTGTATTGTGGGATTTATTTAGCGAGGCAGAGAAACGCAAGATAGATAAGTATTAAGCAAATAAATATATTATTTTGATAATAAGCAATAATAGAATGCAACAGTTTCGGAATGTTCGTGTAATGTTTTCACTGTATTTTGACTTTTTTTTTCATATAACATATTTCAATATCACGAATTTTCAGAACTTTATCACGGATTCATAAATTTGACAGACTCGGTATGGTAACTTTCAAAAAAAAATGTTACAAAGTATTTGTGACATGAAAAAATTCTTACATGCGTACATAAAATAATTATTAATTTTATGAAGTCCAATCCCTTATAAATTCCTAAACGAGTAATTTTCAAATGTTCAACATAAGAATATTGCACATTTATTAACTAATTCGCAGTAACGTAACGTACATAATTTTAAAGCCTTCTAAAAGCTACGACTATAAGTATAGTAGATGCCATGTAAAATTGCCCTGCATAGAATTTTCCAAATGATCGATGACGCAGGAACGTCCACTTCAAAATGACTGGTAGCATTAACCTTTTGTGCTGTGTTCCTATTTATTATGTTTGATGTGACAACACTATCAATCATTTAAAAGTCATCAATAACACAATAACCAATATAAGTACATTTTCTATAAAAGCTTTTCTCTGAAAGAAAGGTATGCCAACATAACACAAAAGTACCTAACTTCGTACCCTTTAACTGTATTCTGAGGGTGAAAGTATTTAATTACTTTGATTAGTCGGCCACATATTTTGAACTTCCAAAACGAAAGTATTGGGGAAACAGCGACTAACAACATCATTTAATTCGTGTCTTATTCGAAACTTATCCAAGTACTGGCCATAGTGAAAGTTGCTCATAAGCTTTTTTTTAACGCAAGTAAAATCCTACAGGGATTCTATGCCAGACTCCTACCGACGACAACCCACACGTATCCTACCTTACAGTCAACGGTTGGAAGCCACGGGCAAGTCCTCGGAAGGATAACATCTCATTTGCTACGCCGCCGCCGTAATTATGCTATTACGATAATAAAATTATTGAAATAAGATTTTGAGACTGTTCACTTTCAATAATCAGAAAAGTATACATTTTCCCCAGAAACTGTATACACACTGCCAACAAAACTGCTATATTCTCTGTACTGGATTAGTTTATTATTCTAACGTTTATCTATTTGATCTTGTATCAGATGAAATGTATATGTGGCACAAACAGAAAACAATAGTATCGTATTAATAATGAAATTCCGTTGTTTATGTAGCAATTATATTTGACGTTGTCAGCAATAGAATCGATAATTTGTAATAGAACTTTAATTTTTTTTTTATTTTATGGGTTTATAACATGATAACATTTTTTTTATACTAAGTACTGAGCGCAACAGAATCCCATGTGGTTTCTTTTCTATCCTATAAGGATAGCTGACAAGCTTACGGCCCACCTTATGAACACCGTAGCTTACGGACGTTAATAAAGGCGATATACTCGAACTGCCCTCCCTAAAATATATCGCCTTATAATAAAAATAGTATAGTCTTTTTACTACGGAACCCCAGAAATTTTATACAAACAGCCAATATCGAACTCTGTACGTGTTCATGGCAGCTAAAGGCTGGACGGCCTGAAAATTATTTCAGTGACGCGGAAGAGTGTTTTCGTTTTCGTAATATGTCATTCAATAATGGTTCTGACCGCAATTTCAGAAGGCAATCACGTACACAAAAGAGCCTTGTAAAACTTCCGCAACATTGCCTGACTGTGTAGTAAGTGTTATGGTCACTTTAAAGGTCATTATTATGTAGTTATTGGAGGTATTTTCAAATTATGGTAAGATGATCGGACTTCAGTGTTTAGAGGTACATTTGAAATGGATTACAGCCCTATCAAAAACTTACTACAACTTTTAATTAACGGTAAGGTCGATAGGGACTTTCATACGCGCACGCTTAGATTGTGGAATGAGCTCCCAGCCTCGGTTTTCCCAAACACCTGCAGTGTGGAATTCTTCAAAGCGGGTCTTAGAAGGTTCTTGCAAGATTTGCAGCGCAAGTGTAGCGCCTCTGGTGTTGCAAATGTTTATGAGCTACGGTGACCACTGGTTCATCCGGTGGGCCGTATGCTTATCTGCCACCATAATTGAATAAAATAACCGGCCAAGTGCGAGTCGGACTCCCGCACGGAGGGTTCCGTACCAAAAACAACAAAAAGTCTTATTTGTTACATGGGAGCCCCCCTTTTTCTTTTTATTTAATGTTAAGGAAAATCCTTTATGGATGCTATGCCAGACTCCTACCGACTAAAAACCCTACGTAACGCCCAACAGACTACGGTTGGGAGCCCCGGGTAAGCCCTCGAAAGGATGTCCCAGTAAATGTCCATTTTGTTTTAATTATATTTTTTTATGAAAATACACTGCTCGATGTCCTGAGTGTATTTCAAGCGTCTACTGGTTGCCACAGAGCATCGCGCGCCTTTACAGAGGGAGAGGCCAAAGCTGGCAAACCCCCTCTGGCAATAATTTGACATTTTGACGACTAAAAGTGCCCACTTACATAAAAACTGTTTTTTGAAGTTTCTTTCACTAGACTAAGTCTAGTTGACAGCGTGAGCGGTTGAATTGTCATTTTATAAAAGTGATGAAATAATTAGATATTAATACAAAAAGAAATGTGATTAAAGAAATCTGAAGAAAAATTGCATTATCTTGTGTAAGTAAGTAATTTTATAACAAGTTATTGTTATTTACACCTATTTAAACGTCTATATAGTATTCAGATTTGTTTAGCAACTTTACCGGACGTCACATCAATACATGGATTAGTTGAGCGACTTGGGGTGATATGACACAAAATGTATCATGTGTGTGTGAAATTTATGAGTGTATTGTTTAAAGTGTATATATATAGGCTTCGTATTGCCAGTCGATTGCTATTGTAGTGCGAGTCTAAGAAAGTGTGGGTGAGGAAGATTTCCCCCCGCCACCCGCAAAATATGACAGACAAATTTGTACTGAGCAATCGTTCTATGCCGTCTCCCCTTAGACAGTTCGCGTTGCTCTATGACTGGTTGCCCTTATTACCTATTAACACTACATATTATAAAACAAAGTATTGCACTGTGGTGGTTGTTAACCACAGAGCAACGCGCGCCTTAGACAGTTCGCGTTGCTCTATGGCACTATAGTGTTATCTATCCTGTTATATAGATCCTCTACGGTAGGTACGGTATATATTTCCAAAAGAGTTTGTGAACTCTATGTTTAATTTCTTTTTCAGAATATTGATGACATTTGAATGATTACAATATAAATACGATATATCTCAACAGTCTCAGGCACCGAGCATGTAATTGAATTGTTTGTTTGTACGTAAATTGTTTATACTGGAGAAAAATCTAAAATTATGGGCTCTTTGTTGACTTTTTCCTATGAAATTGCTATCTTTGAAATATTACACCAACCTAAAGTAATCTGCTGAAAACGTTGTTCACTCTTTAAAGAAAAAATATTTACGATGAAAGTCGAAAAATAAGTTAGTATGTGACCCGTATGTAATGTTCAATCATGGCGACAGGAAATTAATTTCATTGAGCAATATTTGATGGTGCTATACCTCCTAAAGTATTCATTTAATTTGTATGGTGTAAAGGCAATGAATGATCTTGATGATATGTTCAAGCCAACTAACGTTTTTAAATTGAGAAGGATACCTTATTACCTAATTTATGCAATAAAATGGCGAAAAAACACGTTTGTTGTACGGGAGCCCCCGTTAAATATTATTATGTTTTTGTTTTTAGTATTTGTTGTTATAGCGGCAACAAAAACATATAATCTGTGAAAATTTAAACTCCCTAGCTATCACCGTTCATGAGATACAGCCTCCTGACGGACAGACAGACAGACAGACAGACAGACAGACAGACGGACAGCGAAGTCTCATGAATAGGGTCCCGTTCTTTACCCTTTGGGTACGGAACCCTAAAAAAGATGAGCATTAACTGATCACTATAGTGTTTTACCTCTATCAAGTTTCTATAAAGCACCTCAGAGACGCGTGAAGAGCTACCTACGTATAGAACGGATTGAAGCTTTATTATATTGACATGGCTTACACCGAGTCTCCGTAACTAGTTGATGGAAGATCACCACTTCGCCTGCGAAGTCATTAGTTTACTGTCACAATGTTTCTGTAACGAATTTTAGTTTCGAAAAATTTGGTGTAGACTGTTAGGTTTTTCATCATGTCGCGGTCGGTTCTAAGCACGCTGTCATATTGTCTAGTAGCCACATGAATAAAGTAAATTTTTAATTTTCAAACAAAAAATTGTCTCGAAATATGGTCCATCTGTTTGGAAGTTACAACATATCACAAAGAAATAAACAGAACAAACAATATTTGTAAGGAAAAAATCTAAACTTTCTTACTAAAGCATAAAAAAGCAGCGTGTGTAAAATAAAGTTTCGACATTTAGATGTCATGTTCGTACTTTAAATGCTAATGTCGTTGTTGACATAACTGCCTCAAAGCCATTTGGAAACTGTAGTCTCGTTACCTTTAAAAAAAGTAGCGCTCAAACTGGAAGCACGGGAATGACGTCACGTTTAATCTGATATTATGTGTTACCTTTTTAAACCAAGCATAATATAAATAAATAAAAATGGTTCCCTTGTGTTATAAAAATACTGATTGAAGTGTGAGAAAATGCTTGTTTATGACAGTAGGTATCTATTCTCCAGCGGGAGTAAGTAGGACTGCGCCGCCACTTTCTGCGAGCAGGTCAGGCTTGTGAAAGAGACGGTGGGGACCTTAGGACGGTGAGAGGGCGGCTCACCGTCCTTACAGAAGCAGGCCCATGACGGCAGCGTGACGTGAGGAACTCTCGCACGCCCCACCCTTAGAAGCGGGATCACACCCGAAACCCCCCAAAGAAACGGGATGGCACCCGAACCAGCCCCTGGGCGAGGCCGCAGTGGCGGCCGTGGGTCTGTTGGGAGTCCTGGGACATCCTTCCGAGGGCTTACCCTTGGCTCCCAACCATAGGCTGTTGGGCGTTACGTGAGGTTTTTTAGTCGGTAGAAGTCCGGCATAACATCCATAAGGATTTTCTCTCACGTTAAACAAAAAAAAAAGGTATCTATTCTAGGGCCTCTTCAAAAAAAAACAGCTCTGCTTTCACTATCAAGGAAGGTGTCTGTTGAAGTTCCCACATCAATTGTGATTGATTTAACCTATCACATTCACATATCACAATCCAATCTTAGAGGGTGTCTCTCCCTATGGCTTTACAATTATAGAGGTTTTGAGTGTTCCTCCTATTGGCCATGGACTTGACCATAAGACCCTAGAGCTCATTTCAGTAAGTTCTTCCTATAATCTCTTTGGGATGTGGTTTCTATTTCTGTTTGATGTTGGCTATTTTTACTTCTTCTTGTTTTGTGTTATATTTTATTTTAGTTAAATTTATTTTTGTTTTAATTGTACTTGTGCTATGCCTATCATTCGTGCAATTAATTATTTTTCTTTCTTTCTTTCTATCTTTTAAAACGATTTGTATGACAAACACTACAGCAGTCTAGAAGATTTGTCTTAGATAGCAAGCTCAAGAAGCGAATAAAAAGTGCTCAAGTAAAATCTGATGTAGCAACAACTTGATAATAGCCAAAAGTATTACTTACGTGCTTCTTCTACCAATAGTAGTGTGTTTACAAACTACCGTTACGTGGGTCTATCGTAGAACGTTTAAGAGTATTATGAACAGATACCCTTCCGAACATAATCTTTTAGCACTTCGCTATACAATTTGCAATTTAATGATGCTTAAACTATAGCTGCGACGACCCGTATTCGATAACACTATTGATTATAGCTCTACATTGTGAAACAAAACAGTATCAAGACGAGACTTGATAAACTTTGGGAAAACTATAAGTATTTTTTTTTTACTATAATATTATAGCAAGGATCAATGTTAGAAACGATAAAAAAATGTCTGTTAATAGATACACTAAACAAATTTCCTAGTGCAATGGAAAAATCGAGTTGCAGCTGGTGTGCTGCATCGATAATTATAATATATCTCGTGGGACATTACAATCTTCACAGGGCTGACCTTTTCAGACTCACTACTATCTCGTATTCAAGGATGAATGTAGAAATTTTCATAACTGACGATATCCACAACTAATCCTACAGAGTCGATCTCTTAATGCCAATTGTCTCTACAATATTATTCGGAGTCAATCGGCAAAAGGCAATAAGCTCCATTCTCCATAAGAAATTTAGACAAGTTGGTACCTATTTATAATTGTTCAAAATTGTCAACCCTACTTCATCAAGCGGGTCACATTTTATTGCAGTGTGCTTTTAAAATCACAACAAAAATTAAAAACCAACCTTTTATATTATTATCTGTGACGCATGTAAGGCAGTACCGACAGCAGGTACATAGCTCTTCCCAGTTAACACTTTTAAATCCCCGGACAATACCACGTTAAAGCAAAATTTGTCGAGAACCAGTCGTTTAGTTGCTGGAGCACAGTTAAATTGGTCTTAATGAAGGTTGGCGACAAATCCCCGATTTGAACCGCTGAAATCATCTCAGTGGGACCTTAACTTGTGTTGAGTGCCTACTCTTCTATAAGTAAACTATTTGGTTTTGGAATAATTTTATGCTAACATTGACTAGCGTCGCGCTTGGCTAACATTGGCTGTAGCTTGTAGAAACTCTTCAGAAATTATTATATTTACCGTTGATTTCAATTTAAAAAATTGGCTTAACGTAGTCAAAGCAATGTAGGGACTCAGGTCACGAAGTAAGGATGTTCCATTATATATGAATTGGAGATGATGAAAATGACTTATGTAAGAAAGATTTACCTTTCACCATAAAGTTGTAAAATCCTAAAGATTTCAAATCTACCCAGCATGATTGTAAACAGCCAAGATATTGTGAATCGTAATAATCAAAGGGGCAAAATTGGTCGTAACAGTAACCGTGGACACCAGATATTATTATTATTATTTTTTATAATTTTATTATTATTTTCGATGGTTTATAATTTATATTAATAGTAGGTTTTTTTTTATAAATTATAGGCGACTTAAATAAGTTTAGACTTAAGATTAGTCGGTGCAACTACATCAGACAGCTAGTCAATAGTCCAAATCAATTAGTCGTTCAAGTTTCTACTATTAATAAGTAAATCTATCGAAAACAATCACTCACCTTTATTAGCTGAACCGAACAGTTGGAATTTAATCAAACTTCTTAGACGTCGGCACAATACGTAGATCCAAGAAACTTTTAATTCAATTGGCTACTATCGTGAAGAGGCAGGTGGATCTGAAACAAGAGTGTACGATGTTACATTTGAGAATTCAACACAGGAACTTCATTTTAACTTTACAAGGGAAAAATACTTGCTAAGTATTTCAATGATAGGTAGGTATAACAGTAGTGCTAGAAATAAAGACACGAGATATTTTGGAGGTACATAGCAAAATTCACTGGGTAATAAACATAAATAAGCTAAGGCAGTATAGCACATTTTCAATCAATCAAAACCTTAAACAGTCCACTACTAGACGTAGGCTTCTATCAGTTCATAAAGATTACATTTTGTGACGGTAAATATTTTGATAATGTAACTCGAAATTATTTTAATGTAACCTTTGAGATTTATGATTTAATTGTTTGTATGTTTTGCATGCTATTAAGCTAAATACGGTGTGACTTATTATATACTAGCTGATGCCCGCAGCTTCGCCTGCGTGAAATTTTGTTCCTAGACTATAACACATCTCTGTAGGCACCAAATTTCAGCCAGATCCGTTCAGCCGTTACAGCGTGAAAGAGTAACAAACATCCACACTCCACGCTCACAAACATTCGCATTTATAATAATACATAGTTAGATAGATTTCTGATTAACAAATTCATAATGCATAATATATGAGCCAAATAAATTTATTTATTAAATACATTTCTTAATTCAACGGCCAAACTACTACTTGACACAACTTCTCTTCTAAGCAATTGACATCGTAACTTAGTTCCTTCTTCAGGTAGTCCCAGCCTACGACGTTTAAACAAACCGAACTACTGTAGGCTTTGTCCTCCTCACATTTGTTTGAAACCAACACGCGTTGAACACATATTTTTATACAATACGGGATTTCGCGTGGCACTATTCTATTATTAATTAATAATTTGTCCTCCTAATACACATGGTCCAAGCAAGACCTGGGTAACGTAATAACAATGTAAATTTCATCAGCTGAGCGTTCATGTTCATTGTAATGGCTCTTTTCAGTCCTGTCGCATGTAGTCTTCGTAGAGGCCATTCCCGTATTTTACAAAACTTAGTCTGGTTCCTGACAGAATGCAGTCAGCACTATATGTAGAATAAAGTCATGCCTTCCATGATCAGTCTGCTACTACCATCTTTGTCGTAAGGATTGAGCGTAGGTAACATGCGGTGTTATTTTATTGACCAGTGGATACCACCTGAAGCGTAGTCGTTAATTTTTTCTGGCTAGCCATCTTAAAATTTTCTTCTTCTTTTCACCGATGCATTTTTGTTACACGAAATTTGAATAAATTTGCAATAATACTTCCGTATAGCATATTTGGTTAATATTATGCCAAAATAGCGCTTTTTATTGAACTAAATGGCTTTGTAGTAAAATAATATCTTTGAAGTCTGAAGTAAAACCATATTACATAAATGACAACGCTTTCACAAATTGTGTGTCAAAATAAAAAGTAATTTAAGCATAAAATAAGAGTATTTAAGGAGTATTGCTATCAACTCCGGAGAAAATCAGCCCCAAAATAATTTACATTCCCTTTTTAGCTCGTTATAGTATAAATTTCAATAAAATACGAAACACGTCTTCCATCAATTATGTTAATAATGCTATATGCCAAATTTTAAGTAGATCGGACCAAGGAATCACGTTGTACCATACAAACTTTACCCTCTTTTTTTATACCTTTGGAGGTGGAATTTGCAAAAATGTTAAAATTACTTTTTTCAAATTCTAACAAACAACGCTCATGCTTAGATTCATCATCGTACCATTAACCATTTAAGCAATAATTGATAATAACTTTGGGTCTAGGCATCGAACCGCAAAATTAAGTTTGCTTTGAATTCTATATACTTTTCCGGGATAAAAAGTACCCAGTGTGGTGCCCAGGCTATTAAAGAAAAATTATACTAAGTTTCATCGTAATCGAAGCAAAGATTTCTATATAAAATGAGGTAGATACGCTCTACTATAAGAAACGAAAGCATAAAAGCAATCCTCATACACACACATTGCTAAAACTACACTCACTAATAAACTATATTTACGTAATTGTAACTGCAATAGCAATATACAAATAGAACAAGAGTAAAAGAGAAGGCGTATGGACTCCAATTACAAGCCGACTACCACCGAATACTCTCGAAGTTTTACGATTTTGTATCACACGTACTGACTGCAGAAAAATGTTAAGTAGGTATAAAGGTATAAAATGCAAAATTTACCAATGATGTTCATATTTAAATATAAACTTAAAAAACTGATTATATACCTATTTAATTAAGGCATGTATTTTAATCGATATCTGAATATTGATATCATGAATATTACCCTTTTAGGAACAAAATATTTCAAAGTCAAACTAAAAATACAGACTTGAACACTAATTATGTACGCCAAATAAATCAAATTAAATGTACTGTTTAATGGTGTTTGCAGAACTACTTTACTGAACGAATAACTATTTTCAAAATAGTTAGTCTAACAATTCCATAGTTCAACAAACATAATATCTATACGTTTTTAAGGAAAACCATCGCCTAATTTACTTTTAAGAATATCGTTTATGTTTATGCTAAATAAAATTCCAATTTAATAAGTAATCAGTCATCTTCATATAATTAAATTTAATTAAGGCCACAAGGAGAGGCTCTGCCTGCCACAAATAAGACTGGAACTAATAAAAAGAAATGTACACTAAATGTGTGTAATATTCTATAACCACTTTCAAGGCGGCTCTCACTAGTCATTTGAACAACAGAACTTATTATATTATTCAGGAATAAATTAATGACAAATCCTAGTTTATTTAAAAATCAATGCAATTATTACTAGGTACTATTATATAGGGTGTCCCACGGCAATGCCACATGGAGGGAAAGTACCTTAAATATTGTAGATGGAACATTTTAATGAAAGAAGACATAATTTTAATTAAAAAAATAACTTAAACTGCATTCATACATTTTTAAATTATTACATGGTTGAGCCGGGAATCGAATCCGCTACACGAGAAAAAATAATTACTCCGTAGCTTTATCATACCGATCGAAAGGCTTCATCATAAGGATTATTTTTTGCTAACTAACATAGTGTCAGAAATAAAAGAAATACCATGAATTTTAACATTTCATGTGAATTTTCCTGCAAACCGTACTTGCGTAGAACTATAACTATTCGGGGAATCCCCGTGCCTCGACGCTTGCTTGGCATATTCAGCAAGTATTATGCTGTCAAAAAACGAAGTACAACAAAAGCATTGGGGTCGTCAGATTAGTTAGGCCTGTACAATTTGGTGGGTTAATACGATTAAGAATAATCATAAAATTGATGAAAAATAATTAATTACGCATAAATTGTGCGTACTAACCAAATAAATTAGTACTCCTTCGTAAACTACCAAGTCTTAAGCACTTTTATGACGATAATTATGTACTTTTCCACGTTAAAAATACACTTTTGTTGTTAAATCGTGGGAGATACGATAGTGACATAGTGTCAGCGCGAACTGCGCGCAACCGCGCTAACTAGCTCAGTTTATACGCTTCAAAAATTGGTGCGTAGGGCAGGTCTACCTCTTTATATAGAAGTCTTTGAATCGAAGCGGTAGTTTTTGCGTGATGCCTAAACAAACAGACAGACAGACAGACAGACCGACAGACAGACAAAAATTTTTTTAATCACATATTTGGGTTCGGTGTCGGTCTAGTAACACCCCCTGCTATTTATTTTTTTGATATTTTGAATGTACAGAATTTTCACTTCTACAGATTTATTATAAGTATAGATAGATTATATCCTGTTAACATCATCTGTACCCATGTTCTGCAAAATAAAATAAATGAAATGAACACTTGTTATGCATGTTTATGAATATTTTATAAATTACTTTTACTATCTACCTACCTACTGCGTAAACTATTTATGCATTTTCTACAAATGAAGAATCAAAAGGAGTCGTCTAAAGGTGAAAAGTGTCTACATGTATTTCTTTAGTATCATCAAAGATAATATAATAGTATTACATACAGATCGGCAACTCCCTGCCTCCCACCTGAGTAAACTTCCCCATCCCCCCAACAAAATTAATGTGTCTATTCCCGTGTCAGTACTTGAGAGAGTGTCACTGCGTTGCATTACGTATTACCACAGATTATATAATATATTCTATAGTATTACTTTGTGCTATTGCTTTGGTTTAATTTGTGCTTAGCCGAAGGTAGGTTTGAAAAGAAAGTACCTACATACATGAGATTGCGTTCTGTTCCTTATTATTTTGTTTCCATAGCTAGTGACCCTAGAATACGCACACACGCATTGAAGCTTGATTTAAGCATTCACATTACGTCTATATTAGTGTGGGTGAAAACGAACATTTTTGTATGGAGTTTCCACCCTGTGGTATCATATAGAAATACCTACTGTTTTAGTTGTCTGGGTCCTTGATAAAGGTAATATGGTGCAATTGTATGTTAAATAGAACAATAAGCATATTTAAAGTAATTTGTGATAAGACTTAGTAACTTTTTCTTTAAAACCTTCAGGTTTTTCAGGTCTAGTTTGTATCTGAAGTAAGTACGTCGGCTATGTCTAGTAGGTACTTGTTTGCTACTTGCAGGTTTTTTATGTGAATGTATGTATGTGTGTATGTATGTATGTATGCTCATTCGTGTGTGTGTGTGTGTATGTGTGTCTAGATGTGTATTTCTGTAAAACATACATTTGAAACATAATATTTATCTATTTACCAAGGTGGTAGTATTCAATATAACACTACTCTGCCCCAAATGGTTGCTTAGAACAAAATCTCCATTCTTAATTGCCTGTCAGAAATTGCCTCTGTGCGATAAGGCTGCCAGTTGGAAAACCATTTAAGTTAGTTATTACATAAGTGTACTAAGTATATTTTGGTGTTACAACAAAGTTTAGCTAACTTACTAAGTAACTTGACGTGTCATTTGTCAGGCTTTAAACATTTAGCTCTATGATAATTTGTAAGGATTTAAGGTATATCTGTGACTGTTACTTCATATTTATTTATACCTACTCTAAGTAAAATATTGTGTGAAAATAAGCAGCACTTACTGGAAAGCAAAAGATAATATTTCCAAATATTTTTAAAGAAGAACCTTTTTTGGCTCCGTACTTTCAAGAGATCAAAATGAATCAGATGAATATATGTAATAATTCTAGCAAACCCGTTCTTGGCGTAAGCTAGGAAAATATAAATCCTATATATATCTGATCTGTGTTCTCCTAATAAATATTTTGCTTATCAAAACAATAATAAATAAATTAGTAGCCATAATTTATTTCTATCAAACAGTCCAATTTACAAGAACTATGCACTTCACGGTAGAATTACTCTGCCAGTTCTATTTCCAGTTCAAACTCGGAACTCATAGACATTCCTGTCTAATATATTAAAATAGATGTATTACAAATACTCAGAGCGCATAAATCAATTTATTGTTGAAATAACACCGAGGCTGAAGTGCGAGCGAATTACAAATACGAACGAAATGAAGACGTTTAACCTGACATGTTAGTTTATATAGTTCTGTAAACTGAAAAGGGATTTCATGAACATCATTATTATAAAGAAACTGTTTAATTTAAAAATGAACGTTTGATAAACAAATACACTCGAGAGCAATGAATCCGGGTCACTTAAAGAATGTTAAAAATCTCGGAAACTAAAAATGATAGGTTAATGCAATAAATTGTATTTAATAGACAATGTAATACTCCTTAAATGAAAGTAAAAAAAATATGAGTCACCATACATTTTATTAACACAAAATTACATAAAGAAAAAACTGCTGATCTCTCCTTAAAACAAAAATAGGAAACATGAAATTTTTGAACTTTATTACGATTTTCTTGAATTTTAATACTTCGTATTGCCTCCTCGTGCTTCCATTACTGCGTTTACGCGGTTTGGCATGCTGTACACCAAGTTCCTTATACGATTTTGGGGAATATTCTCCCATTCCTCTGTGAGAGCAATTTTGAGCTCACGAAGCGTGATTGGGGGAGGGTTTCGTTGTTTTACGCATCTGCCTAGCTCGTCCCAAGCATGCTCGATCGGGTTGATATCCGGGCTGCGCGCTGGCCACTCCATACGAGTAATGTTCATCTCTTGAAGGTAGTCATTCACAATCCTACCTGTATGAGGTCGGGCATTGTCATGCATAAATATAGCATCCTCACCTAAATTGACCATAAATGGACCAACGTGATCATTGAGGATTTCTTCCACATATCTTACGCTAGTTAAAGAGCCGTTTTCTATGGTCACCAGCTCTGTGCGACTTTCAGAAGAAATTCCGGCCCACACAAGTACAGACCCACCACCGTAGGCTACTTTTTCTTCGATGCATGCTTGCTTGAATCTTTCCCCTGGTCTTCGATACACTCTGTGTCTTCCATCGTGCTTGTAGAGCATAAATTTTGATTCGTCGGAGAACATAACTTTTGACCAATCTTCAATACTCCAATTTACGTGGCTCTGGGCATACCTTAGTCTCGAAATACGATGCCCACGCTCCAGTTTAGGGCCGTTTGCAGGTCTAAGGGGTTTTAAGTTAGATTCAGCAAGCCGACGTCTTACTGTCCATGCACTTGGGTTACTTCCTCCGAGGCGTCGAAACTGATTGGTGAGTTCAGTTCCTGTGAGAAAGCGATTTCGAAGCATGGTGTTCACCAAGTATCGGTCTTCTCGTGCTGTGGTACACCTGGTTCTGCCCGTTCCTGGTCTGCGTAGGTTAGAACCAGTTTCTTCGTAACGTCGGAGAACTCTTTGTACTGTTCACAGCGACACACCGACAGTCCTGGCTGTATCGCGCTGACTCCGGCCGGTTTCCAGCATTGTAAGTATTCTGGTGCATTCTTCAGGCGTAAGCGACATAATTTCAGCTTGATTAATGAATATAGAGCACTATCAACATGGTTTATGTACCCACATAAATGACAGATTACAAACAAAAGCAACACCAAATGCTGTAATTTCGTAGTTCCATCTTCGAAAGTGGCCCTTTTTCAAATTTGATTTTTTTATGATATAACTTTACAATAACTAAGAAGTTTTAATACCTTCATTTAAGGAGTATTACATTGTCTATTAAATACAATTTATTGCATTAACCTAGCATTTTTAGTTTCCGAGATTTTTAGGATTCTTTAAGTGACCCGGATTCATTGCTCTCGAGTGTAGAAAGAGGAAGAGAATATAGGTACAGAACATTTTCTGTGTTCACCGTCACCGTAGCCAAAGTGCCAGGAAATTTACAAATATGAAGCAAATAAAGACGTTGAGCTGGATATTGTTAGTTTATATAGAACTGTAAACTGAAAAGGGATTTCATGAACATCGTGATTATAAAGAACCTGTATAATTTAAAAATGAATGTTTCATAAACAAATAGAAAGAGGAAGAGAATATAGTTACAGAACATTTTCTGTGTTTACCGACACCGTAGCCAAAGTGCCAGGAAATTTACAAATATGAAGCAAATAAAGACGTTGAGCTGGATCTTGTTAGTTTATATAGAACAGGGATTTCATGAACATCGTGATTATAAAGAACCTGTATAATTTAAAAATGAATGTTTGATAAACAAATAGAAAGAGGAAGAGTATATAGTTACAGAATATGTTGTGTGTGTACTAACACCGTGGCTAAAATGTCAGGAAATTACAAATATGAAACTTGACATATTAGTTTAAATAGAACTGTAGAAGCTTGACATATTTTTTTGAAATATAACAGTAAACTGAAATATGATATCCTGGACATGCTCAATATAAAGAAACTGCGTAATTAGAAATCGCAAGTTTGTTCAAGAAATGCGTGGAGGAACGAAATATAGGTATAGAGCATTTTGTTTGTTAGGTATGTGTATAATAATTGTAAACATTTACATATATACACTCATAAAAGTGACGCCTTTATCTCCGAAAGTGTAGGCAGCGGTATAGTATTTACGCACATGTTTCACTTTTTAGATATTTGTCATAAATATAAAGACATGAAAACAATTTAAATTATTTATCATCACCAATTATTTCTTACGATTTAAACTATATTATAGTTTCATTCAAATTACAATTTAATTTAAGCACCTCACTATATTTCATTTTAGAATTTATTAGCAGGTTAACTTAGTTCCTTCGTAAGTATTCTCTTCGAACTTGGAAGGGTCTCGAATATGCATTGAATATTATTAGCAGTTTGGTAAGCCCCTCAAAATTGTATCTATTTTAGACTAACCGTAATATGTGAATAATTCATAAGTTCTATATTAATAATAAATTTTGTATCTTGTAGCTACAATAAATTACTATTAATTGCGTTATCAAAATATGCTTTTATGTTCACTTGCTTTAATCCTTTCAATAAAGTAATAATTTCAGAAAAAGCACACTGGGATTAATTTCAACCTGCCTTTTCTGATGTCGATCTAATTATTATATTCAGTGGAAGAGTCTTTACCGTAATAAATTCTCTAAAATGCCGTTAAAGTAACGAATATTCTAGTTTTTAATGATAGTTGCAACTCGTCCAGAGTATCTAATAATTATGTACGTAGCAGGATTTGTCCCAGCCTCCTTTTTCTCATGATTTAGATTTTATCTACGACTTGAAATCGAAGACGAAAGTTTACAAGTGAAATATTTTTTGTCATCTATGTGACCGTTTCTAAACGGATTATTTATTTATTTAATCAGTTAATTACCGTCATCATTCATGTCCTATCCTCGAAAAACGTCGCCGTGGAGCACCGTATATTTTCAAATCTAACTTTATACAGACAGCAACTATCTTTTTTATCATTTGAGTTCTCAGTTCAATATATGTACATGAAACAACACGTGAAAAATCATATTTTGACAAGCTAATAAATGAAAATAAAAACAGGGAAATGGATCACAGATTCAAAAGTCCATACAAACGCTCGATTTCAGTAGATTTTCATCATCATTGTGTTTTAAAATAATAAAGAGATAACTTTAGCCAGAACTTGAAAGTTCAGACTTCTCTCTATCTCTCATCTCTCTTTCATATTATTATCTTAACTTTAAAGTCAAAATTATAAGTTCTTCGCTTTGTTAAATACTGAGAATAGGATGTTTCATAAGTATTTGTAACTTTCTGAAATTGCTAAAAGGTAAAGTATGTACAGTTTTCAATTTAAATTAAACGTCTTTCTATCGACTGCACTTTAATGTTTAGTGTCTAACCCAATACAAATACAATATAATTGTTTTTAAAATTAATTTAACACGAAACTCGGAACAATAAAAATATATTTATTTTTAACAAAACTCTTTGATTCCTCAAAAAAATTTTATTCACACGGACATTTTCTTACACAACGCTGTTTGATCCTAAAGTAAGCTAGAATTAACCTGTTATGTCATGGATATCATACCATGGATATTGACATCCGTGGTCTTATACCCATAACTGATACTAATGTCCATGGTATCTAACTTATATGTTTTTTTTGTTATTATTAATGATCCGTCATGGCCTATAAATCCGCAGACATTAAGACGCTATTGTGATACCCCATTTGTCAAAACCTTCTGAGTAGTTTAGACACACACCAATACAGAATGTACCTAACCAACTAAGTTCATTACTCTTCCGGTTGACTGCGTAGTCGGGCAAAATTAATTAACTCAGAACTTTTATTGTTAAAAAATTAAGATCGACTTATTTGGAAAATTATATTTTTAAACTGGAAATTTTATTTAAAGGCTAATTAAAGTTTATGACAAATGGCCGATAAGCGCTAAGCAATCGAACAACAGATTTTGACAAAAAGAAATTGATTTAGGTCTTAAAAACAGTATTAGATTCAATTTTAAAAAAAGTATTTGTTCGAGGTTATTTACACTACACTCACCACTAAAACATTATTATAGCACTCAAGATATAGGCAATCCACAAACGCTCTAAGTATAAGAACGGTAATGAAGTAGAACGCATTGGAAGTTAAAGTATTATAAAATAGTATGCTAACAACAAAAAAATTGTGTTAAATGTAGTGGAAAATTTAAGCGGTGCGTGGATGAAGACGGCGTCTCCAGGCTATTAAACATCATGTAATATTGTCACTTACTCTATACAATAAGGTGTTGAGATTTTTTGATTAGGTATTGAAAACTTGATAAACGCTAGGTTGATCATAATATACCAGATGATCAAGAAAACTCACTATCTCTGACGAATAAGGACAGTTATGTAGCCACAAAAAATATCTATGCCATTTTATACTGTTCATAAAACTTGTCTGTAATTCATTTTAGCCTCTCTCTATAAAACAGATTCCAGAGGGACTTATGGCGAGACTTGTGTCTGTAGTCTGTGACTCTGTTGCATTAAACTACGTCACTAGGTCACGTGGATCATTTTTTCAAAGTTTGCAATAAAACAAAAATGACAACGTCAATCGGATTGAACTTTCACTTTCACAATAAACGTTTTAGAGAGGGGCAGTCGGTTAAGGCCATCTCACGGCTTTCTTGTTTGATGATTATCATGAAGCGAAAAGAACGAAATAATATATCTGATATTATAAACAATACGATTGGTCCTTAAATCAAAACTAGTACATTTTACAACATTTAATTCAACAGATAATCTAAATTCTCAAATTCATTTTTTCAAAATATAGAAATAACATACATTTATCACGGGTACTTTGGTACTGCAAAATCTATTTCACTCACATTATCCGAGAGAACTCATTACTCGCAGTTAGAGATACGAGAGTGCAATGATAAATCTCTATGAACAATATATTGTGTAAACTATAAAACCGTACCGTACCAGCTAATGCATAACTTGATAACTAAAAGCTTTGGTACGTCATTGCACAGTCCGAGGTCGATACTGTAGGTGCGCTTTGTGAATAAGTGTAAACAGTGTTTTATTTACACAACAGCATAATCAACATGGGATGAAGCGCTCGTGGCCCCGCGGACGCAGTGTTCTGTAAACGACCATTACAGTAAGCAACATTTACTATGGCCGGTTATGAATGGGTGACCACCATGTGACCACTTTGTGACATTTATTTACAAGCGTTTCCGTGCTTTGGAAGGTATGTTAAACAGTTGGTCCCAGTTGTCAGTAAAATCACAGTTGTTAAGCCAAGTTGAAGCGGCGTTGAATGGGCGGCTTGAAAAAAATCTAATGTGGGGTCGTAACAACCTGCGCCCGGATCGGCAGCCCTTAAAGCGCTTTGGTGTTGCAAACGTCCGTATAGCAAGGTTACGGTTCCGGTGAGCCGTAAGCTTGTCTGCCACCTAAGAAGTATAAAAAAGGCCCACCCATTTGGCTGCCTCTGTGGCGCAATATTAAGTGTATGCGACTGCTGTGCTGAGGTCCTAGATTTTATTCCCGTTTTGAATCAACTATTTGGATCGTCCGCAAATAATTGTTTGCTTTCTATAAATGTATTTAGATATAAAGCTTCCATAGCACAACGTTACTAATAGCTTAATTTGGGCTAGTAAGGTTGTGTTATACCACTAAGGTGACAGTCAAGCTTAGGGCCTACCTGATGGAAAGTGGTTACCGTATCCTATAATCGTTTGCAACACCAGAGGCGCTACACTCGCGCTGCCGACCTAGTCTTTATTTCACTTATTTATCAAAATCACCAAGCAAGTTGAGCAACTCACCGTCTGTCAGTATTTAGATAACATGATATTAAAATCGCAGACGCCGTCGTCATCTACAGCTTAAATTTTCCAGCCCATTTAACTCTCAATATTCCATTTTGTTGTTAGCATTTTGACTCCCATTGCAGACGGTTCATGACCTTTCTGCTATTTTGTTGTCGATTGTCTACGTCAGCTGGTCCCGTTGGTCATATTTTAGCGCTAAGTATCGAGTAAATAAATTCAAAGCATAATAAGGTTTTTAGAAATTATAGATTTTGGGTTTTTTTTTTGCGTAGGTATACATCTTTTTTTTTTATATTTAGCTCGCCAAATTTACGTCGCCACCAGCCTGATGGAAAGCCGTGGCGTGGCGCATCTAGCGATTGAGGGCTCTTCGGACAGTGGTCCTCAAGTTTGTGGCCTTGTGATGTGGCTCTTCACGCTCGTCTTAAAGAACCCGGGATTGTAAGATGAGGGAAACACGTGTGCGGGCAGGTCGACATCTAACTTTGATCACTCTCGACCTTTCGGCTAAATTGCAACAGCCGTGGTCACGAGTAGACTCAACGTAATATTTATGGGTATGGAGCATAATGACAAATGTTTCAAAAACGGGGGGGAAATTATGTAAAATGATGTAATACATAATTTTTTCTCTTAAAAACTTCTAATAAGAAGTCCGCAACGCTTTTAGTGCTAGTTCACAATAACCATTTCAATGAAAATCATAGTTGTTCTACTATAATGCGACGGGAATACACGCGACGAGAAACCTCTCTCTCTCTCTTTCGCTCTCTATCACATAGTAATGAATATTAACAACGCGACGAAACGGGAGTAAACACAACGCAACGGGATTAATGCGACGGGAACGGGTGATATTAAAATATTCTCTCTAACTCTCTTTAATTAACTCTTTAAACTCTTTTAACTCTTTTTAATATGGACGTAATAACACACAGGCCAGCATAGCCTCAATGTAGATATCTAGATACCTTTCAATTTTACACGCTCTCCGAAATTCTATTCTGCAAATGTAATTTTCAAACAACATATTAACCCCTTTCTGAAACGAAACCTGCCACATCCAATACAAGAGAGATACCGTATCCAAATTGGCACTCGTTCGCATCCAACTTTGATAACCAATCTGACGATTTGTTATCGTTGAAATGCACGAGCTTTGTGCCTGCCTACTTCTATTTGCGGCATAGAGACTGCAGAGCTGAAAGGATTTGTCGTGTCGGAGTTCTATTTTATCTTTCTTTATACGACATACGGGTGATATTTTCGCATACACATAATAATATCGTACCTATGTCCCCGAAAGTACATACATAAATGTAAAAATACTTTCGTGGACAGGCTCACCACATCCTATACCCGAAAGTATTATAATAAAAATAACATCAACATTGCCAGTAAAAAGAATTGTAAATTTTATAACTACCAATTTGATTGCAATGAAATTTTTGTAATCAAAATGTTTATAGTGTCAGAAATTAGCTTAAAATGAAATCTATACTAATATATTCTATCCTGTTCTATCTTGTTTTGTAAACACACTTTTTAGGGTTTCGTAGCCAAATGGCAAAAACGGAACCCTTATAGATTCGTCATGTCTGTCTGTCTGTCCGTCTGTCTGTCCGTCCGTGTGTCACAGCCACTTTTCTCCGAAACTATAAGGTCTATGCTATTAAAACTTGGTAGCTAGATGTATTCTGTGAACCGCATTAAGATTCTTATATAAAACTAGAAAAAAAGCAGTAAATTTTGGGGGTACCCATACTCAGAACTGAAACTCAAAATTTTTTTTTTAATCAAACCCATACGTGTGGCGTATCTATAGATAGGTCTTCAAAAATGCTATGGAGGTTTCTAACATCATTTTTTTCTAAAGTGAATAGTTTGCGAAAGAGACACTTCCAAAGTGGAAAAATGTGTGTCCCCCCCCCCTCTAACTTCTAAACTAAGAGAATGATAAATCTAACAAACATATATCATATACATTGCTATAAAAACTACCAACGAAAATTAGTTTGAACGAGATAGAGCTGGTAGTTTTTTTTTTAATACGTCATAAACCGCAATTTACGGTTAGTGAAATCGCTACCATTGCGAAAGTGTTAAAACATCAAAGTTACAACGAACTATTAGAACTTTTATATTAGATATGTTACTTGCTGCTACGAAACCCTTCATGGGCGAGTCCAACTCGCACTTGGCCGGTTTATTCTTGATCTTTTCCTTTTTCTTCACGTTTTCCGGTCTGCTGGTAGATATTTCTTACAGAAATAAGCAGTACCATTGTACCTATTTATCCTTTTATTATTGTTATTTTACTTTCCTAGTGTGTACATAAATGAATAAGTAAATAAATAAAATTAATAGTTTACTGTTTATTGCAACAAAAAAAAATTATAGAAAAGAAAGATTTGATTGATTATTTGCATCAAATGTAGTATGTATTTATTTTACAATAGCCAATGTTCTATTGGCTATTGTAGAATAAATACTTTATAAGCAAGTAAGTCTGCTTATAAACCTTTTTAGCTTAAATAGTTTCAAGATAGGCTACCTTTAAATTTTAAAATTCGGTGGTAAGCTGTGAGTAGATTATTTTATACAATTAAAATAACATCAAGTGCTGGAGTCCGTTTTGCGTAATAATATCAAAACGTTAACATTTACGACGCCCATGGGGACACTATGTCAGAAGTACGGCCTTGGGAATTAAACTGAGTAGCCACTATTATCTATGCATTAAAATATTTATTAACAGCGATGAAATTAACATAAACAAACAAATATAAAGTTATACAGGCCTTGTTTGTAATAGAAATCGACAATAAACGTCAGGGAGCCCCAATATTTATTTAATAATTTTTAGAAACGTAAAATAAACAATATCTACCCTACTTTCTTTTTAATAGCTACTTGTAACCGAAATTAAGAAAATCGCCCATCCAGAAATCCTTTTAGACACCATCTTTAAACCGAGCACTTTTTTAACACTCGTTTCCCACTGCGAAGGAGCGGGGCATTTTCAGATTTACGAGGCAAGTTCTCGGTCTTCATTATATGTATTAGTACCGGCTCCTGTTTTCGAGAAATATGTTTGTAGATAGGTACTTATGCGTCGATCCAACTTGCCCCTGTCTGAGAAAGCTTGGAGTATCATCAACTAATATGGAACTATTACTGAACGCTTACCTGAAGTAATAGTAGAAGGTAGGTAAAAGAAAATTAATGTAAGTAGATGATGCCCGCATGAAATTTTGCTCTTGTTTCAGCCTCTTATGGGATAAATAGTAGCTTAGGACTAATTCCAGACTATAATCTATCCCTGTACCAAATTTCAGCCAGATCCGTTCGAACACAAACTTATTTATAATGTAAGTTAGATTTTATTTTGTAACTGGAGATTAACTTAAAGCACAATAAAAATTCAATTGTGTTATTTTATTGGTACTTTCGTATACTTAATTATCTAAACACTCCATGAAATGAAATCACTCTATGAAATCTTAAGTTACCTACATTTAATTTCACTAAAAGCTTGTATTATAAATGACTTTTACGACGGTTATGATAGCCTTCGTAATAAAATAAAGTATTATCTACAAGCACTTGAGAAAGAGCGCAATAAAAAATAAATCTAGGTATATTATATTCTGATAATCTTACTATATTATAAATGCGAAAGTTTGCGAGTATAGATGTGTGAATTTTCTGAACAGAACTCTTTCACGCTACGCTCTAGCAGCTGAACGGGTCTGGCTGAAATTTAGCACAGGGATCAATTATTACAGTTTGAAATAACACATAAGCTACTTTTGCCCCAGGAATAAGTTCACATGGAACGCGGGAAACGACATATGAATTAAAAACACTATTAAGAACTTTTCCTAATGGGTAGATACTTATCTATTTTAGGGAAAATAGATTAAGAACAACTTATTTGCCATAATCTGCATACTATTCAAAATAATATAATACATAGACACGTATCACTTTTCCCGTCGCGTCGTCACGTTCATGTCACAAACGCTTTATAGTAATACATATATGATGTGAGCGTGACGTTCCCGTGACGGTGACGTGACGTAGTGTTCACTCAAGTGAGTGAGAAATGACGTTATTGTTATATTGTCTCTAGGGATCAAAATTGATGTATGTCAGTTACCTACTTGGTTATGAAATTAACAATATACTCTGAAGGTTTGACGAGATCGATTAAAATGTTGAGTGTTGTCTTTTTGGTAGAATTCAAAGCAGTGTATCAAGTCAGAGAGACAGAGAGTTTAAATAATGAGTATGTCGAGAATTACTCACTGTTTGGGGACATGAGACAGCCCAAGGTGTTTCCCTTCTGAAAATATTAATTGCAGTTATTATTTTTTTTAAAAATACAAAAAAGCACGTTGGTTGTATTATGGGGGCCCCAACTTAAATATTATTATGTTTCTATTATTTGTTATTATACAGCTCTTTAGCTATTACCGCTCATGAGATACAGCCACGTGCTTCGACCAAGTAATCTTGACGGACAGACAGACAGCGAAGTCTCATGAATAGGGTTCGTCCTTTGGGAAAGGAACCTGAAAAATGACTCTTATATTCCCTCAAGTAATTTTCAACACTAGACAAAGCGCGCACAGGTTCAAAAGGAATCTTTACGCTTTAGTTACTCTTAAAAATAACATTTTGTACTTTGATCTTTTTGCAGCGAAAGTATAATGATTTGACAAAAAATAACTTCACCCTCAATATCCTCCGTTTCTGAAGCCATAGAAATTCTTTAGACTACTTAACGATGTCTTTTATTGTATGAGTACCCTCAGCAGTTGAAATTAAAAATCAATTATGTATACAGGGTATTGTTAATAAATTTTGCATGTACTTGTTTATATGACTCTACTAGCTGACCCGCGCAACTTCGTTTGCGTGATAAATGAAGAACCGCTCGACCGATTTTGTGCAAACTTCACATAAACCAGCTACTAAATAATCCGAACAAAGCCTAAACATTTGGTATGGATAGGTGAGCCCGTTCTTGAGTTATAAAATTACAACGAAAAGTGGCATTGATTTTTATATACTGGGTGTTTCTTTTAGGGTGTCAAGCCGCCACTAGCTGGTAGCAGGGTTCCATACCTATCGATTTAACCCCCATGTATGTTCTACGATTTTTTGTAGTTTTCGAGATATAATTTTTTTTCGTTATTTTTCCACGTGGCTTTAAATAATTACAACTTCTTTTTGGTTCGACTTTTCTTGGATATTTTTTTATTATTATAATGCCTATTGATTGCAGTATTGTGGACAAAATAATCTCCTTCCTAACTTTGATACAAGATGTAAAAATTTTAATCGATAATAAAAAAACAAGGGAATTATGCAGAACATTATATCTCGAAAACTTCAAAAAATCGTAGAACATACATGGGGGTTAAATCGATAGGTAGGATAGACAGCTAGTGGCGGCTTGACACCCTAAAAGTAACACCGTGTATATAGATTTTATCATTTCATTATTTTATTATTTAAGTATAAGCTCATATTATAAGTTTTCTTTTATTATATGAGCTTGTACTTATTTATCTGAAAGGAGAAACCAGTATAATATCTTTAAAAACGCACATTGTTGTTACAGTTTGTTTCCTTTTAAAGATCTGTAACCATTAATATACGTAAGAACCTTCGATCAAGTAATAGTATTACTTGGTCGAAGGTAAAAACAGAGCCTTATTACTGAGACTGTTTGTCTATACGTCTGTCACCAGGCTGTATCTTTTGAACCGTGATAGCTAGATTGTTGATGGGAAATTTTCACATACATAAAAATAAAATCGGATGATAAATAAGCAAATAGCACCATAACTTTCGTATAACCTACATTGACACTATATTCTCGTGAAGCCATCAGATACCTGAGTCAATTAACCTTCTTGTTGAGGCCACTAACCAACTATATTTAAAGGTACACATAATATAATAACATCTAATATATAAAATTCTCGTGTCACAGTTTTCGTTGCCATACTCCTCCGAAACGGCTTGACCGATTCTCATGAAATTTTGTGAGCATATTGAGTAGGTCTGAGAATCGGCCAACATCTATTTTTCATACCCCTAAGTGACCGGGAACCGGGAATAACATTCCACGCGGGCGGAGCCGCGGGCATCAGCTAGTAATATATAATAATAGGCGCAGTCACAACCTGCGCCTGTCCATTTAAACACGGCAATACGGCTTTCCACCTATAACGTGGGACAAATTATACAAAGGTGAAATGTGGGCATATAATATGCCTCTGCCTACCCCTTCGGGGATAAAGGCGTGACCATAATATGTATGTGTGTATAAGTTTTCAAAAACCTTTTCTAACACAATGTCTATGTTATATATGACAACCACCTCGGTTTGAGCTGAGGATTTCTAATACGGTCAGTCACGATTACCTGATAAAGACGACAATTTAAATCAAATTATTTTGATCAATATTTTTATTTTCAACTGGAGATCTGAAGGCTGATAGAACGGTATTGAGTTATTTTATTTTAGTTTTGTCTACTTAATTATCTTAAGTTTTATTTAATTTTACTAAAAGCTTGTGATATAAATAACTTTTACTATGGTTATGAGGGCTTTTGTAATAAAATAGAGTATTAATACCTAACACTTGAGAAAAAGAGCTTGTCGGCTATAACACGAAATTTTATGAGTATATATATATAGAGCTGGCAAAAATTCTGGCAAAGATACATCGTCTCAATTGCCGATGCCAATACAAATTTCAGTGTATTAATGCTTCAAAATACCCAATGATGTGGACACCATCCCAGTGTAACGGGTTAACAAAACGTCTAGGATCCCTACTGTAACTCCTAGATGCCCTAGGTTCTATGAAATAAATTATATTGAATCGAATCGGTATTAAAAGCAGATACATACGATACATACGTCACATCTTTATCACCGAAGGGGTAGGCAGAGAAATATTAAACGATACGAAGCAGATAATATAAGATCAAACGAACTTCTAGAAGTGAAGTTCGATCAATATTATATGAGTCATTTTATTATTCAGATATAACCATGTAGGGGAAAGGTGTACAAGATGATCCCTCGAGGTAAGACGATCCTTTTCGATTGTGACGATACTGTGCATGCCATCTAGTTGTTTTTTCGAGAAAAGCGTAGGTTCCCGCCCCCACCGACTGCAGTCAAACCGCGATGGCTGCGTGAAGGACGATCACTGTGTTTTGTGATTTTTAAAAAATTGTACAGTGTTAATCTAAAGTAAGCCTGAATTTGAAACTCCTTTACTTTTCGTGTAACCGATTTTATGTAATGATTATTATATTAGTAGCTTCTAAATATGTTCATTTGTTATAAAAACGTATTGCGGTGACTGTAGGATACTTATAGGTTAGGTTAGAGAATTTCAAATAAAAAGTAAGCTCTGGGGCAAGATGATTCGTCTGCTTCTGTACAAGATGATCCGTGGATCATCTCACCCCAATGTCTTTTTGCCCGGCTGCGCCAGCGAGGGTAATAAATTCGCGCCTATTTTATTTATTTTATTTTATTTTATTTTATTAGGGACAACAAACAGTTACAATATAAATCATACAATAATAAAAATAAAACATTCGTTACGTATACAATATTGTAACCCACAACGTTATCCGCAGATAGATTAAATTATAATTAACAGTGTGTGCCACTAGAGGTTACGAATCACAATAACGTTAAATCATCTATATAAATAATACATTCGATGTAAATAAAATAATATAAAATCAGCCCACGACATCCATCGCTGGACGCTGGCCTCTTCCAATTCATTGATAATAAATTAAATTCATTTGACTAATTATGTATGTATGTTATGCGTATGTATGTATGTACTCGTATGTATGTTATATGTATATATACTATATGTAACAAGATAATATAGCAATTCTACATTTTAAAATAGGTAAATTAAATGATTAAAAAAATAACAAACTCAAATGCTACTGAAAAGGTCGAAACAAGCTTGATAACCCATTATATTAGGCGGTACCCACACATTTTCTTTCGGTTTATGATTTTCAAATGGGTACCGCCTGATATCAAGCTTGTTTCGACCTTCTCAGTAGCATTCGAGTTTGTTATTTTTTTAATCATGTATGTTATTTTATTATGGATTTTTTTTAAAAGGAAATTGCCACGTGTCACTTATCGTGGAAGACCAGCCATGGACAGTGGGATCTATGGATGATAAAGCACTAGGGGCTGTGGCAGTTGATTATGCCTAAGGGTTGATCTCATTGTTCAAAACACATATTTGATTAAAACATTTTAAAATAATTATTTGAGTAAAGTCATTTTAACGATACCTTAAGTCGAATTTTTAATTAAACGGAGTAAAGTGACAGCAACTAATGTCACTTCTTCATACAATGCTGCATAATTTCTATGAAGAAGTGACATTAGTTGCTGTCACTTTACTCCGTTTAATTAAAAATTCGACTATAGAGATTGGGTTGGATCTGAACGGGGCAAGATGATCCTCTGGGATCATCTTATACACCTGTGTGGACAAGATGATCCTTTAGCAGACATTTAGTATAATTAATGAAACTCTTATCAATACTGAATTTTGAGAACATAAGGTATGACAATACCTAGATAGATAAACTGACTATTCAAAACATCTTTAATATTAACATTAGATTGTACTTTCTCAGAATTACAGGCATTCTCCCTTAGAGGGATCATCTCATACCACCTTCCCCTAGTCCTTTTAGCCTACAAGGCAGGTGTCGCACATTTTTAAAGAAATCGATAATTCAATCGATTACATTTTTTATTTTTTTCATTCGCATCGCCACCCTACGGCCGCCGCCGCTAGCTGTCATTCTTTTTAGAGTTAATAAACTTTGATACTACTGATTGGAGTGGGTGGGTTCTTATATCTTCGAATAAAATGACTCATATAATATTGATCGAACTTCACTTCTAGAAGTTCGTTTGATCTTATATTATATTTCGTCATTTTATTCTTCAGATATAACCATGTAGATGTTTAGAGTATAAGTTAAGTATTGGGTAAAGTACCTATGATTTTGTAAATGAAATAAAATATAGGTATACTGTATCAGTAACAAATGTTTATTTTTATTTATGATTAGTTATTTTAGACAAAACTGACTAACAACTTGTGTTGTACTTACCTATAATAGCAACGAAAAGTTTCGCAAACTTTCTTAAATTACCACAATTAAGTAACATCGATATGATCAATCTGGCAATTGATTGTAAAATCGGGCAAAGGTTTATGATGACTTTGACCATTCAGCCGTCCTACTGATCGTATCTACGTAGACACCAGCGAAGGCTACCGCGGAGGTGGCGGCGTGGAGCGTGCTATGCGCCCCAAACACCGTCACGTCCACGCCACTCTCCGCTAGTGTCTGCTTGATCCAGCGAGCAACCGTTTGTGAGGTGGCTTTTCTATAGGGCCTCTTAAATGTCAAGAGAAGATTGTCCCATACCGGCGGGTCGCAACCCCGCGGTGGCCTCGCGACACTGACTACTAATACCTATTATGAGTATTAGTAGTCAGTGCCTCGCGATAATCGTCGAGTACTTTCGCTGCACAAATGGCAGGATTACCCGCAAAATACGGTAGGAATAGCAGTAACTTCTTCCAGCCGTTGACGTTACTAATCTAATTATATCAGTGATCGAAATGTTTAACCCAGAAGGAGATTGCCTAATGTTTTATATAATTATAAGAGACAGAGTCTGACCTCAATGCCCGGTGCACAAAGCCAATAAGATAGTAAGCTTTATAGTTAGCTTTTCTAGTGTAATATTGGTATTAGGGTACCAATTTGACATGTGATGTGCTACCACCTGGGGGCAACGACGTATTATAATAATTGGACACGTTATGCACGAACATCACGGCTTCAAAAACAGCAGATCTTTTATAACTTAAAAAAAAGGAATTTCTATGAAATTATTAATGGTAGCATGTATGAAAAGTAAGGCAATTGCCTGACTTTTTTCTTGCCATTTTTCAGTGTTGGTAACGTATCACATATACTTAGGGCGCGAACTTTTTCTTGTAAATGCTTTTCAGTAACCGCTTCATTAGTTCATCTGACCCTAAATTATTCCCCAGAAGTAGTGTTAGGGCAAATCGGTGGCTATTAATATTGCCATATGAAGCACCTTTATTAAAGAGATCGGCCAAAAAAGGGATTACAGATTACAGATGCTACGGCAATGTCATAGCAGGAACATCGAAAAAAATTAATTTTTGTGATTGCTAAACTGCCACCATAGTTTGTATGTCACGGAATACTGTTTTAGTATTATAGGTATCGAGGCTTACATCAAGTCCAAGGCTGTGGCATCGCGGCTCCCAAGGTAAGGCTGCCGTTCAACGGGTGCAGTGTCTTTAAACGTGAGCATAGAAGGCATCTATTAGGGTTAAAATAAATAATTTCCGACCTCAACATTTTCTTGAGAAGAGGAAACCAGGCTTGTCCCGGCCAGTGTAGAAATTTCAAAATGCCAGTGGCTTCATCGTCAAGGATTTTTCTCATACATTTTAAAATTAGGAAGAATGGGGGGAATGCGTAGAAGAATTCGTGACACCAGTCGATACTAAATGCATCAATCGCTATGGCATCGGGGTCAGGTTTTCACGGAACGAACTTGCGCATTTGGCGTTGGTGCGTGAAGCGAACAAGTCTAAGGTCGGTTGACCCAAACTTCGAACCACTTTATGGAAAGCACAATCACATAGATCCCATTCTGTGTCGATATTTACCTTTCGAGATTCCTCGTCAGCTTCTATATCATGGCGTGTGTTAATCTACGAAGCGATGAGGTAAATCTTTCGCTTCTCACATCATTGCCAAATTACCTTTGTTAAGGTCGTTGAGGTTTGGAAACTGTACTCCCCCATTCGGTTCAGGTAACTAATCACTGTTATGTTGTCTACCCTGAGCAAAATAGAGTAATAACATTTTAAAGCCATTAGGATGGCAAGTAACTCCAAGGAATTTATATGGTAAGACGATTCTTCGTCCTTCCACCCTCTGTCGGCGCGGTTGCCTTGACAGAAGGCACCCCCCAGCCTGTCCTGGAGGCGTCTGTGTAAATCTCTTGCTCGCATAGGGTTGTAAGACGTTAAATTTTGTTCCCACCACTGCAAGTCGGGAAATATAGATTGGGGAATATTTATTTTAGCCTCGAAGTTTCCTTGTTTTTGAAGGGCAAGGGACTTATGCCGTTCTAGTGATTTAGTATACAGCTAGCTATACCTGCTTAATGCCTGGGCAGGGTATGCCGCTATTAGAACTGAAATTATACTATTTCCATTTCTTTATTTTCTCGATGACAGGTCCATGACAGTTCCTGTGAAAACTTGTACGAGCGTCTTTTTTACATTATGTATGCAATATTTTATAAAAATATGACATTTACGCAGGTACAAGGTTATACCTGACTCTAAGAAACTGATAGGGGTTGAGCTATCGATAAACATAACACGATAACAGATTCTATATTTTTTTACAAAATGTAAGAAACTAAACTACTTACCTACTGCCGGATACTTTTGTACAAATTTATTAACTAGTAGATATTATATTTCAGTACAAGACGTTACACGTGTTAATTTTTGATTGATAATGCCAACTTCTCTAAAATTTTCGAAGCGTTTGTAAAATAAGTAGGTATAGGTAGGTAGGTACTCGACCATGCAACAAAATAAGTATAATGACAGGTAATCTTTATTTATTTATTTTAATCAAAATCTGACGAATCGTCACTGTCACTCGATGAGCTCTCTCCAACATTTATAATAAGTTCCTGTACATCTACATTATCGAATGCCACATGATTATTTCCCAATCCGTAGCTATAATGTTTTGGCTTCTTCTCACGATTTTTTCCCAGTTTTCGGCAGTAACATCCGCACATGCATTTTTTAATAAATCTAACATCTTGTTTGCCGTAAAAGGGGGATGGTTATTGTTTCGAGCGGCGTCCTATGATTTGTGTCCATATAAATGTTTTTTTGTGTTCTATGTAAATTGTACTGGCAATGATACGATATTCGATCAAATTACGATATTCGATCGATATCATTACTTATTTGGTCACAACACTAAAACTATCAAATTAGAACTGTCATCGAGAAAATAAAGAAATGGAAAGACTATAGTTGTGAAAACTTTCTTATTGTACGTCTGAGGAACCGCATAAATTTCCGCAATAAATTTAGTATACTGTGATGACGATGTATGGGATGATAATAGACTTTGTGATTCGGCAGACCTAGAGTTAAATTGACGGTATTAAACAGGAAACCAAAAAATCGACATATTTGTTGTAGTTTCCCTACACTTTATTCGTAATTAATTACTAACCCTAAGCATTCAAGCAATTGACAGGTCTCCTTAACGTTAGTATAACCTAGTAACTTTAAACTTTCGAGTTGCATTATATTAATAATTAATAATACGCGTTAATACCCGTTCTATATAATTGTTAGTATAACATTCTTCGAGAGTGTCACCTATACAAAGTACCTATGTCAATTAAATATATAAATATATGACGGACTTATAACCTTTACTTCTCAAGAACGTAATCACTTCTTACATCAATTTTGTGAACACTCTCGGGGCGTCGCTCGGATGGGCATAGGGCATGGCATTAAACTCATACACCGTTTCTTTGAATTCGAAACTTAAATACTTACAACATTGTTGCCGAAGAGATACCAAGAGGTGGGCTTCCTGTAAATCCACCGTGGCTAGGTCTTCCATCTTAAAATGAGTTTTAGTGACAAACTTGTTTTAACCTTAGACGTTTATAATAAACCGTTTGGCTTAAGCGCTAAATAGATTCGAGATAAGAAATCGTCGTCAGTACGATTACAGATTGAAATGGCGCCTAAGTTCAAAAGATTCTTTATGGCTAAAGACATGTCCTGTTCGTCACTAGCAGAGAACTAATAACGGGGGGAAATGGTTGCACTTTTTTCCTATCAAGGAAATATCGTATAAGGAGTATAGGATATCCACTCCAAAATAACATAACATGTAACCAACAGTCATGGATAAAGTTAATTCTATCAGCATGAAGTACCTTTACCGCTCGTCTGGGCCGGAGCCGTCAGGAACCTGCCTCGTTAACTGGCCCGCCTTTCTTCGCCCCCCCCCCCCTTCCTCCCCTCGAGGAGTAGTGAAGAGGGCCCATTCGGTTTCCCGAGGAGCGTGAACGGCTACATGAAGACTGGGATTGAGATAAAGAATTCGTTGGTACAAGTTTCTTTATCTCTATTCGATAATCTTGGAAGCTTTTAAATGCTTTTAAACTTCCAGCCTGTTCGAATTGCCATCTAAAAGTAGACCTAGTTCTTTGTTGATGGCTGTCACACCCAGTCCGCCCTTCAAGCATTTTGTCGCGTGTTCGGGATGCGTCCGGCACACGGCGGCTTATATTTCAGGATTGAGTACAGGTGCTCTCAAAAGAGCACAGGTGCTCTCAAAAGAGCACAGATGCTCTCAAAAGAGCACAGTTTCCAGGAACTAAGTACTCCTTACACAGTTTATTCTTAGTTTCCTTATTCAGCCGCTTGCGTAATATAGGCTGCCAAAGCCGAGCTAAACTCTCGTGAATTTTGGGACCGAACTTCGGTACTTCTGACGAGGTTTCCCCTAGGGCGGACAGTATTTCGGAATATTATACGGGTACGTCACCTGGCGCGGCGGGTTCGCCTGCCGTGGTGGAGTCATATGCCGAGTTGTATACTTCCACACAACCTGAACGACCTCGTTCGTTATCGGCTCCTCAATATCTTAAAAGCGTAAAAATTTGACCGCTTTATTGAGGGTAGTATATAAATAAATCAAGCAAAATAAAGAAGAAACATTATGTTTAAACCCATTATGGTTCAAACAGGATAAGATGCCATCGTGATAACCCACGGTTAACCTCCAGGCCTTTTAGCTACCATCGTGACGACCCGCAGTCGACCTCCAGGTGCAAAATACCATTGTGACGACCCACGGTCGACCTCTAGGTAAAAATTAGTACGTACATTCCGTACGCAATATTATTAATTAATAAAATAATTTACCTGATTTTGCTCCGAATCTGACGACGAAATAATCCTTCGATGACGTCGCCGCTGTAACTTTTGTTCCAGTCTTTGAATTTTCCGGTGATAACGTTTAATTTTATCAACTCGTACATACATTTCTCGATTGTAAAATAATTATGATCTTAACGAAAATGGCGCGTGCGCACGCTGCCTCGCACGAAAAAAGAATGACAGCTAGCGGCGGCGGCCGTAGGGTGGCGATGCGAATGAAAAAAATAAAAAATGTAATCGATTGAATTATCGATTTCTTTAAAAATGTGCGACACCTGCCTTGTAGGCTAAAAGGACTACATGGTTATATCTGAAGAATAAAATGACGAAATATAACTGGTGTCATATACGGTAACCGTTGCAACATGTAAAACAACAAAACCAAATTGTTATCTTCAAAGCTGATACCGTAAGCCTCTCAACGCTTGAACTAAAGCTTTATTGAAATGTCAGATTATTCTCGCTCTATTTGTCAAGTAAGTATTTGTAAGTGAATGATATTGATACGTTTATCAGGTAAATATTGAACTTTGCTGAGATAAAGAGCAGTTCATTCTATCCCTTAACAAAATTTCGGTCAGATCTGTTCAGTCGTTTAAGCTTGAAAGAGTAACAAACATCCAGATTCGCATCTCTGTCATTAGTGATCTACACACACAAACTTTCATCATCATCTCAGACAATGGACGTCTAACTGCCGGGTATTACGTTTTCTCTGAAGACTGATAAAACGATTACTTAAGACATCTCAACCTTCTTATTTCCATAATGTACTTACCTAAATTTTATTTTCAAACGTTTCTTTCGAAAGAAACGGAGTTGTTGAATTGTATAATTGAATGAATCATTCTTTTACAGATTTGTTCACAAAACCGACGAGAACAAAATGTGTCCTGACAAAATATCCATGAACTTTTCTAGATCAAACGTTTATTATATCGACAATATAAAGGTAACTTGTGTTTACCGAAACAAATACGTTATTGCTTTGTATAACATTCATCGCAAGAAACCGATTTCCTAATCGAATAAGTAAATATAAACTGAGTTTAAGAGCCGTAGGGCTATTGAAGAAGCACTGAAGTTACTCTCATTGTGATAGCAAGCACGTTTCCTACACCGAGGGAAAAGACTGCATTAGAATTAGACCTTTACTGCTTCCGAACACGGAGCTGAATATAGATTCAGTGATTTATATCGTTTTTGGTTTATCGTTTACACTTGTGGCTTTAACTTTATCCTGGAACTGGTTTTATGGTTATGACAGTTGCTATTGATTTTGGTTGTAGCACAAACAACAAAAGTGACACAAATTGCTTTCGCTGGTCGTAAATTTCGATACACAGAAATAGGATGTAATAACAAAGAATTTCTTTAGTAACGGCTCAACTTTGGAGAAGTTGTAATTCTATAAATAGGTTCCTATATATATTCTTCTACTACTAGCTAAGTAAAATATTAAATCACAAAATTACTCTCAAAATGTCTTTACTCGTGCAAGCTTCTACAAGTTCTTGGAGAAACAGCTATTAATATCACCTATTGCGCCCTCTACACACAAGATCCAAAGATCACAAGCCCCACGAAACGACGAGCCTACTTGCAGAAGAAACCCTCGCGAACCAACCTGCTCCAGCAGCAATACTGCTCGTTCGCTCTAACTTTGCCGCTCGGCTCCATACTAAAGTCAAAATTTTAATTAGACGAAGTAAATTGACAGCAACTATGTCACTTTTTCATACAATGTTGCGTATTTTCTATGACGAAGTGACATTAGCTACTGTCAATTTACTTCGTCTAATTAACAATTCGGGTATACGCCTCTACGCCAGCGGCAAAGTTAGAGCGAACGGGTAGTAGTTTCTATTCTCCAGCAATAATTACTTCAGAATAAATTGGCTTTTTAATAGCGAATTTTAAAAATCAGTTGAGTAGGCATCTATTTGCAGATTAAATTTTATTGATTACATGCAAAAAATCTTCTCTAGATAGGATAGCTAGCTTCTTCTACCCTACCAAGTGCCCTCGGTATCAAAGTGACCTCACCTATCAACTGACTAACTGATGAGAATCTAATTAGTAGCCTCTTAAAAGAAAATTGGTAGAATAGCAGAAATCTATAACTTATAAAGGAAAAATGAAAAATTTGATATGCAACCGGTCTCACGGTAGAATACAGTGATATTTTTGTATAGGGCACAGTAATCATTCAACAGAATAGTCGTGATAGGTACTATTATTATACTCCCTGAATGGGACAAATGACATTGAAATCGCGGTTTCCATCTCGGGACGGTGGATTCAGACTCACAAAACTTTTTATTATTGAATTTGTGCGGGATATTTTCTGCAAATAGGTTTGCCATTTTACCGCGACCTTTTTACTGATACAATGTTGCATAGAAATGTGACGTGGTATGAATTCCTTTGGCATATTTCATGTGGCATTTACGTAATTGCTTCGTACGAACAATTAAGTATTCCAATTAATTTCAGTAAATTATGAAGCCACGAAGCGGTTGAACCAAACTATGAGCTGTAAGTACTTAAATTTGCTTCATTACTCTCTACATGATGTAGAATTCATTTTAAAGTAGTTTGAAGATTTCGTAGAAGCGTGGCCTAACTAAGTTTTATGAAGAAAAAGTATTGAAAACGGTCACTAGCCACGAAACCTCTGGCAATTGACACCAGAAATCAGTTGAAACGGAAAATAGGTATACATAGAAACACCCAGACTCTGAAGACAAACATTTATAGGTCACACAAATATTTGTCTCCGTTGGGAATCGAACCCACGACCTCCAGCGCCGCAGGCGGCATCTCTACCGACTGCGCCACAGGAGGCAGTCATCTACTGGAACATAGACTCAGGTTCATTTGCTTTTACATTAAATTTTCATAACAAGTTGATAGTTAAAATAGAGGACTAGGAAAAGAAAGAAAACATGAATAGTAAAACTTTCAAACTATAAGTTATCATATACGTACTATAAGTATTTTTTTTCTTTATGAAGCAGCGTCGAACGAGTAGAACGTTTTTATTTATTTATTTAACAGTTTATGTACACACATTAAAAATACATACAGTAATATAGTTAGGAGAAAAGGAGTACAATGGCGTTTTGCCTTCGTCCAACAAAAGGCAACCAAAAAGGTATAAAACATGATTTCGCTTATCCTCGTTAAAATAAATCTTCCTTTACCTATTAAGAAATTACCGAGAAACTTACTCATTTATAAACGTCCAGCTGAAACCTTTATACATACATACGAAATTGAAATTTAAACCGCCCATAAAATCTAGACCGGTTTTACCCACCAAATGTTAAAGTTAGACTTTGGTGATGTACTACCGTCACGGGCGAAGCCTTGAAGCTGCTAGTCTTACTATTTTATAAATGTGAAAGTTTTTGAGGATGTGAGGATGTTTATTAGGTACTCTTTCACGCTATAAGAGCTTAACAGAACTGGCTTAAATAGATAGCCTGGAATAACACAAGCTACTTTTTATCTCGGGAATATGTAACCATGGGAAGCGGGAAGGGCGAGACGCGGGTGCCAGCTAGTAGTCTATAAACTACGAGCAAAGACCAATAAATTTCAGTAGACTAACAAATTTAAGAACGGTGCAATAAGATTGCGTAAATAAGCGCAACGAATAGGGATCCCAAATCGATTGATGTATTCACCGACCGCTATGTGGCCACGTCCAACATGATTGATGACACCGCCGCCTCTCCGAACGACTTTATCAGAGTAAATAGAGTTTTTGTTTGTTCATATTTCGGAGGGAGCTGATGTTTTATATATAAAAATAACACAAGTCCGTTGAACTGAAATTAATCAAAAGAAATGTATTGGGGAACAGTAATGCTAATTTGATGGAAGTAATAGAATAGTAATCATTTATAGATTGCTTTTAAAGAACCCTTTTTAGGGAAGCAGTCATGGACCCAAGGGCAAGAAGCATCGTAAGAAACCATTGCTGTAAGAAAATGATTTTGGACACAAAATAATAGTTAGAAATGATCATTTATTGCCTTCATTGCAATGTATGATAGAACTGCGTGAACAGCAGCACTAAATTTTTATGATGCTTCTTCTCGTTTTTCTTGAAAACTTAAAGTTGTTGAAAGCGGCAAGCATAGGCGCTGGTAAATAAATTAATATTTCCATGGTACGCTAGAGAAACCTTTGGTGGTTTGCATGATTCGATCTAAAACAGATAAAGTCTAGTTTTGATATAAATTCTCAGAGTTTTCTTCTCCCCTACCATCTATTATCTTTGCACTGTTCGAAATGTGCAGTACTTACATCGATAGCTACAATTTGACCTTTCATAGCCAGACAAGAATGCTTCAGATACTATATTATTGGATTTATTCTCTGTTACAAGCAAACAAGGTTTTCGGGTCAAGCGTTGCTTTCAAGTGCGCGTGTTATAGATATATTGCGAACATTCGATCCAGACGTTATTTTCTCTATCGCCATGTTTTACCATTATATAAATACTGGGTAACTTATAATATAATATTACACAGTAACTACCTATTTATCTTACAAGGGAGATTCGTATGATCATAGTAAAATAAGAAATTCTACTTTGGTATGATGTTAGTTGGAATGGTTTAGTATAAAGGATAATAGGTATGTATTTAAAAAGTATATAAGTATTAATATCCGTGGTCTGATACCCATTACACAAGCAGGTTATTCCTAGCTTACTTTGGGATCAGATAGCGTTGTGTAAAATGTCCGTGAATATTTATATTTATATTATACTAGCTGACCCGCGCAACTTCGTTTGCGTGATAAATGAAGAACCGCTCGACCGATTTTGTGCAAACTTCACATAAACCATCTACTAAATAGTCCGAACAAAGCCTAAAGATTTGGTTTGGATAGGTGAGCCCGTTCTTGAGTTATAAAATTACAACGAAAAGTGGCATTGATTTTTATATATATAGATTTATTTTTGACATGAAAATATAAAAAGGAGATACGTCATTTGACTTACAAAACTCGCTTACAATCGCAGTTAAAATAAAAGAGATCAAACAGTGAACAATTGGTATCAACATACACAATATCGGTCTACAGATAAAAAAAAATATTTTCCTTGCTATAAATACTAATAAAATTGCAACAACGACTCATAATGTGTTAGTAAAAAGTAAAAACTCATTTATCTTCATCAAGAACATAAATAACTGTCAAGAAATTTAAATGAAATATTATAACTTTTTGACAAGGTTCCCAGTATTTGTAAATTAAAATTGTTATCAAATTTAACTAAATTAAATAACAATTATTAGGTACCTACGTCCTGTTTATTATTAAAACTAGATGGTGCCTGAATTTTTTTACTCTTTCCGGCTCCAAGGGCTGAACGGCTCTGACTGAAATTTAGTACCTACAGCGATAGAATATAGGCTGTAATAACACATAGGCTACTTTTTATCCCGGGAATAAGTTCCCATGGGAAGCGTGAAAGAGAATGAAATTTCACGCGTGCGATGCTGCGGGCATGAGCTAGTAATACATAATCATCACCACCAGAAATGTTATTCATTTAACAATTACATTTTACAACGTAGGCCTCTTTAACTCACGTATTTAGGAATCATACCTATCGACCGAAGGTAAAATTATATTGTCTGGCACTTCTTTCTTTGAAATAAAATGGAGATAATATTAACTTACTCTCGAAGCAGCAACAAACTGCTTGGCTTAAACCTTCTCGTTATGCGAACAGCATATGGTTTACTTTTCAGGTAAATTCCTTCAGCGGTTGTGCAGAAGCAGAACGTATCTTTGTCAGCTGTTCAGCTCAAATCGCTGAACTGATTATGCTAAAACTTAGGATAATGAATAGATCTTATAACGTTGAAATCCATTAAAAAAGAGCTTTTTACAATTCCCAATCAAGAGGGGATCAACGGGAACTAAAAGTGTCTATTAAATATTACATGAATTTAAAAACCACGAAGATATAGACTAGCAGGTTATTAAATATAGAGCTTCAGTTGAAAATATAAAAAAGACAAGTAGGCCATTATTTTTGGGTGCTAATTAAACGACCTTCTTTTTAATAGCATTTTTAGTTTCCGGAAAAATACTTTGTCCCCTAAATTAATAAGTCAGCCACAATTAATGAGCGTCAGAATTTATAGATTATAGCCACCAGTTAACCTCTCTATTAGCCACTGTTAATATAATTCAGCATCGTGATTATTTTTAAGCATCTAATTTTGTAACATGCATTCAAACAGTAAGCTTCTAAAATACTAAAAAATGGCATCAAAATGGACATTATTTATTAATATCATAGCTTCTAATTTCCTAATTCAGCATGTTTAAAATGTAACTCGTCCAACATTTATGGATCATCAAAGTTAAGTAAAATTGCCACCAAAAAGCAAATTATGGCCACTAATATTACCTAAATAGCTACTACCACTTGTAGCCACTAACTCAGTCTTTTGTAAACGATCACTGCAGTAAGCAACTACCGCTATTGCTGGTGCTCGGATGGTTGACCACTTTGTAATATTTGATTTGCGAGAATTTCCGTGCTTTGCAAGGCACGTCGTTCAGCCAACTGTGTGGGGTGTCACAATCTGGTGGAAACGGACAAGCGAGTCCTGAAACGGATTCGCTTGTCCGTTTCACACGGGAACATGGGACAGATTTTCGGGCATAAATGCTTTTATTTATTATTATGTGTTACCTGCAGTCTTTATAATCAGATATTCTATACAATACCTGCATTCTAAAGCTGTCTACACACGAAAGCCGCCGCCGGCCTTACCCAGCGGGTTCTGCCGCCGGGCCGGCGGCTTTAGTGCATAGACAGCTTTAGGAATACCTGCCCCAGACTCCAGATGCCCCTTCGAAGCAATTTAAGAAATGTTTTGAATAAGTATATGATTGTTCATACTTTGTCTAGTACTGTACTAATTTCCTAGGGATTGCATAGAATACCTGCTGATCCACCGATAATGTGTAAAATAAATAGGTCTTGGGTCACCATGAAATTATAAGTACCGCAAAATTATAAACTATCGAGGAATTATAAAGTGTAACATATTGTAAAATATTAAATTTATCTGTAATACATCTGGCGCTCGGCGGCCGCTGCAGCAGCATGCTCGCTTCGCTCGCTCGCCTTCACGCGTTAGTGGTAACTATTGCAACCTAACCTAACCTTCGCAAGCAGCGAACAACCCTTCCATACTCTCGTTATTTCATGCATTGCCTTGCCTGCAAGTATCAAGTATTCTCTATAATGCCTAGACATCATACAAATTTCGGTCGGTGACATTATGTATGCATGTTATACAGATTATAGAACTAAAGACAGATACCAAACAAAGAAGTGAGACCAAGAATGCAAATACTTATCCCAAATGTGAGTAACGAGTAATTTCTCATTAATGGTGATGACAGATGTCATCTGAACTGTAAACATCGATTCCGTAATTAAATTTTAAATAAAATAGATTGAACTAGTTAAACCTAATAAAAGTGGCACCCGGACGCACTAAGAACACCAAAGATGCGTGGCTATTACTCACCAGTGTCCCATTAAACCGTAAAGCCGTGTTTTTTGTTGTACTGCAAATTGCCAAGCACACGGTGGTACGTACATTATTATACAATATTTTAACGATACCAGTGATTTAAGTGAACCAGAGGACTGAAACGCCTAAGGCATTATTGCAATAATCAATGTAACAAAACGCTGCTCGCAAGGTAAGCGCTGTTGGTAACTTATAGAATTGTAAGAAAACCGAGGTCCGTTTTTGCTACATTTTAAAATAATGTAAACAAACCTGCCCTGTCAACGAGCAGTGCTACCAACATTAGTGAACTGAGGCTGAGGGCGCGTTCCAGTGTATTGCAGTTTGGCAATCTGCCGTTTATTTGAGAGAGGCGCATTCCAGAGACGAACTATTGAATGTTAGGCTTAAAGCACCATCTGTAATAATTATATGCAATTGTGAACTTTTCACCTGTGAGCGCTTCCGATTACTCACCGCGGGATGGCAACACTGTGCGGGGGTTGTAAACATATCATCGAAGACAATTTATTATTGACATGCTCAACTTGTCTCAAATCGTTTGACCTGCAGTGCGCGAATGTGCCCAATAATCATTTTACTCGGGTAATGAGCGTAGATGAAAAGTGTAATTGGATCTGCCATGAGTGTCGCTGCAAAAAACCCAGATTGATAAACAGCTCCACGCCAGCTAGTCCGGCGATACCATGTAGCAGTGATAGGTCATACAATACCGAGAAATCCTTCATTACTGATCAACATTATGTAGATGACTCAAATAATGTAACAATAAGAAGAAAGACCGCACGAAGTATTATTTCTACTTCCCAGAGCCCCAATTCATATAGTAGGCTGAATCTCGCTACTGATACTCCTGGAGAAAGCACACTCACAACTGTCTTAATGGAGTTACGTGCCTTTCGTGAAGAGTATAACAGTAGATACCTCTCACAACAAACAACCATGGCCGAGATGTCAGAAAGTTTAAATCTAATAAAGTGTTCCATTAGTGACCTACATAATAAATATAACGTTCTACGCAAGGATGTTGACAATCTATTGGAAACCACAGACAATAATTCAGGCTCTCAAAACGAATTAAAGTTACAATGCGAGGAATATTCGAAACGTCTAATGGATGTGGAATCCAGAGAAACAGCTGCACGATATGAACTTGCTCTCGCAAGGCAAAGGCTCGACATAATCGAGAAAACTCTAATACAAAATACATCAACCGACGAAACACCGCGTATCCAACTAAACGATCAAAATTCAGCTGGAACAGAACCTGTCATACACCTTGCGTCACAAAAGCAGCAGAATTTACCGGATCAACAACAATCAACCCCATGCTCAGTACAGACGTCGACACTCGATCTCTCAAATAACACGTATAAATCACGTGTATTCACCACGGGTAGGGGTGTGGCGCGCCCGCGGCGATCTGTGATCCACGCAACGGGTGACGCTGACACCGGCCTAAAAACGATGGTTCCTATGAGATACATTCACGCCTGGAATTTTCACCATGAAGTGACGGAGGAAAACGTGCGGTCTTACCTAACGAAGAAACTCCCTAACGCAGGAGCCATTACTGTAAAGAAACCTGACCCAGAACATCCCAGACATACATGTTTCGTGGTGGGCGTCCCGGCTCATATGCTTGATGAATACCTCCTACCAAACAATTGGCCCATAAATACATCACTGCAGGAATGGTTTACTCACTGGTCTCCAAAGAAAAATATGGCGCATAGGAAAACATTTTTTCGTGAAAAAGGGGACTAGGAAACTCGACAAAATTTTCTATCAGAACGTTCGGGGATTCAAGACTAGATGCTCAAGTACCAAGAACCTACTACATACTTTCTCAGGTAATTTACTAGCTTTGACCGAGACCGGCTTGGATGAGGGGGTATTTGATGCAGAAGTGTTTCCACAAGAGTATGCCGTGCTCCGCTGTGACCGTGTTGTACGTACAAGAGGAGGAGTGCTGCTCGCGGCGCGTTTTCCTTACTCCATCACACGCCTGGATTGTCAACCGGAATTTTTTTTTTTTTAATGTGAAAAAATTTTTGATCTCGAGCAGGATTTGAACCCGCGTCTTCTGGTTTGCCGGACCAGACGCCTTAACCAACTAGACCACCGAGACACTGCTCTCGACCGTCAAATTCTTTCACCTCATTACGTCTTGGGGCGACGTAGGCACCATCTACCGGTAACTTAGTTAAGTTGCACGGCTCGAATGTATAGAATTGCACCTATATAATCATTCGACTTGCGATGATACCTGCCCAAACATTAGAGATAATTTTGAAAAGCAATTAGTATGCTGACTCAATCACAAATTTAATGTGAAAAAATTTTTGATCTCGAGCAGGATTTGAACCCGCGTCTTCTGGTTTGCCGGACCAGACGCCTTAACCAACTAGACCACCGAGACACTGCTCTCGACCGTCAAATTCTTTCACCTCATTACGTCTTGGGGCGACGTAGGCACCATCTACCGGTAACTTAGTTAAGTTGCACGGCTCGAATGTATAGAATTGCACCTATATAATCATTCGACTTGCGATGATACCTGCCCAAACATTAGAGATAATTTTGAAAATATTGAAAATTTTGAAAAAACACAAAGTGATTGAGTCAGCATACTAATTGCTTTTCAAAATTATCTCTAATGTCAACCGGAAATCAATGACGAAATCATATGCGCAAGAGTCACTGTGGGGTCGATAGACTTCGTATGTTGTGTGGTATATTTGCCACCTCGAGTTCCGAATGGCCGGTACTATAGTATTTTTAACTGTATCAGAAAAATAATGTCCACAAATAGTAAACTCCCAATAGTAGTAATAGGCGATTTCAATTTGTATTCGGCCAGTACTGCTATACGTAATGACTTTGAATTATTCATTGCCGAAAATAATCTGACTCAAAAAAATACCGTTAATAATGATCGAGGAAGAATGTTAGATTTAATTTTGGTGAACACCTGTGTAGCTGACGCCTCGGTTTCGGCTTGTCCTGGAATAGTATCTGAGGAAATTCATCATAAGGCGTTATGCATCGAAATTAACATTTATACGCCATTTGCCCATAGATCCCTAATTTATAATAGCGTAAGTAGCGCTGATGACTTTGATAGCGCAACTTGTGAACGAAATTTCCGTAAGGCAGATTTTTTTCAGCTATACACGGCACTAACAGATATAAACTGGGATCCAGTATACTCGAACAATGATGTCAATGACGCAATCGGAACTTTCTACAAGTTGTTAAACAAGGTTATTGTAGAATCCGTGCCGGTCAAAAGGCCTAGAAAAAGGTTGAATCAGAACTACCCACATTGGTTTACCTCAAATACTATAATTCTAAATAAATTAAAAAATGATTACCATAGACTCCACAAACAGACAAACGACCAACTATACTACGCATTTTTTACATATTACAGGCGTTTGGTGAAGAGGGGTACAGAATCTGACTTTTTAGCATTCACTGGCCGCATACAAGCAAAAGTTAAGCGAGACCCTAAATCATTCTGGTCCTACATTAAGGGAAATAGGGAAAACAATGAACAGGCTATTTTTGGGAGCCTCTCATCCACTCAAGTGGCCAATGCATTCTCGGAATATTTTGGCAGCGTCTTTCTGGTTAATGCATCAAAACTGAATGTGGACGAGGCTTGCGTTTCGTCATACATAAACGCAAATAATATTCACGTCAATGTGTCATACATTACCGAATCAGAGGTTCTTAAAGCCATGTCCCGACTAGCCCCGAAAACCACTCAGGGTCCAGATGGTATACCACAATACATTGTTAAAGACGGCAGCAGAATATTTGCAAAGCCTCTGCAACATATTTTTAATATCTCTCTCCAGAACAATGTATATCCTACAGTATGGAAATTATCAAAAGTGCTCCCAATTCACAAAAATGGATCTAAATCTGAAGTAAAAAATTATAGACCTATAGCGATTCTATCCATATTTGGTAAAATTTTGGAAGCTATATTGTATAAAAAAATTTACAATGATATGCCTTATTGGTTTGCAGACGAACAGCATGGATTCCTACCTGGCCGTTCCACGACATCGAACCTTCTAAATGTATCTACATTTATTGCAGAAAATATAGCCAACAAAAGTCAAGTAGACATAGCTTATTTCGATTTCCAAAAGGCTTTCGATAGAGTCGACAATAATGTATTACTGCGTAAGATGGGAAGGGCTGGTTTTTCTAGATCCCTTCTACAATACTTCGCTAACTACTTTACTGACCGCGAACAATATGTCATATACAAAGGCGCGCGTTCGGACCCTTACCGTGTTACGTCGGGCATAGGACAAGGTAGTAGCTTGGGACCTTTACTGTTTTTGATATTCATAAACGACCTCCCGATGCACATAAAGCACTCCACTGTCCTGATGTATGCCGATGATGTAAAGATTGCCGTACCAATTAATATTCCAAATGACACTGATAAACTCCAGGAAGACATCAATAACATTTACAACTGGAGCACAAAAAATGTCCTTAATCTAAACGTCAATAAATGTGCGGTCATGTCTTATTCCAGAACGACGCGACCGATACACAATACTTACACATTGAACTCAGCCGCTCTAAACCGTGTCTCTACAATACGGGATCTGGGGACGCACTTCGATCCGCACCTTACATTCAACCAAAACATAATCCAAACCTGTAGCAGATCACGGAAGAGCTTGGGGTACGTAATGCGACAAGCAAAAATTTTTAACAACCCCCAAGTCATAGGCATATTATATAACTCATATGTTCGTAGTATACTGGAAACCAACTGCGCAATCTGGAGTCCGCATGAGAAGCTGTATGTATTACTGGTGGAAAGGGTGCAGAAATCATTTACACGCTTTTTATACTTGAAAGTGTATGGGTACTATCCCTTCATGTACCCCACACCATTTGTTTTGGGAATGGTCTCCTATCAAAGCCTGGAGGTTAGAAGAAATCTGGTGATGATTACATACTTCTTTCGTCTAATCCGTGGTCATGCCTATAATCCCTCACTCCTACAGTATGTCTCAATCAATGTTCCACTACCGGTCAGGCGCACCTTGCGTCCTCGACATCGTCCACTATTTTTAGTGCCCAATACTACTGTATCTCTTGCGACCAGCCCCTTGTACCTTGCATTGTCACACATCAACAATATTCTGCTGAGTGATGAGACTATAGATATCTTTATGTACACGGAACCGAGATTTATGGCTGCGGCTGGCCGTTATTTGGAGAGTGTTGCCACTTCCAGCACTATTATATAGTAACCAACAGGTACCTAAACAAAATGATGAGTAAATGTGTAATGTTTTTTTTTAATGTATTCATTCATTTTCTTAAATTGCCTAATAATCGGTATTTTACAGTAGCTATTGTTTTCCTTTATGATTATTTTATATTTATTTGTCATGTTACATTTCATTTTTGTTGCGATATTATTATTTTAGAACATTTTTTGACATAATTTTCCTGTTATTTTACTATTGTTATCTTCTGACTTAGTATAATTTTAATTTTTAAGTGACATCTTATTTTTGACATGCATATTGTTATTTACATTTCATTTTTGTTGCGATGATATTATCTTAGAACATTTTTTGACATAATTTTCCTGCTATTTTACTATTTTTATCTTCTGACTTAATATAACTTTAATTTTTAAGTGACATCTTATTTTTGACATGCATATTTGTTATTTCAGAACCATTTTTACTATGTACCTATTGACATTAATATTTATTATTTTACACTTGTTATTATATTTATTTTTAATATTATTTATAATTCAAATTGCTAATTGTATAACTGACATAAAAATTAGACTGATAACTGTTATTATGATAAATGAGATACCTATGTGCTAATAATGTATGTGACCTATAACTTATATAAATGGTAAGCTGTAAGTATAAGTTGGTTTATAAATAAATAATAATAATAATAATAATAATCGTAAATTTATGATGACATTCACGATATTCACTTCTAGAGAGTCTATAATGTACTCGATTTTGAGTTTAGTATTCGCTTTCTTAACCTCACTCTCTTGTTCGGTAAGCGCAATCTGTCTTTAGTTACAAAGTGATATCAAATAGTGGTCTCTGATTGATGCTAATGGCCGGTCGCTGTAGTCCTGTGCACTCGCGTCTAGCCTTACAGTGGCTATTTTCACGAACAAAGAATATGATATATCTATTTTTCACGCTAAGTTATAAAAACTGATGTTGTCTGTGGAGGCTTAATTTATAATTTTTTGAGGCTCTCGTTTTGAAGCTATAAAATATAAAATGGTGATTACATGTAAAATATGTGGCTGAATTAGTAAGTTAGGTGTTAATATATTATTACGGAGGACAAGTTAAAATAATTGTTGATCTTTATTTGACGCTTATAATGGAATGTTTAGGTGACGTTTTAAAGAGGACGAATTAGTATTTTGGAGGCTATTTCATTTTCGCGTGGCTTAGTTATTAAATGAGAGGCTAAATGCCGTGACCGATAAAAACTTTTGAGGCTCGGTTTATTATATCCCATTATTTTTTATCGCCGTTATTAACTCGTATCATCCCAAGCCTATTAAAACTAGTCCAATTTTTATGAAAATAGGTACACAATATGTTCATAGATATATAATGACACAGACATATAAAAAATAAGTAAATGGTATTTAGATTTTTAGTTTTGTAACCGTTCCAATAATGGAACACTAGGATTATACACACATGTAAAATACTGTTGGTGGCTATAGATTTCGTTTAGTAATAAAACTATTTTGGTTATATTTTTATTTATTGTACGTCTTCAGATATACTAACATATGTTTTAAATCTTATACATAATACGTAAAACGTAATTGAGTATGAAAAATAATAGAAAATTTACTATGTAAGGCAACCATTACATTTGATACACTTCATAGTTGTATTTTTGTGGCATAAACCACATCTAGTTTGTTTATTTTGTTTGCGATTGGATGACCTTTACCATCCAATATAATTGCATCAGGTACACGTTTTATAACTGCTAGTGAAGATCTAGGATTGGACATGGTTGGAGTATTAGATGCAGTATCTTTCAATAAAAAATACGTAGAAACAATATCTCTCGTAAGCGATAAAAGATCATATGGCGTACCGTTACTTTTTTTTGCCACTAGATATATTTTGTACAGTTGAAAAGCGTTATTGACTGCAACATTTAGTGGAAACATAAGTAACTGCCAGTACCATCTCTTCAGACGAATCGCGATTCGATAACAACCAACATTCTGATCAAGTCTGTCTACGCCGCCCATAAATTTATTATAGTTTACAAAGCAACGAGGATAGTCAATTATCTTTCTTCTGTTTATCACAGTATCGTTTGACTTTGTTCATAGGTTCTGCACCACATTGAGTCGAAGCCACTGTCACAATGTTATTGTCATTATATCTAACTAGAGTTGTATTCGATAGTATATCAGTACATTGGTGATGCGATCCTCTACTTGTTTATATCATTTCTTTAGGATCTCTAAGAGGTGCCTTCTCAATTCGGTTAGCTCGTATAGTTCTCGTTCCATCGTGACCCATATTTTGTAGCTCGTCAAGCAGCAGTAAAGAAGTAAAGAAACTATCAAAATAAAAACTGTAGGTACCTTGCGGCGGCTTTGATATTAGATCCAGGACAACTGAGTACTAGAGTGTACCCACACCTAATTCAGGATGGGTATTTCCGGTACTAGCTCCCTGATAAAACTCACCATAAATCACGGAGCCTAAAAAAATATTTATACCACCAATCTCTTCGTCACCACTGTCTTCATCACTATTTTGCCCATTATCAGGAGGTGTGATGAAAATGTCAGCCGTGAACACATTGTCATCTACTTCCAACAAGGAAATTATCTGATCACCCTTCAATCTAAAAGAAAATAATATCATAATTACGATGAAATTCTGTTAAATGATAAATCCTAATTTAGAAATTTTACACGTGCGTATGTTCCTACTGCTCCAATAATGGAACGGTACATAAAAGTTACTCTTACCCACAAATAAGCAATACTTTTCTAAAAAAGTAATATGATATGTTATAACAATAATATTACTTTTGCATTAACCCTAAATGGTCAAAAGCATACTATAAAACATCATAATTACTTACCTTTTTCTGTTTGCCATAATTTTTACCAAAACCTTCTCAATAAAATTTGTTCTACTAGATAGAAAAATCCGCGCGAAGTGATTGACGTTTATTTAACTGACAGCCAAAAATGTCATCAATACCAACATAAAAATATGATTTGAAAGATGCGTTCAAAAATTCGAATAAAAAATAAAATATTAAACGATCCAAAAATGGATCACTAGGATGATATGAGTTAAAAAGCCTTTATCAGGCAATACATAATACTCGAAGAGTTTAAAAGTACTTTCATCATGCCTTAATGAATAAGTACCCAACAAATAAGGGGTAGTTAAATATAATTTATGTCCATTGTTGTGTCTTAATAACAAACACGCTATTAAAATTCCCTAACGGCCGAGGCAGGAATTCGTGAAATATGTGCCACCATAAAAACATTTAAATAAGATTTTTGTGAATACGATGTTGAATACGTTGCTCTTTTCAATTTGCACTCTGTGGCGAATTGTTTTTTTTATACCTACAGTTTGTGAATTGTCGTCGTTTGAAATTAAAATTTTCTCCATAGAGTAAAATAATCGTGTACCTACCTAACAGCTGAACCTTAGTATACTTTAATTAAAATAACGGTATGACTTTGCTTCCTGCCAACCGTATGACTGCCCTTCGGAACAAGAGGAGCGATTATAAGTTTTACAAGTATTAGTTAAGGAAATGTATTTGACTTATGTCAAATTTATAAATGTAAAAAAACATAAGTCAAAAAATGGTAACCGAATATAATGTTTAACAGGATACTCCTCGTAAAGCAGCGCTTAGGGTTTTCGTTTATTTAATGCTTCTTTTGGTAAAGGATTAGTGTACATGACTGATTTTCACGGCAAAAAGTTCGCAAATACAAAAACGTATAAAGTACATACTCGTAGCTGCGAGTATAAATGTAGGGGAATATTTTTAACACTTACATATTTAAAGTTGGCGAGGTCTGCTAAAATATTTTCAACAGCAAGAATTAGTTAAATGACGCAGTCATAACATCTTATGTAATACTAGCTGAGCCCGCAACTTCGTTTACGTCACATAAGGTGTATGAAAGGAAAGGTATTTCTTCATCAGAGTCATCAAGCAGCGTCTGAAACTGCCCTGTTTGCTTAATCATAAAAGAGCTTAATGATTAAGTTTAGTTTAAAAAATAGTCTTAATCATTAAGCTCTTTTATGATTAAGCCAACACGACAGTTTAGGTTCACTCACATTCAAAGGAACCCCTACAATTAAAATTTTCAAAATATCTGATTCTTAAAAGTGTTATAACTCTTTTATTTCTAAACCGATTTACATAAAACAAACGCTAAATGTTAACTGGAGCAAACCTCAACACAATAAAATAAACCGCATTGCAATCGGTTGAGCGGTTACTGAGATTAGCGTGCACAACCGTACAGACAAACAGATATACAGACATACAGACATACAGACAAACAGACAAAAATTCTAAAAATCATTGTTTTGGGTTCTATTGCGTTCATAAAGCCCCCCTATAGTATTTTTTCTTATTTATCTTCCATGTACAGACAGCGACCTGTTACGATTTTATTATATGTATTGATATTGATTATTATGTTCAATGAGATGTGAAGACTTCTGTTTTACTCTATTTCATAATAAAAAATGATAATAGCAGTACAATGAATACACAACTACAAGGTCAAAAACACTAACATGGCATGGAGTCGAGTATAAATCAAAAATCTCTGCATATTTAGGTACCTATATCTGCTTGTGACGGAGCAGCTTAAATATTTCAATATATTTTCAGCTGACTATTGACACTATATAAAGAGATCGTGTGTTATTTATTATATTTTTGTATAATAAATAAATAAATAAATATTGGTGGACATACACACAACATCATCTAGCCCAAATTAAGCTAATGTAAGCTTGTGCTATGGGATTTAGACGACTCATAAACATACTTATATATTTCTAATACATAGAAAACACCCAAACCCACACCCACCTCCACCCACAAATATTGGTTTCGGAGACCAACATTTGTGGGTCACATCAATATTTTGAATTATTTATAATAACTGGGTTATAGAATAACGAACCAAACCGGAAATTTCGCACTATTTTGTAACCGATTTTAAGTTCCCGTCGGACTTTAAAATCGGTTACAAAATAAAAATAGTCCCGTCGCGTCGGAACAAAGTTGTATTTTTCAATAAATTTATAATCCTCTTTGGTTCAATTTTTTTGAAAAAACCAACAGGATTAGTAACCAAATAAGGCAGTCTTCAAAGCTATTAGCTTTTATGTATTTTATTTCATCACATCATTCGTAATTTGATTTAAAAGCCCCTTTTATGCTCCCACGGGAGAAGCTTGTCAATGTGTACATTCCTAATGGAGGAGCTTTATTCACCTTTCGATAAATGAAAAAGGTATGCCGAGCAATATTTCTGTCATCCAACTCGTTTAAATATTAAATAATTCCTTTCCTATACCTATGTAATTCATTTTTAATAGAAGCCGCTTGAAGACTTGTAGAATTTAATATTAAGTGCTTTAAATGTTTTATATTCATTATAAAACCAAACTTTTTATTGCTTTTACTTGTAAGCTTGAAACGGGTTTTACATTTTTCAGTTGACATTTTTCATTTTTGTGCCAAATTAGATTAAAATCGCAAAATATCCAGACACAAATGTACAAAATAATCATTGTTAAATACAAGAGCAAAGTTACATCAAAATAACATGCTATGCATATAAAAAATAACATGCTATGTCAAAATAACATAATATGCATGCTATATATTTATTAACATGGTGTCTGGTTACAAAAATAATTAAATACGGACGTGTGATGTGATGTGGTATTACTCCAAAAATATATTCCCCGTTTAAAATTATATTTTTTGGTATGCTTCTAAATACTATTTGTTTAACTGTGAAAGCTTTTACATCAGCCTTTTCAGTTCATGACCACGAAAAAGTTTAGTGCCATTAAATCTGTATGCGATATACAAAAGAGGTATTATGTTGGCTTCAAGTAATTTTAAGTACAATGCAAATATTTTAAGAAACTTTGTCTACTTTCATTTTTTCAGTTCCGATTTTTAGCATCAGATTTTTTCACGGCAATCTCAATAATATTAGTACCATTGACACAGAACCGAATATCTGGTATGTAATTTAGTCAAGGTTTCACTACTAAAAGTCCAGAAGATGTGCAAATAGTTTAAGAAAAAGAAGAAGAGTTGAACGAGGCATGTGAAATAAAGGCTTAGAATGGTTTTTGGTCGATGATGGCGCAAAAACTAAAAATATGCTGAGACTAGAATCAAATTAGCCAAACAAAAAGTACCATGAGAACTACCTGCTATACAAGTGTATCGTGCTAATAATCTTATTCAGCCAAATTTCATGTTGAGCGTTAACACATTATGAAGGGTTTGCCATATTTCTTGCTTTCATCACGCAAAGTGGTGATTATTATAAGAAATAAAAATGACATATGGAGATAAATGGGAGATAAAGTATTCAATAAATAACTTAAGGTACTGCCAAAGTCGTGTCGTGAGTCGTGATACAATCCTTTGAACAGTCATGTTGTTTTTAAAGAATTGTTTTTACTGTGATATGTCTTTTTCTATCTATTTTTCTTTCGAATTCTCTGATTTATTAATCAGTGTGTAGTGCGTCAGTTAGTAAATTCATTGTGTCAGAATTTTTTTGTAACCGTTAAGTGTAACTATGGCTACATTGTATTAAAATAGCACTAAGTTCTGTTCTTCTTCTAGCAATGTACACTACTGCTCGTTCGCTCTAACTTTGCCGCTCGACTCCATACTAAAGTCGAATTTTTAATTAGACGAAGTAAATTGACAGCAACTAATGTCACTTCTTCATACAATGTTGCTTATTTTCTATGACGAAGTGACATTAGCTACTGTCAATTTACTTCGTCTAATTAACAATTCGGGTATACGCCTCTACGCCAACGGCAAAGTTAGAGCGAACGGGTAGTACTCACATTTTTTCACTCTTTAATGTCTTACTAGCGGACATCCTTGGTAGCTCCCGTTCCCGTGGGAACATGGGAATAAAAAATACCCTATGTTACTCAGGGTGAATGTAGCTTTTCAATGGTGAATTAATTTTTAAAATTGGCATAGTAGTTTTTGAGATTATTCATTACAAATATACAAAAATACTAATTACTCTTTATAAAATTAGTGTAGATGTTGATAAAAATATTCAATTAACTTTTAAAAGATAGGGTTATTACTTAAGTGAATTATGTTTTTTCATAGAATTGATTTTCTTTGTCTTTATTGGTTTTTCACGACTGTAATGGATGGAGGAATGAAATGGATATTATTTGTTTGAACGCTTAAAGTCACTATTTTAACCTATTTATTATTATTACGTTTGGAAGACAAGTTAAGCATTAAATATGAAGATGAATCACCAGAGTCAGGATAACATTATAAATTTTCAAAAATACGATAAATAACAAACACCTTCTCAGAAGTAATCGCTACTTTTAGAATATTAAAGTAAAGACAAGAAATACTATGCTGTACTTCGATAAATAATACTGGACAGCTTGTATGGATAGAAACAGGAACATTCGCCGGCCAATTCTCCAAGGATTTCCTCTATCGCTCATAATTTAGCCATTATAGAGATTAATACAAACTATCCTGCCTCGGTTATTGTTACGTGTTCATTCAGCGATAAGTAAAGATATTTCAGAGTCTGATTGAAAGCTTTTTGTTGTTCAACCGACTTATAATGGCCGTATTCATTGTTATTATGAATACAGGTTGATTAATCGCTGTAATAGGTACGTATGAATATTAGATGAAAAATAACATTAAACTTTGTCCCCAAAAAGGTAGGCAGATGCATAATATTCACTTTTTGTTCCAAGATTACTTAGGATATTAATACTGACAATGTTGGCACTACCTAGAATTTGTTCTGCAAAGGTAGTGCTAATATGGCGGTGTTAAATTGGACAGACACGGCAGACCCGTGGTTGAAAATTTTCGGGCCTCCTTAAGGAGTTCAACTTGGCTTCACGGCTGCCATGTCAATGACAAGTGGGACTACGGATTAACGTGCACTACGAAGCAAAAACACGCTTGCAAATGACAATGTCATGAAGTGGTCACCAATCCAAGTACCAGCCACAGTGAAAGATACTATAGTGATCATTTATCGAGCACTAAAAAGAGGGCTGGGTTAAGCCGACTTCTTAATCATTAAAGGCTTAATTTTACCACCCATAATTTTCTATTCTGTTTAATTTATTTTATAGCTGACTGTACCAAAGTAGGTACTTGATGAAAATTAGATGTTGGGTTAAAAGGTTATGATTAATTTAAATTATTCTTGATAATTTTTTTTCTTTGCCAGAATATTATATCTACCGTTCGAAACATGCTGTTACGAACCCACTGAATTTGATTGTGGTTTTAGGTAGGTTGGTACTTAGTATGTTCTGGTGAATTAGTCAGATCTCAGAACACCCCCAGAGGGACAGATCGGTGTCAAGGAGTTTTAGTATTCCCAGTGCTATCTGATCTGCCTCGCCAGCATAGGTATTCCGTAAGCGGAGCTCTCCTTGTAAAAAAAAAGGTAGGTACCTAGTGATTCTTGGTATTGGGCATTTTAATCTTAAGAAAAAATTGTTATTTTTTGTTCAAAAATTATTTTATACAGTTAAGTACCTCCCTACATTCCCATTGACACAATTTCTTGGTCCATGGCCTCGTTCGTAAGTAAATTGATACTGCAACTGGTATAAAATTAATAACGGGATAAATAATACTCGTATCACGAGTATACTTATCTGAGGCTAACTGAGACAGAATACCTCTGTGCATTTTTGGCCCACATCCACTTTCTATCATCTCACCGCTTTTCACGAACCATTGACACAATTTCTTGGTCCATGGCCTCGTTCGTAAGTAAATTGATACTGCAACTGGTATAAAATTAATAACGGGATAAATAATACTCGTATCACGAGTATACTTATCTGAGGCTAACTGAGACAGAATAGCTCTATGCATTTTTGGCCCACATCCACTTTCTATCATCTCACCGCTTTTCACGAACGCACTATACAGCAAGGCGCGATAGAAATTCCTTCCTTGTTCGCTTGAATTGAACTCCCTGACTCAGTTTTGTCGATCCCTTTCTTCAAATTAGGTCTTTGCAGATTCTTGCAAGCGTCAATTAGTAGTCCACTTTAAATCAGGCCCAATGCTTGTTGGCTACTTTAGCGGTATCAAAACATTTAGATAAGTAAATATATAATTTAATCCTGAGGGTCTAAATCACACATGTTTTACGGTAATGGGTTTAATTACAACCCTTTCTACCGAATGTGTTCATGAGCTTACGCATTTATTCCACAAAAAGAATGTGGGGTCGTAGGTAGGTATTCTGTAGAAATCCACACGAATGATTATGAAATTATTTATCTGTTGTAAGTTTTTTTTTTCTTTTCTAAATGTGTATTTTCACGTTTCTTCAGGAATTGGTAAAACAACAATAAAAGAAACTAGTTATAACTGAAAAAGTTGTTATAAAATTAAATGACTATAAAAATAAAAGGAAAAGTGTGGTATGCGAAAATTCATTACTTGTAAGAACGGAAATATTTATTCATGGATGGGTGGATATTTATAACTTTATCATGCTCTAACATGATTCTATCTATCTAGCATCTATGATTGTTACTCAGTCTCAGTACTTACTAAACCAGGAGCTACAAGTACTCATATATTTTGTAAAGACTCTGAAATTTTAAAAAATATTAGTGAAAATGATATAATAGTATTATCAGTAGGAAGTAATGACAGAAATCCATCAAAACTTTGTAAGGAATTATGTATTAATCTAAACGATCTTCAAAAATGTCGTCAGGTATTTCTTCTTGGTGTACAGTTTAGCAAATATTTGAATGAAAATAAACTAAATTGCAATTTACAGTTGTTATCACAAAATTATACAAATTGTAAGTTTATTGATATTCGCGAATTCCCTCGGCACGACACTTACTTTTATTGTGGAAGAAACAATGGAAAGTATATCCGACAGCTTAATAGTAAATTAAATATTGAAATAGACTTTCTCAATTACAAGAAGAGGTACCTTGGGACTTTGACGCAAGCTGAAGCACAGCGTAGTAGGCCCGTGCAATCTGGTTCGAATCATTGCAATAGCACAAGCAATGCTTTACCTAAATCTAAGTATTGTCGTCAAAGATCTTTATTAGAATATTTCAAACCATCAATAAACGGTAATCCTCTAAAATATAACAATATTCATAAAATAAATCACTCATTGGATAAATTACAGCCAAACAATGACTGTAACAATTTTTTTCGTGTATGACCATATATTTATATTACATCAGAATATAAATGGACTAATTAATAAGTCAGACTTACTCGGCGTACATTTAGATAACTTTTTAGAAGAAGGTAAACCAATTAATATAATCTGCGTCACTGAAACTAACATGTTGAGTCAGGATCTGGCACAACTATGCGTGCCAAACTATACACTTTATGCCAGTTATTCTAGACCTACTAAACATGGGGGATGTTGTATATTAATTAAAAATACTCTAAAAGGACAAAAGTTAAATGTCGAGAAATGGTGTAAAAGAGACATTATGGAATGCTGTGCCGTGGAATTGCCTGTTCACTCTATGATGGTTTTATGCATTTATAGACCAACAAAATATGACAATAACTCCATAGACAGTTTCTTAAGAATATTAGATGCTATGTTAAATGAAATATATTTAATGTCTAACAAAAATATTATAATATGTGGCGATTTTAATATAAATATTTTAAAACAATACTATGCATCGGAACATTTTATAAATTTGATACAGAACTATGATCTAAAAATAAGCGTGAAAGCTCCAACGCGTCTTAGTAGTGGCAAATGTATAGACAATATTATTCACAATGTAAAAGGCAGTACTTGTGAAATTGTGGAATTAGCATTGTCTGACCATACGGCTCAATTAATAAAGTGCCCCGTAAAGAAAACCTGCATAATGCCATATTGGTACACATTCAGGCGTAACTATTGTTCACAAAACATAGCTGCATTTTTGAACAATTTACAAAACTTTACATTTGATAGTATCTTAGATAGTTCTGATGCAAATTACGCATTTAATGTATTCCACGACACTTTTAAATTCGTATATGACCAGCATTTTCCGATTAAGAAAATTAGAAACTATGCCATTAAAAGACCCAAATGGATAAGCAAAGGTATAAAGACATGTTGTAAACGTAAAAGGGAAATGCTATGGAAGTTTCGTAAAACGCCTACACCTGATCATAAGCATATGTTCAAAACATACTCAACACGTCTAAAACGAATAATTCGTTTAACTCAAAAAGCACAAAACCACAATTTTATAAATAATTCAAAGAATAAAAGTAAGGCAACGTGGCAAATAATCAATAAATGTAAAAATAACAAATTAAATGAAGGTGTACAAACAATTGAAATAGATAATAAAAAAATCAGTAATCCACATGACATAGCACAAATATTTAACGACTTCTTTATAAATGACATTAAATCAACAATTGACAATAATAATTTAATCAATAATAGTTTAAAATTTGACATACAATGTAATTCATTCTTTTTGACTCCTACTATACCAGATGACATAATTAAAACTATTAATTCTTTAAATAATACTAATAGTTCAGGATATGACGGAATCATAACAAAAGTAGTTAAATCTGTATCGCCCATCATTGCACCTGTACTTAGTCATATTACAAATTTGTGCATGGGAACTGGTACGTTTCCTGACCGGCTCAAAATATCAATTATTAAACCACTTTATAAGAAAGGCCATAAGCAAAATCCTGCTAATTATAGACCTATAGCTCTTCTACCTATATTTGCTAAAATAATAGAGAAAGTTCTTTATGACAAACTATATTCTTATTTGGACTACAATAATATTTTGACAGAACAACAATATGGGTTTAGAAAAAAGAAAAATATCAATATGGCAATTTTTCATTTATATGAAAAAATTGTTAAAAACATCGATGACACACGTCCTGTTGCTGCTTTATTTATGGACATGAGCAAGGCGTTTGATAATGTAGCCAGAAAAGTACTTCTTGACAAACTGGAAAGATATGGCGTGAGGGGTAATGCTTATGAACTAATAAAATCGTACCTCACAAATAGAAACCAATTCACACAAATCAGCAAAGTCTGTATAAGCTCAAAAACAGAAAATACGTACAATTCTTCACTCAGGTATACTAAGTATGGAGTACCTCAGGGGAGTATACTAGGGCCTTTATTGTTTCTAGTTTATATAAACGATCTACCTAAAATAACTCATCACCCCATGGTTCTGTTTGCAGACGATAGCACAGTTGTTTTCCAAGCAAGTAGTAATGTAGAGCTGCATAAAGATATAACAGAATTTCTGAAAGAGGTAATAGATTGGCTAGCTCTAAATAATCTTAAAATTAATTTAGACAAAACTAAAATCATGTCCTTTGAGCAAAAAACACATCATGTGACGCTCCAGGTTCAGTATGGAGGAAAGCATATCCAAGAAACCGCATCAACAAGGTTTTTAGGGTTAGAACTGGATAGGGATATGTCATGGAAAACACATACTAATAGTGTGCGAAAACGTCTGAGCCAGTACTCATACGCACTTCGTAATCTATCGAAGGTAGCTGACCGTAGCACTGTCCTCACAGCATATCATGCTTATGTTACCTCCACACTGCGCTACGGCCTTATATTTTGGGGTAACTCGTCAAACAGAGATACTATATTTAGGGCACAAAAACGATGTTTGCGGGCAGTGTGTGGCCTGCAAAACGATGATAGCTTCTTTTATCTAAAGCCTACTACACAGTGTCTGAATACTTGCTAGACAGGAGCATTAGATGATGCGAGAAATTGTATACCTAGATACCTATTGACATGATTAGAATTTTTATGTTCGTATTAGATTTAGAATTGAAATGAATTGTTTATATTAATTTGACTTTTTAATTGTTTATATTAATTTGATTTACTCTGATATTTATAATTAATGATTGATTTTGATAACTTACACTTATAAGGTTGATAATGTTTAGAGATTATATATATATACGTTATGTCGTGTGTACTGTATAGCATAAGCATTCTATTATAGGGTCTATTGTGGCGCTTAATTAATTTAATACCACTAACATAGTTGTAAGATTTGTACGCCATGATATTGGCAAAGCATAGAGAGACTACACTTGTTATCTAAAAACCTATTTATGTACCTATGTTTACAAAGACAATAAATTGAATTGAATTGAATTGAATTGAATTGAACATCTGAAAGAAGCAAGCTAAAATTTCATACAGGAATAGATCATAATCTGCGATAACATATCTATAGGCTACTGTTTACCCCCGCAATAAGATGGGGAATGCCTAACAGGAACAGAATGCGGGCAGAGCCGCGGGCGCCACGTAGTACAAAGTTGCTCGTAAAGTTTTTTTTAGAATATTGTTGGAAAAAGTCATTTCCTGTAACGTTAATTCTGGCATGTCGACCCAGAAATGCAAAACGTCTTTTCCTTTGATATTCTTTGCTCACCCAACGGACAAACAAATCGTATTACAATGATGGAATTCATTATTCATCTCTCCTTTTTGTTTTAAGAACAGTAAGTGACTTGACATTTTCTTATTGTTGTTCGGCTTCTAAAAGGAATACGTCTACAGGAAAGTTTTAGTCTTGCAAACACGTTTATTGGATTCAACTTTGTCTACAGGTGGATATGTATTAATGTCAAGGATGCTGTCTAATTTATTTATTGAAGTAAAACTTCTTTAGGCGCGACCTAGCAGCTCAGATTTTTTTTTTGACGGAAGTAACGCTATTTGCATTTGAATTTTATTCAAAATTCGAATGAATGATATTAATATAACATTTGATGCCGTAAATGGCAAAGAAGTTTTACCTCAATCAAATCTAAAGGTTACACGCACAAACTTTTTTTTTATTTAACTTTATGCACAAATTCGTACAGAGGTAGACTTAAATGTCATAGTCATCTACTTTCGACCTTTGGGTGAATGAAGCAGAGGTAAATAAGTGGAGGTCTACTGTAGATAGCGACTGTATCATAATCTTTTCAAGTACGCAGGTTTTATTAAACCAGCATTCCATTTTAAATCGTTTTAAAGACTCTGCATGCGCCAATATGTCTAGCTTGTTCTTTCCTCTAAAGATTGGTTTGGGTTAGAGCAAGTTATACCACTAATCTGGCAGAATCATACGAAATTAACACCTGATCGAAAGTAGTCACCAGTGAGTGGACCAAGACCCATAATTGGTATTGTATACCTGGTCATGTTTATTCTTATTCATAATCTATTTATGTCATTATATGCCTCAAAGATCTTACTTCTATCCGGCAATCATTTTGTGGTGCTATCAACTAACGCAGGCTAATCTTTAAGACCTGCATAGCATCCTGACCTTGAACCGCCTCTGCGTAGAGACATTTCTAAAACACATCAATGAAGTCGGAACTACAAAAGCAACAAACTCTTTTCAGTCTGTCTACCGTCAAAATCATTCACACACACACCACCAGCGAATTTGAGACTGAACAAATGTGAGGTATCTTGAGTGTGAAAAACACATCGCTCGAGTTTTTATTGTTTGCTTACAGACAACATTTCTCCAGCCGGGCTTTAGTAAATATAACATCAAAATACGTAGATGGCATTGCTTGCAAGGTTAGCTTTAAATAAAAATATCTTTCATTGCGAATCTCTAGCTTTACACTAAAAATAACTTACAACTAGATAAGAACGAAATAGTTGAAGCACGTTGTGGTACTAGAATAAAGTATTAAATGTTTATTTTTGAATGAAACGATCTTTTTGCAGAAAAAAACAGACGAGACTAGCATGTTTTCTAGATTAAAGAACTAAGCACATTATGGCTCTGACAGTAGCTACTCACGATAATGACTATGATATCTGCGAACAGTGCTGGACACAACAGAGTGTCTGCTCAATGTTGAATGAAACAAAGAGATGGTCAGTTTAAACTTTTCTTTCCTTGACGATACTGTCCATGAGCTTTTATATCAGGGCCAGGAAGGTGCAGAGAGGTACCTTAGGATTATCTGAATATTTTATGATTTGAACCGTACTAGGAAAGATCTTGAAAACCAAATTCTATAAAGACCTTTAACTCAATAGATCTAAAAATGCAACTGCCCTCCTTTTTCCTAACCAATAATTTTAATCAGTCTAGTACACGTTACTGCTAGAGGTAGGCCTCTTAGAGTCATACTGGTAAACTTGTTTTATTGTTGCACGCCAGAATGACAGGTGTCATGTTTCGAGTTCACAGAGGTTGTGTTTAAATACACATATAAAATTTTCTACCAACTACCCCGAAACAATGTGAAAATTAATTGATGAACTTCGGCCTAGTAATAAAATATGTAGTTCAATCAGACCAGCAGACAGTACATTATTTTATTAGAATATAAACAAATGTGAAACATTACCTATAAAAGATTGAAAATACGAAGCTGTGAACGCGTATGCTCCCAATCTTTTCATCAAAAGTAATGAATGAGAAAATCTGGGAAACTACACTAACAGGCTCTTCTACGTAAGACTGACATCACGGTTCATCCTGTTAAAACTTATTCTTCGTTATTTTCGTGTATTTAGAGCTTTATGCGAGTTTACCTTTGAAGAACCATTCTGTCCTGATTTATCAGTAGAACAGCCCTACGGATGTCATAGTTAATGTTGTTCATCATCCTTCTGTGTCCAAGATTTTTATTTGGAGCCATTCTGGTCTGATTTACATTACTGGTGCAGGTAATCGAATATCTGACCCAGATTACTTCACTTTTCAACCCTAAGCTTCACCTGCCAGAAAGAAGATAGTGTGTCAGGTAAAATTGACTTCGAAGTCAAAGATCCCCCAAAAACAATGATAGGTGACACATTTCCACTCATTCTGTACGTAAGCATTAAGAAAAAAAAAACAAATGTCAATGTAGGTATCTACTACATTTTACAAAGAGAAAAAAAATATTTGTATTCGAAATCCTCAGAAAGTAAGTACTGGAAGTACCAAGTTAAAAAAATCCTCTGCCATTTTATAGCTAAGTTATTTTGCAGTAACATAATCTATATTATTTGATTATGTCAAAAATACAGCACTATTCTTAATAGAATAAATGCTGGTGTGTAAGGGTAAAATGGGTACTTCTGGAAAAAGAATGAATGAAGAATGAATGAATCTGGAAAAACACATGAATGAAACACACAAAGAATGAATGAAGAATGAATGAATCTGGAAAAACATATGATCTAAACAAATTCAATGTAGGTACATATTTTAGTAAAGTGTTGTTAAACCAAATATTTTGTTAGATGTAGTATATCTAACAAAATACTTGGTTTAACAACACTTTACTAAAATATGTACCTACATTTTCGATATTTGGATATAGAAAAATATTATGTAATGTAGAAACTGACTGAATTACTGTAATACTAGTATTTTAAATGATATTTGTACTGTTTTTAAAAAAATATAAAAAATTATCATAAAAAAATATAAATACAAAAACTTGTCGCTATAGTTATATAATAATATTACAATGAACTCGAATAATTGTAATCTGTACGTAAAAGGGTTGTCAAATACAAATTTGTTAGGAGTTTGTAATTTTAGTTTGTAACATTGACCAAATTATCATTTTCGCGCGTAATTAAGTCTCATCCTGTTAAAATTTTGTATTAAATGTTTTAGCAGAATATTGTGTTGTATAACTAAGATTAATGTAATTATGTGATTACATAGTAGGTATTTTTAAATAAATTATAATTAGGACGTCGCTACTACTACCAGGCGCTAAAATTGTTTAGAACATTATTGAATACAAGCCGGACATGACTCGGTTTCAATCGCGTAGTTCCCGTTCCCATGGTAATGCAGGAATAAAATTGAAAGATTTTTTTAATTCGGTTCAGTAGTTTCGGAGCCTATTCAATACAAACTAATAAACAAACAATCAAATCTTTCTTCTTTATAATATAAGTATAGATTTCAAACATAACGTCAAAAGAATGTATAAAACAAAAGGTATCACGAACTAACGCAGTGACATAATTCAGAATTCAGTGAAAAAGCCTTATATTTTCTCAGCTTTGTGACCCGAGGGAATATGTTGGAGGTCATTTTTGTTACGATCGTCCTAAGCTTAGGCGACTAACGGCTAAAATAATATTTGCTCATATAATTATTTTTGTATGAGATATGGACATACGTATTTAATACAAGACAATGCTCACGGTTTGCCCGCGTAGATTATTACTGTAATTAGATAAATAATAGTTAAAGAACGAAATAATTTAATTTATCTTTTCTGGATTAAAAATAACGTTATCTTTCTTAGGTTAAAACCCGAAAGCATTTCAGTATAATCTATACATCTATACAAATAAATAAAATTGGAGTGTCTGTTTGTAATATTAAAATAACCACTTTCTACTACATGGTACACATACCAAAATATATATTTTTAAAATTTTTGTCTGTCTGTTTGTTCCGTCTAATCTCTGGAACGGCTGGACCGATTTGGGCGGGACTTTCACTGGCAGACAGCTTATGTAACAATGAGTAACTAAGGCTACGTTTATTAAAACAAAAATGCCAAAAACAAAAAACAAACTAAATAAACTAATTTTTTTCTATAACATTCCACGCGGACGAAGTCGCGGGCACAGCTAGTATAGAATAAAACAAAACTACGATAGCTATATCTGATGGTTCTAAATTTTAGACGTGGGCAGCTTAGAGTCGACTCTCCGAAAGTTTGGTAATCTTTAAATAATTAATTCGATGTAGCCTAGCTCTGGGTTTGAGTGGGTTAAGCGTTTTACGCCAGAAATAGAAAACATGAATTTTCTCGTTTTATTTTGTTCATTTAACATGGCCGCCTATTAATGTTTTATAGCATAAATCTACTACTATTGAATTTTACAATTAAAGTTTTTTTTTATATTCAGCTCGCCAAATTGATGTCGCCACCAGCGATGGAAAGTCGCGCATCTAGCGATTGGGGCCACTTCTGACAGTGGTCCTCAAGTTGACGGCCCTGTGATGTGCCTCTTCACGCTCCTCTCGAAGAACCCGGGATCGTAAGATGAGGGAAACACGCGTGCGGGCAGGTCGTTCCATGTTTTTTTAGTTCGACAGAGGAACGATCTATTGAAACGCTCTGTTCTGTTATACTCACCTACACAGAAAAAAGGCAAAGGGGGAGGAGGGAAGGTTGATTTCGTGGCTACATGCCAAAGAACTCATACCATAGAAGTGAACTGGTAAACTTCCCTTGTCATCTTAGATGCTACTCGTACTACTTTTTCAACTGGATATGTAGTTAACTAAAGTCCTTTATTGTTGACTATGTTATGAAACTACTATGCATAAGTATATAGTATACTGCTCTACAAATACGTATAAAAGTGTACCTAGTTTACTCGAAAAATAAGATAGTTAATTCCTTAAAACGTATAATTAACAGTAGCTGATGCCCGCAGCTTCGCCCGCGTAAAATTAGTTCCCGTTCCCGCTTCCCGTATTTTATCCCCTTGGGGGTAGAGTTTATCAAAATCCTTTCTTAGCGGATGCCTACGTCATAACATCTACCTGCATGCCAAATTTCAGCCCAATCCGTCCAGTGGTTTGGGCTGTGCGTTTATAGATCACTATGTCAGTCAGTCAGTCACCTTTGAGTTTTCTATATATTTAGATTGACTGTGTTTTGAAAACTGTTAGTCCTTTGGACATTTTCAACAAAACTATCAAAGTTAACCTCTGCCTCTACAAAGGTTTACTTTGGTAATTCTTTTTTTAATAATTATATTTAATTAATCTGACTATATTGTTGCCATAGCATTTACTTTTCTTAGTAAGTATGTACGTAGTTGTAAACTGTAAGTTTATATAGTAGAGGAAATAATTATTTCCCACAAGATTCAGATGAAATTTACCCAAAAATTTACCTTACCCAAAAATATGCCTGCTTATACCAAATACCTGTATAACATGTTATAATTTTCTGTAAACGCCACATACATAATATACGATATGTTTAATCCTGAGATTCGTTTGTGGTGCTGAACACCATCATCATCAGCGCCAACTTTTGTGAAGGCACAAAGTGGAGGCTGCTAGTACCAGGGTAGTCGTGTAGCCGACTTGAAAATTTTGCCCTTACCCGATTTACAGCTACAATTAGGATCACTATATTGGTTTAAACTGATAATATAAGGCCCATACAGCTCTGCCCTTAGAGTATAAATAAGGTATAGAGCGTGCGTATCCAAGAGGAACCAGTGGCACGGGTGAGACCATGACGACCTTTAAAATAAATCTCTTTAGTATATTAATGGTTAAATGCACTGTAAAATCGTGAAAAAACTATACCCTGAAACAGACTAAAAAGAATTCAATAATTACATCCCACAGGCAAGACATATTATTGATACTTTTACGTTAAACAAATATTGGCATCACTATTCATCGATATAGCTCACCTGCCTACGTTGTGCACAAGGAGACCGGTGCTATGCCGCTCTCTATACCTTTTTATTTATACTCTAGGCTTTGCCTAACCTTTTGAGGCCGAAGGCAAAACCATAAATAAGTTTGATTAAAAAGAACCATTGTAAAGAAGTAACCTGAATAAAAATTTGAACACACGATTATTAATTTAATGTAATCATTGTTACTGACGCAAAAGCTACCAAAAAAACAGAGGATACATAAATAAAAATAAACAATACCTATCTATTAATAAGTTGGTGTGCGAGTCTGGCTATCTCGGCATACATGCAATACATCATCGGCTATGAGAGACTTGATAAATTACAACGCTGATTTTCAGATGGCCCCTGACCGCGCCGTCATGTACCGTTCACACATAGTTGCCAAAATAAAACTTCTAAAGTAACTAGTTTTGTGTTTTATATAGTCAATTATATGTGATTTTCAGAGCCTATGTGTGACTGTACGTGACATCGCAAGTAGGACTGTGACATCACGTATCTTAGTTCTAACATAGTTGCGATAATACAAACTTAAGTTGTATTTTGGCAATTTTATTATGTGCGAACTTAGGTACGTGGAAGTCTCGAGTAGGCGCTTTTGAAGGATTCAAAACTTCAAGTTCAAGGATGTTCAGCCTTTTTTTTAAGTAAGGTAAAATCCTGCATGGATGCTATGCCGAACTCCTACCGACTAAAAAACTTCACGTTTCTTGCGACTCCCAACAGACCTACAGCTACCACAGCGGCCTCATCTAGAGGGGGGGGGGGGGGTGTCAGGTGCTATCCCTCTTCGGGGGATTTTCAGGTGTTATTCCGCTTCTTAGGGGGCAAAGGATGTTAAGTCTGTATGCGCAAATGTCCATTCTCAAGCACTTTATTATTTTTTTAGCTATTACAATTCCCTTTTCAATAGTTTATTTTAGTCTGAACAGGTGACTGTATTAGATTAAGTAATAGACATCGTATGAAATTCGTACAATCCGATTTGTGCAATTCAGCTTCTTCTGCATAAAGAACAAAGATTTACAACCAAACTAAAATCGAGTTAGCTGTATATAAACCATTCAATTACAATTTTAACCTTATTTTATTAGTAGAATATTTCATAATAACATTATAGTACTGTAACATAAATTTTCGTGTCCATTTCATTGTGAAATTTCCTGTTATAAAATGTACAAATTTGAGTAGATTCAGGAACCCCTATACAGATACTTTAGTCACGAAGTTAAATGTTTATTGCCAGAGAAATGGTTCCAACGATTATCTCCGCCCCTTCAGTATCTTACCCGATTAGCATTGTTAAACAAATTGGCCAAAATGGCATTCAACTTTCAATTATACAAACTCCCAACCCGTATCATAATATCTGCGGTTTGAATGGCAGATATTTATACCTATTATGTGTTGTAGAATTTGGGGATTTGGTATCGTAGATAAACAAAGTTAATAGCTACAAAGGACTCAGTGAACCAATGTTATGTATAATCTCGGATCTTGGAACATTGCCAAAATACAGATTAACAGTCCCTAAGAAATACCCTTTGTGACTGTCCAACTTAAGTACAATCTAGTTTAATAACAAGTTTATTTGGTTTAGCCGAACTGAATATTAATATCTTGTAATTATCCAGTTCTATTGTTTGAGGCGAGACATTTATTTGTATGTAATTGTTAAACTGAAACTGTATTTTATAATATGGCATTTCATGGCGAATATCATTCGTAGAACTGTAAAGAGATTCATACAAGTTTCAGAAAATTATGTGTTATAAATTTATCGAGCACCTAGATAATAATCTGGAATGTACTAAAAAATCCTGGTTTCCTTTAAAGATGCTGATAATTACATAAAATTATCAGCATCTTTAAAGACATTACACATTATCAGAATTAAATCGCCACAGTGACATAAATTCAATGACTAGATGAGGCAATGTACTGGTGCCTAAAGGCTATGTTCTAGAAAATCAATGTCTATCGATTGAATATGGTTCTGCATTCCATGTAAAGTTCACACGCTTACATACCGCCATATTTAGTTCTGTAAGTGAGCACAGGACAAAAATAGGCAACATTTTCAGGTTGGAAGTGAATGCAACAAGTTAACCATCCCGAAAGTCTTTGTTACTTAATCGCCATTGTTATAAATTTTAAATGTTTGAGCTTTACAAAAATAATTGGTTTTATTTTAAGGAATGATGATTGGATTGATTATTTTAAGGCAAAGATGTAAGCTTAAATGGTTTAAATAATTATGAAAACTCTAACTTATAAAACTTCGTGACTTACCGAATTTGCTTCTACTTCTTTCTTTTTTTTAAATGCTAAGTGTATAATTTCATTTGAATTATAAAAATGAATATTTTACCTTAAAAATATTGCAATTATTAATTAGGTACTTACCTAAGCGATTAATTAACAGAAATGATGTTTGAAGACAAATGGAAATGTTTAAAAATTCAAAAAAAAAGAGAAAAAATAATCAAAAATTATCACTTTGGAAAAAGAACACACTGTTTAACTGTTCACAAATACACTTTTATACTGGTACTTATGGTAGGTTCGTGAAACGCGTGATGAAAATCAGGAGCGCGCGAAGCGTCCACGTTGGGCGGTGGCGACGGTTGCACTGGTCCTGCGTTCCCGCCCGCCCTGCCTTCCCCTATACCTGTTACAGGTACGGCGAGCAGTCCCCATACATCCAGAACTAAGTAGCTGCTATTGATGGACAAACCGAATTGATTTTCACATTTTCGCTCGGCTCCCGATTACCGTATGCTCGGATTAATACGCTAATGCTATTTTCTTGCTTATGGTGCTACACTTCCCGGTATTTCGGGAGATTCATAAATTTTCACCTTACGATAAACATCAGATCAAAACGATCAACATCTAGACTGAGGAATTTGCCGAAAAATCTTTAGATATTACAAATAATTGCGTAAGTTTTACATGACTTTATCCGTCATCGTTTCTTTGTGTTTCTGGAGAAGTGTTTCTGTACTAAATAGATGATGAATATTGACAGTAATAATGTTATGACGGCCTTGTTCTTTGGCTTAAGTTTCTGTAAAAACCGTCTTTATTATTAATTTCGTCCTATTTATTTAGCCGTGTACCTATTTACTTAGCCTTATAATTGTCTAGTCTCCAGAGACTTGGCCTCATTTTTTACTGAAAACCACTTAAGTCAATATTTCATTATTATGCATGCACAAGTTAATTCTTAAGAGGGCGACCAGTGCGCCAGATTAATCAGAAGACTGTCTGGGGTCATTCACATTTTTCTGTGGTTTCAAAACGGTGGTATACAGTAATTGTGCTATGCCAAAGAGGGGTAATATCTGTGTAATCTGGTCAAATACTTTACGTAGCTAAAACTTATTGATATAAGTTATCCACCAGGTTCATTCCTTACCTGGAAGAATACTCGAATATCATAACGGTCAGCAAGATGATATGAACCCAAAATAGTCAAGGTAGGCTATTGAAAAGTAGAGAGAATCCTTGTGTGAGTCCAGACATTTTTCCAAGCTTTTGATATTTGGTTATTGAACTTAATTCTGCAGCTAGATGATCAGTTACCTGCCTGAACATCGTATTCCATTCCTCTGCGTTCAATGCTGGTGTGGGTACCGTAAGGGTCTGTTTAAGCACTGATTTTCTTTTTCCTAAATATAATAATAAGATATGGTCCCCCTGAAACATGGATTAGGATAGGACTATCTATACGGATGTATTATTTCTGTGAAATAAATTCTGCACGACCAGCGGCGATTGAGACTGAAATTTAGGAAGAAAGACATCAAGTTCGTGACTGAGCTTGATATGGACTTAAATTAAAATTTCCAATGGTTTGTCTTGTAGACCCCTTTTTTTTGCCTATCGGCCTCCATGACCGGGGGCCTAAGGACGGTAAGGGGTCTACTCACCGTCCTTACAGAAGCAGGCCCTAGACGACAGCGTGACGTGAGGGATTCAAGCACGCTACCCTCACGAAGCGGGATAACACCCGCAACCTCCCCACAGACTGGGGATAGCACCTGAACCCCCCACTCGATGAGGCAGCAGTGGTAGCCGTAGGTCTGTCGGGAGTCCTGGGGTATCCTTCCGAGGGCTTACCCGGGGCTCCCAAACGTAGGCTGTTAGGCGGGATACGTGAGGTTTTAGTCGGTAGAAGTCCGGCATAGCATCTATGCAGGAATTTCCCTCACGTTAAAAAAACCCCTTATTTGCTGTAAGTTAATATTATCATGTCGGATAATAATCGAATAATATTATCATGTCGTCAAGTTACGTCGCTATGTTGGAAGTAGGTACCGTCCATAATAACAGATAATAAGTATATCTTGACCCAATATAACTGTATACTTACTGAATATAACTGTATACTTACTGAATAGAACTGTATACTTACTGAATATAACTCATATAAGTTCTAGGGAAATCAATTTAATAAAAATATTCACCCTAAAGCAAACACTGAAGTATTTATATGGTAAACCTTTTAAATTGATTGAAAAAGAAAACGGTAACACAAACACCCACAGTAAACGGCATCCTCAAGGGTTAATATTAAATTTCCAAACATCTATGCCTATAAATATCATTCAAATCTCGATTTCTCGCTCCAGGCGTGAATGCAAATCGTTCCCTGGTCGAATATTGAATTTGAACGATTGTGCCAATCGAATGATCTAATATACTAAATTGCTCGAGATTTGCTTTTAACTTTTTACGTCACACAATGCGATATTATTTTCTTTGAGTATTTTTTAACCGACTTTGAAAAAGGAGGAGGTTCTCAATAATTCGTCTGTATGTTTTTTTATGTATGTTCACCGATATTTCCGTCAATTATAGACGGATTTCTAATATAGAGAAAAATGTATAGGGTCAGAAGCGTGTCATCGGTGTTTCAAACAGCCTTAGACCATCAGTAACGGTAAGACTGACTTACGATTAGGTGGGTCGTATACTTTTCTGACTGTTTAAAGAAAATATCATTCAAATGCTGCATTGACCCTGACCGGTTTCGCTTCACAGCATTGTGCAAGCATTGCATATGCAATAATAATAAAAATAGTGGAATAAAGAACAAGTGGTAAAGCAAAAAGTGCATAATATGTTACAACAAGTTCCACCAAGTGTCAACAATCAGGAGTATAAATGAGAAAATATGTCACTTGATGAATATTTCTATATTTTAGAATTCCGTACTTTATAATACACCGTACAGTTTCTATCTGATCTCTTGATCGGTTATTATTGTCCGCTGCTTTATACCTATTCAGGTTATTTTTATCTCCAGATCTACAAATGTGCCACTATTGATTTCTCGGATCGGAACAATCGCTTGAACACGAAACTTTGTAACTATGCAATTTTAAGTAACTTTTATAGATATATAGTAAATATTAATACATTGAGTAAAAATTAAAAAGTTTATTATACGAGTACACTAGCGTTCATGAAACTCAGTCACGTTTTTAGAATCAGTTCTAGCCCCTCTCTATAAAATTGAGTGCAGAGGGGCTTATGTCGAGACTTTGTCTGTAGTCTGTGACGCTGTCGCATTAAAATACGGCACTAGGTCACGTAGATCATCTGTTCAAAGTTTGAAATAAAACAAAAATGACAACGTCAATCGGATTGAACTTTCACATTATACGTGTTAGAGGGGCAGTCGGGTGAGAACGATCGCACGGCTTCTTGTTCATTAAAAATGAAGTATTAGGTATGTTTTACAATTGCAACACCACATCTTTGTTTGACCATATGTATAGTATTTTTATGTGTTGAGATCACGCAAGCAATCTGGCATTTTAATATCTCTCTGAACATCTGAATATGTTTCATTCACTGAAGCCAGATGGTGCGTTCCAGGTAAAATAATGTCTGTAATTTGGAGCCTCAGCTGTGCCTAGATTTTATCACTTTTCTCACTCAGTGCTTTGACTTTAATCATTTATTATTATTTGGTGTACTAGGTATATTATATATCGTCACAAATATAAGTAATATTATTTACAAAATAAAATACCGGTCAAGAGCGAGTCAGATTGGCGCACGGAGGAATTGAGCGGCAAGAAAAATTATGCTTTCATGGGCTCCCATATAAAATGCATAATTTTATATTATTATTTTTTTATTATTTTAGTATTTGTCTTTATAATAGCAACAGAAAAACATCATCTGTGAAAATTTCAGCTCTCTAGATATCACGGTTTCTGAGAAACAGTCTCTTGACAGATAAACGGACAGCGAAGTCTCAGTAACATAAGCAGTAACAGGGTATCGATTTTACCCTTTGGGTAGTGAATTTTTTAACCCGTAAAACGAACACTCGTTTCACCATTAAATTTCTATTTGTGATATCTGAAGAAGACATTCTATCTGAAGAATTTTCTAATTCAGAATCTCTACCCTGAATAGCAGAATACGTACAAAGCATAAAAAGTCATCAATTTTTCGTACATCTTCTATGGGACCCTTAGACCATAGTGAAATGGTCTAAGATGGAACCGCATTCTACGCGCTGCAAAATCAAGTAGACAAATAGTTTTGTTTATAAAAAGGGCACGTCCAAGTACCAAATTTCTCAGAACCTTTTCACACTATTCAGCGTATAATTTCCCCAAGGGTTTCTCTCACTTGGAATATAAAATCATTCGAGTTAAATGTATAATGAACGTCTGTTCGTAGAAATTTAGCGGAACTTGTAATATTCACATGTCATTTTGATTGCGGTGGTAAAGCCGCATTTGCGGTTTACCGCGGTGGTTTCTAACCTCAAAATGTCATGAAACTGTCAAAATCAATTAAATCAAGTCAATGTTTTGACATTTTGAGGTTAGAAACCGCCGCGATTAACGCAAGTGCGGCCTCAGCCTAAGCCCTATTGCACCGATAGATACTTATATAGTTCAGCTTGACGTAGTAACTGAACTACTCTGCGATACAAGTAAATGGATCGAGGCAGCAGCCATTAGGTATGTGTGTTCATTCAACTTACCTTTCAAGGTAAGGAAACAGGAAAGGAGCTGTCCCTGGGTTCCAAAGCGGTGACTTACAAAGCAACTATCTATATATTTCAAACATACCAGTCTATCACAGTCTTTTGCTGGACGTGGACTCTTCCAATTTCATTTTGGATGGGAGATTGGTCTGATTGTACCATCTTGACTGGATTGGTACAGGGTTAAGTTATTTTCGTTCTGTTTGCCATGTTTTCTTTCGATAGTCATAGATATCAAAGTAATAGATAGATTGCACCCGCGACGTGCGTTTATGTAGGTAGTATTTATGATTTTAAAAATAACTAGCTGTTGCCCGCGACTTCGTACGCGTGAAAATTGGGTTATAATGCCAATTTGATTGCTCTCTGCTTAGCCCCTAGGATATGTAGCGTGATAATATACAGCCTATTTGAAGCCCCACCCCTAGTTAATATTTGTAAAAAATTGAATCATATCTATTGAGTACTTTTCGAGATCCTTCTGGACAAAGCAAAGCAAACAGACAAACAGACAAACATTTTTGTTACTATATTTTCGACTTTGGTATCTTGTGTAGAACAGCGCCCAGCGGGTATTTTTCTTAAAATATTTCCAATGTACAGTTTTGACTTTTCTATCATTTTATTATATCGATAGATATTTAGTGTATGATTAAATTTGGTGCCTATTTTTGCAAACAGAAACGTCAATTTTAACGTCAGAAGTCGTATCCTGAATTTTATTAATTCCATCCAAATTCAGAACTTAGCTTCAATATGAAAGTCGTAATCTTAATACTATTTCTAATGACTTAGGTATTAAAAAGTTATAACAGTGGTTTTATTTGTTCTTTGAATCAGAGAAAACATAATTGAAATGCTAGACAGATTTATTGCCCGCCATTATTTATGAGGCACTCTAGCGGTGACATTACAAATTGCGAGTAAACCCGACGCTTTTTACATACTAAGAGATTTGCTCGTCTACGAACTTTGCCAAATAAAATCAATTTATAACAAGCGAAGTTAAACTTAAATTTCATGTTAAATATTATTTAAATATTTTGATAAATGTAATTTAAATGCACAGTGGAGACCCGCACTTTGCCGGTGATTATTAGCATAGAGTGGCGAAAAATTCTAAATCTATGGTTAGTATACATACATACATACTTACATGTATAGTCAGTCAGGCCTTTATTCCCGCAGTACTAGGGGTAGAGGGATTGTTAAGGCTGTTGGTAGGGCTGACGACCTTGACCATACAAAACACGCATCTTTCAAGCTGGTAAATGTAGTATTTTCTATCTTATTTTAGTTGTAACAAGCTTTATACTCATACTTATTCAAAATTGAAGAAAACAAAATTATAGCTCTATATTTTCTTCATATATGTTGGCATATTTTTTTTTCTTTCGCGTCGATAAAAATTTAAGCTATAAAATGCATGCATCTAAAAATTTGCGGCTGAATCTATTTTTGACTATAATTTTCCGTTTACCTACATATCCAGACAAAAACGTTTTCATTTGCACCTCTTTTTCATCATTTTCTAAACCATTCTCCTTAAGGGGACATAAATGCGAATTTCCTCCTGTAAAAATGATTAGCTTGTTGAGACACCTGAAACTAAGAAGATGCCATACCATAAGTTCAATATGGCTAAATCAAAACTTATGTCGTAGAAAAACACGTGATCTAGCGACACTGAAATATTATCATGGTTTTGTTAGACTGTACTTTGGTATACCTCAGGTTACGGAATTACATGTTACGATATGTCCGTAATTCCACCCAAGGGGTGAACTTCCAGATCTAATGGTGATAAATAAATAAATATTTATGAACATTCTCACACAACATCATCTATAATATCTTATAGCCAAAATTAAGCTTATATATGTTTGTGCTATGGGATTTAGACTAAAACAAATGAAGATCTAAAAAACAAATGAAGATCGGAAAAACAAATGAATATCAAATAACAACGATCGAAAATGAACTACGTCTACCTAGTAGATAGTGTTGTCTTATTTTCGTCATCTCAAATTATTCATGAACGATCGAGCGTTCCGACCCTCTGAGGTCTAGGTGGCGTCGAAACTTCTTAGAATGAAATCCAATATAATTAATTTAAACCTCTGAACGATAGATTTCGTATTCATGGTGTCATCTTTTAATAGATAGCTGTAAACAATTCAATCAATCTAAGCTCATCCAGTATGACCTTACCTGTCAATTTGCATTTAGAATTGCGTTACCTTTGGAACCAATACCTATTTTACTATAAATTTTCATGTCTTTTTTATACCGCTAGAGTGGCAGACAAGCATACGGCCCCACCAGATGAACCGATGGTCACCGCAGCCTATGGACGTTTGCAACACCAGAGGCGCCACAATCGCGCTGCCGACCCTGTAAAAACCTTCTAAGTCCCATTTGAAGAACCCCATTTTGTGGGCGTTTGGGAAAACGGAAGCAGGGAGATCATTCCACAACCTAAGCGAAAGCCTCTATCGGATCTCACCGTACTCGAGCGCTCAGGACGCAACGTGTGAGGATGAACACCCTGTCTGTGGCAACCGGTATCTAGTAGTACTTTGTTTATTCAATAAACGAAGTACTTATACTTAATCGGCCGAAACTAAAAATTTAAAATTGATATGAAAAATATATGGAAAAGAAATTGCTCAGTTTACTACTTTCCAGTATGTAAAGCAATTTGTGTGCACAATATAAAATGTATAACCGTGCTGCACGTTATGCAGTAGTGAAGTTAATAGCTTGGGTGATGAAATTTTTACTGTGACTACTCGTGTACTTGAATATTTTCGAGACCGAAAGCACCTATGTTGCACAATTACTTTTTAGATAGGGTTAGGGATTTTTTTTCACAATAAACTTGTTAGCTAGGGGCAGTCTGGTGAGAACGATCTCACGGCTTTCTTGTTTTTTATATTATAGGTTTTTGTTAAGGCATGATAAGCAGATTTATCCATCATAAGTTTCCTTCGTTTCCCTCATGAGCGATGACCTATTTTGGTAAAGAAAGATTAGTGCATGATGCGTCCATATTTATATTTATTATTCTTTTTACGTTGAGAGTTGTGAAAAATAAAGGAACCCTTAGTGTGCAGGTGTTTCCTTTTTTAGGCTTTAAAAGTCGTAGTTAGATAAGAAGTACTTACCACACAAACCCCCCCTAAGATGTGGGGTACAATTCAAACCCTGTCTGTGTCGTGATCCCTGAGGTTATCCATCTGGGCTCTCACCCATCATTCCCGGCCGTATGTAGGTATTTAACTATTCTAACGAATGAACCGAAGTGAAAGTTTACTTGTGAAATATTTATGTCTCATGTTTTGCCATTTTGTAAATATGAGACAAAAATGAAATTTCACAAGAAGTAAATTGTATCTATACAAATCACACTGTAGATAATTGTTGCCCGTGGCCATGTTTTCGCTTTATTTATCACAAAAATATTTTTACATGGTGTGTCTAAATTTCGGGAATATCGGGCGAAAGATATTTCTAACTATTGTTTGTGGCGATAAATAATCTGGAATTGTACTTGAAAAAAAAACACAGTCTTTTCCAGATTTATGTCTATCTTCTTTTTATTTTGACAAAACAACGACAGTTGTAATGTATAAGTAAGTCCCTTCAGAGTCTTCAGAGAGTAGTAAACAAATATTTTTTTTGTTTGATGTTTATAGTCAAAAACAGCAAACAAAAAATATTTATTTACTTCAGAAAACAGAAAAAAATAAATTGAGAAACCTCATTCTAGTAAAAAACTTGATTAGTGACTGTTGAAAGCGAAAATATAACACCACAATAGCTCATAAAACATAACCCTGGCCTTGTCGCAATTTATTTTCATTTTTACTACGACTGATATCCATGTATACGTGAGTACAAAGTCTATACCTTCTATTATAAAATGGTCATGTATTATCAGCTGGCAACGTACACAAAAGCCTCCTGAAGATGGAAACGAAACGGCTAAATTGCTAGCAGTCATAAGTGTTCACAAAATCGGGCACATTTATATTAGACACATTGCTGTAAGACCAATTTTATTAAATAAAAAAAAAAACAATAAAAAATAAAACCGACTTCAAACAAATCCTGAAAAATAAAATTTACTTAGCACAAAGTAATACGTATTTTGATATATCAGATTTTATTCAATATCATATTGAAGTCGGCGCCAAGTAAACCTATAGTTTTATGTAGGTATTATTCATGGCACCAACTTCAATATTTTATTGTATAAAATCTGATAAATCACAATACATATTACTTTCTGCAAAGTAAATTTTATTTTTCAGGATTTGTTTGAAGTCGGTTTTATTTTTTATTGAAAATTTTTTTTTTTAGTATTTTAAGTGACGGGTGAACCGAAAAATATATCTATAGTGAAAGTTCTCATCAATACAAATCAATCAAGTCCAAACACAAGGTAGCCACTGTAAGGAATTCCCTCGACTGTCTTTCGATTCCATCATTAGATCGACTCCAGACATTCATTAAATTGTGGTACATTAAAGCACTTAATTAAAAAGTTAACAAACGCACTACCTAGTTGTTCCTACAATTTTCGGTGGTTGCCCTTGATTTCTTCTGAATCCCATCATCAGATCCTGACCTGGTGAAATTGGGACCACCTCAGAAGTGAACTCTATCCAACAAAAAGCAGATTTGAAATTCGTCTATAATTGACGAAATATCGGTGAACATACATAAAACATTGAGAACTTCCTTTTTTTTTTAAGTCGGATCTATCAATCTAGGTGTAAAGTTCTCATCAATACAAATCAATCAAGCCCAAACACAAGGTAACTGCTGTAAGTTGTTAAGGAATGCCCTCGACTGTCTTTCGACTCTATCATCACATCGACTCCAGACCTTCATTAAAATGTAGAACATTAAAGCACTTAATTAAAAAGTTAACAAGCGCACTAGTTGTCCCTACCATTTTCAGTGGTTGCCCTCGTTTTCTCCTGGATCCCATCATCAGATCCTGACCCGGTGAAAATGGGACCACCTCAGAAGTAAACCCTATTCAACAAAAAAAGAAATTTTGAAATCCGTCTATAATCAACGGAAATATCGCTTAACATACATAAAAAAAAATACATACAGACGAATTGAGAACCTCCTCCTTTTTTGAAGTCGGTTAAAAAGTAGATGATGCCCGCAGCTTCGCCGGCGTTAAATTTATTCCCGTTCCCACTTGCTGTGGGAACCTATTCCCGGAATAAAAACTGCATAATGTGTTCACTGTACCAAATTTCAGCACTAGGTATCCGTTCAACTGTTAGGGCGTAAATTAGTAACAAACATACACATAACACTCACAAACATTCGCGTTTATAAAATTAGTAAGATTATAAACGCCAGAGACGCCTATAATTAAGTACGTTGTTGTATAAATTATATTATTTATGACAAGAACGTACTTAATTTATATTAACCAAAAGTTAGGACCTTGTTAAGCAATGTTAAATTTTCACAAGATATGTACCAGATGCTGCCAGGAAACTTTAACTACTTCTTTTAATTTGTAAAAACAAATGTGAACGCAACTAATAAATTTTCTGAGTTCGCAAAAAGTTCTTCAATAGTTTTCTTTAATAAAAGTTGGGCCAAACAGTTCATTAACTTCTTTTAATTAGTATGAGTAATGCGCTCGTGGCCCCGCGGACCCACTGTTCCGTAAACGATCACTGCAGTAAGCAACTTACACTGTGGCCGATTATTGGATGGGTGAACACCACCTGACCACTTTGTGTCATTTATATGCGAGTATTTCCGTGCTTTGGAAGGTACGCTAAATCGTTGGTAGTAGGGGTAAAAACCTTATGCGCGGCTTCGGTAATTTCAATAGCGGGCAGTTACATCCTCCGCCTGACCACTTCAACACGGCAAAATGACTCACCACATGTTACATGACTTTCTAAACTTTGAAAATTTTGTAGAGCGAGGAATATTAATTTATCAAAATAGCTTTTAGTTTATAACTAGGTATCACTCAATCAAAAATGTAGTGTATACTATTTTGACACATCTAATAAATCAAAATATTATTAGATGTGTCAAAATGGTAATACATTTTATTTTCACTCCTATCAGCTACCAAAACACTTTTTTTTTTTTACGTGAGGGAAAATCCTAATGGATGTTATACCGGACTCCTACCGACTAAAAAACCTCACGCAACGCCCAACAGCCTATGGTTGTGAGCCCCGGGTAAGCCCTCGGAAGGATGTCCCAGAACTCCCAACAGACCTACAGCCGCCTCTGCAGCCTCGCCCAGGGGGTGGTTCGGATGCTAATCCGCGTCTTTGGGGGGGGGGGGTTCGGGTGTGATCCCGCTTCTAAGGGGGGTCGTGCGTGAGTTCCTCACGTCACGCAGCCGTCATGGGCCTGCTTCTGTAAGGACGGTGAGCGACCCTCTCACCGTCCTTAGACCCCCGGTCATGGAGGCCGATAGTCCTCGGCGAAGACACGTCGGCGGCGCCCAGACCGCCGACTGCGGAACTCGGGGGGGGGAGAGTTCTCTCCCGTACCCACCCCGCCGCCTCTATCACGAGCATGTCCTGCTCGCAGAAAGAGGCGGCGCAGTCCCACTTACTCCCGCTGGAGAGCATGGCTCGCACCATGGTCTCGAGCGAGAGAGTGTCCACGTCCAGACCCACTACGAGGACCTGGCGCTGTTGCGCCCATGCTGTGCACTCCACCAGCGTATGGAGCGCTCTATCATCGCTGCGGTCTTCGCAGTGCTGACACTCGGCCGTGGTTTACCGGTGTCTTCGCCACAGATACCTACCGAAGCTACCGTGTCCGGTTAGTATCTGTGATAGCCGGTAGGAGAGAGCACCGTGTCTCCTCTCCAGCCACTCGTCCATCCAATCTCCCTAATCCCGAATCCCCCCTTTGGTTGCTCAAGTGGCACCTTCCATGTCTCCACGGTTTCCTGGTGGAGCAGGGACCGCTGGGCACCCAAAACCCTTACACCAAGGAACATGATATTTTAGGGTAAGCTGTCCTTCAAAAGATACCCACTAAAAAAGGGATAACTAAATATCATGCAGGTTTTTCATTAAAATGATAAACCTGCATTATGCTTTCAGATTTTCGATACTTACCTATATAAAATTGCATTCAACGTAGTCTAGAACATTAGGTACTAGACATGCAAATTGCACACAATTTCATACCTCTGTTGTTATCTGCACCGGGCACTGTTTCCATTACACAGCAGTTACGAACGGTAGACCTCACAAACGGTAACTGATTCAATAATAGTTTGTTTAGAAATTGTATCCCATCTGTACTTTGGAATGTATTATGTACAATATGCATACATTGGACTGGCTTGTCGGTGGTTAGGTAGATTAATTAGGTCATGGTTGCAGTTCACACAAAGTACTTAATCTCTTTTTACGTTGAGTAAGTTGGTTAATTCTGAGTCTAGGTGTAATCTTATTAAAATGTAAAGCTTTATTGTTGCTAAGCGCAGGCCTACTGGCCTGGGCGCCGCCGACGTGTCTTCGCCGAGGGCTATCGGCCTCCATGACCGGGGGTCTAAGGACGGTGAGAGGGTCGCTCACCGTCATTACCGAAGCAGTCCCATGACGGCAGCGTGACGTGAGGAACTCACGTACGCCCATCCTTAGAAGCAGGATCACACCCGAAACCCCCCCAACGACGCGGAATAGCACCCGAACCACCCCTGGGCGAGGAAGCAGAGGCGGCCGTAGGTCTGTTGGGAGTCCTGGGACATCCTTCCGAGGGCTTACCCGGGGCTCACAACCATAGGCTGTTGGGCGTTACGTGAGGTTTTATAGTCGGCAGGAGTCCGGCATAATATCCATGAAGATTTTCCCTCACGTAAAAAAAAAGCGCAGACCTATTGGACTAATTGCTTAATTTTAGCTCAGATGAGAAAAGTTTAGCCTTAGCAACACCAGATGTGCTACAGTTGCGCTATTGCGGCCCAGCAAAAACTCTTAATCTTGAAATGTTACTTTAGCTTCACCATGATGAAGGGAATTCCTGTAATGTCAGAAATTGTGTGATATTCTTCCGATGAGATACCTACCCGAGCACCCGGCACTAAACGTTTGGGCCATGTGGTTTTAGTCGGTTGGAAATTCAGGGTTAAAAGAATAAATTTTCTTGACTTTTCTTAATTACAATCACCAATTTAGATAGTTTTCTACCCTTACAAATGAAATTGACCTACAATAACGTTGCTCCTCACGTCCAGCCAGATATCTTGTGATTTTTAAGGTATGTAGCCAAGTGCCTATGTATCCAGTTTAGAAACCAAATTGGAAGAGTTTACTAAGGGCGAAGCTACAACATTTCGTTGCGACATCGCTCGCAAAAATCGACGGACGCCGCACAACGCATTGTGGAATTTTCTGTTGCACTGCCGCATCGTACAAATCTGCGATGCGACGACGTGTTACCATTTATTAAATGTCCACATTAGAAATGCGTATAAGCCCCGCAAGTTGGTAATGTGCTGAAACCTTGTCATAATGACAGCTAAATGACGTCATTTGCATTGTGACGTAGCGCGAGCGCGCGCTGGCCTCGCGAAGCTGCGTACGGTATTTTTTTTAGTACTGACTGCTCGACGGACTTACGTCACCAAGTGGTCGCCAAGATGGCCGCCAAGCGCAATATCAACGTGCGGGGCTTATACACCCAGTACTTAACTTTCTGTTTTTTTTGTTAATGCATCCTAACTCAAGCAAAAGTAGGACCCGTATAGTGCGATCCATGTCTCACTAGAAACTGGACTGATGGTGAGCGTCTTGTCGTACGACGCCGCATGCGATAAAATTTCGTCCTGTGATACGACGATGTTTTTACGACGCGACGCCGCACCGCAGTATTGTGGCTGAACCCTAACACCAGTACCTAATAGTGTAGTATATACAACAAGTGTGAAAGTACCACTTTCATACATTATTAACTGAATTAGCAATAAGTTCTACAGTCTAGATAGAGTCGTGGCTATTTATTTATATCCAAATTTGCTATGGCAACGGCCAGACGGCGCCATTCGTCAAAGCGTGACCTATCGTTGGAACGCAACAATTGAGCGCCAAAGATCTATCACGGATATAAACCCATTCTATGAAAAGTTCATGCGAGGTGCACATTTAATTTTATATTTATTAGCATACACATCGAAGCGCTCGTGGCCCCGCGGACTCAGTGCTTTGTAAACGATCACTGCAATCAGCAACTTTCACTATGGCCAATCCTTGGATGGGTGACCATCCATGTGACTACTTTGTGACATTTATTTGAGCTATTTCGTGCTTCGGAAGGCACATTAAGCCGTTGGTCCCGGTTGTCAGTAAAATGACAGTCGTTAAGCCAAGTTGAAGGCCTTTTTAGGCGCCTTGAAAAATTACAACAGCACGCAGTAACAACCTGCGCCTGCCTATCTCAGGATGTAGGTGACAAGTGATGCTGTCGCAGCACTGCAGCGGCAGTATTGCTGCTTGGTGCCGAGTTCGGAATAATCGATATAATAACCTTTAGTGTTCATGTCTCGGCACCGTAGGTCTAAGGATCTAAACAACAATATTATCTTTTCCTTGCAAACGTCCATAAGCGCCGGTAACCATTTTCGATCAGGTGGACAGTGTGCTTGTCTATCACCTTAATAGCATAATAGTCATAATATCATTATATTTCTGCCTATGAAAATATGCAAACAGACATTTTTATCTTAATTATAAAAAGTAAAATGAATTGTTAAGTAAACATGTACCCTTTTTGTGACTATATTATGAGCTGCGTTACACTACACCCTTTTTTTTTTTTTTGTTTAACGTGAGGGAAAATCCTCATAGGATGTTATGCCGGACTCTTACCAACTAAAAAAACCTCACGCCACGCCTAACAGCCTATGGTTGAGAGCCCCGGTTAAGCCCTCAGGAAGGATGTCCCGTGACTCCCAACAGACCTACGGCCGCCAATGCGGCCTCGCCCAGGGGGTGGTTCGGGTGCAATCCCGCATCTATGGGGGGTTTCGGGTGTGACCCCGCTTCTAAGGGGGGGGCGTGCGTGAGTTGCTCACGTCACGCTGCCGTCATGGGCCTGCTTCTGTAAGGACGGTGAGCGGCCCTCTCACCGTCCTCAGACCCCCGGTCATGGAGGCCGATAGTCCTCGGCGAAGACACGTCGGCGGCGCCCAGGGCGCCGACTGCGGAACTCGGGAGGGAGAGTTCTCTCCCGCACCCGGCCCGCCGCCTCCTTCGCGAGCATGACCTGCTCGCAGAAAGAGGCGTCGCAGTCCCACTTACTCCCGCTGGAGAGCATGGCCTCGAGCGAGAGAGTGTCCACGCCCAGACCCACTACGAGGACCTGGCGCTGTTGTACCCACGCCGTGCACTCGACCAGCGTGTGGAGCGCCGTGTCGTCGCTGCGGTCCTCGCAGTGCTGACACTCGGCCGTGGATTCCCGGTGTTTTCGCTACAGATACCTACCGAAGCTACCGTGCCCGGCAAGCATCTGTGTCAACCGGTAGGAGAGAGCACCGTGTCTTCTCTCCAGCCACTCGTCCATGACCGGTCTGACGGCCGCGATTGTGGCGAATCCCCCCTTTGGTTGCTCAAGTCGCACCTTCCATGTCTCCACGGTTTCCTGGTGGAGCAGGGTCCGCTGGGCCTCGATTTCTCGAGACGCTGGCCTTTGGTCCCGCTCCAGCGCCTCCTTGCGCCATCTGAACAGTGACGCAAGGGCTCTCGCTTCCAGGTCCCATGGAGGGGTCCCGGCTAGGAGACATGCCGCCTCACCGGAGATCGTGCCGTATCCTCTTATCACCCTGACGGCCATCACTCTCTGCGGGCTCAGCAGTCTAGCCTCATTGCTGGCCGTCAGGGTCTCCGCCCATACGGGAGCCCCGTACAGGGCCATGCTTCGCACGATCCCCAGGTACAGTCTCCTGTAGGGAGCGTTGGGTCCCCTGATATTATGCATCAACCGCGCGAGTGCGGCCGATGCTCCCCTCAGTTTTGGGACCAAACTTCGGAAGTGATGTCCGAAGTTCCACCGGCCATCGAGTACGAGCCCCAGATACTTCATCGAGGGCTCGATGCCGATGCTGACGCCCCCTATCTGTAGGCTGGATCCCGCAGGTGGTCCCATCCGAGGTCCGTGGAAGCACAGAGCCTCGGATTTGTGAAGGGCGACCTCGAGACCAAGCCGCCGAATCCGACCCACGACCTGAGCAACCCCTGCCGTGGCCTTAAGTGCTGCGGCACGGTGCGTTGCTCCCCGCACCGTAACGAGGGTGTCGTCGGCGTAACACGTTACGCCGACCCCTCTGAGCAACGGACCACGCAGCACCCAGTCGTAACCAATGTTCCACATGAGCGGCCCTAAAACCGATCCCTGTGGAACACCGCACGACACATCTCGCCGACCCGGCCCTAGCCAGCTCGGGTAAGTTATGGCTCTCTCGGAGAGATAAGCCCCGACAATTCGACGGAGGTAGGGAGGCACTCCATGATAGATAAGCGCCTCCCTGACGCAGCTCCAGGGCAAGGTGTTGAATGCGTTGGCGATGTCGAGAGACACCGCCACCACCACCTCACCCTGTGAGACTGCTTCCTCCGTCAGGCCTCTAATGCGCTTACACTACACCCTAGCTATGCGATCAGTAAATAACCTCACATTTTGTTTACCTGCCCCCTTTATACATTTTCTCCCTAGAGCTGATAATAAACAATATCATTTATTATTCCAAATGAAGTTAAGTAGGTATGCTGTATTTCTCATAAAAATTTTAGGGTTCGATTTAATACAAAACAGAGTTATTAGGTAAATTATATTAAATTTAAATAGTATTGCTGACTACGCTGGGTAACATCCGATAAGCGCCATCTAGGTAAAATTGGTAGCATTTTCCAACAGAACCTAATAGTTTACCGAGTTCAATTGTTATTTTCTCTAACAGATGATGCCAGTAAAAGATGGTTTACTTTACATCCCATAATCTTTATTGGTCCACGTAAGCCGTAATATAGCCCAACAAACTTCAAACATAACGCTCAGATTCTGACAAATCTACATAATGACTTACGCTATACGCCTTTGTGTACAAGAGAAGAACCTTATTTGCCTTAACTTTAGGGCAAATCCGCGTAGAAGGAACATTGCATCGTTTGTAAGCCGAATCTTACCAAAATAAATAAAGATCACATTATTATGCGCTTTATATGTAGTCGGTATTTGTCAAGGTTCTCATAAAATTTCGCATGGATAACCATGCGTAGCTTTATGCGACTGCTATTTTGTTAAATGAACTAACTTAAAGTTAAAGTTATGTGCGTTGTGGTTCACAATAAATATTTTTCTTTCTTTCTTTCTTTCTTTCTAAACGTACATATTAATTTATGCTCATTAATATGACAAATGATAGCTGTGTCGTACGTTCCTTGATATGCAAAGAGCGTGAGTCATTATTAAAATTGAGTTACTTATTAAATTTATAAAGTTTTATATGTATTATTCTTTTAATAGCTATTATTCATATCTTTATTTTTCATAATTTGAGTGTTGCCTTAAATTTGAGAGGTGGTTTTGAAACGTGTTTCCAATTTTTACTTGCAACAAGTAACTGCGTATATTTTTAAATTTAAGGTATTTTATTTGACACCCAACACGACATCATTATAAGTATAGACGAAAACTTTTTCTAACCTCTTTATTTTACCTCCTTATGACGCCTTTTCATGGCGTTATCTTTAACCAGTTTACTATCGAATTCCGTTCAGGAATTTAAAACTAATAAACAAATAGATAAACCTACATACTCGTACCAGTCAAAATCATTAGGTACCGTTGCCGCGCTGTTTAAAGTCGGGTAAAGAATAAAAGTTACAGTGCATAATACCATGGTTTTTCAACTTTTATGAGAGGGATAAAGTATCCTATTTGTTGATCTAAATTATCTTGGGACATCCTTTTTTTTAACGTGAGGGTATATTCATAACGGATGCTTGGCGGACTCCTACCGACTAAAAAACCTCACGTAACGCCCAACAGCCTATGGTTGGGAGCCCTGGGTAAGCCCTCGGAAGGATTTCTCGGGACTCCCAACAGACCCACGGCCACCACTGCGGCCTCGCCCAGGGGGCGGTTCGGGTGCTATCCTGCGTCTTTGGGGGATTTCGGGTGTGATCCCGCTTTTTAGGGGGGGGCGTGCGTGAATTCCTCACGTCACGCTGCCGTCATGGGCCTGCTTCTGTAAGGACGGTGAGCAGCCTTCTCACCGTTCTCAGGCCCCCGGTCATGGAGACCGATAGTCTTCGACGAAGACACGTTGGTGGCGCCCAGGCCGCCGACTGTAGAACTCGGGTGGGAGAGTTCTTTCTCGTTCCCGCCCCGCTGCCTCTTTTACGAGCATGACCTGCTCGCAGAAAGAGGCGGCGCAGTCCCACTTACTCTTGCTGGAGATCATGACTTGCACCATGGTCTCGAGTGAGAGAGTGTCCACCCACTACGAGGACCTGGCGCTATTGCGCCCACGCCGTTCTTGGGACATCCAACCGAGGACTTTTCCGGGGCTCCCGACCGTAGGCAGTGACACGACTTTTGTGGATTTTAGTCGGCAAGAGACCGGCATCCGCATAGCAACCATGACGGATTTCCACACGTAAAAACAATCCTGTTTGTTAAATTAGATTAGGTCATGTGATGAGTAACTTTATAATCTTGAGAATGATGCCGTTTTGGTTGTCTCGGACTTAAGGCCTGCGTCTAGCAGTTGACTTTGATGGGCTGATTTAATTGATGGCACAGATGAAGTCGCGAGGCACAGCTAGTCTACACTACTTAATATTGTAATTGAGGAAAAAAATTTTTTTGTGTGTGTGTATGTTAGTATTGAATAAACTCGAAAGCGACCTTGCCGATTTAAAAAGTTCTTCCACCATTGGAAAGCTAGATTCACACTGAGTAAATTGGCTATATTTTATTCCCATATTTTAACGGGAACGGCAGCTACACGGGTTAAACATCGTGATGTCCGGTAGTTAATAATATTGGCACTTCTAGAAGTATGCATTATTAAATTACATTACCTTTATTAAATTATACCGTGCATATTTCTCGTAATAACTTTCCGTATTAATTTTCAAAACCTACCGTGTGAAAACCGCCCAATTAAAACGTACCCAATTAATACAAGAATATAAATTACTCGTAACATATTTCAAAAACCTTATGCCATTAGGCTGTTGGTAGAACCGCTTTATGCGTGATATATTTGTATGAGAAAGTTAAATTACTTACTTATATTGGATGTCAGTCGATTATACAGCACCTAAAGCGCTAAAAATATTTTTTTACCTGTTAAATATTAGGGTGTTTAATTTACTTCTGTCTACCCCTCGGGCTATGTATGTGTGTATTATTAGCATAAATGTTGTTTAGTATTGCAGCCTGTTTTTATGTATCTTGTAGTCTAGGTACGTTCTTTTTTATCGTGTTGAACATCCATCATAGATATTATGCCGAACTCTTACTGACTAATAACCACACGTTTCCTGCCTACGTTTGGGAGCCCAAGGTAAGTCCTCGGAAGGATGTCGGTGTTCATAGGGCAGAAGGAGTCCCCAGTAAAATAGGTACTAATAGTGTTTTGTAGTAAGATTCACAATTCATACCAATAACGTTATTTAAAAAAAATCTCTGTTGGATACTTCATTTTGTGTTTTAGTAAATATGGTGTTGTTGGTCTTTTATCCCGAAATATAGGTACCTTAATAAAATATTCGCACTTATTCCTTTATGTCCGTTCTGTGCGAAAACAACGAATAATACCGTCAGATTCAATACCAAACTGATCCCAAACTTTACAAAAATAAATAAATTTATACAACGCAAATGTTTGTGGATATCGATTACAAAACGGTAATTCAGTATGAATTTGCAAGCGAGTAATTTGAGTCGCTGTTTATTTAAGCTTTCCTTTTATGTCATTTTGGTCCAGTTACGTTGCAGTTATTTCACTGGCTTTTTCATGTGTGACCGTGTGACCATGACATGACGGTTGTCCTGAAACTACTAAAACCATAGAGCAACGCGAACTCTGTAAAGGCGCGCGATGCTCTGTGACTAAAACTGTTGAAATATTTACTTCGAATAATTTTTTGTGTAAAACAAGTTACAAACCTTAGATTATGAAGTGATTTATATTTTATTAATATTATATCGGAAATAAATTGATCAAAAACACCGAACGTCTTTTAACATTGATATATTAAGTATATGAAATCTTAAACAATGTTACTTGTGTTGGTCAGGTTCTTTCTGGTAATACTATCGATTGTATAAAAAATAAATAGCTTTAGAATTACGATGGTAGTTATGGCCAAGCAATAAATAAAACTCACTTTATATTTTACAACATCACTGGTAAGAGTTCTTTGCCCTTTAGAAGTACTAACTATGTTTGGGAGTTTCATACCGTACTTATTTGAATTGAGTTTATCTAGTTGACACATTAACTCGTAATTTTAATCCGTCAATAGATTTTTTAATGGAATCACGTTTACTTCCAAATAGTAAAATAACTCTTCGTTTATTGTGTTTACTTGTAGCGTTAATTTGGTTTAATAATATGAAATACTTGAATACAAGAATATTAAAGTTTCTCAAAGTGAAGTCAAATAGTGATAGGTACATACTACTATGGACGAACCAATTTAATGTACCGTTTTCTGATATGGGAACAGGCCGAAGTGGATTTGTTTCTAGAAAGTGTGAACACACAAATTGTGTTGTGACCGCAGATAGAAATTTGTTGAATGATATTAGTATGTTTGATGTGATTGCATTCCACGGACCAGATGTTTTTGAAATGTATTATAAAGATTTACCTAAAAAGCGTTCAAGACATCAAAAATACGTATTTGCAAGCATAGAATCTGCTCACAATTATCCCGTATGTTCAGGAAAGTATAATGAATACTTCAATTGGACTTGGACTTATAAGCTGGATTCTGAAGTGCGTTGGGGTTACTTTGTGGTAAGAGACGATAAAGGTGCAGTTATTGGCCCAAATAAACATATGAAATGGTTGAAATGGTCTGAAATGAAAGATATTAGCGATGACTTTAAAAAATCTCTCAAAACGAAAACCAAAGCCATAGCGTGGTTTGTGTCTAATTGTATAACTAAAAGTCGACGTGAGGGTTACGTGTTGGGCTTGCAGAAGCTTTTGTTAGAATATGGCGTACAAATACATGTATTTGGTGAATGTGGAAGTCGGGAGTGTCCTCGAGAGAAAGAAAAAGAATGTTATAAGATGATTGAAAAGGATTATTACTTTTATTTGGCTTTTGAGAATGCTTTTGGTGAAGATTATGTAACAGAAAAGGTATTAATAGCTCTACAGAATAATGCGATTCCCATTGTTTATGGAGGAGCTGATTACAGCCGGTAAGTGGGTAATATCATCAACATAGTTGTATTTTGAATGTTGCATTCAATATGTTGCAAATATAATTAAACAGAACGAAATTTTACCTACGCACAATCTTTTATGTTTAATAATATTATCTACCATATTTGTATTTCAAATCGATTGCCAGTTTTACCTAATAAACTGATATTTTCTTTGACATACGTAAATTTTGAATAACTATATTTGAAAGTGAAAAGTCACTTTGTACTAGCAAACGCTACTCATCCATTCTATCCATACTAATATTATAAAGCAAAAGAGTTAGTTTATTTATTTGCTTGTTTGTTAGTTTTAACGCTAGAATCTTAGGAACTAATGGTTGGAATGCAACAATTCTTTAACAATTCGACAGTTCACGCAACCAATAGGAGCGAAGCTGTTATTTTAAATCGCATCAAAAACATAAATGTAAAAATCCTTTTTTACATTTATGTTTTTGATGCCAAGTTCAATACAAAAATTATGCTTGGCTGTGGGCTTCGCCTCAAAAAGAATGGAGATCTAAATGAGTGCCAAGTTCTACGCAAAATCCAAATATATATTTATAGGAACAAAATAACATTATGACCAAGTATTAACCTCTATTTCTTTGCTTTATTGGATACCTATAACAATTGCTGTTATTGTAAAATAAATGTAAGATCTTAAAGTAGGTTAGACTTCACTTGACCAGTTTCCATTACATCAGTCATTTTATAAAGTTATTCAACATATAATTCTGATAAAAACTGGCTCCATATCTTTATAACCGCATGAGCTAGCTTCATGAAATTTGGGCTTCTGGATGTCGTATGGATATTGTTAAACATACGTAGTTTTATGTGTTTACGTTAAAGAGGTTTTGAGTTATAGAAGAATCAAAAGTGGCACCAAGTGGCCAGTTCCTTTGCTTGAACTTGGCTTGACATACTGCCGCGTGTCTAGATGTTTCAAAAGCGGGGGAAAAATTATTCCTATCGAGAACTTCCGTTGTGTGTAAATGGTTAAAGTTATGTAAAAACGATGTAGTACAAATTGTTCCTCTTAAAAAGTTCTAAAAAAACTCCGCAACAGCCTGCATGTGTCTATCTTTTAGGGTTGGTTCACAATAACCATTTTAATGAAAATCAGATTTCTTCTACAATAATGCGACGGGAAACCTCCCGCAAACGAAATTGTTTTTAAATATAAAACTTCTCTCTCTCTCTTTCTCTCTCACACACACACACATAGTAATGAATATTAACGACGCGACGCTACGGGAATGCGACGGGATGGTTATATTATTATACTATTTTCTATGTGACGCAGACGAAGTTGCACGGCGTACATAAATTGCTGAAGTGCATGTATTATGCATTCATGACGAGTGTTGTGAACATTTTATTTTATTGGGATCAATCCAACACGTAAAAGGTTTTAGACGGACCCAAGTTGAACCAAAACGTATCACTCCCCGGTCGGTGATTTAGGTAACTAGCATACAATTTTATTTTCAATTCGAGTCTTGTAATTATGTACCAGTACTTCCCCTGGATGTTTTCCTGTTCTAATATTTGGTCGTTGAATCAAGTTATGAGAAACTTACTTGCAAGGTCAAGCAATATCAAAAATAATTTATGATCTCGGGATTTCTTGCTAGTATACCATCACGCTAACAATATCCTTTCCATGCACTAGCGGAAGAAGAAAACAGAAAGAAAATTGTATTTAATAACTTTTTATTTATTTCATACCCATATTTTTTTATTTATTTTATACGTAACTACAAAGTTGAGAGTTGCCAAAAGGGTTTTCTGTGAGAGTCATTGTTAATGCTAAACTTCTTTACCCTTATGTTTTTACTCTTTAGATTTAATATTTAAAGCAATATTAGTATGCTGACTTTTTCATAATATTTATTATATACGAAACCCTAAAAAGACAACCCGGCCCATAAGGCATTTGAACCCATAACTTTGCCTAAACCAGGAAAATGCACCATTCAATTGAGGTAATGGGATCGTAATGAATCAAGTTGAAATTCTTCACCTTATTGTAACCGCAATTATTTAAGAGTAGGTATACTCTTTTTTTTACAGGTTTCTTCCTCCTGGTTCCTATTTGGATGCGAGAGAATTACGAATTAATAAATTAGCTAATAAAATATTCACGATTATGAGGAACCCCGATATATACGCTCGATACTTCAAGTGGAAGAACCATTACTCCTTTCACAGAACACAAGACAGTCCAGAAACCGATGAATATTGTCAAATGTGTGCCCTTTTAAACAATGATGAGAAAATGATGCAAACTTCTGTTTATAATAAATTTCGAAAATGGTGGGACTCCTCAAGCTCTTTCTGTCTCCGATGAACTTGAAACTGTGTAAATATTTATTTAGCTTTTTATGTAATTAAATTTTGAAGCAGATATCTTCAAACAATAAATTTAAATTTCTTACTGATGTACTATACTATCTTCACGCCAGATCCCTTGCGGGGTAGGCAGAAAGAACCGAGCGCCACACGGCTAGGTCCATGCACACCTCACTTGCTTTTTCAACTCTCATTTTTCTTTTCATGCATGCACGTCGGTTCCTTCGGCTCTTGACACCACCTTCTGCTAACACACGACTAATTTGGTTGTGGAAGGTGTGTCGTGGCCTTCCCTGACTCCTACGTCCATCCACTTTCGCTTTGTATATCTGTTTTGCCATTATTTCATCTCCCATTCGTTCCACATGCCTGAACCATCGTAGCATACCCTTCCTAACTTTAACACCGACACTCACTTCCAGAGCAACTCTCTTTCTTACATCTTCAATCCGAACGCGATCTGCGAGCGTTACTCCGCGGATTTTGCGTAGCGCGCGCATCTCGACCGCGTTTAATCTACTTTTATGCGTTCTCTGCCATACCCAACTCTCGTTTCCATACGTTAGCGTAGGTATCAGCATCGCACTCTGTACTGCGAGCTGGGCCTTTTGACTTAAGCTTTTGGTACCCAAAAGTTTGCCTAACGCTCCTTTCACAGTATTGCCCGCAGTGACCCTCCTTTCTACATCAGCGGTGTACCGTCCATTCCTGCTAAATGCACTTCCAAGACATACAAACTCATCCACCTGTTCCAGCACTACATCATTTATAGTTATCCTGGCATTCGTTCTGTCCTCTTCTCTTTCGAATACCATCACTTTCATTTTATTCACGTTCAAATGTAAGCCTCTCATTATACAATTATCTTTCATCGTTGTGACTATTGACTGTAGTTCTGATGGCGATTCGGCTATGAGCACAGCATCATCTGCATACAGCAAACAGTTCACAAGTAAGTCACCCATTTGCAATCCAACATTTATCGATCTTACAGGACAAACAGCATGGCTGACAGCACGCAACCCTGTCTGACGCCAATATTGACGTCAAACCAAACATCTTACTAATCTTATTGCAATATTTGATTTTTTGTGTGACATCATTCTTAATCTATTGATGCACTCCTCTTATATGGGTATCAATTGAAAAACCTTGCTGAGAATTACATTTGTGCCAATGGAAACCTGATGAATAATGTGGTTAAATGACAAATATATAAGTCAGATCGGGTTTCGCCTTCAGTTTTTCCAATTAACCAACGTGACGGAGCAACTCTTTCCAGATATGAGTGAAACTGGAACCAACTTTTCAAAATGTTCTCTTATTACACAAAAGTTTTCTCATTAGTAAATCTTTGTATTTATTTTACAAGTTCAGTTTATGTAATCCCATGAGCTGAACTTTTAAGTGAAATTAAATATCTTAAATTAAACTTTATACTAAAGTAATTTTTATTATGATCCCAACTTGTGTACTTTTATTTAACGTAGAATGACTGAGCCAGTAGTACCTACATGGAAATTTAAGGTCATGAAAATTTAAGATTTTCCGAGATGGACAAATGTATCAAATAAATAAGAAAATTATTTAAAAGAGCTTAGTGAAACCCTGGGTGGTTACCTACCTGATATCTACTGCCGGAGAATTATCACGAAAGTGTACTAAATGTTAAATTATGCACATTATTTTGTCACGAGGTTTCTAGCGTCATTGCACTTGAAGACCTACTGGATCAACGTTAAGCATTTGACGATCTGGCCTATATTGAGACTGATGATCGCTATAGGAGCTTGTGTTTTCTTGTTTCTGTACTTCGAAAGAATGAAAACCTAATGGCAGCATAAAAAATTCCATAGCAGGTAGACTATCCCAACTAATATTGTAAATGCGAAATTAAATCTGTCTGTCTATTTGTCTGTCTGTTACGCTTTCACACCTAAACGGCTGGAGCGATTGAGATAAAATTTAGTATAGGGATAGTTAGAGGTCCTACTTGCACATAAGCTACTTTTTAACCGACTGCGCGATAGGAGGGTTATGATTTTACGCTATAACGACTTCTACGCGGTCGAAGCCGAGGGGAACGGCTAGTAAATCATAACGGTAAAATCACCGGAGTACAGTAAGTTTCACGCAGTAAGTTTATACATAGAAAAAACCTTGAAGCTATAAAACGTACAATTACTACACATAAAAATAAAGAAAGTGTGGTCAGCTATTATTAAAGACGACAATTAAATAGTGGTATTGGAATCACCAGTTGTAACAGCCATCTGCCCGTAAAGAAAACAACGTTAAAAGGAGACGAGTCAAACAGTAGAGTAACCACGCAATACTTCTGTTGATGAGACATATTATTAGGATGAGGGAGACAAACAAAAATATTTTGCCTACGAAGATATGACAGGTGCGAAGGTATGAATGGAAGGAGATGGCATTGGAAGTTGTCTGTAAGTATGTAAGTGATGAAAGGATTTGACGTTAGTTCTACGAGCAATGTATGGTCTCCCATCCACTGAAACAATTGCCACCTGAGCCAGGCTATGTTGGTAAACCAGGTATTACTTTGGAAGTTATTGACAGTTATAATGAAAATATTGAAACAAACTTGGCTACCACTGCACACACAATGGTTCGCCGTGTGTTTTCTTTGAAGAGACGTGCAAACACCAACCGTTCAGGAGTCTTTTACATAAATAGTACCGTAGTGCACTGTTGTGAAATACAGAATTAATTAACATAATAATGTCAGTAGAACATGAATAAACATTTATGCCAGTATGATAAATTAATTTGTATTTCACTTGCTTAGTAGTTAATTAAAGTTATCTATAGTTAGTCTTCTATTAAGGTCGTCAAATCGGCCATTGACGTTTGCGCGAAGAGCAAGCTATATCCACACAGCTTTGAGCTGAAAATTTTGCCCGTTCTATAGTCCTATTGTCAAATGGTTTACAAGTAATTAGTTGTTCTTGTGTTAGTTGAATATTTCATTCGAAGGAAAATTCTAAATTCGTCCAAACGCCTGGTCACCCTTATTCTAACAACATTTTAGGAGTCGTAAAACAAACAAAGCTTCACATTTTAAATATTTCAATTTCTTGATTTTCTTGTATTTCTCTTGTGTGTTTACTTGACCAATTCCGTTTGGACGACACGTTGTAATTCTTACATTTCTAAAGTATAATAAATAGATAGTAAAACGTTATTCAAAACCAGCATTGAAAAATATTGCACAGACTATTTTTTCTACAATACACAAAAATGTTTTTGAATAAAGTTTAACAAGTACTTGAATACTACACTAATCGCTAAAGTAACGTAGAATAAATTCTTTTCTTCTGTGACGTTGGTCCACCTGGGTGTTCCACGGCTAACTTCTATCACGTTGATCCACCTAGGAGTTTTAAAGTTCAACTAACACGTATTTCGATATAATTAAAGCGAAATAATTTATACAAATCTGAGGTCAAGGCTTAAAATTTATACCTGCCAGTACGGTTATGATAAGAGTGAAAAGAATTTTTAAGCATTTAACTACAAATTATTTCAGTTTCTTGGCACTGCGGTGACTGCGGTAACCTCTGCTTCAGACTCACGCGCACAGGAACTCAAGTGGTAGGTATAGTTAATTTGATGTAACTATGTAGTCTCGTGACGATCATACGAGCAGAAATATAATTAAAGCACTTTGAATTCTGCTGCCTAAATAAAATAAAATAAAATAAATTAATATTGTTGTGGACTACTCACACGACATCATCTTGTGATTCTTGTGAATCACACAAATATTTAGACCGACCCAGGATTCGAACCCAGGACCTCCAGCGCGGCAGGCGGTTACACTACCGATTGCGCCACAGACGTAGTCCAGCTTTCAGAGAAGTGCATATAAAAGCCGATTAAAACAAAATGTAGATATGGTAATACTATCATATTACCGTACTGTAGATGAATAGTATTCTCCCATGTTGCATGTGATGGACACCAGGGATCCTAAAGCACACTTACACAGTGGCGACGCGAGATCGTCTCTCTGTAATGAGAGATTTCATCGCGAAACCACCAGTACAGAGACTGGTAACCAAGTCTTTTATTTTTACGTGTGGAAATCCGACATGAATGCTATGCTGAACTCTTACCGACTAAAACCACACGTGACCTACCACTGCCTACGGTCGGTAACCCCGGGTAAGCCCTCAGAAGGATGTTCTAGGATTCCCTAATAGATATTGGCTACAGAGTTCGGCTGCTTTACTGCGCCTTTAGTATTATCCTGCTTCTTGGGGCGTGTGCTGTGCGTGAAAGTGTGAAACTTTCACATCACTCTGTCGTCTTGGGTCTGCTTCTACGGATGCAGATGAAATAAAATCTACTATACACTCACTGCGTTCTAGCGCTGCCCCTGGTTGGGACAATATTTCACCATTTATACTTAAAAAGTATTCCGAACTCTTGGCACCAATCCTTAGCCATATATTTAACCTCTGTTTTGACACTGCTGTCTTTCCATCTTCTTTTAAAAAGGCAATCATTCACCCAATTTTCAAGGAGGGAGACGGAACATCACCTGGTAATTACCGCCCTATGGCAGTTCTGACTGCCTTGTCAAAGGTACTTGAACGCATAATAAACAGTAGATTAGTTAAATATCTTGAAAATTATAAACTTATATCGCCAAACCAATATGGTTTTCGCAAAAACCTATCAACCTCTAACGCAGTTCATGAATTGACGAACTATGTTGTCCAAAACTTAAATAATGATAAAAAAGTTTTAACTATATTTCTAGATCTCGCGAAGGCCTCTGATACTGTTCCTGTCTCTACTCTCTTACTAAAACTCGAGGGATTGGGTGTCAGAGGAATTCAACTAGACTTGCTCCAGAGCTATCTAACTAATCGTTCACAAATAGTTAGAAAAGAAAATTACCAAAGTGACGAACTTCCCATCTCCTACGGAGTGCCACAAGGTAGTATTTTGGGACCTACACTATTCCTTGTATACATAAACGACTTGTGCAACCTTCATATCCGGGACGCTTTGATAACCTCATTCGCAGATGATACCGCTGTAACCATTACCGGTAACACATGGCCTCAACTAGAGAACAAAGCGCAACTGGCCTTAAACAGTGTACTAAAGTGGCTCTCTACTCATAGACTGACACTTAATACCTCTAAAACAAAAATCCTTACATGGTCAATTAGCAACGTCTCCCAACCACTTCTCCCAATGATAGTCAAAGCTCACACTTTTTGTACAGATTCCCATTTTGCTTGCAGCTGTCCATCTTTAGCAGTAGTTGACCATATGAAATATCTGGGTATCACGTTGGATAAGACCCTCAACTTCAAGACACATATTGCCAATCTTACAAGTAGAGTTCGTAAACTAATATGCATTTTTAAAACACTTCGACATGTAACCAATTTTTCAACCATTCGTATCGTTTATTTTGCAATGTGTCAATCTATAATCACATACTGTATTGCAAGTTGGGGTGGAGCTGCCAAAACCATACTTAAACCTCTAGAAGTCGCCCACAGAGCTGTGTTGAAAGTGGTCACTTTTCGCTCGTTCCTATTTCCTACAGACGAACTGTACAGGCAATTGAACATTTTAAACGTACGGCAGCACTTTATTATGCATGTAGTACTCCATCAGCATCACCAAACACCATACAAAAAAATTGCCCACCGTAGGAAAGACAAAATCTGTACAATCCCTCCATCACACTCTACTTTTGTTAAAAGATTCTTTTACATCCTTGGACCTAAGCTATACAACAAAATAAACCGACACTGCCGAATTTACGGCTTGAGTCACTTCAAGTGTAAAAAAAGTGCATACTTGTTCCTTCGTTACAAATCCTACGAAGAAACGGAGAATTTCTTAACGTAGTTTAAGATAGCAGCTGAATACCTAATACCTATTTTTATATCTTATTCAGGTATACCCGTATTATATTTTTATTTGTGTTATTCATATAATATTTTATCTGTCATATTTAACTCAGCAAGCATACATACACTCTAATGTTCGCAAACTCATACACACACACACACACACAAGTACCTACATATTGAACTAGCATACGCACAAATTACATTATTATTTTGTGCTCAAACGCACGCGCGGACAATTTGTAATCATGTTAAATAATTATGTATTTGGGGAGCCTGGAGTTCTATTTTACAAGTTTCGGCTTAGTTTAGACTCCAGATCTCCTATAAATTGCAAACTTTGTTTTTAAAATTGTCAACTGTAGTTGTATCATACCTAGGTACATAGTACGATGCAATTTGTGGAGATGAATAAATAAACTTTATTATTATATTATTATTCTACTGTAAGGAACTAAGGACCCTCCCCGCTCTCCTGGTAATTAGGACTGGTCAGTAACCCCTGAACTCTAGGGTGAGGCTTAAACTAATGCTTTCAGGGTTGTGCTGATCCCCCCGCTTACACGCTGTGCAACCTCTCACTGCTTAGCTGTAGGTGTAGCTTGTAGTTTGAGCCTTCCTGAGAGATCCTTCTGATCTCCTAGGAAGCTAAACGGTCTTAGGGGAGAGTGCTACGGTCATGTTGATCCCTAAGGCTAGCCAGAGAGATTATCCTTCACGTGGTGCCACCTGTTTTTGATCTAATTCCCTCAGAAATAGATGCAACAGAAATCTCCTGGCGGCAAGACCACAGGGTATCAGTGGCTGTGCCAGGTGGCACGACTCACACTAGAATATGTGAGGGTCGGTATAGGGGGGCAGTGGGCAAAATTGGGGGGGGGGGTTTTCTTTTCTATGGGGGGTAAAGGGGAGGCCACCCGCGACAAACCCTGATCTGTCCACAGGGTATGAGTGACTGTACTCTGTGTCGGGACTCACACTAAGATATGTGAGGGTCAGATCAGGGTGGGGGGATGCTAGGTCACCCGCGTGTTTGTGCCGTGCGTGGAGACCCGTAAGGCAGGATGACGGGATCCTGGTGGCTGAGTGGCTTCCAACGCAGCGGTAGTCGTTGGACTCCACAACACTCCACTTTGGCCCGGATTTCTGTCGAAACGGGAGGTCGTGGACTAGCCTACCACGATCAATCGGCTGTGGCGTCCGGTCAGACGGCCGCCAGGCGAGTATTCTGGAAGGGAGGGGTCCGCAGGCGGCGGCGCGCGATTTTTCGACGTCTTGTTGGGCGTCGTTGATCTCGTGCCGTGCGGTCTCGTGGGCACTCTCTTCTGGAATGCTATACCGACATGGTAACCCTGGTGTCTACTTCTTAGACATCCCCAATGTTGTGGACTCCGTGGCGGGTGGGGAGCCATGCTCGGTGAATATAACTTCAGTACGGCTATGGATTCAACAAAAGCCAACAAAACCAAACAAGATGACCGCAAGGGCGTCAAAAAGGACATTATGTCATCTGGCGGGAGGGTCACCGAACGCAATATCATGGGGCGTACTCAAGTGAGTCATACCGGGCAGGGGACCATCGGGCAGCCTGGCAACCAGCCAAGCATACCCGTTGGGACGAATGCTTCGGGAGGCGAGCTTCGAAATGCCAAACCGAAAAGGTTGAGTGGGGCAGCCAGGCGCAAGATGCTACTGGAAAGGCGGACAAGGACATTTTCGGAACGTAGTGCACCTGTCGGGGCAACTTCTGGGGGGGCAGGGGACTTAACTGCTGTCAAAAGGGCCAGGGAGTCCAGTGATGAGAAGGCCGACGAATCATCCAAGAGACCGAACCTGAACAAATCGTTCAGGGACGCTCTCAACGGATGCAGGATGGCGATCATCACTGATAACTTCCCGGCTTCACAAGTCACCACTGATGACGTCGGACCGATTGTCAGCGCCCTCTGGCAGATGATGGTCGGTCACCCGGATCCTCTGCCTCGATTCAACATCGGGTCAGTCAGCGCGGGAGCACTCCACGTATTCTGCGAGGATCAGAGGTCGGCAGACTGGCTTGCCGGGATCGATGGGAGGAGTATCGGCAGCCTTACCCTTAAAGTGGTCAACGCCAAAGATCTTCCCAAACCGGTGAAGATGGCGTGGAAATCGAAGAACGTCTGGATCACAGATCTGCCCAGCGTTCTTTCGATGTTACAGCGCCTAAACCCCGAACTGAAGACGGGAGACTGGAAGGTGGTGGACACAATTGTGGAGGCGGCCAGTGTCAGGAGGATTGTCCTGATGGACAGGACATCGGCAGACTTTATAAAATCTAAGGACTACTGCCTCTACGCTGGCGTCGATAAAGGCTACTTCAAACTCCTTGAAGACAGCGATGACAAGGTCGGCGCCAGTGGGGGGGCAGGAGTTCCACCACTTGCTCCACAGATGCTGCTCGGCGACGCGGGGTCACACCAGGACACCATCGGGGGCTACCCAGTCCCTTCACCGGCCACTTCTCATCGCACCGATGATGTGTTGGGCGATTTGGACGACCTCAACCTGTCGTCTCCACTCTCGCAGACGGAGACTATGGAGGAGGCTGTAGACGCAGGCGACAGTCACTAGACTGCCGATACCCCCCATTTGCAAAGAACAAAAAATGGCGGGACTAAGGTGTGTACAAATTAACTTACATCACTGTAAAGCGGCGATGTCCCTCTTGGGACGTCACCTTAAAGGACATAAATTCGATATTGCCTTGATACAGGACCCTTATATAAGCTCTGCGGGTGTTGTCTCAGGCTTAGGTAGAGAGGGATCTATTTTCCACTGTACTAATGAGGGTGTGAGGGCGTGCGTATATGTCAGAAATGGCATAGACGCTATGCCCTTACACGATCTTTGTTCCAGGGACCTTACAGCAGTCAAGGTCTATACGGGGGCAGGGCGAAGACGGAGGGCAGTTGTGCTGGCCTCTGTGTACCTCGCCTACCCAAAGATAGAAAGACCCACTAACATGAGGGAGATGAAGGAACTTGTCGAGTTCTGCGGCCGGGAGAACCTGGAGTTAGTGATGGGCTGCGATGCGAATGCCCACCACATCACCTGGGGGAGCTCGGACATCAATGATAGAGGGGAGGAACTTTTCGAATATTTGGTAAGCTCTTCACTTCATACACTAAATAAAGGCAATGCTCCCACCTTTGTGGATGCTAGGCGTTCGGAAGTTATTGATGTAACTATAGCTACTAATAATACTTATAAGAGAATTACTAACTGGCGAGTGTCTGACGAAGCTAGTGGTTCTGATCACAGGTATATCTGTTTTAGATACGATACAGAGGACTCCTTTCCAGGGGTACGGAGAAGAAATCCCAGGAACACTAACTGGGAGGCGTACACTAAGGAACTAAAAAACGAGTTAGAATCAGTTAAAGGTAAATTGAACTCTACGGTTGACATTGAACTTGAGGCTGAGCGGGTTGACAGAGCCATTAAAACGGCATGGTACACAAACTGCCCAGAGAAAGAAGCGAAAGGAACTAAGGTTCCGTGGTGGACGCCAGATTTAGAAAAGAAAAGACAGGCAATTCGCCGCATCTTCAACGACGCTAAGTCCAAGAGATGTTTTAAAGAGTACTCCCGAGCGCTTACCGAGTACAATCTGGCAGTTCGCAAGGAACGAAGGAAATCATGGCAATCTCACTGCCAGGACATCAATACTGTTCCTGAAAGTTCAAGATTGGTAAAGGCTATGTCTATGAGTAGAAGTAATACCCTTAATGCAGTTAGAACCCATGAAGGGAGACTAACTGAATCTGGTAAAGAAACCCTAAAGATCATGATGAAAACACATTTTCCGGACTGTAAGATTCATGATAATTCTGGCACAGATGATCCCATGCCCGTAGAAGAGCAAAACATGCGAACTACGAAAGCAGACTGGGATGTTGCAAAGAAGGTAGTAGAAGAAAGAAAACTCAGTTGGGTATTGAAAAACTTTCAACCATATAAATCACCAGGTCCGGACGGCATATACCCGATACTACTACAAAAAGGTCTTCCTATACTAGGCCCGCACTTGATGCGGCTTTTTAAGGCCTGCATAGCCTTTGGATTCATTCCAAAGATATGGAGGGAAGTGAAGGTAACTTACATTCCGAAACCAGGGAAGGATAGCTATGAAGAGGCAAAGTCGTTTCGTCCGATAAGTCTCTCGTCTTTCTTATTGAAAACCCTGGAGAAATTGGTAGATCAATACATAAGGGATGGGCCTCTCACAAAGAAACCATTTCATAAGCTACAATGTGCCTACCAAACCGGAAAATCAACCGAAACTGCGTTGCACCATGTAGTCGAGAGAGCAGAGAATGCTATTGATGGTCAAGAGATTTGTGCGGCTGCGTTTCTGGACATTGAGGGAGCATTTGACCGCACAACATTCGAATCGATTATGAAAGCCGCAAAAGAACACGGCATTGACCCCACCCTCTGCAAATGGATTGACTTCATGCTGAGGGGCAGGAGAGTAAGGTCATCTCTATTAGGAGATGAAATTCACGCCACAACGACCAAGGGATGCCCTCAAGGAGGGGTATTGTCCCCCACACTGTGGTGTCTGGTAGCAGACTCCCTCCTAACCAAACTGAATAGAGGGGCATGCTTCGCTGTGGGATATGCAGATGACATAGTTGTCATGATCAATGGCAGATTTCCGGAAATTGTCTCGGAACTTCTGCAACAGGCTTTGAAGGATGTGGAGGAATGGTGTGCTGAAAATCATCTAACCATAAATCCCAGCAAAACTACAATTCAACCTTTTACAAGAAAGAAGAGGTTGAGCAAATTAAAGAAATTGCTTTTATTTGACACAGAGTTAGAATGGTCCACCAACGTGAAATATCTTGGTATGACCTTAGACAAGGAGCTCACATGGAATCTGCATGCCAAGAAGGTGACAGAAAAAGCCATGAGAGCCTTCAATATGTGTAGATCGGCGTATGGCAAAACCTGGGGCCTGAAGCCCAAGGTACTGTACTTCATTTACACCACTATGGTTCGCCCAATTTTAAGCTACGGCAGTGTTGTATGGTGGACAAGAACCAAACTAACATCGTGCGTGGAAGAATTGGGAAAACTACAGAGGATGGCCACTATGGCTATCACAGGAGCGTTTAAGTCCACGCCTACAAAGGCGTTAGATATAATACTAAACTTAACCCCTTTTCACATCTTCATACAACAGGAGGCAATCAAAACCTTATACAGACTAAAAACGGCAGGCGTTTTTAACTGCAATAGGCCAACAACGCGGCATACAAAAATGGAGCTTAATGATGAGATTCAAAGGAAGATGCATATGATTAGCGACGCTATGCCGTGCATAAAAATCTTCAAAAGAAGCTTCAAAATACATGTCCCCACAAGGGAAGACTGGAAGCAGGAACTGCGCTCACCAGATGCAGACTGCCTCATCTGGTACACAGACGGTTCAAAAACGGAATCTGGTACAGGAGCAGGTATTTACTCAGAATCTTCACAACTTTGGAGCAGCCTGGGTCAGTACACCACGGTCTTCCAGGCCGAGATGTATGCCATCATAGCATGCGCAGAGGAAAATCTGAAAAGGAGTGTAGAGAACAAGACCATCTACATTCTTAGCGACAGTCAAGCGTCACTAAAGGCCTTAAATTCCTACAAGGTCAACTCAAAACTTGTCCTGAATGCGGTGAAAACCCTAAACAAGCTGGGCCGCAGGAACAAGCTGCGACTGCTCTGGGTCCCAGGCCATGTAGGAATAAAAGGAAATGAGAAGGCCGATGAGCTAGCTAGGAGAGGATCGGCAAATGCCATGCTTGGACCTGAACCATGTATGGGCCTACCAGCATGTACATTCATAAAGGCCGCTAAGGATTACGCTGATAATAAACACATGCAAGAGTGGGATATCAGTCAAGGGTTACTACATTCGAAGAAATTCATAAGTAGCAGAACCAATGAGGCTTCTAAATTTATATTGAATAATGGAAGAAGCAAAGCTCGAGCTGTGGTTGGTGCCCTTACAGGGCATTACGGAACCAACGACATGCTTTTTAAAATGAAGATCACTTCAAATAACGACTGCAGAGCCTGCGGTGATGTCAAGGAAACTATGGAGCACATCCTGTGCGAATGCGACGTCTTAGCAGCGAAGCGTATGAGCCTCCTTGGGAATGCATATCCCAAACCGGAAGAATACAGGTTTCTTCCTCTTAGTGGGATCACCGCGTTAATAGACCACTTCTTCAAAGAGTAAGAAACATTAAGGTAGGGGCTAACACAAAAGATCCCACTGGGTCGAAGTGTTGCTGACTTCGTCAGCCCCCGATGTAAGATAAGAGATAACCCCTGAACTCATTATTACCACAGTCATCGTTTAGAACACTGAATTCGCGATAAGAGGAGCCCTTCACTTTAAGACACAACCATCCTGACACAGCCACAAAATTGGCAATAAACAGTAACAAAAAGAATACTGTCATAAATTTATTTTATTACTATGAATAATAATATAATCTAGTTTCTAAACAAACACCGTTATACATAAAGTCTGATAGTTTTGTTATTTTTGAACAACGAAAAATAAAGTTGCGAAAAAAAAAGAGAAAATTTCTAAGATGGCTAGCCAGGAATAATGAAAGAACTCGCTTGGTATCGTATCCACTGTTTATCGGAAAAAACACTGAGTGTTGCCATCTTTCATCAATCCTGTACAATAAACATTACCTATGGCAGCAGCCGTATGCGAGGCGCCATTTAAAATGCTTGAAACTTTATTCGTTCGCTTGTGGCCCCGCGGACTCAGTGTTCTGTAAACGATTACTGCAGTAAGCAACCTTCACTCAGACCGGGCCTTGGATGGGTGACCAGTGTCCGATCATGTGACCACTTTGTGACATTTATTTAGGCGTTTCGTTCGAAGGCACGTTAAGCCTCAAAATAAAATATTAGCCAAATTAAAGAAAAGGTGAAATGTGGGTAATATTTTTTTATTCAGCTCGCCAAATTGATGTCGCCACCAGCCTAATGGAAAGCCGTATTTAATATGCCTCTGCCTACTCCTTCGGGGATTAAGACGTGACCATATGGATGGATGGAACTTTATTCTATAATGCTGACTGCATTCTGTCAGATCAGTACAGACTAAAAAGTCTACGAGTAAAATATGGGGTTAGACTAGGTATTTAGGTATATATGGAGACAACATTCGACAAGTGCAATGTTTATCTTGCTTTTCATTTCATTTCTAGTATTACACTATAAAACTATTAAACTCAAGGATGAGTTCCTCCGTCATCATGGCGCTTGCAACAGTGCCGAAATAAATAAATAAAAAATATAAATTAAAATATAAATATTTACGGGCATTTCACACCACGTTATCTGATCTCAAAGTATAAAGCTAAGAATAACCTGCTTGTGTTATGGGTATAAGACCACGGATATTAATTAATAGGTACTTATATACTTTTTTTAAATACATACATATTATATAGAAACACTCAGACTCTTGAGACAAACATTTATGGGTCACACAAATATTTGTCTCCGGTGAGAATCGTACCCACGACCTCCAGCGCCGCAGGCGGTATCTCTACCGCCGGTATCGAAATATCACACTCAATAAAAACAATAAAAAATGTAAATATATCATTAATATTCACATAGTGTATAGTAATGATGACCATTTTAGTTTAAAAACATGTATTTCTAGTAGGTATTATCATAAACATACACAGGTTCTAGTATTATCATAATCATAAACAGCTTCGCTATACATAAAATTATAGGGCTTTCTATGAGTGTATCTAATAGTAATTATTCTAAACTAGTATGTTTGTTTTAACATCAAAAATCTTTAGAAAGCTGTTATCAAATAGTTCCACGCCGGGCGTGAACTAAATGAACCAGTCGCACCAAACATCCATCACGCTCGACGCATGCCACCGTGGGCACCCGTTTTTAGGGCATCTGAGGCAATGGCGCCTGAGGTATTCCCTTAGATCATCTAACCACAGGATGCGCCTTACTAAAGCATTGTTTTCTGCCATTGCACATGACCATTTGGTCTTTTGGCTTTATAAAAAGCACTGTACATCAATACATCATTTTATATGATTAAATAGTACATTTCATTGTAGTTGACTGTACAATAAAAATTAACACACAACAGCCATTACGCGTTTGTCGATTAATACATTTTTAAATATAATGAAATTTTATGTCTTTGTGTTTCCCCCTTCACCCGCTATGAAAACTAGCAGAATATTTTTGTATGCGGTGGTTCGCAAAGGCTAGTCCCGTGATATATGGTCTAAGGGTATTCCACATGCGGCACCTATCAATATTTTTCGCAGCTGCTATTGTTTTTTATTTTACATACGGCACCTACGGATCAGTAGGTACTATAGTCTGGCCAGAACTGCTGCTGCAGACATCCAGTAAAGAAAATTTTGTAGTAGGTACAGACCTAAGTGTAAAGAAATTTTTTATTTTATTCACACATGTAGTACGATTACGAAAACTGGATACCTATAATAAAATGAAAAAAAAAGGACCCCCCCCAAGAGTTGATGATCCTAATAATACCACAAGTCCTGAAAAATTTGCCAACATCCCAACATATCTACCGACAGATTCATATGTGCCATATCCTACTTCCTACTAATACATATTATAAATAGGAAAGTTTGTGAAGATGTTGGGATGTTTGGATGTTTGTTACTCATTCACGCTGTAACGGCTAAACGGATTGAGCTGAAATTTGGTACAAAGATAATTTATAGTCTGAAATAACACATAGGCTACTTTTTATCCCGAGGAATTGTTCCCACGAGGACTTGCTACACATTATCGCAAAGAACAGAAAGGATAAGTGGGTATCGACCATATCGAGTATTAACATGACCCACAACAGCAAAAAAGCCTGGCAAACTATTAAAAAGTTAACCGGCGAACCACCTGCACCAACTAACCCAGGCCAAGTAACTGCAAACCAAATCGCTCATCAACTCATTTTGAACGGTAAACCAGCGAAACGTATCGCAAAAGTGGCGCGTTCAACCGCACCTAGATCGTCCAACACTATATGCCAGCCATTTACATTAACGGAAATAGTGCACGGTATTCAGTTTCTTAAGTGCGGGAAAGCCTCTGGAGTCGACGACATAACGGTGGAACAAATTCAACACCTTGGCCCACGAGCGGTATCCTGGCTCCTGGCATTATTTAACACCTGCCTAGCGAAAGTAAAGATTTCTAAGCTTTGGAGGAAAGCCAAAGTTATAGCGCTCCTGAAGCCAGGCAAACCTTCTGACGAAGCTAAAAGTTACAGGCCTGTTTCACTGTTGTGTCACACATACAAGCTTTTTGAGAGGCTATTGCTAAACCGCCTAATGCCTGTAGTTGATACCGCACTAATCCCTGAACAAGCTGGTTTCCGCCCTGGTAAGTCTTGCTCCAGCCAAATCCTAAATCTGACTCAATATATTGAGGATGGATTTGAGCTGGGTAAAATTACGGGCGTGTGTCTGGTCGATCTCTCAGCGGCATATGATACTGTGAACGTGAGGCGACTTCTCACAAAAGTTGAAGCCATGACTGCTGATGGTAAGCTGGTGGAGGTACTGGGGGAACTGCTGTACAATCGCCGGTTCCAGGTTCACCTACCTACGGACAAAAGTAGGTGGCGTTGTCAAAGAAACGGGCTCCCCCAGGGAAGTGTCCTCGCACCCGTGTTATTTAACATCTTCACCAATGACCAACCCTGTGCCCCAAATTCATGAGATGAGATGTTTCTGTACGCCGACGACTTGGCGCTGGCGACTCAAACCCAAACTTTCGAGGAAGCCGAAAAACAACTTGGTTCGGCACTGACTGGGTTGGAAAGCTACTATACAGTGAACGGGCTAAAGCCGAACCCGTCCAAAACTCAAGTGTGCGCCTTTCACCTGCGCAACCGGGATGCTGAGCGTCGGCTCAGGGTTGACTGGCTGGGATCTGAGCTGGAGCATTGTTTCAGTCCAAGGTATCTCGGTGTTGCCTTGGATAGGACGTTAAGCTTTAAACCCCACTGCCTGAATACTAGGGCCAAGGTAGGAGCCAGAAACAATCTGCTCCAACGTCTCACAAGCACGGCCTGGGGGGCAGAGCCTAGCATCCTCCGAACATCTGCACTGGCTTTATGCTTCACTGCGGGTGAGTTTGCGTGTCCTGTGTGGCACCAATCAGCCCATGCCAGACAGGTGGATGTGGCTCTGAACGAAACCTGCCGAATTATTACCGGTTGTTTAAAGCCCACTCCCCTTACCATGCTCTACCCACTAGCGGGCATCGCACCACCTTCTACACGACGAACCGCCGCTTGCAGACTGGAGAAGGCAAAACAGGAAACAGACCCCAGACATTGCCTATACGGATACCAACCAACTCAAGTCCGCTTAAAAAGTCGTAAGAGTTTCATGCACAAGACGCAAGCCGCAAGTGAGCAACCCGAGGTGATCAGAACCTCTCTGTGGAAACAGAGACTCCCACCACCGACTGATTTCTTACCACCTAAGGAAAAACTACCTCCCGGACACGACCTCCGATGGCCGGTGTGGAGGTCGCTCAACCGCTTGCGCACTCAGGTGGGCCGGTCTAGACAGAATTTATGCAGGTGGGGAATGCGGGACCCAGGCTTGACCGCATGTGACTGCGGAGCCCCAATGCAGTCCATGTTGCATTTGCTTTCGTGTCCCCTGTGCCCCGTCTCCTGCACTAAGAAGGATCTTAACGAGGCCACTGACAATGCGGTTAAGATGGCAGAGTTTTATGCCCATACTATTTGAAAGTCAATTTAGTGAATCACTGACACGATAGAAGAAGAAGTTCCCACGGGAAGCGGGAACGGGTACCGAATTTCACGCGGGCGAAGCCGCGATCATCATTTAGTTATAAAATAAATAAGATATTTATAACAGTTGTTAGGTTAGTTATTCCGGTTATTTCATTTCAATGGCCAGCTATTTCAGTGTACCATATATTTTCATTTAAGTGCCATCAAATTTTGAATTAATTTATCTCCTAAGTTTATGGAGTTATATGGATGCTCTTCACCGCAGGCATGTAAAATATCACGATCTATAAAGAACTGTAATTTAAATTTGGGAAAATTTAAAAATAAAAATGTCCACGGAAATTATAAAAAAATAAGAGTTGTTGAAATCCAGCCCTAAACCACGAAACAAGGAATTTTAAATTTGTAAATAAAAATATATCAATATCATTCATGCCTCTACCTACCCTTTCGAGGATAATGGCCTGATCATAATGTATGAATATCATTTAATACAGCCTGGCCACACAGTCTGGTTTGTTCTTAATACATCGACTAGCTGACCCTCGCAGCTTCGTTTAAGTCACATAATGTGCACGAAAGGAGAGTTAATTCTTCATCAGACTCGTCAAGCACCGTGACAATTCAGTCCACGCCTTCGGCGCGGACTGAATTATTTTACGACAGCCTTAATAATTAAGCTATTGTATGATTAAGCCAACACGCCCGTTTAGAGTTACCCTCTCATTCAAAGGAACCCTTGAATTCTATACAATAGGTTTGGCGAAAGTTGTGATGCCTCTAATTTCTGAACTACAAACCCCTCAATCTTAAAACTTGGGTCGAAAAATTTTTAAAGTAATCCCTTTCCAATACTAAAAAAATATTTGAAATCGCATCACGCGTTGAGAAATTACAACTGAAAAACCATTTTATCTTTCATCCCCTCTCCCGCAGGAACCACGCAAAACTTCAGGATCAGAAGTATCCTAGAACCTTCCTCGGACTATAAGCTCAAAATGTACCAAGTATCATTCAAATCGATTCAGTAGTTTCGGCGTGATACTTATTCCGGATACAGACAGACAGACATGAAATGTTTAAATTACATTTTCGGCTTCAGTATCGATTAGAGAACGCCCTTCAATTAAATTTTTTAAAATATCTTCCATGTACAGACTTTCAACCCTCTACAGTTTTATTATACCTATGTATAGATATTATATGCACTTACCTACTGCTGAACAAAAACATTAATCTATTTTCGTAACAAAAGTCATTTGACATTTTCGAATTTATAGTTTTTGATAACATAATATTACCATAATCGTCTATTTAGAATAAAATTTTAGGATATTATTATAAAACTAGCTGACCCCGCAACTTCGTTTACGTCACATAAGGTGTATGAAAGGAGAGGTATTTCTTCTTCAGATTCATCAAGCAGCGTGTGAAACTGCTCTGTTTGCTTAATCATAAAAGAGCTTAATGATTAAGTCTATTCTAAAACAATTCAGTCTCAGAATTATTTTAAAATATTCATCAATCATTAAGCTCTTTTATGATTAAGCCAACACACCAGTTTAGATTTACCCATTTTTACCAGAACTGCCGAAGAAAGGAGGGTAATGTTTTTCGAGACTAAATATGTATTTGGACATACATACGTATGTCCAATTCTTTGTCACGTCCTACAGCCTGAACGGCTTGACGGATTTTGACATGCAAGGTGTCATTTGATTTGTCGTGATTGTGTGAGTGACACCAGGTACATTAGAATTTCTAAAAAATCAAACTGGCATACTTATGGCGCAAAAATAAAAACGTTAAACTTTTTTCTTGTACGCTCTACAGCCTTAATGGCTTGACGGACTTTGACATACAAGGTGTCATTAGATTCGTCGTGATTGTGTGAGTGACACCAGGTAGGTATAATAAAATTCCTAAAAATCAAAATAGCTGATTTTAGACGCTATAATTATTTGACTGCGAAGGTCGCAAAACTACTGAACCGATTTTGATGCAGTATAGGTTATTTGTTTACAAGATCTTGGTAAGACCTATAATGTTACATTTCTTTGAGTGCAATTGGTTGAGTAGAACCGGAAATATGACCAAAAATAAAAAATTAAGGTTGAATTTTGGAAATGTCCCTTCACTACACGAAAATTAATAACTCCACTACTAATGTAACTAAAAACTTTATAAACTTAATTATTAAGAATACAAAACACCCGACTGCCAAGTAAACATACAACTAAAAAAAAAAGAAACAAGCTCTACATTTTTTTTGTGATTTTCTTTGGCTACTTACTGTTTTACTTTGTCGACAACATTTGCAGGCGGGAAGAAGCTATGTCAAGCGAGTGGTAGTTTACAAAACAGCTACATGTTCCCATAGCTTGTTCCCATCTGCAAATGTTGCCGACAAAGTAAAACAGTAAGTAGCTAAAGAAAATAAAAAAAAAATGTAGAGCTTGTTTCTTGCTTTTCAGTTGTATGTTTACTTGGCAGTCGAGTTTTTTTGTATTCTTAATAATTAAGTTTATTACATTAATATGTCTGTGTATGATTCTTTAAAGTGATATAACTTTTTTATTTATAAGCCGATTGACATGAAATAAACACTAAATGTTAAGTGAAGCAAACCTCAACACAACAAAGAAAACCACATTGCAATCGAGCGGTTACTGAGATTAGCGTGCACCAACGTACAGACAAACAGATATACAGACATACAGACAAATAGACAAAAATTCTAAATATCACTGTCGGGTTCTATTGCGTTCATAAAGCCTTCCTATAATATTTTTTCTTATTTATCTTCCATGTACAGACAGTGACCTGTTACCATTTTATTATATCTATTGATGACATCATCAACAATCAAATCTTCGTAAATCCAACAACAGAGATACTAAAGGTATGAGTCCGAACTCTACAGCAAGCAGCTGTCGCTGCGTGCTGCCTGCCGCATTGATTTCGAGCACGGCAGCAGTGTCGCTCTGCAGGTGATGTTATCCTTTCAATATTACTGTTTAATTAAATTATAACCATAGTTTTTAAGACCGCTCTAATAAAGGGGTAGGTGTAAATAAATTAAAGTCAATTAATTTTACCTCTTTTGAATCAGATAAATTACTTTCGTACCTACCCACCTACTACTTATATAGTTGTAGACGGGTAGGTACGAAACAAGGACAAGGCAAGGCGACAGTGCCGCGCAGCAGTGCAGTCGCTGCAGTGCAGTCGCGACACTGCTACCGATTTCGGAATGTATTCTAATATTATATCTATACAGAATGTTTGGGGTGGCGGCAGTGCAGTAGCAGCAGTGCTGCTTGCGTTCGAGTTCGGACTCGTAACTTAAGTCAATAAAAACTAAGTAGGTGGTAATGACTCAGTATAAATTTTAGTTCGATATTGAATTAGTTATAGAAAGTTGATCAAAAAGGCGACACGAGTATCACTTCACATTAATACGATTACCATTTCTACAAGCGATACACGTTTGACGTTACAATATCATAAGGATGGCACTGCCTCCAAAATTGTGGTCAAATTTTTCAGTAAACGTAGACACTGGAACATTTCAATTTAAAATAGTTGAAGCACCACAGGAACGCATAAATGACATTGTTAATTTGATAATGAAACATTTTGCAACAGACGAACAAGTTTCGAAGGCCACAGGTAACTAAAGTTTTATTCTATAAAATGCTTATCTATTCTTTTTATGTGTGGAAGTTCTACATACTCGTTTATGCTATGGCCTGCTAAAATCATACGGTGCCCTAAAAAGCCTACGGCTGAGAGTCCCGGGTAAGCCCTCGGAAGGATGTTCCAGGATGCACTATCTATTTAATTCCGGAATGCAAGATCTTATCTGTGTATATATGACATCAATATGTCCAAAATGTTGCAATTTTTCTTTAAATTACAAATTGGTTATTCCTTTTGTTTTGAATAATAATGGTGCCCGATTATGGCAATTTACTCGCCCCTTATCATTTGGACAACACTACTGACAAACTGTGTAATTCACCTCTGCCTTGCCTCTCGGGGATAAATGCGTGATGCGCTCATACAAGCGCGATGCCAATATTGAAGTGACAGAAGTGGAACTTATAATTTGTGGAGTTAAGCATGTGTTGTACTGTGTGTCCGAATCCACGTTCATTCAACTGCCTCAGATGGCGCATTCGGTAGTGTAACCGTCTGTCGCACTGAGGTCTTGGGTTCGATTCCCGATTCAAAAATGATTGTTTCGGATTTTTCGTAAACTTAGGGGGACGTTTTATTCGGTGTTACACTTTTCTAAGTCACGTATCACACTCGTTTCTATGAGATGTGATACATACATACATAATCATCACGCCTGTCTCCCAATGGGGTAGGCATAGACTATGACCTTCCACTTGCTACGATCCTGGTATACCAATTGCGTTTCTTCTACTTTTATAAGTGCTTTCATACACACTCGCCAGCTAAGGGTCTTGACCTGGCCTTTTTCCAACAGTTCTTTGATTTGGTCATCATGTGTACGCCGAGGTCGAACCCTACCAGTTTGCCTATTCATTCTCGCCTTATAAATCTGTTCAGTCAGTTTATTTTCATTCATCCTCTCCAAATGTCCGAACCATCTAAGCATCCGTTTTTCTATCTTTGTCACTACATCTTCAGTTGTACCACATTGTTTTCTAATCACGCTATTCCTTTCTTTGTCTATCAATGTCACTCCACTGTATACTTCGCAGACTTCTCATTTCCACTGCATTAATTTTATATTCATGCTTCTTCTGCCTTTTCCGCTTTCTTCTCTTTCAAAAACCATTTCTTTAGTCTTGTTTACATTCACTTTCATTCCTCTACCTTTTAGCGCCTCATACTTAATATTAACCATCAACTACAACTCCTCCGCCGATGAAGCTAATATCACCTAATCGTCAGCATTTAATAGGCATTTGATGGTCAGCTCATTCAGTTTAAAACCATACGCACTCTCTTGCAATTCTTTCAAACAACTGTCCGTGTACAGGTTAAACAGCCACGGTAATGCTACACAACCCTGTATAGCACACTTTTCAATGTGAAAGAAGTCCGTGCAAGCACAGTTGATCCTGTCACAAGCACTTGCCCTCATAAAGAGATTTCAGTCCTCGTATCAAGCTACTGCTCAACCCGTACATGGACAATGTTGACCACAGCTCATTTCTCACCGCTTTGTCATAGGTCTTCTCCAGATCTACAAATATGCAATAGACCTTTTGATTTAAAAAGGCGGTATAGCTGAAAAATCACCACGCCACGTCCTGCTTTCAGCATCTCAACGGAAGCCCTATTAATCCCAGCAGTCTAGTACCTATGCATAGTTTCAAACTATTCAATGCTTCCACAATTTCTTCAATTCTTATCTCGCTCTCATGCCAATTTCATTCATTTCACAAAAACGAGCACGTGCACTTGCGTATCCTCTTTATCAAATAAACTTTCAAAATACTTCTTTTCATATTTTTAGCACACACTCTTTCCCTCCCTCTCACAAAACTTCCGTCCTGGTTCCTGATATTATTGAGCGGAGACGTCGTCTGTTGACCCGATTGAGATGTATAAAATGTAATTATGAATATATTAGTATGTTTATCATTTGTATAGATCTTATAGCACAAGCTTATATTAGCTTAATTTGGGCGAGATGTCGTGATGTGAGAATGACTGACAGTATTTACCTATATAAATCTATTATATTACGTGTAGTAATCCTCATGGATGCTATGCCGGACTCCTACTGACTAATACCACACGGTGCCCTACAACTGCCTTCGGCTGAGAGTACCGGGTAAGCCCTCGGAAGGACAACCTGGAGATCCTCGGTATAGACGTCCGGCGTAAAAAAAAATAAAGAAAAAATGGTGGAAAATTTGGTTGGTTCCGAGTAGGTTTTGGTGGCCGAGTGGTTAAGCCGTCTGCACGGTTTGCAAGAAGACACAGGTTCGAAGCCTGCTCGAAACCAATTCTTTTTCCAATTATAAAATTTATGAACAGTTAATTCATCTCGACATGTCACCATAATGCGGAATATAACCCTCTCTCAGATTGTTGCTGTTTACGGTCAACGTGATAACAGCACTGTTTTTCTGAGGTCAGTTGGGACAATGATGAACGACAGTGCAAAAAATTAATTCAAAAGTATATTTTAAGTAGGTACGTGCTCAACATAAAAAATTAAATTAAAAAAAGAACTGTCTTTTATCATTTGAGACCATAGAGCAACGCAAACTCTGTAAAGGCGCGCATTGCTCTGTGTTTTAGATAAAATTATCTGAGTGAATTCCATGCATGATCAAGTTTATTCTACTTGAAATTTTTCTTGTAAGTACCTACATACCTACTTATATTATTTTCAAATTTAAAGGTGTACCAAAAAGTGAAGAAGCACTAGCAAGATACAGATCATGGATAGAGTTGATCCTTAAATTCCCTGAGGCACGCAGTTTAGTTTGTTGCGCTGATGACGGGAGCAATGAAATAGGAGAAATTATAGGTGCATCCTTTATAAGGTTAATCGAAGAAGAAGAAGTAGCCAGAAATGTTCAGGTAATAATGTATTCGTATTTTGTGTAATTATTACAAACTAGCGAACGTCACGCGGTTTCACCCGCGTAGTTCCCGTTTCCGTAGGAATACGGGAATAAAATATAGCCTATGTTACCCGCAAAGAGTGTAGCTTTCCAACAGTGAAAGAATTTTTTAAATCGGTCCAGTAGTTCCGGAGCCTATTCGTTACAAACAAACAAACAAAAAAACAAATCTTTCCTCTTTATAATATTAGTATAGATCATTTTTGTTTGTTAAAGTTAGCACACACAGAAATGGGCCGAAAATCAAGATATTTTGAATCATTAAATTAACTATAATAGGGTATCCCTATTGGTACTGAAGCCGAAATCGTAAAAAAATGTCCGTCTGTCTGACTGTCTGTATGAATCCCAGATAAGCATCACGCCGAAACTAATGAATCATCATTTAAGGGCCGAATGCCAGAGCGCATTAGGTATTTTTACCACCTCACCTCACCGCGGGCGATACCCCCGTAGCATGCGATCGACATGAACTCATTTGACCCCAAGCACTTTGTTTGGACGTTGCCAGTTGGTGCAATTAGACGTTGACAGTTGGTGCAGCGTGTATTTCATGCCGCACTTTTTGTACCACCAAATAAATTACAACAGAAGTATAAGTTTATCAAACCTTTATAAGACATTTTATTAAGTAAGTGCCTGTTAGCAGGTATATTCAAAATGGGGTTGTAAGAAACCTTTCCTTATTTTTAACCGACTTCAAAAAAGGAGGAGGTTCTACATTCGTCTGTATGTTTTTATGTATGTTCACTGATATTTCCGTCAATTATAGACGGATTTAATTCGTTTTTCTTTTCTTCAATAGGGTTTACTTCTGAGGTAGTCCCATTTTTACCAGGTCAGGATCTGATGATGGGATTCAGGAGAAATCGAGGGCAACCACCGAAAATTGTAGGGACAACTAGTGCGTTTGGTAACTTTTTAATGAAGTGCTTTACTACTTTACTCGCCTAGTGTGCGCCCACTGCGCACACTAGGCGACAGTCGCGGCGACTTGTCGTGCAGTGTGCGCCTGCATCGGGCGACTCGACGCCGTGACAGACGTTGTGCAAGGAACACGTTGTCCAAAGCTGTCGCTGGGCGACTGTCGCCGTGTCGCCGCGACAATAGCGCGACAGACGCGAAGACTCCCCTTGCTTGTCTCGGAGTCGCGGCGACATGTCGCCTAGTGTGCGGAGCTTAGAACAAAATGTATGTAATTTGGCGCCCACAGCTTGTCGCCGTGACAAGACGCCTAGTGTGCGCCCACTGTTAATGTACTACAGTTTAATGAAGGTCAGGAGTCGATCTGATGATGGAACCGAAAGACAGTCGAGAGAATTATTTAACGATTAACAGCACGTACCTTGTGTTTGGGCTTGATTGATTTGTATTGATAAGAACTTTACACCTAGATAGATATTCTTTTCGGTCCACCCGTCACTTAAAATGATGATCAAAAAATTTTTAGTAATAAATAGAACTGACTTCAAAAAAATCCTGAAAAATAAAATTTACATAGCACAAAGTAATAATATGTATTTTGATTTATCAGATTGTATTCAATATGATATTGAAGTTGGTGCCATTAATAATACCTACCTCAACCTATGGGTTTACTTGGCGCCGACTTCAATATGATATTGAATAAAATATGAAAAATCAAAATACATTTATCTTTGTGCCAAGTAAATTTAATTTTTCAGGATTTGTTTGAAGTCGGTTCAATTTTTTACTACTTTTTTTTATCATCATTTTAATTGTGAGACGAGCCGAGAAAAGATAATAAGAAAAAAATCCGTCAATAATTTATGAAATCAATTCGAGCAGTCTTCGAAGAGGTAAGAATAGGTATAACATAAGTAGCAAAAAATAATAGAATGCATCTTGTGAGTAAAATAATGCGTTTATTTATTTTACATTATAATATGAATAAGACAAGTAACACGCACGCCGCATGTCAGCTTAGACCTGTGTTACAAAATACAACCAATGATAGATGGCGCTTACACCAACATAGTCAATTTGAAGTCAATTTTAAGTCTATTTGAAGACCCTACCCCTAGTTAATATTTGTGCAAAATTTTAATCAAAAATATTGAGTACTTTTCGAGATCCTTCCGGACAAAGCAAAATTAACAGACAAACAGACGACAAACAGACAAAAAAATTCTAACTACATTTTCGACTTCGGTATCCTGTGTAGAACCCCCGCGAGTATTTTTTTAAATATGTTTAATGTACAGTTTTGACTCTAGATCTTTTTATATTATGTATATAGACTAGGAACTTAGGTTGCCTAGAAAGTTTTCAAAAACCTATTCTTAGTCTCCCGCAGGCTGGATCCCGCAGGTGGCCCCTTCCGAGGTCCGTGGAAGCACAAGGGATATAAACCCTTGTTTGCAAAAATAAAGGATTGAATTGAGTACCTAAACCAGAAAAATAATAAATATTTATGGGGGACTTCCATACAACAAACGTGATTTTTTTTTGCCTTTTTTTGTTAATAACGGCAACACACTTGAAATGAACGCCGCAGACGTGTCTGCGCCCAAGACTATCGGTCTCCATAACCAGGGGCCTGAAGACGGTGAGGGGGCTGCTCACCGTCCTTACAGATGCAGGCCCATGACGGCAGCGTGACGTGAGGGATTTATGCATACCCCCTTCAGAAGCGGGATCACATCCGAAACACCCAAAGACGCAGGATTGCACCCGAACCTACCCCTAGGCGAGGCCGCAGTGGCGGCCGTGGGTCTGTAGGGAGTCCTAGGACATCCTTCCGAGGGCTTACCCTGGGCTCCCAACCAAAGGCTGTGGAGCGTAACGTGAGGTTTTTAGTCGGTAGGAGTCCGGCATAGCATCCATGAGGATTTTCTGTCACGATAAAAAGGTAAAAAAAGGGTTTATAACCCTTGCTTACAAAAAATAAAGCTGTTACAAAGTTGAATGAAAAAGGTACATGTCCTCAAAGTCTCGCTCTCGTATGTCAATTCGGTGAATCAGCTTATTGATAGAAATATTGGCATGCAAAATTCAATATTTGTTGTTATGGCGGCAACAGAAACACATTATCTGTGAAAATTTCAGATCTCTAGCTATGTCCATTCATGAGCTACAGCCTCGTGAAGGAAAGACAGAAAGATAGACAGACGGACAGACAAACAGACAGACTGACCGACAGACAGACTGACCGATAGACAGACAGACGGACAGCGAAGTCTCATGAATAGGGTCCTGTTTTTTTACCTTTGGGTACCTACGGAACCCTAAAAATTATCCACTTTTTCATACATTCATATTTACTAAGAAAGTAACGATTATTACACTCAAAATTAAAGTATGAAAGTACCTACGAGTACTAGGTACTTACGATTCACGTGTATCTTTTTTTGCAAATGAACCACCGTTCAATCTCGGAATCGATGAGCTGAAAAAAAAAAGACTTTGAGGGTACACTACAACGAAACGGCTAGACTACAACGAAAAATAAAACTACGCGTTTATTCTTTTATGTCGGTAGTGGGTAGGTACTACTGTTATAATTTATACAGTGTAGCAATAACAACGTGAATCTACTATTATACTCAAAGCGTCAAACATTATATTATTTACTACCCGTTCGCGCTAAGGTTGCCGCTGGCGGACAGGATGGTGTACAGGCGTAGTATGGGAGGCGAAAGGCAAACTTAGAGCGAACGGGCAATACGTTGATTGTTCAGGCATAGTAAAAAGAGAATATTTTATACCTAGTAGTTACTGTGGTTTGGGTAAATACTATCCCTCTTCTTATCGTAAGGTCCCAAGCAACTTTGGGGCACCGAGTTCATTTCTCACAGTCATTCATTACCAAAAACAGCCGTGATCTAACTTACTTGGCCTTTGCTAAATGACACCTACCTGTACCTACGTAGAAGAGGACTGGAATGGGAGATCTCTAAGCCTATATGAGTACGTTTAGCTTCTGTACTGCCTCTTCAGCAGGTAGCAAAATAATGGCAGCTGTTGGCTTCAGTCGCTTCGCTCAGCATCAACCTCATAATTTCATCATGCCCGTCAGTGAATTATTTGGTTGTGTATTTTTATAAATATAATAAAGATAAAACAATACTTGTAGGAACTTACCATACTTGCCGTCGTAGTAGCCGCAATTGACATCTGGGCATTTTATTTCACTAGGCTTTTTTTTACCCATATTCACTGAGTACCTAGTCAATAATCACTATATTACACGATATTTATTTATTTATACACAATAACGTACTTATCCTAATATTTACAAATAAAAACAAAATAATATTTACAGATTTCTGCAACTACTTCTAATTAAAACGATCGATTCGCGCGAACGGCGGGTCACGGATGACAGAGCGACACAGGTCCTACCCAGAACAGCCCTGTCAGGCGTATGAAGTGATTGAAGTGTACGCTAAATGCCTAATTGTTCTAGATTCTACACTTTTTATCATTGTTTTAAAATCTGAGGTGTTTAAAAAATAAATAATAGCATGAATATTGTTCATAAGATCAATATCTTTAATATAGACATGTGTTTATATAAAATAAACAAGTATATTTTGAGCAATAACAACATTCATCTTTAAAATTTTTGCACATTTCCAGTTTTTCGAGAACGATTTTTATCATATAAAGTTTTATTAATCGTGTTTTAAAAATTAAAGGAAGCAAGAGCATCTATTAAACTATAGTAAAAAATTTTTATCAGATCAAATGAAAGAATATTTCCTAGTATAAAGATCGCTTCAAAATGGGTCGATTTTGGTTGATTTCGGAAATACTAGCCTTAAATAAAATAAATATTTGTGGACATTCACACACAACATCATCTAGACCAAATTAAGCTGATGTACGCTTATGCTATGGGATCTAGACGACTGATATACATACTTATATATTTCTAAATACATACATATTATACATAGAAAACACCCAAACTCCGAAAAAAAAACATTTGTGGATCACAAATATTTAGACCGACCAGGAATCGAACTCAGGACCTCCAGCGCCGCAGACGGTATCGCTATCGACTACGCCACAGAGGCAGTCAAAATGACAAAATGATATTGGTACAATTTGAGCTTACAATCCGGAGAAGGCTTTATAATTTAGATTCTTTTGATCGCAATAATCTGCACCATTTTCTTGGGAGAGGGGGTGAAAGACAAAATGATTTCTTCAATTGTAATTCCAAAACGCGTCATTCAATTTCAATATTTTTTTCGGTGTTAGAAAGAGATTACTATAAAGATTATTGCATACTAAGCTTCAATATTGTTTGAACGTGTTTTGTAGTTAAGATGTTAGAGACATCTCATCCTAAAATTCCAGAGTTACTTTGAAAGTAAGGGTCATTCTAAGCTGACGTGTTTACTTTATCATAAAAGAGCTTAAAGAAACAGCGTGGGCGCAACAGTGCTCAGGTCCTCGTGGCAGGTATAGACTTGGACATTCTCTCGCTGGAGACCATGGTGCGAGCCATGATCTCCAGTAGGAATAAGTAGGACTCCGCTGCGTCCTTCTGCGAGTAGGTTATGCTCGTGAAAGAGGCGGCGGGGAGGAAGTGGGAGAAAACTCTCCCACCCGCGTTCCGCAGTCTGCGATGCCCATCTGCGGTGTGGGCACCGCAGACTTGTCTTTGCCCAAGACTATCGGCCTCCATGACCGGGGATCTGAGGACGGTGAGGGGAGAAGCTGGCCCCAGACGACAGTATGACTTCAAAGATTCACTCTCGCCACACCCCCTAAGAAGCGGGATAACAACCGAACAACCCCTCAAAGACGCGTGATGAACCCGTACCCCCCTATAGGTGAGGTCGCAGTGAGGTCTGATGGGAATCCTGAGGTCATCCTTCCGAAGGCTTACCCGGGGTTTCCAACCGTAAGAATTAGGTAGAAAACATGATTGTAGTTTTTAGTCGGTAGTTTCGCCCGTTTCTTCTCGAAGATTCATCAGGCTCGCCTGATGAATAAATTATACATTTCTCTCCTTTGTGACGTAAACAAAGTTGTGAAGATCAGCTAGTAGGTAAATAGGTACTCTTATACATCTCAGATATTCATCATCATTTTATGTGTTATTCATAGTTGTTATAAAGCCCTCGTTTTGAGTCCCGAGGTGTATATGTGTCACGGTCTGCCCTATAAAATATCACTTAACTAATTCTTCTTTTTAAAGAGTTCTCACAAAATTGTATAGACATAATAGTATAAACATTAAGCTCGCTGTCTATTTGTTTGTTTCAGATTAGTTCAAAAGTATTGCAGAAGTTCAAAGAAGTTGTGAAAGAAATTTTGGCTAAGTACGATGTCAAAGCAGAACATAAGATCTCAAAATATTACGATGCAAAATTCGTAGTAGTTCACCCAAATTATAGAGGCTTAGGTATTGCACGGGAACTACTTAAGAGCATGTAAGTGTTGTATACGACAATAAGCTCACAATTTTGTTTGATTTGCAAACCGTGAAATGTAGGCCTAAATAGTATTTTATTCCTCTGCCTACTCTTTCTGGGACAATTTTTTGGAAATTTATAAAATAGTCATCCCGCTGCTGCTGACCAATTGAAAAAGGCTCGCTAGCTATTAAGTCCTGCAGTTCCATTACTTCACCAAGGAGTACAATAGTGAAATAATGAAATTGTAGCCAGCCGCCTCCGCTAGGTGATGTCCGTTATTATTTTGAGAGCTAACTTGACCTCGCCGTAACCGATATCCGGGATGCCTTTATTATTGTTGTTTTTTTTATATTGTTGGACAAATCTAAAAGCATCGAGATCTGGTGACGTAGATTAATAAATAATAAATATTGTGGACAATCTCACACAACATCATCTAGTCCAGACTAAGCTATAAGCTTGTGCTATGGGATCTAGACGACAGATAGACATACCTACTTATATATTTCTTAATACATACATATTATACATAGAAAACACCCAAACTCCGAAAAAAACAATTGTAAATCACACAAATATTTGGACCGACCCGTGAATCGAACCCAGGAGCTCAGCGCGGCAGGCGGTTCACTTATACACACACAGTCAATATAATTGTGTAATGTAGTGTGCCAAAATCATGGGTAATTAGCTGGCGCCCGCGGTCTCCCAGTAATTTTGATCTCTTTGCCGCATTCTACGGGAATGTTCTTTTAAAGTTCTATATCCCCAGAAGGGTGTCCACAGTGATTCTCCATCGCGTTCAGTCTTGGGCGTCACATTTCATGTAACTCCAGGCCTTTCCGACGTGCTTCGCCTCGTCCGCCACAGTGCACTTCCACGTTTGTTTGAGACGGCCACGCTTGCGCTTTACTTGCGTATTCCAATACATCGCTTGGTTCTGTATGTGATGATTGAAATCTCTTTGGAGAGTGTGGCCAATTCCCTTCCACTTACGGCTCTGTATACCCAATCGCTCGTTGTGTGTTCATGGCAGCTCTTCAAGAGCATTATAATTTCTTTTCGGGTCAATGGATACCGAGAATTCGTCATAGACGTGTTAATCAAGACCTGGAACTGGCTCCAATGGAACGTAGTCCAGGGATAAAAAGTAATCTAAGTGTTATTGGAGACTAGGTATCTATCCTTGTGAATTTCAGCTCAATCCGTTCATACGTTAGTGCGTGATTGAGTAACAAACATCCTGATATCTTCACAAACTTTCACATTTATTATTTTAGTAGGAAGTAAAATTTTTATGGTTGCTTTTTATTGTTGCGTTTTATATACCTACCTACAACTGAAAAATAATTAAATATTTTTTATCAGTTTTATTATTGTTATAGACCCCTAATTTGTAAAGAAGACAGCGTACCGTTAACAGCTGGATTCATGACTGCATATGGTACACAAAAGGCTGCGGACAAAGCTGGATGGGCAACAGTATTTGAAATTAGCTATGAAGAACTTGGGAATAAGTTTGATATCACTTTCGCAGACGATGCTCCACCAACGTGTAAAATTATGATTGCAAGAGCAGAAAACACAATATAGAATTAATTTATTAAACTTTGTTTCATTAAATCTTTGGCTGCATTCTACTGAATCAATCACGGTGAGTGCTTAAGGTTTTAAACCTTTACGCTCAGTAAGACTATTTTGCAGTACGCCTAACTCGCGTTATGACTAGTCAAAAGGAGAAGTAGGCATAACGCTAATTAGACCTACTACGGTATAGGCAAACAGCTATATAGGTCAAATAATAATTAGATCTACTGAGATTTAGTCTTTAAGCTCTTAACTCGGACCTATATTTTTTTATTAGGTACTAAAACGGCAGACAAGTATACGGCTCACTTTGTGGAAAGTGGTCACTGCATTTTATAGACATTGGCAACACCAGAACAAGGTGCTAAGTTCGCGTTGCCGCCCCTGTGTTTAAGAAGTCTGTGTTAATCCAGGCCAGGCCCTTTCTCTGTGTACCTAATCCCTGCACCAATATTCATTCAGTGCTATTCAGCCTAACTCAGATAGGTTATTGTAAAAGAAACTTCTGGGACGACGTCCAGTGGCGCAATCAAAGAATTGCGCCACGAATCTAAATAAAACATATAACTGATATTATTCATTCAAGACATTACCCTCCTTTCTACGGCAGTTCGGGTAAAAAACTAAACCGTCCTCTGCGGTCGCTGGGAGTTTGTAACAGCATCTTGTCTGCACCTTTGTCGGATGAAGCAAAACTATTGTATACGATTGTTAATTGGCTTACAATTTTGAAATGATTAGTTTAAGTTTAAGTTTCAGAATTTTCCTACGGGGTGACACGATGACTGCTTGATTAAGCCCCGAGCCCCTGCCTTATTGCAAATAAATGAAAAAAAAAACAACTATTCTTATAGGTAGGTATACCTAGATGACAACGAATTGCAAAATCATCCATGTAATGCTGATTCAAAAGTTTTAGGCATAACGCGATGTAGACCAAATGAGATGAACTTCGGACATCACTTCCGAAGTTTGGTCCCAAAACTGAGGGGAGCATCGGCCGCACTCGCGCGGTTCATGCCCAACATCAGGGGACCCAACGCTCCCTACAGGAGGCTGTACCTGGGGATCGTGCGAAGCATGGCCCTGTACGGGGCTCCGGTATGGGCGGAGACCCTGACGGCCAGCAATGAGGCTAGACTGCTGAGCCCGCAGAGAATGATGGCCGTCAGGGTGATAAGAGGATCCCGCACGATCTCCGGTGAGGCGGCATGTCTCCTAACCGGGACCCCTCCATGGGACCTGGAAGCGAGAGCCCTTGCGTCACTGTTCAGATGGCGCAAGGAGGCGCTGGAGCGGGGCCAAAGGCCTGCGTCTCGAGAAATCGAGGCCCAGCGGACCCTGCTCCACCAGGAAACCGTGGAGACATGGAAGGTGCGACTTGAGCAACCAAAGGGGGATTCGCCACAATCGCGGCCGTCAGACCGGTCATGGACGAGTTGCTGGAGAGAAGACACGGTGCTCTCTCCTACCGGTTGACACAGATGCTTGCCGGGCACGGTAGCTTCGGTAGGTATCTGTGGCGAAAACACCGGGAAACCACGGCCGAGTGTCAGCACTGCGAGGACCGCAGCGACGACACGGCCCTCCACACGCTGGTGGAGTGCACGGCGTGGGCACAACAGCGCCAGGTCCTCGTAGTGGGTCTGGGCGTGGACACTCTCTCGCTCGAGGCCATGGTGCGAGCCATGCTCTCCAGCGGGAGTAAGTGGGACTGCGCCGCCTCTTTCTGCGAGCAGGTCATGCTCGCGAAGGAGGCGGCGGGCCGGGTGCGGAAGAGAACTCTCCCACCCGAGTTCCGCAGTCGGCGCCCTGGGCGCCGCCGACGTGTCTTCGCCGAGGACTATCGGCCTCCATGACCGGGGGTCTGAGGACGGTGAGAGGGCCGCTCACCGTCCTTACATGCATGCAGGCCCATGACGGCAGCGTGACGTGAGCAACTCACGCACGCCCCCCCCCCCTTAGAAGCGGGATCACACCCGAAATCCCCCATAGACGCGGGATTGCACCCGAACCACCCCCTGGGCGAGGCCGCATTGGCGGCCGTAGGTCTGTTGGGAGTCACGGGACATCCTTCCTGAGGGCTTACCCGGGGCTCTCAACCATAGGCTGTTAGGCGTGGCGTGAGGTTTTTTAGTCGGTAAGAGTCCGGCATAACATCCTATGAGGATTTTCCCTCACGTTAAACAAAAAAAAAAAAAGACCAAACGAGATTTAGGTATCGGCCGAAATAGTTCATACACGAAATAGACCAACAGCTATAGGCATACGGCTAATTAGGCTGAAAGCGAATTGTAACTGACAATCAGACGTAACGCGAGTTAGGCACACACTACGAATTAGTCTTACCGAGCGCAAAGGGTTTTAAATAGCTCTTCATTCAACCTAATTGCACCGTCTCCTTTTCGATCTCTATCAACGCACGCAACGCAGAGGTGCGAATTCTATGTATAGGAGTGGCGCACCCCTGTCCGGTAAATAATTTTCCCCAGAACTGAGCGATTCCAAAGATCCTTTCTTCGTTAAAACTATCGACTGGGAGCGACGTGTAAACATACAACATAATTGGTAGCTTGAAGTGATATCATACAGATATTCTTGTCTTCTATTCTAGGCTTCATTTTCCCAGTACAATGGCAGTCATTAAGCCAAGTTGAAGGCTTTCCCAAGGGGTGGTTTGAAAATCTTCAACAGCAGGCAGTTAAAACCTGCGCCTCCGCGGGTCTGTTTCAACACGCAATACAGCTCACTACGTATTACGTGGAACAAATTATAAAAAACCGGCCAAGTGCGAGTTGGACTCGCCCATGAAGGGTTCCGTAGCAGCAAGAAACTAATATAAAAGTTCTTGGAGTTTGTTGTAACTTTGATTGATGTTTTAACACGTTCGCATTGGTATTGATTTTTCTATGCGAAAATTGCGGTTTATGACGTAGTAAAAAAAAACTACGAACTAGATCTCGTTCAAACTAATTTTCGTTGGTAGTATTTATGGCAATGTACATCATATATTTTTTTTAGATTTATCACTCTTTTAGCTTAGAAGTTATAGGGCGGGGGGAGGGGGCACAAATTTTTCCGCTTTATAAATATCTGTGTTATGTGGCAGGCATTGAGCCAGAGACAACTTGCTACTACTGCGGAGATGTGTTCCCAAATACATCATGGCACAAGCTCGTTTTTTTTGGACGACGTTGAGTAGCAAGGTTTCTTCACTGTCTGCAGTAGTTTTTGGCAAGTAAGACATCGAAGTTAAGTGATTTGCCGTCGCCTCCTTTGCCGAGGCCGATGTTGCAAAAGCAATGACGAATGCCGAGATAAATTTGATAGCGAAGCAGCTGGATTTGATGGTAATTGATAGTATCATTAGCAGTATCATTCTCTAACTCATTATCACTGTTAGGCAGGTGCTTTCGTTTTACAATAGAGAGCTGTTATCAGAAACATCGACATAATCTACTCGAAGATTTGTAGATATTGCGCCTACATTGCATTTCCGTGGGAAATTATGATTTTATAAATAAAGTATAATATCATCCATGCCGTGCAAGCCTTTAGCTATCTATTTTGAATTACCTATTTAGAATACAAAAACCCGACTGCCAAGTAAACATACAACTGACAAGGGAAAAACAAGCTCTACATTTCTTTTGTGATTTTCTTTAGCTACTAACTGTTTAACTTTGTCGGCAACATTTGCAGGCGGTAAGAAGCTATGTCAAGCGAGTGGTGGTTTACAAAATAGCTACATGTTCCCATAGCTTGTTCCCATCTGCAAATGTTGCCGACAAAGTAAAACAGAATCGGGGTAAGCCCGGATGTCCCAGGACTCCCAACAGACCTACGACTACCACTGTGGCCTCGCCTAGGGGGTGGTTCGGGTTCAATCACGCGTCTTTGGGGGGTTTCGGGTGTGGTCCTGCTCCTTAAGGGGGGGGGGGGGCGTGCGTGAATTCCTCACGTCACGCTGCCGTCATGGGCCTGCTTATGTAAAGATAGTGAGCAGCCCACTCATAGAGACCGATAGTCTTCGGCGAAGACACGTCGGCGGCGCCCAAGCCGCCGACTGCGGAACTCGGGTGGGAGAGTTCTCTCCCGCGCTGGGCTGGTTTCAGCGTACTCCTCCCGGCAAAATATCATGTAACCTAAATCAGAGCCTGATATTAACTCGACGTTAGCCGCCGTCAGTGACTAAGTTGGTACTACTAGAACTAAGCGTAGACATAATGAAGTCTAACCGCAAAAGGGATCAACAGGCCTTGTTTTATGTCGCAATTGGTATCTGATATTGCAGACATTAAAAAACGAAATAATCTGATAGGCACTCGAAGGAGTAAAAAAAAGGTCTAAGAGAAAAGAGCGTAAAGATCAATCCATATACAGTGGTGGTTACTAATTAGGGACAGATGAGTGGACCTCGTAAAATACAGTTTACTGTCTATTAGTATTAAATACACTGCCATTATAATGTAATGGTAAAATTGTGCGAATTGTTTTGCAGTTGAGGATCGTTTATGCTACTTTATTTTAAAACAAATGTCATGTATCGAAAATGCCCGTTTTTTGACTGGCCAACTAATTAGGGACAGTATTAAGGTGTGTTCCGTTATTCAATGACATGTACTTGTATAAAGAAATATGCCTCAAATGATGCTGAAAGCAGGACGTGGCGTGGGGACTTGCCAGCTGTATCGTCTTTTTAACCTGCTGTCATTGTGCCGCTGTACAAAGGAAGCAAGAGTGAAAAAATTACCGCGGCATAAAGGTCATAGCCCACTTTAACGACCCCGCTCCAACACCGCTCCCACCCAACACTGCCCTAAAAGAAGACTACTGCTCGCAGTCTACGCGGCGATATCTAGCACGCACCCAGCAGTCCATACGGCGACAGCTAGCAGACGGCCAGTTGTCCACCCGCCGACCGCTCTCGCCTTGCGCAATTTTTTGGTCTCGTCTTCAGTTTGACACTGTTCATCTTGTACATTCTAAATCTATGGTTTATGCTATATAAACTATGGCGACAAAAAGGTCAAAACAAATAATTGCATTAGTCAAAAACAATAATCATAATATTATTAGGAATAATACTGAAGAACAATTTCGTAATAATAATATGTTTCGTACAGAAACAGATAAAAGACGAATGGAGGAAGAGTTGTCAACGGGAAGTTTTGTCACAATTTACTAAAAATTACGTTATTTTTTTATTCTTTTAAGTAAATATAAATTTTAACGTCTTAGAACGGCGGTTTGTCAAATTCATCATTGTCATTGGGACATTCAAATGTTTTTTTTTTGTGGCTTATTTTTTACGTTTTAACTTTTAAAATAACATCATTCAGTTCATCCATCATTAAAATTGATTCTTTTTATTAAATGATTTTTTGGTGACGCATAATAAAATACGTCGATGTTTTATGTACCTATGGTAGGTGCTAGCTATAAAACGTCCTTTTTTTAGGGATAAGCGGAGGACGAATATACTGAACCGACGATATTCGTCGTATATATTATAATATACGTCATTATTCTATTTCATTTTTAAGAAATGTTATATAAATTTGCCAAAATAATTACATTACCTTAGGTTATTTAATGATATAATTGTCCCTAGAATACTTTTTCTGTAATTTTATTTTTTTATGTTTATTTTTACAGCTGAACAATGTTCGTCGCCATTACCACCTGGAGCAAAAACACTATTGAGCGAGCCAACATTGCAGCAAGTATGGAATTATGTGTTATTAGCAGCGTCAAGTCAACAAGACGAATCATTAACATTATCGGTTGATGTAAGGCCATCCGTCCCATCCGTGGCCACCAGTAGAAAAGAACCCCACAGTCACGTCGTTACATAATTCAGACTGTGCATCTTGTACGGCTGCTATAATACATGCTAATTGTAATGATCCATTTTGCTCCCAATATGAACTAGATGCGTTGGAATGTCTACCAGTGAACACTATGGGTACAGATTCTAATCAACCATCTCCAGCACTCATAACTTTGATTAGAAACAAGGAAAAGAAACGCTCACGAAACCAGAAAGAATCAGGAGATGTAAAAAGAAAGAAGTATAGAATATGATTTATTGTACACTAATTAATATTTACACGAACATAAAATACAAGGTTCAAAATGAACAATGGACGGCCCTATCGCTAAGTGCGATTTCTTCCAGGCAACCTTTGAGGAAGCTTAAGAATAAAGGCAAAACGTACCGAACAAAGCGAGGTCAAACTGTAAGAGAAAAATTTATGGTCCCACCATGTCACTGCAGATCAAATTGCGCTGCTCTTATTTTGACATCAGAACGCAAGGAGCTTTTCACAAAATTTTGGGAAATAGGGAATAAGGCAAAACAGTGGTTACATGTAAAAACCACCGAAAAAAACGTGAGACATTTCGAAGAGAATAAAACATAATAGATATCAACGGGTGACCTCCTAGCGTACATAACGCACACTTGGCGGGAGGCTATGGTAAGGCACAGTGAATGTCTGGCTTCCTCTATTTTTCAGATAAATGCCGGAGTTCCACAGGGATCGGTATTGTCCCCAACTCTCTTTCTTCTGCATATCAATGACTTTCTGTCCTTTGGGTAGATTGGCAACGCGACGTAGAGGAAAAGAGACAGCAACTCGCGGCGGATCTTGACTGAGACCTGGGTCGCATTGCCCAAAGGGCTTCAGACAACCTGGTCGATTTCAATGCCAGAAATACACAGGCGTGTGCGTTTACAACTAAGAAGTCCCCATTCCTACCCTTATCCTCTCTTCAGAACTATACGGTTCCACTACAGGACAATCTGGAGATCCCCTGTATAGACGTTCGGCGTGAGCTCTATCGCAATAACTACGTAAAGAGTTGTATTGGGCTGGCCTCGCAAAAACTAGGAGTCCTAAATAAGGTATGGTGGTACTTTACGCCACACCAGAGATGTTTGCTGTCTAAGATGCAAATTCGCCCCTGCGTCAAATACTGCTCTCACCTTTGAAATGACTCGGCGTGGTACTAACTCGTGGTGATTAGATGCTATGCAAAGACGTGCTATCCGAATTATTGATTGGCAACATTGGAGTCGTAACGTAAACATTTCTTCTATGTAATTTTCGGATTTAAAATTATAAATAATAAATATACTTTTAAAGCAAAAAAGTGATAAATAAACAAGTTAACTTCAGAAAATAAGTTATAAGTAATTATTAAAAGCATACACAAGACGACGACGAGATGAAAAGTGATTAATGTCAGGAGCAAAAGGAGGAAAGCATTTCAGGATTAATTATTAATTAAGTGAAAAATAGCTGCGAGTTTACGATTACTAGTGAAAATTGATCCTGTATCATCATAATTATATCTTCATGAAAACAAACAAGAACTGTGAAAACTTTTAAAAATTGTTCTGTTCAAAATCCAATTTTTTCAAACTTACAATCTGTCAATTTGAGAGTGGGGTAGGTGGTACCAAATGAGAAATTAATTGATTTTTGTACTTATTTGCATTTATATTTGATAACAGACCATCATTCCTTTTGAAATTGGTATAGTTACCATATAAATTTAATAAACAGGTCACATTGGTTGTGTGTTGAACTGCAAAAGTGGTTTACCTACATAGTGTAAATACAAAATTATACTTAGGTTACATACTTGGTCAGATTAACAAATTGTTCATATATTCCCTTTTTTAAATAGGTAATTATAGTTATAAAGTTTTATAAATTACTTGTCAATTATCTTAAGTGGCACTACAGCCTTCTATATTATTTATTTCCAAAGAACAATTAAAATAAAAATGATGACCCGCAGTGCTGTAACCCGTGACTTGCAACAAAAGTTCAATCTCACCATCAAGGAACTTGAAATTTGCAAAAATCTCAATAAGCAGTTGTTGGAGGAACGGGATGATAGTGAAAAAGAAATATTAAAAGTAATTGAAAAAAATACCCAATTCAAACAAGAGTTGGCTGAGCTACATACACAGGTAATGGAGCTCACACGTCAGCGGGATCATCTTCAGGAAACTGTAGTAGGTCTGGAGGAGTGCAGCAACACCCACGAGTGAGCCTTAAAACGTATCAGCATTCTGGAGTGTGAACTAAGTGATGTGCACAACTCCATCACTCACAAAGAGACTCTCAAGTCGGCTGAACAGGTTGCCCTCTCCCACAGTCTGTATGATGAGCTGATGAGCGGATAGCCAGATTGTATCTATCTTGACCAGCCCATGACCTCAGATGTGATAGATCTCTCGACACCTGATACTTCTAGTGATAATACTTTAGCATCTAACAACACCATTAGATTAGTTAGTAGTAGCAGGAATAAATTTAAAAAATATATAAAGCTCAATAAATTTATTGCTAAATCACAGAAACAAATTAAAAGGCTTAAAATAGGTGCGAATAAATATCTCAGAACTTGTAAATCAAATGTTCAGCTACAACAAGTAATAGAAACTAGTAGAAAACAATTTACCATTCAAACAGAGCAGTATGAGACTGATATAGTTCAATCGCAGTCAGAAATCATACATTTAAATAAGTCTTTAGAGTCAATAACATTAAAGTACAAAATTTCACAAAAAGAAATTGGAGAGTATATTGAGGCACTGAATAGCTTGGTTGAGTCTTGTCACAGCAATGAACAAAGGTTCCATTCACTTGAGAAATTATATAATCAATCACCAGCCTGTGATGAATCTCTGCCACACTCTTCCTTGCCCACACCATCACAGACTGAGACAATGTTTCCAATGATTGACTCTGTGGGCAGTACGGATGAACATACCATACAATCAAACTTAAGTTCCTCTGCTGACCCTGTAACAAAAGTTTCACAAATTTTAAATACTGGAAATACAGTTGTTTATTGTGATGAAATCGGCCAGAGCTTAGGTTACCACTTAGTTCAACGTATGGGTAGTTCGGTCATGATCAAAAGCTTGACCTTCCTTCTCCAGTTTTATTTTGGCTGTGCTGTTGTCATAAATACTTCTAAGTATTCTAATGTATTTATTTTCAATACCTTGGTTTTTGAGTGCCTGCCAGATTTTATCATGCTCTATAGTATCGAATGCTTTACTGTAATCCACAAAGCAGCAGTAAAAGGTTATGTTATACTCTTTGCCTTTTTCGAATAGTTGCTTGATGACATGAATGTGGTCTATAGTCGAATATCCGCTTCTAAAACCTGCCTGCTCTCTAGGTTGATTTTCATCTAGTCTTTTGGATAGTCTGCGAAGTATAACTTTTGCGAATACTTTATATACAATTAGAGGATAGACTTATGGGTCTATAATTGTTAAATCCTTTATACTTTTGATTGTTGGCACTTGATGGAACTTGTTATACATTATGAAAACTCACTCACTTGTACTATTCCACAACTTTTATTATAATTTTAATAATACCTAACCGGTCTCGCTATTATAGCATTCTCAAAGGTGTTTACACTAACTTTTTTTAAAGTTAGTGTAAACACCTTTGAGAATGCTATAATAGCGACACTAACAGTACAGTACATAACACTAACTTTTTTTAAAGTTAGTGTAAACACCTTTGAGAATGCTATAATAGCGAAACCGGTTAGGTATTATTAAAATTATAATAAAAGTTGTGGAATAGTACAAGTGAGTGAGTTTTCATAATGTATCATAGCTGTGTTTGGATTTGTTAGAAAAGTCGTGTAATGAGCTTAGACCACGATTAGGGTTTAAGGTTATAACAAACCTGTTATATATTGACATTGACTGACTCTTCTCTCTTTCTCTTTTCTGGGTAGTTATCTGTGTTTTTTTAAATTATCAGCTTATCGTACTTAATAAATGCTTTGTTTCCTTTTTTCTTTTCTTCTTCAACCTGTAGTTTTAGCAGCTTACGTTTTTCTAGTACTTCTTTAGGATAATCTTCCTTAATGTATATTCCGTGCGGAAGTTCGGACTTATTTCGCAATATCAGGTGCTTTTTCCACAGTGTAGTAATTGTGACTACAACTGGGCGGTTTTTATTATTGACCTGTTTCCCAATTCTATATATTTTACTGATTTCAGTACAATCAATGTGTGTTCCCGAGTCCATTATAGCTTCTTTAATGCGGACTGCATTAAAGAAGCTATAATGGACCAGCTCATACTCAGTTTTTCCCATTTCCTCTATTCCAAAAAATACTATATTGTTTTTCCTTCTTTCATCTTTCAAAAACTTTACTTCGGTTTCTAATGAAGATATTTTTGTTTTGAGGATATTATTATCTTCCAAAATCAATCTCATCCTTTCATCGTGGGCCTCCATCACATTTTTGGTTATAGAAGTTGTTATAAGAAGAGCTTGTCCGCTTAGCTTTTTATCCAGTATTGAAATTAGATTTTCCATATGTTTTTCTACCATTTTTCAGATTTCTTTTTGTTCTCTGTTATGGCAACACTGTGTATTAGTTGGCAGTCCTATGTTCGGAGATCGTTGTCTTGCGTCTAAACAGTTCAGTGGCCGGAACCAGAACCCTTGGGTAGCCAAGCCAAAAGGTAACGAAACGCAACCGACGAAAAAAAAAAGAAAAGTAAAACTTTGTGAGGGTATATGGAAATCTTAGGCTTGTCTGAGTGTCAATCGGAGATTTGTTTACACTTATTTCTGCAGTTACTTTTGTTTTGTAAGTGAATAACACAGGGACAGCTTTTGTGGCACTTCTTTCACACTTTAATGTTTGGTTTGTGTTGAATTGTTCACTAGTACACAGAAAAACAAGATAAAACTACGAGCGCGGTTTTGACATGTCGAGACTTTGACACACACACTTAAGAACAGCGACGTACATTCAATAAATACTAGAAATAAGCATAAATTGATTGGAAAGGTTTTTCGATTACATAAGGTACACGACTCATTCGAAGGACTTGGTGTACCTACGCCTATTCAATAAAATCCCTTTAAATATTATGAACCTTCCTTTATATAGACTCAAAAGGGAAATCAAGACACATCTTTTAAAAAGGGCATACTATAGTATTGATGACTATTTTAATGATACAGAGACATGGACATGAGTTGCTTGCTCCTCACTTAATTAGGCGCGATTGTAAATGTCGCTTGTGTAGACAAAATTGTTAATCTTTATTGCATGACAAACGAATGTACTAAGACTATTTGAAAAGAGTGGCCGTGAGTTTTCTTGCCAGGTTCTTCCTCACAGGCTCTACCTATTGCTTTGCGAATCTGGCAGTAAATGTAAATGTAGAAGCAAAAATTTTGATGTTCATAAGTGTTACTTTGTAACCTAAATGAATAAAGATATTTTCATTTTCATTTTCATTTTCATTGGTTATCTTGAGGTGAAGATCTCGAGCCGTCAGCGCAGCGGAGAACCAAAGCCTCCTTGACTGCCTTATACAGAATGTATCACGGCGAATGTTCTAAAAAGCTCTTCAACCTGATCTAACCCTCTCCTTTCCGATCCCGAACAACGCGTGTCGGGCAGAGACGTCACTCACAGTGTAGAAAATCTTCGCCAGAATTGAGTGTTTCAAAAGATCGTTCCTCTGTCATACTAAAGAGACCTGGAACTACCTGCCCTCACTCGTGTTTTTCTCATCATACAATCCCGGGTTCTTCAAGCGAAGCGTGAAAAGGCACGTTACAGAGCCGTCAACTTGAGGACCACTGTCAGAAGTCTTACGGACTGTGAGAGAGGCCCCCAATCGCTAGATGTGCCACGGCTTTCCATCAAGCTGGCGACGTCCATTTGCGAACTTAATATAAAAAAAGCAGTAATTTTTGCAAATTTGATGCAGTTTTTTTGAGCAATTTTGTAGGTACGTATAATTTCGTTAATAAAAGTTTTCAAAATTAGCTTTTTTCATTACTTACAAATCCGTCACAAAATTTTAAAAGGATTCCGTTAAAAAGTGACGGTAAGTATTGTACGCCACTTTTTAAACAAATATAGTCCGTAAAATAATGACGTATCAGATTATTCGTCACCTTAGTGCCCACAGAACAATGACGCATGTGACTTTTTTTAGTAAATAACGCAATATTAATAAAAATTTGCGTATGTATTCTTATAAAGTATTTAATTCATAGCAACATATCGAAATTTTAGAAATATTGAAAAAATAGTTTTCAAAATATGACAACATCTATAGATGAAAAACTTTAAAGTGTTCTCCTGTAAAGTTAGCAAAAGTCACATCCGTCTTTGTTCTACGATGATTTAACTACATAGCTATAAAGTTAAATAAAAAGCGCTATTTTGGTATAATATTAACCAAATATGCTTTATGGAAGTATTATTGCTAATTTATTAACATTTTGTGTGACGAAAATACATTTGTGAAAAGAAGAAGAAAATTCTAAGATGGCTAGCCAGAAAAAATTAAAGACCACGCTTCAGGTAGTATCCACTGGTCAATAAAATAACACCGCATGTTACCATCTACGGTCAATCCTTACGACAAAGATTGTCAGCAGCCCTAAGCGACTGGTCATGGAAGGTATAAACTTTATTCTACATATTGCCGACTGCATTCTGTCAGGAAACAGACTCACTAAGTCTTTGTAAAATACGGGAATGGCCTCTACGTAGACTACATTCGACGGGACTGAAAAGAGCCATTACAATGAACATGAACGCTCAGCTGATGAAATTTACATTGTTATTACGTTACCAGATCTTGGTTGGATCATCTGTATTAGGAGGACAAATCCTACAGTAGTTCGGTTTGTCCAAACGTCGTAGGCTGGCACTACCTACCTGAAGAAGGAACTAAGTTACGATGTCAATTGCTTAGAAGGGAAATTGTGCCAAGAAGTAGTTTAGCCATTGAATTAAGAAATGTATTTAATATATAAATTTAATTAGCTCATATTATTATGCATTATGAATTTGTTAATCAGAAATCTATCTAACTAGGTATTATTATAAATGCGAATGTTTGTGAGTGTGGATGTTTGTTACTCTTTCACGCTGTAACGGCTGAAGGGATCTGGCTGAAATTTGGTGCTGTAGGCACTCTCTGTAGGAGATATGTTATAGTCTAGGAACAAAATTTCACGCAGGCGAAGCTGCGGGCATCAGCTAGTATATATCACGCGTGAAGGGCTGGACCGATTTCGCTTATTTTTTTTTGTTGTGTTTGTTATTGTCAGAGGAAGGTTCTAATAAAAGAAAAAAAAAGAAAAAATTGCGCTGAAAATTTAAGCATACTTAACCACAATACAATATTATTTCTAATCTAACCTTACCGCTTTGGACAATATGAACTTTTTTATTGTAACATTTGACATAGAATTGACAGAATGCGTGCTGCAAATATCATCAAAAAGGATGTATAAAAACTGAATATCGTCTAAAAATGAACATAAAAAGAAAACTAAAATTTATATAAAAATGAATCTGCCAAATGTATATACGCGCATAACTTCAGAACGACTGGAACGATTTCGCTAATTCTTTTTTTGTGTTTGTTATTGTCAGGAGAATGTTTTAAAAAAATGGGTGGAAATTTGAAATAGGTGCCTAACTGTAACCCGCTTGAACTGTTCGAAGAAATGGTTTCTATTGCGATTTTGGATCGGGTCTCAGAACTGGAAACTCCGAAATGGGAACCGGTTACAGAAAGACTGACAGGGATCTAAAACCCGGTAACCGAAAACCAAGAACCTTGAACTTTGAACTTGAAACCGGGAACCCGGAATCTGAAACCGAGAATGGGAACAGGGGACCCGGAACTCAATCCGAAACAAGGAACAGGAAATCGGGATCGGAAACAGGGGACAGGGTACTCAGAACTCGGAGTAGCGATTTTTCATAGTTAAGGCAGGACAACGTCTGTCGGGTCAGCTATACAACATGAAAGTTTGTATAGCGCAAACCTGAAAACACTTTGATCAGAATCAGTAACATTAGCCAACGGACCCGGTTTCAACCTATGTTAATTTTTTTCAAAAGTTCACGAAAAAATTTAACGCATGGAACACTCTAATATCGTTAAGTTATTATCATAAAATAACATCACTACGTGTGATCAAAAGCGATCGGCCACCAGCCGATCACATGCCCTCGACCAGCCACCCCGGCCGCGCCCCTGCGCCCGCGCCACCCGGCTGGTCAGTGGCCGATAAAACGAGCGCGACGTCACACGTGTCACCGTACTCGCCGTTCCGCATCCCGCTGTGCAAAATACGCGATCGTGTAACAACATGTCTTTTATTAAACTTTTTTATACTACTAAGGTGACAGAAAAGCTTACAGACTACTTAATCGTTGCTAGCCTTACCCTATGGACGTTTGAAACACCAGAGGCACGACACACGGGCTGCGATAGCAATATCGAAAGGCAGAAAGAATTACCGAAGGTGACAAAGTGCAACGGGTGAACTTTAATTAGTGGTGGCTAAAAAAATAACAGTGTAAGTGTTTTGTGTACTTTTACGCGTAAAGGGGTTGAGTTACACAATACTGACAACGCAGCCTATTGGCGCCATTCTAATCCTCATTTACCCCGTCAGAACTCTTTCCGACACTACTAGTCCATTAATGTGTGTGCAGGCATTATGAATAGTCACGTAATCGTATTGACTACTACTCGTAAATACCAGTATGTACATACTTGCAGTTCTAGGGTTCCGTAATCAATAGGTAACAGCTAGAAAGAAAGATTTTTTTATACAGCCCTTAAACACATAGGTACCTACTTTCATGGCTTCAGGCTTTACAGCTTGACCCTTTTACTTACACTCCACTGTCCCTCTGTCACCTAAATGTATCTTACTAACCATTATTATAGCTAGACAGTTGAAAATTTAACAGACAGTGTATTTTTGTTGCTGCTATTATAATAAACACCGGCCAAATGCGAAACGGACTCACGCACAGACGGTTACGTACTAAAAAGCAGCAAAAATCGCGTTTGTTGTATGGAATCCCTTTTAATCGCCCCCTTTTATCAGACACTGACAGACAGACGGACAATAAAGTCTTATGAATAGGGTCCTGTTTTTACCCTTTGGGTACAGAACCCAAAAAACAGATCAAAATAACATTTAAGTGGACTCCCATACAATAAACGTGATTTTTGCCGTATTTTGGTACAGAACCCTACATGCGCGAGTCCGACTCACACTTGACCGGTTTCTGTCTAAAACACTGTTCCATAATTACCACTTATGAAAATGGTTTCTTAACGTTATTATCAATACCACACGAATAGTGACTAACTGCCTTGTGTATAATACCTAGTCAAATATAAACGCTTTTAATTTGTCTTTTTAAAAACTTTAATAAAAAAGAACTTATATTAATTAATGTAGAATGAATACAAGGTAAACGTTTGTTGGGAGCAAGACAAGTGCTCTTGGAGTAGCAGTACGAGAATGAACATAGTTGGTCTTACATGAGCTTCTATACAAGATAGTGCTATGTTAGTGTGTGTCACAGACACTTATAATAGTGTGGGTGTCAAGCCACACGTTAGATGGAAAAATACTGAGGTGTACAATTCTTTATGAGTTTGACGATACTTAAGATACCCGTAATTGATGTTATATCAATTAAGTATTTCGTACTGAGGTGTACAAGTCTTTATGAGTTTGGCGATACTTAAGATACCAGTAATTGATGTCATAACAATTAAGTATTTCGTTTCGTGAGTAACGCGTGTAAGTAATAAAAGCCTTCTAAGAAACAATGGGCTTTGTTCAATATACCATGGGTGGTCTGACGTCACTGGTTGATAGTAACAGTTCGGGGTGGAACATGGGGGTGCATAACTACCTACACCTAAATAGTGCAACTGTAAAGGTTTATAACTTGGTCAGTTTACGTTAGTTTAATTATTTTTTTTTTATACAGTATTTTGAAGCGGAACTCTAGTTGGGGTGTCTGAGCTTTGCGCTATACAAAAGTTCACGTTGTATAGTGATATATATATATTTATAATATTGAAAAGCTGTTGGCTTTTCGGGAAGAGAATAGAAGAGAGAAATGATAAAAAGGATTAAAATTATAACAGACGATTTATTCAAATAGAAACTCGGGGTCGTGGATGTGGTCAAGTAGCAATTATGCAAGTACGACTTCCGATGGTCTTCGCAGGGTAGAATAGAATAGAATATTATTTATTTGCTGAAACATGGTGGTTATACGTGTTACAGATTATTTTGTTTATTTTTGATTATGATTGTTATACGGGTTCCGACTTATCTTAGTTTTTGGCCTTCCTGAAGAATGCTGCAGTTGCTGATGTAGCCGTGCCGTCCACAACTTCGGCTGGCACGGTGTTTTCTACCCGGAGAGTAAAATATTTCCTGTAGCCCGTAGGGTGAACTGTTTCTTCGAACCAGTGGGGTGGATGATCGCTTGTTGCCCGTAGGGTGGACGTTCCTGCTTGGAACCCGAAGGGTGGACCCTGGAATGTTCCAGATGACGGGTTAGCTGGAACCCTTTTTCCCGCCTATTGCTAAGACAGCCGATCCCTGTTAACCATTTCAGGAATCGGGTGCCTTACAATGTTTGCTTATATTCTAATTTTACAGAGACATTTTTTCACACCCCTGTAACTACCCCCCTAAAACAGGGTTGACCAACAGCCGTTAATTTTCACTGTTTTAAAATCTAGATTACATTATAATTAATTTAACTCACCCAATGATGGGGTAATTGATGCTTGCAGCTAAACCACTGTTTACTTAGGGAGTATTTCGCTCCCTATAACTTATATTTTATTTCGATTAAATATATTTACTGACACACAGACGCCTTCGCGACGAGTATAATTTAATTTTACGACAAATGGTTTCTTGAACTTCGCGCGCGGTCGTATTTATATCTTTGTACAGCGCCTCTGGCGGCAAGTCGGGTCCCTACGTCTGACGTCACTTGGTAACGTCAGTGCTGTGTAGATGAGACTAGTTGTCGGCAGATGGCGCTTTCATTTATTTTCACTAAATTTCAATTTTAATCATCTAATATTAATCAATATCTGCACCCGTTGTTTCACAACGTTACAATATATCATTATTTTTTCCGTGTGGCAACGGGGTCCCGTGTTGCGATGGGTAAGAGCATGGAGCAAATATAAGAGAGGAGAGGGCCTAAGCAAGCGTGCACTGTGACCGTTCAATGCGGGTCCTGACGTCATCAGTGGGCGTGGCTTAAGTCAGTGCGCTCTCCGCGTTCGTCTAGGCAACTTCCGGTTCGTTTTACGCAAATATATGTCAAAATTCGTATTTTCGCGAAATTAGAAGAATTTAAAAAGATAAGGATAAACTGTTGTGTTTTATCGTGTAAAAAATACTCGGATAGACGATTTGATGCTATGCATGGCATCACATTTTAGTTGTAAGTATTTTTATTCTTTATTTTCATAAATAGTTCTAGAAACATCGCTGATCCCCGGATACAGCAAAATATTTTTTACTCGACGCTAGATGGTGATACTTTGTGTTTTGGTTACCTAAAATATGTAGGTGCGTAGAGCTCAGTAATAATATAATTTTAATATTGTTAAGTATTTAAACTTATTTAGCAATAATTCCGAAATAAATTTAGGCAACCAAAGATTATTTTTACAAATTTATTTAAGAACTTCGATAACAGACTTCAATAACTATTGCCAAGAATAAACAGCACTAAAAACAGGATCGAATTTAGAATTTCACAGAGGGGCCCATAACCGTCCTACCTACTAGTAGTAGGTACATACATACATACATATGGTCACGCCTTTATCCCCGAAGGGGTAGGCAGAGGCATATAATATGCCCACATTTCACCTTTTGTATAATTTGTCCCACGTAACAGGTGGTGAGCCGTATTGCCGTGTTTAAATGGACAGGCGCTGGTTGTGACTGCCTGCTGTTGAAATAAAGCCTTCAACTTAGCTTAACGACTGCCATTTTACTGGCAACCGGGACCAACGGCTTAACTAGTAGTAGGTACAAAAAGTAATTTAGCTCTAACGACTGGATGCAGTTCGAGTCAACAATCTTCGCGACAACGAGACTGAAGAAGAACGTTCACAGCATTTGGAAGCAAATAGAATGAGAATATCTCAACTAAAAATTTACAGTATCTCAACTAAAAATTTACAGTAGGTAACTGTAACTGGTTCAAACGGTTCATGGAAACGGTTTCTATTTCAATTTTGGATCGGGTCTTAGAAATCGAATCACCAAAATGGGAACCGGGAATAGAAAAACGGACTGGGAAATGAAAATCAGGAACCGGGATCAGAAACCAGGAACGGGAACATGGCACCGGGAACTCAGGATACCGATTTCCATATTTATAGTTATGGCAGGACAACGTCTGTCGGGACAGCTAATTAATTATAATTTTAACAATCGATACCTATTAAAAATATTTTATTTTATTCATATCTTTTTTTCGTAGTTACTGAAAAAAATTCTTTAATTAATCTTACAAAATATTGTAAATGCTTAAGTTTCTGAGTGTGGATGTATGGATTTTTGTCACTCTTTTACGCTCAAAAGGCGAAATGGACTTGGCAGAAATTTGGTACAGGAATAGATTATAATCTGAAATAACACATATTTTAACGCTTTTTATTCCCGGAGTCGATTCACATGGAATGCGGAAACGACAACAGAACGCTACGTAGGCAAAAGCGCTAGCGCTTCTGTTTTTGTATAAACCTGAGTATGTTCATTGAAAAGTTTTCAAAGTACTTGCATTTTATCCACGGTTTAAGGACAATTGGCGGCAGCTTGATTGGCTTCTTAATAGTAATTTGTTCACCATGTGAGGTTTATTCTTTAATTTTTTTTCTTTAATATTTACCGCTGATAATACAGTAAAGGCTTAATAACTGTTAGAGCTTTGATAACATATAATTTGAGTTTTGCAAATAAATCATTTTCGCTATAATTTTCTCTATTATTGGTTCCGCATCTTAAGCTATATACAACACTCATGGTCTGACTTTTTATTGCCATCATGGTACTTTTAACTTGGGTCCGTATTCTTGTCTATTTGTCATTATTTTGAAGTGACTGCCACGTGAGCGAATGTCAGTCGAAGTCATATTTTATTATTCTCTCTCTATTAAGACTACTTACAATCTTGAAAAGACTTTATAAAATAAATATATTTACGAAGATTTATAATCTTTACAGCAATAACGACTAAGAAGCGGGTTACTTTCGGTAATAAAAAATATGAGAATGTGTTATGATTTTTTTTCGTAGTGATAAAAATAAAATAAATAATACACTATTCATCTTGCTAAGAGTTAATACTCAGGGGGATAAAATATTCCAACTTCGGCCCTGTTTTCAGTGACCAGTAGGAGTACTACGTAGTAACCTGGAAGTTGAAGTAAGCAAGTAGTTTTGACACTGACCGCTAGATGGATAATAGTAAAGTGGGCGGATACAAACCCCTCCCCACCACACCCTCCCCCCGCGCCGAGTCACACATTGTTTCATAGGGAAATCATATTACAACACCTCCTCTCTTATATTTGCTCCATGGGTAAGAGTACAAAATGTCAACACCTCAATACATCCCGAGGGTGTCGTATGAGACGACTAAGGGAACACTTACGCAAAAAGATCCATTGCGTAGAGAAGGAAAACTCGAAATGAAACCTGGTTGTCAGTAAAATGACAATCGTTGGGCCAAGTTGAAGGCCTTATGGGCGGCTTGAAAACTTTCAACTGCGCCTGTCCATTTCAACACGGCAATAGACTCACCACCTATTACGTGGGACATAAAACTATAAGGTGAAATATGAGCGTATACTATGCCTCTGCCTACACCTTCGGGGATGGGGGCGTGACTGTATGACTGTATGTAGGATGTATTTTTTATAGGTAGGTACTGGGTTTTCTATACAATGTTTAATAGGATATGTTTTTAATGCTTATTTATTGAAGTGAAACTTCTTTATCGGCGTTGGAAAAAAAATTGCGTCACGTCACGACTCACGACACATCACGATTTTTGGTTACGCGCCATCTTTGTTCTGTTCCCCACCACGGTGGATTCGAATTAAGAGTACTTTATCCAGGGATAGCATGTCATTTAAGGGTTTTTGGACTTTTGGACTTTTGGTCTTTTGGACTTTTGGACTTTTGGATGGGACATTGGTACTTTGGGTCTTTGGGACTTTGGAACTTTGGGACTTTGGGACTTTTGAACTTTTGAACTTTGGACTTTTGGACTTTTGGACTTTTGGATGGGACCTTGGTACTTTGGGTCTTTGGGACTTTGGAACTTTGGGACTTTGGGACTTTGGGACTTTGGGACTTTGGGACTTTGGGACTTTGGGACTTTGGGACTTTGGGACTTTGGGACTTTTAGACTTTGGACTTTTGGACTTTTGGATGGGACCTTGGTACTTTGGGTCTTTGGGACTTTGGGACTTTTGGACTTTTGGACTTTTGGACTTTTGGACTTTTGGACTTTTGGACTTTTGGACTTTTGGACTTTTGGACTTTTGGACTTTTGGACTTTTGGACTTTTGGACTTTTGGACTTTTTGACTTAATTTAAGGTGAGGTGAAAATTAAGTTTATGAAGAAGTTTCACTTCTTACGTGTGTACACTAAGTACACGCAATTTTTTTTTTAATGTATCTGTAGGTATAATACGCAAAAAATAATTAATTAAAGTATAATGTATGTATTATTTAAGCGAATCGCGTAGATAATTTTTTTTTTTTTTTCTTTTTATATTTTTTATTAATTTATATGATGAATTGTTAATTAATCTACTTGGGTATTTATGTTAAGTATTTTTTGCATATATTTATTTTGTGTGAATTGTCGGATAATATGAATATTTTATTAATTAGCACTTTTTTATTTTATTTAATACCTATTTCATTTAAATTTGTTCGTGATGTCACTTTACGTACGAGTAGGGGCCATCTGAAAAGTGTTAGTAATACACAGCTCCTGAGGTACCTTGAGGAACATGACCTGCTCAGTGACCGGTAGTACGTTTTACATCACGGGCGTTCGTCTGGTGATCTTCGCTTGAACCTCACACACCGCTCAGCGACGGCTATCGAGAGTAGAGGCGAGGCTCTAGCAGTGAGCCTAGATATCTCTAAGGCCTTTGAATGGGTCTGGCACCGTGGTCTTCTTACAAAATTGTCTTTCTATGGACTGTTGAAGGCTTTCTGGTCGTTAGAAGCATCACGGCCGTCGTCAACGCTAGCTGTTCTGACTACATGGCCATAAATACTGGAGTCCCACAAGACTCGGTGTTGTCGCCGACTCTATTCTTTCTGCATATCAAGGATATGCTGTCATCAAAACAAATCAAGGATATTTGACAGCATATTATTATCATGTACGAATAGTACAGGTGACACTTTTTATACAGGCCGACCTAATATCCCTCGGTGCGTAGTGGAAGAAAGTCGTGAACAACTTGTGTCTGAAATCGAGACTACTCTCGCACGAGTGTCCGACTGGGGTAGACGAAACCTTGTTCAATTTAACCCCACCAAAATACATAATTTGTGTACTCACCGCTAAGAAAACCCCATTTATTGTAGCGACGCAATTCTAAGGAACATCTGTGCCCATCTCTAAAAGTATATCGTTAGTGTTGACATCTCCAGTGACGTTCAGATGTGCAGTCATTTGGAGAACAAGGCCAAGCTGGCGTCCAAGAAGCTTGGAATGCTCAACAGGGCACGGCGGTACTGCGGTGCAAACACTGTCGCAAGTGCGGCCGCACATAAAGTACTACTGTCACCTCTGATCAGGGGCAACTGAATATCAGCTTTGTAAATTCGACTCGGTGCAAAGCCGAGCTATGAGAATTATCGACAATCCTATACTTACTGGTGGTAAGGAACCTCTTCGCGACAGGAGAGACTTTGCTTCCATAACGTGTTCTACCCCCTGTACAACGGTTTGTGCTCTGAGGAATTGTTTGATATGAATCCTACGGCTACGTTCTATCATCGCACCCCTCGATAGGGCATTCATCCTCACACTTTACGTACGGAACCCTAAAAAACAATAATACTTTTTATCTAAGGGATACTATCAGACGTTTTAAATTATGCCGACAGGTAAGTGGCTTGCTACAATGCCCAAGCATATCGAACAAATAGATAGTGTCAGACGTGAAACGTCAATCAGAACGTAAACAGCTCTTTTGGGAAGCAAAAAAAATCATTATTATAATGGCACAGCCTCTCAAAGTATGGTCAAAGTTTACTGTGTCCAAAGAAAACGAAATATTACAATTACGAGTTGTGGAAGCTTCACAAGATAATGTAGAGGGCATCGCTGACTTCCTAATTAACAGTTTTATTGTAAATGAAACTATCTCTAAAGCTACGGGTAAGTATCTATTTTCCTACTCTTAATTTACAAAATACAGTGAGTCTTATTATTCCCGTATACATATATACATAAAATATGGTTGGGTTAAGTGGGTTAGGTTAATACAGTGATCATGAATGCACGACGGTGACCGAGCGTAGCTAGTGTCAGCCACATTCGTAATTGAAGTTTTGTAGCCAAATAATAACTTTTTTCTCGTTTGGTAACTAGTTTTGAAAACAGAATTTTATTTTATTTTTAAACTATCGCGGTTTTTAACACTCATTGGATGCGCCAGTACCGACGCATACATATTTTTTAGTTTATGTATTTAATGGTATTTATTATAATTATTATATGTCAACACTCACGCACTAAACGCATCTTACTTTTATGTATTGTCTATGGCAACACTATCCCGCCCGCTTCCTACATTCACATTCCGCCATAGCTATTGGAAGATACGCACGCACCCGTCTCTTAACGCTCCGCTCCGCTATCGGCCGCTGTGATTACCCATCATATCGCGCTACATCGCTTATCATCAGCCACAGTCTCGAGAGTTACGGTTATAACTCCTGTGTGCATATTTCGCGGTCGTGAATCAAGACCCCGAACGCAAAGCTGGGAGCAGCGCCTACCTACCAACAAGAGTTCAAGGTAAGTGCATTTCCAAGTGTGGTCCTCCGTCCGGATATTCCATCTAACGCATTCTTTCTACTAATAATATTAATTACCTCTTTTCCTATTAAATTCACGCATACGCATATATATATTTAGTATATTACTCATAAATACTCAACGCAAATATTATATTTAACGCCACCCGCACGCATTAGAAAAGTTAATTATCTTTTCACACCGCATATTTTATATTACTCATAAGTACTCATATTCTATAACGCATTTACGCTATTTATCATAATCATATTTACCTATATATAATCAACCCGCTGGCAGGTAGCGCCCCCCGAAATTATCGCTACCCAGGACTTGGACCATCCTGGCCATGTTAGTCCGGTTGTCCGATTCTAGGCAATCATTTTGATATTTTTTGGTAATTAGGAGTTTTGGCATAAAGTAAAACGGACAATCCAAAATTAACAATTTTCTCAACCGTCATAAATTTAACGTAGTTTTCCCCAATTTCATTACAATTTCATATTATCTTTCGAATTGTAATCGTAGATAAAACTCATATTTATACGTTAATTTTATACCCACATATATTTATTTTATTGTGACGGTACTGGGCAACGCAGCCGATACATAACGGTATTCAAACGATTAACAGCTGATTGTTACGCAGACTCCATATTGGGTTTGTTCTCTGAATACTTTACCGCAAACAGCTGATTTAAGCTAACAGCTGATCGTTGTTCGAATTTTATACTTTTTCGCTGAATATTTCTATTACCTACCCACTTATATACATACTCGTATCTCGTATCAATTATATTATCATGGCTTCTAAAGACAAATCCCATAGTAAAAGTTCAGACGAAAGTCAGGTCATGATAAATTTTTTAGAATACAAAAAACAAAGTTTGTTTCACATAGTTCAAGAAGTGTACAACTTAAGTCTCAAGGTTACCGATGAAACAGTACGCATGATGTTTCTCGCTCGGGTTCAATCTATCGATAAAACCCGATCGGATTACATCGAAACTATCGATAAATTGTTAATTGAACAATTAAAAGATAATCCGCAGGTACAGCCGAGTTATAGTGTTTTTAATACATTTGATGAATTATACTGTTTCATAAAGCAAACGGAAACTACTCTGAGACAAGAACTCGACGATAAAAAGAAAAGTGATAATTTTAATATCAAATTACCCCCACTTAAACTCACAGGTTTCGATGGTACTTATGGTAAGTGGCCTATATTTTATGAAAATTTCTGTAGTGTGATACATACGAATACTCGTCTCACCAACGCCGAAAAGGTTCAATATTTGATAGGTTGCCTTTCGGGTAAGGCACTTACTGTTTGTTCAGGCATAGCTGCTACCGCACAAAATTACGATGTTATTTGGCAAGCCCTTCTAGCTAAATACCACGATACCAGGGTTCAGGCGTCGTGCTATTTAGAACAAATGTTACACCAGAAGCCAGGGCAATCGGCTGATCAGATCTTGGAGAACTTTTGTTCAGCTGAAGCAGCTCTGCAGCGTCTACCTATCACAAATTTATCAGATTTCATAATAACTCATTTAGCATTAAGCAAGTTTGATAAACCTATGCTTGAATTGTTTGAACAATCTCATAGACATTTGAGTGTACCTACATATAGTGACGTCAAAACATTTTTGACAGAACAAAGCAAACTCCAAACGCTCCGCTCACCATCACATTCCCAAAAAGGTGATTATCGCGCTCAGCGGAGTTCAACCGCCTCTCATTTAAATAAACCTAAGTCATTTTTTACGCAAACCCGCCCTACTAATTTGAAATCAGTCGATACTTCTAACATAAAAAATTGTATCGTATGTAACAATAATTCCGCTCACCCTTTGTTCAAATGTCAACATTTTATTCAAGAGACTGTTGAAACGCGAAATGAAATAGTTCGTAAACATTCCTTTTGTGTTAATTGTTTAGGTTTTCATCACGTGAGTGCTTGCAGATCTGTTAATAGGTGTTCGATTTGCAATCGGTCTCATCATAGTTTACTGTGTTATAGAAATAATTTGAACGCATCAAATTCAACAAGAAATCATGCTACCGGCAACGCATCGAGGCAGGAAAACGCGTCTACTGCGCCGTCCGAGCATTCCATGTCGACTCATGCGTCATCGGCAGATGATCCGTCCCGCTCGCACTCGCGGGAGGCGCGGTCACATAGTGGCAATATCGCGTCGTTATCGGCTGTGATCCCTCCGCCGCGTAATTCAAGCAGCGCGACCACGGTTTTGTTGCCGACTGCTTGTGTATATGCAAATTATAAATCGGATCGTATACGTTTGTTTTTGGACTCAGGGTCTATGAGTAACTTTATTACGAAGTCTTGTTGTGAGCGTTTGCACTTAACCATACTTAACGCTCCTTCTGTCATTAAAGGCATAGGTCAACTTGAAAGCCAATCTTATGGAATTACGCATTTCAAAATATATTCGCGATTTGATGCCCGCTGTTCTTATTCGGTTAGTGCACGGGTTATAGACACTATTACAGATTTTTTGCCTAACGTGGAAATTGATACAGCGGAATTAACCCATTTACAAAATTTACCTATGGCTGACGAACGATACTATACTCCGGGTGGTATAGATTGTTTGTTAGGTAATGAACTCTTCCCCATGATTTTAGGGTCGCAAAAAATTACATCCCCAACCTCATCAGTAATCGCGATAGAAACCACGCTCGGATACGTCGCAATGGGAAAGGCGCATGCTTTACCTTATTCGCTAGTGGCAAACAAGCATCCCCGCGATCGCATGTCTCATTCCTCCGTGTCCGACAAGGCCTTCTTATGTCACACTCAAGATGTGTCTCTCGAACAATTAACGCAACGCTTTTGGGAGATAGAACAGGTGCCAGATAAGAAGCACATTAGCACGGACGACGCAGCATGTGAAAAGCTGTTCTCGTCTACGTACTCACGCGACGATACCGGTAGATATACGGTTAGTCTTCCCTTTAAATACCCTCCCAGTGAGCTAGGGCATTCGTACACAATCGCCAAACGCAGGTTTTTAAATTTAGAAAAAAAGTTAGACGCTTCTAACTTACGCAACGATTATAATGCCATTATTCAAACATATATTGATCAAGGTTATCTCACTAAAGTGTCAAATAGCTTTCTAGACTCTCAAGTTTATTATATGCCGCATCGGGCCGTTTATCGCCCTGACAAAGAAACCTCTAAAACGCGTGTGGTCTTAGACGCTGGGTGTAAAACCACGTCAGGTAAATCGCTTAACGATTTGCTTTATACGGGACCAATATTACAGAACAATATCTTTCATTTGCTTCTCAATTTGCGTATGTACCCGGTTGCTGTAACCGCGGACATAGAAAAAATGTATTTTCAAGTGAAACTTACTCAAGATCATCATACATATCAAAGAATATTATTTAGGTTCGATTCCAATTCTCCTATTGAAAGCTATCATTTCAACCGCGTTTGTTTTGGCGTCTCCAGCTCACCCTTCCTGGCAATGCGAGTCGTAAACCAGCTCGCGTCAGACTGTCGCGCTTTATATCCTCTGGCGGCTTACGAAGCTGACAATCACATGTATGTTGACGACTACGTTAGTTCCATAGAGAATGTAGATTTAGCTGAAGACACCTATAGGGAAATGGTCGCTATGTTTAAATCTGGAGGTTTTAACTTAACTAAGTGGATCTCTAATGACAATACCCTATTGTCACGTATCCCGTCAATTCATAAGAGCTGTCTCGCTGTCAAGTTTGATGAGGATCCTCATGTTGACACTAAGATCGTGGGTATGCAATGGCAACCTAACGATGACACCTTTAACTTTAAAATAGTGATCGACATGCCTTTAACATGCACTAAACGCTCGATCCTTTCCGTAACCGCGCGCTTGTTCGATCCGCTTGGAATCATCAGTCCAGTGGTCGCATACATGAAGTTGCTTATACAAGAATGTTGGAAATTACAACTGGACTGGGACGAGACGGTCCCGGGTTGCATTCTGTCTAAATGGAAACACTTTCATAGGGAGTTGTCGCGTTTATCTGAAATAAAAATACCGAGACATATAGGTTTAACATCCGCTCGTCGAATTACTCTAATAGGCTTCTCGGATGCCAGCCAGCAATGTTATGGTGCTGTTATCTATGTACGAATAGAAACGGCTGAGAACGGAAACGCTCTTAATGTGAATCTACTGACCGCTAAATCCAAAGTGTCAGATTCTAATAAAACGCTAGCGCGTTTAGAACTCTGCGCGGCGGTCTTACTCGCAAAATTAATTAATTCTGTGCGCACTGTTTTTAATAAGCGGTGTCAAATAAACAATATATTCGCATTCTCTGATTCTACGGTAACCCTTACCTGGATTCACTCTCCCGCTCATAAGTTTCAAACTTTTGTAGCTAATCGCATCGCTCAGGTAAATGAATATCTGCCTGCTTCCCATTGGTATCACGTTCGTGGGGTTGAAAATCCCGCCGATATAGTCTCGCGCCCTGTGACACCTAAAGGGTTAATAAATAACTATCTTTGGTTTCACGGGCCGAAATGGCTGTCCGCACCTATAAATGCATGGCCTGTGAAGGAATATAAAATCAATCATAACGAGAAGACAGAATTACCGGAAATTAAAATAGCTTCTCTCCATGCACATACCATACCTGTCTCCGATCACGTTCACATGATAGACGAACTTGCCGAGCGTTGCTCGAGTTGGGTAAAATTTATTCGTTCACTGGTTTATGTATTACGTTTCACAAGGATTCTCAAATCCCGCGGTATACTTTCTGTATACGATTTAGAATACGCAGAATATTATGCGGTCCGCTTCGATCAGTCTAAGTATTTTCAGGTAGAATTACAAGCACTTAAGGCTACTAAAATTTGTCCAAATCAGGCTATTTTAAAACTCAACCCTTTTCTTGACGAACAAGGGTTAATTAGAGTAGGTGGTCGACTTACTCATTCTCAACTAAATTACAATACAAAATATCCAATACTGCTATCACCTAAAGGACGTATAGTGTCGCTCTTAGTAGACCACTATCACACCGACAATTTACACACCGGTCCTGGACTAGTGTTAGCATTGACTCGCCAAAAGTATTGGATTCTTTCTGCACGAAATTTGATTCGCCAACGAGTACATAAATGTAATTTATGTTTTAAAGCTAGGCCTCGTTCTACAACTCCACCTATGGGTGATCTTCCATCCATTAGAGTTTCACAAGTAAAGTCGTTTGTGCATACCGCAGTTGATTACGCGGGACCCTTTTACGTAACTCACATAAGGCGTCGTGGAGTAAAAAGTCATAAAGCGTATATTTGCTTGTTCGTCTGTCTCACAACAAAGGCGCTCCATTTAGAGTTAGTAAGTGATCTTAGTACAGATTTATTTCTCGCTGCCTTTAAACGTTTTATCTCACGCAGGGGTCCTGTTTCAGTGTTGTACAGCGATGGAGGCACTAATTTCATAGGTGCGAAACGAAAATTGAACGAAATTTACACGCTTATACAGTCCACTAATTATAAAAATGATCTGAATAAATATCTAACTCAACATAAGATTCAGTTTCAGCACAGCCCACCTTTCGGGCCCAATTTTAATTCGTTGCCTGAAATTAATGTCAAATGTGTTAAGTCTCATTTATTTAAAGCTATCGGGAGTCAAATACTCACCTATGAAGAATTCAGTACAATATTGGTGCAAATTGAAGGCATTTTGAATAGCCGTCCGATTTGCATACTTTCTTCGGATCCATCGGATCCAACCCCCCTAACGCCTAATCATTTTCTTAATGTTACTCCGCTTAAATATTTACTCGCTGAACACATTGAACCCCTATTACCAGATAACAGACTCACCCGCTATCAATTATTAAATAGAATTGTTCAAAGTTACTGGACACGTTGGAGCAAAGAATATCTTACCTCTCTCCAACTTAGACATAAGTGGAATATGCCGTCCAAACCTGTGACGATAGGAACTGTAGTTGTTGTTAAGGATGACAATACGCATCCTTTATCGTGGCCACTCGCGGTTGTATCAGAGGTGTTTCCCGGGAAGGATGGTGTAATTAGAGTCGTCAGAATTAAGACTTCTTCTGGTGAATACATTCGTCCTGTAACTCGGCTTTGCCCGTTACCCACGCAATAACTCCTACGCTTTTGAATTATTTTTTAGTTCATAAGTTTTCATTCCTTTTATTTTTTTATTTTGTTTATTCAATGTAGAGGAAGAATCCTCTAAGCCCCCCGAAGTTGGATGCGCCAGTACCGACGCATACATATTTTTTAGTTTATGTATTTAATGGTATTTATTATAATTATTATATGTCAACACTCACGCACTAAACGCATCTTACTTTTATGTATTGTCTATGGCAACACTATCCCGCCCGCTTCCTACATTCACATTGCGCCATAGCTATTGGAAGATACGCACGCACCCGTCTCTTAACGCTCCGCTCCGCTATCGGCCGCTGTGATTACCCATCATATCGCGCTACATCGCTTATCATCAGCCACAGTCTCGAGAGTTACGGTTATAACTCCTGTGTGCATATTTCGCGGTCGTGAATCAAGACCCCGAACGCAAAGCTGGGAGCAGCGCCTACCTACCAACAAGAGTTCAAGGTAAGTGCATTTCCACTCATACTTATAGAATTCGGGACTTCGCTCGAAATACTTTGTCTGGACGTGCTCGAAACGTAGATGTAAGTAAATAGTTTTCGCGTGAAGTCCCGAATTCCATAAGTATAAGAATTTAATTTATTTTTTGGTAACTGCGTTTCAAAACCAGCTACATAAATTATTTTTCTCTCTTCATGTGGTTATCGAAACAGAATTGCATTCTTATTTTGTAATAAGATAAAGATAAGATTGATAAGTAATCGGCTGTACTCCTCCTCTCCCCGCCTCACTCTTTCCATACTTGACTAATTTTTACCTTCTATATTACTCTTTACAGGTGTCATTTTGAAAAATCTTTTAACGCCATAAATTTCAAGTTTCTAATTACAAAGATTTCTAGGGTTGGTAAGTAAGCGAGTCACCTGGTAATTTTATAAATATGTCCTATAAATTTTAGGTGTGGCGCGTAGCGAAAAAGCCCTTGAAATATACAAATCTCGGTTATTGGAGTCTTTCAAATTACCCGGGGTTCATATGCTAGTATGTTGTGCTGATAATGGTAAAAATGAAATAGGAGACATAGTTGGTGGAGTATTTTTGTGGTTACTTGAAAACTGCAACCCGAGAGATGTTCAGGTAAGTAATACCTAAAAGACACGTAATTATTATAAGTATTGAAACGGGTTACTGAAAAGTGTCGTTACATAAACTATTTTTGCTATTCTACAAAAAAAAATGCGTTAACGCAATAAAGGGTCTAGACAGACATATGGACGGACGGACGGCCGGATATACGGACAGTAAGACAACAAAGTGATCCTATAAGGGTTCCGTTTTTTCTTTTGACGTACGGGACCCTAAAAAATTTACTTCCATACTTCACAGAGGATTAGCCCGTAAACTTGACGAGACCTAAGGAGTACCTAAATGATCTCTGAAATAAGCGTATCTCTGAAACGAGTAATTATACACCAAATTAAACATAATTAGCTCACAGAAAATACTCTTTAAAGTGGTATTCAGCTAATGGACCATAGGTTAAAGTGGTATTCAGCTAAATGGACCAAAGAATCAATCTTAAGAGCTTCCTAGATCTGATATGATTGTCAATTCCTAAACCTATTGAAAAAAAAGCCCTGATGTAGGTACTATTTGTTTATGACGATTTTTTTAAATTGTTCCAGTCCGATTCTGAAGAATTAACGAAGTTTCTTGAAGTTATAAACGTTCTAAAAGGTGCGTATCACGTAATGGAAGAACTGAAAGTCTCAAAGTATTGCGAAACAAGGATCGTAGGTGTTCATCCAAATTATAGACGCTTGGGTATTGCAGAGCAACTCTTTAAGGTTATGTAAGTATTACTGGTCTTCCGACGAGGAGACGAAGGCGAAATGACCATAAAACAATTTCAACATCTTTCTAGAAGTTTTATAGTTTTCGTCTTACCGTAGGTACCGCCTCTCGAGTCTTGAATTACTAGTCATATATTCTAAACTATGGAGCAGACTATTTATTTGTTTTATAATTACAAGATATTCTTAGAAACATTATGAGGTAAGTATTCTAAGCACCCAGAAACTGATAATCATGCTATTATTTTTGTTTTAGCTTACAAGTATGCAAAGAAGACGGTGTACCACTAACTGTAGGTATAATGACAGCAATCGGTTCTCAAAAAGCTGCAGAAAAAAATGGATGGAAGACATTAGTTGAAATAGACTTGAAAGAGTTTGGCAAAACAGTTGGCGTTACTTTCAAAGAAGATGCTCCACCCCAATTTAAATTCATGATGGCCAGAGTCGATGAAGAATAAAATATCAACATAGCAAATACAAGTAGTACATACCACAGAGGAAGCAGTAGTATTGCTTAGTAAATTTATAAAAATCTATCCTTTGATAATAAAAGCAAAGACCTTAATAACAATAATACACTTGAGACAATAATACACAGGCTTTTACTAAGATTATGTAGAAACCAACTACCGTATTTGATTTCTCTTAGATTGTAGAAGAATACTAAAATATCAGTATTTCAGGATATTGCAACACAGCGCCATTACCTTCTGATGCCGACGCATAATGTCACACATTAGCCTATTTTGGGTAATATAAGTTTATGCTATAAGATCTGGACTTTAAAAAATAATATTTATAACTCAAAATAGATCACACAAATATTAGTTGGTATTTGTGTGATATATATATATATATATATATATATATATATATATATATATATATATATATATACACAACATGAAATTTTGTATAGCGCAAACCTGAAAACACTTTGATCAGAATCAGTAACAGTATCCACTGGACCCGATTTCAACCTATGTTATTTTTTTTCAAAACTTCACGAAACAATTTAAAGCATTGAACACTCTAATAACGTAAAGTATGTATAGGTATGTATCATAAAATAACATCACTACGCGTGATCAAAAGCGATCCGCCACCAGCCGATCCCGTGCCCTCGACCAGCCACCCCCGGCCGCGCCCCTGCACCCGCGCCACCCGGGCTGGCCACCAGTCAGTACCCGATAACACGAGCGCGACGTCATACGTGTCGCCGTTCCTCATCCCGTGTCGCTGTGCAAAATACGCGATCGTGTAACAACGTCTTTTATTATACTTTTTTATACTACTAAGGTGACAGAAAAGCTTACAGCATACTTGATCGTTGCTAACCTTAGCCTATGGACGTTTGGAACACCAGAGGCACGACACACGGGCTGCGATACCAATATCGAAAGGTAGAAGGAATTACCGAAGGTGACAAAGTGCAACGGGTGAACTTTAGTGAGTGGTGGCTAAAAAAATAACAGTGTAAGTGTTTTGTGTACTTTTACGCGTAGAGGATTACATGATACTGATAAAGCAGCCTATTGGCGCCATACTAATCCTCATTTACCCCGTCAGAACTCCTTCCGACACCGCTTGTCCATTAATGTGTGTGCATGCAGGCATTATGAATAGTCACGTAATCGTATTGACTACTATTCGTAAATGCCAGTATGTACATACTTGCAGTTCTAGGGTTCCGTAATCAATTGGTAACAGCTAGAAAAAAAGATTTTTTTTATTAGCCCTTGAACACATAGGTACCTACTTTCATAGGCTCTACAGCCTGATCCTTTTACTAAGACTCTAATGCTAGTGAACCTTACCATCGGAGAGGGTAAAAATGGGACCTTATTGCTAAGACTCCACTGTCCCTCTGTCACCTAACTGTATCTCACTAACCATAATTATAGCTAGACAGTTGAAAATTTCACAGACAGTGTATTTCTGTTGCCGCTATAATAATAAATACCGGTCAAATGCGAAGCGGACTCACACACAGACGGTTCCGTACTAAAAAATCGCGTGTGTCGTAGGGGAATCCCGTTTAATCGCCCCCTTTTATCTGATTTTAGTATCTGTAACTAGCTCTAACTATCGCGGTTCCGATAGAGTCTTGTTACGGACAGACAGACGGACAACGAAGTCTTATGAACAGGGTCCTGTTTTTCCCCTTTGGGTACAGAACCCTAAAAACAGATCAAAATAACATTTAAGTGGGCTCCCATGCAATAAACGTGATTTTTGCCGTATTTTGGTACAGAACCCTTCATGCGCGAGTCCGACTCGCACTTCGCCGGTTTCTGTCTTAAACACAGTTCCATAATTACCACTTATGAAAATGGTTTGTTAATGTTATCAATACCACACGAATAGTGACTAACTGCCTTGCGTATAATACCTACACCTACGCTGTTCGCGGAAAAAATAGTGCAATTGTAAACAAAGGCTTATAACTTGGTCAGTTTTCGTCAGTTTAATTTTTTTTTTTTATACGGTATTTTGAAGCGAAACTCTAGTTGGGGTGTCTGAGGTTTGCGCTATACAAAAGTTCACGTTGTATATATATATATATTATGAGCTGAAAATCAGAGACCTCAGTGATTGTATTCAGAGTAAATTATCACAACGGTCCATGGCAGTCGATTTATGTTAGAGATCGGTATAACAAAAATACCAACCTCTATATAAACATGACGTTTTGAATGTACCATCTGACTTTTGACCGCGAGGTTGACTTTTATTGCTAGAAAACAAAGGATATTATAATTGACCAGGCATTCTCTTTTTTTGGTTCCGTACCTAAAAAGAAAAAAACAGAACCCTTATAGGATCACTTTGTTGTCTGTCTGTACGTACTGCTCGTTCGCTCTAACTTTGCCGCTCAGCTCCATACTACAGCGGCAAAGTTAGAGCGAACAGGTAGTATTGAGTTGAAATGAATACCATTATAATTATTAAAGTATATGGTCCCTTGAGGCTGTTAAAAAAATCAAACTACTAAGTTAACGCAGAAAAAAGTTATGCCTTTAAAAACGTGTATTTCGACACTCACAAGGAATCAAAAATCATAGGGTGCTTCCCGCTAATTAAGAATCCTGAAATTTGGCAAGTAATATCCTCATATACCACAAATATACGGAAAAATGTGTAAACGGTACTTTTGTGACGAAATCATATAAAATAGTACCTGGTGTCACATCATATCGAAAGCTCAAAACTTTACTGTCACGTAAACTTTGTTTTTAATCGTTTCCAAAATGTGCCGTTGATTATACGTAGCGATACTACACGCACACACACACCGTGTTTATACGTCTCCAGCGACAACATTCAGTGCGGCTGTGTCACAGGCAGGAGCTAAGTGCGCGCGTTCTATCTGCGCGGTAGTGGCAAATCGTAATATTTGCTGACAAAAAACATCGTAAGTACATAAATAATGAAAACTAATTTAATTATAACCATATTGTATGTAAATTGTATTTTATGATTTATTTTGTTGGTTTTAGATGGATAATAACAAGAGAAACCTAATGAGAATTTTTGAAGATTCTGATGACTCTGCCGAGGCGGACCCATTCCAGGATCGTGATGGTGACTTTGAATCTGACTAAGATTTTGATCCTCAAGATATAAGGGCGCCGTGGCCTGAAAAAGATTGGGAACCCCTGATCTATACTATACGTCTTGCCAGAACGTACGGATACGTTGACGTGATAACACGACAGCTCACTTATTTTTTATGGCCAGAAATCGTTAAAACCCGCAGCTAAAGTACGACGTATAATAACGTTGTGCCGCTACTACCAATCATCTACACCAGGGCTTCCCAACCTGGGCGCCGCGAGACTCCACGCGGCGCCCCTCTGTACGTATAAAAATGAAAGATCATCGAAAAATATTCTATTTACTATTTTTATTGAGTATATAATAAACATGCAACCAATAATTCAAATTAGCCTATGTCAGTCCACTGCTGGACGTAGGCCTCTCTCAAATTAAGTCGTCGTCCATTGGCGAGTCGCTGTCTCAACTCTGGGGGCTTAGCAAACAACGGGACAGGCCAGGCCGGGCAATTTCTCCGCGCACGATAGCGCTATGGTAATCCTATACCATCAACGCACATGAAGGGCAAAAAGACCGCACCGCAGGTGCCCACCGGGCAGTGGCGGTGCGGCTACCTGCCATGGATCACACAAACTAGTTTGTATGAAGTAACGCTGATGGCGACGCGGGGCGTCATGGGACGTCTAACTCAGTCAGCGTCGCACGCTTTCTAGTGAACTAACTGCCTCCGCCCGTGCGTCGTGTGCTTTGTGTGTGTGTGTGTGTGCCAAACTCGATTGTAAGAAAAATGATTTTTTTTATACTAGTCTACCTACTATTTGTTTATGATCTGGCTTAATTATGTATTGTCTGAGTTTGGTGAGAGGCGAAAGTTTATTTTCACCCAAAGAAATCGGCTGAGTCATCACCGCGTTGACTGCCTTGAAGTGTCTTAAGTGAGAGTGGTGGTAATAAGGGGGCAACATAGACTTAGAAAGTTCGACTTGAAAATCCAAGGTAGAGTAACGCCACAATCAGGGCGGTAAGAACGATCATAAACGAGTGGTTGGAGCCATGGCTATCTCTTCTACCGGTTGTCACAGATAATTACCGGGCACGGGTCCTTCGGTAAGTATTTGTGACGAACACACCGGGAAATCATGGCTGAGTGTCAGCAATGAGTGAGGACACAGCACGTAGTGAGGACACAGTGATCCAATAGCGCTAGGTCTGCACCTAGACGTTATCTCGTTGGAAACCATGGTGCGAGCCATGATCTCCAGCAGGATTAAGTGGGACGCCACCGATTCTTTCTTCGAGCAGGTCGTTCTCGTGAAAGCGGCGGGGGAGAGCAAGAGATAACTCTCAAACCCGAATTAGGCAGTCTGCGGCGAGGGCACCATACACTTGTCTTCGCCCAAGACCGAGGGGCCAAAAGACGGGGCGGGGACTGCTCACCGTCCTTACAGAAGCAGGCCCAAGACGACAGTGTGAAAGTTTCTCGCACGCCACACGACCCAGGAACCGTAATAGCAAGGGCTGTCGGGAATCCTGGGACATCTCCCCTGTGCTCCCAACCATAGGCAGTGGCACCGTCCATGAGGGATTTCCACACGTAAAAAATAGAGCTTCCCTGGGGCACGTCGGCTCCGCATATTTTCACGGGTTTGGGCTGCATAATTTGACAGAGTCTCCATTGCACAGGATAGTGGACTGAGGATACCGTTGAATAACTGCATCAGTAACTGCTGGAGAATGGGGGGGAGGTGTGATTGAGATTTCACGTGGTATGTTAGGGAGCCGCGAGAATTTTCAAGACCTTTAAGGGCGCCATGGCCTGAAAAAGGTTGGGAACCCCTGATCTATGCTATACGTCTTGCCAGAACGTACGGATACGTTGACGTGATAACACGATTGTGCCATAGAACACAACGTGATTAAACGTCAAATATATTTATTTGTATGGCAATTTATTGTGTCATTCTATAAAACAATTTATTTCATTTCATTTCATTGCATTATTTTATTTTGCAGAATGTGGGTACAATAGATGTTTGACATATTATAATTATTGAGTTACACCGTACTTAACTTTACAGCATGCAAAAATTACACGAACACCAAACATAACATTGATAAATATTATAGTAACCTACGAGTATGTTCAATGTGAGGCAAAACTATTTAGTAGTCAATAAGATTACATTTTTCAATTCCAATCAGAAATAAGTGATGTCAAATACAATTCACAATAAAATATACAATTAATTAATTATTAAAATTTTTACAATTCATTTTCAATTTTATCTGACAAATATTCATCCACAGAATAATATGACTTTGACAATAGGAGCTTCTTAACACTTGACTTAAACTTATCGACATTGAATATGGTTAAAATTGTCATTGGTAGTTTATTATAAATTCGTGGTAACCTACAAAATACACTTTTGTTCAAAAATTTAGTTTTCTTTGGTGGTAGCCGTATCTTTAAGTTATGTCGTTTACTACCTTTATTCCATCTGTGTTTACCTCCTTATTCAATTTGTCAAATATGTTAATATTCTTTTTGGCAAATAGCACCACTTCGAGAACATGTGGGATTGTGGTAAATGATTTAACACTTGATGTTAAAATATACTTTTAATAACTTTAAAAAACACTTCGTACAACCGTCTTCAACAATTCCCAATTTCCAACTCCCCGATCTTACATCTAATATGAACCGTTCACTCTCTCTCATTCATTCATCACGTTCACTCGAATTACATTCCGTTTCCCACATTCGGTCATCCTGCATCATGTCTGTCCCCAGACATCACTCACCTTACACCCAAATCATCTCTCATCCTCACATTCTAACAAAATTACATCAGCTTAACTCTAATACAATCTTAAGTAAGTTCAACTTGATAAATGCAATTATACAACACAAAATCTTAAATCTAAATATCAACTTCCATACCTACCATACATCACACATTCACTCTTATCTCTGCTGCTTTTTTCTTTCTTCTCTTTAAATAGAGAAACCTATTCTCGGGGTTAGGTAAACCAAATCCACTAGCCCGAGACAATCCATTCATGATTGGTAACGGATTTTTATCCTTCCCCACATTAGCATTGAGCTGTTGATAGTCAACGCACACTCTGGTTGTACCATCCTTTTTCTTCACCGATACAGGTGGACTAGAATATTTTGAATAACTCACCCTAGTAATGTTGTTTTTCAGACACTCATCAATCTTTAGAATACCTTGCCCCACATGTGACAATCCTTGAGGTGGCTGTGTCACAGGTGTGACATCTTTTGACACAGCTACTAGGTCATGAGGAGCATCATTTACCTGGTTTGTATGATAATTTTGAACACACTGAGCAGCTTCTAACTTAACTTGAGAGCTACTGACATTCTCTGAGGATTCTACTACCTCTGAAATGCAATTAAAGTTACTTAACCACTCGCTTTCACGTGGGAATATGGTCACACAACCTTCACTCATTAACACTTTAACATCTTTCAAAAATTCATAACCTAATAATACATCGTAAGGCATACAATCTTTAGGAACTATGTGAAATGCTATATCGGTGTAACACTGTCCGTCTACATAAATTGAGGTTGTTATCTTTCCTAAAGATTTCACACGGGAACCTCCAAGACCAGTCAATGTTACGCCGCCAACATCGAACTGCACCTCAAACAATTTGGCACTAAATTCCGCCGAGATTAAATTTATATCGCTACCGGAGTCGACTAAAGCACTACAACTATGGTTATTCGCAATTATCACTGATTTTAAACGCTTGTTATTGTTTTTCACTGGTACTTCCGAAATATTATCATTGTTTATGTTTACGATTTGCACTGAATGTTCATCTGACGTTGACATTATGTTGACGTTTTGATGGGTGTCATGGCCGCATAGACACTCGCACTGATTGGTCGACGAAGACGCCATGTCTGTTGTACCGAACATCGCCGAACGCTGCGGTGTCGTTCCTTTCCGTACAACATGCGCCGGACCGGATGTCTGCTTCGCCGAAGTGTTCCGATCGCCTCTACGAAGTTCCCCGATCAAAGGACATCGCGAACCAATATGGCCGTACTCATTGCACTTAAAACATTTTATGCCATTTGGACACTGCGCCGACATATGATTTCTGTCGCCACAATTATAACATCGGCGTCCATTGTGGGATGCTACTTCTTTCTTCCTTTCAGGCACGACCATACGAGCTTCCTTTGACCTGTCGTCTTTTATTTTTTCATACAGCGTCAACTTTTCTTTCAGCGCAGGGTAGGTAGTCACACCGTATAAGACACTTTTATACATAGGACGATCTTCAATGCCATCAATAATGTACTGGATTACTACGTAATCAGGAAACTTCGCCCGTTTTCCTAATTCCTTCATGGATAACACGTACTGATAGTAACTTTCGTCCTTCCGTTTTTTTCTTTTAGCGAGCAACTCGTGCATTTCTTTCATGTTAACCGTATCCGGAAATTCTTTAATAAGGGCATTCTTGAGCTCATCGAAACTTTTGAAAACCTTTTCCGATTTTAACCAGAGGCCCGCTGTGCCACTCAGCGACCTGCGCGCGATGATCAGCTTTTGCTGCGCCGTCCAACCAAATATTTCGGCGTTATCTTCGATGTCTTGAACCCATTTGGTTGAGGCATAAGACTTATCATCGCCGTCGAATGGGGTAATATTACCGTCGAGATGGTATAACATGGTGGCCGCCGCCGCCCGTGACGTGGATCCCATACCGTCGTCGAACATTTTGCCGGCTCCGCCTTCTGCCATCGTCGTATTAAGCAGTAGGTAGACAATAGATACGTCTTTTCTATTTTAAGCCAGGCACGTCTTCTTGACCACGTCTTCGATGGAATTTTTCACCACCGTGAGCACAAATCAAATTTAAGTGGGTACTCACGTACTCGAACTCGTTGCGTCGTTTTCAAACTTTCGCAATCTTCGTCTTTTTAGCACTTACGCACAATCCCGGACGAGCCCCCAAAACTGTGGGATTGTGGTAAATGATTTAACACTTGATGTTAAAATATACTTTTAATAACTTTAAAAAAGACGTGTGGCACTCGGGGACTGCCGCGGTAAAGCTATTACATAGCATTTTTTATCAACTATGCTAGTATAATTATTTCTATATAAGAATACCTAGCAGATGCCCGCTGCTTCGCTCGCGTAAAATTTATTTTCGCGGGAAGTTATTCCCGGGATAAAAGGTAGCCTATGTGTTATTCCAGACTATAATGTATCTCTGTACCAAATTTCAGCCCGATCCGTTCAGCGGTTTGAGCGTGAAAGAGTAACAAACGTCCACACTCACAAACTTTCGCATTTATAATATTAGTAAGACTGATAAGTAAGATTTTAAGGCCTATGTTCAACAAAGTAAAGTACCAAGTACCTACTTGACTGTTGACATTTGGGCTTTTGGACTTTTGGACTTTTGAACTGTTGGACTGTTGGACTTTTGGGCTGTTGGTCTGTTGGACTTTTGGACTTTTGGATTATTCGACTATTGGACTTTGGACTTTGGACTTTAGGACTTTTGGACTTTTGGACTTTTGGACTTTTGGACTTCTGGACTTTTGGACTTTTGGACTTTTGGACTTTTGGACTTTTGGACTTTTGGACTTTTGGACTTTTGGACTTTTGGACTTTTTGACTTTTGGACTTTTGGACTTTTGGACTTTTGGACTTTTGGACTTTTGGACTTTTGGACTTTTGGACTTTTGGACTTTTGGACTTTTGGACTTTTGGACTTTTGGACTTTTGGACTTTTGGACTTTTGGACTTTTGGACTTTGGACTTTTGTACTTTTGGACTTTTGGACTTTTGTACTTTTGGACTTTTGGACTTTTGGACTTTTGGACTTTTGGACTTTTGGACTTTTGAACTTTTGGACTTTTGGACTTTTGGACTTTTGGACTTTTGGACTTTTGGACTTTTGGACTTTTGGACTTTTGGACTTTTGGACTTTTGGACTTTTGGACTTTTGGACTTTTGGACTTTTGGACTTCTGGACTTTTGGACTTTTGAACTTTTGGACTTTTGGACTTTTGGACTTTTGGACTTTTGGACTTTTGGACTTTTGGACTTTTTTACTTTTGGACTTTTGGACTTTTGGACTTTTGGACTTTTGGACTTTTGGACTTTTGGACTTTTGAACTTTTGGACTTTTGAACTTTTGGACTTTTGGACTTTTGGACTTTTGGACTTTTGGACTTTTGGACTTTTGGACTTTTGGACTTTTGGACTTTGGTTTTTTGGACTTTTGGACTTTGGACTTTTTACTTTGGACTTTTGGACTTTTGGACTTTTGGACTTTTGGACTTTTGGACTTTTGGACTTTTTGACTTTTGGACTTTTGGACTTTTGGACTTTTGGACTTTTGGACTTTTGTACTTTTGGACTTTTGGACTTTTGGACTTTTGGACTTTTGGACTTTTGGACTTTTGGACTTTTGGACTTTTGGACTTTTGGACTTTTGGACTTTTGGACTTTTGGATTTTTTTACTTTTGGACTTTTGGACTTTTGGAATTTTGGACTTTTGGACTTTTGGACTTTTGGACTTTTGGACTTTTGGACCTTTGGACTTTGGTTTTTTGGACTTTTGGACTTAGGACTTTTTACTTTGGACTTTTGGACTTTTGGACTTTTTGGACTTAAAAGTCGTACCAAAAGTCCCAATAGTCCCAATAGTCCCAAAAGTCCCAAAAGTCCCAAAGACCCAAAAGTCTTTGCTTAAATTCTGCAACACTTTTCAGTACTGCGCCATCGAGACGTATCGCAGGTACACGGCAAGGCTTGTTTTTTTTTAATATACCTGAAAACTTTAAAATAATTATAAAAAATCCTGGTGTTATTGGCTTTCTTCAGAGGTACCCATCCTCGATTCTTCAATCCTAACGTACAACAGTTACGGATAACCAGGATAGGATTGACGAATCGAACTCCTCATTGGAGGAAATTTGGATGTAGGACAAGAAAAATATCTGTACCCTCCAGATTCTTATTTGCCTGCCTCGGTGGCATTCGGTAATATAACTGACTGTCGCGCTGGGGTCCTGGGTTCGATTCCCGGGCAGGCCAAAAAATCGTGGGATCTACCAATATTTGTTTCGAAGATTTGATGTTTTCTAAGTATAATATGTATAAATAAATAGATAAATTCTTTATTGCCATTAATTGTGTACATACCTGAAATTGGAATTCCCTGATACCTGCGCTAGTACAAACTGTGTTGCAGATATCAGTGTTCTCCTGAAAAGCTGAGGCTTTCAGGAAGAGAGAGAGAGAAAAGAAAAGATTGAATTTGAACTGTAAATAATTAGTGATTTATTAAAATTTAGCACTTGGGGGTCGTGGGTGTTTCGAGCAGCAAGTTCGATCTCCGAAGGCCTTCGCAGGGTTCCGACTTATCTTAGTAGTTCTCAAGGCTGATGCAGTCCGCGACGTAGCCGTGCCGTCCACAACTTGGGCTGGCACGGTGTTCTCAACCCGTAGGGTGGATGATCGCTCGTAGACTCGAGGGTGCGTCTTCACCTTCGTGGCACCCGAAAGGTGGACTTCTATAGCCCGTAGGGTGGATGCTGACAACCCGTAGGGTGGACGTTGACAACCCGTAGGGTGGATTTCTTCAACCCGTAGGGTGGACCCCAATGATGGGGTTATTGACGCTCGCAGCTAAATCGCTGATCACTTTGGGAGCACCTGGCTCCTAACAATATTTTTTCACTTTGAAATTATACTCTGATGCACCTACGCCTTCGCCACTAGTGACTTTACATTATTTGAGTAATGGGGGCCTCGAAATTCGCGCGCGGTTGTTTTTATATTTTTGTACAGCGCCTCTAGCGGCACCACTCGAAACTACTAAACGTCAAGACCGCTTTTTAAATACGAATGAGGCTTCCGCCGTTTCGACACTAACTCGGTAGATGGCGCTTTCATTTATTAATCTACGTTTTCATTTTAAAACCCCTAATGTTGAACCCCTAATTGCACCCGTTGTTCCACAACGTTACATACTCCCCCTCCCCGGTGAGCGTTTGACGTACCCTAACGCGTCAAATGCTGCGTTCGTCCTCGAACGCCCCTAACATAATACCTAATACTCGTCTATGTGTGTGTGTATGTTAGTGTGTTGTGTGAATGAGATGATGCTGGGTGTAGCGAAGAGTCGGCCTTAACCTTAATGAAACCAACTCGCAGGATGTATTTAGGTGATTCTGAAGGATCCTATAGGACAGAAAGAGAAAAGACGTATTTGAGGCTTTGGGTTGAAGGTTCAGGTAATACGCACCGCCTGAAAGTGGGGTGTGTATAATAAGGCTTTTTGCTGAAGGCTGGGATTTATACAACCGTCCCAGAGAAGAACATCCTACTAGGGCTCGTGTAACACTTCCGACTCATAGGATGGACTATCCCCCAGGGCAAGCCTCTAGCTTCCGAGTGGTAGGAGTAGCCATATGACGAAAATAAAGATAACGGTGATCTACACCTACGACTGTTAGGGCAAGACAAATGCTGCCAAATAACAGTCCACCATAATTCTGTTCGGGTAAGCCTCATGCTTCCTCGAAACAGTAATAAACCTACACCATTAATCTGTTAGGGCACGACCATGCTGCCAACTAACAGTAACCGACGAACTCTGTTAGGGATAGACCCATGCTTCCAACTAACAGAAAACTCCCAACTAAACCAAGAAACAGAAAAGTGATAGAATTAATTTACTCGCAGAATCCTCCGTGTTGCTAATTAACCCTTATGTCCCCATGACGAACACGGCATGTGTTTGTCACGTTGTTCTGTGTACTTATTTGAAAGTCGTGTGTAGTGTGTAGTGTGTAGTGTCCCTAACTAATTACTAGGCTATTTAGCCCTTTAACCAAATAAAATAACAAACCAAGTGCATATTCGCAATCTTAGTATCAATAACAAAAGACAAATGCTTATTCTCAACTTTAGTAGAAGAATGTTGACTATGACTATTATGTCAACCTTAATAAATGACGAAGATCATTGATCTTTGGCCATTCTGCCAAATATCTAAACAAAATATGGTGCCCTTGTTTGCCACCATGTCAGTGTAAAATGTATTTAAATAAATAATGTGTATGTATGTACTTATGAAATCTCCCCTGTGCAAGTTTTATTTTGTTTGCGCGTAAGCTGCTGACGTAATCGTGCTGATGCAAACGTGTTATCCATCGTTGCGTCTAAGGCCAGTGTCACACTACATTCCATGCCATATAACCACCCGTCAGCTTTGGTCGGGAACAAAACTTAGGACATTTGAGTCACTCTCTCTAATCTACGAAAGTGACTCGCCTGTAGCTAGTTTGCCCCCTACTTCCGCCTTTGGGGGTCACACACCATGAAATGCAAGTGTCACTATGTAAACAAACAAAAAAAAAACTGATTGTTAAGTGCTTGGAATTGTGTGTGAAGACAAGTGTGATGAATATGTGATGACTATACACTACTTAATTATTATGTAAGTGTAATTGTGAACTTCCGTATGATAATATGTATGCGTGTGATCTGACACGAGATGTGGTACCTATATGTGCCACCTATGTACTAAAGTTATATGACGGTGTGCTAACACCCTTATATTTTCCAAAAAAATAATTATCAAAACCTATTGTGTAACTGTACTGATGTACTATATAAACTATTCGCATACGCATCTTAGCGCAGTGCAGGAACTGAGGGCTTCCACCGTTGAACCAGGTTCCTCTCCCCGGATCTTAACTTCATATGCAAGTTCCGCTTTTGGAAGCGATGTGAAATTTGATTTGAATGCCATTGTACTGACTATTTCAATTACTCTAGCCGGGAATCTTTAGTGATGATGATTATTTACCAATGTATAGTGTATTTATCTGCTACTTATTTTACATGAAAAGTTAATTTTATGTAAACAACGAATGTTCGCTATATTCGCTAACGAATTCTGTTGTAGTGAACGACGGCCCTTATCGTTGTCTGTTTACGTCTTGTTGAATGTTAAGGAATGTGAATATTTTTAGATCCACCCGCCGAATAACGAAAAATAAATTCTACTTTTTAGGGTTCGTTGAACCGAATTCTAAATTGAACCTTTATAAAACTTAGTATTTGCTTTAGGAAATACTTAAGTTTGGAAATAGTACCTTTTAGGGTTCCTTCACTCAATTAATAGATTGGACCCTTCTAGAAATTAATTGTCTGTCTGTCTGTCTGTGTTTAAATGTAAACTAATCCTAAGCAGTGAGTAGTGAAAGTGAAGTGTGTGATGATGGGTTGATGAAATTAACTAAGTGTTTTACAGTTTTACTCGAATAATGCAATTTTCGACGCTGCTATTATTTTTGTTGAAATGTAACTATTCACACGAACGTACTACGAGTTAATTGTATTTTAACTCGTACCACTAATTTTTTCTTTAAATCGTTCCTTACTACTACGGAACCCTTAATTATTCTGAAGTGTGTCAAAGACGATTCGCACTTGGACGGTTCTTGAAATAAACTATATGGTAGTAACCAACCTTTTATGTAATTTGTTCCTCACCACTACGGAACCCTTGAATATTTCGAATTGTTTGAAAACCGATTCGTACTTGGACGGTTCTTGAAATGTTTTGTATGAGACTGTTGGTGCCCGGAGTGTATTATATTCACTTCCACCCACAGTTTATATGGAAAAAAAAATTCTTCTACTATCGAGCTAGTAATTCAACTTACTCGTAAACGTTATGAAAGCAACATCTGCCGTTGTTTATTCGGAACACGAATCAAAGTTAATAGTTTATAATTGTTTTTTGGCAAGAATGTATTCACTGCGTGATCTACGTTTGGAATGTTTTTTCTTACAGTTGTACTTCAGTGTATCAGAATTCGACGTAATTCGAAAAGTGAAACAATTATGAATCTTTTAAAATTTACGTGAAGTGAAATTCGTAAAATCTTTGTTCTACCGTTTTCCTATAGTGAAATTTCAATAGGGATTGTTACCCAGAAGTGTGATTATCGGCTGTTGGTCTCGCTGTAAATTCACATATGGGAAATACAACAAAATAATACACAAATTGAGGCGGTTTGACGCCGTAAAAAAATAAAAATTGTGGTGGTGATATCCTTTGACTACTTTTTACGATGAATATAGGCAATTAATTCACTTACTAAAATTAATGTAAGCGTTTCAAATGAGAAGTTTTACTTCAGACTTTAACGAAGTACTATTTAAAATTGGAACAAAACAAAAAAAACTTTTACTTTAAATTTACTTAAAATTTTTCCACCATAAAATAACTATTTGAGGGTGTGAAAAATAAAATGGGGACCGTTAAAATTTTGAAAAATTACAATTTATGTTGAGAAAAATTCAAATTTTGCCTTGTTCTTGTTTATGCCGAAATCTGTCTAAAATCACTAAAAAACACACAAAATAAGCCGGAAAGAACAAGTTGGCAGCAGAGGTCAGGAGAGCCGAATTCCTGGGTAGTTGTGATAATTTGGAGGGAAACTACCCCGCTAACGGGCACTCTTAAGACTATTTTACACAAATTGAATAATCTTATAATTATGACCTCCGACCCCCGTCGGAAACCGCTTTCTCGCTACCCGAAACCACGATGTGGGCGCCACTGAAAAGCTGAGGCTTTCAGGAAGAGAGAGAGAGAAAAGAAAATATTGAATTTGAACTGTAAATAATTAGTGATTTATTAAAATTTAGCACTTGGGGGTCGTGGGTGTTTCGAGCAGCAAGTTCGATCTCCGAAGGCCTTCGCAGGGTTCCGACTTATCTTAGTAGTTCTCAAGGCTGATGCAGTCCGCGACGTAGCCGTGCCGTCCACAACTTGGGCTGGCACGGTGTTCTCAACCCGTAGGGTGGATGATCGCTCGTAGACTCGAGGGTGCGTCTTCACCTTCGTGGCACCCGAAAGGTGGACTTCTATAGCCCGTAGGGTGGATGCTGACAACCCGTAGGGTGGACGTTGACAACCCGTAGGGTGGATTTCTTCAACCCGTAGGGTGGACCCCAATGATGGGGTTATTGACGCTCGCAGCTAAATCGCTGATCACTTTGGGAGCACCTGGCTCCTAACAATATTTTTTCACTTTGAAATTATACTCTGATGCACCTACGCCTTCGCCACTAGTGACTTTACATTATTTGAGTAATGGGGGCCTCGAAATTCGCGCGCGGTTGTTTTTATATTTTTGTACAGCGCCTCTAGCGGCACCACTCGAAACTACTAAACGTCAAGACCGCTTTTTAAATACGAATGAGGCTTCCGCCGTTTCGACACTAACTCGGTAGATGGCGCTTTCATTTATTAATCTACGTTTTCATTTTAAAACCCCTAATGTTGAACCCCTAATTGCACCCGTTGTTCCACAACGTTACACTCCCCCAAAATATTGACACTTGACAATATGTTTACACAGAACTATTAAAATATTAAAATTGTTTCCTACTAACTTATAAACTTATAATAATTTTACATAGAGAAAACGATAAAATATGAAACAAAACCGATACAAAATCTTAAAGCATGCTTAGGCTTTCGTGTATGTGCGTGCGTGTGTGTGTGTATGTGTGTATGAGTGTCTGTGTGTGTGTCTGTGTGTATGTGTGTCTCTCTCTGTGTGTGTGTGTCTGTGTCTCTGTGTGTGTGTGTGTGTGTGTGTGTGTGTGTGTGTGTGTGTGTGCGCGTGTGAGTGTGCGTGAGTGTGTGTGAGTGTGTGTGTGTGTGTGTGTGTGTGTGAGTGAGTGTGTGTGTGTGAGTGTGTGTGTGTGTGTGTGTGTGAGTGTGTGTGTGGGTGTGTGTGTGTGTGTGTTGCATGTATGTTTATGTGAGTTGATTTTAAAGAACTTGTAGAAGGTCTTCCACAGATTCATATTCCATTGGTTTTAATCACTCAGTTACTGCCGTTTTAAATTCTCCGTATGTATGCATACTAAGAAATTATATGAGTATGTATTAAAAAGTTTTAATTAGATCGCAAAGAAAATGTCCAAAAGCCAAAGTACTTGAAGCAAAGTCGTTGATATACCTAATATAGAGATAATAGAAAAACCTCGCAGAACTTCTGAACAATACACACTCACACAGTACTGTTTTACGATTACCGATTATAATTATTTAAAGTTAAAGTTCATTTTTAAATAATTTATTATACTATTAAACTAATTGTTGCCAAACTGATTATGATTAAACCTCTTTTCATAATCAATAAGCGAGTACAACCTGTAAACAACACTATGCCAAAGACAAACAAGACTGAGAAAAAATAATTTAATGACAAGCAAGAATGACAGGTTTAAATTTTTATCATCGAAGTATTTTTCATAAATTTATTCTATATTCTAAAGGTAAATTAGTGTCGAAATGGCCGCATAAATCTAACTATGGTTCCTTAAAACGAATATGATCAGGATTGATATTTAAATGTAAGTAATTATGGAGAGTCGAGATCCAATCTGTTTGTTTACTACATTGTTTGAAAGATACACGAACGTGGCCGAAGGTAGCCGAGAGTGTGATTCGTTTTCGTGACAGAATTTCTGGATTCGGTCTCCATGCAAGGCCCGCGATAGAAGCTATGCAATAGCTTAAAAACACTTCGTACAACCGTCTTCAACAATTCCCAATTTCCAACTCCCCGATCTTACATCTAATATGAACCGTTCACTCTCTCTCATTCATTCATCACGTTCACTCGAATTACATTCCGTTTCCCACATATAAATAGAAGGAAGAGTGAGCAACTCAAATTGAGCAAAATAAGGTCTACAGCTGTCGGTTCGTTTTAACTTGAAGACAGCCCTTAAACATTTCTTTTGTGCAATGAACACTGCCATATTGACTGAGGAATTGCCCAAGAACATAATTCCGTATCTTAGTAGGGACACGACGTGTCCACGATGGGCTGTTAACACGGTCGCTGTACTGGAAGTATTTGTTAGCATAAAGAGTGCGTACGAAAATCGATGGAGTTTACTACAAAGCAATTCTGTATGTGATGACCAACACAGGCTAGAGTCCAAAGTCATTCCCAAAAAATTTGGGATGTCGGTATGTTCTATCTTCTTGTCATCATACTTAATTGTCATGTCATTTAATCTATTAATTCTATTTCTAAATGTCATAATTGTTTGTTTTTGCTAAATTAATTGTCAATTTGTTCAATGTCAACCATTTAATTATGTCAGATATAGTTTTATTTATCTCAAATTCCATCTGCACGCTATTTTTGCCAGTAAATATGACGGTACTATCGTCGGCGAATAAAATCGATTTATGATGTGTCACTTTTGGCAAGTCATTTACGTAAATTATAAATAAAAGTGGTCCCAATACACTTCCTTGTGGGATGCCCAATTTAACAAGATTAAATTCAGATAAGTGATTTACAACTCTTTTCAATGGTGGACAAAGTCTCGCTATTTGTGTTGATTGCAATCTATTTTTTAGATATGATTTAATCAAACCTAAGGCATTGCCTCGTACTCCATACGCATATAATTTATTGAGAAGAATTTCATGGTCAACATTATCAAACGCCTTAGTCAAGTCCATAAAAAGCGCACATGATTGACTACCTATGTCAATATTTGGCATTACAGCACCAAGAAAATCATATATGGCTGTGTCTATGAATCTATTCTTCCTAAAGCCTATCTGTTCATTTGCAAATAGTTTATTGGTATTTAAACTGAGACTGTCCACGAACGTGTTAATGGGGGCTTCCATACAACAAACGTGATTCTTTACCGTTTTTTGGTGCGCGAAGCCGACTCGCAATTGGCCGGTTTGTTTATTTTTACAAGAATTTGTGAGGAATTATATTCTTTATATTTAGCCAATAATCATCAAGATCCGTTCATTAATAACGCGACACCAATCTTCCCCCTTTTCTCATTTCCCCACTTATAAGTTCTAATAAAAAGCTCTCGACAAAAGTTGTACTTTGAATCAAAGAACACGTGTGCCAAGTTTGGTGGAAATCGGTTAAGAAATGCGTCCTCTAGACCGGAACTGACAACCAGACATACGCCCAAAAGCAAAATCGTTCATACTGTCGATACTGAGACTCTCGTTCGCCACGCTCACTCAGTCAATAAAGATGAAAAATTGATTCTATGTATGCATTTAATAGGCTCCGAAAATGTTGAACCGATTTGTAAAAAATGTCTTTGTTGGTAAGTTACACTATCCCAGCGTGACATAGGCTATATTTAATTGTATTCCCTACGCAAAATAGGTAGTTATTTTCTTATAGGATTTTTTTTTCCAGCAACGAGTTTGTAAAAACTTCGACTCCAAAGTACCTACTACAGTACCCAGTTTGTATCAATATCAAACCAGCTTAAGGCAGTCAACTGCTGTAATATAGATATCACTGAACTAGTTTTAGGTACATAAACACTGGTAACTATAATTCTATTGAAATACGAAGCAAAATAATTAAAAGAAGTAACAAGGTAATTCTGTAATCGCAAAATTTTATCAGCTCCTGTAATAATTTCACAGAACATTAGTCTAATGAGTGAACTAAATAAATGTAGTTATAGTTACTGTTATCGCCTTTTACAACATTTTATTTAATAAAGGAATTTATAAATTCAAATGTTTATTCTTTCATCGACTTCATTCCAACTACTAAAACCTGTTGGTACTACTAAAACTCTTATAAAACTCAGTACTATCATAATATCTTTGATCTTGAGCATATCAACCACGCGTTTTTCGAGCCAAGTGAAGGCCTTAATATGCGGCTTGAAAAATTTCAACAGCAGGCAGACACAACCTGCGGCTGTCCATCTTTTAACACGGCAATACGACTCATCACCTATTAAGTGGGACAAATTCTAAAAAGGTGAAATATGGGCACATAATATGCCTCTGCCTACCTCTTCTGGGATAAAGGCGCGACCATAATGTATGTCTGTATTGCATTACTTTTGCGTAACAAGTAATACAGATAGCAGTTGGCCGTGGCCATTTAGTATTATTGTTATAATACGTCAAACATCACCTCCGCTCTATTTTTCTTTTACCCCCCCCCCCCTCCTCCGCAGTGTAGCCGTAGGTCTGTTTGGAGTCCTGAGACATCCTTCCTAGGGCTTACTCGGGGCTCTCAACCGTTTTTATTGCAGAGAGCTAAGCTTAGTTTAGACTTTGAAACATTAGGTATATCTATGAAAGTAAGAATACGAGGTACTTACAAAAATTCATGAGTCGTGTTGAAGGTAAGTAGTATTCAAAAATTTATAACATTGTCGATGTGTAGTAAATCACTTGGAAAAAAAATCATATGTATGACTATTGTGTTTCGAAAATGCCATTTTTGGTTTTCAGTGTTTTTCAGTTTTGGGGATTTTGCCCGAACAGTTATTGTTTTCTAAATACTCCTATAGCCATGTACTTTACGGGTTTGAATGAAATAGTTTGGGCGAAATCCCCGGCTGGTAATGGCAAGGCTTAAAAGTCAGAAAATGGTGGACTCCCGGTCTGGTTCGAGTAAATTTTGCATATTAATCCGGATCCGGATTTTTGTTTGCCTACGATGATTTTATTTTACTAGTCGTGCCACTCGATCCCGCCCCTCCCCCGTCTTTCCTCGTGGCTTACTATTAACTGTGACTTTATGTATTTTTCTTATCTAAAGTGAAAGTGGCTGAAGTTATTCCTTTTAACATCAGATGTTTGCCAGTGAGACACGTTAAAATGGGTCTAGCCGTTTCCGAATCTGGAATAAACTTGATATTTGCCTTGCTACTATTTACATGTCTATAGATTTATGTTTATTCTTTTTAGGAGCAACAGACTATCCAATAACAAGGAGAGAAATGGGTGAAAGAATGCGTGCACGGCCATTAAAAAAAATGATACTAAGTTTTTAAAATTAGAAGAGTATATTAAGGCTTAAACCAACGGTCCTGCTTAAGATCAACCGATACTTAAAAATTCTTACAACAATTTTTTAAATTTTATTTAGAACTAGACTTACAAATTATGCTATAATGCCAATTTGCATGCTCTCTGCTTAGCCTATAGGATATGTAGCGTGATAATATATAGCCTATTTGAAGATTTATTAAGAATATAATTTATTGTTAAATGAAACTAAAACAAAATGTATTAGATTCACCTTGCCAAATGTTAGGCTCGTTAACACCAGTATTAGGATTAGGGATGATCAAATAGAATTGGTCGGTGAAACTGTCTTTCTGGGCATAAAGTTAGACTCCAACTTGCAGTGGGGGCCTCATATCGAGAAAGTCTCGGGCAGACTGAGCTCTGCAGCCTATGCCGTTAAACAGATCCGACAACTGACAGACATTAGAACAGCGCGTCTTGTCTACTTTAGCTATTTCCACAGTGTCATGACCTATGGCATACTATTATGGGGTAACGCTGCCGACATCGAATGTATCTTTGTGTTGCAGAAAAGGGCTGTCCGGGCTATCTATGGTATGTGGTTTCGGGAGTCATTAAAAGAAAAGTTTAAGGATATCAACATCCTTACTGTGTATTCACAGTACATATATGAAAACTTATTATAAACTCTTAAAAATAATAGTAAATTTATTAACCCAGTAATGCCCGAATTATTTTTTTTGGGATTTTGTTAATTTTAGACTTCAAATATGATTTATTGAGGTATTTCTAGACATTAATCATAAATTTTATTTTTATAAATAATTTGGAAGTTTAAAAAAAATCATGTGTCCAAATGGACACACTAAGCACTTACAATAGCTGAAAAGACAAGAACATACGCAGATTTTTCTTGGTAATTGGTAACCAACATTTATTATTTTCTGTTTATAAACATAAACAAGACATTTTTTTATAATATATAAAAGTTTATTTTTATTTTTAGTAGGTAGGTACAGTACAATCAATACCAGAGGTCGTTGAACTCATTGCTTTTGCATTTGAGTCACATCTTTTTGTACTTAATTTTCAGTACATAATGATTTTTCTTATCAAACCCAACGAATAGTTCGAAGGTAGGAGGCCACCTTCCTGCACCTTTGGCACCTACTTCAAAAGTTTTTAGGTATATCAATACTGCCACTTTACGAACCTTCAACTGTGGCATCTTATTTTGAAAATCACCAGCATTATGGTTATAAGCCTCCAGCATCCATGTAAATAGCGATTATAACCACTTCCTCTCTTATACTATATTTACCTACATATTTATATAAGTACCTATAAATATGTATGTGTCCACTAGCCTTCAGAGGAGTCTAATAAAGTAGGAGTAGACAATCCTATCTTCTCCAATACATTTTTGGGTTCTTCTGAAGAGTAAGGCTTGTGGACAAAGGTGGTGATCCACATGCACGTGATGGTAGTCTGTACTTTCGGAATTATTATTTTATTATGTTTAGCTGTTGTACAGCCGAATCGCTTGATGAAAATACATTTTCTAATGGCCAAATCATGATAACAAGTCAAATATTTTTTCATTTCGTTTGATGTCAACCGCCTATATCTCTGACGAAGCTACCACCACCACCTTCTTTCTCTTAACACATCTGCTGCTTGATTTGTGGTGCCTCTACATAGAAACTAGTCGAAATCGAACAACCTAAATGTAAAACGTAACATACTGTAATGCTATGGCTAAAGCTTAGCGTGTCCATATGGACACATGAAGTTCAGTGCTATATATTACATATGAAATTACATTCTGGCAATATTTAATGCTTTTATATAAATAAATACACTATATCGCAATAAATTTGTGCCATAATAACATCAATATAATAAATAGTTCATAAATAATAACTACTTACTCTCATCTCGGGTCTATTTTTTCAGCGTACTAGTTAAAGGTTGCAAATAAATGAATATACTCACGAAACTAAAATTATTATAATAATGATGTTGACATTATATTAAAATTTGACTTTTAAATGCGGAGTAAGAATAATAAATTAGTTAAAAAAGTCAAAAAATATTACCATAACAACCCTTTCATTCAACCCTGATTTGTGTGTCCATTTGGACACGCTAGGCATTACTGGGTTAAAAATAGTGATATCCATAACCTAAACTTAAGAAATAAGAATAAATTGGCTGTACCTAGATTTAGGCTTAATAAAATAAGCAATTCTTTTGCGGGCAATTGTATTCGAATGTACAATACATTGCCGACAGCCGTAACAGGTTTGTCAGTTAATAAATTTAAAAAACAAATAAAACTTAAATTGTGCCAGAAAGCTTATTATAGCATTAAAGACTTTCTAGAAGACAAGGCTGCCTGGCAGTGACACGAATTGCTCCTTTCTACATTTAAAAAAAATCAAAGTGTTAAAATAAAAAGAAATTTAAGTATAAAATAAGAGTATTTAAGGAGTATTTATATAAACTCCGGAGAAAATCAGCCCCAAAATAATTTACATTCTATTTTTAGCTCGTTATAGTGCAAATTTCAATAAAATACGAAACACGTCTTCCACTAATTATGATAATAATGCTATATGCCAAATTTGAAGTAGATCGGACCAAGGAATTACGTTGTCCCATACAAACTTTACCCTCCTTTTTTATACCTTTAGAGGTGGAATTTGCAAAAACGTTTAAATTACTTTTTTCAAATTGTAACAAACAACGCTCATGCTTAGTTTCATCATCGTACCATTAACCGTTTAAGCAATAATTGATAATATCTTTGGGTCTAGGGATCGAACCGAAAAATTAAGTTTGGTGTTGTGCCCAGGCTATTAAAGAATAATTATACCAAGTTTCATCGCAATTGAACCGGTAGTTTTTGCGTGATGCCTGAATAAACAGACAGACAGACAAAAATTTTTTTAATCACATTTTTGAGTTCGGTGTCGGTCTAATAACACCCCCTGCTATTTATTTTTTTGATATTTTGAATGTACAGAATTTTCACTTCTACAGATTTATTATAAGTATAGATTATTATGTATAGATTGAGTAGATTATAGAGGAGTCAACATACTTGACAGTCAACAACATATTTGAAAGTCATTTTAATAGTATACAATATACTCCCAAAGGTCCTTAAAGTGCGATGCTCTGTGTTAAAGTGTAAATAAACCATAAAAGGAGTATAAAAACTCAAAATCAAAGGCCGTTCCGACAAATTTAATTTCTTAAAGAGTTCCGAAAACTTTATTCTAGGTTGATACTTGTAGTACTTTTTTTTATAACACCCGCCTTCCTGCTAAAGGACCTTAAATGAAAACATTATCGCAGCTTCTCGCTCTCACTATACGATGTGAGGTGAAAGAGCATGCTTATTTTATTTGGCAGTGTTATTTGGCAGTAAAATTAATGCAGTGGAAATGAGAAGTTTGCGAAGTTATAGCTGGAGTGACATTGACGGATAAAGTAAAGAATAGTGTGATAAGGGAACATTGCGGTATGACAGAAGATGTAGTGACTAAGATAGAGAAAGGGATGCTCAGATGGTTTGGACATGTGGAGAGAATGGATGGAAATAGGCTGACGAAACAGATTTATGAAGCGAGAGTGAATGAGCAAACTGGTAGGGGTCGACCTCGGCATACTCATGTCGATCAAATCAATAATCTTCTGAGAAAAGGCCAGGTCAAGAGTACCCTTAACCGAAGAGCATGTATGAAGACACTTATGAAAGTTGAAGAAGCAAACGTTGTTTGCCAGAATCGTAGCAAGTGGAAAGTCATAGTCTCTGCCTTCCCCGTTGGGAGACAGGCGTGATGTTATGTATGTATGTATGTTATTTGGCAGTGTTGTGTACCTAGTGTGGAACGAAATTTTAGTCGATTTTCGTAACAAGAGTTTGTGACATTAACAACTAAATAGTTTTAGATAACATTATATTACCATAATCCTCTACTTAGAATACAACTTTAGGATATTTATATTTTAAAGTATTTTATGTATTTATGTACAGTCGTAAGCTGAAATTTAGTTGTATTGCCTACGAATAGCAATCCTATATTGTTATTTGTAGTGTATTACTCAATAATTTACTATTTAATTATTTTAGTTATATCGTATCATGCTCTGAGAAGACTCATCGAATTTCTTAGTCAGTATCATCATCATCGCCTCAGCCGATTTGACCCAATACAGCATAGGTACCTATCTCTCAAAGATCACCAAAACATTCTGTATATTGCCGCCCGCATCCAGCAGGCTCTCACGACCTTCATGAGGTCGTCACTCTACCTTGCGGGACGACTACTGACACTGCGTTTTCCAATACGCGGTTGCCACTCCTCTTTAGGTGCTCCCAGCTTTAGGTGTCTGTTCCACCCGGTGCATGGAATTAAAAACACTTTAAGGACCGGAGTCCCACTAACTTTAAGGAGCTGATTATTGAATCCGTCATCTTCAGGAGATTAATTATTTTTGAGTTGCTCGAGAGAGCCGCCGGCGCCGACCAAGGTCTGGTCGCTATCTGGTACACTGGTACGTTAATGGGGCCCTGTAGCCATCTTCGCTAGGTCACGTAGGCTATTTAAATATTAATATAAAATTAATGAAATGAACTTTGAGATTACAATTTTTCTACCTGTCGCTGTTTGCTGCTGTTGAGCTATTAGGTACAGACCTTAGTGCCCCTTTTATGCTCAGTCGTAGCCTCGACAACACTGGTGTCGTAACGTCTGAGAAGAATTTTGACATTAAAGTCAAACTGTTATAACAAATACGAAGGCATTTCCGTCTAATCTTTATAATTTTGAGAGTCTTGAACGAGAGTTTTGATCTCCTTTTTCGCCATGGCTGGACAAAAATCTCCGGACACTTGTTGTGGCATTTTCACCATTGTGTCGGTTTTATCGTGAACGTTGTCAGTAATCGATAGGTATTCAAAGTTCCAATTGGAACCTTTCGGATTCAAATACTATGTGGATCGGAGAGCAGGTTTCATAACCTGGGTTCAAATTAAAGATACTGGGGCAAGTCAATGATTACTACCGGGATTAAACCACCAGTCAATCACAAAGTTATCACTTTTTGTCCGTTATGATAAGACTTTCTCATTAATTGTGACTCTGTCGGGGCTTCAGCAAATCTTCTTTTATGGAGCCTCATATTAAAGAAAGAATTCACCAAGAAGTGACGCTGGGACTCGATGGAAAATCGACAAGTATCATTCACCGTATCACAGTTTCACTGCGATCTTGTACCTCCCACTTTAGCGTTAAAATTCCTCAAAAAACGTTGTAATGAGCTTTGGCAGTGCCTTGTAATACTTTCACTGGGTCCTCGTACACGGCTTCGATTGCCATCACGTCCGTGCTTCTTGAGGTAGGGAGTATCTGTCGGTAAGTATCAGTATTAGATAATTAGATATACAAGGGTCGTCGTTGACGGCAGCTGCTCTGACTGCATGGCCATAAATGCTAGAGTACCGCAAGTCCCCTACTCTGTTTCTGCTGCAAATCAATGACATGTTGTCTAATGACGGCATTCATTGTTATGCAGACGACACTGCGGGGGACACTTGTTACATGGGCCACCCTGGTATCTCTCGGGCCTCAATGGAAGAAAGGCGTGAACAGCTTGGGTCTGAAATCGAGGCCACTCTGACTAGAGTGTCCGATTAGGATGAACAAAATCTTGTCCAGTTCAACCCGTCCAAGACACAAGCGTGTCTTTTCACTGCTCGAAAACCCCATTTACTGTAGCGCCTTAATTTAGGGCACATCTCTTACCATCTCTAAAATAAAGGGATCTTTGGTGTTGACATCTCCAGTGTTCAGTTCCGCAGCCATTTGGAGGGCAAGGCCAAGCTGGCGTCCAAGAAGCTAGGTGGTCACAACAGGGTGCGGCGGTACTTTATTGCGGCTTAAACACTGCTCCTTTATAAGTCGCAAGTGCGGCTGCACATGGAGTACTGCTGTCACCTTTGGGCATGAGCACCTAAATATCTACTTCGTCCATTTGCCTTGGTGCAAAAGCTAGCTGTGAGAGTTGTCAACGATCCTATATTTTCAGGTAGTGTGGAGCCTCTTTTCCCGACAGTAGAGGCTTTGCCTCCTCATGCATGTTCTACCACCTGCACAACACGCCTTAGTGGTATAAAAAAAAATATGTACAGATTGTGTCGATAGTGGTGTGTTTCAGGATTTAATGAAGCTTATTAAATTAACTCCTCTGCTTAAATCGGGTAGCACCTCGGATCCGTCCAATTTTCGTCTTACTTCTGTACTACCCACCTTTAGTAAAATATTTGAAAAGGTTATGCTTATTCAAATGCAAAATCATTTTAATACAAATAAACTATTACATATTAAGCAATTCATCAGTTCATCACTGATGCTGAAATGAAATTATTGGAGTGTATATACGAGGGGAAGGAGTCGCATGATGCTAATGGTGTATTCTGTGACCTTATCTAAGACCTTCGATTACTTCCAGCATCAAAATTTAATTCAAAAACTTGATTATTACGACCTTGGATTTCATCACTGCTAACCTAAGAGATAGTGTACAACATAGACTAGAGTAGTTATAAATGGTAAACAGTCACATGGTTTTGCTGTAATAATCGGGTACCCCAGGGTTCAATTCTGGGACCTTTTCTTTTTTAGTGTACATGAAATATTTCCCTAACTTTATAAGAGACAATCACGAGGTAGTTTTGTTTTCTGATGAATCGTCTTTAATATTTAAACCTTAACAACGCGAACTTGACAAAGTAAACAATGCCCTCTCTAGGATAGTCCACTGCTCTAAAACAAAATTTGTTGTTAAATGAAACTAATACTTGTGTAATATGTGTTAGATTCACCTTGCCAAATGTCAAGCTCGTTAAACTAGTATAAAGATTAGGGATGATCAAATAGACTTGGTCGATAAAACTATCTTTTGGGGCATAAAGTTAGACTCTAACTTGCAATGGGATGGCGGCCTCACATCGAGAAAATCTAGGGCAGACTAAGCTTAAAAGGATCTGTCTACTGGCAGACAGTATAACAGAGCGTCTTGTCTACTTTAGCTATTATTTCCACAGTCTGCATACTACGAGTATTATGGGGTAACGCTGCCGAAATCGAATGTATCTTTGTGTTGCAGAAAAGGGCTGTCCGGGCTATCTATTGTAAGGGGTTTCAGGAATGGAATCCCTACTAAAATTATAAATGCGACAATAACTCAGTCTGTCTGTTACGCTTTCACGCCAAATAATAATAATAATAATAAAGAAAATACCCGTGTGAAAGAGAGACATAATAATAAAAGCCTAATAGTGGATAGTCGTTATCTTTTCATGGGATTATCCACTCTTTGAGATCAACAAAAAATGTCTCACAAGGTTATGGAAAAGCACACATCCGCAGGGCAGCTTGTGGCGAGCTGAATGTGCGTGGCTACACATCGGTCCCGATTCCTCAGAGTTTTGTTGCGCTTCTCGACCAGTTAGCATTCAATGGGCTAACGGGAGACCGTACTCCCGGAAGTGCAGCAAATCTCAACTCTGGCTTGCCTTAATTGGCTGGCCAGAGGGAGGAAGCCAGAGCTTTATGCTCGGGGGTGGAAGTGTCATTTTCAAGGGCATAACTACGGGGAAACCCGCTCCGGGTCTGACCCGCGATGGCGAAACCGGCGCCGCACCGCTCGACACCCCTAGCCGCTCACACCGGTGTTGCCCTCTGTCGCCTCACAGGCCTACGGGCCTATAGCGATTGTGTAGGGGGCCCATCTAGTGAGTTGGCGAGTCACCGTCTGCCAATATTTTAATAATGAGATATTGAAATGGCAGACGCCGTCTTCATCCATAGAACAAATCACCCAGTCCATTTAACCCCCAATCAATAGCCCATTTTGTAGTTAGCATATGTTACAATAGTTTAGCTCCTATTGTAGGCAGTCCATTGCCGTTCTTCTACATAAGGCGGACGTGAATTGTCTGCAGTGGGGGTCCCATTTCCCATTACATTAAAAATCTCAAAGGGCCTCTGCATGTTGGACCATCATGTCCCCATGTAAGCCTATCAAAGGACCGGGTATCTTTGTTAAAAAAAATAAAGATACCCGAGCAAGAAAGAGACATAATAATAATAATAAAACTTTATTTTCATACATACTTAATACATAATTTTTATAACATCAATGTTAGTAAATAAAGTTTTATAACTATGTTAGTTTATATTTAATTCACTATTGCACTAAGTCTGTGTGCGTCCTTGTGGCACTGTTCCGCGGAACCGACGAAACACCACTCCCTGTGGCCAGAAGTTCTCTTCCATGACGAGATGCAGGTAACAGTTGGGCACTCGCACCACGAACGCTAAAAAGTTGACGTTGCGGCGCGACTCCAACATCTGCACATTCGGCATGTACTTGATCTTCTGACGCACGTACTCGGCGATGCTCTCCGCTGTAGTATTGTAGTGCAGGCGCGCGATGTACACTGGAGTGTTCGGCTGTGCAGCACGTATAGACGTAGTGGGCTCCGCAGGAGCTGTGCCACAGCGGTTCTTGACTGTTTGTCGAAGATGCTTTTTTCTTTGCACCATGACGAAACCATCACTGTCTACCTGTGTCACCTTTGACACCGACACCCTTGGCAGAACAGCGACTTTGGCAACACGGTCAATAGTTTTCCCTGGGTCCTGAGTGGGGTTCTTGACCCGGCTGATATTGCTGGTAGAAACGGCCGGTACGGGTTCAGGCAGGCGGGGGGCGCTAGCAACGCATTCCACTGACTTTGCATTAGACGGCGACGACATCAAAACTGCTGACGCGAAGCTCGAGTTACGTACGGGCTCACGACGCGCGTTGATGGTCATTGTCCTCACTTGCGGTGACGTAGATATCGCCATGGAACTACGCACTTGAGTTAATTCAGTGCGCAGGTCCTCAACGACATTTTCGGTCTTTACCAATCTATCCTGCACTTCTGCTAGGCTTGCCTTTAAGGATACAATATCCTTCAATAGCCTCGTGACGTCCACGTGATCAAAGGTGACAGGAGGAAGCTTGTTCAAGTCCTTTGCCACAAACGTAGGGACGTCGTCCGGGTCTGTCGCCTTAAGCAGCGTGATGATGTCCTGGACGCTCCTCTTCGTCCCGTCACGCCTCCGGGGTACCATCTCGTTCAGCTTGTTCAGAGTGCTGAACAGCTGTCTCTTGGCTGACGCTATATCGTCCTCGGTGAAGTTGGACGTACAGATCTGGACAGCGGAAACTTCATCCATCACGTTCAGCTTCTGTTGCAGGAAGGCCAGCAACTCATTTGCCACAAGTTCATAGCTCATTGTGACACACACACGCAACGGCTCGCGCCGCGCTCCAACCCGCTATTGGTAAAAATATTTACACCGGCGATACGTCAGCATCGGAACGAGGTACAAAGCGAACTGCGAAACCACTGAACCGATTTTGATGAAATTTTGTATAGAGATAGTTAGAGTTCAAGGGATGGACAACTTTATCTGACTGCGCAAAAAGAGGGTAATGATTTTACGCCGTAAAGACTTCTACGTGTACAAAGCCGCGGGGAACAGCTAGTTAAGATATAAGTAAAATAAAATAAATAAATATTTGTGGACATTCACACACAACATCATCTAGCCCAAATTAAACTAATATAAGCTTGTGCTTTGGGATCTAGACGACTGCATGCTTATACCGGGTGTAACATTCGGAATGGACCGTATGGGCAAGTCTGTAAATTTAAGAGACTAGCTGAACCCGCAACTTCGTTTACGTCACATAAGGTGTATCAATCCATACAGGTCAAATCTAAATTTATGTAGATCAGGAACTCTATTTTAATTAAGTAACTTTTGTTCCTTTCTTCGGCTACCTCACATTCATGATTGAAAAAAATCTCTCTGTGAATGCTGAAGTGTCAGACTTCAGAAATCAGACAGAATATCACTAATTTCTTTTTTTAATTGAATAAAGCACTCAAGACCTGTTTTTGAAACTTGCTGCCATTTTTCTGCAGTGGATTTCTGCATAAAATCAGTTGAATTACTATACTTCACCTTGGACCTTTTTTAAAACTATAGCTTCTAAATATAAGCGGTCTTTTCTAAAAAAATCTAAAGCGGGTTTTAACGATATTGCTGATAAAGAAGACAACCAGTTGGCATTACTGAAATCAAACCATTTCTGTAGAGAATATAATTAATTTTGCATAAGGAAAAGTTATTGTTAATTTTATTTCTATATGTATTTATTAATCTTATTTAAAACTAGCTGACCCTCGCAACTTCGTTTACGTCACATAGGGTTTTCGAAAGGAGAGGTACTTTTTCATCAGACTCATCAAGCAGTGTGTGAAACGGCCCTGTTTGCTTAATCATAAAAGAGCTTAAAGATTAAGTCTATTCTAAAACAATTCAGTCCCCGCCTTCGGCGCGGACTGATCTAAGCGCACGGCAGTGCGCAGGCCAAGTTCCAGCAACAGGCCGAGCGCATGCCGTACTCTATTTACACGAACCGCTTCGACTCACTTTTGACCCCCCTGTAACTCAGTGCCTATTGCAAGTACAGGAACAAAATTGTACGTACGTAATCATATACTAGTACTAAGGCAGTGTACCAAATTTCATAGATGTAACTTCAGTAGATCCTGATATATGACCCTGTTAATTTAGCTAATTTTGGCACTGACACAGTGAGTGATCACTGACCGGTCATCAAAACCTCTAGGCCACTTCCAATTGTCCTAGCGTTATGAAATTTGGCACACAGATTGGGTGTTATATGTAGATTACCGAAAAATTGAGAAATTTAAGAAATCGATCAAGCGTGAGTTGGAAAAGGGTTACAAAGTTTGTATGGGACCACAAGATTCCTTGGTCGGATCTTCTTCAAATTTTGCATAAATCATCTCTAACATAATTGATGGAAGATGTGTTTCGTATTTTATTGAAATTCATTCCAGAACATGGCTAAAAGGGGGTTACAATTGTTTTCTTCGGGGGGTTTTGATTCGAATTTGTGTCAATACTTCTTAGTGATGAGAGGACTCTTTTGATTTAATTTACTTTTTATTTTCACACATGTCATGTTTAAAAACTCAATCAGATTTGAGAAAGATGTTGTCAATGTTTTGATTTATGTCAATCAAATGCTCTATACATACAAATTATGGAAAAGTCAATACTGCACATTGAATATTGTTATTCATATTCGTGAAATATTTGGATCAAATCCGTCCAGTAGATTAGAGATCCGTAAGCATTCTAAAGGATGACTCACGCTAGACCGTGCCGGGTCCGAGCCGAGTGTCGGCCGTAGCACGGTCACCGAGCCGGTTGCATTCACGACTGCTCGGGCGAAGCTCGGCGGCACTGTATTCATGCAACGGGCCGTGGCCGAGCCGAGGCGGGACCGAGTTGTTTCCGAGCGCTTTCCGTAGTTCGGCTGTCACTCAGTTGCCGCTCGGTTTAACGCATAGATTTAGAGAGTAGCGAAAAATTCTAAATCTATGGTTTAACGTGAGTTTGTTCACACAAAATATATATATAATATTGACCTTGCTGCGGCCGGCACTCGGCTCGGACCCGGCACGGCGTAGCGTGAGTCATCCTTTTTAGGGTTCCGTACCCAAAGGGTAAAAAACGGGACCCTATTCATGAGACTTCACTGTCCGTCTGTCTGTCTGTTTGTCTGTCTGTCTGTCCGTCAGGAGGCTGTATCTCATGAACGGTGATAGCTAGAGAGTTGAAATTTTCACAGATTATGTGTTTTTGTTGCCGCTATAACAACAAAAACTGAAAACAAAAACATAATAATATTTAAGGGCGGCTTCCATACAACAAACGTGTTTTTAGCGATTTTGTCTTATATATTTGGTAATAAGGTATCCTTCACAATTTAAATACGTTAGTTAATTTGAACATTTCATCAAGATCATTCATTCCCTTTACACCATGCAAATTAAATGAATACTTTAGGAGGTATAGCACAATCAAATGTTGCTCAATGAAATTAATTTCGTGTCGCCATGATTGAACATTATACGGGTCACATACTAACTTATTTTTCGACTTTCATCGTAAATATTTGTTCTTTAAAAAGTGAACAACGCTTTCAGCAGATTACTTTAGGTAAGTGTAATATTTCAAAGATAGCTATTTCATAGGAAATAGTAAACAAATGTCCATGTACACATAATGCACACTTTAAAGCTTATTAAAATAAAATAGGTACGGTTTCTTGAGAAAAAGTATTGAAATCCCACCAAAAACATCCCTGTTGAAAAGGAGGCCAAGTTCCTATGGGCTAATTGTTCGCCTAAAAAGGGTTGAAATCCAATCCAATGCCAAGTTTAGATGTGCTTTAAAATCGATCATAATCATCTTCATCAACAGCCTAATCCACTGGTAAACATTTGCCATTCCCAAGACTCGCCACCACACTTAGACCTCCACCTTTCGAATCCAGCCATTACCCACCACCGCATTCACGTCAACGGTCCATCTGGCCGAAATTCACTTTACCATACACCCAACTTAAAATATGGTGTAGTTGTGAAAATACGTAGGTACCTACTTTGGATTTCAACCCTTTTTTAGGCGAACAATTAGCCCATAGGAACTTGGCCTCCTTTTCAACAGGGATGTTTTTGGTGGGATTAATTTTACAATAGCCTTAATCATTAAGCTCTTTTATGATTAAGCCAACACGCCCGTTTAGAGTTACCCTCACATTCAAAGGAACCCTTGAGTTCTAGGTTTTGCGAAAGTTGAAATGTCTGTAATTCCTGAACTACAAAATCCTCAACATTAAAACTTGTGTGAAACAATCCTTAAAGTACTCCCTTTATAACACTAAAAAAAAATTTGGAATTGGACCACGCATTCAGAAGTTACAACTAAAAAACCGTTTTGCCTTTCATCCTCTCTCCCAAAGGAACTGCGCAAAATATCGGGATCAAAAGTATCCTAGAACCTTCCTCGGATTATAAGCTCTGATTGTACCAAGTTTCAATCAAATCGATTCAGTAGTTTCGGCGTGATACATATTCGGGATACAGACAGACAGACAGACATGAAAATTTTAAATTACATTTTCGGCTTCAGTATCGATTAGAGAACGCCCTCCAATTAAAATTTTCCAAATATCTTCCATGTACAGACTCTCGACCCTCAACAGTTTTATTATATGTATAGATAAAAAGAAACCATGTCATCGCTTTTAGAGAAAATTCGTTTTTAAAATATCTGTTACTCTGTCTGGGAATCGAACCCGGTCATTTTGAAAAATAAAACTTGCATTATTTCTAACTGAACTCGTATCGATTGTGTAGGTCATATGCAGAGTTAATATTAGTATGAAACATGATATCTAAAACAAAAAGAATGCATTGTATTTCTTGTTTCTTAATTTAATTAAGTAGGTACTATGGTTTTTTTCTATGCAACGTTCAGCCCTTTTAGATTATGTTCGTAATATTCCATTTTGCATCGGCCGGCCATAATAGTCAAATAGTCAAAAAGCTTGCAACTATTGAAACTATAACTTTCCCAAAAATAGAACAAACGGGCCTGTTAAATGGACTGCGGGGTCGCGGTCGCCTAATTTAAACTCAACTCCACAAGAAGTAGTCTAGCACTACTTCTTGTTAAGTTGTGTTAAGAATGAAATTTAGAAAACAATTTACTACAACATTGATGACCTATAAGCAGCCATATAGTCCATTTTAATGTGAATTCACCACTATAAGTAGAATCATCGACCTAAATAGAATAGAATAAACTTTATTTGTACACCATGTTAAAACTAGTTTTACAACAATTTTTTGCAAAATGTTGTACAAAGTGCGGCCTTATCGCTGTAAAGCAATATCTGATAGGCAACCTTGGAGTGGACAGAAAAGATGTTGATTGTAAGTCAGATGGATAGTTTTGGTGCAGAAATATGAAGCAATAAATAGGTACAATACATAAACTAAACGCATAAATACTTACATAGCCACATACCTACATACACAATGTACATATCATACATACATGCATAAATACATTCATTCATGCATACATACATACATACATACATACTAAACAAGTTGAACGCTGCATAAAAAAATGGTTTGCGCTCCGAATATGTAAGTAGGTAGTTAATTAAATTAAAGAACATGAAATACAGTGCATTCTCTTTATTTCAGATATCATTTTACATAGCAATATTTACTCCTTATGACCTACACAATCGCTATTCAAATAGAAATATTATAAAAAAGACGTGTGGCACTCGCGGACTGCCGCGGTAAAGCTATTACATAGCATTATTTATCAACTATGCTAGTATAATTATTTTTTCGACTTTTATACTTTTAGACTTTTGGACTTTGTACTCTGGACTTTTGGACTTTTGGACTTTCGAACTTTTGGTCCTTGGGACTTTTGGGACTTTTGGAACTTTTGGGACTTTTGGGACTTTTGGGTCTTTTAGGACTTTTGGGACTTTTGGGACTTTTGGGACTTTTGGGACTTTTGGGACTTTTGGACTTTTGGACTTGCCAACAAAAAGCAGGATCAAAAGTCCAAAAGTCCAAAGTTTAAAGTCCAAAAGTCCAAAGTTTAAAGTCCAAAAGTCCAAAAGTCCAAAAGTCCAAAAGTCCAAAAGTCCAAAAGTCCAAAAGTCCAAAAGTCCAAAAGTCCAAAAGTCCAAAAGTCCAAAAGTCCAAAGTACAAAGTACAAAGTCCAAAAGTCCAAAAAACCAAAGTTCAAAAGTCCAAAAGCCCAAAAGGCCAAAAGTCCAAAAGTACAAAAGTCCAAAAGTTCAAAAGTCCAAAAGGCCAAAAGTCCCAAAGGCCAAAAGTCCAAAAGGTCAAAAGTCCACTCCACCTAACCTCACCCCACCTCACCTCACACCAATTCACCTCACCACACCCCACTTCACCTCACCCCACCCTACACACCTCAGCCCACCCCACCTCACCCTACTTCACTTCATATACATAGGTACACGTTATGCAAACGCTCACGTGTACACGTTGGTATATCGCACCTTCATTTCGAAACCGTTACTAAACAAAATAACTAAATTTTACAGGAGAAGCAATTTAAGATTTTTGGCCTATTAAATACCTCATTATGAAAAAGTTATGAACTTTTATGAGATATTTCTAAGATTACTTATTAAATTATTGGTTCCTTTTCAAGATGTGAAGGCACATAATTAGATAATTTAAATAATTACTGATTTATAATAATTTTAATTTTTATAGTAACGCTTTTGCAATAATTGTTGTTTTCAATTATCATTGAATATTGTAATGTTAGTATGAATTGAATGTCACTATGTAAAAAATAAAATTCTAGCTATTTTAAATGACAGAATAATGAGTGTAAAATATATTTAAATACACGGATAAAATAAAAGGTAATAGTTAAAATTACTGTTTATTAAACGAACATAAGAAGAACAATTATAAATGGCAAATAACTCTTTATTCTTCTTTTAATAATTATGATTTAATTGAAGCCTACAATCACAGTATTTACTTATTTTGAATAATAATCAACAGAAAACGACTTCCTATTCAGATGGGGCCACCTGCGGGATTCAGCCTACAGGTAGGGGGAGTCAGCATCGGCATCGAGTCCTCGATGAAGTATCTGGAGCTCGTACTCGATGGCTGGTGGAACATCGGACATCACGTCCGAAGTTTGGTCCCAAAACTGATGGGGGCATTGATGCCCAACATCAGGGGACCCTACGCTCCCTACAGGAGACTGTACCTGGGGATCGTGCGAAGTATGGCCCTATATGGGGCCCCCGTACGGGCGATGATCCTGACGCAGGCCGCAGTGGTGGCCGTAGGTCTGTTGGGAGTCCTGGGACATCCTTTCGAGGGCCTACCCGGGGCTCCCAACCATAGGCTGTTAGGCGTTACGTTAGGTTTTTTAGTCGGTCGGAGTCCGGCATAGCATCCATGATGGATATACCCTCACTTTAAAAAAAACGACTTCTTATTACACACTTATACTATACAACTGTATAATAATTATCAAATTTTAAATAAAAATAATATAACACAATATGAAACTAAACAGTCATTTATAAATCTTTTAATTTGTTTTATACTTATTATTTGTATACTTATTGTAATAATCCTAAGCGTAAACATGAGAATAAAGTTAGTCAAGAACTATACTAAACCAATAATCACTATTTTAAACTAAATATTTATGTCATACTTTTATCTAGAATCTTTATTATAAGGATTATACAAAAGGTAACGGTTTTAAATTTGAAAAAAATAAAATACAGATTTTAAGTTAAAAACTGTGACTAAACAAAAATACACTTTATAGAATAAAAATAAGTAAATAATATAGCTTAACGAGAAAGTGAACCGTTCTTATATCAACTGTTACACTTTTATTATAAACTTGTACGTCGACTCCTCAAATGACCAGTGACAACTGGTTTAATAACGGTTATGTCATTAGCATTTATTTAAAATTTTCGTTTAGTAACGTTTTAGTTTAGAGCTATCTACCGTAATATTGAGGTATTAAATAAACTGTCAAATTCATTCGATAGTTCCTGACGATTTAAAAAATATGGCGTTATTAACTCGATTTCGTAAAAATTTTGTTTAGTAACGGTTTCGAAATCAAGGTGCGATATGATGTGCGAGAAACACGAACGTGGTCGAGCGTGGCCGAAGGTAGCCGAGAGTGTTAGGTTATTTTCGTGACAGAATTTCTGGATTCGGTCTCCACGCTCAAGGCCCGATAGAAGCTATGCAATAGCTTAATAACTAGGTTTTATTTTTTAAAAAAACCGGGTTCGATTCCCGAGCTGTGCAAGTGATTTTTTCAAATCTTATGCAGTTTTTATTTTCTCTAAAATCAAAGATATGGATAAAAAGAGGATAAATTGGCTATTCCTAAATATAGACTTCATGAAAATTAAGTAAGCAATTCTTTTGCGGGCAATTGTATTCGAATGTACACTACATGCATTGCCGACAGCCCTAACAGGTTTGTCGTGGAATCAATTTTAAAAGTTATAAAATTAACATTTCCCAGTAAGCTCATTATAGCATTAAAGATTTTCTAGACGACACGGCTGCCTTTAACAAATTGCTCCTTTCTACGTAAAAATACCGTGAGTTTTAGATTTTAAGATATTTAAAAAAGAAGCGGGATTAAGTTTTTTGAGGTGTTCTTCTCAGTCTGTAGCATTTTCAAACCCTCAGTAGAGTCACGAAAATTTTAACATATCTATTCATTATTTAATTTCAAAGGGAAAAAAGTTGTTTAATTTTATTTTGAGTAGGTATATCTGTTCTGCCATTTACATTATTTTGATATCTAAATATTTAGATAGAGCTAGATAACGATAAAATACGATAGCCAATTAGGTGTGACTGTGCATGCTGAGTCAATTAATGTAGGTTCAGCATCAATGAGAACGTAAACGGCTCTTTCAGATAGCAAAAAAAAAAAAAAACATGATGGCACAGCCTCTCCGAGTGTGGTCAAAGTTTACGGTATCCAAAGGAAACAAAATATTACAATTACGAGTGGTGGAAGCTCCACAAGATAATGTAAAGGACATCGCTGACTTTATAATGAACAATTTTATTGTAAATGAAAGTATCTCGAAAGCTACGGGTAAGTACCTAATTTCCTACCTTTAATTTTTTTTTTTGACAGAATAGGACATTGGTATACCGGGTGGAACATTCGGAACGGTCAGTATGGGCAAGTCTGTAAATATAAGAGACTAGCTGACCCGCGCAACTTCGTTTGCGCCACATAAGAGAGAGTATTACCTGTTCCCGTCGCATTTACTCCCGTCGCGTCGCGTTAACTCCCGTAGCTTCTCGTCATTAATATTCAATACTACGTGGGAGAGAGAGAGAAAGGTTTCTCGTCACGTGTATTCCCGTCGCATTATTTTTAAGAACAATTTCGTTTATGAAAGAGGTATCCCGTGGCATTATTGTAGAAAAAAATTGATTGCCATTAAAATGGTTATTGTGCACCAACCCAAAGATAGACACATGCTATCGCGCAATTTTTTTAGAACTTTTTTAGGAGAAACAATTTTGTAGTACATATTTTTTACATAACTATAAATACATATTTACGCAGCACACGCAACGAAGCTCTCAAAAGGAATAACTTTTCCCCCGTTTTTGAAACATTCACTATTACTGCTTCGCTCCTATTCGTTGTAGCGTGATGCTGTATATATATAAATAGAAATAATATAAGTTTTATTTTTCAAAACGACTGGGTTCGATTCCCGACCTGTGCAAGAGATCCTTTTCAAATCTAAGTATGCAGTTCTTATTTTTTCTGAAATCGATGACATGGTTCCTAAGGACAGATCTTTGTTTTTTCTTATATTTACAGTGTTGCCCGTACTGACCGCTCCGAATGTTTACTCTGTATACTCGTAATACCAAAAATTTACAAAATACCGTGCGTCATAATATTACCTTATACATAATTATATTATGTACCAAATTCAAATGTTTTCTGTTACCATGACATCGTAATAACCATTAGATGGTTATTTCAGTCAGGTCAGTCTGTCAGTCAATTATTCAGTACTGCATACTGGTGTGGGGAGAGTCCGCTAAATCTGAAATGCTCGAGCTGTAAAGAGCACAAAGGACTGTATTACGAGTAAAGGCTATGAGCAAGCGCCCAATAAGATATCAGGGAATAATAATCTAGTGACAGTGTGACAGCTTTTTGTCCTTCAATCTATCCTTAGAATGCATCAAAGCATACATTTTCCGAACCCTAATAAACGAAGTAGTCAACTCGCCTTTCCTATAGTGCGGTGTAGAACAACTTTTGCCAAGAATCAGTTTCAGAGCTTCAGAGAGTGTCAGAGCTCACACTACAGTCACCCCACGCACACTCTCTCTCTCTCACACACATACATATAGAGATGGGTAGCGGGTTATAACCAAATCTACCCATTTGGGTTAAAACTGGGTGATTTGGGTTTTAACCCAATTAAAACCCATAATCACCCATTTTGCAGGGTGATAATAAGTTTCGTAAACTAGTAAGAAGTGGGAGGGTGATAATAGGTTTCGTAAACTAGTAAGAAGTGGGAAGTAGTGTTTAGTAGTCTAGCAAGTCAAAAATAAACTCCTTACTCTTAAAACAGATATATATTTTAAAAACAGAACTAATTAGTAGGCAGTTCATTCAATAAATCGACGCTACCACTGCGGGTAGAGTTCGGAAAGCCAACCTCTACAGAACCAAGGGGAGGGCATCGGGGCCGCCGGTAGACGTGCCCCCGCTTTACAGCTGACGCAGCTACATTCTTCACATCAGATGTATCAGCGGCAAAACAGATAGTGGCGTCTCTTGCTCGCATTTGTGGCGCCGTAAAAGGCGCCAAGAATGTAGCGGGCAGGAAGAAGATAGTGGCGGAAGCCGTCACAGGCGCCACTAAGGCGTTGGATGAGCACCTCGATAGGAGCATCTCCAACGAGGAGGGAAAACTCTGGGCTCGGGTTGCGAGCCTGGAGACTAAGCTTGCCGATTCCCGCAAACAGCAACAGCTGATGCAGGAGGAAATCGCAAAGCTAACGCAGCTGGCTTGGGGTGTGACAACCCCCGCTCCACAAAAGGCCCCTGCTCGTGCACCCAAAGTGACACAGAGCATGATTCAGCTACTGGAGGCCATCTCCCTCGGCGTCCTCGAAGACCGGGCAAACCGCCGACCACTAGCGGCACTCGTCGTCACATCGTATGTGACGATGGCTGCATCCAGTTGGGCTCCCGGTCCCCAGCGAAAGGCCAACGCCCCCTCCCCCGCCCCCAAGAAGATGGCGCATGGGAAGAGTGGCAACCCCGCCTCCCCCAGCACAGCTAGCGCTTCCGCTGAAGAAGGCAGCTAAGGCTGCCAAAAATACGGCAAGGGCCGCCGCGACGAAGGCGCCAAAGAGGCTCCGTGCTCCCACGCCACCGCCGTCGTCCTTACGGTGACGACAGAGGGCATGGCAAGGGACGTGGGGTACGCTGAGGTCCTGAGGCAGGCGAAAGCCTCAGTGGACCTAAAGGCCCTCGACACAGGAGGAGGCTCTGATGCAAGGTGACGCGCACTGAAGCACTCCTCCTCGAGATCTCCGGCGCCACCTGCGGTCCCTTTGCCCTAGCGGCTAAGCTGAGGGAGACACCGACACGGGGGATTTCACACGCGTCAGCGTCACCAGACCCAATAAATGCGCCGGTCTGCGCATTACGGGTCTAGATGACGCGGCCACGACAGAGAAGATAATCTTCGCCGTCATGGAAGCGAGCGGCTGCCGTCGCGAAAATAAGATCTAGCTAAATTCGCTTTGGTACCACTGGTCGCCGTGGGAGACCGGTGCTTCCGCTGTGGTTAGTCCGGTCACACGGCCCTTGCTTGTGACGCTCCGCGACTCTGTTTTGTGTCGTGGAGGGCAAGGCGGCCGACCACCGGGTGGGCACCAAGACCTGCGCCGCCTCCAAGTTAAAGCCCCGTCCGTCATTTCGGGGGAGCGAGGGTACCGCTCAAGAGCGTCCACTCTCGCGGTAGGGTACATAGATCGACGTCCATTAATGAACACCCATATCCGCATCCTGCAGGTGAACCTGAACCACTTCTCTGCTGCTCAGAATCTTCTATACCAGAGCATCGCGCAGTGGTCCATAAACTGGAGGACTCGGTCACTACACGTGGCCTAGTAATCCTAAAACGGAGGAATGTCGCAATCGCAACCTGGACGCGGCGGGAGCTTAGTTCGGTCGTAGACGTATCGTTTGCAACCCCTGATCTCGCCCGCTGTGTCCAGGGATAGCGTGTAGTGAAGAAGAATGAGTTGTCATCGGACCACCGATATTTCCCTTTCGACGCCTCCCCTCCACCTAACCTTCCGCCGCCCGGTTATCGCGAATCCCCCGGAAGCGCGTTGGGCACTAAATCACCTGGATCGGGAGGCTCTCTTGGAGGCGGCCATCGGGCAGGCCTGGATTCGACTGCAAACAAGCCTGCCGATGATGATGCCTTAGTGGGGTGGTTCAGAAGAGCCACCCCACTAAGACTAAGTATATTGGTGGATGCCGAAAATCGCACAGCTGCGTGCAGCGTGCATTACCGCGCGCCATCAGTACGCCACACCAGGTTCCGCCGCAGGCGTCGCCGCCCAAACAATGCAGCAGCTCGAGAGATGGAGCTCTATGAGGGGCACAGGGTGGCCAAATGGGCCCCTCAAGCAGCTTACTCCCCATCTGAGTACCGGCCGGTCGTGTTGCTCGACGAGGTGTGCTAGCTCTTTGAGCGTATTATTGCACAGCGCCTCGTCGGGCACCTCACACGCGTGAAGCAAATTGTAGTCAAGGTGTTCAAGCCAAGGTCATTCAGGTAAAAACTGGATCAGATCACAGTAAGTGGATTGAAACGGGTGATAACTGGGTTTTAACCCACTTGTGAGTTTTAACCCGGGTCGTTACCCATCTCTACATACATATACCCGCACGTACGCACGGATGCACGCACGCACGCAATAATATGTTGAGTCAAAACAAAATGGTTTACAGGCCTTAACCCACTATTCACCATGTATGTCTGTCTGTATCCCGAATAAGTATCACGCCAAAACTACTGAATCGATTTAAATAAAACTTAGTACAATCTGAGCTTATAATCCGAAAAAGGTTCTAGGATACTTTTGACCCGATATTTTGCGCGGTTCCTTTGGGAGAGGGAATGAAAGAGAAAATGGTTTTTCAGTTGTAATTTCTCATTGCGTGGTCTCATTATAATTTTTTTTTCAGTGTCGTAAAGGGAGTACTATAAGGATTGGTTTACACGAGTTTCAATGTTGAAGGTTTCGTAGTTCAGGAATTAGAGACATCTCAACTTTCTCAAAACCTAGAATTCAAGGCTTCCTTTAAATGCGAGGATAAATCTAAATTGGCGTGTTGGCTTAATCATAAAAGATATTAATGATTAAGGCTATTGTAAAATATTTATGTAATATAATGGAATAAATTATTTTTCTCTGTTCATGTGGTTATTAAAACATAATTTCATTCCTATTTCGTAACTAGCTGACCCTCGCAACTTCGTTTACGCCACATAAGGTGTATGAAAGGAGAGATATGTTTTCAACAGATTCATGGGAGTGTATGAAACTGCCCTGTTTGCTTAATCATAAAAGAGCTTGAAGATTAAGTCCATTCTAATACAATTCAATTATTTTACAACAGCCTTAATCATTAAGCTCTTTTATGATTAAGCCAACACGCCAGTTTAGATTTACACTAACATTCAAAGGATCCCTTGAATATAGGTTTGGCGAAAGAAGAAATATCTCTAATTTCTGAACTACAAAACCCTCAATATTGAAACTTGTTTGAAACAATGCTTAAAATACTCCCTTTCTTAAACTAAAAAAATATTAAATCGGACTACGCGGTGACAAATTACAGTTGAAAAACCATTTTATCGTTTATCCCCTCTCCTGAATTAATCACGCAATATATCGGGATAAAAAGTATCCTAGAACCTTCCTCGGATTATAAGCTCAGACTGTGCCAAGTATCATTCAAATTCATTTAGTAGTTTCGGCCTGAGACTTATTCGGGATACAGACAGACAGACAGACAGACATGAAAAGTTTAAATTCCATTTTCGGCTTCAGTATCGATTAGAGAACATCCTACAATTAAAATTTTCAAAATATCCTCCATGTACAGACTCGCGACCCTCTACAGTTTTATTATACGTATAGACTAGCTAAGCCCGCAACTTCGTTTACGTCACGTAAGGTGTGTGAAAGGACAGGTATTTTTTCAACAGACTCATGGGAGCGTATGAAACTGCCCTATTTGCTTAATCATAAAAGAGCTTAAGGCGAAGTGCAATTGTGTCTCAAGCGATTCGGAGGGGGTGAAGCAGACGCAAGATGTTCGGGACGCTCCGTGCGTCGGAAAAGTTTTCGCGCGTTAACCCGTTCACTACGCAATTGAAATCATTGACAGAAGTACAAGTTTACATAACATTTTTTTTCGCCCTGTTTAGATAAACCTCTTTAGATCTTCTACTCGTGAGCAACTACGTAATTGATTTTGATGCATTTTTTATCACTAACATGTAATGAAATTCATTTTCATAATAAGAATAGAACATAATATATTTAAGAAGTACTTCAATTTATTTTTTTACCTGTGACGATTTTTGCCAGGTTTATTGAAAAAGTAAGAATCTGCTGCCCCTATCCTTTGTTTATGTTTTTTGGTACTTCCTGAAAAGGAAAAAGGAGGGTTCTGTACAAAAAAAGACTGAAAAGTATACCTGTATGGGAGCCCTCCATATTTTTTTTTTCTGTTCTTAGGATTCTTAAATTTCAAATGCCTAGCTATTGCAGTGGTGCATAAGATGACAGATAGATAGTCTCAGTAATAGGGTCGCGTTATTACAGATTATTTATACTTTTGGCACTTGGTGGAACCTGCAGCGCATATTGAATAACCACCACTTGTACTGTTTTACAGCATTTATTTACTCTACACCTGACCGCTTTTGCCTCTTAGAATTTTCAAAAGGCAATACTTTCTCCTCGTTCCATTTTTACCCTTTGGATACGGAACTGTAAAAACAGCCGAGGTTCAAGTTGGACTGGCACACTGATGAAGATTTCGTAACAAAAAAAAACGCCAGAAGATTACGTTGTATGGGAGTAACCTTATTTTTTTCTTTATCTATATGTTATTATAGTCGTTACAGCGGTAGCAGAAACATATCTTTGAAATGTATTACTGCCTAGTTCATGAGATACAGATGAACAAACGGACTTCAAAGTCTCAGTAATAGGGTCCCGTTTGGCTAAGAAAACGAAGAATCTACAAAAACGAATATTACTATTTGCATATATGCAAGGGTGTAAAGGAATAAATTTCGATACTAGTTATTTAAACTAGACTAGGCTTTAGTCCTGTCCAAATGATTACCATTTCCTAAATTAAACATTCTACGTTTCACTTCGCATCGCTATTGCCCGCAGCTTCAGCTGTGTAGAATTCTGTTCGCGTCCCCTACTACCATTGGGTCATATCCAGGGATAAAATAGCCTTTATGCTATTTTCTAAATTATCTTACTTCTTACTTAATATTATAAATGCGAAAGTTTGTGAGTGTAGATGTTTGTTACTCTTTCACGCTCTAACGGCTAAACGGATCTAGCTGAAAGAAGATCATTCAAAATGTACCCAAAAATTAAAGTGCCGGCCACTAAAAAAACTGTGTCATCTTACGGCAAATAATCTTGTCAACATTTTTTATTACTACAACAAACGTCTACGACCAACTTTTAGCCCAAAATGGATCTCCTTTTTTTAACCCAAAATAGTCCACTCAACAAATGACTGAATGGGAGGTGTAGCGTGCGTTAGCTGGCACCTAAGCGATTTCTTCAGAAAGTTGTTCAGGGTGCTTAGGGAGTGAACATACTAAAAGTCCCCGCGCCTAGGGGGGGAGCCGGAGGGAGGGGAGGGGTTTAAAGTTCCCATTTTTAGGTTTTTCGCTAATATCTTCAAATCGGTGAGTCGTAGAGAAAAAGTATATTCTGTGCAATTAAAGCTTATAAAATTACCTACAATTTTTGTTTAAACACTTTTGCCGGAATCCTACCCATTTTCGAGGTACACGTTCCGAAAAAGGGAACATTTTCGAAAAAACGATTTTTATTGATCATTAGCTCCTGAGTGCTATTTGGTTCGCATTTTTTCGGAATAAAAAGAAGTCTATATGTTAATCCAGGACATAATCTATCTATCTACCAAATTTCATCCAAATCGGTTCAGCCGTTGAGTTATAGAAACTTTTAGTCCGGATCGCTAAACTATAATCTGGTAGTTGGTGTTCAAGCAATTCTCAGACATAAAGTTGTCTCGCAAAGATCGTGCACTCCCACTTTCCTCTGTCACCTCATCAATAAAAATTCACGATGAAAAGGTTGCATGGCTGACGCTGATATCCTTATCGTGAAGACTTCTGTGGAACAATCGACACAAGGTTCTGTCGCCGTTGTTGGTGAAGATCTACTCTTGCTGTCCTTTTGATAGCTGCCACCCCTCCCACCCATGACATCCTACTGCTGAAACCCGGCCGAGGAAAAACAAAAACAATTGCTCTGTCCACCCAAGAGATGCAACAACATGGATTTGAACACATTCTATTTTTACATTCATTTACCGGGTGCGACACAACATCTGCAACTTTCAGAAAAAGTAAAGTGGGTTTTTCAAAACTGTATTTAATGTAAGAAATCGTCAAAAAAGCGGCTGCGATCTTTTACAATCCCGTCTCCACGCATAGTGAGGTTGAAGAGGCTGGGAAGATGTGCTTCCTCAAATGGTATGGGGCACCAGCGAGACAGACCTCCCTCAATCAGTACCGCTTCCAATCATTCACGAGATCAGTGGCAAATATTAAGCCTGACTTCAGTTCCCTCCCACCAACTGAGAACGCAGCTAAACAGCATTTAAGACGCACCTACCACCAAGTGCAACTATGGCTCGGGAATGAGCTGCCTCCTCTAGAGTGGGGATGGAAACATGTAGGAGACAGTCTGGTGCCAATAGCAACCGAAGATTTGCCAGCACCGGAGGTTCTACTCAAAACAATATTTTGCCGCTGCACCAAGGGTTGTGGCAAATGCGGATGTCGGAAAGCAATGTTAAATTGTTCTGAGGCGTGTCTTCACTGCCAAGGGAAATGTCTCAACAGCGTGCCTATTGACGAACACGATGGTGAAGATGACCTAGAGTCCCTTCATCAGGAACCATCCATTGAGGATGTGTATACGTTGGATTAAGAACACTTATGAGGACCCACAGGACCTAAACGAATGAAGACTTAAATTGCATATACCTATATAATATCAGGCACCTTCTAGACGAGCAGGTACCACTTTAGTCCTTATCGTCGCTTGCCATTAAGAGCGATTTAGGCCAAACGTTAGCGTTAGCATGTAAAAAATATATATAAATAGATAAAAATGTTTGATAACTCAATGGCTGAACCGATTTGGATGAAATTTGGTAGGTAGATAAATTAGGACCTGTTTTAACATATAGGCTACTTTTTATTCCAAAAAAACGCGAACCAAATAGCAGGCAGCAGCTGATGATCAATAAAAATCGTTTTTTCGAAAATGTTCACTTTTTCGGAACGTTTACCTCGAAAATGGGCAGAATTTCGGCAAAAGTGTCAAAACAAAAGTTGTAGGTAATTTTATAAGCTTTAATTGCACAGGAGATATTTTTTCTGTACGACTCACCGATTTAAAGATATTAGCGAAAAACCTAAAAATGGGAACTTTAAACCCCTCCCCCTCCTCCGGCTCCCCCCCTAGGCTCGGGGACTTTTAGTATGTTTACTCCCTAAGCACCCTGAACCACTTTCTGAAGAAATTTCTTAGGTGCCAGCTAACGCACGCTACACTCCTTTGTTGAGTGGACTAAAATGGATCTCCGAAAATCATAAAATGAGCATTTACTTTTATGTATCAATTAACTATTTCTGAATATTTAAAAACCCTAAACAACGCAAGAACATCAAAATAAGCATGTTCCAACAGGTTCTAACCGGTATCATTATTATTGCTCTTGCAATGTTGGCAAAAGAACGGTGGGCTGCTGTTCCCACACTATGTGCATAGTGTGGTACATGACGTTCGCGAGGCACCAACAACCTCCCATAAATCCACCTGCATTAGGTTTAGAAAATGGTATTGTAAGACCTGCGGAATTATAACATTAGAATAAAGCGACGTTGGTAACGAAATGTAGTATTTTTCTTTACATATATTTTATAACACTAATACCTAAACACAAATACCTACGTAGGTACTTAGGTACCTAATGATGATCGTATATAGTTAGGCTTTTTGTCATATTATATTATTATCAAGCGAGATTAAGTTATTCTTTATCATCATTATTTAGTTCTTGCTATAGTTATGAAGTAAAAATTGTTGAGACGAAGTCGTATAAATCCATTTTTGTATTATTTCAAAGTCATATAATTCATAAGTAATCGGTCTTAGCTCTTAGCCGTCTAGAGAAAAAATCTTAGAATGTCACTTTCCAACCGATACAATAATTTTTTTTCGTTGGCCGGCACTTTTTTTTGGGTACTTTTTGTATAGAGCGTGAATGATGTCCTTTAGTACAGGGGTAGATATAGGCCTGGAATAACACATAGGCCACTTTTTATCCCGGCAATCAGTTCCCAAGGAAAGCGGAAACGGGAACAAAACTAGACGCGGGCAGAGCTGCGGGCGTCAGCTAGTGTATAATATGTCCAGGAATACATTGCAGTCTGGAAAAGCATAAAATAATTATAATAGGCCACCAATTACAGCCAGATCTGCTCAACCGTTGGAACGTGATTTTGTCACTAACATCTTCACAGACTTTCATATATCATAATTAAATAATTCGTAAGTCATATTAAATCATCAGGCCTTTTCAGTAACATATATTCACAAAATCATCTTCTAGCGCTTAACATATAGGTACCACTATCCATTGAACATTGAATTACTATTTTACATTATGGCTTAAAATAAAGTTAGGGTTGTATTGACTGTATCGGGTTGTATGTAAGCTGTTTATTTTCAGTTCACTGTTGGTTAAAATTCAAACTGAGGTGACGGGAGGCCTCGAACCGTTTTAGCGCCGCGATGAACCATAGCTTCCTTGGCTGCCTTCTATCGAATGTATCACGGCGAATGTTCTGAAGAGCTCTTCAACCTGATCTCACCCTCTTCTTTCCGATCCCGAACAACACGTGCCGGGCAAAGATGACACTCACACACAGTGGAGAGAATCTTCGCCAGAACTGAACGTTTCAAAAGATCGTTCCTCTGTCGAACTATAAAAACATGGAACGACCTGCCCGCACACGTGTTTCCCTCATCTTACAATCCCAGGTTCTTCAAGAGGAGCGTGAAGAGGCACATCACAGGGCCGCCAACTTGAGGACCACTGTCAGAAGTGGCCCCCAATCGCTAGATGCGCCACGGCTTTTCATCAGGCTGGTGGCGACGTCAATTTGGCGAGCTAAATATAAAAAAACTCATACTTACAACTTCAAATTCAATACCTAACTACATCAACTACGACGTACGAGTAGTAAAGTAAGACTACGAGAATATCAACAATACGCAATACGTGCCTTGAAAGCTGTAATTTTGGATAGAAGTTTAATTTATTATATACTCAATTAAGGTTTATTCCTACTGTTATATTGTAAATTTAGGAGAATTGGCCCACTGATTTATCAGTCATTAGTATTATACTCGTTATGACATTGATTTTACTTAAATATTAATTTAAATAATGTACATGTAATACGCTCGGTCAGGGCGTCACATACATGAGCGCATTTATAGGTGAATCTTCTGGACTTATCTATTATGTGGCATCAGGCAAACTTTGTATTGGAAAGTATGAAAACGTTACTATAACTTATATAATACACCAAAGTAACTTCCCCAAACAGATGCGATATTTTTACGCTCTTGAGCTTAAGCCTTGAATACTTCCTTTTTTGTTTTTTTTTATTACCCATTTTCGTTACTACGGCAGCGAATTACGTCAGCGGGCGTGACAAAGTCGTATACGGGTGTCCTCAACGAAGCCTGTCGGCTGACTGAGCGGGCTCTGTGAGGTGGCTGATAGCGGCAAAATGCACTCCCGCTCAACAAAACGTTTTTTTTATTAAATCAATATGTTTTTAATTAATAAATAACTGCATAGGACCTCGAGGTAACTTATTAGGGACATGGAAATAAAAAATTAGTGTGGTACATTATATAACTACTGAATGAAATTGATTATAGTCAAGGCGGTCACAGGTAAATTTACAGATTCGAGGGAACTTTGGGATTATTTTCTATCGAGCCGAATTTACTCAATCGTGTTTTGGAGAGCTGACATCCCTGGTCAATATACTTAATAATAATTATCCATTTAAAAATTGTGAAATCTTTGTTAGCACCGAAGCAAAATTGGTTCGAAATATGTCAAAATTATGTATTTTGAGTCCCACTTCACCTTAAAGAACTCAAAAGTTTAGAAATTTAAAACACTAATTGTTAAATTTATTAGGATTTATTATTATTAGTCTTAATCTTTAAGCTCTTTTATGATCTGGCGGATAGCCAGTTTGGCTTCCGTCAGGGACGCTCCACCGTGGACGCGATCATGCGCATTAGAGGCCTGACGGAGGAAGCAGTCTCACAGGGTGAGGTGGTGGTGGCGGTGTCTCTCGACATCGCCAACGCATTCAACACCTTGCCCTGGAGCTGCGTCAGGGAGGCGCTTATCTATCATGGAGTGCCTCCCTACCTCCGTCGAATTGTCGGGGCTTATCTCTCCGAGAGAGCCATAACTTACCCGAGCTGGCTGGGGCCGGGTCGGCGAGATGTGTCGTGCGGTGTTCCACAGGGATCGGTTTTAGGGCCGCTCCTGTGGAACATCGGTAACGACTGGGTGCTGCGTGGTCCGTTGCTCAGAGGGGTCGGCGTAACGTGTTAAGCCGACGACACCCTCGTTACGGCGCGGGGAGCAACGCACCGTGCCGCAGCACTTAAGGCCACGGCAGGGGTTGCTCAGGTCGTGGGTCGGATTCGGCGGCTGGGTCTCGAGGTCGCCCTTCACAAATCCGAGGCTCTGTGCTTCCACGGACCTCGGATGGGGCCACCTGCGGGATCCAGCCTACAGGTAGGGGGCGTCAGCATCGGCATCGAGCCCTCGATGAAATATCTGGGGCTCGTACTCGATGGCCGGTGGAACTTCGGACATCACTTCCGAAGTTTGGTCCCAAAACTGAGGGGAGCATCGGCCGCACTCGCGCGGTTGATGCCCAACATCAGGGGACCCAACGCTCCCTACAGGAGGCTGTACCTGGGGATCGTGCGAAGCATGGCTCTGTACGGGGCTCCCGTATGGGCGGAGACCCTGACGGCCAGCAATGAGGCTAGACTGCTGAGCCCGCAGAGAGTGATGGCCGTCAGGGTGATAAGAGGATACCGCACGATCTCCGGTGAGGCGGCATGTCTCCTAGCCGGGACCCCTCCATGGGACCTGGAAGCTAGAGCCCTTGCGTCACTGTTCAGATGGCGCAAGGAGGCGCTGGAGCGGGGCCAAAGGTCTGCGTCTCGAGAAATCGAGGCCCAGCGGACCCTGCTCCACCAGGAAACCGTGGAGACATGGAAGGTGCGACTTGAGCAACAAAAGGGGGGATTCGCCACTATCGCGGCCGTCAGACCGGTCATGGACGAGTGGCTGGAGAGAAGACACGGTGCTCTCTCCTACCGGTTGACACAGATGCTTGCCGGGCACGGTAGCTTCGGTAGGTATCTGTGGCGAAAACACCGGGAAACCACGGCCGAGTGTCAGCACTGCGAGGACCGCAGCGATGACACGGCGCTCCACACGCTGGTGGAGTGCACGGCGTGGGCACAACAGCGACAGGTCCTCGTAGTGGGTCTGGGCGTGGACACTCTCTCGCTTGAGGCCATGGTGCGAGTCATGCTCTCCAGCGGGAGTAAGTGGGACTGCGCCGCCTCTTTCTGCGAGCAGGTCATGCTCGCGAAGGAGGCGGCGGGCCGGGTGCGGGAGAGAACTCTCCCACCCGAGTTCCGCAGTCGGCGCCCTGGGCGCCGCCGACGTGTCTTCGCCGAGGACTATCGACCTCCATGACCGGGGGTCTGAGGACGGTGAGAGGGCCGCTTACCGTCCTTACAGAAGCAGGCCAATGACGGCAGCGTGACGTGAGCACTCACGCACGCCCCCCCTTAGAAGCGGGGTCACACCCGAAACCCCCCCATAGACGCGGGATTGCACCCGAACCACCCCCTGGGCGAGGCCACATTGGCGGCCGTAGGTCTGTTGGGAGTCACGGGACATCCTTCCTGAGGGCTTACCCGGGGCTCTCAACCATAGGCTGTTGGGCGTTACGTGAGGTTTTTTAGTCGGTAAGAGTCCGGCATAGCATCCTACGAGGATTTTCCCTCACGTTAAAAAAAAAAAAAAAAAGCTCTTTTATGATTAAGCCATCACGACTGTTTAGATTTACCCTGACATTGAAAGGAACCCTTGAATTCTAGGTCTAGCTAAAGTTGAGATGTCTCTAATTTCGAAAGATGTCATTAATTTGTCGAAGGCATTTTGGCAGATAAAAATTGCTGAATGTGACAAGAATAAAACAGCCTTTTATATGCCTCAACGAGGAACCTATTGCTTCAAAAAACTTCCTTTTGGACTCACTTCCGGTTCTGCGTCATGTCAAAGGCTGGTAGACAGCTTATTTTATAGTCCTGAGTTTGAAAATTCAGTTTTTGCATATATAGATGACATAGTCATTTGTTCTGAGTCATTTGAAGGCCATATTTCATTATTGTTAAAAGTGCTAAATAAATTAAAGATCGCAAATTTATCTATTAATTTTGAGAAATCTGTGTTTTTTAGGGATCAACTTAAATACTTAGGTTATATAGTTAATAAAAAGGGGTTACATGTCGACCCAGATAAAGTTCAAACAATAGTTAAATACCCCGCCCCAACAAATAAAAAAGAGCTAAAGCGTTATTTGGGTATAGTTTCGTGGTACCGCAAATTTGTACCTAGGTTTAGTTCAATTGCAGGTCCACTTAACCGACTCACATCGACAAAGAATACACATAATAAAATATTTATTTGGTCAAGTGAGACGGATACAGCTTTCCATATTTTAAAAAATTGTTTGGTTACGGCTCCTATTTTAAGGTGTCCTGATTTTGATTTTAAAAATTGTAGCAATACACGCAAGTGAATTGCTATTAACATTTGGTAGGCGCTATAATCATATTATTTATTATGCTAGTAGCTATAGATACGTAGTTAGATGGGCGGTTCATTACTAGTGTCAAAGTAAGGGAAGTTGATGGAAGGAGATTATGGAGGGATGTAAGCTATATATAAGCGTGCGCAATAGTAGAAAGAAAAAAATCAGGAACTAACTAAAATTATTTTACTTTTACTTCATACTGTCGAAGAATTTTTATTAAAGTACCTAATTATTCATTAAATTATTTCCACTGAAATAACAGTGAGTGGCGTACATAGCCCAAGTATTTAAATACATTTTATATTTGAAAACGGAAGCTCTGGTAGGCATCAATTGCGTAAATTTTATTTAGAAAATTAATTGTGGGTAATTTTCATGTTAAAAAGAATACTTTAAGTAAAATTATTTTATCAGGCAGGCGTTTGTGAAATTTAGAAAGGGGGTAACGTTCTGTTGTATATATTATTTGTCTTAAAATGGGGATTAAAAATAATAGTAAGGGAAAGTTTAGGGATATCTATGGTTGAAGAGGGTGTGTTTAAAATATTGTGTTCTTTTCAGAATGAGCTTCCAAGTTATGATTTAAAAACCCCTGCATACACCCGTAAGAAATAGTTGAAAGGGAAGAGAGAGAAATTTTATAGTCGTAGATTACTGTTGCATATCCCGGAAAAGGAAGTCCCATCCCCGAATCCGGATGAGTACATAGTTATAAGTTAAATATAAGTTTTACTGGTGTATTTGTAATAAAAATATTATTACTCTGAGTTCTTGAATTATTGACTCCAGGACAAATTACCTTACCTAAACTACTGAACCGCCTGGGAACTCCTGGGAACACTCTGGACTTCCCAGAAGCGTGTCACAGCACAATACGTAGTGTTTAATTATCGATAGTGAAGCGATCGCGACGTATGTTGCAACTGTCACAGATTAAAATGGATGATGAAACTCCTTCATCTCCAAGTTCATCCCAACGACAATCTGCATCCTCAATAAGGCATACTGTTTAGAGTGCTACAATTTAAAACATTGAATGCATCACATCCGAGTTGTAACCTACGTTGATCATATTTTCATTATAATATAATAATAAATAATAAACAAACTTAATACAACTTTATTAGGTTTAATATATACATACCTACTAAAAATATGTTTGAATTTAGTGTTACAGTGTATTGTAGTAAGCTAAGCCGTATAACTTCCAGTTTACATATTTTTAATTCAAATAATTATGTACCTTTAAAATGTGTAACCTTAGTTCCTAAATAAAGTTCGTAAACTGAAATAAATATTTTTATTCAAGAAATAAAATTTATCGTTTGTCCTATTTCCCAACACTATAATTTTATCGATATAATTGAGTTCTGTGCGTTACAGGGCAGTACAACCCCGTATTTTATTATATCAGGTGCGGTACGGGGTTTACAAGACCCTGAATAATTTGTTTTCGTTTTATTTTCGTCAATTTTTGCCAAATCTAGTGGCGAAAAGACTATAACATAGCTCATTTCATAATCTATAAGACTATAAAGTAAAACAAAAGCAAACGTAAAATTTCAGCCAGTTATAGATTGAGAAAGCAATAAGGATGTACGGGGCACTTTTACACCCGTATCGCACTATGAAGGAAGCACTTCACGGGGCGCATAATATCTCGTAACGCACTCGAATTCAAGACGGCTTTTGAGCTCACGCAGTGAACGTGTTAAACCTAGTACAAACCGATTGTTTTCGGGTAAAACTAGGTCTAGCCTTCATCACGCCGGCTACAACTAGGTCCAGCCATTCCCTGTTGGATAAAACTAGATGCAAACAAGTTGAAACAAGTAACAGGCGCCTGGCTCACGCAAGACGCGTTGCGCTTATAATAATGGTTAACACCTTTTTTTTTATAACCATTCAACACCATCGAATACATTTATAGCCGTTTCGTTTCGGTTAATAAATAATAATAATAAATAATAAATAAATAAATTTGTTTATTCATTTTGCACACAAATTGTTTTACAATGTCTTATCAATATCTTATCAATCTATAATTACTAGTTTCTTATATAATCAGCTTATGATATCATATTAATCTCTATAGAATTAAAGTTTCTTACTTATTTCAAATTATTGACTATGCACTTAGTACTAGCGTCTTACCTGATCTAGGTTTTTGAATAAAAACCTGTGTTTCAGGTTATTGCTACGTCTTTACTCTAATAATAAATGGACTATAAGTAATAATGGTACGTGATCTGTCAAATAACAAAAATCAATCCAAAACTTATTGTAACACTTCTAATAGCTTTTCCGTGTCATTATAATTTAGTTTTCCTAAGTATTCTGATATTAAAATTTTACATTTTCTGTGGTTTAAGCGATATATATTTAGAATTCTATTAATTCTGTTATATAAATACGGTCCTAAGAATACATAGAATCTTTTTACAAACGCATGCCTAGTTTGTGACTTTATACAAACCAAATCTTGTCGTCTCTTGTCCAGTGGAGTGACTGGTATGGGTAGCTTTGCGTGCTGGAGGAGTATAGTGTGCAACACAAACAGCTGACGCACTGTTAGTACCTTACATGCTCTGTATAGCTCCTGTGTGGGAGACCGAAAAGGACGACAGGTGGCAACCTTAAGGATGGCTCTTTGTGAACGTTCCAGTGGGAGCATAGCGGAACCAGCGGCTCCGCCCCAGGATGTTATGCAATAAGTCACAATTGATTGACATAGTGCTAAGTAAACTAGCTTAATTATCCTAAAATCCGCTATGTATCTTAAATTTTTAAATATAAACATTAATTTTCGTACTCTAGTACATAGCAATTTAATATGCTCGTGAAAATTCAAATTTGTGTCAATCGTGACACCTAGGTATTTGATATGATTACTATGTATCAAAGTAGGACAGAGACATGCAGTGTTATCGGTTTTACATTTGTGTACATAAATATCTGGGTTAGTAGTCGATTTATTAGTATTTCTGATTTTGAACAATATGTACTTTGTTTTCTCTGCATTTAATGATAGTACATTATGTTGAAGCCATTTTCTGACGTAGTTAAATCCGTTTTGGGCATGGTTAAATACTTCTTCTTGTGTTTTTGCTGAAAATAAGAGTGCTGTGTCATCAGCATATGAAATCATTTTTCCATTTTGCAAAGTTGTCCTACAAAGATCGTTAATGTACACTAAAAATAGCGTTCCTCCTAGGACACTTCCCTGTGGGATTCCGTACTCATTATTTTTTATTTCAGTGCTTCTATAATTGCCTATTTTTACGCTTTGTTGACGATTACTGAGGTAATCGGTAATTAGTTTTAGTTGAGTTCCTCTTATTCCTAGTGCCTCCAGCTTCCTTAATAGTATCGAACAAGAAATAGTGTCATACGCCTTAGCTAGATCCAGGAAGATCCCTATGGTATGCATACTCTGATCCAAATTTGTTGTCACATAATCTGTCAGATCAAATACAGCTTGACTGGTTGATCTGTTCTGCCTAAATCCAAATTGGCTTTCTGAGAGTAATGAATTATTCTCTAGGTAATTCACTAACCTGTTGTTTATAATTTTTTCCAGAATTTTGGAAAGGCCTGTTAAGATGGATATCGGTCTGTAATTATTGACAACGGTTTTATCGCCAGATTTAAATACCGGGGTGACCACAGCTCTTTTTAGCGATTTTGGAAATATCCCCAGGGTTAAACATAGTTGATATATATGGGTTAACGGGCTTGCCAGTTGCTGTTTAAACCTTTTTAATATTTCATTCGAGATATTATCCCATCCAGTAGCGCACATATCTTTCATTCCAGTTATTATTCTAATAATTTCCTCTTCGTCAGTACTTAATAAGACAAAAGACTTTAATGCCTGACTTGGGTATAAGGTGGGAGTCAAATTTGGGGAATTATGTCCACAGTTCATAGTTTTATCTGCCATGTTTTTGCCTATATTTGCAAAATAATTGTTAATTTTGTTAATTGCCTGATTTGGACATACTTCCATTGATAGTAATTCGTTCGCTGTATCAGAGGGTTTCGTTACATACGTGTTGGTTTTTATAAATTTCCAAAGCAATTTAGTACTATTTCCTGCTTTTTGGAGTTCCTTCCTTTGATATTGTAATTTTAACTTTTTTAAAAGCTTGTTGCAAAAGTTCCTGTACCTTTTATATGTTACAGCCAGTGTGTCATTATTAGGTTCGTCTTTTACTTTTAAGTGAAGTCTATCTCTATGACGTATACAGCGCACGAGGCCAGGAGTAATCCACGGCTTAATGTTATTATACTTGGTAGGCAATATTTTACTAGATGTGTTTTCTATTATTGCTGTTTGCAATGATTGTATAAAGTAGTCTAATGCTATATTTGGATCATTTGTTGCGTAAACGGGGTCAAAGTTTATACTGTGTATGCTATTTTCGAGACTGGACATATTTACTCTAGTAACATTACGTGTACAGGGTTTCTCTGCAATTGCATTTGAATTGATAATAGTATAGTTCGATGATCTGTCAGCCAAGAGTTAGTTACGAATGTTTTTGTAGGAAACTTAGTTTTTACAATGAAATGATCCATACATGATCCTTTTTTGAATGTTTGAAAATAATGAGTAGGTAACATTCCATGATATGAACAAATGTTAAGGTATTTGTGCGCGTGGGTACCGCTTTCATTTGGGACTATGTTTATGTTTATATCCCCTACAAGAACAATGTTTTTATATGATGATAGTTCTTTCAATATAGTGTCAAGCGATTCCAAAAAAGTGTCTTTGTCCTGAGAGGGTGGTCGATATACAGCAATAATGACAGTATCCGGTTTTATTTTATATATCAAGCAATTGCACTCTTGTAATGATGGTTCTTCCATGACTATATTTAAATTATTTTTAACAAAAACTACTAATCCGTCGTTTTGATTTATGAAATTACTTGAAACATGTGTAGCGTATCCCTCCATGAAGGGTAAATTGTCTCTGTGGTTTTCTAGCCAACATTCTGTAAGAACAATTAAATCACAATTTATGCCCAAATCATGCAATAACTGCTCAAAACCCGTCATATTTTTATTTATACTCCTAATATTTTGGGTTAGTACTGTTAGTGTTTTCCCACCTTTGAACATAATATTTTTACAATCCTCCACATTACAAATATTTGTGTCTGACACGGAAAAGCTGTCAAGTTCAGTGATTAACTGATTTGATGTCATTATTAATTATTAAAATAAAAGTGAGCTTACAATAAAAGTGGTCGGTGACGCTCCTAGGCGCCCTCATAATCGATTGAGTTGATGTAACTGACTTCTGCAAATTTACGAGCTGGGCAGTTTTCGTCACCTGTTCGATGGTCACATTTACGGTTAACCTTTTTGCACGTCGCACATGTAGGAGGTGAAGATATATTGGTGCATTCCTTCTGGGAGTGACCACCTACTCCGCAGTGACTGCAGGTCGGGGTATTTTCACGACAAAACTTCGCTGCGTGCCCATACAATTGACAATTGAAGCATCTAGTCACCACGGTGAAGTCTTTCACCGGGCACGATGTCCAATTTATAAAAATACGGCCTTGATTTATTAGCATCTTTCTAACAGCAGGAGCCTAACAGCAGGAACTAACAGCAGGAAGCCTTCGGGCTTGGGCAGATACAAGACCGTTAACCCGGTTTAAGGAACTATAGAGCAAAATTCTCTATTGTTCACTTAGACAATTCTTCTCTGGCGCGTCCACGTCGCGGGGGTGGGCACCGCATTTTTCAGTAGGCCGGAAGATGTGGGTGGCTGAGTTCAGAGAGGGACCCAGTACTGTGGGGTATATCACAGTCCCGTGCCTAGGGTTACAGGTGAAGACCTCAACGGTGGGAATGGCGCAAATGTTCGAGCAACAGAAGTCGGCAGAACCAGCGGAAGAGGCAAGCCGTGTCATAAAGGCGGAATTATTATGACCTGGAGTTGGGAGGCAGCAACTACAGTACTTGCATGAGGACAAAACTATAATAGTTTAAAGGGCTTATGCAAGACATTTGTGAACGCAGTCAACATCATTGACACGACGGTCACGATACTGCGATGATGGAAGGCAACGGGATACCACCGTCATTAAATTTCCCTAGTAGTCAGATTAAATGAACTGTACAACGAAAGCCATGGCCCCGAGTCTCCGGCGTCCTTTAAATGGGACAGGGGTGCTAAGAATCCCCGGAGGCAACCTTAATAAAAGAGCATTGATTAGGATAGGAACATGGAATGTAAGAGGGATGAAGAAGGATGGAAAACTTTCAAATATTATTAAGGAAATGGAACGCTTGCAACTGAATGTATTGGGTTTAAGTGACACTAAATGGGCTGGTCGGGGTAGGTGTGATACGGATGAGGGCAAAGTATTATACTACTCTGGCAGTGAGGACTCAACCGAAGCCTATGGCGTGGGAGTCCTTATGAGTAAACATACGTCCCAATCGGTGATTAATTTCGTGCCGTTGTCAAATCGTGTCATGCTCATTCAACTTAACTGCACACCAGTGAACATGAACATAATACAGGTCTATGCTCCAATAGCTAAGAAACCCGTGGCTGAGATTGAAGAGTTCTACGGTCAGATTGATTCACTTATGAGGCTCACTAAAAAGCACGAAATAAACATCATAATGGGTGACCTGAACGCTAAAGTAGGATCTGCTCCCGTGGAGGGTGTTACAGGTGCTTATGGGTTGGGCACCAGAAATGAGAGAGGTGATACTCTAATAGAATATTGCCAAGAAAAAGAGCTCACAATTACAAACACCCTCTTCAAACTGCACCCTCGCCGCCTCTATACATGGACGTCTCCAATGCATACACCTAGTCACATAGTAAGAAATCAAATAGATTATGTGATTATCAATAGACGGTTTCGAAATACGATCAAGAGTGCTGTAACTTACCCAGGAGCAGATATAAAGTCAGATCACAATCCGGTTGTTGTAAAAATGCAGTGTAAGCTTAAACACATACAAAACCATAGAAACTGTTCAAAACTTGACCTAAGGAGGATTCAAGATCCAGCAACTAGAGCAGGAGTGTCGAATGCCATAAATAACTGGGCTGACAATCAGCTCTCGGGATCAGGAACACCTTCGGAAATGTATACTGCGCTCAAGACTACTATAACGCATATTTCACGAACGTTGCTGAAACCTAATCGTACTGTCAAAAAGCAACTGTGGATGACAGACGAAATTTTAGAGATGATGGAGGAGCGCAGAATGCATAAGATCAAGGACCCAAATAAGTATGTGGAATTAGACAAACTCATCACTAAGAAAATCAGATTAGCCCGAGATGCCTGGTACAGAGAGAAGTGTGAGCATATGGAGAATCTTCTGCATAGGCATGACAGTTTTAATCTTCACAAAGAAATAAAAGAACTGGCAGGGCTTAGAAAACCCAGTTCCACCATACTGTCGGATGACCGCGGCGTGTTACTGCTCGATTTGGAAGCTAGGAAGAGGGCGTGGCATGACTATGTGGTTCAGATGTTCGCCGATGTCTCTAGAAATGATGCCAAAGTGGCTATGATAACTGATGACACTGGTCCACCAATATTAACATCTGAGGTAAAGCAGGCATTGAAAGCAGCTAAGACTGGAAAAGCGTTAGGTCCGGATGGCATACCCGTCGAAGTGCTCAAGCTGTTGGAAGATGACTGTATGGGTGCCCTCACGCATTTATTCAATAAAGTATACGACTCGGGTGTGGTACCCCAGGACTGGCTCAAGTCTACATTCATCACTTTACCCAAAAAGGTAAAAGCTAAAAAGTGCACTGAGTATCGTACGATCAGCTTAATGAGTCATGTGCTGAAAGTGTTTTTGACCATCATTCATAACAGAATACGACCAAAATGCGATGAACAACTCGGAGATAGTCAGTTTGGTTTCCGATCAGGCATGGGTACGCGTGAAGCCTTGTTTGCCCTCAACGTTTTGGTACAAAAATGCAGAGATATGCAGACTGATGTCATTTTGTGTTTCATTGACTATGAAAAGGCGTTTGATCGAGTAAAACACGACATCCTAATGGAGCGCTTAATCGACGTTGGGTTGGACGGCAAAGACATAAAAATTATTAAGAACTTGTACTGGAACCAGAGGGCAACTATTAGAGTGGACCACACTGAGACCGATGAGGTAGAGATTTGTCGAGGGGTCAGACAGGGATGTGTTATGTCTCCCGTGCTTTTCAACTTGTACTCTGAGGCAATAATATCAGTAGCGCTTGAAAACTTAAATGTTGGAGTAAAAATGAACGGCAAAATCGTTAACAACCTCAGATACGCCGATGACACCGTACTGATAGCCTCGACGGAAGGGGACATGCAGAGGATGTTGGACAGGGTCAACGAATGCAGCATGAGGGCAGGGTTGACCATGAACGCATCTAAGACCAAGATTCTGGTGGTATCTGGGAGCAAGGACTTGAATCCTAGAATACGAGTTGCGGGTGAAGATCTTGAGCGAGTGCGGATGTACAAATACCTTGGTGCTTGGGTGAATGAAGAATGGGATAGTGAACAGGAGATTCGAACCCGGATTGAAATCGCCCGATCGACCTTTAAAAGAATGGAGAAGGTTTTGTGCAGCCGTAAATTATCCATGAGGCTCCGAGTAAGAATGCTTAAATGTTACGTGTGGTCGGTAGCGTTGTATGGTAGCGAGGCCTGGACTTTGAAAGCCGAGATACAGAAAAACCTCGAAGCCTTCGAGATGTGGTGTTACCGTAGAATGCTCCGCATTAGTTGGACACAGAAAGTTTCTAACGATAAAGTACTTCAGCGCGTCGGTAAAAACCGAGAGCTCTTACAGACCATCAAGAGAAGAAAGGTCGCTTACCTCGGACATGTGTTGAGACATGAAAAATACCATTTGCTCCAACTCATTATGATGGGAAAAATAGAAGGGAAAAGACGCGCTGGAGGAAGAAAGAAGTCATGGTTGAAGAACATCCGAGAGTGGACAAATATTGCCAGCGTTGAGGATCTATTTCGCTTGGCGCAAAATAAGGGAGAGTTCGCTAAGCTGACGGCCAACCTCCAGTAATGGATAGGCACCAGATGATGATGAACAGCAGGAGGTACTTCAATAATATAATTGCAGCTTGGAAGGTCTTTCTTACCAGATTTATGGCTAAGTTTCGTTTGTTCTAAAAAGGTCTCTCGTGCGTAGTTCGGCATCTTATCAGCTATATTCTGTTCGTAAATGCAATCAAACACGTCTTTTTCAGTCAGCGCTACGGGGACTCCAATAACCACTATTCTCGGCCGGCGTTTTGATGGTTCTTCTACTGTAAGGCCAGAGGATGCCAGTACGGTTGAATTTTTCAACTTCTCAATATCTCCTTTACTGTCAGTGCTTATTAAAACTCCCCCATTTCTCACCTTCCTGAGCCCACGAACATGCAATTTAAGGTCCTCTGGGGATATAATTTTTTGTACGAGAGCCTTGGTGTCGTCACTAGATTTTGTCTTATCACTAGGATAGATAGCAACTGCGTTTAGATTGGCTGGGCGGACAAAGCTATCGGCTCTTTTTTGAACTATGTTAGCGTAAGAAAATTCAACCGGCTTTATTTTATTTTCTATAGTGGTCTTAAATTCTTCCAGAGTATCCCCAATATTTTTTTGCTCTTGTAGGTTTTAAATGGTCTCATGTGCCTGGATGGCTTTTTGTTTAAGCGATTGATATAATACCGCCATCTGAGCAGCTCTGCTAGTGACTTTTCGACACAGATTAGTGACATTCAACTTCTGTTCTGAGTTCATTTTACCATCCCTTACTATGAAGCAAACTTCGTCTAGTATGTTCTCAATGGAACCCATCCATTTCTGAATTTCAGACGTTGGATAGATCTCACGAGGTAATACATTCGCCGTGTCCATTGCCGGTTTAGGAGTGGTCGGCTGGGAAGGTTGGGATGGCGTTGGGGGTGGACTTCTTCGCATCAGTTGGCTGCGGCTAAACGGGCTGGAACCCGCGTTAGCCATTACTATTTATGAAATTGGTCTATATTTAGATCATTTTACTTTGATGCAATAACTTTACTTGACACACTTTCAATCACGACACACTTCTATTTTTGTTATTTCTGCACTTTATATTTTATGCGACACTTTCACAATGTACAAATTGATGTTACATAGTTATCACAGACACGTCCGTTCGGGCGAGCGATTCGATCAACAGCACCTCGAGCACATTAACCGGCTAAAGATGTAATATGCCGACGCAAACTAACATGTTATCGAACTTTAGCTGCTTCTCGAAGATAAACCTAAGTTTAGCCGGCTAATCTTAAGTTTATGTTCACACCTACCTTTAGCCGTAACATATATATAGGCTTGGCGGGACACGCATCTAAGTTTTATCCAACAGGGATTGACTGGACCTAGTTCTAGCCGGAATTATATCAGATAGACCTAGTTTTTTCCAACAGGTAATGGCCGAACCTAGTTGTAGCCGGCATGATGAAGGCTAGACCTAGTTTTACCCGAAAACAATCGGCTCGTACTAGGTTTAACCAAGAGTAAGTGGCTACACCTAGTTCTAACCGGCTAAAACTAGGTGCAGCCGCACTTCGGGTATTAGCCGTAACATATAGATAAGAAAAAGATAAGATTATTAAATTATCAGCTGTGACTACACCTCCCGTCTTCGCTCTTTCTATACTCGATTTACGTTAACCCTTTTTATTACCCCTTTATGTACGTAATTTTGAAAATGCAATTACACCAAACCTTTCAAGATTCTGGTTTAAAAAATATAGGGTTACTAAGTAAGCGAGTCGCCTGGTAATTTAATAAATATGAACTTTTATATTTTAGGTGTGCCGCGTAGTGAAAAAGCCCTTGAAATGTACAAATCTCGGCTATTGACGTCTTTCAAATTGCCTGGCGTACATAGGCTAGTATGTTGTGCTGATAATGGTAAAAAGGAAATAGGAGACATAGTTGGTGGAGCATTTTTGTGGTTACTTGAAAACGACAACCCGAGAGATAGTCAGGTAAATAGAAACTAAAAGACACGTAATTAGTATTGTAACAGGTTACAGAAAAGTGTCGTCACATAAACTATTTTCGCTATTCTACAAAAAACAAATAAATTATTTCTACAGGCTTAGTCCGTAAACTCGATGAGACCCTTTCGACGCATATGACCACCTACTTAGAAAGTAAAGGAACTCTGAAAATATTAACGTCAAATTAACAATGGTTCTCATAGTAATAAACTCGTTGTTAATTCTTTGAAGGCAAGGAATCACTATTATTAGAAAATACTGAGACTAGATGGCGCTTATCCCAATATAGTCAGTAACACTATTTAATTATTTAATTTACATGATAACTGTGTGTTTTGTGTTATATCGAACCCTAAAATTTATTAATTGGAATTGTACATAATTTCTAGGTTAGTTTTGAAATTATATTAATTGGAATCTAAATATATATAACTCAAAGGTGACAGACTAACTGACATAGTGATCTATCAACGCACAGCCCAAACCACTGGACGGATCGGGCTCAAATTTGGCATGCAGGTAGATGTTATGACGTAGACATCCGCTAAGAAAGGATTTTAATAAATTCTACCCCCAAGGGGATAGAATACGGGAAGCGGGACCGGGAACAAATTTTACGCAGGTGAAGCTGCGGGCATCAGCTAGTTGTACATAATTGCTACGTTAGTTTTGAATAATATTGTGTAATTAAATGATATTGTCTAATTAGCAGCTTCTGGGGGAAAATGTTTAAATTGGCGTGTGAGATTATTGTGAGCTCTCTTCATACTGATCGCTTAGCTAGCGTGTAGGTAATGCTGCTCAAATAAATGCAGATGTAAAAGTTATATTTGCAAGTTTTATTTTATTTATGAAGTGTACCTATTTAACACTATCTATAGATAGAGGTTACTATATATGATTATATTATAACAGTCCATTAAGAAAGATATGTTTGAAAGAAACTCTGATGTAAAATAACTGTATATGACTATTGGATTAAATTGTTTCAGTCCGATTCTGAAGAATTACGGAAGTGTCTAGAAGTTTCAAACGGTCTAAAAGGTGCGTGTCGTATAATAGAGGAACTGAAAGTTTCCAAGTATTACGAAGCAAGGATCGGAGCTGTTCATCCAAACTATAGACGCTTGGGTATTACAAAGCAACTGTTTAAAGTTATGTAAGTATTTCTGGTCTTTCATAAAAGAGACTGTTCAGTCAAGAGCCCTTTAGAATTCTTATAGTATTTTTTTGACTCTTGAATCACTAGACATATATTCGAAAGAATGCAGCACACTTGTTTGTTTTATAATTACAGGATTTCTCTTCTTCTAAAACATTATTTTTCTAAGAACCCAGAAACTGATGACCATGACATTATTTTCATTCATCATCATTATTTTTGTTTTAGATTACAAGTATGCAAAGAAGACGGTGTACCATTAACTGTAGGTTTAATGACAGCAATCGGTTCTCAAAAGGCTGCAGAAAAAACTGGATGGAAAACATTAGTTGAAACAGACTTAAAAGAGTTTGGCAAATCAGTAGGCGTTACTTTCAAAGAAGATGCTCCACCCCAATTTAAACTAATGATGGCCAGAGTTCATGAAGAATAAAATATCAACATAGCAAATACAAGTAGTACATACGACAGAAGAAGCAGTAGATTTTTTTAGTAAATTTATAATGGAAAAGCTATCCCTGATTTACTAATGTTTGGTAAAAAACGTTACCCAAAGTGTCACATGTCAAAGTATGTTTCCCATTTTAACAAATAATTACATGGCAAAGTTTCATTTTATCAAGTACTAGCTGACCCGCGCAACTTCGTTTGCGCCACATAAGAGAGAATTACCTGTTCCCGTCGCATTTACTCCCGTCATGTTGCGTTTACTCCTGTAGCGTCTTGTCGTTAATATTCAATACTACGTGAGAGAGAGAGAGAGAGAGAGAGAGAAAGGTTAGTCGTCGCGTGTATTCCCGTCGCATTATTTTTAAGAATAATTTTGTTTACGAAAGAGGTACCGAGTGGCATTATTGTAGAAAAAATTGATTGCCATTAAAATGGTTATTGTGCACCAACCCAAAGATAGACACATGCTATCGCGCAATTTTTTTAGACCTTTTTTAAGAGAAACAGTTTTGTAGTACATATTTTTTACATAATCATAAATATTTAGGCAGCACACGCAACGAAGCTCTCAAAAGGAATAACTTTTGCAACGTTTTTGAAACATTTACTATTACTGCTCTGCTCCTATTAATTTTAGCGTGATGCTATATAGCCTATGACACTGCACAATAACGTAGCTTTCTATTGGTGAAAGAATTTTTATAATCGGTTCGGTAGATCCTAAGATTACCCCTTACAATTTATTTTAGCTTTTTTTTTTTTTGGCTTAGGTAGACATTATTTATCTCTCTCATAGTCATATTGGCACTGACTTCAGTATTATATTTAATGATATCTGATAAATCAGAATATACTAACTTTGTGCTAAGTAAATTTTACTTTTCAGTTTTTAGTTTTGTTTGAAGTCGGTTTCTTTTTTGTTCAATTTTTTTTTCACTATTTTTAGTGTCGTGTGGACTGAAAATTTATCTATCTAGGTGTAAAGTTCTCGACAGTACAAATTAATCAAACCCAAACACAAAGTAAATGCTGTATATCGTTAGGGAATTCTCTCTACTGTCTATCGTCTCCATCATCAGATCGACTACAGACCTTCATTAAGTTGTACTACTTTAAGGCCCCTAATAAAAAAATTACAAACGCCCTAGACGCCCCTAAAATTTTTAAAAGTTCCTTCCGATTTCTGGATGCCATAATCAGATCCTGGCTTCCATAAAATGGGACCACCTTGGGAGTATCTATATTAGAACGAAAAAAAAATTTTCAAATCGGTCTATAAACGACGGAGTTCTGCCGGAAAAAAACATAAAAAAAAAAATGGTTGAATTGAGTAACCTCCTCCTTGTTTGAAGTCGGTTAAATAATATTAGTCACGCAGCACACGCAACGAAGTTCTCAAAAGGAATAACTTTTCGCCGTTTTTGAAACATTTACTATTACTGCTCCGCTGCTATTCGTTGTAGCGTGATGCTATATAGCCTATGACACTCCGCAATAACGTAGCTTTCTATTGGTGAAAGAATTTTTAAAATCGGTTCAGTAGATCCCGAGATTACCCCTTTCAATTTAACAAATATACAAACACACAAACTTTACCTCTTTATAATATTAGTATAGATGATATCTGATAAATCAGAATATACTAACATTGTGCTAAATTTTATTTTTAAGTTTTTAGTTTTGTTTGAAGTCGGTTTCTTTTTTGTAAAAAATTTTTTTCACTATTTTTAGTGTCGTGTGGACTGAAAATCTATCTATCTAGGTGTAAAGTTCTCGACAGTACAATTTAATCAAACCTAAACACAAAGTATTCTCTCTACTGTCTTTCGTCTCCATCATCAGATCGACTCCAGACCTTCATTAAGTTGTACTACTTTAAAACCCTTAATAAAAAATTTACAAACGCCCTAGATGCCCCTACAATTTTTAAAAGGTCCTTTCGATTTCTCCAGGATGCCATAATTAGATCCTGGCTTCCTTAAAATGGGACCACCTTGGGAGTATCTATTTTAGAACGAAATAAAAATTTTCAAATCGGTCGATAAACGACGTAGTTCTGCGCAAAAAAAAACATAAAAAAAATGTGAAGAAAGGTGAATTGAGTGCTCCTTGTTTGAAGTCGGTTAAATAATATTAGTCACGCAGCACACGCAACGAAGTTCTCAAAAGGAATAACTTTTCCCCCGTTTTTGAAACATTTACTATTACTGCTCCGCTCCTATTCGTTGTAGCGTGATGTTATATAGCCTATGACACTCCGCAATAAAGTAGCTTTCTATTGGTGAAAAAAATTTTAAAATCGGTTCTGTAGATCCCGAGATTACCCCTTACAATTTAACAAATATACAAACACACAAACTTTACCTCTTTATAATATTAGTATAGATGACACTCCGCAATAACGTAGCTTTCTATTGGTGATTTTTTTTTTTAAATCGGTTCAGAAGATCCCGAGATTACCCCTTACAATTTAACAAAATATACAAACACACAAACTTTACCTCTTTATAATATTAGTATAGATAAGGGAGTCAAATATGGTTTGGCATAACTTGCCAAGTATTAGATAAGATAAGATAAGATAAATATGCTTTATTGTACTAACAACATAAAATTTACAATAGTGCAAAATGAAATATATAGTAGGTAGTCAAATATGGTTTGGCATAACATACTTTTCCCAAAATATTACATATCATATGATTTACTTAAGAGTCTAAATTAATTGCATTAAAAACTTGGCAAATTGCTATTATACAATCGATTCCGGCGCTTTGCCGGCAACGGCCGCGGAACGCTCGCTTCGCTCGCTCGGCTGGCGCTTTGCTGGGGACACAGTTCTAACCTAACCCACTTTTACATCAGACTTTTCATGTTTTTACAATTTTTCACCCATTTAAAATCAAAATTTGAACGAAAGTTTGGAATATATTTTTTTACAAAAAAAGCATTAACATAATGTATAAATTGACTTAATAAAAATTTTGCAAGTAAAAAGTTACCAAAAATGAATATTTGTCAAAATGATTAAAATGCGAAATATACATTTGCTAAAAATTCTTTTATGAAATGAAACAATGCGATAAGTTTTTTGGGAAGTGAAATTTGATGAAACATATTTTACCAAACGGCAGCATCCTCTGTTCTAACCTAATCTATCCAAGTCGGTTTGCGCGAGTTGTATACTGCGCTACAGGGTGGTTGTACATAATAGCACTGCTTGTAGGTACCTTCTCGTTTTTTTTTTGCTAACGGAGGAGGAGAGTGGGTGTCCGTAGGGATTTTTTTCCCAACGGACCCAATGTACTTGGCAGGGGTCCCGTGCACATGAAATTATCTCCAGTTCCCAACGGAACCCGTGAGGGGACAGATACCCGGCGTCCATTGGGAATATACCTCGATGGCGGTGCTGTCGATTCTCTCCGCTAGCCGAGCGCGTGTTCCGTCCGAGAGAATGTCAATTTGTCACTTGACTTAACCAACAGATGACGTTGACAGCGATGCCAAGACAAGTGACATACTCCTACACAATTATACGCGCCGTCATATACGTAGAACTCCGTATCATTTAAACCTTCAGCACGACGCGACGGCCGCATACGTTAAACACTGCGTGCGCCACGGAGGCAGTCAAAATGGAGTCGGAATCGCGCACGGAGCGTTCCGTACCAAAAAACGGCAAAGAATCACGTTTTTGTATGCCAACCCCAGCCCCCACCCCCCTAAATATATTTCTTTTTCTGATTAATTTAAGTTATGGTCTCCTAAAAGCTATACATGGCGTCCGACTTCAACGTGAATGTTCCGATCGACGCAATCGACGTCTGAACGCCAGGCACAATACATCGTAGAGCGGTCAATACAAAAACGACCACGTCGACGTCTCGTTCATAGCAGTAGTCGATAAAATGGATATAAATTCGATTCAAACGTTATAATTATCATAATGTAATATTTCGTCTATTTACTATACTATTACAATTTAATATTTCACCTTTTTCTTAATTAAATTTTGTCATTTTGTTTTGACGCTGACGCTGCAATGTTTCGAAATACGTTTGAATGACAGCTACGTTACCCGCACGCCGCGCCGCACATTGGTGCAGGGGCGGAAAAAAGTCTTTTTTTTTAACTTTGTTTAAAACGTCTACAATTTGGTACACATATACTAGAATAGATGTAGATATAAGTTATACAAAACTTACGATTACATTATGAGACATTTTAATTTTATGATGTAAAAAAGGTGGGTGATCGACAATTAACAAATTTCATGCAATAAATTGTGTTGTTTCAAGTATGAATAAAACAGAAACATAAGTATACTTCGCTTTTATTCTTTGTTTAACCGTAGCTCTATTGTGTGTTATTAAATAAAACGTATAAATATTATATGATATAATAAGTATTTACTTGTAATTACACTTTTAATGAAGTAGGTAATTTGAAACCATTTGTTTTGAATTATGAGACTATAACTAATCTCCGTTACCGACCGTTAGACATTGATATACTTTACGACATTCATTAGACCCTATAGATCATATATACATCAATTTTAGCTGCAACTATCTGCAACCTTGGAAATACCAGGTCATTATCTAATGCCGCTCTTAACGGGGAAAGGTGCAATATATTTATCATTATAATCACTAATAATTATTAATTACCTATTGTTATGAAACTGCCGAACTATATGTTAGCTTGTACAGCTGGTATAATATGCCAAATACAGTGCACAAAGTCTTAATGCACGGCAAACAAATAATAAGTGCTGCTGTCTTACCCATTGGAATGTTATCTGAGAAAGCTCAAAAAGCACGTATTAAATACTACCGTAATTATAGGTTAGGTCATTTAAGAAAATGTTCTGGTATATCCTGTAACGAAGACTTAATACTTACCTCAGATCCCCTTATCAACAGTTTACGTGCAGTACCTTATAAAAAAAAACTATCCACTTCATGAAGACGCCTAAGTTTTGTTAGTGGATAGCACTCATCTATAAGCCTTTTTATCTGTATTTATTATGTTATTATTCATTAATATTTATTTATAATTCAGCTTAAATACTGTATCGTGTCTATCGTAACGCAATTCATTTAAATAAATATTTTAATATATTATATTTTATCATATAAAACCATATTGTACCATGCTAACAATATTTTACCGCCCCGATTTACTATAATATATTTATGTATATTATTACACTGATACATTAGATTTATCATTTTATTAAAGTTTTATAGTTATATGCAACGTATTTTCAGTTACAAATAATATTTTCCGCATTCCCGTACTACCTGCACCACTGTGCGCCGCCCGTCAGCGCATGAAACAGACCACAGCAGTACATTTCACGGCAAAGAGCAGAAAGAATATAATTATTTTACATACATTCAGTCAAAAAGTATCCAGAATGGGTGATTTGTTTATGGTTTCAAATTCATAATTTGTTTTTTTTTAATGTTGTTAGATTGGCACAACAGTTTTTATTTTATAATTGCGAAAGTTTGTGAGTGTGTATGTGTGGATGTTTGTTACTTTTTCACGCACGGCTGAACGGATCTTGCTGAAAATTGGTGCAGGGATAGATTATAGTCTGAAATAACACATAAGCTACTTTTTATTCCGGGAATAAGTTTCCACAGGAAGCGGGAACAATAACAAAGTTTGCGCGGGCAAAGCTGCGGGCATCAGCTAGTTTATTATAAACTAGCTGATGCCCGCAGCTTCGCCCGCGTAAAATTTGTTCCCGTTCCCGCTTCCCGTATTTTATCCCCTTGGGGGTAGAATTTATTAAAATCCTTTCTTAGCGGATGTCTACGTCATAACATCTACCTGCATGCCAAATTTCAGCCCGATCCGCCCAGTGGTTTGGGCTGTGCGTTGATAGATCACTATGTCAGTCAGTCAGTCACCTTTGAGTTATATATATTTAGATACAGTGCTGCGTTTAATTGTATCATAGCTAGTGTGACAAAAACAAAGACATAACATAGAACAAAGAGTTTGTTTTAAGTCGCTTTCAGTATGCACAATGTTCACAAAGAGTCCTCAGATTGGATTAGAAAATTGATAGACACTGTACTTAAGAACTTACGGGCTTTAAAAACATTAGGTGAACCCACAGACTCGTGGGATACGCTAGTTATTTACATAGTGGTATCTAAGTTAGATAACACAACGGAACGCGAGTGGGAGCAACACAAAGGTACATTATTTTCCATGAGTTGCGATCCTAAGGCAATGATTAGGCTCAGTGATTTAATTAAGTTCCTAAAAGACCGGGCCGATATGTTGGAAACATTACAGGTGTCACATAGCAAAGCTAGTCACTTCACAAAAAATAATAACACAAAAAATGCACCGAATCACTCTAAAATTCCCTGTAACGTTTCCACCAATAAGTCACAAGAACGTCACTTACGAAATCCCTACAAGAAGGTTTGCTTGCTATGTAATGCAAGTCATCCACTATATGCATGCCAAAAGTTTCTTGATTACACTTTAGATAATAAATTACAATTTATAACCAACAAGAAACTTCGTATAAACTGTTTACGTTCCGGTCACACAGTAAATGATCGCAGGTTTCGGACGTGTCGCTTATGTAGCCAGCAACATAATTCTGTAATTTGTCATAATAATAATCAGCCTATTTCACTATCTACTCGGCGCACTCAAAACGAAGGAAATGCAATGACTGCGCTCGACACGCCTGAATCCCTTCCCGTCTCGCAGTCGCCGGTCGCATCTTCATCACTCTTATCAGTAGATATACCTATAATTCAAACTAACAATGCACGCACTAGTGTTGAATGCACTCAGATAGGCATAGCGAGACGGTTCTTTTGTCAACTGCGTTGATCGAAGTGGCTGATCATTGTAATAAGTATCATTTAGCCCGTGCATTACTTGATAGCGGCAGTGAGCGATGTTTTATCACGAAATCTTTATGCGATTTACTACAAACTCCATTAATACAGTCCACTCAAGAGATTCGTAGTATAGGCAACTCAATCACGACATCCTCACAAATATGCAACATAAATATAAATTCACGGGCTAACGCATACTCCACGCGATTACAATGTTTCGTGTTACCGAACATTACATCGGCGTTACCTGCGACGTCGACCCAATGCGTACTAGATATACCAACGCATATACAACTAGCGGATCCGTGTTATTATGAATCTCGGAACATAGATATTTTAATAGGCGCAGATAAGTTCTGGGATTTATTAAATACCAATAAAATAAAACTACCTAGTGGGCCTTTCTTATTGGCCACTAAATTAGGCTGGATTATATCCGGTACTATTTGTTCCCTTACGCGTTATGATAGGGCTATTCACTTTTGTTTCTCACAGTCAATTGATGCGCAACTACGACAGTTCTGGGAGCTCGAAGAAGTACCCAAAGGTCTGCGATGTACGCTCACTGACGAAGAGCGTGCTTGCGAGCAACACTTTCTTAGTCACACTAAGCGTTTAAGTGACGGAAGATTTTGCGTACGTATACCTTTAAGCAAAGCCCTGATACGTTGGGTGAAACTTACTCACTGGCCGAACGTAGGTTTTTAGCGCTTGAAAAACGTTTGCTTCGTAATGCTGACTTTAAAGCGCTTTATAGCGAATTTATTCACGAATATATTCGCTTAGGTCACATGAAGCGCGTTGACACCTACGGAGTGCCCCATTATATTCTCCCGCATCACGGCGTCTTTCGACAACATGCCACCACCACTAAGCTACGAGTGGTATTCGACGCAAGTGCCCCATCTAGTAACGGTATATCTTTGAATCAATTGCAAATGGTTGGGCCTGCGATACAAGGCGATCTGTTAGCTATCCTGCTACGCTTTAGGCAGCATAGGTACACAGTTTGCGCAGATGTGGAGAAAATGTATCACCAGTGCCTGGTAAGTGAGGAACAAAGGGATCTCCAATTAATATTGTGGCGCGACGATCCCAAATCACCTATAAGCGTATATCAGCTACAAACCGTTACTTATGGGTGCGCGGCATCAGCGTTCTTAAGCTGTAGATGCCTCAAACAACTCGCAAGCGAATGCTTAGATTCTGACGTCACAAGAATTATCAACGAAGACTTTTTTGTTGATGATTTGATTACAGGTTGTAACCACAAAAAAGAATTGTTAGAAATCTGCCGTAGGGTTGACAACGTTCTTCAATCAGGTGGTTTCCCGCTTCGCAAGTGGAAATTTAATTTTCGATTGGATAACTCAAATGATAATGCGCATGAGTTTTTAAAGGATTTAAATTTAGGTGAAAACATACACTCTAAGACTCTTGGCTTAGGGTGGCATAACTTAAGCGATGAATTTCATTTTAGTACACAATTTTATAATGATAATAAAAATATTACAAAGCGTTATATAATGTCCACTATAGCCCAGATCTTCGATCCTCTGGGACTTCTTAGTCCGTCATAGCTAGTGTGACAAAAACAAAGACATAACATAGAACAAAGAGTTTGTTTTAAGTCGCTTTCAGTATGCACAATGTTCACAAAGAGTCCTCAGATTGGATTAGAAAATTGATAGACACTGTACTTAAGAACTTACGGGCTTTAAAAACATTAGGTGAACCCACAGACTCGTGGGATACGCTAGTTATTTACATAGTGGTATCTAAGTTAGATAACACAACGGAACGCGAGTGGGAGCAACACAAAGGTACATTATTTTCCATGAGTTGCGATCCTAAGGCAATGATTAGGCTCAGTGATTTAATTAAGTTCCTAAAAGACCGGGCCGATATGTTGGAAACATTACAGGTGTCACATAGCAAAGCTAGTCACTTCACAAAAAATAATAACACAAAAAATGCACCGAATCACTCTAAAATTCCCTGTAACGTTTCCACCAATAAGTCACAAGAACGTCACTTACGAAATCCCTACAAGAAGGTTTGCTTGCTATGTAATGCAAGTCATCCACTATATGCATGCCAAAAGTTTCTTGATTACACTTTAGATAATAAATTACAATTTATAACCAACAAGAAACTTCGTATAAACTGTTTACGTTCCGGTCACACAGTAAATGATCGCAGGTTTCGGACGTGTCGCTTATGTAGCCAGCAACATAATTCTGTAATTTGTCATAATAATAATCAGCCTATTTCACTATCTACTCGGCGCACTCAAAACGAAGGAAATGCAATGACTGCGCTCGACACGCCTGAATCCCTTCCCGTCTCGCAGTCGCCGGTCGCATCTTCATCACTCTTATCAGTAGATATACCTATAATTCAAACTAACAATGCACGCACTAGTGTTGAATGCACTCAGATAGGCATAGCGAGACGGTTCTTTTGTCAACTGCGTTGATCGAAGTGGCTGATCATTGTAATAAGTATCATTTAGCCCGTGCATTACTTGATAGCGGCAGTGAGCGATGTTTTATCACGAAATCTTTATGCGATTTACTACAAACTCCATTAATACAGTCCACTCAAGAGATTCGTAGTATAGGCAACTCAATCACGACATCCTCACAAATATAGTACGTATACCTTTAAGCAAAGCCCTGATACGTTGGGTGAAACTTACTCACTGGCCGAACGTAGGTTTTTAGCGCTTGAAAAACGTTTGCTTCGTAATGCTGACTTTAAAGCGCTTTATAGCGAATTTATTCACGAATATATTCGCTTAGGTCACATGAAGCGCGTTGACACCTACGGAGTGCCCCATTATATTCTCCCGCATCACGGCGTCTTTCGACAACATGCCACCACCACTAAGCTACGAGTGGTATTCGACGCAAGTGCCCCATCTAGTAACGGTATATCTTTGAATCAATTGCAAATGGTTGGGCCTGCGATACAAGGCGATCTGTTAGCTATCCTGCTACGCTTTAGGCAGCATAGGTACACAGTTTGCGCAGATGTGGAGAAAATGTATCACCAGTGCCTGGTAAGTGAGGAACAAAGGGATCTCCAATTAATATTGTGGCGCGACGATCCCAAATCACCTATAAGCGTATATCAGCTACAAACCGTTACTTATGGGTGCGCGGCATCAGCGTTCTTAAGCTGTAGATGCCTCAAACAACTCGCAAGCGAATGCTTAGATTCTGACGTCACAAGAATTATCAACGAAGACTTTTTTGTTGATGATTTGATTACAGGTTGTAACCACAAAAAAGAATTGTTAGAAATCTGCCGTAGGGTTGACAACGTTCTTCAATCAGGTGGTTTCCCGCTTCGCAAGTGGAAATTTAATTTTCGATTGGATAACTCAAATGATAATGCGCATGAGTTTTTAAAGGATTTAAATTTAGGTGAAAACATACACTCTAAGACTCTTGGCTTAGGGTGGCATAACTTAAGCGATGAATTTCATTTTAGTACACAATTTTATAATGATAATAAAAATATTACAAAGCGTTATATAATGTCCACTATAGCACAGATCTTCGATCCTCTGGGACTTCTTAGTCCTGTTATAATCACAGTCAAAATCTTATTGCAATCCCTGTGGCTTTTAAAAATAGGTTGGGATGACGTATTGCCTAGTGACGTCATGCGCACCTGGGAGCGATTCATAAGTTCCCTGCACATACTAAACGATATACGCGTACCACGGCATGTCATCGGCGCCGATCCTGTGCGATTAGAGCTACACATCTTTACGGATGCCTCGCAGTCTGCCTACGGAACCTGCATCTATGTGCGTACCATTAATCGCGACTCGTGCGTTGGTGTGAGGCTATACATTTCCAAAGGAAAGGTTTCGCCTTTAAAGCCTGTAAGTATGCCACGGTTGGAGTTATGCGAAGCCCTATTAGGTGCTAGGCTTTTCGCTAAGGTTCGAGAATCCCTGCATTGCAGTTTTGATCGCATAGTATTCTGGTGCGACTCAACAATCGTGTTGGGCTGGCTGCGAATGTCTCCCAATCTATTAAAAACCTTTTTTCAAAACCGAACGGCAGAAATACACGAAATAACCGGAGTCCTTCCATGGTGTCATGTAAAGGGTACAGACAACCCAGCCGACTTGGTGTCTCGTGGTATAAGCCTGGAGGACATACAAGCGTCCACTTTATGGTGGGAAGGTCCTTCATTTCTCCGTGACCCTGAGTTTGACTGTGAACAATCTATAGCAACCTGGGCCACTAACGAGACAGTCGTTGATTTACCCGAAACCAAGCATGTACCAGAAGTTCACTCACTGGTTGTCACTGCGGACACATCCTTATTTCCATTTGAAAAGTTTTCACAATATAATCGTATGAAACGCGCCTGTGCTTATGTGTTACGCTTCATTTTCAACACACGCCACAGCAGCACTAGACGTCATGGACCTCTTTCAGTGGATGAACTGAGGGACGCAGAGGTAACTTTGGTTAGGTTAAGCCAAAGGGAATCTTTCACGGAAGAATATAATTTATTAACTAATAAGCGTAGTTTAAGAAACAAACATAGTTTAAGCAGTCTAGCGTTATTTATTGATTCTGACAAAAATATTCTTTGAGATAAGTTGGGGAACGTGGATTGAACAGAATACTGTAAAGCATAGAAAGGATATGAGCATTCCGTCGAAGGCGAATTGGGAGCCACTCGAGCTGTTTGCTATATTCGGTTACATGATCATATTTGCGTAATCCAAATATAAATCTTATACAGAAGTTTTGAAGGCGCTCGAGTTTATCAAGTTGCTCCTCTGTGATATCGAGATAACTGACATCGGCGTAATCTAGAATAGGAAGAAGGAGAGATTGAGCAAGCGCAATTTTAGTGGTCGTAGGTAAGAAATTACGTAGTCTACGCAAGGATCCTGCGGATGCGAACAGTTTCCGGCTGACTTCCTGTAGTTGGGGAGACCAGGACAACTTATCATCAACCAAGATTCCCAGATTTTTAACAGTTGCACTAATAGGTATTGCAACACCGTTAAACATGATGTCAGGCAATTCAGTACGGTCTATACGTGACACCATTATTGGACTGCCGATAATGACTACATGGGTTTTGGAGGGGTTCACGCTTAGTCCGTATTGCCTGCTCCACTTACATATCCGCCTTAAATCCGAGTTAATTATAGATATTGCTTCGGTAATTTCATCGACTGGAGCTTGCATATAGATCTGTAGATCATCTGCATAAAGGTGGTAGGATGATAATAAAGATTTAGAGATGGAATTTATAAAGATGGAGAATAGTAATGGAGATAGAACGCCACCCTGTCGTACGCCCGCAGTCGTGTCGCACCAAGAAGAAAATGATTCTTAAAAAAAAAAAGACGTGTGGCACTCGGGGACTGCCGCGGTAAAGCTATTACATAGCAATTTTTACCAACTATGCTAGTATAATTATTTCTATATAAGAATACTAGCTGATGCCCGCAGCTTCGCCTGCGTAAAATTTGTTACCGCGGGAAGTTATTCCCGGGATAAAAGGTAGCCTATGTGTTATTCCAGACTATAATGTATCTCCGTACCAAATTTCAGCCCGATCCGTTCAGCGGTTTGAGCGTGAAAGAGTAACAAACATCCACACTCACAAACTTTCGCATTTATAATATTAGTAAGAAGTAAGATTTTAAGGCCTATGTTCAACAAAGTAAAGTACCAAGTGCCTACTTGACTGTGGACATTTGGGCTTTTGGAATTTTGTTTTAGAACTTTTTAAGAAGAACAATTATTTTGTAATAAATTATTTTTATGTAACTTCAACCATTTACGCAGAGGCGCAACGGATACTCTTATAACGATTAAATGTTTTCCGTTTTCGAAACATTCCTCATTGCTGCACCACTCCTATTAATCTTCGCATTATGTTATGTAGCCTATAGCCACTATCAATAAATGTACCTACTTACTATCGAACAGTTTTTGAAAGCCTACCAGTAGTTTCAGTAAGGCTTGCCTTGGTATGATGTGATTCATGGTCCCTTTGCAGCGTGTGTCCAATCCAGCGCAGCAGCTACACTTCCGACGTTTGATCTGTTGGGGTCTCACTGCAGCGTTCCAATAGTCTTACGTTCGTGATGTTCTCGGGCCCATATGTACCGAGGATCCATTGGAGGCAGCGTTTGACGAAGACTTATAGCTGGTAGCTGGTGCGAAATGTCTTTACTTTAGTGACCTTCCATGTCTCGCATCCGTATAGCAGTTAGCAGTACAGTTTTAACGTTTACTTTGTTTTGAGTTTCACTCTTCGTGTCTATTTTCGCAACTGCCTACGGGGCGCAGCTGTGTAAAGGTTATTCTGGCCTTGGCGAGACTCGAAATGATGTAGGGTACTCTTCTATTCCATCAGTTTCTGACACGACACTCCCGAGGTACGTGAATTAGTGCCTCCACCACATCTCTTGCGTCTGTCGATTTTAATTTCAGTCCAGCCATTCGCTGCCTCATCCTGCTCGTTGTCCTGCACGTTGTCCTGCAGACATGCATGACGGATGCATGTCTGCAGGACACCACATCCTGCACGTCCTGCAGACATGATGCAGACATGATGTCCTGTGCCTCAGCAGGCACAGGACATCGGCATCATTAATATCCTCCAGGATATCAGTATAGGCCCCATTCTATGACGCGCCGATTGTTCTTTGCGGTATTCAGCATTATACCATCTATTTTCTATGGATGGTTGTTAACTATCCTGTTATCTTCATAACGATCCTCTAAGGTAGGTACAGTATGTATTTTCAAAAGAGTTTGTGAACTCTATTTTTAATTTCTTTTTCAGCATATTGATGACATTTGATTGATGTCATTTTATACACGTTACGTCTACTACATTGATACATGTAATAAAATTCTAACACGCCGGTGTTTGTATGTAAATTGTTTATACTGAGGAAAATTCTATACTGAGGAATAGTTTTAACCATTAAGCTCTATTTTGATATAGCATACAGGGCAGATTTACACGCTACTTGATGAGTATGATTAATAAATACCTCTAATTTCATCGACCTTGTGTGACGTAAACAAAGTTGCGAGGGTCAGCTAGTTAAAAGATAAAACAATAGGTTTCTTCTTTCTACTTAAAAACTATTTTTACAAATTTTATGGTAATAATAGACATTCTTTGAAATATGCATGTATGGTATTGTTGTGACTTTTATGACACGTTTAAAGTACATAGGTATGGGATAGATGGCGCTCGCGGCTACGTCAGCGTGAAATTTTCTTCCCGCTTCCCATGGGAACGTACTCCCGGGTTTGGTTATCTTTATAGCAGTATTAAGTATATATAAATTAACAAAACAAAAAATGATACTGCATTGGTGATAATAATAATAAAATGTATGTATATAGAGTACTCACTCATTTTCTTTCACTATTTTTCGTGACTTTCTACATTAATAAATGCACTTTGTTTATTTATATTTAAAACACTTTTTACACAAATTATACGAGTACAGTTCACTGTTGTACATAGATGATGAATACCTATACACCTATAGTCGAATTTTTATTTAGACGAAGTAAATTGACAGCAACTAATGTAATTGACAGCATCGAAATAGTCATTTCACATTAAGAACTCTAAATTCGACCAACACTCTTAATTCAACTTTGGTCGAGTGGTTAAGACGCGGATCGGTACGCAGAAGGCGCAAGATCGATTCTGGGTACAAGCATCAATTTTTGGATTATTTGACATAATAATAATAATATGTAACGACTGCAGAGTTCATAATTGACGTAAACAAAAAAATTATGAATTGCTAGACTAGATACACGAACGTGGCCGAAGGTAGCCGAGAGTGTGACTCGTTTTCGTGACACAATTTCTGGATTCGGTCTCCACGCAAGGCCCGCGATAGAAGCTATGCAATAGCTTAAAAATTCTTAAAAAAAGGAAATGATAATAAAGGTTCAATACTTAGGGCCGATAGGTCATACTATAATAGTTATTTCTTTTACTTTTTACAGGTTTATTATTGTTCTTTTTTGTGAGTCGGGGGTTTTTATACTAAAAAGTTACCTTGACAGAAGATGCTTTGAGATCAAATTTAATAATATTACGTCCAACTTGTAATACAAATAAACTATTCCATACTAAGCAATTCGGTTTCATTCGCCGTGTCGGTTCATCACTGATGTTGAAATGAAATTATTGGTGTGTATATACGAGGGGACGGAGTTGTATGATGCTAATGGTGCATTCTGTGACCTCATCAAAGACCTTTCTATTACTTCCAGCATCAAAATTTAATTCAAAAACTTGATTATTACGACCTGGAATTTCATCACTGCTTACCTAAGAGATAGAGTACAACAAAGACTAGAGTAGTTATAAATGGCAAACAGTCACATGGTTTTGTTGTAATAATCGGGTACCCCAGGGTTCAATTCTGGGACCTTTTCTTTTTTTAGTGTACATTAAATATTTCCCTCACTTTATAAGAGACAACACGAAGTAGTTTTGTTTGCTGATAAAACGTCTTTAATATTTAAACCTTAACAACGCGAACTTGACAAAGTAAACAATGCCCTCTCTAGTATAGTCCACTGGTCTAAAACAAAATTTGTTGTTAAATGAAACTAAAACTAAATGTGTTAGATTCACCTTGACAAATGTTAAGCTCGTTAAACTAGTATAAAGATTAGAGATGATCACATAGACTTGGTCGATGAAACTATCTATTTGGGCATAAAGTTAGACTCTAACTTGCAATGGGATGGGGGCCTCACATCGAGAAAATCTAGGGCAGACTAAGCTCTGCAGCCTATGCCGTTAAAAGGATCTGACAACTGACAGACAGTATAACAGCGCGTCTTGTCTACTTTAGCTATTATTTCCACAGTCTGCATACTATTATGGGGTAACGCTGCCGACATCGAATGTACCTTTGTGTTGCAGACAAGGGCGGTCCGGGCTATCTACCTATTGTAAGGGGTTTCAAGAATGGAATCCCTACTAAAATTATAAATGTGACAATAACTCAGTCTGTCTGTTACGCTTTCACGCCAAAACCACTGAACCGATTTTGATGAAATTTGGTATAGAGATAGTTAAAGTTTAAGGGATGGACATAAGCAACTTTATCTGACTGCGCAAAAGGAGGGTAATGATTTCACGCCGTAAAGGCATCTACGTGTACAAAGCCGCGGGCGACAGCTAGTTAAGATATAAGTATAATAAATATTTGTGGATATTCACACACAACATCATCTCGCCCAAATTAAACTAATTTAAGCTTGTGCTTTGGGATCTAGACGACTGATAGACATACTTATACCGGGTGTAACATTCGGAATGGACAGTATGGGCAAGTATGTAAATATAAGAGACTAGCTGACCCTCGCAACTTCGTTTACGTCACATAATGTGCACGACAGGAGAGGTAATTCTTCATCAAACTCGTCAGGCACCGTGTGAAACGGCCCTGTTTGCTTAATCATAAAAGAACTTAAAGATTAATGCTATTCTAAAAGAATTCAGTCCACGCCTTTGGCGCGGACTGAATTATTTTACAACAGCCTTAATAATTAAGCTCTTTTATGATTAAGCCGACGGCGACGCCCGTTTAGATTTACCCTCTCATTAAAAGGAACCCTTGAATTCTAGGTTTGGCGAAAGTTGAGATGCCTCTAATTTCTGAACTACAAACCCCTCAATCTTGAAACTTAAGTCGAAAAATCCTTAAAGTACTTCCTTTGGAATACCAAAAAATTTTTTTAAATCGCATCACGCGTTGATAAATTACAACTAAAAAGCTATTTTATCTTTCATCCCCTCTCCCGCAGGAACCGCGCAAAACTTCGGGATCAAAAGTATCCTAGAACCTTACTCGGAGTATAAGCTCGGAATGTACCAAGTATCATGCAAATTGGTTGAGTAGTTTCGGCGTGATACTTATTCGGGATACAGACAGACAGACAGATAGACAGACAGACAGACATGAAAATTTTAAATTACATTTTCGGCTTCAGTATCGATTAGAGAACGCCCTACATTTAAAATTTTCAAAATATCTTCCATGTACAGACTTCCGACCCTCTACAGTTTTATTATAAGTACTAGCTGACCCTCGCAACTTCGTTTACGCCACATAGGGTGTATAAAAGGACAGGTATTTTTTCAGCAGATTCATGGAAGCGTATGAAACTGCCCTGTTTGCTTAATCATAAAAGAGCCTTCGGCGCGGACTGAATTATTTTATAATAGCCTTAATCATTAAGCTCTTATATAATAAAGCCAACACGCCAGTTTAGATTTACCCTTACATTCAAAGGAATCCTTGAATTCTAGGTTTTGCGAAAGTTGAGATGTTTCTAATTCCTGAACTACAAAACCCTCAACATTGAAACTTGTGTGATACAATCCTTAAAGTACTCCCTTTATAACACTGATTTTTTTCGAATCGGACCACGCATTGAGAAGTTACAACTAACAAACCATTTTGTCTTTCATCCCCTCTCCCAAAGGAACCGCGCAAAATATCGGGATCAAAAGTATCCTAGTACCTTCCTCGGATTATAAGCTCTAATTGTACCAAGTTTCATTCAAATCGATTCAGTAGTTTCGGCGTGATACTTATTCGGGATACAGACAGACAGACAGAAAGACAGACAGACAGACAGACAGACATGAAAAATTTTAATTACATTTTCGGCTTCAGTATCGATTATAGAACGCCCTTCGATTAAAATTTTCAAAATATCTTCCATGTACAGACTCTCGACCCTCAACAGTTTTATTATAAGTATAGATAGATACAAAGAAACCATGTCATCGCTTTTAGAGAAAATTAGTTTTTAAAATATCTGTTACTCTGTCTGGGAATGGAACCCGCTCGTTTTGAAAAATAAAACTTGCATTATTTCTAACTGAATTACTGAATTCGTATCGATTGTGTAGGTCATATGCAGAGTTAATATTAGTATGAAACATGATATCTAAAATAAAAAGAAAAGCATTGTATTTCTTGTTTTTTAATTTAATTAAGTAGGTACTAGGGTTTTTTTCTATGCAACGTTCAGCCCTTTTAGATTATGTTCGTAATATTCCATTTTGCATCGGCCGGCCATAATAGTCAAATGGTCAAAAAGCTTGCAACTATTGAAATTATAACTTCCCCCAAAAATAGAACAAACGGGCCTGTCAAATGGACCGCGGGGTCGCCTAATATAAACACAACTCCACAAGAAGTAGTCTAGCACTAGGTACTTCTTGTTAAGTTGTGTCAAGAATGTAATTTAGAAAACAATTTACTATAACATTGATGACCTATAAGCAGCCATAGAGTCCATGTTAATGCGAATTCACCACTTTAAGTAGAATCATGAACCTAAACCAGTTGAACGTTGCATAAAAAAATTGTTTGCGCTTCGAATATGTAAGTAGTTAATTAAATTAAAGAATATGAAATACAATGCATTCTGTTTATTTCAGATATCATGTTACATAGCAATATTTACCTTATGACCTACACAATCGCTATTCAAATAGAAATAAAATGGGTAACTAAGTTTTATGTTTAAAAAAAACCGTGTTAGTTTCCCGAACTGTGCAAGTGATTTTTTTCTTATGCAGTTCTTATTTTCTCTAAAATCGAAGACATGAATGAAAAGAGCTATTCCTGAATATAGACTTCATGAAAATTAAGTAAGCAATTCTTTTGCAGGCAATTGTATTCGAATGTACATTACATGCATTGCCGACAGCCATAACAGGTTTGTCGTGGAATCAATTTTAAAAAGTTTTAAGATTAACATTTTTCCAGTAAGCCTAATATAGCAATAAAGCTATTTAAACATGAGCGAGACAACTCGACCATAGTCGATTCAGTCGACTGAAAGATTATACCGGCCAACTGCGAGTCGGACTAGCACACGATGAGTTCCGTACCAAAAACAGGGTTGTGCGGGTCAACTCTAATGGTAATGAATATCAGCGACGTGACGCGACGGGAAAAATTATATCACTTTAAATATTAATACCTACCAACACCTCTTCAATAAACATAAGACACGCGACGGGAGTAAGCGCGACGGGATTATATTACTTAAAATATTAATACTATACCACGCTCTTTCTCACTCTCATGTGACGCAAACGAAGTTGCGGGGGTCAGCTAGTACTAAAAATAAAATACCAAAAGATATCGAACAAAGAGAGAGATAGCTTCAGAAGTGTAGCATCAATGAGAACGTAAACAGCTCTTTCAGATAGCAAAAAAAAAAAAATTATCATGATGGCACAGCCTCTTAGAGTGTGGTCAAAGTTTACTGTATCCAAAGGAAACAAAATATTACAATTACGAGTGGTGGAAGCTCCACAAGATAATGTAAAGGACATCGCTGACTTTATAATGAACAATTTTATTGTAAATGAAAGTATCTCAAAAGCTACGGGTAAGTAACTAAATTTCCTATCTTTAATTTTTTTTGACAGAAAAGGATGGTCAAGACTGTAAATATAAGAGATACATAGATCTGTTCTTAGGTCATCGATTTTAGAGAAAATAAGAACTGCATACTTAGATTTTTTAAAAATCTCTTGCACTGTCCGTGAATCGAACCCGGTCGTTTTGAAAAATAAAACTTACATTATTTTTAATTGAATATTGATTGTGTAGGTCACACGGAGTTAATATTAGTATGAAACATGATATCTAAAATAAACATAATGCATTGTATTTCTGTTTTTTTAATTAATTTAAGTAGGTAGGTTTTATATTTTTTTTTTTTTGTTGACGCGGGGAACGCATTTACGCGCCTTCATCCCAGCTGCGGGGGCAGCTGGGATGGTGTGTGGGACTCCCGGCCCGGTCCGGAATAGACCGTCCTACCCACTAAACCCCGTGGTGTTCCTCCTCACCCTTTAGCCGGGCCAAGGGATATCAAAAGATTATTCACGTCGACCCGGCTAGGGGCGCCCCGTTTCTTCGGGGCTCTCCTCGGGGGAGCCAGATGGGCGGCTCCCCAAAACTCCCTAAGGAGCCGAAGACCACGCCTGCACCGCTCTCGAGCGCCCCTCTGTAATAGAGGAGACAGAGAGCGGCTGGCGCAGGCGTGCGCTAATGGGCACCCCCGGAACACAGGAAAGGTGCCCACCGCCATGTGACCGTTGGTGGGCGGGGTCCCCCGACCTAACGCCCACGGTCAAGAAACAATCGGGGGCGCGCAGTGACTCCTCACCGCGGCGCCCCCGAACTGCACGGCGGAGCGGGAGCATTATCCGTTACTCCCGCTCCCCCGCACAGTGCCCCTCCCACTTTGCCGCCATCACCTCGCCAACTGGCGAGGTGACAGCGGCCCAGCACTGTTGCCGCCGGTCGCGCCGTTATTCACGGCCGGCAGCCCGATCTGCATGGCAGGACGGGAGCATTTACCCAAACTCCCGCCCCCCACGCAGTGCCTCTCCCACTTTGCCGCCATCGTCTCACCAGCAAAGGTGGCGAAGCGACGGCGACCCAGCATTGCTGCTGCCGGCCTTGAATAATGGCACGGCTGGCAGCAACACACGCCACCGAGCAACCCATAGGTGGGTTACTCCCGCCTCGGCCGGAATTAGCCAGAGTAGCACAACTCCCCCACAGAGGAAGGGGAGTGGTCGCTACTCCGTTGCCCAGGATGCACCACGAGGAGGATCCGACCCATTGGGGTCCTTAAGATGTTAGTAGGACCCCGCATCCCTAAGTAGGTAGGTACCTTAGTACATGTTAGATGTGAAATCATTTTTTTTCTATGCAACGTTCAACTCGATTATGTAATGATCTTATATATTTCATGTTGCATCGGCCGGCCACAATAGTCAAATAGCTCGCGACTTTTTATTATTAAACGGTTTTATTTAGCTCACCCCGTTTGTTTTATTTATTATTTCTTGGGTCAAATTTAGTAATTCAAATTTCACCCTCTTCCTGTCAACCGATTAATCTGTAATTTTGTATACACTTTGGATTTTGATGACAATACAATTATGTTTATTCATTATCTTTATAAATTCAAGATGGCCGCCGCTACAAAATGGCGTATAATTTATTTATTATTAATCACATCAATATGGGTATCAAGTGAAAGGGCTCAACAAGCAGAATACAATATACTATAAAAAATTGAAATCCAAGATGGCGGCCGCTACAAAATGGCGGACAACGTAGGTTTTATCAATATGGGTATCAAATGAAAGGTCTCAACAAGCAGAATACAATATACTATAAAAAATTGAAATCCAAGATGGCGGCCTCTAAAAAATGGCGGATAATTTAGGTTTTATCAATCCCATCAACATGGGTATCAAATGAAAGGTCTCAACAAGTAGAATACAATTTACTATGCAAAATTGAAATCTAAGATGGCTGCCGCTACCAAATGGCTGATAACAATTTTTAACAATCCACCAATATGGGTATCAAATAAAAGGGCTTGACAAGAAGAATACAATGCACCATACAACCTCAATATTTAAGATGGGCGCAGCCACTAAATGGCGCATAATAATAAGATTTAAATTTAGAAATTGAATCTGTAATTTAGGTATCTGATTAATCCAGCCTGAATCCACCACCCAAGTCAAGATTTTGTATCGTGTTGAGGACTGTGTTTCGTTAGTGTGGCTAAAAATGATACGTCGTTAGCGGTACACCACCCAAGTTAAGGTGAAAGGTTAAAACGCGCCGAGAACTGTATGGCATTAGGGTGGATAAAAATGATATGTCGTTAGCGTTTTCCCCTCAAGACTCAGGCGCATCTTGTTGTACATAGCCTTGCCCCTTTATTGGACCTCTGGGGGGGTCGACCGTTTAAATGTTCATTACTCGTGGGAACAAAATGGTAAAAAAAAAATATAATAAGCTAGTTAAAAAATAAAACAATAGGTTTCTTCTTACCTACTTAGAAACTATTTTTACAATTTTTATGGTAATAATAGACATTCTTTGAAATGTGCATTTATGGTATTGTTGTGACTTTTATGACACGTATATAGTACCTATGTATGGGGTAGATGGCGCTCGTTTCCAGCTAAGTACAATTACGGGACGGCTGAAAGAAGAATGTTGCCTTTAATATACTATCATGGGCTTCTACAATACATAAAATGCAGGGCAGCACTGTGGATCACGCAGTCGTATACTTAGGTGCGAAACTGTTTGAAGACGGTCAAGCCTACGTGGCTCTTAGTAGAGTAAGATCTTTGCAGGGACTACGTATAGAGAAGTTGGACTGCAATAAACTAACGGGCAAGAAACCTTGCAATAATGAAGCACTAAATGAATTAAACAGAATGCGAAATAAAAACTAAAAACTAGAAAATAAAAATAGGTAAAAAAGCTTTTTAAGTTAAACGGTTTTATGTTAAACATACATTGCAATGTTTAAGATAAATGTACTAAAAACCAAAAAATAATTAAATAGATACAGTCGTGGGAATTATAAACATATGCATAGACTAGACTAAAATAAAACCGTGGGGCACGTCAATTGTCTACAAATTATCGACTTAATGTGCGATAGAAGAATCGTTTAATTCGTGGTTAGGCAGTTGGCCCGCAGACGGTGAGGAAATTACTCACTATTTTCTTGCTCATGGAAATTCCAATAGTTATACACTCCATGTAAATAAAAGAAATGTTTCAACTAGTTTATCGTTGGACATTCACACTGCTGACTGGCGAGGAATCGTTTCACTGCTCGTAGTTTGTCTTTAATCGACAAAACATATGATAAAAGTACTACTCGCTCACCACTATGAAACCGCGAAAACTCGCTTATAATCGAGCTTGCTAGCTTGTTTCCACATTCTAGCCGTACTTATCACACGCCCATCGTTATCGGTTGAACAACTGTCTAATTATAGTGTAACATTACAAAATAAACATTTTAATCAACGATTGTAGACAATTGACGTGCCCCACGGTTTTATTTTAGTCTAGTCTATGCATATGTTTATAATTCCCACGACTGTATCTATTTAATTATTTTTTGGTTTTTAGTACATTTATCTTAAACATTGCAATGTATGTTTAACATAAAACCGTTTAACTTAAAAAGTTTTTTTACCTATTTTTATTAAATGATAACTTCCCCCAAAAATTTAACAATCGGCCCTGTCAAATGGACCGCGGGGTTACCTAATTTAAACCCGCTAGACTACCTCTTGTGGAGTTGTATTTAGAATTAACTTTAGAAATCAAGCAACTATAACATTGAGGACCTAAAAACAGCCTTATAGTCCATTTTTACGCGAATTCACCACTAAAAGTAAAATCATTAACCTAAACAAGTTGAACATTGTGTAGCATTTATTTTTTGTGTAGCAATCTGGTACTCGGGCTTGACAATGTGTAAAGCCGCCCTTAATCAATTCATCGCTGGTTTTGTGATCTGTGGTTTTGCTTTGACACAAGTGACAAGTTTTGTCTGTGGCACGGCCCGATGATTTTGCATTAAAGGAACAGGTTTTAAGTTTTTTCGTGAAAGACGGGACTTTGACCGAGACCTGCTTTGGGGGAGTTGGAGGTCCTTTGGCTTTTGCTCTGAGACTGTGCCGCGAATCAGTTTTTCGCTCAAGCGCGATTATTTGTTACCTCGCATAACCTAACAGGCTGTGATTGGGTTGCTGCATTACATCTTACTACATTTTACCCAGAAAACTGGTGAGTCACTTCTTCTTTTGCAAAGCGGGTCGATTGTCGTCTGTCGCGCAGCCAAGATCTTGATTTGTCGTTTCTTTCATGACAGGGTTTTTTACTACGGGAAAAGCGGCCGTCCACGGTTGGCAGAGCCACACCCAAAGACACGTGGACTGCACGAGCGAGGTGTTTTGAGAGGAACCAGCCGCCTCCACGTGGCACGCTCGTGCTGTGCTGCTCTCAACTTACTCAAGGCCAGTAATTGTCACCCAATTATAAGTGTAGTTAGCTGCTTACCCGTTCTACCTGCTCACGCGGCAAAGGTCTATTGAGTAGTATTAGTACCTAAGCCCTGACTTTACTTCTGTGTACCTGTGATATTTGTGTCTATCAGTGAATAAGCTCTCTGTGTGTCTCTGTGTATCTCTGTGTACTTAGTAAATATATGTGTGTACACCCTATTGGCTGTTTTCGTCAGAGCCCTGGCCTCCCTTGCGCACCCACTAGAAACTCTGTAACAAGGCGCCCTGGGAAAGAGTTCTCTGCATAGCTACCTCGCGCTAGTTGGTGAGTAACATCATTGGGTTACAAATTGGCTCCCAACGTAGTGGCAAATCTCTCGGTCTACTCTGCGGTAGCCTCAGTCTAGTGTGTGTGCATAGGTGGTTACCTCTGGCGAAAACATCCTGGTGTATCGTCCGAGACGCTCCAGGACGTTAATTGGTGGTGCTAACAGCTAAGCACAAAATTATCCCTTTCGTCTTCTTCCAGCTACCTACATCTTTGGCTGGAAAAGACACAAAATTCTAAATTCTAAAATTTAAAAATAGCTGTGATTTTGGAAAAACTTTTTGATTTTATTTGGCATACCCACTTCTTTTTCTTATTGTGTTTTTTCTTTTATGTTTCTTTTTTTCTTTTTTTATGGTGCACACATATATTTATTATATTATTAGTGTAGATTAATATATAATATATATTATTCTATAGCTTCACCTTGTAAGGTAAACTTAGTGAATATCTCTGTGTTAACTTAGTGAATGTCTTAGTGAACTCTGTAATTATAAACTTTGTTGAAGGTGTGTAGATACCTTGAAATTTAATTATTAACCTGAACTGTGTTATCAGAAAATTTAGAAACTTTTCTCTCTTAATATACCCTTAATCTTTGTTAAATTCTAAAAGTCAATTTGAAACATAATTACTTAACTTAGTACACTTTGTTGTAACTCAATTTACATTTTTACTTTGTAATTGATCCCTATCTGTGCCATTTTATCTTTATAATTGTTGTAAGTAAATTTTTACATAATGGCACAGATGAAAAAATATATTAATTATTTAAGAAAGGATGAACTTGCTAACGAGCTGTCCCACATGGGTATTTCAGTGGAACCGGAAACGACAGTGTCTGGCCTTCGGAGTGTGCTAAGAACGGCACACCGACTCGTCCGTCGAGGTAGCATCAAAGCGAGTGCTCCGGTACCCGCTGATGCATCGGCTGAGCTCTCGATCTGCCTTTCAAAAGTCTCCGAGCTGGAGGAGGCTATTCAGTCAGGTGACATCTTCATTAATAAGGGTAGTCGTCTTAGGGTGTCTATCAGAGCCAACTACTTATTGAGTAGGTTAGCTCGTTGTGGTCTGGATTGCCCCGACCTGGTGGATATTCGTGGTAGGCTAGTGAAGATCATCGCTAGGGCTGAACCCAGTAGTGATTCTGAATCCGAAGGTTCGGATGATGATGGTGAGGATCCTTCGGGTCGTGACCAGGTAGAATATACTTCACCAGTAGTCAGAGAGGACCGCTCGGTGCGAGCTAGTTCAAGTAGGAATAGTTCTACATGTAACATAGTGTATAAAGAACGTCCCCTTAACTTATGTTCATTTAATTTAAAATATGATGGTTCTACTTGTGTACGTGTGTTTTTAGAGAGATTAGAGGAACTTAGATGTGCTCGGGAGGTTACTAAGCCTAGACTCCTTATGGCTTTCTCCGACCTGTTGGGTGGACCGGCTTTGTCTTGGTTCCGTACAAACAAAGCTAACTTCATCTCATATGAGGATCTTATTAGTGAGCTTAGAGATACCTTTGATATTCCTGATTATGATTACCGCCTCAGGAATGAGATAAGACAGCGTACACAAGCCCGCTCTGAGTCCTTGGTTAACTTTATATGTACAATGCAAGCCATGTTCTCAAGGTTGTCATGTAAGATGCCCAGTGAGGAACAGCTGGACATTCTCATGCACAACATTAGACCTGACTACATGAAGGAACTGGCCTTGCATGATGTCAACTCTGTAGATGACTTGAGACGTTTGGGTAAGCGCTTGGAGCTTGCGCGTACTAGGGCAGACGCTTTCCATGAGCCTGCTCTTGACAAGTTTGAAATTTCATCTGACTTACACCAGCTTAAGAACAAAGGTGTACAAAAGCCCGCTAAGCAGGTGTCTGCAGTGGAGATGCCGGTTACCCCCCACGATCGCAAATGCTTTCGTTGCGGCGGGGGCGGTCACACTGCATACAGCTGCACACAGTCAAGGGAGCTGGTGTGTTTCCGGTGTGGTCTCAAAGGAGTCAAGACCCCAGACTGCTCACACTGTACTAGCAAGTCAAAAAACGCGTAGGCCAGGGCCTTATTAGATTATCAGATACTCTGTATCTGAGTCTAGTCCAGGGCCTTATTAGATTATCAGATACTCCTTATCTGAGTCTATTTCTGATAAGGTCCTGTTTCCTAAACGGGATAGTGACATTAGACCGTATCTAGTTGTTAAGGTTTTAAATTTAAATGTCTTAGGCCTTCTAGATTCCGGTGCGTCCTGCTCTATACTAGGTAAGGGAGCGCACCGCATCTTCTTGGAACTGGGTTTTGATCTTGTGAGCATCAATCCTACTTTTCGTATTACAACTGCAGACAGCACTCACTTGCAATGTCTGGGTTGTATCTCTTTGCCAATTGAGTACAATTCGGTTATCCGAGTTGTCAAGTTCTATGTTGTCCCAGGTATAACCACCTCCATGATATTTGGTGTGGATTTCTGGCAACAATTTAAGTTAAGTGATAAATTAATTTTACAAAATATTAGCCTTGATAGTTATAGTGATAATAATCCTATAGAGTCTGTGTCCCTTAACGGTGGCCTCGAGGATTACGACAACTTGACAACTAAACAAAGGTGTGTAATCAACGAGGTCATTGAAAAATTCGACTCGTTGAACACTGATAAGGTGGGTTTAGGTCGGACCTAACTTGTGCACCATGTCATTGACACTGGTGACAGCAAGCCGATCAAGCAGCGTTATTATCCGCTCTCTCCCCTTAAGCAGAAGGCCCTGGAAGCCGAGCTGGACCGAATGCTGGAGATGGGAGTAGTGTCCCCGTCTCAGTCCGCCTGGAACTCTCCAGTGGTCATGGTGGAGAAGGCGAACGGCGACCTCAGATTGTGCTTGGACTCTCGCAAGCTGAACTCTGTGTCAAAGAGTGACGCCTACCCCTTACCCTATAATTGTATAAAAAAAAGTGTTTGCGCTTCGAATATGTATTGTAGTTAATTAATTTAAAGAACGTTAAATACAAAGCCTTCTGTTTATTTCAGATATCATGTTTCATAGTAAAATTTACTCCTTATGACCTACGCAATCGATATTCAAATAGAAATAATATAAGTTTTATTTTTCAAAACGACTGGGTTCGATTCCCAATCTGTGCAAGGGATCCTTTTCAAATCTAAGTATGCAGGTTTTATTTTTTCTATATTCGATGACAAGGTTCCTAAGGACAGATCTTTGTATTCCTTATACATATTTACAGTGTTCACTCTGTATACTCGTAATACCAAAAATTTACAAAATACTGTGCGTCATAATATTACCTTATACATAATTATTTTAAGTACCAAATTCAAATGTTTTCTGTTACCGTGACATCGTAATAACCATTAGATGGTCATTTCAGTCAGGTCAGACTGTCAGTCAATTATTCAGTACTACATACCGGCGTGGGGAGAGTCCGCTAAATCTGAAATGCTCGAACTGTAAAGAGCACAAAGCACTGTATTACGAGTAAAGGCTATGGGCAAGCGCCCAATAAGATATCAGGGAATAATAACCTAGTGACAGTGTGACAGCTTTTTGTCTTTCAATCTATCCTTAGAATGCATCAAAGCATACATTTTCCGAACCCTAATAAACGAAGTAGTCAACTCGCCTTTCCTATAGTGCGGTGTAGAACAACTTTTGCCAAGAATCAGTTTCAGAGCTTCAGAGAGTGTCAGAGCTCACACTACAGAGTCACCCCACGCACTCTCTCTCTCTCTCTCTCTCACACACACACACACACACACACACACACACACACACACACACACACACACACACACACACACACACACACACACACACGCACGCACGGATGCACGCACGCACGCAATAATATATTGAGTCAAAACAAAATGGTTTACAAGCCTTAACCCACTATTCACCATGTATGTTTGTCTGTATCCCGAATAAGTATCACGCCGAAACTACTGAATCGATTTAAATAAAACTTAGGACAATCTGAGCCTATAATCCGAGGAAGGTTCTAGGTTACTTTTGATAGCGATATTTTGCGCGGTTCCTTTGGGAGAGGGGGCGAAAGAGAAAATGGTTTTTCAGTTGTAACTTCTCATTGCGTGGTCTGATTACAATTTTTTTTTGAGTGTCATAAAGGGAGTACTATAAGGATTGGTTGACACAAGTTTCAATATTGAAGGTTTCGAGACATCTCAACTTTCTCAAAACCTAGAATTCAAGGGTTCCTTTAAATGCGAGGATAAATCTAAACTGGCGTTTTGACTTAATGATAAAAGAGCTTAATGATTAAGGCTATTGTAAAATATTTGTGTCATATAATGGAAAAAATTACTTTTCTGTGTTCATGTGGTTATTAAAACACTAGCTGACCCTCGCAACTTTGTTTACGTCACATAAGGTTTGCGAAAGGAGAGGCACTTCTTCATCAGACTTATCAAGCAGCGTGTGAAACAGCCCTGTTTGCTTAATCATAAAAGAGCTTAAAGATGAAGTCTATTCTAAAACAATTCAGTCCCCGCCATCGGCGTGGACTGAATTATTTTACAATAGCCTTAATCATTAAGCTCTTTTATGATTTAGCTAACACGCCCGTTTGGTTTTACCGTCACATTTAAAGAAACCCTCGAATTATAGGTTTTCAGAAAGTTAAGTTGTCTCTAATTCCTGAACTACAAAACCCTCAGCACTGAAACTTGTCTGAATCAATTCTTATAGTACTACCTTTATAACACTGAAAAAAAAATTGTAATCGGACTACGCATTGTGAAATTACAACTTAAAAACCTTATAGTCTTTCATCCCCTCTCCCAAAGGAATCGCGCAAAATGTCGGGATCAAAAGTATCCAAGAACCTTCTTTGGATTATAAGCTCTGATTGTACTAAGTTTCATTCAAATTGATTCAGTAGTTTCAGCGTGATACTTATTCGGGATACAGACAGACAGACAGACATGAAAATTTTAAATTGCATTTTCGGCTTCAGTATCGATTAGAGAACGCCCTGCAATTAAAATTTTCAAAATATCTTCCATGTACAGACTCGCGACCCTCAACAATTTTATTGTAAGTATAGAATATAGAATATAGAATAGATATAGATAATTGCATTCCTATTTCGAAATAAGAAAAAGATAAGATTATTAAATTATCAGCTATAACTACACCTCCCCTCTTCGTTCTTTCTATACTTGATTTACTTCAACCCTTTTTATTATCCCTTTATGCATGTAATTTTCAAAAATTCAGTAAGTTACACCAAACCTTTCAAGATTCTGTTTAAAAAAAATATAGGGTTACTACGTAAGCGAGTCACCTGGTAATTTAATGAATATGAACTTTTATATTTTAGGTGTGCCGCGTAGTGAAAAAGCCCTTGAAATGTACAAATCTCAGTTATTGACATCTTTCAAATTGCCTGGCGTACATAGGCTAGTATGTTGTGCTGATAATGGTAAAAATGAAATAGGAGACATAGTTGGTGGAGTATTTTTGTGGTTACTTGAAAACGACAACCCGAGAGATAGTCAGGTAAATAGAAACTAAAAGACACGTAATTAGTATTGCAACAGGTTACAGAAAAGTGTCGTCACATAAACTATTTTCGCTATTCTGCAAAAAACAAATAAATTATTTCTACAGGCTTAGTCTGTAAACTCGATGAGACCTTTTTGAAGCATATGACCACCTATTTAGGAAGTAAAGGAACTCTGAAATTATTAACGTCAAATTAACTATGTTTCTCATAGTAATAAACTCGTAGTTGATTCTTTGAAGGCAAGGTGATTCCTTTGTTAGAAAATACTGAGATTAGATGGCGCTTATCCCAATATTGTCAGTAACACTATTTAATTGTGTAATTTACTATTTTTTTTCGATTTTATTTATTAATTGGAATTGTACATAATTTCTAGGTTAGTTTTGAAATTATATTAATTGGAATCCAAATATATATTACTCAAAGGTGACGCAGGTGAAGCTGCGGGCATCGGCTAGTTGTACATAATTGCTACGTTAGTTTTGAATTATATTGTGTAATTAAATGATATTGTCTAATTAGCAGCTTCTGGGTGAAAATTTTTAAATTGGCGTGTGAGATTATTGTGAGCTCTCTTCATACTGATCGCATAGCTAGCATATTATATAATCTGTGCTAGCGTGTAATGCTGCTCAAATAAATGCAGATGTAAAAGTTATATTTGCAAGTTTTATTTTATTTATGAAGTGTACCTATTTAACACTATCTATAGATAGAGGTTACTATATATGATTATAACAGTCAATTAAGAAAGTTATGTTTGAAAGAAACTCTGGTGTAAAATAGTATTGGATTAAATTGTTTCAGTCCGATTCTGAAGAATTACGGAAGTATCTAGAAGTTTCAAACGGTCTAGAAGGTGCGTGTCGTATAATAGAGGAACTGAAAGTTTCCAAGTATTACGAATCAAGGATCGGAGCTGTTCATCCAAATTATAGAGGCTTAGGTATTACAGAGCAACTATTTAAAGTTATGTAAGTATTTCTGGTCTTTCGTAAAAGAGACTGTTCAGCAAGAGCCCTTTAGAATTCTTATAGTTTTTTTTGACTCTTGAATCACTAGACATATATTCGAAAGAATGCAGCACACGTGTTTGTTTTATAATTACAGGATTTCTCTTCTTCTAAAACATTATTTTTCTGAGAACCCGGAAACTGATGACCATGACATTTATTTCATTCATCATTATTATTTTTGTTTTAGATTACAAGTATGCAAATAAGACGGTGTACCATTAACTGTAGGTTTAATGACAGCAATCGGTTCTCAAAAGGCTGCAGAAAAAACTGGATGGAAAACATTAGTTAAAACAGACTTAAAAGAGTTTGGCAAATCAGTAGGCGTTACTTTCAAAGAAGATGCTCCACCCCAATTTAAACTAATGATGGCCAGAGTTAATGAAGAATAAAATATCAACATAGCAAAATACAAGTAGTGCCTACATACGACAGAAAAAGCAGTAGAATTTTTTAGTAAATTTATAATGGAAAAGCTATCCCTGATTTACTAATGTTTGGTAAAAAACGTTACCCAAAGTGTAACATGTCAAAGTATGTTTCCCATTTTAACAAATAATTACATGGCAAAGTTTCATTTTATCAAGTATAAGGGAGTCAAATATGGTTTGGCATAACTTGCCAAGTATTAGGTAGTCAAATATAGTTTGGCATAACATACTTTTCCCAAAATATTACATATCAAATGATTTACTTAAGAGTCTAAATTAATTGCACTAAAAACTTGGCAAATTGCTATTATACAATCGATTCCGGCGCTTTGCCGGCAACGGCCGCGGAACGCTCGCTTCGCTCGCTCGGCTCGCGCTTTGTTGGGGCCACAGTTCTAACCTAACCTAACCCACTTTTACATCAGACTTTTCATGTTTTTACAATTTTTCACCCATTTAAAATCAAAATTTGAACGAACTTACTTTTGGAATATATTTTTTTACAAAAAAAGCATTTACATAATGTATAAATTGACTTAATAAAAATTTTGCAAGTAAAAAGTTACCAAATGAATATTTGTCGAAATGATTAAAATGCGAAATATACATTTGCTAAAAATTCTTTTATGAAATGAAACAATGCGATAAGTTTTTTGGTAAGTGAAATTTGACGAAACATATTTTACCAAACGGCAGGATCCTCTGTTCTAACCTAATCTATCCAAGTCGGTTTGCGCGAGTTGTATACTGCGCTACAGGTGGTTGTACATAATAGCACTGCTTGTAGGTACCTTCTCGTTTTTTTTTGCTAACGGGGGAGGAGAGTGGGAGAGGAGAGAGGAGAGTGGACCCCATGTACTTGGCAGGGAGTCCCGTGGACATGAAATTATCTTCAGTTCCCAGCGGACCCCGTGAGGGGACAGATACCCGGGGTCCATTGGGAATATACCTCGATGGCGGTGCTTTCGGTTCTCTCCGCTATCCGAGCGCGTGTTCCGTCCGAGAGAATGTCAATTTGTCACTTGACTTAACCAATAGATGACGTTGACAGCAAAGACAAGTGTCATACTCCTACACAATTATACGCGCCGTCATATACGTAGAACTCCGTATCATCTAAACCTTCAGCACGACGCGACGGCCGCATACGTTAAACACTGCGTGCGCCACGGAGGCAGTCAAAATGGAGTCGGAATCGCGCACGGAGCGTTCCGTACCAAAAAACGGCAAAGAATCACGTTTTTGTATGCAAACCCCAGCCCCCCCCCCCCCCCTAAATATATTTCTTTTTCTGATTAATGTAGGTTATGGTCTCCTATTAAAAGTTATACATGGCGTCCGACGTCAACGTGAATGTTCCGATCGACGCAATCGACGTCTGAACGCCAGACACAGCGTCGGCGGTCAATACAAAAACGACCACGTCGGTCGACATCTCGTTCATAGCATTAGTCGATAAAAAAAAAACCGACTTCAAACAAAAACTAAAAATTGAAAAATAAAATTAACTTAGCACAAAGTAATAGGTAGTAAATTTAGATTTATCAGATATTATTGATTGTAATACTGAAATCGGCGCCAAGTAAAACTATAGGTTTAGGTAGGTATTATTAATCTCTCATAGAACAATATTGGCACCGACTTCAGTATTACAATCAATAATATCTGATAAATCTAAATTTACTACCTATTACTTTGTGCTAAGTTAATTTTATTTTTCAATTTTTAGTTTTTGTTTGAAGTCGGTTTTTTTTTGTTAAAAACATTTTTTTTCATTATTTTTAGTGACAGGAAGACTGAAATTATATCAGTCTAGGGGTAAAGTCCTCCCCAATACAAATTAATCAAGCCCAAACACAAGGTAACTGCTGTAAATCGTTAAGGAATTCCCTCGACTCGAGGGATTTCTCGGATTTCTCCAGGATTTCAGCATCAGATTCTGACTTCCTGTATATGGGACCACATGGAAGCACCAGCTTTGAAATAAAAAGGATTATTAAAAATCGGTTAACATTTTCATGCGATTTGCAGGTAACAAACATAAAAAAAAATACAGACGAATTGAGAACATCCTCCTCTTTTGGAAGTCGGTTAAAAATGGATATAAATTCGATTCAAACGTTATACTTATCACAATGTAATATTTCGTCTATTTACTATACTATTACAATTTAATATTTCACCTTTTTCTTTATTAACTAAATTTTGGCATTTTGTTTTTACGCTGACGCTGCAATGTTTCGAAATACGTTTGAATGACAGCTACGTTACCCGCACGCCGCGCCGCCCGTCAGCGCATGAAGGGGCGGTTATTGCGCACAAGTAGGCATTTGGCGCTCCCCTCGCCCCGGGCGCAAGACACACCGCGCGCCGGCAGCGGCAGTGAACTCTCACGCCACAGTATAAAGTAGAGTAGAAAGAAACAGCATGCTAACTTTGTTTGACGTAGTAAATGCATCTAACTTTATTAAGTGTAGTGATTTATTCGAGTTTCCTAAATAAATGAGTTAATTATATATATTATACTATTATTTTTAAGCTAAAGAGTTTGTTTGTTTGTTTAGTTATTTGAACTCTAGAGTCTAAGAGACTGCTAGTTGAATTTCAAAAGTTCCTTAACAGAATGTCCATTTTTGAAAAATACCAAAATATATAACATCACGCTAAGGCAAATAAGAGCTGAGCAGCAACGAAACATTTTTCGAAAACTAGGATATTTCATTTCTTTTGAGAGTTTCCGTTGCGTAAGTTTGCTAGATGGTTACAGTTGCGTAAAATATGTAAATTACATTATAACTGGTCATAAAAATTTCTAAAGTTTTCTAAAGTTGGTATGCTAAGAATGAATCACGTGATCATTTTGCAATCCAAAATGGCGGCCGCGGTGTAATCACAAAATTTCATGATTGGTATCATTTAAAGGGTTTTTTGGTATGCTGAGTACAATTCACGTAAAAATTATGCAATCCAATATGGGCGCCGCGCCGTAATCACAAAATTTCATGATGGGTATCGTTTAACCCTTAGAGCTCCTCGCGGCGACCGGTCGCCGCGCATAATAATCAAATTTTTCCGTAAAGCCCCGCGCGGCGACCGGTCGCCGCACCTACCCAGACGACTTTAAACTTAAATTTAGCCTTCTTACGTTCTACTTTTCTATGAACAGGTTTATTGCATGTGTAGTTTAGAACATTTTCTTGTTTTTGGAATCTTATAAAATGACGTCAATGGGCCAGAATTTTTTACAAAAATCGAACAGTTGAAGTTGAGAGTCGATTGCGCATGGATGGCGTGCGTTTGTGTAGTACGTGTGTGTTTCGTGTTTTTATTATAAATAATGTGTTTGCATATACACAGTAAAATAAACAATATATCAATAATCCGGTTGGTGTTTACAGGATCGTAAAATATGGTGTGGTGCTAGAGTAATCAATGTTTTTTTTGTTGAGTGCGTGTGTACCAAGTGCGAGTGTGCGTGTGTGTTTTGTTTTTTATTATAAATAATGTGTTTTCATTATTGTTTATTATTATACACAGTAAAATAAACAATTTATCAATGATCCGGTTGCTGTTTGCAGAATCGAAAAATTTGATCTGGTAAGTGAGAAAAAAATTTTTTTTTGGGAATTGGGAAATCTTTTTTCATTTTTAGGGTGGTGGAGCTAGGTCCGTGCGATTACCGATTTTCGATATATACTTTTTAGTGTGTTGAAGGGTTAAGGGGTTTCTTGGTATGCTGAGTACGAATCACGTGAAAATTTTGCAATTCAAAATTTCCGCCGCGCCGTAATCACAAAATTTCATGATGGGTATCGTTTAAGGGGTTTCTTGGTTCACCAAAAAACCCTATAAACGATACCCATCATGAAATTTTGTGATTACGGCGCGGCGGCCATATTGGATTGCAAAATTATCACGTGATTCGTACTCAGCATTCCAAAAAACCCCTTAAACGATATCCATCATAGAATTTTGTGATTACGGCATGGCAGCCATATTGGATTGCAAAATTAGTTCGTGATTCGTACTCAGCATACCAAAAAACCCCTTAAACGATACCCATCATGAAATTTTGTGATTATGACGCAGCGGCCATTTTGAATTGCAAAATTATCACGTGATTCGTACTCAGCATAGCAAAAAACCCCTTGAACGATACCCATCATGAAATTTTGTGATTACGGAGCGACGGCCATCTTGTATTGCAAAATCAGTACGTGATTCGTACTCAGGATACTAAAAAACCCCTTAAACGATACCCATCATTAAATTTTTGTGATTACGGCGTGGCAGCCATTTTGAATTGCAAAATTATCACGTGATTCGTACTCAGCATTCGAAAAAACCCCTTAAACGATACCCATCATGAAATTTTGTGATTACGGCGCGGCGGCCATATTGGATTGTAAAATTATCACGTGATTCGTACTCAGCATACGAAAAAACCCCTTAAACGATACCCATCATGAAATTTTGTGATTACGGCGTGGCGGCCATTTTGAATTGCAAAATTATCACGTGATTCGTACTCAGCATAGCAAAAAACCCCTTAAACGATACCCATCATGAAATTTTGTTAATACGGTGCGGCGGCCATATTGGATTGCAGAATTATCACGTAATTCGTACTCAGCATACTAAAAAACCCCTTAAACGATACCCATCATGAAATTTTGTGATTACGGCGTGGCCGCCATGTTGGATTGCAAAATTATCATGTAATTCGTAGACATTTTAATGCATTAGGTAGATGGTTACCATGTCGTGAAAACACTTAAAAAGTAAAAGATCACCACATTTACCATGAGTCGCGTATGGGAATTTTAGTGAAATCCCTTCATCACTCAGGAATTAAGCTGATGGTCTTCAAAATGTATAGCTAAGTACCATCATGGATACATTGACTTACGATCAAAAAACCGCATCAAAATCGATCCACCCCTTGGGCCGTGACGAATTCACAGGACAGAGTTGTTAATTAAGAGAGTTCGTTAATTGAATTAATGAGTAACTCGTTACAATGTAATTAGATTAACGTGTAATTCCATTACTCAGTAAAAAGGTACTGCTAGTACTCATTGTAATTAATAAATCAAGTAATCTGTTACAGAGTAATTGAATTAAGCATAACAAATTATTGTAATTTGTAACGGTTAATCTAAATACATTTTGCCCATTACTGATATTTTTATACTGTGGCGCGATTTCCACGTAATTTGGCATAATAATCACGAAATAGTTGCGAAAAAAACTGACACAGGTCCTGCCTCCACAAGCGTTAGCGCGAGACTGATCGGCCGTCAGCGGCGCAATTCTATTGCGTTTGGTAGATATTCCTACATGATAATTAAGTAAATACTTGTGTATAAAAAAACGTTCGGAAAATGTGTATAAAAACTCAATAGCTTTAATTGAGTGCAAAAAAATAAATAAAAAAATGTTAATAGTTTAGCCACAGTATTGAAAAAACTTTTCTGAGAGAGTCAACTTTGGGATTTTTTTCTATCTAGTGAAATTTATTGGATCGTGTAACGGGCTTGGAATATGTTCAGCTTATATCCTTAACTATCATAAATATATTTATCAGAATTATAAACCCTTAACTTTTTGACTAGGATTGTTTCAAAAAACTCAAAATCTGACCCACGCGGCCTGAAACAGACACCAGCAGTACATTTCACGGCAAAGAGCAGTAAGAATATAATTATTTTACATACATTCAGTCAAAAAGTATCGAGAATGGGTGATTTGTTTATGGTTTCAAATTCATAATTTGTTTTTTTTAATGTTGTTAGATTGGCACAACAGTTTTTAATTTTAGCGTGGAGTTTGAGTTGCATTTGTTATCTTACTAATTTTATAATTGCTAAAGTTTGTGAGTGTGTATGTGTGGATGTTTGTTACTTTTTCACGCACGGCTGAACGGATCTTGCTGAAAATTGGTGCAGGGATAGATTATAGTCTGAAATAACACATAAGCTACTTTTTATTGCGGGAATAAGTTTCCACAGGAAGCGGGAACAAGAACAAAGTTTACGCGGGCGAAGCTGCGGGCATCAGCTAGTTTACTATAAATACAGTGCTGCGTTTGATTGTGTCATAGCTAGTGTGACAAAAACAAAGACAAAACATAGAACAAAGAGTTTGTATTAAGTCGCTTTTCAGTATGCACAATGTTCACAAAGAGTCCTCAGATTGGATTATAAAGGTCATAGACACTGTACTTAAGAGCTTACGGGCTTTAAAAACATTAGGTGAACCCACAGACTCGTGGGATACGCTAGTTATTTACATAGTGGTATCTAAGTTAGATAACACAACGGAACGCGAGTGGGAGCAACACAAAGGTACATTATATTCCATGAGTGGCGATCCTAAGGCAATGATTAGGCTCGGTGATTTAATTAAGTTCCTAAAAGACCGGGCCGATATGTTGGAAACATTACAGGTGTCACATGGCAAAGCTAGTCACTTCACAAATAATCACCGAATCACTCTAAAATTCACTGTAACGTTTCCACCAATAAGTCACAAGAACGTCATTTACGAAATCACTACAAGATGGTTTGCATGCTATGTAATGCGAGTCATCCACTATAGTGAAATAGGCTGATTATTATTATGACAAATTACAGAATTATGTTGCTGGCTACTAGGGAATGCAATACCGGGATACCGGGATCCTGAAATACCGGGATCCCGCAGTATTTTTGCGGGACCAGTCCCGCACGTAATTCGTGCGGGATCCCGCGGGATTAGCGGGACTGTGCAAAGGTAAACGCCATGTGTTGTTCTTTAAGCGGAAGCGCGCAAACTGATTCGGTTTGAGTAAGTTTTTTGTAATTGTGACGTAATATATAACCTAATAACGTACTTATTTGTTTTTAGTGATTTAATCAGGGAGATTTGACTTTTCTTGTACTATCAACACTTTAGAAAAGTATTCAATTATCTCATACATTGCTTGCTGGCTATCTGACATGTAAAGTTAGGAGTTGTTTAGCAGACAAGAATTTTGACATGCTATGTTTTTTGCGCATTTTTAAAGTAATGTCAAAACTACCTATTTTATGGGTAAACTTCCGAAAAGCGCATACCGTCGATCAATCTGAAATTTTGTGTGATAACGTATTTTGACCTCCTAATCACGAAAATCATAACGAAAATTGGCGCAAACGCCATTTTGAATAAGAGAAACGGAGAAGAACCTCTTTTCGTTCGGTGTGCGCATTTCTAACCGATTTAGACTATTTCTTTTAGCTGGAGCGGAGCAATTTTTTTTTGTTTTGTCGTTTTTATATTTTATAATTATATGATTTTGCCGAAATATCCCTTTGTGGGGAAAGCTAAAAAAATAGTCTAAATCGGTTAGGAATGCGCGCACATACACACCGAACGAAAAGAGGTTCTTCTTCGTTTTTCTTGTTCAAAATAGCGTTTGCACCAATTATCGTTATATATTATAACGCCTCTGCCTACCCCTTCGGGGATTAAGGCGTGACTATTTTTCAGTTCTAGATGCATGTATGATATAGAATTCAATTTTTTTTTCAATGACTTTCAGAAATATGCGGGTTACCGCAAATACCGGGACCCGCGGGACTGAAATCTCTCAGTCCCGCAAATACCAGGATCACAATTGTGTTGCGGGATTGCATTTCCTACTGGCTACATAAGCGACACGTCCCAAACCTGCAATCATTTACTGTGTGACCGGAACGTAAACAGTTTATAAAAAGTTTCTTGTTGGTTATAAATTGTAATTTATTATCTAAAGTGTAATCAAGAAACTTTTGGCATGCTTATGTAATCTTAATTTTTTTAAAAAAAACCCCCATTTTTATTATTGATTTTCACATAAATTATTCATATGTTAAATGGTATTTCGACAAAAGATTATAGTTTCTATTGAGAAAATCTCAACAAATATCGGTTAAATACGAGCACTGCACAACAAAAACAACAACAAAAAATAATGGTGACCTTCGCGTGTTATTTTATCAAATTTAACAAATTAACTTCAAATTACACTGAAAATATTTATCACAGCTGTTAAACAACATAACAGGATACTTTTAAATACAAAACAACAATATTTGAAACAGAATAAACGAAAATATTCAACACTTAATCACATTAATACTTTCTATGAACGGCGTCTTCTTCTTTTTCTTTTCTTGAATGAATGGCCCCGTCGTTTACCAACGATTCTGCCAACGTCAAGGTGGAAAATAGATTTACTAGTTTGTGGTTTTGACAAGTATGACACAATAGTTCGGTCAAAGAAGCAATAAATAATGACAGCAATCAAATCGTGATTTCAACTTTTTTTTTCATTACATTCACTCGGCAAGTTTTACAGAAAGACTTAGACCCGCGAGCCATACAGCCATAGATATCGAAAATGTGCAAGGAGAATCAATCGAAAAATTTGTGCCGACATGGTTGCCAAAGCAATCGACCGACCGGGCGCTTGGCAACTCGGGTTGCACGCGGCAAATAGCGGAACGAAAGAAATGCAATGACAGCGCTCGACACGCCTGAATCCCTTCCCGCCTCGCAGTCGCCGGTCGCATCTTCTTCACTCTTATCAGTAGATATACCTATAATTCAAACTAACAATGCACGCACTAGTGTTGAATGCACTCAGGTAGGCATAGCGAGACCGGTTCTTTTGTCAACTGCGTTGATCGAAGTGGCTGATTATTGTAATAAGTATCATTTAGCCCGTGCATTACTTGATAGCGGCAGTAAGCGATGTTTTATCACGAAATCTTTATGCAATTTACTACAAACTCCATTAATACAGTCCACTCAAGAGATTCGTGGTATAGGCAACTCAATCACGACATCCTCACAAATATGCAACATAAATTTTAATATAAATTCACGCGCTAACGCATACTCCACGCGATTACAATGTTTCGTGTTACCGAACATTACATCGGCGTTGCCTGCGACGTCGACCCAATGCGTACTAGATATACCAACGCATATACAACTAGATCCGTGTTATTATGAATCTTGGAACATATATATTTTAATAGGCGCAGATAAGTTCTGGGATTTATTAAATAGGTACCAATAAAATAAAACTACCTAGTGGCCTAGTGGGCCTTTCTTATTGGACACTAAATTAGGCTGGATTATATCCGGTACTATTTGTTCCCTTACGCGTTATGATAGGACTATTCACTTTAGTTTCTCACAGTCAATTGATGCGCAACTACGACAGTTCTGGGAGCTCAAAGAAGCACCCAAAGGTCTGCGATGTACGCTCACTGATGAAGAGCGTGCTTGCGAGCAACACTTTCTTAGTCACACTAAGCGAAGATTTTGCGTACGTATATCTTTTAAGCAAAGCCCTGATACGTTGGGTGAAACTTACTCACTGGCCGAACGTAGGTTTTTAGCGCTTGAAAAACGTTTGCTTCGTAATGCTGACTATAAAGCGCTTTATTTGCGCAGATGTGGAGAAGATGTATCGCCAGTGCCTGGTAAGTGAGAATCAAAGGGATCTCCAATTAATATTGTGGCGCGACGATCCCAAATCACCTATAAGCGTATATCAGCTACAAACCGTTACTAATGGGTGCGCGGCATCAACGTTCTTAAGCTGTAGATGCCTCAAACAACTCGCAAGCGAATGCTTTGATTCTGACGTCACAAGAATTATCAACGAAGACTTTTTTGTTGATGATTTGATTACAGGTTGTAACCACAAAGAAGAATTGTTAGAAATCTGCCGTAGGGTTGACAACGTTCTTCAATCAGGTGGTTTCCCGCTTCGCAAGTGGAAATTTAATTTCCGATTGGATAACTCAAATGATAATGCGCATGAGTTTTTAAAGGATTTCAATTTAGGTGAAAACATACACTCTAAGACTCTTGGCTTAGGGTGGCATAACTTAAGCGATGAATTAAATTTTAGTACACAATTTTATAGTGATAATAAAAATATTACAAAGCGTTATATAATGTCCACTATAGCCCAGATCTTCGATCCTCTGGGACTTCTTAGTCCTGTTATAATCACAGTCAAAATCTTATTGCAATCCCTGTGGCTTTTAAAATAGGTTGGGATGACGTAGTGCCCAGTGACGTCATGCTCACCTGGGAGCGATTCCCTGCACATACTAAACGATATACGCGTACCACGGCATGTCATCGGCGCCGATCCTGTGCGATTAGAGCTACACATCTTTACGGATGCATCGCAGTCTGCCTACGGAACCTGCATCTATGTGCGTACTCGTGCGTTGGTGTGAGGCTATACATTTCCAAAGGAAAGGTTTCGCCTTTAAAGCCTGTAAGTATGCCACGGTTGGAGTTATGCGGAGCCCTATTAGGTGCTAGGCTTTTCGCTAAGGTTCGAGAATCCCTGCATTGCAGGTTTGATGACTATCTATTTGGGCATAAAGTTAGACTCTAACTTGCAATGGGATGGGGGCCTCACATCGAGAAAATCTAGGGCAGACTAAGCTCTGCAGCCTTTGCCGTTAAAAGGATCTGACTACTGACAGACAGTATAACAGCGCGTCTTGTCTACTTTAGCTATTATTTCCACAGTCTGTATACTATTATGGGGTAACGCTGCCGACATCGAATGTATCTTTGTGTTGCAGAAAAGGGCTGTCCGGGCTATCTATTATAAGGGGTTTCAAGAATGGAATCCCTACTAAAATTATAAATGTGACAATAACTCAGTCTGTCTGTTACGCTTTCACGCCAAAACCACTGAACTGATTTTGATGAAATTTGGTATAGAGATAGTTAAAGTTTAAGGGATGGCCATAAGCAACTTTATCTGACTGCGTAAAAGGAGGGTAATGATTTCACGCCGTAAAGACATCTACGTGTACAAAGCCGCGGGGAACAGCTAGTTAAGATATAAGTATAATAAATATTTGTGGACATTCACACACAACATCATCTCGCCCAAATTAAACTAATTTAAGCTTGTGCTTTGGGATCTAGACGACTGATAGACATACTTATACCGGGTGTAACATTCGGAATGGACAGTATGGGCAAGTCTGTAAATATAAGAGATACAAAGGACCATGTCATCGCTTTTAGAGAAAATTAGTTTTTAAAATATCTGTTACTCTGTCTGGGAATGGAACCCGGTCGTTTTGAAAAATAAAACTTGCATTATTTCTAACTGAATTCGTATCGATTGTGTAGGTTATATGCAGAGTTAATATTAGTATGAAACGTGATATACTATACTATATACTATCCATACTAATATTATAAAGCTGAAGAGTTTGTTTGTTTGTTTGTTTGAACGCTAGGATCTCAGAAACTACTCGTTGGATTTCAAAAAATCTTTTACAGTTTGATAGTCCATTTATCGAGGATGGCTATAGGCTATATAACATCACGCTAAAACGAATAGGAGCGGAGCAGCAAGCAAGAATGTTTTGAAAACGGGGAATATTTTTTACCGTCTGAGAGCTTCCGAGGCGTACGCTGCGTAAATGGTTACAGTTAGGTAAAAATTGTGAATTACGAAATTGTTTATCTTAAAAAGTTCTAAAAGTAAGTTCGCGACAGCATATGTCTATCTTTTAAGGTTCCCTCACAATAACCTAATTTGTCTATCTCTTAAGGTTCGTTCACGGTATTATAGAACAGAAGAGTTTGTTTGTACTAGAATCTCAGAAACTACTGGTTGCATTTCAAAAAATGTTTTACAGTTTAATAGTCCATTTATTTAGGCTGGCTAATGGCGATATAACATCACGCTAAGACGAATAGGAGCGGAGCAGCCATGAATAATGTTTCGAGAACGGGGATTATTTCTTTCTTTTGAGAGCGTCCATTGCTGACTCTGCATAAATAGTTAAAGTTACGTAAAAATTGTGTACTACAAAATTGTTTCTCTTAAAAAGTTATAAAAAAAGTCCTTGACAGCATAATATGCCTATCTTTTAAGGTTCACTTACAATAACCCTCTTATTAAGTTTTAAAGTATGAGCGACGTGACGGGAGTAAATTTGGTCTGCAGTGGCAGCCAGTCAACTGAACAATAAAAACCGGCCAAGTGCGAGTCGGACTCGCACACGATGAATTCCATATCGGAAAACGGATGGGTGGAAGTAAAAGCGACGGGAAACATTATATCACTTTAACAAGAGGTGTTAAAGTCAAATCCTTCTCACTCTCATGTGATGCGCCATAATGAATACAAGCGACGCGACGCGACTATAATCAGCGCGACGAGGGTAAATGCAACGGGAAACATTGTAATACCTACTCGAAATATTAATACCATACCTCACTCTCATGTGACACAAACGAAGTTGCGCGGGTCAGCTAGTGTTTTTATACATACATACATAACATCACGCCTGTCTCCCAACGGGGTAGGCAGAGACTATGACTTTCCACTTGCTACGATTCTGGCAAATAAATTTCGCTTCTTCAACTTTCATAAGTGTCTTCATACATGCTCGTCGGTTAAGGGTGCTCTTGACCAGGCCTTTTCTCAGAAGATTATCGATTTCATCGAGGTTTCGTTGTTGAGTATGACGAGAGGTCAGTTTGCCCATTCACTCTCGCCTCATAAATCTGTTTCGTCAGCCTATTTCCACGCAGAATTTCACGCACTATTTTTACATATAGCATTTATTAAAAGAAAAGTTCCCTTTCTATAAGAACTATTATGTGTATGCTGCCATAACGCCCGCTCTGAATTTCATGGAAAAGGCTTGTTCAATATATCTGTTCTTACAAGAGCAATCGTTATGAAATTTTGCATAGCGGGAGAAGTATTTACGCAGAGTTTTTGTGTGTAAACTCTGTTGCTTTACAATTAGCCGTTTTCGAGTACCGCCATGGGTACGCTAGCTTGATCGTGACGCCAGCGTACACAGTGAAGATGGTGTTTATTTCCTAAACTAAAGAGGAAGAGTTTTTTTTTATTTTTACACTAATTAGGCAGTATTTACACAGAGTTTAATGGCATAGAAACCAACTTGATATAGCTCTCGGGTACGCTAGCATAACGGACACAAGTTTGAATCCAACGCAAATATAAAGCAAAAGGCTAAAATTTTCGTTGTTGTGCAAAATTTTAAAACCTCAGGATACTCCTTAAAAACTTCATTTATCAAGTACTAGCTGACCCGCGCAACTTCGTTTGCGCCACATAAGAGAGAATTACCTGTTCCCGTCGCATTTACTCCCGTCATGTTGCGTTTACTCCCGTAGCGTCTTGTCGTTAATATTCAATACTACGTGAGAGAGAGAGAGAGAGAGAGAGAAAGGTTAGTCGTCGCGTGTATTCCCGTCGCATTATTTTTAAGAATAATTTTGTTTACGAAAGAGGTACCGAGTGGCATTATTGTAGAAAAAAATTGATTGCCATTAAAATGGTTATTGTGCACCAACCCAAAGATAGACACATGCTATCGCGCAATTTTTTTAGACCTTTTTTAAGAGAAACAGTTTTGTAGTACATATTTTTTACATAATCATAAATATTTAGGCAGCACACGCAACGAAGCTCTCAAAAGGAATAACTTTTGCAACGTTTTTGAAACATTTACTATTACTGCTCTGCTCCTATTCGTTTAAGCGTGATGCTATATAGCCTATGACACTGCACAATAACGTAGCTTTCTATTGGTGAAAGAATTTTTATAATCGGTTCGGTAGATCCTAAGATTACCCCTTACAATTTATTTTAGCTTTTTTTTTTTTTGGCTTAGGTAGACATTATTTATCTCTCTCATAGTCATATTGGCACTGACTTCAGTATTATATTTAATGATATCTGATAAATCAGAATATACTAACTTTGTGCTAAGTAAATTTTACTTTTCAGTTTTTAGTTTTGTTTGAAGTCGGTTTCTTTTTTGTTCAATTTTTTTTTCACTATTTTTAGTGTCGTGTGGACTGAAAATTTATCTATCTAGGTGTAAAGTTCTCGACAGTACAAATTAATCAAACCCAAACACAAAGTAAATGCTGTATATCGTTAGGGAATTCTCTCTACTGTCTATCGTCTCCATCATCAGATCGACTACAGACCTTCATTAAGTTGTACTACTTTAAGGCCCCTAATAAAAAAATTACAAACGCCCTAGACGCCCCTAAAATTTTTAAAAGTTCCTTCCGATTTCTGGATGCCATAACCAGATCCTGGCTTCCATAAAATGGGACCACCTTGGGAGTATCTATATTAGAACGAAAAAAAAATTTTCAAATCGGTCTATAAACGACGGAGTTCTGCCGGAAAAAACATAAAAAAAAAAATGGTTGAATTGAGTAACCTCCTCCTTGTTTGAAGTCGGTTAAATAATATTAGTCACGCAGCACACGCAACGAAGTTCTCAAAAGGAATAACTTTTCGCCGTTTTTGAAACATTTACTATTACTGCTCCGCTGCTATTCGTTGTAGCGTGATGCTATATAGCCTATGACACTCCGCAATAACGTAGCTTTCTATTGGTGAAAGAATTTTTAAAATCGGTTCAGTAGATCCCGAGATTACCCCTTTCAATTTAACAAATATACAAACACACAAACTTTACCTCTTTATAATATTAGTATAGATGATATCTGATAAATCAGAATATACTAACATTGTGCTAAATTTTATTTTTCAGTTTTTAGTTTTGTTTGAAGTCGGTTTCTTTTTTGTTAAATTTTTTTTTCACTATTTTTAGTGTCGTGTGGACTGAAAATCTATCTATCTAGGTGTAAAGTTCTCGACAGTACAATTTAATCAAACCTAAACACAAAGTATTCTCTCTACTGTCTTTCGTCTCCATCATCAGATCGACTCCAGACCTTCATTAAGTTGTACTACTTTAAAACCCTTAATAAAAAATTTACAAACGCCCTAGATGCCCCTACAATTTTTAAAAGGTCCTTTCGATTTCTCCAGGATGCCATAATTAGATCCTGGCTTCCTTAAAATGGGACCACCTTGGGAGTATCTATTTTAGAACGAAATAAAAATTTTCAAATCGGTCGATAAACGACGTAGTTCTGCGCAAAAAAAACATAAAAAAAATGTGAAGAAAGGTGAATTGAGTGCTCCTTGTTTGAAGTCGGTTAAATAATATTAGTCACGCAGCACACGCAACGAAGTTCTCAAAAGGAATAACTTTTCCCCCGTTTTTGAAACATTTACTATTACTGCTCCGCTCCTATTCGTTGTAGCGTGATGTTATATAGCCTATGACACTCCGCAATAACGTAGCTTTCTATTGGTGAAAAAAAATTTAAAATCGGTTCTGTAGATCCCGAGATTACCCCTTACAATTTAACAAATATACAAACACACAAACTTTACCTCTTTATAATATTAGTATAGATTTGGAAAACAGGGCAGTTAGCAACTCTATTTCTAATAACTTTCAAGGGCAGTCCTAAAACTTATTGAGAATGTTTGTCTCAGGTTCGATTGTACTAAAGAGCGAGATAAATGATATTTCGATGGCCCATCTTTATACTCGTATCATTCACATCTCACTGGTGTGTGCTGTGTACTGTGAACATCAGACACACTACTAAACCAATGGCGCAGGTACATTTTCTACATCAATACATATAATAAAATCGTAACAGGTCGCTGTCTGTACATGGAAGATAAATACATACATACATACATATAATCACGCTTGTCTCCCATCGGGGTAAGCAGAGACTATGGCTTTCCACTTGCTACGATCCTGACATACAACTTTCGCTTCTTCTACTTTCATAACTGTTTTCATACACGCTCGCCGGTTAAGGGTACTCTTGACCTTGCCTTTTTCCAGAACGTCTCTGATTTGATCGGAATGCGTACGCCGAGGTTTACCCCTACCAGTTTGCCCATTCATTCTCGCCTCATAAATCTGCTTTGTCAGTCTATTCTCATCCATTCTTTCCACGTGTCCAAACCATCTAAGCATCCCTTTTTCGATCTTAGTCACTACATCTTCTGTTATACCACATTTTTCCCTTATCACGCTATTTCTTTTTTTGTCCATTAAAGTCACTCCAGCTATACTTCGCAGACTTCTCATTTCCACTGCATTAATTTTGCTTTCATGCTTCTTCTGCCATACCCAACTTTCACTACCATACATAAGTGTAGGGATGAGCACTCCCCTATGTACAGCCAACCTGGCCTTCTCAGACACATTTTGACTGCTCATAAAGGTGTACATAGCCCCATTCACTTGATTTCCTGCCAAAACTCTTCTCTCAATATCCTGGTCACACTTTCCATCCCTTACAAATTTGGAACCCAAGTATACAAATTCTTTCACCTGTTCCACTCTTTGCCCTTCAATGAAGATTGAGCAATTCGTCATACTTTCTTCTCTTTCAAAAACCATAACTTTCGTCTTGTTTACATTAACTTTCATTCCTCTACTTTTTAGAGCCTCATTCATACTATTAACCATCAGCTGCAATTCCTCCGCTGATGATGCTAATATCACCTGATCATCAGCGTATAGGAGGCATTTGACGGTCAGTTCATTCATTTTTAAACCATACATACTCTCTTGCAGTTCTTTCAGACAACTATTCATGTATAGATTAAACAGCCACGGAGACGCTACACAGCCCTGTCTCACACCCTTTTCAATGTGAAAGAAGTCCGTGCAGGCCCCGTTGATCCTGACACAAGCACTAGAACCCTCATAGAGAGACCTCAGTGCCCGTATCAAGTTGCTGTTCACTCCATATATGGACAATATTGACCACAGTTCATTCCTCACCACTCTGTCATAGGCCTTTTCCAAGTCCACGAATATGCAATAGACCTTTTGACTTTTAGCCAAAACTTTCTCAGCTACGCATCGTAAGGAAAAGACCTGATCCGTACATCCCCTTCCTTTCATAAATCCTGCTTGCACATCCCACATTTCTCCTTCAGTTTCATTCATCACTCTTTTTATCAACACTTTTGCATACAATTTGCCAACGATGCTGAGCAAGCTTATGCCGCGGTAGTTTTTGCACTCTTGCTGCGACCCTTTTCCTTTGTAAAGCGGCACAATGACAGCTTTACACCATTCTGCTGGTACTCTGCCACTTCGCCAACAAAAGTTAAAAAGGCGGTACAGCTGGCAAGCTACCACGCCACGTCCAGCTTTCAGCATTTCGACAGAAATCCGATCTATTCCAGCAGCCTTTCCTACTTTCATACAATTCAACGCTTCCACTATTTCTCCCATACTTAACTCGCTTTCATCGCCAAATTCATTCAGTTCTAAAACACGCGTATCGCCTTCTATATCTTCTTTTCGAATAAACTCTCAAAATATTCCTTCCATCTCTTTAGCACACATTCTTCTCCTCTTACAAAACTTCCATCCTGGTTTCTGATGTGATTGAGCGGCGACATTGTTTGCTGACTCCTCACTGTTCTTATGGACTTCCAAAAAAATTTAATATTCCTTTGGAAGTCTTCAGATAACCTTTTATCAAATTTTTCTCTATCATTCACTTTCTTTCTCATCATCGTCTCTTTTACAACACGTTTATACTTTTTATATTCATCCTTTGCCATTTTTACATCCTCATCCGTTGCCTTTTGCATTCTTTGATTAGCCTTTGTAGCCAACCAGTCCAACCATGCTTTCTTCTTGCCAGTCAACGCATTAAGAACTTCCGCACTCATTCCCTTTGCCATACATCCTTGTCGTCTTTTGCTAACCCCACACACTTCAATCGCAACTTCCAAAAGTCCTTCCTTAAACGGCTTCCATAATTCTTCAATCTCACATTCATCTAGGTTTTCAAATTTTTCACTCAGTTTACTCACAAATGCCTCTTTTATGCCTAACTCTTGTAAATTCTCAACTTTTATTCGCTCTAGTACACTAACGGGTTCATGCACACGATGTCGCCACCGCTGAAACAGACCCCTTACCCGGCTAATTACCAAGAAGTGATCTGTGTCGATCCCGGTGCCACGATACGCCCGAGTGTCTAGCACTTTCTTTCTCAGTCTTGCGTCTACTATTACAAAGTCAATCATGCTTCTCTGATCTCTCTCCTCTCTTGTATACAAGTGGATATCCTTGTGGTTGAATATGGTATTAGTTACCACAAGATTCCTTTCCAAACATACTTCTAGCAAGCTTTCTCCATTTACATTCACTCGTTCATCACCAAACTTTCCTAATACACTTTCGTATCCATCGCGCTTCACTCCCACCCAACCATTAAAATCACCTAACATCACTATTCTCTCGTTTCGTTTACATTTATCCAGAATATCACTCATACTCTCCCAAAATGCCTGCCTCTCGCTTTGGTCTTTTGAAGACCGGTGCCACCGCGCATCCTGCGGAGCATACACTCCCAAAACAAAGATGCGGGTAAGTCCAACCTTCAGTCTTAGCCAAAGAAGTCTTGGGCTCACACATTCATACTCTGTCACACACTCATTCATTCTCGCGGAAAGTAGTACACCGACCCCCTGGCATGCTGTGCTGGTTGTGGCTACACCTGACCAATAGGCCGTATAGGCTCCGTGTGTCGTGGCGTCACATCCTTTCCGCTTTGTCTCATTCACACACAAAATATCAAGATGCCTCTCTTGCATCATCTTACATACCTCCTCAATTTTATCTTTCATTCCTCCTCTCACATTTAATGTAGCAAAGTGGCTAACCCTAGTCCACTTTTCGCCTCGATGGGAAACGAGACGTGATGGGTGGCGAACCACATCGCCGCCGTTTTTGGTTTTAAAAACAATGATTTTTAGAATTTTTGTCTGCTTGTCTGTATGTCTGTATATCTGTTTGTCTGTACGGTTGTGCACGCTAATCTCAGTAACCGCTCAACCGATTGCAACGCGGTTTTTTTTATTGTGTTGAGGTTTGCTCCAGTTAACATTTAGCGTTTGTTTTATGTAAATCGGTTTAGAAATAAAAGAGTTATAACACTTTTAAGAATAAGATATTTTGAAAATTTTAATTGTAGGGGTTCTTTGATTGTGAGTGAACCTAAACTGGCGTGTTGGCTTAATCATAAAAGAGCTTAATGATTTAAAAAAAATAATGAACTTATACGGACTGAATTGTTTGAAAATAGTCTTAATCATTAAGCTCTTTTATGATTAAGCAAACAGGGCAGTTTCAGACGCTGCTTGATGACTCTGGTGAAGAAATACCTTTCCTTTCATACACCTTATGTGACGTAAACGAAGTTGCGGGCTCAGCTAGTATACTATAATTATTTTATAAAGCTGAAGAGTTTGTTTGTTTGTTTGTTTGAACGCTAGGATCTCAGGAACTACTGCTTGGATTTCGGAAATTCTTTAACAGTTTGATAGTCCATCTATTGAGGATGGCTATAGGCTATATAACACCACGCTAAGGCGAATAGGAGCGGAGCAGCAATCAAGAATGTTACATAAACGGGGAATATTTTTTACCATCTGAGAGCTTCCGAAGCGTACGCTGCATAAATGGTTAAAGTTACGTAAAAATTGTGTACAACAAAATTGTTTCTCTTAAAAAGTTCTAAAAAAAAGTCCACGATAGCATATGTCTATCTTTTAAGGTTTGCCTACAATAACCAAATTTGTCTATCTCTTAAGGTCCGGTCACAATATTTTAAAACTGAAGAGTTTGTTTGTGCTAGGATCTCAGAAACTACTGGTTGCATTTCAAAAATAATTATACAGTTTAATAGTTAATTTATTTAGGATGGTTATTGACAATATACCATCACGCCAAGACAAATAGTGGCGGAGCAGCCATGATTTTGAGAACGGGGAAATTTTCTTTCTTTTCAGAGCTTCCATTGCGTACACTGCCTAAATGGTTAAAGTTAAGTAAAAATAGTGTATTATAAAATTGTTCCTCTTAAAAAGTTATAAAAAAAGTACTCAACAGCATATGCCTATCCTTTACGGTTCGCTTACAATAACCCTCTTAATAAGTTTTAAAATATGAGCGAGGCGACGACGGCAATAATCGTGGTCTACAGTGGTAGCCAGTCAAATGAACGATAAAACCCGGTCAAGTGCGAGTCGGATCCGTACCAAAAAAGGACGGGCGGAAGTAAATGCGACGGTAACATTATATCACTTTACATATCAATACCACGCCCAGGGCCGTCTTTATCCTATGGGAGGCCCTGGGCATATTAGGATAATGGAGCCCTATGACTTTGACAGGGCACTATTTTCATAGAATATACAAAGAAAGTAGATAAACCATGCTACCGCGCCAAAACTCTAACTTTAAAAAAAACATGCCAAACATACCTATCTTATCTGACCTCTTCTTTAGGTACTCTCTTTTTTTATTCTGAATGCAAGGAGGCCGCACTCAAACTTCTCTTTAAAATCAGCAATCTGGTTGGTTGGTACCTTCTAAATAGGTTGTTTATAATATTTTGATCTGAAGCTGGCAGAATATAATTTAAAAAAAACGACAAGCGCCATCTATTGGTACAATAGATGGCGCTTGTCGTTACAACTTTTTAAAGCTCTTTTTAAAGCTGTATTCATATTGCTATTATGATAAAAGTGTATAAAGTAGCCTGAAACCATCTCTGAATCCTGTTTGCCCATTTCAGAAGAAGTGTCCGAGACTGGCTGGACACAACTTACCCAAATAAATGGATAGGACGAGGTGGGCCGTTGCCATGGCCAGCAAGGAGTCCGGACTTAACCCCCATGGATTTTCATGTGTGGGGGGTTATGAAAAGTCTTGTGTGCAGCGAGCCAAATCCAGTTTCGTCTGTGGAAGAATTAAGAGAAAGGATTGTGGACGCAGCCAATCAAATGAGGACAACATTGACCACTGGAGTAGTAAAGACTGGTCTCCGTAGAAGGATGCGAAAATGTATTCATAACCGAGGCGGCCATGTTGAACATGAACTGTAGAGTATGAAAAAGTTGTGTAAAAACCTTGTTTAATAAATGACATTTCATCTTTTCCTATTGTTTTATTTTACTTTTTAGGGCTAAGTATTAATTTTCTTCTCCACTGTCGCTTTTGAAACTAAGTTTTTTTCAATGAATTTAAATACAACCCTACATTGCTATACGTCGTTAGATAGCAGATAAAATGTAGATATTTTAAAAAACATCTGCCGAACGACTGCCGTAATATTTTTTTTACATATCCCTTAGAGAAAAATAAACTTGTTACAATTTTTTTTATTTTCTTAACTTTCACTTGTCTTCTACGACATGTTCAATTAATTTATGCACTATTTCAATGATTGACGTTTTGGAGCATCTTATTACACATGTCAAAATGCAAAAAAATAATAAATAAGGCGCCCAAAATAAAAATAAAAAATTTGTAACCTAAAAATCGGCAATTTTCAATAAAAATATTAAAAGTCGAATATCTCGAACAGGGTTAAGTTTAGGGTAGGGTGTTTCATAGTAAAATTAGTCAGAAATAATGGGTACTCCACGCCTTTAACGGATCTAGCACGACTTTTCCTGTAATCCTGTTTATAGAAGAGAAAAAGAAGAAGAAGAAGATGACATGAAACGAATAGAGTAATATAGTACTTACACAAAAGTAGTTTGTTTTTGCATTTACAAGTTAGTACCTACTTAAAACCTATGAATTAAAGAGGAACCCTTCTAGATTTCTGATTGGCAAAATCATTAATCACTTCTTCAAAATCTATGCTTTTTAACACATCAGATTCTATGGACATCAGTGATAAACTGGTTAATCTTTCTTGAAGAATTGTGCTTCTCAATTCACTTTTAATTCTTTTTCATTTGGAGAAGGAGCGTTCCCCACTGCAATTCGTTACCATCACGCTTAAATAGATTCATAATGCGATTTCTACATTTGGAAAAGTATCTTCAATTTGGTTTTCTTTTAAAAGTTGATATATTTTTACTATACAATTCTTATTTTGACTGTCAACAATTTTCAAGTATTCTCTTAAATGCAAACATTCTACTTCTAACTCTTTCTCATTTACATCTTCATAATAAAATTCAGTAAATTCTTTGCCACTTTGCCTCAACTCTTCAGAATTCAGAGTTTTCAAGCGAAAAAACAAATCGAAACGTTTACTGATGGTCTTATATGATCTTAATCGCTGTTTTAAATGAACGCTGAGGGTATCAATTGTGGGAAGAAAGGTTTCTATTTTAAATTTCTCTCTTCCATTAAGTTGAACTGACGGCGCAGAGCCATCAAAAAAACTCTGGCGAGAACTTCTGCGTTTTATTCTTTCAGATAGGTCCTTGTAGTCAGATTCCGGGTTTCTTTCTTTGGCAGACGATTCAAAGTCATCAAATTTATCCCTGAGGTTAATAATAAAATCATCAAGAGAAGTAAACATATCAGTTGCACTGTCTAGTGTTATTCCCTCTTTCTGAAGATAATTACTTGTTTTGTCTATTCTTTCCAATATACAGTTCCAAATTTCCGTTAGTATAATGTATTCTAGTTTCTCCATTTTATTGCACAGACTTAGGGGCTTCGTCTCTAGTTTCTCGTGCCTGTTCTGCATCTTTTGCGATGGATAACAAAGCATTTATAATTTGTTCATGACCTGCATGCAGGGCGCGTACAGCATCTGCTCGGGCTGACCATCTGGTTTGTGAAAGACTTTTAACAACTATTTTATTATATATATACCTAATAAAATTTATAAAAACATACAAATAATAATTAAATATGTTGCATTAGAGGCCCCATACACGTACAATAATATTGATCAATATAGGTAATAGTTCAAGAAATTCACTGGGTAGGGATAGCATTGTGGTTTGGGTAAGAACAGACATGTACTCAGACGGAAATAAATATCGATGCAATGTTATTGAGTCAATATTATTGTAGGTGTATGGGACGGGGGACCTCTTAGAGATTGCACTAAAGATAAAAATAAAAACATATTAATATAGGTATATAATTTTATTAAAAAATCACAGAAAATCTTTACTGTGGTTTTTGAAGGCCGTCGTACGCCTAGGGACTAGAATAAGGGTCTAGGACTAGGGACTTTGTATTTGGTCTGAGGGGGCCCTCTCGATCGCGGGGCCCTGGGCAAGTGCCCATAGTGTCCAGTGGAAAAGACGGCCCTGACCACGCCTCTCTCCTTCTCACTCTCATGTGACGCAACCGAAGTTGTGGGGGTCAGCTGTAATGAACATAAGCGACGGAGTAAATGCGACGGGAAACATTATATCACTAAATATTTATACCAAACTTCTCTCTTTCTCATTCCCATGTGACGCAAACGAAGTTGCGCGGGTCAGCTAGTCTAAAATAAAAAGGAAAGCATTGTATTTCTTGTTTTTTAATTTAATTAAGTTGGTACTAGGGTTTTTTTCTATGCAACGTTCAGCCCTTTTAGATTATGTTCGTAATATTCCATTTTGCATCGGCCGGCCATAATACTGCCGTCATAAGGATAAACAACGCACTTGCTTGGAAGTAACTTTCGAGTAAATCGCGTTTAAAGTTTTTTTAGTTTTTTTTTATTGTCTCTCGGAAACTAACAGGAATATTCTAAGTTTTATTGTTTTGTTCGATTCCTTGAAATGTGAACTTTGCATGTGCGATACTATATTTATACAATTAGTTTATTTCATTATTTAAAATAAAGAAAAAATGTTTAAGGCTAGTAAATATTCCCTGCAATAATACTAAATCACTAAGCATTATCAACGCATGTGCTGCAGATGCGTCATTTATCTCTAGTAAATGCATTTTGTGATGTTTATGTCTAGTAAAGATATGGGATTACTTCGACGTATGTTCCAATTTTATAACTTATACGTAGCAAATGTGTTCATTATGACTAGTAAATTCTTTTAGAGAAGCTCGCATGCGTTTAATTTTACGTACTTAATTAAACAAATATCAAATATTATCCTACGAAATCTTTATTAGCTTTGACTGCATTCTACGAAATCTATTAAGACGAGTGTTTTAAAGAACTCCTTAACTTAATCCTTCTGTTTCCTTTACGACCCAGAAAACGCATGTCGGACGGAGGTGCTACTATCATTATATTAAAGAAATCCAGCCAGAACTAAGCGACTAGTAATATCTATAGTCAATTTTTGCTGTTATATCATAAAGGATTTCAATTCGCGTTACATCTGTGGTTATCCTTTACTACTGTGGATTATAATCTACAAAGTGAGACTATATACCTAATGATAATCTATAATAAATTGTTTAATGACACAAACTATTTGGCACATTGAACCCTGCCTTCGAACTAGTGTCAACTGTATCTTCCAGGCCGTATGGTACGTTTCTCTCCCTCCTTTCTGCTATTATAGAACTAAGCTATTCAAAATATAGTTTTTCTGTCGTAGTACAACATTAGGAGCTCAGTGTATTCGTCTCTTTTTAACCCCGGGAGCTTTGAATAGCAGCACCAAAGAGGCTCATTACCGAGTCGCCTATGTAAGGGCACCTGTCAGTATTATTATATTAAAAATATATTATAATTTTAATTAAAATACTATGTAACATTATCAAATTTATAATTATTTATTGATTTATAATTCACTAGCTGACCCTCGCAACTTCGTTTACGTCACACATGGTGTATGAAAGGAGGTGTATTTCTTCATCAGGCTCATCAAGCAGCGTATAAAACTGCCTTGTTTGCTTAATCATAAAATAGCTTATAACACAATGATGTTTAGTGTTACTCACCAACTAGCGCGAGGTAGCTATGCAGAGAACTCTTTCCCAGGGCGCCTTACTACAGAGATTCCAGTGTGCGTGCAAAGGTAGGCTAGGGCTCTAACGAAAACAGACAATAGGGTGTACACACATATATCTATTAAGAACACAGCACGCTACAGAGACACATACATACATACATATGGTCACGCCTTTATCCCCGAAGGGGTAGGCAGAGGCATATTATATGCCCACATTTCACCTTTGTATAATTAGTCCCACGTAATAGGTGGTGAGCCGTATTGCCGTGTCAGAGACACACAGAGAGCTTATTCGCTGTTAGACACAAATATCACAGATACACAGTAAAATAGTCTGGGCTTAGGTACTAATACTACTAGACTACACATAAGTAGTGGATCTACTGGCCTGCAGTGTGAGCTGAGTGAGAGTGACTGGCTGTTGTTACTGCCAGGTGATGACGGCAGATACCTCTCACATGAGAAGCTCGTGTAGTCCGCACTTCCACGTTGTCGTACCACGTGCAGCCCACTAACTTATAGGTGCGGCACCAAATATCTCAACCGGCAACTAGCCCCGTAGTAAAAAACCCTGTCATGACAAGTAAACGACAAATGAAATAATTGACATCGCGACCGACGAAATTCGAACCGCTTAGCAAACAAGAAATGACACTCACCGGTATCCCGGGTGTAGGTTGACACAGAGTCCAACTCCTTCCGAGGAGAATCAGTAAACTCAGAATAATTCCTTAACAGGTCCTCATGTTGCAACTAACAACCTCCAAAGAAGAATTGAGGCGTGCCACTCAGAGTAATATCAAACTCCCTCGTCCTTAGCCGATCTTAAAAAAAGACTTCGAACTTTGTCTCAGGGCTTTATTCCCTCTCTCACGTGGAATCGTCTCGAATTTCATCTAAAACCTGCTTTCATTGAATGCAAAAACGATTCGTCACTGATCCTTATGACATCCTGTCATTCTGACAGCAGAAATGTCACCACTGACAACCGATTAAAAAAAGATAACTCGATAAGGCTGCTTTCACATCCTGAATACTGCATCTATAGAAAATAAATGCTACAACCAAAGCAAAGGGGGGGTCCCTTTAATAGTATTTCCTGCGGATATGACACGCTGGAAATACACAATAAAGAAAACAGAAAAGTACTGACTAATAAACAAAGACAACCAGCTAGGTCCTTCAAACACCAGCTGACTACGACCATTACAATACCAAAGAAAGATCCTCCTATGTACCTAACTAGACACTGACTCGTGTACCGGTTAGGCTAAGTAACTAGAGTCTAATGCCCTTCATAGAAAACGAATGCTCCCTTTACTCACTGCCGATACCCTAACACTACCCAAGCTCTCAGGATATTGTAGAGTACTGAGAAGCGAATGAGAGAAAAAACGCTCGGTGCGGTGCATAGAAGAAACTACAACGTGACAATTTAAAGTCACGTACACATATAGAAATACAAACAAAAGATTAAAATAGTCTTACATAATGATCACATAGCACTGGTTTAATAAACTAGAGAAACAGTGCTATGTAGTTACGTTAGGTATTGGAGACTGCTCCTCCTGATACTTCAGGATGTCCTTGATATGGTACTCCCCAAGATCCTTACCGTCCAGATCTGACAGCCTATATACTAAAGGGGATCGTTTAGCAGTCACCACACATTTAAGGAACTTAGGAGCTAGCTTAGAAGTAAAATTCTTGGCCTTGTTGGACAGGTAGAACGTGCGTTTGTAAACTATCTGTCCCACTTTCAGCTCTACATGCCTTTTTCTGAGGTTGTAATACTTTTCATTACGCTGGTGGGCAACGTTCAAATGTTTCCTCACCTGGTCGTAAATGCGTTGTATTTCTCTCAGCTTGACACCGAAGGCTGATAGATCGTCTACAGAGAGTGAAGTAGGATGGCACGCGATATCTGTCTGCCTGTACAGCACTCCATCCCCAATAAATTCCCTACCATGTACCAAAAAGTAAGGGGTGAAACGAGTTGCTTCGTTAACTGCAGTGTTTAAAGCACACTGTATCTCAACCAAGAACTGATCCCAAGACTTGTGTTGTGACTTCACATAGCATGAGATCGCTTGAACCACATTGCGAATAGCTCGTTCCGCCTGATTAGTTTGGGCATGATACCTAGGGTTATAATATATATTAGGTACATTGTATTTAGCCAACAGATCCTTAAATGGCTTACTCACAAACTGAGGGCCATTATCCATGTAAATAGTCTTGCAGACTCCGTGCACGAGAAACACTCTTCTCTATGAACCTCGCGACTACAGCGCCTGTGGCAACCCGAACAGGGCACAACATGACGTATTTGCTAAGGTAGTCGGAGACCACGATCAGGTGTACGTTTCTATTGCTCGAAGTGGGAAAGGGACCAAGCAGATCGACAGAGATAGCTTCGAATGGCTTCGAAACCCGCTTCGGGCTACCCATTAGGCCGGGACGAGACGTATTTACGGGTTTGTACTGCTTGCATGTTTCGCAATTCCCAACATATTCTTTGACGTCCTCGTACATCTTGGGCCAGTAATAATTTAGGGCTAACCTTTTATGTGTCTTCCAAACGCCACCATGGGCACTAAGTGTGTCATCGTGGTACTGAGAGCAGGGGCAAGCGATCCTCCTGAGGTACCACCAGCTTCCAGTCAAAGTCTGAAGTCAAAGAATATTTATTTTTAGTTAACCTATATAGAAGGTTGTCACGAATGTCATAATTTGGTGACTTCCTAGGGTTCTTCCGAACACTATTCATGGTGTGGTCATACCACGGGTCTTTAGTGGGTACTGCATCGAGGGAATCAATTTTGATACGAGACAGAGCATCAGGTACAACGTGGTCTTTACCTTTTCGATGCTCTATGTCAAAGTCGAATTGACTGAGCCTCATACTCCAACGTGCTAGACGACCCGTGGGATTTTTCAGTTTATGGAACCACAGAAGAGATGAATGATCCGTGACGACCGTACACTTATGGCCTTCGACGTACTGACGAAATTGTTCCAAGGCGAAAATCACGGCCAAAAGTTCTCGCTCAGTTGTGTTGTAGTTCACCTCGTTCTTGTTAAGAGAACGGCTACAGTAGGCGATAGGGTGCTCAACACCATCGTGAGTTTGTGTCAGTACAGCAGCAACTGAGTAAGCTGACGCGTCACTAAGAATGCGGAAGGGCATCTCAAAGTTAGGCATTTTTAATATAGGGGCAGAAACCAAGGCTGACTTTAGCAGGTTAAAGGACTGTTCAGCCTCAGGGGTCCATTCGAACTTAAGGTTCGTAGAAGTGAGTTTGCACAGAGGTTTACTAATCTTCGAGAAGTTGTTAACAAAGCGACGATACCAGCCGGCCATTCCCAGAAATCTCTTAACCTCCTTAGGGTTAGAAGGGGTGGGATAGTTGAGGATAACCTCAACTTTACCCGGGTCTGTCCGTAAGCCATGTTTGTCCACATAATACCCCAGGTATTTGAGTTCACTCCGACAAAAGTGAGATTTTTTCATGTTAATTGTTAGGCCAGCATCCTTGAGTTGCTGATAGACTCTATGTAAGAGCTCTACATGCTCCTCAAAGGTGCTGGACACACAGACTATGTCATCCTGAAACGCAAATACCTTGTTGTCGAACTCGGGACCAAACAGACGGTCCATGAGGCGTTGCATCGTGGCACTGGCCCCGACAAGACCGAAGCACATCGAATTGTATTGGAATAATCCTCTCCGGGGAACCGTAAAAGCAGTCTTCTCAGCAGACTGGGGTGAGTCGAATGGAATCTGCCAGTAGGCCGCACTCAGATCTACAGAGGTAAAATACTTAGCATTATTAAGATGGTCCAAGATTTGATTGATATAGGGTAAGGGGTAGGCGTCACTCTTTGACACAGAGTTCAGCTTGCGAGAGTCCAAGCACAATCTGAGGTCGCCGTTCGCCTTCTTCACCATGACCACTGGAGAGTTCCAGGCGGACTGAGACGGGGACACTACTCCCATCTCCAGCATTCGGTCCAGCTCGGCTTCCAGGGCCTTCTGCTTAAGGGGAGAGAGCGGATAATAACGCTGCTTGATCGGCTTGCTGTCACCAGTGTCAATGACATGGTGCACAAGTGAGGTCCGACCTAAACCCACCTTATCAGTGTTCAACGAGTCGAATTTTTCAATGACCTCGTTGATTACACACCTTTGTTTAGTTGTCAAGTTGTCGTAATCCTCGAGGCCACCGTTAAGGGACACAGACTCTATAGGATTATTATCACTAAAACTATCAAGGCTAATATTTTGTAAAATTAATTTATCACTTAACTTAAATTGTTGCCAGAAATCCACACCAAATATCATGGAGGTGGTTATTCCTGGGACAACATAGAACTTGACAACTCGGATAACCGAATTGTACTCAATTGGCAAAGAGATACAACCCAGACATTGCAAGTGAGTGCTGTCTGCAGTTGTAATACGAAAAGTAGGATTGATACTCACAAGATCAAACCCCAGTTCCAAGAAGATGCGGTGCGCTCCCTTACCTAGTATAGAGCAGGAGGCACCGGAATCTAGAAGGCCTAAGACATTTAAATTTAAAACCTTAACAACTAGATACGGTCTAATGTCACTATCCCGTTTAGGAAACAGGACCTTATCAGAAATAGACTCAGATACAGAGTAATGCACAGAGTTCCTAATAAGGCCCTGGCCTACGCGTTTTTTGACTTGCTAGTACAGTGTGAGCAGTCTGGGGTCTTGACTCCTTTGAGACCACACCGGAAACACACCAGCTCCCTTGACTGTGTGCAGCTGTATGCAGTGTGACCGCCCCCGCCGCAACGAAAGCATTTGCGATCGTGGGGGGTAACCGGCGTCTCCACTGCAGACACCTGCTTGGCGGGCTTTTGTACACCTTTGTTCTTAAGCTGGTGTAAGTCAGATGAAATCTCAAACTTGTCAAGAGCAGGCTCATGGAAAGCGTCTGCCCTAGTACGCGCAAGCTCCAAGCGCTTACCCAAACGTCTCAAGTCATCTACAGAGTTGACATCATGCAAGGCCAGTTCCTTCATGTAGTCAGGTCTAATGTTGTGCATGAGGATGTCCAGCTGTTCCTCACTGGGCATTTTACATGACAACCTTGAAAACATGGCTTGCATTGTACATATATAGTTAACCAAGGACTCAGAGCGGGCTTGTGTACGCTGTCTTATCTCGTTCCTGAGGCGGTAATCATAATCAGGAATATCGAAGGTATCTCTAAGCTCACTAATAAGATCCTCATATGAGATGAAGTTAGCTTTGTTTGTACGGAACCAAGACAAAGCCGGTCCATCCAACAGGTCGGAGAAAGCCATAAGAAGTCTAGGCTTAGTAACCTCCCGAGCACATCTAAGTTCCTCTAATCTCTCTAAAAACACACGTACACAAGTAGAACCATCATATTTTAAGTTAAATGAACATAAGTTAAGGGGACGTTCTTTATACACTATGTTACATGTAGAACTATTCCTACTTGAACTAGCTCGCACCGAGCGGTCCTCTCTCACTACTGGTGAAGTATATTCCACCTGGTCACGACCCGAAGGATCATCACCATCATCATCCGAACCTTCGGATTCAGAATCACTACTGGGTTCAGCCCTAGCGATGATCTTCACTAGCCTACCACGAATATCCACCAGGTCGGGGCAATCCAGACCACAACGAGCTAACCTACTCAATAAGTAGTTGGCTCTGATAGACACCCTAAGACGACTACCCTTATTAATGAAGATGTCACCTGACTGAATAGCCTCCTCCAGCTCGGAGACTTTTGGAAGGCAGATCGAGAGCTCAGCCGATGCATCAGCGGGTACCGGAGCACTCGCTTTGATGCTACCTCGACGGACGAGTCGGTGTGCCGTTCTCAGCTCACTCCGAAGGCCAGACACTGTCGTTTCCGGTTCCACTGAAATACCCATGTGGGACAGCTCGTTAGCAAGTTCATCCTTTCTTAAATAATTAATATATTTTTTCATCTGTGCCATTATGTAAAAATTTACTTACAACAATTATAAAGATAAAATGGCACAGATAGGGATCAATTACAAAGTAAAAATGTAAATTGAGTTACAACAAAGTGTACTAAGTTAGGTAATTATGTTTCAAATTGACTTTTAGAATTTAACAAAGATTAAGGGTATACTAAGAGAGAAAAGTTTCTAAATTTTCTGATAACACTGTTCAGGTTAACATTCAAAATTACAAGGTATCAAGATACCTTCAAAAAAATTTATAATTACACAGAGTGAAATTCACTAAGTTAACACAGAGGTGAAGCTATAGAATAATATATGTAATATATTAATCTATGCTAATATAATATTACAATAAATACATGTGTGTGCACCACAAAAAAAAAAAGTAAAAAAAAAAAAAAGAAAAGACACAATAAGAAAAAGAAGTGGGTATGCCAAATAAAATCAAAAAGTTTTTCCAAAATCACAGCTATTTTCAATTTTTGAATTTAGAATTTAGTGTCTTTTCCAGCCAAAGATGTAGGTAGCTGGAAGAAGACGAAAGGGATAATTTTGTGCTTAGCTGTTAGCACCACCAATTAACGTCCTGGAGCGTCTCGGACGATACACCAGGATGGTTTCGCCAGAGGTAACCACCTATGCACACACACTAGACTGAGGCTACCGCAGAGTAGACCCAGAGATTTGCCACTACGTTGGGAGCCAATTTATAACACAATGATGTTTAGTGTTACTCACCAACTAGCGCGAGGTAGCTATGCAGAGAACTCTTTCCCAGGGCGCCTTACTACAGAGATTCCAGTGTGCGTGCAAAGGTAGGCTAGGGCTCTAACGAAAACAGACAATAGGGTGTACACACATATATCTATTAAGAACACAGCACGCTACAGAGACACACAGAGAGCTTATTCGCTGTTAGACACAAATATCACAGATACACAGTAAAATAGTCTGGGCTTAGGTACTAATACTACTAGACTACACATAAGTAGTGGATCTACTGGCCTGCAGTGTGAGCTGAGTGAGAGTGACTGGCTGTTGTTACTGCCAGGTGATGACGGCAGATACCTCTCACATGAGAAGCTCGTGTAGTCCGCACTTCCACGTTGTCGTACCACGTGCAGCCCACTAACTTATAGGTGCGGCACCAAATATCTCAACCGGCAACTAGCCCCGTAGTAAAAAACCCTGTCATGACAAGTAAACGACAAATGAAATAATTGACATCGCGACCGACGAAATTCGAACCGCTTAGCAAACAAGAAATGACACTCACCGGTATCCCGGGTGTAGGTTGACACAGAGTCCAACTCCTTCCGAGGAGAATCAGTAAACTCAGAATAATTCCTTAACAGGTCCTCATGTTGCAACTAACAACCTCCAAAGAAGAATTGAGGCGTGCCACTCAGAGTAATATCAAACTCCCTCGTCCTTAGCCGATCTTAAAAAAAGACTTCGAACTTTGTCTCAGGGCTTTATCCCCTCTCTCACGTGGAATCGTCTCGAATTTCATCTAAAACCTGCTTTCATTGAATGCAAAAACGATTCGTCACTGATCCTTATGACATCCTGTCATTCTGACAGCAGAAATGTCACCACTGACAACCGATTAAAAAAAGATAACTCGATAAGGCTGCTTTCACAACCTGAATACTGCATCTATAGAAAATAAATGCTACAAGCTTAAAGATTACGTGGATCACCACCTATTACGTGGGACATAAAACTATAAGTTGAAATGTGAAATTGTTTTATTATTAGGCATTAATGTAGAATAAAAACTTGTTCTTTCTTTCTTTCATTATCATTTCATAAAATATTAAAATACATCATTAATTAATCAAATGTCCGAAGTAGTTTGCTATAATTCAATACTTTGGTAACGATCACTGTGATAATTACTTTTTTCTATGACCTCTTGCTAAAATTTCCAGTTACAAGTCAAATTTTAACCAAAATATTTTTATTTTTTACTTGTTAAGAGCAACAATCTTTGAAATAGACCTTCTTTGCCTTTACTTTTCTAGTCATAATAATCGTAAATACACACTTGCGTTACTCCGCTTAAGACGGGCTAATTAAAATTCATATTAAATACGAGTCATAAACAACGCATGTTTGCTTACGATGCTTATGATTAGTAAAAAGTTGGAAATGCACTAATTGCGCTGTTTATGCTTAACAATAAAATGAAAACTAATCAAGATATCAAAAAAATGAGTAATTGATTCTTGTAGATCTCGTTTCGGTGATTCCGAATATACTAATAACTCAATTTCGTCAAAAATGTCGATTGCGTTGTTTATCCTAAGGACGGCAGAATAGTCAAATAGTCAAAAAGCTTGCAACTATTGAAATTATAACTTCCCCCAAAAATAGAACAAACGGGCCTGTCAAATGGACCGCGGGGTCGCCTAATTTAAACTCAACTCCTCAAGAAGTAGTCTAGCACTACTTCTTGTTAAGTTGTGTCAAGAATGAAATTTAGAAAACAATTTACTATAACATTGAAGACCTATAAGCAGCCATAAAGTCCATGTTAATGCGAATTCACCACTATAAGTAGAATCATCAACCTAAACAAGTTGAACGTTGCATAAAAAAATGGTTTGCGCTTCGAATATGTAAGTAGTTAATTAAATTAACACCTTACGTGCCGCGTGAAAAATTGAGTCTTTCCATTTGCGCCACAGGGCCCACCGGTGAGCCTTCTCTTACTGTTACATTCACGCCGCGCGGGTCACCCGTGAGCCTAATGACTGGTTTAGCGAAAATGCTTCCTACAGGCCGAATTCTACAGATATCGAACAAAACCTTTATGGACGTGAGCCGCAAGGCCCCGTAGTTTAACCGATGTAGCGTGGTTTTCAAATCCATTAGATTTTTTTTGTTTTATGAAGGTTATTGTAATGACACCAGTGTTATATTTTAATAAGGAAATATTTTAGTTTCACGTATTACTTATATAATATTATTATAATAAAATACAACCATAATAATGAAACATTTATTTAAATTCTAGAACATTTATTTTTGCTCTTTACCGCCAAATAAAAATACCACTTTAAATGATGACACAAAGTAGGTATCTAATTACTTTTAATCACATTTGCAGCTTTTTTCAATATCACATTAATTAGTCTTCTATTCATATCATTAAAATTAAAAGGAACTTAAAAATAATACCTCTTTCTATGTATATATATATATATATATATATGTATATAGTTCAGTGTTATAGTTAACGTTTCAGTGGATGCTCCGTTAGGATCGTCGGACCACTGTGTCGTTCGGACGCATGTGCCTCTCGCAAGGCCTGAACCACCTCGGCCCAAGGAGTGGCGACATGTGTGGCACTACAAGTCAGCAGACTGGGATGGACTGCGAGAGTTCTATGCGTCGTACCCGTGGTGGCGGCTTTGTTTTGCCTCAGAGGATCTGGATTCTTGTGCTCTTCAGGGAATATTTTAGTTTCACGTATTACTTATATAATATTATTATAATAAAATACAACCATAATAATGAAACATTTATTTAAATTCTAGAACATTTATTTTTGCTCTTTACCGCCAAATAAAAATACCACTTTAAATGATGACACAAAGTAGGTATCTAATTACTTTTAATCACATTTGCAGCTTTTTTCAATATCACATTAATTAGTCTTCTATTCATATCATTAAAATTAAAAGGAACTTAAAAATAATACCTCTTTCTATGTATATATATATATATATATATATGTATATAGTTCAGTGTTATAGTTAACGTTTCAGTGAATGCTCCGTTAGGATCGTCGGACCACTGTGTCGTTCGGACGCATGTGCCTCTCGCAAGGCCTGAACCACCTCGGCCCAAGGAGTGGCGACATGTGTGGCACTACAAGTCAGCAGACTGGGATGGACTGCGAGAGTTCTATGCGTCGTACCCGTGGTGGCGGCTTTGTTTTGCCTCAGAGGATCTGGATTCTTGTGCTGTATCAGTCGCTGAGGGGATCTTGGAGGGTATGGAATGCTACATTCCCAACCGATGGATCCCTGTAGGTGCAAAAAAGCGACCGTGGTTCAATCGGCTCTGCAGAGAAGCTCTAATGCAGAAAGAATCTGCCTACAGAGCTTGGACCACGGCTCGTGCAAATTCAGATCCAAACATCTCTGAGGTGAAACGCAAATTAAACGCCGCCTCGAGGTCCAGTAAAAGAGCAATTGTCAAGGCCAAGTTCGATTTCGTCGGCAGAATTGGCGAACGGCTAGCAGGCTACCCTTCAGGAAGTCGTGAATTTTGGTCGCTTGCCAAAGCTGCCGAGGGAAACTTCTGTCGGTCAGGATTACCACCCTTGCTTAAACCCGACGGTAGTTTGGCCCAGAGTGCCAAGGAGAAAGCCGACCTTTTGGGTAATCTCTTTGCCTCTAGCTCGACCATGAGCGACGGGGGTGCTTTACCGCCGGGCATTCCGAGTTGTGGCACTTCCATGCCGGAAGTTAAATTTACACAGCGAAATGTCTGGCGGGAGTTTCAATCCCTGGACGTTCATAGGTCGAGTGGGCCAGACGGCATTCCCGCGGTGGTACTTAAGCATTGTGGTCCAGAGTTGTGTCCGGTACTTACACGTCTTTTCACACTTTCCTATTCTATGCAACAAGTCCCGGCGTCGTGGAAGATCGCGTATGTACATCCTGTACCCAAAAAGGGTGACAGAACCGACCCGGCCAATTACAGGCCTATAGCCGTCACCTCCCTTTTATCCAAGGTGATGGAGCGTGTAATTAATACACAGCTCCTGGGGTACCTTAAGGAACACGACCTGCTCAGCGACCGGCAGTACGGTTTCCGTCACGGCCGCTCGACGGGCGATCTTCTTGTGTACCTAACACACCGATGGGCGGCGGCTATCGAGAGTAAGGGTGAGGCTCTAGCTGTGAGCCTCAACATCTCTAAAGCCTTTGACCGGGTCTGGCACCGTGGTCTTCTTACGAAACTGCCCTAATATGGACTACCCGAGAGATTATGCGGATGGGTGTCCAGCTTCTTGGCCGGTAGAAGCATCAGGGCCGTCGTTGACGGCAGCTGTTCAGACTGCATGGCTATAAACGCTAGAGTACCGCAAGGCTCAGTGTTGTCCCCTACTCTGTTTCTGCTGCATATCAATGACATGTTGTCTATTGACGGCATTCATTGTTATGCGGACGACAGTACGGGGGACACTTGTTACACGGGCCGCCCCGGTATCTCTCGGGACACAGTGGAGGAAAATCGTGAACAGCTTGTGTCTGAAATCGAGGCTACTCTTACTAGAGTGTCCGATTGGGGTGGACAAAATCTTGTCCAGTTCAACCCTTCCAAGACACAAGCGTGTTTTTTCACCGCTAAGCAAACCCCAATTACTGCAGCGCCGCAATTTCAGGGCACATCTCCAAAAGTATAGGGATCCTTGGCGTTGACATCTCCAGTGACGTTCAGTTCCGTAGTCATTTGGAGGACAAGGCTAAACTGGCGTCCAAAAATCTAGGTGTGCTCAACAGGGCGCGGCGGTACTTCACTGCGGCGCAAACACTGCTTCTCTATAAGTCGCAAGTGCGGCCGCATATGGAGTACTGCTGTCACCTTTGGGCGGGAGCTGATAGCTCGCGATACTGACTAGAAACTACAGATGAGGCGCGCGGTGAGGCGCGCGGTGAGGTGCGCGGTGAGCCGCGTTGTGACCCCGCGGCCTCCGCCAACGGAAAATACGTTTTCGTTCGTAAGACGCCACGCGACCCACTCGTGAGCCTTTTGTTATATCTCGTAAACTAGACGGTAGAAGTCATTGATTTTTATTTTCTGTACGAATTATCACATTTTATAAACTTAGGGGTAAAAATCTTAAGTTGAAAAAAATTACGGATTTCGTGATTTGGGCTTGGCCTGAACGGAAAGATACGAAAGGCTCACCGGTGGGTCGTACGGCACGCAAGGTGTTAAAGAACATGAAATACAATGCATTCTGTTTATTTCAGATATCATGTTACATAGCAATATTTACCTTGTGACTACACAATCGCTATTCAAAGAAGCTTATAGAAATAAAATGGGTAACAAAGTTTTATTTTTCAAAAAAACCGTGTTCGTTTCCCGAACTGTGCAAGTGATTTTTTTCTTATGCAGTTCTTATTTTCTCTAAAATCGAAGACATGAATGAAAAGAGGATAAATTGGCTTCATGACTTCATGAAAATTAAGTAAGCAATTCTTTTGCAGGTAATTGCATTCGAATGTACATTACATGCATTGCCGACAACCATATCAGGTTTGTCGTGGAATCAATTTTAAAAAGTTATAAAATTAACATTTCCCAGTAAGCTCATTATAGCATTATAGATTTTCTAGACGACACGGCTGCCTGAAACAAATTGCTCCTTTCTACGTAAAAATACTGTAAGTATTAGATTTTAAGATATTTAAAAAAAAAGCGGGATTAAGTTTCTTGAGGTGTTCTTCTCAGTCTGTAGCATTTTCAAATCACGAAAATTTTAACATACATATATATATTCTGACTGACTGCCTCTGTGGCGCGGTCGGTAGTAATACCGCCTGCGGCACTGGAGGTCGTGGGTTCGATTCCCACCGAAAACAAATATTTGTGTGACCCATAAAATGTTTGTCTCAAGAGTCTGGGTGTTTCTATGTATAATATGTATGTATTTAAAAAGTATTTAAGCATTAATATCTGTGGTCTGATACCCATAACACAAGCAGGTTATTCCTAGCTTACTTTGGGATCAGATAGCGTTGTGTGAAATGTACGTGAATATTTATTTATTTATTCATTATTTAATTTTAAAGGGAAAAAGTTGTTTAATTTTATCTTGAGTATTTCTGTTCTGACATTTACATTATTTTGATATCTACTTAATACACTCAGGGACAAATTGAAAGGAACGCAAAAAAAAGGTCGACTACGTTAATTTTTTTATACTTACACACTGGCCACCTATAACAGCATTTGTATTATTTAAAGAAAGACATTTTATCGTCTTTTGTTTCAGAACATCATTTGTTTTTTTTTCTCTACGTAGTAATGTAATAAATGTGTGTCGTAACTTCGTAAGAGAACAATTTAAGGGGAGTGGTTGACAAAGTTTGCGAAAAAGAGGTGCAAATAAAGACGTTCTTCTCGGTATTAGTATACGAAAAATGACAGCCAAAAGTAGATTTGAAATCTACAAGATGTGTTCCAGAGGATGGTTTCATCAGAAATTGTGTATTTATTATAAATAACTAGTAAAACATCACTGAAACAGCCCATATTTTTTTAGAAGAAGTCGTTGTATGACATCTATTTATTAATGAACGTTTGCGTAAGAGAGAGAGAAATAGAAAGGTCCCCCGTCGCTTCTATTCTTTCGTTTTCTGTCGCGTGTATTCCCGTTGTATTGTTTTGACACAAATTGGATTTTCATTAAAATGGTTATTGTAAACGAACCTAATTCGAAGCACAATCAGTAGGGTTACGGGATATTTTACTTTCCCGTGACTCTACTGGATGCCAAGGAAAATATGGGGGTTGCAAACGTTCACTATACGAATTAGTCCACTACAGTAACAAACCATCAGGTGGACCGTGAGCTTGTCTGCCATAGTAGTATAAAAAACTGGCAAAGTGCAAAGCGGACTCGCGCACAGAGGAACTAAATAAAGAATAAAGCATAGATAGGAATAAAGTCCCTTAATGAGTGCCATTCCGAACCTTCTAAATAAATCAAATTGAGCTGTCAAACATGACAATGTGTCAAAAAAAAATAATTTAAAAAGTATGTACCGTTAAGGAGTATCAATATGAACTATGAGGCAAATGCCCCCAATTTTTTTTCTAACCCATTTAAAACAGTATAAATGATAAATTTCAATAAAATAAAATACACGTCTCCCATCAATTCAGTTAAAGATGTTTTATGCCAAATTTGAAGAAGATCGGACCAAGGAATCAGGAAGTCCCATACAAACTTTGCAACCCTTGTTTACCCCCTTAGGAGTGGAATTTTCAAAAATCCCTTCTTATTGCTCGCCTTCGTCGTATAAGGAGCATTTGTGCAAAATTTCATGGTTTTAGACCCAGCGATTTAGGCTGTGCGTTGATCGTCAGTCAGTCAGTTCTTGTTTTTATATATATAGACAATGTATTCAAAGAATACATCACGTTGCTTGCTTCCCCGCGCTCGCCCGAAAATCTAGTGCGGAGGAGAGAATCTAGGAGTCGTGTTGCTAGACGGACGTGTGTCGCTCTGGTCTGCAAAATATTCTCGTAAAATGTTATATTTTCATTCATGTACAGAGTAATGCGTGCAACAGAGCCAGAGCCCGAGTTAAACAATGCATGCTGCATTACATGAGAATATAATGCATTTCAACTTATTTTTCGTATAGTTTTATTAAATTACTTCGAAAGGTAATCATGCTTATATTGTAAGCGGTACTTAATCATTTCAATATAAATAAATGAAGAAATATTTGTGGACATTCGCACACAACTTAAGCTAATATAACCTTGTGCTAAGGGATACTATAATATAAGTATTTTCATCAGTTGTCTACTGATGAAAATACTTATATTATAGTTATTATTAACACACTGCTTTTTTGAGACACTGCTCTCAACCTAAGCTGAAAGATTTACGTCTTGTGGGTCGCCACAAGTAGGCACCATCTACCAGCCTGACACCTGACTTAAAGCAGCCGGAATAGGGGCATTTATACCTGCCAAAGGAGCTCTTCTTACCACAGGTCATCGTGTAGCTCGGAGTAACTTTGCTCGCATTCACCGTCACTGGAATGACAATGACTGGGGAAGAGTATTATTTACTGATGAGTCCAGATTTTGCCTTAAGCCAGATGATGGAAGGGTGAAAGTGTGGAGACGACCAGGAGTAAGATATGCACAGTGTAACATTGTCGGAAGAGAACCTTACGGTGGAGGGTCAGTGATGGTATAGGGAGGCTTTTCCTTAGGAGGACGTACGGAGCTCCACGTCTTCGAAAATGGATCTCTGACAGCAGCACGCTACGTAACTAACATTTTAGAAGAAATTGTGATACCATTTTGTCCCATACATAGGTGATAATTTTCTACTGATGCATGATAATGCTCGGCCACACACTGCCGCTGTAGTTTCAAGATACCTTCAAGGGTTCGAAATCGATGTTTTGGAATGGCCAGCCCGCTCGCCAGACTTAAACCCGATTGAACATGTCTGGGATAAACTGGGAAGACAAATAAAAAAAAGAATCCCTGCAATAACCAACTTACGACAACTTAAAACGGCGTTGGTAGAAGAATAGGACCAAATGCCACAAAATTTCATAGACGAATTAATAAAAAGTATGCCCAGACGATTGGAGGCAGTTTTAACAACAAGACGAGGTAACACCAAATACTGAATCTACCTACGAGTGGTCAGGTTATCTTTTACTAGAGAAGAAACCGACATTCCATAAATTTCATGATAAGATTAAATTTCATTGTTTCCTTAACATTCTTGTTAATAAGCGATAACTTCAATATTTGTCTATTTTTAACAGTAAATTGTACATTTCTGTATTTTAAAAAGTTAAATTAATTAAGAATACTCAAATGAAACTGTATTAAACATAAATAAATCGTTTATTTTATTACTACCTGAACATTTCTTTGCGTTCCCCTAATTTTGTCCATTAGTGTATTTAGATAGAGCTAGATAACGATAAAATATGATAGCCAATTTTGTGTGCATGCAGTTGAGTTAATTGATGTATGTTCTAGAAATACTAAAAATAAAATACCAAAAGATATCGAACAAAGAAAGCGATAGCTTCAGAAGTGTAGCATCAATGAGAACGTAAACAGCTCTTTCAGATAGCAAAAAAAATATTATCATGATGGCACAGCCTCTTAGAGTGTGGTCAAAGTTTACTGTGTCCAAAGGAAACAAAATATTACAATTACGAGTGGTGGAAGCTCCACAAGATAATGTAAAGGACATCGCTGACTTTATAATGAACAATTTTATAGTAGATGAAAGTATCTCAAAAGCTACGGGTAAGTAACTAAATTTCCTACCTTTAATTTTTTTTGACAGAAAAGGATGGTCAAGACTGTAAATATAAGAGACACATAGATCTGTTCTTAGGAACCATGTCATCGATTTTAGAGAAAATAAGAACTGCATACTTAGATTTTTTACAAATCTCTTGCACTGTCCGTGAATCGAACCCGGTCGTTTTGAAAAATAAAACTTACATTATTTCTAATTGAATATTGATTGTGTAGGTCACACGGAGTTAATATTAGTATGAAACCTGATATCTAAAATAAACATAATGCATTGTATTTCTGGTTTTTTAATTAAATTAAGTAGGCAGGAACCTTAGTACATGTTAGATGTAAAATCATTTTTTTTTCTATGCAACGTTCAACTCGATTAGGTAATGATCTTAATATTTCATGTTGCATCGGCCGGTCACAATAGTCAAATAGCTCGCGACTTTTTAAATGATAACTTCCCCCAAAAATTTAACAATCGGCCCTGTCAAATGGACCGCGGGGTCACCTAATTTAAACCCGCTAAACTACCTCTTGTGGAGTTGTGTTTAGAATTAACTTTAGAAATCAAGCAACTATAACATTGAGGACCTAAAAGCAGCCATAGAGTCCATTTTAACGCGAATTCACCACTTAAAGTAAAATCATTAACCTAAACAAGTTGAACATTGCATAAAAAAAGTGTCTGCGCTTCGAATATGTATTGTAGTTAATTAATTTATAAACGTTAAATACAAAGCCTTCTGTTTATTTCAGATATCATGTTTCATAGTAAAATTTACTTCTTATGACCTACGCAATCGATATTCAAATAGAAATAATATAAGTTTTATTTTTCAAAACGACTGGGTTCGATTCCCGATCTGTGCAAGGGATCCTTTTCAAATCTAAGTATGCAGGTTTTATTTTTTTCTATATTCGATGACATGGTTCCTAAGAACAGATCTTTGTATTTCTTATATTTACAGTGTTCACTCTGTATACTCGTAATACCAAAAATTTACAAAACACTGTGCGTCATAATATTACCTTATACATATTTATATTAAGTACCAAATTCAAATGTTTTCTGTTACCGTGACATCGTAATAACCATTAGATGGTCATTTCAGTCAGGTCAGACAGTCAGTCAATTATTCAGTACTGCATACCGGTGTGGGGAGAGTCCGCTAAATCTGAAATGCTCGAACTGTAAAGAGCACAAAGCACTGTATTACGAGTAAAGGCTATGGGCAAGCGCCCAATAGGATATCAGGGAATAATAACCTAGTGACAGTGTGACAGCTTTTTGTCCTTCAATCTATCCTTAGAATGCATCAAAGCATACATTTTCCGAACCCTAATAATCGAAGTAGTCAACTCGCCTTTCCTATAGTGCGGTGTAGAACAACTTTTGCCAAGAATCAGTTTCAGACAGACAGACAAGACATTCAGACACACACATGCATATATCCACACGCACGCACGGATGCACGCACGCACGCAATAATATGTTGAGTCAAAACAAAATGGTTTACAAGCCTTAACCCACTATTCACCATGTATGTCTGTCTGTATCCCGAATAAGTATCACGCCGAAACTACTGAATCGATTTAAATAAAACTTAGTACAATCTGAGCTTATAATTTGAGGAAGGTTCTAGGATACTTTTGATCCCGATATTTTGCGCGGTTCCTTTGGGAGAGGGGATGAAAGAGAAAATGGTTTTTCAGTTGTAACTTCTCATTGCGTGGTCTGATTAAATTTTTTTTTTCAGTGTCATAAAGGGAGTACTATAAGAATTGGTTGACACGAGTTTCAATATTGAAGGTTTCGTAGTTCAGGAATTAGAGACATCTCAACTTACTCAAAACCTAGAATTCAAGGGTTCCTTTAAATGCGAGGATAAATCTAAACTGGCGTGTTGGCTTAATCATAAAAGAGCTTAATGATTAAGGCTATTGTAAAATATTTGTGTCATATAATGGAATAAATTACTTTTCTCTGTTCATGTGGTTATTAAAACACTAGCTGACCCTCGCAACTTTGTTTACGTCACATAAGGTTTGCGAAAGGAGAGGCACTTCTTCATCGGACTCCTCAAACAGCGTGTGAAACGGCCCTGTTTGCTTAATCATAAAAGAGCTTAAAGATGAAGACTATTCTAAAACAATTCAGTCCCCGCCATCGGCGTGGACTGAATTATTTTACAATTGCCTTAATCATTAAGCTCCTTTATGATTTAGCTAACGCGCCCGTTTGGATTTACCGTCACATTCAAAGAAACCCTCGAATTATAGGTTTTGAGAAAGTTAAGTTATCTCTAATTCCTGAACTACAAAACCTTCAGCACTGAAAATTGTCTGAATCAATCCTTATAGTACTACCTTTATAACACTGAAAAAAAATTTGAAATCGGACTACGCATTGTGAAATTACAACTAAAAAACCATATAGTCTTTCATCCCCTCTCCCAAAGGAATCGCGCAAAATGTCGGGATCAAAAGTATCCAAGAACCTTCTTTGGATTATAAGCTCTGATTGTACTAAGTTTCATTCAAATTGATTAAGTAGTTTCAGCGTGATACTTATTCGGGATACAGACAGACAGACAGACATGAAAATTTTAAAATGAATTTTCGGCTTCAGTATCGATTAGAGAACGCCCTACAATTAAAATTTTCAAAATATCTTCCATGTACAGACTCGCGACCCTCAACAGTTTTATTGTAAGTGTATAGAATATAGAATAGATATAGATAATTGCCTTCCTATATCGAAATAAGAAAAAGATAAGATTATTAAATTATCAGCTATGACTACACCTCCCCTCTTCGCTCTTTCTATATTTGATTTACTTTAACCCTTTTTATTATCCTTTTATGCATGTAATTTTCAAAAATTCAGTAACCTACACCAAACGTTTCAAGATTCTGGTTCAAAAAATATAGGGTTTCTACGTAAGCGAGTCACCTGGTAATTTAATGAATATGAACTTTTATATTTTAGGTGTGCCGCGTAGTGAAAAAGCCCTTGAAATGTACAAATCTCAGTTATTGACATCTTTCAAATTGCCTGGCGTACATAGGCTAGTATGTTGTGCTGATAATGGTAAAAATGAAATTGGAGACATAGTTGGTGGAGTATTTTTGTGGTTACTTGAAAACGACAACCCGAGAGATAGTCAGGTAAATAGAAACTAAAAGACACGTAATTAGTATTGTAACAGGTTACAGAAAAGTGTCGTCACATAAACTATTTTCGCTATTCTGCAAAAAACAAATAAATTATTTCTACAGGCTTAGTCCGTAAACTCGATGAGCCTTTTCGACGCATATGACCACCTACTTAGGAAGTAAAGGAACTCTGAAATTATTAACGTCAAATTAACTATATTTCTCATAGTAATAAACTCGTAGTTGATTCTTTGAAGGCAAGGTGATTCCTTTGTTCCGTCAGGGACGCTCCACCGTGGACGCGATCATGCGCATTAGAGGCCTGACGGAGGAAGCAGTCTCACTGGGTGAGGTGGTGGTGGCGGTGTCTCTCGACATCGCCAACGCATTCAACACCTTGCCCTGGAGCTGCGTCAGGGAGGCGCTTATCTATCATGGAGTGCCTCCGTACCTCCGTCGAATTGTCGGGGCTTATCTCTCCGAGAGAGCCATAACTTTCCCGAGCTGGCTAGGGCCGGGTCAGCGAGATGTGTCGTGCGGTGTTCCACAGGGATCGGTTTTAGGGCCGCTCCTGTGGAACATCGGTTACGACTGGGTGCTGCGTGGTCCGTTGCTCAGAGGGGTCGGCGTAACGTGTTACGCCGACGACACCCTCGTTACGGCGCGGGGAGCAACGCACCGTGACGCAGCACTAAAGGCCACGGCAGGGGTTGCTCAAGTCATGGGTCGGATTCGGCGGCTGGGTCTCGAGGTCGCTCTTCACAAATCCGAGGCTCTGTGCTTCCACGGACCTCGGATGGGGCCACCTGCAGGATCCAGCCTACAGGTAGGGGGCGTCAGCATCGGCATCGAGCCCTCGATGAAGTATCTGGGGCTCGTACTTGATGGCCGGTGGAACTTCGGACATCACTTCCGAAGTTTGGTCCCAAAACTGAGGGGAGCATCAGCCGCACTGGCGCGGCTGATGCCCAACATCAGGGGACCCAACGCTCCCTACAGGAGACTGTACCTGGGGATCGTGCGAAGCATGGCTCTATACGGAGCTCCTGTATGGGCGGAAACCCTGACGGCCAGCAATGTGGCTAGATTGCTGAGCCCGCAGAGAGCGATGGCCATCAGGGTGATAAGGGGATACCGCACATCTCCGGTGAGGCAGCATGTCTCCTAGCCGGGACCCCTCCATGGAACCTGGAAGCGAGAGCCCTTGCGTCACTGTTCAGATGGCGCAAGGAGGCGCTGGAGCGGGACCAAAGGCCCGCTTATCGAGAAATCGAGGCCCAGCAGTCCCTACTCCACCAGGAAACCGTGGAGATATGGAAGGTACGACTTGAGCAACCAAAGGGGGGATTCACCACAATCGCGGCCGTCAGACCGGTCATGGACGAGGAGAGGAGACACGGTGCTCTCTCCTACCGGTTGACACAGATGCTTGCCGGGCACGGGAGCTTCGGTAGGTATCTGTGGCGAAAACACCGGCAAACCACGGCCGAGTGTCAGCACTGCGAGGACCGCAGCGATGACATGGCGCTCCACACGCTTGTGGAGTGCACGGCGTGGGCGCAACAGCGCCAGGTCCTCGTAGTGGGTCTGGGCGTGGACACTCTCTCGCTCGAGACTATGGTGCGAGCCATGCTCTTTAGCGGGAGTAAGTGGGACTGCGCCGCCTCCTTTTGCGAGCAGGTCATGCTCGTGAAAAAGGCGGCGGGGCGGGTACGGGAGAGAACTCTCCCCCCCCCCCCCCCGAGTTCCGCAGTCGGCGGCCTGGGCGCCCTCGATGGTATCTGGGGCTCGTACCCCAGATACTTCATCGAGGGCTCGATGCCGATGCTGACGCCCCCTACCCACAGGCTGGATCCCGCAGGTGGCCCCTTCCAAGGTCCGTGGAAACACAGAGCCTCAGATTTGTGAAGGGCGACCTCGAGACTCAGCCGCCGAAGTCGACCCGTGCCGTGCCGTGGCCTTTAGTGCTGCATCACGGTGCGTTGCTCCTCGCACCGTAACGAGGGTGTCGTCAGCGTAACAAGTTACGCCGACCTCTCGGAGCAACGGACCACGCAGCACCCAGTCGTAACCGATGTTCCACAGGAGCGGCCCTAATACCGATCCCTGTGGAACACCGCACGACATTTCTCGCCGACCCGGCCCTAGCCAGCTCGGGTAAGTTATGGCCCTCTCGGAGAGATAGGCCCCGATAATTCGACGGAGGTAGGGCGGCACTTCATGGTAGATAAGCGCCTCCCTAACGCAGCCCCAGGGCAAGGTGTTGAAGGCGTTGGCGATATCAAGAGACACCGCCACCACCACCTCACCTCGTGAGACTGCTTCCTCCATCAGGCCTTTAATGCGCATGATCGCGTCCACGGTGGAGCGTCCCTGACGGAAGCCAAACTGGCTATCCTCCAGATCAGGCCCCACGCGTGGGAGGTGCCCGACGAATACGCTCAAAGAGCTTGCACACCTCGTCGAGCAACACGATCGGCCGGTACCCTGATGGGGAGTTGGCCGGCCGCCCCGCCTTTCGGATCAAGACCAGTTTTCCTGTCTTCCAGACCTTGGGAAACAGGCCTTTTTGGAGGCATGCGCTAAATAGACCTATAAGTCGAGGCCCGAGCTCCTCGAGAGCCAGGATCCATGCTCGGCCTGGAATGCCGTCGGGTCCAGGGGCGGTGTTTCTGCGGGACTTAAGCCGCAGTACAGCCGCCCCAAACTCACCCTCGGTGACTACGGGCACGTCGTTCTCGCAGCCTTCCGCGTTGGGTGCCTGAGACGGAGCCATGCGCGGAGGAATGTGTTCCTCCGCTCTCGTCGGGAACAAGGAGTCCAGGACCCTCTCCAGCGGCTCCGGCTGGAGACTCTGGGTCAGTGGGGGCGCCTTAGGGCATAATTTGATCCTTACTATAAGGTACGGGCGCCCCCACGGGTTCCGCTCCAGAGTCTCCATAAGCTCCTCGCGGCCCAATTTCTTGGCCCGCTTGATGGCCGTCTGGAGGGCCCTCTTGGCCTCCTTGTAACCATCGTAGAGCTCCGTCTCTCGGGCTGCCGCATCATAATTTCTAGGTTAGTTTTGAAATTATATTAATTGGAATCTAAATATATATTACTCAAATGTGACGCAGGTGAAGCTGCGGGCATCGGCTAGTTGTACATAATTGCTACGTTAGTTTTGAATAATATTGTGTAATTAAATAATATTGTCTAATTAGCAGCTTCTGGGGGAAAATGTTTAAATTGGCAGGTGAGATTATTGTGAGCTCTCTTCATACTGATTGCTTAGCTAGCGTGTAATGCTGCTCAAATAAATGCAGATGTAAAAGTTATATTTGCAAGTTTTTTTCTATTTATGAAGTGTACCTATTTAACACTATCTATAGATAGAGGTTACTATATATGATTATAACAGTCCATTAAGAAAGTTATGTTTGAAAGAAACTCTGGTGTAAAATAGCCGTATATGACTATTGGATTAAATTGTTTCAGTCCGATTCTGAAGAATTACGGAAGTATCTAGAAGTTTCAAACGGTCTAGAAGGTGCGTGTCGTATAATAGAGGAACTGAAAGTTTCCAAGTATTACGAAGCAAGGATCGGAGCTGTTCATCCAAATTATAGACGCTTAGGTATTATAGAGCAACTATTGAAAGTTATGTAAGTATTTCTGGTCTTTCATAAAAGAGACTGTTCAGTCAAGAGCCCTTTAGAATTCTTATAGTTTTTTTTGACTCTTGAATCACTAGACATATATTCGAAAGAATGCAGCACACTTGTTTGTTTTATAATTATAGGATTTCTCTTCTTCTAACACATTATTTTTCTAAGAACCCGGAAACTGATGACCATGACATTAATTTCATTCATCATCATTATTTTTGTTTTAGATTACAAGTATGCAAAGAAGACGGTGTACCATTAACTGTAGGTTTAATGACAGCAATCGGTTCTCAAAAGGCTGCAGCAAAAACTGGATGGAAAACATTAGTTAAAACAGACTTAAAAGAGTTTGGCAAATCAGTAGGCGTTACTTTCAAAGAAGATGCTCCACCCCAATTTAAACTAATGATGGCCCGAGTTAATGAAGAATAAAATATCAACATAGCAAAACACATGTAGTAGGGCAGACCGGGGCTGGTTGACTATAGGGGTAGGTAGACTAACTATCAATAACTCGGCCAAAGCAATGGCTTGGAGCCAACCGATGACACCCGAGAGTCCGCTACCTCTCCCCGCTCAGTCACTGGCGGCGCGGTGTCGCGCACGCGCACCGTTTAAGTGAAGGATACTAAAGTTAAAAATTAACGTACGTAAGTAATTATTTTCATCGTAAGGTTTTTCGTAATAATGCCTATTTATTCATGGTTACTGATTGTCAAAGAATTTATAGTGGATGTTTGATTCATGTTCTTTCTTTTATGTATGATGTTATTTGATTTCTTAGCAGTTTTGTGGGTATGTCATGTGATTGAAAATAAAAATGTGGTTCGGGGCTAGTAGACTAATGTATAACGGGGCTGGATGACCAATAATCGTACATAAAAAAAGAACATGAATCAAACATCCATTATGATTTTTTTGACAATCAGTAACCATAAATATATAGGCATTATTCCAAAAACATTACGATGAAAATAATTACTTACAACGTTATTTTTCATCTTTAAATTCCTTCACTCAAACGATGTGCGCGCGCGACGCCGCTCTCTCGGTGATTTATTGTATTTGTGTTTTATTTTCAATAAGAAATAATAAAAATAATAACTGTTTATGTATGTTGCCTTTTATCCTATTTCCTCGTAGATTTTGCCTTTACAAGTCCATAGGTCAACTTACCCCAGGCGAATAGTCAACCTACCCCAAGCATGGGGCAGGTTGCCCAGTTTTTCTTATTGTATAAGATCTAGCCTGTACCCTATATTATAATGAATTAGGTGCTTTTTGCTATATTTTTCCAAAACTTAATAGTTAATCTATGAAATAAACCTGTTTTTGAATTAATATTCTATAAAGAAATAAAAATATAAGCCTTTAAGCTGAAACCTAGTCAACCAGCCCCGGTCTACCCTACATATGACAGAAGAAGCAGTAGAATTTTTTAGTAAATTTATAATGGAAAAGCTATCCCCGATTTACTAATGTTTGGTAAAAAACGTTACACAAAGTGTCACATGTCAAAGTATGTTTCCCATTTTAACAAATAATTACATGGCAAAGTTTAATTTTTTCGAGTATAAGGGAGTCAAATATGGTTTGGCATAACTTGCCAAGTATAAGGTAGTCAAATATGGTTTGGCATAACATACTTTTCCCAAAATATTACATATCATATTATTTACTTAGGAGTCTAAATTAATTGCATTAAAAACTTGGCAAATTGCTATTATACAATCGATTCCGGCGCTTTGCCGGCCACGGCCGCGGAACGCTCGCTTTGCTCGCTCGGCTCGCGCTTTGTTGGGGCCACAGTTCTAACCTAACCAAACCCACTTTTACATCAGACTTTCATGTTTTTACAATTTTTCACCCATTTAAAATCAAAATTTGAATGAACTTACTTTTGGAATATATTCTTTTACAAAAAAAAGTATTTACATAATGTATAATTGACTTAATAAAAATTTTGAATGTAAAAAGTTACCAAATGAATATTTGTCGAAATGATTAAAATGCGAAATATACATTTGCTAAAAATTCTTTTATGAAATGAAACAATGCGATAAGTTTTTTGGGAAGTGAAATTTGACGAAACAAGTTTTACCAAACGGCAGGATCCTCTGTTCTAACCTAATCTATCCAAGTCGGTTTGCGCGAGTTGTATACTGCGCTACAGGGTGGTTGTACATAATAGCACTGCTTGTAGGTACCTTCTCGTATTTTTTTGCTAACGGAGGAGGAGAGTGGGGGTCCGTAGGGACTTTTTTTCCCAACGGACCCCGTGAGGGGAAAGATACCCGGAGTCCATTGGGAATATACCTCGATGGCGGTGCTGTCGATTCTCTCCGCTAGCCGAGCGCGTGTTCCGTCCGAGAGAATGTCAATTTGTCACTTGACTTAACCAACAGATGATGTTGACAGCGATGCCAAGGGTTACCTATCATAATAACTAAAGTTGTTTCAACTACACTCGAGAGCAATGAATCCGGGTCACTTAAAGAATGTTAAAAATCTCGGAAACTAAAAATGATAGGTTAATGCAATAAATTGTATTTAATAGACAATGTAATACTCCTTAAATGAAAGTACAAAAAATATGAGTCACCATACATTTTATTAACACAAAATTACATAAAGAAAAAACTGCTGATCTCTCCTTAAAACAAAAATAGGAAACATGAAATTTTTGAACTTTATTACGATTTTCTTGAATTTTAATACTTCGTATTGCCTCTTCGTGCTTCCATTACTGCGTTTACGCGGTTTGGCATGCTGTACACCAAGTTCCTTATACGATTTTGGGGAATATTCTCCCATTCCTCTGTGAGAGCAATTTTGAGCTCACGAAGCGTGATTGGGGGAGGGTTTCGTTGTTTTACGCATCTGCCTAGCTCGTCCCAAGCATGCTCGATCGGGTTGATATCCGGGCTGCGCGCTGGCCACTCCATACGAGTAATGTTCATCTCTTGAAGGTAGTCATTCACAATCCTACCTGTATGAGGTCGGGCATTGTCATGCATAAATATAGCATCCTCACCTAAATTGACCATAAATGGACCAACGTGATCATTGAGGATTTCTTCCACATATCTTACGCTAGTTAAAGAGCCGTTTTCTATGATCACCAGCTCTGTGCGACTTTCAGAAGAAATTCCGGCCCACACAAGTACAGACCCACCACCGTAGGCTACTTTTTCTTCGATGCATGCTTGCTTGAATCTTTCCCCTGGTCTTCGATACACTCTGTGTCTTCCATCGTGCTTGTAGAGCATAAATTTTGATTCGTCGGAGAACATAACTTTTGACCAATCTTCAATACTCCAATTTACGTGGCTCTGGGCATACCTTAGTCTCGAAATACGATACCCACGCTCCAGTTTAGGGCCGTTTGCAGGTCTAAGGGGTTTTAAGTTAGATTCAGCAAGCCGACGTCTTACTGTCCATGCACTTGGGTTACTTCCTCCGAGGCGTCGAAACTGATTGGTGAGTTCAGTTCCTGTGAGAAAGCGATTTCGAAGCATGGTGTTCACCAAGTATCGGTCTTCTCGTGCTGTGGTACACCTGGTTCTGCCCGTTCCTGGTCTGCGTAGGTTAGAACCAGTTTCTTCGTAACGTCGGAGAACTCTTTGTACTGTTGACAGCGACACACCGACAGTCCTGGCTGTATCGCGCTGACTCCGGCCGGTATCCAGCATTGTAAGTATTCTGGTGCATTCTTCAGGCGTAAGCGACATAATTTCAGCTTGATTAATGAATATAGAGCACTATCAACATGGTTTATGTACCCACATAAATGACAGATTACAAACAAAAGCAACACCAAATGCTGTAATTTCGTAGTTCCATCTTCGAAAGTGGCCCTTTTTCAAATTTGATTTTTTTATGATATAACTTTACAATAACTAAGAAGTTTTAATACCTTCATTTAAGGAGTATTACATTGTCTATTAAATACAATTTATTGCATTAACCTAGCATTTTTAGTTTCCGAGATTTTTAGGATTCTTTAAGTGACCCGGATTCATTGCTCTCGAGTGTATTTTCAAAACAACTACGGCCAAATAACTACTGATTAAAACACCTAAAGATCGTTTCACCTATTTTTGTTATGGTCGAAACAAATAATGGACGATTCACCTACGATTTATTCAACTACAATTAACTGTGCTAAGATTGATTGAACTATGTAAAAAATACGGTCAAGTCTAACTACCGAAAATATTATTTCAAAGTGAGTGGAAGGCAAACTACAAAACAAAAAAAATAACCACGAAGGCTAAGGCGGGAGCTCCGCTCCGCTTTGCTCCCGCCTTAGCCTTCTAACCTAACCTATCCGAGTCGAGGTGTTAACCATTATAAGTGAATGGTTAACAACCCGAGTCAGAGTACCCCGACTCGGATAGGTTAGGTTAGAAGGCTAAGGCGGGAGCGAAGCGGAGCGGAGCTTTCGCCTTAGCCAACGTGGTTATTTTTTTTGTTTCGTAGTTTGCCTCTAAAGACTTCTATATAAACTGAGGTAGACGCGCCGTACTCTAACAAACGAGATTTCAAAAGCAATCCTCAAATACACTCATTAATAAGACTACACTCACTTATAAATATTTTTTACGTAATTGTCACCACACACAATAGCAATATACGAATAGAAAAAGAGTAAAAGAGAAGGCGTATGGACTCCGATTGCAAGCCGAGCACCTACTCTCGAAGTTTTCACTTACAACAGTGCGAGCAACGCTGCTAATCAGCTCAGTTTATAGGTTTCAAAAATCGGTGCGTAGGTCATGTCTACCTCAGTTTATATAGAAGTCTTTGTTTGCCTCCCACTCACTTGGAAATAATATTTTCGGTAGTTAGACTTGGCTATACTTTATTAAAAAAACGGGTGGGATCGGGAACATAAATAATTTTATTGTCTTTAGCATTAGGTATTTGAAACGTAGTCAACATGTCCAATATCTTAAATGAACATTATATTAATCGTCCATTAGTTCAAATAAATATAGTTTATTCGATATTATGTGAAATAACGAGTAGTCGAGTTGACCAATATGCGTAATGAATATAGGTGAATCAACCGTAGTTGTTTTGAAAATAGTTGAAACAACTTTAGTTATTTTGATAGGTAACCATGCCAAGACAAGTGACATACCTACTCCTACACAATTATATGCGCCGTCATATACGTAGAACTCCGTATCACTTAAACCTTCAGCACGACGCACAGTGTCAGCTGTAGAACAAGCCAGGTGGACAAAAATATTTTATCACGGTTTTGGATTTATATATATGAATCAATTAATTATGTAGTATTACTAGCTGTTTCCCGCGGCTCCGCCTGCGTAGATATCCGTTTTTCCGACAAAATCGCTCTTCCCACGGAAACACTGTATTCTTTTGCCATAAAATGTGCCCTATAATTATGTTAATCCAGGGTGTCGGTTACCTCAACATCAAATTTAACCTCAATTTGTTGAACCATTTTGCCTTGATTAAGTACCTAACGACTCTCGTATTTATAAAATTTAATTAATAACGTTAATAAAAATTACATATTTTAAAGAAAATGCATAGGAATTGTACTTATATAAATATTTTATTGTATGCACATAATTAAAATACAGGAAAGTAAAAAATATCACTCTGTCTTTTATATAAACTAGGCTAACTAGCTTGTAGCTCAATTTCGGCTTGAGATCGTGTCACAACAATATGCTCCTCGGAAAGATAACACTTTCTTTTTATTTAAGAATGCAATCATATGATGGGAACACGTACTGATGCCTGACTTTCATAGTCCACTCCCTAGTCTGTTTGTATGAGTGAGTTGTTGATTTTGAATCAATATAATACGGTCTGCCGCTTTGCACAGCACTTGCTTTTTGTGGGCTTGTGGACGCACTTGCAGAAGCTGGATTTTCACCAATGTCCTTTATAACACTAGCAACACTTTAATGTCCACTTGACCGTGCAATTATGCAGCAGTCATTTATTCCCCAACACTCCGCGATTGAACTAGATCTTAAACTCTACGTTTTTAGTTTTAAAAGACGAATCTTAAAAGACTTTTAGATCTTCAGGGTCAAGGAAGGTCAGTAGATTTCAGAAGATTGCGACCAAGACGATCGCACGCAGAATTTCATCGGTTCGCCTTCTAGCCACGCTTTATTTTTATTAAGGAAACGTTCTTTTGACTTTCCTGAAGAGAACCATTGTGTAGCAATTTTCCAAGAAATGGCGGCTAATTTCACCTTAATTTCCCTTTCACATTTTTTTGTGATGTCAAAAAAATCTAATTTGGATGAAAAAAATTCAAAACGATAACTGTCACCGTAACATGTTAATGCAAGTGTCGCGAAAATGCAATGGACGCAATTATTTAAATACGTTTACCCTCATTAGCTTTCTTTGATAAGCGATGACGCATCAGAATGGAATGATAGACGTAAATAGATTTCAGAATCAGGGATTTAGGGGTGTTGTTTACATGTAGATATTATCTATTTTCGGAAATTTGAAAATGACTTTTGTCCACCTGGCTTGTTCTACAGCGGACACTGTGCGACGGCCGCATACGTTTACCACTGCGCCACGGAGGCAAAATGGAGTCGGAATCGCGCACGGAGCGTTCCGTACCAAATACGGCAAAGAATCACGTTTTTGTATGCCAACCCCAGCCCCCACCCCCCTAAATATATTTCTTTTTCTGATTAATTTAGGTTATGGTCTCCTATTAAAAGCTATACATGGCGTCCGACTTCAACGTGAATGTTCCGATCGACGCAATCGACGTCTGAACGCCAGACATCGTAGAGCGGTCAATACAAAAACGACCACGTCGACGTCTCGTTCATAGAAGTAGTCGATAAAATGGATATAAATTCGATTCAAACGTTATAATTATCATAATGTAATATTAAACCCATGACGGCAGCGTGACGTGAGCAACTCACGCACGCCCCCCCTTAGAAGCGGGGTCACACCCGAAACCCCCCATAGACGCGGGATTGCACCCGAACCATCCCCTGGGCGAGGCCGCATTGGCGGCCGTAGGTCTGTTGGGAGTCACGGGACATCCTTCCTGAGGGCTTACCCGGGGCTCTCAACCATAGGCTGTTGGGCGATACGTGAGGTTTTTTAGTCGGTAAGAGTCCGGCATAGCATCCTACGAGGATTTTCCCTCACATCAAAAAAAAACATAATGTAATATTTTGTCTATTTACTATACTATTACAATTCAATATTTCACCTTTTTCTTTATTGAATTTTGGCATTTTGTTTTGACGCTGACGCTGCAATGTTTCGAAATATGTTTCAATGACAGCTACGTTACCCATGACGTCAGCGCATGAAACAGACCACAGCAGTACATTTCACGGCAAAGAGCAGAAAGAATATAATTATTTTACATACATTCAGTCAAAAAGTATCGAGAATGGGTGATTTGTTTATGGTTTCAAATTCATAATTTGTTTTTTTAATGTTGTTATATTGGCACAACAGTTTTAAATTTTGGCGTGGAGTTTGAGTTGCATTTGTTATCTTACTAATATTATAATTGCTAAAGTTTGTGAGTGTGTATGTGTGGATGTTTGTTACTCTTTCACGCACGGCTGAACGGATCTTGCTGAAAATTGGTGCAGGAATAAATTATAGTCTGGAATAACACATAGGCTACTTTTTATTGCGTGAATAAGTTTCCACAGGAAGCGGACACAAGAACAAAGTTTACGCAGGTGAAGCTGCGGGCATCAGCTATTTTTTTAAAAAATACAGTGCTGAGTTTAATTGTATCTTATCTAGTGTGACAAAAACAATGATAAAAACCTAGAACAAAGAGTTTGTTTTAAATTTTGCATCGCCAATAGAATTTCGTGTTCGGAGTCACTGAAAATGTGACGGAAAGCTTACAGTGAATCGAGACAGAACAGTCCACAAACTTCGGAGGCCTTTCAACTGAACCGAAACCGAAAAAACCACGCCGAAATCGATCAAAAGTCAAAGAATTCGACGAAAAAGGCTAGATTTGTGGAAAGAAAATTCTTGAATTTTGCAGCACGATAATGCGCCTAAATAAAATAAATAAAATAAAATAAAATAAAATTAAATTTATTCCCTTTGAAATTTTCAAAAAATTATTTAGGTTTGTCAAAATTTTTGTGACTCTACCGGGACTAACACCCCAAGAAACTCAGTCCGGTCCCTCTTATTCATCTTAGTATCTAATACAGTTTTTTTTTTAAATGTAGAAAGGAGCAATTCGTGTCACTGCCAGGCAGTCTTGTCTTCTAGAAAGTCTTTAATGCTATAATAAGCTTTCTGGCACAATTTAAGTTTTACTAGTTTTTTAAATTTATTAACTGACAAACCTGTTATGGCTGTCGGCAATGTATTGTACATTCGAATACAATTGCCCGCAAAAGAATTGCTTATTTTATTAAGCCTAAATCTAGGTACAGCCAATTTATTCTTATTTCTTAAGTTTAGGTTATGGATATCACTATTTTTAATAAATTTACTGTTATTTTTATGAGTATATAATAAGTTTTCATATATGTACTGTGAATACACAGTAAGGATGTTGATATCCTTAAACTTAATGACTCCCGAAACCCCATACCATAGATAGCCCGGACAGCCCTTTTCTGCAACACAAAGATACATTCGATGTCGGCAGCGTTACCCCATAATAGTATGCCATAGGTCATGACACTGTGGAAATAGCTAAAGTAGACAAGACGCGCTGTTCTAATGTCTGTCAGTTGTCGGATCTTTTTAACGGCATAGGCTGCAGAGCTCAGTCTGCCCGAGACTTTCTCGATATGAGGCCCCCACTGCAAGTTGGAGTCTAACTTTATGCCCAGAAAGACAGTTTCATCGACCAATTCTACTTGATCATCCCTAATCCTAATACTGGTGTTAACGAGCCTAACATTTGGCAAGGTGAATCTAATACATTTTGTTTTAGTTTCGTTTAACAATAAATTATTAGCGTTAAACCAGTGGACTACCCTAGAGAGGGCATTGTTTACTTCGTCAAGATCGCGTTGTCCACGTCCTTCGCACAAGGCCATCAACACTTAATGAACTACCCTAAGGTTTGCGAAATGACATGACTAAGGACAACATCAAAGTAGTTTTAAAAAAATTCTTTATTAACCATATTGTAATCCCCGATTAATAGTTATTAATGTACCCACCTGGTTCATGTAGGTCACTGCCAACGAATTGTACGATATTTGCGTGGTTTCTTGTTTCATTCGATAGGATAAATTGGAATGTTTTGGCGTGGTGTGGAATCTCTGTCCACAAAGCATGGGTCAGAGGTTCTGTACAGCGTCAAATATTATAATTATTCGCCTGTACGGTGCCATGACAGCCGTAGTACATTGCAACTTATGGGTTGTAATGTGTTGCGAGTGGTCGCAGTACATAACAACTTATAAGAAGAGATATAGGAAAAGCTGTGACCTATTTAGCCTAACGCTCACGTTTGTTAGAATTATAAGTATTGTTATAACTAGACGTGAGCGTTTAATTGTATACTGGGTAACGAAATGTTTATTTATTTTACGAATTATGTTTGTGTATGTACATTATGTAGTATGTAGATGTAGTAAGGAGGAAAAATACCATGGCACTGCTTGTTTTGTCGTTCCTTTTAGAAATATTATACTTAGCATTGAAAGATGTGAATGCACTGTACTGGGATAGTAGGTACATACCTACATGTATGGGAGATCGCAACGCTGGCATTTGTTTTGATTACACTTTTTGTTTACTAGCATAAGGACAAACCTCTGTGGTTTTATTGTGCTATTTGTATATTTAATGTACAATTTAAGATCCAATAAATTAAAAAAAAAAAAAAAAAACAAACAAAATACAATCGAGCAACAACATATGCACCAGATATGGCTGCAACCGACTTATTTCTTTTCCAAAACTGAGCGTTCTTTGAATGTGATAAAATAAATGAAGAACAAACAATTTGTGTATTATTGATCTTTTCCAGGTACTTTCTTGACAGAGTAGTATAAAATTACTTACAATATCTTTGCTCTGCTATGCCTAAGCCTCACAAAAACAGCCCATCACATTACACTGTTGACAATATGAAATATCATTTTGTTTTGCTACACCACTGGCGCTGGTTATAACAGAATAGAGTACAGTGTTTGTTATGAGATTTCTTTCTTTCCTTTCTTATGTCAGTTCATTAGTAGATGCGCCACTTGCAGGTAATGGAAATGCATACATACCTAATATAGGGTTTTATTTATTTATTTACATTAAATGCCCACGTTTCACCTTTTTATAATTTGTCCAAGGTCGTGAGCTGTATTGCCGTGTTGAAACGTTCAGGCGCAGGTTGTGACTGCCTGCTGTTGAAATTTTGCATAAGGCCTTCGATTTGGCTTAAGTACTGTCGTTTTACTGGAAATAATAAGACTAGGATAGAAGACAAGTATATCCGTACGATGTCACTCAGGCTGCCAAAAATATGTAGATATGTTTTACAGGTCACTCCAAGTGTTTATGTTACGACAAAGAAACGATCTTTTAACTCGCTCGGTTTTGGCCAAGTTTCTATCCATTGTATGATATGAGAGTGGCACTCCTGCCTGGTATGCGTTGATTGGTATCAAAATGGAGATGGTGGGAGTAAATTGAAGAGCTCATCCGAACACTCGTCGTGATAGATGCGGTAGAATGCAGTCAAAGATTTAATAATACAAGGTTTTAATAAATTAATTCTTTATCATATTTTCTGCTCTCGCTACCATTATTTTACATGTTGGTGGAGCATCGTGTGCGAAAGTTATGTCAAACTTTTTCTCAAGTTCTTCATAGCTAACTTCACATACAGTTTCCCATCCAGCTTTTTCCGCAGCCTTTTGTGTACCATATGCAGACATGAATCCTGCTGTTAACGGTACACTATCTTCTTTACATATAAGTGGTCTATAAAAATAATAAATATATATTAATATAATATTTATTATAATTTGTTGGTTTGCAAAAATATAAAAAGCAACCATAATTATAAATGTAAGAAAGTTTGCGAAGATGTCTGGATATTTGTTACTCGGTCAAGCTCTAACGCATGAACGGATCGAGATCGACTGTTTACAAGGATCGATAGCCTGGAATAACACATTGACTACTTTTATCCCTGAAATAAGGTTCCCATGTGGTCCGGGAATGGAAATAAATTTAGCGTGGGTGAAGTCTTGGTAAACGTGGTGTAGGACGACCCCTCTGCCAGATGGAGCGACGACCTAAAGCAGGTTGCAGGGATTGTGCGCCGTGTGTTGTGGCGAAATTTGGGAGAGGCATATGTCTAGTAGTGGCTAAATTAATTGACTGAAGTCGTGGACATCTGCAGGCTAGTTACCCATAAATTGGTAGAATATTTATTATTATATTATATATTGCTTATTGCCCTTTACTACTTACATGATCTTGAGTAGTTCCCGTGCAATACCCAAGCCTTTATAATTTGAGTTAACGACTACGAGTCGTGCATCGTAGTATTTTGAGATCTTTTGTTCAGCTTTAATATCGTACTTAGCTGACATTTCTTTCACAACTTCTCTGAACTTCTGTAATTCTTTAGAACTAATCTGAAACAAACAAATAGATAGGATCTTTGTGTTTTACACTATTATAGTTAAAGAATCTATACAAACGCTTTACTTTGTCCCATAATCCATTGTTTATGTGACATTGTATAGGGCAGACCGAGACAGACAAACACCTGGGGACTGAAATGAAGGCCCTAAAACAGCTATGAATAACAACTGAATGATGATGATGAATCTCTTAGATATACATACATACATAGTCACAATTTTATCCCTGAAGGGGCAGGCAGAGGCATATTATTAAATGCCTACAATTCACCTTATTTATAAGCATTTGTCCCACGGATTAGGTGGTGAGCTGTGACTGTCTGCTATTGAAATTATCAAGCCGGCTAAAAAGGCCTTCAACTTAGCTGTAACAAATGCCATTTTACTGGCAACCGGGACCAACGGCTTAACATGCTTTCCGAAGCTCGGAAACGCTCAAATAAATGTCACAATGCGGTCACACGGATGGTCACTCTGAGATACAGTAGCTATGTATTAGCTTTGACAGCGTGACGGGAGGGAAACACGACCCCCCCCCCCCCAAAGAAGCGGGATAGCACTCGAACAACCCCCCAAAGACGCGGGATAGCACCCTGCACCCTTGGTGAGGCCGCAATGGTAGCCGTAGGTCTCTTGGGAGTCCTGGGGACATCCTTCCGAGGGTTTACCCTGGGCTCCCAACCGGGACTCCCAATTGGGCGCATTAGGTGGGAAACGTGTGCATTCCGGCATGGCATCCACGTATTACTTTCCTTACGTTAAAAAAAAAGTACCTATGTACTAGCTGATCCTCGCAACTTCGTTTATGTCACATAGGAGAGAAAGGTATAATTTATTCATCAGGCTCGAAAAACGGGCGAAACTGACCTGGGGCCTTACTCTTGACTTTAATTCCGATCGATCGACATTGGAATTTTGATGTTTCGTACTCTTGAATTCAATACTAGCGCAATATTATTATAGAATTGAGTGGCCGTATTGGGAACTAAATGGGATTGGAATTGCTCAATCGCCCCCCATTTCAATACTCTTGAGTACATTTGACATCTGTCTATTGCCGTAGAATTGTGTTTATTATTGTTTGTTGATTAGGATTTTCTCAATAACAAAAGTGCTACTTCGTAGATATTGTTTTACGTTTTGAGTGGTAGTAATAACAATTATAGTGGTTAATATGGTGCGTTTAGTACTAATGTACATTTTTTTACATAATTACATACATATAATCATGCCCCTATCCCCGATGGGGTAGGTAGAGGCATAGTATACGAAATGGATCTTTTTACGAACGTGTTTCCTTAGTCGCCTCTTATGACACCCTTGGGATGTATTGGGGTGGCGACCAGTTAAAACTAAGACGAAACGAGGGAAGAATGATGCGATATATGGATAAGTCTTTTTGTATGGGAGACAAAGAATTTAATGCCAAAAAATATAAAACCCTTTATGCCAACTCATAAGAGAAGAAGTGATATAATATCATCATAATATAAGGTACCTACTACCCGTTCGCTCTAAGTTTGCCGGTCGCCTTCCATACAACGCCTCAACACCAGCCTCTACGCCAGCGGCAAACCAACGAACGGAAGCGAACGGGATATACCTATGTTGTTACAAGTTATTCATCAATTATTTATTGTGGTAAATGTGGTAACGATAACTTAATATTATCAACAAACTTGTAGATTCTAGTGGCTCTGTCATTTTACGCCACTGGAAGTTACCAAAGACCTTGGACCTTGGTAAAGGACATAGGGTAAACTATAATGTACAAAGAGCACGTAATGAGATAATAAGAAACACATAATTATTATAACATTATAAAACCTTTATTAAGAAGAAGAAAAAAACTTGACAATTAGAAACGTAAGGACTTAATGCATATTTCTGGCTATCTCCCATAAAGCCTTACTAACAGCCAGGACTGCTTCCGCTAGCTTGTTCAGTACATGCGCTGAACTCAACTCTGCTTCGACCCGTCGCGCTTCTATATTGGCGAACCATTCTATATTTGAGTCCATCGGAACGGAAATGCGACGCACGCCGCACCGCCGCCGCGCCGCGCCGTCGAGGTTTCGGCAAGTCGCTTGCAAGCGGGGTGGATGATGCAGGTACTGCAATGTAATAAGACATAAATTTCATTAAAAATTGGTTTTATTATTTGTTTTTTTTTTATGGGTTCTTCCTATTGTAACCAAACATTGTACATAAAATAACAGTGGTGCGGATTTCAAAGGGCTAGACAGTGACGGTGCCCGCGTTGCAAACTACATAATGCCTGTAGAGGGTCACTGGGTACTGGAAGTTATCGCGAAAAAAGGCCTGACTCACGATGATGTGCACCGACGGCAGGGCACACCAAAAAGGACAGCTAGATACGCACGCTTATTAGAAAGAGGGAGCGTTTTCATCCCGACATGGGCGCCTCTGAGGCGTAGTTGTTCTTTCTAGGTTTAATGCTATGTAAAACACAGTAAGTATTACCTGCTAAAATAACAAGTCTAATTGAGTAAATATTTACTTACCAATATTATTCTTAGGTTGCTTGTTAGTGTTCCTTGCTTACCAATAAAATATAACTAATAAAATGATATTGAATAAAAAATAACTAATAAAAACCATCACCACTTCAGTGTTTTTGAATTTTAAATCGTTTGACACTGTCACTGACACACAGAAAAGTTTGACACTTCATCTAAGACATATTGAAAAACACTTCTTAATAGGCAACGATAATGCTACATACAGCCAATAGCGTAGTTAATTTTATGATTTAGACCATTTGTTTCCATTAAATTGAATTAAAAAGATTACAAGTAATCTACAGATCAATTATTTTTGTTATATTGACTTTGTTTGTTTGTTTCGACTGCCTCTGTGGCGCAGTCGGTAGAGATACCGCCTGCGGCGCTGGAGGTCGTGGGTTCGATTCCCACCGGAGACAAATATTTGTGTGACCCATAAATGTTTGTCTCAAGAGTCTGGGTGTTTCTATGTATAATATGTATTTATTTAAAAGTATAAAAGTATTAATATCTGTGGTCTGATATCCATAACACAAGCAGGTTATTCCTAGCTTACTTTGGGATCAGATAGCGTTGTGTGAAATGTCCGTGAATATTTATTTATTTATTTATTTATATTTATTTGTTAGCCTTGTATTTGAATTGATTGATCATTTTACAGTTTATCGTAATATGTTGAGCAACACTTATGCGGCCGGTGACGTAGCTAACTTCAAGTGGATTAAAACGGTGACATTTCAATCGCGCGGCAATAGCGATTCTGATACAATTTTGCTTCAAGAGTACCAAATTAGGCGACATTAAAATTAACATTGGAATTGGATTACGCTTAAATTGAGATTGAAATTAATTTGCAGAGTAAGGCCCCTGTTTATTAATTTAACAATAGCTTTAATCTAAGCTCTTATATGATATATCTCTTGATTTCGACCAATTTCTATACAATATCGTCTGGGTGCCTGTGTCCTGTGTGTGTGTAATATTGAAACCAGATTGTCTCTGGAAAAATTACACAAAAATATGAATAAATTATTTATTACCTGAACATTTCTTGCAACTTCTTCTTCGATTAACCATATAAAAGATCCACCTATTATTTCTCCTATTTCATTGCTCCCGTCATCAGCGCAACAAACGAGCCTGCGTGCCTCAGGGGATTTGAGCATCGCCTCTATACGTGATCTGTATATTGCTAGAGCTTCTTCACTTTTTGATACACCTTCAAATTGCAAAAAAAATATAGGTAGGTATGTACCATACAAGCAAGTTTTCAAGTAGAATAAACGATAATGCATGGAATTCACTTAGATAATTTGTCTCAAATGATAAAGGACAATTAAATCGCCATAGCTGGGCGCTATATGCAAAAGAAAATAAATAATCATTCTCTAATTCAAACCAAAATTCCAACAGCCAGGACATGACATGATATTACACATCCACAAAATAATAAGATCTCGCATACCGGGGCTTAATACATCCTTCCGGGGGCTTACCCGGGACTCTCAGCATTCTTTAAAATGTGCATTCATACTATTTTTGTAAGATTATGACATGATTATTATGACAGTTTTTAAAAATAGTACATAAAGATCGATGTAAAATAATTTTTATTTCCAGAAAATACTTTTCAAATTCCATAAATGAACTAACATTATCGATGATTATGAATGTCGTTCATACTCGTAGGTGGCACCCGCGGCTACCTTCGCGTTGATATTTGTTTCCCGCTTCCCATCAGAACTTATCCCCGGGATAAAAAGCCCATCTGTTATTCCAGACTATAACCTCACCCTGTATCAAATGTCAGCCAGATCCGGATCCGTTCACCTCTCGAAGCGTGAAAGAGTAACAAACATCCACACATTCACACATCCACACTTCTACACATCCACACTCACAAACTTTCGCATTCATAATATTACTAGATGATTCTCGCGGCTTCGCCCGCGTGAAATTTGATACCCGGTATTCCCGGGATGAAAAGAATATTGTGTGCCTATGTATTATTCCAAACTATAAGCTATCGCTGTACCAAAAAGGCCAATACGTTCAGCCGTTACAGCGTGATTGAGTAACAAACATCTTCACAAACTTTCACATTTATAATATTAGTAGGAAGTAGGATTTTTTTTATAGGAAGTAGGATAGCTAAACCACATAACCCAGTCCTCGGCCAAAGACAATATTATAATCATTATGTTGTAAGACGTATGGTCTGTTCACAATTAATTTAGTAAGTTGGTATTGCAGTAAAGTCCCCCTATGAGTGCCAGCTTCAGACATTTTACCGCATATTAGGGGCGATTATAATATGGAACCGTTAAGACTGAGAGTTTCTTTTATGTAAATATCCATTAGTCAGCATAATTAACATTACTAAAGACGTAGTTCTGTTACTTTATGATTTTTCTTAAGTTTCATTTTATTTACATAAAATGGATATGTAATTCAAAAAAGACACTCATCACCATCACCAAGGAGGGCAAAGGTGCTGATTCCACATCTTAAATAATTTCCACGTCCGAAAAAACGACAGCAAAAGAAGATGAAAAAAATTAAATTAAAAATTTAAAAAACCCCCGACTCACAAAAAATAACAATAAAAAACCAGTAAAAAGTAAAAAAATTACTATTATAGTATGACCTATCTACCCTAAGTATTGAACCTTTATTTTTATTATAGGTAGCTATATTATTTACGTTTGCATATTTTTAACTAACAGTTTGTCTCGTCATCGGGGGGACCGCGCTAAACAAAACATTTACAGTTAGGATCTTGCGAAACAGACGTACGATCAGGTTATGATTAGGTGAGCGGTCCCCGACGAGACAAACAGTTAGTAAAAAATATGAATACTCTAATAATGCTATGACTCCTACCGACTAAAAAACCTCACGTTACGCCCAACAGCCTATGGTTGGGAGCCCCGGGTAAGCCCTCGGAAGGATGTCCTAGGACTCCCAACAGACCTACAGCCACCACTGAGGCCTCGCCCAGGGGACGGTTCGGGTGCCATCCCGCGTTCTCTCCCGTTCCCGCTCCGCCCCGCCTCTTTCACGAGCATGACCTGCTCGCAGAAAGATGCGGCGCAGTCCCAATTACTCCCGCTGGATATCATGGTTCGCACCATGATCTCGAGCGAGAGAGTGTCGACGTCAGACCCACCACGAGGACCTGGCGCAGTTGCGTCCACGCTGTGCACTCCACCAGTGTGTGACACTCGGCCGAGGTTTCCCGGTGTCTTCGCCACAGATACCTACTGAAGCTACCGTGCCCGGTAAGTTTGTATAATAGAATAAATGTTAATCTAGATTTGAGTTATATTTTGTAGCCGTTTTTCCGTGATAGTGTGTCAAACAATAAACAGACAGATAGACAGCCAGACAAAAATTTAAAAAAAACATTGATCGTGGTTTATGTCAACACTATGATGTATTGCAGTAGAATTTTTTAAAAAATATTAATATTACTCAATATTGTTTATTATTATAGTAATGCTTTTCTTGTGTTTTATTATAGTATAGATCATAGATTTAGAATTTTTCGCTACTCTCAATAGATATACAAAGCGTGCAAGCGAGACCTCATTATCCATTGCACTTAGCTCGAGAGGAAAAGAGAAAGCAAATTGTGTACTCATATGTCAGTATTTTGAATCGCGAGCGAGAGAGTGTCGACGTCAGACCCACCACGAGGACCTGGCGCAGTTGCGTCCACGCTGTGCACTCCACCAGTGTGTGACACTCGGCCGAGGTTTCCCGGTGTCTTCGCCACAGATACCTACTGAAGCTACCGTGCCCGGTAAGTTTGTATAATAGAATAAATGTTAATCTAGATTTGAGTTATATTTTGTAGCCGTTTTTCCGTGATAGTGTGTCAAACAATAAACAGACAGATAGACAGCCAGACAAAAATTTAAAAAAAACATTGATCGTGGTTTATGTCAACACTATGATGTATTGCAGTAGAATTTTTAAAAAAATATTAATATTACTCAATATTGTTTATTATTATAGTAATGCTTTTCTTGTGTTTTATTATAGTATAGATCATAGATTTAGAATTTTTCGCTACTCTCAATAGATATACAAAGCGTGCAAGCGAGACCTCATTATCCATTGCACTTAGCTCGAGAGGAAAAGAGAAAGCAAATTGTGTACTCATATGTCAGTATTTTGAATCGCTGAGCCCGCTGGGATCCTATGGCGGCTCTATGTTATTCATAATATCCAATAATCTGTAGTGATCTTACGATTAAAATAGAAAATTTTATATTTTCAACAATATTGTCGTGTTTAGTGTGTGAATAGGATATTACAAAACGCAATTATACGAAGAAAGACTCGTTTAACAGGTCATTTGTGACTTCGTTCATTCCATTTTTGACGTACATATTTTGCCAAATTGGATGTAAAATTTCACTGAAAGTTCAACTCATAACGTAGATTATGCATTTTCCTTCATACATAACACAATATTTAATGTGTAAATGCATTTTTGGAGGATATATAAGGCAGAAATAGAAAAGGCTGTTTACAGTAAAATAGTCATGGGTAGGTATCGATAAGGATGTCGATAGTTCATTATAGTGACATTGCTACAAACAAACTTATCTGGATTTAATTTACTATAAATATGATTGATTTTTACTCGAACTGTGTTATTTAACCTTTTTTTAAGGGTTTTGTGCCTATTTTAATATAATATTTCCAAAATTTGTGATCCATTTTGAGTTGAATTTTTATAATTTTACTTCACTTAAGGTACTCCACGCCACACCGGGATGTTTGCTGTACAAGGCGCAGATTAGCCTCTGCGTCGAATACTGTTCTCACCTTTGGGATGACTGTGCGAGGTACTTACTGGACGCGCTTGGCGCTATGCAGAGACGTGTTATCCGATTTCAATTATAGGTTGTCCTAAGATGACGGTAAGCCTCGAGCCGTTAGCGCAGCAAAGAACCATAGCGTCCTTGGCTGCCTTCTACTGAATGTATCACGGCGAATGTTCTGAAAAGCTCTTCAACCTGATCCCACCATCTCCTTTCCGATTCCGAACAACACGTCGGGCAGAGGTGCCACTCATATATAGCGGAGAGAATCTTCGCCAGAACTGAGCGTTTCAAAAGATCGTTCCTCTGTCGAACTACAAAATCCTGGAACGACCTGCCCGCACATGTGTTTCCCTCATTTTACAATCCCGGGTTCTACAAGCGGAGCGTGAAGAGGCACATCATAGGGTCGCCAACTTAAGGACTACTGTCAGAAGTCTTGTGTGCTGTAAGCATGGCCCCCATTCGCTAGATGCGCCACGGCTTTCCATTAGTTTTCATCAGTGGCGACGTTAAAAAAAAGGCGATATTTAAAAAAATCTACGAGTAATATCTTTTATTGTTACTAGGGTTCAATAATAAATGAGTTTCTAGGTTTCGTATTACGATAAGAGTTGGATTTTTAGTAAAATTTCAAATTTAATTGGCAAAATATACAGGGTTACAGGAAAAGTCGTGCTAGATCCGTTAAGGACGTGGAGTACCCATTATTTCTGACTAATTTCACTATGAAACACCCTACCCTAAACTTAACCCTGTTCGAGATATTCGACTTTTAATATTTTTATTGAAAATTGCCGATTTTTAGGTTACAAAATTTTTATTTTTTATTTTGGGCGCCTTATTTATTATTTTTGTTGCATTTTGACATGTGTAATAAGATGCTCCAAAACGTCAATAATTGAAATAGTGCATAAATTAATTGAACATGTCGTAGAAGACAAGTGAAAGTTAAGAAAATAAAAAAAATAGTAACAAGTTTATTTTTCTCTAAGGGATATGTAAAAAAATACTACTGCAGTCGTTCGGCAGATGGTTTTTAAAATATCTACATTTCATCAGCTATCTAACGACGTATAGCAATGTAGGGTTGTATTTAAATTCATTGAAAAAAACTTAGTTTCAAAAGCGACAGTGGAGAAGAAAATTAATACTTAGCCCTAAAAAGTAAAATAAAACAATAGGAAAAGATGAAATGTCATTTATTAAACAAGGTTTTTACACAACTTTTTCATACTCTACAGTTCATGTTCAACATGGCCGCCTCGGTTATGAATACATTTTCGCATCCTTCTACGGAGACCAGTCTTTACTACTCCAGTGGTCAATGTTGTCCTCATTTGATTGGCTGCGTCCACAATCCTTTCGCTTAATTCTTCCACAGACGAAACTGGATTTGGCTCGCTGTACACAAGACTTTTCATAACCCCCCATACATGAAAATCCATGTGGGTTAAGTCCGGACTTCTTGCTGGCCATGGCAACGGCCCACCTCGTCCTATCCATTTATTTGGGTAAGTTGTGTCCAGCCAGTCTCGGACACTTCTTCTGAAATGGGCAGGGCAGCCATCATGCTGGAACCACATGTCCCTGATTAAGTTTAGTGGCAGATCATCCAGCAGATCATTTAAATCTCCTCTTAAAAAGTTTTCGTATGTTTCCCCATTTAAAGTGTCCGGGAGAAAGTAAGGTCCAATTAAATAATTGGAGATAATGCCCATCCACACATTCACGCTGAATCGACGCTGGGACCCCGTCACTCTTTTCTTATTGGGATTCTTCAGTGCTTTTGGGGCCCAGTAATGTGCGTTGTGATAATTTGTTATTCCATCTTTATCAAATTTGGATTCATCTGTCCACAAGATGTTTTTTAAAAAATTTGGGTCTTCTATGTCAGCATTCAGCATAAATCTGCAGATCCTCCTCGCCGGGTCTCCCTCTTCAACAACGTGTACCGGAGTGTAATGGTACGGGTATAGGCCAGCAGTATGCACTGTAAATCACACTCTCCATTGCGAAAGTCCCAGATCACGGGCTACAATATTAGTGGAAGTAGTTGGATCCGCTCGAAAGCGTTGCACTATCTTATTGTCCTGTTCTTCGTCGCTATTAATTCGTGGTCTTCCCAAATCCGAGGCGGCCATGTTGAACATGAACTGTAGAGTATGAAAAAGTTGTGTAAAAACCTTGTTTAATAAATGACATTTCATCTTTTCCTATTGTTTTATTTTACTTTTTAGGGCTAAGTATTAATTTTCTTCTCCACTGTCGCTTTTGAAACTAAGTTTTTTTCAATGAATTTAAATACAACCCTACATTGCTATACGTCGTTAGATAGCTGATGAAATGTAGATATTTTAAAAAACATCTGCCGAACGACTGCCGTAATATTTTTTTTACATATCCCTTAGAGAAAAATAAACTTGTTACTATTTTTTTTATTTTCTTAACTTTCACTTGTCTTCTACGACATGTTCAATTAATTTATGCACTATTTCAATGATTGACGTTTTGGAGCATCTTATTACACATGTCAAAATGCAACAAAAATAATAAATAAGGCGCCCAAAATAAAAATAAAAAATTTTGTAACCTAAAAATCGGCAATTTTCAATAAAAATATTAAAAGTCGAATATCTCGAACAGAGTTAAGTTTAGGGTAGGGTGTTTCATAGTGAAATTAGTCAGAAATAATGGGTACTCTACGCCCTTAACGGATCTAGCACGACTTTTCCTGTAACCCTGTATATGTACGGCAACAATGCAATGTACGATGCCATAAATTACATGTTAAAAGTGTATTATGTTTTCATGAGACACAGCGTTGAGTTGAAGACGCATTGTGTTTATGCCAATAACTAAGTGTCTATGATTAAAAACTTACCCGTTTCTCTATGGTTTATATACCTGTCTCGCTCTCGCCAGCGTGTGCCGTCTCCTTCAAACGGCATCTGTGTTTGACACTGACAGGCTGACAGCTCAAACTTCATAGCTTTGTGATTTTTGCCGCGCAAAGAATCAAAAATTTTCGCTAAGTGTAGAAAATTGGAAAAACCATTGAAATATAGTTTTTCTAGTGTGAAAATATCAAACAGCGTAAATAAGAAGCGTTTCAGTAGTTAAAAAGCGCTTTGGACGTGTTTCGTACTGAGTCTGAATAAACGACGCAGGCCGAGTACGTTCCGGAGGTGATCAGTGCGAATTTCAAATAAGTTCATCATCCTCGGAGGATGAATATGACTTTGCATCACCTCCTCCAAACAGTAGAAGTAATTAAGCTGTACCCAAGTAAGTACAATCCAGTTATTACAAGTTCACACCGACCTGTGAATGCTTTTCATGTTTTGTTGGATCAAGTGATACCTACTGAATTTTTCCCAATTGTTATCGCGTTAACCTAACCTGCAGACTGGTACTCATACTCCTGCACACCTTGAAACCAATTCATCGACATCTTGTTGAGACATCCGTCCACATCTTCTCGTAATTTATCTTTGTTCGAGCACAAAGTTTGATCAAAGACTTTGATATAAATTACAAGAGTTATTACAGTTAGATGAAACTGATTCAGCCTCTTAAAAAGTTATTTTATACAAGAAGGCCTTTCCGACAGGCCTTGCGAGTTCAGAGTTTCGAGGCCTCAAACAAATAAGTTATTTAGCAATGATAACAGGTTATACAGATAATACAGAGACTCGTATTTAAAAATGGTGTGGTATTACAAAGTTTTATTAATTGGTTAGACATATAAGAACAAGACTATCTAAATATTGACTCATTGTTATGACTGACGTTTAGTTCAGACTTACAGTTTCAGAAAAATCCTGAAACTGCAGTAACTATTTTACTTGAATGAATTCTTATACTTACCAAATAACTATTTGTGAAAACAAGGTTGAGTGTAGTAAAGTGTGACTTTTAATAGCCCTCAATTAAAAATAACATGGTTTTTGAAACAAATTTACAACTCGCTTTAACTTCACTATCAAACCATAAATTTTTGAGGAGGTTGTCTCATGTCACAAAAAATTGTGCTCACCTACACGGCAAGGTGCTAGCTATTACACATTGAAGTTAAATATTGAAGCTACATACAGCAAATTTACCATAAAAATATATTAATGGAAACACCTCGGAGGTGTTATGATTATAATACATCTATGATGTGAACAACTTAAAGTAATCAAATATTCTTTCTCTCATCTTTATGTTTTTAGTAAAGAAGTCATATGAGAGACTAGGTCCGATCTAGGACGGGCGGTAAAGCCTTTTCTAGTTGATATTGCAGACTAATTGCAACTAAAGAATTGATTGGCTTGTGGAAATAGACGCTCATTATGCTTGTATTCACTTGACAATTATTGCACAGGAGTTTCACAATTAGGTGATACCACAACCTCCCTTTGACCAATGGTCAACTCTAAAAGATGTTTTTTAAACTCAAATTGGTCAAATTGGATCGCGGAGATCCTAAGTACCCAAGGATTTTTGAATTTTTTATCGTAATATGACATCATGAGTCTTTCAGAAAGCGGAGACAATAAAATTGTGAGCAGGGAGTTGGCACATAAATTATCAGAAATCTGTGTTAGAAATTTCTCAGGAAATAGAACATCTCAGTACAAAATTGAGTCAGACTTAAAAGGAAAAGATAGTTATTGAGAATTGAGTATGTACTTAATTGAGTTGCGTTTGTCCTTAATGAACAAAAAAAAAAAAAAAAGAAAATTTGGACACGGGATACAATTACCCCAGAGAGCTTTTATTATTTTCTTGTGGGGGACGCCGGCTATGCCGAGCGGACGGTGCGACCGCCTTTTCTGTCAGATTTCCCCAGAGAGTTATAGAGTTTGTTTAGTTCACTGAACTTTACAAACTGCTTGTCTTTATTGCCCTCAATTGCAATTATTTCTTGAAAAAGTTCAAACGTAACAAGCCGCACCTGAAGAGAAGGCTATCTCTCTTATAAAGATCATTGTGGTTGGTAACTAGACATTGTATGGTACTGTTCGGTACATTTAACATCAGATGCAGCGGATGCAGGCTGAGGTGCCCACTTAAATGACACATCTGTCAAAATAATGGGCTTAATAGTGTATGCAACCATAAACAGTCAGCGGATGACAGTGTCGCACATTTTGTTTTAACAGCAGATGCAGCGGATGCAGTATGAGGTGCCCTGTTAAATGACACATCCGTCAGATAATGTGCTTACCAGTGTAGACAACCATAAACAGTCAGCGGATGACAGTGTCACACATTTTCCTTAACATCAGATGCAGCAGATGCAGGCTGAGGTGCCCAGTTAAAGACACATCTGTCAAGGTAATGGGCTTAATAGTGTTTGCAACCATAAACAGTCAGCGGATGACAGTGTCACATACTTTCTTTTAACATAAGATGCAGCAGATGCAGGCTGAGGTGCCCAGTTAAATGACACATCTGTCAAGGTAATGGGCTTAACAGTGTAGATAAACAGCGGATGACTTCAAATGATGCACACATACTCCATACAGATAGACAATAAAACCCTTGTTAAACGAGGGAGAAAGTCCCTTGCACTGCTGAAGCCCAGCTTCCGAAGCTCACAGGGCAACTGCAAATAGCTCTGTCACTTATCTCCCGGAGAGGCTAAACGGGAATAGTGGAGTTTAAAGAGGTTGCAGAATACTAGAGTGGCAATTCCTTCCCCAGGCCGCGGAGGCTATGTATGAAATGTGGGGCGTCCCAGATACGATTTGTTTGCATCAAATGTGTTGGCTGTTGTACAAGAATATGCAACTCTATCCTCTTTTTATTTTTTGGCATTTTCAATTGTCATTTGAACTTTCAGTTGTGCTGGGCATTCCACCCACCCAACGTTGTACAAGAGTTTGTAACTCGAGACTACATTTTCAGCCATCATTGGGACTTTTAGTTGGGCTGAGCATTCCACCCACTCAACTTAATATCGGTATTAACACTGTCGGCAGTGTTAACTCTCCTAAGAAAGGAATATATGTTAGTTCCTAATAGCATTAGAGTGGAACTTTTATTTGGATTGGAAATCCACCTACCCAAATTAATAATAAGAGTGTTAGCCCTCCTTATATCATGTAAAAGGGACATAGTTCCTAAAAACATCAGAGTCAGAATAGAGCTCTTTACTGCCGGATTTGCAAACCAGAGTCCGAGCAGAACTGATCCAAATGCATGACCTGCGGAAGGTCTTAATAGATCAGGCTACAGGCACGTACCCTCCCTAATTCGACAAGGAAAGGGGGGGGGGGGGGTGACAATAAATACAAAAATTGGTCTGTTTTAGAACAAGTTTGCTAGTAGGCAGTTGGTGACAGTCAACTTTTGCAACTTACAGTTCTCCAATAGAAAATTACCTAGGGTGGTTATACTGAAGTTGCCTGTTTGTCAACAAATGGCTCTTTCCTTTGCAATATTATTTATAGAAGGTAAGTTGACATGATATATCTTACTAACTTGTGTAAAGTTAGCTATCTCAACATATTGTGCTAAAACGGATTTAGACATTTCAAAGAAAATTATCATTAAGAGCAATCACTCTGGCTAGACCTGAAACAACAGAACTCCCAGTAGGGGAATATAGCTGTCAGTTAACTGGCTCAGAATTTTATCTTATTCTTTGAAATTGTCAGGAGGATAACATCAATTACTATGTTAACCTCAGATCGCAGATTTCAGGTCAAGGATATAATGAAATCATATTGTAGCCTAAGTTCGGCTCAAAGACTGATTCAATAACCCATTGGCAATCTGGTTGGTTGCTTTATCAACAATCTGACCATAATGTTTGTCCAGTTATACGAATTTAAGACTATATAATGAAAAAGTTAGTAAATAATTTTCCATTTACTGAATTCTGTATTAATCATGGTACTTGCCATGAATGAAAAGGCCACATTCTTTATTTATGTCCTAAGCAGGTAGACTTCAAACAGTCTCAAGAAAAATAGTTGCAGGTTGTATTTTTAGAGAGGCTAACATTAAAGCCCTAACAGTTACAATGTCAATGCTAAATTATTGCAAGCAATATTTGATTATTTGATTTAGTGTGTACATATAGACATGTAGTCCCGCCTTTGACCCTGGAGAGGTAGGCAGAGACACACAAATGGTAAATTGTAACCTACATTTTATTTATTAATGCAGTTCTTTCCCTTTTAACAATGCAGATAGTGTTGTTTTGAGTCAAATATCTTCACAACTTTATTATTGACACACATAAGTATTTACATGCTTTATGTTTTTATTTTTAATAATTTAAACTTAAAGTTAATTCCAACAATTAAGTTCAGCTAAATTTAGTTTATCATTGGATTATTTTCAATAATAATTATGATTTTAAATAGACAATCTTTAAAAGACTATTTTACATTGGCATACCTACTAATCATCATAGCGTTTGTGCTCTCTACCAGCAGATACCAAACAGGTCTTCAACTCAACGCTGTGTCTCATGAAAACATAATATAACTGTTTTGCATTTAAACAAAACAGGTATTATGTGTGAAATGAGACACAGCGTTGAAGCAATGCTCTTGCTGGTAATCTTTGAAGACACTATGAAGTTTGAGCTGTCAGCCTGTCAGTGTCAAACACAGATGCCGTTTGAAGGAGACGGCACACGCTGGCGAGAGCGAGACAGGTATATAAACCATAGAGAAACGGGTAAGTTTTTAATCATAGACACTTAGTTATTGGCATAAACACAATGCGTCTTCAACTCAACGCTGTGTCTCATTTCACACATAATACCTGTTTTGTTTAAATGCAAAACAGTTATATTTTCACATTCACACACTGAATTAAAATTCGTAAAATCACTACAGAATTTCTAATATTACGAGTTACCCCATATAATCCCATTTTTACTTTTTCATAGTCGATTACATTCAAATTAACAATTTATTCCCCAAAACAAGAAGTTGGAGATGAAACTTCTAAGCACTTTGTGTGCTTAGAAGTTTCATTTCCATTCCATCCATTTATACAGATACTTTTATCGATAACATAGGTGTGACCATTCAACAACACTATTTAACCCACACATAGATCTTTCATTTTTGGTCTCGTCTTCAGTTTGACACTGTTCATCTTGTACATTCTAAATCTATGGTATAGATACAGATAAGATATCCACAGATAAGATCTTGCATTCCGGAACTAAATAGATAGTGCAACGGGACTGTTAACCGTAGGCAGTTTTAGGGCACCGCATGATTTTAGCGGGTCATAGCATATACGAGTATGTAGAACTTCCTCGCGCAAAAAGAATAGATAAGCATCTTACAAAATAAAACTTTAGTTACCTGTAGCCTTCGAAAATTGTTCTTCTGTTGCAAAATGTTTCATTATTAAATCAACAATGTCATTTATGCGTTCCTCTGGTGCTTCCACTATTTTTAATTGAAATGTTCCACTGTCTGTGGTTACTGAAAATTTCGACCATACTTTTGGATACAGCGACATAGTTATGATATTATTGCGGCAAACGTGTATCGCTGGTAAAAATTGTAATCGTATTGATAAGAAGTGACACGCTTGTCACCTTTTTTTATCAACCTTAGAGTTGCTCAAAATAGTACTCGATGATGTCCTGAGCCTGACACTTATAGCATTGCTTTCCGTACCGCGCCATGTGACATTCGAACAGTACTCGGACCCGAACGCAGCACATGGCTACTGGTCTTTCGTACGTACGTACAGTGTTCTGAGTTTTCTGACAGGTACCGTACCGTCTTAAACAGTGTCAAGAAATATTTAATAGACATTATTCTATTTGAATAAAGTTCTTTTGAATATACGCATGATGGTCATGCGCCATCTAGTGCAAGTTAGAGAATACAGATACGATTGGGGTTATGTTACAGTCTATTTTTTTATAACTATTTTATTAGTTTGTAACCGACTGTTTTGGGTTTGATCTACAATGTATAGAATCTTCGCCAGAACTAAGCGAGTTTATTTTTCGTAAGTACCATAAAAACTTGGAGTGACCTGTAACACGGACGGATATACTTGTCTTCTATGCTAGTCTTAATTATTCCCAGTAAAATGGCAGTCCTTAAACCAAATTAAAAGCCTTATACGTGGCTTGAGCTTGGCAGCAGGCAGTCACAACCTGCGTCTGTCCGATTCAACGAGGCAATACGGCGCACTACCTCGAACAAACATTATAAAAAGGTGAAACGTGGGCATGTTATGTAAATAAATAAATAAAATCATATTATGTATGTACCTATGAACTTCAATTAACTGCAAGTGGGCGCAGCTACTAATTGAATGAATGACATAAGAAAGGAAAGAAAGAAATCTCGAAACAAACCCTGTACTATCTGCTATTATGACCAGCGCCGGTGGTTAGCAAAACAAAATGATATTGGGAGAGATTCCATATTGTCAACAGTGGAATGTGATGGGCTGTTTTTGGATTTGATAAATCAGTTAAGGTTTTGTTCTAGAACTTACATGATTTTAGTATAAAAATTGCATTAACACTACAATGTATTTTAAGCCCGCTAGCTCTTTAGGGACATTGCGGTAAATGAGTACATATGTACCTACCTAAATACTAAGAAGATATCGTAATAATGTAAATGTCAGAACAAACATTATTTATATGTTCTGACATTTACATTATTTTAGATAAGATAGATATATCGATAAAATATGATAGGTGTTGTGCATGAAGTTGAGTCAATAGAGATTATATATTTTAGAAATACTAAAAAGTAAATGCCCAAGCATATCGAACAAAGAGATAGCATCAGAAGTGTAGTATCAATCAAAACGTTAACAGCTCTTTCGAATAATAAAATAGAATTATTATAATGGCGCAGCCTCTCAAAGTGTGGTCAAAGTTTACTGTGTCCAAAGAAAATGAAATATTACAATTACAAATAGTGGAAGCTCCACAAGATAAAGTAAAAGATATCGCTAACTTTATAATTAACAGTTATCTTGTAAATGAAAGTATCTCAAAAGCTACGGGTAAGTATTTTTTTTTATTTGGCAGAAAAAAAAAAATTATTTATTAAAAAAAAATACCAAAGTTATGCATAGAATTTTTATAAACACATTTTACTGACTCAATTCATGCTTATTATTTATATTAATATGTCACCGTAAAATTCTAAGAACCATAATTAAACTGTCGAAATATTGATTTTTTAAACGGTTTTTAAACGGTTTTATTTAGCTCACCCCGTTTGTTTTTTTATTTATTATTCTTGGGTCAAATTTAGTAATTCAAATTTCACCCTCTTCCTGGCAACCGATTAATCTGAAATTTTGTATACACTTTGGATTTTGATGACAATACAATTATGTTTATTCATTATCTTTATAAATTCAAGATGGCCGCCGCTACAAAATGGCGGATAATTTTTTTATTATTAATCACATCAATATGGGTATCAAATGAAAGGGCTCAACAAGCAGAATACAATATACTATAAAAAATTTAAATCCAAGATGGCGGCCGCTACAAAATGGCGGCTAACGTAGGTTTTATCAATATGGGTATCAAATGAAAGGTCTCAACAAGCAGAATACAATATACTATAAAAAATTGATATCCAAGATGGCGGCCTCTAAAAAATGGCGGATAACTTAGGTTTTATCAATCCCATCAACATGGGTATCAAATGAAAGGTCTCAACAAGTAGAATACAATTTACTAAGCAAAATTGAAATCTAAGATGGCTGCCGCTACCAAATGGCTGATAACATTTTTTTAACAATCCCACCAATATGGGTATCAAATAAAAGGGCTTGACAAGAAGAATAAAATGCACCATACAACCTCAATATTTAAGATGGGCGCAGCCACTAAATGGCATATAATAATAAGATTTAAATTTAGAAATTGAATCTGTAATTTAGGTATCTGATTAATCCAGCCTGAATCCACCACCCAAGTCAAGATTTTGTATCGTGTTGAGGACTGTGTTTCGTTAGGGTGGCTAAAAATGATACGTCGTTAGCGGTACACCACCCAAGTTAATAAAATAGATAATAAATTAAATAAAAATTAAATTAATTAATTAAATTAAATAAACCTAGCACTAAATGAATTAAACAGAATGCGAAATAAAAACTAAAAACTAGAAAATAAAAATAGGTAAAAAAACTTTTTAAGTTAAACGGTTCTATGTTAAACATACATTGCAATGTTTAAGATAAATGTACTAAAAACCAAAAAATAATAAAATAGATACAGTCGTGGGAATTATAAACATATGCATAGACTAGACTAAAATAAAACCGTGGGGCACGTCAATTGTCTACAAATTATCGACTTAATGTGCGATAGAAGAATCGTTTAATTCGTCGTTAGGCAGTTGGCCCGCAGACGGTGAGGAAATTACTCACTATTTTCTTGCTCATGGAAATTCCAATAGTTATACACTCCATGTAAATAAAAGAAATGTTTCAACTAGTTTATCGTTGGACATTCACACTGCTGGCTGGCGAGGAATCGTTTCACTGCTCGTAGTTTGTCTTTAATCGACAAAACATATGATAAAAGTACTACTCGCTCACCACTATGAAACCGCGAAAACTCGCTTATAATCGAGCTTGCTAGCTTGTTTCCACATTCTAGCCGTACTTATCACACGCCCATCGTTATCGGTTGAACAACTGCCTAATTATAGTGTAACATTACAAAATAAACATTTTAATCAACGATTGTGGACAATTGACGTGCCCCACGGTTTTATTTTAGTCTAGTCTATGCATATGTTTATAATTCCCACGACTGTATCTATTTTATTATTTTTTGGTTTTTAGTACATTTATCTTAAACATTGCAATGTATGTTTAACATAAAACCGTTTAACTTAAAAAGTTTTTTTACCTATTTTTATTTTTTAATTTACATCAACTCTGTTGTTCGCGTTATCTCTTCCAACTTCCATCTCTACGCAGACAGCTTTAACGTAATTTTGCATTGAATTAATGTAGAAGCGCTATTGTCAGTATGAATCGAGATTTAAGGGCTATTTTCGTTTATGTATGTTTAATAACCTGCTCACTCTAACTTTCTTTATTCCCCCTTCACATCTCCTTTCTCAGGCCTACTGCAGAGTTTTCTGTGGAGAAAGGATAAATCCTTTAATAGTGCCTTGTACAACGTTCCTAATTATTTTTATCTTTTCTCAGTTCAGTAATAAATATTTTTTTTGTTTCCTTTGCTACTACAATCTGTGTCCTTTATAGGATATTCAGCAGTATGTTGGTTGGTGCGAATGCACATCTTGGTGTAACCTCTGTCACATCCTCATTTCTTAACAGTTATTATGTTTACTGGGATTGAATTAAGTCTTGGGGTATTTTACGTTTCAACCGTCGTACTTTGGTGTTTCTTTTCATTTTGGTTTGTATGTCGTTCTATACGTTCCATATAAGACTTGGTATGATGCACAATTTTCTGTTTCGCAGTAGGTATTCGCAAATCACGGTGTAATTGTTCATTGGGTACAAACCTGGGAGCATTGGTATACGCAGAGCTTTATTTTCAAACCTTTGTGTGATTTCAAAATTTGAGTAAGATGCGGTGCCCCATAGTTGGATCCCATACGTCCAGACCGGTTTCAGTATTGCCTTATACAGCAGTATATTGTTTTCAAGGGACAGTTGAGATTTTCGTTCAATGAGCCAGTAAAGTAATTTTAATACAAAGTTGCTTCTGTTGGGAGTCCTGGGACATCCTTCCGAGGGCTTACCCGGGGCTCCCAACTATAGGCTGTTGGGCGTTACGTGAGTTTATTTTAGTCGGTAGGAGTCCGGCATAACATCCATGAGGATTTTCCCTCACATTAAACAAAAAAAAATACCAAGTTGCTTCCTTTTGGTGAAAATATGCTTTTGTCATGTAAGTCTTTTGTCTAGATGCATTTCAAGATATCTCACTTGATCTGCCTGTGGAACTTCAATATTTTTCAATGTAACGGGGGGACAGGATTCTCTATTTAAAGTAAACGTTGAGTTGACTGACTTCGATTCGTTAGCTTTATCCGCCACTTTTTTAAGCCAATGAGATAAGAATTTAGTCCTCTTTGAAGTATTTGGGAGGCGGTTGTTGGGTTGCAGTTAGTATGGTGTGCAGCTAGAATAGTGGAATCGTCAGCAAAAGGTCCGGTAGTTAAGAACTTAAATGTTAGCAAGTCTGCAGTGTACAGCAGGTAGAGAACGGGGCCCAGTACGCTACCCTGAGGAACACCTGCTTTTATGGGACGAAGGGCGGATGGTGCCTCCCCATTTTGTACGATAAAATGGTGGTGCTGCAGAAAAGCTTTCAATATTCCATACAAGTGATTCGGTAGAGCATTCTTCAATTTAAAAAAAAAAACAATAAAAAATACAACCGACTTCGAACAAATCTTGGAAAATAAATTTTACTTAGCAAAAAGTAATATGTATTTTCATTTATCAGATTTTTTATTCAATATCATATTGAAGTCGGCGTCAAGTAAATTCATAGGTTTAGGTAGGTATTATTCATGGCACCAACTTCAATATTACATTGAATAAAATCTGATAAATCAAAATACATATTACTTTGTGCTAAGTAAATTTTATTTTTCAGGATTTGTTCGAAGTCGGTTGTATTTTTTATTGAAAATTTTTTTTTCAATATTTTAAGTGACGGGTGAACCGAAAAATGTATCTATCTAGGTGAAAGTCCTCATAAATACAAATCAATCAAGCCCCAACACAAAGTAGCTGCTCTGTAAATCGTCAAGGAATTCCCTCGACTGTCTTTTGGTTCCATCATCGGATTGACTCCAGACCTTCATTAACTGTTGTACATTAAAGCACTGAATTAAAAAGTTAACAAACGCACTAGTTGTCCCTATAATTATCGGTGGTTGCCCTCGATTTATCGAGGATCCCATAATCAGATGATAACCTGGTTAAAATGGGACCACCTCAGAAGTAAACCCTATTCAACAAAAAAATAATTAAATCCGTCTATAATTGACGGAAATATCGGTGAACATCTTAGACCATCTAACACAGGACACGCCTTACTTAAGCATTCCCCTCTTCCAAGCCAATAGTCCATTCGGTCTAAGAGGTTTATAAAAAGCACTTGAGAATCGATTGATTCACTATCATAATCGTTATAGCTGTGTGCGAGCGCATGGCGTCCTCAGATTAATGCCGATGTATGTCGTATATAATTCGAGAAAACAGTCAAGTACCTCTAGATTACAGTAAAATAGAATCATATTTCGTATTCAAGTACTTTTTTCTCTTCCACATTAGCTTTTTCATTAAGTAATACAAAAATATCATTCTATGAACAGGTATCGAGAACATCAGATGCAAAATCGATGTTCAAAATAATCGTTCATTTTAATCGAAGAATAATTTGAAAATCAACCTAATGTCAACCTTAACACAAACAAATGAAATAATAATTGGCCTGTCAACACATCTAAACAATAGAGCGTGACAAGTTCGTAGTGGGCGGAGTCATGATTTTCTTAATCCATTTTCGACTTTATGTGCACCATCAAACAAGGTAAAAAATAAATTGTCAAAATTAACGAAAGAGCGAGTACGAGCTCTCAGACGCTAGAGAGACGTCGTCGGCTAGAATATATCGATAAAAATAAGGTACTGCATATTATGCAGTAAATTATTATCGATATTTTCTTTGTACTGCGGTGGACAAGTCGACCCATGTTTTTTATGCTTAACTGATTTGTCAGTTGAAAATATTAGCCCTTTAGCTATCACCGTTCCTGAGAGGCAGTCTCGTGACGGACAGACAGACAGACAGACAGACGGATAGCGAAGTCAAGGATCCCGTTTTTTACCCTTTGGGTACAGAACCCTAGAAACCACGATAAACATGGTATTTAGGGTTCAGTACCCGAAAGAAGGTCCACATATTGAAAAACTGGCTGGCAGGTTAAGTTCAGCAGCATTTGCGGTACTAAAGATTAGGCATTTGACTGATGTAGATACAGCTAGAATAGTTTATTTCAGTTACTTCCTCAGTGTTATGTCTTACGGCATTCTACTGTGGGGTAATGCCGCAGATATAAATTCAATTTTTGTTTTACAAAAACGGGCCATAAGAGCCATATATAGATTAGGTCCAAGGGTCTCTCTGCGCGAAAAATACAAAGAAGTAAATATTCTGACTCTAGCATCATAATATATTTTTGAAAATCTAATGTAAGTATGTGCAAAAGAATCTATCTAGTTTCGTTAAGTTAAGCGATATACACAGTGTAAATACCAGACATAAAGATAACCTTGCTGGTCATCAGTGTAGACTGAAAAAAGTCAGTAATTCCTTCCTGGGTGACTGTATACGTTTTTACAACAAGCTTCCAAATGAAATAAACAGTATGCCCTTAAATAAGTTTAAAAAGTGTACAAAAAGTAAATTGTACTGCAAGGGCTACTGTACAATTGACGATTATTTGCTTGACAAGGAAGCCTGGAAATGATCTGCTTGCTCTACTGCATTCTGAAGCAATAGTTGTGACTTTTAGTTTAAATTTTGTAAATAGAGCACAAAAAGAAAAGCCCGTCGAGTTTCTTGCCAGTTCTTCTCAAGCGGGCCGCGTTCCGAACTGGTGGTAGTGACTTTGTTTTGTATTCATTGACGTGTCGCAAGTGCCTATGTATTAGGATTATGCGAAATAAATGTTTTTTTGAGTTTTAGTTTGAGTATTGGGCAGAACGCATTTTTTAACACACTCTCGAATGGTAGTATGTAGTTCCACTATTATTGGAGTATGGTCAGAGGAAAGGTCCCAGCAACACGCTATGTGGTTTTTTGAGATTCCTTTGCTGACACAATAATCAATGACATCCGGTATTTTATTTTTGTCAGTTGGCCGGTAAGTTGGGTGACCCGAAGAGATCAAATTATATTTCCAGTTTGAATGCATTTGAGCAGTTCTCGCCCTCTAGTTAGTATAAGTCTAGATCCCCATAGCGTATGTTTGGCATTATAGCCGCCACCTGTAATGAATCTGGGTCCAAGAGATTTAAAAAAAATATTGAACTCCGTTTTTTTGATAGAAAATCTCGGTGGACAATAAAGGGCAGATATTGTGATGTCACTGATCCAGTCTGTTAACACGATGTTTGTTGCTTGAATATAGTCCTTACAGTAGTCTGGGAGTGCGTGGTGTCTGATATTCGACCTGATGAAAACGGCCGATCCTCCATGCGCTTTGTCGCATAATATGGTCGTTAGTACTTTTTGTGTCCTGGTAGCCTGAAAAAGCTTTTGGATGTGAAGTGTGTTTCTGAGATCAATAAAACATCTATGTGGTGATTCTTAACAAATATTTTTAACTCTTTCGAGTGTTTTGACAAGCCATTAGCATTCCATACACCCAGTTTTAGTGATGTGAATGTGATGAAATAAATAATTAAATAATAAAAATATCCCACAAATAGAACACAAAAGTGACATGAAAGCCAAGTTAATTATGAATAAAAAAACTGCAAGGAATAATTTTATTAATATGAGTTTATAATTTTAGGTGTGGCACGTAGTGAAGAAGCACGTGAAATGTATAAATCTCGGTTATTGACATCTTTCGAATTGCCTGGGGTACATATGCTAGTATGTTGTGCTGATAATGGTAATAATGAAATAGGAGACATAGTTGGTGGAGCTTTTTTGTGGTTACTTGAAAACGACAACCCGAGAGATAGTCAGGTAAATTCTAAAAGACATGTAATTATTATAATGTATTGTAACAGGTCGTCAAATAAACTATTTTTGCTAATATACAAAAATAAAGATACTTCCAATAGGCTTAGTCCGTAAAAAAGACGACACACATAAGGAGTGAATAATGGGTCTAAAAGTATACGATGCCTGTATTATTGACCTCTTTCGAATTGCCCGGGGTACATATGTTATTGACATCTCTCGAATTGCTCGGGGTACATAATTATGCTAGTATGTTGTGCTGATAGTGGTTATATTGAAATTTTTAATCACGATTCATCATCATATACTTTGCTACTTAGGCTGTTCTGAAGATATAGTTCTGCAAACGCTGGCCAGCTCAGCATGGATGAAGTAGTGACGTTGCACTGTCATAGTGTCCGTAAAAGAAGTAAATCTGATGATATAATAGGTATAATTCCTAAAATAAAAGCTTTTGCATTATCAGCCGATGATACGTCGTGTATCTAAGATGCAATATCGTAGCAGTACATCGGTTATTGACTCTTTCAAATTGCCCGGGGTACATATGCTAGTATGTTGTGCTGATAAAGGTAATAATGAAATAAGAGACATAGGCTTTTTGTGGTTACTTGAAAACGACAACCCGAGAGATGGTCAGGTAATTAGTATCTAAAAGGCACGTCATTATTATATGTAATGTATTGTAACAGGTCGTCAAATATACTATATTTGCCATTCTACAAAAAAATGACAATCCTGTAGGCTTAGTCCGTTAAAACGACGAGACATAAGGAGTGAATGAAAGGTCTAAAAGTAAACGATCCCTGTTTTTTTTTTTTTTTTTTTTTTTACGTGAGGGAAAATCCTCATGGATGTTATGCCGGACTCCTACCGACTAAAAAACCTCACGTAACGCCCAACAGCCTATGGTTGTGAGCCCCGGGTAAGCCCTCGGAAGGATGTCCCAGGACTCCCAACAGACCTACGGCCGCCACTGCGGCCTCGCCCAGGGGGAGGTTCGGGTGCTAGCCGCGTCTATGGGGGGTTTCGGGTGTGACCCCGCTTCTAATGGGGGGGGGGGGGCGTGCGTGAGTTGCTCACGTCACGCTGCCGTCATGGGCCTGCTTCTGTAAGGACGGTGAGCGGCCCTCTCACCGTCCTCAGACCCCCGGTCATGGAGGCCGATAGTCCTCGGCGAAGACACGTCGGCGGCGCCCAGGCCGCCGACTGCGGAACTCGGGTGGGAGAGTTCTCTCCCGTACCCGCCCCGCCGCCTCCGTCACGAGCATGATCTGCTCGCAGAAAGAGGCGGCGCAGTCCCACTTACTCCCGCTGGAGACCATGGCTCGCACCATGGTCTCGAGCGAGAGAGTGTCCACGTCCAGACCCACTACAAACGATCCCTGTATTAAGCAAATCTCTGGTCACAGATCCATTTTATGACATTACTATTTGTGGGACGTTTCCGGTGCTTAGGAACGCGCGTTTAGCGTTCTGGTTAAGGTTCTAGTTGCCAGTAAAACGGCAGTCGTTAAAACCAAGTTGAAGGCCTAATGGGTGGCTTGAAATTTCCTACAGGCAGCGGATACTCACAGCCTGCGCCTGTCCATTTCAACACGGCAATCTGGCTTACCACACACCTAAATAAAAAAGGTGAAATGTTGGCGAAAAGTATATTTAATAATATTATTAGTTATTATTTGAAAGAAGTCCTGATGTACTAGTTTTTTAGGACGCTTTAATTTTTTTCAGTCCGATTCTGAAGAATTACGGAAGTTTATAGAAATTGCAAACGTTCTAAAAGGTGCGTGTCATGTAATAGAGGAACTGAAAGTTTCAAAGTATTACGAAACAAGGATCGCAGTTGTTCATCCAAATTATAGACGCTTGGGTATTGCAGAGCAACTTTTTAAGGTTATGTAAGTATCGACTGGTATATGGTAGTTTGCACCATATACCACTATTCCTACAGGCAGCGGATACTCACAGCCTGCGCCTGTCCATTTCAACACGGCAATCTGGCTTACCACACACCTAAATAAAAAAGGTGAAATGTTGGCGAAAAGTATATTTAATAATATTATTAGTTATTATTTGAAAGAAGTCCTGATGTACTAGTTTTTTAGGACGCTTTAATTTTTTTCAGTCCGATTCTGAAGAATTACGGAAGTTTATAGAAATTGCAAACGTTCTAAAAGGTGCGTGTCATGTAATAGAGGAACTGAAAGTTTCAAAGTATTACGAAACAAGGATCGCAGTTGTTCATCCAAATTATAGACGCTTGGGTATTGCAGAGCAACTTTTTAAGGTTATGTAAGTATCGACTGGTATATGGTAGTTTGCATAGTCATTGCAAAATGACTATAACCTCCCTCAAACAATTTGTATGTGCCACCCATTAACTCTTAAATCACTATAGTCAAACTCATAAATTGCAAAGTATACTGTAGATAAGTTTGTTTTATAATAAGATAATTACACATTTCTCCAATAACTTTTTCAAAAGAAATAGTAATCTAAGAAACCTAAACTGACAACCATGACATCATTTTTGTTTTAGCTTACAAGTATGCAAAGAAGATGGTGTACCATTAACTGTAGGTTTAATGACAGCAATGGGTTCTCAAAAGGCTGCAGAAAAAACTGGATGGAAAACATTAGTTGAAACAGACTTAAAAGAATTTGGAAAAAAAGTAGGCGTTACTTTTAAAGAAGATGCTCCACCTCAATTTAAAGTAATGATGGCCAGAGTTAAGGAAGAATAACATAATATACAAGTAGTAGCACCAAACTAAAGAGGAAGCCGTAGAAGAGCTTAATAAATTGATCATGGCAAAACTTATTCCTGTAACATTTATTTTCTATGTGTAGCAATGTCTGGTCTTGGGCTTGTCAATCATCATTAAGCGTGTGAGAGCGCCATAATCAATTCATTGTTTTTTTGCTGTGGCAACAGCTCTCACAAGGAAACGGACATATAGTCTATGGGTTTTTTGAGCCTGGACGCAGGAATTACGCTAGCAAACTGGTTTCTTTATGAGATTTTCTCGAGGATTCGATAGGGAGGGTATAAATAGCCCTGCTATGAAGTTCCAAGCCTCTTTTACCATCGTCTAAGCATCTGTGAATTTGAGACATAACTGAGTAGCGCACCTCATTTTTCTTTGGAGGTTATAAGTTCAAACCTGAGGACTTGCTAAGGAAATTAGCCTGGGTTTTACCTACTTTCCTCAAAAAGAATTGAATTCTGTGATAACCTATACCCAGATTCTGGTAAGTTTCAATTAACTATTTGCAAAGCTGGTCGATTTTCGTCTGTCGCGCAGTCAGTAGCTTAGTTTGTCGTTTCTTTCATGACAGGGTTTTTTTAGTACGGGGAAAAGTCGGTCAGCCACAATTCCTAACTCCACCCAATAACACGTGGACTACACGAGCGAGGTGATTTGAGAGGAACCTGCCGTCTTCATACACCTGGCATTACCAACAGCCTACTTCCTCACGCTGAATTAGTTTAGTGCTGTACTATTAGCACCTAAACCCGTAATATTCTTATGTATGTCTGTGCTTTCTGTATCTATGTAATCTCATTGTCTCTGTAGTGTACTGTGTACTATATAAATATATGTGTGTACACCCTATTGGCTGTTTTCGTTAGAGCCCTAGCCTACCCTTGCACACATACTGAAAACTCTGAAAAAAGGCGCCCTGGGATAGAGTAATCTGCAACCTCCCTCTGAGCAAGTTGGTGAGTAACATTATTGTGTTATATTCCTTTCATGTGTAAATACAAATAAAAGACCTTGATAATAATAACAATTATGTAAAACCAAGCTCCTGTACTTCATTTATCTTTGTAGAAGAATAGAAAGAAATATGAGTATTTCAGGTATTGTTACACAGCACTATTTACTTCCGATACATATTGTCACGCGTGATGTCGATTTATCTAAGCTTGTGCTATGGATCTAGACTTTGGATAAATAATAAATTATTTACAACTCATCTTAAATAGATAGATCACACAAATATTAGCTTCCATCTGGTAAATCAGAGACCTCTGCAATTCCATTCGCAGTATATTACCACAATGACACCAATGCAGCATTTGTGCAAATAAAATGTTGCCCGACAGAATTTCGCAAATAAACAGTTGCTACGCAATTTCGAGCCTTAGATACGCGACGTATCATCGGCTGATAATGCAAAGACTTTAATTTTAGGAATAATACCTATTATGACATCAGATTTACTACTTTTTATAGACTATGACAGCGCAACTTCACTACTTCATCCATGCTGGGCTGGACAGCGTTTACAGTCCTATATCTTCAGAACAGTCTAAGTAGCAAAGTATATGATGCTGACCTTTGATTATATGGCTTAAATTTAAAAAAATATATAAAATAAGTACTAGCTTCGTTCCGCGCAACTTCGTCTGCATCACATAAGAGAGAGTAAATCACCATTTCCCGTCGCATTTACTCCCGTCGCGTTGCGTTTCCTTCCATAGCGTCGCGTCGTCGTTAGTATTCATTACTACGTAAGAGAGAGATAGAGAGAGAGAGAGAGAGAGAGATTTCTCGTCACATGTATTCCCGTCACATTATATTTAAGAACAATTTCATTTGTGAGAGAGGTTTCCGTCGTATTATTCCAAAAGAAATTCGATTTCCATTAAAATGATTTTTTTTTCAGAACTTTTTAAGAGGAAAAATTTTGGAGTACATCTTTTTCCGTAATTCTTATCATTTATGCAGCGCATGGAAGCACGCAGCAAAAGCTCTTAAAAGGAATAATTTCTTTTGAGACATTTATCATAACTGCTCCGCTTCTATTCGTTGTAAAGTGATGCTATAAATTATAGCCTATAGCAATCCTCGATAAATGAACTGTCGTACTGTAAAAGAAAGTTTGAATTCCAACCAGTACCTAGTTCCTGAGATCCTAGCGTTAAAACAAACAAACAAACTCTTCAATTTTATAATATTACACTAAAATACTCAATAGTATTATTGTATGGATTCTCTTTTGAGCTGGCAGTTATGTTGAATATATCCAGTCAATTCCACCTATTTTTAACCGACTTCACAAAAGGAGGAGGTTCTCAATTCGTCTGTATTTTTTATTTTTTTTTTCTAATCCACATTGTCAAGTTCAAAGGACGCATTGAAATTATCTTTCAGTATATTTTTTACTGCAGAATGCTGTTTTCTGCATTATTAGAATGACTCCACCTGTGTGAAATTTGGGTTTTCAACCAAATTTCTACGGGAATATAGTTTGCTTTCCTGTGGGGATAAAATATTTTTCAGCAACGGGTTTGTAAGAACTTCAATTTCAAAGTGCTTCAGTACCTATCTTTTTTTTCATATGAGGGAAAATTCATCATGAATGCTATGCCAGACTCCTACCGACTAAAAAACCTCACGTTACGCCCAACAGCCTACGGTCGGGAGCCCCGGTTAAGCCATCGGAAGGTTGTCCCAGGACTCCCAGCCACCACTGCGGTCTCGCCCAGATTGCTACAGTACCTAGTAACAATATATCAATATCAAATCAACAGGAGTCCACTGCTGGAAGTAGGCCTCTCTTAAATTACGTCACAATTATATACAAAACGTGCAACATACTTTGCATGTTTTGCTATAAATGTATTACTGAAATAGTTTTACCACTAGTAGCAAGTTGTATTCAATAAACACTGTAATTTTAGTATTCTCTTGATAAAAGAAACAAGATAGTAAAAAGAACTAACAAGGTAATTCTATAATCGCAAATTTTATCAGCGCCTGTAATAGCTTCACAAAACATTAGTCTAATGATGTGCCCACGTAAATAAATGCTGTTATAGTTACTGTTATCGCCTTTTACAATATTTTTAAATACTAAAGTTCTAATGTTTATTCTTTCATCGACTTAATTTCAACTATTATAACCGGTTAGTAATTTTAAACTCTCATAAAACTCAGTAGGTACTATAATGATGTTTTCATTGTATTCTGAGATTGCTAGCAATTTTAATGAGCATTAAAGAGCATTTCTTGAGCATACAAATCACGCGTTCTTCGAACAAAGAAATGCAGTTTTTTTTAGCTTATTTTAGTTGTAACAAGTAAATACTCACACTTAATCAAAATCGACGATAATCAAATTATAGGTGTATGTTTTGAAGAAAACTGAAAAAAAATATCGAGTGGAAAATAATAAAATGTACCTACATATTTATTTTATCCAGTCGATAAAAATTGAAATCATAAAATGCATTCAACTAATAATGTTGGACTGTTTCGGATGATGTTCTTACACATCACGTGTAATTAATATCCCATCAAAACAAAACTAGTAAAATCCCCTTTTTTTTTGTTTAACGTGAGGGAAAATTGACTGCCTCTGTGGCGCAGTCGGTAGTGATACCGCCTGCGGCGCTGGAGGTCGTGGGTTCGATTCCCACCGGAGACAAATATTTGTGTGACCCATAAATGTTTGTCTCAAGAGTCTGGGTGTTACCCATAACACAAGCAGGTTATTCCTAGCTTACTTTGGGATCAGATAGCGTTGTGTGAGATGTCCGTAAAAAAAAAGAGAAAAAAAATATCCTCATGGATGTTATGCCGGACTCCTACCGACTAAAAAACCTCACGTAATAGCCAACTGCCTATGGTTGGGAGCCCCGGGTAAGTCCTCGGAAGGATGTCCCAGGTCTGCAAAATCCCCTAGTCGCGCAGCTTAGTTTTTCTACCGCCAACTTAGTAAGATTCATGTAATACCAAGTCAATGTTCATAATCAATTTTTGAAATCTTCTATGTTTTAAATAAATAAAAGGGTAAATTGACCATCGCATGAAAACATATCTCACAAGTTATGGGTATATTATGTTAAATTAGATCAATTAATGCGATTATCAAGTCGATCTCACTGAACGTAATTTGAAATATCCCACATAAATACGGAGGTTACTTAGTTACTGAAGATTCAAACTTCTAGTTTTATCCACAACCACAAGGCGCAAACTCTTTACAAATGATTCGTTTTAGCCCCTCTCTATAAAATAGAGTGCAGAGGGGTTTATGGCGAGACTTTGTCTGTAGTCTGTGACTCTTTTGCATTAGTTCACGTGGATCATCTGTTCAAAGTTTTAAATAAAACAAAAATTACAACGTCAATCAGATTGAACTTTCACTTTCACAATAACCGTTTTAGAGAGGGGCAGTCTGGTGAGAACGATCCGAACGATCTCACGGCTTTCTTGTTCAATTTTGTCATCGTATAGAGTTTGAATGTGTGCGTATGACTAATAAGGCTAAGCAAATGTTCCCTCACTACACCCGCCAACTAATATGACAGCTGAGGCTCGGAACTGGCGGGGGTGGGGAAGCTTGGTCAGTGAGGGGCAGGGAGTTGCCTATATGTATGTTATCTAGGGTCGAAAATGGCCTGAGTGGGTTTGAGAAAAGATAGTACGGCCGTGCCGCCTGCCGCCGCCGCGCTATTGCTCGACTTGGTACAATTTATATCAAAACCATAATTATATTCATACACATTTTGTAGATTAAAAAAATATTTTTAACGATCATTTTTCGTCCACTTATTCCGGCAAAAATGATTTATTTGCCCTATTACCCGTGGTCCCACCGGAACGTCCCACTGGTGGGTCCACGGGGAATTTTTTTTCCCCGTAGTCCCACCGCTCTGAAGAAAATTCAAATTTATTAAATCGGCGAATTCCAGTGGTACCACGGGTAATCGATTTCGGTAGACCCACTGAACTAGAGATGTGCCTAAAAGTGAAGGAGAATCAAGTTAACTTAAAAAAACCTAGGTCACAAAATGACACTTATGACCGTTAAAATTATTTATCAACATGAAATACAACAACAAACAATTAATTACGTCTTAAATAGAAACCTAAATTCTTTTAACTTCAATGAAACTTCTAATCCTGTGGATTTGTGATTAAATCATCGTAACTTTTCTAATACTAAGCCAACCGTAGCACCACCCGCCACTAACTCCATTTGTATTTGTCTTATCCAATCATCGTTTTCTACTGCAACTCTTGATCTTGATTTGATTCTTGTATTATTTTTAAAATTTGTCAATATCTTTATTTCATTTAATAATCGTAGTATGTTAGTATTTTTTTTATTTAATTTCTTATTTATTTTGCTGTGCCAAGATTCACATACATTATTTGTGCGATGTCTTTTTCCGAAAACACTAAGAAATTTACATACACCCCTTGATAGCCATTGTTTCTTAACATAACGTAAAAATTTATTAATTTTATCACCATTTGTGCTACTATATTCTTGCTGTATATACTCCCAGCCGCTTAAAAGATGTTCATGGGGTAGCAGAGGTAGTGCCGAACACAATCCAATCAATCTGTTTTCAGATTTTGTTTTTCTGACTCCAAATATACTTTTGCCATTTCTCCACATTGCACGGGACCAGTGGTAATAACAACCAATGCCATCTATATCAGCAAACACATCTAAAATGGCATTCAACGCAGCAAACTCATAATCACAATGGTAAATTTGAGGTTTCCAATCCGGAAATTGACTTTTTATTAACCTAAACAATATATTGTAAGTTTCATTGGTTTTATTACTGAGTAAAGCATACAGTAACGGCTTTACATGTGTGGTAATATTTGTACTACCAAAGTCACCATGCATGATAAACACCTGAGCAAATGGATATGGAGTGCATTTAAAAGTCAAGTCACCAAAAACTTCCTTAATATCATTAATGAAGGCTCTGTCTTCTTCCATACAAAAAACTAGAATTTTGGTATGCCCATCATAGTAATCTGCTACTACATATTGCGAGTGCTGCATTGGTACCTGAACTTCGTCGAAATTTTTAAAATTAAGTTTAGTTACTCCTACAGCTTTGTTGCGCGAGTCGTATAAACTATGCTTTGCATCTTCAAATTTTGGTAAAGGTGTAACTAAGTTGTATCCTTTCTGTTGCCAGTTATTTAAAGCCTCATCATATAATTGCGGTATTGGAATGTCCTTTCTTTGTGCATCATTTCTCAGTTCATTCATGACAATACTCATTTCATTTTGAAGCAAGTTTTCAACACACGTGTGAGTACGTTGTGTTACTATCTGCATTTTCTGTAAAAAGAATTTAAAGTGTAGTCAATAAGTGCCGATGGTAAAAATACTGATTGCTAAAATGAAAAAAAAATATCAATAAAAATAAAGCAAATCGGCGACCCCAAGAAGTGAGAACTTTGGCATTATCTATCTTCTATCTATACATATAATAAAATGATAGAAAAGTCAAAACTGTACATTGGAAATATTTAAAAAAATACCGCTAGGTGTTCTATGTAAGATACCGAACCCAAAAATCTAGTTAGAAAATTTTTTGTCTGTTTGTCTGTTTGCTTTGCTTTGTCCGGAAGGATCTCGAAAAGTACTCGATAGATTTGGTTCAAATTTTGCACAAATATTACTTAGGAGTGGGGTCTTCAAATAGGCTATATATTATTACGCTACGTATCCTAGGGGCTAAGCAGAGAGCAAACAAATATGTAAGCTGGTGGATTGATATAACTAAAACGTAGCAGGAATATTAGTAAGAGATAGGTTTTACACACAGGCTACATATTATTACGCTACTTAGCCTAGAGGCTTGGCAGAATAGAATTCAAATTCAAACCAAATTGGCATTATAACATAATTTTCACGCGTACGAAGTCGCGGGCAACAGCTAGTATATAATAAGAATCAATTTATGTCATAAATAGATAACTTACATCATTTATAGTAATTGAACCGCTACATTTCTCACTGCGTTTCTTACTGCATGTCCAAATACATGTAGGTGTTTTTTTATATTCTTTGTGTTTATAATATTGTTTACCGTTATATAGCATTACGAAACCATTTTTTCTTTTAATAATATTAATTTCGTCACCCATATTATTTCTTTTAAAATATCTACACCAAATTAAAAGATGAAAACAAAATTAGAAAAGAACCTTAAAATTAGAAAAGAAGCGCTCGTGGCCCCGCGGACTCAGTGTTCTGTAAACGATCACTGCAGTAAGCAACATTTACTATGGCCGGATATGGATGGGTGACCACCACGTGGACCACTTTGTGACATTTATTTACGAGCGTTTCCGTGCTTCGGAAGGCACGAGAAGCCGTTGGTCCCGGTTGTCAGTAAAATGTCAGTCGTTAAGCCAAGTTGAAGGCCTTATGGGCGGCTTGAAAAATTTCAACTGTGGGTCGTCACAACCTGCGCCCGGGTCGGCAGCGCGTGTGTAGCGCCTCTGGTGTTGCAAACGTCTATAGGCTACGGTTACCCACCTTCCGGTGGGCCGTAAGCTTGTCTGCCACCTAAGTAGTATAAAAAAAAAAAAAAAAAAAAAACCTACGAGTCAAAGTGACACAGAGGAAAAAAACAACAGGAAAATGCAAAGAGGTAAGTATGTTAATAATAAACTCTTTGCGGCACATCTCTACAGCAGTGGGACTATGGGTAATTATTTTTCCCCATAGTACCACCACAAGGCAGTGGGACTACGGGGAAAAAAAATTCCCCGTGGACCTACCAGTGGGACGTTCCGGTGGGACCACGGGTAATAAGCAATTTTGAACTTCTTTTTGTCATTTTCTGAGACAGGCCCTATTAGAAGAACGCGGTAAATAAAGAATAATAGCTCAATGTACAATTTTATGATATCATAGTATAATCTATGATTTTGATAACGATTAAATGAAACGTTGATAATTTCGATACAACAACACTATACTATATTGCAGTTGAGGCAATTAATATTAAAGAATTGGTATAGATTAAAATAACTAGTATGGACACAGAGTAGAATAATGATTCGACGGTATAATAAACGAAAGAGATAGAAATAGTCAACATCATTTCAAGTCATAACGTAATCATCATTCACACACGATACACGATAAACGAAAAATATAGTCAATATGGCACGGCCTCTCAAAGTGTGGTCAAGGTTTACTGTGTCCAAAGAAAATGATACAATACAATTACGAATCGTGGAAGCCCGAAAAGAAAGTTTAGAGAATGTCGCTAACTTCATAATTAAACATTTCTTTTTTGAAGAATGTATCGCCAAAGCAACAGGTAAGTAATCTAAGACTTCTAATAATAAATTATATTTAAATGAACTATCGATTGATCGTATCGCTGTAGATACAAATTTTAGTGTAATTTAATTTTAGTTATATTTTAGTTATACTTCGGTGCTCTAGAAAACCTTTTTATAGTTATTGAAAGGCTTTGTCACATCGCCCCATACGTATAAAACCGTGGAGCAGGCCAGGGTTCACTATTGTATTTATTATTTGGCTAAGGATTGTAACACTTTGACACACGAGTACATAACTTGGAGATATATAACAGTAAGATAAATATGGCAGTGCCACACGTCAAATGCTCGAAAAACATGTTTGAACTTGAACTTGTTTTGAGAGACGTTGGCTATGACCTTCTCATAAAACTAGCAATATATGAAAATAACGTTGTTTTAGGTGTGTTGAAGGATGAAGATGCAATAGCAATGTATAGATCTCAGTTATTGAACAGTTTACAATTGTCTGGGATGCGCATGTTAGTATGCTGTGCTGATAATGAGAATATCAATGAAATAGAAGAAATAATTGGTGGGGCTTTTCTATGGTTAGTTAAAGACGACAGCCCGAGGAATGTTCAGGTAAATAAATAGCGGAGCAAACGTAGTGAGATAGAAAGAAATTTTATTTTTTATTCAACCCTTGAGATACACATACCAATAAGATGATGTGGGGGAGATTTAATTAATAGAAGGGTGAATTATATCTCGATCGAGGCCGCAGTGGCAGCCGTGGGTGTGTTGGGAGTCCTGGGACATGAACGTTTGCAACACCAGAGGCGCTACTCTCGAGCTGCCGACCTTGTAAAAACCTTCTAAGGCCCCTTTTGAAGAAACCCATACTTTTACTGTTTGTTACTCTTTGACGCTCTAACGGCTGACCATCTGACTGAAATTTGTTACAGATAGATTTTATAGCCAATAACACATAGGCTACTAATTTTTCCAGAGAATAAGTCCCTATGGTAAGCGGCAACGGGACAAAATTGTACGCGAGTGAAGCTGCAGGCATCTGCTGCTGGTATAGCATAATTAGATCAAAATAAACTAATATGAAAAATAATTACTAGTTGATTCAATCGAAAATTGTATGACACATAGGTACTATGTTTATGATAATTACGAAAAAATCAATCAGTAACTTAGATAATACAATGTAAACTAAATATATTATATAATATTTGTTTCAGTATGATTCCAAAATATTACGAAGGTTTTTTGAAGTAGTGAATGCTACAAAAGATTGGTGCCACATAATAGAGGAATTAAAAGTCAAAAAATATTATGAGGCAAGAATGGTAGCTGTTCAACCAAAGTATAGAGGCTTGGGTATAGCAGAGGAATTCTTTAAGATAATGTAAGTAATTTTGTTCTTAACTACTGTATAAAATAATCTATACTAATATTATAAAGAGGAAAGATTTGATTGTTTGTCTGTTTGTTTGCATCGAATAGGCTCCGAAACTACTGGACCGATTTGAAAAATTCTTTCACTGTTGGGAAGCTACACTCTTTGCGGTGAACAAAGGTTATATTTTATTCCCGTATTCCCACGGGAAGGGGAATTACGCGGGTAAAACCGCGTGACGTCCGCTAGGAAAAAGCGTGACGTCCGCTAGCTATTTATGTATATTCTTTCTGCTCTTTCCCTTGAGAGACTAGTAGCAAAATTACAAAAATTTACTTGCGTTTTTAAGGGTTCCGTACCCAAACGGTAAAGGACCATAATCATGGGACTTTCCTGTCCGTCTGTCAGTCTGTCTGCTCATCACGAGACTGTATCCCAGTACTCCTAACAGTTTGAGGGCTGAAATTTTCACACGTTTTTGCCACTATAAAAATAAATATTAAAATCATAAAGGGAAAATATTTAAGACAAAATGATTTTTTGCAGTTTTTTGGTACGGACCCTCCATGCGTGATTCTGACTCCATTTTGACTGCCTTCATTGTGCCTTCAGTGGTAAATATGTGCGGCTGACGTGCTGAAGATTTCGGAGTTCTATGTATATTATCTCTTTAGAAAATGTCTGGTCTGTTCTCCCAGAAAACTCATAACGATGTTATTATAATTGTTTTAGGCCACATGTGTTTAAAGGAGACGGTGTACCAGTAATTGTTGCTACAATGACAGCAATCGGCACACAAAAGGCTGCCGCAAAAGCTGGATGGAAAACATTTTTTGAAATAAGCTCAGAAGAATTTGGCAAAAATACAGGCGTTACTTTCACAGAAGATACTCCATCCCAATTTACATTGATGATGATCAAACTAGATCAAGAATAGAATTGATTTGTTTTGGGGTAGTTTTTTTCCTTTTGAGAGCTTCTGCTGCGTGCCCTGCTGTGCTGCGTAAATGGATAAAGTTACGTAATGTGGACATTATAATTACGAAATAGTTTCTCTCAAAACCTGAAAAAATCCGATTACTTAAATAATATTTGGCCCATCTTAAAGTACGCTCACAATATACCTATCTAATTTCTTGAGTCATTCTTTAACTGCCCTTTCATTGACTTCTTAGTCCCTGTACAAGAAACGGGGTATAGAGGTCAATACTTTTTTATGTTTTTGTCCATGAAATATACTTGAAGTTTATATCCAGAGCTTTTTATTTTATATTATCTTTAAAAATGCTGATCCAAATATTAAACCAAGAGAAATCAGTCGTAATAACATATACGATCCGCTCTCATAAAGTTAGCTCACTCCTGTTTATGAGAGTGAACTTTAGGGGTAGCACGAATCGTAAACTCTATGAGTTATACTTTTATTCCTCTTTACGATCTCTACATTACATAAATGTGTGTTTTTATACTACCAAAGTCCAAATCAGCATATCATTGACTCTGTTAAAACCATAGATTTAGGATTTTTCGTTAAACAATACTGCTGTCTTGAGATTTAAATTTTTTTTTCACACGTATCATACATTATATTACCAAAGAGGCTGACAATAGAGGCCAACCGTAGCACTATGAACGTTTGCAACACAAGAGGCGCCGCACGCGTGCTGCCAAAATATATTTTTTATCCCAACAAAAACACAACATTACTTTGTTTTGAATTTCACACGGTTTTTCAGAATTAATATTTCTTTTGGGCCTGCAATCTTTGTAAGCTGCTTCTACTGTTTCTCATTTTTTTGTAAGATTTGTTTATCTCTAAACCTTACTGCTATACTGCTTTTCCTAGTTTACTTCTGTGTCACGACCACATCTATTGCAATACTGGCGATACGTCGACAGGTGAGCAAAGTTATTTATTTATTTATTTATAAAAAAGGTTGGGTTCCCGTTCTCCAAGGTGAGAAGCATACCAATCTTTACTGTTAGATTAAGAAGAAGAAAAGACCCGAAACTATTTTTCTTAGACTACATGTAGAATGATGGGCATAGCGTGAATGACCTCTTTATACAATTCAACACTATGAAAGCGTATCTTTTATGCAAAGAATCAGCAGGTTGGTGTCTTACACTCTCCTGAAAATTATCGCCGTAAATTTATTCTTTACTAGCTGACCCGCGCAACTTCGTTTGCATGATGAATGAAGAACCGCTCGACCGATTTTGTGTAAACTTCACATAAACCATCAGCTAAATAGTCCAAACAAAGCCTAGAAATTTGGTTTGGATAGGTGAGCTCGTTCTTGAGTTATAAAATTACAACGAAAAGTGGTATGGTTTTTTATATAGATAGATAGATTTGTTGTTATGCCGGCAACAGAAATACATCGTCAAATTCATAATGCAAAAAATATGAGCCAAGTAAATTTATTTATTAAATACATTTCTTAAGGCCATACCCAGGGCTAACGACCTTGAGCATATGGGCGATATGACTCGCCAACATTGAGTAGCGCAACTACAGAGACATCAGAGTAAAAGAACTACGGAAGAAGAAAAATAGCAGCGGAAATGCGTTCCTCGCTTCACCAAATAAACAAGAAGCTGTGAAACGGTCTCACCCGACTGCCCCTCTCTAAAACGTTTATTGTGAGAGTTCAATCCGATTGACGTTGTTATTTTTGTTTTATTTCAAACTTTGAACAGATGATCCACGTGACCTAGTGACGTAGTTTAATGCAACAGAGTCACAGACTACAGACAAAGTCTCGTCATAAGCCCCTCTGCACTCTTTCATAGAGAGAGGCGAAAATAAATTAAAAAACAAAGGAACGTTTATATTTCAATTTTCTTTTGTTTTTAAGTGTAAAAATACACTGCAAAAAATGTGATTGATTATTACGTAAAAATTAAATGTGACGAATTCACAAAGACGCATGTTCATATATTCATTGTTTTACGTAAATTATTACAAATCCAGACAAGAGGGGTCTTTCACTCGCTTAAAATTTTTCTTACTTTTGGAACAAAATTTCATTTCATTTTATTATAACAAACAAAAATAGTCGTAAACGCAGTTGCGAGGGTCAGCTAGTTATGTATAAATAAGAAGCGCTCATGGCACCGCGGACTCAGTGTTTTGTAAACGATCACTGTAGTAAGCTCATTCACTATGGCCAGTCCTTGGATGGGTGACCATCCATGTGACCACTTTGTGAAGTTATTTGTTCGTGCCGTTTCCGTGTTTCGGAAGGCACGTTAAGCAACGGCTGAACGTGCCTTTCGAAACTTACGGGCAACCAAGACCAACGGGTCTTGGTTGCCCGTAAAATGGCAGTCATTAAGCCAAGTAGAAGGCCTTTTTGGCGGCTTGAATAATTTCAACAGCAGGCAGTCACAACCTGCGCCTGTCTATCTCAACACGGCAATACAGCTCACCACCTATTACGTGGCACAAATTCTAAAAAGGTGAAATGTGGGGACATAATAATATGCCTCTGCCTACCCCTTCGGGGTTATCCCCGAAGGATAGGCAGAAACATACATAAATATGTATATTATGTATGTATGGTCACGCCTATAAAGGCGTGACCATATTTATGTATGTATGTAACTAGCTGACCCTCACAACTTCGTTTACGACGCTTAAGGTGTATGAAAGGGGACGTATTTCTTCATCAGACTCAGCAAGTGGTGAGTGAAACTGCACTGATTGTTTTATCATAAAAGAACGTACACGTCGAGGGCGTGGACTGAATTGTTTTAGAATCTATTCTAAAATAATTTATTTCAGTTCACGCCTTCGGCGCGGACGAAATATTTAACTCTGGACTTAATCATTAAGCTCTTATGATAAAGCCAACACGCCGGTTTAGATTTACACTCACATTCAAAGGAACTCTTGAATTCTAGGTTTTGAGAAGTTGAGATGTCTCCAACTCCTGAACTTCCTCGGATCAATTTTCATTCAAATCAGTAGTTTTGGCGTGATACGTATTCGGAATACAGACGGACAAGAAAATTTTAAATTTCATTTTGGCTTAAGTAGGTATTGATTAGAGAACGCGTTCTTTTCTTTTAAATAGCTTTCATGTTCAGACTCTCGACCCTCAACAGTTTTATTATTATGTATAGATATAGACTAGCAAGAAACTCGGCGGGTTATTCTTTTTAGTACTCTGCTTACGGTAATATAGACTTAAAAAATCATAACAAATTGTTTGAGAATCCAACAGGGAGCCGCCTTCTGGCCACTTAGGACGGATTCCATGCTGGACGGATTCCATGTTGGACGAATTCCATTTCGGACGAGTTCCAAATTGGACAGAAACAGTACAGTCATGTTTAAATTGTTTTATTAGATTCTGCAAATAGTTTTCCTATTACAGCAAAATAATACCTTTTTTACCTTTGGCACTACTGCTTGGGACTAGCAGTAAGTAATGTCTTGGGTAATTCTACTTTCCTATGATACTACTTCTCTAATACCATAGCTACAATAGTACGATATAGATACTATGTATTGGATATCCTAGGATAATAAATACGTTGCTACTACGTTGTGTTCATAAATGCTGGCATATTATAAACTAGCTGACCCGCGCAACTTCGTTTGCGCCACATAAGAGAGAGTATTACCTGTTCCCGTCGCATTTACTCCCGTCGCGTTGCGTTTACTCCCGTAGCGTCTCGTCACGCACATGCTATCGCGCAATTTTTTAGAACTTTTTTAAGAGAAACAATTTTGTATTACATATTTTTTACATAACTATAAATATTTACGCAGCACACGCAACGAAGCTGTCAAAAGTAATAACTTTTCCCCCGTTTTTGAAACATTTACTATTACTGCTCCGCTCCTATTCGTTAAAGCGTGATGCTATGTAGCCTATGACACTCCACAATAACGTAGCTTTCTATTGGTGAAAGAATTTTTAAAATCGGTTCAGTAGATCCCGAGATTACCCCTTACAATTTAACAAACACACAAACTTTACTTCTTTATAATATTAGTATAGATAGATATTTTATTTTTAAATTAACACGAATAGTATTTTATTATTAAGTGTACTTCCGCCCAATGTGGAACTCGTCCGAAATGTAATCCGTCCAACGTGGAATCCGTCCAGCATGGAATCCGTCCTAAGTGGCCAGAAGGCAGAGCCGGCAGATCATTTCCAGACTTACTTGTCTAGCAAATAATTGAATACAATTTTTGGTCCCGAGCAGGATTCGAACCTGCGTCTTATAAATATATTCACGGACATTTCGCACAAGGCTATCTAATCCCAAAGTAAGCTAGGAATGACCTGCTTGTGTTATGGGTATAAGACCACGGATAATAATACTTATATACTTTTTGAATACATACATATTATACATAGAAACACCCAGACTCTTGCGACAAACATTTATGGGTTACACAAATATTTGTCTCCGGTGGGAATCGAACCCACGACATCCAGCGCCGCAGGCGGTATCACTTCCGACTGCGCCACAGAGGCAGTCAAGTTGAGACCAGTGTCTCAAAAAAAGCAGTGTGTTAATAATAACTGTAATATAAGTATTTTCATCAGTTAGCTATATCCCTTAGCACAAAGTTATAATAGCTTAAGTTGTGTGCGAATGTCCACAAATATTTCTTCATTTATTTATATTGAAATGATTAAGTACCGTATACACACACATTACAATATAAGCATGACTACCTTTCGAAGTAATTTAATAAAACAATACAAAAAATAAATTGAAATGCATTATATTTTCATGTAATGCAGTATGCATTGTGTAACTCGGGCTCTGGCTCTGTTACACGCATTACTCTGTACATGAATGAATATATAACATTTTACGAGAATATTTTGCAGACCAGAGCGACACACGTCCGTCTAGCAACACGACTCCCCCCGCACTAGATTTTCGGGTGAGCGCGGGGAAGCAAGCAATGTAATGTATTCTTTGAATACATTATTAGTTATAATTAGTTAAAACTTATACTAATTCAAAATTGAAGAAAACCATTTTAGAGGTCTATGTTTTCTTTAGTTTCTGATATAAATTTTATTATTATTCATTAATAAATAGATGTCATAAAACGTCTTCTTCTTAAAAAATATGGGCTATTTCAATGATGTTTTACTAATTATTTATAATAAATACACAATTTCTGATAAAACCATCTTTTGACACACATCTTTTAGATTTAAAATCTACTTTTGGCTGTCATTTTTCGTATACTAATACCGAGAAGAACGTCTTTATTTGCACCTCTTTTTCGCAAACTTTGTCAACCACTCCCCTTAATTCAATGGCTAAACTACTACTTGACACAACTTCTCTTCTAAGCAATTGACATCGTAACTTAGTTGCTTCTTCAGGTAGTCCCAGCCTACGACGTTTAAACAAACCGAACTACTGTAGGCTTTGTCCTCCTAATACAGATGGTCCAACCAAGACCTGGTAACGTAATAACAATGTAAATTTCATCAGGTGAGCGTTCATGTTCATTGTAATGGCTCTTTTCAGTCCTGTCGAATCCAGTCTTCGTAGAGGCCATTCCCGTATTTTACAAAGACTTAGTGAGTCTGTTTCCTGACAGAATGCAGTCAGCACTATATTTAGAATAAAGTTCATGCCTTCCATTATCAGTCTACTGACAATATTTGTCGTAAGGATTGAGCGTAGATGGTAACATGCAGTGTTATTTTATTGACCAGTGGATACTACCTGAAGCGTGGTCTTTCATTTTTTCTGGCAAGCCATCTTAGCTTTTCTTCTCACAAATGTATTTTTGTCACACAAAACTTCCGTATAGCATATTTGGTTAATATTATACCAAAATAGCGCTTTTTATTTAACTTTATGGCTTTGTAGTAAAATCATCTCTTTGAAGTCTGAAGTAAAACCATAAATGACAACGCTTTCACAAATTATGTGTCAAAATAAAAAGTAATTTAAGTATAAAATAAAAGTATTTAAGGAGTATTAATATCAACTCCGGGGAAATCTACCCCAAAATAATTTACATTCCCTTTTTAGCTCGTTATAGCATAAATTTCAATAAAATACGAAACACGTCTTCAATAAATTATGTTAATAATGCTATATGCCAAATTTTAAGTAGATCGGACCAAGGAATCACGATATCCCATACAAACTTTACCCTCCCTTTTTATACCTTTGGAGGTGGAATTTGCAAAAATGTTAATATTACTTTTTTCAAATTGTAACAAACAACGCTCATGCTTAGTTTCATCATCGTATCATTAACCGTTTAAGCAATAATTGATAATAACTTTGGGTCTAGGGATCAAACCGCAAAATTAAGTTTGTTTTGAATTCTATATACTTTTCCGGAATAAAAAGTACCCAGTGTGGTGCCCAGGCTATTAAAGAATAATTATACTAAGTTTCATCGTAATCGAACCGGTAGTTTTTGCGTGATGCCTGAACAAACAGACAGACAGACAGACAGACGGACAGACAGACAAAAAATTTTTTAATCACATTTTTGGGTTCGGTGTCGGTCTAGTAACACCCCCTGCTATTTATTTTTTTGATATTTTGAATGTACAGAATTTTCACTTCTACAGATTTCTTATAAGTATAGATTAAAAACTGGGGATATTGCACCTCATAAACGTAATTCTTGATAGGGGCCTTAATAAAATAGAGGTAATAGCAATAATCTACATTAATTACATAACCTTGTGGGTGCGGGCGTGGTCCATAGCGTGGTACAGAGAGGAACACTGTATCAGTGTCTGTGACTTGCAGCCTAGAACAGAAGTAGGTATAGTTTTACTGCATTTCATGACACGTAAATTCACTTGCAACTTTAATGTTGTTCTTAATAAACTTAATTAAAGAATACAAAAAACCCGACTGCCATGTAAAAATACAACTGAAAAAAGTACTCCATTTCTTTTGTGATTTTCTATAGCTACTTACTGTTTAACTTTGTTGGCAATATTTGCAGACTGGAATAAGCTATATCAAGCGAGTAGTGGTTCACAAAATGGTTAAATGTTCCCATAGCTTATTCCCGTCTGCAAATATTGCCGACAAAGTAAAACATTATCCAAGTAGCTATAAAAAATAACAAAAGAAATGGAGTGCTTCTTTTTTGTTTTCAGTTGTAATTTTACTTTTTGTATTCTTAATAATTAAGTTTTTTAAAACTTTTAAATTAAGTTAGTAATGGGGTATTAATTTTTGTGTAGTGAAGGGACTTCACCGAAATTCAGCTTTAATTATTACATTTTTGGTTATTATTCCGGTTATACTCAACCGATTGCAATCAAATAATGTAAGATTTTAAGTCTGACCAAGAGCTTACAAACAAATAATATTGCATCAAAATCGGTTTAGTAGTTTTTGCGTCCATCGCAGTCAAATAATCATAACGCCAAAAATACACCATTTTGATTTTCTAAAAATTGTATAGTCACTCACACAGTCACAACGAATAAAATGACACCTGGCAAGAAAAAACATTAAGGTTATCATTTTAGCGCCAAAAGTCAGACATTTTGATTTTTTAGAAATTTTTATATGCCTGGTGTCTTTTTTTTCCTTTATGGCGATACTATATTCCGCCAAAGATTCATATGCCTGGTGTCACTCACACAATCACGACGAATCAAATGACACCTCGCATATCAAAATCCGGCAAGCCGTTCAAGCTGTAGGACGTGACAAAGAAATGAACATACATTCATACATAAGTACATAGTCTCGAAAAACATTACCCTCCTTTTTTCGGCAGTTCGGGTAAAAATTAATATACAGGTGAATGTTTGAAAAGGGCTTGGATGGCCAAATCCGAAACTATGAGGAATAGCGAAAAATACTCAAAGGAATCACGAGCCCGATTTTGATGAAACTTTAAACCTCATCATTAGATTTTTGAAAAACCAATAAGCCTAGCTAGGAATCGAACCCGTTGATTTTGAAAAAAGTCGTATCTATTCCGTGTTTTAAATTATGCTCAGAATGATTCTTTGGAGAATATTCTAAACGGAATCAATAACATTGTAATATTGAATGCAGTACAAGCCTTGAGATCTCGAATTTAGCTATGTATTAATAACAATAGTTAAAATTTTGAACAATTAATTAGATAAAGATAAGCTCTTTCCTTTAGTTTGCCGTATGTCGCTCGTTACTTCACAGAATACGATCCTTAATAGCAACACTACCGTTTGGTGTAATTATATAGGGCGTGTTTTTTTTTTCAAAATCATTGGGTTCGATTCCCAGCTAGGATTATTTGTTTTTTAATTATCTAATGATGAGGTACTAAGTTTCATCAAAATTGGGCTCGTGACTCCTTTGATCATTTTTCGCTATTCCTTATACTTTAGGATTTGGCTATCCAATCCCTTTTGAAAAATTCATACTGTATATTGGCGCCTGTCTCTTTCGATAAGGCAATAAGATCATCGTCGTAATATGAAACGAACGTAGGTGAAATTTAGGAGTATTGTATGCCTTTATGATATTTATAACTGTACCTAATTAGGAAGCCATTTTCCATCCTCTACAGTTTAATTATTGTTAAGTAATAATTATTATTAATTATAATAAAACTGAAGAGGGTCGAAAATGAAAGAAATTTTGAAAATTTGAAGAAGTGCCTCTCCTTTCATAGACCTAATGTGACGTAAACTAAGCTGTTAGGGTCAGTTAGTATTAAATACGTAATTAAATATACATTCATAATCCTACCAATAATATACCTAAATGTGAAAGCTTGTGAAGATGTTTTTTACGCAGTCGCGCTCTAACGGCTAAAATCTCCTCTTTATAACATAATAATATGATACGCAAATAAATGTCACAAACTGGTCATGTGGTGGTCACCCATCCATGACCGGCCATAGTAAATGTTGCTTACACAGTGATCGTTTACAGAATACAGAATCCGCGGTGCTACGAGCGCTTCAATCTTCTCTCTTTATGAATTAGTAAATATTAAGTAATAAGCATAGATATATAAAAAATTATAGTCGTTCCTAGGTTTATCCTTGAACGCAACGCTAAAATTTACCCTTACATAGGAATATTCAGAAAAGTTTTAAATAACAAACGACTATGTATTCATAGACACCTTCTATCGAGATTTGCAGGTTTATTCCTATTAGTGCCAGTGTACAACATAAGACCTTACCATGGCAAAATTATTTTTATAATTTTAAATATATAATGTTGATACTGCTGTCCGCCTGTCTGTCGGTAAGAGTCCAGCATAGCATCCACGAGGAATTTTCCTCACGTTAAAAATAAAAAAGACTTTCGCAGGAACTGCAAGCTAGAAGTTGAAAACCGTGAAACATCTGTGATAATTTCGATAGGGTTTAGTAGGTAAAATTCAGTACATTCGTTCAGGGTGGCGTTGTAGTGGGCAATCTCTGGATCTACTGAAACAATTTTGAAACTTTTTTGACTAATAGAAAGACACTTTATTTGTGAGTTCCTGACGTTGATGAGATATTCTAGAATTATAAACCTTTTTATATATAATTATCTCTCTCTCATTTTTCTCGCGTCGAAAAGCGGTACATACACGGTTTTCCAGTAGAACTTCTCAAGCCTGCCCGTCCATACCTTCCACTCCACACAATGAGTATCAATTTGCTGGACACTGGGACCAGCGTATTAACGTGCATTCCAAAGCATAAAAAACTGGTTACTCAGATTTGCTAGATTGGCAATTTCCACGTAATGTTTTTGCAGTCGATTATTTGTAGGTTTTACTATAAAAATATTTTTAACACAAATAGGTGTATAGAAAGTGACGATTTCTCAAATAACATTGCGTCTCGGTAAAGTTATCTGAGAAAATTCCATCAATTCCCGCAAAAGCCTCGAGCGCTATCTTCGAAAGTATTTGGGAAGAGGTAGATAAATATTCAAAAAGTTCAATCTGTCGAAGTAACGCAACAGGCAGATCCTTTGAAAACTGTACAAAATTTATTTTAACTTTATTTTTTGCGAAGTGAAAACGCACAGTTATAAAACGAGAATGAATAACCATATATCCGTTATACTTTCGATTGTTGGCACTTGATGGAACTTGTTATAATACATTATGAAAATTCACTTGTACTATTCCACTTTTATTTTAATTTAAAAATACCTGACCGGTTTCGCTTTTATAGCATTATCAAATCTTTGATAATGATAATGCTATAAAAGCGAAACCGGTCAGGTATTTTTAAATTAAAATTCACTTGTACTATTCCACTTTTATTTTAATTTAAAAATACCTGTAAATTTAGATTATCAAAGATTTGATAATGCTATAAAAGCGAAACCGGTCAGGTATTTTTAAATTAAAATAAAAGTGGAATAGTACAAGTGAATTTTCATAATGTAATGAATAACCATCTCTAGACTCTAAGTGTTGTGTTGTCCTGGCGGCCGTGGGTCTGTTGGGAGTCCTGGGACATCCTTCCGAGGGCTTACCCGGGGCTCCCAACCATAGGCTGGTGGGCGTTACGTGAGGTTTTTTAGTCGGTAGGAGTCCGGCATAGCAACCATGATTGATTTACCCTCACGTAAAAAAAAAGTATTGTGTTGTCCATTTCTGATTTCAATAACTTCATTTAGTTAAAATAGCTAACTATACGGCAAGTTACTACACATAATGGTGTGAAAATGTAAGTAAATGTGTTTCGCGTGAAGTCCTGAATTCTATAAGTATGAGATAATGACGTGTATTTATATGTCTGGAAAAATTTTGAAAGAATATAAGATTTTTTTATTGACCCTATACTGGAATACACACAGCACAAAATCCTTAATAGTCAGTAGCATGATTTTTTATATATGTGTTTTGGTACTTTGAATATGAGAACTTTGAGCAAAGTCAGCAGCAGATTTTACAATGATAACAGAACTGCAAAATCAGACATACGTTGGCTGCATTAGTTCATTTCCGCTGCCAAATGAACGCCTAGATTGGCAATTATAGTTTCATTTCCCTGTCCACCGACCAAATTGCCCTTGGCACTACTGTCCAACTGCGTCGCTACGAGAAAAACCGGCCAAGTGTGAGTCGGAATTCGACGGAGGGTTCCATACCAAAAAACTGCGAAAAATTACTTTTGTCGCATGGGACTATTAGCAGCCTCCTAAATAGTATTATTTTGCTGTTTTTAGCATTTGTTGTTATAGCTGCAATAGAAATACCTCGTCTGTAAAAATGTAACTACTGCTCGTTTGCTCTAACTTTGCCGCTCGGCTCCATACTAAAGTCGAATTTTTAATTAGGCGAAGTAAATTGACAGCAACTAATGTCACTTCTTCATACAATGTTGCGTATTTTCTATGACGAAGTGACATTAACTACTGTCAATTTACTTCGTCTAATTAACAATTCGGGTATACGCCTCTACGCCAGCGGCAAAGTTAGGGCGAACGGGTAGTATAGCTATCACGATTCCTGAGATACAGCTTCGTGACAGATAGACATACAGACAGACAACTAAGTCTCAGTAATAGGGTCCCGTTGTTACCCTTTGGGTAAGGAAACCTAAAAATATTTCCAAATTTCTAAGATCTGTGAAAGTTGTATTAGCAGATTAGCACTGGCTCTAATATAACGAACTTGGGGCTGTAGATAGTTGTTGGGAGTCGTAAATCGAGATTAAGAAACTTTGGTGAAACACTTCTTTAAGCTTAGGCACGTACTATAGGTACCTACGTTCTACATTACGTTTTACATTCTTACTTACCTGCCGATGGATATGTATGAAAAACTAAATAAATAAATATTAAAGGACATTTTACACAACGCTATCTGATCCCAAAGCAAGCTAGGAATAACCTGCTTGTGTTATGGGTATCAGACCACGGATATTAATACTTATATACTTTTTAAATACATACATAATAAACATGGAAACACCCAGACTCTTGAGACAAACATTTATGGGTCACACAAATATATGTCTCCGGTGGGAATCAAACCACAACCGACTGCGCCCAGAGGCAGTCAAAATATAATAAGTACCTATGTAGGTATTTTATTACCTATTAGTTTTTATTTGCTAACCCTACAGATTGGATGTTAAAAGTCGTTTGGCTCGTAGGTTCCTATTTTGTTTGATTTACTTAGTTATAGTTGTTTTCAATATAGCGAATAGCCTAGCTTTTTTCTTTGGAATGATCAAGCATCTTATTTTTTTCCATTTTTGGTATTTTAAAGTTACTTTTTTCATTGAATTTTGGGAAATGAATTCGGGAATTGAAATAGTAAGCACATTTTTTTATTCCTGGTTGTATTCAATTTTTATATACAGTGGCGTTTTATTTGACTTCTATTTCATTTCTTTTTTTGGCAATTTATATAGACAGATCCTCATATTACTTGCAACCATTTAATAAGTTTTTTCATGCATAGCAAGAAACCTTTGTGTTATTTAAACTTACTAATATTACAAAGAGGAAAGATTTGTTTGTTTGTTTGCATTCAATAGGCTCCGGAACTGCTGAACCGATTTGAAATATTCTTTCACTAATGGAAGGCTACGCTATCCCCGGGTGACATTGGGTATATTTTATTCCCGTATCACACGAAAACGGGAACTACGCGGGTGAAACCGCGTGTAAATTATTCAGATAGCCTTACCTTGAGAGTAGCGAAAAATCCTAAATCTATGGCCTTATAAAATTCAACTCATCAGTGCGCGCGGCGCTATGTGTGCGTGCGCTAGTAATTATACAGCTTTAATTTGTGTGGCAGTGATGCGGCCGTCTTCACAGAGTACATTTTTATATTATGAGGTAGAGACGTAACTCGACTTATTGACGACACCAGCGGTGCCATGCAGTCTTTGCAGGAAATGCTCTGCGTGGCCGCGAAATAAACATCATATTTATACAAAAAGCATACAGCGCCATCTACCACGTTTGCAGGCAACTCTTACGTTATAATGAAACGAAATTAAATATCATGACAAGTCTCTATGTAACTGCAACGTTGAGATCCTGTGTAACTTGGTCACATTATAATTCATTACATAGTGTTCTTAGTGATAATACCATGGGTACAGTCGTTAAAGAAAATGTCTAATTCTTCACGGAGAAAATGTTAAAGAAGTCAGATAAATATTTTTTATGTGTCAATTCGATGGAATTAATATTTCTTATCACTACATGTAATAAAACAAAGTCCTCGCGGCGTCTGTCTGTTCACGATAAACTTAAAAAATACTGCATGGATTTTCATGCTGAGATCACCAATCATTCTTAAGGAAGGTTAACGTATATAATTTTGAAAATTAATAATATATAATGGAAATTAAAAAAATAATATAATAATATATAATATTTTATATAATTGAAACAAAACGTCAACGTCAACTGTCAACCGGTCTAACAAAAATTATATAATTGTTTTAAATAACAATTATATAATTTTGGCCCACCTAAGGCTTGGTTTTAAGTAATATTTAAGTCTAAATGCGATTTATCTAATTATATTTGTTATTTTTTCAGGCTGAAAATTATTTCTGGTTTTGCTGGCTCCTCCGCATGCGCCCGGCGCCCGGTGTGACAGAGCGTCAACTCGAACGTCAAGATTATTTTTATTGTATTTTTATTTGTGTTTGTTTTTGTAGTTTCTGTTTTATAATATCTAATAATAAGTAAATGCAAAGCTTGACGCAATCGGAAGATGGTACGTCACTTTACACTTTTTCTTGTTCCATTTGTTTAAAATCTTTTAAAAGTGCTCGAGGACTTCGTATACATATATCAAAATTACATAAATGCCCCAGCCAAAACTCAACAACGTTACTTTCAGATAATTTCGCACAACCTCATGCTTCTATTCCATCTGATAGTAACCCTTCTGGCACGCCTTTTCATCACCTTTTGAGTAATTTAAAAAATAATGTAAGTATAGTTAAACGAATTCCTCGTGGTGCCAGGATCTCTGTCGCTACACTTTTGTCTCAATTTATAACGCAGTGTTTGGATAGTAATAGCATTGAAAATTGGCAAAATCTTTTGCTATTTCCTTATAAAGTGTTACATGCTAAATTTAGTGACGAGACTTATCTCTCACACAAAAAATTAAAAATAATTGTTCTAACCCCACACTTCCGACTCAAAATTGCTGTTTTACTGGAAATTATAACAAAAAGATTTATAATGTTAACAAGCTTGTAGAAGCAAAAGTTAGTGACGGAGATTTAAAAGGAGCCGCACGTCTCCTATTTTCAAGTGATGTACTGTCTCCAGATACAGCAGATACCCTTACGTCTTTACAGACAAAACATCCCTCAGCTCCAGTCTCGGACTACGTTCTGGACCCGCCTACATCACCCGATGTGTGTTTACTTGCACAGGATAAGGACACAGTGAGTGCGATTAATGCTTTTAAAGTCGGATCAGCAGCTGGTCTTGACGGTCTTTCTCCACAACACCTAAAAGAGCTAACCTCTCACTGTGTGGGTGATGCAGGTAAGCACCTCATCGGTTGTTTAACAAAATTAGTAAACCTCATGCTCTCTGGTAACATTAACCCTGAGATTGCTCCTGTTATCTATGGAGCTAATCTCATTGCTCTCACTAAAAAAGACGGAGGAGTCCGTCCTATTGCTGTTGGGTCCACTTTTAGGCGTTTAGCATCCAAAATTTCTGTCCGATACATCTTGTCAAAATTACAACAAAAATTTGAACCGACTCAATTAGGGTTTGGTACCAAAGGTGGGTGTGAGGCGGCGTTCCACGCCTTACGCACCTACCTTAATAAAGGTGAGTGTGAGGTTTTGCTGAAAATTGATGTCAAAAATGCTTTTAATTCGGTAAACCGTGACATCCTGCTGTCAGAAATTAGAAGCAATGTTCCTGAAATTTATAACTATTTACTTAACTGTTATCACGAACCTTCCAAATTAATGTATAAATGCAACGAACTTTCTTCTGAAGTCGGTTGCCAGCAGGGTGATCCCCTCGGACCAGCCATTTTCAGCCTAGCCATTAACCCCATCATTCAAAATTTAAAGTCAAAATTTAACGTCTGGTATTTAGATGACGGGACTCTTGGAGGTGATGCAGTTTCTGTTCTGTCAGATCTTATAGAAATTAAAAATAAATTTCATTTAATTGGTTTGGAATTAAATTTTAATAAGTGTGAATTATATATTCATAATAATCACATCAATTCGGAACTCGTTAAAAAATTCAATTCCCTATGTCCGAATATTAAAATTGTTAGCAGAGAGAATCTTTACCTCCTAGGGTCCCCTATATTTGAAGATGCTATTCCCGAGTTAATAGCACAAAAAATTTCAAAATTTGAATCCAATGTAGATCGGCTACATTCTATTAGTTCACATTACGCAATCACAATTCTGAAATTTTGTATGTTTGTTCCCAAATCTATTTATTTGCTTCGCTGTTGTCCTTTTTGCAAACATCAAAATCATTTATTTTCTATTGATTCGCTAATCAAATCTTCTTTGGAATCAATTCTCAATATACAACTGAGCGAACAATCTTGGTCCCAGGCATCTCTTCCCATTAAATATAGTGGGCTAGGGATCCGCAAAATTTCTAGTGTGGCTTTGCCAGCCTTTTTGTCATCTGTACATGCCACGTCGAGTCTAGTAGGTAAAATTCTGACGAATTGTCTTACAGACTATGAGACGACTGGCCTTACAGATGCCAAGAATGCTTGGCTAATGGCTTGTCCGGGACAAAATTTACCCACCCATCCAAATTTACAACGGAGCTGGGACGACGCTATGTCAAAATTAAACTTTGACTCCTTTTTAAATGCTAGCTTAGGCCCGGATCGGGCCAGATTTTTAGCGCTCAGTAGAAAGGAATCCGGTGATTGGTTGAAAGCTTTCCCTACAGCCAACACCGGAACTTTTTTGGAACCGGACATCCTAAGAATTTCAGTTGGTTTGAGACTTGGCGTCACGCTTTGCGCTCCACATCGATGCCCCTGCGGTTTTAACGTTGACACTTTGGGGCACCATGGTCTTTCATGTTTAAAGAGCGCAGGCCGCTTCTCACGCCACGCTGCGCTGAATGACATCATCCGCCGTGCTCTTGCCACCGCCAATGTGCCTGCGCTCTTAGAGCCAAACGGCGTTTTCAGGGACGATGGCAAGAGACCGGATGGTATAACTTTGATACCGTGGGAGATGGGTCGGGTCCTGGTGTGGGATGCAACTTGTGTTGACACTCTAGCCCCGTCCCATCTTCCTAAAACAAAATAAAAAGCCAGTGCAGCAGCGGAAGCGGCTGAAAATATTAAAATTAATAAATGTCTCGACTCATCGTATCGTTTTTGTCCAGTCGGTGTCGAGACCCTAGGTCCATGGGGTCCCAATGCGCAAAAATTTTTCAAGAATTTGAAAAAGCGCCTTGTGGAGTCAACTGGTGACCCAAGGGCTGGCAGTTTTCTCGCTCAACGAATAGGCATTGCTATTCAAAGGGGGAATGCTGCTAGTCTTTTGGGCACAATGCCACGGGGGCCTTATTTAGGTTTAGTTTAGATAGTAATAATGTAAATATAGATATGTAATAATTATGTTTCTCTGTAATTTTTAACAATAAATGTATATCAACTAAATTTGTTGAGTTTTTGTACACATTGACTAAAATATAATGATACTAGCTGATGCCCGCCCGCGTGGAATGTTATTCCCGGTTCCCGGTCACTTAGGGGTATGAAAAATAGATGTTGGCCGATTCTCAGACCTACTCAATATGCTCACAAAATTTCATGAGAATTGGTCAAGCCGTTTCGGAGGAGTACGGAAACGAAGACTGTGACACGAGAATTTTATATATAAGATTAGTTGGAGATGTCGGAAAAAAATAAGGTGTCTGGGAGCTTTTAACGAAAACGCTGCCTAAACCCTTCGAGGTATAACAAAATAATGTATGGTAGAATTGTGTAACTTATAAAAAAAAACCTACAGAAAAGTCATAAATGATAGAGCTCCGTTCAATTCTAATGCAAAAAAAATAGAAATACAGAGATGGTTGACGGAAAAAAACATTGCTTATACACATATATGACAAAAATTGAACTGTATGACTTGATTTAAAAAAAAAAAGACGTGTGGCACTCGGGGACTGCCGCGGTAAAGCTATTACATAGCATTTTTTATCAACTATGCTAGTATAATTATTTCTATATAAGAATACTAGCTGATGCCCGCAGCTTCGCCCGCGTAAAATTTGTTCCCGCGGGAAGTTATTCCCGGCATAAAAGGTAGCCTATGTGTTATTCCAGACTATAATGTATCTCTGTACCAAATTTCAGCCCGATCCGTTCAGCGGTTTGAGCGTGAAAGAGTAACAAACATCCACACTCACAAACGCATTTATAATATTAGTAAGTAAGATTTTAAGGCCTATGTTCAACAAAGTAAAGTACCAAGTACCTACTTGACTGTCGACATTTGGGCTTTTGGACTTTTGGACTGTTGGACTGTTGGACTTTGAGGCTGTTGGACTGTTGGACTTTTGGACTTTTGGACTATTGGACTATTGGACTTTGGACTTTAGGACTTTTGGACTTTTGGACTTTTGTACTTTTGGACTTTTGGACTTTTGGACTTTTGGACTTTTGGACTTTTGGACTTTTGGACTTTTGGACTTTTGGACTTTTGGACTTTTGGACTTTTGGACTTTTGGACTTTTGGACTTTTGGACTTTTGGACTTTTGGACTTTTGTACTTTGGACTTTTGTACTTTTTTACTTTTGGACTTTTGGACTTTTGGACTTTTGTACTTTGTTTTTTTGGACTTTTGGACTTTGGACTTTTTACTTTGGACTTTTGGGACTTTTGGCCTTTTTGGACTTAAAAGTCGTACCAAAAGTCCCAATAGTCCCAAAAGTTCCAAAAGTCCCAAAAGTCCCAAAAGTCCCAAAAGACCCAAAAGACCCAAAAGTCCCAAAAGTCCCAAAAGTCCCAAAAGTCCCAAAAGTCCCAAAAGTCCCAAAAGTCCCAAAAGTCCCAAAAGTCCCAAAAGTCCCAAAAGACCCAAAAGTCCCAAAAGACCCAAAAGTCCCGAAAGTCCCAAAAGTCCCAAAAGACACAAAAGTCTTTGCTTAAATTCTGCAACACTTTTCAGTACTGCGCCATCGAGACGTATCGCAGGTACACGGCAAGGCTTGTTTTTTTTTTTAATATACCTAAAAACATTAAAATAATTATAAAATATCCTGGTGTTATTGGCTTTCTTCAGAGGTACCCATCCTCGATTCTTCAATCCTAACGTACAACAGTTACGGATAACCAGGATAGGATTGACGAATCGAACTCCTCATCGGAGGAAATTTGGATGTAGGAGAAGAAAAATATCTGTACCCTCCAGATTCTTATTTGCCTGCCAAGGTGGCATTCGGTAATATAACTGACTGTCGCGCTGGGGTCCTGGGTTCGATTCCCGGGCAGGCCAAAAAATCGTGGGATCTACCAATATTTATTTCGAAGATTTGATGTTTCCTAAGTATAATATGTATAAATAAATAGATAAATTCTTTATTGCCATTAATTGTGTACATACATGAAATTGGAATTCCCTGATACCTGCGCTAGTACAAACTGTGTTGCAGATATCAGTGTTCTCCCCCAAAATATTGACACTTGACAATATGTTTACACAGAACTATTAAAATATTAAAATTGTTTCCTACTAACTTATAAACTTATAATAATTTTACATAGAGATAATATAGATACAAAATCTTAAAGCATGCTTAGGCTTTCGTGTGTGTGCGTGCGTGTGCGTGTGTGTATGTGTTTGACAAACCTAAATAATTTTTTAAAAATTTCAAAGGGAATAAATTTTATTTTATTTTATTTTATTTTATTTTGTGTATGAGTGTCTGTGTGTGTGTGTCTGTGTGTATGTGTGTCTCTCTCTCTCTGTGTGTGTGTGTGTGTGTGTGTGTGTGTGTGTGTGAGTCTCTGTGTGTGTGTGTGTCTCTCTCTGTGTGTGTGTGTGTGTGTGTGTGTGTGAGTGTGTGTGTGTGTGTGTGTGTGAGTGTGTGTGTGTGTGTGTGTGTGTGTGTGTGTGTGTGTGTGTGTGAGTGTGTAAGTGTGTGTGTGTGAGTGTGTGTGTGTTTATGTGAGTTGATTTTAAAGAACTTGTAGAAGGTCTTCCACAGATTCATATTCCATTGGTTTTAATCACTCAGTTACTGCCGTTTTAAATTCTCCGTATGTATGCATACTAAGAAATTATATGAGTATGTATAAAAAAGTTTTAACTAGATCGCAAAGAAAATGTCCAAAAGCCAAAGTACTTGAAGCAAAGTCGTTGATATACCTTATTAGAGATAATAGAAAAACCTCGCAGAACTTCAGAACAATACACACTCACACAGTACTGTTTTACGATTACCGATTATAATTATTTAAAGTTAAAGTTCATTTTTAAATAATTTATTATACTTACTATTAAACTAATTGTTGTCAAACTGATTATGATTAAACCTCTTTTCATAATCAATAAGCCAGTACAACCGTTAAACAACACTATGCCAAAGACAAACAAGACTGAGAAAAAATAATTTAATGACAAGCAAGAATGACAGGTTTAAATTTTTATCATCGAAGTACTTTTCATGAAATTATTCTATATTCTAAAGGTAAATTAGTGTCGAAATGGCCGCATAAATCTAACTATGGTTCCTTAAAACGAATATGATCAGGATTGATATAAATGTAAGTAATTATGGAGAGTCGAGATCCAATCTGTTTGTTTACTACATTGTTTGAAAGATACACGAACATGGCCGAAGGTAGCCGAGAGTGTTATTCGTTTTCGAGACAGAATTTCTGGATTCGGTCTCCATGCAAGGCCCGCGATAGAAGCTATGCAATAGCTTAAAAAAAAAACCATATCTATACATCTGAAAAAACTGTTGAGGGTCGAGAGTCTGTACATGGAAGATAATTTGAAATTTTAATTGTAGGGCGTTCTCTAATCGATACTGAAGCTGAAAATGTAATTAGAAATTTTCATGTCTGTCGGTCTGTATCCTGATTATGAATTGATTTAAATGAAACTTGGTACAATCAGAGCTTATGATCCGAGGAAGGTTCTACGATACTCTTGTTCCCGATATATAGCGCGGTTCCTTTGGGAGAGGGCAGGGCAGTTTCACACGCTTTTCGCACACGTTATGTGTCAGCTAGTTTGTTATAAGATTAATGACATACTTCAGCCATATGGCTTAAAAGTTCTTTGGCTACCACCGTATCATCCTGAACTAAACCCAATAGAAAATGTATGGGGAATTTAAACAAATTATAATACTTCGCATAAAATCGAACAAAATGTGATGGAAATAATGAAATTAATAAACGAACGCTTAAGTAAATTGACGAAGAGATGTGGCGTTATACTTGTCGACGCGCCAAAGAAGAAGAATACTATCGACATTTTGATTGAATTTATAATTAACCTTGGAGTGAGCAGCGAATCCTGAAATTCCTCAATTTTATTCTTCAAACAGCGATACATATTAATATGTATAACATACATTTCACCCATTGAGTTATTATTTTAGTTAAACAAGTGTTTTTGTATTTTGTACTTCACTGTACCTCATGTCACGCACACGAAGGCACTGTGTTTAGACGAGGCTTACCCACACATAGTGCCGCGCGCACAGATGAGTTGAACTTACTAACCTCGATTGTGACATTACCAATTGTGATGACTGCCTCTGTGGCGTAGTCGGTAGTGATACTGCCTGCGGCGCTGGAGGTCCTGGGTTCGACTCCTGGGTCGGTCCAAATATTTGTGTGATCCACAAATGTTTGTTTCGGAGTTTAGGTGTTTTCTATGTATAATAATGTATGTATTTAGAAATATATAAGTATGTATATCAGTCGTCTTAATTTGGGCTAGATGATGTGTTGATATTCAAGCGCGATTGCCGTTAGGTACAGAACCCACCGTGCGCGAGTCCGACTCGCACTGTTACTTTTGTTAAAATAAAAAAAAGTAATCTAACCGACACTTGACTCTACGGTTCGTTTGATTCGATCGGCAATCAATGGCCATTATCTCGTATTCTCTCGAGACCTATGTCAATGTCGTATGCTCTAGACATAAAGGACGTTTGACTATAGGGCCAATTGATCGTATCAGACGGCTTTTATGCTATCCCTAGGGTGCAAAGTGAACTGATTGGTGGAAGACATTATATGACCTAGTCTACACATCTCAAAGTAAGCTAGGGCTAGGAATTTCACTCCCAATTAATTCAGCTAAGATTTAAATTTAATTTCATACTAAAATTTTTAAAACCCTAGTCTTGAGGTTTGATCTCTACGGTGTTTTTGATTTATTAATCATTCCATTAACTTCATGTAATCGTTATTGCCGATTCCATCAAAAACGCTCATCGAAGTTCGGGTTTAATTTCCATTGGTTTCCACTTCTTGTGATCATCATTTTTCCACGGCGTGGCAGAGACATCCCCAGACACATTTTTCGTATTTATTCAGGTAATCGCTTTACAACATTCGCACATTCGCAATGGCCCGAACACGATGTTTAGGTCCTAAAAAAGTTTTATTATTTAAAAGTGTAGATGCGTACCCAGTCATCTAGAACTTTGATAAGCCGAAATAAAAGATAATCGAATCATCTCCCAATAAACACGACTATTTCATTACATAGCTTGATATCTTTTTAATATTGAGTGGTTGACTTAGCCCCGCTCCTCACCATTCAGATCCGTGGGTGTGGTTCCGACAGGACTGGTTAAAGCAAGTTTTCAACCTGCCTCAAAAACTGCCTCAACTAATTTATATCAAAAGATGGTTTTAGGTGTTGACTTTCAACCTGACCGATCCTTTCTCCTTTTTCTTTTGGGACGTTTATAATAACCAATTTTTTTTTGAGTAGATCCAAGGACATCTCCTAGTTATTCATACACATACATACGCCTCTATCCCCGAACGGGTTGACATAGGCATATTACATGACCACATTTCACTTTTTTTTTAGAATTTGTGCCACGTAATAATTGGTGAGCTGTATAGCCCTGTTGAGATGGATAGGCGCAGGTTGTGACTGCCCGCTGTTGAAAATTTTCAAGCCGACTAAAGGACCTTCACCTTGGCTTAACGACTGCCATTTTACTCGCGACCGGGACCAACGGCTTAACGTGCCTTCCGAAGCACAGAAACGCTCAAATAAATGTCACAAAGAGGTCACATAGATGGTTACCCTGGCCATAGTAAAAGTTGCTTACTGTAGTGATCGTTTACAGAACACTGAGTCCGCGGGGCCACGAACGCTTCCATTATGTACATAAAATACTAATAATAAGTATTACAAGAATTAATTATAGGATTTTTAATTAAATGCACGTTTAAACCATGATAAATGCGCATTTAAACCGTGATAATTTATACTAACTCTTCTATTAAGTGTTCATGAAATTAGTGACTAATTAATTAGCTTTTCAATCAAAAATAATTGAGATATTCATTCCGAACTCAGCTACAAAAGTGAAACTATAAAGTTGTGCCAAACAATGTATTTTAAAGAATTTAGTGAGTATTGATAGTCACTTCATTAAATATATCATTATCAAATTATTATCCATATTATAATAATATGTGTCAATCAATCAATCAAATCAGCCTATAGCAGGCCACAGCTGGACGTAGGCCTCTCCAAAATTGCGCCACAATTCATAGTCCTGCTCCTTTCACATCCACTCCCTGCAACCTTAGGCCAGGACTCCACCAAAGCGGAGATATGTGCAGTGTGCTGCGTGCTGTGCGAGAATAGATGTTTTTCAGCTCGGGGGACTCCACCAAAGCGGAGAGGTGTGCGGTGTGCTGTGTGCTATGCGAGAAGAGATGTGCGGTGTATACATTATGAAAATTCACTTGTACTATTCCACTTTTATTTTAATTTAAAAATACCTGACCGGTTTCGCCTTTATAGCATTATCAAAGGTTCTTACACTAATTTTGACATAACGTAAGATGTGCGGTGTGTTCAGGGTCAGCACGCATTCTCTCGGCGGGGCTCTGTGGGTTGCTGGTGGGCGAGAGGGGGGAGGGTGACATCGCTCACAGCACACCGCTCACATCTCTCGTCTGCGCTGCGCGTCATTTGCGCACAGCTCACATCTCCGCTTCCATCGCGCCGTCCAAATATTCCACATCTCCGCATAGCGAGCTCCACTAAAGCTAAACGGAGAGGAGATGTATCAATAACGCATTTCTATTGGTTATTTAAACAACATCTCCTCTCCGCTCGTCTTGTCTCCGCTTTGGTCAATAATATGTGTAATAGATTTGAATTATGTACTTAATCCACGATTGTACTACCGGCCGCGTGGAATTCTGTTCTTGAACCCGCTCCCGCATCCCATGGGAAATTATAGATATTACACGCTTTTGACCTCCGAAGGAATAGACAGAGGCATTCTATATGCCCAAATTTCCCTCTTAGATTTTGTCCCACGTAATAAGTGGTGAGCCGTTGCTGGTTCTGACTGCCAGCTGTTTAAAATTTTCCAAGCCGCCTTTACAGACTTAGATCGCTTTTTTGGCACGGAACTCTCTGTGCGTGTGTCCGACTCGCACTTGGCCGTTATTTTAATTAATGTGGAGGAATATGAAAGCAATGTAACAGAAAGCTAATTATGTATGAAACGTTCCTATTTCAGCAATTGCATTGGTACTTCTACTACAGTTATCAACATTTTTAAGTGCCTCGATATATGTGAATTATGCCTATGATAAACCTGATGCTCTTTTTGTTCTGCGTTCCCCGTTATGGACGAGGCCTGATTGGCAGCGATTTGGTGATTCATTCTCCCGAACATTTCAAGTTAAACACCCACGTTTGGGTAGGCAGGGGTTGACTCGACGTCCGTTAACAATTATTTATGTAGTTTGGGATGAAGAGTGTGGTTGTTATGTTCAACCCTCAGATGAGGATATAAAGGCAGCAGAAGCTCAGATGGAAAAACACATATCAAGAAGTGTTAGTAAAAAATCCAAAAGACAGGAAAATGTTTGCCGATGCCTGGCCATGGTTGTAATCAGTGAGGAAATCTGAGTTTACAGTATAAAAATTATATATAGCAAAAGTTGTGTTTTTTTTCATACACCTTTCCAGAACTTCAACAAATTTTGAAAGGGTACAGATAAATCCTGGGACATCCTTCCAAGGGCTTACCCGGAATTCCCAACCATGGACTGTTGGGCGTTACGTGAGGTTTTGTAGTTGGCAGGAGTCCGGCATAGCATCCATGAAGGATTTTCCTCACGTTAATAAAGAAAAAAGCCTACAGATAAAGATGTCTACAGTTTTACATCTTTTGATAAAATTATTTCTGTTTGGGGTTGGTGACGTGACGGGTGATGGCTGACGGGTAATAGCTTATGGGTGATGGGTGAGTTCAACCTAAATGTATTTCTCCCCTTCCCTTCCCTCGCCTAAAGTTAGTATGGATCTTATTTTGTGAAACCCGGACCATCGGTCTCTGATTGGTCAACGTCTGTTACGCACTTATTTCTCCTCCCGTACCCCGTTCAATGTTGCTTAATATCAAACTGACCAGTTGCCCCGACAGTGAAATATTGAAGTTTAGACAAGATGACGACCCGCATACATCACATTGCCCACAACATACTAACGTTTAAATAAGGTCAGAATATTGGACCCCCTTCTGACCTTCAATCACATCAGCCTACTAGGGCAGTCCACTTCTGTACGTAGGCCTCTCCTAATTTACGCCACAACACACGGTCCTGTGCCTTTCGCATGCAGTCCCAGCCTGCAACCTTAGGGTGGACGTCCTACGCTACGTTTGCCAGAACTCGATTCTCTACTCCAGAACTCGCTTGCTCCATCGGCCGTTGGTTGTTCTGCTGATGTCGCCACTTTAAAGTACTTATTCTGCAAGCTATGTTGATCACTTTAGTTCTCTGCCGGATAACCTCATTTTGAGGCTCATTTCTATAATACTCACAGTATACAGTTGGCAAACTTTGAGGATTACGCACCCTGTCGCCTGTAATAGTGGCTCGGTGTTAATAGCGATGCTATTATGGGAGTATTCGGGAGCAACATTCCAAACCACACCTGAATGATGTAAATCCACTTTTAAAGTGGCAGACATGATGTACCGGAATACCAACTCGTTTGACTTGATACATCTTGCGAGATAAAACACTAGTTATTCACGACTTTCACCTCCACTATAGGTCGAGGGATGGTTACGCAAACCGTGTAAATAGATGTCATCAGTACTTTCATCCTTATAGCAATATAAAAAATAAATGCATTCCGTCGATAGGCATCAGGTCAGCAACGCGACAGGCATAACTTTTTCAAAGAACTTCCAATTCCACGTACCGTACTCGATTAGAAAATACGATTGATTTAACTGGGAAACCCTTATTAAACAATAATGCAGAGTACTCCTTTGTAATACTTTCAATAGCTTTATGTATGTTTTATGAAAATAAAGCGCAAAGCCACACCCTAATTAGTTGGAGGAATTAATTTCTATGGGAACCCAAAACAAAGAACCCATTGTTGGTGCTCATTTGAATGGGTTTATACCTAACTTACGACGAATTTTCTTTACCATGATTTTCAATAACAATAGTAATAATAACTTTGCATTTTATATTTGGAAAAACTATGATGAAAAAGGGTTAATTGAAGTTATGGGCAAGTAGGGCTTTCGTAAATATATTTCTACACAGAATCTGACAAAACACAGCAGCGCAGACAGGTACCTATATGTCAGTTTAATTTAGCAAATACTTTGATGTATTTTTTTTTTGTTGATAATTCACAATATTTTCTTTAATTAAAGGCTATGTAAGGAGTGAGGCTCTATTTCGCATCGGTCGCTCTTGAGAAATTGTATTTTTATTTTTTCAGTTTAACTGCATGTTCTGCTGAAGGTCGTATTTAGATCACATTTGGCTTATCCTTATTATATTACTTTAATAAATAATCAAATACATTATTATTTAAAGTTAAAGTATGAAATTGCCGTTTTATTGCAATAGGTTATTTGAATTGACGTGGAATCTTCGTGGTTTGAGGTTTTCGAATGAAACTTTTTTAATATAGTTTCTATGATGTTCTTCTTTTAAAAAATGTGAAACATTTGAATATCGACTTTTAATATTGTTTTTGATATTCAACTTAGACAAGAAAGATGGATACTGCGAAAATTCGAGTAATTTTTGAATACGAGTTCCGACGCGGAAGTAACGCGGCAGAAACAGCCCGCAATATCAATGTTGCGTTTGGAGAGGGGTCTACTAATAACCGCACCGTGCAATTTTGGTTTAAACGCTTTCGTGAAGGAAACTTCGACTTGAAGAACGAGCCACGAGGAAGACCGCCCACACAGGTGAATAACAAGAATTAAGAGAGATGGTGGAAGCCGATCCTAGTCAAACTACCCAGGAATTAGCGGCATGGTTTAACGTTACCTTACCCACAATATTGACTCATTTTCATCAAATCAATAAAATAAAAAAATACGAAAAATGGGTGCCTCACGATTTGACCGATCTGCAGAAAGAAACGCGTGTTGAAACTTGTGTTGCCTTGTTGAATCGGTACAGAAATGAAGGAATATTGGATCGAATTGTGACATGTGATGAAAAGTGGATTCTTTATGATAACCGTAAAAGAAAAATGCAATAGCTGACCCCAGGTCAAACGCCACAACAGTGTCCTAAAGCGAAACTTAGCAATAAAAAGGTAATGGTAAGCGCTCCTGTACACGGCGCCGCAACCGCACCGGCGCGGCGCCGCACCAACGCCGCAACTCTGTACTGTGTATACGCGCCGCGTACACGCCGCAGCCGCACCGCCGCCGCACCGGCGCCGCATAATTTTATCATACCACTACACAGTTGTTAGTAATACATTGCTGGCTACACAGATCACACGTGTTAAGATGTCTAATTTAACGAAAAAAAATAAGTTGCTCTTGGCTTATTATAATGTACAAGAAATGGCAAAATGAAAGGCGTAAATTCATTAGAAAGTTGTGGGTACATCCTATTCTCATGCGGAGGGAGCAATATGGTGAATTTCATACACTTTATGAAGAACTACGAAAAGATGTTTACCCCTCGGGGTTTAGGGGATACGCGTTACTTCTCATGAAGCTAATGCAATACCCTGAGGGCACAGTGTTTGACTTCTTCAATTCGATCCCTAAGATCTAATATCCTAGGGATTAACGAAGGAGCCTACATTAGGAGGAAGGGCATAACGGAATTCCGATCGGTGAGCAGCCCGCCCGGGGCAGTACCTCCACCCTGCAGAAGACCGCGGTAATAGTAACCTTGCTTCGTGCTGGGTTATGTTCTCCGTCGGTTAGCAGGGTTCCAGTGCTCATTGGGGTGACTTTGTGCCGGTGGTGGTGAGACCAGAGGCTCATCTATCTCTATTGGCTGGCGTAGGCGCGGAATATTGGTACGGCGGTCAGGGAGACCCGGTGAAACGGTTGACCGCTGACCGCCCGCAGGCTGTACGGGACCCGAACCTGGGGATTACGTAATCTCCACCCCAGGAGGCTGAACCAGCAGCCTGTGTAAAGTCCCTGGTGCTGTGGTCGTGCCGGAGGAGGATACCGGAGTGGACGCGGCTACTGCATTGGGGGGGGGGGGGACCGGGGGCCCTTCCGTACGCCGTGCCAATCTACCGCACTACCAGTGCCTGCCTTTGGGGAATTAGAGCCTCGCTTAGTCTCTTGCGTCACCGACACACAGGCACCCCCATACCTTATTTTTATCCCCTTTCAAATAACATCATGGCAAAAGGTCAAATAAGAAAAAAGGTTTCCACAGCGGCTTCGTCGTCGTCCACACTAAATGTGGACTTTTGTAACATCAGAGGAATGCACTCTAACATCAATGTGATCCACCGCCACCTGGAATCTGTGAGGCCGAACTTATTTTTCCTGACGGAGACTAAGATATCTTGCCCGAAGGATACATCTTACTTGATGTACCCTGGCTATAAGCTGGAGGCTAATTTCAGGCGTCAAGCTGGGGTATGCATGTTCGTACGGGAGGATATCTGCTGTCGCCGTCTCAGTGACCTGGAAGACAGGGACCTGTCTACATTATGGGCGCGCGTGGATCATGGGGGCCACACTCGGATCTACGCGTGCATTTACAGGTCCCATAGCGGTGATACGGAGACAGTTCGCCTTTTTGACCACCTGCAACAATCGACCGACAAGGCTATTGAGCGGTATCCCTCCGCGGAGATAGTGATTTTGGGGGACTTTAATGGTCACCATATTGACTGGTTGGGTTCCGTGCACACTAGCTTTGCGGGGAAAGCTGCTCACGACTTTGCCCTGACCTACGGTTTCTCCCAACTGGTAAAATCTCATACGAGAATACCAGATAGGGAGAACGAGCAGAGTGCATTGCTGGACCTTCTGCTGACTACGCGGCCTGACGGATACACCACATCAGTGGATGCACCACTTGGTTCATCGGACCACTGCCTCGTTCGGTCGCGAGTGCCTCTCGCAAGGCCTGAACCACCTCGGCCCAAGGAGTGGCGACATGTGTGGCACTACAAGTCAGCAGACTGGGAAGGACTTCGAGAGTTCTTTGCGTCGTACCCGTGGAGGCGGCTTTGCTTCACTTCAGAAGATTTGGAATCCTGCGCTGCAGCAGTAGCTGAGGGGATCTTGGCGGGCATGGAATGTTATATTCCTAACCGCTGGATCCCGGCAGGAGCTTGGAAACGACCGTGGTTTAATCGGCTTTGTAGAGAAACTAGGATGTTGAAAGAAACTGCCTACAGAGCTTGGACCACGGCTCGCGCTAACTCAGATCCTAGCATCTCTGAAGTGAAACGCAAACTGAATGCCGCCTCGAGGGCCAGTAAAAGAGCGGTTGCCAGGGCTAAGTTCGATTTCGTCGGCAGAATTGGTCAGCGACTAGCCGGCTACCCTTCTAGAAGTCGTGAATTCTGGTCGCTCGCCAAAGCTGCCGAGGGAAACTTTTGTCGGTCGGGATTACCACCTCTACATAGACTGGATGGTAGTCTTTTGGGTTCTCTCTTTGCCTCCAACTCGACCATGAACGATGGAGGTGCGCTTCCGCATGGTATCCCTTGGTGTGGCACTTCAATGCCAGAAATTAAATTCAAGCAACGGGACGTCAGGCGGGAGCTTCAATCCCTAGATATTCATAAGTCGAGTGGGCCGGACGGCATTCCCGCGGTGGTACTTAAGCGGTGTGGTCCGGAGTTGTGTCCGGTGCTTACACGTCTTTTCACGCTTTCATACTCCATGAAGCAAGTCCCGGCGTCGTGGAAGATCGCGCACGTGCATCCTGTGCCCAAGAAGGGTGACAGGACCGACCCGGCCAATTATAGGCCTATAGCCGTCACCTCCCTTTTATCTAAGGTGATGGAGCGTGTAATTAATACACAGCTCCTGAGGTACCTTGAGGAACATGACCTGCTCAGTGACCGGCAGTACGGTTTCCGTCACGGTCGCTCGACGGGCGATCTTCTTGTGTACCTCACACACCGCTGGGCGGCGGCTATTGATAGTAAGGGTGAGGCTCTAGCAGTGAGCCTCGACATCTCGAAAGCCTTTGACCGGGTCTGGCACCGTGGTCTTCTTACGAAACTGCCCTCCTACGGACTGCCCGAGAGTTTATGCGGATGGGTGTCCAGCTTTCTGGCCGGTAGAAGCATCAGGGCCGTCGTTGACGGCAGCTGTTCTGACTGCATGGCCATAAACGCTGGAGTACCACAAGGCTCAGTGTTGTCCCCTACTTTGTTTCTGCTGCATATCAATGACATGTTGTCTATTGACGGAATTCATTGTTGTGCGGACGACAGTACGGGCGACACTTATTACACGGGCCGTCCCGGTATCTCTCGGGTTGCAGTGGAAGAAAGTCGTGAACAACTTGTGTCTGAAGTCGAGGCTACTCTCACCAGAGTGTCCGATTGGGGTCGACAAAATCTTGTCCAATTCAACCCTACCAAGACACAAGTTTGTGCTTTCACCGCAAAAAAGACCCCATTCACTGTGGCGCCACAATTTCAGGGCACATCTCTCACCATCTCTGAAAGTATAGGGATCCTTGGTGTTGACATCTCCAGTGATGTGCAGTTCCGCAGTCACTTGGAGGGCAAGGCCAAGCTGGCGTCCAGGAAGCTCGGAGTGCTCAGAAGGGCGCGGCGGTACTTTACTGCGGCGCAAGCACTGCTTCTCTACAAGTCGCAAGTGCGTCCGCATATGGAGTACTGCTGTCACCTCTGGGCGGGGGCACCCGAATACCAGCTTCGTCCATTTGACTCGGTGCAAAGGCGAGCTATGAGAGTTGTCAACGATCCCATACTTGCAGGTGGTGTGGATCCTCTTAGTGACAGGAGATACTTTGCTTCTCTGTGTGTGTTCTACCGCCTGTACAACGGTTTGTGCTCTGAAGAATTGTTTGATATGATGCCTACGGCTACATTCTATCATCGCACCGCTCGCCATAGACAGGGTGTTCATCCTCACACGTTGCGTCCTGAGCGCTCGAGCACGGTGAGATCTAATAGAGGCTTTCTTCCGCGTACGCTTAGGTTGTGGAATGATCTCCCTGCTTCGGTTTTCCCAAACGCCTACAGTATGGGGTTCTTCAAAAGGGGACTTAGAAGGTTTTTAAAGGGTCGGCAGCGCGATTGTGGCGCCTCTGGTGTTGCAAACGTCCATAGGCTGCGGTGACCACCGGTACATCTGGTGGGGCCGTATGCTTGTCTGCCACTCTAGTGGTATAAAAAAAAAAAAAGATGGGGACAAGTTTTTTGAATATTTTCGTGATTATTTTATTATTTTTTATTATATTTTTTTTTATTATATTTGATTATTTTTGATTATTTTTCTCGGTATCGGGTAGCTCCGCAAAATTCTCGATCATAATAAGGCAGATGTCGAACCAAGCTTTTAAAGTTTTACGCTTATCTTTGTAAATTTCTAAATTTTTGTCCCATAATACTTCCCTCTCCTCAACTAAAGTTATGAAAATTTCATGATCAAAACTTTCCATGATTGTTTTTTGCTAAAAAACTCATACACATGCACTATCATAGCCAGCCAGTAATGGAATGGCAACACGGTTAGAGACACGGCGTGTGCGCGGCGAATGTGCGGCGCCGGTGCGGCGGCGGTGCGGCTGCGGCGTGTACGCAGCGCGTATACACAGTACAGAGTTGCGGCGTCGGTGTGGCGCCGGTGCGGTTGCGGCGCCGTGTACAGGAGCGCTAACTGTTTGGTGGTCTCAGCATGGTGTACTATAGTTTTCTCCGATCTGGTCAAGCAATAACGGCAGATGTCTATTGTGCCGAACTCCGTACAATGTTGGTAAAACTAGCAGTAAAACAGCCCCGACTTATGAATCGATCTTCACCATTATTGCTTCATGACAACGCTAGACCTCATACAGCACGAGAAACCATTTTAACCCTACAGGAACTGCGCTTAGAAACCATTCGGCATCCTCCGTATTCGCCAGACCTTGCTCCAACGGCCTACCATTTTTTTCGTGATTTGGACAATTATCTACGTGACAAGATGTTTTCTTCCCAGGAGGCAGTACAAAATACTTTCACAGAGTTTGTGCAGTCTAGATCCTTAGAGTTCTATCGCAAAGGCATAAATTCATTTTTTATTTGTCATTCAATTAGTAGATCACTCGACGAGGCTTCTAATAATGTCAATGTACGGCGAGGCGCGCAAAATGCGTCAATGTGCAGTTTCGCGTCAGCAGAATTTGATTCGCCCGAGTGTCCGGTGGCCGTAGCGTGTACTACGAACGTGAGCTCGCGCCCCACCGCTCCCGCCGCTACCTCTTCCCCCGCGAAGAAGCCGACTACTGTTACCTTGCCACCTCCTCAGCAACGTGAATACGCAGCTGCAACGGCCAGCACCCCTACAGCCGCTCCAACAAAGGGGAGGAAGCAGAGCAGCGTCAATCAGCGCAGCACTGCAACCGTTAAGGCGCCGCGGAAGGAGCCTTGTGATGCAGAGGGTTTCACGGTAGTGATGAAGAAGAAGAAGAGGAAACCCTCCTGCAAGAACCAGTGCGGTACTGCTTCAAGACCGATAGAGCAGCACTTCCGTGCAGAGGTCCCAACTACGATGGTCTACGTATCCCGGATTCACTACAACATGAAGGTCGTAGATGTCGTAGACTACCTCCAGAAGAAGACCGGGTTGGGTTTGAGGGTGGAGAAGCTGAACTCTCATCATAATGTGAGCTTCAACTCTTTTGTGGTGAGGGTTCCTACAGACCGCATCACCACCTTCATGGATCCTGACTTCTGGCCGAGAGGGGTGAAGTACTGGCGCTTTAGAGGACGCCTGCCAACACGGGACACCCCGCCCCGCGGCACGTCGACGTCAGTGCGTGTCAATTAGGTTAAGTTATAATTATGTATATGTATTTTTAGTATTAAGGTATGTATCTATGAGCCGTAGAGTAAGTAAATAACATCTGTACAACTGTAACTGTCTCTAATGTTGCTTGAAAATAAAGATTTATTATTATTATTCTATCCTTTGGATTCCTCGGTTGAACCGGAAAACTAGTGGCACGGGCCTAAGCCAAGTGTTCACCAGTGGAAGTTCTATTTGTTTAAGCAAATGATATTGTATGTGTTGTATGAGGATGACAAGGCATTACGTGTGTTGTGTCCGATTCATTTTGTAAAAATTTCCGTACTATTCGGCATGTGTTGAATATAAATAAATAAATAAATAAATATAGTGTAGTGAGAGAAGTGTGTAGTTGTTTAGGTATAATTCCTGTTGTGGAAAGTACTATTGGGACTATTGTTACTTTCTGTAGGTGCCATAGGCGTGTAATCTCATCTTTAAGTTCTGTGTATTTTGTTAGCTTCTCGGCAATTGCTTTTTGTATGTTATGTGTGTTTGGTACGGCTATATCGATTAAGTAGCCCACATTTTTTGTTTTATCAATTACAGTAATATCTGGTCTATTAAAGTGTATGGTTTTAACCGTTAGGATAGCCCGGTCAAAATATAATTTTACAAAGGCGTTTTCTAGGACTTAGGCTTTTTGTATGTTATGTGTGTTTGGTACGGCTATATCGATTAAGTAGCCCACATTTTTTGTTTTATCAATTACAGTAATATCTGGTCTATTAAAGTGTATGGTTTTAACCGTTAGGATAGCCCGGTCAAAATATAATTTTACAAAGGCGTTTTCTAGGACTGTTTGTGGCTTGTATTTGTAATACTGCGTTATGTTGTCTAAAAGTTTGTATTGATGTGCTAGTTTTTGGTGGATTATGTTGGCTACTTGATCGTGTCTGTGTTTATAATCGGTTTGCACTATTGCTTTGTCGGCTCCTGTAATATGTTGTATTGTCTCAGGTGAACTATTGCATTTTCGGCATGTATTGTTAGCTAGATTTTTAATTATATACTTTCTGTAGTTCTTTGTTTAAATTACCTGGTCTTGTATGGCAATCATAAAACCTTCAGTTTCAGGGAAAAGCTCACCTCGTTGAAGCCATAAGTTTGACGCTACCTTGTCGACATTTTGTTGGCATAAATCTTGGCGATGTCTTCCATGCAATGTTTTCTGAGTCCATTCTGTTAGCTTAGTTTTGTCATCTGTAATTTTCGTTCTTTTGTTCAGAACCGTCACAAAGATTTAGAGGGGTAAAATGTTGATCCTTCTGTGCTATTAATTTATGCATTAGAGATGTTTCTGTTTTTGTAAAAAAGTATTTTCTGAGAGTTTGGATTTGTTTATTGTCAAGGTTTAATATATCAATTATACCCCTACCTCCTTCCTTTTTTGGCAGTAGCAGGCGTAGTAAACATGAACGAGGATGATTTTTACGAAACTTTGTCAGGGTGGTATTGACTTTTCTTTGTAACTGTTTGAGCTCAGTCTTATTATTATTATAAATGACCTTCCTATTAGATGGCAGCAATGTATAGATAATAATGGTAACTATTTTGAGTAAATAAGTTTGTTAAAAATAAAAAAATAAGCAATTTAGATTTTCGGTAGATACAGCCCTTCAACTGTCCATTTCAAAATAAGAGACATTTTCCAAAACCCCGCATCTGTCCATGTTCAATATTTGAACACTTTTCCTTCAAACAGTTCGGGCTCTTCTAGCTCAGGCTGTACTATCCCGATCCTGCTCAAATTTTTATGGAGTGTTCTTAGACAGAAACGGGACAAGTATGTAGTACATTGTATGTCTGTCTGTCACAGCTGCACCTCATGATTCTCGTTTAAAAAGCGCCCTCCATCGCGCACCATTCCGCGCGGCTAAGTGACGACGATCGGTACTGTGTTGCGTGTAATTACATTTGTGTTTGGTGTTTTTTACTTCCAAAACTTAACAAAATCATGACTAGGTTAGAGTTTTTATTCGTAGATTGTGTATTTCATAAAGATTTTGTACCTAAAATAGTTACTTTCAACGAACATTCATTGTATTTTTACGCGCCGTCGGCGTCACGGCGGCGCGGCGCCAAGCCCATACATTTGGATGAAATACAAAGAATAAATACTGTAATGATGACAATCTATCGTTATTTAATGTATTTTTATGTATTCTTTTATTGTTTTCAAGCATTAAATGTAAAATCTATTTTAATAATTTTGTGTAAAATTGGGTCGAAATTCTCGATCATTTTTTGCAAAACTTTCAAATTTCAAATAATTATTTCTGAAATATATTTGTATGCCAGCACACCTTTTTTTTATGTTTATCGATTAGGAAAAGTCATGTAGCTGTAGATTGTAAATTTTTTTGAAAAAAAATACACAAAAAAAATTCAAAAAAAAAACAAAGTTACGACCACCCTTTTGGGCCCCTTTTTAAGTGCTCGGTTCATTGTTCAATTTCTAATAAACTAAACACGTTTGTCAAACAAAACTCTGTGTAAAAAAAATTTAAGGACCATACTTACGAATAAAAAAAGAATGTAAGCCACTTGAAGCACAGTTTTCTCAGAATCATGGCATGAACTTAACCTTTTTTTGGCGGTCGGCGGTCGGATCGCCGAAATGAGTCGTATTTTGAAAAGCTTGTAAATAAAAAAAAATGTATGACGAGTTGTATTGTGTCTGTTGAATATTGTGAAATAGGATGTATTTAAAAAACTAAAAAAAAAAAAATTTGGAATTTTACATGTTTTTTTTTTTTTTACAATTTTTGTAGAGAAAACTGGTGTAAAATTACAAATTCTTTTTTCTTATAGAAATGTGTAATACATTACAAGGCAGAACTGGTCTTATCTATCATTTTATCATTAGCTTGTTTCATAACGATTCCAGTGAGGTAAGTATTTTAAATGGCTACCATAGAAAAGTTATGAGAAATCGCCATTTTAAGAACATCAGCCGACGCCGCTCGCGCCGCGGCACGCGGGGTACACAGACGCGGACAGATGCGGGTTGCCGCGCGCTGTCTGGAAACAGATCTGAACAGTCGAAGGGTCGGCCATTTCATACTTTAAACCCCTAATATTTCGGTTTATTCACTGAGCGAACGTAGCGAGCACAGTATAAAGAGTACTAACTGTAGCGAGTGAGTATCTAATAAAAAAAATTTTCAGTAAAAAATACAACCGACTTCGAACAAATCCTGAAAATAAAATTTACTTAGCACAAAGTAATATCGATCCCTCCTACGTAGACTATGGTAACCCCAAAATGACAACTTTACAGGAGAGCTGTTTGATACAGTGTAGCGAGTGAGTATCTAATAAAAAAAATTTTCAGTAAAAAATACAACCGACTTCGAACAAATCCTGAAAATAAAATTTACTTAGCACAAAGTAATATCGATCCCTCCTACGTAGACTATGGTAACCCCAAAATGACAACTTTACAGGAGAGCTGTTTGAATGTACAAAGTTGCATAAAATTTTAAATTACGCAGTTATTTACTTAAAAATGACTATGGTGCCTAGATAAATAAAGTACTTTATTATGATATCAAACTATATGAGAATATTTTGCCAGTTTTTAAGATATTGATGTTACTACATTTTACACCGTATTCTAAAATAGTTAATTTATCGTAAGTATTACATGCTATTTTATACGCAGAAAAATAAACTACTTTTAGTATTGTACGTAACACTTAATATATTCTTCATCGTAACTTAACATTTGATTTCAATTGTATGTAGTACAATACCATAATTTACGTTTGCATACTTGAGTCTTTTAAACGTATGTGGGCTGAAATATGGTACAGGTCTGGAAGAATATTAAGCAAAAAACACATGAAAACACTGCCATTAAACAAATTTATTTTAGCTTTAGGTAATTGGTTAGTGGAAGTAGTCACCATTAGAGTAATATACCATTATTACTCCATTGATGACTTTCTGATTAATAATAATTAAAATATTTATTGTTAAAAATTACAGAGAAACATAATTATTACATCTATATATTTACATTTTTACTATTTAAACTAAACCTAAATAAGGCCCCTTGGCATTGTGCCCAAAAGACCAGCAGCATTCCCCCATTGAATAGCAATACCTATTCGTTGAGTGAGAAAACTGCCAGCCCTTGGGTCACCAGTCGACTCCACAAGGCGTTTTTTCAAATTCTTGAAACATTTTTGCGCATTGGGACCCCATGGACTAGGTCCAGGTCTCGACATCGACTGGACGAAAACGATACTATGAGTCGAGACCCTTATATTTATTAATTTTAATATTTTCAGCCGCTTCCGGTCCTTGCTGCGATGGCTTTTAATTTTGTTTTAGGAAAGATGGGACGGGGTCAGAGTGTTAACTCATAAATTGCATCCCAGACCAGCACCCGACCCATCTCCCACGTTATTAAAGTTATACCATCCGGTCTCTCGCCATCGTCCCCAAAAACGCCGTTTGGATCTAGGAGCGCAGGCACATTGGCGGTGGCAAGAGCACGGCGAATGATGTCATTCAGCGCAGGCAGCGTGGCGTGCCTGCGCTTTTTAAACATGAAAGACCATGATGCCCCAAAGTGTCAATGTTAAAACCGCAGGGGCATCGATGTGGAGCGCAAAGCGTGACGCCAAACCAACTGAAATTCTTAGGATGTCCGGTTCCTAAAAAAGTTCCGGTGTTGGCTGTAGGGAAAGCTTTCAGCCAATCACCGGATTCCTTTCTACTAAGCGCTAATAATCTGGCCTGACCTGGGTCTAAGCTGGTTTTTAACAAGGAGTCAAAGGTTAATTTTGATATAGCGTCGTCCCAGCTCCGTTGTAAATTAGGATGGGTGGGAAAATTTTGTCCCGGACAAGCCATAAGCCAAGCATTCCCGGCATCTGTAAGACCAGTCGTCCCTTATTCTGTAAGACAATTGGTCAGAATTTTACCTACGAGACTCGACGTGGCGTGTACAGATGACAAAAAGGCTGGCAAAGCCACATTAGAAATTATGCGGATCCCTAGTCCACTATATTTTATGGGAAGATATGCCTAGGACCAAGATTGTTCGCTCAGTTGTATATTGAGAATCGATTTCAAAGAAAATTTGATAAGCGAATCAATAGAAAATAAATAATTTTGATGTTTCCAAAAAGGACAACAGCGAAGCAATATAATAGATTTGGGAACAAACATACAAAATTTTAGAATTGTGACTGCGTATGTGAACGAATATTAAGAAGCCGATCTTCATAGGATTCAAATTTTGAATTTTTTTGTGCTTATTATTATGGAATACCATCTTCAAATATAGGGGACCCTAGGAGGTAAAGATTCTCTCTGTTAACAATTTTGATATTCCGACATAAGGAATTGAATTTTCCAATGAGTTCCGAATTGTTGTGATTGTTATGAATAAATAATTCACACTTATTAAAATTTATATCCAAACTAATCAAATAAAATTAGTTTTTAATTTCTATAAGATCCAACAAAACAGAAACTGCATCACCTCCAAGAGTCTCGTCATCTAAATATGAGACGTTAAATTTAAAGTGAAAACTTTAAATTTGGATGATGGGTTAATATCTAGGCTAAAAATGGCTGGTAAAAGGGGATCTCCCTGCTGGCAACCGACTTCAGAAGAAAGTTCGTTGCATTTATACATTAATTTTGATTGTATACATTTCAGGAACATTGCTTCTAATGTCTGACAGCAGGGTGTCACGGTTTACCCAATTAATAACATTTTTGACATCAATTTTTAGCAAAAGTTTAGGGATTGATTCGTCAGAAGATTGGACGAAAGTGTTAATTATTATCGCATCAGAGTAGACATGTGCTGTACTGTTAATTCCTTCAAAGTCACGAGCAGTGGGTGAACTGGCAAAGGCATCAAATATGTCCATTAAATTATTCATGGCCTCTACATCAGCACCTCTAAGCACGGGGTAACTGAGATTCTGAAACCAACAAAAAATAATGTATTATACAAAGAATCTACGATGTAACGTCACGTAATGTATCGTATGTTTTTATCGGTGCAACGTAAAATATGGTAAGTATTACATACAATTTTTTTTATGTATGTTTCACGGCGTAAAATAAAGTAAGTATTTTTACAATATAAATATTACTTAACTATTCCCATGTAAAATGTAGCAAGTATCACTTATGATAAAATAAACACAATGACTCCCGATGCATATTATTGTAAGTATTCCTTACGATAAAACACACCGGAGAAAATGAAATTAACAATTTATATACGTAAATGTAGTTCTCTGTTCCTCATAAGAATAAAATAATGAAAAAATGTATTTACTCATCTAGTAATAAGGAACAATTTACATAAATACATATTATTTACCTGGATTTTCTTCTTTTTCTTCATTGAGATCAGAACTTTTGATGGTTAAATTATATATAATTTTAAACCTTGATGATTTTTTTCTGAAATATTTCGAATTACTACCACTATTAATTGTTACCACAGAATTTTAAATGCGAATAATAACAGTTACACGAAATCAGAGCGAACACACTGCACGTGTGGTATCGACCCGCGTAAACGACCGTTACTAACACATACGATGCGCGCGCGGTCAGTGAAGACCCCTGCGTCCCGCGTTAACTGCCGCTTCGGTTGTCGCGATACTTCGCGCCGGATATATTCAGAAATTACTATATTATACGACCTAAAAAATAGACTTCCCTTGAGAATTTCTTTAAAATTATTTTTTGTACTGATTCTATAGTACTAAAATACATTATTTTTGAAATAAAACAAAAATCGACTTTTTGTGGATTACCACAATATACGTAGGAGGGATCGATATGTATTTTCATTTATCAGATGTTTTATTCAATATCATATTGAAGTCGGCGCCAAGTAAATTCATAGGTTTAGGTAGGTATTATTTATGGCACCAAATGCAATATTATCATCAATACATATAATAAAATCGTAACAGGTCGCTGTCTGTACATGGAAGATAAATAAGAAAAAATATTATAAGGGGGCTTTATGAACGCAATAGAACCCAAAACAATGATTTTTAGAATTTTTGTCTGTTTGTCTGTATGTCTGTATGTCTGTATATCTGTTTGTCTGTACGGTTGTGCACGCTAATCTCAGTAACCGCTCAACCGATTGCAATGCGGTTTTTTTTATTGAGGTTGAGGTTTGCTCCAGTTAACATTTAGCATTTTTTTTATGTAAATCGGTTTAGAAATAAAAGAGTTATAACTCTTTTAAGAATCAGATATTTTGAAATTTTTAATTGTAGGGGTTTCTTTGAATGTGAGTGAACCTAAACTGGCGTGTTGGCTTAATCATAAAAGAGCTTAATGATTAAGACTATTTTTATACAATTCAGTCCGCGCCGAAGGCTTGGACTGAATTGTTTTAAAATAGACTTAATCATTAAGTTCTTTTATGATTAAGCAAACAGGGCAGTTTCAGACGCTGCTTGATGACTCTGATGAAGAAATACCTCTCCTTTCATACACCTTATGTGACGTAAACGAAGTTGCGGGCTCAGCTAGTATTGAATAAAATCTGACAAATCAAAATACATATTACTTTGTGCTAAGTAAATTTTATTTTCAGGATTTGTTCGAAGTCGGTTGTATTTTTTATTGAAATTTTATTTTCAATATTTTATGAGACGGTTGAATCGAAAAATATATATCTATCTAGGTGAATGTTCTCATTAATACAAATCAATCAAGCCCCAACACAAGGTAGCTGCTCTGTAAATCGTCAAGGAATTCCCTCGACTGTCTTTTGGTTCCATCATCGGATTGACTCCAGACCTTCATTAACTGTAGTACATTAAAGCACTGAATTAAAAGTTAACAATCGCACTAGTTGTCCCTAAAATTATCGGTGGGTGCCCTCGATTTATCCAGAATCCCATTATCAGATCATAACCTGGTTAAAATGGGACCACCTCAGAAGTAAACTCTATTCAACAAAAAAAAAATTAAATCCGTCTATAATTGACGGAAATATCGGTGAACATACATAAAACATTGAGAACTTTCTTTTTTTTTAAGTCTGATCTATCAATCTAGGTGTAAAGTTCTCATCAATATAAATCAATCAAGCCCAAACACAAGATAACCGCTGTAAATTGTTAAGGAATGCCCTCGACTGTCTTTCGACTCTATCATCAGATTGGCTCCAGACCTTCATTAAAATGTAGAACATTAAAGCACTTAATTAAAAAGTTAACATGCGCACTAGTTTTCCCTACAATTTTCCTTGGTTGCCCTCGATTTCTCCTGGATCCCTTTATCAGATTCTGACCTGGTGAAAATGGGACCACATCAGAAGTAACCCCTATTCAACAAAAAAAAAACTTTTGAAATCCGTCTATAATTGACGGAAATATCGCTTGACATACATAAAAAAATACATACAGATGAATTGATAAACTCCTCCTTTTTTTGAAGTCGGTTAAAAAGATAATGTGTTCGAATCTAATGAATTTTGAAAAATCTAATTTCAAAAGTCTTTAAAAGTTTCTAATTTCTTTATTTTATCAATTGATTGATGATTAGAAAAACAATAATATCAATATTACTGCTGACTGCTATAATGATTTTGCTACTGCTTGCTTGAGAACAAATTTCCAGGCCAGTTGTAAGAATGATATTCAAGTGATGAAATATTCAATGATAGGCCGAAGCTTTGTTTGACCTTAGCCCGGATAGCGCAACAGGTCAGGGATCGACCCATCTTCGCTACAGCCTCTGTTGTGGCACTATTGAATTTTAAATTCTCTGTTTCGTAAATTCACTGGTATTAAAACACACACCTGAGTTCATAAGTGATGGTAATAAAAGATACCTCATTTATTAAATACGACATGTGAATTGTGGTGACGTCATTTTGTACAAATAGAGAATTAGAAAAATATACACTTTCACTGCTTTGTCATAAATAATCTGCGGTTAATGGATATATGTGTACGAACCGCGCGCGGTTCTTTCCCACCGTCCACCTGCCCAGACCACCTGGGTGTACGGTGGTATTTTTTTTTAACTACGGTTCACCTTTGTCCACCTAGCCCTAGGTGTACCATTGAAAATATTAAATTTCCACGGTACACCTTGTTATAGAAACTATTATTATCAACTAAACACATGAAGATCGTCCAAAACAAATGAAGATCGACAAAACAAATGAAAACCGACAAAACAAATGACGGTCGGGTAAACAAATGACGATCGAAAAAACAAATGACGGTCGGGTAAACAAATGACGATCGAAAAAACAAATTACGGTCGGGTAAACAAATGACGAGTGAAAAAACAAGTGACGGTCTGATAAACAAATGAAGTTCCAAAAAACAAATTACGGTCGGATAAACAAAAGACGATCAAAAAATTAGATGAAGATCGATAAAACAAAAGACTATAAGCAAGTTGATAAGGTCAAAAATTACTTGCAGCCATATTTTGTAATCCAGATGCAATTACCATTAAAACAAATAGGTGCAAGCAAATCTCGACCTTAATGACACTTATCTAAAAATGTGCTTTTAGGCGTTTATAGACATCACTGATCACGAATATTTAAAAAATAAATAGATATTATGCATGCTCATAAGGTCGAAATTAGCTTGGACCCATTTTTTGTAATCTAGATGCGATAATCATTCAAAAAAAATAGGTGCAAGCAATTTTCGACCTTATGAACATGCATAATATTTATTTAATTTTTACAAATTCATGATCAGTGATGTCTATAAATGCCAAAAAGAACATTTTTTTAGACGTGTCATTAAGGTCGAGAGTTGCTTGCACCTATTTTTTTGAATGGCAATCGCATATATCAATATCAATCAATCAAATCAGCCTATCTCAGTCCACTGCTGGACGTAGGCCTCTCCCAAATCACGCCACAACACACGGTCCTGCGCCTTCCGCATCCAGCCAGTCCCTGCGACCTTTTAATCGCATATAGATTACAAAATATGGCTGCGAGTAGTTTTTGACCTTGCATATAGTCTTTTGTTTTATCGATCTGCATGTATTATCGGTCTGCATTTGTTTATCCGACCGTCATTTGTTTTGTCGATCTTCACTTGTTTTGTCGATCTTTATTTGTTTTTTCGATTTCCATTTTTGATATATGCATAGTTGTACAAATAATCCTTTAACAAGATTGTCTGATGACTAGTACAACTGATTGCACAAACGCTACAGCAGTGTATCCATTGTACAACTATTTGAACTCTACATAGTTATACATCAGTACCAGAGGGAAAAATTGTAATCCTGCCAGCATTAAATGAGGTGAACCGTCACCCATATCTATTAACGATTTACTGGAGAGGTGAACCGTAGTTAAAAAAAATGTACCGTAGTATGTAACCGTAGTTAATAAACACCCAGGTGGTCTGGGAAGGTGGACGGTGGGAAAGAACCGGTACAAATGGTATACAATTATACCATTCCGTGTGTCGACGGGGCCCTGTGTGGCAATTTCATTCCGATGGTGTCGTAAGAAGCGACTAAGAAAACACTTTAGCACAACGACATTGAATGGAGAAGGAATATTAGAAATTAAACCCGGTTGTCATTCCATTCCAAGTAAGAATTATTCCCCTAAGATACACTTTCCCGGTAGATACACTTAGAATAATGACAATTGTCAAGTCAAGATTAAGGCCTTAGCCGTAGGTTGTCACAACCTACGGCTGTACATTTCAACATGGCACTAGGCTCACCACCTATTACGTGGCACATAAAACTATAAAGATGCAATGTAGGCGTATATTATGTCTCTGCCTACCCCTTCGGGGATAAAGGCGTGACTATGTGTATGTATGTATTTAAATACAAGCTAGTTCATCGTATTTAACTTCAAAACCAATGCGAAGCAAATAAAATAAAAGATGCCAATAAGATTTCAGATCAACCTCGCCAGCAAGCAATGCGATAAGAATAATGACTAATATTTCAGGCCGTTTCCTCGTGGTCATACTAGTTTGTCATACCAGTATGACCACGAGGATATAAATGTCCTCGTAGTCATACTATCATTTTAACACCCCCTTTAGAAAGTTAAGTAGCGAATTAATTATCGTATAGCGAATGGAGATCGAAAAAACAAATGAAGATCGGCAAAACAAATGAAGATCACTAAACAATTGATGAAAGTAAGATAAACAACTGAAAGTCGACAAAACAAATGAAAATCGACAAAACAAATGACGATCGGCAAAACAAATGACGATAGAAAAAACATATGCAGATCAATAAAACAAAACACTATAAGCAATTTGATAAGATCAAAAATACTTGCAGCCATATTTAGTAATCTAGATGCGTTTGCCATTAAAAAAAATAGGTCCAAGCAAATCTCGACCTTAATGACACTTCTCTAAAAATGTGCTTTTAGGCGTTTATAGACATCACTGATCACGAATATATAAAAAATAAATAAATAAGCCTAGTCTAGTTTAAATAACTAGTATCGAAATTTATTCCTTTACACCCTTGCATATATGCAAATAGCAATATTCGTTTTCGTATATTCTTCGCTTTCTTAGCCAAACGGGACCCTATTACTGAGACTTCAAAGTCCGTTTGTTCATCTGTTACTCATGAACTAGGCAGTAATACATTTCAAAGATGTGTTTCTGCTACCGCTGTAACAACTATAATAACACTAGATAAAGAAAAAAATAAGGTTACTCCCATACAACGTAATCTTCTGGCGTTTTTTTTTGTTACGAAATTCTCATCAGTGTGCCAGTCCAACTTGAACTTCGGCCGTTTTTACAGTTCCGTATCCAAAGAGTAAAAATGGAACGAGGAGAGAGTGTTGCCTTTTGAAAATGCTAAGAGGCAAAAGCGGTCAGGTGTAGAGTAAATAAATTCTGTAAAACAGTACAAGTGGTGGTTATTCAATATGCGCTGCAGGTTCCACCAAGTGCCAACAGTATAAATAATCTGTAATAACGCGACCCTATTACTGAGACTATCTATCTGTCATCTTATGCACGACTGCAATAGCTAGGCATTTGAAATTTACGAATCCTAAGAACAGAAAAAAAAATTAAGGAGGGCTCCCATACAGGTATATTTTTCAGTATTTTTTTGTACAGAACCCTCCTTTTTCCTTTTAAAGAAGTACCAAAAAATATAAACAAAGGATAGGGGCAGCAGATTCTTACTTTTTCATTAAACCTGGCAAAAATCGTCACAGGTAAAAATAGTAGATTGTACTACAAGTGCATAAAAGAAGCCATTTTATACGAGACGTTTATCCGCCCGAGCCAAAGGCGAGGGTGGATATTAAGTCGAGGATAAAATGGGTTTTATGATCGAGTTATACACTCTGCTTTTCACTTCGATTGCAAGGAAATGAAACAGTGATATTGTAAATAAAAGTCTTTAATTAAAATTAAAAGTAACATTTGAACAATTTTTCAATTTTTCAATCATTCTACATGAAGCATTAGGCATGGGTAACGAGACCTATACTACCTAATCATAAGTTCATTTTATAATATTTTTTCACTCATAATACTATCTGATTTTTAATGTTTCTTAATTTATATAGAACACAGAAAGTACAAATTAAGTGTAACAAAAAAAAACAAGTTATTTAATAGCGTTTTATTATGTTTGGTTCATAGAGTAACACGATCTTCATGGTGCCGTCTCTACGGTCTAGTATGGCCATATTGTTTTAGAAGAAGAAAAAGAACTTTATGCACTAGAGCATAAAATGTTGTTTTAGTCCGCATACACCCAGCATAAACAAGAACTTTACGAGCATAAGAAGTGAAAAATAAATTGAAGTACTTCTTAAATATATTATGTTCTATTCTTATTATGAAAATGAATTTCATTACATGTTAGTGATAGAAATTGCATCAAAATCAATTACGTAGTTGCTCACGAGTAGAAGATCTAAAGAGGTTTATCTAAACAGGGCGAAAAAAATTGTTATGTAAACTTGTACTTCTGTCAATGATTTCAATTGCGTAGTGAACGGGTTAACGCGCGAAAACGTTTCCGACGCACGGAGCGTCCCGAACATCTTGCGTCTGCTTCACCCCCTCCGAATCGCTTGAGACACAATTGCACTTCGCCTTAATATTTCGAGTATTATAATGTTTCCCGTCGCATTTATTTCCCGTCGCATTTATTTCCCGTCGCACTTACTCCCTTCGCGGCGCTTCTGTACATTAGAGCTGACCGGCACAACTTGGTTGCGTCACATGAGAGTGAGAAGGAGGGGTATTAATATGTAAAGCGATATAATGTTTCCCGTCGCATTAACTTCCGCCATCCGTTTTTTGGTATGGAACTCATCGTGTGCGAATCCGACTCGCACTTGACCGGTTTTTATCGTTCAGTTGACTGGCTACCAGTGCAGACCGCAGACCACGTTTACTCCCGTCGCCGTCGTGTCGTAAAACTTAATAAGAGGGTTATTGTAAGTGAACCTAAAAGATAGGCATATTATGCAGTTTAGAACTTTTTTTATAACTTTTTAAGAGAAACAATTTTGTAATACACATTTTTAACGTAACTTAAACCATTTACGCAGCATACGCAATGAAAACTCTAAAAAGAAAGAAATTTTCCCCGTTCTCGAAACGTTATTCATGGCTGCTCCGCTCCTATTCGTCTTCGCGTGATGTTATAACGTCATTAGCCATCCTCAATAAATGTTATATTAAACTGTTAAATAATTTTTGAAATGCAACCATTAGTTTCTGAGATCCTTAAGCGATAGACAAATTAGGTTATTGTGAGCGGACTTTTTTTTAGAACTTTTTAAGAGAAACAATTTTGTAATAGACAATTTTTAGAGTTTCGTAGCCAAATGGCAAAAACGGAACCCTTATAGATTCGTCATGTCTGTCTGTCTGTCCGTCCGTGTGTCACAGACATTTTTCTCCAAAACTATAAGGCCTATGCTATTGAAACTTGGTAACTAGATGTATTCTGTGACCGCATTAAGATTCTTATATAAAACTAGAAAAAAAGTAGTACATTTTGGGGGTCCCCATACTCAGAACTGAAACTCAAAATTTTTTTTTTCATCAAACCCATACGTGTGGGGTATCTATAGATAGGTCTTTGAAAATGTTATTGAGGTTCCTAGCATCATTTTTTTCTAAAATGAATAGTTTGCGCAAGAGACACTTCCAAGGTGGAAAAATGTGTGTCTCCCCCCTCTAACTTCTAAACTAAGAAAACGATAAATCTAAAAAAATTACAAGATGTACATTGGCATAAAAACTTCCAACGAAAATTGGTTTGAACGAGATAGAGCCGGTAGTTTTTTTTAATACGTCATAAACCGCAATTTTTGGTTAGAAAAATCACTACCACAGCGAACGTGTTAAAACCAAAGACTTCTATATAAACTGAGGTAGACGCGCCGTACTCTAACAAACGAGATTTCAAAAGCAATCCTCAAATACACACATTAATAAGACTACACTCACTTATAAATATTATTTACGTAATTGTCACCACACACAATAGCAATATACGAATAGAAAAAGTGTAAAAGAGAAGGCGTATGGACTCCGATTGCAAGTCGAGCACCTACTTTCGAAGTTTTGACTCACAACAGTGCGAGCAACGCTGCTAATTAGCTCAGTTTATGGGTTTCAAAAATCGGTGCGTAGGGCATGTCTACCTCAGTTTATATAGAAGTCTTTGGTTAAATAAATAAATAAATATTCACGGACATTTCACACAACGCTATCTGATCCCAAAGTAAGCTAGGAATAAACCTGCTTGTGTTATGGGTATCAGACCACGGATATTAATACTTATATACTTTTAAATACATACATATTATACATAGAAACACCCAGACTCTTGGGACAAACATTTATGGTTCACACAAATATTTGTCTCCGGTGGGAATCGAACCCACAACCTCCAGCGCCGCAGGCGGTATCACTACCGACTGCGCCACAGAGGCAGTCAAAACATCAATCAAAGTTACAACGAACTATAAGAACTTTTATTATTATGTTACTTGCTGCTACGAAACCCTTCATGGGCGAGTCCGACTCGCACTTGGCCGGTTTTTTAAGTAACTTTAACCATTTACGCAGCGTATGCCCCGGAAGCTCTCAGATGGTAATAAATATTCCCCATTTTCAAAACATTCTTGATTGCTGCTCCGCTCCTATTTGTCATAGCGTGATGTTATATAGCCATCCTAGATAAATGGTCTATCAAACTGTAAAAGAATTTTCGAAATCCAACGAGTAGTTCCTGAGATTCTAGCGTTCAAACAAACAAACAAACAAACTCTTCAGCTTTATAATACACTCATTTGCAAAAAAAACGGGCGGTTTTGATTTTCATTCATCTTTAAAAAGATACAATACCAAAAAGGTTTCAATCGTTTGTGAACGTTACTGGCCGGTTTTAAAAATGCCGTGGTATTTCAAAAAGTACGTTCTAAATTCAAATTTTCATTTGAAGCTCATTTTTACAGAAAACCCCCTTTTATCCTACATTTTTGGCGCGAAGTTCCAGAAGTTAACATCGACTTTCACAACTTTTATTCAATTTTTATCGATTAATTTCATATCCTTGACTGTCAAAGCTTTATTTATTGCTATTTGGCTGTATCAAAAATGGTAGATAAAGTGGTAAAAGCTACCAAAATTATCGCGCTGCTTGAAGAGGGTTGCAGCCAATGTTTCGTGGCTAGGAGGCTAAATGTTCTAATCGCTCGACGGTCCAAAGGACCTGGCAGCGATATCAGGAGACTGGTTCCGTCGAGAGAAGGCCTGGTTCTGGAAAAAAAACATGTACCCAACCACGGGATGATCGTTTTCTTGTGAGTCGCGCATTGAGAAATCGCAAATCTTCGTATGTGGATCTTAAGAACAACCTCCAAGAAGTAAGAAATGTGCATATTAGTCTATGGACGGTCAGGAGGAGGCTTCTCGCTGCCAATATACGCAGTCACCGCCCGGCCCGCGGCCCCAAATTACTCTGTGAGCACAGAGTTCACAGGCTTAGGTTCACTAGAAATTGTGAATCATGGACTTAAGAAGATTGGAATAGGGTTTTGTTCTCTGATGAAGCCAGGATATCTCTGTTCGGTGAAGATCGACGTCGGCGAGTGCTAAGAAGACAAGGAGAGCGCTTTGCAGATGCATGTTTCGAAGAAATCACACCTTATGGTGGGGGCTCTGTTATGTTTTGGGCAGGAATAAATTCAATGGAACGTACAGAGTTAGTCTTCATTGACAACGGCTCACTGACTGGGCATCGATACATAACGGAAGTTCTAATTCCTCATGCACAACCCGCATTGGCCGCTCTAGGTCAAGACTCGATTTTTATGGACGACAATGCTCGCGCCCACCGATCCCGCGATGTTAATGCGTATGTGCAAGAGGTCGGCATTCGTCGTTTGGATTAGCCAGCTCGAAGTCCCGACCTCAATCCCATAGAACATATCTGGGACGTTCTAAAACGGCGTGTGAGATCAGTACATCCGGCTCCGCAGACCATCAGAGAACTGAAGAATGTGATTACTGCGGAGTGGGAACGTATTCCGCAAGCAAGTATCCGGGATATACTCGCTAGCATGCCCAGACGAATTCAAGCTGTAATTTTAGCTAGAGGGGGTCACACTCGATACTAAACATTTATCTGCTTTTACTTTATTAAAGAAAAACAAACAAAAAAATTATTTTATTTTTACTTCATGAGCATATGCACTACTAGCGAACATACACTACTAGCGAGGTTTAGCATTATTTCCCATAAATTGGAACAAATTGAAATACTGATGAAAACGATTATTTTCTTATTAATTTAGCAAATTGTGAGGATAAAACTACCTATAATTATCAAACAAAGCAATATTAACATTTGAAATGGTTCATTGCTTAGGTGCCCGTTTTTTTGCAAATGAGTGTATTATTAGTATGAATGTGAAAGTTTGTGAAGATTTTTGAATGTTTGCATGTTTGTCACTCAATCACACTGTAACGGCTGAACGGCTTTGGCTGAAATTTGGTACAGAGATAACTTATAGTCTGGAATAACACATAGGCTACTTTTCATCCCAAGAAGCGGGAACGGGTACTAAATATCTCGCGGGCGAAGCCGCGAGCATCATCTAGTAATAGATAACTTATACACTTTTCGTATGATTTCGTAATTAAGTACCTACCACAGAGCACTCAATTATTTTCATCGTAAACAAATCCCAAACTTCAAAGGTGATTTTTTCCACAATATTCAATAAGCATTTCGCATCTTACCAACGTGCTCAAGTAAGATTTTCGCCCCACCTCAACGTCCCCATCGATTTTTCAATACTACAAAGCTAAGCTTCAAACAGCTGAGCTTGCCCGACTCAGAGATTCTTTGATCTATTTGTGCCAATTTTATACCGAAGCACCTACGTGATGTAAAGTCTTAGATCATCTAACCACAGGATGCGCCTTACTAAAGCATTGTTTTCTGCCATTGCACATGACCATTTGGTCTTTTGGCTTTATGAAAAGCCTGTACATCAGTACATCATTTTATATGATTAAACTAGTACATTACATTGTAGTTGACTGTACAATAACAATTACCACACAACAGCCATTACGCGTTTGTCGATTAATACATTTTTAAATGTAATGAAATTTTATATGTCTTTGTGTTTCCCCCTTCACTTGTATGAAAACTGGCAGAATATTTTTGTATGCGGTGGTTCGCAAAGGCTAGTCCCGTGTTATATGGTCTAAGTGTAAAGTACATGAAAGATTGGATTTTTACAACTGAAACGAAAATGGGAGGTAGGTACGGTTTGATAAGATTAATTATTGACTACTCAGCTTCAATCGATATTGAAGTTAAGACTCCGATTTAACACACATGGTGTGAAGTTTATTTAAACAATTAGAATAGGTTTGGAAAATAGGTACATTTTCCGACAAAGAGATCCGGTTTTGAAATAATAAACCTTGCATCATGCATATATAAGAAATATTCTAAACTCGCAGATTTCCGAGGGCTTAACCGCATTAGGTAGGGACTGTGTGGTTTTTAGTCTGTAAGAGTCCGGCATAGCATCCATAACGTATACTCACGTTTAAAAAAAAAGAAACTCCAATTTTGATTCAAAGTTAAAATGCAAATTTTTCTCACACTCAAATAGCAACAACAAGTCTAAAATCATTTTTGTAGTGTAACAGTATAATACGTAGTTCGGTAAAGTTAAAACTTCCTAGGATCTTGTTTCTTTGAAACAAGTGAAAATTTCTGAATACCTCTTCGAAGGTTTCTACAATCTTGTTTGATGTTCCAATACTTTGTATTTGAAACTTTTCCTGAAGTTTTCACGATGGTAATAAGCGGTCTTTCAATATTTGTTTTCTGTTTTTAGTACAAGCTGTGTGCTTAGTTAAATACTCTATTATACTACTATTATTAAAAGATTGATGCGTGTTGGGTATCATTAAATTGTTAGCCTAGACGCGTTATCCGTGTTGTTCCGTTGCGTTCGCTGCGTTAGTGGTTATAGTAAAGTATGTGTACTACAAAATTGTTCCTTAAAAAGTTCAAAAAAAAGTTTTCAATGGCATTTGTCTATCTTTTAAGGTTCACTTACAATACATAACTTTCACAATTAGTTTTAAAATATTACCGAAGCGATGTAAATGCGACAGGAAACACGATATTAAAATAATAATAGCACACCCCTCTCCTTCTCTCTTTCCTCTCATGTGACGCAAATGAAATTGTGCTGGTCAGCTTTAATGAATATAAGCGACGCGACAGGAGTAATCGCAACGAGAGTAAATGCAACGGGAGTAAATGCGACAGGAAACATTATATTAATTAAAGTATTAATACTACAGGTCTCTCTTTCTTTCTCTCCTATGACGCAAATGAAGTTGCGCTGTTCAGCTACCTATGTTCACCGGGTATAGTGTAACTTCCCAACAGTGAAAGAATATTTCAAATCGATTTAGTAGTTTCGGAGTCTATTGTACAAACAAACCAAAAAAACAAATATTTGTTCTTTATAATATTAAAGTAGTAGGGGTGTAGTGGGGCCCTACCAACACCATCGGGCCCAAGTCAACCTCACGTGCAAGCTCGTGCACCTGCTGAACAACGGACGAGGCTCTGACGGCGGCGGTCCATTTCAACACGGCGATGGGCTCACCACCTGTCACGTGGGACCGAATTGTACACGGTGAAATGTGGGCCGGTATAGGCCTCTGCCTACCCCTTCGGGGACAAAGGCGTGAGTATATGTATGTATGTATGTATAATATTAATATGGACTAGCTGGGGCCCAGCTAGGTTAGGGCTAGATTCCTACTTTTTAAGGAATCTAGTAGATAACATTTTTCAACGGTTCAAGAATTTTGGCTTGGCGTTGACAGCTGAATTAATTACTAACTGATGCGCGCGGCTTCGCCCTATTTTCCCGGGATGAAAAGTAGCCTATGTGTTATTCCGGACTATACTCTATCCCTGGACCAAATTTCAGCCAGATTAATTCAGCCGTTAGAGCGTGATTGAGTAACAAACATCCAAACATCTAAGCATCCAAACATCTTCACAAACTTTCACATTTATAATATTAGTAGGATAGTAGGATTAGTAGGAAGTAGGAGTAGTAGGATAGATAGATGATTGTGTGTTTCCCTATTTTACACCCTTAGGAGTAGAATTTCGAAAAATCCTGAAACACGCATTCATTTATTTTTATTAATTTAGAAGCAGGTATACGAAACTAGAAGTAGTAGTCTTGGAAAATGAAGAAGTTCCTATACAAACTTACATTCACTGTTTTTCCCCAGTACCTATTGGTAAATTTTTGCAAATCCCTGATACAAGTGTCTGTTATTTAGTAAAAAAAAACATAAATATTTCGGCTAGGCCTTCACTGATGAATAAGTTACCCTGTAATTTTTTAAACGAATGTCACGATAAATAAATTACATGAGACAGGTACTTTTTTCTTTTTTTACGTGAGGGAAAATCCTCATGGATACTATGCCGGACTCACAAACAAAAAAAAACCTCACATGTCCTGCTATTAGCCTTCAGACGGGAGCCCCGGGTAAGTCCTCGGAGGGATACCCCAGGACTCCCAACAGACCTAAGGCTACCACTGTGGGCCCACTTAAGGAGGGGTTCGGGTGCAGGGTTACTGAGTGCAAGGAGGAAAAGAAAAAACAATACTATAATACAAAATAATAAACTGTTTTTTGATAAAACACTTAGATAATCTAACCACAGAATGCGCCTTACTTAAGCATTGTTTTCTGCCATTGCACATGACCATTTGGTCTTTTGGCTTTATAAAAAGCCTGTACATCAGTACATCATTTTATATGATTAAACTAGTACATTTCATTGTAGTTGACTGTACAATAACAATAAAATTAACACACAACAGCCATTACGCGTTTGTCGATTAATACATTTTTAAATGCAATAAAATTTTATATGTCTTTGTGTTTCCCCCTTCACTTGTATGAAAACTGGCAGATAATTTTTGTATGCGGTGGTTCGCAAAGGCTAGTCCCGTGTTGTATGGTCTAAGATAAAACATGATTTGATATCTTAATTAAAATATTAAATATTCATGAATCCAACCAAAAACTCTCAAACAATTTGCCAAGTTAAATTGATTAATCTGGTGTTAGAACAGTACTACAAAGGGAGTTCTTTAGAGGTTTAGCGCCCCGCAATAAGCTTCACCGAAAATGCCAGTTTCCACGCTTAGTGATTCCTTAATTTTTAAATACATATTTCCCTCGTAAATTCACTTTTTGACAAACTCCAAAAGTGAAATAAAATTACCTAATTTGAAGTTTTCTTTATGGAAACTATGTAGTACCTACATTAAAGTATTTTTCATTAATAAAACTTTCAAAGTTATCATAGCGGTTTTCATCACCTAAATAAAATTGTACAATGACTGAAAGGTTCGTGATTTCACTCACGACTTACTTCAAAATACTGTACCTTTAAAAAGAAATTGTTTGGAATGCCTACGATTTATTATAATTATCTTAGGTACCAAATTTAGCTTAATACATTCATACATACGTATATAATACAGTCCCGAGCGACAGTCCCGAGCGAGCGGTCGTCCCGTACGGTCGGTCGGCCGATGCGCGTGAGTGCAATGTCAGTACGTACACTCATATACGCGGTGTTAAGCTACCGACAAGTGAGAAATAATATTTAAAAATTTTCTAAAAAGTGCAAATTGCTAAAAATCTAAGATGAGTTGCGTGTGTAACATAGTAGTAAATAAAGTGCTAGCTTTTATGGCAACGAAATGTGACGTGATGGACGATTTAAGTGTCATAAAAATATGCAGCTCCTGGTTTACGGAAGACGAGATCGAAGTCGCAAAAACCATTTTATGTGAGGCCACACAGACCAAGAGAATCGTGCGAAAGGGTGATAAGAGGCACGTAAGTAATATTACTGACATTTTGAAACTTTTAAATGAAACGAATGCCGAGAAATTACCGACTTATGTTGCCAAGGACTTATATCGGGTACCACCCGTTACATTTGACCATTTAGATTGTCAAGCATTTTGAAAAATATGGCGACTATGAAATCCGACTTTTTGATAATGAAACAGACTTTACACGATGACATTAAAAGATTAGAAGACGAAGTATTAATACTGAAAAATAAAGATAAGACTGACAAAACTGACTCGGCCACACTTGCTGTAAATCAAAACTGGACAACTGGGTCCCAGACAGACACCTCGGGAACCCAGACGACTTCCTTGGAAACAAGAGTGACAGAAATAGAAAAACAACGAAATAATTTTAAAACTTTTAAGAAAGCCCTTTTATGTACACCTACACCCGCTGCGTCACCATCCATATCAGGGGGTAGTATGACGCGGAAAAGTAACGGTCAAGCACAAAAGCGCCCGCACGACGATGAAAGCAGCCTAGATGACAATGAAGGATTCCAAACAGTCTCCTACACACGTAAACGACCACGTATGACATCACAAGAAATTTTAAGACCTGAATTGGTGTCATAAAGGCCTGTAGTTAGAAATAGAAGAGGAACCAAACTTAGCGAAAAACTCATGGCTGCAGAACACATGGTCAGTATTTACGTATCCCGCTTTCGAGAGGACTGTAGTGAAGCTGATATAGAGGAATAAATTAAGGAAAACGGCCAAAAAGTGCATGGCATTGAGATTTTAAAACCGAAGGTACCCACTAGTTTTAAATCCTTTAAAGTAACGGTTGAAAAGAAAAGTCTTGAGATAATTTTAAAAGAAGATTTTTGGCCAAATGGTATTGTATTTAGAACGTTCAAATCTCACAAAAATAATGGATCACAATAGTACTGAGACCAACATTCAAATTATTAAATAAATTATTATTTAATTGCAAGAACATTAAACGTTCACTGGCACATATACAAAAGTTATGTACGAAGTATGATATTATAGCCTTGCAGGAAACATGGCTGATACCAGATGATATAGATTTTCATAGTGGAATTGATTCAAATTTTTTATACTACGGAAAATCCGCAGTTGACACCAGTCAGGGACCACTTCGTGGAAGGCCGTATGGCGGTTTGACTATTATGTGGAGAAGAAGTATATTTCCAAATGTTACTCCTATACGGTGTGACTCCAGTCGAGTCATGGCTGTACGTGTCCAGCTTGCAGATAGAAGCGCGGTCGTCATGTCTGTCTATATGCCGACAGAATGTAATGATAATCTACCTGAATTCACGGAGTGTTTAGGCGTAATAAACTCAATAATACAAGACTGTGACGAAGAGTGTGTGTATGTTTTGGGCGATTACAATGCGGACTTTAGGCGTTTATTTGGACGGAACTTACTAAGGTATTGTGAGGAAAATAATATGATTTGTGCGGACTTTCAGTATCTGGGTGAGTCTTTTGACAATTATACGTTTCTAAGTGACGTGTTTGGCACTACCAGTTGGCTGGACCACTGTGTCGTGACAGGCTCTGGTTGGGATACCATTCGTAAAGTGTACATATTGAACGATTGTCAGTGGTCAGACCACTTTCCAGTAGTTATAGAATGTAATTGGAGTATAATAAGAAAGAAAGTATTGGTTCATAATCATGCGGTAAATAATATTTCTCTCAATAATAGATCTGAGTTACAACTGTTGAGGTATTCGGAGTTGAGCGACGAATATCTACATTATGTACATTCTGACTTTTTTATTTGTAACTGTGTTGGACTAGAGTGTAGGGACCCGATATGTTACAGGGCAATAGATAATTACTATCATGCAATAGTGCAAGCTTTGACAAAAGCAGCTGTTAGTTCATATAAAGTAAAAAAGTATAGAACGTATAAACACACAGCGGGCTGGAACGAACACGTTAAAACATTGCATTCTAGTGCGCGTGAAGCGTTTCGTGTTTGGTCCCTGCACGGTAGGCCAAAGGAAGGTATTTTATACGAAAATATGTGTAAGTGTAGAAAAGCCTTCAAAAATAAATTAAAGTGGTGTCAACAACGCCAAGAGCAACTAAAAATGGATGCAATTGCGAGGCAAAGAGCCTCTGGCGATTTTCAGGGCTTTTGGAAGTCAACTAATAGTTTGAAGCATAAGCAAAGTCGGGTAGTTACTGTAAACAACATTGACAATCCCAAGCGAATCGCGGAGGCATTTGCATTGCAATTTAAAAACGCTGATTTGGTGCGAGAATGCATTGTAAAAATGAAACGAGGCAAGTCGCCGGGACACGACGGCTTGGCATTAGAACACATTATTAGAGCGGGCCCCCAGTTGGTTGAAAAATTGACAATATTGTTTAATAAATGTTTATTACATGGATATCTTCCTCACAATTTTATGAAAATTGTAGTAGTACCATGAGTTAAAAATAAGAAAGGTGATATATCAGATATATCGAATTACAGGCCAATATCGTTAGCTACTGTTCTGTCAAAAATATTTGAGAGAGTAATTCAGCCTACTTTAATGAAAAATGTAAAAATACACAGCACACAGTTTGGATTCCGTAGCAGGCTGTCTACTGATAGTGCTATTTTCTCTCTAAAGAAAACTGTAAAATATTATCTGGACCGCAAAACCAATGTATAGGTACGCATGCTTCCTAGATTTAAGTCGCGCCTTCGACTGTATAATTTACGATAAATTGTGGGAGAAAATGACTAGTGTGGGAATGCCTTATGACTTAGTTAGGATTATGAAATGTTGGTATGAGGGGCAGTCCAACGCCGTTAGGTGGGGAGACACCGTATCAGAGAAATACTCAGTTGGTGCTGGGGTCAGACAAGGTGGGTTGACATCTCCGTTTCTCTTTAATTTGTACGTAAACGAATTGTTGGAGGAGCTGAGCAGTGCCAACGTAGGCTGTTCCATTAATAATGTATGTATAAATAACCTTAGTTACGCTGACGACATGGTGCTGCTCAGCCCCTCTGTCAAGGGGTTGCAAAAGTTACTTAAGATATGTGAGAATTACGCACACAGGTACGGGCTAGTATATAACTTGAAAAAAACAGAGGTTATGATTTTTAAACATGACAATAGACCAGTGCTTAGTCCTGACATATCTTTGTGTGGCTCTGTACTTGGGGTAGTAAAGAAATTTAAATATCTGGGACACATACTGACGGAAAAGCTTAAGGACGATGATGACATGGACAGGCAACGTAGGGCTATAGCTGCGAAAAGCAATATGCTGGCGAGACGCTTTGTAAAATGCTCTAGGCAGGCGCGGGTCACTCTGTTCAACGCCTACTGCCGGTCAATGTACACATGCCAACTGTGGTACGACTACACCCAGCGTGCTTACAACACCTTACGGGTACAATATAACAACGCGTTTAGATGTATGCTGGGGTTACCATGGCGATGTAGTGCATCAGGTATGTTCGCGGAGAACAGAGTGGACGACTTCTATGCTGTGATGAGGAAAGCAAGGGCCTCCTTTATGGAACGATTACATGAATCTGACAATGAAATATTGAGGGCTATATACAAAGCTAACCAGTTCTTTGTATATAGCTGTCAATATTTCCGCTAAGAACGAACGTTTAAATGTAAACAATAATTGACATGTATTTATTTTAATAGTTACTCATTACAATAATGACATTTATTTTAAATAATTTAATTTTATTTTATTTTCATAATGTAATTTCAAATTAATAGTATGCTTATCTAATTTTAATGTTATTTAAATTTTATTATTTTAATTTTAATTTATTTAATTTGAGTGAGTGAAAAATTGTATGGGATTATTGCCTGAAATAAAGATATTTTATTATTATTATTTATTATTATTATATTCACGCCTTATTCCCCGAAGGCCGAAGGAGTAGGCAGAGGCATAGTATACGCCCACATTTCACCTAATAGTTTTATGTCCCACATAGGTATATGAATTTTTCAAAAGGGATTGGATGGCCAAATCCGAAACTAAAAGGAATAGAAAAATGCTCAAAGGAGCCCGATTTTGATGAAACTGAAAACCTCATCATTAGATTTTTGAAAAACCAATAATCCTAGCTGGGAATCGAACCCATTGTTTATGAAAAAAAAAACACACCCTATATTATTACACCATACGATATTGTTGCTATTAAGGATCTTATTCTGGGAAGTAATGACATACGGCAAACTAAAGGAAAGTGCTCATCTTTAACAAATACAATTTATTTTGCTTAAGTTGACGGATTAATTGTTCAAAATGTAGACCATTGTTTTCAATAGGTACATAGCTGGATTCGAGACCTCAAGGATAGTACTGCATTCAATATTATTGATTCTGTTTAGAATATTCTCCAAGTAATCATTCTGAGCATGATTTAAAACACGGAATAGTTACGATCTATTGTGGGGTTTCGAACGAAACAAACATGTGCGTTAGGACCACGGGTGTACAGCACGGAATCGAGCTGCTCCTCTACACAAAGATGGTACCTGCCGTGTACCTCAGTGTACCCTTAATGAAATCCGGTGTACTTCTTTTGATATAAAAATATATAGTACAATTTGTACACCCGCCATTCTACAGTAAGGACTGCGGGTGTGCATTTTTCCGATCAGGAGATGCGTATTTTACATATGTTTTTTTTTGTAAATATGTGTACCTGCAGTGTACCTTAGTATACTATTAATGAAATTAAATTTACCTTCTCGGATAAAATATTATATAATTAAGTATGTACACCCGCCATTCTAAGTTTAGAACTGCGGGTGTACATTTTTTTTCTCGGCAAGCAGATGCATATTTAACTTTTTTTTTATTTTTTTAATGCGTACCTACTGTGTACCAGCATATAAAAATATTAAATATAACTAACTAGCTGTTCCCCGCGGCTTCGACCGCGTAAAAGTTGTAATCGCGTGAATCATAGCCCTCCTTTTGCGCAGTCGGTTAAAAAGTAGCCTATGTCCTTCCCAGGGCCTCTCAATCGATCCAGCTGTTTAGGCGTGAAAGCGTAACAGACAGATATACAGACAATCTCTGGAAGTTTAGAATTCCATGCTCAGACCACTCTGTTGCTGATAAAATGCTTTAAGTATATTATTTAGCCGTCTGCGAAGAAGGAGGGTTACATATAGAGTATATGTATGTATATTTTTGCCCTTGCTTGAGGTACCCCGTTATCTCCACATTTATTACTCGTATTTTCAACATCCCTACTAATATTATAAATGCGAAAGTAACTCTGTCTGTTTGTCTGTTACGCTTTCACGCCTAAACAGCTGGATCGATTGAGACGAAATTTGGTAGAGAGATAGTTCGAGGCCCTGGGAAGGACATAGGCTACTTTTTAACCGACTTCGCAAAAGGAGGGTTATAATTTTACGTGATAATGACTTTTACGCGGTCGAAGCCGACGGGAACAGCTAGTTAGTAATATTTAGTATTTTTATATGCAGGTACACAGTAGGTACGCATAAAAAAAAAATAAAAAAATGTTAAATATGCATCTGCTTGCCGAGAAAAAAATGTACACCCGCAGTTCTAAACTTAGAATGGCGGGTGTACATACTTAATTATATAATATTTTAACAAAGAAGGTAAATTGAATTTCAATTATGGTATACTAAGGTACACTACAGGTACACATATTTACAAAGAAAAACATATGTAAAATACGCATCTCCTGATGGGAATAAATGCACACCCGCAGTCCTAACTGTAGGATCGCGGGTGTACACATTGTACTATATTTTTTTATCAAAAGAAGTACACCGGATTTCATTAAGGGTACACTGAGGTACACTGCAGGTACCATCTATGTGTAGAGGAGCAACTCGATTCCGTGCTGTACACCCGTGGTCCTAACGCACATAAACAAACTATGATACAAAATTTAGGTATATGAAATATGAATTCTATAAATTCCAAACTTTCCTTAAATTTGCCGTATATCATTACTTCGAAGAATTTGATCCTTATCAGCGACACTCTCGTATGGTGTTATAATAAAGGGTGTGTGTTTTTTTTTTCAAAACAATGGGTTCGTTTCCCAGCTAGGATTACTGGTTTTTTCAAAAATCTAATGATGAGGTTTTAAGTTTTATCAAAATCGAGCTCGTGACTCCTTTGAGCATTTTTAGCTATTCCTTATAGTTTCGGAGTTGGCCATCCAAGCCCTTTTCAAAAATTCACCCTGTATAGGTATATACATATATATATAAATCGTAGGTAATCGCCCATTATTTGTTTCGACCAGTAGTTATAACAAAAATAGGTGATACGATCTTTAGGTGTTTTAATCAGTAGTTATTTTGACCGTAGTTGTTTTGAAAATAGTTGAAACAACTTTAGTTATTATGATAGGTAACCGTCCCACATAAGGTGGTGAGCCTAATTGCCGCCTATTGAGCTAAATATACTCAATTATTTGAACTGTACGTGATACGTCAGCCAATCGTGGTTATCGTTTTAATAATAAAACATATTCATCCATGTAGAATTTCCACACGATAAAAAAACTTTATACGAGAAAAAAATTCTTTAGAGGTTAAAAATAAACTCCAAGTCTCTGAGTGCAAATTTAAGATAAAAGGACAAAGCACTTCATATTCTTTGTCGTCAGCGTCAGATTGCAGTCACTCTGATAAGCACGATTGTGATTCACTACCGCCTCATCCATACTATAGTGTAGATTTTTCACACGTAAGCACACTTTGAAACGTATATCTATAAGCATAAATCAGAAATTTAACCGACTTCAAAAAAGGAGAAGGGTCTCAATTCATCTGTACGATTTTTTATGTATGTTCACCGATATTTTCGTCAATCATAGACGAATTTCTTTATTTTTTATATTGTTGAAGAGGGTTTATTTCTGAGGTGGTCCCATTTTCACCAGGTCAGGATCTGATAATGGGATCCAGGAGAAATCGAGAGCAACCACAGAAAATTGTAGGGACTGTGCTTGGCTGTGCTTTGTAGTACAAACTACAATTTAATGAAGGTCTGGAGTCGATCTGATGATAGAGTCGAAAGACAGACGGGGGAATTCCTTAACAGTTTACAGCAGTTATCTTGTGTTTAGGCTTGATTGATTTGTATTTATGAGAACTTTACACCGAGATAGATAGATTTTTCAGTTCGTCCGTCACTTAAAATAATGAAAAAATAAAATCATTTTTAACAAAAATAAAACCGACTTCAAACAAAAACTGATAAAAAAAATTAACTTAGCACAAAGTAATATGTAATTTAATTCATCAGATTTCATTATAAATATTGAAGGCAGTGCCATTATAGAGGAAGATCCCAGAGCCCCCAGACGTCACTCATTTTCTGATGGACAAAATATATACGAGTGATTAGTGGTGGGGTGTACTATGATCATATGACTAGTTGCTACCTTAGCCAGACGAGCAATTTTCAGGTAGCAATTAATCAAGATACATAAAAACACTGCTCACCTCACTTAAATTGTGATAGCTGATTTTAACATATCGCCAACATAAAATATTTAAAAAATTCCCAAACATATTTATTTTTATTTATTTTTGTTTAGTATTACTTATGTATTGAGATTATATATTGTTTATTATACTTATATTTATTTATATTGTTTATTTACAACTTATATTATAATTTATTTACAATTATTATAATAAAATATCTACAAAAGGCTAAAACACACAATTTAAAAAAGAACTTAGAATTTTATTATACATAGGTACCTACATACATGCGTCGTAGTATTCCTCCACATCATCGTTCACTGGTAACGTTCCCAGAAGACTGGCAGCATTGCCACGTTGAATGGCAATGCTTATCCTTTGTGCAAGGAAATAGCCAGCCTTCTGGTCCCGTGAAGCGTCGACTAACCGCTTTGCCAAATCTTTATACAAAAAGCGGGCACTTGGACCCCAAGGCCCCAACGTTTCAACCCCAAACGGCTCAAACATATAATTACCTATTAAATTACAGTATTTGCGCCGTTTGAGGTTTTCCGCAGAAGCAGCAGCAGCACCTGCACAACCTGCTGTGCTTGGAAGATGTGGCGGCGCAAGGGTGTCAACGCATGTGGCGTCCCACACCAAAGGTCGACCCATCTTCCAAGGCAACAATGACATACAAATTAATAAAAAAAATTAAAATTAATTTGATTAAAAAAAATCATAAAACAGTTTGTAAGGCACAATTCTATAATTATTGCGGTCAGACGAGCACTTTTCTCAAAGTTAATCTTTGATTATTTACGTGATTTTCGAATTATTACCTTTAAAATTTAATTCTCTATTAAATAAAACAAATACGAAAAAGTAAACTTTAAAATGACAGGCGTTAATTACTAATAGGTAGTTATGCATTTTTATTTACATTTCAATATTAATTCCGACTTCGATTAGACATGCTACATACACGCATAATACGCACGGATAATGCCCGCGCCCATACTCTCAGCGAAATTAAAATTGGGTCTGGGGAATGTTTGGCCCCTTGGATCGGTCTGTCCGTTTGCAAAACGTTTTAAAATAGTTGTCTGAATAACATATATAAAAATCAAGCATCAGAAAATAAGTGACCTTAATAATTTTTTTTCAGAGCTGTGAAGCGTCTGTAACGTAAAACCGCCGACCGCATGTATCTGGGAGTAATGAATACTGATTTTTAACGATATTGTGTAAAATATATATGTTGACACGCTTCTGGGAAGTCCAGAGTTTTCCCCAGGAGTTCCCAGGCGGTTCAGTAGTTTTAGGTAAGAAAGATAACCTGTCCTGGAGTCAATAACGCAACGATTATATAATAATTGAGTTTATTTGCGATTTCACAAAATACTTATATCTATCTTAAAATACTAGGTACTCATCCGGATTCTGGGATGGGACTTCCTTTTCCGGGATATGCAACAGTAAGGCTCTAAGCCTATAAAATTTCTCTATCTTTCCTTTCAACAAAATTTCTTACGGGTATAGGCAGGGGTTTTTAACCTTAAACTTGGAAGCTCATTCTGAAAAGAACAACAATATATTTTATATACACCCTCTTCAACCATAGATATCCCTAAGCTTTCCCTTATTACTAATTTTTACTCCCCATTTTAAAACATTGAATATACAAAAGAACATTACCCCCTTTTCTAAATTTCACAAACGCCTGCCTGATAAAATGAATTTACTTAAAATATACTTTTTTACATAAAAATTACCCACAATTAATTTTCTAAATAATAATAATAATAATAATAAATATTCTTTATTGTACACCATAAAAAGATTACATGTTGAGAAGAAATGCAGAACATTGTATGTACAATAGGCGGCCTTATCGCTAAAAGCGATTTCTTCCAGGCAACCTTTGCATGGATAGAAATGATTGAACTGATAAAGGCAGTGCACAATAAATCTAAAATACACATAATTGTACTAACAATAAAAATATACATGCTTATACTATATGCATGCACAATCTGTAACAATATTAACACAAATACAAATACATAACAATATTAACACAAATAGATACCGTTCAGCATTAAAATACACAATAAACACCTATGCTGTAATACAACTATTCACACTGAAACTACAATCATTAACAGAAGAAGAAGACACATAAAGACAGGGTTAAAAACAGACAGTATCATATCATGACTATAATTAATCCAACAGAAAGTGATCCTTTAGCATCTTTTTGAAAGACACCAAAGATTGGGCCCGTCTAATTGAAATTGGCAAAGCATTCCACAAGCGAATTGCTTGCACCATAAATGATTGATCCATAAATTTTGTGGAATGCTGTGGCATTCCCAGTTGCAAATTCTCTGATGACCTTAATAACCTTGAATGTGTGGCATGAAGGAACTTGAAACGTTCTTTGAGATATGGGGGAGTACGAGGATTGAACAGTATACTGTATAATAATGATAGTATGTGAGTATTCCGTCGAAGGCGAATTGGGAGCCACTTGAGCATTTTTCTGAATTCAGACACATGATCATATTTGCGTAGGCCAAATATGAATCTAATACAAACATTTTGAAGACGCTCAAGCTTGTCAAGTTGCTCCTCAGTAAGATTAAGATAGCTGACATCCGCGTAATCAAGGATTGGGAGTAAAAGAGATTGTGCAAGCGCAACCTTAGTGGCAGTGGGAAGAAAACTACGTAATCTGCGCAGTGATCCCGCAGATGCAAATATTTTGCGCCCAACCTCCTGCAGCTGACGATCCCAGGACAGAGTTCTGTCGATGTGTATTCCCAAGTACTTAACTGTTTCACAAATAACAATAGGAGTGCCATTAAAAATGACCTGAGGCAACTGTGTGTAGTCGATACGTGATATCATGGTAGAGCTACCCACGATTATTACTTGGGTCTTTGATGGATTTACCTGAAGTCCATATTGAAGGCTCCATTCACACACCCGCTCTAAATCCATATTCAATGCAGCGATCGCATCGGGCAATTGACTCACTGGCGCTTGTGTGTATATTTGTAAGTCATCTGCGTAAAGGTGGTAGGATGAAACAAATTTTTGTGAGATAGAATTTATAAAAATAGCAAAAAGTAAAGGAGATAGCACGCCACCCTGCGGAACACCAGCTGAAATATTACACCAAGAAGAAACGGTTTCCTCTATACGTATACGTTGCCGGCGGCCAGACAGGTAACTTTGAAACCAGTCAACCACCATAGGAGATATGTTAATAGAGCATAGTATGCCAAGTAGGATTTCAAAATCAACTGTGTTGAAGGCATTACTGAAATCGAGCAACGACATTACTGTAAGTCTGCCCTTTTCCATGCCTGTTCTTATATCGTCCGTAACTTTGACCAGGGCTGTCCCAGTACTATGTCCGGGACGGAATCCAGATTGAAAAGGATTTAGTAAAGAGTTAGTACATAGGAAGGTATTTAACTGATTATAGACAAGGCGCTCAAGAACTTTAGAAAAGAAAGGTAGTATAGATATAGGGCGGTAGTGGGAAAAAGATGATGGGTTACCTTTTTTTGGTAATGGAATGATTTGAGCTTCTTTCCAAGCAGAGGGAAAGAGACTACTTGCAATAGAAAAATTTAAGATGTGTGTCATAATAGGAAGGATTTGATCAAGGACAGGTACGATCATGTTACGACTTATACAATCATTTCCAACTGCATTTGATGTAATTGACATTATGCTCTTCTTAACACCACTATCAGTGAATGGATCAAAACAAAAACATGGATAATTAGGAGTTGGAAGTGACGAAAGATATTGTAGTGTATTTATTTTGGCGTTTCCTCCAAAATGCGACGAAGATGAGAAATGCACATTGAGTGCTTCGAGATCAATTGTTTTAGGAATAGTGTTTTCTTTGGGTCTTCCAACTCCTATGGTTCTCAGGAATTTCCACACTTTAGATGGATCACAGTTGTCAATTGATGCATGAATATACTGGCGTTGTGCATTTCTACACACCTTATTGCAGTGATTACGTATTACCACGTATCTTTCAAAATTGCTTGCATTTGGTCGACACTTATATTTATACCTAGCTGCAGCTTTCTTAGCTATTACGTCCTTAATAGAATCAGTGAGCCAGGGAGCAGGCATGTGTTTGATTTTAACAGGTCGAACCGGAGCATGGACATCAAAAAGCTCGACTAAATGAGTGTTAAATAAATTAACTTTTTCGTCGATAGATTTCGAAGCTATTAAGGAGTTCCAGTCTATTTTATCAGCATCTTTACGAAGACTATCAAGGTTCATGCCACTAAAATTGCGCTGCAATAGTATTTTACATCTTGCCTTAGGAGGACGAAGTTTATATGAAAGGTAAAGTAGATCGTGAAAAGAAAAGGCATCAGCATTACATTGACCATGTCTAATGACATGCTGCTCGGATGACACTAAAATAAGGTCTAGAAGAGAAGGTTTTTTGTTAGGAAAATGATGGGTAGCATTTAGAGGAAGAATGGCAAGATTGCAAGATTGAGTTAAACGGCGAAAAGATGAAGCGCGAGCAAGAGAGCGAGGGTCAGTTTTTATAAGGCAGGTATTGAAATCTCCCAGTATAATTGTGTGATTGTAAGCAGAGACTAGATTTTCTAAAAGACTTTCAAAAGAGTGGAAAAAGTTGATGTGTGATGAGGGGCAATAATAAACTCCCAGTAAAACCTTAGTATGATTTAGCTCCACTTCCAGAAATAGATGCTCGCCAGCATTCGAGGGTGGTGGCTGTGCTGACACATCGATGATGCGGAAAGGAATTTGTACACGTAAATATACTGCAACACCGCCACCAGCCTCGTCAGCCCCACGGTCGTTTCTTATTAACTGGAAACCTGGGAGTAAGTAGGAGAGTGACGAGTGGTATGTCCTAAACCAGGACTCTGAAATAAGAATCGCATGAATATTCTTACAGTCAAATGTAGCCAGCATCTCAGGAAAATGGGCGGGAATACTCTGGGCATTTAAATGGACTACATTAAAACTTTCAGGAACATCAGAAAAATTATACTTCAAAGTATTAGCGAGTGATGGAACGCCATCCAAACTACTATCAGCTAATAATATGTTAGCTTGGCTATTATTATGGCTCGATGCCGTGTGGTAACTGTCACTATCACTGTCGCTATCATAACTCAAGTCTGACATAGTTAAGTAATGAAATTAAATTAATATTAAATGAACAGGTATGTTTAAAAAACGGTAATGAAATTAAACTAAGTATGTACTTACAACAAAAATATAACAACAATTAGGTATCAGTCCGATCGTTTATTCACCCGCCAGTCGAGTGTCTGAGTTTATAAAAGTTAGGTAGGTACTACAGGCGAGTAAGTATTACGTATGCAACAGTAACTATGAATTCCGAATAAATTAAAAATTATTTTACAAAACATTAACATTTAGCTTCAATATTATATTATAACCCATAATTCAATGTAAGCAATGCAACCCTGTGCAAAAACGGAACGCCATAGCTGCATTACAAGTGTCGCATTTTGACACTGACAGTTGACAGTTTTGGCAATATACGTCACTACTTTCATTTTCCTTCACCTCAACTCTCAATTTTCATATTACCTATTGTGTTTATAATACAATTGGCATGGCAGTGAATTTATGCACTAAGCTATTAAGTTATATCATTGATACAAATACAGAAGGTAAAGTGCTTAACATAGAAGTATAAATTGAAGTGAAGGAACCCAATAGAAACTTTAAATACAGTCCTAAACTATAAGTGAAGCGTAGAATAGCAAATGTGACTACTCGACCACTGCAGTACCAAGGATGATACATAATTGGACACATCAACTGCCTACCGTTTGGTAGCTGCAGCACGTCTAGACTTGCTGGTCACATTCCGGGGGGCTTCAACTGGCTTGTCATTGGCGTCATCAATCTTTGAGAGCTCCTGAAGAGAAGTTATGCGATGACGCGAGCCCTTCGAGTCAATCAGATGGATAAAGCCCTCTCTCGTCCAACTTTTGTGTACCCCAAACCTTTCACGGGCAGCCAGAAAAGCGTCGTGGCGAGATTTTGTGAGGAACTCGGAAAGAGTCACACCAGATCCCTTAAGCACCTTTTTTGAGAACCAGATCTTATCCCTTACTACAACGTTCTCAAATTTTACTAGAATTGGTCTGGGTTTATGGGTACTAGATGGACGGCCCATTCTGTGACACCGCCTAATATCTGAAGGAACAAATGTGCCCAGTCCCAGCTGTTGCTTCACAACATTCACAATCACAGAAGCTGTCTCTTCAGACTTATTCTCTGCTATGCCATGAAAAAGCAGTATCTTACGTCGCCCATGCATTTCAAGGTTGTCCACTTGACCAGAGATCCCATCCACCTGACGCTGAAGTATATTCATAGCCTCCAACATGAAAGTTCTGAATAGTATGAAGTCATTTGCAATACCTGATGCAGCAGAAGAAGGTGTTATAGTGGTAATCTGCTGCAGCCTGGCCTCAAAGTTAGCAAGACCATCAAGAAATGCCATTCTTAAACTTGACATATTCTCCTTCATGTTGTGCTCCATAGTGCCGTTACAATTTCTGTGCCAATCAATTGGAAAACACTCACACTGGTAGGTGACTTATGCTAACTATTAAATATGTGCATTAAAAACAATAAATTAACTTTTATTTATTTATATTTACAATTTAAAGATAGAGCAATTTTAAACAATCTTATACAAACAATTTTAAATAAATATTACGCAATTGATGCTTACCAGAGCTTCCGTTTTCAAATATTAAAATTTAGTTAAATAATTGGACTCAAAGACTTCTATATAAAATGAGGTAGACATGCCCTACGCACCGATTTTTGAAACCTATAAACTGCGCTAATTAGCAGCGTTGTTCTCACTGTTGTGAGTCAAAACTTCGAGAGTAGGTACTCGACTTGCAATTGGAGTCCATACGCCTTCTCTTTTACTCTTGTTCTATCCGTATATTGCTATTGTGTGTGGTGACAATTACGTAAATAGTATTTATAAGTGAGTGTAGTCTTAGCAATGTGTGTGTTTGAGGATTGCTTTTGAAATCTCGTTTGTTAGAGTACGGCGCGTCTACCTCAGTTTATATAGAAGTCTTTGATTGGACTGTGTACGCCACTCACTGTTATTTCAGTGAAATATATTTTATAGAATAATTTACTTTGATGTAAATTTTTTTTCGACAGTATGAAGTAAAATAAATAAATTTTAGTTAGTTCCTGATTTTTTTTTTACTATTGCGCACGCTTATATATAGCTTACATCCCACCATATCTCCTTCCATTAACTACCCCTACTTTGACACTAATAAGGACACACCCATTATACCGACCTAAGTATACCCAGATATACCTACGCTTAATAGCGCCTAATAAACTAATATAGCAAATCTATGATTTACGCCACAATGTTAAAATCAGCTATCAGAATTTAAGCGACGTGAGCAGTGTTTTTATGTACCTTGATTAATTGCTACCTGAAAATTGGCTATCTGGCCAAAGTAGCAACTAGTCATATGATCATAGTACACCCCACCACTAATTACTCGTATATATTTTGTCCATCAGAAAATGAGTGACGTCTGGGGGCTCTGGGATCTTGGACTATTAATATTACAGACCAAAAACTATGGATTACGACTTGGCGCCGACTTCTATGAAATTAAATAAAATTTGATAAATTAAAGTAGGTATAATACATATTACTTTGCGCTGAGTTAATTTTATTTTTCAGTTTTTGTTTGAAGCTGGTTTTATTTTGTAATTTTTTTTAACAATGATATTTAAGTAAAGATATGCTACCTTCATACAAAACAGCGTTCAGTTATTGTTGAGTTATAATTTCACGTGCTTACCTATCGATACCTAATAGATTTCATCTATGAATGCGATAGAGAATACAAAACGTTTAAAACAGAGAGGGATAGCTATCTGTGTCGTATTGCAAACAGCAGCAGACCACAACACGGCTTGTTTCGCTCGCAGCTATTAGCAGACTAAATGAAAAAACAACAATTGTGTGACTTTGTCCGCAACAGTTTTTGAGCGCTAATGCGATATCTACCTCTTTTTTACTATAACATCATTGTTTTTTAAGATATAAAATGCCGGTGGGGTGTGGTAATCAATATGTAATTTGTTTTTAAATCAATAAGTATCGATATAATTATAGATTTACACTACATAAATACGCGTGTTTTGTGCATTACAAAATAAGCGCTAATGATTTTTCATTAAAAAAATACAGATGAATTGAGAACCTCCTCCTTTTTTGGGAGTCGGTTAAAAATAGCAGACATCAGTTCCTACAAGAAATTCAGTATAGTAAATTGCAGCAATTCCTAGCAGCATATTATCAAAATAGATCCTCGGGCTCAAGGGTTGAGAACTGGATGTCGTATGCAGTCTATTGAAATTAAACATCTAACGTATAACGTAATGAACTTTTAAGGACCTCAAAAAAGCACCTTAACTGATGGACCTACCTTGAATTTTTCTTCTAATAAATAATAATAATAATAAGCGCTGATAGGAAAGAGTTTCCCGAAAAGTTCGTGCAGCATTCGATTTTCTCGCTTTTGACGTCTAACCATAGACACTATGTGATATTGTCTGGTGGTATCTCATAGCATGTAACTTAGTCACTTGCATCAGTACAATATAGCATGATTATCTATTACGTAAATGTCTTATCAAATAATTAAAATCAAGATAATATTTCAAATCGCAAGTACTGTATTAATCTTTCCATTAAATCCTTACTATATAAATATAGCAACTAGCTGATGCCCGCAGCTTCGCCCGCGATGGCGCTGTATGTGAAAAATGATTTTCCCGCTTTTCTGTTGCAATTTTTCCTGAATTTTCTTTGCTGAAACCTCACGGAGCCCGAGACCTTTCCAACGAATGCAAAACCGTGAAAATCGGTTCGTGCGTTCTGGAGTTATAGCGTCAGGAAGGAAAACCCGACTTATTTTTATATAATAGATATCAAAATAGGCAGCGCCGCCGCGCCGTATCCCAGTAGTTCCATTGAACTGTTATATTGTTTTGTCGTGTCCCAGTACTTCCATTACACGAATAAAAGTACAAAGTAGTGAATTAATTATCATTATAGCAAATGGAGATCGAAAAACCAAATGAAGATCGCAGACTAACATCTACATTTAGAGAATGCAACGGGACATTGCTCGCCTAAAGCACAGTCGACCGATAATAGGTTTTTTTCTCTTTATATTGTGCCTAAAGAGTCTATAAAACTCGTGTACCTATGTATCTACATAGTTAATACGCGTAGTAGTAAAAGTATCAACACCTAATTACTCTTTGTTACATCAGACTATTAGTCAGAGAGTCCTCACTGATATGGTTTGAAATTCATCAAATAACCAGTGTTTTAAGGTTAAAGAAGAATCAAGAAAATAAGGTAGAAGAAAACTAGAGTGTCGTGGAAGCGAGCAAAATCCCACCAAACACACGAAAAGTCGTTGTTTCGGTTGCCAGTAACATTAAGACAAGAAAGCCGTGAGATCGTTCTCACCAGACTGCCCCTCTCTAACACGTTTATTGTGAAAGTTCAATCCAATTGACGTTGTCATTTATGTTTTATTTCAAACTTTGAACAGATGATCCACGTGACCTAGTGACGTAGTTTAATGCAACAGAGTCAGACTACAGACAAAGTCTCGACATAAGCCCCTCTGCACTCTATTTTATAGAGAGGGACTAAAAAACCTGAATACCGTACCTACGTGAAACAAAATACAGCTGGTGAATCGTGACAGTGGGCGTAGGTATAATGTTCCTCTACCTGCCTCTTCAGGATAAATGCGTGACTATGTAACACATGTAATATTGTTTATACTGTTGATTGATGGCACTCGGCGGAACTTGCTGCACCTATTGAAAACGGCACCTGTAATGCTCGACAATATTTATGATTATAAAACTGACCGTTTTCACCTTACGGCATTTTCAAAGGTCTAGATGAAAGGACAAGGTAAGGTATAGTATATGTAATACTAATTGCAAGCAGGGGGCGTCAGTCGGTTGGGATGAATGAATAATTAAATACCATTAAACTAATACTGTAACCCGATAATGATTACCAATTGCAATTAGATTCCCATTGCAATTACCTACACGTTAAATTCAGCATTTGGTTCGATTTGCAATTCATCCGTATGACATCTAGAGGAATATCAATTAGCAATTGAATTGCATTTGCATTAAGTACTTTACTCTGTTTGTTACTACAATAGTATAAATTGTTTAAATTTCAAGCAACTGACGGAAATAACAAGATAACAAGTTTTTAGTAATTCAATCAGGATGGAATTTGGTGTTAGCAAATGTGCGGTCATACATGTAAAGAGAGGCGGGATAACAGATTCTGGCGTAGAACTTTCAGATTCTATACGACTTGGATGTCTTTCCGCAACCGAAACATATAAATACCTGGGTATGTCGCAGGCGTTAGGCATCGGTGAAGTTGGTATGAAACAATCGTTGAAGGAGCGCTTCGTTGACCGCTGGAAAAAAGTACTTAAGTCTTTTATCAGGTGGTAACAAGGTGCGCGCTTATAAAGATTGGGTCATGCCACATGACGTGTGCGTACTCCTGGCGGAAAAGTGTCGATTTTTTAAGATCTAGATATGCAGAAAATTAGCGTAAGAGTGCGTGTAAATGTGTATCGTAAATAGAAATTTGTGTATCCAGCCATTGTGAAGATATTCTTGAAAAACTGATTCCGCCAGGAGTACGTTCGAAACGTCCGCCCAGCGGAACTTTTCTTTTTTTGCAAAAAGAAAAGGCTCATTAGGTAGCTTGGTGCGAGCTGTAAATGTGTATGTATAAATGAAATTTGTGTATCATGATATCACGGAGTAATTCAGGTTTCCGCTGGGAGTACGTTTGACGATATCGTAATTATCATATACAGAGACTTGGTACAGTGTTGAGTTTACTCATGTACGTTGCTATGAATTTGCTTATAATCTGTGTAAAAGCAGAAATTGAAAATAATATCCCACTCAAAAGATATAGACATATTGGTAAAATCAGGTTATTAACCTCTAGTGCCTAAAATAGGAACCTTACAGACAAACTTGTAACGTTAATTTGTATCTAATCAAAGTCTACACTCTTTAACCGAGTTTCATTAATATCTTCTTAGTAATTACAGAGTAATCACAAAATTTGTCGCAATCAGCCCATTGTTTTATATGACCTTTGTTGTCAATGTTCTTAGAAAATAAATACACCAACTATATTGCAATATTTTGTGTATTTATTCAACTACTCAAATTTAAAAATTCAGCTCATTTCATTCAGTATTTAACAAAATATAAGAAAAATACCATCTACAGCCGGAATCGATGGAAAACACGAGTAAACCAACCAAATTGAAATGACGTCAAAAAGCGGCCGCGCAGTACATGAAGGTATATTTCTAAATTTGTAGCATAGCATCAGTTTTAATTTAGTACAGGTAGATACAAAAGCCTCGTAAAATATTAGTATTTTTTTATTAATTAGGTACTAATGATTCGTACATAATATATACACATCTTCATCATCTCAGACTCTTTGACACTCGCTTGCTGACTAGGCCTGGCCTCCGCCATAGCTGCAATTTTACTGAAAACAGTACCAAACGGCTTAACCTGCTTTCCGAAGCACGGAGACTCACGTACCTAAATGAAATAAATAGCTTTACATGAGACAGACAGTGTCATTTTAAGCCAACTACAATTTGATACGGTTATCTTTTATGCAATGAGCAATGTACGGGTACTATATTTGAATTATACTAGCTAACACAACTTGATGGCTGTTGGTAAAACTGGCCACACAGTTTTTAGGGTTCCGAACCCAAATTATAAAAACGGGACCCTATTCATGAGACTTCGCAGTTCGCTTGTCTGTCTGTCTGTCCGACATGTGGCTTTCTCGGGAACCGTGACAACCAGAGAGCTGAAATTTTCACAGATGATGTATTTTGGTTGACGCTATAACAACAAATACTTAAATTAGACAAAAGGGGGATTAAGGGGGGCTACCATAAAAAAAAGATATTACCCACATTTATATAATAATAAATAAGTAAAATGGCTGGTAGAAAAAGTTCAATACCATTACATTTTTTTTTTGAACTAATTAAATCAATTTATTACAAAATAATATACAATAATAAATAGCACTATCAAATAAATAAAATCTAAATTGTCAGTAATAAGCATAACTTATCAGTCAAATAACCCACCCCTAACCGTTCCCGGTGCAAAGGTGCCCATAACGCTAGCGGCATTAGGTACCACGCTGAATGGCTATGGCCAGCCTTTGGACCAGGAACGATTTGGAGCGGGAGTCACCCGTTTTTTCCTTAATCCTTTGTCCCAACTCATTTATTATATTTTTGGCTTCTGAGACCCAGCATCCCATAGTCTCCACGGCGATAGGTGTAAATAAATAATGTGGCTCCATTGCAGCGTACTTGTGCTTTTTCTTTTCGGCCGCATCCTCTGCAGCCGCCGACTGTGAATGCACAGTGCGACCCAAGTGACTGGCGGCCACCGTACAGACACACGTTTCTAAGAACATTGACAACAAAGGTCATATAAGACCTTTGTTGTCAATGTTCTTAGAAAATAAACACAACAAACTATATTGCAATATTTTGTGTATTTATTCAACTACTCAAATTTAAAAATTCAGCTCATTACATTCAGTTTTTAACAAAAAATAAGAAAAATACCATCTACAGTCGGAATTGATGAAAATCACGAGTAAACCAACCAAATTGAAATGACGTCAAAAAGCGGCCGCGCAGTACATGGAGCTACGTCTTTAAATTGCCAGTATTGTACGTTTATTTGGTTTGACATCGTGTACTATCGCTTAGAAAATAGCTTAGAGAATGTACAATTCCCATAATAACTTTCTATTACAATTATTACTTTTATGAATAATCGACATTTAAATAAGAAAGAGCAAAAAAACAAACTCTTTGACGTTTTAAAATGGACGCACTGAATACACAATTAGGCCTACGAGTAGGTACACATCTGCCCTGCTGATTTTCACTTTTTAACAAAAATGACATCATAAGGATATAATATTCTATAAGTTTAAAATATATTTACAAGTTTATTCTTATCAAAAACATGTTTTTTATTTAACATGAAACTCAATTCTTGCACCTAAATGTTAGGTACTTTACGTACAGTATTGTGATATTTAAGATAAATATTTTTTTTTTGTTTTAGCCCATATTTGGTCCTGTAATTCATTAGACCAACAGTGCGGCAATAGTCGGTGGTTTGCTGGAGCTATTTGTTTATATTCGTGTATATCCATTTGAAATTTAAATTCTTAGTCAGCATCAGCGTCGTCATTGCCTTGATAATCAGTTTTACTGCTCGTTACACTTTCTGTATTAAAATAATATTTTAAAATGACGTCTAATTGATGATTGTATGGCAGTTTTCTTCATATGGTGTTGAAATAAATCACTTAATTGACTATGTATATACTCATAAATACTATGGCTAACAGGGGGGACAGACTTTAAAATATATGGACATATTTTGAAACCACTTGCTTAATATTATGTAATGGTTTTATGTTGGGTGTAATGGTTTGCCGGCATTCCTGGCCTCTGCGCATGGGGTAGCCAGCCTCGTCACTACCATACTCCGTTCTAATGGTGGCGTGGATGGTATATCCTTTGTGTCGTATGCCCTGGCCGCGTGGTCTTCTCTGGACGGGAGTGTGGTGACACCCGGGACCCTGTCCAGTCAACGGGCGTGGGACGATATAGGCTCGAACGAGTTCGGGGACAGCTGCTGGAAGGTGCCACTGCGGCCGATAGGGCCAGACTTCTTGCTGTGTCATAGCCGGAGTCGGGGGCATGGCTGCGTGCGCTGCCGTCGCCTCACCTTGGCACATTGTTAGACGATGACTCTCTGCGTGTGGCAGTTGCTCTCCGCCTGGGCTGCAGGGTGTGTGAGCCCCATAAATGCACCTGCGGCTCCATGGTGGGGGCTGACGGCCACCACGCTTTGAGTTGTCGTCGTTGTACAGGGAGGTTTCCGCGACACCATGCCCTCAATGATGTTGTGAGAAGGGCTTTTGTCTCGGCGGGTGTCCCATGCGTCCTTGAGCCTCCGGGTCTCTGCAGGTCTGATGGCAAGAGGCCGGACGGCCTAACCTTGGTGCCGTGGAGGAACGGAAAGTGCCTGGTGTGGGATGCGACGTGTGTCTGTACGGTGGCCGCCAGTCACTTGGGTCGCACTGTGCATTCACAGTCGGCGGCTGCAGAGGATGCGGCCGAAAAGAAAAAGCACAAGTACGCTGCAATGGAGCCACATTATTTATTTACACCTATCGCCGTGGAGACTATGGGATGCTGGGTCTCAGAAGCCAAAAATATAATAAATGAGTTGGGACAAAGGATTAAGGAAAAAACGGGTGACTCCCGCTCCAAATCGTTCCTGGTCCAAAGGCTGGCCATAGCCATTCAGCGTGGTACCTAATGCCGCTAGCGTTATGGGCACCTTTGCACCGGGAACGGTTAGGGGTGGGTTATTTGACTGATAAGTTATGCTTATTACTGACAATTTAGATTTTATTTATTTGATAGTGCTATTTATTATTGTATATTATTTTGTAATAAATTGATTTAATTAGTTCAAAAAAAAAATGTAATGGTATTGAACTTTTTCTACCAGCCATTTTACTTATTTATTATTATATAAATGTGGGTAATATCTTTTTTTTATGGTAGCCCCCCTTAATCCCCCTTTTGTCTAATTTAAGTATTTGTTGTTATAGCGTCAACCAAAATACATCATCTGTGAAAATTTCAGCTCTCTGGTTGTCACGGTTCCCGAGAAAGCCACATGTCGGACAGACAGACAGACAAGCGAACTGCGAAGTCTCATGAATAGGGTCCCGTTTTTATAATTTGGGTTCGGAACCCTAAAAACTGTGTGGCCAGTTTTACCAACAGCCATCAAGTTGTGTTAGCTAGTATAATTCAAATATAGTACCCGTACATTGCTCATTGCATAAAAGATAACCGTATCAAATTGTAGTTGGCTTAAAATGACACTGTCTGTCTCATGTAAAGCTATTTATTTCATTTAGGTACGTGAGTCTCCGTGCTTCGGAAAGCAGGTTAAGCCGTTTGGTACTGTTTTCAGTAAAATTGCAGCTATGGCGGAGGCCAGGCCTAGTCAGCAAGCGAGTGTCAAAGAGTCTGAGATGATGAAGATGTGTATATATTATGTACGAATCATTAGTACCTAATTAATAAAAAAATACTAATATTTTACGAGGCTTTTGTATCTACCTGTACTAAATTAAAACTGATGCTATGCTACAAATTTAGAAATATACCTTCATGTACTGCGCGGCCGCTTTTTGACGTCATTTCAATTTGGTTGGTTTACTCGTGTTTTCCATCGATTCCGGCTGTAGATGGTATTTTTCTTATATTTTGTTAAATACTGAATGAAATGAGCTGAATTTTTAAATTTGAGTAGTTGAATAAATACACAAAATATTGCAATATAGTTGGTGTATTTATTTTCTAAGAACATTGACAACAAAGGTCATATAAAACAATGGGCTGATTGCGACAAATTTTGTGATTACTCTGTAATTACTAAGAAGATATTAATGAAACTCGGTTAAAGAGTGTAGACTTTGATTAGATACAAATTAACGTTACAAGTTTGTCTGTAAGGTTCCTATTTTAGGCACTAGAGGTTAATAACCTGATTTTACCAATATGTCTATATCTTTTGAGTGGGATATTATTTTCAATTTCTGCTTTTACACAGATTATAAGCAAATTCATAGCAACGTACATGAGTAAACTCAACACTGTACCAAGTCTCTGTATATGATAATTACGATATCGTCAAACGTACTCCCAGCGGAAACCTGAATTACTCCATGATATCATGATACACAAATTTCATTTATACATACACATTTACAGCTCGCACCAAGCTACCTAATGAGCCTTTTCTTTTTGCAAAAAAAGAAAAAGTTCCGCTGGGCGGACGTTTTGAACGTACTCCTGGCGGAATCAGTTTTTCAAGAATATCTTCACAATGGCTGGATACACAAATTTCTATTTACGATACACATTTACACGAACTCTTACGCTAATTTTCTGCATATCTAGAATTTAAAAAATCGACACTTTTCCGCCAGGAGTACGCAAGTACTTGAAGCCCTGGATAGGAAAGTCCGTACGTTACGCACCATATACCGAATGCTTCCTCCGCGTTCATCACTGATGAGGTTGTACATACCGCGGAAGTGCGGGGGTCGTGGTTTACTTAATGCCAAGACCCTCCATAACCGTGAGGTGTGCAACCTCAGGGAATATTTCCTTCACGCTGACGTGGATGTGCATCGTGATGTGGTTGTAGTTGTCAACGGACTTACCCCGCTTGCTCTGGCTAAAGAGAATGGGTATAAACCTGTGATACAGAGTCTTAATGATCGTAATATGGATGAGTAAGGAATTGCATGGTCGTTTTTATCGGGCCCTGCATAAGCCAGATATAGATTTAACATCTTCTGTGTCCTGGCTACGATTCGGTGACCTCTTTGGAGAAACTGAAGGTTTTGTTTTTGCAATTACTGAAGTGGTGATGACTAATAATTACCGAAAATATATCCTAAAGGATGGTACGGTTGACATATGTCGGGCGTTTCAACGTCCCGGAGAATACCTTAGGCATATTATTTCCGGTTATTCTAGTCTAGCCAATACTGAGCTAGCCACCACAATCAAGTATAAAGGATGATCCATCAACAACTTGCTTTGAAGTATAACCTTATCGAATAAGAGGTACCGTATTATAGATATGTGCCTAAGTCAGTTCTCAAAAGTAACCATACGTCACGTTGTACTCGGATCGGACCGATCTATTGTCACTGAAAGAACTATTATTGCAAATATACCTGACATAGTGATAATAGATCATCTAAAACGCCTTGCAATTATAATTGATATCACTATTCCACATGACGACAATCTCGTGAAGGCTGAGATAGAAAAACAAGCTAAGTATTTAGACTTGGCTGACGAGATTGTGGACATGTGGAGTATTGACTCAGATATTATTGTGCTGATAGCGATCTCTGTGCATGAACTAATAGCCAAAAGCCTCGACCAACATCTTAAGAGGCTTGCGGTGGGCAGTTGGGTCAAGGGCTTGATGCAGAAGGTGGTTCTTCTAAGCACGGCACGTATTGTGAGGAGGTTCCTGTGTCTGAAGTTCTGACCACCGGTAGCTTGGTCCCTGTACCCGATGCCGGTAGGGCACTATTTTTATTTTTTTAAATGTATAATTTTTAAATGTACCTATATTTAAAAATGTAATTGATACGTTGTATATGTATTTAAATAAAGAGAAATACTAATTTCTTTATTTTAGGCATAACCCATAATATATGTTTACAAGATAAAATTAAATTAAACTATTATGTACACACACTATTTTAAAAAGTTACTCTCTTTATCATAACATTCATAAAGCATTAGTTAATAAATTGTAAATCAGTTAATAATAGCAATTGATGTTGTCTGTTTAAAGAAATAAAATTCGGTGATTTGGATTGAGGAGGAAAACTAAACTCCTTGTAACTTCTTGAATTCCAGTAGGATCGTACGAATAACGTTAGTGGGTACCCTACATAATACCTACTAAATGATACAAAATGAAAATCTATAATATAATTATATTATTTTCGGTAAGAAATTCAAGAAACTCCTTAATCCAGATATAGATTGAGGAACCATATTGACATAAATGTAACTTTTTATCAATTGGCCTACAAATTCCAAAAATGAATGTCTACTAAATAAGGAAGTGAGCTTCATTTAAAAAGGCGAGGAGAGGACACAAATATTTTTAAACATTATTACCTGATATATCTGCTGCTCTGGATAAAATGCTGTTGATTAAATCCGATATCTGCCAAACCTTACTAATAGCTCTTTCAAGTCGGCGGCCTGAGCGCCGCTGACGTTTCATCGCCGAAGACTATCGGCCTCCATGACCGGGGGCCTGAGGACGGTGAGAGGACTGCTCACCGTCCTTAGAGAAGCAGGTCCCTGATAGCAGCGTGACGTGAGGGATTCACGCCCCCCCTTAAAAGTGGGATCGCACCCGAAACCCCCCAAAGACGCGGGATAGCACCCGAACCGCCCCTTGGGCGAGGCCACAGTGGTGGCCGTTGGTCTGTTGGGAGTCCTGGGATATCCTTCCGAGGCCTACCCGGGGCTCGCAACCATAGGCCGTTGGGCGTTACGTGGGGTTTTTTAGTCGGTAGGAGTCCAGCATAGCATCCATGACAGATGTTAAAAAAAAAAGAAAAATGGCTCTTTCAAGTCAAATATTTTACTTTTCGATCGATCATACGAGCATTAATCCTGGTTGCGTATGAAGATCTCGTTTTGGCCCCGGTGTCGGCGTTTGCACCATTATTAGCATCCTTTATTTCTTCTTTCCGCAGGTAGTTGTAATCCCAATGCCATGTTGAAATTGCGCCTGAATTTTTAAGCCCCACAAGGCCTTTTCGAGGGTATACCGTCACAATACCAGAAATTATAAAGCCTTAACTCAAAATATCGTAGCCCAAAATACCAGAAATCAAAATATCAATATTCAAAAGGCAAATATTTATAAAGTAAATAATTTAAACGACGGCGACAGCTAGCATGCACCCAGCAGTCCACACGGCGACAGCTAGCACACGGCCAGCTGTCCACCCGCCGACCGCTCTCGCCTTTCGCAATAGACACAGTTCGCGATCGGTGCCGGTGCGGCGACTGCTAGCAGTGAGAGCGCGGGCACCGCGCCGACCGCTCGTCTACAACGCACGCCCAGCGAGGCGTTCACTCCCGAGCGGTCTGACGGCGGTAAGCTCGCTGAAAGCGAGCTGTCTGCTAATTGATGATGGCAATATAAAATATATCTAAAGAGCAATGTTTAAAGCCTATATTTGAATTATATTATTTTAGCTGGGTGGGAGCGGAGTCGTTAAAGTGGGCTTTGACCTTAGACTGCTCTTCCTTATTTTGCAGCGGTCGACCATCGAAAAAGGGTCGTCCACCCATTGCTAAGAGAAGAAGAAGAAGAAGGCTAAGGCGGGAGCACCCGCCTTAGCCTTCGTGGTTATTTTTTTTTTATTTTTCGTTAGACCACTGTAGTACTTTTGTAACTCTGAATCAAAGTGTTTTAACATGAGGTAAATCCTACATGGATACTATGCCGGACTCCTACCGACTAAAAACCACACGTATCCTACATAACCGCCTACAGTTGGGAGCCCCGGGTCAGCCCTCAGAAGGATACCCAAGGACCAACAGACCTACGGCTACAACTGCGGCTTCACTTAGGTGGGGGGGGGTGTAAATAAGTTAAAGCCAAATAACAAAACGTGTGAGTGGCAATAAATCTTTATTTCTTAAATCATTAATTTATTACCTAACTATGCGCTATATAATGAACTGGTATAGCATAATATATACCTAATAATATGGTTTTTTTTAATATTCAATTGGTGACTGCAATTATTACAGAAAAGACAATATATAAATATGTGTTACATTCCACGCAGTTATGACAGTGACAGTGACACATTGTATTCTATTTTCGGTATTTTAAATTAAGGATATTTGAAAATTTGTATATTGAATTCTGATATTATAATTATTTGTATTTTAAATTTAGACATTTTACGGTAAGGTATACTGAAATAAGGTATTTTGAATGTTAAGGTATTTCGAATTCGGTTATTTTGGTCTAATGCATTTTAAGCAAAGGCATTTTGATTTCTGGTATTATAATGTATAACCCTTTTCGAGCCGGCTAAATGACTGCCATGCTGCTGGGAATTGGGACCAATAGGTTAGTGTCTTGAAGCACTGTTTATTTATTTATTTAATAATTTATTGTACACACATTATTTGAAAATGAAATACACAAACGAAAACTAGTACAAAGGGTCTGCTTATTAAATGTATCTGTATATGTCTGTTAGTGTCACAGCGTGATTTTTCATGACTTTGATAGTAGTTGAATTTTTATTTTGTAATGTATTCATAACTAGTAATGGTAATTCTTTAAGGAGCTTCAATTCACTGAGATTGTATTTCAATATTTAAAGAAAAGAATTCTATATTTTCAGTAGCATAGGGCTACTGAAAATATAGAATTCTTTTGTAAATTCCAATCTTCTATAATAAAACCCCCGACTCACAAAAAAAGAACAATAAAAAAAACCTGTAAAAAGTAAAAAAATAACTATTATATTATGACCTATCTACCCTAAGTATTGAACCTTTATTATTATTAAAGGTAGCTATATGAGACCTTTCACAGGTGCAGAGATCCCGAAACAGGATGCCACATTATACCTCGTCCACACCCAGGCTGAGAAAGCTCTCTTAATCAGCCAGGGATACGGTAACAACGAGAGATCTCGCACACTGACGGTTCACGAATCGCAGGGATTGACATACGAAAAGGTGGTTATAGTACGTACAACATCACGCAAATCCCAAATCCTCCAAAGTGTCCCGCATGCTGTGGTCGCAATTTCAAGGCACACAAACACCTGTGTCTACTACACAGGCGACAGCAGTGACGACGCGACAGCGCGTCTAATAACTCGCGCTGAAGTTGCGACCACAGAGCAAGTGAGGGATTACAACCTTAAAATGGCGATCCGGCGAAGGGACGATAAGGCGAGAGATACTCTCTTGTCCTTTATAAAAAACCCGTGCCCTTAACGTTGACTTAGAGCGGCAACGACACGGTCGGGGCCGCTACTAGCTTATTTATTTTACATTACATAGATTATTATTGTAATTATATTATTGTATATATAATCATGAATTTGTCTAACGCGGAGACAGACATTAATTAAAATTACATTTATAATAAACATTTATAACTAAAAAATGGTACGGACCAAGCGTCTGTAGATGTAGAAATAAAAAAAAAAAAAAAAAAAAAAAAAAAAAAGGTAGCTATATTATTTCGGTATTCATATTTTTAACTAACATTTGGTCTCGTCGTGGGGACCTCTATACCTAAACGGAGACAGACATATGATTAGGTTATGATTAGGTGAGCGGTCCCCGACGAGACAAACTGTTAGTAAAATTTTTAATTATTTTTTTTATTTCATGCTTTTTATAGGGATTTTATAGGGGTTTTTAAATATCAACATACGTATAGTCTATCAAAAATTATTCAGAGCTAATGCGAATTGCGCGGAGTGTGGTTACAGAATTAGAATACATTCCACTCCTCATGTCTTTCGAATGGCTAAACCGATTTTCATAGAACTTGCAGTATCGTGATGTATAAGTTATGGTTTACTAATGTTTGCCATAATTTAAAATGCCATATTTCATATGCCATACTGGTATATGCCATAATTTCATTAGATATAACGCTTCAGTTGCCATAATCGTAAAATGACATAAAATGACTTTGAATAATTCCATTGGTCATTGGATGCGCCAGTACCGACGCATACATATTTTTTAGTTTATGTATTTAATGGTATTTATTATAATTATTATATGTCAACACTCACGCACTAAACGCATCTTACTTTTATGTATTGTCTATGGCAACACTATCCCGCCCGCTTCCAACATTCACATTCCGCCATAGCTATTGGAAGATACGCACGCACCCGTCTCTTAACGCTCCGCTCCGCTATCGGCCGCTGTGATTACCCATCATATCGCGCTACATCGCTTATCATCAGCCACAGTCTCGAGAGTTACGGTTATAACTCCTGTGTGCATATTTCGCGGTCGTGAATCAAGATCCCGAACGCAAAGCTGGGAGCAGCGCCTACCTACCAACAAGAGTTCAAGGTAAGTGCATTTCCAAGTGTGGTCCTCCGTCCGGATATTCCATCTAACGCATTCTTTCTACTAATAATATTAATTACCTCTTTTCCTATTAAATTCACGCATACGCATATATATATTTAGTATATTACTCATAAATACTCAACGCAAATATTATATTTAACGCCACCCGCACGCATTAGAAAAGTTAATTATTTTTTCACACCGCATATTTTATATTACTCATAAGTACTCATATTCTATAACGCATTTACGCTATTTATCATAATCATATTTACCTATATATAATCAACCCGCTGGCAGGTAGCGCCCCCCGAAATTATCGCTACCCAGGACTTGGACCATCCTGGCCATGTTAGTCCGGTTGTCCGATTCTAGGCAATCATTTTGATATTTTTTGGTAATTAGGAGTTTTGGCATAAAGTAAAACGGACAATCCAAAATTAACAATTTTCTCAACCGTCATAAATTTAACGTAGTTTTCCCCAATTTCATTACAATTTCATATTATCTTTCGAATTGTAATCGTAGATAAAACTCATATTTATACGTTAATTTTATACCCACATATATTTATTTTATTGTGACGGTACTGGGCAACGCAGCCGATACATAACGGTATTCAAACGATTAACAGCTGATTGTTACGCAGACTCCATATTGGGTTTGTTCTCTGAATACTTTATCGCAAACAGCTGATTTAAGCTAACAGCTGATCGTTGTTCGAATTTTATACTTTTTCGCTGAATATTTCTATTACCTACCCACTTATATACATACTCGTATCTCGTATCAATTATATTATCATGGCTTCTAAAGACAAATCCCATAGTAAAAGTTCAGACGAAAGTCAGGTCATGATAAATTTTTTAGAATACAAAAAACAAAGTTTGTTTCACATAGTTCAAGAAGTGTACAACTTAAGTCTCAAGGTTACCGATGAAACAGTACGCATGATGTTTCTCGCTCGGGTTCAATCTATCGATAAAACCCGATCGGATTACATCGAAACTATCGATAAATTGTTAATTGAACAATTAAAAGATAATCCGCAGGTACAGCCGAGTTATAGTGTTTTTAATACATTTGATGAATTATACTGTTTCATAAAGCAAACGGAAACTACTCTGAGACAAGAACTCGACGATAAAAAGAAAAGTGATAATTTTAATATCAAATTACCCCCACTTAAACTCACAGGTTTCGATGGTACTTATGGTAAGTGGCCTATATTTTATGAAAATTTCTGTAGTGTGATACATACGAATACTCGTCTCACCAACGCCGAAAAGGTTCAATATTTGATAGGTTGCCTTTCGGGTAAGGCACTTACTGTTTGTTCAGGCATAGCTGCTACCGCACAAAATTACGATGTTATTTGGCAAGCCCTTCTGGCTAAATACCACGATACCAGGGTTCAGGCGTCGTGCTATTTAGAACAAATGTTACACCAGAAGCCAGGGCAATCGGCTGATCAGATCTTGGAGAACTTTTGTTCAGCTGAAGCAGCTCTGCAGCGTCTACCTATCACAAATTTATCAGATTTCATAATAACTCATTTAGCATTAAGCAAGTTTGATAAACCTATGCTTGAATTGTTTGAACAATCTCATAGACATTTGAGTGTACCTACATATAGTGACGTCAAAACATTTTTGACAGAACAAAGCAAACTCCAAACGCTCCGCTCACCATCACATTCCCAAAAAGGTGATTATCGCGCTCAGCGGAGTTCAACCGCCTCTCATTTAAATAAACCTAAGTCATTTTTTACGCAAACCCGCCCTACTAATTTGAAATCAGTCGATACTTCTAACATAAAAAATTGTATCGTATGTAACAATAATTCCGCTCACCCTTTGTTCAAATGTCAACATTTTATTCAAGAGACTGTTGAAACGCGAAATGAAATAGTTCGTAAACATTCCTTTTGTGTTAATTGTTTAGGTTTTCATCACGTGAGTGCTTGCAGATCTGTTAATAGGTGTTCGATTTGCAATCGGTCTCATCATAGTTTACTGTGTTATAAAAATAATTTGAACGCATCAAATTCAACAAGAAATCATGCTACCGGCAACGCATCGAGGCAGGCAAACGCGTCTACTGCGCCGTCCGAGCATTCCATGTCGACTCATGCGTCATCGGCAGATGATCCGTCCCGCTCGCACTCGCGGGAGGCGCGGTCACATAGTGGCAATATCGCGTCGTTATCGGCTGTGATCCCTCCGCCGCGTAATTCAAGCAGCGCGACCACGGTTTTGTTGCCGACTGCTTGTGTATATGCAAATTATAAATCGGATCGTATACGTTTGTTTTTGGACTCAGGGTCTATGAGTAACTTTATTACGAAGTCTTGTTGTGAGCGTTTGCACTTAACCATACTTAACGCTCCTTCTGTCATTAAAGGCATAGGTCAACTTGAAAGCCAATCTTATGGAATTACGCATTTCAAAATATATTCGCGATTTGATGCCCGCTGTTCTTATTCGGTTAGTGCACGGGTTATAGACACTATTACAGATTTTTTGCCTAACGTGGAAATTGATACAGCGGAATTAACCCATTTACAAAATTTACCTATGGCTGACGAACGATACTATACTCCGGGTGGTATAGATTGTTTGTTAGGTAATGAACTCTTCCCCATGATTTTAGGGTCGCAAAAAATTACATCCCCAACCTCATCAGTAATCGCGATAGAAACCACGCTCGGATACGTCGCAATGGGAAAGGCGCATGCTTTACCTTATTCGCTAGTGGCAAACAAGCATCCCCGCGATCGCATGTCTCATTCCTCCGTGTCCGACAAGGCCTTCTTATGTCACACTCAAGATGTGTCTCTCGAACAATTAACGCAACGCTTTTGGGAGATAGAACAGGTGCCAGATAAGAAGCACATTAGCACGGACGACGCAGCATGTGAAAAGCTGTTCTCGTCTACGTACTCACGCGACGATACCGGTAGATATACGGTTAGTCTTCCCTTTAAATACCCTCCCAGTGAGCTAGGGCATTCGTACACAATCGCCAAACGCAGGTTTTTAAATTTAGAAAAAAAGTTAGACGCTTCTAACTTACGCAACGATTATAATGCCATTATTCAAACATATATTGATCAAGGTTATCTCACTAAAGTGTCAAATAGCTTTCTAGACTCTCAAGTTTATTATATGCCGCATCGGGCCGTTTATCGCCCTGACAAAGAAACCTCTAAAACGCGTGTGGTCTTAGACGCTGGGTGTAAAACCACGTCAGGTAAATCGCTTAACGATTTGCTTTATACGGGACCAATATTACAGAACAATATCTTTCATTTGCTTCTCAATTTGCGTATGTACCCGGTTGCTGTAACCGCGGACATAGAAAAAATGTATTTTCAAGTGAAACTTACTCAAGATCATCATACATATCAAAGAATATTATTTAGGTTCGATTCCAATTCTCCTATTGAAAGCTATCATTTCAACCGCGTTTGTTTTGGCGTCTCCAGCTCACCCTTCCTGGCAATGCGAGTCGTAAACCAGCTCGCGTCAGACTGTCGCGCTTTATATCCTCTGGCGGCTTACGAAGCTGACAATCACATGTATGTTGACGACTACGTTAGTTCCATAGAGAATGTAGATTTAGCTGAAGACACCTATAGGGAAATGGTCGCTATGTTTAAATCTGGAGGTTTTAACTTAACTAAGTGGATCTCTAATGACAATACCCTATTGTCACGTATCCCGTCAATTCATAAGAGCTGTCTCGCTGTCAAGTTTGATGAGGATCCTCATGTTGACACTAAGATCGTGGGTATGCAATGGCAACCTAACGATGACACCTTTAACTTTAAAATAGTGATCGACATGCCTTTAACATGCACTAAACGCTCGATCCTTTCCGTAACCGCGCGCTTGTTCGATCCGCTTGGAATCATCAGTCCAGTGGTCGCATACATGAAGTTGCTTATACAAGAATGTTGGAAATTACAACTGGACTGGGACGAGACGGTCCCGGGTTGCATTCTGTCTAAATGGAAACACTTTCATAGGGAGTTGTCGCGTTTATCTGAAATAAAAATACCAAGACATATAGGTTTAACATCCGCTCGTCGAATTACTCTAATAGGCTTCTCGGATGCCAGCCAGCAATGTTATGGTGCTGTTATCTATGTACGAATAGAAACGGCTGAGAACGGAAACGCTCTTAATGTGAATCTACTGACCGCTAAATCCAAAGTGTCAGATTCTAATAAAACGCTAGCGCGTTTAGAACTCTGCGCGGCGGTCTTACTCGCAAAATTAATTAATTCTGTGCGCACTGTTTTTAATAAGCGGTGTCAAATAAACAATATATTCGCATTCTCTGATTCTACGGTAACCCTTACCTGGATTCACTCTCCCGCTCATAAGTTTCAAACTTTTGTAGCTAATCGCATCGCTCAGGTAAATGAATATCTGCCTGCTTCCCATTGGTATCACGTTCGTGGGGTTGAAAATCCCGCCGATATAGTCTCGCGCCCTGTGACACCTAAAGGGTTAATAAATAACTATCTTTGGTTTCACGGGCCGAAATGGCTGTCCGCACCTATAAATGCATGGCCTGTGAAGGAATATAAAATCAATCATAACGAGAAGACAGAATTACCGGAAATTAAAATAGCTTCTCTCCATGCACATACCATACCTGTCTCCGATCACGTTCACATGATAGACGAACTTGCCGAGCGTTGCTCGAGTTGGGTAAAATTTATTCGTTCACTGGTTTATGTATTACGTTTCACAAGGATTCTCAAATCCCGCGGTATACTTTCTGTATACGATTTAGAATACGCAGAATATTATGCGGTCCGCTTCGATCAGTCTAAGTATTTTCAGGTAGAATTACAAGCACTTAAGGCTACTAAAATTTGTCCAAATCAGGCTATTTTAAAACTCAACCCTTTTCTTGACGAACAAGGGTTAATTAGAGTAGGTGGTCGACTTACTCATTCTCAACTAAATTACAATACAAAATATCCAATACTGCTATCACCTAAAGGACGTATAGTGTCGCTCTTAGTAGACCACTATCACACCGACAATTTACACACCGGTCCTGGACTAGTGTTAGCATTGACTCGCCAAAAGTATTGGATTCTTTCTGCACGAAATTTGATTCGCCAACGAGTACATAAATGTAATTTATGTTTTAAAGCTAGGCCTCGTTCTACAACTCCACCTATGGGTGATCTTCCATCCATTAGAGTTTCACAAGTAAAGTCGTTTGTGCATACCGCAGTTGATTACGCGGGACCCTTTTACGTAACTCACATAAGGCGTCGTGGAGTAAAAAGTCATAAAGCGTATATTTGCTTGTTCGTCTGTCTCACAACAAAGGCGCTCCATTTAGAGTTAGTAAGTGATCTTAGTACAGATTTATTTCTCGCTGCCTTTAAACGTTTTATCTCACGCAGGGGTCCTGTTTCAGTGTTGTACAGCGATGGAGGCACTAATTTCATAGGTGCGAAACGAAAATTGAACGAAATTTACACGCTTATACAGTCCACTAATTATAAAAATGATCTGAATAAATATCTAACTCAACATAAGATTCAGTTTCAGCACAGCCCACCTTTCGGGCCCAATTTTAATTCGTTGCCTGAAATTAATGTCAAATGTGTTAAGTCTCATTTATTTAAAGCTATCGGGAGTCAAATACTCACCTATGAAGAATTCAGTACAATATTGGTGCAAATTGAAGGCATTTTGAATAGCCGTCCGATTTGCATACTTTCTTCGGATCCATCGGATCCAACCCCCCTAACGCCTAATCATTTTCTTAATGTTACTCCGCTTAAATATTTACCCGCTGAACACATTGAACCCCTATTACCAGATAACAGACTCACCCGCTATCAATTATTAAATAGAATTGTTCAAAGTTACTGGACACGTTGGAGCAAAGAATATCTTACCTCTCTCCAACTTAGACATAAGTGGAATATGCCGTCCAAACCTGTGATGATAGGAACTGTAGTTGTTGTTAAGGATGACAATACGCATCCTTTATCGTGGCCACTCGCGGTTGTATCAGAGGTGTTTCCCGGGAAGGATGGTGTAATTAGAGTCGTCAGAATTAAGACTTCTTCTGGTGAATACATTCGTCCTGTAACTCGGCTTTGCCCGTTACCCACGCAATAACTCCTACGCTTTTGAATTATTTTTTAGTTCATAAGTTTTCATTCCTTTTATTTTTTTATTTTGTTTATTCAATGTAGAGGAAGAATCCTCTAAGCCCCCGAAGTTGGATGCGCCAGTACCGACGCATACATATTTTTTAGTTTATGTATTTAATGGTATTTATTATAATTATTATATGTCAACACTCACGCACTAAACGCATCTTACTTTTATGTATTGTCTATGGCAACACTATCCCGCCCGCTTCCTACATTCACATTCCGCCATAGCTATTGGAAGATACGCACGCACCCGTCTCTTAACGCTCCGCTCCGCTATCGGCCGCTGTGATTACCCATCATATCGCGCTACATCGCTTATCATCAGCCACAGTCTCGAGAGTTACGGTTATAACTCCTGTGTGCATATTTCGCGGTCGTGAATCAAGATCCCGAACGCAAAGCTGGGAGCAGCGCCTACCTACCAACAAGAGTTCAAGGTAAGTGCATTTCCAGTCATAATGGATCAAGTGTCATAATAATTTAAATCCATAAATGTATTTGCCATAATTTTCGTTTTCAATAATGCCATTTTCCATAACTTTTATTCACCATAATATAAATAAAGATAATTTATGATACAGAGATATTTGATTAACAATTAAACCTAAAACTAAACCTCATATGGCGTCTCTAGCTAACTAAGCTCGACGAAGCCCCGCTTTGCGGGGCTGCTACTTCTGGGGGGTTTTAAATTAAAAACCACGAAGGTTAGAAGACTAAGGCGGGAGCTCCGCTTCGCTTCGCTCCTGCCTTAGTCTTCTAACCTAACCTATCCGAGTCGGATTGCAGTGAGTCGGGGTGTTAACGATAATTAATTTCGACCTTACAATATTATGCATTATTTTCATAATTATATCAAATTTTGATTATGTCAAAAGTCGATTATGAGATGTGTTACTTATGGAAACTAATTATTATGAGAAATGTTGTTATAGAAAGTCATTTTATGGCAAATAAAAGTTATGACTGTTGAGTTGTTAAGGCAAACGTTATTAGTATAAACGAAAATAGTGCAAGTAAATATTATGATCGGGGATGATTATGGCAAACAATAATAGTGCAAATGAATTTATGGAAAACGAGAGAAGACCATAAGTTATGACCGTTCATTTGATACCCAACACGGGTATATTTGAACACATTCAATTTTTCATCACCACTTTCACCCCTCATATCTTTGAAATGGCTTAACCGATTTTTATAAAACATAGCTAAGAACACTCTCCCCTAACCCATCTTTCAAACAAAAGAAACAGAATCAAAATCGGTTCACCCGTTTGGGAGCTACGAAGCCACAGACAGACTTACAAACACACACACACACACACACACACACACACATGCTCACACACACGTCAAACTTATAACACCCCGTCCGGGTTTCCGTCGGGGGTTAAAAATCACGTTAACTAATATAAGGTTTGTATTGATGTAAATAAATTACAAAATCTAATAATAAATACTAACTTCCGTTACAAAATGGTATAAAAAGATAACTTTATCAAAATTTGATAATGTATTACAAGGTCATGGTTCTTATCAGTACTTACATTAATACATAAGCATTTTACAACAAATGCTCACCTATGGGCAGTCTATTTATTTATTCATTAAACTTTAGGAAATCGTACAGCTAATAAATAACTTAGTATCAGCGCCTACACAAGTTACAGTTAGGTAGTCAATGTATTTACAATATTTTCTTCGATTACTTTTTTTCGTTGCATCAGAAACAGATTTATATGAATTCAGCTAAAAATCGTAAAAATACCGGCTAAGCGCTCGTGGCCCCGCGGATTCAGTGTTCTGTAAACGATTACTGCAGTAAGCAACTTACACTATGGCACTATGGGTGACCATCCACGTAACCACTTCGTGACATTTATTTGTGCGTTTCCGTGCTTCAGAAGGCACGTTAAGCCGCTGGCCCCGGTTGGCAATAAAATGGCAGTCGTTAAGTCAAGTTAAAGACCTTTTTAGGTGGCTTTCTTTTAACGTGAGGGAAAACCTCATGGATGGCCGGACTCCTACCGACTAAAACACCTCACGTAACTCCCAACAGCCTATGGTTGAGAGCCCCGGGTAAGCCCTCGGAAGGATTTCCCAGGACTTCCAACAGACCCACGGCTGCCACTGCGGCCTCGCCTATGGGGTGGATTGGGTGCTATCCCGCGTCTTTGGAGGGTTTCGGGTGTGATCCCGCTTCTAAGGAGGGGCGTGCGTGAATCCCTCACGTCACGCTGCCGTCATGGGCATGCTTCTGTAAGGACGGTGAGCAGCTCACCGTCCTCCAGGCCCCCGGTCATGGAGGCCGATAGTCTTCGGCGAAGACACATCGTCGGCGGCGCCCAAGCCGCCAACTGTAGAACTCGGGTGGGAGAGTTCTCTCCCGTTCCCGCCCCGCCGACTCTTTCACGAGCATGATCTGTTTGCAGAAAGAGGCGGCGCAGTCCCACTTACTCCCGCTGGAGATCATGGCTCGTATCATGGTCTCGAGCGAGAGAGTGTCTACGTCCAGACCCACTACGAGAACCAGGCGTTGTTGCGCCCACGCCGTGCACTCCACCAGCGTGAGGAGCGCTGTGTCATCGCTGCGGCCCTCGCAGTGCTGACACTCGGCCGTGGTTTCCCAGTGTCTTCGCCACAGATACCTACCGAAGCTACCGTGCCCGATAAGTATCTGTGATAACCGGTAGGAGAGAGCACCGTGTCTCCTCTCCAGCCACTCGTCCATGACCGGTCTGACAGCCGCAATTGTGACGAATCCCATCTTTGGTTGCTCAAGTCGCACCTTTCATGTCTTCACGGTTTCCTGGTGGAGCAGGGACGGCTGGGCCTCGATTTTCCGAGATACAGACCTTTGGCCTCACTCCAACGCCTCCTTGTGCCATCTAAACAGTGACGCAAGGGCTCTCGCTTCCAGGTCCCATGGAGGGGTCCCGGCTAGGAGACATGTCGACTCACCTGAGATCGTGCGGTATCCTCTTATCACCCTGACGGCCATCGCCCTCTGTAGATTCAGCAATCTAGCCACATTGATGGCCGTCAGGGTCTCCGCCCAAACTGGGGCCCCGTATAGCGCCATACTTTGCACGATCGCCAGGTACAGTCTCCTGTAGGGAGCGTTGGGTCCCCTGATGTTGGGCATCAGTAGCGCTAGTGCGGCTGATGCCCCCCTCAGTTTTGGGACCAAACTTCGGATGTGATGTCCGAAGTTCCACCGGCGATCGAGTACGAGCCCCAGATACTTCATCGAGGGATCTACGATGCTGACGCACCCGACCCGCAGGCTGGATCCCGCAAGTGGCCCTTTCTGAGGACCGTGGAAGCCCGGAGCCTCGGATTTGTGAAGGGCGACCTCGAGACCCAGCCGCCGAATCCAACCCACGACTTGAGCAACCTCTGCCTTGGCCGATAGTGCTGCGTCATGTTGCGTTGCTCCCCGCACCGTAACGAGGGTGTCGTCGGCGTGACAAGTTACGCCGACACCTCGGAGCAACGGACCACGCAACACCCAGTCGTAACCGATGTTCCACATTAGCGACCCTAATACTGATCCCTGTGGAACACCGCACGACACATCCCGCCGACCCGGCCCTAGCCAGCTCAGGTGAGATATGGAGAGATAGGCCCCGGCAATACGACGGAGGTAGGGAGGCACTCCATTGTAAATAAGCGCTTCCCTCCAGGGCAGGGTGTTGAAGGCGTTGGCGATGTCGAGAGACACCGCCACCAGCACCTCACCATGAGAGTCTGCTTCCTCCGTCAGGCCTCTAATATGCGCATGATAGCGTCCACGGTGGAGGGAGGTGGATGGAAGCCAAACTGACTATCCGTTTTTAGGCGGCTTGAAAATTTTCAACAGCAGGCAGTCATCTCAACACGGCAATAATTACGGCTCACCACCTATTACGTGAGACACATTATAAAAGGTGAAATGTGGGCACGTAATATGCCTCTGCCTACCCCTTCGGGGATAAAGGCGTGACTATACGTATGTACTAGCTGAAGCACGCAGCTTCGCCCGCGTAAATTTGTTTTCGTTCCCGTTTCCCGTAGGAATATATTCCCGGAATAAAACGTAACCTATATGTTATTCCAGACTATTAAGTATATGGTTTTTATCTTACCTTGATATCTTCATACCTTTCTCGAAATAAAAGGTCTTGAAAAATTGAAGGACGGACAACAAAGTGATACCTTAAGGATTTCGTTTCTTTTTAACCGACTTCAAAAAGGAGGAGGTTCTCAATTGTTTCGCTATGTTTTTTTTTGTATGTATGTTACGCGACAGCGACAATTATGGATGGATTTTGAAAATTTTTTTTTGTTGGAAAGAGGTTACTTCTAAGATGGTCCCATATCCAGGGTATCAGGATCCAGGAGAAATCGAAGGCAACCACCGAAAATTGTAGGGACAACTAGTGCGTTTGTTAACTTTTTAATTAAGTGCTTTAATGTACTAAAATTTAATGAAGGTCTGGACTCGATTTGATGATGGAACCGAAAGACAGTCGAGAGAATTCCTTAACGATTTACAGCAGCTATCTTGTGTTTCGGCTTGATTAGTTTGTGTTTATGAGAACTTTACACCTACCTAGATAGATATACTTTTCGGTCCACCCGTCACTTAAAATAAAAAAATAAAAATTTTAAATAAAAAAATAGAACCGACTTCATCCAAATCTTTAAATATAATATTAACCTAGCACATTTCATTTTGATTTATCATCAGTATCAGTCACAACCTGCGCCTGTCCATTTAAACACGGCAATACGGCTCACAACGTATTACGTGGGACAAATTATAAAAAGGTGAAATGTGGGTATATAATATGCCTCTGCCTACCCCTTCGGGGATAAAGGCGTGATGATGAATAATATTAACCTAGCACATTTCATTTTGATTTATCAGATTTTATTCATTAACATATTGAAGTCGGCGCCAAGTAAACCCATAGGTTTAGGTAGGTATTGGTAATGGCACCAACTTCAATATTATATTGAATAAAATCTGATAAATCAAAATACATATTACTATGTGCTAGGTAAATTTTATATTTAAAGATTTGTATGAAGTCTTATTACCCTAATCATCTAAAGCTGACATGAATTGGACAAGGGGTACCTCAAGAAAATGTATTAGGTACTGTTGATTGATGGCACTTGTGGAGCATCTTGAATGAAACCAATTATAATACTATTAATTTATTTACTATTAATTTATTATATTATTATTGCTATTTATATTTAGAAACTAGTCAGTTTAAAAGGTAAATAGTAAGGTAAGTGGTGTCATTCAAGAAGAACCATCAAAGATATACTTTAATTATTTTCATATTACGTCCTTTAAATTCCTGTTCAATTCTGATGAAAACTTAATGTAAGTTAAATACTATCTAAATTATCATTATTAACACGTATTAGGTGGATCCCACCACTGTCTGAAATCTTTATAAATTGTTGTCCTTTTTACCATTTCTTTATTATTTAACGTAGTGCAGAACAAACAGTATGGCTCAGTATGAACACTTGTGTGTTGCCTGTGATAACTATAATACTTTTTCCATTTAAAGTACTCATAATACTGTTCTGGGTCATTAATAATCTCATTCATCTTTTTGGCCAAATTCTCTACGCTAAGCTCTCTAGCATTTAAATAAATTCCATCGGGCATAAACCTAAAAAAGAAAATTGAGTGTCATTATTTCAATAGATTGCTTACATTCACTGGAGTAGTTTAAATTATTGTTACCTTGTATAATTGGCACCACCATAAACTATAGGAATGGCATCATTCTCTAAGGCTCGCAGCAACTTCTCAGTTACGTAGTCTTCACTAAAAGCATTCTCTAATGATAAGTAAAAGTAGTACTTATCTTTCACTAATTGATCACAATGGTCTTCATTATCTCGGGAACACACTAGTTTGCCGCACTTGCCATACACATCCACTTCTAGATTATATTTTTTCAATTCTACTTTTAAGTTTGAAACAAAGTGCTCCCTTTTACTTTTACTGTAACAATTGGAGACAAACCAAGCCGCTGCTTTAGATTTAGTGCTAAATTGCTTCTTCAGTTCATCGCTTATTGGGTCCATCTCTTCCAACTTCATCCAATTCATTTCTTTATTAGGCCCCACTATGACATTATTTTTATCTTTGATATACATGTATCCCCAGCGTACTTCCGAATCCAATTTATAAGTCCATGTCCAATTGAAAAATCCATCAAACCTGTTTGAGCATACGGGGTAATTATGTGCAGATTCTATAGTAGCAAATGCGTATTTCTGATGGGGAGATCTCGTTTGAGGTAGATCATGTTTATGAACTGTTTCAGGTCCAGCAAAAGCTATTACATCAAACTTTGATACATCATCCAAATACGATCGGTTTGACGTCACTATGCAGTTAGTATATGGACATTTTCTGTCAATAAATCCTTGTTGACCTTTTCCCATGTACGTGAAAAGAAAATAACTTGGTGAAGTCCACTGTAGAATATATTTCATATCACTGACTTCTTTTTCACTTGAATGTTGTTGTTGTTTTTGTTCAGGTTTCACTGTTACACTTTCAATTATATTTTGATGAGTCACAGAATTCACTTTAGGATATATTGTTTGTTGACTATCATATATAATTTTCAATCTGTAGTACAAAACTAACAAAATCAACAATATTAATATACAGTAGACTGGTTTTTTTAAACAAAAGTTTTGCATTGTAACTGAATATGAAATTGCTCTATTCATTTGTATCTTTCACTGCAGGTGTACCGTGACCAACATAGAGTGAAGCCCTAATCGCCAATGTGTAGTTTTATCGTGCTAACACTCAATATCTTGCACGATATCACATCAATGACGTAGACATGGAGAGATATGTAACCGTGGGTATCATTTACTTGCTTGTACTGATTATCAAACCATCATTTTTAGTTTAGTGCTAAAACGCCAGGACGCGTTCTGATATTACCGAAAACAGATGTTTTGACCTCATATCTTTTTTTCGGCGAATAAAGGAGCTAAGATGGATCGCAATGTAGGTTTGATCAGATAATACCCTGTAGTCTTTGTTTAAAAAGAGCCGTATAAAACAATTCAACAGGTCTACAAATCTCCTGATTACCTATCTGACTACCTGAGGAATAGACATTCCACTCGATAGAAATATATTACCTATAGAATGCTGAAAAAAATACAAAACTTTCATAAAGTTTAGTACCTGCCTATAATATTTAATAGTCTGTATGGAAAACAGGTAATACCGATTACAGTTATCAGTAACAGCGTAAAAAATGCTCTTAAATAGTTACAGTAAGAAGGCAAAGTGTCCTTGTGGCCGTGTCATTTACTGCTACGAGTACTGTAATTATGTAGCCTCTATTGAAGACTTATTTCCCCTTAAGAATTTTGACAAAACTTTTATAAATCTTTGGTGATAGCCATCAAATATCTCCTGTGGTATACGTTTCTTTTATAAGGTTTCGTACCCAAAGGGTAAAATACAGGGCCATATTCATGAGTCTTCGTCGTCCATCTGTCTATCTGTACGTCACGAGACTGTATCTCAAGAACAGTGATGGCTAGCGAGTTAAAAAAAATTCAGTTTACGTATTTCTGTTGCCGCTATTATAAAAAATTAGAAAAGGGGGAATTGAGGGGGGCTTCTATTCAACAAACGTGATAAAGTAAGAAAATAATACTTAGTGTTTCACTCAGTGGCAAATATTTGTCGTGGACTATGTGCATAACGATTGGTCCGTTACATACTTTCCTATATCACGCCTGTTTTTTTATGAACAGCAATCCGCCAGGCGACAGCTATAATAACATAAGTACTTATTAAGTTTTGAGTTTTATTTCTGAAGGAATGGTCTTTCATCAAATCAATACTATCATTATAAACGTCGTAATTTTTAACTAAATAAATCGCTCTGGATTGTGTACAGTGAAATGAAACGAAAATATCTTTAGTAACTCAGGTAACAAAGTAACACTTATGAACGTCAAATTTTTTGCTTGTAAGGTACTTAAGTGTAAAGGTTCTACATAGCAGGCAAGTTATAAAGTAAATAAAAATATAAAGCAATTAATATAAAGTTATAAAGCAGGTTGTGTATTTTCACGAAAAATATATTCTTTAACTGCTTTGTCATAAGCGATCACCTGCAGTAAGCAACTTTCACTACAGCCAGTCCTTGGTTGGGTGACCATCCATATGACCACTTTTTGACATTTATTTTGAGCGTTTCCGTGCTCTTCTCTTGGTCTTGGTTGCCAGTAAAATGGCCGTCGTTAAGCCAAGTTGAAAGCCGTTTATAGGCTACTTGAATTACAATAAAAAAATTGTACAAAACACTTTCCAAAGTAACACTTAATCGAATTTCTATGACATTGGATGAGAATCAGCCCAGAGAGCAAGCAGGATTTCGCAAAACGTAGTCTTAACGCTGTAAACTATGACCCATTTATAGAGGTAGTTACCCAAGTAATTGAAAAATGTAATGAGTGCGGCAAACCATTGTCCATGTATTTTATTGACTGCACGAAAGCTTTAGATAGTTTACAGTAAGAAAGCATTTGGCAAGCTCTGGAACAATATGGGGTATACCCAAGGTACATAAATGTGATTCGAAGTTTATAATACAGAATGTAGAGCTAGTATGAAATTAGAAAGGAAAGGAGAAGAGTTTTATATTCCAAAAAGGTGTAAGGCAAGGGGATCCTTTGTCTCCAAAAGTATTCTTAGCAGTGTTAGACCTAGTTTTCCGAACGCTAAATTGGGAACAGAAAGGCCTGAAGATAGATGGAGAATTTCTAAGCCACTTAGGATTCGCAGACGACATTGTAGTTTGACGCGAAAACAGCTCATCATCTTGAGACAATGTTCAAAGAGCTATGCAAAGAAAGCAAGAAGGTAGGTTTTGGAAATGAGTTCAGCTAAAACTAAAACTCTAGCAAACCAGGAGCACGTCCAATTCAACGTTGACAACAATGACATAGAGTATGAAAAGCAATATCTATATATATCTTGGCCAATTTGGTGTCCTTTGAAGATTGCATAGTGAAGAAAAGAAGTAGAAGAATAGCTTCTAGTTGTAAAAAGTTTTGGAGTTTCAGGGAACTTATGTTATACAAATATATGAGAAAGAAAAGTATATGAGATATCAATTCTACCCTGTCTTACTTATGGCCATCAAATAATAAATCGGTCTACAAGAAAAAATGACGAAGAAAAATTAGCAATTTGTCAGAGAAAAATTAAAACAAGTATGTTGGGAATTAAAAAACCAGATTGAGTAATAAGAAAGAAAACTAAACTGCCCGACGTAACTGTAAAAACAAAACTTCTTAAATAGGCAGGCCATATCTGTAGACTAGTTATCAGGAGATGGACTAAAAAGGTAACAGAATGTATACCAAGAGACGGCATAAGAAGACAGGGCAGCCAGAAAAAGAGATGGCGAGATATTTAACGAACATGAAGGGTCTGACTGGATGCGAAGGGCTAGAGAAAGAGGAGAATGGAGAACGTTAGGGGAGGCCGATGCCGCAGAGGCAACTTCAGCACAAAGTTTTCTTTATTTTCAAAAAAAGTCTTTGTAAAATTAATGTGTGTATTAGCAATGAAGGCTTTTTTTTATTTATTCATTTTTGTTTCATTTCTTTTATTATAGGCGGCTGGAAAAATTTCAACAGCTGGCAATCACAACCTGCGCCTGTACATCTCAACACTGCAATACGGCTCACCACCTATTACGTGGGACAAATCTCAAAAGGTGAAATGTGGGCATATAATAATATGCCTCTGCCTACCCCTTCGGGGATAAAGGCGTGACCATATGTAATTGTATGACTTAAATAAGCGGTTGGTAAATATATCATACAGTATCAACAGTATGAATTTCATAGTAGATTGGTCGCAATTCTGGGTTCCACATTTAGGAGTTTCCTTGTACCTACTTGAAAAATGAAATATTTATTAAAATGTTACTAATCTCATATATTGACTCATAGCTTAAACAATGCTAAGTACTCCACCACGTAGAGAAATTATTGTAAGTACTGGTTTCTTCAAATCTTTGGTTTATCATTGAGCACAGTTTACAATATGGATCAGTTTCAGGTAATTCATATACATCGTGATAAGAGTAGTAATTGTGCCATTTGAAGTAACTGTAATATTCTTCTTGATTGTCGATCAATCGAGCCATTTTTTCAGCCAATTGCGACATGGACATCGTTCTGGCATCTAAGTAAATACCTTTGGGCATGAATCTGTAAAAAATAAGTTTACAGGTTAATGCCGATATGATTACCCCACCTAAAATCATTTTAGCACCAATGTCACTTATTTTTATTGCTGGTCTACCTTGTGTAATTTGCACCACCGAAAACAATTGGTATAGTATAGTGCTGTAGAGCCCGCAGTAGCTTTTCTGTCACATAGTCTGGACTAAACGAGTTCTCAAACGATAAATAGAAATAGTAATCCCGCTCCAATAAATCCAGGCACTCAGTCATATTTGCTTTTGGACACTCTTTTGATCCACATTTTCCATATATATCTAAAGTTAAGCCACGTATCTGCATTTCCTCTGATAGCTCTTTAACCACGAATTCCCTTTTACTCCGTGTTTGACAGTGTGAAACAAACCAAGCAACCGCAATACTTTTACTGCTCAGCTTTTTCTTTAAATCATCTTTGATAGGTTTCATTTCTTCGACATTCTTCCAATGCATTACTGCTTTTGGGCCTATTACAACACCTTTGTCATTAAGAATACTAATATAATCGTATTGCTCATCTGAGTTCAATTTATAAGTCCAAGTCCAATTGAAATAATTATTAAACACAGTGTTTCTCATTGGGAAGTAATCTGCCGATTCCTTACTAGCAAAGACGTATTTTTGGTGTGCTGATCGTGATTTTGGTAAATCATTTACGTGTATATCGATACTGTGAAATATAATAACATCGAATATCTTGATATCGCCAAATAGTTGTCTATCAGCTGATACATAACAATTTGTGACTGAGCATTTTCTATTAATAAATGTATTTTGACCTTTTCCTAAATTTTTTATTGGATCACTGGTAGGCAAAGTCCATATCAATATATTTTTTAGTTTCACAATTTCTTTTTTGTTTAAAGCAAGTATTTGCTTTGTTTCTCTGTGAAAAGAACGTATTTGGAAGCGTATCACTATCAATGTGACCATTATGATTATAAAAGAAAGCACTTTAAATGACTTTCTTAGAGAAATAATATTCATCTTGTAGGTACATAAGTCTAAGTAATCTCAAATATTCTTCGAAATATAGTTTATTCAATATACCTATTCACCAAAGAGTTCCCTAGCCAATTATTTCGTAACAGCACCAAAAACACTGAATTCTTCAGATAAGCATTTCCAGAAGCAATTTCATCACATCATACACTGTGTATCCATTATCGAAATAATATTCCCATTGTATTACAACCACGGTCTGCTTGCTTATATGGAGACAATTCGACGGTGAATACGAACAGTATCGAATCTGCAAAGATGCGTTTACATCATCGAAAGTGAAATATAATAAAATATAAATTGAATAATTTAATGAAGATACTAAAAAAGATTAAATAGAGATACTAGATACAAATAAGCTTATAAATTTGGCTACCTCATACATTGATTAGTTTCATTATAACATTTTAAATTTATCATTACAGGGTCAAAATATAACTTCAAACTGCTCACCTGTAAAGCACGTTTTTTGCAGATTCGATACTGTTTGTAGTCAGAGTCGAATTATGCGAATCACAAATTTGTTATAAATATAATGTAATGGTAACACTTGAGTCGCACTTGCACTAATTTACCATAATGAACTCCAACTAGCCCCATTCCCCCATCTTAAAATGTAAATAGGTTGGGTAAACATACCTTGACTTATTTTCAGATAAACTGAAAATTATTACGACCTGTTAAAACTTGCTTTATTTGGGAACATTTTATAACGTGTGATACAAAAAATAATCTACAAAAAGAACCAAATTTAAAGTAAAAACTAAAAACTCAAATAAATCAATCGTATTTGTAAATAGCAAAAAATAATAAACATTGTAGAAGTCGACGTGTCTATGACTAGTTATAAAAAGGCGCGCAATGGGTGGACGACCCTTTTTCGATGGTCGACCGCTGCAAAATAAGGAAGAGCAGTCTAAGGTCAAAGCACACTTACACGACTCGGCTCCCACCCGTCAAAAATAATATTATTCAAATATAGGCTTTAAATATTGCTCTTTAGATATATTTTATATTGCCATCATCAATTAGCAGACAGCTCGCTTTCAGCGAGCTTGCCGCCGTCAGACTGCTAGAGAGTTGACGCCTCGCTGGGCGTGCGTTGTAGATGAGCGGTCGGCGCGGTGCCGGCGCGCTTACTGCTAGCAGTCGCCGCACCGGCACCGATCGTGAACTGTGTCTATTGCGAAAGGCGAGAGCGGTCGGCGGGTGGACAGCTGGCCGTCTGCTAGCTGCCGCCGTGTGGACTGCTGGATGCGTGCTAGCTGTCGCCGCGTAGACTGCGAGCAGTAGTCTTCTTTTAGGGCAGTGTTGGGTGGGAGCAGTGTTGGAGCAGAGTCGTTAAAATGGGCTATGTCCTTAAGCATCGAGGTATGTTTGCTCACATATGACGTCGTGGAGTAAAAAGTCATAAAGCTTATTTGCTTGTTCGTTTGTCTCACAACAAAGGTGCTCCATTTAGAGTTAGTCAGTGATCTTAGTACGGATTTATTTCTCGCTGCTTTTACGCTTTATCTCACGCAGGGGTCTTGTTTCGGTGTTGTACAGCGATGGAGGTACTAATTTCATAGGTGCGAAACGAAAATTGAACGAAATTTATACGCTTATACAGTTCACTAATTATAAAAACGATCTGAATAATTATCTAACTCAACACAAGATTCTGTTTCAGCACAGCCCACCTTTCGGAGCCAATTTTATTCGTTGCCTGAAATGAATGTTAGATGTGTTAAATCTCATTTATTTAAAGCTATCGGGAGTCAAATGAAACCTATGAAAAATTCAGCACAATATTGGTGCAAATTGAAGGCATTTTGAATAGCCACCCGATTTGCATTCTTTCATTTTCTTAATGTTACTCCGCTTAAATATTTACCCACTGAACATATTGAACCCCCATTACCAGATAATAGACTCACCCGCTATCAATTATTAAATAGAATTGTTCAAAGTTATTGGACACGCTGGAGTAAGGAATATCTTACCTCTCTCCAACTAAAATATCGGTGAAATACGCCGTCCAAACCTGTGACGATGGGAACAGTAGTTGTTGTTAAGGATGACAATACGCATCCCTTATCATGGCCACTCGCGGTTGTCTCAGAGGTGTTTCCCGGGAAGGTTGGTATAATTGAAGTCGTCAGAATTAAGACTATCTGGTAAATACATTCGCCCTGTAACTCGGCTCTGCCCGTTCGCTACGCAATAACTTCTACATTTTTTGTATTATCTATTTAGTTCATAAGTTTTTATTATTTTTAAAGTTTTAAATTATGTTTACTATTTTTATCCAACTTTGGGGGGCTTAGAGGAGTCTTCCTCTACATTGGTAGAGGAAGACTCCTCTAAGCCCCCCAAAGTTGGATGCGCCAGTACCGACGCATATATATTTTTTAGTTTATATATTTATTATAGATATATTATGTAAACACTCACGCACTAAACGCATCGTACTTTTATGTATGGCAACACAAACCTCCCCGCGTCCATAATATTCCATTCCGCCATTACTGTGGAAACGTCACGAGACTGCGCACACTTGCAAGGCAACGCTCGCGAACCGCCGGCGCCGTGGTTACCCATCCGAACTCGCTGTACCACTTAACATCAGCCACAGTCTCAAAAGCTACGGTATATAGCACCTGTGAGCATCATTCGTGGTCGTAAATCAAGACCCTGAACGCATGCAGCATGCCTACCGGCTGAGGATCGCAAGGTAAGTGCGTCTACACTAAGCTTACATACTTGTCCTTTTGAATAATGATCCTTTTCATTTCGGGTATTTTGGGCTAATATATTTTAAGTAACGGCATTATGATTTCTGACATTGGAATAAGTAACCAAACTAATCCTTGACGTTTATTTTCGTTTTCTTTCTTATTGTGTACCTTTATTTCCCTACTAATTACCTACTTTAATTACTTTAGTTTATGGTTTCCTGTCTTCATTCAGAATTGATACCAAACAACTTTCTGGCAGGCAACGGGCATGTCAAGGTACTTACATTTAACACACACGCACATAAAACAAACACCCCCCCCCCCCCCTACACACACACACGCTGTATTATGTCGATAAAAAAATTGATCATAATTAGAAAAGAAAAAAAAGATTATTGATTTAAAATTTTCTGTTTTTTTTTTTTTTAATTTAGCCGTAGGGCACTTCAGCGGGCGTGCCCTGTGCTCTTGAACCCCCTGGCGTATCGAGATCGGATGGCCTGACTCTCGTACCGTGGAAGCGGGGTGGCTGCGAGTCACATGGGCCGAACGGGTCTTGCCCCTTCTGCTGCGGCAGAAGATGCGGCAAGCACGAAGCACCTAAATTACGCCGACTTGGCATCGCGCAACATTATGATACCAGTAGCGTTTAAAATAATGGTCAGTTGGGGCATGGAGGCCAAGCATTTGGTCGCAGACATAGGACGAAAAATAGGAGATAAAACTGGTGACTCTCGCTTCAGCTCGTATCTGGTACAAAGATTAGCTATTGCCATCCAGCGCGGAAATGCGACGAGCGTTTTGAGCACCTTTACACCCGATACGACCAGGAGTGGGTTATTTAGCGAACAATTTGTGTTAGTTTATTTGAGTTAGTTATTTTAATTGTGACGTTTCTTTGTGTGTTTGCAATCCGCTTCAACTGTCCCTGAACTTCTTATATTTCAGATTCCTTGTAAAGGTTTTTAAAATTGTAACAGTTGGTACAGCTATTTAGTGTCAGTATAAACTTAGTGATCTACGCCTAATTTTAACCTGTCGTTAGCTGGTAAAACGAAATCGCTGGTCTAGAAGCTCACAATGATGCCACTTAGGTAGAATGCAGACCAACAAGCCCTGCTAAGACAAAGTAGAGCCTTTCTTGCGCGTGGTACTACCATTGGTACCACTGGTTAGGAACTTTTATTCCTAACTGACCAACCAGGTGGATAACTCAGGTGGTCGGTTGGGAACGGGGGTAAAAAACCCCCTTACCCGTGGTACTACCAAGTGGTCCCAGTAGTACCACGAGTAATTCAATTTTACCCGTGGTACTACTGGATGAAAAATAAATGAAGATCGGTTAAAACAAATTAAGATCGGTAAATCAAATGAACGTCAGTAAAAACAATTGAAGATTTGTTTTCACCGAAACAAATGAAGGTGGGTGAAAAAAAATGCAGATCGGTAAAAACAATTGAAGATCGGTAAAAACAATTGAAGATCTGTAGAAACAAGTGAAGATCGGTAAAAACAAGTGAAGATCGGTAAAAAACGATTAAAGATCGGCAAAAACAATTGAAGATCGGTAAAAACAATTATTGAAGATCGGTAAATACAATTGAAGATTAGTAAAAACAATTGAAGATCTATAAAAACGAGTGAAGATCAGTAAAAACAATTGAAGATCTGTAAAAACAAGTAAAGATAGGTAAAACAATTGAGGGGCAGGTCCCCAAGTGATACGCGAGTACGTCCCCGTCGTCTGCCCTGGACCCCAACTTGACCACCGTAACGGAGTGGCAAGTTGGGTGACCGAAGCTCGCTATCTATACTTGTGGACGAACCAGCACTGTGTTCCCAGTGATCTCTGATTCCCTGAGTTCTCTCGCTGTCTCCAAACGATCTCCCCATCCCACTTGGTGCGCGGTAACGCAGTGGCCAGTGGGTGGCGACATATTCCGTTGCCTTCTAAAGAGTCCGTTTTGTTCTGTTATCTCGATTCTCTTACTGACCCGGCTTTTCTCTTTGGACTTGATTCCTTGTGATCTGGTTTTGTTGGATTTTTTCTGTCTTCTATTGTATTTAGCATGGAGTTGGTGGATGTCATCAGCTCAGAGGGAGGAGAGGAAATACCCCCGCGGGTAGCCGTCGCTTCCAGCAGGAAGAGACGGGAGCGCAGTTGGCGCTACATTGAATCCGGCATGTCGTCTGGGAGTGACGAGGAGCCGGTGAAGAAGGAGCGCGCCGTGACTCCGTCCATGGTCCTGCGATCCGCAAAAGGGAAGGGAGCATATCTCCACAGTGTGGGGCTGGCCAAAGCCCGTATGGAGTTGAAGGGGTTTGAGTCGGCTTCGGAGGACGCTTCCGACGCAACGGTCCGGGACCGCAGCCGTTCCCCAACCCCAGGGAAGAAGTCCCCAAACTCGTCGCCGGTGGAGAAGCTGATGCAGCAGGCAGAGGAAGAAGCGGGTCTACTGCAACAGTTAGCCTCCAAATGTAGAAAGGGCGCCTTTGTGAAGGAGGTCAGGGAGCACTCTGCGTCACTGCTCAAAATTGTAAAAGTTCTCGCTACCCGCAGCGACAGTAGTGAACTGAAAAGGCTCCAGGCCGACAACAAGCGCCTGCGCGGGCAGTTATCGGCGGTCCAGACGGAATTGGCAGCTCTAAGAAGAGAGTTTGCGCAAGGCCGGCGATGCTCTAAGAGCCCTGCCCAAAGAGAGAGGCCAGAAGAGGTGAATTCCCCCGATGAGGGGACACTCACCAGAGGAGATTTAACCCTCCTTCTTGCCAACCTCCAAAAGGAGTTAATGTGCCAGTTAGGGGGCGTAATTAATGCGCGATTAGAAAGTCTGGAGGTAGATGGCCGCCTCCTCCCCTCCCAGCCGCAACTCCACCGGCCACCTCTGGCGGCGGAGAGTAGGAAGAAGAGTGCGAAGAAGACGGACCCAGCGGCACCTACGACTTTGACTCCTTCGGCGAATATGCCTACAAAAGCCACGCCGACGAAGGCAGTTGTCCGGGCAGCCGAACAGGTGGCGGGCCCCTCGCATGTCGAGCAGCCCGTACCTGAGGACGCCTGGACCACTGTCGTTGAAAAACGACAGACGAAGTCGAAGGCTGCAGTGCCTCCGGCTAGTAAGCCAAAGCCGAAGCCGAAGATTCCTAAGGCGCCTAAGAACATGGCCGTAGTTGTAACCCTGAAGCCTGAGGCTGTGGCGGATGGTGTCACCTATAGGGACGCCATGGCCAAAGCCAAGGCATCAGTTAGTTTGGGCGCCATAGGCATTGGTCCGGCTAAATTCCGCACCGGGGTAACGGGAGCTCGGATCATTGAGCTCCCCAAGGAGACCACGGTCACACAGGCCGACACCCTTGCGGCCAGAATCGGAGAGGCGCTGGGCAACGAGGCCAAGGTCACCAGGCCTACCAAAACGGCCCAGGTGCGGGTGTCAGGCTTGGACGACGCTACATCGGCGGAGGACATAGTGTCGGCACTCTCTGATAAGACAGGATGCTCTTCCGACCAACTTAAGGTTGGAGCCATTTCGCCAGGCTTTAAGAAAGAAAGAAAGAAAGAAAAATACATTTATTAAACACACAAAGACTGCAAACTTAAATTTAGCTTCAACTATCCTACCATACCTAAAGGAATTACAAAAGTTTACATATTTGAATTTAACCTAACCTACAGTCAGTGCAGAATGTGTGCGTCTAAAAGGCTTTACCGGTGTAGGCTCGGCCATAGTATCCTGCCCCGTAGGAATAGTTGCCGAGTTGGTGTCGGTCAAGCGCCTAGCTATTGGATGGACCAATGCCACCATCATAGTGATGGAGCAACGCCCAATGAGGTGCCATCGCTGCATGGGCACTGGCCATCCAAAGACGCTCTGTCCCTCTAAAAAGGATCGCAGCGGACTGTGCTACCGCTGCGGTCAGGAGGGGTACACACTGTCTTCCTGCACGGCCTCACCGCGTTGCAGTGTTTGCGCCGACCGTGGGCTACCCTCTGGGCACCGTATGGCCGGGATGAGATGCAACCCTCCCCTGGTCAAGGGTCGCCGTTCTCCTTTGGTAGTTTCCTCCCTTCGCACTACGGCCGCGTCGGCCGAGCCTGCAGTCACACCTATGGACACTAACAATGCCAGTTAGATCCATAGGACGTGTACTGCAGGCCAATGTTCGCCGCTCGCTCCCCGCCCAGAACCTCCTGTTCCAGGCGGCGGCCGAGGGTAACATCGATTTACTCATTATTTCCGAGGCCCACAAAGCCTCCTTACCTGCCGGGTGCGCCGTGTCATCGGATGGCCTCGCGGGGATTATGGTGGCTGGCATAGCGCCCCCACCTCTTGTCATTGCAGAACGAGGGGTAGGATACGTTGCTGCAAGATGGGGGGGCGTCATGGTGGTATCCATGTACTTCTCTCCCAACAGTACGCTACAGCAATATGAGCGCTACCTGACTACGGTGGAAGCCGTGGTCAGGCGGGCAGCTCCCGGCCTGGTGCTCTTGGCGGGGGACGTAAACGCCAAGTCGTCAGCGTGGGGGTCTCGGATCACGGACACGAGGGGTGTGGGACTGGAATCCTTGGTTCATTCCCTGGGGCTCCAGATCCTCAACCTCGGTAGTACCCCGACGTGCGTGCGGTGGCAGGGCACGTCTGTGATAGACGTGACCTTTGCCACCCCACAGTTGGCAGCCAATATTAGGGGTTGGAGGGTAGTCGAAGACCCTGAGAACCTGTCGGACCACAATTACATCCGATATGATATCTCCACAAGAAGTCTCCCTCTTCGGCTACCATCGGTGGGGGGCACATCTCCATTCCCTAAATGGGCAATCGCCCAACTGCGGGGCGACGTTGCAGAGGAGGCGGCACTGGTGCGAGCGTGGGCCGAGGTGCCCGACACAATTACCTGCGACCTGCGGGTGGTGTGTGACTCCGCCATGCCGAAGCAACGTGTTGGCCCTTGTAGACGTGGGCAGGTGTACTGGTGGACGCCGGAGCTTTTCGACCTGCGAGCCACCAGTACAAGAGCCAGACGCGCGTACCAGCGGTGCCGTAGACGAGCCCGCCAATTGCCTGGTGAAGAGGAAGCTCTCAACCAGACATATAAAGTGGCTCACAGTGCCCTCAGGGAGGCGATTTTTAGTGCCAAATCTGGTTCGTGGTCACGATTCGTAGAAGTTCTCGACGCCGATCCGTGGGGAAGGCCATACAGGACGATAAGGCGGAAGTTCTCAGAGAGAGCCCCATCTACGTCCTGTATGGAGCCCGCGCTTCTGCAGAGGGTTCTGCAGAAACTCTTCCCCAATAAGGGACCCTTCACGCCCCCACGCATGTTACCACCTGCTGCCGCCTCGGCAGAATTGAGTGTAGTGCCACCGGTTTCCGACGTCGAGTTTGGTGCCGTACGGGAACGGCTCCGACAGAATAATAAAGCTCCCGGCCCAGATGGGGTCCCAGCCAGGGCGATGGTCATCGCTCTAGGCCCTCTGGAGGACCGTTTCCGTGCGGTATTAGATTTATGCCTGGAAAAGGCTCGCTTCCCCGCTAGATGGAAGGTAGGGCGAGGCAGCGAGGCGAGGCGGCTCTGTTTGCTCCGCAAGGAAAACCGTCCAGCGGATTCACCGGATGGGTATCGGCCGATAGTCTTGCTCGATGAGGCGGCGAAGGTCTTTGAGAAGATCCTTGCCTCTCGCATCATCGAGCATCTCGAGAGAGTAGGACCAGATTTGGCCGACTGCCAGTACGGTTTCCGAACTGGACGGTCGACCATGGACGCAGTTAGTCGTCTCAAAACCTGGACCGAGAAGGCCAATGCGCGTGGCGAGATTGTGGTGGCAGTGTCGTTGGATATTGCCAACGCGTTCAACACCATCCCCCACGAATGTATAATGGAGGCACTACGCTTTCACGGAGTGCCTTCCTACCTATGCGCCATTATTAAAGATTATTTGGAACATCGAAGCGTTGCTTATGAGGACGAGGACGGCTGCATCCAATCTTGGAGATTAGCATCAGGTGTGCCCCAAGGTTCTGTGCTGGGTCCGTTGCTCTGGAACTTGGGGTACAACTGGGTCTTGCGCGGCGTGCTGCTGCCAAGGATGGATGTCATGTGCTTTGCGGATGATACCTTGGTAGCAGCAGCCGCGAAGGAGTGGGAGGATGCAGTTCGTCTGGCGTCGGTAGGTACGTCCCTGGTTGTTAGGCGCATTGGTCTTCTGGGGCTGGAGGTAGCCCTCACGAAAACGAAGGCTATGACGTTCCATGCCCAAGGTCGAAGAGCCTCAAATGGTCTTTTTGTCCGGATCGAGGGTATCAGCGTACCGGTCGAGGTGCATATGAAGTACATCGGCCTTACGTTGGACCCTCGATGGACCTTCGAGGAGCACTTGAAGCTTCTCGCTCCCAGGTTGCGTAACTCAGCAGCTGCACTCGGACGCCTACTCCCCAACATAGGGGGTCCCGGCGCGCCCTGCCGTCGTCTGTACCATGGAGTGATACGGTCGATGGCCCTGTATGGAGCTCCAGTGTGGGCGGAGTGTCTCGCCCGACGGACGCGGGCTCTCTTGCGTCACCCGCAGAGGATGAGGGCGACCCGGGCCGTGCGTGCTTATCGCACGGTCAGCCACGAAGCTGCCTGTGTTTTAGCAGGCACGCTACCGTGGGATGTCGAAGCACTTGTGCTTGCCCAGGTGTATCGGCATCGGGTCGTCACCAGAACTCGGGGTGAGCGGCCTGATTTCGATGAGATCGAAGAGGTTCGCTCGCAGGCGCGGACGGAAGCTTTGCGCCGGTGGAGCGAGGCACTCTCTCACCCGGTTGCCGGTCACAGGACGATCGAGGCCATCCGCCCGGTGTTGGCGGAGTGGGTGAACCGAAAGTAGGGTAGCCTCACATACCACCTGGTGCAGGTACTGACCGGACACGGGTGTTTCGGTCATTACCTGTACCGGGTCGCCCGACGGGAGGAGACGCCAATGTGTCACCACTGCGGCGCTCCCGACGGCACGACCGAGCACAGAGTGGCTGTGTGCCCGGCCTGGAGTAGCGAGCGCAGCGAGCTCAGCGCTGCGCTCGCCGGGTGGGGCCTCGCGCTGGCGGTCATAGTATCTGCTATGGTCGGGAGCTCGGACGCCTGGGAGGCGGTTGCCAACTTCGCCGACATGGTCATGTCGGCGAAGGAGGCTGCGGAGACGGTGCGGGAAGAGGATGCTCTTGCCGCTCCCATCCGGCGTAGGCGGAGAGGTGGGAGAAGGCGCGCGGCTTTGGCCGCGAACCGTCTCTAACCCCGGGGTTGGCCTGCACACGTCGAGTGGCACTCACGTGTGCATTGCACAGGCCACCACGTCTGAGGATTACTTGGCACCTACCGGGGTAATCCTCCATCGGCGCAGTAGCTCAGCTACTCTGAGCCGCCCGGCGGTGTTCTGGTGAATTAGTCAGATCCCAGAACACTCCTACAGGGGCAGATCGGTGTCAAGGAGTTTTAGTGAGTATTCCCAGTGCTATCGTGATCAGGTGCTGGGTGACCCTCACACGAGCCCATGCCTTGCCAGCATGGGTAGTCCGCAAGCGGGGCTCTCCTTGTAAAAAAAAATAACAAATAAAGATCGGTAAAAACAATTGAAGATCGGTAAAACAAGTTAAGATTGGTAAAAACAATTGAAGATCGGCAAAAACAATTGAAGATCGGTGAAAACAATTGAAGATCTGTCAAAACAAGTGAAGATTGGTGAAAACAAATGAAGGTGGGTTAAAACAAATGGAGATCGGAAAAAACAAGTGAAGATAGGTACGAACAAAAATTAAAATTGTTAAAAAAGATCTACTTTTTCAACGGCATTTTTATGTTAGAAAATTACAATCAGTACGTTCTATTTAAATTATCACTTGATTTAATTTAACTTAAATCTTACTGGATGTTCGTCTTCGCCCAGGAAATACAAAAAAGGAACAAAAGATCTTTGTTTTTCTTTTCTTCTTTACTGACGTTCATTTGTTTTACCGAGGGGCAAGTGCGAGTTTCGGTGAGCGCCTGTCGACATTCACGAACGAGCGCGTTATCACCGATTTGTATGGGATCGAGACAAGTTCCCGCGTTTACAGCTAGGTGGCGGGGTCTCGATTCCAAACGAATTAGTGAGCCGTGAATGTCGACAGGCGCTCACCGAAACTCGCTCTTGCCCCTCCGATCATCATTTGTTTTTCACGATCTTTACTTGTTTTTCAAGACTTTCATTTGTTTAAATTCATCTTCACCTGGTTTTTCCGGTCTTCATTTGTATTCACCGATTGAACGGGGATCTTCTTATACTGGTTCGTCTGCCCCAGTTGATTGAATGAAACACTAGACTATCTTTATAAACTTGTATTCAAACAAAACCCTTGTTTGCTTATAGAGTAATACAATATCCAAAGTACTAATGTTCCTTTCGCTCATCTATACTAATTAATCGGCCACTGGTACCTATGTAACGTACAGGATTGAAATTATAGTGCGATGTAGATTTCTCAACAGCGCCATCTATTGAGGTGGGTGCACAACTTACGCCTCAAACATATCGCCCACCAAGGATATATTGGCAAATGTCCTTAACATACACTGGGCCGTCCCCCATGCAACATGGTAAGAACCCATAGATTGTTTAAAAATTAACTTAAATACACAAACTTTTAGTTTCCAACATTAAAATTTAATTACTATAAGTAGGTACAAAGATTGCCCCTATGCTACACATTTCTGATGTCATAACGTACTTTATCCAAAGATCGATAGGTAAACAATATGAACCATGAAATACTTAATCTTAAACTAAATCGAAATCTTACTTACATAAACATTTTTACCATTTTTCACAAAAATCATTGGAAATATGCCCTTTTTCATTTAAAATCTAATAGGTACAATTGGATGATTATAAACAGTTTCAAATCACGTTATGAATTCAAACCTATTCAATTATAGTGGGGCACAATATAAATTACATATAAAAAACTTGTGATCAATATTTTAGGATGTTATTTACAGCCAAAAAATAGAAGACCGTTCGTAGACTAGGATGGCTGTTTAACCATGCAAGTACTACCCGTTCGCTCTAACTTTGCCGCTGGCGTAGAGGCGTATACCCGAATTGTTAAATAGACGAAGTAAATTGACAGTAGCTAATGTCACTTCGTCATAGAAAATACGCAACATTGTATGAAGAAGTGACATTAATTGCTGTCAATTTTATTTTATTTTATTATTTTATTTTCAAATCTTTGGAAAACTTACAGCTAAACATAGATAGTAAGTAGAAATACAACATAAAGACGGCCAATTAAGAGTTTTCACGAATAAATAAATATGTAAATAACATTTTTTTTTCTTTTTTTAAGTTATACAGAAATAAAGTCGAAGACTCAATACAAACAAACAATGATGTAAGCACATACTTAACTCTTATCAACAAATTATTACAAAGTACAACAAATGACAGTTTTAAAAATTACCAAGTACCTAAAAATCTCATTCAGCAAAATAATGCTCACACAAAGCTTTCCTTGCGTTTATGATACTCGTGCAAAATATATCTATATCAACATCCCGACACGACGCATTGTATGCACGGCAGGCTCGCAATAGGTACGAATTGTGTCTGTAGTTGGTTCTTGCCATAGGATGGTGTAACAGGTTTGGCTTACGTAGTAACAAGGGTGGTGCGTATAAGCCCACCTTGTTTAGCAGCTCTGGCAGATCAGCTGACCCATTAAATACAGACATAAAAAATGTTAAATCAGCGATTTTTCGACGCTCAGATAAAGGTAATATGTGAAATTTTCTACAGCGAGCGCGGTAATCAGGCATATAACAGTTTGCTCGAAATTGAATGTACCTTAAGAACTTTCGTTGTATACCTTCAATACGGTCAATGTAGGTGTTATAGAATGGATTCCACACTTGTGAGGCATATTCGAGGAGACTACGAACGAAAGAGCAATATAAAATTTTAACTGTTTTGATACTTTTGAAGTCGGCTGAAATTCTCATTATGAAACCTAGTGCCTTTGTGGCTCTACTAACAATGTTATCAATGTGTAGGTCAAAGAGAAGTTTGCTGTCAAACGTAACTCCGAGATCTCTGACAGAAGTAACCCTGGCTAATGGAGTTTCTCGAAGTGTGTAGATGAAATTAATAGGCTCTGGTTTACGCGTAAACGTACACGTACAACACTTGGACACATTAATGTCAAGCTTGTTAATCACGCAATATGACTGGAAACGGTCCAGATCCTCCTGTAGAGACTGGGCGTCTGCTAAGTTATTAATCTGCTTCATGATTTTCATGTCGTCTGCGTAAAGTAATATTTTGGACCATTGGAAGCAACTAGAGATGTCATTGATAAAAACGTTGAATAAAAGAGGTCCTAAAAGCGAACCCTGAGGCACGCCCGAGGGGATCCGCATTGCTCTCGATGCATAGCCGTTCAGTACTACAGTCTGGCACCTGTTCTCCACGTATGACGTAAACCATCTAAAGAGATTGCCCCGAATACCCATAGATGACACTTTGTACAAAAGTAGGTTATGATCTATTTTGTCAAAACATTTGCTGTAGTCCGTGTATATAACATCTACTTGTGATCTCTGTGACATTGAATCGGACAGGAAATCGCTACACAAAATGAGGTTTGAGGTGGTAGATCGACCTTTTAAGAAACCGTGCTGGTGTTCGCTGAAGTTTAATTTTAGGGCCGAATACACCTGTTTATAGACAATTTTTTCCAATATTTTAGCATTTAAATTTACTTAAACTTACTCTAATTAAAAATTCGACTTTAGTATGGAGCCGAGCGGCAAAGTTAGAGCGAATGAGCAGTAATACTTCAGAGACCGTCCACTCGCGCAAACTCTTAAATCCTATTTTGAACACTCTCGCCACCTCCAAAGTACGTTCGTTTGGTTGGCCCGGCCCTCCCGGAATTTAAGACTTCGGAGTATAGCAATCTACTGTACTCATCACCAGAAACATATGTACCGCTTTCTTTTTCAATGTAACTCTGTATTTTTGGAGAAAAACTCATGAAAAGGGGGCCGGGCCAACCAAACGCTATCAGCTCGGCCCCCCTTATAACTCGAAAAATATACAGCCAATTAAAAAAACACTTGAGCTTGAGAAATGTACCCCGGCATCTCGTTATACGTTCCAAAACAGATTTTGTATATTCGTAATATCAAACGATAAATCGATGTAGAAAGGGGGCCGAGCTGAAAATTTTTGATAAGAAAATACGTACAGAAGGACAAAAGATTTTTATTAAAAAACTATAAATATAGAATCTACACATGGTAAATATCATATGTACCGCCTTAGTTTCTAATAAAACTTGCTAAATTTAAAATAAACACCAACCTCAGTTCGTTCAGTTCGGCCCCCTTTAAACGTCTATAGCTTCTAAACTATGACATGTTTCGCTACGAAAAAACTATTTCCTGACTCATATAAAGAAGTACATTCCTTCTAAATGAATTAGGATTCTGTGAAATTAGTATTTGAAAAGATTAATGGGATCGAAAATATCATACAGGATAAATGATAAGGTGACCATGATTTAGAAAATAGTATTTCTAACTGTAAAATTGCGAAAAGTTGTTTAGCCGAATATTTTTTTGCCAAATGAAAATTTGGGAAACATGCTTTGGCATGTGACACTTTGGATATCGTTTTTTGCCAAATTCCGGGAAGGCCGGGCCAACCAAACGAACGTTCCAAAGTCAGTCCGACCAATAAACCATTACCACAAAATTTTAATCTACTAATTGAAATTTGTTTAATGAGTTTAACTAGCGTGACGTGTAGGTTACCCTTAAAGACGTGCACTCTTATGTATACTACTGCTGCGTAAGACGTTTTAGATATAACCTCATGGGACACTGTGTGAGACTGAGACCTTCTTGGAATACTAATATCAGCCAGCGCAGGTTAGTCCCGACGGTAAGTAACCCAATCATCAATTAAATTGCTTAATATTTCTTCGGCCCAACCGACACCTGCTACCGAAAGCCTTTCTATTAGACCCATTGCTTTCCTTGTTTCTGGTGACAGACCTCCGTACCCCTTATTTTTTCACTTACTTTATCTACTAACTGTGTACTATTACTAATCCAATATGTTAATTGGAATTTACCCTTTGATTGGACTGTATTTATCTTAGAATGAAGCTCGTAAGCCTGATTTATATCTTCAGCAATTAACATAATAATATAGACGTACATGCAAAACTTTTTGAAAATGCTATCCGCGATTCTGAATTCGTCTCTGCTACATTCATCAGTGGCAACTTGATGAAAAGTCCGCACTGACCAGTTCGGTGCTGCAACCGTCCCAAGGGTCACCGTGGTTAGATCCCATTCACTTATTTCAACCAATAATGGTTTATCCCTCCAGGAAATAAGCTAAAACGGGGAGTTTCTACGATCTACTACTGTGTATCTATACTACACTTGCCGGTACCTATCTTATCCAATCTGCCACTAGAAAAATGGGATTCATTTTCCAACCCATTACTATGCGGCAATCAACCTGCAATAAAAGGTTATTTAATGATAACACATTTGTCCCTTTGCAGGATGCATCAAAGACAACACAAACTGCAGTAGCGACTCTGTCCTCCCTGATCCTAGTATAATCAGGAAAGTTTATAGCTACCTCATGATTAAAATTATAATTTGTAATATTATCAAAACCTAAATTAAACTCTAATCTTTTCGCAGTCATTTAATTTACCCTGATTGTGCTATTTCACGTACTGTGCTAAAAGGGTACCTATACAAAGTTTCACTTTACGTATTATATGTATAAATATGAACTAGAATTTCGTATTTCACATTTAGAACTCTATATTCGGTTTAATAAAGGACTGTAAATTAGTAATATCCAGCAATGCTTAGAAAGAGTGAAATACTGAAGAGCTTGTCTAAAGTGTTTATTATTGGCTCTAATATTATTCTTAGTTTTAATCATTTAAGGTCCAGAAAATACAATGTGACGCCAGTAATCAGACAGCCTAATCAATATCAATACATATAATAAAATCGTAACAGGTCGCTGTCTGTACATGGAAGATAAATAAGAAAAAATATTATAGGGGGGCTTTATGAACGCAATAGAACCCAAAACAATGATTTTTAGAATTTTTGTCTGTTTGCCTGTATGTCTGTATGTCTGTATATCTGTTTGTCTGTACGGTTGTGCACGCTAATCTCAGCAACCGCTCAACCGATTGCAATGCGGTTTTTTTATTGTGTTGAAGTTTGCTCCAGTTAACATTTAGCGTTTGTTTTATGTAAATCGGTTTAGAAATAAAAGAGTTATAACACTTTTCAGAATCAGATATTTTAAAAAATTTAATTGTAGGGGTTTCTTTGAATGTGAGTGAACCTAAACTGGCGTGTTGGCTTAATTGTTGGCGCGCCGAAGGCGTGGACTGAATTGTTTTAAAATAGACTTAATCATTAAGCTCTTTTATGATTAAGCAAACAGGGCAGTTTCAGACGCTGCTTGATGACTCTGATGAAGAAATACCTTTCCTTTCATACACCTTATGTGACGTAAACGAAGTTGCGGGCTCAGCTAGTATGAAATATATTTTACAGTGAACGAGTCCAACTACATATCCATTCGAGTCTATGGGTATAGGACAAGATAACATTTATAATTACAGTTGTCCTGTGGCGAGCTGCTATATTACATCGAATAGAGCATTATATTTTATTATAAAGTGAAAAAAGACAACTTGGCCCAGACGGGACTTGAACCCGCAACCTTTGCCTAATCCAGGGCAATGCTCTAACCAATTGAGCTACGGGAGCCGTACTGATACAAGTTGAAATTCTTCACCTTATTGTAACCGCCATTTAAGAGTATGGCACAGAGCCATCTATCGAGCTACTTAGCAACTCTGATATCAATGAACGATATTGCAATCATTTTTATACATTGATTTGATGTCTCCGACTCAATCTATAGATTTTTTAATATTTAAAGCAATTAGTATGCTAACTTTTTCATAATATTTTATTATAAAGTGAAAAAAGACAACTTGGCCCAGACGGGACTTGAACCCGCAACCTTTGCCTAATCCAGGGCAATGCTCTAACCAATTGAGCTACGGGAGCCGTACTGATACAAGTTGAAATTCTTCACCTTATTGTAACCGCCATTTAAGAGTATGGCACAGAGCCATCTATCGAGCTACTTAGCAACTCTGATATCAATGAACGATATTGCAATCATTTTTATACATTGATTTGATGTCTCCGACTCAATCTATAGATTTTTTAATATTTAAAGCAATTAGTATGCTAACTTTTTCATAATATTTTATTATAAAGTGAAAAAATGAAAAAAGACAACTTGGCCCAGACGGGACTTGAACCCGCAACCTTTGCCTAATCCAGGGCAATGCTCTAACCAATTGAGCTACGGGAGCCGTACTGATACAAGTTGAAATTCTTCACCTTATTGTAACCGCCATTTAAGAGTATGGCACAGAGCCATCTATCGAGCTACTTAGCAACTCTGATATCAATGAACGATATTGCAATCATTTTTATACATTGATTTGATGTCTCCGACTCAATCTATAGATTTTTTAATATTTAAAGCAATTAGTATGCTAACTTTTTCATAATATTTTATTATAAAGTGAAAAAATTGTCTTTTTTCACTTTATAATAAAATATTATGAAAAAGTTAGCATACTAATTGCTTTAAATATTAAAAAATGAATAGAGCATTGTTGAGCTCTTTCATTGATTTTGATGCAATATTATTTCATGGTCCTGGGCTATATAGAAATGACATTTCTTTACCTAATACATAGTAGGCAATCTCACCAGAAATATGTGTTTGTGAGCAAGGAATCTTCTGCTAACTACCCCATTTTAGATGAAAAATATGTCAATTTTCTCAACTGGACCTGAACTTATAAACTGAATTCAGATTTGTATAATGGATATTTTATAATTAAGAATAAAAATGGCAACTTTATTGACCCCAAAGAAATAATGCAGTGGATCAAGTTTGAAGAAATGAAGCCTATAAACGAAACATTAAAAACGGAGCTAAGTAATAAAAAGAGATTGACAGCATGGTTAGTAAAAGGGAAACTTATCTAAGAGGAAATGCGATATGAACTGGCAAAATACAATAACAGTTATTTAGGAATTGACATATTTGGTTGTTGTTCAAAGTATAAAAAATGTCCTCTTGGCGGGAAAAAGCATTGTATGGTTCTGCTAAAGAAAGTTTATCATTTTTATTTATCTTTCGAAAACTCATTTAGTGAAGACTACGTCACTGAAAAACTACTCACTGCTTTGCAAAACAATGTTGTGCCTGTAGTGTTTGGAGGAGCTAACTACACCAGGTAACAAACTACAATTATGCATATTCTATTTCGTAGGGTACCTACGTATTGGGAGAACTGATTAATCAGCACGATCATTGGAGTTTAAGCCAAAGTTCACCGGCCAATATTGTACCTCCTGCCTAAACAATAAACCTAATGATGTTTCATGATATTTCACCTGTAGGTATATCTATGTGATTCATAATAGAGTCTGTAATAAGCTTATTGGACACTAAAGATAAAAAATAATAATGTTGTTCCTGCGTGAACAATTTTTCCACTGATTTGACACAGCTTGAGATTTGAGAGTCTATTTTTAATCTCACTCGTAGTGTAATGATCTTTGAGGATTATAATTTATTGCTAGACGAGAAACATAGTTTTCTTTAAATAGTTGCAGTTTTCTATCTATTCCAAGTATCTCTTTTCCTTTTCAGAGTTCCGTAGGTACTCAAAAAAAGGAGAAGAGATACGATAAGAGATAAATTTTTATGGTTCCGTACTCAAAGAATATTGAGACTCTCGCAATATTCTTTGAGTAGGAACTACTCTCATGTTCAGTGAAAGCTGGATAAAAAAGAATCCCCGGATAATGTATTCCTGTTGCTGTTATTACCTCCCCCTTCGGAAATAAAGGCTTGGTAGATATAATATAAAATATAAACAGTATAAATTCCATAGTAGATTGGTCGCCGTTCTAGGTTCCCCATTTAGGAGTTTCCTTGTACCTACTTGAAAAATGAAATATTTATTAAAAGGTTACTAATCTCATACATTGACTCATAGCTTAAACAATGCTAAGTACTCCACCACGTAGAGAAATTATTGTAAGTACTGGTTTCTTCAAATCTATGGTTTATCATTGAGCACAGTTTACAATATGGATCAGTTTTAGGTAATTCACGTACATCGTGATAAGAGTAGTAATTGCGCCATTTGAAGTAACTGTAATATTCTTCTTGATTGTCGATCAATCGAGCCATTTTTTCAGCCAATTGCGACATGGACATCGTTCTGGCATCTAAGTAAATACCTTTGGGCATGAATCTGTAAAAATAAGTCTACAGGTTAATGCCGATATAATAACCCACGTAAAATCATTTTAGCACCAATGTCACTTATTTTTATTGCTTGTCTACCTTGTGTAATTTGCACCACCGAAAACAATAGGTATGGTATAGTGCTGTAGAGCACGCAGTAGCTTTTCTGTCACATAGTCTGGACTAAACGAGTTCTCAAACGATAAATAGAAATAGTAATCCCGCTCCAATAAATTCAAGCACTCAGTCATATTTGCTTTTGGACACTCTTTTGATCCACATTTTCCGTATATATCTAAAGCTAAGCCACGTATCTGCATTTCCTCTGATAGCTCTTTAACCACGAATTCCCGTTTACCCCGTGTTTGACAGTGTGAAACAAACCAAGCCACCGCAATACTTTTACTGCTCAGCTTTTTCTTTAAATCATCTTTGATAGGTTTCATTTCTTCGACATTCTTCCAATGCATTACAGCTTTTGGGCCTATTACAACACCTTTGTCATTAAGAATACTAATATAATCGTATTGCTCATCTGAGTTCAATTTATAAGTCCAAGTCCAATTGAAATAGTTATTAAACACAGTGTCTCTTATTGGGAAGTTATCTGCCGATTCCATACTAGCGAAGACGTATTTTTGGTGTGCTGATCGTGATTTTGGTAAATCGTACACGTGTATATCGATACTGTGAAATATAATAACATCGAATATCTTGACATCGCCAAATAGTTGTCTATCAGCTGATACATAACAATTTGTGACTGAACATTTTCTATTAATAAATGTATTTTGACCTTTTCCTAAATATTTTATTGGATCACTGGTAGGCAATGTCCATATCAATATATTTTTTATTTTCACCATTTTTTTTTGGTTTAAAGAAAGTATTTGCTTTGTTTCTCTGTGAAAAGAACGTATTTGGATGCGTATCACTACCAATGTGACAATCATGATTATAAAAGAAAGCACTTTAAATGACTTTCTTAGAGAAATAATATTCATTATGTAGGTATATAAGTCTGAGTAGTCTCAAATATTCTTTGAAATATAGTTTATTCAATATATTCACCAAAGAGTTCCCTAGCCAATTATTTTGTAACAGCACCAAAAACACTGAATTCTTCAGATAAGCATTTCCAGAAGCAATTTCATCACATCATACATTGTGCATCCATTATCAAAACAATCTTCCCATTGTATGACAACAACAGTCTGCTTGCTTATATGGATGCAATTCGACTGTGACTACGAACAGTGTCGAATCTGCAAAATGCGTTTTTTTTTATTTTATTGCACTAATCGATAATGCTTAATATAAAATATTAGAAACATTTAACAGCTTTATAAAAAAAGTTACTATATAAACAAGTTTTAAGTCGAACACAATTGATACTGTCCACTTTAAGCAACGAACATTATCTAAAAACACCAATTCGATACTGTTCGTACGTGTCAACACGCGTGCACACATCGAAACTGCCCGATTCGATAGTATTCGTATACATATTCAGGAGAAGATTACCAATTACACTATCCAATGTGGTAGATACGATAGTGTTCTAGGTCCCACTATTGCTGACAAGTATCGAAAGTGGCACTTTCGATATTGTCGGTGGGCGTAATAAGTATCGAATAATGGTACTTTTGATAGTGTACGTGGAAGTAATAAGTACGACAAGAAATCGAATGTGGTACTTTCGATATTATACGTGGACGTAATAGGTACTTTCGATTGTATTCCTCAGAAATCGAATTATGTTAAAAGAAATCGATTGTTTTGTACTGGAGTCTCTAATATTAACACCTACTTGGGACTCCAGGACAAAAGAAAATAACAAGTACTGGTACTCAAGTAAAATTTAAGATTTTAATGACCTTTATAATGGTCTGTTTATACACATAGTGAAGTGGAAAAAACTCAATAAGAAGCTGTAAAATGACTCCTACGCTTTTATACTTGGCATTGAAGAAAATAATGTTCTCCAATACCATCACCTCCCATCGGACGAAGTCTTCATTTCGGTTCACAATTCGTTAAAGACTCCGTATACTCGTAAGCCTTCAATGAAGATAATACGCCAATGCAGCAGTTTCAGTTGAGACATATAAGTCATTTATCGATGCCAACTGTTACGACTATATGGCCATAAATGCTAGAGTCCCACTTATGCAAAAGTCAGTGAAATCCCTATCCTGATTTTGTTGCTTGTCATTGACATATATCTATTGTTATGCAAAAACTCCCATATCCTCCAAGCCACTGTGGATGAAAGTTACGTACCATCTGGTGTTTGAAATCAAGGCTTCTCTGTAAGAGTGTCGGATTGGATTAGACTAAATATTATGAGAGTCAATCCTGATAAGACTCAAACTTTGTGTATTCACCGTTAAAAAAACCCATTTACTGTACTGCTTGTTCGCTCTAACTTTGCCGCTCGGCTCCATACTAAAGTTGAATTTTTAATTAGACGAAGTAAATTGACAGCAACTAATGTCACTTTTTCATCTAATGTTGCGTATTTTCTATGACGAAGTGACATTAGCTACTGTCAATTTACTTCGTCTAATTAACAATTCGGGTATACGCCTCTACGCCAGCGGCAAAGTTAGAGCGAACGGGTAATAACTCCGTAATTTCGAAGCTTATCTGTGTCCATCCCGAAAAGGCCACACTGTAGTCCAAGAAGCTCGGAAAGCTCAACTGAGCAAGGTGGTACTTCACTGCGGTTATTTTGACCCGTTTGACACCATACAAAAGCGATTTATGCAAGCTCATGCACGGTAAGGTTCAAAAGGGGTTTCCCATGCACGTCTGGAAATAAACCCCCTGCCTGGGTCTTACAGAAAGTTCAAATTATTCTTAAAAAAAGGATCTTGGGATGTTTTCGCAGGGTCGGCAGTGTGATTGTAGGACCTCTAGTGTTACAAACGTTCATAGGCTACGATGACCACCTTTGATCAGGTGGGACGTATGTTTGTCTACAAACTTATTGGTATCAAGTGGTTTTAACTAATGAGATGATAGATACTGAAGCCTGAAGCTATGTATCATAATTATTATGTATGTATTGTATACAGGGTGAATTTTTGAAAAGGGCTTGGATGGCCAAATCCGAAACTATAAGGAATATCTAAAAATGCTCAAAGGAGTCACGAGCCCGATTTTGATAAAACTTATAACCTCATCATTAGATTTTTGAAAAACCAATAATCTTAGCCGGGAATCGAACCCATTGATTTTGAAAAAAAAAGACACACCCTTTATTATTACACCATATGATAGTGTTGCTGATAAGGATCAAATTCTGCGAAGTAATGATATACGGTAAATTTAAGGAAAGGTTGGAATTTTAATAGAATTCATATTTCATGAACATAAATTTTGTATCATAATTTGTTTCGTTCGAAGTCCCAGAATAGATCGTAACTATTCCGTGTTTTGAATCATGCTCAGAATGATTCTTTGGAGGATATTCTAAACGGAATCAATAATATTGAATGCAGTACGATCCTTGAGGTCTCGAATCCAGCTATGTATTGAAAACAATGGTCTACATTTTGAACAATTAATCAGTTAACGTAAGAAAAATTAATTGTATTTTGTTAAAGATGAGCACTTTCCTTTAGTTTGCAGTATGTCATTACTTCCCAGAATAAGATCCTTAATAGCAACACTATCGTACGGTGTAATAATATAGGGTGTGTTATTTTTTTCAAAATCAATAGGTTCGATTCCCAGCTAGGATTATTGGTTTTTCAAAATTCTAATGATGAGGTTTTAAGTTTCATCAAAATCGGGCTCGTGACTCCTTTGAGCATTTTTCGCTTATCCTTATAGTTTCGGATTTGGCCATCCAATCCCTTTTGAAAAATTCACCCTGTATAATATGTACATTTTATTGTTTTAATTTTTCTGTAAAGGACTTCATGAACTCATGGTATTACAAATTTATGTGATTTGAAATAGTTTAAATGATTCATTTCTTTTTGTGTTGCATGATTAATAGTTATTTACTAGAAATCAGTCTTAGATCATCTAACCACAGGATGCGCCTTACTTAAGCATTCCTTTCTGCCAAGCCAATAGACCATTTGGTCTATTGGCTTTATAAAAAGCACTGTACATCAGTACATCATTTTATATGATTAAACTAGTACATTTCATTGTAGTTGACTGTACAATAAAAATTAACACACAACAGGCATTACGCGTTTGTCGATTATTACATTTTTAATATTATATAATAAAATTTTATATGTGTTTGTGTTTCCCCCTTCACCCGTTATGACTTGCAGAATATTTTTGTATGCGGTGGTTCACAAAAGGCTAGTCCCGTGATATATGGTCTAAGAAATTAGTTGATACTTCTGTATTACTGGTAACAGATTTCAATTTAGGAAAGCTTAAGCTCGTTTTATCTTACTTATATAAAGGTGGAAGTTTGCGAAGATGTTTAATACTCAAACATGGTACAGGTAACGGCTAAACGGATCTGGCTAAAATTTAATACAGCCATAGATTACAGCCTAGAATAACAGATAGGTTACTTTTTATCCCTAAGAAATGTTCCCATTATGGGAACAGATTGCCATGCGGGTTAAGGGGCGGCCATGAGCTAATCAATATCAATACAAATAATAAAATTGTAACAAGTCGCTGTCTGTACATGGAAGATAAATAAGAAAAATATTATAAGGGGGCTTTATGAACGTAATATAATCCAAAACAATGATTTTTTGAATTTATGTGTGTTTGTCTGTATGTCTATTTATCTGTTTGTCTGTACGTTTGTGCACGCGAATCTCAGTAACCGCTTAACCGATTGCAATTCGGTTTTCTTTATTGTTTTGAGGTTTGCTCCACTTAACATTTAAGGTCTATTTCATGTCAATCGGTTAATAAATAAAAAAGTTATATTACTTTAAAAAATTGTCTAATATGAATCTAAAAATGGTTAATTAAACTGGCGTGTTGGCTTAATCATAAAAGAGCTTAATGATTAAGGCTATTTTAAAACAATTGTTTTAGAATAGACTTAATCTTTAAGCTCTTTTATGATTTAGCGAACAGGGCAGTTTCACACAATGGTTGATGAGTCTGCTGAAAAAATACCTCTCCTTTCATACATCTTATGTGATGTAAACGAAGTTGCGGGTTCTGCTAGTATTTAAGTAATAAAAATCCATTTAAATACGAAATTCACGAAAAACTAGTGTTTGATTTTGATACCCGTTCCTTTATCAGAAATCAACTACGTATTACTTATAATAAATTCTTGCTACCAAAATAATTTTAAGCATAGAATCGAAATGCAGTACATCTTTCAAAGAATAGTATCGAAACTGGTAGATTAGACACTTCCTATAATTTTATTAACCACGAACACTATGGAATCTGCCACTTTCGATAAAACTTATTTTTTGAGAAGGTGATGTACCTTCTCAAAAAATAAGTTGTACCATCGAAAGTGAAATATAATAAACTGCTCTCCTGTAAAGCACGTGTTTTGCAGATTCGATACTGTTCGTAGTCAGAGTCGAATTATCCGAACCACTTTGTTATAAATATGTAATAGTAACACTTGAGTCGCACTTGCACTAATTTACCATTATGAACTCCAACTTCAACTAGCCCCATACCCCCACCTTAAAATGGAAAGACAAGTGTAAATAGGTGGAGTAACCATACCTTGACTTATTTTCAGATATACTGAAAATTATTACGACCTGTAAATACTTGCTTTATTTGGGAATATTTTTTATCGTGTGATACAAAAAAAAATCGACAAAAAGAACCAACTTCAAACTAAAAACTAAAAACTCAGAAATAAATCAATGGTATTTTTATTTATCAGAAATTGATAAATATTGTAAAAGTCGACGTGTCTATGACTAGTTATAAAAAGGCGCGCAATGTGGTGGACGACTCTTTTTCGATAGTCGACCTCTGCAAAATAAGAAAGAGCAGTCTCAATACCGAGGTATGTTTGATGAACACTTTTAAATAATTGTTTATGTGCAATTTTGTGGAAGTTATAGCTGACGTTACTAAACGGAAGACGTGTTATGTTTTCCCTGGATAGGGAAAGGGAAACTAAGCAGTAATTTGGTCGCTGGTCTGATACCTGCCATTAGAAGTTTTTAACTAAACTGTAGCAAAAAGGTGCAGAAGTCCTGCGGCTGGTTTTTTTTTAACGTGAGGGAAAATCCTCATGAATGCTGTGCTGGACTCCTACCGACTAAAAAACCTCACGTAACGCCCAACAGCCTATGGTTGGGAGCCCCGGTAAGCCATCGGAAGGATGTGCCAGGACAGTCCTGCGGCCGGGTTACTGAAGAGTAACTAGGTTCAGTAAGGTTCACACGTGGATCGTAATATGGTATGGTATATGGTTGTCCATACGTAGTCATGCGTGCGCTGCCCAGCGGATGACATGAATTGGACCAGGCTGCGAGCGGCCCAGTTTATGGTACCTTTTGGTATATACGCTGTGGGATGCCAATCCCCATGTAGAGATTTGACTGCGGGACGTTCCTTTTTCGGCAAATAGACTGCGGGATTTTATGTTACAAAAGGTTAGCTATTGCCATCCAGCGCGGAAATGCGACGAGCGTTTTGAGCACCTTTGCACCGGATACGACCCGGGGTGGGTTATAAGCTAACAATTTGTGTTAGTTTCATTTTAATTGTGACTTTACTTTGTGTGTTTGAAATTTGACTTAAAGCTTAAAAGATACAGTTTAACATCTATCCTACTATTATAAAGAGGAAACATTTGATTATTTGTTTGTTTGTTTCCATCGAAAAGGTTCCGGAACTACTGGACCGATTTGAAAAATTCTTTCATTGTTGGGAAGCTACACTCTTTGCAGTGAACATAGGCTATATTTTATTCCCGTATTCCTACAGGAACGGGAACTACGCAGGTGAAACCGCGTGACGTCTGCTAGTACTCTATACAAATACTGCTCTCACCTTTGGGACGACTCCGCGAGGTACTTGCTTGACGTGCTGGACTCTATGCCTATGCAACGGCGTGCTATTCGCGTTATCGGCAGCCCTGAGGTGACGGAAAGTCTGGAGCCATTGGCGCATCGAAGAGCTATTGCGTCTTTGGCTGCATTCTACCGTCTATACCACGGTGAGTGTTCTGAAGAACTCTTCAACCTAATCCCGCCCTCTCCTTTCCGATCCCAAACAACGCGTGCTGGACAGAGGTGCCACTCTTACACAGTGGAGAAAATCTTTGCTAGAACCGAACGATTCAAAAGATCGTTCTCTGTCGAACCAAAAACCTGGTATGACCTGACAGCGCAAGTGTTTCCCTCCTCTTACAATCCTGGGTTCTTCAAACGGAGCGTGAAGAGACACATCATAGGGCAGCCCACTTGAGGGCCAGTCTATAGTCTTACAGACTGTGACAGTGCTTTCCAATCGCTAGATGTCGCTGCGACTTTCCATCAGGCGGCGGCATAATTTTGGCGAGCTAAATATAAAAAAATAATTGAATTTTATAATATTAATATATAATATCTCTTATATGTATTATGTAGTCTTGTTTATAATATTAAAATGAACAGTATTACCCCCGGGTGGAGGACGCTGACGACTGTGACACAGCTTTAATTCTACTACAGTCGTCAATGCTCAGTCTCTTTGTCAAAGTCAATTACAATACAATAATGGTTATTTTACTGATCTACTTACTTCAATGTAAAATATGTATATTTTTGTGCATAAATAAATGATGGTTATTATTATTTAAATTACATGTTTCTCCTTCTAGGCATCTCTTGCAGCTCATCAAATCTGTTATTCCAATCAATACAGTCCACCATAACATTGTCTTGACTCTCGTACAACAATTCGACATTTTCATCGCTTCTCAAGGTCGGCGCACACTGCACTGCACCGGATACATCTTGTGGAGTGCGTTTCAACCGTCTCTGAACTTCTTATAGTTTAGATTTTTTTTCAAGGTTGTTAAAATGCGGGCCTAGATGTGGACATTCTCACGCTGGAGACCATGGTGAGGGCCATGGTCTCCAGCGGTGGAATGCGGGACGCCGCGCTGCTGCGTCTTTCTGCGAGCAAGTTATGCTCGAGAAAGAGGCAGCGGGGAGGGAGCGGGAGAGAGATCTCCCTCCCGAGTTTCGCAGTCGGCGACGGGGTCGTCGCCGGTTGCTGTTCGCCCAAGACTATCGGCCTCCATGACCGAGTGCCTGACAACGGCGAGTCGGCTGCTCGTCGTTCTTACAAAAGCAGGCCAAGACAGTGGCATGTCTCTTCGCCCCTCATAGTAGTGGGATAGCACCCAACTATGCCCCTCGTTCCCCAAGTAGCGGGGTAGGAGTAGCACCCGAACAAACACCCCCAGACGCGGGATAGTACCCGAACCATTTAAGGCTGCGAGGCTGCGGTGGTAGCCAAAAAAAAACTAATCTTATGTTATGTCATTTCTATAATATTTTTTTATTTGAACTAATGGATTCCACCATGTCCTAAATGTTGTATAATAACTTAGTTTACGTATGTGTGGAGCTTCTTCATTAATTTTGCTACAAAATGTACATAAGGCATTAGTTTCAGGACTTTTTAAGTCATGATATGAGTAATAGTTTTTCCATCTAAAGAAATCATTGTAACTTTCAGTGTTACTGGCAATATGTACCATTTTCTCCACTAACTCTTTTGGGCTGAACTTTCGTGCATTTAAATAAGCACTATCTGGCATAAATCTGAAAATAAAATTAACATCTTAACAACATACATACATACATATAGACACGACTTTATCCCTGAAGGGGTAGGCAGAGGCATAGTATACGCCCACATTTTTTCACCTTATAGTTTAATGTCCCATTGCCCATCTTAACAACAGCGCCAAATAATGACAAAAATAAGGTTTATCTGCCCCCTCTACCACCCCTCAAATATATTTTCTTATGTTTTAGTACTTATTTGTTGTTATAGCAGCAACAGGAATACATTATCAGGGGATTTTTTTTCTGTCTAGCTTTCACTGTTTATGAGAGTTCAACTTGGTAACTGACAGACGGACAGACAGCGGAATCTCAATATTCTTTGAGAACGGAACCATAAAAAGAAGATACCCTTTGAGTACCTACTGAACTCTGAAAAGGAGAAGAGATACTTGGTATAGATAGAAAACTGCAACTATTTGAAGCAAACTATATATGTATCTCGTCTAGCAATAAATAATAATCCTCAAAGATTATAACACTGCAGGCACGATTAAACATAGACTCTCAAATCCCAAGCTAAACAAGTGCAATAATTGTTGACTCAGGAACAACATTATTATCTTTTATCTTTAGTGTCCAATAAGCTTATTACAGACCCTAATCTGATTCGCATAGTTATACCTACAGCTGAAATATCATGACATATCATTAGGTTTATCGTTTAGGCAGGAGGTACAATATTGGCAAGTGAACTTTGGCTTAGACTCCAATGATCTTGCAGATTTCTCAGTTCTCCCAATTATGTACCCTACGAAATGGAATATGTATAATTGTAATTTGTTACCTGGTGTAGTTAGCTCCTCCAAATACTACAGGCACAACATTATTTTGCAAAGCAGTGAGTAGTTTTTCAGTGACGTAGTCTTCACTAAATGAGTTTTCGAAAGATAAATAAAAATGATAAACTTTCTTTAGCAGAAGCATACAATGCTTTTTGTCGCCAAGAGGACATTTATACTTTGAACAACGACCAAATACGTCCACTCTTAAATTACTGTTATTGTATTTTGCAAGTTCATATCGCATTTCTCTCACATAAGTTTCCCTTTCACTTAATGCTCTACAGTTTGATACAAACCATGCGGCTAATCTTTTTTTATTACTTAGCTCCGTTTTTAAGGTTTCGTGTATAGGCTTCATTTCTTCAAACTTGATCCAGTGCATTATTTCTTTGGGTCCAATAATGTTGTCATTTTTGTTCTTAATTATGAAATATCCATAAAACAAATCTGAATTGAGTTTATAAGTCCAGGTCCAGTTGAAAAAATTGTCATATTTTTCATCTAAAATGGGGTAGTTAGCAGAAGATTCCATGCTCACAAACACATATTTCTGGTGAGATTGCCTACTATTAGGTAAAGAAATGTCATTTCTATATAGCTCAGGACCATGAAATAATATTGCATTAAAATCAGTCAAAGAGTTCAACAATGCTCTGTTCGATGTAATATAGCACCTCGTCACAGGACAACTGTAATTATAAAGGTTATCTTGTCCTATACCCATAGACTCGAATGGATATGTAGTTGGACTCGTCCACTGTAAAATATATTTCATATTAGGCTGTCTGATTACTGGCGTCACATTGTATATTCTGGACCTTAAATGATTATAAACTAAGAATAATATTAGAGCCAATAATAAACATGCTTTAGACAAGATTCCCAGTATTTCATTCTTTCTAAGCATTGCTGGATATTACTAATTTACAGTCCTGTATTAAACCGAATATCTATACATATTAATACGTAAAGTGAAACTTTGTATAGGTACCTTTTAAGCACAGTACGTGAACTAGCACAATAAAGGTTAATTATGAAGAAGAGCATAAAACAATTTTATTTTTCTTTAATAAAGCACTGTTGAATTTCGACGTCTAACGTCTAACTAGAATAATACACTACAATCTGGCTATCAACTTTCCACCATATTTCAAACCTTTAGCATTTAACTTCTAATGATATCATGAGTATTTTTATGCCTAGTGCACATAAGCGGCACGTCACGGCTACGGATTTAGAACGATTTTTTTTAAGAATATCAAAGCACCACTTCCTAGGTACTCTTTGTTTCAGTGGTACCTACCATTGACTAGTACCATTGATTGTACAAGTGACACAACTTTGTATCGTTAGTTCCATCAATGGTACCAGTGATGCGCTCCTATTTTTTTTTAAAGCTGACGGGCGCTGTGTTGCCTTTTAAAACCCAACTCTACCAAAGGGTCCCGAGGTGTACCAAAGTGTTTCGAAGGCTGTATCCCACAGGATACCACAGTTTTGTACTGTAGTATTGTTTTGTACTTAAGCCCAACATTTAAATTTCAACTCTTTTACCAGACCGTAAGTATTAATTTTATTCGTCGCCTAAAATTTGTTGTTATGCCGCGCCGCCGCGCCTGCGTCCTGCTGCTAATGTGCGCAGGTCCTAATACTTATCATACAAACACATTACGTGCTATCTTAGGAAAGAATGAAGGAATGAAAAAACCAATCAACATTAAATTTTATGGTTTACTTTGTATACGTCAAGAGGTTAATTGTGAAACTACTTAGTGACTGTATTGTACAGCTAAAAAGATTCAAAATAATAAGAATAATATTCTATCAAAGACTGTAGATTATTTTAAACAGTTGTGGTCGAATAATTAGGGACAGTGGTAAAATAGCAGTAACATTTGTTTTCTATTTACCTAAATTATTTCTGTTTACACGATATTGAGTAACTTTTTTTAATATTGATATAGCATGAAACTAATGTCTTACTATTATACGGGTTAGTAATTATGGGAATGTACTGTGTAAATGAAATAATTGCCCTGGATAACTAATAAGAGACACTTACAAAAACATTAGAAATATAAACACAGAGAGTATGTAGGTACCTACTAAAAAAGAAAAGATCTGTATTTATTATTAAAGTTAACTAAATTAAATGTTTTCTTTACAAATTCAATAGGTATCCAGTGGTATTTTCATTGTTGTCAACTTATATAACCTTTAGCGTGGTAACGATGCTATCAAATTGTCACAGTTTCTTTAAGGATGTTGATCCAGAGATCTTTGAAAGTGTTAAACAGGTGTTTTATATTGCCTATTCGTTTAGTGGTGACCTTTTTATTAACATCGTGTGACTGATGTTAAAAAAGGATTCAGGAATGGACTATTGGCAGGTCAATTTAAATTGATACAATTTCCTCGCCGAAAAATGATCTGAAGGACAGTGCAGTACGTTTTGGATCGTAGTCGTTTTGAAATGTCCATGTAAAAAGAAGGGTTTCTTCAGCGTACGGCAGCATGGTTTTACGATATATTTCTCTGTATTGGAGTTGATCAAGAGAGCCCTTTTTTTTACAGGACCCAGCTCATATTCAGATATTGGACTGGTTTTCTGGTGTTTTTCGGACATTTTTCTATTTTTAGAACTTTATATTTGTATCATTGTATTGTATTGGAGTTGATCAAGAGAGCCCTTTTTTAAAGGACCCAGCCCAAATTCAGATATTGGACTGGTTTTCTGGTGTCTTTCGGACATTTTTCTATTGTTAAGCCTACCTTTTTTTTTTCAATTTAAATTATTGCTTTGAGTAGGATTATTGCCTTGGTGACGCATGAAAATAAGATATATTTCTATTAAGAGTATGACCAATAGCCGTACTTTCTAGAAAAGGTCAATCGTTAAAATCTAAATTCCTTTTTCAGCAATGTATCTTTTCGGTTAACCCTGCCAAACAGCTTAGCTACAACTAGTCATCGTCAAATAGTCCTTGCAGAAACTCCAGCACTGAACTCTGGTCCAAATATTTTTCTTTTCATTAATATACCGAATCAATAGAGAACATGTTAACGCTATTATTAGCATTTGCGAATTGCCGGATATTGTTGCTCAGTCGATTTCTTCTGTTATTTCTTTTTCTAGGCACTATTTCAGGGGTTTCATAGGTTTTAACATAGACATATAACAGCCTATGGGTTTTAAAATATTTTATGATGTTGGCAACTACGCTTTAAGAACAATTAAAATAGTCTTCTGTTATACAATAGGACCATTTATGTTCCTAAAAATTATTCGAATGTCGCCTAAACTATTTAGAAAAGCCAATTTTGAGACATATTTCTTTAAACGTTGAATAACCGGCCCCATATACGTACAATAATATTGATCAATATAGCAATAAATTGACCGGTTTAAACAGACTATATTCGGACGGAAATAAATATTGAAGAAATATTATTGAGTCAATAATATTGTATGTGTATGGGGCCGGTAACGGAACGCAACCTTTCATACTGTCCTTAGGCTCTACATCCCTACCAAATAGACGACATACAAGTTTGCACTTCATCCAAGCAAATTTGAGACACTCCAATAAAGCCATAGCCGAGTTGCTAGCCGCAGCAGAGGACAGGAAAGTTACGGTCGCGCTCATTCAAGAGCCCTATGTGGGTTCTAGCGGGATCGTAACACAACCACCAGGCACTCGAGTCATTCAGTGCACTCTCAATCGGTAGAAAAAAGTTAAAGTTCACACGGCGATGAATGATATAACCAACAGTCCAACATCAACTGTTGGGCTTCAGCTTTGGCAGGCGCGATCACATAGCCTGGTCAGAGGATCCTTCCTTTGTGTGTTGCAGGAACATCTCACCCCTTCCTCCACATTGGTGACCCCGACGTGATTGAATGAAAGCAGCCTTCACGAAGCAGATCAGCATCATCATCGCCACTATTAGAGCACTCCAGTATGCCCGGTAAATCAGTCTTAGCCAGCCAGCCAGCATCACTCGGCCGTGGCTTCCCGGTGTCTTCACCACAGATACTTACCGAAACTACCGTGCCCGGTAAGTATCTGTTACAAACGGTAGGAGAGAGCACCGTGTCTCCTCTCCAGTCACTCGTCCATGACCGGTCTGACGGCCGCGATTGTGGCGAATCCCCCTTTGGTAGCTCAAGTCGCACCTTCCATGTATCCACGGTTTCCTAGTGGAGCAGGGACCGCTGGAGCTCGATTTCCCGAGACGCAGGCCTTTCGCCCCACTACAGCGCCGCCTTGCGCCATCTAAACAGAGTAAACAGTGACGCAAGGGCTTTCGCTTCCAGGTCCTACGGAGCGGTCCCGGCTAGGAGACATGCCACCTCACCTGAGATCGTGCGGTATCCCCTTATCATCCTGACGGCCATCGCCCTCTGGGGGCTCAGCAATCTAGTCACACTGCTGCCCGTCGGAGTCTCCACCCATACTGGGGCCCCGTCTACTGGGCCATACTTCGCACGTGCTTCGCGCGATCCCCAGGTACAGTCCTGTCCTATAGGGAGCGTTGGGTCCCCTAATGGTTTTGGGACCAAACTTCGGAAGTGATGTCTGAAGTTCCACCGGCCATCGAGTACGAGCCCCAGATACTTCATCAAGGGCTCGATGTCGATGCTCATGCCACTTACCTGTAGGCTAGATCCCGCAGGTGGCCCCTTTCGAGGTCCGTGGAAGCACAGAGCCTCGGATTTGTGAAGGGCGACCTCGAGACCCAGTCGCCATATCCTACCCACGACTTGAGCATTCTTATCAATAGGCACTTAATGTTAGTTAAAAACTATCCAGATTCACTATCAAGTCACCATTAACACGTATTAGGTGGATCCCACCACTGTCTGAAATCTTTATAAATTGTTGTTCTTTTTACCATTTCTTTATCATTTAACGTAGTGCAGAACAAACAGTATGGCTCAGTATGGACACTTGTGTGTTGCCTGTGATAACTATAATACTTTTTCCATTTAAAGAACTCATAATACTGTTCTGGGTCATTAATAATCTCATTCATCTTTTTGGCCAAATTCTCTACGCTAAGCTCTCTAGCATTTAAATAAATTCCATCGGGCATAAACCTAAAAAAAGAAAATTGAGTGCCATTATTTCAATAGATTGCTTACATTCATTTGAGTGGATTTAATTATTGCTACCTTGTATAATTGGCACCACCGTAAACTATAGGAATGGCATCATTCTCTAAGGCTCGCAACAATTTCTCAGTTACGTAGTCTTCACTAAAAGCATTCTCTAATGATAAGTAAAAGTAGTACTTATCTTTTACTAATTGATTACAATATTCTTCGGAACAAACTAGCTTGCCACACTTGCCATACACATCAACTTCTAGATTATATTTTTTCAATTCTACTTTTAAGTTTGAAACAAAGTGCTCCCTATTACTTATACTGTTACAGTTCGAGACAAACCAAGCCGCTGCTTTAGATTTGGTGCTAAACTTCTTCTTCATTTCATCGCTTATTGGGTCCATCTCTTCTACCTTCATCCAATTCATTTCTTTATTAGGCCCTACTATGGCATTATTTTTATCTTTGATATACATGTATCCCCATCGTACTTCCGAATCCAATTTATAAGTCCATGTCCAATTAAAAAATCCATCAAACCTGTTTGAGCATACGGGGTAATTATGTGCAGATTCTATAGTAGCAAATGCGTATTTCTGATGGGGAGATCTCGTTTGAGGTAGATCATAATATTTATGAACTGTTTCAGGTCCAGCAAAAGCAATGACATCAAACTTTGATACGTCATCCAAATACGCTCTGTTTGACGTCACTATGCAGTTAATATAAGGACATTTTCTGTCAATAAATCCTTGTTGACCTTTTCCCATGTAAGTAAAAGGAAAATCACTCGGTGAAGTCCATTGTAGAATGTATTTCATTTCACTCACTTCTTTTTCACTTGAAGGTTGTTGTTGTTTTTGTTTAGGTTTCACGGTTACACTATCAATTATATTTTGATGAGTTACAGAATTCACTTCAGGATATATTGTGTGTTGACTATCATATATAATTTTCAATCTGTAGTACAAACCAAACAAAATCAACAATATTAATATACAGTAGACTGGCTTTTTAAAACAACGGTTATGCATTGTAACTGAATATGAAATTGCTCTATTCATTTGTATCTATCACTGCAGGTGTACCGTGACCAACATAGAGTGAAGCCCTAATCGCCAATGTGTAGTTTTATCGTGCTAAAACTCAATATCTTGCACGATGTCACATCAATGACGTAGACATGGAGAGATATGTAACCGTGGGTTTCATTTACTTGCTTGTATTATCAAATCATCGTCTTTCAGTTTCGTGCCAAAACGATAGAATAATAACTGAAAAGTGACTTTTGATGACCTCATATCTTTATTTCGAAGTATAAAGGAGCTAAAGCGGATCGCAACGTGAGTTTGATCAGATTGTACCCTGTAGTCTCTATTTAAAAAGAGCCGTATAAAACGTTTTAACAGGTCTACAGACCTCCTAATTACCTATTTGACTACCAGAGGAATGCATAACTTTGAATTTTTTTAATGATAATACTTTTATACCCGACTAGCTGACCCTCGCAACTTCGTTTAAAAATACCTGTCTTTTCAAACACCTTATAAAGAGAGGTGTTTTTTCAACAGACTCGTGGGATTGTATGAAACTGCCCTGTTTGCTTAATCATAAAAGAGCTTAAAGATTATGTCTATTCTAAAACAATTCAGTCTTTTATGATTAAGTCGACACGCTATGCGCCAGTTTAGATTCACACTCACATTCAAAGGAAAGTTGAGATGTCTTTAATTCCTGAACTACAAAACCCTCAACATTGAAACTTGTGTGAAACAATTCTTAAACTCCTTTGTGACTCTGTTTTTTTTTAAATCGGACTATGCATTGAGAAGTTACAACTAAAAACCATTTTGTCTTTCATCCCCTCTTCCAAAGAACCGTGCAAAATATCGGGATTAAAAGTATCCTAGAACCTTCCTCGGACCATAAGCTCATATTGTACCAAGTTTCATTTAAATCGATTCAGTAGTTTCGGCGTGATACTTATTCGGGATACGGCATACAGACAGACAGACAGACATGAAAATTTTAAATTACATTTCGGCTTCAGTATCGATTAGAGAACGCCTTACAATTAAAATATACAAAATATCTTCCATGAACAGATTCTCGACCCTCAACAATGCAACTTTTGTACTAATATTAGCTAAACTAGCTGACCCGCGCAACTTCGTTTACGCCACATAAGGTGTATAAAAACAGGTTTTATTTCAACAAACTCATGGGATCTTCTGAAACTGCCCTATAATTCATAATTCACTTTATTATTGCGAAATACAGGTAGGTACATACAATGGTAGGTGTTCGAGTAAAATTTGTGTTTCACCATATTTCCGCCAAACAGACATGCAAAAGGTTAACAGGCGCTTACGTTTCTAAATCAAATACATTAATTAATCTAAAAAATCAACAATTATTCATATACAAATGTTAACAATTATTTAAAATGTCAATAAATATTATTAATAATCTAGATGTCAATAATTATAATTTATGGGCTAAAATGTCAATAAATATTCTTTACTAATAATTATATTAATGTTAATCTATTAAATAAATTTAAATTAAATACTTCAAATTAATTTAGAATGTCAAAGTAAATATTGATTAGCACTATGTTAACCCATTATTTTAAAATGTCAATATATATACCTACTTAATAAACCAAAATGTAAACAACTGTCATTAATAAGCTAGAATGTCAATTAGTATTCTTTGGCAATTATGATATCCTATCATTCAAGTTCTACATGTCAATATCATTTCAATATAAAGATTTAGGTAATTTTGTTCAGGCACTTATCATATATTTCCATTTAGATATTCATTGACTGAGTAATAACATTTTTTTAGCAATAGTTGCTTTACCCTAACCTTAAATACATTTATTTCATCTATTTCTAATAATGTTTTTGGTAGCTTATTGTTGCCCTGTTTGCTTTATCATAAAAGAGCTTAAAGATTAAGTCCATTCTACAGTACAATAGGCTTAATCATTAAGCTCTTTTATGATAAACCCAACACGCCAGTTTAGATTTACTAATACAAACAAAGGAATCCTTGAATTGTTGGTTTTTCGAAAGTTGAGATGTCTCTAATTCATGAACTACAAAACCCTCAACATTGAAACTTGTGTGAAACAATTCTTAAAGTACTCCCTTTATGACAGTGATTTTTTTTTGGAATCGGACCACACATTGAGAATTTACAACTAAAAAACTATATTGTGTTTCATCCCCTCTCCCAAAGGAACCGCGCAAAATTTCGGAATCAAAAGTATCCTGGAACCTTTCTCGGACTATAAGCTCGGAACGTACCGAGTATCATTCAAATTGGTTCAGTAGTTTCGGCGTGATACTTATTCGGGAAACAGACAGACAGACATGAAAAGTTTAAATTACATTTTCGGCTTTAGTATTGATTATAGAACGCCCTACAATTAAAATTTTCAAAATGTCTTCCATGTACAGACTCTCGACCCTCTACAGTTTTATTATATGTATAGATTTACTAGCTGACCCTCGCAATTTCGTTTACGTCATATAAGGTTTATGAAAGAAGAGGTATTTCTTCATCAGACCCGTAGGAGCGCGTGAAACTGTCCTGTTTGCTTAATTAGAAAAGAACTTAAAGATTCAGTCTATTCTAAAACAACCCTTAATCTTTAATTTCTTTTGTGACTAAGCAAACACGCCAGTTTAGAATGACCCTTACGTTTAAAGAAACCCTTGAATTATAGGTTTAGCAAAAGTTGAAATGTCTCTAATTTCTGAAGTACATAACCCTCATTAATGAAACTTGTGGAACACAATCCCTAAAGTACACCCTTTTTAACACTAATAAAATATTTTTAATCAGATCACGCGTTGAGAAATTATTGTTGAAAAACCATTTTGTCTTTCATTCTCTCTCCCGCAGGAACCGCGCAAAATATCGGAATCAACAGTATCCTAGAACCTTCCTCGAATCATAAGCTAAGATTGTGCCAAGTAGCATTCAAATCGATTCAGTAGTTTCGGCGTGATACTTATTCGGGATACAGACAGACAGACAGATAAACAGACAGACAGACAGACAGACATGAAAAAATTAAATTACATTTTTGGCTTCAGTGTAGATTAGAGAACGCCCTACAATTAAAATTTTCGAAATATCTTCCATGTACAGACTCTCGACCCTCTACAGTTTTATTATATGTATAGATTTGGGCTAGATAATGTTGTGTGTGAATGTCCACAAATAAATATTTTATTATTATTATTGTAGCCTCTATTCAAGACTTATTTCCCCTTAAGAATTTTGACAAAACTTTCATAAATCTTTTGTGATAGCCATCAAATAATATATCATCAAATATCTCCTGTGGTACCTTTACGTTTATTTTGTAAGGTCTGTACGACTGTACTTACCTCAGGAACCGTGATACTCGTAGCTAGTGAGTCGAAATTTTCACAAATTATGTATTTCTGTTGCCGCTATAATAAAATATGAAAAAGGTGGAATTGAGGTGGACTCCCATTCAACATACACATACATAATGGTGACGCCTTTGTCCCCGAAGGGGTAGGCAGAGGCATATTATATGCCCACATTTCACCTTTGTATAATTTGTCCCACGTAATAGGTGGTGAGCCGTATTGCCGTGTTTAAATGGACAGGCGCAGGTTGTGACTGCCTGCTGTTGAAAATAAATTAGCTTTACGACTGCCATCTTACTGGCAACCAGAACCAACGGCTTAACATGCCTTCCGAAGCACGGAAACGCTCAAATAAATGTCACAAAGTGATGGATGGGTGACCATCCATGTACCGGCCATAGTGAAAGTTGCTTACTGCAGTGATCGTTTACAGAACACTGAGTCCGCGGTGCCACGAGCGCTTCCTCCCATTCAACAAACGTGTTAAATTAAGAAGCAGCAACATAGTGTTTTTACTTAGTGGCTAATATTTGTCGTGGAGGATGTGCAATTGTGCATAACGATTCGTGCGTTCAATCTTTCCTATGTCACGCCTGTTTCTTTATGAACAGCAATCCGACAAGCGACAGCTACTCGCATATCACATAAATACTTGTTCAAAAACTAGCTGATGCCCGCAGCTTCGCCTGCGTAAAATTTTGTTCCTAGACTATAACATATCTCTGTAGACACCAAATTTCAGGCAGATCCGTTCAGCCGTTACAGCGTGAAAGAGTAACAAACATCGACACTCACAAACATTCGCATTTATAATAATACCTAGTTAGATAGACTTCTGGTTAACAAATTCATAATGCATAATAATATGAGCTAAGTTAATTTATTTATTAAATACATTTCTTAATTAATAATAATAAATCATAATAAATGATTTATTTTGCCACCAACCAAAAATGAATTACATTTTTCTTATTTTAAGATAACATTACAAGATATTCTGTTGTGGATCTCTGGTGCCTGAAGTAGGTAATAAATTACCTGTGTTACAGGTCACCAGGTTTCCACTACAGTCACAAATTACAAAAACAGCGAAAGTAATAATTTACACAAAATGTGTTTTGGTGTCTCAGCTTACAATTTTTCACACAACAACAGGATAGAATCAGAATCAGTTTCTTAGAATATGCATGCATGCCTTAGGTAGAAGGTGTGTGTGTGTGAGTGAGGGAGTGAGTGAGTGAGTAAGTTAGTGAGTGAGTGAGTGGTGAGTGAGTGAGTGTGAGTGAGTGGGTGAGTGAGTGTGTGAGTGAGTGAGTGAGTGTGCGTGTGTGTGTGTGTGTGTGTGTGGGTGTGGGTGCGTGCAAGCTTTTTTATAATAAATTATTTTTATATATAAGTTGAATGAATAAATGAAGTGCAATATGTGTTATATTAGTGTCATTCTAGAACTACCAATAAACCCTCAGTGTCCAAATATGATTGTTGAACGAGCCAATCCTGCAAGTTTTTTTTACAGTCATATGAATTAAGACTATAAAGCGACAGGATTTTATGAAGTTTGTTATAAAGATAAGGCCCTAAAAATATAAAAAACCTACGGCAAAATGAGGTCCTGACCCGCGTAGTTGATGCATCTATATGATTGCGGCGAGTGGAATCGGGCTTAAACTGTGTCAAAGAGTGCTGTCTGATGACAGTTGCCTGTATAAAGAGTTGTCTGACCGTCATAACTTGACAATACTCGTAAAGCTGACTAGTGGGAAATAAACGAGGCTTGAAACAACACGTCTTAAGCACAGCCCTTTGAGCACGTTCCAGTTGAATAAAGTGGGTCTTAGCGGCGCCACCCCATGTGATTATGCAATAAGACAAGATCGATTGGCACAGTGCGAAATATACCATCTTTACTACATTTGGGTTTGCTGCTTGTCTCAATTCCCTAAAAATATAAATAAGTTTGCGTACTCTACTTGATATATGTTCAATATGTGGTTTAAATGTTAGGTTTTTGTCGAGAACAACTCCAAGATATCTTATTGATGTCACATTTTCGATTACAAAATGGGTACTGTTGGTGGATAGGTTGTCGATTGGCTTGGCAGTGACTTCAAAGATGCCATCTGGTAATGCATTATTGCGAATCGTGAAATGAATGAGTTTAGTCTTTTTTACGTTCAGTGTTAGAAGATTATCGCTTAGCCATTTATAGACGGTGTTAAAGCCTTCTTGAGCAAAACGATAGGTGTCAGTTAGGGTTTCTGAGGAAAAAACTAAAGCCGTGTCATCTGCATACGTGAAAATTTTTCCATTGTCCATTTGGAGATTGCACAGCTCGTTTATGTACACCAGAAACAAACTTGGGCCAAGAATGCTGCCCTGCGGGACGCCATATTCAACAGCAGTTTCAGAGCTTGTGTAAGATCCAATTTTTATGCACTGTGATCTGCCAGTTAAATAACTCTGAAAAAGGGACAGCTGTGTTCCCCTTATACCCAAGGATTCAAGCCTAGAAATTAGAATAGGAATCGAAACCGTGTCGAAAGCCTTTGCAAGGTCTAAGAAGATTGCGACACACTTGTTTCCAATGTCGAGATTCGTCACCACATGGTCGACTAAATCATGCACAGCATCAGTGGTAGAGCAGTTCCTCCTAAACCCATACTGATTCAGAGATAGAAGACCATGCGACTCCAAGTACCTAACAAGTCTAGAATTGATTAACTTTTCAAGTATTTTAGATGTCGCGGGTAGGACTGATATAGGTCTATAGTTCTCGACACGGCTTCGGTCCCCAGACTTGAAGATGGGGTGGACAACGGCTCTCTTAAAAGAATTAGGAAAGACTCCAGTGCTCAAGCACAAATTACATACATATGTAAGAGGTGGTGCAAGGACCTTTATATGTTTCTTGAGGAACCCAGATGAAATTCCATCCCATCCTGATGCACTATTGCTCCTCAGTGACATTATTAAACGTTCAATTTCTGCACTATCCGTGTCAAGTAGGACAAATGAGTTGGTATGAATGCACTGATTATTCGAACGGCTAACAGTTGGGTTATTATTTAGAATGTTTTCCGCTAACTGCTTGCCCGCATTCGTGAAATAGGAATTGACCCGGTTGACGCAGCATTGTGCATCCTCACCCATGACGAAAAGGTCATCACCTGTTGATTTTTGTTTAGTGGTGTTAGTAACAGACTTAATGACCTTCCACAGCTGTTTTGAATCGCCACCAGCCTTTTCAATTTCACACCTATGAAATTCACGCTTATTTTTTCGTAAAAGGTTGGCACAAAAGTTACGATAGCGTCTGTAAGTGACTCTTAATGTCTCGTTTGCAGGCTCTCTCTTAACCCGCCTGTAAAGACTGTCTCTGTGACGCATACATCTAAGTAAGCCTGGTGTAATCCAGGGCTTAATAGGTCTTTTTCTTCTTGACAACTGTATTGTTCTGCTATTATTTTTAATAGCATTAAGAATGGGTTCATAAAAATGCTTCACAGCGACATTGGGGTCACTAGTGGCGTAGACTGGGCCAAAATTAATATTCCCTAGGTCAATAGACAGTCCATTCTCGTCGATGCTAGTAGCTGTAGTACGACAGGGAGTTCTTTTCTTTTTATAAAACAGCACCATTATTATGGTGAAATGGTCCGTAACGGTAGAGTCTACGACTAGGATTTTGGCTAGGAGAACCGTTTTTAAATTCAGATGGTCGAGGCAAGTCAAATTGTGAGTCAGGTAGGCATGTCCGAGGAAGAGGCCATGATGAGCTAGGACGTCCATATAGTCCAGCGAGTGGGCATTCAATTGGCCATAGGCAATATCGATATTTATGTCGCCAACTAGAATAATGCTACTGTAAGACTTTAGTCCATTTAATAGGCGGTCCAATGATTGTATAAACATCGAAGGGTTACGGAATGCAAATGGTCTATATATGGCAATAATAGCCAAATCCGTACCCACTGTAATCAATAGACTGCTACAGTCGCTTATGGTCGGTTCAGTGACCGTAACCCCCGATATGGATGATTTAATATATACCACTACACCGTCGTTTTGATTATGGGTCACTAAAGTTTTATAATTGTGATACCCGTCTAGAATAGGAATAACCGGATTAGAGGACAACCTGCACTCAGATAGAACGATAATATCACTGTGATTACCAATTCGTTGCATTAAAGTCAAAAGTTCCGAAAAATTCCTTTTTATACTACGTATATTTTGAGATATAATAGACATACCTGAATTAGATTTAGGTAACAATCCAGAGCACGTCTCGGCATCACATAAAACTGCATCACAAAAATTCACATCACCAAGGTTTTCCAATAAGTCATTAACTGCCGCGAATTTTATCCAAAAAATTCCCGAGATGCAACACAGTGTACCTATGCACTGCCGAGTTATTTATTTGTAAAAAATGCCACAGAACACAGATATCGGAAAGTCCCGTATTAATACTCGTATTTAGATTCCAATAACACACCATCTTATCTTAACCAAAAAAACTAAATTATGATAGAACAGCATAACGAGCGTTGACACGTTGAACAAGGTTGAACAAACCGAACTACTGAAGGCTTTGTTTTCCTAATACAGATGGTCCAACCAAGACCTGGTAACGGAAATCGACTACGTAGTTATTTTTATTATTAATCCATACTAATATTATAATCCATACTAATATTATAAAGCTGAAGAATTTGTTTGTTTGTTTGTTTGTTTGTTTGTTTGTTTGAACGCTAGGATCTCAGGAACTACTGGTTCGATTTCAAAACTTTTTTTCCAGTTTGATAGTCCATTTATTGAGGATGGCTATAGGCTATATAACATTACGCTAAGATGAATAGGAGCGGAGCAGCAATGAAGAATGTTTCGAAAACGGGGAATTATTTTTACCGTCTGAGAGCTTCCGAGGCGTACGCTGCCTAAATGGTTTAAGTTACGTAAAAATTGTGTATTACAAAATTGTTCCTCTTAAAAAGTTCTATAAAAAAATCCGCGACAGCATATGTCTATCTTTTAAGGTTCGCTCACAATAAACTCATTTGTCTTTCTTTTTAAGGTTAGCTCACAATATTATCAAACTGAAGAGTTTGTATGTGCTAGGATCTCAGAAACTACTGGTTGCATTACAAAAATAATTTCACAGTTTTTTAGTTCATTTATTGAGGATAAATAATGGCTATATAACATCACGCTAAGACAAATAGGAGCGGAGCAGCCATGAATAATGTTTTAAGAATGGGGAAAATTTATTTCTTTTGTGAGCTTTCATTGCGTACGTTGCGTCAATGGTTAAAGTTACGTAAAAATTGTGGACTACAAAATGTTTCCTCTTAAAAAGTTACAAAAAAAAGTCCTGAACAGCATATGCCCATCTTTTAAGGTTCACTTACAATAACCTTCACAATAATTTTTAAAATATGAGCGACGCAACTCGACTACGCGTCTGGAGTAAACGTTTTCTGCAGCAGTAGCCAGTCAACTGAAAGATAATACCGGCCAAGTGCGAGTCCGTACCAAAAAACGGACAAAAATAAATGTGACGGGACAAAAATAAACACTATATCACTTCAACAAAGTTGTGCGGGTCAACTCTAACAGAATATAAGCGACGCGACGGGAAAAATTATATCACTTTATACACACACACAATATTAAAACCTACCACAACTCTCTAATAAATATACCTGCCTTATACTGTATCAGTGAGGACCTATAATTGGCTGTGTGATATTAACTTAAATAGTTTATTCATTTTTTGTGGCTGTTGGTCGTCCGAATAAATAAATAAATAAAATAAATAAGTAAATAAATATACCTAAAACACGCGACGAGAGTAAATGCGACGGGATTATATTACCTACTTAAAATATTAATATCTACTATACCACTCTCTTTGTCACTCTCATGTGACGCAAACGAAGTTGCGCGGGTCAGCTAGTACGTCATAAACCGCAAGTTTCGCCGAGAAAAATCACTACCTATGCGAACGTGTTAAAACATCAATGAAATTTACAACGAACTACAAGAACTTTTATATTGTGTTACTTGCTGCTTCGGAACCCTTCATGGGCGAGTTCAACTCGCACTTGGCCGGTTTTATTTGCTTCTCAGTTGTATGTTTACTTGGCAGTCGGGTTTTTTGTATTTTAAATAGGTAATTAAGTGTATTTAAATCTTTTTAGTTATGTTAGTAGTGGAGTTATTAATTTTCGTGTAGAAGGGACAAAATTCAACCTTAATTATTATATTTTTGGTCATATTTCTGGTACTACTCAACCGATATTATAACGGGTTGCCTTAAGCCTACTCCCCTAAACAGACTGTATCCACTTGCCGGCATCGCTCCACCTAGCGTGCGGCGACAGGTTGCATGTGAGATTGAGAAGGGAAAGCAGGAGAATGATGCGCGGCACCCACTCTTCCAACATGTCATACCAAGCTCCCGCCTTAAAAGCAGAAGGAGCTTCCTCCGATGTACCACTGCTGTGGTGGGTCAACCCGAGTCCGTTCGGATCCAGAGGTGGCTCATGGAAAGGGCACCCCCTCCAGACAACATCCAGCCTGCTGAGAGCCTACCACCCGGGCATGAGCTAAAATGGGCCACCTGGAAGTCCCTAAATAGGTTGAGGTCCCAGGTCGGCTGCTGTAGGGCGAACCGGGTAAGATGGGGTTACCTGGATCCCGGGGGTGGGGGCTGTGACTGTGGTGCACCTCTGCAGTCGATGGACCACCTACTCTCGTGTTCGCTGTGCCCCTACACCTGCACAATTGCGGATCTGAACCAAGCGACGGAACGCGCGGTCAATCTTGCCGAGTTTTGGGCTGGGCTTATTTAGCTTAAAATTTTAATTGTTGCCATTGACACGAAGAAGAAGAAGAAGACTCAACCGATTGCAATCAAAGAAATACTAGAATTTAAGTCTGAACAAGGCCTTATAAACACATAATACCGCATCGAAATCGGTTCAGTAGTTTTGCGTTCATCGCAGCTAAATAATTATAACGCCAAAAGTCCGCAATTTTGATTTTCCATGAATTTTATTATACCTGGTGTCACGCACACAATCACAGCGAATCAAATAACACCTTGTATTGAAAAATCCATCAAGCCGTTCAGGCTGTACTGCGTCCAAGAAAAATTATCAAACTTTTCATTTTAGCGCCAAAAGTCTGCCATTTTTTATTTAAAAAAAAAAATACCAGGTGTCACTCACACAATCACGACGAATCAAATGACACCTTGCATGTCAAAATCCGTCAAGCAGTTCAGGCTGTAGGACGTGACAAAGAATTGGACATACATACATACATTAACTCGAAAAACATTACCCTCCTGTCTTCGGCAGTTCGGGTAAAAAGTGACACATGTGCCAAGTATTTCTGAATGTATGTTTATATCATAGCTAATAAATAACATATTGAAACAAAAAAACATGAGATTCGTTAGAAATTAAAATTACCGCGCAATTTGACATAACGAAAGCGAACGGTGAAAAAGTTGATTGTGTGATAATTAGTGACTTTTGAATTGAGATTTACTGAGAAGTTATTGCTGAAACGATTTAAAATAAACCGGCCAAGTGCGAGTTGAACTCGCCCATGAAGGGTTTCGTAGCAGCAAGTAACATAATATAAAAGTTCTTATAGTTCGTTGTAACTTTGATGGATGTTTTAACACGATCGCAGTGGTAGTGATTTTTCTAACCGAAAATTGCGGTTTATGACGTATTAAAAAAAAACTAGCAGCTCTATCTCGTTCAAACCAATTTTCGTTGGTAGTTTTTATGGCAATGTACATTATATATTCTTTTTAGATTTATCATTCTCTTAATTTAGAAGTTAGAGGCGGGGGGGGGGGGACACATTTTTCCACTTTGGAAGTGTCTCTTGCGCAAACTGCACATTAGAAAAAAATAATGTTAGAAACCTCAATAGCATTTACAGTTCTGAGTATGGGGACCCCCAAAATTTACTTCTAGTTTTATACAGGATGTTGATCTGCATTTGTGCATTACTTGCACACATGACTGTACTGCCTACACTCGTTGATATTTCGGGATAAAACGAGACACCTTTTTTTACACTTTTTTTTTCTGCTTAAATTCTTTTCTATTTGCTACGGGAACTCTACTGCTTATACTAAACCAATATTAAGTGAAAAAATAGGGGCAGTAAAATTAAGTTCTTAATAATTATTAAATAAAATAAATTTAAAAAGCAACTCGTATGAATCGGTTCTAAATATTCTAATAATACTATTACCTACATAGGTACATTTTCACCGTTCATTCAAAACCGTTTCTTCTTTGCCTACAGTTTAGTAGGCACCTAGGCACATACAAATGTGTAGGCATAGGCAAAGGAGGCCTGCCGGTGGCGGCGCGGCGCGTGTAAGTTACCCCTTCAACCCCCGCGCAGGAGCGAGCGGCTCAGGCGGCGCCTTTGATCGGTGAATTTGAAATTTTGAATTAATTAGTCGCTCGCCCGCGTTCAGCGTGAGTATAACCGCACGCGCCGATATCTACGTAACGTCCGTAACAACACCGGTAACGATGTCAGAGCGTTACAGTAACGTTGAGTTGGTGGAAATGGTGCGCCTTTACGCTATTTCTAATAATAACGTTGTTGATGCAATTCGCATGTTAAGGGAAATGTTTCCAGACCGACCAATACCATCTCGTCGCATGATGCTTGCCGCCACACAGCGCTTAAGGGATCACCGACAGTTCGAGGTTCCTCGACATGCACAAGGTCGTGGTACACAAGGCCTATCAGCTGATCGGCAAGAGCAGATTCTCAATTATTTTGAGGAAGAACCTCGAGCCAGTACGCGTGAAGCCGGTCGCCGTTTCGGTGTTCATCATACCACAGTGTGGAAGCTGCTGAATCGCGAACTAATGCATCCGTTCCATTTCCGCCGTGTTCAAGAGTTGCATCCGCAGGACAATAACGCTCGGACAGTTTTTTGTCACTGGCTCCTTGAACATCAGGACGTGAACATTTTGTGGTCCGACGAATCATTGTTTACGCGCGTGGGCGTTTATAACGTCCACAATGAACATTGGTGGGCTCACCGACAACACAACCCACATGTTACTACGCGGGACTCGTTCCAGGTCCGGTTTAGTCTGAATGTGTGGGCTGGTATCATCGGTGATCATCTACTTGGCCCATATTTTATTGACGGTCGTTTGAACAGTGCTACATACTTGGTGCTACTCCGACATGTGGTTAATGAGATGCTCGATGACATTCCACTGGGTTAGGGGACATTCGTCCTACTATGGAACTGGCCCGAGTACCAGTTGCCCCTCTTAAAATTTAATAATGGTTAACTGGGCCTACATCAGTTTTGGTTTCAACCAAGTGAAGGGCGTTTAGGCCCAGAATGTCCAGTTCACAAAATGTCCAATATTCATCATAACGTTGTCCATGTCCCAAAATGTCTAAATCCCAGAATGTCCATATATATACCGGTGGGTTTTAAAAAAATTAACCACGAAGGCTAAGGCGGGAGCTCCGCTCCGCTTCGCTTCCACCTTAGCCTTCTAACCTAACCTATCCGAGTCGAGGTACTCTGAATCGCTGGGTGTTAACCATTCACTTATTGTGGTTAACACCTCGACTCGGATAGGTTAGGTTAGAAGGCTAAGGTGGGAGCGAAGCGGAGCGGAGCTCCCGCCTTAGCCTTCGTGGTTATTTTTTTTTTGACCATTCAACATCAATTTGATGTGGGCCCAGTTAACCATTATCAAATTTTGAAAGGGGCAACTGGTACCCGGGCCAGTTCCATAGTGGGACGAATGTCTCCTAACCCATTCCACTCGCATTTCATTGGGACTTGTACTTCCAACAGGACGGTGCGCCACCTCACTATGGACGCCAAGTGCGCGAATATTTAAGTGAAGTGTTTGGTACGCAGTGGATGGCCGGCCGTGGTGGACCGGTAGCCTGGCCGCCGCGTTCACCCGACCTAACGCCCTTAGACTTTTATTTGTGGGGAGATATTAAAAGACTTGTTTACAATGAAGACATTGTGAGTGTTACACAATTACGTGAAAGAATTGTTTTGGCATTTGAACAAATAAAAACAAATGTGCTAGTGCTTCGCAGCTTAAAACGCAACTTAGTCGCGCCAATCTGTGCATAGACACTGGGGGTGAGAATTTTGAACAATTATTGCGTGTTACATGATTTTGTAAATAGGTATTTAAGCTTTGATTCTCAATTAATTCTGTAAATAAGTTGATTTAAAATTTTTAACTACGCCAGAAATGCTTCATTTCAGAATACTTTTCTCATACCTAATGTTTACTAACAGTACTTAATGTTTTTGTTTGCAATTGCATGATAAATAGCGTGTTTCTGCCGGTCCTAAGCCCTTGAAGTAGGAAGGAATCTTTTAAATCAACATAAACTCATCATCAAATCATTAATATCAAATCAAAAAAGTACATAAAGGTCACCGAACTTGTCAGCTGGAACTAAAAACTCATGAAACCTAATAACTAATGGCTCCTCTACACTGCCCGCAAAGTTCATAGGCGAAGTACTCTAGAAACTTTGTCTAAGTTCGAAAAAAGTGCGTCACTACACACTCAGTGGTGTGTAATTGTTGCCATTGACACGAAGAAGAAGAAGAAGACTCAACCGATTGCAATCAAAGAAATACTAGAATTTAAGTCTGAACAAGGCCTTATAAACACATAATACCGCATCGAAATCGGTTCAGTAGTTTTGCGTTCATCGCAGCTAAATAATTATAACGCCAAAAGTCCGCAATTTTGATTTTCCATGAATTTTATTATACCTGGTGTCACGCACACAATCACAGCGAATCAAATAACACCTTGTATTGAAAAATCCATCAAGCCGTTCAGGCTGTACTGCGTCCAAGAAAAATTATCAAACTTTTCATTTTAGCGCCAAAAGTCTGCCATTTTTTATTTAAAAAAAAAAATACCAGGTGTCACTCACACAATCACGACGAATCAAATGACACCTTGCATGTCAAAATCCGTCAAGCAGTTCAGGCTGTAGGACGTGACAAAGAATTGGACATACATACATACATTAACTCGAAAAACATTACCCTCCTGTCTTCGGCAGTTCGGGTAAAAAGTGACACATGTGCCAAGTATTTCTGAATGTATGTTTATATCATAGCTAATAAATAACATATTGAAACAAAAAAACATGAGATTCGTTAGAAATTAAAATTACCGCGCAATTTGACATAACGAAAGCGAACGGTGAAAAAGTTGATTGTGTGATAATTAGTGACTTTTGAATTGAGATTTACTGAGAAGTTATTGCTGAAACGATTTAAAATAAACCGGCCAAGTGCGAGTTGAACTCGCCCATGAAGGGTTTCGTAGCAGCAAGTAACATAATATAAAAGTTCTTATAGTTCGTTGTAACTTTGATGGATGTTTTAACACGATCGCAGTGGTAGTGATTTTTCTAACCGAAAATTGCGGTTTATGACGTATTAAAAAAAAACTAGCAGCTCTATCTCGTTCAAACCAATTTTCGTTGGTAGTTTTTTTGGCAATGTACATTATATATTCTTTTTAGATTTATCATTCTCTTAATTTAGAAGTTAGAGGCGGGGGGGGGGGGACACATTTTTTCACTTTGGAAGTGTCTCTTGCGCAAACTGCACATTAGAAAAAAATAATGTTAGAAACCTCAATAGCATTTATAGTTCTGAGTATGGGGACCCCCAAAATTTACTTCTAGTTTTATACAGGATGTTGATCTGCATTTGTGCATTACTTGCACACATGACTGTACTGCCTACACTCGTTGATATTTCGGGATAAAACGAGACACCTTTTTTTACACTTTTTTTTTCTGCTGAAATTCTTTTCTATTTGCTACGGGAACTCTACTGCTTATACTAAACCAATATTAAGTGAAAAAATGGGGCAGTAAAATTAAGTTCTTAATAATTATTAAATAAAATAAATTTAAAAAGCTACTCGTATGAATCGGTTCTAAATATTAACACATACAAATGTGTAGGCATAGGCAAAGGAGGCCTGCCGGTGGCGGCGCGGCGCGTGTAAGTTACCCCTCCAACCCCCGCGCAGGAGCGAGCGGCTCAGGCGGCGCCTTTGATCGGTGAATTTGAAATTTTGAATTAATTAGTCGCTCGCCCGCGTTCAGCGTGAGTATAACCGCACGCGCCGATATCTACGTAACGTCCGTAACAACACCGGTAACGATGTCAGAGCGTTACAGTAACGTTGAGTTGGTGGAAATGGTGCGCCTTTACGCTATTTCTAATAATAACGTTGTTGATGCAATTCGCATGTTAAGGGAAATGTTTCCAGACCGACCAATACCATCTCGTCGCATGATGCTTGCCGCCACACAGCGCTTAAGGGATCACCGACAGTTCGAGGTTCCTCGACATGCACAAGGTCGTGGTACACAAGGCCTATCAGCTGATCGGCAAGAGCAGATTCTCAATTATTTTGAGGAAGAACCTCAAGCCAGTACGCGTGAAGCCGGTCGCCGTTTCGGTGTTCATCATACCACAGTGTGGAAGCTGCTGAATCGCGAACTAATGCATCCGTTCCATTTCCGCCGTGTTCAAGAGTTGCATCCGCAGGACAATAACGCTCGGACAGTTTTTTGTCACTGGCTCCTTGAACATCAGGACGTGAACATTTTGTGGTCCGACGAATCATTGTTTACGCGCGTGGGCGTTTATAACGTCCACAATGAACATTGGTGGGCTCACCGACAACACAACCCACATGTTACTACGCGGGACTCGTTCCAGGTCCGGTTTAGTCTGAATGTGTGGGCTGGTATCATCGGTGATCATCTACTTGGCCCATATTTTATTGACGGTCGTTTGAACAGTGCTACATACTTGGTGCTACTCCGACATGTGGTTAATGAGATGCTCGATGACATTCCACTGGGTTAGGGGACATTCGTCCCACTATGGAACTGGCCCGAGTACCAGTTGCCCCTCTTAAAATTTAATAATGGTTAGGCCGTTGGGCGTTTAGGCCCAGAATGTCCAGTTCACAAAATGTCCAATATTCATCATCAAATCAATCAAAATCAAAAATATATTTATTTCACATAGGCATTATACAGATGCGCTTGCAAAACGTCCAGAATACAAAACAAAAACTCTACCACCAGTTCACAACGCGACCCACCTGAGAAGAACTGGCAAGAAACTCAGCGGGTTGTTCTTTTTTTTTTGCTCTATTTACAATTTTAAGAATCTAAAAACTAGGCATTTTAACAAAATTTTTTTTGAGAATCCAGCAGAGCAGGTCATTTCCAGGCTTCCTTATCCAACAAATAATCATTGATTGTATAGTAGCCCCTGCAGTTCAATTTACTTTTAACAGATCTTTTAAACTTATTAAGGGACATACTTTTAATTTCGTCTGGAAGCCTGTTGTAAAAGCGTATACAGTTACCCATGAAAGAATTGCTGGTTTTGTGCAATCTGCTATGAAAAACAGCAAGGTTATTTTTATTTCTAGTGTTGACATTGTGTCTATCACTTAACTTAGCGAAACTATGTAGATTTCTTTGTACATACATAAGGTTTTCAAAAATATATTGTGATGCTACAGTAAGAATATTAACCTCTTTGAATTTTTCGCGCAGAGAGACCCTTGGACCTAGTCTATATATAGCTCTTATGGCCCGCTTTTGTAAAATAAAAATTTTATTTATATCTGCAGCATTGCCCCACAGTAGAATACCATAAGACATTATACTGTGAAAGTAACTGAAATAAACTATTCTAGCCGTATCTACATCAGTCAAGTGCCTTATTTTTTGTACAGCAAATGCTGCTGAACTTAATCTACTAGCTAGTTTTACAATATGTGGACCCCATTGTAAACCAGCATCAACCGTTAACCCTAGGAATGTGGTTTGTTCCACAAGTTCCAACTCTCGACCATTAAGTTGAACATTGGTTTCTGACTGTGCTACATTAGGCAAGGTAAATTTAATACATTTAGTTTTATTATCATTTAGTTTAAGATTGTTAGTGTTAAACCAATGAACCACTTTCAAGATTGCGTTGTTGACATCGTCATAGTTATCTATTTGTCTTTTAACTTTGAAAATCAAAGAAGTATCATCTGCAAACAAAACAATCCTGTTGTTGTCCCCCACGTAAAAGGGTAGGTCATTAAAATATATAAGGAATAAAAATGGTCCGAGTATTGAACCCTGCGGGACGCCCATAGTAACTACAGATCCCTCTGAGCGTGTACCATTAACATCGACCCGCTGAATTCTATTGTTCAAATATGAAGTCAGAAGGTCGAGAGCCTTGCTTCTTATGCCATAATGGTGTAATTTCCTGATTAATGTTTTATGTTGGACGCAATCAAATGCCTTAGACAGATCACAAAACACACCAATTGCATCTTGTTTATCCTCCCAGGCGTCATAAATACATTTCAATAACTCTACACCAGCATCGGTAGTCGAACGTCCTTTAGTGAAGCCAGATTGTTTCTCATGAAATAATTTGTGACTGTTAAAATAGATCAGCATCTGCTCTAGTATCAATTTTTCAAATATCTTGCTCAAGGTCGGCAACACCGAGATAGGTCTGAAATTACCCGGATCTGAAGCGGTGCCAGCCTTGAATAGTGGTATAACTTTACTGTGTTTCATCAAATCAGGAAATACACCACTAGAGACGCAATCGTTAAACACAGCTGCCAAGTGGGGGGCAATGACATCTATAATACTTGATATGGATTTTACTGATAACCCCCAAAGGTCAGCGGTTTTTTTAACATTAATAGATCTAAAAGCTTTTATGATGTCGTTGCAGTTGACAACGGTGAATTCGAACACGCCTTCACAGGCAGCTACAGATTCTGCTAATAATAGCTCGGCGGAGGTGGAAGACGACTGGAGAGTGTCAGTTATCTCTATTGGAACATTACTGAAAAATTTTTCAAACTCGGTCGCCACTTCCAAATCCCCCGATACGTGGCGATTGTTTATATTTAAATGAAACTTTCTTTCATTCGTTGTACACCTACCACATTCCGCATTGATAATGTTCCAAGTAGTTTTAATTACATTCGCAGAATCATAAATTTTATTTCTAATGAAATTAGACTTGGCTAAGGCACAGGCTTGCTTAAATATCTTTGAGTATTTCTTAACATATTGCTGAAACTCTGGGTTGAAATTATATGATTTTTCAGAATACAGTTCATATAGTTTATGGCGACTTTTATAAATTCCGGGTGTAGCCCAGTCACTGAAAGCAGAACTGCCTCCGATTGATAATGTTTTCGGGGTAAAGATTTTCCCAAACACAGTATGTATGAAATTAAATAAATCAGAGTAGGATTCTCACTTCTCTCTCATAACGTTGTCCATGTCCCAAAATGTCTAAATCCCAGAATGTCCATATATATACCGGTGGGTTATAAAAAAAATTAACCACGAAGGCTAAGGCGGGAGCTCCGCTCCGCTTCGCTCCCACTATAGCCAGTGGTGTCAGTAGCCTGCGCACGCACATTGCCGCCGTTTGTAATGAACAAAGAAATTTGTGTGGCAGAGTTTCCAGGAACAATATAATTTGCTCCTGACCACTGTTTGACGCTGATAATTGGATCACATACACCAAAGCACTAATTATAGCTTAAATCACGCGCCGGCAAAGCACCGGCACACACGATGTCGGCCAAGTAGTGTAGAGAGGTACTTCGTGAACGCACTTCCCGCATCTTTGGGCCCATTGACTGAGGCGCAAAAATCGACAGCAAATAAAGTCGCCTGAGGGGAGGTATAGTTTTTGACGAGGTAAGCCGAAGTGCCTCTTTACACTATCGTATTCATTTAACTTCGTTCAACTTCGCGGGCAGTGTAGAGGAGCCATGAGATGCGATACGTAGCCGCATTATCTAGGTACCTACTATTGTCTAGCTTTAAGCCCAGGCCACACCGCCAGCGGGCGGGTGAGCGAGCTAGGCGGGCGGGTGAAGTGAGATATTGAAGTTATGCAAACTACGCGACATTGCCGAGCTAAACTATGGGGTTTACACCAAAAACTACATACGGAAGGGCGAACCGGGTAGTGCGGATGAGACTAGACACGTGGACACTGCTATTCGAATGACAAGCGACGACTAGTCTGAGTACCCGAAACGGGGAGGACGGTAGTTAAGCTAGCGAAGCGGGCGCGCCTAACGACGAAAACGAGTAGCTTCGCTCGCATCAGCCACGTAGGTTATTCGGCCGCTCGCAGTGTGCCTAGCTCGCTCACCCGCCCGCTGGCAGTGTGACTTGCGCTTTATCGTTGGCTGGGCGACGTAAACATTAAATACACGGGTGAAGATTTTTTCTTCGTAAATCATATGTCACTAAAAACAGGATTTTTGGGGTTTTGTTATCTACGTATGTTTGTGTTGCTTGCAATCGATAATACCTATAGTACACTACGCACTGAAGGAGGCTTGTGCACGACCAAATCAACAGCTTGTATAAGAATCTTAATGCGGTTCACAGAATACATCTAGTTACCAAGTTTCAATAGCATAGGCCTTATAGTTTCGGAGAAAAGTGGCTGTGACACACGGACGGACAGACTGACAGACAGACATGACGAATCTATAGAGGTTCCGTTTTTGCCATTTGGCTACGAAACCCTAAAATAAGAAATTACATTAGACATTAGGTAAGAAACCACTAATATAACGGTTTTTTTTGACAATTTATCCTGAATGTGTCTGTAGCTTGATTTTGATGTACGAGTATGTTGTCAAATGTCTACATCATGCGTTTGTTTTATTTTGCCTATTTGGGTATAGGTTTGGTATTTTGGTTATTTCGCTTTTCTTTTCAGCATGTATGGCTCTCTGGCAGAAAAGGAAATTGAGACAGCTCTTGCTGCTATACATGATGCTCCGAATCTATATATATAAAAATCAATGCCACTTTTCGTTGTAATTTTATAACTCAAGAACGGGCTCACCTATCCAAACCAAATGTTTAGGCTTTGTTCGGACTATTTAGTAGATGGTTTATGTAAAGTTTGCATAAAATCGGTCGAGCGGTTCTTCATTTATCACGCAAACGAAGTTGCGCGGGTCAGCTAGTATGGTGTAGATTTCGATGATGATAATATCGATTATTATTTAAATACTAGCTGATACGCGCGGCTTCGCCCGCGTGAAATTTGGTTCCCAATCCCGCTTCCCGTGGGAACATTTTCCCGGGATAAAAAGTAGCCTATGTGTCATTCCAGACTATACTCTATCGCTGTACCAAATTTCAGCCAGATCCATTCAGCTGTTAGAGCGTGATTGAGTAACAAACATCCAAACATCCAAACATCTTCACAAACTTTCACATTTATAATATTAGTAGGAAGTAGGATAGTGGACTAATTTGCATGAACTGTATGATCAACCCTTGAACAATAACAATAACAGGTAAATCGATACTAGTACAAGTACTTTAAAACGGTCTGGTTAATGAGTTACAGTTAATTAAAATATAAATATTATTTCAACGAATCTACCCTTGATTATTTCATTGATCACCAGTGAAATGCTATTTTTTTTTTAAATAGATTAATCATATTCCGGACTGAATTTTCATAGGCAACCCAAGCAATTTATTTATTGACATATTTCATGGAATATAAAAATTTTCATCCATTAACCAGCTCGGTGAAGATCGTTCTATAGCGGGTAAGAGTCGAGGCTGTGCGAGATTTAGGAGTAATCTTGAACACCAAGCGGAGCGTCAGCCCGGTGTTCAAGTTAACTCCTAAATCTCTCGTTCTGAGCATAAGTTAAAACACGGAATAGTTACGATCTTTTCTGGGATTTCGAACACAACAAATTATTATACAAAATTTAGGTAGGTACATGAAATGTAAATTTAAATAAAATTCCAAATTTTCTTTAAATTTTCTGTGTATCATTTGCAGAATTTGGTGTGGTGTAATAATAAAGGCTCTGTTTTTTTTTCAAAATCGTAGGGTTCGATTCCCAGCTAGCATTATTGATTTTTCAAAAATCTAATGATGAGGTTTTATGTTTCATCAAAATCGGGCTCGTGACTCATTTGAGCATTTATCGCTATTCCTTATAGTTTCGGATTTGGCCATCTAAACTCTTTTCAAAATTCACCCTGTAATTGTATATAGTAGTTATCGTTGATTATTAGAGTGGTCGCCGTTCTGGGTTCCATATTTAGGAGTATAGTACCTACATAGAATTAAATATTTGTTAAAATGTTACTAACCTCATACTTTGACTCATAGCTTAAACATTGCTAAGTACTCCACCACGTAGAGAAATTACTGTAAGTACTGGTTTCTTCAAATCTTTGGTTTATCATTGAGCACAGTTTACAATATGGATCAGTTTCAGGTAATTCATATACATCGTGATAAGAGTAGTAATTGTGCCATTTGAAGTAACTATAATATTCTTCTTTATTGTCGATCAATCGAGCCATTTTTTCAGCCAATTGCGAGATGGACATCGTTCTGGCATGTAAGTAAATGCCTTTGGGCATGAATCTGTAAAAAAAAAGTTTACCGGTTAATGCTGATGAATTACCTAACTAAAATCATTTTAGCACCAATGTTACTTCTTTTTATTGCTTGTCTACCTTGTGTAATTTGCACCACCGAAAACAATAGGTACTGTATAGTGCTGTAGAGCACGCAGTAGCTTTTCTGTCACATAGTCTGGACTACATGAGTTCTCAAACGATAAATAGAAATAGTAATCCCGCTCCAATAAATGCAAGCACTCAGTCATATTTTCTCTTGGACACTCTTTTGATCCACAGTATCCGTATATATCTAAAGTTAAGCCACGTATCTGCATTTGCTTTGATAGTTTTTTAACTAATTGTTCTCGTTGACTCGGTGTATGACAGTTTGATACAAACCAAGCAGCCGCAATACGTTTACTGCTCAGCCTATTCTTTAAGTCTTTACAGATAGGTTTCATTTCTTTGATATTCTTCCAATGCATTACTTCTTTTGGACCTATTACAACACCTTTGTTATCTTGAATACTAATATAACCGTATTGTTCGTCTGAATTCAATTTATAAGTCCAAGTCCAATTGAAATAATTATTAAACACAGTGTCTCTTATTGGGTAGTAATCTGCCGATTCCATACTAGCGAAGACGTACTTTTGATGTGCTGATCGTGATTTAGGTAAATCGTCTACGTTTATATCGGAGCTATGAAATATAATAACATCGAATATCTTGACATCGCCGAATAGTTGTCTATCAGCTGATACATAACAATTTGTAGCTGAGCATTTTCTATTGATAAACGTATTTTGTCCTTCTCCTAAATATTTTATTGGATCTCTGGTAGGCAATGTCCATACCAATATATATTTTAGTTTCCCTACTTCTTTTTTGTTTAAAGCAACTATTTGCTTGGTTTCTCTGTAATAAGAACGTATTTGGAAGTGTATCACTATCAATGTGACAATCGTGGTTATAAAAGGAAGCACTTTAAATGACTTTCTTACAGAAATAATATTCATCTTGTAGGTAAGTAAGTAATGTCAAGTATTCTTTGAAATATACTTTGTTCATTGATTTACGATATATCGATGATTTTATTCAATAAATACACCAACGAGTCCTAACTAATTATTTCGTAAAATCACCACATACACTGAATGCTTCAAATAAGTATTTCTAGAAGCAACTTCATTACAGTATCGTGTAACCGTCATCAAAATAATCTTCCTATTATTCACTATAACGATCACTATAACGACCGGCTTGTTTACAAGGACAATATCCAATATCCAAACCACAAATTTGTTAAAAATATAATGTTAACACTTCAGTCGCACTTGCACTAATTTACCATAATGAACTCAAACTAAGCCCATGGTTACTTATCCTATAATGTAAAGTGTAATTATGTGGGGCAACCATACCTATTTGACATTTTTCGGATAAACTGAAAATGATCACTACCTATGTAAAAAACTTACTTTATTGGGGAAAATTTTTCTTCGTGTGAAATCATAATGACGATTTAGCCTCAATCATGAGTAGTCATCAATACATCAATACATCAATACATATAATAAAATCGTAACAGGTCGCTGTCTGTACATGGAAGATAAATAAGAAAATATATTATAGGGGGGCTTTATGAACGCAATAGAACCCAAAACAATGATTTTTAGAATTTTTGTCTGTTTGTCTGTATATCTGTTTGTCTGTACGGTTGTGCACGCTAATCTCAGTAACCGCTCAACCGATTGCAATGCGGTTTTTTTTATTGTGTTGAGGTTTGCTGCAGTTAACATTTAGTGTTTGTTTTATGTAAATCGGTTAAGGAATAAAAGAGTTATAACACTTTTAAGAATCAGATATTTTGAAAATTTTAATTGTAGGGGTTTCTTTGAATGTGATTGAACCTAAATTGGCGTGTCAATAGACTTAATCATTAAGCTCTTTTATGATTAAGCAAACAGGGCAGTTTCAGACGCTGCTTGATGACTCTGATGAAGAAATACCTTTCCTTTCATACACCTTATGTGACGTAAACGAAGTTGCGGGCTCAGCTAGTGCCAAATATTTGTGACGCTCCTGTACCACATTGATTCTGGCTTTTTTGACTGAGACAATTCTAGTATTTTCATCCAGTATCTAAGCCAAACAGCGAAATTACTGTCAGTTTAAAAACATTTTAAATATTATAATTAGCTTGCACATGAATAATGATTAGATGTATCTCATCTTCATTCCAATGCATTTAAAACCTGAGGTACACTTTTACATTCTTCTCTCTCCGCTTCGCATGGTCTTTAGCGTCATTTGAAGTTTTTATGTTATTTATTTTGACTTCTTGGGTGGAGGTGGCTTGGCCAGACACGACTTATCTAGGTGGTGTTTCTGCAGCTTGTTTGTAACATCGTGGACAATATTAATTGTTAAGTACGTCTACTTTAACTTTTATTTTCAAAATGGCAATTATCAAAAAGTTAATTTGTGGTTAGTGTACTAATTTGAATTTATATTCGCTAATTTGAATACTGTCCTTTGTTTAATGTTGCTTCATAATATATGTTTTAGTATCTTGACTTATTTATATTATAGTACCTATTTGTATTCGATTTTACGCTACGCATGACATTTTCATTATAATATCCACATGCTACTGCATTCAATCGTCCGACCATCTAGGTTAATGTTACAAAGATAATATTATGTGCACAAACTAAGGCCTGTTAATAGTAATTTGCACCATTAAGAGGGCTAACATATTTCGTGCCACGTAATGCTCAGAAACCGTACTTTTCATTGCGTTTAAAGTCATTACCTAAATCTTTATTGTACAAACGTGGTATTCACTAACATACTTAGTAAATTTAGCTCTCTAAACGTGTCATAAAACATACTTAGGATATATATGTATATATATATAATATATTTTAGGATATTCTAAAATCATTTAACACCGAAATTACATTACACGATTATGGGCCGCTTGAAAAATAACAGTGAGTATAGTCACAAATTGTAACTGTCCGTTTTAACACGTCAATAGACTCCCCTTCTTATAATAGGGCTATATAAGTACATGGGACAAAGCGAACGGCAAAATGTGGATGTATAATTATACGCTTCTGCCTAGCTCTTCGGTCATAAATGGTGTTTGTTTTTTAGAAAGCCTTTTAGGCTTTAATTTTTTATATTTTTTTGCAAACCCGGGGATGACTAAATACGTCTTCTCACATAGGGAATAATGGTCTGGAATAACATTTTGGCTACTTTTAATTCCCAGATTATTTTTTCATGGTAACGAAAATAGAATTCCAAGTTTAATATAAAGTGTAAACTCCTAATATAATTATATTCCACGTTGCTTCCAAACCCTACCGGCATATAAAATATTGGTCCTGTCTGCTGGAAGCAGCTATCTTTTGATATTTTATTCTTTAACCCCCGACGGAAACCCGACGGGGTGTTATAAGTTTGACGTCGTAGCTCCCAAACGGGTGAACCGATTTTGATTCTGTTTCTTTTGTTTGAAAAATGGGTTAGGGGAGAGTGTTCTTAGCTATGTTTTATAAAAATCGATCAAGCCATTTCAAAGACATGAGGGGTGAAAGTGGTGTTGAAATATTGAATGTGTTCAAATATACCCGTGTTGGGTATCAAATGAAAGGTCATAACTAATACCAGATCTAATACATCAGATACCGCAAGTTGTATGAAAATCGGTTTAGCCATTCGAAAGATATGAGGGGTGGAATGTATTTCTAATTCTGTGACCACACTCCGCGCAATTCGCATAAGCTCTGAATAATTGTTGATATACTATACGTATGTTGATATTAAAAAACCCCTACAAAAAGCATGAAATAAAAAAATGAATTAAAAATTTAATAAACCCCCGACTCACAAAAAAAGGACAATATAAAACCTGTAAAAAGTAAAAAAATAACTATTATATTATTATGACCTATCTACCCTAAGTATTGAACCTTTATTATTATTATAGGTAGCAATATTATTTACGTATTCATATTTTTAACCCCCGACAAAAACCCGGACTGGGTGTTATAAGTTTGACGTGTGTGTGTGAGCATGTGTGTGTGTGTGTGTGTGTGTGTGTGTGTGTGTGTGTGTGTGTGTGTGTGTGTTTGTAAGTCTGTCTGTGGCATCGTAGCTCCCAAACGGGTGAACCGATTTTGATTCTGTTTCTTTTGTTTGAAAGATGGGTTAAGGGAAAGTGTTCTTAGCTATGTTTTATAAAAATCGGTTAAGTCATTTCAAAGACATGAGGGGTGAAAGTGGTGATGAAAATTTGAATGTGTTCAAATATACCCGTGTTGGGTATCAAATGAAAGGTCATAACTAATACATCACGATGTTGCAAGTTTTATGAAAATCGGCCATTCGAAAGATATGAGGAGTGGAATGTATTTCGAATTCTGTAACCACACTCCGCGCAATTCGCATTAGCTCTGAATAATTTTTGATAGACTATACGTATGTTGATATTAAAAAACCCCTATAAAATCCCTATAAAAAGCATGAAATAAGAAATAAAAATAAAAATTTGAAAAACCCCCGACTCACAAAAAAAGAACAATAAAAAACCTGTAAAAAGAAAAAAATAGCTACTATATTATGACTTATCTACCCTAAGTATTGAACCTTTATTATTATTGGTAGCTATATATTATTTAGGTATTCATATTTTTAACTAACAGTTTGTCTCGTCGGGGACCGCTCACCTAATCATAAGTAAGTAAGTAAGTAAAACTTTATTGTACACCAATGAAAAATTAACAATGAAAAAAAAAAAAACATAAAAAGAATGTACAAATGGCGGCCTTATCGCTCAAAGCAATTTCTTTCAGGCAACCTTTGAATGGACAAATAATATTGGTGAGTAATGGGTAGTTATTGGTTTAAAACAAAATTAAGAAAAATAAAGACAAAAAACTATAAAAAGAGAGGAAAGTTTTACATTTTATTATTATGTATATTAACCTAAGTTACAAATACTCTAAATATATATTATACAAATACATACTTACATAGATACATACTAGAGATGCGCCGAATGTTCGGCCGAATATTCGAATTCGGTACATTCGGCAAGTTTTCAATAGTTCGTATTCGGCCGAATATTCGGTTTATTTGCCGAATAATTATGTTTTAATTATTATTAACAAAATTAATCATTATTGAACAGGTAGGGATTTTCCCATAATTAACGTAATGGTACAGATATCTCTGGTGATGCACAGTAACATAGTCATTTAGATGAAAAAGCTCGGAGTTCGCAACGTTGCTTACCTAAAGAATGCCCGGTTTTCGGGCTCCTGCCGTTTGGCAAAATATGTTTCTTCAAATTTTACTTCCCAAGAAACTTATCCCACAGTTTCATCTCCCAAAAAAAGCTTTAGCAAATTTATATTTCGCATTTTAATCACTTCGTCAAATATTCATTTGGCAATTTTTTACTTGATTAATTTTTAAATAGTCAATTATACATTAAGCTAATGATTTATTTTGTAAAAAAAATTGTATTCCAAAGTACGTTCGTTCAAAATTTGATTTTGTAAAAAAATGAAAAGTCTGATGTAAAAGGATTATACGGCGGGTAGTCGGGCCGAGCGCACGCGCCACCCGACATACAGTGCGTTACCGGTTACAATACATAAATTTATTCACGTAAAAGTCAAGAATGCGATTAATAACGTTACCAAAACAAAAATGTCGTGCGAGTGTAAGTTAGTAGTTAATGAGCTACTAGCATTTGTGCAAAATAAGTGTGATTTGATGGACGAACTAAGCATAGTGCAAATATGCAGCTCATGGTTCAGTGATGAAGAAATCGATAAGGCTAAGACGAAGTTGTGCGATGACACCGGTTCGAAGAAAGTTTTGAGGAAAGGAGATAAGAAAGCCGGAAATAATATTTCAGACATAATAAAGATTGTCAAAGAATCAAACAGCGACTGTATTCCAAGTTATGTGGCAAAAGATATTGCACGATTACCTCCTGTAACTTTTGATCATTTGGATGTTTCTAGTTTGCTTAGAAACATGTCTACCATAAATGCAGAGATATTTTCTATTAAGAATGAGATGGATACAGAAATTAAACGGCTTAGTGCAGAAATCGCTCAATTGAAGGTAGGTCAACCAAATCAGTCGACTTATCGCCAAGTGCAATTTTCCAATGGATTTGGAACTCCTAACCACCTACCCACTCCTGCTGTGGAGACAGCAATACATATGCCAGATTTGAGCCAAAAGGTACAAGAACCGATATGTGATTTAACACAATCTTACAGTGATGTGATACAAAAATCTGTCGACGAAGGTTATACGATTGTCACAAACAGAAGAAAGCGTCGACGAGTTGAGCGCAGTCAAGAAGCCCCGGTTCCGGGCGTTAGAGAGAAGCAGGCCACCTGGAAGGGTGGAGTACGTCCATACAGGACCACAAACAACCGAGGGACAAAAATCAGTTCTGAGAAATTAAAAGCCGCCAGACAGATTGTACCCATATATGTTTCAAGATTTAGTCCAGATTGTACTGAAGATGATATAAAAGAATTTTTAAAAGACAACGGGCATGAAGTGTACGGTATCGAACTGCTGAAATCACAGAACGTTACCAGTTTCAAATCTTTTAAGGTAGATGTGGATAAAAAAGATCTCGATCTTATATTAAAACAAGATTATTGGCCCGAACGTATTGTCTTTAGAACCTTTAGAAATGCACAAAAAATGAATAAAGTTAACAGCACAGATACACTTATAAAATAATCATGGATACCTACAATAATACTCCAATCAAGATGGTGACTTATAACTGCAAGGGAGTAAAACGTTCTAGTGTACACGTAAAACATTTGTGTGGAAAATATGACATCATATGTTTACAAGAACTGTGGTTATTACCCGAAGATATACATTACATAGGACAATTACATGCCGATTTCGAATATCATGCGGTATCGGGAATGAATACCTCGACAGGCATACACAAAGGCCGACCTTATGGGGGAGTTGCGGTTATGTGGCGAAAAAACTTATTTACTTGTGTTACGCCGATCAGCTGTGAGTCAAGACGCGTCGTAGCAGTTCGTGTACAACTGGTCGATCGTAGTATGATTGTCATGTCTGTTTACATGCCGACGGACTGTATTGAAAATCAGCCATTATTTATGGAGTGCCTCAGCATCGTAAACTGTATTAAAGAAGAATCTGATAGTGAATGTGTCTTTGCACTTGGCGACTACAATGCCAATAGAAATTGTTTGTTTGGAAGAGACTTGGATCAATATTGTATGGATATGGACTGGATCTGCGCGGACGTACGTTTCTTGGGTGAGCAATCAAACACATACACGTATATTAGTGACTACTATGGTACCACCAGCTGGCTGGATCATTGTTTGGTGACGTCGTCGGCTATGGATACGATTCGCGGTGTACGCGTTGTCTATGGCGTCACCACCTCCGATCATATGCCAGTTGTGATGGAATGTAATTTAAATTTAATAAAACCAACTATTGAATTAAATGAACCAGTATGTAATAAAGTAATTTGGGGAAATAGGGATCAATCGCAGTGTTTTATGTATACTGAATTATGTAATAAATATCTATATGAAATGTGTGCCAAGGACTTATCTGGCCTGCAGTGTGTAGGTCTGTCATGTAACGATAACAGTCATCATGCTCTCATCGATCAGTATTATAATGAAATTACGGACTCCCTAACGCGTGCTGCAACAAACACATTTAAGTCTAAGCGTAAGTGTAATAGATCCGTTGTTGTGGGGTGGAACTATCACCTAAAAAATGTACACAAAAGTGCGCGGGAGTGGTTTCAACAATGGTCCTTATGTGGCAGACCTAGGCATGGTGTAGTGTACAAGAATATGTGTGAGAGTAGAAAATTATTTAAGAAGAAAATGAAATGGTGTCAAAAGAATAGTGAAAAAATTAAAATGGATTTAATTACTAAACAGAGAGCGTCTAAAGAGTTTTGTAAATTTTGGAAGTCTACTAATAGTTTGTCTTTTAAGCCACGATTACCTGTAACTGTAAACGGAGTGCAAAGACATAATTTAATAGCAGATATGTTTGCCCAACATTTTAGTCATGCATGTGACCAAAGCAACGTGTCTAGTGCCCGTACTGCCGCCGGTAGTAGCAGAGACGACGCCTGCGAGGCACGTTGTGTCTCGGTGGAGGCCGCCCAACTGAGTTTTACGATAACGCCTGATAATGTCCTTAACTGTGTGCGTAAGATGAAGAAAGGTAAGTCACCGGGTCACGACGGGCTGAGCATTGAGCACGTGCAGTTGGGGGGGCCCTTATTATACAGAAAATTGGCTGTTTTGTTTAATGCTTGTCTCAGTCATGGATTTTTACCAGAAAACTTTATGAAAACTATTGTTGTGCCCTTAGTTAAAAATAGGACTGGTGATGTTTCACAACTTGACAACTACAGGCCTATCTCATTGGCAACTGTATTGTCAAAAATTTTTGAATCATTGTTACATTCGCAATTATTGGACTACATCAATCTGCACGGAGCTCAGTTTGGCTTCCGTCCCAGATTATCCACGGATATGGCTATCTTTGCACTTAAAAATACCGTAAAGTATTATACACAGAAAAAGACAGATGTGTATGCCTGCTTCCTTGATTTAAGCCGTGCTTTCGATACAATCAGTTATGACAAATTGTGGGCGAAAATGGAGGAGGCAGGCATACCTAATGACATAACTGGAGTCATAAGATACTGGTACGGGGGTCAAATTAATGTGGTGAGGTGGGGATCTGCGCTGTCTGGCGAATACACACTTAGATGTGGCGTGAGGCAGGGTGGACTTACATCAGGGACTTTGTTTAATCTGTATGTCAATAAACTGATTGAGGGGCTGAGCAGCACAGGTATCGGCTGTCACTTGAATAACGTATGTGTAAACAATCTCAGTTACGCGGACGATATGGTGCTGCTGGGCCCTTCGGCCAGTGCTCTAAACAGATTGATAGCTGTCTGTGAAGATTTTGCGAAAAGTCATAGCCTGACATACAATGTAAAAAAGTCGGAGGTTGTTATATTCAGGCATAGCAAGGGCCCCGAAAATATACCGTCTATAACACTAAATGGCTGTAAATTAAACATTGTATCGAAATTTAAATACCTAGGCCACATAGTAACAGATACTCTAAAGGACGATGAGGACATGGAGAGGCAGCGTAGATCTATTGCCGCTAAAGCTAATATGCTTGCCCGTAGGTTCTCAAAATGCTCAAATGAAGTTAAAATCACCCTGTTCGTGGCTTACTGCCAACCCCTGTACACCTGTCAGCTGTGGCGGACATACACACAGCGAGCATATAACGCACTACGCGTACAATATAACAATGCCTTCCGCTGCATGCTGAGACTGCCGTGGCGATGCAGCGCTTCTGGTATGTTTGCCACGAACAGGGTGGACGACTTCTACGCTGTGTTGAGAAAGAGACACGCTTCTTTTATGTCCAGCATTAGAGAGTCTACAAATAACGTTATAAGGGCCGTGTATGGTGCCTGCAAGCTGACTTTATGCGGCCTATGATTCTATGAATTTGCGATTTTATGATTTTGTGATTTCATGATTTTGTGATTTTATGATTTATTAATTTATTGATTTATTGATTTCATGATTTTATGATTTTATAATTTGTGATGATTTTAAAGTTTTATAATGGTAATGGTGTCGATGTTTCAAAATTCTTAATAATTTCGTTTTAAGTAATTAAATTATTTTAATAATGAATTTCTAATTCCATTTTATTTAACTTTAATTTAAAATTTAAGTAAATGAAATTTTTTGACATTTATTATTTTTATATGATTTTAATTTTTAATATTCTTTATCTATTGAGTTTGAACTAGGATTATGATTTTATGGTTTTTATTTTAAATATTTATTTAATTTCTATTTGTGGTTAATTATATCATTGTATCTTAATGTATATGGGATGTTAATTTCCTGAAATAAATGCATTCATTCATTCATTCATTCATTCATTCATTCATTCATTCATTCATTCATTCAAAAGTGGGTTAGGTTAAGCTAAGCACCGGTTCTTTTTTTAGGGTTCCGTACCCAAAGGGTAAAGAACGGGACCCTATTCATGAGACTTCGCTGTCCGTCTGTCTGTCTGTCTGTCTGTCTGTCCGTCAGGAGGCTGTATCTCATGAACGGTGATAGCTAGAGAGTTGAAATTTTCACAGACTATGTGTTTTTGTTGCCGCTATAACAACAAATACTGAAAACAAAAACATAATAATATTTAAGGGGGGCTTCCATACAACAAACGTGTTTTTTGGCGATTTTGTCTTATATATTCGGTAATAAGGTATCCTTCTCAATTTGAATACGTTAGTTAATTTAAACATTTCATCAAGATCATTCATTCCCTTTACACCATGCAAATTAAATGAATACTTTAGGAGGTATAGCACAATCAAATGTTGCTGAATGAAATTAATTTCGTGTCGCCATGATTGAACATTATACGGGTCACATACTAACTTATTTTTCGACTTTCATCGTATATATTTTTTCTTTAAAAAGTGAACAACGCTTTCAGCAGATTACTTTAGGTAGGTGTAATATTTCGAAGATAGCTATTTCATAGGAAATAGCAAACAAATAGTCCATATTTTAGATTTTTCTCCAGTATAAACAATTTACGTACAAACACACAATTTATGTTGTAGACGTAGATATCGTGTTTATAATGTCATCATTTTCAGAATATTGATGACATTTGATGTCATCCATATTCTGAAAAAGAAATTAAACATAGAGTTCACAAACTCTTTTCGAAATATATACTATACCTACCGTAGAGGATCTATACAAGGATAGTTAACACTATAGAGCAACGCGAACTGTCTAAAGACGCGCCTTGTATAATACTATAGAGCAACGCGAACTGTCTAAAGACGCGCGTTGCTCTGTGTTAATAGGTAATGAGGGCAACCAGTAGACGCTTGAAATACTCACAGAATATCGAGCAGTGTATTTTAATAAAAAAATAATAATAAAAACAAAATGGACCTTTACTGGGACATTCTTTCGAGAGCTTACCTGGGGCTCCCAACAGTAGGCTGTTGGCCGTTACGTGGGGTTTTTTAGTCGGTAGGATATCATCCATTAAGGATTTTTCATCTCGTTAAATAAAAAGAAAAAAAGGGGGCTCCCATGCAACAAATAGGTACGACTTTTTGTTGTTTTTTGGTACGGAACCCTCCGTGCGGGAGTCCGACTCGCACTTGGCCGGTTATTATTTTATAATAGCCATTAGCCATATTTAATAAATAAATAAATAAAATATTTTAATGCAATGAATTTAAAATCTTGAGTAAATCGTATGGATATGTAATATTCTGGGAAAAGTATGTTATGCCAAACCATATTTGACTACCTAATAATTACTTACTTGGTAAGTTTTGCCGAACCATATTTGACTACCTTATACTTGATAAAATAAAACTTTGCCATGTAATTATTTGTTAAACAATAAATTGCCAAAAATGGTATTGCTAACTGTAAAATTGCGAAAAGTTGTTTTGCCAAATGAAAATTATGTATCCCAAATACATAATTTGGCATGTGGCACTTTGGGGAATGTTTTTTGCCAAATATTAGTAAATCCCGGATTTCACCGCGAACAGAGCAGTTCCAATATACTCTGTAAAATATAGCTCTGTGACAGATGTACAAACGTAGACAAGAATAGAATTTATGTCAACGGCATATAGCTTTTGTGGTTGAAATGTGCTCTCACCTATGTGCTCTCACTCTATGTCTATCATATATATCATATATATTGAGAGCACATAGGTGCAAACTGCAAATAACAACTTTATGCTTTTGAAATAAAAGTTAATTTTGATAACGTTAATGTAACTGTCACAGAGATCAAGCATTAGTTTACAGAGTATAATGAATCCATATAACTCGCAAAGTAGGCACTAATTTTCCCACCAATAAATTGTCGCAATGAAGGGACTGAGTGGCTAAAATAGTTGTAATGAGCTGGCTTAGTTCTAGTTAGTGGGCCGAGGCATTACGGAGTCCATTTTTATTTTTATCTCTTCTTTAAGTTACAATATGCAAAAACTTTGTCGTCGCACGACAATATAACAAATTCGCAACAAAACACGACTGTACACAACCAGTCCAAAACTCCGACGGAACTTAGTCTATGTGAGAGTGAACTTCTCATTTTCAATTTCATTTCTCTCATTTTACATTCACCTTACTCATCTTAATCTTTATTTTTATTTTTGAAATCTTCGTTGGTGGAAAAAAAACTCATTTATTTAAAAAAGGAGCACGTTCAGCTCACCATCTCCCACCAATTACTCTATTGGCGCGTGCGGCAACATAATGGAGTGCTGTCTTTCTCTCAATCTTTAGACAAAAGACATTTCGACTGTTAACTTTCTTCACGGTTGCAAGTTGTTCGATTGAGAATCAGCGCCCTAGGGTTGAGGGCTGCGCGCCCAGCGCTGAAAGAATGTCCCCAGCCTCGTCGACTAACCTGCAGTAACCTGTTTACCGCGGTAATTTGAACCGAATAGTTCGGCCGAATATTCGAATATTCGAATTCGGTTGAACCCACATTCGGCGCATCTCTAATACATACCATATACAGGGTGGAATTTAAAGACGGTAGTTGGAGGGGAAGTACCCTTAATATTGATAGTGGCAAGTTTTGCTGAAAGAAAACATTCCTTTATTTTCAAAAGTAAGTAAAACTGCATTTAAAGATTTTTGAAAAATCACCTGCTTGAGCAGGGCATCGAACCTGGGAGATGTTAAAAAAAACATCCTGTATTTTATGATACCTATCGAAAGAGTCTTTAATAAGGAACAATTTCTTTCAAACAACATAGTATCTTAAATTAAAGGAAGACCAAGTAAAATATGTTTTTATTTTAAAGCTTTCTCACTATCTAAACCATGGGTTCCCAACCAGTGGTCCGCGGACCACCAGTGGTCCGCAGGAGTGAAAATATGGTCCCTGAAGGATTTTAAATTTATCGGGTGGTGAGCCGTTAGTCGCCGTGCAATGAATGAACGACAAAAGCGCGGGTAGTGGGGGCGGTTGGTACGCCCACCGGCTCGGCGAGCAAATATAACACAGTCTTCGATTTGCCCACAATTGAATGTGTTTCCAGGCCGAGCGTGGATCCTGGCTCAAGACCAGTTTCCTAAAGCCTAAAGTGTGGGAAACTAGTTCTGATCCGAAAGGCCGGGCGGACGGTGGACACCGACCGCCAGGCCTTTCGGATCAGAACCATAACGCCATCGGGGTACCGACCGATGGTGTTCCTCGTCGAGGTTTGCAAACTCTTTGAGTACGCTCAAACTTCTGAAATGGTGTCGCTCTGTAATGATACGTCATTACAGAGCGACACCATTTCAGAAGTTAAGTCTTAAAACAGAGGGGGCAACAGCTGCGCTCTCGCGGTTGGTAACCAACATAAGAGTACCAAAAGCTCCCTGCAAGAGACCTTCGGGGTCGTGCGGAGTATGGCACTATATGGGACCCCTGTATGGGCGGAGGCCCTGACGACCGGCAACGTGGCTAGACTGCATAGTCCGCTAAAGGCGATGGCCGTCAGGAGAGGGTACAGCACGATATCCGTTGAGGCGGCATGTCTCCTAGCCAAGACCCCTCCATGAGACCTGAAAACAGTCTTGCGTCGTTGTATCAATGGTGCATGAACGCGCTGGATCGGGACCACAGGCCTGTGCCCAAAGAAATAGAGGCATAGTGATCCCTGTTTCGCCAGAAGCTCATGGAGACATGGAAGGTCCGACTTGAGCTACCAAAGTGAGGACTCACCACTAATGAGGCGAGCGCCATGGCAGCCTCACCTACCGAGTGTCACAGATGTTTACTGGGCACGGGTGCTTCGGTAAGTATCGACAGCGGGGACACAGCACTACATGGGCATAGCGGCGACAAGACCTCGTTGCGGGCCTGGGCGTGAATATTCTCACGCTGGGGACCATGTTAAGGGCTCTGGTCTCCAACGGGAGAAAGTGTGACGTAGCTGTGTCTTTCTGCGAGCAAGTCATGCTCGCGAAGAATGCAGCGGGAGAGAAATCTCCCTTCCGAGTTCCGTAGTCGGTGGCGCGGTCGTCCACCATGACCGAGGGTCTGAGTGCGGCGAGTTGGCTGCTCGCCGTTCTTCCACAGAAGCCGGCCTAGACGGTGGCGTGTCTCTTCACCCCTCGAAGAAGTGGAATAGTACCCCCCAGCACGGATGCTGGTGAAGTTAATGAAGAAATCCAGGAAGAACACTACAAATTCACTTGAGTGGTTTGGTGTTTAAAAGCAATTTCTTATACAAAACTCCGAGAAATCGCCTTACGCTATTTTATAGTTTTCTCAACGCTTATTTGTGCGAACATGGTTTTCTGCTTAGTTGGAAATTAAAAACAAGGCGAGGAATCGTTTGAAAGTAAGTGATGATTTGCATGTAGCTTTGAGTAACAATATATTAGTCCTATGTTAGCAGATCTCGTGAAGAAGATGCAAGCCAGAAATCACATTAATAGTTTAGTTTTTTTAAGTTTCAGATTGATTATCACAGTTTGTTTAAATTATGCCTTTATAGTGGTCCCTGTTAACAAGAAAAATATAAAAGTGGTCCCTGACCACGAAAAGGTTGGGAACCCCTGATCTAAACAAAAAAAAAACAGTTTATTTGAGTACCTCCTCCTTTTTTAGGGTTCCGTAGCCGAATGGCAAAAAAACGGAACCCTTATAGATTCGTCATGTCTGTCTGTCTGTCCGTCTGTCTGTCCGTCCGTGTGTCACAGCTATTTTTCTCTGTCAGACTCTTTCGATAGGTATCATAAAATACAGGATTTTATGATACCTATCGAAAGAGTCTTTAATAAGGAACAATTTCTTTCAAACAACATAGTATCTTAAATTAAAGGAAGACCAAGTAAAATATGTTTTTATTTTAAAGCTTTCTCACTATCTAAACAAAAAAAAAACAGTTTATTTGAGTACCTCCTCCTTTTTTAGGGTTCCGTAGCCGAATGGCAAAAAAACGGAACCCTTATAGATTCGTCATGTCTGTCTGTCTGTCCGTCTGTCTGTCCGTCCGTGTGTCACAGCTATTTTTCTCCGAAAGTATAAGGCCTATGCCATTGTAACTTGGTAAGTAGATGTATTCTGTAATCCGCATCAAGATTTTTATATAAAACTAGAAAAAAAACAGTAAATTTTGGGGGTGCCCATACTCAGAACTGAAATTGAAAAATATTTTTTTCGTCAAACTCATACGTGTCATACTATAGATGGGTCTTTAAAAATGCTATTGAGGTTTCTAACATCATTTTTTTCTAAACTGAATAGTTTGCGTAAGAGACACTTCCAAAGTGGAAAAATGTGTCCCCCCCCCCCCCCCCCCTCTAACTTCTAATCTAAGAGAATGATAAATCTAAAAAAAAAATATAATGTACATTGCCATAAAAACTACCAACGAAAATTGGTTTGAACGAGATCGAGTAGGTAGTTTTTTGGTAATAAGTCATAAACCACAATTTTCGCCTGTAAAAATCTCTACCACTGCGGACGTATTAAAACATCAATCAAAGTTACAACGAACTACAAAAACTTTTATATTATGTTACTTGCTAATAGCAATACTGCAACTCGAGACAATGTAAACATTGAAGTGAAATTAAATCAGGTACTACAACTTATGATCACGTTCGATGAACGTTTAAAAACAATTGAAAATAGCACTAAAAGAGCTATATCTCAGCAACAGTCATGAATAAAACCTTGAAAATTATGACTTGGAATGCTAATGGTCTACAGAAACATCAACATGAGTTACAAGTAGTCCTAGATAACGAAAATATCGACGTCTGTTTGATATCCGAGTCCCATTGCACTAACGAGTCCTACATTATGCTAAATGGATATAGAGTATATCATGCTTTACATCCATACAATAATGCTAGGGGAGGTAGCTCCGTTATAATAAAAGAAAGTATTTCTCACTATCAATCCATGATACATGAAGAATGTGACATCCAAGCAGTATCGGTATGCGTTGAAACGAAACGTTATTGTCCTCCGAGATATAAGATCAAAAAAGAGCAATACGTTAACTTTTTGCAAAAACTCGGCAATAGATTCATTCTTGGGGGTGACTTTAATGCCAAGAACACGTACTGGGGTTCCAGATTAACTTCAACAAAGGGAAGAGAACTACGAAGTGCCATGAACGAAATCAAATGCGACGTAATATCAACTGGGAAACCGACTTACTGGCCAACGGATCCAGATAGATTGCCAGATTTGATAGATTTTTTTATTTTTAAAAATATATCGTCAAACTATTTGACCATTGAAGAAGGTTTTGATATGAATTCTGACCACTCCCCGATAACTCTACAACTTGGTGAAAATATTATATTCAGAGAAACTTATCAATCATTAGTCAATTCAAAAACAGACTGGTCAAGTTTTCAGGTTGACTTAGAATCCAAAATCAAACTCAATGTGCCCCTCCGAAATGAAGTTCAATTGGACTTTGAGGTTAACAAGTTTACTTCGGATATTCAGCAGGCGGCATGGGAAAATACACCTGCTTTAATGACAAGGAGTAAAGGTAATATATATCCTAAAGAAATCATTGAACTAATCGCCGAAAAACGGCGACAGAGAAAGAAATGGCATCACACAAGATCACCCTCCGATAAAAATATACTAAATAGCTTGACAAAAACGCTAACTAAAACTATTAAAGCCTATAAAGAAGACTCAATTGCCACTTCACTGGAACACTTGTCTAGTGACCGCACCAGCAATTATTCACTCTGGAAGGCGTTGAGGAAATGCAAAGCACCTATTACACCCATTCCCCCCATAAGGGAAACTAACGGCAAATGGGCTGTAAGCAATGAACAAAAGGCAAAAAGATTTGCGCGACATTTAGAATCAATATTTCAACCAAATGAAGGATCATCAGAGGACTTGCCGTACCACGAACGCCAACAAGATTTGTCGGAAATAAAATTGGTAACCCCAAAAGAAGTTGCATTCGAAATTAGAAAAAGCATGAACGTGAAAAAAGCGCCAGGCTACGACCTTATTACAGGTCAGGTACTACAACATCTCCCACGAAAAGCATTGGTGAAATTAACAAACCTATTTAATGCAGTAATAAGATTGAAATATATTCCAGCCGTTTGGAAAGTAGCTGAAGTCATAATGATAGCAAAGCCAGGAAAACCGCCACACGAACCAACATCTTATAGGCCGATATCTTTGCTACCTATAATTTCTAAATTGTTCGAAAAACTTCTATTAAAAAGAATGAAACCTATACTTGACCAAAAAGCTCTAATACCTAATCACCAGTTTGGTTTTAGGGAGAGACATTCCACTATAGATCAAGTACATAGGATCACGAAACTTATTGAAAATGCATTAGAAGAAAAAAAAGTGTGCTCCTCGGTGTTCCTAGATGTCGCGCAAGCTTTTGATAAAGTATGGCATAAAGGACTAATACATAAACTGAGTTCGATGCTGCCTTCCCCATTTGTAGCTATTTTAAAGTCTTATATCTCTAACAGAATGTTTAGAGTAAGGCAAGAAAATGCTTTCTCAGAACTTAAGGAAATAAAAGCTGGAATACCACAAGGTAGCGTGTTAGGGCCGGTTTTGTACCTATTATACACCTGTGACATTCCAGAATCAGAAAACAGTCTCATTGCAACTTTCGCCGATGACACCGCCATAATGTCAACTGGAAATACTCGCGAGGAAGCCGTGCAAAATGTGCAAATCGCAGTGACAAAAGTCTTTGAATGGACCAAAAAGTGGCGCATCAAGCTCAATGAAACAAAATCGACTCACATTGACTTTACTAACAAATCAGCTGACTACTACCCAGTTTATATCAACAACAAGATCATTCCGTTTGCAAATACAGCAAAATATCTAGGTATGACACTTGATGCAAAGTTGCGGTGGAAGGCACATATTAAGAAAAAACGAGAAGAACTCAACATACGCTATAACGATATGTATTGGCTGCTTGGAAAGAAATCAAGTTTGTCAATACCAAACAAACTTTTACTTTACAAACAAGTCCTGATGCCGGTATGGACATATGGTGTACAGCTGTGGGGCTGCACTAAACAGAGCAACAGAAATATCATACAGCGTTTCCAAAATAAAGTGCTAAGGGGCATAGTTGATGCACCTTGGTACGTTCGAAATGATGACCTTCACCGGGACCTTCAAGTACAGCCGGTTGACAAAATTATCCAACGTTTCGCAGAAGCTCATGAAAAGAGACTGCTCCACCATGACAATCCGGAGGCAATTCAACTCCTCGATTGGACGGACTTAAAAAGAAGACTCAAAAGAACTAAGCCCTTTGAGTTAGTGTAGTGCCTAGTGAGAATAATAAGTGTCTTTAGTGCTTACTGTTTAAGAACACAAGAACAAAGTGTATTAATTTATCAGACTCTAAGATTAATCAATGGATTCTTTTCTTAGAATAAGTATTATATAGAAGTTTAAGTCAGCATAAAATTACTTATTAGCCTATAAGCTAGATTGTAATAGTCTAAAGTGTATCTATCTACCTAAGATAGCGTACACTTTACACAAAAAAAAAAAAAAATGTTACTTGCTGCTAAGAAACCCTTCATGGGCGAGTCCAGCTCGCACTTGGCTGGTTTTTTTAAGTTCATTAAAAAAGTGTTCTAGTTTCTGTGAATAGGAGAATATTCGTTTTGGTCACTTAACAAACCAACTTCAAAAAAGGAGGAGGTTATCAATTATTTTGTTTTTTTTTTTCAGATAGTGAGTAAACTTTACAATAAAAACATATTTTGCTTGATCTTCCTATAATTTAAGATACTATGTTGCTTAAAAGAAATTGATCCTTATTAAAGACTGTTTCGGTTAGTATCATAAAATACAGGATGTTTTTTTCCCACTGCCCAGGTTCGATTCCCGGCTCAAGCAGGTGAATTTTGAAAATCTTTAAATGCAGTTTTACTTACTTTTAAAAATAAATAAATGTTTCCTTTCAGCAAAACTTGCCATGATCAATATTAAGGGTACTTTCCCTCCAACTACCGTCTTTAAATTCCACCCTGTATATTGATCACAGATACATACATATAGGTATACATATTGATAAAAATAAATATATAATTACAGATATATATTTATACCTACATTACAATTTAGTATTATAATAATATGTACAATTTAGCACTTGAATTTTTCTACAACCGAAATTGTATGAAAAATTTCTTGTCTTCTTCTCTTTAAAGACCCAAATAATGTGTTTTCACCATACCCTTGAAGACCTGCAATGTCTGGGCACGCCTAATGGACACCGGCAGAGCATTCCACAGTTTCGTCGCTTGCACAGTAAAAGACTTATCATAGAAATTTGTGGAATGTGCTGGGACTGCTAATTCCAAGGACTCCGATGACCTCAGGGTTCTCGAATATGTGTCATGTAGGATCAAAAACCGTTCTTTTAAATAGATAGGAGTACAGGGATTAAACAACACGCTGTAGAGAAGCGTGAGAATGTGAGCATTCCGTCGAAGGCGAATTGGGAGCCACTTGAGCTTACGGCGATATTCGGATATGTGATCATATTTGCGTATACCAAATATGAATCTTATACATAAATTTTGGAGGCGCTCAAGTTTATTAAGTTGCTCCTCTGTGACATCGAGATAGCTAACGTCCGCATAGTCAAGTAAAGGAAGAAGAATGGTTTGTGCAACCGCAATTTTGGTGGCAGTAGACAGAAAAAAATGCCATAACCTAATCGTACGCCTGTCTCTGTTTAGGTATAGAGCGGTCCCCCCGACGAGACCAACTGTTAGTTAAAAATATGAATACCTAAATAATATAGCTACCAATAATAATAAAGGTTCAAAACTTAGGGTAGATAGGTCATAATATAATAGTTATTTTTTTCTTTTTACAGGCTTTTTTATTGTTCTTTTTTTGTGATTAACTAAAAGTTTGTCTCGTCGGGGACCGCTCACCTAATCATAACCTAATCGTACGTCTGTCACGCAAATCCTAACTGTAGATGTTTTGCGCGTACTTGTTGAATATTTTTGAAGTTCTATGATATGCTCAATTGTTTAGGTATAGAGCGTTCCCCGCGACGAGACAAACTGTTACTTAAAAGTATGAATACGTTAATAATATAGCTATATATAATAATAATAAAGGTTCAATTCTTAGGGTAGATAGGTCATAATATAATAGTTATTTTTTAACTTTTTACAGGTTTTTACTGTCCTTTTTTGTGAGTCGGGGGTTTCTTAATTTTTTTTATTTAATTTTGTATTATGGGAGTGATTGCCTGACCTAGGTTGGGAAACCTCGTAAGAACGCCTGCATCATCGCCACTTTTGTTATTCCACAGGTGCACCTCTAACAGTTGAAGTCGTTAGGATACCGGAGACCTTGACGATTTTAAGGTCCAAGTGCCTTTGACCCTCACACCCACATAAGGCTTTATGTGGGTTTCTGCGAGTGCTCATCGTGGCTCACGGTGATTTGAAGCCAATAATTTTTATGTAATCGATTCAACTCCACCTAGCCGTAAACGGGGGTATTTTGCAATGTTAGTACAATATCTATAATAATATTTATAGCTAGCTGTGCCCGCGACTTCGTCCGCGTGGAATGTAATAAAAAAAATTTTTGTTCTTTAGTTTTTTTTTGTTTTTGGCATTTTTTTCTAAAATAAAAGGATTTTTCTAAAATAAAAGTAGTACTCCTTATTACATAAGCTATCTGTCAGTGAAAATCCCGTCCAAATCGGTCCAGCCGTTCCAGAGATTAGCCGGCACAAACAGACAGACAGACAAAAATTTTAAAAATATATATTTTGGTATGTGTAATACATTCATATGCATGTATTAGAAAGCGGTTATTTTAATAATATTACAAACAGAAACTCCAATTTTATTTATTTGTATAGATGTATAGATGAATTTAAAAATTAATTCAGTTTCGTTAAAATAATCCTTGAATTTTATTTTCGTTTTCTTTATGTTGTTTTTTAGGTTTCCGTACCGAAAAGGAAAAAACGGAACCCTTATAGGATCACTTTGTTGTTTGTCCGTCTGTCTGTTAAGACCACTTATGTCGTGAACGCGTAAAGGTATAGAGTTGAAATTGATATCATACAGGGTGTCCCAGAAGTAGACGTCAAGCCGGAATTGGGTAACAGGCTAGGTCATAATAGTTGTCAGAAAAATATAAAGAAAAATCTAGGTCTTGTATTTTAAAAATTATATTTCATATATTTTTTCATTCCTGTTGCTACAGATATGTACTTTTTTGTTTTGTTTTTTTTCTAATGTAACCCTGAATACTTTTTCCTTAAAGTCTAAACTGAAATTTAAAGTCAATTTCTCTAGCCGTCACAAGGCGTAGATTTTCTCTACTTTATTTTTAACGTCCATAATTTAAAAATACAAGACCTAGATTTTTTAAATATTTTTCTGACAACTATTATGACCTAGCCTGTCACCCGATTCCGGCTTGACGTCGGCTTCTAGGACACCCGTATATCAAGGTCTATGGTCCCTTGATGCTGTATAAAAATCAAACTTCTAAGTTAAAGCAGAAAAAAAGTTACGGCTACTAATATCGTTGAAAACGTGTACTTAGTACGAAGTGTATAAGCCCCGCAAGTTGGTAATGCGCTGGAACCTTGTCATAATGACAGCTAAGTGACGTCATCGTGACGTAGCGCGAGCGCGCGCTGCGCTGGCCTCGCGAAGCTGGACTGCTCGACTGCTAGGGACACGAAAAAAGTATCGATACTTTATGGTATCGAGTAGATTTCCTTTCGATACCGATACTTTTGTACTCGATACTTTGTATTCGATACTTTTACTTAACAAGTACTTTTCGACAGGTATCGTATCGAATAAATTACATACTCTTTTTGTATTCATTTTCTAATTTATGGCAACATTAACAACACCATCTTGTTGAATCGTGATGAACCTTTTATTCATAGAGTACTTACCTAGTTCCGTTCCCGAATTCAACTCGTTCGTTTAGTACTCTATGGTTCGTTCCAAAGAGTAATTAATCACTACGTTTTTACGAGTATTTAATCATTACAGATTGAAAATAAGGATGAATTAAGCCATTATTTATCTACACAGGTTATACCACTCTCTTTCGATCCTCTGAAACAATGGCAAGATATGAAAGTTGTTTTCCCAAAATTGTATAATTTGGCACGAGAATATTTTTATCGATTCCTGCGACTTCAGTGCCCTCCGAAAGATTGTTTTCGAAAGCTGGAAGTACAATTACTAATACTCGTAACCGCCTATCACCGAAAAGGCTCGACAAACTTCTTTTCTTGAGCGATTGAACGAAGGAGGAATGGTATTTATAATGCTTTTGATTAAAAAAATGTGGCTCTACTTAGAGGTTGTTTTTATTATGTTTACTATTTGTTATTTTTAGGGTTTCGTAGCCAAATGGCAAAAACGGAACCCTTATAGATTCGTCATGTCTGTCTGTCTGTCCGTTCGTGTGTCACAGCCATTTTTCTCCAAAACTATAAGGCCTATGCTATTGAAACTTGGTAACTAGATGTATTCTGTGAACCGCATTAAGATTCTTATATAAAACTAGAAAAAAAGTAGTAAATTTTGGGGGTCCCCATACTCAGAACTGAAACTCAAATTTTTTTTTCATCAAACCCATAGGTGTGGGGTATCTACAGATAGGTCTTCAAAAATGCTATTGAGGTTTCTAACAACATTTTTTTATAAAATGAATAGTTTGCGCAAGAGACACTTCCAAAGTGGAAAAATGTGTGCCCCCCCCCCCCCCCTCTAACTTCTAAACTAAGAGAATGATAAATCTAAAAAAAATATATGATGTACATTGCCATAAAAACTACCAACGAAAATTGGTTCGAACGAGATAGAGCTGGTAGTTTTTTTTTAATACGTCATAAACCGCAATTTTCTGTTAGAAAAATCACTACCACTGCGAACGTGTTAAAACATCAATCAAAGTTACAACGAACTATAAGAACTTTTATATTATGTTACTTGCTGCTACGAAACCCTTCATGGGCGAGTCCTACTCGCACTTGGCCAGTTTTTCATTTTCACTTACTGAATGAAGGCACAGACGATAAGTACTTACTGACTAATGGTGGTTTGTCAACTTTAGTATACACATACTATGGCGTAGGTCCTGCCTGAGAAAAGTACTCGATACTTTGAGGTATCGATACTTTTGTGTCGATTCTTTTACGAGTACGATACTTTTTTATCGATACTACTCATGAGTACAGTATCGATACTTTCTATTCGATACCGTGTCCCTATCGACTGCTCGACGAACATACGTCACCAAGTGGTCACCAAGATGGCCGCCAAGCGCAATATCAACGCGCGGGGCTTATACTTACCTTGGAGAGTCGCTCCAAGGGAATTAAAATAATAGGGTACTTCTCGTTAACTTTGAACTATGAAATTTGGCAAATAACATCCTCATAAACCACAAATATAGGGAAAAATTCAAAAACTGCACTTTTGTGACGTAATCATAAAAAAAACGGCGTTTATAGTTGGCCATATAAATATCAATTCACAAAATACTCTGACATTTGTACGTACTGATTTGCCAATCTTTCGTAAACTTAAAATAAAATGTTTACAAAACATGCAGATTAGGCTTTTACTAACTTAATTAATTGTAAGTATATTACAATTATTTAAACTATTAAGGTGAAAAACAAGCATACAAATGACGTGATGGAGATTTTGATTAGAAAAGTTTCTAAACTAACTTTAAAAGTAATTATTAACAATCAGTTTCTTATTGAATTTCGTAGTATTTTTATAATGTCTACTAGCTTTTGCCCGATGTTTGTATTTCACATAACTCGACGTAGAACTCATTACAATTGCAGAATACAAAAAATATGTATACTGATTACATACAAGAATAGAGACAAATCCCGCTCTTTAGTTTTTTTTTTAGTTAGCACAAAAGTCACCGCGCTACAGGCTGCAGTCTACACGGTAATCCATACAAATTGCATTCGATTTCTATAAATGTTTTAAGTTATTAATTTAAATCCACATATCAAAGATTAATCATAAAAGAGCGTTAGAGGCCCCATACACGTACATTAATATTGATCAATATAGATGATTTTTCAATAAATTTACTGTGTTGGGGTAATATTGAGATTTGAACAGAGAAATACTCGGACGTAATTAACGGAAATAAATATTGATGCAATGTTATTGAGTCAAAAATACATTTATAATTAAACTAGCTGATCTGGCGAACTTTGTTCCGGCATATCAAGCTAACCCAATATAAAATGAAAGACACGAAAAACATTTTTTTTTCATAATTACATAAGGCATAAGGCTCCATACACGTACAATAATATTGATCAATATAGATGATTGTTCAATAAATTGACCGTGAAGGGTTTTTTTAACGTGAGGGAAAATCTTTCATGGATGCTATGCCAGACTCCTACCAACTAAAAAACCTCATGTAACGCCCAACAGCCTACGGTTGGGAGCCCCGGGTAAGCCCTTGAAAGGATGTCCCAGATTCTTGTTTCTCGAACAATTGAATCGAATATAATTATGTATAGTTTGTATAGACGGAGGGGCTGACGGATGTACGGAACCCTCGGTGGGCGAGTCAGACTCGCACTTGTTCGGTTTTTTTTTTACTTATCGAGTAGGTAATCAATTTCCCGACTACTTTAATTAAGTACCTACTGTAGTTTATTGTTTCCTGTCTTCGTCTAGAATTGATACCGAACAACGTTCTGGCTGCGGACATGTCTAGGTACTTACATTTAAATTAAGTACGCGTTTCTACTTCTAAGCATCACTTGCAAATCAATCAAATCTGCTATTCCAGGTATTATCTACAGTCTACTGAAAACTAAGTCGGCGCATAATCCGGCACCATCTTTCGGAGTAAATTGTCCTTGAACTTCTTATATTTACGATTTTTTTTTTCAAAGTTGTTAAAATTGTAACATTAGGAGTACAGCTGTTTAGTGTCAGTATAAACTTAGTGGTCTACGCCTAATTTTATTGTCGTTAGCTGGTAAAACGACAGCGCTGGCAGGCCTCCGTCACTCGCTCAAAACCGCGCGCTATGTACCTACCGCTCGGCATCTCCCTGGGGATACAACCACAGAGTACATTTGTATATTATGAGTACATTTGTATATTATGAGATAGAGACGTCACTCGACTAAGTGACGACACCAGCGGTGCCAAGCAGCTATAACAAGAAACTTTCAAACTGCGTGGCCATGAAATAAAAATCGAGTGTAACATATATATTTAAGTAAAACTGAATCTTTTAGAAAACTTAGTTTCAAGATCATAAAAAGTTATTAATAAACTACTTGAGCAGAAAAGTAGTCTTACTTATATGACCCTATGTAACGAAACCATACCGCGATTTAAAAAAAGGCACAACGCCATCTAGTTGTGAATTTTTAACTAAAATAATTGATTTTTTAATATTGCATATAGCGCCAACTACCATGTGTTTCTGGAAACTCTTACGTTATAATGAAACCAAATTAAATATCATGACAAGTCTCAATGTAACTGCAACGTTGAGAACGTACGTAAGTTGGTTACATTATAATTCAATGCTCAGTTCTAAGTGATAACACCATGGATACAACTGGCAGAGGGCTGCCGAACGCCCGACCACAGAGTACATTTGTATATTATGAGCGCCCGACTGAGCGCTCGCATCGCACCGTACAGCACGTTTCCCGCGCTTACGCTTCGAAATACCGAAACCACGTAATTATTGTGCAGTGGATGGGTGTAATAGTACAATAACAAAAGAAAATTTGTCGTTTTTTAAATTGCCGAGAGACGAAGAAAGCTGAGTAATATTTTAAATCTTATCAATTTAATTGTTTTCACCATTTATTTGTTTGAACATAAGTAGGTAGGTGATAAGTATGTAAATCTATTTTATTTATATGTAATTCTACTTTTGTATTAAAATTTAAACGCCAACAACTACGAATCATTTATAATAACATGTTTTTCCATCCAAAGGTTGCCTGGTAGAAATTGCTTTGAGCAATAAGGCCGCCCATTGTATTGCTTTATTTGTAACATATTTTCACTCAGTTTGAATATTATGTTCTTGGTGTACAATAAAGTATACAGGGTGAATTTTTGAAAAGGGATTGGATGGCCAAATCCGAAACTATAAGGAATAGCGAAAAACGCTGAAAGGAGTCACGAGCCCGATTTTGATGAAACTTAAAACCTCATCATTAGATTTTCGAAAAACCCATAATCCTAGCTGGGAATCGAACTTGTTGATTTCTCAAAAAAAAACACACCCTTTATTATTACACCATACGATAGAGTCGCTGTTAAGGATCAAATTTTGCAAAGTAATGATATACGCCAAATTTAAGGAACATTTGGAATTTTAATAGAATGCATATTTCATGTACCTAAATTTTGTATCATAGTTTGTTTCGTTGGAAATCCCAGAAAAGATCGTAACTATTCCGTGTTTTAAATTATGCTCAGAATGATTTTTTAGAGAATATTCTCAACGGAATCAATAATATTCCTTAGTTATTCCTTGAGGTTTCGAATCCAGCTATGTATTGCAAAGATTTTGAACAATTAATCAGTTAACGTAAGAAAAATAAAATGTATTTTGTTAAAGATGAGCTCTTTCCTGTAGTTTGCCGTATATCATTACTTCCCAGAATATGATCCTTAATAGCAACACTATCGTATGGTGTAATAATAAAGGGTGTGTTTTTTTTTCAAAATCAATGGATTCGATTCCCAGCTAGGATTATGGGTTTTTAAAAAATCTAATGATGAGGTTTTAAGTTTCATCAAAATCGGGCTCGTGACTCCTTTGAGTATTTTTCGCTATTCCTTATAGTTTCGGATTTGGCCATCCAATCCCTTTTGAAAAATTCACCCTGTATAATAAAGAAATAAATAAATAAATCGTAAATTAAGGAGTTATTTGACTCAGGTATTATAAAATTGTTGTTTTTATAGGCAATTCAATGTTTTACAGAATTTGTAGGTAAATAGGTTTTATAGGTAGTCGAAGCGCTCGTGGCCCCGGGGACTCAGTGTTCTGTAATCGATCACTGTAGTAAGCAACTTTTACTATGGCCAGTTCTTGGATGGGTGACCATTCATGTGACCACTTTGTGACCTTTATTTGAGCGTTTCCGTGCTTCGGAAGGCACGTTAGGCCGTTGGTCCCGGTTGCCAATGAAATAGCAGTCAGCCAAGTTGAAGGCCTTTTTAGGCGGTTTGAAAAATTTAAACAGCAGAGGGTCACAACCTGTACCTACTTGGTACAAAAAATGAAATGTGGGCATCTAAAATGCCTCTGCCTTCCCCTTCGGAGATCAACGCGTGACCATTATGTATGTGTGTGTAACATATATTAAACTCTGTTAGGATGGCCGGGTGAGATAGGTGAATAGCCGGTACTTACGCTAAAGGTAATGTCAGTTAAATTTAGATTTCTTTGATATTTTAGTTATGGGTAGGCATAAGATAAACAATATAAATATAGGTATACCTACATACTGTGATTCATAATTTATTTTTGGTTTTTACGTGCATTTATAAAAGCGTGTTTTTCTAGGGTTTTTTTAAACCATTCATAATTTTTTTCCTTACATTCCATTACATTGTTAGTTACATACACGTCGACCTAATAAAAGCGTATTAAAACATGGTTGATTCGTAACATTTGTTTTATTACAACAATCATTATAGGTTCAACCCTAGCGCATTCTTACGATGACGTCACTCGCACAGCGGGCAACACAGTCTCGACGCTATGAGCGCGTGTTTAAGGTACAATTCTTCTCGTTCTGAGCAGCAGGTATTATTATTAAAATTTTGTAGGCTAATATAGCGTAGGTATTGTCGCTTTTGTATGGGAGTGATGTATCTGTTACGTAGTAACTATTAAGTAATCTGTGGCGCTGATCTAGAAGCTCACAATGATGCCACGTAGGTAGAATGCAGACCAACAAGCCTTGCTAAGACTAAGACATGGTAGAGCACCCAAAGTAATACTGACAGAAAGAACGTAGGTACTGCTCGTTCGCTCTAACTTTGCCGCTCGGCTCCATACTAAAGTCGAATTTTTAATTAGACGAAGTAAATTGACTGCAACTAATGTCACTTCTTCATACAATGTTGCGTATTTTCTATGACGAAGTGATACTACCTACCACAGATTATATAATATATTCTATCTACCTACTGTCAATTTACTTCGTCTAACTAACAATTCGGGTATACGCCTCTACGCCAGCGGCAAAGTTAGAGCGAACGGGTAGTATGTTTGACTGCCTCTGTGGCGCAGTCGGTAGTGATACCGCCTGCGGCGCTGGAGGTCGTGGGTTCGATTCCCACCGGAGACAAATATTTGTGTGACCCATAAATGTTTGTCTCAAGAGTCTGGGTGTTTCTATGTATAATATGTATGTATTTAAAAGTATATAAGTATTAATATCCGTGGTCTGATACCCATAACATAAGCAGGTTCTTCCTAGCTTACTTTGGGATTAGATAGCGTTGTGTGAAATGTCCATGAATATTTAAAAAAAAAAAATTTTTTTTGAGTTGACCGTCATTTGCCGTATGACTCCAAAATACTGTATGCAATTACTATCAGATTATGACGAGTAGGTCACATATTCAAAAAAGCTTGAAGAGTTTTATAAATATGGGTTGCAGCATGGATTACCTACATTACAAAATTGATTGCAAGCCTGAAGTCATTTCATCGCTCTCTGACGTAGGGAAACCCATATAAATTAGAGGTAAAACCCTATAATAACGGAACTGTGAAGTGTAAGGGTACTTATCGGTGGGGTCATAACCCATTTGATAAGTACGCCAAGCCCCGTAAGTAGGCTGGTGCAAAACAATCGCGTAATTATAAATGGGAGTCATATATGGCATTGTGTTATAGCAGTTATCGTTTTTCCTCTTACGAGTACTTTCTTAGCGCGGGTATAGAATTTCAAAATGTATCATACAATGAATATAATAATTTGCAACAGTATTCCCGTAACTATGTATAGTGGTCGTCTTGAGCGCGCGTACCGTGCCACTACGGGAACGCCAAACAGAGTGCCGAGTGTAAGTTTTTTATACGCGTTTGCGAGCGAGTAAACGTGAATTTTTATGGTATTAGATCAGCGCACCTAGTGGTAAAGTTCTTGAAATATTGATGGCGAGTGTCCGTTCTGAACGTCGTGAACGCATAATGGCACGTCATTGGTGAGTTGCAATTTTGACATTTCGTCACGTAAACATTAGTTTAGTTACGTAACCTAATTCCTCGTCACCTATAATTTCATGGTGACTACGTTTTAATTTTGTTATTAAAGCTTAAATATTTATTCAAATATGGCTGAAACGTATTTTTTTCGCTTGAAGAATGCTTGCTGCTGCTACGGAATGGGATAATCGACAATATTCCATCCAACACAAGGATAGACTTGGAGGATAAATGGTCTGTCTAAGAGGTCATCCTTTTAGACTATTTATCCTTAAAGTCCATCCTTGGTTCCAAGTCTATCCGAGGCGACAGCTCGAGCTTCCTTGAATGGAGAAAGTTTGGTTTTCTTGGATCTGCCTAACGAGTGTCATACTCTAGTTCGAATGACGTTTCCTCGATGGTCGTTACGTCGATGTCTCTAGCTCGATTGTACACTTCACCGATGGGTCGTTTCACCGAAAGATCAATACCTCGAAGGATCAATTCGTCGATGGGTCTTTTCTTCGATAGAACATTTGATCGAAGGGTCGTTACCACGAAAAATCATCAAAGGTACAGTAAATGTAAAGTATTTGTATGTGTAACTGAAAGGTGTATAAATACTAGTGAATTGAAATGAATATCGATAAGAGGCAAATAATATTGTGATCATAAATATAAGTAGATAAGTACCTATACATACTCTTAACATTTAAACAACAAGCTGTAATCAACAACATTTATTTTAAAACAAAAAATATAAAAAAATGAAATCATCATTATTATAATTATTATTTCTTTTTGTCAAATTGAATGCGATCCACTCATAATATTATAACGCTGTGCAATTTGCAATAGAACGCAAAAAGTCTTTTAATTCCATTTGTTCTCTGTTCTGAATAATTTGTGCAATTGCCGATTGCAATTTCTTGTTTTTCTTTCTCGGGGGTGTTTTGTCCACACATGAACGAGCCTTTTTAACAATGTGGTTAGTGCTGTTTTGCTCTTTAATAAGTTCGCGAACCGTCGCATAGAGACCAAGACGCCTGTTATTCAATAAGCTGTTCCACCGCCTGTGCCAACCCTCCACATTGTTCTGAGTTCTCGGTAACCCTAGTTCATTATTGCGTTGGATTGACCAAATGTGTGGTGAAAATAAGGGTGGAGATGTCGTGATAGTAATTGTAGTTCCTTCTCCTTGTACTGACTTTCTTTTACCAGCAACGTAATATGTTTCGAACCACTCCGTCAAACGTTCTGCTTCCTCGGGTATAACTTCTTCTTTTAGCATGTAAAACGCTGTCGGAATCTCATCTGGCGGCAAATATGCCAAGGCAACTAAATGTCGTAGGCTAACAGCAAAGTTACTATCCTGACCATATCGTACTGATAATCCGAACTCTTGAATTCGTTTCCATACGTTTTGTCCTAAATGAAATAAACATCCATTTTGAGCTGCATCTGGAAACTCAATTCTAACCGCATTAATAGCGGCCATTTCAAAATCCGTCATTACATGATCTGGGTTCAATTGATAAGCATTTTCAGCTGCGTAAGATTTCAGTTGCTGAAAAAGGTGCATGTATGCTATTTCTCTTTTTGTGGTCATAAAACAATAAACCAAAGGCACGATTTTTCTATGTTCGTCTATTCCAATAATACCGTGGATAGAATACATCTGTTGAAATAACCATGGGCAAGTTTTGAACGTACCGTCCATAATCCATATCGAAGATTCGTGTAAAATCTTGACATTTTCTTTGGTACAGAATATTATTATTCGCTCACCATCGCCAAATGAAAAATCACGAGCCAAAAATGTTTCACCAGCTACTGTCGTATGATCATCTGGAAAGTTGATTTCTTCCGAAGTAGATGGTTCTTTTGGTTTGTTCTTAGCGCGAGCACGTTTTACGATTTGTCTTAATGAGTTTTTGTTACTTATGTTGCATGCACTTGTGCTGGGTACTTGTAATAAATGCTTATTGATAAGTTGCGTTGGTTTATCAGAGCTCGTCAACGCATCCTGTTTGAGGTTGTTTGTTAGTTTTATATTATCTATTTTGCTAGGTGACGGTGCATGAGAATGTTCTGTCATTTCTTTGATCACATTGTATCCACCTGAATTAACAGTTTCTGTTGTTATGGTGCTAGTACAAAACTTATAATTTTTTTCATTGCAACACCAGTAACATTTGTTGTTCACTTTCTTGTTTAAGTAAAAACAATATTCACCACAAATAATCAACTCTTTTCCGCGATTAGTTTTTCCCATTACTATTGACGCCGACATGTTTCCGACTGCATTGATATTTATTTAAATAGACAGCGAATGATTTGTGACTAAATTGGGAATGTTGGGGTACTTGTAAAAAAAATTACATTTTCTTGTAAGTTAAGGAGATTAGTATGTTCATAACTAATGTTTTATTCTCACAGCAGATATTTTGGAATGGAAAAGTCTCATAATTTTGTTGTGTATATTTCGTGGTAACGACCCTTCGATCAAATGTACTATCGAAGAAAAGACCCATCGACGAATTGATCCTTCGAGGTATTGATCTTTCGGTGAAACGACCCATCGGTGAAGTGTACAATCGAGCTAGAGACATCGACGTAACGACCATCGAGGAAACGTCATTCGAACTAGAGTATGACACTCCTGCCTAACATACCTACCTACATAAAACATAAAAAAATGTGCAGTATAACAGAAGGGCAATGAAACACTTTAGGAATCAGCTAATTACTTTATTCTCCGTTAAGACACACACAATGGGCAGAGCTTCTACTAGACTCAATGGTACAGATGTCCGGTGCACATTGGCGTCACGGCGGCGCACGTCACTACAGCGGATATGCCACGACGTTTCATTAAGCGTATTGAAACACCATGAAGGCGTGTTTCAATACGCTTAAAAAAGGCATCCTCTGTTTCAGTAGCACCCTTGATTGTACGTACAAGTAACACAACTTTGCATCATTAGTACCATGTGGACGAGCGCTGTCTCATCTCTGTATACGGAAGTCTACAAAGGGTTCTGAGGTATGCCGAAGTATTTCGAAGGCTGCCGACGCGACATCCCACAGGACACTAAAGTATCTTTCTTGTACATTTGTACAACATTGAAATTTCAACTTAACCAGACAGTTAAAGTATTATTACCCGAACTGCCGAAGAAAGGAGGGTAATGTTTTCGAGATAATGTATGTACGTATAATTCTTTGTCATGTCCTACAGCCTGAACGGCTTGACGGATTTTGACATGCAAGGTGTCATTTGATTTGTCGTGATTGTATGAGTGACACCAGGTACATTAAAATTTCTAAAAAATCAAAATGGCTGACTTTTGGCGCTAAAATGAAAACGTGGATTTTTTCTTGCACGCTCTACAGACTCAACGGCTTGACGGATTTTAACATACGAGGTTTGATGATTGAATGTTATTAGATTCGTCATGATTGTGTGAGTGACACCAGGTATATTAAAATTTTTGAAAAATGAAAATGGCTGACTTTTGGCGCTAAAATGTAACGTTCGATATTTTTTCTTGGACGCTCTACAGCCTGAACGGCTTGATGGATTTTAAAATACAAGGTGTCATTTGATTCGTCGCGATTGTGTGCATGAAACCAGGTATATTAAAATTTTTGAAAAATGAAAATGGCCGACTTTTGGCGCTAAAATGTAACATTTGATAATTTTTCTTGGACGCTCTACAGCCTAAACGACTTTTTTTTATTTATTTATTTTTTGATTTAGGGAAAATCCTCGTAGGATGCTATGCCGGACTCTTACCGACTAAAAAAACCTCACGTAACGCCCAACAGCCTATGGTTGAGAGCCCCGGGTAAGCCCTCAGGAAGGATGTCCCGTGACTCCCAACAGACCTACGGCCGCCACTGCGGCCTCGCCCAGGGGGTGGTTCGGGTGCAATCCCGCGTCTATGGGGGGTTTCGGGTGTGACCCCGCTTCTAAGGTGGGGCGTGCGTGAGTTGCTCACGTCACGCTGCCGTCATGGGCCAGCTTCTGTAAGGACGGTGAGCGGCCCTCTCACCGTCCTCAGACCCCCGGTCATGGAGGCCGATAGTCCTCGGCGAAGACACGTCGGCGGCGCCCAGGGTGCCGACTGCGGAACTCGGGTGGGAGAGTTCTCTCCCGCACCCGGCCCGCCGCCTCCTTCGCGACCATGACCTGCACGCAGAAACAGGCGGCGCAGTCCCACTTACTCCCGCTGGAGAGCATGGCTTGCACCATGGCCTCGAGCGAGAGAGTGTCCACGCCTCGGCCGTGGTTTCCCGATGTTTTCGCCACAGATACCTACCGAAGCTACCGTGCCCGGCAAGTATCTGTGTCAACCGGTAGGAGAGAGCACCGTGTCTTCTCTCCGGCCACTCGTCCATGACCGGTCTGACGGCCGCGATTGTGGCGAATCCCCCCTTTGGTTGCTCAAGTCGTACCTCCATATCTCCACGGTTTTCTGGTGGAGCAGGGTCCGATGGGCCTCGATTTCTCGAGACGCAGCCCTTTGGCCCCGCTCCAGCGCCTCCTTGCGCCATCTGAACAGTGACGCAAGGGCTCTCGCTTCCAGGTCCCATGGAGGGGTCCCGGCTAGGAGACATAGCGCCTCACCGGAGATCGTGCGGTATCCTCTTATCAGCCTGACGGCCATCACTCTCTGCGGGCTCAGCAGTCTAGCCTCATTGCTGGCCGTCAGGGTCTCCGCCCATACGGGAGCCCCGTACAGGGCGATGCTTCGCACGATCCCCAGGTACAGCCTCCTGTAGGGAGCGATGGGTCCCCCTGATGTTGGGCATCAGCCGCGCGAGTGCGGCCGAGGCTCCCCTCAGTTTTGGGACCTAACTTCGGAAGTGATGTCCGAAGTTCCACCGGCCATCGAGTACGAGCCCCAGATACTTCATCGAGGGCTCGATGCCGATGATGACGCCCCCTACTTGTAGGCTGGATCCCGCAGGTGGCCCCATCCGAGGTCCGTGGAAGCACAGAGCCTCGGATTTGTGAAGGGTGACCTCGAGACCCAGCCGCCGAATCCGACCCACGACCTGAGCAACCCCTGCCGTGGCCTTAAGTGCTGCGGCACGGTGCGTTGCTCCCCGCGCCGTAACGAGGGTGTCGTCGGCGTAACACGTTACGCCGACCCCTCTGAGCAACGGACCACGCAGCACCCAGTCGTAGCCGATGTTCCACAGGAGCGGCCCTAAAACCGAATCCTGTGGAACACCGCACGACACATCTCAATCGCCGAACCGGCCCTAGTCAGCTCGGGTAAGTTATGGCTCTCTCGGAGAGATAAGCCCCGACAATTCGACGAAGGTAGGGAGACACTCCATGATAGATAAGCGCCTCCCTGACGCAGCTCCAGGGCAAGGTGTTGAATGCGTTGGCGATGTCGAGAGACACCGCTACCACCACCTCACCCTGTGAGACTGCTTCCTCCGTCAGGCCTTTAATGCGCATGATCGCGTCCACGGTGGAGCGTCCCTGACGGAAGCCAAACTGGCTATCCGCCAGATCAGGCCCCACGCGTGTGTGGTGCCCGACGAGGCGTTGTGCAATAATGCGCTCAAAGAGCTTTCACACCTCGTCGAGCAACACGATCGGCCGGTACCCTGATGGGGAATTTGCCGGCCGCCCCGCCTTTCGAATCAAGACCAGTTTCCCTGTCTTTCAGACCTTGGGAAACTGGCCTTTCTCGAGGCATGCGCTAAAGAGCCCAATTAGTCGAGGCCCAAGCTCTTCGAGAGCCAGGACCCACGCTCGGCCTGGAATGCCGTCGGGTCCAGGGAGCCTAAACGGCTTGATGGATTTTTAAATACAAGGTGTCATTTGATTCGTCGTGATTGTATGTGCATGACACCAGGTATAATAAAATTCATGAAAAATCAAAATGGCGGACTTTTGGCGTTATAATTATTTAACTGCGATGAACGCAAAACTACTCAACCGATTTCGATACGGTATTATGTGTTTATAAGGCCTTGGTCAGACTTAAATTCTAACATTGGTTTGATTGAAATCGGTTGAGTAGCACCAGAAATATGACCAAAAATATAATAATTAAGGTTGAATTTTGGTGATGTCCCTTCACTACACGAAAATTAATAACTCCACACTTTTGAAGCGCTCGTGGCCCCGCGGACTCAGTGTTCTGTAAACGATCACTGCAGTAAGCAACATTTACTATGGCCGGATATGGATGGGTGACCACCACGTGGACCACTTTGTGACATTTATTTACGAGCGTTTCCGTGCTTCGGAAGGCACGATAAGCCGTTGGTCCCGGTTGTCAGTAAAATGACAGTCGTTAAGCCAAGTTGAAGGCCTTACGGGCGGCTTGAAAAATTTCAACTGTGGGTCGTCACAACCTGCGCCCGGGTCGGCAGCGCGTGTGTAGCGCCTCTGGTGTTGCAAACGTCTATAGGCTGCGGTTACCAACCTTCCGGTGGGCCGTAAGCTTGTCTGCCACCTAAGTAGTATAAAAAAAAATACTAACATAACTAAAAAGTTTTAAATAAACTTAATTGGAGCTTCAGCTTGTTTTTTGCTTTTCAGTTGTATGTTTACTTGGCAGTCGGGTTTTTTGTATTCTAAATAGGTAATTAAGTTTATTGTTCTTCATCACCTAAAACGTTGCCACGCCGGCCACTCGCGCCGTGCTGCTAATGTGCTCGGGGCATAATACTTATCATACAAACACATTATGTGGTATCTATGAAAGAATGAAGTAATGAAAGTTCCAAACAACATTAAAATTTATGGTTTACTTGTATACGTCAGCAGGTTAATTGTGAAACTACTTAGTGACTGATTTGTACAGGTAAAAGGATTCAAAATGATAAGAAAAATATTGTATCGAAGACTGTCGCATAATATACATACATATATGCCGCTCTTTCAAGAGGAGTAGGACCTGCTCGCAGAAAGACGTCCCACTTCCTCTTGCTGGAGATGGAGATCTTGACTCGCGCCAAGGTCTCCAGCGAGAGAATGTCCGCATCCAGACTTGCCACGAGTTCATAGCGCTGCTCTACCCAAGCTGAGCACTTTAGCAATGTGAGAAGCGTTGTGTCCTCGTTGCTTTCTTCGCAGTTCTGGAATTTGGTCGTAGTATTCCGAAGTATTTGCCACATTACATACCGAAGGATCCATGACCGGTAATCATCTGTGACAATAGACGTACGAATATTACTTAAATCATCTAGCATCACTGTAGATTTGTTTAATCCACCCTAGTTGTTTTTTATTAATAAAATAATTGTAATATGAGTTAGATTTTTAAGTTAAGTATACAATTTCTCGAAGTCATAAAACCGAAAGCAGTATCATAACAAGCAGCCGTGAGATCGGTCTCACCAAACTGCCCCTTTCTAACACGTCTTCTAAAAAACCACGTGACTCATTGTTTTTTGCAAAATTGTCTGCAAAATTATAATGTAAGTCACGTGGTTTTGAAGTTATGAGTTTAATGCAACAGACACACAGACTAAAGACAAAATCTGAACATAAGCCCCTTTGCACTTTATTTTATAGAGAGGGGCTAAAATTACAATCGTAAATATTCATATTTACGCAGTTAACAAAAAGATGAGGCGTTCATGATATTTTAGAGCATTGTGGCTTTACTCGACCCGTTTCGATCAGATAACTGACTGCCACAAAGAGTTGGGACGATGACTAAAGGATTAAAGCAGACAAAGTTAAAACATCTCTAATAAACAATTTGATACCATTTTTGGGAGAATATACTTCATTATGCTCTTTAATATTTCAAAAGCGAGAGGGCCGTTTGTTGTGTAAGGATTATCGTAATATTTCGACATTTTGGGTTGACATTTTTGATTTCAAACCGACACCAGCTTACTTGATCTACTCTGCCATTACTATCTACTTGTTTGAAATTAGGATACGATTTAAATTTTAATTACACGAGGTCTACCATCCACTTTTACATGATATTTGTAACCAGCCATTACTGGCTTATCTAAAGGATGAGGAACGTAAAAGGTCACTGTTTATGGGATGCCAAATGTGTCTATTACTTTTTAATTTTTAATGTCGTTGCTGATTACCGCACGACGTCTATGCTTACTGCATCGGGGTCACTGATCTGTATTATTATAGTAAGTTCAACTCATCTGTGCGCGCGGCACTATGTGTGGGTAAGCCTCGTCTAAACACAGTGACTTCGTGTGCGTGACATGAGGTACAGTGAAGTACAAAATACAAAAACACTTGTTTAACTAAAATAAAAACTCAATGGGTGAAATGTATGTTATACACATTAATATGTATCGCTGTTTGAAGAATAAAATTCAGGAATTTTAGGATTCGCTGCTCTCTCCAAGGTTAATTATAAATTCAATCAAAATGTCGATAGTATTCTTTTTCTTTGGCGTGTCGACAAGTATAACGCCACATCTCTTCATCAATTTGACTTAAACGTTCGTTTATTAATTTCATTATTTCCATCACATTTTGTTCGATTTTATGCGAAGCATTATAATTTGTTTAAATTCCCCATATATTTTCTATTGGGTTTAGTTCAGGATGATACGGTGGTAGCCGAAGAACTTTTAAGCCATATGGCTGAAGTATGTCATTAATCTTATAACAAACTAGCTGACACATAAGGTGTGCGAAAAGCGTGTGAAACTGCCCTGCCCTCTCTCAAAGGAACCGCGCAATATATCGGGAACAAAAGTATCCTAGAACCTTCCTCGGATCATGAGCTCAAATTGTACCAAGTTTCATTTAAATCAATTCATAATCAGGATACAGACTGACAGACATGAAAATTTCTAATTACATTTTCAGCTTCAGTATCGATTAGAGAACGCCCTACAATTAAAATTTTCAAATTATCTTCCATGTACAGACTCTCGACCTTCAACAGTTCTTTTAGATGTATAGATATGTTTTTTTTAAATCAAGTCATACGTACAGTTCAATTTTTGTCATATTTGCAGTATAAGCAATGTTTTTTCCGTCGACCATCTCTGCATTTCTATTTTTTTGCATTAGAATTTGGAGCTCTATCATTTATAACTTTTCTGTAGGCACTATGTACTTTATAAGTTACACAATTCTACCATACATTATCTTGTTATGCCTCGAAGGGTTTAGGCAGCGTTTTCGTTAAAAGCTCCCAGACACCTTATTTTTTTCCGACATCTCCAACTAATATCATTATATCTTAGTCCATGTATACAAAAACTCAACAAATTATATACGTTAACCTTTCTCAAGAATCATTGGTGATCTCAGCATGAAAATCCATGCAGTAGTTTTTAAGTATATCGTGAACAGACAGACGCGGCGGGGACTTTGTTTTATTATATGTAGTGATAACAAATATTAATTCCATCGAATTGACACATAAAAAATATTTACCTGACTTCTTAAACATTTTCTCCGTGAAGAATTAGACATTTTCTTTAACGACTGTACCCATGGTATTATCACTAAGAACACTATGTACTGAATTATAATGTGACCAAGTTACACAGGATCTCAACGTTGCAGTTACATTGAGACTTGTCATGATATTTGATTTCGTTTCATTATAACGTAAGAGTTGCCTGCAAACGGGAACTAGATGGCGCTGTATGCTTTTTGTCTAAATATGATGTTTATTTCGCTGCCAAGCAGAGCGTTTCCTGCAAAGACTGCTTAGCACCGCTGGTGTCGTCAATAAGTAGAGTTACGTCTCTACCTCATAATATAAAAATGTACTCTGTGAAGACGGCCGCATCACTGCCACACAAATTAAAGCTGTATAATTACTAGCGCACGCACACATAGCGCCGCGCGGTGTGCGTACTCCTGGCGGAAAAGTGTCGATTTTTTAAATTCTAGATATGCAGAAAATTAGCGTAAGAGTCCGAGTAAATGTGTATCGTAATTAGAAATTTGTGTATCCAGCCATTGTGAAGATATTCTTGAAAAACTGATTCCGCCAGGAGTACGTTCAAAACGTCAGCCCAGCGGAACTTTTTCTTTTTTTGCAAAAAGAAAAGGCTCATTAGGTAGCTTGGTGCGAGCTGTAAATGTGTATGTATAAATGAAATTTGTGTATCATTATATCACGGAGTAATTCAGGTTTCCGCTGGGAGTACGTTTGCCGATATCGTAATTATCATATACAGAGACTTGGTACAGTGTTGAGTTTACTCATGTACGTTGCTATGAATTTGCTTATAATCTGTGTAAAAGCAGAAATTGAAAATAATATCCCACTCAAAAGATATAGACATATAGGTAAAATCAGGTTATTAACCTCTAGTGCCTAAAATAGGAACCTTACAGCCAAACTTGTAACGTTAATTTGTATCTAATCAAAGTCTACACTCTTTAACCGAGTTTCATTAATATCTTCTTAGTAATTACAGAGCAATCACAAAATTTGTCGCAATCAGCCCATTGTTTTATATGACCTTTGTAGTCAATGTTCTTAGAAAATAAACACAACAAACTATATTGCAATATTTTGTGTATTTATTCAACTACTCAAATTTAAAAACTCAGCTCATTACATTCAGTATTTTACAAAATATAAGAAAATTACCATCAACAGCCGGAATCGATGGAAAACACGAGTAAACCAACCAAATTGAAATGACGTCAAAAAGCGGCCGCGCAATACATGAAGGTACATTTCTAAATTTGTAGCATAGCATCAGTTTTAATTTAGTACAGGTAGATACAAAAGTCTTGTAAAATATTAGTATTTTTTTATTAAGTAGGTACTAATGATTCGTAGGTATACATAATATATACACATCTTCATCATCTCAGACTCTTTGACACTAGCTTGCTGACTAGGCCTGGCCTCCGCCATAGGCGTGTGAGATTATTGTGAGCTCTCTTCATTCATACTGATCGCTTAGCTAGGGTGTAACTCTGCTCAAATAAATGCAGATGTAAAAGTTATATTGCAAGTTTTATTTTATTTTTAAAATGTACCTATTTAACAATTTGTTAGCGTCACATGAAAGCGAGAGAGAGGTTTGGTATTTATATTTTAATATAATTTATTTCATATCAAGTTCATAAAACACAAACTCCAGAACATTTGTGTATCACACACAAATATTTGTTCTGAGGAATCGAACCTAGGACCGAGGACCGAGAGGAGGAATTATTTTATTCCGTACCATTCGACTGCATAGCTTGAACTGATACTATGCGTCCAAACGGAAGGATCGTCAATGGTAGGTTCTGGGTCTTTCTAGGTGCGTTTTTATTTGGAATAAAACCGCAGTAACCGCAAGTGCGGCCTCAGCCTTAGTCTGTAAGACTTTTTGAAGAAAGTCATTAGGTGTCTTCTAGATTACAAACCTTATTTATACTGTTGATTGATGGCTGTTGGTAAAACTGGCCACACAGTTTTTAGGGTTCCGAACCCAAATTATAAAAATGGGACCCTATTCATGAGACTTCGCAGTCCGCTTGTCTGTCTGTCTGTCCGACATGAGGCTTTCTCGAGAACCGTGACAGCTAGAGAGCTGAAATTTTCACAGATGATGTATTTTGGTTGACGCTATAACAACAAATACTTAAATCCTATCTCGGGAACCGTGACAATTAGAGAGCTGAAATTTTAACAGATGATATATTTTTGTTGACGCTATAACAGCAAATACTTAAATCCTATCTCGGGAACCGTGACAACTAGAGAGCTGAAATTTTCACAGATGATATATTTTTGTTGACGCTATAACAGCAAATACCTAAACCCTATCTCGGGAACCGTGACAACTAGAGAGCTGAAATTTTCACAGATAATATATTTTTTGTTGCCGCTATAACAGCAAATACCTAAATCCTATCTCGGGAACCGTGACAGCTAGAGAGCTGAAATTTTCACAGATGATGTATTTTGGTTGACGCTATAACAACAAATACTAAAATCCTATCTCGGGAACCGTGACAACTAGAGAGCTGAAATTTTCACAGATGATGTATTTTGACGCTATAACAACAAATACTTAAATTAGACAAAAGGGGAATTAAGGGGGGCTACCATAAAAAAAACCTGATTTTTGCTGTTTTTTTTAGTACGGAACCCTCCAAGCGCGAGTTCGAGTCGTTTTAAAACGTCAAAGAGTTTGTTTTCTTGCTCTTTCTTATTTAAATGTCGATTATTCATAAAAGTAATAATTGTAATAGAAAGCTATTATGGGAATTGTATATTCTCTAAGCTATTTTTTAAGCGATAGTACACGATGTCAAACCAAATAAACGTATAATACTGGCAATTTAAAGACGTAGCTCTATGTACTACGCGGCCGCTTTTTGACGTCATTTCAATTTGGTTGGTTTACTCGTGTTTTCCATCGATTCCGGCTGTTGATGGTAATTTTCTTATATTTTATTAAATACTGACTGTAATGAGCTGAGTTTTTAAATTTGAGTAGTTGAATAAATACACAAAATATTGCAATATAGTTTGTTGTGTTTATTTTCTAAGAACATTGACTACAAAGGTCATATAAAACAATGGGCTGATTGCGACAAATTTTGTGATTGCTCTGTAATTACTAAGAAGATATTAATGAAACTCGGTTAAAGAGTGTAGACTTTGATTAGATACAAATTAACGTTACAAGTTTGGCTGTAAGGTTCCTATTTTAGGCACTAGAGGTTAATAACCTGATTTTACCTATATGTCTATATCTTTTGAGTGGGATATTATTTTCCATTTCTGCTTTTACACAGATTATAAGCAAATTCATAGCAACGTACATGAGTAAACTCAACACTGTACCAAGTCTCTGTATATGATAATACCGATATCGTCAAACGTACTCCCAGCGGAAACCTGAATTACTCCGTGATATAATGATACACAAATTTCATTTATACATACACATTTACAGCTCGCACCAAGCTACCTAATGAGCCTTTTCTTTTTGCAAAAAAAGAAAAAGTTCCGCTGGGCTGACGTTTTGAACGTACTCCTGGCGGAATCAGTTTTTCAAGAATATCTTCACAATGGCTGGATACACAAATTTCTAATTACGATACACATTTACACGGACTCTTACGCTAATTTTCTGCATATCTAGAATTTAAAAAATCGACACTTTTCCGCCAGGAGTACGCACACCGCCGCGCGCACTGATGAGTTGAATTATCTATACCGTATTATTATTATTATATTATTATATTACTAGCTGACCCGCGCAACTTCGTTTGCGTGATGAATGAAGAACCGCTCGACCGATTTTGTGCAAACTTCACATAAATGATCAACTAAATAGTCCAAACAAAGCCTAGACATTTGGTTTGGATAGGTGAGCTCGTTCTTGAGTTATAAAATTACAACGAAAAGTGGTATGGTTTTTTATATAGATAGATTTGTTGTTATGCCGGCAACAAAAATACATCGTCAAATTCAAAATATGAGCCAAGTAAATTTATTTATTAAATACATTTCTTAATTCAATGGCTAAACTACTACTTGACACAACTTCTCTTCTAAGCAATTGACATCGTAACTTAGTTGCTTCTTCAGGTAGTCCCAGCCTATGACGTTTAAACAAACCGAACTACTGTAGGCTTTGTCCTCCTAATACAGATGGTCCAACCAAGACCTGGTAACGTAATAACAATGTAAATTTCATCAGCTGAGCGTTCATGTTCATTGTAATGGCTCTTTTCAGTCCTGTCGAATGTAGTCTTCGTAGAGGCCATTCCCATATTTTACAAAGACTTAGTGAGTCTGTTTCTTGACAGAATGCAATCAGCACTATATGTAGAATAAAGTTCATACCTTCCATGATCAGTCTGCTGACAATTTTGTCGTAAGGATTGAGCGTATAAGGTAACATGCGGTGTTATTTTATTGACCAGTGGATACTATAATGAAGCGTGGTCTTTCATTTTTTCTGGCAAGCCATCTTAGCTTTTCTTCTCACAAATGTATTTTTGTAACACAAAACTTCCGTATAGCATATTTGGTTAATATTATACCAAAATAGCGCTTTTCATTTAACTTTATGACTTTGTAGTAAAATCATCTCTTTGAAGTCTGAAGTAAAACCAAATCCCTAACATAAATGACAACGCTTTCACAAATTATGTGTCAAAATAAAAAGTAATTTATGTATAAAATAAGAGTATTTAAGGAGTATTGATATCAACTCCGGAGAAAATCGACCCCAAAATAATTTACATTCCCTTCTTAGCTCGTTATAGCATAAATTTCAATAAAATACGAAACACGTGGTAACATGCGGTGTTATTTTATTGACCAGTGGATACTATAATGAAGCGTGGTCTTTCATTTTTTCTGGCAAGCCATCTTAGCTTTTCTTCTCACAAATGTATTTTTGTCACACAAAACTTCCGTATAGCATATTTGGTTAATATTATACCAAAATAGCGCTTTTCATTTAACTTTATGACTTTGTAGTAAAATCATCTCTTTGAAGTCTGAAGTAAAACCAAATCCCTAACATAAATGACAACGCTTTCACAAATTATGTGTCAAAATAAAAAGTAATTTATGTATAAAATAAGAGTATTTAAGGAGTATTGATATCAACTCCGGAGAAAATCGACCCCAAAATAATTTACATTCCCTTCTTAGCTCGTTATAGCATAAATTTCAATAAAATACGAAACACGTCTTCAATAAATTATGTTAATAATGCTATATGCCAAATTTTAAGTAGATCGGATCAAGGAATCACGCTGTCCCATACAAACTTTACCCTCCTTTTTTATACCTTTGGAGGTGGAATTTGCAAAAATGTTAAAATTACTTTTTTCAAATTGTAACAAACAACGCTCATGCGTAGTTTCATCATCGTATCATTAACCGTTTAAGCAATAATTGATAATAACTTTAGGTCTAGGGATCGAACCTTCTATATACTTTTCCGGAATAAAAAGTACCCAGTGTGGTGCACAGGCTATTAAAGAATAATTATACTAATTTTCATCGTAATCGAACTGGTAGTTTTTGCGTGATGCCTGAACAAACAGACAGACAGACAGACAGACAGTTTTTTAATCACACTTTTGGGTTCGGTGTCGGTCTAGTAACACCCCCTGCTATTTTTTTTTGATATTTTGAATGTACAGAATTTTCACTTCTACAGATTTATTATAAGTATAGATACATCTGAGATCTTTCTCTGCTCTAGCTCTAAACTCGGATTACTGAACCCCGCCCTGAGACCCGCAGGGAAAGGATGGTTGCCCCCCCTACGAAAACTGTGTCTCCTAATACTTTGCTAAGAATTGTGGATGTGTGAATGGCTGCTTGTTTCTGGATGATGTTTGTGTTTATGTGTGAATTTAATGTATTGCAGTATTTGTACGGTACGGTTTCCGTCACGGTCGCTCGACGGGCGATCTTCTCGTGTGCCTCACACACCGATGGGCGACGGCTATCGAGAGTAAGGGCGAGGCTCTAGCAGTGAGCCTCGACATTTCTAAAGCCTTTGACCGGGTCTGGCACCGTGATCTTCTTAATAAATTGCCCTCCTACGGACTGACCGAAAGATTATGCGGATGGGTGTCCAGCTTTTTGGCCGGTAGAAGCATCAGGGCTGTTGTCGACGGCAGCTGTTCTGACTGCATGGCCATTAACGCTGGAGTACCGCAAGGCTCAGTGTTGTCCCCTACTCTGTTTCTGCTGCATATCAATGACATGTTGTCTATTGACGGCATTCATTGTTATGCAGACGACAGTACGGGGGACACTTGTTACACAGGCCGCCCCGGTATCTCTCGGGACGCAGTGGAAGAAAGTCGTGAACAGCTTGTGTCTAAAATCGAGGCTACTCTTACTAGAGTGTCCGATTGGGGTAGACAAAATCTTGTTCAGTTCAACCCCTCCAAGACACAGGCGTGTTTCTTCACCGCTAAGAAAGCCCCAATTACTGTAGCGCCACAATTCCAGGGCACATATCTTTCCATCTCTAAAAGTATAGGGATCCTTGGTGTTGACATCTCCAGTGACGTTCAGTTCCGCAGTCATTTGGAGGACAAGGCCAAGCTAGCGTCCAAGAAGCTCGGTGTGCTCAACAGGGCGCGGCGGTACTTTACTGCGGCGCAAACACTGCTTCTCTATAAGTCGCAAGTGCGGCCACACATGGAGTACTGCTGTCACCTCTGGGCGGGGGCACCTGAATATCAGCTTCGTCCATTTGACTCGGTGCAGAGGCGAGCTGTGAGAGTTGTCAACGATCCTTTACTGACAGGTGGTATTGAACCTCTTTGCGACAGGAGAGACTTTGCCTCCTTATGCGTGTTCTACCGCCTGTACAATGGTATCTGCTCTGAGGAATTGTTTGACATGATGCCCACGGCTACGTTCTATCATCGCACCGCTCGCCATAGACTGGGATTTCATCCTCACACCCTACGTCCGGAGCGTTCGAGCACGGTTAGATCCGATAGGGGATTTCTTCCGCGCACGCTTAGGTTGTGGAATGATCTTCCTGCCTCGGTTTTCCCAAACGCCTACAGTATGGGGTTCTTCAAAAGGGGTCTAAGAAGGTTTTTACAGGGTCGGCAGCGCGAGTGTGGCGCCTCTGGTGTTGCAAACGTTCATAGGCTGCGGTGACCACCAGTCCTCCTGGTGGGCCGTATGCTTGTCTGCCACCTTAGTGGTATAAAAAAAAAAAAAAAAAAAAAATTGTGTAGTGATTTGGCTATGACTCCGGTGGCTCCTACTACTATGGGTATTATTTCAGTGGGTGTGTTCCATAATCGAGTTATTTCTTTTTTGAGTGAATGGTACTTGCTCAACTTTTCGATTTCTTTAGGCCAAATATTATAGTCTGATGGTACTGTAACGTCAATGAGGTATGTTTTGTTTTGAGTTTTGTCTATATATACAATGTCTGGTCTATTGTGTGTAATTGTTTTGTCAGTTTGAATCGGCATCTCCCACATTATTTTGGCGGTATTATTCTCTTTAACCTGTGGCTGTGTTAGATGTTCTTGCCACCACAAGTTGGAGACCGAGAATTCATGTTTTTTGGCCAGAGTCCAGAAGATGTATTGGACAATATTGTTATGTCGTTTAGTGTAGTAAGTTCCGGCCAGCTTCTCGCATCATGATATAATGTGTTGTGTGGTCTCGTCCTTCACCAAACACAGCCGACATTTACCATCTACAGGTCTTTTTAAAATATCTCGTTCGTGTTGTTTGGTGGTGACTTATATATTAGGTGCTTACATATGAAATTGGCGTTTTGTATAGGAGGAACAAAAAGTCGAATATTTTTAAATATAATATATTTAATTAATCAAAGTATGAACCATTGTTTTCAATGCATTTTTGCCATCTCATAGGTAGTTCATGGCGATTTGGACTGCCCCATCAGAGTTGATTTTTTTCCCTTGCAAGAAGTTGTCCAAATTTCGAAAAAAATGGTAATCTGTTGGAGCAAGATCCGGGGAGTACGGAGGATGTTTTAGACATTCCAATTGAAGCTCTTCTAATTTGGTAGCCGTCTGTTGTGCAGTGTGTGGTCTAGCGTTGTCGTGAAGCAGCAGTGGCGTGGAGCGATTGACCAGCCTAGGTTGTTTAGCCGCTAGCTTTTCCATCATGGTTTGCAATTGCTGACAATAGACATCAGCGGTAATAGTCTGGCCAGATTTGAGAAAACTGTAATGAACAATACCGGCACTAGTCCACCAAACGCTTACAAGTAACTTTTTTGGGGTTAATTTTCGCTTGGGGCAGGATTTGGCTGGCTGGCCAGGATCCAACCATTGCGCTGAGCGCTTTCGATTATCGTAAAGAATCCATTTTTCGTCACAGGTAATGATTCGGTTTAAAATACCTTCATTATTGTGCCGGTTCAGTAATGTAACGCAGCAGTCGACGCGCTTTTGCCGGTTTGCTTCAGTCAATTCGTGAGGTACCCACCTTTCAAGCTTTTTTATCTTCCCAATTTGCTTCAAGTGAATTAAAACAGTTTTATCACTAACACCGCAGCCTGCAGCTAACTCGGACGTGGTTTGCGATGGATCCGCTTCCACAATAGCCTTCAATACTTCATTATCAACTTGAGTCTCAGGCCGTCCAAGGGGCTTGTTCTGCAGGTCGACATTTCCTGAACGAAAACGTTGTAACCAAAAACGAACTGTGTTTTCTTTTGCAACATGACCGCCATACACATCATTCACCCTTCTAGTCGTTTCCGCAGCACTAGTGCCACGGCGGAACTCGTACTCGTAAATAATGCGATATTTTAAGTTTTCCATTTTGTAAAATGAGTGACGCAAACAGAAAAAAACAGAAGAAAAAAACAAATGAATGACGGTCATCGAAGGATAAATACATGAGTAAATAGCTGGGAAAATTTGAATTTGGAATTCCTTACCAAAGAGGAGAAAATCGTAATTAAAGTGGCCAGTACGAAAAACGCCAATTTGATGTGTAAGCACCTAATATTATACTTTTTGAGGTTTTTCTCTACTCGAGCACTAAGCTCGGATTACTGAACCCCGCCCTGAGACCCTCAGGGAAAGGATGGTTCAGTTGCCCCCCCTACGAAAACTGTGTCCCCTAGCAGAACATCAGCTCTTCTAGTTCCCTGTGTGACCACTTTTTTCTTTCGTCATCTACTGATCCTGTGGTCGATGATGAGGATGCACCGGCAGAGCTCGCGGGAGATATCTCTCTGCTCCGCAAAGTATCATCCGTTGGTTCTTCGGCAGTAACATCTTGGGACCTACCCCGACCCCCCTTGTCCCTGACCCCCGACCCGCCGGTACGAAGAGAGTCACTGGCTAGCCCGCTGCCACTCCGCTGCTACGCCCGACACAAGCTACGGACGTGCTCCGGCGATCGCCCCCGGATAGCGGCATTAAACGTTTATTTCCTTTATTTTTCTCCATATTTTCTGGGTTACCCTTCCTTGTTAGCAACGTAAGTTTTCATTGTACGCGTGTCCGCCCCCCACGTGGTCAGCTGTTCGACTCGGACGTAAGGTGGGATTTTGGGGAGCTAGCTTATGTATTATTATCTGTATTATTATTATTATCTGTATTATTATTATTATTGTGTGGTAATAATACAGATCAGTGATCGGGGTGTAATAGTGTGTTTAGGACACAGACGTATAAAGAAAAGCAGACTAATCACAACCCATGCCAATGCGTGGCAATTACACTACAAACAAACATTACTCACACAAACACAAAACACAGGGCCGAATTCAGCATTGTAAGATTGCAATTTAAATTAATATTTTGTAACTAAAAATATAGGTACGTGTTTGCTGCATGCCGAAAAAAGAGCAGCAGCAGCAACATGAATATATTACTTTATTAACATTTATTTGATTGATAATAATAATAATGTCCAGTGGACTGCTAGTACTCTCCAAACGAACAATGTTTCGGAGCGTACCAAGTTCGGATTTTGTCGTATGTTAGAACTTTACTTTGCCACTTAGGTAACAGACAAGCACACGGCCCACCTGATGGAAAGTGGTTACTGTCAAACTGGAGCTCCGTTTTGCTGTATGTTGTTCTTTAAGGTTATGTAAATGATAAAAAATAAAATAAAAACTTTTAGATGAGTGTTTATTTATTTTTAAATTAATGACGATCGAAAAAACATATGCAGATCAATAAAACAAAAGACTATAAGCAAGGTTAATAGTTAGTTGCAGCCATATTTTGTAATTTAAATGCGATTACCATTCAAAAAAATAGTTGCAAGCAATTTTGACCTTAATGACACTTTTATAAAAATGTGCTTTTAAGCGTTTATAGACATCACTGATCATGAATACGTAAAAAATAAATAAATATTATGCATGTTCATAAGGTCGAGAACTGCTTGCACCTATTTTTTTAATGGTTATTGCATCTAGATTACGAAAAATGGTTTCAAAGGCTTCAATCGCTATATTCTTTTCAATGCTCGATTTTACTATTCCCCTATTATATATAAAAATGTTCCAGTAGTTCTGCATTCCCAGTGCATCTGCAACAGATTTGCGGAATAATTGAGTAGCAAGACGCACCTACATTTTTTGTTTTGAAAAATATATAAGGTATTTATTATTACCGCCTAAATACACACCTTTTTTCTGAATCAGGTTTTCCAACAAGGACAAATACTCAAAATTTACATATAGCACGACCTCCGATGTGTCAATTTGTTAGTTATTGTAGCCATACAGGAAAAAAAGAGATAAAAATATACAATATTAGGTTAGAGCTTAGACCATATAACACGGGACTAGCCTTTGCGAACCACCGCATACAAAAATATTCCGCCAGTTTTCATACAAATGAAGGGGGAAACACAAAGACATATAAAATTTCATTGCAATTAAAAATGTATTAATCGACAAACGCGTAATGACTGTTGTGTGTTAATTGTTATTGTACAGTCAACTACAATGTAATGTACTAGTTTACTCATATAAAATGATGTACTGATGTACAGGCTTTTCATAAAGCCAAAAGACCAAATGGTCATGTGCAATGGCAGAAAACAATGCTTAAGTAAGGCGCATCCTGTGGTTAGATGATCTAAGGGTTAGAGTGAAAGTAACAACTATATTTTTTACGTATAATTATTTTAGTCTGCTTTTCTTTATACAGGGTGTGGCGTAAATAGTGGTCCAACCGTCAGGGTGTGATAGACCAGGTGCCCCACTATAACATACTACAATATCATCCAAATTTACCCAAGGGTCTCAGAAAAAAATAACTTTTTTTGAAAAATCGTCCCTTTTTTGTAAAGTTGCCTGTAGATTATAGGAAAACCGCTATTTCTGATTTCTGTTTTTTTTCTCTCTTAAAGCTAAATACATAAGCTATCAAAAAATAATATTGTTAATAGAATTCCACAACAAACGTTTGAAATAAATATAAGTTCATCTCAATTTTCTCTCTAATTTTCAGGTATCATGAAAATTGTTCAACGTTTTTTATAAAAAACTAGCTGACCCGCGCAACTTCGTTTGCGCCACATGAGAGAGAGTATTCCCTGTTCCCGTCGCGTTGCGTTTACGCCCGTAGCGTCTCGTCGAAGCTCTCAAAAGGAATAACTTTTCCCCCGTTTTTGAAACATTTACTATTACTGCTCCGCTCCTATTCGTTGTAGCGTGATACTAAATAGCCTATGACACTCCACAATAACGTAGCTTTCTATTGGTGAAAGATTTTTTTAAATCGGTTCAGTAGATCCCGAGATTACCCCTTACAATTTAACAAACACACAAACTTTACTTCTTTATAATATTAGTATAGATATGTACTACACTGATGCTACCCAAACGTTTAAAAATATGCTTATGTAATACTGATTTCAAAATGATACCATGTAAGGATTTCGCATAAACAGAAACTAGTAATTTTTACTGTTAAAGTTCAAAACGGGTTAAGAAAAATTACCAAAATCAACTAACAAACATCACACTTATAATGTTTTTTTCATAGTAATAGTTCATAGTCGACATTATTATTATTTATTTTAAATCTTATAACCTAGATAGCGCCCGCGGCTCCACCCGCGTGGGATTTTGTAACTATTCTCGCTTTTATTTATTTTCTATCTGAAATTCTGTTCCCATTCCATGACAAATTCCTAGCGCGTGTAACTGCGGGCGCCATCACGGTTATGATTTTTTTAAACTATCGCAGTTTTTAACACTTTACGCGAAATACTATTTACTTACATTCACCGACGTTTCGGGCGCTCAACCGCGACCTTGATGTTGCCTGCGGTTTCACCCGCGATGAATTTTGTTACTATTCCCACTTCCGGTGGGATCATAAAAGCGAGAATAGTTACAAAATCCCACGCGGGTGGAGCCGCGGGCGCTATCTAGGTTATAAGATTTTAAATAAATAATAATAATGTCGACTATGAACTATTGCTATGAAAAAAACGTTATAAGTGTGATGTATGTAAGTTGATTTTGGTCATTTTTCTTAACCCGTTTTGAACTTTAACAGTAAAAATTACTAGTTTCTGTTTATGCGAAATCCTTTCATGGTATCATTTTGAAATCAATATTACATAAGCATATTTTTAAACGTTTGGATAGCATCAGTGTAGTACATATTATTTTTTATAAAAAACGTTGAACAATTTTCATGATACCTGAAAATTAGAGAGAAAATTGAGATGAACTTATATTTATTTCAAACGTTTGTTGTGGAATTCTATTAACAATATTATTTTTTGATAGCTTATGTATTTAGCTTTAAGAGAGAAAAAACAGAAATCAGAAATAGCTGTTTTCCTATAATCTACAGGCAACTTTACAAAAAAGGGACGATTTTTCAAAAACAGTTATTTTTTTCTGAGACCCTTGGGTAAATTTGGATGATATTGTAGTATGTTATAGTGGGGCACCTGTTCTATCACACCCTGACGGTTGGACCACTATTTACGCCACACCCTGTATGTCCGTGGTTTAGGATTATAAAAATTGTTGTAGTCTAGTCCTTAAACTTTATGGTCAGGCAGGCTTGTCACATGTGATCGCCTAGCGCCTGGGTCATGGGTGCTCTCCTGTGAGAGCACCCATGATGACCCAGGCGCTAGGTGAAGAAGAAAGGCGCGCGTTGCGCGTCGGGGGGACCGCTCTATACCTAAACAGAGACAGACGTACGATTAGGTTATGATTAGGTGAGCAGTCCCCGACGAGACAAACTGTTAGTTAAAAACATGAATCCCTAAATAATTATAGCTATCAATAATAATAAAGGTTCAATACTAAAGGTAGATAGATCATAATATAATTGTTATTTTTTTTTTATTTCTACAGGTTTTTTTATTGTTCTTTTTTTTGTAAGTCGGGGGTTTTTTAAATTTTTAATTTAATTTTTTATTTCATGCTTTTAATAGGGATTTTATAAAGGGGTTTATTTATATCAAGATACGTATAGTCTATCAATAATTATTCAGAGCTAATGCGAATTGCGCGGAGTGTGGTTACAGAATTAGAAATACATTCCACTCCTCATATCTTTCGAATGGCTAAACCGATTTTCATTAAACTTGCGGTATCGTGATGTATAAGTTATGACCTTTCATTTTATACCCAACACGGGTATATTTGAACACATTAAATTTTTTATCACCACTTTCACCCCTCATATCTTTGAAATGGCTTAACCGATTTTTATAAAACATAACTAAAAACACTCTCGCTTGACCCATCTTTCAAACAAAAGAAACAGAATCAAAATCGGTTCACCCGTTTGGGAGCTACGATGCCACAGACAGACTTACAAACACACACACACACACACACACACACACACACACACATGCTCACACACACGTCAAACTTATAACACTCCGTCCGGGTTTCCGTCGGGGGTTAAAAATTAATCGCAAAATGTGTTGGTAAGCGCATAACTTCAGAACAGGTGGACCGATTTTACTAATTCTTTTTTTGTTGTGTAAGGTATTGTCAGGAGAAGGTTTTTATAGAAGAAAAAATATTGTATTCCCACGGTAACGGGAACTACGCGGGTGAAACCGCGTGACGTCCTCTAGTATAAGATATATTTTCATTCCGGACCTAGGTTTCATTGACACTCGTAACTTTGATCCGGAATGGTTTTGGAATTGGAATAAAAATTGGTCCTTCTTCAAAATTCATTCCAAACACCTTTGGAACCCCCAGAAATATTATCGTCATCAGTCCGGAGATGGGCGACCGTTTGAGGCATATTTATTTCTATACTATACTATCTTCACGCCAAATCCCTTGCGGGGTAGGCAGAAAGAACCGAGCGCCACACGGCACGGTCCATACACCAGGGTTCGCCGATAAACATCGGCGGTTATATATCAATATATATCAATTGATTTTTATCTTGATATATATCAATGGGTTTATTCCTGTGTTGTGAACTAAAAAAAATTGGAGATTAATGTTTACTCGGGCAACACCTTGCGAAAAAGTACAATTCTGAAATATTTTAGATAGTTTTCCAAAATGGCAACCTCATTTTAAGTTGGGGAAATCCCCTTTTAACATACCAGTATGGTCAGCTTTTAACTGAAATTGAAACCTTAAGTTTACCACGATAAGGTTCATTTTACAAGGTTATAAAAAGATAAGGATTCATGGGAAAGATTATTAAAATTATTTGATTAATAAGGTACTTACAAGTTTTTATTTTTGTAAGTGATTATTAAAAAATATTTCTCCTTAATTAGGGTTCCGTAACCAAAGGGTAAAAATGGGACACAGGAAGCGTAGTAGCTAGAAAAATTAGCTGAAATTTTCACAGATGATGTATTACTGTTAAAAAAATAAGAAAAAAAAAATAAAAACAATAATAATTAAGGGGCGCTTTTGTATGAAGTCTCCGCCCTGCGCATAAACTGAGCGATATGATTCCTGAGCTTCAGAGATATGATTCCTGAGGTTCTTGTTTTCGAATTTACGAACAAGAAGTTCAAGAATCGAATTCCGCAATTGAGAGCACCCATAGAGCAACGCGAACTGTCTTACCGGCCCCATACACCTGCAATATTATTGACTCAATAATATTGCATCAATATTTATTTCCGTCCTAATATAGTCTGTTCAAACCTCAATATTACCCATACACGGTCAATTTATTGCTATATTGATCAATATTATTATACGTGTATGAGGCCGGTAAGAAAGGCGCGCGTTGCTACAGAGCAACGCGCGCCTTTCTTCTTCGCCTAGCGCCAGGGTCATGGGTGCTCTCCTGTGAGTCAATAATATTGCAGGTGTATGGGGCCGGTAAGACAGTTCGCGTTGCTCTATGGGTGCTCTCAATTGCGGAATTCGATTCTTGAACTTCTTGTTCGTAAATTCGAAAACAAGAACCTCATTAATCATATCTCTGAAGCTCAGGAATCATATCTCTCAGTTTATGCACAGACCGGAAACTTCATACAAAAGCGCCCCTTAATTATTATTGTTTTTATTTTTTTTTATTTTTCTTATTTTTTTAACAGTAATACATCATCTGTGAAAATTTCAGCTAATTTTTCTAGCTACCACGCTTCCTGTGTCCCATTTTTACCCTTTGGTTACGGAACCCTAATAAAGGAGAAATATTTTTTAATAATCACTTACAAAAATAAAAACTTGTAAGTACCTTATAAATCAAATAATTTTAATAATCTTTCCCATGAATCCTTATCTTTTTATAACCCTGTAAAATGAACCTTATCGTGGTAAACTTAAGGTTTCAATTTCAGTTAAAAGCTGACCATACTGGTATGTTAAAAGGGGATTTCCCCAACTTAAAATGAGGTTGCCATTTTGGAAAACTATACACTACAATACCTTACACAACAAAAACAGAATTAGTAAAATCGGTCCACCTGTTCTGAAGTTATGCGCTTACCAACTCATTTTGCGATTCATTTTTAACCCCCGACGGAAACCCGAACGGGGTGTTATAAGTTTGACGTGTGTGTGGGCATGTGTGTGTGTGTGTGTGTGTGTGTGTGTGTGTTTGTAAGTCTGTCTGTGGCATCGTAGCTCCCAAACGGGTGAACCGATTTTGATTCTGTTTCTTTTGTTTAAAAGATGGGTCAGGCGAGAGTGTTCTTAGCTATGTTTTATAAAAATCGGTTAAGCCATTTCAAAGACATGAGGGGTAAAAGTGGTGATGAAAAATTTAATGTGTTCAAATATACCCGTGTTGGGTATCAAATGAAAGGTCATAACTTATACATCACGATACCGCAAGTTTAATGAAAATCGGTTTAGCCATTCGAAAGATATGAGGAGTGGAATGTATTTCTAATTCTGTAACCACACTCCGCGCAATTCGCATTAGCTCTGAATAATTATTGATAGACTATACGTATCTTGATATTAATAAACCCCTTTATAAAATCCCTATAAAAAGCAGGGACCGCTCACCTAATCATAACCAAATCGTACGTCTGTCTCTGTTTAGGTATAGAGCGGTCCCCCCGACGAGACCAACTGTTAGTTAAAAATATGAATGCCTAAATAATATAGCTACCAATAATAATAAAGGTTCAATACTTAGGGTAGATAGATCATAATATAATAGTTATTTTTTTATTTTTTACAGGTTTTTTTTATTGTTCTTTTTTGTGAGTCGGGGGCTTTTTAAATTTTAAATCTATACTTATAATAAATCTGTAGAAACGAAAATTCTGCACATTCAAAATATCAAAAAAATAAATAGCAGGGGATGTTACTAGACCGACACATAACCCAAAATGTGATTTAAAAAATTTTTTTGTCTGTCTGTCTGTACGTCTGTCTGTTTGTTCAGGCATCACGCAAAAACTACCGGTTCGATTACGATGAAACTTAGTATAATTATTCTTTAATAGCCTGGGCACCACACTGCGTACTTTTTATCCCGGAAAAGTATATAGAATTCAAAGCATACTTAATTTTGCGGTTCGATCCCTAGACCCAAAGTTATTATCAATTATTGCTTAAACGGTTAAAGGTAAGATGATCATACTAAGCATGAGCGTTGTTTGTTACAATTTCAAAAAAGTAATTTTAAGGGCCGAATGCTTGAGCGCATTAGGTATTTTTACCACCTCACCTCACCGCGGGCGATACCCCGGAGCATACGATCGACATGAACTCATTTGACCCCAAGCTCTTTGTTTGGACGTTGCCAGTTGGTGCAGCGTGTATTTCATGCCGCACTTTTTGTACCACCAAATAAATTAGAACAGAACTAAAAGTTTATCAAACCTTTATAAGACATTTTATTTAGTAAGTGCCTGTTAGCAGGTATATTCAAAATGGGGTTGTAAGAAACCTTTCCTTATTTTTAACCGACTTCAAAAAAGGAGGAGGTTCTACATTCGTCTGTATTGTACGGGTTCTTGGCAACCTGTGCGCCTTTGTGTTGATAATTGAATGTAAAGTCACTTGGATGCAAAACTAATTTTATTGTAATTAATAAATTATTGCTAAATGAACTGATATGCTATTTTGATGATTAGTGAGGACACGCGGCGTTCTTGCTAGCTCCACGCGAACTAATGATTTTAACGAATATGAATTATAATGAGCGTTTACAAAAATGCTGATGAAATGGAAAACTGTATTAAAATGATGATGTGCTGAAAACTGTACAGTTAGACTGTACATGCTCCCGAGGGAAAATGAGAGTAATGAGTTATATCTAGGTTACAAGGTGATACCATTGATTGCTTAAATTAATGGTGATTTAAAGTCTCTAAATAAATTGCGTTTTTCTAGGCATTGGGGTAAGAGACTTGTCCACTGTATTTATTTTAGTAACTTCACTGTAACCACATTCACTTTGTCTTTCACTGACACCACTGCTTTGATTTTCACTGACACTCGGCACATTGTCTTGATCATGATTCTTACTAATACTATATACACGAAGCTTAGATGATGACGGTCTCTTTGATAAAGGCCGCTCATAAATCACAATTGGCTCTGAAGTCGCTTGGTCGACCTTCGCCGCCGCCTGAGTGGGCTGTCTGCTGCAAACTCTTCTAATTATCCAGATTACTCCAGCCAGTAACATGAAACCTACCATGATATAAGCGACCGTGTACTGGTGAATATCATGGTAGGAAATTGGTTTCGCTACGTTTTCGTTAGCTTTCAGGAGGTCTATTTCCTTTCTGAGAAGCTCGAGCTGTTCGTGATGCGATGAATTTCTGGTCTACAGAAATGGGAATGCTAATATTTAAGATGCTGTTTATGGGCTCGATTTCGGGTGCATACATTTTTGGTTTAATGTAAATGCTACTGCTTAATCCTACGTTGTGTGAATAAATTTTGAAATTCTGAGTCTGGATCCAACACTCTGGCCCCATACTAAATATCCCTGCTCCATGTATGTGCCCGGAAGTGATCTTGTCATCACAAAGTAGGCGAAATTGACACGTGCCACAACAGAAATAAATATATCGGTTGGTGTCAGTTAGTTCCTTCCACTCGTTCAGGCACGGTGAAGTGTTTACCGCACATTTTCCAGTATAGTCATCCCTTCTACAGAAGCTTTCATAATTGCTTAGGTGAAATATAGGATTGTGGACATGACACATGTAATTTTCAGCTGCATCGTATTCACAATGGCTGATGTCTGAACTCGTCATAGTAGTGTAGATCATGTCTATAATATTCAACGCTATGTACTCAGCTACAGGTATGACTGTGGCCACTGTTGAGTTATGAATAACGCGAGGAATTGGGAAAATTTTCATGATTTCAAAGGAATCTCGAGTGATGAGAGGGACCTTTAATTCAAATATTAAATAGTCCTTGCACATTCTTGCTTTGACACGTAATAAACGATAAATGCTTGAAAAGTTAGACTGTAGAGTGTTTATCGGTAAGGTAAGGTCCTTTGTTAAATGACCAGCAATTGTACTCAGCGTGTCTCTTAGCTGATCTTGTGATATCAAATGGAAATTGAACCTGCCTTGATACACGTCCATTAGGGTGTCCACCAAAGTGCTTTGGATCGTTTCCAATCTTCTTAACATATTGCTTGTTGCAATAGCAACCAAATTAAACTCTGTACTTGCCTGGCTTTTCTCTACTATATTTTGAAGATTTTTTGTTATATTATTAAGTTTAAGGGATAACTGATTCAGCATCTTGTGTTGCTTGTTCAGAGACTCTTCAGTTCGTTTCAAAATATTGTATTCAACCTCGATGATGGACGTTTGATTTTTAATGAGTAGTGCTAAATGATTCTCATTATCTCTGGTTAGTAGAATATCGTGCTTGTATTGTTCTGCGAATCGGTCGTCCAATACGCCGAATAGCTCGCTGGCAAGATATCCTACACCGTTAATAAGACCCCGACGCTGGCGCATATGGCGGCGCGTGCCGGCGGCACCGCCGGGCTGAATTAGTAACAGATTGTTATTGTAATCTAACTCCGCGTACTCAAGTTGCAATTGCATTGATAATACGTCACAGTGGGAATCTCCAATATTACTGCATAATTTTTCTAAGTATTTGATGTATTTGCCACATGCAGTTGTTCCTTGCCAATATGATGCCATGTCGTAGTACGAGACTATCTTCCATTCATCTCGTATTAATCTCATGTCAGCAATTTTATCAAAATAGAACCCTTGACTGTCTTTTAATTTCGTCTCATTATATGAGCAGTATCCCGAGGATAACATACTCAGAAAAAGGAAAAGAAATAAAGTAGCTGCTGAAAAAAACCTATTTTTTGTAGGTTTTTTGGTAATTGCCGGTGTATCCGGTTGCCGCTCCTGTTGCCGGACCGGTAGTACTGATAACTTAACGATTGGTCGTTTTATAAGCCCATTTTTTGTTTTTAATGTGACCACCCTGACGTGGCCATCAGTACCCGGGTGTAATTCCACAACTCTACCCATTGCCCACTTGCCAGGTGGTAGATTTGCGTCGTCAATTGTCACAACGTCGTTTATTTGAATATTTGGTTGTGGTTTTCTCCACTTGCTTCTTGCTGTCAATTGGCTTAAATATTCTGTGCGCCATCGCTTCCATATGTCTTGTACGATTTTCTGTGTAAGATACCACCTAGTACGCATGTCCGTCTCTGTTTCTAATGTGGTCATATCTTGTGAAATGTTAATAAAACTCGAGGGTGTGAGATAATCCAAATCGTTAACATCTTCCGATAAGGGACACAATGGTCTCGAGTTAAGCACCGCTTCTACTTGTGTAAGAACGGTTGAATATTCTTCGAAGGTTAAGCGTTGTTCGCCAATAACTCTACGAAGATGTCGTTTCATGCAGCAAATCCCGGATTCCCAGATTCCGGCTGCAGAGGGAAATAAAGGTACATTAAAGTGCCACTCAATCTCCATTGTTGTAATTTCACTGATAAATTCCTGATTAAAATTACTAACCATAAACTGGTATTCGTTTGTCAAGGCTCTGCTAGCTCCAACGAAGTTTGTTCCGTTGTCACTATACATGTGTCGTGGGGTTCCTCTTCTAGCGGCCATTCTCCTTAGCGCTGCTAGGAATGCTGAAGATGTTAAGTCGGAAACTAGCTCTAAATGGACTAGCTTTGTAACCATGCATACAAAAAGTGCAATATACCCTTTTGTGGTCTTGATACCACGACCCTTGTTGGCTTTTATCATCACGTGACCTGTAAAATCTACTCCTGTGTGATAAAAGGGTTTCGCTTGGTTGCATCTTTGTGCAGGTAACTCCCCCATTAATTGTGACATTTTAATAGGGTTGTGCTTTCGACATGTTACACAGTTTCTTAAGCGTTTTTTAACGGCTCTGTTGCCTCCAATAATCCAATATTTTTGTCGGAGATTTGCTAAAGTTACTCGAGTTCCACCATGTAAGGTTAATTTATGAGATAATCGATAATTATATCTGTCAAGTGCTGGCTATGAGGGAGAATTATGGGATGCATCATGTCGGGATTCAGGTCAGCCTTTTTCAGTCGACCTCCCACTCGTAGAACTCCATGTTGGTCCAGGAATGGGTTAAATTGTAATAGTGAGCTCTTTGAATGTAAGTTTTTGTTTTGTTTTAATGTGCTTATTTCTTCTGAGAATTCATTGCGTTGCGCATGTATTATTAACAATCGTTTGCCATTATTAATTTCTTGCAAAGTTAAGTGTTTTCCATGATGAAAACTTTCTCGTTTTATGCAAGAGATATATCTCAAAATCCAGGCTGAAACTCTTGCTAGTTTCTGGAAGGAACTATATTTGGGTATCAAATTACTAAAAATGGTTTCGTCCTTGATGACATGATTTACTTGTATGCTTTTGATTTCTTCATTAGTAGTGAAAGATTTTAATGGCTCACTTTCACAATTTGGTAGCCACAACGGTCCATTCCACCATAAATTGTGATTCTTAAGCTGTGCTACGCTAATGCCACGGCTAGCACAATCGGCAGGATTTTCTGACGACTTGACATAACGCCAGGTGTTTGACGGCATAACTTGACAAACTGTTCTTACCCTATTGGCTACAAAGGGCTTCCATCTTCCTGGGTCACCCTGAATCCAGGCTAGTGTTACCATTGAGTCTGTCCAGCCGCAACTTTGTATATTATAGCTGCTGAGGCATCCCTGTACCTTTGCCATTAATTTAACCAATAGTAAGGCACCGCATAGCTCTAATCTGGGCAGCGATATATTTTTGCTCACTGGGACTAATTTTGATTTAGCGGCTACGAGTGTTATTTTGGTTTCATTACAATTTTTTATCTTGCAATAAATAACACATGCGTAGGCCTTGGTGGAAGAGTCACAAAATCCATGCAGCTCTATTTTATTATTTTGTTTAGAGGTGCCAAACCACCTCGGTACTTGAAACTGATCAATGATTGCCATATCGTCTCTTATATTTTTTCATTCCTTGATAATTTCCTCTGATAAGCACTCATCCCACTTAATATTTAAAGACCATACCTTTTGGAATAGGAGCTTCATTTTTGTAGAGATGGGGGCTAACCAACCCAGTGGGTCATAGAGTTTGGAGATATCAGACAATAAGGCTCTTTTTGTGTGCTTTTTAATGATAGGTTCGACTTGCGATTGAAATTGGAATAAATCCAGCGTTGGATTCCAGCGTATGCCTAATGTTTTTGTTGATTCGTGTTGCTTAAAATCAAAATTCTGCGCCGTTTCTGTCTTGTTCAGTAATAATGCAGGGCAGTTTGATTTCCATTTTCTGAGATTGAATCCACCCAGTTTCAATAACTCAATCAAATCGTGTTGTAATTTTAATGTTGCTTCGGTGGTATCTGCTCCGTGAAGAACGTCATCCATATAGAATGAATCTTCTAGTACAGATGCCGCAGAAGGATATTTTGACCTTTCGTCTATGGCTAACTGTTTTAGCGTCATCATTGCTAGAAAGGGGGCCGACTTGGTACCGTACGTAATTGTGCAGAGAAAGTACTCTCTAAGCACAGCATCCTCATCGCGCCAAACTATCTTTTGAAGGGCTTGATCTTGCTCTCTCACCCAAATAAATCGAAACATTTTTTCTATGTCGGCTGTGAAGGCGTATCTGAACTGTCTCCACTTAAGTAAAAGTGACTGCAGGTCCTGTTGTAGGTTGGGCCCTTTCAGCATAAGGTCATTCAGACTAAACCCAGAAGTAGTTTTTCTCGAGGCATTAAAGACGACTCGAAGTGCCGTAGTTATTGATTCATTCCGTATTACGCCATGATGCGGTAAGTATACTTCCGGTATCTGATTACCGATCGACTGTTTCATATGACCTAATGACTTATATTCGTTTATAAATAATTTGTATTGTTGTTCCAAATTTATGTTCCGTTTAAATTTTTGTTCTAATTGGCGGAATTGGGCAATAGCACTGTTTTTAGAGGCTCCTAAATGCTCCTGAAAGTTTTGTTTCAGTGGGATTCCGACTTCATATGAACCATCAGATCGCCTAGTGGTAGTCAACTTGTAATGTTGAACACATTGGCTGTCCTCTTCTGATAACGTGGATGGTTCAGAAATATCTTCGACTTCCCAGAATTTTTGAATATCTTCAACGTGATTCAAGACCACGTTGCAGTGCAGTGTTTGCACATTTCCACACAAAATCCAGCCTAAGCGGGTTTGTTGTGCTATAGGTACTGCTTGATCTGATCTGCTTATTCCATCCATAATGATGTGCGAATATACATCTGCTCCAAATAATATATCCACTGGACGGCTAACATTAAAGTCCGGGTCTGAAAGTTGGACGCCTTCCAAATGCGACCAGAACGGTTTGCTAAACGAAGAACTAGGCAAGTTTTTCACGAGCTGTTTCATGATAAAAACTTCTGTTGTTAGTGAAAAATCGCTATATAAAGAAGAACATGATAGTTTAGCGAGGCCCTTACAACTGCTTTCCTTGGCTCCGATACCTGATACTACTCCCTTACAGTGGCGTCTTGTTAGTGCTAAAATCTGTGCCGCTTTTTCTGAAATAAGGGAGACTTGGGACCCCTGGTCTATAAGGGCTCGCATCTGATGATAAGTTCCATTGCTGGCTTGAACCCTTACCATCGCTGTTGCTAGTAATGTTTCCCTGTTGCCATGTTGCAACAAAGAATTTTTGTTGAAATCTTCCTCTTCAAGTGTAATGTTGCAAGAGGGGTTATTGAACGATTCGTGCAATGAAGTATTATGGGCTGCATTGCATTCATTGCATGTTTTTGCTGATGTGCATGTTTTGTTTTTGTGAACGTGTAGACAATTTTCGCAAATGTTGAATTTTTTGATTGTGTTTAATTTTTGTTGTGGAGTCATATTTATGAATTTGTTGCAAAAATAAATTCCATGCGGTTCTTTGCAGAGTACACAAATTGTATTATTTCTTGTGAAATTCTTGACATAGGAAGTTGATTGACCTTCTTTGTATGCGGGAAAAGACTGCTTAGCGTTATTATTTGATGTAAATGGTTTATATTTATGAATTGTATTGCTTGAGCTATTATTTGTAGGTTTGGAATTGTCGAGCTTTTTCTTAGCAGATTCTAACATTGTAAATCTGTTTTCTAGGAAACGCAAAAAATCATGTAATTTTGGCAACTCCCTAGGCTTTGGTAGCAATTCCAGATAATGATTGTGAGACTCTGTATCCATTTTCTGGAGTAATATGTGGACAATCAAGGGATCCCAGCTGCTAGTATCGACGCCTAGATTTTTAATGGCATTCATACATTCCTGGGTAGTGTCATGTATCCTTTTTATGTGGGTTATTGCAGGTTGTTGACTGGTTGGCAAGTTCAGTAACGTATTAACATGTGACGTAAATATTACTCGAATATTGTTATACCGATTATTCAGTATTTCCCAACTTACGGAGTAATTATCACTACTTATGTTTAAATGCTGGATCAAACGCTCAGCCTCTCCTCTCAACTTGCCTTTGAGAAATTGCATCTTCTGGGCGTTTGAAATGGATAAGTTGTTGTGTATTACCTCCGTAAATAGATCTTTAAAAGAGACCCAATTCTTGTAGTCCCCATTAAAGACGGGTATTTCAATTTTTGGGGTCCAACTGTCCTTGTGAACAACTGACCACAGCTTGGCATTCAGCTGCCTTTTCATCTCATTGAATGCCCTTTCGTGCCTGCTGAATGCATTTTGGTAATAGTCATCTGAACCTTCCAGTTCACTATCTATTTCTAGATGCAAAGTGTCGATTGTTGACCATCGAGACTTCAACGTCTTCAACGCATCTTCTAATTCCCACTTCTGTGTGAAAATCTCAATATCCATATTATCCATCGTACGGAGAAAAGCTCTAAAATTACTGGCCTGTTTCCTCCGCATTTCGTCGAGTTTGCTAGATGATCCTGTTGACCGTGACTCCAATGGTTGGGGTGGTTGACTGTGCTCAGTCGCACCGGTCCCGGTAGCGGTTTCTTCTCGAGCTGTCACTGCTGAGGTCCCCTGCTGGCCCTGCTTCAGCTCTAAGTACGCCTTAATTTTGTCATTGATGTACATTTTAGTTTGACTATAAGTGTTTTGAACCCTATCATACTGCTTGTCAGTAAAATATGGATGACTAGGGCTTACCTCTGTCGTAAGACGGTCATGGTTATACTGGAAGTCAGCCCAATAGGCTTCCAGCATTTCCTGACGCCTTTTGAAGTAGTCCACAGACTTACGATCAGCAGAATCCTTTTTTATGTTCCGGGTCATGTTACCCATGAGTCCTGCTAACTCCATCTGCGTTGCTACGATGCTCTCCATCTTGGGACTTAAATTAAGTAAAAGGCAACGATCTTACTTGTATACTCGTCGGCTTCTTACGTCTGCAGCTTGTTCTGCTTTTCACCTGCTCCTTGTTGACCAGGAAATAAACAGGCTCTCCGTAGACAGCTAACAGTAACACTTGATAGCACTGATAGTTAAGAGAGTCTATAGATTGGCTGATTATTCACTCGCGGTAAAGTGTACTTTGTCGACCGTAGGACGAGAACGTTTCCGATAAACCCGACGGCACGGCAAGAACGACTTTGGTTTCAAATTACCACGACGACTTCGAAGGACCAAAAAAGGTGTACGGGTTCTTGGCAACCTGTGCGCCTTTGTGTTGATAATTGAATGTAAAGTCACTTGGATGGAAAACTAATTTTATTGTAATTAATTAATTATTGCTAAATGAACTGATATGCTATTTTGATGATTAGTGAGGACACGCGGCGTTCTTGCTAGCTCCACGCGAACTAATGATTTTAACGAATATGAATTATAATGAGCGTTTACAAAAATGCTGATGAAATGGAAAACTGTATTAAAATGATGATGTGCTGAAAACTGTACAGTTAGACTGTACATGTATGTTTTTATGTATGTTCACTGATATTTCCGTCAATTATAGACGGATTTAATTTTTTTTTCTTTTGTTCAATAGGGTTTACTTCTGAGGTAGTCCCATTTTTACCAGGTCAGGATCTGATGATGGGATCCAGGAGAAATCGAGGGTAACCACCGAAAATTGTAGGGACAACTAGTGCGTTTGGTAACTTTTTAATGAAGTGCTTTACAGTGGGCGCACACTAGGCGACAGTCGCTGCGACATGTCGCGGCGACTTGTCGCGCAGTGTGCGCCTGCATCGGCGACTTGACGCCGTGACAGACGTTGTGCAAGGAACACGTTGTCCAAAGCTGTCGCTGGGCGACTGTCGCCGTGTCGCCGCGACAATAGCGCGACAGACGCGAAGACTCCCCTTGCTTGTCTCGGAGTCGCGGCGACATGTCGCCTAGTGTGCGGAGCTTAGAACAATATGTATGTAATTTGGCGCCCACAGCTTGTCGCCGTGACAAGACGCCTAGTGTGCGCCCACTGTTAATGTACTACAATTTAATGAAGGTCAGGAGTCGATCTGATGATGGAACCGAAAGACAGTCGAGAGAATTCCTTAACGATTTACAGTAGGTACGTACCTTGTGTGTGGGCTTGATTGATTTGTATTGATAAGAACTTTACACCTAGATAGATATACTTTTCGGTCCACCCGTCACTTAAAAAGATGATCAAAAAATTTTAGTAAAAAATAGAACTGACTTCAAAAAAATCCTGAAAAATAAAATTTACTTAGTAATAATATGTATTTTGATTTATCAGATTGTATTCAATATGATATTGAAGTTGATGCCATTAATAATACCTACCTCAACCTATGGGTTTACTTGGCGCCGACTTCAATATGATATTGAATAAAATATGAAAAATCAAAATACATTTATTTGGCGCCGACTTCAATATGATATTGAATAAAATATGAAAAATCAAAATACATTTATCTTTGTGCCAAGTAAATTAAATTTTTCAGGATTTGTTTGAAGTCGGTTCTATTTTTTACTAATTTTTTTTTATCATCATTTTAATTGTAAGACGAGCCGAGAAAAGATAATAAGAAAAAAATCCGTCAATAATTTATGAAATCAATTCGAGCAGTCTTCGAAGAGGTAAGCATAGGTATAGGTATAACATAAGTAGCAAAAAATAATAGAATGCATCTTGTGAGTAAAATAATGCGTTTATTTATTTTACATTATAATATGAATAAGACAAGTAACACGCACGCCGCATGTCAGCTTAGACCTGTGTTACAAAATACAACCAATGATAGATGGCGCTTACACCAACATAGTCAATTTGTAGTCAATTTTAAGTCTATTTGAAGATCCTACCCCTAGTTAATATTTGTGCAAAATTTGAATCAAAAATATTGAGTACTTTTCGAGATCCTTCCGGACAAAGCAAAATTAACAGACAAACAGACAAAAAAATTCTTACTACATTTTCGACTTCGGTATCCTGTGTAGAACCCCCCGCGAGTATTTTTTTAATATGTTTAATGTACAGTTTTGACTTTTGAGCTTTTCATTATTATGTATATAGACTAGGAACTTAGGTTGCCTAGAAAGTTTTTAAAAACCTATTCTTAGTCTCCCGCAGGCTGGATCCCGCAGGTGGCCCCTTCCGAGGTCCGTGGAAGCACAAGGGATATAAACCCTTGTTTGCAAAAATAAAGGATTGAATTGAGTACTTAAACCAGAAAAAAAAATTTTTCAATAAAAAATAAAACCGACTTCAAGCAAATCCTGAAAAATAAAATTTACTTAGCACAAAATATGTATTTTCATTTATCAGATTTTATTCAATATCATATTGAAGTCGGCGCCACTTAAAGCCATAGTTTTATGTAGGTATTATATTGATGGCACCAACTTCAATATTATATTGAATTAAATATGATAAATCAAAATACATATTACTTTGTGCTAAGTAAATTTTATTTTTCAGGATTTGCTTGAAGTCGGTTTTATTTTTTATTGAAAAATTTTTTTTCATCATTTTAAGTGACGGGTGAATCGAAAAATATATCTATCAAGGTGAAAGTTCTCATCGGTACAAATCAATCAAGCCCAAACACAAGGTAGCTGCTGTAAATTGTTAAGGAATTCCCTCGACTGTCTCGGTTCCATCATCAGATCGACTCCAGACATTCATTAAATTGTAGTGCCTTTAAGCACTGAATTAAAAAGTTAACAAACGCACTAGTTGTCCCTACAATTATCGGTGGTTGCCCTCGATTTCTCCTGAATCCCATCATCAGATTCTGACCTGGTGAAATCGGGATCACTTCAGCAGTGAACTCTATCCAACAAAAAAGCAGATTTGAAATTCGTCTATAATTGACGAAATATCGGTGAACATACATAAAACATTGAGAACTTCCTTTTTTTTTAAAGTCGGATCAATCAATCTAAGTGTAAAGTTCTCATCAATACAAATCAATCAAGCCCAAACACAAGGTAACTGCTGTAAATTGTTAAGGAATGCCCTCGACTGTCTTTCGACTCTATCATCAGATCGACTCCAGACCTTCATTAAAATGTAGAACATTAAAGCACTTAATTAAAAAGTTAACAAGCGCACTAGTTGTCCCTACAATTTTCGGTGGTTGCCCTCGTTTTCTCCTGGATCCCATCATCACATCCTGACTTGGTGAAAATGGGACCACCTCAGAAGTAAACCCTATTCAACATAAAAAGAAATTTTGAAATCCGTCTATAATTGACGGAAATATCGCTTAACATACATAAAAAAAAATACATACAGACGAATTGAGAACCTCCTCCTTTTTTGAAGTCGGTTAAAAATAATAAATATTTATGGGGGACTTCCACTTCCAACAAACGTGATTTTGTTTGCCTTTTTTTATTAATAACGGCAACAAGTACACACTTGAAATGAACGCCGCAGACGTGTCTTCACCCAAGACTATCGGTCTCCATAACCAGGGGCCTGAAGACGGTGAGGGGGCTGCTCACCGTCCTTACAGAAGCAGGCCCATGACGGCAGCGTGACGTGAGGGATTTATGCATACCCCCCTTAGAAGCGGGATCACATCCGAAACCCTCAAAGACGCAGGATTGTACCCGAACCTACCCCTAGGCGAGGCCGCAGTGGCGGCCGTGGGTCTGTTGGGAGTCCTAGGACATCCTTCCGAGACTTACCCGGGGCTCCCAACCATAGGCTGTTGAGCGTAACGTGAGGTTTTTAGTCGGTAGGAGTCCGGCATAGCATCCATGAGGATTTTCTCTCACGTTAAAAAGAAAAAAAAAGGGTTTATAACCCTTGCTTACAATAAATAAAGCTGTTACAAAGTTGAATGAAAAAGGTACATGTCCTCAAAGTCTCGCTCTCGTATGTCAATTCGGTGAATCAGCTTATTGATAGAAATACTGGCATGCAAAATTCAATATTTGTTGTTATGGCGGCAACAGAAACACATTATCTGTGAAAATTTCAGATCTCTAGCTATGTCCATTCATGAGCATGACAGAAAGATAGACAGACGGACAGACAAACAGACAGACTGACCGACAGACAGACTGACCGATAGACAGACAGACGGACAGCGAAGTCTCATGAATAGGGTCCCGTTTTTTTACCTTTGGGTACGGAACACCTAAAAATTATCAACTTTTTCATACATTCATATTTACTAAGAAAGTAACGATTATTACACTCAAAATTAAAGTATGAAAGTACCTACTTGTACTAGGTACTTACGATTCACGTGTATCTTTTTTTGCAAATGAACCACCGTTCTATCTCGGAATCGATGAGCTGAAAAAATAAAAGACTTTGAACGAAAAATAAAACTACACGTTTATTCTTTTATGTTGGTAGTGGGTAGGTACTACTGTTATAATTTATACAGTGTAGCAATAAAAACGTGAACCTACTATTATACTCTAAGCGTCAAACATTATATTATTTACTACCCGTTCGCGCTAAGGTTGCCGCTGGCGGACAGGATGGTGTACAGGCGTAGTATGGGAGGCGAAAGGCAAACTTAGAGCGAACGGGCAATACGTTGATTGTTCAGGCATAGTAAAAAGAGAATATTTTATACCTAGTAGTCACTGTGGTTTAGGTAAATACTATCCCTCTTCTTATCGTAAGGTCCCAAGCAACTTTGGGGCACCGAGTTCATTTCTCATAGTCATTCATTACCAAAAACAGCCGTAATCTAACTTACTGGGCCTTTGCTAAATGACACCTACCTGTACCTACGTAGAAGAGGACTGGAATGGGAGATCTCTAAGCCTATATGAGTACGTTTAGCTACTGTACTGCCTCTTCATCAGGTATCAAACTAGTGGCAGCTGTTGGCTTCAGTCGCTTCGCTCAGCATCAACCTTATAATTTCATCATGCCCGTCAGTGAATTATTTGGTTGTGTATTTTTATAAATATAATAAAGATAAAACAATACTTGTAGGAACTTACCATACTTGCCGTCGTAGTAGCCGCAATTGACATCTGGGCATTTTATTTCTTTTGGCTTTTTTTACCCATATTCACTGAGTACCTAGTCACTTATCACTATATGACACGATATTTATTTATTTATACACAATAACGTACTTATCCTAATATTTACAAATAAAAACAAAATAATATTTACAGATTTCTGCAACTACTTCTAATTAAAACGATCGATTCGCGTGAACGTAGCGGGTCACGGATGACAGCGACACAGCTTCAACCTAGAAGAGCCCTGTCAGGCGTATGAAGTGATTGAAGTGTACGCTAAATGCCTAATTGTTCTAGATTCTACACTTTTTATCATTGTTTTAAAATCTGAGGTGTTTAAAAAATAAATAATAGCTCGAATATTGTTCATAAGATCAATATCTTTAATATAGACATGTGTTTATATAAAATAAACAAGTATATTTTGAGCAATAACAACATTCATCTTTAAAATTTTTGCACATTTCCAGTTTTTCGAGAACGATTTTTATCGAATAAAGTTTTTTTAATCGTGTTTTAAAAATTAAAGGAAGCAAGAGTATCTATTAAACTACAGTAATACATTTTTATCAGATCAAATCAAAGAATATTTCCTAGTATAAAGATCGCTTCAAAATGGGTCGATTTTGGTCGATTTCGGAAATACTAGCCTTAACATTTTTGCAAATTCCAACTCCAAAGGTATAAAAAAGGAGGGTAAAGTTTGTATGGAACAACAAAAATTCCTTGGTCCGATCTACTTAAAATTTGGCATATAGCATTAATAACATAATTAATGGAAGACGTGTTTCGTATTTTATTGAAATTTATACTATAACGAGCTAAAAAGGGAATGTAAATTACTTTGGGGCTGATTTTCTCCGGCGTTGATATCAATACTCCTTAAATTCTCTTATTTTATACTTAAATTACTTTTTATTTCGACTTCGACACATATTTTGTGAAAGCGTTGTCATTTATGTTTTATGGTTTTACTTCAGACTTCAAAGAGATGATTTTACTACAAAGCCATAAAGTTAAATGAAAAGCGCTATTTTGGTTTTATATTAACCAAATATGCTTTATATTAGTATTATTGCTAATTTATTCAAATTTTGTGTGACAAAAATACATTTGTGAAAAGGAGAAGAAAATTCAGGATGGGCTAAGATAAGATGGCTAGCCAGAAAAATTGAAAGACCATGCTTCAGGTAGTATCCACTGGTCAATAAAATAACACCGCATGTTACCATCTACGCTCAATTATTACGACAAAGATTGTCAGAAGCCCTAAGCGACTGGTCATGGAAGGCATAAACTTTATTCTACACATGCATTCTGTCAGGAAACAGACTCACTAAGTCTTTGTAAAATACGGGAATGGCCTCTACGTAGACTACATTCGACAGGACTGAAAAGAGCCATTACAATGAACATGAACGCTCAGCTGATGAAATTTACATTATTACGTTACCAGTCTTGGTTGGACCATCTGTATTAGGAGGACAAAGCCTACAGTAGTTCGGTTTGTTTAAACGTCGTAGGCTGGGACTACCTCAAGAAGGAACTAAGTTACGATGTCAATTGCTTAGAAGAGAAGTTGTGTCAAGTAGTAGTTTAGCCATCGAATTAAGAAATGTATTTAATAAATAAATTTACTTAGCTCATTTATTATGCTTTATGAATTTGTTAATCAAAAATCTATCTAACTAGGTATTATTATAAATGCGAATGTTTGTGAGTTTGAATGTTTGTTACTCTTTCACGCTGTAACGGCTGAACGGATCTGGCTGAAATTTGGTGCTTACAGAGATATGTTATAGTCTAGAAACAAAATTTCACGCAGGCGAAGCTGCGGGCATCAGCTAGTTATATATAAGATTATACGGAAAGATTTGATTTCTTTTTTGCATCGAATATGCTCCAAAACTACTGGACTGATTTGAATAATTACGTTGTGTTGACCATAAATTTAGAATTTTTCGCTACTCTCAAAATAAATTCACAATCTTAATTCTTTTACATTCTAAATCTATGGTGTTGACAGGCTACGGACAAAGTACAAATTGCATCTTTGATTTTTTCCTTTCTTGAGCGTGGTAATACCAGTGGTACAACTGGTAGTATCACGAGTAAAAAAATTACCCGTGGTACTACCAAGTGGTCCCAGTAGTACCACGGGTAATTCAATTTTACCCGTGGTACTACTGGATCAAAAATAAATGATTGTTTTTGGTAACAGCTCTAGGTTTAAACTCTAGATAAAAAATATTGTAATACCTTCGGCATTATTTCAAATCTGTGGTTTTTTGTTTTTATTTATTTCATGGTGTCTGTTATGTCATATCCATCATTACTATGTTTATTTTAATTTAATTAGAAATTCTAAATACTCAGGACATACTATGCGCTCCGTTTTCGCCTTAAAAAAATATTCGCAATATTTTAAAAATGTAAAAAGAATTGCTTGGTAGGTACATTTCACCTATTTAAACAACGATCTGTATGTATGTGTTTTAGCCTATCATTTCGTGTTCTACGAGTATATCTTAATGTACTCAGCAATGTCTAATGATTGCAATAAAATTCTATAATCAGGTTTCAATGAAAATTTGACATGCTTACTAAAAGGTTCCCGCGTGAAATTCTGTGCCAGTTCTCGCATCCCATGGGCACAGTCCAGATACAAAAAGTATCCTATATTGTTGTTTCATATTATTTCTGTACTAAATGTCCTAGGGTCCATTTTTCCCTCCTTTTTTCCGAAGGCTTACTCGGGGCTTACTTAGGTACTTTAAAAAAAAAAAAAAAAAAAGCTTACCCGGGGCTCCTAACCGTAGGATGTTAGGTAGGGTAAGTGTGGGTTTTAGCCGGTCATATCATTCCTGTAGAATTTGTATGCGTGTATGTAAAAAAAATCCTTGTATCTATTAATGTCAGCCAGATCCATTCAGCCGTTAGAGTTTGACTCACAATCTTTCGTATTCATAGTACATACAATCATACATACAGTCACGCCTTTATCCCCAAAGGGGTAGGCAGAGGCATAGTATACGCCCACGCCTATTGCCATGCTGAAATGGACAGGCGCAGGTCACGACGATCCGCAGTTGAATTTTTTAAGCTGCCCATAAGGCCTTCAACTTAGCTTCATTTTACTGACAACCGGGTTTCATTTCGAGTTTTCCTTCTCTACGCAATGAATATTTTTGCGAAAGGGTTTCCTTAGTCGCCTCTTACGACACCCTCGGGATGTATTGCGGTGGCGACATTTTGTACTCTTATACGTCGTAACACGGGACCCTGTCGCCACACGGAGCCACATATTATTAGTAAGTAAGAAGATGATGATTTACAGGTACATCTATTACACGTTTTAATTTTGTGGCTCCCAATGACTGCGAACAATCAAGCACTATTTGACTGTCTAGAGGACTACATTGATGACTTGATAGAGAGGTTCGAGGATTTCACTAGAAAGTCGCTCTTGTTGGTAACCGCTGCACTTGGCAGCATAATTATCATAGCCATGTACTTCTTGAGACAAGCATCACCTCGAAGTCATCGGAGCAGAAACGTCAAAGGTAATAAATACCCATATTCCACACTATAGTATCCGCAATACGAACTGGCACTTGGGGCCATAAATGTCACTTTCTGTAGGGGTTGAACCATGTCGATAAAATATTTAAGAATTTGTCGATATGTCGTAATCTGATATTAAGTGGGTAATTTGCTTTTAGTTATAAATATGAAATTAATAGCAAATAAGATTTTACATAAACTGATAGCGGGAAATTAATTAAATTCCTCGTAAGTGCAGTCAAGTAAAATAATTGCAGCTGTGGTCATTCCTGTAGTGGCCAGATTAAGCGGACATATTATTATGTAATAATAATAATAATAATGACGACTGGTAGCTTGGTCCCTGTACCCGATGCCGGTGGGATACTATATCTTATATTTTTAAATGCACTTGTTTGTTATATCTATATTTAAAAATGTAATTTGTAAGTTAATTAATTAAATAAAGAGAATAATAATACTTATATTTTTTTAAATACATACATATTATACTTAGAAAACACCCAAACTCCGAAACAAACATTTGTGGATCACACAAATATTTGGACCGACCCAGGAATCGAACCCAGGACCTCCAGCGCCGCAGGCGGTATTACTACCGACTACGCCACAGAGGCAGTCTCAGTGCGTGGAAAACCAATAATTTGAGGGTAGATCTAAATAGTTCTTCCTCACATACGGATCATTGACATCGCTTCATCAGTCAGTTTGTAACCACGGTTGGTGTAATCTGTTCGTAAAACTATATATCATAATGGAAGACTTTTGCGTAACCAATTTGACCAAGTTAAGCGGTGATATTAACCAACAAAGCCGTCAGATAATTCTCAACGTTTATAAATGTTTAAGTGTGTTGAAAGAAGATCCTGATGTGATAGGGAAAATTAATTTTCAACAACCCAGAAAGCTGGCTGCATTAGTTTGTGGAACGAGCGAACGAACTGTTTCTCGAATTCGGGCAGAAGTTGAAGAAACGGGGTCACCGACTGTACCGAGACAGAGCTACGATAAACCTACTACAGTTGCCAGTTTAGATGACTTTGATAAGTCGATTATTAAAAGAATTGTAACTTCGTTTTATGCGAATGGAGAGTATCCCACAGTGCAGAAAATTTTAGACGTAGCCAAGGAAAAAATAGCCGAATTTAAATGTTCAGAATCATCGATGAGGACTATTATTAAAAGTTTAGGATACAAATTCAAAAAAACAATGGATGGAAGAAAAACACTAATGGAACGCAGAGATATAGTTTGTGCTAGAACGGACTTTTTACAGAAATTGGACCATTTACGAGCCTCTGGAGACCAAAGACCGCGTTTTTATTTAGACGAAACTTGGATCAACCAAAATCACTCCCGCAAGCGAATGTGGCTAGACAGTAATGACAACGGAGGATTTAATACCCCAGTTGGTAAAGGTGGAAGATTAATTGTGTGTCATGGTGGATCAGCCAAAACGGGATTTATTACAGAGGCCAAATTAATATTTAAAGCCGTTAAATCGACGAATGTTGATTACCATTCAGAAATGAACGCAGAAACGTACATGAAGTGGTTTGAAGGATTTTTAAAATTATTGGAAGAACCGTCGGTAATAATATTAGATAATGCCAGCTACCACACAAAAGTGTTACACCCGATCCCTAATAGAACATGGCTGAAAAAAGATATTCAACAGTGGCTGAACAAAAATGAAATCGAGTTCTTACCAACGGATTTTGTAGAGAAACTCTTAGAAAGAGTGAAGTTAAGTAACCCAAAAAAAATATACGCAGTCGATCAACTGGCAAATGAACACGGTCATGAAGTGATTCGACTTCCCCCCTACCACTGCCAGTATAACCCTATAGAGTTAATATGGGCTCAAATCAAAGGAGAAGTTTCTACAAAAAATTCCAACTTTAAAATGGCAGATGTTGAGAAGTTGCTGCATGAAGCTATCGACCACGTGACAACAGAAGACTGGGTTAAATGTGTTCGCCACGCTGAAAATCTCCAGAATGAAGACCTAGCTAAAGCTCACTTCATTGACACCCACCGTCTTGTTATAAATCTACAAGACGACAGTGATAGTGAAGACGAGTATTAATGGCGTTCCCAATAATTTATTGTTTTTTTTTGTTAAGTTTTAATATTATTTTGATGAAAGTCATGTAAATTTGAAATTTATTTTAGTTAGTAATTCACCTACTCAACCTATTTATTTTAATATATTTATTTCTTTATTTATTTATTTTTTATTTAATTTACTACATTTGTCTTAATAAAACAATGCTGATATAAAAAATAATAAATCATATACAAAAAACATTCATTACATTACTTTTGTCGATACTATTACGGAATACGATAGATTACCTGCACAGCACTATGCGTGTTAGTTCCGGTCCATAAGACTGTGTAGGTGCGAAAGAGATAGCACGAATCCGATGATTTATGGCCCAACGTGCCAGTTCGTATTGCGGATACTATAGTATCAATGATAATATAATAGTATTATATACAGATAGGCGACTCCCTGCCTCCCACTGAGTTAACTTCCCCATCCCCCCACCAAATTTGATGTATCTATTGCCGTGTTAGTACTTGAGACAGTGTCACTGCGTTGCATTACGTATACTACCTACGTACTTTGTGCTATTGCTTTGGTTTAATTTGTGCTTAGCCGAGGGTAGATTTGAAAAAAAAGTACCTACATACATGAGATTGCTTTCTGTTCTGAACTGTGTTATTTTGTTTCCATAGATACAGTCCGTTTACAGTTTATTTACCTCTGAAAGATCGTTTTCTGTATGTTGGTATTGCAGTAAAGTCCCCCTATGAGTGCCAGCTTAAGACATTTTGCCGCGTAATAGGGGAGATTGTATGATGTAAACGTTAGCACTTACAATTATTTATTTATGTAAATATCTAATTGTCAATTTAAGTATATAACTTTACTTATCACGTGATTCTGAGATTATAAGATATTATTATTATTATAAGATTGTACTCAAGTTTTATTGATATGGATATTTAAAAAGACACTCATTACCATCACCAGGGAGGGCGAAGTTACTCCTTCTACATCTCAAATAATTTCCGCGATCGAAAAGCAGCAACAAAAAAGAAAATATGTTTTGACTTTAAGGTTAGAGTACATGGGATAAACAAAATCTTCGTATGGTAACACGAAAATCAAGCAAGCCAACATCAGCACTAGAGGTAAATTAACTATGAACGGACTTTAATAGTGTCCCTAGTATACTCACACACACATTCAAGCTTGTGGGTGAAAACGAACATTTTTGTCTGGAGTTCCCGCCCTGTGCTAGTATTAAACCAAAACATTACATCAAGTTGATGAGCCATTCCAAAGTTATTTACTTCTATGGACAAACTTCGCTGTCCGTCTGTCTGTCTTCAGCCTGTTTTCAGGATACCGTGATAGCTGATATTATCACACATTATGTATTTCTGTTGCCGCTATAATAAGACTAAGTATAAAGGCTATTTTTATGCAGCTTTAACAACTAGATAGGGGTATATCTGGGTAGGTATATGTTACGCTAATATTATCAACAGTTTCTAAAGAGGAAGGTATATAGGTACTTGGCGTATTTATATGCATCATGTTTTAGCTCTTTTTTATTTGCGTCTTTCGTCAGATTTCACTAACTTTATTTTCAGATAAAACGTTTAGCCGGCCAAGAGAACTGACACTGAAATGCTGTGCATCACAGAGAAACAAGAAAGATAAGGCCTGCCTCAAAATTTTGGTGTGTGATAAAGGCACAGGATCGTCAGTCAAACCATATGCTGACGATGTTCTTACGAAGCCAAGTCCTGAACAAAATCTGATAACTAGCAGGTCGAGTGTTGAGGAGAAGCTTCTAAAAGAAATTAAGCTTTCCCCTTGTACGAAGGTGAGTGTTATTTATTTATTTTTTCTGTGTATTTGTCTGAAAGCGGTACGGTTCACCATTCCATGCAACTTTTATTTTATTACTACTTCAAAATTATCAACATACTATTTGCACCAACCATTGATCTAGCAACAAACTTGCAACTATCTTTCTCTATACCTTTGTTTTAACGTTAGGGAAAATCCTTCGGACTCCTTCCGACAAAAAAACCTCACGTAACGCCGAACAGCCTACGGTTGGGAGCCCCGGGTAAGCTTTCGGAAGGATGCCCCAGGACGCCCAACAGACCTACGGCTGCGGCCTCGCCTAGGGCGTGGTTCGGGTGCTATCCCGCGTCTTTGGGGGGTTTTCGGGTGTCATCCCGCTTCTTAGGCGAGGGGGGCGTGCGTGAATCCTTCACGTCACGCTGCCGTCTAGGGCCTGCTTCTGTAAGGACGGTGAGCAGCCCCCTCACCGTCCTCAGGCCCCCGGTCATGGAGGCCGACAGTCTTCGGCGAAGATACGTAGGCGGCGCCCAAGCCGCTGACTGCGGAACTCGGGTGGGAGAGTTCTCTCCCGTTCCCGCCCGCCGCCTCTTTCACGAGCATGACCTGTTCGCAGAAAGTTGCGGTCTTTCTCTATACCTTGTTAAAACTAAGCAAATACGATTTTTTTTTCAGACTTGCTTTTCTTGTCATCGGCGACGTGCATCGCTCAACAGCCTAGAAACTAGGCAAGTACCTAACCTAAATAACATTGCATGTTTTTTCGGAAGAAACAAAGTCATTTTATAGTGTTGGTATTGAAAATTTACTATCGACTCTCATTAAGTAGGTACTTACCTATTTTGTTTTTTATTCTAGTAAATTGACAACGGAAGAATGTCCAGCTGCGCCTCTTTTGGAAGAAGCAAAGTGTGACTCAAATATACCTCCCACCTGTTCTCCCAACTGCTTGCCAAAACGTTAGTATTGAGTATTTCATATTTCCTATTCCTATGTCGGTAAAATAAAAATTACTTCACATACATAAAAGAATATAAAAGAACCATTGGTATATCAAGACAACGGCGACCAGAAATATTGTCGTTCATCACGAGGTTACTCAGTTTTCATGGTCAGATTTTAAAGATCAAGCCTTTTTACTTCCGTGCTATAATCATCAGTTTGCAGTAACCAACTTTGCCAATACTAAATTAACGAAGGCTCAATATTATAAACATATAGGCATTAAGTAGGACTACTCTCTAAAACTCATTTGTTAATGAGTTTTAGAGATTCAATAATTCCAGTGTTCTTGTTGTTACAAGAACACTGGAATTATTGAATCAAACGTCTAACGAAGCCATCTTCGGTTTGACCTTTTGAAGTGTTTCTCATGGATAAAGTAATTGTCTTTTTATCAAAATTTTCAGATCACCTTTCGAAATCACGGCGGTGTAAGAAATATATAGGAATTCGCACTTCCTGCTGCTCAATGTGCTGTTTTGATGACGATAAGCGATGAAAATGATTCAGCATCAGGGACTGAAAAATTCTTCGTGGAAACATGTGAGGTTTAATAATCAAACAACTTCGGTATGGCTTTGATGTTGAAACGATCCTATTTATTGAACCTTCCAGTTTTAAAATACATGAAAGAAAGTGATAGATGTTGGAATTAAAAAATAATAAGAAACAGATACTCGACTCATACTAAATGCATTCTTCAGCGACTTATCAGACGCAATAAATTTAAATAAATAAATATTTGTGGACAACCTCACATAACATCATCTAGCCCAAATTAAGCTAATATAAGCTTGTAATATGGGATCTAGTCGACTAATAGACTTATATATTTCTAAATGGGTACGTATTTGAATACCTAAAATTATAATACCTAAAGTTAAATAACTTGTTCAAAATACCTAAAATCTAAATACCTAATGGTGGGTTGACCTAAATTTAAAAATACCGAAAGTTTAAAATGGCTAAGTATTTGAATACCTAAAATTATAATAGGTACCTAAAGTTAAATAACCTAAGTTCAAAATGCCTAATGGTTTTTTTTATAACCACTCATACAAGGATTGTCTGCTCCAATCCTGAAGTTCCAAAACCTTGTATGTGTGGTTAAAAAAAAAAAACAACGAAAGCTAATGCGGGAGCTCCGCCCCGCTCCGCTCCCGCCCTTAGCCTTCTAACCTAACCTATCCGAGTCGGGGTGGGCAGTGTCCCTTTTTTTAAAGCACTGGATGCGGGCTGCTTTAGATCGGTCATTCTGATTTGGTATATCAACCTTTGTTGTTTTAACTTTAGGCATTTTAAACATTAGGTAATTAGTCCAATAGGTATTTCAAGGTATTAAGTACTTAGGTATTAGTGGTTTAGGTATTTTAAACCATTTGGTATTTAGATTTTAGGTATTTTGAACTTAGGTTATTTAACTTTAGGTATTATAATTTTAGGTATTCAAATACGTACCCTTCTAAATACATACATATTTTACATAGAAACATCTGAACTCCGAAGCAAACATTTGTGGATCAAACAAATATTTGGACCGACCCGGGAATCAAACCCAGGACTTCAAGCGCGGCAGGCGGTTACACTACCGATTCTACCGAAGTACCGACTGCGCCACCGAGGCAGTCGAGTGCAATGCAAGTCTTACACAATTTTGATCGTTTAGAGTTTTAACTTTTTATTAAGTGTCAAGTTCCGAGACCCGCAGATTTCAGACCTCTAGTTTGAGGCGTAACGGATGCGAAACAAGAGATAATGTAATATCTACTTTCCGGTTTCGTTTTCCATTCCGATTCTTCCCTCTTCATTAGATAGATACTTAAAAAAGTACTTGCATAACGTTCACCACTCAATTCAATGTTATTTTCGTGACAATTTTTGAAACATTTATCTCATTCTTACCTTTTAAGCATTAATGCGAGTAATGTGTGCGCATAGAATTTGTACAACAATTGTACTTTTAATGTATAATGTAGTCGTAATAAAAAGTGAATACCTAGGTGTTTTAAATTATTAGTTTACTATGTACATACGTCAGAATCGTTAATATACGAGTGTTTAAGACTAATATTACCTATTTGTTTCATTAAAATACTTGGATTTTTATTATATTTACATTTATGTAGGCACTGGTTACCCCGATGACTAAGGGCAGATTCGACCAAAATCGGTGTTATTAGAGAGTTACCAGAGATTATCTTGTACTTAATACTAAAAGTAAAGTGATTTTCCATTTTATCAATAACTAACAAGCACAACGTAACTATGGTAACCATACTGAAGTTGACTCCTTCAGCATGGTTACCATAGTACCATTTCTTGGTGGTAACTTCAGTTTCACTTTACTTTTAGTATATTTCCAAGTTATTTTCTAGTATAAGTCTTACTCCGATTTTGGTCGAATCCGGCCTATAAATGATCGCTGCAGAATTTTCCGCTCAGACTGGTCCTCGAATGAGTGACCACTTTGTCATCATTCAAATGTCATCAATATTCTGAAAATGAAATTAAACATAGAGTTCACAAACTCTTTTGTAAATACATACCTAATGTACCTACACTCTGTTAAAATTAGGATGATAATTTTGACACCTCACGCCTATTAAGTATCGTATTTGTTTATGTCAAGTGTACAATAAAGATCAGTGCAAGTATACCTCAAAAAATTATCGTAGCACCCATAGATTTAGAATGTACAAGATGAACAGTGTCAAACTGAAGACGAGACCAAAAATGAAAGATCTATGTGTGGGTTAAATAGTGTTGTTGAATGGTCACACCTATGTTATCGATAAAAGTATCTGTATAAATGGATGGAATGGAAATGAAACTTCTAAGCACACAAAGTGCTTAGAAGTTTCATCTCCAACTTCTTGTTTTGGGGAATAAATTGTTAATTTGAATGTAATCGACTATGAAAAAGTAAAAATGGGATTATATGGGGTAACTCGTAATATTAGAAATTCTGTAGTGATTTTACGAATTTTGATTCAGTGTGTGAATGTGAAAATACACTTTTAACATGTAATTTATGGCATCGTACATTGCATTGTTGCCGCCTACATATATATTTTGCCAATTGAATTTGAAATTTTACTAAAAATCCAACTCTTATCGTAATACTAAACCTAGAAACTCATTTATTATTGAACCCTAGTAACAATAAAAGATATTACTCGTAGATTTTTTTAAATATATTAACCTCGCCAAATTGACATCGCCACTGATGGAAACTAATGGAAAGCCGTGGCGCATCTAGCGAATGGGGGCCATGCTTACAGCACACAAGACTTCTGACAGTAGTCCTCAAGTTGGCGGCCCTATGATGTGCCTCTTCACGCTCCGCTTGTAGCACCCGGGATTGTAAAATGAGGGAAACACATGTGCGGGCAGGTCGTTCCAGGATTTTGTAGTTCGACAGAGGAACGATCTTTTGAAACGCTCAGTTCTGGCGAAGATTCTCTCCGCTATATATGAGTGGCACCTCTGCCCGACGTGTTGTTCGGAATCGGAAAGGAGATGGTGGGATCAGGTTGAAGAGCTCTTCAGAACATTCGCCGTGATACATTCAGTAGAAGGCAGCCAAGGACGCTATGGTTCTTTGCTGCGCTAACGGCTCGAGGCTTACCGTCATCTTAGGACAACCTATAATTGAAATCGGATAACACGTCTCTGCATAGCGCCAAGCGCGTCCAGTAAGTACCTCGCACAGTCATCCCAAAGGTGAGAACAGTATTCGACGCAGAGGCTAATCTGCGCCTTGCACAGCAAACATGCCGGTGTGGCGTGGAGTACCTTAAGTGAAGTAAAATTATAAAAATTCAACTCAAAATGGATCACAAATTTTGGAAATATTATATTAAAATAGGCACAAAACCCTAAAAAAAAGGTTAAATAACACAGTTCGAGTAAAAATCAATCATATTCATAGTAAATTAAATCCAGATAAGTTTGTTTGTAGCAATGCCACTATAATGAACTATCGACATCCTTATCGATACCTACCCATGACTATTTTACTGTAAACAGCCCTTTTTATTTCTGCCTTATATATCCTCCAAAAATGCATTTACACATTAAATATTGTGTTATGTATGAAGGAAAATGCATAATCTACGTTATGCGTTGGACTTTCAGTGAAATTTTACATCCAATTTGGCAAAATATGTACGTCAAAAATGGAATGAACGAAGTCACAAATGACCTGTTAAACGAGTCTTTCTTCGTATAATTGCGTTTTGTAATATCCTATTCACACACTAAACGCGACAATATTGTTGAAAATATAAAATTTTCTATTTTAATCGTAAGATCACTACAGATTATTGGATATTATAAATAACATAGAGCTGCCATAGGATCCCAGCGGGCTCAGCGATTCAAAATACTGACATATGAGTACACAATTTGCTTTCTCTTTTCCTCTCGAGCTAAGTGCTATGGATAATGAGGTCTCGCTCGCACGCTTTTTATATCTATTGAGAGTAGCGAAAAATTCTAAATCTATGGTAGCACCATAGATATAAAGTCTAGATGGAACGTCAAGGCGCAGAAACGGCGCAAAAAAATGTATGTAACCGTTACATGAATTGATCAAACCTGCCGCTCAGTGCCGATCGTGTCGCTTTAGCGTCACCACGTTAACTGCGCGCTAAGTAGTCTACGAAAATATAGCTAAAATGTCCTTTTGTGCAATTAAAATTGGTAGAAATCATAGTAGGAGATTAAAAACTTCTAAGAATGTCAGCTATCATCGGTAACAACCCAAAATAAAGCTTATTTTGATTTTTCTTTTCTTCATTATTAATCACGCAATATTCATCAGTGTTGCCACTTTATTTTTTTATTCTCCCAACTTAACAATTGGGAAAGGGGTAAGTATAACTAGTTTGTCTAGGAAATGATTATATTCATTTCTTATTACACTATGTAGAATAGAATAGAATAGAATACACTTTATTGTACACCATATCAATGATTACAAGAACTTATGTACTTATTATATTATTTACTAGCGGCCCGCCCCGGTGGTATACAGTATTTCTCCACTATTTAATGGATGTTACATATAAAACCGGCCAAGTGCGAGTCGAACTCGCCCATGAAGGGTTCCGTAGCCACAAGTAACATAGTATAAAAAATCTTGTAGTTGGTTGTAATTTTGATTGATGTCTTAACACGTTAACTGTGTTAATGATTTGTCTTGGCGAAAATTGCGGTTTATGACGTAATAAAAAAAACTACTTACTAGATCTCGTTCAAACCAATTTTCGTTGGAAGTTTTTATGCCAAAAGGGTGGGGACACACATTTTTTCACTTTGGAAGTGTCTCTTGCGCAAACTATTCAGTTTAGAAAAAAAATGATGTTAGAAACCCAATAGCACTTTTGAAGACTTATGTATAGACACGTATGATAAAAAAATTTCTTTTGAGTTTCTGTTCTGAGTATGGGGAAATTTACTGCTTTTTTTTTCTAGTTTTATACAAAAATCTTAATGCAGTTGACAGAATACATCTACTTACCAAGTTTCAACAGCATAGGTCTTATAGTTTCGAAAAAAAGTGGCTGTGACATACGGACGGACAGACAGACAGACAGACATGACGAATCTATAAGGGTTCCGTTTTTTGCCATTTAGCTACGGAACCCTAAAAAAGCCCAACAAAATCCGTTGCGTAGTTTTAAAGATTTAAGCATACATAGGGATATAGGGACAGATAACTCGACTTTATTTTAAATTTATACAATGTAGTGATTATAATGAATTGGGTCTAATAAATCAATTATGATATAAAAAATTGCTTAAAATAAATGAAGGACATGAAGCTATGAAGCTACACAACTCCTACGAGTTTTTCGATGCATTATTGTTACGTACATTATATTCGAATTCAGTAGATTCTAGGTATCCACCAAGTCAAGAAACAAAAAACGAATAGAAAGTGTGTAACGGGCAGGTTATAGGTATACAAGATATTAATTTACCTACAACACTATGCCGTCAACGCGTGAACAATTTTATTACTTACACAAAAAAAAAAAAATTACAAGTAGACACTTCAGTTTTATTTATTTGTATTAATACTCATACCCAATAAACAAATAAATATACAATAGTACATACATATACATATAATCACGCTTGTCTCCCATCGGGGTAAGCAGAGACTATGGCTTTCCACTTGCTACGATCCTGACATACAACTTTCGCTTCTTCTACTTTCATAACTGTTTTCATACACGCTCGCCGGTTAAGGGTACTCTTGACCTTGCCTTTTTCCAGAACGTCTCTGATTTGATCGGCATGCGTACGCCGAGGTTTACCCCTACCAGTTTGCCCATTCATTCTCGCCTCATAAATCTGCTTTGTCAGTCTATTCTCATCCATTCTCTCCACGTGTCCAAACCATCTAAGCATCCCTTTTTCGATCTTAGTCACTACATCTTCTGTTATACCACATTTTTCCCTTATCACGCTATTTCTTTTTTTGTCCATTAAAGTCACTCCAGCTATACTTCGCAGACTTCTCATTTCCACTGCATTAATTTTGCTTTCATGCTTCTTCTGCCATACCCAACTTTCACTACCATACATAAGTGTAGGGATGAGCACTCCCCTATGTACAGCCAACCTGGCCTTCTCAGACACATTTTGACTGCTCATAAAGGTGTACATAGCCCCATTCACTTGATTTCCTGCCAAAACTCTTCGCTCAATATCCTGGTCACACTTTCCATCCCTTACAAATTTGGAACCCAAGTATACAAATTCTTTCACCTGTTCCACTCTTTGCCCTTCAATGAAGATTGAGCAATTCGTCATACTTTCTTCTCTTTCAAAAACCATAACTTTCGTCTTGTTTACATTAACTTTCATTCCTCTACTTTTTAGAGCCTCATTCATACTATTAACCATCAGCTGCAATTCCTCCGCTGATGATGCTAATATCACCTGATCATCAGCGTATAGGAGGCATTTGACGGTCAGTTCATTCATTTTTAAGCCATACATACTCTCTTGCAGTTCTTTCAGACAACTATCCATGTATAGATTAAACAGCCACGGAGACGCTACACAGCCCTGTCTCACACCCTTTTCAATGTGAAAGAAGTCCGTGCAAGCCCCGTTGATCCTGACACAAGCACTAGAACCCTCATAGAGAGACCTCAGTGCCCGTATCAAGTTGCTGTTCACTCCATACATGGACAATATTGACCACAGTTCATTCCTCACCACTCTGTCATAGGCCTTTTCCAAGTCCACGAATATGCAATAGACCTTTTGACTTTTAGCCAAAACTTTCTCAGCTACGCATCGTAAGGAAAAGACCTGATCCGTACATCCCCTTCCTTTCATAAATCCTGCTTGCACATCCCACATTTTTCCTTCAGTTTCATTCATCACTCTTTTTATCAACACTTTTGCATACAATTTGCCAACGATGCTGAGCAAGCTTATGCCGCGGTAGTTTTTGCACTCTTGCTGCGACCCTTTTCCTTTGTAAAGCGGCACAATGACAGCTTTACACCATTCTGCTGGTACTCTGCCACTTCGCCAACAAAAGTTAAAAAGGCGGTACAGCTGGCAAGCGACCACGCCACGTCCAGCTTTCAGCATTTCGACAGAAATCCGATCTATTCCAGCAGCCTTTCCTACTTTCATACAATTCAACGCTTCCACTATTTCTCCCATACTTAACTCGCTTTCATCGCCAAATTCATTCAGTTCTAAAACACGCGTATCGCCTTGTATATCTTCTTTTTCGAATAAACTCTCAAAATATTCCTTCCATCTCTTTAGCACACATTCTTCTCCTCTTACAAAACTTCCATCCTGGTTTCTGATGTGATTGAGCGGCGACATTGTTTGCTGACTCCTCACTGTTCTTATGGACTTCCAAAAAAATTTAATATTCCGTTGGAAGTCTTCAGATAACCTTTTATCAAATTTTTCTCTATCATTCTCTTTCTTTCTCATCATCGTCTCTTTTGCAACACGTTTATACTTTTTATAGTCATCCTTTGCCATTTTTACATCCTCATCCGTTGCCTTTTGCATTCTTTGATTGGCCTTTGTAGCCAACCAGTCCAACCATGCTTTCTTCTTGCCAGTCAACGCATTAAGAACTTCCGCACTCATTCCTTTTGCCATACATTCTTGTCGTCTTTTGCTAACCCCACACACTTCAATCGCAACTTGCGCAAAACAACACAATAGTAATAATAGTATATACATCCTTCATTATATTAGATTAATTACATAAACTATATATTGGGTGTAACAAATTTGACTCTCCAAATTTCGTCACGTGACGTGGCATCAGACAAGAAACATTACAAAAATGAAGAAAAAAAGATCACATGAATAGGTACTTTAACCGTAAATTCGTTTTAAAGGTCCTATAAATTTTCATTTTCACCCTTTCTATCGCTACTAAGCAGCAGTAGAAAGCGACAACGACAGCCAGACGGGTGCTCCGTGTTTGTCACGGCGACCATGTTACCTCGAATTGCCGCGGTAAAAAATGAATTCTTAATGTGCGACAAAAAAAAATTGTATTTGATTTCCGATGCCAAGTCATCTCATGAAATTTGGAGAGGTAATTTTGTTACACCCAGTATATAGACTTAGTTTAATGCAATTTTAGGGAGAAGCTGGTATCATTATTTACGCACACAGAAAAGCCGACGCACAGTGTAAAGACACTGGCCGCTTGACAGCGCACGCACACATCTGCGAAATCGTAAGCCGTTTTGTTTATGTCGATTGTAGAGCGACGACGGTCCATCTAGACTTTAAATAATCTAAGCGTTGCACATAGACGAGTATAGATAATTCAACTCATCAGTGCGCGCGGCGCTATGTGTGCGTGCGCTAGTAATTATACAGCTTTAATTTGTGTGGCAGTGATGCGGCCGTCTTCACAGAGTACATTTTTATATTATGAGGTAGAGACGTAACTCGACTTATTGACGACACCAGCGGTGCCAAGCAGTCTTTGCAGGAAACGCTCTGCGTGGCCGCGAAATAAACATCATATTTATACAAAAAGCATACAGCGCCATCTACCACGTTTGCAGGCAACTCTTACGTTATAATGAAACGAAATCAAATATCATGACAAGTCTTAATGTAACTGCAACGTTGAGATCCTGTGTAACTTGGTCACATTATAATTCATTACATAGTGTTCTTAGGCTGAGCGCAGATTATAGTCACGACAGTTTTAAGACAGACTTGCCTCACATAGACAAGTCTGTTTTAAAATTAAAACGAAACTGTTCTGTCTACGACACGTCGCACACCTTAGACAAAACTGTTTTGTCTACGATACTAGACTTGGGTAGGTACTGTTCGTACTGCCGGACATGCTATACGGCATAACCGTGTAACAGGTTCAGTACCCAGTATGGCTGAAGTATGTCATTAATCTTATAACAAACTAGCTGACACATAAGGTGTGCGAAAAGCGTGTGAAACTGCCCTGCCCTCTCCCAAAGGAACCGCGCAATATATCGGGAACAAGAGTATCCTAGAACCTTCCTCGGATCATAAGCTCAGATTGTACCAAGTTTCATTTAAATCAATTCATAATCAGGATACAGACAGACAGACATGACAATTTCTAATTACATTTTCGGCTTCAGTATCGATTAGAGAACGCCCTACAATTAAAATCTTCCATGTACACACTTTTGACCCTCAACGGTTTTTTTTCAGATGTATAGATATGGTTTTTTTTTTTTTTTTTTTAAATCAAGTCATACAGTTCAATTTTTGTCATATTTGCAGCATAAGCAATGTTTTTTTCCGTCGACCATCTCTGCATTTCTATTTTTTTTGCATTAGAATTTGGAGCTCTATCATTTATGACTTTTCTGTAGGTTTTTTTTTATAAGTTACACAATTCTACCATACATTATTTTGTTATACCTCGAAGGGTTTAGGCAGCGTTTTCGTTAAAAGCTCCCAGACACCTTATTTTTTTCCGACATCTCCAACTAATATCATTATATTTTAGTCAATGTATACAAAAACTCAACAAATTATATACCTACGTTAACCTTTCTCAAGAATCATTGGTGATCTCAGCATGAAAATCCATGCAGTATTTATTAAGTTTATCGTGAACAGACAGACGCGGCGGGGACTTTGTTTTATTACATGTAGTGATAACAAATATTAATTCCATCGAATTGACACATAAAAAATATTTACCTGACTTCTTAAACATTTTCTCCGTGAAGAATTAGACATTTTCTTTAACGACTGTACCCATGGTATTATCACTAAGGCTGAGGGCACATTGGAGACACGACTGTCTTAAGACAGACTATTTCTTTACGAGATCAATAGAGAGGCGCACACTTCGAACAAAACGTCTCTTAGACAAAGCTGTCTTTACCGACAAGGCGACAAGTCTGACTAACGTTTGTCGGCTTCCCTTTTATATGCATGCGGGCGCGCACATCAAAGACGAAACTGTCTAGCGGCGGGCCCACTTCTCCTATAGACTTGCGCAAAACAGTACCCGATGATGTCCTGACATATAGCATAGCTTTCCGAACCGTGCCATATGGCATTCGAACAGTACCCGGACCAGTACCCGATCTTTCGTACAAGTACATACAGTGTTCTGATTGTTCTGACAGGTGTCGGACCTTCATAAACCGTATTAAGAAAAATAGACCTTATTTACAAGTGCATAAAGTTCTCTTGAACCCGGACCAGTACCCGGTCTTTCGTACGAGTACATACAGTGTCGTGATTGTTCTGACAGGTGTCGGACCCTCATAAATCGTATCAAGAAAAATACACCTTATTTTTATGTACATAAAGTTCTTTTGAATTTGCATGCCATTATGCGCCATCTAGTGCAACCCAGGCAAAACAGATACGATAGGGTGGACGTATCTGAATTATCCCAGTTGCACCAGATGTCGCTGTTATAAAATAGATAGATAACTCTTTATTGCACCATTACATACAGTATTCTTTGAAAAGACTTAAAAACTAAAATGATAGTACAACGGGCGGTCTTATCGCTAATAGCGATCTCTTCCAGACAACCTCGGTATAGAAAGAGAAGAACAGGAAAGAAAATGGTAGCTGATGGCGCACATTACATAATAAAATATACAAAACAGATAATAAAATAACACATAATAGGTAGCTATGTAGTACACAGTAAGTGAATATTACGAGATAATAAAAATTATACCCACTTAAAAAACTTAGAGGAACAGGAAGTGGTTCTTAACCATATTTTTAAATATGGCTAGTGACTTCGCTCGTCGTATATCTAATGGCAGCGTATTCCACAGTCGTACTGCCAAAACGGTAAAGGATTTATCCAAGAATACTGTGGAATGTGGCGGCATTTTTAATCTCAAGTTCGCTGATGATCTTAAGCACTTTGAATGAGTATCATGAAGGAATTCAAATCTTCCTTTGAGATAGGCAGGGGTAGAAGGGTTGAACAGTATACTGTATAACAAGAAAAGGATATGGGCATTCCGGCGAAGACGAATAGGTAGCCATTCGAGCTTTTTTCGAAAAACAGAGACATGATCATATTTGCGTAGTCCAAATATAAATCTGATACATAAATTCTGGAGTCGCTCGAGCTTATCTAATTGGCATTCGGTGAGATCTGGATAGCTGACGTCTGCATAGTCTAGGATAGGAAGTAGAAGGGTGTTTGCAAGAGCAATTTTGGTAGCAGTTGGCAACAAACTTCGCAAATGTTTCAAGGATCCTGCTGCTGCAAATAATTTACGGCTGGTCTCCTGCATTTGAGATTCCCAAGACAACTTTGAATCAATAAATATTCCCAAGTTTTTAACCCGGTCGCTATATGATATGGTAGTTCCATTGAAGATAACGGGTGGGAGTAATGACCAGTCAATCCTTGGAACCATCCAAGGGCTACCGACAATTGTGACTTGAGTCTTCAATGGGTTGACCTTGAGACCATACGATTTGCTCCATGCGCTTATACTAGCCAGGTCAGCATTTATGGCCGCCACAGCGTCAGCAATAGATGCCAATGATGCCTGGCTGTATATCTGCAAATCATCTGCATAAAGGTGATAGGAAGAACGTAGTTGATCAGAGATTGAATTAATAAATATCGCGAAGAGTAAAGGAGATAGAACGCCACCCTGTGGCACTCCAACAGATGTATTGCACCATGAAGAGAGCGTGTCTTCGATTCGTATACATTGTCGGCGTCCACACAGGTAACTGCGAAACCAATCAGTCACTATTGGAGATATGCCAAGCGATCGCAATACGTCAATCAATACGTCGAAATCAACTGTGTTGAAAGCGTTGGAAAAATCTAGCAGTGCCAGGACAGTAACCTTCCCACACTCCATGCCATATCTGATGTCATCCGTAATATTTACCAAGGCGGAAACGGTACTATGACCAGGTCGAAAACCTGATTGAAAAGGATTCAATAAATTGTTTTTCCTTATAAACATACTCAGTTGTTCATTTACAAGGCGTTCTATAACTTTGGAGAGGAAAGGTAATATAGAAATAGGTCGGTAATCGGAAAAACTAGAAGGATTTTTATTTTTAGGCAGAGGAATAATTTCGGCTGATTTCCAAAAAGAGGGGAAAACACCAGAGGATAGGGAAGAATTAAGGATATGACAGATTACAGGTAGGATCTCGTCAAGGATGGGTAGGATCATATTACGGCTTACACCATCACTTCCAACTGCATTGGACGAGATTGACATAATGCTCCTCCTGACATCACAGGCAGTGATCTGATTAAAGGCGAATGATGAGTATTGGGGGCTTGGCAGGGATGAAAGATGATTCATTGTGCAGGTTTTGGTTGTCTTATCAATATTAGACGAGGCGGTGAAGTGTTGATTTAACAAATCAATATTTAAATCTTTAGGCAGTGCATCGTGACGCGCTTTCCCTACCCCCATTGTTCGAAGAAATTTCCAGACTTTAGCTGGATCACTATTTTGAATAGAGTTGTGAATGTGCTGGCGTTGTGCGTCCCTGCACACCTTATTGCAGTGATTACGTGCACGAGTATAGTTCTCCCGGTTTGTGGCAGTTGGTCTGGTCTTGTATTTAAATTTCGCCGCCGCTTTTCTAGACATAAGCTTACGAATATCATCTGTCAGCCAAGGAGATGGGGCATGTTTGAGCTTGACAGGTCGCATAGGAGCATGTTTATTGTAAAGACGTACGTAGTGTACGACACGTCGCACACCTTAGACAAAACTGTTTTGTCTACGATACTAGACTTGGGTAGGTACTGTTCGTACTGCCGGACATGCTATACGGCATAACCGTGTAACAGGTTCAGTACCCAGTACGCGAAAAAATTTAGCAGGACCCAGGACCTTTTTCGGACGCGATATACCGCTCGCTCGGGCGCGTACAGTCGACGTTCGGCCGCGTCTGAGTCCGAGATAGAATATATTATACTATCTGTGGTCCGAGCGACCGGGTGACCGGATTGATGAACGCTTGGGAACATTTTGTTCCGTAGTGTATATCAACTTAACGCGTACGAGTAGTAATGAATACTGTTGAATGTTATATGAATACTTGAGGCACGCCTGCCAGCTTAATGGGCTCAGGAGATGGTCAAGCGACTTGAGTCGATATCAAGTGTACATACACGACGATGCATACACACGTGCAAAGAAATCATGCACACTGAAGCTACTTTCATTCATATTTTAATCGATTTGTCAAGTACATATTGACCATATAAGAGCCCATTAGTCGAGGCACGTGTAGTACCTGTCAGATAATAATACGTTAAACGAATAATATTTATTATTATGATAAATGAAGAAAAAGTGACATATTTAATTTTTTAATTACCTCGAAAACGGTGCATGCTATCGTAAAAATAATGGCAATTTTGACCCCCCTTTGAAACCCGTACCCTTTGAACGTAATGTATATTTGGCGGATGGGCCGTTGCTGTTTTATACGGCATCTGGACTTTTTCGCGTGAAGCAGGCAAGGGCGGTTATCGCTCCGTTGTTTATTTTTTTTCTAAATTAGAGTATTACAAACGTTTTGTGTGTATCAACGGTGGATTCCGAAGACTATACTTGACTTTGACTGGGACTTAGAGGAAATGTGAAATGAAGATGAAAAATGAAACAAGACTTGGCATTCGGTCTAAGTAACCAAAGCGTGTGCAAATTAATAATAACAAAAAGAACCGGGATCTGTCAGAACACTCAGCAGGACCTTTCCGTTCCGTTTTCATAAACCTAATTATAGGCTTTATTTTGTTTGAATAAAGATAATATTAGTATGATAGCAGTACCAACGCCATCTAGAGCACGTTGACCGCATTTCTTACTCTCACGAAACGAATGAGTTAGTTTTTTATAGAAAATATTATAAATTATCTGTGGTTCTATGTTCTATTCGATCGTACCAACATAAGCAAGTCAAAGGGACTTTATCAAGAAAAAATAGACCTTATTCTGTATAGATCAAGGTCTATTACACATACATTTTATAACAGCGACATCTGGTGCAACTGGGATAATTCAGATACGTCCACCCTATCGTATCTGTTTTGCCTGGGTTGCACTAGATGGCGCATAATGGCATGCAAATTCAAAAGAACTTTATGTACATAAAAATAAGGTGTATTTTTCTTGATACGATTTATGAGGGTCCGACACCTGTCAGAACAATCACGACACTGTATGTACTCGTACGAAAGACCGGGTACTGGTCCGGGTTCAAGAGAACTTTATGCACTTGTAAATAAGGTCTATTTTTCTTAATACGGTTTATGAAGGTCCGACACCTGTCAGAACAATCAGAACACTGTATGTACTTGTACGAAAGATCGGGTACTGGTCCGGGTACTGTTCGAATGCCATATGGCACGGTTCGGAAAGCTATGCTATATGTCAGGACATCATCGGGTACTGTTTTGCGCAAGTCTATAGGAGAAGTGGGCCCGCCGCTAGACAGTTTCGTCTTTGATGTGCGCGCCCGCATGCATATAAAAGGGAAGCCGACAAACGTTAGTCAGACTTGTCGCCTTGTCGGTAAAGACAGCTTTGTCTAAGAGACGTTTTGTTCGAAGTGTGCGCCTCTCTATTGATCTCGTAAAGAAATAGTCTGTCTTAAGACAGTCGTGTCTCCAATGTGCCCTCAGCCTTAGTGATAATACCATGGGTACAGTCGTTAAAGAAAATGTCTAATTCTTCACGGAGAAAATGTTTAAGAAGTCAGGTAAATATTTTTTATGTGTCAATTCGATGGAATTAATATTTGTTATCACTACATGTAATAAAACAAAGTCCCCGCCGCGTCTGTCTGTTCACGATAAACTTAATAAATACTGCATGGATTTTCATGCTGAGATCACCAATGATTCTTGAGAAAGGTTAACGTAGGTATATAATTTGTTGAGTTTTTGTATACATTGACTAAAATATAATGATATTAGTTGGAGATGTCGGAAAAAAATAAGGTGTCTGGGAGCTTTTAACGAAAACGCTGCCTAAACCCTTCGAGGTATAACAAAATAATGTATGGTAGAATTGTGTAACTTATAAAAAAAAACCTACAGAAAAGTCATAAATGATAGAGCTCCAAATTCTAATGCAAAAAAAATAGAAATGCAGAGATGGTCGACGGAAAAAAACATTGCTTATGCTGCAAATATGACAAAAATTGAACTGTATGACTTGATTTAAAAAAAAAAAAAAAAAACCATATCTATACATCTGAAAAAAAACCGTTGAGGGTCAAAAGTGTGTACATGGAAGATTTTAATTGTAGGGCGTTCTCTAATCGATACTGAAGCCGAAAATGTAATTAGAAATTGTCATGTCTGTCTGTCTGTATCCTGATTATGAATTGATTTAAATGAAACTTGGTACAATCTGAGCTTATGATCCGAGGAAGGTTCTAGGATACTCTTGTTCCCGATATATTGCGCGGTTCCTTTGGGAGAGGGCAGGGCAGTTTCACACGCTTTTCGCACACCTTATGTGTCAGCTAGTTTGTTATAAGATTAATGACATACTTCAGCCATATGGCTTAAAAGTTCTTTGGCTACCACCGTATCATAGAATAGAATAAACTTTATTTGTACACCAAGTTAAAAACAAGTTTACAATAATTTTAACAGAATGTTGTACAAAGGGCGGCCAAGTAAGATGGGTAGTTTCGGTGTAGAAATAATTTGTAACAGGTACAATATGTACAATACCTAAATACAATAAACATTTTAATTACATAAATATACATACATGCATACACATATACATACATACATATTATATATATATATATATATATATATATATATACACTTAAAAAAGACGACAAAAATATCGTGTGGAAAATTATTCACCTTTTATCAATTTAAGTTAAATGTGCAAGTTCAAAAAATATTCTTTCACTAAACGCTTAAAAGTATCCAGAGTCTGGGCCCGTCTAATCGTTACTGGAAGGGCGTTCCACAACCGTACTGCCTGTATGGTGAACGATTTATCGTAGAAGCTAGTGGAATGAGTGGGAACAGCCAATACCAAAGATTCCGATGACCGCAAGGATCTTGAATGTGTGTCATTTAGGAACATAAATCGTTCTTTGAGATAAGTTGGGGACCGAGGATTGAACAGTATATTGTAAAGTATAGAAAGGATATGAGTATTTCGTCGAAGGCGAATTGGTAGCCACTCGAGCAGATTGCGATATTCGGTAACATGATCATATTTGCGTAATCCAAATATAAATCGTATGCATAAGTTTTGTAGGCGCTCGAGCTTATCAAGTTGCTCTTCAGTGATATCGAGATAGCTTACATCGGCATAATCTAGCAAGGGAAGAAGGAGAGATTGTGCAAGCGCAATTTTGGTAGCCGTTGGTAAGAAATTTCGTAATCGACGCAAAGATCCTGCAGATGCAAACAGCTTCCGACTTACCTCTTGCAATTGGGGTCGCCAAGAAAGAGTGTCATCTACCAAAATACCCAGATTTTTGACAGTTGCGCTTAGAGGTAACGCAACTCCATTAAATATGATGTCAGGCAATTGTGTGCGATCAATTTGTGACACCATCCTGGAACTACCAATAATTGCCACCTGAGTTTTCGAAGGGTTTACACTAAGCCCATATTGCTTGCTCCACCTACAAATTCGTCTTAAATCAGAATTAATGATTGATATAGCTTCGCTGATTTCATGGACTGGAGCTTGCATATAAATCTGTTGATCATCTGCATAAAGGTGGTAGGATGACAGTAAAGATTTAGATATGGAATTGATAAAAATATAAAAAAGTAATGGTGATAAAACGCCACCCTGAGGCACGCCCACAGTCGTGTCGCACCAAGAAGAAAATGATTCTTCAATGCGTACACGCTGACGCCGACCGTACAGGTAACTATGAAACCACTCAATAACTGTTGGAGATATGTTAATCGAGCGCAATATGCCGAGCAGGATTTGGAAATCCACTGTATTGAAGGCGTTGCTGAAATCAAGTAGGGAAATTACAGTAACATTTCCATTCTCCATGCCCAGTCTAATGTCGTCAGTTACACTGATCAACGCGGTGGTCGTGCTATATCCTGGACGAAAGCCGGATTGATAAGGATTAAGGAGCTGACTTCTTGTAAGAAATGCATTAAGTTGGTTGTGTACAAGCCGTTCTAGGACTTTTGAAAGGAAAGGTAAAATGGATATGGGACGATACTCAGCATAGGATGCCGGGTTAGGCTTTTTGGGAATGGGGATAATTTGTGCCTCTTTCTACATTGTTGGAAATGTACGGCATGTTAAGGAATAGTTAAAAATATGACTCAATATGGGAAGTATTTCATCCAGAATAGGCACGACCATGTTCCGACTCAAGTTGTCAGTACCAACTGCGTTGGAACGAAGCGTCATTATGCACCTCTTAACATCACAATCAGAAAATTGTTCAAAAAGAAACGGTGGAAAGGAAGGAGTTGGAAGCGATGAAAGATATTGTAAAGCACTATCTTTGCTAGATGGATCATATGAAGAAGACGAGCAAAAATATTGATTTAGTGAATCAATATCGAGACTTTTTGGAATTTCCTGTTGTTTAGGCTTTCCAACTCCTAGCGTTTTTAGAAACTTCCAGATCTTGGCAGGGTCCCCGTTCTGAACCGACTTATGGATATGTTGGCGTTGTGCTTTCCTACACACCTTACTGCAGAGATTTCTCAAAGCTACATATTTCTCACGATTTTCGGGTGAGGGTCTTCGCTTGAACTTACACTTTGCTGCAGTCTTTTTCGCTATCTGCCGTCGCATCCTAACTGCTCGGACTGGAGCATGTTTATCGTAAAGTTCAATCAACTTGGTTGTTAAGACATCAACTTTCCTATCCATACTCTCCGAACATAATAACAAACCCCAGTCTATGCTCGATGCGTCCTCACGCAGTCCACAAAGATCCACGCCACCAAAATTGCGCTGCATGAGGATTTTGGGTTTGGATTTAGGGGGACGAAGGTTGTATGACAGATAGATCAAGTCATGGTAAGAAAATTCATCAGCTGTGCACTGTCCATGCTTAACAACTAATTCAACGGAAGAGACTAGGATAAGGTCAATGAGAGAAGGACGACAATCAGGAAAGTGGTGAGTGACATTTAAGGGTAGAATAGACAGGTTGCTGGAGTGAACAATACTAGTAAAAGTAGAAGAGCGAGCAAGGGATTGAGGATCTTTTTTTATTAGGCAAGTTTTAAAATCGCCCATAATAATGGTATGGTCGTAAGAAGGAGAAAGCCGTTCTATTAGAGATTCAAAGGACGAAAAAAAGTTGACACTCGAAGAATGGGAATAATATACACCAAATAGCACCTTGGCATTACAGAGCTGCACCTCTATAAATATAGATTCCCCTGCATTTGATGGCGGTGGCTGAGGTGACATTTCCAATATATTGAAGTTGATACTGTCACGTAGGTATATGGCAACACCACCACCCTTAGTCAAGCGATCGTTACGAATAAGAGAAAAATTAGGTAAAGTGTAACAAGTAGAAGGATGATCGGGAGTTAACCATGTTTCTGAGACCAGAATTGCATGGATATTTTTATTGTCAAAGGTAGTCAGCATCTCTGTGATATGGGCGGAAATACTCTGTGCATTAATTTGGACTACATTAAAATTCTTGGGTACATCGGAAAACTGCGCCTCAAGAATCTAAGGTAAAGATAGAGGTATACTCGTATATCTGTTGTCATGACTGCTTGCAAAGCTCTCGTCATCACCACTGAAGTTATAAGCATCTAACATACTTAATAATATATAAATTTAAAGCGATCTAGGTAAGTAGGTAATAAAAATGATTAAATAAATAAATAGCTTAATAAATATACTTATAAAATAATAATAAAATAAATAGTATAACTAGATAAAAGTAGATAGTTACAAAATAAATTTTGTAAATAAAATGAAAAATTAGTCCTTTATAGGTTAACTGTGCACCCGCCAGTTGTGCTAAAAACTAAAATTTTGAGTTATTCACAATAAGAAATTAATTTACTAATTAAATTAGGCAGTATGACTCGTTGCTCATAATTATGTAGACTAGAGAATTTTTTATAAACTTCAGTGTTTGCAACTGACATGTGTCACTGTCATCTGTCATTTCCTTTATTTGTTGTAGTTAGAACGAAAAAGAAATTGAAATGTTTACATTGTTTACATTTTACGAACATTCTAACAATGATTATTTAACTTATTACCTTTGATTATATAGGGTCAAGATGGACGGTCGCTCTACAATCGACATGAACAAAACGGCTTACGATTTCGCAAATGTGTGCGTGCGCCGTCGAGCGGCCAGTGTCTTTTCACTGTGCGTCGGCTTTTCTGTGTGCGTAAATAATGAGACCAATTCATGTAACAGTTGCATGATTTTTTTTGCGCCGTTTCTGCGCCTTGACCTTCCATCTAGACTTTATATCTATGCTTATTACATACATACCCGACAATCTAAATTGTGAACGATGCCTGTACTATAGGTGTTTAGAAATATGCATAGAATATTCACAAAGCAAGTACATAAGTACAAACTGATACAAGTGCAAAGAGAGTTAAAGGGTTATAAAAGCAACAATGACATACTACACCAGCACCACATAACAGAGCGTTATACACGTACTATGAAGCTATCCTATTTCTTATTTACGGCTCGGCTGGACTTTGTTATGCCCTTAGTGGCGGGCGCCGCCTTCTGCACGTCGCAATCAATACGGTTCAGTTCGCTTAACGAAGCTATGCGGTGCCGCGCACCATCTGGACTCATGACGAACACATGGCCTCCCCGCGTCCAGCATTTTGTCATACCGAAACGTTCGCGTGCAGCCATAAAAGCCTCATGTCTGGTGCGGGTCAGAAACTCCGAGAGTGTGATGCCAGTGCCTTTAAGCTTTGTCTTCGTGAACCATACTTTATCACGGACGGCTACCTGCTGGAATTTTACGAGGATAGGTCTGGGCCCGCTTGCACCCGAAGGTCGTCCCATCCTCTGGCAACGCTTGATGGTATTAACTGTCACGTCGGGCAGCTCCAAATGATCGCCAATGACTTTCACCACTACTTGGGATGTCTGCTAGGCTTGCTCCTCAGGAACTCCATGCAACAACAGTATCCTACGCCGACTCCGCATCTCAATGTTGTCCAGTTCGCGTGCCTGGGTCTCCATTTGAGCACGGAAGGCAGATAAAGTACTCAGCACAAAAGTTTTAAATGTTGAAAATTCTGCTGCCAGACTTACCAGATTTGGTGGATTTGAGACTTTAGTGCTCCGTTGAAGATCTGCTTCAAATGCAGCCAGTCGCTCCTCCAGAGCACTCATTGTAGATGAAAAAGAGTTCTTCATAGCCTCCATCTTAGTGCCAGTGATTTGTGATTGTAAATAACTTTTTATGTTGGACAAATTGTAAGGAGATAACACAAGGCTGGTGAGTGTGTTATGTTGTCATTCAACTGTACCAAAAACTATTATTAAAAATTCAATAAATGATTTTAAATCAAGATATTTTACAAGAGCTCAAAAAAAAAATTGTTTATATAGTAATAACCCACTAATCAATCTATGATTCATCATCCTGAACTAAACCCAATAGAAACTGTATGGGGAATTTAAACAAATTATAATGCTTCGCATAAAATCGAACATAATGTGATAGAAATAATGAAATTAATAAACGAACGTTTAAGTAAATTGACGAAGAGATGTGGCGTTATACTTGTCGACACGCCAAAGAAGAAGAATACTATCGACATTTTGATTGAATTTATAATTAACCTTGGAGTGAGCAGCGAATCCTAAAATTCCTCAATTTAGTTCTTCAAACAGCGATACATATTAATATGTATAACATACATTTCACCCATTGAGTTATTATTTTAGTTAAACAAGTGTTTTTGTATTTTGTACTTCACTGTACCTCATGTCACGCACACGAAGTCACTGTGTTTAGACGAGGCTTACCCACACATAGTGCCGCGCGCACAGATGAGTTGAACTTACTATACCTACCGCCCACATAAAGTAGTGAAGCGTCTTCCAAGGACACCGCACAATTGACCATAGACAAATAAATCGAATAAATCGAATTTAAGTATATTCATTTAAATGCAAGTTAATAAGTAGGTATCTACAATATTTATTTGTAATATAACTAGCTAAGTATAATACAAACAATATTAATGCAACTATATTTACCTAATTACCTAAAATAATAAAAACCGTTTTTTGTAACTATCGATTTAAAGTTTTACGCGATTAATTAACGCTTAGACACTATGGAGTTTCCTACTAATATGGACGAACAAACTCAAATAACTCATTTGCAATTACAAAATAAATCATGTTTTAGATACTCAATCATCTACAGTACATTTTCAGAAATAAGAGCTGTCATATATAAGACCTGTCAAAATTGTCATCCTAATTTTAACAGAGTATAGGATCTTTATGAGGATAACAGGACTTAACAACCACCACAGTGCAATACTTGTTTTATATTATGTAATGATATTAGGTAATAAGGGCAACCAATAGACGCTTGAAATGCTCACAGAATATCGAGCAGTATATTTTCATACATAATTATATTACATTTGTGGCGACATCGACATACTGCTCGTTCGCTCTAACTTTGCCGTTCGCCTCCATACTAAAGTCGGATTTTTTATTAGACGAAGTAATTGACAGCAACTAATGTCACTTCTTCATACAATGCTGCTTATTTTCGATGACGAAGTGACAATAGCTACTGTCAATTTACTTCGTGTAATTAACAATTCGGGTATACGCCTCTACGCCAACGGCAAAGTTAGAGCGAACGGGTAGTATGTAATATGATAGGCGAAGGCGACTAACCCTTGCCCCGTCCCGCGGTAAGTTAGTCGTCTCGGGAATCGGGATCGCGCCACATGTGTGTGCGAATAAATTAATTATTTCGTATCCGCGTTTTACTTTTTCCCTTTGCCTACTATCTGATGCTGGCTGCACTAGTGAACACAGCGGAGTACTACAGACCTACGCACGATAAGTATACGGCCAGCACACTGGTGACCCGAACGTACAATTAGTGAAGTGAAATTTTGTAAACGTGACTTTCGTGAGTGAATAATGGATCCCCGATTAGCCCAAACTATGCCGTCAGTAGCGCCCGTAGCCGTTCCAACAACCGCGCTACCGAAAGAAGAGGTGGACGTCAAGGCTGATATTGCAGCAATTTCACTGCAGTCGAAGATACCGGATTTCTGGACAGACCAGCCACGCGTGTGGTTTTTCCGCACTGAGGCGATCCTCGCACCTCAGAAGTTAGGGGATGAAGCCAAGTTTAACGTGGTCGTGTCGAAACTGGGTAAAGAGCCAATACAGCAAGTTACGGACGTATTGATGAACCCGCCCACGGAAAAGAAATTCGGCGCCTTGAAAAATAGATTGTTGGCTGTTTACGAGGAATGCGAAAATAGGCATATTCAAAGGCTTATTAGCGAGATGGAGCTTGGTGATCAGAAGCCGTCCCAGCTCCTACGCCGAATGAGAGATTTAGCCAAAGGTAAAATTCCCGACGATACGCTAAGTATTTTATGGCAAGGCCATTTACCATCCTCAGCGCGAGCGGTACTGGCAGTCACGGAAATTAAGGACCTAGAAAACCTAGCACCAGAGTTTTCTACTATGCTAGCACTGTGCGCTGATAAAATTATAGAGACGACTCGGCCTAGCGTATCGGAGGTATCGCAAGTCTTAAATTCAATCTCTGACAAGATAATGGCAGAAATAGCTAAAATTAACACATGGCTAGACAACTTAGGTAGATCGAGGCGACAACAAGGGACGGCACGTTCACTATCGCGAGAACGCAACGTTTCCCGTCCCCGAACTAAGGAGAATCCGAATTGGTTGTGTTTCTATCATTACCGATTTCGCGAAAATGCTACCAAATGTGTCAAACCTTGTACCTGGAAGGAACAGGGAAACTAAAAGTAGTACAGACTAAGGTGGAAGTCTGTACCATATTACCATCCCACCGTTTAAGTGTAACAGACAGTAATAGTGGTTTAAAGTTTCTGGTGGACACGGGTGCGAGTGTATCAGTTATACCAGTGAAAAATAAACGTTATAGTTCAGATAAGACGCGTAGTGACTATACTCTATATGCAGCAAACGGCACGGCGATAAAGATCTACGGCTCTCAAACTTTGACATTAAACTTTAAATTAAGGAGACCCTATAGATGGACATTTATTATTGCCGAGGTAAATAAACCCATTATTGGTGCGGATTTTTTAAAATATTACAACATACTAGTGGACTTGAGTGGTGGTAAACTTGTGGACAAAGTGACTGAACTTAGTGTTATTGGATCAGTGGTAAATCACCCCGAGCCACCCATTCATACAGTGGATAGTGAACATCCGTTTTACGAACTTTTATAAAAATATCCGGAAATTACTAAGCCAGTGTTATCATTTCGTGAGCCTACTAAGCACGGAGTGTACCATCACATAGAAACGTCGGGACCTCCCGTATTCGCACGGGCCAGGCCGTTACCACCGGCCCGATACAATAAGGTGAGAGAAGAGTTCCGTGTGATGCAAGAGATGGGAATATGTCGACCATCAAAATCACCTTGGGCCAGTCCATTACATGTGGTCCCAAAGAAAAATGGAGAGCTCCGTCCTTGTGGTGACTATCGCAGGTTGAATGCTATCACTAAACCCGATCGATATCCTATCCCAAGGTTACAAGATTTTACATACTTGCTAGCAGAGAAGCAGATTTTTACCAAGCTAGATATTTTTAGAGCGTACCACTGCATAGAAGTCGCTCCAGAAGACGTGGAAAAGACCGCTATAATCACGCCATTCGCATTATGGGAATTCCCCCGGATGAGCTTCGGATTAAGAGGAGCTGCAAATTCTTTTTAACGCTTCATGAATTCCACAGTATTACATGGTTTAGATTTTTTATTCTGCTATCTGGATGACGTCATTATCGCAAGCAATATTTCTGAACACAAACATCACCTAGAGCAAGTTTTCGAACGTTTCAATAAGTACGGTATTTCGATTAACATCGCTAAGTGTTGTTTTGGAAAGACGAAAGTCGAATTTCTGGGCTATGAAGTATCTACAAAAGGGATACGCCCTTTAGAAGATAAGGTGCAAGTAATTAAAACATTCCCCAAACCAGAAACTGTCGAGGAGCTACGCAGGTTTATGGGAATGGTAAATTTTTACCGCAGTCACCTTCCGAAGGCCGCATCGTACCAAATGAAATTAAACAAGTATTTACAAGGTGCAAAAAGAAAAGATAAAACTATAATTCAATGGTCGGCTGAAGCGGATGAGGCGTTCGAACAATGCAAAAAAAGTTTGACAAACGCTTGCACTTTATTTCACCCAGTACAAGACGCACCGTTATCGCTTATGTGCGACGCCTCGGATACTTGTGTGGGCGCAGTACTGCAACAATATACCGATAATTCGTGGAAGCCGCTTGCATATTTCTCGAAAGCTCTATCAACAGCGCAACAGAAATATTCTACATACGATCGCGAACTTTTATCTATATATTTGGCAGTGCAATACTTTAGATACATCCATGAAGGACGTCCGTTAGTAATATATACAGACCACAAGCCCTTGGTTTATGCTTTTACCAAGATGGGCTCCGATAAAGAAACGCCGAGACGCACACGTCATCTGATGTTTATAAGCGAATTTACGACAGATATTCGACATATAGTGGGTTCCGAAAATCTGGTAGCAGACGCTTTGTCGCGCATAGAAACAATAGCATGCCCCACGGTTATCGATTACACAGCATTAGCGGATGCGCAGGAACATGATGACTACGTCACCCAAGCGTCAAGTAACAGCGCGCAGTTACAACGTGTTTATTTACCCGACATTAACAAAGAAGTGTACTGTAATATTTGGAATGATTATGTTCGACCATATTTACCAGACGTTTTTCGGAGAACAGCATTTGAGAGTATACACAATTTGAGTCACCCTGAAATACGTACCTCGCGTAAAATGATTACCCAAAAATTTTTTTGGCCTTCAATGAACCGAGATATTACGAGATGGGCTAAGACGTGTGTGCGTTGTCAACGAGCAAAAGTTCAACGTCACACTATAGCACCATAGTAGAATTATATATAGTAGGGTATCTCCGAGCTCGACCGCACGATACTTACCTATAGTATCAGGGCTGTCACTTTTAGTTAATTCAACCGTCGTAAATGACAGGTTAGGTTAAACAATTGGACATTCTCATACAACATCATCTAGTTCAAATTAGGCCAGTTTAAGCTTGTGCTATGGGATCTAGACAGAATCCAACCTGGGACCTCAGTACAGCTTTCCCATATTAATGATGGCAACATTTTTATGGATCACACAAATAAATGGACCGACCAAGGAATAATACTAGAACTACACTACCGACTGCGCCTCAGAGGCAATTAAAATCAAAATACATAATTTGTGAAAATTTCAGCTTTCTAACTATCACGGTTCCTGAGATACAGCCTCATGACAGATTGACAGACAAAGTTCAATGGTCAAAGACAGACAGACTGACAGACAGACAGATGGACAACTTAGTCTCATAAATAGACTCCCGTTTTTATCCTTTGAGTTCAAAACGACCGAAATTCTAGAATATTTTAGCTTTTCCTTAATTCATACACTGAACACTATTTGCATGAATTTGAAAGTTGTATATTCTTTTGAAGTGCAGTCAGCCAGTGTTCACTCACTGCATACATACATATAGTCACGCCTTTATCCCAAAAGAGGTAGTCAGAGGCATAGTATACGCCCACATCTCACCTTCTAGATTTATGTCCCACAAAATACCTAGGTGGTGAGCCTATTGCCGTGTTGAAATGGGCGGGTAGTGTTCTGTTGAAAGATACTAAAGATACTTCAAACTTCTAGTTTTATCCACAAAGAAATTATAAGGGGTCGAAAATGAACGGAGTGGGTTCGAAGCAGTGGGAGTAGAACTCGCGCACCGAGGGTTCCTTACCAAAAAACAGGCAAAACTCATGTTTGTTGTATCCCATGCAACTAACGTTCCCCTAACACAATATTATTTTTCTGATTTTAGTATTTGTTGTTATAGCGGCAACAGAAATACATCATCTGTAACAATTCAGCTCTCTAGCTATCACGGTTCCTGAGATACAGACCTTTTGTGGGACAGACAGACGTATAGCGAAGGGTCATGTTTAGGGTCCCGTTTTTTACTCTTTGGGTACGGAACCCTAATAAATACGAAGTCTAATAGGTATTGAACGAATTCGTACGTAAGCATTAAATTAATATTACTACGTCCATAATAATCTCAAGGTAAGTTGGTACGTAAGTGAATTATTCAAACTCACCTTTCTTCTTTTTTGTTACCTATCGTGAATTCGTGAATAACGATAGATAATGACGGAGTTTAAAAATTAGTGTTGAGGCTAGGGATGCAAACGATATATCGATATTTTTGAAATATCGATATATCGGTTATAAATATCGATATTTTAGTATCGATATCGGAATCAAAAATATCGACGATATATCGTTCTTCATGAGCGAAATATCGATATTTTAATATCCATATTGAAATCCAAAATTTCGGCAATTTATTCTAGAGCGTGAGCTGATTTCGTTAAGAGCGATATAATCTCAATCAAAAATTATAAATAATTGAATATTTTAAATAAAAGATTTGGGTATTTATCTTGATATGCCAAGACACTTAGGTTTTGGTAAATGAAACTGAGTTAAGATGTAATTAATTTCATGTGTTATTTATAAGCGTATTGTGGCGTTGGTAAATTTGGAAAGGCCTACATCCAGATTTGATTGATAGATTGTTTTATTTTAGCTATCTAATTTGAATTACCAAAACTATTAAAATGTTAAAATATAAACTTAACACTAGGCTGTATGGCTGCTACTGCCACGGTGGCGGAGTGATAGTGCATGCAACTGCTACGCTGAGGTATTTGGCCGATTGTCTTACTTGGGTTCGGTAACCGGGTAAGACAATCGGCCAAATACATTTTTCAAATTTTGAGTGTTTTCTGTATATACTACTCGTATTATTAAAGTGTAAAGTGGTCGTGTCTGTACAACGGAGATATATAAAAAATAATACTTGAATTATAATATCTTAACAAACGATACTGCACACAACGTTTTTATTAATTCCTGTCTGTTGGTCCTTATGCCTGTTTGTTCGCTATGGACGCAAACACTATTGAACAGAAAGTTATGCGTTTTTTTAATAGAGAGATCTTGTTAAGCTTAAATCTGAGCTTTGTTTCATGGCAATCGGTTGAAAAAAAAGCGGAGTTATTAACAAAAGTAGAATAATCAAGGTCATTTCCGTGCGATCAATATTCTTTAAAAAAACAACAAGAGCAGCAAAAAAATCGATATATCGTTCATCAATATCGTATATATTTTCAATATCGATATTTTATTTTGAAAAATATCGATATTCCAATATCGATATTTTTAATGAACGATATTGCATCCCTAGTTGAGGCATCCAAAAACACAGCAATATCGTCTTTACCTCTTTATAGGCATTGTCATATTTATCTAATATTAATATCCTGTGTGGCGACGAGGTCTCGTCTTGCGACAGGTAAGAGTAGGTACAAATGTCGCCACCCCAATACATTCCAAGGGTGTCGTAAGAGGCGACTAAGGGAACACCTTCACAAAAAGATCCATTGCGTAGAGAAGGAAAACTCAAAATGAAACTTGGTTGTCAGTAAAATGACAATCGTTAAGCCAAGTTGAAGGCCTTATGCTTGGCTTGAAAATTTTCAACTGCGGGTCTTGGCGTCCTGCGCCTGTCCATTCCAACACGGCAATAGGCTCACCACCTATTACGGGGGACATAACACTAAAATTTGAAATTGATTATATGTATGTATGTAAGTAAAGATAACGGGCATATGACACATACATTTTACGTACTCAAGCGCACGCGGTTCGCGGCAACCCTGATTGAACGCTTGGTTTACCAGCTGGGAGCTTTCCGTCTAGTACTGATTTTTAAATGTGTGCGTGACGCGCGGCTCGTTCCGACGGCGACGCGATGCGCCCGTAGGCACTGCGCGCGCACACAAGTATACCGCGCTCGGTACCTTTGATATAATTTTGTTTGAAGATGCCTAACTCTATTAAACTCTGATAGCACCACTACAGGACTTCGTAACGTGTGGTAGGTTTGAACACATACACGTGGATTTAATAGGTCCTCTGCCTACCTCACCAGAAGGCTTCAGATATTGCGTAACAATAATCGATAGGTGTACCAAATGGCCCGAAGTATTTCCGGTCACAGATATGACAGCGAACACGGTCAGCAAAGTGATATACGAAGGCTGGATCACAAGATTCGGATGCCCTATCAGAATAACCAGTGACCAGGGTCGTCAGTTTGAGAGCTCGTTATTTACACAACTGATGCGATATATGGGTATAGATAAGATTCGTACCACCAGTTTTCACCCTAGCTCCAACGGAGCCGTGGAACGATTTCACCGCAGCTGTAAGACCGCCATTACTGCACGCCTGGTCTCCACATCCTGGGTAGAGGAGTTACCAACCGTAATGTTGGGGTTACGTGCGGCGATCAAAGTGGATAACGGCGTGAGTGCCGCAGAAATGGTTTATGGCCAGCCACTGAGACTTCCTGGAGATTTTTTGAGCTGTCAAAAACGCTCTCACGTAGTAGAGGACTCGGAAACGTTTGTCTCAAGGATACGTGATACGATTAACAAATACAAACCAGTTCCAAAAAGGCAGCGAGATTCACGCACTTTCTTCATTCATCCGGATCTTGAGAAGAGCGAATTTGTATTTATAAGAAACGACACAGTTCGTAAACCTTTTCAATTCACCTACAACGGACCCTACAGAGTCCTACAGAGAGGAAACAAGGTTTACGTCATACGTAAATTAGATAAGAAAATACACGTCTCGATTGACCGTTTGAAACCAGCATACCTATTGGCAGAAGAGGCCGCACCACAAACGCCAGATACAGGCCCCAACCCCGGCCCACTATCAGACATCGTACCGCAGAGAAACCCAAAGAGCCCTGGGCTACAGAACCACTGTACAGTTGGTACGAACGTAAAACGTACGAGATTCGGTCGGGCGGTAACGAAGCCAACACGTTACATATCATAGGTTACTGGTTTGTAACAGTAGTAGTAAAAAAAAAAAACTTTTCGTTTAAGTACTATACCTTTATTTACATAATTTTTTAGGTTTATAATTCTTGTGTATTCATATTTTTTTACCTGTTTACATTAATGTACTTATTGTAAATATACTTATGTACTTATATACCTATAATAGGGTGAAATACTTAACCAACTTACATTCAGGATGTTTATGTATAAGTATAACTCAAGTACAACAGAGAGGTATCATATTTTATAACTTTAATATAATTATAAAGCGTTAGTTGTGTTCATATGTTTACATAGTAACATACTTTTTGCAACTATGACTTTTGTCGTCAGGTAAGCAGACACGGTGTCACATTCGCGATTGCGAAACGGTATAGCCGAATTAGTGAATAGTTGAATAGTTTTAGCATTCATTATCTATTTGATTTTTAACCCTAATAGTTCCAAACTCTAAAAATGGGTAAAGCATATAGTAAAGAGCAGGTTGTAGTAGCGCAAAATGGGAGCCAGTTGGAAGCTCACATATCCAATCAAGGTGTTTTTATGGTTGTAATTACCTGTTTATGGTGATTGTCATAGCCTTTGCTGTTTGGAAACAATGCAAAGGCAAGGCGAAGAGTTGGCTCCGGAAGGAAATGGCTTGCAACGCCATTAAAGGGTCCGTAGTTGCGAGGACCCAGATGCAGCCAACCATTGGCATCCCAACAGTAAACCCCGCGCATGTCGTTTAGGAGGTATACCGTCACAATACCAGAAATCATAATGCCTTTACTCAAAATATCGTAGCCCAAAATACCCGAAATCGAAATATCAATATTCAAAAGGCAAATATTTATAATATAAATAATTTAAAATGCCTTACGGTCAAATAACCGAAACCCAAAAAAATAAATTTATCAAATACCTTATCCTAAAATGTTCAAACACAAAATAGGTACCTTTTTTTTTAACATGATTTAAATCCTACATGGATGCTATATATCTGTGAATGGTTAACACCCCGACTCAGAGTATCCCGATTCGGATAGGTTAGGTTAGAAGACTAAAAAAAAACCACGAAGGCTAAGGCGGGAGCTCCGCTTCGCTTCGCTCCCGCCTTAGCCTTCGTGGTTTTTTTTTTTCGTTAGCCCACTGTGGTACTTTTGTAAAGTGTTTTAACATGAGGTAAATCCTACATGGATACTATGCCGGACTCCTATGGGTGCAAATAAGTTAAAGCCAAATAACAAAACGTGTGAGTGACAGTGACACGTTGTATTCTATTTTCGGTATTTTAAAATAAGGATATTTGAAAATTTGTATTTTGAATTTTGATATAATAATTATTTGTATTTTAAATTTAGCCATTTTACGGTAAGGTGTACTGAAATAAGGTATTTTGAATGTTAAGGTATTTCGAATTCGGGTATTTTGGTCTAATGCATTTTAAGTAAAGGCATTTTGATTTCTGGTATTTTAATATATAACCCGTTTAGGAAGTAATGGATACGCAAAATAAAGGTAGCAAATGATATAATGTGACACTGTGAGTACTTTCCTGTTAACCTAGAAACGGTAATATTAACGTGAGTGTTGTGTTTACTTTTCTAGCATATTTTATATAAATTTGTAATAAATGCATACCTACATACATTCCCCCGTGCCGAACCTTACAAGGGTAGGCAGAGTTGAATTTTCGTAATTTTTGTGTTTTGTTTGTTTTGTTTTATATAATTTTTGTAAGAGGGGGTGTAGTGTGGCGACATCGACATAATATGTAATATGATAGGCGAAGGCGACTAACCCTTGCCCCGTCCCGCGGTAAGTTAGTCGTCTCGGGTAGACTTGCGCAAAACAGTACCCGATGATGTCCTGACATACGGCATAGCTTTCCGAACCGTGCCATATGGCATTCGAACAGTACCCGGACCAGTACCCGATCTTTCGTACAAGTACATACAGTGTTCTGATTGTTCTGACAGGTGTCGGACCTTCATAAACCGTATTAAGAAAAATAGACCTTATTCGCAAGTGAATAAAGTTCTCTTGAACCCGGACCAGTACCCGGTCTTTCGTACGAGTACATACAGTGTCGTGATTGTTCTGACAGGTGCCGGACCCTCATAAATCGTATCAAGAAAAATACACCTTATTTTTATGCGCATAAAGTTCTTTTGAATTTGCATGCCATTATGCGCCATCTACTGCAACCCAGGCAAAACAGATACGACAGGGTGGACGTATCTGAATCATCCCAGTTGCACCAGATGTCGCTGCTATAAAATGTATGTGTAATAGAATCTTGAAATATACAGATTAGGGTCTATTTTTTCTTGTTATATTCCCTTTGAGTTGCTTATGTTGGTACGATCGAATAGAACATAGAACCACAGATAATTTATAATATTTTCTATAAAAGAACTAACTCATTCGTTTCGTGAGAGTAAGACATGCGGTCAACGTGCTCTAGATGGCGTTGGTACTGCTATCATACTAATATTATCTTTATTCAGACATATTATAGCCTTAGGTTTATGAAAACGGAACGGAAAGGTCCTGCTGAGTGTTCTGACCACTGATCTGTATTATTACCACTGGATTGGCTGTCTCATACAAATGACAGCGAATTATTTGTGCCGATTTGAAACGCCTCTAGAGTTGGTTCAAGGAACTAAATCTGACGTATCATGCAAATGACTTCCCGTATCGCGCCGGGAATTATGAATTATTTCGTAATTTAAGGACTTTTGTGTAGTTTAGTGAGGATTTGTGTGGTTACAAAAAAGCAATAGACATGGTGAAATGTGTGTTTTGCAAAATTAGCTTCAAAAAGGGAGCAACATTAGATTTCACAGGTAAGTTGATTTTTTGTAATTTTTATCATTAAATCAGCCTGACCTACATGTAAAATGCTTGATTATTTACAAAATATGTATAAGAATAATATATAGGTAAGATTACATTATTTTTAAGCACAAAAATAGGATTTTAATTTCGTTTAGTGATGTCCATGTTGTCGTATCGATAAACTTGATCATGGTCTGATGTGATCGAAAACTTTTCTTTATAAGAAATATGTCTAATAATGGTATCATTTTACATTACATATGGTCACGCCTTCAAACAAAATCACGTCACCAAACAAAATCTTATTAGTAATATTTATTTAACTTATTTTCTGACATTAACTTGTGTGGGTAATACTTACTACATAATATTTTTTACTCTATTGATGTATGTTTATTTTATTGCAGATTTCCAACTGATCCAAAAATCTGAAGTGCATGGCTTGGCAACATGGGAGCCCATAACTGGACTCCAAATTCAAGCGATCGTCTGTGTTCTAATCATTTTGATGTTAAATGTTATTCTATGCATAACACAAGAACTTCCGGTTAATAAATAGTATACCGTCCGCTAGTGTACCATAGTTTTACAATAAAGTGTAAAATAAATGAATGATTAATAAAATCACGTTTATTTTTATTTTTTTCTACACATAACTCCCTTTCTATTTCTATGGCGCATGATATATATAAACGCTCACTTCGTGGTGAAATGGACAATGATAAATGCATCAAATTAACTGAAGTAAGTGTATGAAAGCCACAGACACTTATGGGATCCACGTTCACCGCACAATGATCTTTGTCTGTCTGCCTTTTATTCTTTTTATAGGGATTTATTATTACTAAAGCTGCAGCTAATTGGCATACGTCACCCATGGTAGCTAGTAAGAAACTATAGAAATTCGTTGCTCAGCTTGAGGCACGCTGCCGAGTTGCTGATTAATTTGGCCCTAGTGGAGATGCATGTAATTTCCCCAGCACGCGGCACGCTCAGATTGAGGCAGCTCGCCCCGCGGCTGCTCAAGTGGAGATGCGCCTTAATACCTCTCTCAATCTCTTCAACGAAAGTAATATTTTCTTGCAATTTTGCGTCACGAGTATGCCAAATTGCAGGTAAATATTATTTCATTTAGGTAGGTATACTAGACACCAACTTAAACCACCCTTATTAAGAGCAATATTCATTAAAGCGTCGATAGCTTAGTGGTTAAGAAGACTGACTGTCTTGCGATCGAGAAGACCCGGGTTCGAATCCTGGCCACTCCTAGCACAAGCAATTTAGCTTAGTTGGAGAAGTTAAAGGGAATATTCGTAATTTCGGTTGGTAATATTCTTATATTAAACAAATTATAAACAAAATTAATTTTAAAATATAAATACTTAAAATGTTTTCATTTCAAATTAAATCTATCGATACGCGTCAGTTCAAGAAAGTTTGGCACATCACTAATTTTAGTTCTCTGAACCAGCGCTGCTGATTTCAGCGCCACAATGGCAAGAATTAAGAAGGCATAACTTTAGTTTGACAGCCACCTATCTTCTTCTTCTTCTTCTTTTAATGAATGGCCCTCCGTTTATTAACGATTTTGCCAGTCTCCAGTAAAATAAATAAATACAAATTAAATCAGTAAAAAATGGCGATACGCCAGTCTCAAGTTTCAAGCCACCTATCCAGTGTGGTAATATTACAGATCAGTGGTTCTGACAGATACCGGTTCTTTTTTTTATTATTAATTTGAACACGCTTTGGTTACTTAGACCGAATGCCAAGTCTTGTTTCTTTTTTCATCTTCATTTCACATTTCCTCTAAGTCCCAGTCAAAGTCAAGTATAGTCTTCGGAATCCACAGTTAATACACACAAAACATTTGAAAATACTCTAATTTAGAAAAATTATACAACGGAGCGATAACCGCCCTTGCCTGCTTCGCGCCAAAAAGTCCAGATGCCGTTTAAAACAGCAACAAGAAACATAGACCATAATATATCTGCAGACCTTATGAATGCCATAATGTACTAATTCCCGCTTTGCAAAAAATAAAGGGGGGGGGGGGCGGCGAGGGTCACTTTTAGAAAAAAAAATCTACCTTGTAGTCATTCTCTTTTATGAAACTGCTAGCTGATGAGGATGACTGCAACACCGCCAGCATGGACCCTTTTTGACGATTGATATCAAACCAACAAATAAATCTATACTACAGGCAACATTATGCCACCTTAGTGGTATAAAAAATCGTTATTCGTAATGTATATTTGGCGGATGGGGGGTTTCAAAGGGGGGTCAAAAATGCCATTATTTTTACGATAGCACGCACCGTTTTCGAGATAATTAAAAAAATAAAATATGTAACTTTTTCTTCATTTATCCTAATAATAAATATTATTTTTTTAATATATTATTATCTGGCAGGTACTACACGTGCCTCGACTAATGGGCTCTTATATGGTCAATATGCACTTGACAAGTCGATTAAAATATGAATGAAAGTAGCTTCAGTGTGCATGATTTCTTTGCACATGTGTATGCATCGACGTGTTGTACACTTGATATTGACTCAAGTCGCTTGACCATCTCCTGAGCCCATTAAGCAGGCAGGCGTCCCTCAAGTATTCATATAAAGGGGTCCTGACATGATCAATTGGCGATTGTCAATAACGTAGAATTTCATGTGCACGTATACGTCGATGCACACACCCATGCAAAGCAATCACGCACACTGAAGCAACTTCCATTCATATTTTACGTGATTGACAATTGCAAGGCATGATCGTCTCGGGGGCCTATAACATTTATCAGTATTCGTTACTATTCGTACACGTTAAGTTGATATACACTACGTAACAAAATGTTCCCAAGCGTGCATCATTCCGGTCACCCGGTCGCTCGGACCACAGATAGTATAATATATTCTATCTCGGACTCGGACGCGGCCGAGTATTTATATTCTATCTCGGACTCGGACGCGACCGAACGTCGACTGTACGCGCCCGAGCGGAGTAGCGCGTCCGAGAAAGGTCCTGGGTCCTGCTAAATTTTGTCGCGTACTGGGTACTGAACCAGTACGCGGTTATGCCATACAACACGTCCGGCAGTACGAACAGTACCTACCCAAGTCTAGTCTCGGGAATCGGGATCGCGCCACATGTGTGTGCGAATAAATTAATTATTTCGTATCCGCGTTTTACTTTTTCCCTTTGCCTACTATCTGATGCTGGCTGCACTAGTGAACACAGCGGAGTACTACAGACCTACGCACGATAAGTATAGTCCGTTCATAGTTAATTTATCTCTAGCGCTGATGTTGGCTTGCTTGATTTTCGTGTTACCATACTAAGATTTTGTTTATCCCATGTACTCAAACCTTAAAGTCGAAACTTATTTTCTTTTTTGTTGCCGTTTTTCGAGCGCGGAAATTATTTGAAATGTGGAAGGAGTAACTTCGCCCTCCTTCTTGGTGATGGTAATGAGTGTCTTTTTTAAATATCCATATCAATAAAAATAAAACTTAAGTACAATCTTATAGTATCAGAATCACGTGTTTAGTAAAGTTATGTTTATTGACAATTAGATATTAACATAAAAAAATAATTGTTAGTGCTAACGTTTACATTTTATAATCTCCCCTATTACGCGGCAAAACGTCTTAAGCTGGCACTCATAGGGGGACTTTATTGCAATACCAACATACAGAAAACGATCTGTCAGAGGTAAATAAACTGTGAACGGACTATATACGGCCAGCACACATTCATAGAGTGGCGCTTTCTCAAATGTCAAAACGGGCCTATTTCTTGGCAATTATTTTATCAGTGAAGCAATAATTTACTATTATTGTGATGTTGGTATTACTGGAAATATCTGACTCAATTGAATTCAATGCAATTTATTTCAGAACAATATTACATTGTGTCGAAATGTGATTCATTCACCTTCATCGTGTTATCAAATTTAACGTAGGTACATAAAAAAAAAAAAAGTCTCATGAAATATACAGTAAGTTAATGTCAGAAAATTACAATTCTACCTCATATTAAAGACAATATTATTACCTAACTATTTTCATGTGAAAATTATTAATGTATAGATGTCAATTAAATTATTATTCAATAAATATGTCAATATTAAGTGCTAATTTAAGTCACTGACTACTTCTATGATGGGTTCTGCTCTTCTTTATGCTCGTTCATTATCTAGCAGATAGGTACCAACCAGCTTGTGCGTGAGCATAGCGAGCGATAGCTGACAGCAACCAACGAGATAATCTTTCCTACGTAAAGGCTAATTTCCACTTTGATTAGTGCGAGTGCAGGTGATTAGCCATTAGTGATTACTTTGAATGATTAGCATAAGTGCATAATGAGAGTAGTGTCCAATTGTGTTTAGTTGCTGCGTTCAATTAAAGAATAAGTTGTTGTACGACAGCAAGTATGGACGAACAAACTCAAATAACTCATTTGCAATTACAAAATAAATCATGTTTTAGATACTCAATCATCTACAGTACATTTTCAGAAATTTTCCATAATCATTCATCGAAATACAGAAAATGTTTAAAAAATATTTGTAATATTCTTAAAATAAATAGATAAACAAACATTCTTAAAATAATAATATGCAAACATCCCTGCATTGAACTAAACAGTAGCTACTGAACGAGCATGTCCGATTGTGCTTAGTTGCACGCACGCTGCGAGTGAACGGGTGGAGGGGCGCGCGGGACGTGACTAGTCGCAAAAAAATAGAACGCTTTTCTATTCATTTTACTTAGCTGATTAGTAATCACCTGCACTAATCACTAGTGGGCCACACGTGATTAGTCCTAATCACAAAGCACCTGCATTAATCACCTGCACTTCACACTAATTAAAGTGGAAAGTAGCCTTTACTGAAAGGGGCATTTAAACGCTCTTTATTTCAACGACGGAAGAAATCTCAACAAAAACATGATGCTGATAGCCTGCCCTTTGTTTAACCCATAGAATTTTGGGCTACTCTTCTATGGTTATAGCAAGCAAGTAATTTTGATATTCAAATAAGTAGAGGGTTTTCTTTGTTTTTTAACGTCATGGAAAATCCTTCATGGATGCTATGCCGGACTCCTACCGACTAAAAAACCTCACGTAACACCCGACAGCGACGGTTGGGAGCACCGGATAAAACGTGGGAAGGATGTCCCAGGACTCCCAACAGACCTACGGCTACCACTGCGGCCGCGCCTAGGGGGTGGTTTGGGTGCTATTCTGCGTCTTTGGGGGGTAATCGGGTGTCATCCCGCTTCTTAGCGGGGGCGTGCGTGAATCTCTCTCGTCACTCTGCCATCATTGGCCTGCTTTTGTAAGGACGGTGAGCAGCCTCCTCACCGTCCTCAGGTCCCCGGTCATAAAGGCCGATAGTCTTCGGCGAAGGCACGTCGGCGGCGCCCCAGCCGCCGACTGCGGAACTCGGGTGGGAAAGTTCTCTACCACTCCCGCCCCGCCGCCTCTTTCACGAGCATGACCTGCTCGCAGAAAGAGGCGGGCGGCGCAGTCCCGCTTACTCCCGCTTACTACCTTAGCTCGCACCATGGTCTTGAGCGAGAGAGTGTCCACGTCCAGACCTGCCACGAGGACCTGGCGCTATTGCACCCACGCCGTGCACTCCACCAGCGTGTGTAACGCTGTGTCATCGTTGTGGTCCTCGCAGTGCTGGCACTCGACCGTGGTTTCCCGGTGTCTTTGCCATAGATACTTAACAGAGCTACCGTGACCGGTAAGTATCTGTGATAACCGGTAGGAGAGAGCACCGTGTCTCTCCAGCCTCTCGTCCATGACCGGTCTGTCATCTGCCCAAGTCGCACCTTTCATGTCTCCATGGTTTTCTGGCGGAGCAGGGACCGCTGGACCTCGATTTCTCGAGACGCAGACCTTTGGCCCCGCTCCAGCGCCTCCTTGCGCCATCTAAATAGTTACGCAAGGGCTCTCGCTTTTAGGTCCCATGGAGGGGTCCCGACTAGGAGACATGCCGCCTCACCTGAGATCGTGCGGTATCGCCTTATCACCGGGCGGGCTCAGCAATCTAGCCACATTGCTGGCCGTCAGGGTCTCCGACTCCGCCCCGTATAGGGCCATACTTCGCACGATCCCCAGGTACAGTATTCTGTAGGGAGCGTTGGGTCCTCTGATATTGGGCATTAGCCGTGCGAGTGCGGTTGATGCCCCCTCAGTTTTGATAACAAACTTTGAAAGTGATGTTCGAAGTTTCACCGGCCATCGAGTTCGAGCCCCAGATTTGAGACTTCATCGAGGGCTCAATGCCGATGCTGATGCTGACGCCCCCTATCTGCAGGCTGAATCTCGCAGGTGACCCCATCCGAGCTCCGTGGAAGCACAGAGCCTCAGATTTGTGAAGGGCGACCTCGAGACCCAGCCGCCGTATCCGACCCACGACTTGAGCAACCTCTGCCGTGGCCTTTAGTGCTGCGTCTCGGTGCGTTGCTCTTTGCGCCTCCGCCGTAGCGATGGTGTCGTCGACGTAACACGTTATGCTGACCCCTCAATAAGTAGAGGGTTACTAACACAAATTCTCACTAAAATGCATACCTACCTATTCACATTTTTATAGTTCACTAGCCGGACTACGGATATCATGATAAACTTGCACACTCCAAAAAACATTGAATAAACCAAAGGTGCATTATAGACTTGGGCAAGCATAGTGCTTAACCATGATCCACCATTAAACGGGTAAGCACTACTGTAGTGCGAGCTACATGTTAACATGATTTCAAAATCTGTTTCGATCCTATATTATCTCATTTTTTGGTTCTTAGATCAAGACATGGACAAATTATAAACTCCTACTACACATGTACAAACCTAAAGGTACGAATAAACGGCGCGTATACACGCGAGCCGAGCCTGACTCGGCTCGTGATTCAGCGCGCCACGCGCTGTTTAAACAACTAGACTCGGCGCGGCTCGGCAAAGTTCGCACGATCCATCACTTGTCGGTTTTTTCGACACGGATCAAAGGCGCGCGCTCCATCTTCGGCTCGGCTTGTGTTAATACGCGCCGTCTAAACAGACAGATGATCCAGAGCGCGCGACGAAGGAAGACCTCTTTTGTTTTTTAGCCGTGTGTGCCGCATCTCCACGGACGGCTCGGCTCGCGTATGATCTTGCTACCCCGCGTCGTGTAAACGAGCAGGCTTGCGTCCGAATTCAGCCGAGCCGCGCCTACACGGATGGCGCGGCTCGCGTTGGCTCGTGTTATCACAGGCCGTTTAACCGCACCTTTAGATAGTTCGTCCTAGATTTGACAATGTTCTGCTGATATCTGTGACCAAAGAGAATACAATACTACGTAAGATCTGTGACTTTCATTGTCAATGTCACGTAGAAAACTGAAAATGTAAAATTATCAGTGTGTAAATAAATTATTGAAAAATAAATACAATGGCAAAGCAATCCTATCCTGGTAAGCATATCAGATTTTAATATTTTTTTAAATCTTGCCATCTAGGACTTGTTTACGGTTACGGCTATTCACAGGTCCTAAACTTAGAGGCAGGGTTCTGCGCCATTTATGAAAAGTTTAAAAAGAAAAGAATGTATTCTTCCATTTGGATGAAACTAGGATACTGATCTGTTACACTCGAGTCAGAACGCCTTGAAGCACATTCGTTCAGATGCATCAAACTACTTGGCAAGTCAATCTTTATAGTTGATAATATAAAAATCAATGCCACTTTTCGTTGTAATTTTATAACTCAAGAACGGGCTCACCTATTCAAATCAAATGTTTAGGCTTTGTTCGGACTATTAAGTAGATGGTTTATGTGAAGTTTGCACAAAATCGGACGAGCGGTTCTTCATTTATCACGCAAACGAAGTTGCGCGGGTCAGCTAGTAGTTGATAAATTGAAGTCCATACATAACGGATGAGGCTCCAAATTAACGCCAAACCTTGCCAAGTTAAAAATTATACGGAACCTGGGATCAAAAACACTGGGAAGAGAACTCACAACTAACAACGTTTAGATGCATCGATATGCCTTGATTTTATACAGATGGTATATTTTGTACCTTTTGTAACCTTATTTTCATGTTTTATTTTCTAATACTCAGGTATTTATATGGGAGTCGGTCCAAAACCGTGGCCAGGATTCTGCCCCACAAGGGTACCACCGATGGCAGACATATTCAATGGCTTACAGGACTACAGTACATCTTTAGGGGGTGTCTTGTTTAACTGGAAATCAGTGTGTGGAATACACATGGTTATATTTCCTATTCTCTTCATGATTGCGTATAGTTTTTATTACTTGGATACTTTGCCAAAGCAAGAAAATTTAAAGAGTGGATTTTTTGAGCAGGTAATTGTTATTATATTTAATTATGGGATCGGTAGGTACGTTAGTATACGCTTTTCTTTTTCGCGACAAAAATCCTACATGGATGCTATGCCGGACTCCTACCGACAAAAACCACACGTATCCTACCTAACAGCTTACGTTTAGGAGCCCTAGGAAGGATACCCCAGGAAAGGATAGAGGTATACGCTAGTCCGTGTAATGCAAGATTCTTTCTACAACAGCACTTCTTCTGTTTTAAAACATTATCATTGATAGTGTTGTAGAGGGTAAAGAGAACATACATACATACAGATATGGTCACGCCTTTATCCCCGAAAGGGTAGGCAGAGGCATATTATATGCCCACATTTCATCTTTTTAGAATTTGTCCCACGTAATAGGTGGTGAGCCGTATTGCTGTGTTGGGATGGACAGGCGCAGGTTGTGACTGCCTGCTGTTGAAAATTTTCAAGCCGCCTAAAAAGGCTTAACGACTGCTATTTTACTGGTTACCGGGACGGGACCAACGACTTACCCTGCCTTCCGAATCACGGAAACGCTCGAATAAATGTCACATGAATGGTCACCCATCCAAGGACTGACCAGAGTGAAAGTGACTATTGAAGCGATCGTTTAAAGAACAATGAGTCCACGTGACTACAAGCGCTTCGAAGATCGCGGGTGAAGAGAACGAATGAAAATTCCTGAAATTTTCTTTTCCTTTTTAAGTCGAGTTTAGATAAATTCACATACCGTTGAGCACAGCTTTTAGATTCAATCAACGGTTCTTGAAGAAGATTTTGAAAGATTTAAAAAAAATATTATCAGGACAAGTAGCAAATAGATCTTGTTTACTCAAATAATGTTATGTAGAGTAAGTCGGAAAGTAATAATGGTTAAGCTTTGAATTTTAATAGTGTAATTTGCTTATTTTTCACAGTTTTCCTGTAATTGTGATGAAAATTAAATTCACAAGTCGACATTCCCTGTGAATGGAATAGAATGCTGTATAACTTATTCCCTACAAATACTCCCTCTCTTTAACAAGAATCTGATTATAAACCGCCAACACAGACGCAGAATTCGTTTTGAAGATGTATTTTGCTACAATGGAAATAATAATGTTTACGTATAGAAAGCAATGTATCTACTAATATACTACCTACCTACTCTTCGCCGCTGCATAACTATTATTTCATTTCGACAGCTAAGGAACATGTTGAACTTTAAAGCTTGTGTAAGAATATGAAAATAAAAAGTAAAGAGTTAAAAGTTGTTTGCTAAACTAATATTATAAAGAGGAAAGATTTGATTGTTTGTTTGCATCGAATAGGCTCCGGAACTTTTTTTGAAACCTACTCGTATAACTGCCGCTAGTGCTACTTGTATTGATATAATATTTATACTAATATAAATCCCATTAAAAGTACTTGACTGTAATTCGAAGCTTATATAATGAGATAGGCATATCAGTTTCCCGTAGACTTATCTTTTAGTCCTCTATGATGACGTATTTCCGTCGACTCGACAGGCAGGGGGCGCCATCTGTGAACTTATAAAATAGTGCAGCGCCATCTTGTCCTCATTGGCGTTATGATTCCCGTAGCATAAGGTGCTAAGAAGAACACCTCATAGTAAATTCAAATTTCAGAAGATTTGAAGGTTACTAGTTATTACTAGTCATAATAATTATTTAACGGCGTTGCCGTTCGTGCTTTTATAAGTAAACAGTAAAATAAGTGAAAAACATAATGATTTATTCGGTTTAAGTCAGATTCTGTTTAAGACAGATTCTGCTTACGACTGATTCTGTTGACGACAGATTCGCTTTAAGACAGAAATACAGGTAAGTACAAAATATAACAGATAATTATTTATTTAAAGAATAAAAAAATCATACAACGTGTATTAATAAAATATGAAATAGAATTATCTATCAAATTAGGAAGGGATTAAAAATGAAGATCGACAAAATAATTGAAGATCAACTAAATAAATGAACTTCAGTAAAACAAAAGAAGATCAATGAAACAAATGAAGATCAATGAAACAAATGAAGATCGATCAAAAAAATGAAGATCAACGAAACAAATTATGATCGGTAAAACAAATGAAGATCGACAAAATAAATGAAAATCAACAAAATAAATGAACTTCAGTAAAACAAAAGAAGATCGGTAAAACAAAAGAAGATCGACAAAATAAATGAAGATCGACAAATCAAATGAAGATCGGCAAAACAAATGAACATCGAAAAACAAATGAAGACCGATAAAACATATGCAGATCAATAAAACAAAAGACTATAAGCAAGTTGATAAGGTCAAAAACTACTCGCAGCCATATTTTGTAATCTAGATGCGATTGCCATTCAAAAAAATAGGTGCAAGCAATTCTCGACCTTATGAACATGCATAATATCTATTTAATTTTTACATATTTGTGATCAGTGATGTCTATAAACGTCTATAAGCACATTTTTAGAGAAGTGTCATTAAGGTCGAGAATTGCTTGCACCTATTTTTTTGAATGACAATCGCATCTAGATTACAAAATATGGCTGCGAGTAGTTTTTGACCTTATCAACTTGCTTATAGTCTTTTGTTTTATTGATCTGAATATTATTATATGTTTTATCGGTCTTCATTTGCTTTTTCGATGTTCATTTGTTTTGTCGTTCTTCATTTATTTTGTCGATCTTCATTTGTTTCGCCGATCTTCATTTATTTAGTCGATCTTCTTTTGTTTTACCGATCTTCTTTTGTTTTACTGAACTTCATTTTTTTTTTTATCTTTATTTATTTTGTCGATCTTCATTTGTAACAGATAATAATTTCCTACTTGAAGGTACAAATTCTGTCTTAAAGCGAATCTGTCGTCAACAGAATCAGTCGTAAGCAGAATCTTTATACAAAACGGGATTTCGCGTGGCACTATTCTATTATTAGATATTGTGATACAACAGCTACTTGTCTGGACAATATATATAGTGATATGTTGCCAGAAAGTAAGAGTAAAATAAATAAGATAAAATCAGATCATACTGGGCAAATTGCATCTTTCAAGATCACAAAAGAAAAAGTTAAAAGACGTAAAATATTATGTAGACCAGTAACTAGTGCCCGCACGTATGCGAGTTGGACTTTGCAATAAACTTCCATTTTTAGACACTGGCTTAGATCCAAATGTAATGTATAAGTTATTTTTTGATTGCTTTTACAATGAGTTCAACTCAATATTCAAGTCTCGGGAAGTCACAATCGGTGATAGGCCAGCCTTCAGTGAATGGGCCACTGAGGATATACATAAAAGTAGACAAAAACTGTATGAACTATACTCAGAAAGACAGCTTAATAGAACAGATGAATTTCTAAATTATGTTAAAACTTATTGAAAAAGGTTAAAGCAGACTGCATAGCAGCCAAAAGAAAGTATATCTATACTAATATTATAAAGAGGTAAAGTTTGTGTGTTTGTATATTTGTTAAATTGTAAGGGGTAATCTCGGGATCTACAGAACCGATTTTAAAAATTTTTTCACCAATAGAAAGCTACGTTATTGCAGAGTGTCATAGGCTATATAACATCACGCTACAACGAATAGGAGCGGAGCAGTAATAGTAAATGTTTCAAAAACGGGGGAAAAGTTATTCCTTTTGAGAACTTCGTTGCGTGTGCTGCGTGACTAATATTATTTAAACCCCCCGTTCCCAACCGACCACCTGAGTTATCCACCTGGTTGGTCAGTTAGGAATAAAAGTTCCTAACCACCCACCTCGTGCACATGGTTGGTCAGTTAGGAATAAAAGTTCCTAACCACCCACCTGGAACTGTATAAAATTAATAATGTCCATAATGTCTACTTTATCAATATACCTACATGTCTTTATGGCAAAACAAATGAAGATCAGCAAAACAAATGAAGATCGACAAAACAAATGAAGATTGACAAAATAAATAAAAATCGACAAAACAAATGAAAATCGACAAAACAAATGACGATCGAAAAAACATAATGCAGATCAATAAAACAAGACCATTGCTTATAGTCTTGTTTTGATAAGATCAAAAAATACTCATAGCCATAATAAGTAATCTAGATGCGATTGCCATTCAAAAAAATAGGTGCAAGCCAATCTCGACCTTAATGACATTTCTTTAAAAATGTGATTTTAGGCGTTTATAGACATAACTGATCACTAATATATAAAAAAATAATAGATATTATGCTTGTTCATAAGGTCGAAATTTGCTTGCACCCATTTTTTTAATCTAGATGCTTAACCATTTAAGAAAAATAGGTGCAAGCAATTCTCGACCTTATGGACATACATAATATTTATTTAATTTTTACATATGCGTGATCAGTGATGTTTATAAACGACTATAAGAACATTTATAGAGAAGTGTCATTAAGGTCGAGATTTGCTTGCACCTATATTTTTGAATGGCAATCGCATCTAGATTACAAAATATGGTTGCAAATATTTTTTGATCTAATCAAATTGCCTAGTCTTTTGTTTTATTGATCTGCATATGTTTATCCGACGGTCATTGGTTTTGCCGACCGTAATTTGTTTATCCGACCGTCATTTGTTTTGTCGATTTTCATTTGTTTTGTCGATCTTCATTTGTTTTGTCGATCTTCATTTATTTCGTCGATCTTCATTTGTTTTGTCGATCTTCATTTGTTTATCCAACGGTCATTTGTTTATCCGACAGTCATTTATTTTGCCGATCTTCATTTGTTTTGTCGATTTTCATTTTTTTTACTGATCTTCATTTGTTTGTCGATCTGCATTTGTTTTGTCGCTGTTCATTTGTTTTGCTGATCTGCATTTGTTTTGCCATATAGACATGTGGGTATATTGATAAGTAGACATTATGAACATTATTTATTTTATACAGTCCCAGGTGGGTGGTTAGGAACTTTTATTCCTAACTGACCAACCAGGTGCACAAGGTGGGTGGTTAGGAACTTTTATTCCTAACTGACCAACCAGGTGGATAACTCAGGTGGTCGGTTGGGAAAGGGGGATTTAACCGACTTCAAACAAGGAGCACTCAATTCACCCTTTTTTTTATATTTTTTTTTATGTTTTTTTGCGCAGAACTACGTCGTTTATACTCCCAAGGTGGTCCCATTTTAAGGAAGCCAGGATCTAATTATGGCAACCTGGAGAAATCGAAAGGACCTTTTAAAAATTGTAGGGGCATCTAGGGCGTTTGTAAATTTTTTATTAAGGGTTTTAAAGTAGTACAACTTAATGAAATTTACTTAGCACAAAGTTAGTATATTCTGATTTATCAGATATCATTAAATATAATACTGAAGTCAGTGCCAATATGACTATGAGAGAGATAAATAATGTCTACCTAAGCCTACATAGTTTTACTGGGCTTTGTATATCTCTTAAATAAATTGTAAGGGGTAATCTTAGGATCTACCGAACCAATAGAAAGCTACGTTATTGTGCAGTGTCATAGGCTATATAGCATCACGCTAAAACAAATAGGAGCAGAGCAGTAATAGTAAATGTTTCAAAAACGTTGCAAAAGTTATTCCTTTTGAGAGCTTCGTTGCGTGTGCTGCCTAAATATTTATGATTATGTAAAAAATATGTACTACAAAACTGTTTCTCTTAAAAAAGGTCTAAAAAAATTGCGCGATAGCATGTGTCTATCTTTGGGTTGGTGCACAATAACCATTTTAATGGCAATCAATTTTTTCTACAATAATGCCACTCGGTACCTCTTTCGTAAACAAAATTATTCTTAAAAATAATGCGACGGCAATACACGCGACGACTAACCTTTCTCTCTCTCTCTCTCTCTCTCTCACGTAGTATTGAATATTAACGACAAGACGCTACGGGAGTAAACGCAACATGACGGGAGTAAATGCGACGGGAACAGGTAAATCTCTCTTATGTGGCGCAAACGAAGTTGCGCGGGTCAGCTAGTAAGTAATAAAATTCTCAATGGTGTAGACAAAGTTAATTCTACTTCTACAGAAAGAGGTCAAGCAAAATCAAATGATAATAATTTTAAACTTAAAGTAAATGGTAACACAATTACAACAGATGCCGAAGTCGCTAACGAATTTGAACAATTTTTTTCTCGAATTCCAGTAGATTTGACCAGAACCCTAGGTTCTTCTACCCCAATAGCAGAATCCTTGTAAAAAGCAAATGTTCCTTGCTGTAATGAAATATTCAAATTCCGTATAATTAGTATACACACTATCATAAAAACTTTTAAATCTTTAAATATTAAGAAAACGGCTGACCTCTGGGGAATTTCTGTACAATTAGTTAATTTGTTAATTGAAATGGTTGCCCCTGAATTATCAATAGTATTTAATAATTGTGTTGATAGTGGTGTGTTTCCTGACTTAATGAAGTTTAGTAAAATAACTCCTCTGTTTAAATCGGGTAGCACCTCAGATCCGTCCAATTTTCGTCCTATTTCTGTACTACCCACGTTTAGTAAAATCTTTGAAAAGGTAATGCTTAATCAAATGCAAAATCATTTTAATACAAATAAACTATTCCATACTAAACAATTCGGTTTCACGCGCGGTCGGTCTACCACGGATGCTGGAATCAAATTGTTAGAGTGTATATATGAGGCCTGGGAGGAGTCGTATGATGCTTATGGTGTATTCTGCGACTTGTCTAAGGCCTTCGATTGCGTCCAGCATCAGACTTTAATTCAAAAACTTGATCATTATGGAATCCGGGGGACGGCCTTGGATTTGATTAGTTCTTACCTTAGAGATAGAGTACAGAGAGTAGTTATAAATGGTAAACAGTCAAATGGTTCTGCTGTAACAATGGGGGTGCCTCAGGGTTCAATTCTGGGACCTTTTCTATTTTTAGTGTTCATAAATGATCTCCCTCACCTTATGAGACACGATCACGAGGTAGTTTTGTTTGCTGATGACACATCTTTAATATTTAAAGTTGAACGCGGACAACGCGAACTTGACGAAGTAAACAATACCCTCTCTAGGGTAGTCCACTGGTTTAGCGCAAATAATTTATTGTTAAATGAAACTAAAACAAAATGTATTAGATTCACCTTGCCAAATGTTAGGCTCGTTAACACCAGTATTAGGATTAGGGATGATCTAGTAGAATTGGTCGATGAGACTGTCTTTCTGGGCATAAAGTTAGACTCCAACTTGCAGTGGGGGCCTCATATCGAGAAAGTCTCGGGCAGAGTGAGCTCTGCAGCCTATGCCGTTAAAAAGATCCGACAACTGACAGACATTAGAACAGCGCGTCTTGTCTACTTTAGCTATTTCCACAGTGTCATGACCTATGGCATACTATTATGGGGTAACGCTGCCGACATCGAATGTATCTTTGTGTTGCAGAAAAGGGCTGTCCGGGCTATCTATGGTATGGGGTTTCGGGAGTCATTAAGAGAAAATTTTTGGTCTCGAGCAGGATTTGAACCCGCGTCTTCTGGTTTGCCGGACCAGACACCTTAACCAACTGGACCACCGAGACACTGCTCTCGACCGTCAAATTCTTTCACCTCATTACGTCTTGGGGCGACGTAGGCACCATCTACCGGTAACTTAGTTAAGTTGCACGGCTCGAATGTATAGAATTGCACCTATATAATCATTCGACTTGCGATGATACCTGCCTAAACATTAGAGATAATTTTGAAAAGCAATTAGTATGCTGACTCAATCACAAAGGACAATGGGCAAATATGTATGGCGCTTGTCCCATTTCATAGTACTACTTAAACGATATTTGTTGTCAAAAATATCCCCTTTTAAATGACACTAGTTTCATTGATGGCCGCTCATGGGCTGCAACGCCCATTGTCCTTTAATGTGAATAAAATTTTTGGTCTCGAGCAGGATTTGAACCCGCGTCTTCTGGTTTGCCGGACCAGACGCCTTAACCAACTGGACCACCGAGACACTGTCCTCGACCGTCAAATTCTTTCACCTCATGACTTCTTGGGGCGACGTAGGCACCATCTACCGGTAACTTAGTTAAGTTGCACGGCTCGAATGTATAGAATTGCACCTATATAATCATTCGATTAGATTTAGATTAGATTCAAATCCTGCTCGAGACCAAAAAATTTTTCACATTAAATTTGTGATTGAGTCAGCATACTAATTGCTTTTCAAAATTATCATTAAGAGAAAAGTTTAAGGATATCAACATCCTTACTGTGTATTCACAGTACATATATGAAAACTTATTATATACTCATAAAAATAACAGTAAATTTATTAAAAATAGTGATATCCATAACCTAAACTTAAGAAATAAGAATAAATTGGCTGTACCTAGATTTAGGCTTAATAAAATAAGCAATTCTTTTGCGGGCAATTGTATTCGAATGTACAATACATTGCCGACAGCCATAACAGGTTTGTCAGTTAATAAATTTGAAAAACTAATAAAACTTAAATTGTGCCAGAAAGCTTATTATAGCATTAAAGACTTTCTAGAAGACAAGACTGCCTGGCAGTGACACGAATTGCTCCTTTCTACATAAAAAAAAAAACTGTATTAGATACTAAGATGAATAAGAGGGACCGGACTGAGTTTCTTGGGGTGTGCTTCTCAGTCTGTAGCATTTCCGAACCCTCGGTAGAGTCACAAAAATTTTGACAAACCTAAATATTTTTTTAAAAATTTCAAAGGGAATATTTTATTTTTATTTTATTTTATTTATTAATTAAAGGTTTCGGTACGTTTACTTTCCTCGACGTTTCGACAGGGTTACACCTATCGTGTTCCCGAGGCGACTGTTGCATGTAGGCTGGAGATTCTGCTATGCGACGGGAGTTTTCGAAGTACCCCCGAGATCGTCGATTTGTGGAAACACACGGCACACAACACTGACCGTATCCGCGGACGCGTTCACTATTTTATTTCGAGACTTTAAGGCACCAATCACCGGATTCCACGCTGTTGAGAGCTTATATCCGTCTTCCCTGTTGAAAGTCGTGTGCTTCTTTATTTCAACTGCTTCCCGAACCATCCTAGGGTAGTAATGTCGGTCGGTAGACAGGAGCTTCGTGCGAACGCGTGCCCCGCGTGCCACGTGCCACGCGCCACGCGAAATCCCGTTTTGTATAAAAATATGTGTTCAACGCGTGTTAGTTTAAAACAGATGTAAGCAGAATCTGTCTTAAACAGAATCTGACTTAAACCGAATAAAGGAACATACTACCCGTTCGCTCTAACTTTGCCGTTGGCGTAGAGGCGTATACCCGAATTGTTAATTAGACGAAGTAAATTGACAGTAGCTAATGTCACTTCGTCATAGAAAATACGCAACATTGTATGAAGAAGTGACATTAGTTGCTGTCAATTTACTTCGTCTAATTAAAAATTCGACTTTAGTATGGAGCCGAACGGCAAAGTTAGAGCGAACGAGCAGTAATTACCTAACGATCGTTGAAGTTTCAGGTATGTTTTTATACCTTATATTTTTACTATTAGATACAAATGAGTGTGATACTTTTAACGTGTAGGTATAGCACTGCACCTTTCGTGGTTACAGTCAAGTTCGAACTTATTTTATAGATTGTATTCTTGTTATTAAAAGTACTTGACCGTAATTCAAAGCTTATATAATGAGATAGGCATATCCGTTACTCGTAGACTTATCTTACTCATGTTTGATGACGTATTTCCGTCAACTCAGAAGGCAGGAGGCGATATCTATGAACTTATAAATATAGCACGACGCCATTTTGTTCTCATTGGCGTTTTGATTCCCGTAGCATAAGGTTATACCAGGAACACCTCGTTGTGTGCATGTGTTGCATGTGCAAAATACATCTCAGTCAAGCTTATTTTCATGGTAAAAGTAGCTGCAGTAGTGTACATTATTCTTTCTCAGAGCACATTCTTGTCTTCCGCTCTGGTAAGCCGCACCCATAACATTTTTGTTTCTCACCATCTGGGTGACTCGATTTCTATAGAATAAGAGTATGAAATTCAAATTCTCGTCTACCTACATAAAATCTCATTTTGCGTATCAAAATCCTGTTACTCTTCACAAACACGTACAAATAGCCTTGAAAACTCTTTAAACCCAGCGATGGTTAGACAATTAGGATAAATCAATAATAGGTTCCCAAAGAAACCTCTCATATCGTTATGCGATAGACATAGAATAACCCGAAAGTCCAATACCAAAAGAAAAGATACTAGACATAAAAGTAAGATTAATTTAATTTCAAATCAAAGGAACGTAGTTCTTTTGAAGAAAATTCAAACTTGGTGGGTCTTCTGATTTTTTACCACTTTCGTAGTGCCTAGAGGTAGCTTTACCTCGAGTCACATCCTGAATTCCGTCAATCCCCTAACCGACAACCCACTGAAGAAAATAGTAGTGCATGGAGTGTGTACAAGTGGAGTGGACCGCAATTACCGGTTCTCGACAATTTTACAAGCTTTCCATCCGAGATGCTTTCTTACCACGGACGCGTCAGATTTCGCTTCGGAGCCCAGCTAGAAAACATTTCTCAAACAGGCTCGAGGGCCCAGAATAACAAAGATTGCACTGTACAACATCAAAAAGAGATATTGACAATCTAACACATGATTCGAAATCATATACCGGTACTGTGTTACAGTCTGTACTCATTCAAAGCAGTTGTAGTCCGTCCCCGCAGAGGGACGAGACCAAATCAATTGCCTTGACGAACTTAACTCGTCAGCTTGCGTGTACACATTACGAGCTGATACCATATGTGTCGGCTTCTCCGGGTATTTTTTGTGAGCATCCTTGCTTCAAACACCACGAAGGCAAGATTGCCTGCAAACAATATTCCTATTATGAAACGGAGAACACTACATGATAGGTCTGTTTGTAATGTGTGGTTTTACTTCCACTATCATTTTTAATCATCATAATCATCACCCTGCTGAAGGAAACTGATCCTGACGACGTACCAGATTTCGTCGCGAAGGAGCTGCACAAGCTCCCACCGGTGGGTTTCGATCATGTCGACGTGACTGCTTAAGGACATAACATTCCTGAAGTCCAGTCTTGCTGATGTGTTGGCAAAATTAGAGGCCTCCGATAAAACTATTAGTGGGCTGCAAGCTGAATTATTGTTACTTCGTAGCAACAATTCAATTAGTAGGTCACTCAACGAGGCTTCTAATAATGTCAATGTACGGCGAGGCGCGCAAAACGCGTCACTGTGCAGTTTCGCGTCAGCAGAATTTGATTCGCCCGAGTGTCCGGTGGCCGTGGCGTGTACTACGAACGTGAGCTCGCGCCCCGCCGCTCCCGCCGTCGCCTCTTCCCCCGCGAAGATGCCGACTACTATCACGTTGCCAACTCCTCAGCAACGTGACTACGCAGCTGCAACGGCCAGCACCCCTACAGCCGCTCCAACAAAGGGGAAGAAGCAGGGCAGCGTCACTCAGCGCAGCACTGCACCCGATAGGGCGCCGCGGAAGGAGCCTTGTGATGCAGAGGGTTTCACGGTAGTGATGAAGAAGAAGAGGAAACCCTCCTGCAAGAACCAGTGCGGTACTGCTTCAAGACCGATAGAGCAGCACTTCCGTGCAGAGGTCCCAACTACGATGGTCTACGTATCCCGGGTTCACTACAACGTGAAGGTCGTAGATGTCGTGGACTATCTCCAGAAAAAAACCGGGTTGGGTTTGAGGGTGGAGAAGCTGAACTCTCATCATAATGTGAACTTCAACTCTTTTGTGGTGAGGGTTCCTACAGACCGCATCACCACCTTCATGGCTCCTGACTTCTGGCCGAGAGGGGGAAGTATCGGCGCTTCAGAGGACGTCTGCCGACACGGGACACCCCGCCCCGTGACACGTCGACGTCAGTGCGTGTCAATTAGGTTAAGTTATATGTACAATATGTATTTTTAGTATTAAGGTATGTATCTATGAGCCGTAGAGTAAGTTAATAACATCTGTAACTGTCTCTAATGTTGCTTGAAAATAAAGATTTATTATTATTATTAATACCCAAGATGTTGTCACACCGATTAAACGCGGTCGAGATGCGCGCGCTACGTAAAATCTGCGGAGTAACGCTCGCAGATCGCGTTCGGAATGAAAGAAAGAGAGTTGGTCTGGAAGAGAGTGTCGGTGTTAAAGTAAGGAAGGGCATGCTACGATGGTTCGGTTAGTGCATGTCGCTCCACATGGCTCCACAATAGGAGATAAAAGAATGACAAAACAGATATACAACGCGAAAGTGGATGGACGTAGGAGTCGGGGAACGCCACGACACACCTACCACGACCAAATTAATCGTGTGTTAGTTGAAGGTGGTGTCAAGAGCCGAAGGAACCGACGTGCATACATGAAAAGAAAAATGAAAGTTGAAGAAGCAAGTGAGGTGTGTATGGACCGTGCCGTGTGGCGCTCGGTTCTTTCTGCCTACCCCGGAATTTGGCGTGAAGGTAGATAGATAGATAATAGATGCAAAAGTAAGTGAGTACCTACGGATGTGTAGATGTGTGGATGTTTGTTACTCTCGGCAGGACGTATCTGGCTGAAATTTGGTACAGGTATGAATCTGGATTAACACATAGGCATAAATTCCCCAGGGAAGCTGGAACAGATACACAATTTTACGCGGGTGAAGCTGCGGGCATCAGCTAGTATATTATAAGTACACATTTTCAAACAGTTTATCTGTTTATTTATTTCCAAAATAATAGTCAGCCAATTCAATTTAAACATAATTTCCTCGAAAGGAGCTTAACTTTTGAGGAAATTATGTATATATGTAATTCTAGAATAAGAAATATGTATTAAGCTTACATAGTTATGTAAACTTCATTACTCACCAGAGGTAGGTATATCTATTTGTACATAGGTAAACCAAATTGTTAATCTCATTTTAAGCGAACTTATTGTTCATAATTATGAGATACTAGCTGACCCGCGCAACTTCGTTTGCGTGATAAATGAAGAACCGCTCGACCGATTTTGTGCAAACTTCACATAAACCATCTACTAAATAGTCCGAACAAAGCCTAAACATTTGGTTTGGATAGGTGAGCCCGTTCTTCAGTTATAAAATTACAACGAAAAGTGGCATTGATTTTTATATATATAGATAGATAAAGTTCCTTACACCTAAAATGTGTACTTATTATAATTACTAGCTGTTGTCCGCGACTTCGTACGCGTGAAAATTGTTACAATGTCAATTTGATTGCTCTCTGCTTAGCCCCTAGGATACATAGTAGCGTGATAATATATCGACGGTTAAAAGGCGACTTGATTCAAGCGCCATTTTGAGAACTTTACAGGAGAGCATTTTAAAGTTTATTTTTTTAGAAAAAAAATCACTGTTCCTAAAGTATATAATAAAAAAATTTTTCAATAAAAAATAAAACCGACTTCAAGCAAATCCTGAAAAATAAAATTTACTTAGCACAAAGTAATATGTATTTTGATTTTATCAGATTTTATTCAATATCATATTGAAGTCGGCGCCAAGTAAACCCATAGTTTTATGTAGGTATTATATTGATGGCACCAACTTCAATATTATATTGAATTAAATATGATAAATCAAAATACATATTACTTTGTGCTAAGTAAATTTTATTTTTCAGGATTTGCTTGAAGTCGGTTTTATTTTTTATTGAAAATTTTTTTTTCATCATTTAAAGTGACGGGTGAATCGAAAAATATATCTATCTAGGTGAAAGTTCTCATCGATACAAATCAATCAAGCCCAAACACAAGGTAGCTGCTGTAAATCGTTAAGGAATGCCCTCGACTGTCTTTCGACTCTATCATCAGATCGACTCCAGACCTTCATTAAAATGTAGAACATTAAAGCACTTAATTAAAAAGTTAACGAGCGCACTAGTTGTCCCTATAATTTTCGGTGATTGCCCTCGTTTTCTCCTGGATCCCATTATCACATCCTGACTTGGTGAACATGGGACCATCTCAGAAGTAAACCCTATTCAACAAAAAAAGAAATTTTGTAATCCGTCTATAATTGACGGAAATATCGCTTGACATACATAAAAAAAAATACATACAGACGAATTGAGAACCTCCTCCTTTTTTTGAAGTCGGTTAAAAATGTACAAATCACCCCAACTAAAAAGCGGTATATTTTTTGCTAATTTATGATAATATTAGAACAGATAAAAGGTGTTTTCAAAGCAAGTAAATTGTAACTTGAGCCATTTTGCATTATTTTTTGATCAGGACAGAAAGGGTTATGTGCACAATGACGATTTATGTATTCAAAACAAAATAGTTTATGTGTTCCTTGTTTCTTTAACAGATCAAGGATAAATGATTTAAATCACTTACCCATTTGTCAACTGTTCATGGATACATGATTTAAATCACTTACCTATAAGTCAACTGTTCATGAATAAATGATTGAAATCACTTACCTATTTGTCAATTGTTCATGGATAAATGAGTTAAACCGTTCACCTAGCTGTAAATGTTCGAGGAGGAATAACTCAAATGACACCGACTTCGAAACCACGCGCGACACGTGTGTTGTGGGTCTAAGTACCTACCCGCGTTGGTTTGTGTTCTGTTACTTGAGATATAAATGCCATTTTTAATGCGAGGTGAAAGAAGTAAACTAATTTAAGTATGACATAAGTTTAATTATTAAACTAATTTATAGGAATCAAACGTGCACATATTTATTTTATGCATAGAGAAAATTGTTCTAAATGGCATAAATACTAAAAACTGGTCAAGGATAATCAGCACAAGTCATATATTTCCATTATACTTATTCAGGTAAGATTAATTCAAGCGACAGAGATAATATTCACATGTTCAAGGCAAAATGATTTAAGTTGCATACATTAATAAATCTGGTTAAAGCAAAATGAATTAACATCCAAGTTAAATTATTTAAGTTCAAGTAAAAACAATTCAAACGTCAAAACCATTTTAATTTATCCAGGGATTAATGGTTTAAACTACAGACAGTAAAAAAAAATATTTTTTTTAAATGGGTTTATATACATGCTTTGAAAAAAACAACCAAAATTACTACACTTGATACCTAATAAGTAGAAAAGATACCCAAATTCATCATGGAGTCAAGCGCCAAAAAAGTGCTCAGATCAGCCTCAAACCCAGCTCAAACGACGCGGAAAAATTCCACGATTCCAATGATGTATATAACTCAATATCGCCCAGAGTGGCGCTTGAATCAATTCGCCTTTTAACCGTCGATATAGCCTATTTTAAGACCCTACCCCTAGGTAATATTTTTGCAAAATATGAATCAAATCTATTGAGTACTTTTCGAGATCCTTCCGGACAAAGCAAAGCAAACAGACAAACAGACAAACAGATAAACAGACAAACAGACAAAAAAATTCTAACTATATTTTCGGCTTCGGTATCTTATGTTGAACACCCAGCGAGTATTCTTTTTTAAATATTTCCAATGTACAGTTTTGACATGTTACAGTTTATGTATAGATATAAGTTCACATTTCCAAACATTTTATCTGTTTGTTTATTTCCAAAATAATAGTTTTCAGCAAATTGAATTTAAAAACGAATCGATATAGTATGTGCATACTAATGTTTGTTAATTAGATTGGTAAACTACTCACCTACCTAAATTACTGTGTACTACATATAAAGTGGGTACTTTATACATAATGAATACTTACTTACATTAAACTAAAATGATAGAAAAGTAAAAACAGTAAATTCAGTATATATTTTTAGAAGAATGCTTGGTGGGCTATCACCAAAAGATACCGAAGCCGGATACATATCCGGTACATACTTAATGAGAAAAAAATGTCTGTTAGTTAGTTAATCAATCTGTCTGTTTACTTTGTTGGGGCACAGGGCGGAATCTCCATACGTTTTCAAGCTTGAATGTGTACGTGTGACCAATAAGGCTAAGCAAATGTTCCCTCACGACACCCGCCAACTATAATGACAGCTGTGGCGCGGGGGAGTTGCCTATCTGTATGTAAAACTATAATATTATCTTTGGTTGGATCATTTCGAAAACTACTAACTGAATAGTGTGAAACTGAAGTGTGAAAAAAAAAGAAACAGAAACAAGCTGCGGCTCAAAATTCGAACCAATTACGGCAAGAAAACGGTATGACGGTGCACAGCTGGATATCAACATCCTTACTGTGTATTCACAGTACCTACATATATGAAAACTTACTATATACTCATAAAAATAACAGTAAATTTATTAAAAATAGTGATATCCATAACCTAAACTTAAGAAATAAGAATAAATTGGCTGTACCTAGATTTAGGCTTAATAAAATAAGCAATTCTTTTGCGGGCAATTGTATTCGAATGTACAATACATTGCCGACAGCCATAACAGGTTTGTCAGTTAATAAATTTAAAAAACTAGTAAAACTTAAATTGTACCAGAAAGCTTATTATAGCATTAAAGACTTTCTAGAAGACAAGACTGCCTGGCAGTGACACGAATTGCTCCTTTCTACATTTAAAAAACAAAACTGTATTAGATACTAAGATGAATAAGAGGGACCGGACTGAGTTTCTTGGGGTGTTCTTCTCAGTCTGTAGCATTTCCGAACCCCCGGTAGAGTCACAAAAATTTTGACAAACCTAAATAATTTTTTAAAAATTTCAAAGGGAATAAATTTTATTTTATTTTATTTTATTTTATTTTATTTTACAGCTGTTTAATAGATTGCCAAACGATATCAAAATCTGCGACAACATTAGTAGGTATCTTTAAAAACAAACTTAAAACACACTTATTCATTGTAATATCTATAGATCGAACTAGACGCTACTATGTTAAAGTAATTCTAGAATAATTTTAAGTATTAACTATGTAGGCTTCATACTAGTAAGTCACCAGAGGTAGGTATTATCTATTTGTAAACCAAGTTGCTAATCTCATTTTAAGCGAACTAATTTGTGCCTATCTATACTAATATTATAAAGAGGAAAGATTTGTTTTATTGTTTTTTTGTTTGTTTGTTGGAACTACTGGACCAATTTGAAAAATTCTTTCACTGTTGGGAAGCTACACTCTTTGCTTTACATAGGCTATATTATATTTCCGTATTCCCACGGGAACGGGAACTACGTGGGTAAAACCGCGTGACGTCCGCTAGTGAGAAATAATGTTCTGTAAACCTAAAATGTGTACTTATAATATAGATCGTCGTAAAGTAGAGTCGTTAAGCTAAGTTGAAGGCTTTATTTCAACAGCAGGCAGTCACAACCTGCGCCTGTCCATTTAAACACGGCAATACGGCTCACCACCTATTACGTGGGACAAATTATACAAAGGTGAAATGGGGGCATATAATATGCCTCTGCCTACCCCTTCGGGGATAAAGGCGTGACCATATGTATGTATGTATAATATAGATAAGTACACATTTTCAATAAGTTTATCTGTTGATTTATTTCCAAAATATCTTCAGCAAATTGACTTTTAAATCGAATCGATATACTTAGTATGTGAATACTAATGTTTGTTTAGTAGATTAGTTAACTAATTAACCTTAATTACTGCATATAAAGTGGGTACCTACCTACTTTATACTTATACTAGCTGACCCGCGCAACTTCGTTTGCGTGATAAATGAAGAACCGCTCGACCGATTTTGTACAAACTTCACTTAAACCATCTACTAAATAGTCCGAACAAAGCCTAAACGTTTGGTTTGGATAGGTGAGCCCGTTCTGGAGTTATAAAATTACAACGAAAAGTGGCATTGATTTTTATATATAGAGATAATGTATACTTACATAAAATATACTAAAATGATAGCAAAAGTAAAAACAGTAAATTATACTTATTTATTTCATTAAGAATTCATAAATTGTTTTTTTTTAACAATTACAGTAAATTAAGTATTTTTTAGAAGATTTTTTATAAATATTTAGCCCGCCAAAATGATGCCGTCTACTCCCACCTGTTCTGTTGACTAGTTCTGTTGGCATAACTACTGGTAATTTTGCTACTATTAGTTCTTTGAATTATAAGACTACTAGCTGACCCGCGCAACTTCGTTTGCGTGATAAATGAAGAACCGCTCGACCGATTTTGAGCAAACTTCACATAAACCATCTACTAAATAGTTTGAATAAAACCTTAAAATTTGGATAGGTGAGCCCGTTCTTGAGTTATAAAATTACAACGAAAAGTGGCATTGATTTTTATATATATATAGATGCTTTACACCTGACTTATGTAAACTATTCCGATCACCTGTACTGTTGAGTAGTTCTGTTGGCAGGACCGCCGTCTGATGGAAAGCATATAATATGCCTCTGTTTACCCCTTCGGGGATAAACATATAATATAATATAATAAGATTTATTTTCTCATCACAATATTTCTTATTTGTAAACAACATAGTTATAGTTAGTACAATAAAATTAACATTGTGAGAGACTGGTGCCTGAGGTAGGTATGTGCCTGCGCACAACCTGTATCACTGGTCACCAGGACCCTCCCGCAGATAACCTGAGTACTTTATTGTAAAGATACATGTTATAATGATACCTACTATTTTCGAAAAACAACATTATTTTGATGCAATGTGAACATTTATGAGAAACCAGAAGAATAAAGAACAAATTTTATGTGAGCGTGCGTACGCGTGTTGTGTGTGTTTTCCTGTATGTGTATGTGTATATGTGGGTCTGTGTGTGTAGATGCAAGCCAATTTAGTCCGACAGCAGTTTCCTCGTTCCAGCTGGCCAACCGAATATGTAATTAATTTGTCAATTGTATTTATATTAAATAGGTGGACTTAATAGAAGTTCTGTAGTCTCATAATCAATTGTTTTCAGATATTGAGTAATAGCAGTCTTGCACTTAGATCTTAGCATAGGGTAAATATTTAATATTTTATTTTATTTATTATAAAGATAGGGGCCAGCAAAGCAAAAGAATTTATGTGAGGCAACTGTGCGCATAGTCTGTTTCTCACACACATTCCCTTTATGGCGCCTGTTCTTTTTCTTATTTGGGTAGTATTTGAGCAAAGCGTGTTGTTTAAGGACTGTTTGCAGAGTGTACGTCTTCCTGACAGAAAGAACATCGCATTTTCTATAAAGTTCATCAGTGGGAAAACTAAAAGGAAGGCTACAACTGACCTTAAGAATTGCACGCTGCGCCCGCTCAGCATCTATCAGATTAGACTTTGCAGCGCCTCCCCACGATATTATGCAATAGTCAACCAATGATTGACATATAGCGTGGTAGACCATTTTGTTGATGGCTCGGTTGGCAATGTCACGAAGGTTTTTAAATACGAATATTAATTTGCGCAACCTATCACCCAAGGCCTCTATGTGTGGTTTAAAAGTAAGAGTCTGATCTAGTATTACACCCAAGTACCTGACAGTATCCGATCTCTGCAAAACAGGGCAGGCGCAAGAAGTTTGGCCAGTGGAGCATTGATGAGCCGTGATGGTACATGATACAGGAGGGAGTAGATTTTGTCTGTAGGCGAAAGCTACATATTTAGTTTTTGACGTATTTAGCGTTAAGATACTGCTTTTAAGCCATGAACTGACCCTGTCGAGCCCAAGCTGAGCATTGTTAAAAGCCTCCTCCCAGCTATCACCACTGAAAAGGAGAGCAGTGTCATCGGCGAATGCAATAATTTTACCGCTGAAGAGTTTAAGATTACAAAGGTTATTAATATAGACAAGGAATAACGTTGGGCCAAGAATACTGCCTTGTGGTACACCATATTTTATGGGCAGTTCATCACTCAGCATGTGGCCTATTTTTACTCTTTGCCTTCGTCCTGTCAAGTAATCCTCTAACAGTTTCAATAAAGGCGTGACCATGTATGTATTATTATTAAATAATCATCAATATTGATCAATATTATTGTACCTACGTGTCGTGTCATTACGCTCTTTTATGATTAATCTTTGATAGGCATCGATCTATATGTACTACGTTGATAGGTGATTTGAATTAAGAACTTAAAACATTTATCGAAATCGAACTCAAATTGTATAGATTACCGTCTAGGCTGTATGGTACTTGTGCACTTGCTTGTGCGGCCTAGACTAAAAAAAATAAAGAGCGCGATTTTTCTCTGCTAATGTAATCAGTAAACATACATACATACAAAGACGTATCATATATAGATACGTTATACACGAACATTGCGGCTTTCAGAAACAGCTAACGGGTAAAGTATGTACGTAATATTTAAATTTATAAAATGTTAATGTAGGTAGTTCATCGGATTAGTAATTATTAACGTAATTTAAGTCATAAAATAAAAATATAACAATATCATACAGAAACATTTATTTAAGAAGTAATAATTTAGTAAGTAATCCAAATATTTGTAATTTAAATCTTTTTCATAATTTTTTCATATATTATTGTTTCATTATTTCTTTTAAAGAAATATAATTACCTAAATAAAAAAAATATTCAAATAGCAAAATAAAACATTAGTACAAAATTTCCCCGACATCCCCTTACGGGTCGCGGGCGCCAAACCACAGACTATAGAGTACATTTTCCTTGTGCATTCACTAAGCTTGCCGCCATTTTATCGATCCGAGAAAATGAAATAATATTATTATTTCTATTGTACTTACGCATGAAATGACACGTTTTTATATTGAACAGTTGCTGTGTAGCTTGTGTATCATGTGAAGATACATGAAGGCAATGATATAAAAACTATAGATACGTTATAGACACTTGAAAATGGCAACACGTAAAGTAGGTAATTACCTGAAAATTTGTGACGCGGCTGTAGGGTTAGCGAAAGTTCTATTAAGCACTGTTTTAAATTCTTTTAGTAAGGAAAACTCGAAAAAAACATGCCTTCATGTATCTTCAGATGATGCACAAGCTACACAGCAACTGTTCAATATAAAAACGTGTCATTTCATGCGTAAGTACAATAGAAATAATAATATTATTTCATTTTCTCGGATCGGTAAAATGGCGGCAAGCTTATTGAATGCACAAAGAAAATGTACTCTATAGTCTGTGGTTTGGCGCCCGCGACCCGTAAGGGGATGTCGGGGAGATTTTGTACTAATGTTTTATTTTGATATTTGAATATTTTTTTATTTAGGTAATTATATATCTTTAAAAAAATAATGAAACATAATTATAATATATTAAGATTATTAAAATGATTTAAATTACAAATGTTTGAATTACTTACTATACTATAGTTACTATCTCGCTGCAGACTCGGTCATAAATCATTAGCGTGTTTCGCTCTCTTTCCCACTCACGTGCCTTATGGGCAGGCCACGCCCACACGTAGGCCTGCGCATTACTGCTGTCGATGAGTGACATCGATAGTTGTTGTTTTTTCTTTATTTTTTTTTATTTTTTTATACCACTAAGGTGGCAGACAAGCATACGGCCCACCAGAAGGACTGGTGGTCACCGCAGCCTATGAACTGGTGATAGAAATAAAAAACACGCTTTTTTTTTAATTTATTTATATTTTAAAAATACAAAATTAAAATTCTACGTCTGCTGACTCGTCGTCATCGTCCACATAAATGATGAAGTCTTCGCATAAATGTGCTTTTCTCAAGTCTTCATATTGAAGCAATTTATAAGCAACTAGCTGTTGCCCGCAGCTCCGCCCGCGATGGCGCTGTATGTGAAAAATGATTTTCCCGCTTTTGTGTTGAAATTTTTGCTATAAACCTCACGGAGCCCGAGACCTTTCCAACGAATGCAAGACCGTGGAAATCGGTTCGTGCGTTCTGGAGTTATAGCGTCAGGAAGGAAAACCCGACTTATTTTTATATAATAGATTATAGTACCAATGGGTACTAATGTGTTTTTACGAGAAATTGTATAATATAGGTAATGCCCTGCATACTTAAATGCAGTATGTTTAGGTCGTAACCTTGGTGATTCCGTTATCGATAACGGCATTGCGCGCGCGCAACTAGCGCACGTCCCTAGTCCGATTATGATTTATGACCGAGTCTGCAGCGAGATAGTAACTCTATATTAGTTACTAAATTATTACTTATTAAATATTTTTTTCTGTATGATATTGTTATTTTATAAATATAAAATAAATAAATATTCACGGACATTTCACACAACGCTATCTGATCCCAAAGTAAGCTAAAATGACTTAAATTACGTTAATAATTACTAATCCGATAAACTACATTAACATTTTATAAATTTAAATATTACGTACTTTACCCGTAAATACATTAACCATATTATGTCTCAGTAAGTGAAATTCAAGTTTCCCTTTTTTTTTTTTTTTTTTTTTTCTTCTTGTTCTTGGACTTTCTCGGTTTGAGAGTATGCCAAAGTCAAGTAAATTTCATTGTGGAAATATAAATCATTTTCATGTAATGATTCTTCTTATGAGCAGCGTATTCATGTATGTCCAAGTTTGGACTAAGTTCTACTCTAGTAAGGCGGTGGTACCTTACTAGGGCTTGCTGTGGAATTCGTCGACAAACCTAAAAACTCGCGTTTCACTGCGCTTTATCACTTTCCAACACTTGTGCACGTTGTCGAACCTTTATGTTTAATAATCCACCATAAATTACACATAAACACTCTAAATTACACTAGTTTTGAAAAAATATTAAAACACATTATAACGCTTGTCTGAAAGTTTCCCGCCGAATCCCAAGTTTCCCTTTTTCCCCACATTCCTCTGATACTGACTTCATGCATGCTACCACAGATAATTTATAGAATTCTTTTTTTAAATTTATAAAAGTTTTGCTGTTTTTGAAAGCCGCAATGTTCGTGTATAACGTGTCTATATATGATACGTCTTTGCATGAAGCAGGGCCTGATTTACCTATAAGCTAACTAAGCTGAAGCTTAGGGCGCCAGGATCAAGGGGGCGCCTGGCGTTGGGCTCGGCGCTGGGCTGTGACTTACGGTGCTCCCAAAAAGGAGTACACAAAACACTAGTAAATTTTAACAGATTGTAACAACTCCTAACAACATGTTTAAAATTGTTAGTTAACATTTTGTAGCACCAAAGTACATAATAATATTTGGTAATTTATAAAAATACAAATACGTGCGTTAAATTATATTCCTGCGCCCATCTCCCTGGCAGCCAAAGACTTCAATATAAAATGAGGTAGACATGCCCTACGCACCGATTTTTGAAACCTATAAACTGCGCTAATTAGCAGCGTTGTTCGAACTGTTGTGAGTCAAAACTTCGAGAGTAGGTACTCGACTTGCAATTGGAGTCCATACGCCTTCTCTTTTACTCTTGTTCTATCCGTATATTGCTATTGCGTGTGGTGACAATTACGTAAATAGTATTTATAAGTGAGTGTAGTCTTAGCAATGTGTGTGTTTGAGGATTGCTTTTGAAATCTCGCTTGTTAGAGTACAGCTCCCCCCGTGTCGCGTTTAAGGCACCCAGGAACCAAAGTGGATGGGTGTCCAGCTTTTTGGCCGGTAGAAGCATCAGGGCCGTCGTTGATGGCAGCTGTTCTGAATGCATGGCCATAAACGCTGGAGTACCACAAAGCTCAGTGTTGTCCCCCACTCTGTTTCTGCTGCATATCAATGACATGTTGTCTATTGACGGCATTCATTATTTTTTTTTTTTTTTTTTTTTTTTTTTTTTTTTTTTTTTTTTAAACTTTATGCACAAATTACAATTGTACAAAGGCGGACTTAATGCCAAAAGGCATTATCTGCCAGTCAACCTTTGGGTGATGCAGAGATAAGTTTGAGTAGGTGCTCATAATATTATGGTGAAAGCTAAACGGTACAAGACTTCAAATTTTATATATTACTTCAATTCAAATATTACTATCTATTAAATCATGTAAACATAACATGTATACATACATAAAAATAAATCAAGATACATACTTATCATATATACATAGATATCATATAAAATACATACTATCTATATTTATATTTATATATATATATATACATATATATATATATATACTTAAAACACATTTCATACATACACTTGAGATAAGCCTTAACAATATTGTTCTACCTATGGGTTCTTATATAGTTCGCGAACTCTGTTTCGAAATGTTAACCGATTAGTCAACTTCCTGACTTCAAGAGGAAGAGCATTCCAGAGAAGAATAGAACGCACTGGAAAAGAGGAATGGACAAGATTAGAAGAGTGAGTTGGACAGTGCAGTAGAAGATTGTTAGAGGAGCGCAGATGTTTGTCGTGGTTAGAGCCAATTAGATGAAGATGAGATTTTAAGTAAGGAGGAGCGTTGGGAGAATTGAGTAGTGAGAAAATTTGACAGACAGATCGCAAACTGCGTCGTCGCCGAATAGGTAACCAACCAAGCTCTACCCGACAAGCCGAAACATGATCGTACTTCCTAAGGTTGTAGACGAATCGAATGCAATTGTTGAGAAGTCGGTCAAGCTTATTGAGCAGGTCTGCATTCAGGTCAAGATAGCACACATCACCATAGTCGAAGATCGGAAATATTAGAGTTTGCACAAGCATTGTCTTGGTTTTGACAGGTAAAAAATTTCTAAGACGATAAAAAGCCCGAAGCATCCCAGTAACCCTTTGACAAACACTAGTCACCTGAACCCGCCAACTCAAGGTTGAATCAATGTTTAAGCCTAAGTTCTTAACGCTGAGTGTAACAGGAATAGCTATATCATTAAAAGTTATTGATGGCAGAGTTACGTCCTTCAACTTGTTAATCATATGATTAGTGCCAATTATTATGCTCTGGCATTTATCAGGGTTGACGGCTAGACCGAACCTACTACACCAACTACCTATCAAGTCTAAATCCGCGTTAACGCTGTTTATTGCATCCGATATATTGTCCACAGAGGCCTGGCAATACAATTGCAGGTCATCAGCATACAGGTGATACGCACACTGAAGATTAGAGGTCACGAAATTGATGAATATCGAAAATAGAAGAGGAGATAAGATGCCGCCTTGAGGGACCCCAGAGTCAAGTTTGCACCAGATCGACGACTTCTCGTCAACACAAACTGACTGCTGACGACCCTGAAGATAAGAGGAAAACCAATCCAGCTCGTTAGAAGAGATCTTAATATGGGCAAGGATTGACAAAAGAATGTCGTGGTTAACACAATTAAATGCATTTGAGAAGTCAACTAAGACCATTACGGTGGCCTTAGCTTTTTCCATCCCATCCCTGATATCACCGGTTATCTTGAGGAGTGCAGTAGTTGTACTATGGCCTGGCCTGAATCCCGATTGCATAGGAGTAAGTATGGAATTATGCTGTACAAAACCAGACAACTGCTTATGCACGCATGCCTCCAACACTTTTGATAGAAAAGGAAGGATAGAAATTGGACGAAAATGTTTTGGAAGAGACGGATTGGAGATTTTAGCAAGGGGGCGAACATAGGCTTTTCGCCACAAGATTGGAAATTGACCAGATTCAAGCGAAAAGTTAATTATGTTTAAAATAGCAGGAAGAAGTAAGTCAAGGATAAGCGTAACCATATGTCGACTTATGTTGTCACAGCCCACTGCCTTTGATTTAATGGACAAGATATTTTTTTTGATCTCAACCAACGTGACCGGAGAAAACTGAAAGGGTGCATGACTGGGACTGGTCAGTCCGGCTATGAAGTCAACCGTTTGACACTTGGTTAGGCCATCAATTACAGGAGTGGTGGAGAAATGACGATTAATAGCATCTAACTCAATTGTCTTGGGTAACTCCAGTTGCCTTGGTTTACCAATACCCAGTGTCCCAAGAAACTTCCAAACATCAGCCGGTGACGAGTAAGTGATGTTGTCAAAGATGTGTCGGCGTTTAGCGTTTCGTATCACCTGGTTACACCGATTCCTGGCAGTTTTGTAAGAGTCCCAATTTATATCCGTCCGATGTTTTTTGAATTTAAGGAATGCTCGGTCTCTACGTCTCATAACAATTCGAACCTCGTTTGTTAGCCACGGCGATGGAGGATGCTTCAATTTTACTTTTTTTACAGGTGCATGTATGTCGTAGAGGCTATTTACAGTTTTATTAAAAAACAGAACCTTGTCGTCCACCGTAGTAGCTTCAGCCAAAGGCGCCCAATCGATCTTAGCAGCATCACCGCACAATTTATCGATGTCAATGCGCCCAAAACAACGCCTGTACAGCACTTTAGGTTTAAGTTTAGGAGGTTTAAGAGTATAAGAGACATAAATTAGATCATGGTGTGAAAAAGCCGGCGCTAAAAGCTGACCGTGTGAATGAACAAGAGTAGTAGAAGAAGTAAGGATTAAGTCGAGCCAGGTATCATCCGTGTCCTTATTATGGTGAGTGGCCTCAAGTGGCAAAATGTGAAGGTTGGCTGACTCAACTATATGAAGAAGTTTTTGAGCTCGAGAAGAGTCACCTTCCAGAAGGTTAGTGTTAAAGTCGCCCATGATGATGTAATGCTCGTAATCAGACCCCAAAGATTCTAAAACCAATTCAAAATCAGTGAAATAGTCGACGGTGGGGGGACTGTAAACAACTCCGAGAACAGTTTTGATCCCCTTGACCCAAACCTCAAGGAAGAGGAACTCTGCGGTGGCAGAGTATTGCGGAGGAGATGAGGCGATTATTTTGTAAGGCAGATCACTTCGGAGATATATTGCAACCCCACCCCGTTCCTTACCCAATCTATCGTTCCTTATTAATATAAATCCAGGGAGTGGGTAAGAAGTAGAGAGAAGATTAGGCTTCAAGAAGCTCTCAGAAACAAGAACAGCATGAACATGAGAGTCGGCGAAAGTTGCTAATAGGTCGCTGTAGTGTCCGGACACACTCTGTGCATTTATATGACAGACATTAAATGTCCGTCCTAATTCTTGCTCAAAACGCGTACGCAGTACATCACCCAGTGTATGGTTTGTAATTGAACAAAAACTGTCATTCACAGATTCTGATGATGGTGTATCGATCTCATAGGCAGAATGAAAAGAGTCATTATTATCAAATGAATCACTCTCACTCATAATAGTTAATAAAATATTATAAAGTAAATAAAAATAAATGTAACTGAAATAAATAATATATAAAAAGTTAAATAAAATTATAAACTAATGATAATAATAAAATAAAAATGTACCAGTATATTAACAACGCTGAGTCGATGTAGGTCTCAGACTCTGCACCACCCGCCAGCAAACTTTCACAATAATGTACTGTAATAAAAATTTGACCATAAAAAGCTACAAAAGATCGAAAAAACAAGATAAAAGATTAAACAATTTGGTATCAAAGTTTACACTGCACGAAACGGAACGTGATAACTCACAATCGAAACATTTCTGCATTAAAATTCTTTATGTTTACAACTTGAGCATACATTTCTGAACGACCGATTTACCAAACGTCAAATCCAAATGTCAATGTCACGTCAAATCAAATGTAATTTGTAAACAAAGAAAGTAAAAGTAAATACGAGTTTATCTGAATATTGTGGGTAATATCACGAAACACAATCAACAACTAAACTATTGCAGTAAAATTTTGTTAAGTGATAACTGTGAATCAAAACATTACGTGACATAACGATCTCAAATCGAAATTTAACAATGCTTACTAGGTGAAATACGCAAACCAGTCTGCCACAGAAAACACCGCTCTTCTTAGTTCTTCCGCCTTGTCTTTGCATTGTCAGCACTGGCTGCTTCACTCCTAGGTGGAACACCAGACCGCTCACTTGCCACCTTAGGATATTTAATAAATAAGGGATTCAGTTCTTCCATAGATGTTATTTTGTGCCGGCTACCACCAATATTGACTACAATAATGCCGTCTTGTGTCCAGCATGCCCGCACTCCAAAATGCTGCCTGGCTTTGCTGAATACTGTCTGCCGAGCCTTTGTCAAGTTTTCTTTGACCGACACTGAAGAGCCCTTCAGTTTAGTCTTAGAACGCCATATATTAGACTTTATATGAAAGGCTGAAAACCTCACCAAAATATCCCTTCGAAGGTCAAGTCGCTACAGTATAGAAAGGAAAAAAATGCTGGGAACGGTCAAATCGCTTTAAAAGAGATTGCGTTTTCGCCAATTCTTGCCGCGTTCATAAAATTCCACTCACTGTGTCTATCTTGCTCAAAGTTATACCAATCTTTAGAGGAAAGAACAAGCTAGACATATTGGTGCATGCGAAGTCTCTAAAATAAGTTGAATTGTAATACTCATTCATTTAAAAAGCGCGCGGCGCGCGCCGCCCACTTGAGGCAGTCACTCGCCGCGCGCTGACGATAATGGTTGATTATTGTGTACGAAATAAATGATTTCCTAAAAGAAATTTATGATTCAGTGTTGCTGTTTAATGTGCTAATCGATTAGTGAAGTTATTTATACAAAAAGTAATCACTAAGTTTATAAAAAACGCGTGCCAAAGTTCGAGAGAATCTATAAAAATCTCTGTGTGAAGTGATGTGAATTGTTTTGAAAACAATCCCATATTTTATAAACAACCCACTTATTGAAATCGAGACTGTGTTTATAATTAAGAATGTTAAGTGCTTCAAATGTTTTGTTAACATCAACAAGCGATTCGGATTGCAGTTATCTCGGATTTCAAGTGGTGTGTGTTTGTTATTGTTAAGTGGGGCCGCCGCGGATGGTGCGCGACAGATTTATGAGGTCGGGTATATAAAAAAAAAGGCTACCCACATTTTTTTTTATTTTTTTATATTGCGAAATAATGCCTATTGAAGTAAAGTGTATAAATAAAATTCCAAATATCGGTAAAGTTTTTTCATACCAACTAATTTTATGCAATAAAGTGAGGAAAAATTTAAAATTCTGATTTTATTATTTTGTTATAAAAACAATTAAAAACAAAACGATAAAAGCCGAAACTAGTTTTTAGCTTGTTTCATAACGATTCTAGTGATATAAGTATCATAGAGGTACTATACAAAAGATATGAGATATCAGCGATTGAAGAACACCCGGGCGGGCTACCGGGCGTCGCTCGCGTCACCCGGTTACCGGATCGAAAGTTGGCGCGTGTGACGCGTCGACGTGCGACGGGATAGGACGTGGATGATCTCGAGAGGCTCCTATTCTATAGCAGTCGGTTATATTGGCAGCATCAATACCATCCAGAGCAAACTTCTTGTGGACGATGTCGAGAATGGCACCAGTGCAGTTTTCTTTCTCCACCTCAGCAACTCCCATGAAAATTAGAGACTTCCGCCGGTGTCTTGTTTCCATTGCGTCTTTCGCATTCATTGTTATGCGGACGAGACAGTACGGGCGACACTTGTTACACGGGCAGCACCGGTATCTCTCGCGCTGCACTGGAAGAAAGCTGTGAACAACTTGTGTCTGAAATCGAGACTTCTCGCACTAGAGTGTCCGATTGGGGAAAAAAATAATTTCTTGTTCAAGTCAACCCTAATAAGACACAAGTTTGTGTATTTACCGCGAAGAAACCCCAAATTACTGTAGCGCCAAAATTTCAGGGCACAACTCTCTACATCTCTGACAGTATAGGTATCCTTGGTGTTGACATCTGTAGTAACGTTCAGTTCCGAAGTGATTTGGAGAATAAGGCCAAGCTGGCGTCCAAGCCGCTCGGTGTGCTCAACAGGGCGCGGCGGTAATTTACTGCGGCGCAAACACTGCTTCTGTTTAAGTCGCAAGTGCGGCCGCACATGGAGTACAGCTGCCACTGCTGGGCGGGGCACCTGAATATCAGAATGAATTGACTGAATTCTTCCGTTCGACTCGGTGCAGAGGCGAGCCATGAGACCTATTTTATTTAAGTGCGAGGCCACATCTGCGTTTTTCCGCGGCGGTTTCTAACCTCTAAATGTCAAACCTTGACTTAATTTCATTGATATTGACAGTTTGATGACACTTTGAGGTCAGAAACCGCCGCGGAAAAACGCAAGTGCGGCCTCGACTCCGCATCTGCGTTTTTCCGCGGCGGTTTCTAACCTCAAAATGTCAAACCTTGACTAAATTTCATTGATATTGACAGTTTGATGACACTTTGAGGTTATAAACCACCGTGGAAAAACGCAAGTGCGGCCTCGACTTAATTCTTGTAAATGTAACAGATTAAAAAACCCGTATTTGCAGAATGGTGTCGGTCAGATAAGGGATCGACTTCACGTCAAATTCTTACGGGCACGGCGTTTTGGAAATAAGTGTTTAAATGAAAATCTTTTTATTTTCCGTGATGCGAACTACGGTAGTCCCAGTAGTTCCAGGGGTGGCATGGCGTTATTTGTATACATCAAATGAATCTAGGATCGTTGGCAAAGAGTCTTTTACATATAACCATTAAGTCTTTCCTCAATGAGAAACCTTCATACCTCGGTCGTGATATCTGAGATTAATTTCAAAGTTGCTTTACATGGAGAAGAATGTTGTACTCTCATCGTTGATATAAGTTTAAGGTTCCTGCTTATACTGAAAAAGGCTTAGCCTTTAGATACTAAGAGCAACTCCAAACATCCAGAAATAATAATAATAATAATAATAACCGGTCTCGAATAGGGCCCCCGCTGCCGGTGGTAATGTGCACCGCATGCGATGGACTTCGTCAATGAATGAAAATGTCATGCGGGCATATTTTGTGGCTACAGAGGGAGGAACTAACCTCACTGCGTATCGTGTTCGTTTACTGCCTTTGTTTCAGGCTCTTGAACCAACTGTCAACGTGTCGGCGCAGCGGCTGTCGGATTAAGTACGGGTCATACAACGTAGTCATATGTTGGACGATGCCGTGCTTGAGAGAATTCGCTCGGAAGTACAGAGTAACATTATCATCCCTACTTCGTCACATCCTAGTGTTAATAATGAAGTAAACGAATCACAACCTGTCGTACCCATTGACGAAGTAGTGGATGATATTGTTACAACAGTAAGTACACAGTATAACGATGAATTAAGGAGTGTTTTGGAGCGAGCGATTCAAGATTATAGATTTTGTGATCTCATATGTCGTCCACGTATACCGCGTTTGCCTAAGCATAAAAAGAACATGGCGCTAGTGAGTGCCCTGGACTCGGCTCTACCAAGTTATTTTGAAACTTGTGTAGATATAAGTGATGCACACTCAATTCTGTATTGCGCGGCTGTAGCAGTGTGTGTGTGTGAGTGTGTGGTGTAAAATTTCCAAAATTTGAGCCAGCTACTAGACCTAACTCTGTTCCAGTCTGGCAATGCAGAATTGAGCGTCGCATCGCCGAGACTAGGGTACTCATTGGTAAGCTATGCTGCTTCAGGACGGGTAATACCCGTCCCAGGGTAATGCGTTTTGTGACTCGTGCATTTGCGGGGACTGATATTAGTCCTCGCGAATACTCAGTGCGAGTCACAGAACGTATAGACCACATGAAGCAGAAAATTTATGCGTGGGCAAGCCGTATACGGCGATACAAAAAGCGAGTGGATCGCTATACTCAGAATCGCTCGTTCCAAAACGATGAGAGATGGGTGTATAGAAGATGGGAGCAACTTGATTCAAGTATGACTGATATGTGCCTACCAAGTGCTGAAACCACTAGTACATTTTGGCAAGGCATTTGGTCGTTACCTGTTAGTCATACAGAGTGTGAGTGGATGCAGGATGTCAAACTTTCATGTGAGTCAATACAGACTATGGAACCAGTCCTAATAACATCTAGTGACATTGCCAGTGCGGTTCGTTCGTTGCCCAATTGGAAATCAACTGGGCCGGACGGACTGCACAACTTTTGGCTGAAATGGTTCCATAGCTCACATGCTTGTTTGGCATCCTGCTTTCAATCATCACTTGGGTCGCTTCCATCTTTTATGACTTCGGGTATCACACACCTCCTCTACAAATCTGGTAGTACTACGGACCCTAAAAATTATAGACCGATAACTTGTTTACCAACGGTCTATAAGCTTCTTTCATCTATTTTGAGAGTTAAGCTATCAACACATATTGAAAATAATTCTATTATGTCCAACTCTCAAAATTGATGTAGAAGCGGGTCACGTGGTACTAAAGAACTCCTTATTCTTGATATGGCCATTAATCAGCAGGTTCGGCGTAACCGGAAAAACCTTGCGACATGTTGGATTGATTACAAGAAAGCCTATGATTCAGTGCCACATACATGGCTGTTGAAGGTGCTGGAGTTGTATAAAGTTGATGCAACTCTGCAATGCAATGCATCGGGATGTGGTAGCAATAGACAATGGACTGACCCCTCTTGCTCTTGCCAAAGAGAACTGGCACAAACCAGTAATATTGACGACTAATGATCGCAAGGAGATATGGCAGGGCAAAGAGCTGCATGGACGATTTTATCGGGCCTTACATGGGCCCGATGTAGATTTTCTAGCTTCCGTATCCTGGCTACGTTTCGGAGATTTGTTCGGAGAAACTGAAGGTTTTGTTTGTGCGATTACAGACGAAGTTGTCATGACGAATAACTATCGGAAATATATTTTGAGAGACGGTACGGTTGACATAATATGTCGGGCATGCCTCCTACCGGGTGAATCTCTCAGACATATTATTTCTGGTTGTCCTCATCTTGCCAACGGCGACTACTTGCATAGACACAACCAAGTGGCCAGGATTATCCATCAGCAACTTGCGCTAAAATATAAACTTGTAGATTCAGAGGTACCATATTACAGGTATGTGCCCGACCCAGTTCTAGAGGATGGTCGTGTCACGTTATACTGGGATCGGTCTATTATCACTGACAGGACTATTGTAGCCAATAAGCCTGATATAGTGGTAATAGATCGATCAGAGCGCCTCGCAATAATCGTTGATATTACGGTTCCACATGACGAGAATCTCGTGAAAGCAGAAAAAGATAAACAATTGAAATATTTGGACTTGGCTCACGAGGTTGTCGACGTTTGGGATGTGGATTCAGCGATTATTGTTCCGATAGTCGTATCAGCACACGGTCTGATCGCCAAAAGCCTCGATCAACATCTTAAGAGGCTTGCGTTAGGCAGTTGGGTCAAGGACTTGATGCAAAAGGTAGTTTTACTGAGCACGGCACGTATTGTGAGGCGATTTCCTGTCTCTGGAGCCCTGACCACCGGTAGCTTGGTCCCTGTACCCGATGCCGGTGGGATACTATTTTTTTATATTTTTAAATGTACTTATTTTATAATTATGTATATTTAAAAATGTAATTTGATATGTTATATATTTAAATAAAGAGGAATAATAATAATAATAAACCCCTCGTGGACAGTCGTTATCTTTTCATGGGATTAACGCGACCCTATGAGGGCATAGTAGAAATGCTTTTTGAGTCATCCACCTTTTGAGATCAATAAAATATGTCTCACAAGGTTATAGCACTGTATACTGTAGTCTGACTCGGCCGGATTTTAGAAATAAATGCCTACAGCCGCGCGGTACGTAAGCATGCGATAGGGCTGCCCACCTACAGCATTTTAATAATATGTGCCTACTTTGACTTTCTATTTAGTATTGCGATTGTAAATATGTACATACATACATTCATATAGTCACGCCTTTATCCCTGAAGGTGTAGGCAGAGGCATAGTATACGCCCACATTTTACCTTATAGTTTTACGTACGCGTAATAGATAGTGAGCCTAATGCAGTTGATTTTTTTCAATCCGCCCACAAGGCCTTCAATTTGTATTAAGGATTGTTGTTTTACTGACAACCGGATTTCATTTCGAGTAAATATGTACCTTTTTTATTTAAACAAAAAAATACTTTGTGAGTAATAATATAATATCCCCGCAACGGCTGGCGGCGCGGGGTGGCGGCGTGGCGGCGCAGCGCCCGTTATCTACTAACGATTGAGTGAGACGGGTGTAGAAATTTGAAAACGAGTTAGCGGCGTAGACAATAATAATCGGAGGGGCAAGTGCGAGTTTCGGTGAGCGCCTGTCGACATTCACGAACGAGCGCGTTATCACCGATTTGTATGGGATCGAGACAAGTTCCCGCGTTTACAGCTAGATGGCGGGGTCTCGATTCCAAACGAATTGGTGAGCCGTGAATGTCGACAAGCTCACGCAAAAACTCGCACTTGCCCCTCGGCTCATCACATGTTTCGTCAGTGATAGAATCACGGAATTCTAGTCTTTATAATCATTGCGTTAAATTTTTGATTTACAAAATTAAAACTATTTTTCGATTTGAAAGTACTAGTCAGTCTCTAGTACACTAGTACTTTTCGTACATTGTCAAGTTGTGTTAAACTTTGGAAGTTCATATTTGTCTCTATGCGTGTAATAAAAATCAAAGGTAACAAAAATGCTGTCAATTTTTTTTTTATAAATAAATAAATATTCACGGACATTTCACACAACGCTATCTGATCCCAAAGTAAGCTAGGAATAACCTGCTTGTATTATGGGTATCAGACCACGGATATTAATACTAATACACTTTTTAAATACATACATATTATACATAGAAACAACCAGACTCTTGAGACAAACATTTATGGGTCACACAAATATTTGTCTCGGGTGGGAATCGAACCCACCAGCACCGCAGGCGGTATCAATACCGCCTGCGGACAGAGGCAGTCATACGGTGCTAAGTGTACTGTAACATCGGTCATCCACAAAGAAATTAATACTCTTGAAACATACCTAAATCATTGCTCTCAATTAAATAACTACGAACTGACAACGGAACTAAATGTACTACCTACACGTACTAGAGTTCTGAACTAGTTCTTTTTTGGATATTGTACTATATTGGATCGCACCGTTCACTGACTGAGCAAGCACAAGTCTAGTTTTAAACACAAACATACCTACTTCATGTAACTACCTAGTTCACTCGTGTCAATCACTTTGTTTAACTTTAGTCAACTAGTAGTATAGTACCAATTAGTACTTAAGTAAAATCAATTTATAGTCTTACCTTTCGGAGTTTCCAGGTAATCTAAAATACCGTGCGTTATTGACGAATTCATGCAACCAAAACAAACACAATAGACTCTAGTTGTATTTTTAGTAAATAAAACACGCGCGGTTACTATTTAAAAAACGACACACCGTCCATTCGTCTACTCGGCACAATCGCGACTGCGGACGCTGCTTACGTGCTGAAAGGCCTGCCGAAAACGAGAATCGTAGGTATAGCTTGCGTTTCGTCCGTTTGTAGGGAGCTACAATACTGGTTAAACAACATATATTTATACTGTGGTTATAGAAAAGCACACATCCGCAGGGCAGCTTGTGGCGAGCTGAATGTGCGTGGCTACACATCGGTCCCGATTCCTCAGAGCTTTGTTGCGCTTCTCGACCAGTTAGCATTTAATGGGCTAATGGGAGACCGTACTCCCGGAAGTGCAGCAAATCTCAACTCTGGCTTGCCTTAATTGGCCGGTCAGAGGGAGGAAGCCAGAGTTTTTTGCTCGGGGGTGGAAGTGTCATTTTCAAGGGCATAACTACGGGGAAACCCGCTCCGGGTCTGACCCGCGATGGCGAAACCGGCGCCGCACCGCTCGACACCCCTAGCCACTCACACCGGTGTTGCCCTCTGTCGCCTCACAGGCCTACCGGCCTATGGCGATTGTATAGGGGGCCCATCTAGTGAGTTGGCGAGTCACCGTCTGCCAAAGTTTTAATGTAATAATATATTGAAATGGCAGACGCCGTCTTCATCCATAGCCTAAGTTAACCAGACCATTTAACACCCATCAGAATAGCCCATTACGTAGTTAGCATATATTTTACAATAGTTAGCACCCATTGCAGATGGTCCATTACTCTTCTTCTACATAAGGCGGATGTGGATTGTTTGCAGTGGGGGTCCCATTTCCTACTAGATTAAAAGTCTCAAAGGGCCTCTGCATTTTGGACCTGTGCCCCCATGTAAGCCTACCAAAAGTCCGGGTTTCTTCGTAAGAAAAAAAAAGAAGATACCCGTGTTAATGAGAAACATAATAATAAAAACTTTATTGGTATCTTATAGAATTACAAAACAGTGTTTTTGATTGGGAGCTCCTTTTAAGTGCATATGCACTTGTGTTAGGAGATCCCGCTCTTCCATAACAATAGACAATTTTTTAACTTATACAATGATGATATCCCGCAAAATCGTACACAATCACCAATTGCAATAAAATACTTAACTAAAAATTACATACGTAAGTACTCAGTTTAATTATTATAAGATATGCGTGATAGTGTACGCGCATGTGTGTTAGTGTGTGTGAGTGTGTGTGTGTGTGTGTGTGTCTGTGTGTGTGTGTGTGTGTGCGCGGGTGTGTGCGTGTGTGTGTGCGTAAGTATACTTGTTGTGCTTGCCGTGTTAGCTTATGAAAGCTTCAGTTTCAGCATAGTCCCATATTTTCAGTAAATTTGTTAGTGCCTTTTTACAATCATATTTAGTTTTGACGTATATATTCAACGTTTTATTCATTTTATTGTAAAGTCTAGCAGATTGTTTTTGAAATAGTCTTACCTGCATATGCTGTAAGACATCTATGTACTGAAGCGACAGTATGTTTGCGCCTCCTCTTTTCTTTGTTTACATCATATTTCAGGGATTTGTGTAATCTCAGTAATGTGCACAGAATATATAGTTGTCGGACCGTAAGAAGACCGCAGGAAGCATAAAGAGTAGTGGTCGAATACCTGAAGGGTTTAAACCACATTACTTTTAGCAATGATCTTTGAACTCTCTAAGAACTTAGTTTTGGTTGCACCACCCCAGACCGGGATGCAGTAAGTTAGTAGTGACTGGGCTAGCGAAGTATAAATTTGTATTAAAAGATCCTTGTCAGCGATGTGTCTTAGTTTTTTAAAAGTCCATATCAGTTTTCGACCTCTAGACATTACTAGTTCCAGGTGATTATGCCAGGATAATTTTTGATCAACTACGACTCCTAGATATTTAGTGTGAGGGACTTTGTTTATGATGCTAGATGAGCAGTTTTCTTTAAAATTACAATTATGTATTTTTAAGTCGAGATTGCTAGGTGGTTGAGTGCTACTATATTTAGTGAAATATATATTAAAAGAAAACATTCCATTAGACTTACTCATCAGAAAAAAAAATGTGTACAACCTATACTTGTTTACAACAAACGTGATTTTTTTAAACGGAACGTGCAGAAATCCGAATCGCATTTGGCCGGTTTTATACATTATAAGCGAAATAGTGCATCTAGATCAAAAAGGCTCTGGTAGTAATGATTTAGATATTTTTAGGGAAGATATATATTGCGCGTGGTACTACCAGTATTACTACTGGGAGTACCTACCACGAGTAAATAAATACTCGTGGCTACCAAGTGGTCCCAGTGTAATTCAATTTTTACCCGTGGTACTACTGCATCAAAATTAAATGTAGATCGGTTAAAACAAATGAAGATCGGTGAAAACAAATGAAAATCGGTAAAACAAATGTACGTCGGTAAAAACAAATGAAGATCATTAAAAATAATTGAAGATTGGTAAAAACAAACGAAGATCAAGAAAACCAAATGAAGATCGGTAAAAACTATTGAAGATCGGTAGAACAATTTGAAGATCAGTAAAAACAATTAAAGATCTGTTAAAACAAGTGAAGATCAGTAAAAATAATTGAAGATCTGTAAAAACAAGTGAAGATCGATAAAAACAATTGAAAATCGGTAAAAACAAGTGAAGATCGGTAAAAACAATTGAAGATGGGCAAAAACAATTGAGGATCGGTAAAAACAGTTGAAGATCTGTGAAAACAAGTGAATAAATAAATAAATAAATAAATATTCACGGACATCTCACACAACGCTGTCTGATCCCAAAGTAAGCTAGGAATAACCTGCTTGTGTTATGGGTATCAGACCACGGATATTAATACTTATATACTTTTAAATACATACATATTATACATAGAAACACCCAGACTCTTGAGACAAACATTTATGGGTCGATCGATCGTATATCGATCGAACCCACGACCTCCAGCGCCGCAGGCGGTATCACTACCGACCGCGCCACAGAGGCAGTCAACAGAGAAGATCGGTGAAAACAAATCAAGGTGGGTAAAAACAAATGGAGGTCGGAAAAACAAGTGAAGATAGGTACTAACAAAAATAAAAATTGTTAAAAAAGATCTACTTTTCAAGGGCATGGATTTATGCTAAAAATTGCAATCAGTACCTACGTTCTATTTAAATTGTCGTCGGATTTTTTTATATCTTGTCTTTTTTTATATCTTACTGGATGTTCGTCTTCGTCCAGGAAATACAAAAAAAGAACAAGGGTCATGTATCTATTGCTTCTTGGTACTTTATCATCAATACATGTAATAAAATCGTAACAAGTCGCTGTCTGTACATGGAAGATAAATAAGAAAAAATATTATAGGGGGGCTTTAGGAACGCAATAGAACCCAAAACAATGATTTTTAGAATTTTTGTCTGTTTGTCTGTATGTCTGTTTGTCTGTACGGTTGTGCACGCTAATCTCAGTAACCGCTTAATCGATTGCAATGCGGTTTTCCTTAATTGTGTCGAGGTTTGCTCCACTTAATTTATGTATTGAATTTATGTACACACAAACAAGAACATGAAAAAACAATTACAGAGAGAGAAGAAAGTACAAAGGCACTACTTATTTCCATAGAAATCTCTTCCAGTAGGCCTGAGATAGGAGATGTAACCGATAAAAAATATAATATGTGTGCAGGTTAACAATAAAAAAAATCACGTAAACTATATATAACTATCTAATAAAAATATATACTTAAATAAATACATAATACTTATTGTATATAAAACATATAATAACTACATAAAAATATTAGACTCTATGATAAAGAGGAGAGGTAGTGTTCTCGTACTCTTTTCTTAAAAGTAAATATGGTTTGAGACTTATGTATATCAGCCGGTAGTGAATTCCACAGCCTAACCGCATGCACAGTAAAAGAATAAGAATAGAATGTAACGTTGTGCAACAACGTGTGCATAAATCAATAAAATTAGTCTATTAAAAGTGAAATTTTAGTGAAAATAAATGAAAGCGCCATCTGCCGACAACTAGTCACATCAACACCAGCACTGACGTAACCAGAGTGACGTTGAGTGACGTAAAACGTAGGGACGCTAATTGCCGCCAGAGGCGCTGTCCAAAGCTATAAATAGGACTGCGCGCGAAGTTTAAGCAACCATTTTCACAAATTTTAATTATACTCGTCGCGAAGGTGTCTGTGTGTCAAAGTAATTTAAATTTTATAATATTTTTTATAGGGAGCGAAGTTCTCCCTAAGTGAACAGTTGTTTAGCTGCAAACGTCAAGTACCCCATCATTGGGTGAGTTAAATCATTTATAATGTAATCTAAATTTTAAACAGTGAAAATTAACGGCTGTTGGTCAACCCTGTTATAGGGGGGTATTTAACAGGGGTGTGAAAAAACATATCTGTAAAATTAGTACTGTAAGCAGACAATGTAAGACTCCCGATTCTCTCCCGAGCTTTTCAAGAAGTCTGTCTTGTGAGACGGAAAATTAAGACGGAAAGTGAGATGTGATCTGCACGGTTTATTAGATTTATTCATAAATGTAAACCGCTCCCGTAGATATGAAGGGTATGAAGGGTTGAAAAGAATATTGTACAGAAGACACAGTATCCGAGTATTCCTCCGAAGGCGGATAGGGAGCCACTTGAGTTCTGCACGAAACTGTGAGACATGATCATACTTACGTAGATTAAAAATAAAACGAATACACAAATTTTGCAAGCGCTCAAGTTTGTTTAAAAGCTCCTCTGTAGCATCCAAGTAGCAGGAGTCCGCATAGTCCAAAATGGGTTGGATTAGGGATTGAGCTAATAAAATTTTCGTTTTCAAGGGCAGGAGACTCTGGAGGCATCTAAGCGTGTGAAAAGTAAAATGCACCTTTCTACTGACCGAATCAATGTGAGCTTTCCAAGACAAGTTTTGGTCAAATATAATGCCCAGATTTTTGACAGTACTACTGTAAGCTATAGGAAACCCGTCAAGCAGAAGAGGAGGCAAAGAAGCAGTATCTACACCACATAGCATTTGCCTGCTACCGATAATCAAAGCCTGGGATTTGCTAGGATTTATTTGGATCCCAAATGAATTTGCCCAATGGTTAACGGATATGTATTCATAGCTGCAATTGCAGTCCTATATTCGTTGAGTGAAAATTGACGGTACAGCTGCAGATCGTCAGCATAGAGATGGAAGTTTGAGGAAATAACTCGTACAGCAGAGTTGATAAAAACAGAGAAAAGTAAGGGAGATAACACGCCACCTTGAGGCACGCCTGCACTGAGGTTACACCATTCTGAGTGAGATTTATTAAGGCTAACACACTGCGAGCGTCCCCGAAGATATGAGTCGAACCAAGACACAGTCTCCGCGGAGAAATTGAGGGACTTTAGAATTCCAAGGAGAACGTCAAAATCCACTGAGTTAAACGCACTACTGAAATCCAGTAGCACTAGAACCGTGAGCGATTTGCTCTCCATGGCCCAGCGGATATCATCTGTGACCTTAAGAAGAGCCGTCACAGTACCTACTGTGTCCAGGTCTAAAACCGGATTGGATTTAACATTTAGTGTTTATTTCATGTCAATCGGTTTATAAATAAAAAAGTTATATCACTTTAAAGAATCGTACATAGACATATGAATCTAAAAATGGGTAAATCTAAACTGGCGTGTTGGCTTCACACGCTGGTTGATGAGTCGGCTGAAAAAATACCTCTCCTTTCAGACACCTTATGTGACGTAAACGAAGTTGCGGGTTCAGCTAGTTTTAAAATAAACACAAAACTTAAACAAAAACAAAGGCCACGTATCTGTATTAAGTACCTACTTCTACTTCTTTGTACTTTATTTAATAAAAACATGATACTTAAACATAAACAAAGGTTATGTTATGGTCTAGCTTCTAATTAGTATATAAATTTAACAGGAAAATTAATGCAGCTTTTCGAGGGCGTGTCCTACTGAAGTACTGAGATTTCGGAATTTGTACCGCTCCTTGCGTATGATTTTGTACGCAAGGAGCAGAACAGCGGTTGCGGTCAAACTATAGTTACCATAGGCTCCTTCAAGGCCACTACCTACCTGACATTCACAGTTGTATGCTAATATGTATAAGACACACTAATTGCAATTGCGTAAAGCACACGTTTTACAAATTATCATCATTCGTTTTCATGGATCTTCATTTGTTTTATCGATCATCATTTGGTTTTATCAATCTTCATTTCATTTTCACGATTTTTACTTGTTTTTCAAGACTTTCATTTGTTTACACTCATCTTCATCTGTTTTTTCCGATCTTCATTTGTATTCACCGATCTTGACTTGGTCTCATCAATCTTGATGTGTTTTGCCGATCTTCATTTATTTTCACCCACCTTGATTTTTGTTCGCCGATCTTCATTTGTTTTTACAGATCTTCATTTGTTTTTACGAATCTTCATTTGTTTTTATAGATGTGCATTTATAGATGTGCATTTATTTTTATAGTTATTTACTTGTTCTCACCAATCTTCATTTGTTTTCATCGATCTTCGCTTGTTTTACTGACGATCATTTGTTTTACCGATCTTTATTTGTTTTCACCGATCTTCATTTGTTTTTATCGATCTTCACTTGTTTTCACCAATCTTTATTCATTTTACCGATCTTCATTTGTTTACACTGATCTTCATTTGTTTTTATCGATCTTCACTTGTTTTCACCAAGCTTCATTTGTTTTACCGATCTTCATTTGTTTTTACCTATCTACATTTATTTTTATCCAGTGAAGTTGACCAATTGGTCCTAGTAGTACTACTGGTAATTCAATTTTACCCGTGCTACTACTGGGACCACGTGGTACTACCCGTAGTTACGTAGTAACTATTATTTAATCTGTGTCCGTAGTACCACAGTCACTGGTAGTACCTACCACGCGCAAGAAAGGAATTTTCCGCTGCTCTCAAATAAAATATAAAAATTTACATCAATTGTCTTTGATTTGGATGTCAAATAATTTATCAGTGACATATTTGCTCATTATATTGAAAAGGAAATAGAAAAATGTAAAACAAACATGTAATTGAATAAAAAATGGCAAGGCGGTTTTATTCAGGTAACAGTTCAAAGCCAGCGTGATTGTGTAACATAATTACATTAATAATGTACCTAAATAGCTACATATATTAAAAATGAAGATCTAAAAAAATCTTACTACTGAAATCTAGCTTGCATTGCCACATTTACTAAATAAACTGATAAGTAGGCACTAGGTAGATATCTAAGCTGTTATTGTGGGAAAGAATCAGCTTTTTTTGCATGTACCTAAGTTTATTGTCAGAAAATTACATGCACTGCAAAATAATAAAAACAGAGAAAGGTTCAAGTGGCCTTTTAGCGCAGAGCTTATAAGTAGTATCTGCGACTCCCCGTGTTGTTATCCGCACCCTCTCCACAGGCGTTGCATGCCTGATACATAACATTAAGAACATGTACTTGCTCATCATACGTGCTCTTCTCTCGACCTCCTCGACTGTACTTACCTCTAGGAATGACAAGTCATTATGTGGAGAGCCTAATTGGTTGCAGGAGTTGCTGACTTGTTCAGACTGGGCCGTACTGTCACCTACGGTACTCCGTATCCGCTGCCTCTTCCGCCGACGCACACCGTACCGAAATCCTATTTCTCCGGTGTGGTCACCGTTGAGATCTTCGCCCGTATCCCAGGCAGGGGTCCGTTATACCCTTTAGAACTGGGTCCTCGATCGAACTTGGGCATCCTTTCACTCTGGCCTACTAGAGTGAGGGATGCCCACCCCCACGACAAGGACGCGCCGGTCAAGAATTACCGTAGTGCGAAACAGGGAAGAGGACCCTGTCCCCCATGAGGCCGGGTTAATGGGAAGTGCCTACACCGAGGGCAAATGTAATGTTAATGTAGCTATAGTAATGTTTGGTTTTTAGGGCTCTACATACATGCCCCGACTAGACCTTCGCTCAGCTGTGCCCACGTGGCATTTACATCTATAGCAGAAGCTCCCGCCACCGACTGGAATTACTACTACAAGATGATGCACAACTACATGTCAGCATGTTATTCTACGCTAAGCGGCAACTATGTGATCATATTTACGCTTCTGATCGTGATGGTGCTAACGTTTCTCCTCCCAGACATATCACATAAGCTGCAAGTAGTTCACGAGTTAAAGACCATAAAGGAAGTTATGGGCAAGATGTCGGTTAGTGTATATTTGGTTACTAAAATAATTTTAATAATTTAATGCTATATGAAAGTGAATCAAATTTGTCGACTTAAGGTTCTGAAGTAAAAAGTACTTAAAAATATAGCATTGGATAAAGGTCTGGTATTTCAGTTCAGATCGTAATTGATCGATTTATTATGTAGAGATGGCAAACGTCTCTTTATCGACTACTAGCGGCCACCGCGTGGTTTCATCCGCGTAGTTCCCGTTCCCATGGGAATACGAAAATTAAATAATAACTTAAGTTTACCGAAAATAACGCAGCTTTCCAACAATAAAAATTCTTTTCAATTAGGTTAAGTAGTTTCGGAGTCTATTCAATGCAAACAAATTATCGAACCTAGAACCATAGTAGAATATGCTAGAACCTATGGAGAAAAACTCGTTGAACATATTTTGTAGGATCTAATCTCTCGATTCTTTTGATTTGAAAACTCTGTATAAAAGTATATAGAATCAACAAAAAAATTGTATTAACAGAGATATGTTAAGTACGTATTCTTAGAGTATTAACTTAAAATACGATAGATAAACTTGGCGTGCCACTAATAACCTGGACCCGGGACTTCATGACAATTTTTGCTAGATAATGTAAAACCATGACCGGGGGCCTGAGGACGGTGAGAGGGCGGCTCACCGTTCTTACAGGAGCAAGCCCATGACGGCAGCGTGACGTGAGCAACTCACGCACGCCCCCCTTAGAAGCAGGATGACACCCGAAACCCCCCAAAGACGCGGGATAGCACCCGAACCACCCCACGAGCGGGGCCGCAGTGGCGTCCGTAGGTCTGTTGTGAGTCCCGGGACATCCTTCCGAGAGCTTTCCCGGGACTCCCAACCACAGGCTGTTAGGCGTTACGTGAGGTTTTTTAGTCGGTAAGAGTCCGGCATAACATCCTCTGAGGATTTTCCCTCACGTAAAAAAAAAAAGAAAAAGATAATGTAAAAATAAATTCTACTTGTTTTGTACATTATTTAGGCAGAACTTTGCACAGCTTTCGATTTAGTAGGTACGTACGGTAAAGAGACACTTCGTATAGCAGTAAAATATTGTTTTCTTTCAGTCGGAGGTCAAACAAGCTGAAGTTGCGTGCATGGCCGTTGCTGAAGACATTTGTTGTATACATTGTGCCATACACAAAAGCAATACGGAAACTGTTAGTATTAGGTGGATTGAAGGTTTTGGTTTTTATCAATACTTTAATTTATTTAATAACTAGCAGACGTCACGCGGTTTCACCGGCGTAGTTCCCGTTCCCGTGGGAATACGGGAATAAAATATAACCTATGTTCACCGCAAAGAGTGTAGCTTCCCAACAGTGAAAGAATTTTTCAAATCGGTCCAGTAGTTCCGGAGCCTATTCGTAACAAACAAACATACAAAAAAAACAAATCTTTCCTCTTTATAATATTAGTATAGATTCATTATTATTAAATCACCACATGCATGAAAAAGGTGATCTGAAAGCTGAAGAAGTACAATAGGTACACTAGCGAAATAATAGCAATCTTGCAAAGACAAATCCATTTATTTAAAATGGATGCAAGAAATACATCCATACCTCGTTTCAACGGAATATCCAGGGAAACTTATAACTTTGCTAATTATTACCTTACTTACTTTCTCATCTTTTATTTTCATTTTATACAATTATGCCTCTAAGCTACGAATAATGTAAGTTTTTGAAACAACAAATTCCCAATTGTATAAGATTAAAACGAGTGACGACCTGCAATGAGTTTGCTCATCCACACTTACCTGATAAATCCACTTCATCAAACTTCTGTCATCTACGGGTTTTTTGAAATATTATTAGAGCCTTGAAATTAGACACCATCTATGATAAACTACATAGTTATTTTTATCCAGATCCATTCAGCTGGTAGGACGTCATTGAGAAACAAACCTACATCTTTACACTTACCTCTTTGTTGGCAGTAAAAAATACTAAATGAGAAATAATCCCTCATTTATCATTACAGGCAAAAGAACTGCGAGACTTGTCGGTCTGCACAAGCCATGGCATGCGGACAACGCAGTCCGAACCTGTCCGTAGAGAGAAAACAATCGGTTTAATACAAAGAATCTTCTTCCCATACAAAAACTCTTCAAACAAGGTTTGTACACAAATTGGATAATAATATGTTATGAAATAAGGGAAATATATTAACCTATTGTGGTTTCGCGTTCTTAATATCTGAACGGTCACTGTGTTATGCATCTATAAATACTATTTACTATTTCCGTGCTTGGGAAGGTAAAGTAAACCATTGGTCCCAAGACCACGTTGAAAAAGGCTTATGAGCTGCTTGGAGAATATCAACATCAGTTTCGCTGCGCCTGTTCGTTTAACCACGGCAATAGGCTAACGAACTACTGCGTGAATTATAACTGATCGCATGTAGGGATATAGTTTGCGTTGATGAAGTGATACATATTTATTTTTAAAAATCTAGGTACTTAACCTATAACCTTACCTCTATGCCGCCTCGGTAGCGCAGTGGTAGTGTATGAGGCTGCCGCCATGCCGTTGCAGACAAGTTTATTGGCCCACCTCATGGCCTGTGATCACTGTAGCCTTTTACCGTTTGCAACACCATAGGTACTAGAATCGCGCTGCCGACCCTGTAATAGGTAAACTCCTTCTGTAATAAACTGTATAAAACCCCCTTATATACGTCTTGGGGCGAAATTTGGTTGGTTCCGAGTAGGTTTCGGTGGCTCCATATTTAAAATTTATGATCAGTTAGCATACTAATTGCTTTTCAAAAATAATCTTAAAAGATATATTTTACTTACTTCGTACAAAACCCCTTTGGTCTACAGACCACCTTAAATAAAGAATTTTAAAAAAACCCCTTTGGTATTATGCCTTTATCTTTTGATTTCAGGAAATCACAATAATGTCATACGTCTACACTAACTCATTTGATGCACAGAAACCAGTGATCTCTGCAAGCCAGTGAAATGGAACATGACGTGTGTTAAACCGTAACACTGTGCACAATTGAAAAAATAAAGTCATCTGTATAAAACATTGTAATAATAATTATAAAATATGAGTATTTGAGTGCGCAATTATAGCTTTTTCATTTGAACAGCTTTTATACAAAGATGCATCGTCCGTTATAGAGCATTCAAATAAGCCTTTAAAGCAATAGGCGACACAGTACTTCGAATCATGATTGTGGTGGGCTGTACTGTACCGTAACAGTTCTAATTGCTATAGCTTAAACAATGGCTATCAAAATATCCTGGGATATCCTTCCCAGGCCCGAGCTTCCGGCCGTTGGGCCACAGATAATATTTTATAAAATATTCCATGTAGGGCCTCGTGTGGGTTTAGTCGGTTAGAGTCCAGCATGGAATCGCAGAGGGATTTTCACTGGTATAAAAAAAGCGCGTAATTCGCCGACTTGTAGGGCCTTGTGTGGGTTTAGTCGGTTAGAGTCCAGCATGGAATCGTTGAGGGATTTCCACTGGTATAAAAGAAACAACTTACTGTTTTACTATGTTGGCAAAATTTGCAGGCGGGATCAAGCTATGGGAACAAGGTAACTATTTTGTAAACCACCACTCGCTTGACATAGGTTCTTCCCGCCTGCCAAATGTTGCCGACAAAGTAAAACAGTAAGTAGCTAAAGAAAATCACAAAAGAAATGTAGAGCTTATTTTTACTTTTCAGTTGAATGTTTACTTGGCAGTCGGGTTTTTATAGGTATTCTAAATAATTAAATTTATTTATTTTCTCATAACTTTTAATTGGGAGAACGGATTTCAAAGATGTTATTATATTTAATTTGAAAGCTGGTGGTTCCCGTGTGGCCCCATTAAAAGGAAGCCAGGATCTAATGATCGCATTCCAGAGAAATCGAGAGAAGCCTTCAAAAATTGTAGTAGCAACTAGTGCGTTGGTTGCCTAGATAAGGCACCTGAATTTTGACTGCTGAGAGCAAAGCTGTGAAAGTAGTTTAGAGAGAACATTCATGAAAAATATAATTTATTTATCTGTTTATTCTAAGTTTTACTAGTAAATCTCAAAATTCACCAGATTTTGCTACATAACATCTCAAAACAGCAGCTTTTGAAATTTTCAGTTTGTCTTATGTTCAAGTATTACAGAAAACTGAGAAAACCCAGTGGCCAGAATTTTACAAAGTTTTCGTATTACTGCTACCACAGATACCAGAAGAATTTAACTGAACTCAACTATGCTCAGGTTAAATAAAAAATGGAACCGATAAATCCATGTCTAAGCTGACACTTGGAGCCAAAAATGAAACCCATTAAAATTTGATACCTTGAATATATTTTAATACGGTAAACGGAAATATACTGAAAAGCTATGAGCTTTCGGGAAATTGAAGAGATGAATAAAAGAAGAATACGGAAATATAAAATGCTGGTTTATTGAAAATTAAGCTCGGGGTCGTGGTTCGTGTTCGGGGAGCAAAGGTTTTAGCGATTCCCGAAGGTCCCTCAGGGTTCGACTTATCTCAGTATTGGTCTTCTTGTAGCCCGCTGCAGTTCGCCAGGTAGCCGTGCCGTCCACAAATTCGGCTGGCACGGTGTTTTCAAACCGCAGGGTGGACGAATGCTTGTCGCCCGTAGGGTGAACGTTCCTTCTTGGAACCCGAAGGGTGGACGAATGCTTGTCGCCCGTAGGGTGAACGTTCCTTCTTGGAACCCGAAGGGTGGATCTTGACAACCCGTAGGGTGGACCCTGGAATGTTCCAGATGACGGGTTAGCTGGAACCCTTTTTCCCGCCCATTGCTAAGACAGCCGATCCCTGTTGAACATTTCAGGAGTCGGTTGCCTTACAATGTTTGGTTATATACTAATTTTACAGAGACCTTTTTTTCACACCCCTGTAATCTACCCTCCCATAACAGGGTTGACCAACAGCCGTTAATTTTCACTGTTTTAAAATCTAGATTACATTATAATTAATTTAACTCACCCAATGATGGGGTTATTGACGCTCGCAGCTAAATCACTGATCACTTTGGGAGTACTTTACTCCCTATAATATTTCTTTACTTTGATTGGATTTATATTCTGATACACATACGCCTTCGCGACTAGTATATTTAGATTATTTGAATAATGGCCCTTGAAATTCGCGCGCGGTTGTTTTTATATGTTTGTACAGCGCCTCTAGCGGCACCACTCGAAACTACTCAATCGTCAAGACCGCATTTTTAAATACGAATCAAGGCTTCCGTCGTTGCGACACTTACTCGGTAGATGGCGCTTTCATATGTTGACCTAAATTTTAATTCTAAACCCCTAATATTAATTAATATTTGCACCCGTTGTTCCACAACGTTACATACTCCCCCTCCCCGGTGAGCGTTTGACGTACGATAACACGTCAAATGCTGCGTTCGTCCTCGAACGCCCCTAACTTAAGACCTACTACTCGTCTATGTGTGTGTGTGTATGTTAGTGTGCTGTGTGAATGAGGTGATGCTGGGTGTAGCGAAGAGTCGGCCTTAACCTTAATGAAACCAACTCGCAGGATGTATTTAGGTGATTCTAAAAGATCTTGTGGGACAGAAAGAGAAAAGACGTATTTGAGGCTTTGGGTTGAAGGTTCAGGTAATACGCACCGCCTGAAAGTAGGGTGTGTATAATAAGGCTTTTTGCTGAAGGCTGGGATTTATACAACCGTCCCAGAGAAGAACATCCTACTAGGGCTAGTGTAGCACTTCCGAATCATAGGATGGACTATCCCCCAGGGCAAGCCTCTAGCTTCCGAGTGGTAGGAGTAGCCATGTGACGAAAATAAACATAAAGGTGACTTACCCCTACGACTGTTAGGGCAAGACAAATGCTGCCAAATAACAGTACACCATATATCTGTTCGGGTAAGACTCATGCTTCCTCGTAACAGTAATAACCCTACACCATAAATCTGTTCGGGTAAGCTTCATGCTTCCTCGTAACAGTAACCTACAACATAATTCTGTTAGGGCAAGACCATGCTGCCAACTAACAGTTAACGACGAACTCTGTTAGGGATAGACTCATGCTTCCAACTAACAGTAACTCCCAACTAAACCAAGAAACAGAAAAGTGATAGAAATAATTTACTCGCAGAATCCTCCGTGATGCTAATTAACCCCTATGTCCCCATGACGAACACGGCATGTGTTTGTCACGTTGTTATATGTAGTTATTTGTAAGTCGTGTGTAGTGTGTAGTGTCCCTAACTAATTACTAGGCTATTTAGCCCTTTAACAAAATAAAATAAAAACCAAGTGCTTATTCGCAATCTTAGTAGCAATAACAAAAGCTAAGTGCTATTCGCAACTTTAGTAGAAGAATGTTGACTATGACTATTATGTCAACCCTAATAAATAACGAAGATAAATGATCTTTGGCCATTATGCCAAATATCTAAAAAAAATATAGTACCCTTGTGTGCCACCATGGTAGTGTAAAATGTATGTGCGTGCTTAAATAAATAATATGTATGTATGTACGTATCACAGTAATAAGCAACCATCGAAGAAAAATAAACCAACCAACATGAAAGACTATATGCTACAAAAACCGAAACTAATTTACACTCAAACAGATATCTCCAAAAGTCAAACGGAATTAACACAGCGAAATGAAAAATAGCAATCAAAATTGGGCCCTCTACTCTCACCTTATCTCCCAGTACGGCCGGTCACCGCGGGAGAGCTCGACCAAAACCCTCCAAGAGACTCATCAATATTAGAGAAGAGTAATATATATATCTGTACTTTCAATGCCAGGACACTATTGTCAGAATCCAAACTTATCGAATTAAAAGAAGCACTAAAAAACATTAATCATGATATTTTGGGATTAAGCGAGGTCCGCAGATTGGGAGAAAATATAATAGAAGACAACAATTACATAGGACAAACCAAAGGGCTATACGGGGTGGGTTTTCTAGTCAAAAAGAAATACAAAGAAAATATTAAGGCATTCACTGGAATATCAGAAAGAGTATGTGTGCTAGAGATTGACCTAAAAAATACACCCTTTGGAATAATACAGGCATATGCGCCCATTGAAAGCTCATCTCAAGAAGACATAGACAACTTCTATGAAGACTTGGCCAAAGCTCATGACTCTATCTCTACAAAATATATAATTTGCATGGGAGATTTCAATGCTCAGATAGGGTTACCTAAAGAATATGAGCATACCGTCACCGGCAAACATGGCTATGGCAACAGGAGCATTCGTGGAGAGAGACTTATCCAGTATGCATATGAATACAACTTAAAAATTGTTAACACAATGTTTAAGGTAAGGCCTAAAAATAGATGGACATGGGTCTCTCCAGATAAAAATACAAGAAACGAGATTGACTACATTATGACCAACAAACCTAACCTATTCTCCAAGTGCGCAGTGGTCGCGTCTTTCCCCTTTGGATCAGATCACAGACTACTGAGAGCCACAATCAACCAAACTACAGTGGGAAAGAGTAGACGAAACTCTTGTAATACTCCAAGAAGGTTGAAAACTTTAAAAGAACAAGAAACATATCTAGAAAACTTAGAAACATACATACCAGAACTTATGACATCACACGAGCACTACAACGCTGACAAATACTGCCAAAAAATAGTGGAATCAATACTAAAAAGTTTAAAAAATACCGAAAGAAAAAGAGCAACTAATATCTTGTCAGCTAGGGCGCTAGAACTTATGAAAGAAAGAAATAGATTACAAAATAAGGAAAAATTGAATAAAAAAGACAAAGAAACTTTGAAGGAATTGTACAAAGCAACTAATAAAGAAATAAAAAAGTGCTACAACACTCACCGAATAAACACTATACAACGACACCTGGAGAAATCTAGATCCACCAAAAAGGCTTACAAAGAACTGAATAGAACACAAAAATGGATACCATCACTGCAGTCTGGCTCTACGAAAAGCAAATCACGATTGGACGTCATAGAAATGGCCACGGAATTTTACTCAAAGCTATACAGCCAGCCGAACTCGTTCGGAAGGACAAAAATGATCAACCAGTTCAATAATACCTCAATAATTCCAGATTTTACAGAGTCGGAAATCCTGACACAAATAATGAAGCTAAAGCCTGAAAAGACCCCGGGCCCAGATGGCATCACAAACGAATGTGTAAAACACGCAAAGACTCTACTACTGGGACCGATCACACTTCTTTGGAACAAAATATTAAGAGAAGAAACTGTACCACACTTATGGACTGAATCTCAAATTATCTTGCTGTACAAAAAAGGCGATCCAGCGGACATAGGAAATTATCGCCCAATTAGTATCATGTCTTGCCTCTACAAACTTTTTGCTTCCTGTCTGCTTGAAAGAATATCCTTGGACATTGACATACATCAACCAATCGAACAGGCAGGTTTTAGAGGTGGTTTCAGCACTGTGGATCACATTCAAGTGGTGGATCAAGTGATAGAGGGATACATAGAGTTCCGGAAACCGCTATATATAGCTTTCATTTACTATAAAAAAGCTTTCGACTCTATCAAACACGAAAGCATCTGGGACGCATTAGAAACACAAGGTATATCAGAAAAATATATAAATGTTTTAAGAAACATATATTCGCACTGCTCAAGTAGAGTCAGGCTGGATAGAGTTGGTACAAGGATTAGTATAGATAGAGGCGTCAGGCAAGGCGACCCGATTTCCCCGAAACTCTTTATAGCCGTGCTAGAAGAAGTAATGAAAAGCCTAGACTGGCCTGAGAAGGGTATTAACATCAATGGCAACTTCCTGAGCCACCTTAGATTCGCCGACGATATCGTCCTATTCTCAGAGTCTGCAAAACAAATAAACGACATGATAAACGAGCTACAGTTGGCCAGTTTAGGGGCGGGATTAGAAATGAACATGGAAAAAACCAAAGTTATGACAAACCACCATAGGACGCCCATCTCAATAGGAAGTAACCTTCTCGAGTTCGTGGAAAAATACGTTTACTTAGGAAAACAGATATCCTTTAACAAAGAAAGAAATTCAGAAGAAGTAAACCGTAGAGTGGCGATCTCCTGGAAAAAGTACTGGACTCATAAAGAAATATTCAAATCAAACCTGCCGCTGCCCTCTAAAAAGATAGTGATGGATTCAGAGATATTGCCTTGCCTCACCTATGGTTGTCAAACTTGGACGTTCGATCTCAAAACTAAAAATAAAATTCAGACCACCCAGAGAAAAATGGAAAGGAGTTGCCTCGGAATAAAACTAAGAGATAAGGTGAAAAATGTCGACATACGAGAGAAAACCCGGGTTACTGACGCCTTAATCTTCTCACTACAAAGAAAGTGGAGGTGGGCAGGTCATATTGCCAGATATAATGACAGATGGACTCTAAGATCTGTAAAATGGTCTGGACCACGAGGTTCCAGAGCGCGAGGACGACCATGTGCCAGATGGGCAGATGAAATAGTAGCGGTGGCAGGAAAAGAATGGCTAGAAATAGGAAAAAACAGAGAGAATTGGAGTGCCTTGGAGGAGGCTTTTACCCTAAGGGGGTCCATACAATTAAAAGAAAATTTGTAAGAAATACTATTATATTATTATAGCGTATTACTCAAATGTTATTTAATGATACTGATTTTATTGTACAGATCTTATTTAATGAATTGATTTTATCTTATTTATTTTATTTTATATAATGATCGCATGAAGCCAAATGAATTTTATATAATGATTTTGATTTTATTTTATAGATGTAATTTAATGAATCGATTTTAATTTATTCAATGATCTCATTAAGATGCATGAACTTATTGATTCTATTGTATGGATTTTATTTAATTAATGATTTTATCTTATTTTACTTTATATAATGATCGCATGAAGTTGAATGAACCCTATTTAATTTAATTTAATTTAATTTAATGATATTGATATTATTTTGTAGATGTAATATAAATTAATCGATCTTACTTTATATTTGTGTAATGATATTAAGATGAACGAACTTCATTATGAATTGTATGGAATTAATTAAAGCTATTATTATTATTCCTCTTTATTACAATATATCACATATAAATTTACATTTTTAAATATACCTATATAAAAAATACATTTAAAAATATAAAAAAATAGTATCCCACCGGCATCGGGTACAGGGACCAAGCTACCGGTGGTCAGGGCTCCAGAGACAGGAATCGCCTCACAATACGTGCCGTGCTCAGTAAAACTGCCTTTTGCATCAAGCCCTTGACCCAACTGCCTAACGCAAGCCTCTTAAGATGTTGATCGAGGCTTTTGGCGATCAGACCGTGTGCTGATACGACTATCGGAACAATAATCGCTGAATCCACATCCCACATGTCGACAACCTCGTGAGCCAAGTCCAAATATTTCAATTGTTTATCTTTTTCTGCTTTCACGAGATTCTCGTCATGTGGAACCGTAATATCAACGATTATTGCGAGGCGCTCTGGTCGATCTATTACCACTATATCAGGCTTATTGGCTACAATAGTCCTGTCAGTGATAATAGACCGATCCCAGTATAACGTGATACGACCATTCTCTAGAACTGGGTCGGGCACATACCTGTAATATGGTACCTCTGAATCTACAAGTTTATATTTTAGCGCAAGTTGCTGATGGATAATCCTGGCCACTTGGTTGTGTCTATGCAAGTACTCGCCGTTGGCAAGACGAGGACAACCAGAAATGATATGTCTGAGAGATTCACCCGGTAGGTGGCATGCCCGACATATGTCAACCGTACCGTCTCTCAAAATATATTTCCGATAGTTATTCGTCATGACAACTTCGTCTGTAATCGCACAAACAAAACCTTCAGTTTCTCCGAACAAATCTCCGAAACGTAGCCAGGATACGGAAGCTAGAAAATGTACATCGGGCCCATGTAAGGCCCGATAAAATCGTCCATGCAGCTCTTTGCCCTGCCATATCTCCTTGCGATCATTAGTCGTCAATATTACTGGTTTGTGCCAGTTCTCTTTGGCAAGAGCAAGAGGGGTCAGTCCATTGTCTATTGCTACCACATCCCGATGCATACCCACGTCAGCATGAAGGAAATATTCCCTAAGGTTGTATACCTCACGATTGTGTAAGGTCTTGGCATTTAAAAAGCCGCGACCTCCGCACTTTCGTGGGATATACAACCTCATTACAGACGAACGTGGGTGATGCATTCGGTTTATGATCAATAGCGAACGGACTTTTCTATCCAGGGCGTCTAATTCAGTCTGAGTCCACCTAAGTATGCCGAAGGAATAGATTAAGATTGGCATGGCCCAACCGTTGATAGCCCGCACCTTGTTACCGCCCGACAAAAGACTTTTCAGCACTTTTTTCAGGCGGCCAAAGAAACGGTCCACCAACGTTTGTTTCATGCCTATCTCTGTAATACCTAATGCCTGCGACATACCTAGATATTTATAGGTTTCAGTCGCGGAAAGGGATTTAAGTTTTGTGAAATCTGAAAGTTGTACTCTTTCAGATTCCACAATCCGACCCTTCTTTACATGCATGACTGCACATTTATCTACACCAAATTCCATTTTGATAGAATTACTGAAAGCTTCTGTGACTTTTAGTAACTCGATCAAGTGGGAATCGGTGGAGGCAAATAATTTTAAGTCATCCATGTAAAGAAGGTGGGAAACAACTTGACCTCCTCTCCGAAACTGATAGCCTAATCCTGAACCCTCCAGCAAAGTGCTGAGAGGATTCAGTGCCAGGCAAAACCATAAGGGAACTCCAGCACTTTCAACAGCCATGTATGTGGCACTGAATCATAGGCTTTCTTGTAATCAATCCAGCATGTCGCAAGGTTTTTCCGGTTACGCCGAACCTGCTGATTAATGGCCATATCAAGAATAAGGAGTTCTTTAGTACCACGTGACCCGCTTCTACATCCATTTTGAGAGTTGGACATAATAGAATTATTTTCAATATGTGTTGATAGCTTAACTCTCAAAATAGATGTAAGAAGCTTATAGACCGTTGGTAAACAAGTTATCGGTCTATAATTTTTAGGGTCCGTAGTACTACCAGATTTGTAGAGGAGGTGTGTGATACCCGAAGTCATAAAAGATGGAAGCGACCCAGACTCAAGTGATGATTGAAAGCAGGATGCCAAACAAGCATGTGAGCTATGGAACCATTTTAGCCAAAAGTTGTGCAGTCCGTCCGGCCCAGTTGATTTCCAATTGGGCAACGAACGAACCGCACTGGCAATGTCACTAGATGTTATTAGGACTGGTTCCATAGTCTGTATTGACTCACATGAAAGCTTGACATCCCGCATCCACTCACACTCTGTATGACTGACAGGTACCGACCAAATGCCTTGCCAAAATGTACTAGTGGTTTCAGCACTGGGTAGGCACATGTCAGTCATACTTGAATCAGGTTGCTCCCATCTTCTATACACCCATCTCTCATCGTTTTGGAACGAGCGATTCTGAGTATAGCGATCCACTCGCTTTTTGTATCGCCGTATACGGCTTGCCCACGCATAAATTTTCTGCTTCAAGTGGTCTATACGTTCTGTGACTCGCACTGAGTATTCGCGAGGACTAATATCAGTCCCCGCAAATGCACGAGTCACAAAACGCATTACCCTGGGACGGGTATTACCCGTCCTGAAGCAGCATAGCTTACCAATGAGTACCCTAGTCTCGGCGATGCGACGCTCAATTCTGCATTGCCAGACTGGAACAGAGTTAGGTCTAGTAGCTGGCTCAAATTTTGGAAATTTTACACCAGCCACCCGACACACTGCTACAGCCGCGCAATACAGAATTGAGTGTGCATCACTTATATCTACACAAGTTTCAAAATAACTTGGTAGAGCCGAGTCCAGGGCACTCACTAGCGCCATGTTCTTTTTATGCGTAGGCAAACGCGGTATACGTGGACGACTTAAGAGATCACAAAATCTATAATCTTGAATCGCTCGCTCCAAAACACTCCTTAATTCATCGTTATACTGTGTACTTACTGTTGTAACAATATCATCTACTACTTCGTCAATGGGTACGACAGGTTGTGATTCGTTTACTTCACTATTAACACTAGGATGTGACGAAGTAGGGATGATAATGTTACTCTGTACTTCCGAGCGAATCCTCTCAAGCACGGCATCGTCCAACATATGACTACGTTGTATGACCCGTACTTGATCCGATAGCCGCATATAATATTATTATTATTATTCCTCTTTATTTAATTATTTACATATCAATTTACATTTTTAAATATACATATAAAAAAATACATTTAAAAATATAAAAAAATAGTATCCCACCGGCATCGGGTACAGGGACCAAGCTACCGGTGGTCAGGGCTCCAGAGACAGGAATCGCCTCACAATACGTGCCGTGCTCAACAAAACCGCCTTTTGCATCAAACCCTTGACCCAACCGCCTAACGCGAGCCTCTTAAGGTGTTGATCGAGGCTCTTGGCGATCAGACCGTGTGCTGATACGACTATCGGAACAATAATCGCTGAATCCACATCCCACATGTCGACAACCTCGTGAGCTAAGTCCAAATATTTCAACTGTTTATCTTTTTCTGCTTTCACGAGATTCTCGTCATGTGGAACCGTAATATCAACGATTACTGCGAGGCGCTCTGATCGATCTATTACCACTATATCAGGCTTATTGGCTACATTAGTCCTGTCAGTGATAATAGACCGATCCCAGTATAACGTGACACAACCATTCTCTAGAACTGGGTCGGGCACATACCTGTAATATGGTACCTCTGAATCTACAAGTTTATATTTTAGCGCAAGTTGCTGATGGATAATCCTGGCCACTTGGTTGTGTCTATGCAAGTACTCGCCGTTGGCAAGACGAGGACAACCAGAAATAATATGTCTGAGAGATTCACCCGGTAGGTGACATGCCCGACATATGTCAACCGTACCGTCTCTCAAAATATATTTCCGATAGATATTCGTCATGACAACTTCGTCTGTAATAGCACAAACAAAACCTTCAGTTTCGCCGAACAAATCTCCGAAACGTAGCCAGGATACGGAAGCTAGAAAATCTACATCGGGCCCATGTAAGGCCCGATAAAATCGTCCATGCAGCTCTTTGCCCTGCCATATCTCCTTGCGATCATTAGTCGTCAATATTACTGGTTTGTGCCAGTTCTCTTTGGCAAGAGCAAGAGGGGTCAGTCCATTATCTATTGCTACCACATCCCGATGCATACCCACGTCAGTATGAAGGAAATATTCCCTAAGGTTGTATACCTCACGATTGTGTAAGGTCTTGGCATTTAAAAAGCCACGACCTCCACACTTTCGTGGGATATACAACCTCATTACAGACGAACGTGGATGATGCATTCGGTTTATGGTCAATAGCGAACGGACTTTTCTATCCAGGGCGTCTAATTCAGTCTGAGTCCATCTAAGTATGCCGAAGGAATAGATTAAGATTGGCATGGCCCAACCGTTGATAGCCCGCACCTTGTTACCGCCTGATAAAAGACTTTTCAGCACTTTTTTCAGGCGGCCAAAGAAACGGTCCATCAACGTTTGTTTCATGCCTATCTCTGTAATACCTAATGCCTGCGACATACCTAGATATTTATAGGTTTCAGTTGCGGAAAGGGATTTAAGTTTTGTGAAATCTGAAAGTTGTACTCCTTCAGATTCCACAATCCGACCCTTCTTTACATGCATGACTGCGCATTTATCTACACCAAATTCCATTTTGATAGAATTACTGAAAGCTTCTGTGACTTTCAGTAACTCGATCAAGTGGGAATCGGTGGAGGCAAATAATTTTAAGTCATCCATGTAAAGAAGGTGGGAAACAACTTGACCTCCTCTCCGAAACTGATAGCCTAATCCTGAACCCTCCAGTAATGTACTGAGAGGATTCAGTGCCAGGCAAAACCATAAGGGGCTCAGACTGTCACCCTGAAATATACCCCTCTTGATCCTGACAGGCTCGCCATTCCCAAGAACCTGACGACATCCTGGATAAACAAGAGCCGTTGTCCACTGCCCCATACATGCCCTCAAGAAGGTGCTAAGAGTTGCATCAACTTTATACAACTCTAGCACCCTCAGCAGCCATGTATGTGGCACTGAATCATAGGCTTTCTTGTAATCAATCCAGCATGTCGCAAGGTTTCTCCGGTTACGACGAACCTGCTGATTAATGGCCATGTCAAGAATAAGGAGTTCTTTAGTACCACGTGACCCGCTTCTACATCCATTTTGAGAGTTGGACATAATACAATTATTTTCAATATGTGTTGATAACTTAAATCTCAAAATAGATGTAAGAAGCTTATAGACCGTAGGTAAACAGGTTATTGGTCTATAATTTTTAGGGTCCGTAGTACTACCAGATTTGTAGAGGAGGTGTGTGATACCCGAAGTCATAAAAGATGGAAGCGACCCAGACTCAAGCGATGATTGAAAGCAAGATGCCAAACAATCATGTGAGCTATGGAACCATTTTAGCCAAAAGTTGTGCAGTCCGTCCGGCCCAGTTGATTTCCAATTGGGTAACGAACGAACTGCACTGGCAATGTCACTAGATGTTATTAGGACTGGTTCCATAGTCTGTATTGGCTCACATGAAAGCTTGACATCCCGCATCCATTCACACTCTGTATGACTAACAGGTACCGACCAAATGCCTCGCCAAAATGTACTTGTGGTTTCAGCACTCGGTAGGCACATGTCAGTCATACTTGAATCAGGTTGCTCCCACCTTCTATACACCCATCTCTCATCTTTTTGGAACGAGCGATTCTGAGTATAGCGATCCACTCGTTTTTTGTACCGCCGTATACGGCTTGCCCACGCATAAATTTTCTGCTTCAGGTGGTCTATACGTTCTGTGACTCGTACTGAGTATTCGCGAGGACTAATATCAGTCCCCGCGAATGCACGAGTCACAAAACGCATTACCCTGGGACGAATATTACCCGCCCTGAAGCAGCATAGCTTACTAATAAGTACCCTAGTCTCGGCAATGCGACGCTCAATTCTGCATTGCCAGACTGGAACAGCGCTAGGTCTAGTAGCTGGCTCAAATTTAGGAAATTTAACGCCAGCCACTCGACACACTGCTACAGCCGCACAATACAGAATTGAGTGTGCATCACTAATATCTTCACAAGTATCAAAATAACTTGGTAGAACCGAGTCCAGGGCACTCACTAGCGCCATGTTCTTTTTATGCGTAGGCAAACGCGGTATACGTGGACGACATATGGGATCACAAAATCTATAATCTTGAATAGCTCGCTCCAAAAAACTCCTTAATTCATCGTCATACTGTGTACTTACTGTTGTAACAATATCATCCACTACCTCGTCAATGGGTACGACAGGTTGTGATTCGTTGGTAGTTTCACTATTTATACTAGGTTGTGACGAAGTAGGGATGGCAGTGCTACTCTGTACTTCTGAGCGAATCCTCGCAAGCACGGCATCGTCCAACATATTACTACGTTGTATGACCCGCACTTGATCCGACAGCCGCTGCGCCGACACGTTGACGGTTGGTTCAAGAGCCTGAAACAAAGGCAGCAAACGAACACGATACGCAGTGAGGTTAGTCCCTGCCTCCGTAGCCGCAAAATATGCCCGCATGACGTTTTCATTCATAGATGAAGTCCATCTCATGCGGTGCACATTACCACCGGCAGCGGGGGCCCTATTCGAGGCCGGTGGGCCTCGGGGTCCCAAGCAGGTCGGTGGCCGGCCTCTCCCCTGCCGACGTACAGGTGTTGGCGACGTCGGCGGGGAGAAATACTCGTCGCTCGATGAGCTCGACGCCTCAGCAACAGTCGATTCCTGTAGCATGGTTTCCGTAGGTTGCGAGGCGGAGCTGTGCGACGAGTCCGGTGATGTTGATCGTGCATGTAGTGTCCTGGCTTTGGCTCTTGTTAGCATATTTACATATTTTTGTTACATATTTTTACTGACATGACGTACGTCATGTCATCCTTCTGTAAAATTTGTATTTCTGGTTTATTTATATGTTTTTTTCTGTAATTTTCCATTATTCTGCTTCATAAACGTTAAATAGTATGTTAGTATTGAATAATTTACAAATATATGTATTAAAAATATTTTTTTGTAACGCTGATAAAAATATATACCATAGCTCAAAGATGGGGTTATTATTATTATGTACGTATGAAATCTCCCTTGTGTAAGTTCTGTTTTGTTTGCGCGTAAGATGTTGACGTAATCATGTTGATTTATAAACGTGTTATTTATCGTTGCATCTAAGGCCAGTGTCACACTATATTCCATGCTATATTAACCCGTCAGCTTTGGTCGGGGACAAAACTTAGGACATTTGAGTCACTTTCTATAATCACGAATGTGACTCGCCTGTAGCTAGTTTGCCTCCTACTTCCGCCTTTGGGAGTCACACACCATGAAATGAAAGTGTCACTATGTAAACAAACAAAAAAAAACTGCTTATGAAGTGTTTGGAATTGTGTGTGAAGATAATTGTGATGAATATGTGATGACCATCTACTACCTAATTATTATGTAAGTGTAATTGTGAAACTTCCGTATGATAATGTGTATGCGTGCAACATGACCCGAAATGTGGTACCTATATGCCACCTAAGTATTAATATTATATTACTGTGTGCTAACACCCTTATATTTTCCAAAAAAATAATTATCAAAAACACTATTGTGTAACTGTACTGATGTACTATATAAACTATTAGCAAACACGTCTTAGCGCAGTGTGTTACGGCCTTCACCGTTATCTGCATTCGTCCTTGTAACATTGAGGAATGTGAATATTTTTCGACCCACCCGCGGAATAACGAAAACTAAATTTGTTCTCTTTAGGGTTCGTTGAACCGAATTATAAATTGAACCTTTATGAAACTTAGTATTTGCTTTAGGAAATACTTAAGTTAGGAAATATTACCTTTTAGGGTTCCTTCACTCAAATAATAAATTGGACCCTTCTAGATATTACTTGTCTGTCTGTCTGTCTGTGTTTAAATGTACTCTAATCCGAAGCAGTAAGTAGTGAAAGTGAGGTGTGTGATGATGGGTTGATGAAGTTAGCTAAATGTTTGACCGTTTTAATCGATTCATGCAATTTTTGACGTTAATATTATTTTTATTAAAATGTAACTGTTCCCACGAACGTACTAAGAGTTAATTGTATATTAACTCGTACCAACTAAATTTTTTTTTAAATCGTTCCTTACTACTACGGAACCTTTAATTATTACGAACTGTGTCAAAGACGATTCGCACTTGGACGGTTCTTGAAATGAACTATATAGTAGTAACTAACCTTTTATGTAAATTGTTCCTTACCACTACGGAACCCTTGAATATTTCGAATTGTTTGAAAAACCGATTCGTACTTGGACGCTTCTGGAACTATTTTGTAATAGACTGTTGGTGGCCGGAGTGCATTTTATTCACTTCCACCCACAGTTTATATGGAAAAAAAATTTCCTCTACTATCGAGCTAGTAATTCAACTTACTCGTAAACGTTATGAAAGCAACATCTGCCGTTGTTTATTCAGAACACGAATCACCGTTATTAGTTTACAATTGTTTTTGGCAAGAATGTTTTCACTGCGTGATCTACGTTTGGAATGTTTTTTCTTACAGTTTTATTTCAGTGTATCAGAATTCAACGTAATTCGAAAAGTGAAACAATTATAAATCTTTTATAATTTACGTGAAGTGAAATTCGTAAAATCTTTGTTCTACCGTTTTACTAAAGTGAAATTTCAATAGGGATTGTTACCCAGAAGTGTGATTATCGGCTGTTGGTCTCGCTGTAAATTGACATATAGGAAATACAACAAAATAATACACAAATTGAGGCGGTCTGACGCCGTAAAAAATAAAAATTGTGGTGGTGATATCCTTTGGCTACTTTTTACGATGAATATATGCTATACAACTCACTTACGAAAATTAATGTAAGCGTTTCAAATTAGAAGTTTTACTTCAGACTTTAACAAAGTACTATTTAAAATTGAAAAAAAAAACTTTTACTTTAAATTTCATTAAAAATTTTCCACCATAAAATAAATGCTTGAGGGTGTGAAAAATAAATTGGGGACCGTTAAAATTTGGAAAAATTACAATTTACGTTGAGAAAAATTCAAATTTTGCCTTGTTCTTGAGTTTGCCGAAATCTGTCTAAAATTAATAAAAAACACACAAAATAAGCCGGAAAGAACAAGTTGGCAGCAGAGGTCAGGAGAGCCAAATTCCTGGGTAGTTGTAATAATTTGGAGGGAAACTACCCCGCTAACGGGCACTCTTAAGACTATTTTACACAGATTAAAATATCTTAAAATTATGACCTCCCGACTCCCGTCGGAAATCGCTTTCTCGCTACCCGAAACCACGATATGGGCGCCATTGAAAAGCTATGAGCTTTCGGGAAATTGAAGAGATGAATAAAAGAAGAATACGGAAATATAAAATGCTGGTTTATTGAAAATTAAGCTCGGGGTCGTGGTTCGTGTTCGGGAGCAAAGGTTTTAGCGATTCCCGAAGGTCCCTCAGGGTTCGACTTATCTCAGTATTGGTCTTCTTGTAGCCCGCTGCAGTTCGCCAGGTAGCCGTGCCGTCCACAAATTCGGCTGGCACGGTGTTTTCAAACCGCAGGGTGGACGAATGCTTGTCGCCCGTAGGGTGAACGTTCCTTCTTGGAACCCGAAGGGTGGATCTTGACAACCCGTAGGGTGGACCCTGGAATGTTCCAGATGACGGGTTAGCTGGAACCCTTTTTCCCGCCCATTGCTAAGACAGCCGATCCCTGTTGAACATTTCAGGAGTCGGTTGCCTTACAATGTTTGGTTATATACTAATTTTACAGAGACCTTTTTTTCACACCCCTGTAATCTACCCTCCCATAACAGGGTTGACCAACAGCCGTTAATTTTCACTGTTTTAAAATCTAGATTACATTATAATTAATTTAACTCACCCAATGATGGGGTTATTGACGCTCGCAGCTAAATCACTGATCACTTTGGGAGTACTTTACTCCCTATAATATTTCTTTACTTTGATTGGATTTATATTCTGATACACATACGCCTTCGCGACTAGTATATTTAGATTATTTGAATAATGGCCCTTGAAATTCGCGCGCGGTTGTTTTTATATGTTTGTACAGCGCCTCTAGCGGCACCACTCGAAACTACTCAATCGTCAAGACCGCATTTTTAAATACGAATCAAGGCTTCCGTCGTTGCGACACTTACTCGGTAGATGGCGCTTTCATATGTTGACCTAAATTTTAATTCTAAACCCCTAATATTAATTAATATTTGCACCCGTTGTTCCACAACGTTACAATACATACATACATATGGTCACGCCTTTATCCCCGAAGGGGTAGGCAGAGGCATATTATATGCCTACATTTCACCTTTGTATAATTTGTCCCACGAAATAGGTGGTGAGCCGTATTGCCGTGTTTAAATGGACAGGCGCAGGTTGTGACTGCCTGCTGGTGAAAATAAAGCCTTCAACTTAGCTTAACGACTGCCATTTTACTGGCAACCGGGACCAACGGCTTAACGTGCCTTCCGAAGCACGGAAACGCTCAAATAAATGTCACAAAGTGATCTCATGGATGGTCACCCATCCATGGACCGGCCACAGTGAAAGTTGCTTACTGCAGTGATCGTTTACAGAGAACACTGAGTCCGCGGGGTTACGAGCGCTTCATAACTGAAACGGAAATATGAATGAAAGAAATGTTAATTATAGGTTGATTGAAGTTATTAAGTAGGTAATTACAAAATAATAAAATTATGCTAAAGGTACAATATTCAACTTACACCGCGAGCTCCTAGTAACAAATTGTGAGCAATAAAAAAATCGTACAAACTAGTATGTGAAATATATCAGGCGCTTCGGGCCTGAACACGAACACCCATTATAATTTTGTATATTATTATCAGCAATTTAGAGAAAATAGTAATACCTACATCAATAGGTAATTAATATAGGGACCTCGGGTGTGTACCGCATAGAACTGAGCTGCTTTTTTACAGGACAGACTACTTTCCGAGTGTGTCTCGGTGTAGGCAGGGCCGTCTTAACAGGGGGTTCAAGGGCGCGGCCGCACCCGGGCGCCGAGCCCGAGGGGGCGCAGTCCGAAACATTTCGATATTTCCTTACCTAATTGAACTTTAACTCATAAGTACAATATTAACGCCATTCCCCCGTTTCGTAAACTAACGTCAAATAAACACCTACATTCATAAAAATATAGGCATCACCCATATTAATTTACTATTGTATTATTGTCACTTTGGCCTTTCGGCACGTGTCATACCACTCACGATATGCAAGGTAAGATATAAGCTCTTATTTCGATATACATAACACTTAAATTTATTTAACACTAGCGGACGTCACGCGGTTTCACCCACGTAGTTCCCGTTATCGTGGGAATACGGGAATTAAAAATAAAATAGCCTATGTTCACCGCAAAGAGTGTAGCTTCCCAACAGTGAAAGAATTTTTCTAATCGGTCCAGTAGTTCCGAACCTATTCAATGCAAACGAACAAACAAACAGTCAAATCTTTCCTCTTTATAATATTAATATAGACGCACACGGCAATATCTCCATTCCAAAGACGTTTGATGCGCCCTTTGACATAGGCGCCTGGCGCCCGCACTTTAAGCGAAATGGCCTCCATTATTAGGTATTTAGGGTTTAAATTGTAATTTTTGCCACCTTAATGATGGAATTTCCAAGAATTCTTTCTTAGTGGATTCCTAGACCATACAAGGAACCTATTTGCCAAATTTGGACTTTCTAGTCCCAGCGGTTTGGGATGTGCGTTGATTATCAGTCAGTCAGGACTCAGGACATTCACGTTTATGCTACTGCTCCACCTGCGTCTTAACGCGTAAATTAACACCATAATAGCACTTCAACGTAGATGTGGCCAAGGTTTTAACGTGGTAAATTACAAACGGCATTAGTAATGGCATTAAACATTAAGCGATAGCTCGGGCTGTCGGTATTTTGCGACACATCAAAGGGTTTTAGCAGGTAGTTTTGCGCGCTAAGCGATGTTGGCTACATTAACGCCAGTTAATGCCATCTCATTTCGCGGGCATTCATCTAAAAAATTGGGACTTACTCAATGATTGCTTTACATATTATGTATAGATAATATAAAATTTACAACCAAAGCATATTTTGACACCGATTTTTAAGATTAAAAATCTGTTTCGGGCTATCATTTTCCGTTTGCATAGGCAGACAAAAAACGCCTTCATTTGCGGGGGTTCGTCTTTTTCTAAACCAGTCCCCTTAAACCCCCATTGTGTGATAAGGTTCAACCTCCAACTTGTAGCATAACTTCTTGAATTAATCCACTCTAACGGCGTTGTGACGGTCTTCTCTCGTTTTCCATAAATTCATTTGCACTAATATTGTTTGCCATAATCATCCCCGATCATAATATTGTGTAATAATGTTTGCCTTAACAACTCAACAGTGATAACTTTTATTTGCCATAAAATGACTTTCTATATCAACATATATCATAATAATTAGTTTCCATAAGTAACACATCTCATAATCGACTCTTGACATAATCATTTGATATAATTATGAAAAATAATACATATTATTGTTAGGTCGAAATTAATTATTCTTAACACCCCGACTCAGTGCAATCCTACTCGGATAGGTTAGGTTAGAAGACTAAGGCGGATGCGAAGCGAAGCGGAGCTCCCGCCTTAGTCTTCGTGGTTTTTTTTAAACCACCCAGAAGTAAGAGCCCCGCATAGCGGGGCTCCGTCGAGCTTGGTTAGTAGACGCCATTATGAGGTTTAGTTTTAGGTTTAATGGTGAATAAAAAAGCTGTGTCGTATAAATTATCTCTATTTATATTATGGTGAATAAAAGTTATGGAAAATGGCATTATTGAAAACGAAAATTGTGGCAAATACATTTATGGATTTAAATTATTATGACACTTGATCGATTATGACCAATGGAATTAGTGAAAGTTATTTTATGTCATTTCACGATTATGGCAATTGAAGCGTTATTTCTAATGAAATTATGGCAAATACCAGTATGGCATATGAAATTATGGCATATTAAATTATGGCAAACATTAGTAAACCCGTTGTGACCTTAATATAGCCAAAGCGCATTCTTAATGCCTTAATTATCGAGTAGTTGGACATCAACATTAATGTTAACGCAGGTGGAGCAGTAGCATTATATATATAGATTACAGACAGATCTTAGAGAAAAAGAAGTGAAACATCAAAAAATTATTGCGTTTTTTGGTTGACCGGGGGGTGGGGGGGGTGCGCAGTCTGAGCTTCGCACCCTGGCGCTATATAGCCTTAAGACGGCCCTGGGTGTAGGTACCTTTAATGTAATACAGTGTACTTATTTATTTGTCGTATTATTGTTTTATTAATCAATCAATCAATATGACTGTCCACTCCTGGACGTAGGCCTCGCCCAAATTTCGCCACAACACACGGTCCTGCGCCTTCCGCATCCAGTCAGTCTCTGTGACATTTTCAAGTCGTGGTCGGTCCATCTGGGTGGGTCCTACCACACGTGTACCAAGTCGCAGTCTCCACTCCAGATCCCGTTGACTCCACCGAGTATCGGTTCTTCTATAGATGTGGTCAGCCCACTGCCACTTCAAAACGCACGGAGGATTCACAAACCTTTGTCCCCCCTTTGTAGGAGTCCCTCTTATTTTTTTTTTCTAATTTTAGTATGATAGTACTACCGTGTCTCTAACTGTCACGGCGAAGTCTCACGAATAGGATACCGTTTTTACCCTTTGGGTACAGGAACCTAAATTGGTGACATAGAGCCTAGATAACTGAGCTTCTTGTTATGATACAACCACAGAGCATCGCGCGCCTTAGACAGTTCGCGTTGCTCTATGGATACAACTCACAAGGCAACGCGATCATCTAGAATCTAGTCTAATAAAACCGGCCAAGTGCGAGTTGGACTCGCCCATGAAGGGTTCCGTAGCAGCAAGTAATATAATATAAAAGTTCTTGAAGTTCGTTGTAACTTTCATTGATGTTTTAACACGTTCGCAGTGGTAGTGACTTTTCTAGGCGAAAATTGCGGTTTCTGACGTATTAAAACAAAACTACCAACTCGATCTCGTTCTAACCAATTTTCGTTGGAAGATTTTATGGCAATGTACATCCTATAGTTTTTATAGATTTACCTATCATTCTCTTGTTTTAGAAGTTAGAGGGGGGGGGGACCCACATTTTTCCACTTTGGAAGTGTCTCTTGCGCAAACTATTCAGTTTAGAAAAAAATGCTGTTATAAATCTCAATAGCATTTTTAAGACCTATCTATAGATACCCCATTGGAGTTTCAGATCTGAGTATGGGGACCCCCAAAATTAACTGCTTTTGTTCTAGTTTTAAATAAAAATCTTGATGCGGTTCACAGAATACATCTACTTACCAAGTTTCAACAGCATAGGCCTTATAGTTTCGGAGAAAAGTGGCTGTGACATACGGACGGACAGACAGACAGACAGACATGACGAATCTATAAGGGTTCCGTTTTTGCCATTAGGCTACGGAATCCTAAAAATGGTTGCGTCGCTCTGTGGTGTGGGTCCAAAGCATAGATTTAGGAGAGTAGCGAAAAATTCTCAATCTATGGTCCAAAGTACAATTGAACCGCGAGATTCAATTCTCGAACTTTTTGTTCTACGAATAAGAAGTTATTATCTGTGATTATCAAAAAGAAAATACAGCACATTTCGATGATCGATGTCACTTTGACCGACAGCTATTGATAAATAAGAAAAGCATAAAACAAAGAAAGTAGCAACTAAACTTAAATTTCTTAGTAATAAATTCACCTAAGTGCTGTATATTGATGAACTCATTATGAAATGGCCAAATCTCAATATATAAGGCAGATTTTTATCAACGCCCTATTTCTATTCTCTTGTATAGCCTTAGCAGGCCATGTAATCATTAATTATTGGGAACAGTGGAGCTTGCAGAATGAATTGGCAAATATGAAACAAAGTCTGTACATATTAACGGTAAACATTGCCTAAACTAGCTAGCAATAGTTACGAAGTGGGATTCTTCTGTTAGAGCTTGCGGAGGTAGCCAAAGTCTATCGGGAATCCAGATACATCCTTTCGAGGGCTTACCCAGGGCTCCAGGATGTAAGCAGTCAAGGTTGTAGGGCACCATGTGGTTTTAGTCGGTAGGAGTCCGGCATAGCGTACATGAGGGATTTCAACACACACAAAAAAAGAAAAAAGCAGAGCAAGATTTGCAGGCATCCATAGATTACGTACAGCTTCTCATCAGGGTTGTGTGTGTGTACCACAATAGTGCTATTAAAAATCTTACCTGTACAGGCTCATGCTAATTTTTTTCTCGTTCAAAAATGTTATTCTAAATTTTAAGTCGGCAGAGTACACTTTTACAAGAGCAGCTATAATTTAGCATTCTTGCATTTTTTTTAAATGTGTGGAATTCCTACATGTACGCTATGTCGGACTCCTACCGACTAAAACCAACAGTCTATGCTGGGAGTCCCGGCTAAGCACTCGGAAGGATGTCCCAGGGGACTCGGAAGGATGTCCGGGAGCTTTTTCGCATTATTGGGAGCAAAGCAACTGCCGTCTGTCCGCACAACGCCATAGCCGTCGGTCAGCAGGTGTAGATTATTTGTAGAGCCCCAGTATAAGAAAACTACATATATGTGGGCTCCACAAACAATCGCTTATTAGTCTCTTCGACACATAAGGGATCCAACTTGATACCTACATGATCAAAATTTGAGGTCTTAAAATAAAGTCCGCCCTGGACTATGCGAGACAAACTAACGGACCGAATACGAGAAGATGGATTGCTGGTAAAAAGGTTCATGAAGATGTTTATTGTATTAGCTAATAATAACTACATAGATTTCTTTTAAATGTTTTTTTAAAATATAGCTCGCCAAATTGACGTCGCCACCAGCCTGATGGAAAGCCGTGGCGCATCTAGCGATTGGGGGCTACTTCTGACAGTGGTCCTCAAGTTGGCTGCCCTGTGATGTGCCTCTTCACGCTCCTCTTGAAGAACCCTGGATTGTAAGATGAGGGAAACACGTGTGCGGGCAGGTCGTTCCATGTTTTTATAGTTCGACGACGATCTGTTGAAATGCTCAGTTCTGGCGAAAATTCTCTCCACTGTGTATGAGTGGCACCTCTACCCGGCACGCGTTGTTCGGGATCGGAAAGGAGAGGGTGGGATCAGGTTGAAGAGCTCCTCAGAACATTCACCGTGATACATTCGGTAGAAGGCAGCCAAGGACGCTATGGTTCTTCGCTGCGCTAACGGTTCGAGGCCTCCCGTCACATCAGGACAGCCAATTATTCGGATAGCACGTCTCTGCATAGCGTCAAGCGCGTCTAATAAGAACCTCGCGGAGTCATCCCAAAGATGAGAATAGTATTCGACGCAGGGGCGAATTTGCGTCTTGTACAGTAAACACCTCTGATGTGGCGTGAAATACCGTCTCACCTTATTCAGGATTCCTAGTTTCCGCGAGGTCAGCCCAATACAGCTCTCTATGTAGTTTTTGTGATTTAGCTCACGCCGGACGTCTATACCGAGGATCTCCAGGTTGTCCTTTAGTGGAACCGTAATGCTCTGAAGAGAGGGTAGGGGTAGGAATGGGGACTTCTTAGCTTTAAAGGCGTACGCCTGTGTTTGTCTGGCATTGAACTCCACCAGGTTGTCCGAACCCCATTGGGCAATGCGACCCCGGTTCCGGTCAAGATCCGCCACGAGTTGTCGTCTCTTCCCCTCCACGTCGCCTCGCCCCTTTGCTGGACGGCCAGAATAGCTCCCATGCAGAGTACTATCATCCGCATAACAATGAATGCACCCAAGGGACAGCATGTCATTGATATGCAGAAGAAAGAGAGTTGGGGACAATACCGATCCCTGTGGTACTCCGGCATTTACCTGCAAAAAGCAGGAAGTCTGACCATCACAGAGAACCCGTATACGTTGCCCGAGCAGGATGGTGGCCATCCAGCGGCATAACTGAGGCGATAGACCGTACGCCGGTAGGTTGGAAAGAAGCGACGCATGCCATACCCTATCAAAGGCTTTAGCGATGTCTAGGCCAAAAGCCAGAGATTCGCCGTGCCTCTCCATAACCTCACCCCAGGTGTGTGTTACGTAAAGCCATATTGACGACCGTTAGTTAGAGAGTGATCCTCCAGGTGGCGCATGAGCTGTTTGTTTACAATTAGCTCGAACACCTTGCAGATGACAGTGGTTACGGCTATGGGGCGATAGTTGGCCGGATCCGACCGATCCCCTTTCTTGGGGATTGCTTCCCCCGACGAGTAGGAAAGGCGATACAGGCGTGTCAGCGTTGGAGATAATTCAGCTGCACGCTTCCTCAGCACCACCGCCGGAATGCCATCAGGACCACTGACTTTCCGCGTGTCGAGTGATCGTAGCACCGCTTGCACATCGCACTGCCGGATTACAATATCCGGCATCGTGGTTCCACAGTCGGCAATAGTGGGAGGTTGCTTGCCACTGTCATCGACCCGGAATTAGCCGCAAAGAGATTAACCAGCATTTCTGCTTTCTCTTGGGCCTTGGAGCCAGTGATCCGTCAGGACAGCGTAGCGGCGGCAGCGAAGGATTGCAGAAGTTGGCCTGCACGGCTTTAGCCAGTTGCCGGTATCCACGACTGCCCGTTGGATGTGACGTAAGCTCCTGACTAAGCCGCGTGACGCGCTGAGCGTCCGCTCTCTTGAAGGCCCCCTTACTGGACCAAGTGGCTCATATGTTGTACACTGCCATGAGGCGGGCTACATTCAGGTCGCGCACAGCCCGAGCCCTGATCCAGGCGCGGTATCCCGACTGTTTTCGTTCAACATCTACGGCACACTCACGCCCGAAACCAGGGGCGAGCTTTGCGGATGCTGGCGACATTAGTGTACGGAATGTAATATTCTGTACCTAATGTAATCTCACCAGCAACCGCAAAAGCGCTTTCCGATGCAGCCCTCCTTGTAAAGCAACGCTAACTCCACGGGACGGCTGCATTCTCGCAGTCCATCCCAGTCTGCTGACGAGTAGTGCCACAATCGCCGCGTCACCTCTACTGCCCTTGCAAGAGGTGACACCTGCAGGCGGGCACGCACAACACAGTGGTCGGAATCACCCAGTGGGGTGCCAACCGACACACCGTACTGCGCTGGATAACTTGTCAGCAGTAAGTCCAGCAATGCGGGTTCATGGTCCGACCTGTCCGGTATGCGCGAAATCCCACGTTCCACTTGGGACAGACCATGGGAGAGAGCGAACGCGTGGGCGGCCCGTCCCGCAGGATCGGTCCTGCGGGATCCTAGCCACTCAGTGTGGTGGTAGATTTTAGATAATACGTATTACACATTACAGGATACGATGTTCAACATAAAAAAGTCCTATGATAACTTTGAAAATGAAGTAACGGAAATACTCGACACAATTGTTAGTAAACATCCAATAGACTTGGAGGACAAGTTCACAGATATAAATGCGGGAGTACATCAATGTAAGAGCTTTTATATTTACCTGTTGAATTGAAAACATTTGGATATATTTTGTTATATTGATCACGTAGCGTATGTGTGTAACCATGAGTAAGAACTAAAGCTTGTAAAGAGGTCTAATAGACAGACATCAAAGAATTTTTCTCAGATATTAGCAACCGGGCAAAAGGGGGTTTTCCTCGCAGTTATTCATAACTTCGTCATGGAACTCCTTGCGCCAAACTACTGGGGAAAGTCCATTTTATTCATTTGAAGATTGGGTCCCATAGTTCCTCCAAAAAGCACTCCATAAGTAATATTATTTTGTGCTAAAATGTTTCCCCGTGTGGCTAGAGGCCCGTGTGACGACGGGAAAGAGTACAATATTTCGCCACCCCAGCTTATTCATCCCGAGGGTGTCAGAGGCCACTAGGGAACACTTTCGCAAAACGATCCATTGCGTAGAGAAGGACAGCTTGAAACGAAACCCGGTTGTCAGTAAAAAGCCAATCGTTAAGCCAAGATGAAGGCTTTATGGGCGCGGCCGCTTGAAAATATTTAACTGTGTGTTGTCACAACCTGCGTCCGTCCATTTCAACACAGTAATAGGCTCACCACCTTACGTGGGACATAAAACTATAAATATGGTGAACTGTGCGTATTCTATGTCTCCCTTTCGGTCCATTAGGTCCCATATATCGAAATGCCCGCAGTGTCAAAATGGACGGGGGGGGGTAATAAAATGGGGGTTAATAATAAAAAAAAAATATTATTAATTAAAAAAAAAAAAAATATTACAATTCCTTTACTAATTAATCGAAAGTAACTTCGTTCCATCCGGGTGTCCCTTGACACCTCTCAAGTTTTTAAGTTTAATTTTAAGTTTTTAATTCTAATTAAAGCCCTAAGTTATAAACCATACTTTCATTTTGATATCCAGTCATTTTGATACTCCGGTCATTTTGATACTCTGGTCATTTTGATACTCCGGTCATTTTGATACTCTGGACGATTCAATATCGGTCATTTTGTAGAACTGAACATTTTGACACTCTGGACGTTTTGATACATGGGACCTAATGGACTGAAAGGTGCCTATCCCTTAGAGGATAATAGGCGTGACTATATGTATGTTTGTATTATTAATCGTTCGCTTGTCCGTGGCACCTATACTGGTTGGGCCGATTTCTATTTTATTAACAACCTGAGGAAGAGTTCTGGAACGGTCATCCTTTTTAAGTGAATTAACTAGTTCTCCTGATTCATCTTTAAAACTTATTATCTGAATTTAGTTCTTGGCTACTTATAGCTTCAAAACACCGATTTTTATATCAAAGTTTTTGATTTTCAGATATTGTATAATGTGAAGAAAAATAAAGAATAGAAAAAACATTGTATAATGTACATTGACTTTATTGAATAAATTGTTGATAAACCGAACCATGAGTGTTATTCTTAAATATCAATGTTTTTGATTTTCAGATATTGTATAATGTGAAGAAATATAAAGAATAGAAAAAACATTGTATAATGTACATTGACTTTATTGAATAAATTGTTGATAAACCGAACCATGAGTGTTATTCTTAAAATCAACATTGATTCACTATTGCAGGTTTATATAAAGTTGCATTAATTGGTTTTCTAAAGCATTTAGAACATTTCATTTGATATTTAGTGTTATTTTTTCTTTCATTAAACACAGTGTGTTTTAGGAGTTCGTCGAGATTAGACATTGTAAATGGTAACTTGGGATCCCAACCCATTTCTTTATGTACACCAGTATTCGTCAGTGCTTCTAAAATAGTTATTTGTCCGCCCAATTTTGGCAGTTCTTGTGATAGCTGCGATACTTTCATTTCTAAATCACGAAACTTGCTTTGCATCAAGAAAAGATTATGCTGTAACAAAAGTAAATTTATGAAAAAAGATGAAATATACTTTGAAAATTGAGGTAACTAAACATAAAATACGAAGTCTTTTTATAAAATGTTTAGTAAGCAGTTTACAGCCCGCGTGAAATACTGTTTCCCATAGAATTACGTGTCATGCTCCGCAGCAGAACCACTTTGACTACATTATGTACAAATTACGGGATAAAATGTAGATAATGTCTATATTTTTGTAGCTTAATATCAAAAATTGTATATTGTTAGTTTCTTGGGAAATATCAATTCAAAGTGGTTATGCTACAGAGCATACTCTTCAGCAGGACCACTTTAAATTGTGGTTATTTCACGCTGATTGTGCACAGGTCATAATATAAACAAATGTATATTTATTGTATATCAAGATAACATCAACAATTTTTGATAAATACTTACTGATTTTTAGTAACATGTAAATATTTTATCGGAAAGCGCCTGCTATGAATTTGTTAGCAAATAACAAGATTAATACTGTATAAAAAATTGTATATCAAGATAACAACATCTGCAATTAATTTACTATTATTAATTAAATTTATTTCTATACTGCACACAAATCGTGGTAGGTCTGGACGTGGACACTCTCTCGCTCGAGACCATGGTGCGAGCCATGATATCCAGCGGGAGTAAGTGGGACTGCGCCGCTTCTTTCTGCGAGCAGGTCATGCTCGTGAAAGAGGCGGCTGGGTGGGAACGAGAACTCTTCCACCCGAGTTCCGCGTATCTTCGCCGAAGACTATCGGCCTCCATGACCTGGGGCCTGAGGAAGGTGAGGACTGAGTGAGCCTGTGCTTTTAGGCGTTTATAGACATCACGAATATATAAAAAATAACTCAATATTATGCATGTTCATAAGGTTGAAATTTGCTTGCACCCATTTTTTGTAATCTAGATGCTATAACCATTAAAAAAAAGGTGCAAGCAATTCTCGACCTTATGAACATGCATTATATTTATTTAATTTTTACGTATTCGTGATCTGTGATCTATAAACGCCTAAAAGCACATTTTTAGAGAAGTGTCATTAAGGTCGAGATTTGCTTGCACCTATTTTTTTGAATGGTTATAGCACCTAGATTACAAAAAATGGGTGCAAGCAAATTTCAACCTTATGAGCTTGCATAATATTGATTTATTTTTTATATATTCGTGGTCAGTGATGTCTATAAACGCCTAAAAGCACATTTTTTAGAGAAAAGTCATTAAGGTCGAGGTTTGCTTGTACCTATTTTTTTGATGGCAATCGCAAAAAATTTGTAAATATGGCTGCAAGTATTTTTTGATATTATCAAATTGCTTATAGTCTTTTGTTTTATTCATCTGCATTTGTTTTTTCTATCGTCATTTGTTTTGCCAATCGTCATTTGTTTATCCGACCGTCATTTGTTTATCCAACCGTCATTTGTATTGTCGATTTTCATTTGTTTTGTCGATTTTCATTTGTTTTGTCGATCTTCATTTGTTTAGTTGATCTTCATTTGTTTAGTCGATCTTCATTTGTTTTGCCGATCTTCATTAGTTTTTTAGATCTCCATTTGCTATATGATAAGTAATTCACTACATAACTGTACTTTTATTCGTGTCATGGAACTACTACGGGACACGACAAAACAAGATAGCATGCGGGTAGATGTTATAAGTTGACGTAGGCATTCCCTAAGAAAGAATATTGAAAAATTCCTCTAGTTGCAGTATCCTACCCCCAAGGGGATCAAATACGGGAAGCGGGAACAGGAACAAATTTTACGCGGGCGAAGCTGCGGGCATTAGCTAGTTTATACATCGTAAAGAAATATATTAATCTCGCTATTTGCTAACAAATTCATAGCAGGCGCTTTCCGATAAAATATTTACATATTACTAAAAATCAGTAAGTATTTATCTAAAATTGTTGATGTTATCTTGATATACAATAAATATACATTTGTTTATATTATGACCTGTGCACAATCGGCGTGAAATAACCGCTATTTTAAAGTGGTCCTGCTGGAGAGTATGCTCTGTAGCATGACCACTTTGAATTGATATTTCCCAAGAAACTAACAATATACAATTTTTGATATTAAGCTACAAAAATATAGACATTATCTACATTTTATCCCGTAATTTGTACATAATGTAGTCATCGTGGTTCTGCTGCGGAGTATGACACAGAATTACGAGTTGATAGTTCGGGAGTTAAAAGGAACCTACTGTACATTCTAGATTTCACTGTTTGGTTAGACTGCAAGTGCTAGATTCCATGCGTCCGATTGTGTCTACATCATCTTTGGCTAATCAGTGAGATTTCACCGACCAAGTAGCTTATCTTGATGTTCTCTCCCTGAAAGTGGGACTTTTGCTATAGGCGCTAACCTGATGACGGTCCGAAACTGTTCGCGGTTAACTTAAAATTTATCATCTAACATCATAGTTGGTACGAAATGAAGTACAAATAACGCAATATTTTCTATTTTTGTTTTAATAGGTATCGATGCAAAGTTTTACTCTTACTCACAAAAAATAGGGTAATATCACAGACTATATAATATATTCTTTAGTAATATATATTTTAGACTTCGCGTAAGGTACGAGATTTTGTACCATTGTTGACAATATTCCCAATGGAGAACGATGCCAATGAGTTTTCTCAAGAGCGACAAGAAGAAACGATGTAGCAGACTGTGATACCAGAGTTTAATATACTATGGTGATACTATGGAGACGTAATACCACGGTAATGTAGTTATAGTATCTATCATATCGTTGGCAGTACATACATAAATGTTCTATATTTACCTCTTTTAGATTAATGTCGCTGACAATACATTTTTGAGTGGCGTAATTTTTTTGTGAACTTTGCTACCACCGGAGTCCGAAAAACGTTTTTGATTTTGGTCAACGGTTGTTTTGAGATACAAGTGTATAATGATTTTAGTTTATGGGGTCTCCATTGTATGGCGGCCAATGCAAGAGTCCCCTTCGAGGTTGTCTGTAACCAAACCTCTGTATCAAACACATTGTCCTGTCACGTTTCACTCAATGATTTTATTTATTTATTTTATTTATTTTACACTTTATTGTACGCCAAGTAAATAAAATTATGGTACATAAATACAGTGCAAGAAGATGTACAATGGGCGGCCTTATCGCTAAAAAGCAATTTCTACCAGGCAACCTTTGGATGGAGAAAGTTGATTGAAGGTAACGAGTGGTCAATTTTACTGCCGCGAATAGAATTTACACACGAAGCGAATACCTTCTAGGTATAATCCTAACATATTAGTTATCATTGGAGAATATCAAGTCTGAAATTGGATATCTTAGGTATACCTAGTAATAATAAACTTCGAAGCTTTAGGTAGGTATATTCAGAAGATTGGTATTCCATTCAATTTTGTCCCAGAATATAAACTATCTTGTTGTATGTACTGCGGATTCGTTCAATTTATAAGTTTCATAACTTAAGTATTTTTACTCATTTCTTGAAAAGTCTAGTTTCCTCTCGACTCTTATATTTTGTCTAAAAACTGGAAAACCGCTAGATTCTTTTTCACATTGAAAATTTTAAACTATGCCTTATGTGAGTTTATTACCTACTTAGATTATGCATGTCTTATGGTGTTCTTGCAAGTAGAGAGCAAGTCGTAGTAACTATTTAGTAATCTGAGAAGCAAGTCACTTTACGACTGTTTTGTCCTGGAATCCCTACTTTTTTATTCTTTTAAAACGTAAGTCACCAACATCCCTAATGATATTACGATTGTCAGGTCGGTCGACCTTGCAAATAACTAAAACTAAATCAACATAAATAAATTTACCTACCGATATTTTTTCCACGTTCGTCGCTAAATGGTTGGTACCAGGTCTAGTGCTGCAAGAGTGGCATTGATAGTCCATCATCAAGTATATTAAACCAATGAGACTTGACAGTATTAGGAAACTGGTGATGCCGTTCGTATAACACCATTGGCGTGGAGAAAATGTATGTGGTTGTATCGCACATGAATGGTTTGGCACGGTAAGGGTTGCTATGGGATCGCCTCGTCTCCTGCGCCCTCTTCTTCGTTGAAATTCCATTTTCTTTTCCTTTTTTTTGTATTTTTCACAAAATTTTATTATCCTGTCTTCACCACCACTCTCGCATTTCAGATTATAAGTTGCACTGTGTAATTTATGTTTTCAATTTAAATATCCATCTCCAATAAATAAAATGTATGTTCGGTTGTCTGATTTTTGATATTTTGGTCAATCAATGTCTGACATAGAGTAATTATCATGTTATATTTTAAAACATAGAGAATATCTAAAAGTCCGATTGAGAATATAAGGCCAGTATTATTTTTTAAAGCATTTTTCTAACAAAAGCGCCATCTAGGGAAAGAACATTACATTACGGTAAGGAACTAAACAGCTAGGTATGTAAGTTTTAACTAACAAAACCAAGTGATACGATTAGTTCAACCAAGCTCTAAGAGATGGCTTTCTTGCTTTTTTTAGATACCTGCTATAGTCACGACTATATCTCCGAAGAGCTAGGCAGAGACATACGGCATACTGTACAATGACCATCACCATTTCTTTTAGTCCAACGTAATAATAGGTGGTGAGACTAAGCTACGTCATAGACGGTGAGAGCCTTATGAAAATATGTATTTAATTCCAGACTAAACAAACTCTCTGGGTGTGCCTTTGGAAGGTTTGACAACTCGCAATATACATACACACATTTTACATAAATAGTCACACTTTTATCCCCGAACGATCAAGCAGAGGCATACTGTACGGCCCACATCCCACCTTTAGTTTCTTTTGAAACGTATTAAGGGGCGGTTATTGCGCACAAGTAGGCATTTGGCGCTCCCCTCGCCCCGGGCGCAAGACACACCGCGCGCCGGCAGCGGCAGTCAACTCTCATGCCACAGTATACAGTATAGTAGAAAGAAACAGCATGCTAACTTTGTTTGACGTAGTAAATGCATCTAACTTTATTAAGTGTAGTGATTTATTAGTTTCGTAAATAAAAATAAAAGAGTTAATCGTAAATAAATTATGTATATTATACTGTTAGCAATCACCAGGAATGTTAATAAAAAAATATACACTGAGATTAACAAAGCAGATTTCTATCACTTTATTTAACAAATTTTACTACACCCTGAACGTAATCATTACACAAGTAGCTAATCAGTAAGTAACTTAGAACATTCTTACAATCACGGCGACACTAATATCACATGGATCACACTGATCACCAGGGTGTGTAGTTCTTTACTCTGCAGCGGTCGACCGTCGAAAAAAGGGCGTCCACTACATTGCGCGCCTTTTTATATTGGAAATCTAGTCATAGACAAGTCGACTTCTACACGGCCTCTCCTGACCATGCATCGTCCTCGACTGCATATAAGATGTCTGAACCTCAACAGTCATCGGTTCAGATGGACTAGCTTCGGGATTGAACACGCTCATCGGCATGAGCTGCGATGCTTTCATCGAGGCGGCTTCTAAAATCAATTAGAAATAACATGTCATTACTATGTGCCAATGTAACACAAAGACCTAATTGTTGTATCCATCAACCTTTCAAGGCCTTCCAACGTACAGTCCAAAATACATTAGCTAAGATAAATAGCACACAGCTTATCACACATCACCACATTCATTTAATGTGATTACGTTCGCACATTAAAAGGCAAACTATATGAGGATTTCTGATTCATACGAGGTTTATGATTCATTCACACTTGGATTCAAGTATTTACCATTCATCATCACTCTACCAATTCATTGTAGGGCAAACATCCCACAGTCTGTTTGCCGAAAAAGGAACGTCCCGCAGTCCGTCCTCTAACTACATGGGAATTGGCATCCCACAGGCATACCAATAGGAACGCCCCCAGTCCGTCCTGTACACCGACATTCATCTTTACACTACCACGTAGGGCAAATATCCCGCAGTCTATTTGCCAAAAGGAACGTCCCGCAGTCCGTCCTCTACATGGAGTTGGCATCCCGCAGTCTGCCAATAAGAACGTCCCGCAGTCCGTCCTATATACGAAACTAACACTTATACATAAAACTAGTACCCATATATGTACAAAAGTTGTACCCATACAGAACACTGGCACCCAGCATGTCAGCATGGAACATCCCGTATTCTGTTCCTTCACCAACACTGGCTGCGTTCAGATGACACGCACCCGTCAGGCACACGCCACTTAAGTCAACACCGACAACTCATACATACATACATATGGTCACGCCTTTTATCCTCTAAGGGGTAGGCAGAAGCACATTATATGCCCACATTTCACCTATAGATGTTGTACCACGTAATAGGTGCTGTGCTGAGTCATATTGCTGTGCTGATATGGACAGGCGCAGGTTGTGACTGCCCACTGTTAAAAATTTTTTAACTTTGCTTAATGATTGCCATTTTACTGGCAACCGGGACCAACAGCTTAATGTGCCTTCCGAAGCACGGAAACGCTCGCAAAATAACAAAGTGGTCACGTGGTGGTTACCCATACAAGAACCTGTCATAGTAAATGTTGTCAATATTACCGTCAACTCGCCACTCGAAGAATGCAGTGCAGGTATCAGGCCACCATTCGTCCTGCCATACCACCATAAACTGGGCCGCACGCAGCCCGTCATCCGCTCGGCGGCGCTCGCATGGACCACCATCTACCATACCAGGGTCCAACTTGCATTTTTACATTGAACCTGTGAAAACACAAATTGTTAACATTTAAACACGCGAGGTGAACCTCTATTACGATCCACGTGTGAACCTTACGGTACCTAGTTACTCTTCAGTAACCCGATCGTAGGGACTTCTGCACCTTTTTGATTTACAGTTTAGTTGCAAACCTCCCAATGGCACATCTCAGACTAGCGACCAAATCAGTGGGACGGTAGTTTAGTTTCTCTTTATGAGACCCAGGAAAAAATGAGACGTCCTCCGTTTAATAACGTAAAGGTCAGCTGCAACTTCCACAAAAATATTTAAACTGTTCATCAGCAATACCTCGATACTAAGACCGCTGCAACGAGCCCCATCTTGGTGCAAATGCTGCATCTCTCTGAGGATGCGGGCATCCCGCAGACTACCCATTAGAGCAGTAAGTTCGACGCTTCCATGTCGCTGAAATACCATTGAAACAACAGTACGCCAAATTTCAGATCGATCAGTTCTGCGAAGCTTAGGAGAAATTCCTTCATCACCTAGAAAGTGATGATGTTCAAAATGTATAGCTAAGACACATTAATCACCTCGGCTCTGAAATAAAAACAAATCGTATCCAAATTGGCCCATCCGTTAGGCAGCTGTGATGCCACAGACAAACACACAGGTTACACCCACAACAACACGTGTTTTCGTCGGGGGTTAATTAATTGACCTCGATTCAGATCATGTTGAGTACAGTTCAAGCGTAAGTGGACCTGTCTGTTTGCGTGGTGCATCTTTGGTGTAACGTAGTACCTAAATCTCTGGCCCCATTTCTTTCACGAATTTCACACAACCAGCAGACTAACCTTTGACAGTAAAATCAGCGTTGCTGTACAGAAAAGGAACACTACATTTGTCATTGTCCCAAACCGTTCGGCTACATCCTGTCTAGAATTCAATCCAATGCATGCATCCAAGTATAGGTATTACTGGAAACGGGGTTTTATGTTCTTAAAAAAAAACTCAAGAAGTACAAGTTTATGACTTCTCAATCAATCATCAATCAGCCTACAGCAGTCCACTGCTGGATGTAGACCTCTCCCAATTTACACGGTTCTACGCCTTTCGCATCCTTTCCTACGGCCTTGTCCAGGTCGTTGGTTCTACTATAGATGTGCCAGCCCATGGCCACTATGATGTACTTACTCTGCGAGCTACGTTGACTACTCTGGTTCTCTAATAGATAACATTGTTTCGGATGTTATCTCTCAGAGACACCCTAAGTGTAGCTCGCTCTGTTCTAAGTAAAACACATTTACGCAAGTTGATCGAAAAACTCGCTTTGGTACACTACTTCATGTGACAGAACCATGCCCTCCTCTGCAGTCTATTCTTTTTGTGTCCAGTTAAGAGGCCTTGATATTTTACTGACCTGACCGATATAATTTCGATTGAGATAATCAGCATGTGGCAGTACAACTCCTTTTCTTTGCTGGAAAGCGGAATCCTGTGTTCGTATCGACCATTGGGCGCCTCTCAGAAAAAAAGGAGCAGACCATTTTTATGTTTTGTCAATTTGAGAGTAACATAATAAAGTAATAACAAAAACGTTGAGGGTAACTTAACAAAGTTATAGCAAAAGTGTTATGAAGCCTTTACGACAGCTAACGTTTACTTTACCGAATGGAATATGCTACCACACGCTTCCCATCATCAGCATAGGTTAATACTAGATACTACCACAATACTACTAACTTGCGTCCGTGTGAACCTCCGTGGGAGGTTCTGATTCTGGGTTCACTGGTCACTCTCGTCAGACAATCGTATCAAGCCTTGTCTAATTTGTTATTGATGTGAACTCCAAATAAACTTTTCAGTCAAACCTTGTAGCACGATTCTGGATATGTCTACGAAAATATCCTACAAGATCTAGAATTTGTCGGATCTGTAAGAGTTTTAAGGGAATAGGTGAAAATTATAAGGCGTTTACCTTTTCGTAAGCTTGGCACTTCCTGACCGCAGCTGAGGGCGCGTGCGTGTAGCGTGCACCCGTGCGCATCGCGTAGACGCGCATAACGTGATCAATGCACGCGCGTGTAGCGCATATGAATGCGCGTCGCGCAGACCAGCGTGCAGCGCGTCGTGTGGACTAGCGCGTGCAGCGCACACCAACGCGCATCGCGTAGACTAGCGCGTGCAGCGCACACCAACGCGCATCGCGTAGACTAGCGCGTGCAGCGCACACCAACGCGCATCGCGTAGACTAGTGCGTGCAGCGCACACCAACGCGCATCGCGTAGACTAGCGCTTGTAGCGCGCACCAACGCAAGTCGTGTAGACTAGCGCGTGCAGAGCACACCAACGCCCATCGCGTAGACTAGCGCTTGTAGCGCGCACCAACGCACGTCGTGTAGACTAGCGCGTGCAGCGCACACCAACGCCCATCGCGTAGACTAGCGCTTGTAGCGCGCACCAACGCACGTCGTGTAGACTAGCGCGTGCAGCGCACACCAACGCGCATCGCGAAGACTAGCGCTTGTAGCGGTCACCAACGCGCGTCGTGTAGGCTAGCGCGTAAAGCGCCCATCAGCGCACGTCGCGTAGACCAGCTTACAGCGCGCGTCGTGTAGACTAGCGCGTGCAGCGCACACCAACGCGCATCGCGTCGACTAGTGCTTCTAGCGCTCAACAACGCCCCTCGCATTGATTTAGAACTCCCGGATCGGCGGACAGGAGGATTATCGCCGTTACTGTATAGGAGAGTGACAAAGGACAGTTTCTAGTCACTTCAACGATTGATTAACTGTGCACAAACATAATCGCACCACGCGTCAATACGTGAATTAACGGGTCAAAATTATAGTCATAAAATACTGCATTCTAAAGGGGTTGAACGCTTGAATCGCGTCCATAATCATTTGTAACGTTTGAAAAGTTCACGGGCACTTTCGGTACTAATTCGCTTCCTTTATGGCAAGTTGTAGAAACATCTCACTTTTAACGATACCGTACGTGTAACAACGAACGAGATTGGATCCGAGACCGCGATGGTGGTGTCTAGGATCGCGACGGCTACGAACGGTATTCCCCGTAATACCCTTCGTGACCAATTACACGACACGTGGCACTCACGATGGTCCACTCAAATCATCAATTCACTATGCAATTTACGGCTTGAATTATGCGTTTTAGGCATAATTACACGAGAAAACACAAACAAATTGCGTAAAACATACACAACTCACTAAAAGAGGGTACTTTGTAATGATTACGTTCCTTATGTTTCATAATACCTCTCGTTCGACTCGGTGAGTTGGCGATTAGGTAAGAATCACACTTCTGATGTTAGCAATCACCAGGAATGTTAATAAAAAAATATACACTGAGATTAACAAAGCAGATTTCTATCACTTTATTTAACAAATTTTACTACACCCTGAACGTAATCATTACACAAGTAGCTAATCAGTAAGTAACTTAGAACATTCTTACAATCACGGCGACACTAATATCACATGGATCACACTGATCACCAGGGTGTGTAGTTCTTTACTCTGCAGCGGTCGACCGTCGAAAAAAGGGCGTCCACTACATTGCGCGCCTTTTTATATTGGAAATCTAGTCATAGACAAGTCGACTTCTACAATACTATTATTTTTAAGCTAATGAGTTTGTTTGTTTGTTTAGTCGTTCTAACTCTAGAGTCTAAGAGACTGCTAGTTGAATTTCAAGAGTTTCTTAACAGAATGTCCATTTTTGAAAAATACCAAAATATATAACATCACGCTAAGGCGAATAAGAGCTTAGCAGCAACGAAACATTTTTCGACAACTAGGATATTTCATTTCTTTTGAGAGTTTCCGTTGCGTAAGTTTGCTACAGTTGCGTAAAAAATGGAAATTACATAATAGCTGGTCATAAAAATTTCTAAAGTTTTCTAAACTTGGTATGCTAAGTATGAATCACGGGATCATTGTGAAATCCAAAATGGCCGCCGCGGTGTAATCACAAAATTTCATGATGGGTGTCGTTTAAAGGGTTTTTTGGTATGCTGAGTACGAATCACGTACTAATTTTGCAATCCATTATGGACGCCGCGCCGTAATCACAAAATGTCATGATGGGTATCGTTTAAGGGGTTTCTTGGTATGCTGAGTACGAATCACGTGATAATTTTGCAATCCAATATGGGCGCCGCGCCGTAATCACAAAATTTCATGATGGGTATCGTTTAAGGGGTTTCTTGGTATGCTGAGTACGAATCACGTGATAATTTTGCAATCCAAAATGGTGGCCGCGGTGTAATCACAAAAATTCATGATGGGTATCGTTTAAAGGGTTTTTTGGTATGCTGAGTACGAATTACGTACTAATTTTGCAATCCAATATGGCCACCGCGCCGTAATCACACAATTTCATGATGGATATAGTTTAAGGGAATTCTTGGTATGCTAAGTATGAATCACATGATAATTTTGCAATCCAATATGGCCACCGCGCCGTAATCACATAATTTCGTAATGAATATCGTTTAATGGGTTTTTTCGAATGCTGAGTACGAATAACATGATCATTTTGGAATTCAATTTGGCTGCCTAAGCTATTTAGGCCTACTTGCGCGGAGAGTCGAGTTAAATATATAAATATAGAGTTAGTAAGCTCTGAGTTAAATAAATAACTTCTTAACTCTGACCACGTCTTGCACAGTTGCAAATTGGCACGCGGTTAACTAACTCACAGTAAACCGAACAAGTTTTTTTAGTCTGTCGTTCCATGCAATCCAACCACACACAAATGTTAGAACGAAGAATGGAACATGTGTCTCTATCTCTTTTACACTACAGTCTGCTACGTATGATTTACGATACTACCATACTTACGATACTACCATTTACGATACCAATCATAAAATTTTGTGATTACGGCGCGGCGGGCATAATGGATTGCAAAATTATCACGTGATTCGTACTCAGCATACCAAAAAACCCCTTAAACGATACCCATCATGAAATTTTGTGATTATGGCGCGGTGGCCTTTTTGGATTGCAAAATTAGTACGTGATTCGTATTCAGCATACCATAAAACCCTATAAACGATACCCATCATGAAATTTTGTGATTACAGCGCGGCGGGCATATTGGATTGCAAAATTATCACGTGATTCGTACTCAGCATACCAAAAAAACCCTTAAACGATACACATCACGGAATTTTGTGATTATGGCACGGCGGCCATATTGGATTGCAAAATTATCACGTGATTCGTACTCAGCATACCAAAAAACCCCTTAAACGATACCCATCATGAAATTTTGTGATTAGGGCGCGGCGGCCATCTTGTATTACAAAATTAGTACGCGATTCGTACTCAGCATACCAAAAAACCCCTTAAACGATACCCATCATGAAATTTTGTGATTACGGCGCGGCGGCTATATTCGATTGCAAAATTATCACGTGATTCGTACTCAGCATACGAACAAACCCCTTAAACGATACCCATCATGAAATTTTGTGATTACGGCGTGGCTGCCATGTTGGATTGCGAAATTATCATGTAATTCGTAGACATTTTAATGCATTAGGTAGCTGGTTACCATGTCGTGAAAACACTTAAAAAATAAAAGATCACCACATTTTTACCATGAGTCGCGTATGTATTTGTAACGGTTAATCTAATAACATTTTGCCCATTACTGATATTTTTATACTGTGGCGCGATTTCAACGTAATTTGGCATAATAATTACGAAATAGTTGCGAAAAAAACTGACACAGGTCCTGCCTCCACAAGCGCCAGGGCGAGACTGATCGGCCGTCAGCGGCGCAATTCTATTGCGTTTGGTAGATATTCGTACATGATAACTATGTAAATAGTTGTTTATAGAAAAACGCTCGGAAAATGTGTATAAAAACTTAATACCTTTAATTGAGTGCAAAAAAAATATATAAAATGTTAATAGTTTAGCCACAGTTTTGAAAAAACTTTTCTGAGAGAGTCAACTTTGGGATTTTTTTCTATCTAGTGAAATTTATTGGATCGTGTAACGGGCTCGGAATATGTTTAGCTTATATCCTTAACTATTATATATATATTTTTCAGATTTAAAAACCCTTTACTTTTTGACTAGGATTGTTTCAAAATACTCAAAATCTGACCCACGCGGCCTTAAGGGGTGCCAATTGCCGCGTTGAAATGAAACGGACAAGCGCATTTTGTGACGACCCGCTGTTGAGATTTTTCAAGACGGCCTTCAACTTGGCTTAACGACTGCGATGTCGCTGGCAACTGGGACCAATAGCTTAATGTTCCTTCTGCAGTACAGAAATCTCACAATCTGGTCCCCCAACCGAGGACTAGCTACAGCAAAAGTTGCTTACTGCAGTTATCGTTTACAAAACACTAAGTTCGCGGGGCTGCAAGCGCTCACCTTATAGTAAAAAAAAATTTAAAAAAAGACGTGTGGCACTCGGGGACTGCCGCGGTAAAGCTATTACATAGCATTTTCTATCAACTATGCTAGTATAATTATTTCTATATAAGAATACTAGCTGATGCCCGCAGCTTCGCCCGCGTAAAATTTGTTCCCGCGGGAAGTTATTCCCGGGATAAAAGGTAGCCTATGTGTTATTCCAGACTATAATGTATCTCTGTACCAAATTTCAGCCGGATCTGTTCAGCGGTTTGAGCGTGAAAGAGTAACAAACATCCACACTCACAAACTTTCGCATTTATAATATAATATATATACAGGATGAATTTTTCAAAAGGGATTGGATGGCCAAATCCGAAACTATAAGGAATAGCGAAAAATGCTCAAAGGAGTCACGAGCCCGATTTTGATGAAACTTAAAACCTCATCATTAGATTGTTGAAAAACCAATAATCCTAGCTGGGAATCGAATCCAATGATTTTGAAAAAAAACACACCCTTTATTATTACACCATACGATAGTGTTGCTATTAAGGATCATATTCTGGGAAGTAATGATATACGGCAAACAACAGGAAAGAGCTCATCTTTAACAAAATACATTTTATTTTTCTTACGTTAACTGATTAATTGTTCAAAATCTTTGCAATACATAGCTAGATTCGAAACCTCAAGGATCGTGCTGCATCCAATATTTCAATATTATTGATTCCGTTGAGAATATTCTGTAAAAAATCATTCTGAGCATAATTTAAAACACGGAATAGTTACGATCTTTTCTGGGATTTCGAACGAAACAAATTATGATACAAAATTTAGGTACATGAAATATGCATTCTATTAAAATTCCAAATGTTCCTTAAATTTGGCGTATATCATTACTTTGCAAAATTTGATCCTTAAGAGCGACTCTATCGTATGGTGTAATAATAAAGGGTGTGTTTTTTTTTCAAAATCAACAAGTTCGATTCCCAGCTAGGATTATGGGTTTTTCAAAAATCTAATGATGAGGTCTTAAGTTTCATCAAAATCGGGCTCGTGACTCCTTTCAGCATTTTTCGCTATTCCCTATAGTTTCGGATTTGGCCATCCAATCCCTTTTCAAAAATTCACCCTGTATAAGTAAGATTTTAAGGCCTATGTTCAACAAAGTAAAGTACCAAGTATCTACTTGCTTGACTGTCGATATTTGGGCTTTTGGACTTTTGGACTGTTGGACTGTTGGACTTTTGGACTTTTGGACTGTTGGACTGTTGGACTGTTGGACTGTTGGACTTTTGGACTTTTGGACTATTGGACTTTTGGACTATTGGACTATTGGACTTTTGGACTTTAGGACTTTAGGACTTTAGGACTTTTGGACTTTTGGACTTTTGGACTTTTGGACTTTTGGACTTTTGGACTTTTGGACTGTTGGACTGTTGGACTTTTGGGCTTTTGGACTTTTGGACTTTTGGACTTTTGGACTTTTGGACTTTTGGACTTTCGGACTTTCGGACTTTCGGACTTTTGGATTTTTGGACTTTTGTACTTTGGACTTTTGTACTTTTGGACTTTTGGACTTTTGGACTTTTGGACTTTTGGACTTTCGAACTTTTGTACTTTGGACTTTTGTACTTTTGTACTTTTGGACTTTTGAACTTTTGGACTTTTGGACTTTAGAACTTTTGGACTTTTGGACCTTTGGACTTTTGGACTTTTGAACTTTTGGACTTTTGGACTTTTGGACTTTTGGAATTTTGGACTTTTGTACTTTGGACTTTTGTACTTTTGGACTTTTGGACTTTTGGACTTTTGGACTTTTGAACTTTTGAGACTTTTGGGTCTTTTGGGACTTTTGGGACTTTTGGGACTTTTGGGACTCTTTTCAGTACTGCGCCATCGAGACGTATCGCAGATACACGGCAAGGCTTGTTTTTTTTGTTGAATATACCTAAAAACTTTAAAATAATTATAAAATATCCTGGTGTTGTGTTGTGTGGCTTTCTTCAGAGGTACCCATCCTCGATTCTTCAATCCTAACGTACAACAGTTACGGATAACCAGGATAGGATTGACGAATCGAACTCCTCATCGGAGGAAATTTGGATGTAGGAGAAGATCAATATCTGTACCCTCCAGATTCTTATTTGCCTGCCTCGGTGGCATTCGGTAATATAACTGACTGTCGCGCTGGGGTCCTGGGTTCGATTCCCGGGCAGGCCAAAAAATCGTGGGATCTACCAATGTTTGTTTCGAAGATTTGATGTTTTCTAAGTATAATATGTATAAATAAATAGATAAATTCTTTATTGCCATTAATTGTGTAATACATGAAATTGGAATTCCCTGATACCTGCGCTAGTATAAACTGTGTTGCAGATATCAGTGTTCTCCCCCAAAATATTGACACTTGACAATATGTTTGCACATAACTATTAAAATATTAAAATTGTTTCCTACTAACTTATAAACTTATAATAATTTTACATAAAGAAAACAATAAAATATGAAACAAAACCAATACAAAATCTTAAAGCATGCTTAGGCTTTCGTGTGTGTGCGTGCGTGTGTGTGTGTGTGTATGTGTGTATGAGTGTCTCTCTCTGTGTGTGTGTGTGTGTGTGTGTCTGTGTGTGTGTGTGTGTGTGTGTGTGTGTGTGTGTGTGTGTGTGTGTGTGTGTGTGTGCGCGTGTGAGTGTGTGTGTGTGAGTGAGTGTGTGTGTGAGTGTGTGAGTGTGTGTGTGTGTGTGAGTGTGTGTGTGGGTGTGTGTGTGTGTGTGGTTGTTGCATGTATGTTTATGTGAGTTGATTTTTGAGTGTGTGTGTGTGAGTGTGTGTGTGGGTGTGTGTGTGTGTGTGTTGCATGTATGTTTATGTGAGTTGATTTTAAAGAACTTGTAGAAGGTCTTCCACAGATTCATATTCCATTGGTTTTAATCACTCAGTTACTGCCGTTTTAAATTCTCCGTATGTATGCATACTAAGATATTATATGAGTATGTATAAAAAAGTTTTAATTAGATCGCAAAGAAAATGTCCAAAAGCCAAAGTACTTGAAGCAAAGTCGTTGATATACGTAATTAGAGATAATAGAAATACCTCGCAGAACTTCAGAACAATACACACTCACACAGTAGACAGTACTGTATTACGATTACCGATTATAATTATTTAAAGTTAAAGTTCATTTTTAAATAATTTATTTATATAAAAAAATAATTAAGTATAGGGGTCTCGGCTCGTCGTACAATTTTATTCCAGTCGGTGTCGAGACCCTAGGTCCATGGGGTCCCAAAGCACATATTTTTTTTAAAATTTTGAAGAAGCGTCTTGTAGAGTCAACTGGTGACCTAAGGGCTGGCAGTTATTTCTCCCAACGAATAGGCATCACCGTTCAAAGGGGGAATGCTGCCAGTCTTTTGGGCACAATGCCACGGGGCCCTATTTAGATTTAGTTTAGTTTTATTTATTCATATTGTAAATAGTTATTAATTTATTTTAAAATTTGTCTAATATTTCATTGAATAATTTTAATATATTTATTATACTATTAAACTAATTGTTGTCAAACTGATTATGATTAAACCTCTTTTCATAATCAATAGGCGAGTACAACCGTTAAACAACACTATGCCAAAGACAAACAAGACTGAGAAAAAATAATTTAATGACAAGCAAGAATGACAGGTTTAAATTTTTATCATCGAAGTATTTTTCATGAAATTATTCTATATTCTAAAGGTAAATTAGTGTCGAAATGGCCGCATAAATCTAACTATGGTTCCTTAAAACGAATATGATCAGGATTGATATTTAAATGTAAGTAATTATGGAGAGTCGAGATCCAATCTGTTTGTTTACTACATTGTTTGAAAGATACACGAACGTGGCCGAAGGTAGCCGAGAGTGTGATTCGTTTTCGTGACAGAATTTCTAGATTCGGTCTCCACGCAAGGCCCGCGATAGAAGCTATGCAATAGCTTAAAAATTAATGACAGGCTCCAATTAATTGTATATTGGGAGCAATATGAGAATGAAGTTTTGTTTTCCTTCTATGAGTACCCTAAAGAACGGTATTAGTTATGTTGCCTATAGGGATTAGCTGATTAACAAAGCATGGAAGGCGTCATAATTATTTTAAGACATGACAAGTGCTGTTGATTGCCGCCTCAATATAGTCAGTAGGAAAAAACATACGTAGAGACTCATAATAATAAAAACAGGTCAATTGCAAGTCATACTGGGTTACCAACAGTTCTGTACCCTCATTAGACTAGCAAGCTAAATCACACGACCTTTATCAACAGGACCTAATATTTTTTTTACTAGTTACTACTTTTATGAAATTTTACGGAATCAATTTTCAGTTTATATTATGGACCCACTATCAATTAGCTGAAACTTTCGGCTTATAAAAGGTACTCTGTGTGCGGCGGCAAGGCGGTACTGAGTGCAGTCGCGATGCTGCTGCCGAGTTCGGAATGTATTCTATTCTAATACAAATCCCAGTCCAGTGGTGCTGTCGCAGCATTGCAGCGACCGCAGTGCTGTTTGCGGTCGAGTTCGGACTAGAAAACTAAGTCTGTGTAGCAGGCCTATTAGCTAAATATTTTAAAAGGAGTGTTTTTGTTAATACCTTCATATTAGCATTTGACCACATCGTGGTGGCCTACAATTTTTATTGGCGTTATAACTCATACAAAACCTAATAAATATAAGTACAAGTACAATAGCAAAGAAAAAAAAAATCAGTATTCGCCTTCGAGACTAATCGAGACACATTTAAACTTTGAGAGAAGAATTGTTAGGTAAAATAACATAATCGTTTATGCAATCCCTCAAGCGTGCCGAATGGGGCTTGGTTCAGTGTGTGCTAGACTGGTGAATGACGCTGATTTTCAACCAGACCCCTAACGTGCCACCACGGATGCCAATCGGTCTCTTGTATTTGGTAATGTTGGTATATCAATAAGTATGTAGGGAATTTCAATAGTGTTTAATCTGCTTCTAAGGCTGACTGTACCTATTAAAATTTTGGTACTTAATAAGCTAAATTTTGGTAATAAGCTCAAAAAATAAAGAACTTTACTTTTTGAACCTAAGTGATTAGGTAGTTACCTAAGTTAAAAATTTTATAAACACCTTGTGCATCAACTTAATAATTCTATATTAGACCAGGGCAAGTATGATAGTACCTATTTACCTACTCTGGTAACCGTGGCAAGGGTGTTTATAAAACATTAAGTAAGTACATAGGTAATATATGTACTACTACTATGTTATGCAAGACGTAAGTTAGTACCTACTATAATATAATTCCTAAGAACACTTAGATTAGAATATTCAACCACCTTTATATTTAAAGCAAAGCCTTCCTGACTCCTTTCGGTCACACCGGTAACATGCCGGTTGCCGCCATTTCGACGAGACGAGAAAGAGAAGGTGAGTGACTGGTTTCTCGTTCACTCGTATTGTAGTCCTGTCTTGGTTTTCGTTTTTATATTTCGAGCCTATAGTGAGGTGAAAGGTGTTTATCGATAAACGAATTATTTTCATTTACATGAATTGTATCGCAAGTCGAAAACATTGGGATCAGAACAAGATAATATTCTCTTTTTATTTATTTATTAGTCTATGTTTTACGTACACACAAAATACAATAAAAAAGAAACAACATTGTACGAGCCTGCTTTAGGCGTGCATTCATGTAATCAATTTTGATAAATTAATTAATTTTTAAAAAAAGCATTAGGATACAAAATGCAATAACTATTGCATAACCCTTACGATTAGGCACAAGTTTTTTATTTGTTACTCACCATAGTTTTCAATGAAAGAAAACCAGTAGCAGTTATCTAAAATTTAACCGTCCAAACAAATTATGCGTAGAAATATTTTGCCTTGTAATCCCAAGATCCCTTGAGATTGAACATCAATTAACTGGTACTCCAGTAGAGACAAACACAGAAATAATCAGATAATACGTGATTAAGTATTATAAAAAAAATGAGAGGAAGCACCGCAGAGGATGAAATTTATCAGCATAAATATTTAAGGGAAGAGTAATAATGGGCCCCTACCGGATAAGTGTGAAACAGTAAGTATTGACGCAACAAACAAAATCATAGTAAAAATTATGTAAGTACCGACCTATATTTACATAAAAACTTGGTTAGTAGCTGTACCTACCTAGTTTAAGTCTACAAAAACTTGTTTTCGGTTTACTTTACTTTTATATGAAGTGGCTTGATTAATAGAACAACCTTTTAATACGAGATTGGGGTATAAACTAACCTCAGTACTATTTTACCTGCTAAAAACGTATACTCTCTGAGCTGAGCTCACAATCTTTTATAACGTATCTTAATAAAAGTGGAACGCGAGTGAATTTATAAAAATCAATGTTTAGTCTATTTGTGACGAAGAATTTTAAATTCTTTGTCATAAAAAGACTAAACATTGATTTATAAAAATCTCACTTATCTCTTTTCACTTTCCCAGCATGCAAATGAAGATCATCATAATCTGAGCGTTAATCTCGGTTACATTTGATTCCACTCGGGTTCCACATTTAATATGATACGTTATTAGAGTTCGTTTCATTCAAGTTACATATGTCATCACCAGAATAAAATATAGCGCGTAATCACGTATACACAATGTAATAACTATTTTTGGAAGTATTTCAAACATCGATAACATGGATGCAGGCCTAAAGAAGGCTTGTGTGTGGCCGGTGCTCGTGTACTGGCTGGCTGTTCAGCATGGCGGCAGTGGTGCGGCGCACTGTATGATGTCATTCATGAGCACACACTCACACATCCGACTTCGTGTGACTTGGTCGTCCGTGTAGTGTTGACCCGCGTGCCTGTTTACATTAATTTCTGTACCTACTCGGTGACTTGACGGCGATCACCCGCGTCTGTGATTTAATTTATTAAATAATATTTAACTAGTTCTTAGTTAGTTTACGCTTAAATATGGCAAATAACAGGGCAACAAAGTCAGGATTTGCAGCTGAGGCTCAAAGAAAGGTAAGTTTAGAACTTAAATACTTCTTGCTTAAATATTCCTAAGATGAAGTATAAGCCGACCATTTTCTGTTGCACGATTTGTATTTGAAACGGTGATGAGGCAGTATTTCTACGTAAAAAGGTTGTATTACACGGCTAGATTATTGATTTGGGATGCTGGGAGCTCCAGAAATTGTGTTACAAGGGTTCAACCGTGACCTACATTTGAGAACAGATGGTGTGACCTCTATGCCTATAATGAGGGCCAGATGTTTAAATAATTATGTGCTGTGTGCGACTAGCACCTTCTTTAAAATTATATACCTAGGTAAGTTTCAATGTATAAAATTTAATTTTATGCTATAAACTATTTGAAATATTTTAATTATCATTGGTATAGGTATCAGCTATTGCTTACACAGAGAAGTTTATCTAGCACGCTAATTCAATACTGATCCAGTAATCAACATCACTAATGAATTACTTATGTCATCAGGAAACAATCGGACTCAATCGGAACGCACTCGTAATTTCAACCTTATGCCAATATGATTAAGTCTTATACATAACAAAATGACCGGTGTCCGAACACTATCCTGGTTGAACTGTACATACGTACTACAGATTTTGTAAGGCGGAGGTATCATCTAGGAAGTTTCTATCAATACTATACTGCGTATACTGTTTCAATTAGTATACGCCCTAACTTACCTAGGCATAAATGAAAAGTATTTTTCTTGTTGTAAATATTGGAAGCCCTTCCAACCGTGAAACTGTAGTCCTGATGATGAAATGAGTGAATATAATTAGATATACAACCCTAGTAGGTATCTCTAGTTAGCTACAAATTTAATAGATAAGTATTAGTTGCTTAACTAGTTAGGTACCTCATATAAAATTTATGAAGTTACTAATCCCGCCCACTGCCTAGTTCGACATAATCGACTAGAACTCATCCCATCCCTACCTAGTTTAAATTAACTCACTGGTTGTCAATATAAAGGTTGCACAAAAAGCCGAATAAAATATTTAAAATTTTTTTTTTTTTTCAAATACGCATTTCGTCTTTTACGACTTCAAGCCGCGAACCAGAACTTGGTGTTTTGAGGACTGAGCTGAACAGACTCTCTAGGCTCTGTAGAAGGTAGACGGTTCCAATAAAGCCTCTTCCTTTACCGACATGATTTTTTTTAACGTGAGGAATATCCTAAATGGATACATGCCGGACTCCTACCGACTAAAAACCACACGTATCCTACTTTATAGCCAACGGTTGGGCGCCCTTGGAAGAATACGGAGGATCATGATAGGTATTAAAAGTCTCGGTAATTAAAGTCTTTACTAAGATCGACAGCTATTGATCTCATTTTGATTAAAAGCTACTTATCGACTCAAATAGTAGATACTGCTTTTTTTTAAATGACTCAAAGGAAAAAAGTAAAATAACGTTGACGTACCTATTTACTAAGTCACGTTATGTATGATTAATGATTATGTTATTTTATAGTAGTCACCACTGAAAATTTCAGATTTGTAGCTTGTCTTACTAATATTATAAAGGTGAAAGTTTCTCTTCTCTTTCACGCTCTAATGGCTAACCGGATCTGGCTGAAACTTGGTACAGGGATATATTATAGTCTAGAATAACACATAGGCTAACCTTTTATCCCGGGGAAAAATTCTTACGGAAAAAAAAATTACGCGGGCGAAGCTATCAGCTAGTTTTCTATATAGATATTTTTATGTTTAAATTGTTTTTTTTTATTCACACAAATGTCATGAAAATCAACGTCTTCTTTTTTTGGATATAAGAAATTAGAAAATTTAACTACGATAGGAATGACAGCAATTTTTATATTTTCTTTTAATTAGTTTTGATAAGTATTATGTGCTACTGTTTGACTAAACCGTGATCTTAATAATAATCTTAGAATTTTCATTATGGTGTTAGATGACATAAAATAACTGTTCATACCTATATATTTAGTTGCATTCCAAGAAAATTCCTCTACAATGTAGGTACCTGACATAATATGTAAAATAAATGGGACATTTTAACATTTAAATAAATGTATCATCAATGTCTCACTTGTTTGTTCAGACAAGGTTAGAGAAGTGACTCATTTTACTGTATTCTGAATAAGTAAGTAAGTAAGTAAGTAGGTAGGTACCTACACACATTATGATTAGGTATAGCTATTTCATTTAAAACCTATTTATCTTCACACTAGCGGACGTTACGCGATTTTACCCGCATAGTTCCCGTTCCCATGGGAATACGAGAATATAATGTAGCCTTTGTTCACCGAGGATAACGTAGCTTCCCAAAAGTGAAAGAATTTTTAAAATCGGTTCATAAGTTTCGGAGCCTTTTCGATTCAAGCAAACAAACAAACAATCAAATCTTTCCTCTTTATAATAAACTAGCGGACGTCACGCGGTTTCACCCGCGTAGTTCCCGTTCCCGTGGAAATCGGGAATAAAATATAGCATATGTTCACCGCAAAGAGTGTCCAACAGTGAAGAATTTTTCAAATCGGCCCAGTAGTTCCGGAGCCTATTCGTTACGAACAAACAAACAAACAAAAAAAACAAATCTTTCCTCATACATATAGAACTCGGGACTTTACGCGAAATACATCTACTCATTTTCACACCGACGAAATCTTTCCTCTTTATAATATCTATTATAGTATAGATTTGTATAGATGTATAAAAGCAAATTAGGCTATCAAATTGTGATTTCCTTCAGCAATATAAACTAGTGATATGTTTAAAACAGATGGATGTAACTAGGCTAATGATATTCATAATGGTATCCTTCACCTTCAGATAAAAACAAACTATTTATTCTAGAATCGTCAATGTAGGTTTCAAGTATTTTTCATAGATAGGTACCAAGTCTACACACACTGACGTACTTAGATCTATAGTCCAAGGTTTGATACTGGAATGTATAGAAAACTATTTGTTTCTGTTCACAACTCGGCATTTACGAGTCAGTAGAAATTTTTTTAATAGTCTTCTAGGCTCCAAAAAGCGAAGACAAAAATTTGCAAGTTTTGCCATTTCTGAATATGAGATAGTACATTTTGCCAGAATCGCCAGTAAATATCCATATTTACTTTCTAGTCATGTGTGGTTGAAAATTGCCAACTTGGACATTCATTCGCATACAAAGCAACAGGCTTATGAAATGCAAAATCATACAATTTGTTGTAAAGCTCAAACATAGCACATTCCATACTGTTAAACAATTCCTAAATGGTCATTGCTCTTGTACCTACCTACTTACTACAAAATATATAGTATTTACTCTTACTGAAGTGCGTACCTAGCTACGCATAGTTAGGTAGTTTGGTACGCTCTAGCGGCCAAGCTTACAAGTACTGACAACCAAAAAAAAAATAATTAAAAAAAACAATGTTTGAGTCATGTTAAGTACCGTTAACAGTATTCCATTCCGTTACTTTCAAATTTCGAAATACTTTATGGTCCGTCAATTATCAGGACACCTTTCTTCCTGCCAGTACTTGTACCAGCGCTGCATGTGGGTCAAGGATGCTCACTCGAAACAGCTTTTACAACCGGTTCCGATGTTTTTGTGAGAACCCTAAAATGCATGTGCAGGTGTGTACGAAACTATGGAACACTTTTGTTATCAGCTTCACCGATGTTCATATTATTTGTCCCACAGTTCTTCCCCTTTAATTTTTTTTTTATCTTTTATTATTGTGTCCAAGGTCTTGCCTATGTTTGTGTCATTAAAATTAACAATATTCATCAAAATTAGTTCAAAAAATATAGATTTGAAAGCTTGTTTTGAATTTATTTCGTGGAAAAGTGATCTTTATAAGTGTTTGTGTACAAAAATAGCCTTAACAAACTTGATTAAGTAACTAGATACTCCATCAACATGCCAAGTACGGTAGGGAAATGGTTAGACGTTTAAATAATACTAACAGCTAACTCTCTTTCTATATTTAGACTCACAGTTACGATTAGTGGCATTCTATTCCCACTAATTAGTTTACAAACACATACCTGAGAAGTTTTTGTTATTAACTGTATGGGAACCCACTCAGAATTGTCTCAAAAATATTTAGGGGACTTAGAAGTTCGCTTCGCTGATGAAAATATCTTAACAAATAGTAGACGATAAGTAAGACATATTTATTAATCTATATGATTGGATAAAGAACTTTTTTTTCGTGTTGAAATTATCATGGATGCTATGTCAGACTTCTACTGACTAAAACCACACTTTGCCCTTGTGGTTTAAGATGCCTAGCTATGGCCGGACTCAATTATTACCACCAAAAACCACCAAGACTATCATTAATGTTAGAAATTTACTTTAAATTATTGTTCATTAGAATACTTACCTTGTATTCTACAATATATACCGAACCAATAATAGTGGTTTTGTAGAATTTTTATCTGTTTGTATGTCCGGGATAAATACAACAGCTGCTGATCATATTTCGTTAAAATTTTGTACGAATATTACCAAAAGATTTGGACCTGTGCACAGTGGTTCTGCACTACAAGAACTGAAGAGAATATGCAAATAATAACTTAATGCAATTTTGTTTATATCCTAACGAAGTGAAGCTAAATAGAAATAAATTTAAGTGAAGATCCAAAATATATCGTGTGATTGACCTATGACCTACTACTGGACCACTGTGCTGTGGGGTTTATCTAATAGAGAGCAATAATTCAATTTTCAATCACATCACAGATTTCACGCAAATAGCGTCGCTAACAACTAAAAGTATAACAAATTACGCAAAAATTACGTTTTAAAAAGGATTTGTACGGAACAGATGTTCAATTAGTTCAAAAGAATTTATATCGTACTAAGTCAGTGGTGACTCATATAAGGCTTGGTACTGTTACAACAGCAAACCACACCTTATAAGGTAAGGCCTTTACACGGGATTTCATTTATATGGCTTAAATACAGACTTTCAACAAGCCATATGTTTAAGATTGACACTTGCCCAAATTTCTCTTTGATAATATCTTTTTCACTGTTGTAAATAGGTGTATAATGAGCTATACAATAGACGCAACATCACCAGTACAAAAAAATTACTTGTTCTGATTGACATGAACATGAAATTTGGACAGTACTAGTTTCACATCATGTAGACTCACTAATGACGCTTCTATAACTCCAATCTTAAAATAACAGAGATTATCACAACAATGTATCAAACTCAAACTGAAACAGAAAAGAATATTTTAATCTGAGGTATCAATGCATGGCTCAAACATTTGAACGAATTTGCCTCAGATAGTTTTTATGACAGCATCCACCATTAAATGATTTTTTTATTGGCAACCCAATATGGTTTTTTTTTTGTTTAACGTGAGGGAAAATCCTCATGGATGTTATGCCGGCTCCTACCGACTAAAAAAAAACCTCACGTCACGCCCAACAGCCTGTGGTTGGGAGCCCCGGGGAAGCCCTCGGAAGGATGTCCCAGAACTGGAAGGATGTCCCACAACCCAATATGGGTTATAAACTTATAATCCAAAATACCATTTTCGTGGACGAAGCCGCGTGTTATACTTATATTTAGATACTAAATAGAGGCTTATTTCTCCCTAATGTGAATAAACACGTTTAAGGTGATGAAAATAGCACCTTGTTCCGGTATGTTTATCTAATGTCTTTGGTCCAGAGTCCGTTTCATTTTTGATGATATATTTTTGCTAGGTTGGAATTGCCTCCTCTCTGACTACTCATGCTATTTCGGGTGCCTATAATCAAACCTCTCATAATATGTATCTTCAGGAGAATGCATTCTCCTGAAGATACTTAGGAGATTTGTTACATCACAAGCAAAAGTGTCTCACTTATTTGGGTGGTCTTTAAAAGTAAAAGATTCTTTCTCTGGCTTATGTACCTTTAAAACCTTAAACTCGTCTTCAACACACGTATTTTCATCCTCTTGAATATACCTAACCACGGATTCTTCAATTGTGGTGAGAAAATGCAGTTCTAAGAGCCTTAACTTTTGCACCTCTTCTAAATGAAAGTGATCTTTGGATGTCGTTATGCAGTCATGCCAGTCATATTGGCATTTAGTCGAGTAAAACTTTTATGTCTAGTTCTAAATATCCTTACCTCAGTATAAGATTCGTACTTGCGTATGCGCACCATTTGCATCACATTGACCGCATCTACGGCTGTCAACCGGCCTCGCGCGTTGACCCCATTCCAGACTCCTTATTCAGCCATGTTGGGGCTTTTGTTCACAATGCCACTCACAAGGCTAGTCGTTTTTGTATTGTTTTTTTCTTAAATTATGAATAGTTATCAAATATGGGAATCATAGACACAAAATAATAATTTTTTAACATTATTGATTGAGTGTCTTTTTCGCGTATACATTTCAAACTTTGCTCACCTCTCGACGTTTCGGCTATGTTGCAATAGCCGAGTAGAGTCTACTCGTGACCACGGCTATTGCAACATAGCCGAAACGTCGAGAGGTGAGCAAAGTTTAAAATGTATACGCGAAAAAGATCCGCAGTCAATTAATGTGTAGTGCAAGTCGTGTGAACTGTGACTTGCCTTCTGGGAACTTGACTTGCATTAACATTATGTTTTGTGGTAAAAATGAGAATATTCAAAAGGATCTCAAAAGAGCAGTAGAAATTTAGGTGGCAGGGCAAAGTGATAGTCAAAGTCTGCTGGAAATCTTGGAACTTCCTTCCCAAAAGTTAACCGGTGCTAAAAGTAAATGGTGGTTATCTTTTCAAGTCTGCCATGATAATTTTGACTTAAAAGACCCGGTTCAAAATGTCAGCCACTAGAAAGCTCAAAACCCTGACAGCAGCTAGTTTACGTAAAGTATGTAATAAATCTGACGTAAGTACCACCTAACCTGCCACAACATTCCCGATTCTAAAGGGCTAATGACCTACAACAAAACAAGTAAGTTTGTGTGTGGGCAAGCCAGTTGAAAGTGCCCTATAAAATATTATTCGTTTGCCCAAAAATGAAATGATACCTCAACCAAAAATATTTTCCTCGTTCCTCCATTCATATTTTAACGATATTTCACTCAAGGCTGTACGGATTGCACAATAACTTCTCGGTATTATGTATACTTACAATTTCAAAAAATCAATGCCAGTACACAATGAAATCGAACAAGCAGTAATAATCCTATCAAAAAGACAGACGGAAATAACTAATTTAATAAAATATAATTGAGAACTTCTTCAAACTTTTTCTTCATTCATTTGAAGAAATATTTTGGCTAGCTAGCTAAGTTATGGAATTCATAATGGTCTAAGGACAGGGGGTTTCGTACTCAAAGAAATTATTGCGAGGTCATAAATGTACTTGCTCTAAGCCCTTACTACTTAGTAATCACGAATAGCCTTATAGTTGTGATGAGATCTGCACCACTAGGTGTCAAAGTAGCTACCTGTCTTCTGTTAATTCATTGTACAAAATTCATCGTATCAAAAACCGGCAAATAATCACGTTTGTTGTACGGGCGCCTCCCATAATACCCCCTTTTTTTCTGATTTTACTATTTTTACATAAAATATTTTAAATCAATTATTATCCTGACTTTTTCATAATATATAGGTACTAGGGTCGGCAGCGCGAGTGTGGCACCGCTGGTGTTGCAAACGTTCATAGGCTGCGGTGACCACCGGTCCTTCTGGTGGGCCGTATGCTTGTCTGCCACATTATTGGTATAAAAAAAAATATTATAAAGTGAAAAAAGACAACTTGGCCCAGACAGGATTTGAACCCGCAACCTTTGCCTAAACCGGGGCAATTAGTATTTTTGTTGTTATATCGACAACAGAAATACATAGGTAATCTGTGAAATTTTCGAGCCGAAAATTGTATTGGTTGATCACAAGATATTGTGATATACAGACCTCGTGACGGACAGACAAACTGACAAACAGACGGACGGCGAAGTCTATCGAATAGGGTTCCGTTTTTTACCCTTTGGGTACGGAACTCTAAAAAATGCGGCCATTCTAATGGAGTGTTAAAACGATTTTCTCGGACGAACTTTTTGCAGCGACTAATGACGATGTTATCTTCATCATATTTGCAGAGCAATCGTTGACGTAACTACAGAGCGTGTTCCTTACTCAAAGGCCTGAAGCCGTTGACATTGAATCATACTTATTTATGGCACAAACGTTTTTGTTAACGATCCGTGTATGGACGTCTAGCGATTAGCTGTGAATGGGCGCTTTAATAAGATTATGTACCTACTGTACTGATGTTTGCGCGATGTATACTTGCAATCTTATCCTTTTTGACCTCCTTGTACATCTGGTCGCTTAGGGAATGGTTGATAAAGTTCATTTTCATCTTATCGTATTCCCAGTTGCTCGCTTATCCTACCAGGACTCGAAGTCCTTGGTCCACTTTTGTTGACTGCTAGGGCAGGGCCCGCTATAGCTTGGATATTTTTTTCTGCCATCTGTCCTACACCGTAAGGACATAATTATGTATCATGCTTCGACAGTTGGTCAGCAGGTGCACTACTAGCAGGTAGGTCTTGGACCTGGCAGATATTGATTACGCACAGAGGTCGTAATACCATAGTAGAATCAGAAATTACTATTAATTATTCTGTGACAAAGGTTGCTAATTTAGACTCAACATAAAAAAACAATCTATTATTTAGCTAAAAAAAACCACAATTTTATGTAAATGTGCACAATATCGTTTATTATATTATTTAGTAAATACTCTCATATTATCAACAAATTCTATTTTAGTTAACTAACGAGTTAGATACTCCCACTAGTTATCTAATTAACATAATTCGTTGAACGACCTTTTGTTTCAGCTCGATGATAACGTTGTTTAATGACTAGCTAGGTACTTTCATTAAATATTATGTTTAATTAAAGTATGTACCTACCAATAGGTACCAGTGTGTCAAATTATATTAGATACTAGCGGACGTCACGCGGTTTCACCCGCGTAGTTCCCGTTCCTGTAGGAATACGGGAATAAAATATAGCCTATGTTCGTTCACCGCAAAGAGTGTAGCTTCCCAACAGTGAAATAATTTTTCAAATCGATCCAGCAGTTCCGGAGCCTATTCGTTACAAACAAAAAACAAATCTTTCCTCTTTATAATATTAGTATAGACTAGCTAATGCCCGCGGTTACGCCTTTATCCCACAGTGACTTGATCCCAGGATCCAAAGCAACCTATATTTTTTTTCCGGAAGAATCTAAAATATTGGTTATAAATATCTTCTCAAATTACGGTATAAACTAGGTATTAAATTGGTATAATAATAAGAAGCACGACTTACTGTAGATTAGCTTTCATGATTCAAAATATCTAGTCACCGGAGGCAGGTTGTATAAACTATAAAAAAGTATTCTAATAAAAAGTATTCTTTTCTAATTTTATATTTACATTTATTATAAAAAGTATTATATTCTACTTTAATTGTGGGCTGTTGGAAAGTATTCTAATGGGTTCGTATAAGGGCCAAAGAGGGGGCAGTGACCTTGTTACACAAAATAAGTAACTTTTTTATACATACATACATACATATAATCACGCTTGTCTCCCATCGGGGTAAGCAGAGACTATGGCTTTCCACTTGCTACGATCCTGACATACAACTTTCGCTTCTTCTACTTTCATAACTGTTTTCATACACGCTCGCCGGTTAAGGGTACTCTTGACCTTGCCTTTTTCCAGAACGTCTCTGATTTGATCGGCATGCGTACGCCGAGGTTTACCCCTACCAGTTTGCCCATTCATTCTCGCCTCATAAATCTGCTTTGTCAGTCTATTCTCATCCATTCTCTCCACGTGTCCAAACCATCTAAGCATCCCTTTTTCGATCTTAGTCACTACATCTTCTGTTATACCACATTTTTCCCTTATCACGCTATTTCTTTTTTTGTCCATTAAAGTCACTCCAGCTATACTTCGCAGACTTCTCATTTCCACTGCATTAATTTTGCTTTCATGCTTCTTCTGCCATACCCAACTTTCACTACCATACATAAGTGTAGGGATGAGCACTCCCCTATGTACAGCCAACCTGGCCTTCTCAGACACATTTTGACTGCTCATAAAGGTGTACATAGCCCCATTCACTTGATTTCCTGCCAAAACTCTTCGCTCAATATCCTGGTCACACTTTCCATCCCTTACAAATTTGGAACCCAAGTATACAAATTCTTTCACCTGTTCCACTCTTTGCCCTTCAATGAAGATTGAGCAATTCGTCATACTTTCTTCTCTTTCCAAAACCATAACTTTCGTCTTGTTTACATTAACTTTCATTCCTCTACTTTTTAGAGCCTCATTCATACTATTAACCATCAGCTGCAATTCCTCCGCTGATGATGCTAATATCACCTGATCATCAGCGTATAGGAGGCATTTGACGGTCAGTTCATTCATTTTTAAGCCATACATACTCTCTTGCAGTTCTTGAAACTTTTTTATGTCGTGCCTATAATTTCTGTACCTAATTTGAAAACCCAATCCCAGCCGATGTCGGCATTTTATGTCTTCGTTGCCATGTTACGTAGTACCTATGTCTTCTAAACTTTTAACACAATACGATTTAATGCATGAAAATATTTGATGCTTACTTATTATATACACACAACTATCGTGAAGCGCTTTTCATCATTTTAAAGGATAATCGAATCAAAACTTTCATGCTAATTGATAATACGTTCAGAACTCAGTAGAGAATGTTTAGAAGTCGATAGAAAATAACAGAAAATAGATTACTTAAGTATAACTTTCTCGGTGTAATCCATGAATAATCTCCCTAATATTGTGAAGATACTTGTTTTAAAAAAAGAAGAAATACCCAAGGTAACTCAATTGCATAATGTGACTAACATTACACTGATGCGTAATAGTGTTAAAAGTTTGAGCCGATTATTTTCGTCTTCTTTGACAGATAATAGAAAAAATAATTAATTGGTAATAATTTGTTTATTCATAAATATATATTATTAATAATAATACGGGGTTGAATCAAGCTCTTTGTAGTCTAACCAATTCCATATTTTAAAATCGTTCACTTACTAACCTTAGGGCTGTGGCTCTGACCCAGGCGCCCTTTTCGGTGTTTAACCAATTTCTTATTATTGACCGAAATTAATCAATAAAAGTCTTCAAATATACACTATCTATAGAATCATATTGAACCAAGCTCATCAAAACGAATTTAACGAATAAAGACCAAAATGTCTCCACGGTGTTTAAACTTTAAATCATTACAGCGTCTAACTCTTAGTCTAACTTTAAGCAGTAGCATAGGCTTAAGATTTTGTTACTCCTGTAAGAGAAATTAAAAGTAATGTTATTCACATTGAAAATTCGACACCAAATCCAATGCAAAGTGACAACCCAAATAAGCCATACAACTATCGAGTGAAATAGTTCCAACAGGACATGGCTAACAAGAACTCACTTCCTTCACAAACGAACACAAATTAGACATCTCTGTAGAATATTAATTAAAGGGACAAGTTTCTATTGCAACAGTCGATCTAACACGTAATATTAACATTCATCAGCGCTCCGATACCAACACCAAATAAGGAGTTCAACTGCTGCGAACCCACTTAAACTTAATCCAAAGATTTCCACAAACCCAGAGCTGAGGCATATTCTAAAAGCAGGTTGTGAGGCTATGCGTTTAGTTTTTTTTTTAAGTAACGGCTGACATACCGGACTCTGAGTCACGTTCGAATCCTTTAATGGTGGCGTCATCATGCGCACGAGTTGTTTTTGGTAACTTAGTACGTATTGTTACGGGAACGTTCTATTATATCATTGTGTTTCTCAATAATTTATTGATTCAATTAAAGGCAAGGTTAACCTTCGATGACGATCGTCTATGTTCGATAGAAATTAAATGAATAATACTGCCAATATTTTGAAAATAAATTGTTTGTTTCTGTCGATTGATGTCCTCATCATTAGGTTTAATAGAATTTTGATGACTAACCTTTCTATTATAAGGTATTGCATTATCTTTTGATTTTAAGTCATTACTCAATTCACTTTATTTCAAAATATTATCAGGTATCTTTAAACTTAAAATGAATAGAGTCTTTTCTATTCTAGTCTATTCTTTATTTCCTGAAGTTATACCCTAACCTAGGTTTTGTTTTCTTGTCGTAGTTTTACCGCAGTTGGAGTCTATTATATTACGTCAATTACATACATAATGAAGATCTGGTTATCTAAGCATTCTTTTATTGATATCCAAGAGAAATTGTCTTGTCTATGTGGGCGGGTATCATGTAAAATATCTGTGATTGTGTAGCTACAGAGACATTGATCTCAATAATGAAGCACCTTTACATTTTACAGCTTACAACATACATAAAATGTGAATGTCGCTCGGTTGATTTAAAAGTATATTTACTCGTAGGTGCAACGGTGTAAGTATAATAAAAATCGTCAAATATAAATTACTAGCTGACCCGACAGACGTTGTCCTGCGCCATAACTATGAAAATGGAAATCGGTATCCCGAGTTCTGAGTCAGAACCGAAACCATTTCTTTGAACAGTTCGAGCTGGTTCGCAACTTTCTTAATTTTTTTCCATAAGAACCATCTCCTGACTATAATAAGTACAACAAATAAAGAATTAGCAAAATCGCTCCAGCCGTTCACGCCTGATGTTGTGACCAAGGAAATAGGGATTAATTTTTATATAATAGAAAGATAGAAGAAGTTACTTACAGATTATAATTAAATTAGCTCCTCCATATTTCAAAATTGTGTAACCTCGTTTCCTTGCCTTTAAAATAGCTAGATACTGTATGAACAGCTGTCCCTGTCACTTATTTGCACTTGTTGATCTTGAACTGTCTGGGTACCTTTTATGTATATACCAATGAACAACTACGTAGGCATCAATATTATTTTATAATAACTCTTTACTATTAGCTAAATCGCTCTTGATAATATGTATAATTATAATATGAATGTAAATGGTCTATCAACATCTCCTGGTCTAAACTGTCCTAAGTGCAATCAACTATAAAACGCGCGGGGTGCAGATCTGTGAAATGTATCCAATGTATGCTTGACCAAGTTATCTGTATAAGTAGTAATTTGCAGTTGGAACTGTATTTTATAATCTAAACTTTAAAGACTGATCAGACCAGGTTTCTGAAGACTCAAAAAACGCGTGAAGGTCAACGAAGTCATGGAGACCTTAAGATTTGCAAATGGTTCTTGAGTTAATTTTGTAATACAGCCCATAGTAGTCGGTTTATCTTAAGGAACTCTATTGTTACAGACTGAGTACTCGGTCTTCATTACATTAATATTCAGGTTACCCTTCTCAAGGAACTCTTTCTACGCTTTCACATGTGGCACACCTGCTGACCTTGACAAAGTCAGAAAGCACCGCTTCTGCATACTTAACTAAGCAATCACATTTGATACTATTTTGCGAATAATTTACTTATGACGCAATCACGTGACGTAGAATGAGTAGCTTCAGAGAGAAGTTATGTAGCCAACATCTGTCTGTGCCACAAAATGCATCATATATCCGGGAAGCCTTAAACCGTCAAAAATCTTCTTGTTTGTAGTTAGAAACTCATCCTCTTGTCATCCAGGCTTCATCTATACATATAAAAATTTTGTGTGCGTTTAAGTACTTATTAAAAACTCAAAATTTACTGAATCGACTGAGCTCAAAATTGGACACGATATACAATAGGATTCAGAGACGGTTTTAGGCTAATTTATACACTTTTATCATAACAGGAATAAGAATAAAACAGCTTTAAAAAGTCATTTTACCAATAGATGGCGCTGGTCGTTTTTTTTTTTTAATTATATTCTGCCAGCTACAGAACAAAATATTATAAACAACCTATTTAGAAGGTACCTACCAGATTGCTTTTATTATTCAGAATAATAAAAGAGAGTACTTACCTAATAAAGAGGTCAGATATGTTTTGCATGATATTTTTGAAGTTAGAGTTTTGGCGCATTAGGGAAATATTATTATAGCTTGGCAAATTCGTGCGCGCCATGGTCGTTCGTTCCATGGTCTGCGGGCGACGGGGGGAGACGTCAGCGGGGGTGAATAACTTGTTAAATATAATTTTATCAAAGCTTGGAGTTCATTTTATCTTCTTATCGTCAGGCAGCGTGAAGACGTTCTCTACTATACTTCTTCTCGTTCTCTACTGACCTAGAGTCTTTATGATTGCTCATTTGTTTTAATCTGGATCTTGATTGATCCGTCTCACTATCGCTACATACTACATAGTTACAAATGTAGTGCTTCTGTGTAAATGCGTATTCCTGATTTGATTAAACGGTGTCTTTGTAAGTAACATTGTAATTTGTAGGTCAAGAGGACGGTAGGAAATAAAGGACGTGTTGTGCAATTAATTCAACTGTTACTTCATTATACTCGTAGTCACGGAGACTGTCGTATACTGTGTAGTACGTGACATGTTTGAATTATTATTGATATGATACTGTCAAAATATGTGTTACAATAGCATTTTTAATACCTGAAAAAAGCTTTATCACACATCTTTGTTCTTTTCCCAATCTCCTATGAATACAGGTTGTAGGAATATATGCAGGTTTCTTAGCAGTAGTTCCAAGATATATTTGGCAATAGTGTAGGAACATGAATTTATTTGTTATTGTAAAAATGATAGTAGAAAAGAAAAAAATAATGTTCCGAGACTGTAATGAAGGCTACATTTTTATTGTTAAAGATAAAATTTATTTTCTTTTTATCTTAATTTTATCTTAAAAAGCCTTTATTATCTTAGCGGCCCTGAGTGATATTTCTTTCACAAACACTATGTTCCCAGTCTTCTTTGTCTGTCTAATCAAAGACTCGACAGTTCAGATTCTGTGTATATCTTAACTATCTTCTCTACTTTAATTGACTATTACAATGCTGCATACATAGTCCTATTCATTTTTTTTTGTCATTCGGTCGATGGGCTATGTTGGAACAACTTTGTGATAAGTAAATAAATCGTACTTATTAGCAAAATACCAGTATTTTATACCTACCCGATAAAACGAAGGCGACAATTACAAATATCGAGGAAAACTATAGGGCTATTAATTACAAAGAACTTGGTACAATAATAGTTTCAAGTTACAGTTACAACCTTGAAACAATTTGGTACACCAGTGTACATGATACTTACGCACGTATTTTATTATTATCCTGTCGTAATTAAAACCGTAATTTCCTGAAGTCATACTAAGATATGTCGAGTGAGGTATATACCTATAAATACCTACTAAGTTATTGTAGCAAGGTCAATTTTCTGAGTTATATTAGACAGCAGTACTAGCAAAAAGAATTCCAACTAACCTCTTCATGAGACACTGAGGAATAGCTCTGACACAGCCGTCTATAGAACACCTCTGGTACTGTCAAATCTTCAAACCAGACCTAACAATAAACTGGTACCTACAACTTGAATCATATTTAAATTGATGAAAAAATGGGAAAAAAGTCAAAGATCCTCTTGTGCACAGTATAAATATGTTGTTTAACAGTGTCTTGTGTAAATATAGGAATTGGGTAACCGTATTATTCGAAAACAGAATCACTTAGGTACCTACTTACTTATAAGTTACCAACAAGTTTTGACGACCAATTAAATGGATAAAATGGAATGGATAAAGTTACGAAATCCTACAGCTATTCTGCTATTCTTCAACAATGAATAATACCAACTCACGTAGCTCTAGGCCATTTTAACCAGGCAGGTCGTAGTTCTTATCGTCATGACCTTGAATTACACATTAGTTGATATTCGATAAACGCATAACAACGAGTATAATTTCCCGTTTGCGCAATGAGAGCTCGGTCATTTAAATTGCATTCCACAATGAGCTTATAAGAATTAATTTATGAGATTTTAACGTGTCCTGATTTGTAAAACGGTACTGACTCGTCAAGAATATAAATAGGTAGGTACTAAATCGCAATACCTACCTAGTCTACTAACATAGTTAGTGATCGATGAATAGACAGATCTTCCTTTAAACACTATGCTCTTATACCTTCAGAGAGAATGAAACGCTAAGAAACTATAATTTTATGCCTCATTCCCTTATGGTAACTTAAAAGATTAAAGTTCCCACAATAGATACAGTAGGTATATAAAACTAGGTTATGTGATATTCGTGTAAAATAAAAACATGGTAGTTTCAACAATCTCTCATCATGACTTGTATACGTACGTATGCTCTTCAATTCGTTATAATATTGTTAACAAGATTGGCTTGTCATCCAAGTTTGAACTTTATGAGTTTATCAGTAAAGACGATTGTTATTTGTCCAAAATAAAAACACATACATGGTGTCTAATTTGTTTTATATTTTGGTGCACAACTTTCAACAAGCAACAATGGCGCTTCAAGTGGTTATAATGACTGTGTAAAGTTTAATCACTTTGACGAATTGATTAGCAGCAATGCATTTTCCTGTCTCTAACTGGTTTCTTGTGTGTGTACTTTTTAAATGATAATTTTTAACTTAGAAATTTTAATGTACTTATAAAATCGAATTGTTTTGATAACTACATTCGGCCTCTGTAATATTAGAAATGAAAACCTTTCTTATTTTTAGTCTAAATCACTGCACACCCATGCATACCTATTTTATACCTGAGCTATATTTTTGTATGAAATAGGTACCTACCGACTAGGAGAATGAAAATTATGAAAAGCAAAATGATCAAAAGAATACAAAATATTACGTTGTAGGCACACCTTGTACTCTCGAATCCTAGCGGGGGATTTCTTGCTTAGGGTTAGGGCACACTCGAGTTTCCTAACATAATAGCCCAGTCATATTAGGTAAAAAAAGGGGTCAACCTCGGAATGAAAGATAATAAGCTGCAAATTGGTATGGACCTTTGTTTTGTCATTCTAAATGTTGTCTCAAAAGTCACAATCGTTATCGTGTCCGCGTCTCAAGATATTCAAGGTCAAAGGTCACAAAAATCGGTTTTTCGCGAATATCTGGCTTCCTATCGGTTAAATGAGATTTGCATTTATTATAAAAGTTGTAGGCTATAAAATTCCCTACAACTTTTGTGTAAACTTTTTTTTCATACGACCAACCGTTTTGAAGGTAGAGCGCGAAGAGTGCACATCGTACAGTCATATACGGCCTAATGCAAGGTCAAGCGTGAGTTATGGTTATCAGTACGTTATAAAGTCAATTATTTACTTGGAAATTATAATTACACAGGTCTGCAATGGTTTTCCTCTTTGAAATCTGAGTAACATTTTCTATAGTTTCTGATGTGCTGATTACGAGAAAAATAATAAAAAAAATCCTACACGTCAGGATTTTTTGATATTGAATATTTAAGATTTTACTTTAAAATGTCTGAGCGCCTATGTTTTAAAATTTTTAAAACGTCATTAACTTACTTCAGTTTAAATTTTATTGCATTAAATTAGTGTAAGGGGACATAGAAAATCATGCAAATCAGTAATTTGGTAATTACTACATAAAAAGTACAAGTAATTCGCCCTAACCATGTTAAAAACGGGTAGTTTTGACTTAATTTTGTAATAAAATCAAAAAATTACCTAGTAGTAATATTAGATACCTATTTTTTGTAAATATTATTAGAAAAGGGTGTAATAAAGATAAACCAAAGGGTTTTTGTATAAGTACCCAAACTGATTTAGAAAATTAACAGTTGAATCTCGAAACATGAACTTTAAAATGTCATAGCGAAGGTGTTTAAATTCTACGAATTGTTTTTGTAATATCTCCCGAAATTTTATGGTGATAAAACAATGAAAGCAGCACAAAAGTTATTTTGGACACGTATTAAGTAACCAAGACAAAACTTCGACACCTCATAAACTTTGTTCGACTTGTTTATTACAATTTCGCAAGGGTTTTTAAAGGCCAGAAAAATAGCTTCAAAATCGTTTCACCTATGCTATGAAGAGAGGCTAAAGACCATGATAATGATGGCTACTTTTCTTGTTGTGACATAACTGGATACAATTCTAAAATAAAAGGGACATAAACAAGCACTAAACATCATTTCCTAAATTCGCACATTGATTACTTCCCAGAAAATTTAGCAGCCGTTAGCAAAGAACAAGGCGAAAGATTTTACCAAGATTTGAATGAGCTTGAGGTCTGATATCGTGGAAGATGGAATACTAACATGATGGCGGATTATTGTTGTTTATTGAAGCGCGACGATCCAAACTGGAAATTTAAGCGAAAATCGCACAACCGAAGGTTCCAGGAAAAAAGAACCGGGTTCCACAAATTAAATTTACGTGTAATTTAGACTAGTAACAAGTTATTGTTATATTTTAGTCGTTTTATAAGTTAAAGGTAATGTACTTTTTTAAATATATATTTTTTATGAAAAAACGTGGGTCTTTTTTTCTATTTTCTATCTGTGCCTTTTTCGAAAAATCTGGAGGTGATGGAGAAAATCTAAGTACATATTCGTAATCAGCGCACCAAAATACCCTAGAATCAGCTATCAAATTCCAGAGAGGAAGTTATGACCCTCATTTTGCAGGCCTGTGTTATTAAACAATGCCTATTATTTATGTACTAACTATTAATTATTTATATTTAATTAAAGTAAGTAACTTGATTATTTATATATAATTATTCATATTTAACTATTTAAGTACCTATAAAATATTATTAATTCTGGATTATATATTTTAGTTTTATTTTAAGTTAAAATGATAGTAAGAGTATATATTTTACACATATTTTTATTTATTATTAAATACGGCATAATATACATTTATCAAAATGTGAGTTCAAATATCAAAAGTATCTTTGTTGATTTTAATTGTAATGAAATTGGAAATGGAAGCTAATTATCTTCTTCTTCTTCGTCGTCTTCTTCTTCTTGTCGCTCAAAAATGTTCGATTCATTGTCATCATCCTCATTATCTGTCATGTTCATCTCCAAACCTTCCAGAATATCGGGATCATATGTATTTTCTTCATCGGGATTACTTGGATACAGTGAAGCGTTGACACTGGCCGCAAGCTAAAGAACATTGTAGCCCTGATTTTCTGCATCCACAGCGGGAACCACAACCATTTTTGCAATTGCAAAATATTACGTTTAGTAGTTCGGCTGGTGCTGGAGGTAATAACGTTCGTATGGGCTCCAGGATTTCATTTTCAAGCATCCAGCCCCATTCTTGAGGTTCTAAGTCCTTCCCTAACCACGTTTGAATCTGGTAGTAGACACGTTTTATGTGTTGATGAGCTGCTACACTTGTTGGTGGAAGTGTTGACAGTTGTACAGGTTTATTTAGTTTTGTAAATTTGATGAATTGCGTGTAGCGGAAATGATCAATGTTGTCCTCAGATTTTGGAGCATTATATAATGCCAACAAGATGCGCACTCCATTTTCTAATAATGTTTGTTTTGGGCAGTTTTCTTGTTGAAATGAATAATATAAATAATCAAGTTACTTACTTTAATTAAATATAATAATTAATAGTTAGTACATAAATAATAGGCATTGTTTAATAATTATAATTTCCAAGTAAATAATTGACTTTATAACGTACTGATAACCATAACTCACGCTTGACCTTGCATTAGGCCGTATATGACTGTACGATGTGCACTCTTCGCGCTCTACCTTCAAAACGGTTGGTCGTATGAAAAAAAAGTTTACACAAAAGTTGTAGGGAATTTTATAGCCTACAACTTTTATAATAAATGCAAATCTCATTTAACCGATAGGAAGCCAGATATTCGTGAAAAACCGATTTTTGTGACCTTTGACCTTGAATATCTTGAGACGCGGACACGATAACGATTGTGACTTTTGAGACAACATTTAGAATGACAAAACAAAGGTTCATACCAATTTGCAGCTTATTATCTTTCATTCCGAGGTGAAAGCCCTAATATGACTGGGCTATAAGGCACAGGTGTTCAGTTGATCAGAGATCACCAGTCCTTACGGGTAGAAGGAAGAAGAATTCCATAAGAACGCTTGCGTTTTTTATTTGTGTAGGTACTTATTTCTCTAGACACGCGTACGTGCCTAGCCAACATTATTGTAGGATGTATAAAAGGATGGGCATAGTCTTTTCTAATAGAACTACCAATTAGATTATGAGTGGATCGAATACTAGGGTGTGGGCGAGGACTAGACATCGTAAACTAATCGTCTCTGGCAAACAAAGGAGTGGGCTAAACAGGCCACGCGTCGCATATCACTTAGTTATATATATATTACCTATAAAATGTAACGCCCTATATAACTTGATAGCTGTTTTTACGATTGAGGTTATTGCCTTTTATATTGAGGAGGCACATACAAAACTTTGTTTTAACAACTTATTTGTCCCCTCATAACTTTTAAATAATTGAAGGATTTTTGTTGTTTGTACGACCTCCGGATCATTGGCACGGAAAATTTGCATCTTACATTGTTAGTTATCTCTGTTCTAATGAATTTTGATAACGAATCTTCCGACGTCTTCATTTTTAAGCACGATGGCCATATTCCTTTTACATTTTTCATTCCTTAAGGAAAGCTTTTGTTCATTATAAAAACTCACTCACTTGTACTATTCCACATACACGGTGTAAACACCTTTGAGAATGCTATAATAGCGAAACCGGTCAGGTATTATTTACACATACATACATACATAACATCACGCCTGTTTCCCAACGGGGTAGGCAGAGACTATGGCTTTCCACTTGCTACGATCCTGGCAAACAACTTTCATAAGTGTCTTCATACATGCTCTTCGGTTAAGGGTACTCTTGACCTGGCCTTTTCTCAGAAGATTATCGATTTTATCGACTTGAGTATGCCGAGGTCGACCCCTACCAGTTTGCCCATTCACTCTCGCCTCATAAATCTGTTTCGTCAGCCTATTTCCATCCATTCTCTCCACATGTCCAAACCATCTGAGCATCCCTTTCTCTATCTTAGTCACTACATCTTCTGTCATGCCGCAATGTTCCCTTATCACACCATTATTTACTTTATCCATCAATGTCACTCCAGCTATACTTCGCAAACTTCTCATTTCCACTGCATTAATTTTACTTTCATGCTTCTCCTGCCACACCCAACTTTCACTACCATGCATAAGTGTAGGGACGAGCACTACTCTATGAACAGCCATCCTTGCCTTTTTAGACACGTTCTGACTGTTCATAAAGGTGTGAATGGCTCCATTCACTTGATTTCCTGCCAAAACTCTTCTTTCAATATCATTGTCACACTTTCCATCTCTTGCAAATTTTGAACCCAAATAAACAGCCTATTATTTAGAATCAAAATAAAAGTTGTGGAATAGTACAAGTGAGTGAGTTTTCATAATGTACTAGCGGTACCCTGCCACGCTTCGCTGTGACTTTTTTATGGTGGTTTTATGTACCTATGAGAAATGAGTAACAAACTAAATGATGGGTACATTTAAAAAAAAATGTGTGCGTGTACTATTGTACACACGTAAGAAGTGAAACTTCTTCATGACCTTATTTTTTGAAAGAAATATCATAAAATATACATAGGAGTTAGTAGTAGTCCAAAAGTTCAAAAGTTCAAAGTCCAAAGTCAAAAACTCCAAAACTCCAAAACTCCATAACTCCAAAACTACAAACTCCCAAACTCCCAAACTCGCAAACTCCCAAACTCCCAAACTCCCAAACTCTCAAACTCTAAAACTCTAATACTCTAATACTCTAAAACTCTAAAACTCCAAAACTCCAAAACTCCAAAACTCCAAAACTCCAAAACTCCAAAACTCCAAAACTCCAAAACTCCAAAACTCCAAAACTCCAAAACTCCAAAACTCCAAAACTCCAAACTCCCAAACTCCCAAACTCGCAAACTCCCAAACTCCCAAACTCCCAAACTCTCAAACTCTAAAACTCTAAAACTCTTAAACTCTAAAACTCTAAAACTCTAAAACTCTAAAACTCTAAAACTCTAAAACTCTAAAACTCTAAAACTCCAAAACTCCAAAACTCCAAAACTCCAAAACTCCAAAACTCCAAAACTCCAAAACTCCAAAACTCCCAAAATCCAAAACTCCAAAACTCCAAAACTCCAAAACTCCAAAACTCCAAAACTCCAAAACTCCAAAACTCCAAACTCCCAAACTCCCAAACTCGCAAACTCCCAAACTCCCAAACTCCCAAACTCCCAAACTCTCAAACTCTAAAACTCTAAAACTCTAAAACTCTAAAACTCTAAAACTCTAAAACTCTAAAACTCTGAAACTCTAAAACTCTAAAACCCTAAAACTCTAAAACTCTAAAACACTAAAACTCTAAAACTCTAAAACTAAAACTCTAAAACTTTAAAACTCTAAAACTCTAAAACTCTAAAACTCTAAAACTCTAAAACTCTAAAACTCTAAAACTCTAAAACTCTAAAACTCTAAAACTGTAAAACTCTAAAACTCGAAAACTCTAAAACTCTAAAACTCTAAAACTCTAAAACTCTAAAACTCTAAAACTCTGAAACTCTAAAACTCTAAAACTCCAAAACTCCAACTCCAAAAGTCCAAAATGTCAAACGCCCAAAACTCGAAAAGTCCAAAAGTACAAAAGTCCAAAGTCCAAATGTCCAATAGTCCAAAAGGCCAAAAGTCCAAAGTCCAAAAGTCCATAACTCCAAAGTCTAAAATTCTAAAAGTCCAAAAACTCCATAACTCCAACACTCCAAAACTCCAAAATTCCAAAAGTCCAAAAGTCCAAAAGTCCAATAGTCCAAAAGGCCAAAAGTCCAAAGTCCATAACTCCAATGTCTAAAATTATAAAAGTCTAAAAACTCCATAACTCCATAACTCCAAAACTCCAAAATTCCAAAAGTCTAAAGTCCAAAACTCCAAAATTCCGAATGTCCACAAAGTTCAAAAATAACATGCAAAACAAATCTGACCTCTTTATTAGGTAAGTACTCTCTTTTATTATTCTGAATGCAAGGAGGCCGCAATCAAACTTCTCTTAAAAAACATCAATCTGGTAGGTACCTTCTAAATAGGTTGTTTATAATATTTTGTTCTGAAGCTGGCAGAATATAATTTTAAAAAAAAACGACCAACGCCATCTATTGGTAAAATCACTTTTTAAAGCTATTTTATTCTTATTGCTGTTATGATAAAAGTGTATAAAGTAGCCTAAAACCATCTCTGAATCCTATTGTACATCGTGTCCAATTTTGAGCTCAATCGATTCAGGAAATTTTGAGTTTTTAATAGATACACAAACGCACACAACATTTTTATATATATAGATTATAACAAGTTCCATTAAGTGAAAACAATCAAAAGTATAAAGGAAAGCTTTTGTTTACAAGCTTAATATTGCTTCTAGCCATTTTGACACCAACTCGACTATCATAGGCCATTTCAGTTATAAAGTTGCGGTAGTTCCTCACGCAGTCCCGAGTTTATTTTCCTGATCAACTTATTGTGCTACGTAACATAATAAATTATCTCCCAATCACCCCATTGTTCTCATTCTTTTTCCAGGTTCGTCCTCGCATCCTTTCTATACAAAATCTGATGTCAGTCGTCACAATTAAAAACATTTCTTGGTATTTAATAGTGCTTTCTTTATTTCCAGATCAATAGTAAATACAGCGAGGAGTTGGCGCAGGAGAGTTTAGAATGGGTGCACGCCATCACTGGCGCACCCATCAACACTTCCGGTGACATGGACAATTTCTATGAAGTGCTCAAAGACGGAACTTTATTATGCAAGTAAGTCTTAGTCATGTTTAAATGCAACCAGCGTGGCAGCCGGAAACTATGTAATTTGTATGAAATTATTAATTTATTCCAGCCATCCTAAAAGCGTATAGCTATCTTAGCCCGCCTTCCAGGTATCCGACAGTAAAATAAGCTATAAACTTAGTACTGAAAACGACACTTGTACTGTTCCAATTATTTATTATTATAAACCTGACCGGTTTCGCTTCACAGCATTTTCAAAGGTAGTACTACTTTTTATTAGCGTTAGTAGATACTACCTTACTCAGTACAACTTAGTTAGTACTGACTGCCTCGTCCATCTTGACCTTTGGAAATGCTGTGAAGCGATACCGGTCAGGTTTATAATAATGGACATTCTGGAACAGTTCAAGTGCCTTTTTCAAATGTTCAGCAAGTTCCACCAAATACCATCAAATAACAGTATAAATAATATAAACTAAGTGCTGCCATTCCAGGTACTACAAGTTAAACAGAAGAGTCATTTGAATACAATGTATTTACACAAAATCTGCAATTATAGGTAACTAGACCAGGATCTGTTTACCTAAAATATCTTATTGCAAATTTCAGATTGGTCAACAACATCCAACCGAGCCTGGTGAAAAAGATAAATGAATCCAAAATGGCGTTCAAATGCATGGAGAATATCAACGCTTTCTTAGAAGCCGCCAAGAACCTTGGAGTACCCGCTCAAGAAACCTTCCAAACAGTCGACTTATGGGAGAGGCAGAATCTCAATTCCGTTGTTATTTGCTTGCAGTCACTTGGCAGAAAGGTAAATTCAAATCAATGCTTTATTTAGTCCTTCTTTGACGTGAAAATATACTCATCTGTTGATCGAAGTTTCACGTCTCAGACTACATGAATCAACAGTATTTGTTTCGATATGTCTTTTATTTGCTTCCTTAAAGAGACGAAAAAAGACAAAAGTACTTACTTAAAAATATATTATACAATAATCGTATCATCTCTCTCAAAATTCAATTACACCACTGAGTAGCAAAAGGATCAAATAATTTAATACGATGTGTCTGTGACACATCGCACGCGACGGAAGGGGAAAGCGCAGCTTTGACTGTGTATTGAGATTTCCATTTAGTAAAACTCTTGACCCAGAAAATAAATATGTATTACCCGATACAAGACGTATTCACGTATGTACCTACAACACACGGCAACAAATAAATAAAACAATTGGTAATGGATATAAAAAGTTAGATAACGTTATACCTAATTCACCTACAGTTGTAGGTGAATGTGGATTGTTGTGGTACTTGTAGTCTAACTTGATTTATTTTTGGTACATAGTAGGTACTTTCACTGGTTTAACCAAAACAAAGCTATCAGTGAAATGGGAATTTCAGCATTGAAACCATTGTTATAAGTACCAAACACATAGTACTATTAGTTTTTCTATGCTAACACAACACGCGTTTTGATTGGGCCCTCCAAGCCTCTCTGCATTGTTGGGTATCTAATTACGTTTTATCATAATGTCAAATTAATAACACCGATGACGCAAAATCTATTAATACCAATAGTTGTGGGATTACGGTTAGCTTAAGTCTTGCCGATCTTTATGATATTCCGTTTTTTCAAAAGTATTTTGATTCGTGATGATTTTTCAGTCTAGCTACCGTAAGGTACCTATATAGCTAGCCTCTTGGGACCATAGACTTTTATAACATGACAAACAATCTCCCTAGCCTATATTCGCCAATCCCGAGAGATCCTTCCAAGGGCTTATTCGGATCTCCCTGCGCATGCAGCGGTACGGCAAAGTGTGGTTTTAGTCGGTAGATGAAAAAAATGTCGAAGACTGCGGTACTCCGGTGGTAGACTCTGTCTCCGCCACATCCTTCATGAGCATAACCTGCTTGTAAAAAGATACAGTGGTGTCTCACTTGCTCCCGCTGGTAATCATGACTGGTATCGAGTTCTGCAGAGATGCGAGTGATCATGGATCTCACGATCCCAGCAGCATAGGTAAAATATTAAAGAACCTAAAAATTATAACATAATTCCTTTCTTTTTTCTAGGCTGGCAACTACGGAAAGCCGTCGATAGGGCCAAAGGAATCTGAGAAGAATGTAAGAAACTTCTCCGATGAACAGCTGAGAGCTGGCCAGGGTGTCATCTCACTACAGTACGGTTCTAACAAAGGAGCCACCCAGAGCGGCATCAATTTCGGTAACACTAGGCACATGTAAACTTTCATACAGCCAAAAAGGATATTTTGTACACGACACTAAAATAGGGGTGATTTTTCAAAGGCCAAATTTTGTCTTGAGCGTTCCTTATGGACCAACATAGTGTATTCTAGATTGACTGATAAATCACATACTAATGTATGATTTCCATTTTACTAAGCACGAATTTTAATGACTATCATCCCTATTATGACAAATTAATAAATATTTATAATACCTACTGTAGGTACTTATTAGATTCAAATAATAAACGGATAGTGGACCTGACAGTAGCATTAATAATTATATTAATACTGATATTATTTCTTTCATCCTTGATTACATTTCAAACTATTTACTAAGCTGAGTATTCTTAAGTATCTATTGTGAGTCCGTACACTTTCTTTAATAAATACTAAGAAGCGCTTTTCTTTTAAATAATTCCGTGATTTCACCAGGTATTTCTGTCAAGGCTAGTGGAATTAATTGGAATTAATGTTATTACTGCTAATAGTTTCTCAGACAAAAAGGTCCACTTAATAATGTAAGTGTAGGGAACGACAAATTCTTTTAAAAGTTTATAAAATAATTTTTGACTCTTTCTTTCTATTATAAAGTGTAGCAGAAACCATTCCATTATAATATATCGTGTTGTTTAAAATTAATATACTTACTTAATAATAATATTTAAGTAAATTCTCATTTTGTTTATTGGTTGTGTATGTTGCAAAAACACATGTTCTATTTATATTAACTTCTTTTCGTTGTAGTGCATGTGCCAATTATCATAATTTTATTTTTATACTTATTTATCTATATAAATTGTAATTATTATTATAATTATAAACAGTACAATTGAATAGAATTATAAATTCTTTTATAATAATACTTGTGCCTTCGAACTCCTTAGGAGAGAAGAATATGATTGAAAATTGTCTGACAATCAAAAATGTTAAATCATCTCTTTAAAATAATCAGGGTTTTCTTCTATTTATTATTATTCGTAAATATATAAAATTAATCATTCCATTACTTATATAAATATTTAGTCTGTTAGCACATACTGTGATTAATGATTCTCTAGAACATTCTATACTTATATTTTCATAGATGTGAACGTATTTGATGACAATGAGTAATAGGTGTGTAACTTTCATAAAGTAAGTACTTGCTTACTGCTTTGTGGAAGTACTTACGTAGATAAATAAAGTATAAGTAAACTATTTGCTCTTTCTATTTCATATTAACTTTCATACCTGCCTATTATTTCCATAATGTTTATGCAGATGTAATGAAGGTCTCATGGGCCCACTCAATCCTCACCAGCAGAACTTTGACTTCTCTAAGATATCAACAACTTGTGCTTAAAATGAAAAAGGACATTAAGTAAGTAAGTACCAAACGATAGGTAATTCATGATGATTGTTGAACGGACGATTTATGAACAGCCAATACCTAATTAGTTTAATGGTTTAGTTAAGAGACACCGTCATCCTGTAGAGCATAGCCTTTGGCTTGTTACTTTTCGTTCGAATCATAGTGGAAAATACAAAAGGCTGAAAGAAGATCTAGTTAACCGTTGAATGCCGCATGAAACCCGAGTTGCCAATCTCCCGAACAGTCGATTGCTTTGGCAACCATGGCGGCCAACTTTTTTCGTTTGGTTCTCCTCGCACATTTTTCTATATCTATGGCTGTATGGTCGCGGGTCTAAGTCTTTCTGTATGAATTAATGTGTAGAATTGGTTATGGTACTGAATGAGATAGCTTGCCGAGTGAATGTAATGAAAAAAAAAGTCGAAATCACGATTTGATCGCTGTCATTATTTATTGTTTGTTTGGCGCCGTTCATAGAAAGTATTAATACGATTAATTTTTGAATGTTTTCGTTTATTCTGTTTCAAATATTGTTGTTTTGCATTTAAAAGTATCCTGTCATGTTGTTTAACAGCTGTGATAAATATTTTCAGTGTAATTCGAAGTTATATTTGTAAAATTTGATAAAATAACACGCGAAGGTCACCATTATTTTTTGTTGTTGTTTTTGTTGTGCAGTGCTCGTATTTAACCGATATTTGTTGAGATTTTCTCAATAGAAACTATAATCTTTTGTCAAAATACCATTTAACATTTAACATATGAATAATTTATGTGAAAATCAATAATAAAAATGGGGGGGTTTTTTTTTAACAATTTAAGATTACATAGCCTCGATATCCCCAAAATAAACAAAAAAATAAACAAATAAATAGGCAGTAATATTTTATTTTATTTTCGGAGATTTTATATCTACAGATTATTATTTTTTTGGTGAAAGTGAATTGTTGATGTGTATATTTTGTAAATAAAATAATTTATGTCAGAAAACTGCTTTTTATTTTGAATTACATGGTAAAATCTGAGAGTACTCCTTCATTTTCCCCATCCTAATTTTCGGCCAAATATCATAAATCCATTACACATGGGGTGTTCTCGGATTTAGTGTAGTTATTTTCGTCAGTTATCCAGCATGATGAAACAGTAAGTATTTATGTAGTACGACTCCTGTAAAAGAAATAAGGATATATTGTGTGACGTCCGGCGTGCAGCCGCCGTTCCCGCCGGTGGCGTGGGCACCGCCTATGGATACGCCGGCGTGACCACGCCACGGCGGGATTGAGCGGTTCAACACAGTCAACAGTATTTTGTCCGGTTTAAGTATTTTTTTTGTTATATTTAGCTCGCCAAATTGACGTCGCCACCAGCCTGATGGAAAGCCGTGGCGCATCTAGCGATTGGGGGCCACTTCTGACAGTAGTCCTCAAGTTGGCGGCCCTGTGATGTGCCTCTTCACGCTCCTGTTGAAGAACCCGAGATTGTAAGATGAGGGAAACACGTGTGCGGGCAGGTCGATGAAGTATCAGTAGATGGAGCAGCACATTGCTCACATCCTCGTAATGTGGAGAAGAATAATCTTTACTGATTGCACACCAATACAAAAACATTCCACCATATACAGAGGTGGAATGAAGATGTCTTCTATGTTCTTACGAAGATGCCCAATCTTTTGGCAGGCTTACACATAGCTACCTTAGGCCTTGGCAATATACTAGCCATTTTAGAATTTTATAAGTTTACTGCATACAATCTACTACCAGCTCAGTGTCAAAAATTCAATCGCCCATCGCCTTAGATCTGTGCGAAATTTACTGTTACAGTCGATGGAAATCTTCAGTCCCTTGCAAGCTACTGGAGGCGTGGTCGAATATAACATTTACGTACTTGGGTAGGTAAGTTTTCCTGACGGAGGTAAATGTTTGAAAACAATCAAGTCAACGACTGTAGTAATATCTAATCGTAAAATTATAAACATGATCCGTTATAGAGTGGTAACGTAATAGACACATTTAATACAAAACATTGTCTCGTGTCTAAACATGAGACCAATTTACGTAACACAAAGCAAACTGTTCGTCATTCGTTCAGGGCGAACGTCAGAGCCATCCATCGCAAGTCTTACGATAAAATTGAGGAATACTTAGGTAGTACCATGTAGTACTGCTGCAGTACTTCCGTTAAAAAATATTCGTGATACTCAGGGCTGAAGCTAGAATCGAATTTAAGGTAGGGCAGCATTGGTTGCAGGTAGGTAGGACGGATTAAAAAAAACATCATAAATTGATCTGCCCTCGAAGCACAGGCACAGATTAAATAATAGTTACTAGGATTCATGTGAAATCTTATATTTAATCCAAACTACAACAGAATGAATTGCAGTTCCGTGATTTTACCAACTAGTGAAATGCGTACAAATTTAGTGCATCACTAAAATGATTAAGGAATAAAGTATCAGAGGTCAATGCCACCTCTTTCTGTTAATTGCACTCAGTTGTAAGAAAGGGACACTGCCAAGCTCAGCTTACAGAAGTTTTTGTCCTGTTCTTTTTGATGCTTTTGTCTGAAGTAAAATTTAAAAAAAATCTCTTCATAAAAATACAGCACAGATAGACAAAAAATTGTAGAAAATATTGGAGAAGCCACTTGGTAGACGCCCTCTAAAAATTTTAACGACGAAGCGCCTTATAATTTGGAATAGCAAACATCAGATTTACCACGGCGCATAGTTTTGCTCAAATACTTCGATTCGAACAGAACTTATTATTATCAATGCACTTTATCATTTACTATCTGAGCTGCGCTACTAAATACGAAACTAGGCGCTAAAAGTGACGCAAACGAAATGGCGTTTGCGTCACTTTTAGCACCTAGTTTGCGTGGGGGCGTTTGGTATGGCTATTGCCATCCCAGTTCCTCCAGGAAGTCTAGCAGACTTTCCACGTTGCCGACGACTTCCAGGAGCGACCTTGGTGTGACGAAGTGTCTAGCCCTGCATCTTGCCAGTTCCGGGCATTCCTTATGAAAGTTACTGGCAGTTTCGTCCGTCTCCGTACAGGTTTTGCAGAGGGGACTGTCTGTGACACCTAAATTAAAGAGATGTTTGTTAAGTGGACTGTGACCCGTAACTATACCTACCTGTTATCATAGTTATCTTGATCCTGTTTAGCTGCAGAATTTTGTGAAAGAATCTGCTGTTGATGGTCGGTAGTGCCTCTCTCTCCCGTCTGCATGTATCTAGGCCGGTCCAGTAATCCTGGTGATGGCTCCTTGTACTCGTATCATGCTGTTTTGCAGGTTATGTACCCATCCCGATGGTAGGGGCAGAATTGGTTCAGGGCCCATTGCTGTCAGCGCAGAGCCTCTTCTTGCCAGCTCGTCCGCTGCGTCGTTACCTCGTGAGCCACTCTGTGTCCTTTTATCCATTGTAGGTTTACATTGTTCTTTACGCAAATATATCCACGAGACTCTTGTCAGCCCATGTGGCACTCCATGATAAGGCCCGATGTCACTCTATGACTCTATAATGCCTGTAGGACCGATCTGCTATAGTATCCGGATACACTGATTCTGTACGATTCTGACCTTGTTAGCCTCAGTCGTAGTCGCCTTGAATACCCATGCACTCTGCCTGGTATACCGTGCCATAGGTGCCTAGGGGTGTTGCGATATTAATGTACAAGCCTTCCGAGAAGGTTCCGGCTCCAGCATCCTAGTCTTGGATCCATCTGTAAATATCCTTAACTCCCTGATATTGAGTCCCTCTTGGAGGCACTGTTGTAACTCTATTTTGTACTTTTTGTCAACACAAACTGCTTAAGTATTGTGTCGGAGATCGCTTTAGTTAGTGATTCCGAATCCAACAATTTCTTGTAAGTATATGCTACCTTGATCAGTTTCCACAGTCCTAGACTTTTTCAATAAGTGGAGCTAGTTCCACCAGGTAATCAATCAACAATATTAAAATTACTTATTACCAATCTAAATATTTTTTTTTTTTAATTTAGATTTTCATTTAGCCCCGCTCCTCAACAAGTTCAAGTTTTCAGCTTGTCATAAACATCTAGGTACCTACTCAAAAATTTCTGTCTGTTTTCGCTTTAAAGTGCTAATCATTTGTCACGCGGCAAGCATCTGATCGGGTAATGAAGAGTTCGTAAGTAACGTACGATAGACCCGACCGTATATCCCGTCAAGTAGTGTGGTGAAGTCAATAAAGGAGGCAGTGGACATCAGGACATGTAAGTGAGGTGAATCGTGAGTAAAGGAGGCAGAGACGGACTTTCTTCTTTTATTCCCAAATTTATTCACCTCACAACATGTCGGTATTATGGTAAGTAATGCACGTGTTGTTAAGCAATTCGAGAAGAGAGCGTTGTCCTTAGTAGATAGTCTGCGCGTGCCTCATCTGGTAGGTACCTACCCCCAACATGGTGTTATCAGAGCTCCCTTGTTTTGCAGAGAACGCCTACCTACTACAACGTTGAAAACATTGATAACCTTGTGAAACATTCCGTTATTATTATTTTATGATAAAGTTACTTACCAAGCTGAGTAGGTACCTTCTTATCTATTTTTTATAATGAATAAGTAAACAAAATGGAATGAGTAGGTAGTTACGAATAACTTCTTTTGATTTAATTAATAATGTTGTATAGGTGCGAGTAAAAGTACCGAATCACAGAATAGAAAAATAAGCACCCATTGGTCCGGTAGGACTAGCTGATATACTTACCATTCGTAACGAGACGACGCGACGCGACGTGTTAAGACGTGGCCAATGAAAGTGGTTCTCTCAGAGAGGCCTGTTGTCACCCAAAGTACCTAGGTACAATGGAGAGGGCTAATGTTCGGAGTGTCTGTACGTGATCGAATCCTGCAACAAGGAAATCCGAATACAAATTCGGGTCACCGACATACTTAGTCGAAAGATTCGCCCGAATTAATTGGCAATGTTGCTCGTAGAGCTGACGGCCGATGGGGTCGATAAGTGCTAGAAGAGGGAAGACCTCCCTCAAGGGGGACCCGCAGCTGACCTGATAAAGGTCGAGGGAGTCTGCTGGATGCGTGCTTCACAAGACCGAACGTTGTGGCGATACTTAGGGTACTTAGGCCTATGCGGCAGATTTTGGCATAGGCTATGCCCACTGCGCCAAATCGGTTAAGATGATGCTGACATTACCATTACAGCTTCATGCTTATACATACATACCTACACACGGCGGAAATATCTGCGAACCTGGCTTACCCTCGCGCTTCCGTACCAATAAAATTGTAGATACCTATTTATAAAAATCGAACAACATGTCAGGCTTTTTATTATTTTCTCTGTCCATAAGGACCTTGAATATATTTTTGAGAAAAACGCATAGTTCCCGCTCATGCACTCTATCCCCTCCTATAAGTCATTTCAAATGAGATTATTCGCAAAAGAAGCCTTTTGCGAATAATCTTGTTAATTTTTTTTATTCTTAGTGCAACAAACAGCAATGGTTAGTTTTATTCCTTTACATGTCACATCGATTACCTACAATCACTGATCTGTATTATAATACAGATCAGTGCCTACAATATATAGCATAGTAACTATTCCGTAAAAAATAAGCGGTTGAATTATTCGCACAGAGCGGTGACGTCGTTTCCCACAAGAAAATAATAGTAGGTCTGTGAGAAAAGTTTATTTTAAAAATAACGTTAAATGTATGGCTGTATGCATTAAAAACCTTTGCCAGATAATATAATTAAGGTGAATTGCAAAAAAATTGCAATGGTAAGTTTGACTTTTCAGGTGACAGCTTTGACTTGACAGTGACAGAACCCAAGTGCACATTTTTAAGTAAACAATGTCCAAAGTTGTGTTGTAAATATAAATAACAGATTTAGCAGTGAATAATAAATGAAGTCGTCCCTGACTTACCGTAGATACCTATAATGTTTTACTATTGCTACCTACGCGCCACAATGCCTCTGTGTAATTGGGAATATTTGACGTAAATAAGCTGTTTTGCACTTGATAAAAAGTATGTCGCAATCTGCAAGCTCATTTCCAAATGGATGGGCGATTGACACTCCGCCTGACCTGAAGAACTCTGCGTCTGCTGATAAAGACGTAAGTGGCCCCCTGTGAAGTTGTTTGTCTTACCGATAAAGACGTCCTTTGTGACCTTATCACTGGCGCGATTCCACGATAGCCGTATTATTCCTAATTTATGATGATGAAAAGAACGCAGTATTATTTTATCAGCTTGTTTATTAACTACGTAACTATATCGTACGTTAATGAAAATAAAATTAAGCGAATAACCTAAAATTCACGATACGCATATCCAAGGATACGCAATTGCTAAAGACAAGGACATGAGAACCTATGATACTATAATTTAAAAAATACGATAACCTCAACATGGTTTTAGATGACACAAATTGATAACTCAACTGTGTTCAGTTTAGTTTCAAAGGATTTATCTTGGTTAAATAAACTTTATTTTGGTATTACTTTGAAAAAGTATCGCTTTGCACAATGTTTGTAAATGTTGTAAAAAAAATATTTACATTAAGTTTAGAAGAAAATCTGCACCTGTTAGTAGGTATTAATAATATTTTAGAGAGCTTTGACTACTATCATTACCTATTTGTTATTAGGAAAACAGGTTTTTGCACCCATATGTTTCCTTACAATACTGGTACCGTCAATCGTGGCAACTTTACCATATTTTTTGACTTTTATGCAATTTACTACAACATGAAGCTGGCTATGGAAGTATTGCTTGATCAATTTGGTAAAAAAGGACAGTGTCTTTTGGTTGAATTATTGAATTCTACAAAAAGCTACATAGAATAGCTGTAATCATCAAAAGTATGAGCGGGGTAAAATTGACACATTTTTGGCAACTTTACCTAGCCTTTATATACATGGAATGTGTGCCCCAGATTGCACACGACTTAAAGTTACTTATAGCCCTGGCGCTAAAAAAGCGATGTATGTATTTTTGAAGCAGCCATCTTCGTTTAAATAAGTAATGCCAATACATAGGGAAAGTTACCACAAGAATTTCTGAAATTTTATAAAAATGTATGAAAGTCATTAGGGTGTCAAAAAAAATGAAACTTTTTTTATTGAAAACCTCATTTATTAAAGAACCACGCAACAGGAACAGAACAATTCTCCAAAACGATAAATAATTTAATGCCTACTTGCCTATTTAACATGAAATATAGGCACATAGGTAGGTAGGTAATGTTGCCTTTGTGCCAAATGAGATAACTTTACCTAACCTCAAACAACATTACCTTTTCTAATAACTCCAGAAATAAAAGTTTTATAAGATTGAATAATAGTGATACACCATAGTAACAATATTTCCCATAACATTTAATATAATTCACTGATCTGAACTATATTTTCTGCAAGAAAAACCAATCTGTAGCCGGTGACACAGCAAACTTAATTGACCACATGCAATGAAAAAGTACACTATTTTGACAGTTAACGAAGTTGCCAGTTTGAAAAACTTTTTAGGTTACAACAATTTATTATAAAATCTACCAATAACCGTAAATTTGTGCTAACTGTCACAGATAAAAAAATATTTAATGTAAACTAGTACAAGGCATGCTTAGGTAAAGATGCTCACGAAAAGTAAAGATGCCACGATCGACGGTACCTAATGGTGATTCCAAACCATGTATGACCACAATATTATGTAATACACAAATCACTGATATAAAAAAATAATGGCACCTAATGAGAGTATAATCTTATTTTAATATAAGTACCTATTATGTTCTTGTTAATAGGTACATCAGTCATTAATTCTAGTTAAAAACTTCAAGGGCCGTTATAAAATTTCTACAACTGTTAGCCATTGCTGTTCTCAATTTCAACATGGCAATAGGACAAAATGCAATTCATGAAACAAGGGTCTATAGTATGTCTCGGCCTACTCTCTGGGGGAAAAGGAGTGCCTATCATCACATTATTTACCTATCTATTTATCTAAATGTAACATGGTTCTGAGAAAATCTGATAATTGCATAATTATTAATGTTTTGTTACATTGTGATCACTTAAAAGTTACTTTCTTTTTGATATTGTGGCAAGTGATTCACATCTGTCCTTATCTTTATTCTCTTGTGCGGACAATCGCACCGCCAGGCGGACGATCCAACCACCTTTCTGATATCCATTTCATCCATTTCCCCACATTTGACCTTGCTCTGACCTATCTGTGGACAGTAACACCAGATCTCTGTCCATGTAAACGCACCCAGATTTAAACCCTTGAAATCTTGACAGGGCCCATTTACACCCACTTTTATAGAACATTGTGGTACCGTAATAGCATCATTATTTTCAGTATTTGTCCTAACATTTATATAATAAAATATTCTTATCTATGAGTGGTGGTTGAGGACCTCTGATCTCGCAGTTTTGTCAAATAGATAAAGATGATGTATTATCAGACCATAATTAAACAGACTTGGTCATTGTCTTCTAAATATTGACACAAGGATGGCAAAGTAGTATACTTGTAATATTATTTACCAACTGATGTCATAGGTCTCATTCCAGTGGGAAACCGGGAATAAAATATAGCCTATATCACCCGCTGATAGCGTAGCTTCCCAACAGTGAAAGAGCTTTTAAAAACAGTTCAGCAGTTTCGAGCCCTGTTCAATACAAAATGGACAATCTAATTTTACTTCATTATAATGCAACAGCAGACAACACGCGGTTTCACCTGCATAGCTCCCGTTCCCGTGGGAATAAAATATAGCCTACCTGCGAACCTTTCTACGTATTCGGTACACCTGGAGAGTGTATGTCCAATAATCTATCCCTGTTATAAATTCCGCTAAGCCGTTGGTTTTATTGTTTTAAAACCATTATTATTGCTAACGGCGCATTTTTGAATATTCGATTTCTTCCATTGTTAATAGTAATGCTCATAACCAATTAACATCTGACTGCTGTTTCTATTTAGCTACTTGACTCATTGTATTGAAATCAATAACATTTCCAATTAACGAAAATAGTCAAATTAAAATTTAAAAAAGAATTTGAATTAAAATAGGTATTTGACATGTTCTTTAACGTTATTTATGAAAGGTATAAATTGCTTCCGTTCAGGTCATGGCGAAAGCCCTAAGCTGGTTCTCTTACTGCTGGCCAAGGACTGGAGAATTATTGTCTGGAAATAGATGTACTTTTATTCACAACTTTTGATGTCCCTAGGTATATTATCAATTAGGTAGGTATATTATGAATCAAATAGCAATTCACTGCTGGACTGAGGCCTCTCCTAATTCACGACTCAACACATGGTCCTGCGCTTTCCGCATCCCGTCCGTTCCTGCTACCATTTCCAGGTCAGCGGTTCATCTTTCATACATCATTCATTCATTTCAGAACTCGTTTGAGCCATCGGCCATCAGCACTTCTACAGATGTGACCAGCTCATTGACAATTTAAGGCGGTTACTCTGCGAACTAGTCGAGACTAAGTACATAGTAGACATGGCAACATCCTCGCAGTACCGTAGAACAAAATATATCAGAGGTGTCTGTCTAAGTAATTTCTCTGCTTTGGATCAATTGGGCTTCACTGTATGTGTTAAAATTACACAAACTAGAAGTGTTTACCCTTGCCGCAGAATCAAAGACACAGGTAGGTTAAGTAGTTGCCTACCTACCAAAATTAATCTTATCTTATCAAGGTAGATGTTTGTAACCAAAACACGTATTTTAAGCATAATGCACACTGACGCAAGTTTTAATCTAGGTATCAAACATTTTAATTTTGCAGATAAGATTTTTGATTTAAATTGAATAAATAGTTGCTGTATTTGCCTGCTTCTTCCCCCATGCTTTGAACTCCGGCTAAACAACTATAAGAAAGGTATTTTCAAAAATTCTTTCATAGTAAATGGCTAAGTCAAATGGGCCATCTACCTATATGTCAAGTTTGAGCTAATTTCGTTATTTATTTTGAGCTGTGCGTTATTGGATCTATTGATCAGTCAGGACAAGTAACTTTGACATTGCGCTAGTGTGTCTTGGCCTTTATTAATTAGGTATCTACTTGCTTTTTTATAATAAATACGGTATCTTATTATAAGGTGTGCAGTACACATACAGAAGCGTTTAAAGTTACCAGTGCCCTTATTATTGTGTTTGTATTTATAGCTGTGTTTGTGAACGAAAAGTGTAATGGTGGACAACTTAAGTTTGGTTTTAAGTGATTTTCTCACGGTAAGTTCACCATAGTTGCATTTTTGACCTTTATCTGAAATTTTTTAAACACAAGACCATCTCTCTAAGACATTATGAAATTCAATATAGAAGAGCTTTCATCTATTTTACCATTATTGAAGTTAAACGGAAAAAATCTGACTTTGCTGCTTCCACCTTTTGAGTTAGACGAACATCTCTACCCATTCTTTATGTTGCAATCAATTATGATTGAGTACATCTTCAGCATGGGAACTTGCATAGTGCGATGCAGAATTGGCACTAGTCGCTACAATATGAAGTTACAAGCGCAGATAAATTGTATAAATATTATTTGCATTGAAAGTGTTATTCGCCTGAACACTAATACTTTGTAATTATCAATTCTTTCTTGTCAGAATAAAATATTGTACATAATTTTTTAGTTTCTGTCCTTAGTTGTGGTGACCCTACTTTATCTGAAGCACCCGTTACCCCCTAGTCGGCAGGCACGGATACGTATTATCACAATGAACGATCACGACCTTTCACCCTGCTCAGCTCACCCGCGGTGCTTACGTCCCTCGTCTGCAACTGATAGCAACATATATAAATTGGCGTCTTAGATATCTCCGCTCATTACTTGCTTCGTGCTCGTACGTGTCACTTGTGCTCGCGCTTTCCAACGTGATTGTATCAAAGCCTTTTGTTCCACTCAAGTAAATTTTTAGTTCAAATCAGTTTTTACTCATGGCCAAATTCACCGACAGTGGTTTTCTTTCTCCTAACTAATTCAGTTCAGTGTATAGTAAACTCTGAGTAAGCAGCTGTTTTCGGAAGGACATTTTCTTCTCCAAAATTTTCTGTGGCGTTAGCATACATGCATATTTCGAACGAGCTAATGCAAACAATGACCATTGCTTTAATGTATCGCATCAACCCTATCTACTACTCGGACTACTCGGATACGATCTAGGTCTTTACCTGAAACTCTATCGGCGGAAAAGCTATTTCTGTCATTGGCTGTTTCAATTCGAATATTACAAGTTTGGAGTTTACCCCAAAGGCATTACTTGACGAAAGCAAGAAATATTTGCAGTAACAAGGATTTCTTGAATTGGTTACTCAATATAAACAAAAATCGACATGGATATCGTGGCAAATGTAAGTAACAGTGTTGAAATGAGTCCATCATTATCTCAGAATTAACTCGCCCAAGACTTGAGGGTCAAAGTGTATCGCTTCTTTTGACTGAACGAAGCCAATAACTGACAATTACTTTTTTTTTCAGTACCACCCGGTGTTCAAGGCGTTCCTGGCCGGCTCTTTTTCTGGGACCTTCAGTACGATCCTGTTCCAGCCCTTGGACTTGGTGAAGACCCGGCTTCAGAACCCTAGCCAACATGTTGTTGCGGCGGCAGTCAAGTACGTATAGAAGCTTTTTAAAGGCCATCAAACACACTCATAAAATGATAATAACAGAATCAGACACTATTGTTTGGGGTCAGCATGCTAGGAAGTTTGCTATTACGAGTAATAGATGAATAAATTGGATGGGGTATCCAATTGCGGAGGGATTTTGGAGTGTAATACACAAAATTGTGCTGAATATTTTCAAGCAGTTTCTAAATTGGAATAACTAAATTGGCTCAACATAACAGTTTCCCAAAATATATTAAGTATTATTAGTTTATGATAGTAACACGACTTTATAACTGCGGGTAGTTTTAAAAATTAGAATAAGTAGGTACTTCATTTCCGGCTTTGTAAAACAATAATTTTTCATACTTCCAAGCCAACGTGCCCATGTTCGGCATATCTTGGGTGAAGCATTATTTCCATTAAACGAGGGTAGTACCTGTGACTAAGGCCTGGCATAAGGCCTGGCATCCACCAAAGTGGAGAGGAGATCCTACCAGATTTTGTTATACCAACATTTTTGATCCGAGATATGGAAATCGGATTGGTTATGAAAACCCACTTCTCCATTCAGCTTTGATGGAGCCGGGCTTAAATCGTTTTATGGCAGTAAAATCGAGCTAAATGCAGTTAGAAAACGCAGCACAACAAACAGTTGTTTTCAAATTTATCAAAGAAAATGGAACTAACAAAAGTATACCTCGTCACATCTTGATTAAAGAATGTTGGTAGCAAAATATTATCTTGTTGCTATAAAGTACTTTACGAAGTCATGACTGATAATTTGTTTTTATCATTTTTATTAGAACACGTTTGATTAGTATTAACTTGCCAGAAATACAAATGTTTGCTTGAAATTTATCATTAAAACAGTCTATGACATGAAAATGCTGGGAAAGGTGCAGGCAAAATACTCCAATGTACATTCATGCAGAAAAAGCGCTTGGCCTGTTTAGTCATGGTATGAGACAAATCTACCTGTATTGATTTGTACCTACCGATCTGTCAAGAATTGCCCTGTACGGTAACTGTATTTTTACGCAAGCAAAACATGCTTGGGCAATAGATAACTAATTCTCTGGACTATTTACGACGCAATAATTTTTCTTTCTATTAATCAAGAAAGAGAAACAACGCCCGCAAGTTTTTAACTAGTAGTTCAATATTGATTTGTTACTACTTTGTTATATGAAAGTGATTTATGTTTATATTAATTTATTGTTTACGAATTATGTAACTAAACAGATATTAATTTTGCTGAGCATACAATTAGATATAGAGTACTAATACACAAAGATCAATCTAGACATGATTATAGGTCATGTTGTTCCAGCTTCATAGTTGCAAATTACTTTTACTGAAATAGTCCAATGTACACTTACTTATAGATAATAATATTATTAGCTGCAGTTTCTCTTATCTTCTCTTTACTGTCTTCTTCAATGTATATTAAACCAGCTCCATCCGTGTTGTAGCGAAGCTTTCCTTTACCCGTTTCCCACAGGAGCCTGTTTCTGGGATAAATAGTAGATTTTGGTTAACTCAGGGTGCCTCCAAGTGTCAGCCAAATTCAAGGGTTAGAGTGTGTGATTGTATAACAAATATCCAAACAAAAAATGTGATAGATTTTTATTTAGATTTCCCTTTGATTAGAACCTTTTTATATTAAACCATAGTCAATATTGTATTATTCTTTACAGCAGCCGAATCCAACCCGGCATGATGTCGATATTCTCGAACATTGTTCGTCAAGATCATATTGTTGGGTTATGGCGAGGGATGGTGCCTTCTGTCGCGCGCTGCGTTCCTGGCGTCGGCATTTACTTCTCTTCGCTCCATTGGCTTAAGGCTAAGACCGGGAAGGACACCGGCGACTTAGGCGCCTTAGAAGCGATCATGCTCGGTGTAGTGGCTAGAACTATGAGCGGAGTGGCTTTGATACCTATGACTGTGATCAAAACTAGGTAAGTAAGATTTATTGACGTTTTCCTATTACCTACTGATAGTTAGCACTCCAGGATAGAGTCGATTAAAAGAGGTTTCAAGAGAGTAGTTAAGTATTTATTTAGAGTAGACCCTGTAGACATGAAAATCGAATCGATACCTATAAAAAATATTTGAAAAATACTATAGAATTGAAGAAAAGGCACCCATGTTATGCTATGTTTTCGATGAAAACTACCAAACTAAGAGTACATGCTATCTTTCTTTCATATAGGTACATTCTTGTTTCTTTATCACAAATGGATAGGTAGGTCAATGCAGTTAATTCGCTGAAAGTTGCGCACACCTGTCTCTATGAGTTACTTAACAATATTATTCTGGAACCTCATAATGTTGACATTGATGCCTATTTATCTCTCTTTTGGGACGCGTTAGGGCTCTTATCATCATAAGAAATAAGAACTAAATGTTTATTATTTATTAATTACTTACTAGATTTGACGTGCCTATCTAATGATGCATTCTCAACCGTGTATGAGTTTTAAATGACATAATATATGTAGATAGCTTAGAAGTATATTGGATTTATTTTTGTGGAGAAGAAATGATTATGCAACTGGTTAATTGTTTTACTAATTAATAGTACCTAATGGATATCAATACAATACCTGTCAACTGCCCGATACGTGTAGCCACAGTAGTTAATGGAATGTAAATATTTAATGTTCTAAATATAGAAATTTTAGATTAAAAAATGACTGCGGTGTCAGTCCATAGTTTGTCTTTAAATTGGAAGCATTTTTATTATACCCACATGAAGTTATGCCGTCGCGTGTGCTCGGTCTATTGGCTATTTCTTCCTGCTACTTGCTTCATCAGGAACGTAGCATTTCAACGTCTAGGTTCCTATTTATCTCTCTACTCAAATACGTCCAATTCGATTCAGCATTTAAAAACCAATAGGTGGTAATCATAGTATACTCCGATCCAGTCTTTATTTCCAACTTTTTGTATTTAATAACTTTAAGTAATAGAGCAATATTGTTTTTTTTTTAGATACGAATCTGGAGTATACAAATACAACAGCTTGGGAGGTGCGTTGAAGGCTATCTACCGAGCTGAAGGCATTAGGGGCTTGGCCTGTGGACTGGGACCTACCTTAGCTAGAGATGCCCCGTTCTCTGGCCTGTATCTCATGTTTTATACTCAGACGAAGCAGTCTGTGCCTAAAGGTTAGTATTTTTACCTGTACTTTGCAACTTTAGGGTTCCGTACCCAAAGGGTAAAAAACGGGACCCTATTCATGAGACGTCCGTCTGTCCGTCTGTCCGTCTGTCCATCACTAGGCTGTATCTCATGAACGGTGATAGCTAGAGAGTTGAAATTTTCACAGATTATGTGTTTGTGTTGCCGCTATAACAACAAATACTAAAAACAAAAAATAATGATATTCAAGGGGGCTCCCATACAACAAACGTAATTTTTGTCGTTTTTTGGGTCCGCGAGTCCAACTCGCACTTGGGCGGCTTTTATATTTTTACACTGCAGTCAGTGTTCCAATTTTTTAGCTTTGTGCATCACCAGCCGTGCCCCTGGTCTTTAGACAATACAGTCCGAATTCAATAACATCCAAACCTACCCGCAAAAAAAGCCACATAACGCCCGAACCTTTAGGCGAGACTGCGGCAAACGCCAAAGTTTACCAGGAATTCTGAGACATTGTCCATAAATTTCCGGGACAGATAGGAAGGAACCTTGTGGTTTTAATCGTTTCACATGATAAGAAACACATTACCACTCCTTTGCGTCGCGCAGTCGGGAAAAAAGAGGCCAGTCTCAAAACGCCTTCATGCACCTATCTTTTACGAATAACACCCTTATCTATTAATCTACCTGTTTTTAAAAGTCTACACAATAATAAGTTAATCATTTTCCAGCTGGTACTTTTAAACTGATTGCAATTCAATGTTTTCGATATATTTCTGATGCAAGTTATAGACAAATTGCTGATATATTTTGCGTTTACAATTAAAATGCGATAAGAATATCGCGCCATGCCTACTCATATTAAGATAAGGATTGACGATCGCGATTCAATCAATAACTTGTTTATTATCTTTGATAATGTAATTAGTTTATAATGATAACAAAAATACGTCATGCCTACGAGCCTTTTTATGTGTGACAAACAAAATATGTCACTATGAATGTCTATTAATCTATTATATAAAAATAAGTCGGGTTTTCCTTCCTGACGCTATAACTTTAGAACGCACGAACCGATTTCCACGGTTTTGCATTCGTTGGAAAGGTCTCGGACTCCGTGAGGTTTATAGCAAAGAAAATTCAGCAAAATTTCACATACAGCGCCATCGCGGGCGAAGCTGCGGGCATCAGCTAGTACCTTATAATAATAACAACATGCAATTTATTTGTTACCTAGCGGACGTCATGCGGTTTCACCCGCGTAATTCCCGTTCCCGTGGAAATACGGGAATAAAATATAGCCTATGTTCACCGCAAAGAGTGTAGCTTCCCAACAGTGAAAGAATTTTTCAAAGCGGTCCGGTAGTTTCGGAACCTATTCGATGCAAACAAACAATCAAATCTTTTCACTTTATAATATTAGTGTAGAAATAAATATAGGTTTTTTTTTTTTTTTTTTTTTTTTTTTTTATACCACTAAGGTGGCAGACAAGCATACGGCCCACCAGATGTACCGGTGGTCACCGCAGCCTATGGACGTTTGCAACACCAGAGGCGCCACACTCGCGCTGCCGACCCTGTAAAAACCTTCTAAGACCCCTCTTGAAGAACCCCATACTGTAGGCGTTTGGGAAAACCGAGGCAGGGAGATCATTCCACAACCTAAGCGTGCGCGGTAGAAAGCCCCTATCGGATCTAACCGTGCTCGAGCGCTCCGGATGCAACATGTGAGGATGAACACCCTGTCTGTGGCGAGCGGTGCGATGATAGAATGTAGCCGTAGGCATCATGTCAAACAATTCCTCAGAGCACAAACCGTTATACAGCCGGTAGAATACACACAGAGAAGCAAAGTCTCTCCTGTCACTAAGAGGTTCCACATAACCTGCAAGTATGGGATCGCCGACAACTCTCATAGCACGCCTTTGCACCGAGTCAAAAGGATGAAGCTGGTATTCAGGTGCCCCCGCCCAGAGGTGACAGCAGTACTCCATGTGCGGCCGCACTTGCGACTTGTAGAGAAGCAGTGTTTGAGCCGCAGTAAAGTACCGCCGCGCCCTACTGAGCACTCCGAGCTTCTTGGACGCCAGCCTGGCCTTGTCCTCCAAATGACTTCGGAACTGAACGACATTGGAGATCTCAACACCAAGGATCCCTATACTTTCGGAGATGGTGAGTGACGTGCCCTGAAATTGTGGCGCCACAGTAAATGGGGTTTTCTTAGCAGTGAATACACATACTTGAGTCTTGGTGGGGTTGAATTGGACAAGATTTTGTCTTCCCCAATCGGACACTCTAGAGAGAGTAGCCTCGATTTCGGACACAAGTTTTTCACGACTTTCCTCCACTACAGCTCGAGAGATACCGGGACGGCCCGTGTAACATGTGTCACCCGTACTGTCGTCTGCATAACAATGAATGCCGTCAATGGACAACATGTCATTGATATGCAGCAGAAACAAAGTGGGGGACAACACTGAGCCTTGTGGTACTCCAGCGTTTATGGCCATGCATTCAGAACAGCTGCCGTCAACAACGGCCCTGATGCTTCTACCGGCCAGAAAGCTGGACACCCATCCACATAAATTCTCGGGCAATCCATAGGAGGGCAATTTCGTTAGAAGACCACGGTGCCAGACCCGGTCAAAAGCTTTAGATAGGTACCAATCGAATTAAGAACCTTGTCCTTTTTGAAGTCTATTTGTTACAAACAAATGTTTTATACCTCTAAATGTTTCGTCTACTTGCAATAACCATGAACATCAGTAGACTGACAGTAAATACTTGTATTTGACTGAGTCCGCATTTGCGGTTACCGCGGGCGGTTTCTAACCTCAAAATGTCAAAACCAATGAAACAAAGTCTATGGTTTCATAGACTAGACATATAACGTTATCTCTTGGAACTGCAAAGACACTATCGGATTTTTATTTTAAAAGAAAAAAAGAACACCTTTTGGACAATTCAACGTTCCTTTGGTTCCTTTTCGATCCAGTACGATATCTTTGAGCTCGGCAGCTGACGTCAAACAGCTTATTGAATACATCACCTTTTAATACCTCGTTCGATTAGATAGATATCTAAAAAGTTTTGATTCACACGGCTGCAGGTGAAATGATTGAGAAAGAAATTCTTATTCACGATATTTTTGAATAAAACCTCTTTCGTTTTTCACTAACGGGGAAATGGCAGAAAAGACCAAGCGATGCATCCTCGATGACTATGTGTAGAGCTGTTTTTCAAACCCCTTTTTTTTTCCCCCCTTTCACTGTGTCCTAAATGTTAATTACATGTATGATGAACAACTGTTTCCCAAAACACAGGCATTGGCCTAGTTTGGGAGCCAGTGGTATTAATTTATTGTTAAAATTTTTAGAGACAAATAAACATTATTATTATTATTACAAATCATTTTAAATAATACTTTTATTATTGGTAAACCATCATTTTTTTTATTATATTTCAAATTAATAGTTACTTTGATCAAATACAATAGTCATGTGAAATATTATAGTAAGCATTCATCCGGAGTTCTATAAACTGCACAAGATAATGCGGAAAGCTAGTTGTTTGTAATAATCGGTAGATAAACTATTGTTATCTTGTTGTAATAGAACTAATCTATTTAAACAAGTGTTTACGTATTATATGATCAATCGGTGTGCAAAATAGCAACAGCTGTTGATCAAATGAAGTACCTATAATTTAAAATGAATACTACCGTAAATCTGCAGTAGGTATTTACTTAATTTGTATCTCTTATTTGAAAATATTAATGTATAAACAACTTTTACTGAAATTTTGATAATCACAATTGCTTAGCAAAATATTGAGCTGGATTCAATTCTTTTGAACTATTTTACCTTTGTGGAAGTGGTATTTGATCTTGATATTTAAATAAGAATTAACAGAATGTTTGACCTTCCTAATAAAACAATTTCCCTCTAGTTTATGGTAAAAAACGAAAAAATGCCACCCAATAAAAGTCACCTCAGATACTCATTTGTTGCATAATATATTCTGTTTATGATGATGTTACCTACATAAGTCCATTCATCCCCCCTCTAGACGAAGCCGCGGTGATAGGTCTGCCGGGATCCCTGAGGCATCCTTCCGAAGGCTTACCCAAGACTCCCGAGACAGTTGTAGGAGTCCGGCATAGCATCCATGTAGGATTAAATAAAAACATTCATCACAATACTAATTCCAGATTGTTTTTTTCTTAACAGAATGGACTCAGTCATCGAGTGTAGCAAGCATGATACATTTTAGCTGTGGCATTGTCGCGGGAATAGCGGCTTCTTTGGCTACCAATCCGGCAGACGTGCTCAAGACTAAGATGCAATTATACCCTGAGAAGTTTCCCAACGCCTTCAGTGCCGCCGTATATGTACATCAGGTAAGAAATACTTGTGACATCATTCTTGATACCACTAAGGTAGCAGACAAGCTTACAGCCCTACCTGATGGACTGTGATCACCGTAACCTATGAATATTTGCTGCACCAGAGGCGTTACACCCGCGCTGCCGACCCTCCTAGACTTGTCAAATTTGAAACCAAGCGGTTAATGAATATTAGGCCTCTCCTGCGGTGTCGGGAGCCTTTCCGAGGACTTACCCTGGACTCCTGGCCTTAGACAGATGGCAAGACACCGTGTGGTTTTAGTCGTTAGAAGTCCAGCATGATCTATGAGGATTTACACGAAAAAAAAAGAAAGGCCTCTCCTGTGATATGATTGCCAAAGTTGTTCACTATTGCTGACATTACCCTTAGAATCTGTCAAGCAATAACTACTTGCAATATCTAATATAGATTTAATGAGGTGACATAAATTTATGTTTATATATTTAATAATAACTGTCTGTACTGATAAGTGCGTTTGTGTTAAAAGGTCCTAACATTGATAACTTATCCAGGAAGATTAGAAACTGTTATTATTATTATTTAAACTGACGGGAATCATCGCCTTTTTAGACGTTTACTGATGTCAAGTACACAGCAAGTACAGGCAATGTGAACTTGTGAAGTTATCAATAGTAATATTTCTACGTGCATATTGCATAAATCAGCTTAAATTCATCCTACTAATATTATAAATGTGAAAGTTTGTGAAGATGTTTGGATGTGTGGATGTTTGTTACTCTTTCACGCTCGAACAGCTGAACGGATCTGGCTGAAATTTGGCACAGGGATGCATTATAGTTTGGAATAACACATACGCTACTCTTTATCCCGGGAATAATTTCCCACGGGAATCGGTAACGGGAACAAATTTTACGCGGGCGAAGCTGCGGGCATCAGCTAATCTACTATAAATCTTAGCTAAATTATTACAGGGATTAAAACGTCGTATAACAAATATCTAAAAATCTTCACAAACTGCCTTACTTATAATATTACAAAATGTAGACACTTCTTCAAATCACACAGTCGTATATTATCATTAATTGTCCTTATCGTGCTGTTACGGGTCAATATTATAGGTACGCTTGATACAAAAGAATAAGATAAAAACTGTATCTGTATGTTCACACGGCTTAAGTTCGATGTATGGATAAATGTCTTGTGAATATGACGGCATAGCGACCTTTTTTAATTTGCATTTATTCATTGGATAAGGCACTTTCATTATGTTTCTGATCTTGAATTTGCTTCTTGAGTGAAAAGTACTTTAAACTGCCATTTTCATTGTCAAAACATAAAACGAGTCCTCCTGCCTGATGAAAAGCCTTGACGATCAAGCGAATTGAGGGTACTTTTACAAACTAGAGAGCGGTATAAATTAACTTTGACATGAAATTTGCAAATATTTACCGAAATAGATTTCGTTCAGTTGATTAAACATCACAGTGGCGCCCCCAATTCTTTTTATGAAAATAGATTCAAGCTATTTAGCCAAACTCTTAATAGAAAAAAAAATACTAAAATACATTTTCTTTTTGTTACAGAAATATGGCGTAAAAGGCTACTTTAAGGGTGCCGTACCTCGCATGTTGCGTCGAACGCTTATGGCTGCAATGGCGTGGACCGTTTTCGAAGAAATTACCAGATCTATTGGCTTGAAATGAAAATGTTTTATCTCCAATTATTCTTCAGTGTGATATTTTGTTAATGACTAGAATAATTTTGGTATGATGTTCCTAGTTTTTGTATAGGTTTCTAGACCACTTGACGAAGTACTGATGTGCCATTTAGCGAAAAGACTAATGTTCGGCCGCTCAGAGATTGGCAGGTCATTTAAGTAGGCGATGTAACTTTGAACTGGCGTACAATTTACGGCAAAATTTGTAATATCTTTTATTTACCTTATTACCGAGTGATAACACTAATAATAATTTGCCAACTTACAATAAACTTTTGATGATGAATTGATAGGGGTCAGAAACACAATCTTTGAGAGGCCGGAGTAAAGGTGACAATATCTCTTTAAAGTTTAAAACAATTCAAAATAAGCTGTGAAATGAAATATAGGTTTTGAAATTATAATTTCTGTCATATAATTTGATTGATGTTGGATCTTAAAAAAACGTTTCATGCTGGTAATGCATGCATGATCGCTCAATTGTATTGATTAAAGTTAATGACATGCAAACTACATACTTGCTGGTAGTTGATTGACCATCCATCACGTATGATCTATCGTCTAAGGACTGCTTCAAAATAGTTCCTCCCGGTAGTCAAATTGTTATCAAAAACATAATTGACCGAGCGAGCGAAGCGAACGAGAGTCTCCGATTCGTCAGTATGGACGATTTTGCTTTCGTCAGTTTAACTGATTTTCACCAAACTTGACACGCCTGTTCTTTGATTTAAAATACTTATGGGGGAAAATGGGTGAGGAAAAGGGTGAAAATTGTCGCGTTTTGTATGAATGGATATTGCAGTTTTTTACTGAAACACAAAGGATATGATTCCTCATAGGTTGTTACTTTTTTCTGGGTGCTCGCGAGGTCTAATCTTCGCAGAAGTACTAGTCAATATTAGTAATAATAATAAAAAAATAATATTCACGAACATTAGTCAATCAGATCAGTCTATAGCTGTCCACTATTGAACGTAGTCTCCTCACAATTTACAAATAAGTGGTCTAGAATTGAGGTGATTGTTTAATGATTTTTATATTGTTACATTTCTTGTATATTCGAATATTAAATTATACGCTTTAATTTATTATTTACTTACACCTGTATTCACATCACCCTATATAAATGGTTATCATCACATGTAGGTATGTATCCCAATAAAAAATGCAGAATTTTAAGTGCCGCTGAATAAGATCGTTTGGGATACTTAGAATAGTGATTTCTTAGAATAAAGTTTCTTTATAAGTCATGGTAAATGGGAATAAGTACGGTATGTGAATACAGGCGTAAGTGCTAGTTATTTTATTTTTCTTCGTGCTATACAATCTATTTTAGCCAATGGATCGGTAGAATAGTATCTTTTGATATTATGCGTATTTCGTTATTTAATGAGTATGTAAGACATACACAAATAGCTTAAGACATATATTTTGTGATGTTTTAAATAAAATTTGGAGCATATCTAAAGTTTTTGAACTATATTTCCTTGCAAACGTTTCTTCCACGGTTCTCTTAGGGCTTCATTTTAAAGCAGCTGTCTGTCTGTTTGTCTGTCACGAGGCTAATAGGGATCTCAGGAACCGTGATAGCTCGAGAGCTAAAATTTTCACACATGATGTATATCTGTTGCCGCAATAACAAAAAATACTAAAATCAGAAAAAAATAAGGACACTCCCATATAACAAACGTGTTTATTTGCCGTTTTTTAGCACGGGACCGTACGAATAGGCCGGTTTATTAAATACTAGCGGACCGCAAAGAGTGTAGCTTCCCAACAGTGAAAGAATTTTTTAAATCGGTCCAGTAGTTCCGGAGCCTATTCGTTACAAACGAACAAAAAAACAAATCTTTCCTCTTTATAATATTAGTATAGAAGTATAGATTGCAGCACCAAAAATGCATGTACCTTGCTAATACGCAATGCTATGAACAGAAGGGCTATCGAATAGGTGGGACTTCGGTTAGTGCCTACACACATTACTTATTCTCCCTCGGATCCCTCTTCAGGCTACACGCAGCTCCTGTACGTTTCTCTGAAATTACAGATACCACCTATACCTATTTTAGGACCAAGAAAAAAAAATGCCCTTTAATAAAAGCGCCATATACCTAACTAATGGAATCAGGTGTTACATTACGGAAATTCCATCCCATTACCGGCTTCACCGCTTCAATAGAAGTGAGTCCCCACTTTGGTTACTCAAGTCCAACGTTCCATGTCTCCATGAGCTCCTGCCGGAGCTGGGACCGATGAGCCTCGATATCTCTAGCTAAGACCAGTGATACCGCTACAACGACACAAGAGCTCTCACTTCCAGGTCCCATGGAGGGCTCCCAGCAGTGGCGTAACCAACCGAACCGATGCCCGTGGCAAATTCGTTTTTTTTTTTTTTTTTTTTTTTTTTTTTTTTTTTTTTTTTTTTTTTTTTTTTTTTCTGCACCTCTGCCATGGGCAAAGCCTATCTATACAGTTTCTGTCTAGCTAATTAATCATATGTACTAGCCCCGCGGGGCTTCTTGACCTACTTCAAGAGATGTCGGGGGGCGGGGACACATAAGCCCGTGTCTTAAGTGCTAAAATGTGGCCTCGGCAAGCTGCAGTGCCGGTACATTTGGGCGCACCTTCGTGAGCCCATCCGCACCGAGCCACTGCGTCGCCGGCCGTTTCTACCTCCATCATGGGTAGTGCCCCCAGGCCCCCGGCATCTCGAACCTATCTAAACTAATCCTCTTTCACCCATATTCTCTTTATCATTCCAGTTCTCGCTTTTATGCCTCTCGCACTTTCACGCTTTCCCGACCTTTCATTCTTTTATCTAAACTAGCTAATCCTTAAAAACTATCGTCTTTCATTCTTATTCCTCTAGTACCATACTCGTCACGCTTTTATGCCTCTCGCACTTTCACGATGGCCTTTCATTCTGGGGATGTGGGGTATCATACCTTGGGATGGGGTTTGTGTGTAGTCTTGGGGGCTTCTTGCCCCGTATGGTTTTAATTTTAATTTCAAAAGAAAAACTTCTATCTACTATTTTTACAATTTTGTGTTAGGTCTAATTTTTTACATAACAATATTTTAACTTATTTATTTTAAATCTCTTATATAATAATTATACATTAATGTGCTATCTTCTAAACATGTTGATCTTAAAGTTTAATTTCTTAATACTAATAATTTCTATGTTCTGCGTGTCTAATTTATCTGCCAAATACTTATTATTAACAATACGTTATTTCTTAATTTACAAATACAGCTGGTTTCTTTCATTTTCTTACTATCTATGTTCTTTTGTTACAGTGCAATATTGACAATAATACTGGTGAACAAAAGTATCCCTACTTATTCCTTCTATTTACAATTTTTATAATTTTCTGACTGTATTGTATAAATCTTTCTCTGTGTTGTTTTACAAAAATGGGTAAATTTTCAATATTTAATTTCAGGTTTGTTGCTGCCTCTAGATCCACTCTGTCAAGCGCGTGGATGGGACAATCTATAAGCAGGTGGACCACATTTTCGTCCACCCCAGGCTCACAGGCGCACGATGGGTCCCCCTTACACTTGAAACGGGTCAAGTATTCGGAAAACCCACCGTGCCCCGTCAGCAGTTGGGTTGTGGTGCCGGCGATCGTCATCTTCCGGACGACACTGTATGCCTCCACTGCGCATGGGAAGAAAAGCTTGGTGACGGAGGCCTGCTCGCCCTCACTGTACCTCTTGTTCCACTCGCCAAGCGTGTCCTGCCTGAGGGCACGCTTCACGAATGAAACAGGGCACAGTCCGTAGTCCGGTGCTCTCTTCAGCCTCAGAGCCGCCTCCTTGGCGAGCTGGTCGGCTCGCTCATTGCCCTCCAACCCCGCGTGAGCCTTGACCCAGAATAAGGAGATTTCCTTACCCTGGGCCATGCCTTGGTGAATGGCGGCTCGGGCTTCAACCGCCAGGGGGTGGAGAGCATGACGGTTTATGACCGTCAGGAGAGCGGCTCTGCTATCACTGAAGATGCCAAACGTGGACGCGCCTCGCCTGAGGGCCTCACTGGCCGCTTTGCATAACGCCAGGAGCTCGGCCTGATAGACGGTGCAATGGGGCGACAGAGCAAGTTTGAGGGCCTTAATTTCGGCCCGGCTATCCCAAAATGATAGCGCGGCACCGACACGGCCCTCAATCTTGCTCCCGTCCGTGAAGATGCGAATCTCAAAATGATTCGCATCCTCCAGCTGCCCCTCGTCTACCAGACTGGTGAACCCCAATGGCGGATGCTCCGCGGGGTGAGGAGCCTCAATCGCTGGAGACATGCGCTCGACCTCCCTGTCTCCCAGCCATGACTGGCCCACTCCTCTCTTGGCCTCGTATAACGAGGCCACCTCATGAAGTCTGAGGTCCAGAGGGAGCAGACCAGCCAGGACCAGCGCCGAGTTCAGGGAGACCGTGCGGTATGCCTTACACAGCTTTTGGGCGAATCCGCGCTGTACCACGTTCAGCTGCTTTTGGACTCCAAGCTTCTCTGCCGATGCGTGCCAAGCACTGGCGGCGTACAGTATCGTCGGCTCCACGGCCGCGACGTAGATCGTCCGGATCACCTCGGGGTGAAGCCCCCAGCTGATCCGGGCCATCCGCGCCAGCTTCCGGTAGATGCCGATCGCCTTTTTGCATACGTTTGTAATGTGTGTGTTGAAAGTGAGTGCCCTGTCAATGGTCAGCCCTAGGATTTTGATCTCTTTGGACATGCCAATGTCTATCCCGCCCATGCTAAGGCGTGGGACATCGTACTTTAGCCTCCGCGTGATAACCATCGCACTGGTTTTGTGCGGTGCGAATTTCAGCTTATTTCCGATGCCCCACTCCCGCACATGTTCGAGAGAGGCATTGGCGTGTCCCTCGATTTCCAGAGCTGAATCTCCGTCGAACACGAGCACCACGTCGTCCGCAAACGCCTGCACATACACGCCCATCCGCTCCAGTCCTTTCAAAAGTGGGTCTAAAAGCAAATTCCACAGCAAGGGACCCCCGATCGACCCCTGGACGCACCCTTTGTCGGTGGAGTGGCACCTCTGCTCGGCCCGCGTTGTTCGGGATCGGAAAGGAGAGGGCGAGATCAGGTTGAAGAGCTCTTCAGAACACTCGCCGTGATATATTAGGTAGAAGGCAGCCAAGGATGCTATGATTCTTCGCTGCGTCAACGGCTCGAGGCGTCACCTCAGCTCAACCAATAATTCGGATCGCACGTGTCCAGTAAGTACCTAAGTCCAGCAAACACCTCTGGGGTGGCGGGAAATACCTACCGCCTCAACTATTTAGGATATATTTTCGCGAGGCCAGCCCAATACATCTCTCAATGTAGTTTTTATGATTGAGCTCAGGCCGGACGTCTATACCGAGGACCTCCAGGATGCCCTTGAGTGGAACCGTAACGTTCTGAAGAGAGGGTAGAGGTAGGAAAGGGGAATTCTTTGCTGTAAACGCACACTCCTGTGTTTTTCTGGCATTGAAGTCGGCCAGGTTGTCTGAACCCCATTAGGGAATGCGACCGAGGTTCCGGTCGCGATCCACCACTAGTTGCCGTCGCTTCTCCTCTACGTCACGTCGCCCTTCCGCTGAACGGCCACAATAGCTCCCATGCAGAGTAACTGTCATCCGCATAGCAATGAATGCACCAAAGGGATAGCATGTCATTGATATATGTGGAAGAAAGAGAGTTGGGGACAATACTGATCCCAGTGGTACTTCGGCATTTACCTACCTGCAAAAAGCAGGAAGCCTGATCATAGCAGAGAACCCAAATGTACGTCGCGTCGCCCGTGCAGGAAGCTGGCCAACCAACGGCACAACTGAGGCGATAGACCATATTATGCCGGCAGCTTGGAGAGAAGCGACATATGCCATAGGTACTTTATGGAAGGCTTTAGCGATGTCTAGGCCAATAGCCAAAGACTCGCCATACCTGAAAGAAAGAAAGAAATACATTTTAATCCACCTATAGGTACCTCTACATAGCCTCGCCCCAAGTGTGCATTATGTACGCTAGGAGGTTACCCGTAGATCGTTTCGGCCTAAAGCCATATTGACGATCAATAACTAGCGAAAGAACCGTGTGGCGACGGGGTCCCGTGTTGCGACGGGTGAGAGTACCTACAAGGTGTCGCCACCCCAATACCTACATCCCGAGGCTGTTGTAAGAGGCGACTAAGGGAACGCTTTCGCAAAGAGATCCATTGCGTAGAGAAGGAAACCTCGAAATTAAGCCCGGTTGTCAGTAAAATGACAATCGTTAAACCAAGTTGAAGGGCTTGAAAATTTTCAACTGCGGTTCGCGGCGACCTGCGTATGTCCATTTCAACACGGCCATGGGCTCACCACCTATTACGTGGGACATGGAACTATAAGGTGAAGTGTGGGCGTATACTATGCCTCTGCCTACCCCTTCGCGGATAAAGGCGTGATTATATGTATGTATGTAATAAGCTAATGATCCTCCAGATAGCGTATGAGCTGCTTGGTAATTATTAGCTCGAACACCTTGCAAATGACGGTAGTTACGGCTATGGGATGATAGTTGGCCGTGTCCGACAAGTCCCCTATCTTGGGGATCGGCTGGAAGTTCGCCTATTTCCAAGCCTTCGGCACATTCCTCGACGCGCGACGAATAGGAAAGGTGATACAGGCATGTTAGCGTTGGAGACAATTCGGTTGCACACTTTTTCAGCACCACCGCCGGAATACCATCAGGACCACTGGCTTTCCGCGTGTCGAATGTCCGTAGCACTGCCCGCACATCGCACTGCGGGATCACAATGTCCGGCATCGTGATTCCACAGTCGGCGATAGTGGGAGGTTGCTTGCCACTGCTATCGACCCGGGAATTGGCCGCAAAGAGATTAGCAAGCATTTCTGCTCTCTTTTGGGCCTTATGAGTCACTTTTCATCAGGGTGACGTAGCGATGGCCTGTGAGAATTGACAAAAGTTGACCTGCACGCCTTCAACCAGTTTTGACTATTCACGTTTGCCTGTTGAATAAGACGTAAGCTCCTGACTAAACCGTGCTACGCGCTGTAAATCTCCTCTCTTAAAAGCCCTCGTTACTCTGCTGTATGCTGCCAAGAGGTGAGACATGTTCGGATTTTTTAAAACTGCTCTGGGTCCGGGCCCCTTGAGGTCGGGAACCCGTGGCATTTTGCCACCCTTGCCACTCTATAGTTACGCCACTGGCTCCCAGCTAGAACACATGCCGTCGTCTCGACGGTACCCTATTATCACCTTGACGGCCATCGCATTCAGCGGCCTTTGTAGTCTAGCCACGATGCGAGCCGGCAGGGTTTTTAAGGCACTCGACATCACTTGCAAGCATTATTGATATCCGTCTTCTCGCCTGTGTACCGAGTCGAAAGGGGTACATAGGTGCACTCAAGGTGACCGCATTGCGACAACAATGTTCAAAACAATAAACTCGAATATTAATAGGTAGTGGTACGAGTAGGTACTTACAACACTTGCTAATCGAGTTGTTGCCGTGCCAGCGGCATTTAGACTTTTGACATATGAAAGAAAAAAGAATTAGGTAAGCCAATCAAGCGAACCATTTCAGTGCATACCTATTGCTATTTTTAAGTACCAACCTACATAATTAATGCATGGTTAAACGCGATAAATACTGACCCAGGATTCTGAAGCAAGTTTTCAGGAGCAATTGATTATAGGTTTGATGATTCCGCTAGTTAATGAGACCACGAAGAGTTAGCCGACTATATAGGTAGGTACTTATATCTTATTTATACTGTTGCTTGATGGCACTTGGTGGAACTTGCTGCACATATTGAATAACACCACTTGTACTGTTCTAGTTGTAGGTACATATTTAGACCCACAGTTATGCTAGGTCCACATTTTTACATATCAGCGTGTCATCGTGTGAAACATGTAACTCATAGCTGCAGTTTTCAACGGTACCGACACGCGAGTCTGATACGGTAAAGATATGTGCCGAAAAAATGTTACAAATTTGGACGCAGCATTAAATAGGTAGTGTGACTAGCCTATTGCTTTGTTGAAATGAACAGCGATCTGCTCTTGAAATGTTTAAGCTTTCCGTAAAGTCTTCAACTTTACGCTTTTAAGACTACTATTTCACTATAAGTACCGTCTCTAAGTCAGATTATCGTAAATTTGCGCTCCCATGGGGAGGTAGCAAAAGTATCGTGCACCTATTGATACCGTACAGTGTAGTAAGGTGCATGCTCTTTCAGGGAACACTCTTTGCGAACACCATTGAAAGGCCCCTCAAATTGACCTGTGATCTGAGGTGCCATCATATTATCCCTATGTAATAAATAGTACCTATCGAATGAAATAAATACTTTTTAAAAGCATAATTTCCTAAATGTACAGGTCCATTCAATTTGGGGCCCAATTCAAGTTTATTCAATAATGTTCAAGTAAAAGCCGGTGTTAGTCATTTACCTACAGTAATACCTATACATAAATAGGGGCCACCAGTGCACATTTCGTTTATTCTATCGTAACATTTATTTTGGTAAGTAGATATTTGCTTGCCATTTGTTAGGTAGAAGCGCTCGCGGCTCCGAAAAACATGGTCTGTTAATAAACGATCACTCTTATAAGCAACATTTACTATGGCCGTTCATGGATAGGTGATCACTTTGTAACATTTAATTTGCGGGCGTCTCCATGTTTCGAAAGGCACGTAAAGCCGTTGGTCCCGGTTGCCAATAAAATAGCAGTCGTTAAGCCAAAAGCCTTTATAGGCGACTTCAAAATTTTCAATAGCGCGAAGCCACAAACTGCGCCTGTTCATTAGTGTTCCTATCAATATGGCAATACGGTTAACCAACCATCTTTTAGGTACCTACCTACTACGTGGGACAAAAATCTAAAAGCTGAAATGTGGGCATACCTACCTACCTATACTTTTGCTTACTCCTTCGGGGATAGATATCATAATTATGTAGGTATCTATGTACCTACTTTCATGTATTTGGTATAGAGTACTTACTTACATGACAGAACTTATATATAGAATTATAAGGGTTTTTTTTAACGTGAGGGAAAATCCTCATGGATACTATGCCGGACTCCTACCGACTAAAAAAACCTCACGTAACGCCCAACAGCCTATGGTTGGGAGCCTCGGGTAGGTAAGCCCTGATGTCCCAGGACTCCCAATAGACCCACGGCCGCCGCTGCGGCCTCACCTAGGGGGTGGTTCGGGTGCTATCCCGCGTCTTTGGGGGGTTTCGGGTGACGGTGTGATCCCGATCCCGCTTCTAAGGGGTGGGCGTGCGTGAATTCCTTACGTCACGCTGCCGTCATGGGCCTGCTTCTGTAAGGACGGTGAGTAGCCATCTCACTGTCCTCAGACCCCCGGTCATGGAGGCCGATAGTCTTCGGCGAAGACACGTCGGCGGCGCCCAAGCCGCCTACTGCGGAACTCGGATGGGAGAGTTCTCTCTCGTTCCCGCCCCGCCGCCTCTTTCAGGAGCATGACCAGTTCGCAGAAAGAGGCGGTGCAGTCCCACTTACTCCCACTGGAGATCATGGCTCGCACCAAGGTCTCGAGCGAGAGGAATTATTAAGGTTATTTTGGTATTAGGTATATAGTTAGAGCCTTCAAGTAGAGCTAAAAGGATCGTTTTTCAGGGGATATTAGGGCAGCTTAGTGGTGGCAGCATAATTGTTTTGGTTGAGTGTTGCTAGTTAAGTGAGTCACCCGGTTTTTTAAATAATAGGTACTATAAATTCTATATTCCATATATTAATCCCGTGCCCTTTCGACCAGTAGACGACCGCCGCACCACTAGCCTTGAAATCGTTAATAGTTTCGGCATTGTTTTCAAATCTGTCTATACTTTTAAAGTTGCGTAACAGCTCGGCTATTAGTTATTAATTATAGCTACTAAATCGTTTCTCTCGAATCACTCTATTTATCTCTTGCTGAAAGCTGCATTTAAACCTTACTTTTATTTTTTTACTTGAGTCAAAATTCTACATGGATGCTGTGCCGGACTCCTACCGACTACAAAACCTCACGTATCACGCCTACGGTTGGTAGCCCCGGGCAGCCCTCGGAAGGAGGCCCAGGGCGCCGATTCTCGACCACACGACGTGAATGCGTGGACGCAAATTTACATGTGAAACGTCGTCCGTCTCATGTTTCGCCGTTCCTAAATATGAGACAGGCGACGCGTCACCCGCCGATTTCCGTCCACGCATTCATGTCGTGTGAAGCGAGAATCGGTGCCCTGAACTCCCAACCCCAGGCCTCCCAACTGAGTAGATACCTAACTAGTTTATAAGACCTAAGCGAATTCATTTTATAATAGTTATATAATCAATTATGAAAAGAATAATAATGAAATCTTGTTGTTTGACTATCTACAGGTATACGATAGTAGATCCTCCAGAAGAAATCCGTTTCTTTCTTAGTTCACAATGAAAAATTTAGGTAAGTTTCAGATTATTGGCATACTAGCGGACGTCACGCGATTTCACCCGCGTAGTTCCCGTTCCCGTGAAAATCCGGGAATAAAATATAGCCTATGTTCACCGCAAAGAGTGTAGCTTCCCAACAGTGAAAGAATTTTTCAAATCGGTCCAGAAGTTCCGAAGCCTATTCGTTACAAACAAACAAACAAAAAACAAATCTTTCCTCTTTATAATAATAGTATAGATAAGTGTAATACATACACCATTAGTCTACCTAACTCTTAAAAGGGTATTTGTTCAGTCAAGCTGATTGCAATAGCTTTACCTAAAAAATAACTATATAAATAACTGTGGACATGGACAGAAGTGTACAGCCTCATTAAACTAGCTAATACCCGTGGTTTAGCCCTCATGATGAAGTTTCCCACAAGAATTGTTCCCGGGATAAAAAGATTCTAATGGCTATATCATTTTATGTCCAGGCAGTCAGCTATTTGTATACCAAACAGCCGAATCATTTCGAACTTTCAGAGGTTAGAGATAGTGTGATTGAGTAACAAACATCTTAACGAACTTTCATTTTGATATTAGTATTACCTAGTAGTAGAATGATGTACCTCCCTACATTGTAGGTAACAATAAATACTTTTATACTTATCTTTTTTTAAGGAATTATCCTGTTCGTAATATGTTGCTCCAATTGGATAAGCACAGAGGTGGAGGCCATGCACGTATGGACGAATGTAGCCAAGTCATATAACGCCATATACCCGCTCTCAGCACCAGTAGAAACCCATTACCGTATAGCAATTATCAGTGACTTGGACAAAGGCGCAAAGAATTATACAGTTCCATATCTGTATAAAAGTTATTTGAAACAAGGGGTCCTGAAGTATAATTCTCTGAAGAAGTCTGTGGAGATTGAATGGGATCCTCAGGAGCCAGTTCTTCTGACATCGACGTACTCCAATAAAGGAAGGGGAATGGAGTTGTCTGAGCTGATTGTGTATGATGGACGGTTGCTTTCATTTGATGACAAGTCTGGAATCGTAAGTACAGCTTATGAAATATTTGCTTGTCGCTTTGTAAACTATTTGGAACCGCCACCGTGGGAATTGAACCACCATTGAAATTATGTTACTTGCTGCTACGAAACCCTTCATGGGCGAGTCCAACTCGCCCTTGGCTGGTTTTTTTTTATGTGAGGACAATCTTACATGGATGCTATAGACTCCTACCAACTAAAAACCTATCCCATCCTACCTAATGCCTACGTTTGGGAGTGCCGGGTAAGACCTCGAAAGAATACCCCAGGACTCCCAATACAAGGGGGGGGGGGGGGTGCTATCCCGATTCTTGGAGGGGGGGGGGGTATAAAAGAAAAATGGAATAAGGATCACCTACTCCTTTATTTTTTAGGTGTACGCAATAGAAAACATGAAGGTCGTACCATGGTTGATAATGATGGATGGAGACGGACATACCATAAAAGGTTTTAAATCTGAATGGGCGACAGTAAAAGATAACTTACTGTACGTTGGTTCTACTGGCAAGGAGTGGACAACGTCTACAGGAGAGTTTCTGAATGATAGTCCTATGTGGGTAAAAGTCATCAACGCCAAAGGAGAGGTGACTATGATTTTGTTTGTAAATAAATTATATTTTGCAATCATTTACCTATTGATTAACCTCATGAGCTAACGATTAGCGTCCTACTTAGAAAAGAAAGAAAGAAACCTCTGTATTTGTTACAGGCTTGTAGGACACATTAGATGCTTAACTTTAAATCTAGAGAAATTTTAGAGATCACGGCGGAACTTAGTACCTAGGGCATTTTCTATTTTTTTTATTTTAACGTGAGGGAAAATCCTCATGGATGCTATGCCGGACTCCTACCGACTAAAAAACCTCACGTAACGCTCAACAGCCTATGGTTGCGAGCCCCGGGTAAGCCCTAGGAAGGATGTTCCAAGACACAGGACACTATTAGTAGGACATTTGAAATTGGATAAGCACAACTTTATTTAGGTAAAAAAATTAAAAATACATAACCTAATTTAATAGGTATTACTTTTTTTATATACTACTAAGGTGGCAGACAAACATACGGCCCACCAGAAGGTCTGGTGGTCACCGCAGCCTATGAACGTTTGCAACACCAGAGGCGCCACTCTCGCGCTGCCGACCCAGTAAAAACCTTGTAAGACCAAATCTATACGTTGGAATTACTCCAAATACATACGTAACTCGTAAATACATTTGCCAATATATTTGTTCCGACCTAGGGGAGTAGGACTCGTAAGTCTCGTAATCTCAACATAAGCAGTCGCAGAAACTACCGCTGCCGCGCTACTGAAGCGCTCCCAACTTTGATTACAACCATTTCAGAAGAATGAAACTGTATATTACATGTCGTTCTGAACTACGAATTCATTTATGACCCATCTCTAAACATTTTATTTCAGGTACAGCATCAATTGTGGAGAGAAGAGTACGAGGCTCTGAGAAGTGGTGTCGGATTTGGATGGCCAGGTTATATGTGGCATGAGTCAGCTGTATGGTCAGAGAAGAAACGGTCGTGGTATTTCTTGCCTCGCCGGTGCAGTAAAGAAGCTTATACTGATGAGAAAGTTGAAGTTGCTGGATGTAATTACCTTGTCATTGCTGACGGAGATTTTAAAAACGTTCGGGGTGTAGAGGTGAGTTTGAAAGAAAAGCATCAACCTAAGCATTTAATTATCTTATATTTACTGCATTATTATTCGCTGTAAAAAGGGTGACCAAGATTGGAAAGCCATAACGACAACTACTGGCGATTGGGGGGGGGGGGGACTGCCAGTCTATAAAATGACTTCCGATAGTGGTTCTCAAATTGGCGGCCCTACGATGAGCTTCTTCATGCTCCGCCTGAACAACCCGGGTTGTAAGAGAAAAACATGAGCGCGGGCAGATCGTCCTAGTTTTTATTTTATAGTTCGACAGAAAAACTAGTTTTCGAACCGATCAGTTTTGGTGAAACATTTCTCCACTAGGTAGGAGTGGCATAGCATGTCTTTCCCGATTTGTTGAGCATTCTAGTTCAATATTTTTTTATACCACAGAGGTCGCAGACAAGCATACGGCATAATTTGGAACGGATTGTGTAGTTACAGTGAAGAAGAGTGCTTTCTTTATCTTTAATCCATCCATCTTTATAAATGACGAACGCAGAAGACTAAGCTAACAAGCACTCTCCTTTTTTCAAAGATAATTTAATTTGGAACTGGGCCTAGTAAATGCTACCAATTATTTCTTTTAAGTAGGTACCTATTAACAATTTTACAATTTAAATTGCATTTGAAGGTGACGTCACTCGAAGATCCAAAACGAGGATTCTCTACTTTCAAGTTTGTACCAGGCACGAATGATGACGTCATAGTAGCTTTGAAAACCGTTGAATTTCAAAATAAAACTTCCACATACATTTCTGCATTTACCACTGATGGAGCTGAACTGTTACACGACACTTTGGTAGAAGATAAAAAATATGAGGGCATAGAATTTATATAATTTTATGATTGGTAATTTCTGTGAAATTGATTTTATGAAAATGTTTCATAATAAAATGTAAAGTTTTGTTTCCAATTTTATATTAACTCTACTCTATTTCAGCATAAACCCTAGTCCTCTATGAACAGGTGCGGACCCAAGACAGCGAAGTTACATGAGATTCACGGACGCCTCCCAGAAAGGGTGGTTTACACCCAGACTATCCCCCAAAGAACCCTTAGGCGGGGCCGCGATGGCAACCTAAGTCTGCAAGGGATCTTAGAACTTCGTTTCGAAGTTACCCGGGCACTCCCGACCGCAGTTCGCGGTGTGGTTAAACATAGCATTCATTACGATTTTCACACGTAAGAAAAAGCCTAAACCCTAGTTTTATTTGGAACAGAAGTCCACTTGACCATATCTACCGTTTTTAGGGTTCCGTACCTCAAAGGAAAAACTGAACCCGTCCGTCCATCTCTGTCGGTCAAGACCCTTTATCTTGTGAACGCGTGAAGGTATCGAGTTGAAATTAACACCAAAATATTTGTAAAGGTCTATGGTCCCGTAAAGCCTTAAAAAACAGTATGTGCGTGTAACCTTTACGCGCGATTGAAGTAAAACTTCTCAAACATTGACGGCATCAAATGTTATATTCGAATTTTCAAAATTCAAATAGCGTTACTTCCGTCAGAAAAAAAATCTGAGTTACTTCCTAGGTCGCGCCTAAAGAAGTTTTACTTCAAAATCTAATTTCTAAGTTAACGGAGGAAAAACGTATCCCAAAGTTCTTGTTAGAAGAACAAGAAAATCAGGATAATCCGGTACGGGACCCTCGGTGAGCGAGCCCGACTCGCACTTTTTCAGTTATTTTTTCAGAATAAGTAAATATTTTCAATCATCAATTTTAAAGCTCAGGCACACCGAACACTATGAGCCTCAAACTCAGGATGTCAATACAAATTGCTGACCGAATGCATGGTGACGTCGAACTTTAACTCCTTAGCTACAAAAAACTAATTTACAAAGGCTAAATACAGATCGACATTGTGTAACTAGTCATTGTTATGTATGTCGATGTACAAGATAGTTCAAGATTACTGATACATATTCAATCAGGTAGGCTATTTATAACACAGGTAGGAGTAAAGTGACAAGGATACCTTTACAATTTATTGGAACTTATGAAAGGTGATACTTATTGAAATATTTGTACATATAAATAAATAAATAAATAAATAAATAAATATTCACGGACATTTCACACAACGCTATCTGATCCCAAAGTAAGCTAGGAATAACCTGCTTGTGTTATGGGTATCAGACCACGGATATTAATACTTATATACTTATATGAGAATCTTATTAGAATTTGTCAAGTATAAATAGGTAAATAATGAAAACTTGGTAAACGTGGGGTAGGACGACCCCCTGCCAGATGGACCGACGACCTCAAGAAGGTTGCAGGAATTTACTGGATGCGCAAAGCGCAGGACCGTGTGTTGTGGCGAAATTTGGGAGAGGCCTATGTCCAGCAGTGGACTGCTATAGGCTGAATTGATTGATTGGTTGAAATAAGTAATGTAGGTAGGTAAAGAAAGAGTGTAAGTGCCCGACACTTACACTCTTTCTTTACCTACCTGGGGCTACTCTTCCAAATGGCGTAACCGGGACTTGAGGTCGTAGGCAGATGGAAAAACATACATACATACATATAATCACGCCTTTATCCCTGAAGAGGTAGGCAGAGGCATAGAATACGCCCATATTTCACCTAATTGTTGTATGTCCCACGTGGTGAGCCTATTGCCGTGTTGAGATGGACAGGCGCAGGTCGCCGCGGCCAACAGTGGTGCAGGTAGTACGGGAATGCGGAAAATATTATTTCTAACTGAAAATATGTTGCATATAACTATAAAACTTTATTAAAATGATAAAACTAGTGTATCAGAGTAATAATATACATAAATATATTATAGTAAATCGGAACGGTAAAAATATTTTTAACATGGTAGGTACAATATGGTTTTACATGATAAAATGTAATATATTAAAATATATATTCCAATGAATTGCGTTACGAAAGACACGATACAATATTTAAGCAGAATGATAAATAAATATTTATTAATTACATAATAAATACAGATAAAACGTTTATAGATGAGTGCTATCCACTTTGGATTATTCGGTTTAAGTCAGATTCTGTTTATAAAGTAGAGTTTTTTTAGAAGGTACTGCACGTAAACTGTTGATAAGGGGATCTGAGGTAAGTATTAAGTCTTCGTTACAGGATATACCAGAACATTTTCTTGAATGACCTAACCTATAATTACGGTAGTATTTGTTACGTGCTTTTTGAGCTTCTTCAGAAAACATTCCAATGGGTAAGACAGCAGCACTTATTATTTGTTTGCCATGCATTAAGACTTTGTGCACTGTATTTAGCTTATTATACCAGCTGTACAAGCTAACATATAGCTCGGCAGTTTCATAAAAATAGGTGATTGATAATTATTAGTTATTATAATGCTTAATATATTGCACTTTTCCCCGTTAAGAGCGGCATTAGATAATGACCTGGTATTTCCAAGGTCGCAGATAGACGCAGCTAAAATTGATGTATATATGATCTCTAGGGTCTAATGAATGTCGTAAAGTGTATCAATGTCTAACGGTCGGTAACGGAGATTAGTTATAGCACTGTATAATGTAGTTTGACTCGGCCGGATTTTAGAAATAAATGCCTACAGCCGCGCGGTACGTAAGCATGCGATAGGGCTGCCCACCTACAGCATTTTAATAATATGTGCCTACTTTGACTTTCTATTTAGTATTGCGATTGTATATATGTACATACATACATTCATATAGTTACGCCTCTATCCCTGAAGGTGTAGGCAGAGGCATAGTATACGCCCACATTTTACCTTATAGTTTTACGTACACGTAATAGATAGTGAGCCTAATGCAGTTGTTTTTTTTTCAATCCGCCCACAAGGCCTTCAATTTGTATTAAGGATTGTCGTTTTACTGACAACCGGCTTTCATTTCGAGTAAATATGTACCTTTTTTATTTAAACAAATAAATACTTTGTGAGTAATAATATAATATCCCCGCAACAGCTGGCGGCGCGGGGCGGCGGCGTGGCGGCGCGGGGCGGCGGCGTGGCGGCGCAGCGCCCGTTATCTACTAACGATCGAGTGAGACGGGTATAGAAATTTGAAAACGAGTAAGCGGCGTAGACAATAATAATCGGCTCACCACATGTTTCGTCAGTGATAGAATCACGGAATTCTAGTCTTTATAATCATTGCGTTAAATTTTTGATTTACAAAAATAAAAGTATTTTTCGATTTGAAAGTACTAGTCAGTCTCTAGTACACTAGTACTTTTCGTACATTGTCAAGTTGTGGTAAATTTTGGAAGTTTATATTTGTCTCTAGGCGTGTAATAAAAATCAAAGGTAACAAAAATGCTGTCAATCAAAGTCATACGATGCTAAGTGTACTGTAACATCGGTCATCCACAAAGAAATGAATACTCTTGAAACATACTTAGATGATTGCTCTCAATTAAATAACTACGAACTGACAACGGAACTAAATGTACTACCTACACGTACTAGAGTTCTGAACTAATTTTTTTTTGGATATTGTACTTTATTGGATCGCACCGTTCACTGACTGAGCAAGCACAAGTCTAGTTTTAAACACAAACATACCTACTTCATGATAAGATAAGATAAGATAAGATTATTTGCTAAACATGAGTATGCACACATATGTATACAAGATGAAAGAAAAAGAAATACAAAGATCAGTCATGTTTTGCCTGTAAGGCATGCAAATGTTTGAGCATGCATGACAAATATTACATAATATTTACATTCTGAATAAATTTAACTAATTTAATTACTAATAATATTTTGTTATTTATTTTATTATTATTATATTATTATTATAAAAAAATGTTATGCAGGTACAGTGTTTTAAAATTGGAAAATGTCAGGTACATAATTAAATTAAATGTCAAATTAATACATATTATTAATTACAACTAAATATATGGATCAGATTACATTCATAAAACTATCTTCTGAATAACATACTAAATTGAGATCACAATAAATTCTGTATCCATAGTATAATTCATTCGTTTATAAAATCATCAATAGAGTAATAGCATTTGTCAAGAAGTAACTTTTTTAATTTGCTTTTAAATACATGTAATGTTGCGCTTCTAATGTCATGAGGTATTTTGTTATAAATTTGTGGCCCCATACGCATTATGCTCTTTCTCAACAATGCTGTACTGAAACTACCTGTATATAGTTGGCTTCTATATTGCGATCTTAGTAATTTTGGTCTTCTTGAAACATCAGCTCTGAGTTGGAATAGACCCAAATTCATTTTGACAAATGAGGCTACTTCGAATATATATATATAGACGGAAAACTTAACAATTCCAATGATTTAAAAATAGGCAAGCAGCTCTCCGTAGTCTTAATCCCAGTCATCGATCTTATACAGTATTTTTGAGCTTTGAATATGTTTTCCCTTTCGCTGCAATTACCCCAAAACACAACACCGTATCTTAATACCGAGGCAACCAAACCATGGTAAGCCAAAATAATACTGTCTAAATTGACTTTTTTTCTTAGGGCATATAAAACATAGGCCATGCTATTTAGCCTCTTGCACACCTTCTCAGCATGTGATTTCCAGGTAAGCTGGCTATCTACCAATAAACCCAAAAAACTAACAACATGGACCTGGTCCACAAGTTCTCCACCATAGCTCACCGATAAACTTTGAGGCCGCAGTCGTTGGTAGAAATGCATGACTTTAGTTTTCTTTAAATTTATCTTAAGGTCGTTATTACATAGCCAGTCGATTACAGTATTTAATGTATTATTAATGTCATTTTCATATTTTAATTTGTCAGAGCATCCTACTATCACTGTGCTGTCATCCGCGAATAATACCATAGGTCTTTGGACGAACTGTGGCAAATCGTTGATGTACATTAGAAATAATAATGGGCCAAGGACACTGCCTTGTGGGACACCAAGTTTAACTTCCCTACTGTTAGACAAGTATTTGTATTCCACTTTACGTTTAGGACACACTCTTGAAATTTCCGTAATTTGTGTACGGTTGCTAAGGTAAGATTTTATTAATTGCAAAATATTTCCTCTAATACCATAGCGGTCAAGTTTTTCTAATAATATATTGTGATTAACACAGTCAAAAGTTTTAGTCATGTCTGTATAAATAGCGCACACGGGTATTTTATTGTCAACATTGGTCATAATATTTTTAAGTAAATCGAAAATAGCCATATTGACATTGCTTTGCTTTCGAAAACCCTTTTGTTCATTGCAAAGAATGTTATACTTTGTTATTGCTCGGACTGCAGAGATTGTATTTTGTATGTAAGATCTGTCCTGGCTGTTGGATTTTTTTTTGGTTTGAATTACAGATGGTTTTGGTTCCTTTCTAACCCCGTCCTATCCTACCTTATCCATTTCCTTGTCCGTGAATCCCTACCCCATCCTGATCCGCTCCACTATCCGCCAAGCCAAGGTCGCCGTGCCGATGAGCTGCGTGGCTACGGGCGAGCGTAGTCTTAAGCGTGCCTAATTGCCCTGGGCCCGGGCGAACCCAGAACAAGGCTAGCCTTACCTGGACAAGCGGGGCTCTGTTCAAGTGGACCAATTTAATTCCCTAGCTTCTCGTGGGAACGCTATGGTAGTGAAATTTAAAACCAAAAACGGCGGCGATGTGGTTCGCCACCCATCACGTCTCGTTTCCCATCGAGGCGAAAAGTGGACTAGGGTTAACCACTTTGCTACATTAAATGTGAGAGGAGGAATGAAAGATAAAATTGAGGAGGTATGTAAGATGATGCAAGAGAGGCATCTTGATATTTTGTGTGTGAATGAGACAAAGCGGAAAGGATGTGACACCACGACACACGGAGTCTATACGGCCTATTGGTCAGGTGTAGCCACAACCAGCACAGCATGCCAGGGGGTCGGTGTACTACTTTCCGCGAGAATGAATGAGTGTGTGACAGAGTATGAATGTGTGAGCCCAAGACTCCTTTGGCTAAGACTGAAGGTTGGACTTACCCGCATCTTTGTTTTGCGAGTGTATGCTCCGCAGGATGCGCGGTGGCACCGGTCTTCAAAAGACCAAAGCGAGAGGCAGGCATTTTGGGTGAGTATGAGTGATATTCTGGATAAATGTAAACGAAACGAGAGAATAGTGATGTTAGGTGATTTTAATGGTTGGGTGGGAGTGAAGCGCGATGGATGCGAAAGTGTATTGGGAAAGTTTGGTGATGAACGAGTAAATGAAAATGGAGAAAGCTTGCTAGAAGTATGTTTGGAAAGGAATCTTGTGGTAACTAATACCATATTCAACCACAAGGATATCCACTTGTATACAAGAGAGGAGAGAGATCAGAGAAGCATGATTGACTTTGTGATAGTAGACGCAAGACTGAGAAAGAAAGTGCTAGACACTCGGGCGTACCGTGGCACCGGGATCGACACAGATCACTTCTTGGTAATTAGCCGGGTAAGGGGTCTGTTTCAGCGGTGGCGACATCGTGTGCATGAACCCGTTAGTGTACTAGAGCGAATAAAAGTTGAGAATTTACAAGAGTTAGGCATAAAAGAGGCATTTGTGAGTAAACTGAGTGAAAAATTTGAAAACCTAGATGAAATATGTGAGATTGAAGAATTATGGAAGCCGTTTAAGGAAGGACTTGTGGAAGTTGCGATTGAAGTGTGTGGGGTTAGCAAAAGACGACAAGGATGTATGGCAAAGGGAATGAGTGCGGAAGTTCTTAATGCGTTGACTGGCAAGAAGAAAGCATGGTTGGACTGGTTGGCTACAAAGGCCAATCAAAGAATGCAAAAGGCAACGGATGAGGATGTAAAAATGGCAAAGGATGAATATAAAAAGTATAAACGTGTTGCAAAAGAGACGATGATGAGAAAGAAAGAGAATGATAGAGAAAAATTTGATAAAAGGTTATCTGAAGACTTCCAACGGAATATTAAATTTTTTTGGTAGTCCATGAGAACATTGAGGAGTCAGCAAACAATGTCGCCGCTAAATCACATCAGAAACCAGGATGGAAGTTTTCTAAGAGGAGAAAAATGTGTGCTAAAGAGATGGAAGGAATATTTTGAGAGTTTAATCGAAAAAGAAGATATACAAGGCGATACGCGTGTTTTAGAACTGAATGAATTTGGCAATGAAAGCGAGTTAAGTATGGGAGAAATAGTGGAAGGGTTGAATTGTATGAAAGTAGGAAATGCTGCTGGAATAGATCGGATTTCTGTCGAAATGCTGAAAGCTGGACGTGGCGTGGTAGCTTGCCAGCTGTACCGCCTTTTTAACTTTTGTTGGCGAAGTGGCAGAGTACCAGCAGAATGGTGTAAAGCTGTCATTGTGCCGCTTTACAAAGGAAAAGGGTCGCAGCAAGAGTGCAAAAACTACCGCGGAATAAGCTTGCTCAGCATCGTTGGCAAATTGTATGCAAAAGTGTTGATAAAAAGAGTGATGAATGAAACTGAAGGAAAAATGTGGGATGTGCAAGCAGGATTTGTGAAAGGAAGGGGATGTACGGATCAGGTCTTTTCCTTACGATGCGTAGCTGAGAAAGTTTTGGCTAAAAGTCAAAAGGTCTATTGCATATTCGTGGACTTGGAAAAGGCCTATGACAGAGTGGTGAGGAATGAACTGTGGTCAATATTGTCCATGTATGGAGTGAACAGCAACTTGATACGGGCACTGAGGTCTCTCTATGAGGGTTCTAGTGCTTGTGTCAGGATCAACGGGGCCTGCACGGACTTCTTTCACATTGAAAAGGGTGTGAGACAGGGCTGTGTAGCGTCTCCGTGGCTGTTTAATCTATACATGGACAGTTGTCTGAAAGAACTGCAAGAGAGTATGTATGGTTTAAAAATGAATCAACTGACCGTCAAATGCCTCCTATACGCTGATGATCAGGTGATATTAGCATCATCAGCGGAGGAATTGCAGCTGATGGTTAATAGTATGAATGAGGCTCTAAAAAGTAGAGGAATGAAAGTTAATGTAAACAAGACGAAAGTTATGGTTTTTGAAAGAGAAGAAAGTATGACGAATTGCTCAATCTTCATTGAAGGGCAAAGAGTGGAACAGGTGAAAGAATTTGTATACTTGGGTTCCAAATTTGTAAGGGATGGAAAGTGTGACCAGGATATTGAGCGAAGAGTTTTGGCAGGAAATCAAGTGAATGGGGCTATGTACACCTTTATGAGCAGTCAAAATGTGTCTGAGAAGGCCAGGTTGGCTGTACATAGGGGAGTGCTCATCCCTACACTTATGTATGGTAGTGAAAGTTGGGTATGGCAGAAGAAGCATGAAAGCAAAATTAATGCAGTGGAAATGAGAAGTCTGCGAAGTATAGCTGGAGTGACTTTAATGGACAAAAAAAGAAATAGCGTGATAAGGGAAAAATGTGGTATAACAGAAGATGTAGTGACTAAGATCGAAAAAGGGATGCTTAGATGGTTTGGACACATGGAAAGAATGGATGAGAATAGACTGACAAAGCAGATTTATGAGGCGAGAATGAATGGGCAAACTGGTAGGGGTCGACCTCGGCGTACGCATGCCGATCAAATCAGAGACGTTCTGGAAAAAGGCAAGGTCAAGAGTACCCTTAACCGGCGAGCGTGTATGAAAACAGTTATGAAAGTAGAAGAAGCGAAAGTTGTATGTCAGGATCGTAGCAAGTGGAAAGCCATAGTCTCTGCTTACCCCGATGGGAGACAAGCGTGATTATATGTATGTATGTATGTATGAATGTATAAATTGATTTATGAATAAGTTTCTCAAAGATTTTTGAGAATACGGAGACAAGAGCTATAGGTCTATAGTCTGACATTTCCTGCTTATCATCTTTTTTATGCAATGGCTTAACAATTACCGTTTTAAGGCTTTGAGGGAAAATGCCAGATAACCATGTAACTACCTAGATGCCATGTAACTACCTAGTTCACTCGTGTCAATCACTTTGTTTAACTTTAGTCAACTAGTAGTATAGTACCAATTAGTACTTAAGTAAAATCAATTTATAGTCTTACCTTTCGGAGTTTCCAGGTAACCTAAAAACGTTAACTCTGGGTGCGTTATTGACGAATTCATGCAACCAAAACAAGCACAATAGACTCTAGTTGGCATATTAAATATTTTTAGTAAATAAAACACGCGCGGTTACTATTTAAAAAACGACACACCGTCCATTCGTCTACTCGGCACAATCGCGACTGCGGACGCTGCTTGCGTGCTGAAAGGCCTGCCGAAAACGAGAATCGTAGGTATAGCTTGCGCTTCGTCCGTTTGTAGGGAGCTACAATACTGGTTAAACAACATATATATACTGTTAAACAACATATATATATACTGTGGTTATAGTCTCATAATTCAAAACAAATGGCTTCAAATTACCTACTTCATTAAAAGTGTAATTACAAGTAAATACTCATTATATCATATAATGTTTATACGTTTTATTTAATTACACACAATAGAGCTACGATTAAATAAAGAATAAAAGCGGAGTATACTAATATTTCTGTTTTATTCATACTTAAAACAACACAATTTATTGCATGAAATTTGTTAATTGACGATCACCCACCTTTCTATCATCATAAAATTTAAATGTCTCATAATGTAGTCGTATGTTTTGTATAACTTGTTTCTAATATGATTCTAGTATAGGTATGTGTACCAAATTGTAGACATTTTAATGTCCGGCATAGCATCCATGATGGATTTTCCATAAAAAAACCTAGATAGATAAACGCTAACTCTAATAATAACTAATGCCTGCTATAGTAATCGTACATCGCATCGCCAAACGGTAAGTATGATTACTATAGCATGTTGTCAGTTGTAACAATTGTGCATCCATTAGACAATACAAGCATGCAGTTCAATGGATCAGTAGTTAATGGATATTGATGTAAAAAATAAACTTATACATGCCAAGTCACTGTTGGAATTAATACATCTCAATTCAGTGCAGCCTGGTTCAGTAACAATGTAGGGCTTTATGATTATTTTTGAAAAGCAATTATTAGGTATGCTAACTGATCATTAAATGGAAAAGAATTGGTTTCGAGCAGGATTCGAACCTGTCTTCTCGCAAACCGTGCAGATGCCTAAACCTAAAGAAATTCCGGGTAGGTTTCGGTGGCCGAGTGGTTTAGAGGCGTCTGCACGGTTTGCGAGAAGATGCAGGTTCGAATCCTGCTCGAAACCAATTATTTTTCCATATCTAAAATTAATGTAGGCCTTATGTGTAAGGACAATTTGATTGAAAAAGTACCATCGTCTAACGGGCTTCTACATACAACACATGGCATATCAAGCACGTTATTATAATTAATTACCTCCTTCACCGAGTACCTATCCATTTTCAGTGGGGAAAACGGTCCCAGAAAGGTAACGTCCTTCCTATCCACTAAACCCTGCAGTCTTACTCCTCAACTAAAATCCGGGTGAGAGATATTCCAGGGGCTCAATCACTTCGACCCGGTATGTGCTTCCCGTGGAATCAGGGCTCTCCTTGCGGGAGTCAGATGGTTGGTTCCCTCGGAGCTCCATAAGGAGCGGAAGAAACGGCCTAGGGTGAACCTAGGGTTCTAGGTATTATCATAATTATACATGACTGCTTATACTACTGTCAAGAGTCAAGTATAATCAGTAATTGATATAATTTCCTGGTCTCACAATGTAAACAAACAGGATCATTTATTTTAAAAACAATCATTAATATTACATTAGGTAACTTAACATAATTATTACGTATTACACAAGCATAATAAATGTAAAAAAAAAGAGCTGGAATGAAAAAGGCAGATAATAAATCTGCACACTAATATTTCTTGATCAGGTTTTCATGTTAATGTCTCTCGCGACGCTTTAGATAAAATTAGGTAATTTAATTTTTTATTGGTAGACCTAATATCGAGGTATTTTCACAGATGCTATATTTATCTAATAATATAATGCTCGAAAAGCAGAGATTGCACTTGTGGATGTGTAACATCATGCATAAGTTGTGTCCTTGTACCACCAACGACAGGTACTTCTGACACAAAGGGGAAACATCTATTGGAAATTCGGTGCAGTTTACAGAATGGTTAAGATTTTCTCCTGTATATAGGTTCCCACCTAGTCCCCGGTGACGGCAAACCTTCAAAAATTGTAAGAGTATCTGGTGCGTATGTTATTTTTTTCATTACGTAGGTACTTAAGTGCTGTAAAGTACCTACGTAATAAAAAAATTAACATACGCACCAGATACTCTTTCAATTTAATGAAGGTTTGGAGTCAATCTGATGATGGAGCCGGAAGACAGTTGACGAAATTCCTTAACGATTTACAGCAGTTACCTTGAGTTTGGGCTTTATTAATTTGTATTGATAAGAACTTTACTCTTAAACATATATTTTTAGTCTACTCGTCTCTTAAAATATTTTTTTTTTATACTAGTTGTTTTCTTTATGGGGAGCGCGGAAAGCAATCTTAGGACTGGAAAAAAAACATCAGTTTAGCTTTAGACCTACCAGATATTTTAGACCATAGATTTAGTATTTTTTAATACAGTTGCTCAAAAAGTGGCGTATTAGGTACAGGGACGTTTAGCGTTCGGGATGTGGGCTATTACCTTAGATCATCTAACCACAGGATGCGCCTTACTTAAGCATTGTTTTCTGCCATTGCACATGACCATTTGGTCTTTTGGCTTTATAAAAAGCCTGTACATCAGTACATCATTTTATATGATTAAACTAGTACATTTCATTGTAGTTGACTGTACAATAACAATTAACACACAACAGCCATTACGCGTTTGTCGATTAATACATTTTTAAATGCAATGAAATTTTATATGTCTTTGTGTTTCCCCCTTCACTTGTATGAAAACTGGCAGAATATTTTTGTATGCGGTGGTTCGCAAAGGCTAGTCCCGTGTTATATGGTCTAAGGCTATTACACACTCGTGCTTTTTCTTTACCATTCCCGCACTCGTGCGTTTTCTTTCCCAATTGTCAAAATAATGTCTGTGATTCATGCAAATATTTCTAAAAAAGATAATAACTTGTTTCAATATCAGATAAAGAGAAATTTTAATTAAAATTTTAATTAAAATTAAGCATAAATGAATATAAGTATCGGCCAAATTAAATTTATAAATATAAAAAAAGTTGGCTGTATAAAGTGCACTGCCATAGTCTCTGCTTAGGAAGGTATATATTCTTTTAGGGATGGCGCCATTTTGGATATTCAGGTTTATTGTGTTTTCATTATTTTATAAAATTGCTTAATTTTTTCGCAACTGTATTAAAATAGTTGTTCAATACAACGTGTGGGACTGTTATTGAAACTCGTTTCGACTGTATACCCTCGCCTTCGGCTCGGGTCAACACCTGTCGTAACTCGTTGTAATAACAGAAATCCCACACTTGTATCGAAAACTACTATTTCGCTACTCTCTGACTTTTTGTCTATGACATTGGCCTTTATAATCTCCTGGCCTGCAATAAATGCAATAAAAAAATAACAATAGAACCGACCATAGATTTAGAATTTTCCGCTACTCACCGACTTATTATCTGACGAAGAAGGTTATCAACATGTAAGCGTCATCTGTTGCTAAGCAAATATTTGTTTACAATAATTATTTTAACAAATTGCATTGTCTGACCCAAAACATAAAGGACCACAGATGTTTGATCACGACGACACCGCGCAATCAATAAGGTACAAAACATAAATCTGTTTATTTCTTAACTAGCTGACCCTCGCAACTTCGTTTACGTCACACATGGTAAATAAAAGGAGTTGTATTTCTTCATCAGACTCATCAAGCAGCGTATGAAACTGCCCTGTTTGCTTAATCATAAAAGAGCTTAAAGATTAAGTCTATTCTAAAAGTTTAGATTTACCCACAAATTCGAAGGAACCGTTGAATTCTAGGTTTTGCGATAGTTGAGATGTCTCCAATTCCTGATCTACAAAACCCTCAACGTTGAAACTCGTGTGAAATAATCCTTAAAGTACTCCCTTTATGACACTGAAAAAATTTTTGGAATCGGACCACGCATCTAAACTTACGACGAAAAAACCATTTTCTCTTTCATCCCCTCTCCCAAAGGAACCGCGCAAAATATCGGGATCAAAAGTATCCTAGAACCTTTCTCGGATTATAAGCTCTGATTGTGCCAAGTTTCATTCAAATCGATTCAGTAGTTTCGGCGTGATACTTATTCGGGATACAGACAGACAGACAGACAGACATGAAAATTTTAAATTACATTTTCGGATTCAGTATCGATTAGAGAACGCCCTACCATTAAAATTTTCAAAATATCTCCCATGTACAGACTCTCGACCCTCAACAGTTTTATTATAAGTACTAGCTGACCCTCGCAACTTCGTTTACGCCACATAAGGTGTATGAAAGGACAGGTATTTTTTCAACAGACTCAAGGGAGCGTATGAAAGTGCCCTGTTTGCTTAATCATAAAAGAGCTTAAAACTTAAGTCCATTCTAAAACATAGAATAGCCTTAATCATTAAGCTCTTTTATGATTAAGCCAACACGCCAGTTTAGATTTACCCTCACATTCAAAGAAACCCTTGAATTCGATGCCTCTAATTTCTGAACTACGAAACTCTCAATAATGAAACTTGTGTGGAACATTCATTACAGAAGCAGGCCCATAACGGCTGTGTGACGTGAGGGATTCACACACGCTCCCCGTTAGAAGCGGGATCACACCCGAAACCCCCCAAAGACGCGGGGTAGCACCCGGTGGTGGTGGTGGCCGTAGGCCTGTTGGGAGTCCTGGGACATCCTTCCAAGGGCTTACCCGGAGCTCCCAACCATAGGTTGTTGGGCGTTACGTGAGGGTTTTTAGTCGGTAGGAGTCCGGCATAGAATCCATGATAGTTTTCTTTTTTGTCACTGACGTTAAAAAAAAATTAGTCACATCCTAGGTACCTACGCCTATAGTGTGTACTTCAAATTCGGCTTATAGCATTAAAATCATTATTGATTAACCCGGCGTCATGGGGGTTGGGTCTGTGAGACCCGAAACATTTTATTTCGCTTCTAGTTCGGTTAATATTCGAGCGACGTTGCCCATCTTATCAATAGCTGGAGCTGTTGAGTGCTTCTATGCATCGCAAGTGACACATTAGTCGTGAATCAGCCGCAGCAAGAGTTACAGGTGCACAAAATTGAATAGGGTATGTGAGACCCATCCCCGCAGTCAGCGTAACAATTTTGCACCGTTTCGTATAGATATTGTTTTAATTATTATCTGTGTTTTTATAATTTTATATTAGAGTTTTGTTGATGTTTACCATTTTAGTTGCTGATATAATAGTTTAATGTATTTTATTTGTATTTTTTTGGGAAATTTGTCGTTGGTGAATTTTCAGGGGAATCTCCGTCAATAAAGACTAATATTCGCATAAGGTGCCAAGTGTGTCCAGCCAAGAAAAACCATAAGACAAATTGCACCTACGAGAGTTGTCACAAATATATTTGTGTTGAACATATAGTAACTTTCTGTGCTGACTGTACCAAAAATAATGATTCGGAGCGATTAATTCTTTTATTTTTCTTGAGTTAATTTTGTTTCCTACGAAAAATGCCAGTAAAACATTAAGGCTGATTGTTAATTAATAATAAAAGTACATTTAAGTAGAAGAGAATTTTTTTGTTGACATTTGTCGTTCCTTTTTTAGAGTTCTGGTAAATATAATTAAAACATAATATAGTATGACATTTGTGTTTGATTTCTATACATAAATACCTAAAAACTAATTAAGAATAAATAATAACTTAATTTTTTATAAAATATTGGAATAATTTTGCCATTAATGAACGGGTCTGTGAGACCCACCCCAACGTTCGTGTAACATTTTTCCACCCACATGACGCCGGGTTAAAGATGTGTTTCGTATTTTATAAAAAATTATACTATAACGAGCTAAAAAGGGAATGTAAGATAATTTGGGGAAAATTTTTTCCAGAATTGTTATCAATACTCCTTAAAAAACTTACTCATTATTTTTTATTTAAATTACTTTTAATAGTGACACATTTTTGAACGTTAAATACGATTGACATTGTCATTCCTATTTGATGTCCAACAGAGATTGATTTTGTGTTATTGTAAATGTCTTCATGTTGATTAATTAAAGTTTATTATAAAAAGTTGAACCGGTAGACTTAGACACAGGCTGTTCAGGAATAATTAACGAACTCGTTCTAAGTGTGTACGGTTCATTCAAATAAAACCAACTATTATCAGGGTATTCATCCTTCGACTAAAGACTGTCAACATGATTCTCCAACCAAAGTTTTAATTACCTTGCATAGGTAAAATTTTGCTTGATTTGGACGAAAAACATTCAGGGTTCCGCATCCAAAGGGGTAAAAACGGAACCCTATTACTGAGACTCCGCTGCCCGTCTCTCTATCACCAGGCAGTACCTATCTCATAAGCCGTGAAGTCACGCTCGCATAGTTCCCATCCCACCACGTAGTTCCCGTTCCCGTGGTATATAGTAAGGGAATATAGCCTATGTGACCCGGGGATAGTGTAACTTCCCAGCAGTAAAATAGTTTACAAATGAGTTCAGTAGTGGCGAAGCCTGCATACAATCAAATCTATAAATCTATTCTCTTTATAATATTAGTTTTTTTAACATGAAGAAAATCCTACAGGGATGCTATGCCGAACCTGCGGCGCCTCGGTTGCGACTATGTCACAGGCAAAAGCGCTCGGTGTTACTCGGGACGATGCAACGTCCTACAGCTCGCATGTGGATTTTATTGGTTAAAAGACTTCGGAACGGTTTTCAGAATGTCTACATCGTGTCTGCCTCTACGTGGGGAATATGACACGCAGCACTTGAGAGTTCTGTACTCAGGAACCTTTGTTGCTACGTTGATGTACGCTGCAGCTGTATGGTACCGCGGTCGTCTAACTTTGTGGTCAAGCGTATATTTTTGAGAACTCAGCAATCAGCATTATTATTGCTCATGAAGACTTACCGATCACGCAACACTATAACATTACCTGTGCTTGCGGGGGTGTTGCCTGTTGATCTGGAGGTTTCTCGTGATGGACGAGTTGCGGACGAGGAAATCCAGCTGGCCCAGAGGGAATTGAAGCAGCTCGCATAAGATTTGGGATCGTGTCCCTTTGGCAGAACCTATGAGAGGCTAGCAGGTCATGATCTATACAGCTTCCTCCGCAATGTTATTTTAAGGCCACAGTTTCGATGAATCCAACCAAACTGGGCGGTCTCCCAGTAACTAACCGAAAACGGTTATACGATAAGGACAAGAAAACGTGGTTGAATACCATCTAACTAAAATCTCCCCGTCTCTTATTCCATTGGGACATAATGAGCAGCAGAGAATCATTCCCGGTATTTGCACATACTTGCCACACCATTCGGCGCGTGTATGAAATTAATGATACTCTCGAAGAAACCAGTTGAACAGGACGCCAAGTACCCTATATTGTTTGTCAGCATAAGAAAGGTTGTTGGAGAATCGAGCTGGGGGCGGAAATTATTTGTAGTGAGTCAAAAAAGCCTCAAAATAGCTCACCCGCCATTAGGTTAATGCGCCGTGAGGCAAGAATTCAATTTGGCTCATAATTATTGATTTGGTCGTGCAGTCGTGCATTTTTGGAACGAAGTTCCATATCGCGCGTTGTGAAAGGGGGCTAGACGGAAAAAATTCTCACGAAAGGTTGTAACGACACTTTTGGTAGTGATAGTGGTAGTGATAGTGGTAGTGATAGTGATAGTGGTAGTGATAGTGGTAGTGGTAGTGTTAGTGGTAGTGATAGTGGTAGTGATAGTGGTAGTGATAGTGGTAGTGGTAGTGATAGTGATAGTGGTAGTGATAGTGGTAGTGATAGTGGTAGTGATAGTGGTAGTGATAGTGGTAGTGATAGTGGTAGTGATAGTGGTAGTGATAGTGATAGTGGTAGTGATAGTGGTAGTGATAGTGGTAGTGATAGTGGTAGTGATAGTGGTAGTGATAGTGATAGTGATAGTGGTAGTGGTAGTGATAGTGGTAGTGATAGTGGTAGTGATAGTGGTAGTGATAGTGGTAGTGATAGTGGTAGTGATAGTGGTAGTGATAGTGGTAGTAATAGTAGTAATGATAGTGGTAGTGGTAGTGATAGTGATAGTGATAGTGATAGTGATAGTGATAGTGATAGTGATAGTGATAGTGATAGTGATAGTGATAGTGATAGTGATAGTGATAGTGATAGAGATAGTGATAGTGGTAGTGGTAGTGATAGTGGTAGTGCTAGTGCTAGCCAGGGGATGAACATGAACTCTACGAGCAACACCAAAGCAAATAGGAGTTTCGCTCTGTTCAGTTTCAGTCGCGCGTAAAGGTTACACGCACTCACTTTTTTTTATATTTGTTTTCTTTTTGTTTTTGTTTCTGTTTTTGTCTTTGCTTACAATAAAATTTTAAAATTAAAATAAAATTTTATTACAATTCCTTCACTTTAATCGAAAGGAACTTCGTTCCATTCGGGTGTCCCTTGACACCTCTCAAGTTTTTTTTTATCGTATTTTCATATTGTATACTATGTGATCACAAGCTGTCCCTACTCCATAAGTATGTATGACGTTCTATATTTTAACAGAGGGGGGGGGGGGGGGGGGGTGTTTTCCATGCTGCTATATTTTGTTTATAGGTACTTATTGGCAGTTTGAAAAGAGTGGCCGTGAGATTTCTTGCCAGATTCTTACTCACAGGCACTACCTATTGGTTTGCGAATCTGGCAGTAAATGTAAATGTAGAATCATTCATAAAGACGTTCATTGTATTACTATGAACCTACATGAATAAAGATGTTTGTTTCTTTGATTGTTTGATTTGAGTCGCCAAATTAATATCACCCTACCATGATAATGCTGTAATGGATTTCAGAGGTTCTTTACTGTATATCTGACTACCTCGGTGCTGCGTAAGCGACCGCCGCCGTGTTTAGGCCTCTGGTTTCTAACCCTGGCTCTAGAGTTGGGATCTATGAATACTGGTTTCTATGCATAATAATGTATGTATGTATGGTAGAATACAAAATGATGTGATGAGCCGACGATGACGCGAGCGAAGCCGCGGGCACCAGCTAGTACCTAATAAAGAAATACCTAACTATTATGGGACATTTTACCACCATCTTTACAGAAGCGTTCAACAACGGATGTCACATATGACGATTCGATAGATCGAACACGTAACCTTGACTAAGTAATTATAAAATAATAAATTTGGCAAAATATGCGTAAAACTCGCACGAGTTATCAGCAGGACAGGTTTGCGAAAACTGGATAGTGAACATGCAACGTTCGTTTGGTTGGCCCGGCCCTCCCGGAATTTACGACTTCGGAGTATAGCAATCTACTGTACTCATCACCAGAAACATATGTACCGCTTTCTTTTTCAATGTAACTCTGTATTTTTAGAGAAAAACTCATGAAAAGGGGGCCGTGCCAACCAAACGCTTTCAGCTCGGCCCCCCTTGTAACTCGAAAAATATACAGCCAATTAAAAAAACACTTGAGCTTGAGAAATGTACCCCGGCATCTCGTTATACGTTCCAAAACAGATTTTGTATATTCGTAATATCAAACGATAAATCGATGTAGAAAGGGGGCCGAGCTGAAAATTTTTGATAAGAAAATACGTACAGAAGGACAAAAGATTTTTATTAAAAAACTATAAATATAGAATCTACACATGGTAAATATCATATGTACCGCCTTAGTTTCTAATAAAACTTGCTAAATTTAAAATAAACACCAACCTCAGTTCGTTCAGCTCGGCCCCCTTTAAACGTCTATAGCTTCTAAACTATGACATGTTTCTCTACGAAAAAACTATTTCCTGACTCATATAAAGGAGTACATTCCTTCTAAATGAATTAGGATTCTGTAAAATTAGTATTTGAAAAGATTAATGGGATCGAAAATATCATACAGGATAAATGATAAGGTGACCATGATTTAGAAAATAGTATTTCTAACTGTAAAATTGCGAAAAGTTGTTTAGCCGAATGTTTTTTTGCCAAATGAAAATTTGGGAAACATGGTTTGGCATGTGACACTTTGGATATCGTTTTTTGCCAAACATAAGTAAACCGCGTAAAACGTTAGTTATTTAGTATGCATTATGTAAAGTACCTAACCCTACACAATGCCTACTAAATGATGCAAAAAGAAAATCAATAAAATAAATCAGTTTCGTTAAGAATTTCAAAAAACTCCTGAATCCAGATGTTTAGATTGAGGAGCCACTTCATAAATGTAACTTATAAGCTACTAGCGGATGTCACGCGGTTTCTTCCGCTTAGCTCCTGTTCTCGTGGAATCACGGGAATAAAATATAGCCTATGTTCAATGGGAAGAGAATAGCTTCCCAACAGTGAAATAATTTTTCAAATCGGTCCAGTAGCTTCGGAGCCCTTTCGATGCAAACAAACAATCAAACCTTTCCTCTTTGTAATATTAGTATACATTTACCAACTTTTTCCAAAAATTAACCTACACATTTTCCGATTGCCTAGCTAGGATGTGAGCTTCCTGTAAAAAGGTGAGGTTCATACGGACAGTGATGCAAAGAGTTTTATAGTAAGCTATAGAAAATAAACTATTTTCTATAGCTTTATAAGTTTTTTTATTTATAAACCGATTGCCATGAAATAAACACTAACCCCCTTATTCATAATCGTTTATTAAACCTATTTTAGTTAAAATACACTTTAAGTCTATTGATGTCTCTAACCAATGACAGAGTATGGTTAGAGACAGCAATAGACTTAAAATGTGTTTTAACTAAAATAGGTTAAATAAACGATTATGAATAAGGGGGTAAATGTTTAATGGAGCAACTTCAACCCAATAATAACATCCTGAGTCATCTGAGTCATCCTGAGCTGCGTGGGATGCGGGGTCCTGCGAACATCTTCGGGACCCCAATGGGTCGGGTCCTCCTCGTGGTGCATCCTGGGCAATGGAGTAGCGACCACTCCCCTTCCTCTGTGGGGGAGTGGTGCTACTCTGGCAAATTCCGGCCGAGGCGGGAGCAGCCCACCTGTGGGGTGCTCGGTGGTGTGTGTTGCTGCCGGCCGTGAGTAGCAACACGGTTGGCGGCAGCAGTGCTGGGCCGCTATTGCCTCGTCAGTTGACGAGGTGATGGCGGCAAAGAGGGAGGCGCGGGGGAGCGGGAGTAATGGAAAATACTCCCGCTTCGCCGTGCAGTTCGGGGGCGGCGCAGTAAGGAGTTCACTGCGCGCCCCCGATTGTATCGTTTTGCTGCTGTCGCTCCACCACGTTTGCTGGCGGGGCGATAGTGGCGAAGTATGAGAGGCACTGCATGGAAGGGCGGGAGTTTGGGTAAATGCTCCCGCCCTGTCATGCAGTTTGGGGGCGCCTGCGCTAGGAGCTAGCGCACGTCCCCCGATTGTTTCATGACCGAGGGCGTAAGGTTGGGGGACCCCGCCCTCCAACGGTCACATGGCGGTGGGCACCTTCCCCGTGTTCCGGGGGTGCCCATTAGCGCACGCCTGCGCCAGCCGCTCTCTGACTCCTCTATGACAGAGGGGCGCTCGAGAGCGGTGCAGGCGTGGTTTTTTCAGCTCCTTAGAGAGCTTTGGGGAGCCGCCCATCTGGCTCCCCCGAGGAGAGCTCCGAATTAACGGGGCGCCCCTAGCCGGGTCGCGTGAATAATCTTTTGATATCCCTCGGCCCGGCTAAAGGGTGAGGAGGAACACCGCGGGGTTTAGTGGGTAGGACGGTCCATTCCGGACCGGGCCGGGAGTCCCACACACCATCCCAGCTGCCCCTGAAGCTGGGATGAAGGCGAGTAAATGCGTTCCCCGCGTCAAAAAAAAAAAAAAAGCTGAGCTGCGTCGCGAGCAGATTGGACTGCCTGTATGTAAATCACTGCTGCAAGTTGTCCATCTCGTTGATAGACGTGTGGCGGTGATTCGCATACCAGCGGCTACCTATTTATTTTATTTTTAGATTAGGTAGTTGCTTTTGTTTATGTTATTTTGTGTGCTTAGGTTAAGAATACTAACATAGAATAAGAAATATTGTTACTAACATAATAAGTCTAGTTACTTGTGGAATAAATATATTATTATTATTATCAAAATATTTTTATTAAAATTTGAGTAGAAAAAATGTTATGAGTACAAAAATAAGTAGTTACGCTTACTTTCGTAAAGTTAGCTTAAAATAAATAATTTTTATTTTGACTTTTTGTAAAACTGGACATTTTTTTAAACTGGACATTTGACACTGCGGACATTTTGTAAAACTGGGCATTTTGACACTGCGGAAATTTTGATACATGGGAAAATGAAGCTGTTGAGTTGTTTATTCATTTAAAGATTTACTCAATTTATGCAGCTTTTTCTTAATAATTTTCACTGAAATCATGGTCACCCTACACATACAATATGATATTTTCGATCCCATTTATCTTTTAAGATACTAATTTCACAGAATCTTAATTCATTTAGAAGGAGTGTACTCCTTTATATGAGTCAGGAAATAGTTTTTTTGTAATGAAATATGTCATAGTTTAGAAGCTATAGACGTTTAAAGGGGGCCGAGCTGAACGAACTGAGGTTGGTGTTTATTTTAAATTTAGCAAGTTTTATTAGAAACTAAGGCGGTACATATGATATTTACCATGTGTAGATTCTATATTTATAGTTTTTTAATAAAAATCTTTTGTCCTTCTGTACGTATTTTCTTATCAAAAATTTTCAGCTCGGCCCCCTTTCTACATCAATTTATCGTTTGATATTACGAATATACAAAATCTGTTTTGGAACGTATAACGAGATGCCGGGGTACATTTCTCAAGCTCAAGTGTTTTTTTAATTGGCTGTATATTTTTAGAGTTACAAGGGAGGCCGAGCTGAAAGCGTTTGGTTGGCCCGGCCCCCTTTTCATGAGTTTTTCTCCAAAAATACAGAGTTACATTGAAAAAGAAAGCGGTACATATGTTTCTGGTGATGAGTACAGTAGATTGCTATACTCCGAAGTCGTAAATTCCGGGAGGGCCGGGCCAACCAAACGAACGTAACATGCATGCAAAGGATTGGAGTACAACTTTTGCGATGAATATTAAAACGACAGGATCAACTAATCTATCAGGATATCTATCAATTACCCTGTTTTGCTCTGATAATCAAATCGAGAAAACCTGCTGTAATTAGGGGTCCGTCCATTAATCGCGTGAGGTTTTTTTGGGCATTTTTTGGACACACCCACCCCTTCCCCTTGGTGATACTTGGTGAGGTTTCAGACAACCCCTCCCCCCCTGGGCCAAATCACGTGTATTTTTAGTAACTACAAAGATGTTTTCTAAATTTTATAGAAGTCCCTATTGTATAATTTATTCATACTTCTATACGAATACTAGCTGATCCGTGCAACTTCGTTTGCGTCACATAATAGAGAAAGATAATATTAATATTTTCATATATATTTCCCGTCGCATTGACTCCCGTCGTTTTGATATATTATAATATTCATTATTTTGGAACTAAATAATGAAGATGTCAGTTTGTCAAGCTTAAAATCTTACGTTTGTTTACATTTGTTTTAAACTAACACGCGTTGAACACATATTTTTATACAAAACGGGATTTCGCGTGGCACAATTTTATATTTAAATTATTAACTAATTACAATTATTAATAACTTAATTATAATTATTAACTAGCTGACCCCGCAACTTCGTTTACGTCACATAAGGTGTATGAAAGGAAAGGTATTTCTTCATCAGAGTCATCAAGCAACGTCTGAAACTGCCCTGTTTGCTTAATCATAAAAGAGCTTAATGATTAAGTCTATTTCAAAACAATTCAGTCCACGCCTTCGGCGCGGACTGAATTGTTTAAAAATAGTCTTAATCATTAAGCTCTTTTATGATTAAGCCAACACGCCAGTTTAGGTTCACTCACATTCAAAGAAACCCCTACAATTAAAATTTTCAAAATATCTGATTCTTAAAAGTGTTATAACTCTTTTATTTCTAAACCGATTTACATAAAACAAACGCTAAATGTTAGCTGGAGCAAACCTCAACACAATAAAGAAAACCGCATTCGCAATCGGTTGAGCGGTTACTGAGATTAGCGTGCACAACCGTACAGACAAACAGATATACAGACATACAGATATACAGACATACAGACAAACAGACAAAAAATCTAAAAATCATTGTTTTGGGTTCTATTGCGTTCATAAGGCCCCCCTATAATATTTTTTCTTATTTATCTTCCATGTACAGACAGCGACCTGTTACGATTTTATTATATGTATTGATTGATTAAAGGTTTCGGTACCTTCACTTTCCTCGGGACCACGATAGGTGTAACCCTGTCGAAACGTCGAGGAAAGTGAAGGTACCGAAACCTTGAATTAATAATAAATTGTGCTACGCGAAATCCCGTTTTGTATAAAAATATTACGTTTGTTTGATTGCAGTTTGCTAAATAGAAGCGAAGTTATGGACAAAAGTAGAATAATCACAGGGTCGGCAGCGCAAGAGTGGCGCCTCTGGTGTTGCAAACGTTCATAGGCTGCGGTGATCGGCAGCCCTTCTTGGTAGGCCGCGCAAGAGTGGCGCCTCTGGTGTTGCAAACGTTCATAGGCTGCGGTGATCGCCAGTCCTTCTTAGTAGGCCGTATGCTTGTCTGCCACCTTCGTGGTAGAAAAAAAAATAAGGTTGAATTTCCATGCGATCATTATGCTTTTGGTCACGACTATCGATATCCACGTGGACAAAGCTGCATTTTTTTGGTCACCGGGGAATGCGGTTGGGCACCGTCATTTCAGCTACGAGGGCAGCCGGGACGGTGTGTGGGGCTCCCAGTCCCGGAAAGAAATGGACCACCCTATTTATTTTATTTATTTATTTATCACGCCAAAACTATAGTACCATTTTAAATAATACTGACATAATTTGAGATTATTATTGATCGGATTGATGCCGATATTCTGCGCGGTTCCTTTGGGAGACACGACGAAAGACAATGATTTTTGTGTTGTATGATCAACGCATAGGTATTCCGATTTCAATTAATTTCTGATGTACGAAAGGAATTAAGTGCTTTACGAATTATTCCATACAAGTTTTAATATTGTAAGTTTTGTTGTTCAGAAATTAGAGAGATTGCAAATTCAGGGTTGTAAAGTTGTTGTTCAAAATAAATACACGTGATATCTCACTACACCCCCCACCCCCCCTGGTGATGTTTCGTGATTTTTGTCAGAACCTCTCCCCCTTCCCTATAGAAGTAGGACCAAGAGATCTTTTTAGGTAAATCAATAGAGTACAGAGATTCTTCCAAAAGACAAAAAAACCGGCCAAGTGCGAGTTGGACTCGCCCATGAAGGGTTTCGTAGCAGCAAGTAACATAATATAAAAGTTCTCATAGTTCGTTGTAACTTTGATTGATGTTTTAACACGTTCCCAGTGGTAGTGATTTTTCTAACCGAAAATTGCGGTTTACAACGTATTTAAAAAAAACTACCAGCTCTATCTCTTTCAAACCAATTTTCGCTGGTAGTTTTTATGGCAATGGACATCATATATTTTTTTTAAATTTATCACTCTCTTAGTTTAGAAGTTAGAGGGGGGGGGACACTCATTTTTCGACTTTGGAAGTCCCTCTTGCGCAAACTATTCACTTTAGAAAAAAATGATGTTAGAAACCTCAACAGCATTTTGAAAGACCTATCTATAGATAACCCACACGTATGGGTGTGATGAAAAAAAAAATTTTGAGTTTCAGTTCTGAGTATGGGGACCCCCAAAATTTACTGCTTTTTTTCTAGTTTTATATAAGAATCTTAATGCGGTTCACAGAATACATCTAGTTACCAAGTTTCAATAGCATAGGCCTTATAGTTTCGGAGAAAAGTGGCTGTGACACACGGACGGACAGACAGACAGACAGACAGACAGACAGACATGACGAATCTATAAGGGTTCCGTTTTTGCCATTTGGCTACGAAACCCTAAAAAGCGCAGTGTGAAGTTAGTCCAAACCGACATACCTACTTACAGTTTAGATCTTTTAATTATTGAAAGAGCCAAATTTTAATTTGTTTCTGCAATACCTACACATAATCAGGGGTCACTATAGCGCCTTGGTCTTATCTTTTAGTTGAACATCACTTGAGGTAAGTTTGTTTAACCACCAAAAATGACTATACGGGATATTTTTAAATGCTGTTTAATTTTTCTGCACACTAGGTAACTCCACTAATTTACTGAATGCAAACCTGAAAATTAAATTAATATCTACTTTTAAAAACCAATTGATTAACTAAACATGTCCTACTTACAACTTTAAATATTACTCAGAACGAGGTGACCTTTTAAATCGAATTCACACCAAAAATGTGGTTTGTACATCGAATATATAATTTGTATAACAGAAATACGAATTATATATCAAAAATACTAACTTGCACTCTAAACTGTACAATCTTATAACGGAATGGGTTAGGTTAGGTTAGACTTTAATTCTTTTGATCAATAAAATTTTATTTTGTAGAGGTAACTGATTAAATTGGGTTTAACTTAGAATAAGCGATGTTCCTAAAAGTAAATTGGATATTTTTAAATGCACATCTGTTTAAAAAGTTTTGCTTTAAAATGTTTTGATATTTTTGTGGAACTAAAGAATTTTTAGATATACTATTTTGATAATAGTTAATTGATTTTTCTGCACACTAGGTAACTCCAGTTATTTACTGAATGCAAACCAGAAAATTAAATGCTGTGGAAAAAAACCAATTGATCAACTAAACATCATGTCCTACTTAAAAATTACTCAGAACGAGATGACCTTTTTAATCAATTTCACACCAAAAATGTGGTTCTTACATCGAATTAGCAGAAGATTGTACGAGTGCAAGAGACCGTATTCTTAGCATTCCATGAATTCTCAGTGCGGGCGCCGGGTCCATAGCGTGGCACAGGGGGGAACACCCCGACGGCGTCTGGGACTTGCGACTCATTTGAGTAGGTTTAGGGTGGCCACCTTACTATGCGCATAAACGATCACCTTCCACCGTCAACAATGTCCCCCCCCCCCCTGCCCAACCAGATTTGGTAAGATCCTATCAATGCCGCTTTGAATACTTGTTTTAGTAAAGAGCTTACTGAAGCTCTTGGCAATCCAAGGTTCTTAAATATATTATACAGGGATTTAGCTGGAATTCCCCTTGCTCCTACTTCTACGGCATAGAGTTTAACCACATAGCCACTTTTGGTTAACTCATTGGTCAAGTCAAAGTATTTATTTGTCTTCAGGGCGTGATCCTCCGGTATGTTGGTCTACCACGGCACCGTCAGCTCCACGAGCACCGCACGCCTGTTTATCCTCGAATACAGGAATATGTCGGGTCTGGATGACGATGCACATACATCCTCCGGGATTTTGTAGTGTTTTTCATACGTGTCTGAGAATATAGTCCAATCGGCGGCAACCATCAAATTGAGTATGGCTTTTGAGGTACTTTCTTTGGACAGCCTTCCTTTACAAACGCAATGTCATTTCTTTTGTTTGTGGTTAATCCCTTTTTCGCTCTCGCTACCGCCAAACTGACAGCCTCACGTATGATTTCCAATACCCTATCGTGTCGGCGTTAGTAATGACCCCGGTCTAATAACGTCCTACATTCAACGCGGCTTCGCACAGAAGATCTGTAAGCCGTATCGCACGGTCTCCCTCAACGCGGCTCTGGTGCTGGCCGGTTTACTCCCCCTTGCAGCTTTACTTTACAAGATCAGAAGAGGTGAGACGATACCAGACCTAGCCGGGAGGGAAATCGAGCGAATGACCTCTGTTGCGGACGATCCTCACCCTGCCGAACATATGCGCCTGGAGTTCATTAGCCTAGAAAACAATGAGCAGGATGATCGACAAGATCAATTTGATGTCAAAATCTATACGGACGGCAGCAAGATTGCGGGTAAAGTCGGAGCCGCACTTTCCTTAAGGAAAGATGGGGCCGAGACGAGAGCCCGCAAGCTTAGTCTGCCGTCTTATTGTACGGTTTATCAGGCGGAACTCCTGGCCATATGCGAGGCAACGAGGATCATCCAAAAACACAACGCGGCGAACTTCGGGGTGTTCAGCGACTCAACCGCAGCACTCCAGACGGTTACAAATCCCGGTCGTCTCCACCCCCTCGCAGTAGAAGCCAGAAGAAATATAAAGAAAATTATATTGTCAGGCAAAAATATAGTTTTGCACTGGGTCAAGGCGCACGTGGGGGTGAAGGAGAACGAGAGGGCTGACCATCTGGCTAAAGAGGCAGCCTTGGGATCGAGGCGAGCTCCAGATCCAGACCTGTGTCCGATTTCATTCGTAAAGCGGCAGATCCGTATGGACACGCTTGGCGAGTGGAACCGGAGATACGAGTCTGGTGACACCGCCTCGATCACAAGGCTCTTCTTTCCAAATGCAGAATTATACGGCGGTTCACTCCAAACAAACACACAACGCAGGTCCTGACGGGGCATGGTGGGTTCTCTGAGTATTTGACTCGTTTCAAGTGCAAGGAGGATCCATCATGCTCCTGTGACTCCGAAACCGAGGAGACCATCCCTCATTTACTGGCGGAGTGCCCGGTGTTCTTGAGATAGAGGTATAACGTGGAGCAACATCTTGACACGGATATAACTGTCGCCAAATTTCACGAAATCATAGCCGGAAAACAGAGAGACAGATTTTTAAATTACTGTATTAATAAGAATAAGTTTTTTTTTTAATAAGAATAAGTTCATTGTGCCAAAATAATGTTTTAACAAAGGTATTTGGAGACTGCCTGTGTTAGGTGTCTCCGCTCTTCCATAACGTAATTTTAATTGACAATAAGTTATGTGCGAAAGTTAATCTATATGATGTCATGTATAGATATATGTAAAATGGTTAATAATAAGAATAAGATAGACTGAAAAGTGTAATTACGACAACATAACATTAGTTATGTTGCAGGTAATGTAACCAATGTAGTAAAATACGGAAATGTAAAATAGTAAAATAGAAATCGGAAAACAAAAGTATGTATAGAAAATAGCTATAAATAAAAGAGGTATATGGCCATCCCACAACCCACTCTGGGAAGTATAAAATATAGGAAAATAGACATAAGACAAAAGAATATGTAACAAATAAACAACATGTAATTAGAAAAATAAGTACATGTAAATTTAAGAAGGAAAATGTATAATAATGAAAAGGAGTGGAGCACAATTTTTTTGCCCACTAGAAAATAAGAAAATACAAAAATAAATAAAGATTAACTAGGAGATAGAATAGCAGGCGTCCCACCTGAACAGAGTGAAAGGTTGTATGCAAGAAAGACACGGTATGAAGAATGAATGTGACCATTATAAAAGCAAGAACTGGTTTGAATGAGAAATTAGCAGTAAGGTCTCCGAACTATTAATATCGGGGGTTAGACAGGCACACACCCAGCTACCCTAAGTAGCTGGGAAAAAAAAAACGTCCTACAACCTACCAGCATGTGCCTAGCAGTTCCAATCGCTTCTCCACATGTATTACATGTTTTATCTGTGGCTTCCCCCCCCCTGTCCAGATTACTTTGGTCGGGGAGGGTCAACTGAAACGCGTACAGGTAAAATCTAAGCAAAGCCGGCGACCAGTCGTACAATAAGGTACGCTACTGCAAGGCCATGGGAATACAAAATTCGCCCAGAGTAAGCCATTCATTCTGCATCTCCAGGTTCATCGCGTGCACCTTATAGGCAGCGCTCTCATCCTGCTCCAGAAAAGGTTTTGTAATGTCTTTAAGTGTTTGTCTCCGGATACTACCCAACCCCACTCTACCTGTCTGCGAACCCACCATGAATTTCTTGTGGAATTGGAGGCGTGACTCAAGTTCTGCTATATTTTTATCCTTTGGAAGAGTTTGAACGATTTGGTCTCTTGATTTTGCCAAGACGTGCATTTTAGTAACTCTTAGATGTTTATAGAGTTCCGACGGCTTCTTAAACGTCATTCCGAAGTTATTAGAGGCTGAATGCCGACCGGTCAGCCGATTGAGCTAGCTCTAGCCACTACTTCAACGTCTTCGTAACATTCGCATCCAATTTTCTGAGAAGGTTTTGGCTCATATCGTACACAAGAAACGGCCAGTTTAGACGTGATGTTAAATACACACATCAACACCGTCTAGGGATATTTTTTAAAAAGTTCTGCATCTCAAAAAATACTGGCCGATTTTAAAAACTTTTGATTGAATCTTATTTTGTAGGTATATTTGAATGATTCCAAATTTGAAATAAAAAAAAAAGAAATTAAAACAAATGATTTGCGCGGCATTAGTATAGCGAAGTTCGAAATTTTAATTTTACCGACGATAGTTAATTGGTATTTGTTTTGTCCAGTTGAAGTTTTAAAGCTAGTTTTTGATTCATTACGAATTTATTTCATTGTGTAAGTCATGAAGCGACGCCATTTAACTAGAGAAGAAATGCTAAGGGCAGTAGTCATGCTCCAAGCTGGGGCTACTCAGCGGAGTATTGCTGAGGAGATTGGAACCAGGCAAAACGTTATTTCAAGATTGTGGTCACGTCATCGTGCAACCGGGGAAGTGGCTGAAAGACACCGTGGCGGGAGACGCATAACCACCCAACGACAAGACCGATTTTTACAAGTTGCCGCGAGAATGCAGCCAAACGTTACAGCCGTGCAGTTGGTTCAACGGCTCCAGTCAGAACACCAATTGCTTGTCAGTGACCAAACTGAGAGGAGGAAACTGCATGAAGCTAACCTTCATGCTCGCAGGCCACTTCGTACTCCAGAACTACGCAGAGGAAATCGTGGACGAAGATTAGAGTGGGCTCGTGAACATTTGCTTTGGGAAGATAACCAGTGGTCTGTAGTACAGTTTACCGATGAGTCCCGATTCGGTTTCCATCCCGATTCACGAAGAGTACGCGTTTGGCGAGTTCCTGGTCGTGAGAGTCGTCTGCAACACCCCCAGGTAGTCCATCCATACAAGGGCGTGACAATTATGGTTTGGGCGGGAATTCGTTTTGGTGGAAGAACGGACCTCGTTTGGATTAGAAACACCATGACCGCTGAAAAATACCGCGACCAGGTGCTTGTACCCATTGTCTACCCTCATCGACTTCAAATGGGTCAAGAATTTACTCTCATGCATGACAACGCCCGTCCGCACACAGCGCGAGCGGTGACCAGCTGGCTGCAGGACCATGACGTGTCGGTTTTACCCTGGCTGGCGCAATCGCCTGATTTAAACCCCACCGAGCATGCGTGGGACATGCTCCAAAGAAGGGCTTATAAGATTTTTCCTGCAGACATTGCGACTGAAGAGCAACTTTTTTTGCATCTTAGCAGAACTTGGGCAATATCCCGCAGCGTTATCATTCAAAGCATGAAAAACCTTTGCAGGACCGTGGTTAACGTCATGGTTGGTTTTACTGACTACTGATTTTTCCTATCAGTGCAAAAAATTTAAAAGAAATTACTTATTTTTTATTTTTTCGTAAATGACACATTCATCTTTAGTTGCACCATTTTTTTACTTTTTGTTTTCATTTTAATAAAATTTTATATAAGTCGAAAATATATTTTTATTTTATTTTAAAATATACCTAGTCTGAAAAATGGGCTTCCTAAGAATATAACATTGTTGCATATTATTCCTAACAGATTTTCTGAAAATTGAGAAAATGTGAAAAATCCCTAGACGGTGTTGATGTGTGTAGTTGTCGTATATCCATGCTTTCTTGACGTTACTTATTGGTTGTTAGTCTACCGTTTTATGTCAACAATTAAACTTTCAATTACGTCATCCCAAGCTGGAGTACAACCTCTGTTATCTACCTTTCTGCCAAGAAATTTGAAAGGCACGGTTTCAGATATAATGGAAACTTTTTCCTAGTCTATAGCTAGTATTTTTGAATTAGTCCGTTAATCTACCCATGAAAATCCACCCCTTGGGTGGATTTCCGGAATTATATATTATTAATCAAAATAGTCCGGTAATCCACCCACGAAAATCCACCCAAGGGGTGGATTTCCGGAATTGTATATTGTTAATCCAATTAGTCCGCTAATCCACCCATGAAATGGGTGGATTTCAAAGATGGACAAACACTTGGAGATCGACAAAACAAATTATTCGAAAAAACAAATGACGATCGAAAAAACAAATGATGGTCGGATAAACAAATAAAGATTGACAAAACAAATGAAGATCGACAAAACAAATGACGGTCGGATAAACAAATGAAGATCGACAAAACAAAAAATGACGGTCGGATAAACAAATGAAGATTGACAAAACAAATAAAGATCAACAAAACAAATGACGGTCGGATAAACAAATGAAGATTGACAAAACAAATGAAGACCGACAAAACAAATGATGGTCGGATATACAAATGAAAATTGACAAAACAAATGACAGTCGGAAAAACATATGAAGCTCGAAAAAATTAATAACGGTCATATAAACAAATGACGATGGAAAAAACAAAAATGAAGATCATCAAAATAAAAGAAGATCGAAAAACAAATGAAAACCGATAAAACATAATAGGCAGATCAATAAAACAAAAGACCTAAGTATGAGCTTTGAGTTTTGAGTTCTGAGTTCTGACTTTTGAGTTTTCAGCCTTGTTGATTTTTAACCGACTTCAAAAAAAGGAGGAGGTTCTCAATTCGTACGCTATGTTTTTTTTTTTTTTTTTGTATGTATGTTACGCGATAGCGGCGCCAATTATGGATGGATTTTGAAATTTTTTTTTTGTTTGAAAGAGGCTACTTCTGACGTGGTCCCATATCCAGGGTATCAGGATCTGATGCTGGAATCCAGGAGAAATCGAGGGCAACCACCGAAAATTGTAGGGACAACTAGTGCGTTAGTTAACTTTTTGATTAAGTGCTTTAATGTACCTACTAAAATTTAATGAAGGTCTGGAGTCGATCTGATGATGGAACCGAAAGACAGTCGAGGGAATTCCTTAACGGTTTACAGCAGTTACCTTGTGTTTCGGCTTGATTGATTTGTGTTGATGAGAACTTTACACCTAAATAGAATTACTTTTCAGTCTACCCGTCACTTAAAATAAAAAAATAAAAATTTTAAATAAAAAATAGAACCTACTTCATATAAATCCTTAAAAATAAAATTTACCTAGCACATAGTAATATGTATTTTGATTTATCCGATTTTATTCAATATAATATTGAAGTTGGTGCCATTAATAATACCTACCTAAACCTATGGGTTTACTTGGCGCCGACTTCAATATGATATTGAATAAAATCTGATAAATCAAAATACGTATTACTATGTGCTAGGTAAATTTTATTTTTAAGGATTTATATGTAGTCGGTTCTATTTTTTATTTAAAATTTTTATTGATGGTCAAAAATTACTTTTAATTATATTTTGAAAAACTAAGTGCAAGCAATTCTCGATCTTATGAAGATCGAGAATTGCTTGCACTTTTTGCACATTTGATGTACGAACCACATTTTTGGAGTAAATTCGATTAAAAAGGTCATCTTGTTCTAAGTAATATTTGAGTTTTTTAAGTGGGACATGTTTAGTTTAATCAATCGGTTTTTTGTACAGCATTTAATTTTCTGGTTTGCATTCAGTAAATTAGTGGAGTTACCGACAAAGCGGTTGAGGTGGCAGAGTTCTATGCCAAAACTGTATAGAAAAAAAATAGACATGAATCATTGACACGATAGAAGAAGAAGTGGAGTTACCTACTGATCAAAACAGATGTGCGTTAAAAAATATCCCATGTTGTTCTACCTTCTTTCTTGTTGGTTAATACAGAATGGTCTAAGAGCCAGCGGCCCCCAGGCATTCGTTAAAGTATAAAAGCTGTAAGTTTCTCAATGTATGTCCCCAACACAGGTAAGAACGAACCCCGCCTATGAAACTTGAGTCGCGGTGGCTTTCGCAGGTATCAGGTAGTAAAGGTGTGTAAAATTGTGTGTTAAATTTGGTAAAGTATAAAACTCAGTTTTTACATATTTTACTTATAATAATCCTAAAAGTCACCTTGTCGAAAGCCAGACACTTTGTACGGTTGCAACCCTCTGCCAGACACCCTTAAAGTATATTTAATTATTACTATACTTACGGTATAGTATAAAAGCTGCAATTTATATATGTTATTTGGAGAACTATCAAATGATGTTTTCTCAATAGCCAGACAGTTTCAGTAGTTCCTTTATGTTGCCAGGCACATCAAAAGTCTAATGTAGGTGCGAGCGCGAGGGATATGTGTGTCTCAGGGTGCGAGTGAAATACCGCGTTCGGTCCACTGCAACGTTATACTGCGCATCAGCTATCATTTATTGTGTATAATGAGAACTATTTTCTAGATTTACTATGAAAATTCATTATGTACCATAACTAAGGATCAACGAATAAATGTTTAGAAAATTCTTTTATAAAATTTCTGTGTTTAGGAATCATTAAATTAACAATTAAATAATATATTTAAATAATTATTTTAATAATAGTTATTGGAATAATATAATTAATCTAATACAATAATTAATGGAAAAATATTTCAAAGATATTCTATGAATCGTGGTCGTCAATATCTTGAGTGTCCTCATCACCGCACCCAAAGACGCGAGATAGCACCCGAACCACCCCCTGGGCCATAGGTCCGTAGGGAGTCCTGGGACATCCTTCCGAGGGCTTACCCTGGGCTCCCAACCATAGGCTGCTGGACGTTACGTGAGGTTTATTAGTCGGTAAGAGTCCCTCATAACATCTGTGAGGACTTTCCCTCACGTTAAAAAAAAGAACCCTCATGGGATTGTTCGATGATTGTATTTTCCATCAAATTTGTGAGATCTTCGCTGTGTTGTAAACATTAATTTGATTTTAGACAAGCATACGGCCCACCAGAAGGTCCGGTGTTCACCGCAGCCTATGAACGTTTGCAACACCAGAGGCGCCACTCTTGCGCTGCCGACCCTGTAAAACCCCCTCACTGTAGGCGTTTGGGAAAACCGAGGCAGGGAGATCGTTCCACAAAGAAAGCCCCTATCGGATCTAACCGTGCTCGAACGCTCCGGACGTAGAGTGTGAGGATGGATTCCCTGTCTGTGATTTCTATTTTGTGCCAAATTTGACAATAACTTATTCCTTCTGCTATGTTATTATAATAACACTGTACTACGGAATGTAGTTGAATAAATCACAGATTTAAGAAAAATTAGTACGCAAGCTTTAATACGTCAACCTCCCGTGACGAAACGGTCAAGTATCTGATACCTTTGTTTTTAAGAAGTGAGACGCGCCAAATTTTTCGACGCATACACGTACAAGTGTATAATGCCCGTCTGTCTTTTTATACGCTCCAAAATACCACTAAATATTTAAAAATATAATAAATATGGCCAAATGGAAGACAAAATTCTTAATTCAATAATGTAAAAAAACGATTTTCGCGAAAATGCAGATGTCCGTTTGCTCTTTGCTTCCGTCGATATATCCCTGGCGCTCGCATCTACATTAACTTTTGATGTGCCTGGCAACATAAAGGAACTACTGAAACTGTCTGGCTATTGAGAAAACATCATTTGATAGTTCTCCAAATAACATATATAAATTGCAGCTTTTATACTATACCGTAAGTATAGTAATAATTAAATATACTTTAAGGGTGTCTGGCAGAGGGTTGCAACCGTACAAAGTGTCTGGCTTTCGACAAGGTGACTTTTAGGATTATTATAAGTAAAATATGTAAAAACTGAGTTTTATACTTTACCAAATTTAACACACAATTTTACACACCTTTACTACCTGATACCTGCGAAAGCCACCGCGACTCAAGTTTCATAGGCGGGGTTCGTTCTTACCTGTGTTGGGGACATACATTGAGAAACTTACAGCTTTTATACTTTAACAAATGCCTGGGGGCCGCTGGCTCTTGCTCTAGAACGACACTAAATGAAAACTTTTTAGGAAAAGTTAAAAGACTGGTAGGAAAGCAAAAATGCAAACGCGAATGGCGCTCGGATATTGATTATATATCCAATAATCTCTTGCTGGAATTTATTTACCTATTTTAAATTACCTATATTAAACCAACACCAAAATAGACAACGAATTCTAAGTATTACAAGGTATTAGGTATGTACCTAGTTCAATCAATAAATTACGTTTTGTTTGCGTTAGAGAATACAAATCAATATGAAAGTACGTGATTTGGTGCAAGGTTCACCAGATGCCAAGGTATTGATCATGCGTAATTGATTTAAACAACGAAAGAGGCCGCCCGCTGCAGTTGCTTTATGATGCGGAATCATTATGCACCACTCTGGAACCACAGTCTACCCACTCGAAAATTTCTTCCATGTGTGCCTCTAACACTAAACGCCTGTGATGGGTATAATAATATCGTTTTCCAACCTTTCGCTACACTCAGGTAGGCTCTTCAAGTAGGATATAAAATAGGATGACACTTTTCCGTTTAAACAACACGTATTCATGAAAAATCTTAACCCTAGATCAAATTCTTGCTAAACCCACCCGCGGAACTGCCATATTATGTGATTGCTCTACAACTTACTACCTACTCGACTCGTTTGAAATAAAAGCATGAGATATAGCATGTTACTTATTTTTTTTATAACTAAATCCAATACAACCGTTGAAGGAATTTAATAATCACACTAAATAAAAAAGCCGGTTAAAGTTTTTTATACTGACCCCATAGCCCGACTCAATCGTTGGACTCCCCCAGGGGCGTATCATCGGTACCTCAAAATTTTTTATGGAAAGTTGTTTCTGCATCGTCTTTAAATATAATGACTCAGTACTATTGTTTTGAGATAGTTTCTCAGATTCATAAAGATATATGTTTTCAGAAATGTACGGATCCACAGTCATAATTGCTGTTTTTTACGCATTCAAGAAAACTAAGTTGTCATATACCTACTTAAAGCGTTATAAATAAATAGTGTCACTAGCATACATCAGGCTTATTATTTTCGTAATCTTCCTGCTGGTGAGTACCCTATTTTGCATATTATTTGTATTTAACGATAGGTGCTTACGTTTTTCTTTTAAATATATTTTATTAATTCTAAACCAAGTGCGAGTACAAAATAAGAACTAAATTAATGTTAATACGTTTTAATTAAGATGACAGATAACTATTTTAAACAATTACTTTATATAAAATCCTACTAGGGTAATTTTGATAAATTTTTTGCTTGTTACCTTAAAGTTTGCGTTATTTTTCTTGTTTTTTTTTTTTGTTTTGTTTAGTAAGATTTTACTTACCGTAAACTGCTATTCTTATTTCAAAACAAAATTGACTAGATTTAAAACTACGAAGAATTATTAATTTTAGTGTATTTTATTCCGGTATCGGTTTCTTTCTTTTTCACAAGGATTTTCATTTAATTTATGAGAGTGACATTCATCAAATCTAAAATACAATTTACTAGAAGTGTTAAATTTTATTATGAAGTTTTTTTGCAACCTAGTCGACCCGGTTATCTTCGTAACAACATAAATTAATTTTATCGTAATCTCCATTTATAATATACATAAGTATATTTTTTTAAAATGACTTCTATTAACGTCTAATAATATATTAATAATACGAATAATACGTGGAGCAAAGCAAAGACTTCGTAAGTACCTCTAACATTACTAGTGAATAAGGAGTTTAAGACAGTTAAAGTAAAGCGAAGAAGTGCCTGAAGCCATTTTTTAAAATAATTACTATCTTATTTTTATTAATGAATGGAAACGAAACCTGTGTCTAGTTTTTATATTTTTCTTAACTTTTCTTTTTCCTTGGGAGGATGTTTTCAAGGCTATTTTGGATTGACCACTTTGATCAGGGATAACCTTCGCATTCCCTTTCAACGCATAATGTGTAGATAAATCTAAAATTTTTGGATATGTTTCTTAGTTGGTCTGGCGTTCGTAGACCCACGCCTTCAATGTTCTGTGAACGGCACCAGCTTCTAGCATCAAGCTGTAGCATTTATTTTCTATAGATGCAGTATTTAGGATGTGAAGGCAGCCTTATCGAGTTATCTTTTTTTAATCGGTTGTCAGTGGTGACATTTCTACTGTCAGAATGACAGGATGTCATAAGTTCGGTGACGAAGCGTTTCGCATTTAAAGGAACGGGTTTTGTTAAGATTTTTCGTGAAAGACAGGACTTTTGACCGAGACCTGCTTTGGGGTAGTTGGAGGTCCTTTGGCTTTTGCTCTGAGACTGTGCCGCGAATCAGTTTTTCGCTCAAGCGCGATTATTTGTTACCTCGCGTGGCCTAACGGGCTGTGATTGGGTTGCTGCATTGCATCTTGCTACATTTTACCCAGAAAACTGGTGAGTCACTTCTTCTTTTGCAAAGCGGGTCGATTGTCGTCTGTCGCGCAGCCAAGATCTTAATTTGTCGTTTCTTTCATGACAGGGTTTTTTACTACGGGGCTAGTTGCCGGATGAGATATTTGGTGCCGCACCTATAAGTTAGTGGGCTGCACGTGGTACGACAACGTGGAAGTGCGGACTACACGAGCTTCTCATGTGAGAGGTATCTGCCGTCATCACCTGGCAGTAACAACAGGCAGTCACTCTCACTCAGCTCACTCTGCAGGCCAGTAAATCCACTACTTATGTGTAGCTTAGTAGCATAAGTACCTAAGCACTGACTATACTTCTGTGTACCTGTGATATTTGTGTCTATCAGTGAATAAGCTCTCTGTGTGTCTCTGTGTATCTCTGTGTTATATAAATATATGTGTGTACACCCTACCTGACTGTTTTCGTCAGAGCCCTGGCCTACCCTTGCACGCACACTGGAATCTCTGTAGTAAGGCGCCCTGGGAAAGAGTTCTCTGCATAGCTACCTCGCGCTAGTTGGTGAGTAACACTGATCATCTTAGTGTTACAAATTGGCGCCCAACGTGGGTGGTGTTTCTCTAGTTTATTAAACCAGTGCTATGTGATCATTATGTAAGACTATTTTAATCTTTTGTTTGTATTTCTATATGTGTACGTGACTTTAAATTGTCACGTTGTAGTTTCTTCTATGCACCGCACCGAGCGTTTTTCTCTCATTCGCTTCTTAGTACTCTACATTATCCTGAGAGCTTGGGTAGTGTTAGGGTATCGGCAGTGAGTAAAGGGAGCATTCGTTTTCTATGAAGGGCATTAGACTCTAGTTACTTAGCCTAACCGGTACACGAGTCAGTGTCTAGTTAGGTACATAGGAGGATCTTTCTTTGGTATTGTAATGGTCGTAGTCAGCTGGTGTTTGAAGGACCTAGCTGGTTGTCTTTGTTTATTAGTCAGTACTTTTCTGTTTTCTTTATTGTGTATTTCCAGCGTGTCATATCCGCAGGAAATACTATTAAAGGGGGGGTGGTTGTAGCATTTATTTTCTATAGATGCAGTATTTAGGATGTGAAGGCAGCCTTATCGAGTTATCTTTTTTTAATCGGTTGTCAGTGGTGACATTTCTACTGTCAGAATGACAGGATGTCATAAGTTCGGTGACGAAGCGTTTCGCATTTAAAGGAACGGGTTTTGTTAAGATTTTTCGTGAAAGACAGGACTTTTGACCGAGACCTGCTTTGGGGTAGTTGGAGGTCCTTTGGCTTTTGCTCTGAGACTGTGCCGCGAATCAGTTTTTCGCTCAAGCGCGATTATTTGTTACCTCGCGTGGCCTAACGGGCTGTGATTGGGTTGCTGCATTGCATCTTGCTACATTTTACCCAGAAAACTGGTGAGTCACTTCTTCTTTTGCAAAGCGGGTCGATTGTCGTCTGTCGCGCAGCCAAGATCTTAATTTGTCGTTTCTTTCATGACAGGGTTTTTTACTACGGGGCTAGTTGCCGGATGAGATATTTGGTGCCGCACCTATAAGTTAGTGGGCTGCACGTGGTACGACAACGTGGAAGTGCGGACTACACGAGCTTCTCATGTGAGAGGTATCTGCCGTCATCACCTGGCAGTAACAACAGGCAGTCACTCTCACTCAGCTCACTCTGCAGGCCAGTAAATCCACTACTTATGTGTAGCTTAGTAGCATAAGTACCTAAGCACTGACTATACTTCTGTGTACCTGTGATATTTGTGTCTATCAGTGAATAAGCTCTCTGTGTGTCTCTGTGTATCTCTGTGTTATATAAATATATGTGTGTACACCCTACCTGACTGTTTTCGTCAGAGCCCTGGCCTACCCTTGCACGCACACTGGAATCTCTGTAGTAAGGCGCCCTGGGAAAGAGTTCTCTGCATAGCTACCTCGCGCTAGTTGGTGAGTAACACTGATCATCTTAGTGTTACAAAGCTAGGGTCGGTCCTGATATCTTTTACGATATAGAGCCACCATACTCAAACTGTGGCCCGCGGGCCGCAGTTTGAGTATGATGGCTCTATAATAATATCGTAAAAGGCGGACCACATGTGGCCCGCCGTTTGTGGTTTTCGTGGCCTTTGATAGTGGCCCATCTGAGGTTACAAATTTATTGTTAACCATTTTAAATTTTGCATTTATTGGAGAACGGGTGATTCGGAGCCAAGTGAGACGAGCGATATTGGTGTCGCCGCATGTAACAACTATTGATTGATTGACTAAGAAGAACGCAGCGAGGACGCAGCGCTCCACACATTGATGAAGTTAACAGCGCCGGCGCAACAACGCCAGGTCCTTTTGACAAGACGTGGACATTGTCTCGTTGGCGAATATGGTGCGAGCCATGTTCCCAGCGAGAGTAAGTGGAACGACGCCACGTCTTTCTGCGAGCAGGTGATGGTCATGAAAGAGTCTGCGGGGAAGGAGTGGGAGTCAACTCTTCCACTTGAAATTCACTGTCTGCGGTAAGGGCGCCGTAGACTCGTTTCGTCCAAGTCTAAGCGGCTCCATTACCGAGGGCCTGAGGACGGTGGGTTGGTTGCTCACCGTCTTCATAGAAGCAGGCCCAATACGGCAGCATGACGTAAGAATTTCACGCACGCCACGTGCCACGAGATAACACCTGATTAACCCACAAAGACGCGGGAAAGTACTTCAACCCCAAGGAGAGGCCGCAGTAGCTAAGGTCTATTGGGAAGCCTGTAAAATCCTTCCGAGAGCTAACCCAGGGCTCTCGACCGTGCAGTGGTAGGGCACGCGTGGTTTTATTAGGTATGAGTCCGGTGTAGCATCCATGAGAAATATTCACAGGTAAAAAGAGTTCAAAGTATCAAGAATCGCATAAAACAATCTTTGGAACAAATTCTTTTTAAAAGCATGTTTTGAGACTTAAAAATAATTTTGGCTTGTGGCCCGCGACCCCATGACAGAAACATGTTTGTGGCCCTTATAAAAAAAAGTTTGAGTATGACTGATATAGACACATATTTCGGTGAGATAGGTACCGTGCTATGAAAGGCACTATACAGTTGGTTACTCGGTGTGCTTGAAATTATATAGACAATAGGCAGCAATAATCTGTTCCAGAACGTTTCAATGCGGAATTGGCTTGCCTTCAATGCCTTCTATTACATGATACCTTTACAACCAGTGAAATGTAATGGTAATCCCTGTAGCTAGGTCTCTAAATTTGTAAACTATTGAGCGTAATCAGTAGGGATTTAATTTTCCACGTGCCGTGAAGAGTGACAAGCAGATTTCGACAGAATAGAAGACAATCAAGTTTTAATGTTAAAGTGTGAACTAGTTAGCAACACTACCAGTATTCTGATTAACCCCAAGTGACCTTTCGGACACCTGACTACGGCCGCGCCGTTGGCCTTGAAATTGTAAATAAGTGTAGCATTGCTTTTAAATTTTCGTATTTCTTGCTATTACCTACGTGACAGTCACCATTATTTTGAGTGTTGCATCTGAGTCTCTTTTCTGAAGCCTAAGGCACAAAGAAATTAGTTATGCACATACCTAGGTACCTACCTATTCTTAACTTTTTTGTGTGTCGGCTGTCCAGTTTCTCGCTCTTCACATTGCGTAATCTTCGGCACTTCTAGCAGTGCTTTATTAGGTACTGATCTCAACATCTTTCAAAACATCTCAGGTTTAGCTCACTGCTGCGTTATTATTCTTTATAGTTCAAGGTAATAGAACTGTTACTTGTTTAACTGGATATCTGAAAAACGTATCTGGCCAAGTCGCTTCCACCGGTTCAAGCGTGTTGGTCTGCCAAGAAAACCCTGACTGATTAATGGATTCGTGACTCAAAGTAAAACTTCTATACTAATCTATACTAATATTATAAAGAGGAAAGATTTGTTTTTTTGTTTGTAACGAATAGGTTCCGGAACTATTGGACCGATTTGAAAAATTCTTTCACTGTTGGAAAGCTACACTCTTTGCGGTGAACATAGGCTATATTTTATTCCCGTATTCCCACGGGAACGGCAACTACGCGGGTGAAACCGCGTGACGTCCGCTAGTCAGTGATAATTGTATTACTCAGACAAACAAGGTTGCATTTTAAACGTGTGACTGAAAACCCAAACAGATAATTCACGCGTCACTAACTCGATTAGTTTAATTAATAAGCAATGATTAAAGAAACTTAATTTGATTGCAGGTATGTGGCAGTAGATTCTGAAAATAATTCATTTCCTAGTTGAAAATGAAGAATTTAGGTAAGTTTTAGGCAAAATGATATTCATGGAAACGAGGGCAGGAAGAACCTAGCACATACCGTTCATTCATCAATCCTAGCGAACAATAGTCCCTCTTTTTTTTCTCTTTGAATCACGCCTTTTCTGACCTTAATCAATCTATACTCTACTAGGTATATTATAAAGAGGAAAGATTTGTTTTTTTGCTTTTTGTTATTTTGTTTTTTTGTTTGTTTGTCTGTAACGAATAGGCTCCGGAACTACTGGACCGATTTGAAAAATTCTTTCACTGTTGGAAAGCTACACTCTTTGCGGTGAACATAGGCTATATTTTATTTCCGTATTCCGACGGGAACGGGAACTACGCGGGTGAAACCGCGTGACGTCCGCTAGTGCTTTATAAATCCGGTTCGTCATTCCTCCATTACAATGACCATCTTCCTCTCTATCTTATCGTTCTAATATAACTCATTTATGTTATGAATCATGTTTACAGGGACTTTCCTCCTTGCACTATGTTGCTTGTGGATGAGCAACGAGGTAGAAGCCAGGTTTATATGGAGTAATTTAATTAAGTCATTCAATACCACATACCCACTCACAGCACCAGTGAAGGTCGGAGATGAACTCCATTACAAACTAGCTATTATTAGTGACTTAGATAAGGACACTAAGGATCCTGAGGACCCCAACAATTACATTAGCTACTTGAAACAAGGAACACTGAAGTATAATATTCTAAACCAATCTGTGAATGTTGAATGGGATCCTGTAGAAGCAACAGTTCTGACATCAAAATACTCAAATGGAGGAAGGGGAATGGAGTTATCGGAATTGATCGTTTATGATGGAAGATTGATCACATTCGATGACAGATCTGGAATCGTAAGTAGTTTGATGTTATTTCGTTAATATTTTACTTTTGGATATTGTCTTAAGAGCCTACCAGACGCCATTTTTTTAAAAGAAGATAGAAGATATACATTTTAGCGTGCAAGAAAGAGAGAGAATCGATCGATTTTTGTGCGCTTTTAACGAAATAAATTAATTATAAAAAAACTATAAACAATATGAAAAAAATGCTCAAGTGCAAATTAAGATTTTACTATTGTCTTTCTTATAAATATTTTATATTATAAAAACAACCTATCTAGCTCGAGATCTAGCTTTAAATTTCACGAAATCTAGGTATTTTCAACACAAAAATCTATCGAAGATTTTATCAGTAAATCGTGTTTCGAGCCTAGAGCGTTTTTAGTTCATGAACTGAAGTAGTCTGTGTTCAAATTTTAATTCAGCAGACCTCACGAGTCCTGAGATCTAGATCAAAGCAATAGTCTATTTGGTGTCATATGGACTCTTAATGTATAATGTAATACAAATTTATTTTACTTCTAACATATTTTACCTCCACCCTTCGACCAAGTGATCGTATAGACGGACCACGTCGTACATTAGGAACTCAAAACGTGAGACTAGTTCACACACAAAGATATTGTAGCAACGACACGACATGCACACATAGGTACATTCTTCTTTCGAATTTAGGGTAATGTTTTTATACTTCGGTAACGCACAGGAAGGCATCTTGCGTAAAATGTCATATCTTGACACATGTTTCACCTTCGGAACAATAACACCGACTACGACCAAGTGAGCGCATGCGCTTACTTTAGCGTCTACAATATTACATGGTCGAAGCCTCCACCAGATAAGATAACTAGACTAAGGTACTACGGTAACTAGAAGACTGCCAGCAAGTATCAACATTTTGTACAAGATAAAATTTAATTAGTTCGTCCAACAGAGATGGATAAAAATGTTAAAGAGCTGATTCGACAAGGTTCATGAATGAAAAGTATGAAAAGTGTTGGGGAAGATCTTTGACGAGCAATGTGATATGACAGGCACTAAATCGATGTGTCTCTCAGGGATTTGCAAATATTGGAAATTAAAGAAGTACCTACGAAGAGAGTCTTTGAAAGATTCATTTTGTTGTCAAATCTTCTTCATTTACTTCCTAACGTTACGCTCCCTCATCTTACAATCCCGGGTTCTTTAAGAGGAGCGTGAAGAGGCACATCACAAGGCCGCCAACTTGAGGACCACTGTCAGAAGTGGCCCCCAATCGCTAGATGCGACACGGCTTTCCATCAGGTTGTTGGCGACGTCAATTTGGCGAGCTAAATATAAAAAAAAACGTAGAGACTTACATGTTATTGTCCTCATTATGTACCTGCACAGTTTTCCCATAAAACATCTTATGTAATCAAAGTATCTATTGTATCAAATCAAAATATTTTATTTTTAGGTATACGCAATCGAAAACGACAGAGTGGTTCCATGGGTGATTATGACTGATGGCAATGGGCATGCAGTTAAAGGATTTAAATCTGAATGGGCGACAGTAAAAGATAACTTACTCTACGTAGGATCTACTGGCAAGGAGTGGACAACATCTACCGGGGAATTCCTGAGCTACAACCCTATGTGGATCAAAATAATCAACGCTAAAGGAGAGGTAAGATATGCATATGGTGTAACTGTTAAGTTTGTAAATGTGATTATTCCGTAAATAGAAGAGATATTTAAAAACTAATTACCTTAACTATAAAATATTATATTACAGGTACAACATAAAATGTGGGTAGATGAATACCAGGCTCTTAGAGAGAAAGTCGGCTTTGGAACACCAGGTTACTTGTGGCATGAGTCAGGTGTGTGGTCGCAGAAGAAAAAGTTATGGCATTTCTTACCTCGTCGGTGCAGTACAGAGGCTTATGATGACGAAAAAGTGGAAGTTGCTGGATGTAATTACCTCATTACTGCTGATGAAGACTTCAAGAACATTCGTGGTGTAGAGGTAAGCACATGAATGTTGTAACTTTTTTATATTTGGCTCGCCTAAATGATGCAGCCTGCTCAATTTCACGGTGAAAGCTCAGGAATAATGAAACACTCACATTCCAGCGCTCATAGTTCGGCTTACTCAGTGTTTGCAAACGCTATCCTTAGTATTCGCTATGGCTAATCCTCGGATGGATAACCACTTATTAAGTTTGTGACATTATCTTTGGGCTCAGTTTGTCAGTGATATGACATAAGAGGACGTATGACGCCAAATGGACTATTATCTTGATCTAGATCTCAGGACTCGTGAGGTCTGATGAACTAACATTACAACACAAGCAACTTCAGTTCATGAACTAAAGATCTACTAGCCTGAAAACACGATTACTAAAAAAAACCTCGATACTCTTAAGTTTTAAAAACACCTCGTTTTAGTTAAACTTTAGGCTGGAACTCTATAATTATCTATTATTTGGATATTATTTTTAATGTATAAGAAAGACAATACTAAAAACTTCATTTACACTAGTCGGTTTTTTTAATATTTATAATAGTTTTCTTTTTATCTGTAATTATCTGTTTTTTAGCTTTCATATCATTTCGCTAAACGCGCTCCAAACCTTCTCTCTCTTTCTTTCCTCACGAAATCTGTATGCGCTATCCTCTACCGATTACGATTAGTCTGGCTGCGCGCCTTGTAGGAAGCGGACCTATGCCCGATTGCGTCACACAATGCTCAATTACGACATCGATAGATCGATTAAAAAACTTTTGAATTCCTGAAGTAAGCTGGGGGGGGGGGGTCGATGGCTGTAGGTGCTTAAAATCTTAATTTGTGTAAATAATTAATGTAACTAATTATAAAAGTTATAAATATAAAGACCAAAAAAATGACTAAAAAGGAACATAAAAAACGTTTTTCGCTCGTAGAACGAGAGAAATAAAAAGCTAAGAACCGTATTGATTGTTTACTATCCGATGTAAATTTTCTTTATCTTACTTAGCTTCTTCACGATGGCTTGTAGAAACTGGGGTGTTACTTTTGTGTGGACTAGGTCGGTATGATTTGGCATATTATCTCCTCGATATTGTTGCCACCGAGAATCATCTAAGGCCTGTACCAGGACCTCGTTCGTTGGTCAGCACCTGCACTGCTTCAAGTGACGTCGGCCTGAGCCTAGAAGATCTTCATGGGGCCCAGACCTTATCTGCATATTAGCATCTGCACAGTTGCCTTCAAGCCCAACCATATTTCAAACCAGACGCAGCTTTTATTGGCTGCCAGGAGCAGCAGCTATGAATTGAATTTTCATTCCCATTGGCAAAGTTGAGAGCGACTGCTGTCTTGTTCCTCCCCAAGCTCGATAGGTTGCCTAATTGAACTGGACGCTTTCTAGGAACAATAATAATAAACCGGCCAAGTGCGAGTTGAACTCGCCCATGAAGGGTTCCGTAGCAGCAAGTAACATAATGTAAAAGTTCGTGTAGTTCGTTGTAACTTTCATTGATGTTCGCAGTGATAGTGATTTTTCTAGGCGAAAATTGCGGTATAATGACGTTTTAAAAAAAACGACCATCTTGATTTCGTTCAAACCAATTTTCTTTGGTAGATTTTATCACAATGTACATTATATATATTTTTTAGATTTATCATTCTCTTAGTTTATAAGTTAGAGGGGGGGTGGGGGACACACACACATTTTTCCACTTTGGAAGTGTCTCTTGCGCAAACTATTCACTTTAGAAAAAAAATATGTTATACACCTCAATAGCATTTTTGGAGACCTATCTATTGATACCCCACACGTATGGGTTTGATGAAAATAACAATTTTGAGTTTCAGTTCTGAGTATGGGACCCCCAAAATTAACTGCTTTTTTTCTCGTTTTAAACAAAAATCTTGATGGTTCGGTTCGATTCGGTTCACAGAATACATCTACTTACCAAGTTTTACCAGCATAGGCCTTATAGTTTCGGAGAAAAGTGGCTGTGACACACGGACGGACAGACAGACAGACAGACAGACATGACGAATCTATAAGGGTTCCGTTTGTGCCATTTGGCTACGGAACCCTAAAAATGTCATACAAAACCCAGAAACCGCCACTACTAGGAGTGCCGGTGCCGGAAGTAATTGCACGGAACATAAAACAGTGGAGTCGCCTAATTCAAGTACAAAAAAGACAGTGTAAGTATTAAAAAAAAAATCTGTAAAATATAACACTGTCTTTAGACTTTCAATTTAATAGTAGAAAATTGCCGGTGATATTTTCAAAACAAATTTATTGTTTCAAAAATACTTGTGGATTCACATAAAAGAATAATCATTTTATTGAAGGTACTAATGAAAGAAAAATGAGTTTTTACTGAATGATGATGCTGTTGGGCGCAACAGCGCCAGGTCTTCCTGGTGGGTCTGGACGTGGACACTCTCTCGCTCGAGACCATGGTGCGAGCCATGCTCTCCAGCGGGAGTAAGTGGGACTGCGCCGCCTCTTTCTTCGAGCAGGTTATGCTCGTGAAAGAGACGGCGGGGCGGGAACGGGAGAGAACTCTCCCACCCAAGTTCCGCAGTCGGCGGCCTGGGCGCCGTCGACGTGTCTTCGCCGAGGACTATCGGCCTCCATGACCGGGGGCCTGAGGACGGTGAGAGGGCGGCTCACCGTCCTTACAGAAGCAGGCCCATGACAGCAGAGTGACGTGAGGAACTCACGCACGCCCCCCCTTAGAAGCGGGATTACACCCGAAACCCCCCAAAGACGCGGGATAGCACTCGAACCAGCCCCTGGGCGAGGCCGCAGTGGCGGCCGTGGGTATGTTGGGAGTCCTGGGACATCCTTCTGAGGGCCTCACACCCATAGGCTGTTGGGCGATACGTGACGTTTTTTAGTCGGCTATGTTTCATTCCCGTATTCCCACGGGAACGGGAACTACGCGGGTGAAACCGCGTGACGTCCGCTAGTTATGAAATATGAGAATCGTCGTGGCAGCAACGCGGCACAAGCGGCACGCAACATCAACGACGTTTACGGAGCTAACACTACAATCCAACGCGCGCCTGTTGCTCGCACTGGTTTGCCTCGGTCGTTCTGAAAATTTCGACCTGAAAAATGAACCTCGCGGTCGTCCGAAGACTTTGGTCGACAATGACGAATTAAAGACGAACAATGCCCTAAACGAAAACTTACCCCTAGAAAAGTGATGGTCACTGTTTGGTGGTCTAGCGCGCCAACTCACCAGACCTTGCGATACAGACTACTACTAATTCCAGAATTTGGATAACTTTTTGGCGGGAAAGAAAGTCAATACCCAAGAGATAATATGCCTTTGAAGAATTTGTTTGAATGACGGCAATTTTATTTAATATTAATTTTATTTAATATTAGTCATAGGAAAGAATGTTTAATTGCTACCTGGTCAGGTGAAAATCGCCCCATAAAAATAGAACGAAATAAACAAAACCAGATATTATAGGAAGATTTCATGGTCCCCAAACTCTAAGTCTTCTTATCTCGATTGTATCCTTACTGGCTGAATTGTTGGATCCCAGACATTCACGAAACATGCCCCTAAGAGAAATTGACGTGGTTATTAAAAAAAGCTCAGTGATGTGAAAAGAAAGAGCACTTATATGACACCTGATTCCAAAAAAACAGCTATGTATCAAAAAATACTTTTGAAAATACGTTATTTATATGAGCCCCATTACCCCACTGGACCTAAAAGACATTATAAACGTATAATGTAGTCATGGACGGGTTGCTGGGGAGGAGGCACGGTACTCTCTCCTACCGGTTGTCACAGATACTTACCGGGCACGGTAGTTTCGGTAGGTATCTGTGACGAAGACACCGGGAAACCACGGTCGAGTGCCAGCAGTGTGAGGACCGCTGCGATGACACAGCGCTCCACACGTTGGTGTAGTGAACGCAACAGCGCCAGGTCCTTGTAGTGGATCTGGACGTAGACACTCTCTCGCTCGAGACCACGGTGCAAGCCACGATCTCCAGTGGGAGTAAGTGGGACTGCGCCGCCTCTCTCTGCGAGCAGGTTATGCTCTTGAAAGAGGCGGTGGGGTAGGTACGGGAGAAAACTTTCCCACCCGAGTACCGCAGTTGGGCTAGCGACATGTCTTCTCCGAAGACTATCGGCCTCCATGACCGTGGGCCTGAGGACGGCGAGAGGGCTACTCACCGTCCTTACAGAAGCAGGCCCATGACTGCAGCGTGACGTGAAAAGTTCACGCACGCCCTTAGAAGCGGGATCACACCCGAAACCCCCCAAAGACGCGGTATAGCACCCGAACCGCCCCCTGGGCGAGGCCGCAATTGTGGCCGTAGGTCTGTTAGAAGTCCTGGAACATCCTTCCGAGGGCTTACCCGGGGCTCCCAACCATAGGCTGTTGCTGTTGGGCGTTACGTGAGGATTTTTAGTCGGTAGGAGTCCGGCATAGCACTCATAATGAATTCTCATATCTCACGTTTCATTCATAATATTATCTCACGTTAAAAAAAAATGTAATATTAGTATCTTTTTCTTCATTCAGTCTTTTCAAGAAGTGGAGGCACTGGCGAGTGCGTGTCCCTCTCGGAGACTTTGATAGGATAAAGAGTGAAAAACTGGAAGATGAAAGCGTAAGGAGTATGTATGTAGGCTTAGTCAGTGAAAGGCTTGCAAACGCGAGCCTTTCCGACTTAGATGTGGATGAATGCTGGAATATTATGAAAGAAAGTATAGTGGATAGAGCAAAAGAAGCATGTGGGAGTGCAAAGTGACATGAACATTCAAAAGGTGATGCCTGGTGGGATGCAGAGGTTCAATCCTGCGTAGCAAGAAAGAAGAAAGCGTGTTTGGATTATGTGTCATCTCACCATCTTGCCAGGATTTGGGATTGATGGTGCGCTGCTTCGTGCCGTGTAGTCTACATATGTGGGATGTATGGCATGTGTGCGGGTGGGCGGCAGCCTGTCTCCCTGGTCTGACGTCAACATTGGCGTTAGACAGGGTTGCGTGCTGTCGGCCCTGCTGTTTGTCCTCTACCTGGACGATTGTCTTAAGAGAGTAAGATCGATGAATGTGGGATTGCGAATAGTCACCCGAATTACTTGTGAATGTGAACTGTTTGCTGTATGCAGATGATGCCGTGCTCATAGCCGAATCGCCATCAGAACTATAGTCTATAGTCACAGCGATGAAAGATGATAGTCTAATGAGAGGCTTACATTTGAAGTAATTTGAACGCGACTAAAACGAAAGTGATGGTATTCGAAAGAGAAGAGGACAGAACGAATTCCAGGATAACTGTAAATGATGTAGTGCTGGAACAGGTAGATAAGTTTGTATATCTTGGATGTGCAAGATATACAAGCAAGGATGGACGGTACACCACTAATGTAGAAAGGAGGGTAACTGCGGGAAATAGAGTGAATGGAGCGTTAGGCAAACTTTTGGGTACCAAAACCCTAAGTCAAAAGGCCCAGCTCGCAGTACACAGTGCGGTGCCGCTTACGCTAATGTATGGAAACGAGAGTTAGGTACGGCAGGAAACGCATGAAAGTAGAATAAACGCGGTCGAGATGCGCGCGCTACGCAAAATCTGCGGAGTAATGCTCGCAGATCGCGTTCGGAATGAAGATGTAAGAAAGAGAGTTGGTCTCGAAGAGAGTGTCGGTGTTAAAGTAAGGAAGGACATGCTACGATGGTTCGGGCATGTGGAGCGAATGGGTGATGAAAGAATGACAAAACAGATATACAACGCGAAAGTGGATGGACGTAGGAGTCGGGGAAGGCCACGACACACCTACCACGACCAAATTAATCGTGTGTTAGTTGAAGGTGGTGTCAAAGCCGAAGGAACCGACGTGCATGCATGAAAAGAAAAATGAAAGTTGAAGAAGCCAGTGAGGTGTGTATGGACCGTGCCGTGTGGCGCTCGGTTCTTTCTGCCTACCCCGCAAGGGATTTGGCGTGAAGGTAGATAGATGGATAGTATATTTTTCATTATTGTTCTTTTACAGTAAAAAAGGATTATTCGTTCTTCATAATTCGCCTTGATGCGGTGGTGCATTCGGTAGTATAACCGATGGCCGCGCTGAGGCTCTGATTTTATTCTGGGGTAGGGCCGAATATTCGTGTGATCCACAAAATGATGTTTCGGAGTTTGGGTGCTCGATAGTCCGTTTGTTCAGGAAGGTTTATAACATTACACTTCAACGAATAGGAGCAACCATGAATAAAGTTTCGAAAACGGGAAAATTTATTCCTTTTGAGAGTATACGTTGCGTGCGCTGAGTAAATATAATTAAAGTTACATACTAATTGTGAATTGCGAAATTGTTAATTTTAAAGTTTTATAAATATTCTCCTCCTATTTTTATAAGTAGTATAATACGGTCAATTTTTAAAAAAAGTAAAACTAAAAACCGAGTAAAACTATTCACACAAATATCTACTCCATTCTATTCATTGTTCGCTAGTGCGCTGTGATCCGCCGCTACTTGCGTTACTATCGTAATCTGTCACCGACTGACGCGGCGCCGCGTGAATATGGCGCGCGATCTGTAGCAAAGGGGCGCGGGGGTAGCGGCAGTGAATCATGCGATTTGGTTAGTGAGCGAATAGAAAAAAATAATAGCGGGTAGTCATAACCTGCAACTGTCCATTTCTACACGGCAATATCACGTGGAACAAAAATCTAAAACCTCTTCGGGGATGAATACATGAATCCCATTACCAGATTAACGGGACTTATTTAGGTACCTATACCTACCTACTTAGTTCTCGTTTCGGATCTGAACACGTATGAAAACATATCTTAGGTCTAATTACCATTTGTTTTAGGCATTATTTCTGACTAAAACCTAATGTTGTTTTAAATAAACTTACCTGCATTTCACAGGTCACCAACCTCGATGACCCCAAACGCGGTTTCTCTACGTTCAAGTTTATACCAGGAACGAATGATGAGATCATAGTGGCTTTGAAAACCGTTGAGTTCCAAGATGTGACCTCCTCATACATATCTGCATTTACTACTCATGGAACTGAACTGTTACCCGACACATTGGTGGAAAACCGCAAATATGAAGGCTTAGAGTTTATATGAGATTTTACTAAGTAATTTTTTAGTTTGTTAAATAATGTGTACAAATTTGGGTTTATGAAATATAGAAAAATCATATTTTGTTTTCCATAATTTATTTGCTAATTATTAAAGTATTATCCTAGCGCTAAACTCTACATCTCAAGTCGAGCTGAGCTGGGGTATTTTTTTTACTCACGTCGGTACCCCAGCCATCTCGCTTAGTTAAAACCCATCCCGCTTGGTAAGATTTCCTGGAAATTTCCCATAGACGCTTGTTCCCTTGATATAAGTTTTGCTGGTTTACTAATGTTTGCCATAATTTAAAATGCCATAATTGCATATGCCATAGGTACTGGTATTTGCCATAATTTCATTAGAAATAACGCTTCAGTTGCCATAATCGTGAAATGACATAAAATGATTTTCACTAATTCCATTGGTCATAATCGATCAAGTGTCATAATAATTTAAATCCATAAATATATTTGCCATAATTTTTGTTTTCAATAATGCCATTTTCCAAAAATTTTATTCACCATAATATAAATAAAGATAATTTATACGACAAAGATTTTTTATTCACAATTAAACCTAAAACTAAACCTCATATGGCGTCTACTAACTAAGCGAGGCTCCTACTTCTGGGTGGTTTTAAAAAAAACCACGAAGACTAAGGCGGGAGCTCCGCTTCGCTTCGCTCCCGCCTTAGTCTTCTAACCTAACCTATCCGAGTCGAATTGCACTGAGTCGGGGTGTTAAAGATAATTAATTTCGACCTAACAATATTATGTATTATTTTCATAATTATATCAAATTTTGATTATATCAAGAGTCGATTATGAGATGTGTTACTTATGGAAACTAATTATTATGATATATGTTGTTATAGAAAGTCATTTTATGGCAAATAAAAGTTATAACTGTTGAGTTGTTAGGGCAAACTTTATTAGTATAAATGATAATAGTGCAAGTAAATATTATGATCGGGGATGATTATGGCAAACAATATTAGTGCAAATGAATTTATGGAAAACGAGAGAAGACCAGTTTTGCTACTATGAGTACTCTCGTACTGCTATAAAATTAGTCTAGGACGGTATGTACGTTATTTTCCCAAGCTCTATTCTATCTCTGAACTTACCTCATTAGAATCGATTAGTGGTATATTATGCCTCTGCCTACCCCTTCGGGGATAGAGGCGTGGCTATATGTGTATATGTATCTATACTAATATTATAAAGAGGAAAGATTTGTTTTTTTCTTTGTAACGAATAGGCTCCGAAACTACTGGACCGATTTGAAAAATTCTTTCACTGTTAGGAAGCTACACTGTTTGCAGTGAACATAGGCTATATTTTATTCCCATATTCTCATGGGAACTGAAACTACGCGGGTGAAACCGCGTGACGTCCGCTAGTAATAAATAATATTAAAGGTACAGATAACAGACAGGTACCTACCTACAGAGTTACTTTCGATTAAAAATTAGTTTTCATTAAACGGTTATACCCGCTATCGCTACTCTCAATTCTAAATGTATGAAAATGAGTCTGTATATCTGTTAAGCTTTTACACCTGAACTGAACAGAATTTTTGAATTGAGGGTCAATTCCGCATACCAACTGCACCTATTATGGATGTAAAACATACTAAATGTAAACTCATTGTAACCACTTGAGGACTAAATTATAATCCTGATGTTTTCATCTCTCAGGCTCCGGCATCAATAGGCGCGGGATATAGGCACAGACAAGAGCCCCCCCTCCACCATCTTTCCTATACATTTGAATAAAACTACCGGCGCGTTTGTGTCACGTCGTTGACAAAATTTGTTACTGCTCGTTCGCTCTAACTTTGCCGCTCGGCTCCATACTAAAGTCGAATTTTTAATTAGACGAAGTAATTTGACAGCAACTAATGTCACTTCTTCATACAATGTTGCGTATTTTCTATGACGAAGTGACATTAGCTACTGTCAATTTACTTCGTCTACTTAACAATTCGGGTATAGGTACGCCTCTACGCCAGCGGCAAAGTTAGAGCGAACGGGTAGTACGTTAGCCGACTGCCATGTTCGCAACATGTCACAAGATCGCGCCCCGCCCGCGTAGGTATTACGTTTTTCTGTGTGTTTAGTAGTGACACAGAAAACATTTGTATTGTGGTAGTGACTTCGTTTCCATGATATTAAACTGCGTAGGTATTTCATTGAGGACTGGCGACACACACGGTATAAAACGAGCTCATGGCTAGATGTTGATTGACAGCTGAATGTGATTAAACTACTTTGTTTTTATAAACAACTAGCGGGCTTCAAGCGGTTTCACCCGCGTCGTTCCCGTTCTCGTGGGAATAAAATATAGCCTATGTTCACCGCAAAGAGTGTAGCTTTCCAACAGTGAAAGAATTTTTCAAATCGGTCCAGTAGTTCCGGAGTCTATTCGTTACAAACAAACAAACAAAAAAACAAAAAAACAAAAAGCAAAAAAGCAAATCTTTCCTCTTTATAATATTAGTATAGATTGGTTACAATATTGTAGTTAACGTTTACAAATAATGAGAATTCGTTAAAAAACTAGCAAGTACGTTATGGAATCGCGCAACAAGGGTTTCGTACGAAAAAACCTCAGGGGCATCATAACTTTTTCGTTAATACGAGTAGGTACTCCTGAGTTAGTTGCCGTAGCCTATGGACGTTTACATGCAACACCAGAAGCGCCACACCCGTGCTGCCAACCCGGATGCAGGTTGTGACGGCCCGCCCACATTTGAAATATTTTTTAGCCGCTCTTAGGCCGTCCAAAGTGGGACTACGGGGAAAAGAAAATCCCCGTGGTCCCGCTAGTGGGTCGTACTGGTGGAACCACGGGTAACAGCACTAACAGCCCGTGAAATTGGCTATTTATTTTGTTGTTTTACTTTTTTTTTTGTTATATAGAAAAAGATAACGAAGACTATCATCTGTGACAGTGTTTCAAGTTAACGCGGTTCTTTAGTACAACCTGGTGATAAACAAACACAGACGCACGGTGGTGTTAACCTAATACCTAACTGCCTAACAAGGTTCCGTGTGGGCACGGAACCCTAGAAAGAATTAGGATCATCAACATGCCCCCTGGGCGAGGCCGCAGTGGCGGCCGTAGGTTGAGAGTCCTGGGACATCCTTCCGAGGGCTTCCCCGGGGCTCCCAACCATAGGCTGTTGGGTGTTACGTGAGGTTTTTTAGTCGGTGGGAGTCCGGGATAACATCCATGAGGATTATCCCTCACGTTAAACAAAAAAAAAAAAAAGATCATCAACATTATTTTGTGCACTTTTAACACTCCTCAACTAAATAAGCGTCGCTGTCAAAAATCCTCGACTTGATAAATCTTTACATCCTACATACATACATATAGTCACGTCATTATCCCCGAAGGGGTTGGCAGAGGCATAGTATATGCCCACAGTTCACCTTATAGTTTTATGTCCCACGTAATAGGTGGTGAGCATATTGCCGTGTTGAAAGGGACAGGCGCAGGTCGCCGCGACCCGCAGTTGAAATTATTCAAGCCACCTAAAAGGCCTTCGACTTGGCTTAATGATTGTCATTTTACTGACAACCAGGTTCCATTTTGAGTTTTCCTTCTCTACGCAATGGATCGTGTTGCGAAAGTGTTCCCTTAGTCCTTACGACACCCTCGGGATGTATTGGGGTGGCGTCATTTTGTACTCTTACCAGTCGCAACACGGGACTCCGTCGCCACACGAAGCACCTTATGTGACGATAAATCTTTAACGCTTCATAATTCAGCTCAGAGGCGCCTGGGTTACTTCGATGGGCAATGGTTTTTTGTCTTGTTACGCTGCTGCTATTATAATATTGACAGGCGTTCTACAAGAATGAATAATAACTTAAAACTTTCGTGTTTTATGAAACTGTAGAGGGTGGAGAATCGGTAAATACATGGAAGATTTTACGAGAATTTTAATTGTAGGGCGTTCTCTATTCGATACTGAAACCGAAAATGTAATTATAATTTTTCATGTCTGTCTGTCTGTATCCCGAATAAGTTTCACGCTGAAACTACTGAATCAAATTGAGCTTATGATCCGAAGAAGGTTCAGCATAATATCGGAAGAAGGTTCTAGGATACTTATGATTCCATGTATACGCCACAGAGGCAGTCATATGATACATTTGACAGCCTCGTAGTCGGTAGTGATACCGCCTGCGGCGCTGGAGGTCCTGGGTTCGATTCCTGGAACGGTCCAAATATTTCTGTGAACCACAAATGCTTGTTTCGGAGTTTGGGTGTTTTCTATGCATAATATGTATGTATTTAGAAATATATAAGTATGTCTATCAGTTGTCTAGATCCCATAGCTCTTATAGCTTAGTTTGGGCTAGATGATGTTGTGTGAGCATGTCCAACAATATTTATTTATTTATTCCGATATTTTGCGCGGGTCCTTCAGGAGAGGGGATGAAAGATAAAATGGTTTTTCAGTTGTAACTTTTTAACGCGGGGTCTGATTTAAAAAAAAATGTCAAAGGGAAAACTTTAAGCATTGTTCCACACAAGTTTCAATATTGAGGGTTTTGTAGTTCAGAAATTAGAGACATCTCAACTTTCGCCAAGCCTAGAATTAAAGGGTTCCTTTGAATGCGAGTGTAAATCTTAACTGACGTGTTGGCCAAGGTAATCATATAGGACTTTAGTAAAATAATTCAGTCGCGCCGAAGACGTGGTATTAAATATTTTAGAAAGACTATCTTTAAGCTCTTTAATGTTTAAGCAAACAGGGCCATTTCACACGCTGCTTCATGAGTCTGATGAAGAAGTACCTCTCGTTTCGTACACCTTATGTGAACGAAGTTGCGAGGATCAGCTAGTAATTATATAAGAACACAGGTATGAATGTAATCATGCATCATTATTTATTTTATCGTACCTTACTTGATGTTTCGGCTGGGTTGCACCATCCGTGGTCACAGGCTGAGACACCGAAGTAAGGTACGTTAAATATGTATGGTCACGTTAATATCGGGAGTTATTATGAGAAAAGTTTAAGGATATCAACATCCTTACTGTGTATTCACAGTACATATATGAAAACTTATTATATACTCATAAAAAAACAGTAAATTTATTAAAAATAGTGATATCCATAACCTAAACTTAAGAAATAAGAATAAATTGGCTGTACCTAGATTTTGTACTCTTTCCCATCGCCTCAAAAGTTACTAGGTTCTTAAACATAGTATGATTAGAAATGACAACAATAAAATACAAAACAATAATAATATATTACATATATTACACATATTTACAGATATGATTGTATTTATAAATTGTCTAGTAAAGCTTCATATAAATTCTAGTCCCTCATATTTGCGGTTTTCCACCAGTGTGTCTGGTAAGAGAACGTTTCCATCAGTCGTGAACGCTGTTATGTACGTTGAAGTTTTTCCATCTAACTCGATCGTCTTCAAACCTACTATGGCATTATCATTCGTTCCTGGTATAAACTTGAATGAGGAGAAACCGAGTTTTGGCACGAGTCTTGTAATCTGTAAAAGATAATTTACATATTCTATAGGTTACTAGAGGACGTCACGCGGATTCACCTGCGTAGCACCCGTTCACGTTGGAATATGGGAATAAAATTTAGCCTATGTTCATCGGGAACAGCGTAGCTTCCAACAGTGAAAGAATTTTTTTAATTGGTCCAGTGGTTTCGGAGCCCATTCGATGCAAACAAATAATCAAACCTTTCCTCTATACGGTATTAGTGTAGATATTATACAGAAGAGGAAAAATAGATGATTTAGTAACTTTGAACAGATAACAGTTCCTCATCAGATCTGGATGTTTGTTACTGTTTTACGCATTGACGGCTGAACGGATCTGGCTGAAATTTGGTACAGGAATTGAGATTATATTCTGGAATAACACAGGCCACTTTTTATCTCAGGACTTCCCATGGGAAGCGGGAATGGGAACAAAATTCCAACCTTGCGTGTGCACACATAAAAGAGGCAGTATCGTCCGTTAAAAAAATAACGAGACTTTTATTACAGAGTAGGTTATTGTAGGTACCTAAGCAGAATTAGTCTTTATTTGTGCCGTTGTAAACAATAATTTATTTTCCCAAGTTTATTTTCTGCGACAAATGATATTAATTCTATTAGTCTTTATTGCACCATATTTATGCAAACTAAAATTGATAAACTGTAGGCTAATCAGCCGGTTATAGATAATAGTGCTATGTTTGACACCAATGATAAGTTATCATACTGTATTTCTTCCTCATGGTTACATAAACTATTAGAGTATGCCGGCGGCTTAGCTCCCATATTTATACCGTGCTTATAGTTTGACATATATTTTATTAATTTGTTACTTTTTTAAATATATTTAGCTCGTCAGAATGTGAGGTACCATCTAGCGTATAAAATAGGGTCAATCTCACTTCACAAGAGTAAAGACCCGAGCAAGTTAACGGCCCAATGAGTATCCTTCTGAGGGCTTCCCCGTGGCTCCCAACCGTAGGCTGTTAGCTTGAATACGTGTGGCTTTTAGTCGATCTAGAAGTTTCCATTCATATGACTTTCATTTCCAATGTTGTGTCGCTACACGCTCCGCCTGAAGAACAGGGTTTTGGAAGAGAAGGGAAACACGTGCAGCGTGTGGCAGACGGTAAAGCGTTCCAAGTTTCTAATTCTTTTTTTATTATTTCACCCACAGAAATATCTCTTTTCTAATATGATTTTACCTGATTAGAAACCACACGTACCCTACCAAAGATTTTTTTTTAACGCGGGGACTGCGGGTTAGGCACTTCGCCGCCTTGTTTCGGGGGAGCAAGGCGACTTTGTGTGGGACTCACAACCCGACATGTGGGACCGTCCTACCCACTAAACCCCGCGGTGTTCCGCCTCGCCTTAACCGGGTCGCAAGATAGGCCGGTGGATAAATCACTGCGGTTGTTGTTAACAGCCTACGGTTGGGTTAGGTAAGCACTCGGAAGCATAGCCCAGGACGGAATGAAGCCTCGGAGATTCCACAGGTGTTTAAAAAAGGAATAATTCTGCACACTAACCTCAAGAGCTTGAACTTTTTTGAAAGTTTCATCGGCAGTGATAAGGTAATTACATCCCATAAGTTCATCTTTCGTCTCATTATAGATGTCATGACTGCAACGCCGGGGTAAGAAATGCCATAACTGTTTGTGGGGTGACCACACACCAGATTCGTGTATCATATATCCAGGCCAATCGATCCCGATCGATTTCCGAACAGCTTTATACTCATTTACCCACATTTGATGGTGAATCTGGAATGGTAAAGCATTGTGTTTATTTAAAATCTTTGATACAGTTTACTTATACTATAAATACGCAAGCTTATGAGTAAGGGTCTATTGGTGTGTGGCTGTGTAAATGTGTGGATGTTTGTTCCTCTTTAATACTCCAACAGCTAAACGGATCTGGCTGAAGTTTGGTACAGGACAGATTGTAGTCTGGATTAGAATAAGATGAAAAAATTATCAGTCTTGAACTTGCATCTGCTGGTAAATACCTTACCTTATACACTACACATACAGATGCAAGCTACTTTTCATCCTGGAAAGAAGTTCCCATGGTAAACAGGAACGGGAACAAAATTCCATGCGCCATTTCTTATTAGTAAATATACCAGAATTCAAATAAAGTAGAAAATCATACCTCTCCTTGTGCATTAACAACTTTGACCCACATAGGGTCAAAATTTTCAAACTCTCCACCTGATGTTGTCCACTCCTTGCCCATAGATCCTACATACAATAAATTATCTTTGACAGTCGCCCATTCCGACTTGAAACCCTTTTCTGAATGACCATTACCGTCCATCAAAACCACCCATGGCACCACTTTATTATTATTTTCTATTGTAAACACCTGAAAAACATTGAAATGAAGTATTAGGTAAATCCTAAGACTAGGTATTTGAAATTTGGATTTTGATAGAACTATCCGACTGGGTCACATAGGTATTTAAGATAGAATAACCTACTCAGATTATTGCAAACGTGAAATAAACTGGCCAAGTGCGAGACAGACTTGCGCACAGACGGTTCTTTACCAAAAAACTATGTTTACTGTATGGAAGATAAAAATTTACTTATTTGCTCTAAGTACCTATATTTATTATGCGCAAAAAGAAATAAGTACATCATCTGGGAAAACTTCAACTGTCTACTACCCTGGTTAGGTTACATTGAGACGGGCATGTAGTCCTCTTATAATCAAATCAAAATCAAAACTGTGTACTCAAATAACATAAGTTACTTGTTAGATCAAGATGATAAAGGGATTACCATCAAATAGAGATGTGATTTACTAATGAGACATTGAATTTAAGCACAGTGGTCTACAGTAATAATAGGAATGTGGGCATGAATAACCTCTTTAAGAAACTAAATTTATAAAAAAAAAATATATAATGTAAATAGGTATACTTACTAGTCCTGATCTGTCATCAAATGTCAACAACCTTCCATCATACACAATCAACTCGGATAACTCCATTCCTCTTCCTTTACTTGAGTATGTCGACGTTAGTAGAACTGGTGATTTTGGATCCCACAGTACATCTACTGTCTTACGCACACGGTTATACTTAAGAAATCCTTGTTTAAAATAACTAGTGTATGTATTAGGTTTTAAAGCGCTTTTTGATGATGTATCTAAGTCTGTAATAATACCTATCCTGTAGTGGATTGCTTCACCTAACTCCACTGGCGTTGTGAGTGGGTATGTTGCGTTGTATGGCCTCATGGTACTTGCCCATCTTGTCGCGCCCACAGCTTGACTGCTTGTCCACCAATTATAATAACACAAAACAATGAGGAAAATTCCTATTAACATAATCAAGAATATGAATTGCGGCTGCACTCTAACAGCATTGCCAACTCTGTAAGTGGCTGGTGTACGCAGAGCCTTCCGCCAATCGCGAAAAGTACCTTTCATGTTTCGATCATTTAAACTGTATTCGGTCATAATAAAAATGATTACATACTAATTTCACTTTTTTAAATTATATCATTACTTTTATAAACAATTGACTAGTATGTTAATTTTTAATATATACTCTATTTGCTTGTTAGTAACACTGTTTAAAATACTAGTATGATTCACTTTCAGGAATTTGCGTAAGTATGAATCTCTTGTAGCGCTAAGAATGTTTGACCGACGAATTGGTATATTTAGTTTATTTCTGCGTTCAATATTGCTCATTTTGAATGTAATTTTTACAACATTACATTTTATTTTATATTCTACGTGATTTTGTGATGAATACGACAGGCAGTGTTGCCGCTCGATAGTTGACTATTGATATTATATCGATAGGCTATCGATAGTCGACTATTGTTAGCCTATCGATAGTTCTATCGATAGTATCGATGGTGTCGATACTATCGATTGTATCGATAGCACCATTAGCATAAATACTATCGACACACTGTAATACTATCGATAGAATCGATAGAATCGTTTTTCAATACTCAATGTACTATCGATAATATCGATAGTATCAATACTATTGATGCTGAACATTGCAATGACAATCGATAGTGTCGATAGTATCGATAATATCGATAGTTTTGTTTTATCGATAGTGACCTTTCCTTCAATAGTATTGGTTGGAGTCTGTAGTCTAAAACAGGGCTTCCTAAACTTTTAAGGTTACGGAACACCAAGCAAATATGGTTTATTCTACGGAACCCCATAAAAGGTTATAGCAAACTAGCAAGTTAGACAATGTCCGGGGTTTCACCTGCGTGAATTCCTGTTACCGTTCCCGCTTCCCATGGAAACGTTTTCCCGGGATAAAAAAGCTTTTTTATTAAGCTCATCAAATTGACTGATGGAAGCCATAGCGACATTTAACGATTGCGGGCCATTCTCACAGTCCGTAAGACTTCTGACAGTAGTCCTCAGGTTGGCGACCCTGTGATGTTCCTTTTGACGCTCCGCTTGAAGAACCCGGGATTGTAAGAGGAGAGAAGTACGTGCGCGAGCAGGTCGTTTCAAACTTTTATAAATCGACAGAGGAACGATCTTTTGAATCGCTCAGTTCTGGCGAAGTACTCTCCGCTGTAAGAGCGTTACCTACATTTGGCTGGCATGCATAATTTCAGGATCGAAAATGGGAGGGCAGGATTAGGTTGAAGAGCTCTATTGAGAGCTAGGCTAAGCTAATAAATATCTCATTTTTTTTTTGTTTTTTTGAAATGTACGCTTTTGTTACTGCAGCTGGCAGAAATAAATTGTTTTTCTTTCTTTCTATCTAAATAGCCTATGTCTTATTCCAGACCAGAACCCCTCAGGGATCAGGGGATAAGTGTTACTTCTTCACGGAGCTAACGCAACACCCTTTGGGCACAGTAAATTTGGCTTTTTCAATTAGCTCCCTTAAATCAAATATCTTTGGAATTAACTAAAAGGCCACATTAGAAGGGAGGGCATAACGGTAATCCCTTCTTTGAGCAGCCCGCCTCGCGCAGTACCTCCGCTCTGCAGAAGACAGCGGTAATAGTAACCGGGCTTCGTGTTGGGTTGTGTTCTCCGTCGGTGAGCAGGTTTCCAGAGCTCATTGGGGTGGTTATATGCGGGTGATGGTGAGACCAGAGGCTTGTCTGCTTTCATTAGCTGGTATGGGCGCGGAACATTCGTACGGCGCGGTGGTCAGGGAAACCCGGTGAAACGGTTGACCACAGGGCCCCCGCAGGCTGCACGGGACCCAAACCTGAGAATTAATTTATCTCCGACCCAGGGGGCTGAAACAGCAGCCTGTGTAAAGTCCCTGGTGCTGTGGTCGTGCCGGAGGAGGATAACCGGAGTGGACGCGGCCACTGCATTAGAGGGGACTGGAGGCCCTTTCGTACGCCATGCCAATCTACCGCATCACACGTGCCGGCTTTTGGGAGTGCAGTAACCTCGCTTTGTATCTTGCGCCACCGGTACACACCCTTCTTAAATTCCCGTTTTCTCAACACCATGGCAAGGAAAAAGAAAAATATGAAACGTTTTACAGAGGCATTGTCGTCCACACTTCAAATGGACTTTTGTCACATCAGAGACATACACAAGAACATCAACCACCTGGAATCTGCGCAGCCGATCCTATTTATTTTGTCGGAGACGCAAATCTCCTGCCCGGACTTAATGTTCCTTGGCTACAAGCTGGAGTGCAGCTTTAGGTGAAAAGCTGGGGTGTGTTTGTATAATATGTACCTTGAAGACAGGGATCGGATCGGATCGGATCTACTAGTACGCGTGTTTGTACAGGTATCACAGCGATGATACGGACTGGTGGACTGCCTTTCTGGGAGTCGTGAATTGTGGTCGCTTGCCAAAACTGCCTAGAGAAACAATTGTCGGTCGGGTTTGCCACCCCTAATTAAACCGGATGGTAGACTGGCTCAGAGTGCCAAGGAGAAGTTGGGTTTTCTCTCTACCTCCAACTCGAATATGAACGACGTGGGTTCTTCGCCGACAGGCATACCCTGGTGTTGCACTTCCATTCCAGAAATTAAATTTAGTCAGCGGGACGTTAGGCGGGAGCTTCAATCCGTGATCCCGTTCATAAGTCGAGTGGGCCAGATGGCATACCTGCGGTGGTAGTTTGGTCCTGAGTTGTGTCCGGCGCTACATACTCGTCTTTTCATACTTTCATATTCTATAAAAAAGTCTCAGCTTCGTGGAAGATCGCGCACGTGCATCCTTTACCCAAGAAGGGTGATAGAACCGACCCGGCCAATTACAGGCCTATAGCTGTTACCTCCCTTTTATCTTAGGTTGTTCCTTTTATCTGAGGTACCTTGAAAAACACGACCTGCTCAGTGACTGGCAATACGGTTTCTGTCACGGTCGCTCGACTGGCGGTCTTGTATGGCCGTACTTGCGACTTATAAAGAAGCAGTGTTTGCGCCGCAGTAAAGTGCCGCCGCGCCCTGTACAGTACATTGTTTTTCTCTGTTTTTATTATTTTTTATAAAAGGTTACTGTTGTTTGGTCTATGTGCGCTGTGATCTAAAATAAAAATTATTTTCTTTCTTTCTTTCTTCTTATTTCCCTGCTGAGCACTCCGAGCTTCCTGGACGCCAGCTTAGCCTTGCCCTCCAAGTGACTGCGGAACTGCACGTCACTGGAGATGTCAACACCAAGTATCCCTATACTTTCAGAGATGGTGAGAGATGTGCCCTGAAATGGCGGTGCCACAGTGAATGGGTTTTTTTTTTGCAGTGAACACACAAACTTGTGTCTTGGTAGGGTTGAATTGGACAAGATTTTGTCCACCCCAATCGGACACTGTAGTGAGAGTAGCCTTGATTTCAGACTTAAGTTGTTCACGGCTTTCTTCCACTGCAACCCGAGAGATACCGGGACGGCCCGCGTAATAAGTGTCACCCGTACTGTTGTCCGCATAACAATGAATGCCGTCAATTAGACATGTCATTGATATGCAGCAGAAACAAAGTAGGGGACAACACTGAGCCTTGTGGTACTCCAGCGTTTATGGCCATGCAGTCAGAACAGCTGCCGTCAACGATGGCCCTAATGCTTCTGCCGGCCAAAAAGCTGGACACCCATCCGCATAAACTCTCGGGCAGTCCATAGGAGGGCAATTTCGTAAGAAGACCACGGTGCAAATAAATAAATACATACGTACGGTGCATAAAAATAATACTATTGAATCACAGGCTGCTATAGATTGCGCAAAAATATAGATAGTATCGATACTACCGATAGTATTAAAAATTGTTATATAATACTATCGATAGTATTAATAATATCGATAGTAAATTTGATATTGAACTTCGATACTATCGGTACTATCGAAAATATCGATACTATCGATAGACCAATCGATATTATAGATTATTTTCGAGGTCAACTATCGATAGTCAAACTATCGATATTGCGGCAACACTAACGACAGGGCACACATGCAGTGCAGGTTATTTTGACGTTTCACAACACGTCAGAAAGATTTGACGTTATTGACATTTGAAGAATCGTTCGAAAATTGGAAAAAAAAATGGTTTAATCTTAAAGTGAGTTTGACTCTAGATTTAGAGAGTAGCGAACTCTTAGCACAGTATAAAGAGAACTACTGATCTGTCAGCTGTGCTCTTAGACACCATTAAAGTTCCATAAGAACGAATATTTGAGTAGGTACCTACCTACCTAAGTGGAGAGAACAGTCTTGGTGGGATGAAATGAATAAAGCACGGCTGGAAAGGAATGGTAGGTACACTTACGTTTACATACCGACTGGGTCACAGGTTCATGATTTTACGTAGAAACTTCCTCATAGATTACGTAGGTACACATAACGCTCATCGCTATACCAAC